>OX411812.1:315000-9918980 GCA_948253155.1 Leucoma salicis
TTCGACCTGACCAGGCATAGTTCACCATCTTTCGGGTCCCAGCATTTATGCTCAGAGCGCGCCTACATTCACGGATTGGAAACGAGACGCCTCGGGAGTGCGAGAGATCGACCTAGATCGACGCTCCATCCTCCCTGAGCGCGCGACGAGCGCGCGCCTTCACTTTCGTTGCGCCTTTCAGTTTTATTATCTCAATGACTCGCATACATGCTAGACTCCTTGGTCCGTGTTTCAAGACGGGTCCTGCGAGTGCCCGAAACTGAATCATCGCAGACAGAGACGCGCACAGTCCGAGACTGCACGGCGGCAACGGCAGACGCGCCGCACCTACGTCCGCGCTTAGGCGGAACGTTGGATACGACGTTGACTTGCGTCGGGCCGGACGCGTTGTAAACGCGTGCGCGTTTCATAACATATACCGTCCTACGGCCGGTCGGCAACCGTCGCGGTCCCATTATCCCCGCGAGGGGACAACGGGGCTCCCGAACGGCGCTCAGACCGACATAGAACGGGTCGCGATGTATTTACTAAGAGAGAAGTGCACGCCGTCCGCGGACGTCGACGAGCGCGCGCCGTGCCGCCCGACCGAGGTCGACGACATCGAAACGCGCGTCCGTACGCCGCGGAGTGACGATGAATCTCTCCGTTCGTTCATTCGAGTTTCGCAGGTTTACCCCTGAACGGTTTCACGTACTCTTGAACTCTCTCTTCAAAGTTCTTTTCAACTTTCCCTCACGGTACTTGTTCGCTATCGGTCTCGCGGTAATATTTAGCCTTAGATGGAGTTTACCACCCACTTAGGGCTGCACTCTCAAGCAACCCGACTCTGAGGAGAGTCCCTCTCGCCGCGGTCCACCGTCGCTACGGGCCTGGCACCCTCTACGGGAAAACGGCCCCGTTCAAGACGAACTTGGACAGGAGCGACCGCGACGAGAAAGCGGAACCTCCCGAACACCACATCTCCCGCCGCCTTGACAACGGCGGGATTCAGTGCTGGGCTTCATTCCTGTTCGCTCGCCGCTACTAAGGAAATCCTAGTTAGTTTCTTTTCCTCCGCTTACTAATATGCTTAAATTCGGCGGGTGATCCTCCCTGATCTGAGGCCAACGATAAAAAAATGAGGCAGACGCGATATCCGTCAGCGTTACGACGACGCAACCGCTACGACGTTTTTTTTAATAACGACGATAACGACGACGGCGTCGATGCGCTCTTCGGACGTCGAGTCCGCCTACACAACATACGCGCGCGCACACACACACATATACACGTATATGGCGCGCGCGCGCGCGCGTTATGTACAACAATATCTGATACACGACACACGCCGACGAGATAACTTTTGTACGACCAGTCACGGCAACGGCGGCGCGCGAACGCTGCTCACGACGCTCACTGTCACAATCCCCCAACAAAAGAGGACGGCGAACGCGCGAAGAGTCGACGGCAGCGCGCGCTAACGCGCATCGCACAGTCTGATCAGTTAAAATATCGCATGGTCATTAATGTGATATTGCATACATTCGGTTATATATTTGGACCGACCGCGCGTGCACAAGGCACGGCGCAGAACGGTCAAATGCTTGCCGTCCACACAGGTGGACGACGCGCAATGTGGCATATTATATTTATACAGCCGGCCCTCAGACAGGAGTGGTCCTGGATGTGTCTCCACGGACCGCAATGTGCGTTCGAAATGTCGATGTTCAAATGTGTCCTGCAGTTCACACTATGACGCGCAGTTAACTGCGTTCTTCATCGACCCGCGAGCCAAGTGATCCACCGTCCAGGGTAATGGTTTTTCATGTGTTTTTCAGTTTCATTAATAAAAGTTTTTAAACAACAACACGTGTGCAAGCAGTATATTGTACTACGTACACATGTGTGCCGATTGTCAAAATTATAATACACTCGCACGCGCACGCAACACCGCGTGTGACACATCTACCGCTGTTGATGATGTGAAAAAGCACACGACGGTGCTAGAGAGCGTGCGCGGCGCATGCACTGTGTGAGCTTTTAACGAACGCGTCCCGTTGCAACTCGTGGTGCGGATTTTTATACCAGTCTACGTTGAACGATACTGAAGACGCGACGCGATATCTTCGACGCCTACAAACGCAGTCCCACACGCACACGAGGTGGGCGGGAAAAAGCTTGACGGCAGTCTCATCGACATCTCTCTGTCCACTCTATCATCTCTCCCTCCATCCCCCGATTATCTCAATCATCGTATCATCATTGTCCATCGTCCATCGTATCGATACGACGACGACGACGACGACGACGACGACGACGACGACGACGGGGAGGGGGGGGGACGACGCCGTGGTTTTGTGTTTATTGTCTCGGATATATAACATAGTCGCTTTTAAACACTCGCTACGCGCAATGCGGCGGGCGTTGCAAACGAACGTTAATGATCCTTCCGCAGGTTCCCCTACGGAAACCTTGTTACGACTTTTACTTCCTCTAAATGATCAAGTTTGGTCAACTTCCCAGCAACGCCGACGGCCGTGAAGCCACCGCGTGTCGGTCCGAAGACCTCACTAAATCATTCAATCGGTAGTAGCGACGGGCGGTGTGTACAAAGGGCAGGGACGTAATCAACGCGAGCTTATGACTCGCGCTTACTAGGAATTCCTCGTTTATGGGGGATAATTGCAAACCCCAATCCCCAGCACGAAGGAGTTTCAGCGGGTTGCCCGGGCCTCTAAGCCAGGGAGAACATGCTGATTCCTTCAGTGTAGCGCGCGTGCGGCCCAGGACATCTAAGGGCATCACAGACCTGTTATTGCTCAATCTCGTGCGGCTCGAAGCCGCCGGTCCCTCTAAGAAGAATTTTAATACGTCGCCAGTGAGTTGCGCGACCGAAATCACGCACACCTAGATGACGACGCCTATTTAGCAGGCTAGAGTCTCGTTCGTTACCGGAATTAACCAGACAAATCGCTCCACCAACTAAGAACGGCCATGCACCACCACCCACCGAATCAAGAAAGAGCTGTTAATCTGTCAATCCTTCCGGTGTCCGGGCCTGGTGAGATTTCCCGTGTTGAGTCAAATTAAGCCGCAGGCTCCACTCCTGGTGGTGCCCTTCCGTCAATTCCTTTAAGTTTCAGCTTTGCAACCATACTCCCCCCGGAGTCCAAAATCTTTGGTTTCCCGGAAGCTGCCCGCCGAGCCATTGTAGTAACGTCGGCGGATCGCTAGATGACATATTTACGGTTAGAACTAGGGCGGTATCTAATCGCCTTCGAACCTCTAACTTTCGTTCTTGATTGATGAAAACACCTTTGGCAAATGCTTTCGCTGATGTTCGTCTTGCGACGATCCAAGAATTTCACCTCTAACGTCGCAATACGAATGCCCCCAGTTATCCCTATTAATCATTACCTCGGAGTTCTGAAAACCAACAAAATAGAACCGAGATCATATTCTATTATTCCATGCACGAAATATTCAAGCAGCATTTTGAGCCCGCTTTGAGCACTCTAATTTGTTCAAAGTAAAATTGTCGGCCCACCTCGACACTCGACAAAGAGCACCGCGATAGGATTTTGATATTGAACCGGCGTGTTACCGCCGGCTCACCGACGATATGCTCCGCAGACGTGTCAGTATCACCGCGGATGCGGTGCACCGACAGCGCGGCGCACAAATGCAACTACGAGCTTTTTAACCGCAACAATTTTAGTATACGCTATTGGAGCTGGAATTACCGCGGCTGCTGGCACCAGACTTGCCCTCCAATTGTTCCTCGTTAAAATATTTAAAGTGTACTCATTCCGATTACGAGGCCTCGTAAGAGTCCCGTATCGTTATTTTTCGTCACTACCTCCCCGTGCCGGGAGTGGGTAATTTGCGCGCCTGCTGCCTTCCTTGGATGTGGTAGCCGTTTCTCAGGCTCCCTCTCCGGAATCGAACCCTGATTCCCCGTTACCCGTGACAACCATGGTAGTCGCAGAAACTACCATCGAAAGTTGATAAGGCAGACATTTGAAAGATGCGTCGCCGGTACTGGACCATGCGATCGGCAAAAGTTATCCAGATTCATCAAAATTAACGACTTCGAACGCGAGGCTCTCCGTCGATTGGTTTTGATCTAATAAAAGCACTCATCCCATCACTGGTCAGAGTTCTGATTGCATGTATTAGCTCTAGAATTACCACAGTTATCCAAGTAACTGAGTAAGATCTAAGGAACCAAAACTGATATATTGAGCCATTCGCGGTATCGCCTTAATACGGCTTGCACTGAGACATGCATGGCTTAATCTTTGAGACAAGCATATAACTACTGGCAGGATCAACCAGGGAGCTATCTTTAAAACAAGATGAACGCACACACACGCGCGCGCACGGGGTGAACAAACAAGCGCTCCACAGACGGCCGCCGCACCACAGCAGCAGCACATCGATATCGCTCTTGCGTACCACCTACCAGCGCGCGCGCGCGCGCTCGCGCCACTCGATTAATACCCGCGCGCGGGCGCATTGATCGCCGCACGCAAACGGGTTAGCTCTTTTATATAATTTAAAATATACAAAAAAAAATTAAATTCGCATCCATCGATCGAGTGAAACCACCGTGCGGCGTGTGACAACGAAGCGTCGTCACAACACACGCGCGGCGGCACACACCAATAGACGGACACAAACCACCATTTTTTTTTGATATACACAAATTCGAGGACACGATCGCCGCACGGAACACATTTGCACCGTGCGCACGACAGAGATCCCAAATTTTGAACGTTCGTATCGAGACTGGCGTTCATTCATTATTTAATATTGTATGAAAGACTATTAGACGAGGAACAATTTAAGACCTCAACCACCAACGTGGACTGAGGATAAGCAACAGAAGGTAAGTGTTAAGGTGAATATTTTAAATGTGAGCTAACGAAAATGTACTAAGTTGATATCTAAGAAAAAAAAATTTCAATATTTCAGGGCTCTGAAGGAACCACTGACGTATAGTATGCTAAGGATAATTAGAAGAAACTAAAGGGAGCAAAAAACAGACTGAAAATCGCACTAAAAACCTAAATATTTCGATGTTTTCTATTAAAATTGTGTCCAAGGTAAACTTTCGCGGGGGGACCTCTTTCCCCTCTAACAGAAATCGGTTATTTTTATCACTTACAGACGGAGTTGAACCGCGAATGAGGTATCCACAGATTCGTCTCGGTCTAGACTATATTGTATTAAGAATTTATACTGATAGGATGAAACACTGCGAAGTGATAGGCGAAAAGGCGGAATATGCAGTACAAGCGTAGTTGGGCAGGTCAATTTTAAAAATTGAGTGATCAGAAAGGGCACAAATGGGGTATCGGCGTGTAGGGCTTGATCAGCACTACATGATAGGTGAAGAAACCGGAAGGGTCTCTATACAAAAAAAGTGAAGTTAAGCTGCAAAAACTGATAAAAATGTTCTAGGAACGACTTTTTGTGGTAGAAACTGTGTTATATTTCAGAAACCTGAAGGAATATCTGCGTGAAAGTAGTATCGATATAAAGAGCTGTAAACGACGAACAAACGAAAGCCTCAATCACCAACGTGGACCAAGGATAGCAGACAGGATGGTAAGTATAAAGTTGCAATTTGGTATTTTTCAGCAAAAAATTAACGTTTTTTGTTATATAGTGCGTTATTATACACAAACCTGAAGGGTATATTACAATTATTTAATATTGGATGAAAGACTATTAGATGAGGAACAATTTAAGACCTCAACCACCAACGTGGACTGAGGATAATCAACAGAAGGTAAGTGTTAAAGTGAATATTTTAAATGTGAGCTAACGAAAATGAACTAAGTAAGATGATATATCTTGATATCTAAGAAAAAAAATTTTCAAAATTTCAGGTCTCTGAAGGAACCACTGACGTATAGTATGCTAAGGATAATTACAAGAAACTAAAGGGAGCAAAAAACAGACTGAAAATCGCACTAAAAACCTAAAAATTTCGATGTTTTCTATTAAAATTGTGTCCTTAAGGTAAACTTTCGCGGGGGGACCTCTTTCCCCTCTAACAGAAATCGGTTATTTTTGTCACTTACAGACGGAGTTGAACTGCGAATGAGGAATCCACAGATTCGTCTCGGTCTAGACTATATTGTATTAAGAATTTATACCGATAGGATGAAACACTGCGAAGTGATAGGCGAAAAGGCGGAATATGCAGTACAAGCGTAGTTGGGCAGGTCAATTTTAAAAATTGAGTGATCAAAAAGGGCACAAATGTGGTATCGGCGTGTAGGGCTTGATGAGCACTACACGATAGGTCAAGAAACCGAAAGGGTCGCTATAAAAAAAGTGAAGTTAAGCTGCAAAAACTGATAAAAATGTTCTAGGAACGACTTTTTGTGGTAGAAACTGTGTTATATTTCAGAAACCTGAGGGATTATCTGCGTGAAAGTAGTATCGATAGAAAGGGCTGTAAACGACGAACAAACGAAGACCTCAATCACCAACGTGGACCGAGGATAGCAGACAGGATGGTAAGTATAAAGTTGCAATTTGGTATTTTTCAGCAAAAAATTAACGTTTTTTGTTATATAGTGCGTTATTATACACAAACCTGAAGGGTATATTACAATTATTTAATATTGGATGAAAGACTATTAGATGAGGAACAATTTAAGACCTCAACCACCAACGTGGACTGAGGATAATCAACAGAAGGTAAGTGTTAAAGTGAATATTTTAAATGTGAGCTAACGAAAATGAACTAAGTAAGATGATATATCTTGATATCTAAGAAAAAAAATTTTCAAAATTTCAGGTCTCTGAAGGAACCACTGACGTATAGTATGCTAAGGATAATTACAAGAAACTAAAGGGAGCAAAAAACAGACTGAAAATCGCACTAAAAACCTAAAAATTTCGATGTTTTCTATTAAAATTGTGTCCTTAAGGTAAACTTTCGCGGGGGGACCTCTTTCCCCTCTAACAGAAATCGGTTATTTTTGTCACTTACAGACGGAGTTGAACTGCGAATGAGGAATCCACAGATTCGTCTCGGTCTAGACTATATTGTATTAAGAATTTATACCGATAGGATGAAACACTGCGAAGTGATAGGCGAAAAGGCGGAATATGCAGTACAAGCGTAGTTGGGCAGGTCAATTTTAAAAATTGAGTGATCAAAAAGGGCACAAATGTGGTATCGGCGTGTAGGGCTTGATGAGCACTACACGATAGGTCAAGAAACCGAAAGGGTCGCTATAAAAAAAGTGAAGTTAAGCTGCAAAAACTGATAAAAATGTTCTAGGAACGACTTTTTGTGGTAGAAACTGTGTTATATTTCAGAAACCTGAGGGATTATCTGCGTGAAAGTAGTATCGATAGAAAGGGCTGTAAACGACGAACAAACGAAGACCTCAATCACCAACGTGGACCGAGGATAGCAGACAGGATGGTAAGTATAAAGTTGCAATTTGGTATTTTTCAGCAAAAAATTAACGTTTTTTGTTATATAGTGCGTTATTATACACAAAACTGAAGGGTATACTACAATTATTTAATATTGTATGAAAGACTATTAGACGAGGAACAATTTAAGACCTCAACCACCAACGTGGACTGAGGATAAGCAACAGAAGGTAAGTGTTAAGGTGAATATTTTAAATGTGAGCTAACGAAAATGTACTAAGTTGATATCTAAGAAAAAAAATTTTCAATATTTCAGGGCTCTGAAGGAACCACTGACGCATAGTATGCTAAGGATAATTACAAGAAACTAAAGGGAGCAAAAAACCGACTGAAAATCGCACTAAAAACCTAAAAATTTCGATGTTTTCTATTAAAATTGTGTCCTTAAGGTAAACTTTCGCGGGGGGACCTCTTTCCCCTCTAACAGAAATCGGTTATTTTTGTCACTTACAGACGGAGTTGAACCGCGAATGAGGTATCCACAGATTCGTCTCGGTCTAGACTATATTGTATTAAGAATTTAAAATGATAGGATGAAACACTACCAAGTGATAGGCGAAAAAACGGAATATGCAGTACAAGAGTAGTTCGGCAGGTCAATTTTAAAAATAGAGTGATCAGAAAGGGCACAAATGGGGTATTGGCGTGTAGGGCTTGATGAGCACTACATGATAGGTGAAGAAACCGGAAGGGTCTCTATACAAAAAAAGTGAAGTTAAGCTGCAAAAACTGATAAAAATGTTCTAGGAACGACTTTTTGTGGTAGAAACTGTGTTATATTTCAGAAACCTGAAGGAATATCTGCGTGAAAGTAGTATCGATAGAAAGGGCTGTAAACGACGAACAAACGAAGACCTCAATCACCAACGTGGACCGAGGATAGCAGACAGGATGGTAAGTATAAAGTTGCAATTTGGTATTTTTCAGCAAAAAATTAACGTTTTTTGTTATATAGTGCGTTATTATACACAAACCTGAAGGGTATACTACAATTATTTAATATTGTATGAAAGACTATTAGACGAGGAACAATTTAAGACCTCAACCACCAACGTGGACTGAGGATAAGCAACAGAAGGTAAGTGTTAAGGTGAATATTTTAAATGTGAGCTAACGAAAATGTACTAAGTTGATATCTAAGAAAAAAAATTTTCAATATTTCAGGGCTCTGAAGGAACCACTGACGTATAGTATGCTAAGGATAATTACAAGAAACTAAAGGGAGCAAAAAACAGACTGAAAATCGCACTAAAAACCTAAATATTTCGATGTTTTCTATTAAAATTGTGTCCAAGGTAAACTTTCGCGGGGGGACCTCTTTCCCCTCTAACAGAAATCGGTTATTTTTATCACTTACAGACGAAGTTGAACCGCGAATGAGGTATCCACAGATTCGTCTCGGTCTAGACTATATTGTATTAAGAATTTATACTAATAATATAGTACAGTACAAAGATAATCTGTTTGTATATAAACCATGCAGTAAACACGAAGTGTCGCGCTAGTCACTTGTGCTGTCGTAACTTCGCCAGGTCTTCTTCAGTTTTGATAAGACGTTTAGGTTTACCTTCCATCTCGCGCACATAAACTTTGTCATTAGCTATCCAACATTGTTCATACTCACTACTTTTTATGAATTCCCGTGCAAAATAATACAGACGCTTACCTAGTGATGTGAGCAACTCAGAAATGTACAGGGGATGTTTGGGTCCTTTTTCAAGCAAGTGGGTGGTATTAAGACGATTATCTTTGTTGTTTTTGTTGAAAATTTTTATGGACCTCAGGAACTGTTCCTTAGTCATGGCGGAGGAGAATTCTACGATGACTGTCCCTGGTGTTTCTGATTTGTTTTTGAATCGAAATATATTTTTTATATCAGATCTCAACAGGGGTAGTTCGACGACGTGGCAAATTTTTTGTATAGAATCAGTCAGAGAATCACTTGTTTCTGGTTGTATGATAGGAAGGTTTTTTATTTCAATTGAAGCAGCTTTCAGGTGCTTTTCTAGGAAGTCCACCTTACTTTCAAGCGTTTTAATTGTCACCCTGCTATTACTGCATTCTGTCTGCAATTTTTTTATTTCCTACATAGCATCGTCGTATTTTTCTGATAAAAAAGACACAGTCTTTTGGATTTCATAATTTTAATTTTTGATTTCTCCGTTTTGAGTACATATTTTAGCATTTTGGGTTCTAATGTCCTGGAGAGCCAATTGCAGAGATTCTATTTTATCATTTTGGTTTGTTTGGTGTGTTACAAGTTCAGCAAACATAGCTCTCATATCTGTCATCATAGCCTCCATTCGTTCCAGTTCATCATTGTCACGCCTTCTTTTCCTTTGAGTGATGTTGTCATTTGTTGATGAAAGGTTCGGTACAGAGGCGTGAAGTGGCGATGATGACTTAGAAACCTTCGATTGTGGCGGTGGTGTTCGTTTCATGGTGTATAAGCTGTTATACCTGTTAAATCAATAGATTCAATAGCCCCAGCGCAGGTCTTTTGACATGCACTCGAGCGTCGAACAATTCCGAGTGCGGCCGAGTTATGCCGATGGAGCGGTTGAGGGCGTGTCCCTGCGAATATCGTAGCACGGTCGGTCGATGAACCCGTTTGACAAGGTCGATGCCTCGTTCTTTTTTAAAAAAATAACAAATCAATGTTGTCGTTTGCACAATTAAAAACTGCCGTTTACTGCTACGCCACTGGATCACTAGCAAAATAACTTTGTTCACCGTGTAGTCTGTATAATACGCTAACTAATGGTATAACTTTATAGACGGAAAATCCACTTTTTTACGCTATTTATGAGTATGTTATACCAACGCAAGACGTGCGCGTCCGGACAGCAACAGGCCCGAGAGGAGACTGAACTGGAAGAGACCTGTCGCTGTCGGCCGTAGTAAGCCGAATGCTTGACGGTGACGGGTTCTGGTCGGCCGTTGCCTCCTTCTGTGAGGCTGTAATTGCACGGAAGGAGGCCGCGGAGCGGGAACGTGAGGCGTTGGCCCACGCCGACTCGCTCTGCCGGCGGCGACCAGGGGGTAGGAGGCGTCGCTACGCTCACCTTCTCCCACCGCCTTGATTACGACAGGACGTGGCCGGTTGGCCATCTGCCTGGAGCGTCGGAGTAGAATGTCGAAAGACGAACCTCTGGCGCCCCGCTAACAGGCGTGGAAGGGGCCGCTGTGGTTTTAGTCGGTATTCCGGGCGTAATTAAGATCTGCGCACCCGGCGAGTCCTACATACCCCTCCGTTTGTCACTGACGGAGGGGATGCGTAAACGCATTTCCACAGCGAAAACAAAAAAAAAAAAAGGTTTGGTTGTTAGGTTTCTTTTTTTTTTTTTTTTATTCCTGTCCGGGCGTTGTGGCCCGGCCCGCGAGCTATACCTTGGACAGAATCCAAGACCTAATGTCCCTAATCTTTCGCCTATCCATTAATGTAGCTAGGGTCCTAGTCCTCCAATATGGGAGGTATCTCCTACTCTCATTTTTGTTGTTATTTATTTTATTAATATTCTCTAACACTATTATACAATTTTTTAATTTTAACATTTTGTAAATTATTATTGATAGGTTTTTTATACATATTTTAAATTATACAATATTTAACTATACTATGGCATGACAAATTCTATACATTGTTTAATTAATAATTTATATTATTACAGCATATTAAATAACATTACATTATATATTAACATGGTCATTAATATTTTGCCTATGCAAAATATTTGACCAAATACATATATTCTTATCATTAATTTTCTGGTCTTGGCACTTTGACCCCAAAGTGGCAGACCATACTTAATAATTACATAAATAATTTATATAAAGAAATTGTTTCTCTATTGTTCATACTATACATAATTACATTATAATTTATTACATTCCATTACAATATTATTATCTTTATTCAATCTGCTATAAAATTAATATTACATATTACTTTATAATTATTAGATATAACTAAACATTACATTAGATAACATAAAGGTTACATTTTGTTTTCGCTTGGTCACGAGCTCTTTATAGTTAAAGAGCTGGGACTTTGCGATTACTTGCGACATAGTTTTGATCTTGTGCACTTTATTAATAATAAAGTGCTTGACCTCCAAGACAAGAATTGAGGTTAGTACAGTTAGCAAAGATTCAGATTAAGACGAGACAGCACAAGAGAATAAATTAGCAACACATTATAAATGCACAATAATTAAGTGTAATAATACAATATAATACAATACAATCAACAATTATATATAATGAACTATAGCTATTCAATAATAATTCACAATAGTCACAACAATATCAGTTAAGCATAATAATAAAATTTTAAATTTTTGAACAACAATAATTTTATAATTTCAATTTCGATCACTGATTTCACATTTTTAGTCATTTTTAAGTTTTATTTCTATTTATAAGTTTTTTGGCAATATTAGTACAGTAATGCAGGAAGGGTACTTGTTTTTCTGGGTCGGTATAGTCAGACTTTCCCTTCTGTCTTATTGCCACAACGGTGGCTGATTTCCAGCTCTTAGGAAAGTGTCCCAATTCGAAGCACTTATTTATCATTGCCAGGTTCAACTGCATATCTTTAGTTATCACTTCGGCACATATATCTGCAGTGAAACCATCAAGACCCGGTGCCTTTTTCGGGTTAAAACTTAAAGCTGCTGACCTCAACTCATGGCAAGGCCGGTTCTGTGGTAACTCCCGTTTGAAGGCCCACAAGTTGAGCCGCCGTCCTTATCCGCCGGTGATCTTCATTATCGTTCTCCTCCGTGTCCTCAGGGTAGAAAGTATCTGCCAGTAACTTGGCAGACTGCTCTGGCCCCAATGTAGCTCCGTTCCTTGTCAGAGGGAGGTCTTCCTCTCGCCTTTCCGTATATTTGAGGACCCGGTATACCCCTTCCCAACAATCTCTCGATCTTGTCCTCAACCACTGCGGCTCTACGGACCGGCGCTGCATATCGGACTCTACGCTTCCTAGTGGCGACGGCTCGCTTCATCTCCTGCAGCTCAACAGACCACCACGGGATAGTAAACTTTGTTTGCTCTTTCCTCTTAGGAATTGCTTTGTCACAACTGTTCGTTATTACCGTTTCGTACTTATCTATTAGGCTTTCCAAATCTTGAGTATCCGTTATATTTTGTATGCTTTCCGTATTAATATTATTCTGCACTTTTTGTCTTACTATTTCATTTCGAAATTTGGTCCAATTTGCTTTCTTTGTGTTGTACTTTCTCGTTCTTCTTTTTATTATTGTATTCGCCACAGCCTCTGCATAAAGTATAAAAGTTATCCCGTTGTGGTCGGAGCTTGTCAGATCCTCAACTACGGCCCAGTCATCCACCAGGTGCAGCATATCTCCTGTGCAGGCCGTCACGTCCACACAGCTGATGTACCTATGCTGCCCTCTTGGGGTTGGGGTGTTACCTATATTAATTACCTCCATTCCAATTTCAGCTAGTGTGCCAGCCGTGTCTTCACCTCTCCCGTCGGTTGCTCTACTTCCCCACTATACATTATTGGCGTTCATATCGCCACCCAACAAAATGTTAAGTGGTCTAGTTACACGCCTAATTCTAACCAAGTGCTCGAGATAAGGCTCCATAATTTGGTTAGGCTCAAATTAGCAAGACAGTACGAGGATCCACCGGCGCCCTGTCTTGATTTTGATGACTGCTATATTGTTCGTAGTTAGCGTTATTTGTGGTTCTACAATAATGTTGGGGTCAAATATAGCTATTGCCGCTTTAATGGTACCTTCACCGCGGTTTATGTTTTGATAAATCCTCGTACTCCCGTACGCCTTCATCGAGCCCTGTCCCCCTACATACGGCTCCTGGAGCAATGCTAATGATATTTTTCTTTTGTTTGCTTCCAGCATCAGCTCAGTGGTAGCCAGTGCCTTCCGTTGCAAATTGGCCTGCACAATTTTGTATTGTATTACAGTGGATACTTGTGATACAGCTGGGACAACTTTAGCAATACATAGTCGCCTCTCTCGCTATGTAATCCCATCTCGCTCTCACTGGGCATTCCAAACTGTATGCATTATGCTCACCCCTGGCTTTAGTCCTGTTGCAATTTACACACGAGGGAGCACTTCCCGCAGAGTACTGGTCACAATGCGCCCTAATATGCGGACCTCCACAGTGGCTACACACTTCCTGTGCCTCTGTGCAATGCTTCCGAGGATGCCCATATACCAAACACTTGGTGCATTGGATTATTGGGGACTGATCGTAGACCCTAACCCGCTGCATATCTATATGTAGATAACCCTCTTCCACTATACGCTTCCATATGGTAGGGGCTACCCTAAGGATCACATGTGTCTGAAGGGGATTTCGCGCCTTCTTTTTATATATGACACTCATTCTAGCATCATCACATTGGACGCCTTGAAGGAGATGCTTATTCTGCATAGTTATGGCTCTCATTATATCTTCGTCTGTGTTGTATGCCGTAATGTCTTTAATTATGACTAGCGGATCCCTATTTCGGACGTCTTCCACCTTAAGCCCTTTCCCGGCATCTCGTAGCTTTTCCCTCACTCTATTAAGCTCAGCTGGCTCACAACATCCCACTATAATTTTGCGATCTCGGATTCTCTTGACCTTATCAATCTTGATGCCCTCCTCCTTTGCATTAACAATCTTCCTAATATTTTCCAAAACTCCCTCCCGTTTCTAATGTGCTATCCGATGAGACTATTACCGAATTCATCGGTTTATCCTGTCTATATCTTTCAGCGTTCGCGGGGTGAGCCGCTACACTAGCATAGCTAAATTTCTTTTCTATCATTTGCTTCTGGCCCTCCATGTTTTTGCATATTTTTTAAATTCAATTGTAGAGTCTTTCGTTGCTGTACTCATTTTCCTTCCCGTTACCCTGCTCCCTTATTTCTTGTGCTTGATTCATACTTCTCATATATTCTTCATGCTGCTTTATTTGGGCACTTAAAGACGTAATATTCTTAATGAGGTCAGTTTGATTTGACCCACCTTTATCCATCAGTGAGCTATTCGGTGTGTTTTCTACAATTTCCCTAACTAATGTCTCCCCAGTTGTTGATTGTTCTTTGCTCATGGCCTTTTTCAATTGTTCTAACAGCTTCTTTATCTGCTCAGCTGCCGTTAAGGTCGCGTCTTTGTGAACCTTGTTAATGTTGACACATTGGTTAAGGTGTTTTTTAATATCACCTATTAAGCCCTGGCACTTCTGGATGTAGTCATCCACCTCACCGTCAACAAAAGTCCTGCGCCTAACCGTAAAAACCTTTGCCATGGCAGTTGTAGCTGGCGTATTGTTAAAAGGTGTGTTTTAGATGTTTTTGACATCGTGTGATGTAGTTGTGCAGATATGTATGTATAATATGAGTTTATACGCTTGTCTAAGGGCAATATAGTGGGAATAGAATAGCTTATTAATACAATTTCGAAGTTTTCTTGACTATGCTAATGAAGTTATCACTATGGAAAATATAGTTCCAAGTCACTAGTTAATATAATAATCAAAGAATAATAAAGCTCCCAAAATTCAATTTGTCAACAATAATACTAAGATATCAAAATGTGTGTCAATAATCAAAAGTAATTAAATTCAAAAGCAAATCAATTTTATACAATAACACAATAAAAAGATTAAATAAATCAATAAAACAATGCCATTAAATATAAATTCAACACAATCAAACAATGTAAACACAATATAAATTTTAGGTAATATTAAATAATTTCTTATCTTACAATACAAATTAATAATAAAGGTACAAAATCAATCACAATAAAATCGATTAGCCGCAACGCCCACAATGAACAGATGGGACCAGAACAGAACGAATATTTATTCTGCTATTAAGTAGATGGTAATTGTAATTATGTTTATTAATTATAGTAAGAAAACTAATTTAGATTTAGATTAAAATGATATAGGTAAGCAGATGTGGGGGTTTGTGTACTGGAAGTATATTTGTAGTATGCTGTAAGTACGTAAGTGTAGTGCATAAATTTTATGGTTGCCTTTATGTGTATAGGTACTGTATAGTTGTGTATCCTTTTCCAGCTCCGGACTTCGCTATCCCCCCACCTCGGCTCCGGTGATATTCCACCCTGGTGATAAGTTTTCAGGTTGAGTGAATGTATGGTAAGAACCTATGTATGTATTCCTATGTTGTGTAATGTGAGTGGTGTTGTATACCTATACGTATATTATATTATAATTTATTCTGTTTACATGCGAGATATTAGTGTATGCTGATACTGAGATTTCGGAGATTGATTTTAGGTCTACTCAAACACGCAATACGGGTGGGGTACAGAAGGAATGTGTCACTACTGTACTATAAAAAATTTTTAGGGGGTTGCCGTTCGTATTTAAAAATAAACAATCTTTAACTGAATTTAGATCCAACCAAATTTAATTAGTTACAGCAAGTATATAAAGCTTGGTTGCCCTTTCCGATAAGAGATGGCGCTCTTCCCGAACCAACTGTATGTTGTGTTGTATAATGCTGTGTTAAATAGGAAATTACCCCTGTTTGCGCTAATTATGTTGTAAGGTTAGGTTAGGTTAGGTTGGGGTGGGGTGTGGTGCCGGTTTACCTCCTAGTGGTGCACCCCGGGCAACGTCGGCAGTCGCCGGCGGCTAAAATTCCGGACAGGATGGGTCTCCGCGTGTCCCTCTGACTCAGCAGAGGGCACGGCGGATAGACTAGGGCGTTGGAGCCAGCTCCTCTGGCTCGGGAGATGGGGACAGTGGGGCCACAGCGGCCTCCCCTCTGTTCCAAATCGTAAACCTGATTAGTGATGTGTGCTGTGGTTATGTCTCGCGGCCCATTTCAGGAACGAGGGTCTTGGCTTAATCGCCCGGACCGCGAGGAAGGCAACCTCTATAAAAAAATACCCCGAATCTCAAGCTCTGGTGCGTGGCGAGGAGATGCATGGCTGACGGGTAGTTCAGTCTCGAGCGTGCCCCCAGCCAGGGTACCTGCGGACCCCCTGTGTTGGGTTACAAATGTACGCTTACCCGGGTATCGGGATCTCTGCCCGGGTGGACTTATATTTCTCCCTCAATCGTGGGAACAGTATGGAAAACTTATTACTACAATCATCTACGACGGAGTTGGGTGAGACACCCGACGCTTCAGCCGAAAGGGGACCGGCTCTAAATGCGACCCCTACCAATGTTACCGCGCGCAAAACGCGCGGTAGCCGTAAGTGCCGCAAAGGCAGGAAGACGTCTCAGTCGTCAAGAGACGGCTCTGCTGCGGGTAGCTCGGCAGGCACCTCAGCCACTGAGATGTCTGCCACTGAGGATGGCAGCTCGAGTGCGGTTGCCAGAATGCAGTCTCCACTGCCGGCGGAGGTGCCAGTTTTACTGGAGCCAATCCCATCGCGCTTCTGGCGCAATCGCACCCTATCCCAGAGGGGCGCTGCATCCGATGACGGGAGCTCAACGAAGATGCCTCCCCCGGAGGTCACTACCTCGCGCAGGGGTCGAGGCATAAACCGTCCGGGGACACCGGGACCAATGGTGTCGGAAGCTGCCGCTCGAAAAGCAAGACGCGCTGAAGGTGAGCTGCAGGCTGAGGAACAGATTGAGCAGCTCTCTCTGAGGATCCGCGAATCGACGGAGGATATAAACACACTGTCGGTCGCGGACCTTAAAAGGAGAGCCCTAGAATGGTCTAGGTCGGCCATCATTAACAAGGTGGCCACCAAATCTGGGAACATGAAGGGCACCTTTGTGCGGGCTGCTAAGGAGGCAGCCGCTGATAACGTCAAGGTGGTGGAGGCCCTAGCCAGGCGATCTACTAACGATGAGACGGAGCGACTGCAGGCGGCCAACGACCGTCTTACGGTAGAAGTAGCCCAATTACGGGCAGATAATAGCCGCCTTAATGTCAAGGTCGAGGAGCTGCAGGCCAAGCTCGCACGGCTTGAGGCGGCTGTGCTCCCGGTAGAAGTTCGACCTGTTCAACCGACCTGCGTAGAGATGGCCGCGCGGTCTTCTGCGGCTACCCCAACCGGCGAACAGACCTCTGCTGGCCTGCCGGAGGAGACGGCACGCGCAATATCACGGCTTACGACAATGTTATGCGCGCGCCTGGAAGCAATGGAGTCACGACTGCCACCTGAGCGACCCTTCCGGCCTCCACTCGCCGCCGACAGACTCGGTTTCGTCACTGAATATATTAAGGATAGCCTCCGGGAACTGCTCAACGCATGTTTGGGGTCCGGGCAGTTCCCGGAGCAATGGAAGTGCGGACGCTTATGTTTGCTGTGGAAGGAGGGTCGCCCTCCTGACTCTCCTTCCGCATATAGGCCGCTGGTGCTGCTGGACGAGACAGCCAAACTGCTTGAAAAGGTGCTCGCGGACCGTCTTGTCCGGCACCTTGAGGATGTCGGGCCGGGGCTGTCAGAATCGCAGTACGGATTCAGGGCAGGCCGCTCCACAATCGGTGCACTGGCTGCCCTGAAAACCCTGGCCACCGAGGCAGTGGCCAGAAAGGAGGTCGTTCTGGCAGTCTCGCTCGACATTGGAAACGCCTTTAACAGTCTCCCTCACGAGGTGTTGAAGGAGGCACTCCGATTCCATGGAGTGCCTCCGTATCTCCGGAGGCTGTTGGAGGCGTACCTCGAGGGGAGGCACGTGATTTGGGAGGGGGGCGACGGGCGCCTATACCGCCATCGGGTGGAGCGCGGCGTTCCACAGGGATCCGTCCTTGGCCCGATACTGTGGAACGTCGGGTTCGACTGGGTCCTGCGAGGCCGGCTCCTTCCCGGGATGGGGGTCGTTTGTTATGCAGATGACACCCTCGTTACCGTGAGGAGGGCTGGCTTCGAGGAGGCCGTCCGATCGGCGGAAGTTGGAGTCGCGCTCGTCGTTGACCGGATCGGTATGTTGGGCCTGAGGGTTTCATTGGCCAAAACTGAGGCCCTTCTATTCCATGGCCCTCGCCGAGGTCCCCCCCGAGGAGCATGCCTACATGTGCAGGGGGTTGCCGTGCCGTTGCGGACCCAGATGAAATATCTGGGTCTGCACCTCGATAGTAAGTGGAGTTTCGGGCCGCACTTTGCCCAGCTCGCCCCTAGGCTCGTTAATTCTGCCGCGGCCTTGGGTAGGCTTCTGCCAAATATTGGAGGTCCAGGGTCGTCCTGCCGCCGACTCTACAGCGGTATTCTGCGGTCCATGGCGCTGTATGGTGCCCCAATCTGGGCGGACGCACTCACTGCTCCTAATAGGGCCCTCTTGCGACGTCCGCAGAGGGCTATAGCGGTGAGGGCCATTAGGGGGTACCGTACGGTGTCCTGGGCCGCAGCCACGCTGCTGGCAGGTGATCCGCCTTGGCCTCTCCAGGCTGAGGCACTGGCAGAGGTCTACTGGCTTCGTGCTGCGGCGCGGGCCAGGGGCGAGGAATTCTCCGAGAGGAGTCTGGGCAGAGCACAAGAAGCGGCCCGAAGGGCGTTGATCCGGCGGTGGAGGGAAGAGCTGGAGTCTCCCGGAGGCCGCGGAGCGGGAACGCGAGGCATCAGCCCTCGCTGACTCGCTCCGCCGGCGGCGGCCAGGGGGAAGGCGGCGTCGCTACGCTCACCTCCTCCCACCGCCTTGATGACGACAGGGTGTGGCCAGTAGGCCATGCGCCTGGGGCGTCGAAATGGTGGAATGTCGAAAGACGACCCTCTGGCGCCCCGCTAATAGTCGTGGAAGGGGCCGCTGTGGTTTTAGTGGGTATTCCGGGTGCAAATAAGATCCAAGTGCCCGGCGAGCCCTACATACCCCCTGTTTCGCACCAGGGGGATGCGTAAAAGCATTTCCACAGCGATAACAAAAAAAAAAAAAAAAAAGGTTAGGTTGGGGTGCTAATTTGGGGTGCTAATTTGTCCGGTTTACCTCCTAGTGGTGCACCCTGGGCAACGTCGGCAGTCGCCGGCGGCTAAAATTCCGGACAGGACGGGTCTCCGCGTGTCCCTCTGACTCAGCAGAGGGCACAGCGGATAGACCAGGCGTCGGAGTCGGTGGGGCCAGACTGGCTCACCGGGCTCTGGAGAGGGGGGACAGTGGGGCCACAGCGGCCCCCCCCGTCCCAAATCGTAAACCTGAGCGCGTGCCTGTGGTTACGTCTCGCGGGCATACAGGAACGAGGGTCTTGGCTTAATCGCCCGGACCGCGAGGAAGACAACCTCTATAAAAAATTACCCCGAATCTCAAGCTCTGGCGCGCGGCGAGGAGATGCATGGCTGATGGGTAGTTCAGTCTCGAGCGCGGCCCCAGCCAGGGTACCTGCGGACCCCCTGTGTTGGGTTACAAATGTACGCTTACCCGGGTAATGGGAGCTCTGCCCGGGTGGACCTCTTTTCTCCCACACTCGTGGGAATCAAATGGATTTACAAAACTTAAAAACAAATTCTACGGAGTCGGGTAATGCACCTGACGCCTCAGCCGTAAGGGGTCCGGCTGTAAATGCGGCCCCTACTAGTGCAGCTGCGCGTAAAACGCGCGGCGGCAAGAAGTCCCGCAAGGGCAATAAGAAGACGACCAAGGGAGCGTCCCAGTCGTCAAGGGACGGCTCGATAACGAGCAGCTCGGCACTTCAGCCGCCGAGA
The DNA here is from genome assembly GCA_948253155.1 of Leucoma salicis. Lineage (NCBI taxonomy): Eukaryota > Metazoa > Arthropoda > Insecta > Lepidoptera > Erebidae > Leucoma > Leucoma salicis. Next base: position 335,065 of record OX411812.1, read on the forward strand.
TGTCCGCCGCTGAAGAGGGTGGCCTGACTGAGGCTGCCGAGAGTCAGCCATCGCAGTCGGCAGAGGTGGTGTCGGAGTCGCGGTTCTGGCGCAAGCGCACCCTATCTCAGGGGGGCGCTGCCTCGGACTCCGACCTGAGCTCGGCTGAGATGCCTCCCCCAAAAATACCCGCAGCGGTTAGGGGTCGAGGCATCGGCCGACCCGGGACACCGATCCCGCGTGCCGCCTCAGCGAAAGAGGCTGAGACGCGATGCCTGAAGAGGGTTGAGACGGTGCAACACTCAGAGGAGCGCTTGGCGCTCCTGTCTGAGAAGCTCCGTCTCCCTATCGACAGCGGCGGGCCGCCCACTGCGGCAAAATTCGCAGAAAGAGCCGCGGACAGCGTGGCCATAACCACGACGGTGGCCATGGGCTCGAAGAACCTAAAAGGTAGCTTCGTCCGGGGCCTCAAAATCGCCGCCACGGAACTGTCCGACGTGGTGGAGCGGCTTGTGTCGGAGGTGGCCGACCTCGGAGCAAGAAACCAGCGCCTGGAGGCAACGGTTGAGGAGCTGCACCGGGGCATGGCCAATATGAGGGTCGAGCTTGGGCTCCCTGAGGCCACCCCAAGTGCATCGGCTTCCGTGGTGCGGGTCGAGCCTGCTCTCCCCGCGACCGCCTCGCCGCAGCAGCCGCGCCTCCGCCCCACCTCGGCGACCGCCTCGGCTCCGTCTGCCGCTCAGTCGCGCCCTATCACTGGGCTCGACGACGGAATGCTGCGCGCGGTTATCGACCGCATGGATGCGGTCTTTGGCCCGCGGTTTGAGGCCCTAACCGCAATATTGCCGCCGGAGCCCCGACTTCGGCCGCCGCTTGCGGCTGATAAAAGAAGTGCCGCATCGTCCTCGGCACCGACACCCCTGCCGTGCCAAGGAGGGCATGTTTCTTTTGCTGCGACGGCGGCCAAACCACCGGCGGCCAAGCCACCGGCGGCAAAACCTTCACCGGCTCATTTAGACCAAGGAAAGGGCCAAAAAACAAAATCGAGCCGCCTTCCCGCCTCTGCCAAGCGCCGCTGCGCCTCCGCGTCCTGCTGCGCCGAGACAAACGGTCGCACCCTCACGGGCTGCGGCGGTCGCACCCCGAGCTCCTGCCCCCGCCCCTGCCACTGCTACGTCCTCAGACGGGGACTGGCAGGTGGTTGGGCCCCGGCGATCCCGGGCCAAGGGTCGCGGCGCTGCCTCGGGGCGTGAGGCGGCGCCTGTATCTCAGAGGGGAGAGGCCCCGAAGGCGCCGCAAAACAAGCGGAAGAGGTCGCGCAAGCTAAAAGTGCCGAAGGCAGCAGCGGTGGTCATCACCCTGCTGCCCGAGGCCAAGGAAAAGGGCCTGACTTATGAGGCCGTCTTAAAACGTGCCCGGTGGGAAATAAACGTCTCCGACCTCAGGGACGTTTCCGCTCGCTCCCGCCAAGCCCGGACAGGTGCTCGAATTTTCGAGTACCTGGGGCCAGAGGGCACCAAGACGGCCGACGCAATGGCCGCGAGGCTGCTGGGCCTGTTCCCAGAGGAGAGTGGTGTCCGGGTCACCAGACCCGTGAAGTGCGCCGAACTGCGCATTTCCGGGCTGGACGATTCCGTGACGGCGGAAGAGATCCGGGAGGCGATCGTCTCGAAAACCGGGTCTCCCAGCAGCGCCGTCCGGGTGGGCACTGTACGCGGGGGGTACGTGTGCTCTCTAACTGTGGGGTGCGTACTATCTCTGCCTATACCCCGCAGTCTCTATGTGTGATTATACTGTAAGATGCCTCACGTCACAACCTAGTTCCTAATAACCTACGTATGTGACGTGGAATGTAATGTGCGTGTTCTCCTGACTGTAGTGAGCGTGGGGATCCTAATTGCACTGTGAGCTACTGCACCTGGCCCTACGCGAATAAAGAAAACCAATAAGTCCCAAAAAACCAACTAATTTATTCAGTAACTTATTAATTAAATTCCCCAAATCTAACACACAAGTTTACGGGCTGGCCAGTGCGCAGTAACTGGCCGAGCGCCTAACACACTTCTCGCTTGCACGCTAAACTGCTGACATGACTAACCTCATTCGTACTTACATGGTCCCTACACTACACCCCCCAAATTTTTACAAAAATTTCAAAAATACTTATTATTAAAAACCTTTAAAAATACCTCTTAATTTATTTACTTTAAAAAAACTAATTACAAAAATTTCAAAAATAATTATTACTACATGTAAGTTTAATTTGCATAAAACTTATGGTCATCCTATCATTACATACGTATAAACAATATTTAATACAAGCTACTGATTACACCGAAGCAATCACTATCAACAAAATTCTCGCGTATCCTATTACATCTAGCTCGTCGTAGGTAGCCGCGATGTTGTCGCGTGGGTGGCGACAGGCGTCATGGCTAGCTACTCAAACTACCTGCTTGGCACCTTAAACTTGCTGTCTTTGTGCACTTTGGAACTTATGGATTGAGTTTTCCATTTTCCTCTCGATCCATCTCTTGCCAGTAAAATGACATGTACCACAACATTTGCACAAAATCATTACTAAAAGTAGTAACCCAATAATTAACAATAATATTCCATACATTTTCATGTGACTTTCAATATTCGAAAAATCCATTTGATTCGCACCGCTCTGAGCTATTAGAATCTCTTCGTTTTTACTATATGATTTTCCCATTGTTACAATAATCTTGACTGAATTTTATTACAAGTTATACTAAACAAATTACCTATATTTTATACTCAATTGAGATGTAATGATAGAATGTGACCATACCTAAACTTCTTACTTTTACATCACAATAACAAAATGCGCTTTTGCAATTTCACAATCCAAAAGTAGGTTGTTAATTATTAATTACAAATATTTATTATCTGCAGTTTAGCAAAACAATTATGTTGCAATGCTTAGAGCTGAATTCTTATACTTTTGCAATCTAGCAAAATAATATTCTGTAAACATATATTGAATAGACTAAGGCACGGTTATACCATACATTAACCAATGTTAATCTGCTGTTTAACTTAACATGTTACAGTTATGCAAATTATTTTGAGCTGAACAAAACACGGTTGCACCATATCCTAACCGTCGTTAATCTATTGATTACCATAACATATAATTCTACAAATTAAATCTAACTGGTGGCTTAACAACCCGGCCACTCTTGGTTGTCTTAACACACGAATCCTTAGACTTACTTTCTAAAGACGTATTTTTACCAACGCTGGCGTCATGTCCACTGTTTTTATCATCGACACTATCGTCGTTAATAAGAAAAGCTGGTTTTAACCTGTCAATCGACACATTTACTGTTCTATTGGGCAATTGAATTGTATACACTTTATTTCTCCTATTTATAACACGATAAGGACCTTCATAGGGCGGTACTAGCGGTTTACGAACTGCGTCATTTCGAATAAATACCTGTTCGCATTTAGATAATTCACGGTGAACAAATAATGCGCGTGAGCTCCGTGGTACTGCCGATACTGGTTTCAACTTTTCTATATTGTATCTTAACTGCTCCAAAAACACATTTCCTTCGCTCAATCGCTTATCTGAGACGTCATAAAAGTCTCCAGGTAAGCGAATTGCTTGACCGTACATATATTCCGCGGGACTCACGCCATTATCGCTCCTGCCTGCCGTACGTAGTCCTAACAAAACTGTTGGTAGTTCGTCACACCATGCGCCGTTTTTCTCTAGACGTGCCATTAATGCCTGTTTTAAGGATCTATGCCAGCGTTCCAGGATACCATTAGATTGTGGATGGTACGAACAACAGCGTATCCTTTTTATACCCATTAACTTTAATAGTTGCTCAAAAAGATTACTTTCAAACTGTCTCCCTTGGTCGGTGGTTATTTTGAAAGAGTTCCCAAATCTACATATCCACGACTCATAGAATACCTTAGCAACTACCTCTGCTGTTATTTCCGTCACTGGTACAGCTTCTGGCCACCTCGTAAATCGATCTATCATCGTGACTAAGTACCTATGCCCATCTTTACAAGTCTGTAGCGGGCCTACAATATCTATATGCACATGGCTTAATCGTTCTGCATTCGGAAATTGTTGTAACTCTGATACTGTGTGTCTACCTACTTTCGCTTTCTGGCACTTAATACATGTTTTCACCCATTGGCCAACGTCGCGATTTAAACCTGGCCAAAAGAATCGCTTTGCCATTAATTTTCGCGTTGATCTAGTACCTGGGTGACTTACATCATGAACTGAATGAAAACCTATTTGCCTGAAACTTTTAGGTAAATACGGTCTACACATATTTAACCTATTTTCACAATAAATTGGTTTATCATAATTCGGCATAAAAACTTTCTGTAACGAAATATTATTATTGTTCCCGTTTAATAATTCTGCTAACTCGCTATCACATTCCTGAGCTGAAGCTAATTCCGCGTAATCAATTACTGTAGGGCTGTGTATGGTTTCAATTCTCGAAAGTGCATCTGCTACTGTATTGCTATCCGCCTTAACATATCGAATGTCCGTTGTGAATTCACTGATGAATAATAACTGTCTAGTGCGCCTTGGCGTTTCGCTACTTGTCTCAATTTTATTGAATGCAAAGTCAAGGGTTTATGATCCGTAAAAACTATTAATTCTCTTCCCTCATACATGTACCTAAAATGTTTCATAGCCAAAAATATTGCCGTAAGCTCTCTGTCATATGTAGAATACTTTTGTTGAGCTTTGGTAAACTTCTTCGAAAAGTATCCTAAAGGTAACCACTTACCATCTACCAATTGGTGCAATGCCGCCCCGGCAAAGTTGTCAGAAGCATCTGAAAACAGCGATAGGGGTACGTTACTAACTGGGTGAGATAACATTACAGCGTCTTTCAATTTCATCTTACACTGTTCAAAAGCTTTAATCGACTCTGATGTCCATGCGATTTTGGTTTTATCTCTCTTCTTTGCACCTTTTAAAAATTCGTTTAATAGTGATTGATGTTCTGCTGCATGGGGTATACTAGCCCTGTAAAAATTTATCATCCCTAAAAATCTTCGGAGCTGTTCAATGGTTTCCGGCCGAGGGTACTCTGTTATAGCCTTGACCTTATGGTCAAGTGGTCGTATGCCGTCGGTCGAAACCTGATATCCTAGAAACTCTATATTTTCTTTACCAAATTCACACTTCGCTAAATTTATCGTTATACCAAACTTTGAAAATCGTTCAAATACTTTTCGTAAATGCATTCTGTGGCTTTCCATTGAGTCACTTGCAATGATGACGTCATCTATAAAATTAAATAAAAAATCTAGGCCTTCCAGAACCGTATTACTCATAAATCTCTGAAAGGTTTGACTAGCTGTTCTTAAACCAAAATTTAATCTTAAAAATTCAAAGAGTCCAAAAGGTGTTATTACCGCAGTTTTCTCAATGTCTTCAGGTGCAATTTTGACAAAATAATACGCTTTATTAATATCTAGCTTTGAAAAAATTTTCTTACCTGACAGTATGTATGTGAAGTCGTGTAGCCTCGGTACGGGGTAGCGATCCGGCTTGGTGATCGCGTTCAATCGCCTGTAGTCACCCACGGGTCGGAAGTCCCCATTTTTCTTCACCACAACATGTAACGGGCTGGCCCACTCGCTTTTCGATGGTCTACAAATCCCCATTTCCTGCATCAACTGAAATTCCTTTTTAACCTTATGGTACCTATCTGGCGGTAATGGCCGCGCTCTCGCATGAACTGGAGGTCCCGTGGTTTCAATATGATGATATACATCATTCTTGAAATCACGGTCCATATTTTTAAATGACACCGGCTTAGTTATCTCTGGAAATTCTGCTAATAAATCTACAAAGGGGTGGTTCCTATCTATGGTTGTAATTGACACCTGATCACAAGTGGCTATGCTGCCCAGCGTTAATAAATTCGTCTCCTTATCGACTAATTTACGCGCACTTAGATCTACTACTAAGGTGTGATGCTCCAAAAAATCCGCACCTAATATCGGTTGGTTAACGTCTGCGACCACAAAAGTCCACCTATATGGCCGCCGTAGGCCTAAATTTACATGTAATGTTTTTGAACCGTAAGTTTTGATTTCACTACTATTTGCCGCAAATAACTTAAAGTCCGTATGTGCTGCTGATAACTTCTGCTTCTTCGTGGCAGGAATAACTGATATGTTCGCGCCTGTATCCACCAAAAATTTAAAACCATTTTCTCTATCATAAACGCTAAGACGGTGATTAATCCCCGGCACAAAACTCACCGCCGCCGTATTTTGTACCGCGTCTAGTTTTCCGTCTTCCATGCGCAGGGTTTCTCACACTTTGTCGCTCTAGCCCGGTATCGAAAATGCCACCTGCATAGCCAGTCCGGGTCCGCCGATGTTCTTGATCTTTTTCTCGAGCGCCCTCTTGATGGTGTACGGCCTCGGCCCCGGGAAGCGCTGCGACGCTGCTCACTAACCTCCTCGCGCAGTGCCGCTACTTCGAGGCTCAGCTTGTGCATCTGCACCAACATCTCGCTCATCGGCAGTTGGGTACCACTGGCCGCCGCCGTGCTGACCTCCGCTACTTCACCTCCCCGGATATTCTCGATAATTTTATCCGCTATATTGGCCAAATTCTCCAGCGTCTGGTCTTGGCTGACAAGCAGCACCGATCTAACTGATGCTGGCAAACGGGCGAGCCACAAGTTGCGCAGAGTCTGCTCGGATATCTGTGCGTTCCTCCCCAGGTCACGCATCCGCCGCAGAAGCTGAGATGGTTTTTCCGTTCCCAATTCCATCTCACTCACTAATTTCTGGAACTGCCTTTCCGCGCATAAGTCCGGTAGACGCGAATGCACACTAATTGGAGCCAATTCTATACTAGGGTTAGACATACCTGCAGCCGACGATGTCAAATCACTTATATTTACTTTTTGCGGCGTTTGGAACATCACTATAAATAAACACTTAGTGTCCTTATTCACCACTTAAATTACTCCTTAATCTAACCAGTGCAACGGCCCTAGCAATCCCCGCACTCAAAACAGCCTCACTTAAAAACGCGGGTCACCACTGTACGCGGGGGGTACGTGTGCTCTCTAACTGTGGGGTGCGTACTATCTCTGCCTATACCCCGCAGTCTCTATGTGTGATTATACTGTAAGATGCCTCACGTCACAACTTAGTTCCTAATAACCTACGTATGTGACGTGGAATGTAATGTGCGTGTTCTCCTGACTGTAGTGAGCGTGGGGATCCTAATTGCACTGTGAGCTACTGCACCTGGCCCTACGCGAATAAAGAAAACCAATAAGTCCCAAAAAACCAACTAATTTATTCAGTAACTTATTAATTAAATTCCCCAAATCTAACACACAAGTTTACGGGCTGGCCAGTGCGCAGTAACTGGCCGAGCGCCTAACACACTTCTCGCTTGCACGCTAAACTGCTGACATGACTAACCTCATTCGTACTTACATGGTCCCTACAGCACCATTCGCCCAGGTCCAGGTGGTGTGGGTGCCATCTGGGTCTCGTGCCCTGTCGCGGCGGCCAAGGATTTGGTCGCCGCTGGTAGACTTCTGGTGGGCTGGAGCGCCGCGCGGGTAATCGCGCTGGAGGCCCGGCCTGCCAGGTGCTATAAGTGCATGGCAGTCGGTCACACCCGGCCGCTGTGCACTAACTGCTTCGACTGCAGCGGGCTCTGTTTCCGCTGCGGTCAGGCAGGGCACCAGGCGGCTGCCTGTTCTGCCACCCCACACTGCCCCGCGTGCGCGGCGGGCAGCCCCGCCAACCACTGTATGGGGCGGGTGGGGTGCAGGCCTCCGGCCAAGTCAGGCCCTAAGAGGGGGGTGGGCAGCCAATCGGCCCCGGCTGCCCAACCCGGCGCGGCTGGACCGCCGCAGCGCATGGAGGAGGATATCGTGGTCCAATAACGGATCACGTCGCTATCCTCCTCCAAGGGAATCTCGGCCGTTCCGCCAGGGCGCAGGACCTCTTCCTGCAATCCATGGCGGAGCGGTCGATCGGTGTTGCCGTAGCCGCAGAGCCCTACATAGTCCCGGATCGCCCCAATTGGGCGGGTAGCGGGGATGGCTCCGTGGCGGTCGTCGGTTGGCGGCGCCGCATTCCCCGCCCTTGTCACTCAAAGACCAGGGCACGGGATATGTGGCGGCTGAATGGGGAGGGGTCACGCTGTATGGCATGTACTTCTCCCCTAGTCGTAGTCTGGCGGCTTTCGAGGTCCTCCTGCACAATCTGGAGACCTCGATACGGCGTATAGCACCGAGCCCTGTGCTCGTGCTGGGGGACTTCAACGCCAAATCAACGGCGTGGGGGTCCCCCGGGACGGACACCCGAGGTGCGGCGGTCGAAGAGTGGGCGGCAGCGGCGGACCTCGTGTTGCTAAACCAAGGGTCCGCCCTAACGTGCGTGCGGCGCGGGGGCGGGTCGATAGTGGACCTTTCGTTCGCTAGCCCCGGTGTCGCCGCACGCGTAAGGAGCTGGCGAGTCCTGGAGGAGGTCGAGACCCTATCTGACCACAGATACATTCAGATAGAGGTCTCCCGGACCCTTCAGGGCGCCAGCAGGGGTCACGCGCGGACAGAACTCCCGCTTTTCCGCGATGGGCTGTGGGTAGGCTCGACCGGGACCTGCTAGTGGAAGCGGCCATTATTCAATCTTGGCTGCCTCCCCCCCCTGACGGAAGACGTGGAAGACGTGCTTACGCAGATCTGCGATGCGGCCATGCCCCACGTGCGGCGCCCGCCTCGATGGAAGGGGGTCTACTGGTGGTCCCCGGAGCTGGCGGACCTCCGTGCGGCCTGTATTCGTGCCCGGAGGTCCTACACCCGCAGCCGACGTCGCCGAATCCGCGACGAAGAGCGGGAGGGCCAGCTGTATGCGGCGTACAGCAGTGCGCGCGTCGCGTTAAAGCTGGCCATCTGTCGCGCCAAAGACGCGAAAAGGTAGGAGATACTGGAGGGTCTCGAGCGTGACCCCTGGGGACGCCCGTACCGCGCGGCGCTTAACAAGCTCCGCGCCCAGGGCCCCCCCCTTACGGAGACCCTACAGCCAGGCTTCCTCTCTGAGGTGGTCGAGGGACTTTTCCCCTCACGGGCGGTGCACACGCCCCTGGTCATGGCTCCGCCAGATGGTGACCGGGAGGCCAACGACGGGGAGGTACCGCCCGTGACGACGACGGAAATGGGGGCGGCGGCTGCGCGTACGCGGAGAGGCGCCGCCCCCGGGCCGGACGGGGTTCCCGCCCGAGTGCTGGCCCTGGTCCTCGACCACCTTGAGCCCCGCCTCGGGGAGCTGTTCGGCGCTTGCCTGGTGTCCGGACGGTTCCCTGACTGCTGGAAAGAGGGGAAGCTCGTGCTCCTGCCGAAGCCGGGACGGCCTCCGAATACGGTCTCGGCCTTCAGGCTCATCGTGTTGCTGGACGAGGCGGGCAAACTCCTCGAGCGGGTAGTCGCTGCCCGCATCGTCCGGCACCTAGGAGCGGTCGGCCCCGACCTGTCCGACGCCCAGTTTGAATATCGGGCGGGTCGGTCTACGGTCGACGCCATTCTGCGCCTGAAGGCCGCGGCTGCGGAGGCCGTCACCTCGAGGGAAGTGCTGTTGGCGGTGTCGCTCGACGTCGCCAACGCCTTCAATAGTCTGCCATTCGGCTGCATCAAGGAGGCACTCCGGTACCATGGAGTGCCCCTCTACCTAAGGCGGCTGGTGGCAGACTACCTGGACGGCCGCAGCGTCCTCTTCGTGGACCGGGAAGGGGACGTTGTAAGGAGGGCTATGTCGTGCGGCGTCCCGCAGGGTTCGGTTCTTGGGCCGCTCCTGTGGGACATCGGCTACGACTGGGTCCTCCGTGGCTGGCTCCCCCCCGGGTTGGGCGTAATTTGCTACGCAGACGATACGCTCGTCACAGTCCGGGGCAGGAGAGCCCTCGAGGAGGCGGCAACGCTGGCCACCTCAGGTACCGCGGAGGTGGTCAGGCGGATCGAGGCGCTGGGGCTTAGGGTGGCCCTTGAAAAGTCGGAGGCCCTACTCTTCCATGGGCGCCGACGGGGCCCGCCCGCCAGCGCCTCGATAACGGTCAACGGTGTGGGCTTCCCAATCCAGGTCCACATCAAATATCTGGGCCTGGTATTGGATGGACGGTGGCACTTTGACGAGCACTTCCGCCGTCTTGCGCCAAGGCTCGTCAACACGGCGTCCGCCCTCGGGCGACTTATGTCGAATTTGGGCGGACCTAGTCTTGCGTGTCGACGACTCTACACGGGGGTAGTACGGTCGATGGCACTGTACGGCGCGCCCGTGTGGGCGGAGTCCCTGGCCGCTCGCAATAGGGCCCTTCTGTGGCGTCCACAGAGGGTCGTAGCGGTTAGGGCAATACGCGGGTACCGCACGGTCTCGACCGATGCAGCAGGCGTCGACGGCGCGGGCGGGGGGCAGCCGCCCCTCGCCGAGCGCAATGTCATCGTGGCGGGAAGATGCCCGCCGCGCCACCGCCCTAAAGTGGAAGTCTCGGCTGGAGACGCCCCGGGCCGGTCTCTGGACCGTGGGGGCGCTCCGGCCGATCTTGGAAGAATGGGCAGGGCGGCAGCACGGGGTCCTCACCTTCCGGTTGGTGCAGGTTTTGTCGGGGCATGGTTGCTTCGGCAAATACCTGCACACGATCGCAAGGAGGGAGACGACCCCAGGCTGTCACCACTGCGACTGCGACGAGGACTCGGCGCAGCACACGCTCGAGTCGTGCCCGGCCTGGGATGTGCAGCGCCGGGAACTCGTTGCAGTCATAGGCGTGGACTTGTCGCTGCCGGCCGTTGCGCGAGCGATGGTTGGCAGTGACAGGGCCTGGACCGCGGTCGCCGCCTTCTGCGAGGCTGTCATCTCGCGGAAGGAGGTGGCGGAGAGGGCCCGTGAGGAATCCTCCTTCGCGGACCCGATTCGCCGAAGGCGCGAGGGGCGGCGTGCGCGCGCTTACTTGCGCCTGATGCCGCCCTAGCCGAGGCTGCGGACGGTGGGGTCGGGGAGTACCCTGCCGTCCGCGGAAGCCTACCGCGAAGGTGCGACGCCCAAGTGCGCGAGGCGTCGCTCAAGAGAGGGTGCCCGTAGGGGCTGCCGCCTGCGGATCGCGGTCGTAACGACGCGGTACCCGCGATCCGCCGTAGCAAGGGCGGGTGGAGGCGCACGGTAAGTTTTTAGTGGGTGAGAGCCCCATTCACCCCGTTGTCTCCCCGGGCAGCGGGGTGTGCGGTAGGACATTTCTGCCCACCTAAAATAAAAATAAAAAATAAATAAAGAAAAGGGGTGCTAATTTGTCCGGTTTACCTCCTAGTGGTGCACCCCGGGCAACGTCGGCAGTCGCCGGCGGCTAAAATTCCGGACAGGACGGGTCTCCGCGTGTCCCTCTGACTCAGCAGAGGGCACAGCGGATAGACCAGGCGTCGGAGTCGGTGGGGCCAGACTGGCTCACGGGGCTCTGGAGAGGGGGGACAGTGGGGCCACAGCGCCTCCCCCCGTCCCAAATCGTAAACCTGAGCGCGTGTCTGTGGTTACGTCTCGCGGGCATACAAGAACGAGGGTCTTGGCTTAATCGCCCGGACCGCGAGGAAGACAACCTCTATAAAAAATTACCCCGAATCTCAAGTTCTGGCGCGCGGCGAGGAGATGCATGGCTGATGGGTAGTTCAGTCTCGAGCGCGCCCCCAGCCAGGGTACCTGCGGTCCCCCTGTGTTGGGTTACAAATGTACGCTCACCCGGGTACTGGGAGCTCTGCCCGGGTGGACCTCCTTTCTCCCACACTCGTGGGAACAAAATGGATAAAAGTTCACAAAATAACAATACAGCCGAAAGGGGTTGGGCTTTAAATGCGGCCCCCACATCAAAGTCAGTCGCGCCGACAGAACCATTGCGCGACTCAAAAGGGAAGTTTAGGTCCTAAAAAAAAAAAACTTTTGGATATGAGATAAAAGACATCTAAGATGGATATGGAAATACCTCAAAATCCAATATTTGATCAAAACACCATGATTATAAATAAATCAATGTCTACATGATAAATAAAATAATATCTACATAATTATATAAACAAATAGTGAGGCTTAAAACACTAAAAATGTTACTTACATTCATAAAATCATAATACAATATTCTCGTTACACAACATTATTTATCTCAATGTGATTTATTAAACACTAGATACGTAGTATAGCGCGCCGACACAGGGCTACTTATTAGTAGGAGTGCTCGTTATATTAAATAACTAATAAAATCACTTGCTATTTATAAATAATTTATAGCCCCGTTATTTATTACACCAGGCAAGAGTTATTTTTGTTGAGCGATTATTTTTGTTACATGCCCTACCACAACCGCTATGCCACGACGTCGACGACACTACACTACACTAACAAAACATCACAGTCACATGCACACTTGAACAGTCAGTCACTTCAGTCAGTCATACCGCGAAAGAAAGGGACAGAACGGAATGACGCTGACCCGTTCATATCACTGTCACATGCGAAATTATGCTCTAATTTTACCACTTATGAACTATATTTCTGTCAATTATAAAAATAACATGAAAAATAATCTAAGTATCTAAAACATCGTTTGGTTATTTGATTTCTATTTCGTTATATTTTTGAACGATTATATAATCAATCAGTACGGATAACTCGCTCAAGCTGGAATAACGTATGATTATCCTGAGCTTTTGAGCGATTGCCGCATGTTATTTGTTTAGATGTACTGATGACTTATAGTTTGTGATTTAAAATTATTCGTGGTGTTGGTTTGTTGTGTCTGTTTGTTTAGTGTATTATAAAACTGTAAACAAAATTTTGTTGTAGTATAGTGTAAATAATTTTCGGTTAGATAATATCTTTAAAAGTTTTCTTAAATTTAATCAAAAATGTAATTGGGTCAGTAGTTATGGCGTAAATGCATAACACATATTTTAGTGTATAAAGTGTATTAGTAAGGATTGACCCAATTCTGAAGTTCACGCAGACGAAACCGCGGGCAAAATCTAAATACATATATCTTAGATCACAATTTCAATTCACTTAGTAGACAGTAATCTATTGTTAAGATTGTTAACTGCTTAACGCGCGTACATAGCTATATTAAATAAAGTAACCTCAAATAGCGCACGATTTGCTATACGACGATGATCAAAAGATATCGTTAATATATTAAAGCGTAAAAAATAATAGGCGTTTTAAAAATAGCACATTGTTATTTAACGTTTTTAATAAATAGCCGTTGCGAACACTCCTACTTATTAGATGCCTGCAGGCCAGTGTTCCCAACTACACTGTAATAGTGGTAATTTCATGTAATTTACCACCCACTGTAGAAATATTCATATTACACTATTATATTGTAATTCATGACTGCAATAATTCATCAGTATCTGTTGTAAACTTGTTCAGCGAAAAATAAGATCAAATTTCTACAACAAATAATTACAGTTTTATTATCATTCAGGATCTGGCAACATTATCTCTGTTTTGATATAACACTAGTATGTGAAAGCCGAAAGGGGAATCCCCGTTATTTATGACATGATATTTGAAACGAAGTTCACTCGAAATACGGTTAAATTAAAAAGTCATGGGTGTGACACCCAGGGTGTTGTTAGATTACCATAGAAATCACGATGTCCTTATTTTGTTACGTTATAACAGTTATTCGCTCAGCGGGCAGCGTAACAGCTCTCACGTCATACGTGAACATTTTGACCATCTCAAACATGAAATAAAATCTATCAGATCGCATAAACAAAGAATTACATGCTCAATTCCCCAAGGGAGTGTCCTAGGATGTGTGCTATTCCTTTTGTACATAAATGATCTACCGAAACAATTAGATAGAAGCACAGTTCTGCCTATATTGTTTGCAGATGATATATCAGTATTAATAAGCTGTGACAATCCAAATAATTCAAATAATTTAGTCCACAATACTCTACAAATCATTACAAATGGGCTCAAAATTCACAATTTAGAAATAAATTTAAATAAATCCAAAATAATTAATTTTAGATCATATAAAAAGCGACCTATTGAAATAAATATAATATACGATAATACACCATTAGAAAAAATAGAGACATTTAATTTACTAGGAATAAAAATAGACGCAAATATAAATTGGAAAAATCACATTGACAATATAAAATCTAAAATATCAAAATTCAGTTACGCACTTTTTCAAATAAAGCGTAGTACTAACCTGCAGACAGCATTATCAGCCTACTATGCCTATGCATAGTCGTGGTTGAGATATGGCATCATGCTATGGGGAAACAGTGTCAATGCAAATGAATTATTTGTTATGCAAAAGAAATGCGTACGTATATTAAAACCAGATAGACAACGCACAAAGTTGTAAACCTTATTTTAAAGAATTTAAGTTATTGACACTACCATCGATTTATATTCTAGATATATGTTTATTTGTTTTTAATAATAGCAGTATATTTATGCGGGTGAAAGATACTCACCCAATTAATACGCGTCACAAAAATAGGCTGTACCAACCACTCTCTAGATTAAAAATGTTGAATGAAAGTCCTTATTATATGGCTATAAAAATTTATAATAGGTTACCAATTAGTATTAAAAACGAAAAAAAACTATTACTGTTTAAAAATAACTTATTAACACATTTAGTGCAAAATTGTTACTACTCAATTGCAGAATACCTAGGAACGCAATAACAAATTGATGAGCAGAATGAGTAGGTACGTATTGGTGTGAACATCTATTATCTATTATTTTTTGATAATGTAATTTCCTACAATCTATAATTAAATAATTTTGTAAAATTGCGATGCCCGTAAAAGGCCGCCAAAGCTCTTTGTACTTCATGTAATGTGACCATACAAGTTGATCCGCAGGAACGGAACAACTTGTATTCATTTTCAACCGACACAAAAGATGTTAAATAATTTTAATAGTACTATATATAAAAGTGAAGATGAAATTGTTATTTTATCGGATTGAATGTTTATTTTTATGTCAATGTATAATATAAAAAATAAACATTCAATCAGAATTGTGTGTGTAATGTTAATTAAAAGTTTTTTCTAATCACAATTCAGTTATTCTTTAAATTTGTAACACTGTAATTTTGCCAATGTTTTTTTATAAGAAACATAATTTACCTAAAATCTACTGTATTTTTAACATAGAAACACTGTAACAACATTTTTAAAATTGAGAACACTGCCTGTGGTGGGCGAAACCGTTATATTTTTATAATACATTATACTATATTTTTCTAGCAGCTGTTTTAAAGAGTTATAATATAAATTATAATTGTACACGCCGCTAGTTTAGATTGTCAACTGTGTTATCCTTGTTCGCAATTTTAATGTAATATACAGGGAGTAATTTAAATACTGTTGGATAATTTAGGGGTAGATACTTAATCATATAGGTGTTTCATGTATGTAACTATAATTTAAATAAAACAAAATAGTGGTCGGTTACAGTTGGCAATCAAAGTATTTATAAAACCGACACAAGAATTTTTTTTTATTAAGACCTTACATGTACAAGTACTTGTCGGTCCAGCTGTCGTGGCGGCACGCTTTAACAAATATTGGGAAATTATCAAACGATGCCGCACGCACGCCTTTGTACCTATTCCTTTTATAAGCCGCCCCTTATCCCTTAGTCTCCCGCGTATATTGCTTGTGAACGGACGTTCGTATTTCACGTAATTATCTGCCGTAAGTGACTTATTATGTTTCATGAGATGTTGTGTTTCAACGATAAGTATTTTAATAGTTGATATGTCTCGGATAGTGTGACTGCATTTGGGCAGAGACGCGCAGAATGTATGATGAACTCTTCAATATTCCACGGAACATTGCATTACCATCAGCGATGGCATTTCAACGTTTAAACGTGTACAACATACTGGCAGGTTGTGAACAACATCGTGCTGACACGGGAGCCCAAGACTGTTTGACGAAAATATCGAAAAACAAATTTCGCCTATTTTAGGGAAGATCCCATGTAGATAAAGTTCAACAAGATAAAGCCGCGGACTATTCACTGATCCGGTGCTCCTTAAAACATGAATGTTTAATGCACACAATGAACACGTATGGACTAACATTAACTCTCATGTCATAAAACCCAGTCGTTTCCAACTTCGATGGAAGATAAATGTTTCGGCGGGAATTATTGGTGACAAGATTATCGGCCCTTGTTTTCTAGAACAGACCATGAGTAGCAACTACCTTCATTTCTTGCGAGAAGAGCTGAGCGAGGAACTTAATAAGTTCATCTCGATCTTGTGCATCTTATCTCATCAACGTAACCCGCAAGTAGATATGATTATAAATTACCTAGTGTATCGTATGTAGTTTTATCGGACAAACTAAATTAAAAGTTATAAGCAATCGATAAGTAAGGTGATAAAATTTTAAAAATCTAGTTACACGTGACAAGGTCATGAGTTCATGACCTTTGGTGTAGGCATAGTTGGTTCGCGGAAATACTAGCGGCGCGCCGACAAAGGGAGCCGCGCGTGTGTAGGTACCTATTTACAATACTGCCCGCAGAATGTTAGAGGTAATAAATCGCTTTCACTTTACAAATAATAATGAATTAATATTTAATATGATTTTTTTTAATTGCATATTTTCAAAAATTACTTGTATTGTTACAATTGGATATCGATAGCCATAACGCAGTCGTAATTTCCAACAGGGTTTTTGTTAAAGCCTGTATAATGTTACATCTCGACGTTGTTGTTTACAGTGTCACTTATATTTATGTATCTGGGAAAATAATGTATAAAGGAAACATGTTCTTATATCTCAAGATGATTAAAAAAATAATAGACGTCGCGGGATGTCTACCGGATGTGAAAACATCGAAATTATTTTATAGAAATAAAATTATTATAACTTTTTAAATGTGTGCTTGTATAAAATTATGACATGTGTAATATAACGGAAATGGACATAAATCATCATTATCGGGCTCTGGATATCATCTAGGACCGAAGTACTTACTTGTCGAAACGAATCAAACGATTCCAAAGTCGATGGGATTGCGGTGTTTTATAGCATAGTGTCCATGGCCATCCGGCTCTATCATCAGACCCTGAATATCATCTAGGACTATAGTACTATTCAAGATAACTCAAACTAGCCCTAAAACGATCGGTTGCGACGTTTAATTATCGAGTATCAAACGAGTCCAAACTTGGTGGGGTTGCGTCAATTCATTATAGAGTTACTGTGGCCACCTTCCAGCTTCATCATCAGACCCTGGATACCTTCTAGAGACAAAGTAGTCGTCAAGACAAATTATATGAGCCCAAACTCGATGGGGTTGCGCCGTTTCAATATAGACTTCCTATGTCCACCTTCCAGCTCCATCATCAGATCAGCTCAGCTCCATATCATCATAGTATTGCATTTTCACGCGATATACATATATGCTTGTAAAATTTCAGCTCAATCGGTAACTGGGAAGTGCGTCAAATTTAACTTGCAAGATTTGAACGGGACAAGTAAAATAAGAGCGTCGCTACCCTAACAGCCAATTTTACCCTCCCTACGCATTAGATGTCTCACATCAATAATCTACAATTTGGTATGTTGTACACCCACAATTATAATCCTGGAGACAGTGAAAAACGTTTTAGCGTCCTTATATAAAACATATATTTTTTTTGGTAAGGCGAAAAAGTACCCCAAAAATATACGAGATGGTGCTGACATTGTTAGCGTTCTATCGATCCGTAATATTTTATTTCTTTTTTGTGTAAAATCGTGTTTTTTTTAAGAAAAGTTTAGAGATAGATAAATTTGAAAAGAAAAAACCTTAGAAATTTTTTTTAAAAGCAAAGTCTTGGCATTAGCATCGATGCACCTACATACCTAAAAAAATTAGATGGTGTTATATTTTCGTAATAGAAAAATTATATTTTTTTTTATGTCAAATCGCGTTTTTCGCTTACACAGATAAACTTAGAAAGCAAATTCTTATCTAAGTACAACATTTTATTTGATCTGCTTATACAGATAAACTTAGAAAGTAAATCCTTATCTAAGTACAAAAGATTTGGATTAAATCTTTAGTTAGCCATTAACGAGATACACGAAATAAATAAACAGATAAGCATTAATTGTATTATTGCTCGTTTAAATATATAAGATTTATTACAAATAAAAAATAGACGTCTTGGGACGTCTGTCAGATGTGAAAACATCAAAATTATTTTGTAGCTAACTTTTTCAGTGTATGCTTGTATAAAATTATGACATTTGTAAAATAACGGAAATGGACATAAAGACCATGAGCTTATAAGTACCTAGTAGTAGTGAGAATGTATCCTATTACTATAATATATGTATAATAAATGATAATATTGTTTGAGTCTTACATAATTATTGGTAACGCCCTCTCGTTATTCATAGACGAATTAAAACTGTTATTAATTTAGTGATTGACGGTATGCTTTTTAGTTGCATGCTTTTGTAAACAAATGGCGTTAAATCTAATTAAATAAATTGGCGTGGTGACGTCCCCACGCTATCAGCCGGTTTTATCCTCCCTCCGCATTAGATGTTTTCACATCAATAAAATTGAGTTCGGTTTGTAATGTCAAATAATAGCTGAAAGTATATGCGGTACCTACAATATAACAAAAAGAAATTGTTTGTCTATTTGTTTCGGCTAATCTCCGGAACGGCTAGACCAAATGTGTTGAAACGGGACTTTCACTGGCAAATAGCTGATATATGGAGTAGCTTAGGCTACTTTTATTTTGTAAAAAAGAATTAGTAAAAGAAACATAAATCCACTGCTAATTTATTGTTCAGTCTATGTATAACTAAATAGTTCCAGACGGCAGCTTCGTGAACGTGAGCGCGACATTATTTACACTAAGAAACAATATCCAGTGTCGCGTGTGACTCCGATACGAGCGTACGTCGTCGATTAAGTCCGCTAATTTTGTCACGTCCTTTTATTATAATTTTGTTCATCCACATCTAACATACATACAGACCCAATGATAACTGATATTCTATGGAAAATGTATTAATGTTTGGTGAGTCGAGTGGAAGTGATATAATGGAGGAGGAGATATCAGAATGTGAACAAGAAGTAGACCGAAGTGTGTCCGAAAACTTACGAACGTTTTACAGCAGAATCCCTTAAAAACGCTGAGAAAAGGGTCAGAGAGGATAGCGAAGAAATTATAGAAACAGATGACGGTTTTATTGCTGTTAGAAATGGAAAAAAGAGGAGAGACAGAAAATCGTCAAAGAAGAGTGATAGTAGTCTGAATGAGGAAACTAATACCCCGCCCGTCAATTTAGTTAGTATCACAGGAAAAGTTGTTCTTCCGGAACAATTTGGATTAGCAAAGCTATTGAGAGCAGAAAATATTCAAAATATAAATAAAGTACAATATAAAAATGCATTTAAAGCCATTGTACACTTTGAAGACCGAGGGAATGCCCAGAAATTGATCAATTGCCTCAAACTTCAAGACTTAGGATACAGGTGTCAGTGGGTGGATGACGTTTGTCTATCGTATGGAGTGATTAAACAGGTAGACTTAAACACAGATATAGATGAGATAACAAAGAATGTTGTGTGTGAATATGAGATAGCTACGGCAAAAAGATTAAAAAGATTGGATTCTTCAAGAGAGTGGGTACAGTGAAACAATTCGAGTGTGCTTTAAAGGTTCTTCTTTACCCCCATATGTATACATATATGGGTGCAGGTTTAAAGTAGAACCATATACGTTTCCTGTGACGCAATGTTCCGGGTGCTGGCGTTTCGGGCACTTGATTAAGATGTGTCCTATAAAAAAAATACGCTGTCCTAAGTGTGGAGAGAACCATAACAATTGTAATATAGGCTTATTCAAATGTATTAACTGTCAGGGACCCCATATGGCACTAGATAAATCATGTCCGATATTTATAAAAGAAAAAAGTATCAGAAAAATTATGTGTGATAGTAATTGTACATACAGAAAAGCACTATCCTTGTATCTAGATCAAAAGAAAAATCATCCTGAACCTTGTAACAACGTAAATTTATCGGATAGCAACATAAACAATTTTTAAAAAAGTCAACACACCACATATAGGGATATATTATTAAAACGACCGCAAGTAAATAATAATATTCAGAACGAAGAACCGGGCATTATGGATTACGAGAATAGAGAGGAAGGATTGAGGAGGAGGAGGAACAAGTTGAGATGCGGAATAGTAGTGAGGAAATGCGTGATGGTAGTGAACGAATACCAAGCAGTAAAGTATTGTTCCATCAATTTAAAAAAAAATAAAAGCTATTTGCTTGTCCGAGTGTAGCTTACAAGAAAAAATTAAACTTGTTTTTAGTTATATTTTTGAGGAATGTATTCGTTTTGCTATGAATTTTTTTAAAGAAGGAGTTCTGCTCAGCAAATTGATCTCAATATTTGCAGATGGATAGTGCCCAAAAAAATATATCTTTGAATTTATTCCAATGGAATGCACAGAGTTTAAGACCTACCTTGATGATTTTACCTCACTATTAACACCTTACCTTACTCTTGATGATTTTACCTCTTTATTAACACAAGAGAAGGTACACATAGCTTTGATTTGTGAAACTTGGCTTGATTCAATGTAATTTCTTAATATTAGCCAGTATAACCAAGGCAGAGTAGATTCGTATGGCGGGGTGGCTATCATTGTACACAATTCATTAAATACCCAAAAAAATAATTCAGACATCTCTAACTCGGGAATAGAGTTGTTATGTATTAAGATATTTAACTGTCGTCATATAAATTACGTTACTGTGGTACATTGTCCTAGTTCTGTAGTAACAGTTCAGAGTGACTGGGATAGTCTATTTTCTAAGTTTACAAAAAAATGTATTATCGCAGGGGACTTTTATTCTCACCATACGAATTGGTCACAGAAATGATAATAGAGGTAAACAAATCTATGATTCAGTTTTAGAGTTTGGCTTCTGTTTTCTTAACGATGGACGACCTACTAGATTAAAAATGGTTAATAATAACTTGCAAAGCTCATCTCCTGACATATAATTCGCCTCTCTCGATATTGCTATTAAATTTCAATGGTGTGTGATGAATGAAAGCTTAGGAAGCGACCATATACTTATCAAAGTAATGACTCAGTATAGCGAATACATTAACACGGCTATAAAACGTAATTATAAGTTAGCAAATTGGGCAGGGTACAAAGAATGTCTTGTAAAAATCTTCTCCAGTTTACCGATAGAAGTAGACAATGTGCAAAATTTATACGATACTTTTATTCAACAGATAACTAAGGCGGCCGATAAATATATTCCGATGACTATTATTTGTAATGTCCGTGGTAGTAAGTTCAAGGCAAAGAGATATTGGTGTCCTAGTATTTCTAAATTAGTAGCAGAACGTCGTTTAGCTTTGAAAAAATTTAGAAAAAATCCTACACCCTCAAATCTTTTAGTGCTAAATGAGAAAATTCTGAACGCTAGGAAAACTATCACATCTGCTAAAAGAAAAGATTGGAGAAGGTATTGTAATAGTATTGATCACACAATGTCAGCTACAAATATGTGGCATTACCTGCGATGGATCAAAGGCTACAAGCGCTCAAAGACATATTTTACCCCTGAATCCAAAAGAGATATGTTGTGTGATCTGGCAGCCTTTGTAAGTGTATCTTCACCAAATTTTTTGTCAGTAAATAATTTATTAGAGTCGGAATTTACCCTACAAGAACTATGCAACTGTTTTAAGAACAAAGACACGGCCCCAGGTGTAGATGGGATTACATATTCTATGATCCTACATTTACCGATAGCGGGAAAAGTGTTTTTACTTAATATTTTTAATCAAATTTTTAAAAAATGTATTGTACCGGTACTGTTGCGCCACATCAAAGTAATCCCGATACCCAAACATGGTGATACCACAAATAAACCGCGACCAATATCTTTAATATCTTGCTTGTGTAAAATCTTTCATTCGATGATCGTTAAAAGACTTGATTGGCATATGGAGAAGAACCAGGTACTATCTCCGCTGTCGGTCGGCTTCAGAAGAGGACAATCTTGCCTGGACTGTTTAACTCGCTTAGTCACTCGGATTCAGATAGGTTTTACGGAAGGTTACTCTAGCATGCTTTCTGGACATAAAAAGCGCTTATAATAACATTATAATCGATAAATTGTTAATTATACTTGATCACTTAAAGGTTGGTAAACTTATATGCCAGTACTTGTGGAATTTTCTTTGGAGAACGCCATCTCGAAGTAATGGATGAATCTACAGGGGAGGTGGAGATTAGACACGCCAAAATAGGTTTGGCACAAGGTGATCCCCTCTCTCCCCTTTTATTTAACATAGCCACTTATAAATTTTGCAATAATATAACGAATGTTTTTATGGGCCAATACGCAGATGATTTTGTTTTATATACAAGTAGTAAAAATATTACGGACTGTTGTTACAAAATTCAAAATTCATTAAATGAGTTCTTAGTTATACTTGATGAGTTAGGATTAGAATTATCAGTGAAAAAATCGAAATACTGTCTTTTTAGTAGAGGTTTCAAACGCACACAGACACATTTATTTTTACGAAATCACGAACTCGAGTCTGTGCAGTCATATAGGTATTTAGGAATGTGGTTAAACAGATCTCTACGCTGGAACAAACATGTTAATGAAATTGCTGAGAAAACACAAAAACTTATAAACATCCTTAAAAATCTTACTAACCCTTCTTGGGGCTTACATCAGATCCACTTACGTAGGCTGTACATGTCAACAGTAAGAAGTAGATTAGACTATGGGTGCTTTCTGTATGACAATTGTGCCAAAACTCATAGATACAAGCTAGGAAAAATTCAAAATCAGGCTCTCAGAGCAATGGGTGGATTTATAAGAACCAATCCCATACATGTTATGGAATGTGAGATGTGTGTACCACCATTGCATATAAGGAGGAAACTATTAGCTACAAAATATTGTTTAAAGGCACGTTCGATCACAAATAACATTTCAATTAGGATTTTGTTAGAATTAAATAGTATCAAAAATAAAAGATATTGGTCCAATAAAAATATCCCACTACTTGTTAGCGTCCTGGATGATATAATGAAGGAAAATGTAAAATCATCTCCATATTTAGAAATGTATAGTCTAGAATCCTGCGTAACTAACATACGAGTACTTACACACGATGTTATCCAGGTCAAATTAAAGTCAATATCAATATCTAAGAAAGAATATAATATTAATACAATAAAACTAGAAATATTAAGAGAGCTATTAGTAACATATCCAAATTATTACATTATATACACTGATGGGTCTAAGAACATTGATGGTTGTGGGGCAGCGTTTTATGATCCTCAAAATTCTCAAGCAGGCATCACCAACACTTTTAAAGTGAATAATATATTTACGTCGGTTATGTCGCTGGAGCTCATTGCAATCTCTGAAGCCTTGTCATATGTTCAGAATATAAATAAAAAAGATATATTAATTTGTGTTGATAGTAAGAGTGCCTTGTATCATATTGCTTGGTGCGCCTCTGGATACAGAGGTGCACCGATAGCATACGATATATTAGCCAAAATCAAAACTTTGAATAGCGATGAGTATAACCTGAGATTGCAATGGGTTCCATCACACATTGGTTTAAGCGGAAATGATGAGGCTGATCGGCTAGCCAAATTAGGAATCACAGATGGGCAACCTTTAAATTTCCATTTGTATTACGCAAATCTTATCAAGGTATAAACATGTGTGTCACGAGCAGTGGAAGGAATACTTTAATGTAAGATCGAGAGATAAAGGGATTTGGTTTAGAACTATTGTATCCGAACCGCCACATGTGCCATGGTTCATTAATATCAAATTAAATAGAAATATTTTAGTACTAGCTCACAGATTGAGGTCAGGACACATGCCTCTTAATAATTTTGCGTACTTAATGAAAAAAACTGCTTCACCAAACTGTGAAGTTTGTGGTACAGTAGAAGATATTAGCCATTTATTATATGAATGTGTTAAATATAAATCAGCCCGCGAAGCTTGACTAAGTCTGTAAAAATAAATACCTACATACGACGTGGGGTCGTTCCATCATATACTGGCGACGCCTGGCTCTAAGGCTGCTATAGCTTTGTATAAGTTCCTACAATTGCGTTTTATATTAGAATAATAATAGTAAATAAGTTTCTCCTTTTGTATTTTATAGTTATAAGTTACGATGGGACTGACAAATACTTAATATTATGTATAAAAGTCCCCAAATTAAATAAAGAGAAAAAAAAAATGGGTGCGTGTACTTATGTACGCGCGTGAGAAGTTATACTTCTTTGGCATCATTAAATAATATATTTAATATATATATTTCAAATATATATATTTAATATAAATTTATATAATTTATATATATATATTAATTATTATTAAAAACCAAATTTAGAGAATAATAAATATATAAGACATAATTTGTACTAAATATTATAAGATTCTTAATTTTAAATGTTTATTATTGATTATTTAATATTTTAAAAATAAATTTAATAATAAATTCAAAAATTGAATTTAAGGTTGGTCATTTTTTAAATATTTTTATTGATTTCTTAATTTAATATTCACTTTTCATTTTTATCAAAAAAATAAAGAAATAAATTTAATAAAACATTTAATAAAAATTTTCATTAAATTTATTTCTTTATTTTGTAAATATTAAATAACCAATAATAAGTATTTAATTTAATAATATTTAGTGTTAATTATATTAAATAAAAGTATTTTAATTTATATCAATAAATAATACATACGGATAGTTAACCTCAATTATATTGGAGCACTTGAAAAAGTATATAAGCACAATTTTTTTCACTAATATTCACAAATAGTAAGTAATATCAATCAAAATATTCAATTTAAATCACTACTGAATATAATTTATTAGCACATATTTTAGATATTTTTATATATATTTTTAGCATTTGACATGCTTAGCACTATACATTAAACACAAAGTGAAAAATGTGAAATCCAAAATAACAGTCAGGAGCAGGATTTGAACCTGCATCTTCTGGATACCGTCCAGATGCTTTACCAATTCAGCCATCCTGACAATTGCTCCTGACTGCTAATTTCGATAACACATCATACTTAACGTCTTTGGGTGACGCCTGCGCCATTTGTCGGAAGTATTTTCATACATTATACCGACCAGGTAAACTTAATTTTACAATTAAGATTTTACCTAATAATGACGCAAACCCTTTAAATATTTTAGATATTTTTATATTTATTTTTAGCATTTGACATGCTTAGCACTATACATTAAACACAAAGTGAAAAATGTGAAATCGAAAATAACAGTCAGGAGCAGGATTTGAACCTGCATCTTCTGGATACCGTCCAGATGCTTTACCAATTCAGCCATCCTGACAATTGCTCCTGACTGCTAATTTCGATAACACATCATACTTAACGTCTTTGGGTGACGCCTGCGCCATTTGTCGGAAGTATTTTCAGTCCGCCGCGTCTTTTTTCCTTAATGGCCTCCCGTAATCTTCTTATTTGGTCTGCGTAGTAAGAGCCCGTAATAGTGGCTCCCTTTTCCAAATATTCCACCAAAATTATTCCTTTAGCGTCCCAAAAAACAGACGCCATAACCTTTCCCGCCGAACTTGAGACTTTGAATTTCTTTGGCGTCGGTGAGGAGGCTCGCTTCCAAGTCATTGATTGTTTTTTTGTTTCAGGATCAAAATGGTGGATCCAGGTCTCATCCATAGTCACAAAACGCAACAAAAAATTTTCTTTATCTGTTTGGAACTTTTCGAGATTGACCCTCGAAATGTCAACTCGTTTTTTCTTTTGCTCGTCGGTTAACATTCTGGGAACCCAACGCGCAGAGACCTTTTTCATATGCAACTCGTTCGAAATGATTCTTTGAACGCTTCCATATGAGATCCCTGTGACCTCAGCTACATGCCTGATGGTCACTCTTCGATCTGCCAACACAACATCTTCGACTTTTTTCACGTTGTCTTCTATGAGGGACGTGGATGGGCGTCCTTCGCGATGTTCATCTTCAGTGGATGTTCTGCCCAGCTTAAACTCCTTGGCCCAGCGTGCAACTGTAGAATATGGAGGAGCAGAGTCCCCCAATGTTTCCACCAAGTCACAGTGTATGTCTTTTGTAGACATTTTTTTCAAACAGAGGTACTTGATCACAGCTCTAATTTCGTTTTTCTCCATGTTGATGTTATCTCTTCGACAGTTCGTATTCAAATGAATGTATCTCCCGAAAATCCTGACCTATTTATATGATTTTTTTAGGCTGACGTAGTGAGTGTACAGGCTAGCGAAAAAAATTTTTTTTGGATTTTTATTTGGACCTGAAGTAACTAATTATCATTACTTTTGGATCACCCCTCGTATTAGGTAAAATCTTAATTGTAAAATTAAGTTTACCTGGTCGGTATAATGTATGAAAATACTTCCGACAAATGGCGCAGGCGTCACCCAAAGACGTTAAGTATGATGTGTTATCGAAATTAGCAGTCAGGTGCAATTGTCAGGATGGCTGAATTGGTAAAGCATCTGGACGGTATCCAGAATATGCAGGTTCAAATCCTGCTCCTGACTGTTATTTTCGATTTCACATTTTTCACTTTGTGTTTAATTATTAGCACATATATAATTCGCACTTGTATGAAACTAAAACACGTGTTGTGAATGTATAAACTAGAAACATGTTGATAAATATTATAAATATGAAAACAGTGATCAGAGGTGACGAGCGTACCAACATGCGCGACTAATATTGAGGTTCAATTTCTATTTTGTTGGTAGCTTTTTTTTTCGAGACTTAATGAGCGGTTAAGCAGACAACTTTATACTGTAGACAACTTCATACTGTTAATTTTGTGTCACAGATGCGCGCGCATCTTAAAATTTCACTCTCATTATTTTTTCATAACGCGCCTAAAGAAGTATAACTTCAAAAAAGAAACAATATATAATAATTATTATAAACCTATACTAAAACTTTTTAAATAATTTACATTATTTATTTATTATGACTTTATTCGTTATCACTAACTTAGCGAAAGCTTGGTTAGTAAATCGTGATTTTAGTAAGTTAAAACTTCAAATCGAAACAATAACAAACAGTTTGACTAACAGGAATAAATATCACACAGCCTGTTTCAACAACAACATTCTCGTCAATTAAAGATGGAACCGATATATTCATATCCATTAAAATATCAGTCATATTGGAGGTATCAGTAATCCGACTCAATCTGATATGCTAATACGGGCGTATTGCTAATATGCCATATTCACTATATCGTAAACATGAACAGCGACCACTGAACATGGGTGTGTTGCTATATGCATAGACTAGATAGAATCGCATATCGGTGAGAACATCGTACGTATCATATTGGTCAGAACATCGTACTGTTATACCCTTCCCATGCAAGGCATCTAGCTAACCACTGCACCATACGAATAGCAACGTTAACATTAAAAGCCTACTTAAGGACTACGCAGTGGGGCAGTTCAGTCAGTTATTCTAAATCTCAGTACGGGTCGCAAGTCTTTTCCTATTTTCTAAATCAAAGTGTACTCTTATTCTATTTCTAATTCAAGTGTACTAAATCGTGTATTTTATTCAATATAATTTTAATTCTAGCCGTAATAATAGTTTTTTTAAAAAAAACCTTGCGGCGCGAACCCGTATAATATTTGGTGGCAGCGGTGGGATACGAAAATCCCCTACCCGAATACGTTTCCGAATCTAACTCAATAAACCCAGTGAACTTTTAAATAAAAGTTAATCTTAATAACCATAAAATAAAAATTGTGTGTGTAAAAGTCAAGTCACCGTATTGTGCTGTTTGATCGTGGTCAAACAATTTTCCTACACCTACTGTTCCCGAGAAGGAGAGAGGGCTGTGGTAACAGCTTTCGGTCGAATCTACCGCTGGTCGAGTGGTGCTACTGTCGTGATGATTCCAGCAGTCCTGGTAGCAGTTGTGGCAGTGTTATCGTGAGTGATAGATCGTACTTAAAATCATAACTCTAAATCGCCAATACAGAATAGTGCTCAGAGTCCCGTTTACACTTTATATATTCATCCATAACTAATGTGTAAAAAAAAAAAATGTTTCTAATTTAATCGTATTACATTTTAGTCATAAGTTCATACAAAGTTCCTACTTGTAATTTATCGCTAAAACATAAGTCGTTCGAGACGACGTTTGTTTATATTTTAACATCCGCACTGCGAACTGATAAGCTCGCAGTCTAAACAACCGGTGCAACTACCAGGTAACTTAGAAATAAGATCAACTTTTATTTTATTATCCTATACACCTATATTTTGTAACTACTTTTGTCTGTTTATTTTATTCTATTGTGTTGTGTTTTCTAATTATATTTAAAAATGACTTCCAAATATGAAACCAAAGACGACAATGCTAGCGCCTCTAGGAGTACTCCAATCCGCACAGAACCTGAGGATAAAATAGAATTAAGCGTCCTCTTAAAATTTATAAAACCCTTCGATGGTGCAAGGGAGAAATTAAACTCATTTATCTCTAATTGTACAAACGCCTATAATTTAGCGAATAAAACTCAGAAACCTATTCTTTTTAAATATATTATTAGCCAGTTGGAAGGTAGAGCCGAATCCACATGCAATATTAAGGAATTTGACACATTTGAGCAATTTATAGAATTTTCTTAAACAACAATTTGGCGAAAAGAAACATTACACACACCTCCTTTCGGAGTTACAAGAATGCAAACAAGGACCATCTGAGTCCGTTAACCAGTTTGCTCTCAAGATAGAGACGTGTCTGTCTAAACTCTTGACGGAAATAAATATTTCTATACCGACTAGGAAAAAGACGGAATTAGCAGGTCGTGTCGCAGCAATGCAGGACCTAGCGGTGCACACATTCGTTGTGGGACTGCACCCACGACTCTCGCAAATCGTGAGATGCCGCGACCCCGACTCACTAAATTCTGCAGTAAATTTCGCGGTCGCTGAGGAAAAGATCCTCAGCAGCATTACTAAAAAATATCCTGTTGGCGCATTAACTGTATACGCGTTTGAATCTAGCGCGCAACAGCTGAGAGGAGGGCGCGCAAGCGACACGAGCGCCACCACTCACAATTAAACAAAACACTCACTTGAAAATTTTCTTAACGATCGTTACGCGCACTGTTCATCTGTTATATTCGCAATTATAAAAAGTACCCAAAAGCTTTGTAACTGCAAGTAAACGTATTCGCATCAAATCGAATTTCATTCCACCTCAGCCAGTATACGCACAAACATAAAGATTTGGACCTTCGGAGCCGGATTTCCAAGAAACTGGACCAGAGAGAGTGGATGAGCATCAATTTCGAAGACGAAAGTTGCAGTGTTTTTGGTGAGACGTACCAGCTGAAACTTCCTGTCACTTCTTTCCTCTTCACCTGTTTAATATTGCGCTGTGCTTAATTTTCAGTGCTTTTGCGTTGTGCTTTGCCTCCCTACGCTTCATGGTTTTGTGCAGTCGCTAAAGCTAGAAAACAGTTACGAACTTCGTTTCATTTAAACTGTCAGTACCTAATATTAGCTAATTCATTCACATAATGGCTACATCTGATTCAAAACTTAGAGATTAAAGAAAAAACGGGGATCAATAAAATGTCGGTTAACTAATTTCAAAAAATATGTCAGCTCATTTGAAGAGATTGATTTATCTGTTCATCAGCGAGCAGAGCTTAAGTTACGTATGACTGGGTCGCAAAGTTTAGTTAACGATTTTAACCAAGTTCAGAGTCAAATTGAGGATATTACTCCTGAGTCCGAAATCGAAAAACAACTTGAGGTTCGTGAGGACTTTGAACGCGAATATTATATCATTCTGGCACTTGCTGAATGCATTACAAGCACTGATGAGAGGTCTACGAGCACTTCGGAGTTGCCAGCGAGCAGTTCGGATTCCATTAAGTTACCTACGATATGCATTCCTAACTTTGACGGGTCATATGAACACTGGTTAGAGTTTCGCGATACATTTATATCCCTAGTTCATAACTGTAAAACAATAACGCAAATACAAAAGTTTCATTATTTAAAATCATCTCTGAAGGGTAATGCTAAGTCAGTAATAGATTCGTTGGAATTATTAGGTAAAATCTTAATTGTAAAATTAAGTTTACCTGGTCGGTATAATGTATGAAAATACTTCCGACAGATGGTGCAGGCGTCACCCAAAGACGTTAAGTATGAATGTGTTATCGAAATTAGCAGTCAGGAGCAATTGTCAGGATGGCTGAATTGGTAAAGCATCTGGACGGTATCCAGGAGATGCAGGTTCAAATCCTGCTCCTGACTGTTATTTTCGATTTCACATTTTTCACTTTGTGTTTAATGTATAGTGCTAAGCATGTCAAATGCTAAAAATATATATAAATATTTATAGGGTTTGCGTCATTATTAGGTAAAATCTTAATTGTAAAATTAAGTTTACCTGGTCGGTATAATGTATGAAAATACTTCCGACAGATGGTGCAGGCGTCACCCAAAGACGTTAAGTATGAATGTGTTATCGAAATTAGCAGTCAGGAGCAATTGTCAGGATGGCTGAATTGGTAAAGCATCTGGACGGTATCCAGGA
Source organism: Leucoma salicis (assembly GCA_948253155.1). NCBI lineage: Eukaryota > Metazoa > Arthropoda > Insecta > Lepidoptera > Erebidae > Leucoma > Leucoma salicis. The sequence continues at coordinate 365,787 of OX411812.1, forward strand.
GATGCAGGTTCAAATCCTGCTCCTGACTGTTATTTTCGATTTCACATTTTTCACTTTGTGTTTAATGTATAGTGCTGAGCATGTCAAATGCTAAAAATATATATAAATATTTATAGGGTTTGCGTCATTATTAGGTAAAATCTTAATTGTAAAATTAAGTTTACCTGGTCGGTATAATGTATGAAAATACTTCCGACAGATGGTGCAGGCGTCACCCAAAGACGTTAAGTATGAATGTGTTATCGAAATTAGCAGTCAGGAGCAATTGTCAGGATGGCTGAATTGGTAAAGCATCTGGACGGTATCCAGGAGATGCAGGTTCAAATCCTGCTCCTGACTGTTATTTTCGATTTCACATTTTTCACTTTGTGTTTAATGTATAGTGCTAAGCATGTCAAATGCTAAAAATATATATAAATAGTTTACCGATAGATATGTTGATCGGAGCGGATTTATTTTGGGAATCAATTAGCGAAGGTAAAATGCGCCTTAAAAACGGTCCTTTCCTCCAAAATACGAAGTTTGGTTGGATAGTATCGGGTTCGATTCAATCTTACCAAAAACAAGTAACACCTATACACTGTAGTTTTACGCAATCTATAAACGGTGATGTGTGCCCACTTGACCAATTATTACGCAAATTCTGGGAGATTGAAGAGTTACCTGTAAATAAATCAAATATAAATAGTAGCGAGGAGTTAGCGTGTGAAGAGCACTTCGTTCAAACGACGACGCGAGCTGCTGATGGGCGGTTCCGGGTTCGAATCCCGTTCACGCACTCACCTTACGCACTGGGTGAGACTCGCAAACAAGCTGAACGTCGTTTTTATGCCTTAGAAAAGAGGTTGTTATGTAGTCCTAATTATAAAAAGATGTACAATGATTCTCTAGTTTATATACAGCTATTTCTAATGATAAAATTAGTTATTGTAACTTAGATAACCTAAACACGTGTCAAACGGTAAACTCTGAGCTCTTTCTCTGTAAAGTTTCTACAATACTATTAACCGGTGAAAACCCCACGTGTGAAAGTGAACTCTTAACAAAGACAATCAATGATATCCCAGTTGAGTGTAAAACCAAAACGGTGTCCGGTGAGCTTGACATTTTGCAACCAATTACAAACAATCGGTGCATCTATGTTCAATCTCGCCCAAACAAAATATACATCGACTGTTATGTGTCCGAAATACGCGAAGTGATAGTGTTGGAAATAGGTGTATTACAAACCCCGGAAAAGTGTATGGTGTATACTAAAAGCACAAGACTAATATCGTCAGACAACGCCGTAAATATAAGTATTCCTGTTCCTAGGTTAGATTTTACTATTGTCAACGATTCGTGCTGTAAGCTAGACTCTAAGACAAATGATGTAAAGAACATCGTGTCTCCTATTTCACTGCAAAACATTGATCTTGACGATCTAAAACTTAATAAAGAAAATGAAAATATAATTTCAAATCTAAATGACATTATCCAAAAGGAACCCGCTGTGGTGAAATACGGAACACACTATTTTATATCTAATACTATCATAATCCTAATTGTATTAATCACTATAGTTATAATTATCCTTAAGATTTATAATGTTATCCCTAGATTTAAGTTAACTTCGACCAATAATGAGATTAACAATATCCAAGAGGTTGAACTGCAACAAAATGAATCACCAATACCCGCTCCGCGATTAAGAGACTCTATTTTCTAAATTTCGTTTTAACCCCGAAATTTCGTCTTATGGGGGGGGTTGTTATACCCTTCCCATGCAAGGCATCTAGCTAACCACTGCACCATACGAATAGCAACGTTAACATTAAAAGCCTACTTAAGGACTACGCAGTGGGGCAGTTCAGTCAGTTATTCTAAATCTCAGTACGGGTCGCAAGTCTTTTCCTATTTTCCAAATCAAAGTGTACTCTTATTCTATTTCTAATTCAAGTGTACTAAATCGTGTATTTTATTCAATATAATTTTAATTCTAGCCGTAATAATAGTTTTTTTTAAAAAAACCTTGCGGCGCGAACCCGTATAATAGTACGTATCATTGAGTTAAAAATGGTGGTGGGAATTGATGTGCAGCATATCTCTATATCCTCGATATTAAATATTAGTGATATTCATATATTAGTTTACATATTATGATATTACTTGAAGAATATATTCATATCAGCTGATATTGGCAAATATCGGTATTAACCCATCTTTATCGTCAATGAAGAAATGAACGATATAATTTGTGATTCTCATTATGAACGAACTTCACTCAAATATCAATATTGTAAAATATGTTTTGTGAAAGTTTAATGTAGGTAATATTAGTTCTTATGTCTAGTACTTGAGAGCTCACATTAGTATAAACAAAAAACCGCTTGCTATATATTAGCATGAAGTACGCCATGATTGTTGCCTACGTCGGCTACGTCACGATGAATGACTCCGATTATTTCCGTGCATTGCATTGCCGAGTACATGGACTTAATAAAAAGAATGGACTGAGTCTTGCTAACATAAGATTGTGTCACTCAGAGTCGGCCAGTTCGCTGTACGTACATGCCGGCACGCACACATTCACACGTTAGTCGGCCATTGCGTGGGCAAACGTTAACACAGACGGTACGTCTAAGCTGAAAAAAAAAATTAAAATACAGCATGTCTTGTGTGGTGAAATGGCGTAAAAACCGTAGTGACCGAAAGAAAAAAAATCCAGGAGTCACGTTTCATAGGTAAACGAATAATTTAATCACTTAGTTCCTTAATTTATACAATAAAATTAACACTAATTCACTAGAACAAAATACCATCGCAGTGTCAACAACTTCAGCCCCGCAGTAAATAATTCTTTAATTTCGGCCATTTTAAAACTTGTTATTTCTTGCGACATGCCCCTTTACCTGTTTCCATACTAGTTCTATGGGATTTAATTTACAGTGTTAAGGAAGTCTTTTGAAATGTTGACACCGTACTCGACAGCTAACTCATCAACTACATTTTTTGATAATAAGTATTTACAGTAATTCTGCTTTAATCAGTGTATTAATTTATTAATTGCATTACATTTATCCACTTTTTTATTTAGCCATTCTTGAACTGGCGTTACGCCGCCACACTGTAGTGGCAATTTTTTTCTACCTTATGGGAGTGGTAAGGTGCGTTATCTAATACAAAACAAAATCGTCAAAATTATCTTTACCCACTCCTCTAAAATATTCTATTTTAATAATAATATATCTGTTTACAATTAGAAACTGTAGCGGCCCATATAAATAACATAAAACAGTTTAAAACAATGAGCTTTGTGCATTCCGCTCACCTGAAAAAGAACAATAGTTGCCTAGGATTCTGTGAACCCCACCTGCGCTAGAACAATAACTCTAGCGATTACAACTGCGTCGGATTCCTCGGAAACACATTCATTGTTGAAAACGCAGTAAAGACATCTCAGCCATTGTTGTCCCGATAAACATGCAAGTTAATCCCTTATTATCGATATAATTTTGTTATCATTTATTACCTATTATCCGCCGACTATGATTACACGCAAAGGTACTGACCATAACACCAGAAAATACTGCGCCAATTAGTAATTTGTTATCTTTAAGTGAATGTGTCTATTTTTTTAAATAATTTACACTGTGTACTAAAAATGAGTTCTGTACGTCTATAATAATGAAAATTGCTAAGATGTTTTGTCTGTTAAAGCTTATTCACTGAAATCGCTCGTATCCTTTTTATTGAATATTAAAAAAAAATATAACCTAAATACTTAGATATGAAAACATTATGATCTCATTATTCGAATTTGTTAATTTCGTTTTGTTAATCGTAATAACATTTGAATTGGTCAGCACTTATCATATGATTCTGTCAAAATTCCCACTTCGCTTCGCGCTCTGTGCCTAACTTCAGAGGCGCAAAGATTCGTTGTGACTACTAGTGACTACTATTTTCTTCATACAGATTTATGCAGTAAGTTTTAAATAAATAAATACAGCAAAACAGTGTGTTTTTGGCTACTATTAACCTTTTCAAATAGTACGGTATATTTTATATACATTTCCAATAAATTTGTCTGCCAACCTGTATTTGTTTGGGGGAAAATTTGGCTAACATGGTAACCCTAAATTCACTCACACATAGATAGCCGCCGCCATTACGTATCCTCAATTCTGTCTTAGCGAGGCGCTGTCCGTTTATTCATACGTCCATGGCCGAGTATTAACGATTCGGTGGGGAGACAAACTTTCGAGACAAACTATTTTTGTTAGAAATCGCTGTTTGTGTAATAATAAATATTATAACTGTCTTGGTTGATTTATGATAATGTGTTTTATGGTTAGAAATTTATAATAAGCTAAATAATTAGTTGTATGTTATAACGCCCACCTATAAACACTGCTGTAGGCATATCTGACTTCAGTATCAGTTGCCAACTAGACTTGTTCTTGCTCAGTCACTAAAAGGAGAACTAGTTCTTTTTTCCAAATGAACTAGTTCGGACATCTAGTTCAATTAGTTCTCTAGTTACTGTTCCTTCATTAGGTCATCTAGTTCTCTAGTTCTATGAGGTCTTTAGTTACCTACACTGATCTTAATTATAACTCTTTGATGACGTAAATGAACTGTGAAACCATTTTGTGACTAATAGGTCGTATTAATTTATTGTATAATAGGAACTATTATTAGATACCTACTTTATTTGAAACAAATATTTGTTTTCTCTTAATACTTTGCAGACTTAGGACTGTAGTTATACCTAATATTTCAAGTATTTTACCTAATTAATATAAACCTTAGAATAGCGTATTTAAAAATCAAATTAAAGGTTTATAATTATTTATATTTTCACAACAAATAAAAAAATCATGACCTGATTATTATGCCTATCTCTTTTTGAAAAACATATTTAACAGAGATAAGTAGGTCAGTTAGAAAAGAAAGAGAGCAAGATAGTTTTATAACAGAATAAATACTAGTCCTACGGACAGAAACCTCACTTCCATTAAAACTCGTGGTGTGGTGGGTTTTGGCGGGTTTAGCGGAGCGGTGTACAAATTAAATAGTATTATACAGAGCGGTCGTTGGCAGAAAGAATAGGCGGGTATATCTAGGAAGTAAATGATAGGATGAGTGTTATCTGACCTTATTTTGTTAGATGGCTTGAGCAGCAACTTCTACGTGCTTCTTTCTTGCAATTCTTCGATATTGAGGCACAATATTGTCTATATACTAATATGCGGACGCGAACACTTCGCGGTGACCGGCGGTGAACGAATTCTTATACGTACTGCGGCTTCACTCTTATTCGGGAATGAATAGAATGAGGAAGGATGCGGGTAGGAGCGGGAATGATATCACAGATCACTAATGATCTATGCCTTCGACCTGTGTATTTAAACATAGAAAAAAAATAGTAAAGAAGAAACTATAATTGAATGATTGTTGCGTAAACATCCTCCCCGCCTTGAAAATACATGGGTATTTTCAAAGTACAAAAATAATATATATTGATTACTTAGAATAATTACACCTAGAAACCGAGTCCGCCTCGGTAAAGTGAGGCAACTCAAACCTAGCCATATTGGCTAAGTTCATTACTCAGCCCGTCAGTGCTCAAGGTCATGTCGTATCGACAACTACACCCGAAATTTTTATTAAAAATGACGGTTAGTGCAGTCAACGGATGTCACAGTACATCGGAAAAGCACAAGAAAGATAGTAACATTACATTTCACGGGTAATTAATGCGTCTAAACTTATATTTTTACGTAAAACATTCATCAAAATGAAAAATAAATTTCAATAATTTGTCATGGCACAGTTTATGAAAATGTTGCCGACACGGGGAAATATTCTCCCACATTTTGTTGTTTAATTAAAAGTGAAACACGTCTCAATTAGGCAATTAAAGGCGCAATTTTTTAGGGTTCCGTACCCGAAGGGTCAAAACGGGACCCTATTACTAAGACTTCACTGTCTGTCCGTCCGTCTGTCACCAGGTTGTATCTCAAGAACGGCGATAGCTAGACAGTTGAAATTTTCACAAATGATGTATTTCTGTTGCCGCTATAACAACAAATACTAAAAACAAAAAATAATAATATTTAAGGGGGGCTCCCATACAACGTCTGTCTGTCCGTCCGTCTGTCACCAGGTTGTATCTCAAGAATGGCGATAGCTAGACAGTTGAAATTTTCACAAATGATGTATTTCTGTTGCTGTTATAACAACAAATACTATAAACAAAAAAAAATATAATATTTAAGGGGGGCTCCCTTACAACAAACGTGATTTTTTTTTGCCCCTTTATGCTCGCTGTTGATAACGGCAACAGGTAGACGCTTGAAATATTCACAGAATATTTAGTTATATGTATATTCACTTTAAAAATAAATAATTAAATTAAAATAAAACAAATATTTAAGGGGGCCTCCCATACACAAACTTGTTTCTTTACTCGTTTTGGCTCTGTCTGTCCGTCTGTCTGTCACCAGGCTGTACCTATCTCAAGAACGGAGATAGTATACCTAGTCAATGGTACGGAAACATTCGTGCGCGAGTCCGACTAGCACTTGGCCGGTTTCTTCTTTTTGATTAAATTAAATTGATTAATAAGGAAACTGAGACAAAAAACAACAAGTTCGCGTACTTCCGCGTCACTTACTTATAATAATAATATGTAATTTTATGTGTTGATTTGGTTTTAGGTTTCCTTCTGATTATTTTTATTTCACTCTTTTTAGTGCATCATGCCGGCAATATTCGTGTATTCTGGTAAATAGGTACGTTACACTGTTTAGGATGTAAACAAAACGGGTAACGACCAAGTAGTTTCGGTAAACGAATTGCACTTATATTTCTTATATTTCTGTATGGGATCTATGGCCTTTGTCATCAATTCAGCAGTAAGAATTGATGAGTTCCAAATAAATAAAAGGTGTAATCTAATTTGTTCTGTGATCACAACTATAAGTGTGAAATAGTTTCAACTTCCCTATTTTTAGGGAAAATTTAATGTATTATCAACATTATTTTTTCACTGTGTGCGTTTCGTCAAGCGTAAATGCAAGTACCTTATGCACACATAGATTATATTATTGCCTCACTTTTAACGGACCACTTTGATGGGAACTATCGTTCTAGGTGTAATTATTCTAAGATTGATTAGAGATACGAATGGAAAGCGAAATTACGGGGCGAATATATATGGAAGCGGTTAAATTATTGAGAGGGTAGCGGGCATAACTTCACAATGGGTCTTTTGAACGATCCACTGCAAGTCTTAACTTTAGCAACACGAATACACCCATCCTGGCCAGGGAATACTTCGGTGATTATACCCATTGGCCAACGTAAGGGGGGAATATCGTCTTGATGTATAAGCACTACTGTACCGATTTTGATATTATCTATATTGTTTAACCATTTCTGTCTGACCTGAAGGTTATGTAAATACTCTAAACGCCATCTCTTCCAATAGCTATTGACCATTTGGTCTAACAATTGTTTCCTACAAGTAAGAGGCTTGTTAGTTTCGGGAACAGTGTGAATAGGTAAGTACGTTAAAGGCGAAGCCATAATAAAATGAGCGGGCGTTAGCGGTTCTGGATATGGATCTTCGGTCAGAACACAAAGTGGTCTTGAATTGAGTACAGCCTCAATTTCAGTAAGCACAGTGATCAACTCCTCATAGGTGAGCAGTTGCGTACCGATAACCCGGTATAAATGAGTTTTGATAGATTTAATGTTTGATTCCCACAGTCCTCCAAAATGGGGAGCGCGGGGTGGAATCATCTTCCACTCAATTCGGTAGCGGTTTGTAAGTAGTTCTTGAAGTTGAGTTTTAGCTCAAAAACAAAATTTGTTCCGTTATCGGAATACAAATAAGATACAGGTCCTCTGCGAGAGATAAACCTTTTGAAAGCGGATATAAAAGTATCAGAGGATACATCGGTGACTAGTTCAATATGAACAGCCTTCGTTACGAGACAAATGAATAGACAGATATAAGCCTTTTGACTCTTCTGTCCCCTACGTCTACACAGTGTAACTTTAATGGGCCCTGCATAGTCAACACCCGTATGTACGAACGCTTTAGTCTCCTGCACGCGACATGGTGGCAAATCAGCCATTTTAGGACAAAGACTAGAGGGAGCAACTTTAAAACAAATATTACATCGATGTATCCTGTGTCTAATGACACTCCTAGATGAAAGTATCCAATACTTTTGTCGTACCAACGAGCTAAGTAGATTCGCTCCAGTGTGACAATGGATGCGGTGATAATAATCAATTAATAAATGAGTAATATTATCATGCTTAGGTAATAAGGCAGGATGCCTAGCTTCATAAGGAATATTAGCGTTTGATAATCTGTCTCCGATTCTAATTATTTTATTATTATCTATAAAAAGACAAAGGCGTTTAAGCGGTGGGCGTAACTTGTTATTTTTAATATCATTATAGATTTGCGAAAAATGAAATTGTTGAATGCAATATAGTAAATATCTTTCTGCTACTAACAACTCGGGAACTGTTATATTCATATGCCCCTTGTCGCAACGAATAATGCGTAAGAATCTAAGAACATAAACTATTATGCGTAGTATTTTATTCCACGAAGTAAATTTTTGAGAAATATCGTAAATTATATTAGTTTCGCGAGAAGCGATTGCTAAGAATGTTAAGGTTTTATTATTATACTCGGGCATCTCTTCTTCGCAAAGAGTGGTAAACGGAGTGATAGGCCACTCTGTAGTGGGACGTTGCAGCCAGGCTGGACCTTGCCACCACAAGTCATGTGATATTAATTGCTCAGGTAAAAGCCCTCGCGACAAGCAATCGCTAGGGTTTTCTTTTCCACTAACATGATAAAAACATTTAGGGTCAAGGTTTTCTTGACACTTAGCGACGCGGTTACTAACAAAAACGTTCCATTTATGCGGTGAAGAGTGTATCCATGAAAGTGTAATTTTAGAATCGGAAAAGCTATATATTTTATTTATAGAAGTGCGGGAGATGTAAGTATCATAAATTAATTTAATTAATTTTGACATAAGAAGTGCGGCGCATAACTCGAGGCGGGCCAGAGATACAACCTTAACAGGTGCAACTTTTGATTTCGCACACACCAAACGTACGTGTGTATTACCATGTAAATCTGTTACATGCGCATATATGACGCAGCCATATGCTTTCATGCTGGCATCAGAAAAGCGAACTAGATTTGTCGTGCAACCCATTGTAACGGCCACATGACGCGGGATTTTTAGAGACGAAAGAAGAGGCAGTTGCTCTTTAAACTTCTTATATAGAATTACAATGGACTCAGGAGGAGTATCATCCCAATCGGAATGTAACTTCCATAATTCCTTTATGAGTAGCTTAGCAAATAGTACTACTGGGGCAGTGAAACCGAGAATATCCCACAAGCGGGCCACAGCAGACAGTATAGATCTCTTAGTACAACTGTCATCAAGTTCAGAAGTAGTAAAAGAGAAACTATCGTCTGACGGAATCCATTGTAAACCAAGAATTTTTAGATTCTCCCCGTCAGAAAAGTTAATAGGAGAGCGGTTAGATTGCGGCACAGATATCATCAACTCTAAGGAATTACTTGCCCATTTAGTAAGGTCAAAACCCCCCGCTTTAACTAGTGCGATGAGTTCACTCGATATCTCCTTAGCTTCTTCCAAAGAAGAAGCAGAACTCGCCAGATCGTCCATATATAATTCTCGAGTAGCAACCAAAGCGGCTCGTGGAAAGCGGTGTTTCTCGTCTGCTGCCAACTGTCGCACAGTTCGCATGGCCAAGTATGGACTGCATTTGAGACCAAATGCAACCCGGTTAAATTGGAATTCGCGGATTGGTTCAGCGGTAGTAAAGCGGTATAATATTTTCTGATATTTTCGGTGTTCGTCTGTGACAGAAATGCGGAGGTACATTTGTTTTATATCAGCTATGAAAGCGATAGGAAACAAGCGGAAATTTAATAAAAGCGTAAATATGTCGGCCTGTAAATTCGGCCCGGTATGTAAAATATCATAGTTCTAGCGCTGGCGTCCAATACTATACGAACTTTAGTTGTGTTCTTATCATTTCTAATAACAGGATGATGCGGAATATAATAACTATTATGCGGATCAGCAGAAGAATTATAAGTTATTTCAGTTAAATAATCATTAGCAATATATTCTTTAATAATTTCATTATAACTGGCACGGAGTGCGGGATCGCGTAGCTTATAGTTTTCTAATTGTACTAAACGCCGATAAGCGGCAACGCGTGAATTCCCTAATAGATTCGATTCCTTACAAAACGGCAAAGACACACAGTACCTACCGCAGCAGTCCCGTGACACTGAAGCGGAATACTGTTGTTCACATTCTATTTCCGCTGGGCTCATGAAAACCTTAGAAGGAACCTCCTCGATTGTCCAGAATTTATTAAGGGAATCATCCAATGACAGAAAACAATGGTTCTCAACATCTGAGTAAGAGAACAGCGTGGTATTGTATTTAGAAACAATAGATGAATTGGCGTGAATATCACCCATTAAAATATAACCGAATACAGTTTCAATGGCACAAGGACCCTGGGGCGATATTATTTTATTATTTAACAATAAATGCGGGAACAGATTTACTCCTAAAAGCAATTCGACCTTCCCCGGTACATACCATAGTGGGTCAGCCAGCGGTAACCCTATCAAATGCTGAACTACAGAAGTATCAACGTAATTGGTCGGCAATAGATCAGTTATGTAGTCTACAACAAGTGCGGTAATGTTATATGAATTATATTTATCTTTTGCGGTAATCGTTAATTGAACGTATCCTTCATTAGGGCGAGATATCGAACCAACTCCCTTGATAAAGGAATTCGAAAGCGGTATAATATTTAATTTAAGTTTATTACAACATTGTTTACTAATAAGATTATTTTGTGATGCGTTATCTATTAAACATCTCACAGACACAAATCGTTTGTAGTTATCGGTAGCATATATTTGTGCAGTAGCTAACAACACGGTTGTACGAGAAACCGGTTTGTTATAGTCGCTCGAGCGCGCACACAGAGATATTACGCCCGGTTGCGAGGATGCCACTGCGACCGTCTCGCTTGCATGAGTGGTGCAGTGGATGACTTGTTCGCCCTGATGTTGTCTACTAGTTAATGGTTGCGGGTTTGACTCCCGTGTAATGTCATCTGTGTTATTGAAATGTAAAAGGGTATGATGACGCTTGTTACATATATTACAATTGTATTTTGATTTGCATTTAGAAGTGGTATGCGTCAAACTAAGGCAGTTTACACATCCGCGTTTGTTTTTAGTTACTTCTAAACGTGATTGAGCGTTAAGCATTTTAAACTTTGGACAAAAATAAAGTTGATAATGATCATCTTTGTTACAATAAGAACAAGAATTGGCATTATTGCGGGTTACGAAAGAATGGACTGTATTTTGCGGTTGAGTGCGTGATTTATTAATTTGATTAGAATTATTATAATTATTTGCGGTGGTCTGAGAAGGCGAAGTATTTGCGGTGCGGTTTAATATTTTTACTTGCGATTTAACAAAATCTACTAAATCATTATAAGAAGGTATTTCTTCGCTTCTCATATGCATTTCAAACAGTTGAGCTGTAGTAGTATCTAACTTTTTTAATGCCAAATTAAATATAATAAAATCTTTTAAATCCTTAATCTGTAACTGCTCTAAAGCGGAGACAGATGCGTGAAAACTTTCGATAAAATTATTTAAGGATGTAGGATTATTCGATGCTTGTTTTATTTTAAATATATTAGTCATATAATGCATACCTAATGAGCGTTTATCCTGATATTTTTTAACTAAACTATTCCAAATCGCTGGGTAATTATCTCCCGATGGTATAATACCTGAGGTTATATGTAGTGCACTACCCGTTAGTTTTCCCACAAGATATTGAACCCGTTGAGAATCCGTAAGACTGCGGTTATTATGAATATTTGAAGTAAATGATTCGTAAAATACTGGCCAATTATCTATTTTTCCGTCAAATGAAGGAATCTGAATAGGAGGTAGTTTAATATTCGATTGAAATAAATTGTCTTGCGCGGATGGACTTTTAGGATTATTGTTGTTAATAAGCGAACGACTACGTTGTAATCTCGTATAAACACCGTCAAACGAAATGAGAGATTGATAATCAATATTACTTTTAGGGTTAATTTGCATATTCAGTAGATTAATTTCGTCTACGTTGGCACTAAATTCTTGCCGAATAGTGGGTAATAATTCAGTGTCTGCCATAAATATTTCAATAGATCGGAGTTCCATCGAAGTTATATTTAGTTTCTTAGAATCCTCGTACAAGACAGATAAACGTTCGTACATAGCCTGGTTTTTAGCGGTAAGCAACCTAACTCTAGTCTTAAGATCTTCCATTTTAGAAAGAAATGGCGGTAGGTATATGGTTAACAGAAAAATGAGTAAATTAAATAATACAGGTCAGAAAGAAACTGCTCAAATATAAATGAAATTAGCGGTAGTTAAGTGTAGTATGTACTAAACAATTTATAATCGGTAAGTAATAGTTATGGGAGATCTTAAACGATGGACGTTTATGAAAGTAGCGGTAAAAGTTCTATATAACAATATATAAGCAGAAATTAAGATTAGGCCATTCGGCTCGAAATGGACCAGCAAATGGTGTGGTGGGTTTTGGCGGGTTTAGCGGAGCGGTGTACAAATTAAATAGTATTATACAGAGCGGTCGTTGGCAGAAAGAATAGGCGGGTATATCTAGGAAGTAAATGATAGGATGAGTGTTATCTGACCTTATTTTGTTAGATGGCTTGAGCAGCAACTTCTACGTGCTTCTTTCTTGCAATTCTTCGATATTGAGGCACAATATTGTCTATATACTAATATGCGGACGCGAACACTTCGCGGTGACCGGCGGTGAACGAATTCTTATACGTACTGCGGCTTCACTCTTATTCGGGAATGAATAGAATGAGGAAGGATGCGGGTAGGAGCGGGAATGATATCACAGATCACTAATGATCTATGCCTTCGACCTGTGTATTTAAACATAGAAAAAAAATAGTAAAGAAGAAACTATAATTGAATGATTGTTGCGTAAACAACTCGTCCAAAGACTCTTTATAATAGCCTACAAAATCTTAATAATAATACTAATTGTTCGTAGCGAGAAGAAATGTACCTTATGAACACAGAAATACAGTTGTGATTGTTTTGCCCGCCGCATGATCTTCGGGCAACCGCGTCATTCGACGAATGAGCTGGGGTTGCACCTATGATGATTTTACTTACTTATCATCACGCTATCTCCCTTGGGGGGGTAGGCAGAGAGAACAGAGTAACAAAAGGCTCTATTCTTGCATACATCTCTCGCTTCCTCAACATTCATAATTCTCTTCGTACACTCTCTGGTTTCCGCTCGCCGGTTACGGAGACTACTGACTCCACCGACAGCAACAAAGCTGTCGTTTATAAAACATAAAAAAATATTTTTCTTGTAGATTCTATTTGATTACTTTTTATATAATTTTAAATGTTATTTTCAAGTCGGATTATTTTTTTATAAATTGTTTTTTTTTTTGTGGGTCATATACGTTTAGAGTTTGTGACACTTGCCTGGGGTTTAAAGGTTACAAAATAAAACCCAGGAGTAAAACAAAATTACATATATTCACACCCCAGATGGTAGGTGGCAACACAAATTTATAGGGTCGTGGCATTCGTCCTATAGCTAACTTTGCCACATGTAGTAGTACTCTCCTGCCAGCCGTCCTGTAGACGATGGGACAGCTTGCCCTCAGGAGTGGTGCGACTCCTGGGGAGTCGAGCCGCAAGCTGTTCCTTGAGACCGCCGGACCTCTGTAGAGACGAGCCGTATGCACGGTTCCGCTGGTATTCGTCTTTTTTTTCCTTTTTCTTTTGTGAAACGGAGGACCCGAGGAGAGCATGTTCTTCCTAGCTGTGGAAGCTAGGTTGTCGTGGTGCTGGGCAACCAGAACGGAGTTTACACATTTAATAAGCTATGCTGGCTGGCACACGGCTGAGCTCAACATAAAAGAAATAGTGGATAGAAAAGCAGTGAATTTATAATTTGCATTTAGAAAGCAATTATTACATTATAAGATGGCTAAAACGCAATCCGATCTAGCGTAGGTACTTCCCTACATGAATATAATATGAACTACGTAATTGGTTTTAGGTAGGTATTATTCTAAAGTACCTAATTGTCTATAATAGGTACCTAATTTATGTGCCATTAAAAACTTACCCTAAATCGAGGTCAATCCGGATCAGTTAACGTTGTATTACTTTTCGCATAATATGTTGTATTACATAACTATACTATTGTTGCGATATTTAGTCTTCCGCTATAGGTGGAACGTAAATTTATCACTGTAAAATTGCGTAAAGTGGCATGGACCATCCCAAGATGTAGCTAGTGCGCAACTGTGGAGCGGGCCGCAGCCGCCTTTGCTCCCCTCACCTCACTAGTCTCCCCGAACCGGCTGGGTCGATCGACGATCCATAAAGTACCGTTAGTAACAATTGTCTTGCAATTATTATATATAATTTAGCTTAATTTATTGACGTCTGCGCAGCAGTGGAGCAGTATTATTTAAATTGACATAAGACCGACTAGTGCGGTCACAAGTTTTAGCTCTAATTTTCGGTTATTACATTTTATTGTCGAAATACCCTAAATCGCGTAAATAATTTTATTTTAATCAATACAAGCGCGAGCGCTTAGGCGCGCGTTTGAGAGTCTTCTTTGAGTCTTCTGTCGGTTGTACCGCGTTCGCTACACGAAGCGGTAGGCAATGTAGGCATATAACTCGGGGCCTTGAGCGAGTGATGTAGGCCTGGTTTTATGCTATTAGTTCGTTCCTTTTCCAAATGTTTCTTGAGTCGAGATACGAACTATATTACTTACCGCTATCGATGAACTAAGACCGAATACGAACTAGCTTAGGTACGGAATAGTTCTTTCTAGTTCAGTTTCAGGAACTAGTTCCTAATAGTTCTTAGTTCGTGACTTTGCCAAATTGACATTAGTGAGCGCAAACGTATCTGCAACGTACAACTAAAATTTCCAAAATGGTGATTTGTGCAGTTAAAATGTCTATGTCGCAGACCAAAAAGGAAGATAAAGCTACTTTTCACAAGTAAGTGTCATGATTTTAGTAATTCATTTACAAATAAAATTGCAACTTTTGTTACATCCTGTTTCCTGTCGGAAATATCATTATTTTAGTAATTAATTTAAAAATAAAATGGCAGGTGTGACAGACTGTTCCAAAAAGTGGATAGTCGAACTGGCCGTTCAGTGGAGTGTAGACGTGTGTTAATCTAGTTGATATAACGTATTACGGAGACAGTAATTATAATACATAAGTATAATTAGTATAATTATATCTGGTTATCTGGTAAAATGTAGGAATGATGGAAATATTCTAGCGTTATTGTAGGAGTGGTTTAGTTTCTTTACATAAGTTTGCTTAATTTTGTTCAGAAATCCAAAATGGCATTTAAAACGAAATAAAGTTATCATACATTGTTCTAGCCATCAGTGCTGCCAGAAAACGAATCTAAATTATCCCACAGTGTCGGGAGTTTAGTGAATGACAAACGCATGCCAGTTAGAGTTAGTCAACGTATTATATATTCGAAGCTTCATGCTTCAGATATAAACAACATGGTACTTTCATCCTACTGGCAACACTGCACGTTTTTAGAATGAAATAAAATACATTTTCGACAGTCAATACAAAGGTTGCTGAATATAGCGTTTGAAACTAGCCTAGGGGTTAGCTGTAAGCTAACACGTGGTTTAGTATGACGCACGAGAATTGCCTAGAGATTGACTGCGGGTCAATACCGAAGGTTATTTTCTAAAACTCCACACTAACCTGATCGTTGCTTCAAACGACAGAGTGTATGGTTAGTTACATTTCCCTGCCTTAACAAAGTTTACTAAATAAAATTACTATAATAGTAGATAAAGTGAGCATATATTTATTAAATTTATCCCACATTACCCTCACAATAATCTCAAGATTTTGCTTAATGCCCGTCCCGACATTATCGTTCTTTAATATCTACCCTCTAATTATTATTTTTTTAACCAATATCGTTTTCTTTGTGCAGAAAACGGAACAACTCGTATTGATTACTCGGCGCCTACCATGGCACCATCAATGATACTGCAACCGGTGATACCACCGGACGGATCTTATCGCCTTCTGCAGTTTCACCGCCCCCGGTGCTGCCCGGCAGTGAAGTTCCGCTTTCACCAATAGCTCCGGCCACAGACGATGACGTTCCCCAGGAACCTAGGGATCTTTCACCAGAGCTTGACCCACAATTACTAGAACCTCTAGGAGAACCGTCGGAGGATGCCGTAGCATATGGCCCGAACATACATGATAAGTTAGCAGAACGTTGGCTCCCTATTCTTAAAAAAGGGCTGCAACGTGTGGTGAAAGAAAAGCTACATAAGGAATATGCAGTTCCTGAAAACTGCAAGCTTTTAAAGGCTCCAACTTTAAAACCGGAAATCGCAGCAGCTCTAAATGGTTTTACAAAAGGTCGGGACAAAAAGATACAAATCAAACAAGACCAACTAGGCCTAGGCATAACCTGTATGAACAGGGCTATGACATTGCTACTCGTCAGTGATGACAAAATTCAGGCTATGAAATTACTCTCAGATGGATGTCGCATTTTAACCGACCTTCACTTCATTGAAACACTATCAAGAACTAAACTAATCACCCCCGGATTAGATAAACCAATTTCGTCGATTTTACAAGGTCACGAGAGAGATGATACCTTATTTGGTAGCTCATTACCAGAAAAAATAAAAGCCTCTAAGGCTATTGAAAAACAAGGACAACAAATTAAGAAGTCTGGCCCAGTGAAGATTATCTTATATAGTGGCTCTGCCACCTCTGTTCCCAGGCCACGGGGAAACTGGATGGGCCCTTCTCGGTACCAGCACTCGTCGAGCCGAGGGGGGCGCACTGCTCCGCACCGGAATCAATATCGACGCGGCCTGCAAGCAGCGACTCTCGGGGCGCCTCCGCCACCCATCCGACAGCTAACCTCTGCGGTGGCTACCAAAAGGCGTGCTCCACCTCAGTAATGCAGGTACATGCCGGTAGGTTACAACACTACTATGACTGTTGGCTTAATGTTACAAATAACTCGGTTATACTTAATTGGGTTCGTAACGGCTATAGTATACCATTTAGCAAACCAGTATTTCAAAACAAAATTCGTAACAATATTTTTTCAACAAAAGACAAGCAAAATATGGCAATAGTTATTCAAAAACTATTAGATCTAGGAGCTATAAAACAATATAAGCCACAAAATGATCAGTTTATATCTAGTATTTTTTTAGCACCTAAACCAAACGGTGGCCAGATTTATATTAAATCTTAGAGAATTAAATAAATTTGTTGTTAAGGATCACTTTAAAATGGAAGATCATAGAACGGCTTCTAAGTTGATACCACAAGGTGGTTATATGGCTACTATAGATCTCAAAGAAGCTTACTTATTAGTTCCAGTCAGTGTTTCTCAACATAAATACCTTAGATTTCAATTCCAATACGAGAATTCAGAAAATTTAACTTATGAGTTTAACACGATGCCTTATGGTTTGTCTTCGGCTCCACGCACCTTCACTAAAATAATGAGGGAAGCCATGAGTTACCTAAGATATAAAGGCTTCAAATCTGTTATATATCTTGATGATATTTTGTGTATAGGGGACAATTATGATGACTGTGTTAAGAATGTCACAGAAACCTTACATATATTTGACTGTTTGGGTTTCGTTATAAACTATGAAAAAAGTTGCTTAGTACCTAAACAATGCTGTAAATTTTTAGGTTTTCTGTATAACTCAATAGACACGACAGTATCTCTATCACCTGACAAACGTAACAATATATTTCAATTATTGCAAAAGTTTTTAAAACTTCCTATTTGCTCTGTCCGCGATTTTGAGCAATGATAGGGGTTCTAACATCAGCGTGCCCAGCTGTACGATACGGCTGGCTTTACACAAAGCAAATTGAGCGACAAAAATATATGGCGTTAATAGCCAATAACGATCAGTATGACGCGAAGTTCAAACCTAACTTTGAAATCCTACCAGATCTTACGTGGTGGATGAATAATATTATGTCGACTTCGAATCCATTAACAGTTCCAAATTATGATTTAGTATTGTATACAGACGCGAGCCGAACAGGCTGGGGTGCTTATTGTGACAATAACTGTACCGGCGGTGACTGGATGGTTTCGGAATCTGAATATCATATATATAACTACTTAGAACTGTTAGCTGTTTTTTTGGGGTTGAAATGTTTTGCACGGGATAGATGAGATTGTAATATACTGCTACGTGTCGATAACATGACAGCTATGAGTTATATTAATAGAATGGGTGGGATTCAGTTACCTCATCTCAATTATTTAACTAAAACTATTTGGCAATGGTGCGAGAAGAGAAATATTTGGATATACGCTTCCTATATTAACACCAAAGATAATATAGAAGCGGACCTGGAATCTCGGAGAATAAATCCTGATATTGAATGGCAGCTATCAGATTTTCAGTTTGAAACAATTGTCGCCAAATTTGGTAAGCCCGTCATTGATTTGTTCGCTTCTCGCACTAACACAAAGTGTAAAACTTACGTCTCCTGGAGACCGGACCCAGACGCTATAGCAGTAGACGCATTTACTTTAAATTGGAAATCAATATTTTTCTATGCATTTCCCCCATTTACAATGATTTTGAAATATCTACAAAAAATTATTATGGACAAAGCTGAGGGTATTTTCGTTTTCCCTCAATGGCCATCTGCCATGGTTTCCACTGCTTAATAGACTAATTTATTCAGAAATATTATACTTTAGCCCTGAAATTTTCTCCTATTCCAGGACTCCACTGCCTCGTGCGAGGTTTACCCTGGGTGCAGCGCTGCTCTCAGGACGGCGTTCACAAC
Source organism: Leucoma salicis (assembly GCA_948253155.1). Lineage (NCBI taxonomy): Eukaryota > Metazoa > Arthropoda > Insecta > Lepidoptera > Erebidae > Leucoma > Leucoma salicis. Next base: position 384,834 of record OX411812.1, read on the forward strand.
AGAAGGAACCACTGACCAGGCTTTAGACTTAATGATGGCTTCTTTATCCCAAAATACTCTGTCTCAATACAATTGGACTAAATTATGGTGGCAGTTTTGCCATAATTATAGAATCAATCCTTACAGAGGTTCCTTATCTGCGATTATGTTGTTTTTAACAGAACAATTTCATAAAGGTGCCGCGTATAGCTCTTTATATAGCCACCGTTCCGCTTTATCATTGCTGGTTGGTAGCAACCTCACCACCAATGATCATGTTAAACGACTCCTCAAGGGTGTTTACAAACTTAGACCTGCGGCCCCAAGGTATTCATCCACTTGGGACCCCCAAATAGTATTGAATTATATAGGTGAGTGGACGCCAAATAGGAAACTCTCAATAGAAAAAATTACATTAAAGTTAGTGACATTACTAGCCTTATGCACAGCACATAGGGTACAAACGTTTTCATTGATTAAGTTAACAAATATAAAGATTGGGCCTTCCACAATAGAAATAGGTATACCAGAGGTTATAAAAACATCAAGAGTGGGCCATGAGCAACCAGTATTAGTATTACCATACTTTAGTGAAAATGTAGTAATTTGCCCCGCCACGGCCTTGGAGGACTACATATTTATGACCCAAAACTTGAGACCTGAGTCTACCACAAGTTTAATACTAACGTCTAAACGATTAAGAAGGTACTTGGTGCCAGTGGAATTGACGTGGCCAAGTTTTCTGGACACAGTACCAGACCATCAGCAGCATGCGCTTCTGGTCTCTCACTAGACACCATTAGAAAAACTGCTGGATGGACTAGTAGGTCTCAAGTCTTTGCAAAATTCTACAATAAGCCAATATAAGAGGGTCATAGCTTTGCAAGCTCAATTTTGAAAAGCAAGAAAAATTAGTACCTGTTACATATTTGATTTTTATAACTATATTTTTACTACCAAGATTATATAAACATATTGTATAATTATTAAGTCTATGCGCTCCGATTACGTATTAAGTGTTGATTAAACTAAGAATGTAAAAGGTATAACAAAATAAACATTCATAAAACTTAATCTTTTATTAATCATACACAAAATTTAGTCTCTAAACATCTACCATGTTGTTTATATCTGAAGCATGAAGCTTCGAATATATAATATGTGATTAAACGAACTTGAAAAGTGAAGTTCGATCAATATTATATGAAAAAGCTTCATGCGAAGACACCCTCCCTCCCAAAACCCCAAATTAAATTTTGTGTTAGGCACTCTTACCGTCTCTAAAGAATGAGGAGCTGAGGTACGGTGAGGGCTGCCACTAGAGAGATGTCGAAAATGTATTTTATTTCACTCTAAAAACGTGCAGTGTTGCCAGTAGGATGAAAGTACTACCATGTTGTTTATATCTTCGCATGAAGCTTTCTCGTATAATATTGATCGAACTTCACTTTTCAAGTTCGTTTAATCACATATTATAAGTAACTTAGGTATGTTATTTTCATCATAATGTGTAATATTCATAGTACAATAGTCAGAAGTAGGGCCAGTAGTATGTATAATGTAATTCTTTATTTTTTTAACTTGCAAATTTTATCTTTATATTACTAGCCTACCTATGTACAAATACATATTCTCTTTTTACGTATTGATTTAATTTGTTCAAAATAAATTATTTACGTTAACTCATTTAACTGTTTGTTTCCGTGATCCTTGTTAATTTCTTTAGATCTAACGTGATCTATTGAAAGTTTATCAGAATACACATGCTGTATCATATCCAAATTATTCATTAATTCTGGGGATTTTTTTCTGCCCTCTGGCAATTTTTGCCCCTTTTCCCAATGACAATGTATTGTCTCCTTTTGACGTAATTAGTTTGACGGTAGTAAAAACGAGACAAACAGTTTTCTTTGGCTTACGTGTCTGTTTCAAAGCTACGTCTTTGAACTCGCAAGTGGCTACGTTTTTTGAGAGTTATTTGTACTAGAGTACTACTCTAGTAGTATATATCTCAATGTTACACAACAACAACGTTAGACAGCATAGTAGAATGACATGACTGATGACAGATGTAAAATGTTTTGCCAATATTTTGAATCATACTTTCTATTCTTTATTAGAAATAATATCGGTTTTTACCAAATAATATTGTAAAAATATTTTATTTAATAGGCATATTACTGTTCTTACGAAAATATTTAAGAAATAACTATGCAATATTGTTTTGTAATATAATAGTACCAGAGTTTATAATGTTGTCAATTCAGCGTAGCGGTTAAATCCTCTTTGGTTGTCAACAGATAACAATAATCTACCAATTACGGTAAAGTACAAATTCAAAATAATAGCTTATCAAACTATAATCTTTTTCTGAAGTTCTATAAAGAAAAGAAAACCACGGACAGATTTTATAAATTATTATATTAATTTTAAATATTAAAAACATTATGTCCGCTACCAGGCCGTAATTGGCACATGTCCTTTAAAACTGCTAAAGGTGCGTACGTCACGGCTGCGCCGTCGCGTCCTTTCTTACGTATTGCCGTGGGCTTCGTTGATCGCCGCTACCCCTCGGCATTTATTCATTTAAGCTCAAAGATGGCTACATATCGGAAAAGAAAATACCTACTGTATTGTATTTGAATGACATATATTTATTTATTTATGGAAATACAACAGCTTAAGTAAAGTAACATAAATTTAGCATAAGTGACAGAAAGCCAATTACAGGTTTTCACCAATAGAAGCTGATTATAACATCAAGAACTATGGAACACTCGATATTAAATGAACATATAAAAGGAGAGAAAGAATTTAGATATCTAATACAAAAATAAAATGATGATCTATTGATTGTTTAGTTGAAGAATTTAAGATTAAGCATGTTTCGAACCGTGCTGCTTTTGACAATAAATGGGTCCAACGAAAGTTCTTTACATAAATTGTTACAATCATGGCTTGCTCGCAAAAGGTATGAGTTCTGTCTGTAATTTGTGTAAGCAAAAGGAACTGGTGGGTAAAAGCGGGCATATCGATATGGTACATTAAAATAAAGTCTGTGCAAAAGATCAGGGCAGTCAATTTCATTTGAAATAATTTTCATTAAAAACGTACAATCCGCTAGTCGGCGACGATTTGTGAGTGGTTGAATATGAAATGTCCTACATATGTTAATATAGTTCTCCGACTGATATGGAATATGCATCCGGTAACATAAAAACTTTATAAAACGCTTTTGTATTTTCTCCAACCGGTCAGTGTATTCTCGCACTACATCACATCTAGGAACTGATTGGCCTTTAAGTGAATATGATGTAGGAAGCGTGGCACGACTACGGCTATATGTAACAACAGAACATTTCAGGGGATTGAGATCTAGTTTATTACGTAGACAGTATTCCTCGAAACGTGATAAATCTAACTGGAGATTAGTAGCATCTTTTGGACATGAAACGGCAGAATATATCTTCATATCATCAGCAAAATAGAGCAGGTGGGATGTGTGAAAGCAGGAGTCGATGTCGTTAACATAGATGATAAAGAGCAAGGGGCCCATCAAGGAACCTTGGGGCACCCCGCTTGGCACTGGTACCCAACTAGAAATATAGTTATTGACCACGACTGCTTGCGATCTGTTTTCCAAATATGAAGAAAACCACCTAAATAAATCACCACTGATTCCAGACTGCAAAAGTTTCAACTTTAAGATGTTGTGGTCAATTCGGTAAAAACATTTAGTGTAGTCAGTGTAAATCACGTCTACTTGAGCTCCTCTGTCCATGTTACTGGTTAAGTAATCATTAAGTAGAGTGAGGTTTGTTGCTGTTGACCGGCCTTTTAAAAACCATGCTGAGAGGGACTAAACGAGTTCTTAAGAGCCGCGTAGACCTGATCGTAAACCACTCGTTCAAAAACTTTGGCCAATATACAAAGCTTCGATATTGGGCGGTAATTAGCTACCTCTGTTTTTGTACCTTTTTTATGAACAGGTGTTATGTAGGCGGATTTCCAAACATGTGGAAATGTATAACTAGACAGAGATTTTTGAAATAAAAGAGAAATTGGTAAAGCTATTGTCTTAGCACATCCTAATAAGAATTTAGGTGATATATTATCCGGTCCCGACGTTTTATAGGGATCAAGCTTAATTAATATGTTTTGTATATACTCTGTATTAACCTCAATTGAGTGGATATCCGATGAACTGATGAAGCTCGAACACTGGTACAACTGCTCATTATTTAGTGCGTCATCGACTGGGTCAAGAAAGGACGAACAAAAGTGAGAAGAAAAGGCATTACATATAGACTCTGCAGTTGAAACGGTAGTACCGCCATGATTAAGACTACAAGGGATAGCATTAGATTTGGAACGATTATTAACGAATCTCCAGAAGTGTTTTGGGTTTTTAACAATAGCTGATTCAGTATTAGATAGATAATTTTCATAACATTCATTTTCTAATTTAGTAACCCTGTCGCGTAAATATTTAAAAGTAGCCTCGTCAGATAGTCTGCCATATGTTTTGAACTTACGATGATACTTAGATTTTTCTTTAATTAGTCTTCTTAGTGCTGCTGAGTACCAAATTGGGTAGGAGTGGTATTTAATCTGTCTCGTAGGAATAAACTTCTTGTGAAGGTCAGACAAAATATTATAGAAATAGGTTACAGAGTCATTGAGCGATTTATTGTTAAATTCAGTCATCCAATCAATAGCCGAGATTTCTTCGTTAATCCTGAAAAAGTTACCCTTATCGAGGATATATTGGGTATACGGCGCAGGTAACAAGTGCACATAATCGCAAAAATTTGCTGTAATAACGAGGGGCGGGTGATAATTATCAATTATTGATAGGGGCTCAAGGCATTCACGGACCGCTACCACTTCATTGCATATAACTAAGTCCAATAGTTTACGATATTTATTTAGTACTCCGTTATACTGGTTCAATGACAGCAGTTGTAATTCATCCACTAACAAGTACTCATCGCTACTGGAAGCGTTAATCGGTGAGAATGAATCACTTGTGAGACGCCACCTAATGTCACTCATATTAAAATCACCAACGATCAGAAAATTATCATTTGTATGTCTAAGAACCAGTTCATTTAATTTGGTGAGAAAGTTAGACAACTGAGTAGAAAGACAGTGACTGCGATTCTGCTTACACAAGTATATTACACAAATATTTAGTTTGATTTGCGTCCTAGTGGTTGGTCGCCGTAAATTGAGGGTTACCCACAGATCTTCCGCTGAGGAGTGGAAACACGGTTGTGGAATAGCACTTAAGCATTTACGGATAGCGATCAAAACACCTCCCCCGCGAGTTTGCCCGGTCAGCAGATAGTCACGATCTCGGCGCCATACAATATATTCACCACTAAATAACTTACAATCCGACATACCATCGACCAACCAAGTTTCTGTGAGAATAATTACATCGAAGGAACTGCGACAAACCTCACGATAAAACACTTCACTCTTGGTACGAAGCCCGCGTACGTTTTGGTAATAAATACGCAATTTATTAACATTATCGTTAGCCATTGGGAATATTACTTATTATAGTTACAGCATTAACAGCAGGACAAGATTTTAAATTATAGTAGTTGAGTATCGAACTCTAATAAATTAATAATTTTTCTCTAATTCTCTAATAATTTTTCTGTTAGAAAACCCTCGAGCAGTAAAGCAAGCAATAAGTAATTATAAGCATAATTATCACCACAAAAATAAACAAGTATAGGGTAATATGAGATTAATGTATAGTTAAGTGTAAAATAAAGCAAGCTATAAATGAGTGTACTAATGAGTGTAAGTGAGACAAGCACAGATTGTAACATTCTAATGTATAAATAAGCGCGGAAAGAACAGCGATAGGCCCGTTCACAGACAGTATTGCGCGGTATTAAATGTAGTGGGGACACGGCAGCGATGCTAAACCTTTTACAAAGAAGTGAATTATAAGCAGATGATTTATTTAATAATACTATGATGTTTAATTTTGATTCAATTAATGAAGCGATAATAAATGTATAAAATAAAAATTGTATAATTACTGATTGAAGTGATAGTAGTTGAATAAAGCAATAGATTAATGGATTTTGTTTAAATCCTTATCCCTTGAAACAATAATAACAGGGGAGCCATCTTGCTTGCGGACATGAATTTTGCCGTGCTTGACCCATACAAACTTGATATCCTTTTCCTTCGCTAGTATGTTAGTTTTATTAAGGAGTTTCTTAGAGATAGGACTAAGGTGATCATTAACATATACTCGATTAGATTTACCATCAAAGTCCAAATCGTGCGTAGATAGGGTTTTGATCGAGCGAGCAGCAGCAACAAAGTCTTCCTTTATATAGCGGTTTAGGAAACTCACTATTGATTTTTCCTTGGAATTAAAGGAAGGAATTCTTGACAAATAATTTACCTGGGTTTTAGAAAACGGAAAATTTGCTTTGCGGCAAATTTTGTCCAAAATACCAAACAAATCTTCATCTTTTTTAAGTGGAATCCCCTTTATTTCCACGTTATTAAGTCTGGATCTCTGATCAATCGTGGCCAGTTCTGACTTAACAAAGTCGATGTCAAGTTGCATCGCGTTAACTGCCTCTTGAAGACGCTCTAAATTTATTACTCTGGTCTCAATACCAGATAGCTTAGCGGAAAAGTCATCCAATCGCCCTGCATTAAAATCGTAGCTAACTTTCAGCTCCTTGAGCTCTTCTTTTATGGACTTCACGTCGTCTGTTAATCTTGGAATGCCAGCCAATTGAGCCTTGAGGTCACGAATTTCGCCAAGAATAGTCTGAACCGATGCTGATTCCGGGAAAAGTAATGAAGATGGAGATGATGGTGATTTACGGCACGTCCCGCACTTCCACACCGCTCTTCTGTCACTGCCTAATTTTCTCCATCCACTCTCCCCAATGCCAGCACATCCAAAGTCCAAATTCTTCTTACAGGATGCGCACTGCACTCCATCGTTAAAAGTTTCACTGCAGATATCACACTTCATTGTGAAATGTAGGTTTAATGAAGATAAAAAAAATGTTGGGGAACACTGGATAAGGAACCAGTTAACGTCGAAGCGGGCTTACTTAACGAGTGTTCGAAGCGAAGTGTAATATAGACGGGATCTTCTCAAATCACAACACTTTAGTCCGTGTGGTGACGGACTAAGAATACAAGTGTCACCACCCCATTCTTTCCCAAGGGTGTCGTATGAGGCTACTAAGGGAAGTAAGCATTTATCATCCATTGCATGACTGGTGGTAGGCCTGGGTACCAAGTGGGAGTACTCATTTGGTATCGGGCCCGAGCGGGTGGGTACTACCATCTCCCGTGTGACCGGCCATGAAGAACATCGTTGCGTTTTGGCTGTAGCAGGAGATAGCCCTTTATTCTTTCATGTCATATCGGTGAAATAAAATGGTGAGCAGTGGCTTGACAATACTCTCGTTATAGTTGAATCCATGAGCGACAGTACTATTTGCCATCAGATAAGCCGTGGCTCGTCTGAACTAAAAAAAATAAAAAAGAATGATATCATTGCAAAAAAATCTAGACGTCGCGGGACGTCTAGCAGATGTGAAAACATCGAAATTATTTTGTAGAAATAAAATTTAATAACTTGACAAAGTACTCCTCAAGACGAATCAAACGAGTAAAGTTTAAAGAGTTCGATAGGGTTGCGTCGTTTCATTACAGAGTTACTGTGGCCACTTCCGACAACTACCTTTGTGGTGCAGCGGTAGTGTAAGCGACTGCTGATCATGAAGTCTCGGGTTTGATCCCCGGGTCGGCTAATGCTATTGAGATTTTTCGTAAAAAAAAAATAAGAAAAATTCTCAGTAGCAGCCCGGAGTTTGGAAATGTGCCCGGTAGACGTCAATAGGCTCGCCCCCTATTACGTGGGACTTAAACATAGCTGGTGAGTCGTGGGTGTATAATACACTTCTGCCTACCCCTTTGGGGAATACAGGCGTGATGCTGTGTGTGTGTGTGTGTGTGTGTGTGGCCACCTCCCAGCTCCATCGTCAGACCCTGGATACCACCTAGAGACAAAGTACTCGTCAAGACAAATCATACGAGTCCAAACTCGGTGGAGTTATGTCGTTTTATAACGGAGTTCCTATGGCCACCTTCTAGCACCATCATGAGACCCTGGATACCATCTAAAGACAGAGTACTTGTCAAGACGAATCAAATTATTCCAAACTCGATAGGGTTGCGTCGTTTCATTACAGAGTTACTGTGGTAATCTTCCAGCTCCATCATCAGACCCTGGATATCATCTAGGACTGAAGCTCTAGTTAAGACATTTCAAACGAGGCCTAACTCGATGGAGTTGCACCATTTAATTACAGAGTTCCGCATGGGAACCTTCCAGATTCATCATCAGACCCTGGATACCATCTAAAGATAAAGCACTCATCAAGACGAATCAAACGTGTCCAAACTCGACGAGGTTGCGTCTTTTTAATTATAGAGTGACTGTGGCCACTTTCCAGCTTCATCATCAGCCCCTGGATACCATCTAGACACAAAGTACTCGGCAAGACGAATCATACGAGCCCAAACTCGATGGGGTGGCGCCGTTTCATTATAGACTTCCTATGTCCACCTTCCAGCTCCATCATCAGATCAGCTCCTTGTCATCATAATATTGCATTTTCACGTGATATACACATGCGTGTAAAATTTCAGCTCAATAGGAAACCGGGAAGTGTGTCAAATTTAACTTGCAAGATTTGAACCATCCATCCATCCATCAGCCTTTTGACGTCCACTGCTGGGCATAGGCCTCCCCAAGAGAACGCCACAACGAGCGGTCCTGTGCCGACCGCATCCAACGGCTCCCCGCGACATTGACCAGATCATCGGCTCATCTGGTGGGGGGCCGTCCTACGCTGCGCCGTCCGATACGTGGTCGCCACTCGAGAACCCTTCTTCCCCAACGGTTGTCGGTTCGTCGAGCGATGTGGCCTGCCCATTGCCACTTCAGCATGGCAACCCGGCGGGCTATGTCGGTCACTCTCGTTCTCCTACGGATCTCCGTATTACAGATTCGATCACGTAGGGAAATACCAAGCATAGCCCGTTCCATGGACCGCTGAGCGACTTTGAGCCTTGATACGAGGCCAACATTTAGAGACCACGTCTATGTTCCAAGATTTGAACGGGACAAGTAAATTAAAAGCGTCGCCACGCTAACAGCCGATTTTGCACTCCCTCCGCATTAGATGTTTCATATCAAAGATATACTCAGCTTCTATTCTATGCCTACAAACATATAAGTACTTAATTGAGAAACATTGTATTAAGGATCTCTAATGTTCCGCCTAAGTTTCAAGACAATTTATTTTATTTCCTATATAAAAACTAGTTTTGTATTTATGACGATTGAATAAACTAAAAGTGACCAGCCCTGCGTGCGTGGGTAATTATCGCGCGCGCGGGGTCTGAGTTAACGTACTTCTTTCCATAAACTATGGAAACATTGACTACGGCATAATGAATAAGACAATAATGTCTTTATGTTAGGTATCTTCGTGAAATTAAGTTGGATGTAGGTATTCTACAATAGGTAATTTGTAATAAGTATTTTGACATTCTCACAGCGCGGGTAAATTGGTTATTGAACCTAAGCGTTGTATAGACTGATACGAGAAGCAAGAAAACACACTTTATATTGTAAAAATTTATTTACTTACATTATGTAGTCATTACTATAAAATAACCGACATTCACTCGACAACTGTCGCGCGTCAGACAACATCACGGGTTCATTCGTTAGTACGTCACGGCACGTCGCCCCGGGCCTCCTCTCCCCCTGGAGGCTCACTCTGGCCAGATACATTAGGAGACTTTTAAGGTCACGTTAACCTCTCAAGCATAGAGGTCTCGTCACAATGTTTTTCTTGTCAAGTCTTGTGTGCATCTGCCAAGGTAGCGTCTACATTAAACCGGGGATACACAAATACCTCCCTATTGGCGGTTCTCGGCCTCGCCACTGGTCCATGCGCTGTCTTTTATTTGAACTGGGAGTTATACGAAGTAAAGTTTAATTTGTATATCTGACTGGCATCACCACAACATATTATTGTATCATCCCCCACTTACATGTCGTTCACACATTATTTACACTAAACATCACAGAACACGAGCTCGGCAGTCTCATACCGTCCTGTACACGGCGACTACAGAGAGGAGTCGCGACACGCGTGTCATGGCGGCAGTCGTTATATTGTACATTGTTCGATATTGAGGTTACATTATTGACATTGATAAAATAAGAGTCACGCGATCATCGCATCAAAGAATACGTAATCTGTTGGTTTTGACCACAATCATTAAATTATTTCAAAATTTCACTCGACTGAGTGCCATCACCTATTACCGATAAATGTGCCGAATGAACGGCAACATTACGATTTTGGCATTATTACTATCATTAAAACTTAAAGTAACATTATACATCATCAATCATGAATTATCAATAAATATTAATTATTAAAAAAATAGTAGGAGGCTTTACGTACAGTGTGACACGAGACAATCGCGTAGCGCGAGGCACACAACGAGTCGTCCGTTCTAATATTGAGATAACTTATGTACAACGTTTAATAAATATTTGTGACTCGCGGACGACATCGGAGCGCTCGCGGGGACGATCTCGTCTCGCTTAAACTAATTAAAACTTATATTTCATAACAAACTAGCGACGGGCGGCGATCTAGCGGCGCCCAGGAGTAGCCGCAGAGAGCGGTCGGACGTCAAGCGCCGGCGCTAGCGGCGCGCGCGGCGGCCCTTGCGCAGCCCCTTGCCGTACCAGCCGCCCTCGGCGTCGTCGGCGGCGGGCGGCGCGGGGCAGCAGGCGCACAGGTAGCGGCGGCCGCGCGCCAGGCGCCAGGCGCGGCGCGCCAGCGGCGTGAGGCGCGGGGGCCCGTACCACAGGCAGCGCCGCGCGCCGTGCCGCCGCGCGCACCACGCGCACGCGCCCGGCGCCAGCATGCTGTGCAGCCCCGGGTACAGCGACGCGCGGCACAGCAGCACGGCGCGCCGGAACATCGCCGCCGCCAGCGAGCCCGCCGCGCGCTCCTCCTCCGCCTTCGCCTCCTCCTTCGGCTCCTCCGCTTTCGCTTCCACTTTAAAATCCGACGACATTTCGACGTCGGCGTCGTCCCGGTCGGGTGACGATTTCGTCCCGTTCTCGGTGGCCGCTATTCGCGGCTCGTAGTCTATCAGCCGACGAAACCTCGCGCCGAGCCCCCCGACGCCGTTGGCGGTGAACGTCTTAGACGCGTCCGACGGCGACGCGGAGCGCCGGCCCGTCGGGGGCGCGGTGTCGAAGGTGGCCGGCGCGTGTTGGGCGCGCAGCAAAATGGCGGCCTCGCCCGACTGGAGCGACACCTGCAACGCGTCACAGACGTCCCTTAACCTCGCAAGTTCTTGTAAAAATATTCTACAAATTACAGATTTCATGGAAGTATATTTATGGTTAGGGAGCTGAATGCCGAAATTTCTATATGATCTGTTCGTGTGGCAGACATGATTAATATCGATGATTGTACCATAAAAAGCATTAAGAACCGCGTCTGCCACCTTAAAACAGGCCTACGTTATAACAACTGCGTGACAACACTTTAAAAATGTAAAAAAAACGGTATGCTAAATCACTTGTTCGTCTCTGCCTCCTGAACCGATAGTCAAAAACACCTTCAAAACGAGGCACATCGAGGCGGCACACATCCAGCCCTCTGACTTTTTAAGTAAATAATTTTTAAACAATTTTTTAAGATTTAAAATTTTGTTTATGAATTGTTCGCTTGGCAGACGCGAATTGTTCGATTAATGACGATATATAAAACCACAGAAAAAAGACTAAACGCCATGGGACGTCTACCAGATATGAAACATCGAAATTATTTTGTAGAAATAAAATGATCATAACCTGACAAAATACTCCTCAAGACGAATCCAACGAGTTTAAACTCGATAGGGTTGCGTTGTTTCATTACAGAGTTACTGTGGTCACCTTTCAGCTCCATCATCAGTCCTTGGATACCATCTAGAGACAAAGTACTCGTCAAGACGAATCATACGAGCCCAAACATAATGGAGTTATGTCGTTTTATAACGGAGTTCCTATGGTCACCTTCCAGCTCCATCATCAGGTCCTGGATACCAACTAAAGACAAAGTCCTCGTCACGATGAATCAAACGAGTCCAAACTCGATGGAATTGCGTCATTTCATTATAGACTTACTGTGGCCACCTTCCAGCTTAATCATCAGACCCTCGATACCACCTAGAGACAAAGTACTCGTTAAGATGAATCATACGAGCCCAAACTCGATGGGGTTGCGCCATTTCATTATAGAGTTCCTATGTCCACCTTCCAGCTCCATCATCAGATCAGCTCCATGTCATCATAATATTGCATTGTCACGCGATATACATATGCGTGTAAAATTTCAGCTCAATCGGAAACCGGGAAGTGTGTCAAATTTAACTTTCATGATTTGCATGGGATAAGTAAAATAAAAGCGTCGCCACGCTAACAGCCGATTTTACTCTCCCTCCGCATTAGATGTTTCATATCAATAATCGGCCACCATGATAGCGCTGTGTTTTCAATCGACAGCGCTTTAAATGTGTAAAAAAAAAATGGGTGCGTGTACTTATGTACGCGCGTGAGAAGTTATACTTCTTTGGCATCATTAAATAATTAATATTAAAAATTGAAAATTAATATATTTATATAATAATATATTTAATATATATATATATATATATATATATAATTATTAAAAACCAAATTTAGAGAATAATAAATATATAAGACATAATTTGTACTAAATATTATAAGATTCTTAATTTTAAATGTTTATTATTAATCAATAATTAATATTTAATATTTTAAAAATAAATTTAATAATAAATTCAAAAATTGAATTTAAGGTTGGTCATTTTTTAAATATTTTTATTGATTTCTTAATTTAATATTCACTTTTCATTTTTATCAAAAAGTTGCATCAAAATTAGTTCAGTGGTTTTTGTTTGATGCGCGAACAAACAAACAGACAAACAGACAAAAATTCTAAATAATATTGTTTTGTGTTTAGACACGCCTATATAGCCTATTACAGTCATTTTTTCTCAAATATCTTGTAGAATATAGATTATTATAACTTAGAATTAATAAAAGATGTATAACAGCGCCATCTTACCGTATTGCTTAGAACTACCACACAATAGTGGCTACACGATTATTCGTAGTACTAATTATTTCCTGTAGATATCGTTTTCATGTTGATAAGATTATTAATTCTTATAACCTATAATTAGTCAGCTGTTATCTGTTATAGTAGCAATAGTTATTATTTATTAGTGATTGTTGTTGTAGTGAAAATATAATATTTGTAACATCAAAGATCACTGTAGTTATTTGGGTGATTTTAAAAAGTTCTGTAAGTGCCTACTAAAGTTTGTTGGCCGTGAGAAGAACTATAACCTAAAAATATAAAATAAAAGTATTTTAATTTATATCAATAAATAATACATACGGATAGTTAACCTCAATTATATTGGAGCACTTGAAAAAGTATATAAGCAAAATTTTTTTCACTAATATTCACAAATAGTAAGTAATATCAATCAAAATATTCAATTTAAATCACTACTGAATATAATTTATTAGCACATATATAATTCGCACTTGTATGAAACTAAAAGATGTGTTGTGAATGTATAAACTAGAAACATGTTGATAAATATTATAAATATGAAAACAGTGATCAGAGGTGACGAGCGTACCAACATGCGCGACTAATATCGAGGTTCAATTTCTATTTTGTAGGTAGCTTTTTTTTCGAGACTTAATGAGTGGTTAAGCAGACAACTTCAAACTGTAGACAACTTCATACTGTTAATTTTGTGTCACAGATGCGCGCGCATCTTAAAATTTGACTCTCATCATTTTTTCATAACGCGCCTAAAGAAGTATAACTTCAAAAAATCTCTGCTAAGTTATTTGTTCGTATTTGCCTTTTGGACCGATGGTCAGAATCATCCTCAAGACGATAAACATCAAAGAGGCGGAGACGTCCAGACCTCTGATTTTCCAAGGGCAGAGCATTTTTAAATAATTTTTATTTCGATAGTTTTGTCTTTCTTTTTATGTGGTGATCCTCTCTTATATATATAATGTAATATGGTGTACAATATATGTATATCTAAATATTTAACGAAGGCAGGGGCTTATCTTCATTTTCAGGTTCATCAGAATGATGGTCAGACATGACGTTTACGACGTGAAATCACACGACGTTATTGTTCAATACACTAATCTTCATAGATAGTTTAGTTTTGGTAACAAAATAACAAGTGATGCTCACAATACTCTCAAAATAATCACATAGAGTGCAGGTTAGTTGTATGGCGACCACAACCGACTGTGTTCACGCTCTTGCCAATCGAATCCCTCGTAGAACGTCTGTCCTCTTTTAAATTGACTAACTGCTATCTGTCAGCCGTCACCTACCGCCTGACGTCTGTCATCGCATCACAACTAAATAGTATAATTTGAAGACATTATAAGACATTGAAGGTAAGTGACTCAAGCAATAATAAAATTACATTATATAGTCTAATAGACGTAAATAGTCTCGCCCCCTATTACGTGGGACTTAAACATAGCTGGCGAGTCGTGGGTGTGTACCTACCCCTTCGGGAATACAGGCGTGATGCTATGTTTTTTTTTAAATAAACCTTTTTAAATTTTTTATTGATTTAAATTTTGTTTCCTTTCATAAAAGACAGAAAATAATACACTATTACGTGAACTCTTAGTCCATCTATCAGCCTTTCGACGTCCACTGCTGGACATAGGCCTCCCCAAGACAACGCCACAACATGTGTTTCGCTCATATGGCGAATAGTGCCGTAATCGCCACGCTTAGCAGGCGGGTTGGCGATCGCAATGGATGTTGTTAATACTCGAGGGAGTGCTGCTGCCCACTCCTCCGGTATTCCTCAGTCGGCTCTTACGACTCCCATGGGTGGAGAGGGTTGGGACAATTCTAAAGCCGGCTCCACACGGCACAAGTAAGAACTCTTAGTAATATCAATAATAAACCGTGATACCCGCTTTACCTTAATTCCTGAAAAAACTTTAAAAAATCGCACATAAAAAAATCAGCGACCTAGACGTCTGCCATTTTTTTTTACATTTTTGAAGCGCTGCAACTTGAAAACGCAGGGACATGCGACTTTCATTTACAGGACCAAATCGGTTTGTATTGGCATAAACTTTCATCCCTATTAATATGAAAGACGAACAAATCATATAGGTACCAAAATGGCACTCAGCTCCCTAACCATTAGTATGCAGTGTTACTGGTAATATGGCGGCTATCCGTTAAAAAGATGCAAGATAGATCATTTGCAACCAAATAACCCACTATGACCCCTGTACAAATGTCAACCATTTTCGATATACCTATGAAATGTCATATCTGCAGTAACTTTGAAAATTTTTAAAAATGATTATGTATGAAATATTTTTTGATGTGAAACATCTAAGCGGAGGGAGGTTAAAATCGGCTGTTGGCGTGGCGACGCTTTTTTTTTCTTGTTCAAAATGAGATAACTCCATCGAGTTTGGCCTCGCATGATTCGTCTTGACGAGTACTTTGGTCCTAGATGATTTCCAGGGCCTGATGATGATGATTTGTGTCCATTTCCGCTATTTTACACATGTCATAATTTTATGCAAGCACACATTGAAAAATTTATGATCATTTTATTTCTACTCATTATTCCTACAAAATAATTTCAATGTTCCACATCTGGTAGTCGTCCCGCGACGTCTATTTTTTTTTATCTACTTGCTTGCACTTTAATTCATAGTAATCAACCATAAAATTACAATTATCTTCAGTAGTTTTTAAATCAGAGCTACAAATTGTTATGATTTTCATACTTTTAATCAGATATTTTTACCAAAATGGTCGGAAACAAAAACACAGGTGCATATCGGCAGAACATTCCAAAAACATGTACAATATTTCAGCCATCCAATGAGGTATAACAAGACACCATATCGAAATTTTATACCGTTTTATATATCTTCAAAAAAATATAAATCACTCAAAAATGGTTGACATTTGCATAAGACCCGCTCATTTGACTGCAAATGATCTTTCTTGCATCTTCTTAACGAATTGCCGTCATGTTACCAGTAACGTGGTGATAGGTACTTTTCAAAAAAGAAAATTGCATTCTGCTGGTACGGTCGAGTATCAAACGGGAGTACCTACTTGTACGACCATTAACCATCGGTGATTTCTAAAACTGTAACTCGTTTTAATACGTTTCTATAAAGGGTCTCACATGGAAGGCGCGCAGGGGCTCGACGGTCGGGGACGCACGGAGTCGATCCGCCAGGTGGCACAGCGGCAACTCCTCGTCCGAGTCGGAGTCGGAGGCGGAGGGCGAGGTGGAGCGCGACGTGGAGGCGGAAGACGAGCAGGAGGAGGAGGAGGAGGAGGCGGGCGCGAGCAGCGGCGTGCGCGCCGTGTGGCGCTCGGGCGGCGCGAGCGGCTCGGCGTGCGCCAGCAGCGGGTCGGCGCGCGCGCGGTAGCGCGGCACGCGCAGGCGCAGGCGGCGCGCCAGCTGCGCCATGACGGCGTCGCAGCGCGCGTTTATCTTCAGCGCCGCCGCCGCGTCCTTGGGCGTCCACTGCAGGTTCACGATGTACAGCGCCGGCCGCGCCGCCGGCGCCCGCTCCATGCGCCACAGGCGCGGGTAGCGCCGCAGCACCTTGAGCGACGAGCCCAGGCACAGCACCACGTCGGCGCGAGCCGCGTGGCGCAGCGCGCCCGCCCAGTTGAGCGGCCAGGCGGCGCGGCCGCGCTCGCCGAAGTGCACGATGGAGTCGCGCAGCTCGGCGCCGCACGCGTGGCACAGGCGGCGCGTTGCGTGGCGGTGGCGCGCCGTGTGGCGCGTGGTGTCGAAGGCGCGCAGGTACACGGCGCGGCACGCGGCGCAGCGCTCGGCGAACATGTCGCCGTGCAGCTCGGCGAGCGCGGCGCGCGGCAGGCCGGCGCGCAGGTGCAGCCCGTCGCAGTTCTGCGACACCACGAACTTGAGCGCGCCGCGCGCCCACAGCGCCGCCAGCGCCATGTGCGTGTACGTGGGCCGCGCGCGCGCCAGCTCCACGCGCGGCGCCCGCTCGCCGCGCGCCAGGCGCGTCCACACGCCCTGCGGCCCGCGGTAGTCGGGGATGGCGGCCGCCGTGCTCACGCCGGCGCCCGTGTACACCTGCGCGAGCGCGGACATGTAACGTACGGACGACGACTCCTCTCACCGGGAGGAAAACCCGAAACTGGAGGAAGCGTAACGTTATATCACATATGTGATCTCTTTTCTCGATGAATCTGCATATTATGTTCACAGATTAGCACTGCTCGGTAAAGGAAATCATCGTGGGGTATGGAAAAATACCCAAAGACGTTTAAACAGTTTGAACACATTGCATCACGCCTGTATTCTTCGAAGGGGTAGGCAGAGGTGCATTACACACCCACGACTCGCCAGCTATGTTTAAGTCCCACGTAATAGGGGGCGAACCTATTGACGTCTACTAGACTATGTAAGCACATTTCCAAACTCCGGGCTGCTACTGAGAATTTTTCTTATTTTTTTTACGAAAATCTCAATAACACTGGCCGACCCGGGGATCGAACCCGAGACCAGCAGTCGCTTACACTACCGCTGCACCAAAGAGGCAGTTAACAGTTTGAAATCAGTGAAATCTGCTGTCAATCTAAAATGAGCCTATGTCATGCGTGCTAGTTATAATGTAATCGCTCTCATTCAAAATATTTATTCCATCCATCCATCAGCCTTCCGACGTCCACTACTGGACACAGGCCTCCCCAAGAGAACGCCACAACGAGCGGTCCTCTGCTGTTTCGCTCATATGGGGGTTAGTGCCGTAATTCCCACGCTTGACAGGCGGGTTGGCGATCGCAGTAGATGTTGATAATACTCGAGGGAGTGCTAATATTTATTAATTTTGACATAATTATCTTGCTTAGCCTATTCTAAACGAGAACATAAAACAAAAGTGCACGCCTCATAATCTTCATTATTCACAATAAAATTGATTATTTGATAAGTAACTAATAATGTATTGGTGTTACTAAGTAGTTTTCAATCAATCACATAGATAACGCTCATTTCATAGTTTTCATGTCTTATACGTCATCAAGCGCTAATTTTAAGAAGTACTTCTATAGAAATAGTTCTCACATTTCTCACGAAATAAGGATAGCGCTGGTTTTAGTGTCGAATCCAGCGTAAATATTCACTATTTTTTTGTTTATTTAAATAACAATTAAACCACATCGAATCAGACCGTGAAAAGTAATAGGGCTCTATTCGTAGTTGTACTCAAGTTAATAAGAAAAAAAGAGACTTGATTAGTAAAGTAATTCGGTTGTTATCATGTTAACATACATTACCTACAACAAACGGACGTCCAAGACAGAACGTTTTTAAACAGTTTTTAACTAATTTAAATAACAAAAATGGCATAAAATATCATGAGTGTTAAAAATAGTGTTTTTTCTTGATATGTGTGTGTATATATTGTTTTGCAAGTGCAATATATGATAAATAGACATTTTAAGTTTGAAAACAGTTTTTCTGCGTAAAACGAGAATAGTACCCACCTAAACGATTAGCTTATGGGGCGTGCAATAGATATTTTAATTTATATACTCTGTTCCCTCTACACTAATATAAAGCTGTAACAGAGCTATCTATTCTATACATTGAAGATATTTGAGACAAAATAAATGTATTAGGCTAGCTTAGGGGCACGCGGCTGGAGACACCCCAGGCAGGTCTCGGTAGCAACAGAAAGTCGTAAGAGCCGACCGAGGGAATACTTGGGGAGTGGGCAGCAGCACTCCTTTGAGTATTAACAACATAACCTGCGATCGCCAACCCGCCTGCCAAGAGTGGCGATTATGGCACTATCACCCATTCTTGGGGAAGCCTATGTCCAGCAGTGGCCTTTAAAAGGCTGTTGGATGGATGAAAATTGTATGTTAAATATATATCTGAGTTCATTTCTAAAAAAAACGGTACTTTTGATATTTTTAATTGATCACATATTTTTAGATATAAAAATTTGCTTTGTTCATAATGTACAATAAACCATTCTCAAAAAAAGTTTTCAGTAGACACTATTTGTACAATATCTTTTAAATAAAATTTTATATTATTCCTAAGCTGATATCCTCCAATGTTTTCCATGTGTCTCAATGATAATATTTAACTTGTGTTATGGGCGCCAGGGCTCTCTCATATAAGTTAAACATTATTGCTTTTACAGTAATGCAAGTATTTTTTATCCATATAAATAAAATGAGAATTTGTTTTACAAAATTAATAGTGAGTGACACACCACTTGCACTGATGGTCAACGAATGAGAGAGGACAACCTCTGACAGCAGAAGCCACAAGAAAGGAATTATTTATTCCTAAGCAATATGGCATTCAAAATACCAATAGATAAAGTAAAATTTTTGGAAATAAATACCTGTTTTTTTTATAATTTAGTAATAATTTTTATGTGAAATGTTTGTTTACATTCCTTTTATAAATTTTAAGACAGTATTACTTGTCTGATCATTTAAGATTCTTGCTTCTTGTAAACAATGTATTTATTCATAAATTACTATTGCTCATTAAAGAAAACATTGTGAGGAAGGTGTATGTAAGAGATTTTCTCAACTACTTGTGGTAATCTGCGTAGGGGTAGTATGGTGGATTATAAAATTAAATAAAAAACATAGCATCACTCCTGTATTCCTCGAAGGGGTAGGCAGAGGTGTATTACACATCTACGATTCCCCAGCTATGTTTGTCTCATGTAATTGGGGGCGAGCCTATTGACGTCTACGGGGCACATTTCCAAACTTTGAGCTGCTACAGAGAATTTTTCTTTTTTACAAAAATCTCAGTAATACTGCTCGACCCGGTGATCAAACCCGAGACCTCATGATCAACAGTCGCTTACACTACCCCTGCATCACAGAGGCAGTCTATGATGGATTAGCCTAAATAACTCTCATTCTATGATTAGATTCATGCATCACCGGAGCAATTCTTTAAATCGTAAGAATAGAAGAATCCCACGGAGGGCTGATGGCTAGTCTATCGCTCGAGAGTTGGCTCGGCTCACCACGAGGTGCTTGGCGGCCTGCAGCGCGCGCGCCAGCTGGCGGCACTTGCGGCGCAGCTCGCGCGGCGCGTCCTCCACCTCGCGCGCGCGCTCCGCCGCCCGCGCGCGCGCCGCCCGCGCCGCCTGCGCCCGCGCCGCGCGCTCCGCCGCCGCGGGCCCGCTCGGCGCCGCGGCGGCGCTCAGGCGCGCGCTCGAGCGCACTCCGCGCCCCGCCATGCCGCCTACTGTGCGCCGCGCTCGGGCCCCGGCTTCTCGCACATGTCGCTCGGAGGGGACGGTCGCTGACGACGCTCGTAAACGCTCACATCTAACGCGGACTCGTCGCCGTTTGCGATCCAGATTTCGACCAAAACAAAGAATATTTAGCCGACGCTACGACAGCCACACCGTCTGTCAAACTAAACTGTCATCTGACCACAGACTAATTGGTGTGTCCCACCACTATCTATGTGTGCATCTGACTGACTGAGGCTGTGTTCCGAAATACACTGAGAGCACTGTCCAATGCTCTTACTGGAAAAAATCGTTCCGTTATAGACTGACAGTATACTGCCGCAGTATGCTAGGAAAATATATGACGTCATAAATCATCGCCATTTTTGTATTTTTTATACTGTGGAAACTGGTGTTTTCGAGGTAAGGTGCTCTCAGCGGTTTGATCACGTGATCAACAACATCCAGAAATATAACAACTTGCACTCTTGAAGATTATTATTATTATTGAATATTGTTATTCAAAGATACTGAAACATGAACAATGTAAAGAAATATAGAATTTCAAACTTTCATGGTCACTTATAATTCTAAACGTTTTTACGGGATTTATACCATGTAAATTTTTACTTACGAGTTTCCGATATTTCGGCACTGTTGCAAGCGCCATGATCACGGAACAACTGAAGTCCTTGCGGGTGGGAATGTATGAAGTGAAGGGAAGTATGTATGTGGTTGTATGAAGGTAATCGCAGATAAAATAGAACAACAAAAGATCCCCGCAGAATATGTTGATCTGGTGAAACATTGTCTGACGACTAATTATTTCGTGTACAAGGGCGAGTACTACATACAACTCGACGGTGTGGCAATGGGAAGTCCAGTAGCCCCAATCGTCGCCAACATATGGATGGAACATTTTGAAAAGATAGCCATCACCACCGCCCCACGCCAAATTAAACTTTGGAAAAGATACGTCGACGACGTATTCTCTATAATAAAAGGCGATGAAGGAGTCGTTAAAGAATATGTCACACACTTGAACAACATACACGACAAAATGCGGTTCACGTATGAAATAGAGAAAAACCGCAGCATAGCATTTCTCGATATCAAAGTAGGAGTCCGAGAGGACGGTTCATTCAGTCACTCAGTATTTAGGAAACCAACTCACACAGACCGCTATTTGCACGCTGACTCGCATCACCACCCTCGACACCTAAACTCTGTAGTGACGTCTCTCACCAACCGCGCATATAATTTGTGTGACAAGGAACATGTCACGGATGAACTACAACATGTAAGCGCAGTTCTACGGAGGAATGGTTATAAAGGACAGCTCCCTCCACCACGACAAAAAACGAAGGCAAGACCCATTCAGGTAGAACGACAGCCGGCTTATTTACCATATGTTAAAGGAGTGACAGATAAGGTCGCAAATATTTTAAATAAGTATTCAGTAAAAACGATTTTCACTCCTTTAAAAAAGATTTCCCAGCTATTACGCACACCGAAAGATTATTTCCCATTGGAAAGACCAGGCGTGTACAAAGTGGACTGTAGCTGTGGAAGTTCATACATTGGCCAAACTAAGCGTACTGTAGCATGTCGAATGAAAGAACACATTAGGGCTTATAAAAACAATGACCCAGGAAAATCGGCGATAGCACAACACCTTTTGGAGGCAGGAACGAGTCACTACATCGAGAATTTACATAATCCTCAGATACTTTCGACAGAACGCCACTATATACCCAGATTGGTGAGAGAAGCCATTGAAATCACGAAATACAAAAATTTCAACCGTGAAGATGGATTCAATTACCTAGCACCTAGCGTCCCGTGATTCGTCTATGTACAAAGAAGAAGAAAAACACCTCAAAAACCAGGGTCGACACCGTAAGTGTTGTGTGTCGTGATCGAGCTCGATACGTGAGTGAGACCAGTGGTAGTGGTTCCATAGATAGTGTTGCGTGTCATAAACGAGTGAGAAAGCGGGTAGACCGATATTTCTAACCGCAGAATAATAAAAACTATTCCCACCCGCAAGGACTTCAGTTGTTCCGTGATCATGGCGCTTGCAACAGTGCCGAAATATCGGAAACTCGTAAGTAAAAATTTACATGGTATAAATCCCGTAAAAACGTTTAGAAATGTAAAGAAATTCTGTTTATTGCAGTGCGAAATCAATACTTTGGATGAAATGAAAGTAATGACAGATCAGTATACAGAACTGTGTTCCGTTATAAACAGTAACTAGTATAGCTAACTATAAAGGAACGACTTCGCAGTATACTAAATTGACGTCACACATCACAGTGCTCCAGTGTATATCGGAACACACCCTGAAATATTCTTCTAAAATGATACTCTGTTTCCCCACAGAGTACTTATACTTTATCTCTTCCTCAGACTCTTAGGACCATAGATTTAGGATATACTCCATAGATGGGTAATGTCAACTATAACTACCGTTTTCGGGTGTTATTATAATGTGCATTGCAGAAATCGTTGTCAAACGAAATAAAACTTGACGTGCTATGCACAGCCCAAGGCAAGGAAATTTATGTGTCTATAAATAGCAATTGAATTTGATGAATATCTATAATAATTTATAATAAAATATAATGTAAAAGAAATTTGACTGACTGTATTATTTTTAAATGTATATTAATCTAATGTGTATTAATCTAATATGAATTTAATATTTGATGTACTATTTTATTGTATGTGTACTGATCCTCTTGAACTTCTCTGTAAACTTTTGTTCTCTTTCCTATAACTAACAAACACTGTAGATATAACATTTCTCACGTAAATCAAATAAAGTTTATGTAAATATTGAATAATGTGTATAAATGAAAATTGTAATAATAATATAAGCAATAATTGGAAAATTTTATATTATCAATAAGTGTAATAGTGACTATTTAATAAGTGTAATAGTAGTATGTGGAATATCATAAAATAATGAAGAGCTTATTAATGTTTAATTGTTAAATGTGTAATCATAGTATTATATTTAAGATTGGCTAATTATAAGAATACAAATGTAGTCACAGTTGTAATAATGAAAAGTAAATAAAAAATTGAAATATAATAAATAAATTTAGAATAAGTAGAGTAGGAATTACCTCCCAGATTGGAGGAATAGGAATCTAGAAAAATAAATGGATAGGCTGAGCTTAGGAAAACGACCGGTCTTGGATATTGTCCAAGGAAAAAAATATCGCGGGCCGGGCCACTGCGCCCGGAAAATTAAAAAAAAAAAAAAAAAGCTATCACTACCGAATGAGACACAAAAACCAATTATTTATGGATGTGAGTGTTGTCAATGTGTGCATTGAAAGTGCTGCGCATGAAGTAATGATTGTTATCGATATCGATAACAGTGCACGATACTAAAAATACTTTTGCAAAGGTTTTGAGAGTAACATAGAAAGCGAATAATATTCCCTGTGTATTTCCGTCACTAACTGGTGAGATGATCGGAAATTGTTTTTTTTTTGCCCGATCGTTTAATTAATCTTGTTGGTGAGACGAAAGAGATAATTTTATTTCCAGTCAATAATTGCAGATGTTGCTTCTAGCAACCTCCCACAATTTCCTGCTACCCTGGTACTTAAATGCGTAAGTCATAAGCATTTAAAAAGAAAAATGATTATTGATTAAACTACAAAGACTGCAAGCCTCTGCTATCTTAGTACTATTTGCCCCTTGGCGTAGTGGGTAAAAATATGTATTATATCCGTAACCTGGTACCCATAGTACAAGCGTCAAGCTTAGTTTGGGACCAGAGGACATTGTGTGAAATGTCCGGGAATATTTATTTAGATACATGTATTGTAGGTAAGTAGGTACATTAGATAAGCAGTAACTTGCAAGACCAGTAGTATAAACACAGACATCAAATGAAATTGCATAAGTTACATACAGTAACAATATTTTCCCATTTGTCTCACTAAAATGTTAGTGAAACGATTGGGAATTTAAATTTAATATATTTTTAAATACTGAATTGCCTCACCAGTAGGACCAGTGATAATACACGAAACTGCCACTGTAACCAGAAATGCATGGAAGAGGCCAGAAAATATAAAATACAGATTAAATAAAATGTTTATTAATCATATAAGTATATCAAATATCAAAATGAAAAGAATAGACGTCACGGGACGTCTACCAGATGTGAAAACATCCAAATTATTTTGTAGAAATAATGAGTAGATAAAATGATCATTACTTTTTCAATGTGTACTTGTATAAAATTATGACGTGTAAAATAACGGAAATGGACATAAATCATCATATCCAGAGCAGATACATCTAGGACTGAAGTACTTGTCAAAACGAATCAAACGATTTCAAAGTTGTTGGGATTGCGGCGTTTTATAGCATAGTTCCCAAGGCCACTGGACTCCATCATCAGTCCCTGATTATCATCTAGGACTATGATACTATTCAGGATAACTCAAAAAACACTGGAGTTATATCGTTTTATAACGGACTTCCTATGGCCACCTTCTAGCTCCATCATCAGACCCTGGGTACCATCTCAAGACAAAGTACTCGTCAAGACGAATAAAAAGTTTCCAAACTCGATGGAGTTGCGTCGTTTCATTATCTACAGAGTTACTGTAGCCACCTTCCAGCTCCACCATCAAATCAGCTCCATGTCTTCATAATATTGCATTGTCAATAATAATAATATGTGCAACCACTTTTCTCTGAGATACGCACGTTATATACGCTAATATTGCATGTTCTAATACATTTTAAGCAAAATATAAGCATAACTGCAATTTATTTTGTCCTGTCATTCCTTTATCCGGCTAAAACAGGTAGTACATTTTTAGTCATCAAAGTTATAATCATAGTTATCTTTTAAAATTATTCCGGTTATCTATTGCTATCTCGACACTGCATACGCTGATAGCTTGTCTATAATATCATTCGTATAAGCTTTATCTATTGTATCTATGTTGACTGTCAATTAGGGAATGCAGGAAGAACCAAAAAGTATCGATAAATGCACTTGATCCATGCTTTTCTTACTTCAGGATATTTCGGAAACCTATAAACGTGAACAAACTTTATAAAACCTTAAAAAGCAAATGTTGGTTGAACTATCGATAAAGTGTAAATGAGTATTGTCTTCATCACTACAAATGGCACCTGAAACAATGCATATTATTTTAATAATTTTAACTAATAAACGTCTTTTTATATCAATGTATCATAATGTTATCATATTGATTGATTGATTGATCTAAATCTTCCAATTTCTATCGAATTTTTATTGGGTTTCGTAGTTATTTAAGGTGTAAAATAGCTGATATTATTTTACGTGTGAAATTACAAATTTGGATTCTTTACACCTCCTTGCATCATTCACACACGATTATATTTTCACCAGTGCACAAGAGATTTAGCAACTTCGGTAGGACTTTCTAGTATTTCACTTTTATGATGCACCAAATCACAATGTTTTGACCTAGGTACTAGTCGGTCAGCGTGTGACACGAATTTCACATACAGTAGGTCACTGCTAAACTTATATGAGCTATCTTTTTTACTAGCGATGGGAAACTCAAGTTATTTAACTCGGTCAACTCGAGCTACTCGAGTCAACTCGACTTCCTTTTACACGAACCCGAATCAACTCGACAATCTACAAGTCGCGTCGACAGTTTTATGCTCCTGAGTATTATTGTTCAGTAGTTGCATGTAACCGGTAACGCAATCAAGTCGTGAGTCGAGCCGATCACTCTTCTCATTAAATTATGTAGATAATGCAGGTTTTAGTATTTGATCAATACATAAATCCTAACATTTATAAGTTAATATTGATAATTCCACAGATTTACAAACGTGTTTGAATGCTTAAATAAAGTCAAGTCAAATTCCCACTCCAGTAAGACGATGTCAACCTTGCTGAAGCTTCTATGGAGTTTTGGAGACAACAGGCAAAAACACGTTATGTCACACTACATCACTTGCCAACACTTATGCACATACACAAATAGTTTATAAGCAAAAGGCCACCACTTTTACACATTAATACTTGAAATAACACAAGTTTAGGAAAATAATGCAGAGCGACGACATGATCTTCGTGTTCCCGCCGTTCGTATTCTGTGGTCATGACAGTACTGACACATGACAACAATTGTCATAAGTTCTTTTGGGAAGGGTGGCAGGTGAGATGTGATAGAAATTAGTGTTTATCGTATAAAATCTAAAATAATCTGTGAATAGATTAGTGCATTTGTTGTAATTTCTATTTACTCGTATTCTAAGACTAGTGATTGATTCTGTTTGGGTAATATTTTAGTTAAATATTGTTGTTTTTATTACAGTTCCATTGGAACATCATTCAACTTCAACATGGTAAGTGTTCATTATTTACATTTATTTATGACACCTTTAAACGTTGTTCACGACAATAGCTCTACCGGTAGCCTGGCGTCATACCTTACTGAATGCTGGATTATAATATAGTTATCATAACACATGAAAATGTTTTGTTTCAGCCGCGTGAAATTAAAGATATTAAGGATTTCCTTCTGAAGGCGCGCAGGAAAGATGCTAAATGTAAGTATTATTCTTTACCTAGGCTATTAGCGAAACTAAGTGTGACATCTCAGGCAAGGGCTCTGTAATAGACAGTGTTATTGATTGGATTCAGATGCAGACTTACTAAGTAAAAACTCAAATGTCAGAAGTAGCAATACTGTGGTAAAAGACCTACATGTTGAGTAGACAACTGAGTTTGATCTAAAATCTACTGTCGGAGCCTGTGTTCTAATCTAGTGTTAGAATACTGACAAGGTGTTTTTTTGTATGGTTTTTACATGATAAACCACTAGCTTTGAAAAACTTAAACATCATAATGTAAGCTTTGGTTCATGAATTTATAGTCTAAATATGGGCCAGCGGTTTTTGCTTGTTTTGTTATTTGTTGCGTTGTGACCAAAAATGAAAATGAGAGTAAATGTCATACTGATATTTTGGAGTATGATGAGTTGGTAATGTCTATTGTGAGCTGGTTTACACAAATAAATAAGAAATGGTGGTGTGATGTTGCAGCTGTAAAGATAAAGAAGAATCCAGAGAATGTTAAGTTCAAGGTGCGCTGCTCACGCTTCCTCTACACATTGGTCATCACTGACAAAGAGAAGGCGGAGAAACTCAAGCAGAGCTTACCGCCAGGTACTTATTGCACTCCCCTCATACCTGCCAACAAAACCATTTATTTGACATAGCCAATTACTATATATTATAGCTGCCTGGGTGCTGAAAGTTCAACTTTAGATGTTATTGATACATGCTAAAACTTGTCAGGTTGAAATATGCAGGTAGTAGCCACAGTGATAGTCAGTGTAACATAATAGTGTATAAAAAAACCGGCCAAGTGCGAGTCGGGCTCGCGCACGAAGTGTTCCGTACCATTGACTAGGTAAACAACATTACACTATTGTAACTCTCTGTAACCATAGTGTTTGGCTGTTACCAAATTCTGCAAATAAAATTTTACTCATTACGTGGTTTTCAACTTATGACTTAGATGCGCATAACGAAATATTTTATTTTTAGTATTTTTAGGGTTCTGTACCCGAAGGGACCCTATTACTAAGACTTCGCTGTCTGTCTGTCCGTCCGTCTGTCGCCAGGTTGTATCTCGAGAACGGCGATAGCTAGACAGTTGAAATTTTCACAAATTATGTATTTCTGTAGCCGCTATAACAACAAATACTAAAAACGAAAAAATAATAATATTTAAGGGGGGCTCCCATACAACGTCTATCTGTCCGTCCGTCTGTCGCCAGGTAGTATCGCAAGAACGGCGATAGCTAGACAGTTGAAATTTTCACAAATGATGTATTTCTGTTGCCGCTATAACAACAAATACTAAAAACAAAAAAATAATAATATTTAAGGGAGGCTCCCATACAACGTCTGTTTGTCTGTCCGTCTGTCTCCAGGCTGTATCTCAAGAACGGTGATAGCTAGACAGTTGAAATTTTCACAAATTATGTATTTCTGTTGCCACTATAACAACAAGTACTAAAACCAAAAAAAAACAAAAATTTAAGGGGGGCTCCCATATAACAAATGAAATTTTATGGCCCTTTTTTGCTCGCTATTGATCACGGCAACAGGTAGACGCTTGAAATGTTTACAGAATATTCAGTTATATATTAACTTTAAAAATAAATAATTAAATGAAAATTAAATTAAAATTTAAGGGGGGGGGCTCCCCAACGAACGTGATTTTTTTTACTCGTTTTTGCTCGGTATTGATATAACGGCAACAGTTAAACACTTGAAATATTCACAGAATATTTAG
This sequence comes from Leucoma salicis, assembly GCA_948253155.1. NCBI lineage: Eukaryota > Metazoa > Arthropoda > Insecta > Lepidoptera > Erebidae > Leucoma > Leucoma salicis. Next base: position 413,645 of record OX411812.1, read on the forward strand.
TTAAGTATATCCATCCATCAGCCTTTCGACGTCCACTGCTGGACATAGGCCTCCCCAAGAGAACGCCACAATCAGCGGCCGTGTGCGCATATATGGGGGGATAGTGCCATAATCGCCACGCTTGGCAGGCGGGTTGGCGATCGCAGTAGCTGTTGTTAATACTCGAGGGAGTGCTGCTGCCCACTCCCCCGATATCCCTCAGTCGGCTCTTACGACTCCCGTGGGTGGAGAGGGGTGGGACAATTCTAAGGCCGGCCCCACACGGCGAAGTAAGTATATATATATATATATATATATATATTAAGTATATATTCACTTTAAAAATAAATTAAAATAAAACAAATATTTAAGGGGGCTCCCATACACAAACGTGTTTCTTTACTCGTTGCACATCTAAGTCTAAGTTGAAAACCACGAAATGAGTCAAATTGTACTTGCAAAATTTGGTAACAGCCAAACACCATGGTTACAGAGAGTTAAGATTAAATAGTGTAATATTGTTTACCTAGTCAATGGTACGGAACCCTTCGTGCGCGAGTCCGACTCGCACTTGGCCGGTTTTTTTTTTGATATAGCGGCAACAGAAATACATCATTTGTGAAAATTTCAACTGTCTAGCTATCGCCGTTCTTGAGATACAGCCTGGTGACAGATGGACGGACGGACAGACAGATAGACAGACAGACAGCGAAGTCTTAGTAATAGGGTCCCGTTTTGACCCTTTGGGTACAGAACTCTAATGATTAGCAATAGCTTAAGGGTAGTAACTGTATATGTAACTGAGATCTCAAATTCGATTCCCAGCCTTTGATCGGAATCCTAGTATTTGACAGTACAAAGTGCCTAATAATAAAATTAAGAGTACTTAAAAAATTTTTGACAAAGTATCTGGTACTGTCGTCCATGAGATGCAGGTTCAAATCTTGTTCATGACTGATATATTAGATTTCATAGTTTGTGTTAATTTGATTGTAGTAAAAGGCATTAATTTTGTAAAACTGATCTTTGATTTAAATGTCATGATCAAGACACTGAAGCCACTACTAAAACTACAGAGTAACAGAAACAACAAGTTACAGCCACACTGAGTGTGTGTGCCTCCACACGCATATTGTATCAGTTAACAACTATAACACACAACATTATGATTGTTGCAGGTCTCCAGGTTAAAGAAGTTAAGTGAAGTGACTAGTTGTAAATAAAAACATAAAACCACATGTTTGTTTATATTTAATCACCCATGCCAGGAGTAATGTACTTATTATATTGGATCTGCTTGCTATCTACACTAGATATGCCTGCAACGTTGTTCTTGTGGGCTTCAGTATTGGGTTAATACTAAATAATATGCCATTCAATGTAAATATATATATTTATTCAAAAATTGCTATCCCTTTAAATCTTAAATGCTTTTGAAATAAAAAGGTAGTGCATCCTCTTTTAGGTTCCCTAAAAATTTGGCACACCATATGATAAAAAGTTTGAGTATCTTTTGTGGCACAGCAATAATCAGAGGTTCAAAATCTATATAGAGCGGTTACAGCGTGAAACTTACAAAATCACGTCCCTTGAAGAAACTACAACTGTAGGGAAAGTTTCTCGAGGGGAGGTAATGCATCCGATAGGATGACAGCGTAGAACGGCTCTCCATTAGGTGGAGCAGCGAATAAGTCGAGAGGGGACGTTGATGCACACTGCTTAGGAGCGCTCGTTATGTCGTTCTCTTAAGGAGACTATGTCCAGCAGTGGCTAGTAGATGGATAGACCAGTGGGTCCGTCAGTAGTGACTTATTGTCTTTCATAGGGCTCTGGGCTAGGAGGTAAGTTTCCATCCATTTGATGACTGTCAAGCGAAATTTGCCTTACTTAACTATCGTTTGAGCGGCAAGTGTTCAACTAGGCTACGACCAGCACGGTCTTCGGATCGTAGGGACGCTCCAGCCGATTTTAGAGGAATGGTCTGGGAGGCAACTTAGAGTCCTCAGCTTCCGACTGGTGCAGGTGCTGTCTGTTGGCGAACTGTGGGTCTGTAATACACCTCTGCCCACCCCTTCAGGGATGCAGGTGTCAGACTGTATTTTTGAATAAAAACCTAATATTTTTTCACATTTGACAAAAACGTAATTATTAGGTACCTAGCTACGTATTGTAAGACCCAGTCCAGTTTTAAGACTGCACAGAAATCTCAAACTTTAATTCATCATGGAGTCATATTCTCAAACTAGCTGTTTCCCGCGACTTCGCTCGCGCAAATAAATGTACCTATATTGAAATAGGAACGATTTTTTAAAAAAATACTGTAAATGAAATTCCATCCATAACGGGCCTCGTGGCGTGGTTGGTAGTGTAACCGACTTCCGTGCACGAGGTCGTGGGTTCGATTCCCACTCAGGACAATTATCTGTGCGATGAACACAGATAATTGTACTGCGTCTGGGTGTTGGGTGATATATCTATTATATGTATGTATTTACAAAGAAAAAGTATTATATGTATTATATCCGTAATCTGGAACCCATAGCACAAGCGTTGTTTAGTTTGGGACCAGAGGACGTTGTGTGAAAATGTCCGTGAATATTTATTTATTTATTTATCCATCCATCCATCAGCCTTGCATCGTCCACTGCTGGACATAGGTCTCCCCAAGAGAACGCCACAGCGAACGGTCCAATACGCGGTCGCCACTCGAGAACCTGTCTTCCCCAACGGTTGTCGGTTCCTCGAGCGATGTGGCCTGCCCATTGCCACTTCAGCATGCTGACCCGGCCGACTATGTCGGTTACTCCTGTTCTTCTACGGATTTCCGTATTACGGATCTTATCACGTAGAGAGATCCCAAGCATAGCCCGCTCCATGGCACGCTGAGCGACTTTGCGCCTTGATATAAGGTCAACATTTAGAGACCACGCCTCTGTTCCGTAAGTCATCACCGGTAACATACACTGGTCGTAGACCTTCGTCTTCAGACAATGTGGAATAGTGGACAAGAAGATCTTCCTCAGCTTGCCGAACGCTGCCCAGCCGAGCTGGATTCGCCGATTGACCTCTTTCTCGAAGTTGTGCCTACCTAACTGGACTATTTGTCTCAGGTAAACATAGTGATCGACAACTTCGAGATCCGCGTTCCCGACTAGGACCGGTGCTGAAATAACATGGTGGATGCACAATAGCATGACTTTCGTCTTGTCCATGTTCATTTTTAGACCCACTAGTCGGGAGACACTTGAAGTCATTGAGCGTGGTACCAAGGTCCTCCAGCGATTCTGCCATGACCACGATATCATCTGCAAATCGAAGGTAAGTGATGTATTCGCCATTTATGTTGATGCCGAATCCAGTCCAGTCCAAGAGCTTGAAGACTTCTTCCAATGCAGTGGTGAAGAGTTTCGGGGACATGACGTCTCCCTGTCTTACGCCTTTCTGCAGTTGGATAGGTTTTGTGCTCTTGTCTTGATCTCGGACAGACATAGTGGCGTTTCTATCACTTCAACACTTCGATGTACCGGTAGTCAATTTGGCACCGGTGAAGGGACTGAAGCGCCGCGCAAGTTTCGATGTAATCGAAGGCTTTCTCATAGTCCACAAACGCTAGACACAGAGGCCGATTATACTCCTCGGTCTTCTGTATAATCTGGCGCAGCGTGTGTATGTGGTCTATGGTACTATAGCCTTTTCGGAAACCGGCTTGTTCGGGAGGCTGGAAGTCGTCGAGCCTGCGCGTGAGTTGATTTATAATGACTCTCGAAAACAATTTATAGACGTGGCACAAGAGCGAGATGGGTCTATAATTCTTCAAGAGGGTTCTGTCACATCTCTTGAAGAATAGCACCACCACGCTCCTGGTCCATGACTCTGGAAAGTCGCCCCCGAGAACGACGGAATTGAATAGCCTCTGGAGGGCTTTGAGGACCGGCTTTCCGCCTGCCCTCAGAAGCTCTATAGTAATTTCGCCTTCTCCCGGTGCCTTTCTGTTCTTTAGTTGTTTGAGAGCCATTCTGATCTCGTACAGGCTGACGTCTGGGATATCTTCGGTAAAGTGACGAGTTAATTTGGATCTGGGCTCATGGACCAAGTTGAAAACAGGGTTTTGGGATCTGTATAACTGTCCATAGAACTCATGGACCTCTCTTAATATCTCATCTTTGGATGAAACAACAGTGCCATTATTGGTCTTCAGCTTGGTCAGCTGGCTTTTCCCAACAGACAGATCTCTCGCGAACACTGGAACCTTGGTTCCGCTCTATCGCCTCTTTAATACGCAGGGTACTAATCGGTGAATGTCTTGTCGCATAGACTTGGAGATCTGCCTGTTTAGTCGCCTCTGATTGGACCAATCAGCCGAAGACTGCACCGTCATATTTGTCTGTGTTGCCATGAGCTTAAGAGTTTGGTCCTAAAGTTTTTGAGTCCTATTGACGCGACTGGTCTTAAAGAAGGTCGACCCAACCGCGTGGACAGTTTCCCCGAACCTGTTATTCATATCGCTCGCTGATTCGCACTCGTCTAGGCATTGAAAGCGATTTTGTAGTTCGAGCTGAAAGTTTTCGGGGTTCTGGTATTGAGCAGGTGTTGGTCGGAGCGTAGCCTTCATCAAGCGTGACCTCTCGACTTTCATATTTAGATTCAATATGCCTCTAACTAAGCGGTGATCACTCCCAGTTTTAATCCTGCTGATCACTGAGACATCATTAAATATGTGTCGTTTGTCCGTTAAGATGAAGTCAATCTCATTTTTCACTGAACCATCAGGGCTAATCCAGGTCCATTTCCGCTGTGGCTGCTTGCTGAAGAAGGAATTGATCATGAAGAGGCCTTCCCTCTCCAGAAAATCAGACAGCATCTGGCCCCTGTGGTTCCTCTGCCCAAATCCATATTACCCCACCTTCAGCTCATCGTATCTCCTTAGGTATGCCTAGTTTTGCATTGAAGTCTCCCATAACCACCGTGAAGTGACATTTAGACGCGTGAATTGCTTCCGAGATGTCCTCGTAGAGGGCCTCCACTTCGTTGTCGGAATGTGTGGAGATAGGTGTGTAAACCTGTATGACCTTCAGCGAATACCGTTTGGTTATTCTGAGTATAAGGTACGCTACCCTATTCGACACACTCAATCCTCTCCACGTTACCTATTAGAGACGTGCGAACGATAAACCCGACACCACCCTGGGACTGGTGGTCGCCCTCCCGGTGGAAGAGCAAATTTTCGGACTGGAGGATTATCGTGCGTCTTCGCACTTCTGATAATCCTACAATGTCCCATCGGATCTTGCTCAATTCCTCTTCCAGCGCGGTGATCTTCTCGTCAGTCTTCAGTGTCCTGACGTTATGTGTTACCAGGGCCAGAAGTCGTTTATGGTAGCCGGATCGCGACCGGGCGTTCTTAGCACCCCCTGCTTGGCCGTTACCGGGCCCGCTATCGTTAGGCCACGGGATAGCGGAGCTGCCGTGACTGGGGGCCGATGTTTGTCTCTGTGCACTCACTTGGGTGGTTTTTGCCATAATCGCCACGCTTGGCAGGCGGGTTGGCGATAGCAGTGGAAGTTTTTAGTACACAGGGAACCGCTGCTGCCCGGTCCCTCGGTATTCCCTTAGTCGGCTTTTACGACTCCCATAGGAAGAGACGGAATGAAATTAAACTATTAGTATTCATCAAAATTTTATGTTTAATTACTATAGTATAAGTACAAAGAGGTACCTCTTAGTAAACGACGTTTGCAGTGTTCCGTCTAAAACTCACTCTGGAACATGCAACATAAATCTCTCCGTGTGAAAAGCAGTTCTTACTTAAACGATGCCAGTCATTTTCAGTGACTGGCCTAGGGACATGTTAATTGTTATAGCAAAGCACACATTAACAGGGATCTCGGATCTGCATTCTTTTAGATTATTTTAATTTGTTCAGGATACTCTGATGGAATTAACGGTATTCGTGGAATGAAAACATTTCCTTCACAAAAAAAAACAGCATCACGCCTGTATTCTCCGAAGGGGTAGGCAGAGGTGTATTACACACCCACGATTCGCCAGCTATGTTTAAGTCCCACGTAATAGGGGGCGAGCCTATTGACGTCTACCGGGCACATTTCCAAACTCCGGGCTGCTACTGAGAATTTTTCTTTTTAGGAAAAATCTCAATAACAATGTGTTATCGAAATTAGCAGTCAGGAGTAAGGGTCACGATGGCTGAATTGGTAAAGCATCAGGACGGTATCCAGGAGATACAGGTTCGAATCCTGCTCGTGACTGTTATTTTCGATTTCACATTTTTCACTTTGTGTTTAATGTATGTTGCTAAGCATGTCAAATGCTAAAAATATATATAAAAATACCTAAATATTTATAGGGTTTGCGTCATTATTAGGTAAAATCTTAATTGTAAAATTAAGTTTACCTAGTCGTTATAATGTATGAAAATACTTCCGACAGATGGTGCAGGCGTCACCCAAAGACGTTAAGTATGAATGTGTTATCGAAATTAGCAGTCAGGAGCAAGGGTCACGATGGCTGAATTGGCAAAGCATCTGGACGGTATCCAGGAGATGCAGGTTCGAATCCTGCTCGTGACTGTTATTTTCGATTTCACATTTTTCACTGTTTTTAATGTATGTTGCTAAGCATGTCAAATGCTAAAAATATATAAGTATAAAAATACCTAAATATTTATAGGGTTTGAGGATTTTTAGGGTGGAGACCGAGACACCTACCAAGACCAAAGCGGTTATTGAAGGAAGGTGGAGTCAAGAGTCTCCGAAACCGGCGAGCGTGTATGAAGAGAATTATGAATGTTGAGGAAGCGAGAGATGTATGCAAGAAAAGAGCCTTTTGGTACTCTGTTCTCTCTGCCTACCCCGCAAGGGAGATGGCTGGATGATAAGTAAGTAAGTATGCTGTTGTAGATTTTAGTACCTATAAGTAAGTGTGTTAGTCCGGGTTTTCAAAAAAACTGTCAAACACATGGACGCTAAAGCTTAAATTCTCGTATTAGCTGAGCAAACTGCTCTCTAACACGCGGGAGTCACAAATGTCATAAACCAGCGCTCTACCTACTTTGACCAAAGGCTCTCACAACACATGGAATTGTTTCGCTAAAGGACGACGACAACAGGACGGTCGTCGCGGCACGGCACTACGGCAGATTGTGGCGGGCGAGGAGCGCAACGGACGCGTTACTAGCGTCATTCGCTGTTTGCGACAGATGACTCGCGACATAATGCTGAACGAGTCTGCAGTCTGCAGTTTCGAGAACCTATTTCATGTACCTAGTTGAGATAATTTTGATTAGCTACTTAAAAATTTTAACGTGTTGTGCTTAAACATTGTGCTAATAATCAGATCTGTGTACACGCGACCATTAGTTACTTAGATTTTAAAGTAAGTGAAGTCAGTAAGTAGCTCCTCGGGTTCCTTGTTGCAGTCGGCAGTTAACAAAGTTCGTGCAAAACGGTTTGTAATTGTTAAGTCTTACAAAGTATTGTGTTATGTAAATAGCAATTTTATCAAAAAAACTTTTATAGGCGCTGTTAGCCTTTAAGTTTCTAGTGTTTTAGGTTCTAGGTTACCTACCTGTAATAAAACATACTTAGTTAAGCAAAAAAAAATTAGGGTGGTAGTACCCATGGCCAGGCAAGTTGGTGCAGTATGGTGACATATTTATATTCTGAATCCACCCGAACGGAGTGGTAGGTAGAGGCTAGTTTATTATGTTTTAGCTTTAATAGACAGTAATGCTTTTTTATTTTGGACATCTAACCTATCATACTAAGGAGTTTGTGGGTAAATAGTAGGAAAAAAAAATTAAAGAGCCAACGCTACCTTGTTGATGACGTATGCACGGCAAAATTTTGTATGTCATTTCGCGATTTGAGCAGGCCTGTATTATTGGGCCATGGTAGTACCTACTTAATAGGTACATATATTAGGGAAGGTGATTGAGGCCATTACATATAACACCCATATTCTAAGAGGGTTCCTCGAAAATTTCTCGACTCCACTCAAGCGCACTCAAGGAGTTTGCTATTCTTACACCCATATTCTAAGACGGTTCCTCGAAAATTTCTCGACTCCATTCAAGCGCACTCAAGGAGTTTGGTATTCTTAGTTGCAAAAAATCTCCTCCACTCGACGCCTTTCCTCACTCGAGGTGAGGAAACAACTGTCAATCTCAAGGTACGTCGGGACCAACCTTAAAGAATACTCAAGGAAGTTTTTGTTCTATAAACAATTTACTGAAGTTTATTATTTCATGTGAATATTGTTTTCTATTTAATTATGAGTTCATGTAGGAATTTATTTTATATTTAATTATGAGTTCCTGTAGGCATAACTTTACCGACCGATATTCAGTAAGAATATCTTCCAGACATATTACAAAGTACCTAAATGATATCTAAACAATTTATACTAGCTATAAAAACACACCCAGCAGAAAAACAATGTTGACGCGACGACGCTATGTAGGTACTTTCTGGTTATACGATATACGTAAGTATTACTTTTTGCTATGTAGGTACCTACCTGAGTTTTACTCCTTGTGGCGACCCTGTATAATACCTATCGTCCTATCTAAACATTTAAATGTCAAATGACAAACATCTGTTAACTTTTGAGTGACCACAGATGTAAAATCAAAGCATTTTTGCTCAAAACAATGTTCTATCTACAATACAATGACGTAATTAATGACGTATTACCTCGACTCAACCTCATTCGAGGTTCCTCGAGTTTTCAACTAAGAATACCAATTTCGAGGATTCCTTGAGATATTCCTTGAGGTATCCTCAGTTGAGTTTGAGTCGAGGAAAGGTTGAGGAACCGTCTTAGAATATGGGTGTTAGTCTTTACATTCATATTTACCTACATAACATTACCGTTCTAGGCACTTTTTGCACGCCTCATAAGCGAAGTGTTGAGGTGGGTATTATTGTCAATTCACACAAAACAACTGATTTTTCAAACTTAAAATGTCTCTATTTATCATATAGTGCACTTATAAAATAATATATACACACACATATCAAGAAAAAACATTTTTAACACGTTCGTGTGGTGACGGACTAAGAATACAAGTGTCACCACCCCATTATTTCCCTTGGGTGTCGTATGAGGCGACTAAGGGAAGTAAGCAATTATCACCCATTGCATTTCTGATGGTAGGGCTGGGTACCAAGTGGGAATACTCACTTGGTATCGGACCCGACCGGTGGTTTGTACTCTCGGTACTCCCGTGTGACCGGCCATGAAGCACATTGTTGCGTATTTAGATATTTTTATATATATTTTTAGCATTTGACATGCTTAGGCTTATACATTAAACCATCCATCCATCCATCTGCCTTTCAACGTCCACTGCTGGACATAGGCCTCCCCAAGAGAACGTCACAACGAGCGGTCCTGTCATGGGGGATAATGCCGTAATCGCCACGCTTGGCAGGCGGGTTGGCGATCGCAGTGGATGTTGTTAATACTCGAGGGAGTGCTGCTGCCCATTCCCCCGGTATTCCCTCAGTCGGCTCTTACGACTCCCGTGGGTAGAGAGAGGTGGGACAATTCTAAAGCCGGCCCCACACGGCCTATACATTAAACACTAAACACAAAGTTAAACACAAAGTGGAAAATGTGAAATCGTAAATAACAATCACGAGCAGGATTTGAACCTGCATCTCCTGGATGCCGTCCAGATGCTTTGCCAATTCACCCCTCGTGACAATTGCTCCTGACTGCTAATTTCGATAACACATTCATATTTAACATCTTGGGTGACGCCTGTGCTAAAAATATATATAAAAATATCTAAATATTTATAGGGCTGCGTCATTATTAGGTAAAATCTTAATTGTAAAATTAAGTTTACCTGGTCGGTATAATGTATGAAATTACGTCCGACAGATGATATATATATATATATATATTATGAAAATTTGTTATATGTAAAGAAAAATATCGATAACTTTGATAAGTACAGTGACGTTCATCGTATTAATACTAGTAACAAAGGCAATCTTATTGCACACAGTACTCGTCTCCACAGAATTAGTAGATCCTTCATGAGGCAATGTATACGCTTCTTCAATAAAATTCCCGAAAATATCCGAAACATGCCTTTAAATAAGTTTAAGAAAACAGTAAAAGTCAGACTAATTAGTAAAGGTTATTATACAATTTCGGATTATCTGGAAGATAAAACAAAATGGTTTTGAACTGCTCCTCATTTTATTTTTTTATTATATTGTTTTTTCCACAATATTGTGTGTTCTGGTGAGCACCTACTTTAGTTAAGTATTAATTTTAACATTGTAAGAAATTTAAGATTTAAAATACTTTGGAAAATCCAAAACTGCACGCCTCATAATCTTCATTTTTCACATTAAAATTGATTTTTTGGTAAATAATGATGTATTGGTCTTACTAAGTAGTTTTCAATAAATCACATAGATAGCGCTAATTTCAAAAAGTACTAATGTGGGTTTCATGTCTTATACGCCATCTAGCGCTAATTTTAAGAAGTACTTCTATATTGGTTTCCCTCTCACTCAGTTCCGAGCCACGCGGCGCACACCAAGGCCACGCATAAAAAATTGTGGAATGTAAAATATGTTTTTTTCGTGTTTTATAACGTTAGTGAGTTATTATTTACGTGTGTTTAGTGTTTTTAATTATTGTTTTGGATAAAATAGTTATTATACTTAACAAATATCATCAAAGTTCTTCGAGCAAAGGTAAGAACTTTCTTTTAACAAAAAACAATGTATCGGCCGGGCGAACGGCGTTCTGTTGACGATAGTAAAACCACCGGTGGCTATGCGTACGTAAAAAGGTAGTTCTCATGAAAGGCGCTGGCTTTAGTGTCGCGTCGAGCGTAAATGCCGTAAATATTCAGTATTTTTTGGTTTATTTAATAACAATTAAACCACATCGAATCAGAACGTGAAAAGTAATAGGGCTCTATTATTCCTAATCATAATAATTCATAAACGACAAAAAAAGACTCGATTAGTAAAGTATTTTGGTCGTTATCGTGTTTACATACATTACCTACAACTCACGGACGTCCAAGCCAGATTTTTTTCAAACAGTTTTTTAACTTGTATAAATAACAAAAATGGCATCAAAAATATCATTAGTGTTAAAAATAGTGTTTGTTCTTTATATGTGTATGTAGATATTATTTTACAAGTGCAATATATGATAAATAGAGACATTTTAAGTTTGAAAAAACAGTAGTTGCGTGTAAAACGGTAGTAGGACACACCTCAACGCTTCGTTTATGAGGCGTGCAAAAGTGGCTCATGAGTTTCTTGCCGAGTTCTCCTCATGAAAAACCTTACTACGGAATCCGGCCGCTTGTGGCGATTGCAATCGCTCCACTGCGGATGCCTCAAACGCTCGTGTTAGTTATTAGTAAGTAACTTTGACGATTTTAAGTGCTATTATAATAAGCCTATGAAATAAAGGTATAATACGACCGAAATACTTTACTAATCGAGTCTTTTTTTTTCTCTTACGCTTCAGTATAATTAGGAATAGAACCCTATTACTTTTCATGGTCTGATTCGATGTGGTTTAATTATTATTAAATAAACACAAATAGTTTGAATATGTATTATCGATTCGATCATACACTACAACCAGCGCTATCTACCTTATTTAGTGAGAACTACTTCTATAGAACCAATATAGAAGTACTTAGTAAAAATAGCGCCATCTATATAAGACACTAGCTGTTTCCCGTTTGACATTGTTAAAAAAATACTGTCTCTAAATGAAATTAAACTTAGTATTCATCAAAATTTTAGGTTTAATTACTATAGTAAGTACTTCTTTGTAAACGACGTTTGCAGTGTTTCCTTTGGCGTCTAATGCTCACTCTGGAGCATGCAACATAAATCTCTCCATGTGAAAATCAGTCCTTACTTAAATCGATGCCAGTCATTTTCAGTGAGTGTTGTTATGGTAAAGCACACATTAAGAGGGATCTGTATTATTTTATATTATTTTAATTTGTTCAGGATACTCAGATGGAATTAACGGTATTCGTGGAATGAAAACTTTTCCTTCACCACGTTCAGTAATTACGGTGGCTCCTACGACGTTTTCATAAAGAGCTTTGATTTGAAACTTTGTTCCATTGCACCTTACCATACCTATCATCACGCCATTTCCCTTGCGGGGTAGGCAGAGAGAACAGAGTGCCAAGAGGCTCTATTCTTGCATACATCTCTCGCTTCCTCAATATTCATAACTCTCTTCATACACGCTCGCCGGTTTTGGAGACTCCTGACTCCACCTTCCTTCAATACATGACCAATTTGGTCTAGGTAGGTAAGTCTCGGTCTCCCCCTGTACCTACATCCTTCCACTTTCGCATTGTATATCTTCTTAGCCAGTCACTCGTCCGGCATTCTTTCCACATGTCCGAACCATCGGAGCATTCCCTTTCGCATCTTTACTCCAATACTCTCTCTTTCATACCTACTCGCTCTCTTAGGTCATTGTTACGAATGCAGTCAGTCAGCTTCACTCCACAGATTCTCCGCAGAGATCGCATTTCGACCGCATTGTTTTTACTCTCATGCTCCTTTTTACATACCCAACTCTCGCTTCCATATAATAACGTTGGGACAAGCACTGCGCTGTGTATTGCGACACGTGCCTTCTGGCTGAGGTGGTGCCTGCCGAGAAGTTATCCCAATGCTCCGTTCACTCTATTTCCCGCGTTCACTCTTCTCTCTACATCAGTGGTGTCATTCATTTCGTTCAAACTTTGTAGCCATTTATCCAGATATATGATAAACAGTCTAGCTGATAGAACGCAGCCCTGTTTAACGCCGATATTGACATCAAACCAGGGTGACATTCCGTCATCCAGCCGCACACAGTCTACCGTTAATACCAAGCACCAACCACCAAGGTTTCAGAGTAAACGAAAAAAAATATCATCAATGTATACATTTTTTTAGATATTTGTTGATTTTTTTAAAACTGCACCACCGATTTAGGTTAAATTTAAATGGGACCATTTCGGAATACTAAACAAAAAAATAATTTTGCAAAACCGTCTATATAATATATATGACGGAGTTATGCCCGAACATTCATAAAAAAATATATAGGTATATAAACATCCGAATTTATAACCCCTCCTTTTTTGAAGTCGGTTAACAATAGGCACATTTATAACATTTTCATTTATCATGCTAGATACTTCTAAAAGTAATAATAGGTATTATTTATTTCAATCAGATAATTCTGAATATGAGACGTAAGTATTGTATTTTCATCTAACAAATATTTTAATAAGTACCTACTATACCATCATCGTCTTTATAAAACTTTTGTCTTAAAGAGTCTTCAAATTGTTCATGGGAGCTGTAGGAGATATCTTTTTGTATTTATTTACTTCCCAAATATTGTTGTGTTTCTAAGTTTTTTTTTTCGCGATTGATGATTTATAATTTATTTACAAGTTCTCTCACTGAACGCTGTTTGTTGCCAATTTGGCACGTCATTTCGTCAGATCTATCATACGGTAAGGAATGGTAGAAGTTTTTTTTTGCCTTATTTCATTTCCACATTTACTTCTACTGATAGAGGATTTATCAATAATGTCTCAATCAACACAAAGTGTGAAAATTTGTTGTTATTTTCGATTTCACATTTTCACACTGTGTTGATTTATATGGCCAAGAATGTCAAATGCTAAAAATACCTATATATTATTAAAATATCTAAATATCAATGTATTACTTAAGAGGGTACCCGAATACGTAAGCCGCCGGCGGACCACTGAAGTAATATCTACCAGTTCGGGTGATCTGCTAGTACTTACAGGCGGAAGACGGCACACGGCGGGTTTATTTAGTGGGTGAGGGCCCTACACTACCCTGTTCATTGACTCGAACGACAGGGTTTGTCTTTCACGCCTTAACAAAAAAAGAGCTCTGTGAGAGCGGCAACGTTTTTGAATTGTATAGAAACGCTAACAAGGACGGAAGAAGTACCTACCTATCTTAAAACGATAGTATGGTGAGAGAGCTGGAGGCCCAATCCACTATCCTATCCTTCTTATTGAGAGTGATGCCTCCGGTGTTCTTAGCTTGTATAGGGTACGGTATCGCTTACTATCTGGGGCCGTACCTACGCTTGTTTGCTACCCACTTAGTATACACTATACAAAAACACCGTTCATGCCCGATTATAATATAACATTTTTGTAGGTAGAGAGTAGAGATGTGTAACTCAGGAGTGATTGATACAAAAGATGTATAATCCTTTCAAAATTCGTAATCAACTTTAAATCTTTGGTATCGAAAATACATCTTTAACTCACTACGTTAGGATTGAATAGATGGAATGATGGACGTAGATTTAGAATGAGACAATAGATAAAGGAAATTGTGAATTGAAAAGAGATAACATAAGTTGTAGGCACGCACAAACGCACTCTTGAAATACAATGACGATAGGTACACAGAAACTTACTCTCTGTCGTTTTAGCAAAAAGCTCAAAACCAGTTGCGACTTGAGGGAATGAGAGAATAACTACATGAATCAATAGATATTTGCATCACTTATGATCAACTGAATGAATAACGTCATTCGTAACCAAAGATTTAAAAGAGTTAAAGATTTAAGAGTGATTTAAATCTTTCGAAGTAAAAGATTTATAAATCCCTGATCTCACTGGTGATTTAGTTTGCGCATCTCTGGTAGAGAGTATTCATTATTCAATTCAACACAGTACAATATTCATGTGAGGAATACGTCTATTGCTTTTTTTTATGTGTAACTGTACTTGTGTACTTCTTTAGGATTGTAGTGATTTAAAACTAGATGAAACGAAAATGCGTCAGGATAAAGAAATTCTCAACAACGCCATTCAGAATACATGTATAACGCCATCTATCGAAACAATTTGTACTAAATACTGTCCGTCCTTACGAATTTATAAGTTATAAAAGTTACATAATTATGCAGTACATCTGAGATCCATTTAGATAGTTACATAAAAACTATTGTCTTAGGGAATGTTTTTTTCAGTAGGTATGCTTTTTCTGTTTGTGCGTGGCACGACCTGCTCTGGAATTATTAAATGTTTCCCTCCATTCATCCATCAGCCTTTCAAAGTCCACTGCTGGACATAGGCCTCCCCAAGAGAACGCCACAACGAGCGGTCCTCTCATGGGGGATAATGCCGTAATCGCCACGCCTCGCAGGCGGATTGGCGATCGCAGTGAGTGTTGTTAATACTTGAGGGAGTACTGCTGCCCACTCCCCCGGTATTCCCTCAGTCAGCTCTTACGACTCCCTTGGGTAGAAATGGGTGGGACAATTCTAAAGCCGGTCCTCAACACGGAAACACGGCCTAATGTTTCCTTCAATATTTATTACATAATTTTAAATTAACAAATGTAGCCAATCCTCACTAATATTAAATACTTTGGAAAATCCAAACGTGCACGCCTCATAATCTTCATTTTTCACAATAAAATTGATTATTTGATAAGTAACTAATAATGTATTGGTCTTACTAAGTAGTTTTCAATAAATCACATAATATATTGGTCTATAGAAGTAGTTCTCACGAACTAAGGTATAGCCGGTATGGCGTTGGTTTTATTGTACCTACCACTGTGCCATCGAGTCGAACGTAAATATTCACTATTTTTTTGTTTATTTAATAACAATTAAACCACATTGAATCAGACCGTAAAAAGTAATAGGGCTCTGTTCATAGTTATACTCAAGTTAAAAGAAAAAAGACTCTATTAATAAAGTATTCCGGTCGTTATCGTGTTAACATACATTACCTACAACACACGGACGTCCAAGACAGAACTTTTTTAAACAGTTTTTTAACTACAAATTATTTGTGAATAAGGAAAAAGAGATTTTTTGTACTAGCGGGAATCGAATCCGCGTCTTTTCCAATCCGGGGAAGTGCTCTAAGCCATTGAGCTATCGTACAGATCTTTCGATCATCTCAATCTCCTTATCACATTTGTCTTTTACGCCCAACTAAAATATAGACCAAAAATTTTTAAAAAATCGCGCCTCAAGTGGTATGAATTTTAATTGCAAAATTAAACTTACTACATTGGTTTAATGCATGTAAATGCATTCCGATAGATGGCGTTGGTCGTAAAAGACAAATGTGATAAGGAGATTAAGATGATCGAAAGATCTGTACGATAGCTCAGTGGCTTAGAGCACTTCCCCGGATTGGAAAGACGCGGGTTCGATTCCCGCTCGTACAAAAAATCTCTTTTTCCTTATACACAAATAATTTGAACTTTAAAAAGTGGCGGAGCATATCAATTGCTAAAAAATATAGATCAAAAAGTTTTTTAACTAGTTAAAATAAGAAAAATTGCATAAAAAATATCATGAGTGTTAACAATAGTGTTTTTTCTTGATATGTGTGTGTATATATTATTTTAAAAGTGCAATATGTGATAAATACATTTAAAGTTTGAAAAATCAGTTGTTCCGGGCGAAACGGGAGTAGTACCCACCTCAACGCTTCGCTTATGAGGCGTGCAAAAAGTGAAAGTGAGTTTGTTTGTTGCGCTCTCACGCCATTAATTTTTGAAATGAATAATAATAATATTTAAGTGAATAATAATACTTCTTTGAATCTTTGTGATTTGCAACTCGATGAAACGAAACAAACACATAAATGTATAGGAAACAGTCAGTTGCAGAAAATAAAGTATTTATCTCACCTACCCCCGAAGTGAATCGTATACTTTTGTTATTTATGTTGCTATGGTAGTGAGGTTCACAAAAAAAATAAAAATTGCCAAAGTTGTTGCATGAACTCCTACGGGATCCATTATATCGTTGCAGAAAATAAAATTTAAATAAATTTTACTAACTAACTAACTTATCATCACGCCATTTCCCTTGCGGGGTAGGCAGAGAGAACAGAGTGGCAAGAGGCTCTATTCTTGCATACATCTCTCGCTTCCTCAACATTCATAACTCTCTTCATACACGCTCGCCGGTTTCGGAGACTCCTGACTCCACCTTCCTTCAATACATGACCAATTTGGTCTAGGTAGGTAAGTCTCGGTCTCCCCCTGTACCTACATCCTTCCACTTTCGCATTGTATATCTTCTTAGCCACTTGCTCGTCCGGCATTCTTTCCACATGTCCGAACCATCGGAGCGATCCCTTTCGCATCTTTACACCAATACTCTCTTTCATACCTACTCGCTCTCTTACGTCATTGTTACGAATGCGGTCAGTTTGCCTCACTCCACAGATTCTCCGCAGACATCGCATTTCGGTCGCATTGATTTTGCTCTCATGCTCCTTTTTACATACCCAACTCTCGTTTCCATATAATAACGTTGGGACAAGCACTGCGTTGCAAGCAAGGCTCGACGACATCCAGCCTCCCGAACAAGCCGGTTTCCGAAAAGGCTATAGTACCATAGACCACATACATACGCTGCGCCAGATTATACAGAAGACCGAGGAGTATAATCGGCCTCTGTGTCTAGCGTTTGTGGACTATGAGAAAGCCTTCGATTCGATCGAAACTTGGGCGGTGCTGCAGTCCCTTCAGCGGTGCCAAATTGACTATCGGTACATCGAAGTGTTGAAGTGTTTGTATAGAAACGCCACTATGTCTGTCCGAGTTCAGGACAAGAGACAAAACCTATCCAACTGCAGAAAGGCGTAAGACAGGGATACGTCATGTCCCCGAAACTCTTCACTACTGCATTGGAAGATGTTTTCAAGCTCTTGGACTGGACTGGATTCGGCATCAACATAAATGGCGAATACATCACTCACCTTCGATTTGCAGATGATATCGTGGCCATGGCAGAATCGCTGGAGGACCTTGGTACCATGCTCAATGACCTCAACAGTGTCTCCCGACTAGTGGGTCTAAAAATGAACATGGACAAGACGAAAGTCATGCACAATAACCATGTCATTTCAGCACCGGTTCTAGTCGGGAACGCGGATCTCGAAGTTGTCGATCACTATGTATACCTGGGACAAACAGTCCAGTTAGCTAGGCACAACTTCGAGAAAGAGGTCAATCGACGAATCCAGCTCGGCTGGGCAGCGTTCGGGAAGCTGAGGAAGATCTTCTTGTCCAATATTCCACAGTGTCTGAAGACGAAGGTCTACGACCAGTGTGTGTTACCGGTGATGACTTACGGAACAGAGGCGTGGTCTCTAAATGTTGGCCTTATATCAAGGCTCAAAGTAGCTCAACGTGCCATGGAGCGGGCTATTCTTGGGATCTCTCTACGTGATAAGATCCGTAATACGGAAATCCGTAGGAGAACGGGAGTAACCGACATAGCCCGCCGGGTCAGCATGCTGAAGTGGCAATGGGCAGGCCACATCGCTCGACGAACTGACAACCGTTGGGGAAGAAAGGTTCTCGAGTGGCGACCGCGTATTGGATGACTGCTCTTCTCCAGTCCTTGGGAACCATTCCTGAGCTCCAACATAAATTGAGAAGCATCAGGAAGGATTCCCAGACACATGAGCTTCGAAGCTTGATCGATTGTTGATTATCACGCTTTTCTTTCACTAAGGCTTTGGTGTCATTCTTACGTTGCCGGTATATTTCTTTCTTCTGTTCTTTCATACTTGCACTCAGGTTCAAAGAAGATACATAGTCCAGCCACGCTTTCTTGTTTTGGTCTACGGAAGCTGCTACTTCCGTATCCCACCATGCATCACCTTTCACTTTCCTATGCTTCTTTGAGCATCCACATAATTCTTTCGCTGTATGTACCATACTATCTTTCAATACTCTCCAGCATTCTTCTATGTCAGATCCCGGCTGACTTGCCGTTGTCAGCCGTTCACGGACACGCTCTACATACTTTACTCTTACACTCTCTTCTTGCAACTTTTCAATATATATTTTTTATCTATTCTTTCAAGCCCTCCGAAGTGGACACGCTCTCGCCAGTGTCTCCACTTTCTAAACAGACCACTAAATCTCGCAATAACGAGATAGTGGTCCGTGTCGACAGTGGGACCCCTGTAGGCTCTTGTATCCAAAATTTTACTTCGGAGGCGACTGCCTACCAGAATTAAATCTATCATACTTCTCTGTTCATTCCTTCTCCATGTATACATATGGATGAATGTGTTTGACACAATAAGGTTTCTCTCCATACATACATCCGCAATGAGCCTACCTGCATCATTCACTCTCTTATCACCAAATGAACCAAGCACGTCCTCGAAGTCTGGACGCTTGGTCCCAACCCATCCATTCAAGTCTCCGCATACGATCACGCGTTCACTAGCTTCTGCCAAATCCAGAACTTCCCTAACATTATTTAGCATTTCTCTAGATCCGATGCCACCGAAGAGCCTACGTGAGCATAAGCTGCGACCATGAAGACCCTGGTGACACCTAGTTTTATTCGGACCCATAGAAGTCTGGGATCAAACATTCCGTAGTCTTTCACACCTGAGGCCAAGTGAGCGGACAGCAACACCCCCACTCCCATGCTGGCCCGATCGCTCTGCGGTACACCAGACCACAGAGCTAACCCGCCACCAGGAAGATCAGTCAGGCGTCGCTACCCTTTCGCTTGGTCTCTGTTACACAAAGCACATCAAGCTGTCTGTCTGACATGACGGTTACCAGCTCGTGTAACTTATCTTCCACACCACCTCTTACATTCCACGTGCCTACTCGACATTCTGCTCCCCTCGACTCGCCAAACTGGGCAAGGCGTGATGGGTGGCGGCCCCCATCGCCGCATCTGCCGTTGTTCGTACCGATGGGGGCGGGTCGGTACGCGTTACCTCTGGGGCACGCGCTAACCCGCACTGCGGTACGCATTCGAGCCGGATTGCAGCCTGTGGATTACAGGCTGGCTGGGATCGCGACGAGCACGCTCCGGACTATGATCACCCTAATTTTAATGCTCCATTAAATTTAATTAATGAGAGGTCATTTTAAACTTGGTAAAAATAATAAACCTTACATTTTATTCTAATCAGGAGTATACTCTTTATCCATCTCAATATCTCGTAGGCTACTTTTCAGAAGTTTCACTGCTGCCGTGTGTGAATTGCACACTTGGTTTTTTATTTTTATTTATTTAATATCTGCCTCTGTGGTGTAGCGGTAGTGTAAGCGACTGCTGATCATGAGGACTCGGGTTCGATCCCGGGTTGGGCAGTGTCAATAGGCTCGCCCCCTATTACGTAGGACTTAAACATAGCTGGCGAATCGTGGGTGTGTAATACACCTCTGCCTACCCCTTCGGGGAATACAGGCGAGATGCTATGTTTGTTTGTTTTTTGTTTTATTTAATATATTATAAATTACATTTTAACTCATCATGAAAACCGTGGCAGGTTTGTGTTTGATGTGTCATAAACGCGCATTTATGCGCCTTATTCGAGGACTGGTGGTGCAATTGCAAAACTTAAGCTTACATACGGTTACAGTAGGTATTTTTAAAGCCATAAGTAGGTATGTGTAAATAGCCGAATTATCTAGGTACTTAAATAAAAGAAAGAAAGAAATATCGTTTAGTAGCCCATTGATTACAAAAGAACAAATCAAATAATTAAAACATTTTTTAAAAGTCAATGGCCAAATGGTTGACAACTCAGCATATTGCCAAGCAGAAGCAAAAATTGCAAACTACCTGACGCTGGTATTCTGATGCAACCACAAAGAGAGACACGCACAAGAAAAATAAATACAGAGATAAAGAATAGACTTAAGTACTAGTTCTTCTATTAAACTAGTTGAAGTGCTACGTTATGTGTCATTTAGATCATACGCTGTTATGTTACCTCCTATTAATTACCAACTCGATGTGTATGATGTACTAAGTCTGTGACAAAAATATTAAGTATTTAAAATTTATACTATATACTAAAAAGAAAAAAAACGGTATAATGCGGTAGTTATCGCTCTCAGGTTTTTGGTATCTCTTTGATGGTCTAATAGAAGAGCTTTGATGCGCTTTTTAAAAGAGGCCAAGGAAGTGCATTTCCTGAGAGGTGGAGGAATATTGTACCATATTTTTGACGCTGCATAACGAAAACTACCCTGAAATGCGGCAAAATAAATATAAATATACAAACATGCACGCGGCTTCAGCGGTAATTAGTTTACCGATGAAGCCGCATCCATCCATCCATCAGCCTTTCAACGTCCACTGCTAGACATAGGCCTCCCCAAGAGAACGCCACAACGAGCGGTTCCATCATGGGGGATAATGCCGTAATTGCCACGCTTGGCAGAGGCGGGTTGGCGATCGCAGTTGATGTTATTAATACTCGAGGGAGTGCTGCTGCCCACTCCCCCGATATTCCCTCAGTCGGCTCTTACGACTCCCGTGGGTAGCGAGGGGGGTGGGACAATTCTAAAGCCGGCCCCACACGGCCAGAAAGATGCCGCATGCGGAGGGAGAACTTCCCTAAATTACATCTAAATGTCACCACACGATGGAGGAAAAATGTACACAACTAGAAAGGTTAACGAGCGCTCACATTTGAATTAGTTTATTTGACGACGTCTATACAGGGCGAAGCGCTACCAAGAACTACGAAAACTACGCTGATTGAGCACAGCTTGGGTATAATAGAAACGTATCTTCTAAATTCATTACATTTCGGGCAATTGTAAAATAGTTTCTTTAATTTTTACTCTCGGTCCAAAACCTACTATATCACCTATGATGATGAAACATAATATTTTAAGTAAAAATATCACAGGTGGTGATGTTTGCATTGTCGTGTGAGGTATTTGGGTCAGGTCAAGTCCACCAACGTCTCCGCGTGGGACTAGGATACAAAGTACCCTCAGACTCAGAACGACCATATGTGGTACACACAAAGAATTGTCCTGTATGGGAACCGAACCCCCATTACTCAGCATGGGAGGTCCATATTTAAAGCACTCCATCATCTGTATGTTACATTATATTAAAGTACACAACATTACCGTTTCAAGTGCGGTACGGTAAATCTTATTTCAAATATTTTGTTATCCAAAAGGGCTATTATTAAAAGTATTTAGTTAGCAATAAGTTTGAGAATCGCTGCACTAGAAGCATAGTGTAATGATGGAAATGCCTTCGTTACATCAAAGAACCTTTCTTTTTGTTTTTTTTGTTAAGGCGGGAAAAAATGTTCCTAACCGCACACCCCGTCGTTTGGGGCAACGAACAGGGTAGTGTGGGGCCTTCACCCACTAAAGAAACCCGCCGTGTGTCGTCTCTCCGCCTTTATTGGCGGGCCACTGGATCTATGTTACATTCCTTCGGTGGTTTACATCAATGAATCTAGAATCCAGCAAAACATGGGTCTGGTCTGCTTGGTAGCTCATTCGGTCACAGCAAAACTTTTAATGCTCAATATTCTCCTGTTCATATGTCGTTCTATCGTCACTCAGCATCTTCATTCAGTGTATATATGCGTGATTGTTGTTAACATGAGCCAAGTGTTACGTCTTTGACCGTGATATTTTTCTTCTAACCCAAAAACAGGGGGTTTTTAATAAAAAAGTACTTTGTTTTAATTCAAATGCGACGCTGAACATGAAATCTTGAATTAAAATTGTTCGCCAACCAGTCTGACCAGCGTGACCGTGCGCCTCTGCCGACTGTTAGAGCTTTCTAAATTGATCATACTCGTAGCCTTAGCCCAAGCTTTGTTGGGGTCGGCGCCCTATCTGTTCAGTTTTAGCTGATCCACTAGTGTATAAACTGGTACTCAAGTTACTTGAAATACCAGTGTGGACTGTAGAAATTTGGAACAACTGCACTACTGGGGTTAACTGAGTCGATTACAAAGAAACACTCGTTAATTGATCTGATTTATTGTTCGAAATGTACTTACATGTTTGACCTTATATTTAACTAACGTAGACGAAACCATACCGCGATTCAATTCGATACCTACACCATCTATCGAGCATTGACTAAATCAAATAAATCGATTTGGCTTTGAACATACCGCCCACCAAGGACATTTAGTGCGAAAATGTCCTTTTTAACAATTGTATGATATAATAACTGGTATAAATGTTTAAATTTGAACTAGAATGTTGAATACATTATAAAATATCCTGGATATAAAATCGCAGATGTAAAAAGTGTACAAACTAAAACCTATATAGTAAACAGTTGATCTAAAAATAATAACATTAAAAGGTGTATAACTAAAAACTTATATTAAAAAAGTTGATCTAATATTCTATGGTATGTAAAAATAAAGTAAAATATATTAAAAACTATAATAACACTTATTCTAGAACAGGTAGTACACAAATTTTTGATATAGGTCTTTTAAGAAACGAAGATTTTGTACGCAATGTGACTACACGAGTGACTTTATCATCGCCAGGATGTTTTTGTTCTATACGACCGAGTAGCCAACGACTTGGCGGTAAATCATCCTCTTTTATCAAAACTACGTCACCGATTTTAGGTTCTGATACTTGTGTAGACCACTTGTATCGATGCATAAAACTTGCCAAGTATTCGGAAGACCATCGCTTCCAGTAAGACTGTAACATTCTTTGAACGAACTGCCAACGTGACAGACAATTCACGTTTGAACTTTCATAAGTGTAGTCCGGCACATTAATTAGGGATTCTCCGATTAAAAAGTGACCTGGTGTCAACGGCATAGGTGCCCCATGATCAGTTGTATTCAGTAGACCTATTGGTCGCGAATTCAAACAAGCCTCTACCTGGTTTAGAAGGGTACTTAACTCCTCATACGTAAGCGTTGACTCTCCAATAACACGCTTTAAATGAAATTTTGTAGATTTCACCCCGGCTTCCCATAATCCTCCAAAATTGGGGCCGTGCGGAGGGATAAAATGCCATTCAGTGCCAATGGATTCAAGGTGTTTCGCTATTTCAGACTGCAAGGAAGTCAAAGCTCGCAATTCCTTAGCTGCTCCTACAAAGGTGGTACCATTATCGCTCCATAATTGAGCGCAGTGGCCACGCCGAGACACAAAACGTCTAAAGGCAGCTAGGAACGCCTGAGTGCTCATGTCGCTGACCACCTCTAAATGTAATGCACGGGTACACATACACACAAAAAGGCAAATATACCCTTTGTACGCATGGTGTCCACGACCTTTCGTTGTCCGTATGTTTATAGGACCAGCGTAGTCCACACCGCTGTGTAAAAATGGTCTGGTAGGTGTGCAACGAACAGATGGAAGTGAGCCCATAAATGGAGTCTGACTATTAGCCCTATGTCTAACATAAATAACACACTTTCGAACGTGATGCTTGACCATATTTTTGGCTCCAATAATCCAGTAGGCTGTTCTTAAATAACTGAGCATTAATTGTGGTCCTCCATGCAAGGTTTTATCATGAGCATCAGCCACGATAAGTTTGGTTAGATGAGTACCGCTTTGTAATACTATTGGATGTTTGGTTTGCTCATCTAACTGTGACCTTTCAATCCTGCCTCTGATTCTTATTATACCCTTGGGATCGAGATAAGGGCATAATGATTTTAATTTGCTTTTTGATTGTACATAGCCCTTCTTCTGTAAATCTGTATATTCTTCTGTAAATATGTCCTGTTGTACCTTCCTTACACAATTCTCTAAAGCCCTTTCTATTTCTTGCTTTTGTAAATAAGTTTCTACATTTTTTCCTTTATTTAAAAATCGTAAGCAATATGCTACTACCCTAAGTAACCTTGGTAATGATGAAAATCTTTCTATTATGAAATTATTTGGAATTACTACTATATGCGCTTTTATTGATTCTTCTAAATTTATATGTAAATCTTTTGGCCTATTATAAATGATATTTTTGTTATTAAGGAAAGATGGTCCCGACAACCATAACTGGTGTCCTACAAGTAAACTGGGTAGTAATCCACGTGAGGCGCAGTCAGCTGGGTTGTCCCTTGTAGAAATATGAAACCATTGGCTTGGTTTTGTACTGGTCAGTATCTCCGCGGTCCGGTTGCCAACAAACGTCTTCCACCTGCTTGGGTGGCTGTTGAGCCAAGCTAGTACTACTGTGGAGTCTGCCCAGGCCGCAATTTTATCTTGCGGAATGTTTGATACTGCCGCAGTTTCGCTAAACAGTTGCGCTAATAGGAGGGCTCCACATAACTCCAACCGAGGGATACTAACTTGTTTTATAGGGGCAACTCTCGTTTTGGCTACTAACAACGAAACATGTATTTGGCCAGTTGTATCAACTCGTCGTAGATATACTACAGCTGCATATGCTACTTTAGATGCGTCACTAAACCCATGCAGCTCCAGATCATCCTTTGGCTTGGTTCTAAGCCAACGAGTTATTTGGATATTGGTGATAAATGCAAGCTCCTCACGGAACATACACCACTCCTTTGCCATGTCTGCATTTAACTCTTCATCCCAGCCAATTCCAGAGAGCCATAATTTTTGGATAAAAATTTTAGCCATGACCACACATGGGGCTAGCCAACCCAGCGGGTCAAACAGTCGTGCGATTTCTGAAATTACTGCTCTTTTTGTTAGTGGAACCTTCAGCTCCGAAGGAAGGTTTACGGAATACTGAAAGGTGTCTATACTACGATTCCAAGAAAGGCCCAAAATTTTAATAGTGCCATCGTCTATTTTTATTTAAATATTATTTTCTTCTTTGATCTTATTTTTATTATGTTCTAATACTTTGTTCTCTATTTTATTGTTTTTTATTGATTTGTTCTCTGTTATATTGCCCTTAATTAAATTATATTCATAGCTGATTATTTCATTTATCTGTACTCTATCTAATTTAATTTCTGTCGACTTAATAAAATCTAACATTTCTCTATTATTACTATTCCATTTTTGTAATTCGAATCCTCCTTTTTTTAATAAATCTGTAATTTGTTTAAATATTTCAATCCCTTCTGTAACACTGTCACACCCTGTCATCAAATCATCCATGTAAAATGCATTCAAAATTCTATTCGACGCTAATGGGTACTCTTGTCCGTCATCGTATGCAATTTGGTGAAGTGTCCGAACGGCCTGATATGGTGCTGAGGCGGTACTAAAGGTAACCGATAACAATTCATAGTCTTGAATTACCATATCAGGGCGGTCTCGCCATAAAATCCTCTGATACATAGTGTCTTCTTCGGCTATCCTAACTTGGCGGTACATTTTGACAACATCGGCTATCAGGCCAATAGCATGTAGACGCCATTTCAAAATAGTATGCCGTAAATCAGCTTGCAAAGTCGGACCAGTCATTAGGGTGTCATTCAGTGATACACCTTTGTTGTTCTTTTCGGAAGCATTAAATACCACACGAACCTTTGTGGTAATTTTGTCCTGTCTTATCACGGCATGGTGGGGTAAATAAACTGCTTTTTGTCTTTTGCTATCATTTTCTTGTACTAATCTCATATGACCTAATTGTAAATATTCTCGAATCACCTTTGTATATTCCTTCTTTAATTCTATGTTCTTTTCCATTTTTTTCTCTAGTGACCTAAATCTCGCTTCAGCTATGCCTCTTGAATTGCCACCTTTACATTGTGGGTCGGCCTCTCGGAATGGTAGCCTTACAATATACCGTCCATCATTACTTCTTTCCGTTGTTTGTTTATACAACTCTTCACATTTCTCTTCTTCTGGTGTAAATAATTTCTTTGTACTTACCTTGTCCTCTATCTCCCAAAACTTCTTCAGCATATCGTCTTCATTGACCTGAACATGCATAACGCTAATGCTTCTCATTTTGGACTTCCTATTATTTTCTGGACCAACTGAACCAGACAGGATCCACCCTAAGGCGGTGTTCTGAGCGATCAAAGTGCCAAATGGACTTCTGACTATACCTTCCTGTATGATGCAGCTGTAAACGTCAGCACCCAATAACATATCAATTTTATTGGGTGTGTTGAACTTGGGGTCTGCGAGATACAAACCTTTTGCCTCAATCCAGTCGAAATTATTTGTGTTGATATCTTGCTCGGGTAGATACGATGTTATCTTTTTTAACACATAAGCGGTCAACTGTAGAGCAAAGTTAGAGTCAGCAAGCGATTGGATTCTTACGTGTACTATATGCTTGGCTATAGTTGACTTGTTATTTCCTAACCCAGTTATAATCCCTTTAATCGGAATCCTTTTTAAACCGAGCAGTTGCACTGTGACCTCTGTGGTAAAGCAGGCCTGTGAGCCTTGGTCAAGCAAGGCACGAACTATTTGCTGATGACCTGTTTTAGATTCAGCCTTTACTAAAGCTGTGGCTAATAATATTTGTCGTGGTCGGGGTACCGTGTCTGTGGACAAGCATGACACTATAGGTATATCACCCGTTGTACTAATATTTAGAGTAGTTGATTCTTGAGATGGCTTAATTAATGCGTTATTACCATTGTTGCTAAAATTACCACCAGGATGCAAAAGAGAGTGATGGCGTTTGTGACAGACTTTACAAGAGGTGGGTTTCTTACACTCATAAACACTATGATTTCTGCCTAAACAATTGAAGCACATTTTTGCTTAGCCACAAAGTCGCGTCTACCCTCTAAAGATTGCTTGGCAAACTTCTTACAGAAGCACAGTTTATGTGATGCCTCCTTACAGTACTCACAACGTAGGAATGATTGATTCGCGACCAACAAAGCCTTTGAACTATGACCGACTGGTAATTTATTCGGTTGACCTAAATATCTAGATGGTTCTATAAACTCTAATGCGCGATAACTTTCTATAAATAACTTAAATTGTTCAAACGTTGGCAATTCGTTACCGATAGTGGGGCCGACGCTCAGTTCCCACTGCTTACGTGTCTCAAAATCTAATTTGGGCAACTATGTGAATAATAATTATATCCCATGTAGACACATCAACGTTCAAATTCTTAAGTGCATTTAAACAATCATTAGTTGTATCAAACAATTCCTTAAGACCTGTACCTGACTCAGAATTTAAACGCCTTTGGGAAAATAATCGTTTTAAAATGCAATCAGCCAAATATTTTTTATTATTATAACGCTTTTCTAAAATATCCCAACATTGAGCGTAATTAGCGTCACTTATTGGGGTATGTCTAATCAATTGCTCGGCTTCACCAGTAAGATGATTTTTTAAATAATGTAATTTTTGACAATCATCTAGAGAATCATTTTTATGTACTAAAGCCTTAAATAAATCATTAAAAGTAGTCCATTCGCTGTATTTTCCCGAAAACGTAGGAATTGAAATTTTAGGTAACTTAACAAATGAACTTGATTTTTTACATGAATCATCAGACTTATCTTGTGTTGGCACCTTTACAGATATTTCACTAAGTAATGATTTCATGAGCGCTTTGTAATTAATATAATTGTATTCAGTCGAGTCATAAATATCATCTATTTTTATACTTATATCTTCAGTACCATATTTTTCATGAAATTTACAATGATATTCTTCAAATTTTAACCAATTTTGTTCTAAAAGCTCTTGTCTTGTTTCAATGTATTCAACAGTAAGTCTATCTTTAGGACTCTTCTTAAAATTAATAAATCCTTTTTGTATAGTACTTTGTAGTTTTTGTAATATATTAATTAATCCTTCCATTGTAGTTTTAAAAATGTGTAATGTTTAATACCAAACAGAACAAGTTATTGTAAAATGAAAGAAGCTTCTACTAAAGCGGAATGAAAATAATAAAATCTAAAGCAAATTAACTACAAGCTAATCTACAAACTGATTTATCTACAAACTAAATTTAAAATGTACTGAAATGAAGGTAGTTAAATATGATACGAGTAGCTATCCAATGCGCGTATACAATAACTATAAACATTAAGTAAGTTAAACATCTACTAAAAAAACTAAAGAAATTTTTCTAAGTGCCAATAATTTTTCAATTTTTCGAAAAAATTAGTGTTTAAATTAACTTTTACTATCGGCGGTAAACCGGCATAGATTCGCGGTTCCCCCGTTTTCTATAAATTATTCTAAGTCCTTAACTAGCATGCACAATTTTACAACTAAATATTACTGAAATTTAACTAAGTCCAAATCTAAACTAAATATCTTCTATTTTAATTTCTTGATGAGAATAAGGCACTAAATTGCTTGAAATTAAAGAGTACTCACAGTTAAACTTCACTTAACTCGCATTTCTTTCGGACACTCGAAGGTGTAGCCGTCTCCGATGTATTTCCTCCGCAGCTGTCAACGCCTTGATCCTCCAGCCTCCTTTCCGTTGCAACGGCGCTCCCTAATGCACCACCGTGTGCACCACCGTGCGTACCACGAAACCGTACCCTTTAGCGCAGCAATCCACTGCAGGTACGGCCGGTCTACAGTCTGCACTAGACCGTTGACCTCAAAAACTGGCCTAAGAGCTCATCCGGCTCGATCAGGACCATGTATAAACTGGTACTCAAGTTACTTGAAATACCAGTGTGGACTGTAGAAATTTGGAACAACTGCACTACTGGGGTTAACTGAGTCGATTACAAAGAAACACTCGTTAATTGATCTGATTTATTGTTCGAAATGTACTTACATGTTTGACCTTATATTTAACTAACGTAGACGAAACCATACCGCGATTCAATTCGATACCTACACCATCTATCGAGCATTGACTAAATCAAATAAATCGATTTGGCTTTGAACAACTAGTATTGAATAACACGGAGCGACTGCCTACTTCACCATCACACCTTCACGACCCAGCCGAGGGGATAACTTACTGGCAACTTTAGAATAAGACTGGAGTCAGATTTTTTATTCCGCTCTTTGTCCTCTGAAAGCCTATAGCAACATATAGGTACTTATTCTTGGTGATTTTTAATAGGCCTAAAATATAAAAAAATAAAGATATTTTTGAATTTAAATTTGACTTTTCAACTCTTTTTTGCGCCATTATTAGGCACGGTCTTCTCTCATAGTGAGAGGGATTAGGTCATAGTCCACCACGATGGCCCCGTGCGCGTTGGCAGACTTCACAAGCCGTTGAGGAAATCTCTCCGGCACGCAGGTTTCCTCACGATATTTTTCTTCAGCGAGCAGTGTGTAAACAAATACACACATAATTTTGACAAATCTTGCAATGTCAGAGATGTGTGCCGTACGAGGTCTTAACCTTGGACTCGGGATCGGACACGATACTACTGTCTTACTGACTTTGCAGTCCTTAGTTTTACCGTCGGGCTATCACTGCTATCTGCAATGACTGCTAACATGTTATTTGACAGCCGGGATCCGCTGTTCATTGTGACTTCCGTAGCACGGAGAAAACGTAACACCATTATTTAACTATTTAAGAGATCTTATTTTTAATGAAAAGCGATAACTTAAATTATTGTACCTATTTAATCTGATGTTTTGAAGTGGGTGAAAATCACTTTCAAAAATTCTGTTATTATACAAATTGCAGGCGAAATTAAAAAAAGAATATAGACCTCTGCCGAATAGAAAGATTTTAATCTGAGGCTCTAATATCAAACCCTGAGGTACGCCCAATATAACATAAATATTATTTACATTTATAATCACTAAGTAATGACTTCGTTTTAAGATATATTTAGGACAAAGGCTGTAAACCAACCTAATGTATGTATAGTTAATATTTATGTAGTTATACATACTTACTACAATAAACCAGTTTTGATAACATTGAATGATAGTCGTTGTCATAAGTTCTCGAAAATTGTTAATACACATGTTATAAGCAGCGCTTACAGTAGCTGTGTGTGTGTCAGCAGATGGCACGCGAGCGCGCGACGCGGTGGGGCGACGTGTGGTGCGTGCTGGCAGCGCTGGCGGCGTGCGACGCGGCGGGCGCGCAGTGCACGCGCCGCGCCGGCCTCACGCTCTGTGCGCGCCTGCCCTTCCACACGCCGCCGCGCCTCGGTGCGGCCCCACACAACTACACTAGTGCCACACGCCGCCACGCCTCGGTGCGGCACCACACAACTACACTAGCGCCACACGCCGCCGCACCTCGGTGCGGCCCCACACAACTACACTAGCGCCACACGCCACCGCGCCTCGGTGCGGCCCCACACAACTACACTAGTGCCACACGCCGCCACGCCTCGGTGCGGCCCCACACAACTACACTAGCACCACACGCCGCCGCACCTCGGTGCGGCCCCACACAACTACACTAGCGCCACTCGCCGCCGCGCCTCGGTGCGGCCCCACACAACTACACTAGCGTCACACGCCGCCGCGCCTCTGTGCGGCCCCACACAACTACACTAGCGCCACACGCCGCCGCGCCTCGGTGCGGCCCCACACAACTACACTAGTGCCACACGCCGCTGCGCCTCGGTGCGGCCCCACACAACTTCACTAGCGCCACTCGCTGCCGCGTCTCGGTGCGGCCCCATATAACTACACTAGCGAAACACGCCGCCGCGCCTCGGTGCGGCCCTACACAACTACATTAGCACCACACGCCGCCGCGCCTTGGTGCGCCCCCACACAACTACACTAGCGCCACACGCCGCCGTGCCTCGGTGCGGCCCCACACAACTACACTAGCGCCACACGCCGCCGCACCTCGGTGCGGCCCCACTCTACTACACTAGCGCCACACGCCGCCGCGCCTCGGTGCGGCCCCACACAACTACACTAGCGCCACACGCCACCACGCCTAGGTACGGCCCCACACAACTACACTAGTGGTACCCACACGCCACGCTATTGGGCCCAGTCTACGTAGGTAACTACACTAGCGAAAAGCCTTCATAGCCTCCTATCGCCACTGAAACACGTACGAAGTATCTCAATCATTTAATATGAAATTATTGCGCAATAACATCTGACATCTTACCTTCGTAATAATCAATAAACACAAAGTGCGAAAATGTGAAATCGAAAATAACAGTCACGAGCAGGATTTAAACCTGCAATATTTCTTTTTAATGAAAATTGGCAACTTCTTGGCTGTCATCACCTCAGCCAGAAGGCACGTGTTGCAATACACAACGCAGTGCTTGTCCCAACGTTATTATATGGAAGCGAGAGTTGGATATGCAAAAAGGACCATGAGAGTAAAATCAATGCGGTCGAAATGCGATCTCTGCGGAGAATCTGTGGAGTAAAGCTGACTGACCGCATTCGTAACGACGACGTAAGAGAGCGAGTAGGTATGAAAGATATTGGTGTGAAGATGCGTAAAGGAATGCTCCGATGGTTCGGACATGTGGAAAGAATTCCGGACGTGCGTCTGGTTAAGAAGATATACAATGCGAAAGTGGAAGGATGTAGGTACAGGGGGAGACTGAGACTCATTTACCTAGACCAAATCGGTCATGTATTGAATTTCTTACGTGTATGAAGAGAATTATGAATGATGAGGAAGCGAGAAATGTATACAAGAAAGAGCCTTTTGGCACTCTGTTCTCTCTGCCTACCCCGCAAGGGAGATGGCGGGATGATCCGAGGAATACCGAGATAGGGGTAACGAGTTTAATCTCAAGTCAGATGTCATAATGTCTCACGTCGCAATTATATGTATTTTTTTTTATGAAACCCAAGGAAAGCTTAGGATAAGAAATGTTTTCGATGACTCATAAAATCAGCCAACCCGCACTGGTCCAGCATAATGCATTGTAGTCCAAATTCTCAATCAGAAAGGAAACCTTTTTTTCTTAAGGCGGAAGAAATTGTAGGTATTTGACCACTGTTGGAGTATAAATTATTATTTCTGAATGAGGAAAAAGAGAACTTTAGTACGAGCGGGAATCGAACCTGCGTCCCTTCTTAGTCCCTTTAAAGTTCTCTTTTTCCTCATTCGCAAATAATGATTTTTGTACTCTAAAAGTGGCAGAGCATGTCAACTGCTAAAAATATACATCAAAATGTTTAAAAAATCACGCTATCAAATAGTACCTATAAATTTTAATTACAAAATTAAACTATAGTAAGTTTAATTTAGTAATTACAATTCATAATAGGATTAGTGCATGTAAACGCATTCCTATAGATGGCGATGGTCATTAAGACAAATGTGATGAGGAAATTAGGTATAACCGCAAGGTAATACGGTAGCTCAGTGGATTTGATAACGGCTCATCTTGAAAGAGGCACACGTTATATTGTTGCTTTGTTTTGGAATCGTAGCAATAATTTTATGTTTTGTTACCTGTTACTATGTCCTACACCAAATCGCCAGTAGCTTCTTTGAATCTGGTAAGCGTGGCATTGCACTAAGTGACGCCGGCCGGTTTTGAAGTCTCAGTCAAATTGTGTGGGATCCACCGAGAGCATAGCTTTTTCGTACCCAAATGTTTGTGCAGGATTGATTGTATTTGGCTCATGCCTATACCCGAATCTCATGAACCTACCATGAGATCCACGCCTGTCTGTTTCGATCATACATGTGAAAATGTCACGTTTGTCAAATAATTTTATACGTTCGGGCTGGCGCAGAGGCGGGCGCGCGGCACGTGTCGCTGGCGGGCGCCAGGCTGGGCGCGCTGGCGCCGGGCGCGCTGCCGCCGCGCCTGCGCACGCTCGTGCTGGGCGCGCGTCTGCACGCGCTGCACCCCGCCGCGCTGCGGTACGTACTGCCGGGCTGGCCACTGCCACTGCCGGCGAATACGAGCACATTATATATTTTACCGAAAACTAGTTGAGTACAATAACCGGCCTGTCATTTTTGTCGATTATAATAAAATAGTAGCTATTGTAATAAAATAAGCCATAGGTTAAAGATGTCATCCCTCTTACAGCGCCATGGCGGACACGCTGGCCTCGCTCGACCTCGGCTACAACGAGTTCACGCACCTCCCGCTAGACGCGCTCCGCGAATTGAAAGTTTTAAACTGGCTCAATTTGCAAAAGTGAGTATCTTTACCGAGTACTTTGTCGATTAATTAAATAAGCATTTAAACTATGTTTTGTTGTTGTAGCAACCTCATAAGCGATTTGAAAGCTGATATGGATTGGGGATTTCTGGTGGATTCACTGAGTAGCCTATCTCTGAGCAACAATCATTTGTACTCCTTGCAAGCTGGTGCGTTGTCGAGTTTGCGTCATTTAACTCAACTGGATCTGGACGGAAACCGGCTTCTTGCGTTGGCAAGTGAGTCCCTGCCGCCGGCGCTGACTCTGCTGCGCGTGTCCGACAACATGCTGCAGGCGCTGCCGTGCGCGGCGCTGGCGCGACTGCC
This sequence comes from Leucoma salicis, assembly GCA_948253155.1. NCBI lineage: Eukaryota > Metazoa > Arthropoda > Insecta > Lepidoptera > Erebidae > Leucoma > Leucoma salicis. Next base: position 447,756 of record OX411812.1, read on the forward strand.
GCGCCTGCGCCAGCTGCACGCACGCGCCAACGTGCTGCGCGCCCCCGCTCGTGCCTGCCCGCGCCTGGGCGCGCTCGACCTCAGCCAGAACGAGCTGGACGACTCGTTCGAGTTGGAACTGCAACCACAGCTGCGCCACTTAGTGCTTGACTTCAACAAATTCACGTCTATACCAACTTTTGTAATGAACATCGTGCATCTTGAGAAATTTTCCATCGCTTACAATACCCTGAGTCACGTATCTAACACCACACTGTACGCACTACGCCATAGCTTACAGCGCTTAGAGCTAGATTACAATGATTTGCAATCGCTGCCACTGGGGATGAGCGCACTCACGAGCCTGCGATACTTGTCTCTTGCACACAACAGAATAACAGATACGTTAGTGTTGCCACCTTTACTACAGTCTTTATCGCTTAGTGCTAACCTCCTCACTGGATTTCCGACTGGATTACGAGGCCTAACATCATCTTCGCTCATGTACCTGGACCTCAGCTACAACCAGATAGCTGATGTGACTACGGATGCATTCGGCGCTTGGTCCACCTCATTAATGACGCTCAACTTAAAAAGTAATCGAATAATGCATTTGACAGGTGAAACATTTCCAGCGACGTTGCCGATTCGAGAACTAGCACTGAGCTTCAACGAATTGTACCACATGGCGCCGGATGCGCTCGTCAACCTCAGTGCGTTACAAGTGCTTGAGCTATCATCGGTACAATTGAGCGGTTACTTTCCACTTACCATTCCTTCCCGCTTCGTGACGCTCTCGTGGCTCACTTTAGATAACAACAACATTCATTATATTTCGTCTAACGACATCTTCGATTTCCCTACCTTAGAGTACCTTAATTTAGACTATAATAAAATTGTGATGTTCCCAAGTGAAATGTCTAGATCAAATCGCTCGAGTAAATTAAAAGAGCTCCGGCTGTCATCCAACTATCTCTGTCAAGTAAGCTGCGACTTTTTTGAACAACTAACAGAGTTGCAGAGCGTTGACTTGTCATATAATCGCGTCCAGAACTTAACACCGTACTGCTTTAGGAATCTAATTAATTTAGTGTATTTGAACTTGGCAGGCAACGGGCTAGATTTTATCGCGGAGCAAGCTTTCAGTTATTTGCCCAAGTTAGAAGTATTGGAACTACAGGATAATCATTTGAAATACTTCTCTACCGAACATTTTGAAAACATATCCAATGAAGAAAATAATTTATTAGTCAATGCCAGTTACAATAAAATATCATCCGTCATCGGCGGACCAACCACAGTCGCCATAAATATTTTAGATCTATCGCACAATATGCTGGAAAGTTTATCAAAAGCTTTTTTTGATTCGTTGGGGCCTTCGCTCCAACAACTCTTCCTTACAAACAACCAACTAACCCACATCGATAACTTTTCGTTCTTTTCGCTAATGCGACTTGAGATCCTGAGTGTGCGCCACAACAATATCAGCACCGTGGAACATCGTGCGTTTGCGGAGCTAAGTGTGCTGCAGATCTTGGACTTGTCGCACAACGAGCTTGCTCAATTCAGCGCCGAACAATTCCAAGGTGCACGATGGTTGCGCGTCCTGCGGCTCGGACACAATGCATTGCGCGCGTTGCCGCGGGATTGTCTGTGGCACACATCGCTCGAGGCGCTTGAGTTATCGCACAACAGGCTGCTCTTATTCCCGAGCAGCGCACTCGCACACGTGGGGTCTACACTGCACCATCTCGACTTAGCGCACAACCACCTCGAGTACGTGGATGCGGCTATGCTGCGCGCTGTGCCCTCCCTTCGCGAGCTGAATCTCGCATATAATGCGCTCAGCGTGCTGCCCGACAATACACTCGCGGGGCTCACGCACCTTTGCCGTCTTGACCTTTCGCACAATAACATTAAGACCAATTTCAAGGAACTATTTCTTAAAGTACCAAAACTGCGCCACCTGCAACTCATTGGGGTCGGATTGAAGTCGGTGCCCCATTTGCCTCTCCCCGAACTCATCGAGCTCGACTTGAGCGGTAATCACATCGCATCCTACCGCGACGATGATGTGCGGCGCATCACCAACCTACGCGTGTTGACGCTCGCACGAAATAAATTTACTTCTCTGGGACCGGCGATGTGGGCGGCGCTACCCACGCTCACCTCCCTCGACGTGTCACAGAATCCGATAGTGCGCATCTCCCTTAGTTCGTTCGAGGGTCTCCACCGTCTGTTGTATTTACGAATGGATAACCTTCACGAACTGAAGGCTGTGGAATTCAGAGCGTTTGCGTCATTGCCGTTTCTACGTGGTCTGACGCTGGAGTCCCCGGTGGGCAGCGACGATGTAGCGAGGCTGGCGGAGGTGGTGGCCCACGCGGAGGGGCTGGAGGTGCTGGAGCTGCACGTGCGGTCACACACGCTGGGGCCGCAGCTGGCGGGGCTTCGCGCGCCGCACCTGCGCGTGCTGGAGCTGCGCGGCGTGGCGCTGCGGCACTTGCGGCGCGGCGCGCTGGCGGCGCTGGGCGGGCGGCGCGCGCTGACGCTGCGCGTGCGCGGCACATCGCTGCGCGCGCTGCCGGCGGGGCTGCTGGCGCCGTTGGCGCGCGTGCCGCTGCTGGCGCTGGACGTGTCGCACAACCGCCTCAGCGAGCTCGCGCCTGACGTGCTCTACGACGACGTGACCGACTGGCATCGCCTCGGCACCAGACTGCTGGCAGGTACATGCTCGTAGTAGGGAACTGGTCATGCGTCACGATTATCTGTGCAATTTCTTGGTTTAAATTTTATATGATTTGGAGTACCTATACCTTTCGGGACTAGATATAATAGTTTGAAAATAAAAGATAGTCTCCATTTATACTCGCTTCTTGTGCTCAGAAACAGCTTGGTTTCTCTTCCGGGGATTTAAACATTTATGTGTATGAAATATTTTATCTCTAATTCATATCTCTACCCTCGAAGTTAACAGAAAGGCCTGTCGCCTTTGCCACCTAGTTCTAAGATGATCGATGACAATGATAGAGCGGCTGGTGATATTTTTATATCTTAAACACGGCTGGGTGGAGGTTTCTTAGTGAGGATAAAGCTTTCGTTTTCAGCCAGAATATAGTGAAAGTAGGTATTTACTAGAATCCTCCATGTGTGCAGGTGGGCTGGTGCTAACAGACAACCCGATGTCGTGCACGTGCGCCTCGCGCTGGGCGGGCGCGTGGCTGCGGCGCTGGCGCGTGGAAGTGGGCGGTGCGGGCCCGGCGCGGCGCGGGGAGTGTGCGGGGGGCGCGGTGGTGCGGTGGCGCGGGCCCGCCACGTGCACAGAGGGCGCGGAGCTGCGCTGGCGCGGGCCCGCCGAGTGCCGCGCCGCGCGCCGCACGCTGCCAGCGCTGCTGTGGCTCGTGCTGCTGCACGCACTCAGCTAGCACTAGCTCCCGCGAGCGCGTGTGCTGCTAACTAACATACCCCCTTGAACTTGCTGTTGGACGATGCCGCCGCATGCCTCGTAGTTTATTGTGCCGTATCACTTGTCATACGTCACGCGTCAGTCATTATGAGTGAAACTCGAGAGAACCGTGCGCTTGGCAGTGACGAGTGTATGGCAACGTATTTGTAAAATTGTAAATAAAAAGAACTTTATACGTTGTTGTTCATCACTTTTATTTCTTTCTCCCATTTATATAAACACTATTTAATGTTTAAATTGTCAGTTGACTGTCAGCCACTAACAAATACTTACACTAATCTAATGAAGCACAGTTCAGCGAACTCTACCGTTCACCGTTCACTTACAATTGCTGCTTACATTTTTGGTCAGAAAATTAGATCCAATAATACCAAATTAAGCATTAATGATTTTATTACTTAATGACAATCAGAGGAGATATTTCGTCATTTACGCAGCTTTCTTTAGCGCTTTGACACTGCGATAACTTCGAACTTCTGATGGAGTTAGATTGACGATTTTTAAGAAAACGCACACTCAACGTATATGACGCACTTCGCTGTCGGTGATACTACAAAACATCTCTGCAAACTAACCCCGTTTAATACACAAAACACCGTTTGCCATATAAATAGTACAATGCACAAACGTATACAGCGCGAACACGACACTGAGAAATGCTATACCTATTTATCTAAATAGTACAACGCACAAACGTATACAGCGCGAACACGACACTCACAAATGCTATACCTATTTATCTAAATAGTACAACGCACAAACGTATACAGCGCGAACACGACACTCACAAATGCTATACCTATTTATCTAAATAGTACAACGCACAAACGTATACAGCGCGAACACGACACTCACAAATGCTATACCTATTTATCTAAATAGTACAACGCACAAACGTATACAGCGCGAACACGACACTCACAAATGCTATACCTATTTATCTAAATAGTACAACGCACAAACGTATACAGCGCGAACACGACACTCACAAATGCTATACCTATTTATCTAAATAGTACAACGCACAAACGTATACAGCGCGAACACGACACTCACAAATGCTATACCTATTTATCTAAATAGTACAACGCACAAACGTATACAGCGCGAACACGACACTCACAAATGCTATACCTATTTATCTAAATAGTACAACGCACAAACGTATACAGCGCGAACACGACACTGAGAAATGCTATACCTATTTATCTAAATAGTACAACGCACAAACGTATACAGCGCGAACACGACACTGAGAAATGCTATACCTATTTATCTAAATAGTACAATGCACAAACGTATACAGCGCGAACACGACACTCACAAATGCTATACCTATTTATCTAAATAGTACAACGCACAAACGTATACAGCGCGAACACGACACTCACAAATGCTATACCTATTTATCTAAATATTTAGTTTAGTGTCCGAGTGCATCAATAACTTATCCTCTCTGCTCGGTACCTGTTTAACTATGATTGTGTAGTTGTGTTTATATGTACTTCGATGTATAACAAACAGCAAAATACTTCAACGGATATACGGGCACTGAATAGTTACCTAAATGCGTTCCCAGCACTCAGCGTGCAAGTTCGTGGCGCTCCTGTGAAAATATGCCCTAGTGTAGAGAATAAATATGCTTCATGAATTTTAATGTAAGTGCCAAAGTTATTACTAAAGTAATGTAAATATATGCGGCGCTTAGCGAGAGCCGTATCACCGCGCTAGCTCCCAGCGGTAACTAAGCAGAGCTCTCCCGAACTTTTGATAAAACTTGAGCGCCGTTGCGAGGCGCCGTTTTGCGAAATCCAATTTAAACTTAATAGGAGATTAAATTTAGTTTGATTTAATTTGTTTTCGTAATTTGGGGATTTATGTAAAATCGTTTAAACTCAAACAAGTTGAGTGAGCTTACAATGTGTGCACTCCGTTCTGGATCTTGAAGTAAGAGTAACAAACATACTAATTTTCCTTTACTTAAGCTTGTAGACAATTTACATCCGGGCACGTCCTCGTTCACATCTGGAGGGACCCATCATTGACTATATTTAAACTAGCTGTTTCCCGCGGCTTCGCTCGCGCAATTAAATGTATATTAAAATAGGAATGATTTAAAAAAAAAATACTATCTCTAATTAAATAAATTTATTAGTAATCATCAAAGTTTTAGCTTTAATTACTATACTTGTTTGATATCGATCATTTCATTTTGTAATTATCTTTTAATAAAATAGATGGCGTTGCATTGAATGTTAAATCGCGCTGACAAGATTTCTCGCCCATAATATATATGTATAGTTAAGGCTCTCATAAAGGAGACGGCTCGTAGTCGCCGCCGAGCACAGTCGCATGTGTCGGTGCTCGGGTCCGCTCAGCAAGTGTGTTTGCGACGCGCCTAGTGTCGTTGCTATAGCCACCTTCACATTCACACCTCAAGAGCCCTACTGCGCTTCCCGGACCCCGTGTCGCTCCGCCCTAGGCGTGGGTCATATCGCTTTTCCTGAGAATCGTATCTGAATCAGATTTCGATTTTCAATATCAGATTTCAAAATCTTATATTTTAATATCTAGATATTTTACGTTCGCGTATCCATCATACGAGTAGATTCAGATTTCAGAAATCAAATCCGATGCGCATCTTTAAATAGGATACGACAATATCATAGATTTCAATACAATTCGGTATTGTAGATATACTCGTACTTATATAATAGATGTTTAATTCAGTATTTATTTATCACTAGCTGACCCGGCAAACGTTGTTTTGCCATATAAATTATATCTAGAGTATTTTTAGGGAATTTCTAGCGTAGAAATAAATAACTAACTTATTGTAAGTGTGTGAGGATGTGGACCTACCTACATATTAATTAAAAAATCCATTAAAACAATCCCCAACGTCCTTAATACACAAATCTTTATAAATTTAGAACGCGAAGGAAATTAAAAGAAATGAAACTTTCTTACGCTAACTATTCGGACACAATTAAACAATAAGTACCTAATAAAACTATTACGTGTATAATGGTCCATAAGTACCAAAATTCGCTCAAGTTCAAGGCTAAGTAATTAAAATTTTAGACATCATTGATATCATGATTAGTACTTAACAGAAAGTAAGCTTTGTTTGCATAGTATTAGAGCATTTCTCAAAAAAATTGTACTTTCTTTGTATATCTATGTCCCATTTTTTAAAACATTTTTTTTCTACTATAAAATAAGCTATTATAAGTTTCTATTAAATTATATATTTAGTAAATTAATTAAACTAAAATAAAAATAAATATAAAAGTATAAATACATTTAAAATTTATATAAAATAAAAATATTTTAATAATCTGTATAACCTAGTTGTATGAAAAGTGAAGTGTCCTAATTTTGTACCTGCCCAAACGATCGATTGTATTTGACTGAACTTCAGGACATTATAGAAATAATTAATGTATTTATTTAGAACTATAAGACCACAACTAATTTACAAATAAATCTTTTGCCACATCAGAACAAACATAGTGAATAAATAAATATTTTAACAGATCGTGTAAAAAGTTCCATTTAGGAATTCCTCTTTTGTGACCGTAATTTTGAAAATTATCCGCGTCAATTTGGTATAAACTTGTTTTAGAATAGTGGCAACATTGGCAAGATCGGCATCCATCTTGTTTGTGTTTTGACATTTCTTTTATGTGCTATGCGTGAACATTGAAGGTTGTCCGTTAGGTTACTGGTCCGAAAAAAATCCAAGCTTTGTTACCCAATAAACACAGGTAATTTCAAATATTATTATTATTTATCCTATAATACCGTTAAAGCTCTCAATCTTCATTTCGTAGGTCAAATTATAAACGAGTACTAGTTTGAGTTGTGTGCATTACAATTTTAATAATTTATTTAAACTTGATTTGTTACCTCCTTTTTGGTTACTTTTGAGTGGTAACGTATAAATGGAAAAGAGAGTAACAAAATAGGAAATTATTAGGCAGAGTATTGACTGTCTGATTTGTATTATAATTATGACGATCATTGTAAGTTTTAATTAAATAAAAATTATATTCAATAAATATTTAGAATGTGCGAAATGGAATGGGAACTTTGTACATTAGGTATTTTGTCGTTTTTATTTGAAATTGCTTACTAATAATAACATTAGACAAGTATTGTCATACCCATTTCTATCAAAGGCCCATAATGAGTCTCTTGAGTGTTAATATTAACATTGTCTCCGAGTGATATCAGCGGTAAATAGGTGGTGGACTGCATGCATTTTTTTACACGATCAAAAATTGCTATAGTACTCAGATCACTTTCGTTTCTAAAACTAAAAGTTAATTCAGAAAACAAAATTAATTTCGCTAGTGCTTGAAATTATTTGATTTAGCATCATAACAATTTAATCTGTATTTATATATATTTTTAGCATTTGACATGCTTAGCACTATACATTAAACACAAAGTGAAAAATGTGAAATCGAAAATAACAGTCAGGAGCAGGATTTGAACCTGCATCTTCTGGATACCGTCCAGATGCTTTACCAATTCAGCCATCTTGACAATTGATCCTGACTGCTAGGATGTAGGATGATGCTTCCTCCTGTCCTGTCAGGATGGCTGAATTGGTAAAGCATCTGGACGGTATCCAGAAGATGCAGGTTCAAATCCTGCTCCTTACTGTTATTTTCGATTTCACATTTTTCACTTTGTGTTTAATGTATAGTGCTAAGCATGTCAAATGCTAAAAATATATATAAATATTTATAGGGTTTGCGTCATTATTAGGTAAAAATCTTAATTGTAAAATTAAGTTTACCTGGTCGGTATAATGTATGAAAATACGTCCGACAGATGGCGCAGGCGTCACCCAAAGACGTTAATTTAATCTGTATTCATATGACTGCTTATTAATCATAAGTTTCAATCTAACATTTTATTTAAAAAATGCGTTCTTAATATTTTTGCATGCTTTATGTAAGATATGGTGTACGGTCATTTTACAGCTCCAAATCAAATATGCCTCTAACCCCGGCTGAAAAAAATGAGACGGTACCGCGCAAGGCTAAGAGAAAATCCTGAAAAGATGGAAGAGCAAAGGAAAAAGAACCTAGAAAGAATAAAATCGAAATATACGTACAAAAAAGTCAAGGATATGACGGAAATATTTATAAAATTCACTCTTATAACATGTGGCATCAAACAAACGAATATAATAAATGTATTGCTAGCCTAAGCCCCGGAGAAGCAGCCATTCACTGTGACTTTTCCCAAAATTATGAACGTAAATTGAGTTCAGAAGTACAATCAATGCACTTTGGTGCTTCTAAAAATCAAGTTAGCCAACATACCGGCGTACTTTTTCTGAACAGAAAAAAACAATTTTTTTGTACTGTTTCGCCTTCAAATATCCATCAACAATTGATTTAGTAATTGTTATTGTTGTAGTTACCTACATTGGTTTTTAGTTGCATTTTATTTTTAAACTAAGCTTAAAAACATAAAAGATTAAAAATCACATCAAGATAGTTTACCTTTTTTGCACTACCTAAAGTTACGGAATGTAATAAGCGTTATGTGCAGGGAATGAAAGAGATAAAATAACTAACATTGAGATGATGATGATGACTTTAATATTAGAGATTGTTTCTGAGGAATATTCACACCAACAATAGTCAATAGTCCTGGAATTTTTAAAACCTTAATTTTTAAAACTCTAGTCTTTCCAGCCGCTTTATGTTCCTAATTATTAGATTATTACTAAGAAATTCAACAATATCTCTATCTATCTATTTTTTATCAATATAATTAAGTCAAATATAGTTATTTGCACTACTGTGAAGTCTAGGCTTAAGAAATCCTATTTTGTTACCAATATTCTATTTGTGTTACTGTCCCATAATAGGGGACACAGATTTCTTTTCTTTATTAATATGTTGAATTATGTAAGTACACACAATTTTGATACAAAATAAAATAGCGTCAATAATGTAAAGTTAAACAAGAGTTGTGGTCGAATAGTAACGTATAGGAAAGATTACCGCCTTTAATTTAAGATTTTACTGTTAATATAGACTGATTTGCTAAAACATGTTAAATATTGTTTTATTATCCCATCTAATTCAATGAAACTGGTTATTGATTTCGGCATGATATTTACGTAAACTAGTGAAGGTAACAAAATAAGAAATTTTCTCCTCCTTGGGTTTGTTTTTATAGATTTGCTATTTATTTACGTTTTAAATCTCCAAACAAACCTTATATTTATAATCTTTAGACCTTTACCCGTATCTTAAAAAAAATAAATCAGGTATATTTCAATATTTTAATTTTAGTATTGTTTCTGGGCAATGGTACAATTTTTTTGAGAAATGCTCATTAGGATTTAAAATTACTTATTTATAATATTTATATCAAATCTGTTCAATAATCTGATATTGTGATATTACTGTACCGCTCTAACTAGTGTAATATTTGTATCTCACGCGCTTTGTCGCACGCATGTGGCCGATGCGTATCGTATCGCGTAGGTACAGACGAGTGAGCGAGTATTCAGTACATCGCAAATCTGATATTGTAATATTGCTGTATCGCTCTAACTAGTGTAATATTTGTATCTTAAGCGCTTTGCCGCAAGCATGTGGCCGATGCGTATCGTATCGCGTAGGTACAGACGAGTGAGCGAATATTCAGTACATCGCAAATCTGATATTGTAATATTGCTGTACCGCTCTAACTAGTGTAATATTTGTATTTTACGCGCTTTGTCGCACGCATGCGGCCGATGCGTATCGTATCGCGTAGGTACAGACGAGTTAGCGAGTATTCAGTACATCGCAAATCTGATATTGTAATACTTAGATTTCGAAAGAGCCAGTAAGCGATTTTTAGATATTGTACCAATATCAGATTTCGTATCTATATACGATTTGTATCGCCCACTTTTACTCCCCTCGGTCTCTTGAGTCCCGGTCTGCCACAAGCGGCAAGCCCCGGGGTCTGGGCCGGAGGGTGCTGGCGCGCCGGGAGCGCGGTCACAGACCGCACCCCGGTGGCTATTGCTCCCCTCCCCCGGTCACCATCCGCGCCGCGATTTTGCGGCGGAGCGTAATGCCAGCCCCGCCCACACACCCGCCGCCTAGGCGCGCCACCCGTCCCGCCCCGCACCCGTTTGTGCGTTCGCGAGTAACGAACCCCAGCGCCTCCCTCGAAGCGGGCTTGGGCGCTATTGCCGCAGCCGGGCAGGCAACAATTGTCACCCGCTCACGGCAGCCAGCCATACCACCGGACGGCGGAGCCGGTGAGGGGTTTTTCGCGGCGAGCCCGCTCACGCGAACTCCGACCCCGTCGGCTTCCATCGCCGACATAAACGCGACTTCAAGCGCCACCGCATCCACCGCTGCAGCCCACGTACTGCAGCCGACTGAGCCTGTCGCACTGCTCGCTGCGCCGCCACTGCCGCGCCGTGACCTACTCGCGTTCAGCATGCAAATCCCTCGCCTTACAGCCCCGCCAACCAACATCACGGCGGAGCGCTTCCCCTCCCCACCTCAAATAAGAGGGGAGAAAAGAGTGACTAAGACCCCATCGCCCTCTATGCCGCACCTGCTGCCTCCGTCACTGATGGAGGTTGCGGGCCCATCAACCACCCCGACCGCCTGCTTGGCCCCCGCCCCAGCGGGAGTTGCCGTCGCCGGCCCATCGTGGGCTAACATTGCGACGACTGCGGTAACATCTACAGCCACGCAGTCGCCCGTTATATCTGCCGCCTCAGCGGCCACCACCACTGACGCTGTCACCACTGCCGCCACACCAGCGACTGCTGCCACCAAGCCAAAGCAAGCCAGCCGATACCCACCGCTTATTGTTGAGGTGTTACCAGAGTGGCCCACACATTTTCGGGAACTGAAGCGCACCCTCGGACACGCGCCCAATGGACGTCCGTTCGGTAAAGGCGTGCGATTCATCCCGCGATCAGAACAGGAGTTCCGTGCGATCCAGCGCTACCTTACGCAGCTGGAGAAGGACGCCGGTATCTCCTGGTTCTGCTATTCGCTGCCTGCCGAACGGAGCCTCAAAGTGGCTATCCGGGGACTGCCGGCAAATACTGACCCAGCAGCCGTCGAGACGGAGTTGCGCGAGCTCGGGTATGTCCCGGAGCACGTGCATACGATTTCTGCGCGCCCGGGCAGGCCGGGATGCCTGATGTTCGCCCAACTACAGCGGACTGCTGATACCACCCCGGGTATATACGAAGTCCACGAGCTTCTTTGTATGCCCGGGGTCACCATCGAAGCGTGGAGAGGACGCCGAGGACCTGCACAATGCCATCGTTGCCAGCAGTTCCGGCACTCGTCACACAACTGCCACAGGCCTATTGCCTGTGTACGGTGCGGTGAGAAGCACGCCGCCCGGGATTGCCCCCGTCCTCTGGAGGAACCACCCACCTGTGCCAACTGTGGGGAAGCACATACGGCCAACAATGCCAACTGCCCGGTGTTCCGGAGAGAAGTCCGAAACAAGAGGGCTGGAACTGTTGCCCGTACCACCGCGCGGGCTGCTACCACTCCAGCGGAGAAGAACGCCCCAGGCTCGCTCATGGCTGCCGCCAACCAGCCACAGCAGCAACCCGGCAAGAGGCGTCGAAGGAAGCGCAGCAAGCGCAAGCCATCCGCCCCACGATCTGCGTCCGCTGCTCAGCCCGCGGCGCTCCCTGTCCCCTCTGCGCCAGCCATGGCGCCCCCTGTGCCAGCTAAGGCGCTTGTATCCAAGCCCACCGTGGTCGCTGCCCCCTCCGGGGGGACGAAGGCGAAGCGAGTGGGTCTGTCGCAGTCGGCAGCCCAGCCGTCGGCGTCGCACGGACTCTTGGACACTAGATTGACCAGCGTCATCGGCACCCTGCAGCAGGTGCTAGAGGCGATTCAGGAGCAGCGAGATCCCATTCCGCTGATCCTCAGATGCATCGTTGAGCTCTGCGACTCTGGACGTGCATGAGGTCCGAATCGTCTTCTGTAACGCCGACGGGATTTCTGCCCAGAAGACCCGCCTCCTAAATCTTCTGCTGTCTCAGCGTCGAGTAGATATCGGCCTGATCAACTGTGAGATATGTAAGAATATTATGATTATGTGAGGGTAGGTTAAGTCCGTTGTTGGCGATTATATGTGAGCTAGTACAGACGCGCTTTATTGCTCTCTACTCCTATAGTCCTGTGGGATAGATTGTTTACGAGAATTCTTCAATCAACGAGACTCACCTCAGACCGGTAGACCGGTTGAAGGTTTCCGGATACTACGTCTACCGGGAGGATAACATCTCACCATCAGGGATTGCTTATCGGGGATTGGCAATCCTGGTGCGTCGGAGTATCATTCACCAAGTGCTGCCAGTACCACAACTGCAGTCGTCGCTCGCTCTAGGAGTGGAGATCTGCATTAATCACCTACCCACCCGTGTGTTCGCCTTTTACAAGCCGCCGCAAAATCGGCTCGCAGTGGCTGACGTCCACACACTGCTGGACTCGCCGCTGCCCACGATTATTGCTGGTGACTTTAACGCGAAGCATACGGCGTGGAATTCAAACGCGACTTGCCCAGATGGCAGACGCCTACTGGACGACGCAGACCGCTCCGGGTACGAGGTGCGTGGACCAGAGGTCCCGACGCACTACCCGTACTGCGCAGCTCACACACCAGACGTCATTGACATTGCCGTCATCCGCGACATTGCTGCTGCGACATCGATGGACGTCCTGGGGGATCATCTCATCTCCGACCACCAGCCGATACTCATGACGCTGAAGACGCCGCCGAAGACGTTTCCACCGCCTTCTCCTCGATCCCGCCAAGACTGGCGTGTATTCGCCGAGCACATGGCCGCCCACGCGCCTACCAACCGCGTAGATACCCCCGCGGACGTCGACCGACTCTCCACGGACCTCCCGGCCCCGACCGAGTGACCAACGAAGCTTTGCGTCACCTACCTCCGCGAGCAATCGCGACGTTGACGCACTTATTCAACGGTATCCTCCGCACCGGGCACTTCCCCGCCTCGTGGAAGATCGGTCGGATCATCATGCTGCCCAAACCCGGCAAGAACATCTTGCTGCCTGGGAGCTATCGGCCTATCACGCTGCTGTCGACCACCTCGAAAGTCTTCGAGAAGCTGTTGCTGCTGCACATGACGCCCCACCTTCAGCCACGCGACGAACAGTTCGGCTTTCGCGCGGAACACTCCACCACTCTCCAAGTAGCCAGGGTGCTGCACCACCTGGCTGCGACCCGCAACAAGAGGGAGCGAGTTGTCGCAGTGTTTTTGGACATGGAGAAAGCCTTCGATCGCGTGTGGCATACCGGCCTGCTGCGCAAGCTGTCTACGTCTACTATTCCTCGTCGAATAGTCAAGACTGTAGTGTGGCCAGCTTCCTGCAGGACAGGCGCTTTCAAGTGGCGGTTGAAGATACCCTGTCCGCAGCGCGCCCCATCCGTGCCGGCGTGCCCCAGGGAAGCTGTCCAACTTACTAGACGATTGCTTATAACTATTAATTTGGTTCGTCTCATAATACCACACACAACAATACTAATTTATTATCACATCAACTTGATGGTTACGGAGATGTTGTTCAATGTGTCCGCCTTGTAAGTCTACACATTTTTTGCATCGTTTACGAATGTTTCATTTCGAATGTTTTAGTTTTGTTTTGTTGCATTTCGTCCTCAGTATCACATGTTTTTCTAAATACAGACTGCTTGATGGTTCCCCAGAGAAAAAAATCCAATGGAATGAGATCAGGTGACCGCGCTGACCAATTAACTGGTCCACCACGGCCAATCCACCCTTCCCCATATTCTGTATTTAAATAGTCTCTCACAGTCCGGGAAAAGTGAGGTGGCGCGCCGTCGTGTTGAAACCACATACGACGCACAAGATCGAGATTTAACTCATCAAGTTCTTCACTGAGTTCTTCTCGCAAGAAATGAAAGTAGTTGCTACCACTCATGGTTCTTTCTAGAAAATAAGGTCCGATAACCTTATTATCAATCATTCCCGCCCAAACATTTATCTTCCATCGATGTTGGAAGTGACTGGATTTATGCAATGAGGGTTAATGGTAGACCATACGTGTTCATTCTGTGCATTAAAGATTCCTGTTTTAACGAAGGAGCAGCACTCATCACACACACATGTATGTGGTTCAAAAAATCTCTATCTTCTTGAACTTTATCTAAGATCCATCTGTTGTACTGCATTCTAGGCTCGTAGTCGGTAGGAAGTAAGACTGAACTCTTAGATAGTGATATGGGTGCTTGCCATCATCTTTGAGTGCTCACCAAACGCGCATGTGGTTTACACCGAGCTGGCGTCCTACTGAACGCGTGCTCTACGTGGGATCTTTCCCAAATATATCCAAGATTTGTTCTTCGACATTGTCATGCAGTCTTGGCCTTCCTGCGTCAATACGCTATTGTTTATGACCATGCACACTGCCAGTACTGTACATGCGTACGTGTAAACGCTGAAATGCCATCGCTAACGGCAATGCAATGTTCCGTGAAACACTGAAGTGTCTCGTGCCTCGTAAATTCTGCGCGCCTCTGCATAATTGCAGTCACATTTTCCAAGACACATCATCATATCAAAATACTATACTTTCTAAAATTTACGCGAATTTTACGACGAGATGAAACCGTTGAAACAACATATCAGCTTTGGACATCTACCATCTAAATCCACCCGTGATCATGAATGCTGTAAAGTATTCGAAACGTCGGGATAGGATAAAAATCAAGTAAACGCGATAGGTTCCGTAAACGTAGTTTTATTTCAAAATATTAAAATACTCCTCGATTGAATACGACATCTCGTAAAACACAAGTCACTCACGGTATATACGAGTACGTGAAAATACGGACGGCCGTTCGAAAGAAATCTGCGCGGGAGACTAAGGGGTAAGGGGCGGCTTATAAAAGGAATAGGTAAAATAGCAGTGCGTGTGACAGGCGGCGGAATCGTTTGATGTTTTTTCCGATTTCTTATTTTTAATTTTTCGGAGACTGCCGGCATAAATTATATCTATTTATAGATCGACAAGTACTTGTAAATATAGGAGCTAATAACATTTTTTGCTTGTGTCAGTTTTATAAATAATTTTGATTGTCAACTGTAACTGGCTATATACTATTTTATTTTATTTTAATTATAATTACATATATAAAATATACCTATATGATTACGTATCTATCCCTAAATTTTCCAACAGGGTTTATGTTATAGCCTGTATATTTTAGCGTCAAGAAGTTATCGACCGAAAACGATCGTTATGCAGTAGTTATATATGTCGAGACTGCAGCCACAGCTCTGTTGCAGTTTTATTATAGTATAGATAGATATAGGATACACATACATTTCAATGGATTTATAAAAACGCGGGTAAAATGGGGGTCGAATTTAGAAAGTAAATCTTTAACGCTGACGAAGTCGCGGGTATGAGCTAGTTAAATGTATATAGATATTACATATAGGTACCTACCACTCTCTTACGATGAGTTGACAAACAGTTTACATAAGGATTTTATCTTTTCTCACGGTCCAGTGTCTGCTTAGTGTTGCTTCCATAGCCAACTGTTATAACACCACTGGGATGTCATATTGTGACGACATTGTGTTTGTGCTTAGTGAGTCATCACGTAGATTATATTTTAGGTTTGATTTTACGTTTGAGTGTCGCATGGCATCGTGCGAAATTGTGCTCATAACATTGCTAAGTAGATACCTATCTGAGCGCTAATTATTATTTATAAAAATGAACTAAATTAAAATTTTTATGTAACACATTTCATAAATCGGAAGCGCTGAAAATAAAATTAGCGGGCACAGAACATAGCCACCGGACAATTATTAGCTCAGCGTGGAAACTTAAGCAACGATACGAGGTGCGAGAGGTTTTCACTTAGCCATCACAAACCACCACAAATCAGAGGACATGTAGTTATTTCGTAGGCTAATAAACTAAACTTAGTTTACTGCAATCCTCTAATTAAGAATATGACTGAAAGTTTGTAACCGAAGACGACGCTTTTGACAAACTTTTGCTAGTACAAATAATTTTGCGAGTGTTTCAACCTCCGCCTCCTGCAAACTCGTTACTTTAATCACAGCCTTAAACTTATTTAGGCCTTTGTCACAAAGATTTTGTGTCCTTTGAAGAGCAATGAAATTAGTCGTTTTTCGACACGAAACAACTAGCTAGACTTATGCCTATCTAAAGGAATGTGTGTTAAGTACGGTTATATTAATTAGTTAAATACCTCGATCGATATCATAGTTCATAGACAGAATAACCGACATGTAGCAACAGTTGTCGCAACAAAATACATAAATATACACTAAGAACATTCTAGTGTGTAGGACAGTTACTGGCGAACACATACGTACAGCCTTATCAGAGGTAAAATAAAGAAAATTATTTAACTTGCAGACGCAATGTTATCAAGTTAATGGAGATGAAATAGAGTAACGATGAAAAAATAATAAGCCTACTAGTAACCCGCCCTCGCTTCGCACGGGCGCAATTTATTAAAATTTAATTCAATTTAACGCAATTTAATTTTTTTTTTTTGTTGCTATCTAGGAGAATTGAAGAATTTTCTAGTATAGCCTAGTAATTTTTTTACAAATATCTTTACTGTATAGACACAGCTCTGTTATAGCTGTATAATAGTACCTTCAAATAGTATATTATTAAGGTTATCATCACGCCATCTCCCTTGCTGCGTAGGCAGAGAGAACAGAATGCTAAAAGACTCTATTCTTGCATACATCTCTTGTTTCCTCGACATTCATATCTGTAAATATGTATTATTATAAAGCTGTAACAGATCTATGTATATAAATTTAAGATATTTGAGAAAAAAATGAATTTATTAGGCTACTTAGGCGTATCTGAACATAAAACATTTTTTTTATAATTTTTCTGTTTGTTCTTGCACTACGCAAAACCTTTTTGGTTGATAGTTCGTGATTAAATTTAAAAACTGATATTAATAATAATTGCCGTGTGGGGCCGGCTTTACAATTGTCCCACCCCTCTCCACCCATGGGAGTCGTAAGAGCCAACTGAGGGAATACCAGGGGAGTGGGCAACAGCACTCTTTCGAGTATAAACAACAACCACCAACCCGCCTGCCAAGCGTGGTGATTATGGCACTATCCCCCATTATTGGGGAGGCCTATGTCCAGCAGTGGACGTTAAAAGGCTGATGGATGGATGGATGGAATAATTATTTTATTACGTCGGGAATCTGAGATATAACCTAGAAAGCTAGAAAGCTTTTGCGGGCAAAGGCTAGTAATAGTACAAATTATCTCACATACAATAAATATTGAACTAGACCGCAATAGTTAGGTGTATAATGTATTATTGACGACCTAATGTTAGTCATATTCAGTAATCATTAATTACATTTTAATTTCCAAACTGTCACCGAAAACATGTTGTTGTGGGACTTGGATGGATACGCAGTTTACAGACGCATGTCATTCTACGTATACCTAACATGTTAGGAACAAGTATAAATTATTTGAGAATAAGGAAAAAGAGATTTTTTGTACTAGCGGGAATCGAACCCGCGTCTTTTCCAATCCGGGGAAGTGCTCTAAGCCACTGAGCTATAGTACAGGTACTTCGACCATCCCAATCTCCTTATTACATTTGTCTTTACGACCAGCGCCATCTATCGGAAGCATTTACATGCATTAAACCGATATAGTAAGTTTAATTTTGCAATTAAAATTCATACTATTTGATGGCGCGATTTTTTAAACATTTTTGATCTATATTTTTTAGCATTTGACATGCTCCGCCACTTTTAAAGTATAAATTATTTGAGAATAAGGAAAAAGAGATTTTTTGTACTAGCGGGAATCGAACCCGCGTCTTTTCCAATCCGGGGAAGTGCTCTAAGCCACTGAGCTATAGTACAGGTACTTCGACCATCCCAATCTCCTTATTACATTTGTCTTTACGACCAGCGCCATCTATCGGAAGCATTTACATGCATTAAACCGATATAGTAAGTTTAATTTTGCAATTAAAATTCATACTATTTGATGGCGCGATTTTTTAAACATTTTTGATCTATATTTTTTAGCATTTGACATGCTCCGCCACTTTTAAAGTATAAATTATTTGAGAATAAGGAAAAAGAGATTTTTTGTACTAGCGGGAATCGAACCCGCGTCTTTTCCAATCCGGGGAAGTGCTCTAAGCCACTGAGCTATAGTACAGGTACTTCGACCATCCCAATCTCCTTATTACATTTGTCTTTACGACCAGCGCCATCTATCGGAAGCATTTACATGCATTAAACCGATATAGTAAGTTTAATTTTGCAATTAAAATTCATACTATTTGATGGCGATAAACATTTTTGATCTATATTTTTTAGCATTTGACATGCTCCGCCACTTTTAAAGTATAAATTATTTGAGAATAAGGAAAAAGAGATTTTTTGTACTAGCGGGAATCGAACCCGCGTCTTTTCCAATCCGGGGAAGTGCTCTAAGCCACTGAGCTATAGTACAGGTACTTCGACCATCCCAATCTCCTTATTACATTTGTCTTTACGACCAGCGCCATCTATCGGAAGCATTTACATGCATTAAACCGATATAGTAAGTTTAATTTTGCAATTAAAATTCATACTATTTGATGACGGTAAAAAATATAGATCAAAAATGTTTATCGCCATCAAATAGTATGAATTTTAATTGCAAAATTAAACTTACTATATCGGTTTAATGCATGTAAATGCTTCCGATAGATGGCGCTGGTCGTAAAGACAAATGTAATAAGGAGATTGGGATGGTCGAAGTACCTGTACTATAGCTCAGTGGCTTAGAGCACTTCCCCGGATTGGAAAAGACGCGGGTTCGATTCCCGCTAGTACAAAAAATCTCTTTTTCCTTATTCTCAAATAATTTATACTTTAAAAGTGGCGGAGCATGTCAAATGCTAAAAAATATAGATCAAAAATGTTTAAAAAATCGCGCCATCAAATAGTATGAATTTTAATTGCAAAATTAAACTTACTATATCGGTTTAATGCATGTAAATGCTTCCGATAGATGGCGCTGGTCGTAAAGACAAATGTAATAAGGAGATTGGGATGGTCGAAGTACCTGTACTATAGCTCAGTGGCTTAGAGCACTTCCCCGGATTGGAAAAGACGCGGGTTCGATTCCCGCTAGTACAAAAAATCTCTTTTTCCTTATTCTCAAATAATTTATACTTTAAAAGTGGCGGAGCATGTCAAATGCTAAAAAATATAGATCAAAAATGTTAGGAACAGTTCGGACGAGACCTACTGCCTTCTAAATTAAGTTCAGTAACAGAGCGACTGAATCATCGGTAATGGGTGAACGAGAGGCGGGTACATTATAGCCCCGCAGCTTAGATCCTATGTCGGCGTAGCAAAATGTGTCCACAGTAAGTAGAGCCGCAACTGTGAGCCAGTTAGAGTAGCAGTGTGTAGCGTGGGGGGTCTCCACGAGTGGTCGATGGATATAGTTTACGGCAGGACGGATAAGCCCCGGTTTGATTGCGTTGTGAAAAGTTAATTAAAGTTTCTCGTTTTGTCTGCGAGTTGGCTCCGCTCCGTGTGCCACTGAGATGAACACCATATATTTATTGGTAGTGTTATACTTATATATAATACGTACTTTGATGGGAGTACTTACTTATTTAGTAACTTTTAAAGATTCGCGAATTGTACACATATTTAAAGTAACATAAACATCATCTATCTATACTATTATAAAACTGTAACAGAGCTATGTCTGTACATTTAAGATATTTGAGAAAAAATGACTATAATAGGCTATATAGGCATAATATTTTTTTTTAGAATTTTTGTCTGTTTGTTTGTTCGCGCATCACACAAAAACTACTAAACGGATTTTGAGACAACTTTTTTTATTTGAAAGGCCTTAATTAGACTTAAAAACTGGTATACATTTTATCCCGCTACTATATCGGGAACCTGAGATATAACCGAAAATCTAGAAAATTATTTAAACTAGCATTTTATTTAGAATTTATTTAAAAGAACTACTAGATGGATTTTGATGCAACTTATTTTATTTGAAAGGCTTTGATTTGACTTAAAAACTGGTAGACATTTTATTCTGCTACTATATCGGGAACCTGAGATATAACCGAAAAACTAGCTTTTGGCTGAGGCGAAGCCGCTGGCAAAGGCTAGTGCGCTTATAAATTAGGTGAAATTATTAACTACCATATACCCGACGTTTGAACTGCGTTGCAGCAGCCGTGTTCACGGGACAACTCAGTTGGTTAGTGGAGGTATCAAATAGTGTCTGATTTTTTTATAATTTTATTGGTCGTCTTTTAAAGTCATAACTATACTTTCTACCTCAGTTTCGTCAATGTCCAGCATGCCGAAAGATGTTAGTGATTTGTTACAAGTTAATGGGTAATGCGTCGGATCTAGGGAGAGACCCTGAATATTTTCTGCAAGGTGCCGGCCGACATTCACAAAGTGACTGTTTGCAATGTTGGCAGACACTACAGGGGATGACTTTAGTTGTAATAAACTTGAAGATGCTTCAAAGGAGTCTGGTATGTGAGTTACTTTTTTAATGTGCTCCCATATTTTTTAAGAGCTTGTCCCAGCACTTGTTAGGGCAATATTATCATAGTCGGTCTTTACCTTTCTCAAGATATTATTGCAAAAAATTCGGTACCTTTTGTATGTTATTTGCAGATCCGAATTATTAGGGTTAGATTTGAATAAAGAATGAATAAAATAAGGTCTAAAGGTGGACAAAGAGTATATTCTAAAGAAAGGTGGAGACATTCTTACGCAAACACAAGATGTGTTACGCCGATGGAGTGAATATTTTGGAGATATGTATGCGGATGTTCAGTGTACCACATGTGGTCTAACATTCAACATTCGGTACCGGCATCCTCTGATGACATTAGTATGGATGAAGTTGAATGTGCGATTAGAAGTTTGAAAAATGGTAAGGCAGTGGGTATTGATATGGTGTCTGCTGAGATGATCAAGCTTGGAGGCTCATGTGTCTGGGAATCCTTCCTGATGGAGGCTCATGTGTCTGGGAATCCATCCTGATGCTTCTCAATTTATGTTGGAGCTCAGGAATGGTTCCCAAGGACTGGAGAAGCGCAGTCATCGTGCCCTTGTTTAAAAACAAGGGTTCACATTATGATTGTGCAAACTACAGAGCCATAAGCTTGACCAGTTTGGCAGCCAAAGTGTATGGTAAGATTATTGAAAGGAGAATGAGGATGGTGTCTGATGAATTTTTGTGTGAGGCACAAGGAGGTTTCAGGTGTGGAAGGGGATGCATGGATCAAGTGTTTTCTCTGCGCAACATTGTGGAGAAGCATCTGGCTGTAGGCCAGAGGGTTTTCTGCAATTTTGTGGATTTAGAGAAAGCATTTGACACGGTTGTACGAAAGGAACTTTGGGACATTTTGCCGGAGTATGGTATTTACGGTAGACTGCTACAAGCGGTACAGTCCAGTTACATGGACTGCAGAGCATGTGTGCGGCTGGATGATGGAATGTCACCCTGGTTTGATGTCAATATTGGCGTTAAACAGGGCTGCATTCTATCAACCAGACTGTTTATCATATATCTGGATAAATGTCTATAAAGGTTGAATGAAATTAATGTGGGAGTTCAGATGGGCGACTCAGTGGTTAACTCTCTGCTATATACAGACGATGCAGTTCTATTAGCGCAGTCTGCGACTGACCTGCAAACCCTAGTCGACGTAATGACAGATGATTGTAAGAAAAGGGGCCTACGTGTGAATGTGAGCAAAACCAAAATAATGGTTTTTGAAAGAGAAGAAGCCAGAACAGATGTTAGAGTAGCATTAGGAAATGGTGTGCTAGAACAAGTGGATGAATTTGTATATCTTCGATGTGGATTCAGTCGGGATGGATAGTACACCGCTGATGTAGAGAGAAGAGTGAATGCGGGAAATAGAGTGAACGGAGCATTGGGACAACTTCTGGGCAGTCATCGCCTCAGCCAGAGGGCACATGTCGCAATACACAACGCAGTGCTTGTCCCAACGTTATTATATGGAAGCGAGACTTGGGTATGCAAAAAGGAGCATAAGAGTAAAATCAATATGGTCGAAATGCGATCTCTGCGGAGAATCTGTGGAGTGAGGCTGACTGACCGCGTTCGTAACAACGACGTAAGAGAGCGAGTAAGTATGAAAGAGAGTATTGGTGTAAAGATGCGAAAGTGAATGCTCCGATGGTTCGGACATGGATTGGAATGCCGGACGAGTGACTGGTTAAGAAGATATACAATGCGAAAGTGGAAGGATGTAGGTATAGGGGGAGACCGAGACTCACCTACCTAGACCAAATCGGTTATATATTAAAGGAAGGTGGAATCAGGAGTCTCCGAAACCGGCGAGAGTGTATGAAGAGAGTTATGAATGTTGAGGAAGCGAGATATGTATGCAAGAATAGAGCCTCTTGGCACTCTGTTCTCTCTGCCTACCCCGCAATCAATAAAATTACAATAGTCTCAAGTACAGAAAAGGACGTTAAGCACCTTTTTATCTTTAAAAAAAGGGCGATTCCTGTGGGATAGCTATTTTTGGAATATAATTGTCATTCCACAGACTGCCTTATATATATCGGAGGATAGACTTTAATTCCTATATTGTATCTAAAGTACAAATTATTTGTGAATAAGGTAAAAGAGATTTTTTGTATTAGCGGGAATCGAACCCGCGTCTTTTCCAATCCGGGGAAGTGCTCTAAGCCACTGAGCTATTGGTATTGGTATTGGTTCGGCGGGCTGTTCTACGCAATTCCACGTCTGAGCGCGTGTTTTGCGTGTGGGTGGGTGTGAAACCTTCACTCGGACCAACCCAACCCCTGGAAGAACGCCAACAGCCCTTTGGTGTTGCTGGTGATCTCCCGGAGAGAACTTGAGCTCCTGAAGTATTTGGTCACAGGACCACATACAGATGTGGCGACCTCCGCACAGTGCTGCAACACAGGGACCGCCGTCTCCTCCTCTTGCAGGCACGCTCTGCAAAGTGTCTGTGATTCCTAAGACAAATAAATGTTTGTTAAAGTATCCGTGACCAGTGATAGCTGCCGTGACTATCCGCAGTTGCTGCTTAGTTAGCCGAAGTAATTGATTCGGCTGTCTAACAGCGGTAATGCTTCCTTGGCCTGTCTACACTCACCGTAACTAATAGAGTTGATGATGGTCCCTAGTTCTTTCCCTTACCAGAGTCCGAGGTTTGGCAAAGGGCAAAGCTATGATGGGTTCCGGTCCGACAGCAGCCATGTCAGAACCTCTTCTAGCCAGCTCATCTGTTGCATCATTGCCTCTGGAGCCACTATGTCTCTTGATCCATTGTAGGGTTATGTTATTGAAGTTGCCTACCTGATTTAGTCTTTGGTGGCATTCGTGTATGAGTCCAGATGTGACCGTATGGCTGTTCAGCGCCTGGAGCACTGCCATACTGTCTGACAGTATTCGGAGATTCTTACCCTTTATCTCTCTGGATGTAATTGCAGATGCTGCTAGGGTGATACCCAAACATTCTGCCTGAAATACCGTGTTATACCTACCTAGTGGCGTACCTATATGTACATTGAGATCTTCTGAGAAGACTCCGGCTCCAGTGCCTGTACCTGTTTTTGATCCATCTGTGAAGATACGGAGTTCGCTGGGCCTTAGTCCCTCGTAGTGTCTGTCTTCATACAGTTAGACCTTGTATTTTTTATCAAACATAAATTGTTTTGGTATACGGTCACTTACCGCTGTGATGATAGGGAGCTCCTCGGTGAGCTCTTCTAGTAAGGTCGTATGCTGTGTCTTACAATACCTCCATAAACCTAAGGTTTTTGACTCGTAGAGATGCTAAAGCTGTTTCTTGCTTTATGTACAGTGAGAGCGGTGGTAGATTTAACATGGCCTCCATTGCCGCTGTGGGAGTTGTTCTCATGCAACCTGTCATTTCCGTGCAAGCTAACCGTTGTACGCGCTGTAATTTATTTGCTGCTGTGCTCAGTCTGGTCCTAGGCCACCAACCTACAGCATCAAAAGTGAGCATGGGGCGTATGATTGTGGTGTATAACCATAGAATGATTTTTGGGTTTTGGGTTTACCGTTAGTTCGTATTCACTACACCAAGTTTCTGCTATCCTTAGCGCTTGTTGATTTAAGTTGCAGATGGTGTCGGTTACCTTACCTGAGATCAAGATTGCAAGGTCGTCCGCATATCCTATCGTGTATTTGTGCTTAGCATTGAGTTTGGTGATCAGGTCATTTATAACTAAATTCCACAGCAGGGGTTAGAGGACCCCCCTTTGTAGACAGCCTTTGGCTATCATTGCCATTTTTTCCTCTCCTTCTAGTCGAACCACTCTTTTGCTAAGCATGTTTCTTGTCCAGTCAATCAGTACGGGATGTGCCCCATGTTTAGATAGGGCTTTACATATGCTGGAGAAATTGGTCCTGTCGAAGGCACCCTCGATGTCTATAAAGGTACCTAGACAAGAGCCTTTTTGTTCTATTGCCTCTTCGATCCTACTGACCACTAGATGAAGAGCCGACTTGGTAGACTTACCCGCACTGAAGGCGTGTTGGTTTAAATGAAGAATGATGGCGTTGGTCGTAAAGACAAATGTAATAAGGAGACTGGGATGATCGAAAGATCTGTATTTTAGCTCAGTGGCTTAGAGCACTTCCCTGGATTATAAAAGACGCGGGTTCGATTTCCGCTAGTACAAAAAATATCTTTTTCCTTATTCACAAATAATTTGTACTTTGAAAAGTAGCGAAGCATGTCAAATGCTAAAAAATATAGATCAAAAATTATATCTAAAGGATTAGAAACGCGTTGGTTATTATGGTGGTTGATTGTTCGATCCGATATATTGTTTGTCATTAGAAATGCTTTGTTAAATTTTAATCATTGATTTGAATTTAATTTTATTTTGAATTTTATATAACGTCTAAACACTAATAACTGTTGTAAATTACGTTCAATAAAAGCAGTCGAATGTTGACGTTGAGTTTTCTTAAAACCTTGGCCAGTTTATGGTATTCTGATTTATTTTTTCTGGAGAAGCTGTTTGACTGAGCCCTAGGATCCTAGCAAAATTGTGTGATTAAATGCTGGTGAGAGCGACGTAAGATGGGTGTCGCGAACTCATTGCGACAGGGCAACTCTTTGTGTGATCCACAAATGGTTGTTCTGAGTTTGTGTCTTTTAAATTGTATGTTCGTAAAGCCTCTCTCTATATCTGGATTATTTCTTAGTTTAGGGTATTGCCTTTTTTAATAAAAAATAACTATCAAAACTAGACTTTTTAAAATAAAAATAAATGGCATTAATGTAACATAGATAATAAAACAAAATAAAAACAATACCAAATCAACGGCGGAGCTAACGCAATGTTCTACGCAGCGTAGCGCTACGCCGTAGGAGCTAATGTATTAGTCCTCGTAGCACGCATCTTCTTATTTGTTACGTTCAATTTCTGAGATAATTAGATCTGACATTCTGAGCTGATAATAATTAGTTAATTACTTAATTCTCAGTGGATCAAGTTATTGGTAAAACAAATATACAAATAATTATAAATATACATTTTTACTTTTAAGTGCACGACTCGCCTGCTCGTAGGCGGTTACAATACATAGCATCACGCCTGTATTCCCCGAAGGGGTAGGCAGAGGTGTATTACACACCCACGACTCGCCAGCTATGTTTAAGTCCCACGTAATAGGGGGCGAGCCTATTGGCGTCTACCGGGCACATTTCCAAACTCCGGGCTGTTACTGAGAATTTTTCTTTTTAGGAAAAAGCTCAATAACATTGCCCGACCCGGGGATCGAACCCGAGACCTCATGATTAGCAGTCGCATACACTACCGCTACACCACCGAGGCAGTTAGAGAGTCAGACAATAGCCTATAGATTAAATAAATAAGTAAATAGACGCGGTGTGCGATTTTTGTTTAACCCTTTTTTTGTCCCACTATTGGTCATGGCTCCTTTCATGGTAAGAGGGATTATCAATAGTCTAACACGCCGGCCCTGTGCGGGTTGGCAGATTTCACAAGCCGTTGAGAAAATCTTGATATTTTCCTTCACCAAACAGTGATAACTTGTAAACAAATACACACATAATTTTGAAACATCTGGAATGGTGAGAGGAGTGTGCCGTGCGAGGTCTGGACCTTGGACTGGGGATCGAACATGATTCCACTGTCTTTACAGTCCTTGATTTTACAAAACTTACTTCATTTATATTTCTTACACACTTTTATTTATTTTACCTATGCCCACAATAAATAAAAGAAAGAAAGAAAGAAAATTAATTTTATTTTACAGTGTTGACGTACAAAATATCTTAAATTAAATATTTAGGCATTTCATAACCGTTTGTATATCGCTACTGTATCAATAAGGACCGCACTCAGCATATTGCTATGTTAGTTAAGTTAACACAGCGCTGGTTTTCAGTGTGACCCTATGTGCTAGTGGCGCACGGACGCCATAGTTCAGGGTACCAGATGTCCTCAATATTACTTAAAAAGAAAAATACACTACACCTCCGAAAAACATTACATATTAAATATTAACTTAATTATCTTACAGACTATGCACACATTAATCACTATATAACAAACCAAAGTAAACTTAATACTACTTATGAATAACATAAATACATAATTTTTACTGAAATTATTTTTACACAAATGTGCCCTAAATCTATGTCCGAATAACAACGTCCCACTAGAGCACACACGCCACCCACAACAAATCACCAATTTTTTATCTGACTGTGTGTTCCGGCCAATCCCAGGAACAGCTGGACCGATTTGGACCGGACTTTATAATTGAAGTTTAGAAGTACGGAGACCTATACTACCTGTAGTTTTTGCTCGAGTAATAATTGTCTTTTTAAATGTAACTTAAAGGTTTCCTTTTTTTTTAGACATCTAAGCGGCGGATCTAACCCATTCCGTATGTGAGTGGCGGCATACCTGAAGCAACCTCTAAAGGCTGCAGTTTTGTGTTCTGGTAAGTGGACGGGACATAGTAAGAATAATGTGTAAGGAGTGATCCTGCCTCCAGGTCAACTTACTGTATAAATAAAGAGGCGCTTTGTTTTTAATTACATTGAACAGCAAAGTAGCTAAATGTAGCTTACGCCTGTTGGCCCTCTTTATTACATCATTTTGATTTAAGTAAGGTGTGACATAACTCCGACAAGGGATACTAAAGCAGAATCTGCCATACGCATTTTGTACACGTTGTATTAAACGCTCTGTTCTAGACAATAGGCAAGGACCATAGACAACATCGCAGTAATTAAATTTTGATAATACCAAACTATCTACTAATCTTTTCCGCATAGGTACTGTTAAAAACTGCCATATTCTATAGAGATATACGTACATACATACATACATACTTCCATATAGAGGATTTTTAATCTATAAAAGAATTTTTTTACTACACTATTAATGTGTGATTCGAAACGAAGTGCAGAATCAGTAATAAGACAATTTGTAATTTCACGATCTCACGTAGAGTTAAGCCTATGTGTAATAGACGCACATATTATTTTCACATAACTGTATGAGACACATTCGCTTCTCATTATCTGCTACGTTAAAGTATAACATAATTCAAATGAAATATTCCATCAATGACAGATTTAATATTAAATATGTAACAAAAGTCAACCATCCAGCGATGTGAGCTTCCATATGTTCGTTTATTTCTTATAGCACATTCAGCGTTCTGTGCACTTTAACAGACCAGTGCTGATTTATTTTACTAATATTGTAAATTGGAAAGTAATTTTATTTATTAATTTTTGACGCAGTTTAAAATGATCTTAACTAGTTCATCATTAGTAGTAGGTATAGTAATCTTTTTTTTGTATTGCATGTAGTGGCAGACGAGCCACGGCCCATCTGATGGTAAATGGTAACCGTCACTCATGGACTCAACTATACCGAAAGTATTGTTAAGCCGCTGCTCACCATTTCATTTCACCGATATGAAATGAAAGAATAAAGGGCTATCTCCTGCTACAGCCAAAACGCAACGATGTGCTTCATGGTCGGTCACACGGGAGATGGTGGTACCAACCCGCTCTGGACCTATACCATGTGAATACTCCCACTTGGTCCCCAGCTTTACCACCAGTCATGCAACGGATGATAATTGCTTACTTCCCTTAGTCACCTCATACGACACCCGTGGGAAAGAATTGGGTGGTGACAATTATATTCTTAGTTCGTCACCACACGGACAGATCATAATATACAAGCCTTCTGTAGGCTCCAGACTGTAAGTTGCACACAAATATTATGATGATTGATTTACTAGTTACAGCTTGAAAGCGTAAATACAAACAAACATAATACCAGTGTTTAAACAAAAAAAGTTGCATCAATATCCATTCAGCAGTTTTTATGTAATGTGCAAACAAATAAACAGACAAAAATTCTAAAAAACATAGATATATTTAGATATTTTTATATATCTTTTTAGCATTTGACATGCTTAGCACTATACATTAAACACAAAGTGAAAAATGTGAAATCGAAAATAACGTATAGTGCTAAGCATGTCAAATGCTAAAAATATATATAAAAATATCTAAATATTTAAAGGTCAGTATAATGTATGAAAATACTTCCGACAGATGGCGCAGGCGTCACCCAAAAACGTTAAGTATGATGTGTTATCGAAATTAGCAGTCAGGAGCAATTGTCAGGATGGCTGAATTGGTAAAGCATCTGGACGGTATCCAGAAGATGCAGGTTCATATCCTGCTCCTGACTGTTATTTTCGATTTCACATTTTTCACTTTGTGTTTAAAACATAGATATATGTATATGTTCAGACACGCTTATATTGCCTAACACATAGTATATTTATATATTATTATATAGTTTTTTGAGGCTCTGCAGCTTTACAATAGTTAGGATTGTTATTTATGTGCCAGACGGTAGCGTATTTATACTAACTAATTAACATTTGCTAATACGATTGATTGATATGATCATATGAGGTGATGACAATCAATTCAACATTATTTTACGTTAAAAACCGTTCGTCATAAACACAAATAAAACAGTATCTAACTTTTAGCAAAAGTTATAAGAAACCATCAAATGTAAATAGCGCAAAGATTACACACAATATTACATTTTATTTTTAAGATAATTTACATGAAAACAATAAATCAAGTTACATATGTGTGTCAGATCACAAAATAAAAAAATGCCATCAGTCATAAGCCAAAAATGTTTCTCAGGATTGAAAACTCCACCTCTGAAGTAATGTCACACAGTGGGCCGCCACTACAGGCGGAGACGCGACTTATTTTGTGTGATGGGGGCTCCACTACCTTGATAAGCAAGAATAGAGCCATTTGGCACTCTGTTCTCTCTGCCTACCCTGCAAGGGAGATGGCGTGATGATAAGTAAGTAAGTAAATAATGAAAAACCGGCCAAGTGCGAGTCGGACTCGCGCACGAAGGGTTCCGTACCATTGACTAGGTAAACAACATTACACTATTGTAACTCTCTGTAACAATTGTGTTTGGCTGTTACCAAATTTTGTAAGTAAAATTTGACTCATTTCGTGGTTTTCAACTTAGATGCGCATAACGAAATATTTTATTTTTAGTATTTGTTGTTATAGTGGCAACAGAAATACATCATTTGTGAAAATTTCAACTGTCTAGCTATCGCCGTTCTTGAGATACAGCCTGGTGACAGACGGACGGACAGACAGACGTTGTATGGGAGCCCCCCTTAAATATTATTATTTTTTTGTTTTTAGTATTTGTTGTTATAGCGGCAACAGAAATACGTCATTTGTGAAAATTACAACTGTCTAGCTATCGCCGTTCTTGAGATACAGCCTGGTGAATGACGGATGGACAGACAGACAGGCAGCGAAGTCTTAGTAATAGGGTCCCGTTTTGACCCTTCGGTTACGGAACCCTAAAAAAGACTTGAGCAGTCTTACGAGGTTTGTGATCAAAGTTGATTTTTACGCGACTAGAAATCTAAGTACAACAGCTTAGCCATTGTTTGTCTGCATTTACGAGTATGTAATGATATAAACTATATGCATATATATATTCACGCTTTGTCCAACGCTTCAGCGATGCGTTCACAAACAAACGTGGACTTCTCTTTCAACAAATGACTTTCCGCACCGCTGCGCGACAATCACAACCACCGCACACAATTTCATGCGCAAACTTTCGCTTCATTCACCCTCTAGGAACACTTTGCGGTGCAAATTCGAATGCATTCTGTGTGTGTCTGTATCTAAAGCATTAATTGAATTGACGAGTACTACAGAACTAGGCATCTATATACACTGAAACAAATTACTTCTTACTACAAACATTAAACTGGGGCCCTCACCCACTACTACTACCCTGTTCGTTACCCAGAACGACGGGGTGTGCGGTTAGGAACATTTTTTCCCGCCAAAACAAAAAAAAAACGGTTTAATAACACCCTAACCTATACGATGTGGGTAATGCTAATACTAATATATGTATTTCATCAAACGTGGAGATTTAAACGATATGGCCATTACATGAGCTTAGCCATATTTTATAATGAAATAGAACCATTTCATGACATGGCCGGCCACATCATGAAGTGACCAATTCTATGACATGGCTACGACCTGTATATACGAGTAGGTGCCATAGCCTTGTCCATTTTTCCATAACACTTCTGTCAGACAAAATGAAATATTTTAAGATGAACTTTCATATTTCAGTTAGTAGTACTCTAAATGCAATAAGTTCTCATACACTGACGTGGGTCTTTTATAGTTCGAGTATGTGTGGATGTATCTCTAAAACTCATAAAGTAAAATAACAGAACAAACTCTAAGTATAATAAACCACTGTTAGTACCAAAATGCAATTTGAACAATTTCCAAAACAACAATATATGTAGGTATGTATATCGCTACCTAATATTAATTTGTCCTAAACCACTGTTCACACGTCACTACGTGTGTGCTCAACAAGTTTTATAATTGCGACAAACATAGCCCCCGTCTCTTACTAGGCTGTGCAACTACCGGCCTGGGCTCTGTGCCAGGGGTCGGTATAATACGCTAACTTTGGGTCATCTGCAGATTAGCGACTAACTTTAACAACTATCATTTGGCTTTCGGAGAATCAGTTTACTTAGATGACATGACATTAGTTTAAATGCTGTTCTACATTAAAATTTGGGATGGACTCTGAACTAGGTAAATGCTAGCTTGGGTTATCGGATGCCGTTTTGTTCTTGTTAAGATCTAAATTAAAATGGAAACTAGATCTTGGGTGTGGCCGATATTCTTATGGCAGTCATAGATTAGTGGTTCTTATTACTTATGTAACTATTTCAATTACAGTAGTTAGTATGCATCCAACAATGTTAAACTCTTTTCCATTCTCTCAAAGTTCATACATATGAATATTCTGTAAGTATAAAAGGGTTTTCTGTTTTAGACGATGTGGTCTAAAGTATAACGCCCTTCATTATTACATACATGTTCACTTGTTCAAACGTATTATCACGTGATATAATATATAGTAATAAACAGACGTGACCGCAAATTTAATTTTTTGTACTTTTCCGAACCCCGCACCATCCACCCGTCACCATCCCCGTGACTTCGCTGACGGACTTCAGATTTGGTTTAAGGAATAAATAAAAAAATCGGGTCCTAATTTATCTGTATATCTATATATATATATATATATATATATATATATATATACATATATGTGTAATTTATTATTTATTTAGTCATTAGGACAATATGGCATAACTTGCTATCTTACAAGAACTATTCTTATTTTCGGGATAAATGTATACTATATGTTAAGTCAGTATCTCGATTTTCTACAAAGCCTCAATCAAAATTCATTCAGTCATTAAGGTGTGATTTATCGACAAACCTACAAACATTCAAATATCTAAAGACTCATCATAAAGTTTCGTGTTTATAATATTAGTAGGATTAGTAATAGAAAAGTATTGGCGTGACCTATGATTTGAACTTGCTCTTGTTGTGAAATACTTGTAGGTATATAAACAATATTATACTAGTAAATAAATAAGGCAGGCACCCTTGAATTTAATTTTCCTACTCCGGCTGCGCGTCGTAATATCAAATGATGCACGCTGCTCCTGTCGGCGTCTGACAGCGCACGTGTAGGTACCTGTGTTGCAAAAATTAAATATCTGTTCCTTGCGCTACAATTTCAGTACAAATATGAAAATAGTTTTGTCAGCAGACTGGCACGTGTAGCTTTAGGAAATAAATGGCCTTTCAGAGTAAATCTCAGTATCGGTTATGTTTACAAGCACCGCTGTTTCTTATTCATATGTACATAATGATATATAATATCGAATCCTAACCCAAGGGCACCACTTTTTGAGGATATTCTCTTTGAATAAGAGCAACTTAAGTTTTAAAGTATGGGACACATCTCTTCAGAATAATAAATATTTAAGATTTGTTTGACGAGGGTACAATTAATTGAAACAAGATTGACAGCGCTACCACTAACCATTCTATAGACTGTGGCAACTATAGTGTACAGTGCCCCCCCTCCCCACGTGTTGCAGTTTGCTGCCACTCGTCTCGCCTCGCGGAGAACTCTTTAACTTTGTTCTTTAATTTTACCGTAAGCCGTTTGCGCGTCGCTCTCGCTCAACTTGTAGCAGTTTAATTTGAACAAGTTTTGTGAGTTAGCGCGCTGTGGGGCAGCACTCGCACTCAAACTTGTTCAAATTTCACGTTATATTTTTTAAGCAAATTTGATATTACGTAAAGTGCAATTTCTGGAACTTAATCGGTTAAGATTGTTCCGATCTCTGTCTGTGTTTACATCTCCTTACGTATTTTACTATTTAGTCATTTCGTGTATACAAACATTATAATGATTAAAAGTTCACCAATTTAAAGATTGCATGCTTATGGATTAGCTAGCGCTGGTTTCACTGTCCTCTGCTAGATATAGGTCTGACGAAGACAGCACCCTTTTTTTTTGTTGAGGCTGGAAAAAATGTGGAATAACCATGTTCGAAAAGTAGATTTTTACGTGTAACTGTTCTATAAAATTCGTTCTAACGAGATGATTAGACATATTGTATAAGTGCATACCCACGAATCATTTGTTTCAAAGGTATATAATTGTCAAAAAAACATCATACTGTTCGTACAGAGATTATTACCTATTTATTTAGTACTACACAAAATTTCGTACCCACCATATAATTTTTAATTTCCTAACACCACCAGGTCATAAAGTTAAAAAAAAAAGGAGAATTCCTAAAAATTTTGACACTGTACTTTCCCTCCAGAACTGAGCTGAAGGGAGCGCCGGTCTTAAATATACCGCCCCCCATAATTAATCACTAACACCCGATTAAAAGGTAACGTACATTTCTTTTACAATTCGAAATTAACCTCTAAAATAGCCCATGTCTGTTGCACAATTTCGTGTTTGTTAAGATTCTTATGGAGGAATATTTCACCCTTTGGCACATATATTTTTTATTGTTACTACTCGTCATTTTATTACGTTAGATAATTTTATTTTACATATCTAAATTTTTTACCCTAATTTAGTTGACCGAAACTCCTCCAATAGAATTCATATTATAATATCTATACTTTTAAATCCTTTGCAAAATACCTAGTAATACTCATAACATAGTTGTCATTCCATAGAATTTTTATTCCAAAATTGTTAATACTAATTATTTAAGATTGTAACATACAACTGCATTTGGAATTTTATTCGCTTCTAAAATATAATAATAGTTCGCATACAGTATATAATTTAAGAATATTGCTTTTTGCTACTTAACATCACGCTGTCTCCCTTATGGGTCAGACAGGCACTTTTAAAACAGTTATTTCATAAATGTTATATATCTTCACGCCGTCTCCCTTATGGGGCAGACAGGCATTTTAAAAACAGTTTTATCATTAGATGTTACTTATCATCTAGACCATTATGCAACTGGCTTATTTGTTTAAATGTAGTCATACAATAATTATTCTGTTTGTATGTTGCTATATCATCTCACCGTCTCCCTTAGGGGGGCAGTCATACATTAGGTAACTATTTTTTTTATCAGTATCAATGTTTAATACCTGCAGAATGTAGGGGGTTCTGATTTTTTCCGATACACCTCCGCGAGCCTTTCCGCCTCCAAGTCCCATGGGGGGATTCCGGCCAATGCACAGGCTGCCTTCATCGACACCGTGCATTATCCGCGTATGAAACTGGAGGCGACGACCCTCTGTGGTCTCCACAGAAGAGCCCTGTTCAGTGCGTTCAGGGACTCCACCCACACGGGTACGCCGTACAGCGCTATCGACCGGACCACCCCCGCGTAAAGCCGTCGGCACGCATTGTTGGGTCCGCCCATATTCGGCAAGAGCCGTGCAAGGGTGGACGACGCACCGACGAGCTTCGGGGATAGTTGGCGGAAGTGCTCGCGAAAGCGCCACCGCCTGTCCATCACCAGGCCCAGATACTTGAGCTGGGCCCGAACCTCAATGTGGACCCCGTCCACTGTGATCGAGGCGCCAGCAGGTGGCCGACGTCGGGACCCATGGGAAAGTAGGGCCTCCGACTTATCCAGGGCCACCCAAAGCCCCAGCGCCCCGATCCTCCTGACCACCTCCGAGGTCCCTAAGGTGGCCAGGAACGCCGCTTCCTCGAAGTTTCCGCCCTGAACCGCGACCAGCGTGTCATCCGCATAGCAGATGACCGCCAGACGAAGATAGCTCTCTAACAAGTGGTTTTAAGCGGCTTACTGCAGCTTTGATGATGTCGTCAATTCACTCGGTGAGAGGGCATCCTAAACTGTACCCGGTACGTGTTCGCCACATAAGAGCATCTATTCGCAAATGGTTCATCAAGTAAAGTAGCTTTCTCTATTGCCACTGCTGGTTACTTGAGATTTAACATTTATATTCAAATTATTATAGAATGGATATTATAGGAGGAGAGCCCACCCCTCACCCACGGATTGTCAATCCCAGTTATGTTTGGACAGAATAACCTTTTTATATAAGATTTTTTTGTTTAGGCGGGAAAAAATGGTCATAGCTGCACACCCCGTCGTCCGGGGCAACGACGGTCTCTCCGCCTTTATTGGCAGGCCACTGGAACCATGTTACATTCCTTCGGTGGTAAGCGACCTCCCTGCCTGTAAGATAAGAGAGAATAAGCTTTCAGTCAGTATGGTGGACTATGGTCAAACTTAAGTATACAGAGAGTCGAACTGTAAACACGTAGTAGTTGGCAAGCTTAAGCATTACTTTACTATAATATTGTTAACCGAGCTGCGCATAAAGATGCTGTCATGTGGTCATATTGTATTCTACGGACGTGACGTAGATAAAAGTCATGCGCTAACACATTCAGTTCCACAAGGTCGGTATAAAAAATAATTTGAGGTTATTTGTAGAGAAAACCTCTCTGAATACGAGTTGGGTTTTAGCGAAGATATAAAAGCTCGGTTAAATAGCGCGTGCTCTGAGCTCTAGCTTAAAAAGCGTAAACGATATTTTTATAATTTAATCGGAGTCTGGCGGCACGCCAGGGGCTGGTGCGGATTACGATGGGGCGCAGTTGGGCTGGCGCCAGACTTGAGACTGGTTTAGTTAATGCCGCCGCACAAGGACCCTGTGCTATATGTGACGCTGTGTGTAGCGCTGTATGTGTTGCTGTGTGTAGTGCTATAGGATTTCACTCAAGAAATACGTTCACTTGCTTTGTTATACTCTAAGCTTGTGTAGTCGTAGCTGTTAAAGCATAAGCAGCTGGATTTAAGCTTTTTGTTATAATAACTATTCGAACCGTTGATTTAGTGATTTTCTTCTGAATACTCTTCGGAAATAAAGCCGTGGAAACATGGAAAAAAAAAATAAGATAAAAAATAAAGTTCAAGAACTGTAACCCGCCTGCGGAAATAAAAAGTGATCTAAAAGGTACGATACAAGAAAATAATTTAGACAGAAATGAAGAAATTCGTAGGTTATGTACCTATGAATTTCAAGCGACGAGTACCTTGACCATTTTTGTACTTGTGCAGTTCTTGTATCGTACCTTTTAGATCACTTTTTATTCCCGTAGTCGGGTTACAGTTTTTAAACTTTATTTTTTATTTTATACTTTTCCGTTTTAACACTTTATCTAATATATAAAATTCTTGTGTCACAGTTTTAATGTTTATACTCCTCCCAAACGGCTAGACCGATTTTGATGAAATTTTATATTTATATTGAGTAGGTATTTTTTATACCCCTAAGTGTTAAGGGTAGCTGACACCAAAATTTTTTTAAAATTATTTGAACAATTTTTTTTTAACATTTTTCATCTATTTTTTTTAGCAATTGACATAATTATTATTATTGGTATAAATTATTTGTGAATAAAGAAAAAGAGATTTTTAGTAGGAGCGGGAATCGAACCTGCGTCTTTTCCAATCCGGGGAAGTGCTCTAAGCCACTAAGCTATCCTACTGATTTTTCGATCATCTCAATTTCCTAATCACATTTGTCTTACGACCAACGCCATCTATCGGCAAGCATTGCATGCATCCAATATAGTAAGTTTAATTTTGCAATTAAAATTCATACTATTTGATAGCGCGATTTTGTTAATCATTTTAGATCTATTTTTTTTTAGCAATTGACATGCTCCGGTAATTTTTAAGGTATAAATTATTTGTGAATAAGGAAAAAGAGATTTTTAGTAGGAGCGGGAATCGAACCCACGTCTTTTCCAATCCGGGGAGCAAGTTTCATCGAGCGCGAAATTAAAAAATAAAACTAGCTAACTCTTTAATAAAAAAAGACAATCAGACTTAATTCTGCAATAGGGACTTTGAATGTGAAATTGTAGAGTATAACTTAATGTCATAAAAGCATAAAAAATCAAAAATGTTCAACTATTCATCACTAGAATCTATCAAATGTGGATCAACATTTTCTAAATCGACTCATAAATGGAGAATAGCCTGCCCAGATGGTTGCCTACCCAAGGACCCGTCCTCACAAAAGCAGTGGGACAAGCCACTTTCTGAGCTGGTACAGAATAATCTTTTACAAACGTGCAGTGGCCTTACATAGTGTGATTGTCTCTTAGCTGTTTCGTGTTGGGAGTCTGGTCTTTGGTTAAAAGCTCTACCATCAAATGCATTAGGCACGCTTTTAAGTAATAACACATTCCGTATAGCCATTTCACGTCGTATTGGTGCTCCGTCCATCGTTCTACACCCATGCACATTCAGCGATAATGTAGAAGCTTTACGGCTGTTAGTATGGGATGCTACCTGTGTGGATACCTTGTCTTCGTCTCATCAGCAGAGTCTTTTTGGAGTGCTGCTGGCAGTACTGTATAACTTAATCACACAAATGGCGCAAATATCTAACCTCGGTAGAGGTTACTTATTTATGCGAGTTTTACCGTATCGTATGGTTGTGTCGCCTTAGTGAGTTTTTTGTCATTATCGTGCATGCTACTTTGCTATTATCACATTCTCCTCTATCTGTGAGAGTGCGGATTGTTAATCTTAGGTTATTCTGTCCAAAGATAACTGGGATTGACGATCCGTGGGTGGTGGGCTCTCCTCCTAAAATCCATTCTATAATAGTAACAATGGACTTCCGCCAAGTGTCGCCTCATTCAATTAATTATCATAATTTACTTTAAAACCTGAAATTAATATCTAACTTGGAGATTATTTTCATATGTTCTTCAGCGAAAAACACTCTAAAACTACGTTCCGAAGAATCACTTAGCTATTAACGTTATAACAATGTAAATGCATTTTTTTATTTATTATTGTTGAGATAAAGACGGAGTACCATTTATATTCATCTCACAGAAAGTTTTAGTACACGTAAAACATTAAGAAATTACAATGAATGCATATCTTGTAAGCATTATGTCGGTACTGAGTTCGTAGAGTGAAGGGATTCGTTGAATGAACCAGCATTTCCTAGCTAAATGGCCTCTTGTTGAAAAATATAAGTAAAACCCGCGCTAAAAAAATATTGTTAACATCGGTTAAAATCTGTTTAATCCATGTGGTGACGGAATAAGAATAAAAGTGTCACCACCCCATACTTTCCCATGGGTGTGGTACAAGGCGACTAAGGGAAGTAAGCAATTATCCCCCATTGCACTACTGGTGGTAGGGCTGGGTACCAAGTGAGAGTACATACTTGCTATCGGGCCCGAACGGGTCGGTACCACTGTCTTCTGTATGACCGGTCATGAAGCACGTCAGTGTGTTTTGACTGTAGCAGAAGATAGCCGTTTATTCTTTCATTTCATATCTAAGAAATGAAATGGTGCCCAGCGGTTTGACAATACTCTTGGTATAGTTGAGTCCATGAGCGACGGTTACCACTTACCATCATCAATAGCAATAAAAAAAAAAGAAGAAAATGCAGCCTATGTTACCCGGGTCATAATAACGAATCGATTGACGCCTTATGTATCAAAATCAGATAAATAGTTTAGGCGCTACGGTGGAATATGCGTAAATACAAATATACATACATACATAGACAGTTAAAATCATAACCCTTCCTTTGGGCTTCGTCATAGTCGGGTAAAATACTTAAAATTGCACTGGGATTAAGTAGACCGTTTACAAAATAGTAAATTAAGTAATTTGAATGAATTATCTATGGGATATGATGAGGATACTCCGACATCGCGCCTGAGGAGGTTTTACTTTAGTAATGTCAGTTAATTTTAGCAGCATGCATGTATGCCCACACATATATTTACGTACATACCTCTCGGTTAGCTTTGGAAACACGAGTGACTCCACCATATAACATGTTGTCTGCGTAATATCTCAGAGCTCTGAGAACGTTTCAATCCAATCGATTACAAGAAGATTAACTGACATAGAGCTTCAGTAAAGAAGTATTAGTTCATTTTGGAGTTAAAGTCGCAGCTATTGTATATCTAGGTACATTTATTGTGTATAGTTTATAGTATGTGGTTATCTGCGAGCGTACTCGAGGGCCACGAGCTCCACGGAAATTGTTTTATGTCAGCAAAAACGTGCAGTTTGAGAAAACATACAGAGAATCATTGGTCGTGGAATTGCACAGTTTTGCTTTGGAGATATAATTGCGCTGCTTCGTTTGGAGCAACGTTTAATAATGTATGTATATATATAATAGGCTTAAAGTAATAATAGTTTTTAATACAAGTGGTGATCAATTAACGAGTTTTGTCGAAGATTGATTTTAAAGCACTGTATCAATTTGTTTGCTGTTCATGTGTAGAAATGTGAATTACTATAAAGATTTAAATAAAATTTTAGTTCGATTATCGATAATTTTGAAAGTATTTGTATTATAGCATCGTTTGGTTTGTTTTTATCACGCTATTAAAGAAAGTAAAGGAGAGTACCCAATTTTCAGAGAAAGAAGGTGATTAATAAAATACATTCACGTCTCGCTTGAGGCAGGCGCCTGATGGAGTGGCTCACACACTACGTCAGGTAGTGGTCGAAATTCCGACTGCACGATTTCTGTGCTCATCTATTAAGTATATTGATCAAGATGCATTTACGTAGAAATATTGTCAATGGAATCGCATATCGCATTAACTATACATACATATATATATATTATATATGTATGTATAGTTAACTGGTATATATATATTATATATGAATAATCGCCTCTCAGCTACTCGCTATAGAGAGTTAAGCCTTTTTTAAATAACACTACAACCATTAAGTAAAGGGCGAAAACTCATTAACACGTAATATATGGAAAATCACAAATTTTTTGTACATTGTTCTGCAAATTGGTGACAATTTAATAGAAAACACGTTAAAAAAAATTTTTATTGGAATTAATATGGTTTAATAAAGATAGTGTATTGAATTTTAATGAATTACTTGTGGCAATATTTTGATAGGTACTCCAGAAAAAACGTGTGCCTCTGTCATTAATAATAATCTACAAAATCACGTGCAGCAATAGTACGCGTCACATGTTGTGGTGTCAAGGACCCGCTAAGTGACTACTTGTGTTAAATATTAAAGGCAGTCTCCCTTTGGGAAATATTTGTTTCAAAAAATACTTAAATACAAAAACGTTATTTAAAGCAGAGTGCTATCTTATCTCCCATTAGCAGTAATTATTATACGTAGGTACCTACTAGGTAGTGCTCCACGCGACGTTCGCTCGAGTTGTTTGTATGCAGGTGTGAGATGTTGCTGGCCACGTGACTTTACCTACGTATAAATAACATTGCCAGTGTGAAACTCATTCCCGGATATTTCACGTTATCGGAACATATTTTTGTACTTCTGTGATTATTTTATTTACGTCGAATGATTCATGGTTATTTTTTGTTAGAAACGTGGTACTCAATGCTTATGAAATAAAACTCACAGTCCATCCGTGATTTGAATTAAATTAGGTATTCGGATAAATTATGACCTAAATCAACAAATAAACACAGTTACAGAGTGGGATACTCCTTAACGATCAGTTACAGAGTGGGATACTCCTTAACGATCAGTTACAGAGTGGGATACTCCTTAACGATCAGTTACAGAGTGGGATACTCCCTAACGATAAATTTTGCCACTTCTCTGAAGGCCCATCTCTGAAGTAAAGCTGAAGTCGTGGGCAGAAGCTAGTTCATCGTATATAATGTTTAGCCGGTTGTACTTACTGACCATCAACAGTTGCGCTGTCGGTACAATAGCTACATCGTGTTGCGAGAGGAATAGCGCACGCAAACCGTACACAGCTTGTTTCATCCTCATTTCGTTCTAACAGTTTTTAGAACATGTTCGAGATTTATCAGTAAATTGTGATTACCTACCTTGTTGTCTTTGCGCGTTTAATATTTTTGTTTGTAAAGCATATTATGGTTATTTATGCATATATATGGAAGTACCAACAGTTGCTTGAGACTTTATGGATAACATCAGAGCCGCTCTATTCAACGTAAAATAACTCAACAAAAATGAGCTCATTCAAAATGATATATCTTCACTAATGGCGGTAGCTACATATTTCAAAGTGTAAATAAGTTAAACTAACCAAGGAAAAGTTCACAATACCAACGTAGTAATGTAGGATGTAATTAAAAAAAGCCTAGATATTATAATATATTATAAGACTCAGATATATTAGATAATAGTTTAGTAAAAGTACCATTGAGATTATACACTTATGCAAACTTAGCTAAGAACCTACGCCAATCGGTCTACTGTGGCTGAGCATCAATGAAAGTCTAATAGTTCAGTATGTATTAGTTAACTTGTATTGATATATTGGTAAAGGCTAGTATCAATGTGGCCCAAGAACTTGTCGCTATTCGTCCTCTATTTTAGGATACATTTTGTGTCCCTATTATAAGACAAACATAATATTTTCCGGAGAACAAAGCCGCAGTTCATCGCTATAAACATAACGGCGGAATAGTTGTGCGTATGTAAATGTGTTCTCGCGTGAGCACTCCGAGTACACAAAGCCATTATGGGCCTCCAGTGAGCACCATAGCGATGAATACATACTCGTATATACGTGTACGTGTTACACAAAAACATCTTCTATAATGAAAATGACACAATTTTCAAGAGAAATCAAGAACCTTCAAACAAAAAAGGTTCTTCAAAGTCCTTTTATTTTATTGGCAATGGTTGCGGACGAGCAAGTGGCCCACCTGATGGTAAGTGGTAACCGCCGCTCATGGACTTTAGCAACACCAGGGGCACAGCCAATCCGCCACCTACCGCAACATAAGTACTCCTTTCAAACCTCGTTTAAAGAGGGAAATGTCGTAGCACCGGGGAAACACCGTAGCAGGTAGTTCATTCCAGAGCTTACACGTACGTGGTAGAAAAGAACGCTGAAAACGAACTGTCTTTGACGAAATCGTTTCCAGGTGGTGTGGATGAACACTACCGCCGACGTCTCGTGGTTCGGTGGTAAAATGGTGATGTTGGTACCACCTCAAACAGCTCCTCCGAGCACTCCCCATTGTAGAGCCGATAGAGCACACAGAGGTACCCGCAGTCTCTCCGCCTCTCCAACGAGTCTAGACCCTCCGTGAGATCGAGATCATCGACAATTCGAATAGCACGCCTTTGCAAGGAGCCAAGTGGGTCGAATTGGTACTTAGGCGCACCTGCCCAGAGATGTGAACAGTACTCCATATGAGGGCGGACCTGTGCTTTATAGCACAAGTCATTGCCTCGGCGTGAAGTACCGCTTGGTTCTGTTCAGGACGCCTAGTTTTTTACTCGCCATTTTGTCTTTGTCCTCGAAATGACTCCCGAAATGGTCTTTGCTAGAGATGTCGATGCCAAGGATCCCAATGCTCTTGGAGACCGGGAGAGTTACCTCTTGGAACTGGGGCGCCACGACAAATGCGTCCTTCTTTGCAGTGAACGCGCAAAGCTGTGTCTTCGTGGGGTTGAATTGAACTCTGTTCTGTTCACCCCATTCCGATTCGCTTAGTAGTTTTTACGTAATGTGTGAACAAACAGACACAAACTCTAAAAAAATGTATTGTGTTTAGAGACGTCGTTATTTTGTCTCAAATATCTTAAATGTACAGGCATAGCTTTGTTACAGCTTTATGATGATACTACAGATAAAAAAAAAATAATAGACATCGCGGGACGTCTACCAGATGTGAAACATCGAAATTATTTTGTAGGAATAATGAGTGAAATAAATTGATCATAACTTTTTCAATGTGTGCTTGAATAAAATTATGACATGTGTAAAATAGCGGAAATGGACATAAATCATCATCATCAGGCCCTGGACATCATCTAGGACCAAAGTATTCGTCAAGACGAAACAAACAATTCCAAACACGATGGGGTTGCGTCGTTTCATTATGGAGTTACTGTGGCCATCTTCTAGCTCCATCGTCAGACCCTGGATACCATCTAGAGACAAAGTACTCGTCAAGACGAATCATACGAGCTCAAACTAGATGGGGTTATGTCATTTTATATTGGCGTTCCTATGGCCACCTTCTAGCTCCATCATCAGTTCCTGGATACTATCTAAAAACAAAGTACTCGTCAAGACGAATCAAACGAGTCCAAACTCGATATTGTTGCACCGTTTCATTATGAAGGTCCTATATCTACCTTCCAGCTCCGTCATCAGAACAGCTCCATGTCATCATAATATTCCATTATTACGCAATATACATATGCTTATAAAATTTCAGCTCAATAGGAAATCGGGAAGTGTGTCTAATTTAACTTGCAAGAATTGAACGAAACAAGTAAAAAAGCATCGCCACGCTAACATCCGATTTTTCACATTAGATGTTTCACAAAAATAAAAGTATAAGTCTGTACCCGACAGAGAGCAGACGCACATAACACAGCGCGAGGCGACTTACACAAAATACGGTCCATAATTTAACGCGATCTCTATGGCTGTAAATCTCGGACTGTCGAAAACTACACATTTATAAATAAACACA
The DNA here is from genome assembly GCA_948253155.1 of Leucoma salicis. Classification (NCBI taxonomy): domain Eukaryota; kingdom Metazoa; phylum Arthropoda; class Insecta; order Lepidoptera; family Erebidae; genus Leucoma; species Leucoma salicis. Next base: position 491,824 of record OX411812.1, read on the forward strand.
GAAGCCAGCCGCTGTTCTAGAATACGAAACACATAGACCAGATATAATGTATTATATAATATATAAGATATGTCGTGTAATATCCAACTGTAGGTAAATAAAATCAAATATTATTTCGAGACTTATTGTATACCTATTTAGTTACTAGTGGATTAGCAAAAATCTAACTGATCGAAAGCCACCCCCAACAAAGTCTGGGACAAGGCTATGATAATGGTGCTTTCTCATATTTATGTGAATATTACACATGATTAAATAAAACTACTTTTATTACGTAATGTGTAATATTCCCATGGCACACTCTGAGTACCCATGCCCAACATTAAGAAAATAATATGTTGTGAAAAAAAATACGTACAATGTGCACAGCTACGGATGCTACGTAATAACTATGTAGGTGCAGCGTAGCGCAAGCTCACTGTAGCACGACTACGAATATTATTATACAATATTCACGTCGGTTCTTTGCGATTGCAGTTAAATGCTAAACTGAATAACAATTTAAATAAAATATCTCTCGTTGAAATTCAAAGTTCCAATTAATACACATATTTAGGCTTTCGTTTGTTGGCGATGGCTCATGACGCAGTAATGAAAGTAATGACTTTGCGTATGCGAGTTCGAATCATAGGAAACAAACAGCTAGAATAACAAAATATGGCATTTTTAAGAACATTTTTTACCATTAAATAATTAGAATAAACTGTGATACAAAAAAGGTAACTGCGATTATGTATCAGAAATAATTGGCCGTGGCTGATATGACGGTGAAGTGGCGTATCACGAGAACAGTTTGAAATATCTCAAAATTTCTTTCATGAGTATGAGCTTACTTTAGACAGAAAATTCAAATTTAAATCCATAAATTATTTCATGTTATTTAATAGAGCTATTATGTGACACTTAAAATCGTCAACGTTTCTAACAATTAACACGAGCGCTTGAGGCAAGTGCATCAGTAGCACTAATGTCACGATTCTAATGTACATAGACCCACGGAGGACAGAAAATATTGTTACGATGTAACCGAACAAATTACTATATAAATTATAAAGCCCCATATTCAATTGATACCGGATACCATATCCGCAAATTTAAAATACGCGCGGTAGCCTAGCCCCCTACCCAGTTAGATTATCGCCAATGGATCGCATGAATCCACTCCCACAAAGGCCAGAATCAAATATTATTACCATATATGGCCAGCATGCGATCCCGGATGCGAGCAGAGTACGCCGGGGTTCGAGAACGTTCTATGGCTACTCCAATCGCAAGCGTATGGATAGGAAATGTTATAGAACAAAAAACTATCCACCAATGAGTAAGTCGGGGCAACAACGCTAAAATGGGATAGCAATAATAGAAAGATAGAAGGGGGTATTATCAGGGAAAAAATATAAGGCTGTCAGTGGGTAGAACTTTTTTCTCTGACTCGGAATTATCAAGGCAGATAACACTGCTTAAATTAATACAGTAATTAATAAAATATTTTTGCCTAGGGCATTTAAAAAAGTATGTGACTAGGAAAACCCCAAGGTACGTTTTATAATCATTTCTATTGTAGGACTCATTTTCTTTCGTTTACTTTATTGGAATAACCATGTTCGAAAAGTAGATTTTTACGTGTAATTGTTCTATAAAATTCGTTCTAACGAGATGATTAGACATATTGTATAAGTGCATACCCACGAATCATTTGTTTCAAAGGTATATAATTGTCAAAAAAACATCATACTGTTCGTACAGAGATTATTACCTATTTATTTAGTACTACACAAAATTTCGTACCCACCATATAATTTTTAATTTCCTAACACTACCAGGTCATAAAGTTAAAAAAAAAGTAGAATTCTTAAAAATTTTGACACTGTACTTTCCCTCCAGAACTGAGCTGAAGGGAGCGCCGGTCTTAAATATAACGCCCCCCATAATTAGTCACTAACACCCGATTAAAAGGTAACGTACATTTCTTTTACAATTCGAAATTAACCTCTAAAATAGTCCATGTCTGTTGCACAATTCGTGTGTGTTAAGATTCTTATGGAGGAATATTTCACCCTTTGGCACATATATTTTTTATTGTTACTACTTGTGATTTTATTACGTTAGATAATTTTATTTTACATATCTAAATTTTTTACACTAATTTAGTTGACCGAAACTCCCCCAATAGAATTCTTATTATAATATCTATACCTTTAAATTCTTTGCAAAATACCTTATAATACTCATAACATAGTTGTCATTCCACAGAATTTTTATTCCAAATTTGTCAATACTAATTATTTAAGATTGTAACATACAACTGCATTTAGAATTTTATTCGCTTCTACCTGTATAATATAATAGTTCGCATACAGTATATAATTTAAGAATACTGCTTTTTGCTACTTACTACTTAACATCACGCTGTCTCCCTTATGGGGCAGACGGTCACTTTTAAAATAGTTATTACATAAATGTTATACATCATTACGCCGTCTCCCTTATGGGGCAGGCAGGCATTTTAAAACTATTTTCTGTTACATGTTATATATCTTCACGCCGTCGTCCTTATGGGGCAGACAGGCATTTTAAAAAACAGTTTTATCATTAGGTGTTACTTATCATCTAGACTATTATGCAACTGTTTTTTTGTTTAATTGTAGTTAAAAATTATTCTGTTTGTATGTTGCTATAACACCTCACCGCCACCCTTAGGGGGCGGTCATTTATTAGGTAGCTATTTTTTTTCAGTATCAATGCTTTATACCTGCAGAATATAGGGGGATTCTGTTTTTTTTTTATTAATCTTTAACTTTCTCCATGTTTTAGATTTTGGATGTTTCCGATTCTGCGAGGATTTGTTTTTATTAATATTTTAATATGGACACTGTAATGGTCGGCCGACACCCTCGGACCTGAACCTGGGTACGGGGGCTCGGCGGGAAGAACCAGAACAGTGTCCCCAGGAGTTGAGACGTTCCGCCCTGTGTTTTCCAGCTCCTGGGGTTTTAAGTCTCTAAGATTTCAAGTCAAGAATTCGAGTTCAAATACTGTTCCTGGCTGCGCTCGAGATCCGGGTTACGGCCTACCGGGTTGCGGCTGCCTACGGGTCCGGTTCCAGCACCGGTTGCGCCCGCTTCACCCGCCCTCCGGCATACATCTGCGCGCCTTTCCCCCCGCACTTGAGTACTCGTAGGTGACGGTCTTGGGGACAATCCCCTGAGTTGCGAACCACCCCCTGATTTCTCATTGCTCGCTTCTTCTATTTAATTTAATTCGCAATCTGTATTTTTAAATTATTAATTAATTTTGTAATTTTTTATTTATTTAATTAAATTGTAAATTTTGGGATTTTTTTTTCTTTTATTTCATTGTTAGGGATTTCCCCGTAACAATATAGACCCTACAAATATCTACCTAAAGGTTGTACGCTTTTAATACGACTTCTGTGTAGTGCATTGCGGAATGATAGGCAGACTTTAATGTTTATATATTTTGAGAAAAAAAAACAGTTATATTACGTAGTATTATGTGTATGTATATGCAAAGGAAATTAAACCGTCAGTGTAAAGCGAACCGGAACTGACGATGCATCACATCAGGCGGTGGACACAATGACACGATACTTCCGCTACAGCTGTATGTTTAACCATCATCCGTTTCCTGTATCCGGTCCTCACTCGCGTGTTTTACCTGCCATGTAACTAATTAGAACAAGCTACTATGTTGCACATTTTACTAGCGGTTGACTAGTGACACTCTAACGATAAAACCAAGAATTGTAACGCGTAGCAAGGTACTGGGCTAATTACTACTGTGTATATATACAGTCCGTACTGAGTGAATAAAACAAGGTATAACTTTACAATGCAAATAGTAGACATTACCTTCATTAGATCCAAGTTTAGTGACGCCACGGACTTAGTAATAGTGACGCTAAAATATGTGCGATGTCAATATTATGTAATCTCTATTATATTTTTAAGCACTTTCAGATCTGCACTATTCCGACGAGCAAAAGTGCGTGGAGTCGTTTAGATACCTACCTTCCTTACCGAGTATTATGGGTTCGATGTCCACACAGGACAATTATTTGCGTGATCCACAAATGGTTGTTCTGAGTCTGGTAGGGAGACTACCACACTACCACCACCACCACACTACCACCACCACCACACTACCATCACCACCACACTACCACCACCGCCACACTACCACCACCACCACACTACCACAACCACCAGACTTTATGTCTATCAATTGCGTGTTTGTAAAGTCCCCGCAACACAGGGACTATTATCTAGTGCAGTGTTGCCTTTAAACAAATAGTCCTGAGTAAATGTAGCGATAACTCAGTTAGCAGCGCGTCTGAAACCGTAATCTAAGAGGTGCAAGCTTAAACCCTGCTCAGGACTATAAGTTTCTATTTCACATTTTAGCACTTTGTGTTATGCTATTGTCAATTAATAAAAATATTAACTTCTTCTCTCTTCTTTACATACGTTAGAATGATCATATGGATAAGTATCGACGACAAAGTTACACTTCTAACTTTAGTGTAACATTTCTGTAGGACTTCCATATCCTTGACAGTGACGTGCGCCATTGTGAGTTTTACAAATTAATGATGACACATGATGGAAATCTCTTATCTGTCGTGACACTTGGATTTATTATTTTTTTTAATCCCTCACCACGTCGCCTTACATATATAGCCTACATACTCTCTCTGAATTACTTCTTGGGCTTGTAATTAAGTGCCTACATATCTATGATTCATTACAATTCCAATATTGTTTTAACTTTTTTCATACATAAGATACTGTAGGGACCATGTAAGTACGAATGAGGTTAGTCATGTAAGCAGTTTAGCGTGCAAGCGAGAAGTATGTTAGGCGCTCGGCCAGTTACTGCGCACGGGCCAGCCCGTTACATGTTGTGGTGAAAAAAAATGGGGACATCCGACCCGTGGGTGACTACAGGCGATTGAATGCGATCAGCAAGCCGGATCGCTACCCCGTACCGAGGCTACACGACTTCACATACATACTGTCAGGTAAGAAATTTTTTTCAAAGCTAGATATTAATAAAGCGTATTATTTTGTCAAAATTGCGCCTGAAGACATTGAGAAAACTGCGGTAATAACACCTTTAGGACTCTTTGAATTTTTAAGATTAAATTTTGGTTTAAGAACAGCTAGTCAAACCTTTCAGAGATTTATGAGTAATACGGTTCTGGAAGGCCTAGATTTTTTATTTAATTTTATAGATGACGTCATCATTGCAAGTGACTCAATGGAAAGCCACAGAATGCATTTACGAAAAGTATTTGACCGATTTTCAAAGTTTGGTATAACGATAAATTTAGAGAAGTGTGAATTTGGTAAAGAAAATATAGAGTTTCTAGGATATCAGGTTTCGACCGACGGCATACGACCACTTGACCATAAGGTCAAGGCTATAACAGAGTACCCTCGGCCAGAAACCATTGAACAGCTCCGAAGATTTTTAGGGATGATAAATTTTTACAGGGCTAGTATACCCCATGCAGCAGAACATCAATCGCTATTAAACGAATTTTTAAAAGGTGCAAAGAAAAGAGATAAAACCAAAATCGCATGGACACCAGAGTCGATTAAAGCTTTTGAACAGTGTAAGATGAAACTGAAAGACGCTGTAATGTTATCTCACCCAGTTAGTAACGTACCCCTATCGCTGTTTTCAGATGCTTCTAACAACTTTGCCGGGGCGGCATTGCACCAATTGGTAGATGGTAAGTGGTTACCTTTAGGATACTTTTCGAAAAAGTTTACCAATGCTCAACAAAAGTATTCTACATATGACAGAGAGCTTACGGCAATATTTTTGGCTATGAAACATTTTAGGTACATGTATGAGGGAAGAGAATTAATAGTTTTTACGGATCATAAACCCTTGACTTTTGCATTCAATAAAATTGAAACAAGTAGCGAAACGCCAAGGCGCACTAGACAGTTATTATTCATCAGTGAATTCACAACGGACATTCGATATGTTAAGGCAGATAGCAATACAGTAGCAGATGCACTTTCGAGAATTGAAACCATACACAGCCCTACAGTAATTGATTACGCGGAATTAGCTTCAGCTCAGGAATGTGATAGCGAGTTAGCAGAATTATTAAACGGGAACAATAATAATATTTCTTTACAGAAAGTTTTTATGCCGAATTATGATAAACCAATTTATTGTGAAAATAGGTTAAATATTTGTAGACCGTATTTACCTAAAAGTTTCAGGCAAATAGGTCTTCATTCAGTTCATGATGTAAGTCACCCAGGTACTAGATCAACGCGAAAATTAATGGCAAAGCGATTCTTTTGGCCAGGTTTAAATCGCGACGTTGGCCAATGGGTGAAAACATGTATTAAGTGCCAGAAAGCGAAAGTAGGTAGACACACAGTATCAGAGTTACAACAATTTCCGAATACAGAACGATTAAGCCATGTGCACATAGATATTGTAGGCCCGCTACAGACTTGTAAAGATGGGCATAGGTACTTAGTCACGATGATAGATCGATTTACGAGGTGGCCAGAAGCTGTACCAGTGACGGAAATAACAGCAGAGGTAGTTGCTAAGGTATTCTATGAGTCGTGGATATGTAGATTTGGGAACTCTTTCAAAATAACCACCGACCAAGGGAGACAGTTTGAAAGTAATCTTTTTGAGCAACTATTAAAGTTAATGGGTATAAAAAGGATACGCTGTTGTTCGTACCATCCACAATCTAATGGTATCCTGGAACGCTGGCATAGATCCTTAAAACAGGCATTAATAGCACGTCTAGAGAAAAACGGCGCATGGTGTGACGAACTACCAACAGTTTTGTTAGGACTACGTACGGCAGGTAGGAGCGATAATGGCGTGAGTCCCGCGGAATATATGTACGGTCAAGCAATTCGCTTACCTGGAGACTTTTATGACGTCTCAGATAAGCGATTGAGCGAAGGAAATGCGTTTTTGGAGCAGTTAAGATACAATATAGAAAAGTTAAAACCAGTATCGGCAGTACCACGGAGCTCACGCGCATTATTTGTTCACCGTGAATTATCTAAGTGCGAACAGGTATTTATTCGTAATGACGCAGTTCGTAAACCGCTAGTACCACCCTATGAAGGTCCTTATCGTGTTATAAATAGGAGAAATAAAGTGTATACAATTCAATTGCCCAATAGAACAGTAAATGTGTCAATTGACAGGTTAAAACCAGCTTTTCTTATTAACGACGATAGTGTCGATGATAAAAACAGTGGACATGACGCCAGCGTTGGTAAAAATACGTCTTTAGAAAGTAAGTCTAAGGATTCGTGTGTTAAGACAACCAAGAGTGGCCGGGTTGTTAAGCCACCAGTTAGATTTAATTTGTAGAATTATATGTTATGGTGATCAATAGATTAACGACGGTTAGGATATGGTGCAATCGTGTTTTGTTCAGCTCAAAATAATTTGCATAACTGTAACATGTTAAGTTAAACAGCAGATTAACATTGGTTAATGTATGGTATAACCGTGCCTTAGTCTATTCAATATATGTTTACAGAATATAATTTTGCTAGATTGCAAAAGTATAAGAATTCAGCTCTAAGCATTGCAACATAATTGTTTTGCTAAACTGCGGATAATAAATATTTGTAATTAATAATGAACAACCTACTTTTGGATTGTGAAATTGCAAAAGCGCATTTTGTTATTGTGATGTAAAAGTAAGAAGTTTAGGTATGGTCACATTCTATCATTACATCTCAATTGAGTATAAAAAATAGGTAATTTGTTTAGTATAACTTGTAATAAAATTCAGTCAAGATTATTGTAATAATGCGGACAACATCGCGGCTACCTACGACGAGCTAGATGTAATAGGATACGCGAGAACTTTGTTGATAGTGATTGCTTCGGTGTAATCAGTGGTTTGTATTAAATATTGTTTATACGTATGTAATGATAGGGTGACCATAAGTTTTGTGCAAGTGAAACTTACATGGAGTAGTAATTATTTTTGAAATTTTTGTAATGAGTATTTTTAAAGTAAATAAATTAAGAAGTATTTTTAAAGGTTTTTAATAATAAGTATTTTTGAATTTTTTGTAAAAATTTGGGGGGTGTAGTGTAGGGACCATGTAAGTACGAATGAGGTTAGTCATGTAAGCAGTTTAGCGTGCAAGCGAGAAGTATGTTAGGCGCTCGGCCAGTTACTGCGCACTGGCCAGCCCGTAAACTTGTGTGTTAGATTTGGGGAATTTAATTAATAAGTTACTGAATAAATTAGTTGGTTTTTTGGGACTTATTGGTTTTCTTTATTCGCGTAGGGCCAGGTGCAGTGGCTCACAGTGCAATTAGGATCCCCACGCTCACTACAGTCAGGAGAACACGCACATTACATTCCACGTCACATACGTAGGTTATTAGGAACTAGGTTGTGACGTGAGGCATCTTACAGTATCAGCATTGCGCCAGCTAGCCTCAGAGAACGACAATCGACAGCATGTGAGGGTGATAATAAAATAACAAAGTATCTGTACAAATAAAGGTTGAAACCAAATGCTATAAAACTAGCTGATGTGTGTAACACGGCCCTCCCCATGAGACCGCGGAGCAGTCACTCCGCTGTCACAACATGCATTATGAACAATTTTATCTCTCATTCCATTTCGTGTTACAAAAAATAACACATTTTGTCTATTATTCGTTTGATTTCTTAGGACGCGAAGCATGCGAGTTTTCTTGTTATGTGGGTAAGGGATGCTTTGATAATATACAGCAGAAATTAACTCTCGTGGGCAAGCAAGCACCGAAAACGATATTTATAAATTTGACTGAAAATCGTAAACCTTTGGGAGATCGTTATAGATTGTTGAACACGTAAAACATAAAATCCGAGATACTCAGGCGGAACATTTGTCATCTTTGTCGTATAAAAATAAGATTCTAGAATATAACATAAAATATGATTAGTTATGAGTTTCACAAGCCGCACGCAGACATTGTTGCATCGTGTTTGAGATGAGCTGTCAGTACTGAGCGCTGGCCCGGGGGAAATCTCAGACCTCACCTGTGTGGTGAGCGTCTTGTGCTATATTTGAAACTCGTTTTAGACAATCACCTTTTTATTATTATGTAAATTTTAAGATAGAAAAAAATAAATATATTCAAATAGACTACACATAGAAAGTGATAGAAATTAATAGGGTAATATCAAGATGAGAATCATCATAAAATGAATAGTTAGTAGTAACGTTGGATAATTAGAAAGAGGACATGTTGTGTGCAATAAAGGGGTTGGGTATAGCTATAAAATAATGATTATATTCTCTTTCTAAAATGTCGGTCGCTGTGCGCTAGAAGTAAGTCCATGAACAAGTGCCGGCAAACAACAGCGACAAGTTTGTAACTCAATTACAGAAAGTCGAGCAGTTTGAGTGCTGCTGCTTCAGTGCTGAGTGGCACTACAACTACGTCTACATCAGCTGGCAGTCTTTAAATATAAAATAGTTATAGCAGTATTAGCTACATCTTTGTAGGTCATACCGCTGAAATTACTTTATATCATCGTTTGCATCAATTTGATGTTTCACATCTGTTGGGCTTTCCGTCACGACCAATTTTAATTATTCAGATGTTGCATTCATTCAACCACTTGGTCAATGTTCGGATAATCCATTTAGTGGTAGTATGTAAAATTGATAATAACATAAGAAGTGCTCCAGCAGAGACAACGATCGCTACTTTGTCATACAACTGCCCACTTTTACTTAGGTCTTTATACTCTTTATGGCAAAAAACAACTGTCTGATGGAAAATATTTGTCAAAAAATAACTGTTTCACGGAAAATATTCATTCTGCATTTAAAGTAAAATATTATCTTTTAATTTACAGCATACGCTGGCTAGACGGAAAGATACATGCACATGTACTGTAACATAAAGCTATAATTCTTCAGAAATTATACGCACCCGTGCGAACCGGGTCATAAGTTTAAAGCAAAGCCGCAAAAATAGACTTCGCAGATTCAATTGAATAAAAACCCCTAATATTATTATATCTGTGCTGTAACCAGGTCGTTTACAAAAGTCACCTGAACGTAAAAGGAAAATGAAATAAAAACGAAGTTGAGGCCCGCGGCGGCGCTACTCTAGGTACTTAATTATTTCGTAGCGAAACTGCGATGCGATTGAAATTCGATTCACGTAAGAAAATCGGTTAAGTGTCCGGTGCAGCCGTTAGAACGAATACACGATGTCTGCGGAGTTTACTGGTTTTCTTTGTACTTTTTTCTACAATCATCTACATTTATGTGTGTCACTAACGTTGCCAAGTTGTAAATTAATTATAGTTTTTCTTGTCATTCAATGTAAAAATAGAACAATGGCAGTACAAGACTTAGCATGACATAATACAAATACTTGAACAATAAAATGTATACCCGTTTTTAAGACTGATCTAGAGCTAGCAAACAAAAGTTACATCAAAATCTGTTTTGCGTGATGCTTGAACAAACAAACAGATCTACAAGAATTCCAAAATAATAATGTTTTATGTTAGACACGTCTAAATAGTTCAATACTTACATTATTTTTTTTTTAAATATCTTACATGTACATACATAGCTCTGTTACACCTCTATAATTTTAATATTATATTTCTTTTTTTTTTCTTAATTACGCACCATAATAACAAGGGGATCCGAATTCCTCATCAATGATGACCGCTTTCCGTTCAACGGATCACAGCAGTTAAACATAGTTGTGTTTCATTTAAAAATTACCTGTAAATATGACCTTTTTTGTTTTGTTAAGCTGGGAAAAAATGTTCCTTACCACACACCCCGTCGTAAACGCAACGAGGAGGCAACGAACAGGGTAGTGTGGGCCCTCACCCACTAAATAAACCCGCCGTGTGCCGTCTTTCCGCCTTTATTGGCGAGCCACCGGAACCATATTACATTCCTTCAGTGGTACCTGTAAGTATGCCCTACAGAATTATAATAACAGAGTTATCGTAAAGACATTTAGAACAAATGTGAAGTGGAGACTGAGTGACACCGTTAGGTGACTGCAATAGCTTAGCGGCACTTCCCCGGATTGGATAGGACGCAGAGTAGAATCCTGCTCAGAGTAAAATTTTCTTTTTCTACTTTCACATATAATTTCTGTCCTTTGTAATAAACTGTTTGAAGCGTTGCTACTGAACTTCAACAGTTCAGTAGCAACGCTTCTTAAAGTTCTACAACTAAACTCAAACCCTGTTATGTCTGTAGGTTGCCCAAATATAACCACTACCACTGTGCGGGCTGCACGTATCAATGTACCTACACCGCGCTCACACCAGTTACACGAACGATTAGCTGATAGATACACAACACGGCCGCTGGCAGTGTGGGCGTGTGGCGAGCCTGCCGCGGTACAATGTTGTACACGCGTCGAATCTCGTATACGATAATAGGCCATCGACACGCGACTGCGTAGTGCTACACACTCTACATCAATTTATATCGTGTTTCTGATCAGAAATTGGCTATCTGTTATTGTGTTTTATTGCACCTGTAGTTGATACGGGGTCGCCCCGCTAAGCCGTTAAATTAAAAGCATTTTTAAAAGGTTTTTTTTATTCAAAATATATCAATAATTGTGTTCAGACTGTTATGAACTTATTAACTCCTGTCCGCGACCTAGTCTGTTTGCACATTAAAATGAGGTCCACGTGTAAAGTTATTTAATATTATCCTAGTAGAACTATTATTGACGAGCCTCGTGGAGTAGTCGGTAGTGTAACCGACTTTCGTGCACGAGGTCGTGGGTTCGATTCCCACTCAGGACAATTATTTGTGTCATGAACACAGATATTTGTACTGCGTCTGAAAAAAGTAAAATATATATATTATTAGCAGCTTTTAATTTATTGTTGTATAAGTAGTAGCGCTAGTAAACATAACCTATAAAATACGCTGTCATTGCGTTGTAAGCTCAGTTGTCAGTTGTCAGTTGTCAGTTGTCAGTTGTCAGTTGTCAGTTGTCAGTTGTCAGTTGTCAGTTGCCAGTTGCCAGTTGACGTTCGAACTGTAAGGTTGTCGGTGATCGGTGCCACTTGCTGTAAGTCGTTATACTTTCATAGTTATATTTTGGTGGTTCCTGATTAGAACTAACGGTTGTTTTTTTAGATATTTTTATATATATTTTTAGCATTTGACATGCTTAGCACTATACATTAAACACAAAGTGAAAAATGTGAAATCGAAAATAACAGTCAGGAGCAGGATTTGAACTAAATATTTAAAGGGTTTGCGTCATTATTAGGTAAAATCTTAATTGTAAAATTAAGTTTACCTGGTCGGTATAATGTATGAAAATACTTCCGACAAATGGCGCAGGCGTCACCCAAAGACGTTAAGTATGATGTGTTATCGAAATTAGCAATCAGGAGCAATTGTCAGGATGGCTGAATTGGTAAAGCATCTGGACGGTATCCAGAAGATGCAGGATCAAATCCTGCTCCTGACTGTTATTTTCGATTTCACATTTTTCACTTTGTGTTTAATGTAACGGTTGTTTGTTATTCTTGTTCAATTAGTGACAATTTATTAGATTACTGTTTTTTTTTGAACCACCTACGTATTTTAATTATTTTCATTATAAAGAAATCTAGTGTTTGTAAAACGTTGTTCTTATTTTAATTCTATTTCACTTTTAACGCTAATAATATATATTATCATATACATATATGTATTATATCCGTAATCTGGTACCATAGCACAAACGTTAAGCTTAGTTCGAGACCAGAGGACGTTGTGTGAAATGTCCGTGAATATTTATTACTTATCTATTATGTTATTAGGACAGAAAAGTATACCAATTATTGTCAATCTATAGTAGATAGATGAGTATCTATTTACCATATTTCATCTAAATTGTGTCTAAAAGTTATGGTGGATGATGGACGAACATCCAAACATCTTCACTAACTTACGTATTTATAATAATTAATAATATTTGCAGGATGTTACCGTCAGTCGTCCGTGAGGGACTAAGAACATAAGACAGTGTCACTAACCCATTCTGTCACACGGGTCTCGCGCGAGGTGACTAAATTCCTTTAGCTTAGCTTACTTCCGTAAGCTATCATCCATTGGAAGTACTCTCGAGTATATGTCGGTACCATAGTCCATAGTGTGACCATGAATACTTTGTGTGTTTTGGTTGTAGTACTTGTAGTATATGCATCTATATCTTCGCATTCGCGAAATGAAATAGGGAGCAGCAGCTTAACAGTGCTCTTAGTATTGTTGAGTCCATGACGGACGGTTACCACTTTCCATCAGGAGAGTAGTGGTTCGTCTGCCACCATGAGCAATCAAAAATATCGTTAAAAATGCTGGTTATGTGGATAACATTACCGTGTATTTATTGCAATAATTTTAGAGATATAAGATATTGTCCTAGCTTTAAACGTTATGTTATTCAGCCTTGGAGTAGATCCAGCGGCAGATAATCTAAATAATATTTTCTACTATTTACTAATAATTTAAGGGGGCTAGAACCGGTCATAAGTTTGCCGGGTTTAACATTATATCTCTCCCATTGACATGTATGTAACCCAAAATCCTAACACCAGTACTTCGCATCCTTTACTAGACAATTCCAGCACTTCGCTTAACATAAAATATGCATTATCATTTCTAACGCATTCACCTGAGCCGGCTGTACCCGTCGCCATGCATCGCGCATCGTAACTAAAATAAACGCACAGATATTTTACAATTTACAGCGAAGTGCTCGCCTTGCAAACTCCACTGAAGCGCTATGTTCTCATTTATTAACGAACTTGACGAGTGGCTGTGTCGATTGTCGATTCTCAGTCGAGGCAATTATTAGCTTTAAATTTTTTTTTGAGTGTACTGATATTTTATGTTGGTTAATTTAGTTTAATTGCAAAACAGATGGTCATGGAGCTCAGTTCATAGAGCAGAAACAATTGTGGATTCAAATGCACCGGTCTTCGATCAACAATAAAATTGATCGAAGGCCGGCGGTGTGATACATTTATTCTGTCACAGTCGTACGTTAGGTTTAATTTCCATATTTGTAAATATCTATTTAATAATTATTTGCCATATAAATATCTGGGATATTTAGATCAATAATTAAGAACAAAAGCATGGAATTAGTTGCTGTGTGAGGTAAGCTTCCACTTCACCACTGGCACATCTCTAACTTTTCGAAATTATATATTATTTGCGGTATACATGCGCATTTGATTACATCATAGATTGGTGAAGGAAAAAACATCATCAGGAAATCTGGAAGCTAGAAAGTTTTTTGATGGCTTGTGAACATTGTGATCGGGCCATACATGGTGGACAGTACTGGATTGTGAAAATAAAAACTATAAATAAGTTACAAACCTTTTTAAATTACAGCAAACTAGTTTCCAATTGGAGAGCGCCACCGTGAGATATAAATAGCCCAAGTCCCCTCAACCACGTGGATAAGAGCCGCAGCTTCACTAACTGGCGGTCACTCGACAAATCTCTTACACAACGCGCTTCACTCTTGACACGTCGGATTACAACACGATACTTCTTTTTATTTTGCCGTGTGAGGCCGGCTTTAGAATTTTCCCACCCCTCTCCACACATGGGAGTCGTAAGAACCGACTGAGGGAATACCGGAGGAGTGGGCAGCAGCACTCCTTCGAGTATTAACAACATCCACTGCGATCGCCAACCCGCCTACCAAGCGTGGCGATTACGGCACTATCCCTCATTCTTGGGGAGGCCTATGTCCAGCAGTGGACGTTAAAAGGTACGTATGATGTTCTCAATGTACTCGCTCCTTCTTTATCTGCAACGGAGACAAGTGGTCTGGAATATCCTTGCGGCATTACAAGTGCGCTGTTACAAATTTTAATTGGTATTCCGAAGTTCTTAAATCAAAGGTGAGTATGACATATTCGATGGAATGTATAAATATAAATCAGTAATAACAAAATATCTACTAAAATGAACTCTAACACGAAGGTGATCAATTGTTCCAACTTGTAAGCTCGCATCATGACTCATCATGACATCATGTGGAAAACTAGTGCGTTCCTTTCTTCGTAATATTTACAGCTATTCTAATATATACTGTACTTATATAAAATATTAGATAGTATACACGGCGAATAAAACGAAGCGATGTAAAATATTCAGAAAAGTAATTCGGTGAACCTACTGAATATTTATTTTTGTCGTTCAAACTTTATGTTATATTTCATTTTATACAAAAAGCGACTCAGAACTTGTTGAATATTAATTTCAATATTTTTAATTGATATCACAGTAAAGACTTGAACATTGAAAACTTCTCAAAGATGAGTGATTTTTAACTTTTAATATTTAAATTTATTGAGTTTCTAAGTTTGATGTGCTTGACTCTGACTGATAGATCTCTCACTTTTGGTCGGAGATGGGGAAGTCATAAAGACTGCAAATAGTGGTTAACAGCCCACGTCGTTTGCCTGTAACGTAAGCATTTTGCAGTTGTAACAAAATCACCACTGCGGTAAAACTCCGATAATCTGCAAACAGTGGTTAACAGCCCACGTCGTTTGCCTGTAACGTAAGCATTTTGCAGTTGTAACAAAATCACCACTGCGGTAAAACTCCGATAATAATTGAGCCTAAAGCTTTTCATTCCTCACACGCCTCACAGCTAGACATAATCCGAGTCTCCACTGCAAGAGACACTGTTGTACCAAACAGCCCAGGTTTATATTTTATAGATTAGTAATAGTGTTCTTGCCGAGGAACTGTCCGCTCAATTTAATTTATTCGTTCACTCTTATGACCCTGTGTTGTAACGTCTACATTATGTATTGTTATGATAAATAAATATTTATTTATTATATATTCTTTAGTGTACAACATAAAAAAAAATATTCATAAGAGTTGTATAATGGGTGGGATTATTATTACTAATAGTAATTTTTAACAGGCTCATTACAATCAAATAAAAAAAGGAAAATGTCGACTGTGATTTACTCACACGTGGGTATTTTCAGCCGTGTGGGGCCGGCTTTAGAATTGCCCCACCCCTCTCTGCCCACGGGAGTCGTAAGAGCCGACTGAGGGAATACCGAGGGAGTGGGCAGCAGCACTCCCTTGAGTATTAACAATATCCACAGCGATCGCCAACCCGCCTGCCAAGCATGGCGATTATGGCACTGTTCCCCATGACGGGACCGCTCGTTGTGGCGTTCTCTTGGGGAGGCCTATGTCCAGCAGTGGACTTTGAAAAGCTGATGGATGGATGGGTATTTATCTACTATACATTTTTGATTTATATTTTTTTTAGCATTACACATGCTCCACCACTTTTTAAAGTACAAATTATTTGTGAATAAGGAAAGAGATTTTTTTGTTTAAAAAATTGCGCCGTCTAATAGTATGAATTTTAATTGCAAAATTAAACTTACTATAGTGGATAATTGCATGTAAATGCGTTTCCGATAGATGGCGTTGGTCGTTAAGACAGATATGATAAGGAAATTGGGATGATCGAAGGATCTGTACTCTAGCTCAGGGGCTTAGAGCACTTCCCCGGATTGGAAAAGACGCGGGTTCGTTTCCCTCTAGTACATAAAATCTCTTTTTCCTTATTCACAAATAATTTGTACTACTATACATTTTCTAACAACATTTTAATCTATACAAATAAATATAATTGAAGTGTTCTATAGTTCTTTGTAATATCATATAGGATATACAATACCTTTTTTTTTGTTAAGGCGGGAAAAAATGTTCCTTTCCGCACACCCTATCGTTCGGGGCGACGACCAGGGTAGACCAGCCTTCACCCACTAAAGAAACCCGCCGTTTGCCGTCACAAAATCCCATATTTTTAAATTTATGTCTGTCTTTCTACCTTTGTATTAGTTATAAATATATTATTATATATTAAATATAACCAAACAACCAACTCACCTGATGGTGTAATTCATAATAGTAAGAATCTCTGTCTCATTAAAAAAATAAAATAAATATGAACCTCAAAAGATATTCTCCCGACAAAATTTTAAAATGGGCTCTCACGCGAGGGCGCAGTATTTCCCAATTTCCCCACAATATTCTCTCAATCACTTTGTATAAGGCTTCCCGAGGCTGCGACGCCATGAAATTGGCTTCGCCTTATAGTATATCACGAACGTCAGGATTTACATAAAGTTACTTTCTATGCGTACCTATGTGGAATTATTATGTTGGCAAATTAAATGAAAAAAACTGCAAGGATCTAGTTAAGTAGCACAATATCGCACACCAGCTAAGTACGAGGTCGTTATATATAATTTTAGTTTAGTTGTAAAATCTTTGTTTCAAGTCTATTGGAGAGTCCAAACAGCGACAGCCTCGTAGGCACATAATTATACGCTAGATTATTATGCATTCAGCAAAAATATATACTTACTATACTGATATTATAAAGAGAGCGCGCCAATTTTGTTTGTTTGTATGTAGAGAGTAATCTGTGGAACCTCTGCATTAAATTGAAATATTCTGGCACCTTGGAAGGTGCGTTATTCAGAATCACTATAAGCTGTATGTTATTTATACTAAATATTGTAAAAAAAATCTGGTAATGATCATTTTTACTTAATTAAGTCGGTAAAAATGTGCTTTTAGAAAGCTTTTACGACGTGCTGCGCTGCTTATAAAATAAAGATTACATAACAACGTTGTAGGAACCATTTTATGTTTAAAATAATCATCAATATTAATGTTTTATTTTTAAAGTAATTTTAATTTATTATTATTTATATATTTTTTATCCGCGTGGTGATGTACTAAGAATACAAGTGTCTCCACCCCATTCTTTGCCACGGGTGTCGTACGAGGCGACTAAGTGAAATAAGCAATTGTCACCCATTGCAAGTAGGGCTGAGTACCAAGTGCGAGTACTCACTTGCTATCGGGCCCGAGCGGATTGGTACCACTATCTCCCGTGTGACCGGCCAAGAAGCACATCGGTGTGTTTAAGTTGTAGCAGGAGATAGCCGTTTATTCTTTTATTTTTATAGATCTGTTAAATAGATCTGTTAAATGAAATGGTAAGCAGCGGCTTGACAATACTCTCTGTATAGAGGGGTCCATGAGCGACGGTTACCATTGACCATCAGGTGGGCGTGGCTCGTCTGCCATCTTCTTTCATATCACATCGTTATCTTCGTACATTGTTTTTTACTCTAACTTTTAATGAAATGAAATTCATGGTGGTGCAGACAGATACTTCAAGCTCTCATCTCCATTGCGTTTAGTCTTAATAATAAGTTTATCAAGTTAAATAGTCGTAAAGACAAATGTAATAAGGAGATTGGGATGGTCGAAGTACCTGTACTATAGCTCAGTGGCTTAGAGCACTTCCCCGGATTGGAAAAGACGCGGGTTCGATTCCCGCTAGTACAAAAAATCTCTTTTTCCTTATTCTCAAATAATTTATACTTTAAGTTAAATAGGTATATGAAATAGGTATTTCATTTAGGACATATTCGCCCTTTAAACAATGTAATCTCAATGAGTATCTCACGGCTCGATCAGGAAGTACCACCCTTTCACAAAAGAGTAGCGTGAAACATCGGTACTGCCGTTTTGTATCGTATGATGAGTGAAAGCTTGTTGCCACTTGTTGAGTGCTTGTTTGCCACTCACGTCTTATAAAAACAATGTGGTATGACATACTGGGAAGTAGTGCACTCTGGTTCATCGAATTGTTTATGTTAGTATCGTAATAGTACACAGCGAGAGTGGGCCACAAATATACACCACTCCATCACACGAGCAAATTATTTCATGATGATTGTGTTCAGTCGTATCTCTCATCCCTTGCGCCTCTTCGGGTCCACAAGTAAGCATAGTGTCATAACGAAGATATCCGTATTTTTAAGAGAAAGAAGCCTCCTACATGAGTGTTCAGAGCATGCGTGGCCTTGTTTGTTTTCCATATAAACATAATATAATGTCCTAATAACATCAACGAATCAAAATTAACCTTGTGATCGCATGTCTTCTTGTGCTTCGTGACCTTACCCTCAAGGCTAGGGACCTCAGTTGTAAATCTTTATTGATTGCTGCAGCATGAAATATCCGGGGTCAAGGACAGACTAGAGTAGGAATTAGTTATATGTATATCACGATTTATTACATTATGCCTCACATTGAACTATATTTCTGGAGATACCGCAAGTATTTCCGGTAATGGAATGGGAAATAAGAACGGATGGATTGTACAACTCTTTAAAGAAGAAAATAAAAAAAGATTTTCTAAGCCTAGCGCGCTTTACCACCCATTTTCGTTAAAGCGGAAAAAAAACCGTCATTGCCATATCCGCCTTGGTGGACCACTGGAACTGTGTGACTTAACTTCAGTGGTCCACCTTTGGTTTTTTAAGGCGTGAATAAATGTACCTAACCGCACACCCCGTCGTTCGGGGAAACGAACAGGGTAGTGTGGGGCCCTCACCCACTAAATAAACCCGCCGTGTGCCGTTTTCCGGCCACCGGAACTATATTATATTCCTTCAGTGGTTCAGTGGTCAACCCTGGGCATATACAGCAGTTGCCAACAGACAGTGAAAATAAAACACAAAGCAAACAAAATGGCCGAAAATTACCATTAAATAATACCACTTAACTAAGAACATCGCCTTAAGTGACATCAGTGCTGCTATCTACACACAACGGTATTGATGGCACATTTAAAAATTTTACTACTGACTTTTCGGAGGAGTCTCGCTCGCACGGCCGTCGATGCTGGGCGCTTTGATGTGTAAATACTTAAATGCGTCTTCGTGTGTCAAAAATGACCTCCGTAATCAAGTGTTCTCAGTGTAATATCGTTATTGACGAATTATTAACTATGTGCAAAATAAAATTTCTGTGATAGATGAAGAAACGTTAGTGCGAGTATGTACCTCGTCATTCACAAGCGACGAAATTAAAAACTTGAAATCGCTATTGTTCAATTCTATTCCAACGAGCAAGATCAAAATAAATGGCAAAAATAAAGGGAAGGAGGAAAGAGATCTGTCGGATATTATAAACTTATTTAAGTCGACAGAGCCTGATGTGATTCCTGTGTTCGTAGCTCGTCAGCTCAAAACGCTACTCTTCTTTTCGACCCTTTGGATTGCACTAAATTGTTGAAGGATTTGTTGAAATTGCAGTATGAATTAGATGTAATCAAATCAAATTACGTGACCCAAGATCAGTCAAACGTGTTCAAAACCGAAATTTTACAAATGAAAAATGACTCACTGCCACCGTCTAATTCGCATAATATAAATTTAAACAGAGGTGATGACAGTGGCCCTATGGGTTTATCGCATAATTTGAGCGATTCATCGTTAAATGCATCACTCGATAACGATAGAAATAATGTGTGCAGTTATTATGCACCCGAATTTAGAAATATCATGCGGGTAGAACAAAATAAACAAGTTGATCGTAAATCAGCTGAGCAATATCAACTTTCGTCGGAGCTTCATAACGAAAATAGTGAAAGAGGTGCAACTCAATCAAGTTTTTCTAAGACTCCCATAGAGGTTGTACAGCCTACGTTATCTAGTGGCGAGCAGGGAGTGAATGGCAGCGTATTGACTGCGCCGATCCCGGTCGCCTCCGAGCATCATAACACAGAGGGTGTGTCATCACCCGGTGCTAATGCACCTACTGAAGCCTGGCAAATTGTGTCAAGGCGTAGAAAAGTTCAATATCGGTATCATGGTATGTCAGGAATTGCTAGAGATATGGAAGGAAATTTTAAAGCCGCCGACGTGAAGATCCCGATTTTATTACCAAAATACATAAAGATACAACGGAAAAAGATATAACAGACTATATATTTATAAAAACAAAAGAATTAATATCTTTGGAGAAAATCACATTTAGACATGAGAGAGATCACAATGCCTATAAATTTTATGTATCTGAGCAGAAACTATCATTGTTCTTGGATAATAGACTGTGGCCAAAGGGTATCATATTTCGACGATTTATAAACTTCAAGAGACGACCTACGAACGGTGTAAGCACTGTGCCGGCCCAACAACATTCCAATGGATAACTGTAGCACTCTAAATTTTGTCAGTTTTAACTGTAGGAATGTTAAACGGTCTGTGGAAGATATACGGCGGCTGTGTCGTAGTTCGCACATTATTCCGCTGCAGGAGCACTGGCTGCTGCCGCATGACATAGACTTTCTGAGCTGCATTGACAACGATTTCGATTATTTTGGTGTTTCAGCTGTGGATACCAAGGTGGGGATGTTACGCGGTCGCCCGTTTGGAGGTGTAGCACTGCTATGGAATAAGACCATCTTTACAAATGTGTCAGTGATGAGGTGTACAAGCAAACGAATCTGTGCTATTAAAGTCGACATCGCGCAAAGGTCGTTTATAGTCATAAGCGTGTATATGCCTACCGATAACGCGAAAAATGTTGCGGAATTTACTGATTGTCTTGGTGAGTTGTGCGCCCTGATTGAGAGTGAGAATATAGAGTGCCTTTACGTGCTCGGTGATTGTAACGCTAACCCTGGTGAGCCATTTTATTATGAATTGTCTAACTTTTGTAATGATATGCAATGGTCGTGTGTGGATATGGACAAAATTGGACTATCTTCTAACTCTTATACGTATATGAGTGATATTAACGGTTGCTTAAGCTGGTTAGATCATTGTGTGGTTACCGAGTCAGCTTCATTGATCGTACAAGCTGCGTTTATTGATTATAAACCTGTATGGTCCGACCACTGGCCTTTAATAGTACAATGTAAATTAGATATTATTATTCCAAAAATATTACATACGAATACAAATGTAAGTTGTAAAGTAAGTTGGGGCGTGCGAGACCCTGCTCAAATTGAGCTTTATAATAAATTATGTCATGAAAAGTTAAGCCAAATAGATTTTCCTTGTAAATTAAGATCTTGTTGCGAGGGTTATTGTACCGACCAGAATCACAGGCATATTATAAATAATATGTACCGCGATATTGTAGAAGCTTTATCTAGCACTGCCATTAATAGCAGTAACGTAAATATTAGTAAAGTAAGAAAGATAAGGCCAGTTGTCGGGTGGAATAGACATGTGCGCGAAGCTCACAGGCAGGCCAGATGGAAGTTTCAATTGTGGGTTCAGAGTGGAAAGCCAAGGCAAGGTCGTGCGTGGGATGAAATGAGTGAGAGTCGCAGAATATTTAAGTCTCGCTTAAGGTGGTGTTTAAACAATAGTGAGCAAATAAAGATGGATATTCTCGCATCGCATCATAGTAAGCGCGATTTCCGTAGTTTTTGGAAATCTACTAATAAATTACACAATAAACCAAGACTGCCTGTGAGTGTTAGCGGTACTAGTAATTCTAAATATATTGCTGACATGTTTAAGGAGCATTTTACGGTAGAGTCGCCCCTTGGGTCATCACGGTCCTTCGATGTGGAAGGATCCCGTGTCCAGGAGATGTATACCAGTTTTAAAGCGGAGGATGTCAAGAAAGTTATAACATCTATCTCGCGAGGTAAGTCTCCTGGCCACGACGGCCTTAGCATTGAACATCTTAAGTATGCTGGCGTTCAATTACATAGAGTACTGGCTGTGTTCTATATAATATGTATTGGAAACTCTTACCTACCGGCGGATTTGATGAGGACTGTGGTGGTTCCAATTGTTAAGAGTAAATCCGGTGACATAAGTAAATCACAATAACTATAGGCCGATCTCTTTGGCTACCGTATTGGCGAAGGTGGTGGACAGTTTGCTTAGCACTCAGCTTGATACATATTTAAATATACATGACAACCAATTTGATTTTAAAACAGGTCTTTCAACTGACACAGCTATCTTGTGTTTGAAGCAAACTGTCAAGTACTACACCGATCGACGCACTCCTGTGAACGCGCTGTTTCTTAATCTTTCGAGGTCATTTGACTTGGTTTGTTATGACATCTTATGGCAGAAACTCTATGATATTTCTATGCCTGAAGAACTGGTACAAATATTTAAGTATTGGTATATGAACCAGGTCAATGTCGCTCGATGGTCAGGGGTGTTGTCGAAGCCATACAGGTTGGAGTGCGGGGTGAGACAGGGGGGGCTGACATCCCCAAGGCTTTTCAACTTGTATATTAACTGCCTGATAGAGAAACTCGGTGGCACCCATGTCGGCTGCCATATTGATGGCGTCTGCGTCAACAATATCAGCTATGCGGATGATATGGTGCTGCTGAGTGCTTCGGTCTGTGGTCTCAAGAGGCTGTTGGCGATATGTGAGGAATATGCGCGCGCACATGGTATGGTATATAATACAAGTAAATCCGAATACATGGTCTTTCGAGCCAGGGGTGGTAAGTGTCCGGATACCATCCCCACCATCAAAATTAATGGAAAATTGGTTAATAAGGTTGATCAATTTTAGTATCTAGGGCATCTGGTGACCTCTGACTTGAAAGACGATGTAGACATCGAGAGGGAGCGGAGGGCGTTGTCTGTGAAGGTGAATATGTTGGCCCGCAGATTTGCACGATGTTCGAGGGACGTCAAAATAACTCTTTTTAAAGCATTTTGTACGTCCTTCTACACTAGCAGTCTGTGGGTCACGTACACGCGCAAGCAGTATAGCGCCCTTCGCGTCCAATATAACAACGCTTTTTGGGTGCTAATGGGGCTGCCCCGGAGCTGTAGCGCATCTGGGATGTTCGCGGAGTGGGGTGTCGATTGTTTTTACGCTACCCTACGCAATGCGCTACCAACGCTATGTGCATCCTTGGTGCGCAGGGTCCTGTCCAGCCCCTGCACCATTTTGAGAGCGGTCTCACAAAGGTTTGACTGTCAGTACTTGAATCATTGTCAGATGGTTTATGTACTAACTAATCAACAATATTAGTTACATAAGTGATTTATAACAAACAAAAAAAAATGTATTCTTGAAAATTGACATTATGTTTTAATTTTAATTTTGAATTTTGGATTGTGATATTTAATATGTATAATTCTAATTTTATGTCTATTGTCTTTATGCTTAATACTGTGGATCTTGTAGTCTGAATAAAGTAAATATATTATGTTATTATTATATTTAGATATTTTTTATATACCTATATTTTTAGCATTTGACATGCTTAGCACTATACATTAAACACAAAGTGAAAAATGTGAAATCGAAAATAACAGTCAGGAGCAGGATTTGAACCTGCATCTTCTGGATACCGTCCAGATGCTTTACCAATTCAGCCATCCTGACAATTGCTCCTGACTGCTAATTTCGATAACACATCATACTTAACGTCTTTGGGTGACGCCTGCGCCATCTGTCGGAAGTATTTTCATACATTATACCGACCAGGTAAACTTAATTTTACAATTAAGATTTTACCTAATAATGACCCGTTAAATATTTAGATATATTTTTATATACCTATATTTTTAGCATTTGACATGCTTAGCACTATACATTACGGTATAATGTATGAAAATACTTCCGACAGATGGCGCAGGCGTCACCCAAAGACGTTAAGTATGATGTGTTATCGAAATTAGCAGTCAGGAGCAATTGTCAGGATGGCTGAATTGGTAAAGCATCTGGACGGTATCCAGAAGATGCAGGTTCAAATCCTGCTCCTGACTGTTATTTTCGATTTCACATTTTTCACTTTGTGTTTAATATTATTATTATTTTCTGTTCGCACGACTAAATGTACGCACACCATTTTCTTGTAATTTCGCAATAAACCAGTAACATCAACAAGTCTCGACTACATAATTTAAAAAGAAACCCTCCCTCAACACACACAAGAGCCGATTTCAACATTTGGACCTTCGAGCCGGACGTAAAAGCAGCTGAAATCAATAGAACCAGCAGCGGGTGTTGAAGGCCTACAAAGGGAGATTGCGATATCACTAAGGCGCAAAGGAGAAGGGTCATAGAAGAAACGCATTCTTCGCAGGAAGTCTCAAGCAGTATTAGTAGTCTGTTCCTGACCTGAAAATGCGCATAATAGGTACGGCCAGCCATCCTACTCATTCCTACTTCATCTCCACTTCATTTGTTTAATACCGTGTTAATTACGTGATTTCAGTGAGTACTGGTTATAAAAGTGTGTGCGCTGCCAATTATTTTCAAAATCATCTCATCCTAACGGTCATCACAGTAAACCGTAAGTACTTCATCCATACCACTAGCCACCAAAATGAGTCAGCCACAATCATCAGAAGCCTTTCTAGCTAGCAAGTCTCGCGACAAATCTCCCTATAGGCTCGAAACAGGGGATGATAGTCCAGATATTAGGGAGCTTATTAAAAAACGCGGCATAATCAAGGGTAGACTAACTAGGTTCTTCAATAACCTTACTAAGAATGTGGTCTTGTCTAGTCAGATACTGATAGATCTTAAATTACGCATTCAGGGTGTCACAAGTCTGTTTAAAGAGTTTAACGATATACAAAGTAAGATCGAGGAATCAGTCTGACGTAGAGGAGCAGCTGGCGCAAAGAGAAGTGTTCGAAAATTCATATTACAGTATACTATCGCAGGCTGAATATCTATTAGCACAGAATAGGGACACTTTTCAATCATTAGTTCACAACTCTTATGATCTTAGCAGCATTATAATAATAATAATAAGCAAAAAAAAAAATATATATATATATATGTTGACTCGACGGTTATTGTTCCGATAGTCTTATCAGTCAATGGGCTGATCGCCAAGAGTCTCGACCAACACCTAAAGGGACTCTCGTTAGATAGCTGGACCAAGGGCTTGATGCAGAAGGCAGTATTCCTCGACACGGCACGTATTGTGAGGAGGTTCCTTTCTCTGGAGCCCTAACCACCGACAGCTTGGTCCCTGCACCCGATGTCGGTGGTCTACTATTTTATACATTTTTAAATTTGTTATATTTAGTTGTTTGTGTTTGTATTTTTATAAGTTTGTTTGTGTGATTTTTTGTGTATTTTTATAATATATTTAAAAATGTTTAAAATATGAAATAAAATAAATAAAGAGAATAATAATAATAAATTTATTCATTTACATGATCCACAGCTCGTATTTGATTACATTAATGATTCTTAATTTAACCATATCAGTAAATACATTCTTATTTATTTAAATCATTACAAGTTGATACATAGGTACGTTATTCCTTCGGGCACCTGTAGCTCAACCATGAGTTTTGCTCACGTAAACTCGCTAGCGACTACGTAAAATATTTGCATGAAAAACCTTACCGGAATAAAGAAAAACTCAAGTTAATATGAGAATTCTAGTTGGATGTTCATTAGAAAATATTAGTGAGAATACGTTTACAAAACTATTCAGGCTTAACAAAGAAGTTTTTTAAAGATTATTTGTGCAGTTTTACCTGTTTACAGAAATAAAGTCTCCACAATAAAATATTGTTGGGTTGGATATGTTACAACCCGCCGGCGACCACCATCATACACTCCACTAGTAATAGAGGCACTGGTTCTCATAATATTAATACAAAAAAGTTTCACAACAACAATACCCCGCGCGTTATCGATCGCGATCTACAATAAATAAATACAATAGGGATCTACGTGAGATTGATTGACTTGGCAATATTTTGTTGACATTAACCACTAACATTTGTTTACATTAAAGAGAAGATTTGAAATCGAACTATTACAAACACACACTTAAACAAAAGCGACCCATCTATTTAGTCGGATAACAGCACGGAATTGAACTTTAGCATTTTTCTCTTTTGTTTATACCAAGACAGAAAAGGAGAGCAATAACAAGCCTAAAGCTAGCTGTAAGTTTACACTGTGCCAACATAACGACATGCTACGTAAATCTACACTCGAGCTTACTTGAGCAAGTGAAGTAAGCGGCAATTTAACTCATGGTACGAGTGCTATCGAAATCTATCCTGTACACGTATGAACGCTAGCGACTCTAATTACCTATCGTATCTTTATAGCATAAACTCATGGTCGAGGTACTGCACTAGTATAAACTGTAACGCAGGTGTCAGTATTCTACTTAATATGTTGGCATTTTGTTGTGATTGGTACATGTTCACAAATACATACGTGTGTGTTGGAATGTGTGTGTGTGTGTGTGAGTGTGTGAGTGTGAGTGTGTGTGTGTGTGTATGTGTGTGCGTGTTAATGTATGTGTGTGCGCGTACATTTTCATTTATTAAATGGGATTGAATTGGTTGTCTTGGATGAATGGGTTAAAGAGTTGTCTATATAATTATGCTAAAAATACATGTATATATATATACATATATACACATATTTATTTTAATTCATATATTTAAGACAATTTTCTGCTGCCTTATAATCTAGGCATTAAGCCAGCGAAGTATTGCCTTCCTTAATCGATAGCTATTGAGCGATTTCAATGGCTCCAATCTATTAAGTGTATTATAAATATGTGGCGCTTGTACAAAAAATGCTTTTGTGCGAAGGCTGTTTTAACACTAGGCACTGGGCAACGATCACGCCTTATTATTTCATAAATAAACAACTTCCTCACAGACAGCACACCGGTCAGACTATATAGCGACGTTGTGCTGTACCTAAAAGGCAGTTTCATCAGAACCTTGAGAACAGCACGCTGGGCACGCTCTGCAGCAAGAAGATAGGTCTTAGCGGCACCGCCCCATGCACATATACAGTATCTTATCAAACATTCACAAAATGCTTTGTATGTCTGCAGCAAGAATTTTTCATTGGCTACATCACGTAGGTTCTTAAATACGTATATCATTTTTCTGAGCCTTACCACAAGAGAGTCAACATGATGTTTCCAGGTTAGTTTTTCGTCTAATATTACGCCCAGGTATTTCACTGTAGCAACCCGAGTTAAGGCAGCACAGCTGCAGTTGAAATGTTTCTTAAGACGATTGCAGGGATAAGTGTGGTTCCTCAAATAACGTGTCTTTGGTGTAGTAACCAGGGCAGTTTTGCTGAAACAGATATATTTTGTTTTATCTGCGTTTAAAGTAAGCAGACTATTTTCCAGCCATTTATTCACTTCTGCTAAGCCGCTTTCAGCCAACTGATAAACTTGTTCCCACGAGCCTCCATGGAATAGTAATACTGTGTCATCTGCAAACATGACTGTCTCTAGTCCAGACAATCTGATGTCACACAGATCATTAACGTAGATTAAAAACAGAGTAGGCCCAAGTGTGCTTCCCTGTGGAACTCCCCAACTAAAGGTTGTGTCATTACTCATGTGTCCATCAACACGCATTCTCTGGATTTTGTCAGATAAATATGTTGTGAACCACTTCAGAACCACACCTCGCATGCCAATATTTTCCAGTCTAGTGAGTAAGATTGGCAAGGATACACTGTCAAAAGCCTTCTGCAGATCCAGAAATACTCCTTGACACTTTTCTTTATTATCCATTCGTGTTGTCAGCATTATCGTTAGGGCAAGAACTGCGTCTTCAGTCGCCCGTTGTTCTCTGAAGCCATATTGATTGCTGCTGAGAAGTCCATTTTTCTCAAGATAGTTGATCCCTCTCTTATTTTAAACACAAAGTGAAAAAACGTTTTTCACTTTGTGTTTAATGTATAGTGCTAAGCATGTCAAATGCTAAAAATATATATAAAAATACCCTCTCTTATTTACAAGTTTCTCCAAAATTTTGGTTAGTGTTGATAAAAGAGAGATAGGTCTATAGTTCTTGGGATTATTTATTTCCCCAGCCTTGTAGATCAGACAAACTACCGCTCTCTTGAATATATCAGGGAATGTACCTGTTTCGAGACTAAGATTACATAAATGCGTGATCGGTTTCGCAAGATACCTTATATTGCGTTTTAATACATTTGCTGATATACAGTCCCAACCCGGGGCGCTGTGTGATCTTAGTCCCAACACGATCGTCTTAACCTCATGAGGGTCTGTAGGAGAGAACGACATTGATTTCAGAAGATGTCTTGGTACTTTGGCTTGCCGTGCCAGCTCAACATCCGAGGGTTTTCATTTTATCGATCTCACTGCCCAGCTTACGACCTACTGACGTGAAGTAATAGTTCACGCTATCAAGCGAGTTCGTGGGGGAAGATTCTATACTTAGAAGTTCCTCTGAGGAAATTTTATTTTGGCTCATGTTACATACGTCTTTTATAATTTTCCAAGTGTCTTTAATGTTTCCAGTACTACTTATTAATTTATCTTGATAATATTTATTTTTCAAGTATTTGATCATATAATTGCATGTAAATTGTTGAAATTCTGCCTCAGCTGTTTATTATTCGGATATTTTCTGAGATTACTATGCAATCTGTCCCGTTTTCTTATGCACTTAATTATACTGCTAGTAATCCAAGGTTTTAATGGTCTATATCTTTTTGATTCTCTTCGTATTGAGGTGCTGCTCTCAATGATTTTCATAATTTTTTTTAATCAAAGTTTCAACAGCAACGTTAGTGTCAGTCGTATTGTAAAGCACATCCCAAGATACTTCTGAAAGAAATTTGTCTATTGCGTGATTATTAGTTATTAGTTTTTGTAACTTAATTACATTTGTATTAACTCCGACATTGCCAATATATAATAATATTGGTTTGTGATCAGTAATTTGATGTTCAAAGATTACCGTCTTCCATGGTCTACAACATCTAACCATCATATGGTCCAGGCATGTGTTGACTCTTGTGGGTTGTGTAATTCCTTGCCTAAGTCCGTACATAGCCATTAAATTTAGATATTCATGTGAGATAACTGCGTTATTGTCGGGTCTATATTTATATATCTATATTTATATCCCCCACCAGAATTGCGTTCTGAGTTGACACATTACATAGGACCCTTTCAAGAGAATCAAGATACGTTGAAGCATTTCTAAAATAGGGAGGGTGATACGGGGTGCTAATTTGTCCGGTTTACCTCCTAGTGGTGCACCCCGGGCAACGTCGGCAGTCGCCGGCGGCTAAAATTCCGGACAGGACGGGTCTCCGCGTGTCCCTCTGACTCAGCAGAGGGCACAGCGGATAGACCAGGCGTCGGAGTCGGTGGGGCCAGACTGGCTCACCGGGCTCTGGAGAGGGGGGACAGTGGGGCCACAGCGGCCCCCCCCGTCCCAAATCGTA
This sequence comes from Leucoma salicis, assembly GCA_948253155.1. NCBI lineage: Eukaryota > Metazoa > Arthropoda > Insecta > Lepidoptera > Erebidae > Leucoma > Leucoma salicis. The sequence goes on from OX411812.1 coordinate 521,955, forward strand.
AACCTGAGCGCGTGCCTGTGGTTACGTCTCGCGGGCATACAGGAACGAGGGTCTTGGCTTAATCGCCCGGACCGCGAGGAAGACAACCTCTATAAAAAAATTACCCCGAATCTCAAGTTCTGGCGCGCGGCGAGGAGATGCATGGCTGATGGGTAGTTCAGTCTCGAGCGCGGCCCCAGCCAGGGTACCTGCGGACCCCCTGTGTTGGGTTACAAATGTACGCTTACCCGGGTACAGGGAGCTCTGCCCGGGTGGACCTCCTTTCTCCCATACTCGTGGGAATCATATGGATTATTCGAAAAATTTAAAAACAAGTTCGACGGAGTCGGGTAATGCACCTGACGCCTCAGCCGTAAGGGGTCCGGCTGTAAATGCGGCCCCTACTAGTGCAGCTGCGCGTAAAACGCGCGGCGGCAGAAAGTCCCGCAAGGGCAAAAAGACGTCCAAGGGAGCGTCCCCCCAGTCTTCAAGGGACGGCTCGATGACGGGCGGCTCGGCCTGCACATCAGCTGCTGAGATGTCTGCTGAGGAGGGTGGCCCGACTGAGGCTGCCGAGAGTCAGCAAGCGCGGCCGGCAGAGGTGGTGTTGGAGTCGCGTTTCTGGCGCAAGCGCACCCTGTCTCAGGGGGGCGCTGCCTCAGAATCTGATTTGAGCTCGGCAGAGATGCCTCCCCCAAAAATACCCGCAGCGGCTAGGGGTCGAGGCATCAGCCGACCAGGGACGCCGATACCGCGTACCGCCTCAGCAAAAGAGGCCGAGGCGCGAAGCCTACGAAAAGCGGAGACGGTGCAGCACGCAGAGGAGCGCTTGGCGCTCCTCTCTGAGAAGCTCCGTCTTCCCATAGACGAGAATGGGCCGCCTACTGCGGCCAAATTCGCTGAAAGAGCCGCGGACAGCGTGGCCATAATTTCGACGGTGGCCATGGGCTCGAGAAACCTCAAAAGCAGTTTCGTCCGAGGTCTTAAAATCGCCGCCACGGAACTGTCTAACGTGGTGGAGCGGCTTGTGGCGGAGGTAGCCGACCTTGGGGCGCGTAACGAGCGCCTGGAGACAACGGTCGAGGAGCTGCACCGAGGGATGGCCAATATGAGAGCCGAACTTGGGCTCCCTGAGGCCATCCCGAGTGCCTCGGACACTGTAATGCGGGTCGAGCCTGGTCTCCCCGCGACCGCCTCGCCGCCGCCGCCGCGACCCCGCCCTGCCTCGGCGACCGCCTCGGCTCCGTCGGCTGCTCAGTCGGACCCTGTAACTGCGCTGGAGGACGAAATGCTCCGCGCGGTTATCGACCGCATGGAGTCGGTCTTTGGCCCGAGATTCGAGGCCCTAGCCGCAAGATTGCCGCCGGAGCCCCGACTTCGGCCGCCGCTTGCGGCTGATAAAAGAAGGGCTGCAGCGTCCTCGGCATCGACACCTCTGCCGTGCCAGGGAGGACATGTGTCTTTTGCCGCGACGGCGGCTAAACCACCGGCGGCCAAACCGCCAGCGGCAAAACCTTCGCCGGCCCCTGTGCAGGGAAAGGGCCAAAAAAAGCCCAAAAAAAAGGAAAAGGCGGGACAAGCCCCGAGGGGTCAGCCCCGAGAGGAGTTCCCGCCTCTGCCAAGCGCCGCTATGCCCACGCGTTCTGCTGCGCCGCGACGAACGGTCGCACCCTCGCGGGATACGGCTGTCGCGCTCCGGGCTCCTGCCCCCACCCCCACCACTGCTACGTCCTCAGACGGGGACTGGCAGGTGGTTGGGCCCCGGCGATCCCGGGCCAGGGATCGCGGCGCTGCCTCGGGGCGCGAAGCGGCGCCAACTAATCCGAGAGGAGAAGCCCCGAAGCCGCGGAAGAGGAAGCCGCGGAAACTGAAGGTCCCGAAGGCAGCTGCGGTGGTGATCACCGTGCTGCCTGAGGGAAAAGAAAAGGGCCTGACCTACGAGGCCGTCTTGAAGCGTGCCCGGCGGGAGATAAACGTCTCCGATCTCGGGGACGTTTCCGCTCGCTCCCGCCAAGCCCGGACAGGTGCTCGGATTTTCGAGTACCTGGGGCCAGAGGGCGCCAAGACGGCCGACGCAATGGCCGCGAGGCTGCTGGGCCTGTTCCCAGAGGAGAGTGGTGTCCGGGTCGCCAGACCCGTGAAGTGCGCCGAACTGCGCATTTCCGGGCTGGACGATTCCGTGACGGCGGAAGAGATCCGGGAGGCAATCGTCTCGAAAACCGGGTCTCCCAGCAGCGCCGTCCGGGTGGGCACCATTCGCCCAGGTCCAGGTGGTGTGGGTGCCGTCTGGGTCTCGTGCCCTGTCGCGGCGGCCAAGGATTTGGTCGCTGCCGGTAGACTTCTGGTGGGCTGGAGCGCCGCGCGGGTAATCGCGCTGGAGCCCCGGCCTGCCAGGTGTTACAAGTGCATGGCGGTCGGTCACACCTGGCCGCTGTGCACAAACTGCTTTGACTGCAGCGGGCTTTGTTTCCGCTGCGGTCAGGCAGGGCACCAGGCGGCTGCCTGTTCTGCCACCCCACACTGCCCCGCGTGCGCGGCGGGCAATCGTCCCGCCAACCACTGTATGGGGCGGGTGGGGTGCAGGCCTCCGGCCAAGTCAGGCCCTAAGAGGGGGGTGGGCAGCCAATCGGCCCCGGCTGCCCAACCCGGCGCGGCTGGACCGCCGCAGCGCATGGAGGAGGATATCGTGGTCCAATAACGGATCACGACGCTATCGTCCTCCAGGGGAATCTCGGCCATTCCGCCAGGGCGCAGGACCTCTTCCTGCAATCCATGGCGGAGCGGTCGATCGGTGTTGCCGTAGCCGCGGAGCCCTACATAGTCCCGGATCGCCCCAATTGGGCGGGTAGCGGGGATGGCTCCGTGGCGGTCGTCGGCTCGGCGGCGCCGCATTCCCCGCCCTTGTCACTCAAAGACCAGGGCACGGGATATGTGGCGGCCGAATGGGGAGGGGTCACGCTGTATGGCGTGTACTTCTCCCCTAGTCGTAGTCTGGCGGCTTTCGAGGTCTTCCTGCACAACCTGGAGACCTCGATACGGCGTATAGCACCGAGCCCTGTGCTCGTGCTGGGGGACTTCAACGCCAAATCAACGGCGTGGGGGTCCCCCAGGACGGACCCCCGAGGTGCGGCGGTCCAAGAGTGGGCGGCAGCGGCGGACCTCGTGTTACTCAACCGAGGGTCCGCCCAAACGTGCGTGCGGCCCTGGGGCGGGTCGATAGTGGACCTTTCGTTCGCTAGCCCTGGTGTCGCCGCACGCGTAAGGAGCTGGCGAGTCCTGGAGGAGGTCGAGACCCTATCTGACCACAGATATATTCAGATAGAGGTCTCCCGGAACCTTCAGGGCGCCAGCAGGGGTCACGCGGCGGACAGAACTCCCGCTTTTCCGCGATGGGCTGTGGGTAGGCTCGACCGGGACCTGCTAGTGGAGGCGGCCATTTTTCAATCCTGGCTGCCTCCCCCCCTGACGGAAGACGTGGACGCCGAGGCTGGCCGCATTCGCGGCATGCTTACGCAGATCTGCGATGCGGCCATGCCCCGTGTGCGGCGCCCGCCTCGACGGAAGGGGGTCTACTGGTGGTCCCCGGAGCTGGCGGACCTCCGTGCGGCCTGTATTCGTGCCCGGAGGTCCTACACCCGCAGCCGCCGTCGCCGAATCCGCGACGAAGAGCGGGAGGGCCGGCTGTATGCGGCGTACAGCAGTGCGCGCGCCGCGTTAAAGCTGGCCATCTGTCGCGCCAAAGATGCGAAAAGGCAGGAGATGCTGGAGGGTCTCGAGCGTGACCCCTGGGGACGCCCGTACCGCGCGGCGCTTAACAAGCTCCGCGCCCAGGGCCCCCCCCTTACGGAGACCCTCCAGCCGGGCTTCCTCTCTGAGGTGGTCGAGGGACTTTTTCCTTCACGGGCGGTGCACACGCCCCCGGTCATGGCTCCGCCAGATGATGACCGGGAGGCCGACGACGTGGAGGTACCGCCCGTGACGACGACGGAAATGGGGGCGGCGGTAGCGCGTATGCGGAGAGGCGCCGCCCCCGGGCCGGACGGGGTTCCCGCCCGAGTGCTGGCCCTGGTCCTCGACCATCTCGAGCCCCGCCTCGGGGGACTGTTCGGCGCTTGCCTGGTGTCCGGACGGTTCCCTGACTGCTGGAAGGAGGGGAAGCTCGTGCTCCTGCCGAAGCCGGGACGGCCTCCGAACACAGTCTCGGCCTTCAGGCCCATCGTGTTGCTGGACGAGGTGGGCAAACTCCTCGAGCGGGTAGTCGCTGCCCGCATCGTCCGGCACCTAGGAGCGGTCGGCCCCGACCTGTCCGACGCCCAGTTTGGATTTCGGGCGGGTCGGTCTACGGTCGACGCCATTCTGCGCCTGAAGGCCGCGGCTGCGGAGGCCGTCACCTCGAGGGATGTGCTGTTGGCGGTGTCGCTTGACATCGCCAACGCCTTCAATAGTCTGCCATTCGGCTGCATCAAGGAGGCACTCCGGTACCATGGAGTGCCCCTCTACCTAAGGCGGCTGGTGGCAGACTACCTCGACGGCCGCAGCGTCCTCTTCGTGGACCGGGAAGGGGACGTTGTAAGGAGGGCTATGTCGTGCGGCGTCCCGCAGGGTTCGGTTCTTGGGCCGCTCCTGTGGGACATCGGCTACGACTGGGTCCTCCGTGGCCGGCTCCCCCCCGGGCTGGGCGTAATTTGCTACGCAGACGACACGCTCGTCACAGCCCGGGGCTGGACCCTCGAGGAGGCGGCAACGCTGGCCACCTCAGGTACCGCGGAGGTGGTCAGGCGGATTGAGGCGCTGGGGCTTAGGGTGGCCCTTGAAAAGTCGGAGGCCCTACTGTTCCATGGGCGCCGACGGGGCCCGCCCTCCAGCGCCTCGATAACGGTCAATGGGGTGGGCTTGCCAATCCAGGCCCACATCAAATATCTGGGCCTGGTATTGGATGGACGGTGGCACTTTGACGAGCACTTCCGCCGTCTTGCGCCAAGGCTCGTCAACACGGCGTCCGCCCTCGGGCGACTTATGCCGAATTTGGGCGGACCGAGTCTTGCGTGTCGACGACTCTACGCGGGGGTAGTACGGTCGATGGCGCTGTACGGCGCGCCCGTGTGGGCGGAGTCCCTGGCCGCTCGTAATAGGGCCCTTCTGTGGCGTCCACAGAGGGTCGTAGCGGTCAGGGCAATACGCGGGTACCGCACGGTCTCGACCGATGCAGCCTGCGCGTTGGCCGGAACCCCCCCGTGGGATCTGGAGGCGGAGGTGCTCGCCGACGTCTATCGGCGGGCGTCGACGGCGCAGGCGGGGGGCAGCCGCCCCTCGCCGAGCGTAATGTCATCGTGGCGGGAAGATGCCCGCCGCGCCACCGTCCTAAAGTGGAAGTCTCGGCTGGAGACGCCCCGAGCCGGTCTCTGGACCGTGGGGGCGCTCCGGCCGATCTTGGAAGAATGGGCAGGGCGGCAGCACGGGATCCTCACCTTCCGGTTGGTGCAGGTTTTGTCGGGGCATGGTTGCTTCGGCAAATACCTGCACACGATCGCAAGGAGGGAGACGACCCCAGGCTGTCACCACTGCGACTGCGACGAGGACTCGGCGCAGCACACGCTCGAGTCGTGCCCGGCCTGGGATGTGCAGCGCCGGGAACTCGTTGCAGTCATAGGCGTGGACCTGTCGCTGCCGGCCGTTGCGCGAGCGATGGTTGGCAGTGACAGGGCCTGGACCGCGGTCGCCGCCTTCTGCGAGGCTGTCATCTCGCGGAAGGAGGTGGCGGAGAGGGCCCGTGAGGAATCCTCCTTCGCGGACCCGATTCGCCGCCGGCGCGAGGGGCGGCGTGCGCGCGCTTACTTGCGCCTTATGCCGCCCTAGCCGAGGCTGCGGACGGTGGGGTCGGGGAGTACCCTGCCGTCCGCGGAAGCCTACCGCGAAGGTGCGACGCCCAAGTGCGCGAGGCGTCGCTCAAGAGAGGGTGCCCGTAGGGGCTGCCGCCTGCGGATCGCGGTCGTAACGACGCGGTACCCGTGATCCGCCGTAGCAAGGGCGGGTGTAGGCGCACGGTGGGTTTTTAGTGGGTGAGAGCCCCATTCACCCCGTTGTCTCCCCGGGCAGCGGGGTGTGCGGTAGGACATTTTTGCCCACCTAAAATAAAAAAAAAAAAAAAAGGGAGGGTGATACGAACATATTAAAGTGTATTCAGTGTCAATGGTTAGTATAAGATAGTTACCTTCTAAAAGTTCTGGTTCGGCGGAAGAAACTTTTAGATCCTTATTAACATAAACCACTATTCCATCATTTTGGTTTATAACTCTTTTGGTCCAAAACATATTATAATTTTTTAATTCCTGGCGGTAAATTACTTTCATTGGTCCAACATTCAGTCAAAACTATGAAATCCAGTTGTAGACTTACAGTGGACAAAAAGGCAATTAGTCTATCATAATTACAATTTAAACTTCTTATGTTTGTACTCATTATCAATAAAGATTCTGTATTATTTTTGTCAAATTGCAATACATTAGCACATTGGCCGGTATCGCTCAAAGAAATACATTCAACCCGTCCTGTGCAGTCAATTTCATTTGTAAGAAATTTGTTTGTACGATTGAATTTTAAATATTATAGAGAATGATACAAAATAAGTCAAGTTTAAGTGTGAAAAGTTCCATTCATCACTCAAGGGAAGTGCAGCGTTAGTGATTAATTCGGTAGAATTTTCAAGTGCTAATTGCCCGGTTGCATGGGATTTGCTTCTCAATTGGTACAATAATAGCAGATTATTAGTACATAACCATGTAAGATCTTTGTTCACTGTCCAGAATTTATGCAAAGAATCGCCAGTTTTAATTAAAAGATTAATTGACAAAGTACTAAAGAATTTACGTGCATTAAGCATCCTTGGCGAGCCCACTGACTCGTGGGACACGCTTATCATCTATTTCGTTGTTACGAAGTTAGACCCGGTCACAGAGCGCGAGTGGGAACAATACAAAGGAACACTTTTTTCTAAAGATGACGGTTCCACGACACCAATTAAATTGGATGACTTAATGAAGTTTCTCAAGGGCCGAGCTAACATGTTGGAAACATTGCAAGTGTCACATAGTAAAATGAATTCCGAGAATAAAAAATATAACTTTAAAAATCACAACACTAGTAAAACTGAATCTAAAATTCACTGCAATGTCTCCACCAATAAGTCACAGGGTCGACAATGACACGAGTTCACTAAGAGGCTTTGTTTAATGTGCAACGCAAATGTGCAAAGCATAGTGGATACTATACGCGTGTCAAAAGTTTCTCGAATTAAATTTGAATTCTAAACTTAAATTTATTCACGAGAACAAACTGTGTATTAATTGTTTACGCTCTCAGACTAAGGCCCACTTGCGCATTTCAGAGTTAATGTGTATAACTCCGAGCGAACTGCTAACACAAGGCTAAATAATTATTTTTGCTTGCACTGATAAGAGTTAACACTATACCATGCGTAAAATTATTAACTATTAAACCCACCAAAGTTGTAGGTTGTCTATCTCTGGGTTTATTACGTCAAAATTGTGAGACTATGCTAGTTCGTATTTTGTATTTCAAAAACAACAACAGAATAATATTGCATCATTTATTTTTATTGTCCTGATGAGTCTTTTTGGTTTCTGATGGTTCATGGGTGTTCAGGCCCCCTACACAACGGGATATGCTTATTATGTGTCATCGAAATCTTATGTCAATCCCATACATCGGTTATTAGAATAATTCTTCTATTCTTCTGTATTATTCTGTTCTACTAGCATTTATGCCACTTCTCTATATATAGTACATCATCTATGATGCCACTTATCTACAGGACCTTACCCAGTTCAGGATAGTACCAGCAGTATCTTATTTATTTTCAATAACATGTTTACTTATATTTGGTTATTATATCACAAAGAAGTAAACTGCTCCCACTTGTTAAAATACACATATATAAGATTTCCTTCACATTTCACAAAATAATACAGATATATTGTCACAAAATACACTCTAGATAGTAAACAAACAATAATTTGACATAATGACATATCGCCATTCAATATAAACTACCAAAAACACATGCCATCAATCAAATCTGACATTAAACAAAGACTAATGCAAGTAACTGTTGTGTGAGAGAGAGAAGAATACTTGTGTCGTTCATCATTCATCCCTTTTGTATTTGGCTGGATGTACGCGAAATGAGGTTGTGCAAGAGAAATTTTGAATTAGATAGTTAAAATTTCCGCGCAAGTGGCCCTAAATTAGTCTGAGTTTACGCTCTAATCACACATTATTACATTGAGGAATTCTACACTGTATTATTACAGATTGAAGCTGTCCTCAACTTCCGTCCCATTAGTCCTTTGTCTGCTGATCCTAACGACTTTCTTCCTTTGTCTCCATCTCATTTTTTGGTTGGTCGTCTCCTAACATCGCCTGCGACTGAACAGCTGGTTGACGTTCCTACTCATCGTCTGACACGGTACCAGAGGCTCGAGCATCTTAGAAAACATTCCTGGACTCGGTGGTCTAAAGAATATATCTTGGAGATGCAAATCAGAACAAAATGGAAACATAGAGGAGATGACCCTAAACCAAACACACAAGTTGTGATAAAGGAGGACAAAACGTCGCCTTTGAAATGGAGCCTGGGGCGGATAGTTTCTACAATGCCAGGCAAGGATGGCATTTCACATGTTGCTGACATTCGGACACAGTCAGGAGTCATCAGACGCGCCTTTCCTCGAATCTGTCTGCTATTAAACGATGTGGATAACTACTAACTGTTGGACGTTAATACTTCCAAGGCCGGGGGCATGTACGGACTTCGCCTTAACTTAGAACATCGCCTTAAGTGACATCAGTGCTGCCATCTACACAAAACGGGATTGGTGGCACATTTAAAAATTTTACTACTGACTTCTGTTCGCACGACTAAATGTACGCATACCATTTTCTTGTAATTTCGCAATATACTACATAATGTATGCACAGTTATCAAACGGACTGGCAGAAGCGTTTGTTTTGAGTTTTTCTGTACTGATTTATTAGGTATGTGCACATAAAAAAGAACATTCAAGCGCTAAAAATATGTACATGACCCTTGTCCTGCAACAGCAGTTTATAATTTTATAGCATTAGTAGTTATAATCTCAGTGTCTGTAGATCAGAATAATTATATCGTTGATAGCTATGAATCATAAATATTATAAAAATTCGTCAAATTTCACAATAGTAAATTGTTACCCTAGGGATGAAAGCTAAATAAGTCTTTATCCCGAGGTAAACACTGTGCTTTTCATTACGAATACGAGGAAACTAAAAATAAAAATTATGCATTAGCTAAAGAAAAAATGGGAGACTTTAAAAAAATTAATTTGGAATCGCCGTTTTCACCTATTTTGTTTTTTTTTTCTGTGGCCTGTCAGCTATTCAGCCATTATTTTTCATTTTAATCATTGAAAAAATATAAATCTTCGTTATTTTAAAGATATAGTTGCAACTATATTAAAATAAAGTCATATAAAAAACAAACTTAGGGTGTGTAATACACCTCTGCCCTCTGGGAATACAGGCGTGATGCTATGTGTTGTTAAACACAAAGTGAAAAATGTGAAATCGAAAATAACAGTCAGGAGCAGGATTTGAACCTGCATCTTCTGGATACCGTCCAGACGCTTTACCAATTCAGCCATCCTGACAATTGCTCCTGACTGCTAATTTCGATAACACATCATACTTAACGTCTTTGGGTGACGCCTGCGCCATCTGTCGGACGTATTTTCATACATTATACCGACCAGGTAAACTTAATTTTACAATTAAGATTTTTACCTAATAATGACGCAAACCCTATAAATATTTATATATATTTTTAGCATTTGACATGCTTAGCACTATACATTAAACACAAAGTGAAAAATGTGAAATCGAAAATAACAGTCAGGAGCAGGAGCCTTCGGTATAATGTATGAAAATACGTCCGACAGATGGCGCAGGCGTCACCCAAAGACGTTAAGTATGATGTGTTATCGAAATTAGCAGTCAGGAGCAATTGTCAGGATGGCTGAATTGGTAAAGCGTCTGGACGGTATCCAGAAGATGCAGGTTCAAATCCTGCTCCTGACTGTTATTTTCGATTTCACATTTTTCACTTTGTGTTTAATGTATAGTGCTAAGCATGTCAAATGCTAAAAATATATATAAATACTATGTGTTGTTGTTATAAAAACCAAATTCTTTAATAAATACCTACTTAACGTTATGTTATTTCAATTTTACATCGCGCTATAATTGACTGGCTGTACAGAAAATAGAACTGTTTTTTTTATAATTACTCAGCTGTCAGTTGAAAGTAATTCTCCCTAGGGCTGAAAAGTATTACTTTCAACCCGCTTCTCAGGCAACTTCAGGCCTACTGAAAGTAGGCCTACTGAAAGTAGGACTGAAGTTGAGTATGAGTAATGAAAAATATATTATAGTACTATATGCGGTAGAGAACGGTAAATAGGGAACGGACACAAGTTCCACCGACAGACATTATATTTTCACTTTACTGTAGTAAGTAGCAACATGTTAAATGCTTAAAAATAAAAATAACTTGAAGTTATTCTACTTAAACCAAAATACAAATGCTTTTTACAGCCTAGTTTAAGTTTAAGTAAGTTTGCGAAGATTGTTATCTTAACAGGTTCCCTGTCTTATGGATCATATAAGATACATTGTGTCTATAAGCGGACAGGGAATGGGTTAAGCAAGTTGTACGTATAAAACGTCGCTCATGTTTTTAACGGGGCCACAGCCTGCAGTGATCATCATTGAAGTTAGACGGGATCGGCTGTCATCTCAAAAATTTTCAACATTTCATTTAAAAATACACTCTACTTCCCTCAATATAATAGAACAGAACGAATCCTTTGTATGCGACAAACCGCCCCGAACCAACCGTGATCTCAATCAGAATGCGGGCGGTACCACGCGCCCTCACATGTACGTGATGAGGGTCCTCCACCCTCAGTGACACTACAATTAACCAATTATACCTACTCCTTCTTACGTGATTAGATTTGTGGCATGTTCTTACTACTCTATTATTCTTGTTAATTATCGCGTTATACATTGGAGCTTTGGTTTGCGTTTAATAGTTATGTTTGTATGTAACGTTTTGTAGAACATGTATAAAATCTATATTTTATGTACAAAAGTGCAAGTATTACTGTCTATCTGCTGGTTAATGGTCTCCCTAGCGTATGGACACTTGAAACATCACGGTATTCGTCGCCTTGCCAATCTAAGGAAGAAACGAGGAGGTTGCGCTCGTTGGCGTTTTCACTCACCAAATGTAACCCAACAGTATACGAGTAAATAGCCACCGTTACCATACGTCAAACTTGTGTAAGGAGCTGATACTTTTCTATTCGAGGCACCCCACTGAAGCTGGAGTCAGCATGAATGTGGGGTGACCTGATCGGAAAATGTTCTTCATTCATTTTGTAATTGGATCCTTCTTCGCAACAAATAAGTATTTATAAAATTAAAATGATATTTATAACACTTAACATCAGAGATAAAATGTATGTCTCTCCTACATATGTGGTGAGGGGCTGTTTATAAGGTTATCTATCTGTGGGCCTCTCTTTGTCACGTTTTCAAAAGATCAACTGTTGAGATGATTTAGCCGCCTCTTACGGATCTTCAGCGAAATATTTGGATAAGATAATTTAGAAGATGAACGTTGAAATGCTCAGAAAGCATAAAATAGATTTATGAAATCCAACACAAAATGAATTCCGTTCCATAAGCATAGAGATTAAGTGGGCGGCGCATTGAGCGAAATTGAAATGAGAATGTACGGAATGTCGCCGTAACGTTGGCGCCCGGCCAGGAGCTGGGCCGCACTGACTCGATAAAGTTCAGGATATCGAAGCATGACTTTGACATTACCATGACCGATGACTACGAAAATCTGACTTAGTTCTGCGCTGGTGACGTACCGGACAACCAAATGTCTTTTTGAGTTCAAACGGTAACATAATAAAAAAAATCAAACAGTAACTTAATTTTCTGTGTATTTTCCTCACAGTATCCCAGCATTAAAGGCCAAGCTATAACTACTACTTTCATGTAAAAACTTTTGTTTCTATGTTAACCAAATGATGTATTCGAGTATGTCACTATAATACTTATATTCCCATAAATAATCAATACAAAAACATAATAAAACATTTCTTTTATATGTGATATGAGAGTCAATACAGTTTTATGGCATTTAAGAGCACCCCCTTTTTATAAATAATAAAGGCAGACCAATAAGTAATCCTTCTGATATAAAACCACAGAACAATATTACTCAAGAGTATAAAACGCTATAAACTTTTATAGTACACATCGCAATACAAAGTAAAGAGGCTTCCCCAGTCTTCGGGTGCCACAATCGTAAAAATCAGCCGGATACTCAACGGCGTGCACTTATTCGGACACTTTCCTCCTGTAGTGAACAATGTATTAATATCGTCTCATCCTGTTTTAAATTGAGATTTACAAAAAAGTACTCGATACTTACTACGAATTACTGTTATTTTCAAGTGAAGAAAACTTTTAATAGTCACCATTATGACGGACGCAATGCACCAAAGGGTGGGGGGTCAGGCAGGCGGACAGGAGACGTGTAACGAGGCGGTGTGCTGCTTCAAACAGAAGAAATAACAGTAAGAGCGTTGTGTAACAATAACAGGCGGCGCCATCGTCGCGCCCGGCTGACTCTTAAATGTGCTTTTTATTTACTGTTAATGAATGTCGCAGCTTTTTAAGTCACAAACAAGCTAAAATATCTACAAACAATTGTTTTTCCTTTTTTTATTTCCAACCCACTATTGTCATTGGGTATGGTGATATCTTATCAACATTTTTGGGGTTCTCTGTGATAAGCCAGTGTGGATGTGTCACCTATTGAGCACTTTCAGTCATGTAGATTTTCTCACGCTGTTCCTTGGAAAATTGTCACAAACACACGTTTACAGAACAATGATAGTCTAATGGTATGACCAAGGGCTGCAAAAACAAGGTTCTGTCAACCCGTTTTGGATTAGCGTGGTAGACGTTGACCAATATCCCTCCCATTCTAAAGGAGAGATTTGGGTCCAACGGTGGGTCCGATACCAGAAAGACATATTTAATGACATTAGGCAAATAAAAAGCAAAATAGTCGTTTGTACTAAATAAAAAATGTCTGAGCACAACGCTTGTAATGAATTAAGATACAAACTAGAAGCTGGGGCGGTACACAAGTCCTATTTAATCAGAACTGATTTTCTCGTAACTTTTAACTCAGAAAAAAGTCACTGAATCAGGTCGAAGCGGGAACGAGCAATTCGATTCGAGCGAGCGTAACGAGAAGTTAATCTGTAAAGTGTTTTGTTGTGTTGAGCGCGCAGCGTCGAGGGCTGGAACAATTTATAATGTCGCTTGCAATTTAAGTGGTCTATTGTAGTATTTAGTAGTTCGGTACCTGGTGTTCTACTATGTCATTTATGAAATAAAAAATAGAATATATTGTGTCAGTCTGTGGGCAACGGTTGGCTTGCCTAGTACTTATAAATATTTCGTGACCATGGAAGATAAAAAAGTTTCTCAACGCTGTGTAAGAAAACTTCCCAGTTGCAGAAAGCATGAGCAGCAGGCGGGTGTGGCCTGTATCCAGGACAAAATGGCTGAAGGACGCGTGAGATGCTTATATTCGTATTATACTCGTACAGTATCAAACAGACGGTCATCATTGTTCTTCTGCTCTTGACTTTGATATATAAATGTATTATAAATTAAAGAGTAAATAACAAAATTTTCACAATGAAAGTATTTGCACGTATGCTCGCACCGAGACTGATGCAGGCACATCTTTAAGAAAATTCCACACTGCTGCTGCATAGAGCGTACACACACATGTCGATAGCAACTTGTTTGGCGCGTATTGTAAACAATAAATAGGTCTGATTATTAATCAACTGTATTTAGTTGTAGTACTAATCCTCCTTCACAGCAATAAGTACGCGTAGGCGAGTTCTACTTAACATGCGATAACTCCAAGTAATTAAACGAATCACGAGTACATATTGAAGCCTGACCTACTTCAGTTATTATAGGCAACATTTATTAAATTACTGTTCTAGGTACTAGACCATTGTGTAGGTATATTTAGTATGTTCATTGTTATTACGATTTGTGTCGTTCTAACGTTTTATGACACTGAACACAAAAATTTTGCAAAATCGGCTTTAATTATGACACACGGAGAGTCACCACCACCCTGAAAGGTTTAACCATAAAATATTACATACATTTTTTTTCGGTTTCAAAGGTCAGATGACAGACGCTGCGTGGCAAACATGTTTTGTCTGAACTGCACAACTAAGTGGGTATATCATCAGTAATAATGTTTTAAAAGGATAATGACTACGTTAAGATCAGTAAGAACGTAGTGTGACCCCAAATGACAACAATACTTGCGTAGGACAGGTATGCTTAATCACTATTGACGCTCTGGAAGTCCACCGCAATATAGAGATTGTGCTATTGTCATAACTCCAATTGATTGCTGTAAGCGAGGTGTGCACGGATGTGGCTGGTGGTTGACAACAGTTATCAACAAAGCAGTGATTGTGGCATCTTTGTGTCGGGCTTAGGGCGGCGCTGTTACTAGACAATATGCTCGTTAGCAAGTTCTGCGCTCGCTGTAATTGTTGCACCGACGCTGTTGACTCGACACAAACTTGCTAACTAAACTGTCCAATTTTGTTTTACATATAGATCGACTAATTCTACTTTAAAATACTTACTTACATAGATGAAATTAAGTATGTGCCTCTTGACAATAAAAATAAAATTTATGAAGAATTGGTGGTCGTAGCAGGTAATGGTCAAACTGCTCTTTAGCGGGAGGGGCATCGCCACAGCAGAGTGAAAATTTTAGAAATATTTTATAGGACCAACCGGACTTTATCATCACAGCAGTATAACAGTTAAAGATGAGGTTTGTCCTTTAAACAAGCATTATCGTAGACTATTTATGTAAAGAAATACCATAATAATTGTATTTTCTAATACCTAAATAAGTTTATGCTGCGGCCCGCGTCGCTACAACGATAACGTCTTTGCGGCTCCTATATGTATTAAATGTTTGAGTACGGTTTATTAATTACTGCAGATACTACCTACTAGCCGAGTCTCGGACACGTGTTGTTGTGGCAAATATAATTTGTTCGTTTATAGGTATTGCAATAAAAAAAAATATAATTGGGATAAAAATTATCCTGCCACTCAAGTTGTGGACTCACCGCCGGAGGGCGTCACAGGAACGAGTGGGGGGTGGCCACCCCTGCTAAGCGAGGTGGCCAGACGGCAGTGTGACGCCCGCCGAGCTGCTGGTGGGCACAGCTGGAGACATCCCGGACTGGTCTTTGGACCGGTATCAGAGTCCTTACCTTCCAACTCGCACTTTCCACTCGGCAGATACCTTGCACATAGTGTCAAGGAGAGAAGCGACTCCGGGTTGTCATCATCGCGGTAACGATGAGGACACGGTGTGGCATACGCTGGAGTCATGTCCGGCTTGGACCGACTAGCGCTATGAACTTGTCGTGGCTATAGGGGAGGATCTCTTGTTACCAAGCGTCGTAAGAGCGTTGCTCGTTAGCGATAAGTATTGGGCCGCAGTCGCTATTGTTTGCGAGTTCGTCATCTCGGAGAAGGAAGATCCTTCCGCTGACTCGAACCGCCACCAGTGACTGGAGTTTAAATGTACGTTTACTTTTTATTGCCAATAGATGTCACTTAAATAAGTAAGATAAAAATAAAATAAGCAAGATAAAAATCATAAAATAATATAGATACATTCGCTACCAGCGCGAATTGCGGCGCAGAAATCCAGATGGCGCTTCAAAATGAGCTTCAAATTAGGTCCGTAAGAGGGCTCACACTGTGCACCACACAAAGAGTAAAATAATACTATAATTGGGTAAACTGTATAATGATTGGCACTCTAAGCATATTTAAGATTGATTTAAACACCTAATATATATATATATATATATCAACATCAACTTGCTAACGCTTAGGTGTTTAAAAAGTCAGCAAACATTGATAAAGGGTTCTCTGGTATGTATATTTTCTAATGAAAATCCATCCATCAGCCTTTTAAAGTCCACTGCTGGACATAGGCCTCCTCAAGAATGGGGCATAGTGCCTTAATCGCCACGCTTGGCAGGCGGATTGGCGATCGCAGTGGATGTTGTTAATACTCAAAGGAGTGCTGCTGCCTACTCCTCCGGTATTCCCTCAGTCGGCTCTTTCGACTCCCATGGGTCGATGGGGATGTGACAATTCTAAAGCCGGCCCCACACGGCTACATCGAGGTCAAATGAAAACGCATTAGTCAATCTAATTAGAGATTTTTAATAGAAAAACGAAAAAAAAACAAGAAATATATTTGAAATTACAGTCATTAGCACCATGTACAGTTACCGTTATTAAGTCAATCATTGGCACCTAATAAAGTAAGATTATAACAGAAAATTGGTCAAAAAAGCACTCGTTGCCATTATTTACCTAAAAACTAAGCATATTAATAAATAATCTATGTAACAGTCGTTAATTGATGACCACTTATTAGAAAGTGATGTTTTAACAGTTCTGCATGGCGCCGGTATATATTTATTTTCTTTAGTGCTGCCAGCTATAATATTATAAAACCTACTTTTTTCTGCAAACAATGTTACTATTGCAGATTATGAAAAAAAGTAGAACAAATGTTTTTTGCTATACCAGTTCTTAATATTTGCATTTAAAATCGAAAGTGCCAATTACTAAGGGGGTGCCAGCAATACTATAGTTTACCCTACTATAGGAATGTACCACAGAACATTTTTACTCTACGAGGTGTGCACATCATATTGTATCTACTTAATCTTGTTAATTAGATTTTAGTTGTCTATTTTCTAATAACACCAACGCAAATGAAAAGTATCTATTATTAAGTTAGTCCATGAAATGAAATCGATTAACGCCATGACCGTTAGTATTGACAGATACCTACTGTTACAAGTAATATATTGGTGCGTTCACACGCTTGCGTTCAAACTCAAAGCGACATTCAACGGGCACGAGCACGGGCACAAGCGTGTGAACGGGCTGCCAGTGACTGTCCGCCGTCCGGCTGCTTGTGTACGCGCTCGGCGTTGAATGGAGTGAATGTCGGCTTTTGGCAAAGTTCAAAGGATGAATATGCTTGCGCCCGTGTCCTGTTCACATGCGCGCGGTCGCTTTAGTACCTTGTAACAGAGATGCGCAAACTAAATCACCAATGAGATCAGGGATTTATAAATCTTTTTCTTCGAAAGATTTAAATCACTCTTTTAAATCTTTAACTCTTTTAAATCTTTGGTTACGAATGACGTTATTCATTCAGTTGATCATAAGTGATGCAAATATCTATTGATTCATGTAGTTATTCTCTCATTCCCTCAAGTCGCAACTGGTTTTGAGCTTTTTACTAAAACGACAGAGAGTCTAAGTTTCTGTGTACCTATCGTCATTGTATTTCAAGAGTTTGTGCGTGCCTACAACTTATGTTATCTCTTTTCAATTCATAATATCCTTTATCTATTGTCTCATTCTAAATCTACGTCCATCATTCTATCCATTCCATCTATTCAATCCTAACGTAGTGAGCTAGTGAGTTAAAGATGTATTTTCGAAACCAAAGATTTAAAGATTGATTGCGCATTTTGAAAGATTATACATCTTTTGTATCAATCACTCCTGAGTTACACATCTCTACCTTGTAAGCCCTCGAGGCGACCGGACGCACAAGTATTAATGAAAAAAAAAATATTTTAAAAACTAAGAAATCACGCGTTACTTTTTTCACGGGTAGATGAGCTAAAACAAACATCCGCACTTTGCGCGTAGGTAGATTACCTTTTCCGCCGCCGGACCACTGAAGTAATCCAACACAGTACCAGTGGCCCGTCAACATAGGCGGAGAGACGGCACACGGCGGGTTTCTTTAGTGGGTGCGGGCCCCACACTACCCTGTTCGTTACCCCGAACGACGGGGTGTGCCGTTAGGAACATTTTTTCCCGCCTAAACAAAAAAAAAGTAGAGAGGTAACCTAACCTAACCTACTTTTCATAGTTTTGATCCCGAATTGAAATCAACATCACCAAACACCTATTAAAACTTATAGGTATTAGAAAAATATTAAGTACAAATAAGATTTTATCATATTTGTAAATTAGATAATATGAAATAAAATTGACGGGCCTCGTGGCGTAGTCGGCGGACTTCCGTGCACGAGGTCGTGGGTTCGATTCCCACTCAGGACAATTATTTGTGCGATAAACACAGATATTTGTACTGCGTCTGGGTGTTTACTATAAATTATATGTGTGTATTTACAAAAATGTTTTATAGCCGTAATCTGGTACCCATAACACAAGCGTTAAGCTTAGTTTGGGACCAGAGGACATTGTGTGTTTGCGTCATTATTAGGTAAAATCTTAATTGTAAAATTAAGTTTACCTGGTCGGTATAATGTATGAAAATAATTCCGACAGATGGCGCAGGCGTCACCCAAAGACGTTAAGTATGATGTGTTATCGAAATTAGCAGTCAGGAGCAATTGTCAGGATGGCTGAATTGGTAAATCATCTGGACGGTATCCAGAAGACGCAGGTTCAAATCCTGCTCCTGACTGTTATTTTCGATTTCACATTTTTCACTTTGTGTTTAATGTATAGTGCTAAGCATGTCAAATGCTAAAAATATATATAAAAATATCTAAATATTTAAAGGGTTTGCGTCATTATTAGGTAAAATCTTAATTGTAAAATTAAGTTTACCTGGTCGGTATAATGTATGAAAATACTTCCGACAGATGGCGCAGGCGTCACCCAAAGACGTTAAGTATGATGTGTTATCGAAATTAGCAGTCAGGAGCAATTGTCAGGATGGCTGAATTGGTAAAGCATCTGGACGGTATCCAGAAGATGCAGGTTCAAATCCTGCTCCTGACTGTTATTTTCGATTTCACATTTTTCACTTTGTGTTTAAAGAGATAACTATTCCGAAAACCAACCCAATGAGGCAGGTTTTGATTTTACGTTTCTTCCCATATACTTTTTTGTTATTACAATATTGAAATTAATCACTATTAAACTGACATCAGGGAGCGGGCTATGCTTGGTATTTCCCTACGTGATCGAATCCGTAATACGGAGATCCGTAGGAGAACGAGAGTGACCGACATAGCCCGCCGTCTTTGGCCCGTCAGTTTGCCATGCTGAAGTGGCAATTGGCAGGCCACATCACTCGACAAACCGACAACCGTTGGGGTAGAAAGGTTGTCGAGTGGCGACCACGTATCTGATGGCACAGCGTAGGACGGCCTCCCACCAGATGGACCAATGATCTGGTAAAAGCCGCGGGGAGCCGTTGGATGCAGTCAGCACAGGACTACTCGTTGTGGCGTTCTCTTGAGGAGGCCTATGTCCAGCAGTGGACTTTGAAAGGCTGATGAAATGTGGATGGATGGATGAAACTGCTATACTATATGTATATATAATATGACTGCCTCGGTGGTGCAGCGGTAGTGTAAGCGACTGCTGATCATGAGATCTCGGGTTCGATGCCCGGGTTGGGAAATGTTATTGAGCTTTTTCGTCGAAAGAAAAGTTCTCAGTGCGTGATGATAAGTTTGTTTGTTTATCACTAATATATTATATAGACTATTTTATTAAACACTAGCCAAAAGCTAGTTTTTTATAGTAGCGGGATAGATACCGCGGCTTCGCCGCAGCCAAAAGCTAGTTTTTCGGTTATATCTCAGGTTCCCATTATAGTAGCGGGATAGAATTTATACTTGTTTTTAAGTCTAATCAAGGCCTTTCAAATAAAAAAGTTGCATCAAAATCCATGTAGTAGTTTTTTTTTAAATCCAATACTTTCTAAAAAAAATCTAGTTTAAATAATTTTCTAGTTTTTCGGTTATATCTCAGATCCCCGATATATTACCGGGATTAAATGTATCCATCCACCCATCCATCAGCCTTTTAACGTCCACTGCTGGACATAGGCCTCCCCAAGAATGGGGGATAGTGCTGTAATCGCCACGCTTGGCAGGTGATTGTAAAATTAAGTTTACTTGGTTGGTATAATGTATGTAAATACTTCCGAGAGATGGCGCAGGTGTCACCCAGGACGTTAAGTACGAATGTGTTATCGAGATTAGCAGTTGAGATCAGTTGTTACGGTGGCTGAATTGGCAAAGCATCTGGACGGTATCCAGGAGATGCAGGTTCAAATCCTGCTCGAGACTGTTATTTTCGATTTCACATTTTCCACTTTGTGTTTAATGTATATGGCTAAGCATGTAAAATGCTTAAAATATATACATATAAAAAAATTCTAAATGATTGATATTTCATTTAACCTTCATCTTAAATATTAATTGAAAGCACGCACACATTCACAGTTATATGACAATAAGTACACGGAGCGTACTCACAAATAACGCGTATTTTGAGGCGGTTTTATCGTGACGTTTGTTTACATTACTCCATCTAGGCAGGTATATAATCAAACCACTGAAGGAATATTATATGGTTCCGGTAGTCGGCCAAATAAAGGCGGAGAGACGGCACACAGCGGGTTTCTTTAGTGGGCGAGGGCCCCACTCTACCCTGTTCGTTGCCCCGAACGACGGGGTGTGCGGTTAGAAAATTTGTTTGTGTGTCTCATGCGTGTGAATACCTTGCTTGGCCTGGAGGCTTAGGCAAGCGGCGCGCCGAGGTGCTTTCCGAGCTGCATGCCGGTCTGCGCAGCGGGCGTGTAATCGTACAATAACCACCCTTTGCGTAAAAATCCTTTGAACGTTGCCAAAAAACCGACACTCACTCCGTTCAACGCCGAGCGCGTGCACAAGCAGCCGGGCAGCCACGGGCAGCCGTTCACACGTGTGCTCATGCGCGTGCCCGTTGAATGTCACTTTGAATACAAGCATGTGAACGGACAATTGCGATGAATGCCGGGCTGCGCGCCGAGCTGCTTCCCAAGCTGCTTGCCGGGCTGCGCGGCGCGCATGTAAACGCGCCATATGATTTGGCTTATCACAATAAATTATTATAGTCACCTTGAGAAGGTACCCAGGATGATGTCCATCAAAGTTTGAGCGTGATAAAAGCTCTATCTATGAAAGATCTGAACGTATAAACACGTACTGTAGAGCAGTCTTCAGTACATACAAGTAGTTCTATTACAAAATATATTACCGCATCCTTATCTTGTTCAAACAAGTACTTTACAAAACAAAATGTATTGCGGGTGAGTTTCAATCGTTTATCGTACACGAGTTGAATTATTATTCGTTTACACAATCACAGTTACAATACAACAAACACTTATAAATGTCACGTCTTTTATTGGAAAACTTTCAGCAAACAAGTCGACTTTGTTCAACTTTTGCAAACGAAGTATCCATCTTTCTTTACTTGTCGATATTTCATGAGAACAGAATTAAAAAGTCAGAATACTTTACAAACAAACGCTTTCGTGAACACATAACTGGCGCGTGTTGTTACCAAACTTTTGTGTTGGATACGATAAGTCGATAAGTCACCGCTCTACTTTCTCCCCCAGGGGTCATACAAATTTGAAGTAATACAGCACAGTTTCTATGGGATGCCAATACAGGCGGGAAGACGGTACACTGTGCGTTTATTTAGCCGAACTCACACTACACTTCGTTTGGGTTCGTCGCCCTGAACGACGAGGTGTGCGGTTACATTCATATCACCAAATGCCCAATGCCAACCAATATTAGTAACAAGGGAAACATTAAAATTACCAAAACGAACGTTTCCGACTCACATAGATAAAAATAATACGCCTACTAAAAATATTTCGTTAAGCCCAAACCCATAATTATCCTTCTCATCCATCACAACTAAGCTAGATACACTTGTATTTGTTGCCATCATGTTGTAATGTTGTATACTTAAATATTATTAGGTCATGCGTATGTATGTTATCTAGTCGCAAACTTTTATCGCACACGAATTGAATTTTATAACGCTCGGTATCGGTTCACAATAACCGTTATAATATCATATACAGCACCTACCTCTTTCTTTAACATTTTGACGGGCTGAGAATACGAAATCTCACCCATCGTGTTACATTGCACTGGTGTCATAAAAAGGTATTACGGAAAATAAACAGAACTACAGTATAAGAAAAACCACAGACAAAAAACCACTGAATTTAACAAAAAAAACAACATAGCATCACGCCTGTTTTCCCCGAAGGGGTAGGCAGAGGTGTATTATTTATATTACACACCCACGATTCGCCAGCTATGTTTAAGTCCCACTTAATAGGGGGTGAGCCTATTGACTTCTAACGGGCACATTTCCAAACTCCAGCCTGTTACCTACTGAGATTTTTTATTTTTAGGAAAAAGCTCAATAACATTGCCCAACCCGGGGATCGAACCCGAGACCTCATGAATAGCAGTCGCATACACTACCGCTACACCACCGAGGCAGTTGAATTTGAAAGTGAAGAAAATAATTATATCAAACAGTTTGCACCGACACAGAACGCGTACTATTCCGTCTCTGTCATATTTTCATGCGCGCATCGCGATGTATCGTATGACACAAACAACATTACTAATGTAGTCGTCAAGAATTAATTTCGACCATTGAGTTATATGTACAATTATACATCAATGATTTCTACCATTATTTTATTAACTAATACTCAACAATTACGATCTTCGGTGAGAGAGTGGCAGATCCCCGCTGGCATCAAGAACTCTACCTTTATCAAAAATGATTGGGTGTTATATTTAAGAAGTCCTGTGACCGGTGACCATGAGTACCTACTCTGAAGTATACGACACATTGGGATAGTAGAAACCCTATCAGTGCACAGCTGAAACTATTATGAATACAGAATTGAAATTTTGTTTGAAGGTTTGTTAGATATAACGAAAACATTCGCTAAGATTTTGATTTTTGGAAATTGCAATTTAAACTGTCCCCTCCCTGGAGAGAGAACTTTATATGAAAGTCTTTGTTCTTTGTAAATAGAAACATGTAATAAATGCAGATACTAGGTACAAATAAATAACGACGCGCTTAATCTTTTTGAATATGCACACGCATATATGAGATGGGGGACACGGAGGTTTGGTATGGGAGTATGGGGTCTAATATAGACAGGGACTTGAAAATTAAAATTGTAGCTAATAATTACGTGTTCCAGGTTTTTTGTTGTTATTTTCAATGTTTTATTGTGGAAAAATGTGATTTGACGCGCTGCTTAAATATGTTAAGAGACAGAGTTTATTCCACAACGTGAAGGAATTCTCGTAAAAAGTAGTGATATTATTTTAATATATCCACTGTGTTGCTGTAAACACAGCATCAAATATAAAAATCTTCCATCCATCCATCCATCCATCCATCAGTCTTTCAACGTCTACTGCTGGACATAGGCCTCCCCAAAAGAACGCCACAACGAGCGGTCCCGTCATGGGGGATAATGCCATAATCGCCATGCTTGGCAGGTGAGTTGGCGATCGCAGTGGATGTTGTTAATACTCGAGGGAGTGCTGCTGCCCACTTCCCCGGTATTTCCTCAGTCGGCTCCTACGACTCCCGTGGGTAGAGAGGGGTGGGACAATTCTAAAAATATTGGGTAGAAATAAACCCGTTACCTGGTTAGGTAACCCTGTCCCGCTGTCTCTTAGAACGTTTGAAACTACTATAAAATAATATAGCTATGGCTACGTCGTTCATTTCCCGACACTATCGATTGGAATTTCAATTCAATGGCAATTTCAATCCACGCTCTCGAGTGATACGAAACGATTTCTTTATAACTCGGTCCGGTTGCAGCGCACTTGTGAGGCACACTAGTCTATATAGATTTTACCTCATTGTAATTTTTATTATTTACCGAAAAGTCACATTATAGTATAAGTTTATGTTCAAATATAATATAAATAACAATAAAGTTAGATATATCCAGATATCAAGATCATGTAAGCAACTGTCCGACTGATTTGCTCTCGCGCCGAGGCAATATTTTTATAACTATCTGTAACTGTATTTTCACACTTTGTACAATTCAAAATGTCATATAAAGTATCAAGGTATATTATGCCCTTTTTGGGCTCCAGACTATATGTTTGAAAAATGTTATGTTGATGGGTTCAGTAGTTACCGTGTGAAAGCGAAACAAACAAACTCACTTTCGCATATATTACACATACTAAGTAACGATAAAACAATATATATAATTTACTTTTTAGTGATGTTGATTGTTGATGTTGAGAATAAGACCACTAATAGCTTCTATACAACCGTAACATTAAGCTATTAAGACTGTCGGCAGATAAAATGCAAGACTTATTACTTATAGCCGTCGAGTCCTGGCGAAGTTTCTCTTGATATTGTAGTCGGCACAACTCTCCGGGACCATTTGAAAGGCGCCTATAAATGGACGTTTAGATCTAATCAAAGTTGAGTGCAGTTGTTGGATCTTTAGCCGTTTATGTGGGCGCTAACTTTAAATCGAATACATGAAAATCTATCGCAACAATAGGACGTTGTCTTCTTTGCGCCATTGTTACTGTATCATGCTAACAACATGGACGGGCTAACAATTAGGTTCTTTTAACCAGAATTGTATTATTATATTATGAAAAAAAACAGCGCCTATTAATAACAATATCACATCGCCACCACCACAGTCTGGTGGTACGTATGTAGCACAAGCCTTTATACCACAATGGGATGGTAAAACCTCGAAGTTTTAATTACAAACTGTGGCGATCCAGTGGCTCATGCGATAGTAAGTGGAAACCACAGTTTGTGCACTCGAGCAACACTAAAGATACAGCCACCGCCTACTTTGAGTAACAGTTATTTAAATAACGTTTACGAGAACACAATGTGAAAATGTGAAATAGAAATTGATAGCTGCGAGCTCGTCATATTTTATGATTTTATTTCCCGTGGGAAGTGGGAACGCAATGGAGATTTTTAGCAACAATTATCGGAATGGCGGCAACGTGGTTCGCCACCCGTGACTTGTCGTTCCCAAGGGGGTGAAATGTGGGCACTGGGCAGTAGAAGGCCGCTTCATAATTAGTGGCAATCCATTGCCTCTGCCTACCCCTCTGGGAAATAGGCGTAAGTCTATGTTGATGTGTATATATGCTTATATTTTGACAATTTGAGTTGTGGGAAACGAACACGTAAAGTGTTAAAAGATATTTATGTACCTGCAGTAAGAAGTTAACTTTGTTTTATAGTGGAAGAGTGTTGCTTACCCCCGCACGAGTCTACTCTACTCCCTCGGGGAACTACCATCTTCCCACAAAAGTTTTATAGTGGAAGAGTGTTGCTTACCCCCGCACGAGTCTACTCTACTCCCTCGGGGAACTACCATCTTCCCACAAAAGTTTTATAGTGGAAGAGTGCTGCTTACCCCCGCACGAGTGGGCGGCTCCCTCGGGGAACTACCATCTTCCCACAATAGTTTTATAGTGGAAGAGTGTTGCTTACCCCCGCACGAGTCTACTCTACTCCCTCGGGGAACTACCATCTTCCCACAAAAGTTTTATAGTGGAAGAGTGTTGCTTACCCCCGCACGAGTCTACTCTACTCCCTCGGGGAACTACCATCTTCCCACAAAAGTTTTATAGTGGAAGAGTGCTGCTTACCCCCGCACGAGTGGGCGGCTCCCTCGGGGAACTACCATCTTCCCACAAAAGTTTTATAGTGGAAGAGTGTTGCTTACCCCCGCACGAGTCTACTCTACTCCCTCGGGGAACTACCATCTTCCCACAAAAGTTTTATAGTGGAAGAGTGTTGCTTACCCCCGCACGAGTGGGCGGCTCCCTCGGGGAACTACCATCTTCCCACAAAAGTTTTATAGTGGAAGAGTGTTGCTTACCCACGCACGAGTGGGCGGCTCCCTCGGGGAACTACCATCTTCCCACAAAAGTTTTATAGTGGAAGAGTGTTGCTTACCCCCGCACGAGTCTACTCTACTCCCTCGGGGAACTACCATCTTCCCACAAAAGTTTTATAGTGGAAGAGTGTTGCTTACCCCCGCACGAGTCTACTCTACTCCCTCGGGGAACTACCATCTTCCCACAAAAGTTTTATAGTGGAAGAGTGTTGCTTACCCCCGCACGAGACTACTCTACTCCCTCGGGGAACTACCATCTTCCCACAAAAGTTTTATAGTGGAAGAGTGTTGCTTACCCCCGCACGAGTCTACTCTACTCCCTCGGGGAACTACCATCTTCCCACAAAAGTTTTATAGTGGAAGAGTGTTGCTTACCCCCGCACGAGTCTACTCTACTCCCTCGGGGAACTACCATCTTCCCACAAAAGTTTTATAGTGGAAGAGTGTTGCTTACCCACGCACGAGTGGGCGGCTCCCTCGGGGAACTACCATCTTCCCACAAAAGTTTTATAGTGGAAGAGTGTTGCTTACCCCCGCACGAGTCTACTCTACTCCCTCGGGGAACTACCATCTTCCCACAAAAGTTTTATAGTGGAAGAGTGTTGCTTACCCCCGCACGAGTCTACTCTACTCCCTCGGGGAACTACCATCTTCCCACAAAAGTTTTATAGTGGAAGAGTGTTGCTTACCCCGCACGAGTCTACTCTACTCCCTCGGGGAACTACCATCTTCCCACAAAAGTTTTATAGTGGAAGAGTGTTGCTTACCCCCGCACGAGTCTACTCTACTCCCTCGGGGAACTACCATCTTCCCACAAAAGTTTTATAGTGGAAGAGTGTTGCTTACCCCCGCACGAGTCTACTCTACTCCCTCGGGGAACTACCATCTTCCCACAAAAGTTTTATAGTGGAAGAGTGTTGCTTACCCACGCACGAGTGGGCGGCTCCCTCGGGGAACTACCATCTTCCCACAAAAGTTTTATAGTGGAAGAGTGTTGCTTACCCCCGCACGAGTCTACTCTACTCCCTCGGGGAACTACCATCTTCCCACAAAAGTTTTATAGTGGAAGAGTGTTGCTTACCCCCGCACGAGTCTACTCTACTCCCTCGGGGAACTACCATCTTCCCACAAAAGTTTTATAGTGGAAGAGTGCTGCTTACCCCCGCACGAGTGGGCGGCTCCCTCGGGGAACTACCATCTTCCCACAAAAGTTTTATAGTGGAAGAGTGTTGCTTACCCCCGCACGAGTCTACTCTACTCCCTCGGGGAACTACCATCTTCCCACAAAAGTTTTATAGTGGAAGAGTGTTGCTTACCCCCGCACGAGTGGGCGGCTCCCTCGGGGAACTACCATCTTCCCACAAAAGTTTTATAGTGGAAGAGTGTTGCTTACCCACGCACGAGTGGGCGGCTCCCTCGGGGAACTACCATCTTCCCACAAAAGTTTTATAGTGGAAGAGTGTTGCTTACCCCCGCACGAGTCTACTCTACTCCCTCGGGGAACTACCATCTTCCCACAAAAGTTTTATAGTGGAAGAGTGTTGCTTACCCCCGCACGAGTCTACTCTACTCCCTCGGGGAACTACCATCTTCCCACAAAAGTTTTATAGTGGAAGAGTGTTGCTTACCCCCGCACGAGTCTACTCTACTCCCTCGGGGAACTACCATCTTCCCACAAAAGTTTTATAGTGGAAGAGTGTTGCTTACCCCCGCACGAGTCTACTCTACTCCCTCGGGGAACTACCATCTTCCCACAAAAGTTTTATAGTGGAAGAGTGTTGCTTACCCCCGCACGAGTGGGCGGCTCCCTCGGGGAACTACCATCTTCCCACAAAAGCTCAGCGTGAAACAACAGTGGGTACTCCTACCGTTATGTTTCGTATGGTGAGTGAGAGGGCCGGAGGCCCAATCCCCCTCACTATCCTATTCTTATTATCCTTCCTATCCTCTCTTTAAAACCCTACTCATCCCCTTATTATTATCGTTCGTTTCCACGTCCTATCCCTTATATTGGAGATGGCAACACGCGAGTGATGCCCTGGTGTTGCTAGCTTCTATAGGCTACGATGACCGCATACCATCAGGTCCGCTCGCTTGCCACCCATGTAGTATAAAAAAAATGTCAAAGCAGTCATGAGGACTGCCGACAGAAGTGAAAACTATAAACAGTTGTTATTTTTGGATATCCAAATGTTATTAGGAACAGATATACTTAGTGTTATTTTTAATACGTCACGTGACCATGTCGATATGACTTACATAAATTCACTCCCTATCCAAACCTTCCTATAGAAGTTTTCACTTCAAAAATTATAACTATAATTATAATTATACTAATCACCACTTTGCGCACCTGAAAGCAACTCCCGCCCTTCCATGTCAATCCCATAACTTCTATATGCCATAATTCCTGCCGCGTTTCCTATTAAACAAATAAACAGATAAACTCACTTTCGCATTGTACGAGTATATTAGTAAGTATTTGTTATAGTTAATCGTAGTGTGTAGCATTTTTATATTGAGAGTTCCAACTAACGAACACGCTAGCACTACTATGATGAGTATACATATTCTTTTTTCACCTGTACAGAATCGACAAAATCTTTAGTCGATTTAAACGTGTTTAAGAGAGAATTTATAGTGACGTCGAACGTTATTTATAGTGCACTTCGTCCATGACTAGGCACAGGCTCGTGTGTATGTGAGTGAGGGCGCAGGTGAAGCCACCTGACGTTGATTAACTCCGGTACGCGTGCACGCCACCTCTATACTTCTACCATCTGTATCACTACAGCTACTGTGACGATAACTTACTGATGCAGTTTTGGCGGGAATATCAAAGTATCATGTCGTTGCTCTAAATTATTGTCCAAATGTTTACGATCTTCAAGTATTAGGTAATGTATAAAAGTGGTGGCATTTTACTTATTCACTATTTGTGTATATACATTAGTGTTGACCAGTAATATAATGTGGCGTAACGTGTTTTT
Organism: Leucoma salicis; assembly: GCA_948253155.1. Lineage (NCBI taxonomy): Eukaryota > Metazoa > Arthropoda > Insecta > Lepidoptera > Erebidae > Leucoma > Leucoma salicis. Next base: position 550,965 of record OX411812.1, read on the forward strand.
TGGTTTTTTCATGTTGGCTCTAAAACTTCATAGAAGCTTTCAGTATAGTCGCCTTCACTTTACTGAGGCATGACTGACTTGACTTTGACTAATGTTCTATGACTTTGACTGTAATTTGATTAATGAATATTTTGATATTTTTATATATTTTATGAGCATTTGACATGCTTAGGCATATTAACACAAAGCGTAAAAATGGGAAATCGAATACATATCCTGCTCGTGACTGTTATTTTTGATTTCAAACTTTGTGTTAATTGACTCATTAATTTTACCAAACTTATTTGATACAACAAGAAACTTGACGCTACCAACAATGGCTTCGGCTGATTTCTATAATCAAAGAAGAAGAACTAACTGCACACAACTTGTTGTTGGCAGTTCAGACCATCAATGAGTTATTATAACTAAATCCTCGAGAGGAGGAAAACAGCAATCAATGTCTCCCTCACATGTTTAGCGTCTATTGGATGATGTCCTGTCCATGTTTCGTATGTAGGTAGTTAGGTACATTCAATATCCCAATTAGTTAAACCTAATACAATTATAATAAGGATTTAAACCAAATGACGACGTCGACGCGTTATAGATATTCTAGTTACTATTAAGCAAATGACATGTTCGACTCTTTCTTAGAATAATTTATTCGTAGTCATAGTCTAAACTTCTCATCCTCTCGTTGTATTCCTTCATTTGCACTTCATAGGAAGTGATAGCACTTTCCTGGTATCTCGACGTGCTAGTGATGACTCTGGTGCTACTAGCGTCTAAAGGCGGTAACCGCTTACCTTCAGATGGGCCGTATGCTTGTTTGCCACGGTCATAGTAAAAAAGAAAGAAAAAATCAATGCGTGATTGACTACAGGTGGTGCAAGTTAGCCGACACGTCAATGTTAGTTATCAAAATAATAGTATTTTGATAAGTATGTCGCGTTGTTATGGCGTTCTCTTGGGGAGGCCTAGGTCCAGCAGTGGGTGTTGAAAGCTGATGAATGGATGGATGGATGAAGTATGTCACGTGTAATAGTGATCTCCAGTCTAATCTGGGTCACGGCGGCCATTATCAACAGACCTCCCTCAAAAACTATCTGGCCGACAGTGACAACTCTATCAAAATCGAAAGAAGTAAGCCATAGATAAATAACTATACTTGGAAAAGTAAGCGGCAACACAGACAGCAATTTTATTTTATCTATACTATTATAAAGCTGTAACAGAGCTATTTAGATATTTTTATATATATTTTTAGCATTTGACATGCTTAGCTTTCACTTTGTGTTTAATGTAACAGAGCTGTGAAAAAATATATATTAGGCTATATAGGCGTGTCCGAACACAAAACAATATATTTAGAAATTTTTATATATATTTTTAGCATTTGACATGCTTAGCCATATATAACAGTCGCGAGCAGGATTTGAACCTGCATCTCGTGGATACCGTCCAGATGCTTTGCCAATTTGGCCATCGTGACAACTGCTCCTGACTGCTAATCTTGATAACACATTCATACTTAACGTCCTGATTAATTGTAACATTAAGTTTACCTGTTGCTCAACCATGAGTTTTGCTCACGTGTACTCGCTAGCGACTACGTAAAATATTTGTATGATAAACCTTACAGCGCCTCTGGCGTTCGTTTGTGTTCAACAAAACAATATATTTAAGATCTATATTTTTAAGCAATTGACATGCCCCGCTACTTTTTAAAGTATAAGTTATTTGTGAATAAGGAAAAAGAGATTTTTAGTAGGAGCGGGAATCGAACCCGCGTCTTTTCCAATCCGGGGAAGTGCTCTAAGCCACTGAGCTATCCTACCGATCTTTCGATCATCCCAATTTCTTTACCACATTTGTCTTACGACCAACGCCATCTATCGGCAAGCATTTACATGAATCCAATATAGTATGTTTAATTTTAAAATTCACACACATGAATTTTAATTGCAAAATTAAACTTCATATATATATGAATTTTAATTGCAAAATTAAACTTACTATATTGGATGCATGTAAATGCTTGCCGATAGATGGCGTTGGTCGTAAGACAAAATTGGGATGATCGAAAGATCGGTAGGATAGCTCAGTGGCTTAGAGCACTTCCCCGGATTGGAAAAGACGCAGGTTCGATTCCCGCTCCTACTAAAAATCTCTTTTTCCTTATTTACAAATAATTTATACTTTAAAAAGTAGCGGAGCATGTCAATTGCTAAAAAATATAGATCTAAAATGTTTAAAAAAACGCGGATTCGATTCCCGCTCCTACTAAAAGTATCTTTTTCCTTATTCACAAATAATTTATACTTTAACACAATATATTTTAGATTGTTTGTCTGTTTGTCTGTTTGCGAATTACGCTAAACCTACTAAACGGATTTTGATGCCACTGAAAGCTCTTGATTAGAAATAAAAACTGGTATACATTTTATCCCGCTAATATATCGGGAACCTGAGATCTAACCTTTTTTTTGTAAAGGCGGGAGGGAACAAATGTTCCTAACCGCACATCCCGTCGTTCGGGGCAACGAACAGGGTAGTGTGGGGCCCTCACCCACTAAAGAAACCAGCCGTGTACCGTCTCTCCGCCTTTATTGGTGGGCCACCGGAACTATATTACATTCCTTCAGTGGGCCCTGAGACATAACCTAAAAACTAGTTTTTAGCTGCGGCGAAGCCGTAGGCAAAGGCTAGTACTATTTATTTGTAAATAATACAGCTATATTATCTGCATTATAAATGCTTTTTGTGAAGGTAAACGCTCTTTAGTTTACCTATAGTAATTGCTGCGGACACGTCATCAGCTCGTCTTCGCGCCCACTTTCAGTAAACAGATTATATTATATTTTATACGTCTCTTTTACGATGCCAAAGTGCAAACTGGCTGCCGCACACGTTTATGGGAAGACGTTTATAGAGTCACAAAAGTTACGACCTGTGTTAAAAGGTCTAAAGTAGTCAACGATGCTTTATGTTTTGGTGTTAAATTAAGATAATAAGTTATGAAAAAAGGTATCTATTACCAATTTTTTTAGTTCGCCTTTTAGATTTGTAGCTCATACACACTGATTTGTTTATTTTTTTAGGTAACTGGAGGGCAAACGAACCGTTCTGGATGCACTTTCTAACTAACCCTACCACCAGTGCGATGGTAGTTAATTTTAAAGTCATGGAATCAGACATACGTTTAATAACGTGCACAATATACTTTCATAGGGAGCCATGACACAAATGTCGAGTCGCTAGGTATGAAACTATCGTTGTTACAAACTTCTTGGTTAATAATGCCCCGGGGCCTGGTCACACCTTTTGTTTATTACAGTGGTTTATTTGCCAACAGTCTATACAAATTCGCCTCATAAGAAACCTTACTGTGTCATTTGCTGCATATTGCTCGGAATTGAGACTAAATTAGGGGCAAAGCAGCCGTCGAGGCTTGCCACCTCGCCCATGAACACTAGAACGACAGATGGTACAGTGCTCACTGGCCCCTTGCGCTGTACAGATCAGCCAGACTTTGTTTATGACATACTTGATATTCGACTAGTGAAGCCCATTATGCATATAACTAATAACATTAAAATAGTGTTGAGTTTATAAAAATATTCAAAATTTTAATAAAATTCTTCATTTTTAAGCAAAATAATACTTGCAACAAATGATAAAACAATAGTCTACTTACTGAAAATATGATACAACATTCATTATTTGTTCACTTTATTTGACAAATTTGGAAACTCCAAAAGTGCACGCCTCATTATTTCATTTTTCATAATAAAATTCATTACAAGATCTTTCAAGGTTGAATTGGGTGATAATTTCAATTGAATACCTAAGTAACTAATGTATTGGTCTTACTAAGTAGTTTTCAATAAATCACATAAATAGCGCTAATTTCAAAAAGTACTAATGTGGTTCTCATGTCTTATATAGATGGCGCTAATTTTAAGAAGTAGGCGAAGGGGGGGCTGGATCATACAAGTGCTGATAAATATTTCCGCTAAGAAATTATTGTAAGAGCACGGATTCTAGTAGACTTTGGAGTGGAGTCTCACATACGTAGCTGTAAAATTCCGCTTCAGCTAGGCGCGATACTATCTCCTAACATTATTAATGTGAAAGTTTGTTTTAAGATGCTTTGATTTTTTTATGTAATCCATCAATCACGACTAAACGAAGATTTCGATAACATTTCGTAGGTGATGGGACATTGGATTAACATAAGGTATTTATTCCGATTTATGTAGAGTATTTATTTATGTATCCCGGGAGACACTTAGCACTTTTTCGCAAATTACTTTATAACCGAATAAATTTATATGAAATTTGGTGTAGCTACAGATTTTATATGTCTTGGTTTTTTTCGAATTTCATTATTTAGTTCCTTTTCAATATTTGTGTGATTTCATTAACCAAATTTTGAAGTCAACGCAGACAAAGTCAAAGACAGGAGCTAGTTAAAATTAAACTTAATATAAAGCACTTTTACAGAGCCAATTACTTATAGACGCGGATCTCTTCCCACAGTACGGGACAGACGAACTAATAAGATCAAGAATCGAACTAACGGCTTTCTGGAAGTTCGTTCCGTGCTTATGTTACTTACACTGGGACACCGTATTTATCGTAAAAATAAAAGTAAGTATTACTTTTCTAAAAAATTTACGTTAAATACGGTTATTGACGTTAAATAACATTATTTGGTTAGCACTAAATAAGTTACGACACGTATCGTAAAAACAAATGTGATGAGGAGATTGGATATGGCCGAAAGATCAGTGCGGTAGCTCAGTGCCTTAGAGCACTTCCCCGGATTGGAAGGGACGCAGTTTCGCACTAAAGTTCTCTTTTTCCTCATTCACAAATAATTTGTACTTTAAAGTCTCACAAAATTTGATTATCAACTTATCCCATTTTACTATTAAAATAGGGCATAAAACCGGTGCCATTTTTTAATTCTTACTTCAGTCGACCAACTTACTAAAACTTCTAAATTAATTTAACTTTATACAACAAATATAAACTAATCGTATCCATCTAGTAGGCTCCGAGTGCGCGACAAATCTCGAACAGTAGATACCTATACTATTCTTTGACTGCAGAAGTTCGTACCATGCTCGCCGACTTTCGCGCCGTAGTGCCAATGTACACTGTAACATACTGCACGGATTTTACAGCCAAAGTAGTTACATACTACTACAACAACAACTAAGAACTACTACGTAAGACAAGCAACCGTGACCGCAGCCCGCGCTTACTTAAAGCTTCCTAATTTCTCAGCACACCCTGTGGTTAACTACTAGGGAATATCTCCGGCATTAAGTCAGCTATTATAAAATTAATTTAAAGGAATCTTTGCAATGGATTAAGAGCCGTTCTGTTCTTTCTTAATTTTTAGTGCAGACTGTGTAGTGTGACTGGCATCTGTGACGTCACGGTAACGCCCGATCTGAGGCACGGATCAACGCAGGTCTTATTGACCTGCATTAACGAACTGCTCAGTATTCTGTTGGTTTATCTGTTTTTTTATAAAGCTGTAACAGAATATTTACCTGTACATTGAAAATATTTGAGAAAAAAATACTATTAGGCTATTATACATAGATGTCTGCATCGAAAACATTTATTTTTGTCTCTTTATCTGTTTGTTTGCTCGCACATTACTCAAAAACTGAATGGATTTTGATGATTTTTAGTTTGATACCTATTGAATAAACTAACTGGTATATGTTTTATCTCGCTACTATATATATCAGGAACCTGAGATATAAACGAAAAACTAGCGTATGTTGTCAGCGGAGCCACGAACAAAAGCTATACTCTTGCTGTCTCTTTAATAACCGCATGCCTGAGTTACACTGCGGCACGTTCTATAAAAGTAGCACATTTGTAACACCAAACTGGCTGTCAACAAACATAAAGACTTAGCCTATTACGTAACTCGTCCGATACTCGAAAAACGGATTGAAGAATTAAACCTTAAAATCTTTGCTCACATCCCAAAATACATCAGAATGGCAAGAGATGTTGAATCCGTTGAATGCTGTCAAATCCCCAGCTACGAAGGGATTTATTTTCCAGTAACAAAGCACTCAGTGTACAAGCACATGACACATGCGGTGTGTTCGACAACAAAAGCAATACGAGTTAATACGCTCGCGTACAAACAGTACGTGTGAAAGGCTTTTAACGGCGCGTAGCGGTCGTGCCGGCCGCACTCACTTGCAAATGACTGAGGTAAAACAAAATAACTAGGAAAAACACATGCTTTAACTAAAGTTACCGAAGCCCACTGGCCTGTATGAGTTTCACTGGAAAGCAAGTATTTCGTTATGATAACTCAACAAACGCTGCCATTATGCCATATAATGTCGTGACTAAATCATTTAAAAATAAAATAGCAACATGTCATGATTTTAGTAATAACTATGAAAATAAAATGGCAGCATTATTAACGACTGTCTCCTGGCGTAGGCCGTGTAGGTAGGCCGTGGGGAATTTTAAAACGGAAACAAAGTTTAAGAAACGGGGCAGTCTGTCTAATATAGATAATTTACTAATATTATATAAGAGATGGTCTTGAGTTAAGTCGTATAGTGATCTAGTCGATATGATAGATAGCGAGTAGACCAACGCTGTAGTACATTAATATAAGTATTGGTACTTAATTAATACGTTATTAAAGTCAAAAAACAATGTTAGCGTTATTATATATTACTTTATTATGTTAGCTAATCTAGAATTCATTTTAAGCAAACTGTTAACATCAATGTATTTTTATGGTCAAATAAAGTTATTATTATTATTTATAGGTGTGATTTTATTTTAATATATTTTTGTAATACAATTTCCAACACGTGCGTTCACTTCAAACCATTGACCTAACAACTACACAACCAAATTACAACTACAAAATTAAACCCAAAGTGCTAATTATAGCAAAAATATGGCTATCGCTTATCTAGAATATGTTTACTTTTGAAGTCACATGCAATATCGTGGCTTTAGGAATCGTAAAACGTCGGTTTACGCGCGCATTAAGTAAAGTATTAGCAGTAAACTGACCGCCAGTCTTAGATGTAGACGGTATCTATACAAGTCAGTGGTTTGTTCCATATAACATAGTTACCCCTGAATATATCTGGACAGGTAGTTGTCAGCTGTAGTATGGGTATACGAAACGTCGTTTTTCATATTATTTTTTCAGATACGTCACCTCTCAAGGGATGGATAAGGATGACATTTTTGTTTTTAATTTACTTAGCCATATCAATAGAAACAAGAGCAAGGTCGATGGTATACGATGGTATACTCCCATCTGCACGCAACATTCAAATATAGGTATTACGAAATTAGATTATAGTAGTTGCTTAGGGGTTAGAGCTCTTCTCCGGATTGGAAGACGCAGGTTCGATTTCCGGTCGCACTAAAGTTATCTTTTTCCAGTTTTACATTATTAGATAATATTATCTAAAAGATAACCGCGAGAGAGCGACTGCTGATCATGAGGTCTCGGGATCGATCCCCGGGTCGGGCAAAGTTATTGAGCTTTTTCCCAAAAAGAAAAATTCACAGTAGCAGCCCGGAGTTTGGAAATGTGCCCGATAGACGGCAATAGGCTCGCTCTCTATTACTTAGGACTTAAACACAGCTGGCGAATCGTGGGTGTGTAATACACCTCTGCTTACCCCTTCGGGGAATATATGCGTGATGGTATGTATCTATGTGTTTGTGTATGTTATTATCTAAATGAAGTGTAGAAGTTAATTTGATCTGGTAACATTAGCGCCTGTCCGTCGTGTTATTAACTATTCGTTAGTAACACGACGGACAGGCGCTAATAATACCAGATCATTAATAAATGTCACTGTAGCTCATTATATTATAATTTACCTTTTGTTGAACCAATAAATACTTAACTACGTGCTTATTACCCTGTGTGTTGAGTAGCTTTTTAATAGTTTGTGTGGCGAAAATATACCTCACAGCCTGAAAAAGACATTCCTTACTAAACCTTGGCCGACTACATTTCAAAACTCTAACAAGCTTCATATTCACATCGCTTCATGAGCTACTGCATCACTAGCCCTCTTTAATAATGTCAAGGCACCGCGCCGTCGCCGTCGTCTCCAGCGCGTGTGTGCTGATAGAATGTTGATAGCGGTCTGTTTACTCACTGCCTTTTACCTGACGAGTGCATTCATGGCGCTCACACAGCCCTACTTTATATTTCAATAGTACCTACTTACATTTTGCTTCAACGCTATGTTCTTTTAATATCTCATGGTGGAAAAAATATTCAATTAAAAGTAAATCGGTATCGCTCGACTAACCGATAACCATTGAGAACGTTTCTCGAATGGCTACCACGTATCGGATGAAGCGTAGCACTACCTCTCACAGTGGACTGATGAGACGATCTGGTTAATGCTACGGGCAGCCGCTGGGTGCAAGTGGTGTCCGCTAGTTGTGGATACTTTAACTAGAGGCCGATATTGAACAGTAAACGATGAAAGGCTGATGGATGAAAGGTAAGTGAAGATCATTTTCTAAATATCGTTCTAAAAATTATGTAAGTACCAGCCATCTGATGATTACACTATATTTTAAAATACCTCAAAAATGTTAGAGGATAAACAATGAGGATAAACAATGTTGAGTGTAATTGATTAACAGTTGAACGGCACGTCGCGAACTAAATTGAAAAGTTAACTTCCTTGGTAACAAATAGTGACACAGCTCCGGGAAGTCCGGACGACTTCGATTTGCCGACATTTACTTTGTAAACTGAACAAATGAACTCGCAACCAGACTCTATTATAGTAGTTTATACTAAATCATGTAGCGATACCCTTACATACCCAGTATACCCATGTGGTAACATCAGGGGCAGCAAAGACAGGGATATCGAATTCGACTCCCAGTACGCGAGCCAAAGCCCACACGGTAAATTTCTGACTTTTAAAAATATTTAAAAATATATTTGTATGATTATGATTACAAATTATAACTGCTTGGTGAAGAAAGATATCTTGGGGACACCTGTCTGTCTGAGAGATATTCTCAACGGCAACTACAGGGAGTAAATAATCTAATCGTGAGAAGAGACCCGTGCATAACATTCGCCTGGGATATGAGGCTATGTGTACCCACATTTTATCAGAACCAAATGATTGTTATCGTTGAAGGAGGAAATGACGCTAAGTATGCAGAACAAAATCTATATTGGTCTATTAATGCCATGTCTGAGCTTTTGTCATTCACCATCACCTTATATACGATAAGTGAGCAGAAGATCATTTTATAACGCATTTGTCTCATCTACGTGGGTGTACTGGTCTGGGTGTTTTCTACCTATTATATGTATGTATTAACAAAAAAAAGTAATATATTGTTACGGGGGAGATATCTGCCGGAAAGCGGTTGAAGCCGGCGCAACCGGCGCCGGAACCAGGACCCGTAGGCAGCCGCAACCCGGAAGGTCGTAACCTGGATCTCGGGCGTAGCCAGGAACGGTATCTTGAAACTTGAACTTAAAATTCTTGACTTGAAATTCTGGACTTGAAATTCTGGACTTGAAATTCTGGACTTGAAATTCCGGACTTGAAATTCCGGACTTGAAATTCTGGACTTGAAACCCCAGGAGCTGGAAAACACAGGGCGGAACGTCTCAACTCCTGCGGACACTGTTCTGGTTCTTCCCGCCGAGCCCCCGTACCCGAACTAGGTTCAGGTCCGAGGGTGTCGGCCGACCATTACAGTGTCCATATTAAAATATTAATAAAACAATCCTCACAGAATGGGGGGGGGGGGCATCAAAAATATAAACATTGAGGAAGTTTAATAAAAAAATCAAAACCCCCCTACATTCTGCAGGTAAAAAGCATTGATACTAAAAAAAAAAAAGTTACCCAATAAATGACCGCCCCCTAAAGGTGGCGGTGAGATGATATAGCAACATACAAACAGAATAATTTTTTGACTAAGTATATTTAAACAAAAAACCAGTTGCATAATATACTAGATGATGAGTAACATCTAACGATAAAACTGTTTTAAAATGCCTGACTGCCCCATAAGGGCGACGGCGTGATGATGTATAACATTTATTTAATAACTGTTTTAAAAGTGCCTGTCTGCCCCATAAGGGAGACGGCGTGATGATGTATAACATTTATGTAATAACTGTTTTAAAAGTGCCTGTCTGCCCCATAAGGGAGACGGCGTGATGATGTATAACATTTATGTAATAACTGTTTTAAAAGTGCCTGTCTGCCCCATAAGGGAGACAGCGTGATGATGTATAACATATATGTAATAACTGTTTTAAAAGTGCCTGTCTGCCCCATAAGGGAGACAGCGTGATGATGTATAACATTTATGTAATAACTATTTTAAAAGTGCCTGTCTGCCCCATAAGGGAGACAGCGTGATGATGTATAACATATATGTAATAACTGTTTTAAAAGTGTCTGTCTGCCCCATAAGGGAGACAGCGTGATGATGTATAACATATATGTAATAACTGTTTTAAAAGTGCCTGTCTGCCCCATAAGGGAGACAGCGTGATGATGTATAACATTTATGTAATAACTGTTTTAAAAGTGCCTGTCTGCCCCATAAGGGAGACGGCGTGATGATGTATAACATTTATGTAATAACTATTTTAAAAGTGCCTGTCTGCCCCATAAGGGAGACAGCGTGATGATGTATAACATATATGTAATAACTGTTTTAAAAGTGTCTGTCTGCCCCATAAGGGAGACAGCGTGATGATGTATAACATATATGTAATAACTGTTTTAAAAGTGCCTGTCTGCCCCATTAGGGAGACAGCGTGATAATGTATAACATTTATGTAATAACTGTTTTAAAAGTGCCTGTCTGCCCCATAAGGGAGACAGCGTGATGTTAAGTAGCAAGTAGCAAAAAGCAATATTCTTAAATTATATACAGTATGCGAACTATTATATTTTACAGGTAGAAGCGAATAAAATTCTAAATGCAGTTGTATGTTGCGATCTTAAATAATTAGTATTGACAAATTTGGAATAAAAATTCTGTGGAATGACAACTATGTTATGAGTATTATAAGGTATTTTGCAAAGAATTTAAAGGTATAGATATTATAATATGAATTCTATTGGGGGAGTTTCGGTCAACTAAATTAGTGTAAAAAATTTTGATATGTAAAATAAAATTATCTAACGTAATAAAATGACGAGTAGTAACAATAAAAAATATATGTGCCAAAGGGTGAAATATTCCTCCATAAGAATCTTAACAAACACGAAATTGTGCAACAGACATGGGCTATTTTAGAGGTTAATTTCGAATTGTAAAAGAAATGTACGTTACCTTTTATTCGGGTGTTAGTGATTAATTATGGGGGGCGGTATATTTAACACCGGCGCTCCCTTCAGCTCAGTTCTGGAGGGAAAGTACAGTGTCAAAACTTTTAGGAATTCTACTTTTTTTTTTAACTTTATGACCTGGTGGCGTTAACAAATTAAAAATTATATGGTGGGTACGAAATTTTGTGTAGTACTAAATAAATAGGCAATAATCTCTGTACGAACAGTATGATGTTTTTGATAATCATGTACCTTTGAAACAAATGATTGGTAGGTTATGTATACAATACGTCTAATGCTCTTGTTAGAACAAACTTTATAGAACAGTTACTTACACGTAAAAATCTACTTTTCAAACATGGTTATACCAATAAAGTAAACGAAGGAAAATGAGTCCTACAATAGAAATTATTACAAAACGTACCTTTGGGGATTTCTAAGTCACACACTTTTTTGTTTGAATGTTATTCATTTACTTAATACACTTACTATAAATTAATTTACGGTATTCATTTAAGCAGCGTTATCGGCCTTGACACACACGATAATTCAGTCAGAGAAAAAAAATCTACCTCCTGTTCCATCTTTATATTTTTTCTCTAATAATACCCCCTTCTATGATTATACTTGCCATCTCTTTTTAGCGTTGTTGCCCCGACTTACTTATTGGTGGATAGTTTTTTGTTCTAGAACTTTTCCTATCCAAACGCTTGCGATTGGAGTAGCCATAGAACGTTCTCGAACCCCGGCGTACTCTGCTCGCATCCGGGACCGCATGCTGGCCATATGTGGTAATAATATGTGATTCTGGCCTTTGTGGGAGTGGATTCATGCGACCCATTGGCGATAATCTAACTGGGTAGGGAGTCTAGGCAACCGTGCGTATTTTAAATTTGCGGATATGATATCCGGTATCAGTTGAATATGCGACTTTATAATTTATATAGTAATTTGTTCGGTTACATCGTAGCAATATGTACCTATTATATCAGTAATCTGGTACCCATAGCACAAGGGTTAAGCTTAGTTTGGGACCAGAGGACGTTGTGTGAAAATGTCCGTGAATATATATTTTATTTATTTACCTCTCTAACAACCACTTACCATCAGGTAGGCCGTGGTTCGTCTGCCACATTGCAATAAAATATATTCAAGCTATGCGGATCAGCTATTGGATTGTATTTTATAAATGTATGGTTATTTATGCTGGCTAGTAAACAACTTTGGAAAAAGACAAATGCAAGTAATATTCAACGATGAATAAGGAAGCTCGGATCGCAACTCACCCTAAATCCGGCAGTAGACACGCTCCTTAGGGTTCGATGTAATCACCAGATATCAGGATATCACAGAGGAGTCCTCGAGGTTTACCGTAACACCATAAGAGTTCGTTGGTCATGGAGATTCACAGGGAAAAGTTATTATAATATGCACCGAGTCCCGTGCGCGCGCGTTACTTTAATTCAAGATATACAATATGGCAGTCCATTCAATGCTGCGACACTCAGTACAGTATGGCGAATGTTGCCCATACAAGAGATGAATCACTCCACCAGAAGTAAAAGATCATCACGATCTCAAGCTGAGGTTTCTCCCTCGTTGAATATTATAATTTAAAACTTATATAATTTACTTATGCAATTTAAGCCAACAGGCGTAACCACTATGTATTGCATAGTTTTATTGTAATTGTATAAACTGGCGTTATAAAGCACGGAGACATTTATTTTCCTAGATATTTATAGGTCTTCTTAGAAGGTAGAGCCATGCAAATATATTTCACATAAACTCACATAAGTAAAATTATATTATAGTTTATGATTCAATAAACTGTGTTTTATTTTCTGCATTAGGTAGGTATATTTTAAAGCAAGTCATGATTGTTTATACATCGTAGTTTAACTGCTTCAACGAATTTCTGATAATCATTTTCTAATTCACGATTTCATAAATTTTACGTAATACTCATTATATAAAAAAAATGAAATCTATTACGATCTGGCCGGTAAAAGTCATGTTCCGGGCGGCGCTAGCGCGTGTACATGCGCCTGATGCCGTCTTAGCCACGCCTCCCGCGAAGTTGCGACTCTCCGGTATGTGGAAGCGTCGCTCAGAGAAGTTACCCGAAAGGGTAAGTCAGATTTATTCTACTGTTTGTGGTAAGTCACCGGCGGCCCACTGAGGTAATGTCACACAGTACTAGTGTTCCACCAGTACAGACGGGGAGACAAAAAGGTATGAACATTCAAGTTAACTTTTAATAGGGTTCCGAAATAGAAGACTTTCACATGTAACTTCAAGTTTATAAGTACGGTTGTTTGCGCAAATTGTGCTGCTTCTCACGTGACAATGCTTCGCATTGAGAAGTCGCTAGTTATACATCAATAACGTAATGTTTCAATATTCGGTCAATAGTCTAAAGTCTAAACAGCCAACACGTCAAGCGCTACTAACCTCCATCCATCCATCAGCCTTTTAAAGTCCACTGCAGGACATAGGCCTCCCCAAGAATGGGGGATAGTGCCGTAATCGCCACGCTTGGCAGGCGGGTTGGCGATCGCAGTGGATGTTGTTAATACTCGAAGAAGTGCTGCTACCCACTCCCCTGGTATTCCCTTAGTCGGCTCTTATGACTCCCATGGGTGGAGAGGAGTGGGACAATTCTAAAACCGGCCCCACACGGCATCTAACGTAAATAAATATAACCATTGACTGCATGTTCAATTCAACATTTCCACAGAAAGAAACTGCACAACCTGGTAACTAGAACATTAATAACGCTGCGACAGACGTAACTAAAGTTATATAAACCGGAGGTGCGCCAAGTAACATTTACAATTGAATTTAAACGTCGGTAAAACGTATTTACAACTGCATCGGGCTGATGTTTATTGCCTCCCTTTCGTGCTGGGGAACATATAACTTTATTTATGATGTTATTTTTATATTTTTGAAGCGTTTTACAAACAAGACAATGTGCAAAAATGTTAAATGAAAAATTATAGCCATAAGTAGGGTGTGAGCCCGCGTCTGTAGAGCCGTGTCGTCATTTCATAAGATGCTTAATTGTGGAATAGTACATTGTTACCCTAGGGGTGAAAGTACCCTCGAACCATAGGCGCCCTCACTGCGCTCGGGCGCCAAACCCCGTCTCGGAACTTAATAAGTCTTTAACCCGAGGTAAACACTGTGCTTTTCATTACGAATACAAGCAAAATAAAAATTAAAACATGCAAAAATGAGTGAATTTTAATTAACATCAACTGCTGAGATAATTATTTATTTAAAGTTTTTTTTTTGTAGCCAGCTAGCATAACAACCATTATTTTTCATTTTCAAAATTGAAAAAATGGTAAAATATTTTACCCAAATCTATATTATTTTAAAGAAATATTTTAAAGTAAGTAAATTATAATAGGTGGTCGTTAAAAAAATCTTTATTTAATACTTAACTTTGTTATTTCAATTAAACATCGCGCTGTGATTGAGTAGCTGTAGTAAGAATAAGGGTCAATAGAAATGTGAAAATAAAACTCATTTCTTTTTTAAATAATTTGACAGCTGTCAGTTGAAAACGATTCTCCCTAGGGCTAAAAAGTATTACTTTCAACCCGCTCCTCAGGCAACTTCAAACCTACTTTTCGAGTATGAGTAATGAAAAATATATTGTGTATTCTACAGATCGCGGGTGTCACCCAAAACGGTAAGAAAGAATGTGATTTGGAATTTAATGTCCCTGAGTATCTCAGTTGGCAGAGAGCCTGAAAATGATCTCTAAATTAACTTTAAGATGCAGTCTCAACAACCACTCGTGGCTACATTTGTTTTTTCGCAATTTCAATTCAATTATTTATTTCTTGTTGGTATGTTGGTCACGAGCTAGCTGAACGCTTGCTGATAGCTGTTATAAGTGATCAGGCGTCACCCGAGATATTAAGAAGGAATGTGTTTTCTAAATTCGCAGTCCCGAGCAATTGTCACGATGGCTGAATTGGCAAAGCATCTGGGACGGTATTCCAAGAGATGAAGGTTCAAATCCTGCTCGTAACTTTTATTTTCAATTTGACATTTTCGCTTTGTGTTAATATATTTAGCATGTCAAATGCTTAAAAAATATTTTTAATAAACATAAAAACATATCATCACGCTTTTATTCCCCAAACGGGTAGTCAGAGGTGTATTCTACACCACGGCTCGGCAGCTATGTTTAAGTCCTACGTAATAGGGGGCGAGCCTATTGCCGTCTAAATATATGTCACAATAGACTTGTTTCCGGAACGCTAGCGCCGCCTGGTGGCGCTCGCAGGTAGCTTCACGTCTTGCCTGTTCGTGAGACGACAACTCACTTGACTATCGGCGGTCAGCAAGATCATACGATACCAAATACCATCGCGCGTTTCGATATATTTGCCTAGCTAGTGATAAGTAGTTTATTTCTGTGCTGTAATACTGTACCTACTCGTAATTATAATTTAAAGTTAATAAGTTTGTTTCTTTGAACCAACATTACACACTGACGCCCACAGTAGGCAGTACTAGAGTAATTATTAATGCTAATGAGGAAGAAGATCCTCCTGTGCCGATATATATATATAAAATAGAAGTCGCGGGACGTCTACCAGATGTGAAAACATCAAAATTATTTTGTAGAAATAATGAGTAGAAATAAAACGATCATAACTTTTTCAATGTGTGCTTGTATAAAATTATGACATGTGTAACATAACGGAAATAGATATAAATCATCATCAGACCCTAGATATCATCTAGGACCGAAGTACTTGTCAAAACGAATCAAAAGATTCAAAAGGCCATCCGGCTCCATCATCAGACCCTGAATATCGTCTAGGACTATAGTACTATTTAAGATAACTCAAACTAGCCCTAAATCGATGGGTTGCGATGTTTAGTTACCAAGTACCCATGGTCACCTTCCAACTCCATCATCAGACCCTAAATACTATCTAGAGACAAAGTATTCGTCAAGACGAATCAAACGAGTATAAACTCGATGGTGTTGCGTCGTTTCATTACAGAATTACTGTCGCCATCTTCTAGCTCCATCATCAGACACGGGATACCATCTAAAGACAAAGTACTCGTCAAGGCGAATCAAACGATTCCAAACGTGATGGGGTTCCTTCGTTTCATTACCGAGTTACTGTAACCACCTTCCAGCTCCATCATCAGACCCAGAATACTATCTGGAGATAAAGTACTCACCAAGAAGAAACAAACGAGTCGAAATTCGATGGGGTTGCGTCGTTTCATTATAGAGTTACTGTGGCCACCTTCCACCTTCATCATCAGACCCTGGATACCATCTAGAAACAAAGTACTCATCAAGAAAAATCATACAAACTTGAAACTCGATGGGGTTATGTATTTCTTTATTGGAGTTCCTATGGCCACCTTCTAGCTCCATCATCAGACTCTGGATACCATCTAAAGACAAAGTACTCGTCAAGACAAATCAAACGAGTCCAAACTTGACAAGGTTGCGCTATTTCATTATAGAGTTCCTATGTCCACCTTCCATCTCCATCGTCAGATCAGCTCTATGTCATCATAATATTGCATTGTCACGCGACATACATATGCGTGTAAAATTTCAGCTCAATCGGAACCCAGCAAGTGTGTCAAATTAAATTTGCAAGAATTGAATGGGGCAAGTAGGTATAATAAAAACGTCGCAACAGCCGATTTTACCCTCCCTCCGCATTAGATGTTTCACATCAGACATAAGTGAATTTTAACTCTCACATTTATTCTGTACCATTGTGTTTTTACAGAGTGTGCTTGTTCTACGAAGATGTCTGCTAACTTCATTTACCTTGAGGTACTTACGATATCTGTGACGAAGGAATTGTGATTATACCTCATGTTCTTCGTGCGTCACTAGTCACAACGCGCAAAATCTTCAGGGCCCGTAGAATATAACTCACTAAATTCTATCTTGTGGTGGTCGTCTCGCTTGTGATTGGTAGAGAAACCGACGCGTGATGTCGCAATAATCCCTCGGCCAATCGCGGTGATCTCTCAACCAATAACAATGACACGATGCAATGTCGATACGATTTAGTGAGATACATTCTAACCCCCCAGTAAACGGAAAAGTTGACATTGATAATTGGAATCGAAAGACAATTATCACAATGCCTAAATTGGCAAAGCATCGGAGACGTTATTCCAGGAGATGCAGGTTCAAGTCCTGCTCGTTACTGTTATTTTCAATTTCAATACATATAAAACCTATGGGAATATTAATTCATCTTTATATAATAACAGCTATCTCACAGGAACCATTTATTTTTATAGGATAATAAGTAATAGCCTAGAGGAGGCACATGCCTTCTCTTGGATAGTCCAATGTATGCTTAATTTCATGATGAATAGTTACGACACGAAAACGAAACAAACAAACGCACTTTCGCATTTATAATACAAGTACTAGTAAGGATAAGTAAGGATTAAGTAATGATTAGTAAGGATGTGTAAATATTATTGTAAGAATTCCGGAAGAATAGAATATGTACCTACTATTACATTTAAAGATGCAGCAGCCTAAACGCACAATATTCTAAGAGTGGTTTTAAGCGCGGAAATCCTTTATGGATAAATGTTATAACGCTCTGGCCGTAGATCGTTAAGCGCCCTTTCACGTTCAGTGTTACTATGTTGACAATACAAACAGTCCCTTCTTTTTTTATACCGCAATGATTGAACACGAGTTGAGAAATTATATTTGTCTGTGAGTGGATATTTTAAAACGAATCAAGGACACAGATACTGAATGAAAGCTATGTTACAGTGTTTGTGTCACGATTAGAAGCACTCCGTTTGAAAGTCCACATTCAAGAGTCCGCCGCACTGCATTGTCATCACAGTCTAGGCTTTTAGTATGGCCGGACCACTGAAGTAATGTCTACCGGTCCCAGTGGTCCACCAGAACAAGCGGAGACACAGCACACAGCGGTTATTTTTAGCGAGTGAGGGTCTACTACGACCCTGTTCGTTGCCTCGAACGATGGGGTGTGAGGTTAGGTAGGTACATTTTTTCCTATCTTAACAAAAAAAAGGCTTTTAGTACGGCTACGGCGATGTATTCCAAAAAATCACCTAAATAGCGGAGAAGTACTACATATCTCCGCTGCACACTAGTGCAACTAGCGTGCGCCGCGCGCCGAGTCAACTCTAATGATGTCATTATTTAATTATAATTTTTTGTTCACTTGACGTGGACACTATAATAGATCTCCCAAGCCAAGTTTTAGATTCCATTCTAACATAATCTATTAAATCTGGTAGAGCCCTGCTGATTTCAGTGTGAATAGGTCGGCTCGATCCGGGAATTACCACCCTCTCACAGAAGATCAGCGTGAAATAAAGTACCTACCTCTTGCTATTGTGTTTCATATGGCGAGTGAGAGTTCCGGAGGCTCAATCCCCCTTCCTATCCTCTCCTTTTTATCGTTCCTCTCCACCTATCCTTTTCCTTGGAGAAGGTGACGTGGAAGTGATACCTCTGGTGTTGCTAGCATCTACATACACTACAGTAAACGCTTACCATCAGGTGGGCCGTATGCTTGTTTGTCACACACGTCATATAAAACCAATTACTAGCGAATTTTTCACAATTTAATCTAATTCAACGAAGTATAAATTATTTCCTTTTTTATTAAATTAAAAGCTATGTTTAGTAATCATTGCCTTTTAATATAGGTTAAGGTAGGTAAGTTTTAACACCCCCCAGAGGAGCATGCCTACAGGTGCAGGAGGTTGCCGTGCCGGTGCAGACCCAGATGAAATATCTGGGTCTGCACCTAGATAGTAAGTGGAATTTCGGGCTGCACTTTGCCCAGCTCGCCCCTAGGCTCGTTAATTCTGCCGCGGCCTTGGGTAGGCTTCTGCCAAACACTGGAGGCCCAGGGTCGTCCTGCTGCCGACTTTATAGTGGTATTCTGCGGTCTATGGCACTGTATGGTGCACCAATCTGGGCGGACTCCCTTAACGCTTCTAATAGGGCCCTCTTGCGACGTCCGCAGAGGGCCATAGCGGTGAGGACAATTAGGGGGTACCGAACGGTGTCCTGGGCCGCAGCCACACTGCTGGCAGGTGACCCGCCTTGGCCTCTCCAGGCCGAGGCACTGGCAGAGGTCTACTGGCTTCGTGCTGCGGCGCGAGCCGGGGGTGAGGAAATCTCCGAAAGGAGTCTGGGCAGAGCGCGTGAAGCGGCTCGAAGGACGTTGATCCGGCGGTGGAGGGGGGAGCTGGAGTCTCCCGGAGCAGGACGGGAGACTTTAGAGGCGGTTGCACCGCACCTCCACCGCTGGTTAAATCGAAGGTGCGGCAACCTCAGTTTTCGGTTGACGCAGGTACTTACCGGACACGGGTGTTTCGGTAAGTACCTGCATCGTATTGGTAGGGAAGGAGCCCCCGGATGCCACGAGTGTGGCGCCCAAGTTGATGACGTGCGCCACACTCTGGAGGAATGCCCCGCCTGGGGGCCCCAGCGCCACGCCCTGTCGATGGCAATTGGAAGAGACCTGTCGCTGTCGGCCGTAGTAAGCCGAATGCTTGACGGTGACGGGTTCTGGTCGGCCGTTGCCTCCTTCTGTGAGGCTGTAATTGCACGGAAGGAGGCCGCGGAGCGGGAACGTGAGGCGTTGGCCCATGCTAACTCGCTCCGCCGGCGGCGACCAGGGGGCAGGAGGCGTCTCTACGCTCACCTTCTCCCACCGCCTTGATTACGACAGGACGTGGCCGGTTGGCCATCTGCCTGGGGCGTCGGAGTAGAATGTCGAAAGACGACCCTCTGGCGCCCCGCTAACAGGCGTGGAAGGGGCCGCTGTGGTTTTAGTCGGTATTCCGGGCGCAACTAAGATCTAAGCACCCGGCGAGTCCTACATACCCCTCCGTTTGTCACTGACGGAGGGGATGCGTAAATGCATTTATTTCCACAGCGACAACAAAAAAAAAAAAAAAAATGGTAAATTTTAACATAAGATACAATTGTCTAGTAGCTACAGGTACTTGGCTCAGAACGAATCGATAAGATATTTTTAAGGGCAATCGCGAGGTGTATAATTTCCCTGGAGGCACGCACTATGTCAAGAAGCTTTTTAATTTGTTCGCAGTACGTGCGCTGCGAGGAACGTTACATAAATCGTTCTATCCAGGGTCAGTGCCGAGGTTCACAATGTCTGATAACTACATGGGAAGGGAACATATAATTGATATTATTATTTGTCAGCTGACAGCGAATTCGATTTTAAGTTATATCTTAAACAAAATATTGATAATTGTAATACATAATATACCGTATGATATGTAAATAGGTACGTAGTTTTTAAATAAAACTTCGTTTACGGAATCTATCGCGTTTACTTAATTTTACTACTATCCCGACGTTTCGAATACTTTATAGCATTCATGATCACGGGTGGACTTAGATGATAAACGTCCAAGGCTGATATGTTATTTCAACGGTGTCATCTACCCACAGTATATGATTTTACAAAATTTTGGTATGTAGATTATAATATATAATATATTTATTTTAGGTACGTAGATTGCGGTAGAGATAAACAAATTCAAAATAAAAGTTCTAATTAGGAGGATATTATATTCCATCATATTTTAATACACTTATTTAACTGTTTGTTCTTAGCTGAACCCTCCGCTTAACAGACATGTAAAATACCACATCGAGCGTAAAATTTAGTCCCAGCGGGCGGACCTCTGCTGCTGTCTACACCGCACAGTGTCACAACCTCACAACCCTTCTTACTGAGAATTTCTTGGTAACTTTCAATTACACTTCCTGCCTGATCGCGATTCGTAAAGTTTGATTGTGTCACTAAAGCAACGCATGCATTTATCTGATAGGTAGGTAATAGATAAATCAGGCCCTATAATTTAGATATTTTTATATATATTTTTAGCATTTTACATGCATAGCACTATACATTAAACACAAAATGAAAAATGTGAAATCGAAAATCACAGTCACGAGCAGGATTTGAACCTGCATCTCCTGGATACCGTCCAGATGCTTTGCCAATTCAGCCATCGTGACAATTACTCCTGACTACTAATTTCGATAACACATTCATACTTAACGTCTTTGGGTGTCACGATGTGTCACGTGTCACGATGGCTGAATTGGCAAAGCATCTGGACGGTATCCAGGAGATGCAGGTTCAAATCCTGCTCGTGACTGTTATTTTCGATTTCACATTTTTCACTTTGTGCTTAATGTACAGGCCCTAATATTAATGTTACATATTTTTAAATTCCAAATCGTTAACGTATATAAGTACCTAACTATGTATATACTCAGACTAGATACTGGTCTGATTAGAATATACCTACTATTAATGGTACACAATATTTACGACTTAATTGACATGACAACTACGATTACATATAGTACGAAGGCTGATATTGTTGCTAATAAGCGTCGCAATCACCTCTCAATTCTCTATTCTTTGCATGCACTACGCGCGAGTGGCTACCTTATTATTGCTAGTAGCACCTGAAGCCACGGTAAACGCTTACCATTAGGCAGATAGTATGCTTATCTATTTGTTACCTCGAGAGTGTACAAAAATGTTTATATAAACCCCTTTTTCAATAACCCACAACTGTCCCACTATTGGGCACTAGTGTCCTGTGGTAGTGAGAGGGATTTAGTCGACATAACAGTCCACCACTATGGCCCAGTGTGTTCGTAGGTATCACAAGCAAGAGAAAATCTCTCTCAGGCAGGTATTTTTCAATATATTTTGCTCCTGTTTCACTGGTCGGTGATAATTTTGTAATTTAATCTCGATCTTCGATCGTCAGTTGTTCGTGTGCTGTGCGAGAACTTCAAACTGGAGATTGAACTCGATACCATTGTTTCTCTAGTACTTGGTTTTGCCACTAGGCAATAGTACAAAACGCTCAATGTAGGTATTCAAAAAAACTAACACAACTCTTCTTCCGAACTCTTTAGGAGTATTAAATTATCTCTCTCTAATCAGCTTAATAAAATAAAATATTTTGTCTGCTATGGCGGTACAGCATTATATTTGAGACTAGTTATTATTGCACGCTAACGAGCCGCTGGCGTGTTCAACCTGTAGATAGTTCATCAAATTAGTGTCACGGCAGGACCAAATTACTACTTTCAGAATAAACTTCTGGAAAATACTCGTGTATTTATATGTTTTGTGATATTTACGCGATTGCATTAAGAATATAAATCTACTTTTACTGAATTATAGATTAAGTGTTTCTTTGAAGAAAAGTTTATTTATTTATTTAGGAAAACCAACAGCTATATAAAAAACTTTTACATGATGGAATTAACGATACAAAGCCAATTATATGTTTCCACAAATAGCAACAAATAAAACCTTATGTAACACTAATAGTAATTACAACAACGTTAACACATCGCGGTCATAATCTATACTTTCTCGTAAAAGATATGAGTATCTATCTATAATAATTAGTAGAAGGGAAGGGGATTGAAATGGGAGCATTGAATTGTACATATCTGGCCAGAATATTAAAATTAATCTTTTGAAGAAGTTCAGGACAATCAATTTCATTCAAAATTATCTTACTCGTAAACGTAGGTACAGTCTGCTGGGCTAATTACCCACGGTTTCGTCCCCGCCGACGGGGGCGAAAGACGTGTCGCGGTCAAATCATAAGCGTGGGAAATCCCACTTTACCAGCAACAGCCCGAACCGAGGTCCTTACCCCACAGGGGAAGCCCTCGGGTAGCGTTTCTTAAATGTTGGGTTGAGAGCCCTCTGCGCTCACCAATTGTCCGGGTAAGGTTGTGGTGTGTCATAGCCATCTGAGGCTAACAACCAAAGTCACACAAAAAAAAATGTTGGTCCTACAATCATGGCTAAACGACTGAGCGGAGGAAATTTGACAGATGATTAATATACTCAGAGTCTGTACTCACTCCGAGTGTGCAGGACGTGTTTCATTAATCGCATCTAAAAAGTGTTTACGATACTGGAACCGGTTTATGATGGCGCGTTCGTGCGTTGCCAGTCGTTATCGCGTCAAGTGATAGTGAACCGTATGCGATATGAGAGAAAGTGCAGGTCAAGATGACGAGGAAGTTGTTGACGACATTAACATTCGAGAACATAGTATGGAAGAAGATGACATGATAGGTAGTGATTTGCAACAATTCAACAATGAAGAGAACTTACACAATATGGAAGAACGCGGATTGAGTCAGGGGGAAAATTGGTCTATAGTGGGGAGAGGAAAAAGAAGGAAAACTGAAAAGATAAATATAAGTATTAAACACAAAGTGAAAAATGTGAAATCGAAAATAACAGTCAGGAGCAGGATTTGAACCTGCATCTTCTGGATACCGTCCAGATGCTTTACCAATTCAGCCATCCTGACAATTGCTCCTGACTGCTAATTTCGATAACACATCATACTTAACGTCTTTTGGAGACGCCTGCGCCATCTGTCGGAAGTATTTTCATACATTATACCGACCAGGTAAACTTAATTTTACAATTAAGATTTTACCTAATAATGACGCAAACCCTTTAAATATTTAGATATTTTTATATATATTTTTAGCATTTGACATGCTTAGCACTATACATTAAATACAAAGTGAAAAATGTGAAATCGAAAATAACAGTCAGGAGAACGACGAATCAGTATCATCGGACCCACGATGTACGTTGGATATCCACAGGTCCGCGCCCGCCGGCGAGTCAATACGTACTGAAATCGCAGAGGATAACAGCAACAGCCGCCGCCGAGTTACTCTTACCACTACTAACAGACGCAACGATCGTAATACGAGCACTACGGACAGATACAATTCTCGAAACAATAACACCATTGACGAAACAGACGTAGGCGCTAGCCAATCAAATGCTGAGACGTGTGATAGTAGTAAATCATTTCAGTCACTAATTGATAACATTATGCAGATTGTATTTACGAAGAGATATTTAATTACTCAAAAAATTAAGATGATCATTTCGGTGATTATAGAAAGGTGTGTACGACACACACCTTGTACATGTAATAGAAAATCTTTCTGATATGTCAATGCTTAAAAGTATATCTAATGTAATTTTTAATTTACGAAACGGCTAGTAATAATAATGTTAGTGCTGTCGTGTTTAATGTGTTGCAATGGAACGCACAAAGCTTAAGACCTAAACTAGTAGATTTTGAGCAATTACTTATACAAAATAAAATACATATAGCGGCAATAAGTGAGACCTGGTTGGATCGGACAAGCCGGCTTGTAATTAATAGTTATAATATATTTAGAAACGATCGCCATTATGGTTATGGTGGCGTATGCATTCTTTTACACAAATCAATCAGAGCAAAAGTATGCAATATGGTCCACCCTAATGAAGACATACAATTACTATATATTAAGATTTTTAACTGCAATTACATAGAAAATTTAATTATTGTGTACTGCCCACAATGGGTACAAACTAGGCGATCGGATTGGGATATTATTTTTTCACCATTTAATAGAAAAGCTTTGGTTTTGGGAGATTTTAACGCTCACCATTTTACTTGGTCATACAAATCTGACGTTAGAGGGTCATACACACACATATTTATGATTGTATAACTGACTGTAATTTGATTTCTATAAACAATGGTAGCCATACCCGCATAAAGTTAGTAGCGGGAAACTTACAACAAAGTTCTCCAGATATCTCGTTTTGTTCTTCGGATATAGCGTGCCTATTTCATTGGAAAGTAACCAACGAATCTCTAGGAAGTGACCACCTTGTAATTATTATTACTTCTACTATTTCATGCAGGCCAAACTTTTTAATCAAACGCAATTTTAGCTTAGCGGACTGGACCACTTATCAAACTCAACTCGCAGAAGCTTTTTCAAACTTTGAGATTTTGGGTGAACCACAGACTATATACGATAATTTTTTGTATCTCATTAATTCAGCCGCTGACAGTAATATTCCAGAAATTAAAATTAATTTAAACCCATCTAATAAATTCTCTCCCAAACCATATTGGACTCCTTCTCTTTCCCAGGCAGTCGCTAAAAGAAGATTAGCTTTATCGAAATTTAGGAAAAACCCTACTCCCACAAATCTGACAACTCTCAAAGAGTGTATTAGGGAGACGCAAAAACTTATACGAAAGGCAAAGTCAGATAGTTGGCACAAATTTTATAGTTCTGTGGATGAAACTACATCCAGTAGTGTTTTATGGAGAAAGATGAAATGGTTAAAGGGCAATAAAATTCCAAACTTCTTCGTAGATAAGAAGAAATGTGAATATTTACTGAGTAACCTATGCCCAGCTTATGTGTCTCCCCCTAAACCTATATTTACTTCTGTTAACCCAACATTACAATATCCCATAGCCTTACACGAATTAGAAACTTGTATTAAAATAAAGGGCACATCCCCGGGTTGCGATAATATATCCTTTTCTATGATAAAGAGACTACCTAAAAACGGTAAAACTATATTACTCTCCCTATTTAATACCTTTCTATCAACCGGTTTTATACCTATACAATGGCAATACATATGGGTAGTCCCAATCCCTAAGCCTAGTCGCGATCCTTCACTATTGTCATCCATACGTCCTATTAGTTTAATGTCGTGCATTTGCAAAATATTCCACGCGATTATTAATAAGCGGCTTGAGTGGTATTTTGAAAACAAAGGTTTTTTTTCAACTGAAATGGTGGGCTTTAGAAAGTCTAAATCATGTATGGATAGTTTGGTAAGATTGGTCACAAGGATCCAATCGGGTTTCTCTCAAGACTTGATAACACTGGCATGTTTCCTGGACATCGATAATGCGTACAACAATTTGAATATAAGTTCACTTCTTGAAATTTTAGACAAGGCTGGGGTTGGTCTGTTTATATGTAAATACTTGTGGAACTTCTTAAGCTTCAGGATAATTAAAATTAAACAGGAACACAATTTTATTAGTCGATCTATTGGTCTAGGTCTTAGTCAAGGTGACCCTTTATCACCCTTATTATTTAATGTTGCTACCCATCATATTTGTAATACCATACAAAATGTATTTATGACCCAGTACGCCGATGATTTCGCTCTATATGTTGTAGATAAGGATATCAACGTTGCACAAAGTTGCCTCCAAAATTCATTGGATCTTCTGGTTAGTCTATTGGAAAACCTGGGTCTAAATGTATCTCCTACAAAGAGTAAACTGTGTTTATTTAATAAATATAGTTTAAAAAAACTAAAAAAACACGCTTTTTATAGAAAACTAAACTAAAAAATAGAAAATAAATTTTAATAAATTTGAATTAATAATAGTGTAAAAATTTTTAATAAATATAAATTAATAATAGTGAAAATAAGGAAAAAATGTATTTTATTTTAAAAAAAAGCGTGGGGTGCTTTTTAAGATATTGTCGAAATAATAATCCTTCTATACTTATAGATATAAGTATTCTATGGACAGATGTCAACTAAATATTTATAACGATTGACACCATGCACCCCACGCTTTTTTTAAAATAAAATACATTTTTTCCTTATTTTCACTATTATTAATTTATATTTATTAAAAATTTTTACACTATTATTAATTCAAATTTATTAAAATTTATTTTCTATTTTTTAGTTTAGTTTTCTATAAAAAGCGTGTTTTTTTAGTTTTTTTAAACTATATTTATTTTTAACTTTTTAGTTTGATTTATTGTCTATAGATTTTTTTTTCCAGTTCTACTTAATAGTATTATTAATTTCCAACAGAGGGTGCATGAATGTAAAATTCTTCTTCAACAACGCAATTCGTTTCATATCTGCGAAATGAAATGGTGAGCAGCGGCTTGACAATACTCTCGTTATAGTTGAGTCCAAGAGCGATAGTTACTATTTACCATCAGGTGGGCTGTGACTCGACTGCTACCATACACAATAAAAAAAAATTGTCTCAACAATATAAAAACTGCAAACATGTAAAAACACTTTGCCTGAGAAACGGCTACGAGTGCCAAGGACGGCCGCAGGCGCGCTAATAACCCACGGAGAGTTACATACTGACATACTGACATACTGACATACTGACATACTGACATACAAGTGAAGCTAATAAAAAGCGTGTAAAAAGAGCAATAACATAAACTATGTTAATATCTGCGTGAATGGTGCGCCATTGCAGCAGGTTGCTCACGTGAGGTATTTAGGTATGTGGCTCGATCAGTCCTTGAGATGGACGAAACATATCAATGAACTGTTTGAGAAGACGCAGAAGTCATTAAACATCTTAAAAGTATTGGCTGGCTCTGGGTGGGGCCGTACACCCGAAATATCTAAGAAGGCTTTACATTGCTATTATTAGAGGTCGATTGGATTTTGTTAGTTTTTTATATAACATTAGTAGCAAATCAAATTTATTCAAATTAGATAAATTACAAAACCAAGCTTTACGCATTATAGGAGGTTTTGTCAGAAGCATCCCCATCCACGTGATGGAGAGTGAACTTTGTCTGCAACCCTTACAAATACGTCGATTATTCCTAGGTGGAAAATTTTTGTTGAGAGCTATGCCATTCTCTAATAACGTAACTATAAATGTAGTAAGCGAATTAAATTCATTAACTACTCGTAGATACTGGGGGCGCCGAAAAGATCCAATTTTAGTGCAAATGTATTTAAAATTTAAAGATATTATACTTCTGTCTGTGAAAGTTTATTTCAACAAGAGATCAGTGGAAAAGGTATATGGTACCGGACTTTACAAAATGAGCCTTGGAAATCACCATGGTTTGAATATGCCAATTTAAACAGAAATACCTTAATCCTTGCATTTAGACTCCGATCCGGACACATCCCTCTTAATAAATTTGCTTATCTGATGAAAAAAGTGCCTTCTCCTCTTTGTTCAGAGTGTGGAAAGATCGAAGATGTTGTTCATATTTTGATGGAGTGTGTCCGGAACGCAGACTTTAGACTTCAATTTATTAGCAAAATTGTAGAATTTAAAAGTGTTGGTTCTTGTAATAGTACTTTGTCATGTCCATTATCTGATAAGGCCAAATTATTATATAAGTTAGCTGAAATAGGTATAAGACGGCGCTCACAGTGTATACACGTATAATTTATAATAGAATTAACAATACTGTAATGAATGTTCCAATGGAGCGGCATACTCAGTTTAATCTGACTAAGCTCCTTAAATAAAGATATAAAAAAAAAATTAATATACTTATAGAATATTGTTTATCCATGAAAACTTATTAGTTTCTGTAAGATTGTTATTTTCGCTAATGACCACAGCTGAATGGATTTGTACAAAAAGGGCTGTATCGGAAATGTATGAAGCCTTGGCCAGGTATTTGTAGAGGGGCTAAAAATGTTTGGAACCATCAAATAATTGTAAAGCTATAGCAATAAAGCTCTCTCTCTCTCTCTCTCTCTCTCTCTCTCTCTCTCTCCCTCTCTCTCTCTGTGCCAATTATGATTCATAGTTTGTTTCTTACTAGATCCTGCTTGCGACTCCGACCATGTGGACTTCGGAACATAAATACATCACTCTACGACTCTTTTATGATCTCTATGTAACATATATACATATATACATCTTTTATGATCTCTATGTAACATATATAACATATTCATCCCACGGGAACATCATATTTCAGGTATCGAAAGTAGCCTTTTCTGGGCTCTAGACTATATGTTTACAAAATTTCATGAAGATTGGGGCCAGTAGAAGATTGGTACCGAATGATGTGCTTATATACTAAAGTCCACACGGACGGAGTCGCGGGCTGAATGTAGTTGGACATACAAACGAGCACTAAACATTCTAGAATAACTTAAGCTTAGCTAGCTTAAAATATATTTATTTTATTCAATGAAGTAAGTATGTTGCTGATCCGCCGGCGAACCACTGAAGTAATGTGACATAGTTCCAGTGGCCCGCCAATACAGGCGGAGAGACGGCAAACGGCGGGTTTATTTAGTTTGTGAGGGCCCCACACTACCCTGTTCGTTGCCTCGAACGACGGGGAGTGCGGTTAGGTACATTTTTCCCTCCTTAAAAAAAGAAAAGGTATGTTGCTGATATCTCGTAAGAATTGAGAATGATTTCATAAAGTGCTACATGGGTATCTACATCAAGATATTATTTCTGAACGTGCACTAAAGCAGTGGCAGCTTTAGTACCTACACGCAGAAGTCGCGGGTAGACGCTAGTTTGTACATATAACAGGTACCTGTGCGGACAAAAGCATTATAAGATAATGATCGAAGGGAAGGCCTTCTCTTTAGTGACTAAGCTTCTTTTGTTGCAACATAGTTTGTGATTTCCACAGGATGGAGTAGCAGGTACATAGTTATTATGTGATTATTCAGGTGTAAATTACGAGTAGTTCAGAGGCATAAAGTTTCTACGGCAAAATGCCGCACCCAAAAACTTAGTTTAAATTGTATTGAAGCCCTTTACCAAGAAATTTATTAGTTCAGAGGGAATTACTCGTACTGTTAGTTTATTATACAAATTTCTAGTTCAATTTTGTCTTTCAGTGCTAAATGAGTCACAGTAATGGCTGCGTGACACGAAATGTTGTCGCTCGACACATCGTTATGGCCGCACCAACGAGGCTTTAGCGTGATCATTCAAACGGCCTGTTACCTTCTTAAAAAAAAGCGTATAAATTGTAAAAATCTTAATAAAGTAGTTAGTTTTTGATCTCCATGGAATTAAATATAAAATACTAGCTGGGCCTGCAGTTTGACCAGTGCCAGTGTACTAGGGCGGTGCCAGTGGTGCCCAGGCACAGGGCACAGACCCTCGAGGAGCGCAAA
The DNA here is from genome assembly GCA_948253155.1 of Leucoma salicis. Lineage (NCBI taxonomy): Eukaryota > Metazoa > Arthropoda > Insecta > Lepidoptera > Erebidae > Leucoma > Leucoma salicis. Next base: position 581,161 of record OX411812.1, read on the forward strand.
ATAACCAGACCAGAGTATACAAAAACGTAGTTATAGATGTGAGTTTTATTTTTTCATTAGATTTTATTGTCAGAACCAGGAAAGATTAGAACATTTTTTAAGGGCGCAGCCATTAAAAGCTCGCACCGGGCGGATTTATGTGCCCAGTGCGAGTTTCTTGGTAGTTTGTTCGCGCATCACGCAAAAACTACTGAACGGATTTTGATGCAATTTTTTATTTGATAGCTTTTGATTAGACTTAAAAACTGGTATACATTTAATCCCGCTACTATATCAGGAACCAATATAAGCTAAAAACTAGCTTTTGGCTGTGGCGGAGCGGTGGGCAAAGGCTAGTTAGTCATAAATGTACCTATATAAGTACGTACATATTATTTTAGTTGATATCAAGTATATATATAGGTATATATCGCCCCTCACAACGTGCCGCTCCCGTCGTTTACGGCGTTGCACTCCGCGCCGCTGCTAATTGTTTCTAAACTACTTTCGCGCCTGCACCAGATTTATGCGTTGTGATAAACGAAGATGAAACTGACTTTTAAATAATGTGCTGTTTTCATCATAACTGTACAAGTGAATTTATTGCAAATGATGGCAAGGAACTGACCTGATAGTAAGTGGTAACCGTGCTAGCCATCAGCCACACCAGAGACAGTTAATCATAGCTAGCCATTAGCCACACCATCGACAGTTAATCATAGCTAGCCATTAGCCACACCAGAGACAGTTAATCATAACTAGCCATTAGCCACACCAAAGACAGTTAATCATAGCTAGCCATTAGCCACACCAGAGACAGTTAATCATAGCTAGCCATTAGCCACATCAGAGACAGTTAATCATAACTAGCCATTAGCCACACCAAAGACAGTTAATCATAGCTAGCCATTAGCCACACCAGAGACAGTTAGTCCCGTTCCTTTCGTGAATGTACACGCTAATATTTCTGATCATAGATATAATAGTTGATGAACAGTCTACAATCGAGATACTTCACATTCACGTGAATTAGTTTACTAGTGTTTTTAACAAACTCGGCAACAAATATTAACTCTTTAGTAAATTCCTATGGAATGTAGACTATAAAGAAAAAAAGGAAGTAGAATTCTTGAGAACAAAAAGCTTTTAAACAACAAAAACCGACGAGTGGTATAAGCAGGTACTTACCTCAGTTAGTCGGAGGTACTTGCGCATTGTTAGAATAAAAAAGTTAACAACCTATTACCGGGGGTGTAATAACTATTTGTAAACACTCGATGAGTTATGGTTTACTATTTACAATCAAGTGGGCCACCACGGTATGATTACCACTCAAAAAAGTGTGCGTGTTGTGCTCTTCTGGTCTCTGAATGTTGGCCTCGTATCAAGGCTCAAAGTCGCTCAGCGGGCCATGGAGCGGGCTATACTTGGTATTTCCCTGCGTGATCGAATCGGTAATACGGAGATCCGTAGGAGAACGAGAGTGACCGACATAGCCCACCGCATACGGCGACATAGCCCGCCACGCGCATATCATTATTTAATAACATACATATTTCTATATCACCCTCTCATACTATACGCACGTGTCACTTACGTACCAGCAGGTCACGTGCGTCCTGCCTCTCCCCCTCCTATTATAATATACATATTTCTATCTCACCCTCTCATACTATACGCACGTGTCACTTACGTACCAGCAGGTCACGTGCGTCCTGCCTCTCCCCCTCCTATTATAATATACATATTTCTATATCACCCTCTCATACTATACGCACGTGTCACTTACGTACCAGCAGGTCACGTGCGTCCTGCCTCTCCCCCTCCTATTATAATATACATATTTCTATCTCACCCTCTCATACTATACGCACGTGTCACTTACGTACCAGCAGGTCACGTGCGTCCTGCCTCTCCCCCTCCTATTATAATATACATATTTCTATCTCACCCTCTCATACTATACGCACGTGTCACTTACGTACCAGCAGGGCCGGCCCGCCCATACGGCGAACGGAGCAGTCGCTCCAGGCTCCAAATCCTAGGGGGCGCCTAAATGGTAAAGAAAAATAAAAGGTTTTTTTTTTCGATTGTCTATATGTATTTTAAGCGAAGAGATGAACGAGACGCGCCCGGATAGAGTGCGCGGGTCACACCAGAGTATGGTTGAGATCTTCGTGTTCCATACTTACTTTACACTCACAATTGGTATAGGTATATATTATGAGTGCGAGTGCGATTCAGTAAACGATATGAACAACAGGTTCGTGGAAACTGTCCCAGCGGTCGGGTCGACCTTTTTTAAGACCAGTCGCGTCGATAGGACTCAAAAGCTTTCGGACCAAACTCTTAAGCTCATGGCGACACGGACAAAAATGACGGTGTCGTCTTCGGCTGAATGGTCCAATCGGAGGCGACTAAACAGACAGATCCCCGAGTCTATGCGACGAGACATTCGCCGATTTAATACCTTGCGTATTAAAGAGGCGATAGAGCGGAACCAAGGTTCCAAAGTGTTCGCAAGAGATCTGTCTGTTGGGAAAAGCCAGCTGATCAAGCTGAAGACCAATGATGTCACTGTTGTTTCTTCCAAAGATGAGATATTAAGAGTGGTCCACGAGTTCTATGGGCAGTTATACAGATCCCAGAACCCTGTTGTCAGCTTGGTCCATGAGCCCAGATCCAAGATAACTCGGCACTATACCGAAGATATCCCGGATGTCAGCCTGTACGAGATCAGAATGCCTCTCAAACAACTAAAGGACGGAAAGGCACTGGGAGACGACGGAATTACTATAGAGCTTCTGAGGGCAGGCGGAAAGAAGGTCCTCAAAGCCCTCCAGAGGCTATTCAATTCCGTCGACCTCAGGGGCGACGTTCCAGAGTCATGGACCAGGAGCGTGGTGGTGCTGTTCTTCAAGAAAGGTGACAGAACCCTCTTGAAGAATTACAGACCCATCTCGCTCTTGAGCCATGTCTATAAGTTGTTCTCGAGGGTCATTACAATCCGAATCACGCGCAAGCTCAACGACTTCCAGCCTCCCGAACAAGCCGGTTTCCGAAAAGGCTATAGTACCATAGACCACATACATACGCTGCTCCAGATTATACAGAAGATCGAGGAGTATAATCGGCCTCTGTGTCTAGCGTTTGTGGACTACGAGAAAGCCTTCGATTCGATCGAAACTTGGGCGGTGCTGCAGTCCCTTCAGCGGTGCCAAATTGACTATCGATACATCGAAGTGTTGAAGTGTTTGTATAGAAACGCCACTATGTCTGTCATAACTGTTTATAATAATATCAAAAAATAATATAAAATACAGGTAAAAACAATCAAGCATTTCCTTGCCGTTTAAAGTTTCTCAAATAAAACCATTATCAAGTTAAAAATTTAACAACAATGCGAATAAAATTTTACAATATGGTCACGTAAAGTGACAGAAGCTATAATGAGATAGAAGGTGCGGCCTGCACCTGGCGCCCTGCCAACCACCGCCAACCTGCGACGACGAAACATATGCAAATTTTAAACAACTCTGCAACCACCCCGTACCCACCAGAATACAACTCTCCCACCCAAACGCAAACAAAATGCATCTACAATATCCTTGGAAAAACAAGGATATCTACCGTATTACATTTATAACGAAACTAAAAGAAATTTCATATTTGATCTTATTGTCTCCGTGTATTTGTCTCTGTTTCTAGAATAATCTGTGCCGAATAATTGAGCCGTGGCGGGATGGTAAACGTGGGCAACTTGGTGGTTATTTCATCCGTGGCGTCTGTCGTGACTTCGTTCGACGAGAAAGGATCCAAACATAACAAATGGTCTCGTATGTCGTTCCACCCACCTTTTCCTTTGGGTGGTGAACTAACCCCGAAGCCTACCCTCCCACTGCTGCTAAACACCATCACGGCCTTTACATTAACGGGAAAGAGTGGAACGCCTTTCAAGAGCTTTTGAATATTCTGGAACGCACTCTTACCGCTGGTGTATACTCCTGTGTTTAGTACCCGAGGTGACATAGTTGCCACCATATCTATATGACCATCTTGGAATTTTGAGAATAGATTAAGCATTGATAAGCTCCACTTGAGGTCATCGTATGTGCAGAAGTAGGAGGAAAGGTCAACGATCTTCTTCCAAGCAGTTTTATTGAACGCCAATCCTATATCATAAGGCGGTCGCCACGTGTCTACCGTTAATAGATCTTTATCCAACTCTTTTTCGTACGTTCTCCCAAAAGACATGACTGTCACCCACGGGATAGAGGTGAGGGAACGTTTTGCAAAACGTAGCATATAGATTAAATCTGGCAAAACATAGTTGTCTTCTTCAAGAAATATGGCAGTACCTCTGTATGTCGACGACCAATCCATATGGTTAAAGATGAAGTAAGCTTTCCACCACCAATGATGCTTGTGCTCTGTCAGACGAGCGTCTCGATTACTACAGTACTTGTCCATTGCTGACGAGTGTAGGCAGTCATCCGGGTCAATCCCCGGGAATCTGTTGGGATACAACTGTACAGAGAAGGGGTAAAAAATTTGCATATATCTGCAAAATGATATGCTTCTGATCATTTTGTTAATTTTTTCATCAAAGAAGCTGTGTGAGAATATGACGAGCGTGGACTGTATATAATGCACTTGAGCGAGGGATATGATGAGGTACTGGAGTCTTTCTGCGTCTTGGTGTACTTGAACGGCGATGATAGTGGTGTCGGCGTGCACCATGCCATAACGGTACTGGTTAAACACTTCGCGCTCGAAATTCAGCACTTCTGTGGTCGTGGTGAGCGCGCTTAACTCACGAGGAGTCATCTTCGGTACAGGCATCACGTATCCTTCGCTAAATCTCACGTACTTCCTCAGGTGCCGTGGCACAAAATCCCCATCCTTGCCAAAATTGCAGTACCTCAAGATTATATAAATCACCAGCAATGATATACAATATACCGGCACTCCTTTTGATCTGGCCTTGTATATAAGTAGTTTAAAAATATTCATTTCAGATTCAGATAACTGAATGTCATGTGTGAATCAGTGTGAATAAAGCATAAAGCAACGACCAGCAACGACAGCAACGACAAGTGATGACAAGTACTTACTACTGACCAAAGAGTAAGTAAAAATGTAACAATCTATGATAAAAATCTTAGACGAAGAATAATAAAAATGGAATACTGACGTTCATGGACCTATCATACATAGTTCCATGTCTTAATAAGATCTTAGATTAAGTCGGATTAAGTACCTAAGATATTTTTTTAATCTGCGTCCTCTAAAAACTTAAACAGCTTGAAAAAGAAGTAGTTTTCATAATATTATTACTTCAGACTAACTGTTATTCAAGAGTTCATTCGCTATTTAGATATTGTAAGTATTAAATTTTTATTATCATTTCACTTAACAAAATCCTAATTAAAAATCTATATTTTTCTTAATTTTGGAATCAATAAACTTTTATTTTCTTTTTTTTAGGTTTGATAGATACGGACTCTGTTTGAGCTCATCAATTATTTTCTACTTAGCAGCTGGAGCTCCAACACGTTTGTCGCGAGTCTTTTTATTTTCCAAATAATTATTTTCATTTTCACTAAACAGTTAAATAAGTGACTCAATTGCTTGACGAGCAGTATATATTTCTTTATAGAACCCAGGGGACCTCCGGCACTCTTACTCACTATACAAAACACAACGGCAGGACCTACCGTACTACCACCGAAGGAATGTAACACAGTTTTTTTTTTTTATTGCATGTAGTGGCAGACGAGCCACGGTCCATCTGATGGTAAATGGTAACCGTCGCCCATGGACTCGACAATACCGAGAGTATTGTCAAGCCGCTGCTCACCAAATCATTTCACTGATATGAAATGAAATATAAACGGCTATCTCCTGCTACAGCCAAAACGTAACGATGTGCTTCATGGCCGGTCACACGGGAGATTGTGGTACCAACCCGCCGGATAGCAAGTGAGTACTCCCACTTGGTAACCAGCCCTACCACCAGTCATGCAATGGATGATAATTGCTTACTTCCCTTAGTCGCCTCATACGACCCCCGTGGGAAAGAATGGGGTGGTGACACTTGTATTCTTAATCCGTCACCACACAGACAAAACAGTTCCAGTGGCTCCCCAATAAAGGCGAAGAGACGGAACACGGCGGGTTTCTTTAGTGGGTGCAGGCCCCACACTACCCTGTTCGTTGCCCCGAACGACGGGGTGTGCGGTTAGGAACATTTTTCCCGCCTTAACAAAAAATAAAAGGACCTACCGTACTACCGCCGAAGGAATGTAACATAGTTCCAGTGGCCGCCAAAAAAAGCGGAGAGACGGCATACGGCGGGTTTCTTTAGTGGGTGAAGGCCCCAAACTACCCTGTTTGTTGCCCCGAACGACGGGGTGTGTGGTGAGGAAAATTTTTTCCCGCCTTAACAAAAAGAAACCTACCGTTGTTTCACTCTAATCTTCTGTGATGTACATAACTAATGATGGGACAAACAAGCTCTAATACCATTTGTTCGTGTTGTAATTCATTCTCGGTTACCTACTATTTGTTCGTGTTTTAATTCATTCTCGTGAATCTAGTAGACTGCTAGTGTCATCTAGTGTTTCGGTTGTGAAGTTTTATAAAAAGTTATATGAACAAAATCTTGACTATCTTTTGCACGCCTCATAAGCGAAGCGTTGAGGTGGGTACTATTCTCGTTTTACACTGAAGAAGAATTATTATATACAGAAGAATATATTGCACTTGTACGAGGAGGGATCAAAAAGTAGTGAGAACGACATACTCCTTGGCAAGAAAATAAATAAATACTTAGCCATAGCTTGAGCCATAGCTCAGATACATATTTGTAATATTAATAAAGAAAAAAATCTTCGATTCTCTTTTGTTTTTTTCTGAATGTAGTCATTGTTTGCTTCGTGTCGGAACGTGTTCTCGAAAATAGAGAAAAACGAAGTGCGATACGTTATTAAATACCTACCTCTGTTTAAAAAATTTAACGACGCAAGAGATTAATTGCGATTTGGAGGCAACATTAGGAGAGTCTGCTCCGCCGTATTCCACTGTTGCAAGGCGGGCTTCTCAATTTCGAGTAGGGAGAACGAGCACGGAAGACGAACATCGTTGCGGCCGTCCATCAACGTCAGTCACCCAAGAAAATGTTGCGAAAGTCTAGAAAATTGTATTGAGCGATCGAAGAGTTACCATCCGATACTTAATTCAAGAAACGGGCATTTCATATGGAAGTATTCAATCCATATTGAAACAATCTTTGAATATTAGAAAAGTCTGCGCAAGATGGGTGTCGAGAATGTTAAGCGACAGTCAGAAACAAAATCGGCTTGACATTTCGAAGATATTGTTGGACATGTTTCAAGAAGATTCTGAAAACTTTTTGCCTCGTTTCGTAACAATGGACGAAACATGGGTCCATCATTTTGATCCCGAGACAAAACAGCAATCTTCGCAATGGTAACTGCCATCATCACCGACCCCGAAGAAGTTTCGTGCCGTGGCATCGGCTGGCAAGGTTATGGCCTCAATATTTTGGGATTCAGAAGGGATATTGTTGATTTATTACCTGGAGCGTGGAACCACTATTACAGGCCAATAATATGCAGCTTTAGTTCCCAAGTTGAGGAATGCCATCAAAGAGAAAAGGAGAGGGAAACTTCGAAGGGGCGTGCTGTTTCATCACGACAACGCACCCGCGCACAGGTCGGCAGTTGCGATGGCTGCCATTCAGCAAGCTGGCTTCGAATTGGTTGACCCCTTATTCACCAGATCTGGCGCCTAGCGATTTTTATCTGTTCCCCAAATTGAAAGAATACTTAAGGGGAAACAGGTACGAAGACGATAACGAGGTGATGGATACCGTGGAGAGCTTTTTGCAGGACCAACACAAAACTTTTTTTTTGAAAGGGATTGAAGCCTTGGATAAGCGCTGCAATCGGTGTGTAGAGAGACTCGGAGACTATGTAGAAAAATAAATTGTTAAGTTATCAATAGTCATTATATTCTATCTCATTCTCACTACTTTTTGATCCCTCCTCGTAAAACAATATATACCTCGGACCAATAATACACTGGACGGAGTCTTAGCTTCAAATGCGTGTCAATTTTTTGTGTGCGTTTGACGTTTTGTCATTGTGTGCGTAATCTAGTGTTGTGGAGAATGACGCCACGATGTCGATTATCGATAACCAGACTACCAGTACTATCTTTAATTATACGTTTACTGCCTGGTTAAAGTTAGATTAAATCAATAATTTATAATTTTATTTCCATAGTGGTAAAGCTATATAATTATATCTTAGGTTCGCGATATAGTAGCGGGATAAAATGTATACCAGTTTTAAGTCTAATAAAAAAAGTTGAGAAGAGAGCAAGAGCTATCAAATAAAAAAAGTTGCATCAAAATCCGTTCAGTCATTTTTGCGTGATGCGCGAACGAACAAACCACTATTTTTGACATTCATGATATTTTTTATGCCATTTTTGTTATTTAAACTAGTTAAAAAACTACAAATTATTTGTGAATAAGGAAAAAGAGATTTTTTGTACTAGCGGGAATGGAACCCGCGCCTTTTCCAATCCGGGGAAATGCTCTGAACCACAGATCTTTTGATCATACCAATCTACTTATCACATCTCTCTTTTTCCTTATTCACAAATAATTTGTACTTTAAAAAGTGGCGGAGCATGTCAAATGCTAAAAAATATATATAAAAATAGTTAAAAAACTGTTTAAAAAAGTTCTGTCTCGGACGTCCGTGTGTTGTAGGTAATGTATGTTAACACGATAACAACCGAAATACTTTACTAATCGAGTCTTTTTTTTTTCTTTTTAACTTGAGTATAATTACGAATAGAGCCCTATTACTTTTCACGGTCTGATTCGATGTGGTTTTTTGTTTGTTTAAAATTGTGAATATTCACGCTCGACTCGATGGCACAGTGGTACACTAAAACCAGCGCTATAGCCTATACCTTATTTCGTAGAACTACTTCTATAGACCAATATATTTCTTAAAATTAGCGCTAGATGGCGTATAAGACATGAGAAACACATTAGCATTTTTTGAAATTAGCGCTATCTATGTGATTTATTGAAAACTACTTAGTAAGACCAATACATTATTAGTTACTTATCAAATAATCAATTTTATTGTGAAAAATGAAGATTATGAGGCGTGCAGTTTTGGATTTTCCAAAGTATTTAGGTTAAAATCTATTCTATTTTAAAGCTTTAACAGAGCTGTGTCTACATTTAAGGCGTGTCTAAACACAAAACATTTTTTTTTAGAATTTTTGCCTGTTTGTCTGTTTATCTGTTTGTTTCTTCGCGCATCACGCAAAAACTACTGAACGGATTTTGATGCAACTTTTTTTATTTGATTTTGATTAGACTTAAAATCCGGTACCTATATATTTTTCCCGCTACTATATCGGGAACCTGAGATATTACCTAAAAACTAGCTGTTGACTGCGGCGGAGCCGCAGGCAAAGGCTAGTAAATAAATAAAAAGACCTGCTGTATAGTGTAAATAATACTCACGGGTCTTTCTTTCATATATTTTCTATATCTTTCATACTGTCTCTACACGAAGCAAGAAAATGTCATAATCTAAGGAGTTCTAGCATTTCCCTTCGAAATGTTAATTTGTCTTCGGGGAAAATCTAAGTAATTTGCTTATGTATCTTGTATTAAAGGTTTACAATTTCTTTGTATTTTTACGATCTTAAATAAAGTTTTATAGCGATTCGGATGAGGATTCTGTGCTCATCTACCGGATAAATAATATGCTCAAGTATAATGGAGTTTTTATTGCCAGTCATTTTAAAATTTAATGCGCCCTGCCCCCCGTTAATTGAATAGCAGTTCGCTCGTAAATTAAGTAACTGGCGTCCGCCATTATCTGCACGACCGATAATTATTTCGCACTTAACAAGTTTTACTTATAAAATTCTATTTTGGGATAAATTAACAGCCTTAGATTGAGGGTGTGACAGTTCTTTGTAAAATTCACTGCAAATTTTATTTTCCAGAAGTTCTTTAGAAGTTTCCTTGGAACTTGCTACTAGGGGCGGGGGAGGGGAGCTAATTAACCCGAGACAGAGGCTATCAGATATTAATTGTTCTAAAGCATCAATTGCCAACGAAATAAAATATATATATATATCTCTCTAGAACGACTATACTCTAAAGATATATGTCTTATTTAATTGGAATTCCACCCAGAATAAGAGATATTTATATTTATGTCAAGCACATAGACGCATTACGGTTACGCTAGCACACAAGCTGTAGAGAAAAACTCTCGGGGCGGTTTTTTTCACGATGTTTTCGTGTTACCGAGCGGTGGTTTGATTTGTAATTTTGTAATAAATCAGACACATCATTCCTAACGACAAGACCTTTTGTCTTGGCAGTCCTCAGCGTGCATATACCCAGTTAACTATTACTGTTCTAAATATATTCAAATTCATACATGGTGCGTCTACTTTTTACTTTTAATCAAAATATAGTTTTAATATTTCAATGTATTATATCTCAAGTTTTTTTTTGTGAGATTAAAATAGTTACTCTTCAGAAATGTCGCATCAAATTTGAAACGTTTTGATTATTTAGTATAGGCACAGAATAGATACTAGTCCTACGGACAGAAACATCACTTCCATTAAAACTTGTCCAAAATCTCTCTATAATAGCCTACAAAATCCCAATAATAATACCAATTGTTTGTAGCGAGAAGAAATGTACCTTATGTAGACAGAAATACAGTTGAGATTGTTTTGATCCTCAGGCAACCGCGTCATTCAACGAATGCGCTAGGGTTGCACCTATGATGATTTTACTTACTTACTTATCATCACGCTATCTCCCTTGCGGGGTAGGCAGAGAGAACAGAGTGACAAAAGGCTCTATTCTTGCATACATCTCTCGCTTCCTCAACGTTCATAATTCTCTTCATACACTCTCCGGTTTTCGCTCGCCAGTTACGGAGACTCCTGACTCCACCGACAGCAACAAAGACGACAGCTTTGTGTATTTGTGTTAAACTTAAAAAAAAAACTTAAAAATTTTATTTTTCTAGTAGATTCTATTTGATTACTTTTTATATCATTTTAAATGTAATTTTCAAGTCGGATTATTTTTTTATCAATTGTTTTTTTTTGTTGATCATATACGTTTAGAGTTTTCGCTCTGAATTTTCGGTTAGTAAATATTGTCGAAATACGCTAAATTACGTAAATAATTTTATTTTAATCAATACTACAAGCGCGAGCGCTTAGACGCGCGCGCACAGAACATTTTTACTCAAGAGCGCGCGTGTGACAGTCTTCTGTCGGTTGTACCGTGGTCGGTACGCGAAGCGGTAGGCATTTAACTCGGGGCCTTGCCTTGAGCGAGTGATGTACGCCTGGTATAGGTATACTCTTTGGTTTTGATAAACAATTATCATTGCTTGGATACCAAAATACTTTGCTCTTATAACGGCGGGGTGTGCGGTTAGGTACATTTTTACCGGCTTAACAAAAACAATAAAGGAACGTGAAAATTTAAATATTATTTTCTTTAACTACGAACGGATTTTCCGCAAATCCTATCCAAAATTGATTCTAAACCATATGACGTTAGCAAAGCGTGTAAATAATGTGCTTTTTTTTGTTATGACGGGAAAAAATATTCCTAACCGCATACCCCGTCGTTCGGGGCAACGAACAGGATAGTGTGAGGCCCTCACCCACTAAAGAAACCCGCCGTGTGCCGTCTCTCCGCCTTTATTGGCGGGCCACCGGAACCATATTACATTCCTTCAGTGGTGTGTAATGGGCTACTAGGTATACTTGTTACATAATTCAAATTACTTTGAAGCCTTTGAATTTTGATTATCATGTAAAATGATTGTATCAAAATACTAATCGTAACTATTTGTGCTAAGTAGATACTATATAGATGTCCCGTGCGAATATTTTACTAGTTAGCTACTCAGGCGAGTTTAACGTACCTACGCGCTCAGAAGCTTTAGGTACTTCAAACAATCGTTTTCTTGCACCTGAATATTTGTAATATAAACGGCATCCCTCTAGAATAAATAGAAGGTTGAAGCGTGCGGCTGCCCACATCACAGGTGGCAGCAAATTGTCGACCCTCGTCAAGTGCCGGCAGACAGACCTTAGTTATCGGAGGGGTGCCTGCAAGGCTTTTCTCACGTGCCTAGCTCCCGCTGCTATTGTATAGTACGTCATTATTTTGCTCTTTTTTAAGAAACTCTAGTCTCGAAACCTTCAGTTCTAATACGGCGCACATCCATCATCCAGACATAGGTCTGTGTGAGTGCCACAACGAGCGGTCTTGTGCTGGCTGCATCCAATGTCACCCTGCCGCTTTGACCAGTTCGTAGGTCCATCTGTTGGTAGGCCGCCCTACGCTGCGCCGGTTCGTCGAGCGATATTTCTTGCCCATTGCCATTTCAGCATACCAACCCAGAGGGCTACGTCGGTTGTTCCCGTTCGATACGGTGCGCGCAGGGAGAATATTCCTCGGCCATTTGGAATGAGGCTAAAAGTATAGATACAATAAAGTTTTGTATAATTTAGATACCTTTAGAAATGGTTGGTTGTCTTTACTTTTATCACCTATTTTACCAACTTCAAATTAAACGAGTATTATTCACAACAAAAATAGCCTGTATCCTACTCGAAGGTCAAAAGTGATGCAGCGGATAAGATATGAAAACATAACAGAACATGGTACGAAACAGACAGACTCCATGATCTTTTCGTCAATTCCTAAGACTCTAATCATCTGTCCGATATATTCGTACCTACCTTAAGCACTTGACCGGCTTAGGCATAATAAATGCCTATTATTATAATCTCACATCTTTTTGATCTATAGGTACATCACTTTTTTATACTTACTACAAAATTGGCAAACAGGTAGGTATATTGCTGGCGAATGTCATCACCCCATTCCTTCCCATGAGTGTCGCACGAGGTGAATAAGGGAAATAAGCAGTTACACTTTACAGCATTCATGACCACGGGTGGACTTAGATGATAGACGTCCAAGGCTGATATGTTATTTCAACGGTTTCATCTACCCACAGTATATGATTTTACAAAATTTGTGGTTTATTTATTTTAACCCACCTAATATTCGTTTAGAAACACAGTGAAAATATCTACTTCAAATTTTTTATGCTTACAATGTATGAGACTTTAAGTTAGTATATAGTAAAATCAAGTAATAAGTCGGGATAGTAGTAAAATCAAGTAAACGCGATAGATTCCGTAAACGTAGTTTTATTTCAAGATGCGTGTAAAATTTCAGCTCATTCGGACACCGAGAAGTGTGTCAAATCTAACTTACAAGATTTGAATGGGATAAGTAAAATAAAAGCGTCGCCGTTTTGCCCTCCCTCCGCATTAGATGTTTCACATCAAAAATCTAAGCAAACAGACAGAGGAAGCGACTTCATTTTATACTATGTAAAGATAAAAGTAGAAGTTACGGAATGGATGATCAGCGGATGATCAGTAATACAATATTCTAACTTGTACTTGGCATGATTCACGTAGATAGGAACCGTCACTATAGGTTCTCTCAAGTGTTTGTGGTGATTTTTAATAAATAATACATAATACCTATCTTTAATCTGGAAGCGTTCTGAAGTCCGCTAGTTGAAGCTTCATGTTCGCGCTAGATACAGGCAGGTGTTTTAGGTACTACACCACTGAAATAATGCAACACAGTTCCTGTGATCCACTGCAATACAGGTGGAGGGACGGCACCACTGAAGTAATATAATATAGTTCCAGTTATCCAATCCAATACAGGCGGAGAGACGGCACCACTGGAGTAATGTAATATAGTTCCAGTGATCCACTGCAATACAAGTGGAGGGACGGCACCACTGAAGTAATATAATATAGTTCCAGTTATCCAATCCAATACAGGCGGAGAGACGGCACCACTGGAGTAATGTAATATAGTTCCAGTGATCCAATCCAATACAGGCGGAGAGACGGCACCACTGGAGTAATGTAATATAGTTCCAGTGATCTAATCCAATACAGGCGGAGAGACGGCACCACTGAAGTAATGTAATATAGTTCCAGTGATCCAATCCAATACAGGCGGAGAGACGGCACCACTGAAATAATGTAATGTAGTTCCAGTGATCCAATCCAATACAGGCGGAGAGACGGCACCACTGGAGTAATGTAATATAGTTCCAGTGATCTAATCCAATACAGGCGGAGAGACGGCACCACTGGAGTAATGTAATATAGTTCCAGTGATCCAATCCAATACAGGCGGAGAGACGGCACCACTGAAGTAATGTAATGTAGTTCCAGTGATCCAATCCAAAACAGGCGGAGAGACGGCACCACTGGAGTAATATAATATAGTTCCAGTGATCTAATCCAATACAGGCGGAGAGACAGCACCACTGGAGTAATGTAATATAGATCCAGTGATCCAATCCAATACAGGCGGAGAGACGGCACCACTGGAGTAATGTAATATAGTTCCAGTGATCCATTCTAATATAGGCGGAGCGACGGCACCACTGGAGTAATATCGTTCCAGTGATCCAATCCAATACAGGCGGAGAGACGGCACCACTGGAGTAATGTAATATAGTTCCAGTGATCCAATCCAATACACGCGGAGAGACGGCACCACTGGAGTAATGTAATATAGTTCCAGTGATCCAATCCAATACAGGTGGAGAGACGGCACCACTGGAGTAATGTAATATAGTTCCAGTGATCCAATCCAATACAGGCGGAAAGACGGCACCACTGGAGTAATGTAATATAGTTCCAGTGATCCAATCCAATACAGGCGGAGAGACGGCACACGGCGGGTTTATTTAGTAGGTGAGGGCCCGACACTACCCTGTTCGTTGCCTCGAACGACGGGGTGTGCGATTAGGCACATTTTTACCTGCCTTAATAAAAAAAAAATAGACGTCGCGGGACGTCTGCTAGATGTGAAAACATCGAAATTTATTTGTAGACAAAACTAGACGTCGCGGGACGTCTAGCAGATGTGAAATCATCGAAATTATTTTGTAGAAATAAAATGATCATAACTTGACAAAGTACTCCTCAAGAAGAATCAAACGAGTATAAACTCGGTAGGATTGTGTAGTTTCATTACAGAGTTACTGTGGCCATCTTCCAGCTCCTACGAGCGCAAACTCGATGGAGTTATGTCGTTTTATAACGGAGTTCCTATGGCCACCTTCTAGCTCCATCATCAGGCCCTGGATACTATCTAAAGGAAGAACTGGGAAGTGTATCAAATTTAATTTTGCAAGATTTTAACGGGACAAGTACAATAAAAGCGTCGCCACGCTAACAGCCGATTTTACCCTCCCTCCGCATTAGATGTTTCACATCAATAATGAGTAGGAATAAAATGATCATAACTTTTTCAATCTGTCCTTGTATAAAATTATGACAAGTGTAAAATAACGTAAATGGACATAAATCATCATCAACAGACCCTGGATATCATCTAGGGCCAAAGTATTTGTCAAAACGAATCAAACGAGTCCAAAGTTGGTATCGGCGTTTTATAGCATAGTGCCCATAGCCATCCGGCTCCATCATCAGACCCTGGATATCATATAGAGACTAAGTACTCGTCAAGACGAATCATTTGAGCCCAAACTCAATGGGGTTATATCGTTTTATAACGGAGTCCTATGGCCACCTTCCAGCACCATCATCAGACCCTGGATATCATCTAAGACTGGAGTACTAGTCAAGACATTTCAAACGAGCCGTAACTCGATGGAGTTGCGCCATTTAATTACAGAGTTCCCATGGCCACTTTCCAGCTCCATCACCAGACCCTAGATACCATCTAAAGACTAAGTACTGATCAATACAAATCAAACGAGTCCAAACTCGATGGGGTTGAGTCGTTTCATTATAGAGTTACTGTGGCCACCTTCCAGCTCCATCATCAGATCAGCTCCATGTCATCTTAATATTGCATTGTCACGCGATATACATATGCCTGTAAAATTTTTGCTCAATTAGAAACCGGGAAATGTGTCAAATTTTACTTGCAATATTTGACGGGATAAGTAAAATAAAAGCGTCGCCACGCTAACAGCCGATTTGACCCTCCCTCCACGTTAGATGTTTCACATCAAAAAGTGTACGGTACTATCGTGTCTTTTTACACGCTTTATATTATTATGCTCTCTACTTTAGCACTTGACATACTCAGCTACTTTAAACAACAAATTATGTGTTAATGTGGAAAAAGAGAGCTTTACTGCGAGCGGGACTCGAACCTGCGTCCCAGTCGTAAAAACATCGAAAAGCAATTGTGAAGAGAAGAAAGAAGAAAATAAATTAGTTTCATCCATCCATCCATCCATCCATCAGCCTTTCGACGTCCACTGCTGGACATAGGCCTTCCCAAGAGAACGCCACAACGAGCGGTCCTGTGCCGACCGCATCCAACAGCTCCCCGAGACTTTGACCAGATCGTCGGTCCATCTGGTGGGGGGCCGTCCTACGCTGCGGCGTCCGATACGTGGTCGCCACTCGAGAACCTTTCTTCCCCAACGGTTGTCGGTTCGTCGAGCGATGTGGCCTGCCCATTGCTACTTCAGCATGGCAACCCGGCGGGCTATGTCGGTCACTCTCGTTCTCCTACGAATCTCCGTATTACGGATACGATCACGTAGGGAAATACCAAGCATAGCCCGCTCCATGGCCCGCTGAGCGACTTTGAGCCTTGATACGAGGCCAACGTTCAGAGACCACGTCTCTGTTCCATATGTCATCACTGGTAATACACACTGGTCGTAGACCTTCGTTTTCAGACACTGCGGAATATTGGACGAGAAGATCTTCCTTAGCTTCCCGAACGCTGCCCAGCCGAGTTGAATTCGTCGATTGATCATCACTGCTCGTTGAAGGTAAACGTGTTAAGAAAACCTGCATGCCTAACAGATTTTCTCGTCGGCTTGTGAAATCTGCTAACCTGCACTGGGCCAGCGTGGTGGTATGCAGCCTAAATTTGACAATGAAAAAGCCTCAGGAGACCCGTGCCCAATAGTGGGACAGCAAAAGGGGTTGACAAAAAGTGTAGATTTTCTTGGATACGATAAAAGCAGGAGAATAAAACATGCTATTGGCTTTGTCTCAAAGGTATTTATACGCTTTTTATTAGCTTCACTTGTATGTCAGTATGTCAGTATGTCAGTATGTCAGTATGTAACTCTCCGTGGGTTTGCACCTATCCACTACCGGTAATTCTGCTTGCACGGTGGTGGTTCTTACCTTAGATTGTCCGCTGTTAACAGCCCTCTATTTCAACACCACATTTGTAGCAATATCTTATATAGTTTTTTAGTTATTTCGTAGTTTCTGTGAAAAATCAAACTAAAAAGTTAAAAATAAATATAGTTTAAAAAAACTAAAAAAACACGCTTTTTATAGAAAACTAAACTAAAAAATAGAAAATAAATTTTAATAAATTTGAATTAATAATAGTGTAAAAATTTTTAATAAATATAAATTAATAATAGTGAAAATAAGGAAAAAATGTATTTTATTTTAATAAAAGCGTGGGGTGCATGGTGTCAATCGTTATAAATATTTAGTTGACATCTGTCCATAGAATACTTATATCTATAAGTATAGAAGGATTATTATTTCGACAATATCTTATAAAGCACCCCACGCTTTTTTTAAAATAAAATACATTTTTTCCTTATTTTCACTATTATTAATTTATATTTATTAAAAATTTTTACACTATTATTAATTCAAATTTATTAAAATTTATTTTCTATTTTTTAGTTTAGTTTTCTATAAAAAGCGTGTTTTTTTAGTTTTTTTAAACTATATTTATTTAATTATTACAAACAATTCTTTGAAGTTGGTAAAAGTACTTATTTATGATTAAACACAAAGTGAAAAATGTGAAATCGAAAATAACAGTCACGAGCAGGTTTCGAACCTGCATCTCCTGGATACCGTCCAGATACTTTATCCAGGTTTCCAGGAGATGCAGGTTCGAATCCTGCTCGTGACTGTTATTTTCGATTTCACATTTTTCACTTTGTGTTTAATGTATGTTGCTAAGCATGTCAAATGCTAAAAATATATATAAAAATATCTAAATACTTATTTAAGATTTTGATTTTAGTATTGAGCTTATAGTAAACTGAGCAGTAGGTACTTACCTACAGTAGTCATAGTAGGAGCAACAACCCCTTGCGAATTTTATTGCGCCGCAAACTATTACACTGGTACAAAAACTATAATTACATTATGTACTGTACTCATTGTGAACAGAGTTGCGAAATATACATACAGCGCCATCTAATTAAAAAATACAACACTATCTAAAAGCACCTGTTGTAGCCAAACGTCCAAACGTAGAATCACAGACCAAGAATACTTCGTAGAGTATTTCAAAAGCCGAACTTGTTCGTGTAAATGTATGAATATCTCATGATTGTGCCAATAAATTAAAAATACTACTAAGAGATATAGGTGTACCAGAATCTCAATACAAAATTGGAAATCTAAAACGTATAGGTATCTTGTACCTAGCACAGGGGTAAATAAAATAAAAATTCTTAACATTTTTTCATTATTTTCATAATTTTATACTGTAAGGTTGTGATGTTATAGCACTTTGAGATCACTAGCAAAAAATGCTGTATTTTAATTTCACCTTAAATATACTATTTAATTATTTTACAATTAAAAATTTGATTTGAAAATTATAATGCAATTGTAACTAAGAAATAAAAGAAAGAAAACGACGAAATAAGAAACATTTAAGAATTTATTACGGAATTGTTTTTATTTAGTACAAGATAACTCCTCCCTTAGCTCGAACACAAGCAGCAATCCTGCTGGGCATGCTGAGAATCAAGTTATTCAGGATTTCTTGCGGTAACCTGTCCCATTCTTCAATAGCAGCTTCCCTGATCTCTGGCACTGTCTGGGGAGGTGGCTGACGGTTCCAAACAGCTCGCTTTAGAGCATCCCAAGCGTGCTCGACCGCGTTCAAGTCAGGCGAACTGGCAGGCCATTCTAACCGAGGGATGTTGTGATCACGGAGAGCAGCATTGACTCGTTGAGCTCGATGTGCGGGTGCATTATCATTGTGGGGATTCTGCGAATTGCATATTGTAATGTCGCAATCACTTATGTATATAAGCAGGCTAGTATGTAAGGAGGTCAGTTGGCCACAGAACGCAATGTAACTAATATATGAATATAACCAGTGCTCACCGACTTTGATTATCATCCCCACGAGGAGCGCCACACTGGTGAACCCGACGTGATCGTGAATGTCACTCTGGTGCTGGGGATTTAAAAATTTTTTGTCTGGTGTCGGTGAGCTGATTGTGGTTTCGCGTAGTTTTCACAAGAACGAGCGACTCGCACAATGTACGGTGTACCACCAGCATGCCAGGCCGCAGCAGAGTCCGCGAACGCGACTCTCGCTGCCATCAGCGTGTCGGCGAGGTTGCCCGAGTTCTGGGTTGATATGCCACGGCTGTGGTTCGCCCTATTTGAGGCCGTGATGGCGCCGCAGAAGCAGGGAGATGAGGCCAGGTACAACATGGTCATCTCGAAATTAGGGAGAGAGTCCATCCAACAGGTGAGCGACCTGTAGACGTCACCACCAGAGGAGAACAGGTACGCCACGCTGAAAAACAGGCCGCTGCAGGTGTACGAGGAGAGCGCCGAGCGCCAGTTCCAGAAGCTAGTGTCAGAGCTGGAACTGGGCGCCCAGAAGCCTACACATCTACTGCGGCGGATGAGAGAGTTAGGGCGTAAGGCATAGGTCGAGACCTATGCCTTACCATGCCTTACTTATGACCAGACGCTAAAGAGCCTGTGGCTGTCGGGGATGCCCTCATGTGTACTAGCGGTCATCACCGTGTGCCAGGACCAGTCGCTGGACAGCATAGCGGCGATAGCAGACAAGATCATGGATAGCACAGGGTCCAGCGACGTAGAGGCTATAGCCGACGGGTCAGCGGAGGTCACGCGAGGACCGGTAACCGAGCTGCTCTAGCAGATGAGCAAGCTGGCTGTGGAAGTAGCATCGCTGCGCAACGAAGTAAGAGATCGAGGACGCGCGCGTAGTGGGAGTCGGCAGGAGAACGGGAGTCGTGCGGCGTCGAGGAAGAGAGGGTCACTTGGCGACGCAGACTGGCTATGCAGGTTCCACTTCCGATTTAAGAAGAAGGCTGCGGGAAACTTGCCGCGGGACATTCGGCAGCGGTGGACGGGTGTACCCAAGGACAGGTAGCGGAAAACTATCGTTTATTAGTTAAGGATAGTTTGACTAGGTATCTTTTTTAATAGGTACCGGTGCGAACATCTCTGTCATTCCTAAAAGTTGCCTTAGGAGACACAGTACGGAGACGTGTGATTTTAAGTTGTACGCCGCTAATAATAGTGAAATTAGGACGTACGGAATATGTTATTTAGAATTAAGTTTTGGACTAAGGAGAGTTTTTAAATGGCCATTTATTGTGTGCGACGTAAAACAGACAATAATAGGGGCTGATTTTTTTTTTTAATTTAGTCTTGCAGTAGATTTATACAATAATAGATTAATAGATTTAGTTACTAATTTGTGCGTTTGTGGATCAAAGAGTATTTTTTCCAATGGCTCGATAAAATGTATTAATAGTAGTCACCCATACTATATATAGTATACCCATAGTATACCCATTTACTAGAATCATTTCAGGAAATCACACAGCCACCTACGTTTAAAGATGTGCCGGAGCATGCTGTTTACCACCACATAGAAACGACGGGCCCGCCAGTGCATACCCGCGCAAGAAGGTTACCCCCGCACATGTATGATAAGGTTAAGAAGGAGTTTGAGTTAATGCAAGAGCTAGGAATATGTAGACCATCAAAAAGCGCATGGGCGAGCCCCTTACACGTGGTACCTAAGAAAGATGGCGACATTCGTCCTTGCGGAGACCATAGGATGCTTAACGCGGTAACAAAACCGGATCGCTACCCAGAGTGCAGGACTTTACGTACGGTTTACATGATAAGAAAGTATTTTCTAAGATTGATATTTGTAGGGCATACCATTGCATTAAGATTAGGCCAGAAGCCAGAAGATGTAGAAAAGACGGCTATAATTACCCCTTTTGGGCTGTATGAGTTCCCCAGGATGACGTTTGGACTTGGTAACGCAGCACAAACCTTCCAAAGTTTCATAAATAACACGGTACTAGCGGGGATAGAACAGATAGGTTATAATAATTCTAGTCTCAGTGATAAGGGTAGCTATAAGGATAACATAGGATAGTCAGTTGTGTTTGGATACCTAGATGACGTCATCATAGGGTCGGATAACGAGGCATTATAAGGAACATTTGCGGTTGTTATTCGAACGATTTAGGAAATACAAGATGTCCATTAATTTAAGCAAGTGTGTCTTCGGGCAGTCAAAAATGGGTTTTTTAGGTTATGAGGTCACGGAAACGGGTATTAGAGGCTTTAGAGACCCGAAACCAGAGACGATTAAACAGCTGCGTAGGTTCCTAGGGATGTTGAATTTTTACAGAAACCATATACCTAACGCAGCAACAGTTCAGGGAGTTTTAGATAAGTATATACACGGCGCGAAAAAACGAGATAAGAGTAAGATAGAATGGACGGACGAGGCAACTGGAGCATTCGAAAAGTGTAAGGAGAGCTTGAAAAATGCTGCCACATTATCTCACCCTATCGCGAGCGCGCAATTAGTTTTAATGACCGACGCATCCGATTTCAGTATAGGCGCGGTTTTACAACAGAAAGAAAATAATACATGGAGACCCCTTGGTTATTTTTCTAAACGGCTTATGGAATCCCAAAAGAAGTACTGTACGTATGATAAGGAACTTTTGACGATTTATTCGCGGGTGGTTTATTTTAGGGAGTTAATAGAGGGAAGGAATTTTACGGTTTATACGGATCACAAACCTCTCACGTTGGCGTTCACTAAGCTAGGTTCGGATAAGGAGTTACCCAGAAGAGTTCGGCAGTTGTTGTATATTAGCGAATTTACAAACGATATACGACACATAGATGGTAGCAAGAATGCGGTCGCGGACGCGTTATCTAGGGTAGAGACAATATCGAGTCCGGTGACCTTGCACTATAAGCAAATCGCGGTAGCACAAACGAAAGATGATGAGCTAGCAAGGCTATTGTGTAATACAAATGCGAATAATAACATTCGATTAAAACGCATGAGAATAAATAAGGAAACGATTTATTGTGAAACTTCTACTGGCCATGTTAGACCTTACATTCCATTAGAATTTAGAAAAACTTTATTTGATACTTTACATGGGTTATCTCATCCCGGAACTCGAGCTTCTCGAGCGTTATTATGTAAGAAAGTCTTTTGGCCAGGAATGAACGGGGATATAGGAAAATGTTTAAAGACATGTATTAAATGCCAAAAGTGTAATATAGGACGTCACACGGTGTCTAAGCTTAGCCATTTTGAGGTAGGCGACCGTTTCGAGCATTTACATGTAAATATTGTGGGACCCTTGCCGGTGACAGAACAGGCCTTTCGTTATTGCGTAACTATGATAAATCGGCGTACGCGATGGCCAGAAGTTTTTCCCGTTAAGGATATAACGGCAGATACGGTGGCAAGGGCAGTTTACGAGGGGTGGATTTCAAGGATGGGAGTACCTTTGAAAATTACGACAGACCAAGGGCGGCAATTCGAAAGTGATCTGTTCAGAGACCTTATGAGGTTATTAGGTATTGACAAATCATGCACCACCCCATACCACCCGCAGGCAAATGGTAAAATTAAGAGATGGCATAGGTCATTAAAAGCCGCACTTACATGTAGGTTAAGAAATAATGTAGATTGGTTAACGGAATTTCCCACAGTAATGTTAGGATTGAGAGCTGCGTGTCAAGCGGATAGATATACCGCAAGGAAGTATTTTGGGTCCAACTCTTTTCCTAGTTTATATTA
The DNA here is from genome assembly GCA_948253155.1 of Leucoma salicis. Taxonomy (NCBI): domain Eukaryota; kingdom Metazoa; phylum Arthropoda; class Insecta; order Lepidoptera; family Erebidae; genus Leucoma; species Leucoma salicis. The sequence goes on from OX411812.1 coordinate 604,193, forward strand.
ATGACCTTCTATCTCTTGACTCTTTTCACGGGAAAATCATTTCATACGCCGACGATACAGCTCTCATCTTTACATCAAAAACGTGGGCTGATGCGTATATCAAAAATCAGCTCAAAAAGGTTTTAATAAGGTCAAACAGTGGCTACATAAAAATGTACTCACATTGAATGTTGACAAAACTAAATATCTTACTTTTTCAATTCGTGGTTCTCCTCTAATGAATGTGGAGCTGTAATCGAACATCATTGACTCACCTTACTTGTTCATGCAAGCCCCTAGAGCGTACCAGAGTCATAAAATACCTAGACGTTTTGATTGATGAAAACATCAATTTTAAATCTCACATTCAATTACTAAGTAAAAGAATACGAAAACTAACATACATTTTTAAAATTTTAAGGTATATAGTGGTTCCCGCAGTGCTTAAACAAATATACTACGCTATCTGTCAGTCTTTGATTACATATTGCATATCATCTTGGGGAGGTGCACCGAAATCGATACTTAAACCACTTGAAGTCGCACAAAGGACGATTCTGAAATTGAGTAGTTTCAAACCTTTTCTATATCCCACTAAAATTCTTTACAAATTTTGTGAAGTTTAGACCGTGCGGCAGCTTTTCTTACTTAACGTTGTCCTGAAACAACATTCTATTTCTGACTTTGACATTGCAGTACTTTCTAGGCGAAGAAATGATGCAGTCTGCAATCGTAAAATAAAACCACACACCTCCTTTATCAGGAGTTTTTTTCCCTTCCTTGGCCCATACATCTACAATAAAATAAATTAAATACTAAACATTTTCTCTTTAAATAAATCAACCATCAAAAAACACTTATCAGCTTGGCTTAGTAAACAATCATATGAAGAAACAGAACAAATATTAATAATCATCCAGTGACTTTTTGATATATCATTGTAATTTATACATCTATACATCATAACATCTATACAAAATATATTATATATATATATATATATATATATATATATATATATATATATATATATATATATATATATATATATATATATATATATATATATATATATATATTACAGATAATTAAAACATTATAAGTATATGAATCTACTACCCTAATCTATTATTAGTACCTACATTTGTAAAACATAACCTCTCTCATTTCACCACAAACACATACACATTCACTTACACATATACATTATAAACATAATTAAGAAATATCATAAGCATAACTAACGCCCTCGTCACACAGAGGCGGGAGCCGCGGGAAAGCGACCGCGATCCGGTACGGGATTTTTTTGTAATATTCGAATTTGTATGCAACCTGTCACATAGCAACGGGCGCGTTCCGATCTCCCGCGCGAAAGGATCGGTACGACAAACAGGAGATCGCTTCGCGGGAAGGACGCCCGGCGGTGCGGGACGAGCGGCGCTGTATTCTACGGTAGTCATTACAAGCTGTCACACGGAGCGAAGCGATCGCGGGGCGGTCGCGGTCCGATCTCACGAATTGTATTTTTTTACAACTTAAGTGTACGATAGTTTCAGTTTCAATATGAATCCAACAGAAAAACTAATTGAATTAATTAGACGTCACCCATGTCTATATTATACTAAAGACAGGAATTATAAAAACACTTTAAAGAAGGATATTCTTTGGGAAAAGATAGCCAAGGAAGATCGTGAACAATTTGATCGCTTTTGGTGTCACACCGGCTATGTTCCCACTGCGGGCCGCTATCGCTTCGCGATAGATCGCTTTCCCGCGGCTCCCGCCTCTGTATGACCCGCCCTTAAGAAAGAAAATCATTTAATTTAATTCCATTAACGAATCTAGACTTCGTTATGTAATACTTTTTCCAATTTCACGTGTTGGCTTATTATATATTTTATTTCACATCAGAGTCCGAGGTTTGGCGGCGCTATGTACTGAAATACAGGCTATAAAACCTAGCGCAGCACCAGATGCTAACATGAGACACAATGTTGATATTATAATAAGTTCACGATTGTATACCATAAGAGTTAATTGTGTAAACATATGCTTTTTGTTTAAATAAATATTATTATTATTATCATTAATAAGTAGGTAAATGCAAAGTTAGCAAATAATATTGTGTATAAATTGTGTTAGTAGTAATCATATTATGTTAGTAGTAATCAATTGTGGACATGGCATTTTATTGTTTTTTGATTTTGTTATATTTTGTGATGGTTAATGATAACAAACATTTTTTTTTTAGAAGGGGTTGTACGTGAAGATTCTGAGAATTGCATATTGTAATGTCGCAATCATTTATGTATATGAGCAGGCTAGTATGTAAGGAGGTCAGTTGGACAGAACGCAATGTAGTTAATATACGAATATAACCAGTGCTCACCGACGTTTCATTATCATCCCCACAAGGAACACTACATCATCAACCAATACGAATTGGTGGCCATGATTTATTCTAAATGGTCTGACGATTCCTTCGATAACAACATTTTGGTATAAAGCTGCATTCATCGAGCCCCAATACGGGATTAACGGCGCTCTAGCTCCAATCATTATTCCGCTCCAAAAGGACACCGATTTGCCGGCTTATTGGACAGTACCAGTGGCAGTTCTTAGTCTCTCTGTATCCCCACGTCTTCTCCAGACACGGACACGTCGGTTGTCTGGATGAGTGCTTATTCTTGTTTCTTCAACGAAGAAGCAATTTTGCCAAATGTTTTCCTCGTCATTATCTTATTTTGGCGGAGCCTAGCCCACTGCAATCTTCGTTGCTGTCATTGCCGTGAGTTCAGAGGTGCTTGCCAGGATCTCCTTGCTCGTAATCCAGCTTGGTATAATCAATTCCTGATGGTCTGAGTGCTTACTTCTAGTCCAGTGGCAGCCCGCAACTCAGCTCTTATTTTAGTGGCATTGATTATTGGGTCGCGGGCAGTCAGCAGTCTGATGCAACGTTTCTTGGCAGCAGTAATAACAGTTGGGCGACCACTGGGAGGTTGATCAGCACAGTTATCCATGCCGCGATACCTCCGCAACGTGTTCACGTCTTAGGATTGGGATACAGCAACTCGGCGAGCTATTTCTCTCATAGAATATCCTTCTTTCCCCAAAGCAACAATTCTTGCTCGTAAAGCTTCAGGTAATCCTTTCGGCATCTTTCTAAATCAACTTTTTACACGAAAAATTGAAAAAATATGCTTGAATCTTATTGGTCAGATTTCTGAATAAGCGTAATCAAAGATTGGATTTCTTTTTATAGGGAATAACAATTGTTTATGACATGTTTTTGATATTGTTTTTTGAGTTTTGGCGGGAACACGAAGAAGATCATGTCGTCGCTCTGCATTATTTTCCTAAACTTGTGTTATTTCAAGTATTAATTAGTAAAAGTGGTGGCCTTTTGCTTATTAACTATTTGTGAGTGCGACATAACGTGTTTTTTCCTGTTGTCTCGAAAACTCCATAGAAGCTTCAGTAAGGTCACCATCGTCTTACTGGAGCGGGACTTTGACTTGACTGACTAATTTTATATGACTGACTTCGACTACAACTTGTTTTATGAATTAAGCTTACGTGTAATGAGAGAATAACGATGTTTATAAGTTACTGTTAGACTGATGGTTATGGTATTACAAAATAATAATGATATTGTTTTTTGATCAAATATCACATTTTATGTCGTAGGCATAAAATAAAAAAGTTTCATACTGCCAACAAAAATATTTCTTATTTTCAAAGTGATGTCAAACTTTTTTTGATGTGTTTACATATATTATAATAGATAGAAAACACCCAGACGCAGTACAAATATCTGTGTTCATCACACAAATAATTGTCCTGAGTGGGAATCGAACCCACGACGTCGTGCACGAAAGTCGGTTACACTACCGACTACGCCACAAGGTCCGTCAATCTCATGATAATTTCAATATATAGTTTACATGGTGATTAAAACGTCCGCTCCAGATCATTGAGCAGATGCAGACTAAAGTAGTAAAATACAGACTGTCTCCTCCAAATACAAAGAGAACATTAACAAATTTGTAACGTTCGGAAATTGTTATCAGTCAAGGTTACGTCAAGTCAACCGTGATTCGAACTTTTACTTAATTGAAGAATAATTAATTATTTTATCTAAATTATGTGTCTAGTATTTTCTTGCAGCTATGATTTGTTACTAGATGTTGGAATTTTAGTAATATTAGAATATTTAAATAAAATTTCGTTCTGAATCATTGTATCGAATGGCCGCCTGTCAGCTGTACAAGTACTAAAGTTACTTTGGTTGGGAAGCTGTCAAATGGTGAATAGCAAAGCAGGAGCGGTAGTGAGAAAATTTTTCAATAAATATGTCTTTTCATTGGCAATATCAAAGTAATAGATAATAACTGCGCCTAGTCATAAGCCCTAGCGCATCTAGAAACCTGTAGCTACACCGACATTATAGTAAAATGAGTTCGAAAGATAGGGACACAAAGTCGCTTCAAGACAAGTTGAAAGTGTTCTTCAAGAAAGGACCAACAGGTAAGTGTGGAGGGTGGTGAGGCCCTCTAGCGGTTGTGTGCCCGTGCTGGAGGGCCCCAGTCGAGTAGTGACGGTGTGTTCCGCAGCGCCGCTGCCGCCGCGCAACGAGCTGGTGGTGAGCGCGGAGCTGGAGCGCGAGCTACGCGCGGACGCGCCGCTGGCACGCCGCCTGCGGGCTCTCCGGGATGTCGGCGAGCGCGCCACCGTGCTGCGTATCAAGGAGGTGACTGCTTCTACTTGCTACTTCTGTACCCACATCGCAATACTTAAAACATTACTACTATTTATGCTCTGTGTGGACCTGTGATGGATGATGATGATGGTGATGGACTAATAATTCATAGTGTCTCTATTGTGCATTATTGCACATTTTTTATGAAAATTGGTAAGGAAATAAAAGATACTTACCTACTATAAAGATATTTAGATTTTTTCACTTTGTGTTTATCTACTATAAAGAATTAAAAATCTTCCCTAAAATGTCTCTGTATTTTATTTTGTTTTATTATCTCAGAGCTGTTTACACAAATACTATTGATTATCATGTCATTCATAATTGAGTTATATCTATATTGTGATGTGACTTTATGTGATGTGGAATTTTTTAGTTATTTTCTTTGCTATCTGAAAGTATTCTTAATGAGAATAAATATCTTTAAACCTTAAAGTCCAAATTGGTTTAGCTGTTTTGGAGATTAGCTGGAAGATATAGACTTACAGACAAAAGCTTAAACATTGTATTTTATTATAACCATATAATTTATATATAACTTTCATATTCATTTAGTAAAAACCAGTTATTTATACAAACAGACACTTAAATTTTGTTTATTTCTATAGATTCATTTCAAATGCTGTATCTATAACAACACCCATATATTATAATTCACAATGTAATGATCAGCATTGCTTACAATTGGTTTTGAGCCATGCAAAAAAATTTTGAGAAATGTCCCACAGTGTTAGATAGCATATTGAGATCTTGCTTTATAAGAGAACTATAAGTTAGTGCTAGACTATTCTACGGTATCATGGTAAAGTCTACTGATTTTGCAAAAAATTATTCACTTGCCACTTATACACCAATTTGTAGGACAATACCAAGCCCGATAATCAGTGTGCATAAATGGAGACACATTCAATTTTAGTAGAAGGTGATGCAATATTTACATAGATCAAACATACTCCATTTTGATCTGTATTCAAGCACTCGACATGCTCAGCTACTTTAAAGAATAAATCATTTGTGAAAATGTGGAAAAAGAGAACTTTAGTGCGAGCGGGAATCGAACCTGCGTCCCTTCCAATCCAGGGAATTAATCTAATCGCTAAGCACTTGCCCCTTTTCCCTTCCACTTTTTCACAAATAATTTGTTCTTTAAAATAACTCCATTTTATGATAAAAAATATCAATACTATTATAAAACTGTAACAGATCAATGTCGATCAACGTGTAACAGATATCTGTACATTTAAGATATTCGAGGGAAAATTAATGTAAGGCTATTTATGTATCTGAACACTAAACAAGTTTTTTAGAATTTTTGTCTGTTTGTTTGTTTAGGTATCACACAAAAACTACTAAATAGATTTTAATTAACTTCTTTGTTTGATAGCTCTTGATTAGACTTACTACTGGTATACATTTTATCCCCCTACTATTTGGGGCACCTCAGATATAACATAAAAACTAGTTTTTGGATGCGGGCAAAGGGTTATAAATGCGAAACTGCATCTGTTTATTTGTTACCCTTACTTAAGTACATCTTAGAACACTGAAAAGGATATAGCCTTTTATTCTGGATAAAACAGATGGTTTTTGTGGGATATAAATTTTTGCATAGAGATTATTAACATACATAGGTAATAGGTATATACTAAAATCACATTGGCATGTACCAAATTAATTATATTTCTTATACCAGGGTGGAGTAGAAAAATTGTGGTCATGCATGAGAGATCTCCTAGATGACCCTAATGAAGAGGCACGTCATACTGCCCTGTGGTTTCTGCAGAAAATAGCTGAAGGGCAGGCAGACTGTCTACAGATAATGCGCACAATATTTTTCCGTTACTTGAGGAACACACACGCATCACATCCTCCTGAAGACTATCAGCTGAGGTTTAAGCTGCTACACACACTGACCAACACAGGAAAGAATATTAATTGTTTTGAAGAAGAGGTTAGATGTTTTGTAATTGGTTCTATTAAAAATGTTGGCAACACTTTATTTTTTGTCTCTAAGCTGTATTGTATGTATGGTGTTGTAATGAATTCTTTCAAATTCATAGTTACAGCAGGTTTGGATTGAAGAATCTGAGAGCGAGACTCCCATATTCCTCAGTCCAAAACATGAACAATGTAATTTCGAACTTGCAAAACCATTGGCCATTGGCCATTGGAGCTTGGTATCAGAACAAACAACCTATTTTACTATTCATAAACCTGCATTAAGATTATATACTATATAGGAAATTGGTGGTAGTTTGGCAATATCTCTGGTTTTGCTGAAGCCATTGATAATAATTATAAAAAAAAATATATAAATATACCATAATCCCAATTTCACCACTTTCCAGATTGGTCCATTCCTGCTAGAATGGCTGCCGCAAATCCAGTTGCCGGTGCACCTGGTAGACTTTCTGCAGCTCATCATCAACGTTGTGAAGTATAATGCCTCATATCTCGATGAGCATATTGTACATGGCATTGTCAAGTATGTAGCATTTGTTTTGTTTACTTTGAGTAGCACAGCTCATAATGCTGATGTATATAAATATATATTTATATTGCAATTAGTAGTAACTGGTCTAAGCAACCATTGTGGTCTGATTATAATCATTTACTATTTGGTGATATGTCCCGGTTCTAACAAATAACATCCTGGCAGTGCTTGGTTCACCAGTTATCCCCGTAGTAGGGTTGTGATGGTGATATAGGCAGTCACCCCACGTTTACTGGTGCATTACCTAAATCAGAACAGATTGGAACTTGACCTCAACATAGTTTGTGTTAGGGCTAGGGAGATGATGTAATGTAGCAAGTCGCCACTCTGTCTCAATACATATAAGCTGAAATAAATATAAAGAATACTTTGCTCGCTCGCGGTTGCGTTGCACACAAAAGCTAGTTTTTAGGTTATATAATTATAAGATTTCTCACATAGCTGAATAAAACCTATACCAAATTATACGACCTATACCAACCTAAACCTATGCCAGTTCTAGTCAGAGGCTATCAAACAAAAAAGTTTCATGAAAATCCGTTCAGTAGTAAATAGACAAACACAAAAAATATAAAAAATACATTATTTTCGATTCAGATACACTCGCATAGCCTAACTATGCAAGTGTCTCATTTTTTCTCAAATATCTTCAATGTGCAGACATAGCTCTGTTAAAGCTTTATACCTACAGATATAGATAATGCTGTTCACAATAAAATTAATAGTACCTAACGATTTTCCATTGCATGCAGGTATTTGACCTTGAAGTTGCATAACAACCATTGAGTAATATAAATCTATGTTTTATTTTTAGAATTATTAGTGTACTTGAATTTATCCGTGGATTTACTAATAATAGGTCCTTACCTATACAATTGTCATTTTGTACGAAATAAATTGAAGATTTTTTCTATCCTTTTTATTTTTTATTGATCAAAGCTAAAAAAAACCATGCAATCGATGCATTTTTGCCAACGCATTAGCTGTTTGTCGATGCTTTTTTTGACGGAATCTACTGGATGGGAGGCAACAAACTCTTTAAAGACATTTTTTAATGTCTTTTGGGTATCGAATAAATCCCCGCCAAAAAGTCGTCCTAATCCTGGAAAAAGTAGTCTGCAGGGACAAGGTCTGGGGAGTATGCTGGATGACGGAGTGCTTACAAACCCAGCTCTTTTACCACGAACCGTACAGTACACAGCTGTAGTAATACTCATACCGGCATTAGACCATCAGCTTCACTTTTTAGGGGTAATTTTTGTTAAGTTCGTGGGACACCCGTTTGTAACGGTTTTTTATAAATAAATAAAAATATCAAAATACTTTTTTACTTTGCCAATTTGACACCAATGAACCAATATTGATTTGATGTTAACATTGAAAGTTGCTAATTCATGCAAAGTCATCAGCTTCCACAATCGCCCTTAAATCGTCGTTGTTGGCCATAGTTTCTGCACCAACACGGGGTTCCTTTCTCAGATCGGAACTTCCATAACGGAAGCAAACTAATAACGCTTTGTGCGTTTATTTGTAATGTTGTGTACCGTCTCCCTGCTGGCCCAGGATGCGCAGTGGAAGAAAACACCAGACCAGTGAGGGTACCAAGGTGGGTAACAACAAGAGGGCTTGCGATACGCAAGGCTATTATAAGGGTAAGTGGACTTACCGAACGCGGCGTGAAAGGTCCACCAAGCCTAAATTAACCTAACCAAGTACCCTAGATTGGCCAACCGTCAGATAATTGGGAGGTACTTATCGTGGTGTGCTGAAGGGCAGGTGCCTGAGTCCACCGGATGCCAGTAGTACACGAAGGTCACCGAATAGAATTGTCCAACACGTAAAGTCACTTTTTATAAGTTATTACTCGCGGTCAAATACTAGACAAATGCGCGATATATTTCCAAATAATATGATCAATAATGCATCGAGATCATTCCAAATCAAAAAGCGGCTTAACACGTAAAGATCAAGTAAGCAAGTCTGCCCAATAATACTTAAAGCAAGCAAGCAAGTAAGTCCGCAAGTCATTGATCGCGACCGATTTTCTTAAAGTTTGTACCACAGTCCGATCGAATCAGAGACGGCAGTCCAAATCTGTCTAAAGTCGCAACAAAGGCCTCAGTTGATAGGGATGAGACTAGTTCCAAATGCACCGCCTTGGTCGACAGACACACAAAGACACACAGATAGGCCTTGACAGTTTTGCTGTTTCGAAGGGTCGATGTCTTTACCAAAAAAGACCCGCAAAATCTGTGCCCACTCCGGCGAACGGCCTTGCCTCCGTGACACGATCCGTGGGGAGATCGCCCATCATGGGCTGCATGGTAGCAGCTTTCAATCGATAACAAGGCATGCAGCGAAAGACCACACTACGGATAGCTCTACGAGCAGACAAGATCCAAAATTCACGCTGTAATATGGCCAACAAGGGATTTTTTACATGACGATCAGTCACTAACAATTGTACCAAATGGCCCGCCTTAGGCAACAATATGGGATCGCCGGCGGACCACCGAAGGAATGTGACATAGTTCCAGTCGCCCGCCAAGAAAGGCGGGGAGACGGCACATGGCGGGTTTCTTTAGTGGGTGAAGGCCCCACACTACCCTGTTCGTTGCCCCGAACGACGGGGTGTGCGGTTAGGAACATTTTTTCCGGCCTTAACAAAAAAAAAGGCAACAATATGGGATGGCGAGCACCATAAGGGAGATTGGCGTTTCTCAAACGCCCTCCTCCACGTAACAGACCCGTATCATCTGTGAATGGGTTCAACTTGCAGATAGCTCCCGAAAGCTTGGCCCTGCCTAATTTTAAAATATTCATTTTCTTCTCAAAACTCGCACCTTGCACCAAACTAATCCAATAGAGAAGAGCCTCTTGTCGCTCTTGTGGTGTAAGGAATGGTTCTAAATGTTTGTCATGTGGTTGACTACAATTACGTTGAAAACGTCTGATCCAGGCGGTTACACCAACTAATTTATCAAGGGAGCTGTAACGGTTTAACAGAAAATCTGGATCAAAGGTACAGTCTCGCTTCTCAAGCGAGAGTGTTCGCAGCCCAGGCAATGAGCCAGTCGGTTCTTGGCCAATCAGCTTCTGAGTAAGCCAACCACGATGGTCCCCACCAAAGAGGATGCTCAACTAAGGTAGGGGGCATGATTCCCCGTGATGCACAATCAGCTGGGTTGAGCTCACCAGGCACGTGTCTCCAAATCAACGGAGTGTCAGATTTCTGAATCTGTGAGACCCGATTGGCTACGAATACCTCTAAGGTATGAACTGATGCTTTTAGCCAACACAACACAATTTGGCTGTCAGTCCAGGCATAAGTAACGCTAATGTTCACAGTTGGACATAATAAATTTGAGACGTAGTTCAAAAGACGCACAAGAAGGGTCGCTCCGGATAATTCTAATTTAGGGATTGTCAAAACGGTTCTAAGAGGTGCGACCTTGCTCTTTGCCATAACCAGAGAGACCTTGACATGACCATCAGCGTTCACAGTGCGAAGGAATACAACAGCTGCATAGCCCCGTTCAGAGGCGTCTGAAAATCTATGAAGGCTCGCCGTGTATTTCCCTAGAGGAAGCATGGAAAGTGGGAGCGAGACCTCGTTGATCGCAGGAAGTGTTGACACAAAGCTGAGCCAATCCTCTACTAAGGTTCCCCGAAGAGGTTCGTCCCAGCCAAGTCCTGCAGTCCAAAGCCTTTGCAGGAAACATTTTGCCCAAAAGATTACAGGGCATATCCAACCATTTGTGTCAAAGGTCCTCGCAACAGTGGCCGCTTAGTCCAAGTACGAGGGGACTCCAAATCAACAATGTATGTAAATATGTCTTGGACTGGTCTATACTGCAAACCGAGGACAGTTATCATAGCAGGGTTGTCAATATTCCCAAAAAGATGAGGATCCTGCTGGTGATCATCCGGGACTCCATCCAATAGGGCAGGTGAGTTCGACATCCATTTACGCAATTCATACCCAGCGGATGCCAAAATTCCAATCAATTCATCCCGTAGGAGCATGGCTTCCTTCTCAGAGGAGGCGCCGGTGCAGATGTCATCAACGTACAGGTCCTCTTTCAGGATGGCAGACGTACGAGGAAATGTCAAACGCTCTTGATCTGCGAGCTCCCAAAGTGAACGTATCGCTAAAAAGGGGCTTGACTTTAGCCCATACGTGTTGAGCTCATTAACGATAATAGGATCTTGCGGGCTTTCGCGCCACAATATCAACTGGTAACGGCGGTCATCAGGGTGTATTACCGTTTTTTTTGCTAATGATGGCAGACGAGCCACGGCCCACCTGATGGTATTGTCCGTGTGGTGACGGACTAAGAATACAAGTGTCACCACCTCATTCTTTCCCACGGGTGTCGTATGAGGCGACTAAGGGAAGTAAACAATTATCATCCATTGCATGACTGGTGGTAGGACTGGGTACCAAGTGGGGGTACTCACTTGGTATCGGGCCCGAGCGGGTTGGTAACAACATCTCCCGTGTGATCGGCCATGAAGCACATCATTGCGTTTTGGCTGTAGCAGGAGATGGTAACGAGTGGACTGATGGTAACCGTCGCTCATGGACTCAACTATATCGAGAGTATTATCAAGCCGCTGCGCACAATTTCATTTCTCAGATATGTAACGAAAGAATAAACGGCTATTTTCTGCTACAGCCAAAACACATTGACGTGCTTCATGACCGGTCACACAGGAGACGGTGGTACCAACCGCTTCGGGCCCAATAGCAAGTGAGTACTCTCACTTGGTATCCAGCCCTACCACCAATGCAATGTGTGATAATTGCTTACTTCCCATAGTCGCCTTGTACGACACCCGCAGGAAAGGATGGGGTGGTGGCATTTGTATTCTTAGTCCGTCACCACACGGATGGAAACTAAATAGTATATCTGTACAAACTTCGAGAAGTCTTTTTATTAAAACACATTTTAAATAGTCTTCTTGACATCTATGGCTTTCTGAACGTGAAGTACCTATAATTATAAATAACTAAAAGGCAATTGCCGCTACTATACAATGTGAGGATTTCAGAGAAAAACAATAATAGGTAATAGTACAAATGATCCTTTAATTATTACTATTTTGGTTTTAGGAGATATTAATATTTATAAATTAATATATTTTAAATTTTTAGTTAGACTCTTCTTCTTTTAGGAAAGGTCGTGTAGGTACTTCTAACATTATGTTTTATTTTTAAATTATGCTCCTCTGTAGCAAAACGATGATCTTCAATAATATTTTTGAACCTTTTAGCTCACGTTCTTCAGCACTTAACAGCATTTCTTTTTCTTTATATATTATTTATCAAATCACTGGTCATTATTTCACCATAACAATATCAGCTATTCACTGTAACCACGTGAATTAGATGCAGAAAAGATAAGAATTGGTTAAAATTAGATTTTCAACATTATTTTCCGTTTATTTCAATTTCAAAGAGTAAATAACTGCTACACTGATGTTTATTTTCTTATGTCTTATGTCACTCAAGTTTGAAAGATACGTTCAAAGCCATAAAATACTATAATGGCTATCTTGAATATGAAAACTTTTTTCATAAAAATTAATCTATTAATTTATTTTTTTAATAAAAACACAAGTATCATAACATTATAAATAAGTAAAATATTAATAAACATAAAATCATGTTTTCTAGTATAAAATAAATACTTTGATGAGTTTCTGCCCAAACATAAAACGAATCGAAAATTACTGGAAAGAGGTATTAAACGCTATCAGTTAGAGTTGCCAGTGTTTCTGTTGTGTAACTATACATAATTTATTAGTAAGAAAGGTGTGTAACGCTTATACACTGCTTACACATTGTGTAAGTACACAGTTGTTAAACACCTGCGTTGTGATTCTTTATTAGTAAGACTGTTAGTTTATATTTTCAACAACAATCACAATAAAGTTATTACTCGCGGTCAAATACTAGACAAATGCGCGATATATTTCCAAATAATATGATCAATAATGCAGCGAGACCATTCCAAATCAAAACGCGGCTTATCGCTCAAGATTAAGTAAGCAAGTCTGCCCAATAATACTTAAAGTAAGCAAGCAAGTCCGCAAGTCATTGATCGCGACCGATTTTCTCTCGTGTCGAGGCAGTCAGTTTTAATAACTACCTACCATTCACAATATCATATGATGTATCAAGTACCTACAGTGCGCGTTGACATTAAATAAGTTATAAATGTACGAATGAATGCGCGCCAATTTCAAATGTATACTTGGTACCGAACATGTAATATTCGCTCCGTAAACGTCGTTGATGTTGTATGCAGCTTGTGCCATGTTGCAGTCATGACTATACTCATATTCCATCGAATTTTTAATGTAACCATGATAACGACAACGAATAATTTAATGTATGCATTAGGGCAATAAAAACATAAAGCTAATCAGAAACTAAGACTGATTTTGGATAAATATCCTTATTTTTAAAATACCATTTTGAAACTGGAATTCATAGCCAAAGAATTTTTTTGACGTGATAACGTCTTATAAATCGTGGAACGCCGGCTGCACGCACGAAAAATTCTCACGTTCTAAAAAAATGTGTGGCGACCGATGCATTGTTTGTTAAACTCTCAGAATACTTATATGACATTATCAATTATTGTCCATAAACCGACTCTACAGACAACCATATATTTTATTATTTGAAATGGCTAGTCATGCAGAACGGCAATTTCATATTTAAAGACCTAATAGCTACAATTTTAAAATAGGTATTATTAATCGATTGACCATATAATATTGGAATATTCGCAAGTACCATGCCACTGTCACGAAGACAGTGCGTTTCAATAGTAGGGTCGAGACCGGTGATCCTCTGTAGTGCTAAGTAGTGTACGGTGGGAAGTCTTGGCGACTGAGTGAGGCCCTGTGTGCAGCTCGGCGTGCGGGCTAGCAAGCGCGAGCGCGGAGAGTGGCGTGGTGAGCGCGGCGCTGTCGCTGCTGGAGGCGGTGCTGTCGTACTCGCTGCTGCCGCGCGCCGCGCTGCGCCGCCTCGTGGCCGCGCTCTGTCGCACCGTCAACCTCGAGCACCACTGCCAGCACAGCTGGAAGGTACGTGCTCCGACTGTGGCGCGGTGAGCGCGGCGCTGTCGCTGCTGGAGGCGGTGCTGTCGTACTCGCTGCTGCCGCGCGCCGCGCTGCGCCGCCTCGTGGCCGCGCTCTGTCGCACCGTCAACCTCGAGCACCACTGCCAGCACAGCTGGAAGGTACGTGCTCCGACTGTGGCGCGGTGAGCGCGGCGCTGTCGCTGCTGGAGGCGGTGCTGTCGTACTCGCTGCTGCCGCGCGCCGCGCTGCGCCGCCTCGTGGCCGCGCTCTGTCGCACCGTCAACCTCGAGCACCACTGCCAGCACAGCTGGAAGGTACGTGCTCCGACTGTGGCGCGGTGAGCGCGGCGCTGTCGCTGCTGGAGGCGGTGCTGTCGTACTCGCTGCTGCCGCGCGCCGCGCTGCGCCGCCTCGTGGCCGCGCTCTGTCGCACCGTCAACCTCGAGCACCACTGCCAGCACAGCTGGAAGGTACGTGCTCCGACTGTGGCGCGGTGAGCGCGGCGCTGTCGCTGCTGGAGGCGGTGCTGTCGTACTCGCTGCTGCCGCGCGCCGCGCTGCGCCGCCTCGTGGCCGCGCTCTGTCGCACCGTCAACCTCGAGCACCACTGCCAGCACAGCTGGAAGGTACGTGCTCCGACTGTGGCGCGGTGAGCGCGGCGCTGTCGCTGCTGGAGGCGGTGCTGTCGTACTCGCTGCTGCCGCGCGCCGCGCTGCGCCGCCTCGTGGCCGCGCTCTGTCGCACCGTCAACCTCGAGCACCACTGCCAGCACAGCTGGAAGGTACGTGCTCCGACTGTGGCGCGGTGAGCGCGGCGCTGTCGCTGCTGGAGGCGGTGCTGTCGTACTCGCTGCTGCCGCGCGCCGCGCTGCGCCGCCTCGTGGCCGCGCTCTGTCGCACCGTCAACCTCGAGCACCACTGCCAGCACAGCTGGAAGGTACGTGCTCCGACTGTGGCGCGGTGAGCGCGGCGCTGTCGCTGCTGGAGGCGGTGCTGTCGTACTCGCTGCTGCCGCGCGCCGCGCTGCGCCGCCTCGTGGCCGCGCTCTGTCGCACCGTCAACCTCGAGCACCACTGCCAGCACAGCTGGAAGGTACGTGCTCCGACTGTGGCGCGGTGAGCGCGGCGCTGTCGCTGCTGGAGGCGGTGCTGTCGTACTCGCTGCTGCCGCGCGCCGCGCTGCGCCGCCTCGTGGCCGCGCTCTGTCGCACCGTCAACCTCGAGCACCACTGCCAGCACAGCTGGAAGGTACGTGCTCCGACTGTGGCGCGGTGAGCGCGGCGCTGTCGCTGCTGGAGGCGGTGCTGTCGTACTCGCTGCTGCCGCGCGCCGCGCTGCGCCGCCTCGTGGCCGCGCTCTGTCGCACCGTCAACCTCGAGCACCACTGCCAGCACAGCTGGAAGGTACGTGCTCCGACTGTGGCGCGGTGAGCGCGGCGCTGTCGCTGCTGGAGGCGGTGCTGTCGTACTCGCTGCTGCCGCGCGCCGCGCTGCGCCGCCTCGTGGCCGCGCTCTGTCGCACCGTCAACCTCGAGCACCACTGCCAGCACAGCTGGAAGGTACGTGCTCCGACTGTGGCGCGGTGAGCGCGGCGCTGTCGCTGCTGGAGGCGGTGCTGTCGTACTCGCTGCTGCCGCGCGCCGCGCTGCGCCGCCTCGTGGCCGCGCTCTGTCGCACCGTCAACCTCGAGCACCACTGCCAGCACAGCTGGAAGGTACGTGCTCCGACTGTGGCGCGGTGAGCGCGGCGCTGTCGCTGCTGGAGGCGGTGCTGTCGTACTCGCTGCTGCCGCGCGCCGCGCTGCGCCGCCTCGTGGCCGCGCTCTGTCGCACCGTCAACCTCGAGCACCACTGCCAGCACAGCTGGAAGGTACGTGCTCCGACTGTGGCGCGGTGAGCGCGGCGCTGTCGCTGCTGGAGGCGGTGCTGTCGTACTCGCTGCTGCCGCGCGCCGCGCTGCGCCGCCTCGTGGCCGCGCTCTGTCGCACCGTCAACCTCGAGCACCACTGCCAGCACAGCTGGAAGGTACGTGCTCCGACTGTGGCGCGGTGAGCGCGGCGCTGTCGCTGCTGGAGGCGGTGCTGTCGTACTCGCTGCTGCCGCGCGCCGCGCTGCGCCGCCTCGTGGCCGCGCTCTGTCGCACCGTCAACCTCGAGCACCACTGCCAGCACAGCTGGAAGGTACGTGCTCCGACTGTGGCGCGGTGAGCGCGGCGCTGTCGCTGCTGGAGGCGGTGCTGTCGTACTCGCTGCTGCCGCGCGCCGCGCTGCGCCGCCTCGTGGCCGCGCTCTGTCGCACCGTCAACCTCGAGCACCACTGCCAGCACAGCTGGAAGGTACGTGCTCCGACTGTGGCGCGGTGAGCGTGGCGCTGTCGCTGCTGCAAGCGGTGCTGTCGTGAGAGTGAGATAGAGTTCAACAATAAAAAGAGTGTGCTAGAGTCCATGTTCCGGCGTTTGACGATATTTCATTCGATGGTAAGAGGCTGAAATAGTTTTTTAGGATAATCGCGCATTTATAGATGATTTTTTATAAATTTATTCTCGTGGTCCTACAAGGGGTATCGCTGGTGTATTTTGTAAATTTTTGCTGCTGAAATATTTACAATAACATGTTTTACAATGCATTTTATCAAAAGGTGTAAGAAAAACTAAGATCTGTGATCAAATAAATGGTAATAGTTGTTAATACATGAATCTCTAACTTGCCCGCAGATAATGCGCAACGTGGCGGGCGCGGACATCGGTGCGGCGGCGCTGCAGGAGATGTCGTGCTTGCTGCGGTCGCGCGGCGGGGAGGCGGGGCAGGCGCGCGGTGCCGCGTTCTTTGTGGGCATGGCGCTGTGGGGGCCGCGCCGCGTGCCCGCGCTGCGGCACTGCGCGCTCGCCGCGCTGCCCGCGCTATACAAGGTAGTGTGTCGCGCGGGGGGAGGGGGCAGGCGCTGTGGGGGCCGCGCCGCGTGCCCGCGCTATACAAGGTAGTGTGTCGCGCGGGGGGAGGGGGCAGGCGCTGTGGGGGCCGCGCCGCGTGCCCGCGCTATACAAGGTAGTGTGTCGCGCGGGGGGAGGGGGCAGGCGCTGTGGGGGCCGCGCCGCGTGCCCGCGCTATACAAGGTAGTGTGTCGCGCGGGGGGAGGGGGCAGGCGCTGTGGGGGCCGCGCCGCGTGCCCGCGCTATACAAGGTAGTGTGTCGCGCGGGGGGAGGGGGCAGGCGCTGTGGGGGCCGCGCCGCGTGCCCGCGCTATACAAGGTAGTGTGTCGCGCGGGGGGAGGGGGCAGGCGCTGTGGGGGCCGCGCCGCGTGCCCGCGCTATACAAGGTAGTGTGTCGCGCGGGGGGAGGGGGCAGGCGCTGTGGGGGCCGCGCCGCGTGCCCGCGCTATACAAGGTAGTGTGTCGCGCGGGGGGAGGGGGCAGGCGCTGTGGGGGCCGCGCCGCGTGCCCGCGCTATACAAGGTAGTGTGTCGCGCGGGGGGAGGGGGCAGGCGCTGTGGGGGCCGCGCCGCGTGCCCGCGCTATACAAGGTAGTGTGTCGCGCGGGGGGAGGGGGCAGGCGCTGTGGGGGCCGCGCCGCGTGCCCGCGCTATACAAGGTAGTGTGTCGCGCGGGGGGAGGGGGCAGGCGCTGTGGGGGCCGCGCCGCGTGCCCGCGCTATACAAGGTAGTGTGTCGCGCGGGGGGAGGGGGCAGGCGCTGTGGGGGCCGCGCCGCGTGCCCGCGCTATACAAGGTAGTGTGTCGCGCGGGGGGAGGGGGCAGGCGCTGTGGGGGCCGCGCTGGCCCCGCTATACAAGGTAGTGTGTCGTAGAAATGTTATCTAGAAATGTGAACATGCACAACAATAAAAAAAACTCCCCAAATGTGATGCTACCGTGCGATGTGGCAGGAACCGTGACGTGGATTATTCCACAATAAGATATAATTAATAATTATAACATGTATTCTCTACAGGCGGTAGAGCGAAATGAGCCCGTGGTGACGTACGAAATAGTGGTGAGCGTCCACAGCGCAGTGACAAAGGCCGCTTCGGAGCTGAGTGAGCCGGCCTGGGACATACTACTGCTCATACTCAAAGCTGTACTGGAGCAGGATAGTAAGTTGAAGCCAATAGCAATATATTTTAAAAGAATTTTCAATCGCAGGAAATACCAAATTAATATCAGTAGTGAATAAACACAACTGTAAAAGGATATTGCATGAGCCCTTCTTAATTGAAATGGAATTAACATTTAGTTATTAATTTGGGAACGAAATTATAATATTAATCGTTATAATGGTTATGTTTATTTACAATGATAAATTACATTTACGTTGCATCTATATGGTCACCTAAATCAACCTTTTTTTTCTTCCGTTATTTAACACTACGAATAATACTTCAGAGAACTACGATCCGCCGAATGAGCTGATCCACAGTCAGGTGCACGCGGTGATCACCAGCCTGGAACAGTTGCACGAGGCCGGCCAGTACTGCGGGGACGTCGACGCGCTGCTCGATCTCATCGACTACTGCGGGCACGACCGACCCGTAAGTACACAACATCCTTTATTCAACATATACATTACTATATTTTTTACTTTTTAAAGCATTTGACATGTTTAGCCATATAAAATAACACAACATGTGTAAAATAATAACAGTCACGAGCAGAATTTAATCCTGCATCTCCTGCAATACCGTCCCAGATGCCTTGCCAAAGTGGTGGCAAACAAGCATACGGAGCCCACATGTCCGAACCATCAAAGCATTCTCTTTCGCATCTTTACACCAATCTCTTGTCCTTACGTCATCATTACGAATGCGGTCAGTCGAATCAACATCAAAAAAAAAATAAGAAAAAGAGAATCGCATTTCGGTTGCATTGATTTTACTCTCATCTAAACTGTAACATTCTATACATTATTCACAAAGTGAAAAATGTGAAATCGAAAATAACAGTCACGAGCAGGATTTGAACCTGCATCTCCTGGATACCGTCCAGATGCATTGCCAATTCAGCCATCGTGACAATTGCTCCTGACTGCTAATTTCGATAACACATTCATACTTAACGTCTTTGGGTGACGTCTGCGCCATCTGTCGGAAGTATTTTCATACATTATACCGACCAGGTAAACTTAATTTTACAATTAAGATTTTTACTTAATAATGACGCAAACCCTATAAATATTTATATATATTTTTAGCATTTGACATGCTTAGCACTATACATTAATCACAAAGTGAAAAAAGACGTTAAGTATGAATTTGTTATCGAAATTAGCAGTCAGGAGCAATTGTCACGATGGCTGAATTGGCAAAGCATCTGGACGGTATCCAGGAGATGCAGGTTCAAATCCTGCTCGTGACTGTTATTTTCGATTTCACATTTTTCACTTTGTGTTTAGTGTTTAATATATGTCAGGAGACAAATTGTCAACTACAAATATTTATAAGCAATCCATTATACTAAAACCTAATTCGTCACCCCAGTATGTAAAACCATATAGACTACCACAAGCATTAAAACCAGAAATAGCTAAACAAATTAAAAAAATGATTAAAGATGACATTATAGAAGAGTCTAATAGTGTGGTCAAGCCCGATTTTATTAGTACCAAAGAAAAATTGAGACGGAAACGAGAAGAAATGGTGATTAGTTGTAGATTATCGAAACTTAAATGAATTAGTTGTGATGATAAATTTCCGTTACCAAATATAAATGAAATATTAGATTCACATTCAGGTGCCGTATATTTTACATAGCTTGACCTTTATCAAGGTTATTATCAAGTAGATTTAGAGCGTAATAGTCGTAAATTTACAGCATTTACTACAAATGATGGCCAACACCAAATGAAACGTATGCCAATGGGACTTAGATTAGTCCAAGTGCATTCAGTCATATGATGACAGTTGCAATGACTGGGTTGAATTATGATAAATGCTTAGTTTACCAAGATGATCTGGTAATTATGGGTAGAAATCTGGATACCCATAACAAAAACTTAATTAACGTCATGGAAAGATTGAGAAAAGTTAATTTGAAACTAAACCCTCAACAAAGAAATTTTATATTTAGGTCATGTTGTATCAGATAAAGGAGTATTACCAGATCCAGGGAAAACCAAAATTTTAGAATAATATCCTACACCTCAAAATGTCGACGAAGTCAAAAGATTCATAGTATTTTATAATTATTATCGTAAGTTCATAAAATCATTTTCAGATATAACCATACCGTTAAATAAATTATGTAGAAAAAATGAAGCATTTATTTGGACAGATGAATGTCAACATGCTTTTGAGTTTCTTAAAAAATCTCTAATATCTTCACCTATTTTGCAATATCCAGATTTTTCAGAAAATAATCCATTTATTATACAAACAGATGCTTCAGGTACAACAATAGGTTCAGTCTTATGTAATCAAGATTTAAGACCCGTGGCCTATGCGAGTAGGCCTTTAAATAAAGCCGAAAAGAACTATCCAACAATTGAAAAGGAACTTTTGGCTATAGTTTGGTCAGTAAAACACTTTAGACCATATCTGTACGGTAGGCCATTTACTATTATGACGGATCACAAACCGTTAATTTATCTTTTTGGTATGAAAGATCCTTCTAGTAGGTTACTTAAATTTCGTTTAGCATTAGAAGAATGTAATTTTAATGTTGTATATATAAAAGGAAATGAAAATGTTATTGCAGATGCGTTATCGAGAGTGAGTGTAACATCAGATGAACTAAAAAGTATGCATGAACAAGTTGTGGCAGTGATGACGAGAAGTCAGAAAAAACGTATGAATGAATTGAGTGACTGTGTGAGAAAGATTGACAACACGGAGCTTAGTAAATTTACAGACAAGAGGCCTGATCAACCACGAGTCGTAGATTTATTAAAGAAACCTTGTGAGTCAGTTGAAATGCTTCCTATTAGGGGTAGTGAGTTGAGTAAGCTGAGAAAAAATTTGTTGATAAAAGATGAAATGTGTTTTGCTTTTAACTCGAGGAACAAGATTTTATATATTAATCTTGATTTTAAGGCGCATTTTTCGTGAGTCGAATTTGTGCAAAAATTAAGATTGTTTTGTAGTAGAATGCTAATTGATGAAGTGTGTATTGTAAAGAATAAAGATAATGGAGAATTTATTAAAAGCATTTGTGATGAAATAAAATCGAATACAAATTGGTCTGGACCACGAATATGTATTTTAAGAGGTATGAAAAGAATTACTGATGACGAGGAGAAACGAATTATTCTTAATGACTTTCATTTACTGCCCTCCAGTGGTCATGCTGGTGTGCGTAGAATGATAAATACCATAAAAAGAATACTACTGGCCAGGTATCGAAAAAGATGTACAAGGATTTGTAAAAAAGTGTACTAAATGTCAGAAGACAAAATATTTTCAGTACATTAAAGAGCCGATGGAAATAACCACAACGGCTTCCACGGCATTTGAGAAAATATTCTTAGATATAGTAGGACTGTTAGATAGGGATATGGATGATAATTGTTACATATTGACATTACAATGCTAATTATCAAAATTCGTGCAAGCCCACTTCAAAATACAGAAACGGTTACCGTTGCTGACTCGTTCGTAAGAGAATTTATTTTAAGATTTGGTATTCCTCAAAAGATAGCAACTGATCGTGGAACTGAATTCATTTCCGAAGTAATGGAAAAGGTTTGTAAACTTTTCAATATTGAAAAACTGTCGTCAAGAGCTTATCATCATCAATCGATAGGGGCACTTGAAAATGCTCATAAAACTCTCGGTGCATTTTTAAGGTTACAGTGTAATAATCATAATGATACGTGGAGCTATTGGTTGCCTTTCTGGTGCTTCAGTTTCAACAACACGGTTCATTCAGAGACAAACTATACGCCATACGAACTTGTTTTTGGTAAACTTTGTCAAATACCCAGTAGACTCCGTGATTCTGTAGAACCATTATATAATGTAGATGATTACCCATTGCAGTTGAAGTATAGGCTACAATTAGCTCACGCCGATGCCAATAAAAATGTATTATTTAGAAAACAAGAGAAAAAGTGTATATGATAAAACTATGAATTCCATTAAATATAGTAAAGACGACTTAATTCTTTTAAAAAATGAAACCGATCGTAAATTAGATCCTCTTTTTGAAGGTCCATTTATTTTAATAGAAGACTTAGGATGTAATGTTAAAATAAGTAAAAACAATAAGATAGACATAGTTCATAAGAATAGGACTAGGCCCTTCTATAATTGTATTGTTGTATTAATAAGTTTAATTTACAAATAACCTTAGTTTTCTATAGATTAATTAATTTAGTTTTGTAATAGCAAAAAAAAATGTGGATAAGTTTTTTTTTTTTTTTTTTTTTTTTTCCCTGTGAGTTGAAGTGTGTATATTATGTATGTAAGCTCCTTAAGAGCTATAAGCGTATTATGTCCTTAAGAACAACGTAAGGTGCTGACTATACAGTTTACCTAGTATGCTCATATTATATTAATATTAATTAAATGTAGGTTAGCCGTGTGGGGCCGGCTTTAGAATTGACCCACCCCTCCACCCATGGGTGTCGTAAGAGCCGACTAAGGCCGACTAATATCGAGGGAGTGGGCAGCAGCACTCCTTCGAGTATTAACAATATCCACTGCGATCGCCAACCCGCCTGCCAAGCGTGGCGATTACGGCACTATCCCCCATTCTTGGGGAGGCCTATGTCCAGCAGTGGACGTTAAAAGGCTGATGGATGGATGGATGGATGGAAATGTAGGTTAACCGAAGTGGTTGTTTTACTCACTCAAACCCCAACATCTCAATTCATATATTTAGCATTATGTCAATCCTTATTAATATACTGTATCACTTGCTGGGGTAGTGCAACCAAGACTTACCTTATTCGAGCTGAGAGGGCTCAACGTTCAGTCTTGAAAGTTATGATGAAAAGGCCGTTGAGATATCCAACCTCTGATGTTTATAAAGACAGTGGTGTGCTTAGCGTCAGACAGCTTTTTATATTGTTTTCAATATAAAAATCTGACAGCTTTTTATATTGTTTTCAAATCAAGATCTTGATTTTAGTGAAGTGATGTCAGATGTTTATGCCCCAATAACCAACAAATCATTAATACTGTATGTCAAATGTGGGGTTTAGTTAAATGATACATGTGCGGAAACGATAGCAAATTGCGACGTTTTCATTCGTACGTACGTCGTACGTCGATTGTCACACAAGTTTAAATATAATTAACAAAAATAAATAGTTTTTTCACATACCTGTATTAACATTATTAATAATATATATATTTATTGTTAAGTTTTACTTCAGTCGTGTGGTCTAAAGCACACTCGTTTTTTTTTTAAATTCGAATACGTGTTCCGACGTGGGACTAACGCAGCAGCCACTAAGGTAAATAACGATGAATTGAAGACTGGTGGAAGCTGATCCGTGTTAAACTACCAAAGAATTTGAGGCACGGTATGACGTTTAAATACACACAATATTGATTAATTTGCAGCTAAAAATATGAAACACCCATTTTTTATGACTTGACTTATATGCAGAGAGCAGCGCGTGCTGAAGTTTGCCTTACCTTGTTAAACCGGTAAAGAAATAAAGGGATTGGAGCGAAATAGAGCATGAGACTTAGCGATAGTCTCAAGGGAACAACGCAACGGCTGACCCCAGGTGAAACGCGAAAACAATGCGCTATAACGAAGTTTACCCACAGAAAATTGATAGTGATTGTATTGTAATTCACTGCAGCTTCCTCGCAGTAAAACAGCTCCGACACAATATGTATCCACCATTGTTGCTCGCAAGATAACTCCAGACCTCACATTGCTCGTGAACAGTTTTAACACAACTATTAGAAAACGTCTGTCCTCCATACTCGCCGGACCTTGACTTAATTCCCAAACGATACAGGCATTTCAGCTTTCGCTCCGGGATATTGACATACCTAACACAAAGCAGTTAATATTTTTTGTGCACTATTAAGCTAAAATAATCGAATGTTCTAATAATATGAATAAATCGGCCGGTAGTGTCGCCGCTCCTGTACGCGGCGCCCGCTTACAAAATACCTACAAATCATTCAATCATTAGTCGCGAGCGAGATTCGTTTAAAACTGTTACTTCCGTCCGAAAGATTTGAATTACTTTCAAGTCGCGGCTAAAGAAACTACTTAAAAAAAAAAAAAAATCATTGCGATCGGCTCGATGTGGATATAACTGATGTCTGCGGGCTGCAGGAAGCGTCGACGATGCGGCTGGTGACGTGGCGGGTAGCGGCGCTGAGCGCGGGGGCGGCAGCGAGCGCGGGGGCGGGCGCAGGCGCGGCCCTGGCACTGGCCGAGCGCTACGTGCGCCACGAGACTCGCCGCGCCGTGCGCCTGCACACGCTGCAGGAGATACTCGCCTTCATCAAGCGGAACAGGTCGGTGCCACCGGTTATGTCCTACCGCGCCGCGGCACTGGCCGAGCGCTACGTGCGCCACGAGACTCGCCGCGCCGTGCGCCTGCACACGCTGCAGGAGATACTCGCCTTCATCAAGCGGAACAGGTCGGTGCCACCGGTTATGTCCTACCGCGCCGCGGCACTGGCCGAGCGCTACGTGCGCCACGAGACTCGCCGCGCCGTGCGCCTGCACACGCTGCAGGAGATACTCGCCTTCATCAAGCGGAACAGGTCGGTGCCACCGGTTATGTCCTACCGCGCCGCGGCACTGGCCGAGCGCTACGTGCGCCACGAGACTCGCCGCGCCGTGCGCCTGCACACGCTGCAGGAGATACTCGCCTTCATCAAGCGGAACAGGTCGGTGCCACCGGTTATGTCCTACCGCGCCGCGGCACTGGCCGAGCGCTACGTGCGCCACGAGACTCGCCGCGCCGTGCGCCTGCACACGCTGCAGGAGATACTCGCCTTCATCAAGCGGAACAGGTCGGTGCCACCGGTTATGTCCTACCGCGCCGCGGCACTGGCCGAGCGCTACGTGCGCCACGAGACTCGCCGCGCCGTGCGCCTGCACACGCTGCAGGAGATACTCGCCTTCATCAAGCGGAACAGGTCGGTGCCACCGGTTATGTCCTACCGCGCCGCGGCGCTGGCCGAGCGCTACGTGCGCCACGAGACTCGCCGCGCCGTGCGCCTGCACACGCTGCAGGAGATACTCGCCTTCATCAAGCGGAACAGGTCGGTGCCACCGGTTATGTCCTACCGCGCCGCGGCACTGGCCGAGCGCTACGTGCGCCACGAGACTCGCCGCGCCGTGCGCCTGCACACGCTGCAGGAGATACTCGCCTTCATCAAGCGGAACAGGTCGGTGCCACCGGTTATGTCCTACCGCGCCGCGGCGCTGGCCGAGCGCTACGTGCGCCACGAGACTCGCCGCGCCGTGCGCCTGCACACGCTGCAGGAGATACTCGCCTTCATCAAGCGGAACAGGTCGGTGCCACCGGTTATGTCCTACCGCGCCGCGGCGCTGGCCGAGCGCTACGTGCGCCACGAGACTCGCCGCGCCGTGCGCCTGCACACGCTGCAGGAGATACTCGCCTTCATCAAGCGGAACAGGTCGGTGCCACCGGTTATGTCCTACCGCGCCGCGGCGCTGGCCGAGCGCTACGTGCGCCACGAGACTCGCCGCGCCGTGCGCCTGCACACGCTGCAGGAGATACTCGCCTTCATCAAGCGGAACAGGTCGGTGCCACCGGTTATGTCCTACCGCGCCGCGGCGCTGGCCGAGCGCTACGTGCGCCACGAGACTCGCCGCGCCGTGCGCCTGCACACGCTGCAGGAGATACTCGCCTTCATCAAGCGGAACAGGTCGGTGCCACCGGTTATGTCCTACCGCGCCGCGGCGCTGGCCGAGCGCTACGTGCGCCACGAGACTCGCCGCGCCGTGCGCCTGCACACGCTGCAGGAGATACTCGCCTTCATCAAGCGGAACAGGTCGGTGCCACCGGTTATGTCCTACCGCGCCGCGGCACTGGCCGAGCGCTACGTGCGCCACGAGACTCGCCGCGCCGTGCGCCTGCACACGCTGCAGGAGATACTCGCCTTCATCAAGCGGAACAGGTCGGTGCCACCGGTTATGTCCTACCGCGCCGCGGCGCTGGCCGAGCGCTACGTGCGCCACGAGACTCGCCGCGCCGTGCGCCTGCACACGCTGCAGGAGATACTCGCCTTCATCAAGCGGAACAGGTCGGTGCCACCGGTTATGTCCTACCGCGCCGCGGCGCTGGCCGAGCGCTACGTGCGCCACGAGACTCGCCGCGCCGTGCGCCTGCACACGCTGCAGGAGATACTCGCCTTCATCAAGCGGAACAGGTCGGTGCCACCGGTTATGTCCTACCGCGCCGCGGCGCTGGCCGAGCGCTACGTGCGCCACGAGACTCGCCGCGCCGTGCGCCTGCACACGCTGCAGGAGATACTCGCCTTCATCAAGCGGAACAGGTCGGTGCCACCGGTTATGTCCTACCGCGCCGCGGCGCTGGCCGAGCGCTACGTGCGCCACGAGACTCGCCGCGCCGTGCGCCTGCACACGCTGCAGGAGATACTCGCCTTCATCAAGCGGAACAGGTCGGTGCCACCGGTTATGTCCTACCGCGCCGCGGCGCTGGCCGAGCGCTACGTGCGCCACGAGACTCGCCGCGCCGTGCGCCTGCACACGCTGCAGGAGATACTCGCCTTCATCAAGCGGAACAGGTCGGTGCCACCGGTTATGTCCTACCGCGCCGCGGCGCTGGCCGAGCGCTACGTGCGCCACGAGACTCGCCGCGCCGTGCGCCTGCACACGCTGCAGGAGATACTCGCCTTCATCAAGCGGAACAGGTCGGTGCCACCGGTTATGTCCTACCGCGCCGCGGCGCTGGCCGAGCGCTACGTGCGCCACGAGACTCGCCGCGCCGTGCGCCTGCACACGCTGCAGGAGATACTCGCCTTCATCAAGCGGAACAGGTCGGTGCCACCGGTTATGTCCTACCGCGCCGCGGCGCTGGTCGAGCGCTACGTGCGCCTCGAGACTCGCCGCGCCGTGGGCCTGCACACGCTGCAGGAGATACTCGTTTAGTCCTACCGCGCTGCGGCGCTGGCCGAGCGCTACGTGTGGGAGTCACGCTGCTGTCCAGTGGTTACAGTGGTGGCGTTTAAAACTTTTTCTTCCGTTATTGATAGTTGTAGTACAAGAGTGAATTTAGACAACTAGCTTGTTCTGACTAGGAGCATGCTGTTTATATAGCATGTCTGTGAAACCAATTGCGGATGTCTTTTAAGAAGATAACCGTCCAAGAAATTTAAAACCAGCAATAACCATAGCTGTTCTGGCAGGTTCCTGTACGGCGAGGAACTGATCGAGCTGGTGGGGATGCCGGTGCTGGGCGCGTGTGCGCTGGACGCGGACGCGGCGCTGCGCGCGGCCGCGGCGCGCGCGCTGCTGGACCTGGCGCGCCTGTGCACGTCCGACGCCTGCACCGACCTCATCGACCTGCTGGAGAAGGTGCGCGCTCACTGACCCACTACTTGTACTCTAGTTTTCCTCAAAAATAAACTTTATACATTTTTAGTGAGTGAATCGTCCTAATCTAATCCGATGATTAGCCGATCTGAACTCCAATCTGAGGATTAATAATTCGGAATAGTTTGGGGTTGAGATAAGATGGAGGTTTTTTTTACTGGAAATTAACGATATACAAACGTTTTTAACCATGTCCCAGTACCTATCAGAATAAGCCGTGTACAGATCCTGAACCGTCCGTTCGAGACGTCCGCTTCGGACACGCCGCTGCCGGCGGAGGCAGAGGTGTACGAGGTGGCGGCGGCGGCGGCAGCGCTGCTGCAGCTGCTGCACGCCAAGTTGCTGGCGCCGCCGGCCGCGCACGCCGCGCGCGCGCTGCTCGTGCTGCTGGACCACCTGGACCTGCACTACCGCCGCCCCGCGCTCTTCGCGCACCACCCTGCCGTGCGGCTGCAGGTACAGACCTTTACATCTGGGCGCAGCACTACCGCAGCTGCTGCACACCAAGTTGCTGGCGCCGCCGGCCGCGCACGCCGCGCGCGCGCTGCTCGTGCTGCTGGACCACCTGGACCTGCACTACCGCCGCCCCGCGCTCTTCGCGCACCACCCTGCCGTGCGGCTGCAGGTACAGACCTTTACATCTGGGCGCAGCACTACCGCAGCTGCTGCACACCAAGTTGCTGGCGCCGCCGGCCGCGCACGCCGCGCGCGCGCTGCTCGTGCTGCTGGACCACCTGGACCTGCACTACCGCCGCCCCGCGCTCTTCGCGCACCACCCTGCCGTGCGGCTGCAGGTACAGACCTTTACATCTGGGCGCAGCACTACCGCAGCTGCTGCACACCAAGTTGCTGGCGCCGCCGGCCGCGCACGCCGCGCGCGCGCTGCTCGTGCTGCTGGACCACCTGGACCTGCACTACCGCCGCCCCGCGCTCTTCGCGCACCACCCTGCCGTGCGGCTGCAGGTACAGACCTTTACATCTGGGCGCAGCACTACCGCAGCTGCTGCACACCAAGTTGCTGGCGCCGCCGGCCGCGCACGCCGCGCGCGCGCTGCTCGTGCTGCTGGACCACCTGGACCTGCACTACCGCCGCCCCGCGCTCTTCGCGCACCACCCTGCCGTGCGGCTGCAGGTACAGACCTTTACATCTGGGCGCAGCACTACCGCAGCTGCTGCACACCAAGTTGCTGGCGCCGCCGGCCGCGCACGCCGCGCGCGCGCTGCTCGTGCTGCTGGACCACCTGGACCTGCACTACCGCCGCCCCGCGCTCTTCGCGCACCACCCTGCCGTGCGGCTGCAGGTACAGACCTTTACATCTGGGCGCAGCACTACCGCAGCTGCTGCACACCAAGTTGCTGGCGCCGCCGGCCGGACACGCCGCGCGCGCGCTGCTCGTGCTGCTCGACCACCTGGACCTGCACTACCGCCGCCCCGCGCTCTTCGCGCACCACCCTGCCGTGCGGCTGCAGGTACAGACCTTTACATCTGGGCGCAGCACTGCCGCAGCTGCTGCACACCAAGTTGCTGGCGCCGCCGGCCGCGCACGCCGCGCGCGCGCTGCTCGTGCTGCTGGACCACCTGGACCTGCACTACCGCCGCCCCGCGCTCTTCGCGCACCACCCTGCCGTGCGGCTGCAGGTACGGACCTTTACATCTGGGCGCAGCACTACCGCAGCTGCTGCACACCAAGTTGCTGGCGCCGCCGGCCGCACACGCCGCGCGCGCGCTGCTCGTGCTGCTGGACCACCTTTTTTCCCCAACTGCTGTCGGTTCGTCGAGCGATGTAGCCTGTCCATTGGCCACTTCAGCATGACAACCCAGCGGGCTATGTCGGTCACTCTCGTTCTCCTACGGATCTCCGTATTACGGATACGATCACGTAGGGAAATACCAAGCATAGCCCGCTCCATGGCCCGCTGAGCGACTTTGAGGCTTGATACAAGGCCAACATTCAGAGACCACGTCTCTGTTCCATATGTCATCACTGGTAACACACACTGGTCGTAGACCTTCGTTTTCAGACACTGCGGAATATTAGACGAGAAGATCTTCCTTAGCTTCCTGAACACTGCCCAGCCGAGTTGGATTTGTCAATTGACCTCTTTCTCAAAGTTATGCCTACCTAACTAGACTGTTTATCCCAGGTAGACATAGTGGTCGACAACTTCGAGAAGCGCACTCCCGACTAGGACCAGTTCTAAAATGACATGGATATTAGACATGACTTTCGTCTTGTCCATGTTCATTTTAAGTTCCACTAGTCGGGAAACCCTGCTGAGACCATTGAGCATGGTGTCAAGGTCCTCCAGCGATTCTGCCATGACTACGATGTCGTCGGCATATCGAAGGTGAGTGATGTATTCGCCATTGATGATGATGCCGAATCCGGTCCAGTCCAAGAGCTTGAAGACATCTTCCAAAGTAGCGGTGAAGAGTTTCAGGGACATAACGTCTCCCTGTCTAACACCTCTCTGCAGTTGGGTCGGTTTCGTACTCCTGTCCTGAACGCGGACTGACATGGTGGCGTTTCTATACAAGCACTTCAGCACTTCGATATACCGATAGTCAATTTGGCACCGCTGAAGGGACTGCAGCACCGCCCAAGTTTCGATCGAATCGAAGGATTTCTCATAGTCCACAAACGCGAGACACAGAGGCCGATTGTATTCCTCGGTTTTCTGTATAATCTGGCGTAGCGTGTGGATGTGGTCTATAGTACTATAACCTTTTCGGAAACCGGCTTGTTCGGGAGGCTGGAAATCGTCAAGTCTGCGCGTAAGTCGATTTGTAATGACCCTCGAGAACAACTTATAGACGTGGCTCAAGAGCTAAAGAGCTAAATGGCTCTATAATTCTTCAAGAGGGTTCTGTCACCTTTCTTAAAAAACAGCACCGCCACGCTCCTGGTCCACGACTCTGGAACGTCGCCCCCAAGAACGACGGAATTGAATAGCCTCTGGAGGGCTTTGAGGGCCGGCTTACCGCCTGCCTTCAGAAGCTCTATAGTAATGTCGTCGTCACCCGGTGCCTTTCCGCTTTTTGAGAGCCATTCTGATCTCGTACAGGCTGACGTCCGGCATATCCTCGGTAAAGTGCCGAGTTAGCTTGGATCTGGGGTCTTGGACCAAGCCAACAGCAGGTCTCTGGGATCTGTACAACTGTCCATAGAGCTGCTGGACCTCTCAAGATCTCATCTCGAGATGAAATGACAGTGCCGTCGTTGGTCCTCAGTTTAGTCAACTGACTTTGACCAACAGACAGATCTCTTGCGAACACTTTTGAGCCTTGGTTCCGCTTTATCGCCTCTTTAATACGGGTAGTATTAAATTGGCGAATATCGTGTCGCACAGCCTTGAAGATCTGTCTGTTTGACCGCCTTAGGCAAGACCAATCGGCTGAGGACTGGACTGTCATTTCTTGTCTCCTCTCCATGAGTTTCAGAGTATGGTCCGAGAGCTTACGAGTCCTACTGACGCGACGGGCCTTGAAGTAGGTCGACCCGACCGCGTGGACAGTTTGCACGAACCTGCTGTTCATATCGCTCGCTGATTCACACTCATCTAGACATTGGAAGCCATTTTGTAGTTCGAGCTGAAAGCTCTCGGGGTTCTGGTATT
Organism: Leucoma salicis; assembly: GCA_948253155.1. Lineage (NCBI taxonomy): Eukaryota > Metazoa > Arthropoda > Insecta > Lepidoptera > Erebidae > Leucoma > Leucoma salicis. The sequence continues at coordinate 635,624 of OX411812.1, forward strand.
GGGCAGGTGATGGTCGGAGCGTACCACTGAGGGAATGTAATGTGGTTCCGGTGGCCCGCCAATAAAGGCAGAGAGACGACGCACGGCGGGTTTCTTTAGTGGGTGAGGGCCCCACACTACCCTGTTTGTTGCCCCGAACGACGGGGTGTGCGGTTAGGAACATTTTTTCTCGCCTTAACAAAAAAAAAGGTGTTGGTCGGAGCGTAGACTTCATCAAGCGTGACCTCTCGACTTTTGTTCTAGTATTCAAGGTGCCCCTGACTAGTCGGTGATCACTCCCAGTTTTAATCCTGCTGATCACTGAGACATCATTGAATATGTGTCGTTTGTCCGACAAGATGAAGTCAATCTCGTTCTTTACTGAACCATCAGGGCTAATCCAGGTCCATTTTCGCTGGAGCTGCTTCCTAAAGAAGGAATTCTTCATGCAGAGGCCTTCCTTCTCCAGAAAATCAGCCAGCATCTGGCCCCTGTGGTTCTTCTGCCCAAATCCATAGTGCCCCACCTTCAGCTCATCGTCTGTCCTTTCGTCTAGGTTCGCCCATAACCACCATTTGGATGGCCTTCGACATGTCCTCATATAGGGCCTCCACCTCGTCGTCAGAGTGTGTCGAGGTCGGCGCGTAAACCTGTATGACCTTCAGCGAATACCGTTTGTTTATTCTGAGTATAAAGTACGCTACCCTACTCGACATACTTTTAATCCTCTCCACGTTGCCTACTAGAGACCTGCGAACGATAAACCCGACACCCTCTTGGGACTGGTGGTCGCCTTCCCGGTGGAAGAGCAAGTTCCCGGACTGGACGATTGACGTGCCCTCAGCCTCTCTTCGGACTTCTGACAACCCTATAATGTCCCAGTGGACAGTGGTGATCACTGAGCTGGAAGAGGAATTGAGCATGATTGCTCAATTCCTCTTCCAGCTCAGTGATTCTCTCATCGGTCCGAAGTGTCCGAACGTTGTGCGTCACCAGGGCCAGAGGTCATTGTTATTGATAGCCTTGCCGCGACCGGAGATTCTTCGCACCCCCTGCTCCGCCGTTACCGGGCCCGCTATTATGAATATCAGTAATGTTATATTGTGTGAATATTCTCGAAATTACATGCTACTAACAGAACCTGGCTGCCATTGTCATGATGAGAGTGTCATCAAGATACTTCAAACTCCTAAATACATTTTAATTATTTTGTAGACGTAATTAATTAGTTTAATTTGTCAATAAGTTGATATCAATCTATTAAATAAGCCTAGTATGTTGTAGTTCACACTTAACCTATTATTTAATTTTATTTATTCCAGGAGCAGAGTGTCGAGTAGGCACGTGGAATGTAAGAGGTGGTGTGGAAGGTAAGTTACACGAGCTGGTAACCGTCATGTCGGACAGACAGCTTGATGTGCTCTGTGTAACAGAGACCAAGCGAAAGGTTAGCGACGCCTGTGATCTTCCTGGTGGCGGGTTAGCTCTGTGGTCTGGTGTACCGCAGAGCGATCGGGCCAGCATGGGAGTGGTGGTGTTGCTGTCCGCTCGCTTGGCCTCAGGTGTGAAAGACTACGGAATGTTTGATCCTAGACTTCTATGGGTCCGAATAAAACTAGGTGTCACCAGGGTCTTCATGGTCGCAGCTTATGCTCCCGTAGGCTCTTCGGTGGCATCGGATCTAGAAAAGTTCGGGGATAATGTTAGGGATCGGAAGTTCTGGATTTGGCAGAAGCTAGTGAACGCGTGATCGTATGCGGAGACTTGAATGGATGGGTTGGGACCAAGCGTCCAGGCTTCGAGGACGTGCTTGGTTCATTTGGTGATAAGAGAGTGAATGATGCAGCTACCTGCATGCAATACAATGCTCATTGCGGATGTATGTATGGAGAGAAACCTTATTGTGTCAAACACATTTCTTCAACATAAGGACATCCATATGTATACATGGAGAAGGAATGAACAGAGAAGTATGATAGATTTAATTCTGGTAGACAGTCGCCTCCGAAGTAAAATTCTGGATACAAGAGCCTACAGGGGTCCCACTGTCGACACGGACCACTATCTCGTTATTGCGAGATTTGGTGGTCTGTTCAGAAAGTGGAGACACTGGCGAGAGCGTGTCCACTTCGGAGGGCTTGAAAGAATAAAGATTGAAAAGTTGCAAGAAGAGAGTGTAAGAGCAAAGTATGTAGAGGGTGTCCGTGAACGGCTGACAATGGCAAGTCAGCCGGGATCTGACATAGAAGAATGTTGGAGAGTATTGAAAGATAGTATGGTAGATACAGCGAAAGAAGTATGTGGATGCTCAAAGAAGCATAGGAAAGTGAAAGGTGATGTATGGTGGGATACGGAAGTAGCAGCTTCCGTAGACCAAAAGAAGAAAGCGTGGCTGGACTGTGTATCTTCCTTGAACCTGAGTGCAAGTATGAAAGAACAGAAGAAAGAAATATACCGGCAACGTAAGAATGACACCAAAGCCTTAGTGAAAGAGAAGCGTGATAGAGAAAATATGATTGCAGTAGAAAGGCTGACCAAAAACTTCGAGAGCAACACCAAACTTTTCTGGAGGGAGGTGAAGAAATCTCGGAGTGGTCGGTCAGCTTTCAGAATGAATAAAATAAGGTCTAAAGGTGGAGACATTCTTACGCAAACACAAGATGTGTTAAGCCGATGGAGCGAATATTTTGGAGATATGTATGCGGATGTTCATTCATTCATGGAATGTCACCCTGGTTTGATGTCAATATCGGCGTTAAACAGGGCTGCGTTCTATCAGCCAGACTGTTTATCATATATCTGGATAAATGTCTACAAAGGTTGAATGAAATGAATGTGGGAGTGCAGATGGGCAACTCAGTGGTTAACTATCTGCTATATGCAGACGATGCGGTTTTATTAGCGCAGTCCGCGGCTGACCTGCAAACCCTAGTCGACCTAATGGCAGAAGATTGTAAGAAAAGGGGCCTACGTGTGAATGTGAGCAAAACCAAAGTAACGGTTTTTGAAAGTGAAGAAGCCAGAACAGATGTTAGAGTAGCAATAGGAAATGGTGTGCTAGAACAAGTGGATGAATTTCTATATCTTGGATGTGGATTCAGTCGAGATGGAAGGTACACCACTGATGTAGAGAGAAGAGTGAATGCGGGGAAAAGAGTGAACGGAGGATTGGGACAACTTCTCGGCAGTTATCACCTCAGCCAGATGGCACGTGTCGCAATACACAACGCAGTGCACGTCCCAACGTTATTATATGGAAGCGAGAGTTGGGTATGCAAAAAGGAGCATAAGAGTAAAATCAATGCGGGTGAAATGCGATCTCTGCGGAGAATCTGTGGAGTGAGGCTGACTGCATTCGTAACAACGACGTAAGAGAGCGAGTAGGTATGAAAGAGAGTATTGGTGTAAAGATGCGAAAGGGAATGCTCCGATGGTTCGGACATGTGGAAAGAATGCCGGACGAGTGACTGGTTAAGAAGATATACAGTGCGAAAGTGGAAGGATGTAGGTACAGGGGGAGACCAAGACTCACCTACCTAGACCAAATCGGTCATGTATTAAAGGAAGGTGGGGTCAGGAGTCTCCGAAACCGGCGAGCGTGTATGAAGAGAGTTGACTGTTGAGGAAGCGAGAGATGTATGCAAGAATAGAGCCTCTTGGCACTCTGTTCTCTCTGCCTACCCCGCAAGAGAAATGGCGTGATGATAAGTAAATAAGCATGTCAAATGCTAAAAATATATAAACTACAGCATGTTAGAAGGTCCTAAGCCCTTAAAAGTATGAAGGGAAGATCGAAATTTTTAAAATATCAATTCGGAGTTTGTAAAACTACAACAGTATAAAGCCGTAGGTAGCTACTTACACCATTTCGCTCGTACTTTTCATACTTGCGCGTTTGGGCCGTGGTTAGGTATAGGATTGTAGGCATTTATTTTACTATTACGCACGCACTCTGTAGGATGTTTTCATTTTATGTATTTTATAGGATTTTTGAAACTTTCATTATTAATAATAACAATTATTACATGTAAATTGAATATACTAAACACAGCGATACAGCAGTAAAGAGCAGCTGACTGTATCTTTCTCGCTCGGGTAAACTCGGCGGTCCCGATTTCACCCGATCGAGCCTTAGAGCCACCTCAGAGCGTGACGGATCAACCTCACTTACAGCCTACGGAAAAATGTGTGTGCGATGCTTCTCGCTCGGGTACACTCGAAAATCTGTGTGCAGTGCGCCAAAAGAAATTTTCACTTCAAACATTGTCTTTCAAAAAGTGGTTAACCTGGCGGTCAAGGTACAAATACAGCCATTTATGGGCGAGCCCGCCAAATGTTCAAACCTAGTGCTATGCTCGATTGACGCTTTATGTTTAACCGCACCCTAAGACGGAAGAAGAATAACGCCTGAGGGCTGTCCGCAGATATTCGAGATGCTGTTCGGACTGCGCGCCAACCAGTTCAATTGCGTGGGGTTCTGCTACGACGACAGCGGCGTGCCCGTCAGCGGCGCGGCGGCGATGCGGCGGCGCCCCGCCTGTGCGCCCGCCCTCCGCGCCGACCCGCCCGCGCCCCGCGCCGCGCCGCCCGCCCCGCGTGACCTGCCGCCCGTGAGTGGCGCACACTTATGTACACACACACATGAACCCCCCCCCGCCTCCGCATGGTTGCTCATCTCCCTTCTACTCTAGGGCTCCTGTCTCTTGCCGGTGGGTCGCGTCGCTCGGATATTCACCACCGCGCTAACCAAAGAAAAAGACTGGATGGTACTGGCTAGAATACTGCGCGAGTTGCCGCTACTGTTGCAGATGAGAGCGCTAGCTATCGGCCGGCGGGCTCAGGACCTGGACATGTTGGCATCAACTCTCTGTTCTATGGTAAGTTCCTACTTCAAAACATGTCTTATTTACTTAATCAACTTGAGCTATTTTTAACCTGATATTGTTCAATGTAACAATGTTAACAAGTTCTTAGATCTAGTATACTTAATGCAGATGTTATTCATGATTGTTTATAACTTGTGATAAATTCTAGTAAATACGTTGCTTATGACAGGGCCAGAAAAGTGAAGGCGATGAATGTTGTTACAGATATCGGACCGCAGCTTAAACTTCCCGGAGTGCTTGCGTGCAGCGGGTGGCCAGAAGCCGCTCATGTCGGAGTTCCACAGCTCCGTGCTGCCAGCACTGGCGGCACTGGCGCCCTACCACGCGTACCTCGAGCCGCAGACGCAGCAGCGCACCGTGCGCTGTCTGCTCAAGTACGGCATGGGTGAGTTGTACAGCGCGGGGTGCGTCCTACCACGCGTACCTCGAGCCGCAGACGCAGCTGCGCACCGTGCGCTGTCTGCTCAAGTACGGCATGGGTGAGTTGTACAGCGCGGGGTGCGTCCTACCACGCGTACCTCGAGCCGCAGACGCAGCAGCGCACCGTGCGCTGTCTGCTCAAGTACGGCATGGGTGAGTTGTACAGCGCGGGGTGCGTCCTACCACGCGTACCTCGAGCCGCAGACGCAGCTGCGCACCGTGCGCTGCCTGCTCAAGTACGGCATGGGTGAGTTGTACAGCGCGGGGTGCGTCCTACCACGCGTACCTCGAGCCGCAGACGCAACAGCGCACTGTGCGCTGTCTGTTCAAGTACGGCATGGGTGAGTTGTACAGCGTGGGGTGCGTCCTACCACGCGTACCTCGAGCCGCAGTGGCAGCAGCGCACCGTGCGCTGTCTGCTCAAGTACGGCGTGGGTGAGTTGTACAGCGCGGGGTGCGTCCTACCACACGTACCTCGAGCCGCAGACGCAACAGCGCACTGTGCGCTGTCTGCTCAAGTACGGCATGGGTGAGTTGTACAGCGTGGGGTGCGTCCTACCACGCGTACCTCGAGCAGTAGACGCAGCAGCGCACCGTGCGCTGTCTGCTCAAATACGGCATGGGTGAGTTGTACAGCGCGGGGTGCGTCCTACCACGCGTACCTCGAGCCGCAGACGCAGCTGCGCACCGTGCGCTGCCTGCTCAAGTACGGCATGGGTGAATTGTACAACGTGGGGTGCGTCCTACCACGCGTACCTCGAGCCGTAGACGCAGCAGCGCACCGTGCGCTGTCTGCTCAAGTACGGCATGGGTGAGTTGTACAGCGCGGGGTGCGTCCTACCACGCGTACCTCGAGCCGCAGACGCAGCAGCGCACCGTGCGCTGTCTGCTCAAGTACGGCATGGGTGAGTTGTACAGCGCGGGGTGCGTCCTACCACGCGTACCTCGAGCCGCAGACGCAGCAGCGCACCGTGCGCTGTCCGCTCAAATACGGCATGTGTGAGTTGTACAGCGTGGGGTGCGTCCTACGACGCGTACCTCGAGCCGCAGACGCAGCAGCGTACCTTGCTCTGTCTGCTCAAGTACGGCATGGGTGAGTTGTACAGCGTGGAGTGCGTCCTACGACGCGTACCTCGAGCCGCAGACGCAGCAGCGCACCGTGCGCTGTCCGCTTAAATACGGCATGTGTGAGTTGTACAGCGTGGGGTGCGTCCTACGACGCGTACCTCGAGCCGCAGACGCAGCAGCGTAACGTGCGCTGTCTGCTCAAGTACGGCATGGGTGAGTTGTACAGCGTGGGGTGCGTCCTACGACGCGTACCTCGAGCCGCAGACGCAGTAGCGTACCGTGCTCTGTCTGCTGCATTGTTACCCGAATTTTATTGCCGAATTATATTAGGTACTATCGCTCATATTCTTTCTTTAGGATGATCCCTATCAAGCAGTTTCTGTCCTGGAGTCCAACTCGTAAATATCAGAGTTGTACTCTTGAATGTAAGGAGGTCTTTTGATTTAAAGATTCATCAGACACTTTGTCAGGTTGTATGTTTGGTCGTTTGTTAGTGGATGAATGCATGTGAGACGGTCACTGACTATTCCAGCCTTCTGAGGTGCTTACCGCAGCGGATTTTACTGCGTAAAATCCTTTCTCCGGGAGAGGGGGTATTGTTACGATGTAACCGATTAAATAAATTGTAAAGTCGCATAATATTCAATTATACCGGATACGATATCCGCAAACTTAAGATGCGCGCGTTGCCCAGATTCCCTACTCAGTTAAATAATTACCAATGAATCATTTAACTGAGTAGGGAGTCTGGGCAACACGCGCATTTTAAGTTTGCGGATATCGTATCCGGTATAATTGAATATGCGACTTTACAATTTATTCCATTATTTAATCGGTTACATCGTGAGTTTTACGCGGGGGACGGCGTAACGCCCTACCACGCGTACCTTGAGCCAGCTTTCACACATCCGAAGAAAAACCATGGTATAGTCGACCGACGTGAGCAGCAATTCAGTGATGTAATTCTAACGGACACGTCTACATTTATGTACATAGTTGTTATGTCTGACACCTATATTCTTCTTGCAGTTCTCCGTACCCCGCAACCTTACATCAACGCACTAACGATCTTCACCTTGGAAACTCGGGAGACCATGGTCAAGATGCTTCCCGAAGTGCTACTGGACTTATCCAAAATATCCGACACCAAAGCCATCGCCAGTCCAATGCTCGAGTTCTTGTCCAGTAAGTGTTCCAATATATTTTTATTTTTCCCAACATCTTAGTGAAAAGTTTCTACGCCAATCGACCCTTGAGCTAATTTTCCTATTTTTTTTGTGAATATTTGACTTTAAAAGAGAAACGTATTTTGTAGCATAAATATTTAAAAACATTTTTGGAGTTTATATTTGTCAATACAAATATAAACTCCAAAAATGAACAATTTCGTACACGTTGGTGGCACGATAACTTTTAAGGTTCGACATCTCTGATAAATTTATAAGTATATTTTTTCTTTTTTATTGCATGTAGTGGCAGACGAGCCACGGTCCATCTGATGGTAAATGGTAACCGTCGCCTATGGACTCGACTATACCGAGAGTATTGTCAAGCCGCTGCTCACCAATTAATTTCATAGATATGAAATAAAAAATAAATGGCTATCTCCTGCCTGTGGCCGTGTGGGGCCGGCTTTAGAATTGTCCCACCCCTCTCCACCCATGGGAGTCGTAAAAGCCGACTGAGGAATACCGGAGGAGTGGGCAGCAGCACTCCCTCGAGTATTAACAACATCCACTGCGATCGCCAACCTGCCTGCCAAGCGTGGCGATTATGGCATTATCCCCCATGACGAGCACACGATACAAAATGGCCCCCAGTCACGGCAGCTCCGCTATTCCGTGGCCTAACGGTAGCGGGCCCGGTAACGGCGGAGCAGGGGTTGCGAAGAAACTCCGATCGCGGATAGGCTACCATAAACAACGACCTCTGGCCCTGGTAACGCACAACGTTCGGAGACTTCGGACCGACGAGAGAATCATCGAGCTGGAAGAGGAATTTAGCAAGATCCGCTGGGACATTGTAGGGTTGTCAGAAGTCCGAAGAGAGGGTGAGGGCACGACAATCCTCCAGTCCGGGACTTGCTCTTCCACCGGGAGGGCGACCACCAGTCCCAAGGAGATGTCGGGTTTATCGTTCGCAGGTCTCTCCCAGGCAACGTGGAGAGGATTGAGAGTGTGTCGAGCAGGGTGGCGTACCTTATACTCAGAATAACCAAAAGGTATTCGTTGAAGGTCATACAGTTTTACGCACCGACCTCGACACACCCCGACGACGAGGTGGAGGCCCTATATGAGGATATCTCGAAGGCCATCCACTCATCTAAAACTTACTTCACGGTGGTTATGGGAGACTTTAACGCGAAACTAGGCAAAAGGACAGACGATGAGCTGAAAGTGGGGCACTATGGTTTCGGGCAGAGGAACCACAGGGGCCAGATGCTGGCTGATTTTCTGGAGAAGGAAGGCCTCTACATGATGAATTCCTTCTTCAGGAAGCAGCCCCAGCGGAAATGGACCTGGATAAGCCCTGACGGTTCAGTAAAAAACGAGATTGCTTCATCTTGTCGGACAAACGACACATATTCAATGATGTCTCAGTGATCAGCAGGATTAAAACTGGGAGTGATCATCGACTAGTCAGGGGCATCTTGAATATTAGCACGAAAGTCGAGAGGTCACGCTTGATGAAGTCTACGCTCCGAGCAACACCTGCCCAATATCAAAACCCCGAGAGCTTTCAGCTCGAACTACAAAATCGCTTCCAATGCCTAGATGAGTGCGAATCAGCGAGCGATTTGAACAGCAGGTTCGTGCGAACTGTCCACGCGGTCGGGTCGACTTACTTCTAGACCCGCCGCGTTAGTAGGACTCGTGAACTCTCGGACCGTACTCTCAAGCTCTTGTATTATATCTTCAATAAAACCCCGTGAATTAATTAATACCAGTTTTATTAAATATATGCACAGTACCTTGATCCAACACCAGAGACTAAAAAGAACCGAGACGGCGAGGCGACACGAATCTATGGATCCGGTATACCACACTCTCCCACACCTTAATCGACTTACATCCTTATTAATATTAAACTATAATCTAGACTACTTAGATAGATAAAATATCTATTCACCTAAACTCTCCGAACACGAGAGAATTTGGTTTACATGGCGTTTCCATTGGCACCCATCTACATCAATTATGTATGTGACCCCGGGTACAGATTGTCCAACTATTAAACCCTGAATCCATGGTCTATATCCCTTCCGGTAATCTTTAACCATTACTTTTTGACCCATTTCAAATTTAATCTCCCTATTTCCTTGGTTCCTATTTTGTAATTTACACTCTACTTCTTCCCTCACTGGTGGTGGTCTCAATAAACTTAACCTATTTCGCAGTTCCCTCCCGAACATTATATTAATAATAGCTGGTGTGATGCCAGTTGTTCGTTGAGGGGCGTTCCTATAGTCCATTAAGAATAAATTAATTGCAAGGTATTATCACTTTCTTTAATCTTAGTTACCGTGGATTTAAACGTTTGTACGAATCGTTCAGCCGCCCCATTCGTTGCTGGGTGATATGGTGGTGAAAAAGTATGTTTGATTTGAGCTATTTTGCAAAACTCTTCAAACTCTGAACTTGTGAAAAACCTTCCGTTGTCCGTAACTAGATGAACTGGGAATCCAAATGTAGTGAATATATTTTTAAAAATTTGAATTGTACGCGCTGATGTTATGTTAGACATTTCAAATACCTCTGGCCATTTTGAGTAGCTATCGACTATTACTAAAAACATTTTATTGTAAAATGGGCCCAAATAATCTGCATGTATTCTGTACCAAGATGAAGGTGGTACAGGCCATGGTTTCCGAGTTTTACAAGGGTTTCTACTATTTTGTAGGCAAACACTACTAGTTTTTTACTACATCTTCAATTTCTGAATCTAGCTTAGGCCACCAAAAATAAGAGCGAGCAATTTCTTTCATACGGACAACTCCAAAATGACTTTTATGTAATTCTCTTAACACGGTTTCTCTTATTGAATTTGGTATTAATATACGGTATCCCTAAAACACGCAACCCCATCTACAGTTAACTCTTTAAATCTAGTGTGGAATGGAATTATGTCTGGAGGAAAATATTTTCGTTCAGGCCAACCATCAGATATATACCGTATGATCTTTGTAAGTGTCAAATCCTTTTTTGTTTCAACCTGTATTATTTTCCAATCTAAATTGTCTAATTGAGAATCATTTATATTATAGACACTGCTCGAATCTGCACTTAAACATAGTGGGTGAATATTTTTTATTGCACCTTTAGTTTCTATGACATTTCTAGACAGGTAGTCAGCTGGGTTGACATTCGTTTTAATGTGTCTGACTTTGTAGTTAAATGCTGATAAGAATATTGCATAATGTTAAAGCCTTTTAGCAGCCATTTTTGGGATACTTTTTGTAGGTCCAAATATCCGGACTAATGCTGCGTTATATGTTTCAAGCTCAAAAAATCTGCCATATGTATAGTTATAAAATTTAGTTATCCCAAAAATGACCGCCATAGCTTCCTTATCTATTATGGCATATTTTTGTTCAACATCACTTAACTTTTTACTTGCATATGCAATTGGCCTAACAATACCGTCCTTAGTTCTATTTGACAAAACTGCACCTAACCCTGGGTCTGTTGAATCCGTTGTTAAAATCAATGGTAAGTCAGGGTCATAATGTTTTAAGATTTTAGCAGATGCTAGTTTTTCTTTAATTAATTGGAAGGCATTATTACATTCAGATGTCCTATTAAATTTATTTTTTTTAGTGCATTCATACAATGGTGTAATGATAGATGCCATATTCTTTAAAAAACGGGAATAATAGTTTATCTTCCCTAAAAATGATTTAAGCAAAGTTAAATTTGTCGGCGTCTTAGCGTTTAGCAGAGGTTCAATATTGGATTTAATTAAGCTAATTCCCTTTTTGTCCACATTATAGCCAAATACCTCCAAACTTGTTAGAAATAACTTACATTTTTCTGGTTTTAACTTAAACTCACACTCTTGTAGTTTTTTCAATACTTTACACAATGTTTCAAACATATTTGACAAGTTGGTACCTTTTATGTAAATATTATCAATGAATACAATAGTATTTGGTATACCTTTTAACTTATTATACATTAAGCGTTGGAATGATCCCGGCCCTGAGCTCACTCCGTAGGGCAGATAGTGGTACTTATAAGTTCCTACTTCTGTGACAATAGTGGTACAATCCTGACTTTCAATACTAAGAGGGGCCTGTAAATAAGCCTCTTTTAAATCTAGTTCGCAGTAATACTCGCCCTCTTTTAAGGCATTTAATATGTCCTCGACTGGGGTAAGGGAAAATGATCAACTTCCAACAATGTGTTTACTGTAAGCTTATAGTCCCCACACAGTCTTACTGAATCATCGGGTTTTAGTATGGGTACAACTGGTGTTCCCCATTCACTTTGTTCGACTGGTGTGATTCTTTTGTTGTCTAATAATCTTTGAATTTCACTGTTTACCTTATCCCGCAGCACATATGGTACCCGTCGCAAGGCATTTTGGCTTACTACCTGACTTTAACATCAGTGTGATCACCTCTCCTTTAAAATTTCCCCAGCCAGGGCTAAATATGTCTGCGAACTGATTTCTTACATGTTGTTGGGCATCTGAAACGGTTTGTATTTTATTAATTCCTACTTTAGCACTACTACTTAAAATAGGGGGCCATAACTCTAACTCATTAAGCCAATCTCTACCGATTACTCTAGGAGAATTCCTGTTTACCACAAATATATCTAGGTTTTTACATATATTGTTATATTTGACAGGAACCTTTCTTAAAATTCCTAATGGTTGTGCTATACTTTGATCAAAGTTTCTAAATACAACATTACAATTTTGCAATTCATATTTGTTTAAGTATTTTACTCTATCTGTCATAGGGAGCACAGTGACCTCGGACCCTGTGTCCAACTGGAATTGGACATTATGATTATTTATGTTGACTATAATTAAATGAGGAGGTATCCTACTTACACTTCTAAAACAATAGGTTTCATATTCTGTATATGGATATTCCTCTATCACTTCCTTTTCTTTACAATTAAGTTCCTTATTTTCCTCCAACTCTGGCTCTAGTACATTTATTTGTCTTTGTTTCTTTTGACACATTCTGTATATATGTCCCTGCTGACCACATTCTGAGCAAAACTTCTTCCTCAGTGTTCATTCTGACTTCAAATGGTTATTCTTCCCACAACAATAGCACATTTTTCTGTTTTGTTCACTATGTTGATGTTTTTTAATTTTCCATGTTTGTTTTTTATTAGTATGGTTAGTAAAAATAGCATTTATTTCTTGTGGGCTGTCAGTATGTAGCAGAGCTGCTTCTACTGTTTGTGCAACTTGAATACACTGTTCCAGGGTCATGTCTGTAGGACTTTTCATTAGCTCAAACTTAATCATCTTTGATGTCACTCCGTCTATAAATTTTTCTTTAACTTGGTCATCGGTATCTTTAAAATGGCACTTTGCAGCCAACTTCCTCAACTCCAATACATAGTCTTCTATCTTTTCTTTTAACTGTTGATTCCTTTGTCTAAATTTGGTTTTTTCCAATACAGTAGATAGTCTTTGTGTATATTTTTGTTTTAATTTGTTACATATTTCTTCATAAGTTAGTTTATTAGGTTTTACTGGCGAGCATAGATGTGTGAGTGTTTCGAATACCTTTGGTGTTCATTTTGTCACTAAAAGGTGTACCTTTTTATTGTCTTCAATGTCATTGAGAAGTATGAAACATTCTAACTGTTGTTGAAAAACCTCCCACTTCTCACCATCAAATAGTTTCAATTCTCCATAAGTAGTCATTTTCTTGTTGTTTAGATGACTTATTTTTGTAAAATTCGCTTAGAATTTTTCTCAATTCGTCCACGTTACTGTTTTCGAAAACCGGCAAGTTTTCGTCTTTACATATCTGTTGAAGCTCCTGTTTACTGCACTTGTAAATATAGCTACGTTTTCCCAATTTAATTTCTTTTACAAATTCCGAGTCTGACATTTACTTGATAACTTAAAATTGAATAGTAATGCTGTACTGCTACTGAATGTGTAATGGCGGCGCCGAGAATGCAGTTTGGCGTACCGTTTGCACCAAGCCGGCTATTTGTTTTTTCAATGGTAAAATTCATTGTTCACCACGTTATGTCCATGTAATCGTCGCCAAATATTATATCTTCAATAAAACCCCGTGAATTAATTAATACCAGTTTTATTAAATATATGCACAGTACCTTGATCCAACACCACAGACTAAAAAGAACCGAGACGGCGAGGCGACACGAATCTATGGACCGGTATACCACATCATGGAACTGAGAAAAGAAATGACAGTCCAGTCTTCAGCCGATTGGTCCTGCCTGAGGCGGTTAAAAAGACAGATCTCCAAGGCTGTGCGACACGATATTCGCCAATTTAATGCTATCCGCATTAAAGAAGCGATAGGGTGGAACCAAGACTCGAAATTGTTCGCAAGAGATCTGTCTGTCGGCCAAAGCTAGTTGACTAAGCTGAGGACCAACGACGGCACTGTAATTTCATCCCGAGATGAGATCTTGAGAGAGGTCCACCAGTTCTATGGACAGTTGTACAGATCCAAGAGTCCTGTTGTCGGCTTGGTCCAAGATCCCAGAGCCAAGCTAACTCGGCACTTTACCAAAGATATCCCGGACGTCAGCCTGTACGAGATCAGAATGGCTCTCAAACAACTAAAGAACGGGAAGTCACCGGGAGACGACGGAATCACCACAGAGCTTCTGAGAGCAGGCTGAAAGCCGGTCTTAAAAGCTCTTCAGAGGCTGTTCAATTCCGTCGTTCTCGGGGGCGACGTTCCGGAGTCATGGACCAGAAGCGTGGTGGTGCTGTTCTTCAAGATAGGTGACAAATCCTCTTGAAGAACTATAGACCCATCTCGCTCTTGAGCCATGTCTATAAGTTGTTTTCGAGTGTCATTACAAATCGACTCACGCGCAGGCTTGACGACTTCCAGCCTCCCAAACAAGCCAGTTTCCGAAAAGGCTATAGTACCGTAGACCACATCCACACGCTGCGTCAGATTATACAGAAGTCCGAGGAGTATAGTCGGCCTCTGTGTCTAGCGTTTGTGGACTACGAGAAAGCTTTCGATTCGATCGAAACTTGGGTGGTGCTGCAGTTCCTTCAGCGGTACCAAATTGACTATTGGTACATCGAAGTGCTGAAGTGCTTGTATAGAAACGCCACTATGTCAGTCCGTGTTCAGGACAGGAGTACGAAACCGATCCAACTGCAGAGAGGTGTTAGACAAGGAGACGTTATGTCCCCGAAACTCTTCACTTCTGCCTTGGAAGATGTCTTCAAGCTCTTGAACTGGACCGGATTTTGGCATCAACATCAATGGCGAATACATCACTCACCTTCGATATTCCGACGACATCGTAGGCACAACTTCGAGAAAGAGGTCAATCGACGAATCCAACTCGGCTGGGCGGCGTTCGGGAAGCTAAGGAAGATCTTCTCGTCCAATATTCTGCAGTGTCTGAAAACGAAGGTCTACGACCAGTGTGTGTTACCAGTGATGACGTACGGAACAGAGACGTGGTCTCTGAATGTTGGCCTCGTATCAAGGCTCAAAGTCGCTCAGCGGGCCTTGGAGCGGGCTATGCTTGGTATTTCCCTATGTGATCGAATCCGTAATACGGAGATCCGTAGGAGAACGAGAGTGACCGACATAGCCCGCCGGGTTGCCATGCTGAAATGGCAATGGGCAGGCCACATCGTTCGACGAACCGACAACCGTTGGGGAAGAAAGGTTCTCGAGTGGCGACCACGTATCAGACGGCGCAGCGTAGGACGGCCTCCCACTAGATGGACCGACGATCTGGTCAAGGCCGTGGGGAGCCGTTGGATGCGGTCGGCACAGGACCACTTGTTGTGGCGTTCTCTTGGGGAGGCCTATGTCCAGCAGTGGACGTTGAAGGGCTGATGGATGGATGGATGGATGATCTCCTTCTACTGCCAAAACGCAACGATATGCTTCATGGCCGGTCACACGGGAGATGGTGGTACCAACCCGCTCGGGCCCGATACCAAGTGAGTACTCCCACTTGGTACCCAGCCCTACCACCAGTCATGCAATGGATGATAATTGCTTACTTCCCTTAGTCGCCTCATACGACACCCGTGGGAAAGAACGGGGTGGTGACACTTGTATTCTTAGTCCGTCACCACACGGACGGATATAAGAGGTGATCCATTTCGAGGTTCCCTACTTTTTTAAAGAAAAAAACAGAAAATTCAAATTTTATGGAGAATGTTTATTATCATTTGAAATAACATTCTTTGGCATTTATTTTTTGAAGATTATGTCTATCAAATGTTGGCCGTTGCTACGTCGCAGATGGTCCATCCGTTGAGTCCAATTTTCGATGACTCGTTCGAGCATTTCGACTGGTAATAACAAAGTAAGGAGGCCCATTTCTGGCTCAATGGGTATGTAAACAAACAAAATTGCCGCATTTGGGACGAAGAGCAACCTGAAGAGATTCAAGAACTGCCACTTTATCCAGAAAAAACAACGGTTTGGTGTGGTTTGTGGGCCGGTGGAGTCATCGGTCCATATTTCTTTAAAAATGATGCCGGTGCGAACGTAACCGTCAATGGCGACCGTTATCGTGCCATGATAACCGACTATTTGATGCCTGAAATTGAAGCTCGTGATCTCGGTGACATTTGGTTTCAGCAAGATGGCGCCACTTCCCACATATCGCATCATTCAATGGATTTATTGAGAGAACATTTCGGTGAGCACATAATTTCACGTTTTGGGCCGGTCGATTTGCCACCAAGATCGTGTGATATCACACCATTAGACTTTCTCCTGTGGGGATATGTAAAGTCTAAAGTTTATGCGGACAAACCCGCTTCGATTTAGGCCTTGGAGGAAAACATCACGCGTGTCATTCGCCAGTTATCAGTCGAAATACTCGAACGAGTCATCGAAAATTGGACTCAACGGATGGACCATCTGCGACGTAGCATCGGCCAACGTTTGATAGACATAATCTTCAAAAAATAAATGCCAAAGAATGTTCTTTCTAATGATAACAAACATTCTCCATTAAATTTGAATTTTCTGTGTTTTTTTCTTTAATAAATTAGGGAACCTCGAAATGGATCACCTCTTAGTATATTGACGATAGTAAAATAGCAACACTTCATTGATGAAAACATTAAACACTGTATCGACTTTATTTAATGGTTAGTAGACATTAACATTGTGAAGTCACGCACGCTCGGATTAGTTCGGGTACTGTCGGCGGTAATGAAATCTATTTTTAATTTGTTATAACTTAAACACAAAGTGAAAAATGTGAAATCGAAAATAACAGTCACGAGCAGGATTCGAACCTGCATCTCCTGGATACCGTCCAGATGCTTTGCCAATTCATTTTGCTGAATTGGCAAAGCATCTGGACGGTATCCAGGAGATGCAGAATGAATTGGCAAAGCATCTGGACGGTATCCAGGAGATGCAGGTTTGAATCCTGCTCGTGACAGTTATTTTCGATTTCACATTTTTCACTTTGTGTTTAATGTATGTTGCTAAGCATGTCAAATGCTAAAAATATATATAAAAATATCTAAATTGTTATAACTTTTTAATAACAACGACAAATAAAATATAAAACATACCCAGTATTGCTTTAATCGCTCACCCAATCACAATTAAACGATGCGATGTCGATACGATTTAGTGCGAACTGAGTTCTGTGTTCGTTTTCAGTAATCCTTATTACGACGAGAATGTTGTTGGTTGGTTATAGGTTAAGTGTACCCATCAGTGCTGTAACTAACCTTTTATACGCCCGGAGCGAGCTTCTATAACTGTGCCCTTAAAAATGTGTTCTAATCTTACCTGGTTCTGTCAATAAAATCTAATGTTTGTAAAATTAAATCTATCATCTAAAAACTACGTTTTTGTATACCTAATTATGAGGATTTACACACAACAGTGTGATGCGGGTGTACCGTGTAATGCGGGTGTACCGTGTAATGCGGAAGTGAATGTATGTACAGGGGGAGACCGAGACTCACCTACCTAGACCAAATCGGTCATGTATTGAAGGATGGTGGAGTCAGGAGTCTCCGAAACCTACGAGCGTGTATGAAGAGAATTATGAATGTTGAGGAAGCGAGAGATGTTTGCAAAAATAGAGCCTTTTGGCACTCGGTTCTCTCTGCTTACCCTGCAAGAGAAATGGCGTGATTATAGGTAAGGTATAATAAAGACTTAAACAATTAATGTCCTCTAGTTGTAGAGCTTTGCTGGTCCCAGCATGAATGGGCCGACACAATCGGGGAAGTACCGCTCTCTCACAGATCGGAAACAGAATGAAACAACAGTGGGTGACAACAACTCCTACTGTTGTATTTCGTATGACGAGTAAAAGCGACGGCAAATAACTTTTTTTTTAGTAAAATTATTATAATTTTACTATGTTCCTAATGGAGTATTAAAAATTAATTTGTTTTAATACTAAAAAATTATACATATTTGATTTCACCTCGCCTTCACTAAATAAGGATAACCCAAGCGTCAGATCTATCTATTGACAAGTGCAATTATGACATTTATATTTGTTCTACTATCTCAACTTTTTGATACAGCATCGATTGTGCCAAGTTGTTCGTTAGCAAACATTTGCTTTATAATATGTAAGACATATGTCAGCACAGCCGATGTGATCTAACTGGACCGTCCCTCGCCAGCGCTGACGCGGCTGCCGAAGGTGTTCGCGTCATTCGTGGAGGACCAGTACATGTCGGTATTCGCCATCCTGCTCCCGTACACGAACCCCTCGCGCTACAATCACTACGTCGTCTCGCTCGCACACCACGTCATCGCGGCCTGGTTCCTCAAGTGCCGCCTCTCCTACAGGCGGAACTTCGTCCAGTTCATCATACACGTTAGTATAATCTTATTCTGATCTCTTGTATAAAGCATTTCGGTTGTACTAGGAATGAAATGACGCTGACCCCACTTCTATCACGAGCATAGTGTGATGGCTTTTTACTATACATATAAGGCCGCGTTACCACATGTCGTGACGACAGATAATCGTGCAGGTTTATGTATAGTGGCTTGTGAATTGAAACGGAGGTGTTCACATACAGAATAGCACGACAAACTGTCGTCCACGACTTGTTTTTGTTATGGGAACGGTTAGAACGACAGTAGTAAAACGATATAAAAACGTGACGGCAAATAGTTTGTCGTTGTTGAGACTATCCATTATAGCCACGATAAAATCGTCAAGATCCAATGGGAACGGCTAGATTCAACAGTCGTTCAAAGATAAACAAATTCGAAGACACAATGGAGTAGACTAACTCGTCGTCCAGCGATAAACGTATCGTCACGACACAGTGAGAACGCAGCCTTATAACACAATAGAACCCAGTGTGCTTGTACACTGAAACGATGTATAAAAAATACAGAGATGCTTATTGCTGCCTGCTTGTTTATTAGCGCGCATTTCTGAAATTACTGAAGAAATTTCTATTTGGTTTTTATGGGAAAAGAGGTAGTATTTAAACAAAGGTGATTGTACACGGCAGGGTCTACACAACTACATCATAATGCCGTTCGAGGAGCAGCACAAGTCGAGTCACTTCCAGGGCGCCGCTGCCAACGAGGACTCCTCCAACAGGCAGAGGTCTTCTAGTTTGGTGAGCGTCTCTCATATACTCATTTAATTTGCTAGGGAATACGTGATCTATGCTTATTTTCTAACTATCGAGGTAATTTACTGACTGAGCTAATCTTTCGGGTGAATTAATAGAACAAATTATATGTGAAAGTGAAAAAAGATAAATTTACTGCGAGCAGGAATCGAAACTGCATCCCTCCCTAACTAAGGAGTGTTCTGAACGGCTAAGACCTGCCTTTGGTTTTGGATGTTTTTAGATCTGCGCCACCTATCGACAATGTATTTGCATAAATTTAATATTATTCTGATATACGAAGAGTAAGTTTAATTATTACAATTTACGTGTTGCCAAGAAATTTACATTTAATTTCTCTACCTAAAAATATTTAATTAGGACTTGTATAACATGTCTGTACGACATTGTAAAACAGTTTCAAAATGGGTTGCGTGGTTTATGAGCCTGTATGGGCACTTGTCTGCTCATACACTGATTTGTGAGGTGTAATGATATGCTACTCAGAAAGTATATTATGACGTTTATTGTTACATGATTACAATGATACTGCGATGTATTAACTACTTTAATATACACAATACATGAAGTTATATTGGGTTTAATTGCTAACATTGCTAATTAATTATTGGTGACTGTGCGATCTAGTCGTACAGAGCCCATGTCAAGAGGCATGTGTAGCTGAGACTGGTTGTAATAATTTAATACTTTGCGGTTATTTTCGTCGTAATGTATGATATTTTATGACGTAAGCGAAAACAAAACAGATCTGGCTTACACTGCTAAGCAATAGGTTAAAATATTTAGGAGTCATGACATAAAACTACTTACGGAATCTATCATATTTAATTATTTGAATTGGTATCCTGATTTTCTTTAGTATTACTTAGTACATTCCACCTGTGCATTGTATTTATGTGAATCGATGCAAAATGTATTTTCCCATAAATATCAGAAAGTATAGTATTTATGTGAATATAATAATTTCAAACTATCTTGTTCGATGTGTGGTTATGAGCCCTTAGCTCACACATGAATGTAATGTTTCTTCTTTTCGTAATTATATGCTATTTTTTTACTCTTTTAATAATATTCCGTGAACCGATTGCTAGTCCAAACATGGCCTTCGGTATAGCGGCACATGAAATAAAGGCGATAGATTTCGTATAAGTGTCGGCACTCCCGCTGACGCGCCTGTGCCGCAGGGCTCCAAGGTGTCGCGCACGCCGCGGGGCGCAGGCCCGGGCGCCGGCTCGGCCTCGGCCGCCTTCCACGTGGAGCTGACGGAGACCTGCCTCGACCTGCTGGCGCGCTACACCAGCTCGCCGTGCCAGGTCAAGCCGCACAGGTGCGTACGTGCTCTACTGCACAGCGACATAGAATGTAATACACATAATGTATCGACAGCGTATCATCTCATTGTGATTGGTAGAGGCACTCCGCACTCTCCATCTTGTGACGGAGGCAGATCACAAGGATAACATCATTTATAATTTGTTACGGAAAAGTTTAGTTTTGGTTGCTACGCTATTGAATTAGGTTCACCCACGGAGTACGCTAAATGCGGGTGTTCGAGGGACGAGGTACAACGATAGCTCCGCCCCTATATCAAAATCCATCTAGCGGTAAAATATATTTTACAGCGTAATAGAGAAAATTTTTCATTAATTTGGTTTGTCTTTTTACCACTACATCGTGTAATAATACAACAATTTACACTATAGTAGAACTATATTGTTCACAATATATTCCAGTATAACAAAACTCCAATTGCTTGACAATAAACTGTATTTTACACAAGAACTTGCTTCACAAACGTTCACTCGCATCGATATTAAAAGACTGCCCGCAATCGGCCAAGTTACCTGTATTTATTCTCTAATCCGTAAATAAATTCCCTTCTACCCTCCGCAGAGAGTTTAAAATATCTAAATACTATTTTTATTAGTCAATTTAAAGGTGATATTTAATAAAACCCTACAATCGTTACAATCAAAACAGTTTGTTCCAGAACATTATATATGCGTTAGGGTGGCTGGACCACATCTATACTAATATTATAAACAGGAAATATTTGATTGTTGGTTTGCATTGAATAAGCTCCGAAACTACTGAACCGATTAACCGATTTAAAAACTTGGGATAAATTATTAATCCATCCCTACTAGCACAATTTCCGTTATGAGTCCTAACGTATTCATGCGTTTCTAATTCCTATATAAACTGGGAATCTAAAATGATAACAAGTAACAAGAAGAAAAAAAAGAATCCTGCTCGTGACTTATTTTCGATTCCACATTTTTCACTTTGTGTTTAATGTATAGTGCTAAGCATGTCAAATGCTAAAAAATATATAAAAATATCTAAATAGAAAAAAAAGAAGTTTAATAAATAACATGACTTTAATGTATTCGATAATGGGTTTGCTGGTACGACGTAAACTCTATCATTTTTGAATACTCACCGACAGATGACACGTCATTTTCCAATTATTATTATATTTTAAAATTTCTAGTAACTATGCATTTGAAATAATTAATATTTTAATAAACTAAACTAAATTTACTTATTTGTGCCGAAAACTCTTATAATATGTAAAAACAATATTAAAATGAGATGGGCAGAACGCAACTTTCCGACGACAGATGTGTCTTGGTAATGGAACAAGAAAATGTGATTTAAAATGCATATATTTACAAATTTAAACTTACACATAAAATGTTATGCCATTTTGTTTTAAGTTTGATCCTGAGCCATTTCTACACCCATCAAGAGCGCACTTCATGGTTAAAAGAATTTAATACCTATTTAAACGAAAGATGCGTCCGAACCGGACGAAACTGCGGTTTGAGGCCCCGTCCACTGACGTCACTGACCTACTTGAAGGCGACATGACCTAGTCTGCGGCATTTCCGCTCTTTTTCCGTGCTCCATGGGTTCACCCCTGTAAATAATAGCTAAATAATCTCTCAGTCAATCACGGTGATCCTTCAAACGATCACATAGACACGATGCGATAATGATACGAATCGTGTTACAGTGTAACCCACCAGGAGGTGGACTAGTTTACATACCAACCTCTCCCTGAATGTTGTGGTTGACTCTCAAATAGGACAACACTTTGTGGGACCGACAAATACAATATAAAGTACATTCAGACTCGGACAGTCTCAATCGAAAGCAACGCGGGAATGTCAAGCGATCATAATATATACGAGTAGGGATCAAAAAGTTGTGAGAATGAGATAGAATATAATGACTATTGATAACTTAACAATTTATTTTTCTACATAGTCTCCGAGTCTCTCTACACACCGAGTCCAGCGCTTTTCCAAGGTTCAGTCCCTTTCAAAAAAAAAGTTTTGTCTTGGTCCTGCAAAAAGCCCTCCACGGCATCCATCACCTCGTTATCGTCTTCGTACCTGATTCCCCTTAAGTATTCTTTCAATTTGGGGAACAGATAAAAATCGCTAGGCACCAGATCTGGTGAATAAGGGGAGTGGTCAACCAATTCGAAGCCAGCTTGCTGAATGGCAGCCATCGCAACTGCCGACCTGTGCGCGGGTGCTTTGTCATGATGAAACAGCACGCCCCTTCGAAGTTTCCCTCTCCTTTTCTCTTTGATGGCATTCCTCAACTTGAGAACTAAAGCTGCATAATATTGGCCTGTAATAGTGGTTCCACGCTCCAGGTAATCAATCAACAATATCCCTTCTGAGTCCCGAAATATTGAGGCCATAACCTTGCCAGCCGATGCCACGGCACGAAACTTCTTCGGGGTCGGTGATGATGGCCGTTTCCATTGCGAAGATTGCTGTTTTGTCTCGGGATCAAAATTATGGACCCATGATTCGTCCATTGTTACGAAACGAGACAAAAAGTTTTCAGAATCTTGAAACTTGTCCAACAATATCTTCGAAATGTCAAGTCGGTTTTGTTTCTGACTGTCGGTTAACATTCTCGGCAACCATCTTGCGGAGACTTTTCTCATATTCAAAGATTGTTTCAATATGGATTGAATACTTCCATATGAAATGCCCGTTTTTTGAATTAAGTATCGGATGGTAACTCTTCGATCGCTCAATACAATTTTCTCGATTTTCGCAACATTTTCTTGGGTGACTGACGTCGATGGACGGCCGCAACGATGTTCGTCTTCCGTGCTCGTTCTCCCTACTCGAAATTGAAAAGCCCACCTTGCAACAGTGGAATACGGCGGAGCAGACTCTCCTAATGTTGCCTGCAAATCGCAATGAATCTCTTGCGTCGTTAACTTTTTTAAACAGAGGTATTTAATAACGGCTCGCACTTCGTTTTTCTCCATGTTCGAGAACACGTTCCGACACGAAGCAAACAAATGACTACATTCAGAAAAAAACAAAAGAGAATCGGAAGATTTTTTTTCTTTATTAATATTACAAATATGTATCTGTGCTATGCCTGCCAGTATTTATTTTTTTCTTACCAAGGAGTATGTCTTTCTCACTACTTTTTGATCCCTCCTCGTAAGTATGTGTCCTGTGGCACCACACACCTATGCCTATGATCTTCAAGCATAACTCTGTAAACTGTGATAGTTATATTTGTGAGGCTTCTATCGCGATTTGAATATCGAGTCATTTGTGTCAGTTCCCATTGACGTTATGTTCGCTGACGGTACGTCGCGCGAGTCTCACACGCGTTATGTCGACAGGAGCGACACGGCGGAGTTCCTGTTCAACGGCGGACAGTCCATGACGTGGGTGGTGGGACACAAGCTCGTCACCATCACCACGTCAGGTTGTTTGCAGAACTCCTTAAAGCAGGGGCTGTGTGACAGGTATTACTTTTTATATTTTATGTATTGATTGGATATATTTCAAAATTTGTTGAAATTTGCAATCGGGATTCGTACTAGTGAATATGTATGTATAAGGTAGTCTATATAATATTCTTTATAAAGCGTTGTTTAATTCTATTTTCGATTCGTAACTACAATCTTACGTCAGTCATTCAGAATTCTGATAATATCCATTACAAATTTGTTTAAGGAGCTATTGAATTTTTAGCCTTTAGCGTTAGGTTATATCCCAGGCTCCCGATATGTTAGGAGGATAAAACGTATACCAGTTTTTAAGTCTTCTTAGAGATCAAGAGCAATCAATCAAAAGAAGTTGCATCAAAATTTGTGAAGTAGTTGCGTGATGTGCGTACCAACAAATAGATGAAAATTCTAAAGAAAATGTGTTCACAAGCCTAATAAAGAATTTTTTTTCTCGAATATCGCAAACACAACTCTGTTACAGATTTTTGGTTTATCTTTAGTTTGTAAATGTTCGAGTCTCATTAAGAGTTATGAGACATGTTTAATGAAGACCAATAATTAGTATAAACGTGATCCGCACACAAGCAGTAATCCAGCACTTTGCCGGCAGGTGCGCGGCGCTGTGCCGCTCGCACGCCGAGCGCGCCGCCAGCCCGCTGCCGCCGCTCACTGCGGCTGTAAGTGCTCACGTGTGCTCACTGCACTTCGTATTAGCCACTTATAGTCAGCATTAGCACCGCGCCCCGTCATACGGCCATTGCTAAACTGTAACGTCCTCGCTGAATATTGAGAGGGTGTCTGTGCTAACTTCAAGCATGAACTCTGTTGAAGCATAATTTAATCGACGCTTTAGTTTCCTTTATGATGTCCCTTATGAATATTTTCCACGATATAAGTGAATTGCCATACTATTGACATCCCCAATACGAGTACGTCGAGTATATATATATATATACGAGTTTGACTTCTGATAGCTGCAGTTTTGGATCTGAGAAATCCAGATACCATCATGTTGCTACTTTCAGTATTATCTAGATGAGAAGCACTCCAATGTATTTAACCTGTAAAAAAAGGCTAATTGTAGTCCCTGTTTGTAACGAACGATGAATTAAACTTACCATCAGCTGCAACAGTTTATTTTTTAATACTACCTGGGTGGCAAACAAGCATACGGCCATACGGCCACCTGACGGTAAGCGGTTACCGTAGCCTATAGACGCTAGCAACACCAGTGGCATCACTCGCGCGTTACCATCTCCAAGGAAAGGAATAGGTGATGAGGAAGCATAATAAAGTAGAGGACAGGATATATACTAAAGACAGGCAAGATAATAAGGAGAGGGTAGGGAGGAGGCTCGGACCTCCGGCGCTCTCAATTACCATACGAAACATAACGCCACGAATACCTACCGTTGTTTTACGCCGATCTTCTGTAAAAAGGTGGTAATTCCCCGATCGAGCCTGCACATTCATGCTGAGATTAGCAAGGCTCTCTAATAATACAGAAACGAACACCTGGTGCGATACGAGTATTAATGGATTCCTGTAAAATATAAATTTTCAGTCACAAATGAACGACACATCGAGTGACAGCCAGGCGAGCGCGACCAACAGCCAGCTACACACATCACAGTCGCAGGCCAACGTGCCAGAGGTGAAACGGTCAGTACTTACTGTCGTTACCACACATACAAGTTAGATATAATCGCTACAACAACATTCACAGCGTGGTCAAACGTGACTGACTGCGGCGACCCATCCGGTTGGCTTGTACAATCAAATTGGCTTACATACTGAAACATTATACTGGATTGGCTTGTATCGCTAAATTATCTACTGGACTTGCTTACTCGACTATACTAACTATTCCATTGGCTTTTTCAAATTAATTCTGTACTAGATTGACTAAACTCTTAGTGGATTGGCTTACCCGACTAAATTATCTTGTGGTTTGGCTTACCCAATTGACTGACGTACCTACTTACTTGATTGACGTACCTTAATAAAATACCAAGGCTTATCTAACTTAATTATCTACTAGATTGCCTTTTCCAACTAAATTATCTACTGGATTAGCTTGTACAACTAATTCACAAATAATTTATACTTTAAAGTAGCTGAGCATGTCAAGTGCTAAAATACAGATCAAAATGAGAGATACTATCTAATAATTTCTCTGTTTCGGAATGTAAACCTTGAGCGTCCTGCATCCGATTTTGTACCGCGGCACGAGCACATCTACCTACATATGATACTCGAGAGGTAGCAATAATCAATATTTTTTTACAAGACGAGTACGCTATGCTCCGTAAACAATAACTTATATGACTATGGCCGTCCATATCCATATTTAAGTAATCGTATGTATTCTTATAGAAAAAATAATATATATCGGTGAAAATCCAAATGCTCAGACGCAGATAATAAATAAATGACATTGTTTTCTATGAGTTTTAAAGTGTCCAGTGGAATCTTCTACCAACGGAAATAGTCCGGAAATATATAATCATTAATTCGG
Organism: Leucoma salicis; assembly: GCA_948253155.1. NCBI lineage: Eukaryota > Metazoa > Arthropoda > Insecta > Lepidoptera > Erebidae > Leucoma > Leucoma salicis. Next base: position 662,085 of record OX411812.1, read on the forward strand.
CACACACTAGATTTTTTACGAGAATTTAGGCTCTGGAAAGTAACCGTCGTCGTTCCAAGCTAGCAGATATATAAATGTTCGAAGACTTACTACTAATTACCGCTACTCTCCGATGAGCTTTGTGTGAGAAAACTAGTATGGTCTGGTGTCTTTTAGATTTAGATATATTGTTACAATATATATAATATGCAAAGAGTTTTATAAGTACTTACATACCGATGAGCCGTAATACATAGTTAAAGCATATTGGACTCAAAAGTGTAGGACGTTATGTTTGGCGCCTAAATTAGACCTGCCCTGCAGTGACCCAAAAAAGGTTGAGTTAAGAAGCGAAGATTTAAGAAGCGGTTGGGTATGATATGAATCGAGTGTAGGGTAGTTAGCTGGGTGCGCTCTCTGTGTATACGTGTAAGTACACGTGCACGTACAAGTACACGTGCACGTATAAGTACACGCCGGCCGCAGGTACACCAAGCACTCGCTGCAGCGCAGCCGCAGCGGCGACACATCGAGCTCGTCGCTGTCCGTGTCCGACGCGCCCGCCTCCCCGCGCGCCTCCAGGTGTGCCTCGAGCACGTGCACGCTCTGCTCTAGTTGCGTTCTGCCTGAAACGTCGTACCGGAATGTGCTATCTTGTCTTGTATCTAGAACGCTACACTATCTTATGTTCTTGCTTCTGCACATTACTTATGAAGCTCTCGTAGTTTGTACTTAATACTTATTACATTTTCATAGTGGACAACGTTACTTAGATGTTCCTTTCTTTTTGGATTGAATGTTGAATATAGTTGATTTATTAGTATTTCATACATTGTACAACATCATTTAATTAGTAACATATTATGTTTAATACGTTACTTGTACATGTTAGTAAATGTGAACTATTTCTTTTAATAACACGTTAGTTACTGCAACCATATATTGCTAAACATTTATATATATTTCGAGCACGTAATTTATTAGTCACTAAATGTATAAGAGATGATGCAAATAAATATACAGACACATACTCAAACAAACAATATTAATGGGTTTTTATTATGTTTCAACAAATATTTCTATATATAATTTCGTTTGTGTGAAACCAACAGACAAAACTCTTCGGAGAACAACAAGACTTACGACCACCTCAACCAGTTGCTGAACCAGTTCTCACAACACTTCGAGAGGGTCTCCAAAGAAGTGGTAAGTACCACTATCACCATCCACTTTGCTACCGAAACGTTGCACATTTAGACTATCTTTGATGTAAATCAGTTTTACTAAGTTTGATATTTATTTACCGAATATTTAAATTTAATTGTGAAACGGTTTACTAACTGTATATGAACCAAGTTCTGTGAAAACAATTACTATAATAAAACCCTAATTTTTTTTTTGCCATTGCATTAAAATAACGAATGTCTTTTATATATAATCAAAGGACTATGTCAGTTAAACTCAACCCACCAAAGTCAGAGTATTTGCTGTACTCTCCGTGCCTCCCCGACAGTCAAGAATATCTGATCAGGAAATTTCAAGTAGAGGTGAAATACACATTGGACAAGAAAAAATATATGGATTAACTATCTGTAACAACCGACTTACCCGTGGGAACGATGAAGGTTTCTAAGAAGAATCATCAGAATGGCGGCGACGTAGTTTGCCACTCGTCACGTCTCGTTTCCCATAAGTACGAAAAGTGGACAGCGGAAAGCCGCTTTGCTACGTTGAAAGTCGGTGGAGGTATAGAAGGTAACTTTAATGAAGTTTGCCAGTTGATGAAGGAAAAGAGGATTGATGTTATGTGTGTGAGTGAGACGAAACTGAAAGCATGCGACTCCACTAATCACGGCTCCTACACGGCCTATTGGTCTGGAGTAACGGATTCCGCCACAGCTTGCCAGGGAGTGGGTCTTATACTTTCTGCACGCATGATTGAATGTGTGAAAGAGTCTTAGTGTGTGAGTGCAAGATTGATGTCGTTGAGAATGAAAGTAGGTCAACTCGCATTTTTGCTGTGGGAGTGTACGCTCCTGTCAATTTGGGTTCTAGTATGACACGGCAAGAGCAGGAAGAAAGAGAGGAGTTTTGGGAGAGTTTAAGGGATGTGTTGAGTAGAAGAAAATATTATGAACGTGTAATCATGCTTAGTAATTTTAATGGCTGGGTTGGCGTAAAGCGTCACGGCTTTGAAAGATTAAAAAAGGTAAGTTTGGAGATAAAAGGGTTAATTTAAATGGAGATAATATATTACAGATATGTTTATAATGGGACCTTTGTGTTACAAACACTATGTTTGAACACAAAAGTATTCATACTTTTACACGGGAGGCGAATAATAAGCTAGATGAAATATTGAGAAAGAATGTATTGGACACAAGGGTCTATCGGGGGACCGGAATACATTCAGATCACTTTTTTGGTAATGAACCGAATAAGTGATTTATTCAATGGATGGCGTCACCGAGTCCCTGAGACCAAGAGCATACTAGAAAGAATAAAAGTAGAGAAACTGCAAGAAAATGAAGTAGAAGAGGTTTGTATAAAAGTAATTTGATTGAAAAGCTTAAATATTTCGAAGATGTATGTGAACTAAAAGAACTATGGAAGTCATTTAAGGAAAATGTGGTGAGTGTGGCTAGTGAAGTATGTGGTCTTATCAAAAGGAGGAAAGAAAGAAAAGTAAAGAATGTCTGGTGGCATACAAATGTGCAAAAAAAAATTTCTGTGAGAAGAACAAAGCTTGGTTAGACTGGCTGGCCGCCAGAGCTAACGCAAGAATGCAAAAAGCGTCCAATGATGACGTAGATAAAGCGTGGAAGAAGTATAAAAAGGTGAAAGAAACTGTGAAAGATTTAGTAAATAAGAAAAATAATGAGCAGAAAGATGATTTTGATAGGAGGCTGTCTGAAGATTTTCGGACTAACATTAAGATTTTCTGGAAATCCGTCTGTTCAGTTAGAGGGAAAACACAAATCTCAGAACCGAACATGATCAGGGTCCAGAATGGAAATGTAGTGAAAGGGACACAATGCATATCAAGGAGATGGAAGGAATATTTTGAAAGCTTGTGTGAGAGAGGTAGTGAATCAAGTTCCATAGGAGATAGGATTTGCCGTGTGGGCATCATGCTCCACCCTGTAGGAACCTGTAGGTTCCCCCTAATAGGAAGAGTCCTATGGGAGTCGTAAAAGCCAACTAAGGGATTACCGGCGGACCTGGCAGCAGCGGTTCCCTGTGTACTGAAAACATCCACTGCGATCGCCAACCCGCATGCCAAGCGTGGCGATTATGGTAAAAACCCCCAAATGAGTGCATACAGACAAACATCGGTCCCCAGTCACGGCAGCTCCGCTATCCCGTGGCCTAACTGTAGCGGTCCCGGTAACGGCGGAGAAGGGGGGGTGCTAAGAATCCCCGGTCGCGATCCGGCTACTATAAACGACTTCTGGCCCTGGTAACACACAACGTCAGGATACTGAGGACTGACGAGAGGATCACTGCGCTGAATGAAGAATTGAGCAAGATCCGACGGGATATTATAGGATTATCAGAAGTGCGAAGATAGGGTAAAGGCACGATAATTCTCCAGTCCGGAAACTTGCTCTTCCACCGGGAGGGCGACCACCAGTCCCAGGGTGGTGTCGGGTTTATCGTTCGGAAGTCTCTCATAGGTACCGTGGAGAGGATTGAGAGTGTGTCGAGTAGGGTAGCGTACCTTATACTCAGAACAACCAAACCGTATTCGCTGAAGGTCATATAAGTTTACGTACCGACCTCGACACATTTCGACGAAGAAGTGGAGGCCCTCTACGAGGACATCTCGGAAGCCATTCATGCGTCTAAATGTTACTTCACGGTGGTTATGGGAGACTTCATCGCAAAACTAGGCATAAGGAGAGACGATGAGCTGAAGGTGGGGCAATATGGATTTGGGCAGAGGAACCACAGGGGCCAGATGCTGGCTGATTTTCTGGAGAAGGAAGGCTCTTCATGATGAATTCCTTCTTCAGGAAGCAGCCCCAGTGGAAATGGACCTGGATTAGCCCTGATGGTTCAGTGAAAAATGAGATTGACTTCATATTAACGGACAAACGACACATATTCAATGATGTCTCAGTCATCAGCAGGATTAAAACTGGGAGTGATCACCGCATAGTTAGAGGCATATTAAATCTAAATATGAAAGTCGAGAGATCACGCTTGATGAAGTCTACCCTCCGACCAACACCTGCTCAATACCAGAACCCCGAAAACTTTCAGATTGAATTACAAAATCGCTTTCAATGGCTAGACGAGTAGACCAATCAGCGAGAGATATGAACAACAGGTTCGTGGAAACAGTCCACGCGGTTGGGTCAACCTTCTTTAAGACCAGTTGCGTCAATAGGACTCAAAAACTTTCGGACCAAACTCTTAAGCTCATGGCAAGACGGACAGAAATGGCGATGCAATCTTCGGCTGATTGGTCCAATCAGAGGCGACTAAACAGGCAGATCTCCAAGTCTATGCGACAAGAAATTCGCCGATTTAATACCCTGCGTATTAAAGAGACGATAGAGCGGAACCAAGGTTCCAAAGTGTTCGCGAGAGATCTGTCTGTTGGGAAAAGCCAGCTGACCAAGCTGAAGATCAATGACGGCACTGTTGTTTCATCTAAAGATGAGATATTAAGAGAGGTCCATGAGTTCTATGGACAGATATACAGATCCCAGAACCCTTTTGTGAGCTTGATCCATGAGCCCAGATCCAATCTTACTCTGCACTTTACCGAAGATATCCCGGACGTGACGCTTGTACGAGATCAGAATGGCTCTCAAACAACTAAAGAACGGAAAAGCACCGGGAGACAACGGAATTACTATAGAGCTTCTGAGGGTAGGCGGAAAGCTGGTCCTCAAAGCCCTCCAAAGGCCTATTCAATTCCGTCGTTCTCGGGGGCGACGTTCCAGAGTCGTGGACCAGAAGCGTGGTGATGCTGCTCTTCAAGAAAGGTGACAGAACCCTCTTGAAGAATTATGGACCCATCTCGCTCTTGAGCCACGTCTATAAGTTGTTCTCGAGAGTCATTATAAATCGACTCACGCGCAGGCTCGACAACTCCCAGCCTCCCGAACAAGCTGGTTTCCGAAAAGGCTATAGTACCATAGACCACATACATACGCTGCACCAGATTATACAGAAGACCGAGGAGTATACTCGGCTTCTGTGTCTAGCGTTTGTGGACTATGAGAAAGCCTTCTATTCGATCGAAACTTGGGCGGTGCTGCAGTCCCTTCAGCGGTGCCAAATTGACTACCGGTACATCGAAGTGTTAAGTGCTTGTATAGAAACGCCACTATATCTGTCCGAGTTCAGGACTAGAGCACAAAACCTATCGAACTGCAGAAAGGCGTAAGACAGGGAGATGTCATGTCCCCGAAACTCTTCACCACTCTCTGACTAGTGGGTCTAACATGGGCAAGACGAAAGTCATGCATTGTGTGACCACGTCATTTTAGCACCGGTCCTCGTCGGGAACGTGGATCTAAAAGTTGTCGATCACTATGTATATAGATAGTGCCATTCACGAAGACGCGCCCCTCCACATTTGGCAAGGGGGCCACGGAGTGTGGGACGATTGAGCCAAGTGTCAGTCGCGAGCCATGAGCGGCTCGGTGCACATGGGTAGTACAGTTCACGTTGCTTAAATCCAGACTCGGCAAGAAAGTTGCTCTACTTAATAAAAAAAATTAAAATGTCTAGAAATAATCGATTTCTATCAGTTTTATATTTTGTGAAACTATGAAAAGTATGAAATTAGGAAAGTCGGCGGGTTATGACAAGATAATTGCTGAAATGCTGAAGGCTGGACACGGCATCATAGCAAGACCGTTGTACCACCTTTTTAACATAAATTTTAAAACCGGTAAAGTACCAAGTCATTCGTTCAAGGCCATCATTGTACCCATCATCTACAAAGGGAAAGGCTCACGACAAAACTGTAAAAGCTATAGAGGCATTAGCCTACTTACTGCGAAATTGTTCTGAAAGAAACCAATGAGAAATGGGACATACACTGAATGGTTTAACATCGGAAAGGGTGTTAGACAGGGATGTGTAGCGTCTCCGTGGCTGTTTAATCTATTTATGGATAGTTGTTTGCAAGAGTTGAAAGAAAGTGGGTATGGGCTATAGATGAATGGGTTACTCATCAAATGTCTTCTCTACGCTGATGACCAAGTTATACTTGCGTCATCGGCTGCTAAGTTACAGGAGATGGTAACATTAATGAACGAATCCTTGAAAAAGAAAGGAATGAAAGGGAATGTTGAGAAGACAAAAGTAATGGTTCTTAAGAAGGTTAAGAGATGACCTGACATAACCCTATGTTACCTGGTGATTGAAGGACTGAAGGTTCAACAAGCAAAAGAGTTTGTGTATCTGGGAATATTGCTTACGAGAGATGGGAAGTATTTAAGAACATTGAAAGGAGAGTGAATGCAGGAAATCAGGTAAATGGGGCACTACTCTCCTTTACAAGTAGTTGGAAAGTGTCGGAAAAGGCGCGACTCGCCGTGCACAACGGAGTGTTAGTACCAACTCTAATGTACGGAAGTGAAAGTTGGGTATGGCAGAAGAAGAACAAGATTAGAATAAATACAGTGGAGATGAGAGCTGTAAGAAGTATGTGTGGTATAATTTTAAAAGATAGAGTAAGAAACAATGTAGTGAGAGAACGATGTGGTGTAAAAGAAGATATAGTGACAAAGATTAAGAAAGGAATGTTAAGATGGTTTGGACATGTAGAGAGGATGGATGAAAGCAGGATAACAAAAAATATATATATGGTGAGCGTGAATGGTGCAGTTGGGAGAGGTAGACCTCGTCGAACGTTCTCTGACCAAATCAGAGAAGTTCTCGAGAAAGGTCAGGTCAGTAGTACCCGTTAACCGACGAGCATGTATGAGGAATATAATGACAGGGAATGAGGCAAAAAAAGGTGAGCAAGGATCGTGGCAAGAGGAAATCCGTTGTCTCTACCTACCCCTCTGCGAAAAAAGGCGTGAGTCTATGTATGTATGTGTATTTACTAAGTATGTGAAGTGTTAAAACTTTGAATTTTGTATTCATCTCAGCTCAACTCCACTCAGAACAGTAGCGATTACAATCTACCGCTACGTTGACTACAGAAACGCTTAAGGACGACACGAATAATACAGTGGTACCGATTCGAGCGAAACTGACAAAAGTACTAATCACTTCCCACCCCTTATCGTTTAGTGTGATATATAAAGTGTGCGTGCGAGTACATGGCGTGTGCAGGACGCGGAGGAGCGGGGCTCCCGCGCGGGCGAGGCGGCGGGCGCGGGCGCGTGCCCGTGCTTCTGTGGCAGCTGGGCCGAGCTGCACGTGCGCGCGCCCACCGGCGACGTGTGCTGGGTCATGCGCGTGCAGAACCAGGTGAGGCGCTTGTTTATAGCTTGTTATGTAATGTGACACGATACCGAAAGTATGGCACGAACGATACTGGTGTCATGTTTTTGTTAAGTTCCAAGCAGTGATAGTCTAGTGGTAAAACGGAGAACTGCAAAGACCATGGTATCGATATCGACCCCTAGTGCGCGGTCAGCACACACCTCTGACTTTTTCAAATTGTTCGAGAATATATGTATTTGTTTATAAATTATCACTGATCGGGGAAGCACAACATCGTAAGAAAGCCTGTATGCCCGAGAGATTTTGTCGACGGCTTGTGAAGTCTGCCAACTCGCACCGGGGCCAGCAATGGATGGACGGCCTGAATCTCGTGCACTTTGATAGGAGACCCGTGCCTAATGGTAAAATAGTAATGGGTCGAAAATAAAAATCTTAATGTATGAGGTAAAAATTACACAAATTGCTTACCTACATATTCATCAAAATAGCATTGACGTAGTTAAAGGTCTCTCTAGACTCTGTACCAAACATTTCAGCGTACCTTGCAGCTACAGTAGCGCCACCTGATGGTCTCAAAAGACATTCAATATGAATATATAGTCTTTTGGTTAGGACAAAGCTATTAGTGTTCGTAATGAATACATATATTTATTATAATATATAACAGTAATTTAGAGCTGTCCGCTGACGCCGTCTGTCTCCCACGCAGATGAACTGGGACTACCAGATGGAGTGGCCGCTACAGGACGTGGCGGCGCTGCTGGCGCCCCGCGGGCCCTCCGCCCTGTGCGGGGACGTGCGCGGGGACGTGCTCGGGGACCTGCGCGACACGGTATTATTGTCTTGTTGATGTGTGCTCAAACCTCGCTCATAAATTTTATATTGATTCTCAACGATTGTACCGAGATAGAAATACAGATAACGGGATAGTTGATGTCGTGTTTAGGCTCATTGAATTTAACATACTGCACCAAGATTGTTAAAAAAAATCAACTTAAAATAAAAAAATAGGAGCGCGAGGGCAATATCCCTCCACAGCCCGGTTGCGCTGTTAAGGATTTAAATAACGTGTGAAAAAAAAAATTTGCAGTGTTTTAAAAAGTATAATGGCTTCTCCATCAAATTGTGTTTTTTGTAAAGATTCTGATGTAAATTTAATACTATTTACGAAAGCGACATTAAAAAAGTGTCGAATCGATAATAACAGTCACGAGCAGAATTTTAACCTGCATCTCCTGGATACCGTCCAGATGCTTTGCCAATTCAGCCATCGTGACAACTGCTCTAGACTGCTAAACTCGACAACACATTCATACTTTCATACATAACGTCCTGGGTGACACCTGCGCCATCTGTCGGAAGTATTTACATACATTATACCGACCAGGTAAACTTAATTTTACAATTAAGATTTTTACCTAATAATGATACAGGCCTATAAATATTTAGAAATGTTTATATATATTTTTAGCAGTACAAGTACGCAACTCCAATATCAAATTCCAATCGAAGTTGTGAGTAAGATCCAACATGGCTGGCATAACTTTATATGTGTTGTAAAATTTATAGACCGTGTCGATAATTTATGAAACCAAAAAAAAATAGTAGGATGAAACCCATTGGAAAAGTAAGAAAATATAACAAAAATAAAAGGAAAAATAATTTACGGGCGATTTGACGTCGGGCAGGGGGTTAAAAAGCTAACTGGCAAAATTGTAGGCAATAAAAAGGTTTACAACTTTTGTATTAACACTTTTTTCACATAACCTCAAAATTTATGTGAAAAATCTAAAAAACCAAAAAGTTGGTTTTTTAGATTTTTAGATTTGTAAGTTTCCATGTTAATTTGATTAATTAAAAAAAAATCAAATCCATGAAACATAATATATTGCAAAAAACGTGAAAATAGTTAATTTTCTAAGTATTAAAGATAGGATTCGAAGGGAATTCTATCAAAATATAATGCTTATTTTTGCATTTTCTGAGAAAATTTTCAATGGTTATGTATATCTTTTTTATACCATCAGAATGTAGAGATTTCATCGTATAAAAAGCACACCAATTTTTATCAAAAAGCAGATATTTTGACGTGAGAATTTTTAATTGAAAATTAGGGTGATTTTTCGATATTTAATCAAAATAAGAGAAAAAAATAAATATTTTGCATCAAAAAAAAATTACAATGTGTTTGAGATATAAAAAGGTAAATTTTCCCCAAATTTCGGGAATAAATATTATTTTTTGTGGAAGTTAAAAGTAAAAAACCAAATAGTCGGTTTTTTAGATTTTTCACATAAATTTTGAGGTTATGTGAAAAAAGTGTTAATACAAAAGTTGTAGATCTTTTTATTGCCTACAATTTTGTCATTTAACTTTTTTCGATAGGACTCTTAGTTTTGCGGGAACACGTGATAAACCGATTTTTACCCTTAAAAGCTCACCCCCACCCCCTTCCCGACCTCAAATCACCCGTAAATTATTTTCCCTTTTATTTTTGTTATATTTTCTTACTTTTCCAATGGGTTTCATCCTACTATTATTTTTTTTTTTTCACTTTTTACCATTTTCAAAGTCTTCGGCACTGGCCTGTTACGGAACAAATGAAATAACAAGTGCACGTGTACGCAGGGCTCGGACAGCGGCCCGCGGTCCCGCAGCGGCTCGGCGTCCTCGCAGAGCAGACCCCAGGCCTCGCCCGACCTGCACAAGTCCAGGTATTTGTTGCAAATATAAAAATATAGCCATGGAAAGGGTAATCTTAAACCGACGTGGGTGACACTCGCCCATTCCCAATTCCCTATCGTCTTGAGAAATGTTCAATTATATGAATAGTTGGATTTACAAAAGGAATGGAATCGTACTTGTAGTGATAACATTAATATTTTACAATAATCTGATAGATAGCTCCAAATGCCGTGCTAAAAAAATAATTTAATTTATCTCTCCAGAACTTCAAATGATCTCCAGAGTTCTGGTTATCAGACCATAATCACTTGCGGGAGCACCTATCAAAGAAAAATTAATTACGAAAATGTATCTAGAAACAGAGTGAAATCGATGAACATCTGTACTTCTATAATACTATTATAAAGCTGTAACTGAACTGTGTCTATACATTTGAGAAACAAAAATGTCTGTATGTGACGAAAACAGCATATCACGCAAAAACTATTTAACGGATTTTGATGATTTTTTTTTAGTTCATAGTTCTTATTTAAAAACTGGTATACGTTTTATCCCACAACTGCACCGGGAACCTGAGATATAACCTAAAAACTAAGTACCTGTCGCGGGTCAATGTTCGTATATACAAAAAATATCTCTTCCTATTTTATAGTTAGTTAAAAATAATTAAACTTTTTTGTTGGATGGTTTAAAACTACTACACCATATGTTACGATTCTGACGTCTCAGGACTGCTTGTTGGGAGGTCAGTGTTCGGCAGTAGATGACGAATAGTTTATGTATTTATTCGTGTCTATGCTCAAATAGTACTTTGATATAAATATGGCACACTGCAGCACAATATTTCCAGGATACAAAATAGCCTATTTCTTTTTTGAGTTATATACACATACAGTCCGAATATGTATGCCGTGGAAGTACTGCTTTCAATGCTTACATAAATTCGTGAAGACATATTTATAAACTTGATTTGCTCTTGTGAATTTTTACGGTACCCATAAAATATATGGTTGGTGTCATTGTGCATTAGTAACCGTTCCTCATCAAAGTACATACAAACATGTGTTTTATAGAACTACTTGTTGACAGTTCGGACTCGGTGGTGGGCAGCGAGCGGAAGCCGCCACATGCCGCTTCACACTGCATCGTACAGCCACAAAGGTTGGTGAGACAGGCGATTTCTTCCACAGGGTAGCCAGCTTCAAAAAGCTATGGAGTATATTTTTCATGTATAATCAATGTTTTTCATAACGGACCACTGTCTACGGCTGTCCCCTCAGAATAAGAAAGGTTTAGTTTAATTCACCACACTGACCCATTGCAGATGAGCCATACTTCACAAGCTCCAGGGAATATCTCTCAAGAATGCATGATCTCACAATGTTTTCTTTCACCAGGCACTGGTCTTGATCTTTTACGAGGTGAAATCTGGACCTCGTGTGATTTATTCTAACTCAGTCTAGTTGGCTGGAGTGTATATAAGTGACGATATTCGAAGTTAGTGTATAATCGTATGACGGTAGCTGTCCCACTCCAGCAGGATCAGCACGCGGCCCATCAACATCCCCGGCTCGCCACAGCGGCAGAGCTCGTCCAGCACCACCGAGGAGGAGGACCTGCTGCTCATAGTGCAAGAGGTAACGCGCTTGTCTTTACTAGACATCTGTACAGCTAGCACCAGATTTGTTGGAAGGTACGCGCAGTGTTGTCGCACTCTCCTGTGTAAGTCGTTTGTCTCGGTCGCGTACGTCAGTCTCTTATTACAGATATTTTCGCAAGGCGCTATTCGTCGGGTAATATTTTAATGCCTAGTCCTAAATTGGGCATTTGTCTGCTGAACAATAGTTCAAAGTGAATAAAAAAAAACATTTAAAGCAATTCAACAATCCTTTTTTTGACGTCATAGAAAACGTTATATACGAGCTTCCATTAAAATAACAACTAACATTCTCGTTTATATTAAAATTCACTGTGGTCGTACTTGAAGTTGCCTTCCTAACTGGCCAGGGCAAGTCTCGCCACCCGGTTCGTCGCTCCAACTCGTCGCCGGAGATGTCGTCGTCGTGGAAGGCGGCGGTGGCCGCGCGGGAGCCGCCCCGCACGCCCGTGGCTCCCCCGGAGGTGGAGCTCGGCCCGCTCGCTGACGACGTGCCCATCGACACTGAGGACATGATACTGTTACCTATCTGTGAACCCACGTATGTATATAGAAACATTTTAACTATTTTAGTGCGTTTTGATATTCCTCGTAATTAATACATGATTATTTTCCACACATACTTATTATTAATTGAAATGATTTCGACCGTTTAGTAGCTATGAAAGGACATATATTATGTAGTTTTGTCGAACACCATTATTATTAAGGTACGATATCGATTTAACTCTTACGTTAACGACTACAAAGTAATCATTATACAAAGTAGCTTACTTCGGGGTTATTGTATGCAAACTTTCCGTCGCGAGAAAGACATGATATTTTTAATCATGATCATGATATATTCAATTTTGACCTTTTTAGGATTCAGTTTTTAATGTTAGGTAACCTGTTAATTTACTATAATACGGATGGCGACCTAGGGGCACGAGTGGGCCGGCGCCGCTTGGACAACACGCGTGCAAGAAGCCAGCTAAGAAGAGCGACATGCGTGTGTCGTGCGAGGCCATCCCTGAGGAGATGAGCGGCACGTCGCCCGCCGCACACCCGCACCTAATGACCTACAACTCCGACCCCGGTGAGCTCACTCGTGTGTATACGTGGCCACCTTATGACCTACAACGAAATATTATAGTGCACAAACACAATATGTATTTTCTGTTCCCTCGCTCTCATAGTCCAAAATGAGAATTAAGCCCCTTAGTATGCAGTTCCCTCAGTGGGTTTGAATGTAAAACACTAAATCGTATCGACATTTGCGATCGGTTGAAGGATCGCTGTGATTGGCCGAGGGATTACTGTGACATTACGTGTCGGTGTCTCTACCAATCACAATGAAAACCACGATTTAGTGAGTCACATGTCCCCGCATGTTGACGAAAATTTAATTTTAGAAGTGAATTGTTAGTAGTGACTTTATCGTGTGCCGTGTGCTGCAGGTGCAGAGGGGGGCGAGGCGGGGCCTGCGCCGCAGCTGCAGAAGGTACGCGCCACACGCCTCACACGCACTGTCCTACACTACACGCACTGGCCTACACTACACGCACTGTCCTACACTACACGCACTGTCCTACACTACACGCACTCGCCTACACCACGCACTGTCCTACACTACACGCACTGGCCTACACTACACGCACTGGCCTACACTACACGCACTGTCCTACACTACACGCACTCGCCTACACCACGCACTGTCCTACACTACACGCACTGGCCTACACTACACGCACTGTCCTACACTACACGCACTGGCCTACACTACACGCACTGTCCTACACTACACGCACTGTCCTACACTACACGCACTCGCCTACACCACGCACTGTCCTACACTACACGCACTGGCCTACACTACACGCACTGTCCTACACTACACGCACTGGCCTACACTACACGCACTGTCCTACACTACACGCACTGTCCTACACTACACGCACTGTCCTACACTACACGCACTGTCCTACACTACACGCACTGGCTTACACTACACGCACTGTCCTACACTACACGCACTGGCCTACACTACACGCACTGGCCTACACTACACGCACTGGCCTACACTACACGCACTGGCCTACACTACACGCACTGTCCTACACTACACGCACTGGCCTACACTACACGCACTGTCCTACACTACACGCACTGGCCTACACTACACGCACTGGCTAACACTACACGCACTGTCCTACACTACACGCACTGTCCTACACTACACACACTGGCTTACACTACACGCACTGTCCTACACTAAACGCACTGGCCTACACTACACGCACTGGCTTACACTACACGCACTGTCCTATTTGATCACAAATACTCTTGTTCGCCAATCATGCAAAAGCTACTGAACCGATACCTTTTTCTGAGTCAACTTGCGCTTGGGGCGGGATTTGGCCGGTTCGCGGCGCTTGTGCCACGGTGGAACTCGTATTCGTAAATAACCCGATATTTTAAGTTTTCCATATTGTGAACAGAACGATGTCAAAGAAAAGTCAAAAAACGCGAAAACTATCCAGTAAATGCAAGCATCGTCATTATACTCGTATAAGTAACTTTTTATGTAATATAAACTTAATACACAACCAAGCAGGCTATATATGCATGGAGTATGGTCATAGATAGATGTTATTTACGAGATGGCGTATAGCTCCATATGTGTTATCCAACAGACGGCCAGCGAGGGGACAGTGCCGGAAGGCAAGCCGCCCACCGCACCGCGTGGTACTGGCGCCGTGTCACGTGACGACCTGCCGCCTCTAGCACGCTCCAAGCGATCCAACACCATCTCTGTCATGAGCCCCACGCGCCGCCACAGGTACGCCCCCACACCATCTCTGTCATGAACCCCACGCGCCGCCACAGGTACGCCCCCACACCATCTCTGTCATGAGCCCCACGCGCCGCCACAGGTACGCCCCCACACCATCTCTGTCATGAACCCCACGCGCCGCCACAGGTACGCCCCCACACCATCTCTGTCATGAACCCTACGCGCCGCCACAGGTACGCCCCCACACCATCTCTGTCATGAATCCCCACGCGCCGCCACAGGTACGCCCCCACACCATCTCTGTCATGAACCCTACGCGCCGCCACAGGTACGCCCCCACACCATCTCTGTCATGAGCCCCACGCGCCGCCACAGGTACGCCCCCACACCATCTCTGTCATGAACCCCACGCGCCGCCACAGGTACGCCCCCACACCATCTCTGTCATGAACCCCACGCGCGGCCATAGGTACGCCCCCACACCATCTCCGTCATGAGCCCCACGCGCCGCCACAGATACGCCCCCACACCATCTCCGTCATGAGCCCCACGCGCCGCCATAGGTACGCCCCCACACCATCTCCGTCATGAGCCCCACGCGCCGCCACAGATACGCCCCCACACCATCTCCGTCATGAACCCCACGCGCCGCCACAGATACGCCCCCACACCATCTCCGTCATGAGCCCCACGCGCCGCCACAGATACGCCCCCACACCATCTCCGTCATGAGCCCCACGCGCCGCCATAGGTACGCCCCCACACCATCTCCGTCATGAGCCCCACGCGCCGCCACAGATACGCCCCCACACCATCTCCGTCATGAACCCCACGCGCCGCCACAGATACGCCCCCACACCATCTCCGTCATGAGCCCCACGCGCCGCCACAGATACGCCCCCACACCATCTCCGTCATGAGCCCCACGCGCCGCCACAGGTACGCCATCTCCGTCATGAGCCGTCAATTGTTGTGAATATGGTAATCTTTTACAATTTATATATTTAGATACATACGCCTATAATAAACGCCAATGTCACGGGTGCACTCTATTGTGTCTGGATACAAGGAATGCTGAACTATTCTGTAGTGGAAGTTGTTTAAAAGTATCAAGTATCAGTGGAAGTAAGTGGGTGAATTGGTAAAGCATCTGCACGGTATCCAGGAGATGCAGGTTCAAATCCTGCTCGTGACTCTTATTTTCGATTTAACATTTTCACACTGTGGTAATTTGTTTAAAAGTAGATTGTATCAATGCATGTTGTTAGTAATGCGCTAGTATGCTAACATTGACTGTATAATAATTTGTGAATAAGGAAAAAAGATTATTTTAGTACGAGCAGGAATCGAACCTGCGTCCCTTCTTTTCCGGGGAAGTGCTCTAATCCATTGAGCTATCGTACCATTTCTAGAAATACCGAATTTCCTCATCACATTTGTCTTAACGACCAACGCCCTCTATCGGCAATGCATTTACATGCACTGATCGGTATTTCTAGAAATGGTACGATAGCTCAATGGATTAGAGCACTTCCCCGGAAAGGAAGGGACGCAGGTTCAATTCCCGCTCGTACTAAAATCCTCTTTTCCTTATTCACAAATTATTATTTGTACATTAAGAGTAGCTGAGCACGTCAAGTGCTAAAATATAGATCAAAATATTGACTGTATCTCTCTTTTCTGATATAATTCTGCTGCTGTATGTTAGCCCATACATCCTTATAGACCCCGACATCCTTCTCCTCCGTCTATTGTACCACTCCCTGCGGCCGGCAGCACGCGATTGATGCCCCATGGTGTTGCTAGCATCTATAGGTAGCCGCCTATCATCAGGCAGACCGTATGCTCGTTTGTATGTACATACTTGACGTAGAAGATGCTTGCACGCTCTAGCAACCTCGCTTCATGTAATATTCTAACAATAATAAAGTAGTATAGTACGTCTGAATTCGCTCAAAATTATAACGATTTTTGCCCAAATTACTGGACTGATTTACGATGAGTTTTTACAAATCGTTTGCAAATATAATGTCGAGTATATGGTTTGAAATTTTGTTCACATATGAATTCCAACCTGTACTCGTATATGCATGCACAGAAGCTTTCTGTATCTTGAATTATTCTATATTTTTGCCTTTACTAATATCATCAAATGACGGGCGATCTATATTTGTGACGATCGCTAAAGCCCACTTATGCTGCACTGGCTTAGAACATGCATTATTCACAAAAGATTGAAAAGAGTATGTGATAACAATATATTTAAATTAGTTAAAACATACAGTGTCCGTCATTGTCATAACTCTTGTAGTACCTTAAGCTTATCAGCCCAACCCTGCTTGTTTTTTATTTTGTTTTTGTTTTCTTTTCTGTTTCGCTATACGCATATACGTGGCAAGTACAGTATGTACGCGGGCAGGGCGCCGAGCGGCTCGACGAGCGGCGTCTCAAGCAGCTCGGCGAGCGGCCCGCCGAGCGCGGCCGTGGGGGCGGGGGGCGGCGGCATAACGCCCAGCTTCGTGTTCCTGCAGCTGTACCACAACATGAGCACGTACCCCATCACGCCGCCCGTACCAGGTACTCGAGCTCGAAATGTCGTCGCGACGATCCAATACGTTATATTTACCAATCTTGGACCTGACTCCCTTTCACGTAGTGAGGGAGAACCGGTTTGCTATATCATGCTGACACCACATGCTTCGAATGTTCTAGCAGTGATATGATGTACTTAATTCCGTCACAATACGGACGGTCCATCACTACTATCAAGTGCTCATAACAAAGGGCGAAATTAGATTTGTCTCTTTCTTTATCGTGTACACTTTTACAATACACATTAGTAGTGTCCTTATCCATTGTGGCAGGGAGATCGGCCTGCTATACCTATTGAGCACATCAGTCGGTAGATTTTGTGATAATGATGTTTTTATTGCTTATAATGGCATGTGAGCCACGGCCCAAATTATGTTAAATGGTAATCGCCGCATATGTACTCAATAATATTGAGAAAACTGCCAAGCTGCTAGGGATTTGTGATGCAGGTGACAGACGCAAGTAGAAATTCCTTCATTTCACTGAAAATGTTGACCTTGAGTGGTCATAGAAAGAAATGTAAGTTAAAAATAATTGAAAAAGAGATATGTGCGAAGGATGTGAAAACGCGTCTATCGCAATGTCCAATCGTCGGTTGCGCGTGTCCGCAGGCGAGGCCCCGGCCATGCTACACCCGCTGGCCGAGCGTCCGCTGCGTGTGAGCGGCGTGCAGAACGAGCGCAGCATCAAGAACCTCGACCTCGTGCCGCCTGTCGAGACTTACAAGGTATCACTGTTTTATTTTTTAAAGTCATTGTTAGAAACAGTCCAAACAAGCTCAACATAAAAACACATGTAAGAAAAAAAAACAATTATAAGAAAAACAGAAAAAAAAATGTTAAATATATTCATTAAAAAGTATGGGATAATATTTTATTCACTTCATTTACACACGTTGTCTTGATTTTGAAACAATAATTTAGGCTCTAATTACAAAACCCAAATTTATTATTACATCATTTTTGAAGTCCCTTACGAGCCGCATTCAGTACCTCCTTTTTTGAAATCTTTTCAAAATACTAAAAATCGACATATATGAGATGCACAGATCAAGTGTTTTCTCTGCGCAACATTGTGGAGAAGCATCTGGCTGTAGGCCAGAGGGTTTTCTGCAGTTTTGTGGATTTGGAGAAAGCATTTGACACGGTTGTACGAATGGAACTTTGGGACATTTTGCCGGAACATGGTATTAACGGTAGACTGCTACAAGCGATGCAGTCCAACTACATGGACTGCAGAGCTTGTGTGCGGCTGGATGATGGAATGTCACCCTGGTTTGATGTCAATATCGGCGTTAAACAGAGCTGCGCTCTATCAGCCAGACTGTTTATCATATATCTGGATAAATGTCAAGGTTGAATGAAATGAATGTGGGAGTTCAGATGGGCGACTCAGTGGTTAGGTCTCTGTTATATGCAGACGATGCGGTTTTATTAGCGCAGTCCGCGGCTGACCTGCAAGCCCTAGTCGACGTGATGGCGGAAGATTGTAGGAAAAGGGGCCTACGTGTGAATGTGAGCAAAATCAAAATAATGTTTTTTGAAAGAGAAGAAGCCAGAACAGATGTTAGAGTAGCAATAGGAAATGGTGTGCTAGAACAAGTTGATGAATTTGTATATCTTGGATGTGGATTCAGTCGGGATGGAAGGTACACCACTGATGTAGAGAGAAGAGTGAATGCGGGAAATAGAGTGAACGGAGCATAGGGACAACTTCTCGGCAGTCATCACCTCAGCCAGAAGGCACGTGTCGCAATACACAACGCAGTGCTTGTCCCAACGTTATTATATGGAAGCGAGAGTTGGGTATGCAAAAAGGAGCATGAGAGTAAAATCAATGCGGTCGAAATGCGATCTCTGCGGAGAATCTGTGGAGTGAGGCTGACTGACCGCATTCGTAACGACGACGTAAGAGAGCGAGTAGGTATGAAAGAGAGTATTGGTGTAAAGATGCGAAAGGGAATGCTCCGATGATTCGGACATGTGGAAAGAATGCCGGACGAGCGACTGGTTAAGAATATATACAATACGAAAGTGGAAGGATGTAGGTACAGGGGGAGACTGAGACTCGCCTACCTAGACCAAATCGGTCATGTATTGAAGGAAGGTGGAGTCAGGAGTCTCCGCAACGGGCGAGCGTGTATGAAGAGAGTTATGAATGTTGAGGAAGCGAGAGATATATGCAAGAACAGAACCTCTTGGCACTCTGTTCTCTCTGCCTACCCCGCAAGGGAAATGGCGTGATGATGAGTAAGTGAGTATGAACATATATCATATATGTCGATTTTTATATGTTTGAAGTGTAAAAGAGCTTATTTGTTTGTCAATCCCTGATGCTGTAACTACTTAACAAATCGTGTGAAATTACATATTGTGACAAATTACTTTTTTCCTGAAATGGAGGGTTCCTTTCTATGTTTATATACGTCAGATGGTGACGTATTTATATCATGTGTAGATACTAGCTCTTGCTTTGTCATAAGTTATATATCATATATTGATTAATACTAATGCTGGGCTGGGATCCTATTATTGATTATTACACAAGTTTTGTTCAACTCGAATTAGGCAACCATAGCGATGATTGGTAGGTCTAACAAACCATACCCAAATGTATATTATTTTCACATCAGCATAATGATCATGGATTCCTAATACTCGCATTTCTTTATTGTTGAGATATAAATTAATGATAATTTTCTCAGATTGGCGTGTTATACGTCGGACCCGGTCAACAGGACAACGAAGTTTTAATACTCAAGAACGAATATGGCAGTTTGAGGTCAGTTCCATAACTCACTTATTGAAAAATAACATTAAGTTTTATAGCTAAACATGCGTTCACGATATTGGAAAGGGTCATAAGCACAAGGCTTCTTCATTAGACCCTGAACACCATATGCACAGTACATGCTAGGAAGAATGAGGCGAGTGACGACATTCTGTTTAGGGTGGAGCTATGTCGAGTAGGAGATAAGTTCCTATAGCCACTTAGGGGCTCCATTATTAGACCCTGGATACCACCGAGTCCATATTTTTTACTGATTCCGGGGGCCACTGAGCGGTACAGTTAATACTGCAAAAAGATTTAATAGTATTTTACCTGCTGCCATACTCAGCTATTTAAGAAAAAAAAATGTTTAAATACACAAAGATTGCTAAGGGTGTCATTTGAACCGATGAAGTCTTGGAATCCATTTTAATGTTGACTGTAAATAATACTTGTAATAATCTGTATCAGATCTTTTTATGTACATTATTTCGACCTAATGTTATTTGTAAATACTCCCGATAGATGGCATTGATATTACAAACGGCATTCTATAAGTCTGGTCCGCATGTGGCCTGTGTAATATTATACAGTTTTAACAAATTTGTGTTGCCCCTTTGTTTACTCGTGCTCTTGGAATGTGAAGATGACACTATATATTAGTCGATGCCTACACGCACTAGAACAGAGTGGTGTATGATATATGTGGCCGCAGGTACGCGGAGTTCCTGACGCAGCTAGGCTCGCTGGTGTCGCTGGAGGGCGGGGCCGACGACCAGCCGCACCTGTTCCTCAACCTGGAGAAGGGCGGCAAGGACGGCAACTACACCTACGTGTGGCACGACGACATCATGCAGGTGCGTCTCGCCACTTATGTTCTTGTTCAGTTGATGTTCAAAACCCGTTAGAGGTAAGACTTGCTTAAGTAACAGCAAGACACTGAAGTCGCTGGTCACCGTCAAGATATATGCTGAAAATAAACGGGCTTTTTCGGCTTTTTATATAAAATCCAAACATATAAAGCTGTGTGAAATGAAATACTAGTGTGGGCTGCTACCACATAAACACAACATACACTTCCACTTCCAGTCATCACTCGTCACACGCGCGACACATACACACATACATCACACATGAATACCACACTGCTACACAAAACACTCATCCGGTCCTCGCCGGCCGTACAGTGAAAACGCGCTCCTACAACGGCCGCTATCGTTATTACAAAGAACAGCTGCGCGCCAGTCAGGACTTGTATCCGACGCAGAGCCCACGCCGCTCGTACCTCCGCCGCGTACCTACCCGCTCTTGCTTTCTGTGCTTTGATTGCTGTGATAAAAGCTTGTGCTACCGAGGAAATATACTTTTGCTACTTGTAGGGCTGTCGTTTCTATCCAACTGCTTGCCAACCCGCTCAGCACCTTCCCTACACAGGTATATACGTTTATATCCTAAAGTAGTATTGGACCATTCGGTTTGACCACCAGGCTTCATTCACTATTCACTCTGAATACTTGAAAGTGTCCCTCCATAGAAGTAATGGTAACTGTTCATGTATAAAGTATATCAATATATATTAATCTCGTGCCAATAAAATAAATCAAGAGTGTTAGTGTTTAACAATCAGATAACCAATTTATTTAATGCTGCAGGTTAATTATAGTAACCAAATTCTAATACGTTACAGCCTTTTAAATTTTCGCGCGCGATAAGAGCGGTACTATGCACTTATCTCTAGGAAACGTGTAAAGCCATATTACGACACGACAAGTAACGCAGTGACTGCTGATTCATAAAGCTTGCTCCTTGGCAGTGCTCACAGCAGAGAACCTGATGTGAGGCATGTGAATATATATTATGTGGTATGTGGCAGGTTCTGTTCCACGTGGCGACCGCGATGCCGTCGTCCCCCAAGGACCCGACGTGCAACGAGAAGCGCAAGTACATCGGCAACGATTACGTGTCCATCGTGTACAACGACTCGGGCGCTGACTTCAATATACTCACCATCAAGGTACGCGCTTTAAGTTGTGCTTTTGTAGCTTTAAAATATTGGGCACTCTGGGCAAGTGCCCAGATCCCCGCCATCGATAGAGTACTTCCTTGTTCTTACCAGATAAGCATCCGGTAAACGACTACAAATATAACTATGATATTTTATAGTCTAATAGATTGTTTGTTCGCACATCACGCAAAAATTACTGGATTGGGTTAGGTGGTACTTCCTTGTTTTATAAGTGTCGATTATTAGACCTAAAAACTTGTTATTTCGCTATTATATGGGGAACCTGAGATATAACCTAAAAACTAGCACTTGTCTGCGGTGGAGCTGTAAAGTCTAATGTATCTAATATTTGGGATATACCCTTTAGAGTCTACTAAAAGAAACACATTCCTATAAGGTAATGTTTATAAGTTTTGATGTCGGGGGTAATCTGCGAAACTACACATCCGATTTCAAAAATTCTTTCACCTATGTTTAGAAGCAACTGAAGAGTGTTATAATTATGCCTTTTTCTATCCCGATAAAAATATAAGAGTTTTTTTGGCGGAGCCATGGGGCACAGCTAGTATACAAATAAAGTAACTGTATTGGTATATTTAATATTATCTACGGCCGACAGTAACTGTTATTCGGATTCCTGATATTAATCGCCATATGGCTATTTTCCTGGCTCTAGTGATTGATATAAACATTAAACACAAAGTGAAAATAGACAGTCAATAATGAACTTGGATACATGACGGCACCTTTTTTTTGTTAAGGCGGGAAAACACTTGCCTAATCGCACACCCCGTCTTTCGGGGCATCGAACAGGGTAGTGTGGAGCCCTCACCCACTAAATAAATCTACCGTGTGCCGTCTCTCCGCTTATGTTGGCAGACCACTAGAACGGTGTGACATTATTTCAGTAGCAAAAACAATGTACAAAGTGCCTTGGCTCGCCAGTAAGGTGACACTTAAGGGGGAACTAATAATAGCTATAGGAGACAAATCTAGTGTTTTATAAGAGTAACTCATATTGCGTTACGATTTAAGTCATGTCTGTCATTTAATCGTGTTAATGATGTTACCAGGGACAGTTGAACTTCTGCATAGTGGTGGTGGAGCCGGTAGAATGGGGCATGAACCGCGTGTTCGTGAAGACCAAGGACGAGCGCATCCGCACCAAGTTCCTGGCGCACCTGGACGTGCACTGCGTGTCCGATCACAACGTGGCGCTACTTGCCCGCCAGATGGCGCTGCACTGTGCCGTGAGTACCCTACGAGTTACTCGATCCTGACCATCCGGGACTTCGCGCACTAGCCGTTGAAGAATCGTATCGTAAACGTCACGTTTCCTATAAGATGCGCGAAAGTATCACCGGCACATACATGTCTGAACATGTTCGTACACTACACATCGTTGTTGCTGAATCGTAGCGTATTGTACTCGTCATTTTGACATTTTTATTGTATTACCCGCGTCATTAAAGAAACGAATCTTAAATGGTTGCCTCTCACTCAGTCCATACACCTGTCTTAATCACACACCTTGGTACGGCATGCAAATAAATTATGAGTGTGTCTGGATCAGCTTGTAGAGCTGTCTAGACTACTAAATTCATTGTTATTTTTAATGTTATTGTTATTTTATTTATATATATTTTTAGCATTTGACATGCTTAGCACTATTCATTAATCACAAAGTGAAAAATGTGAAATCGAAAATAACAGTCACTAGCAGGATTTGAACCTGCATCTCCTGGATACCGTCCAGATGCTTTGCCAATTCAGCCATCGTGACAATTGCTCCTGACTGCTAATTTCGATAACAAATTCATACTTAACGTCTTTGGGTGACGTCTGCGCCATCTGTCGGAAGTATTTTCATACATTATACCGACCAGGTAAACTTAATTTTACAATTAAGATTTTTACCTAATAATGACGCAAACCCTATAAATATTTATATATATTTTTAGCATTTGACATGCTTAGCACTATACATTAATCACAAAGTGAAAAATGTGAAATCAAAAATAACAGTCACGAGCAGGATTTGAACCTGCATCTCCTGGATACCGTCCAGATGCTTTGCCAATTCAGCCATCGTGACAATTGCTCCTGACTGCTAATTTCGATAACACATTCATACTTAACGTCTTTGGGTGACGTCTGCGCCATCTGTCGGAAGTATTTTCATACATTATACCGACCAGGTAAACTTAATTTTACAATTAAGATTTTTACCTAATAATGACGCAAACCCTATAAATATTTATATATATTTTTAGCATTTGACATGCTTAGCACTATACATTAATCACAAAGTGAAAAATGTGAAATCGAAAATAACAGTCACGAGCAGGATTTGAACCTGCATCTCCTGGATACCGTCCAGATGCTTTGCCAATTCAGCCATCGTAACAATTGCTCCTGACTGCTAATTTCGATAACACATTCATACTTAACGTCTTTGGGTGACGACTGCGCCATCTGTCGGAAGTACTTTCATACATTATACCGACCAGGTAAACTTAATTTTACAATTAAGATTTTTACCTAATAATGACGCAAACCCTATAAATATTTATATATATTTTTAGCATTTGACATGCTTAGCACTATACATTAATCACAACGTGAAAAATGTGAAATCGAAAATAACAGTCACGAGCAGGATTTGAACCTGCATCTCCTGGATACCGTCCAGATGCTTTGCCAATTCAGCCATCGTGACAATTGCTCCTGACTGCTAATTTCGATAACACATTCCGTCTACTTAACGTCTTTGGGTGACGTCTGCGCCATCTGTCGGAAGTATTTTCATACATTATACCGACCAGGTAAACTTAATTTTACAATTAAAATTTTTACCTAATAATGACGCAAACTCTATAAATATATATATATATTTTTAGCATTTTACAAGCAGTGCGTTTAGTTGGCGTACCCTTTATATATATAAATCTTTTCTTCACGGTCTTTAGAAGACTCTCCGAGACGCTGTTCTCTATTTCTGTCTCCATTGCGCTTTAGGCGCTCATCTTTGTCATTTTCAGACTCCTGTACTCGAAGCTTTCTCATACGACATGCACCCAGGGGAGGCCTCTTCATCGTGTACCACCTACCCCAACCAATTTTATAAAAAATCACTAAAAAGAAAAAAATAAACTATTAAAAAAAAGCAAACCGCCTTCAAAGAACACCCAGGAA
Organism: Leucoma salicis; assembly: GCA_948253155.1. NCBI lineage: Eukaryota > Metazoa > Arthropoda > Insecta > Lepidoptera > Erebidae > Leucoma > Leucoma salicis. The sequence goes on from OX411812.1 coordinate 687,165, forward strand.
CTAAAAAGCAATAAATAATTGGTATTTATTATAATTGTTTCGACTTCAAACACAGCAGTAGGTGTCTAGCACGGAAATCGTATGTAAATATCGATTATTTATTAAATAATAAAATAAATATTCACGGAAATCTTATTGTAGGGTTTCTTGCTAAACACTACGTCTTGTGATAATGATACAATTAATTCGAAGCACTAGTTTATTGTAAGAAACTAAGCTAAGATGAAGTGAACTGTGTGTATGATAGCGAGCACGCGCGGCCGTCTTGTTAGCTCGACACGAACTGCTGTTAATTTAGCAAATCAATTAGGTCGTGCGTGTCGCATAGAAATGATAAATTGACAAATATGTATGGTTGCACCGTACATGCTCCCAACCGAGAAAGATGAAGAATGAGATTAATGATTTATGTATGATAGTGTAACAAGGTGAATGCATTAACGAATTCGCTTCCTACGAATTCGTCGCACCATGAGTATTGCTCCGACAAGTATTATGATTCCGAGAATACCATAAATTGCACTGTAGTGATGTATGTCATGGTAGGACACTGGTAGAGATTCATTGTTTTTGAGGTTCTCTATTTGTTTCTTTAGCTCATCTAATTGATTGTCCCGAGTAAGTACTGAAAAGTTCTGATTTATTGAATCGGGTATGCTGATGTTGATGACGTGGTTGATTGGTTCTATTTCTGGTAAGTATAACTTCCTTTTAATGTTTAAGTTAGTTAACCCTTCGCTGTGTGAATAAATGGTAATATTGTCGGTTTTTATTATGCATCCTTGTTCGATGCCAAGAATTCCTGATCCGTGTATTATCCCCGCCAATGCGTGATTGTCACATAACACGCGAATGTGGCATGCTCCACAACAGAAATATAGATAGTTGTTTATTTTATTTATTTCCATCCACTCATTTTTGCATATGGTTATGCTACACTTACCTGTGTTCTGATCAAGCTGACATAAGTTTTCATCACTTTGAAGATGATGAATAGGTCTTGGTACATAGCACAGGTACACATCCGCTCCGTCCTGTTCACATGCATTGATGTCAAGAGCAGTCATTGTTAGATAGGCTTCCTTTCTTAGGTTAATAGCCACATACTCTGAAATCGGCATTATCCTGGCCATCTGGTGATTGTTGAGAGCTCGGGGAAGTGATAATACTTTCATTATTTCAAACGAGTCTCGAGTAATTAACGGAAGTGTTAATTCAAAAATTAAATATTCCTTGCACATGTTTGCTTTAACTTTCAATAAGTGATAGATTTTAGTGAACTCGGTTTGTAGATTGTTAACTGGTAATGAGAGATCCTTTGTGAGGTGACTTGATATGGAACTCAGGGTCCTTAAGCTGCCCTGGAGAAACCAAATGGAAATTAAATCTGCCATGGTAAACGTCTGTCAAGGTATCTAGAATGGTACTTTGTATAGCTTTTAACTGTCGTAACAAATTACTTGCAGCTGTGGCGCCTAGACTTAGTTCATTGTACAGGAGATTTCTTTCAGTTTCAGTTTTCAAAGAGTTCTCGAAATTGCCTAATTTGTTAGATAGCTGGTTAAGCATCTTGTGCTGCTTAAGGAAAGAGTCTTCTGTTCTTTTAAAAATATTATACTCTACCTCTATTATCGATGTTTGATTTTTAATAAGTAAAGCCAAATAATTTTCATTGTTTCTTGTTAATTGTATGTCTTGTTTATACTGTTCAGCGAATTTGTCGTCGAGTACACCAAATAGGCTATTGGCAAGATATCCGACACCGTTAATTAAACCTCTGCGCCGGCGCTTATTACGGCGTGTGTCCCAATGCTGATTAAGCAACAGGTGGTCATTGTGTTCTAATTCCGCGGAGTTTTGGCGGGAACACGAAGAAGATCATGTCGTCGCTCTACATTATTTTCCTAAACTAGTGTTATTTCAAGTATTAATGTGTAAAAGTGGTGGCCTTTTGCTTATTAACTATTTGTGTATGTGCATAAGTGTTGGCAAGTGATGTAATGCGAAATAACGTGATTTTTCCTGTTGTCTCCAAAACTCCATAGAAGCTTCAGTAAGATCGCCATCGTCTTACTGGAGTGGGACTTTGACTTGACTGACTAATTTTATATGACTGACTTCGACTATGACTTGTTTTATGAACTAAACTTACGTGTGATGAGAGAATAACGATGTTTATAAGTTACTGTTAGGCTAATGGTTCTTCCAATGCCTTAAACAAACAAAAAAAAAATCTAATTCCGCGAACTAGCTGCAATTGCATTACTAATACGTCACAATGGGATTCTCCTGTAATCTTACTACATAGTTGATCTAAATATTTTATGTATTTGTTGCACGCTGTTCTTCCTTGCCAATATGGCTCCATGTCATAATATGAGACTATTTTCCAATTGTCTCTTATTAATCTCATATCGGCAAATTTATCAAAATAAAGTCCCTGATTGTCTTTTACTCGAGTCACGTTATATGCGCACTGGCATGATGTAATAATGCTCATGAAAAATAATAGTAAAGTTGCCAAAGAAAGGAACCCATGTTTTTGAGTCTTTGGACTTGTTTTGTTTAAAACTTGAAGATTTTCTTCACTATATACAGGAAGTGGCGATAACTTAGTGATGGGACGCCTGATAAGTCCAGTCTTTGTTTTCAAACCCCTTCTTCGTCTGTTGTGAAATGTTTTAATGTATTTTCGTGTTTATTTGTGTAGCCAGGTAACCATAATGGCCCCTGCCACCATAGGGAGTGCTCCTTCAGTCTTTCCACACTGAGACCGCGGCTGGCGCAGTCAGCTGGATTCTCTGCTGACTTGACGTAACGCCAGTTATTGGGGGGCATTATTTCACAGATTTGTCTTACTCTATTAGCGACGAAGGGTTTCCACCGCCCCACGTCACCTCGGAGCCATGCGAGAACTACCATCGAATCCACCCAGCCATATGTTTGAATGTTGTAGTTGCTGAGACCATCCCGGACCTTGGCCATTAACTTGCTTAAAAGAAGAGCGCCACAGAGTTCCAATCTCGGGAGGGATACTGATTTGCTCGCAGGGACTATCTCGTTTTTCCTGCTACTAGCGATATGCTAACGTGGCCCCTGTTCTGTACCTTTGAGTAAATAACACACGCATAGGCTTTATTTGAAGAGTCACAAAAGCCATGCAATTCTATTGTCTTACAGTTTTCTGATGTGCCCAGCCAACGTGGTAACTGTATTTGGTTAATTAAAGACATGTCATCTTTGACATTCTTCCACTCCTTGACGAGTTCATGGGATAGCTGGTCATCCCATTGGATACTTGACATCCATATCTTTTGAAACAACAGCTTAAGTCTAGTTGAGACTGGGGAGAGCCAGCCTAAGGGATCATATAACTTTGATATGTCTGATAACATTGTCCTTTTAGTTGGCTTTTTAAGCGTGAAGTCTATTTGAGATTTGAATGTAAATAGGTCCTGTCTCGGGTTCCACCGAAGACCCAATGTATTTTCTGATTCCGTATGTTTAAAATCAAAATCTTCTTGAATGCCATGTGATGTGTTGTTTTGATGTAGTTCTGGGCAATTTGATTTCCATTTACGAAGGTTAAATCCACCTGATTTCAATAGCTTTATCAAATCTTTTTGTAGTTTTACTGCTGCCTCAACAGAATTTGCACCATGGACTGCGTCATCCATGTATTTTCGTGGAGTTTTCGTCAAGGAATGCTCGAGGACTTTTTCCGCCTCTGGGTAGTTAGGTCTCTCATCTTCTGCTAACTGCCTCAATGTCATCATAGCCAAAAACGGTGCGGCCTTGGTGCCGTATGTGACTGTGCACAGTTGATATTCTTTTAAAGCCATGTCGACTGAGTTACGCCATATTATTTTTTGAAGCTTTTGATCTTGTTCGTTAACCCAAATGTAACGAAACATCTCAATGTCTGCTGTGAATGCATAAGGGAACTGTCTCCATCTCATGAGTAAAGATTGAAGATCTTGTTGTAAGTTTGGGCCTTTGAACATGAGATCATTTAGGCTGCATCCCGTTGTTGTCTTTTGTGACGCATTAAAAACGACACGAAGTTTTGTAGTGGTCGACTCATTTCGCAGTACACAGTGGTGAGGTAAATAACACTCTGGTTTCTGATTACTCATTGACGGTTTCATGTGTCCCATTGATAGATAATCATTAATAAATAATTTATATTGTTGTTCTATTTCTTTATTACGCTGAAATCTTTGTTCTATATGACGAAACTGTGCAATAGCGGTATGTTTCGAATGGCCTAACTGATTTTGTAAATTATTTTTAAACGGGATTCTGACCTCATACAAACCATCTGTTCGTCTTTTTGTGGTAGATTTGTAGTATTCTACACACCTTTCATCTTCCTCTGATAATTTAGGTACCTCGGAGATGTCCTCGATTTTCCAAAATTGTTCAATCTCTCGGATATAATTTTGAACTACGTTACAGTGCAAGGTTGGCACGTTTCCACATAAGATCCAACCTAAACGCGTTTGTTGTGCAACGGGCATTGACTGGTGCGATCTACTGAGGCCGTCCATTATGATGTGTGAATATACATCTGCGCCTAACAATATATCTACGGGACGGCTAATGTTAAAGTAGGGATCTGCTAGTTGTATGCCGTCCAAGTGTGACCATGTAGGCTTTTCAAATGTGTGACTGGGTAAATTATTGATTAAAGTATTCATAATGTATACTTCTGTCTTGAAAGAGTAGTTATTATGAGATGATGAGCAATATATTTGCGTGACACCTTTACATCTACTTTCCTTGGCTCCGATACCTGACACAATTCCCTTCCAGGGCTGTTTTGACAATGCCAAATTTTGTATCGCCTTTTCTGTTATAAGGGAAACTTGAGAACCCTGGTCTATGAGTGCTCGCATTTTATGATATTTTCCGTTGCTGGATTGAACCTTGATCATTGCAGTAGCGAGCAGTATTTCTGTGATATTATTACCATGTTGCAATACAGAATTATCGTTTATTGCATGATCGGCACTTGTTTGTTCGACAGTTATATTGCACGAGGGGTTATTGAACGCTTCATGTAGCAGTGTGTTATGCTTAGCTTGACATTCCTTACATCGTTTTTCCGAAATACATGTGTTATCGTTATGTTCATAAAGGCAGTTTTCGCACACCTTTAGTCGATTGATTGTTTTTAACTTAACTTGCGGTGTCATACCTAAAAATGTATTACAGAAATAAAGTCCATGTTGTTCTTTGCAAAGTGGGCAAATTGCAGTAGCGAGTAGTATTTCTGTGATAGGGTTGTTACATAGGGTTATTGGTGAGCAACGGCAAGTGGGCAAATTTACAGTTTATTGACCTGGCTATGGGGCAATGTTCGACCCAATTTATGTGTTTGTAATGATTGCTTGGAATAATTATTATATGATTTTGATGATTTTATGTTGTAACTTGCATTATTGTTAATGCGGGTAGTAGGTTTGATATGCTCATGTCTTTTTCTAGCTGATTCTAACGTGGTGAAACTATTTTCTAGGAATGCTAAAAAATCTTGTAATTTCGGTAGCTCTCTGGGGTTCTTTAGTGACTCAAGATAATGACTGTGTGACTCATTGTCCAACTTTTGTAATAGTATGTGGACAATCAGGGGATCCCAACTGGTTACGTCCACGCCAAGATTTTTGATGGCGTTTAAACACTCTTGGGAGATGTCGTGAATCCTTTTGATATGGCTTAAGAGGTTGTTGAATGGTAGGTAGACTTAATAAAGTATTTACGTGAGAAGTGAAAATCATGCGGATATTGTTATAACGATTATTTAAAATTTCCCAAGCGACAGAGTAATTGTCGGTTTAGCACCGACAATTACTGTTCAGATGTTGTATTAAACGCTCGGCTTCTCCTTTCAGTTTGCCCTTCAAGAATTGCATTTTTTGAGCATTTGTTATGTATCGTTTCAGTAAACAAGTCTTCGAAGGATACCCACGTTTGATAGTTCCCGCTGAATATAGGAATGTCCATTTTTGGCGTCCACGTTTCCCTGTGTGAAACGGACCACAATTTGGAATTGATATTTTTCTTCAACTCATTAAACCTACTTTCATGCTCCGCGAAATTCCTGTCATAATTTTCATCTATACCTTCTAGTTCACTATCTATTTTAATGCAAGGAATCTATAACCAACCATCTAGACTGTAGAGTTCTGAGAGCATCCTCCAACTCCCATTTCTGGTTAAGGACATTAAGATTTATTTGCGCTATTGTTCGTGTAAATGCTCTGAAATTACTTGCTTGTCTCTTGAGCATTTCGTCAAGCTTGCTCGAAGTACCTACCGACCTTAACCTAGACTGGGCTTGTTTCTCAGGCTCTAAATCCTGCTGTTGTTGAGTATTTGAAAACCTCTCTATAGGTTTAGAAGATTCACCTGATTGTTTTTTCATAAGCAGTTGGTACTGTCCCGTTAAAAAAGCTTTAGTAGTTTTGTAAGCATCGAGTGTTATGCTGTACTCCCCTCTAAGAAAGTACGGATCGGACTTGCTTCCTTCCGTGGTGAGACGGTCATGGTTATACTGGTAATCGGCCCAGTAAGCTTCTAGCGTCTCAAACCGTCGTTTAAAGTAGTCCGCGGACTTACGGCCCGCGGAATCCTTTTTTATATTAATAACTATTTTGCTTATAGCATCAGATAATTCTAGTTGATTTTGATATAAATTTTCCATGGTGTAAGTGTATAAAGTGAGAAAAATAGGGAACGATCTTACTTGAACTCCTTCTTTGCAGCTTACTCGTCCTTTCTCCCACTGGTGTCCCGATTCTTGTTAATCGAGATGTAACTGATAGGGTTCTTGCTAACCGCTACCAGCACTGAAGGTTTGCTGATTCAACACACGTGGCTCTCTTTGTAAGAAATCGACGTGATGCGCTTTACGAAGGACCATAAAGATGTAGGGTTTCTTGCTAAACACTACGTCTTGTGATAATGATACAATTAATTCGAAGCACTAGTTTATTGTAAGAAACTAAGCTAAGATGAAGTGAACTGTGTGTATGATAGCGAGCACGCACGGCCGTCTTGTTAGCTCGACACGAACTGCTGTTAATCGTCATTTTGTCATCTTCAACCTTCCACATGTGTGGAAGGTTGAAGATGACAAAAACATCTTCTGGGTCAGAAGATATGTCGGGGTGTCTGTATTACCCACTTCAGTAAGTTCAACGCCGCCTGCGCCGGTGAGTAACGATACAGTCCAGAGAGGTTGGGACCAGTATGCGATCTTCTGGCATTGTGGTTCATGTGGTAGTAGTTGCGACGCAACAAAGCTCTCATGATGGATGGTTCGATGGACTATGTTTCTTCTTTGAATCTGAGTGGCAGTATGATCGAACAGAAGAAAGAAATATACCGGCACTGTAAGAATGACACCAAAGCCTTAGTGAAGGAGATGCGTGGCAGACAGAAGAAAGTCTGACGAAAAATTTTGAGGGCAACACCAAACTTTTGTGGAGAGAAATCTCGAAGTGGTTGGTCAGTCTTCCAGCCATTCCAGCCGTGATACCGGTGTCACATGTGGTCTAACAGATCAGCATTCGGTACTGGCATCGTCTGTTGATATCAGTATGAAAGAAGTTGAATGGGCGATGAGAGGTTTGAACAATGGTAAGGCAGCGGGTATTGATATGGTGTTTGCAGAGACAAGAGTTCATGTTATGATTGTGCTAACTAAAGAGCCACGAGCTTGACCGGTTAGGCAGCCAAAGTGTTTGGTGGTAAGTTTATTGAAAGGAGAACGAGAATGATGTTAGATGGATTACTATGTGAGGGACAAGGAAGTTTCAGGTGTGGAAGGGGATGCACGGATCAAGTGTTTTCTCTGCGCAATGTTGTGGAGAAGTGTCTGGCTGTAGGCCAGAGAGTTTTCTGCGGGTTTTTGGATTTAGATAAAGCATTTGACACGGCTGTACGAAATGAAATTTGGGGCATTTTACCAGACTATGGTATTAATAGTAGACTGCTGCAAGCAGTGTAGTTCAATTACATGGCTGCCGAGCTTGTGTTTATCTGGATGATGTAATGTCGCCCTGGTTTAATGTAAATATTGGCGTTAAATAGGGTTGCGTTCTATCAGCTAGATTGTTTATCGTGTATATATGGATCAATGACTCCAGAGGTTCATCGAAATTAATGTAGGGTTTAGATGAGCGACATAGTGGTTAATGTTTTGCTATATGAATACGATCGGGCCTTATTAGCGTTGTTAGCGAGTTACCTGCAAACCCTAGTTGATGAAATTTCAGAAGATTGTTAGAAAAGGGGCTTAAGTGTGAACGTGAATAAATGAAAGAAGAGAAGTCAAGATAGATGTTAGAGTAATAATAGGCAATGGTATGCAAGAATAAGTGGATCATTACGTATATTTGAGATTTGGATTCAGTGATGGGGGAAGGTGCACCATCGATATAGAGAGAACAGTAAATGTGGGAAATAGAGTAAACGGAGTGTTGGGACAACTTTTCGGTAGTCATCATCTCGGCTAGAAAGCACGTGTCATGGTATATAATGCAGTGTTTCCCCCGATATTGTTATATGGAAGCGAGAGTTCCATCCATCATCCATCAGCCTTTTAACGTCCACTGCTGGACATAGGCCTTCCCAAGAGAACGCCACAACGAGCGGTCCCGACATGGGGGATAATGCCGTAATCGCCACGCTTGGCAGGCGGGTTGGCGATCGCAGTGGATGTTGTTAATACTCGAGGGAGTGCTGCTGCCCACTCCCCCGGTATTTCCTCACTCGGCTCTTACGACTCCCGTGGGTAGAGAGGGGTGGGACAATTCTAAAGCCGGCCCCATACGGCCAGAGCGAGAGTTGGGTATTCAAAAGAGGAGGAGAAGAGAAGGAGTAGAAGAGTAGTAGGAGTAGAAGAGTAAAATGAATGCGGCCGAAATACATTTCTGCGGAAAATCTGTGGAGTGACGCTGATTGATTGCATTCGTAACGACGACGTAAGAGAGCGAGTATGCATGAAAGAGAGTATTGGTGTAAAGATGCGGAAGGGAATGCTCCGATGGCTCGGACATGTGGTAAGAATGTCGGACGAGCGACTGGTTAAGAAGATATACAATGCGAAAGTGGAAGGATGTAGGTATAGGGGGAGACCGAGAATCACTTACCTAGACCAAATCGGTCATGTATTGAAGGAAGGTGGAGTCAGGAGTTTTGGAAACCGGCGGGCGTGTACAAAGAGAATCATGAGTGTCTCTGCCTACCCCGCAAGGGAGAGGGCGTAGTGACAAGTGCGTACTCTTGCAGCTGGCGGCGCACATCTCGCAGTCGCTGCAGCTGGGCGGCGCGCCGTACGCGTCCAACTCGTTGGAGCGGCTGCGGCTCATCAAGCGCGTGCGCGCGCGCGCGGCGGCCGAGCGCGTGGCGCACGCCGCGCGCGCGCCCGCGCCCTACGCCGCCGCGCCGCACCACGCGCAGCGCGTCGCCGTCGACGACTTCAGCGACTACGCCTAGCGCGCCACACACTGCGCGGGCGCACGCCGCGCCTACGCCTAGCGCGCCACACACTGCGCGGGCGCACGCCGCGCCTACGCCTAGCGCGCCACACACTGCGCGGGCGCACGCCGCGCCTACGCCTAGCGCGCCACACACTGCGCGGGCGCACGCCGCGCCTACGCCTAGCGCGCCACACACTGCGCGGGCGCACGCCGCGCCTACGCCTAGCGCGCCACACACTGCGCGGGCGCACGCCGCGCCTACGCCTAGCGCGCCACACACTGCGCGGGCGCACGCCGCGCCTACGCCTAGCGCGCCACACACTGCGCGGGCGCACGCCGCGCCTACGCCTAGCGCGCCACACACTGCGCGGGCGCACGCCGCGCCTACGCCTAGCGCGCCACACACTGCGCGGGCGCACGCCGCGCCTACGCCTAGCGCGCCACACACTGCGCGGGCGCACGCCGCGCCTACGCCTAGCGCGCCACACACTGCGCGGGCGCACGCCGCGCCTACGCCTAGCGCGCCACACACTGCGCGGGCGCACGCCGCGCCTACGCCTAGCGCGCCACACACTGCGCGGGCGCACGCCGCGCCTACGCCTAGCGCGCCACACACTGCGCGGGCGCACGCCGCGCCTACGCCTAGCGCGCCACACACTGCGCGGGCGCACGCCGCGCCTACGCCTAGCGCGCCACACACTGCGCGGGCGCACGCCGCGCCTACGCCTAGCGCGCCACACACTGCGCGGGCGCACGCCGCGCCTACGCCTAGCGCGCCACACACTGCGCGGGCGCACGCCGCGCCTACGCCTAGCGCGCCACACACTGCGCGGGCGCACGCCGCGCCTACGCCTAGCGCGCCACACACTGCGCGGGCGCACGCCGCGCCTACGCCTAGCGCGCCACACACTGCGCGGGCGCACGCCGCGCCTACGCCTAGCGCGCCACACGATGCGAGAGCACGTTTATCTCATACCACTACTGAAATTTTAAAATTATGAAATTTCATTTGCGCGACTGACGATTTCTTTACAGAACATTAATATGTTATCCTGAATACCGACTGACAGTACCTAACTTTGTTACGCTTGAAGTTCTTCGACGACGTATTGATTGTACACCGGCTACGATGATCGCCAATTATCTTGGCAAGTTTGTAGCATAATGGGAGAAAATACGGCAACGAACGATAAAAAGAGGTCATATGAAATAATATGTTTTTAATCGAGTTCGTTTGAAATTAGGCATTTTAGCGGTCTATTACTATGATCTCACAATACAATCTATATAAATAATATAAAACCATCAATACGATGAATTTAATACGTCAATACCAAACAAGAAGTCTACAAAAAACAAATGGCACTATTATATTGTTCGCAACTGTTATTTAAAAGCGAACAGGATAATGCACCCAGCGAGGGCTGTAGCCACGACTTATTTTAATTGACTTAACCACTTTCACCAATCTTGTACTCTTACCGAGATATTGGACGATACCTGTAGGTACAGGTATACATTACTTCCGTCGTGTTTCAAAAAAAGTACAACTTAAAAAAATATATAAAATGATTCGATCTTACGAAAAAGTACCCCTTTAATGCATGCATTTTATTAAATAATCAGGTGAACGAATAAATTGCGCGATAAGCTATCGGGCTTACAGACAACATATCCACGGTCGCCAGCCACATTTTACAATAAAAAAACCTTACGCTGTTGTGTTTTTACACTTTAACAATATTTCTGCATAATAAATTTATCAGCAATATTTTATTTCGTCACACTTAGATATAAAGAAATAAATGGTTTCTGAACATGTTAAAACTTGCGCGATTATATTGTAAATAAAAGTATTTCCGAACAGTATCCGATCCGTCATGGAAATGTGAAATAGTCTTTTTCAATAATATCATTTTTAGTTGACTAAAATTTTGAGTGAAATTGAAACCCCAGATTGTCGTACATTGTCATCTTCAGATCAATGCCATAAACTCAACATCCTATACTTGATATCGATATATTTAAATGAAACTAAATTCCTTTGACAGTTTTTGTCATTAAGCTGAGAACGAATTGAAAATAAGCAATTTTTGAGCCGAGTCTCACTGTGCTAAACTATTTTTGCGCTCATGACTTCATGATCTGAAAGCCCTATATCGTCTATTAGTAGATGTAGCGCTCTATATCGATGAACTATTCGATACCGCTTGCATCCAAAGGTTTTATACGACTTTTACTATGTCGTCAGTCCGCCTAATGTTACAGGGAGATAGTCTTTCGGTGTCATCCGATTCACAGCTTCGCAGATATTGCGGGTCCGTTGCTTTGTAGGGTGACAAGTTTTCGAGTTATGTCGCTTGCTGCACTTCATTGCAACCATCATTTTATCTTGTGAATATTTTTGTATATTTTACCATAAGGTGATTAGTTAGTGGTTATATTGGTTTCTACACAGCGGCAGCATTAAGATTCACACTTTAATACAGTGAACAAGGGTTATATTGCGTCACATTATTTGTCCCATTGTTCAAAACATCCTTCTGTTATGAAAACAAAAAACAGGATACTATCTCATGATGTCTACAGTGCATTGCAAGGGAGACGTCCATGCCTCCTTAATATGTCACATCTTAGCAGTGTTGCCACTCGATAAGTCTCACGATTTCATTTTTTACCAAAAAAAAAATAAAACTTCGTGAAATGTGATAGTAGCATAACAATTTAATATGAAATAGTAATTACTACAAATATATTTTAAAAAGCTGGTATTTTTTTACGAATAAGTTTCTCTTACGAATGTTGCGAATTTCTTATAGACACTATACTGGCCAAACTTGATGTTGGTACAATCTAGAGTTTTATAGACTGAACATGATCTTAGTTTCACTTCTTACAAAGGATCGATTGACATCATGAATTTATCGTAATTTTATCGTATCATAATCTATAAAAAACTATATTGTCAGAAAGCAGGGTTAGGCTGGCAACTCCACAATAGTTACACTGGGTCAGTTTGGAACGGACAGTACTAGACGATTTGTGAAGAAATCGGTTGTTGAACGTCGATGTTTGAGTGGTACTATGGTAACAGTGGTCACGTCCGTCACGGCGCCAGAGCCCTGCCACCCCGACACTAGTCGAGACGGCAGAGCTCAGCACAGCTAACGATCGATGTTCCGCAGAACACGATTAATTTGTTCTACTTCTGTCTAAGTTGTTCTTCTTCTGGCTTAAATAGTTTAATTTCTTTTATAAATTTAGATTTTGAACTGAATAATATAAAGTTAATGTTAAGGATTAGTAAGTACATGTTTTCACAAATTAGATGTTCAGTGGAAAAGGGGCCTAACCCACATTTTTTGTATTAAGAACCTTGTTTGATATTTTTTGTCATCTAGGCCATTCTTGTATAAAAATATAGCATTTTTGAAAACTCAGTGTAAAAAGGGGGGCGAGGCCTTTATTCTACTCAATGTCGTAAATATTAGTTTTTCAGTAGTCAGGGTGTCCGAGCGACACCAACGCGTGCCCGCGCACACAGTAAGAAGTTAACAGTTGAGGCATTTCTTGTTTATATATATTTTATGTAGCAATTTATTTCCTGACAAAATATTTTGTAATCAAATAAATGATGGCTATTTTTTCGTTTGTTTCACTCACTCAGCTCCTGCAATGGTTACCTACTATTATTATAAGTGTACAAATAAATGTTATACCATACACAGCATGATTGGTTCCTATCCCCTCAGATGTAACATTTATTTTCCGATTTCTAACTATAGCTCAGGTAGGTACCGACCTAGGTTTTCGGTTTGCATGAGAAACGCGTCTATGGGCATCTTTGAATGTAGGGGACGCCTATGTTCCATTGTTCAGTAGTGGTTGCCGATTATGAGGTTACCCATTGGAGAAGAGAACCCAATATTCCTTGTAGTCGTTATTTTATTTTATTTATATTTTTTAACTTCAAGTAAATATTACAAAGTATTCATATGTCTGTACTCATCATTTAAAAAAAAATACACTAAACAATATTCAGTAATTGTTATAATCCTGCTTTGTACATCTAGTCTGTTGTTTATTACATAAGTATGTAGGTAAATATTCTAATGCTATCAAATTTTGTAAAATAAAATTGCCTAGGATCAAACTTATGTTCCCGCGAATATGCGGAAGCGTCCCTCAACCTGAAAAGGTAAACCGCCGGCGCTGGCGGACCACTGAAGTAATGTCACACAGTCAGGGCCGGATTTAAACTTAATGCCGCTCCTGGGCACCGGAAAAAAATCCGCCCCAATACTAGAATTTTACTTAAACTTATAATTTATATATTTTATTTTTCATCAACATTTTTTTATGTCATTGGTTGATTAAAGTTTTGAAAAATAGAAAAAATAATACCGTGTTTTTTAAATTTTTCAAAAAAATATACTACTTAAGTAAATAAATTTCTTTAATTCCAGAAAAGAGAAAAAATAAGGATTCGACCAAACAAGAATAAATTTTATTCCTAGAATAAATCGCCACTTACTCGAGAATAAATCAATTTTACATTTTACCAACAACAATTCGAAGAATAGCGAGTCTATTCGGGAATAGTCACTATACCACCGATAAGCATGGAATAAGGAGTTAATCCAAGAATAAAAAATGGCGTCATCTTTTTTGTGCTGTCATTTTTAATTCCAGACTTTTAAACTATACAGTGACAGCTACTTTCCCACGCTATAATACGATAAATAAGAGTTGAGATGAGTTAAGCTATACACTGTCCCGTTTGTAGAACAACTTCTTTTTGCTGGGTCGCGAATAGCGAATAGCTATTCCAAGTATAGCTATACGTCAGATTGCGTGGAAAAACGACTGTCGATTATCTAGAGAATAAAATCGTGGAATAGATTATTCTCGGTATAGGTATTCTTGTATATATTCGAGTTTGGTCGAATCCGCCCTAAATCATTTTGATTATTATTTTTTACCAAAAATTCCAAAATTATAATTCACAAATAATGGATGAATTGAATTTCTTGAATTATCAATTAAACAGAAAATTATTGATTAACCCTTAATTGGGCGCTTGCGGAGTCATACACCCCTTTTTTTTTTAAATGTTCAAAAATATCCTACCGCGCACCCCGCTGCCCGGGGAGACAACCGGGTAGTGTGGGGCTCTCACCCACTGAAAACCCACCGTGCCCTCACCCGCCCTTACTGCAGCGGATCACGGGTACCGCGTCGTATCGACCGCGATCCGCAGGCGGCAGCCCCTTCTCTTGTGCGACGCCCCGCGCGAGGACGTCACACCTTCGCAGTAGGCTTCCGCGGCCGGCAGGGTACTCCCCGACCCCACCGTCCGCGGCCTCGGCTAGGGCGGCATCAGGCGCAGGTAAGCGAGCGCACGCCGCTCCGCGCGCCGGCGGCGAATCGGGTCCGTGAAGGAGGGTTCCTACCGGGCCGTCTCCGCCGCCTCCTTCCGCGAGAGGTATCATACACCCCAACGTAAGTTTCTAGACTAATTTCTTAAAATCTTAATTTAGGGCGCTGGTCTTCTAGGTAGCTTGGTAAGAACGTTTGAAGTTTACAATTTAGTCGCGAACGGTGTTAGATCGTGAACGATTGGGCTTAGAGAGCATGTTTGGGGTGCACGACACCCCAGGTGACTGTTTGTGTAGACTAAATTTCCCGGTAGGTGAATAATTGTTAACTTTGTTATTTATGGTCTAAAACAAAGACTGGATGGACAAATTATTTGTGAAAGTGGAAAAAGAGAGCTTTACTGCGAGCAGGATCCAAACCTTCATTCCATCCAATCCGGGAAAGTGCTCTTAACCGCTAAGCTATCGCAGTCACCTAATAGTGACACCCAATCTCCACTTCACATTTGTTTTAGGTGTCTTTAAAATTGAATGCTCTAAGTGTCTAAATACGTGTGCATTACACACGTCATATCATATGATTGTAGTCTGCCAAAATTGTAACTTTGTAGAATGAATCTAAACAAGTATTTATAAATTAAACAAAGTGAAAAATGTGAAATCGAAAATAACAGTCACGAGCAGGATTTGAAATTATTTAGTGCATAAGGACCTCCACAATACCCTGTACGACGGGGTGTGCGATTAGGTACATTTTTTCGCACCTTAATAAAAAAAAGGTTCAAGCTTATGTCAACCTACGATTACGTGGATGAAACCTCGTGGTTTCAATGTAAGTACATTTGACTTGTTATTGTTAATCTAGTCTGTTGTTTAGTACACGTCATTGAGCTGTAAACAGGAGCTCAATGAGTACACGTACACCTACGTACTCGTATGTAGGGAAATATTGTATTATCTGTTTTAAACAAAACTGCCTAGCTTTAAACTTATGTCAAGCTATCGGTTAACCACATGACGCGTGAGAGCAAAACCAACAAAAGTTAAGTTGAAACCAATAGTAACAAAAATAAAGAAATTGGAAAATCTAAAACTGCACGCTTCATAATCTTCATTTTTCACAATAAAATTGATTATTTGATAAGTAACTAATAATGTATTGGTCTTACTAAGTAGTTTTCAATCAATCACATAGATAGCGCTAATTTCAAAAAGTACTAATGTGGGTTTCATGTCTTATACGTCATCTAGCGCTAATTTTAAGAAGTACTTCTATATTGGTCTATAGAAATATTTCTCATGAAAGGTATAGCGCTGGTTTTAGTGTCGAGTCGAGCGTAAATATTCAGTATTTTTTTGTTTATTTAATAACAATTAAATACCACTTCGAATCAGACCGTGAAAAGTAATAGGGCTAGGCTATTCGTAGTTATACTCTAGTTAAAAAGAAAAAAAGACTTAGTAAAGTATTTCGGTTGTTATCGTGTTAACATACATTACCTACAACAAAGGGACGCCCAAGACAAAACTTTTTTAAACAGTTTTTTAACTAGTTTAAATAACACAAATGGCATAAAAAATATCATGAGTGTCAAAAATTGTGTTTTTTCTTGATATATGTGTGTATATATAAATAGAGACATTTTAAGTTTGAAAAATTAGTTGTTCTGTGTAAAACGAGAATAGTACCCACCTCAACGCTTCGCTTATGAGGCGTGCAAAAACAGAATTTATATTTAATTTCAAACATATGGTCACTCGAATAGAGTGAGATAAAATCGCCTCGTACTTACTGTCTCACTATTTATCTCACTAGGACCGTTTTTAGCAGCAGTGCGCATTCCTGTTGTATGTATATACCTACCTAGTTCCATGCTTTTACAATAATAATACAACATTAGAAAAAGTATTGTTCTAAATAAACAAAGCAAATACACCACATGACTGGAGATAAAATCTGAATTTGGTAGCTCAATCATATTATTATACTTTTTGCACGGCGGCGTCCTAAGTACTGGCCATGTGCATGCATGCACTAGTTTTTTTTTATGGCATGGAGGTTAATTGCGTCTGTCATAAAGTCTAAGGAACTTTTTCTTACTAGTGCGTGGTCTAAGGTAAGTAAGTATATTGGTTTGGCTAGAAACATGATGCTGAACATGTTGTGGCTAGTATTGGTTGCTCACCGTGCATACGGGCTTGAAGATATACTACCAAAGTTATACGGTCTAGAGGGGCGGAACAGAGTGCTGCTATGTTTGAAGGCGGTTGACGGTAGGCACGAGCGATGGTGCCCCGCCACGATTTTGCACGAGGAATGGGTGGGTGTGCGAGCTGGATGTCTTCGCATGCATCCACAGGAGCATATAATTCCACTACGAGTCACGGAAATGCACAGCTGCCAAGATATATTCAACGGTAATTTCTTATGTGATAACCATCGCATTTTATTAGAGTACATTTAGGTTACGTATTATGGTTACAGAACGTCATCAACCCATTCATATTTTGGGGTATCGTGTGTGTCGTGTGTGTACTGTAAGAGGATTTGAGGAAAATTCAAAATAAAACATTGCTTGGTGATGGGAGTTTGTAGCAGGCGAGAGTTTACTGATATTGCCGCACACAAAATGGACCTACAGGTAACACCGGCTTAGGTATATGATTTATTGACATTTTGGGTAAGTCTATCGCTACACCCCAAGGGCTCCCATAATGTTAAATTCTCGTGGTAGCCAGCGGCTGGTTCATTGAAGTGTAAATGAACTTCTATCACCGATAACCATCGAGTTAGTTGCAGCGACACGTAGTGCGGGTTTCTCTTTAGGAATATAACTATTTACTCTGGGACAATTTCGTATCTAAATAATAGGAACTTTTTAGGTTAGTTTTCTTTTTATACTACATGAGTGGCTAACAGGTAGGCATACGGCCCACCTGATGGTGAACGGTTACCGTAGCCTATAGACGCTAGCAACACCAGAGGCATCATTCGTGTCGCTATCTCCAAGGAAAAAGATAGGAGTTGAATAGGAAGGATAATAAGGAGAGGATAGGGAGGGGGCTTGGGAGACCGGCCCTTTCACTCACTATACGAAACCCCTTTAGCAATCGTCGCGCGTGTCCTCGTGAGAAGCCACGAAATAAAACAAAGAGTTAGTCCAGTGAGGATATAATTCATAATTTGTTGTGTAGGATACAGGTCAGTGCGGTCCCGCTCAGTACTGACCCATTTCTACCACCCATGGTGGGACCTGGTCATAGTGATGTTGAACCGGCCGTACGTCCACCTCGACGTGCACCCCAATAACACTGTATGGACTACCTCTAGAGCTTTCAAACGACATGGGTATGGTAAAAGCACTTGTTTTAATAAACATCTGTTGTTATTTTTATATAGCACTTTATATATGCCGCCAATTATCCAAATGGTGCAGGTTCAAGCCTAACCATGGCTTTAATAGTTCACATTTTCGCACTGTGTATACCTAAGTACTTAGAGGTAAACTTGTCACTTATCTTCTTCTATATCTTCATACCTATATAAAAATTTCGTGTCACGTTTGTCCACGATGAACTCTGAAGCTACCTATCTGATCTTAACGGTTTTATTATTTTGAAATATAGTATTTGTTTCAACTTAAGATATGATAGTTTTACCCGTTTTATTTTGATGTGAAACATCTAATGCAGAGGTAGCGTAAAACCGGCTGTTACCGTGGCGATGTTTTTATTTTACATGTCCCGTTCAAATCTTGCAAGTTAAATTTGACACACTTCCCGGTTTCCGATTGAGCTGAAATTTTACTCGCATATGTAAATTGCGTGACAATGAAATATTATGATGGCATGGAGCTGATCTGATGATGGAGCTGGAAGGTGGACATAAGAACTATATAATGAAATGGCGCTACCCTATCGAGTTTGGACTCGTTTGATTCGTCTTGACGAGTACTTTGTCTTTAGATGGTATCCAGGGTCTCATGATGGAACTGGAAGGTGCTCATGGTAACTCCAATATGTTTAGTTGGTTTCGATTCCTAGAGCGCGTGCAAAGGATTTATAGGGATTATTTCGTAGAAATTTAGTTTACAAATTAATTTAGGTAACTTTTACTCGGAAATAGGTACATACTCTTCAAAAATTAAATTCTGCAAATGACTCGTTCTAGATGTACAACTGCGCACAGCATAAAATGTTTCCCCTTAATCCATTGCCCACCGCTATAACCCAGCAGGCTGACACAATGTTTTGTCTCACTAACGCTACCATGGAGATTTCATGGGCAACGTACTGGCGAACTATTTCTACTACCCTTCCATCATTATGAAAGTCTACAAGGGGCCTGAGTACGTTAGTACATGCTATTCTGTGGCCTGAGCACTATTTATCTCGCACACTAAGCACAAGACTACAAAGTACCGCGGTGGGCTCTGAGTCGCCACAGTGATTTGACGACGTTCCAATAAGACGAGCGGCGGTCAAGTCAACTGAAGTTCGGGCGGGGTGTGATACTGTGACTGTCGGCAAGTTGCGCCAGCGGCATGCTGTTTTACCTACCTACCTACATTTTCGATCGCGAGCGGTATAGTCATACGAGGTCATTTTGTAAAATAATATTGAGTATGGGTGTATTACTTAAGTATTTCATCAAACATTAAAAAAAAAAATATTATTTCGTGACCTAAACAAGGAGTACATGACGCTGTATGAAAATGGCAACTGTCTAGTAGATCAACATCGTATATTTTTAGCATTTGACATGCTTAACCATATAAATTAACACAAAGTGTGAAGTGTGTGTGTGAGAGTTATTCCTTGGAACTGCGGCGCCACAACAAATGCGTCCTTCTTTGCAGTGAACGCGCAAACCTGTCTTCGTAGGGTTGGATTGAAGCAAGTGCATTTCCCCCTATTCCAAGGCTCGCCCTTGAGAGCGCTCGACTTCAGACACAAGTTGGGTCTATTTCTCTTCCAGCAGGTTCCGAGGGATTTTCTGATAGCCGGCATAACGCTCATCACCCGTACTGTTATCTGCATGGCAACATAGCAATGCGTATTCTCTATCGAGGGCATGACATTAATATGCAGGAAGAACAGCGAGGCGAGAGCACCGAGCATTGTGGTATGCCAGCAATGGTACGCCAGCATTAACCTCCATTACATAGCATTGGAGTAGTAGGTACCCATCTGCCACAACTTTGATGCTTCAACCCTAAAGGAAACTGCCAATCCATTTGCATGCAGTCCCTCGGCTACTCGGGTATGGGTAGCTCGACAGAAGGGCTCTATACCAGACCCTGTCGAACGTCTTCACAATGTCCAGGCTAAATGTCAGAGCCTCACTCCCCACTCCCCAAGGCCTATGCCCAACGTTGGGATACACAAGATCACCAGCGGATCGACTGTGACGAAAGAAATTGGCGATCACTGATCTGCAGCTGGTGATAGTCAAAGCACTGCAGAAGCCGATGCTTAATTACTTAATTCTCCAAGACCTTGTAGAGTACAGATGTCATCGCGATCGCCACCTGTAATTCGGCGTGTCCGACCTTTCACCTCTTTTGGGAATCAGGTAAACTTGGACTACCTACGAAGCTGGATCTCCCTGCTGTTTTATATGAGACCGATACAAGTGCGAAAGAAGGGGATCAACATGGGGGCGCATGTTCAAAGAACTACCGCAGAGATGCCATCCAGCTCACTCAATTAATGTATGTCCAGCCGCAGCTCCCACCTGACTGACACTGTGTAGTGCGGATTTCGGACAGAGCTTTCAGGGCAGTTTATGGTGATAAAAGTTATTCTATTTACTTGTTCAGGTCATATATACAAAAATTTCCTAAATCTTATCTTATCTATACTAAGAGGTGATCCATTTCGAGGTTCCCTACTTTTTTAAAGAAAAAAACAGAAAATTCAAGTTTAATGGAGAATGTTTACTATCATTTGAAAGAACATTCTTTGGCATTTATTTTTTGAAGATTATGTCTATCAAATGTTGGCCGTTGCTACGTCGCAGATGGTCCATCCGTTGAGTCCAATTTTCGATTACTCGTTCGAGCATTTCGACTGGTAACAACAAAGTAATGAGGCCCATTTCTGGCTCAATGGGTATGTAAACAAACAAAATTGCCGCATTTGGGACGAAGAGCAACCTGAAGAGATTCAAGAACTGCCACTTCATCCAGAAAAAACAACGGTTTCGTGTGGTTTGTGGGACGGTGGAATCATCGGTCCATATTTCTTTAAAAATGATGCCGGTGCGAACGTAACCGTCGATGGCGACCGTTATCATGCCATGATAACCGACTATTTGATGCCTGAAATTGAAGCTCGTGATCTCGGCGACATTTGGTTTCAGCAAGACGGCGCCACTTCCCACACATCGCATCAATCAATGGATTTATTGAGAGAACATTTCGGTGAGCACATAATTTCACGTTTTGGGCCGGTCGATTGGCCACCAAGATCGTGTGATATCACACCGTTAGACTTTTTCCTGTGGGGATATGTAGTCTAAAGTTATGCGGACAAACCCGCGTCGATTCAGGCCTTGGAGGAAAACATCTCGCGTGTCATTTGCCAGTTACCAGTCGAAATGCTCGAACGAGTCATCGAAAATTAGACTCAACAGATGGACCATCAGCGACGTAGCAACGGCCAACATTTGATAGACATAATCTTCAAAAAATAAATGCCAAAGAATGTTCTTTCATGGATGGATGGAATAAAATTTGAATTTTCTGTTTTTTTCTTTAAAAAAGTAGGGAACCTCGAAATGGATCACTTCTTATTATGAAGCTGTAACAGAATAGCTCTGTATGTTTTAAGATATTTGAGAAAAATACTGTAATAGGCTATATAGGCGTGTCTAAACACAAAACGGTTTTATTTAGATTTTTTTGTGTTGGTTTGTTCGCTCATCTCGCAAAAACTACTCAACGGATTCTTTTGCAACTATTTTTATTTGATAGCTCTTAGATAGATTTATTAGATTAGATTAGAATTGGAAACTGGTAGGTATACATTTTATCTCGCTACTATATCAGGCACCAGAGATATAACCTAAAAACTAGCTTTTGGCTGCAGCGGAGCTGCGGGAGAAGGCTAGTTATAATATATATTACCTGATAAATTTACTTTTTTTTTTTATTGCGTGTAGTGGCAGACTAGCCACGGCCTAACTGATGGTAAGTGGTAACCGTCACTCATGGACTCAACTATATAGAGAGTATTGTCAAGCCGCTGCCAACTATTTCATTTCACAGCTACGAAATGAAAGAATAAACAGTTATCTCCTGCTACAGCCAAAACGCAACAATGTGCTTTATGGCCGGTCACATGGGAGATGGTGGTACCAACCCGCTCGGGCCCGGTACCAAGTGAGTACTCCCACTTGGTACCCAGCATGCAATGGATGATAATTGCTTACTTCCCTTAGTCGCCTCATAAGACAACCGTGGGAAAGAATGGGGTGGTGACACTTGTATTCTTAGTCCGTCACCACACGCACAAACTTTAATTATAATGTTGATCTTGCAAAATAATTTGTGAAATAAACCATAAATTCTTTATTATTATCAGCCTCTGGAAGTGGATGAAGAAGTTCATGAAAGGGTTTGCAGTGGCTCGTGACTATGACTACCAGTACAGGAGGGTGGCAGCTGCGATGATCTCCACCCGGGCACCTATGTTTGCTTTTATCTTTGCTATTGTCATGCCTCTGTTGGTATTAATATTAGTGTTCTACTATGTCATCTACCTTACAGGCTCTTCAAATGAGGTGCCTTATATGTTAGAATATACTAAGAACCAGGCTGGAGTTTAAAAATTAAACTTAAGATGTAACAAATATGTTGTTTTAATTACTATTTACATCATAAACTATATAACTGATGTACCACAGATTTGATTATGTCACACACAGGCGGCACATTTTAATCCAAAAGCTTCACTTTTGCTCACTATTTTTGTCGAAATGTCGTCTCCATACTTTGACTTTGCCTCGCAGTTCGCGAAGTCTTTTCATTTCATCTTTGAAGTCCTGATGTTCGTCTCTGAACAAGCCGTATTCCCGCAGCTTCAGCATTAGGGCGTGCGTCTCCACATGACGAGGATAATAATGAATGATCTCTTCGTTTGTATGCAGCGGGCGCTGAGAGAACATGTTTACCACTTTCATAGATTTAGAGTTAGTAGGAATAGCGACTTCACCGAATATTCTATTTGAAAGTCTTTCCATACGCCGTGCGTAGTTCGTCGATGCTTTTACTAATTGCGAGTAAGTAGTATACTTAGTAGCCATTGTTTATCAGTGATATGTAATTAAATTTTAAAAGGCAGAACAATTTTAATTGCTATATAGAGAGTATTAGTGTTTTCGAGAAGACATAATTATTTATTATAACATAACCTTACAAATTTTTGTGACAAGAATGACAAGAAGGAATCAGTGTTACCAACTCCTAAAAAAATAGCCCTAAAATCATGATGAAATAACCCTAAATGCAATTCAAAAGCCCCAAAAAAAAACCCTGCATTCTGTATTTATTCAAATTTAGTCAAGGTTATACCCCTCTCCGGCCCTGTGGGGCCGGCACCAAGAATAGCTCCACCCCGTCTTTTCCTATGGGGACTCCCATAAAAGCCGACTAAGGGATTATCGGGAGACCGGGCAGCAGCGTTCCCCTGTGTACTGAAAACATCCAATGCGATCGCCAACCCGCCTGCCAAGCGTGGCGATTATGGTAAAGCCCCCATTTTGAGGAGGCCTATGTCCGGCAGTGGACGATGAAAGGCTGATGGATGGATATCCCTCTCCACCCATGGGAGTCGTAAGAGCCGACTGAGGGAATACCGAGGGAGTGGGCAGCAGCACTCCTTCAAGTATTAACAACATCCACTGCGATCGCCAAACCACCTGCCAAGCGTGGCAATTATGGCACTATCCCCCATTCTTGGGGAGGCCTATGTCCAGCAGTGGACTTTATAAGGCTGATGGATGGATGGATGATTGAAGGTTATGAGTTTCCAGTTTTACGTCAGGGTCGATAATTAAGAGCCAAAAAAATTTAGAACAGGTTGATACAAATTGGATAAGTCATAAAATACAACAAAAATAAAAGAAACAGTAATTTAGGGTCTATTTGAGGTCGGGAAGTAGGAGGGAGTGAGATTTTAAGGGTGGAAAACGGTTTATCATGATTTCCAGCAAAACTCAGTCGAATCGAAAAAAGTTAAATGAAAAATTGTAGGTAATAAAAAGATCTACAAGCTTTGTATGTACCTTTTTCGACATAACCTAAAAATTTACGCGAAAATTCCAAAATCTGACTGGTTTTTTATTGTTCTTCCACAAACATTTATCAAAAAAACTACAATTGTTTTTTGACGTGACAACGTCTTATAAATTGGTTTGCCGGGTGACACTTCAAGAAACTGCGTTACGCTCCGCTCACGTTATGCGCTCACAATGAGAGCGAGTGAGAGGCACGCGTCCCTTCCACTCGGGCATGGTTAGCACGCCTAAGAGCGAGAGAGACGAAGAAATAAAATTTTGTTAATATGAAATTCAGTGCGAGATTCTTTGTATAAATTAATGTTTTAAATATAATTCTTTGTATAAATAAATGTTTTAAATTGTTACTATTATTTCATCCTTCTTCCTACTATACGAATGAATATTCACATTAAAATTATTTTACCACTCAAAGTCGTTGTCACGTAAAACTTTCGCCCGTATACCGACTTTACAGGCAACCAATTTTTTCCATTGTGTTTTCTTTGGAATAACTTTTAAACTGGTTATCGACCGATTCCAAAATGAGACTAATCAGCTCTTAACATCAAAAAACCACATCGATCACCGCCAATCCGGTCAAAATCGGTTGATTCGTTCGTGAGATATCGTTATTGAAAAAAATTGTACAAAAAATATTTTTTCTGAATTTCTATGAAATTTTTTCAATCTGACCAGTTCGAGCTTTAAGATTCTTCAAAGAGCATTTTTGATCTCTATTTCCCGCTAGTACAAAAAATATCTTTTTCCTTATTCACAAATAATTTGTACTTTAAAAAGTGGCGGAGCATGTCAAATGCTAAGAAATATAGATCAAAAATGTTTAAAAAATCGCACCATCAAATAGTATGAATTTGAATTGCAAAATTAAACTTATTATATTGGATAATTGCATGTAAATTCGTTTTCACATTTCAATGAAGTATTTTTTTGTGACAACAATAAAAAACCAAAAAGTCGGCTTTTTGAATGTTTCGCATAAATTTTGAGGTTATGTGAATACATGACTTGTAGACCAAGTCTTTTTATTACCTACAATTTTCCCATTTATTTTTTTTCGATAGGACTTGTAGTTTTGCCGGAATTCATGATAAACCGTTTTCCACCCTTAAAATCTCACTCCCTCCCACTTTCCGACCTAAAATAGCCCATAAATTATTTTTCCTTATTTTCTTACTTTTCCAATAGGTGTCATCCTGTTCTAAATTTGTTTCACTTTTTACCATTTTCGAAGGCTTCGGCACTGGCCTATTTAATTACTTTCATTAGAAGTTTTTATAACTAATTGAAGATCCATATTTTCAATAATTTTTTAAATAATTCGTTTTGAGTCCTAATTTCATCATTCAGTGTTTCATTTGAAATCTCTGAATGGAAATGTTTACTGACATAATTTCACTGCAGATGGCATTTGATCGACATGGCCATTGAAAAATCTCGTAATATACCTCTGTGTGCAGTACCAAAATGTAATAATCCCAATGTACATTTATTTCCCAAAGATACAACATTTAAAAAATATGGGAAAAGCCACAAATAATTTCTGGCTACACAGCATAGCATCTATCAATTCTTTAATCTTCCAGGTAGGTACTATACATCTTAACAATATCGCTGATCAACCGGATTAAACACAAAAAATAACAAACAATTCTCAGGCAAACAAAGCAACTACAATTAACAGTGGCCATCTCGCCGATAGCGCCATCTGCGCTCAGCTTTGTCTGTGGATCTCCATTCTTGATGTCTGTCATACATGTTTACCACAGACCAAGAATAAAGAATATTTATGTTCACATTATATGGACATATTGCTTTTTTTAGTGGTGTCGGTCAGTCAAATTAGTGATGCATGGAATATTGTTTATGCCCCTAAAAATAGCCCTGAATATTTTAAGGCCCTAAAAAAAGCCCAATACGCATTTTTCAGCCCTAAATTTGGGGCTAAAAGCCCTAAGTTGGGAACCCTGGAAGGAGTATAATAGTCTGTGAATAATCAAGAGAACATTGTCATTGGCGGAATTATCATACCCGCTCTACACTGCTCGCGAAGTAGCCGAAGGTTAAAGCGCCTGATACACGGTTGTGAACCAATGTTCCAACAAAGATGGCCTTGGTTAGGCACCGAATATCTGTTTTCAAATACATGGTTACCAACTGTAGTTGTTAACATTGGAGCAGCATTTTGTTTATGGTTGCCACCATAGATGTAGTATATAAATCTATGGTTGCCACCCGTACTTTATTTTAGTATTGTACGTTATTTATGATAATTGTTAAAAGTTATGTCGGATTTGATAATAATATGTTACATAGTCGAAAATTTAAACCTGCAAAAACTTAATAATATTTATAGTTTCCGGAGAAATTTCTCAAACAAATTATATAATTAGCTAAGTATAATAAGTAGTTTTAAAGGTTTTGCAGAATTGACTTGATTGATACTGCACAGAAATGGCAGCATATATTTTATAAGACTTAGATATTTGATATATTTTTTAAGCATTTGACATGATTAGCCATATAAATTACATTAAGTGCGAAAATGTAAAATCGAAAATAATAGTTACGATCAGATGCGATTCGATTTCACATTTTCCCACATTTTGTTAATTTATATGGCTAAGCATGTCATGCATGTGCTTAACAAATATATAAAAATATCAAAACTGTTAAAAATTGCTAAAAGTAATGCAAAATGATAGAGTGAAATAAATCGTAGATTATTTTGGCACTATGAAGGTGCGTTGTTTTCCTACCTTTAATAACCTGTGTACTTTATTTGCACAAAAAGGTGATTCTTGCTATTGACATAATAGACCAAAATATTGCCTCCCGCCGCTTGTGTGAACTACTTCAAAATATAAATCCCTGTGGTGACGGACTAAGAGTACAAGTGTCACCATCCCATTTTTTCACACGGGTGTCGTAGGAGGCGACCAAGATTATTCTTTCATTTCATATCAGTGAAATGAAATGGTGAGCAGCGGCTTGACAATACTCTCGGTATAGTTGAGTCCATGAGCGACGGTTACCATTTACCATCAGATGGGCCGTGGCTCGTCTGGCCGCTATAGGCAATAAAAAAACAGTTTTTATCCTCTGTACACTTACGTTAAAAATACTATCCAAAAGTTATAAGCCAGTGAAATGAATTAAACAAAACTCAAATTTCATAACATTTATCAGATTGGGCACAAAGGACATATATAAATAAGATCATAGCAAACAGTAATGTGTACGTGAAGTGGAATATTAAAGTGATTGACAATGAAGTGTGCTAGCTAATACAATAATTGAAATTACAAAATTTCAATGGAAAAAAACTGTTTCAAATAATTCGGCAGATCGTGAGAAATTATGTATGTACTAGATTTAAATTGATTTTTTGTAGTTTAGAAAAAAATTAAGACTTTATAATTTATTTGTATTCGCTAGTATACTTCACAAAGAATCTTGTGATATACGCAACATAGTATATAATTATAAAAATAACGAGATATCGCCGTTTTTATAAATCGATATCCAGAAAAAACAGGTAAATGGGACATTTAAAGGGATAGAATGTATATTTGCGAAAAACACTTCGAGAAGAGATTCCTTACACCGAAATTGACTTAAATATAACGCCTATCCAACCTTATTTGAGTAATTATTAAAATTAAAATCTTTAATAAATGAAACCTCTAAAGAAATTAAATTAACCGAATCCTTTCATAACTGCACTTTTCCTCAAAAGATATTCCATGTAACAGCAGCAGGTCAAGAAAGACTAAGTGTGCACTCACATGCTTATACGACTGGGTGGGTCATTCGGAATATGTATATTGAAAAACATCAAATGCTTCCACTTGTGAATCAAATTTACTATCTTCTGAGGTAAATTCTATTCACAAGTGGATTTCTTGTAAGGAATATAAATCAATAAACTCCAATGCTAAAAAACTGGTCTACCCTTCTGAAAACGCAGTAAGGTCATTTAGATTGATTACAAAGGAAACCATAGAATACTTAGAACATCGACTTGTGCCACAACATATATTGCGCAATATAAAGATGTTAATCAAATCTAAGTAATCTATGGATTTCCTTGCATGTGAGACACATAAAGAAATACATGAATATTTTTTAAATTACACCTTGATGTTAACAATCTTCAATTGGTGTAATACAATAATCAGAATTTTAAAAGGGTGCCTTTTAAAATTCTGGTTATTGTATGCATGCAGATCACGTGCCTACAAGCGGAAAATCATGCGACACCGCGCGTGGGTGCGGGGCGAGACGCAAGGTATGGCACACCGAGTCCCGCCCACTGTAGTGCCGTGCTCTGCAATATCACCACAGCCAACATCATTGAATAAAATGAGTCAGAGCCGCCGTGAATCCACAAAACGCAACAAACGCGCGTGAGTGCGTAAAAAACCCGCACGACTACCGCTACCGCACTACCACTGTAGTCATAATCTAGAATTCAGAGAAACTGATTTGCTCTAAGTTCTTATTCAATTACTTAAATCAGCGCTGGAAGGAAGATAATTATTTTCTTATTTGACCCAGAAAAGAAAGAAAAGATAATTTAACTATATTCTTGTGTACTATTATTTTATTAAATATAACTTATTATTATTTACCAGATGAGATATCGAACAGTACTCTAATGTAATCAGCACTTGCTGCATCCGAGTTATAGCATGATCATACGGGACTTACTTAATTTTTCTTTAGGATACCTGGCTTTCCTGGCTTGGGTTCGATTCCCGGTATGGGAAACTCTTTAACTACCTCCGTGGTGCAGCGGTAGTTTAAACGACTTCTGATCAATGAGGATTTGGGTTCGATCCCGGGTCGGGCAGTATTTGTTGAGCTTTTTTGTAAAAATAAAAATTCTCAGTAGCAGCCCGGAGCTTGGAATTGTGCCCGGTAGATGGCAATAGGCTTGCCCCCTATTACGTGGAACTTAAACATAGCTGGCATGCAGTGGGTGTGTAATATACATCTGCCTACCCCTTCGGGGAATACAGGTGTGATGCAATTTTTTTTTTTATAGCATGTAGTGGAAGACGAGCCGCGGCCCATCTGATGGTAAATAGTAACCGTCGCTCAACTATACCGAGAGTATTGTCAAGCCGCTGCTCACCATTTCATTTCACCGATATGAAATGAAGGAATAAACGGCTATCTCCTGCTACAGTCAAAACGCAACGATGTGCTTCATGGCCGGTCACGCGGGAGATGGTGGTACTAACCCACTCGGGCCTGTTACCAAGTGAGTGCTCCCACTTGGTACCCAGCCCTACCACCAGTCATGCAATGGATGATAATTGTGTACTTCCCTTATTCGCCTCAAACGACACTCCGTGGGAAAGAATGGGGTGGTGACGCTTGTATTCTAAGTCCGTCACTACACGGAAAATGCTATGTTTGTTGTTTTATGTAGTTGATCAATTAACCTACTTCATCTTTCGCGTTTTTATTACTGGTTCCAAATGTAATAAGTTAACGTACGCGCTAGATTTTTAATAACACAAAATCTTGCCAAGAACAATTTTTCATCCCATTTATTGAACCTAACGATTCTAGGAACATACACTTTTCTTTTTCTACGACGTATGTTACTTAAATACTCCTCGTCAGTTTCGTCGTCGGTAGAGCTAGTTTCCCACAGGATCTCTATGAATACAGCCATTATTATTATATATATGCGACACAATCAACAGCTACTTAAACCTTACCAAAAAAAGAAAGATCTAAGCACTTTTCAAAGCATCGGAGAACAATATTCGTAATCGTATTGTTATGATTGACATATGATGATGATACTATTTAACTTTAATTTTAACGAGTCAGTAATGGACGGTAATAGTTAATGTCAAATAATGACGTCATTTTAACTACAGTTAAATGGTGCATCCCGTGTGTAGCAAAACCGTTGAATTGACAGTAACTCTAACTTTAACGTTGGATCATGCAACCCACCCTATCTGAAGCGAGCCGAGTAGTGTGGTCAGACACTTCATGTTGGCCACTGACCTCCATATATATATACAAGCTCTGTATGGAGGTCCGTGGTGTTGGCACTTCGCGTCGCTTCGAGCCCTTTGTACTTTAGTACACTACTAGTCTGTGACCCTTTGACTCGGGCGCAAATACCGACAATGATCGGAAGTCACCCGAGGCGAGGCGAGGTAGCACGAAGCGAAGAAAAGTACCCCTCCACACTCGTATTTGCTTAACTTTCGTCTACTTCGCGAGCAGTGTAAGTGCCGGAAGTTACCGGAGGCGAGGCGAGGTAGCACGAAGCGAAGTACCCCTCTACACTCTCGTATTCGCTTAAGCGTCTGCTACACGGTTGTAAACTAAGGCTCCAACAAAGCTGACCTTGCTAATTTATAACCGTGTAGACAGCAGTTTACAACCAAATTTCGTTTGACATTCAAATGTCCTTGGCACAGAACAATATTACTCAAGAGGTCCTTGGTAATGAGAGCTGCGTTGACAACATTGAGCTGTAATAAAGGGGGAGAGGAAATGGCTACAAATTTACCGAGCCAAGTCTTTGAAATCCAAAAATGGCGGAATTTCCGCAAGGGAAGCGCGTAAAAAATATCGATATCGATACTTCAGTCCTTCAAGCGATCTATAAATTTTTGGGTGGACAAAGGTTTTTTTAATTGCGTAAATCTTTATCTACCTGTACCTATAATTATATCTATGTGTGTCAAATTGCAACCCAATCCATTCAGTCATATGAGCTAGTGGTTGATAGATCAATCAGGTATGCCTTCTTTTTAAACAAACAGAAAATTAAGGGCGTAACACTCTATTGAATAGATTTGGGTTGTAAAAAGCATAAAGAAATAAATAATAATTTAATCCTGGGTATAGACGTTCACTCTAAGTCCAAACATACCTATATAAGTTTGTGATAGGTCTCCCTAAGAGACCGCCACAATAAGCGGTCCTTTTTTTTGTTAACATGGTCCAGAGGATCCAGGTCCAGTGGGAGTGTCGAGCTTGATGTCATACAGGCTCGATTCTTGTGTTGAGTTCATGAGCCACAATACCGACTAAAACATGACCGCGGCGCCTTCTTCCGTCATAATGGAGAGTCATGGGATCGACTACAGATATTCCACACCAACGCTCTAGTGACTATATCCAAGGGTGCCTTGCGGTTTTGACCAGGTCGTCAGTCCTTCTGGCGGTAGGCCGTCCTATGCTGCGTCTTCCTGTGAAACATCTAATGCGGAGGGAGGGTAAAACCGGGTGTTAGCGTGGCGACGCTTTGACGTGACAATACAATATTATGATGGCATGGAGCTGGTCTGACGATGGAGCTGGAAGGTGGACATAGGAATTCTATAATGAAACGGTGCAACCCTATCGAGTTTAGACTCGTTTGTTTCGTCTTGACGAGTAATTTATCTTTAGATAGTTTCCAGGGTCTGATGATGAAGCTAAAAAGTGGCTATAAGAACTCCGTTATAAAACCCCATCGATTTTGGGCTCGTATGGTTACTCTTGACGAGTACGATGGATGGATAATCGGGTATTACTTTTCTTCGTGCTGCATTGAAGTACTGAACATGAAGGCATGTTGTCATTTCTTTTATCTTTTATCTCTGTAAAAATCACAGTATTTCCGCAGATTTTAGGCAAAAATCGTTATTATAAATATATTGTTGACAGCACGGAACATATTGGCAATAGGTTTGCAGAATAAATATCGATATATCGGTGAAATTCTTTTTCACTTTACACTTTATAAACATCAAATTTCGAGGCCTTTCTTATGACTGAATTCCAACAATCTTACGGCGATGACAGTTTAACTATTTTTATAAATGTTAAAGTAAGTTCGTTTATTTGCTATTTCTTGACAGCGTAACTACTTAACCAATTATCACAAATTGTCACTTATTTAAAACTCTGGAGTACAGATTAGGACAAAGGCAACTAATTATTGTTTAAGTAGAGAAGGTCTCCTGGCTGGGATGGCTATTTTTGTGTAGATTATTTTTATGCTAGAGAGTGACGTATTTAGATTGAAGAACTTTACAGGATTATGCTCTATGTAAAATTGTCTGAAAGGATAATAATAAGTTAAGTTGAAGGTTTATTGTAGGGCCAGCTGAAAATCAGTGTTTTGCAATTAGCACTACAAAAACTGAGCTGGCTACCTTTGTTACACTATTGATATTTTATAGTTGTTTCTTTTTGCTAATCATGAGGTCTCGGGTTCGATCCCCGGGTTGGGAAATTTTATTGAGCTTTTTCCTAAAAAGAAAAATTCTCAGTAGCAGCCCGGAGTTTGGAAATGTGCCCGGTAGACGTCAATAGGCTCGCCCCCTATAACGTGGGACTTAATCATAGCTGGCGAATCGTGGGTGTGTAATACACCTCTGCCTACCCCTTCGGGGAATACAGGCGTGATGCTATGTGTGACGAATAAAAATCACAAATTATTAGTGGTGGATGGTAGGTTGGAACCTAAATAGCGCAAATTCAATATTTTGAAATAAAGAATATTTAATAGATCAACATTTTTTAAAACATCGATATATCGATAGTTGTTGGTTCTTTCTGCATCCCTAATTGACAGCTGACATACAACAGATAAAGGCCTTGTTCCGATATACACTGCAAGCACTGTGATATCACGTGATCAACAGCTTCCATAAATATAACAACGCACTATGGAATATTATTATTATTATTGAATATTGTAAATCAAAGATACCCGAACATGGCAAAAGTAAAGAAATTGTGTTTATTGTAGTGTAAAACCAATACTTTGTATGAAATGAAAGTAATGACAGATCAGTATACTGGACTGCATTCCGTTAAAAACAGTAACCATTACAGCTAACTATAAAGGAACGACTTTACAGACTATACTAAATTGACATCACACCTTACAGTGCTCGCAGTGTATATCGGAACACACCCAAATTACGCTGTCATCGTGACTATTAAGATGG
Source organism: Leucoma salicis (assembly GCA_948253155.1). Lineage (NCBI taxonomy): Eukaryota > Metazoa > Arthropoda > Insecta > Lepidoptera > Erebidae > Leucoma > Leucoma salicis. Next base: position 720,316 of record OX411812.1, read on the forward strand.
CGGACGACAGCCGAAGCAAGTCACTTTTACTAGGTATATGAAGATTAGGGCGAGAGAAAAAAAAAATTGATGGTTGTCACACGTGTCAGAGAGATTTTGTTCAAATTTTAATAATTTCTGTTTAATTCTGTTCTAAATTATCGAAATTTTTCATTGCATTATCACTTGTGGATAGATATTCATTTGTAGTGTAATCATTTGTGCTCAAATGTAGATATTGTACCTACTGGTAAGTTATTTGTTTCATTGTTCTTTCATTCATTTGTTTTGCGTTTTTCTTTGGTGTAAATTTAGCTTTTATATGATGGAGAAGGAAATTTGGTCGGATACTCAGGAGCCTGAACCTCCTGATCCTCCGGACCCTCCAGATCCCTGTCCTGGTACTTCATCACCTGAGCAAGTTTTAGTTCCCGGACTTAAACGCCGATTAATTGATAGTCAGGCGAGTCAAAAATGCGAGTCGCTTAAAAAAAAACTATTATTGACAAAGACCTAGCAGTAGCTTCAATCCAAAATATTTATACCCATCCCAGACTAGTTGTGGGGGTTAAATGTTACACGAATTTCGATAGTGGTCCTTATATTGTTCATATTACCCGGGCTGAACCAGACCCAATCGCTGGAACAGCTATTCGGCCAATCAAGTTTGGCCAATTTCTCTCACGTAATAAAATAAATAATATCTGCACAGATGGTATTAAAAAAGTTGGTAGAGGTAAAATCTCAGTTGAATTTAAAACAGCAGATGATGCAAATAAATTTTTAGATAATAAAATTTTAGAAATTTCTAAATTTGTTCCCGTAATCCCCACATACAATATCACCAAGATGGGTGTAGTACGTCAGGTCCCTGTTGATATGTCCATGGATGAATTTGTGGAATCTATCATTTTGCCGAATGGATGTGGTCCTGTTCTCAAGGCCCGCAGACTCAACAGAAAGATTAACGCAGATGGTAAGGTAACTTGGTCCCCTACACAAACAGTTGTCCTAACATTCCAAGGTCAAGTTCTCCCCAGCAAAATTTATTGTTTTCACACCAGCCTTCCTGTTGATTTATATCAATTCCCGACAATCCAATGCTATAACTGCTGTAGATTTGGTCATGTTAAAGGCCTTTGCCGATCCCAGCCTCGTTGCTACCGTTGTGCTCGGCCGCATGCAGGAGATTCTTGCAGTGTTATTGAGGCGGAAGCTTCTTGTCTGCATTGTTCGGGACTTCACTATGCTAATAGCAGGGACTGTCCCGAGCAAAGTAGGCAGAAGTCCATTAAATTATTAATGGCAAAAGAAAAAATATCATACCAAGAAGCATCCCGATCAATACCTAAATCCAGTAAATCATATGCAGAAGTTGCACAAACTTCTGCTATCATTAATAGCCCTCATCATCCATCAGTACTTAGACAACCATCCACTCATGCTCCCATTTCATCATACAAGAAAACTGTGTTCTCTACTCCCCGCCCCCATACGCCTCTGGGAAAAACATACGATAGAGCATCCCATCAGGCTCTTGTTGCTAACCCTCCTTCAGCTATGCCAAATGGTTGTGCTATATCTCCTGTTCCCTCTTCCAATTCTCCACCGGTTCTCCAGGATGTCAATCTCCTGGAAATTCTGATTAATATGATATTTGACTTGTTAGGAAAATCAAATTCAAACATACCGTCCCACGTTGCCCAAAAACTTTCCCAAATCATTTCCCTAACTTCCAATAATGGATCAAGTTCCCATCCTGCAATGGAACATAAAAAGCATCAGACATAAGAAGCATGAGCTTCTTTTTTTAATTAGTAATTTTCAACCATCTGTCATTGCCATCTCGGAGACATGGTTAGTTCCTAATTCCCATTTTGGGGTTTCAGGTTACTCCTGTCTTCGGGATGATAGGGCAGATGGCTATGCCAGTAGCGCCTTACTTGTAAGGCGTTACCTTCCCTTCTCACAAATTCATCTTCCTTCTGTTTCTCCTGACATTAATGTTGTCGCTGTAAATATTTTTAACATCTCATTTATATCATTATACATCCCTCACCCTCATTCATCCTTAATTTCAGACATTTTGTACATAATATCATCTGTTTCTCCTCCTGTTATTTTGATGGGTGATTTTAACGCTCATCACACCTCATGGGGTTCTAGCCATGACGATTCTTTTGCACGTCTGTTACTAGAAATTTTTGATGAAGCTGATTTATGTATTGTTAATAACGGGTCTCCTACTCGGAGGGTATTTCCATCTCAAAACCCTCAAAGTGTAGTGGATCTTACCGCATGTAGCCCTTCTCTTGCTTCCACTCTGTCTTGGAACGTCTTGGATCACACTTATGGTAGTGACCACTTTCCTATCCTTATCAACATCTGTAATAGATCTACTCCAATTTTTGATTTTAATCCTTCTTTTAAATACCGTTTAAAAAATGCAGACTGGTCATCTTATGCATCTTCACTTGACAGTAAAGTAGTATCCCTTCCTCCAGTATCTTCCAGTAATATTGTTGATATTTATTCTAAATTTGTTTATTCAATTACTTCAAGTGCTGATCAGACTTTTCAGTCGAAAAAAAAATCCCCCCTAATTTCCCCTCCATGGTGGGATCCTGAATGTTCGCAAGTTGTTAAGAATAGGAAAGCAGCTGAAAGACGTTACAATTTGAATATGACAACAGAAAATTTTTTGGAATATAAAAAAATTGCTGCACAAACTTCTAGACTTCTAAAAAAGAAAAAGAAACAAGGTTGGATACATTTTTGTGAACAATTGTCTCCGAAAACTCCATCATCTTTAGTATGGGATCATATTAAAAAATTTAGAGGATCCTTTAAAAATAACAATATCTCTTCCAATGATCCCTCCGTATGGCTCGAGGCATTTGCAGATAAGTTGGCGCCTCCTTTTGTTCCAAATTTAAATGTATTTCCCTCTTTTCCATGTTCCCTTCCCTCTTTTAATTATTTTGAATCACCTTTTTCTTTTTCCGAGCTCAGTCTCGCTTTAGAGGGTTTAATAGACTCCTCACCCGGGATGGATGGAATTCCCTATTCTTTTTTAAAAAATGCTTCCCCAAATACAAAGAAATATTATCTAGACCTCATTAACATCTGTTTTGAAAATGGTATAATTCCTCGGGACATGAAAAATCAAATTGTTATCCCCCTGCTCAAACCTGGATGCAATGCATCAGATTTTAATAGTTACAGACCCATAGCCCTTTCTTCTGTATTATCCAAAATCTCTGAACATATGGTCAAGCATCGTTTAGAATGGTTGGTAGAAAACAAAAAATTATTAGCAAAATCACAATTTGGATTTAGGAAAGGTATGAGTACAGTAGATAGTCTTAGTATACTATCTACTGATATTCATATATCATTTTTAAAAAAACAGTATTTAGTTGGAGTTTTTATTGACATTGCATCAGCATATGATAATGTATTATTGCCTGTGCTTAAAAATAAACTCCTACATTTGGATATTCCCACAAAGTTGACACGTTTTATATGTAATCTTTTTATGGAAAGATCCATTTCAATCAAACATCAAAATTCTTTCCTTCCACCCAGATATGTTTGGAAAGGTTTACCGCAAGGTTCTGTATTAAGTCCTTTATTATATAGTATTTACACCAGTGATTTAGAGTCTACAGTACTATCTTTTTGTCAAATTTTGCAATATGCGGACGATATAGCTCTTTATACTTCAGTTAAATCTATAGAAGAAGCAGAAATCCAATTAAACTCTGCTCTAAGGTACTTATCTGACTGGCTCCTAGAGCATGGTCTCTCTATATCAGCTTCTAAAAGTAAAGTAGTGATATTTACTAAAAAACGGATTATTCCAGAGTTAATGAGAACGTGATACCTCAAGAGACCAAAGTAAAATTTTTAGGATTATGGCTTGATTCAAAATTATCTGGTATTTCTCATTTTGATTATGTTATACAGAAATGTGAAAAGAACATTAATATCCTCCGTTCTCTTTCTGGGGTAAGGTGGGGTGCTCATCCTTTTACTCAGAAATTATTATATAATGCCATAATCCGTAGCCATATGGATTATGCCTCTTTTATCTTAGACCCTTGTAATAAATCCGTTCTTAAGAGACTTGACAAAATTCAAACCAAATGTTTACGTATAATATTAGGGGCTATGAAGTCTTCACCTATTAATGCGATGCAAGTAGAGTGTGTTGAACCTCCTCTTTCACTACGTAGGCAATACCTTGCCAACAGATTTTTTTTTAAATTAACTCAATGGTCTGATCATCCCCTTATCCCTAAATTGAGACAGTTGTCTGAACTTTATAACTCTCATAACACACTATCATCTCACCTTTTCCCTTGTATTCTCCGCAGTTATTGTTTATCTAACAATCTTGCCAATCCAGTTTATCAAAATCCCAGTCTACCATTATATTCTCTTGATTATGATACATTGATTTTCCAGCCCAACATTATTTTGAATTTTGGCATTGATAAAGATACAATTGAGGCCAATAAGGTTTTCCAACAAAAAATTCAAAGTGAATTTGAGAACTGGTACACTTTGTACACTGATGCATCTAAATCTTCAGATAATGCAGTAGGTGTAGCAGTTTGGATACCTTTCACAAGAATCATGCTAAAGTACAAATGTCCATCTGCTTCATCAGTATTTACTGGAGAGTCAATAGCAATTTTAGAAGCAATTAAATTTGTGAAATCACATAATTTGATTAATTCATTAATATTTTCAGATTCTAAAAGTTGTCTACAAGCAATATTATCTAATCCTTTCAGATCTAAATCAAAATTTCCAATTATTTTTCAAATAAAAGATGAATTGTTCCAATGTCATAAACTTGGTATTAATATTATTTTGGCTTGGATTCCTGGTCATATGGGTATCCTAGGTAATGAGTCAGCTGATTGGTGTGCCAAGTCTGCAGCAGTTGTAGGTTCCCTTGATCATTTTCATGTATATTCATATGACATCTGTGCCTCCCTGAAATCAGTCCTATTTCAGGATTGGACTGAACAATGGCATATTTCTAAAAACGTTAAAGGGAAATTTTATGGTGATATTCAAACTGAGATTCCCCACAAACCTTGGTTTTCTAAATTCAAAAAGGCTGATAAGGCTACCACCTCTACCATCTGTCGGTTACGTTTAAACCATTCTTGCACTCCGGTATTCCTTGCTAAACTTAGGATTAGAGATAATTCCATTTGCGAATGTGGTCTGGCTCAAGGAAATATAAACCATATATTCTTTTGTTGCCCTAAATTAAACTGTTCTTTATATAATATTTTACCAACTGAAATCTCTCGTCCTACATCTTTTAAACTTCTTTTGTCTCTTGTATTTACTCCATTTATTAAAACACTTTGTAAATTCATAAAAGTTAATAAGTTTAAATTGTAAATGTATGTACATATTATAGAGGTAAAGGGTATTTAGTTTAAAAAAAAAATAGTTTTGGTTTTGTTTATATTGTATTCCTATAAGTAGTTGTATGTCATGAAGTTAGAGTTGTATTTTTTGTTTCAGTGTATATCTCATGGTAATCCGTCGTGTTGGATTCATTTTTCACCGTTTATTTCTCTTTCACCGAACAAATTTCCTTCGTTTGACGGTCTACCTTAAATTAATACTCGATATTGGCGAAATTGTGCTCACACTGCCACAACAAGAGCCATTAAACAAGAAGATAAGATAAGATAAGAAGATTAGGGCGCCTCCCCCTTTATTAGAGATGTTTTAAAAAATATTGATATATTAAATATCCTTTATTTTAAAAATATTTAATTTGCGCTATTTAGGTTTTAACCTAGCATCCACCACTAATAATTTGTGATTTTTATTCGTCACAAATTTTCATATAGTGGGAAGAAGCCGTCCATTTATTAATTTTGTGTGCTCGGAATGAAGTGGTGAGCAGTGGCTTAGCAGCATACCATTAAATAAAATATTTTTATTAATTTATCGAATTGATTAATCATTTGAATTGTATTATTATTAGCATTCAAAGAATTTACTTAAAAAAAATGTGAGTAGAAATAAAATTATTGTAACTTTTTTAATGCGTGCTTGTGTAATTATGACATGCGTACAATAACGGAAATGGACATAAATCATCATCATCAGGCCCTAGACGTCATCTAGGACCGAAATACTTGTCAAAACGAATCAAACGATTCCAAAGTTGATGGGATTGTGGCTCCATTACCAGATCATGAATATCATCTAGGGCTATCATGGTACTATATGACTATCGAGCCTGTATGATATCAAGCCCGACACTCCTTAGATCCTGTTGGTACCCCAGTGACGTGCGTAAACTTGCGTTTTGGATCGTGTTAACAAAAAAAAAGGACCGCTTATTGTGGCGTTCTCTTAGGGAGACCTATTATGTATAGCAGTGGACGTCGAATGACTGATGGATGGAATAAAATATTATTATATACTTGTTTTTAGCTATCGTAATACCTTACTTTCAAATCTTTTTCTCCTGATGTCATCACATCACAAACTTATATAGGTATGTTTGGACTTAGAATGAACGACTATACCCAGGATTAAATCATTACTTATTTCTTTATGCTTTTTACCACCCAAATCTATTCAATAGAGTGTTATGCCCTTAATTTTCTGTTTGTTTAAAAAGAAGGCATGCCTGATTGATCACTCATATGACTGAATGGATTGGGTTGTAATTTAACACACATAGATATAATTATAGATACAGGTAGATAAAGATTTACGCAATTAAAAAAACCTTTTTCCACCCAAAAATTTATAGATCGCTTGAAGGACTGAAGTATCGATATCGATATTTTTTACGCGCTTCCCTTGCGGAAATTCCGCCATTTTTGGATTTCAAAGAATTGGCTCGGTAAATTTGTAATTTCCTCTCCCCCTTATTACTAGCTCGATGCCAGTACCGCAGTTGCTGCGAGTTGTTGCGCCGTACGCACAAGTAGTATAGTAGTCTGTGGTACGCACGTACTATGCGTCACAGATTACTAAGAGATACTAGGTACGTATCAGCTGACAATCTCCCTGTGTGACATGTCGACGTTCCCGAAAAGCTCAATACTAGATTTTGATTGCCACAACAAGAGCCATTAAACAAGAAGATAGATTTTGACAGCACAGATAATATAGGTCTTCCTTAGATGTAGGTGCATACCAGGACTCTCTCCTTATCTGTGGTAACAATGGGGAGCTATATCTAGACCATTATTAGTTAGCCAAGAATTTAGGGCTTGAAGAGCTTGATTTATATTATGTACAGAATTTAATGTATTTTTATCAGCGGTATATAAACACAAATCGTCAGCATATTGCAATATTCGACAGTAAGTAAGGATCAGATGGTTTAAATCATAAGTGTAGATATTGAAAAGAATGGGACTTAGTACAGAGCCTTGGGGTAAGCCTTTAAATAAAAATCTAGTACAAACAATGTCATTATCAATTCTAAGTTGAACAATGCGGTCAGAGAATAAATTGATTATAAAATTAATTATTTTCTTTGGTATGCACATATATTCCATTTTGTCTTTGAGTATAGGAAGGCTTACATTATCACATGCTGAACATAAATCTAGAAACGTTGCGACAGTAGATTTATTCCTTGAGAAAGAGAGCCGTATGTCTGTAACTAGAATAGATAGACTGTCTAAAGTCCCCCTACCTTTTTTAAACCCATACTGGGAATTGGGTAGGAGGTCCCTACTTTCGACATACCATTCTAGCCGGTTTTATAAGATGTTCTGCAATTTTTATTAAAACAGAGGACATAGCAATAGGACGGTAGTTACCAGGATCTTCGGAATTCTTGCCAGGTTGTTGAAATTGGAATGATTACCTGGGTCTTTAGTGAAGCTGGTATATATTCGAAACTAACCATCAAATTTACCATATCAAGATAATAATTTAGAGTTTGGTTGTCCAAATTGTTCATGAAAGAATAAGGAATACCATCCAGACCTGGAGAAGAATCTTTAAGGGAAGAGAGAACTAAAAGTATTTCCTGTATGGAGAAGGGAACAAAATTGTCATCACTGGACTACTGAAGTTTATTTGTTTAAAGTCAGGAACGAAAGGTGGAGCTAATTTATCCATAAAAGATTCATAACAACTGTTGAATTTAGGAAATGGAACTGAGGTGTCTCTGAAGGCTCCTCGAAAGCGACGGTTGGACTTCCATACTGAAGTAGCATTGGTGTTGGGGGAGATAGAGGAACAGAAATGTTTCCAACCTTCTGATTTTTGGGAATGTAGAAGGCGTTTTGTATCAGACATTATTCTTATGAGGTTATCGTAATTTTCATTTGTCATATTGTTACGGTATAATAATTCGGCTTAGCAGCACAATGTATATGATTTATCAATGAGTTAAGGCAGGTATCAACAACATAAGGGGAAAGGGGTGGAAGAGTAGAGGAGGATTTTTCTAAGATAGAAGTGAATTTAAACCAAATATCAGATTCTGATTTTCTAGGTAAATTATATTGTAATAATGGTTTGTATGGGGTAGCTACAATTTTTGAAAAAGGATCAAATATTATGGGGAAGTGGTCACTACCAAAGGTAGATTGTAGGGTATTCCATGACATTGAGGGAGCTAGGTTTGCAGATACTAATGTTAGGTCTATAGCACTTATCCTTTCATTTGGTTTTGTGCGCAGTGTTGGGGATCCAGAATTTAATAAACAGAGTCCTAAATTATCCATAATATTATATAAACAGTTGGCTAATGGGTCTGAATTTTCACATCCCCATACTGGATGGTGTATATTAAAGTCTCCCATAATGATGAGAGGGCCTTTAATTTATGTTATTATATCCGATATTGTGTTCAATATTCCAAAGGTAGGTCGGGGAATATATATATAGATATAAAAGTGATATTTTTAAATTCCATTGCAACTATGGAGAAGCCAGATGAGAATGGTAAATGTACAAGATGAGTATTTACAGTGTTCTTGACGAGTATGGCTGAGCCACCATACTCATCGGATTTGTCATCTCTGAAACATTGGTAATGTGGTACCTTAAACAAGGAACCACACTTAAGCCAAGTTTCAGAAATAGTAATAATTATAGGGTCATATGTATTAATGAGGTATGAAAGTTCAATTTTTTTACTTTTTATGCTTTTGCAATTCCACTGAAGCCCTATTGAGGCCATTATGAATGGGTTGCGGTAAACGTGAAGAGACAGAGTTGTGTGCGGCGTTGGACGGTTTATGGGAATTAATGATTTTTGTATTTAAAAGTGACTGAAGTAGTTCTATGATTGTCTCTAATGTATTGTGATCATTGTTAGGGTAAGCTACGCCATTGTTATTAGGCATGGATGGGTCACGGATCAGTGCTTGATGGGCAACAAGATCGTACCCCTGTCTTTGTGGAGGAGAAGAACGTGGTTTTAGGTACACTGTTTTTATGTACGATGAAGGTAAATGTGAGGGTGAAGGAGATGAGCTGGGGGCAATAGTTTTTGCTAAAGAATTTTTGGTTACATCGCTATAACTCTTTGCCTTTATTGGTGAGTGTAATTTAAGCGCTTCCATATAGGATATGTTTTTTTCAGCCATGGATATTTTTATCAATTTCTGCCTATTGTATTCTGGGCAGCTCCTGTTGGCTGCAAAGTGCAGCCCAGAACAAAAAAGACAGGATGTAGAGCCCTCCTCAATATCACAGGAATCTCCTGTGTGTTCATGTCCACATTTGTAACAGCGTGGCTTGGAACGGCACAGTATCTTGGTATGACCAAAGCGACAGCAGTTGAAACATTGAACGGTTGGGTAGTAGTAACGTTCTATTGGCAAAGAGTTATAACACATGAAGACTCTTGATGGGAGTGTCTGTCCACCAAACGTCAAAACACATGTTTGGGTTACATGTGTTTGTAGGTAGGGGAGCCATCAATAATAATTTTCTTATTTAAGCGACGGACTTTTATGATACTTATGTTATCAATGGGTACTGTAATGCTCTCTAATATTTCATCCTCTGACCATTCAAGAGGGATTCCTTTAACTAACCCTAAGCGGATTGTGCTAAAAGTTGGTATGAACGCCTTAAGATTATTATTTTTGACAATGTCATTGTTTGTAAAATCATTGGCTGAAATATGGTCTATAAAAGAGAGAGTGATCCTATTGCGGCCTATGCATTGTATACTGCCATCAATAACATTATTGAAATTATTATTTCGTAAGAATCTGCCAAAATTTATGGGGTGTAGGTATCCACTTGTGTCAATTGTTTGAACATGAACTACAAATGGTCCATTATCCATGGAGTTATAAGTCGGTTTGCCAGACGGTACATATGCTGGGATGTTGGGTGTTTGGGAAGGAGTACGGGTTGCAGAAAGTAGAGAGTCTGTAACCTGGGTAGTAGTATCTAAAGGTGTTGTTGTGGTACTATTATTACATGTCTGTCCTAGTGCCAAGATAGAGTCTTGGGAATGCGACTTGATTTCCTTATTCTTCCTACTATGTTTCTTTGAATGCTTTTTCCGTTTTATCGTATTCATAGAACCATTGCTGATATGATGATTTTCCTCTATGTATATTTCAGAGGAAGAATCGGAACCCACTGAAACAAATTCTGCTGGGGATGGAATATTAGATCGGGGTTGGTTATTCGGGGGCCACCCACCCCCCGAGTCTTCGTCCATGAGGACGAAAGAAAAGTTTTTTGTTTAATAAATAACTGTCACCAGAAACAAAAGAATAAATTTTTCCACTCACCTGAAAATTCGATGAAATGGTATATTTTTGTATTTAACTAATGAAAATTAATAACTACATGAGACCCACTAAACACCATTAAGTAAAACCGTAAATAATTGCAGAAATATATTCCAGAAATTTGCCAATGAACCGACCACTAACGCATCCGCTGTCCTTTTTTTTCGTGAAAAAAAAAAACTATTTCAACTAAAAATGGAATTTATATTCTCTTTTGTCCGACACACAGACTAATAGTGGTTAGACATTTGACAAGCAGTACAAAATGGCAGCCAAGTTTGTACAACCAAACTGCAGACGGCGCTGCGATCTGTAAACATTAATGATATTGTAACTGTGCGCCGCCCACTGGTTTGAGACTTTTAGTAATAGTAGTCTGTGATTACTTTAGTTACTCTTAGCGGAGTTTTGGCGGGAACACGAAGAAGATCATGTCGTCGCTCTGCATTATTTTCCTAAACTTGTATTATTTCAAGTATTAATGTGTAAAAGTGGTGGCCTTTTGCTTATTAACTATTTGTGTATGTGCATAAGTGCTGGCAAGTGATGTAATGCGACATAACGTGTTTTTTCCTGTTGTTTCCAAAACTCCATAGAAGCTTCAGTAAGGTTGCCATCGTTTTACTGTAGCGTGACTTTGACTTGACTGACTTTATATGACTGACTTCAACTACGACTTGTTTGATGAATTAATCTAGTTTGGAGAATAATGATGTTTATAAGTTACTGTTAGGCTGATGGTTCTGCCAATGCCTTAAAACAAATATAAAAAAAAATTACTCTTAGCTGATATTGTTATATTTAATTACACTTAGATAAATAGGTACCAGGTTTTTTATCTAAGAGGAATTACAGATACAGATATCTCTATTTTGTGTACAGAATTATTGTTTTTTGCCATTGTGGGATTCAGAGTTCGGTCTAGTTACAATTTATATCTTATCTATACCTTTCTAGGTCCCCCTCGTTTCTTTATACAAAAGCTGAAGACTAAGAAAACAAATTTGTTTTACTGTTTTGTGCACAAAGGTCATAATATTTTAAGAAGTTTTCATAAACAAATTGAAGTCGATAAAAGCGATCTGAATGTCGTACGTCGTGCCGGAACTGCCGAAGGTTATTGTGAAGCCGGTGAGTTCCGAATCTATTGTTTTGCTTAGTTAGATCATAATAGACGAGCTACAGCTCAGCAGATAGAAAACAGTCGTGCCTCTATCGCTTGTTCTCGCATGCTCGGCTCAGGCGGAAACTTGACAATTTGTCATGCTTTTTCGTGTGTGCAGCCGGTGTTCATCGATATATAAGAAGTTATCACGTCGAAAATATTTATTAGCATTTGAAAGTTTTTAAAAAAAATATCTGGGCAGCTGACTGACTACTGTGCGCACGAGTTGACGAACTCCCGTCCCGGAGGTCCGCGCGCGCCCTTTGCATTATTCACAAAATAGGTATAAAGAAAAATTATGTTTCAATAAGTTGTCATTCTGAAAAACCTACGGGTACAAAAACTTGGCTCAACTCAGCAGCTTTTTGAAACATTTTGATGTTTATTTTAGCACTTCACTAGCTCAGCTACTTTAAAGAACAAATTATTTGTGAATGTGCCCACAAACAGGTTATAAATGTTCTCAAATTCAGCTAATTGTTACCAATCAACAAACAAATGTAAACAATCAGCTGAGTGTAAACAATGAGCAACATGAGTGTATGAGGGCATTGACCTCGCCGGTGAGGTACCGTTCCCAGAAGAAATTTACTGATTTTCACGTAGTAAAAATAACTCCATAACTTTCTTTTCTCTATGAGTTAATAAACAAACTATGTAAGACATTATTATAAAATTTTATTGATACGTTGTCTGACAATTACCATTATTGCAGGGCAACATGATGGCAACTTCAAAGTTTAAGGTGTTGATACTAGTGCTAGCCCTGCTTGCGTATGTCTATGTGTTGCTGTTCATCAAAACTTACTACTTGAAGTCTAAAAGACTTGACCACATCATGGAAATGGTAAATATGAAGGTTTTACTTTAAACTGCAAAAACCTTTGTTTGTTTTATATGTTTATACTTAGTATCCCTAAGTCATTAATCACATGATGCTTTCTAGCATTTTTTTTATACAGGTGAGGTTTAAGATTTCTTATAACTATTTCAATTACAAATAAAATTTGCTTTGCTCTCCCAGCCTGACTAGTGACTCAGTGGGAAAGTGCTTGGAATGTACTTTAAAAAAATCAGGGGTTCAAGTCCCACTTATTATTTATCCTATTTAAATTGTATATTTATACTGACTGTTTTTTTTTATTTTGATATTCAGATAGCTTAGGCTAATAGAATTTCACATTTTTCACTTTGTGTTTAATGCATAGTGCTAAGCATGTCAAATGCTAAAAATATATATAAAAATATCTAAATATTTATAGGGTTTGCATCATTATTAGGTAAAATCTTAATTGTAAAATTAAGTTTACCTGGTCGGTATAATGTATGAAAATACTTCCGACAGATGGTGCAGGCGTCACCCAAAGACGTTAATGAATGTGTTATCGAAATTAGCAGTCAGGAGCAAGGGTCACGATGGCTGAATTGGCAAAGCATCTGGACGGTATCCAGGAGATGCAGGTTGGAATCCTGCTCGTGACTGTTATTTTTGATTTCACATTTTTCACTTTGTGTTTAATGTTATAGACATGTTGTTCTATTACAGAAATCTCTTTCTCTTTCTAAAAACTTTCTCTATGACATACAACTTTGTTTAATTTGTATTGCAGGCCATAGACACTGAGAAAAAACTAATTAATGTACACCGCATGGACCAAAACCTCGTAATGAAAATGGCAGAGATTGAGAAAATCTACGACGGTTACTGAGCAAGCTGTAACTTATACAATATTGCAACTTTTATTATTTTAAATTTATGTTACGTATGAAACAATACTGTAGATCTCGCTGATGCATGGTATATTACACACATTGTTAGTTTTAAAAATACTCATCTACTCATCCTCCCAGAAGGACAATGTTACAAGGATATTGTATTTGTTAGAGATTTTCTTGATAGCCTGTACTAACCATTATGGACTCTCTCCTCTCTACTCCCTGTGGATACAGTATTGGCTGTTGAAAAAATATGTTCACAAACAAACATGTAGGGCGTATAGCTTCTTGTGACGAAATGTGATAAGGGGAGTCTGTGGGGAATAAGGAAACTTGCAGTTGGCTCCCAACTTTATTGTTTACAAGGTAAAAAAGGGGGTAGATGGTCCAGATTTCGTGATGTAATATTTATAGAAGGGTGCAGTGTGATAATAAGAGCTGGAGGGGCCCACAAGAGCAGCATTACAAAGAACACTAACAGGGAATTACGCAGTATTCATTACTATAAGAGTATTATAATTATATTGTGTGTGTAATCTGCACAGATTAATCCTCAGATTAAAACAATATGGAATGTGTGAATGTCTAACTTGGTATTATATCTGTGCCAATATTCATGAATAAGTACTTAATTTGTAGAAAAGTGTGTGTGTGTGTGGCAGATATTTAAACGAAGTAATTGTGTCTTAAGTTACTAGTGTGATGCAAGGAATGAACAGAGATCAAATATGTAATGTTTAGTACCACAGTATTAACACTATCCTAGCTGTAAATGATGTTATATTATTCTATTCATTTAGTTATCATTTCTGTAACCTTGCCAACAATATTATATATATCTATACTATTATAAAACTGTAACAGAGCTGTCTGTACATTCAATATATTTGAGAAAACATGAGTGTAATAGGCTATATAGGCGTGTCTAAACACAAAACGATTTTTTTTAGAATTTTAGGCAGTCTGTTTATCTGATTGTTTGTTCGCGCATCACACAAAATCTACTGAACGGGTTTTGATGCAACTTTTTATTATTTGAAAGGCTTGATTAGACTTAAAAACTGGTATACATTTTATCCCGCTACTATATCGGGAACCTGAGATATAACCGAAAAACCTGCTTGTGGCTGCGGCGAAGCCGCTGGCAAAGGCTAGTATATATATATTTGCAGATGTTTCGTCTGTAAATATCTACGGGTATAGATACAAATCTCAACTTTGTAATGATTATGTCTGATGTAAACACTAAGCAGTATTATCTTAATTTGAATCTCTATATTTTATTCCACAATACTGTTTTATGTGGCTTTGAAATGTTCCTTTTTCAAATGCTCCATTTTTAAAGATAAATGAACTTGTTTGTGGTCTTTTTTTTTATGGTTAATACTTTTAATTTTAATTTAATAATGTATTGTTATATAGTAAGTATTTATATATGTTTAATTACGTTTTCTGTGATTTAGTTATTAACAGCTTATATTAAGACTACTATAATTTATAAGGATTATTGTAGACTTTATTTTGGAACTATAATATCCGCCATGTATACTGTACTTACACTTATGGGAATAAAACCATGCAATTAACCACAAAAACATTTATTTTACTTTTATAAATATAATATATGACATTAATAATGAGTATTTTGATCTGTATTTTAGCACTTGACTGGCATGCTCACCTATTTTAAAGAACTAAATTGTTTGTGAAAGTGGAATAACTCTCTTTTCCACTATCACAAATAATTTGTTAATTACTACCGAGTTTAATATAAAGAATTCTGCAGATATAATATTTGTGGAGCTCATTTAACAATAACTTATTCTCGTAAATATTTTTCTATCAGTAAGCACTTGTTCCTTTAAGGTTGTGTACAAACATAAAGCAGTAAGGTACGAGAATATAGCCGTCCATCAACTTAAACGTGACCAGTGACGTACGGCTATCCTAAGGACGTTCAACTGACTGGTAATAAATAGTCATAGGGAGACAAGCAAAGACAAGCGACAATATAAGGTAGCTGCGTGAAATGATTTATTTTATAAAAGTAAGAGTTTAAAAAATGTGGTATACCTGGCCTTAACAACGAAGGAATGTAACATAGTTCCAGTGGCCCGCCAACAAAGGCGGAGAGACGGCACACGGCGGGTTTCTTTAGTGGGTGCAGGCCCCACACTACCCTGTTCGTTGCCCCGAACGACGGGGTGTGCGGTTAGGAACATTTTTTCCCGCCTTAACAAAAAAAAAAGGCCTGGCCTGTGCCAGCCTGAATGGGCCGGCTTGATTATGGAAGTACCACCTTCTCACAGAAGATAAGCATAAAAAACCTAGTTAGCCTCTATGCCGTGGCGTAACTATAGGGTGACAGGGCTGGCAAAATGCCACGGGCCCCCGACCCAATGGGAGCTTTAAGACTAAAATCCACACAATATTAGTAACACTGTTGGGTAGTAAGTAATTAAGTCACTTATTAAAATAATAAATCATTTAATTTATTTTAATAAAGGGGAGGGCCCCATCTAATGCATTTGCCACGGGCCTCAGATGGTATAGTTACGCCACTGCCTCTATGGGCTATGGTAACCGCTTACCATCAGGTTATTATTATTACCAACCGTTGTATGCTTGTTTTTTGCCACCTACGTATGAAAAGTGGCAGTTAGGACCAACATTATAACTTTTTTGGAGTTATCTGTTGTGCAGTGTGTGGTCTATCTAGCGTTGTCCTGAAGAAGCAGTGGGTTAGAGCAATTGACCAGTCTCGGTTGTTTAACGGCTAGCTTTTCCATCATGGTTTGCAATTGTTGACACTACATATCTGCCGTAATCGTCTGGCCAGATTTTAGGAAGCTGTAGTGGATGACACCAGCACTGGTCCACCAGACACTGACACGAAACGTTAGACAAACTTTCGTTTCGAGTCATTGTGATTGATCAACAGTTCGACGCGTGATTCCTGATTAATCGAGATTTCGACGCGGGATTCCGGCGACCAATCACAATGAAGCGAAACGAAAGTTTGTCTAACGTTTCGTTTTTCATTCTAAAGGGGCAGTACCTATTTCTGAGTAAACTTTTGCTTGGGGCAAGATTTGATCGGTTCTCTTGGGTGCCACCAGCGTGTGTTGTGTGTGATGAGCGTTTCCAATCGTACAGGATCCATTTTTCATCATAAGTAACGATACGAAAAAAAACCCGTCGTTATTGTGACGGTGGAGTAATGCAACGCAGCACTCGACTCGTGTTTGTTGGTTTGCTTGCTTCACTCAATTCATGCGATATCCATTTGTCGAGCTCTTAGAGTAGGTATATAAAACTAACTCTAAGGTCGAGCTTTTCCAATTTGTTTCAAGTGAATTACAATTGTTTTATCACTTATACCGAAGCCTGCCGCTAGCTCTGACGTGGTTTGCGATAGATCTTTCACGATCTCTTTTAATTCTTCATTGTCGACTCGGGCTCTAAGCGAATTCCTAACCAAACGCCAGATATTTGAGATCAAAGTGGCCAGTTTGATAAAACGCCAATTTCATATGTGTAATAATGGTCCTAATATTATATAATAACTATAACATTCTAAAATATTATTTTACTTTTTATAGCGATGTTTTTCACTTTACAGCTTGTTAAAAATCACCAAACTGAGGCTTTTTTTTTATCTTTACCGTTAAAAATATAAGGAGAAATTTGAAGCTAGTCGCAGTGACACAGAACTTGAAGTAGAATAGTGTAGCGTATAATCACGCTCACCACGGCATGTGATGTAAAGGGATAATAGATATGATAGGCGTTCTCACTTGCCATACGAAACAACAGTAGGAACACCTACCGTTGCTTCACGCCGTTCTTCTGTAGAAAGGTGGAACTTCTCCGTTCGGGCGTCCCCGCTCATGCTGGGATTTTTGTATATTTTTGCAGCACGGACCCCTCCATCATCTGAAAACTATAACTAGGTCCATGCGTGTGACAGTTATCTGACGTAGTAGTCTTGCAGCCCGTTGTGGAGACTGTGGCAGACGTCGCCCTCCCCGGCTCGCTCGAGCACGCCGTCGGGCGAGCACAGCCACGGGTCGCGCGAGTGCAGCTGCCAGCCCCACAGCCGCGAGCGGAGCGCGGTCTCCAGCGCCTCCAGGGAAGGTTTACCTGCAAGTGTAAGGTTGAAGAGGAGATATTTCTCTCGCTGGCTATAGACGAATGATGGTTCAGTAATGAGTGTTGGGTACCATGCAGGTTGTTGGTCTCGGCGGGGTCGGCCCGCAGGTCGTACAACTCCCACTGCGGCCGGTAGTAGTACTGCTTCAGCGTCTTGTACCACGGGAGCGGCTGCTTGCTGCGGGTACGGTTCAGCAGGTCCTGGAATGTGCACGTTGTCTTGTCAGGGGTTTACTGTTGGTAGGCTTCGTATCAAGATTATACTTAACTTCAAATAAATATTTCATAATATAAATTCCTACTTCCTAATAATATTATAGACTAGCCTTGGCCGCGACTCCGCCGCAGACAAGTCTAGTTTCAGGTTATATCTCAGATTCCCGATATAGTAGCGGGATAAAACGTAGATATAGGTACCAGTTTTTAAGACTAATAGAGCTATGAAACAAAATAAAAATTATCAAAATCCACTTAGCAGTTTGTTAGGACAACTCTACTCTATCTAGGTACTTTGTGTCCGTGAAATTGGATGTTTGTTAAGTCCCCCGCGATCTTGTATCCTTGGATTATACCTTAGCTCAGGATATTGTCTTTAAAAAAAAAGTAGTTTTTTTAAATATCTGCTATGTTTGTGTTCTAGCAATAAATGTGGTGTACCTACCTGGAAAGTAGGCGAGACGTAGAGGTCCTGGTCGATGGGGAAGGGCATGCCGAAGTTGAGGTTATGTATGAGCTTGTACTGGCGCGTGCGTATGCCGCGCATCGGGTAGTACATCGTCACCTCGTGGTGCGTCTGTGAGAGGAACACCGCCTCGTCCTCCGAGTAAGGGGGCTCTGCAACATATAGTAACACGGTTTACATCTCATTCCATGATGGTAAAAATCATCGTGATAATTAGAGCATTTTTTAATATCTTTATTTCATAGTTTTAATAGGACGTAAGTACATAAAATCGCCAATGTTTACTAAGAACTTGAGGCAAGTGCACAACTAATGTCGCGTTTGTAATCGCCACAAAGGGTCAGAGTCCGTAGTAAGGCTTTTCATGAGAAGAACCCGGCAAGAAACTCATGAGCCACTTTTTTAAATCATCAATTTGTTTCAAATTTACCTACATTTTTTATAGCGTTCGTTATAGCTGAAGTAGGTGCTGCAACCAAGAACATAATATTATTAAAAAGTAAAATAAAATTAAATGGGGCATGTGCTTATTTGAAACCTTAACTTATTTTAAAAATGAGGAGCAGCTCAAGCCCATTTTGTTTCATCTTCAAAATAATCCCAAACTGTGTAATAATATTTTTATAACTGTTTACTAGAAATTATTGGCAATTTTCTGATATTTTCTGTATTTTTGCCCCAAAAGCATCTCCTACTTACAAATTCTATTGTGTATCTCGTTAATCCTCTACCTAAGTGGTGATAAAGCCAAAAATACTATCTAGCTTTCAAAGACTGTCTAAGGGGAACTGTATATTAGGTATCTCCATAAGAAGGGTGCATGTCACCCTTTTGGAAGTAGGTGAAAGGTTGTCATCAGGGGCGTCATAAGAAGTCAAAAAGTCAGAAACGCATCTGAAGTCTCTCAAACATAGACGTACCTACACGAAATAATAACGATTTTAGAAACCTAATATTTAACGATTTTTTATAACAATTCTATAACAGAACAATCTGTAAGTAATTATAACTTCCATAAGTAATCATCTCCCTAGCCTTGTCCCAAGTTTTGTTAGAACTTTTTAGGGGTTTGCAATACAGTATATAACTGTGACCGAGACTAGAAGATAGTCATTTTTTTGTAAAATATAGCCATAAATATTATAAACATAAAAAATAAGACGAAGGACGAACCTTTCTCCAAAATTGACAGCAAACTCTTAGGCTTATCCGACTGGTTGATATCGTTGCTCTCCTGTTCCCAAGGGAGGCCGAACCAATCCAGCACAGTCGGCAAAATATCCAGCAGGCTGACCATCACACCCGAGGCCTGGTTCCTCCTGGCCTTAGGATTAGGAGACGAGATGATAAGCGGTTCCCGTACACCAGGATCATAGAAGTTTGTCCGACCCGCGGGGAATGGGATACCGTTGTCGGACGTGTATATGATCAAGGTGTCGTCTGCGTGACCAGCTGCCTCCAGTTCTTTGAGGACCAGCGCTACCCCTGAAAAATAGCTGTTACATCTTAAATACGTTCTTCGAGTTAATTAACATTATAATTATCCTGGTTTATGGGGTCCGATGACACCCGGCCCACATGATGGTACTTAAGTGGAAACCGCTGCTCTTAAACTAAGCAATACTAAGGATACTGCCAGCCCCTGCTCACCAGATAATGTCGAGGTTGGAAAATGAAGCATGGAAGAAAACAGGCGCTTGGACCCAATAAGAAGTGAGTACTTCTACTCGGTACCCAACCGTACCATAATTTTATATGCAATTGGTGAAAATTGCTCACTTCCCTTTGTCATGTCGTAAATTCCCGAATATATATATTTTTTTGTACTAAGTACGTGGATAGTAAACAACAATTCTGCACCTGATGGTAAGCGGTCACCGTAGCCTATAGACACTAGCAACACCAGTGGCATCACTCGCGCGTCGCCAACTCGGATATTAAGGAGAATAGGAAGGGCAATAAAGCAGTGGGTATATATAGCCTTGCCTTCTTAGTCATATTACGTCAAAATCTAAAGCTATAGCATAATTCATAATAGGTACTGGTGGTAGGGCTGGTTAATAGCTGACAGTACTCCCGGCCCGAGTGGGTCGGTACCACTGTCTCCTGTGTGACCAGTCATGAAGCACGTCAGTGTGTTTTGGCTGTAGCAGAAGATAGCCGTTTATTCGAAAGAATATCTTAGAAATGAAATGGTGCGCAGCGGCTTAACAATACTCTCAGTATAGTTGAGTCCATGAGTGATGGTTACCTCTTACCATCAGGTGGGCCGTAGCTCGTCTGCCATCATTAGCAATAAAATAGGTATTATCCATCCATCCATCAGCCTTTCGAAGTCCACTGCTGGACATAGGCCTCCCCATGAGAACGCCACAACATGTGTTTCGCTCATATATAGGGATAGGATAGTGCCGTAATCGCCACGCTTGACAGGCGGGTTGGCGATCGCAGTGGATGTTGTTAAAACTCGAGGGAGTGCTGCTGCCCACTCCAACGGTATTCCCTCAGTCGGCTCTTACGACTCCCATTGGTGGAGAGGGGTGGGACAATTCTAAAGCCGGCCACACAAAAATAAAGGTATATTATAGCAATATTCTATTCTTATTTGTAGTTATATTTAAAGACGAGATTCTGTAAAACAGTCTTAGTTATCTACTGAACTTTTTTTATAGCAGTTACAAAGACGTTGTAGTAATGGCGCTGCGGGCCGTGATATATTTGAAGTGTTAAACTTTATGAACATAGTTTTAACATAAGCTGGGCGGCCACTGGTTGAGTATGGCTGTAGTGTCTTCAGATTTATAGTGTACCTACTGGAGACATTCCGGTGATGGGAAAGTAGGAATTGTACCTTGATCAAGTCGAGACATGGTCGTGTACTGCGCCGCGATATCGCGCCGAGCTGCTTCTGTGTCCTGTGATTATAAGAGTACATTAAAACTAGACATTTTGTAACTATATCATGTATCATCTGAACCTTATGCGTCTCCTACATGGAATTGGCGTTATAACCACTTATATAAATCTTCGCGATGGTTAATACTATCTCGTTGATAATACACAAGAACAGTTAGATGAGACTTGTAAGCTACTAAACTATTATAGTGGAGCTAAACGACTGACATGGATATGCTATCCATCACCCATCTCTCCTTCAGCTTACCTGTATATGGTAAGGAAGCTGCACTTCATCCCACTGGTAGTACCAAGGCTGCCAATCGGGAATGAGCCCCATGCCCTCCTCACCGGAGCCGAATCGCTCACAGAACGGCCCGTACTGCGGCTCGCTGTGTCCGCAGCGGTGAGGGTCATGGAACCCGACGAATAAGAAGAACGGCCTGCGTAATATTATGTTTTAAATAAAAATGTAGTTCTTCATAACAATATGATATCAAGTAACAAACTCTTTAATTTAACGACTTCTATAGTCCACTGCTCACGTCACAACGAGCGGTCCTGCGCCACACGACCACTTTGACCAGGTCATCGACCCATCTGGCGAGGCTGTCCTACAATGCCGTTAGATACATGGTTGCTGTAAAGTACCTATAGGTATCTATTAAGTATGCCCAAGGGAGGGAGGCTCGCTTAAGGCTGTTCGATGATAAATGATTAGGTACTGTGTGTTACTACCGTATACACTCGCTGACGATACCCGCATCATCTTTCTGTGTTGTCTATCTCTCCACATGATTATTTAGTCCCGTTCTGGCCTCACCGAACTAAGAAAAAAAACGAAATTCATGTCTGCGGCCGAACGACATTGCGTTAAATGAGGTCTCCTGGTCAATCTAGTTAAGAGTAACCGTTAAATTACTGTAGTCTGTTCGTATCGCATAAAATCTTAAGTTAACTTGATATTGGGAAATATTGATCACCTAGACTACATTCTGGCCGCGTCTCCGTCCGTGTGGACCTCTTAATATAAATACGTCACTCTCTAAGGCACATTAATTATCTATGTAAAGATGGCTATCCCACAGGGATCGTCTGTTTGTCCGGGATAAATAGTAGCTTACGTCCTTTTCTGGGTGGAGCCCACTGGCCTATAATGTATGCTTTCAAAATGACTGTTTCAGTAGTTACAGCGTGAGAGCGAACGAAACAAAACAACGAACTCACTTTCGAATTTAATATAATAGATAATAATAAGGTGTGTGTTGAGCTCTTATACACGTAACTTGCGTTAGTTAAATACTCGTAGTAACGAGCCACGATGGTGCCTATTAAGATGTGGATTCGATTGCCATTCATAGGCATAGGTACCTATGTAGAATTCAATTTCAAAACTTTCTAATTGGTTATATGATCGCAAAAATACTTTTTCTGTCTGGGAATCGAAGTCTGAGTTACTAATCGCTCCTCAGATCAATAAATAAACCAATGCACCTATCTTTAAAATTATTGCGGAATACCTACCTATTTATTAATTAGGCGAACATTTTACAAGCATACACCGGTTACTGGCGGTCATTGAACTCGGTAGGTACCGTTGGATCTGCTTTACATCTTTAAAACTGTTTTATGTTTTACATGAGAATTATCTAGGACTAGCTGTACCCCACAGCTTCACCAGCCTTTTATTTTAAAAGCGAAACGATGTATTTATAAGCGGTTTGCGGTAATTTTTTAAAATCGAAAGGTAATTCGCATTGATGGTGGTTACCTATTCTGTTTTGATTTTTTTTTTTGACTCAGTCTTTGCTTTGGGGCATAACGTTACGTTTACATAACCTGCCTTCTTAGAAAAGCTTTCTAAGAAATTAAAAAAAAATGTTAAAATCCCATCACAATAAGCTATTAGCTCATCGTCTCCCTAGCCTAATCCCGAAAACTGCTGGTGTAGGCTTCCTCCGATCTGTTCAGTTATATCGGCGGCGAGTTTTTACACGCAGCAACTGCCTATCTCACCACCACAACTCAGCTAAGTGGACAACATGGCGACATTAGAACAAGACCGGAGTCCGCTTTATTTAGGACTCTGACAACCTGTAACGAGTGCCAGGGTGTTATGTGACAACCTTCAGTGGTTCAGTGTGTGTAATGTAACATTTGTTTCAGTGGTACGCCAATGCAGGCGGAGAGACGGCACATGGCAGGTTTATTTAGTGGATGAGGGCCCCACACTACCTTGTTCGTTGCCCCGAATAACGCGGAGTGTGCGGATAGGTAAATTTTTTCCCGCCTTAACAAAAAAACGGATGTTATGTGACAGTCAGGATCCACTGCTTAACGTGCCTTTCTAAGCACGGAGGAGGTCAGGTGTCCACAAATTGGCGTTACTTGGTACTCTCGCTGGATACCAGTCGAGCGAAAGTTAAAGTTGGTTAATATATAATAAATACCAGTCGAGCGAAAGTTAAAGTTGGTTAATATATAATAAATACCAGTCGAGCGAAAGTTGAAAGGAGTGGGCAGCAGCGCTCCCTCGAGTATTAACAACATCCACTGCGATCGCCAACCCGCCTGCCAAGCGTGGCGATTACGTACGGCATTATCCCCCATGACGGGACCGCTCGTTGCGTTGTGGCGTTCTCTTGGGGAGGCCTATGTCCAGCAGTGGACTTCGAAAGGCTGATGGATGGATGGATGAGTGAAAGTCAAAGCGAAAATTGGTTAATATGGCCGATCGTTCGAACAACAAGTGCAACTAGGCTAAAAGTTAGTAGCAGCGTGTTTAGTAGATTGGATAATTTTATTCAGGTTTATTTTTTTTACTTTTTGTCACGGTTGGCTTTGACGAGGAATTCTCTGGTGAGTAGCTTGATGTAGGTGATGTTGCGGCCGACCTGGTTGATGTGGTTGTTCTCCTCGGTCTGCTCGTAGTCAAACTGGTACACGCTGGCAGGTCCAACATGCTTCTTGCCGATAATACCTATACAGGAAAGTAAGTTTGCTTCAAAGATGTTGGATTTAAAAAAAAAATCCTTTGAGCCTTCCATAATTTTGTTGCGGTTGTCTCAATCTTTGTGAGTACCAATTGAATCATGAGCTACCACACCTACACAGCGGACTTTCCATTTTTCTAAACTAAGCTCTGTGATAGTGTATTGTGTCATTTTATCCCGCTACTATATCGTGTACTAACAACATCCACTGCGATCGCGAACCCGCCTGCCAAGCGTGGTGATTATGGTAAAACCCCCATTTTCGGGAAGCCTATATGTCCAGCAGTGGACGATGAAAGGCTGATGGATGGATTATTTTTTTTTTTTTTATTATATATAGTGGCAGACGAGCCACGGCCCATCTGATGGTTATGGTAACCGGCGCTCATAGACTCAACTATACCGAGAGTATTGTCAAGCCGCTGCTCACCATTTCATTTCACAGATATGAAATGAAAGAATAAACGGCTATCTCCTGCTACAGCCAAAACGCACCGGTGTACTTCATGGCCGGTCACACGGGAGATGGTGGTAGGTACCAACCCGCTCGAGCCCGATACCAAGTAAGTACTCCCACTTGGTATCCAGCCCTACCACCAGTCATGCAATGGATAATAATTGCTTACTTCCCTTAGTCGCCTCATACGACACCCGCGGTAAAGTATGGGGTGGTGACAATTGTATTCTTAGTCCGTCACCACACGGATTAAACTATATCGGGAACCTGAGATATAACCGAAAAACTAGCATTGGCTGCGGCGAAGCCGCGGGCAAAGGCTAGCCTAGCTACACTAATGTAATAATATAAAAGTACGTCTGGATATTAGTCCTTCAACGTACCCGTCATAATTCCTTGTTGTCGCAGCAGGTTGGGTAGACTGGTGATGTTATCGAACGAGTTGAAGTGGTGCACGCCCTGGTGCAGCCCGTACATGCCATTTTGATGGCTTGGTGTGCCAGTCAACAGCGCCGCACGACTAGATTAACATGACGATAAGTAAAAAATGTTGATCTTAGCAGTAGCCATTGTAGGGAGATTGAGGTAAGGCGTGTGTGTGGTAGAAGTAAAGACCAACATAACAATCATGTGTCTGTTTAGTTTTATATCTAGGGCCTCTATCTTACTTACCTTGCTTATCCCAACATTAATGGGCCGGCTCGATCGGGGAAGTACCACCCTCTCACAGAAGATTAGCGTGAAACAACGGTAGTTACTCCTACCATTGTTTCGTATCGTGAGTGAGAGCGCCGGAGGCCCACATCCCCTTGCTATCCTCTCCTTAGTATCCTTCCTCTCCACCTCCTATCCCTTTCCTTAGAGACGGTGACGCGCGAGTGATGCCTCTGGTGTTGCGGGCGTCTATAGGCTACGGTAACCGCTTAC
The DNA here is from genome assembly GCA_948253155.1 of Leucoma salicis. NCBI lineage: Eukaryota > Metazoa > Arthropoda > Insecta > Lepidoptera > Erebidae > Leucoma > Leucoma salicis. The sequence continues at coordinate 746,060 of OX411812.1, forward strand.
CACCAGGTGTCCTGAATGCTTTGTAGATACTATGTATGTAAACATTATATTTACATTTACGTGTGTGTATCTCTATATAATGTAATAATACCACTAATAAAGTTAGTATTGTCATAGATCTGTTTGTTTATAAATTCTAACTCATAGGTGTGTTGAGTTACAAAAACTGAACAATGATTTGTATAAATGCTATCGGTACTCCGTTGTTGTGAGAGGGTGGTACTTCCCCCCCCCCCCTGTCGGTCACACCCGGCCACTGTGCACCAACTGCTTCGACTGCAGCGGGCTTTGCTTCCGCTGCGGTCAGGCAGGGCACCAGGCGGCGACCTGTACTGCCACCCCACACTGCCCCGCATGTGCGGCGGGCAACCGCCCCGCCAACCACTGCATGGGGCGGGTGGGGTGCAGGCCTCCGGCCAAGTCAGGCCCTAAGAGGGGGGTGGGCAGCCAATCGGCCCCGGCTGCCCAACCCAGCGCGGCTGGACCGCCGCAGCGCATGGAGGAGGATATCGTGGTCTAGTTTATGGACCACAACTCTATCCTCCTCCAAGGGAAACGCCAAATCAACGGCGTGGGGGTCCCCCAGGACGGACGCCCGAGGTGCGGCGGTCCAAGAGTGGGCGGAAGCGGCGGACCTCGTGTTGCTAAACCAAGGGTCCACCCTAACGTGCGTGCGGCGCAGGGGCGGGTCGATAGTGGACCTTTCGTTCGCTAGCCCTAGTGTCGCCGCACGTGTAAGGAGCTGGCGAGTCCTGGAGGAGGTCGAGACCCTATCTGACCACAGATACATTCAGATAGAGGTCTCCCGGACCCTTCAGGGCGCCAGCAGGGGTCCCGCGGTGGACAGAACTCCCGCTTTTCCGCGATGGGCTGGGGGTAGGCTCGACCGGGAGCTGCTGGTGGAGGCGGCCATCTTTTAATCTTGGCGGCCCCCCTTGATGGAAGACGTGGGCGCCGAGGCTGGCCGCATACGCGGCATGCTTACGCAGATCTGCGATGCGGCTAGGCCCCGCTTGCCCGCCCCGACGGAAGGGGGTCTACTGGTGGTCCCCGGAGCTGGCGGACCTCCGTGCGGCCTGTATTCGTGTCCGGAGGTCCTACACCCGCAGCCGACGTCGCCGAATCCGCGACGAAGAGCTGGAGGGCCGGCTGTATGCGGCGTACAACAGTGCGCGTGCCGCGGGTCTTGAGCGTGACCCCTGGGGACGCCCGTACCGCGCGGCGCTCAACAAGCTCCGCGCCCAGGGCCCCCCCCCTTAAGGAGACCCTCCGGCCGGGCTTCCTCTCTGAGATGGTTGAGGGACTATTCCCTTCACGGGCGGTGCACACGCCCCCGGTCATGGCTCCGCCAGATGACGACCGGGAGGCCGACGACGGGGAGGTACCGCCCGTGACGACGACGGAAATGGGGGCGGCGGCAGCGCGTATGCGGAGAAGCGCCGCCTCCGGGCCGGACGGGGTTCCCGCCCGAGTGCTGGCCTCGACCACCTAGAGCCCCGCCTCAGGGGACTGTTCGACGTTTGCCTGGTGTCCGGACGGTTCCCTGACTGCTGGAAGGAGGGGAAGCTCGTGCACCTGCCGAAGCCGGGACGGTCTCCGAATACAGTCGCGGCCTTCAGGCCCATCGTGTTGCTGGACGAGGCGGGCAAACTGCTCGAGCGGGTAGTCGCTGCCCGCATCGTCCGGCACCTAGGGGCGGTTGGCCCCGACCTGTCCGATGCCCAGTTCGGATTTCGGGCGGGTCGGTCTACGGTCGACGTCATCCTGCGCTTGAAGGCCGCGGCTGCGGAGGCCGTCACCTCGAGTGAAGTGCTGTTGGCGGTGTCGGTCGACATCGCCAACGCCTTCAATAGTCTGCCATTCGGCTGCATCAAGGAGGCACTCCGGTACCATGGAGTGCCCCTCTACCTAAGGCGGCTGGTGGCAGATTATCTCGACAGCCGCAGCGTCCTCTTCGTGGACCGGGAAGGGGACGTTGTAAGGATAGCTATGTCGTGCGGCGTCCCACAGGGTTCGGTTCTAGGGCCGCTCCTGTGGGACATCGGCTACGACTGGGTCCTCCGTCGCCGGCTCCCCCCCGGGCTGGGCGTAATTTGCTACGCAGACGATACGCTCGTAACAGCCCGGGGCGGGACCCTCAAGGAGGCGGTAACGCTGGCCACCTCAGGAACCGCGGAGGTGGTCAGGCGGATCGAGGCGCTGGGGTTTAGGGTGGCCCTTGAAAAGTCGGAGGCGCTACTCTTCCATGGGCCCCGACGTGGCCCACCCGCTGGCGCCTCGATAACGGTCAACGGTGTGGGCTTTCCAATCCAGGCCCACATCAAATACCTGGGCCTGGTACTGGATGGACGGTGGCACTTTGACGAGCACTTCCGCCATCTTGCGCCAAAGCTCTTCGGCACGGCGTCCGCCCTCGGGCGACTGATGCCGAATTTGGGCGGACCGAGTCTCGCGTGTCAACGACTACGCAGGGGTAGTACGGTCAATGGCACTGTACGGCGCGCCCGTGTGGGCAGAGTCCCTGGCCGCTCGCAATAGGGCCATTCTGTGGCGTCCACAGAGGGTCGTAGCGGTCAGGGCAATATGCGGGTACCGCACGGTCTCGTGCGATGCAGCCTGCGCATTGGCCGGAACCCCCCCGTGGGATCTGGAGGCGGAAGTGCTCGCCGACGTTTATCGGCGGGCGTCAACGGCGCGGGCGGGGGGCAGTCGCCCCTCGCCAAGCGCAATCTCAGCGTGGCGGGAAGATGCCCGCTGCGCCACCGTCCTAAAGTGGAGGTCTCGGCTGGAGACGCCCCGGGCTGGTCTCTGGACCGTGGGGGCGCTCCAGCCAATCTTGGAAGAATGGGCAGGGCGGCAGCACGGGGTCCTCACCTTCCGGTTGGTGCAGGTTTTGTCGGGGCACGGTTTGCCCATATATAATTATTAAAAAAAAAAAGGGTGGTACTTCCCCGATCGAACCGGGCCATTCATGCTGGGATAAGCAAGGCTCTTATAGCGCCGGACTTTATGTCCAAAAATTGCACAACACTCGCAAGACGAGGCCCTGCTCTGGAAGTACTAATAAAATAAAATATTCGAGTGACATAGAAAACTATAACTGTGAGCGGAGTTTGAACCCGCAAATTTTAGAAAGCCGCATTGTTCCACTTATCTCACCGGGCGGCGCGACGCGGTATTGAAAAAGACGAGGGCACAACATTTAATTTTAATTGGGTGTTTGTAAAATTCCCCGTGACACATAGTTTATTCTCCAGTACAGTACTGTACTCTCAAGCCACGAACCAAAAACCGCCGTATTGCAGTGATACACTTACAAGTTTTGCTCGTGCGTCAATCACCAAAGCACTATGTGTAGGTAGTGTAAGTACCTACCTCGGGGAACAGCTGCTAACCGAAGTAAAGGCGTTATTGAAGAGTACGCTGCGATGGGCCAGTGCATCGATATTTGGTGTCTGGCATATCTTATTCATGTAAGAACCCAGTTCGAAACCACCATCGTCGGCTAAAAAGAAGAGCAGATTAGTTATAGGTTCCGTTACAGCAGCAGCTCATTAGAGCGTGAAATGAAACTGTACCGACCTAGGCTCTATCTCAGAATTTCACGTCTACATAAAATTTAAATTTAGCTTAGGTACCTATACATTTATTCATTTCATAGTACTATAACTCAATAACTACCTTTAGTTCAATGTACTATACCCATAGATTTAGTTTGTATATATTAAATCTATGGCTATACCTTACTAAGTAAATTTTCACGGTCCTGGCGCCAGGAGTTTGGCCGCGTTACCACTGAGGTAATGTCACATGGTACCTACCAGTGGTCCGCCAACACAGGCGGAGAGACGACACACGGCGGGTTTATTTAGTGGGTGAGAGGCCCACACTACCCTGTTCGTTGCCCCGAACGACGAAGTGTGCGGTTAGATACATTATTCCCGGCTTAGCAAAAAAATAAAAAAGGAATTTGGCCGCGTTGATATGTCAGTCAGTCAGTTATTCTTCTATATATATATACTTAGATGAAAGATGAATATATTTATTACATACATTACATACATACCTGTTTAATTAGCCTCAGAAACCAGCGAGCGTATACGAAGAGAATTATGAATGTTGAGGAAGCGAAAGATATCATGCAATAATAGAGCCTTTTGGCACTGTGTTTTCTCTGCCTACCCTTCAAGGGAGATGGCGTTATGATAAGTAAGTATAAAACATAGATGTAATATTAACATATTTTTTATATATAAAGTATAAAGTCGGGCTATATCTCAAGAACGACTGGAGCGATTTTTATGATCTTTGAATTAGCCTTTTTCCTGGGAAGATTTAAAAAAGATCCGCCAGGGGCAGCACTAGTTACATAATTATGTACATACCTAATATGTCAATATAGAATTCAAAACATATGTACCCCCCACTGGTGCTGCCCCTAGCGGATCTTTTTTAAATCTTCCCACTAAAAAGGCTAATTGTAGGCTTTGTCTCCGCCCCAAATAGCAGAATATAGAACTATTCTTGAAACAATGGAAAAGCTCATAAACAATATGTAGAAAAACATTTTCTCATATAAAGAAAATGAACATGGCGTTGTAGGTTTGCTGGTTTGGTAATGCCAGTAGATAAAGGCAATTGATGATGGAAGTGGCGGCTTAAATTTCCTGCATATGCTCTTTGGAACAGAGAAGACTTTCACCATTTTAATTGATTGCTGTAGCAGTTGCTTCTTCTGGGATAGCTGCCACATTGTTAAAAGGATTCCGAACGGCTCATTTAGCGTTGCAATTGCCGTAAACCTTCAAAGTTATAAAAAACTGTCATACAACATTGGGAAACACTGGCACGGCTCAGAGTTTTGGTATCAAGTAAACTCATCATCTGGGATGAATGCACAATAGCGCACATTCGGTTTGCGCATTGGAAGCACTCAATCGAACTACGACGAAAGATGTTTGGACGCGCAACGATTCTACTGTCTGGTGATTTCCGCCGCAGTCATTTCAAGATCGATTACTGCCAATGAAATAAACGCTTACTTCAAATCATCGATTCTGTGGCGCTACGTGAAAAAACTTTAGCTGACGACAAACATGTGAGTTGCATTGCAAAAGAATCTATCTGAGAAGATTTCTCCAAGCAGTTATTGACTATGGATAATGGCCATGTTCCTGTCGACGAAACGAATGCATTTATTTCATTTTCTGCAGATTTTTTTCAATTTCTTGTCATCAAAGGACGAGCTCATCGACAAAGCGTTCTTGAACATCATTGTTAGTTGGTAGAGTGAACAAGCAATTCTTGCGAATTAACTCATTTACTCATTTAACGAATTACTTACAAAATCTAGGCGGACAATAACTGAATTACCTATTTCGCAGTTTTCGTCCACCTGGACGAAAACACAAAAATACAAGTTTGATTAGTCGTTTAAAATAAGGAATGCTAAGAAATTCTGTTGAAATCTTTATGGAATGATCTTTGATGGTTATTTAGTCTGATATTTAGTTTTCGTACAGTAATTTAGCAGTATTGCAAGCATAAAACATAAATTATATTGTGGACGAAAACTAAAAAATTCGCTAAAAATTGCTTTCTGTTTCCGCCCATATACTTTAATGTGAGTAGACGAAAAGTAATACTGGGTAAGTATTTAGTATACGTCTATTACAAACAAATATTATACTTGTGTTAAAAGACAAAATCATTAATTTAATTCAGGTTTTCTAAAAAGTAGTTTTAAAAATAGATAGTTTTAATTATTATCTTTAAATCTGCAGATTGTATTTATATTATGATCTGTATTTTAGCACTTGACATGCTCAGCTACTTTAAAGTACAAATTAATTGAATGAGGAAAAAGAGAACTTTAGTGCGAGCGGGAATCGAACCTGCATCTGCGTCATTGGTCGTAAAGACAAATGTGATGAGATTGGGTATGGCCGAAAGGTCAGTGCGGCAGCTCAGTGGCTTCCCCGGTTTCGGTTCGATTCCCGGGTTTGATTCCCGCTCACACTAAAGTTCTTTTTTTCCTTATTCACAAATAATTTGTTCTGTATTAGTATTACTTTATTATGTTATTCTATTAAAACGCATTGGGAAGCATTTGAAGTTGATTAAAAAATATGATTGAAACACTGGTTTTTAATTTAGCAAGTGGGTATATATCCCTCTTTAAGCACCGTGGACGAAAACTAGCCTTTACAAGGTCGAAAACTAAGATTTTTGGACGAAAACTAACGAAATCGGTACTTTTCACTAAAACATTTTATATAAAAAACACGTTGACTATAATTATTTGTTACTTAATATAAACCTAAAATAGACTATATTAGCTTCCAATATAAAATTGGTTTGTTAGAGCTGGGCAAGTAGAACATATAATTTTTAAGCCCAAACAGGCAACTCCGCTAAATGGACGAAAACCGGCTAAACTACCCTATATGGTGAAGATAAATAACCTATACCTAGTTTAAAAAACTAAAAACCACGCTTTTATAGCACATTGAAATAAAAAGTGAAAAATAATTATAAACTATTACTTGAAAATTTTTTGTTCATTACTATTTTTCTACCTATATTATAATTATTTCTGCTTTAAAAGAGTTTTTGTTATTTTGTTTAATGCTATATTTAATTTATTAGATTCTGCTCTAGTAGGTAGGTACCTATCTCTAAGTATCTCTAGTACTTACTGTCATAGAGTAATATAAACAATATAATATCCTTCGTATGATACAATCAAAGAGTAATATGTATAACCAGAAAGATACAATAATGGATACAATACAATACATCAATACCAGGTACCATTAGATGCACTCACCAAGTAATATAAGAACATTTCGCACATTATCACTATTATCAGATAGTACGGTATCGGAAATATATAAACATAATATCAGTGCGTAAACAAAACCGGGCGTGTGGGCCATGTCGTCCCGCACCACAACCACACGTTGCGATGATAAAGTGAGTATTTTTTGACGTGTCCTACTGAAGTGTTGGCACTGTGCACAAAGCCACAAACTCAAACCCACTACGTTACGTATGTGCACTGTGTTGCGACTGCTTCTACCGGCGCCCTACTTATTGACCGGCTGCGCTTTGCCACCAAAATTCAAATATACAAATATAGAAAAACTCCTAATGGCGAGCCGAAAAACAATTTTATATCTTTTCGACGTGGATGGGACTCTAACAAAACCTCGACAAGTCATCACAAAGGAGCTCAAAGACTTCCTTTTAGAAAAAGTGCAACCTAAAGTGGCTATAGGACTCGTCAGCGGATCCGACTACAGCAAGATATCTGAGCAAATGGGTGGAGAAGATGTGGCAAACAAGTTTGACTATGTGTTTTGTGAAAACGGTGTTATGCATTTCAGGGGTGGCAAATTGATCAGTTCAGAAAGTATTCTCAGTCTTTTGGGAGAAAAATTACTTCAAAGAGTCATTAACTTTGCGTTAGGATACATGTCCAAGGTAGAGCTGCCCGCAAAAAGAGGTAATTTTGTAGAGTTCAGATGTAGTATGATTAACTTGTGCCCTGTAGGACGATCCTGTAGCCAGGAAGTACGTGATGAGTTTGTAAAGTATGACTCTGAACATAAAATTCGACAAAAATTTTGTGATGCTCTTGAGAAAGAATTTGCAAACACAGGAATTAAGTTTGCTTTGGGAGGCCAAACTAGCGTTGACGTTTTCCCTATTGGATGGGATAAAACATATTGCCTCAATCATGTGCAAGATCAGAAATTTGAAGAAATCCGTTTCTTTGGAGACAAGACCCTACCTGGTGGAAATGACTATGAGATATACAACGACTCTCGGACACTAGGTCATGCTGTCACATCACCTGAACATACCAAAGAACTACTTAAAAAGTGCCTTAATATAGAAGAATAAATATTTGTAAATATTTTATATATTTTGTACAATATAATTATTATTGCATCATCACTACAAAAACTATTCTTGTTATTGAAAAGTCCTTGATCTCTGTACACATTATTTTGACCACTAACCTTGTAGATAAGTCATATCTACAGTTACTAATGAAAAATCAACAATTCATTCTTTGCACAAGTGAACTGTACCTAACATTTACCTAGGTATATAATTGCCTCTGGTTGTTTCAACTTTAACTGGTTGTTTTGAATTATGAAATAGTTTCTCATCAACAATGTCTGTTAATTTATTGCATTTTAATATATGTAGGTATGCTAATTGCACAATTTTCTCACCCCTTGGCTGGTCCACTCTTGGACAGAAGTTCAGGAGGTACTTCAGAATGAGAGGAATTTAACCCACAGTCAAGCATATTGCCTAAAACAGCCTTCACAAGTAAGGTGCATGCCTTACAAGATCTCAACCTCAGGTTCAGAACCATACTTGATACCTTCTTGGTAGGTCTCACATACTACTACATAATACTCTATGTAATAATGATACTACAGTATTCCAAATCTTTATTTGCGAGTATAAACAGTGGTGGTGTTACTGAATAAGGGGTATTGTGTGTTTTGGAATATATGTGTGTATGCAAGCTGCACGCATTACTGCATTAACTAAATTCATTGGAATGTAGAAATAATATTAAAATTGATACTGGGAGGTAACATGACTTAACATAAAATAACAACCAGTTTTACAAATATAATTTATTTACAAAGCTGCCTATAAATTTTCAGATGTTATCTTAGTTCCTCTTCACAGAGTTCTCATTATAAAAAATATACATATTTTGATATTTAGCATTTTATGCTTGTATTGAGATTATATACAAATAAATTGAGCTTCAACGTCCTTCATAAATCGGCTTCCTCTTTTCTATGAAGGAGACCATGCCTTCTTTTCTGTCTTTTGTTGGGATGTTGAGTTCATAGAACTTTTGTTCAACTTCATAACCATCCTTGATACTTAGTTGTATGCCCTCATTGATGGCTTGTTTAGCACAACGGAGAGCTATTGGTGCATTTGTTATGATCTCTCGTGCTATGGCTAAAGATTGCTCCAAAGCTGCATTGTTGTTGGTGTTTTGTGGGACAGCATGATTTGCAATGCCTGAAAATTAAATAACAGTGTGGGCTAATATAATTGGGAATATAATTTGATTTTTTACCTACTATATTTTCATTTAGGTTAAATAAAAATGTAATAATAACTACTTTTACATTAAATTGGTAATTAGTATAGTGTAGACCTAGGATTTGCTACATATTAGGAAATTAAATATTCTATGTTAATAGTTATTTTAAAAAAAAACAAAGTTTACCAACCTAACTCCTTAGCCTCCTTTCCACTGATGATTCTAGAAGTGTATATAAGCTCTTTGGCAACATTGAGGTTAACAGCTCTAGGAAGTCTTTGAGTACCTCCAGCACCAGGTATGAGCCCTCTACTGGTTTCTACCAATCCAAGCTTTGCAGTTTCTGCCACAACTCTAATATCACAAGCCAGTGCTAGCTCCAGCCCACCACCAAGTGCCACTCCTTCTACAGCTGCTATAGTAGGCATTGGCAAGTCTTCAATATCAGTGAGAGTAGCTCTCAGGCCTCGCACAAAGCTGGCAACTTCATCATCATTCATCTTGAAACGTTCCTTTAGGTTTGCACCTGTAATTATTGTAGAAACTTATATATACTTACACTTCTGATAAAGTCACGAGTATGTATACACAGTACACATTAGAATATGTACCTATTCTTTTAAATATGTTACAGCAACCTAATTTGCTCTTTACATATCATGAGCAGGCAGCAAACAACGAAAAGTTTAATCAAGTGGATTACAAAGTGGTTCATTAGATTGAAATACAACTGTTTGCTTTTGAATAACACAAGAGGCTCTTTTTTTAAAGTGTTATCGTAATCATAAATGATTAATCCTTACCCGCACAAAATATTTTAGGTATCATGCTGTGTAATATCACAACAGAGATTTTAGTGTCCTCTTTGATTAATTGATTGACTTCTCTCATCGCCTCTATCATGTCGTTGCTAAGTGTATTGCGATCATTGGGGCTATTGAGACCGTACAGCGCGATCCCTTTATCTGCCCCTGTCAGTTTTTCAAAGACCACTGGACCTGTATTTTCAGTTTGCTGCTGTGATTGAGTTGCCAGTAAACGCGCTGACCCCCGTCGCAGTACTGAACTAAATATGCTTAACCTTGGAATCAACATTTTCAATTAAAATTACGGAATGTCATGTGTTTCGGGGTCACTGCTAACTAAGAACTGTACTTATCACATAACTAAAATGAAGAGTTACTTATTTATCGATATTATGTTCTAATCTTATCACGGTGCAAGATAAACAATAGTTGTTGTCAATGTTGTCATTTTGAGCAGATTTCTTCTTGACTATGAAAAGACCATAGATAATATACTAATATAAAATATAGATAAGCAACTCTCCGTTTTTATTGGGGGACAGTAAAACTATTTAACGCAGCTGCCCCACAGATAGCACTAAATGAATGTATTAGCGCACAAATCCACTAGATGGCGTTTATATCAATTTATTTTATATTTTTCTATAATTAGTATGGGATATTGAATAAAAAAAGCCAATAAATTACAATTACTTTATTTCTATAATTTTCAAACATTACAATCCAGCATGTACTTTTATAGCATCATTGTGGTTAAAATCCAGCATGTAATTGCCATTTATACAATAACTACATTAAAAATGATATGAGCTATGTGCTTCACCAAGCACCATTTTATAATGATGGTTATTTTCTAGAAAATTAAATACCAATTTTAATATATTCTCTGTATCGTTCCAATTTTAGTATATGTACTGCCGAAGCAAGTACATTTGAAGTACAATAATATTTGTATATATACTTAATTTACAAAAAAAAAATATTGTGCGCTTCTGGTTATATTTGTATAGAATTGCACTGATATTTATTACAGCGCCATCTGTTATTCAATTTTATCATCTAAATATTCTCTTCTAACAACACTTGATTCTCTTCCGCCCACTAGAGAGCACGATTTTAAATAAAAACAAGCTCTTAGGGAGTGACATGGCCCTGGAAAAGACTATTATATTTTTAGATTTATTAAAATCTGTGACAGGAATTCAACTGCTCAAAGAGTATGTAATACCTATGCTGCTCGCTCTCGCTATAACCACAGATTACTAAGTGGCTATAACATCCGACGATCTGACCGAAAAACTCGCCCTTCAACCATTGCCTGACAAACAACTTCAAATTTCTGGAGGCTTTGGTGGAACGTGGGCTGCATGGCATGGGGAGTGTTTGAAATCCTGACATAAAATCCAATAAAATTTTTAAATTCTATAATAACCCCAGCTCCACACTGATCTAGTTTGACCTGCGCAAAGTTAGCACTCCATCGAAAGATTTTTGTAATCAAAATGATCTTAATCGATAGGTCTGTATAGGTCCACCAAAATTTTTGTTAGGTCCCCTATAGTTTTTTAATAAATATTTTTAAAAAATCTGTGATTCACCTGCACAAGGTTAGCACCCCATCGAAAGATTTTTGAAATCAAAATGACCTTAATCTATAGGTCTACGTTAGGTCTGTATAGGTCCGCCAAAATTTTTCAGTATTTAAGTCGTTTTCATCTTCATTGATCATCGCTTCTTTCTCATCAATATCTGTGTATATCCACTTTGTACTCTTCATCAAATTAGGACACATTTTCTTCAAGTGACCCATCTTATTGCACACGCGACAAGTATAAGATCTAAATCGATATAAAGCTGCTACGTGTGTCGCTCCACACGCAGTACATCGACCCACTGCTTGTTTTGAGTCTGACCTGGATGCTTGATGCTGCCGCCCCACACATATATGGGCGCTTCTGTCAAAGCTGCTCTTACGTGTCACCATTTGATATGTCGCTACCGACTTTATTAAACCACGGCACTGATTGTCACCACTCTCTTGTGACCGGTCCCGTGTCTCTACTATTGCCGCATCTACTTCAGCTGCCTCCATCGCCGTTGCCAACTGGAAAGCCTTGGTAAAAGTCGGTACTTCCCCCATGAATAGGCGTTGTCGTATTACCTCGTTCTCTAACCCACATACAAACTGATCCCTGAGATTATCATCTAAATCCGTTATATATTGACAAAATTTCGACAATTTTTTTAAATCTGCCGCATATGACATTAGGATTTCGCCTTTCTCTTGTGTTCTTTGTCTAAATTTAAATCTTTCAGCCAAGACGTTCGGTTGCGGCTGTAAATGACATCTCATAATTGTCACAATCTCTTGAAAAGACATGGATGCTGGCTTTTTGGGAGTACATAAATTGACTAGCAGTTCGTAACTTGCACTTCCCATAATTGTAATTAAAGTCAGCACTCTCAAAGCATCTTTAATATCATTTATTACGAAATACTGTTCGAGCCGATCAATATACAATGTCCAGTCATCTGAATCGATATCAAAAACTTCTAATTTACCAACTGGCATCTTGCAGCAACCTTCCGCACCTGATGAATTATCCTCGTCGCCAATTAGTGTATATGTCAGGGAGAGCTTCTAAAAAGGTTAAAATCAAACTATTCGATCGTAAGCCAAGCAACAGCAGCTCTTGAGTAACGGAGTCAAGTGGGTCGAGTTGGTATTTTGGTGCGCCTGCCCAGAGATGTGAGCAGTACTCCACGTGCGGCCGGACTTGTGCCTTATAAAGTGCAAGTCTCTGCCTCGGTGTGAAGTACCGCTTGGCTCTGTTCAGGACGCCCAGTTTTTTGCTTGCCAATTTGGATTTATCCTCCAAATGACTCCCGAATTGGACTTTGCTTGAAATATCGATGCCGAGGATCCCAATACTATCGGAGATTGGGAGGGTTATTCCTTGGAACTGTGGCGCCACGACAAATGCATCCTTCTTTGCAGTGAACGCGCAAACCTGTATCTTCGTAGGGTTGAATTGAACCAAGTTCTTTTCTCCCCATTCCGAGGCCCATCCTAGAGAGCTCTCGATTTCAGACACAAGTTGTGCCCGTCTCTCCTCCAGCATGTTCCGAGGAACTTTCTGATGGCCGGCATATCGCGCATCACCCGTACTGTCATCCGCAGAGCAACGCGTATTCTCTATCACCTTGTGGTACGCCAGCAGTAACCTCCATGGTATCGGAGCAGCAGCCATCTTTGATGCTCCGACCCCGCAGGAAGCTGGCGATCCATTTGCAGAGTCCCTCGGGCATTCCATAAGATGGTAGCTTCGACAGAAGGGCCCTATGCCAGACCCTATCGAATGTCTTTGCGATGTCCAGGCTAACTGCTAGCGCCTCACCCCCACTCTCCAAGGCCTCAGCCCAACGCTGGGTAAGATACACAAGAAGATCACCAGCGGACCGACCGTGACGAAAGCCATATTGGCGGTCACTGATCAGCTGGTGATCCTCTAGGTACTGCAGGAGCCGGTGGTTAATAACCTTCTCCAAGACCTTAGAGAGTAGGGATGTCATCGCAATCGGCCTGTAATTCGACGGGTCCGACCGGTCACCTCTTTTGGAAATCGGGTGAACATGGGCTACCTTCCACGAAGCTGGAACCCTGCCGGTACTGTATGAGAGACGGTACAGGCGCGTAAGGACGGGGGTCAACTCAGGGGCGCACGTTCGAAGAACCACCGCAGGGATGCCATCCGGCCCACTCGACTTATGAACGTCCAGCCGCCGTAGCTCCCGCCTGACCGCACGCTGCGTGATACGGATTTCAGGCAGTGAGCTTTCACACCGTGTGATGGTAGGTGGAGCGGCCGCTCCAGCGTCCAAAGTTGAATTGGAGGGAAAGAGTTGGCCCAGTAGGTCGGCTATCTCCTTTGCGCTATGGGCCATATTGCCATCCTGTTTCTGCAGTGGAGGAAGATTAGACTGGCAGAAGTTGCCCTGTGCTGCCTTGGCAAGCGACCAGAAAGAACGACTTCCAGTGGGATATCTCTCAAGCCACTCGCCAATTCTGGCAGCGTGTTCTGCCTTGGCTTCGGCAATGGCCCTCTTGTTTGACCTGGAAGCAGCATTAAATTTTCGCTTCTCCTCTTTGGTGTTCTGATCCCGACTATTCCTGGCCCTATTCCAGGCTAGGTATGCGGATTGCTTCTGGCGTGCAGCCTCCCTACAGGCTTTGTTGAACCAGGGGCGGCTTCGACCGCTAACCGGTAGTTTGGTGTTAGGGATGAATGATTTCATCCCCATGAGCACAGCTTCCGTGACGTAGTCCGCACAGATGTCAGGGTCCTTAGAGGAGAAGCATAGCTGCTTCCAAGGGTAGGATGCGAAGAACCCGCGAGGTCCATCCCAATCTGCTGACTTGTATTGCCAGACTCTGCGAGACCCAGAGGCAAAAAAGTGACTAGGGCTCGCAACGGGGGCTGTGCTACGAACCAGGCAGTGGTCAGACGATCCCAGAGGAGCATTAACCACCACCCTGTATCCATGTGCATTTGTGGTCAGCAGAGGGTTCAACAAGGAGGACTCATGGCTCTCAATATCTGGGACACGGGTAGGTTGTGTGACCAGTTGTGAGAGACCACGTTGACGGGGTCCAGATTGGGGTGCAGGCCCAGATTAAGTATCTGGGCCTGGTGCTGGATGGGCGGTGGCGCTTTCGCGAGCACTTCCGCTAACTGTCCCCGAGGCTAGTTGGTGCAGCGTCCGCCCTTGCACGGCTCATGCCGAATATGGGCGGACCTAACAATGCGTGCCGACGGCTTTACGCGGGGGTGGTCCGGTCGATGGCGCTGTACGGCGCACCAGTGTGGGTGGGGTCCCTGGACGCACTGAACAAGGCTCTTCTGTGGAGACCACAGAGAGTCGTTGCGTCCAGGGTCATATGTGGATACCGCACGGTGTCGACGGAGGTGGCTTGCGCGTTGGCTGGAATCCCCCCGTGGGACTTGGAGGCGGAGGTGCTTGCCGAGGTGTATTGGCGGGCGTCGTAAGAGCGGGAGGGGGGCGGACGCCCAGGTACGTAGAAGGGCGATGAGTTTTGTGAGGAGCTGACACGAAGCACGGAAGGGCCCCCGGTGCCTCTCCGCGAGCAACGTCGGGTCCACACCGGTCCACTCCGGTACGACAGCTACTCAACGGGACAGCCTTCCGGGGTAGGATGTCCCCGGGTTCGGGTCCCCTACTGACCGGCAGGTGGCCGACGAACCATTCCCACCGGGTTATTAATATTAGTATTTTTTTAAAGTTTAGCTTCCCTAAGAACTGGATCTAAATTGGTTCATTACATGAAGCGTGGGAGCAAAGCCAACAAAAAGTAGTTTAAGCAATAATAACAAAAATTAAAAAAATAATAAAAATTTCTATATTTGTTTTCAGACATGGTCATCCGAATAGAGTGAGATAAATTGATCTCGTACCTACTATCTCACTAGGACCGCTTTTTGGTAACAGTGCGCATTCCAGTTGTATACATGTTACTTCCATGCGCAATACATAACCACAGAACATTTTTACTCTACTAGTACACAACGTAGATAAGATAATAATATACACATCACAGACTAGGCGTGGGTCATATCGCTTTTTCTGAGAATCGTATCTGAATCAAATTTCGATTTTCAATATCAGATTTCAAAATCTTATATTTTAATATTTAGATATTTTACGTTCGCGTATCCATCATACAAGTAGATTCAAATTTCAGAAATCAAATCAGATGCGCATCTTTAAATAGGATACGACAATATCATAGATTTCAATACAATTCGGTATTGTAGATATACTCGTACTTATATAATAGATGTTTAATTCGGAATTTATTTATCACTAGCTGACCCGGCAAACGTTGTTTTGGCATATACATTATATCTAGAATATTTTTAGGGAATTTCTAGCGTACAAATAAATAGCTAACTTATTGTAAGTGTGTGAGGATGTGGACCTACCTACATATTAATTAAAAAATCCATTAAAACAATCCCCAACGTCCATAATACACAAATCTTTCTAAATTTAGAACGCGAAAGAAATTAAAAGAAATGAAACTTTCTTACGCAACTATTCGGACACAATTAAACAATAAGTACCTAATAAAACTATTACGTGCATAATGGTCCATAAGTACCAAAATTCGCTCAAGTTCAAGGCTAAATAATTAAAATTTTAGACATAATTGATATCATGATTAGTACTTAACAGAAAGTAAGCTTTATTTGCATAGCATTAAGATTTAAAATTACTTATTTATAATATTTATATTAAATCTGTTCAAAAATCTGATATTGTGATATTACTGTACCACTCTAACTAGTGTAATATTTGTATCTCACGCGCTTTGTCGCACCCATGTGGCCGATGCGTATCGTATCGCGTAGGTACAGACGAGTGAGCGAGTATTCAGTACATCGCAAATCTCATATTGTAATATTGCTGTACCGCTCTAACAAGTATAATATTTGTATCTTACACGCTTTGTCGCACGCATGCGGCCGATGCGTATCGTATCGCGTAGGTACAGACGAGTGAGCGAGTATTCAGTACATCGCAAATCTGATATTGTAATACTTAGATTTCGAAAGAGCCAGTAAGCGATTTTTAGATATTGTACCAATATCAGATTTCGTATCTATATACGATTTGTATCGCCCACTTTTATCACAGACTAATTAGTGTGAATAACCTACAAGTTCTGATTCTGATTAAAATTTAACTGTAAAATTATTTATAATATTTTGCTATTTGGTATGTTTTGTGAGGCATAAACTTATGTCATCAATTATAAAAATATAATTGGTTTAATACCTATTATTTTTTGGTTTAGAGGCAAAAATGTTGAGGAACATGTCAACAGAGCCCTACATTGTTGAGCTAGATTCAGAAACTAAAAGTTCTATAAAAATATATCTTTACAAAAATGTTCAGAATGTAGAAACTATCAGAGATAATATCATAAAAGGCGCTTGGAGCTGCGCTGTGATTAAGCCTAGTTTAATATTAGACCCGTTACAAGTAGTAGTAGCTGCTAATAAGGCTGTACTCGCAGAAAAAAAATCTACAATGGTGACAAGGACAGTGTTTGCCGAAATTCTGTACAACTTATCGCTGACTAAAAATATCACCCAGAGTTTAAGCAAGTTTGGAATTGAAAAAGATAAGAATTTATTAACATGTTTTCTAGTCAAAGATGGTAAAGACAATAGTGAGGAAATCTTACCTCTGATTAAAGGTGAACTGTGTCCAATTACCGAGTTAAATACCTTCACGAATATAAAAGATGTGAAGTGCACATACAGACTGAGTAATCTCAAAAGTGAAGAAGATTTACTCGATATTATTATAAGTAGGATGGTCACTAAGAATTTTGTATCTTATTAAATATTTTAGATTATTGTTTTGCTATTTTACTTAGTTAGATTTTTAAAAACACATTATTAATATCGCACCTTTAGAATTATAGAGACCTAACTAGAAAAATAAGTTTTTTGGGAAACAACGAATAAAGTTTGTGTAACATAATTATATTGATAAATTTAGAAAGAAAGCGAATGTATATTAAAAAAACTCGTAGTATTTTAATTTTATATCATACTTCACTTATTTATGTACATGATCTAAACTAAAAAAGTCAATACAAATTATTAGCAATGTATTTTTTAAATTTATTTTAAAACAATTGCTAGTTAGGTCTATATATGACTGAAACCATCGATTTATAAAAAGAAATTTTATTATTTGAGTCATTTCAGAATTCCAATTCTGAAATGATATTTAAAATCTTGTTTTATTCCTAAATAAGCCACTTTCAACGGTAAAAATCAAATGCTTAGGTAGTACAAAAAGTATAAAATAAAGTGGCAAATTTTTTTATGTCAGATATGTTAAATCACAATAATCGCAAGTCATCGCATAACTGTACAGCACGGTAACTCTTAAAAGAAAACTATAAGTCTTGAATAATAATTTCAAAAATAATATTACATATAAGAAATTTTATGTATTTTAGTCCTCATTATTATATTATAACAATTGAAAGTCACTGTTTATTATATAGTTTTTGCACAGTACCTACTGAACAAAATTCCCTCTCAAGTTATGCCATAATTTAAATGTAAAATTTGATGACATTTTAAATTTCAATTGCTTTTTCATATTTTTTGAACAATTTTGAAAATTAAGGCCTTAATTATGCTTGATTTGGCCTCAACTGATACTGTGAAGGCTCTTTAGATACTCAGAAATGGACAAAGCTTCAAAAAGATTTCTAGAATTCTTGGTAGACCTGTTTCCACAGTTTATCGCAATATCAAACGGTATATGGAGACAAATTCTTTTGTGAGAAGTCCAAGACAGGGCAGAAAAAAAATATTTTTCAACAAATAAATAATTATGTTTTTTTATTTAATTTATCAATTTCTTTTAATATTTCAAACGTATTTTATATGTTTATATAACAAGTGGTCACATTCTAAACTTAAAAAGGTGTAACTTTAAGTAAACAAGAAGTTCTCGTTATATCTTGTAATTAAACATTTTAGATCTATTTCTTTTAGCAATTGACATGCTCCGCTACTTTTTAAAGTACAAATTATTTGTGAATAAAGAAAGAGATTTTTAGTAGGAGCGGGAATCGAACCCCCATCTTTTCCAATCCGGGGAAGTGCTCTAAACCACTAAGCTATCCTACTGATCTTTCGATCATCCCAAATTCTTAATCACAACTAAATAGAATGGTATAGTTAATTTGGAGTTAATATAACTTTTCAAGATTGTGACGAAGCATCTGGCTATAGGCCAAAGGGTTTTCTGCAGTTTTGGGGATTTGGAAAAAGCATTTGACACGGTTGTATGAAAGGAAGAACTTTTGGGACGTTTTGCGGAGTATGGTATTAACGGTAGGCTGCTGTAAGCTATGCATTCCAACTACATGGACTGCAGAGCTTGCGTGCGACTGGATGATGGAATGTCGCCCTAGTTTAATGTAAAACGAACGAGTGAACGGAGCATTGGGGCAACTTCTCGGCAGTCATCACCTCAGCCAGAAAGCACGTTTCGCAATACACAACGCAGTGCTTGTCCCAACGTTATTATATGGAAGCGAGAGTTGGGTATGCAAAAAGGAGCATGAGAATAAAATCAATGCGGTAGAAATGCGATCTCTGCGGAGAATCTGTGTAGTGAAGCTGACTGACCGCATTTGTAACGATGATGTAAGAGAGCGAGTAGGTATGAAAGAGAGTATATAGAGAGGGGGAGACCGAGACACCAACCTAGACGAAATAGGTCATGTATTGAAGAAAGGTGTAGTCAGGAGTCTCCGAAACCGGCGAGCGTGTATGAAGGGAATTATGAATGTTGAGGAAGCGAGCGATGTATGTCACTTTGTTCTCTCTGCCTACCCCGCAATGGAGATGGCATGATGATAAGTAAGTAATAGTTAATTTTCAATAAGTTATGAAATCAAATACTACTTAAGTAATCATTTTCTTTACATAGTTATGTAGGTAAACCTAAAAAAAAAAACGATATATCCTATGTTGATGCACGGAGGAAAATTTTATGATATGTTCGATTCCCACTCCTACTAAAAATCTCTTTTTTCTTATTGACAAATAATTTATACTCTAAAAAGTAACGGAGCATGTCAATTGCTAAAAAAAATAGATCTAAAATGTTCAAAAAAATCGCGCTATCAAATAGTATGAATTTTAATTGCAAAATTAAACTTACTATATTGGATGCATTTTATGCTTGCCGATAGATGGCGTTGGTCGTAAGACAATTGTGATTAGGAAATTGGGATGATCGAAAGATCAGTAGGATAGCTTAGTGGCTTAGAGCACTTCCCCGGATTGGAAAAGACGCGGGTTCGATTCCCGCTTCTACTAAAAATCTCTTTTTCCTTATTCACAAATAATTTATACTCTAAAAAGTAACGGAGCATGTAAATTGCTAAAAAAAATAATCTAAAATGTTAAAAAAAATCGCGCTATCAAATAGTATGAATTTTAATTGCAAAATTAAACTTACTATATTGGATGCATTTTATGCTTGCCGATAGATGGCGTTGGTCGTAAGACAAATGTGATTAGGAAATTGGGATGATCGAAAGATCAGTAGGATAGCTTAGTGGCTTAGAGCACTTCCCCGGATTAGAAAAGACGCGGGTTCGATTCCCGCTTCTACTAAAAATCTCTTTTTCCTTATTCACAAATAATTTATACTCTAATTTCAAATCGTTGATCTTCAAATAAGAAAAAAAAACACTACAAATTTTAATCATGTTTTATTTAACAACAACAATTGTTATGTAAAATGTACATTTAAATTACACAGTATGTAAAAGCGCAAATCTATCACTTCACATCCAAAATGCAAGTTTAAATCATCAATCAATAATCTGCAACATGTTTGTTCATTGCATTGACATAACTCTTATCATCACTAGTGATAAGTACTTACATTATAAAATTCTATGGCAACATATTTTATAAATGATTCATTATAATATATTCAATGAAAAGAATTATTATTTTGTTCAACAATTAGGGTTCAATCTAATATGGGTATTGTTCCAGCCATATTAGGGCCTCTGACTCGACTTACTATTGTACTACAATTGGGAACTGTCCTTTGAAGTCATGAAACACTTTTAATGGCCAAATGTTACCTATACCTGAGTTAACTAAAACACATGTTTCAGTATGAAACCGATGTGATCATACATTCAACAAAGTATAACTTGGTGTTCATATAAATTACGAGTTCCCTTTTAAGACATTCATTTATAGCCACCGAGAAATAATAGATGTCTTTATCACAAAATTTCCATACAAACTAATGATTACTATTAAATGCTTATTAAAATCACCTAACTATAAAGCTACCGGCATTTTATTATTACATTGTAGTAAAAAAATCTGATTTACAAATCTGACATAGAAATTAAAATCTAAAATAATTCACAAACAAACACAAATTCCATAATTTATTACGTAATAAACTAAATCTTACTTAATTAAAAAATGGCAGCTAGTAATTATCAAGTCTTAGGAACTTTCTGTAAATCACAAGATTTTATTTGGAAAGATAATATACAGGTTGTACATATGTATATACAGGATGTAATGTAGTATAAATGCTTAATATAATATTAGGTGAAATGTACGAGTGTACATAATCATTAATATATTTATTATATCTGTGTGTAGCACCTGTCGAACACACGGTCGAGACGCAGGGTTAGCACAACGCACAACGCACACTGCCATTATGAACACAACATTGGAGTTAATCAAAATTATTAACATGCATTACTATTATAGTCACAGAACATTTATGTCAAATAAGAATTTAAATAAATTTATTGTGAGTACACGTTCAAAGTGCTAATCAAGCGCAGTATCCACCTATCGCCTATACTTACTAGTAAATAATACATTGATAGTACCACATTACAGCAATCACGCGCTTATCTACATTAGCTATTCGACTTAGTTCAATTTGCGTTATAATAATTAGCTTACAAGCCGGGGCCGTGAACTATTGCATGAGCGGCGGTCAGCACATGAGACGCGCCCCGATATATTTACATAATTATAAATCTACTTAAAGCGTATATTTTGTGAATAATTTAAATATAATTAATAAACACATTGATGTATTTGCTTACATTATTGGCACGACAGTGCACTTCATCTAATATGTAGTTCGTGTGTCGCACGTATGTATTATATAGTTTCCGATAACATTTTGTTTGTGGGACAGGTGTGCGAGGCGAAAATTTTTTGGTAGATAAGATCGGCCCAAATGCAATAACCAGCAAAATATTACTGCACATGAAAGTTATACAACCTTGCCTATTACAATTGAACCCCCAGTGTGATAATAAGTATTAATTTCACTAATTTTTATTTTGAAGAATGTTGACGTATATCTTCAGTTTTTATTTCAAGATGACACAGACAACCAGCCTTTATAGCTTAACATACTTTTTACATAAAGGTGTTTGATGGTCATTATGTCCCACAAATGCATTTTGTTATAGTCGCAGTTAGTGGAAGTGCGACACATGTCGCGCGGACATTTATACAACAACTACTTAATATTTATAATATCGGTATAGTGTAGCACCAAATATTCGCAGCGTTAGCGATCACACAGAACATAACTTAGTTCAGTAAGTCTGACAAACAACGTGCTTTGTGTGTTGATTGCACATATATTGCGCCATATTGTATCCCATTTGAACGCAGTTATTATAATTATATAACTCGTCCGTGTGATGTCAATCGCCGGTAGACTTGATTTCGGTTATTCGAAAGTTCCGATAGACCCACGCACGGAGACCTTAAAGCGCCTGTTGTGAAAGGTTGTTCGGACTCAAACAATATACACTAAATAAATATTCAATGACATTAATAAATATAATGTTATCAAGTTCATATTTGTGTTACAGACTGTCATCACTTCAAGGGACGTACGTGGAAGCATTGCTTATACGTCAGTACAAACCAACATTGTTATAATTTTACTGCCAAAATGTTGTATTAAGTCGTCTAGTTTACTATTATGGCCAATATATGTAGTAAATCGAATTCTCATTTAGAAAGACTATTCAATACCCACCCTGTATGTATGATTGGTATGAAAATGTGTATAAGGTCACTGTGACCTCATATAGGTACAGTATGGTTCAATAGTTTTCGAGTTACACCAATGTGAAATTGTCAAATCATAATTAGTGTGTGTGAATAAAATATATTATATCGAAGTAATGTCAGTGAATATATATTATAGTAGCGTCCGCGTGTATGTACATGTGTACTGTGCGGTGCAGATGTGGAGTGGTCCTTCGCCTGAACCTGTACAAAAATAACATTATAATAAAATAAAGTTTGTACGAAGTTGTAGTGTATTTTCTGTCAGGGATTAAAATAATATTTTTTGCAAATAAGAGAACTAAAATTTAAATTTGTGCAGCAAGTTGAGTGTCAAGTTGGTATATGTGCAAATCAGCTCACTGCCCCGTGCGTGCGGCTCACGAGCAGGCGGGTCACCGGCGCTCGCCCACGTACACCGACACGGACGAGTCCTTGGAGCCCACGCCCATGGCGCACCTGCACACACGGAAATGGACTCTACAACTGGAAACAGTTTCGTTCAATACTGAAACATTTCGTAAGCTCTTGATGAATCGCATATCATGAAAGGCACGTACATTTATTTAATATTAACTTTGAACTAAGTATATACTTATTATCACATTAAACGTAGTACCCATACAATACCTGAGTGGATGGAAAGTGAGACAGGAGACGGGTCCGATCCTGGGTCCCATGAAGCCCTCGTGGAATTTGATCGTGTTGAGCGCTGTGCCCTTTAAGTCGTAAATGCTGATACTCTGGTTTACTGAACCACTGTGGGAACGAAAATATAAGTTTAGTGTAACAAGACATAAAATTCTGCGGTGTGTATAATCATAAAGATTATAAAACAGTGCAGTCCGGTGTCTCTGTATATAGAAGGAATGTATCAAAATGTAGTAGAAATTATAAGACAATAATATTAAGAAATGTATTTTAAATATTTTTGTCAGTCTCATTTTTCATATGTTGAAGAAATTCTGCTCTCAGAAATAATTGAACAAATTTTATTATGGTTTTACTTGTAGATAGAGTTTGGTTTGGAGCAGAATACAGGCTCTATTTTATAACAAAGTATCGGAAAAAAATTGTCTTCAGGAACTAAACGTTGCTCAGCTGAGGTAACTCATTGAATTATTCAGGTGGCCAAAAGGACGTGTATTGTTCCATAACAGCTTTGCTGATTTTGACACAGATGGAAAATGTCTATCGGCAACTCATTGCCCTCTCACAGAGTAGCGGTGGGTACCAGTACGCACCAGGCCACGAGCGCGCACAGCGGGT
Source organism: Leucoma salicis (assembly GCA_948253155.1). NCBI lineage: Eukaryota > Metazoa > Arthropoda > Insecta > Lepidoptera > Erebidae > Leucoma > Leucoma salicis. The sequence goes on from OX411812.1 coordinate 769,939, forward strand.
GCACGTCGACGGCGGCCAGCGGCGCGGGCGCACGCAGCGACTCGGTGACGCACATCTTGCGCGTGTCGTAGATGCGCACCTCGCCGTTCACGCTGCAACACGGTAAAGTCTTTCAGGGAACTCACGTATTATGATGCAGCACCCGCCATCTAGGGCTGTACCAACGCAATTTACATCAAATTAATTATTTTCTTTTGAGACACATACAAAAATAATAATTAATTTTCTTTTTATCGTTATCTTTTCGAAAAGGCTATTATATTCTCCATAAACGGGGACTAAAATAGCTCTTTAATCCCTATCCCTAGAGATTAAAAGTGATTTGGATTTGTAATGAAATCTATCACGAATATTGTATGAACGAGAAACAGGCTGTATGATAAAATACCTAAGCCGCGCATGTGCTAAACTAAAAAGTTCGACCAAAAAAAAAAAACGCGTGAAATACACTCCGATCCGCCTTCGTCCGTAATTGTTTACTCAATTCGGATTTTAAAACGAGTGTGTGTGTTTCTTCCTCGAGTAATGAAAATGAAAGTGTTATTATAGTAACTTCAGAAAACATCGTATCAAAAGCTTAACATGTGATCAAAGACTTGCCTACAAAATCCAGCGAACAATATATGAAAGCATACAACAATTTCCTTTGGAAAAATGGCCTTTTTAGGTATTTTCAGGATTTAGCCAAATCTAAATAACCTACAACACTGGAGTTTATAGATGTTACTTATTTTCTCATAGAGAGAAATAATGAGTAAAATGTCTACTTCGGAAAAAAAACTGTTCACAAGCGCGAGTGACGTACTAAGCTGACTGCGCTCAGGATTCAAATAAAACTCTCGCCTTTTAAAGTAGTTGTTTACCTTGGTGTTCTACTATTTAACGACTTTAATATTTAAAATATTTTAACTGAATTACAGATCATAATAAAAAGACATACCAAAAATGAAATTAGAATCGACTATTCGAAACATACAAGCAAATCCAATTATACGAAAAATACAATTATTTAATTCGTTGTGATAAATGACGAACTTCAATTTGAGCGACTCATTTATCACATCGAATTTAATAATTGTATTTTGTCACTATTGCTCTTGCAGCGAGGACTCATCGTAACACACGCTCGAGTCCTGTCCTGAGCAGCGCCGGGATATCGCTTGTCATCGGAGAGGAGCTATCGCTGCCGGCTGTCGTCCGATCTATAGGCGGTGGCGACAGGTACTGGACGGCGGTCATCAGTTTTTGCGAGAATGTCATCTCGCGGAAGGAGGCGGCGGAGAGGGCCAGGGAGGCTGATGTCTCTTCTGGCCCGATTCGCAGCCGGCGAGCACGGGCGCGTGGTGGTGGTGCAGGCGTCGAGCGCCGACACGAACAGCTACAACACGTGACGCGACACACGGGGTGCGCACTCACCAGCCGGTGAAAAGCGCGTGTATGTCGGCGGCGAGCACGGGCGCGTGGTGGTGCAGGCGTAGAGCGCCGACACGAACAGCTACAACACGTGACGCGACACACGGGGTGCGCACTCACCAGCCGGTGACGAGCGCATGTATGTCGGCGGCGAGCACGGGCGCGTGGTGGTGCAGGCGTAGAGCGCCGACACGAACAGCTACAACACGTGACGCGACACACGGGGTGCGCACTCACCAGCCGGTGACGAGCGCGTGTATGTCGGCGGCGAGCACGGGCGCGTGGTGGTGCAGGCGTAGAGCGCCGACACGAACAGCTACAACACGTGACGCGACACACGGGGTGCGCACTCACCAGCCGGTGACGAGCGCGTGTATGTCGGCGGCGAGCACGGGCGCGTGGTGGTGCAGGCGTAGAGCGCCGACACGAACAGCTACAACACGTGACGCGACACACGGGGTGCGCACTCACCAGCCGGTGACGAGCGCGTGTATGTCGGCGGCGAGCACGGGCGCGTGGTGGTGCAGGCGTAGAGCGCCGACACGAACAGCTACAACACGTGACGCGACACACGGGGTGCGCACTCACCAGCCGGTGACGAGCGCGTGTATGTCGGCGGCGAGCACGGGCGCGTGGTGGTGCAGGCGTAGAGCGCCGACACGAACAGCTACAACACGTGACGCGACACACGGGGTGCGCACTCACCAGCCGGTGACGAGCGCGTGTATGTCGGCGGCGAGCACGGGCGCGTGGTGGTGCAGGCGTAGAGCGCCGACACGAACAGCTACAACACGTGACGCGACACACGGGGTGCGCACTCACCAGCCGGTGACGAGCGCGTGTATGTCGGCGGCGAGCACGGGCGCGTGGTGGTGCAGGCGTAGAGCGCCGACACGAACAGCTACAACACGTGACGCGACACACGGGGTGCGCACTCACCAGCCGGTGACGAGCGCGTGTATGTCGGCGGCGAGCACGGGCGCGTGGTGGTGCAGGCGTAGAGCGCCGACACGAACAGCTACAACACGTGACGCGACACACGGGGTGCGCACTCACCAGCCGGTGACGAGCGCGTGTATGTCGGCGGCGAGCACGGGCGCGTGGTGGTGCAGGCGTAGAGCGCCGACACGAACAGCTACAACACGTGACGCGACACACGGGGTGCGCACTCACCAGCCAGTGACGAGCGCGTGTATGTCGGCGGCGAGCACGGGCGCGTGGTGGTGCAGGCGTAGAGCGCCGACACGAACAGCTACAACACGTGACGCGACACACGGGGTGCGCACTCACCAGCCGGTGACGAGCGCGTGTATGTCGGCGGCGAGCACGGGCGCGTGGTGGTGCAGGCGTAGAGCGCCGACACGAACAGCTACAACACGTGACGCGACACACGGGGTGCGCACTCACCAGCCGGTGACGAGCGCGTGTATGTCGGCGGCGAGCACGGGCGCGTGGTGGTGCAGGCGTAGAGCGCCGACACGAACAGCTACAACACGTGACGCGACGCACGGGGTGCGCACTCACCAGCCGGTGACGAGCGCGTGTATGTCGGCGGCGAGCACGGGCGCGTGGTGGTGCAGGCGTAGAGCGCCGACACGAACAGCTACAACACGTGACGCGACACACGGGGTGCGCACTCACCAGCCGGTGACGAGCGCGTGTATGTCGGCGGCGAGCACGGGCGCGTGGTGGTGCAGGCGTAGAGCGCCGACACGAACAGCTACAACACGTGACGCGACACACGGGGTGCGCACTCACCAGCCGGTGACGAGCGCGTGTATGTCGGCGGCGAGCACGGGCGCGTGGTGGTGCAGGCGTAGAGCGCCGACACGAACAGCTACAACACGTGACGCGACACACGGGGTGCGCACTCACCAGCCGGTGACGAGCGCGTGTATGTCGGCGGCGAGCACGGGCGCGTGGTGGTGCAGGCGTAGAGCGCCGACACGAACAGCTACAACACGTGACGCGACGCACGGGGTGCGCACTCACCAGCCGGTGACGAGCGCGTGTATGTCGGCGGCGAGCACGGGCGCGTGGTGGTGCAGGCGTAGAGCGCCGACACGAACAGCTACAACACGTGACGCGACACACGGGGTGCGCACTCACCAGCCGGTGACGAGCGCGTGTATGTCGGCGGCGAGCACGGGCGCGTGGTGGTGCAGGCGTAGAGCGCCGACACGAACAGCTACAACACGTGACGCGACACACGGGGTGCGCACTCACCAGCCGGTGACGAGCGCGTGTATGTCGGCGGCGAGCACGGGCGCGTGGTGGTGCAGGCGTAGAGCGCCGACACGAACAGCTACAACACGTGACGCGACACACGGGGTGCGCACTCACCAGCCGGTGACGAGCGCGTGTATGTCGGCGGCGAGCACGGGCGCGTGGTGGTGCAGGCGTAGAGCGCCGACACGAACAGCTACAACACGTGACGCGACACACGGGGTGCGCACTCACCAGCCGGTGACGAGCGCGTGTATGTCGGCGGCGAGCACGGGCGCGTGGTGGTGCAGGCGTAGAGCACCGACACGAACAGCTACAACACGTGACGCGACACACGGGGTGCGCACTCACCAGCCGGTGACGAGCGCGTGTATGTCGGCGCGCAGCGCGGCGGCGAGCACGGGCGCGTGGTGGTGCAGGCGTAGAGCGCCGACACGAACAGCTACAACACGTGACGCGACACACGGGGTGCGCACTCACCAGCCGGTGACGAGCGCGTGTATGTCGGCGCGCAGCGCGGCGGCGAGCACGGGCGCGTGGTGGTGCAGGCGTAGAGCGCCGACACGAACAGCTACAACACGTGACGCGACACACGGGGTGCGCACTCACCAGCCGGTGACGAGCGCATGTATGTCGGCGGCGAGCACGGGCGCGTGGTGGTGCAGGCGTAGAGCGCCGACACGAACAGCTACAACACGTGACGCGACACACGGGGTGCGCACTCACCAGCCGGTGACGAGCGCGTGTATGTCGGCGGCGAGCACGGGCGCGTGGTGGTGCAGGCGTAGAGCGCCGACACGAACAGCTACAACACGTGACGCGACACACGGGGTGCGCACTCACCAGCCGGTGACGAGCGCGTGTATGTCGGCGGCGAGCACGGGCGCGTGGTGGTGCAGGCGTAGAGCGCCGACACGAACAGCTACAACACGTGTCGCGACACACGGGGTGCGCACTCACCAGCCGGTGACGAGCGCGTGTATGTCGGCGCGCAGCGCGGCGGCGAGCACGGGCGCGTGGTGGTGGTGCAGGCGGTAGAGCGCGCGGGGGGGGGCCCGCTCGTCCCAGGCGCGCACGGAGCCGTCGCCGAAGCCGCACGTCAGCTGCGCCCCGTCCCCGCTCCCGCCTCCGCGCCACAGTGACGTCGCTGCCGCCTCGCACTCTGCACACAATACACACCCTTAGCCCACCAGTGGCATGCCCTGACGGCTTGACTTCTCATAACAAATATATTTCACTATCCTATAAAAAAAACCTGTCAATGAATAAAAAATAGACGTCTGTCAGATGTGAAAACATCGAAATTACTTTGTAGAAATAATGAGTAGAAATCAAATCATAACATTTTCAATGTATGCTTGTATAAAATTATGACATGTGTAAAATAACGAAAATGGACTTACAAGTGTGGATTTATCCTTCCTATTACTATTAAATATATAATAACAGAGAATATTGTTTGAGTCTTTTATAATCCTTGGTTAACGCCCGCTCGTTATCCATAAACAAATTAAAACTATTATTAGTTTATCGATTGACGTTATACTTCCAAGTTACATGCTTTAGTCAACAGATGGCGTTAAAAACAATTAAATTAATTATCGTGAACAGCCGGTTTTACAAACACAATTAAATATTTTCCCATCCATAATAATTGTTTCTGACATGAGTGCCCGCGCCGCTTGCCACAGTGAGCACGTACCGGTGGCGATGTCGGCCAGCAGCAGCTCGGAGCTGGCGTCCCACAGCCGCAGCAGCGGCGCGCGGCCCGCTATCGCCATGGTGCACCGCCACGGGCACCACCGTATCAGCGTCGGCGACGGCGTGGGACTGTACCCGCTACCCGCTCCGCTGCTCGCTCCACTCACCACTGTCAAACGACACAACCATATAAAGTTTCCAAATCATTGTTATAATTTAACGACACTAGCGCCTTATCATATAAATGAGTATTAATGATTGCCTACGTGCCATGGTGTTGAACAATTACTGGGATTCTGTAGATGTACTAAACTAATACGTGCAGTGTTCTAAGTTTACTCTTTTGTAATGTGCTGACTACGCGTTCTCGGTATGTTGCTATGTATGTACCTGCTTAGTATCTAATTGTAATGCATTGTGTCATCGTGTCTCACAAAATAGTCAGGAATGAACTACTGTAAATATAGGGCATGTAGAGTATAATAAATAAATTTATGGGAATTAACTATCTGTTGTTATTGAAGCTCCCCCTGACCACATTACACTTTTTAGTACTCTAATTTTCGTCCTTCGAGCCGGATATCGTACTGTGGTGGCGGCAATACAAATATGATAAAAGACTCAAATTGATTTATTTAACACCAGTTCTTGCTTCATCAGCGTGTACTTCAGAATCAAAATCGGCAACTAGTGCCGTAACACCCAGTCGTGATTTACTGACAGACATTTAAATATTTTCAGACAATTTGTTGAATCGTCGTCTCGTGAATATTCGAGCATGTCAAGTGTTTCTTTACAATGCATTTATAATATTATATTATAAGAAGTAGGATATTTTTGATCTATATTTCTTAGCATTTGACATGCTCCGCCATTTTAAGGATGTCCTATATTTGTATAAACTTGAGATATTAAGAGTAATGTGATACATAATTTATGTTACTCAGTCAGTTAGAGTGTGTCAATGTGAATGGTTAACGAGTATGTATGACAAAGCGTTAAAGGCGACGAACTCACTGTTGGCGTCGGCCTGCTTGCTCTTGCCAGCAGCCTGCTTCTCTTCAGCTGAGCTGAACTGGTCCGAGACCAGCTGGGCTAGACCTGCGCCCCCCAACACATATACCATGAGGTGATATTATGACAACTGCAATTGGGCACTTGTTTAAATAAAAAAATAAAACTTTGATTTAGATGATTTAATAAAAGTTTAATATTAATTCAATTTCCTCCTAGGCAAGAATGCAAGTCACGAGTTATCTTATTTGTATCCTATGCGATTAAGTAAGTTTCCGATTATCTCGTATTTGAGTAGAGTTGGAAACAAACGTAGGTATCTCCAAACTAACTTCAGTTGCAAATAAGCTTCGTAAAGTGTAGAACGCTTCAAACTTATCCAATTACAATTGTCAATATTATGTAAATGACATGATATTTGACAGTAGGTAATATGGTATTGCAATATGTAATGGTTACGTGATCAATTCACAATGATCAACATGCTCTCTGAGGTACATGTATTCCATCACCGTTAGTAGACAACAATAAAAGCTTTCGATTCTTCGAGCCGGATATGTCGGCACCTTACATCGGAATCAGTTCTGTGATGTTATAGGCTTATTTTATGTGATGTCGGTAGGGTAGTCTGTGTGATATGTGTGTAGTGTACGTGTACTGACTGTAAACTGCTTGTCCTGGCGGCGGTCGGTAGTCGGCAGCAGGTCGAACATCGAGAGCCCGCCACGCGGATACTAACGCCGGCTCCATACTGCTTCCCGACGGTCTGCGGAGGCGAACAGTGCGTGAGCGGCGTGCAAGGGACTGGACGTGTGCGCGGCCAGTGAGGCGAGTACCTGTACACGGCGAGGTTGCCCGAGTGCGAGGCGACGGCGAGCAGCGCGTGGTCGTGCGCGTTGAGGTAGGCCAGCGCCGACACGCGGCCCCACGCGCGCCGCCACGCGCCCACGCACAGCTTGGCGCCCGTGCCCCAGTCCCAGATGCTGCGGGCCACGACCGTACAAGATAGTTCACTCCCGCAAATACTCCTCCTTCTATCCCATTCTGGAGGTCGGCGAGGCGCGAGTAGTGCCTTTGGTGTTGCTAGACTTTATCGTCTATACGGTACGGTAACCACTTACCCTCACGAGTGTACGGTCCTCGTAGCCACTCTTGTAGTATAATGAAAGAGATTGAAGGAATACAGAGTGCACTTTTGTTTCCGTACACCGTAGTGAAAATTAAGCATTCGCGAATGTACGCATTGGCAATATGTTATGCGGATCTTTGTTTTTAGCAAAGCAATGTGCATTTATAACAATCAAGTCATGCTGTGATACATCATATTTTATTTTAACTACTATTTATGGAATTTTAGTTATTTAACTATAATTTAAGTGATAATAAAAAATAAACCTTTATATATACAAGAAGCTAATTAAATGATGTACCATACCTATATATATTAAATATACTAAGCTACTTTAAATGATAGATATCACCTGTTTCGAGTACACAAGGTCGCAAGGCTCACCCGAAGTTGTCCTTGGAGGCGACGGCGACGTGCTGGTCGTAGGGGTGGAACAGCACGACGGCGGGCGGCAGCGGACAGCGCGAGTGGAAGGCCTGCGCGTCCAGCCGCGGCACGCGCGCGCCGCGCAGCGCTGCGGGGCATGCACCGTCGCAGTCGCACGCGCGGCGAGCGCGCCCGTGCGAGTGCGACAACCGATAGCTCCGATGAGCAATTATTTTTATTAAATGTTGTTCGATGGAGAGCAAGAAAATATTAAACGTCGCAAACGTAGTCTGGGTTCACGATTTATGCAACAAGAGACGATGTTGTGGTGAATTTCATCACTTATTCTTTGGTCTGAAAGATGATCCGGTGAAATTCACTAATTGAGTCTTTTTGAAAATGGATTTTAGATGGTTAATAATTGTATTATAAGATCGAAATAAAAAAATTTTTTTTTTAGGCTTAGAAAACTACAAAATGTTTATTTTAAAATAGACACTCCATGAAAACACGAAAACACCGTTGGGCATTTTGGTATAGGGAATATCGATGCTATAACGTCGTTATAGTCCATTCAAATTTAACATTTTTTAGGCCTTAGCATGCGTTTTCCAGAGGACGCAGCATTATTATTTTGATGTTTAGCTTTATACTAACCCCCCTGGGTTAGTATAAGCTTAAGTTCAAGTTTGTAGGATCACTACCCTTGTCCCCCGGCCGCCATCTTGGAAATAGTGGTGCAAAGTGTTTACGCCCTTTCGTAAACTAGCAACCCTACATCGCGGTTCGCATGGAAGGAAACACGCTCGTCGAGCGATGCACCGACGGATTTCGTAGCGGTCCAGCCTGCCCCACCTCTAATGGACGCAGTTTAATACAAAATGTATGTATAGCGAAATCGTTGCAATGCGACCCGACGGGCCCCGCCTGGTGGACGCAGTACTTAACACTAACTCGATACTAGCCACACAGCGCCAGACGCGCTAATACACAACGCACACTTATACGACATTATTTTATTTACGACCTGGCTTTATATCATTATATTGTATACTCAGCTGTAAGTTATGGCGCGAAATAGCATTTTCTTAATAAAGCTAGTAGGCCGCGTGCGCCGCGCTCGCGAACTGCACGCTGCCCACTCACAGATAGTACACAGTAACAGGCAGAGCGTACGCACCGGCGGCGTGTGCGCGCAGGCTGCGGTTGCGCGCGTACCGCCATGTGCGCTCGTGGTGCGAGCGGCTCTCGCAGTCAGCCGCGTGCGCCGCGCTCGCGAACTGCGCGCTGCCCACTCACAGATAGTACACAGTAACAGGCAGAGCGTACGCACCGGCGGCGTGTGCGCGCAGGCTGCGGTTGCGCGCGTACCGCCACGTGCGCTCGTGGTGCGCGCGGCTCTCGCAGTCAGCCGCGTGCGCCGCACTCGCGAACTGCGCGCTCGCCCATTCCACGAACTGCGTGCTCACGATGCGCCGCTTGCTCGTGCCACCTGCCAGTTGAAGACACCTCATCATTTGACTATCCACCACAGTTGCGAGTACATATTAGGTCTTTACCTATGAAATTGCCGTTTTATAAAACGAACGGTTTTTACGTGAAAACATCTAATGCGGAGGGAGGGTAAAACCGACTAAGCTAAGCGTGGCGACGTCGCCACGCTAATTTATTTAATTGTTTTTAATGCCTATGTGTTGATAAAAGCATCTAACTAGGAAGTATAACGTCAATTAATAAACCAATAACAGTCTTAATTCGTCTATAAATAACGAGAGGGCGCTTATAGTCAACCCACAATAACTCTGCAACGAAGTGACAACCGTAAAAGCTATAACTTTGATTATGGCAATATTGACTTATATCAAGAAAACCCATTTTGATACATTATAAATAAATATTCACGGACATTTTTTACACAACGTCCTCTGGTCCCAAATTAAGCTTAACGCTTGTGCTATGGGTACCAGATTACGGATATAATACATATATTACTTTTTTTGTAAATACATACATATAGGTAATAGATAGAAAACAACCAGACGCAGTACAAAATTACAAATACCTGTGTTCATCACACAAATAATTGTCCTGAGTCGGAATCGAACGTCATAGTATTATGTCCTATGGCATACTGCTATGGGGATGCTCCGCCGATTTAAATTCTATATTTGTACTTCAGAAAAGGGCCGTTCGTGCAATCTATAATCTGGGCCCGAGAGGTTCCCTTAGACAGAAATTTAAAGAAATAAATATTCTAACTGTCGTGTCTCAATTTATATATGAAAATCTGTTGTATGTCAAGAAAAACATCAGAAGCTTTGATAAGTATAGCGACGTTCATCACATTAATACAAGGAACAAAGGCAATCTTGTTGCTCACAGTACTCGTCTCCACAGAATCAGTAGATCTTTCATGGGGCAATGTATATGCTTCTACAATAAAATTCCTGAAAATGTCCGAAACATGCCACTAAATAAGTTTAAGAAAGCCGTAAAAATTAGACTTTGTAATCAAGGTTATTACACTGTTTCGGATTATCTTGAGGATAAAACTAAATGGGCTTGAGCTGCTCCTCATTCATTAATTTTCAAAATTGTTTTATAAGATATAATGTAATTTTAGTTATAAAGATTATATTAAATTGTAATAAATTGGCAATTTAAAAAAGTGGCCCATGAGTTTCTTGCCGGGTTCTTCTCATGAAAGGCTTTACTACGGAATCCGGCCGCTTGTGGCGATTGCAATCGCCACTTTGTTATTGCGGTTGCACTCGCCTCAGGCGCTCATGTTAATTATTTTAATTATTAGTGTATTATTGACGATTTTAAGTGCTACTTAATAGGCCTATGAAATAAAGATATTTTTGAATTTTGAATTTTTTTGAATTTTGAACGACCTCGTACGGAAGTCGGTTACACTACCGAATACGCCACGAGGCCCGTTAAAACATTAATTTTGTTGTTATAATATTTTAATTTTCACGAGTGGGCGGGACAGCCTCCCGAGGTAGGATATCCCCGGGTTCGGGTCCCCTACTGACCGATAGGTGGCCGGCGGAACCATTTCCACCGGGTCTCGCTAAACCCCGTACCAGCCCCTCACGCCCTCACCAGTCACGATCCAACCACCGTCCATTCTAAGCGCTACCGCAACCCACCGCGTACCAAGGAGTGGGGAATGGGTTAGGGATGGAAATCTACCGCTACAACCAAAACACACCAAAATGCTTCACGGTCGGTCACACGGCAGACGGTGGTACAGAACCGCTCGGGCCCGCCAACAAGCGTCTTGCTTCCTCTCACTAGTTACCAAGCCCTACCACCAATAATGCAGTGGATGACAACTGCTTACTTCCCTTAGTCGCCTTATACGACACCCGCGGGACAGAATGGGGTGGTGACACCTGTATTCTTAGTCCGTCACCACACGGACAAAAATTTACTAAAACATTATGTAGACGGTATAATAATAATTAGTAAATAATTTGGTATAATGTAATAAAAGGAAAAGGATTGTTGATTAGTATAATATTCACAAAATGATACATCCGAATCTAAAAATTCCACTCCTTCGTACTATTAACCCTTTCAACCTCTTCTCAGTCTTCTTTTTTCTTGACGTTCTTATCAAAGTCATCAATAATTCTTTTAACGACATCACACTTTCTTTTCCTGTCCGGAGTTCTCCATATGCCTTAATTTGTAGTTCCTTCGTGTTTCATTTGAAGAATTTTCCTTATGCTCAGTCTTACAAATAATAAGTAATTATGTAACTCAAGAAATACCAACAAGGTTGAAATTGTTAATACAAATTATTACAACACCTTAGAGGTCATTGAAGAGAGTTTCTGAATCTATGTCGTCTCTGCACTAATGTCCAATTTATCTAGTTCTTGTATCCTCTGAATGGAATTTGTAATAGTACTATGAACATCCTCAGTTAAATTACCTTGGAAAAATAACAATATAACATAAAATACAATATTAAAACTTTGATATAATTTGGTGGTCCATCTGATGGTAGATGGTACCCACCATTCATGGAGTTACCAATACCTTTTTTTTTGTTAAGGCGGGAAAAAATGTTCCTAACCGCACACCCCGTCGTTCGGGGCAACGAACAGGGTAGTGTGGGGCCCTCGCCCACTAAATAAACCCGCCGTATGCCGTCTCTCCGCCTTTGTTAGCGGGCCACTGGAACCATATTACATTCCTTCAGTGGTATGGAGTTACCAATACCTAGAATGCAGTTAGGCCGCTGCCAGTGTAACATTGCAGATAACAAAATGTTACTATAATGAATATTGTGACGTCATACGTCGCACCAGCGAAGCCCTCCTGCGCATACACCGCCCGGACCCCTAACCTCACTCCGCGCGGCCATATATATATATATACCGCGGCGTGCCCGCTGCCGCCCTCTTACTACGCATCGGTCACCGACACTGAAGTTGAGTAGCCATAGATCGTTCGGCTACTTCACCTCATCTTGTGCCTAGAACCTACACCTTGAGATTTTAGTGTATATATTATGTTAATTACTAGTGGTTCCTATAATATACGCTGTTAGTTATATTGTTTTGTTGTAGTTTTCTTCTCAATCTACACCCGTAAAGCGACCGCATGGTCATTACCTAGATGTGTTAGGTTTCTACCACCAGCTAGGTAGGTTAGATGCGACAATATGAAATAATAATTTCACGAAAATAATATAATAATAAATAGTATTAAGAATTTATAGGAGACTTACTAGTAGAGGTCAGTTTAATGTAGACATTGCTCCTTTTGCTCACGAACAGCCTCCAATTCGTTTTTAATATTTTGGAAATTAAATAATGTCATTTCTGACTGACGTTCAAAAAGGGTTACCACAGCGCGATTTTTCATAGGATATTAACTGACCGTTAGAACAGAGTTATCGTGGGACGACTATACCAAGAGTTATATAAGACTCAAACTACATGTGAAGAAAGAAAGAAACTCAATGCTTTCACATCTGCGAGAGGTCCTGTGACGGCTCATTTTTAACTTCCCGAAAAATTAAAATGAAAATTTTCAACAGTTGGGAAGTTATTGGCTTTACCCCGTTTTTAAAAAATCGAGTTTTCAACGGATGTTGACGTTTTGAGGTCTTAGGAAGCTTCTCCGAATGTTTCCGCGATGATGTCTGTATGATTGTATGTGTGTGTGTGTGTGTGTGTGTGTGTGTGTGTGTGTGTGTGTTTGTGTGTGGGGCCGTATGTAAACCTCTCATAACTTTTTTAACGGCTTCACCGATTCCATCAGGGTTGGCGTCATTCGAAAGGACTTGACCAAACTTAGATTTTGAATACAATTAGGACCGATTCGAACCGGTAGATCTTGAGAAATCTCTAAAAACCTACATAAAAATTTTTTCAATTGTGAATTTTTTGGAATAACTTAACTGTTTTATCGATCGATTCCAAAAACTAATCAGGGGTTAGGCAGAATCTCATATCTCACATGTCGATCGTATCGTGATGACTGTGATTGGTTGAGAGCTCACCGTGATTGGCCTACGGATTACTATGACATCACGCGTCGGTTTCTCAACCAATCACAGTGATCACGATACGATCGACATGTGAGATATGAGATTCTGCCTAACCCGCCAGCTCTTAACATCAAAAACCACGTCGATCGCCGCAGTTCGGTCAAAATTGGTTGATTAATTCGTGAGATATCGTTGTCGAAAAAAATTTAAAAAATGTTTTTTTTTTCAGAATTTCTATGGAAATTTCAGTCTGACCAATTCAAGCTTTTAGACTCTTCAAAGAGCTCAAAAAACTGCGTTGAATGCCGTAAACTACGAGAAAATCGGTTAATTTATTCAAAAGTTATTGCGATTTGAAAATTCAACGAATAGTGATTAATTAAATCTCTATCAGATTTTTGAGCTCGAAGAGCTAGAAATAGCTAGACATAACTTTTCTATGCTTTTGAAGAGCTAGAGATAACTGTTCTATGCTTTTGAAGAGCTAGAGATAACTGTTCTATGCTTTTGAGCTCAAAAGCATAGAACAGTTATCTCTTTGAGCTCGGAGAGCTCAAAATGACACGAAAATTATACTCTTCGAGCTCAAAAGTCGTTTCTAGAGATAACTGTTCTATGCTTTTGAAGAGCTAGATATAACTGTTCTATGCTTTTGAGCTCAAAAGCATAGAACAGTTATCTCTTTGAGCTCGGAGAGCTCAAAATGACACGAAAATTATACTCTTCGAGCTCAAAAGTAGTTTCTAGAGATAACTGTTCTATGCTTTTGAAGAGCTAGATATAACTGTTCTATGCTTTTGAGCTCAAAAGCATTGAACAGTCATCTCTTTGAGCTCGGAGAGCTCAAAATGACACGAAAATTATACTCTTCGAGCTCAAAATGACACGAAAATTATACTCTTCGAGCTCAAAAGTCGTTTTTGAGCTCGAAGAAGCCGTCGAAGAGCTCAAAAACGTAATAAGTGCAAATTAGCGAGAGCGCTTAAGTATCAAATTAGCGGGAAGTTGCAGGGATGGCCTTTAGGGTCAAACGTTTTCCAATTTTTTTTAAATATTTCTATTAATCAAAATAATCACCCATGCAATCGATGTATCTTTGCCAACGCAATGGCAGTTTATTGATGCCCTCTTGAAGAAATCTGCTGGACGGAAAGCAGCAAATTTTTCAAAGGCATTTTGTACTGCTTCTTTGGTATGGATTTTTTTTCCCACCAAGAAGTTATCCTAATTCTGGAAAAAGTAGAAGTCTGTAGGCGCAAGGTCTGGTGAGTACGATGGATAACTTCCAACCCCAGCTCTGGTAACTTGGAGACCGTCTGCTGCGCAGTATGAGGTCACGCGTTGTCGTGCAGGAGCAGCGAAGACGAACGATTGACCAAAGCTAGTTGCGAGATGTGCGAGCTTCTCCATCGTTGTGTTCAGTTCTTCACAGTACACATCTGCAGTAATGCTCATCCCGCCAAACTGTGACCATCACTTTTCTAGGGGTAAGTTTTTGTATAGGGCATTGTTTAGGTGCTGAACCAGGATCCAACCAACTTGCTGAACGCTAGTCATACATAATCCATTTTTCGTCACAGGTAACAGTGAGGTTCAAAAATTCCTACGTTTGTGTGCCTGTTGAGCAGTGCAAGGCACGTCTCGACGTGTACCTGGCGCTGGCGATCATTGAGTTCGTATGGCACCCATTTGTCAAGCTTTTTTACCTTGCCAATTTGACGCAAATGAACCAATATTATTTTGATGCTAACGTCGAACGCTGGTGCTAATTCAGCTGTAGATTGGGTATCATCGGTTTTTACAATCGCCTTTAATTCGTCATTGTCGATCAAAGTTTTCGGACGACCACGAGGTTCATTTTTCAGATCGAAATTTCAAGAACGGAAACGGGCAATCCCATAACAGGCGGTGCGTTGGTTTATTGTATTAGCTATGTAAACGTCGTTGATGTTGCATGCCGCTTGTGCCGCGTTGCTGCCTCGACGTTACTAATATTCCATATTTAATAGAATTTTTAACGTATCCATGATGACGAAAGATTCAAATGCGATAAAAACATAACACTATAGTGTTGATTATAATCAATAAACAAATGACTACTTTAGGAAAATGATACCATGTTCTTAGAATAAAATTAATTTGAAATTAGAATTTTTAGCCAATCAAAAATTATTTTGATTTGTAATGGCCAGTACTGCAGAACGGCAATTTCATAGGTAAAGAGTTAATAACTTACAATATTGCAACAGGGGTAGGGGGCTATAAATGTAAGCTATGAAGCTCAAAAAGGGGAATATCACCATATTAACTACACAGTAAAATAGAAGTAATGTGTGAGATACACAAATCGTTAGTAAATATCCACTGTACTATATACTCATAAGAAAAATGTTTAATTCATAAAAGGAAAAAACAATACAAACTGGAGTTAGACGAGACAGATTCCCGTTCCCGATCGCGCATCGCCACCGAGTCTTCTGATATTGAGGGGGGCAGACCGGCCTTGTTGCGACGGTTGCCTGTCAAACGTACACATACGTGATTATCAATTGCTATACTGTTATGTATAAATGACGTAATATTGAACCCACAATTATCAGAATATCTAAGAAGCTTTTTTCACATAGTCTAATGAATCTTTTTTCCGTAGTACGAGGGTATTAAACAAATATACAGCACGTTTAATAATAAGCGGTTAGCAACACCAGAAAATTACTCGTTGCGAGGAAAGAAAGAGGTGGAAAGGGTAATACGGAGGGTGGGCTCTCAGTGACCTGCGGGCAAGGTGCGCGCGTGGTCGTGGTGCGCGGCGAGCGGCGACGTGCGCGTGTTGGGCGACGGCGGCAGCGACGACGAGTTGCCGCGCGACTGCTCCAGCTCGCGCCCCACGTTGTCAACCTGCACCGTGGAAACCGTTTTAGGCGCAACTACACATTTTCTAAACGTTCTTTACCACTATTCTAATTTGAAACGTAAAAGCGACACTAAAAAGAGACAGAGACATTCATTTATATAATTCATCCTGTGAGTGAATGAGATAGATGATGAGAGAGACAGAATACGCCACCTTATCTTTATTTTCAATCTTAAACATCTTTTTAACTTGGAGTATTAATATTTCTCTTATGATTTCAATTCTACTGCGTGCAAACTACACACACTTTTATTATAATTTTTTAAGCAAGCCACTCATGATGGCCTATTAGCATGCACTCTGTAAACATTCTTATCAATTCTCTAAGTCCCTACTATACTTCTCCTCCATCAATTTTCCTTCTTTGGATATGGCAATACTCCAATGATGCCTTGTGTCTATAAGATAAATTAAACCTTACCATGAGACGAGCCATGTGGGTACTTATTATCTCGATAAAACGAAAATATTGAAAAATTACCTGATTGGAGATATAGTTGATAATTTCATTGGCCATCTGCGATATTTGCGGGTGCGGTTCTCGCGCCATCTCCGTGAGGACGTTCCAAAGCTTCATGTAGACGGAACCGAATCCTGCGACATATTTCCCAATGCGATTAATATGAAAATATTTGCCCCTCGTACCGCGAAACAAATCGGATCCGGGGCGCTCCAATATTTGAGAAAACAAACACTATTTTAAAAAATAAATAAATTTTAGAGTAAAAATATATGTAATTGAAAATTATCAGTACGGGGAATTTGGTAGAAAGGCAGGTTGCGTACGAGCGCATGCGAGTGCACACTGGTGTAGAGAGGTTAGTACTGAGCCGTACCGATGGAGGGCAGCGCCAGAGCGGCCGCGTTGCGTACGAGCGCGTGCGAGTGCACACTGGTGTAGAGAGGTTAGTACTGAGCCGTACCGATGGAGGGCAGCGCCAGAGCGGCCGCGTTGCGTAGGAGCGCGTGCGAGTGCACACTGGTGTAGAGAGGTTAGTACTGAGCCGTACCGATGGAGGGCAGCGCCAGAGCGGCCGCGTTGCGTACGAGCGCGTGCGAGTGCACACTGGTGAAGAGAGGTTAGTACTGAGCCGTACCGATGGAGGGCAGCGCCAGAGCGGCCGCGTTGCGTACGAGCGCGTGCGAGTGCACACTGGTGTAGAGAGGTTAGTACTGAGCCGTACCGATGGAGGGCAGCGCCAGAGCGGCCGCGTTGCGTACGAGCGCGTGCGAGTGCACACTGGTGTAGAGAGGTTAGTACTGAGCCGTACCGATGGAGGGCAGCGCCAGAGCGGCCGCGTTGCGTACGAGCGCGTGCGAGTGCACACTGGTGTAGAGAGGTTAGTACTGAGCCGTACCGATGGAGGGCAGCGCCAGAGCGGCCGCGTTGCGTACGAGCGCGTGCGAGTGCACACTGGTGTAGAGAGGTTAGTACTGAGCCGTACCGATGGAGGGCAGCGCCAGAGCGGCCGCGTTGCGTACGAGCGCGTGCGAGTGCACACTGGTGTAGAGAGGTTAGTACTGAGCCGTACCGATGGAGGGCAGCGCCAGAGCGGCCGCGTTGCGTACGAGCGCGTGCGAGTGCACACTGGTGTAGAGAGGTTAGTACTGAGCCGTACCGATGGAGGGCAGCGCCAGAGCGGCCGCGTTGCGTACGAGCGCGTGCGAGTGCACACTGGTGTAGAGAGGTTAGTACTGAGCCGTACCGATGGAGGGCAGCGCCAGAGCGGCCGCGTTGCGTACGAGCGCGTGCGAGTGCACACTGGTGTAGAGAGGTTAGTACTGAGCCGTACCGATGGAGGGCAGCGCCAGAGCGGCCGCGTTGCGTACGAGCGCGTGCGAGTGCACACTGGTGTAGAGAGGTTAGTACTGAGCCGTACCGATGGAGGGCAGCGCCAGAGCGGCCGCGTTGCGTACGAGCGCGTGCGAGTGCACACTGGTGTAGAGAGGTTAGTACTGAGCCGTACCGATGGAGGGCAGCGCCAGAGCGGCCGCGTTGCGTACGAGCGCGTGCGAGTGCACACTGGTGTAGAGAGGTTAGTACTGAGCCGTACCGATGGAGGGCAGCGCCAGAGCGGCCGCGTTGCGTACGAGCGCGTGCGAGTGCACACTGGTGTAGAGAGGTTAGTACTGAGCCGTACCGATGGAGGGCAGCGCCAGAGCGGCCGCGTTGCGTACGAGCGCGTGCGAGTGCACACTGGTGTAGAGAGGTTAGTACTGAGCCGTACCGATGGAGGGCAGCGCCAGAGCGGCCGCGTTGCGTACGAGCGCGTGCGAGTGCACACTGGTGTAGAGAGGTTAGTACTGAGCCGTACCGATGGAGGGCAGCGCCAGAGCGGCCGCGTTGCGTACGAGCGCGTGCGAGTGCACACTGGTGTAGAGAGGTTAGTACTGAGCCGTACCGATGGAGGGCAGCGCCAGAGCGGCCGCGTTGCGTACGAGCGCGTGCGAGTGCACACTGGTGTAGAGAGGTTAGTACTGAGCCGTACCGATGGAGGGCAGCGCCAGAGCGGCCGCGTTGCGTACGAGCGCGTGCGAGTGCACACTGGTGTAGAGAGGTTAGTACTGAGCCGTACCGATGGAGGGCAGCGCCAGAGCGGCCGCGTTGCGTACGAGCGCGTGCGAGTGCACGTGCGGCGCGCGCGTGTCGCCGAGCGCGTCCCAGCCCGCCTCCACGCGCCCGCGTGCGCCGCTCGCTCCGCCCACCCCCTCCCTGTGGGCACACGCGACTCTCGTTAAGATACTAATGTCACTGTCTTAAATAATACTAGAAAGGAATTTCACGTTTAGTCTAATTAATGTAATTTTCGACCATGGCTAACATTAGAGGACTGTACTATAGTCATAACAATGTAATAGGCCCGTTTTAAAACTTGTCATCGCGACTAACTGGTGATGTAACCATACGACTCTTCAGTAATTTTTAACCGACTTCAAAAAAGGAGGAGTATGTTGGGGCATAACTCTGTCATTTATAAACGGATTTGCAAAATTCTTTTTTGTTCGAAAGAGGTTTATTCCGAAATGGTCCCATTTAAATTTTATCGAAATCGGTGCAGCAGTTCTTAAAAAATCAACCAAAATCTAAAAATGTGTGTGTATGTGGGACTCGCCGGGTGCTTCAGATCTTAATTGCACCCGGAATACCGACTAAAACCACAGCGGCCCTTTCCACGCCTGTTAGCGGGGCGCCGGAGGGTTGTCTTTTGACATTCTACTCCGACGGCCCTGGCTAGCCTACTGGCCACGCCCTATCGTCATCAAGGCGGTGGGAGGAGGTGAGCGTAACGCCGTCTCCTTCCCCCTGGCCGCCGCTGGCGGAGCGAGTCGGCGTGGGCAGATGCCTCGCGTTCCCACTCCGCGGCCTCCTTCAGCGAAATAAAAGCCTCACAAAAGGAGGCCTTGGGCGACCAGCACCTGTCGATGCCAAGCATCTGGGAGATTACGGCTGGCAGTGACAGGTTTCTTCCAATTACCGCCGACAGGGCGTGGCGCTGGGGCCCCCAGGCGGGGCTATCCTCCAGAGTGTGGCGCGCGTCATCAACTTGCGCGCGACACTCGTGACATCCGGGGGCCCCCTCTCTGCCAATTTGATGCAGGTACTTACCGAAGTATCCATCTCCGGTAAGAACCTGCGTAAACCTGAAGCTGAAGTTGCCGTGCCTTCGATTTAACCAGCGGTGGAGATGCGGACCAACCGCTTCTACAGTCCTCCGTCCTGCTCCGGGGGACTCCAGCTCTTTCCTCCACCGCCGCATCATAGTCTTTCGGGCCGCTTCACGAGCTCTGCCCAGACTCCTTGTGGATATTTCCTCGCCCCTGGCCCACGCCGCGGCACGGAGCCAGTAGACCTCTGCCAATGCCTCGGCTTGGAGAGGCCAAGGCGAGTCGCCTGCCAGCAGCGCGGCGGCGACCCAGGATACCGTACGGTACCCCCTTATGGCCCTCACCGCTATGGTCCTCTGCGTACGACGCAAGAGGGCCTTATTGGAAGCAGTGAGGGCGTCCGCCCAGATTGGGGCACCATACAGTGCCATGGACCGCAGAATACCGCTATAGAGTCGGCGGCAGGACGACCCTGGACCTCCAGTGTTCGGCAGAAGCCTATCCAAGGCCGCGGCATAATTAACGAGACGGCACAGGCGGGTTTCTTTAGTGAGTGAGGGCCCCACACTACCCTGTTCATTACCCCGAACGACGGGGTGTGCGGTTAGGTATATTTTTCCCGCCTAAACAACAAAAAAAGGGGCGAGCTGGGCAAAGTGCGACCCGAAATTCCACTTGCTATCTAGGTGCAGGCCCAGATATTTCATCTGGGCTTGCACAGACACGACAACCCGTTGAACAACTAGGCGCGCTCCTCGGGGGGGACCTCGGCGCGGGCCATGGAAAAGGAAGGACTCTGTTTTGGACAACGAGTCCCTCAGACCCAGCATGCCGACCCGGTCAACGATAAGCGCAACTCCGACCTCCGCCGATCGGGAGGCCTCTTCGAAGCCAGCCTTCCTCACCGTGAATCATGTCCCACCTACCCGAACCTACGCACCTATTTTAAAAAAAACCACCAAAAGGAAAAAAGAAATTAAAAAAAAAAAATGGGAAACCGCCTGCAGGGAACAAGAACTGGCACAAATATTTTGTTGTTTCGGTAGGGTCACCTAAAGGCCATCCCTGCAACTTCCCGCTAATTTGATACTTAAGCCCTCAAAATTGCACTAATTACGTTTTTGAGCTCGAAGAGCTCAAAAGTATAATTTTCGTGTCATTTTGTGCTCTCCGAATTCAAAGAGATAACTGTTCTATTTCAGAGTTAGCTAGCTGTTTATTTAGTCATTTTGTGCTCTCCGAGTTCAAAGAGATAACTGTTCTATTTCAGAGTTAGCTAGCTGTTTATTTAGTCATTTTGTGCTCTCCGAGTTCAAAGAGATAACTGTTCTATTTCAGAGTTAGCTAGCTGTTTATTTAGTCATTTTGTGCTCTCCGAGTTCAAAGAGATAACTGTTCTATTTCAGAGTTAGCTAGCTGTTTATTTATTCATTTTGTGCTCTCTGAGTTCAAAGAGATAACTGTTCTATTTCAGAGTTAGCTAGCTGTTTATTTAGTCATTTTGTGCTCTCCGAGTTCAAAGAGATAACTGTTCTATTTCAGAGTTAGCTAGCTGTTTATTTAGTCATTTTGTGCTCTCCGAGTTCAAAGAGATAACTGTTCTATTTCAGAGTTAGCTAGCTGTTTATTTAGTCATTTTGTGCTCTCCGAGTTCAAAGAGATAACTGTTCTATTTCAGAGTTAGCTAGCTGTTTATTTAGTCATTTTGTGCTCTCCGAGTTCAAAGAGATAACTGTTCTATTTCAGAGTTAGCTAGCTGTTTATTTAGTCATTTTGTGCTCTCCGAGTTCAAAGAGATAACTGTTCTATTTCAGAGTTAGCTAGATGTTTATTTAGTCATTTTGTGCTCTCCGAGTTCAAAGAGATAACTGTTCTATTTCAGAGTTAGCTAGCTGTTTATTTAGTCATTTTGTGCTCTCCGAGTTCAAAGAGATAACTGTTCTATTTCAGAGTTAGCTAGCTGTTTATTTAGTCATTTTGTGCTCTCCGAGTTCAAAGAGATAACTGTTCTATTTCAGAGTTAGCTAGCTGTTTATTTAGTCATTTTGTGCTCTCCGTGTTCAAAGAGATAACTGTTCTATTTCAGAGTTAGCTAGCTGTTTATTTAGTCATTTTGTGCTCTCCGAGTTCAAAGAGATAACTGTTCTATTTCAGAGTTAGCTGGCTGTTTATTTAGTCATTTTGTGCTCTCCGAGTTCAAAGAGATAACTGTTCTATTTCAGAGTTAGCTAGCTGTTTATTTATTCATTTTGTGCTCTCTTAGTTCAAAGAGATAACTGTTCTATTTCAGAGTTAGCTAGCTGTTTATTTAGTCATTTTGTGCTCTCCGAGTTCAAAGAGATAACTGTTCTATTTCAGAGTTAGCTAGCTGTTTATTTAGTCATTTTGTGCTCTCCGAGTTCAAAGAGATAACTGTTCTATTTCAGAGTTAGCTAGCTGTTTATTTAGTCATTTTGTGCTCTCCGAGTTCAAAGAGATAACTGTTCTATTTCAGAGTTAGCTAGCTGTTTATTTAGTCATTTTGTGCTCTCCGAGTTCAAAGAGATAACTGTTCTATTTCAGAGTTAGCTAGCTGTTTATTTAGTCATTTTGTGCTCTCCGAGTTCAAAGAGATAACTGTTCTATTTCAGAGTTAGCTAGCTGTTTATTTAGTCATTTTGTGCTCTCCGAGTTCAAAGAGATAACTGTTCTATTTCAGAGTTAGCTAGCTGTTTATTTAGTCATTTTGTGCTCTCCGAGTTCAAAGAGATAACTGTTCTATTTCAGAGTTAGCTAGCTGTTTATTTAGTCATTTTGTGCTCTCCGAGTTCAAAGAGATAACTGTTCTATTTCAGAGTTAGCTAGCTGTTTATTTAAACATTTTGTGCTCTCCGAGTTCAAAGAGATAACTGTTCTGTGCTTTTGAGCTCTTCAAGCTCGAACTGGTCAGACTGAAAATTTCATAGAAATTCTCATTTGTTTCGACAACGATATCTCACGAACGAATCAACCGTATTTGACCGGACTGGCAGCGATCAACGTGGTTTTTTTGATGTTAAGAGCTGATTAGTTTTTGGAATCGATCGGTAAAACCATTTAAAAGTTATTCCAAAAAAAACACATTTGAAAATTTTTTGTAGTTTTTTTGAGATTTCTCAAGATCTACCGGTTCGAGTCGGTCCTAATTGTATTCAAAATCTAAGTTTCGTCAAGTCCTTTCAAATGACGCCAACCGCGATGAAATCGGTCAAGCCGTTCAAAAGTTATGAGAGGTTTACATACGGCCACACACACATCAAACACACACACATACATACAGACATACAGACATCATCGCGGAAACATTCGGGGAAGCTTCCTAGGACCTCAAAACGTCAACATCCGTTTAAAATTCGATTTTCGAAAAACGGGGCAAAACCAATAACTTCCCAATTTTTGAAAAGTTTCAATTTTCTTAGCGGGAAGTTAAAAAATACCGAGAACGCAACTGTTTTTGAGACGTTTCGTAATAACTAGAAATTGCATGCTACTATAAAGTAAACGCGAAAAGAATACTCGCAATATATCCTGTCATATTTTTGTCGCGCAAAAAAATATTATGTATTTTTTAAAAAAACACTAAATAATTATTATTTTATTTTTCTTTCAGTTTCGTTCCAAGTTACATTCTAGGGTCTTTCTCAAACGTCAAAACGGGCCTTTTATTTTTTGACAACTTTACTAACGATTATTCGCATTCGTATTATTTTATTCAAACATTAAACTAATGTTTCTTTAGGGTAATATAAAAATAATGTATGCGACTGATATGGCTAACTGTTAGGCTCTTATAGGCCTCGGTCTGCTATTAAATAATGCTTTATGCGGCGTCCGACTTAAGCGCATTCTGATCGACGTCTGAACGGCAGGCACAGTGTTAGCGGTCAATACATCTCATACGCGAACGACGACGTCGCGTTCACAGCAGTTTTTCTTTATCAAAATTCATCACTTTGTCCATCCATCCATTCATCAGCCTTTCGACCGTCCACTGCTGGACATAGGCCTCCCCAAGAGAACGCCACAACGAACGGTCCTCTGCTGTTTCGCTCATATGGGGGATAGTGCCGTAATCACCACGCTTGGCAGGCGGGTTGGCGATCGCAGTGGATGTTGATAATACTCGAGGGAGTGCTGCTGCCCACTCCGCCGGTATTCCCTCAGTCGGCTCTTACGACTCCCGTGGGTAGAGAGGGGTGGGACAATTCTAAAGCCGGCCCCACACGGCCAGTTATTGTATACTTAACAATAAAATATCAATAATTAACTAACTAATCCAATTTGTTATTCCAACCCTAGATCTTGCAGTTACAATTTGCACAGTTACTAAATTGACAAGGTCTGTAATGTCACATAATAAGCACTAAGAACTTACCTATCACTTCTTCGCAGTCTCTCTTGTATGTACACAGCTATAAAATGTTGCTCGAAGATCAGCACCAACCATTGCAAAGCTAAAAAAAATATATTGATTACAAAAATAATAGTTGACGAGGAAGTTGTGTTGAAAATAACATTTAAAATTATATAATAAGTATTTAAATATAATCTATTAGAAGGCGAGGCGCACGCCGACCTGGTGGTCGAGCGCGGCGGCGTGCTCGGGCTGGCGCACGAAGGCGCCGAGCGCGAGGGCGAGCGAGCGGTACGTACCGGCGAGCACCTCCTGGCGCACGAGCGGCGAGGCGTCGGCGGCGAGCGCGGCGGCGAGGCGCACGCCGACCTGGTGGTCGAGCGCGGCGGCGTGCTCGGGCTGGCGCACGAAGGCGCCGAGCGCGAGGGCGAGCGAGCGGTACGTACCGGCGAGCACCTCCTGGCGCACGAGCGGCGAGGCGTCGGCGGCGAGCGCGGCGGCGAGGCGCACGCCGACCTGGTGGTCGAGCGCGGCGGCGTGCTCGGGCTGGCGCACGAAGGCGCCGAGCGCGAGGGCGAGCGAGCGGTACGTACCGGCGAGCACCTCCTGGCGCACGAGCGGCGAGGCGTCGGCGGCGAGCGCGGCGGCGAGGCGCACGCCGACCTGGTGGTCGAGCGCGGCGGCGTGCTCGGGCTGGCGCACGAAGGCGCCGAGCGCGAAGGCGGCGGCGGCGCGCACGTCGGGCGCGCGGTGCTGCAGCAGCGGGAACAGCTTCTCGTGCGCCAGGTCGCGCGCGCCCGCCCAGCGCGCCGCGGGGTAGGCACGCCACAGCCGCCCCAGCGCCAGCGCCGCCCACTGGCACAGCCGCGCGCCGCCCTCCGCCAGCTGCTCCAGGCACACGGAGATCATCGAGCCCTGCCGAACCATATTCGTTGCTCCGGTACTCCGCTCGCCGTCAGACGGACTCGTTAGCCACACTCGTAGTATGAACAAAAATTAAATGAGTGCGTGTAACCTTTACGCGCGGTTGAAGTTAAACCTCTTTCAAATTTAATGACAAATAATACTAAATTGAGAAGAATAACAGAAGAGCTATAGTCGTTGACAAGCGAATAGTGTATAATACTGTGGTGACTGTGCAAGTTGTACATAATGTTGCAATCACATATTTATGTATATAAAGAGACCAGTGGGTCAGTCAGACAGAACGCAATGTAACTAATATACGTGATAAACCAGTAATCACCGAAACGTTTCATTATCATCCCCACAAGGAGCACCTACACTGGTGAACCCGACGTGATCGTGAATGCTGGTGCTGCGGATTTTAAATATTTTTTTTTGTCCGGTTTCGGTGAGCTTATTGTCGTTCCGCGTAATTTTTACAAGAACGAGCGACTCACACAATGTACGGTGTACCACCAGCATCCCAGGCCGCAGCAGAGTCCGCGAACGCGAGTCTCGCTGCCATGAGCGTGTCGGCGAGGTTGCCCGAGTTCTGGGTAGATATGCCATGGCTGTGGTTCGACCAGTTTGAGGCCGTGATGGCGCCGCAGAAGCAGGGAGACGCGGCTCAATTCAATATGGTCGTCGCGGAGCTAGGGAGAGATGCCATACAGCAGGTGAGTGACCCGTTGAAGTCACCACCAGAACGGAACAAGTACACCACGATGAAGAACAGACTGCTGCAGGTGTACGAGGAGAGCGCCGAGCACCAGTTTTAGAAACTAGTGTCAGAGCTGGAACTGGGCGCTCAGAAACCTACACATCTTCTGCGGCAGATGAGAGTTAGGGCGTAAGGCACAGATTTCGGACCAGATACTAAAGAGCCTGTGGCTGTCAAAGATACGGACGGTCATCACCGTGTGCCAGGACCAGCCACTGTGTCCAGTGGCTGGCCCATAGCAGCGATAGCCGATAAGATCGTGGAGAACACAGGATCCAGCGACGTAACGGCTATAAACGACAGCTCAGCGCAGGTCACGCTAGGATCGGTAACAGAGCTGGTCGACAAGATGAGCAAGCTAGTAGCGGGAGTCAGCAGGAATACAGGAGTCGTTCGGCGTCAAGGAGGAGGTCACCCAGCGATACGGACTGGCTATGGCAGGTTCCACTTCCGATTTAAGAAGAACGCGAGGCGGTGCGAGCAACCATGCGCCTGGTCTAACAAAGCCACGGGAAACTAGGCGCGGTACATTCGGCAGCGGTGGACGGGTGTACTCAAGGACAGGTAGCGGAAAACCATCGTTTATTAGTTAAGGATAGTTTAACTAGGTATACTTTTTTAATAGATACCAGCGCGAACATCTCTGTCATTCCTAAAAGTTACCTTAGGAGACACAGTACGGAGAGGTGTGATTTTAATTTGTACGCCGCTAATAATAGTGAAATTAGGACGTACGGAATATGTTATTCAGAATTAAGTTTTGGACTAGGGAGAGTTTTTAAATGGCCTTTTATTGTGATTGTGTGCGACGTGAAACAGCCAATAATAGGGGCTGTTTTTTTAAGAAATTTTAGGCTTGCAGTAGATTTATACAATAATAGATTATTAGATTTAATCACTAACTTGTACGTTTGTGGATCGAAAAGTATTTTTGCCGATGGCTCGATAAAATGCATTAGTAGTCAAATTCAAATTCAAATTCAAAAATATCTTTATTTCATAGGCCTATTAATTAGCACTTAAAATCGTCAAGAATACACTAATAATCAACACGAGCGCCTGAGGCGAGTGCATCCGCAATAACAAAGTGGCGATTGCAATCGCCACAAGCGGCCGGATTCCGAAGTAAAGCCTTTCATGAGAAGAACCCGGCAAGAAACTCATGGGCCACTTTTTTAAATTGCCAATTTATTACAATTTAATATAATCTTTATAACTAAAATGACATTATATCATACAAAACAATTTTGAAAAATAATGAATGAGGAGCAGCTCAAGATAATCCGAAACAGTGTAATAACCTTGATTACAAAGTCTAATTTTTATGGCTTTCTTAAACTTATTTAGTGGCATGTTTCGGACATTTTCAGGAATCTTATTGTAAAAGCATATACATTGCCCCATAAAAGATCTACTAATTCTGTGGAGACGAGTACTGTGTGCAATAAGATTGCCTTTGTTCCTAGTATTAATGTGATGAACATCGCTATACTTATCAAAACATCCGATGTTTTTCTTGACATACAACAGATTTTCGTATATAAATTGAGACACAACAGTTAGAATATTCATTTCTTTGAATTTCTGTCTAAGGGAAACTCTCGGGCCCAGATTATAGATTGCACGAACAGCCCTTTTCTGAAGTACAAATATGGAATTTAAATCGGCGGAACATCCCCATAGCAGTATGCCATAGGACATAATACTATGAAAATAACTGAAATAAACTATTCTAGCCGTTTCAACATCAGTCAATAATCTAATTTTTTTTACCGCATATGCCGCTGAGCTTAACCTACCTGACAATTTTTTAATATGGGGGCCCCATTGGAGTTTGTTATCTATAGTGATACCTAGGAAAACCGTGGACTCCACAAGGT
Organism: Leucoma salicis; assembly: GCA_948253155.1. Taxonomy (NCBI): domain Eukaryota; kingdom Metazoa; phylum Arthropoda; class Insecta; order Lepidoptera; family Erebidae; genus Leucoma; species Leucoma salicis. The sequence continues at coordinate 797,741 of OX411812.1, forward strand.
CCAGTTTAACGCCATTCAATTGTACATTGGTTTCTACATGCCTTACATTGGGTGTAGTAAATTTTATACATTTAGTTTTATTTTCACTTAAAACTAGGTTATTAGTATTGAACCAATGAACAACTTTAGATAGTGCGTTGTTCACATCGTCATAATGTAGTAGTCACCCATACGCGGATTTACTAGAATAATTCCAGGAAATCACACAGCCACCTACGTTTAAGATCGTGCCGGAACATGCCGTTTACCACCACATAGAGACGACGGGCCCGCCAGTGGATACTCGCGCAAGAAGGTTACCGCCGCACAGGTATGATGAGGTTAAGAAGGAGTTTGAGTTAATGCAAGAGCTAGGGATATGTAGACCGTCAAAAAGCGCATGGGCGATCCCCTTACACGTGGTGCCTAAGAAAGATAGCGACATTGGTACTTGCGGAGACTATAGGATGCTTAACGCGGTAACAAAACCGGATCGCTTCCCTATACCCAGAGTGCAGGACTTTACGTACGGTTTACATAATAAGAAGGTATTTTCTAAGATTGATAATTGTAGGCCATACAATTGCATTAAGATTAGACCAGAAGACGTAGAAAAGACGGCTATAGTTACCCCTTTTGGGCTGTATGAGTTCCCCAGGATGACGTTTGGACTTCGTAACGCAGCACAAACCTTTCATTCATAAATAACACGGTACTAGCGGGGATAGACCAGATAGATTATAATAATTCCAGTCTAAGTGATAAGGGTAGCTATAAGGATAACATAGGACAGTCAGTTGTGTTTGGATACCTAGATGACGTCATCATAGGGTCGGATAACGAGGCATTAAATAAGGAACATTTGCGGTTGTTATTCGAAAGATTTAGGAAATACAAGATGTCCATTAATTTAAGCAAGTGTGTCTTCGGGCAGTCAAAAATAGTTTTTTTAGGTTATGAGGTCACGGAAACGGGTATTAGTCCCTTACCTGATAAGGTTAAGGCTATAGAGACGTACCCGAAACCAGAGACGATTTAACAGCTGCGTAGGTTCCTAGGGATGTTGAATTTTTACAGAAACCATATACCTAACGCAGCAACAGTTCAGGGAATTTTAGATAAGTATTTACACGGCGCGAAAAAACGAGATAAGAGTAAGATAGAATGGACGGACGAGGCAACTGGAGCATTCGAAAGGTGTAAGGAGAACTTGAAAAATGCTGCCACATTATCTCACCCTATCGCGAGCGCGCAATTAGCTTTAATGACAGACGCATCCGATTTCAGTATAGGTGCAGTTTAATAACAGAAAGAGACTATAACATGCCCGGCGACCTTGCATTATAAGCAAATCGCGGCAGCACAAACGAAAGATGATGACCTAGCAAGGCTATTGTTAAGTACAGACCTGACTAATAATAATATTCGATTAGAACGTAGGAATTTAAATAAGGAAATGATTTATTGTGAAACTTCTACTGGCCAGGTTAGACCTTATATTAAAAAAAATATAATAATAAGTAAATATTGTTTATTTCTCAGTAAGACACAAAATACAAAACGTGGTAAATTAACTTACATTATAAACATAAATGGAAGTTGAACTCTGGTACCCACCCATGATAAGATTTAACTTGTGTTATAGGCACCAAAGCTCTCTTATAAAGTTAAAAATTGTAGCTTAATCCTTATAAATAAAATGAAAATTAAATGATAAATGAAAAAACGTTGTATATAAAAGGAATTGCTCTTTGTGTATATAAATATAGACGTGTACTAGTATATTTGTGTGCATGTGCATGTGTTTGTGTAGTGAGTGTATGCGAAGTAAATGTTGTGTAATGAATATTTTTATAGTGACAGGTTTGTGTTAAAGTTTAGATATTATAGTACCTAATTAGATCTTCTGTCTCTGAGTAGGTTTTAGATTGTAGCCATTTGGAAACTGTGGTTTTAATTTGGTACTTGCATAGAGGGTAAACATTACACGATTTATTTATAATATTATAAAGGTGAGCACTTATTACCTGGAAATGCTTACTTGCAAGAGTTGTTCTGTCTTGGTGTCGGACATACTTTATAGGACCGTCTTTTATTAAGCATAGACTTGTCATAAGATAACATTTTATGTTTTCTTAAGACTGTTTGGAGTACAAAGAGCTGTCTCACAGTAAGTACTTGACATGTTTCGTACAAAGTGGAGGTAGGGTAAGGCTTACAAGTCATAACCTTCAGGACAGCCCTCTGCGCTCTTTCGAGCCTTAATAAGTATGTCTTACATGAACCTCCCCACACTGATATACAATAGCCTAGGATGGACTGGCATAGTGCAAAGTAAACGGTTTTTAGAACGTCGGTATCGGCAGAACATCTTAACCTTTTGAAAATATAGATGAGTTTACGTACGCGCGAGGTTAGGCTCTCCAAATGTGATTTCCAATTTCACTGATTATCAATATTGACACCTAGATATTTAATTGTATTGGACCTAAATAATATAGGACAATCGCATCGATCACTGTTATCATTACAAAAATGGGCTCTCAGTTGAAAAGTGTCAGATGGTGGTTGGTTAGATGCTTTTATTGAAAAGGTTAGATAGGTGGTTTTAGTTGTATTTAATGTCAAGAGATTATCAGATAGCCAGTTCATTACATGCCCGAGGAACTGTTCAGCAGATGCAAAAGTGTTGGACCAGTTTGTGCCATGAACAACCAAAGCTGTGTCATCGGCGTAGGTATATATCGAACAGTTTGGTATCGAGAGTTTGCAGAGCGAATTAATGTAGGCTAGAAAGAGAGTAGGCCCTAAGATAGAGCCTTGAGGAACACCGTATGCCAGAAAGGCATCGTCGCTAATAACTGGGCCGATTTTGACACACTGAGTTCTGTTAGACAGATAATCTTTGAAAATCTGGAGAGTATGACCGCGAATGCCCATTCCATCAAGCTTGCTTAGAAGGTGTGGACCAGAGACGGTATCAAAGGCCTTAGTGAGATCTAGGAAGATACCAATACACTTATACTTTTTGTCAAGTTTTTCCACCACATGGTCTACTAAAGACGCTACTGCATCTTCTGTGGATTTTTTGCTTCTAAATCCAAACTGGTTTGGTGCTAAAATAGAATGGTGTTCTAAAAAGTTAATTAACCGATAGTTCAGAATTTTCTCTAGTATTTTCGAGTGCGGGCAACACACATATCGGCCTATAATTGTTGATATCATCTCTGGACCCTCCCTTGAAGATAGAGTGGACAATGGCCTTTTTAAATACTTTAGGGAATTTGCCCGTGTAGATACTTGCATTACAAATATGTGTAATAACTGTAATCAATGCAGTGCTACATAGTTGTAACAGAGAAGATCCAATACCATCCCATCCAATAGCGGCGTCCTTTCGCAAACTAAAGATTACACTAGCTACTTCAGATTCATCAGTAGGAGAAAATGCAAGAGAGTTAAGAGGTGATTTGTCATGGACACGTTCCAAAGAGGAAAATACGTAATTGTTATGTTTTAGTGCAAGTAAGGTAGAGAACCTATATTGGCGAAAAATTGGTTAACTTTATTTATAGATTCTAACTTTAAAAGTTCTAGTGGTGGGTTTGGAGTACAGTCTGTATTAATAATATTTTTAATCACTTTCCATGTAGCTTTGGGGTTATTTTTTGCTATAGAAAACATATTTTGTTCGTATGCTTGCTTTAGATTTTTGAGTAATTTGTTGCAGAAGTTTCGGTATCTTAAATATGTAGTTTTCAGTGTGCAATTATTTGGTTCCCTCCTTAACCTACGATTCATAGCGTTTCTATTTCGAATACACCGAAGCAGCCCTAGTGTAACCCAAGTCTTGATAAGTCTGTTTTTTGACGGAATATACTTTATCACTGAATGTTGCTCAATTATCTGGCCTACTGTGGATACTAGCAGCTCTGCTGCTTTATCCACATCTGAAATATTTAACACTTGACTAAAGTCTGTATTTGACACAGTAGAATAGACAGCAGAGTAGTCTATTTGTACATAAATTGGTTTCTGTCTAGTAGGCACTAGCTTACCAACAATATTGAACAAGACTGGATAGTGATCTGTAATAGACGCGTCCAACACTAAGGTGAGAAGGTCAGATTTTAGTAGGACATGATCGAGGCAGTTATCTTCACGAGTTGGCAGTGTATGAGTAGGTATAAGGCCGTGTAAAGCCTGTAGTATTAGGTATTCGTGAGATTGCGTGTTTTGATTGTGAGGGGCAATATTTATGTTAATATCACCAATTATTACAATATTACGGATATTCGCAATAGACGTGAGAATATGATTAAGGCCAAATGTAGTGTTTGCGATGGTCAGTATAACTTTCCGTGTGCGGGTATTACTGAAGCAGGATGGAGAAAACTTGGAGATCGTAAGTTGACTTGGAAGTGCAGTACCTGTAAAGCTCTGGCTGTTAGCCCCTACTCCGGCACCCTGAAGACCACACCAGCAGACATGGACGGCGTATTACGTGAATTGAAACGATTGTCAACTCAAATGGATGCATTACCATCTCTAATGGAGAATTTAAAGGCAATTAATAATTAATTAGCAGAGTTAAAATCCATTAGAGCGGAGTTTTCAGATGTCAAATCCTATATTTCGGACATGAAAACGTCTATCCAATCCTTTCATAGTACTATTACAGATCTGACAAGTAAAGTTTTAGGCCTGGAAGAAGAAATAGAAATCCTGAAAAAAACTAAAGATGATATATCGGTTCTTCAAGAGCGCTGTAGGAATCTGGATCTTCAGTATCGGGATAATGAGCAGAGGTCTAGGATGAATAATATTGAGATAAAGCGTGTCCCCGCATCAAACACCGAAAATCTGTTTGATATCATTGACAAGATAGGCAAGACAATCAGTTGCCCTATTCCCAAAGAACGGATAAACTATATAGCAGGAATCCCCATGAGAAGTGACAGCCACAACAAGACAATAATATGTTCGGTTCATAATAGCTATCTTAACCCTCAGGAGCCCGAGAGCCACCGGTGGCTCGGCTTTCCGTATATACTAGCGTGCTCTGTGGGTTCGAGTTGGCGCCGGAGCTGCCTCCGGGTACAGCCAAACAAAGAGTTTTTTTTAAAGAGGTTAGTACCTTACCGCCAAAAAAGAAATAATGCGGATGCTAACAGTGCTTGGTGGAAATTATTGTTATAAAAGGTAAGAGCATTATTTTACGCAATAAATAGTATGTTATTTTAGATATGATAAAGTTATTTACATAATTGGATTTATGGATTTCATTGTAGTTGTATTAATTACATGCCGTAAATAGGCAATATAAATTACCCTATTTTGATGTGTGGCTAATAAAGTTTTGAAAAAAAAAATAGTAATAGGCTGTATAATGATATTCATAATAATTATTTATGCAAGTAATTGAATAAGAATAAGTCGAAAAATGAATAAGGATAAATTCTGTTAATTTTGGTAAAAAGGTTGGTGTTATAGTGATGGGCATCGATTATGTTAGGTGTCGATAGTTTCACCGTCGTCATGTATCTACCTTTTATCTCCTTTATTATATTATTATTATATAGATTTTATCCTAACTATTATAAAGCTGTAACAGAGCTGTACATGTAATAAATTAAAAAAAAACTGTATCAGGCTATTTAGGTGAGGCCAGACACAAAATATTTTTTTTGGATTTTTGTAGGTTTGTCTGTTTATTTGTTCGCGTATCATGCAAAAACTACTAAATGGATTTTAATTGTTTGATAGCTATTGATTAGACTTAAAAATTCGTATTCATTTTATCCTGTTATTATATCAGGAATCTGAGACATAGTCTCCATTCATCAGCTTTTTTCGTCCACTGCTGGACATACAGACAAAGGCTTCTCTAAGGCAGCACCCCATCGGGAGGTTATATGCCACCTGTATGCAACGGTCCCATATAACATATATAGATCTATATCTTTTTCTAAGTATTTATGTTTTAGAGAAAATGACGTGAGAGCAGAAAACTTCACCAAATTCGGTAAGCAATTATTCGGTATGCGGAGGTTAGTGAGGACGAGGATGAGACGAACAAGGTCGACCAACTAGATATATACGGAGACTCCACAGTAGGAAGTACTGATTATTTTTTTGTAAATACTGATCTTGTGAATAATGGTATTTTACTTCTTGAAGCGATTTATTGAGAAAAGGGGCCGTAGGCACTTTCAGATTGGCAGAATTTCATGAAGATTGGTTCAGTAGTAGTTGCAGTTTGAAAGCATAACAAACTAACTCACTTTCATATTTATTATATTTTGATTTTGTAAGGATAGTCAGTAATTATTATCATTGAATTGCCAGCTCCCCTTACACCACCATGGCTACAGTCTCAGCGAGTACTTCATTGTGTTTTTTTTTTATTACTTATGATTGTAGACAAGCCACGGCCCACCTGATGATAAGTGATAACCGTCACTCATGGACTCAACTAAACCGAGAGTATTGTTAAGCCGCTGCGCATCATTTCATTTCTGAGATATGAAATGAAAGAATAAACGGCTATCTTCTGCTACAGCCAAAATACACTGACGTGCTTCATGACTGGTCACACAGAAGACGGTAATACCGACCCGTTCGGGCCTGATAACAAGTGAGTACTCTCACTTGGTACTCAGCCCTACCACCAGTAATGCATTGGGTGACAATTGCTTACTTCCCTTAGTCGCCTTGTACAACACCCGTGGGAAAGGATGGGGTTATGATACGTGTATTCTCAGTCCGTCGCCACACGGATGACGTTTTTATACTATATGGGTGGCAAACAAGCATTAGGCCTAAGGTGGTTAATTAGGTGCTAAGAGGTTACCGGAGCCTATAGATACTGGCAGCCCCATAAGAATCACTTGCGCGTCGCCAGCTACAAGGAAAAGGATAGACAATGGTATAATTCCCCAGGTAGTTGTGGTTTACCTACGGGGCATTCCAACTTCAAATCACACGGTCATTGGCCTGAACCCTCGGATTTTGATGTCCAATGAATCGTGGGTTTCGTTTGGCTCCAAATATTATGTAAAATTTTTAGTAATGTATTTTTTTTTTGGGGTTTGAGCTAAAAAAAAATAATAGAAAGCATTATTTACATGGTAGGTATAAATTCCGTAAAAACGTTTAGAATAAAAAAAAATTGAGGAAAAACAAAGTGGGGCCTTTTTTAAATTAATGAATTTTTTTTCACAGAAAATAGAACCCAAAACAGAAATTTCCCCATTAGTTTAAAATGGCTATGTTTTTTGTAAATTTTAATTAATTTCATAAAAGACAGAAAACAATACACTACTACGTGAATTGTTAGTAATAACAATAATAAACAGTCTAACCCACTTTACCTTCATTCCTGAAAAAAACTTTAAGGAATCGTACATAAAAAAAACAGCAACCTAGATGTCTGCCAACTTTTTTTCCTATTCTGGGAGTCCTATGAATCGAACGGACACAACGAGAACGACGAACAAATGATTTAGTATAGCTTTCTTTTTTACATTTTTGCACCTACGTCCCGTGATAAAACAGAGCCCTGCACGTCTGCCTCTTCGATGTTTATCGGTTTAAGGATGATTTTGACCATCAATCAGTCCAAGAGGCAGACGCGAACAAATGACTTATCTATTTTTTTTTACATTTTTGAAGCGCTGTAACTTGAAAACGCAGGGACATACGACCTTCATTTACAAGACCAAATCGGTCTGTATTGGCATAAACTTTCATCCCTATTAATATGAAAGACAAACAAATCATATACCAAAATAGCACCCAGCTCCCTAACCAATATAGTCGTTTATCATTAGATACAGTACCTGTAAAGCGGCTTCTTGACCAGCTGGATAGTTGTTTACGATACCAGCTAACACGTACGCAGCTAACGTTCTGTGCTCACTCTGCAAGACACAAACATCATTACATTTATTATTTGCAATATGTTTATTTCAGCAGTCCATCCATCAGCCTTTTAACGTACACTGCTGGACGTAGGCCTCCCCAAGAATGGGGGATAGTGCCGTAATCGCCACGCTTGGCAGGCGGGTTGGCGATTGCAGTGGATGTTGTTAATACTCGAAGGAGTGCTGCTGCCCACTTCCCCGGAATGCCCTCAGTCGGCTCTTACGACTCCCATGGGTTGAGAGGGGTGGGAAAATTCTAAAGCCGGCCCCACACGGCCAATTATTTCAGCAGTAAAGCAGTTTAAACAAATATATTTATTATTAAAATTTTTATTATTTTAAATATTATTTTTAAATTAATAGATAATTTTGATTTATAGTTTTAATTTGAGATCAAACAATTAATTTGGATATTCAAAAATAACAATTGTTTGTTTATAGTTTTAAGTTTTCACTTCTGTCGGCAATGTGAGGACTGCTTTGAAAATTTTTTGTGTACATATATTGTTGGCATAGTAAATAGACAAGTATGTGAAATGTTTGTATGCATTTGTTATACAAAAATACATAGAAATATTATTAATAAGCGCGCCATCATGTGATTCTTAAGCATATCAGAACAAAAATTTATGGATATACATTTTAGATAGATGGCGTGGGTCTTCGGTGTAGAAATTGCAATCTCTGAACAGGATCTGTGGTAGATTAGTGGGTAAAAGCATCTTCCAACGGATAGGGATGCAAAAAAGCTTTTTGATCATTTAACATGCTTAGCAATATAAGTACTTTGTTTTTTATTTCAGACTGTGTTAAATTTAATTAAAAAAAAAGTAAAAGTTATATTAACCCTGTTAAGCGTAAAAATTACAGTATTATATATACCATATTTTTTATAGGTGCCTTTTACTTACATCGACTGAGGGATCTTGTAACACGGAAAGAAAGTATTTGTGTCCTTTCGCATTCACCAAATCCACTTGACAACTCTGCAAATAGAAAACAAGTACTAAGAAATAATTATATACTTATAGTTGCAGGAGAAACAAGGTGACATTCATGAATGCATACGTAAATTATGAAGTGTAGTGCATTTGGTCTTTTTTTTTAACTATTTTTGTTAAAATATTGGCGAGCAAAAAACGGCGAGAGACTTTGGGGCTCTTTCTACTTTTCAATGGGGAGTGCTTTGAGGAACTGTTTAAGGTGGTAAAACTTCGCCGTTTTCCCACTGGACCAAGAGACGCCGTATTAAAGTTCATTCATACCAGCTGGAGACGATCTCGTCCAAGACGGTTCGTTTTCAGCGTTCCTATACCACGCACGAGTAAGATCTGGAATAAACTTCCTGCTGCAGTGTTTCCCCAGCGTTACGATCACTTAACATCAGATGGGCCGTTTGCTTGTCTACCACCTTTGGCAATAAACAAAAAAAAGGATTGTGGTACCTAATACCTGATGTGAGATAACTATACTAAATTTTGTATCAGACCCTACAGTGTTTTTCTTTTTGGGATGACCTGTAGTCGCATTGTACGACAGCCAAGAGAAAGTACGAGGGTAGTCTTCATCATCACCTCATTAAGCTATAACAAGCAGTAACTATAACTAAAGCTTATTTGATAGAAGGGTTCTAGGAACCTACTACTTGACTAGTCTTCCGAATCAAGAAGGAGGCGAGGTGTATGTAAAGCGGAGAGGGCGACGTACCGGGTCAACGGCGACGATGCGCGCCCAGATGTAGACCATGGCGGCACGCAGGTCGGGCGCGGAGGCCTGCAGCAGTTTGAGCATGTAGGGGAAGATGCCCACGTGCAGCACCGCGCGCGCCGCGCAGCCGCCCAGCGCCAGGTAGCGGCACAGCAGCCGCAGCGCGCGCACGCGGTGCAGCGTGCTCAGCAGCACCTGCAGCACCATGGGCAGCTGCTCGGGCGCCCGCCGCTCGCGCCCTGCACGCCACACGACACACTCGCCACATTACACACACTCAGCAGCACCTGCAGCACCATGGGCAGCTGCTCGGCACCCGCCGCTCGCGCCCTGCACGCCACACGACACACTCGCCACATTACACACACTCAGCAGCACCTGCAGCACCATGGGCAGCTGCTCGGGCGCCCGCCGCTCGCGCCCTGCACGCCACACGACACACTCGCCACATTACACACACTCAGCAGCACCTGCAGCACCATGGGCAGCTGCTCGGCACCCGCCGCTCGCGCCCTGCACGCCACACGACACACTCGCCACATTACACACACTCAGCAGCACCTGCAGCACCATGGGCAGCTGCTCGGGCGCCCGCCGCTCGCGCCCTGCACGCCACACGACACACTCGCCACATTACACACACTCAGCAGCACCTGCAGCACCATGGGCAGCTGCTCGGCACCCGCCGCTCGCGCCCTGCACGCCACACGACACACTCGCCACATTACACACACTCAGCAGCACCTGCAGCACCATGGGCAGCTGCTCGGGCGCCCGCCGCTCGCGCCCTGCACGCCACACGACACACTCGCCACATTACACACACTCAGCAGCACCTGCAGCACCATGGGCAGCTGCTCGGGCGCCCGCCGCTCGCGCCCTGCACGCCACACGACACACTCGCCACATTACACACACTCAGCAGCACCTGCAGCACCATGGGCAGCTGCTCGGGCGCCCGCCGCTCGCGCCCTGCACGCCACACGACACACTCGCCACATTACACACACTCAGCAGCACCTGCAGCACCATGGGCAGCTGCTCGGGCGCCCGCCGCTCGCGCCCTGCACGCCACACGACACACTCGCCACATTACACACACTCAGCAGCACCTGCAGCACCATGGGCAGCTGCTCGGGCGCCCGCCGCTCGCGCCCTGCACGCCACACGACACACTCGCCACATTACACACACTCAGCAGCACCTGCAGCACCATGGGCAGCTGCTCGGGCGCCCGCCGCTCGCGCCCTGCACGCCACACGACACACTCGCCACATTACACACACTCAGCAGCACCTGCAGCACCATGGGCAGCTGCTCGGGCGCCCGCCGCTCGCGCCCTGCACGCCACACGACACACTCGCCACATTACACACACTCAGCAGCACCTGCAGCACCATGGGCAGCTGCTCGGGCGCCCGCCGCTCGCGCCCTGCACGCCACACGACACACTCGCCACATTACACACACTCAGCAGCACCTGCAGCACCATGGGCAGCTGCTCGGGCGCCCGCCGCTCGCGCCCTGCACGCCACACGACACACTCGCCACATTACACACACTCAGCAGCACCTGCAGCACCATGGGCAGCTGCTCGGGCGCCCGCCGCTCGCGCCCTGCACGCCACACGACACACTCGCCACATTACACACACTCAGCAGCACCTGCAGCACCATGGGCAGCTGCTCGGGCGCCCGCCGCTCGCGCCCTGCACGCCACACGACACACTCGCCACATTACACACACTCAGCAGCACCTGCAGCACCATGGGCAGCTGCTCGGGCGCCCGCCGCTCGCGCCCTGCACGCCACACGACACACTCGCCACATTACACACACTCAGCAGCACCTGCAGCACCATGGGCAGCTGCTCGGGCGCCCGCCGCTCGCGCCCTGCACGCCACACGACACACTCGCCACATTACACACACTCAGCAGCACCTGCAGCACCATGGGCAGCTGCTCGGCACCCGCCGCTCGCGCCCTGCACGCCACACGACACACTCGCCACATTACACACACTCAGCAGCACCTGCAGCACCATGGGCAGCTGCTCGGGCGCCCGCCGCTCGCGCCCTGCACGCCACACGACACACTCGCCACATTACACACAGCAGCACCTGCAACACCATGGGCAGCTGCTCGGGCACCCGCCGCTCGCGCCCTGCACGCCACACGTCACACTCGCCACATTACACACAGCAGCACCTGCAACACCATGGGCAGCTGCTCGGGCACCCGCCGCTCGCGCCCTGCACGCCACACGACACACTCGCCACATTACACACACTCAGCAGCACCTGCAGCACCATGGGCAGCTGCTCGGGCGCCCGCCGCTCGCGCCCTGCACGCCACACGACACACTCGCCACATTACACACACTCAGCAGCACCTGCAGCACCATGGGCAGCTGCTCGGGCGCCCGCCGCTCGTGCCCTGCACGCCACACGACACACTCGCCACATTACACACAGCAGCACCTGCAACACCATGGGCAGCTGCTCGGGCACCCGCCGCTCGCGCCCTGCACGCCACACGACACACTCGCCACATTACACACACTCAGCAGCACCTGCAGCACCATGGGCAGCTGCTCGGCACCCGCCGCTCGCGCCCTGTACGCCACACGTCACACTCGCCACATTACACACAGCAGCACCTGCAACACCATGGGCAGCTGCTCGGGCACCCGCCGCTCGCGCCCTGCACGCCACACGACACACTCGCCACATTACACACACTCAGCAGCACCTGCAGCACCATGGGCAGCTGCTCGGGCGCCCGCCGCTCGCGCCCTGCACGCCACACGACACACTCGCCACATTACACACACTCAGCAGCACCTGCAGCACCATGGGCAGCTGCTCGGCACCCGCCGCTCGCGCCCTGTACGCCACACGTCACACTCGCCACATTACACACAGCAGCACCTGCAACACCATGGGCAGCTGCTCGGGCACCCGCCGCTCGCGCCCTGCACGCCACACGACACACTCGCCACATTACACACACTCAGCAGCACCTGCAGCACCATGGGCAGCTGCTCGGGCGCCCGCCGCTCGCGCCCTGCACGCCACACGACACACTCGCCACATTACACACACTCAGCAGCACCTGCAGCACCATGGGCAGCTGCTCGGCACCCGCCGCTCGCGCCCTGTACGCCACACGTCACACTCGCCACATTACACACAGCAGCACCTGCAACACCATGGGCAGCTGCTCGGGCACCCGCCGCTCGCGCCCTGCACGCCACACGACACACTCGCCACATTACACACACTCAGCAGCACCTGCAGCACCATGGGCAGCTGCTCGGCACCCGCCGCTCGCGCCCTGTACGCCACACGTCACACTCGCCACATTACACACAGCAGCACCTGCAACACCATGGGCAGCTGCTCGGGCACCCGCCGCTCGCGCCCTGCACGCCACACGACACACTCGCCACATTACACACACTCAGCAGCACCTGCAGCACCATGGGCAGCTGCTCGGCACCCGCCGCTCGCGCCCTGCACGCCACACGACACACTCGCCACATTACACACACTCAGCAGCACCTGCAGCACCATGGGCAGCTGCTCGGCACCCGCCGCTCGCGCCCTGCACGCTACACGACACACTCGCCACATTACACACACTCAGCAGCACCTGCAGCACCATGGGCAGCTGCTCGGGCGCCCGCCGCTCGCGCCCTGCACGCCACACGACACACTCGCCACATTACACACACTCAGCAGCACCTGCAGCACCATGGGCAGCTGCTCGGGCGCCCGCCGCTCGCGCCCTGCACGCCACACGACACACTCGCCACTTTACACACACTCAGCAGCACCTGCAGCACCATGGGCAGCTGCTCGGCACCCGCCGCTCGCGCCCTGCACGCCACACGACACACACTCAGCAGCACCTGCAGCACCATGGGCACCTGCAGCACAATGGGCAGCTGCTCGGCACCCGCCGCTCGCGCCCTGCACGCAACACGACACACTCGCCACATTACACACAGCAGCACCTGCAACACCATGGGCAGCTTCTCGGGCACCCGCCGCTCGCGCCCTGCACGCCACACGACACACTCGCCACATTACACACACTCAGCAGCACCTGCAGCACCATGGGCAGCTGCTCGGCACCCGCCGCTCGCGCCCTGTACGCCACACGTCACACTCGCCACATTACACACAGCAGCACCTGCAACACCATGGGCAGCTGCTCGGGCACCCGCCGCTCGCGCCCTGCACGCCACACGACACACTCGCCACATTACACACACTCAGCAGCACCTGCAGCACCATGGGCAGCTGCTCGGCACCCGCCGCTCGCGCCCTGTACGCCACACGTCACACTCGCCACATTACACACAGCAGCACCTGCAACACCATGGGCAGCTGCTCGGGCACCCGCCGCTCGCGCCCTGCACGCCACACGACACACTCGCCACATTACACACACTCAGCAACACCTGCAGCACCATGGGCAGCTGCTCGGCACCCGCCGCTCGCGCCCTGTACGCCACACGTCACACTCGCCACATTACACACAGCAGCACCTGCAACACCATGGGCAGCTGCTCGGGCACCCGCCGCTCGCGCCCTGCACGCCACACGACACACTCGCCACATTACACACACTCAGCAGCACCTGCAGCACCATGGGCAGCTGCTCGGCACCCGCCGCTCGCGCCCTGCACGCCACACGACACACTCGCCACATTACACACACTCAGCAGCACCTGCAGCACCATGGGCAGCTGCTCGGGCGCCCGCCGCTCGCGCCCTGCACGCCACACGACACACTCGCCACATTACACACACTCAGCAGCACCTGCAGCACCATGGGCAGCTGCTCGGGCGCCCGCCGCTCGCGCCCTGCACGCCACACGACACACTCGCCACATTACACACACTCAGCAGCACCTGCAGCACCATGGGCAGCTGCTCGGGCGCCCGCCGCTCGTGCCCTGCACGCGACATGACACTCACTCGCCCATTACTCTCACACGTCACATTACGCTCAATTGTCACATTATACTAACTCGTCACATTACATCCACTCGTCATATTACACTTACTAAGCAGCACCATACGCTGCTCGGGCGTCCGCCACGCGTCACATTCACTCATCACTCTACGGGTAAATACGTTCATCACCAATGATCTAAAGTTATAATCATAGCCACTATTTCTTTATTTTATATGCTAGACTCCACAATAAATTATTTTCAAGATTCTGCTTGGTTATTGGACTAATTAGTGTCAAAAAACACAAATACTTTGGAAAATCCAAAACTGCACGCCTCATAATCTTCATTTTTCACAATAAAATTGATTGGATATTTTTATATATATTTTTAGCATTTGACATGCTTAAAAATATACATTTAACACAAAGTGAAAAATGTGAAATCGAAAATAACAGTCACGTATCCTGCTCGTGAAAAAAATAAATGAAAATGATTATTTGATAAGTAACTAATAACGTATTGGTCTTACTAAGTAGTTTTCAATAAATCACATAGATAGCGCTAATTTCAAAAAGTACTAACGTGGGTTTCAGGTCTTATACGCCATCTAGCGCTAATTTTAAGAAGTACTTCTATATTGGTCTATAGAAATAGTTCTCATGAAAGGTATAGCGCTGTAAGCGCTGGTTTTAGTGTCGAGTCAAGCGAATATTCAGTATTTTTTTGTTTATTTAATAACAATTAAACCACATCGAATCAGACCATGAAAAGTGATAAGGTCTCTATTCGTAGTTATACTCAAGTTAAAAAAAAAAAAAAAAAGACTCGATTAAAAAGTATTTCGGTTGTTATCGTGGTAACATACATTATCTACAACAAACGGACGTCCAAGACAGAGCTTTTTTAAATAGTTTTTTAACTAGTTTAAATAACAAAAATGGCATAAAAAATATCATGTGTCAAAAATAGTGTTTTTTCTTGATATGTGTGTGTATATATTGTTTTACAAGTGCAATATATGATAAATAGAGACATTTTAAGTTTGAAAAATCAGTTATTCCTTGTAAAACGAGAATAGTACCCACCTTAACGCTTCGCTTATGAGGCGTGCAAAATTACTATGAGTGCTAGATGGGCAACGAGGCCACATATGATTCAATTTGAAGCTTAAATTATTCAGAACAACAATTGGAGTATGATCAATACCCATGCTACTACCACAGCACCTGTACCTGTCCTTAGACTCTTAGTAATTACCATTATTAAAAAATATGTCAAATCAATATTTTTGTAAGTACCCTTCCTATTGACACTAACTATTTTACTGTGATTTCCACCAGACATAGAGTAAGAACCAATTTGCAAAATACACTTCCGTGATGAACACCACATCAATTTGGATATTTTAACATCATTGACAAACATATTTACACAATCGAATAACTTAAATTACTTACATTTACCGAGGTCTAACCACACTTGAAAGGCGGTGAGCTGGTCGCGGAAGAACGGGGAATGCGTATAGTCGTGAGGGTCAGGTCGCAGCAAATTGGGCAACTGTGCCAATGCTAAGTCTAACGTATGTTCCCATGCTGCCCATAGCGGATGCGAGGCAAGCGACGGTAGGGCTGGTGAGCATACCGGGGTACAGTTGTATGATCTGCAGAATAAATATTGTGTACATACAAACAGGAGTCCTAAAAGTGTTCCTGGACATATTAGTGAGTCGACACCTTGTCATGTGTTGTGGAACTAATTAGTTTTCATTGTAAAATAAAATGGCATTTACGAAGTCTATTATTTTTAATGGACTCCCATGACATCAAACACTTTCTTCCTTCAGTGAGTATGGTAATGCATTTGAAACAACTTGTTAGTAAAAAATCGGTGAAACACGATAAATTCAGTATTAAAAATTTTGTCCATTATCCACACAAAGATTAGAAAATAGTTATTATTTTTTTTTTATTGTGTATTGTGGCAGACGAGCCACGGCCCACTTGATGGTAAATGGTAACCGTTGCATGGACTCAACTATATCGAGAGTATTGTCAAGCTGCTGCTCACCATTACATTTATATTAATTAACAACATTTTATAATAATACTAACAATGTTAATAATAATAATATAATGTTATTTAATTTAGTTTAAGTGGATTTATTGATTTGCCTATTTGATTTTATTTACCAAATTGTTTTATCTTTAAGGTCGAATTGGCCGTGTGGGGCCGGCACCAAGAATAGCTCCACCCCATCTCTTCCTATTGGAGTCGTAAAAGCCGATTAAGGGATTACCGGGGGACCGGCCAGCAGCGTTTCCCTGTGTACTAAAACATCCACTGCGATCGCCAACCCGCCTGCCAACCGTGGCGATTATGGTAAAACCCCCATTTTGGGGAGGCCTATGTCCAGCAGTGGACGATGAAAGGCTGATGAATGAATAAATGAAAAAGGTCGAATTAAATATTTTGAATTTGAATTTCACAGATATGAAAGGAAAGAATGTCTCCTGCTACAACTAAAACACACTGATGTGCTTCATGGCCGGTCACATGGGAGATTGTGATACCAATCCGCTCGGGCCCGATAGCAAGTGCGTTCTCTCACTTGGTACGCAGCCCTACCACCAGTAATGCAATAGATGATAATTGCTTACTTCCTTTAGTCGCCTGGTACGACACCCGTGGGAAAGAATGGGGTGGTGACACTTGTATTCTTAATCCGTCGCCACACGGACAAAATCAAATCGAACAAAATTCTTGTTTTGTCACGATTATATTAATTAAAATGAATTGTGATAGATTCACAATGAAGTGATTTACTTCAGATTCACATGCAGCAGTCATGCCGCATTTATACACATTTAAAGGCGGATACATAAAAATGGTTTTTTTTCCTTCCTCACCTCATTATTCTATCCGCAAGCAGGAAATTTCTGCAGAGCGAGGCTGTGAGTAAGTCGGCGCGAAACAGCTGTTGGAAGAGCTCTGGAGGTAGCGAGCTCCACGCTATCGTGTCAGTGATGGCTGTGAAAATCCAATTCAGTTCTCCAAGCATTGTACGGCGATCTGTCACTTGTCCAGGGATCCTGGGAGAAAAAGACAATCAGCGGGTCAAGTCCTGGTAGCCAGGGTATTGTTCAGTGCTAACTAAACGTATTGCTAGTAGGACTAACTTGTCGATGAGGTCGTGCACGTCGGGCGGTGCGACTCGAGTCCGTTCCCGCAGCACAAACCACTTCATGGCCATCTTGACGGGCGTGGTGAGGCACGCGGTGAACAGGTCCGCTGGCAGCTCCGGGTTCATGGGCAGGCTCTGGCCCTCGGCGCAGGCCGCCAGCTGAATGCAGTTCTTGTACGACACCTGCGGCGCCGGGGGCGCGTCGCCTTCTGCCTTCGAGTTTATTTGGGCCTAACAATCAACCAAGTCAATCATCACCTGGACTCCTTTTGAAATGTAGACAGTCATAAGAAGTTGATCAGGACAATACCTCATACTCCCTCTCGTGTTGCTCGGCGAAATTCTTGAAATTCTCCACAATGACTCCAGCGTTGGAGCAATCATACACGTAGAGTGAGGGAGCACCCATCCATGTCTGGAGGTCGTACATCGACAGTGGAATGTACTGCGTGTACGCCTGTCACAAACAACTTCTTATGTTAACTTCCACCTCTCAAATTATGTACAAGATAGCTAGTAATTGCCAGTCAAAATAAGAAATGGGTTTCGCCACTAAGTTATTATTTCCTTATTAAGTCTAAAAAATACGATGTTCGCCTAAAATAAACAATTGCAAAAATAAAAAATAAATTGGGAATAGCGCGTCTAAATATACAAACTGTTTAGCTTTTTTATATTTGTGTAGAATAGTAGATATAGATTACAGTCAAGATTCATATCGATTGCTGTCACGACCATATATACTGATAGACAAATCATCATCATCATAAATTCATCTGATAGATGACATGGGCGTCTCCCAGCAGTCAGTACATCCATCCATCCATTAGCCTTTCAACGTCCACTGCTGGACACAGACCTCCCCAAGAGAACGCCACAACAAGCGGTTCCGTCATGGGGGATAATGCCGTAATCGCCACGCTTGGCAGGCGGGTTGGCGATCGCAGTGAATGTTGTTAATATTCGAGGGTGTGCTGCTGCCCACTCCCCGGTATTCCCTCAGTCGGCTCTTACGACTTCCGTGGGTAGAGAGGGGTGGGACAACTCTAAAGCCGTCCCCACACGGCCAATCTCAAAGTCAGTACAATCTAGGGTTAACCCTAGAGAAAGATGGGAGAGATCCATCACTCTTCTATATAAGTAGTGAGAGTCGAGCAGCGGGTTCCTCTGCCACTCTTAGCAGCAATGCAACTCTAACGAGCTGTGTAGTAAGAACTCACCCTGTTGAAGACCCATATCTCTCCTTGTGCGGTAGGTTTGGGCACGCCATGCCCATTATAGTGGAACAGCACTCGCTCATCTTTCGCGTTGCGGCGCAACGAACAACACAACTTCTTCACCTGGTGACAAAAAACACTTTAGAGCTGTGGCTAATTAGGATTATATCTCACTGAAGGTCATAACGTGTAAGTCACTTTGACGGCACATGGCGGGTTATTTAACGAGTAAGAGCCCCACACTATGCTGTTAGCTGCCCCGAACGACGGGGTATGCGGTTAAGTAATTTTTTTCCCCGCCTTACTAAAATAAAGGTGGTCACTCCTCACAACAATTTTTCGCCAAGACACAATGGCGCGACCGGTGGCTCGGGTCGGACCTACCCAGTTATTGGGTCAACCAGTTTTGTGGAAGAGCCTTGCTTACCCCAGCATCAATGGACGGCTCGGTCGAAGTAATATCACCCTCTCTCAAAAGATCAGCGTGAAGCCATGGTAGGTACCCCTACCATTGTATTTTGTATGGTGAGTGAGACCGCCGGAGGCCCAAATCGTCTTCCTATCCTCTCCTTATTAGCCTTCCTATTATCTCCTTAGTGTCCTACCTATCCCACCTTAATATGCTTCTTATCGATAAAATAAAAGGTATTTTATGGAGACTAAATTTTCAACTAAAATTGCCGAAAGTTGAACGCACAACACTCAGCAAGGGAGGGCGTCAGCGTCTAAACCACTTGGCCAAAATAATAATTCCGTAGTTCATGCGAGCGGAGCCGCGGGCACGGCTGTATTTAAATAAATAAGGTTTGTTGTGTCAATTTAAATAGCCAACTGAAGAGTCATCGCCAAGTCATTGACTAAAGGTGTGGATGTAGGTATAGCGCAGTAATTAGCGGAGGCGCCGCGCCCGGCGAGGCGACGACCTCCGGATTTATGCGACATTTAGCCTTCAAACATTAGTGTGTCACTGTGTAAAGTACGCACACTTTACACAACGAGAAGAGGTTTAAATATTACCTATTATCATTTACACTCATCAGGCTTTTATCGGGCGTATTTACATAGGCCTCCACAAGGGAGCGCCACGATGTTTAATGCCACCTGCATTCAACGCCTCTCCGCGGCTTTATGATAATAATAATAATCCATTTACGGGCCTCGTGGCGTAGTCGGTAGTGCAACAGACTTCCGTGCACGAGGTCGTGGGTTCGATTCCCACTCAGGACAATTATTTGTGTGATGAACACAGATATTTGTACTGCATCTGGGTGTTTTCTATCTATGATATATAAAAAAAAATATAATATGTATAATATCCGTAATCTGGTACTCATAGCACAAGCATTAAACTTAGTTTGGGACAGAAGACGTTGTGTGAAATATCCGTGAATATTTATATAGGTATGTATTTATTTATTTGCTAGAATATGGTATTACATACAGGAGTCCGCTTAAATCTAGGTACATCATATTCTGACCCTTGAAGCGTGCAAATAGTCTTATATTAGTTAATCATAAGTAATAAATATTAAATCAATTTGTAAAGCGAATAATACGTTTTTTTTTTGTTTAGGCGGGAAAAGAGCGAAGCGAGCCCTAGCACTATTCCACAATCTTTGCATATTGTGGTACACTTTACTGAAAAACTATCACACTATTTCTAGATGTATTATCTATCATAAAACATAGTATTTTATACACATAAAAAATATAACTATTTTTATTAATTACAAATTTATTGTATTCCTAACGCCATCTGTCGAAAATTATAAATTAAGTAGAAAACTTCGCGAGCCCTCACAAAGCTCAGCTTTTTGCTATTTATTTTTATATTTATTGCATTAGTTAATTCATGTCACAATGAACACAAATACTTTTTAGTGCTATAGTAACTTTTGTTTATTAAAAAAATTAAGCAATTCATTTTTAAATTTCTGAAACTACAACACTCTTAAAGGTTAAGCGTATGATGAGATGCAGGCGACGCGCGGGCAAGTGTAACGCAGACACGCCTCTGTTCTGCTGCACGTGCCTGCGCAGCAACGAACGCAGCTAAAGAGTTAGGATGTTCAAAGCATTACAACATCTGAACCTGCCTGCGCTGCGTGGATCTGCGTCGCCTGCGTCTCACCATACGCTTAGCCTAAATGTTTGTGGAAGGTGGTTAGATTTAATTTAGGTAACTAGGTCTGTTGGGAGTACGTACGTCGACTAAATTATATTATCATTGGTGTTACCTCGTCGCTGGTGGGGTCGAGGCTCTGCTTGTAGCGGGCCCGGGGCTGCCAGCGTTCGTACTGAGACTGGAGCGCGTGTCCGATGCTCTCCAATGCCTTGCTCGGTGATAAAGATTGTGGATCTGCAACAATCATATTAATACAATCAAATCTTTATCAGTAGGTATTGAGTGTACAAGATCTTAAGGTGCCAAAGTTTCTTTACATTGTAAAGGAAAAATATTAATGATCGGAATTATGAAAATATGGAGGACGTAGGAGCAAAGAACGCATGTAGGTTTATACTATTTTTAGTATTTTCACAATATATGTATGTATCACAAAGGGCCGTTTTTAAGAATATTTATAATTAGTAGACTATCTATATCCTTTTTCAAATAGTTCCAGACTACAGGGGTCTCAATAAGTTCAGTTGTCTGTGGTGGCAGTACTCAATAATCCGACAAATTCGATAATTCGACAGCGCCTTGTAAAACGTTTATCAGATTACCGTGACTCAACTGTATTCAAATGCTTTTATTTATAGAGTATGTATATAAATAAAATAAAATGCCACAGGACTGGCATAAAATAAGTATACGGTTTGCCTTATTTAAACCTGTCACCGTGTAGTAATCGCGACATTAGCGATATTACTCGCACCTTGCCAACCCTATGTTAAAGAGAGGGAATGAGAAGAGCGGCCTCCTCGGCGGTCTCACTCACCAAATGAACCGGAACAGCAAGAATACCTGTCGCTAGTTGATGTGGATATTGTGAGAGGATCTAACCACATAGTCATGCTCGTATCGTAAAGGATTATAGAGATATAATTAAACTAATAAGTTTGAATACGCATATATGACATTACGTTCACATAAAAACGACTGCACAGATAGCAGAGTGGTTTAGACACCAGCCTCCCGTCCGAGTGTTCTGGGTTCGATTCCCACACAGGACAACTCTTTGTGTGATCCACAAATAGTTGTTCTGAGTCTAGGTGTACTTTTTGTCTGTGAAATTGTATGTTTGTAAAGTCCCTCGCGATACAAGGATCAACGATATATTCCTTAGTGCAGGGTGTTTATAAAAAATAAATAGTACCTTCAGCCCGCGACTGCACCTATGTGAGCGGACAAACATTCAAATGTCCAAACATCCATACATCTTCACAAATATTCCATACGGTCACGGATTAAGAATACATGTGTGACCGACCATTTAGTTGTGGAGCCCCCGCTGCGCTACTTGGCAGTATTCTTAGTATCACCTATACTAATATAAAGCTGTAACAGAGCTGTGTAAAATCACTGTATTAGGCAATATAGGCATGTCTAAAAACAAAACGATTTTTTTAGATTTTTCGTCTGTTTGTCCGCGCATCACGCAAAATCTACTAAGGGATTTTAATGCAAATTTTTTATTTTTAGTAGTACACACCTCAACGCTTCGCTTATGAGGCGTGCAATAATGAAAATTCACGGACATTTCACACAACGTCCTCTGGTCCCAAACTAAGCTTAACGCTTGTGCGTGTTGTACGGTACCAGATTACGGATATAATATATACATTAAGTACTTTTTTTGTAAATACATACGTATAATAGATAGAAAACACCCAGAGGCAGTACAAATATCTGTGTTCATCACATAAATAACTGTCCTGAGTGGGAATCGAACCCATGACCTCGTGCACAGAAGTCGGTTACACTACCGACTACGCCACGAGGCCCGTCATACATATTGCTGAGTGTAAAAGCGGCGGTTACCAGTTACCATCAGGCGGGCCATAGCTCGTCTGCCATATTGTATAAGTGAACAAAATGTTTAATTACGTATAATACTTTCTGATATTTACGCGAATGTTACACATTTTGAAATAAAACTTCGTTTACGGAATCTATCGCGTTTACTTAATATCATCTTTGGACGTCTATCATCTAACTCCACCCGTGATCATGAATGCTGTAAAGTATTCGAAACGTCGGGATAGTAGTAAAATTAAGTAAACGCGATAGATTCCGTAAACGAAGTTTTATTTCAAAATGTTTAATTACGTATTTATATTATCAAAAGTAACGATAACAAAAAATATCTACAGATTGTTAGAAAGGTCATTATGTTTAGTATTTAAAAATACAAGTAGGTAGTTATAGTTCTAAGGTTATCGCTAGTCGGTTTGAGTTGACGTGCAAGAACTTGAGTTATCATCTCAGGTCTTAAAAGCGTGTGGCTGTTTGTTATAAGTAAAAAATGTTCAAAACCATCCACCATCCACATATTTATCCATCAGCCTTTATTCTAAAAATAAAAATATACTTATATGTTTATCCAGCGCATAAATTATCCGTATCCGTTGAATAGTTAGGTATATCTGTCAAAAATAGCTATCCTACTGGAACTATTCAAGTGTATCGTATAATTCCAATGCCTACCAATCTACCATCTAAATCCTTTCAGTAGTTCAGGCGTGACTGAAGGACAAATAACCCAAAGATCTAAACATCCATAATCCATACATCTTCACAAACTTTCGCATTTATTAGTAGGAATTTCGTAATGTTAGTAGGAATTATTAGAATAACAGTGGCAATACCAGGGACAGCAGACAAAAGGTATCGAATTCGATCCCCAGCCCATGTAAAGTTAAGATCTCGCAAGGAACAGACCTCTGACTCGGTAATGACGCATTTCTTTGTTAAACATCGCGAGGAAACTGCATGCATGAGGCCTATTTCGGCGCCTTGTGGAGTCTGTCATACCGCACTGGACATAAATATCTCTCACTCTGAGACGAAGCCCATGCTTAGACATTAAAATAGTAGAGGGGCAGGAATAAAAATATTATTATATCTCTGGAGAAGAATACTACTAACGATTTTTTTACATTAATCTCGCTGACAGTGACGATGAGGTGGGTGACCATAAAGTCACATCTATTTGTGGACTTCCGTGCTTCGGAAGGCACATTAATCAGTGGGTGCCAGCTGTCAAATAACATCGTGGCATTCGTTACAGGTCGTCAGTTCTGAACAATCTTGTTAAAAGTCGCTAATTGCCGCCTTAGTTGAGTCGTAGAAGTCAGCTCAGGCAGTCGCTCCGTGTAAATACTGGTAGATTAGCTAACACTAAACAGATCGGAGGACCACCCCAACAAAAAGATGGGATAAGGCTAGGTAGATGATGATAAAGTTGCTGAGAGTGACATTAGAGCCACGGCTTACACGATGGTCGTGGATACAATTAGCAAGACACCTACATACCGTGAATATTCGTCTACACTCGAACATAAATTCGCCAGCGTATCAAGAATAACGACTAAAGACTTAATCGTCTTACTTTAGTTAAACGAGTATTTATAAATTCATTTGCAAATAAGAATAATTGCGCATCAACATTGGGTCCATCAGCTGTTCGAGCCGTGTCTGGCGTTTGACCTTTCAATGATCACTATGACTCATCGCTAACGGGAAGTCGACCAAATTTTTCACATTCTATTATATTATCATGCCTAGCGGGCTATAGAAGCGTCAAAAATAATTACGTAATTTAAGATTAATTTAAGTTAGCGATGATTCTCTGGATGATTACCTTATATTTAACCTTACCTTATAGTAATACTTTCTTAATATCTTTTGCTGTTCTTTTTTATTTGAATGAAATAACAAGGTTTACCAATAAGAATAAAAACTGCATTTTTATTTTGTTATAGAACAAGTCTCAATTTTTTTATCTAAATATGTGTCTGTAGGTACAGTACCTACACCAGCAAATACCAGCGGTTTCGCCGCAGGCAAAGGTTTGTTTTTGATTATATCTCAAGTTCCCGATACAAAGCGAGATAAAACGCAGGTATACCAGTTAAGTCTAATCAGAAACTACCAAACAAAAAAGTTTCATCAAAATTTGTTAACTAGTTTTTTCGTGATGCCCGAACAAACAGTTTTTTTATACTACGTACGTGGGATAGACCTCCAGCACTCACTCACCATACGAAACACAACGGTACGAGTCACCTACCGTTGTTTCAAGCGGATCTTTTATGAGAAGATGGTAGTTCCCCGATCGAGCGATCCCATTCATGCTGGGTTAAGCAAGGCCCTCTCCACTAGATAAACAGACATGAATTGTAAAAAAAAATTGTTTTGTGTTCAAACACGCCTAAATAGTCTAATACTTACATTATTTTTTTCTTAAATATCTTAAATGTACAGACATATCTTTATAATAGTAGATATAGATAGAAGTGTTTTACAGAAACTTCTGTTTACTAAATTGGGGGAATACCCTAGCCCTTCGGGGAATACAGGCGTGATGCTATGTTTAAATAATAAAAAAAATATACGTAAGTTATTTGAAGAGGTTTATTAAATAATATTAGCTTATTTATGAATCCATCCATCCATCCATCAGCCTTTTAAAGTCCACTGCTGGGCATAGGCCTCCCCAAGAATGGGGGATAGTGCCGTAATCGCCACGCTTGGCAGGCGGGTTGGCGATCGCAGTGGATGTTGTTAAAAATCGAAGGTGTGCTGCTGCCCACTCCCTCGGTATTCCCTCAGTCGGCACTTACGACTCCCATGGGTGGAGAGGGGTGGGACAATTCTAAAGCCCCACGCGGCAATATGATAATATTATGAATCTTAACCTCGTATTTCTTTCCTTACTCAATAATCCAAACACCACGCAAAATAATCAAAGGCCATAAATCTATGATAGATGATCATAGACAGTCTCGATAAATAAATTTTTCACGCAATTTTGCTATAAATTACTAACAAACACACGAAAATCCTCTCTCGATAGCTTTCTCACCGTAAAAATGTCGGTGACAACATTTGCGTTATTCTCGATAGCCAAGTATCGTTAAGTGACTACACTATGCGTCAGAAAAAGATTCGTGCTACCGATTCTCATACATTCATCAACTTTACTATACTCTAACTACACGATGACTATACGAAAGTAGACTGTAAATGTTCGTGCTGCTAAATTTTAGTTCCGAATACGCCCACTGAGCGCTGTTCAAATTCCCATACAAATATTTACTTTAACTATTCTATTACTATACTATAGTAGGTAATTGAGCTAAATGTTCGTGCTAGGGGTAATTGATCGGTTTATCTCCACATGTTATAGTGAATTGGTACTTATACTACGGGGAATACCCGAATCAAAGTATAATTATGCCACCGGAGAGGCGAAGACGAAAGTATCTCGCAATAAACCACTGCTACGTTTGACTAGCACAGTATAACAAAGCCAATTTCGCCGCCCATGTGCACTTGCACAAAGTTACATGTTCTACAGAAGAAAAATATACTGTCTTATCTCTGCTCGCTCATTGTGATTAGCTAAGTTTGAAAGACCTTTAGGCAGATTACTTAACTATAAACAAGTATGGCCATGTACTAAATAAAAATATTCACGATTGTATTCACAATACGCTGACCATAGCGAGCGCTACAGCTCTATAAGACTGACATGAATCGCGCGTCCCAAACGAGCAGCTATGATTCAGCGCTGTGTGGGCAATCGCGATGTATTAGGTTCTAAATTAAACAAACTAATGATCAAAACGCACGGTTTTTCTAATATCTCTTTGGACTCAGATCGCTAATAGCGGTCACATCTACGATTTTTATTGTCATTGGTGGCTGATAAGCAAGCGACCCACCTGATAGTAAGTAGCAACGGCTGCTTTATAGATTAGCAACTCCAGGTATCGCCAAATCGCCGTCTACCGTGAGTAAAGTGCTCTTCTCACACCTCGTTTAAACAAATCCCGTAGTTGGAATTACTAAAAACGAACTGTCTTTTCCAGGGAACGAGATCATTTCCAGGGGGTATAGATGAACCATACTACGAAGTTTATTGGATCGGTGGTAAAAACAGTTCATCAGAGCACTCCCCACGAAAGAGTCGGTAGGGCTCACAGAAAAACCCAGCCTCTTCAACGTTCTTCCGTGCTTTATTACTATAACTCGTTTCCCCGGTGTGAAGCAGTGTGTAATATTATCTAAATCCTCTTTTCTAATATTACCTAAATCCTTATTTTCTAAATAGATTACAAATAATGAGAAAAGAAACATTTATTTTAAATTTAAAAGTCTGAACCTCGAACAGTCAAGTTCGAAGAAAAAGCTTTATAAACTGGAATATAGACGATTCTGATTCATTCTAGACGCAGGCATGGTCCTGTAAACATAGCAGAAGATTCTGATTCATTCTAGACTCGGGCATGGTCTTGTAAACAACTCTAGATTCTGGACTCGGACGTGGTCCTATTGAGATAGCTGTCAAAGCTCCGAATTGTCTTAAAAGGCCGTTTCAGATATTTCAGGTGTGATCTGTTGGACCTCAAGGTCTGGTTCTAGGACCGGGTCTGCCTTCTGGAACGGGAGGGATTGTACGGAATACTAAAGGGAGTGAACCTTTGTACATGTGCGGAATGCTAAAGGGAGTGGATCTTTGTACAAGAACGTCTTTTGAGGTATCCAAGTGTTGCTGTGAATAAATTCTAGGTCAAGACAGTAATAACTCTACTCGTACTTAGTGCATACAAAATTTCTGTTCCTAATTAACGTGTATTGTTACTTATTAAAATTTGTTTCAATCTGTTTCCTATTTAATTTCTTTTAAGACCCCTAGGTAGGTCCTAAATAACACGGTGAAGCCGTCACGCCACAAGTGCCGTAAAAAAGGGCAGTGCCAGCGGTGCCCAGGCACAGGGCGCAGACCCTGGAGGGGTACAAAAATGACCAGACCAGGACCACAAACAATACCTATTATACTACTTTTACTACCAAAACGTAGTTTTTAGATTATTTTCATAAACATTAGATTTTATTGTCAGAACTAGCTAAGATTAGAATATTTTTAAGGGCGCAGTTATAAAGGCTCTCACCAGGAGCATAAAAGGCTAGTTACAGCAGTGGTGTGAAATACTGCATGTACTCCAAATAACTCCTGAACTGTACTTTGTTAGAGGTTACATTATTAATAAACAACAAAGTGCGCACATTTTCGCACTTTTCATTTATAGGGCAAAGCATGTCAAATGCTTTTTAAAAATAATAGAAGAGATTAGCTTTCTAAGAATATAGAGAATATAGAATAGTACTTTCTAACATTTACGCGAATTTTACACATTTTGAAATAAAACTACGTTTACGGAATCTATCGCGTTTACTTGATATTTATACTATCCCGACGTTTCGAATACTTTACAGCATTCATGATCACGGGTGGACTTAGATGGTAGATGATGTGATATGTGTGGGTTTCATTTTCGCCTAGGACCAGACTGAGCACAGCAGCAAATAAATTACAGCGCGTACAACGGTTAGCTTGCATGGCAATGACAGGTTGCATGAGAACAACTCCCACAGCGGCAATGGAGGCCATGTTAAATCTACCACCGCTCTCACTGTACATACAGCAAGAAACAGCTTTAGCATCTCTACGAGTCAAAACCTTAAGTTTATGGAGGTACTGTAAGACACAGCATACGGCCTTACTGGAAGAGCTCACCGAGGAGCTCCCTATTATCACAGCGGTAAGTGACCGTATACCAAAACAATTTATGTTTGATAAGAAATACAAGATCCAACTGTATGAAGACGGACACTACGAGGGACTAAGGCCCAGCGAATTCCGTATCTTCACAGATGGATCAAAAACAGGTACAGGCACTGGAGCCGGAGTCTTCTCAGAAGATCTCAATGTACATATAGCTACGCCACTAGGTAGGCATAACACGGTATTTCAGGCACAATGTTTGGGTATCACCCTAGCAGCATCTGCAATCACATCCAGAGAGATAAAGGGTAAGAATCTCCGAATACTGTCAGATAGTATGGCAGTGCTCCAGGCGCTGAACAGCCAAACGGTCACATCTGGACTCATACGCGAATGCCACTAAAGACTAAATCAGGTAGGCAACTTCAATAACATAACCCTACAATGGATCAAGGGACACAGTGGCTCCAGAGGCAATGATGGAGCAGATGAGCTGGCTAGAAGAGGTTCTGATATGGCTGCTGTCGGACCGGAACCCATCATAGCTTTGCCCTTTGCTAAGCTGCGGACTCTGGTAAGGGAAAGAACTAGGGACCATCATCAACTCTATTGGTCGAGTCACGGTGAGTGTAGAAAGTCCAAGGAAGCATTACCGCTGTTAGACAGCCGAATTACTAAACAGTTACTTCGGCTAACTAAGCAGCCACTGTGGATAGTCACGGCAGCTATCACTGGTCACGGATCCTTTAACAAACATTTATTTGTCTTAGGAATCACAGACAGCCCACTTTGCAGAGCGTGCCTGCAAGAGGAGGAGACGGCGGTCCATGTGTTGCAGCACTGTGCGGAGGTCGCCACATACAGGACCAAACACTTCGGTAGCTGAAGTTCTCTCCGGGAGATCACCAGCAACACCAAGGGGCTGTTGGCGTTCTTCCGGGAGCTGGGGTGGATCGAGTGAAGGTTTCACACCCACCAACACGCAAAACACGCGCTCAGACGTGGAGTTGCGGAGAACAGCCCGCCGAACCAATACCAATAATTCATTTTCGATTTTACATTTTTGCACTTTGTGTTAATTTGCTAGAGATGATACCATTGCCGAGGACCTTATAATCTCGCAGACCGAAAAAGTTACTCCTTGTAACTGAGACGTCAATACAAATAGGTAGATCTTTGCAACTCGTAAACCTGTGTGTTTGTGGGGTCAAAATTGAACTTATTTGTTTTACCCCATTCAGAGGTATAACCTATGCTCTACTTAAAATACAAGTTGAGTATTCTTCTAGCTAGCATCATAGCATGTTCTGAAGGTGATAACTCCTGATTTTTTTATGACTATACCAGATATTGTGCATCATCCATTTAATATTTAACAATAAATCACTGTTATTTTAACAATCTCTGTGAGTAAGGGCTGATGAGATGATGGATTGTGATTATAATACCAATATTATAAATGCGAGGATAATTCTGCCTACATTAAAATTGCGGGACCAACTTTGATCAAATTTACCTTTATTGGGTTTAATACCTTGATACCCAAAAAGTAAAAAAGAACCTGTATGTTTTATTGAGCTGTTAAGATAGAAATAAGTTTTCTGGAAATCTATTCAAAATTATTTGGAATTAATTTTCAGAAGGTTGTGTGGTTAGTACTATTTTCTAATTCTTGATTTATTCTAATAAATAGCTCAACTTTGATGTTTTTAGAAAGTAGGTAACAATTATTTTATTGCTACATGAAATCAACTCTATACAAATCCTTGTAAAGACTGGGTTATTTAGTTACGAATATCTACTGTACTTTTAGAATACTCACCAATCCAGCACTCATGTCTGGCACAAGGTTGTGTCTTCACCACATCAGGGGGATCTACTCCAACATTTAGGCAAAGCACCAGAGCTACACAGTGTGTCTTGTACTGTAAAAAATTGCAATTCATTAGTTTTAAGATTACTTAATTTTTATATACAAGATAGTCCTAGTTGTCTAGCGTAATATTACTTCTACACAGAATATCAGCAACATTACACTACACTCTAGGTATTCCTATTATTGCATTTTGTTCAGTAAGCAAGATCATCTGAGGCCCAGTCTCTCCTCGGCACTATCCCTTTTCAAACGATTAGTAATACATGCATGGGCAGCACATGATAGCACCTATAGGCTATGGTGACCACTTGCCATCAGGGAGGCTGTATGTTTTTTGGCCACCCTTGCAATATAGGTATTCAATTTATTAGAACAATCTTGTGAAAGTGGAACAAGAGAAAATTTCTCATCTTCTTTTTCAGAAAAAAAAAAATGGTCTAGTGACATATAAACATGGCAAGTGCTAAAAAACATGTTAAATTTATCTGAGTTGGGAGAAAAGATAAATGATCTAGGTTTTATATCATAGTACAGCAGTATTTTACCTTCATCCATCCATTCATCCATCAGCCTTTCATCGTTCACTGCTGGACACAGGCCTCCCCAAGAGAACGCCAAAACCCATCATAGGGGATAATGCCGTAATTACCACGCTTGGCAGGCGGGTTGACGATCGCATTGGATGTTGTTAATACTCGAGGGAGTGCTGTTGCTCACTCCCCCGAGATTTTACCTTATTATGTTGATAAAATCCATTTTTTTTACCAATGCAGGAAAAAATGTACCTAAACCACCCACTAAATAAACCTGCCGTGTGCCATCTCTCCGCCTGTATTGGCAGGCCACTGGAACTGTGTTACATTACTTCAGTTGTGTATTGGTAAAATCCCATATGACATAGTTCAATCCCCATGCAAGTTGTGCCTTTATGAAAAAAACTCTCAACTCTGAAGTAATGTGAAATAGTCCCAGTGGTCCACCAGTACAAGTGGAGAGATGGCACACCACAGGTTATTTTAAAGGGTTAAGGTTCTACACTACCTATCTTGCTACCTTGAATGATGGGTTTTAAAAATATATATACCCACCCTAAGGAAGGGTGGGGCCCTATGGTGTCAAGATTATACCACAAATTTAATAAAATAATAAAATAACATTTGACTGAATACCCTGCAAATCATTCCATCATCTTGTTTAACACTCCATTTTCAAATAATATTACATTCCTATGTATTTATGTAGTCTATTGTTTATTTTATCTTCTGCACTTTACGCCTATAAATAAAGGAACAATTCACAAAGCCAATACCTTTTACAGAACTAAGATAAGTGGTTAAATTATATTTTTTCTAGCAGTTTCCCTAAAGTTACAAAAAAAAAACCTGCCCCTGGGGGGTAGGTATCATATAAGGACACCAACTCGCAGTTTTATTGATATTTCAGTATTTCTTAACGCTAGCCCACTGTCAGGTTAATTTTTTTTTTTTAATTATTCATATATACTTTACACATTACTTTAAAAACACTATTTCACTGTCAATATGTTTATAGGAAAAAAAATGTTTATCACAATTTATAAAAGCTTGTATTGTATGTTATTGTTTTTAATTTAAATTTGATAACAACCATAAAAAAATCCTTTGGGATTAAGGTCAGGTTCTATATGAGTAAGGTTTTATAGTCACTACATTAACTACATAATTTATCAATAGGGTGAATGACAACTCGGATATTATTTCTATTAATAAAAACAATTTTGGTGTAACTATGATTTATTAGTATTTTTCTTTTTTATATTACATAAGTATAGAAATTAATGAAAATAATAATTGTTATAAAAACTATAAGGATAAGCAAAAGTTGTTCTTGAAATGCTACATTATTAAAACTATAAAACAATAACACTAAATCATAATCTGGCATTATAATCATTTACCTATATATTATATTTTTATAATCTGATGTATACTCGTGCCACTTCAACTATATTCAATTGAGTATCTCCCAATGTATGTAAGTGAAAATTGTATTTCCTTTTGAGACATAATATTGTCTAGCCATAAAGCTTAACTTTTTTATATCATCCCCAGAAATTATAAATAATCTTTTAATTCAGTTTGTATATAAAAATGTATGTAATATCATTTTAAATACAAATTTATTTAATATAATCACTTATTATTTTTCTCATTGAAATAGTTATTATCAAAATAATACGCACAAATGTAGTATTTTCTGTAACTATAACAACCTTAACATGTCACGATTAATACCAAAAAACATGTGCGAACTTACTACAAAAACAATGTAGTATTTTTTGTAAATGGAGCCTGTAGACGCATTCATTCAATCGACCATGTGCGTTTGTTTTTATCGCTCTATGTTTGCCCTGCAACGCAATAACTTGCGCTATTTCTTTCTTATTAGATAATTTTACTAACCTTCTCCTTGACTCTCCAAGTGTGTTCCACTCGCTCAGCACCCTTGATAGGCTCAAGGTGCCTGGGTTTGTCATAACATAAAGGTAAATCCCAATCGTCTACGTCTGTAGAAGTATCACTATCACTCTGACCACTGTTTTTCTCCTCATTTTTGACCGCGAGATAAGGAGGCATTTCTGTCATTTTTACACAACACTTTGTTACACAAACTTTTTAATTTTTACCGCTCAACGCACGTGAACATTACAACAAAACATTTTTCAAAACCTCACAGAATCATGTGCGCGTCCATTTTTCCACCACATGGGAATAAACAATAAATCCCTACTCCATTGCACGCATATTCTTTTGACATTACACGAGTTATCATTAGACTTGTAGTATGATAACTTGCAAAAATAAAAAAAATCAAAGAAAACCTAAATATATACTTTACCTGCCAAGGTGATTATATACGTAGATATTGATATTCTAAGAAAATAAAAAACAGGTAAAATGTTGTCTAGAATTACCTACTAATAGTGTAGTGTAAAACGGAACGATATAAAACTGCGTTCCTTTATATAGGATTTATACGATACGATACAATTTTACGAACAATTTAACTAGGAGTATATACCACTGAAGTAGGTAATGCAACATAGTTCCAGTAGCCCGCCAATACAGGCGGAGAGACGGCACACGCCGGGTTTATTTAGTGGGTGAGCTGAGGACTGAGGGCCCCACACTACCCACTGACGGACGCACTAGCGTTTTCGAGGTAAGGTGCTCTCAGCCTCAGCCCAGTGCTTTCACGTGACAAACAGCGTCCAGATATTTTAACAACTTGCACTATTGCTATTGCTAATTATAAATGTGAAAACTGAAAACATCTAATCCGAAGGGAGGGTACACCGACTGTTACTAATTTATTTAATTTTTTTTAACGGCATCTGTTGACAAAAAGCATGTAACTATGTCTTTTTTTTGTTAAGGCGGGAAAAATGTACCTAACAGCACATCCCATCGTTCGGGGCAACGAACAGGGTGGTGTGGGGCTCTCACCCACTAAATATACTCGCCGTGTGCCGTCTCTCCACCTGTATTGGCAATGTAACTAGGAAGCCTAAAGTCAATCAATAAACCAATAACAGTTTTCATTCGTCTATAGATAACGAGAGGGCGTTTACCAAGAATTCAGATCAAATGTTATTATATAAAATTTGTAGTAACCAATTTGACTGCAATCAGCTTCTTAATCAAATCTATCTTCGGCTTCCTAGTAGTTCTCAGCGAATTCGCAATACGTATAATCACATGTTATTCGCTCCGAAAACATGCAGAACCAATGCGGGAGAAAGAGCTCCTTTAAGACGGATAATGAAAGCATACAATGATGATTTTACTGATATTGATATATTTAATTTGTCACCGCCTCAATACAAAACAATCATTCTACAAAAGTGCTGTAGTAGTAAATTGACATAAGCAAATATTGTTATTACACAAAAACTATTTTTGTATTTAAGTAGGTAGGTTTTTAGAGTTTCAATGTTTTATATGTCAAGCGTTTGTGCATTTCTATAGTTATTGTTTTTCACATTATTATGTGGATAACGGTGCTGGTTGTATAATAGGTTAAGTGTAGCCTATAACATAGTTAATAATACTTGTAATTCGAATTATACAATTGTTTGTTATCCCAAATATTAAAAAAAATAAAAATATTAAATAAAAAAAAATATATGTCTCGAACAATATTCTCATTTATTATTTATACTACCTTTCAGACTTCAGATATATAAAAGTACTCTGTGATACTACCCCTTCGGGAAATACAGGCGTGATGCTATGTTTTTTATTTTTTTAATATTTATACATTCACACTTACTTATAAGTTCATTGTCTTTATGTCCATTTCTGTTATTATTATTACATGTCATAATTTTATACAAGCACAATGAAAATGTAATGATCATTTAATTTCTACTCATTATTTCTACAAAATAATTTCGATGTTTTCATATCTATTCATCATATTTTATTATTATTATTGAATAATTTTATTCAAAATACCGGCCGTTAAAAATTTGAAGAAATTGTGTTTATTGCAGTGTGAACCCAATGCTTTGTATGAAATGTAATAAGGACATATGACAGTATACTGGACTGTAGACAGTAACCAGTGGGCCTAGTCAAGTTGCATTCTATGATCGCCAACGCTATAGAAAATTATTAAAATTTTTGGGGATTTGACAGCTTAACGACATCTATAACGCTAAGTCACGTGACTTAATGTTAGAGCTGTCAAGATTCCATACGTTTTAATAGTTTTCTATAGCGTTAGCGATAATAGAATGTAACTTGGCTAGGACCACAGTATAGCTAACGATAAAGGAACGATTTCGCACTATATTAAATTGACGTTACACTACACCTTACAGTGCTCGCAGTGCATATCGGAACAGCCTAGATTGGCAATCGAATTGGTTGAAACTTCTTATGAAATTTTGTGTGTCTATTCAGTAGGTCTGAGAATAGGATGTAAACTATTTTTCATACCCCTAAGTAATAAGGTACTATTCTCGTTTTACGGAGAAAAACTGATTTTTCAAACTTAAAGTGTCTCTATTTATCATATGCACTTGTAAAACAATATATACACACACATATCAAGAAAAAACACTATTTTTGACACTCATAATATTTTTTATGCCATTTTTGTTATTTAAACTAGTTAAAAAACTGTTTAAAAAAATTCTCTCCTGGACGTCCGTTTGTTGTAGGCATAGATGTAAGTAGTTACTATATTTATAGTTGTAGGTAATGTATGTTAACACGATAACAACCGAAATACTTTACTAATCGAGTCTTTTTTTTCTTATTAACTTGAGTACAACTACGAATAGAGCCCTATTACTTTTCACGGTCTGATTCGATGTGGTTTAATTGTTATTAAATAAACAAAAAAATAGTGAATATTTACGCTGGATTCGACACTAAAACCAGCGCTATCCTTATTTCGTGAGAAGTGTGAGGACTATTTCTATAGACCAATATAGAAGTACTTCTTAAAATTAGCGCTAGATGGCGTATGAGACATGAAAACCATGAAATTAGCGCTATGTGATTGATTGAAAACTACTTAGTAAGACCAATACATTATTAGTTACTTATCAAATAATCAATTTTATTGTGAAAAATGAAGATTTTGAGGCGTGCACTTTTGGATTTTCCAAAGTATTTTTATTTTTGAACCAAACTTTTTATTTTTTAGTTTTTTATGATTCGGCATATAAGTTAGTTATTTTTTTCTACGCTAGAAATTCCCTAAAATTTCTCTAGAATAATTTATATGGCAAAACAACGTATGCTGGGTCAGCTAGTTGAAATATAAAACTGGGTACACGCGCAGCCACTTTGATTGCCGGTGACTCACTGTCACTGGTAGGTTTTTTCGCTGGTTTGGTTAGTGGAGTGAAAGCTACAGGTCACATACCTATCCCCCATTTTGGCGTTCTATTAAAATAATTTATATAATAGCTGTTTATTTATCATTACTTACTTATTTTATCTATTTGTGTTTGTGGAGGTTAAAATAGGTACTACTGGTTTATAAGTTTTTTTTACCATTTCTATTGTATAGGTAAAATCACTAGGGCATATGATGGACGTCGAACCACCCGATCCGGGTGGTGGTTATTCCGACCCAGTATCTCATTTAGGATCCTCCGGTACTTTACCACGATCTTTTCAGCCTACTACAATTATAGACGACGATGATATGCTAAACACTAGTCTGGCTATTAGAAAACGTAGTAAAAATAACAAGGATTCTTCGAATTACTTACCTCCCATCCAAGAAAAACATTTCTGATCCCTCACAAGCTACACCCTCAATCCAATACAGATACACACACCCTGATTATGAATTCAACAAACGGATTTATTCTAATAATGTCACTGCCCCCTTTTATAGTACTTACATGCCAGCAAGCCCGCCAATGAGCCCTCCTCTGCCGCATCTCTCCACGCTATAAAATTTGGCCATTTCTTAAACAAACTTATTTCAAGAATATCATGCGTGGCGGAGTATCTCAACCTCTCACCTAGAGATATAATTAGCATACAAAATCTAAAGCTCCCCTCTAGAACAGTTTGTATAGGTGTAACCCAAGGATCGGTACTTAGCCACCTTCTCTACAACATTTACACCTATGACTTAGAACTTACTGTAAACTGCTTCTGTAATGTCCTACAGTATGCTGATGATCTGGCACTGTATGCGGCAGCCGAGACTATAATCGAAGCATCTAACCACTTTAACACTGCTATCACATATCTGCAACAGTGGTAATCTGACCTTGGACTTGAAATATGAATTCCTAAGAGCAACGTCATTGTTTTCACTCTACATAGAGTAGTTCCAGATATTACAATCTCTTATGAAGGACAAATTTCCCACTAAACAACGAGGAGGTATTGTCCTCGATTCAAAATTAACTGAAACTCACCAGATTAATTACATCATAAAAAAATTTTAAAAGAACATCAATATCCTCTGCACTCCGTCCGGGGCAAATCTATCCAAGATATTATCCCAGACAAACCCTGGTTTTTCAAACATCGCAACAGTCAGTAAGCAACTTTTTCTGTGACCTCCCTTTATATCATTTCCAGAGATAAAATCTTTCAGTTTCGGACAGGATTTTTTTAATTCTTTCCATGATAAATTAGGTACTTTGATTACTTTTTAATACGAATACTACGTAAACGGTCAGATCTTTTTCTATAATTCTTTGTAAAAGTGAAAAAGATAGATTTACTGCTAACTGAATTTGAACCTGCGTCCCATCTAATCCGGGGAAGTCTCTGGATGGACCACTAAGCTATCGCAGCTACGTGACACCCAATCTCCACTTCACATTTTGTTTTTAGGTGTCTTTATGACCTACGCCACCTATCGGCTGTATTTACATTAGTAAGTTTACTTATTATGAATGACAATTAATCAATGATGTCAGCAGGGTTTCCCGACGTGTGGGTCTCAAAATGAACATGGATAAGACGAAAGTCATGTCTAATGCCCATGTCATTTCAGCACCGGTCCTAGTCGGGAGTGCGCTTCTCAAAGTTGTCGACACCTATGTCTCTACCTGGGACAAAGCGTCCAGTTAGGTAGACACAACTTCGAGAAAAAGGTCAATCGATGAAACCAGCTCGGCTGTGCAGCGTTCAGGAAGCTGAGGAAGATCTTCTTGTCCAAATTTCCACTGTGCCTGAAGACGAAGGTATACGACCAGTGATGTGTGTTACCGGTGATGACTTACTGAACAGAGGCGTGGTCTCTGAATGTTGGCCTTATATCAAGGCTCAAAGTCGCTCAGCGGGCCATGGAGCGGGCTATGCTTGGGATCTCTCCATGATTTGATGATAAGATCCGTAATACGGAAATCCGTAAGAGAACGGTAGTAACCGACATAGCCAATCGGGTCAGCATGCTGAAGTGGCAATGGGCAGGCCACATCGCTCAACGAATCGACAACCGTTGGGGAAGAAAGGTTCTCGAGTGGCGACCGCGTACCGGACGGCGCAGCGTAAGCTGGCCTCCCACCAGGTGGACCGATGACCTGGTCAAGGTAGCAGGTATTCGCTGGATGCAGGCGGCACAGGACCGTTCGCTGTGGCGTTCTCTTGGGGAGGCCTATGTCCAGCAGTGGACGATGAAAGGCTGATGGATGGATGACAATTAAAATTCATACCAATCGATTATTCTAATGCATTGCTGGACATAGACCTCCTCAAAAGGTTGCCACAACGACCAGGCCTGTGCCACATGCATCGAACGGCAGCTTGTGACTTCTTACACAGGGCGATACGATACGTGGTCACCACTCGGGAATCTTTCTTCCCTAACGATTGTCAGTTCGTCAAGCGATAGTGACGTTAATATTGGTGCGTTTATACAACAATGCGAAAGTGGAAGGATGTAAGTACAGGGGGAGAACGAGACTCACCTACCTAGACCAAATCGGTCATGTATTGAAGGAAGGTGGAGTCAGGAGTCTCCGAAACCGGCGAGCATGTATGAAGAGAGTTATGAATGTTGAGGAAGCGAGAGATGTATGCAAGAATAGAGCCTCTTGGCACTTTGTACTCTCTGCCTACCCCGCAAGGGAAATGGCGTGATGATCAGTAAGTAAGTAAGTAAGTATACAACATAAAGGGTTTCTCAAAGAACACCGAGTGTTTAAACTTGATTTGACATGTTTATGTGAAATAGTTTTGAGTTATGAGGGGGTCAAAAATGGCTCCAAATGGTTCGTGTAATATTACACACGGTACTGCTCGCCAATTCTTTAGCTTGAACAGCTCCCTAACCACAAGGTTAGGGAGCTGGATGCCAAAATTTCTATATGATCTGTTCGTGTGGCAGACATGGTTAATATCGATGATTGTACCATAAAAAGCATTAAGGACCGCGTCTGCCACCATAACAGGCCTGCGTTATCAATTGACAGCACTTTAAAAATGTAAAAAAAAAACGGTATGCTAAATTATTTGTTCGTCTCTGCCTCTTGAACCGATGGTCAGAAACATCTTCAAAACGAGGCACATTGAAGCGGCAGACGTCCAGCCCTCTGCCTTTTTAAGTAATTAATTTTTAAACAATTTTTTATGATTTAAAAATATGTATATGAATTGTTCGCTTGGCAGACCCAAATTGTTCGATTAATGACGATATATAGAACCACAGAAAAATAGTCTGCCACCATGATAGCGCTGCGTTTTCAAACGACAGCGTTTTAAATATGTAAAAAAATATCTCTGCTAAGTCATTTGTTCGTATTAGCCTTTTGGGCCGATGGTCAGAATCATCCTCAAGACGATAAACATCGAATAGGCAGATGTCCAGACCTCGGATTTTCCAAGGGCAGAGCATTTTTATATAATTTTGTTTTCGAAAGTTTTGTCTTTCTTTCTTAGAGAGAAGAGAGTGACAACGGTATAATTACCCAGGTAGTTGGCGTTTACCTATGGGGCATTCCGCGTCAAATCACACGGTCATTGGCCTGACCCCTCGGATTTTGATGTTCAATGAATCGTGGGTTTTGTTTGGCTCCAAATATTATTTCAAATGTTTAGAATTGTTTATTTTATTTTTATTAGGGTAGTCCAAGCTAAAAAAACATTAAATTGAGGAAAAACAAAGGTTTTTGATCTATAGTATATATTTTAAACATTCTTGATCTATAGTAATTATTTTACTGCCTGATTTGACGTGGAATCCTAGGACCACGTCAAATCGAGACGGCTATTTTACGCGGTCAACCTTGTGCGAACTGTCGATCGTTTCCCTTCGTTCGCTCCGAATAGTACTGTCTTGCTCTCTCGTACATGTATTTATGTGGTGATTCTCTCCGATATATGTAATGTACTATGGTGTACAATATATGTATATCTAAATATTTAACGAAGGCAGGGGCTTATCTTCATTTTCAGGTTCATCAGAATGATGGTCAGACATGAGGGTAGTCTTGAAATCACACGACGTTATTGTTCAATACACTATCTTCATGGATAGTTTAGTTTTGGTAACAAAATAACAAGTGATGCTCACAATATTTTAGGATGTAACTCTCAAAATAATCACATTGGTGCAGGTTAGTTGTATGGCGACCACGACCGACTGTGTTCACGTTCTTGCCAATCAAATCCCTCGTAGGACGTCTGTCCTCTTTTAAATTGACTAACTGCTATCTGTCAGCCGTCACCTACCACCTGACGTCTGTCATCGCATCATAACTAAATACTTATAATTTGAAGACGAAAAAAATAAGTGTAGGTATCGGGCTGTGGGGACTAAACGTGGGTGGAAAACTAGCGTTAAAATAGCTATCTTTTCGGCCTTTTCGCTGTAATTCTTCGTTTTAGTTTGGTCTACCTAAGTGGTGTAAGTGTATGTGTTGTAGTGGTGAGTATTTTTAGTTCTTATATAATCCTGTTACTCTACGTGCGTGTTTGAGGTTAACCTCAAACATGCACGAGAACGATGCGGTGACTCCGTCACCGGCGCCGGACCCTCCGGACCCCCCAGATCCTATGTTAACCGACCCTATTCCCTCAGGCAGTGGCCTTAAAAGGCGCTCAACTCAGATTGAACAAACAACGGCAAAAAAACAAATAACTTCCCCAGAGCTAGCATCGGCGTCTATTCAGACAGTCTATACACATCCATCTTATGTTGTAGGAGCTATAAACTCTTACTCTACCGACGACAAAGGACCCTTTCTGGTTCATGTTTCGCGTTCAGTTCCTGATCCTGCAGCTGGTACTACAATCCGCGCTATAAAATTCGGACAGTTCCTCGCTACACACAAAGTAAAAAATGTTTGCCCAGATGGAGTCAAAAAGGTTGGACGAAACAAAATCTCCGTGGAGTTTAAAACGGCTAATGACGCCAACAGCTTTGCCATTTCCCCCATTCTCTCACTATGCCAGTTCACTGCTACTATCCCCATGTACAATGTTACCAGAATGGGACTGGTCAGACAGGTTCCTACGAACTTATCCATGGATGAGTTTGCAAGGGATCTTGTGCTTCCCCCTGGAATAGGTACTATCGTCAAGGCTCGTAGACTTAACTGAAAACAAATCGTAGAAGGTAACGTCTCCTGGCTTCCTACCCAGTCTGTGGTAGTAACCTTCTTAGGCCAGACCTTACCTAATAGAGTCTTCCTCTACTATACCTCGCTCCCCGTAGAATTGTACCTGTATCCCACTATTCAATGCCACTCATGTTGCAAATATGGTCATACCAAAGTGCAGTGTAGGTCCAAGCCCAGATGTTTCCGCTGCTCCCAGGAGCATAGTGGTGACAGCTGCGAAGTTCCTGAATCGAACGCCTCCTGTCTTCATTGCTCGGGCCACCACTTTGCTACTAGCCGACTCTGCCCAGAGCAGGATAGGCAAAGGTCCATCAAGTATGTTATGGCAGAACAATGCTTATCTTATGAGGATGCTGCTTCTCAATTCCCACCTGTTTCCCGTACATACTCAGAAATAACCCAAGAATCACCTTCTCATGCCTTTGTTCCCAACATCTCACAGAAACAAGCTCTGACAACCGCCCCACTTCCTCCTCCTAACCCCGTACGGGTATCTGTCAAATCTGTATTCTCCTCTCCCCGTTCAAGACCCACTCTTGCCAAGTCTTATGACAGAGCGGCCCACAGACAAATAACTTACACTCCTAAGTCCTCTCTGCCTAACGGCTCAGCCTTAGGTAAGCAACAGCCACATAATGATAACATGCTAGAAACTCTTTTATCTCTTCTAATTGACATCATCCTACAAAACCCTCACCACCTACCGTCCAACGTTGCCTCCAAGCTTTCCCAACTCCTTTCTTTAACTTCTTTTAATGGACCAGATGTCCATTTTACAGTGGAACAGCCGTAGCCTTCGATCTAAAAAACATGATTTAACCCACTTGTCCACTAAATATACTCCCTCAATCATCGCCGTCTCTGAGACTTGGTTGATCCCTAGATCCCAGTTCTGGTTTCCGGGATTCTCTTGTCTCCGGGACGACGGGACTGATGGGTATGCAGGGAGTGCCTTATTACTGAGACATTCCCTGCCATTCACACAAATCCACTTTCCCCCCCACCCTCCTGGTATCAACATTGTTGGTATCAGATCCCTTGGCATCTCTTTCATATCCATCTATATCCCTCATCCTCGGTCACCCCTAATCCCTGACCTTTTGTGCCTCCTCTCATCTGTCACGCCTCCCATAGTTGTAATGGGTGATTTCAATGGCCATAACACAGTGTGGGGTCACAGCCACTCTGATTTGTTTGGCCTTTCGCTTCTTGAAATCTTTGACGAGGTCAATTTATGCCTCCTCAATGATGGCTCTCCAACGCGCAGAAAATTACCCTCCCAAAACCCCAAAAGTGCCGTCGACCTCTCACTCTGCTCTCCTTCTTTGCTCCCATCTATATCCTGGAAACTCCTCTCATCCTCCTATGGCAGCGACCATTTCCCTATTCTGTTATCTATTTCAATACCCAATAGAACTTCTCCTTTCTGTAACCCAGCTCCTCTCCTTAACTATAGACTATCTAGAGCAGATTGGTGTTCGTACTCTGCGGCTATTGACAACAAATTAGACTCCCCTCTTCTAAACGCCCCTGATTCACCCCTTTCCTCCTACAGTAAATTTACTGACGTCCTTGTTTCTTGTGCCAACCGTCACATCCCCCGAAAAAAGCCAACCAAAAACTCCAGAGTCTCCACTCCTTGGTGGGATTCTGAATGTACTACTGCAGTGACAGAGAGAAGAGAGGCAGAGAAACAATATAGTCAATCTATGACAGCAGACAACTTCCTAATTTACAAACAGAAGGCTGCTTCTTTTTCTAAGCTCATTAAAAAAAGAAACGCTTAGGGTGGCAAAACTACTGCGAATCCCTGTCCCCCAGATCCCCCTCTTCTCTCATCTGGAAACAGATCAGAAGATTTAGGGGATCCAGTAACATTCTAAACCCCTCAGCCTCCGACCCCTCTCTATGGTTAGAAGCTTTCACTGACCAGCTTGCTCCCCCTTCGGTCCCTTGTCCTGACTCCCTCTTATCTTCCCCCTATTACCTCCCTCCTCAATCCCACCTTGATTCTCCTTTTTCTTTGGACGAACTCTCTCTTGCTCTTGACGGACTAACTGACTCTTCACCAGGCATAGATGGTATTCCTTACTCCTTCATCTCCAAATCCTCTCCTAAATGCAAAGCCCACGTTCTCTCACTCATAAATTCATTTTTTGATTATGGCTTAGTTCCCCTCCTATGGAAGTCGCAAATAATTATCCCTATCCTTAAACCTGGTAGAGATCCTTTAATCCCTAATAGTTACAGACCCATAGCTCTATCCTCAACATAATCCAAAATTGCTGAACGCCTTATAAAGCAGAGACTTGAGTGGCTGGTTGAAAGTGGCGCACTCCTACCTCAAACCCAATTTGGGTTCAGGAAGGGAGTGAACGCCATGGACAGCCTTTCCATCTTAACTACAGACATCCAAATAGCCTTCAAAGAACGAAAATACTTAGTAGGGGTCTTTCTTGACTTAACGGCAGCCTATGACAACGTCTTACTTCCGGTTCTCAGGAGTAAACTCATTCAGCTGAGAGTTCCCGAGAAGATGATTCGCTTTGTCCACAATTCGCTGGTGGAGAGATCTGTTGTCGTTAAGGTGGGTTCCAATGTTCTCCCCCCTAGGACTGTCTGTAAAGGCCTACCTCAAGGTTCTGTCCTAAGCCCTCTCCTATTTAACCTCTACACTCATGACCTTGGACAACCTCTTGTCTCTTACTGTGAGGTATTGCAATATGCCGATGACCTCACCCTATATGTTTCATCTTCATCTATAGAAGAGGCAGTCATCCGCCTTAATACAGCTCTGAGCCATCTTAGTGATTGGCTAGGACTCCATGGTCTTTCCCCTTCTGCTTCTAAAAGCTCTGTTATTGTTTTCAGCAAAAAAAGAGTCATCCCATCTATCAGCATTCACATACACGAAGAGGTGATTCCCCAGCGTAGTATAATCAAATTTCTGGGCGTTACGTTGGACTCTAGACTGACTAGCTCCCCTCACTCTACTTCTATCTCGCAAAAATTGGAGAGAAACATCAATATTTTACGATCCCTTGCAGGT
This sequence comes from Leucoma salicis, assembly GCA_948253155.1. NCBI lineage: Eukaryota > Metazoa > Arthropoda > Insecta > Lepidoptera > Erebidae > Leucoma > Leucoma salicis. The sequence continues at coordinate 842,469 of OX411812.1, forward strand.
ACTTGGTGGGGCTCACACCCCTACTGCCAAAAATTACTCTACAACGCCATCATCCGGAGCCACTTTGACTATGGGTCCTTTCTCTTCATTCCCAATTCAGCAAGTGTGAATAGATATAATAAGATCCAATCCAAATGCCTGCGCATAATCTTAGGAGCCATGAAATCTTCGCCCATCAATGCTATGCAGGTCGAGTGTGGCGAACCTCCGTTTAATCTGCGTAGTCAGTTCCTCTCAGATAAATTCCTCTTCAAACTGACAAAAAACCGTAACCACCCCCTTCTTTCTAAACTAAAACATCTCTTTGATCTCCTTGGTCCCTCCGACAAGGCACCTTTCCTCATCCATAGCTTCAAAACATTCTTCCAATTCCCCAACCCTGTAGTTCAGTTCCCAATAAACCCATTATTTCTCTCCTCTTATGACGCGTTAGTTTACCGCCCTAATATTCTTCTCTACTTTGGCGTAGACAAGGATTCCATTGACGCCCGTGGCGCTTTCAATGAACACTTTGACCGACACTTCCGTGGATGGCTCCCCATCTACACTGACGCATCTAAGGTGTCGCGGTTGGCGCGGCTGTTTGGATCCCATCTTCTAAAACCGTCCTTAACTTCAAATGTCCACCCTACTCGACAGTCTTCTCTGGGGAAGCTCTCGCTCTCCTGGAAGCTGTTCTATTTGCTAAATCCCATCTTCTTAACAATTCCATCATCTTCTCTGACTCTAAGAGCTGTCTTCAATCTATCCTTTCCAACCCCTTCCGAAACCACTCTGTCCTCCCACTCATCTTAAAAATCAAACAAGCCCTTTTAGAGTGCCATCACTTAAATATAAATATCGCCCTCGCGTGGATCCCAGGCCATCGCGGCATCCCAGGTAATGAGACTGCGGACTCTTGCGCCAGGTCGGCTGTGCATTATGGCACAATCGACCATTACCATACCTTTTCCCAGGACTTATGTCTTATTGCCAAACAACTGCTCATGAAATCATGGAACATGGTATGAAATACATCAAAAACAATTAAGGGCAAACACTATGCCGACATTCAACCTGATATCCCCCCTCTTCCATGGTTCTACAAATTCCGCAGAAGCAATAAAAAAACAACCTCCATCATCTGTAGACTGAGACTGGGGCATTATTGTACCCCAGTATTCCTCGCCAAACTCAGGATCAGGAACACTTCTCTTTGTGAGTGTGGACTAGACGACGGAGACGTTAACCACATTTTTTTCTCGTGTCCTCTGCAACGTCAATCCCTTTATGATTTTCTCCCTTCTGAATACCCTCGTCCTGCCTCAATTAAGTGTCTGTTATACCTTACCTTCTCCCCCACAGTAAACCACCTATTATGTACATTTATAAACAGAAATAACCTTCTGCTGTAAATATATTTATATATATATATATTTTTTATGTCCTAATGTGAGTCTATCTAATAATGTATGTTCTATTGTGCGTCTTAACTAACCAGGTACTAACGTTGTGTTGTTCTATATGTTGTCCTGTCTATTTTAGATTAATCATCCTGATTGGAAGAAAATTCTCTGTTTTCACCGTCCAAACTCTCTTTGCAAACGCCATACACCCCCCGTTTAAGACACTATCACTGCGGACTCTGGCGGAATTGTGGCAACTAGTCACAAAGCCATATAAAAAGAAGAAGAAGAAGAAGAATAATTTGAAGACATTATAAGATATGGAAGGTAATTGACTCAATCAATAATAAAATTACATTACATAATCTAGTAGACGTCAATAGTCTCGCCCTTATTACGTGGGACTTAAACATAGCTGGCAAGTCGTGGGTGTGTAATACACCTCTGCCTACCCCGTCGGGAATAAAGGCGTGATGCTATGTTTTTTTTAAATAAACCTTTTTAAATGTTTAATTGATTTAAATTTTATTTCCTTTCACAAAAGACAGAAAATAATACATTAATACGTGAACTCTTAGTCCATCCATCAGCCTTTCGACGTCCACTGCTGGGCATAGGCCTCCCCAAGACAACGCCACAAGTTGTGTTTCGCTCATATGGGGGATAGTGCCGTAATCGCCACGCTTGGCAGGCGGGTTGGCGATCGCAGTGGATGTTGTTAATGCTCGAGGGAGTGCTGCTGCCCATTCCTCCGGTATTCCCTCAGTCGGCTCTTACGACTCCCATGGGTTGAGAGGGGTGGGACAATTCTAAAGCCGGCCCCACACGGCACAAGTAATATCAATAATAAGCCGAGATACCCGCTTTACCTTAATTCCTGAAAAAAACTTTTAAAAATCGTACTTAAAAAAATCAGCGACCTAGACGTCTGCCAACTTTTTTTCCTATTCTGGGAGTCCTGATGAATCGAATGGACGCAACGAGAACGACGAACAAATGATTTAGTATAGCTATTTTTTTTTTACATTTTTGCACGTCTCGTGATAAAACAGCCCTGCACATCTGCCTCTTCGATGTTTATAGTTTTAAGGATGATTTTGACCATCAGTCCAAGAGGCAGACACGAACAAATGATTCAGTATCACTTTTTTTTTACATTTTTGAAGCGCTGTAACTTGAAGACGCAGGAACATACGACTTTCATTTACAGGACCAAATCGGTTTGTATTGGCATAAACTTTCATCCCTATTAATATGAAAGACGAACAAATCATATACCAAAATGGCACCCAGCCCCCTAACCATTGGCTTGACACGCTACCGCGTGTCTAGATAGAAAATGTCAAATACTTATAGGTACCTATGCAATAATAATAACAGTTTCTCAAGGAGTTTCGATCGGTATTTGACTACAAGGCCGACAGCTCCAATATATCCGCGAAAAGGCCAAAGCAAGATCTTACTTTGTTTGGCAATGAGATGACCGAGCTTCCACGCGTTTGGGGCAAACATTGTTTGCGGTGACAAGTGACAGAAGGTTTCATTGATTATTTTATCGGGGATGAGACATTCTACAGCTTGGTTTGGATTGATGGGGTTTACTGCCCAGGCTATCGACAAATTGAAACATAAGCCTAAGTTTCACTGGATTTCTGTAACTTGTTGCACAAATCTTCGTCTTTAATCGGGATCTGCAATATTAGTCCTTAACTTGATAGAGGGGTTCAATCAATGCAAGCACATTCTTGCATCATAAATCTCTAAATATAGACAGTCTTTTTTTGGTTAAGGCAGGAAAAAAATGTACCTAATCGCAAATCCCGTTGTTCGGAACAACAAACAGGATAGTGTGGGGCCTTCACTCACTAAATAAAACCGCCGTGCGGCGTCTCTCCACCTGTCCTGACGGACCACTCGAACTGTGTGTCATCACTTCAGTGATTCGCTGCCGCCGGCGGCTTACCCTGAGCGACGCTTCCATATACCGAAGTTCCCTAGTCCATCCATCCGCGGCCCAGTTTAGGGCGGTGTCAGGCGGTACTCACACCTGCACCGCCTTTGTAGCTGGCGACGAGTCGGGTCGTCAGAAAGGACTGCCTCCAAGGCCCTATCCGCCACCTCCTTCTGCAAATCTCTAAACATAGCCTTCCTGTTTGTGACTGTCATGTGTATACAGTCAAGTATTTAATATTATTGCAGAATATATTCACGGTCTGACTAGGTAAATAGAAAAATCAAAAATAAACTACATAAATAGCGTCTGTCATGTAATTGGCACGATCGACGTGTTATCAGCATTAAAAATAAAACGATTGCCTCATTTCAGTTAGTAATAGTTTACTGCATCCTGATTTATATATACAAGGAAAAATAATACAAGCCACTTCATTATAAAAGCACCAAACTTTGATAAATGTTGTCAATAATTAGTCGATAAACATAATGTTAGGTACAGGTTATTCATGAAAAAGTATTGTTCAATATACTGTAATCTAAAAGTTGAGCGTTATGACCGTGGGTCACATTTTGACGGCGCTGCACACAGTACAGTTCTCGCATATATCACTGTTAGGAAGACACTCTTTATGAAACGAATGCCGGCAATTGTACACCATGAGATCAGATGCGTTCGACAAGTCTCTAATAATGATCCTACGTTGGCACACACAGCACAAAAAGTCATCAGTCACTGAGATACCACGCTGCTGACTTAAAATCAGCTTTTCATGTAGATCGAAGTAGTTCCTCAAAGTGATCACTTTACACGCTTCTTGAACAGACAGCTGGAGGTGATAATCACACATCATCTTTGCTAAAGAGTCCTTCAAGTCCTTTATCTCACACCCTGATTGTATATCTTGTATCAACATTCGAGGGTCCACATAGTTTCCTATTCTTTTGAGCAATAACGTAACATATTCTGGTTTGTCTACTGTTCTTTTGATCAGATCGATCCAAAGTTCCTTGTCGTTATGCTCTTGACAGAAATTTATGGCTTGGTTGATATCATTCAACTGGTTAATTATGATCTGGAGTGCTTCCCTAGTGTTGCCAATTCTACCTAATAAAAATACCATTTCTGGGTAGAACTCATTGCTTTGGCAAACATCCAATGCCTCCTGTATAGGATAATTATCACTACATTTCAAAAATGGAAGAAGTTTTCCCCTCGCGTATTTAGCGTAAAGCCTAACTAATTTACCGTGGTACTTGCCGTTCGGTTCTACTTTGCTGTAAGCGTCTAGATATTTGAAAAGTAGATGATCATGGTTAGCAAGTTGCTTTTCCACAACTTCTACAGGCACCTTGGTTTTGTCCAAGAGTACAGCTATAGCTTTATCACAGTCGAGCGTCATCAGGTCCAGTATTTTATCGTGTATAACATTATACATTTTGTGTTCCGTGATGAGTTTGAACACGTCTTTATGCTGCAGTTTCAGGTACGCCGTCAATGCCTTGTCGTATTTTTTGTGGTGACAATACAGCAGTGCCAAGGCTTCCAAATAAACATTGCTGTCAACTTCTGTTGTTAGCAAATGTTCTATTACCTTGTTTATAATGTCGCCAGTCTTGTATAAAGCTGGGTTCCAGTCTTGGACTAGTTTCAGAAACCCATGTGGATCTACCCTCAGGTATTCGTAAAATATTATCTCATATATGTGTGAATTCAGTGCACTTTCAAGAGTTTTAGGAACGTAGGTGCTTATCGCTCGTAATTGATCTACTTCTGCGAACTTCATTATCTGTGTTTCCCACAATGCTTTATCGTTTTTGCATATTCTGGAGCAAAGTATCGCCGCTTCCTCGTACAAACGCTTCGCCATCAAGTGGTCTAAGAACTGCACTCCGACCGTCACCACCGAGTTTTTTGTTGTTTTGCCACCAACTTCTTCAAGGACAGTTATAGCTTTTTCGAACCTGGCGTGTTTCGTGAGCCAGTTTACCTTGTCGTCGATATCGTAAGGACAAGCTACCACAATATCTTTGGGCGATACAATAAAGAACCTATTTTCTTCAATAAGTATATCTAAATAATAGTCGTTACATGAATATTCTTCGTACCCCCGGATGTTAAGCGTGTCCGAGGAGATTTCACAGAATTCGCAGTCTTTGTATTCTGCGACGGCGAGGACTGGTCGCTGCGTTTTACCAGTTTCTGGGTCACTTTCTTTTGGTACTCCTAATAATACTAGTTGGTCATCCAAAGGTCCGAGACCACTGATGTAGTAGTCTGTTTGGAAAGTGTAAATAGGGTCAACTAAATACTCCGTGACGTCTCGCGTTTGCAGTTCGACTTGGTTTCTTTTTCGTATGACACATATTCTAATGGTGTCGACCCAGCCAATCATTAGAGTTTTAGGAGCTGACCATAGCAGGTTACACCGAAAGTCCTCTATAGATCTGTTGGGGCTTTTCTCCCACTGTATGAGACCAAGCGAGCAGCGAGCGACGAGGTCGTAGACTCGCACGCCTACTTCGCTGGCCCAAGCAAGAAAACGTTCGTGCCATGCCATCGCCTGAACGTATCCTTCGCATTCGCATAGCACTGTGCTACGAAGGCGGTTCAGGAATGTCTTTTCATATAAAATTAATTTATTGTCACCTGTGAAGTAAAAGAAATTATCGTTATTGACATTATTGTCTCATAATCTTACAAATTTTTGTGCTGTGTGGGGCCGGCACCAAGAATAGCTCCACCCCGTCTGTTCCTGTGGGAGTCGTAAAAGCCGACCAAGGGATTAACGGGGGACCTACAAACGGAATTTCACGGACACTAAGTACACCCAGACTGAGAACAACCCTTTGTGGATCACACAAAGAGTTGTCCTGTATGGGAATCGAACCTACAAGACTCGGGCGGGCGGCCGGTATCTAAACAACTCCGTCATCTGTGCAGTGAAAGATTCAATTTAAATGCATTATAAGATGATTGGTTTTGCTAATTATAGGCAGTAAACTGCCAATCTATTTAATCTGCCTTGGGAGATCATGTGGAGATAGGCCTTCACATATTTAATTATCTGCCGTGCGTTATCTCTTCAACCATACTCCGGAACGCCACCAAAAGATAAGTGCAAGCGCAAACCCTAGAATATGGTTATGCCTTTCAGTGATGGAGGTCAGATAAGAAGTCGTCTAATCTGGATAGAATAGGAAGTCAACCCCAGCAAAACTGCCATGATATTACAGGGAGGATGTGGTCAGTCATGGAAGAATTCAGAGCCGGCCTTTGACTTTGTAAAACATAAGTACTCATAATAATTTGGCAGCCTAGTCACCCATAACTGACAAAATTAAATATGATACCATACCACTGAAGAAAAAAATACTAAATGGTTTCTTTTTGATCAATCTTTCTATAAGTACTGTCGACTAGGTGCTGACAGCGACTTTGTCCATATGACGTTCAAAAATGGGTCAATATAATATACATATGTCTTCATGTATCCAATAATAATAACGGTGAACTGACATTTTTTTCAGGAAATTTATCAACTAAATTACTAGATGAAATTATTAACTACGTTTTACCCGTAGTTAATAATTTCATCTAATTTATAATAAAAAGACCCGTTTTTGTAACTTTAAATATGTGTACAATTCGCGAATCTTTAAAAGTTACTAAATTACTAGATATGGATATACGAGGGGAGGTCAAAAAGTTCGCGGAATAGAGGAGTTGGTGGGGGTACGTTTACTTGTCTAGGTAGTCACTAGTTCAGTACCTCATGAACAGCATATATACCAAGTTTGAACCTAATCAGGTCATTAACTTTTGAGTTATCGGCCTGCAAACAACCGAATCGGGAAGAAGTTAGCCAGTATGGAGAAAATTGAACACCGCGCCATTATGAAGTTCCTTACCAAGCAAGGAAAATTCGCCCAGATAATTTTTAAAGAGCTGTTAGCGGTTTACGGGGCTCTGCCCCTGGTAAGACGATGGTTTACAAGTGGCATGGTTTTTTCAAACAATGGAGAGAGTCCATTGAAGACGATCCCCGCTCCGGACGGCCAATTGAGGCCACCACACCGGAAATCGTCGAAAAAATAGAAAACTTGTATTGGAAGAGCAGCTCGCAGCAATGGTTGGAGTATACGCATGTGAAGTTAGCCCCCCAATGTAAAAAAATAAAAAAAATATGGTGAGTTCTAGTTGCCCCCCACATAGTTCTGAAGTTCTTTGTACTTTTTGGAAATAGTTCTGTTGTTTACATAGCCCAAAAATGGTTTTGAAAATAATGGGGGGCTAACTTCTCAAATGGTATTTTTTGCGGGCTTGCACCGAGAAAAGTATTGGTCGGATCGAAAAATGTCTTTAGGATAATATGTAGAACTCTTTGGGGGGCAAACAGAACTCAGGCCTAAAATCCGATTTCTCAAAAAAAATTTTTATTTTTTTTGTAGATTAAATTTTCACAGTATCGAAATCAGTTGTAGGGAACATTTGTAGAACTCTTTGGGAGGCAACTGGAACTCTTTTAAAAAATCACATTTTCCAAAAAAAATTATATTTTTAATTATTAATTTATTTTTGCCTACGTCTAGTACATTCATTTCTCACCGTATTGAAATAAGTTGTAGTGAACATTTGTAGAACTCTTTGGGGGACAACGAGAACTCTTTTTAAAAATCACATTTTCCAAAAAGATAAATATTTTTAATTAATAATTCATTTTTGCCTACGCCTAGTACATTCATTTTTCACCGTATCGAAATAAGTTGTAGTGAACATTTGTAGAACTCTTTGGGATACAACGAGAACTCTTTTTAAAAATCACATTTTCCAAAAAAATAAATATTTTTAATTAATAATTCATTTTTGCCTACGCCTAGTACATTCATTTTTCACCGTATCGAAATAAGTTGTAGGGAACATTTGTAGAACTCTTTGGGGGGCAACTGAAACTCTTTTAAGAAATCACATTTTCCAAAAAAATTAATATTTTTATTTATCAACTTATTTTTGCCTACGTCTAGTACATTCATTTCTCACTGTATCAAAATAAGTTGTAGGGAACATTTGTAGAACTCTTTGGGGCGCAACTAGAACTCTTTATAGAAATCACATTTTCCAAAAAAATTAATATTTTTAATGATTAATTTATATTTGCCTACGTCTAGTACATTCATTTTTCACCGTATCGAAATAAGTTGTTGGGAACATTAGTAGAACTCTGTGGGGGCAACGAGAACTCGATTTAAAAATCACATTTTCCAAAAAAAAAATGTTTCATTGGTAATTTATTTTTGTCTACGCCTTGTACATTGATTTTTTACTGTATCGAAATAAGTTGTGGGGAACATTAGTAGAACCCTTTGGGGGCAACGAGAACCCTTTTAAAAATAATATTTTCCAAAATAAATAATATTTTTAATGATTAATTTATTTTTGCCTACGTCTATTTCATTAATTTTTCACCGTATCGAAATAAGTTGTAGGGAACATTAGTAGAACTCTTTTTAAAAATCATATTTTCCAAAAACATATGTTTTATTGTTAATTTATTTTTGTCTACGCCTTGTACATTGATTTTTTAATGTATCAGAATAAGTTGTAGGGAAAATTTGAAGAACACTTTGGGGGGCAACTAGAACTCTTTTTAGAAATCACATTTTCCAAAAAAATAAATATTTTTAATTATAATGCAGTTTTGCCTACGCCTAGTACATTCATTTCTCACCGTATCGAAATAAGTTGTAGTAACCATTTGTAGAACTCTTTGGGGGGCAACTAGAAATATTTTTAGAAATCACATTTTCCAATAAAATAAATATTTTTAATGATTAATTTATTTTTGTCGACGCCTTGTACATTGATTTTTTAATGTATCAGAATAAGTTGTAGGGAAAATTTGAAGAACACTTTGGGGGGCAACTAGAACTCTTTTTAGAAATCACATTTTCAAAAAAAATTAATATTTTTAATGATTAATTTATATTTGCCTACGTCTAGTACATTCATTTTTCACCGTATCGAAATAAGTTGTTGGGAACATTAGTAGAACTCTGTGGGGGCAAGGAGAACTCGATTTAAAAATCACATTTTCCAAAAAAAAAAAATGTTTCATTGTTAATTTATTTTTGTCTACGCCTTGTACATTGATTTTTTACTGTATCGAAATAAGTTGTGGGGAACATTAGTAGAACTCGTTGGGGGCAACGAGAACTCTTTTAAAAATAATATTTTCCAAAATAAATAATATTTTTAATGATATTTATATTAAAATAAAAACCGTTTTGATGATTTATTATTTTATAACAGCCTTCTTTCTTTAATTTTATTCGTACAATTACCAATCATATTTAAAATACCTCATTTTTTTTTGAATTGCCAACGGTGGCAGAAAATGTGATTTCTAAAAAGAGTTCTAGTTGCCCACAAAAGAGTTCTACAAATGTCCCCTAATACTTATTTTGATACGGTGAGAAATGAATGTACTAGGCGTATGCAAAAATAAATTAATCATTAAAAACATTTATTTTTTTGGAAAATGTGATTTCTAAAAAGATTTCTAGTTGCCCCCCAAAGAGTTCTACAAATGGTTACTACAACTTATTTCGATACGGTGAGAAATGAATGTACTAGGCGTAGGCAAAAATTAATTAATTATTAAAAATATTTATTTTTTTGGAAAATGTGATTCCAAAAAATAGTTCTAGTTGCCCCTAAAGTGTTCTTCAAATTTTCCCTACAACTTATTTCGATACGGTGAGAAATGAATGTACTAGGCGTAGGCAAAAATAAATTAATAATTAAAAATATTAATCTTTTTGGAAAATGTGATTTTTAAAAAGAGTTCCAGTTGCCTCCCAAAGAGTTCTACAAATGTTCCCTACAACTGATTTTGACACTGAAAATTTAATGTACTTATGCCTAGACAAAAAAAAAATGTTTTTTTTGAGAAATCGGATTTTTGGCTTGAGTTCTGTTTGCCCCCCAAAGAGCAAACATATTATCCTAATGACATTTTTCGATCCGACCAATACTTTTCTCGGTGCAAGCCCGCAAAAAATACCATTTGAGAAGTTAGCCCCCCATTATTTTCAAAACCATTTTTGGGCTATGTAAACAACAGAACTATTTCCAAAAAGTACAAAGAACTTCAGAACTATGTGGGGGGCAACTAGAACTCACCATATTTTTTTATTTTTTTTACATTGGGGGGCTAACTTCACATGCGTTTGGAGTATCCGAAACAAGTATTTTAAATATCCTACATCATCATCTTGGCATGACTAAGGTCAGTGCAAGGTGGGTTCCGAGAATGTTCACGACACTTCAAAAACGCGAGCGTGTCGAGTGCTCTCGCCAGTTTTTGGAGCTTTTTGGAGAGAGAAAGGAAGAAGTTATGACTCGGATTGTTACTGGAGATGAAACCTGGGTTCATCACTATGAACCTGAGTCAAATCAAGAGTCTATGCAATGGCATAAAAAAGGCACACCTCCTCCAAAGAAGTTCAAAGTGTCACAATCGGCTGGAAAGATTATGGCGAGTGTTTTTTTGGATATGGAAGGTATTTGTTTGATTGATTATAAAGAACATGATGTTACTGTAACGGGACAATACTACGCTTCTTTACTAGAGATTGAAAGAAGCCATCAAGGAAAAAAGAAGAGGGAAACTGTCAAAAGGTGTGCTCCTTTTGCACGACAACCCACCCGTTCACACGTGCCATGTTGCGACGGCTGCCATTCATCGGTGCGGCTTCGAACAACTGAACCACCCACCCTACAGTCCAGACTTGGCCCCTAGTGACTACTATTAATTTCAAAAAATGAAGAAAGAGCTACTTGGAATAAAATTTGACGACGATGAAGAAGTCAAGTAGGCAATTTCTGCCTATTTTGCACCAAAGACAACTATATTTTCTCGATGGTATAAACTAATTATTTGAGACATCCGAAAAATGTATTAGGGTTAAGGGAGAGTATATTGAAAAGGAAAAATAGTTTGGTGTTTTGTTTCAACCTCCTTCCCTCTCATTCCGCGAACTTTTTGACCTCTCCTCGTATACATAATACACTTAACAAATTCATTCATCCATCCATCCAGCAGCCCTTCAACGTCCACTGCTGGATATAGGCCTCCCCAAGAGAACTCTACAACGAGCGGTCCTGAGCCGACCACATCCAACGGCTCCCCGCGGCTTTGACCAGATCGTCAGTCCATAAGGTGGGGGGCCGACTCACGCCGCGCCGTCCGATACGTGATCGCCACTCGAGAACCTTTCTTCCCCAATGGTTGTCGGTTTGTCGAGCGATGTGGCCTGCCCATTGCCACTTCAGCAAACCGGCGGGCTATGTCGGTCACTCGTTTTCCTACGGATCTCCGTATTAAAGATTCGATCACGTAGAGAAATACCAAGCATAGCCCGCTCCATGGTCCGCTGAGCGACTTTGAGCCTTGATACGAGGCCAACATTCAGAGACCACGTCTCCGTTCCATATGTCATCACTGGTAACACACACTGGTCGTAAACCTTCGTTTAAATAATATATACGAATATTGGACGAGAAGATCTTCCTTAGCTTCCCCAACGCTGCCCAGCCAAGTTGGATTCGTCGATTGACCTCTTTCTCGAAGTTGTGATTACCTAACTGGACTGTTTGTCCCAGGTAGACATAGTGGTCGACAATTTCGAAAAGCGCACTCCCGACTAGGTTCGGTGCTGAAATGACATGGACGTTAGACATGACTTTCGTCTTGTCCATGTTCATTTTGAGACCTACTAGTCGGGAAACCCTGCTGAGATCATTGAGCATGGTGCCAAGGTCCTCTAACGATTCTGCCATGACTACGATGTCGTCAACATATCGAAGGTGAGTGCTGTATTCGCCATTGATGTTGAAGCCGAATCCGGTCCAGTCCAAGAGCTTGAAGAGATCTTCCAAGGCAGTGGTGAAGAGTTTCGGGGACATAACGTCTCGTTGGTCCTCAGCACAGACAACTGGCTTTGGCCGATAGACAGATCTCTTGCGAACACTTTCGAGCCTTGGTTCCGCTCTATCGCCTGTTTAATACGGGTAGTATTAAATTGGCGAATATCGCGTCGCACAGCCTTGGAGATTTGTCTGTTTAACCGCCTTAGGCAGCACCAATCGGCTGAGGACTGGACTTTTCTGTGTATTCTTTTCTCCTTTCCATGAGTTTGAGAGTATGGTCCGAGAGTTTATAAGTCCTACTGACGCGACGAGCCTTGAAGTAGGTCGACCGGACCGCGTGGACAGTTTGCACGAACCTGATGTTCATATCGCTAGCTGATTCATAGTCATCTAGACATTGGAAGTGATTTTGTAGTTCGAGCTTAAAGCCTTTGGGGTTCTGATATATCTATATTCAAGATGTCCCTGACTAGTCGGTGATCACTCCCAGTTTTAATCCTGCTGATCACTGAGACATCATTGAATATGTGCCATTTGTCCGAGAAGGTTAAGTCAATCTCGTTTTTTACTGAACCATCAGGGCTAATTCAGGTCCATTTCCGCTGGGGCTGCTTCCTGGAGAAGGAATTCAGTCTGTAGAGGCCTTCCTTCTCCAGAAAATCAGCCAGCATCTGGACCCTGTGGTTCCTCTGCCCAAATCCATAGTGCCCCACCTTCAGCTCATCGTCTGTCCTTTTGCCTAGTTTCGCGTTAAAGTCTCCCATAACTACCGTAGGTTTTAGACAAGTGGATGGCCTTCGAGATGTACTCATATAGGGCCTCCACCTCGTCGTAGGAGTGTGTCGAGGTCGGTGCGTAAACCTGTATGATCTTCAACGAATACCGTTTGGTTATTCGGAGTATAAGGTACGCTAGCCTGCTCAACACACTTTCAATCCTCTCCACATTACCTACGAGAGACCTGCGAACGATAAACCCGCTCTAGGGACTGGTGGTCGCCCTCCCAGTGGAAGAGCAAGTTCCCGGACTGGAGGATTGTCGTGCCCTCACCCTCTCTTCGGACTTCTGACAACCCTATAATGTCCCAGCGGATCTTGCTCAATTCCTCTTCCAGCTCGGTGATACTCTCGTCGGTCCGAAGTGTCCGAACGTTGTGCGTTACCAGGGCCAGAGGTTGTTGTTTGTGGTAGCCTTGTAGCGACCGGAGATTCTTCGCACCCCCTGCTCCGCCGTTACCGGACCCGCTACCGTTAGGCCACGGAATAGCGGAGCTGCCGTGACTGGTGGCCACTTTTTGTTGAGTGCTTTTGGGGGATAGTGCTGTAATCGCCACGCTTGGCAGACGGGTTGGCGATCGCAGTGGATGTTATTAATACCGGGGTTGTTACTGTTGCCTACTCCCTGGGTATTCCCTCAGTTGGCTCTTACAACTCCCATTACAATTCTAAAGATGGCCCCACACGGCTTCATACAATCCATAAATCTAGTTAATCTTAACTTTATTCAGATTCTGAAGCACTCGTAAAACATTTGAAATAAATATCAGGCAAATAAACACAAACATTTGTGGGGAAGACATGTTGTTTCTTGTGTTCTACTGTTTACATTTTGTTCATGTGTTGTGCTGTTGCACTAACACTATTTAACGTCTCAAGTGCTATGTGGGTACGTATGTTCATAACGCGAGGGACTAAGGTTTAGTCACTATATTCAACAACACGAATTCAAACAAGTTTTGTTTTTAAAAAAAATACATGGATGGTGGAGAAATTGCGACACCCTGTCCGCAGAAGTCAGACGATAATAATTGAATTTAGTTCTTTTGATTATTTGTTGTTGAGAAGCAGGATTGGTTTTACGTTCACATGCTAAGGGTGGAAGGCATCTAGTTGTATATTACCAGACGTAGTGTTCTATTACCAGACAGCAAGACATCTATGCCACGGCTCACCTGATGGTAAGTTGTACCCACTACTTATGGAGTCAATAATGGTAAGAATACTGTGTGTTTTCTATCTATTATATGTATGGCCGTGTGGGGCCGGCTTTAGAATTGTCCCACCCCTCTCCATCCATGGGAGTCGTAAGAGCCGACTGAGGGAATACCAGCGGGAGTGGGCAGCAGCACTCCTTCGAGTATTAACAACATCCACTGAGATCGCCAACCCGCCTGCCAAGCGTGGCGATTACGGCACTATACCCCCAATTTGGGGAGGCCTATGTCCAGCAGTGGACGTCGAAAGGCTGATGGATGGATGGATGGATATGTATGTATTTACAAAACAAAAGTAGTATATGTATTATATCCGTAATCTGGTACCCATAGCACGAGCATTAAGCTTAGTTTGGGACCAGAGGGTGTTGTGTGAAAGTGTCCGTGAATATTTATTATTATTTATTATACTGCCAAAGGTACCTGTGAGCAATAGGTAGTTTCATTTTATAGATGGGAAATAAATGTCAAATTATATGAATTAACTTATAAGCACGGTTTATTTGTAACTAAAAATTTAAAAATTATATTTTGTTTTTACTGTTATCATGTATGTAGGTTATCTAATAATGTAAATGAACTATTTTAAACATCAATATTTCATTGTAATAAACAAGAATAACTCTATTTAAAAATACTTATTTCACACAGTAAGATTTTAAAAAGAATTAACTGTTTACCTGTTATGAATCGTCTTCCAGAACCTGATTTGAAATAATATGGATCTAGAGCAATAGACTTAACAACTCTACCCAAAGACAGTTCGTGGGTGTTGTCGTCTGTGTAAAGTCCGTACACCAACACCTTGCCATCATCCGAACAGCTAGCAATGTAGTCTCCATTCAAGTCCACCGAGATCCTATTCACAGCTATAGCATGAGCTTGCAGTTCCATATTTTTGCCATCTTGCGATATAGGCACTATGTTTCCTTCATGATCCAGCAAATGTATCACTCCCCACTGTGTTCCTAAGCAGATAAACTTGGTGTGCACGTAAATGCAACTTACTGCGTCTTTCAATAGTATATTTTGAACATCATTCTCCAGTCTGGCGTATCTAAGTTTTGGCTCAACATCCGGAGGTAGACTATCACAGCTTTCCACATTTACGGCCATGGTTGTGCCTTACGGTTATGAACTGATAAAACATCACATAATATATTTTATATACTTTATTGCAATTTTCCTTCCTGAACTTTGCGTCTATTTCATTGTGAAAAAATGTTCTGTGATTGTGAATGTCATTTATTTGACATATGATTAATCATATGACAATTGTAGTACAGTGTTACTAACGCTCAAAAATATGATCAATTATTATTGTTAATCAAAAGCAAACGTATTTGTAAATTGTACAATTTTTTAATATTATAATATAGGTTTTGATTATTTAACTCCACTTTTGTTGAAGACATACGCTATACAATTTACAGTATATCTATAGAAAGAATAGTATTCAAAGCTAACATAGGGGGCTCTAGCCAACGAAAAATAAAATAAAAAAAGCAAGGATCGTAAAATTGGCGCGTAATTTAAGCTCATTCATTATTTCATTTCATTCATATTTCATATTCTTAATTTCTTATTATGTACCTTAATCTAGGTACTTAGCTTCTATAAAGTCGAATTGCATGCGCTGTGGAGTGTGGAAATCACTTTCTTAACTTTGAAAATGCAAAGAAATACACACTTTAATACTCATACATTTGAGCCATATTTATCGACATTTGGCAAACAAGTATTACAAGAACTAGTAAAACGACGGAATAAAGGTGACTAAATAATACACTAATTTTATTTTTTAAGTTAAGTTCATTTAATGCAAAAATTATGTAAAAGGCATCTAGCATGACTGAATTTTATGTACACCGTGAAAGTTGTTCGTCTGAGCAAGAAATCAAGGCTGGCCCTTAGACTTCTGAGATTCTATATACCTAGCGACTTAGAATAAATTCTAAGCCTAGCGAAGTAAGTGTACCTACGTGGGAATAAAATAGTTAACAATGTACTTATAATAGTTATAAGAATAAACTCTGTAGTGTAAATGAATGCATTTAGTCATATATCGAGTAGCGCAAGAAAGGGATTTAACGGTTTCCTATACTATTAGTTTTATTTTTGTTCCTAAGAATTGTAGCGTGATATTTAATAGTCTATAGCCTTCATGTAGTAAATGAAAAATGATTTTTGTTCTAATCCGCTTGGTCAAACGCGCCCAGACCTAGGACGCGATAGACCACTGAAGGAATGTAATGTGGTTCCGGTGGCCCGCCAATAAAGGCGGAGAGACGACACACGGCGGGTTTATTTAGTGGGTGAGGGCACTACCCTGTTCGTTGCCCCGAATGACGGGGTGTGAGGTATCACGCCTAAACAAAAAAAAAAACACAAAAAACAAGAGGATAACCTGCCATCCAATTACAATAACAAAATAAGCTTATACTACTCTGTCAAGAAAGTACCGGGAAAAGATCAATAATACCCAAAGCTTTGTTATTCATCCAAATTTATTTTATCACCTTCAAAGTATGCTTCTTCAGAAACGATAGACTTACGCCAACGAATAATCCAAACATCAAAACATTTTTTAACCGCTGTTTCCGGAATTGAGTTCAGTTCTCGCCGCAAATTCTCCTTTATGTCTTCTACCGATTGAAAACGGGTGCCACGAATTGGTAATTTGAGTTTAGGAAAAAGAAAGAAGTCCGCTGGAGCCATATCTGGTGAATATGGTGGTTGCTCGATGGTATTTGTTGAGTACTTGGACAAAAATTCATTCACAATGATGGCCTTGTGCGAAGGTGCATTATCGTGGTGCCAAATCCAAAAATTTTCTTTCCACAAATCTGGCCTTTTTCTTAGAATTTGCTCTCTTAAACGCCGCATAACGCTCAAATAATATTCTTTATTTACCGTTTGACCTTCTGGCAAGAATTCCGAGTGCACAACACCGCGATAGTCAAAGAAAACAGTCAACATGACTTTGACTTTTGATCGACTTTGGCGTGGTTTTTTCGGTTTCGGTTCAGTTGGAAGTCGCCACTCCGAAGCTTGTTGACTAGTTTGCATGTCAAACTCGTAAACCCACGTCTCGTCACCAGTATCAATGCGTTTCATGAATGTTGGGTTGGAATTGACTCGTTCTAGCATGTCCTCAGCGACTCTCATGCGATTGAGTTTTTGGAGAAAATTGAGGTCTTTTGGGACTAGCCGAGCGGAACCATGTTTCATACCCAATGATTATTTAAAATGGTACGGATCGACTCGTAAGACACAGAAAGTTCGGCGGCTATCTCTCTCAAAGTTGAATGAGGATTTTCAGTCACTATTTCCTTCACTTTTGCAATGTTAACTTTGATGGTTGATGGCCGGTAAGAGCGAGGCAAATCTTCCATCATATCTCGACCGCTTTTAAGCGCTTTGTACCACTCATAAGCACGTGTTTTTGATAAAGTCGATTCACCGTAAGCCATCTGTAACATTTTCAGTGACTCCGAACACGAAATTCCATTGACGATGCAAAATTTAAGACAAACTCTCTGTTCGATGTTTTTGTCCATTATGGAATTCGTAATACACACTAGATATGATATAACTAAAAACAGCACTGTATTTAATATAAATAACAGATTCAACTCAAACTCCGCGCCAAAATGGATAACAATTGTGCAAATCTAACAACAACAAAAAAAAAAAAACATTTGAATTTGGTACCCATGGACGTAAAAGAATACGTCCATGTTGGTGCCATAAACAAATCATCCATTCCCAATACTTTCTTGACTGAATGTATTGTGCTCCAAGTCAAGCTCTATCCTCCTGTAACATCGCAAAATCCGTTCAGTAATTTCAGCTATGTGCTGTAAAAAACAAACCAGCAGACAAAAAATAAAGTTCATTGTGTTCTATTATTTTAGAAAATAACCATAACTTAAATTTTTTAATTTCCTTATCACATATAATGTAATTTTGAGTATATTTTTAATTTTACCTCAGGTCTTAACGTCTCAACAAGAGTTTGGAACTTTGCCCCTTATATGTCCAACAATGGCCGCTCTGTTATTATGGGACTGAATTAAATGAACAAAATATAGTCTCTCCCGTCTCCGTCACTCGGGAATAAATATCCGATTTTCTAGTGGTAACCCTCTTACAAAAGATCGGCGTGTAACAACGGTAGTTATATAGTCCTGCTGTTGTGCTTCGTATGATGAGTGAGAGCGCCGGAGGCCCAAACTTCCTTCTTATCCTCTCATTATTATCTTTCCTATCCACCTCCTATCCTTTTCCTTCTTCTGGAGACGGCGATGCGCGAGTGATGCCTCTGGTGTTGGTGTTACTAGCATCTATAGGCTACGGTAACCGCTTACCATCAGGTGGGTCTTGTTCGCCACCCATGTTACTTTTTTGCACAAATGGCGGAATGGTTTAGATACCGACCTCCCGCCCGAGTGTAGTGGGTTCGATTCCCACACAGGTCAACTCTTTGTGTGATCCACAAATGGTTGTTCTGAGTCTGGGTGTACTTTGTGTCCGTGAACTTGTATGTTTGTAAAGTCCCCCGCGATACACGGATTATTCCTTAGTGCAGGGTGTCTTTTAAAGAAACAAGAAACAAACAGAAACAGTATGTATTATAAATGCGAACGTAAGTTTATTTGTTACGTTTTCACGCTGAAACTACTAAACCAATAATCATGAAATTTTGCATACATATAGTCTAAAGCCTTCTGGGCTTCAAATTATGTGTGCAAATAAGAACATGATCCTAAAGGAGATACCTACTATTAAAAAGTTATAACAAATTTCAGAACGCGAGGAGAGTGCATCCAGTATAATCCAGTGTAATCGAAGTAGTCAGTTGTGTCGCACTAGGAAGACCTTAAAGTGAGTAATTTACTATGTCATTACCCATAGAACTATTTCTATATCTCTCATTTGACAGAATTGGTCATCTCCAATTGGGTTTCAGGGCTTCCAGGAGCCTCGTCTGACTAGAGACTACCACCACACAGATTAAAACTAAATAACTTTGTGAAGCATCAATAATTATCCTATGTTATGAGCGATTTATAACGCTAAGCAATTTATTTAATAGTTAATAGTTAATTGAAGTCTGCTTAGCCTGCTGATAAATCCGTGACCGAAGTGTCTGAGGTCTCGACCTTTACCCGGTATAACCGGTGGGTTTGCTTAAATTATTTGTTCCTTTTAGCTTCAGTGGTGAAACGACGAGTAATACGCCAGCCGCTACTCCGCTGCTTACACCACCTTTACAAATCTATAATGCCGAGAGTACAATTACTAAAAATATTGTTCCGGGAATAGCTGCACCAGCGGAAATACTTCAAACATTGAATACCCACAAAAGCGGCAAAGACAACGGATTCGTGCATCCAATAGTCATTAGTAAAAATTTTGTTGATGAAACACTTAATAGAAATTTTGACGAATTCCAAGAGCAATCTCATCAAAATATCGATAGCTTAGATGTAGATGATAATCAAACCACTAATGTGGATTGGGATAACATGTTTGATTCTGAGCTGTTTGATAATAATAACGAAATGGAAATTCATAATATTTCATTGTCTAAAGAAATTAGAAATATTACTGACAATGATATTAATAATCAAGAGCTTAGCTTTAGGCAATGTGAGAAACGTAAAATTAAGATGACCAATAATAAAAATATTAAAAAAGGTAAACAAGACGATAATTCTCCAAAGGTTAATGTACAACCTAATAACTTGCCAAAATGCAATTATCGTAAACATAAATATACAAAAACTGTAAAAAATTGGCTTAACAATGTAAAATCGTACAATATTGTTACCGAACATCCTGATGTGGAAACTGTAAGCAATTTAAATAATAATGTAGGGATTAAAGTCATTGATAAGAATAAACAAAATAAAAACAAAACAGATGGATGTGCCAGAAAGGCAACAATAACTACAGATAAAACTGCGAAATCTAAAAAGAAGGAAGTGCAAGCACAACTGGCTAATAAAGATGGGATCATGAAATTCTCTAAGCCCAAGAACACAATAGATTCGAGCATTGAAAAAGTCGTTAAGGATAAGAAGGAGAAAGCAAGTAAAAAATTTAATCCTCCTGTAAAGTGTCAGATACCAGTGAAAGATATTACGTATGAAATATCTATAGTAGATGATAAAAACGCACACGAAGTTTGTCATAAATTAAATAACAGTGTGATAGCAACACTAATTTACAGGTGATTAATGTTTTTGAAATGTATACCAACTCTATTTTTTGTTTAACCACACAGGGGGCAAATAAACATGTGACGACTGATGTTACCCATTGGTAAGTGCTCTCTCACTGAACTAAACGCAACGATAGGATTTAAATACCCATTGTTGCTTTACACGGAAATATTATGTCTCGCTGACGTATAAACAGAGCCTTAAAAAAGTGTCGCCACCCTTTTCTACGTTATTTAAAACGAGATACCGTAGCCTATAAACGCTAGCAACACCAGAGGCAATGTTCTCGCCATCTCCAAGGAAAGCGAAAGGAGGTGGAGAGGAAGGATACTAAGGGGAGGATAGGAAGCATAATTAGGAGAGAATACGGAGCAGGGTTTGGGCCATCAGCGCCCTCATTCATCATATGAAATACAACGGTAGGAGTACCTATGTACCTATCGTTGGTTCACGTTGATTTTCTGCAAGAGGGTGGTAATTCCCCGATCGAGCCATGCGTCAGCCAACCATCCCCATTCATGCCAGAATAAACAAGGTTCTACTACTAGATAAAGTACCTAAGCTGGTAATTCATTAGTAAAATTGAACTGGCTTTTAAGCAGCGTTGGATTTACAGTAGAGCCAACAGACGTTTTGCCCAGGGCTGCAAAATTCATGGAGAACAAGAAATAGTAGTAGGTATTTAAATAAAGGGACATTTCAGGACGGCATTAAATGTAAATCCAATCCTGGTGATAAGGTTTGGTCTGACCCAGTCGGTAGTGTAACCAACTTCCGTGCACGAGGTCGTGGGTTCGATTCCCACTCAGGACAATATTATTTGTGTGATGAACACAGATATTTGTACTGCGTCTGGGTGTTTTCTATCTATTACTAGCTGACCCGACTGACGTTGTCCTGTCTTAGCTATGAACATCTAATTACTTGCGAACGGTCAAACGTGCTAAGTTAAAATAGTCATCAAAACTGCTAAGTTTTCTGAAATTTTCCAATTTTAAGCGCAATATTCTTAATTTTTTCTTTCTTAACAACCTTCTCCTGACAATATTAAATACAACAAAAAAGAATTAGCGAAATTGTTCCATCTGTTCACGCATGAGGCGATGACCAAGGGAAATATAGATTCATTTATATATATATATATATAGATTATGTATGTATTTACAAAAAAAAAGTAATATAATATGTGTTATATCCGTAATCTGGTACCATAGCACAAGCGTTGAGCTTAGTTTGGGGCCAGAGCACGTTGTGTGAAATGTCCGTGAATATTTATTTATTTATTTAAAGAGTTTGTAAAGTATACGAGTTTCTTGTGTTCATTGCGAGTTCTTGACTTTTTTAGCAATGGATTCTGTCAACTTAATAGTCATTACACTGACAGTATATGCGCTGTCGACGGGATACTCCTCGGTACTAGTGACGTTGATGTGTTCTATTATTTCAAGGAAGCAGGTACCAATAATACCAGGTATGTGGCTGAAACCTAATTCAATGTAAGTAACTGTGTCGTTTTATACTTACGAGTAGGTACTCTGTTCAAATAAATGACAATATTCTTTCTAGTTTTACTGTGTGTGCTGGCCAGGTACGAGTTTGTAAACATGGTACCGATAACAAGTGACTACTCTAACAAACAAATTATTTGTGAATGTGGAGCTTTAATGCGAGCAGGATTCGAACCTGCGTCACATCCAATCTGAGGAAGTGCTCTGGACCGCTAAGCTATCGCAGTCACCCAACGGCGACTCCAAATCTCCACTTTACATTTGTAGTAGACGTCTTTACGAGTGGTTGACTACTCCCAATAAAATTGGTACCCAACCATACCACCAGTATTAAAGAAAATCTTTCAGGCTTGTTATTGTCTTTAATATGTTTTCTTACACCAAATAATGATAGTTTGAAAATTAGATGTGGTGCCTTACGAGGTATCTTACCTCTAGACTGGGGAGCGAACTTGATACCACTTTGCAGTACTTGGTTTTACCGCTAAACTATCACTGCATTCTTTTTCGGTTTTTTACTACTTACTTATCATCACGCCATCTCCCTTGCGGGGTAGGCAGAGAGAACAGAGTGCCAAAAGCCTCTATTCTTGCATACATCGCTCGCTTCCTCAACATTCATAATTCTCTTTATACACGCTCGCCGGTTTTGGAGACTCTTGACTCCACCTTCCTTCAATACATGACCAATTTGGTCTAGGTAGGTGAGTCTCGGTCTCCCCCTGTACCTACATCCTTCCACTTTCGCATTGTATATCTTCTTAACCAGTCGCACGTCCGGCATTCTTTCCACATGTCCGAACCATCGGAGCATTCCCGATTTAATTATTTTTTATTTTATCATTGATTTTATCATTTCCATTTTTTATTTATGTCTGGAAAATTACTATTTACTCTCTGACAAGAGGGAGCATATCAAATACTTTCAAAATAAGCAATGTAACTGTTCTATGTAAATTTTTGTAATTTCAGGAATGTTATAAGTCGTGTATTAGAAAATAATACAGTGATAAGTTATGAGGCTAGAAGCGTCCTCATCTACCTCAAGTCATATTTACAGATAGATGTCAGCGCTATTAATATGTATGATGCCAAGGTAAGGCATGTGTACCCAATTGTGATGTCACCTCGTAGACTCCGTCTATAAGACCAACAGGACCAATATTAGGTGCTTTGGAGTCACACTGCGTTCATGATGACAGTTGCATGTTTTAAAAGTAAAATGCCGAAGGGCACTTACATTCAGATAGCGTGGTTGACTAATATGATTTAACCCTTCTCATGCTGAGTGGGTCTTTCATCCGCATCAAACAATCCATCAGCCTTTCAAAGTCCACTGCTGGACATAGGCCTCCCCAAGAGAACGCCACAACGAGCGGTCCCGTCATGGGGGATAATGCCAATGCATCAAACAATAGTTTGTGTAAAAAATGATAATTGCATTGGCTATTAGTCGCTTATCGTTTTATAACTACATAGAATTTGGCCAAAGGAGATAGAAAAACCGGCCAAGTGCGAGTCGGACTCGCGCACGAAGGGTTCCGCACCATTAACTAGGTAAACAACATTACACTATTATAACTCTCTGTAACCATGGTTTTGGCTGTTACCAAATTTTGCAAGTAAAATTTGACTTATTTCGTGGTTTTCAACTTAGACTTAGATGCGCATAACGAAACAGTTTTAAATGTAAGGAACTATGTTACCATTACCTACAGTCATTCGAGGTGACTGTGCGCAGTGGGTAAGCGTGCGCAATATCGCCGTTCTTGAGATACAGCCTGGTGACAGACGGACGGACAGACAGAGCAAAAACGAGTAAAGAAACGCGTTTGTGTATGGGAGGCCCCCTTAACTATTTGTTTTATTTTATATTAATTATTTATTTTTAAAGTGAATATATAACTAAAGATTCTATGAATATTTCAAGTGTCTGCCTATTGCCGTTATCAATAGCAAGCAAAAAAGGACAAAAAAAATCACGTTTGTTGTATGGGAGCCCCCCTTAAATATTATTCTTTTTTTGTTTTTAGTATTTGTTGTCATAGCGGCAACAAAAATACATCATTTGTGAAAATTTTAATTGTCTAGCTATCGCCGTTCTTGAGGTACAGCCTGGTGACAGACGGACGGACAGACAGACAGACAGCGAAGTCTTAGTAATAGGGTCCCGTTTTGACCCTTCGGGTACGGAACCCTAAAAAGTAATAGGTATGTAAATTAGTTCCATGAGGACTCGTACATCTATGGTATAGATATTGATTTCATAGGTATAGATTCTATACCTACTATTACAAAGCACATAACACAGCTGTGTCTGTACATTCAAAATAATGTATTTGAGGAAATATGACTGTATTAGCCTATATAGGCGTTCTGAACACAAAACAACTTATTTTAGATTTTTTGTCTGTTTATCTGTTTGTTCGTTCGCGCATCACGCAAAAACTACTGAACGGATTTGATGCAACTTTGTTTATTTGATAGCTCTTGATTTAAAACTGGTAGGTATACATGTTATTCTGCTACTATATTGGAAACCTGAGCTACTATATTGGAAACCTGAGATAGAACGTTTTTTTTTGTTTAGGCGGGAATGTATGTACCTAACCGCACACCCCGTCGTTCGGGGCGACGAACAGGATAGTGTGGGGCTCTCACCCACTAAATAAGCCCGCCGTGTGCCGTCTCTCCGCCTGTGTTAACCACTGGTACTGTGTTGGATTACTTCAGTGATCCACCGGCGGCTTACCCTTTCGGGTACCTTCTAATGAGCGACGCATCCGCACACGGAGCGTGACAGCATGGAGTCGCCCTCCTTGCGACTATGTGCAGATATCTGCCAAAGCAACCGTGCCCCGACAGCACCTGCACCAGTCGGAAGGTAAGGTCTCCGTGTCGTCGCCGACTTGAGATATACCCTAAAACTAACTTTTAGCTGCGGCGGAGCCGCGGGCAAAGGCTAGTAGTTTATATAATATGAATATCAAAACATGGCCTGAATGGCCTGTAAATAAGATGACGGCTTTTTTGTCTTTGAAGTGTCCAGCAAGAAATTACTGCCTAAGTTTTTGGCCAGTAAAGAAATATGTGGCAATATTGTTCTTAATATCAGCATTCTATTTTGAAAATAGAGTGATATCTTTACGTAACTTTAGCACCTGACACCTGTAAACCCGTAGGGCAAAGAGTAGAATGAATATAGGGCCAAGCTAAGACCTATAAGTATTTTTTTTACTTAGAAAATATGAAGAATTATATATATTCATTTATAAATATAATTGGCTGCTACATAAATGATAAAATAACTATTAAAAACTTCCAAAGATCGGTGCCTGCTTGCTAGACGCTGATAATCCTCCGGAAAATTTCAACGAGGTTCAGAAGCTAGTGAAGTTCACGGCTCCCTACACGATAGCAACAGAATGTAATCAACAAAAAGCTGCTTGGTACATGTCTCTCTTGAATGAATGCTGGAGCAGATTGAAGGTTCTGCTTGTGGATAACCAGCTGTGGCAGATCTTCGTGGAAATTGAGATGAAATTATTGCCCATAATTTCAGGTAGATTCTCTTTTATTTCTATTTGACAAGCATCTTAGCTTAGCTATCTTCTTTAAAGTACAAATTATTATTTGTGAATAAGAAAAAAGAGAACTTTAGTGCGAGCGGGAATCGAACCTGCGTCCCTTCCAATCCGGGGAAGTGCTTTAATCCACTGAGCTACCGCGCCACCTTTCAGGGATACCCAATCTCCTCATCACATTTGTCTTTACTTAATTTTACTATATAGTAGCTGAGCATATCAATTGCTAAAAATATAGGTCAAAAAGAATCTCCTTGCTCAAAACTATATAAAAGCTCCCTGTACAAATCAAAAGCCTATATTTTTTATTTTTTTATTGCTTGTAGTGGTGGACGAGCTACGGCTCATCTGATGGTAAATGGTAACCGTCGCTCATGGACTCAACTATACTGAGAGTATTGTCAAGCCGCTGCTCACCATTTCATTTCATCAATATGAAATAAAAGAATAAACGGCTATCTCCTGCCACAGCCAAAACGAAACGATGTGCTTCATGGCCGGTCACACGGGAGATTGTGGTACCAACCCGCTCGGGCCCGATACCATTGGAGTACTCCCATTTGGTACCCAGCCCTACCACCAGTCATGCAATGGATGATAATTGCTTACTTCCCTTAGTCGCCTCATACGACACCCGTGGGTAAGAATGGGGTGGTGACACTTGTATTCTTAGTCCGTCACCACTCGGAATATATATATTATATCTAGATATACTTCACGAATTCCATTTTTTCGTGACCATATAATGTGGAGATGGTCAGTTTTAAGAGCCCATGATATAAAATTTATCTAATCATTTCCGTTTATGGTGACAACTAAGGGAACGCAACATTTTCTTTCTTCTATAGATTTTCTTAGTGTTAGAGCCTTGCCAATTCCAGCATGAAGAGCGGCTGTAAAGTGTCGCCCCCTCTCTCATAAAAGTAGGTAAGAATAAAAAATTAAAATGCGTGTACTTATGTACGCGCGTGAGAAGTTATACTTCTTTGGCATCATTAATAAATAAAGTAATTATTAAATTCGTAACTGCAAAACTTGTCACAGTTATGTTTTTAAATACCTTGTTCGATAAAGTAATTATGTCTAATGTCACTAGATGGCGTTAGTAAAATTTTGAAATTTCTTATAAGGCTTTGTTAACAGTTTAAGTGTCTGATCATACCCCCTCCATGGTAGCGTTAAACGTTTAACGCAACCTTGTTGGAAGTCACATTAGAAGTATAACTTCAATAACACGCTAAGGGGGGCCGCCGAGTAGTGGGGCAACTGCAAATTTCCCAGCAATACAATAAATTGGTAGTGTTACATTTGCTACTGTTGTAGTCGGGGTGAGTCGGTGTAAATCAATAAAACCTTTATTGTATACTTTTCTTTATGACACTGCACAAGCTACAATTAATAGTATTCTAACACAAAAGTAATCTCTTTATACAATAACGTTAAAGTACAACCACAATCCACAATGGTAGCAAAGCCAATCGCCATCTTATATATTATGCGCGTCGGTCGCCTGACCGAGCGCTCCCATTGGCCGGCGCGTATCGCCTGCGCAACGCTTCCGTTCGGATACTACATTGACGGCGAAAAACGCGCGGGCGGATTGCCTACACCCGCTATACTGTTGCGTTTCGTTGACTTATCCTGTCCCATCTCACTTCCTTTCCATCATCCTTAAGCCTCAATCTTCTACGTTCACGTGATGTGTCTGGTATTGCTCTGCTCACGTCTATATACCACGGTGTTTACCACCCTCGCACTATAAGTAAAATGGTCCAATTTTCCCTAAAACCTTAACAGAAATGGAGCGTCAAGGGGTATCAATTGATGTTACCAAACTGAAATCAATGGAGGAAATACTCTCAAGCAGAATGAAGCTGGTGGAACAGGAGTGCTATAGAGTAGCCGGCAAAGTATTCCAGATTAACTCACCGCTGCAAGTTAGGAGCATTTTGTTCGACGAGTTACAGCTGGATACTAAATTTAATGTCAAGATTAAAGATACTTTGACTACAGGGGTTAAATCCACGTCAGAGATCACGGTAAGTGTTCAACTTTGTAATAAATTATTTCTTCCACAGTAATGTAAGATTGGAGACCTTATTTCGATAAGGTGGGGTGGATGTACCTAACGACACACTCCTCGGAGCAGCGAACACGGTAGTGTAAAGCCCTCACCCAGCAATATAATCCACCATGGACCATCTCTCCGCCTATATTGGCGGACTACTGGAACTATTTGACCTTAGTTCAGGATCCTAAGTTTCATCATCATTTTTTATCCACAGCTTAGCGCCCTAGGACACTGAAAAATGCCGTCTTAATAACTTAAATACTATTTATATTTTGACTGATACTAGGTATCCTACTGGCCCAGACATTTGTATCCCTGGGCCAGTGCTCTAATGTAAATCCAGCACTGGTGACAGGAGTACTTGTAAAGGTTATGTCGTCAATTATAAGATGACGTTGTTACCCAATATAGCAAATTCTTCAAAAATTACTTCCAACCATCACCAGTTACGAAGTCTGATGACCATCCATCCGTTACCAAAACTGATCTTGGAGTACCGTCACCTACGCAAATCCTACGCTACCTTCCTCGCCGGTATCGCACAGCAAGTCAAAGATGGAATAGTAAGACCTACTTGGTAAGTTGAATACAAAAATACTTTGGAAAATCTAAAAGTGCACGCCTCATAATTTTCATTTTTCACAATAAAATTGATTATTTGATAAGTAACTCATAATGTATTGGTCTTCCTAAGTAGTTTTCAATAAATCACATCATCATCATCATCCATCCATCAGCCTTTTAACGTCCACTGTTGGACATAGGCCTCCCCAAGAATGGGGGATAGTGTCGTAATTGCCACGCTTGGCAGGCGGGTTGGCGATCGCAGTGGATATTGTTAATACTCGAAGGAGTGCTGCTGCCCACTTCCCCGGTATTCCCTTAGTCGGCTCTTACGACTCCCATGGGTGGAGAGGGGTGGGACAATTCTAAAGCCGGCCCCACACGGCTAAATAATAAATCACATAGATAGCGCTAATTTCAAAAAGTACTAATAAGGTTTTCACGTCTTATACGCCATCTAGCGCTAATTTTAAGAAGTACTTCTATATTGGTCTATAGAAATAGTTCAAGTAGTTCTCACGAAATAAGGTATAGCGTAGCGCTGGTTTTAGTGTCGAGTCGAGCGCAAATATTCACTATTTTTTTGTTTATTTAATAACAATTAAACCATATCGAATCAGACCGTGAAAAGTAATAGGGCTCTATTCGTAATCATACTAATTCGTAAAAGAAAAAAAAGACTCGATTAGTAAAGTATTTTGGTCGTTATCGTGTTAACATACTCACGGACGTCCAAGCCAGATTTTTTCCAAACAGTTTTTTAACTAGTTTAAATAACAAAAATGTCATCAAAAATATAATGAGTGTTAAAAATAGTGTTTGTTCTTTATATGTGTGTGTAGATATTATTTTACAAGTGAAATATATGATTAATAGAGACATTTAAAGTTAGAAAAATCAGTTTTTCTGCGTGAAACGAGAATAGTACACACCTCAACGCTTCGCTTATGAGGCGTGCAATACTTGCTGATGGTTACCTGAATACTAAGTAGGTAGTATATTGTAAATTAAAACTATTTTAACGGAAGTTTTGTTATCGCTCATGGTGGTAGACGAGTCCCGACTGATGGTAAGTGGTAACTATTGCTCATAAACTAAGAAATACTAAGAATACTGCCAGGCCACTGCTCACCATTTGATAATCATGATGGGAGCGGAAAAGAATGTCTACAACTAAAACCTCACCAACAACAAGTTGTAGTAATTAATAAAATTTTTGATACAGGGTCCAAACAGCAGCAGCGACTGGTCGCATCGCGTCTAATAACCCTAACCTGCAGGCCATACCGAAGATGCTTTTCAGTGTCGTCATGTTCTCTGATGACGACATCAACGGTACTAACTAACTATTATCATCCTAGTCTTTACTGTGCTCTATTGAATTGCTGTTGGCCTAGTCTGACCAGATATGAAATTGAGCATTTTTATAACAGTTTGGCATTTGCATACCTTTGGCCCCTGTTTAGTGACTTTCATCTTTCCTCAGAATGACTGGCGCAATGCTAGTTTTAAGACTTCACAAGCCGTCCAAAAGGATTCCCAGGCTTATTTCCTTATTACACTGGGCATTGAAACGTCTGACGAATTTTCGTGTTCGCGAATACTTGTATTAATCGACATTATTTAGTAAGCATGGAGTAATTATTCTGGCAATTTTTGGAACCTCCTGCAGAGACCCCGCAACTGAACTTTCGCTCAGTGTACGTACCCAGGGCGGGTCGATCTTTTCTGGCGGCGGACTTCAAGCACGTGGAGTGTCGCGTGTTCGCGCACTCGGCCGCCGACACGGGCCTGCTCCAGGCTCTCACACGATCTGACGACTTATTCAGGGTCCTCGCGGCACAGTGGTGAGTCCGGATACGAGAATACACTTATGACTAAATCGTTACCCGAAGATGGGTAATTTATCTCTCTAACAGGTTCTACTTCGACGTGTGAGAATCGATTATGAGGTTCTCATTATAGAAACAATTTTATATATTTTAACAAATTACAATTGTGGATTCTTCCAGCTGAATAAGACTTTTTTTTTGAAAAAATTGGATGGATCGATCGTTTTGCATTTTCACATTGGCGTAACGTAATCGTAGTTATTTAAGCAGTTTCAGTTCGTTTTGTTGGATGGAGGAGAGCTCAATAACTCATCTATCTACCCTCACTAATCCCTATCACCAGAGCTTCTATGATTGCTAAGCTAACACAATATAGGCTTAACGCATCCATCTTTACAGTATAAAAAGGAAACAATCGGACAATGGACCATTATCTATTCTATAGGTTGAACAAACCTGAATCGTCGGTGAGTCCTGTTGAGCGTGAGCGTACTAAGCGGTTGGTGTACGCGAGTCTCTACGGAGCGGGCTCGCGCAAGCTCATGGAGATCCTCGACGTCAGCAGCGAACAGGCAAAGCAGGTCGCAGCCAGCTTTGACAGTAACCTCATCTTTATTCATAGAACTAGGGGGTTAGGCAAAATGTCATATTTCACGTGTCGATTGTATCGTCTCGCTTGTACGATCACCGTGATTGGCTAACGGATTATTGTGACATCACGCGTCGGTTTCTCAACCAATCACAGTGATCTCGATACGGTCGACACGTGAAATATGACATTCTGCCTCAGGGGGCTTTTCTGTAACTTGGTTTGAGAGGGAATGTGATTGTCATTGGTTTCAGACAACCTTATGTAAGAGAGCATTAACCATACAATGCAGCAGTCTAGTTATTTCCTTTAACTTGAGCACCATGTTGAGTGGTCGGCTGTTTATTAAAATAATAAATCTTTCAACTGATAAGAGGGTAAATGAGAAATTGATTACCTGCTGCAAGTACTATCAACAATAGCTTAATGATTTAAGCATGGCCTTGTTTGTCCCAGCATGATAGTGCCAGACTCGACTAAGCAGTATCACTCTATCACAGAAAATCAGCGTGAAACATTACTAGGTTCTCCTGGTGCCATTTTGTATGGCAACTGAGAGCGCCGGAGGCCTATATCCCCTTGTCATCCTCTCCTTATTATCCTTCCTCCCCGCCTAATTCTTCCATTGTAGTTGGTGTGGCGCGAGTGATGTCTTTGATCGGATGGACCATTATGCTTCCTTGCCAACCTCCTCATCCATTCAATATAAGCATGTAGGGAATGTTTCGCGCGTCAGGAACATTTCCATCCCTGAAGTCGTTTGGTCGGCACGTGGTGAGCAAGTGTTCGAAGGCGGGCGGACGCCTCGCCACTCTCCGCGGCCGGGTGCGCCACTTCGCCAACATCGCAAGCGACGACTTCAGTCTTCGATCTCACGCTGAACGACAGGCGGTCAACTTTGTTGTACAAGGTACTGAGCCAGGCACAATGTTACATTTTGTTGCAATATTGGAAAATACATCCATGGATTGGTGCTAATCGTAATAAGTATGACCGGATTGGCGGAAAATCAAGCCACCAGAATTAATGCTTTCCTGTTTTTAAGATATTAGATATTATTGGCAAAACATTTTCGAGACAGTCGGTACCACCATCTGCTATGTGCCCGTGAAGCACCTCGGTGTATGGTTGTAGTGGGAGAAAAGCATCCACTACATCATTACCGAACATTTTTTTTTAATCCATTAGTATCCCACTGTTGGGCACCGGTCTCCATGAGAGGGATTTAGACCATAGTGCTCGAGGCAAGCCCAGAGCGGGTTGGCAGACTTCGCAAGTAGTGGAGAAAATCTCTCAGGGATGTAAGTTTTTTCACGATGTTTACTAAATCTCTGAACAAAATAGTAAGCACCATTTTCACAGTATTCTTGAGTCTATGGGCATTTACCATCAGACCATGGCTCGACTGCAGATATAAAAGATGAGAATGCTGGAATCTCTTGTCTCTGTGCAAGTATTCAGGGTCCCGCGAACGAGTGACTTCACTAATTTCTTGTCAGATCATGTAATCGATACGGGCGACGAATAAATAAATGTTGCGAAAATCTAATGGTACTAATAAATTTCTGACGTTTCGTGTGTACCTATTCCTAGTTTCATCACAAGTTTTAAGAAATAATGCGGAGTGACTACCTATCTGACTTCAACGACCCAATTAATGAGATCACTGCCGACATTAGAACGACACTTTTCCGCGCTTTTACAACTTACACCGACTGCCAGGGTGTTATTTGACATCCGGGACTCACTGCTTAACGTACCTTCTAAAGCGTGGAGGAGGCCAGATGTCCATAAATAGGCGTCACTTTTTGGTCACCCATCTGATGCCAGTCAGGCGAAAGTTGTTTAACCTTGCCAATCATTCAAGCAGTAGGTAAGTGCACAACAAGATACAGTTAAATTTTTGATAAACCGTTTGCCTGTTTATTATTATTGCGATTACGGCACTATCCCCCATTCTTGGGGAGGCCTATGTCCAGCAGTGGACTTTAAAAGGCTGATAGATAGATAGATAGATAGATAGATTGCCTGTTTTAATAGTCTTCTGTTACGGGCTCTATTATTCTATAGGTACCCATTAAGAGCCCAGGTCCTTTTATAAGCCAGACAACCCTTTTTGTTTTATTTTTTGTTAAGGCGGCAACCCTACACAATCTGACTGTTTCGACTATTTGGAATAGGTACGCTGATCCTCGCCACAGACAGTAGTGTTCAGAAATATTTACATCGTAGGGTCTGCAGCGGATCTGTGCAAGACTGCTATGATACTGACTGAGGAGCAGCTCAGGAGCACCTCGCCGGCAGTCGAAGCGCGCCTCGTTTTGCAGATACACGATGAACTAGTGTGGGAGGTCAGGGACGCAGACGTCCATAGAGTTGCTGGTATTTGCTTAGAAACCATAACTTACTTTTTTGTAGTAAACATTTTTTAGCGCTGTCATTATTTCTTAATTTTTCAAGCATTTGACATGACATATCAAAGAACACAAAGTATGAAATCGAATGATAACCACGAGCAGGAGTTGAACCTTTAACGAACAGGGTAGTGTGGGGCCTGCACCCACTAAAGAAACCCGCCGTGTGCCGTCTCTCCGCCTTTATTGGCGGGCCACTGGAACTGTGTTACATTCCTTCGGTGGGGCAGGAGTTGAACCTGTGTTTCCTGGATAACCGTTCCAGACGCTTTGCTGAGCCATTGTGATATTTTCGCATTTGGGATGGTGACGCTGAATCGCGGTCAGTGTCAACAGACAACCATGTACGCGGGAGATATTATAGCGCACGTGTGTGCGCAAACACACGTGTTGTGCACTCTCTGTTCCCTAACTCATATATGATGGGTTTACGTTCCGACTCCACCGGAACACAGGACATGGTGCTTTCTGAGGCACGGGGGTGTAACACCAACTTGCAACCTTCGGGCTGCTATTGAGAAATTCTTGCCCCAATAACTTTTTGTTCGCCCCACCCAAAGGCCTCATTATCTGCGTTCTTATGCACTACCGCTAGTTCAGAGGGAGTTAGCTATAACAAGACTTATTATAGTTACCATAGGTATAATAATAAAGTTAACGTTGTATAGCCCTTTTTTGTTTTTAAGGCGGGGGAAAATGTTCCTAACCACACACCCTGTCGTTCGCAGCAACGAACAGGGTAGTGTGGGGCCCTCACCCACTAATGAAACCCGCCGTGTGCCGTCTCTCCGCCTTTATTGGCGGGCCACCGGAACGTTGTATACCCCTGGCATAATAAAGTGAAGTGTAACCACTGATGTAACATCACATAGTTCTAGTGGTTCGCCAATACCAGCGGAAACAGACAGTGGGTTTATTTAGTGGGTCAAAACCCCACACTACCCTAATCGTTGCTCGGTATGACGGGATGTTTGTATGAGCGCAACAACAAAAAAAAGTATTATAAAGAGTGTTTGTACCTACACAGTAAACATATTTTTATTTAATTTAGGTATCGTTAAGCGTGTGATGGAAGGGTGTGGGCAGCATTGCGGCATGTCGGTACCTCTGCCCGTCGCTGTTACTGTGGGGAAGAACTGGGGTGAAATGGAATCATACGACGTGCTCACAAAATACATATAATTAGAATATTAGGTCTTGTTTTATTTTTAACCTGGAGTTTGTTACATCTTTTCATCAGCCCCCCTACGCGTAGTGTTGAATCTCTGCTTGTTTCGATATGCGAACAAGCGTACAAAGCCTATTTTTCTCAAATATCTTTAATTACCGTTAATAATTTAGATACCGTTATGAAATTAACATATTTCATTCAACTACAAAACACGTTGACCGAAAATGGGTAAAGTGACACAAAAGTCAATTGGTCCCCAAGCCTATCGGGTTATCAGGTTGTAACCAGTCAAATCCGAGAGTATTAGCATAGAATCAAGGCTATATTAATATTTATGACTAACCTTTGGCCAAAAATAAACTTAGGTAATATCTCAGCCAGTGACGAGGACACGGCGCGGCACACGCTCGAGTCGTGCCCGGCTTGGGCCGAGCAGCGCCGTGAACTCGTCGCGGAAATAGGGGGGGACCTCTCGCTGCCGAGCGTCGTCAGAGCGATGCTTGGCAGTGACAGGAATTGGGCCGCGGTCGCTGCCTTCTGCGAGGAGGTTATCTCGCGGAAGGAAGCGGCGGAGAGGGCTAGGGAGGAGGATTCTTCCGCTGACCCAAACCGCCGCCAGCGACCGGGGCGGCGCAGGCGCAGATACTTGCGCCTCATGCCGCCCTAGCTGAGGCTGCGGGTGGATGGACCGGGGAACGTCCGCCACCCGCAAGGCCTCCCGCGAAGGTGCGACGCTCCATGTGCGGATGCGTCGCTCAGTAGAGGGTACCCGAAAGGGTAAGCCGCCGGCGGACCACCGAAGGAATGTAACATAGTTCCAGTGGCCCGCCAACAAAGGCGGAGAGACGGCACACGGCGGGTTTCTTTAGTGGGTGAGGGCCCCACACTACCCTGTTCGTTGCCCCGAACGACGGGGTGTGCGGTTAGGAACATTTTTTCCCGCCATAACAAAAAAAAGGTAATATCTCAGCCAATCTCAGGTTCCCGATATAGTAGCGACATAAAATGTATAGGTAAGTACCAGTGTTTAAGTCTAATCAAGAGCTACCAAATAAAAAAAAGTTGCATCAAAATCCATTCAGTAGTTTTTGCGTGATGCTCGAACAAACAAACAGATAAACATACAAACAGACAAAAAAATCTAAAAAAAACTGTTTTGTGTTTATACACGCCTATATAGCCTTTTACAGTCATGTTTCTCAAATATCTTGAATGTACAGACACAGCTCTGTTACAGTTTTATAATAGTATAGATAGATTATTTCTACATAGATAACTGAGCGCGTTAAAAGAATCCTGTGACTCGAACCATTTGTAAATCGCGTAAATGAGTCACAGAAAGTATATATATGCGTTTGACTGTGCCGAAGTCCACTCAACACACGACCGTCTAATGGTAGCGCCTCGGTTATCCCAGCATGAATGGGCTGACTGGATCGGGGAAGTGCCACCCTCTCACAGAAGATCAGCGTGTAACAACTGTAGTTACTCCTACCGTTGTTTCGTATAGTGAGTGTAAGCGCTGGAGGTCCACAAGGAAGGGCCCTGTCCTCTCTTTATCTCCTATCCTCTCCTTATTATTCTTCCTAACAACCTCCTATACCTGTCCTTGGTGTAGGCGACGTACGATTGATGCCTCTGGTGTTGCTAGCATCTATAGGCTACGGTAACCGCTTACCATCAGGTATTATTATGCTTGTTTGCCACCCATGTAGCATAAAAAGCGTGTAAGCCTAACAGAAGGCCAGTACTAACAAAGGTCAAGAATAAAAACAAAATTTCAAGTGTACAAGTTCATATTATTAACAACTTCAATAACGAGCCTCTTCAGCAATATCAAAAAAAACTGTGAGATTTAATATAACAATTAAAATAATTAAATACTTACAAATGATAAACATGATTTCATTAACACTTAGACTATTTATAAGTACCTAAATAAAGCGAGTCTTTTATAAAGTTAATTTTACTACTGAAAGAAGTGAATTTTGTATGGTGGTCCCTGTTTGGAATAATAAATTTAATTCGTCCACATTTAGACACGCTCGCTGTATACGTACTTATATATATTCTAAATCTCGAATATATCCCCACTATACATACATTATACACAGACTCACGCCTATTTCCCAGAGGGGTAGGTAAAGACAACGTATTGCCACTTGATAAAACGGCGTTTCCCTGCACACTTCGCCCTGGTATGGACGAGACGTGACCGGTGACATAATCCGTATGATTGTTACTAAAAATCCCCATGACGTTTCACTTTTATTAACTATGATAATCTTAAGAAAAAAATATAACAAATACGTATAAAACTTTTTTCAAATGAAAATATGTAAATATCTATTAAAAAATTAATCATGATTGTTGATTACATTAAGATAAATAAATATTAAAACGATTAATAAAACATTAGTCTACATTGTGCAGCGTCTGTAGATTTAGTAATAAGAATGACTTATCTTTACCAAAAATATACTACCTTTTTATAGCAAAATAGTCTTTTTACAGAACCCTAACCCCCAAGGGTTTGAACTAATATAAGATAGTGTAAAATTATTATTTGACACATTAGTCAACAAAAATGTTATTAATCGCAAAACGTGAACACGACCAAGAATTTGAGTACCATCGGAGCTGCTTATATGCCATATTTATCAATTACGTCTCGCTAAATTCGGCTCTCTGTAAATATTACGTCACACAAGCTTTGAAACCCTCCCTTTCCTAATGCGTATTAAAAAAATAAAGATATGTGATGAATTGCGAACGGGCTCGTGTTGTAAGGACGGCCCCGTCCTACCCTTATGTGCGAACGTATTTTTAACGACCCTTATAAGGGTTATATATAACGAATGTTCGATAGCGTCGTGAGTTACTTGTACGTTCAATGTCCGTGCAGTTGCTAATTCAGATCGAACTAAATGTTTTGCGCTTATTATATTATATAGAAATTCTTTTCGGCATTTGAATTTCAATCGATTGGATTATGGAAGATACATTTTCAATGGTAATTTCATTTTAAAATATTGGTTTAAGGTAACCTACATATCACTGCTTAAAACTAAAAAGTTACTTATTAATATCACAACTTAAAATTTTTAAAAAGCATTAAAATATGTAAAAGTATTTTGAAAGCTTATTCAATAAATAGGATGGTACATTTTTTATTTGCGTAAGTTACACTTAAACTAAAATATCTAGTATATTATTATAATGAGACGGGACGTGTATAACCAAATATATACTGAAATCCACAGCAAAATAGATAATTTTCAAAATGGAAAATATACAACGACTGGGACTCAAGCCCTCGACTGTTTTCTCGAAGCTTTTTCCCAGAATACGGCCGAGCGGCCCTCACGAAACGAACGTTAGGTATAAGCGCTACCTTTTATTAGAATATACAAACCAACGTCCGTCGACCATGTATTTGACTATGTTGGGGGATGATTTTGGAAAAATTGTAAGTAATAATTTTGGAGTCAACCGACCCAGAGAATAAAAATTTCACAGAAAATTCCCCATTTCACTCTCTTAGGGGTGGAATTTCGTTAAACCCCTTTTTAGTGGATACCTGCATTTCACAAAGAACACTGACACCAAATTTCATGTCTCTAGTCCAGGAGCAGCGGTTTTGCCTGTGTTTTATTATTTCCCTGTTAAGCTTTTTATTTCGTCTCTCCTTTAATTTTTTATTTCTCCAAATAACTTTTAAATTTGGCAATACAGTCCCATCACATAGATTATGCGTACTACAATAAATTAAGTACAGTGTGTTGTCCTCGCGGCAACAGACTAGGAACACGTGTATCACTATCACTTTTTCGACATTTTACTATAAATTATTGTTATTCGAATTTCACAACAACATTGAGAAGGCACCTCATCACCCTTGCTCTCACCCCTACTCCGGGTCCGACAGCGCGCGGATGATGTCCCTGGTGTTGCTAGCGGCTATATCTCTGCAGGCTACAATAACTACTGACCATCATGCAGGCTGTACGTTTGGTTGCCACTCTTGTAGAAAAAAAATCATAACTTGACCCCAACCAGTGTGAACAGTCTGTGGTTCTTAAGTCTGGTTTCGTGGTAAGGCAACGAGCTGAGGCCGTCATTATCAGCACGGTTGCTATTCTCATGTAGCAGGCTGTGACGTAACGAGTTTTTGGGTTCTTGGCGATGTGTCATCATTGTGTAGCGGGACATCTCACGTGGTAATCTGGGAAAAATTCAAAAATATCTTTATTTCATAGGCCTATTAAATAGCACTTCAAATTGTCAATAATACACTATTATAATAATTAACACGAGCACCTGAGGCGAGTGCATCGGCAATAACAAAGTGGCGATTGCAATCGCCACAAGCGGCCGGATACCGTAGGCCTTTCATGAGAAGAACCCGGCAAGAAACTCATGGGCCACTTTTTTAAATTGCCAATTTATTACAATTTAATATAATATAATAAACAATTTTGAAAGTTAATGAATGAGGAGCAGCTCAAGCCCGTTTAGTTTTATCCTCAAACAACATTCCATCCATCCATCCATCAGCCTTTTATCGTCCACTGCTGGACATAGGCATAATATGTATAAGTGAACGCCACAATGAGCGGTCCCGTCATGGGGATAATGCCGTAATCGCCACGCTCGGCAGGCGGGTTGGCGATCGCAGTGGATGTTGTTAATACTCGAGGGAGTGCTGCTGCCCACTCCCTCAGTATTCCCTCAGTCTGCTCTTACGACTCCCGTGGGTAGAGAGGGGTGGGACAATTCTAAAGTAAAGTATTACGAATACGAAAACACGGATGCACATTAGTGCACAGATGGCAGGATGGTGTAGTTTCACCGGGGGCCTCCCTTGTTTCATGTCAGCCTGTGTTGGCAAAATGTCTGCTCTTAGTGTTGTTAGAGAGATTAGTATAGGCCTATAGGCTACGGTAAGCACTTACCATCAGTACCATCAGGCTGGCTTGCTGTTCTCGTACTTTAAAAAAATGTTTATATTTTACCTCATAACTTCTAGTTTATGTGAATTCAGCCTGTGCCAGAAATCATCATCCTCTCCACCCCATCCTTCAAATCTGTTAGAGAATCCATTCACAGCGACATACTGGTCAGATTTTATAGCTAGAACTCCTCCGACCAACCAGTCATATGTTAAAACATATCTGAACTTGTCTATACTGGCACTCATATGCCGGGGCTCGTTCATACAAACATATAGGTTGCTGGTATCCAGAGGCAGGAGGTCCACATCGTGGAGTATGAGGCAAGGGAATTTGTCACTGATAGCCTGCTTTGCACCAACGTTGTAGAGCATGCCTTTGTTCCAAGGCTTTTCGTCTTGTTGCTCTATTAAATAAATCCTGTAAAGTAAGAATGGTAAATATAAGTATTGGTTAAGCTCGACTGAGACCTGCAAAGGTAAATAGCCATTTACTTGAAATACTCCGTTTTTTTTGAAGAATATTTTTTTCCTTACGTGAATCTATCGTAGTTACTCACTATGATAACTAACTAACTTATCATGACGCCATTTTCCTTGCGGGGTAGGCAGAGAGAACAGAGTGCCAAGAGGCTCTATTCTTGCATACATCTCTCACTTCCTCAACATTCATAACTCTCTTCATACACGCTCGCCAGTTTCAGAGACTCCTGACTCCACCTTCCTTCAATACATGACGATGTAGGTGAGTCGCGGTCTCCCCCTGTACCTACATCCTTCCACTTTCGCATTGTATATCTTCTTAACCAGTCGCTCGTCCGGCATTCTTTCCACATGTCCGAACCATCGGAGCATTCCCTTTCGCATCTTTACACCAATACTTTCATACCTACTCGCTCTCTTACGTCGTCGTTACGACTGCGGTGAGTCAGC
Organism: Leucoma salicis; assembly: GCA_948253155.1. NCBI lineage: Eukaryota > Metazoa > Arthropoda > Insecta > Lepidoptera > Erebidae > Leucoma > Leucoma salicis. The sequence continues at coordinate 882,579 of OX411812.1, forward strand.
CTCACTCCACAGATTTTCCACAGAGATCGCATTTCGACCGCATTGATTTTACTCTCATGCTCCTTTTTGCATACCCAACTCTCGCTTCCATATAATAACGTTGGGACAAGCACTGCGTTGTGTATTGCGTTGCGACACGTGCCTTCTGGCTGAGGTGATGACTACCGAGAAGTTGTCCCAATGCTCCGTTCACTCTATTTCCCGCATTGACTCTTCTCTCTACATCAGTGGTGTACCTTTCATCCTGACTGAATCCACATCCAAGATATACAAATTCATCCACTTGTTCTAGCACACCATTTCCTATTGCTACTCTAACATCTGTTCTGGCTTCTTCTCTTTCAAAAACCATTATTTTGGTTTTGCTCACATTTACACGTAGGCCCCTTTTCTTACAATCTTCTGCCATTACGTCGACTAGGGTTTGCAGGTCAGTCGCAGACTGCGCTAATAGGACCGCATCGTCTGCATATCGCAGAGAGTTAACCACTGAGTCACCCATCTGAACTCCCACATTCATTTCATTCAACCTTTATAGACATTTATCCAGATATATGATAAACAGTCTGGCTGATAGAACGCAGCCCTGTTTAACGCTGATATTGACATTAAACCAGGGTGACATTCCATCATCCAGCCGCACACAAGCTCTGCAGTCCATGTATTAATCCATTGATTAATCTCGCACTTACTTATATATGTAATTTTAGTTCGTTTCGTTCGGTTTGTCTCGTATTCGTAGATCGGTACACAGTGCAGAGCTTGGAAGGGTTTAATTATCAAATATTATTGTTTTTAGTATTTCATTTTGTATATTTAATCTTTGTACTAGATGTAAGTTATTATATATATGGTGTTAATTCTAAGCAAATATCATTGCTCGTTAATTGACATCCGTGTCGTCACTAAGGCCTGCATTGAAAATCAGCGTTGCAGTGCATCTTAATTGCTGCACTGCAACATCGTTGCTGAATGCGGGCCTTATTGACACCCTTGAATTTGCGTATTTTATATTTTGTTACGTTTTTCTAGGTTAAGAATATTTCTTTGGTGTCAATAAAATAATTTGTTGTTGTTGTTGTAGTTGGACTGCACCGGTTGTAGCAGTCTACCGTTAATACCATACTCCGGCAAAATGTCCCAAAGTTCCTTTCGTACAACCGTGTCGAATGCTTTCTCCAAATCCACAAAACAGCAGAAAACCCTCTGGCCAGCTTAGATGCTTTTCCATAATGTTGCGCAGAGAAAACACTTGATCCATGCACCCCTTACACACCTGAAACCTCCTTGTGCCTCACACAAAAATTCATCAGACACCATCCTCATTCTCCTTTCAATAATCTTACCATACACTTTGGCTGCCAAACTGGTCAAGCTTATGGCTCTGTAGTTTGCACAGTCATAACGTGAACCCTTGTTTTTAAACAAGGGCACGATGACTGCGCTTCTCCAGTTCCTGGGAACCATTCCTGAGCTCTAACATAAATTGAGAAGCATCAGGAAGGATTCCCAGACACATGAGCCTCCAAGCTTGATCATCTCAGCAGACACCATATCCATACCCGCTGCCTTAACATTTTTCAAACTTCTAATCACCCATCCAACTTCATCCATAGTAATGTCATCAGAGGATATTGGTACCGAATGCTGATCTGAGACCACATGACCCCTCTTAGACCACATGTGGCACCGGTATCACCCTGAACATCCGCATACATATCTCCAAAATATTCACTCCATCGGCTTAACACATTTTGTGTTTGCGTAAGAATGTCTCCTCCTTTAGACCTTATTTTATTCATTCTGAAAGCTGACCAACCACTCCGAGATTTCTTCATCTCCCTCCAGAAAAGTTAGGTGTTGCTCTCGAAGTTTTTGGTCAGCCTTTCTTCTGCAATCATATTTGCTCCATCACGCTTCTCTTTCACTAAGGCTTTGGTGTCATTCTTACGTTGCCGGTATATTTCTTTGTTCTGTTTTTTCATACTTGCACTCAGGTTCAAAGAAGATACATATAGTCCAGCCACGCTTTCTTCTTTTGGTCGACGGAAACTGCTACTTCCATATCTCACCATGCATCACCTTTCAGTTTCCTATGTTTCCTTGAGCATCCACATACTTCTTTCGCTGTATCTACCATACTATCTTTCAATACTCTCCAGCATTCTTCTATGTCAGATTCCGGCTGACTTGACATTGTCAGCCATTCACGGACACCTTCTGCATACTTTGCTCTTACACTCTCTTCTTGCAACTTTTCAATCTTTATCCTTTCAAGCCCTCCAAAGTGGACACGCTCTCGCCAGTGTCTCCACTTTCTGAATAGACCATTAAATCACGCAATAACCAGATAGTGGTCCGTGTCGACAGTGGGACCCCTGTAGGCTCTTGTATCTAGAATTTTATTTCGTAGGCGACTGTCTACCAGAATTAAATCTATCATACTTCTCTGGTCATTCCTTCTCCATGTATACATATGGATGTCCTTATGTTGATAAAGTGTGCTTGACACAATAAGGTTTCTCTCCATACATACATCCGCAATGAGCCTACCTGCATCGTCCACTCTCTTATCACCAAATGAACCAAGCACGTCCTCGAAGTCTGGAAGCTTGGTCCCAACCCATCCATTCAAGTCTCGGCATACGATCACGCGTTCACTAGCTTCTGCCAAATCCAGAACTTCCCTAACATTATCCCAGAACTTCTTTAGATCCAATGCCACCGAAGAGCCTACTGGAGCATAAGTTGCGATCATGAAGACCCTGGTGACACCTAGTTTTATAATCCCTGGTGACACATAGACAAGAAAACGCTATTGTCTGTGGTACTCTCGCTCACCAAGTGAAACATAACAATAGGATCTATCATTAATTTACAACAATATTCTCTGAGAGAGAGGTACTTCCCCAGTCAAACCATTTGTCATAGGATTAAGGTGGAAATTCCACCTAATTATTTATACTTTACTCTAAAAGTCTACTAGAATAACTAATAAAATATATAAAAAGAATAATCATATGTGGTAGTAAGGACTATCTACAAAATATAAATTAACTATACTGACAACAATAATGTGATGTAGAAATTGATTACTAGGACTACTATTTGTTTACAAGGATATATAGAACTATCTACTCAAAATTGGTACATTACATTACTTAACTGATGCTACAAAGTTTTATGGAATCGGTAAATTTACATTGAGGATAACAGCTTGGGTTAAACGGCTGTACTGTTTCGGCTGCATTTCTTCAAATTCATTTACTTTCATAGAAATAACCTGCACTGAAAAAATACTTTTGGAATGTTTTAGCAACAACTATTTTTACAAACAAAACACCCCAATCTGCCAATATATTTTGAATTATTTTTACAAATATTTTATTACTTTTTTTTCAGAAACCATTATTTTCACACCATACAGGTGTCTCCACCCAGATTAAGAGTGATTTTAGGCCACCTTATGCATGGATTTGCATCACGCCGAACTGATACATGAGCATGTTGCAGGACTTTACAAACCTTAAGCTGATATTTTGTGAACAAATATATAATTTTGAAAAGTTGAAGATGCTAGATATCAGCATTGCTTAGTTCACGTGGCCCTTACTGTGGCTGTGGCTAGCAAGCAGCAGATAATAAAGCCACCAAATTATTTTGCTTAAAAATACAGTGAAATAAATAAGGCCAGTAATTAGGACACCTTAACTTTGTTAATCCCTAATATTGCAAAAGGGCATATAATGGCAAAAATCAGGCTTATTTCAAGCTAACACTGTAGTGCTGGCTTATTGCCTATAATACAGGCACAAGCTTGCCTTCAATACAGGCACAGGTACCTATTTAATGCCGGCAACTTGCCTAGTTACCTGATGGTAACTCAGTGGACAGCTTTCAAGGATTGGCATTAAACATTTGATAATACTTACTTGTAGTGTATATTCTGTTTTCTTAAAAATTCATGCATGTATGTAAGGAACACATCGAGTTGGTTTTGTCTATTCCTGTAAGTGACCAGTATGGCAACACTAAACATTGTGTTGCAATCATTAGGCACATAACTCCCATTATTTATTCCGCTGGCATCAAATCCATCATTCTTTTTTGGTATATCCCAGGGGTTCAATGTGTGCTTATTTTGCAGTATCTCATCATATTTACAATCTGGTTTAGTTTTCTGTAGCACTAACTTAGGTGTTATTTGCTTGTACAATTGTGTCTCTATGACTTCTGCTGGCAAATGTGTGTAGTTGTATTTTCCATATGCTGAGAAGAATTGGATTATCGCTACAAGGCATAGTATGGTGACTATACATGTGCTTATACGTAGTTGTAGGATTCTGTGAAAAAAAGGAATATTTATTTGTTTTTATTATCCAGTGTTTCCAGTGTTACAACCCTGTTATCCCACCTTCTCTCTTCAGTATAATAGGGACAAGAAAAAAAGAAAGAGCTGACAGATGTAAGCAAAACCAATTCATGTTAATCATTTTGTATGAGTTTAATTTTTTTTCTTATTAATATTGTCAAGTAGTAGTTGTGTAAGTATTCTTTAATTTTACTTACAGTACTCTTAGTACAGCAAATCCATGAGGAGATACCATTCACCGCTAGGTGAACCGTGGCTCGTCTGTTACCATAAGCAATAAAATAAAACAAGCTGTTGAAAATCTTAAGCATGCATATTTCCACATGATCAGTGATTACATGTAATTAGATATACACATTATATGGAAAGTCCAAGGTGGAGTTTCTTCTAGTCCCAACATTAGACAGGGAGTTACACTTGAAGCTTCTGGGATTGAACTTGTTCTAATTTTAAAACATCACCACCTAAACCAAAAAAAAAAATGCTATAACTCACCTGTTTTTCAGAGACCATTTAGACATTATTATAAATTATTCTGAGTGTTTATGAGCACTTAATATTCCAAATTGCGATACAGTTAAACTATCACTGTGATTGAACCGTTATAATAATATCTCTGTAATCTGTATTATGATCGTTTTTTTTTACTATACTTTATCTTGTTACGATTATACCAGATAAGAATGAATCACTGTACGATTTAACGATTGCAGTATATATCTACTTATATAATTATTTATATTAAATTAAAATATTATATCATACATATTGTTGTGATTCTTTTTAGGTTGGTTGTTGGTAGAAGAGGGCGATACAAATCGTATATAAATACGAAATCTGATATTGGTGCAATATCTAAAAATCACTTACTGGCTCTTTCGAAATCTAAGTATTACAATATCAGATTTGCGATGTACTGAATACTCGCTCACTCGTCTGTACCTACGCGATACGATACGCATCGGCCGCATGCGTGCGACAAAGCGCGTAAGATACAAATATTACACTAGTTAGAGCGGTACAGCAATATTACAATATCAGATTTGCGATGTACTGTACCTACGCGATACGATACGCATCGGCCACACGCGTGCGACAAAGCGCGTGAGATACAAATATTACACTAGTTAGAGCGGTACAGTAATATCACAATATCAGATTTTTGAACAAATTTTATATAAATAAGTAATTTTTAATCTTAACACTATGCAAATAAAGCTTACTTTCTGGTAAGTACTAATCATGATATCAATGATGTCTAATATTTATTTAGCCTTGAACTTGAGCGAATTTTGGTACTTATGGACCATTATGCACGTAATAGTTTTATTAATTATTAGGTACTTATTGTTTAATTGTGTCCGAATAGTTGCGGAAGAAAGTTTCATTTCTTTTAATTTAATTCGCGTTCTAAAATTTAGAAAGATTTTTGTGTGTTATGGACGTTGGGGATTGTTTTAATGGATTTCTTAATTAATATGTATAGTGTAAAATAATAACAGATAAAATAGTACTAGTGTATATAATAATAAAAATATAAGTAGTCAAGTGAAACTATTGTGTTTTCTTTCACTAGTGTAAATACATTTGTAAATATTCATTATAATTTAAAGTAAGTTTATGTGTAAGATTATGCAAAAAATCTTTTAAATAAAGTGTACATACCTACCTATATATAAAAAAAACTTGTGTCGTGTTAAAGACTATTTTGAAAAAATAAACGACTGATAAAAAAGCTAGATGTAGTGTTTGTGGTGATCTGTATAGCTACAAGGGATCGACCGGTAATTTAAAAGCACATTTAAAGAAGAGGCACTTGGATGCGTACACCCAAGTCGTAACGGCACAGCAGCCAATAAGGTCAGAACCACAAAGGGCCTCGACTTATGTGTCTGTTCCTGTTACTGCGACATCTGCCCCTATACCTATTTTTTAACTAGTTTAAATAACAAAAATGGCATCAAAAATATCATGAGTGTTAAAAATAGTGCTTGTTCTTTATATATGTGTGTAGATATTATTTTACAAGTGCAATATATGACAAATAGAGACATTTTAATTTTGAAAAATCAGTTGTTCCGTGTAAAGCTGGAGTAGAACCCACCTCAACGCTTCACTTATGAGGCGTGCAATAACATCGCAGTAAAATAATGATCAAGTAAGTACTGCGCGCGCATTTATGATGTGCATGTATACCACGTCCTCACACACTTACAACAAGTTAGTTATTTTTTTCTACGCTAGAAATTCCCTAAAAAATAAAAATACTCTAGATATAATTTATATGGCAAAACAACGTTTGCCGGGTCAGCTACAGCTAGTGATAAATGAATAGGTACCGAATTAAACATCTATTATACATATAAGTACGAGTATATCTACAATATCGAATTGTATTGAAATCTATGATATTGTCGTATCCTATTTAAAGATGCGCATCGGATTCGGATTAGATTTCTGAAATCTGAATCTACTCGTATGATGGATACGCGAACGTAAAATATCAGATATTAAAATATAAGATTTTGAAATCTGATATTGAAATTCGAAATCTGATTCAGATACGATTCTCAGAAAAAGTGATACGACCCACGCCTAGTTGTTGGTTGACACCACAGACTAATTAGTGTGTCTTGTTCTTGTCTTGAATTGTGGCGATTCTGATAATTCCGCCAATGACAATGTTCTCTTGATTATTTTGCTAAATTTATGTGATGGTCAGAACTCAGTAGGTATTTTCTAATAAAACGATTGGAAAGCTTTGTGAAGGGAAATAAAATAATAAATTTAGAGATAAGGCTGAAATCTGTTGAGTTACCTAAAGCAAGAAAAAAAAATAATAATCATATAAGTATCATAAAAATTGCAGTGCATATAAATTGGCAAAGCATCTAAACATACTCATTAAACAAAAAACTCGTTTCTTGCCTAAATATGGTATCAAGAACAGTATTGATTTGATACAAAAAATACAAAATATTTGTTTACCACCAAATGCAAAACTCTCTAGATGTAGAGAGCCTTTTTACGAATGTCCCATACAGAGAATCTTTGGTCTATTTAAAAAATCTGTTTCAAGGTCTCAATTTGCACTCGGGAGAGGTGGTTGATATATTACGTCTTACAGAACTTTGTATGAAACAAAATTACTTTCAATTTAATAAAGAGTATTACATTCAAAATGATGGTTTAGCCATGGGGTCACCTTTAAGTCCTTTAATGGCAGACATATTCATGGATAATTTTGAATGTCAGCACATAGTAAATAATAACAAATTATTGTATTATTACCGGTATGTAGACGATATATTGTCAGTGTGGACAGGAACTGTTAGACAACTTAATGATAAAGTCTGTTTTTTTTAAATTAATAATAAAGTTTGTTACAAAACGACCCTGAGTTGGGGTCCTTTTGTAACGTTACGTAACGTAACGTTTGTAATCGTTTTTTTTTTTTGGTCGCGAAATGCAGGTCATGAAACCTGCGCTGGTCTTCTGTTGGGGCGTTTTCGTGTCACGGATGCCAATCACAAAGAACAGGTTGATGTCTTATCAACCTGTTCTGATACATACATATATATATATATATATATATATATATATATATCCTAACTATTATAAAACTGTAACAGAGCCGCGCCTGCACATTCAAGATATTTAAGAAAAAATGACTCCACCGGCCCACATATGCGCGTCTAAACACAGAACAAATTTCCAGATCCCTTGTTTGTTTATCTGTTTGATTAGACCATAGACTTCTTCTTCTTTCTTTCTTTTTCTTTAAATTTGGTTTTGAACATACGAAGGCTTTTCAACGTGAGTAAAGGGGGCTTCAGAACATTCCAGCAACGAGTGGCAGAAAATCTAAAACTACCTCGAAAAGCCATAGTGCGATGTTTTTGAGTAAGTAGAAGAAAAGATGACGCTCTAGTTTTATACTGATGCTCCTCCCGTGCCCATGAAAGTTTATTGTAGAGATAACCTGGAGTCTTATACATTACAATACCAAATAATAAAGTAGCCAAATGTAGCTTCCTGCGTGCAGTCATTTTCATAAGGTTGCCTGAGTTTAAGAAAGGTGTAACATGTGACCGTGGTGGAATATCGTAAAAATCGAGCACATTCGTTTTGTACCCGCTGTATAAGCTTCTCCGTTCTACCCAGTATGCATGTACCATAAACGCTATCAGCATAGTTTAACTTGGATAAAACTAGAGATTCACAGAGAGAAACGCGCAGATTGACTGTTAGGTACGGCCGAATTCGGTACAGGAGTTTGAGACAGTAGAAATAATTTCGCACAGCATCAAGCACATGAGTCTCAAAGTTCAATTGACCATCAAAGACTACTCCCAGATTACGAGCCTCAGAGACTCGCTCGATTTGAGAACCTTCAATATTTATAGAAGGATTTAGAGTAACTATTTTATTTACACAAGCTTTAGACCCTAATATTATATTTAGATTTGTGTGGGTTTAGTACTAAGGAATTTGCTTTAGCCCACTTGGCTATTCTGTCTAAATCCTCATTAATTTTATTAACATATTGATAGCAATCACTTGGTTGAAAAGACAGATAAATTTGAAGGTCGTCAGCATACATGTGAAATTTTGATTGAAGTATCTGGTTAGTAACATCAGCACTGTACAAAATGAAGAGGAGAGGCCCAAGGATGGATCCCTGAGGGACACCGCTGGTTACCGACGAGCCGACGATCTAGCCAGACTGTTACCACCATCAATTTGGACAAATTGAAACCGATTAGAAAGGTAACTATGGAACCATTTCACTGATGCTATGTCACATCCATAATACGGAAGTTTGGATAAAAGGAGAGAAATATTTATAGAATCAAAGGCACGTGAAAAATCTAGAAGAACAAGGACTGTACCCATACCTTGGTCAGTAGCGTTCAATGTATCATCAACTACATCTAAAAGCGCAGTGGTGGTGCTATGGCCTTGTCGAAACCCGGACTGTGTAAGAGGTAAGATCTTATAGTTTTCCAAGTAAATCCTTAATTGGTTATAAACCATTTTCTCCAGAATTTTTGACAAACACGGTAGCAGGCTGATTGATCTAAGATCTTTAACGCATACAGGATGAGGTTACCTTAGGTATTGGTTTTACTATAGATGTTTTCCGTAATTCTGGAAAGGTTGACGTGACAATAGATTTATTTATAATTGCAGTTATTGCTGGGAGACTTTGCTGGAGCATCATCTTCAATATCTCAAGTGATATGTTATCGGATCCTAAAGCATTTGAGTTTATGCTTCGAATAGTTTGTAGAACAATATTTTCATTACCTGGTTCAAGAGTGAATGTAAAGTTATGAAATCTGTGAAACTCATAATATGTCAGAGCAGATATAGTGACTAAGTCATTACCAGGAATGCATAAAAATTGATCATTTAGAAATTCTGCATTATTGCAGGATAGAGGCAAATCATGATTAAATTTCTTAGTAATAGATAAAGACGATTTTAAGTTTTGCCATAGCTTTTTAGGGTTAGTTATACTTCTGTTAATAAAATTATTAAAATATGCTCTTTTTTCACTGTCAATTGCAGCAGTTACGATGTATTTCAAATTTTATAAGTTGCTTTATGAGTCTAAATTGCTTAACTTGTACCGTTTATGATACTTGTCTCGTACCTTAATCATCTCTTTGACAGTATCAGTAATCCATGGAACTGACTTTTCCTTAATTAAAGCTCTCTTAACGGGGGCATGTAAGTCGAATAAAGTTGTTATTAGCGTATTTAATATTGATACCATTCCGTTAACGTCTACCTGTTGGAATATTAAAGCCCAGTTTAGGATAGATAGGTCACTATGGAATAAATCCACTATAATGTTATTTAAAGGTCTGTAACAAACATATTTTGGCAGCAGTTTATTTATCTTAAAATTTAATTGTATTGATAACATAGCATGTTGGCTAAGGTCAGGTTTATGTAAGATGGAAACATTACTAAATTGGGTATCAGTACATATAAGATCAATTAAGGTTTCACTGTGTTCTGTATAGTGAGTTGGCATATGTACAACTTGTTTAAGACTACAGTAATTTAAGAAAATCTCTAGCAACCTGGTTTTAATGTCTGTACGGTTGAGTAAGTGTTAAAGTCGCCTAAAAGTACAATTTTATCAGCTTTGCTGAATGAAGTAACAGAGTCTGTTATTGCATCAATGAAAACACTTACGTCAAGCCAAGGAGGTCTATATGCAGTGCCGATGATGACAATTTGCGAGTTTACATTTATTTTCAGCCACATTTGCTCAACCATTGGCGAGTAGGGATGCGACTGCGTTTGCACTTTAATGTCACGGCGCACATAGAAACCAACACCACCACCCCGTCCCCCACGTACCACCATTGGCCTAGGCAGGTGTCGCAGGCGATAATTTGGCACCGCAGGAGCCTACCTTCTTCACCAGACCTTATCCAGGTTTCATTAAGTGCCATAATGTCAACATTAATTTCCTCCAATGCCAAAATAAACTCCTTATGCCGTGTTCCCAATGACCCAGCATTGAAGAAACAAACTTTCATTTTTTTGTTTTTAATCATTGATAATATTTAATATAAATTGTATGTAAGCCATTAAAATAAATAAACAAACTATTATTAGATTATATGTTGACCTGTAAAAGTGACTTAGAAACGAGAGATGATAATAATATGTATACATCCAAATTATAGGATCGAAATTATTATTGTTATACTTGACGCAATACCACAGTTTCATGCCCAAATAAGGCACGTTTACATTACACAAATTTCAAAGTGATAGATTCAGATTGTAAATAAACATTTGTTTAAAGGAATAGAAATTTTCCAACAAGTCCATATTAAGTATTACAGTCATGAAATAGAGATATATGTTGATTGTATTTAAGTAATAATAGTTGTTATACGAGTACAAACGCATTGCGCAACGAGATCTGATCATAAATTCACACATAGTTTTTAACCTAATCAAAAGAAAAGTATAACAATAAATAGCGCATTGGTATGCTAAAATTCCAAGGTAAAAATGGGGTTCATTTAGTTTTATTTTGGGTATTTTCCGGGCTAAAAACACGAGAAACATCGTTTTCGGTGCGGATCCACACTGTTTTATCTCCTTCACATTTTTTGTTCTTCCATGTCTCACGTGGACGCACTTAGTCGAAATCCAATTCAATTGGAGGTTACGTTAGCTGAAGTACGATGCATAGAGAGTAATGATTGGATAGCTATGGTACAGCAAAGCGATCCTGAACTTCAGCGTTTTCGTCATCGTTTCTATATTAAATGACAAAAATAACGATAATATAATAGAAATAAAAAGTAACTTTAAAATTAAAAGAGGTTTATTATACAGAAGAACTGAGGCAGGAGATCGATGGGCCGTACCAAAAGGCGTTAGGTGGCAGGTACTCAAAGCTTACCATGATGATATAGGCCCCTATGGATTCGATAAAACTTATGATAAAATTAAATCTTACTTCTGGTTTGCTAAAATGAGGCGATTTGTAAGAAAATACGTGAACTCTTGCTTAAAATGTGCCCATACTAAGATTCCAGCTGGTAAAAAGGCAGGAGAACTTTACCCAATACCGAAGGTCGACCGCCCTTTTCACACCTTTTTTTTTTTTTTTTTTTTTTTTTTATCTTAGGTGGGCAAAAATGTCCTGCCGCACACCCCGCTGCCCGGGGAGACAACGGGGTGAATGGGGCTCTCACCCACTAAAAACCCACCGTGCGCCTCCACCCGCCCTTGCTACGGCGGATCACGGGTACCGCGTCGTTACGACCGCGATCCGCAGGCGGCAGCCCCTACGGGCACCCTCTCTTGAGCGACGCCTCGCGCACTTGGGCGTCGCACCTTCGCGGTAGGCTTCCGCGGACGGCAGGGTACTCCCCGACCCCACCGTCCGCAGCCTCGGCTAGGGCGGCATCAGGCGCAAGTAAGCGCGCGCACGCCGCCCCTCGCGCCGGCGGCGAATCGGGTCCGCGAAGGAGGATTCCTCACGGGCCCTCTCCGCCACCTCCTTCCGCGAGATGACAACCTCGCAGAAGGCGGCGACCGTGGTCCAGGCCCTGTCACTGCCAACCATCGCTCGCGCAACGGCCGGCAGCGACAGGTCCACGCCTATGACTGCAACGAGTTCCCGGCGCTGCACATCCCATGCCGGGCACGACTCGAGCGTGTGCTGCGCCGAGTCCTCGTCGCAGTCGCAGTGGTGACAGCCTGGGGTCGTCTCCCTCCTTGCGATCGTGTGCAGGTATTTGCCGAAGCAACCATGCCCCGACAAAACCTGCACCAACCGGAAGGTGAGGACCCCGTGCTGCCGCCCTGCCCATTCTTCCAAGATCGGCCGGAGCGCCCCCACGGTCCAGAGACCGGCTCGGGGCGTCTCCAGCCGAGACTTCCACTTTAGGACGGTGGCGCGGCGGGCATCTTCCCGCCACGATGACATTACGCTCGGCGAGGGGCGGCTGCTCCCCGCCCGCGCCGTCGACGCCCGCCGATAGACGTCGGCGAGCACCTCCGCCTCCAGATCCCATGGGGGGGTTCCGGCCAACGCGCAGGCTGCATCGGTCGAGACCGTGCGGTACCCGCGTATTGCCCTGACCGCTACGACCCTCTGTGGACGCCACAGAAGGGCCCTATTGCGAGCGGCCAGGGACTCCGCCCACACGGGCGCGCCGTACAGCGCCATCGACCGTACTACCCCCGCGTAGAGTCGTCGACACGCAAGACTCGGTCCGCCCAAATTCGGCATCAGTCGCCCGAGGGCGGACGCCGTGTTGACGAGCCTTGGCGCAAGACGGCGGAAGTGCTCGTCAAAGTGCCACCGTCCATCCAATACCAGGCCCAGATATTTGATGTGGGCCTGGATTGGCAAGCCCACCCCATTGACCGTTATCGAGGCGCTGGAGGGCGGGCCCCGTCGGCGCCCATGGAACAGTAGGGCCTCCGACTTTTCAAGGGCCACCCTAAGCCCCAGCGCCTCAATCCGCCTGACCACCTCCGCGGTACCTGAGGTGGCCAGCGTTGCCGCCTCCTCGAGGGTCCAGCCCCGGGCTGTGACGAGCGTGTCGTCTGCGTAGCAAATTACGGCCAGCCCGGGGGGGAGCCGGCCACGGAGGACCCAGTCGTAGCCGATGTCCCACAGGAGCGGCCCAAGAACCGAACCCTGCGGGACGCCGCACGACATAGCCCTCCTTACAACGTCCCCTTCCCGGTCCACGAAGAGGACGCTGCGGCCGTCGAGGTAGTCCGCCACCAGCCGCCTTAGGTAGAGGGGCACTCCATGGTACCGGAGTGCCTCCTTGATGCAGCCGAATGGCAGACTATTGAAGGCGTTGGCGATGTCAAGCGACACCGCCAACAGCACATCCCTCGAGGTGACGGCCTCCGCAGCCGCGGCCTTCAGGCGCAGGATGGCGTCGACCGTAGACCGACCCGCCCGAAATCCAAACTGGGCGTCGGACAGGTCGGGGCCGACCGCTCCTAGGTGCCGGACGATGCGGGCAGCGACTACCCGCTCGAGGAGTTTGCCCACCTCGTCCAGCAACACGATGGGCCTCAAGGCCGAGACTGTGTTCGGAGGCCGTCCCGGCTTCGGCAGGAGCACGAGCTTCCCCTCCTTCCAGCAGTCAGGGAACCGTCCGGACACCAGGCAAGCGCCGAACAGTCCCCCGAGGCGGGGCTCGAGATGGTCGAGGACCAGGGCCAGCACTCGGGCGGGAACCCCGTCCGGCCCGGGGGCGGCGCCTCTCCGCATACGCGCTACCGCTGGCCCCATTTCCGTCGTCGTCACGGGCGGTACCTCCACGTCATCGGCCTCCCGGTCATCATCTGGCGGAGCCATGACCGGGGGCGTGTGCACCGCCCGTGAAGGGAAAAGTCCCTCGACCACCTCAGAGAGGAAGCCCGGTTGGAGGGTCTCCGTAAGGGGGGGGCCCTGGGCGCGGAGCTTGTTAAGCGCCGCGCGGTACGGGCGTCCCCAGGGGTCACGCTCGAGACCCTCCAGCATCTCCTGCCTTTTCGCATCTTTGGCGCGACAGATGGCCAGCTTTAACGCGGCGCGCGCACTGCTGTACGCCGCATACAGCCGGCCCTCCCGCTCTTCGTCGCGGATTCGGCGACGGCGGCTGCGGGTGTAGGACCTCCGGGCACGAATACAGGCCGCACGGAGGTCCGCCAGCTCCGGGGACCACCAGTAGACCCCCTTCCGTCGAGGCGGGCGCCGCACACGGGGCATGGCCGCATCGCAGATCTGCGTAAGCATGCCACGAATGCGGCCAGCCTCGGCGTCCACGTCTTCCGTCAGGGGGGGAGGCAGCCAAGATTGAAAAATGGCCGCCTCCACTAGCAGGTCCCGGTCGAGCCTACCCACAGCCCATCGCGGAAAAGCGGAAGTTCTGTCAGCCGCGTGACCCCTGCTGGCGCCCTGAAGGTTCCGGGAGACCTCTATCTGAATATATCTGTGGTCAGATAGGGTCTCGACCTCCTCCAGGACTCGCCAGCTCCTTACGCGTGCGGCGACACCAGGGCTAGCGAACGAAAGGTCCACTATCGACCCGCCCCAGGGCCGCACGCACGTTTGGGCGGACCCTCGGTTGAGTAACACGAGGTCCGCCGCTGCCGCCCACTCTTGGACCGCCGCACTTCGGGGGTCCGTCCTGGGGGACCCCCACGCCGTTGATTTGGCGTTGAAGTCCCCCAGCACGAGCACAGGGCTCGGTGCTATACGCCGTATCGAGGTCTCCAGGTTGTGCAGGAAGACCTCGAAAGCCGCCAGACTACGACTAGGGGAGAAGTACACGCCATACAGCGTGACCCCTCCCCATTCGGCCGCCACATATCCCGTGCCCTGGTCTTTGAGTGACAAGGGCGGGGAATGCGGCGCCGCCGAGCCTTTTCACACCTTGCATATAGACCACCTAGGCCCTTTCGTACGTAGTAAAAATAAGAACACTTACTTACTTCTTATAATTGACGCTTTTACAAAATATATTATACTAGTACCCGTCAAAAATACTAAATCGGTCAACTCTATACTTGCTTTAAAAAACTATTTCCCCACTTTTGGTGTCCCCACGCGAATAGTTTCAGATACAGGTAGTTCATTTACTTCCAAACAGTTTCAGGAATATTTAGGTACGTTAGGCATTAAGCACATATTAAATGCAGTGGCAACAGCACGTGCCAATGGGCAGGTGGAACGTTACAATCTAGCTGCTCTTGCAGCGAGCAATTACAAAAAGTCCGAAAATCTGTGGGACGAATGTGTATCAGAAATACAATGGGGCTTAAATAATACTATTAATAAAGGAATAGGGAAGACACCATCACAAGCGTTATTTGGTATTAATCTAGCCGGCACATCAAATTCACTTCTTAATCTTAACATTACTGACGGTTCTGAGCAAGTAGAAAATAGTATTCGAGATATTAGGGATGAAATAACAGAACACATAGAGAAAAAACAAATCGAGCAAAAGAATAGATTTGATAAGGGCAGGAAAAAGGTTAGGTTTCAAATAGGCGAGTTAGTTAGGGTGGAGAGAGATATACCCTCGACAGGGAAAAGTAGGAAATTAGTCCCAAAGCTTCGTGGCCCTTATCGTATTGTGGAGATCCTAGATCATGACAAATACAAGATAGAAGATACCCCGCTATCGCGAAAAGGGAACCGGAAATTCATCGGAGTGTTTTCCGTAGATAAAATATACCCTTGGTTAGTGTACAATAGAAATAGTGGCACTGATACAGGTAGTTCATCCGAAACAGGTTAGTGATCGGTGATCGTTCGTTGATTGGGCAGTAATAGTAATTATTTGTATTGGGCTAGGCTCCGCCAAAATGAAGATGATGACGAGGAAAACATTCGGCAAAATTGCTTCTTCGTTGACGAAACAAAAATAAGCACTCATCCAGACAACCGATGTGTCCGTGTCTGGAGAAGACGTGGGGATGCAGAGAAACAAAGAACTGCCACTACTGTACTGTTCAACAAGGCGGGAAATCGGTGACCTTTTGGAGCGGAATAATGATAGGAGCTAGAGCGCCGTTAATATCGTATCGGGGCTTGATGACTGCAGCTTTGTACCAAAATGTTATCATTGAAGGAATCCTCAGCACGCTTGGGATGCTCTAAAGCGAGCTGTTTGGAACCGTCAGCCACCTCCCTAGACAGTGCAAGAAATCAGGGAAGCTGCTATTGAAGAATGGGACAGGTTCCCGCAAGAAATCCTGAATAACTTGATTCTCAGCATGCCCATGAGGATTGCTGCTTGTGTTCGAGCTAGGGGAGGAGTTATCTTGTACTATATAAAAACAATTCTGTAATAAATTCTTAATAATGTTTCTTATTTCGACGTTTTCTTTCATTTATTTCTTAGTCACAATTGCATTAAATATTCAAATCAAATTTTGATGTGAAACATCTAAAGCGGAGGGAGGGTAAAATCGGCTGTTAGCGTGGCGACGCTTTTATTGTACTTGTCCCGTTCAAATTTTGCAAGTTAAATTCGACACACTTCCCGGTTTCCGATTGAGCTGAAATTTTACACGCATGTGTATATCACGTGACAATGCAATATTATGATGACATGGAGCTGATCTGATGATGGAGCTGGAAGGTGGACATAGGAACTCTATAATGAAACGGCGCAACCCCATCGAGTTTGGGCTCGTCTGATTCGTCTTGCCGAGTACTTTGTCTTTAGATGGTATCCAGGGTCTGATGATGCAGCTGGAAGGTGGCCATGCGAAACTCTGTAATTAAATGGCGCAACTCCATCGAGTTAGGGCTGGTTTGAAATGTCCTGACTAGAACTTCAGTCATAGATGATATCCAGGGTCTGATGATGGAGCTGGAAGGTGACCACAATAACTCTGTAATGAAACGACACAACCCCATCGTGTTTGGAATCATTTGATTCGTCTTGACGAATACTTTGTCTTTAGATGGTATCCAGGGTCTGAAGATGGAGCTAGAAGGTGCCCATAGGAACTCCGTTATAAAACGACATAACTCCATCGAGTTTGGGGCTCGTATGATTTGTCTTGACGAGTACTTTGTCTCTAGATGGTATCCAGGATCTGACGATGGAGCTGGAAGGTGGCCACAGTAACTCTGTTAATTAAACTACGCAACCCTATTGAGTTTATACTCGTTTGATTCGTCTTGAGGAGTACTTTGTCAAGTTATGATCATTTTATTTCTACGAAGTAAGTCCAATGTTTTCACATCTGCTAGATGTCCCGCGACGTCTAGTTTTTTTTATTTATAAAACAATTAAAAATAGTTAATATTTTAGTTTCAATAATGTTATTTTCTTTTTAAAAAAGATATCACGCAAGCACTTTTCTTTTATAGAGTGAAATTTAAAAAATACAGCGTAATTTGCTAGTGATCTCAAACTTTTTTTGATGTGCCTACATACACACATACATAGTATTGTAGGCAGAGGTGTATTACACACCCACGGTTCGCCAGCTATGTTTAAGTCCCACATAAAAGGGGGCGAGCCTATTGCCGTCTACCGGGCACATTTTCAAACTCCAGGCTGCTACTGAGAATTTTTCTTTTTACGGAAAAGCTCAATAACACTGCTTGACCCGGGGATCGAACCCGATACCTCATGATCAGCAGTCGCTTATACTACCGCTGCACCACAGAGGCAGTTCTTTTTAGTTACTGTGGCCGTCTTCCAGCTCAATCATCAGACCCCGGTTATCATCTAGGTACCAAGTACTCATCAAGACGAATCATGCAAGCCCAACCTCCATGGGGTTATGTCGTGTTATACTGGAGTTCCCATGGCCACAATATTTTATTTTGATAGCCCTGACAAATAGCTCCCGAACGACTGAGCGTAGATGTTCGGCGGTCGGGAGCACCCCGCCCGCGTTCACCCCGCACCGCACCTCACGATTGCTCTGTCTATACGTCTTCGATGGCCGACTGGATGGTTCTTCGACTGTGTCACTAATATAATAATTCGTTAGAACCACTTGGCCTACAGATCCCTAAATAGGTAGTTATTTAAGATTGTAACTTAGAACTGATTTAGAATTATATTCACATCTACCTACAATATAATTTAGGTATTCACATATATATTTATTTTAAAACTATTTCTTTTTGCTACTTGCTTCTTATCATCACGTCGTCTCCCTTATGGGGTAGATAGGTATTTTAAAACTATTTTTGTTAGATGTTGTTTATGATCACGCCGTCTCCCTTAGGTATAGAGCAGGCATGTATTTTTAAAAAAACAATTTCTTGCTGTATTAAAGTTTTATACCGGCAGAATTTAGGGGGGTACTGGTTATTTTTTTTATTAAAACTTTTACCAGTGTCTTATATTTTGGATGATAACGCTTCAGTATAATTACGAATAGAGCCCCATCACTTTTCACAGTCTGATTCGACATGGTTTAATTGTTATTAAATAAACAAGAAAATAGTGAACATTTACGGTCAATCGGTCATGTATTGAAGGAGGGTGTAGTCAGGAGTCTCCGAAACCGGCGAGCGTGTATGAAGAGAGTTATGAATGTTGAGGAAGCGAGAGATGTATGCAAGAATAGAGCCTCTTGGCACTCTGTTCTCTCTGCCTTCCCCGCAAGGGAAATGGCGTGATGATAAGTTAGTTAAGATAGTTTACGGTCAATTCGATGGTACAGTGGTACACTAAAACCAGTGCTATATCTTATTTCGTGAGAACTACTTAGACCAATATAGTAGTACTTCTTAGAATTATCGCTAGATGGCGTATAAAACATGAGAACCACATTAGTACTTTTTGAAATTAGCGCTATCTATGTGATTTATTGAAAACTACTTAGTAAGAACAATACATTATTAGTTACTTATCAAATAATCAATTTTATTGTGAAAAATGAAGATTTTGAGGCGTGCACTTTTGGATTTTGCAAAGTATTTTTTTATTTTATTGCATGTAGTGGCAGACGAGCCACGACCCATCTGATGGTAAAATGGTAACCGTCGCTCATGGACTCTACTATACCGAGAGTGGGTATTATCAAGCCGCTGCTCACAATTTAATTTCACAGATATGAAATGAAAGAATAAACGGCTATCTCCTGCTACAGATAAAACGCAACGATGTGCTTCTTGGCCGGTCACACTGGAGATGGTGGTACCAACCCGCTCGGGCCAGATACCAAGTGAGTACTCCGACTTGGTACCCAGCCCTACCACCAGTCATGCAATGGATGATAATTACTTACTTCCCTTAGTCGCCTCATACCATATACCCATGGGAAAGAATGGGGTGGTGACACTTTTATTTTTACTCCGTCACCACACGGACGGGAATTAAGTTTTTTTTTTGCATGTTCAACTTATTTACCCAGCAAAACGAAAGACAACTGTAATTATATAATCCTTATAACATAAGAAATATATCTGCCGGTGAAAGTGTAGATGCCGTCCCAATTGGTCTGGTCATTTCGGAGATTAGTCAGAACAAACAGACTGACCAACAAAAACTAACAAGTAAGTATACTTCCATATAGTAAATAGAGTAAAAAGCTGTTATTTAGATATTACCTACAAACAGACTCTTCAATGTTATTTATTTTTATAGATATTTAATATAAACATGTATTGTATTCTAATTTTCTATTAGAGTCTTCAGAGCAGAAGTGCTATGGAATTAATTTCCTTGTATCAGATTTGTATTAATGAATATTATTTATGGATTTTACCTATCATATTGTAATGAATTCATAATATGCTTTTATAATGTTGACAATTAATGATAATTGTGTTAATAGAAGACTACTCCATTAGAGGATATTAGAGTTACAAACAATATATAATAATAGAGCATCCTTATCAAATTGTCCTAGAATTCTAATTACTTATCATATCTAGCACATAATAGCACCACAGAAAAATAAAAAATTCCATAATGATACTCTTGTTTCCTCAATTCTGGCTAGTTTATATATTTATTTATGTATAAATACTTGTGCCAAAGGAGTTTGGTGATTAACCAAACTCCTTTGCTTCTCTCTAACTTGGGGCTGGACGGATTTTGATAAATATTATCTCTGTGTATTTGATTAGTTCCTGAATGATTTAGATTTACGATCAATCCGGTAAGTAGAGCTGCGATCATATTCCAGCATATTTATTTTAATTTTTTATATCATATTCCAGGATATTTATTTCCATAGAATTTGGTTTTTTAATTAGTCTTTTTTACTCTAGCACTGGAAATTAAAATCTGAAAGTTATGGTATTGTTCTAATGTTAAACAAGCCAATAATCAGTCAAGACAATGTCAGTTGGTCTAGTCTAGAACTATCTAAGTCTTTGGTTCTTCAAAAAAGAAATTGCACATGAGTATTTTGAACAGAAAATATTAACACATCTAATGATTTGTTTTGAGATTTATTTTCATAAAGATATTTACTTGAGGAAAGTAATTAAACCATTAAACAGTTGCAAAGGGTTACAGTGCAAGGCAAGTTAACTCACTATAAGTCTTAAATTATTTGAATATCTATCACAATGATAATTAAATAGATAATTATTACGATAGCAAATTACTTCGAAACGCATTACTGCTTCAGTAATTTCCTTTGGATACATGTATGGAAGTGACATATTATTATCTTTGATCTAAATAGTTCTCACAACTACTTAAATGTTTTATTTGTGGTATCCTTGACACGCGCTCCGGTTCCTGTGTAAACATTGGTTCGTTATATTGTATTTCCCAGTACTAACTCTTATCAGTTTATGAATACACAAATGCACGACTGTGTACATTTTAAATTGACCGCCATTATGCGGTTTATGTCAATATTGTCAAGTTGAAGTCTGATCACCTGACGTACAGGACGTAAACAAACGATCAATGTGTTATGAAATAATTTTAAAATAATTAAATTAAGATATGTAATCTAAAATAAAACCGTGTAGTGAGATATAGATTAGTGTTTTACAAATTTGAGTGCTTAAAGAATGACTTCAAATCGACTTAGCGTATCAAAAAAATATAGAATTGATCCACTAACCTGCAAGCCTTTAGATTCATTTATGGAAATAATGATGTTTTTAGAAAATCCACCTCCTTGGCGGACTTTATGTAAAGAGTTAACAGCACATAGTAAAAATAAGATACAGAATAACAGCACTAATCACCAATTTCATTTTGAACCGTCACTTGAAACACCGGCTCACTACTGTCATTATGATCCGGATATGGAAGCACCAACGCGGTGTGACGTAACAGAAAAAAAGTTACCCAAGACACTGGTATGTCATGATTATGCCAATGGATATCATGAAGATAGGTAAGTATTATATCTTATGAATTTCAATTATAAAATCTCGATGAGCTTAGTGTCAATCTCCTTGTGGTATTAAATAGCAATGGTAAAATCACCTCGTAAATAATTTGTTGTTTTGTTGTTGATGCGAGATTATATTATAAGGAAATTAGTAAATGAAGGCCATAGAAGTTTAAAAAAGTTTAGACAATCACTATAGGTACCTATCTTAATCTGCTGTTAGAACTAACCTTATGACGATTTACGTCTGAAAGCCTAAATCGCTACTAATCATATAAATACTTAAATACCTAGTCCAGCAGTATTGTATGCGACTGCGCATCACGAGGTTTCATGTTCGATTGCCAGGTTGGGCCAACAATAAGTTAATGGGTCTTTGTCAAGAAATCCTCAATACAGCTCCGGGTTGGAAAATTGGTGGTATTTAACGCATGCTTCAGTAAGCACGTAAAGCTGTTGATCCTGTGCCACGATCTCTCTCCGTGTGTCGGAATGCCGTTTAACGGAACAGGGTGCACTTGTGTTTGCGTATACACTCGTGCACTATAATAGGTACTTAGGTATTACCTGCGTAGGTACGTGGCTAGTGTTTGTTGACAATTGACACTGACCGCCGCGCCGTAACCAAAATGATGATCTGGTGATCATGATTATTATTACCGCACTTCTCGGTTAACGAGAACATAAAGTGCGAAAATTTGAAATTAACGTTAATAGTCACTAGCAAGATTTCAACCTGCATCACCTGGAAAAGCGTTCCAGGTGATTTGCCAATTCAGCCGTCGTGACATCCGCTCGAGACTACTAATTTTTAATTTCGATAACACATTGCTTCATGCCTTGGTTGCGCTTGGGTGGTAAATGCCTAGATACATTTCAAATGCTTAAAATATACATAAAAATATCAAAACATACAACTAGTTAGCATTTGTACAACCCTTGTACTCATTCAAATATTCGCGGTAGCTACTCTACGCTTTATATTTACACCAGCAATGGTGGATCCCTCGGCAGATTTAATAAGGTCAATGCTACTGATTCCTAATTAGCGAACTATGTCTGTGACTCCAGTTTTATGTCACATATCCATCCATCCATCAGCCTTTCATCGTCCACTGCTGGACATAGGCCTCCCCAAAATATGGGTTTTACCATAATCGCCACGCTTGGCAGGCGCGTGGGTGTTGGGTGAATGTTTTTAGTACACAGGGGAACGCTGCTGCCCGGTCCCCCGGTAATCCCTTAGTTGGCTTTTACGACTCCCATAGGAAGAGACGGGGTGGAGCTATTCTTGGTACCGGGCCCTCACGGCGGTGTATGTCACATATACTTACTCAGTTGGACTGAGCAATTGAATGAGCAGCGATGCGACAGTACTCTAATACTCTTAGTATATAGTTGAGTCTAAGACCGGTGGTTACCACTTACCATTAGATGGGCCGTGTGTCGTCTACCACTAAAAGCAACAAAAATATATACTATCTTGCGAGAAACTCCGAGCGTAGCTCCAAAGCTTGCTACGATTGATGAATATTAGACATTATGTTTTTTAAACTCTGAATTGATTTCTAGCTTACTTACTTACTTATCATCACTCCATTTCCCTTGCGGGGTAGGCAGAGAGAACAGCATACATCTCTCGCTTCCTCAACATTCATAACTCGCTTCATACACGCTCGCCGGTTTCGGAGACTCCTGACTCCACCTTCCTTCAATACATGACCGATTTGGTCTAGGTAGGTGAGTCTCGGTCTCCCCCTTTACATACATCCTTCCACTTTCGCATTGTATATCTTCTTAACCAGTCGCTCGTCCGGCATTCTTTCGACATATCCGAACCATCGAATGAAAGAGAGTATTGGTGTAAAGATGCGAAAGGGAATCTTTCGCATCTTTACACCAATACTCTCTTTCATACCTACTCGCTCTCTTACGTCGTCGTTACGAATGCGGTCAGTCAGCCTCACTCCGTAGATTCTCCGCAGAGATCGCATTTCGACCGCATTGATTTTACTCTCATGCTCCTTTTTGCATACCCAACTCTCGCTTCCATACAATAACGTTGGGACAAGCACTGCGTTGTGTATTGCGACACGTGCCTTCTGGCTGAGGTGATGACTACCGAGAAGTTGTCCCAATGCTCCGTTCACTCTATTTCCCGCATTCACTCTTCTCTCTACATCAGTGGTGTACCTACCTTCCATCCCGACTGAATCCACATCCAAGATATACAAATTCATCCACTTGTTCTAGCACACCATTTCCTATTGCTACTCTAACATCTGTTCTGACTTCTTCTCTTTCAAAAACCATTATTTTGGTTTTGCTCACATTCACACGTAGGCCCCTTTTCTTACAATCTTCTGCCATTACGTCGACTAGGGTTTGCAGGTCAGTCGCAGACTGCGCTAATAGGACCGCATCGTCTGCATATAGCAGAGACCTAACCACTGAGTCGCCCATCTGAACTCCCACATTCATTTCATTCAACCTTTGTAGGCATTTATCCAGATATATGATAAACAGTCTGGCTGATAGAACGCAGCCCTGTTTAACGCCGATATTGACATCAAACCAGGGTGACATTCCATCATCCAGCCGCACACAAGCTCTGCAGTCCATGCAGTTGGACTGCACCGCTTGTAGCAGTTTGCCGTTAATACCATATTCCGGCAAAATGTCCCAAAGTTCCTTTCGTACAATCGTGTCAAATGCTTTCTCCAAATCCACAAAACTGCAGAAAACCCTCTGGGCTACAGCCAGATGCTTCTCCACAATGTTGCGCAGAGACAACACTTGATCCATGCATATCCTTTCACACCTGAAACCTCCTTGTGCCTCACACTAAAATTCATCAGGCACCAACCTCATGATGAATTTTTTTTTTTGACATTTGATTCCTAACGATAATAGAAATCATTGTAACTTAACATATCTAGTGATAAGGCCTTGCTTTTCAAAGCATAAATGGGCTGTCTCGATCGGGGAAGTACCACCATTTCACAGGAAATCAGCGTGAAACAACCGTAGGTACTCCTGCAGTCGTATTTTGGTGATTGAGAGCGCCGGCAGACCAAACAACCCCTCCCCCTTACCTATATTATCCTTCCTCTCCACCCGCTATTCCTTTCCTTGGAGGTGGCGACGAGCGAGTGTTGCTAGTGTCTGTAGGCTACGGTACCGCTTACCATCAAGTGGGACCTATGTTTATTTGCCACCGATACTTCTGGTGAATATATTAAATATTATTACAGCTTAATAGAAGGTACAGTGGACTATGACGCGTACACATTTTACAACTGGGCCGGAATCGACATATTTTGTTACTTCAGCCACCACTTGATAACGATCCCCCCTCTTGGGTGGATTAACGTTGGACATGCTCATGGTGTGAAAGTTATAGGTTAGTAAAATTTACATAGGTAAATATAAATTTTGACTAGGTATAAGTATGAATATAGAAGAATCGATTAGAGAAGAGAAGATTCGGGGGAAAGTTGCGAGAACGGGAGATTGAGGTAAGCATGGATGGGTTATTTGTGTCAAAAAGTTTACTCAGATTGACTATCAAGGGCTAGAAGTCAACCTTTTTTTTTGTTAAGGCGGGAAAAAATGTTCCTATCCGCACACCCCGTCGTTCGGGGCAACGAACAGGGTCGTGTGGGGCCCTCACCCACTAAAGAAACCCGCCGTGTGCCGTCTCTCCGCCTTTATTGGCGGGCCACCGGAACCATATTACATTCCTTCAGTGGTCCGCCGGCGGCTAGCTAGAACTTAACCTTACAATTTGAATGTTATAAAATAGAAAAATAAGTTCAAACTGGCTTGAAGTGTAACGAGCTGCGATGTTGCGAGTATACCAAATAATGTAAAAGGCTTTAGCGTCCTGCTAAAGGCAATATAATTACACGTAGCGGCCTGCGACCGATTGTTGGAAAATACCTATCGCAGTCGCACCACTAGAACAGCTCTAATATAATTCGACCAGAAGGGTCAACCATCTTCTAACTATACGTGAGACAAATGAATAACAAGACGAATATTGAGAACAACTATGATTGATCGCTATTGTTAGGAACAATGTAAAAGTATCATTATTTTATTTTTTAATTTAGTATTAGAATTAGGCACCTATATGTTCTGCATATGCATATGTAAAAATTTGCACGACAGGAACGATAATATCAGAATGGACGGAGGGCGTACAGTTCTGGGACAAAGTCCTGGTTTCGGAGGAATCATACAGAAAATTTGCCAGTGCAATGGTAGCGATTGCCAAGACACTGAAGTTTGATGGGTGGCTTTTGAACGTCGAAAATAAGGTTTACTTTTATTTTTTTAATATATTTTTTTAGCGTACTTAATACAAGTGCTTGCTTACACCTGATGGTAGGTTGCAAAAAAGTGTTGGATGATGACGAACCTTTTTTTTTAATGCGGGAATAAATATACCTAACTGCACCGTCATTCGGAACAACGAACAGGGTAGTGTGGAACCCTCACCCACTAAATAAGCTCGTGTGCCGTCTCTCCGCCCGTACTGGCAGATCACAGGAACCGTGTGACTCTTCAGTGGTATGACGACGGCCCTGACCCCGCGTCAGTGTATTCTGCAGTAACTTCTGTTACCTCCTTTCAATAAGGATAAATATGTTAATGTATTCCTTTTAACAAATGAAAATTGAATATATCCTTTCACTATGTGAAGTGGGATTGCATAACGCAATCCCACTTCTGACTTCTTAATGTTGGAGATTGTAAAGTTAAGTTTCAAGGCAATAACGACTGTAGTTGAAATAACTTCGCTGATAAATATTATTGGATCGCAAACTATTCTATTAAATATTTTTTCTAAAACTGTTTTCCCAAAAATTGTTTCTAGATAACAAAACCTGACATGCTTCTGGAGTTCGTAAAGCATCTACACAAGACACTGCACGCAGAGCTACCAGACCCTGTGCTAATATGGTACGATAGCGTCACCATCCAGGGTAACCTTAATTGGCAGAACGGCCTTAACGAAAAAAACAAGTTAGTATGCCTAATACTTGGTGATACTTACGCTGAAACTTTTTTATGCCAGTATTGAAGTCTTCGGAAAATATGTTATGTTAGTTAAGTAAAGTTAGTTATAGGTACATTCAAGTTGATACACGAAATTTTCAGAGCCTTCTTCCACGCATGCGATGGTTTCTTCACCAACTATTCATGGTCTGTGGAGGACGTGGTGAACAGTGTGCAGGAGGCCGGTGACCGAGTGACGGATCTCTACATTGGCATCGACGTCTGGGGTCGTAATTTCTATGGTGGAGGGCAGTTCAACACACAAGAGGTATTATTATTCTATGGCTTACAATTCCCTTTCATCATATGCAAATATACCAGTGGGCCTAGCCAAGTTGCATTCTATTATCGCTAACGCTAATACAAAACTATTTAAATGTATGGGAATTTGACATCTTTAACCATTGATAAAGAACCTATATTTATCTAAGTCTTTAACAATATCTATAACGCTAAGTCACGTGACTTAACGTTAGAGATGTCAAATTTCCATACATTTTAATAGTTTTCTATTAGCGTTAGCGATCATAGAATGCAAGTTAGCCACAGATTCGACAGAATATCTAATTTCCATCTGTTTTCCGCACCTATCCTCTGTGTCAAGGATTTAGAATATTCAGGGCCATTGAGTATCACAGGTTTTAACGTAGTTCTGACCTTTATTTACTAAAGCGGTTGATAAGCCAGCAACGTAGCCTTCGAACAGTGGTAACCGTCGTTTTTTACAGCTACATCACGGTTAATATTAATAAATGAATAAAAATAAATAATAGCGACTACCAATCCGTCGATTTTTTCAAGAATTAATTGGCATTGTCCTTCTTTAAACGAGGCAGGGGAGGGAGTGACGTAGAGCACTTTACTCACGGTAGGTGGCAGCTTGGCTGTACCGCTGGTGTTGCCAAAGTCCATGAGCAGCGGCTGCAGCGGTTTATCAGATGGGCCGTTTGATTGTCTGCCACCGTTTCCAATAAAAAAGGCAAGAGCTAGTGTTATTATCGTACTGGAAATATTAAAATGAGTTAAAAATAGAGGGAGTTACTGTATCTAACAATTTTATGTGTTTAATTTTTTTTAATTATTTATTTATTTCGTATATATTTTGCTCACTAGGCCATTAAAATAGCCCACAAGGAGGGTTGTTCTTTGGCGATCTTCGCACCCGCTTGGACTCATGAGGCAATGAGCGATGAACCACAAGACTCAAACTATATCGTCCTAGGCGAGCGGCTCAGCAAGCTTTCGAAGTTCATTCTGAGGGATCGCGCGCTCTGGGGCAGCCTGTGGCCATTCCTCTATACGCATTTGCCCTGCCATCTGCCCTTTCAAACCTCTTTTTGCAGGGGACAAGGCAAGAAAAGACGGTCATACGGGGAGGTAGGTTGTATGTGTTATTTCTGTACCTTACACCAACAGAGTGCCAAAAGGCTCCATTGTTATGATATTTTTTTGCATACAATGTGTCCTCAACATTCAAAATTCTCTTCATACACACTCGCCGGTTTCCGAGACCCCTGACTCCACCTTCCTTCAATACATGACCGATGTGGTCTAGGTAGGTGAGTCTTGGACTCCCCTACTTCTGCATATAGTTAATATTTTCGATTCATTCTATCGGTTCTTGTTATAGGTGATATCCCCAGGACCGTGGTTTAATCTACGGTACCAACAGTATCAACCGAACGCCGCCCATGGGCCACATTGCTACATGCTGTCTACTCACGAGAAGATCATGGAGATTAAAAATAAAGCTGCACATAAAGACAAAAAAGGTATCATAAGATACCGCGAATCTTTCCTTGTGATTCGCAATGAACTGAACTCAATTAAAGTTGACGAACCCAAATTTTGTGAGAGCTCAGGTGTGCTGCGTCGAAGAGAGAGCTATACCAGTTACAAGTCTGATGTATCTGACTGCGTCCCAGAACCAGTAAGTCGAGAGCATAAAGATACCCAGCTAGAGACCATCAACAATATAACATCGGAACCTACAGGCGATCCAAAGCCGGGAGCGACAACAAATTCACAAATTGTGACGTCAACTCGGAATGATAACGGTCCTTCCACATCTGAACCATATGTTAAGAGTAAGCTTTCTAGTAAATTGAAGCAGTTATTTCGAAAATTATCATTTCGTAAAGAACAACGAAGCGTCGATCCTAATACTAGTGAAGTGAACAAAATAGAAGTTAAAGAAAAGGAGTCTGCGGCGCCTTCAACTGCAGCGACATGCTCCAATGTTGGAACTATTT
Source organism: Leucoma salicis (assembly GCA_948253155.1). Classification (NCBI taxonomy): domain Eukaryota; kingdom Metazoa; phylum Arthropoda; class Insecta; order Lepidoptera; family Erebidae; genus Leucoma; species Leucoma salicis. Next base: position 911,610 of record OX411812.1, read on the forward strand.
CGATGAATAATGCTCTTTCGTCAGCCGCCATATCGGCTGTAACGAGCTCGATGGGTGCGGCTGATTCAAAAGTCGAGGATGCTACGCCGCCTTATGTGATTAATCCAAAATCAGATCAATCAGTTGACGCAGAGGGTACTAGGAATTCGATGGTTTCAACATCAGTGAACTTGAATCTAAGAACACAGCAGTCGAAAACCCGCTGGGAGCTGGCCTATGTCGAAAAGGAAAAAGATTGCCTTTATGTGTATTACGAGGACAGTTTTCATGGCGGTGCGTGCATCAAGGTTAACCCATCTGACCGAATCTGTACTGAGCACCGGACAACAAGGTTGTTCCACTGCGATTTCTACTGCGAGAACACATTAATATTCTGCGTTGTCACCAAGAAGCTCATCAGATATTTGGACCAATCACTGGATATTAAGCTCACAATGCTAAATTCCGAAAATAAGGAATTAGAAGTAGTATTACCAGGGCGTACTATAGAGAATCCATCGACTCTGGATCAGACTGCATCGGGCATGAAAAACGTTTACCCTCTCTTTTCGGAAGAGCAAAAGGAATTCCGAAGTTTGCGGGAGTACCTGTTGCTGAATGAACCCGGATTTTACGTGCCTATTGATAATTTTTATGGCTGGGAGACGAGGTTAGTATATTTACGTATTTTTAATTTATTACACGTCTGCGGAAAAGTATCCTGCAATGTTACTCCCGAATAAGGGTTCCAGCTCATTGAACAGTTACAATTTTTCAACAAATACCTACATTGCGCAGATGGCGGAGTGGTTTAGATAAAGGGCCTCCCGCCCGAGTGTTGTGGGTTCGATACACATACAGGACAACTCTTTGTGTGATCCACAAATGGTTGTTGTGTGTACAAGGATTAATATTATATTAGGAATATTCCTTGTCCTTAGTGCAGGGTGTTGCCAAAAAAACATTAAGACCTGTTTCTACTTATACAACAAAAATTGCTTCATTTTAATTTGAGGTATTCTTGTATTACAATAAGTTGGTTATTTTTTGACAGAGGTGATTAGTATTTGTGTAATTTGTTCTAGGTATTATGTGGTCAAAATGCCAGGGTCTCACGTGACGTCCATCAATTGTCGCACGGGGCTATCTCAGGGTGGTATTCTGCTCGGCTATTTTGGTATATGTCCTACGAAATGAGGTATGGTATATCTGTCCATGTAGTTATGTAATAAAAATAAAATAAGTTACCATCACCACTCCCCAGTGTCTCGTACAAGGTGACGTACATTTTTTAATATATGAAGAAACTTGACGTGTATGTCGTGTATGAGCCACGACGCAATCCCGGTTTTCTTAGCATGCACACAATAACCAAAGATTGCCAACCACTGCACTTCTCACGGGTAGAAGGTGACACTATGATAGCAAGCATCCAAATTGTCCGTGTGGTGACGGACTAAGAATACAAGTGTCACCACCCCGCCTTCTTTCCCACGGGTGTCGTACAAGGCGACTAAGGGAAGTAAGCAATTTTCACCCATTGCATTACTAGTGGTAGGGCTGGGTACCAAGTTGGAGTAGGTACTTGCTATCGGGCTCAAGCGGGTTGGTACCACCATTTCATGTATGAAATTGCATATTAAATGATTCCATAGTAATGCCTTTCATGAGAAAAACCCGGCAAGAAACTTATTGGCCACTTTTTTCACCACATTTAAAGTACAAATTATTTGTGAATGAGGAAAAAGATAACTTTAGTGCGAGCGGGAATAACGCCGTATTAAAGTTCTCTTTTTCCTCATTCACAAATAATTTGTACTTTAAAGTAGCTGAGTATGTCAAGTGCTAAAATACAGATCAAAATGTTCACCACATCGTTACAGTTTAATGCAATTCTTATATTTTAAAGACATGAAAAATGCTGTAATGCTACAGGATACATACTATGGCAGAATCCTCTGTATAGCACACATAGGGGTACCATTCTTTTTTATTTTGAAACAGAGTTTTTGTCGGGACGTCATGGTGATAGCTTGAAATCCTGAAACAAATTCCAGTTTTAGAAATGTATGAAATATAATGATGTATTCTACTGACTATAGACAAATACAACAATTTATAATAAAAGTGTCACAAAGAAACGTATGCACGGCTCCCTGATGGTGAGCGGCTATCGTAGCCTTTAGACATAGCAACACCAGGGGCATCACTCGTGTGTTGCCAACTTCATGGAAAAAGGATTGGCGGTTGAGATGAAGGTTGCCAGAGAGTAAATTAAAAAATATTGTTTTCTGAATTATTAAGAGAATTCAATTGATACATTTTCTTACAGGATGAAGAGCGCTTGTTATCTGTCACGTACGCAAATGAATAAAGGGCTCAAGCTATCTAAGCTGTATTAATCGTTTTATTTAATTAAGTATGCACGTATATAAACATGCTTACGTTTTATACATAAATGTACAATTATTTACGAATACAAATATATCTAATATTCAATAATAATGTAAGTTTTATTTTCATAAAAATGGTGCTGCAATGGCGGCTTGTTGTCGTGCCTAAACGAATTAACTTTTCCTTTTATTTAAGTCCCCTGCGATACATAGATTATTCCATAGTGTTGTTCTAATTAAACATTATGTCACCTCGAATGGGACTTGGAATGAGTGGCTCAGACTGTTTTTTTTTTTAGATATAAAATGAAGAGTTTCGAGCAAAGAACTATTTACAGTAGGCAGTTATCACAATCTAAGTGTTACGAGATAAGATAGGTATTATAATTGGGTACCGTAGCTACAATACAAAAACAGAGCCTACGTCTATAGCAACAGTACATACCAGCGAGAGAATAGTGTTGTGTTCGTACAATTAAAGTAAAAAAGTACCTTAGAGGTACGAGTACGAATAACGTTCAATTCAGCAATAGATATAGAATTTTTTGATACATAATATACTCGTAAATGTCACTGCCCCGATCATTCCCGCAGGTGTACGAGGTAACTAAGGGTAGTAAGCAGTTATGACCCATTGCATTACTGGTGCGGTTTGATACTAAGTTTCTACTCACTTGTTATCGGGTCTGACCGATCGGTAGCGTCTGCAGTATCACCGACGATGAAGTACCTCGGTGTCACTTGTTTGTAAGGAAGAGCAGCGGTTTGGCAGTATTCTTAGTATTGTTGAAACGAATCTCTAAAAAGAAAATCTCTAAAAAGATAACGAATGGATGTTATGAAATCCTTCTTAAATACGGAACCATGCACTTTGAGAATTCACTTTTTATTTCGCGTCTTAATATTAAATAGTAAAGTATTACATTGTATAAGATATAGATAACGTATTAATCTTTTAGTTCTATTTCATAGTTGTAACTTTTAATAAAAACTAAAGACGTAAAACGGAACGTTACAAATATAAAATTTTAAGAGGGTAACTTGCTAGTACGTTGCAAATGAACAGTCGGAGTTTTCTTGTGTTATAAATTCATAGATAGCTAATATTCTAAGTAATATAAGAGAGTTATAATTACGTTCACTTCAAAAGTGGTGAGTATTATGTTATTTTCGTATTATTGTCAGCAGTAAGTAATGCAGTTGACTTTATAGCTGTTTGATATTTGGTAGAATATACAATGAACTAGTTGATAACTCCTTCTTGCCAGAGATACCGTTCATGATTATTTTAGTTTTAATTTTTAGCGACTAGATTGTGCCCGCGCTAATTCTTCGTGGTCATCAAAATTGGCTCAATTAAACTAAACTAGCTGATACCCGCGTATTCGTCTCCGTCGCTTATTACATTTAACAGAAAACACAAATCACTTAACACGTGGACGTGGTACTCATAAAAACGATTGTTTCTTAAAACATTTATACAAAATAATTAATATTTTACTTAAATAAGGTCCAATATTGTCTAAAAAATAAAACCTTGAAAACTAATTGAAATATATCCAGCAGTTTATCAGTGATGAGCGCCTGACGGCAGACCTGTATCATTTTATTATATAGATACGTCACTTTACGACACATAAAAATGCAAAAGTAGTCTCACAGGAGCTTTTTAATTTTCCGGGAAAAATAGTACCTACCCTTCGTCAACGGACTAATCGAGTATGTAGGTAGATTGGTGTGTGAAATAGTTCGCCGTAAAAGCGTAACAAATATATAAAACTTAAGAATATTAAGTATTTACTTTTTGTATCTCTGGTTCTCGATAAGTAGTAAGATAAAAGGTATCCATCCATCCATCCATCAGCCTTTCAACATCCACTGCTGGACATAGGCCCCCCATGAGAACGCCACAACGAGCGGTCCCGCCATGGGGGATAATGCCGTAATCGCCACGCTTGACAGGCGGGTTGGCGATCGCAGTGGATGTTGTTAATACTCGAGGGAGTGCTGCTGCCCACTCCCCCGGTATTTCCTCAGGCGGCTCTTACGACTCCCGTGGGTAGAGAGGGGGTGGGACAATTCTAAAGCCGGCCCCACACGGCCATAAAAGCCATAAAAGGTATAACAGTTTTTAAACAACGCTCAGATAATCATATTATTAAATTTTATCATGTAAGGTGCATTCGGGTAACGCCGAAAATCGGGTAATTCTAATAACTACAATTTTCTACCAAACGCTGCAATTTTGAAATAAAACTACGTTTACGGAATCTATCGCGTTTACTTGATTTTTATGCTATCCCGAATTTCGAATACTTTACAGCATTCATGATCACGGGTGGACTTAGATGGTAGACGTCCAAAGCTGATCTATATCTATTTGTTACCTAGATAATCGCTTTTTTGCAATTTTGGGTGGGCTTAAAACTGTCTAGCTCAAGATTTTCTGTTATATTTGATTTATCCGACTAGGGTAATTCCGAATCACATAGTCATTCGCAAATAGCGGAGATGCCGCAAGCCGACTAGGTCATGTCGCCTTCAAGTAGGTCAGTGACGTCACAGTGGACGGGGCCTCAAACCGCAGTTTCGAGTGAATCGTCATTGCGTTCGGTTCGGACGCATCTTACGTTTAAATAAGTATAAGGTTCCCTTGATGTTTGTGTACTTTGTGGCCACCCTGTTAGGGATGGCCGCGTGGTCCTAGGCTCTCTTTTTCAGATCCGTAACTCACAGGGACTTAACGTCCTCCTTGGACTCGCGGATCTTCAGAGAGAGCTGCTTGGCTTCCTCTTCGGCTTGCAGCTCACCTTCGGCGGGCTTCGCTCTACGAGCGGCAGCCTCAGACACAATTGGCCCCGGTGTAAGAGGCCGCGTAATTCCTCGCCCTCTGCGGAGAGTGCGCGCCTGCGGCGTCGGTTTTATATAGAGAATTTGTGGTTTTTTTTAGACTAGAATTTTTGAAATCGGTCCAGTAGTTCCGGAGCCTATTCAATGCAAACCAATAATCAAATCTTTCCTGTTTATAATATTAGTATAGATGTGGTCCAGCCATCCTAACGCATATAGAATGTTCTGGAACAAACTGTTTTGCTTGTAACGCCGTAGTGGTAAAAAGACAAACTAAATTAAAGAAAAATTTGCTCTATTACGCTGTAAAATACTTTTTACCGCTAGATGGATTTTGATCTAGGGGTCTACCCCTAGCTCTAGCTATAGTTGTACCTCGTCGAACGACGCTTCGTTCTAAAGAGATTTTGCCTTGAAACACCTCCGCTATTTTTCCGTACTCCGTGGCACCCAATGTTGATTTTTCATAGAAGTTGCCAGGTTCTTAAACTTCTTTTAAAGTGCAATAAATGTTATGATTTAGGTACACTGGTTCCTATAAAAAATGTTGCCCGTGACATATCTATGCTGTAAGTTGTTACGTTTTTTTGTAAATAAATAAAAAATAAGTTCCTCATATAAAATTTATAGTTTCTGGTTTCTTAATAAAAAAAAAAACAAGTGACCAAAATATTTCATATACATTGTCATAAAATTTTCATTACGATACTTACAAATATTATTCGTGAACTGCTAAGAGTAGAACTAAATTTATTTATTGAGTTATGATTGTGCTCTTAAGACATTGTTAGCTATTTATAAGTAACCCAATATAAGTAATATATGTAATGACCTTAGTTTATATACTTTTAAATTGTTTCAGAATCATGCTAAACGCATATGTAATAAAGAAGATTCCAAAATATATACAAGATGTCCCTATCCCGTGCCTATGCAACGTCTCATAGGCAACTTGGGACTTATTTATAATAAACTTAAAATTTTCTCATTATTTAATTTAGTTGACACCTTATATTTTAATAACTTGTATTGTTTAATAGTTTGAGTACCGTAGGCTAGATATCGGGTAATTCTGAAATTCAAATTACACATAACGCAAGCCACATAGTACCCAAATTCGATACATAAATTTCGTGAGGGTAAACCTGAACAAAAAAGAAACTTGTTCCTTATGCTTAATATACATAATATCATTTTTTCAGTGTCATTCAGAATTACCCGAACGTAATTCGGAATTGCATCTGATTTTAAAAAAATAGCAAGATTTTCAAACACTTATATTTAATATTTTTAGAATATAATATAAATATTTTGGATATAGAACTTTGGCCCACATATTTCAGAAGACGATATAATTTAAACTGGTAACATTACGTTTATTAAGGCTGACTTTTTGATGATTATACAAGAACCCTATGAACTCATCAAAAATCCTTTCGTAAATACCCGAATGCACCTTAGGTACCTACCTATTATCTATGAAAAATATCAAATCTGCTTAGAGTTCAGGATGAATGCTAAATACCATTGAAGTAATGTCTACCAGGTCCACCAGGTGGAGAGACAGCTCACGGCGGGCTTATTTAGTGGGTGAGGGCCCCACTTTACCCGGTTCGTTGCCCCCAACGATGGGGTACGTGGTTAGGTTATTTTTTTCGTGCTAAATAAATAGACGATAGTAATTTAGCACCAAAATATTAGCGAGGCTTTCACCTTTTCATCTTTTTCATGATCAAGTAGCGGCTTACTTGAGGGTAGTATTCTTTTTACTAGTGAGTTTAGTTAAATACTAATTAATTTCAATTCAACACTACGAATTTTGCATTCCTTGAAAGTTTCATTGTGTGAGTATAAAAATTATCTGTATTATTTATTTATTATATTAACTAATGGGTTTAGCGGCCATGAACATTGTAGGGATGCGTTTGGTAAAGGTTTGGCTGTTTTCGTTATCTATAAATAAGGCATTCAAAACGATATATTAGTGACTAGCTGACCCGTGCCCACTTCGTTGGCCGGTAAACATTTTTAAAAAACCTTCTAATATAAATATCACTCAATAGATTACGATACGGTCGCGGTTCCATACCTATGTCGTGTTCGCTCTTTATCCATTCGTCCAAATTATATGCAGTAAAAGGGAAAAGTCTTTTGTTTTAAACACTTGAGACGATCAATTTACTTATTTTGATAAGAATTCATAATTGTTAAAATTCAAAATCAGTTCAGTAGATCCAGAGATTACCCCCTACAACCTCACAAACTTTACCTCTTTATAATATTAGTAAAGATAACTTTAATAATTATTAAAATTCCCCTTACCTTTTTGTTTACCTCAATGGTTGTATTATATTCTGCTATTTGTTGAAGTTAGTTCAAGATTACATTCGCGAGGATAAAGTTTGGCTTGTGTTATTGTACGTATGTACCTATGTATGTACTTTTATTAGGTAAACATCCAAGTAGAAGTAATTATAATCAAAACAACCAAATGATAGTTGCTTACACGTTTGAAACAACGAATCGTCATAATAGGTATTTTCTGGTATTTACGCGAATATTACACAATCTATATATATAAAAATGAATCTCTATTTCCCTTGGTCATCGCATCACGCGTGAACGGATAGAACAGTTTCGCTAATTCTTTTATTGTTGTGTTTATTATTGTCAGGAGAAGGTTCTTATGAAATAAGAAATAATAAAAATGTGTAGAAAATTGAAAAATTTCAAAAAACAGCAATCATAATCTTAGCGCGTTTGACAGTTAAGACAGGACAACGTCTGTCGGGTCAGCTAGTATGAAATAAAACTGCGTTTACGGAATCTATCGCGTATACTTGATATTCTACTATCCTGATGTTTCGAATACTGTACACTACAGCATTCATGGTCACGGGTGGACTTCTTAGATGTTGAATGTCTAATGGTCGAATCGTCGGTTAAAAGAGTCAAGAGCTTATTGCCGATCTCAATATTTCCGCCAATTGATTAATGAGGATACCTATTTTATTAGGTACCTACTTACTTAATAGGTAATTGTCAAATTTAAATAGATTAAGTAAATCTAATAAATAAAATATAAAAAAAAAATATTCACGGACATTTTTCACACAACGTCCTCTGGTCCCAAACTAAGCTTAACGCTTGTGCTATGGGTACCAGATTACGGATATAATACATATACTACTTTTTTTTGTAAATACATCCTATAATAGATAGAAAACACCAAGACGCAGTACAAATATCTGTGTTTATCACACAAATAATTATCCTGAGTGGGAATCGAATCCACGAACTCGTGCACGGAAGTCAGTTACACTACCGACTACGCCACGAGGCCCGTGAAACGTCCCAATATTATAGTGAGACAGTCATGTGAATGACTCCTCCAGCTCAACTGGAAGAACAATTTACACAGATTTCCTAAAGCTTATGAGTCGGAGTTCCACACGTTGTAGTAATCTTTTTGTCATCTCATAAGTTATTTGAATGTATAACAATAATCATAAAATTACTTTAAAAAAACAGGCGGGGCTTTGGTGACTGCCGATAGAAGTGAAAACTAAGTAACTTGTGAATTTGGTCATTAACACTTCTTTACAAACCAAAATTATTTCAGAAATAATAATCTAATAGCTCGACGATACAATTACGATTACAATTATTTTTAATTAGACGATGACGCGAGTTCCATGATTTTTGTTCACTCAAAAAGTGCTCAACGCGCCTAATGAAGTTTTCACTTCTATAAAAGTTATATTTATGCTATGTTCTCATTTAGTATCGATTACTGCGCTGTGATGATGCTGGGCGGCACATGCGGTGGTGGTTTAGCGGCGGAGTTGGTAGCCGCTGCGCTCAAGTTTTTCGCAGCATCCCAGTGTCTGATGGGGGAGCCCTGGCCGAGAAGTGCTACTGTTGGTAGTAAGTGTTTGCAGTTTGTTTGGGGCCGTTTATAAATGACGTCACGTTAAACTCTGATTTTTGGACCCACTCCCCCTCTTCGTCACGCTGCGTCATAAATATTACGTCACGAGAGTTGGTCTTCCTCTTCTTTCTTTGTCTTGTACAAGCAACGAGTACGTCGGTGTGGACCTCAGAATTGGGTCTCTATAATATAAGTAATTCATTCTATGGTAAATTCATTATCTCTATACAAAAATATTACACGTATAAAATTACTGACAGAAGAATTGAAATAATGTCAACTCTGGACCGAACTATGAAGTCCTAGACCGCTATCAGAGTAATAGCCTATAACAATGCTTCAGGGATGTTTGCTGAATGGCGAGTAGCCTCATGCAATGCCATCATCCTAAAATAATAGCATTTCTCATGTCCAGGGTTGACAATTGTAGCAACGCAATTATTTAAAAAAATGCTGTCAAAATAAAAAATAAATAAACTAAAAATTAATAAATAACTAAAAAAATACGCCAATCTCCTAATTCTATATTGTTATTTACTTATGTAAATATGGATATCTGTCTCTGCAGTAAAGATATATTATTATAGATATTCCGTTTTGCAGATGGGTCGCGTTTTGATTTCATCATCGTGGGTGCTGGCACAGCTGGAGCCACTCTGGCCTCCCGTCTAGCGCAGCGCAGTGACTTCAACGTACTGTTAGTGGAAGCAGGCGGTAACCCCCCAGAGGAGGCCATTGTAAGTACATTTAAACAACTTTAATGACACTCAGGGCATTCAACAATATTTTTTTAACAGTTTAATTGATTTTAAAGCGATTTTTCGAGGGTACTTCATGGGTAGCACGAGGTATACTTCGAGAGCCGAGCATGTTCACCCGCCCTGTCGGGGTTATTTCTTTACGTATGTAAAAAGGGGTGGTGATAGGGCTATTTTTATTGCTTATGGTGGCAGATGGGCCTCGACCCACCTGATGGTAAAAGGTCGCCTGTTACCTCGTAGATTCGGAATACTGGTAATGATGGACGGCTATTGCCCGCTACAACCAAAACTCACTGAGGTGATTTACAGTCAAGTCACATGGAAGATATTGTACGGACCCACTCCAGCTCGATGACAAGTGAGAGACTTGGAGCCACACCTTACCACATACCACCAATAATGCAATAGGTGACTGCTGCATTTTCCTGTGAGTGGCCTCCTACAACACCCGCGGAAAAGAATGGAGTGGTGACGGTTCTACCAGGAATAATGTTAAGAGTCGAATATTATTTTTCTATCCCGCTTCGTAGATACTTGTAGGGAGATTTCCGAAAATGAAACATTTAAAATTTTATTACGAACTAGCCTTTGCCCGCGGCTTCGCCGCATCTGAAAGCTGTTTTTTTGGTTATATCTCAGGTTCCCCGTATAGAAGCGGAATAAAATATATACTAGTTGTTAAGTCTAATCAAGAGCTATCAAACAAAAAAAGCATCAAAATCCGTTCAGTAGTTTTTGCGTGATGCGTGAACAAACAAACAGATAAACAGATAAAAATCTAAAAAAATCGTTTTGTGTTCAGACATGCCTATATAGCCTAATTCAGTATTTTTTTCTCAAATATCTTAAATGTACAGACATAGCTGTTACAGCTTTATAATAGCATAGATATAAAGCAAATTATATTTGGTCTGCCCAGATTGACAATAAAGGATGTACTCTCTGTACATAAAGAAGTAGGAAATGCTGTATCCAGTAATGGAAACAATAAATAAATATTCACGGACATTTCACACAACGTCCTCTGGTCCTAAACTAAGCTTAACGCTTATGCTATGGGTACCAGATTACGGATATAATACATATATTACTTTTTTTTTGTAAATACATACATATATTAGATAGAAAACACCCAGACGCAGAACAAATATCTGTGTTCATCACTCAATAATTGTCCTGAGTGGAAATCAAACCCACGACCTCATGCACGGAAGTCGGTTACACTACCGACTAAGCCACGAGGCCCGTTAGCGTTTTTTCAAATTAAAAATAATCGACTTTATAAACACAACAGAATTAACTTTAAATTTAATATTATTACTTTGGATTATAAAAAGCATATCATTAAATTTGATACAATTTTAAGGTCACGTAACAAACCTCATTTTTAAATAATTTTCGGAATCATATGTTTATTTGTTTACAAATTATATCACTGCTCGGTGAAGGAAAACATTGTAAGAAAACCCGAATTCCTGAGAGATTTTCTCAACGGCTCGTGAAGTCTACGCACTGGGCATCCGTAGACTGCGTAGTGGCTATAGATAAAATCCCCCTGACTCTGAGAAGGGGCCCGTGCGCAATAGTGGGACAGTAATGGAAAATTAAAGGAGATATTTTTATGTATTTTTATTCTTCAGCAAAGCGTCTGGGACGGTTTTTCAGGAGATGCAGGTTCAAATCCTGTTCGTGACTCTTATTTTTGATTTAAAATTTTCTCACTTTGTGTTCATTAAAGGAAAAAGCTATGTTGACATAAAATAAACAAAGATGTCACAAACTGATTACGGACTGCAGACGTGGCATATTGGTTAACGTATCAAACTGCTATGCTAAATGTTCCCGGTTTGATTCTCTATCGGTAACGGCCTCTTTTTTAATAACTACGAAATTAAATTGTAACTGTTTCTACCTGTTCAGATTCCAGGGTTTAGACATATTCTGAAGGCTAGCCCCTACGATTGGAACTTTACAACTGTCAACGACGGATATTCCAGTCAGGGGCTTGCATATGGAAGGCAGGTCCAGCCCCGCGGTAAGATGTTGGGCGGTACTGGCTCCAGCAACGACATGGTCTATTCTAGAGGACGGCCAGAGGACTACTACGAATGGGCTGATATTGTTGGAGAAGAGTGGAACTGGACTAACGTGTTGGATTATTTTAAAAAGACGGAGCGTATGACTGATGAGAAGATCATCAACAATGATGATTTGTTGCGGTTCCATGGTCTCCACGGTGAAATTGAAGTTTCTGGTCATGCTGAACAAGATCAAGACACAAACGCATTCCTTGAAGCTTTTAAAGAGTTGGGCTTTAATTTAGTCGATGATATGACAAACCCAAACACAATAGGAGCTGGACGATTCTCTCATACGATTAAGAATGGAAAGAGATCTAGTAGTGTAACAGCTTTGCTCAATAATGTACGTACGGATAATATATTTGTGTTAAATAATACTCTTGTGACGGAGATCCTAATTCAAAACAATTCAGCTATAGGCATAAGAGCTTCAAGGAATGGAGAGGAAGAAGTTGAATTTTATGCAAATAAAGAAGTTATAGTGTCGGCTGGTACCTTTAACTCACCTAAATTACTAATGCTCTCTGGAATCGGACCGAAATACCACTTAGAAGAGTTAGGGATAGAAGTTGTGAAAGATCTACCTGTAGGTGATAATTTGCACGACCACATTATGGCTATGAACTATATAGTAATGGACAATGGCACTTGCACTGTTAACAACTCTTTCCAATATTTCGAAATCATCAAGTACTTGTATAATTTCTCTGGAGTATTTTCCTATTCTGATAGTGTAGGCGTCTATCTACCGAAGACTAGACGTGATGTTAATATTCCTCAATTTGCAATTTATCCCACTTGCATGCCTCAATCAGGATTAACTTTGGAGCAATGTTTAAATATACTAGGATATGATGAAGTAATTTGCGCGGAAATACTCACAGCAAATAAAGACCACGAGCTGGTGCCGTTACCTGTCATTCACTTGAAACCGCAATCCAGGGGCAAGGTTCGCTTAAACTCGACTGATCCCTTCGATGATCCTTTGATTTATTCTGGAACTTTTAGCAACCCTGCTGATTTCGATGGTTATACTGAAGCCATCAATGTAGCTTTATCCTTGGTCAATACCTCATATTTTAAGTCACAGAATGCTCGCATTTTAGACATTGGATGGGATAAATGCCAGAATAAAAGTGGCGATGATAAAATACGCTGTCTGTTGAAGGATTACGCGATGCCGGCGTGGCATTCTGTAGGAACAACGGCTATGGGAGCCGTAGTCGATACTCAATTACAGGTGCTAGGCGTCGATAACCTGAGGGTCGTGGATGCTGGTGTGATGCCTGTCATCGTTCGTGGTAATACTAATGCGGCTGTCGTGATGATCGCTGAGAAAGCTGCTGATTTTATTAAGAAAACTTACGGTGTAGCGGAAGATTTCTATGTAGTAGGATGATATTGTTTACTCAGTACTGACAAACTATACAAGAGATAAATTAGGAATTTAAAAGTAGATTTTAGTGTTATTTTTAATTGAAATTGACAAGCCGCGAGGTTATGATAGATGTACGAGTACATTAGAATGTTATAATTGATATCAAAATTCATGACGCCGCTGATTATTCTTTTTGTGATAAACATATTTGATTAGGTATTTGTATTTGTTCTGGACTTATATCTGTATTCGTCTTTCGATTTTTATGTCCTCTATAATTAACAACAAATATTTAGTATAGTAAAAAATTTTAGAAATGAAATTTTATGAATTTATAGGTATGATAATTATTATTTGGAAAATCTGTTTCTAATTTCTTTTAAATGTATTTTTAACTAAATAATAATGTAATACTTTTATTGATTGCGCCTATTTTAATTGACATAAATATGTTATAATTTAGGTAAATCATAATTTACATAAGTTTATCAAATACAATTTTATTGCGTTATTTGAAAATGTACTTATATAATGTTTTTTTTTTTAATTTAAGGTTTTTTGTCGTATAATATCAAGCTTGAAGACAGTTTTGTTTTAGGTAATATTAGAATTGTAAGCATGTCTATTAAAATTGTAACAAGTAGGTAAATAGTTCTCATTTTAATTATAAACAGACTTATCCTCACTACACCGATAGAGCTACTTAACATTAATTATTCTAACCTATGTAATATTTTTATGTAAAATTATAATGGTGTAATTATTACCTATATTTTAACGGCTATCTCCTGCTACAACCAAAACACACCGATGTGCTTCATGACCGGTCACACAGGAGATGGTGATATTGGTGATATTTACCAACCCGCTCGGGCCCAATAGCAAGTGAGTAGGTACTTGGTACCCAGCTCTACCACCAATAATGCAACGGGTGATAACTGCTTACTTCCCTTAGTCGCCTCGTACAACAACCGTGGGAAAGAATCGGGTGGTGACACTTGTATTCTTAGTCCGTCACCAGACGGATAAGTCTAGAAAATCTCATCTCGTTGAGAAAATTCTTCTCAGGCTTGCAAATTTGTTTCCTCAAGATGTTTTCCTTTACTGTTCAATAATAACAGCCTACTAGACCAAATCGGTCATGTATTGAAGGAAGGTGGAGTCAGGAGTCTCAGAAACCGGCGAGGGTGTATGAAAAGAATTATGAATGTTGAGGAAGCTAGAGATGTATTTAAGAATAGAGCCTTTTGGCACTCTGTTCTCTCTGCCTACCCCGCAAGGGAGATGGCGCGATGATAATAAGTTCAATAATATTTCAGGATTAAACGAGTACATAGTTGCGGAAAAGACAGATGCGTGCCATGCCTACCCGCCCTCGCGCTGAGGATTGAACTCGATACCCTTGTCTTGCCAGCCTTAAGTCAATAATTGCTACCACCAGGCAATAATTGCTTATAAGGATGTACAAATTTCGATTTTTTAGTCATTGACATTATTTTTGCTGATTTTGTGAAATAATTTTCTACTGCTTGAGCCTTGCTTATCCCAACATTAATGGGCCGGCTCGATCCGGCAAGTACCACCCTCTCACAGAAGATTAGCGTGAAACAACGGCAAGTACTCCTACCATTGTGTTTCATACGGTAAGTGAGAGAGCCGGAGGCCCAGTTCCCTCCCAATCCTCTCCTTACTATCCTTCCTCTCAGCGTCCTTGCGTGGAGAAGGTGACGCGTGAGTGACGCTCCCGTGGGTCTAGTCAAGTTGCATTCTATGATCCTTAACGCTATAGAAAACTATTTAAATGTATTAAATGTTGACATCTATAACGTTAAGTCACGTGACTTAGCGTTATAGATATCGCTAAAGATGTCAAATTCCCATTATATTTTAAGTTTTCTATAGCGTTTAATGCAACTTGGCTAGGCGCTCAGGTGTTGCTAGCATCTATAGGCTGCCGATAACTGCTTACCGTCAGGTGGGCCGTTTGATTATTTGCCACATAAAACCTATAAAAAATTCATATAAATTATTTACCATCCAGTCGCAGAATATCTGCGTATAATAAATAATTAAACTAAGTATTGCTAATGCTGTGTCTCGTTCGGTGAGTGAGAGTGCCGGATGCCCTAACAGTTTCCTCATGCTTTCTCTCCATCTCCCATAGTTTTTCTTAAGATTGATAACTCATGGGTAATGCAGAGGAGTGATGTTCTGTTCGACCACAAAGATTTAGGGATTCTAAGAGTGCTCTCTATAATCTTTATATGGTTGAAATGATAACTCAGTTGCGGTTTATTGGTCCTTACACAAAATGAGTCGATGTTGGTGGTTGAGAGTGTACGTCATGACGTGACAAGGTTAGCCTGTAGGAGAAAGCCCGTTGTGTCGATTACACACGAAGGCGGGACGAGTAGTCTGTGAAATAGATACAGAAATAGTGTTTTCGCGACTGACTTTAATTGGTTGAAAATTACGCCGTAAAAACGCTGACCCGCAGGAATTTGCAAGTCGGGTTAGCACATCAGATGCTGCTAAAGTCTTGTTTTATATATACAAAAATCTGCTGCTACGACGTTTGTGTGTCCCTTTCTAAATTATATTTATTCTCCCCACATACCTACAATTGATTAACAGCTTGAATATTCAAACAGATTACGTGTACATACAGTTGTTATAAGGGTATCGTTTCACCCCATCTATGGGTCGAATGTGTAACTAGACGTAACTTTAACGTAACTTGACACGTTATGTTCGGTTGTGACTTGAATGAATTATCGTCCATGATCAACATAATTTATTACACTTAGTAGCTGGTGCCCGTTTGTCTGCGTGGACTGTGTGCTGTGGCACATCATCTCTATGCAAAAGTAGCTATCCTACAGGAGCCTAATGTTTTCTCCGGAATCTATATCGTCCTATCCTATCTATCTCCTATGTTTTAATCCAGGTAATAAACTATCTGTGTGCCAAATATCATCCAAAATTGTTTAGTCGTTTTTGCGTGACTTAATGACAAATATTCCAAAATCCAAACCTACAAACTATACATTTATAATATTCTCTTATTAGGACTACAAATTAGCTGCTACCCGCGACTCCGTCCACGTAGAATTTAGTTTTTTTAGTCTGTGGAACCCTAATTCTTTTTTCAAAATAAAAGTAATGTATCAGCTATCTGCCGGTTAAAGTTACAGCCATTTCGGAAAGTAGCCGGAACAAATAGGCAGACAAACAACATTAAAAAAACCTTTTATTGTTACGAGTACCGCATTATACTTGCATATGCATTCATTAAAAAGCTGTTATTTTGACATTACATAGAGACACTTGAATTTTATTTATTTTTATAGCTAACACTAAGTACCTAACGATATAGTGGGGCCAACAGGTATTAATGATACAACTAAGTAATACATGGTGGTATTCAAAAAAGCTATTAGATGCTTCAGAACGAACACTCCAGATATAAAATTACTGCCACAAACTTCAGTTTGTCATATGAAAAAAGACCCAACAAGCTATAATAAAATATGTAGGACACTCACAGACAACCCATGAGTTGTCTGTGAGTGTCCTACATAGACCACGTGTGATATAAAAACAAATAAAAATGGCGCGTGCGCCGACAGACTTGTGAGCTTTCTACCGCACACCTGCACACGCGACCCTCTGTCGGGCATCCTTCCGGTGGTAGGTACAGGATTCATATAATTTTTAAACACAGGTGGTTGGTGGGGTTCAAATGCATACTTGCAGTATGCTCTGCTCATCTTTCAGCTGTTGTTACCGTAGCAGCCTGGCCGACCGTTATGCTCGTTAGTAGTGGTGATATTTGATAGTGTATCTCGTCCTCTATAGCTACAACACTTTGGGAGGGCCACACGTGCGCCGAGATCGCGGGACACGTATTTCGGGAGCGCGTCTCAATGAAGAAGAATACCTCCAAACTATGGGGCCGCTAGAAGTGGCGGCCATGAGCTGCTAGATCTCATGCGATGAGCGAATGCCTCGCCTATGGCTAAAGGTAGTCTGTAGGGACACTGTGGGAGTTTAACAAGTATACCGTCAGCGTAAAGGATTTCCTTGCGTAAGAAAAAATGTACACATTGTATGTATTGTAACTCTAGGCTAACTGTTACAGCTTTTTAATAGTAAGTTTAGAAAAATTCAATGCTAAAATCGCAATAAGATCAATTTGCGGCACACGCTGGCTACATTTTAACATAATGTATCTATCTACTAGAGATTTGTGTAGTCTTATAAAAATCTATTTTCTTTACTAAACAATTGCACCCGAGCTAAAGGCGGTTCGCATTATGTCTGATGCCACTCTAGTCGAGGCCGCGGGTGGACGAACCGGAGAATGTCTGAAGCGCGCAAGACCTCCCATGAAGGCTTCAATTTGCGAAGCAGAAGCGATGGATAGGTTAGGGTATCCGTAAGGGTAAGTTGAGCAAATATCAAAAATCCCAGTAGTCTGCCAATATAGGCAGAGAGAGAAAACACACGGCGAATTATTTCACCGTGTGAGGGCCTTAGACTACCTTGCTCGCTATCCCTAACGACAGGGAGTGCGGTTAGGAACAATTCCCTACCAAAAAATAAAACAAGGTGGTTCAGCTCTCATAATTAGAGATAAATATTACATTATAATATAGGACGTAGGGTGACGTGACCGGTTACGCGACCGGCACACCTTTGCGACCATTTTGAATATGTTTACAAATAATAAGAAATGTATCCGAACGCGGTTTACGAATTTAATGCATATTGAAGCGTACGAAATTCACTGCCAAATTTTGACAGTTCTACCCTCCACACTGCCGTAGAATTTTCTTAGTCAAAAATGAAAAATCTAGTGTGTGAATGTGTGCCGTGTTTTGCAGAAAAAATAGCCGCAGACGATTCTTTGAAGGTAAGAATTTATACCGAAATTATTGTGTTATACGAATCTAGTATGATAATAATATGAAAGCTGTATCGAATTTTAACATTGTACTAAGTAAATTATATAAAATATGATTTTGCAAAAAAAAAATCGGGTGGTCGTCAAACGGGTTCATGTTTTATACCAAAAACCCATTTACGACCACATGGTCGCAATGTGGTTTATTTCAGACTCTTTTCTCTGACATTTTTCTAAAGAATGCTCCAAATACAAACAGAGGTTATTCAATACAAATGTTCGTAGTAACTTTGTTGAACTTAGTACCGAATTACGGCCACCAAAATATCATAAATTTGTAGGTAAGAGTGTTTCAAAATATTTCATTGAACGTGGCCGTAAATTAGGTTTTGGTCACCTGTTTTCGGCCATAGATGTTTTTACATGGACGACAAGTGGTAGAAATTATATTATTTTACGGCCATCATGATTAAAAGGAGGCCGTTAACGAGTTACAGTGATCCCGATTAACGACCACTCAAAATTGTCCCGGCTGGAAACTAGTTGTCAGTAATTTTTTGGCGACCATCAGATTTTACCGGCTCTCAAACGACGATTATGACTAGATGATGAACCTAATAAAGCATACATTAAAAAATATTTTGCTAGGTCGCTTAACGTTCTTGTTTGGAATTGCTTAGTGAAGGGATATTGCTTTTTTTGTTGCAGATGTCAAGCACGACTTAAAGACAAAAGAATAAAAGGCCTGTTGGTAGAACAAACTTTGCCTATTCTAAGGAGGCTTCATAAAGAAAATTAACACAGTGTGAAAACGTGAAATCGAAAATAACAGTCACGAGCACGATTCGAACCTGTATCTCCTGGAATACCGTCCCAGATGCGTCGTATAACGTCCTGAAGCAATTCTGAATTGGTAAACCATCTGCGATTTCACATTTTCACACTTTCTGTTAATTTATAAGACTAAGAATGTCAAATGCTAAAAAAGTATATAAAAATATCAAAATAAATTAAAATGGTTTTACTGGAGGAAAACCTGGCATCAGATGGTATCGTATTTTTTTTGAGGTGGCATCCTGAGATTATTGTGCTTGAACCTGAATCGATTAACAAGGCTAGAGAAGCTGATAAAGAAAGCATCATAAGAAAATGATTTACAAATCCAGAACTATTTCTGTCTGAAAGAGGGTTATTGGATATTTGGACGGATCCCAACCGAATTAACTTTCTATGCCCTAAGTCAGGAAAAGTGCTGGCGTCCAAAGGCTTTCAAACGTATACACATCCAAATCATCAACAAACTTAAAAAAAAAACACAATCACTGTGCTTATTGCGATGACAGTTTCCACCTTTCTTTATGTCCACCTTTTTGGTATTGCTGTACTTGCGCCCGCCAAAAACTGTTATAGAAAACAATTTTAATGTTTAATGTTTTAAGACTCGCTTATTTTCATTGATTAAAAATAAAAGATCACAAAATATTTGCAGTTTCATTTAAATACTAAATTTAAACTTTATGCCCCTGTAAAAGCGACTGATATTCCTCATCTAAAGCTGTGGCTGACAATCGGTATATCAGTGGACGTAAACTAGTCAAAATGGCCGAAAATGCGTTAAATCACTCACTTTTTATTTTTTCTCATTTAATGTTTCAGCTAGCTAAAAAAATACTGTGTATTAGTTTTTCTTTTGATACTACGGCATTTGATGTATACATACAACATAATTTCTTGCACTAAATATTAATCTTTCTAATAAAAAAATGAAGCTGAATGTTATATCAGCATAAACTGGTCGAAAAGGGGTCACTCTACCCTATATTAATATACATTAGATATGCGAGATGTACCTACTGTCCGGTGGGCAGTTTCCGTTAGAGTTGCTTTCTCCACGAGTCGGCCCCACACATGACGAATCTTTGTATGACGTACGATTCCGTTTATTTATTTACAACTTGACGTTTGAAAATGACGACTACTTTGTTGGCTAAATAAAAGTATTAAGAATTTGTTTAAATTAGTAACACTGGACAGATGCATTGGCATATTGGCATTTATTTTCTAATTTTTTTGGAAAAGTCAATTTATAACTTACACTTTTTACACGTTAGTACGTATATATTCAAAACTTAGTCAAAACACTGGTGGAAAAAATAGCAAAGAGATAGCGTAAGTACCTAAATGAGGAAAAAAATAGATATAGGTAGGTGTTGGTGATAATATAATCCATGTTAACACATATGGCGAGACTGTAGGCTCGTCGTACCTATATCAAAATCATTTTATAACTACTAACCTTGACGTCTTGACCCGTTAGATTTTCATGTGATTTCATGACTAGGTACAGTACCTACGCATAAGTTTAAATGGTATCTACTATAAGTATTACTACCCTGTTACTTACCATAAATAATATCTCCTAAATGTTCAGTAGGTAGCTACTACATAATAGCAGTTCATAAGCGGCTGTTAGTGGTAATATTGATGGTCGAACCTGCAGTTAACTCACGCCTCAATGAGAAAGTAGGTATAATGCTGCGTATAGCCTTCGCCCCCGGTCTGCAAAAGACGTAAATACGTTTAAAAAACTAATTAAAATTAAAGTTATTTCAGTCATTATGAAATGAATGAATTCATTTAAACAAAGAAGTTTTACCAGCAAGAATTTAAATTACCTACTCATATTTGTAATTAAAAGTAATTGTTAGAATTTCAAAACTTAATTTCGGGTCTTAGCCAATATTTCATTATCTACGTCGTTATAACTGATTATATCTGCGCTGGCATTTGACTCTTTTATAGGCTGTTTAATGTTATTTGCCCGCCATTACTTTAAAGTTGAACTGCCTCGGTGGTGTAGCGGTAGTGTATGTGACTGCTAATCATGAGGTCTCGGGTTCGATCCCCGGTTCGGGCAATGTTATCGAGCTTTTTCCTAAAAAAAAAAATTCTCAGTAATAGCCCGGAGTTTGAAAATGTGCCCGGTAGACGTCAATAGGCTCGCCCCCCTATTACGTGGGACTTAAACATAGCTGGCGAGTCGTGGGTGTGTAATACACCTGTGCCTACCCCTTCGGGGAATACAGGCGTGATTCTATGTTGACATTAAAATGGAAGCTTATACAAATATTATGTGCTATCGATCATTTAGCCATCTATGAGTGTATGTATTTAGTTCGTCGTCTTCTGCTGAATGCTTCCCAGGAGAGTGCCTAGCGATTTTAGTATCTTACTAATAGTTAAAGATTCAATATAATTTGCAATTTTCGCGACCACGAATTGTCTAAACAAATAGGTACGTAATCAAATCAATCAAATCTAATGGCGCTAATTCAATTATAATTTGGTTTAGTTTGAGATCTGTTTCTTTTGCATTTTTGTGTCATAGGTAGGTAATAATGCAAGACACCCTTAAAATAGTACGTGATGTGTAAAGGTATAATGTATCTAATTCTATATATTATATTATATTATATAAAAATAAATGTCTAGTTATCTGTCACGCCATAACTTGAAACCTACTTTACCGATTCATTCATCTTTTTTTTAAGTTTTCCGTTATGTTAGAGAAGGCTCTTATTCTTACGGAAAGAAAATTAAGATGGCTCAGAAAAATAGAAAATTTCATCAAACTCAACGACTTTCGTGTTTGTCAGCTTACAATTAGTATTTAAATATTCATAGCTCTAAGACATGACAACGTCTGTTGGGTCAGCTAGTTGTATACACAATTACATATATTATATAAATAAAACAACCACACGAAATGTGTTTCTTAACTTCAATATAATCGGAGTTGAGCTTTATTTATACCGAAAAAAAAGGAATAAATAAAGAATTTCAAAATGACCCATCATGAACCACAAATGAAGCAGTATTATTATATTTTGTACACATTTAGCAATTATTTTTAATGATTGCCAAATCATTTGGAATCCAGCGTGCGTAATCAAGGAATTTAAAAGCTGTGTATTGTCCATCAATGACAACGCAAGAACACATATCGCACGTGTCGTCACCAACGACAGTCTGTGTCGAGCAGGTGGCAGGCGGTGAGGAGCAACTTTCACGCGCGAGGCGCTCGGCGCACGCGCAGTGAGTCTCCCGTCGCGGCCGCACGCGCCCACAGTGATGCGCCGACATGTCCGCGCCTCCTGATCCCCCGTATGACGCGAACGCCCCCGCCACCCTCTCTAGTGTCAAATCCCAGGAGTCGACACAACATTTAATATGTAAAACCCCTTTAGAAACCCCAAAAAAACTGGAAATAAAAGACAAAGTGAAAGATAAACAGAGTGTTTGTTCTAAAAGTGTAGAGGCAGGGAGTGATACGCCCAGGACTAGGAGGAAGCTAGTGGTGTTCTTGGGTCTCGCTCAGGTAGTGTTAGGCGCCCTGCTTGTAGGCGGAGGCGCCATGGCTGTGGTGAAGGGCGCCGCCCTGTCCAGAGTCGGAGCTGGCCTTTGGGCTGGTTGCGTGTCCGTCGTGGCTGGTGTTGTTGGTGTTCTTGCTGGAATCAATGACTGTTATGGATTGCATAGAGGAGCTAATGGGTATGTTTTGGTTTTATAAATAAATAGTTTTAAGGTGCAGCCCATCATGCTGGTTCCATACGAGTTAGTAAACGTCATGAGCAGTCTAGAAACACATAAATATACCTAATTAAGGTAAAAAAAAATTAATAATCATTTGTTATTGTGATGTAGATATCTTAGCTGTAAAGCATATTATTATATAGGTAGATCAGTACTCCTTAAGCTTGTATGTCAGTGTAGTAATGTTTTGACGATAAAATATCTCCCCTAGGTGTGGTCGGTAGTGTAACAGACTTCCGTACACAAGGTCGTGGGTTCGATTCCCACTCAGGACAATTATTTGTGTGATGAAAACAGATACTTGTACTGCGTCTGGGTGTTTTCTATCTATTATATGTATGTATTTACTAAAAAAGTAATATATGTATGTATTATATCCGTAATCTGGTACCCATAGCACAAGCGTTAAGCTTATTTTGGGACCAGAAAACGTTGTGTGAAATGTACGTGAATATTTATTATTATTATCTATATAAATGAATTAATGATAGAGGTCTACCGTTGGGCGCCCATCATGGATAAACTACCGTATTTAATTACTTAATTGTTTCAATTAAGCTGGATATACCTAATTCAGTTAGGTTTTCTAAGTTTTATTTCTTAGACATTTGCTCTTATCTAAAAAAAATATTGCGATAAATATAGTTATCAAAGTTGTAGAATAAATTTATATAAGCACATAATAAGCAACTCAGACGAACTCGCGGGATACCCACTAGCTAGTTAGTAGTAGGTAGTAGTAATATAGTCTAATGTGTCAAGTAAATAAAAAGTAAAAATAAGATTTTTTTATACATCTGCACTACGGAATAATTCTGTATTCCAGAGGACTTCACATACATTCAATTAAAGTACATCCAGACTCAGAACAACCATTTGTGGATCGCACAAACAATTGTCTTGTGCTCGAATCGAATTCACAACACTTGGCAAGGGATGTCAGTGTCTAGACCACTCAGCCGTATTTGCATCTTTAATAAGGATATTAAAAGAAACATATTTCAAATGGAAATATTAACAAATAATTAAAGCAATGATAATGAATATCAGGTTTATACCTAACATCCGCACTCAAAGTCGTTAATGAATACTTCGTAGAATATCCTTGTATAATCTAAGGAGTGTTTGAAATCACAACCATTAAACGACTCTGTGTGCGGCATAGACAATTGTAGTGCTGAATGTCCCTGGATCCTGAACGATAGCGAGATACAAAAATTTGCCAAAAATACCCGTTTGGTATTTCATCTGAGGCAGTAATATTTTTCACACTGGGCGCTCCGGGTATGTGCCCGGTGCCCTATGATCAATGGATAATAAGATCCTAATTCCTGTCCTGTGTTCCTTATAACCTGATTTTATAACTTTATGTGTGTGTAAAAAAATTAAGACATGTAAAAAAAATTAAGATAACAATTCAACAAATCTAGAATTTAGCTAAATATATCCCCGTTGCCTATTTTTAATACTCCTGCATAATGTGAGAATATCCAGGGCCCCCAATGGGTTAAAAACGGCTTTGATATGAGCATCATCTAGTGCTTAGGGAGTAGGTAAATCAGCGAAGGTGCGACGCTCCGGTGTGTGGAAAGATCGCTCAGAGAGGATACCACTGAAGTAATGTCACATAGTTCCGGTGGCGCGCCAACACAGGCGGAGAGACGGCACACGGCGGGTTTATTTAGTGGGTGAGGGCCCCACACTACCCTGCTCATTACCACGACCAAAGGGTTTGTGGTTAGGTACATTTTTTTCGCCTTAATAAAAAAGGGAGGTAGATAAAGCCATCAAATTTCGTGCGTGTGAACTTGTTTGAGTCTGAGAGAATGAGGGGAGAGTGTGTAGCAACGTACATATTTTTCTACTAAGTAAATGAATAGTCATAACGGGAATAAGGTCAGGAGGTCATTAATATTCCTGCTTAAAAATGAATACAATTCATAACGTCTTAAAACCGCTATGACGACAATAAATCGTCTACCATAATGTAAATCGCGCTATACACAGTTATAACTAGTTTTACATATATTTAGAAGCGCCAGGTAGGCTTCTTAAAATAAGTGTCCAATAAGGAACACATTATTAGGAAACAAGCATGACTGAGAGGTGTTGTCGAGTGGCTGTGAAGTCTGCCAACCTGCACTGAGCCAGCGTGGTGATTGTGGCCTAAATCGCTCTCACTCTGAGGATTTGCGCCTAACGGTAGTGGTTAGAGTGACAAAGAATATAATCCCAAATTTTAGATTATTGATTGATAGACTTTTCTTATGTAGCCAAAAATATATACCGGGTGTAAAAGATATAACGATAACTCCGGGCAAAGATGTCGCCAAATAACTGTAATAATATGTCCCATACCAGTTTCGTCGACAACGACGGGTTACAAAAATAGATTTTTTTTAACCGCCATCGAATGATTACCAGCGCGACTAAAAAATATGATGAAGGTTTCAATCTATTGTAGTTTTTTCAGTAAATCGGTGATTAGTAGCTTTATTACCTAAAAGGTACCTATTTAAATAGAACAATATAATGATTAAATCTCGCATTCAAAAATTACTCTGAAATTTTATTGAAAAGACCGATGCAAATTTCCATCACTTGGGGGTTCAGAATCGAGTACTGAACCCATGGTATCAATATCGGTATGATGTCTTTTACACCCTGTATATCCATTTGAACGGTATTGTCAGCGATTAGTGCGTCCTAGACAAACTCTTCAATTTATAAGCCTAATTTTATGCAGACACAACCCAGAATATGAAGGGCAAAAATGTCGAATAAAATATTGTGAGCGAGCAGAGGTACAACCAGCGTCTTTTAGATTTCCAGTTCAAACTCTCTGTCAATTGAACATCTTTAGGGGCTATTAATTTTAAATCACATCCTTTCTTAGCGTCTTGGGTGACGCCTACACCATCTGTTGTACAAATTGCATTACACATTGTTCCGACTAAGTAAGCTTTATTACAATTGAGAAACGTCGTAATCCAGAAGCCGTGGGCTTAAACCCCGCTCGCTATGATAATCTATTTCACATTTTCGCAATTTGGGTTCTTCTTGTGGCCGAGCTTAAAGTGCACAAATAAACACAAAGTGAAAAATGTGAAATCGAAAATAACAGTCAGGAGCAGGATTTGCCAATTCAAAAAAAAAAAGCAGAAGCATCTGGACGGTATCCAGGAGATGCAGGTTCAAATCCTGCTCCTGACTGTTATTTTCGATTTCACATTTTTCACTTTGTGTTTAATGCATAGTGCTAAGCATGTCAAATGCTAAAAATATATATAAAAATATCTAAATATTTATAGGGTTTGCGTCATTATTAGGTAAAATCTTAATTGTAAAATTAAGTTTACCTGGTCGGTATAATGTATGAAAATACTTCCGACAGATGGTGCAGGCGTCACCCAAAGACGTTAAGTATGAATGTGTTATCGAAATTAGCAGTCAGGAGCAATTGTCAGGATTGCTGAATTGGTAAAGCATCTGGACGGTATCCAGGAGATGCAGGTTCAAATCCTGCTCCTGACTGTTATTTTCGATTTCACATTTTTCACTTTGTGTTTAATGCATAGTGCTAAGCATGTCAAATGCTAAAAATATATATAAAAATATCTAAATATGCACAAATAAATATTTGAAATATTATTAAAGTATGTCGTCACAATTGGCGGCAATTCTTCACAAACTATTAGACAAAAAATGTCTGCCGAGCTGCTCAAGAAAGTGTTACATGTTTTTGTGTTAAGGAGTCGTGTTGAATCTGGTTTATTGACAGCGTGATTATGTATCTAGTCTTTGATTTACTTAAAAAAACAACTTCCGCACTACCTACATACACAAAATCCTCGTGGTGTGCGCTGATTTATTATCAAGCTTTTTCCGAAACGGTATTTTCGGTTTATAAGAAGGAGGTTTCATTCCTATTAACTTTTAGAGAGGAACCAAGTTAATTCATTGTATTAGTACGACAAACAGAACGAGTGTTTTAAGAACTGAACTGATGACGGAGTGGCTTAAATACCGACCTGCTGTGTCGATTGTTGTGGGTATCGATTCCCACGCAGGACTTATCTCTTCTATGTGTGATCTAAAAACAATTGATCTGAGCCTGGATGTATTTATTTTTTATGAAAACAATATACCTATTGGGACTTAAACATAGCTGGCGAACCGTGAGTGTGTAATACACCTCTGCCTACCCCTTTGGGGAATACAGGCGTGATGCTATGTTAAATATTACTTATTATTATCATGAACGGATTTCTTCTAGGCTATGGCTTCAATGTCAGTTAATTAAATATTTTATTACAATTTGTATGTTTCTAATCCATTTTTCTATTTAACTGCCACCTATCTTTTAATCTAAATCTACTGATCGCCGTAGCTTAACCTCAGCGTCGTTTTCGTTTATAGAATATAATAACATAATTTAAGTATTACACTTTCAACCATACCTACTTTAGTAACACTTAAAAAATATATATAAAGTAGTTAAAAATATATATATAAAAGATAAGTTCAATATATTACATAAACAATGTTACATTATGTTGTAATCGTTGCATTAATAAATATATACATACTAACGTTTTTATAGTGTTACAAAGTTTCTTACAATAATAAAAGTTGTGATGACATTATATGTCGTGACTAGTACCGTACTCTTTGTGACATTGAAATAACAATCAATGTACGTAATTGTATTGCAATGAAGTATTAATGAAAATGACACAGTTTTTTAAAATTTGATCCTCTTTCCATTATATGGGAACTATTTCTTTCCACAATTACATTATTTCTTTCCACAATTACATTATTTCTTTCCACAATTACCTATCTTTTGAAAGCCTATTTATACGTCGTCTTTCTTCGGTAACCAATGGCAAATTTACACATTTCCCATTTTAGGCATATTCTGTTAAATTGTATCTCTATTCGTTGCCCCGAACAACGGGGTGTGCGGTTAGGTACCTACATCTTTTCCCGCCTTAACAAAAAAAGGTGTAATTTTAAATTAGATTATTTTACAATACAACATTTTTGTTTGAATTGAGTAAAAACAGTTACTTAATCATGTACGACGAATAAAGGCTGGGTAATGAACGCTACTTACACAAAAATGCGAAGGTGCGTTTTATTGTTTCATGCCACTACGCTCAACTGATGGACTCCAGAACCCAGAAGAATGACTAGATGAGTGTGGCGTAGAGTGACGTATTTATATTCTGTTAAGTTCACATGGACGAAGCCGCGGGTATAACCTAGTAATAATATATACTCGCATCTACCACTTTAATTTCAAGCCTACTTAGCCGGCTGGTAAGTCCACTACTCTAGGCACATATGTCTTTTCATAATATTGCCCGAGACGGTATCCTCATTCCTCGCAATTTCATTAAAACAAACACTTCAATACGTTTACCATCAAGCGGGCCGTACACAGGTATTGCATAGTTGGATTACGTCAATATAGGTGTGTAAACTGTCACCAGTTCTTTCAATAAGCTCCTATTGACAAACGAACTTATTATTATGTGTATGTACTTGAATCCAATCAACCTTCTGGTACCCTCATTAAAGCTGACCAGCGCGAAACTCTCTCTACACCCGCCCACTCCTTTATTAGGTTTACAAGAACTGCGTTCACCAGCCCACAGCCATAAATCCTGCGTCCGAGGAATGTGAAATCCATCTTGCGGCATTCTTCCGCTAGACCGCTGGTAAACAATTTCACTTGTGCACTTCGCTAGGGTTGGCAGTAAATTTCATTGGACTAATAGGATTTAAACATTTATTTGTATCATGGACCTAGTATCTACGTTATATCTAAATTATTTGTATGCGCTAGCTATACTGTGCTATTTACTATCCATCAGCCTCTTGAAGTCCACTGCTGGACGTAGGCCTCTCTAAGAGAGCGCCACAACGAGCGGTTCTTCCTTTTTCTGTGCAGAAATGCATTCTTTCCAATTCGATGGTTGCGACGCTAATCGATGGGTATGCTGGGCTCAGCATGACTGTTCGTTTGATAACACCAATACCAGCTATCCTCACGAAGTGTTCGTCCGTTGCTACATGCTACTCTGACGCCCCGACGGCTCTTCGGTCACGCTCGATGGCCAATCTAAGCGAGTAGCTCGTCCCTAAATTTTAAATTGGCACTACACTGTACAGAACGAAAAATAAACCATATATTTTTGCCAACCCTGATAACAAGTTTATATATGATATTACAGTCGCGAGATATCGGATGGAGGAGCTTTCTTCCGGCTGTTACTTGAAGTTACCGGTCATGCACTCTTATGTAATGAACGTGTTCCATAAAACACGAAGTCTGAGAGACGCCGCCGTCTAACTCAATCATTCCTTGTAAAACGTGGTACTAGCAATGTATTAGTTTCTGAAATGCTTCAAGAATTCGCTGGCCTACAAGTATAAGTATGACTACTTTTGATGAATTCTTGGGGATTTTGGTTGATCAAACTTGGCAGTTTCCCTCAGGAAATTGTCAGTAGCCCCGTGGAATAAAAAAAATATATTTAAATATACTCAATAGGTAGTCATATATTAGGCCGTGTGGGGCTGGCTTTAGATTTGTCCCACCCCTATCTACCCACGGGAGTCGTAAGAGCCGACTGAGGGAATACAGAGTGGGCAGCAGCACTCCCTCGAGTATTAACAACATCCACTGCTATCGCCAACCCGCTTGCCAAGCGTGGCGATTACGGCGTTATCCCCCATGACGGGACCGCTCGTTGGCGTTCGCTTGGGCAGGCCTATGTCCAGCAGCGGACTTTGAAAGGCTGATGGATGGATGGACTCATATATTTAGAGGAATTAACTTAAGTAGACGATGTATGGATTCTGTCTACTCCTTACTTCCTTCTCTTGGTATTAACGCATAAAAAAACAATTCTACAGTTGGATATCGATATTTCGGCTGTGTGCGTTATTAAGGATTAAGGACATGTGAATATTATGAGTTAATTGGATATAGTGTACTTTAGTAAATAACTCATGCGCAAAGCGACTACAATTACCCGAGGCCGAAGCGTACTCATATATCAGCTTCCGTGTAGTCTGAAGGAAAGTTTAGAGTTTTAGCAGACCGTATACTATTTACGAGTAGAGCGTTAGCCCGCCAAAATATCTTTGCACGTTCGTGAGGACTAAAGCTTTCTTCGACAAAGCAAAAAGAATGAAAAGAAAAAAGTAGTCCGCACACACATTTATCTTGATGATATTTTATCTATGTACGAAATACAAATTGGAAGTGTAATATTATGTTGATTATAGAACAAGCATTATATTTACAGTCGCAGCCTATCAGTGTCGGCTGCCGACCTGTTCAATTTTAGCTGATCCACTAGTAATTTACTCGGAGCGACTGTCTGATCTGCCTAACTGACTTCCTCGAACCAACTACCACTAACCAACTCGTCAGTTGTCCCCCTGGTTGGTTCGCGGGAGTCACCCCCTCGGATCAAGAATGGAGTCAGAATTTTTATTCAAGCCTCTGACAACCTGTGACGATTTCCACTTTATTATTTGACAGCCGGGACCCACAACTTTACGTGCCTTCCGAAGCACAGGGGAAGTCAAGTTTTTACAAAAATAAAGCCATTTTTGTTCACCCGTCTGTTGCCGGCCGAGCGAAAGCTGCTTAATCTTGCCGATCGTTTGAGTCTTACTAATTCCTTATTCAAACGTCAACGAGTGTCATCTGTCACAAGTCACAACGTTCAGAGATACAAGTCTCTTTTCCGTGTCCCAGGGTCCATAAATCAAGAAGTCAAGTCCCATTTCCTTGTTGTATAAATCTGATGGCGTAAGTTGTGCAGTCTTATAATGAATCATAGGCCTATGAAATGCTACGTTTCATACGTTTCCTGTGCGCACAAGAAATGCGCGTGCTTCGCGGAGCATCACGTGTTCCGGTGCATGCATTCACTACTGGCATCTTGTGCACGATTCTTACGATTTACGGACACGCGAGCATTATATTTTACAATTAAACAAGTAATTTACAAGATCCTACTCGATGGTAACTGTGACGTAAGCTTAAGCATTGGTTTGAATTCATTCATTCACCAAAAACAGCTTCATATTTTGCATATTAGAGTAATACTTTTACCATAGTTAACGGGGACCTGCCGTTTAGTTTTATTTCCATACTATGGCCTTAGTTCGGGGCTCCGCTGCAGGCAATAGCTAGTTTTTAGGTTATATCTCAGGTTCCCAATACAGTATCAAAAGTATACCAGTTTAGAAGTCCAATCAAATCAAATAAATAAGTTTAATCAATATCCGTGCAGTACACAAACTGACAAGGTTTGTGTTCCGAGGTGCCTAAGTAGCCAAACAATTATTTTCTGCGTAGTCTAATACGAACATTTTTTTCATACATTTTAAATGTACAATCAAAGCTCTGTTACAGAAGTTACAGCTTTATAATAGATAGATTTTCTAATTCAGATTTACTAATCTAAATTATTATAATAATAATTATTAATATCATTCGATAATTTAAAACCGAACGCAAATTTTTCTTTTGACACTTTCGCGAACACAATGTATTTAGTTGGACAACCTTGTGAACACATAAACACCGGTCACACACTTCCTGCACGTGTTTACTCAACCAAAACACACACACTAGTAACGTAACTAACTGTTATTGTTACTCGAGATGGCAACTGGAGCTATAATACCTTGTTCCTTGACACAATGTATGCTTGTTTGCCACCATAAAAATACAACTGACGGTTATAAAGGACGGATATATATCCAGATTCTGAACGACCATTTGTGGATCACACAAGGATTTGTCTGTGTCGGGACTGAACCCACAACATCACGACACGGGAGATTAGACCACTCCGCCATCAGTACACTCAAAAGTTATGAGTAGTTATGATATTATATTAATTTTTAACAAAAACACCGACTTCAAACAGGAAACTAAAAAGTAAAAAAGGTTCCCCTCGATTTCTCTGGGATGCCATCATCAGATCCTGTTTCCTTATCATGGTACCACCCTTGGGATATCTTCTTTCTAACAATAAAGAATCATCAAAATCGGTTCATAAACGACGAAGTTATCCTCAAACACACATAAAAAAATTTGGAAAACGGTTGACCCTCGGCCATCCCTGCAACCTCCCGCTAAATTGATACTTAAGCGCTCAAAATTGCACTTATTACGTTCTAACGACCTCGAAGAGCTCAAAAGTATAATTTTTGTGTCATTTTTAGCTCTCCGAGCTCAAAGATTCTATGCTTTTGAGCTCTTCGAGCTCCAAAGTCTGATAGAGATTTAATAAAACACTATTCGTTGAATTTTTTAAATCGCAATACATTCATGGCATTCAACACAGCTTTTTGAGCTCTTTGAAGAATCTTAAAGCTCGAACTGGGCAGACTGAAAGTTTTATAGAAATTCTGAAAAAAAAATTTTTTCAATTTTTTTCGCCAACGATATCTCACTTACGAATCAACCGATTTTGACTGGACTGGCGGCGATCGCAAACTCTGAGCTGCTATTGAGAATTTATCTTTTTACGAAAAAGCTCAATAACTCTGTCCGACCCGGGGATCGAACCCGAGACCTATTATGTACCTTTTACCCTTTATTTCATAATATCATAAAAGTATTTTTATTCTACAACATGTAACATTCGTGTAAATATCAGAAAATTATAAACACATAGGTCTTGAAAAGTCAATCTCCAGAACCCTGTATAGTACTCTAATCGTTCTTGTTACTGAGCTACCTTTGAATCAGCGAGTAACATATTTTATTTACGTGATTTTTTAATGTTAAGAGCTGATTAGTTTTTGGAATCGATCGGTAAAACCGTTTAAAAGCTATTCCAAAAAAACCACATTTGAAAAGAAATATTTTATAGCTTTTTTAAGTTTTCTCAAGTTCTACCGGTTCGAATCGGTGCTAATTGTATTCAAAATCTAAGTTTGGTCAAGTCCTTTCGAATGACGCCAACCGCGATGAAATCGGTCAAGCCGTTCAAAAGTTATGAGAGGTTTACATACACACACACACACACACACACAAACATACAACATGTCACATGAATGTTATTCATAATATTGAATGTAATTGTAAAAATTTAGTCAAATTGTACTTAATTTTTTTGATTGCTGAGACCATGATCAACAACTGTTACATCACACGAGGCTGGCTCGTTTGCAACCATCCACCAAGCATTAAATAAGTACTTGTCAAATACCAAGTCTTTTCATAATTTCTTCTTTCGGAAGGAAAGGCATTTTGGTTATAGTCTGTAACGGTGACAAACTTTCATCCCGTCGGGGAGATGTCTGAAATATGCATTTGCAGTTTTGGTTTCACGTATCACTAGGCAATTGCAACTTATGATTTCAGAACTATTTAATAAATGTTGAATATCATACATAGTCTATAGCTAAACTACTAATAAAACTCAATGATTTTATATCTACGTGTCGCCAAGTGAACATAAAATAAATATTTCCCAAGTTCTAACAAAGAGTACATAAAACATAACGTTGTGTTACGAAAGATCGTAAAACAAAACTGTTCATTGTTAACTACCTCCCAAGCCTAGACTTACATTGGTTAGGCTTACTTTATTATTTGTTGTATTATTGTTGCGGCTGTTCTAGCGGTTGTTCAAGTCTCAGCGTGTTTAAAAAAAAATAGTAGTAGTTATTTTAAAAAATATTTTAAATATATTTTTTCGTGACCATGGCTACAATGTCTATCAGTCGAATACTTCGAATACTGAGATTTTATGATAAGATTTCAACCGTTCGTCATGATGAACCAAAAAAAGGCCCATTTGAAATCTGTCAGCCTGAGGTTGCAATCACAGACATCTTGGAATTCACACTTCGTTGTGAATCATTTTAGTAACAGCGAAATGTTATGAGGTACTTTTGGAAACATACGGCTGTTGAATTTATTATCTTTTATAAAAAAGTCCAAAATTTAAAAACAACAGCTTTTTAGGACTTAGGTAACAATAGCACAGACAAGCTGATGCTCGATTTAAAGATTCACAACTACGTTCAAGAGATAGGGTCGGCTATCTCACCCTTCAGTCGAAAAATCTCCAAATACCAGAACACAAAATATGAAATCAAAAATCCTGGAAAATCATCCCGGGTGGTTTCTCCGCTCGGGAGGATTGTGTTATCGAAATTGACCTATAGTCCATTTTTCAATTCATGCAGACAATTTCGAAAAGTAAAATTACTAGGTTTGATTCATGAACAGTTTGCGAGTTATTCAGACAAGAAATAATCATAACGGAATCTTTAGACTATTTTTACTATTTCTATGGTCTACACTCACTCATTTGACATCCTAATTAAACGGTATCGATGATATACTTTCACTGCCGCTTGACGATCGATAAATAGTTTGATGATTTAGATGGTTCGATAATGTTATAGCGTTGCTCTCAATACACTCCGCCGTTAAAGACAATCTATTTAGAAATGTTATTCAAATAAAATGTGTATCAAATATGTTTCTTCATCCGCGTTGAAATTATTTTTTTATATATTTGTGTGCAGCACTCGAATTATTTTTCCAAAATGAAAATAGTAAGTTTTTCCTTATAACCAGTGCCAGTGGATATCCCATCCAACTCGGTCCAGCGATTTCGAAGATTAGCCGAAACAAACAAACAGACAGACAAAAACTTAAAAAATTGATATTTTGTTGTTGTTAATTCATAAGCATTTAATAAAAAGTTGTTATTAAAAAGATATCTACCACCGACAAAATTAAATGGAAGCAACGACTTGGCATTAT
Organism: Leucoma salicis; assembly: GCA_948253155.1. Taxonomy (NCBI): domain Eukaryota; kingdom Metazoa; phylum Arthropoda; class Insecta; order Lepidoptera; family Erebidae; genus Leucoma; species Leucoma salicis. The sequence continues at coordinate 946,306 of OX411812.1, forward strand.
TCTGTGTTATTGTTGTTTCAACTTAACGTCAGGATAAGTTATCGGCCACCATAAGCTTTGTAAAAATATATTTTGTCCGTGTGATGACGTACTAAGAATACAAATGTCACCACCCCATTCCTTCGCACGGTTATTGCACGGAGCGACTAAGGGAAGTAAGCAATTATCACCCATTGCATTACTGGTGGTAGGTCTTTTGCTATCGGGCCCGAGCAGGTGGTACCACCATATCCCGTGTTACCGGCCATGAAGCACATCAGTGTGTTTTGGTTGTAGCAGGATCTCCGGCTATCTAACCGTGAATTATTTCATATCTGTGGAATGAAATGGTAAGCAGCGGACAATACTCTCGGTATAGTTGAGTCTATGAGCGACCGTTACCATTTACCATCAGGTGGTTCGTGGCTCGTCTGCCACCATAGGCAAAAAAAATAATTAGCCATTCGCTCCAGCTATGCACTGAATATTATTATTATGTTATGTACGTGACACGGGTGTAATTTAGAAATAAAGAACATAGCATCACGCCTGTATTCCCCGCAGGGGTAGACAGAGGTGTATTACACACCCACGATTCGCCAGCTATCTTTAAGTCCCACGTAATAGGGGGCGAGCCTATTGACACATTTCCAAACTGCGGGCTGCTACTACGAACTTTTTTTTTTTTTTTACTAAAAATCTCTATAGCACTGCCCGACCCGGGAATCGAACCCGAGACTTCATGATCAGCAGTCACTTACACTACCGCTGCACCACAGAGGCAGTCACCACAGAGACTGTTTTGTGTGGTCTTTTCTCCTTTCCATGAGTTTGGGAGTATGGTCCGAGAGTCCGTAAGTCCTACTGACGCGAAAAAAAAAGGAGAAGGCTAAAATTCCTTTGTGCTTGTTACAGAAGTCCGCTCCTAACAGCATTCCTGGCGCTGTCGCTGCTGTGTCTGGCTTGTGGTAACAGCGCAGCAGTGCTCGCCGCAACTGGACTGCAGCGAGATACGCTGCGGCAACCTACAGCGCCATCTACATTCGAAGTATGTACTTGTTTTTACCTACTCTTATCTACATACTTTACAAATTATCTCTATTTAATAAAGGATAACACTGCAACCTGTATGCTTTTGAGAATCATTATCCACAGCGTGAAACTTAACTTAGGTCTAAATTAGTATAGCTGATGGAAGACCAGTGCTTAACAGTATGTTATAAACATATATTTTGACCAGTATGTCACAAACATCTATAACAATCCAACCTTAGTATGCCGCTATCGCGGGTCGAGCAATTCAAATGGCCGTTGTTCAGCAAGATTTGGATATCTACTAAATCTGGTTTGATAGATTATAAATGCACAGATGGCGTAATGTTTTAGTGCCAGTCTCCCATGCCGAGTGTTGTGGCTTCGATTACCAGTACCTATCTACAATTATTTGTGGGATCCACAAATGGTTTTTGAGGGATTGGCTGTCTCTTATTGGTAAGTTCTCCGTGATACAGGGATTATTCTTGCGAGTAAGTGCAGAGTGTAGGCTTTCCTTAATAAACAATGTGTCTAATAAGGATAATAAAGGTGGTATGATTGATCTCAAAAACTTAAAAATCCTTCAGAAATATGTTTAACGTTAATACCTTCCATGTCAGTTTTCAAGCAGGCAATACAACCATAATTACATTGACCTCTACGACCAGACATCTGACCTTTACAAAGCACTATAAATGTGGAGTTCTAACATAAGTTTGACTATAAACATTCGATCAAATGTTTAATGTCACATACCACCATCTCTCGTCAGACCGGCCATGAAGCACATCGGTGTGGTTTGGCTGTAGCAGGAGATAGCCGTCTATTCTAACATTTCATTTCTGTAAAATGATATGGTGAGCCGTGGCTTGACAATACTCTCGGTATAGTCGAGTCTATGAGCGATGATTACCATCAGGTGGACCGTGGCTCGTCTGCCACCAAAGGCAATAAAAAAAAAGGATTTGGTAAATCTAAAATATCTGTCATCATTTAAAAAACAAATCCAACTTCTATATTTTATAGGGTAATGAGCATGAGTATAGAGTAGTTTATGAACTAACTATGGAAGGACACAGACTACATGTTGATTCACAACTACTATAATATAGATGGCACATTTTGGCTGTGTGGGTATCGAAACTACATCACTGAGCACGGAAAATGAATAATTAAACGATAATATCTTCAAATACCTTTGAGTAGTCTCTATTTACACAACGTGTATCAGATTAATTTATATCGATTTGCAAGTGATTTATAACGCTCCAGTAGCAGTTGCGCAACTGTGATTCAACTGTTTACACTAAAACTTACACAAATAAATGCTGGTCTGATAATACTATGCCAAAGATTACTTTAAATTTGTTTTATAAAATAATACAATTTTTAAAAATAATTTTGTGATTTTTTGATTGATTTGATTTGACATGGTAAGCTATTTTCCCTATCCGGGGGCTGCTTTAGATCGCCAAACCACAAAATAATTTATTTTGTGGCTAAACTATCGTAGAAACCTACTTGCAACTTCCAATCTCCACCTCACGTTTCTAAATTTGTTCTTCAAATAATGTAAAATTTGAATAATAAAGCCCAGGTACTGAAGAACTAGGAATACGAGTCTCAAGTGTACTTCAGAAGTGACAAGCTGTAACGACTGCCAAGATGTTATTTAATAGTCGGGACCCGTGCCTTTCGAAGCATGGAGGAGGACAGAAGTTGACAAATAGGTATGACTTTATGGTCACCCATCTGAGTGCCAGTCGTGCGAAAGCGGCGTAACCTTGCCGATCGTTCAAAACTTGCAAGTGGGCAACCTGGCTACAACCTCCCTTCAGACAGTCAGTTATTCTTACGAGTACATACAGACAGAAGAAGATACTTAGATGATAAAAAAGAACCAATATTGTACGCAACTTATTCACATATTTATCAATAAACCGAACAATGTGTAATGAAGTAATATAATATGTAGATTGTGAAACTAAACGTGGCGAAGGTACAAAGCGTTCAGCCTTGTGCCACATGTGACATGTCAATATACTGATGACTTTAGCATTAATTAGCAAAAGCAAATTAAAGAAGGACTTCTCGAGTCTATGGGAGCAGTTCCTATGGTTGCGTTTGTGATGACATATACTCGTATATGATATAGGTAAGTATAAATATAAACCTACATCGGAATATTCAGTTCTGTAATTCTAGTAGTTTTAACTGTAGGTTGATGATCAGTGAATTAAAAGCATTTTACTCTAAACGAGCCCTAAACGAATATATTTTTAAGATTCGGCATTAAAAATACATATAACCCTAAATTTTCATTCTTACAACAACCCTACCAACCCCTATTTTGTAATAGCGATATTAGTTATACATGGCAAAACAACGCTTACCGGGTCAGCTTGTTAATTCATAAAAAATACGTGATAAAAACTATCCTATCTAAGGCGTGCCAGCAAAACACACATTTGAAAAGAAAAAATGTGAAAATCGGTTAGATAGTTTCGGAGTTCATCGTGAGCAACAACGTGACACAAGAAAACTATATATAATCGAAGATATGTGTAGATATTTATATAAAGAGTTGAGTGTATTGTTTGTATTCCACATCTTACTTAATCCTACCATCATTAGGTACTCTAAGTAGCTTCTTGCCTTATGATATAAACATTATCTTATGTTACGGCGGAATAGGGTGGACTTAATTATACCATAATTACACTGAGATTTGTCCGGCTGAAATGTTAACGTGCTATAATAGGTAACTATTTAACTACCGACGTCCGTTCAGAATTAGATCTATTAGATGCGAGGATATTACAGAACTACTTAATTATAAGTTTTAACCGCAATTTATCCTGCTTTTAAAGCCTTTAAACGAATTTATAAAATGCAATAATGAATGGTCATAAAACGATAAGTTCCGCGCCGGCACATTGTGTGAGGGCGCCATCTTGTATTTTATTGTGACAATTTAAAAATATTTCGATTCGCGAACACTATTATTAGAACCTTAAGTAGACGCATCTGTATTTTTTTCGGTGTAATGTAAGTTCAGCAAGTCCAATGCGTTTTTTTTTATTTGGGAGGGACACAATGTACCTAACCGCACACCCCGTCGTTCGGGGCAACAAACAGGTTAGTAGCCCTCACCCAATAAATAAACCCGCCGTGTGCCGTCTCTCCACCTTTATTAGCGGGCCACTGGAACTATGCTACATTGCTTCAGTGGTAAGTCCTGCATATTCAGTTACAGTAACATATAGAATGTGGACATGGAAACTTATATCAAATATTGGAGAATAGGGTAATAATATATATTAAACACAAAGTTATTTTCGATTTCACATTTTTCACTTAGTGTTTAATGTATAGTGCTAAGCATGTCAAATGATAAAAATATATATAAAAATATCTAAATAATAGTATATATTTAATCCATAATAAAAATCGTGCGAAGCATAAGGCACAAGCGTATGCTGAGACGCAGGCAACGCAGATCCACGCAGCGCAGGGCAGATGCTTTGAACACCGTAAAGCCCGTCACACACGTAGCTATAATATATATTAATATAAATCATAGCAAGGCATATTACGATATATTTTCTATTCAAATTGTAGAGTGACCTGTGCGGCAGCTACTCAGCGGCAGAAAAAGTGGCCCAAAATGAAAAAAATAATATTTTTTTATTATAATAAAAGGGTCATTCTTCGAAACCGAGGATTTTTGACTCATTGGTATGGCAAATTTTTTTTTTTAAATTCAGTTTGATAGTGGTATATTTAGTACATCCTGGTCTACACATATTACAACATATATCAAAGGCACTGATTTCTACCCAGTAGTTCAGGATTAAGACTATGCAGATTAATTCATGAACCATATTAATGACGATCAAGGCAGAAGAATGAGATTATGCAACATATTAATTAGAATCAGGCAAATAAATGAGAAAAATATTATTTTTAATCAATTTTATTGGGAAATATCTGGCAAATGTTAAAAAAAGAGTAACTTTATTGCTATAAAATCTCTTATTTAAGAGCTATGCTCTTGTCGGTGGACCTTCTTCCATTCGTCTCGCTTTTCAGCAAGCGCTTTGACTTCTTGATACGACATGACATTAGCTTTATCTTTTATTTAATCCATGTAGGTCCTTCTAGGTCTTCCACGTCCTCTTCTTGCCTCTTTTTTGTCCTTCAATTATGTTTTTTATAAAAGAGTCATGTCGTATCAAGTGTTCTAACATCTTTCCCTTTCTGTTTTCTATGGTTCTTAGTATCGATCTCTTCTCATCTACACTTCTTAACACTTCCTCATTTGTTTTCCTTTCCGTCCATCTAATCTTCATCATTCTTCTCCAACACCATATTTCAAATGCCTTCAATCTCTCTCTATCTGTTTTTCTCAGTGTCCATGTCTCACAGCCATATAAAGCTATACTCCATATGTACGTTTTAATTAGGCGTTTTCGAATCTTTTGGGAAATTTTGTTAGTAAATAGTTGTTTTTTGTTTTTAAAAGTTCTTCTAGCCATTGCTATCCTAGCAACTAAGTCTGGTGTGCATCTAGAGGTACTCGTTATTAAATTGCCCAAGTATTTAAATGTATATACTCGCTCTATTTTGTAGTTATTAAGTTTAATTGTATCAGTTATGGGTGCTACTTTTGTTGTTATCATAGTTTTCGTTATTGCTTTATTAATTCTTAAGCCATTCTCTTGAAAAACCTTGTCCATCCTATTTACTAAACATTCTAGCTCTTGTCGATTGTCTGCCAAAGCTGCAATATCATCAGCATATCTAATAAAATATATTTTCTGTCCGTTAATTTTCACACCACCTTGTTCTCTCTCTATCACTTGTCATATAGCCCCTTCTAGGAATATATTAAAGATAATTGGAGACAGTGGACACCCTTGCCTCACACCTTGTCTGATCCTTGTTCTTTCTTTTTCTCCACCTACTTGTATTATAGCTTCTTGTCCTTTATATAATTCGTAGATTATCCTTCTATCTCTGTAATCCAATCCAGCATTTGTTTAAGCTTTCATCATCACCTTCCAATTAATTCTATCAAAAGCCTTCTCTAGATCAATAAATGCAATATGCGTGTTAAGGCCCAGGCTCATTCATCTATCAATAATCATTCTGAGTGCTAGTATCGCTTCTCTAGTACCTTTCTCTTGTCTAAATCCATCCTGGTCAGCCCCGATCCAATCTTCTACTTTTGGTCTCATTCTGTTTTGAACAATTTTTAATAAGATTTTAGATGCTTGTGAGATTAGTGAAATTGTCCTGTGTTCTTCACATTTTAAAGTATTTAATTTTTTAGCTAGAGTAACTATTTTGCTTTGGAGACTCCTGATTCCACCTTCCTTCAAAACATGACCGATTTGGTCTAGGTAGGTGAGTCTCGGTCTCCCCCCGTACCTACATCCTTACAATTTCGCTTTGTTTGTCTTAACCAGGGGCTTGTCCAGCATTATTTCCACATGTCCGAACCATCGGAGCATTCCCTTTCGCATCTTTACACCAATACTCTCTTTCATACCTACTCGCTCTCTTACGTCGTCGTTACGAATGCGGTTAGTCAGCCTCACTCCACAGATTCGCCGCAGAGATCGCATTTCGACCGCATTGATTTTACTCTCACACTCCTTTTTGCATATCCAACTCTCGCTTCCATATCGCAACGTTGGGACAAGCACTGCCTTGTGTATTGCGACCCGTGCCTTCAGGCTGAGATGGTGGCTGCTGAGAAGTAGCCCCAATGCTCCGGTCACTCTATTTCCCGCATTTACTCTTCTCTCTATATCAGTGGCGTATCTTCCATCCCGAATGAATCCACATCGAAGATATACAAATTCATCCACTTGTTCTAGCACACTATTGCCAACCGACACCTACTCTGACATCTGTTCTGGCTTCACTTCTTCGCTTTTTTCTTAACTTGGGGACCTGGCGCTTTTGAAATTTATAAAGACTTAGCGGATAAGCTTGTAGAGTCTACACGTGATCAAAATGCTGGACTGTAACTCTTGGTCTTGCATAGTATATAAGAATCCTGTTCTCTGTCTAGAGGCTAGAATGTTGACTCGATAATATTGTTTAGGAAAGCTATTGGTTCAGCCTTTTTTTTTTGTTAAGGCTAGAAAAAAATGTTCCTAACCGCACACCTCGTCGTTCGGGGCAACGAACAGGGTAGTGTGGGGCCTGCACCCACTTAAGAAACCCGCCGTGTGCCGTCTCTCCGCCTTTATTGGCGGGCCACTGGAACTGTGTTACATTCCTTCGGTGGTCTATTGGTTCAGCCTGCAATAAAATTTTAGATATATTTTTTTTTTCTATAGTAATATAACTTATAATTCTTTCTCCATCTTTTTCTTTCATTTAGTTTATTGATAGTTGTTTTTTTTTCTTTTTCTGCGTGTGTAAGTCTGTTGATATTTTTCTTGTATTTCCTTCCATAATTTCTCATTATTTTAGTTTTTTTTTTATAACATTTTTATTTCGCGAGTCTTGTCTTTACTAGCATTTCTTCTTTTGATTGTTTCTTTGGATTTGCTCTTTTTAAAATAGCAAAACTGAAAGAAGAAAGTAACAAGAACCTAATTAGTATGTTATCTTCAAATTTATCTGGCCTTACGGGCCAGATAAATCCAGATTAATGCGATCCAGATAAATTAGAAATTTGAAGTTAAGTAAGCCTAGCTTCGTTATTTATTAATATTTGAAATAAAAGATATACTTACCAGGAATACATATCAATATTATAGACCCCTAGTTTCTAAGAACTAAGGAAAACCTATATGATAATTCTATTGAAGTCAGATTAATTATGCAACTTACGTGACAAACACCAGATGACAACTTTTGATCGTAACTTTTCGCCAAATTGTTCAATTGTTAACAAACCATGTTTTGGAGCACTTCGTTTAACAGGACGATACTAACTGATGCGGCCAATCATGAGTCGATATTATTTTATCGAATACGTTATGTTTACATCAAAAAAACGGCTGATGAAATTACACCAGCTGAATTATTATTTTAGTTGGGGACATTTTTAAAAATAGTGTAATTACGAAAATATACAATTATTTTAAATTTAAATAACATAATATCAAGTAAAAAGTATTTGAATATGAATGGAACTTACTTATGCCAGTATATTGCCGCAATTATATTACCAAAAATTAATAATGCTACAAAAATTGGGGATAGGGACATACCAGATTAATTAGTTTTGACTGTTGTTTGCTAACTTAATTTATTACTGTTTTAATTAACGATAATTCCGTATAGAGGCCTCGATAGACATCATAATTTACTACAAAACCTGGAAACGATATCTAAATTGGAGATTATTTTCATATGTTCTTCAGCGAAAAACACTCTAAAACTACGTTCCGAAGAATCACTCAAAAAAGGTTTTTTTTACACGTAATACGTTAACGATTTATAACGTAAGTTTCGTTAAAATTAAGACTTTAGTGTTAAAATTTTAATAACAATTTGGTAAACAGTAAAAATAAAGCTTTAAAGATTAAGGATTTTTACTTGAAATTTTATCAAAATTTATTAATTTTACTTAAAATTTTATCAAATGGATCAACAAAAAATTACTTAAATTAATACCGCGTATTACCCCCTCTTACTTCGATGACTGCTTGTATGCGTTCTGGCATGCTCTGCATATTATTTTAGGTCTACGTGAGGGATTTCATCTGACGCTATGACTATAGAACCACCTTTAGCTCACGGAGTGTCTCTGGCGGATTGGCAGTGCTCGGACCCGTCTTTTAAGCATGTATCTTTCTTCTATAGGATACATGTCTGGGGTGTGAGCCGGCTAAGGCAGTTTCTGAATACCGACATTAGCTAAGTAAGACTCAACGATTCCAGCAGTGCTTTACCTATCCTGCATGAGCAGTAACTCGAAGTCCACAAAAGGCACAATATGATCTTGGAGGACCTCTTCAATGTACCTGATTGCTGTTACGCGCTGATCCACGATCATAAGCTCCGTATGCGCTTCGGAACACACCCCTCCCCACACCATTACAGACCCACCTTGGTCTAATTGTCTGGTATGTCTTTATGGGAAGGAAACTTTTTCCAGGGCATCTATACACTCTCTCACGACCATCTGGTGCTCTTAAGGCTACTTTGTACTCATCAGTGAACAAGACCTTACTCCATTTATAGTGGTATGTAGGTTTTGGTTTTCATGAAGATGAATGAGTGTACGTCAGTATCGTATTAAATCCCATTTATTTCTGAGTTACAAGTAATACTTAAGACTAGGTAATACAATAATGCTTACTTAGCACTACGCGACGACATACGAGTACTTAGGAATGTTATACTAATATAGATCAACAAAGGTAGGTCTGTAAGGTCCAAAGTCCAATTCACGTGTTCACAGGCAAATGTTAATAGTGCAACTCGGTGGTGTCTCTCAAGTTCTGGCCCTCGTGCTGGTCTCCTGGCACAAATCACATTCCTCTTATTTCTTCATTTTACTTATTTCATTCTACTTATTCTTCGCCTAATGGTATGTTCACTAACAATGATAACACCTGCCGCTTGAAGCCGCTGCCTGATTTCAAGAAGCGATTTCTTGACGCTTCCAGTATCACAAATCGGTCAATTTAGTTAGGTTAGGTTTATTTAGTTGGTAAGGCTCCCACACACTGTTCGTTGCCCCGAATGACGGGGTGTGCGGTTACGTACATTTTTTGCCGCCTTAAAAAAAAGGCACTTGCAGCAGGACAGAGACGTGTCTGCGTTACACGTTCCTGCGCCGCAACGTACGCAGCTTAAAGAGTTAAGTCACAGAATAGATACTAGGTTAAGTGTTCAGCAGCATACATACCACGTATCAAAAATAGTTTTAAATACTTGTCAGTTTCACTTTTAAAAATAATTTACCATTTCTCTATTTAGATATTTTTATATATATTTTTAGCATTTTACATGCTCAGCACTATACATTAAACACAAAGTGAAAAATGTGAAATCGAAAATATATCCTGCTCGTGACTGTTATTTTCGATTTCACATTTTTCACTTTGTGTTTAATGTACAATATCTCTGTCACACAAATTAAATAAACTTAAATTGAAAACGTGCAGGTGCACATAAAAGTAAAATATTGTACCTATACCTTTTTCTTCTTTGGTCATTATTTCTTTAATAACCCACTTCAGTCTGGTACTCAGAACCAAATTTTGCAGTTCACGCATACCAAGTCGCGGGCAGAAGCTAGTTGTATTATAATATAAATTAGTTCATCGAACTACATCCAACCTATTTCAAAAATGTAGTTTTAATAAACTGCAAAGGAGAATGCCGATTTTTCTATGAGAGTTGGGCTATTGTTGCGTCTTAACCAAATTAACTGTAGAACATTGTAAATGTACTCAGGGTCTTTAAATAAAAATATCATTGAGATATCTAATGGGAGTTTAGAGAAATCTGACTTTTAATTTTTAGTATATAGATTATATATTATGCGATGAAATCCATATCTTTTATTCCATTATAGTATAAAATGTAGTATCAATAGTATTTTAGAGTACCTTTGTAAGAAATATAGATAGGATATAATGCTACGGCTAACTACTCTGGATCTAGATTACATTCGAAGAGTCCTGGTCTTAGTACCACTAAAAAGTCTATCTCACACGACGTCACGCTCTTTTTTTCAATTACTCAACGGAGAATTTGCTGAACTCAACGTTAAAGTAAACACTGAACAATAATAAAAAAACCACTGCTTTTTCACAAATGAAGCAATCAACTTTTTTTAGATTATTCTACTCTTTGCAATCAACACATAAACGTACATAACACGTTATCGGCAATACAAATGTCAAATCATGACAAATTGTCAATCAAATTCAAATCAATAAGGGTTGCTAGTAAAATAACAATATATATCCTAAAATATTTTTAGAAATAGATAATAAATGTTATTATATTTTTAATTTAAAAACAAATCATAATTATGATTTCATAAAATAATCTTTGACTAATACTAAGTATTATAATAGGAGCTCATGTGGGTTTTCTTTTATTTATTTCATATCAATATTCTTACTATTTGGCTTTAAAAATGGGTATAGTAATAAACTGGCGACATTGACTATCCAAGCCTTCCAATAAATATGGCAGTTACGCTTATATCGAATTTAAAAATATGTATATCTTTTATTTTATAACTTCGAAACTCCACTTCGCTTATGACTAAAATAAATACAAATAACATTATTATTCAAAAGACGTTTTTTTTTATGTTTAGATAGTTAAGATGCACGACGGGCACAAAATAGCCTGGTTTTCGGCATTGTCTTTTACTTTTCAGTAATAAAGTGCTCTAAGCTCCAAAAGTTCTAAAATCTATCTATGGTGCAATATCGTCACGCACAAGCTTGTTTCGGAAAAAATAAAATAAAACATGACAGTAATGACATATTTATGTGTATGTCATTCATAGTAAAGATCATCACGAATGGCTCAAACAACCGGACGTGACTAGTTACAGAGCGAAGTCAAGGCCGCGAGATGGGGCTAATTTATCACATTTTAGTGTTAAGTACTACTTATCTAAATACCCCTTCAATCACGAGAACTAGTCGCGAACGTTTTCTTTATAAACAACATCCTAATTAGGGGCAAGGGCGTTTAAAACATATAATGAACGATTACAAAGTGAGGACAGACTCAAAAACGCAAAAGTATTTTTGTATAATTAGTAAAAATCTGACCTGCGAGGAAATAAAAATAACAAAATAGGCACGTAATATTTTTTTTTACAGCAAATAAACAGTGCAGGGTTCTCAAACTTTTAGAGGCCCAATCATTTAAAATATTGTATGAAAACGCAATTTTATTTTTTACAAAAGCAAGTTTTTAGATGGTTGACTACACAGATGGCGGAGTGGTTTCCCGCTCGAGTGTTGTGGGTTCGATTCCCACACAGGACAACTATTTGTGTGATCCACAAATGGTTCTGAGTCTGGGTGTACTTTGTGTCCGTAAAATTGTATGTTTGTAAAGTCCCCCGTAATATAAAGATTATTCCTTAGTACAGGGTAACCTTAAAAAAAAATTAAAAAAATATCTCAGTTTCTCGATATAGTAGCGGAATAAAACTGTATACCAGTATTTAAGTCTAATCAAAAACTACAAAAAAAGAAAGTTTCATCAAAACAACCCATTCAATAGTTTTTGGATGATGCCTGAACAAACAAACAGACAAAATATCTAAAAAAAATGTTTTGTGCTTAGAGATTCCTAAATTGCCTAATACATTAATTTTTTCCTCTAATATCTCTAATTACAGACATAGCTTTGTCACGGATTTGTATTAGTATAGAAGTATAGCTCCTAGCGCGTTTTACATCTAAATATTACCTGTAGTGATCTTTTTGTCATTTTTTTTTCACAGTGGGACTGATTAGATAGTATTATTCATACTATACGCTATCACAAAAAACAACAAGTATTGACTATCGTAGAAGTTCATGCTGAAGAAGTTCAGCGCCTCCTCCAACAGCGAAGGTTTTACGAAACGAAAGTTACACCGACAGTATTCTTCGTATTCTCTCCACGAGGCTATCGCTTTATCTCAAGTCTAACAGAATACAAAATAAAAACTAATCGCTGATAAATCTTCATTTTAACAATTTCGTAACATCATTAAATGTTACATAATCAACTTAATCTGAAGTAATAATCCAGTTTAGCACGACAAGAGGTCGATGCACCGCTGTGACGTCACACACAATATGGCTGCGTTCAAGAGATAGTAAAAAATGAACTACCGCTTGTTAAAGAGCACTGATTAGCGGTAATTAGAATTATTTAATTGGCTAAGTGCGCAGTGCAAGAGATTATTGGCTTTCCGCTTTTATAATGTCTTTAATTTTATTTTATAGTTTGTTTTTTATTTTTAACGGCAGCGAACTGTCAAATAGTTCGACACGGAACAGTTCAGTAGAAATGAGTTCTCCGCTATTTCTATTTATATATTTCTACTACCAGACCCAGCCACGCGTTGCTGTGGTATAATTCGTTCGTTAATTTTGTAATAAAAAAAGAAAATAATCTAAATAGGTATATATCTATATGATGATATATATTCTACTATCCTATCCACCAAACTGCACACATTCATGTCTCAGAGTTCATTAATTTAGGAGTTCATCGCGAACAAATAACGTGACACAACATTTTTATATAAAAACTATCCTATCTCACAAGTCGGTCTAAACTGCTGCACACATGAGCAAAATTGTATCAAAATCGGTTCGTTGGTTTATTTTTTTTATATATAAAGACGAATATTTACATACTCTCTTAGTCTGAAGATGGCATTTCAATACGTTCTGTTATCCGGGATACGGTAAAACGGTTTTAAAAAAAAAGATTTATTTTTAGCCTAAAGTAATTTTAATTATATTCACTTTATTTTTTTAGAGGACACAATAATTTGGTAATAATCGAAATGGTAGATGTTACTGACGACCGGCGCGTTTGGGATTTGGAAGAAGACTGATAAAGATGGAACCGATATATTCATATCCATTAAGATATCAGTGATATTGGAGGTATTCATGTATCAGTAATCCGACTCAATCTCATATGCTAATACGGTCGTATTGCTAATATACCATATTCACTATATCGTAAACATGAACAGAGAACCACTGAACATGGGTGTGTTGCTATATCCATATCCATAGACTAGATAGAATCGCATATCGGTGAGAACATCGTACGTATCATTGAAATAAAAATGGTGGTATCTGGAGTGTAGAAGTAAGGAGGACCGTCTTGTATATGGGATAAGTTGAAAAAAAGTGTCTACCTATAAACAGCAAGTTATTAATATTGGTATTTGTTTTAATAATGCTATAGAATACCATTATTAAAACAATTAACAATATTAAACAGATATTAATGTGAATAAGCGATATTGATAGTTAGACATTATTCTAAAACGAATAGCACAAACTAACTGATATGCATACATGATATTATGATATGCGGCATATCTCTATATCCTCCGTATTAAATATTAGTGATATTCATATATTAGTTTACATATCATGATATTGCTTGAAGAATATATTCATATCAGCGATATTGACAAATATCGGTATTAACCCATCTTTAAAGACTGACTGGTGAGTGTGTGAGGTGTGTGGGAGAGAAGGGTCTGGAAAAGCTGACATAGCAGAAAAGCGGTAGAAAAGGGAAAGCTAAGAGAAACAGGGAGGAGTGACAGTTATAACAGTTCGAATAGATCAGGCGCAAGACGAACGGGCTTACGTGCTTCCGAAGGCACGAGGTGACACATTGACAACTTCCTAAAACCGAGCTGCTATTGAGCATTTATTAATGGAGCGCCTATCCTATTAATCAATTCTTTAAAATCTGATTTACGACTAAAGAAATGTTCACTTTTATAAATATTCATAAAATGCGTGTTTGTATAAATATCTTTGTCTACGCTTGTTCGGGCGTATTTTCAATGATTCTATCCAAGTTAAATATAAAACCAAGATATTATCTTAATTTGATTTAATATGTGCTTGTAGGTTGTTTTTCGATAAATACAACGGAACTTGATAGCGAACTACGCGTAGATTTGAGATAGTAACTGTATTATTTGTCATCATTTAACTAGAAAAAAGATTTACAAACATTTATAGTTTTTTATTAACTGTATAAAGCAGTGGTATACTTTTTGCTATAACTGAAATCATTTATTTTATAATACATTCTAACACCAAAGATGGAACCAACGGATGGAATTTGTAAAAATAATGAAATTATCATCCATCCATCAGCAGCCTTTCAACATCCGCCACAACGAACGGTCCTGCGCCAACCACATCCAACGGCTCCCCGCGGCTTTGACCAGATTGTCGGTCCATCTGGTGGGGGGACGTCGCCGTCCGATACGTGGTCGCCACTCGAGATTTTTTTTTCCCAAAGTTGTCGGTTGGTCGAGCGATGTGGCCTGCCCATTGCCACTTCAGCATGCCAACCCGGCGGGCTATGTCGGTCACTCCCGTTCTCCTACGGATCTCCATATTACAGATTCGATCACGCAGGGAAATAACAAGGACAGCCCGCTCCATGGCCCGCTGAACGATTTTGAGTCTTGATACAAGGCCAACATTCGGCCACGTCTCTATGAAATGAAATTATATATAAAGAAAAGAATGAATACCTAACTACTTAACCAATCAGCTGATTTGAACCAAATTTGGTAAACAAACGAGGTTATCATAGAATACCTTTATCCTGATAAATTACTGTGGGATATACCTAATCGATCAATCTCAAATCAAAGAAACAAACACACAAACACATACCTAATTTATTTAACTAATAAAATGTTTTACATCTCACTGTGTCTAATGTTTTGGCCGAGTATTGTCTCCCAAAATACAGGCTAGCCTAGTTTAGGTTCAGTACCAATTGTACTATTATAAAACTTTAATTAAGCCCTTTTTGATGTAACTACTTTGTGACATTTTTGTTCTATATTTTTTAGCATTTGACATGCTCCGCCAACTTTTTAAAGTACAAATTATTTATGAATAACCAAAAAGAGATTTTTTTGTACGATCGGGAAACGAACCCACGTCTTTTCCAATTCGGGGAAGTGCTCTAAGCCACTGAGCTATCCTACAGATCTTTAGATCATCCCAATCTCCTTATCACATTTGTCTTTACGACCAACGCATTTGCATGCATTAAACCAATAAAAAAAAACTCTTTTTCCTTATTCATAAATAATTTGTACTTTGTGACAATTAAACATGTATTTATCGCACTAGGTCAATATTCCGCTTTGGACTAGTACATTTTTTTTCTTTTTTTTTTGTGTAAACTACCTATACTTAGGCACTTTAACATATTACAATCTAGTCTTTATAGACTAAAATTTAACATCAACTGGGACATACAAGAGTTTACTAATACTATAGTGTAGATACTATAGATAATACTCATGTGCTTCTTCTATTTAATATAATCTTCCTTCCCAACAGGATGAAATGGAGGCATGGACGCCAGTTCTCACCAACATAGCGCTGCTGATCATTGCAGCCGTCCATTGCGTGGTCTGCATCATCAGCATCTACCACTTATCCAAGCGTATCTGTCCGTGCTTCAGACCCAAGCAAGCCTTTGACCACAACCAGTTTGACCCGACGTTTAAGCCGGTACAGCAGTTCGTGGTCAGCGTGGATGAGGTCAAGAAGTCTCACGACTCAGAGAGGGTGCGCAACCATGAACTATGTAAGGAATTGGAGACAAAATTGCAAGGAGAAACATTGAAGAAAATAAAGGCGAGTATTTGTTTTGGTAATACTGTAGTCTCCTGTAGTATCCAGTCCACTTGATGTTCAGTGTACTGTAGTGTAGTCTCTACTAGTCTCCAGTCCACTTGATGTTCAGTGTACTGTAGTGTAGTCTCTACTAGTTTCCAGTCCACTTGATGTTCAGTGTACTTTAGTGTAGTCTCTACTAGTCTCCAGTCCACTTGATGTTCAGTGTACTGTAGTGTAGTCTCTACTAGACTCCAGTCCACTTGATGTTCAGTGTACTGTAGTGTAGTCTCTACTAGTCTCCAGTCCACTTGATGTTCAGTGTACTGTAGTGTAGTCTCTACTAGTCTCCAGTCCACTTGTAGTTCAGTGTACTGTAGTGTAGTCTCTACTAGTCTCCAGTCCACTTGATGTTCAGTGTACTGTAGTGTAGTCTCTACTAGTCTCCAGTCCACTTGATGTTCAGTGTACTGTAGTGTAGTCTCTACTAGTCTCCAGTCCACTTGATGTTCATTGTACTGTAGTGTAGTCTCTACTAGTCTCCAGTCCACTTGATGTTCAGTGTACTGTAGTGTAGTCTCTACTAGTCTCCAGTCCACTTGATGTTCAGTGTACTGTAGTGTAGTCTCTACTAGACTCCAGTCCACTTGATGTTCAGTGTACTGTAGTGTAGTCTCTACTAGTCTCCAGTCCACTTGATGTTCAGTGTACTGTAGTGTAGTCTCTACTAGTCTCCAGTCCACTTGATGTTCAGTGTACTGTAGTGTAGTCTCTACTAGACTCCAGTCCACTTGATGTTCAGTGTACTGTAGTGTAGTCTCTACTAGTCTCCAGTCCACTTGATGTTCAGTGTACTGTAGTGTAGTCTCTACTAGTCTCCAGTCCACTTAATGTTCAGTGTACTGTAGTGTAGTCTCTACTAGTCTCCAGTCCACTTGATGTTCAGTGTACTGTAGTGTAGTCTCTACTAGTCTCCAGTCCACTTGATGTTCAGTGTACTGTAGTGTAGTCTCTACTAGTCTCCAGTCCACTTGATGTTCATTGTACTGTAGTGTAGTCTCTACTAGTCTCCAGTCCACTTGATGTTCAGTGTACTGTAGTGTAGTCTCTACTAGTCTCCAGTCCACTTGATGTTCAGTGTACTGTAGTGTAGTCTCTACTAGTCTCCAGTCCACTTGATGTTCAGTGTACTGTAGTGTAGTCTCTACTAGTCTCCAGTCCACTTGATGTTCAGTGTACTGTAGTGTAGTCTCTACTAGTCTCCAGTCCACTTGATGTTCATTGTACTGTAGTGTAGTCTCTACTAGTCTCCAGTCCACTTGATGTTCAGTGTACTGTAGTGTAGTCTCTACTAGTCTCCAGTCCACTTGATGTTCAGTGTACTGTAGTGTAGTCTCTACTAGTCTCCAGTCCACTTGATGTTCAGTGTACTGTAGTGTAGTCTCTACTAGACTCCAGTCCACTTGATGTTCAGTGTACTGTAGTGTAGTCTCTACTAGTCTCCAGTCCACTTGATGTTCAGTGTACTGTAGTGTAGTCTCTACTAGTCTCCAGTCCACTTGATGTTCAGTGTACTGTAGTGTAGTCTCTACTAGTCTCCAGTCCACTTGATGTTCATTGTACTGTAGTGTAGTCTCTACTAGTCTCCAGTCCACTTGATGTTCAGTGTACTGTAGTGTAGTCTCTACTAGTCTCCAGTCCACTTGATGTTCAGTGTACTGTAGTGTAATCTCTACTAGTCTCCAGTCCACTTGATGTTCAGTGTACTGTAGTGTAGTCTCTACTAGTCTCCAGTCCACTTGATGTTCAGTGTACTGTAGTGTAGTCTCTACTAGTCTCCAGTCCACTTGATGTTCATTGTACTGTAGTGTAGTCTCTACTAGTCTCCAGTCCACTTGATGTTCAGTGTACTGTAGTGTAGTCTCTACTAGTCTCCAGTCCACTTGATGTTCAGTGTACTGTAGTGTAGTCTCTACTAGACTCCAGTCCACTTGATGTTCAGTGTACTGTAGTGTAGTCTCTACTAGTCTCCAGTCCACTTGATGTTCAGTGTACTGTAGTGTAGTCTCTACTAGTCTCCAGTCCACTTGATGTTCAGTGTACTGTAGTGTAGTCTCTACTAGACTCCAGTCCACTTGATGTTCAGTGTACTGTAGTGTAGTCTCTACTAGTCTCCAGTCCACTTGATGTTCAGTGTACTGTAGTGTAGTCTCTACTAGTCTCCAGTCCACTTGATGTTCAGTGTACTGTAGTGTAGTCTCTACTAGACTCCAGTCCACTTGATGTTCAGTGTACTGTAGTGTAGTCTCTACTAGTCTCCAGTCCACTTGATGTTCAGTGTACTGTAGTGTAGTCTCTACTAGTCTCCAGTCCACTTAATGTTCAGTGTACTGTAGTGTAGTCTCTACTAGTCTCCAGTCCACTTGATGTTCAGTGTACTGTAGTGTAGTCTCTACTAGTCTCCAGTCCACTTGATGTTCAGTGTACTGTAGTGTAGTCTCTACTAGTCTCCAGTCCACTTGATGTTCATTGTACTGTAGTGTAGTCTCTACTAGTCTCCAGTCCACTTGATGTTCAGTGTACTGTAGTGTAGTCTCTACTAGTCTCCAGTCCACTTGATGTTCAGTGTACTGTAGTGTAGTCTCTACTAGTCTCCAGTCCACTTGATGTTCAGTGTACTGTAGTGTAGTCTCTACTAGTCTCCAGTCCACTTGATGTTCAGTGTACTGTAGTGTAGTCTCTACTAGTCTCCAGTCCACTTGATGTTCATTGTACTGTAGTGTAGTCTCTACTAGTCTCCAGTCCACTTGATGTTCAGTGTACTGTAGTGTAGTCTCTACTAGTCTCCAGTCCACTTGATGTTCAGTGTACTGTAGTGTAGTCTCTACTAGTCTCCAGTCCACTTGATGTTCAGTGTACTGTAGTGTAGTCTCTACTAGACTCCAGTCCACTTGATGTTCAGTGTACTGTAGTGTAGTCTCTACTAGTCTCCAGTCCACTTGATGTTCAGTGTACTGTAGTGTAGTCTCTACTAGTCTCCAGTCCACTTGATGTTCAGTGTACTGTAGTGTAGTCTCTACTAGTCTCCAGTCCACTTGATGTTCATTGTACTGTAGTGTAGTCTCTACTAGTCTCCAGTCCACTTGATGTTCAGTGTACTGTAGTGTAGTCTCTACTAGTCTCCAGTCCACTTGATGTTCAGTGTACTGTAGTGTAATCTCTACTAGTCTCCAGTCCACTTGATGTTCAGTGTACTGTAGTGTAGTCTCTACTAGTCTCCAGTCCACTTGATGTTCAGTGTACTGTAGTGTAGTCTCTACTAGTCTCCAGTCCACTTGATGTTCATTGTACTGTAGTGTAGTCTCTACTAGTCTCCAGTCCACTTGATGTTCAGTGTACTGTAGTGTAGTCTCTACTAGTCTCCAGTCCACTTGATGTTCAGTGTACTGTAGTGTAGTCTCTACTAGACTCCAGTCCACTTGATGTTCAGTGTACTGTAGTGTAGTCTCTACTAGTCTCCAGTCCACTTGATGTTCAGTGTACTGTAGTGTAGTCTCTACTAGTCTCCAGTCCACTTGATGTTCAGTGTACTGTAGTGTAGTCTCTACTAGACTCCAGTCCACTTGATGTTCAGTGTACTGTAGTGTAGTCTCTACTAGTCTCCAGTCCACTTGATGTTCAGTGTACTGTAGTGTAGTCTCTACTAGTCTCCAGTCCACTTAATGTTCAGTGTACTGTAGTGTAGTCTCTACTAGTCTCCAGTCCACTTGATGTTCAGTGTACTGTAGTGTAGTCTCTACTAGTCTCCAGTCCACTTGATGTTCAGTGTACTGTAGTGTAGTCTCTACTAGTCTCCAGTCCACTTGATGTTCATTGTACTGTAGTGTAGTCTCTACTAGTCTCCAGTCCACTTGATGTTCAGTGTACTGTAGTGTAGTCTCTACTAGTCTCCAGTCCACTTGATGTTCAGTGTACTGTAGTGTAGTCTCTACTAGTCTCCAGTCCACTTGATGTTCAGTGTACTGTAGTGTAGTCTCTACTAGTCTCCAGTCCACTTGATGTTCATTGTACTGTAGTGTAGTCTCTACTAGTCTCCAGTCCACTTGATGTTCAGTGTACTGTAGTGTAGTCTCTACTAGTCTCCAGTCCACTTGATGTTCATTGTACTGTAGTGTAGTCTCTACTAGTCTCCAGTCCACTTGATGTTCAGTGTACTGTAGTGTAGTCTCTACTAGTCTCCAGTCCACTTGATGTTCAGTGTACTGTAGTGTAGTCTCTACTAGACTCCAGTCCACTTGATGTTCAGTGTACTGTAGTGTAGTCTCTACTAGTCTCCAGTCCACTTGATGTTCAGTGTACTGTAGTGTAGTCTCTACTAGTCTCCAGTCCACTTGATGTTCAGTGTACTGTAGTGTAGTCTCTACTAGTCTCCAGTCCACTTGATGTTCATTGTACTGTAGTGTAGTCTCTACTAGTCTCCAGTCCACTTGATGTTCAGTGTACTGTAGTGTAGTCTCTACTAGTCTCCAGTCCACTTGATGTTCAGTGTACTGTAGTGTAGTCTCTACTAGTCTCCAGTCCACTTGATGTTCAGTGTACTGTAGTGTAGTCTCTACTAGTCTCCTGTCCACTTGATGTTCAGTGTTCTGTAGTGTAGTCTCTACTAGTCTCCAGTCCACTTGATGTTCATTGTACTGTAGTGTAGTCTCTACTAGTCTCCAGTCCACTTGATGTTCAGTGTACTGTAGTGTAGTCTCTACTAGACTCCAGTTCGCTTGATGTTCAGTGTACTGTAGTGTTAAATGCTATTTGGTTCAATGACTCCTCATATCGATATCAGAGGTATAAATTCAGGCGCTGTCTACTGAAGTAATCGAAGCCCCACTGCGCTGGTCAGTTTTTATTATAAATTAGCGGCGCCCGGCGATTCGGCTCGTGTTGTTTTTTAATTTTTTTACCTGAAATCTTCGTATTTTTCCATAAAAAAAAATAATCTATACTACTTTCTTAATTTAAACTATCTTCCAGTTAAAGTCCTGTCTATAAAGTTCGGAGATTAGCTGGAACAAGCCCTACCTTATTAAGCAATATATTGGAAAGTTTGTTATGAAAAAATATTATATAAAAGTTATATTATATCCATCCATCTATCCATCAGCCTTTTAACGTCCACTGCTGGACATAGGCCTCCCCAAGAATGGGGGATAGTGCTGTAATCGCCACGCTCGGCAGGCGGGTTGGCAATAGCAGTGGATGTTGTTAATACTCGAAGGAGTACTGCTGCCAACCCCCCGGTATTCCCTCAGTCGGCTCTTACGACTCCCATGGGTGGAGAGGGGTGGGACAATTCTAAAGCCGGCCCACACGGCCTGCCGGGGTATATTATATAATGTTTATATATTAAACAGTCGGAAGAAGCGAGCCGAGGATATGGGTCCCAACGAACTTATAATCACAGTGAGTCGCAGGTTACTTCTGGTCTAGCTGAATTCATAAACAGTGGTTACCATTAACTATCAGGTCGCCCGTGGCTCGTCTGCATCCTTTAATATTACAATAAAAATAAACCTTGTAGTCATCTTAACGTCTCTTACATTGTGTACAGGAGGAACAAGAATTCGGGAGTGCTAACAGCAAGGAGAAGCTAGTGACCAAATGGTTGGGACGCCACGGAGTGGTACCAGCCACCACGCCTCGGCGCCGCGGCGTGCGCAAGCAGAGGAAAATGCCGCATGCCCCCGTGGTGTTCCTGCCTGCGCATCCTGCTAGTACGGTGAGTTTTTACAGGATTCGAATCTGCTTCTCTCCCTTTTCGAGGGAGAGATCTGAACCAACCCCCAATCTCTATTTACATTTTTTTAATGTATTTAAAGATCCACGCCATCTATAGGATGTATTTGCATACATTTTCCGATTCCGGTTAAAGGTAAGCTTAATTATTACAATAAGAATCGTACTAAGCGATGGAGCGATTTATATTTTTCCGAATTAGATGACATCAGCCCCCCCGACTTACCAACGAAGTACTTTGTGTTGCATCTCTACTATAAGCAATTTATGTGACATTAATTACTATATTTATTAAAATTTAACAAACTTATATTTTAAGCAGAGCCATTAAAGTCACATAATATATTATCACAAACATTTAAATGAAGTCGTGAGTATATCTCGAACCGCCGGAATATAACCCGCACCAGATATTTGTGACCAAGCGAAGCTGCCGTACGGAAGACATAGACGCGTTCGGCGACTTGCTCTAATGTTCTGTTTCAACATTAGGGATAAATATGTGAATAAACATATAATTTTATCGACGACAATTATGTACATTCTACTCTCCATATAGATTGTGGTAGCTTTTCTTGATACTATGATTATTGCGATCACAATATACCCTATTCGATTGAATAATATTGAATACACTAGATTTGTTGACGGGATTTCTACCATATATTTTGTTTACAAGTTTCCGGTATATTGCCACTGTTGCAAGAGCATCACAGAGTTTTGTGATCATGGCGCTTGCAATATATAGTAGAATATGGTAAATATATAAATGAAGTCGTGAGTAGAGTGATCTCGGTGGTGTAGCGGTAGTGTATGCGACTGCTAATCATGAGGTCTCGGGTTCAATCCCCGGGTCAATGTTATTGAGCTTTTTCCTAAAAAGAAAAATTCTCAGTAGCAGCCCGGAGTTTGGAAATGGGCCCGGTAGACGTCAATCGGCTCGCCCCCTATTACATTGGACTTAAACATAGCTGGCGAATCGTGGGTGTGTAATACACCTTTGCCTACCCCTTCGGGGAATACAAGCGTGATGCTATGTTTTTTTTTTAATATGGTAAAAATCCCGTCAACTAACTATTAGGTATTATAAGTGACCATAATATTTAGTTTGAACTTCATAGTTGAGCTGTACGTAGACAGCAGTTGAAATCATATAATATTGAATAAATGAAATAATAAAAAAATAAAAATATATACTTTTCTATATTTGGGGTAAAAACAGTTGCGTATATACCTACTTACCTAGGTAAATACTTACATAGGTACTCGAAAGTATTGTATATAATAAAGAGAGTTATAATTACGATTAGATACAGTTATCCACGCGATCACAACAAATCAATAATACTGCAGCGTGAAATCGTTTTCTAACATTCCTTAATTGTGTGTTACGTCACAAAGCTGCGCCGACGTTCTCGGGTCTGTGCGTGGTCAACTCTGCGTACGCCTCGGGTCAGAGGTTGCGTTGCTTAACTTAGTCACGATCGGCGCTTCGATAATTATTGTGTTGAGTGTTTTTTGATTGATCATGATTATTGATTGTGGGCATTGGTGTTCTGCTTCGAGAAAAATCTATTAACGTTTGGTTCTCACGGTATCTTCCCAAGCCAGTACTCGTGGACAGCCACTATAAGTCATAGATTAAAATAGATTTAGGTCATGCATGCCGTGTGGGGTCAGCATCAAGAATAGCTCCACCCTGTCTCGTCGTAAAATCCGACTAAGGGATTACCGGGGGACCGGGCAGCAGCGTTCCCCTGTGTACTAAAAACATCCACTGGAATCGTCAACCCGCCTGCCAAGCGTGGCGATTATGGTAAAACCCCCATTTTTGGGAGGCCTATGTCCAGCAGTGGACGATGAAGGGCTGATGGATGGATGGATGGAGGTCATGCATAGCACGTTGGCTTTACGTGAGTGGTAGTATTGCAACTTTAGGCTATGTACCTTGTAATGGTTTAACTTCATTCGTGATAATTTGTGATAAACTGTTATAATAAAAAAGAACATAAATTCTTATAGTCAGAGGTGCCTAAGACGTCATACTGGGAATCGACCTTGATATCTGGAATTCCACTTATTGAGTTTTAGTTTTCAATATTGAAACTACGCGGATTTAAGAACTGTTTTCTTGAGCGAAGTGGTTGATCTCAAGGGCAGGCATCGACATTGGTCCTGGTATTGCTGAGTCAGCAGGCGGCGGGTACGGCTTACCATCAGATGGGCTGTGGTACATACTCCATAAGCAACAAAAACTATTATTGATATTAATTGAAGCCCAAAATTTTTATAAATGATTGACTAAAAACGCCATCCGGAAAGTGATCTGGCTGTCAGACAAAAAGCGTCACTTGCGCAACTGGCTGTCTAAGTGTCGCTGGAGGACTTGATATGCGGAACGAATCACATCACCCGACAGACATTGATAGACTTCTTAATGTTTACATATTATGTTAATTTAATAATAATTTAGTAATATAATTCTCTTTGCTAGTTCATAGTTTCATAGCTCGAGGCTCTATAGTCTGTGGTACTCGTATCGTATATGTACCTACATTCGGTCTATGAATATATTGACGGATAATAGATATGTATATGTATCTAGTTACTTCCACAAGCAAGCTTAAGCAGTCACTTTAAATGTAAACAGTTCAAGATAATGCTTTTTAGCTGTGTGTTAAACCCTGACTAATTGAACCTTTAATTGATTTTGTTAACTACTTCCACTGACTTCTTTAATAATTACACTCTTGACTCGATTGCACAAATGCCGGAATGGATTATACCGATCTGCCACGCCTACTGTTATTGTTTCGATTCCCGAGAAAAATAATTCTTTCTTTTCCACAAATTGTTATTATGAGTCTTAACATCGTGCCCGTTAAATTGTATGTTTTAAAGTCCCCATGATACAAGGGTTTTTCCCTAGTGTTAGTGATTGTCTTAATAAAACCTACTTACTCAAGGGTAATGAAAATTATTATCATTAAAAATATTACGATTCATTAAAAAACCATTAGTTTTCATATTCTGTAATTTGGAATAAAATAGTAGATATCGATCAGCGGTCACTACAAATATTTACATCGAATTGGTCGACCTGCGTTTGTGCACCTCTCGCACGCGCCGTGACGTCACACTTCGTCTTACTGAAAGAAAGTCGAGTAATTGATAAAAAGTATAGTTTTTATGTGACAGCGAAAGGTTATCGTAATTGGAAAACAGTTTTTGTAACATGCTGAGCAACCGGAATCGTTTTTCATTTGTGCTACTCTTGTATATAATATGGCGTAATGGTTGAAATACATACCAAACATTGCAGAGGCATTTAATAGTTTAGCACCGAAATTTATTTAGTAACAGCACAACCTCCGCGTGCACTTCACAATATAAATACTGCACTCTCAGCACACTAATTAACTCTATGTAAAACTAGCTATCGCACGGGAACCATTCATTTTTCCGGGATGAAAAGTAGCCTATATCCTTTTCGAGGTTCCGGAATATCTGTACGTAAAATTTCATGCTGATTGGTTTAGTTGTTCGTAAATTGCATTACAACAAACACTCTGATAGCAGGACCTTAGAACTGGAAACTATTCTTTTGAAATAAAACTACTTTTACGGAATCTATCGCGTTTACTTGATTTTACTACTATCCCGACGTTTCGAATACTTTACAGCATTCATGATCACGGGTGGACTTAGATGATAGACGTCCAAGGCTGATTGGTAAACGTAGTTTTATTTCAAAATGTGTAACATTCGCGTAAATATCAGGAAGTATAATGGAAACTATTCTGTAGATATAACTTAAATATTGCATTTTTCTAGAACTTTACAAGAATACTAGTATCAGTACATTTGTCCTAGTTTTTAGATTATACTTCAAATTCCCGATATGGTAGGGGTACGAAACTTATACTAGTCTAATCAAGAGCTACTAAACCAAAAAGTTTCATTAAAATCCGTTCAGTAGTTTTTGCGTGATGTCCGAACAAGCAAACAGACAAAAATTCCTAAAAAAAAATGATTTTGTTTTCAGACATGCCTAAATAACTTAATTACACAGTATTTCAAATATCTTAAATGTATAGACAGATGTTATTTATTCGCATCTATCTGTAACCTAATATTTTGGTAGCTGATAACGACCAGAAAACTCATAAACTAAGGCTCTTAAAGTGATAACACAGACTAAATGTGTCCCGCAAGACATTTTTTTTCACAATCTCTGGACGGGTATCTTCTAAGAGTGAGAGCGATTTAGGCCACAATCCATCATGCTGGTCCAGTGCGGATTGTTGACTTCACATGTCAAGAAATTGCTGTGTGGGACTGGCATCAAGAATAGTTCCACCCCGTCTCTTCCAACGGGAGTCGTAAAAGCCGACTAAGGGATTACCGGGGGACCGGGCAGCAGCGTTCTCCTGTGTACTAAACACATAATAAAACATCCACTGTGATCGTTAACCCGCCTGCCAAGCGTGGTGATTATGGTAAAACCCCCATTTTGGGGAGGCCTATGTCCAGCAGTGGACCATGAAAGGCTGATGGGGATGGGGACATGTCAAGAAAATCTTAGGCTTACGGGTTTGCTGATGTTGTTTTCCTTAAACGACATACCATAGGTACTGGTAGACGTAGTATGCCAGTTTCTCTAACTTCCTAAGAAACTTTCTTGCCCTTGATTGCCTTGGTGCGTGTAGCCACAGTAAGCTAGTTTAACCCTATGCATAGTGATGTTCAAAAGTTGGGATAAATATAATATATTATCACATCGTTCAACTGTTGAGTATAGATCTCTTCTTAGAATGAGATTCTAACTATGGATTTAGGCAGAATTCACAAGCTATCGAGACGATCTCTAAGGCTTACTGGTTTCCTCACGATTTTTTCCTTTACTAAACTGTGGTAATTTGTGAAGTAATCCTACTAATACGAGTATCATAATTGTAAAATTTTTTGAGCATATTTGGATGTTCCCGACAAGATGAGGAGTGAGCCGATTGATCTATCTCAATATGTATATCGTATTTTTGTAATCCTTGGTATCATCTCTAAGCCATCACTATATTATAGGAACAAAAGTATTTTTTGTGAATACTTCAACGCATTTCTAGAATATTCTATTGATAGTTAAAAGCAATGCACGAAGTGGTACCGCTACCAAATACTAACGCCACAGCGCTGCCCACTCAAGATTAATGCTTCTTTTATTGTGTTTTAACATTCGTTAAACACAAATAAATATTTGTTAGATTTTTTTGGTGTTTACCGTAATCGTGAAGATAGCGGTCTCCGACATTTTCTAGTTTTTATTACTTTTATAAGTAGCAAACAGTAGACGATGGTCAAGTAATTATTGCAGTCACGTGAAAATTGAAGCTGTTGCTTTCCATGAAGGTGATATACTATCTCTGCAGTCCGAAATTGTCTAAGGCCTTTAGAATAACACAGGACGTTTTCCCGAAGACAATGCGTTCATCGACATCTAAACACTGTACTATTCTAGTAACAAACTCCATCGTTATCAGCTTTTCAAGTTCTCCTTCTCTTGAAGTAGTGCTGCTTACTTCTTCGCACCTTTTTCATAAATGGAAGCAAAGGCTATATGGAGGCATTGGTGTAGATGCGGTTTACACTATTCGAATCGCGGCTTTTTTCTTTGTGACATTTTTAATTTGTCGAGAATAGAATAGAGAGAGAGATAAAGACAGATTAAAAAACATAGTAGTGAGAGAACGGCGTGGTGTGAAAGATGTTGTGTCATTATTGAAAAATAATGGGATCTAAGTGAGGATAGATGAAAAAAGGTTAAAAAATTTAACTTACTATATTGGATTAATGCATGTCGTAGAGACAAATGTGATGAGGAGATTGGGATGGCCGAAAGGTCAGTGCGGTAGCTCAGTAAATTAGAGCACTTCCCCGGATTGGAAGGGACGCAGGTTCGATTCCCGCTCGCACTAAATTTCTCTTTTTCCTCATTCACTAATAATTTGTACTTTAAAAAAGTAGCTGAGCATGTCAAATGCTAAAATATAGATCAAAATGTTTAACAAATGATGTTTGTCTATATAGTGAGTGTGAATAGGGCAGTTGGGTGAAGACCTCATCAAATGTTCTTTGACCGCTCTTTGTTCTCGAGTCAGGAGTAAGTGGATGTATAAAGTATGAATAATGAAACAAAAGAAATGTAGCAAGAGGAAATTCGTTATATCTGTCTACTCCTCTGAGAAACAGGTGCGATATTATGTAACGTATCTACTTATGTTGCTGGCTCGCTCATCTAAAGTATTTTCCATATTTAGAATATTTAATAACTATAAATGAAAATACGGATTATGGAAAGAGTATTTCGATGAACCAGATGTACTGTTGAAGTATTTGCTGGTGTGTTTAAGAGCGGAACGAACGTAAAAAGTGCGCCGCTACTCGCCCGCGCCAACTTCATTAGCGCGCAGATTGACCGTGATAGATCATGTAATTACCGTGATCACTGCCAAGTTTACACAATACTTTGAGGAGATTACTCGAAAGTATTCCAAGATAGAGGTCTTCACGGATTTACACGCGGCTCGATGATTACTACAAGCGAGAATAATACTCAACAGGATAAATCATTTTAATAAAAACAAAATTGAAAAAGTTGAACTACGGGTCAGACGACTTTCTAGAAAACTATTCCAAACGCTGCTAAGTTACTTTAGACTCAACTCTATTAGACTCCTAATAGTTTTTAATATTTTATTTTTTCACCGTATATTGGGAGACGCAATGTTGGATAATATAATCGAAGCATACAAAACGTACTTCCAGAACGTATTGGATTCGAACTCCACACCTACCCATTCATCTCTTTCCATAAGTCTATAAATAGTTCAAAATATGGTCACTGTTCGCATCTGTAAGTATGTTTGTAGTTTTGTACTCATCAGACATTTTTTCAAGGAAGGTTTATATGTACCTATAATACATGCCAATTAACCTTTTTTTAAGTAGATAAATTAATGTTTTAAAAAAATAAGTCATCCTAAACATTTTCTTAATTAGTTAATTGCATTCGTGCGAAGCAAGGATGTATCAACAAAAATTTACTAAATACTCAATATCAAGTCCTAATAATTTAATCTACCACTCGATGCCCAACCATAGCAGTATAACTTTCACGTTTATATCACCTATCTTCTCGTAATCGTTAAAGATACCTCCAGGGAAGAAAAGCGGGGTGGTGATATTTAGTAATCCTAATCTATTACCGCAAGCTATTCACCCTCCTTATCACTTTACTACCCTACTATTACATGATCCTACTCCTCTTTCACCCCACGTCCCATTTCTATCCCCAAAGTTGAATAGGCGCTAATGCAACTTTTTTTTATTACGCACGGAAATCCTTTTTGGAGACCCAGCCGCCAGGCAGACGGAGGGATTATGCCGCATACTATACTCCCAGTGGAACTGGTCTACCTGCTAAAACAATACGGTATTCCTACAGACGTCCCTTAGCCAGAGGTGAGGTATACGCTCTACGCATGAGTTCCTCCACCCCTAGCAAGACTGGGCCTCCATTCCTGGTGGCCCCGCTTGTTTTGGAGACCACGTGCGCCGCCGTCTCGGGCCTGCTTCTGCTGGGGTGACAGATGCCCTGGGCCCGTTACCCTCAGGTCAGCGCCTACGGGGGCCGAATATCGTTAAGCGCCGTCTGGCACTCAGTTTCCGTCTTCTGCGGGAAAGGAAAAAACATTATTTAGTTACAAAACTATTTTGCTTTGAATATTATTTCAAGTTTAGTATGTAAGTGTGTTAAATTATTGTACAAGGCACTGCAATCACAATAACAAACACATTGTTTCCCGCCGGTGTCGTTAATTTAATAATACAAAATAAAGTTAACCTTGCAACGCAACATTTGGTTTAACCTGTGAGAACAGTTTATGTAAACTTATTGTTAAATTATGCCACACTTGGTTATAATATTTACACATTCTTTTTATAAATATTTGTGAAGTGTTTTAACTTAAATTAACATTTTATCTATCTATACTATAATAAAGCTGTATGTAACAGAGCTATGTCTGTGCATTTAAGGCCTTTGAGAAAAAAATAATTTATTAGGCTATTTAGGCTTCTCTGCACACAAAACATTCATTTTTATCTGTTTGTGCATCACACAAAAAATAATAAACGGATTTTGACGAAACTTCTGTTTGATAGCTCTACGTTAGGCTTAAGAACTGGTATGACATTTTACCGGGTACCTGAGATATAACCTAAAAAGCACTCCAGTAAGACGATGGCGATCTTACTGAAGTTTCTATGGAGTTTTGGAGACAACAGGAAAAAACACGTTATTTCGCATTACATCACTTGCCAACACTTATGCACATACACAAATAGTTAATAAGCAAAAGGCCACCACTTTTACAAATTAATACTTGAAATAAGACAAGTTTAGGAAAATAATGCAGAGCGACGACATGATCTTCGTGTTCCCGCCAAAACTCTCACTACTCGTATAAGCTACCGAATACAGAGTAGTTAACCTACAACAATTGAACACAAAAATGTGTGTCATTGTTTTAGTTCCATAAATAATTGAACTTTTAATTTCCCTTGAGTGGAGTGAACTCGTTACACTCTACGATAGTTGTGTAGTAAATAACGATAAATATGCATATTTATCACATTTAATTTTATTACTAAAATCAGATAAACCTAGTAACACAAAATCTTTCAATCGATGTATTGACACAGATTCTTTTAATCAAAGCCGCCATTTTGATTTGCCGTCCAATACTATTTAATTAACAACATAAATCTTATGTCGGTGTTGCCACATTTACATAACTACTAATACTTCAAATTTGAATACAAATTGAATATTAAATTTGCAGCAATAGTAACACTATTTAGAAATATCAGTTATAATATCAGTTCTAAAAAAAATTGAAATTCATCTGATGTGACATCGTGGGACTATGAAAAATGCCGCCCCATTTTCTTTCTACCATTACCTTCTGAAAACCCAGAATTTTCCTTCCCTGGAAAGCCAGGTTGCAATTGAGAAATCAGCGATTGAGAGTGCTGGAAGTTATCTCCTCATCCACTTTCTATTTTATCTCCATCTCCTTACATATTGCAAGTGATGCAATGACATCAAGGCAGGAGGAGCAAGGGCTCTTATTAACAATTAAATTCTAAAGGTTACCGTAATCGCGTGCTCAGCCCTGGCGGATCCCTAGTGCACTATAATAAAATACACCTACAGCTTACAATTATTATTATATTCACTGCAAAGAAGGATGCATTTTTCTTGGCGCCTCATTTTCAAGGAGTAACTCTCCTGGTCTCCGAGAGTATTGGTATCCTCGGCATCGACATATCCAGCAAAGTCCGGTTTGGTAGTCACTTGGAGGACAAAGCCAAATTGGCATTTTACATTATTAATTTGTAGCCGCAACCCGCGACTTGTCCGCATGGAAACTTGTTATTTCTTTTTTGTGCGGAACTAATTATTTTTCTAAAATAAAAACAGCCTAAGTTCAGCTATCTGCCCGGACAGCAGATTAGCCGGAACAAATAGACATACATAAACTAAAAAAATGGTATTTTATTATAGGTAGATATACTTTACTAATAGTGTCATAATTATGCATTTAGTAAAAATCTGTTATTTAAATATTATAAACAGACATTTACGTGTGTGATTTTAAGGTTGTTAGCCTCACATGGCTACGGCTATGACAGACAACCTTACTTATGCGGACAAGTGGAGAGTACAGAGGGACCTTTTACAAACAGACGCTTCAATGTGATCACATGTAGATGATTTTGACCTAATTCCGAAGTCCACGCGACCGAAGTCGTCGGGCAGAACGTAGTAGTAACTTAATAAAAAATAAAGAATATCTGTTGAGAAACAGAGCAGGAAACTTAATTGAAACAATTTGTTCTAGTAAGCCGAGCATGTCAAGTCATCCATCCATCCATCAGCCTTTTAAAGTCCACTGCTGAACATAGGCCTCCCCAAGAATGGGGGATAGTGCCGTAATCGCCACGCTTGGCAGGCGGGTAGGCGATCGCAGTGGATGTTGTTAATACTCGAAGGAGTGCTGCTGCCCACTCCCTCGGTATTCCCTCAGTCGGCTCTTACGACTCCCATGGGTGGAGAGGGGTGGGACAATTCTAAAGCCGGCCCCACACGGCAAAGCATGTCAAATACTTAAAGGAAATACATACATTTTACATTTTATTTTGTAAGCCAATTTAATGTAATATTTGAAGCTGAGAGATTCGCAAATAAAATGTATTAGACAGCATTAGACCGTGCAAGAAATACTTACTACATTAATTAAAGCTATGCAATCAAATTATTTATATTACCTTCATGTACGTTTGTAAACAATTATAAAATAGATATAAAATATGCGTCAATTAGTTTACCAACAATTTTGCAGGCCATAGCCTGAAGCAACTCAGAATGTTGAAAATGTTGCTAAAATATCCTTCAGTGCAACTAAACAGAAGTTTAATATTTTATTTGCAATATTTCTAAACGGTACAAAACAAATTTGTTGCCCGCATCTCTGTTTCTTTGCTTACTTCTACTAAACCACGCAAATGTTTTAGATAGTTTTCAATGTCGTTTAGATAATTTTATAACGACCGTCATTTTTATACTTATTTTCCTGTTTTATAAATGATACAGTTGATCTGTTTCATTTATAAACAAGCCGCAAAAATCGTAACTTTCGCTGGAGATACACCAAAGTGTAGAGCATGGTAGTTTTTCAAAAATCCTATTAATATTATTCATAAGTAAATTACCCGTATGTCGATGCTGGGCAGATAAATAGAAATAGTTTATTTATTGTTTTGGCAGAGAAGTAGGCCTCGTAGTAGCTCACTTTAATGATACGAGTATGTGCTGATGTAAATACTATGTACGAGACAATCGTGTAAAGTAAACTGATAAATCATTTATAAAGTATCGGTGTATTTCAATGCAAATTTGATCAGCAGATGTTGGTTGATTGGTGAAGATTAGTAAGTAGAATAGATTCATACTAGCACACGATCATAATCTTACGTCCCGCCACATCTACCATCGGGAATCGGAAGATTTAAACTACTATGTACTCAGTGCAAAAAGTTGATATTTTGACAAGTTCTTGGTAGCCCGTTATACGTGGTCGCGTGACAGTTCACCATCGGTCGTAACTGAGTGTAACGACCACCCTTGGCCCACATACCACAACAGCACTCAATCAAACAGGTGCGGCTAGAAGGCCTTGCCAAAAGTTGTCCAATACTTATCAACTAAATAAGGTGCCATATAAATATCACATTCTTTATTTTAACAAACTTCTGCTCGACATTTCTTGTGCGATTACATCAGAATTCGGTATTCAGGAAAATGAAATGTGTCCTAACATATAAAGCGGCTAGTCGTAATGAAGTAGTACCATCTAGTGATAAAGTTTAGTACTAAATTTTAAATTAATCCAGATCCAAAGTATAGATACTATGTCCTGCTCCTCATATCTCTCCGATGGTGTCAGATTGCCGTCCCATCAGACTACTGAGAATGAGGGAACAAGTGGACTTGTGTTTATGCACACTGCTGACACTATAATTTCTCATTCGGGATAACCCTTTTTTTAAGGTAGAAAAAATGTAGGAACATTTTTTACCGTAGATACACTACGTCATTGGAGGCAAGGGACAGGGTAGTGTGGGGCGCTCACCCACTAAAGAAGCCCGCCGCGTGCTGTCTGTCCACCTGTACTGGCGGGCTACTAGAACTGGAAGACATTACTTCAGTGGTATTTTTAACAACCCTACAAATCAACGAAAACGCACACACGCACGATTAGAAGAATTAGATATATAGTCGCATCCGGGCTGCGATGCGTAAATGCATGTCCGAGGGTACACTTAAAATTATACTCTATTATATGGAGCTAGCATAAGTTTTTCATTGTTACAGGTAGGTCGTTGCTATGGTAACTGGAGCGAAGATGAATTAAATATATTATGAGTGATGTATGAAAGCCTAGTGTGCCTGCATGGATGCTCTATGTACCATATTATTAAAAAACATACCTAGGGTCATAACCCTTCACTGAACCAGTTGACTTCTCGCCACCTTTGCGTCACCTACGCGTTAACTTGCAATTTTTTTTTTCGAAATAAATATTTATACCCAAGGTTAGGTACACAATCATCCTACTAATCCGCTATACTCAATATAGGTACTATTATTTGTGAAATAAACTATTAAACAAACATAGCATCACACCTGTATTCCCCGAAGAGGTAGGCAGAGGTGTATTAAACTAGTATTATTAAAAATGCTAGTAATTTTATGAACATGAAAGTTTATGAGGATCTCTGGATGTTTGGATGTTTAAAGTTCTTCAAAGGGAAGCTGGCGGGAATCGGTTTCTAAAGACCCTTCGCCTGTGGACTTTCGGTTCCGTAGTACCTATTTTAAAATATAGACCTAACAACTATGTCGTATTTTAATGCAATATTGTGAACAAATAAATTATGTTTGGGATAAACATTGTAGGCATAATTAAATTAGTCAGATTTATCCTCATTTTTAGTACAATAGTTTCTTATATCGATTTATAGAACTGTCAACATTATTCAGTATAATAGATTAATTAATCGATTAATGTCAACCGTCATGTTACATTATAAAATGATAATGATCTGATGTTCAGTCGGTTGGTGAATTGGTGAGATTCGTAGTGAAAGCATTAAAACTACCAATCTAGAAGTAATTTTACTGCGTTTAACTGAGCTCGTCCTAGCAAGATATTACAACATATTGAATATTTTTATCCCTACAAGGAATTTCTGTGGGATAATCTAAATCTAATTTTGAGGCCCAAAAAAATCGCGCGCACAAACTAGTAGTTACTTATTTCGATATTTTTATACATATATATTTTTAGCATTTGACATGCTTAGCACCATACATTAAACACAAAGTGAAAAATGTGAAATCGAAAATAACAGTCACGAGCAGGATTTGAACCTGCATCTCCTGGATACCGTCCAGATGCTGATGGGTGACGTCACCCAAAGACGTTAAGTATGAATGTGTTATCGAAATTAGCAGTCAGGAGCAATTGTTACGATGGCTGAATTGGCAAAGCATCTGGACGGTATCCAGGAGATGCAGGTTCAAATCCTGCTCGTGACTGTTATTTTCGATTTCACATTTTTTACTTTGTGTTTAATGTAGTAGTTACTTTATATAAAAACCTACAATGGGGTATTTTTTAAATAAAGAAATATATAGCTCTCTCTGTTCTCGACTAAGTTTAAAATTTGAATCTGCTTTATCAATACTTATAGCATAAGGTTGTTATTTACAAAAAATACTGCGCCCTAATGAGCACGAGTCTTACTTCAGAATATGAGGGATTTGGGCTTCAGTTCACCACTCTGGCCCCACGTGGGTTGGTATACACTTCACGAATTCCCAACTTTAGAGGTAGAGCCTTAATTGCCCCATCATGAACGGGTCGGCTCGATCGGGACAGTACCAGCCTCTTACGGAACATCAGCTTGGAACAACAATAGGTACTCCTATTGTTGTATTTTGTATGGTGAGTGAGAGTGATGGAGGCTCTTAACCTCTTCCTTATACTCTCCTTATTGTCCTTTCTTTCCACCTGCTATCCCTTTCCTTGGTGTTCGCGACGCGCAATTGGTGCCTTTGGTGTTGCTGGCGTCTATACGCTACGGTAACCCCTTACCATCAGGTGGGCCATGTGCTTGTTTATCACCCGCTGAGCTTAAAAAAATAGTCTAAAAATCGATCTAGCATGTAGTTTCCTTCGCGATGTGTTCCTGTACCGGATAATAAACCCGATTTAGACCTTAGCAGTCCTCAGTTATTAGCACAGACTATCATTGCTTACAGACACAGGTTATTCCAATTGTATGCGCATATCACGCTGATAAGTCGGAGGACCTCCCAGCACAGACTGCACATAAATCTATTTACCATAGACTAAATAAATCTTCGAGTACGACGACGCGCCTGTCCATCATTCAGTGGATTGTTACCAGCATAAATACATACAAAATAGTTATTATATGTTAAATTATAAAGGGTTGGCTTTCTTAACTATTTGCAAGTATAATAATATATAATTTTATTTTTTCCGTGTGCTTTCTAAATTCGTGAATTAAAAATTTTGTCGTCGAAATATCTAGTAATGTTTACTAGGCGTGGAAGAGAGTTGATACAAAATTGCCAGATGAGATAGTTTAATATAGATATCTCGTGGTTAGATGGCATGACGCGTTAATCCACGCCTTCAAACATATTAGGAATATAGTTCTGTAAAACAATATCTCGGACTAACAAATTATTCCTTTTTCCTCTGAAGGAGGCTGACAATCGCTGGAGCAAAAAGGTCGGAATATCATGTAATTGAAAGGTTGGAACGTTCCAATATAAACTCATATTTAACAAGTATAAATTATTATAACTATAAAAACCCCTCGGCCTCTCTGGTCTCCCGCTGGTGACGGAACCTTGTTTATCTCAGCATGAATAGGCCGGCTCGATTGGGGAAGTACCACCCTCTCACAAAAGCTCAGTATACAATGATCTTTTGTGAGAGGGTGCGTTGTGTTTTGTATGGTGAGTGAGAGCGCCAGCGGCCCAATATTCCTCCCAATCCTCTCCTTGTTATCCTTCCTAACCATCTCCTTGGAAACGGCGACGCGCGAGTGATGCATTTGGTATCCGTGTTGCTAACGTCTATACTGTCTATAGGCTATGGTAACCGCTTACCTTAGGTGGGCCGTATACTTGTTTGCACCAATGTAGTATAAAAAAGACCTTTATTATTAGCATGAGAAAAAATATAATAGTATTTATGAAGGTCCCAAAGCGATACTAACAGTAATCCCACCCCTAAGTATCCTTTCTTCCACAGAAATTATTAAATTATTATAAGACCACATTTTTTAATATAACAGTCTATATGCTTGTGCTTACTACGAATATAACTCTATGGTCAGTGTAAGCGCAAATTGCAGAACTTTCTCCAATGATGGGGAAACCACATAATTATACATGCCGGCGGTAAAACTCAGATTGTCCGCAACCCTCGTGTGTAGTTTCACTAGAAAAATATGTTCCTTTTGAAAGTCGGTTTGTAATGGAGAAAAGTTTTGAAGAATCTTAATCGTTAATTTATCTTTAGGTATTTTTTAGAAAAATAAATACCTACTTTCTTTAACTCTTAGTCTTAAGACCACTGCAGAAGTATTTAGTATTTAATATTGTATTAAATAAATTAGGTACTCCCAAAATTTACCACAATTAAATAAGAAATTAGTTAAAAGGAAAAAAAATACATGCAGTCGAAGATAATATCTCTCTATAGATATATACCCTCTTTTAGTGAAGTTTAAAAAGTAGTGAAGTAGAAAAAAAAATTAAGGCTTATCGTGATATTCTTCTTTCTCTCGCTATTATTCTTATAAGGGTATCCTGCGGTTTCTTCTTTTTAATTTAAAAGAAATGTAATTGCTTATAAATAATTTATGAACGGTTTTTATTTAAAGCGCCATAAATATTTCACATACCCCAGTTCAGTTTTATTTTTGTGACGACAGATGGCGCTCATTTATGTCTGCTCGGCCCTTTATAGATCCTAGTGTGATGTTAAATAGCCCTTCTCAAAAATTGAACCTATTAGGTATACAAAAATATTTTTTTAAATTCGACTGGTAACAGACATTAGTTTAATTAAACTTTTCAGCTTTATTATATTAATTTTACAGGTTTGTTCTATTTGTACAAGCCTCATAGAATAAAATGAGATTGTTAATAAAATCTAAGTCTGTCAGCACACAGTCCGTTATTACAAACCTGTCCGTATTTTTATTTCATTCGTCCATGCCGTGGGCTGCGCTGCAGGCAATAGCTAGATTTTTGATTATATCCCCAGTTCCGGGTATATTAGCGAAATAAAATGTAGGTATATGAGTTTTAAAGTCTAATCAAGAGCTCCCTAGAGTCCTCTACAAAATAAAAGAATAAAAAAAAATTCGCACTTTGTATTCATTTATATGGCTAAGCATGTCAAACGCTTTAAAATACCTATATAAAAATATCAAAATAATTAAGAGTTATCAATCAAAAAACTTTCATCAACATCCATTTAGTAGTTTCTGAGAAATGCACGAACAAACAAATAAAAATTAATTAAAAAATATATATAAATTATGCCTTGTTGCTGTAATAAAGTAAAGACCCCTCATATTAATATCGTAAATGCAGACAGCGGCCTCCTGTTACAATTTTGTTCTACTTAGTAGGTATAGACGTATCGTAGTGCTGCTGCCCACTTCCCCGGAACCGGGCCTGCCCTTGCCTCGCATAAAACAAAGTTCAGTCTTGCATAAATGGCTCAGTTCCTTAAACTATGTAGAAATGGAAAAAATTTTCAAAACATAATCTCGGGCACCCCCTTTCAGACCTTCCACACGCGCCACGCATGCACACACACACACACACACACACATAACATATTTCATTATTTATTATCTTACTAGTATTTGAATAATAAATTTCACATTTAGGTTTAAGATTTTTTCATTTAATTTGGTTAGCGCTAATAGCTACGACACAGTTTTTTTTTTCTTAACTAATGTGCACAAAGTTTGTAATCTTTTTATTGTGTTTCCAATAAAGTTATCTTATTTTTTTTTCTTAACTAATGTGCACAAAGTTTGTAATCTTTTTATTGTGTTTCCAATAAAGTTATCTTATTTTTTTTTCTTAACTAATGTGCACAAAGTTTGTAATCTTTTTATTGTGTTTCCAATAAAGTTATCTTATTTTTTTTTCTTAACTAATGTGCACAAAGTTTGTAATCTTTTTATTGTGTTTCCAATAAAGTTATCTTATTTTTTTTTCTTAACTAATGTGCACAAAGTTTGTAATCTTTTTATTGTGTTTCCAATAAAGTTATCTTATTTTTTTTTCTTAACTAATGTGCATAAAGTTTGTAATCTTTTTATTGTGTTTCCAATAAAGTTATCTTATCTTTATCTTATCTTACTTACCCTATATAGCTTAACCTTGCAAGATATACCTATCTATGAATTTTTCTAGTGTTACCAGCATGAATGGGAGGCTCGATAGGGGCAGTACCACCCTCTAACAGAAACTCTACGTAAAACAACGTTAGGTACCCCTACTAGGCTTAAAACCCCACCTTTTCCTCTTCTCCTTATCCCTTTCCTTGCAGTTGGCGAGAGGCCTCTGCTGTTACTAGCGTTTATATAGACTACGGTAATCATAAGTAATTGTAAGCTATTAGATGGGCCGTATGCTTGTTTGCTACCTTTTGCAATGAGTAGTATAAAAAAAAATAGTCTAAATAATATAGCCACAGAACTGGAGTTTTTCAAAAATTCTCGCCATTTCTGGAATGAGTAAATTGCAACTGTATTAAGCTGGCGCTAGAGAGATGAAACTGGCTAGATCCATTCATACTTCACATCCATTCACAGCCTTCACAAGACAATGAACAAACTCAGGACGCTATAAGTCTAATTGTTTCATAATAATAATTACCGATCAATGAGGCAAAAACACATAATTATGATGTAATACCGTGGTTTCTGATCCAAGGTCGAAAGGGTGTTGACACTTGAAAGGGCTGACATACTTACGAAGTTGATTGCAGTCAAGAATGTAAATAGCCAGCGTATTTGCTGTTAAAATAAAATATATGAATACATAGTAAAATCTATACAGAACCATTTATATTACCTATCTATACATATAAATATTATAGAATATATTCCAAAAGAGATTAGTGTCTTAAAAGGTGCAAGGTTTTCTTTAAAATTTCTCGGTCAGATAATTAGCTCTGTTTCAATTTCAGCCATATTTTATTCTGTCAACATGTAAGATGAATCTTATTGGCCATTGTGACGGATCGGTATGTTCTTTCGATGAGAACAATCCAGAATGATTCTTGTTGACGATGGGCCAAAGACATAAATTACAAAATCGCTAAGAGTTCCTGGCAATTTTACTTGGCGATTTTGTGGGCTGACCCCAAATCGAGAAAATGCATGGGAAGATGGTGATGATAATCTTTCGCTGTTACGATTATACAACGCCAGCGAAACGTCAACACAACTTGATATGGCAACAATTGTCAGCAAAGGCAAAACTTTTCTCAAAATAAGATGCCGCAACGAGTAATCTCTCAAGCATAGCATCAACACGCTAAACTTTCACGTCATATAAGCTATGACTATTGATAGTTTGAATTTTTCACTGAACAATTAACATATACATACAATACTTGAGCGTAATACAGGTTATGTTAACAGCACATAATCACAGAAATCTACGTAATTCATGACAATAATTTTCACAAAACTCTTCAATTACTTATATAAGGTATGTTTTTTATACAGTGATTGTACACTTACCTGCGAATCACCGCCGTGACTAAACCTATTTATTTTGCGTAACGGCTAATTGAATGCGGAACAAATGGCGCCATTTTGATATTTTGACATAACCGTCCGTCGACATATTGTGGTGATGGGTGTTTTAATTAAGATGCAACGCTACGATTAATTTCAACAATAAAGTTGTATGTGTATTGCTTTATAGGTATTAAAATTTATCTTTATTTTCCATGCCTTGCCTATAAAAACACATTTCGCGAGGAATTGACACTGTATCATTTGTTAACATTTAGGAAGAAAAAGAAAAAATCTTAATATTGCAACTGCGAAAGTGCGTTTTGTTTTTGTATATTTGTTTGTAACGTTTTTACGATGTAACTACTGAATCAATCATCATGAAATTTTGCATATTATCTGGAGTATAAAAAAGGATAGGTACCTATAGACCGTTTTTTTATTTCAGAAAAATTTATAGTACCTCTGGGATACCTATTTTTGCATAGAGATCATTAATGTCCCATAGAGTGATAACTACCTATATAATATTAAACAATAAGCGGACTATGTCATAGAATCATCAGTCATCATATCAGTGTTAGATAAAATAGCTAAAAACAACGTCACTCGTATATTTGCCACCACAATAGTTTTATTGTAACTTGATATTTTTGTGATATACCTACACAATTAAGTATGGAATAACTGAAATACAAAATATAGACACAAAGTGAAAAATGTGAAATCGAAAATAACAGTCAGGAGCAGGATTTGAACCTGCATCTTCTGGATACCGTCCAGATGCTTTTACCAATTCAGCCATCCTGGCAATTGCTCCTGACTGCTAATTTCGATAACACATCATACTTAACATCTTTGGGTGACGCCTGCGCCATCTGTCAGAAGTATTTTCATATATTATACCGACCAGGTAAACTTAATTTTACAATTAAGATTTTACCTAATAATGACGCAAACCCTTTAAATATTTAGATATTTTTATATATATTTTTAGCATTTGACATGCTTAGCACTATACATTAAACACAAAGTGAAAAATGTGAAATCGAAAATAACAGTCAGGAGCAGGAATTTGAACCTGCATCTTCTGGATACCGTCCAGATGCTTTTACCAATTCAGCCATCCTGGCAATTGCTCCTGACTGCTAATTTCGATAACACATCATACTTAACATCTTTGGGTGACGCCTGCGCCATCTGTCAGAAGTATTTTCATACATTATACCGACCAGGTAAACTTAATTTTACAATTAAGATTTTACCCAATAATGACGCAAACCCTTTAAATATTTAGATATTTTTATATATATTTTTAGCATTTGACATGCTTAGCACTATACATTAAACACAAAGTGAAAAATGTGAAATCGAAAATGTTATGTTGTTTGTGTTATCGAAATTAGCAGTCAGGAGCAATTGCCAGGATGGCTGAATTGGTAAAAGCATCTGGACGGTATCCAGAAGATGCAGGTTCAAATCCTGCTCCTGACTGTTATTTTCGATTTCACATTTTTCACTTTGTGTTTAATGTATAGTGCTAAGCATGTCAAATGCTAAAAATATATATAAAAATATCTAAATACAAAATATAGATTATTAAGGGCCGTTGATGAAGGGTAGATACATATTAGGTACCAGAGAAAGAAGACAAAACTGAAGTTACCTGTTCGTAACTGTTAATTTCGGCACGTCAGATATATTTATGTAGGTACCTACAATAAAACGGATCATTGTTAAATTCACTAAAAGATTCAACAAAATTTTGCAAAAAGTAATTTTGCGTAACGATGAATTGAATGCGGAGCAAATGGCGCCATTTTTATATTTTGACATTACCATTCGACGGTATATTGCAATGACGACCATCTTGATTAGAATTGATACAATCGCACGTTTAATTTTAAACAATATAAATGCCTTTACATTGTTTTAAACTGAATTCTATAATTTTATTGCGTGCTCGTTCTAGTTCCCGAATTTAAATACAATTTATTATTAACTAGCTGACCCGACAGACCTTGTCCTGTCTTAACTATGAATATTTAAATTGGTATACCTAATTCATAAAAAAATCGTAATCAGAAATTAATATTGTCATTAAGTTTCCTTAAATTTTCTAATGGTCCGCTCAACTTTCTTATTTTTTTATTTTATAAGAACCTTCTGACAACAATAAACACAACAAAAATAGAATGAGCGAAATTGTTCCATCCGTTCACGCGTGATGCGATGACCAAGGGAAATAGACATTCATTTAAATATATATATATATTTAAATGAATGTCTATTTCCATTATATATATATATATATATATATATATATATATATATATATATATATATATATATATATATATATATATATATATATATATATATATTTAAACAGGTAAAAGTTTTATTCACAATTTTTAAATCTGTAATTATACCTATACTTAGCATTATTTGAAAATTCTATATAATTAAATATCTTAATATAATACTTACTAACATTTACGCGAATTTCACACATTTTGAAATAAAACTACGTTTACGGAATCTATCGCGTTTACTTGATTTTTAAGCTATCCCGACGTTTCGAATACTTTACAGCATTCATGATCACGGGTGGATTTAGATGGTAGATGTCCAAAGCTGATATGTTGTTTCAACGGTTTCATCTATCCACAGTAATATGATTTTACAAATTTTTGGTTTATTTATTACTTAAAAATTTTAATTGGTAGTTTGGGGTAGAATTTTTAAGCACTAAATATAAACAAAATTTTAAAACTTAAAGGAGTATTATACCTACTAATTTTATTACACTAGCTTAAAATCTCAGACATTGTAAGCATAAAACTTAGAGTAGATATTTTTAATTGTGTTTCTAAACGAATATTATGTATTATGTGGGTTGAAATAAATAAACCAAAAATTTGTAAAATCATATTACTGTGGGTAGATGAAACCGTTGAAACAACATATCAGCTTTGGACATCTACCATGTAAGTCCACCCGTGATCATGAATGCTGTAAAGTATTCGAAACGTCGAGATAGCATAAAAATCAAGTAAACGCGATAGATTCCGTAAACGTAGTTTTATTTCAAAATATCCTAATAATTAATATCTGACACGCCGTTTGAGAGAATTCTGATCATTTTTTCTTTTAATCTGGGAAGATAAGTAAACATGTTAAACTTATTGTTTATATGTTAATTATCGATACTTGATACCTATAAATATATATGTTACTAAAGACCCACGGATAAGCGTTGCTAAAATTAGTGATAAGCTGTAATAAAGACTCTGCTGCAAAATTACCAACTTAACGCTTTACTATCGCCAAATGTTAATTGCAGAATAACGCTATTTAATACCTAACATGTCTATTTGATTTTCGCAAAACTCACGTTATCTATATATTTTCTTAGTAATTCTCCTAATAAATTTTATTCAAATTAAGTTTGATTTCTGAAATAGCACAGCACAGAGCACCTCGATAACTGTTTATTGTCTTTTTTTTATTGAATTTCCGTAGGAATCGCTCTAACTATACTAAATTATAGGGGTAGGCAGATGTGATTACCTTGCAAGTAAGGTCGGAGAGGTTGGGCATGTCACTTAACCACTTTCAATTTCGAGTACAGTGAGAGTGCTCCAACCTGTATCCACGTCTATATAAGCCCACTTCAAGAATGCATCAATGGGAGAGTGCGTTAACAGTTGGGAAATTTGCTGCCCATTAAAATATGAGAATAAATTTGCCTCTGAAATCATGTATAGGTAAAATCTCT
Organism: Leucoma salicis; assembly: GCA_948253155.1. Lineage (NCBI taxonomy): Eukaryota > Metazoa > Arthropoda > Insecta > Lepidoptera > Erebidae > Leucoma > Leucoma salicis. The sequence continues at coordinate 990,745 of OX411812.1, forward strand.
TTGAATAAAAGTTTTATTTTAATGACTTGAGAAATAAGTAGATTATCTTGTCTTATCTGGATAAGTAGATTAGAAATCCGAAGATTACTATGAATTCGATCACTATATAATAAGGATCCATCCATCCATCAGCCCTTCATGGTCCACTGCTGGACACAGGCCTCTCCAAAATGGGGGTTTTACCATAATCGCGACGCCTGGCAGGCGGGCCGGCGATCGCAGTGGATGTTTTTAGTACACAGGGGAACGCTGCTGCCCGGTACCCCGGTAATCCCTTAGTCGGCTTTTACGACTCGCATAGGAAGAGACGGGGTGGAGCTATTCTTAATGCCGGCCCCACACAGCAAATAAAAGGATAAGATAAATAAATATTTTCATAACGGTTTGTTCTCATTTTGGTAAAAACTCTGTTTGTTATTGCAATTCGGAGCCAACTCCGTACTCTCGAAAGATTTTCAATGATATTATTGGTTTATAAAAGCTTATTTTCTCTAGAAAAGTATCTAAAAAAACAGTATTCTGTTCCGCGCCATAATTATTTGCTTGTTATTGTTTTTGTATACATTCCATTCATTCAAATATGATTGACGAAATACATCATTTTCGTATGAGTAATTGTAAACAACAAGGAGTGAAGGTAATGATTATCTGAGCGGCCGAAAAATAATAAATAAAAATGTTGGTAGTAGAAGATAACCGCTTGTTTCATTTCTCATTAGCGAAATGAAATGGTGAGCAGCCGCTTGCTACTTTGGCCTACTCTTAGTGTTGTTGAGTCCTTGTCTTGTCCTCCCTAGTGGTAGTTGCTAATTACCATCAAATGGGTCGTGGATTGTCCGCCACTAAAAATATCCATGAAATATTTCGTCTATAACACAACAGCGATATTTTTTTTATTGCTTAGGTGGCAAACGGGCCCGTACCCACCTGGGGGGTTAGTGGTAATCGTCGCTCATGGACTCAGCTACTCACCATTTTATTTCGCGGATATGAAATAAAAGACTAAACGGCTATCTCCCGCTAAGAAGACTTCCATGTTTTAGTTTCGGCCCTCGACTGCAACCTAAAGTGAGGTTATCAGTAAATACAAACTGTGAAATAAAAAGATAGCCACGAGCGGGGTTTGAACACGCGCCTTATGAGCACTCGTGTACCCTTAGCTTATCAGTATAATATATTTTGTGTTTACCTAAGCTACTATTTATCTCTATAAAAAATTGTTCCAATACGTTTAGTCTTTAAAAGTATGTATGCCATAAATTGCCATCCTTCGAAAACTATTTATTTTTTTGGGATAAAAGTATCCTATATGTTAACCCAATGCCTCATTCATCTAAGTTATAACTTGAATAGTTTATTTGTATTTACAATATTAGTAGGATTTTATTTTGAAGTTCACATCAATTACGATATAAGTTTTTAATTTATTAAAATCATCTAGATTTTACCCGCGTCTTCGTCGATGCGGACTTATGAATATAAATACATCACTCTAGTCACTCTAATGATCTCTATGATAAAATTACTATCCCATAGTAGCTATACATTTTTCATGTAACTGTAAATTAATAAAATTAATAATATTGTTGTACATTTTGTTTCAGGTAAGTTCAGCTACAGAAATAATTTTGTAAGTAAAAGACAATCAAACACACATGACTTTGTAGCAGCCGGTAATGACAGAGCGAGTCGCTACTGCTGTCTTCCTTGCAAGCCCTGTCAGCTTCGTTCTACAAACTGTTTATAGGTGGGTTTCGTTTTAGTAAGAGACAATGCTATTAAAAAGGGACAATAATATCAATGTAAAAGATATATCCGCTGTCGGCACCGGAACGCGGCAACAATCATTAACATATGTGGCCCTAGATGTAGCTAAATGCCACTAATGCGATTACATACACTTGGAAACGGGCGACGTCGATTGTTTCGAGTTACGCCATCTTTTTTGGATAAATATGAGATATTTAACCAAAGTATATTAGTTATACAATCTTAATAGCGTGTGTTTACCGCCCTCGCGGTTCTAATTAGTTCTAGGGTTTCAACCCAGATGGCGCGGGTCGGTAAAAAAAATGTCCTCAAAAAAAATGTATGAAACCGTCATTCTTCTCGTAGAGTAAAAATGTTCTGTGACTTCTGTGCTTCCGTGTGATCCACCGTGAAGTACCTCGGTGTGTTTTGGTTTGAACAGGAGATAGCCGGACATTTTTTTTACATAAACACAATAAGGAATAATCCTTGTATCGTGGGGGACTTTACAATAATATACATTTTCACGGAAGCAAAGTCTTAATTAATTGTCTATTCATATAATAAAAGAGGGAATAGCAGCTTGGCAGTATTATTAGTATTGTTGAGCGCCGCTTACCATTTATCATCTCAGACTAACTAAAAACAAAGACACTGCGTTGTCAACTAAAAAGTGAAGCTACTTTTTGAAGGATGTCTGCGTGAAAGTGTTGTCATTGGAAATAAATAATCTCTATATTTGGGTAAATTTTTAAAAGCTTTATGTTTAAAACATAAAGGAAGTAAAAGTATAAAGTAAGTTTACAGCAAATCATTTAGGGAATATTATGGCGCTGACGACGTGTACGTAACGTACGTACGAAATCGTCGAGTCATTTGGGGTAATTTTAAATCATACTCGGGTAACACTCGTGGTTTATGACACTTCGTTTTGGTATGGTTTTGTCTGTATTTGTGTGCATGAGCGCGTTCAATTCCATTTTTGCCATGGTTTTATGTAGCTTCAGTGGATTGTTCGTAATGCTCTGTCTATATTTGTTAGTTAGTGTGAGTTTATCATCAAGTGGGCCGTCGTCGTATGGACCAAGGCATCAGAATTATGCATAGTATCTATTCAAAATGGCGCTCATTTCTATTATATCTCTTCTCTATATCTGTAGTACAGGAACCGCGTCAGACAGATATCAAACGTATATAACACTGCATCTCACTAACAGATAATTTATCAAACGTACGATTCAGTTTCTTGTTGCAATCCAATGTTTTATTCAGCAACGTGTGAATTTAAATTTGTCTCAATATCTTGCGATTTATAACAATCGATTTCATCCACACCGCGTGCAATACTTTAAAGTAATCTTTGCCCACAATAGTATTATCGCGTATTGGACTACAATTACCCAGCAAGCCCACAGGAAAAGCACAATTATGTTAAAAAGCGCAGTTACAAACGCACACGTTTGCGCAAGTGAGCTTAGAACCGCAGGCGCCCGCGTTTCCTCGCTCTGACGACACTAAACTATATAATTATATTGTTATAAAATTGATAACATTATTTATTTTAGAAATAGACATTTTCAGCCCTTACTTGAATAAATTATTGTAAAAGTGGACGAAGTGGGAGTGGTCTAAACTAATACGGAGCCAAAACTAATGTGAACCGACTTGTCTATGGCGTGTTTTGCGTAAGCTAATGTTGTCAACAGTAAGGTGCAAGTACCTACGTACGCAATATCTATAAAACCCTGAGAGTTATTCTAACCGACATTTTGTCATACGATTGCACATTTCTATAGTTACTTGTATGAAACAGTTACGGCAATAAAAAATAGTAAATAATAATATTGTAAATATTTGGTTGTTTGTAATCGATTAAATCGGAAATTTCTAAACCGATTTTAATTACTTTTTCCGTAATAAAATTCTACGGTGTCCAGAAGTAATACAATTATAATATCACGCTATGATTTACGAAGGTGGATCATACACTAGTGAAAGCGGCCAATATAGCTAGTCTTGTAATAAATTATCTCGTATTTTTAATAAATACTAGTCAAATCAAGTCATATTCTATTTGAAAGATAGGACCATTATAAAATTTGAAAGAGAATCATTCGTTATAAGTGATGAAGTGTACTAAAAGCAATAATCTCGTTTCTACTAAAAATCACCTCAATTCAAAGAGTGAAGCACTTTTATAATTACAAGCAGCGAGTACCCCTTCTATTTCTATGAAAATTACTCAAAATTTAATTTCTAGCAAGACTAACTTTATAAAAGTACGTTCACGTAAAGTGCTTTGTATTGCATCAAGTTATGATGGCCTAGCAATAAGACCGAGGTTTACAAGACGGAAAGGAGTTCAATCAATATTTTGCATTATACTTTTCGAAATTACGTGCGTATTTGTTAATACATCTATCATTGTTTGGTGAAGCAAATCGTTGAGGAAACGGAAAGCCTAAAGGATTTTTTCAACTGCTTATGAAGTAAAACACGTATTGAGACAGTATGATTGCCAATGACCCTAATCCCTATTATCTTGAGAGGACACCCATGCTAAACAGTGGAGTAATTTTTGTGAAAGTGATATACCAGTAAGCCTATATCTTACATTATAAAAGTGTCAAAATAGTTAACACGTGGAAAACATTACTGAAATTTGAAAATCACTGGTTACAAGTCATAATTTCAAAAAGTTAGAGGGGTTTATACACTGTGCATCGAATGCCATACTTCTGGCTTGGTAATCCATAGACAACAGGTTTAACATAGTAATATTTCTCTAACGGATTGGCAATTAGACTAATGATAGATTGGCTATACAACTAATAGTCTTCAGAGACGTAAGACCACAACGGCCACCTTTCGACAAATGATATTTCTATCTATACCATGTAAATAAGATTGTTTTTTACACATGTTATGGTTTACTTTGAGTCAGGTTATGTGCTTTGTGATGGATATTAACAAAAATGTCAAAGATTTGAATGGTATTATTAACGTAACTGTTCTTGTGTGTAAAATTTTACTAGTTTGAAAACGAGGACATTTATCTATGGAACCGTGCCGAACAGGCTGTGAATTTGTAAAATTTGTATATTTTTGTCTATGTTTTAATTGTGTTGACTACACTGAGTAGAATTGTATAAATAAACAACTCAACCGTCACTGAGTAACTGAGAGGTTATTTAATGTAAGTATACGGAGGGTGTACGGTCGAGTATATTTTTCCCGCCTGAATAAAAGAGTGTCAGACATGATAATACCTTAAGTAAAAAGTCTTGATAACTTTTATGTAGGAATACCATCAGGGATATTTTTAATATCGTTTGAACTGAAAAACGACTTATTTAGTCGTGAATTTCCACATAAAATTAACATAAGAATATACAACGGCATTGTGTTATGGTTTATAACTCGCGTTACTTATTATTCGGAGTTTCTGTTGTATTCTGCAGCTAAATAACATAACCGTTTTCGCTGTGGTGACTGAAGCTATCATCCATTTCTAAACCGTGGTTATCTTTCGACACTACCTAGTATTTACAAATTGCATATTTGTCCTGATTGGGAATCGAAGGCAACACCCAAGAACTTTACACCACTAAACGGTATACAAAGGAACACAATCACCGGCGCAATAGGTAGTGCTGTTTCTGAAACACCCGAGTTATATATCGATTCGTGTAGTCACGACTTGTAATGGCGATTGCAGAGGTATTTGTATTTTTAGGTATTTTGCAATAATGCCAAGTTTTTTTTTCATTTTATGCATAATACCATAGACCTAGGATTTTTTTGTTAGTACATTCTACGTCTATGCATAATATAGATAGAAATAGTAGGTAGGTACCTATATCTTGAGTTGTGTTTATTCGTCATTTTCTAAATTTACAAAATGGGACAGGATTTCAACCGCCAAAAAGCTTACACAGCAATCTTCTTTGTTGTATCTAGAGCGGCTTTATTCCATGACTATGAAAACTATGGTCCTTAATAGAATTCATTATATTTTATACATTTCTAGATTTCAGGGCAGTTTCAATAACTCCCAATGGGATTTCGTCAAAACTCCCCACAGAGCAATGACATGGATGTGTTGTCAGTGTTGCAATCCTTATTACAATATGGAGATGATGAGGCTCTATAATCTAATTTATAATATTTGTTTATATACTGGACAAATCAAAATAATTTCATGTGAAAATAGAAAAATATATAAATATTTTGAGGCGGTAAAATAAAACTAGACGTCGCAGGACGTCTAGCAGATGTGAAACATCAAAATTATTTTGTAGTAATAAAATGATCATAACTTGACAAAGTACTCCTCAAGACGAATCAAACGAGACTATATATAAACTCGATAGGGTTGCGTAGTTTCATTACAGAGTTACCGTGGCCACCTTCCAGCTCCATCGTCAGACCCTGGATACCATCTAGAGACAAAGTACTCGTACTCGTCAAGACATTTCAAACAAGCTCTAATTCGATGGAGTTGCGCCATTTACTTTTGTTGGAACCGTATTACACTACTTCCGTGGTCCACACGGCGTCTTACCATTTCGGGTACCCTCTATTTAACGAAGCTTCCACACACGGAGCATCGCACCTTCGCGGGAGGCCTTGTGACTGAAGATACAAAAAAAAAGGCCAACATGATCACACCACTGAAGGAATGTAATATGGTTCCGATGGCCCGCCAATAAAGGCGGAGAGACGACACACGGCGGATTTATTTAGTGGGTGAGGGCCCCACGCTACCCCGTTCGTTGCCCCCGAACGACGGGGTATGCGGTTAGGTACATTATTTCCCGCCTAAACAAAAAAAAGGCCATGATCACAAAATATAATAAATTTAACGAAGACTGAGTGACGGGAAGATCCGCTCCAGATATAGTACTATCAGAATAAATAGAGCTTCTTCGAAGAGACTATACCTACAACTAACTTATAAATTTAATGCCTTAACATAAAGGTTACGCGTAATCGAATATGTACTTAAAAGGTCGCAAGTAGTATGTAATCTAGAATGCCCTAGGGCCGCTGCTTAGGGCGTTCCCTTTCACCTGCGTCGGCGCGGCGCTCACATACCCAAACACATTCTAGAACACTCTGCGACGCTGTGCTGTACACGGTAAATGCGATTCTAATAACATGACAAACTAACTTACCTTTACGTGTTAACAAAAAAATTTAATAGGCCTATTGAAAATGTTATAAATCAATGAAAATTTCAATAACTAACGCATGAAAATCTGGTCATAAATCATTACGTATGGACAAGTATTTTTAGAAAAGTAAATCTATTAACCTCGCTATGATCATTTATATATTATAAGGAGGCAGTCATTAATAACGTAAAGAAGTTTAGGGCCATCAGTGGCGTATTTTTAAGCGGGTAAAACTACTCTCTGCAGCTGGTAAATAACCACCGCTGTCGGTGTGCTCCATGGATTCAAATCTAACACCTGCACGTGTCAGTATATTGGTCTACATATATCTATCACTGCTCTGCCTTTATTGTTAAAACATATATACAAGTCCTTCAAACCGAATTTCAGTCGTGAATGCACAACTGGGAACGCACAGATACACCTTTTATAGAGGCGAAAGGCACGCGACTGGTGTTTTGATGAGATAATTATGTATCTCGGTGGTCTGACGGTAGTGTAAGCGACTGTGGCTCATGAAGTCTCAATTATGAACCCCAGGTCAAATTTAAAAAATATATATTGGGGTTTCCATCAAGAAATTTTCATTAGCAGCCTGAAGTTAAAATTTTGGCGTTGTTCTATCACCTTGCCTCGTAAAGCACCTAAATCCGTTTTTCTTGCGGCTGATCTCTCTCTGGTGGTGTCGGAAATTCCTTAGAACGTTGATCCATCGGATCATGAGAGTGAGGGAACAGAGAGTACGCTTGTTTTTGCGCACACACTGGTGCACTATAATTATCTCATGTTTAGTACGACTAGGTGGCTATTACCCACCGTCACCGAAAATCGGTCTAAAGAATTTTATGTGATTATGATAATATGATAAATGTACGGAATTGGAGCGGTGCGGTCTGCGGGGCGAGGAGAGGAATGTTAGAGTACAATACTCGGTATTATTTCTCACGCCCACTAAGTACGGTCAGACAAATAGGCATTACTGTAATAGTTGGATAAAAGTTATTTTACCTGTATATAAAGCCTGTTTTATATATTTATATATATTTTTAGCATTTGACATGCTTAGCACTATACATTAAACACAAAGTGAAAAATGTGAAATCGAAAATAACATATATAAATATTTATAGGGTTTGCGTCATTATTAGGTAAAAATCTTAATTGTAAAATTAAGTTTACCTGGTCGGTATAATGTATGAAAATACTTCTTTTTCGATTTCACATTTTTCACTTTGTGTTTAATGCGTGTTTTATAGTTTTATAATAGACTAGATTCTACTTGCGACATCATCTATGTGGATTTTAGAATATCAATAAATCACTTACAGTTGGCACTCTTATGATATTTAAGCAAATATTACTATTCCACGGGAACCATCGATTTTTTCAGGATAAAAAGTGACCTCGCTTTCCGGCTTCTTTACTATGGCTTGCTGAAATTCGTGACGATCAGTTGAATAGCTGTGGCGTAAAAACATAACAAACAAACGCACTTCCATATTTATAATATTAGTAGGTAACGATGTTATAAGTTAAAATTACGATTGGTTCCTATTCCTAGAATTTTAATAGTAATAACAAACATGTAACAATGGTTAATTTATTCACTTTTGTCGATGAAGCGTTATGACATTATATTCGATTTTTTTAATCCATTTGTGGAAACCCATTTTAGAGGACTATAAGAGTATACTCTACAGTCCTCTAATTTGGGTCATTTGATACACTTCATTTATAAATAGGTAACTTTTTAGATAAAGATAATTATATAAGCGAATATGTCGGTCTGTCCTTTTATTGTAATAACTTTTTGTACCATATTCTCAGTGAATAAATCTTTATCTTATCTAATGTGCCGTCGAGTAACGTATTTGTATTCTGAATTAAGTTTATGCGAACGATATCGCGGGCAGTCATCTAATTTTCAATAAATCAATAATCAGCTGTTATTGCTGACGGTACATTTGATTCATGCAATATTATTTATTTTGTAACAGTTTATTAGTACTGACAGCAAAGGTCGCCACAACCTGCGGACATAATCGCGTATCTACTATTGCTATTTGCGATTATGATGCAAGAGGCTTGTCATTATTTACTTGCTAATATTAAAATCTATCCGTGTGGTGACTGACTAGGAATTTAAGTGTCACCGCCCCATTCCTTCCCACTAGTGTCGTACGAGGCAACTAAGGAAACTAAACAGTTATCTTCCCTTGCATTACTGGTGAACCCCAAGTGGGAGTGCTCACTTGTTATGGGCCCCAAGTGGGTCAGTCGCACTGTCTTCCATGGGACCTACTGTATGTACATTTTGGTCGAACGGGAGATAGAAGTCCATTACCTAATTCAATTCACATCAACAAAATGAAATTGTGAGCAGTGGGTTGGTAGTAGATATTCTTAATAGATATTGCAGAGTTTATGAGCAGCTGTTGCCCCTTAGCATCCTGGTCAACTGTCAAGACAGAAGTATCAAGTTTGTATCCCAGTCTTTGCACACTCCCCGGTCATAATAATTTTCCAACCTTGCCAATCGTTCGAACTGCAAGTGCACAAGTAGGCTACGACCTTCTCCTTTGTTGTTCTGTCTCCCTGTCCATTTATAGGCACAATAGAAATTTTTGTATATCATAATTATATGATTCATAGGACACGGATCCTGTTAAAATGCTTACCAGAACACTTAGTCCGAAAATGTTAGCTATGAGTTAAGTTTGAAACCATCTCTTTTGTTCCAGACGCTCAGCCTATCTTGACGCTTACTCGGGGCTATCAATTCCCATAACACACTCCACCCACGGTTATCATTTCCAGTCATATTTCACATTTTCGTACTCTGTGTTCCGTGTCAGTCAGGTGGACAAACTCGCTCAACAGTAGAAGCGTACTACTTTGTATCAGGGGCCACCACTTACCATGTATACCGTTACTAATATTTACAATTCATGAGGTGTAGTTAAATCTTATGTTCAAATAATAATTAAACAGTGTTAATAGATAGCTATCAAGTATAAGTAAACCACTGCGATTTTATAGTGTAAGCAGTTAAAGAGACTCGTTATAGTTTAAGTAAACCTTAATATCCGTTTGGGAATTGTTGACATGTCTTAGTATTATGTACAACAAAAATATAAACATCCGAATTGAGAACCTCCTCCTTTTTTGAAGTCGGTTAAAAACTAAAACATACCGAGATGTTTCTACTACACCCGCGGTAGACAATGGGGTGGTGACACTTATATTACTTACTTACTTATCATCACGCCATTTCCTTTGCGGGGTAGGCAGAGAGAACAGAGTGCCAAGAGGTCTATTCTGGCATACATCTATCGCTTCCTCAACATTCATAACTCTCTTCATACACGCTCGCCGGTTTCGGAGACTCCTGACTCCATCTTCCTTCAATACATGACCAATTTGGTCTAGGTAGGTGAGTCTCGGTCTCCCCCTGTACCTACATCCTTCCACTTTCGCATTGTATATCTTCTTAGCCAGTCGCTCGTCCGGCATTCTATTATTACACTTATATTCTTAGTCTATAAAACTTGCTGCAAAGGCATATTGTGATGCTTGATGCAGATATTTGTTTTTCTAGACTTGCAAGTTGAAGATGTCAATATAGTAAGATAATTCGTCGATCGGGCGCGTCGAGCGAAGCGTGTCGCTTTCACACGGCCCAAGTGAAAGTCTGTCTACTTGTTTTGTTCTAATCATATAATACTTCTCTTTGTGTTCAGATGGTTTCTATCAATTGGATGTTGCGTGCCGGTATAAGCATTAAACACAAGTGATGTCATGTCAAATGCTAAAAATATATATAAAAATATCTAAATATTTTTATAAGCAATTGGCAACGGTTATTACGTTAACTAACATATACGCATATGTGATGAGTATAGCTGATGCTGATGCATGCAGCTGATGAGTAGTAAATAGCATCTCAGGTTTTGTCACATATCTCAGTTGCCTGTTGCCTAATCTTAAGTTTTAGCTTGGGGAGAGTCTGGGTTTAATTTCAAAGGCACCTCTAGCTTTTTAAAATTATATGTGGATACATAGTAATTGGAAAAAATAAGGGAAATGACAGGAGAATATCAATTCTAGTTCTACCCTTAGGTTATCATGGTAACTTTCTACTGAAGTAATAACATACAGTTCCAGTGGTCCGTCAGTACAGGCGGAGAGACGACACGTTTATTTAGTGGGTCGGGACGGGTTTTTATTAGTCCGTGAGAGCCCCTATAATTTTATATTACAATACGGATTTCCTTGCCGTTTTTTGTATGATTTTGTTAAGGTGGGAAAAAATGTACGGCACACCCTGTAGTCTAGCGCAACGAATAGGGTAGTGTGAGGCCCTCACCCAGTACCGCTCCGCCAGTACTGGCGGAACTACTTAACTTGTGACATACTTGCGTTTGATATGCGATTTTGTATACGCCGCCGTAACTTGATTACCGTAATATTCTTATAAGCTGTATGTTGCAACAATGGAAATATCTAGAATATAACTAAGAAGAGAATAGGTATAGGTACACATAATAATATATCGATACGAAAATATAAATAATCCCAATGTGGCGGAATACCTAAATACAAATAAACTACTACGGGCCATTCATAAATTACAGTAAATTCTAACTGAGACCAATCGTTTCCACCTCGTCACTCTGCATCACAATTTTACCCTGTAAATATTACGTCATGACGTCAGACAGTCATGAGGTGATCTAGACTGAGGGGCTCTCTCTGGAAAAAAAATGTCCTGTGTGAGAATCGAACTCACAGCATTAAGCATGCACTCTAAAGGCTACGTCATTATCAATTTACATAAATATTACAATAAAAGATTAAAAACTGCACAGAATTACAGATGAAAAAAAATATCTTTTAAACATTCACTGAGCAAACGAGATCTGACAGGTTGCGCAAGCACAGCGCCCAACAAAACTGCCGCGGGTTATCGGCAACCCTGCGGTTACCGCTGTTACGTAACATGCCCACTTCCCGTCACCACAGAGACAAACATGCCAGTCATGAGTATAATTAGATACTATTGAACGTAGTACATCCGGCACAATCTATTTTTTATTGTTCACAGGGCAGAGGCGCCATTGGGCACCTGATGGTAAGTGGTTACCGCCACTCATGGACTAAACAATACTAGAAACGCAACCATGCCGCTGCTAACCATGAAGATCAACCGTAGTGGTTTGGCTTGAGAGAAATCAGAAAAGGATCCATTATCTTCGGCAACTGTAACTTAATTAGTTACTTATTTACTTAGTTATCATTACAACATTTCCCTTGCAGGGCAGGCAGGGAGACAAGAGGCTCTATTCTTGCATACATCTCTCGCTTCCTCAATATTCATAATTTTCTTCATAAACGCTTGCCGGTTTCGGAGACTCCTGTCTCCACCTTCCTTCAATACATAACCGATTTGGTAGGTAGGTGAGTCTCGGTCTCCCCCTGTACCTACATCCTTCCACTTTCGCATTGTATATCTTCTTAACCAGTTGCTCGTCCGGCATTCTTTTCACATGTCCGAACCATCGGAGCATTCCCTTTTGCATCTTTACACCAATACTCTCTCTCATAGCTAGTCGCTCTTACGTCGTCGTTACGAATGCGGTCAGTCAGCCTCACTCCACAGATTCTTCGCAGAGATCGCATTTCAACCGCATTGATTTTACTCTCATACTCCTTTTTGCATAAGTACCCAACTCTCGCTTCCATATAATAACGTTGGGACAACTGTAACCATATATACATAGACTCACGCATGTTTACAGAGGGGTAGGCAGAGACAACGGATTTCTACTTGTCATAAGATGACACACCATTTCTCACTAGCGTAGGAATGAGACGACATTACTTACATGATGTGATGGACGGTTAAACATGTCGCTGCCATCCATATCAGTGAGAATGGACAGAATGCGACATGCGCTTGAGGCATAAATTAGGAGATTGAATTGATTCTTTATGATATTATATCTATATCATAATATCATTTATTAATGGCTGTATTTATTCCTGTGAATTGTATATATATTTCTAACATAATTATATAGACTCCAATATATATATAAAATATAATTTACAACGAAACTCAATTAGACTAGTTTTAATATTTTAGCTTCAACCTTAATTACTTCAAATTTATAATAACATCAAATGAAAGTAAGGACGATATTAACAAATTTCAGACGATTAATTACTCGATTTAAATAATTTGGCAATCATGAATGTTAACGATAGGATTAATTAAAATGTTAATATTTCCGCTGCTAGTTGTGTTCCTGCATGATCCAATGGCGTTTTATTATAGAAAATACGATTAGTTCAATAAGTGTACGAGGCAGACTGATATGAAAATAATGTGTGAATTTTGACTAGAATAGGTATATTTAGATATTTTTATATATATTTTTAGCATTTGACATGCTTAACACTATACATTAAACACAAAGTGAAACTTGTGAAATCGAAAATAACAGTCAGGAGCAGGATTTGAACCTGCATCTCCTGGATACCGTCCAGATGCTTTACCAATTCAGCCATCCTGACAATTGCTCCTGACTGCTAATTTCGATAACACATTCATACTTAACGTCTTTGGGTGACGCCTGCACCATCTGTCGGAAGTATTTTGATACATTATACCGACCGGTCGGTGGTTCAAATCCTGCTCCTGACTGTTATTTTCGATTTCACATTTTTCCCTTTGTGTTTAATTAATAGAATAGGTATATTGATATAAGATACTATTATAAAACTGTAACACCGGTACGTATGACCTCAATATATTTAAAATACAAAGTGAAAAATGTGAAATCGAAAATAGCAGTCACGAGCAGGATTCGAACCTGCATCTCCTGGATACCGTCCAGATGCTTTGGCAATTCAGCCATCGTGACAATTGCTCCTGACTGCTAATTTCGATAACACATTCATACTTAACGTCTTTTGGGTGACGCAAATATATATAAAAATATCAAATTTTTTTTTTTAGAATTTATGTCGATTTTTCTGTTCGCGTATTACGGTAAAAACTACTCAATTACTTTTGATATTTTTTTTGTTTGATAGCTTTTGGTTCGACTACAAAACTGCAATAGGTACTATATCGGAATCCAGAAATAAAACCTAAAAACTAACTTTTGCCCGCGGGGAAGTCGCGGTACGGAGCTAAAATGGATATAACAATAGAAAAAGATGACTTGGATGAGTCGGATAGATAGTATTTGAAATAATCAACAATTACTTCTCATTCATACTATCCACGCCATCTATCGAATATATTTCGGAAAAATCGCTGTTAGAAATCGATTGTGGGAATATGAGTTAGGGAATGAACTAGGTTCCTACCTGTGTCTTTATTTCTACTAATTATCACGTAGCTATCACTACTTCGAAAGAAATCCGATTCTAGTCGACAACCGAGTCTTATCTTCACTCATCAGTTTCGTAATATAATCTGAATAATACTCGCGTTATATAAATCATTTTTGACAACAGTGAAAGTAGTAATAATTCACAAACATTGACTTTGAAACGTGTCTATTTGATTATGTTACGTTACACGTTATAGTACGTTTCATTTATGCGCTTATATCACTAGCAGACGACTCAGGATTTTCACGAGTATAGTTTATATTCATGCGGAAAATACGTAAAGTACAGGAGCCGCTGCGTATTTTTTAAGTGATTAATAACAGGTTCAATCTTTGTGAGTAGGTTCCGTTCGACGAGACGCCCAAGTTTTTCTCTGTGAGAAATCTCGATAGAGGTAGCTAATACAGAGCGCAGGTATAAAAACATTTCGATTTGGTGGGGTGTCGAGATTGTCTAACAGTAAGTTTAAATGTTAAGATAATTGGATAATAAACTTGGAATAACAAATGTCCTACAAAATGGGTAGTTTGACTGGAGCGTCCTCTTCTACAAATATAGAAAGACAAATATAAATAAAGAGGTCATTCAAATGATTAACGATCTGATTTTTTAAATGCAGCTTTGTAAATATTTGTATAATGAAATGGCCATATAGTCCTACAAATTTAGTGGTACGTTTTCTCTGTCCCACGCTTGAAAGTTGTCGAATTTACGGACACTTACAAGATTTTTCACTGAGAAAAATTTGCGTGTCTCATCGAACGGAACCTATTCACAAATATTCAGCCTGATATTAATCACTAAAAAAATAGGCGGCGGCTCCTGGACCACTAGGGTGTGCCTTTAGTGACCACTGAAGTAATATAAGATAGTTTCAATAGCCCACCAATACAGGTTTTTCTGTAGACATTATTTTTGTGGCAGACAGTGCAGTTACATTACAGTCATGTGACAAATTTTTGCCCGCGTTCCTGTTACTAAGTTTGAGAGCACCGAAGGCGTAAACCTGCTCGTCCTTTTCGTTTTATCCAGCAGCAATATAAAAATATAATACAAAGTCGTAGGCCGCGTCTGTCTGATTCTATAATTACTTCTTTTAAATCACGTTATGGTTTAGGATACAGTTTTCACTGTTGTTTAAGATCTTGTCACTGTCGCTTAAGGATATGTTTAAAGTTACGTCGCCGCTGGCTGAATTTCAAAAAGTGCTTCATTTTGTTAAGGCGGGAAAAAATGTACCTACTTACCTAATCGCACACCCCGTCGTTCGGGGTAACGAACAAGGTAGTGTGGGGACCTCACCCACTAAATAAACCCGCCGTGTGCCGTCTCTCCATCTTTCATGGCGGGCCACTGGAGCTATATTACATTGCTTCAGTGGTCCGCCGGCGGCTTACCCTTTGGGGTAGAGGGTAGAGGGTTCTACTGACTTGAAAGTACCTATTATACTCTTAGTATAGTGGAGTCCAAGAGTTCCTACTTCACATCGGGTGGAAGGCGTCTGCTACCATAAGCAATAAAAGCCACCACGCTTAAAGATTTTCTCGGTGACTTGAGAAGTGTGCAAAGTTGCATTGCGCCAGTATGGTTGTTTATGGTCGTAAAGTAAGGGAAAAAATCCAGTTGACCTGTAAAAATGTCGAAGCGTAATCATGAGTACCACCAATCACATTACTTGCAATTAGAATGGCCGCACTATATGCCCAAATACGAATGTTAATTATATATTTATCGAGGAATTAGGTAAAGTAAACGGCGCGGAGGCCGGCCAGTCTCTGCGATTGCGCAACTTTGTATTCAACTGCGCATCGCGTACACATCTGCGCAAATTGCACAGGTTTACGTGCACTAATGCTGATATACGGGTGTAAGGTAAAGTGTCAGTGACTTCTTTCGTCATATCTTCACGCTACTATTTTTTTATATATTGCAAATGTGGCAAACAGGTAGAGAAAATTTTGCATACATATAGTCTGGATCCCTATTTTTTTTTGCATTGCATTTAGTGGCAGACGAGCCACGGCCCATCTGATGGTAAATGGTAACCGTCGCTCATGGACTCAACTATACCTCTAGGTATTATTGTCAAGCCGCTGCTCACCATTTAATTTTACAGATATGAAATGAAAGTATAAACGGCTATCTTCTGCTACAGCCAAAACGCAACGATTTGCTTCATGGCCGGTCACACGGGAGGGGGGACGAGTACTCCCACTTGGTACCCAACCCTACCACCAGTCATGCAATGGATGATAATTGCTTACTTCCCTTAGTCGCCTCATACGACACCAGTGGGAAAGAATGGGGTGGTGATACTTGTATTCTTAGTCCGTCACCATCACCATTTAAAGGACATGGTCTAGATTTTATTTCGGAATAACGGATAGTTCTTGTGGGATCGTTATTTTTGCAAATGATTGGAGTGTTTTTATGCTACGTGGGTAGACAAAGCTTCATACTGCGAACTTGAAAGTAAGGGGTTACTGGAGCCTATAGACGCTAGCAACATCAGAGGCATCGCACGCGCCAAGGAAGGGTATAGCAAGTGGAGAGGGCGGATAATAAGGATAGGAAGGATGAAAGATGATAGGGAGAGAGCTTGGGCCTCTGGTGCTCTCGCTCACCATACGATACTCAACGGTAAGGGTTCCTACTCCTGTTGCATGCTAATCTTCTGTGACTGGGTGGTACTTCTCTGATCGAGCAGGCCCACTCATGCTGAGATAAGCACGGCCCTACCAGTGACGTTTTTATAGTCTGACTTCTACTCTCACGCGAAGGAAGTCACGGGCAGGATCTAGTATATGTACATACCACTGAAGTAATGTCTACCAGTTCCAGTGGTCCGCCAGTGCAAGCGGAGAGACGACACACGGCGGGCTTATTTAGTGGGTGAGGGCCCCCACTTGCCTGTTCGTTGCCCCGAACGACGGGATGTGCGGTTACATACATTTTTCAAGGCGGGACCTTAACAAAAAAAAATCTGGAAAACGGTTGACCCTAAAGGCCATCCCTGCAACTTCCCGCTAATTTGATACTTAAGCGCTCAAAATTGCACTTAAAACGACTTTTGAGCTCTTCAAGTCTGATAGAAATTTAATAAAACACTACTATTCGTTGAATTTTCAAATCGCAATAACTTTTGTATGAATGAACCGATTTTCTCGTAGTTTACGGCATTCAACACAGCTTTTTGAGTTCTTTGAAGAATCTTAAAGCTTGAACTGGTGTCCGTGTGGTGACGGACTAAGAATACAAGTGTCACCACCCCATTCTTTGCCATGGGTGTCTTGTGAGGTGACTAAGATAAGTAAGCAATTATCACCCTTTGTATTACTAGTGTGGTAGTGGTAGGGCTGGGTACCAAGTGGGAGTACTCACTTGGTATCGAGCCCAAGCGAGTTGGTACCACCATCTCCCGTGTGACCGGCCATGAAGCACATCGTTGCGTTTTGGCTGTAGCAGGAGATAGTCGTTTATATTTAATTTCATATTTGTGAAATGAATTGGTGAGCAGCGGCTTGACAATACACTCGATATAGTCGAGTCCATGAGCGACGGTTACCATTTACCATCAGATGGACCGTGGCTCGCCTACCACTACAAGCAATAAAAAAAGTCTGAAAATTTCATAGAAATTCTGAAAAAAACATTTTTTCCATTTTTTTCGACAACGATATCTCACGAACGAATCAACCGATTTTGACCGGACTAGCGGCGATCGACGTGATGTTAAGAGCTGGGGGGTTAGGCAGAATCTCATATCTCACATGTCGATCGTATCGTGATCACTGTGATTGGTTGAGAAACCGACACGTGATGTCGCAATAATCCGTTGGCCAATCACGGTGATCTCTCAACCAATCAAAAAACCGTTTAAAAGTTATTCCAAAAAAAACACATCTGAAAAAATATTTTTTTTGTAGTTTTTTGAGATTTCTCAAGATCTACCGGTTCGAATCGGTCCTAATTGTATTGAAAATCTAAGTTTGGTCAAGTCCTTTCGAATGACAGGCATCATTGCGGAAACATTCGGGGAAGCTTCCAAGATTCCTAGGACCTCAAAACGTCAACATCCGTTGAAAACTCCATTTTCGAAAAACAAACCATTAATTTCCCAACTTTTGAAGATTTTTCAATTTTCTTACCGGGATGTTTAAAAGGTTCTAATATACATATAATTGCGGTGAATCACAGATGCTTTGTGCTGTCCTAACCTCAACTAGAATCGAACTTAATACCACTATCTTGGCAGTCCTTGGTCTTACCACTAGGCTATGATTAAACACAAAGTGAAAAATGTGAATTCCAAAATAACAGTCACGAGCAGGATTTGAACCTGCATCTCCTGGATACCGTCCAGATGCTTTGCCAATTCAGCCATCGTGACAATTGCTCCTGACTGCTAATATCGATAACACAATCATACTTAACGTCTTTGGGTGACGTCACCCATCAGCATCTGGACGGTATCCAGGAGATGCAGGTTAAAATCCTGCTCGTGACTGTTATTTTCGATTTCACATTTTTCACTTTGTGTTTAATGTATAGTGCTAAGCATGTCAAATAGGAGTGATCGCAACGGCTATTTATTAAAAACGTTAAATAACGATGTGCTATTTTTAAAACGCCTATTATTTTTTACGCTTTAATATATTAACGATATCTTTTGATTATCGTCGTATAGTACATCGTGCGCTATTTGAGGTTACGTTATTTAATATAGCTATGTGCGCGCGTTGAGCAGTTAACAATCTTAACAATAGATTACTGTCTAATAAGTGAATTGAAATTGTGATCTAAGATAAATGTTTTTAGATTTTGCCCGCGGCTTCGTCTGCGTGGACTTCAGAATTGGGTCAATCCTTACTAATACACTTTATACACTAAAATGTGTGTTATGCATTTACGCCATAACTACAGACCCAATGACATTTTTGATAAAATTTAAGTAGATTTTTAAAGATATTATCTAACCGAAAATTATTTACACTATACTACAACAACATTTTATTTACAGTTTTATAATACACTAAACAAACAGACACAACAAACCAACACCACGAATAATTTAAAATCACAAACTATAAGTACATCTAAAGTTTAGATGTTAAACAAATAACGCGCGGCAATCGCTCAAAAACTCAGGATAATCATACGTTATTCCAGTTTAAGCAAGTTATACGTACTGATTGAATATATAATCGTTCAAAAATATAACGAAATAGAAATCAAATAACCAAACGATGTTTTAGATACTTAGATTATTTTGCACGTTATTTTTATAATTGACAGAAATATAGTTCATAAATGGTAAAGTTAGAGCATAATTTCGCATGTGACAATGATATGAACGGGTCAGGGTCATTCGGTTCTGTCCCTTTCTTTCGCGGTATGACTGACTGAAGTGACTGACTGTTCAAGTGTGCATGTGACTGTGATGTTTTGTTAGTGCAGTGTGTCGTCGACGTCGTGGCATAGCGGTTGTGGTAGCGCTTATGTAATAAAAATAATCCAACAACAAAAATAACGCTTGCCTGGTGTAATAAATAACGGGGCTATAGATTATTTATAAATAGCAAGTGATTTTATTAGTTATTTAATATAACGAACTCAAATGCTAAAAAATATATATAAATATTTATAGGGTTTGCGTCATTATTAGGTAAAAATCTTAATTGTAATATTAAGTTTACCTGGTCGGTATAATGTATGAAAATACTTCCGACAGATGGCGCAGGCGTCACCCAAAGACGTTAGGTATGAATGTGTTAGCGAAATTAGCAATCAGGAGCAACTGTCACGATGGCTGAATTGGCAAAGCATCTGGACGGTATCCAGAAAATGCAGGTTCAAATCCTGCTCGTGACTGTTATTTTGGATTTCATATTTTTCACTTTGTGTTTAATGTATATTGCTAAGCATGTCAAATGCTAAAAAATATATATAAATACTAGGCTATGATTTAGATTCTAGCTGGTAGGTATTTTTGGGTTAGTCAATTCGAAACCATGAAAATATGAATGCGTTTTTCGTTGAACAAATTATTTGTGAAAGTGGAAAGAGAGAACTTTACGCGAGCAGGACACGAACCTGCGTCCCATCCAATCCGGAAGTGATTGCATACAGCATGTCAAGTACTAAAATACAGATCAAAATGTGTATTTTGTTGGTAAGACTGTTATATATTATGCTACATTACACTAGCCAGATAAAGAGGCGTATTTTTGTTTTAAGATTTATTTTGTAGTAACTGATTATTAGCTAGGTACCTATATAATTTTACTTATATTATAATTTAAACTTTAGTTTGACATATATATGATACTTTATTTTATACAAGCAACTCATGTTTGGGTCGATAAATCTACCCGGGATTCAAGCATATCCGATGCTCATCATAAAAACGAGTGTGCAGTATTTATTCCTTGGGTCACTTTACCTGCATGACTCTTTTTATCAGCAGGACCGTACAACATCCAAAGTATGGAATGTAGAAATATGCCTTCGAAGTCTACCACGAGAACTAAGTTAAAGGTAGACCTGTAATTTTACCGCCAAAATCAAGTTTAGAAATTGAACTGCAACAAGCAATTAAATACAAATTGTATCTCAACAATGTCTATTTTCTGTAAACGCGACCCGTCCGCGGTACACTGACCTAGTTCCTCAGAGAACTATTACTTGAATACGTGTTGAATACCTTGCACCTTCACACGAGACCTGACCGAGAGCCCTCGAAATGGAAAGAAAGTGTGTTCGTGTGTATTGCAATATTTTTACCGACAATCCAGCCAAGGCATTGCAACGGACATCGTAGAACCTGATAGGAAGTTAAGATAATGTTGATGGGAGTGCGCACGCTGTTTTATTTATAAAAGCTGGTCCTTTCGGATGATAGATGCACCAGTTACGTAATTTATCCAGGTTAATAGAGGTTTAATCAGGTTATCTACACGGATAGAGTAAAGTGCACATGGTAAACTTTCATAACGAGCAAATTTTCTCCGAACAACATTTAATATACGTAATTATCGATATTACGGAACGTGTTATCTTTCAGGTATATAAGTGAATTATCTATGGTGTTATCACCCCAAACTATCAATGCTTTTGGGCGTAAAATTAATAAATCATTCATGCAGTTCCTTATTAAGCGTTTTATTGTTATAACTTTAGTTAATTTAATTACGAAATCGTTTAATTTTATACAGAAATAAAACGTTTAATGGCATTCTTTGTTTTGAGCATACAGTGACGCAACAAGTTTGAATTTCACTCCAGTTTGTGCAGTCGACTGTGAAATATTACTTTAAATATTAAGATACTGTAATAATTATTTTCAAGCACTTGACTTTGGCTTTCTATTAAAATTATAAAACATCTTCAATTGTAAAACTAGAAACTTACAATATTCTAGAAATGCGTTCCAACTATTCTTTCATTTTTAACCGACTTCAAAAAAGGAGGTTCTCAATTCGGATGTTTATATATATTTTTTTTATGTATGTTCGGGCATAAATCCGTCATTTATATACGGATTCGCAAAATTCTTTTTTTGTTCAAAAGGGGTTTATTCCGAAAAAATCCCATTTAAATTTTATCGAAATCGGAGCCGCAGTTTTTAAAAAATCAACAAAGATCTAAAAAATTGTAGACATCGATGACACTTTTTCGTTTACCTCGCTGTCTCATTGAAGCAGTGCGTTTAGTTGGCGTACCCATAATATATCGAGTGTCCGGTAATTAATGGATAACCTTGAAATGGCTTATAGTAGAACTTATGGCCATTCAGAAAAAAATACGAAAATAATCTATAATAAGTAGTAAGTATAGCTAAGATAAGTATTAAAAGAAACCAATACTTTTTGCCTTAATTTACTTTATTGAACACTACGACGAGAAATGAGTGAAATTCATCGGGTTTTAGTTGTTTTAATATTATACACTAACTATTCTGATAGATAGATAGTAAATAGTAAAACTAGTTATTGTTCTTCTTTTTTTTTTTAAATATGCCTAGTTCGTTTATTTTGGAAAATTAGCATACCTACTTAATTTATTTGGGTAAAAAAAAATTTATTCATACCTGAGTGACCAATCATTTTAAAATAATGTGGGTTTCAAGTAGATTTGATAATGGTACAATTCATGACTGTATCTGCCCTAAATAGTGAATTATTGCTATTAATGTAGAAAAGGAGAAAAATT
Organism: Leucoma salicis; assembly: GCA_948253155.1. Classification (NCBI taxonomy): domain Eukaryota; kingdom Metazoa; phylum Arthropoda; class Insecta; order Lepidoptera; family Erebidae; genus Leucoma; species Leucoma salicis. The sequence goes on from OX411812.1 coordinate 1,013,286, forward strand.
ACTGAAGCAAAAAAATGTAATGTGGGAACTGTTTTTTAAATTCATTTCCCATATTACATTTTAATAATTCACTATTTAAGGCAGATACAATTATGAATTGTACCATTATCAAATCTACTTGAAACCGACATTATTTTAAAATTATACGTTACTCATGTATTCATAATTTTTTTTAAATAAATGATTTTTTTTGTAATACTTATCTTAGGTATTACCTATTATAGATTTTTTTAGTATTTTTTTCTGAATGGCCATAAGTTCTACTATAAGTCATTTCAAGGCTATCCATTAATTACCGGACACCCTGTATATAAAGTCTTTCTTCACGGTCTTTAGAAGAGACGTCTCCGAGACGCTGTGCTCTATTTCTTTCTCTATTGCGCTTTAGGCGCTCATCTTTGTCATTGTCAGACTCCTGTGCTCGACGCTATCTCATATGAGATGCACCCAGGGAAGGCCTCCCCATCGTGTACCACCTACCCTTTTTTTTTTGTTAAGGCGGGAAAAAATGTTCTTAACCGCACACCCCGTCGTTTGGCACTAAAGAAACCCGTGTACCGTCTCTCCGCCTTTATTGGCGGGCCACCGGAACCACCTACCCTAACCTATGCACCTATTTTATAAAAAAAAAACACTAAAAAGCAAAAACGAAACTATTTTTTTAAATAAACCGCCTTCAAACTACACCCAGACTAAAAAGCAATAATTGGAATTTACATACGACTTCCGTGTATTCCTTTTAAATTAATTGAAAAAAGTCATGTACAACCAGTCAAAAACGTTTATTTATCGAATTTCAGTTTAAAAATTATAATTTTAACTATAGTAGATTATAGGTTATACGGTAGGTAATTATAACTAATAGTTTTAAACTTCAATATGAAATGATGATAATTCATACCGGGTCTTCTTCGCCGGTCCTTACTTGCTGGCTTGCTTCGCTACAAAGCATTACAGCATGGTTTTAGATAGCTCATAGCCTGGCCTGGATAAATAGGCTGTAGAATACGGCGGGTTGGCGATCGCAGTGGATGTTGTTAATACTCGGGGGGAGTGCTGCTGCCCACTCCCCCGGTATTCCCTCAGTCGGCTCTTACGACTCCCATGGGTACAGAGGAGTGGGATAATTCTAAAGCCGGCCCCATACAGTGGATTATGTAGTTTAATTTTATAATAATATGGTATATGCAAAAACAACTATTTAAATCTGACTGCTTTACCTTCAGAAATAAATGCGTTCAAATACATCGTTATAATATTGTTATAGATAATTAACATATATAATATAACAAGGTATTAGAACTATTTAAGCAGGAAGTTTTACAAGATAATATATGTATAGGTAGATATTATTGCACATAATTTGTAGTCACGAACATGTTTGGAAAATAATGAGGTAGGCGCGAGGAGGATTAGTGGGCACTGTATTGTACTGTAAGCAATATATCGATATATCTTTACATTCCTTAGATATAGATCTTATCTTTATATAAAGTTAAGATAATAATCTTGTTCTTTCTTACCCTTCTGTCTATCCGCTCTGTTTTCTTGGGTCGTCGCCTACGTGTCGAGTTTCGTTAAGTTCGCTGGAAGGTAAAGTCTTCAAACTCCCTGTCTATAAGTTATCCTGGGTTAGCAGCGTATGCTCCTGATGTAGCGTCTAAAGGCTGCCGTTACCATCAGAAGGGTTGTTAAGGTTCTTGTAATATAAAAATGACGGAGCTTTAACAAACCCTTGTCTCGCATATTGCAAAGATATCTTACAATTCGGTCAAATGTATGATCATAAGTCCATTGAGAACATTACACGCAATATCTAATATAATGTTATTATTAGTAACCTATCACTGATTTGCTGAGAAAATCTATATCAAATTAAACGTGACGAGCCATCATACAAATCTATTAACTAATGTATGGTTTCCTCGTGAAACTATTTTAATTCGGCTTCAAAGAAGTCTAAAAAAGAGATCATGTTGGCCCTGTATCATAGAAATATAGTGGTGATCTGATCAATGGTGTTGATGGTGGGTTCACATTTAAAAAGTGATCAAGTTTAGTTTTGTTGCCATTACTCATACGGTTAATCTATTAATCGGTTTTTTAAATGTCATCGAACTCTCGTTAATTTGTACCGCGAGTAATTTTGAAATTGTTTTTTTAATGTTTAAGGTATGTTAAGAACTTCTAAAACATAATTTCGCGCCATAAACGCATACCTGGAGATTACGTAACCTCTAAAAACTATTAAAACGAACGATGTTAATATTTAAATGTGAAGGTTATACTTGTAATGAGCGAAGGACTTATGTACATCGTTCCTTAAATATTGTATTAAGAGAAAAGATCGTTTAACTTATTAGCCAACTAGTGACACGCCATCTACTATGCAGTAGAAGCAACAATGATTACGCCATCTCGCGGTTGACAGACCAACGTATAGCGGCTAACCTAACTGAAGTCCTTAGACCTAACGACCTATTCAGTCTCATTGACATAGACGACGATATCACACTCGCTTTATTTATCGTGATCACTTACTTAATCACCAGGTTATACACACCTTGAGGTTACTACATTACTCTTTTTTTTTTGTTAAGGTGAATAAAATGTACCTAAACACCCTGACGTTCGGGGCAACAAACGGTAGGAAAGGGTAGTGTGAGGCCCTCATCCACTAAATAACCCCGCCGTGTGACGTCTTCTCGCCTGTGTTGGCGGGCCACTGGAACTGTATTTCAGTGGTATCAGTGGTGCACCTTCCATCCCGAATAAACCCACATTCAACATATACGTAATGAAAATCATCCACTTGTCATTTTTGATCTATATTTTTTAGCATTTGACAAGCTCCACCACTTTTTAAAGTACAAATTATTTGTGAATAAGGAAAAAGAGATTTTTTGTACTAGCGGGAATCGAACCTGCGCCTTTTCCAATCCGGGGAAGTGCTCTGAACCACTGAGCTATAGTACAGATCTTTCGATCATCCCAATCTACTTATCACATTTTGTCTTTACGACCAACGCCACCTATCGGAAGTATTTACATGCATTAAACCAATATAGTAAGTATAATTTTGCAATTAAAATTCAGGTGGAGAGGAAGTATTATATTTTTGACCTGCAAACCCTAGTCGACGTAATGGCAGAAGATTGTAAGAAAAGGGGCCTATCTACGTGTGAATGTGAGCAAAAGCAAAATAATGGTTTTTTAAAGAGAAAAAGCCAGAACAGATGTTAGAGTAGCGATATGAAATGGTGTGCTAGAACAAGTGAATGAATTTGTATATCTTGGATGTGGATTCAGTCGGGATGGAAGGTGCACCACTGATGTAGAGAGAAGAGTGAATGCGGGAAATAGAGTAAACGGAGCATTGGGACAACTTCTCGGCAGTCAGTACCTCAGCCAGAGGGCACGTGTCGCAATACACAACGCAGTGCTTGTCCCAACGTTAATATTATATGGAAGCGAGAGTTGGGTATGCAAAAAGGAGTATAAGAGTAAAATCAATGCGGTCGAAATGCGATCTCTGCGGAGAATCTGTGGAGTGAGGCTGACTGCATTCGTAACGACGGCGTAAGAGAGCGAGTAGGTATGAAAGAGAGTATTGGTGGAAATAATGCTGGACGAGCGACTGGTTAAGAAGATATACAATGCGAAAGTGGATGTAGGTACAGGGGGAGACAGAGTCTCACCTACCTAGACCAAATCGGTCATGTATTGAAGGAATGTGAAGTCAAGAGTCTCCGAAACCGGCGAGCGTGTATATAGAGTTATGAATGTTGAGGAAGTGAGAGATGTATGCAAGAATAGAGCTACTTGGCACTCTGTTCTCTCTGCCTACCCCGCAAGGGAAATGGCGTGATGATAAGTTAAATTGAAATTGCTTTTGAATTGAGAATCTTAATTTCATTGAAGTCCATGATTTTGCAAAATTGCGCCTCGAGAACGTAAAATATGGCTGGCATCCGGAAAGTAAAAATGTTAATGATGGCGAAGTTGCGGGTAACTGCTAGTACTATTATAACGCTGTAACAGAGCTGTCTGTTGAAACTGTAGGTACATACAATTTTTTTTTAGTTTTTAGTCTGTTAGCGCATCACGAAAACTGCTGAACCGGTTTTGATATTGATCTTGCTATTATATAATGATCTAAAGAATTCACCTAATATTCCGTTCGCCCTGGGTAGAAGCTAATACTTAACTATATAAGGTTATGGCCATTATGGACACTATTTGCAATAAATGTTATTTTTCTAAGTGATAAATCGGTTTATTTGTGAAAGTGGAAAAGGGAACTTTACTGCAAGTAGGATTCGAATTTGCGTCTCATCCAACCGCGGAGGCTCTTTAAACCGCTAAGGTTTTGCAGTCGTCCAACGTCGATTCCAAATCTCCACTTCACATTTGTCTTTGTACCCAAGCCACCTATCGGATTCATTTAAATACATTATTCGAATATAGTAAGTTAACGCATATTTATACTTCCTTGCTCAGCTTAACTTATACTTCCCCGGTGGGATATGGATGGGACGCAGGTTCCAATCCTGCTTGCAGTAAAGTTCCTTTTTTCCACTTTCACAATTAATTTGTTCTTTAAAGATCATGTCAATTGCTAAAATACAGTTCAAAATATGATAAATCGATGCTTATTTTTAAAAACTATATCTTATTTTTTGGTTTTATGTCAAAGATATGTACCTTTACTCTTGACCTCGAATTTTCTCTGTCTCTATTCCACTTACATGAATTAGCATCACGTGGAACAATAGGAGCTGTCCTTGCATCAATAGTCACAGTAGACGCCGTGAATAATTCAACAGTCACACTGTGTCAGTGTATTTAAGAGTCGACATACATCTTCTATTCTAAAAATACATTCTTAAGTGGGTCTAGTTAAATAAAAATTATAGTACAGAATCCTAAAAAAACTACGCTTTAATACCTAATTGAACTGTGTTGATAATTGTGTTGTGTTGCTAATTGAGTGTGCTAGAACGAGTGGATGAATTTGTATATCTTGGATGTGGATTCAGTCGGGATGGAAGGTACACCACTGATGTAGAAAGAAGAGTGAATGCGGGAAAGTGAACGGAGCATTGGGACAACTTCTCGGCAGCCATCACCTCAGCCAGAAGGCACGTGTCGCAATACACAACGCAGTGCTTGTCCCAACGTTATTATATGGAAGCGAGAGTTGGGTATGTAAAAAGGAGCATGAGAGCAAAATCAATGCGGTCGAAATGCGATCTTTGCGGAGAATCTGTGGAGTGAGGCTGACTGACCGCATTCGTAACGATGACATAAGAGAGCGAGTAGGTATAAAAGAGTAGGTGTAAAGATGCGAAAGGGAATGCTTCGAAGGTTCGGACATCTGGAAAGAATGCCGGACGAGCGACTGGCTAAGAAGATATACAATGCGAAAGTGGAAGGATGTAGGTACAGGGGGAGACCGAGACTTACCTACCTAGATCAAATTGGTCATGTGTTGAAGGAAGGTGGAGTCAGGAGTCTCCGAAACCGGCGAGCGTGTCTGAAGAGAGTTAGGAATGTTGAGGAAGCGAGAGATGTATGCAAGAATAGAGCCTCTGGGCACTCTGTTCTCTCTGCCTACCCTGCAAGGGAAATGGCGTGATGATAGGTAGGTTGAACTAAACTTGATTTTGTAGAAGGTTCTTACGGAAATAAAAATTAAGAAAATTGCGCAGAAAATTGGAAAATTTCGAAAACATTGCGCGCGTTTTACATTGAAAGTTGACATTTAAAGTTTACATGTTAAATTATTCTTATTCTTTCTTAAGTAATTGAATATTCATAGTAAGAGCGAGCGCACATTGAGCCACTAGAGGCGACCACACTAGAACAACTAGTGGCCGCCACAAGTTGCGGACGCGTTTCTCCATACATTTTGTTTAGCATCGGCGCACACCGAGCGTTTGAGTGGCCGCGTCCGAGCCACAAGCTGCGGGAGTCGACCGCGCTCGCTACTTGTGGCCGCGTTTTGTCGTTCGACTCGCGCGCACACACAGCCACAGTCGCCGGCTTCTCCCTTGTCCTTCACTTGAACAACTGCCGCAAGTAGCAGCCACTGAAGGCCGCATCCATCCACCAGTGGCTACCACTGGTGGCGGCGTGAGTGGTCTGACTGAACCACTGGTGGTCGCGTTTAGTAGCGGCGACTGGTAGCCCTAATGCGCGCAGGCTCTTAAGATAGGGCTTCTGTTATTACAATAGAATGATTGTAAAAGTGTGGGGTACTTGACTTCAAATGTTACAAATAGGTAATTAATAGCTCTTTATAAGATTTATTATAGTTATTAAGATATCGTAAAAAGCACCTATCGCTTGTTTTAGTTTGAATTTAGATATTAATTTAAACTTTTTTTTCTTGTGGCAATAAATGAAACTTGCTTGCTTAATTCAAATTATTTCAAATGAATTAGTAAGAATGACAGTAGGTGTCATTTTGTCGTCTGTTGTCAGTCCCATATTCCTATAGTCTCAGAATAAGAAACTAATAGACAGAGCCACAGCGTGGCCGCACTTGAAACAGCAATATTTTTTTAAATGTTGCCAGGTTGGCAAATATTTAACCATATTTGGGCAAATTAAACGATAGTTATAATAAGGTCTGTAACTTGGTCGGCAGGCTATGTTGGATATTCACGTTCTATGGATCTCCGTAATAAGAATTTGATCACGTAGGGAAATACCAAGACTTTGAACCTTGATGCATGCAATGCTTGTTGCTCCATAAATTACCGTCCTGTTCGATATCCCATCTGGTAAATAATAATAAGTTATATTTAATAAAATAATAGTACACAAGAATACACTTAAATTATTTTTTCTATCTTTTCTGCGTCAAAAGAATTATCATCCTTCCAGCGCTGATTTAATTAATTGAATAAGAACTTAGAGCAAATTAGTTTCTCTCAATCCTAGATTATGACTACAGCGGTAGTCATAATCTAGAATTGAGAATAACTTACAAAGTTGAAGTTACAAAGACTTCTACGGCTATACTTACATGGACATATTCATTGGCAATGATTTTGCTCCCAACGTTATTATTTTCATAATATGTATAATGTAAATCATCTACAAAATATCGTGAACATATTTTAGGTATTTCGTGGGTTGGATTGTTTTCCCGTAACATCCACCCATTTCAATCTCGCATCTGGATTAGAGGAAAAATAATAAATTACATATAAATTTATTAGTAAAGTGAAAACTGAGCAAATTAAATTCGCAATAAGGCAACACCGAAATAATTCTCAGTAATAGAAATTTAGCTAGAAAACGTGTTTTGCGAGTGTATCTAATTAACGATTATTAATTTCGAGTAAAAGAGCCCATTTTATATCGCCATAAAACCTTAAAAAACAATCAATCATGTAAAATTATATAATTTTCTACTACATTCGAATGAAATGTTATACCGGTATTTTTTCGCTCGCTGTAGCTTTTGTAGCCTAGTACACTATTTTGATTACACTACTTGCCGTGTGGGGCCGGCACCAAGAATAGCTTCACCCCGTCTCTTCCTATGGGAGTCGTAAAAGCCGACTAAGGGATTACCGGGGGAACGGGCAGCAGCGTTGCCCTGTGTACTAAAAACATCCACTGCGATCGCCAACCCGCCTACCAAGCGTGGCGATTATGGTAAAACCCTCATTTTGGGGAGATCTATGTCCAGCAGTGGTCGATGAAAGGCTGATGGATGGACACTATTTTACAAGCACTATTATCACGCAGTCTTTGTCTCACAACACTGAATAATACATAAATATTGCGTAAATAATCTGTAAATCCCGAATTTGTATACAAATGTTCGATTATGTCAGTTGAATCGTGACAGACAAAGCATATTGACATCGTGACATATACCAAAAACTGGCCACGGCGACAAAGACAAAAATCTATGACTTTGTCTGTTTTTAGCACCAGTAAATTGTATCTTATGTTCTCGCTTATAAATGTCAAAAAATTTTCTTCGCTCTGTCTAGATGTATTTAGTCTGAGCCTATAGTATTATCTTACTCTTGGTCCCATAATGATTCACAAAGGCGAGGCCAAAAATTACCAATTTTGTTTAATTTTTCAACTGTTTTTATTTTTAGGTAACTACAATTCACCTAATTACAAAAAGTAAAAGGTACTTAATAATTTCACCTAATTTATACGCGAAAAAAGACCCGTTTATGTTACTTTAAATATGTGTACAATTCGCGAATCTTTAAATGTTTTTATTTTATGGAAAGAATTAATGGCTATCTCCTGACCACCAATGAGCTTCATGGCCAATACTTCCACTTGGCACCCAGCCCTACCACCAGTAATACAAAGGGTGATAATTGCTTACTTCCCTTAGTCACCTCGCAAGACACCCATGGGAAATAATGGGGTGGTGACACTTGTATTCTTAGTCCATCACCACACGGACAAAAGTTTTTCCTAGTAAACGTTAGTTTTTCCAAGTACTACATTTCATATACTGGTCGTCTATAACTCAGACATTTTTTCACATATCCTAAAACAAGCTGGCAGGGAGGGACGTGACTCCTAACAAAAATTTATACCTTTCTTAATGTTTCACAAACGGATCCCTTAATCGAAAAGTTGTTTTTACAATATTATGTTATCGCAATTCGCAGTTCCGAGCAATTCTCACGATGGCGATGGCTAAATTGGCAAAATCATCTGGGTCAGTATTCCAGGAGAATTTACATATAACGGAAGAAATATGTGAAATCTGTTTTTTTTTTTAGTTTCTTTGGGCTCTTGTCTTCATCGTGTGTGAAGAGACACGACCTTTTGTGACGTACTATTTACAGATACATCGTAAAATTGTGACGCAGCGTGACAAACCATGGATGGGGTCCAAAACCATCGAATTTAGCGTGACGTAATTTAGGAACTGCACTAAATGAAAATGTCGATGTTACCTACCCGCTCGGTTTCCACAATGAGAGCTTTCATAATAAAATTAAAGACGTATGTTTGTCCACAGTTGGGTCGCATGCCGCCTGCGTGCGTGATGATGCCACCGAGATATGCCACGTTACCACTACAGCCGCCATACGTGCCTCCGGGCCATGCGCCTTACTACTACCAGATGCATGAAGCTGTGAGTAATTTCCTCTACCCATTATACAATACCCCCACTATACTCTCCACCTGTATTATTTTCTATTGTTTATGGTGGTAGACGAGAACGGCTTACCTGACGGTAAGCAGTAGTCATCAAAAATGATGCTAAGCCGATGCTAATCATTCATTTTGCGAATGGGAGATGAATGAATAAACGGCTGTCAGCTGCTACAACCAATGCATACCTAGGTTACGCGGTCAGTCATATGGAAGACGGTGGTACTGACGCTGCAGACAGATAACAAGTGAGTACTTTCCACTTGGTGATTGACAACTCCTACAACACAAAATTGGATGGTGACACTTGTATTCTTAGTTCCACACACGATATTTCTTCAGTGGAGCGAGTGATACCCTGGTGTTGCTATCTTCTAAAATCGAAACAAACAGTTCAAATACTCTAGCTATTTGGTTTTGTTTAGAAGGAACCAAAAAATAAATTTTGTGGAAATAGAAAAAAAGAGCTTTACTGCGAGCGGGGCTTCCCCAGATTGGAAGGGACGCAGGTTCATGTCCCGCTCGCATTAAAGCTCTGTTCTTCCACTTTCACAAATAATTTGTTCTTTAAAGTAACTGAGTATGTCAAGTGCTATAATACAGATCAAAATTTAGAAGTAACCTTTTCTTTGAGTTAGTATGTTGGCTATGTGTGCACTAGCCGGCATCAGATGGGTTATCAAATGTGTTGTGAGCGCCTTACTTCCTCCATGCGTCAGAAAGCACGCTAAGTTGTGGGACTGTCAAATAATAATTGGTAGTTGTTACAGGTTGTCAGAACCCAGAATAAAAAATCTGACTCGAAGTACTAGTTGAGGCGTGGAAAACTAAATATATAATAATATAGATAATATAAATATTTTGATTTCCACATGGAAATGGCCATTTTTGGGTCACGAAATTGAATAATATACCAATTTTTTTCTATTGTAAGGATATTTGGTTGTTTTCAGCGTATGCGCCGCCGTCGGCCGTCACCGCGGGCCGCCACAGAGCGGCGCCAGCGTCGCTCGCCTCGGGAGCGCGACTCCCAGCTGGCGCGCTCGCTCGAGCGCATCCACAGGAAGCGCAGGTCGGACCGCGACAAGTTAACTGATGCTGACCTCAAGAGGACCTACACTGGACTAGACAGGTAGCTATACCTATATTATTTCTTGGGAAAAATTCCTTTATTAAGGAGATTACTTAAGAACATAGATAGCATTTACAAGTAATTCTGAAGTTGGATGTAGATGGTCTGTATGTAGACAGGATTTACTATTAACATAGCATCACGCCTGTATTCCCCAAAGGGGTGGCAGAAGTGTATTACACTCACGGTTCGCCATCTATAAACACAATATATTGGATTAATGCATGTAAATGCGTTACGATAGATGGCGTTGGTCGTTAAGACAAATGTGATAAAAAGATTGGGTACTGACTAAAGGGGTGCGGTAGCTCAGTGGATTAGAGCATTTCCCCGGATTGGAAGGGACGCAGGTTCGATTCCCACCCGCACTAAAATTCTCTTTTTCCTCATTCACAAATAATAATTTGTACTTTAAAGTATCTGAGCCACCTGCGTGTGTGTGTGTCTGCCACCACAAGGAATAAAGTTTCACTAATTCTGGTAAACATCTTGTACCTATATAGCTGATGTTATCTTCAGTCATGCGTTGATCCTGGTGGTAGGCTTGTCTATGCTCTAAGTCTTGGTTGTATCTACGCTAAGTCTAGGGTGTATTAGTTATGACACCGACAATATATATTCTATGCTTGATATTGTGCGCTCCATGCGTAAACAAAGCAATTGCTTGTTAAAATTAAAATAATTATTTGGTCACTTGCTGAATGATTTTTTTCAATATTAATTTTCATATTAGCTGTTTAAAATATGTGTCAAATACTACTCTAGTCCTAACGTGTCCTACAACATTATAAGCCGCCTAATTTCTGTTATCACTTATCAAGTATACACATCATGAACTATAACAAGGTAGTTCTACGAAATTTCCCGCGTTTGTTTTCTGCTATACAGCCGTTTCAAATACTTTACAGCATCCGCGGGCCATGGTAGGATTGTTCTCCCTATATAGTTATATTTGTTACTAGATGTGTCTGTCTCACGCGCCTTTAAGGAAATCTGCTTATTTTTAACCTTTGCCCGCGGCTCCATCGCAGACAACAGCTACTTTTTAGATTAATATCTCAGCTTCCGGATATAGTAGCGGAATAATGTATGTTGTACCAGTTTAAGTCTAATCATCTAGATCTAGAGCTATTAAACAAAAAAAGTTACATCAAAATGTTTTGTGTTTAGAGACGCCTAAATAATACAAGTATTTTTTTCTCAAATATCACACAGATCTATTGCAGCTTTATAACGTTCAAATAATTTAGGTTACCTTACGTATCTACTTATAATTTCAGTCATATTTTGGAGTTGTATATTGTCTTCATCACAGTCCTTCGTTATTTCTGACTTTTGTTCACTGATATAAATCGTCTAGCTTTATATATTTTTCTAGAAAAGCGCCATTTATATTTTACATCGCACACTAAATTTAATTTTGTGGCGTTAGATTTCCAGTCGTGCGTTCTAGATATTAGCGCGTTTAATACCGACCCTTGAGGCTTTGTTACATTTTGAATTTTTGAAACCTTCTTTATGTTATAAACATTTCAGGACCTACGCTGAGCAGTTCATAGCCGTATGTGACGAGAGTCGCCACGCGGCCGAACAACACGACTCCTTGGGGTCCACATCAGCCAGCGACACCAGCCACTCTCACCACGACCTACCATAATATCATATCCAATGATGAAACACACGTAAAGGTCTCTATCTATGGTCATAATTACATGGGACAAAAAGCGATGCGCGCACATCGGCGTTGACACATATCTAATAAAATTTAAACATCAGCCTCAATAGGTACAAGTGAGATGTTTTAAAGGTTATTTAATTTGTAGGTAGTCAGACTATCCCTTCACTGCAGCCCCTTTGAAAAAGTTTAGCCCGTTAACTAAATCATAGATCTTTCTCAGCCCCCCATTTTTGGCGCACGTCTTTAGCATAGCACTGGTAGTCTTGATTTTTTCTTTTTTTTAATGTGACACTTCCAACAGTAGTAAAATGTGATCACATGTAATAGGTGGGTACGGGTATCTGATTTTAGTTTACAAGAAAGCCTAAAGCAAGGTGGTGCCTAGGATTGCAAAGCACACTTGTCATTTGTTTTCGAAATTATGTGTTGATTTCTTTACAAATTATCACTTCTTTTTTGAAGAAAAACATAGGGAGTAAAGCTGCACACTTGAGATTTTCCGACTTGTGAAATCTGCCAACCCGCAATGGAACAAATTTCTCTCTCTCTCTGAGAGACCCGACTTAACATTAGAACAGTAATTGGTTGAGAAAAATAAATAAATACTCACTCATAAATATTTAATTTATAAAATTCTGCATATGTTAATACAACGTTGCCGCTCTTTTGTCCTGACTTACTTACTTACCATCACGCCATCTCTCTTGCGGGATAGGCAGAGAGAACAGAGTGCCAAGAGGCTCTATTCTAGCTAACTCTTTTGTCCTTGTGTATCATAACCACAAAAGTTTTTTTATAAATAAGGATTAGTGACCCTCCTTCGCTTCGCACGGCTGCAATTTATTCTTATTTCGAAAGAAAACACACCAGGCCTTTAAACATTTTACTAAATAAAATATATGATCGTTTATAGGAAAATACGATCTGACAAGATATTAGCGATTTTTTTGTAAACGTCACGTTATTTTTTTAAATTCAGTCACGAAAATTATTCCAATGTATAAATGAAACAAATTTAGGTATTGTAAGTAAAGTTTAAAATACTCCTCATATAAGTAAACATTAAGTACATATATCAAACCAAACTTGACGATGTAGCTTTATAAGTCAATATATAACATTAATTATTATTATTGTACATAATATTATTTCGATTAAATTTAAGTAGAACTAAGAAGCAATGTAATTAGGACTTTATTAACATTAAAGAGTTTTAGCTACAGCAGCATAGAGGCAGTAATTTAATTATAATCCTTGTGATTGACGTGATTTCATAGGAATCTGTATCTAATTAATTTAATAATGTGTCTGCTTTATGCGTAAGTTAAAAAAAAAACTATGTTTCATGGCCATCTTCTTGGTTATGGCCGCATGTTGTGGCTAATTTTAGAAGTCAGTAAAATATTAGAACTCCGCCATTGCAGTCGGTTTTTCAATAGTTATCTATGTAGTTAATTTAATGTAAATTCTTGTTTAATACCCTTGTTTGTCTAAAAATTGTTTGTCAGTATGAACTATTTGATTTTTTTTTTGTTGAAAAAATTACGAACGCAATTTGTAAAGAAATGTACTTATCGTCAAATATCTGTGTTATATAGGTAACCTGTTTTAAGTCTTGTTATTTTTAGTGGATAGTTTTATATCTTTCTAAAGTTTTATTATTATTATTATCCTAATATCAAATACTGGTTCTAAAACGATAATACTGTTGTTTGTTTACTAAATTTTACTAAAATCTTAAGAGCTTCTTATTATTTATAATCAAAATTGAGGCCGTGTCTACGGAATTTTGGAATAGGTATAAATTTTAAACTAATATAATTACCTACATCCAAATCGATTTAGCAGAACTTATTCATAAAAACCAGAGAACCCCTGAAGGTGTGCGTACAATTTGTGAGATTTTTACTTTAAAGTGTATGACAACATTTATGTTTCTTAATATAAACCTGTTCTTACCACAGATGTCAAAAAATAACTAAAGGAAGTCTGTCAAAATCCTTGAAACATCCTACTCACCGATAGAGTATACATACTATACATTAAACTCAGACCAAGAAAAATATATAGACAGATCATTACGAACATTCCAGTGAAGCCATATAAAACCATGCCAAAATAGTAATTACACGCGCTCACGCACACAAATATAAATAAAACCATGCCTAAACACAGTGACATAAACCACGAGTGTTACCAAAGTATGATTTAAAATTATCCCAAATGACTACGATTTCATAACGTACGTTACGTACATGATAAATACGTCGTCAGCGCCATAATATTCCATATATGATTTGCTGTAACTTACTTTATAATTTTACTATTTCTTTATGTTTTAAACATAGAACTTTTAATAATTTACCCAATTTATAGGGATTTTTTCTTTCCGGTGTGACAACACTTTCACGCACACATCTTTCAAAAACTGCCTTTACTTTTTAGTTGACAATGCGGAGTCTCTATTTTTTGTTAGTCTGAGACATTAAAACTACTTTTCCATATGTACACGATAAGAATTATGAATCTGTTCTGTTATTGAGACTATGGTCTTACCTAGCATTATTCTAATCTGCTCGTATTATAGATATAGATTAACTAAGTCGTTATTTATAACTAAATAATCTTTGTACATATAAAACAAAAGTCCAATGTACCTAAACGGTGCCAAATTGCGATTGGTGTACATATTATTCCACAAACTCTTGCTCAATTATATTCATATACCGTTAAATATAAATTATAGCTTCTTAACTTGTAAATTTTAAATACCTTAAAAGATTTTTTAAACTAGGTTTTAATCTTTAAGATTTTTTATTTATTCCTGTTTTTGTTTCTACACGTATTTGTTACCAGTACAATATCTTATAGTCTATACCTATTTATTTTTCTCCTAAAACTATTTTCATGTAAGTAGGTACCACCTACCTTTCGTTACTTATGTTTGGTAGAATTTACAGTTATATATTATATTAGGGACTGTAATGAAACGTATGTTAATTTGTAAATAACTTGTTAGTTAAATAAGTTTGTATTATAAAATCATAATATATTTCGATTAAGTTCTGCTGTTAAGTGCATTGTACGACGATATAGCTCTTGGGTTATTTATTTACGAGAAATGGCTTAGATGAAGGACAAATAAATATATTTTTGTATGTGAAGTGTGGTTTCATTAAAACTGACCCTCGCCAGTGCCGTTTCTAATACAAAAGGTAGTAATGTACTTTTCACCAGTTTATGTATGTTCTAATGCTGTGCACGAACCTACTCTCCACTGGAAGGCAATCGCTATATCACGCTTTCCCAGTATAGTTATTTATATATGACGCTGGTCATTGAATTGACATATTATTGTTTAGAATTTTTCTTCTCTTTCCATTTTGCCTTTATGAGTACCTACCTACTTTTCCTACCAGTTGAACTTAAATATAAATATAATAGGTTAGTCTTTACCTAATGTTAAGAATGTAGGTACATTTTTACGTTTATCTTTGTAATACATCTTTTTGAGAAAGTCGTAGTGCGTAGATATGCGCTTACAGTGCCAACGATCGCCAAGGTTAAGTAAACAACTTCCGCTCGGCTGGTTGATACCGGCCTACCTGATAATAGGAAAACTAAAAAGTGATATCTATTTTCTCTTCGCTGACCATTGACATTGGACACACCTGACCTGTTCTGTACTTAGGAAAGGACGTTAACCAGTGGATGCTGGCTGTCTAATAACATTCCAACAGTCGTAACAGGTTGCCTGAAAAAATACCTGACTCCTACATTGACTTATAAAATCACCTGTCTTGTTGAAGGCCGCCAGTTGTCCCCTTAAATGATCGGAACTCGACCCCAACAAAGTTTAAGATAAGGCTAGGGAGATGATTTTGACATCTTTTTTATTATATTTAGATATTTTTATATATATTTTTAGCATTTTACATGGTTAGCACTATACATTAAACACAAAGTGAAAAATGTGAAATCGAAAATCCTGCTCGTGAATGTTATTTTCGATTTCACATTTTCCACTTTGTGTTTAATCTTTTTTATTGTTGGCAGAATCAATAATTTCATTTCATAACACTACACACACACACAGTATCATTATTGTGTTTACTGAATAGAAAGGTCTTAGTTTCATATAAAATTGATTGAATTGTGCTGTATGTTTAATAAAATATCGCATAAGCCTTTTAAATGTGCAAATAACTAACATCCCGAATAGATTTTCTTAATGATACGCAGTATAAACGTGATAGTGTAACCGACTTCCGTGCATGAAGTCGTGGGTTCGATTCCCACTCAGGACAATTATTTGTGTGATGAACACAGATATTTGTACTGCGTCTGGGTGTTTATTGTATGTACTATATATTTACAAAAAAAAAAAGAGTAATATATGTATTATATCCGTAATCTGGTACCTATAGCACAAGCGTTAAGCTTAGTTTGGGACCAGACGACGTTGTGTGAAAATGAAATGTCCGTGAATATTTATTTATTTATTATTATTATAAACCACAGTAATAACAAACTACAGACTAATCGAATGTAGATACCATATAGGTATGTATGGTATCCATATAGGTATCTACATTTGATTAGTCTGTAGATGTGCTGTTACCATCTCAATTGAGTTATTTTTTTTAGTTACAGGATCAACTTAGTTAAAAAAATGAATAAAAAAATGGATTTCGTACTTCACTTTATTTTGAAAAAAAACTATAAATAGGTACACTTCTGCGAGGTTCTGGAAAATTTACATTGGCAAAATCTGAAATATAAATCGCTCCTCACGGATAAATTGCTTTTTACAATTTGTCCATTTAACTGCTAAATAATTCAATTTATCTATAATCAGAAACATAAAACTAGTACCTAATTATTGATAGCCAGAAAAAAATATGTAGAATGTAGTGTCACCTAAAGGATGTCCTCAGAATTCGTTGTCGCTGAGCGCGGAGCCGCGGCCCGGCGCGCTCGTGAGGCGCAGCTCGCTCTCCGACGAGCTGCCGAGCGAGTCGCCCGCCCCGCCGCTGTCGGCCCCTGCGGGGTACAGTCGTGGTGAAGTATTTTTGGTTTGCTGGTGTGACGGTACAGTCTCCCTGGGAGACCACCATATAGTGCGCAGTACTGTATGGTCTAGCGCCTACTCGTACCTTCCACAAGGTCAGCGAACTCGTCGTCGTCAGCGGCGGGCAGCGTGCGCGTGGCGGGGCGGGGGCGGTGCCAGCGTGGAGCGTCCCCGCCTGTCGGGCATGTTGTGGTTAAGCTTCTGGCTCTCACACACGGACATGTTTACCAGCTTAACGTAAATAGCTAGTTGCAACCACTATGGCCGTCTCGCATATATACAAGCAATCAGAGCTAGAAATTTATCTAAACAACATGTTACAACAGTGTGCCACATGGTAGATAAATGGAAAGTTGTGTAAGATTCATTTCGAGATACCCTATGGCTTTTCCCAGATCGTCAGTCCCCCTTAGAGCCCATTATAGACTTTGAGATCCCACGAACCGACAAACTATAATATTACTCCATTCAACATTTCACCTATATCAATTAAACTTCACTTGATGGAGTTTAATTGATTTCCCTTCATGTCAACTCGAAAGCAATTGGTTGCGATGTCTTTCACCGAAAATTATAAGCGTTCTTGACTATTTGTGACTTTATATAATTCAATGAAAATTTGAAAGAAAAATCACACACGCACGTTTTGTCAGGCAAACAATCACCATAAATTGCCAATCCATGCTCCTCACACTGAAAAAAATAATTTCTAACTGTTCACCGTTCTTACACAGTTAAAATTTACACATTTAAAGCAACGCATTTTACAGTAGTTACAAATGAATAAGGTAAGTATGCACAACTGGATGAAAACAGTTATAGGTGAAACAGTAAATTTTATCAATCGGACAGTTATACTTACTGTCTGAACAGTTGATGCAACTGCAACTAAAAATATTCCTTAATTGCAATTGGCGACATATTCTGCAACTGTTCAATAACAGTTACATTTAATGAACAAACAGTTCGTGTAACTTGCAGCCAGTAAAAACAACTTACTTCCACATTAAAATACACTGTATATTAACATGAACGGATGACTCGATTTTGTACAGTATGTCTAAGTCTTTGCATCAGAAATTTTAACTGATCAGTACAGTAACATTAAATGTATAGTAACTAACTGACAGTAAAAACAACTTACCACAACATTTAAAGATACTGTATATTAACATGAATGGATGACTAGGTTTTGTACAGTTAAATTAATATATTTATCATTATTTTTAACGTTTTCAACACATTGATTTTTACTGCGAAGTCAGTCGTTTCAATGTATCAGACACATTTAGTTCAACTGATTAAAACCAGTAAGAACTAAGGGTTTAAAAAGTTAAATTAACATATTAGTCATTATTTTTAACGTTTTCCACTCATTATTTTTTACTTAGAAGACAGTTGTTTTGCTGCATCAGATACATTTACTTCAATTGATTAAAAGCAGTAAAAACGAATGGTTTAAATAGTTACATTAACATATTTATCATTATTTTTGACGTTTTCTACACATTCATTTTAACTGATAAGTCAGTTGTTTCAATGTACCAGATACATTTAGTTCAATTGATTAATAACAGTAATAACTAATGGTTTAATAATTTAAATTAACTTACTTATCAATATTTTTAACGTTTTCAATACATTATTTTTTACTGAGAAGTGAGTTGTTTCAATGTAACAGTTATATTTATTTCAATTGATTAAAAGCAGTAAGAACTAATGGTTTTATAAGTTAAATTAACATATTTATCACTATTTATAACGTTTTCTACACATTAGTTTTTACTGATTTGCCAGTTGTTTCAATGTATCAGATACATTTAGTTCAATTGACTAAAATCAGTCAGAACTAATGGTTTGAAAAGTTAAATTAACATATTAATCATAATTTTTAACGTTTTCTACTCATTAGTTTTTAATGAAAAGACAGTTGTTTTGATGCACCAGATACATTTAATCCAACATATTGAAAACAGTAAGAACTAATGGTTTAATAAGTTAAATTAACACATTTATCAATAATTGTAACGTTTTCAACACATTAATCTTAACTGAGAAGTGAGTTGTTTTAATGTAACAGTTACATTTATTTCAATTGATTATAAGCAGTAAGAACTAATGGTTTAAAAAGTTAAATTCACATACGAATCATTATTTTTAACGTTTTCTACTCATTAGTTTTTACTTAAAAGACAGTTGTTTAATTGCACCAGATACATTTGATCGAACGCATTGAAAACAGTAAGAACTAATGGTTTAATAAGTTAAATTAACAAATTTATCAATAATTGTAACGTTTTCAACACATTATTTTTTACTGAGAAGGGATTTGTTTTAATGTAACAATTACATATATTTCAATTGATTAAAATCAGTAAGAACTAACGGTTTTATAAATTAAATTAACATATTTATCATTATTTATAACATTTGCTACTCATTCGTTTTTACTGATATGTCAGTTGTTTCAATGTACCAGATACATTTAGTTCAATTAATTAATAGCAGTAATAACTAATGTTTTAAAAAGTTAAATTAACATATTAATCATTATTTTTAATGTTTTCTACTCATTAGTTTTTACTTAAAAGACAGTTGTTTTAATGCACCAGATACATTTGCTCCAACATATTGATAACAGTAAGAACTATTGGTTTAATAAGTTAAATTAACAAATTTATCAATATTTGTAACGTTTTCAACACATTGATTTTTACTGAGAAGTGAGTTGTTTTAATGTAAGTTACATGTATTTCAATTGATTAAAAGCAGTAAGAAGTAATGGTTGTATAAGTTAAATTAACATATCTATAATTATTTACAACGTTTTCTACTCATTAGTTTTTACTTAAAAGACAGTTGTTTTGATGCACCAGATACATTTGATCGAACGTATTGAGTACAGTAAGAACTAATGGTTTTAAAAGTTAAATTAACATGGTTTATCATTATTTATAATGTTTTCTACTCATTAGTTTTTACCGAGAAGTGAGTTGTTTCAATGTAACAGTTACATTTATTTCAATTAATTAAAAGCAGCCAGAACTAATGGTTTTATAAGTGAAACTAACATATATATAATTATTCTTAACGTGAATACGTTACTACTACTACTACTGTATACACATTAGTTTTTACTTAAAAAAAATTGTTTTAATGTACCTACCAGATACTGTTAGTTCGACTTTTTCAAATTTTAGGTATGAGTTAGAGCAAAATTTTCAAAAGAGATCTTTTTCCCAAAGTAAGAGACAGAGTAAGACTAGCATAGGCGTATGAAAGTCCTACGAAATATAAGAACTTTAAGCCCAAACTCGATATAATTTACTATTATAGTTACCTACTGAAAAAAAAATACAATTTTACAATTTCGTTATGAAAGCGAAGATGAGAGATTCCCCTTTTGATTTTTTTAGATAACAAATGAAGAAATGAGTACAGAAAATAATATAATAGCGACTCCGGGAGGATTATAATGACACACTGTGATACACCAGTGATCAAACTCACATTGCCAAAATAAGCCACCTATAGATACCTACCTACTTTAGAATTGTGATTGAATTGAGTTTACTATAAATAACTTATAGAATCTAAAGTATTTCGAAATTAGGGATTCTGTTTTGAGGGAAGCTGGATATTAGTGTTGTCTATAATATGACATAAAAGTTTTCAAAAATCTGGAAAATTAAAAACAACCCACTTCTAGACGAAGTGGGTTGTTTTTAAAAACAGTGGGTACCTTGTCAGTTATTCTAAGTTTAGAAACTAGCAAAAATGCAAGTTAAAATTCCTTAATTTTATTTGTTTTGGTTTTGCTGGTAATTAACATCGATATCGCGACTTCGAATCATGACATCGATGTTTGTATATTTGACTTGACATAACGGTGTAAAGACATTGAACACAAATGTAGGTACTAAGTATTTGAAATTCCTGGACTTTAGTTGCTCTGCTCGTTAGTAAATATCGATGTTTGGCAGATAGCACCATCGTTGCAAGTTGAAAGTCCTACACTTTGGTTGCTGTGTTCGTGAGATTAAATCGACGTTTCGATGGTTGACACGTAGCAAGTGAGGGATGAGGCGTACCTATATAGGTACTGCAATAGGTATAATACCCAGTATGAACTTGGCAGTACGCATACCTACCAGGTATGTACGACAGAGACCCGGTCCCGTACCTACAGGTATTTTCAGTATCGCATACGCTACGTACGCCGTACGCGCTAAACGAAATCGTATCATGCCAGTACGGCCCGTACGTACGTATAGGTAGGTACCCGTTCGCGCCCGCAGTCCGCGATCTACACTCGCACTGCGCAAGCGCGCAGCGCCAGCGCCGCCGCATACGACGACGGCAGTCATGCACAACGTTCGCGATTTACCACCCGCCATTCAGAATTTTGTTCTTTATATGTATGTTTTTAAGGAAGCTATTTGCCTGATAATAATAAAAATATGTATTTATCATCTGGAATGTTATTTTTTCACGCAAAATTGTTCTTTATAATTATGACAAAAGAGGTGATTTTCGGTAGATACTGCCGAACAAAAAAGTAAGACACCATACCTATCTATACGGAATGACGTCATACCCGTCATATCGTATTGCTTTACGGCCGTTTTCAATAATCTATCTATCCGTCACTTTAATTACTAAAGATAGGTAATTCTTCCCCTTTTGTATATTCAATATACTGTACTTACTCTACTATTACTATGTACGTAATCTGGGGCACTATGGTACCAACCTACTCATATATTACGATATTAAATTTAAATCAAAAGTATTTTTGTAAATGCAAATCTTGTGTGTCAACATGATTGAAAGAGCTGAGAGCAATCGAAGATAGCTATCTAAGATAGGTTATTGAAAACGGCCATTAGTTTTTAGTTTACACGCCGCACTCGTTCTAACAAGTTCGAATTTCGAAAATGTGTCGCGAGCGCGCCTCCTGATCGCGGACGTATTTAAATTATTGAAATCGATGATTTACATTGATGTAGGTATAGTAGGTATGTTAACTCAATGATGATTTAAGCATGGCAAAAATCACGCACCTAATTCTTTGAAAAAAAATTTACATGTATGTTTATTTACTTACGAAAATTACTTGCGTATCTAATTACCTAATAATCTTGCAAGCCCAATATTTAAATATGAATTACTTTTTTCACGTAAAATGGTTTTTTATTTATATAGGTAGGTAGGTACCTATCAACAAATGAAGTTTACGGTGGATGAGAATTTTATTAGGATTTAAAACATAACAGTTTCACGCCTATATCCTATCCGTTTTTTTTATTTTATGTCACCCGCGGTTCGCTAAATACCTATGTTTAAGTCTCACTCAATAGGGGGCAAGCCTATTGCCGTCTACCAGACCGGACACATTTCCAAACTCGGGCTGCTGCTGAGAAATTTCTTACGAAAAACCCAATAATAACCCATTTTTGCTCGGCCCGGGGATCAAACCCGACATACTTACTTAATTACTTATCATCACGCCATTTCCCTTGCAGGGTAGGCAGAGAGAACAGAGTGCCAGGAGGCTCTATTCTTGCATACATCTCTCGCTTCCTCAACATTCATAACTCTCTTCTTACACGCTCGCCGGTTTCGGAGACTCCTGACTCCACCTTCCTTCAATACATGACCAATTTGGTCTAGGTAGGTAAGTCTCGGTCTCCCCTTGTACCTACATCCTTCCACTTTCGCCTTGTATATCTTCTTAGCCAGTCGCTCGTCCGGCATTCTTTCCACATGTCCGAACCATCGGAGCATTCCCTTTCGCATCTTTACACTACCTACTCTTTCATACCTACTCGCTCTCTTATGTCATCGTTACGAATGCGGTCAGTCAGCCTCACTCCACAGATTCTCCGCAGAGATCGCATTTCGACCGCATTGTTTTTACTCTCATGCTCCTTTTTGCATACCCAACTCTCGCTTCCATATAATAACGTTGGGACAAGCACTGCGTTGTGTATTGCGACACGTGCCTTCTGGCTGAGGTGATGGCTGCCGAGAAGTTGTCCCAATGCTCCGTTCACTTTCCCGCATTCACTCTTCTTTCTACATCAGTGGTGTACCTTCCATCCCGACTGAATCCACATCCAAGATATACAAATTCATCCACTTGTTCTAGCACACCATTTCCTATTGCTACTCTAACATCTGTTCTGACTTCTTCTCTTTCAAAAACCATTACTTTGGTTTTGCTCACATTCACACGTAGGCCCCTTTTCCTTGACATAAGCCGTAAATATTATTTAACACATCTGTACATGAGGTCGATTCCCATTCTGACAATCATTACAGACAAATAGGTAGGTACCTACCTAAGTATTAGTGCGATGAACACAAAATAATGGTATTTGTACTGTAGCTATCTGGGTGTTTTGTATATTAAACATGCTTACATTATGTGTCTTTACAGAAAAATAAATCCTTTAGTAGGTACCTACCTATCTATGTACTTATTATACCCGCTATCTGCCAGTACCAATATTGTTTAATATTAAAGTTAACGTAGGGTGTGAAGAAAGGACAAATAAACAAACACACTTTTGCATTTATAGTATTAAGTTAGGATTAGGATATTAAATATTACTAGCGGCCACCCCAGCTGCGCCCGGGGTATGTGTAAGTAATTATATAAAACATTTTAATTAATAGGTAAGTAAATAGGTATAATGTTCTGCATCTGAAGTGTGTGAATGCTTTATTCTACACATCGAAGAAGAAAAGCAACTCGATGAAGTACGTATGAAGCGGCATGAAAAAAACAAATTAATTGGTGTGACCGTCCAACCCTACATTGTCGTTGCTGAACCACTTAATAAAATAACAGCAAGGTACGTCATTTTAGATGAAATCATCTATGAAATAGATTGCATCAGCAAAGCGGTGTACACATGTTTTAAAATATTTTGGGCTCTGTATTTGGAGTATCCCCCCGAATGCAAAGCAGTGTGGCAAAGAGCCGTATACTCAATACCTTGCAAAGCTGTGGATAAGAAGGAAAAAATTGTATCCTCTGTTCTTAGCTTGTTAAATGATTGTGAAATTTGCACACAGTTAAATTAAAATGGTTACTTGCTTTCTTTGTAAGATTGTGATTAGGGACCTACGGGCTCTTAGGGTTCATTTCGAATACTTTCAAAGACTCCACACTTTTGTACAATATCGGTGTGTAGAAGATAACTGTTCCAGATCTTATCACCTATTTAATTCATTTCGCAAGCATTATTTAAGGCATCATAACAAGAAACTTATAAAAAATATAGGGCCTGTTTTTTCCGAAGGGGTTTCACCAAATACAAATGAAAATGACACTACATCCTTCATAGTACAGTCTACTAGCCTGCCTTGCCATACACCAATTGGTTCCGAAGTTGCACTACCATTAAATGGATCAAAATCATCAGCTGATGTGTGTGTTCCACTTGAATGCTAATGTTGTTAGCATCATTAATAGCGATCTTATATGGATCTTCAAATTTGCCAAGAAATGTTGTTCAACTTATCATTGATAAGATATTTTTCCACCATATAAAAATATTTGACTGTAATAAGTAAACTGTGAATTGTCACTATGAAAATTTGATATTCGGTGGAATTAAATGTTGGTAAAAATTAGAAATTGATAATTATTGTATTTTTTTTTGTTACTTAAAAATGGTATCCTTATTATAATAATCAACAGTAAATTAATGGATATAATGCGCATTAAAAATGGTATCCTTGTAATATTCTCAAATTAATAAATTAATGTACCTATACTGTTATCAAGTTTTTTTCAGACTACCTTACCTCCACATTACTGCAGGGTACTGTTTTCATTCCATGGAAAATAATATACGCTACAGTGAGGTAGCTTTATGTAAGTTCTACTCTTTGTGATGTGAAAAAAACAGTAATCTGTAATACGAGGTACAGTACGATTAAATGTACCTTCACAGTTGTGAGTAATGCTTTTGGCATAAGCATTTAACTGTGAATTACAATACCTCCTATTGTGGAGGGCCACTATGTATTTCTGTTTCAGACAGTGGTACTCACAACTGTTAATGCCCTATATAACAATGTAGCACACAAGATCCACCACTAGATATTGTTTATTTATTCTTTGTAAAAAAAATACATATTTTTATTGAGTGAAAATATGAGAAACTGATAAATTAACTGATTAACGATTATTAAAATGGTTTTAAACTATTTTTAAAATGTTTTGTGTTGTTTGTAGATTAAGTGAGTTGTAAATTCGGGTTTCTACTAAAAATAGCTGCCTTTAGCCAATCCTCAAATTAAAACTTAGACAGGTTCTACAAACAACACAAAAATAGTTTGAATAGTATGTGTTTTGAATATTTTCACTTTTTAAAATACGCTTTGTATGAAGAAAAAATAAACAATATCTAGCGGCGCTAGTGCGTTGTATATAGGGCCTTAACAGTTGTGAGTACTACTGTTCGAAACAGTAAAGCATACTGGTCCTCTACAATAAAAGGTACTGTAACTCACAGTAAATGATAATGCTGAAAGCATTACTCACAACTGTAAAGGTAAATTTAATTGTACTGTACCTATTAGTACAAATTAATGTTTATTCACATTTGTCGTAACTGTCGAAAACAGTACCCTCAAATTACAAGAACAGTATAAAGTACTGTTATTTTACGATTACGATTACTGTTGGACACAGTAGCAGTAACTGTACTATACAGTATCAGCTACTGCTTCGAACAGTAAAAATAATGTTCCTTAACAGTAGCTATTACTGTAAAAACCTGTACTCTCTACTGTGGTTACACATTTAATTTTACTGTGTCAAACGATACCTGCTACTGTTCAGAACAGTTAAAAGTACTGTAACATCACAGCGACGAGAACTGTTTAGCACAGTAACAGTTACTGTACTATACAGTGTCGGCTACTGCTTCGAACAGTAAAAATAATATACCTTAACAGTAGCTATTACTGTAAAAACCTGTAATCTCTACTGTGGTTACACATTTAATTTTACTGTGTCAAACGATACCTGCTACTGTTCAGAACAGTTAAAAGTACTGTAACATCACAGCGATGAGAACTGTTTAGCACAGTAACAGTTACTGTACTATACAGTGTCGGCTACTGCTTCGAACAGTAAAAATAATATACCTTAACAGTAGCTATTACTGTAAAAACCTGTACTCTCTACTGTGGTTACACATTTAATTTTACTGTGTCAAACGATACCTGCTACTGTTCAGAACAGTTAAAAGTACTGTAACATCACAGCGACGGGAACTGTTTAGCACAGTAACAGTTACTGTACTATACAGTGTCGGCTACTGCTTCGAACAGTAAAAATAATATACCTTAACAGTAGCTATTACTGTAAAAACCTGTACTCTCTACTGTCGTTACACATTTAATTTTACTGTGTCAAACAATACCTGCTACTGTTCAGAACAGTTAAAAGTACTATAACATCACAGCGACGAGAACTGTTTAGCACAGTAACAGTTACTGTACTATACAGTGTTGGCTACTGCTTCGAACAGTAAAAATAATATACCTTAACAGTAGTTATTACTGTAAAAACCTGTACTCACTACAGTGGTTACTCATTTAATTTTACTGTGTCAAACAATACCTGCTACTGTTCAGAACAGTTAAAAGTACTGTAACGTCACAGCGACGATAACTGTTTAGCACAGTAACAGTTACTGTACTATACAGTGTCAGCTACTGTTTCGAACATTCAAAATAATGCACGTTGACAGTAGTTATCACCGTTTAAATAAGTATCCGCTACCGTTACGGCACATTTAGTTTTACTGTTTTAAACAATACCTTCTACTGTTCAGGACAGTAAAATGTATTGTAATTTTACGGTAGCAAGAACTAATGAGCCCAGTAACAGTTACTGTACTATACATTACCAGCTACTCTTCCACAAAGTAAAAACAACATGCCATAACAGTTGCTATTACCGTAAAAACCAATACTCGCTACAGTAAAAACGCATTTGGTTTTACTGTTTCAAACAATACCTTCTACTGTTTTAGAACAGTAAAAAATACTGTAATTAACGGTTGTTTTATGAACAGTAAAAATAACTGTTTTTCTTTCAACTGTTCTTTTACTGTTCTTTTACTGTTTCCAATTCAATGCATATGAACAGTAAAATTTACTGTTTTACCCTTACTGTTTTGATTCAGTTAAAGTTATTGATTATTCCAGTTGTCACCATTTTTACCGATTATATCAGTAAAAGTTAATGGAATTTCAGTAACTTATACCGATTTTTAGCAATTTTTTTTTTCAGTGCAAGAATAGAAGGGAGATTAATAAAAAGAAGGAATACAGATAAATGCTTTCGGGAAGCTGAGCAAGATCTTCTTGTCCAATATTCTAAAGTGTCTGAAGACGAAGGTCTAGGACCAGTGTGTGTTACCAGTGATGACTTATGGAACAGAGGCGTGGTCTCTGAATGTTGGTTTTATATCAAGGCTCAAAATCACTCAGCGTGCAATGGAGCAGGCTATGCTTGGGATCTTTCTATGTGATAAAATCCGTTATACGGAAATTCGTAGGAGAGCTGGAGTGACCGACATAGCCCGCTGGTTTGGCATGCTGAAGTGGCCAATGGGCAGGCCACATCGCTCGACGAACCGACAACTGTTGGGGAAGAAAGGCGACCACGTATCAGACGGCCTCCAACCAGGTGGACCGATGATCTGGTCAAAGTCGCAGGCAATCGTTGGATGCAGGCGGTATAGGACCGTTCGCTGTAGCATTCTCTTGGCAAAGGCTTAAGTCCAGCAGTGGACGATGAAATATAAATGCTTATGAATTATATTAATATTGCAACCAAGTTAATGTAAAATCTCACTGCTTTCACACTTGCACTAGGTTACAAAAGAGATCTAACCGTACAGCTGCCGGTCGGAGAAGTCCGAGTCGGACTGCGAGTCGTGCTCGTCCCGCACGTCGGCGAGCGAGTCGCGCGCGGCGCCCGCCACGCTGCCGAATGCGCGCCGGGCTTCCGCAGCTCCAGTACCTAGGGCGTATCATTTATATCACTGTATCCGAAAACACTAAGACTTTTAGGCGAAGCAAAATAAAATGCAACGCGTCGTAAAAATGGACAACTAATTGCATTGTATTATGTTTACTTAAACTATTTAGTTCGAAAAAGTTTATAAAGATAGTTTATTATAATGCTGCTTTATATCAACCTGCAGTTTTAATCCTCAGGCGAGTCTTGGGTCTGGTCGCCGGCCTCGGTTGCTTAACTTCATGCAGATCTTTGCCTTCATCACTGGAATTGATGTCATCTGAAAAATTTCCATCAGTAAATCACAGTGATAGGCTAGCGATAAAACCAAGACTGCAAAGAAAGTGGTATCGAATTCGAACCCCAGACTAAGGTCCAAACCTCATATGGCACTTACTTCAGATTATTCGAACTTTTTTTCGAGATTATGTTGGTATTTGTTTATAATTTATCACTGCTCGGTGAAGGAAAATATCGTGAGGACATGCCTGAGAGATTTTTTTGACGACTTATGAGTTCTGCCCACCTGCATTAGGCCACCGTGGTGGACTATTACCTAATCCCTCTCACTCCGAGAGGAGACCCGTGCCCAATAGTCGGACAGAAAAAGGATTAAAAAATATCTCAAAATGATAAGTGAGCTAAATACCAAATTTATCAAGCAACAAAAACTCATGATAATCTTCTATTTTAATGAAAACAAAATACAATAGTAAGTCACATTTTCCTCGCCTGTCCTCATCGTGATAACAATATAATTTATGAGACTTTAAACATTTTAAAAGTTCCTTTGCCATCCTCTGTTCCTATCTTATTAGCATTTAATAATTACGAAATATATAATGCATTAAGTATATTTATTACTAGTAATGACGTCGTATAAAAAATATTCCGTTATATTAATGTATATATGTTTTTGTTTAATATATAATGTAATATATAATAAGTACATAGAACTCATTCCTACTGATCTTTTCCCAAAATAAAATCCTCGATCCCAAAATCCTTTTACTGTCCTATTGTTTCCTTACCTTTTGTTCGTGGCTAATACGCAAACCGCGTTAGCCAAAAGAGAAAAAAAAAATGTTTCCATTTTTAAAATAAGCCAGTACCTATTATGTTTCCGAGAACAAAAAGATTGTATACCAATCTACTATGTTAAGAAAAAAATAAAATATCAATTTATATAACATGCAGTTTCTGTAAATGATGCATGTTGCTTAGACTTTTTTGATGTGTGTATTATAAGCTATTTCGTCACCTGAATCACTTAGCTTCCCAAGCACATCTTCAGCTTCGTACTTGTGAATGAGTTGCATAATGGCAGCCTGCTGTTCTTCAGCTTCCTGAAAATCATATTTAATTTTGAACTCACCTGTCATAGACAACATCTATCTATGTGCAAACGGACTTACTATCTATGGATTTTGTAAGCTAAGGTAACCAATAATAACGTTCTCTGCAAAACAATGGTCTAGTGTGCAGATTTTGCCCTCTTCGTGAAGCGTAAAATTGTAGTTCTTTTTGATATACATCAACTAGATTATGACCTAGATATTGTTAAGTTTGTCAGATGGGCCGTTGATTTTCAGTAAAACAAAAAATATAGTGAGCCCGTCACCTCTGCCTGTGTGCTTTCTAGCACACTAAGCTGATGTTTCAGCGCCTCCACACAGCGATATCGCAGCACGTACTGGTCCCAAAGCTGCTCTATTTCACTTTCCAGAGCTGTCAACTCACCCTGGTAAGCTGGTCTGAGGAAGAAGAAATAATATGTAATTTTGATTACTTCATGTTTTTGTAGCTATTAATGGCATACAAACCATGTCTTCCAAATAGTAAACGAACCGCTAAATATAGACTTAACAGTAGTAAATACTTACCCAAGTCATTCCACGAACGTAGTTTTCATGGTCAAAAATCCATTTAAGCTAATAACAACCTGAAGGTGTAAAAGTAGAAAGAGCTCGAAAAAAATTAACGGGGTGTGTGTAGGAAGAATATTCTCTTCCATTTCGGGGCTCGTGTTCAATAATGATATGTAGGTAGGAAACATTGTGATATGTAGGTAAGAAACATTGTGAAAATTAACTCTGCGAGCATCTGCTCGAAATCTATCTATATACATATGAATTTTCCCATTTTCAGTGTTTCTTGTAAAATAGCTGAGCATGTCAAATGTTAAAATCATAGAGTAGCTATATAAACGAATAAAATAATAGTGATATGTACATACTTAAGGGTTCTTTTTCATCGTACGTGAGTGGAAACAAGCATACCCATCTGATATAAGTGGTTACGATATAGCAACACCAGAGGCATCACTCGTGCGTTGCCATCGCCATATAAAGGGATATGAGGTGGAGAGGAAGAACCTCGCCATACGCACAGTAGGAGTAGCTGCTGTTGTTTAATGCTGATCTTCTGTGTGGAGGCAGTACTTCCCCAATCAAGCCGGCCATTCATGTTGGGATAAGCAAGGCTTGGAAATTACTCTATATGTTATGAGCAGGGAGTTTCTCGCTAACCACCTAGTATAAAACAATGTCTCCTACATGTTTCAACGCATATTTTTTACTAAATCACGCAATATATTTTGATACAGTTTTTATTGTTATTTAGATACTATAAATAAAGGTTTGTATGTACAATATATTCACCTAATAAAAATAGACGTCGGGTCTAGTACAACATTCAAGAAAAAAGTGTCTCTAGTCAATGGACTACAGTCAATAGTCTATATTAATACATACAAACTTCAACATTCTAATTTGAAACCTTATAGTGTTGAGTTTTCTTTGCAATCATTTATTTGCCTATGTAGCTTCTACCAATAGGCTGCACCTTATTATGCAGCTTCTAGTAAATATTATGTGTTGATAATTTATTTTTACAAATATTCAAAATTTAAATAACATTTTTTTTAAGCAAAATACTCTACTTGCTCAAAATCTAAAACACCATCTTCTTTTTTACAATTTATTTGAGTAGTTTCTAAACATTTTCACAATACAGCACTGCATATTGAACGTATAGTCAAGTCGGTCGACCTAACGAAGACTGGCGCGCGAGTGTATATCTTTTGGTGTTTTGCATCTCTCTTCGTTCGGACACTTTTGAGCGCGGACATGAGGTCCATTTGTTGGTAGATCAATAGTACAATACATCCTAATTAAATTATCTCAATATGATATAGAACTCGCTAATTTAATTAAATCGTAGTTAACTAATATATTGTCTCTGGTTGTCAAATTGTTGACGTCTATTAATTTTATCTAATATCTTTAAACGAGCAATTCTTGTATATATATATATATATATATAATCTGAATCTCGGAAACGGCTCCAACGATTTTCATGAAATTTAGTATACAGGAGGTTTCGGGGGCGATAAATCGATCTAGCTAGGTTTCATTTTTAGAAAACGTCGTTTTATCCGGGTTTTCAGGCAATGAAAAACTGCTACAATATTATTAGAATACGAAGGTAAATTTCGCCACCATCTACAAGGTTATAATAGCTCAGGTGGGAAATCGGGCGGTCCCAAAACCAGAAAACGCCGGTTCGAGTCTAGATGTCTCCAGTGCGACGTTTTCCCCCCTTTTTTTCAATTCTTTCTTTTGTGAGAAAAACTCTCAATTTACCAAAACAAAAATACCGAGCAAAGCTCGGTCATCCAGGTACTATTATTATATAGTGTTAAAATGCTGCCTGCACAACGTACTCCACCCAAAAAAAAGGTAATACCACGAGTCCAACTCAGAGTGACTTCGTAAAAACAACCAGAAACAAACGTCTAAGAGGGGATAATTTGTCACGAACAGAGCAACTGCTAAGCTCTGAAGATCTTCAAGATGTACATCCACATTGGAAGAGAGACCAGGATAGCAATATCTCTAAGTTCCTAGCTGAGCAAACGTCTATAATGACAAAACTAGCAACAGACATTGGCGAAATTAAAACCCAAAACTCTCAAATTAAGGCATGTAATGATAAAATTCGGAAGATAAATGAAGAGATGGCGACATCAATGTCTTTTCTTAACAATCAATTTGAAGATCTGAAGAACGAAGTCGCGGCCCTGAGGAAGGAAAGACTGGACCAACAAAGATACATAGAAAATCTCGAAAGGAAAATATTACACCTACAACTCAAGTCGCACTCATCTGGAATCGAACTTCGAAATAATCCACATGAAAACACTGAGAGTAACTCCTCGCTAGTGTATACAGTACGCAAACTAGGAGAAGCAGTTGGAGTTCGTATCTCTGAAGACGATTTGCGTGACACATATCGACTACCGGGAAAATCTACCAATACTTTAACTCCTCGCCCCATAATTGCAGAGTTTACTAAGGTGCAAGCGAATATCTGCCGTAAGATCCTTCAACAACGGAAAGCCTAAAGAAGAAATAATCAGCACAACAGTTATTGGTATACTAAGAAAACGGCAACCTATCTTTATCTCCGAACAATTGCCAGCCGCTTCTAAAAAACTGTTTCATCTAGCAAGAGACTTTGCCAAGAACAATAACTACAAATACTGCTGGATCTCTAACTGCAATATATTTTTACGAAAGACTGAGGGAGACAAACAAATTCTTATAAATTCAGAAAAATGTATTCAATATACGAGTATAGGAAACAAAAATTGTGACTACCTCGAATCATTTCCTTTTGTTATATTAATCTATTTAAATCAACTTTAATTCATTTCACACATTTCTTTGACACTATAAAAATACACAAACAAATACTAACGGCACATACTTTCATACATAAACTAAAACAACCAAAAACACACTATATACTCAAATCATCACAACTCCCACAATGCACGGTGGTAATCAGTAAGATGTCTACTTACAACAAAGGTCATTGTTATATTTATTTAATGGGTTTATTTCACTATCTAACTGACTAATATAAATTGTATAAATAATAAACTTGAACAAATAAATATCAGCAACTCTTTTGCTTGCAACCCTGAGGATTGTACAAATTACATAAGCAATTTTACACGCGATACCAGAGTAATTCATATAAATATACGAAGTTTGAATAAAAATTTTGACCACTTTCAAGTATTATTGCAGTCTATTAAAGTTAAATTTGATATAATTATTCTGACTGAATGTTGGCTCAGCAAAGTAACCAACATACCACCAATGAATAATTTTTATGCTTACGCTACTCAAACAAACTCCAATCAAAACGATGGATTTATAATATACACAAGACTTGGGTTACAAACCACGGTGTGGAAATCAAACTTTAAAGGGGGCAATTGCCTTATTTGCCAAATTGAAAACAAATTAACTATAGTTGCAGTCTATCGCGCCACATCATACAATTCAAACGACAGTTTTGACGATTTTCTAACAAGTTTAAATAGTATTTAGGAACAGATAACAAATATACCAAATATTGCTCTAATAGGCGACATAAATATTGACATAAGAAAAAATAATATGACTGATCGAAGCTTTGACTACCTTATCTTAAATGCCTCTCAAGGGATGCTGCCTGCTCATTTGTTTCCTACACGATTGGACAACTGTTTAGACCACATTATCTTAAAGACTAATCTACCAGCTACTACACTAGTTCTAAATTCATACATTACTGACCATAAACCCATAATATTAGCTATTAGTAACACCAATCCAACAAGGAAGACAAGACAAATCAATACTCGATTTAATTATGAAGCAATAAAGTTAGAACTAGGATCTACAGACTTTACAATTATATACACAATTACAGATGCTAACCTAGCTATGAATATATTTATAAATAAAATAAAGTCAGTCAAGTCTAGACATAAAAAACAAATCAAAATCCCCAAGCAAAAATGAGTGCTAAAGCCCTGGATTACCCCAGGCTTACTAAAATGCATTAGAAACAGAGACAGGTTGCATATTCAATCTAGAACATTTCCCGATAATCTTATTTTAAAAGTCTCATATACCTACCCGTTATAGAAATTTTTGTAATTCACTACTTAGAAAACTGAAATTCAATTATCAGCAAAATGAGCTTGAAAAAGCAAGCAAAACTCCTAAAGCGCTATGGAAAACTATAAAGGAAATTACTAACACCCAAAGAATAAACACTAGCCCGGTCGAGCTACTTCAAATAGATGAAAATCCTAAATTATCAATTAACAAAGTATGCAATTTTTTTAGTAGTGTAGGTAAAAATATGGCTGAAAATATCATATCACGGGATATACGCTCACCAACCCTGGCTCAAAATCACCCCCCAGAAGAATTATGTCCACCTCTAAATTCCCTCAGGGTTATAGAAGGAGATGAGAGTGAGATCGAGTCTCTGATTCTTCAATTACGAAATGACTATGCCGTTGGGTGGGATGGAATTTCAGCAATGTTATTAAAAACCAATCGTAATATAATGATCCCTCATATAACTTATGTCTACAATCTTTGTTCACAAACAAGTGTTTTCCCGGACTGCCTTAAAAAAGCCATAGTTTACCTTATTCACAAGAGTGGGGACAAATACTGTGTTAACAATTACAGACCAATATCAGTACTCTCTGCCCTCTCTAAAATACTAGAAAAAATACTTAATAATCGACTCCGTACGTTTCTAGAAAAATTCAAACTTTTAGCTGATAACCAATATGGGTTTAGGACTGGAGTATCAACAGAAGATGCGGTACTTGATTTAACACAATTGGTTGCCAGTAAACTGGATAAAAAAACAAAATGTATAGGGATATTTTTGGACCTCTCCAAAGCGTTTGACACAGTTTCTGTCCCCTTGCTTATAACTAAATTAGAGCGCCTTGGTATACGCGGAACTATCCTTAATATTTTCAAAGACTATTTGAAAAATCGGACACAAAGAGTCAAGATTGATTCGCACCTAAGTGATGAAGATTCGGTTAGTTATGGTGTTCCACAGGGAAGCATACTCGGTCCTACCTTGTTCCAAATTTATATGAACGAACTATGCAAGATGAACTTCCCAAACTCTAAAAGATATGCATATGCTGACGATACCGCTATTATCGTCTATAGTCAGACATGGGATTTTGTTAAAATTGAAGCGGAAAAAACCACTCACTAAAATAACAAAATGGCTAAATCAAAATCTTTTAACTTTAAATCTAAATAAAACGTTCTATATACCTTTTGCAATCCGTCGTAACACTCTACCATCCCAGACCTACACAGTAATAGCTCACTCTTGCTTGGATCAATCGCCACCTTGACCTTTCAAACACTCTCTAGAACAGACAATGTGAAATACCTGGGTGTGTATATAGATGACGCATTAAAGTGGGACAAACATATTGACACACTTACTGTCAGAGTCATGCGCCTCATTCATCTTTTCAAATCACTTAGAGATTGCGCTAACTATGAGACTCTAGTAATGGTTTATCACGCCCTGTACAAATCAATCATAGGATACTGTATTTGTGTTTGGGGAGGAGCCAATAAAACTAAATTCCTTAGAGTGGAGAGAGCACATAGAGCTATACTTAAAGTCATGGCAAAAAAACCAATTAGATACCCAACATCTCAGCTTTATGCGGAATGCCAGGTGCTCTATATGCTCAAATCTATTCTGAGGAAATATACAAGCATTCCCCACTCAAATCCAAGGAAGCGTACAAATTTGCGCACATGCACTCCACACAACACTACTTTCGCTAGACACCAGTACAATACATTAAGCACACACATTTACATGGCAACACATAAACAATTAAATATTACTGACCATAATAGTCACATTATTCAAACGACTGTCAAAGACTGGCTTAAAAAACAAGACTATGACCAAACGGAATCCTTGCTTACCTTCATTAGTTAATTCAAGAACATGTAACATACAGACGAACTAATACCACACACGCACACACCCAAACGCGCACACACTTACACACTCAACATACACACAAGTAAACACACACACTCAATAAAAAATAATATTTACACATATATATTATTTAACTTTCTATATTTAAACTAGAAACATTGGTTTAGCCTCTGAAGGGTGGAGAACGTATTCCACTATTGTGCATACATTTAAGATAATGTTAACAAAAGCATAGCTGAACACTGTATCTTAAGTCACAGGATATCCTAGTTTAAGAGACAGGTTTACTCATTGTGCACACAGATTTCAGCTACAACAATTTAAGAAAACTACTATTATACCCCAGATATTTTTCTTGATTTAAATATCTAAAAAATGAGCTGTATTTTTTCTGGAAATAAATATTATTATTATTATATAAAACATTACTTTATCTTCTGCACGGTGTGCAGCCTTTTCTCAGCCCTCAGCAACTCAGCTCTCTTCCTCTCCAACTTGGCATCTAAAGCTGCTTCAGAGGCAGCCACGTTGTCGATTTGTTCCCGGCCTGAGGCCACCTTATTCGTGACGACATCTAGTGCTCGACGGAGGCACGCTTCCATCGCGGACATGTCGAGAGGACGAGAGAGGGCTTGCTCGCGATGTTCCTGACAATAATGGGAAAATGCCTCATTACCGACGTAACGACCCAATACATAAAGAAGGTGTGTAGGTGTATTATAGAGATTCGCAGTCCCGAGCAATTGTCACGATGGCTGAATTGACAAAGCATCTGGGACGGTATTCCATGAGATGCAGTTTCAAATCCCGCTCATGACTGTAATTCTCGATTTCACATTATGCACTTTGTGTTAAAAAACGCACCGAGGTATTTCACGGTCAGTCACACGGAAGACGATGGCAGGTACTGTCTCGTTCTAGGAGGCTCTATTCTTGCATACATCTCTCGATTCCTCAACATTCATAACTCTCTTCATACACGCTCGCCGGAGACTCCTGACTCCACCTTCCTTCAATACATGACCGATTTGGTCTAGGTAGGTGAGTCTCGGTGACGCGGGACCACGTGGTTAAAGTATAAAATTGCCGATTTGTACTGAAAAACTGAAATTCGTTTTTTTTTCATTTAACATATAATAAATATAATCAAAATATCTACCATTATTATCTACCCATTGCTGCCATCTAATAGGAAGGCCATTTATGCCTTTGCAATAGAACTCTGGTGATCTAGATTCTACAATCTGTGTGAAAGTATTTTGTACTGCCTCCTGGGAAGAAAACTTTTTATCACGTAGAAAATTGTCCAAATCACGAAAAAAAACTAGACGTCATGGGACGTCTACCAGATGTGAAACATTGAAATTATATTGTAGAAATAAAATGATCATTGACAAAGTACTCCTCAAGACGAATCAAACGAGTATAAACTCGATATGGTTGCGTTGTTTCTTTACAGAGTTACTGTGGCCACCTTCCAGCTCCATCATCAGACCTTGGATACCATCTAGAGACAAAGTACTCGTCAAGATGAATCATACGAGCCCAAACTCAATGGAGTTATGCCGTTTTATAACGGAGTTCCTATGATCACCTTCTAGCTCCATCACCAGACCCTTGATACCATCTAAAGACAAAGTACTCGTCAAGACGAATCAAACGATTCCAAACTCTATGAGGTTGCGTCGTTTCATTACAGAGTAACTGTGGGCACCTTCCAGCTTCATCATCAGACCCTGTATACCACCTAGAGACAAAGTACTCGTCAAGTTGAATCATATGAGCCCAAACTCGATGTGGTTGCGCCGTTTCATTACAGAGTTCCTATGTCCACCTTCCAGCTCCATCATCAGATCAGCTCCATGTCACCATAATATTGCATTGTCACGCGATATACATATGCGTGTAAAATTTCAGCTCAATCGGAAACCGGGAGGTGTGTCAAATTTAATTTACAAGATTTGAACGGGACAAGTACAATAAAAGCGTCGCCACCCTAACAGCCGATTTTACCCTCCCTCCGCATTAGATGTTTCACATCAAAAATGGTAGTCCGTTGGAGCAAGGTCTGGCGAATACGGAGGGTGAAGAATGGTTTCTACTTGCAGTTCCTGTAGAGTTAAAACTGTTTCTCGTGCTGTATGAGGTCTCGCGTTATCATGGAGCAATAATGGTGAAGATCGATTCATGGGTCGGGGCTGTTTCACTGCAAGTTTTGCTATCATTGTTCGGAGTTCGGCACAGTAGACATCTGCCGTTATTGCTTGACCAGATCGGAGAAAGCTATAGTGTATAACACCATGCTGAGACCACCAAACAGTTACCATTACGTTTTTATTGGTAAGCTTTGCTTTAGGACACTGTTGCGACGTTTGAGGGTCAGCCATTGCATTTTTCGCTTACGCTTATCGTAAAGAATCCACTTCTCATCACATGTCACAATTCGATCCAATATTCCTTCATTTCTGTATCGATTCAACAAGGCAACACAAGTTTCAACACGCGTTTCTTTCTGCAGATCAGTCAAATCATGAGGCACCCATTTTTCACATTTTTTTATTTTGTTGAATTGACGCAAATGAGTCAATATTGTTGGTAAGGTAACGTTAAACCATGCCGCTAACTCCTGGGTAGTTTGGCTCGGATCGGCTTCCACCATCTCTTTCAATTCATTGTTTTTCACATGTGTGGGCGGTCGTCCACGTGGTTCGTTCTTCAAATCAAAATTGAAAGTTGATAATCGAATGTTGCACATTTTTTAAAAGAAAAACCTCATAGGTTGAAAAAAGTTTCACTCAAAAATCTCAAATCATGAAGGTTCAATATTAATTCGAAGTAGGTACCTATTACAATAAAACGGCAATTTCATACTTTAACCCCTATTATTTTACAAAAAAATATATTTGCATGTATCTTGCTAAAATTGTTGGCATCAATACGTTTCATAAAAATTGGTCGTTAGAACAACCGGACAGACTAGTAATAAATTTCATTTTTAACCGACTTCAAAAAAAGGAGGAGGTTCTCAATTCGGAAGTTTATATTTATTTTTAAGTACGTTCGTGCCATAAATGTTTTTAATGTTATTTATATACATAAATGTATTGTTTTTGTTACTTTTGGACTTGGCACCGACTTCAAACACTTCAGTAGGTGTCTAGCACGGAAATTGTATGTAAATACCAATTATTGGGTGTTTTCTGAAGGCGGTTTTTAATACATATTAGATTAATAAAGAGATGGATGTCTGTAACTAACCTTGTTGTCAGGCTCCTTAGCCAACAGGTCATAGAGGAAGGCCCCTCGCGCCGTGATGTCCGTAGCGAGAGCGCGAGCCTGTTTTATCTCGCCCATCTGAAACACAATGAGAACGCTCACTTTTATAATCTCTGTTATATTAAGTAAAAAAGCATACGGCCATTGCTAAACAACCTATAGATGCAGGGGCATCAAATACGAATTGGCAACAAAGAAAGGATTGGGAGGTGGTCCTTACAAACAAAACAATATTAGGAATATCTTCGCTGGTTTCACGTCGATATACTGCACGAGATCGGCCGTGTGGGGCCGGCTTTAGAATTGTCCCACCCCTCTCTACCCACGGGAGTCGTAAGAGCCGACTGAGGGAATACCGGGGGAGTGGGCAGCAGCACTCCCTTGAGTATTAACAACATCCACTGCGATCGCCAACCCGCCTGCCAAGCGTGGCGATTACGGCATTGTCCCCCATGACGGGACCGCTCGTTGTGGCGTTCTCTTGGGGAGGCCTATGTCCAGCAGTGGACTTTGAAAGGCTGATGGATGGGGTGGATGGATGGATACTGCACGAGAGAGTGGTAATTCCCGCTCGAGATGGCCCATCCATATTGGATTAGCAACGCTGTACCACAAATCATAATAATTAGGGACCGTTGTGCCTAGTTTGAGTATAGTTTATGAGAAACATTCTTATCTTATCAAAAACATAAATGTGAAATGAGAGCCAAGTTCAATATTATGATTATATGCTTTGGTTGTTGACTTCAACGACAAAAGAAGTGAGATCTAAATGTGTGCCAAGTTCAATGGTCAGTCCTGAAATTTATTTATAACAACATAAAATATTTTATAACAACTTAAAATACCATTTCTTTTTATAACTTAGGATAATATATTGAAGCCTAAGGTCTGACTTGCCTTCTCTCTCTAAATTTGACATGTTTATTCGAATGAGTTATGAGGGGGTCAAAAGTTGCTCCAAATAGTTCGTGTAATAATACACATGGTAGGTACTGCTCGCCAATTATTTAGCTTGAACTTGGCTTGACAGGCTATCGCATGTCTATATCGGCAGTAGTAGGTAAAGGTAAGAAGGTGGACGATAGATGGAACCACAGCACACTCAACATTCTGTAAGGTGTATTTTCCCGGTACAGCTGTCTGGGAAGTCATGTTGGGAGACACACGGCTCTACCACAGATAGATCTTTAAGTGTATCATGTCAAGCAAATAAAACGATCCTTACTCGACCGCTGAAGTCATAGTTCATGGCATCGTCATTGTGCTGATCATCACTGCCGGGTGACTCTATAGCAGACAGCAATAAAGTAGCAACCTTCATCAGCTCTCGGACCGCCCACCCATCCGCACCGTAGATTTTCTTGCCATTCAGCTTTATGTTCGCACGAGAGTGCTGGAAATATTTGAAGTGAAAATGTATTTTTTTTATAACTAATGACGGCAGACGAACCATCATCATAAGCTCAGCAATACTAGAATACTGTCAAGCTGCTCACCATTTCATATGACGGTTGGGAAATTAATATTATAAAGAAACCCACCCATTTAGTACCAGGATTTTCCAATATTAGTGCCTGTTGGTGACAGTTAAAGTAAAGCGTTTTAATTGAAAGGGTAGCTACTTCCCATTGGCTCAGTAACACAAGAGAAGCAGCTGAGCTACCGCCTATTTGTAAGAAACTCTATATATATCTCGTATGAAGGACATATTAAAAGCAAAGCAGGCTGCAGGTACTTCGTTCCACAAACTTACCTGTGAGAAAAGAAAGCTGTTGCTGCCGCGCGTCGACCACATACTGCTACGAGACATGATCAAAGAAGAGCAAAGCCAAGGTCTTAAATTCTGTCTCAGTATTGTGAATGTAATTTTGTTTTTGTTTTATTGCGTATGGTGGCAGAGAAGCCATGGCGCACCTGATGGTAAATGGTAACCATCGCTCATGGGCTCAACTATACTAAGAGTATTGTCAAGCCGCTGCTCACCATTTCAGTCACGTCTATGAAATGAAAGAATTAACGGCTATCTCCTGCTACAACCAAAACACACCGATGTGCTTCATGGCCGGTCACACGGGAGATGGTGGTACCAACCCGCTCAGGCCCGGTAGCAAGTGAGTGCTACCACTTGGTACCCAGCCCACCAGTAATGCAATGGGTGATAATTGCTTACTTACCTTAGTCCCCTAGGAAGGAATGGGGTGGTGACACTTGTATTCTTAGTCCGTCACCACACGGACAACCGCTTTTACTCATCATCAAATAAGAGCAATTAAGTACATGTGGTGTACCGTGTAACTACGGCACCTAGTGGTACCATCCTATAACCTATTAAAGAGCGTCCGCGTAGCACTTCCTATTGGAGTTCTCTCAGCTACTGGTGGAATCACGTATGAACGAC
Organism: Leucoma salicis; assembly: GCA_948253155.1. NCBI lineage: Eukaryota > Metazoa > Arthropoda > Insecta > Lepidoptera > Erebidae > Leucoma > Leucoma salicis. Next base: position 1,054,907 of record OX411812.1, read on the forward strand.
AAACCTTGTAGTAATATCTCGTTGAAAAAAGTAGCCGACAAATAAAACTTATAATCCTAGTGGTAGGTACCTACTAGTACTCACAAATAGTGCTATAGCGTGCGACACCAACGCCACTCGCTGCTCCATAGTATCCTTCCCCCCTACGCCTCCAACCAGCTCAGCATCAGGCTCGACCCTAGCCGCGAGCCACCGGAGGCACTCCTCCATCAACTCCCAGTTTGGAATCCTAAAGCTTTCCAATGAAATTGGTTTTGGAAACCCCAAAGCGCGCATTGCTTCACTGAAATCTTTAAATATTGATTTTTAAAATCATTATTTTTTATAAGTTAAGGACGATTCTTAAATTGTATACCATTGGTTATCTAAATACCTAATCCTGAATGTTTTCTAAGCCATATTTTCATTAGAGTTTATTATATTTGTATTACCTACGTATCTACAAATGATAAAAGATAAATAATAAATAAATATTCAAGGATAAAGTACAAATTATAATTTGTGAATAAGGAAAAAAGAGTATTTTAGTACGAGCGGGAAACGAACCTGCGTCCCTTCCTTTCCGGGGAAGTACTCTAATCCACTGAGCTATCGTACTATTAGCTCAGTGGATTAAGAGTAGCTGAGCATGTCAAGTGCTAAAATATAGATCAAAAATATTCAAGAATATTTCACACAACGTCTTCTGGTTCCAAACTAATCTTTTAACGCTTGTGCTATGGGTACCAGATTACGGATATAATAAGTACATATTACATTACTTTTTTTTTGTAAATACATACATATATATTAGATAGAAAACACCCAAACGCAGTACAAATATCTGTGTTCATCACACAAATAATTGTTCTGAGTGGGAATTAATCTAATATGGAAGTCGGTAAAACTACCGACTACGCCACGAGGCCCGTCAATAATGCCACCTGATAATCAGAGGTACAGTGTACAGCAGGTCTTAGACTTAAAATATTTAATGTTAGATTTTGTACTTATACCTACCTATGTATAATAAAATATAAATTCCAGGAGCATAGTCGAGACACACCTAGAGAAATACGGGGAATAGAAAAGTCTGTCTTCGATAACCAAATCCCAAATGAAAAATGTTTTTTTTTTATTGCATGTAGTGGCAGACGAGCCACGGTCCATCTGATGGTAAATGGTAACCGTCGCCCATGGACTCGACTATACCGAGAGTATTGTCAAGCCACTGCTCACTAATTCATTTCACAGATAAAATGAAATATAAACGGCTATCTCCTGCTACAGCCAAAATGCAACGATGTGCTTCATGGCCGGTCACACAGGAGATGGTGGTACCAACCCGCTCGGGCCGGATACCAAGCGAGTACTCCCACTTGGTACCCAGCCCTACCACCAGTCGTGCAATAGATGATAATTGCTTACTTCCCTTAGTCGCCTCATACGACACCCGTGGAAAAGAATGGGGTGGTATTATTAATCCGTCGTAGTATTCTTAATCCGTCACCACACGGGAAAAAAACGGATATTGGCCATAGTCCACCACGGTGCCCCAAGGTGGGTTGACAGACTTCTCAAGTCATTTTTCGGAAACGTATTGTTTAATCTCGCTTTTCCTTCACCGAGCAATTGACACCGTGATTGTGAACATACATTAATGTGATTTTAATAAAATTGTGTGATATTCTGGGGGTAAAACCATGGAATGCAAAATAAGTAACGGTCCCAGGTCCAGAGCTCGGACGGTACACATCTCAAACTTATCGAGATTTCTCGAAATAATTTGTGTGCTTGTTTACAAATTATCACTAAGGCAAACATCGTGAGGCAGGTTCCTCATGCCCTGTAAGATATTCTCAATTTGTTTTTCTAATTCTAATCCAGACTGGGTTTTTAACCTTGTTCTTGTTTGTACCTTAAATAAATATTTAGAACCTTACTTACTCCTTAAATCTCGGTAAGACATATTTTGTAATATTATTATCCAGTTATAAAGCGCACATAAAAACTAGGATAGTTATTTATCTTTGTCAAGAAATACGAACTAGGTAAATATCCACAAAGTAATTACAACAAATATATTTGTTTACCATTGCGTAACTATGGTAACATGTGGCTGCATAGACAATTTATATAATTTTTAAAAGAGCACCACATAGGCTTTATATTTTAGAAGCCTATTTTTATTTAATCTCCAATGGGCTCTAGAAATATCTTGTAAGTATATTTTGTATAATAACAAATAAATATATATGAAAGTAAGTAAAAATAAATATTATAGGTATATCTATAACAAAATATATTTTTTATAGTTTTTGTCTGTTTGTTGCGGCTAATCTCCAAAACGGATGGACCGATTTGGACTCACTGGCAGATATCTGATGTTATAAAGAGTATATAAATAAGGCTACTTTTATTTTGGAAAATAACCGAGTTCCGCACAAAATAAGAAAATAATAACGTAAAATATCACGCGTACCAAGTCGCGGACTTAGTTACTAATCAAATTTGTGCCTGGTTTTCAAAATCTTACATTAGCTACTAGTGTTTGTTTCTGGACCAGAGACCCCCAAACCCCCTCCTCATCCTTTCTCTCCACTCTCCCTTATCCCTGGGTCGTATACTTGTTTGCCAACCGCGTAGAGTAATCTGAACATAAAGTACGTAACCTATGAGCTACCTATGGGCATTATTCGAGTGTTGCCTCTTTATAAAAAGGAATTGGAGAGAGAATGAAAACATACAGAACGTAGTCGGATGGGTCTGGGATTCGGGCGTAGGCGCCGCCACCGGCACTAAAAATGTAAATGCTGCTTCTTTACATCGATATTCTGAAATAGAGCGTCCAAACTGAAATTATGAGGTCCTTGTCTACGATTCTTCTATCATACAAATATTCAACGAGGCACGAGTCGGTATTTATATCTATAGACTCTTTTTTAAATATTTAATAGTGGATCCAGTCGGGATGGAAGATACACCACTAATATAGAGAGAAGAGTAAATGCGGGAAATAGAGTGAACGGAGCATTGGGACAACTTCTCGGCAGCCACCACCTCAGCCAGAAGGCACGGGTCGCAATATACAACGTAGTGCTTGTCCCAACGTTACTATATGGAAGCGAGAGTTGGGTATGCAAAAAGGAGTATGAGAGTAAAATCAATGCGGTCGAAATGCGATCTCTGCGGAGAATCTGTGGAGTGAGGCTGACTGACCGCATTCGTAACGACGACGTAAGAGAGCGAGCAGGTATGAAAGAGAGTATTGGTGTAAAGATGCCAAAGGGAATGCTCCGATGGTTCGAACATGTTTCCTACCTAGACCAAATCGGTCATGTATTAAATGAAGGGAGTCAGGAGTCTCCGAAACCAGCGAGCATGTATGAAGAGAATTATGAATGTTGAGGAAGCGAGAGATGTATGCAAGAATAGAGCCTCTTGGCACTCTGTTCTTTCTGCCTACCCCGCAAGTGAAATGGCGTGATGATAAGTTAGTTAGTTTTTTAATAAAATAAAACTCACATAATCATTCTTCATTTTATTAAGAAGTAAAATATGGGTAAATTATTACTTCCTTATTTCAAAACTAGGAGGTAGAATCCTACCATTTAACCCAAAGAGAATATAACCACTACGTTTAATTTATCCTGTTAATAATACAAACTAATGAGCCGCCCGCACTTGGACAGACGATGAGTGCTACTAACGCAGAGAATCTTCTAGATTTTTTATCAAAAACCAACTGTGACTCGCAAGTTCGCATCTACAAAATACCTATTATAGTCTACCTATACCTACTATTAGAAAGTTGTAATAGTCAGGTCTGCACATTAAAGATATTTAAGAATACTGTATTAGGATAAGTGGGAGTGGGATGCCTGAACCAAAAAACATATTTTGTCGAATTTTTGTCTTTTCGTTGGTTGCCACATCACTCAAAAACTATTGAACGGATTTTTATAGTACTTTTTATATGATAGCTCTAGGATAAACTTTGTTTTATCCGGGTGCTAGGTATATTGTAAACTTGAGATATAACTTAAAAAGTTTTTGTTTTTTTTTTACCGCGGGCAAAGCACAAACAATGATGGTTTCCAATTGTTTAGGTAAGTAAGTATTATTTATTATGTGTATAATGGTAATAGATACCTATGTTAAGTACCTATATTATATAAAAATAATATACCTACTAACCCAACCTACTAACTTTATAAGTACTCAAATATTTTGTGTTCTAGCTTATTATTAAGATTATTACTAGCAGTGACGATAAATTGTTTTAAATATTACATTAATTGTATTTAGCATAAATATAGGTACGTGTATTAACACTATTTTTATAACTATAATTTTAATGTAATTTTCACGTTTCTATTTTTAAATTGAGCACACGAAACATTTATATAATACATCTAGTTGATTATATAAATGTCGTTTGACTGTTTATAAGATATGTATTGCCAATTAACTCCAAATTAAACATAAAAATAAAGCACCTATTAAAATCATATTTATAAGTGATGTGTGTTACATTGCTCACATCATTTTAAGAGGCGCTTATAATGTTATAGTAACATTTATTCGCCGTAAAGTTATATTTGTAGGTTATAACTATAATTAATACGGTTTATGTTGAATTCATAATGTAGATATTAATATTTTAATTTCAAAATAACACAAAATAAAAAACACAATAAAATCAAAAACTATTATTATTAATTACACATAACTATGAACAGTCAAACTTAACCGCTGAATCAATCTGAGGAAACTGACTGCGAGTTTGCTTCATCAGAGGCATTCTCTAATAAAGTCAATGGGTAGCAAACAAGCATACGGTCAGCCTGATGGTAAACGGTTACAGAGTGTAATGTAACCTATAGATGATAGCAACACTTAACGAGTATGACTCGCAATTTAACAACCTTAAGAGGGATGGGAGGTGGAGGGAAAGGGATGGGGGGTGGAGAGGGAAAAGGGGGTAGGTGGTGGAGGGAATGAGATATAATGTGGAGAGCGAAAGGGATAAGAGGTGGAAAGGGATTGGGATAAGAAGAGGAGAGGGAAAGGGATAGGAGGTGGGGAAGAGTAGCTTTCGTTCACCACCGCTTTCTTAATGCCGTTTCCTTAGATGTATAATCAGTCGGTACATGTATGCCCAATTTAATAGAAAAATCATAAGTCTATATGAGGTGGCCGACGCATCTCACGCTTCAAGGACTCTTCGCGTTTGACTGCTACCCGTAGCCGAGCTGCTTTCAGGTGTCTGTAAAATATAAATTAAGAAATTAGAGATACCTACATCTGAAAGTCAAAGAAGAGCGCTAAGCTATCGCAGCCTCCCACTGGTGACTTCCAATCTTAACCTCACATCAACTTTTAGATGCTTTTTAAAACCGCCACCTATACAAGGATATCCGAAAAATGAATCTCTTTTTCCACTTTCATGAATAATTTGTTTTGTTAAAACAGCTGAGCATAGTATGGATAGTATGGAGGACTATGGCCATTTTCCTCTTATTCTGAACGGAGATCAAGTAAACTTCCTAGTCCTGGGGGAGCTCTAATTAGTTGACATGCTAATCTGTCTATTATACTAAAATATGTGTTCGTAATTTTGTTGGTAGAACAATCAAAACAATTGCCCGATGTTGTAGATCGGTAAGAGAGTGAGAGGGCTTCTAAATTTCTTGATTTATTATCTACTGGAGATATGGCGGTCGTAAAAATTTTGACAGTGAGCCGTCAGGGAAGTATCTTAAAAGCAGAATTTAGCGCGATGAAATTTATAAACGGCCCCTAAACTATTTGCCTACTGTTGATAAAATTTTGTGTATGTGTGAGTATGTACCTGGATGGTTAAGGTTTAGATTCACAATTGTGCTCGGTTGCAAGTGTTCCAGGATTTTTAGTTTCATTCTATGTCTAAATTGTAATAATTAAGTACAAAATACAAATATCGACAAAAATTTTCGCCAATGTTCGAGCAGGAAAATTTCCGGCGGGTTCAGTATAATAAATGTGAAATAAAGTGTCAGATGCTTAAAAAACAGATCTTTAAGTTATTTATAATTCATCCATCCTTTCAACGTCCACTACTGGACATAGGCCTCCAAGAGAACAAGAGATCACAACGAGTGGTCCTGCGCCGACCGCATCCAACGGCTCCTCGCGGCTTTGAATACATCGTCTGTGCATCTGATGGGGAGGCCATCCTACGCTGCGCCGTCCTATACGTGGTCGCCACTCAAGAACCTTTTTTCTGCCCATTGCCACTTCAGCATGGCAACCCGGCGGGCTATGTCCGTCACTCCCGTTCTCCTACGGATCTCCGTATTACGGATTCGATCAAGTAGGGAAATACCGAGCATAGCCCACTCCATGGCACGCTGAGCGACTTTGAGCCTTGCTAGAAGGCCAAAATTCCGTCTCTGTTCGATATGTCATCACTGGTAACACACACTGGTCGCAGACTTTCGTTTTCATACACTGCGGAATATTGGACGAGAAGATCTTCCTTAGCTTCCCGAACGAGTGATTTATTACCTTTGCCTAATTCTCTCTTCAGTCTCTGGTGATGGTTGTCTCTTAGTGACCGAGGCATCTCTGATAATGTTTCGTAATTTCCGCATACAGTCAGCGAGATTCAACTGCTGTGAACGAGTTGTGTCCGATTTCACGATCAGGTAGCCCTCTCTCGTAAGCCGGTTTCTATGCTGGATACATTAAAATATTACATTAATACTTTAGCTAACAGTCAAAATAGAACACAACAAAAAAATAATGTTTTGACAATAGCACTAATGTAATCTTTTAACGAGGAATCTGAAAACTATAATTATTTAACCCTTTAAAAGTGAAAGTTTATTTGAGTATACTAAAGTGGCCAACCTATGCACACTCGAGATAAATTGAGCAAGGTTGCATTTTATACCGGTGTATGGATATCACAATGGACCTTTGTGTCTCTGAAGTTAGGCTTGCTCTGCAAAAAGTGGGGATAGTGACGGAATTATACAATTAGAGCTGACCAATTCAAATGTTATTCCTCGATTAACAAAATCGAATGAAATCATAATGTTTTCATATCTAGTTGTCTGGGTTCTATTTATTATTTTTATATTCAATAAAAGTATACGTGCAATTTGAATGAATAATTAATTTAGATATAGAAGAGTCCACATCTTTTACTATGATCGAGAAATAATATGATTATTGATTACAATAATTATAATTGAACATTTTTCGATGAATGTAAACTGAACATGCCTTTTTTTTTTGTTTTTTTTTGTTAAGGCGGGAAAAATTTCCTAACCGCACACCCCGTTGTTCGGGGCAACGAACAGGGTAGTGTGGGGCCCTCACCCACTAAAGAAACCCGCCGTGTGCCATGTCTCCGCCTTTATTGGCGAGCCACTGGAACTATGTTACATTCCTACAGTGGTAAGACGCACATCCCTTGCCACACAAAAATAGCAACGCCGCAGCGTCTTGTAGACAACTTCAGAGACACAAAGATCCGTTGTGACTATTGTAATTTTCACATTTGAATATAATCTAATGATAGAGCCTTGCTTATTCCAGCATGAATGGTCCGGCTTGATCAGGAAAGTACCACTCTCTCACAGATCTGTGCAAAACAACGGCATGCACTCGTGCCATTGTGTTTCCTATGGTAGGTGAGAGTGCCGCAGGCCCAAACCCATTTCCTATCGTTTCCTTAGTATCTTTCCTATCCTAAACATAACAAACAACAACAAAAACATAGCATCACGCCTGTATTCCCCGAAGGGGTAGGCAGAGGTGTATTACACACCCACGACTCGCCAGCTATGTTTAAGTCCCACGTAATAGGGGGCCAGCTTATTGACGTCTACCGGGCACATTTCCAAACTCTGGACTGTTACTGAGAATTTTTCTTTTTAGGAAAAAGCTCAATAACATTGCCCAACCCGGGGATTGAACCCGAGACCTCATGAATAGCAATCGCATACACTACCGCTACACCACCGAGGCAGTTTCCTATCCTCTTCTTATTATTCTTCCTCTCCACCACTTATCCCTTGCCTTCGAGATGTCGACACGCTAATGATGCTTCTGGTGGAACCGCTTAACATCAGGTGGGCTGTATGCTAGTTTGCCATCCACATGGTATAAAAAAACTTAATAAAACATTAATATAAATAAAATAATTTTAAATTTTATCTTAAATTGCATGTTAAGAGTTTTCCAAGTTGCGTTTTCAATATTGAACAATATACTATTACTACTATTATACTAATATAACAAAGAAGATGGAGTTTGTCTTATTTAAATGCAATAACATATACTCTGCCATTGAAAAATATTTTAACACAATTTTTAAGGGTTATATTAACTATGTTTAACATTATGCTGTACCATCTAATGTAACAAAATTAAACCTGGCCTGTAATACATATATAACATAGAGATAGTTCTTTTCATTACCATATTTATTCATTATTTATTATATTTTTTAATTTATGAAATTTATATGTGAAATACAAAACATGTTGACAATTTATTTATAACAATCAATTTCTTTTAACCAACAGGCTAACTCGAGGATGGTTAGAAAATAATATAGTTTATAAGGCAGACACCATCACAGTTGAAAATATCTAAATGGCAGGACAAGAATGATCAGTGGATATAATAATTAACATTATTTAATTACCAATTCTAACAACTTTGCCTTTACATCAGGATGTAACCAGTCTGCTTCACTAGGTCTAAACCTCAGGTCCACCTTGGTGTGCACCTGTAATACAACAATCATTTCATAATATATTATCTTTTTAAACCACTTCATGGATTTTGATGTGGGTTTCATGATCAATTAGATAATTTCTTCCAGAAGGTTTATATGTATAATTGTATAATAAATGGAGGTTATTAGTACATTTGCACATGCAAAGCCGGGCCAAGTCACTAGTATATAGTATATAAAAATATAAAACAAAGTTGGGTTAGTCAAACCATTTATAACGCAACAATGGCTGGTCCAATTTTTTCATTTATTAGCTTTGTATCCGTCTGTACTAGCATAATAACAGCAAACAATTAATACAAATTTTTGAAGAAAATAAATTTCGTCACATTTTTTGTGGAACAACTTTTGATATTTATTTATTTGGACAACCAGTAATTGTTATATTGTTTAAATGCTACAAACTAATTATAATAAAAAATATAAACATAAATGCACAACTTTTTAAGGTGTCACCACATGCATTGTAAGCTATATCGCTATAAGGTCTATAAGGAAAAAAACGAAAAATTAAGATAGGTAATAACAAGAATTAATTGACATAATAGATAATACAATAATAGTTCCATAACGAAAAATGAGAGAAAAGTGACAACAGGTGACAACAATAGCAATTAGCTCATCTATTTGTATAACAATCTTTTGATATTTGATTCATATCAAAGTACATTTAATTTAGCTAGTAAATTAAAATAATATAAATTTATTAATTCTGAGGTGTTAGACAGTTTGTCAGGTCATTGAGATACATTATATTAAAAATCAGCCGTGTGGGGTTGGCTTTAGAATTGTCCCACCCCTCTCCACCCATGGGAGTCGTAAGAGCCGACTGAGGGAATATCGAGGGAGTGGGCAGCAGCACTCTTTTGAGTATTAACAACATCCACTGCGATCGCCAACCCGCCTGCCAAGAGTGGCGATTACGGCACTATCCCCCATTCTTGGGGAGGCCTATGTCCAGCAGTGGACTTTAAAAGGCTGATGGATGGATGAATGGATATTAAGAATATAAATTTATAATATTAGTATGATCACTGTATCATCTTAATTCTATAGTTGTATGTCCAATTGCAACATATTACATTAATTAAATCAATAAAAAAAAATAGTAGGATCATTGTGTAGTATCATCAGTTATAATTATTTAATTGAGTACTATTTAACACAAGTATAACCAAAAGCCTTTACCTTTGTTATTTGTCTATCTATACTAATAAATTGTAATATCAAAATAACAGGTTTTTATTAATGTTTTATTTCTGTTTGCCGATTTTGACATGACTTCCAACGGTAGATAGCTGGTGTTACAAAGACTTATTAAGGCTACTTTCAGTCTAGAATAAGGACTAGGGTACTGTCCAAAAAAGAACTAAGGGGAGAATTTTATGTTGATGAAGTTGCTGGTAGTAACTAGTTATAAAAAAAGCTACTTTTAATCTGGGGCATTTAATTGTTTTTTACTATCGTCGGGATAGTTACAAATACTCTACAGCATCTATGGGTTTGGGAGCTAAAATAGTGACCAAAGACTATTCGGAAAGACTAACCTTATTAACATTTTGTCCACCAGGTCCAGAGCTAGCGCTGTAAGTTATCTCCAGTTTATTTATAGGTATAAAGCCATTGAACTTCTCGTTTGGATCGGGTGTCTGTAAAAGACAAACTTAATTTAATAACTGAGCTATACATTATTAAAACATAATTAAACCAGTTGAGGAAACAGCTATACTTACATATGCAGGAGTTGAAAGTTTTAGAGAACTGTTTGGATATAAGGTCTCCAAAGCAATAGCACTTTTGTATGCCATAGGGCGCTTTAATAAAGTTGTATAGGATGCACCATGCACCACCTTGCGCAGTAAGCCTAATCGTAGGGAGGCAAAAGCCATGTTGGATAAGGTGCCACGGATTATATTATTACATGCACTAAAACATATTATTTCTAAATACTTCTACTTTAGATATTTTTAAATAAAATAACCTCTTTATTCCTCAAATGACATACGAGATGACACTTGACAGCTCTTTTCTTTTTTAATTTAATGACCGGAGCGGTACTATGGCTTTTAAGTCAACATGACAACAGATGACTGCTTACAGTCTCAGACTAAGAGTTCTTAGTCTGAGGCTCACAGTGCTCACTTCTTGCGACTCGTTATCTTGTAGCAATAAGGTTAATAAGCTACATTTGATACTAGTTTAAAGCAAAACTAATCCAGGTAATCTGAACGAATTTGAGGTAAAAAAAATCAAAGCAGTCATGAGAACTGCTGATAAAGTGAAAACTTAAAACTATCAACAAACAGTGTTATTTTTGTATATCGAAATTAATTGTTTGATCTTAAATTAAAACTTGTACATCAAAATTATTAATCATTCATAAAAAAAATATATGTATTATTTAAATTATTAATTTCTTCATTCACAGCCAACTGGCCCAGTGCAATCTATACTATTATAAAACTGTAACAGAGCAATTTTTTCTCAAATATATTTGAGAAAAAATTACTGTAATAGGCTATATAGCCGTGTCTAAACACAAAACAATTTTTTTTAGAATTTTTGTCGGTTTATCTATTTGTCTGTTTGTTTGTTTGTTCGCGTATCACACAAAAACTACTGAACGGATTTTGATGCAACTTTTTTATTTGAAAGGCCTTGATTAGACTTAAAAACTGGTATACATTATCCCGCTACTATATCAGGAACCTGAGATATAACTGAAAAACTAGAAAATTATTTAAACTAGATATTTTAAGAATTTATTTTAAAGAACCACTATATGGATTTTGATGCAACTTTTTTTATTTGAAAGGCCTTGATTTGACTTAAAAACTGGTAGACATTTTAACCCGCTACTATATCGGGAACCTGAGATATAACCGAAAAACTAGCTTTTGGCTGCGGCGAAGCCGCTGGCAAAGGCTAGTAAGTTATATTAATAGAAACAGATAGTGTTATCGTTAACACTTCACGTGACTAAAGCGATCGGTGACGATGACGCGAGTTCCAAGCTTTTTTGTTCACCAAGAAAGTGCTAAACGCGCCTAATGAAGTTTACATTTCAAAATTTAATATGATACATAAGTAAACAGGTAATAGTACGAGTTTTGTATGTTATATTTAAATTATTTTATCTCTAAGATATTTATGTCACTCTACTATATCTACAAAATGTGTAATGTATACGATATTTGTAAGTAGGTACATATATTAATTATAATAAATTGTGTTTAAAGTATCAGCTTACAAGCTTAACAAACAAACAGAAACGTGGTTTCTTTAATGTGGCCGTCGTAACAAAGCTCAAAGTCGCTATACGTGCCATGGAGTGAGCTACGCTCGGGATCTCTACGTGACCGAATCCGTAATACGCTACTTAGCAGAACAAGACTGACTGACCTAGCCTCCGAGTCAGTCATCGGCAATGGGTAGGCGAAAAGTACTTGAGTGGCGACCACGTATCGGCCTCCCACTAGATCGTCCAATGATCGGTCAAAGTCGCAGGGAGCCGTTGAAAGCAAACGACGAGCACCACTTTTTGGGAGACCAGAGAAGGCTATGAATATATGTAGGTACATTATTAATATATAAGTAAGTAAACATACTCATAATGCAATTTAATCTATAGGAATAAAAATATCGCTCAAGATCTTAGAAAGTTAGAAAATAAAACCTTAGATGGTAAATTGTACTTTATACAACCTTTTCGCTCACTAAGCCAGCAAAATTGCTAGTTTTAATTCTTTGTTAGAAAAATATGAGGCATAAAACGCACGCGCGCAGATACGCTCTAAATAATTTAATTAGGATCCCGTTCCGCTCTGTGAGACCCTCTAACACTTCCACAAGAATTCAAAGAACAATATTACCTATCTTGAAATTTTGGATTTTACCGTTTAAATATAATAAATTCATGATATTTTTGATCTATATTTCTTAGGATCTGACATGCTCCGCCACTTTTTAAAGTGCAAATTATTTGTGAATAAGGAAAAAGAGATTTTTGTACTAGCGGGAATCGAACCCGCGTCTTTTCCAATCCGGGGAAGTGCTCTAAGCCATTTTGAGCTATAGTACAGATCTTTCAATCATCCGAATCTCCTTATCACATTTGTCTTAACCACCAACGCCATCTATCGGAAACGCATTTACATGCAATTATCCAATATAGTAAGTTTAATTTTGCAATTAAAATTCATACTATTTGATGGCGCGATTTTTTAAACATTTTTGATCTATATTTCTTAGCATTTTACATGCTCCGCTAGTTTTTAAAGTGCAAATTATTTGTGAATAAGGAAAAAGAGATTTTTCGTACTAGCGGGAATCGAACCCGCTTGGCCCCTTGGTCTCTTTTTCCTTATTCACAAATAATTTGCACTTTAATAAAATTCATGATAAAAGAAAACTCTAGATTTAGATATTTGTTTTACAATACCTATATGTATATAGGATATATCAGAAAGTAATATAGTTTATCTACACATATGCCGGTTGTTACGTCACGCGTGACTAGTTTAAATTGTAGCACTCCTAAAACACCTTAGCCTAGATAAGTACACTGCACCAGGTAAGCTTAATTTTACTACAATTTAAGATTCATACGAAAAGGACGCAGGCGGGAAAAAATGTTCCTAGCCGCACACCCTATCGACCAGGGTAGTGTGGGGCCTGTACCCACTAAAGAAACCGTCTCTCCGCCTTTATTGGCGGGCCACTGGAACTATGTTACATTCCTTCGGTGGAAAAAAAATGTGGAACGCTTCACGATTTTGCGTGTCATCCTTGCGCAGGGGCCATGCTAATCTTCTCTGTATCGTTCCAATTTTAGTATATATGCTGGCGAAGCAAGTACTAGTGCATTTGACCTGTTTTTATAAATAAACACCAAGATCGATTTTTTATCCCAGAAACTTTATAGTGGGATAGTAGACTTTGCATATAGAATATTAGTAATTATCTCGTGGTCATATTTAAGTAGGTATATTCTGAAGTCCACACGAAGTCGCGGGCAAAATCTACTTACATAATAAACTAATCGCTAGCTGTCATAGTATTAATTAGCCGTAAATAGAAGTTAACTGCCTCGGTGGTGTAGCGGTAGTGTATGCGACTGCTAATCATGAGGTCTCGGGTTCCCGATTCCCGGGTCGGGCAATGTTATTGAGCTTTTTCCTAAAAAGAAAAATTCTCAGTAGCAGCCCGGAGTTTGGAAATGTGTCCGGTAGACGTCAATAGGCTCGCCCCCTATTACGTGGGACTTAAACATAGCTGGCGAGTAGTGGGTGTGTAATACATCTCTGCCTACCCCTTCGGGGAATACAGGCGTGATGCTATGCTATGTTTTAAATAGAAGTGCGGCTATTGCTAAGATACGGACTTTCATCAATTATGTTAATAGGATTACGGACAGCGGACGAGACGACGCCGGCTTTCCTAATTTCGTACGACCACGGATAATGATACTTGTCATCGTAAATCAAGAACATTAACTTCTGATGATTGTAATCACATAATTTAAAAAGCTTTGCGATATTTCCTGTTTAATTTTATGCTTGGTTATGAAGCTACAGCTATCAAAATTGCTGGGGCATAGAAATCCGTGTGGTGACGGACTAAGAATACAAGTGTCACCACCCCATTCTTTCCCACGGGTGTCGTATGAGGCGACTAAGGGAAGTAAGCAATTATCATCCATTGTATGACTGGTGGTAGGGCTGGGTACCAAGTGGGAGTACTCGCTTGGTATCGGGCCCAAGCGGGTCGGTACCACCATCTCCCGTGTAACCGGCCATGAAACACATCGTTGCGTTTTGGCTGTACCATGAGATAGCCGTTTATATTTCATGTCATATCTGTGAAATGAATTGGTGAGCAGCGGCTTGACAATACTCTCGGTATAGTTGAGTCCATGGGCGACGGTTACCATTTACCATCAGATGTACCGTGGCTCGTCTGCCACTACTGCAATAAAAAAAAAATATCTCACAGTGAACGGTTGGAAGGTATATATATATATATATATATGTATACAACACCGCGCCATCTGGCAGTGAGTTGCAACAAGTAGACATAGAAACCTTTCCATAGCATAATAGGCGGGCAAAATGTACCTAACCACACACCCCGTCGGCGTCGTTCGGGCAACAAATAGGATAGGTAGTGTGTAGCTGAGCATGTCAAGTGGTAAAATACAGATCAGAAAATTCTTGTTTTCAAATCGCTCCTATTGTACTAAAAAAACATCCATCCATCCATTCATCCGTCAGCCTTTCATCGTCCACTGCTGGACATAAGCCTCCCCAAGAGAACGCCACAGCGAACGGTCCTGAGACGCCTGCATCCAACGACTGCCTGCGACTTTGACCAGATCATCGGTTCACCTGGTGGGAGGCCGTCCTACAATGCGCCGTCCGTTACGCGGTCGCCACTCAAGAACCTTTCTTCCCCAACATTTGTTGGTTCGTCGAGCGATGTGGCCTACCTATTGCCACTTTAGTATGCTGACCCGGCGGGCTATGTCGGTCACTCCCGTTCTCCTACGGATTTCCGTATTACGGATCTTATCACGTAGAGAGATCCCAAGCATAGCCCGCTCCATAGCACGCTGAGCGACTTTAAGCCTTGACATAAGGCCAACATTCAGAGACCACGCCTATGTGCCGTAAGTCATCACTGGTAACACACACTGGTCGTAGACCTTCGTTTTCAGACACTGTGGAATATTGGACAAGAAGATCTCCCTCAGCTTCCCGAACGCTGCCCAGCCGAGCTGGATTTGCCGATCGACCTCTTCCTCGAAGTTGTGTTTACTTTACTGGACAGTCTGCCCCAGAGATACATAGTGGTCGACAACTTCGAGAAGTGCGGCCAAAAAAAAAAATAGGGTCTTATAAGTGGGTCGAACTATTTTTGATGCTGCTGATGATGAGATATTATCATAATTATTTTCCACTTTTTAATTCAACTAGCACCCCTCTCCACCCATGGGATTCGTAAAAGCCGACTGAGGGAATACCGAGGGAGTGGGCAGCAGCACTCCATCGCGTATTATCAACATCCACTGCGATCGCCAACCCGCCTGCCAAGCGTGGCGATTACGGCACTATCCCCCATTCTTGGGGAGGCTTATGTCCAGCAGTGGACTTTAAAAGGCTGATGGATGGATGGATGAATTCAACTAGCTACAATAAGCGTGTTGTTTTAATTTCTTAAACTAGAATTTTATTTAGGAGCAGAAGCCACCACGCATCTGCAAACTGTCAATAAATAAACAAAAAAGTCAATCTGCGCTTCTCACGAATAGAAGGGAAAGGACTTCAAGAGTTAAGTCAAACTATACCGAGAGTATTGTCAAGCCACTATTCACCATTTCATTTCATAGATATGAAATGAAAGAATTAACTATCTCTGCTATTGCTACAACCAAAACACACAAATGTGCTTCATGGCCGGTCACACGGGAGATGGTGGTACCAACCCGCTCGGGCCGGATAGCAAGTGAGCACTCCCACTTGGTACCCAGCCCTACCACCAGTAATAAAATGGGTAATATTTTCTTACTTCCTATCGCGATGATGGGCATTGACGTTGCCCATTAGTGTAGCCCTAGCATAAGCAAGGATGTAAAATAAGATATTGGTAGCTGCGATCAATGTCCCGCAGAGTAACGACAAATCAAAATCTAGTCTCTAGAAATATTACAATTAATGTAAAATTAATTATATAGGTACCGGAATAATGGAGGCTTTCTGTGGGATGTCAATTTTAGAGAGATAATTTATGTGAAAGGTGGTGACTGACGTAATTATAATTAATCATAGGCGAGTAAGTATATCGCTAACCTTTGCTAAGCTAGTAAAATAATAAATATGGCAGATTTGCAGACGCTATTAGAACCATTTCTAATGCGTTTTAAATTCTAAAAGTACAATTAAATTAACATATGTTTCTGTAAGTCATTATACACTTTCTACAACAGTATATCTGAATCATATATCTCAAAATGAAAGCGCATAATCATATTAACATTAGACATTCATAATTATATCGCGATTATACTTAAATTGTTCAAACTTCATGCTTTTCTTCTACGGGCAAACTCCAAAATAGTTGACCTCTGAGAACGTACAGATGGTGCTTTGTTACCTCTATAGATGTTCACAGCGAGAGGGGCGAGGTAGTTCATTGTTAGCTGGAGATGTAATTACCGAGAACTGAGAACATTTTTCAAGTTTAACGGGATAACTAACAGTCTAATACAGTGCTTGTCAAACTTATAGTCATGGATGCCCCCAACGAGGTCTACTGGAGAAATTTTTAAGAAAACTCGAAGTAGACTATAATTGTAAGTATAGTAAGGGGTTTGTTTAGTAGTTGGCAGAATTAAGCCGCAGAGCGTCCCACAATATAATTATGTACCACGGTACGAGCACATCTACCCACATATAACGCTTGAGAGATTAAGTACATTTATTTATCCACTGTTACTGTTTTAATGTTGGGCAGATATCTAATTTCATACCGAGGAAGATATAAATCGTAGTCCTCCGGGGCTCTACGGATTGGCAGATAGAGAGAGAGAATACGCTGCCAATAAATTGATTCAGGCATGCATGTCCTACACGATCAGTGAATCTATGAGCATATCAGCATAGCAATCTATGAACATACACATGAGGTGTGTGCCTTGAGAAGTTTCAACCTTGAACTGGAGATCGGACTTAATATCCCTGTCTTTGAGGTCCGGTTTTACCACTGGACTATCATTGCACTATAAATCGAGACATCGGGTATTTATGATTACCAGCGAGCCATTTGCATTACCACTGAATAAGAAGAAGCTCTCGTAATTTTGAGAATCACTGACCTTATGTAATTGGCGCCGAATGAAGACGTTTATGATGTCCCGCTACGCTTTCGGTTATATTTATTGCTCATTTCATGGACTCCAAATGCAGTAATGAACGAGAATGCTCATTTGAGACGCGTGTGCCTTAATATCAATATGAATACTTACTTACTTATCATCACACCATCTTACCTTGGGGTAGGCAGAGAGTACAGTGCCAAAAGACTATTCGCACATTACATACGATTCCCCAATATTCATAATTCTCTTCATACACGCTCACTGGTTTCGCAGACTTCTGACTCCACCTTCCTTCAATACATGACCCATTTGGTCTAGGTAGATGAGTCTCCCGCCGGCGGACCACTGAAGTAATATAACATAGTTCCAGTGGCCCGCCAATAAAGGCGGAGAGACGGCACAGCGGGTTTATTTTGTGGGTGAGGGCCCCACACTCTACCCTATTCGTTGCCCCGAACAACGGGGTGTGCGGTTAGGAACATTTTCTATCGTCTTAACAAAAAAAAACATAGTTGAGTCTCAGCTTCCCCCTGTACTTACATCCTTCCACTTTCCCATTGTATATCTTCTTAACCGATCACTCGTCGGGATTTGCACCGTTTAACGGTCCGAACCTTTGAACTTTGTGGTGACGGACTAAGAATACGAGTGTCACCACCTCATCCATTCCCGCGGGTGTCATACGAGGCGACTAAGGGAAGTAAGCAATCATCACGCATTGCATTACTGGTGGTAGGACTGGGTACCAAGTGAGAGTACTCACTTGCTCGGTGCAATCAACAAATCAATGATTATAAAAATCAGTCCAGCTGTTCTTGAGTTTTTGTATTGGTCAATGAGCAGTAACCACCTTCACCACCTCTCCCTTGAACCTACACAAAGAGATCAACTAAGCAGGTCCATACCGTGAGAAAATTGCTCTGTTTAATGTTGCATATGGCCCTCAGTATATCGTGGGCATTTGCAAAGACGATTGATGTGACATGTGTATTTTTGAATATTAGTAATGTATGTATGTCCTTTTTTATTAAGGGAAAGCATGTTCTTAACCGCACACCCCGTCGTTCGGGGCAACGAACAGGGTAGTGTCTCTCCGCCTTTATTGACGGGCCACTGGAACTATGTTACATTCCTTCGGTGGTAATGCAAATGTCCTGTGAATTTTAAATTCACAAAATATAAATATCTTTCTTTAAAAAAAAAAGGCCGTGTGGGCCGGCTTTAGAATTGTCCCACCCCTCTCCACCCATGGGAGTCGTAAGAGCTGACTAAGGGAATACCGAGGGGAGTGGGCAGCAGCACTTCCTCGAGTACGTATTAACAACATCCACTGCGATCACCAACCCGCCTGCCAAGCGTGGCGATTACTGCACTATACCCCCATTTTGGGGAGGCCTATGTCCAGCAGTAGACGTGAGAAAGCCTGATGGATGGATGGATGGAAAAAAAAGACTACACCCTGCACTACCGAATAATCTTTGTATCGCGAGGGACTTTACAAACATACAATTTGACGGACACATAGTACACCCAGACTCAAACAACCATTTGTGAATCACACAGTGTTGCCCTGTGTGGGAATCAAACCCACAACTCTCAGGCGAGAGGCCGGTATCTGAACCACTCCGCCATAATACTATTTGATCACCCGCTTTTAATTCTTTTTGTCCGGTCCTTAAGAAGACTTCTACTATCGAATGGAGAAAAGGAATATAATTTGCGAGTGGTGGAGCCTTGCTTATGCATGACAGGACTAACTCGATCAGGGGAATATACCACACTCTCACAGAAGATCAGAGTAAAACAACGACAGGTTGTTTTGGTTGTTTCATATGATGAGTGAGAGCGTGCCTATCCTTCGTATCCTCTCTAGTATCCGTTCTACCCTCTCCTTGTTACCATCATCTCCTTAGATATGGCATCGCGCTAATATCTATGGAAAGGTATACGAGGTGGAGATGAAGATGTTGCTAACGTCTAATGGGCTACATATTGAACGCCACATTAGCTACGGGATATTTGGCCGGCGGACTGTATCCTTATTGGCCATCGTATACTTATATAGGTATATACATGTTAGGTATAGTTAATATAAGAAATAGCTCTTTGAATACTAGATAACGTAACATAATTATAATCTACGCAAGAGAAGCTAAGGGAGCTTATAAACCTAAAATCCCTGAAAATGTTACCTGTTACATAATCTCCTATTTAACTATATTTTTATTTTTGATACTATTTTTAACAAAATAAATCTGGCAATAGGTAAATACTTCGTCTTAATTAATAATAAGATATTACATTTTTAATTTTATTATTATGAACGTTTTGGTCCAGGCGACATTGAGCGCGCGGCTGCAAATCGCATGTCGAGTTCATTAAACTCTGATGAATTATTTTATTTGAACGCGTTAAGTGAAATATGAGTTAGTGGATTTATATATATAT
The DNA here is from genome assembly GCA_948253155.1 of Leucoma salicis. Lineage (NCBI taxonomy): Eukaryota > Metazoa > Arthropoda > Insecta > Lepidoptera > Erebidae > Leucoma > Leucoma salicis. The sequence goes on from OX411812.1 coordinate 1,075,003, forward strand.
CTATAGGGATAGTTCTTTAAAAAGTTCGTGCGGTTGCGAACTCAGAATATGATGCCCACTCACCCCTTTCACTTAAAAAAATAATATTAAGCGGATACCATTGGGACAGAAAAAATCTTAAAACGCAACCTTCCATCTGATTTCTCTACCTAGCTTTATCCTACATTTTAAAAAGCCGCCGGCGGATCCCTGAAGTAATGTCACACAGTTCTAGTTCATTGGATCAAATGATGAGGTGAGCGGTTAGGTGCATTTTTTAAATATAAATAAATATTTACGGACAATTCACACAAGGTCCTCTGGTTCCAAACTAAGCTTAACGCTTGTGCTATGGGTACCAGATTACGGATATAATACATTTATATTACTTTTTTTTTTGTACATACATACATAATAATAAATAGGAAACACCCAGACGATGTACAAATATCTGTGTTAGTCACACAAATAATTGTCCCGAGTGGGAATCGAACCTACGACTTATTGCACGGAAGTCGGTTACAGTACCGACTACGCCACGATGCGGGAAAAAATTTACCTAACCGCACACCCCGTAATTCGGAGGCCCTCACAGTGGGACGACGGACGAGACTGTATTATTTGCCACCCTTGTAGTAAGTTTGAATAAAAAGATCTTTGGATACTTGATAACATAATAAACATGGACGTATTAAAATATTCGGACATAGTCTCGCTAACAAAGCTTTGTGTCTTTCAGAGTCGGCCAGTTCGCTGTACTTACATACCTACACGCACACATTCACACGTTAGTCAGCCATTGCGCTAGTAAACGTTATCACAGTCGGTACGTCTACGCTGCAAAAAATATAAAAATACAGCTAATGTTTTGTGTGGTGAAATGGTGTAAAAACCAAAATAAAAAAATCCAGGACTCACCTTTCATATGTAAATTAATAATTTGTTCACTTATTTCCCGATTTTATAAATTAAAATCAATATTCATTCACCAGAATAAAATAATTCCTCACAAGGCCAGTATTGCTAATATTCACTTGTGTAAATTACTCGAAATATGGGAATTTTATAGTTTTTATTTATTAAGTGTTTATTTAGGTTAATATTAATGGTATAGACTCTGTTTTTTAATTTTATTAACTAAAATGACATTTGGTTGCCACGTAATCGGTAATATAGTGTTTTTGTAGGCTGAGTTACCGAATATACATTTTTAATATTTTTTTATTATAATATATTTTCAGCCGTGTGGGCCGGCTTTAGAATTGTCCCTCCCCTCTCCACCCATGGGAGTCGTAAGAGCCGACTGAGGGATACCGGGGGAGTGGGCAGCAGCACTCCTTCGAGTATTAAGAACATCCACTGCGATCGCCAACCCGCCTGCCAAGCGTGGCGATTACGGCACTATCCCCCCACTCTTGGGGAGGCCTATGTCCAGCAGTGGACGTTAAAAGACTGATGGATGGATGGAAGGATATATTTTCAGCTGGTTTATTAATTTGAATTTGCGTTTGAGTGAATTTATTATTGTAGTAACATTTACAAAATCTAAATTAAAGTAATCATACTTATTTCAATATGTTTAAACGTAATAAAATGGCTCTTAAAAGTGTTATTCATGTTCATAGGCCGATCAACAATGCAATAGATATAGCGTCGGCCCAAAAAAGGCCCGTTTCGGTAAATAACAGCGCTCTTGAGAAATGAGCTCTTATTTTGTTTAGTTCAAATAGTACTTTATTTGTTGCTATTTTAGCTTGATTTCACAGTAAATGTTATTTGTCTTTTCAATTTTAAGTGGTAGTAGTAGATTATTGCTTTGCTCGTTTTTTGTGATAAATTATCGTAAATGTAAGAAAATATTTTAAAGATTTGTGACTTTATTGCTTATTGCCATGATCGTAATTAGGTTGAATTTATAACTGTTTTAAGCCCTTTGTCTCAGTTCATTAGTAAACAGATGTAGCTGCATAAGTATAATTATATGCACACGGACAGTTTTTAGCTTGATTTTGTTCGTGACACTGTATGTGGTTGGTATTGATGATCGAAGTTGATAAGATACCATCCAAAGTTTTGACTCTTCTGTTATTAATAAATTTGATAACCAGAGGAGGCTTACGTTTTCCATCGAAAGATTTAGTCAATTCATGTTGCATTTGCTATATGGTTATCTTTAATTTTTTTACATAGCTCACGCCTATTTTCCCCGAAGGGGTTGACAGAGGTGAATTACACACCCACGATTCGCCAGCTTTGTTTAAGTCTCACGTAATAGGGGGCGAGCCTATTGCCGTCTACTAGGCACATTTCTAAATTCCGGGCTGCTACTGAGAATATTTCTTTTAACAAAAAATCTCAATAACACTGCCCGATCCGGGGATCGAACCCGAGACCTCATGATCAGCAGTGACTCACACTATCGCCGCACCACAGAGGCAGTTAATTTTTTTTATTCTTATAATGGGAAACTGAAATATTTTTTACAATAATTATAGCTGTTTTGTTGTCAATAAACCTCTCAAACAAGACACTATTCTAAAAAAAATACTCAGAATTGGGGATGTTAAACATAAAACATAAACATTAGGTACCTACAGTAAATAAGTAAACAAACATCTTCTTTTACTATATACTCTTTCTGCCACTATACTCCTCCATTGTAAATTAAATAAATAAATACATTAAAACTGTGTTTCTATGGCATACATTTTAATAGGGACATTTGGCCACCATTATCCTTTTCAAATAGTACGATATATTTTGCATACATTTCCAATAAACTTTGCTGCCGACTTGTATTTCTTTTAATATAGTAAAAAGGGTAAATTTGGCCAACATGGCAACCCTAAATTCATTCACACATAGATAGCCGCCGCCATTACGCTGCCTCAATTTTGTCTTAGCGAGATTCTGTCCGTTCTTTTACATCCATGATAATAAATAATCAACGCAAGCGTAGCTAAGGCCGTTTATAACCTAACAAATTCTTCAGCAAATCACTGAACGTTTAATGTACGACCTCCTTACTTCGTGTAGCTTAACACCTCTCGCGTTATCACTGTCATTAGTAAAGCGTGATATCAGCAATCTTTCCGCCTACATGATTATCTTCACGAATTAACGCATCGCTTTAGAAACTTCGTATCGCTCTGCTGTATGGTGCCTGTCTATCTAGCTCTTTAATCCCCAATGGTTTCAGACATAATCATTCACAGGCGGTTTTCTATCCTTCCACATTTATGCGCTTATTGTTGTACCTACATAATAACTCGTGCTATATTTGTTTTGATCTGTATTTTATCACTTGACATGCTCAGCTACTTTATAGAACAAATTATTTGTGAATGTGGAAAAAGAGACCTTTACTGCAAGCGGGACAAAATAAATAAATGTGTCCATTTGCATAATACTTTCTGATATTTACGCGAATAATAATATCAGCCTTGGACATCTATCATCAAGTCCACCCGTGATCATGAATGCTGTAAAGTATTCGAAGCGTCGGGATAGTAGTAAAATCAAGTAAACGCGATAGATTCCGTTTTATTTCAAAATGTGTCCATTTGCATCACAAAATAACTTATTTTTAAAGTTTAAAGTAGCTGAGCATGTCAAGTGATACACAGATCACAATATAAAAAAAAAGGTTTATGCTATTTTGTTGAAAGTCGTCACCAGAATGCGCTGCAGTGCAGCATTTTTATACCGTCTCAATAGGTGATGCCGCGATAGTGTAGAAAAAAGTAAAGTAAGACGACAACTCAAGAACAAAATTGGTCAGTTATTTTACTGGATTCTGATAACCTCTAGTGACTGTCAATATGTTATTTGACAGTAGGAACCTATGGTTTACGTACCCTTTAAAGTACGCAGGAGGTAAAGATAAAATAAATGCCATATTTAGTTACCCATCTGATGCCGGCTGGACGAATGTTGCTTTAACCACATTCTGGCGGCAAACGCACATTTACGAAAATAATATAATCTTTATGGTGGTCCATAGAGTTTATTTTTAGTATATAATTATATATAGTATAGTAGTCATTTTTTGTTAAAGCGGGAAAAAATGCCCCTAACCGCACAACCCGTCGTTCGGCGCAACTTCCAGCGCGTAATGTGGGGCCCTCACCCACTAAATAAACCCGCCGTTTGCCGTCTCTCCGCCTCTACTGGCGGACCACTGGAACTGTGTGACATTATTGCAGTGGTCACCATTAATTATACCTAAGTACTAATATTATAAACGTGAAAATGTTATTGATATTTTATTCACGCCGTAATTACTAAACCGATCATCATGAAATTTTGTATACGCACGTACAGTCTCGAGTACAGAAAAGGACAAGGTACTTACTACTTTTATCCCGGATATAAGGACTATGAACATAGAATTATGTAAATATCTTAGTTCTAAATAGTCCAACACATTTGACGACCATTCGGGTTTGATTTAGAGTTGAACGGTCATGAAAAGATTCATTCGGCATGTAGAGATTAGCAATAGTATAGGTGCAGATGGCGGGCATGGGTTCAAAGGATTGTATCGACGAGTCCCAAAAACCCGCCTCACTGTCATGATATTATCATTTAGGGTCTGGCCTGTGTCCAGCTGTGGACGACGAAAGGCTGATGGACGAAGACCCATAACGACATACATAAAATACTGTCTAATATAAATAGCTGGCTGCTTTGACTTTAGATGGCAGTGTGTCCTTAAAAAAATATATTCTGCAAGCTGAGCCCTGAGTTATTTCACAGTGGGTGGCAAACATGCATACGGCCCACCTGATGGTATGCGGTTACCGTAGCCTATTGACGCTAGCAACACCAGAGGCATCACTCGATCGTCAGATGGTGCGTCGCCATCTACAAGTAAAGGGATATGAGGTGGTTAAGAGGTATATTAAGGAGCGGATAGGTAGGATACTAAGGACAGGAAGGATAATAAGGAGAGAATAGGAAGGCGGGGAGGGTGATAGGTACTTCCACGATCGAGCCGGTCCATTCATGCTGGGATAAGCAAGGCCACTTAATAGTTAGTTAACATGTAATTTACTACCTTCGGTCAACGAAGTTTACTACACTACAGAGAAAATCGATGTCATAATCTATCAAAGTATCAAAACAAAAAATATCTTTAGATACAACCTTAAAGCAATCTTAAGAAAGTTCATAATTAATAACGAGAGGTTTCTTGGTTGAGTTAAATCTTAGAAAGGTGAAATTCTGTTTAAATGGGTTTAGTAGTATCAGGAGGCCCAAAGATGCAATTAATACATTTTACGTTTACTAATACCAGTATAGTTAGCATAACTTATTACAAAACTGTTTTAACAGCGCTAAAAATTGGTGAGAACTAGGTACGCTACTATTTTAGGTACCTACAGTAAACTAGATAAATACAATATAATTTACTTTAAATAAATCATATTCTGTAGATATACATTATTTATTTTATAATAATAATGTTTTATTATCGCTTTATAACTGGTATGGAATGAAATATCACCTTTTTAAACTTTCACGGGTAAAATAAAAGCTTTGTGATTTGTGATAGTAACTGCGAAATGCGGCCTGATTTCTCTACCTAGCTTTATCCTACATTTTAAAAAGCCGCCGGCGGATCCCTGAAGTAATGTCACACAGTTCTAGTTCATTGGATCAAATGATGAGGTGAGCGGTTAGGTGCATTTTTTAAATATAAATAAATATTTACGGACAATTCACACAAGGTCCTCTGGTTCCAAACTAAGCTTAACGCTTGTGCTATGGGTACCAGATTACGGATATAATACATTTATATTACTTTTTTTTTTGTACATACATACATAATAATAAATAGGAAACACCCAGACGATGTACAAATATCTGTGTTAGTCACACAAATAATTGTCCCGAGTGGGAATCGAACCTACGACTTATTGCACGGAAGTCGGTTACAGTACCGACTACGCCACGATGCGGGAAAAAATTTACCTAACCGCACACCCCGTAATTCGGAGGCCCTCACAGTGGGACGACGGACGAGACTGTATTATTTGCCACCCTTGTAGTAAGTTTGAATAAAAAGATCTTTGGATACTTGATAACATAATAAACATGGACGTATTAAAATATTCGGACATAGTCTCGCTAACAAAGCTTTGTGTCTTTCAGAGTCGGCCAGTTCGCTGTACTTACATACCTACACGCACACATTCACACGTTAGTCAGCCATTGCGCTAGTAAACGTTATCACAGTCGGTACGTCTACGCTGCAAAAAATATAAAAATACAGCTAATGTTTTGTGTGGTGAAATGGTGTAAAAACCAAAATAAAAAAATCCAGGACTCACCTTTCATATGTAAATTAATAATTTGTTCACTTATTTCCCGATTTTATAAATTAAAATCAATATTCATTCACCAGAATAAAATAATTCCTCACAAGGCCAGTATTGCTAATATTCACTTGTGTAAATTACTCGAAATATGGGAATTTTATAGTTTTTATTTATTAAGTGTTTATTTAGGTTAATATTAATGGTATAGACTCTGTTTTTTAATTTTATTAACTAAAATGACATTTGGTTGCCACGTAATCGGTAATATAGTGTTTTTGTAGGCTGAGTTACCGAATATACATTTTTAATATTTTTTTATTATAATATATTTTCAGCCGTGTGGGCCGGCTTTAGAATTGTCCCTCCCCTCTCCACCCATGGGAGTCGTAAGAGCCGACTGAGGGATACCGGGGGAGTGGGCAGCAGCACTCCTTCGAGTATTAAGAACATCCACTGCGATCGCCAACCCGCCTGCCAAGCGTGGCGATTACGGCACTATCCCCCCACTCTTGGGGAGGCCTATGTCCAGCAGTGGACGTTAAAAGACTGATGGATGGATGGAAGGATATATTTTCAGCTGGTTTATTAATTTGAATTTGCGTTTGAGTGAATTTATTATTGTAGTAACATTTACAAAATCTAAATTAAAGTAATCATACTTATTTCAATATGTTTAAACGTAATAAAATGGCTCTTAAAAGTGTTATTCATGTTCATAGGCCGATCAACAATGCAATAGATATAGCGTCGGCCCAAAAAAGGCCCGTTTCGGTAAATAACAGCGCTCTTGAGAAATGAGCTCTTATTTTGTTTAGTTCAAATAGTACTTTATTTGTTGCTATTTTAGCTTGATTTCACAGTAAATGTTATTTGTCTTTTCAATTTTAAGTGGTAGTAGTAGATTATTGCTTTGCTCGTTTTTTGTGATAAATTATCGTAAATGTAAGAAAATATTTTAAAGATTTGTGACTTTATTGCTTATTGCCATGATCGTAATTAGGTTGAATTTATAACTGTTTTAAGCCCTTTGTCTCAGTTCATTAGTAAACAGATGTAGCTGCATAAGTATAATTATATGCACACGGACAGTTTTTAGCTTGATTTTGTTCGTGACACTGTATGTGGTTGGTATTGATGATCGAAGTTGATAAGATACCATCCAAAGTTTTGACTCTTCTGTTATTAATAAATTTGATAACCAGAGGAGGCTTACGTTTTCCATCGAAAGATTTAGTCAATTCATGTTGCATTTGCTATATGGTTATCTTTAATTTTTTTACATAGCTCACGCCTATTTTCCCCGAAGGGGTTGACAGAGGTGAATTACACACCCACGATTCGCCAGCTTTGTTTAAGTCTCACGTAATAGGGGGCGAGCCTATTGCCGTCTACTAGGCACATTTCTAAATTCCGGGCTGCTACTGAGAATATTTCTTTTAACAAAAAATCTCAATAACACTGCCCGATCCGGGGATCGAACCCGAGACCTCATGATCAGCAGTGACTCACACTATCGCCGCACCACAGAGGCAGTTAATTTTTTTTATTCTTATAATGGGAAACTGAAATATTTTTTACAATAATTATAGCTGTTTTGTTGTCAATAAACCTCTCAAACAAGACACTATTCTAAAAAAAATACTCAGAATTGGGGATGTTAAACATAAAACATAAACATTAGGTACCTACAGTAAATAAGTAAACAAACATCTTCTTTTACTATATACTCTTTCTGCCACTATACTCCTCCATTGTAAATTAAATAAATAAATACATTAAAACTGTGTTTCTATGGCATACATTTTAATAGGGACATTTGGCCACCATTATCCTTTTCAAATAGTACGATATATTTTGCATACATTTCCAATAAACTTTGCTGCCGACTTGTATTTCTTTTAATATAGTAAAAAGGGTAAATTTGGCCAACATGGCAACCCTAAATTCATTCACACATAGATAGCCGCCGCCATTACGCTGCCTCAATTTTGTCTTAGCGAGATTCTGTCCGTTCTTTTACATCCATGATAATAAATAATCAACGCAAGCGTAGCTAAGGCCGTTTATAACCTAACAAATTCTTCAGCAAATCACTGAACGTTTAATGTACGACCTCCTTACTTCGTGTAGCTTAACACCTCTCGCGTTATCACTGTCATTAGTAAAGCGTGATATCAGCAATCTTTCCGCCTACATGATTATCTTCACGAATTAACGCATCGCTTTAGAAACTTCGTATCGCTCTGCTGTATGGTGCCTGTCTATCTAGCTCTTTAATCCCCAATGGTTTCAGACATAATCATTCACAGGCGGTTTTCTATCCTTCCACATTTATGCGCTTATTGTTGTACCTACATAATAACTCGTGCTATATTTGTTTTGATCTGTATTTTATCACTTGACATGCTCAGCTACTTTATAGAACAAATTATTTGTGAATGTGGAAAAAGAGACCTTTACTGCAAGCGGGACAAAATAAATAAATGTGTCCATTTGCATAATACTTTCTGATATTTACGCGAATAATAATATCAGCCTTGGACATCTATCATCAAGTCCACCCGTGATCATGAATGCTGTAAAGTATTCGAAGCGTCGGGATAGTAGTAAAATCAAGTAAACGCGATAGATTCCGTTTTATTTCAAAATGTGTCCATTTGCATCACAAAATAACTTATTTTTAAAGTTTAAAGTAGCTGAGCATGTCAAGTGATACACAGATCACAATATAAAAAAAAAGGTTTATGCTATTTTGTTGAAAGTCGTCACCAGAATGCGCTGCAGTGCAGCATTTTTATACCGTCTCAATAGGTGATGCCGCGATAGTGTAGAAAAAAGTAAAGTAAGACGACAACTCAAGAACAAAATTGGTCAGTTATTTTACTGGATTCTGATAACCTCTAGTGACTGTCAATATGTTATTTGACAGTAGGAACCTATGGTTTACGTACCCTTTAAAGTACGCAGGAGGTAAAGATAAAATAAATGCCATATTTAGTTACCCATCTGATGCCGGCTGGACGAATGTTGCTTTAACCACATTCTGGCGGCAAACGCACATTTACGAAAATAATATAATCTTTATGGTGGTCCATAGAGTTTATTTTTAGTATATAATTATATATAGTATAGTAGTCATTTTTTGTTAAAGCGGGAAAAAATGCCCCTAACCGCACAACCCGTCGTTCGGCGCAACTTCCAGCGCGTAATGTGGGGCCCTCACCCACTAAATAAACCCGCCGTTTGCCGTCTCTCCGCCTCTACTGGCGGACCACTGGAACTGTGTGACATTATTGCAGTGGTCACCATTAATTATACCTAAGTACTAATATTATAAACGTGAAAATGTTATTGATATTTTATTCACGCCGTAATTACTAAACCGATCATCATGAAATTTTGTATACGCACGTACAGTCTCGAGTACAGAAAAGGACAAGGTACTTACTACTTTTATCCCGGATATAAGGACTATGAACATAGAATTATGTAAATATCTTAGTTCTAAATAGTCCAACACATTTGACGACCATTCGGGTTTGATTTAGAGTTGAACGGTCATGAAAAGATTCATTCGGCATGTAGAGATTAGCAATAGTATAGGTGCAGATGGCGGGCATGGGTTCAAAGGATTGTATCGACGAGTCCCAAAAACCCGCCTCACTGTCATGATATTATCATTTAGGGTCTGGCCTGTGTCCAGCTGTGGACGACGAAAGGCTGATGGACGAAGACCCATAACGACATACATAAAATACTGTCTAATATAAATAGCTGGCTGCTTTGACTTTAGATGGCAGTGTGTCCTTAAAAAAATATATTCTGCAAGCTGAGCCCTGAGTTATTTCACAGTGGGTGGCAAACATGCATACGGCCCACCTGATGGTATGCGGTTACCGTAGCCTATTGACGCTAGCAACACCAGAGGCATCACTCGATCGTCAGATGGTGCGTCGCCATCTACAAGTAAAGGGATATGAGGTGGTTAAGAGGTATATTAAGGAGCGGATAGGTAGGATACTAAGGACAGGAAGGATAATAAGGAGAGAATAGGAAGGCGGGGAGGGTGATAGGTACTTCCACGATCGAGCCGGTCCATTCATGCTGGGATAAGCAAGGCCACTTAATAGTTAGTTAACATGTAATTTACTACCTTCGGTCAACGAAGTTTACTACACTACAGAGAAAATCGATGTCATAATCTATCAAAGTATCAAAACAAAAAATATCTTTAGATACAACCTTAAAGCAATCTTAAGAAAGTTCATAATTAATAACGAGAGGTTTCTTGGTTGAGTTAAATCTTAGAAAGGTGAAATTCTGTTTAAATGGGTTTAGTAGTATCAGGAGGCCCAAAGATGCAATTAATACATTTTACGTTTACTAATACCAGTATAGTTAGCATAACTTATTACAAAACTGTTTTAACAGCGCTAAAAATTGGTGAGAACTAGGTACGCTACTATTTTAGGTACCTACAGTAAACTAGATAAATACAATATAATTTACTTTAAATAAATCATATTCTGTAGATATACATTATTTATTTTATAATAATAATGTTTTATTATCGCTTTATAACTGGTATGGAATGAAATATCACCTTTTTAAACTTTCACGGGTAAAATAAAAGCTTTGTGATTTGTGATAGTAACTGCGAAATGCGGCCGAATAATGCTATCTCATTGGATAAATTTCTAACGGGCCGCCTGTGCCTATATTCACTTCGTGTAACCCGGCCGTTCGTTCGCTGCCATCTTCACTGACCAGTTTGTCGCGAACTGTTGTAGGGGTAACGTCGTTGTCAAAAAATAATCGCAATATTTACTGAACAAATAAAAACCCTACCGGTAAAAATATTTACTAGCTATAAATCTGATACTAAAGAAAAATAAGTGTAGAGTTAATTGATGAAGTGTTAGATAGATTCGCCGTTAGCGAATACAGTGCAACCCTGTGATTAGATCTCGCGATCTACGTGACTGCATTTCGTGGTGTGAGTTTGCTGAAGTGTGTAAAGGTAAGTTTTTGTTATTACTTTATCTGTGGAATGCGACGGTCGGACAGCCTGCCGCGTCGTTGGGGGAGCGACTCCCGCGAATCGATTGTCCCGGTCTGTAGACTCGGGTCGGATAAGTAGACATAGCTAAGTACGTACCGTTCACTAGCCAGGCACTCTGGGGCTGAACAGTGAACACCCTTGCTCTCTCCCTCTCGTTATGCGCCATATTTGGCTTTTCATTTAGTGATCTTGAACTAGCCAGAACGTGGCGCTTCGGTATTGTTATATCTAATGAATTATTTATAAACATTCTTCTATACACGGCTTTTGTTTTTTCAGCTGTATCCAGGTGGTTATTATACTAACGAAGTGTATCAGCTCTTCCTCTATGTACTTGTCTTGTACTACTATTAATGGTACACTCCGAGTCTTTGACACTACCCTCGTATAGTAAATTAGTGAAAATAAATTCTGTAGGTAGGTAGGTATACACTAGATAGAATGAAGACGGAAGGAACTATATAGGTAGCTAAGTAAATATTCTGTAAAGAGGAATAAAAAGATTTTTCCGCAACAGGAAATAGGTATTTACGGTAATGCTAATACTATACCGGCTGTTCACAAAAAATAACACCGGCATTTAAGCTAAAATAAATTTTAATCCATTACGAAAAGGCTTATGTAACGCATTGTCATTACCAGAAATACCTATATACCTACCTAGTTTGGCTTTAGTAGTAAGATCAAGGACCACCAAGAACAAGAACGGTATCGAGTTCGATCTCAAGTCGTGAGGACAGGAGTTTGTTGACCTTTGTTTTTACTAAAGAGAACTCTATAGGTAGGTTATACGTATTATTATTGTGCATTGATGTCCATAAATGCGTTAATATGTTTGTTTAACATGTTTTCCCTATTTGTAGGTAGGTAGGTACATACGCAACAAAATATGACATATTAAGTCTTGTGGTATGGCTCTAAGAGTATGCTATAATTATGAAATACCTACTTACATTGTTACATTTTACGAACTCCAATATAATTTTAGCTGACTAAATAGGTATGAAATGAATTAAAATACTTAAATTAAAAAAATAATTATATACCTACCTCAATTAAGAAAAAAAACAATTCAAAATCGACGTTTATGACGAAATTAAAGGAGGAAGCCCATCAGCCATACAAAAAAATGCCTGAAATGTACAACAATGAAATATACGCCAAAACGTACTACAAGTCTTAGGAAACCCATTATAATATCAATTATTATCAAAAAAACTAGGTAGTAACCAGTTCCAAACATTTCTTTAAACATTGGTTAAGTTATGGTAAGGAATAATATGCAATAATAAAACAGCAATACGTAAACATTTTTGTTTCATCATTAAAAAAACTAATATCATCATCTTTTTAGATATTTTTATATATATTTTTAGCATTTGACATGCTTAGCACTATACATTAAACACAAAGTGAAAAATGTGAAATCGAAATTTTCACTTTGTGTTTAATAATATCATCATCATCAACAAACTGAGCAGGAGGATAAATATTAATTTAGTACCGCGCCGGTGCTAAAAAGTATAATATAAGTAATGCCATAATTATCTTTTTTTATTTATTCTACTCCTTGATTTATTCTACTCTTTGATGCAATATGTCAAACTGTCATTAAGGCAAAGAACATGTGTTTCATACAGCCACGATACGTTTTCTATTTTGAAAATAATTTGATTTTAATTTATATTGACACGCATATATTATTTTAATTATATTTACGGTACATATAGGTTGAATTATATCAAAATAATAACTGTGGACTAATTCCATCCTACTCCAAAAATCAATAAGACTGAATTAGACGGATATCAAGTTTAATATTTTAATGGTCGTTATATTTTTGCCCTACTCAAACAAACTTGAGAATTATTTCATTATTATACATATTTTATTCTAAATAGAATTAAGGTCTATTAATAGTTACTGTCCATTTCAGGCATTTTTTGGGCTTTGCCCTTTCTTGTGTAGACAAGGTAATGTCTGTAGAGTCTGTACCGCCTCTATGGCAATATTAGCGCCATAGGTACCTACCTACCTTGGAGAATTAAAAAAATAAATATTACTTTAATGTTATAGGGTGAATAAACAATAGGTATCTACTTAGATAAGTAATACTTCAATATGGTCTTCTGATCATTCAACTATACAAAGCGTACTGTCTAGCCGCTGCTCACCATTTCGTTTCACGGATATGAAATGAAAGAATTAACGGCTCCCGCTATAACCAAAACACACACACAAATATATATATATATATATATTCCCAGCTGGTCACACAGAAGACGGTGGTAGGTACCAACCCGTTCGGGTCTGATAACAAGCGAGTATGAGTATTCCTTGCTCCAATCCTAGCACGAAAAATCCAATGGATTATAAAATAACGGCTTACTTCCCTTAGTTGTACTCGTACGACACCCGCAGGAAAGAAAGGATGTTATGGGCTGTTGTCAAGTTGTGATGGGGTAGGTATCAATACGTAATCTCATTATAATCGGTAAAATGTACTTATCAAAAAAATAAGACAATCTTTCAAATGCCTATTTGAAAAAAAAGCCTTTTCTTTTTATCATTGTACAGCGGGGGCTCTGAAGAAGCCTAAAGGCTGAATTTAAAATGCAAAACAAATACGAGTATGATTTACCGCATTTTTTGTTATTTATCTTCGAGCTATTTTTGTTTATTGGAATATTAAAGAAAAGTATATAGATACTTATATAACCATTCCCCGTTAAATTAAAATAATTAAGTAAAATCGATATCTCCTCGATCCTAAAAATCGTAACGAATTGTAAATATCCGAGCACTGTGCTTGAAATTCTCTTTGATGGTAAACGATGTTAAAACTAAAGTTTTTAATGTAACTACTTAAAAAAAGCACTTGTCGGTATATTTTAGACAAACCAGGTGTGAATAAAGAGCACCCGTTAGCAAGACATCCGAAACAGGACACGACTTTTCAATTAAAAGAACGTGTGATTCGCTCGACTAACTTGACAATAATTAGTGAATTGTGTTAAAAGAAAACCACAATATATTGCCCACACGGCATCTAACCATCAAGCGCTAGTGATTTAGTGTTGCGTTGACAGACGCCGTTGAATTAGACCGTGGTATATAATAATATAATATATTTAATCTCTTATTACCCTGTGTATTTTGGAGATCCGCAGGGGCGCAAAGGCTGGATACGGTTATTTAGATGTAAGGGCTACTTGCACCTCTACGCTTACGCTTACGCTTACGTCTTACAGCTAAATAACCCACCGTACAGCTTTCCATTATCCTGTGGTTTTTGTTAATTTTTTCTTTACTTTTTTTTATTTTGTTCTGTTGGTAAGACTTAGTACCTAGTTAAGACTTAGTACTCACTGGTTACCCCGAACGGATGAGTAACACCGTCTTATTTAGATTTAAGCTGCTGTGACGCATCGGGCTTTGTTTTAGTGCAGAAGAACATAGTAGTTGAGCAGCCGACATAAATAGTAAAAACAATGAGAGGAACTGTCAATAATACTCAATCGCGTTGGTAATCGTGATTGGAGTTTTAGTTTCCATTAAAACAAAAAAAAAATTGATCATATTGCGATATAAGTCCCGAATTCTGTAACTGTGTTCTAATCCGAACTGAGCCAGTCTGATGGGACTAACTATGGGCTAATTTTTTCTCACTTTGAGAGGATACCCGTGCGCAACAGAAGGCTTGTGAAAAAATAATTAACGCATTTCATGATCAGCAACATATTTTTAGTCTCATTTAAATTAAAGCAAACAATATTTAATTTTTTTAAATCCCATTTTAATGTGCTCACCATTCGTGTATTTCGAGCGCCATTGTTGTATCAAAAGAGAATATTAGTAGTCTAGACTAGACGGTTAAATGTTAGTCCCATTCGCAAACTTTCACTTCACAAAAATTAATTTAGTCTGACTTTTTTGATGAGATGGGAAGACTTATTATTTTTTGTCTGCTAACATTATTATATTAAAATGAAGATTAAAATTAACTGAGATTCCGGATTCTGAATTTAGCCTTTAAATTAGACCAAAAGAAATGTATCGATGCTTTAACCCGCCCAATTTTATTAAAATGTAATGAGCAATTAATGAACCCATAAACAATCATTGAACGAGAAAATATATAATATAAACCCTGCATCATAAGGTACTTTATCGTTCAACGATAGTTTTGGCGTCGTTTGAATAAGATATAAATAAATTTTCTATTGCTCGAATAATAAATGGACAGAATAAGTCTTGTACTTTCAAAGTAAAATCGCAATCGCCAGCTACGAGGAAAAATATCACAAAATAACAGTCATTCTCATTACAAAAAATGCTTAGTAATGATATTGATCATCATTTTAACAGTATTATTTGTCAGGTGAAAGTTAGTTCACAATAAAAATGAAGTTTAAAAGTTGTAGGTAGGTATACTCGTATTAGGTCGAAGAATGCGTTCGAATAAATATTTTTGCTATACTTTCCCAAATACTTGATGGACACACATCGCACTGACTTTCCAAGAGGCATAGATGTTATCAGTTTCATGAAAATGAGGCTCATTTAGCTGGTATGTAATTACGGAGCCATTTCAGTAATTAAATGCTCTTATTTTTAATTATTCTGTAGTGCGATCACCGGAACCGGCCGGAACGTGTATCCGAACGAGGTATATCGTTATATATACCTACTTGGCGTTCTCATTTTAAATTTTGTTTTTTTCGTTAGTGATAGATCTATTTCTTTATAATGTCATAATTTATTTTTATTACCAGCCTGAGAAATAGGCAATCGAAATAGTATGTGAGCCGTTTATTACATATTTCATCAATTAATTTCAATAACCTAGCAAAGCTAGGGATTTAACAGAACAAATTTTATTATCTGTTATAACTGTGTGAAAAAGAAATGTTTGACTCTTAAAGATACCAGCAGCTGTAATATATTCACTCACTGACAACATCAGTACATATTCATTTTTTGCTCTTGCTAGTCGCGCTTATCGCTGTCATGTATTCTCATTTGTTTGGTTTGGATATTTGGTCTTGACTCTCACCATGATTGACATATCGAATAGTTGTTTATTGATAACCTATCTGTTATTATCAGATGGTTGCATTGCGTCGCTTATTAGCATTTTGAAGAGGCTTTCATTGAGTTACATTCGTATATTTGCGATATCAATCCATAGATTTAGTTACAACATTTTATTTTAACCAATTTTCGTAAGAAGAATATTTCTTTTAAAGTGAAAAATATTTTGGGCACGGAGTTCATCCTGTGATTCAACATTTAATGTTGCGCGTATCTGACCGTGTAGCTGGCAATACCGTCGTGATTATTGACAGACATCCGTCCATTGTGAGACATGCTTAGGTATGCGCTGTGCGTCTGAACATAGCATGGTTCTCCATATGAATGCTTTATCATTATCACCATTGGTCCTAATGTAATGATACATTATAAAACCATTGTTCCGTCAAAGATAATTTTAGGTGTCTGTAATTGGCAAGAGAGAGTAGAGTTCTGGACTGATCCTACTGCTCTTCTGACTTGCCGGAAGTATAAATCATACATATATGAAAAAAGACTCTGTAATATATTAATCAGTCGGTACTAGCTGTCAGAAACTAATGACAGTCAACATAATTCATATATTTTACATCGGATGAACGAGTGAACAATGAGATGCCTGGTAGAAGTAGTATACCTGTCATGAATCGAAGATACAAAAGTTGAGTTTGAATTGATTAATGGTGATGATTTAACCTTTTTTCAAGATATGAACAGCAATGAAATGGCATTAAAGGTACATTCCAAAATAATATTGACCACGACCTCGCCTATCGAAAGGTTTCTTTCCTGAATTCTTCAGAAGATAGTTAGACAACGAAATCCACAAAATACTTGCTTCGCTTCCAATGTTCGCCATCTTTAAAACGCTTGTGTTTTGACTATTAACTACGCGTATTGGACTCTCAACATTACTCAATATAAAAGGAATTTTATCTCTATTTTAATCCGATGCCCCATTATACAAAATGCAGGCGGCTTTAACGAGATTCGTGACGAATCCGCCATTGCGGTATTTGCAAATCGAACGAGCACAGATAATAAAAATAATCTCTGGATAATCGCAATAGAATGTCTTTTAAAATAAAACAAAGTAAGCACACACTGATTGGTGCAGTGCAGTGTAATTTTAGCTCTGAGTGCTCAGACGATGGCCTGGCGTATGGTTTTCCTTTTATGGGTGCCATCTTGTTGTCGCATTTGTTTATTCGAGAATAATATTGGTACCTACCTACTGACTTCGGTATTTACTGTACTTACTTAAAACAGAATAGGTAGGTAATTATTTTCACTAGTCATTAGACATCACTGCGTGTATTTGAAACTTTCAATAGGAGGTAGGTACCTACCTACCTATTTTTTATAATACTTCCATCCATCCATCCATCAGCCTTTCAACGTCCACTGCTGGACATAGGCCTCCCCAAGAGAACGTCACGATGAGCGGTCCCGTCATGGGGGATAATGCCGTAATCTCCACGCTTGGTAGGCGGGTTGGCGATCGCAGTGTATGTTGTTAATACTCGATGGAGTGTTGCTGCCCACTCCCCCGGTATTCCGGTATATATTATATAGGTACAATATATGATTTCCGAATTTGACGCTTTAGTACTACATACAAGACTTACTTAATGACTAGGAGATAGGTACTTTTTCCTCAATAAATCAAAAATGTTTCTGTAGTTTATTTGAGACTGCACAGCAGTCTGTTTCTGTTGTTTTGTCATTGAAATGTCCTCTGGAACCATATGGCTTAAAAGCAAACACAAAACACTTGTTTCTTTAATCTCGCGTCTCGCTTACAAACAGACAATACTGCGTTTTGTATGTAGGTACCTATATATCCCTATATATTACATATGAATGCCTTCATTGTGATGCGTAATGGCCTGTTGGACGGGATGGGACAGAATACACCTTTGACTCTAAGTAGGTATACAGAAAAATATATGCACATGTAAGGAAATAAATTATATTATTTCCTTTTTGTATTACTTATGGCGGCAGACGCCAGTCCACTTGATGGTAAATAGTAACTGCCGGCCATGGACTCCACAATACTAAGAATAGCTACTGCAAATCCACCATTTCATTCCACATTGTGAGAAATGAATGTTCCCACGACAACCAACACACATCGGAGGCTTCACGATCGGTCTCTCGTCAAACGGTAGTAGGCACTAATCCACTCGACCAGATAACAAGTAAGGACTCCCACTTGGTTGGTAGGTAGTTACTAGGGCTTGCATTCGAATATTCGAATTATTCGAATATTGAGCTTTCTCGGATATTCGAATACAAAAATATTATATTCGAATAATATTTTCTAGTAATATTGTCTTTTTATCACCCCAATAACTAATATTGTGTTCTGTATGAAGTAAGTAACAAGTAGCTAATTTATCAAACCAAGGAATTGGCGCTGTATTATATAGAAGGTCCTAGACAGGTCTCGTTAAATCGAGCATACAAGTTTCTGCTAAGTAGTAGTAAGTAAAAGATATTCTACTAGTATAGAGTGTGGAAAGGTATTATCATCTACTGAATAAATTTGCAACAATTTCAATCTCTACATGATGAATTCCTTCTAGCGGTTAAACAGATAGATCTCCAAGGCTACGGGACACGATATTCGCCAATTTAATACTCGAAAGCGAACTCGAAGCATTAGCAAGGGATTTGTCTGTCAGCCAAAGCCAGCTGACTAAGCTAAAGACAAGTGATGGTACTGTCATTTCATTCCGAGGTGAGATCTTGAGATAGGTCCACCAGTTCTATGGACAGTTGTACAGATTCCAGAGTCCTGTTGTCGGCTTGGTCCAAGATCCCAGATCCAAGCTAACTCGGCACTTTATCAAAGATATCCCGGACATCAGCCTGTACGAGAACAGAATGTATCTCAAACATCTAAAGACCGGAAAGGTACTGGGAGACAACGGAATTACCACAGAACTTTTGAGAGCAGTCGGAAAGCCGATCGTAAAAGCTCTTCAATTTCGTCGTCCTCGGGGAGACGTTCCAAAGTCGTGGAGCAGAAGGATGGTGTTGCTGGTCTTCAAGAAAGGTGACAGAATGAAGAATTTTTGACCAACAGCGGCTCCTTCTGTAAGTTGTTTTCGAGGGTCATTACAAATTGACTCACGCGCAGGCTTTAGTTACTTCCAGCCTCCCGAACAAGCTGGTTTCCGAAATGGCTATAGTACCAGAAACCACATCCATACGCTACGCCAAGTTACGCAGAAAATCGAGCAATATAATCGGCCTCTATGTCTGGCGTTTATGGACTACTTTGATTCGATTGAAAGTTGAGCGGTGCTGCAGTCCCTTCAGCGGTACCAAATGGACTATCGATATATGGAAGTGATGAAGTACTTATATAGAAACGCCATCAAAACCCATGTCAGTTCAAGTTCAGGACAAGAGTACGAAACGGATCCAACTGCAGAGAGGTGTTAAACAGGGAAACGTTATGTCACCGAAACTCTTCATGACTGCACTGAAAGATGTCTTCAAGCTCTTGGACTGGACCGCATTCGGCATCTACATCAATGGCGAATACATCACTCACCTTCGATATGCCGACGATATCGTAGTCATAGCAGAATCGCTGGAGGATCTTGGCACCAATCTCAATCTTCTCAGCAGGGTTTCCCGACTTGGGTCTCAAAATAAGTATGGATAAGACAAAGTCACGTCAAATATCCATGTCATCAGAACTGGTCCTAGTCGGGAGAGCACTTCTTGAAGTTGTCGACCACTACGAGTAAGTTTAGCTGTGACAAACAGTCCAGTTAAGTAGGCATGACTTCGAGAAAAAGGTCAATCGACGAATCCAACTCGGCATGGCGTTTGGGAAGCCAAGGAATGTCTTCTCGTATAATATTCAGCAGTGTCTGAAAAGGAAGTTCTACGACCAGTGTGCATTACCAGTGATGACATAAGGAAACAGAGACGGGGTCTCTGAATGTTGGCCTTGTAGCAAGGCTCAAAATCGCTCAGAACTCAGCGTGTCATGGAGCGGGCTATGCTCGGTATTTCCCTACGTGATTGTATTCGTAATACGGAGATCCGTAGGAGAACAGGATTGTCCGGCATAGCCCGCCGGTTTGGCATGCTTAAGTGGTAATGGACAGGCCACATAACGCGAGGAACCGATAACTGTTGGAGGAAAAAGTTCTCGAGTGGCGACCACGTATCGGACGTGGCGACGCACCGTAGGACGGCGCCCCTCCAGATGGACCGACGATCTTGTCAAAGCCGTGGGGAGCCGTTGGATGCGGTTGGCGCAGGATCTCTATTTGTGGCGCTCGCTTGGGGTTGGCCTATGTCCAGCAGTGGACGTTGAAAGGTTGATGGTTGGAAAAAGTGGACAATTAAAGTAGCATTTGCTTATTCAAATGAAACGAATATTCGAATACCAATATTTTCGAATATTTGCAAGCCCTAGTAATTACCCAACACTACCACCAGTAACGCTTTATGGTATAACTCTTCTCTTCACTCTCCTTACTCGCTTCGTACGATAGTCGTGGGAAAGAATGGGATAATGACACTTACAATAACTTATTAAGTTCTATTGTGTGAATTATACTCTTCAGAGGCTGCAGACCACCCATAATACATGAACGGTTACGTGGAGACGGGGAACAAGCACAAGGATGACATTTATCAGACAATAAGGAAGTCAGTTTTATTGTGTTTAGTTCTAATCTCAGACTAACTTTTTGAAATAAAACTACGTTTACGGAATTTATCGCGTTTACTTGATTTTTATGGTATCTACCACAAACTACCAATTAAAATTTAAAAGTAATCAAAAACTACCATTAAGAAAGGCAATTATTAGTTTCTATTATTAAATATATTTATTAACCGTTGAAACAACATATATATCAGCTTTGGACGTCTACCATCTAAGTCCACCCGTGATCATGAATGCTGTAAAGTATTCGAAACGTCGGGATAGCATAAAAATCAAGTAAACGCGATAAATTCCGTAAACGTAGTTTTATTTCAAAATGTGTGAAATTCGCGTAAATGTTAGAAAGTATTACTCAGACTAACTAAAAAATATAGACGGAGCATTACGAACAATCCAGTGAAGTCATATAAAACCATGCCAAACTTCTAATTTTATAGGTACTTGCTCACGAACATAAATATAAACAAAACCATGCCAAAACGAGTGTCATAAACCACGAGTGTTACCAGAGTATGATTTAAAACAGGTAGGTACCTACGTTATGTACCTACATGAATACGTCGTCAGCGCTATAACATTCACTAGCTAGGTACCTATATGATATAAGATCCTATAAATCCTACCTTTTTAGTTGAAAATGCGGTGTCTTTGTTTCTAAGATTCTAATCAAAGTAAAAAAATACTGCCTCCACGTTGTATTATCGAAATTTCGATTATAGTATATGTAGCCAACCTACCTACCTACCTATATATATATATATACACCTACCTAATCGAAATATCGAATCTCTTCACGTCATCTCATATTCATTTTCCTTTGTTTTGTCTCGCTAATAAATTAAATTAATTCACTAATGTAAATTATTATCAATTAAATCACGTTTCCGATATTTCATTGTTAATAATTATCATGGAACGCGACCGCATCGCTCTCATTTAGTTCACGTAATTATTTCCGTTAAAATCAGTGAAAGTTGTCATAGATTGTTTATTACTAGGTAGGTATAGGTAGTATATATTATAAAAAGCAAAAATTGTGTCACATTTTTTTAAATTTATGAGTATTAATTTTAGTAAAGCCAGTGTTATCGGTTAATTAGAATTTGGATTAATCGAACTTTCTTTTTACTTTCTAACATAAATACAGAAATACCTACTTAACTTGCTTTCGTTTAAATTCTTATAAAATGTATAATTTATTTATTGCAAAATATGGTTTTTTGTTTCACTTACTACGAATTCCAGGCGGATTTAAATTTATTTCCTTTTCACGTTAAAAATAATAAAGGAAGTGCAATATCTTTAAAAAAACATGCACTTTCCGTTCGGAAACAAAATTCCTACCTACAAAAACGCGGTTCGAATGTCGAATGCGACGCGTTCGACTCGACTCGAGTGTCAAGGTCATGGGCGTGCTGCGGTTGCCTTAACGCGCGGTATTATATTTTTAAATTTCAAATGCAGCTGCACTTCCATATTTAACTACTTTATTTAGGAGTTATCCTGCCCCTCGTATTAGGCATCCTCCCTTATTCTATTACTTATGGAGAACAGTCTTAAAAAGTTTCTTAAGATTTTTATTTTACATTAGATATTTTAACAGAAAATTATAGGTATTTTTTTGAAAACGCTGTAAAAAAAACTTGGACTTAACGTAAAAGAACCGATGATTTAATATCAGAATCATGTAGTGCTGTCGCGAATTTCCATTTAAAAGTAAATAAGTATTATTAAAGCTAATTTGTCGAAGTGTTCCTTTCACATTAGATTTTATTAGAGCCTGATATACCCATGTGATAATGTCATGACAACAGATAACGTCATGGTTGTTAAATATTACTTTTATCATATCACTGACCTAACCTAACTAATTACGCGACACAAGTCGCAGTCAATCGCACTATCAATGTTTCGTAAACCAGTAAAATTTAAAGGTTTTCTAAAATATCTATATTAAAGAGTTCAATAACTTCAATCTATTGGTTATAAAACGGGGATGTGCTATAACAATAAAAGGTTCAGTAAATATTTACATCGTTTAATGTATTACAAAAAATAGTAATAATAATTAAAACTAACACATATTTCCTCTAATTATACGTTACCAAATAGAAATAAAAATAACATTCAATCACCATTACGTCAACCAAAACAAGTGTCTGTCATCATCATCCACAGTTAAAATAATTTGTTGACACACGCTCCCAACAGTTAAATCTGACGTTAACTATACGATCTGTTTTGCTTTTGTTTCTACACGACTATTTCGAGTGTCAGTTGAATAAAATTGACGTTTAGTTGATAGGTTTTATTTTTAAATGTTTTCTAGGGGACGATAACGTTAAGTGATTCGAGTTTTGGCGGGAACTTGAAGGTCATGTTGCTCTGCATTATTTTCCTAAACTTGTATTATTTCAAGTCAAGTATTTATGGGTAAAAGTGACGGCCTTTTGCTTATTAACTATTTGTGTACGTGCATAAGTATTGGCAAGTGATTTAGTGCGGCATAACTTGTTTTGTCGTGTTGCCTCCAAAACTCTAATAGAAGCTTCAGTAAAGTCGCCACCGCGTTGCTGTAGCTGGTAGGGTGACTTTGACTTGACTATGACTAACTTTATATGACTTTGACTTCGACTAATGAATCAAACTTACCTTTGAAGAAAAAATATACTATAAATAAGTCATTGGCAAATACTTAAACCGAGTAGCCATTATTTATACAAAAAAAAGTTAAGTGATTGTTGGATTTGTGTACGTACATACTATATGTGTATTTTTTTTTAAATATTTTACAGATAATGTGGTGTAATAATAACATTAGGTACCTTATTCATCGTGATGGTCATGACAAGGGTAAAAATAATCCTTTTTCTAAGAAAAAAAAATAGGTGGGGTATTAATAAATAATAACTAATCTATACAAAAAAATAAAATTGAAGTGTTGGTTATATCTACTGTTTTTAATAAATGCTAATAGAAGTATATATGCGTTACATATAACAAAATATTTAGGATTTCGCACAGTCAAAAACATTAACTAAATTCCACGGGGAAGAAGTCGCGGGTAGCAGCTAATAGTTAATAAACTTATGTGTAGATGGCTGGCTAAGGCCAAGAACACGTACTGTGTGTAAGAATGATTCTACAGCATTTTCGCCTAATTCAGGTATATTTTTAAGAATACTTATACATACTCAAAGTTTGATTTACAAATTAAGTGGTTAATTTAGCTGGCAGCATTCGACGCATGGGCTATATATGTGTCATTAAACTACTGCTTAATTCATCCAGATAAGTTAGTCATGATTCTTACAAAAAGCAGTGCTATGACCTGTCTGAATCATGTTCGTTTATTTATTTTTTTATTAGTAAAAAGCTGGGTAGCAGCTAGTCACGTTCCTAATTAATCTAGAAATATTATTTGTGAGATCTGTCGAGTTTTTGTTGTGTGTAACGAGCGAGACCGGGCATCTGTTACCACGCTTCGGTGGTTCGGACATGATTCTGGTGGCAAGCACGATTATCGAGAATTTAGCCTCTTTGTTGAGATATTAAAAACTAACAAACATTATGTACTGGCTGAAAAGAGATAGGTCTTTATTCGTGCATTTTAAAATTCTATGTTCAAAAAAAGAATAATAATTGCAATTGAAATAATAAAAGTATTATTTTAAGACAGTGATTTTCAACAATAGGCTGGAGCAATTAAATTGCAATTTCGGTAACTACTACATAAGTACATAAAATCACGCCTGTTGCCCAGAGGGGTAGGCATAGACAACCGATTGCCATGTTATGAACCGGCCTTCCGCTGCCCCTTTTCGCTCTCTTGAGAACGAGACGTGACGGGTAGGGTTGCTACCCGTACTTTATTATAAAGTATTGTACGTTATTTATGGTAATTGTACTCTATACCTTATGAGAACAATAAAGTACGCGAAAATACTTTATTTCGCATGATTGCCCAAAACAGAACGACAGAGTTACTGGGGTGGATGACGGTATCGATTGTTGCCGAATAGGTTCCCTCTAGAGTGGCAGTCCACCTCGTTAACGCTCATTTTTAAATATCCTTACCTATCCTTTATTAAACATTGTCATTTTGTCAATATCAGTATCAAAACGTCTTGTTTGTTGTGTGATTTGTTACAATTATATTCAAAATCTCTCTTCATCTGAACTGACTAGTATAATTCATTTTAATGACACAAGCTGGTTATTTACCATTTGAAAATAAATTTAAGTATGTCGAATTTGATAATTTTGTTGACTATATAAGTGGAAATTTTAAATCTGCTAAAACTTAATGATATGGACTGTCTTAATGGATAAATTTCTTCATTAAACAAGTTATATAATCTAAGTATATAGTTCTACATGATATTCTGATGTTTTTAAGCATTTGACATGCTTAGACATATAAATTAACACAAAGTGCGAAAATGTAAAATTGAAAAAAAAAACAGTCACGAGCAAACGTGATTCGATTTTTGACGATTCGATTTTGATTACACATTTTCGCACTTTGTGTAAATTTATATGGCTATGCATTTCATGCATGCTTTAAAATATATAAATAGGTATATCAAAACTGATAAAAAAATGTTGATCTATATTTTTTTAGCATTTGACATGCTCCACTACTTTTTAAAGTACAAATTATTTGTGAATAAGGAAAAAGAGATTTTTTGAACGAGTAAAATAAAAGCGTCGCCACGCTAACAGCCGATTTTAACCTCCCTCCGCATTAGATGTTTCACATCAATAAGACAAAAATGTTTAAAAAAACTCGCGCCATCAAATAGTATGACTTTTAATTGCAAAATTAAACTTGCTATATTGGATTGATGCATGTAAATGCATCCCGATAGATGCCGTTGGTCGTAAAGACAAATGTGATGAGGAAATTGAGATGGCCGAATAGGTCTGTACGATAGCTCAGTGGCTTAGAGCACTTCCCCGCATTGGAAAAGAAGCGGTTCCGATTCCCGCTCGTACAAAAAAATCTCTTTCCTTATACACAAATAATTCGTGCTGTTAAAAATTGCTAAAAGTAATGCAATTAAGTAAAAAGATAGAGTAAAATAAATCGTACTTTTTTTTGTACTATGTACTTTTTATAAAATTATTATAATATACATAAAATTATTTGTAATCAAGTTTATTTGTGGCCACGCTGGTTACACCAACGAAGATATAGGTACTTTTAAAATAACAAAGAGATTGTAGTCCTTAAAAAATCCTAAAGCACGCCTCATAAGCGAAGCGTTGAGGTGGGTACTGCTCTCGTTTTACAAAGAACAACTGATTTTTCAAACTTAAAATGTCTATTTATCATATATTGCACTTGTAAAATAATATATACACACAAACATCAAGAAAAAACACAATTTTTAACATTCATGATATTTTTTTGTGCCATTTTTGTTATTTAAACTAGTTAAAAACTGTTTAAAAAAGTTATGTCTTGGACGTCCGTGTGTTGTAGGTAATATATGTTAACACGATAATGACCGAAATACTTTACTAATCGATTCTTTTTTTTCTTTTATGATACAGTATAACTACGAAATATAGCCCTATCACTTTTCACGGTCTGATTCGATGAGGATTAATTACTAAATAAACAAAAAATAGTGAATATTTACGCTCGACGCGACACTAAAACTAGTGCTATCCTTATTTCGTGAGAACTATTTCTATAGACCAATATAGAAGTACTTCTTAAAATTAGCGCAAGATGGCGTATAAGACATGAAAACCACAGTAGTTTTTAAAATTAGCGCTATCTACGAGTATGTGATTTATTGAAAACTATGTACTTAGTAAGACCAATACATTATTAGTTACTTAAGTATCAAATAATCTATTTTATTGTGAAAAATGAAGATTATGAAGCGTGCACTTTTGGATTTTCCAAAGTATTATTTTAGTTCATTCGTTTAAAGGCCGTTAGAAACCTTTTTGATTATAATAGAAAGGTGTTTTACCGCGCTTTTTAGTGACAGCCTTGTTTCTTTTTCATAACGGAAGCAATCAAATTTTATGAGGCATATGAGTTTATTTTTTGGCTTTATTAAAATGTTGACGTGTAGACATATTTTTTGCATAGACCTGTTATTTTGACTGGTATTAATTGATTGAACAGTTGACTGTTAGAAATTGAACGCTCACTAGTAAATAGGTTTTAAATGTTAATAAACTCAATTAATATAATAATAAATAACTGCCGATGAAATATTCAATTTCATCGCCTGTGTGTCTGAAACATTTTCTCGTTAGCTGTGAAGTCTGTTAACCTGATGTCACAACCTGCAAACGTGATTAACTAACTGCGAAAACAAAAGATTTGTTTAATTACTTAATAGTTTCTTTATTTCAGACCTTTGCTCCATATTTTGTTAGTATTACATAGCAAACCTTAAAACTATGTTAGTAACTCATCGATATGAGTTACCTACCTTATAATATACCTACTTATTGAAACAAAAAATGTAGGCGAGCTTAACACAACTCAACCTCACACTGCATTCTTGATAAGTCCCCAAAGGAACCCGATCACCTTACATAATTGGTCTCAGGTCTACTATTTTTGTCCCCAATATACCCCGTTTTCTTTTTTTACGATAGACAGAGGCACTACAATCGCCATCATCATATTTTCGAATAAGTAGGCATGTATTATACTCAAGGTGAAAAAAATTATATATATAAGTGATATAAGTACGTGTGGACCCGCATTCGAAAAAATGTGCCACACTAAATCTATCATGTACAGGAGACTACCTTCATGCATATTTTTTAAGGTTACTTTTATTGGCTTGTGCATAAATATATTGTCTTATATTCTATACCTGCTTCCTCCCATTCTGTATGTCGTCTGTGATTATGGTTGAAAGTTCTCTATGAAAATATTGGCTATGTCAATCGGTGCCACTTTGCCCTGCACAGCACACTCACTGGGAGACTGCCTCATGCTGAACTTGCTGGTCTGCTGCCAGAACTGGTTAAAGGACTTATTATCACAATGAGTAGTAGTATGTCCATATGTTTTCGCGATAATCCTGTAAATATTTAATATTTTTCTTAAATATCTTTCTACTATTGACATTGCTCTCCGTTAAAAGTCCCGTAACCGGTTTACCGCTTGTACGCCACCTCTCAAAATGAAGTCGAGCCTCCCGATGAGAATCTCTAACATACCTATTCCAGCCTAAAACCAGCCACCTCTATGAACCTCCCCGCTATCACTACTCAGGGGGTTTAGAATGTATCTCACTCGATCATATCGACATGACATCGTGTCATTGTGATTGGTTGAAAAATCACTGTGACTGTGACTGAGGAATTATTGCGACATCACGCGTCGGTCGGTCTACCAATCACAAACGAGATGATACGATGTCGATACGATTTAGTGAGATACATTCTAGGGGGACAGGGTCGCGAACTCTGTCATGGCGTCAATAATGTCATTATCATACACAATAACTTTCGTATGACAAATATTTAGCAACTATCTGGATAATTTACTTTCAACATATATTATATAAAAATAAGTAAAAACTAAACCTAACCTAAGCTATTATGTTGACGTTCGGTGGTCGTTAGTACGTATTTATAGGTATTAGATAGATTAATGTCACGCACGCGATAAGACACGTTTAGAATTAAAACGCTTAACCTAATTAAAACTAGGATTTTCTGAGTGCATCTCACTTAATCTGTGTTCATCCGTTATGGACGACCGAAGCGGGTCAACGAACCGGTCTAACGGCGCTTTGTATTCGCGTGATCAAGACTTGAGAATACTTGAGCACGCTAAGGGACAACACTACGCATCTGTTAGATTATCACGCGAAATTTTAAGTGTATTGGGCATGCCTGATTGATTTGGCAGAAGATTCTTTTTAATACTGGCAGCGGATACTGCGCGCGGAAATAACTTAAAATTGCGATCATTCGTGAGTTTCGTGACGTGGGTCTGTTTTTATACAATCGTCAGATTAACGAATAAGATTGAATTGTTACCGTACGAAAGTTGTGTGAGTACTGGGTACCGCTTCCATGAATCGCACTCTGTACGTGACATTTTGTAATTAAACTTGACACATCCCTATTAATTACGTTAATTTGAATCCTATACCGACACGTAGTAATCTTTTACTAATTTCGCAATAATTAAATATTAGTAAATTAAAAAAACATGTTTCACAATCTCCATTTAGTTCGAGGTAGAGGGGTAGAAGATCAGTACGAGTAACTAAACCTCGCACAGGATTCTCGCGAGTCATTATTACTAATAGTCACGACTTTCGCTCATTTACTGGCTTACTTGCATAAACAATATCACACTTGGTTGTGAAAGATAATCGGTACACATATCAGCTCATAATACGCATTAATAAGCCCGTGCTCATTGGGTGAAGGAAGGTTTAATTTGAACAGTCGTGGCTATAGGGACTTACTTACATATCATCACGCAATCTCCCTTGCGGGGTAAACAGAGAGAACAGGGTGCCAAAAGCCTATTCTTCAATACATCTGTCGCCACTTCAATTTCATAATTCTCATTATAAGTCTCGGAGACTCCTGACCACCTTCCTTCAATTCATGACCGGTCTGGTCCAGGTAAGTTAGTATCGGTCTCCCCCTGTACGTAACTGCCCCCCTGTGTGTACGTATGTTAATATGTACTATAGAGGGACTAAATCTATTATTGTAAAATTTTCTATTTTGAATTAGTTACAACGGTTATTTATTAAGGTGAAGAAAATGGTTCTGTCTGATTTATTGATTTACCACCATAGCGTCCATAATAAAGATAAATAAAAACAGCTTTGATTTTGACTTAATTATCAGCTTCATATAATTTGGTTGTCTATAGGATTTGTATAATAATTATAAGGATTACTATAACATACTTCATGTTTCAATATAATGTTCCAATTTTGAACGCGCCAATTAATGTCACGCATGACAGCTGATAACGCGCGATATCTTCATATAGCTCCATAAAATAAATGAAAATATACTATAGTATGTACCTATCTATAATTTATTAATTTGTCATATGCCTTATATTGGCGCTGAAACAACGGGATACTATTTATAAATAGTACTTACCCCGTTGTTTCAATCGCATAATTGCTTTTTTAAATTCATATTATCGAAAACAATTTGAACTAATGTTTTTTGCATGTAAATGCATCCGAGAGGTGGCGTGGATCGTAAGGACAAATGTGATGTGGAGATTGGGTATGGCTGTCGGTCACTGCGATGGCTTAGCGGTCTAGATCATTTCCCCGGTTTGGAAGAGACGCAGGTTCGAATCTCGCTCGCAGTAAAATTCTTGTTCCATTCACAAAAAAAAAATCTTTATAAAGTAGCTGAGCATGTCAAGTGCTTAAAATACAAAACAAAATATTTGAAAAAATAATTTAAATCTTCTCAATCCTTACACATTTTTGCTAATTGTTCCGTTCCGTCCTATTAAGTATTTCGTAATCAAATCATCAACAAATATTGAATTTGATTTAAGATGTCAACTGGACTCGATAAAACAATGAAAATCCGAGCGCAGAGGTGAATAAGGGATTTTCTTATTTTTATTGCTCTGCCTCCGCACAAAATAATTTGGATCTTCTGTCATTTCAGCCAACTACAGGTCTATGTTTTAGTGAGATGAACTTAAAAAGTATAAATTTGCCGCGTGTGATTTAAACCGAATGCGAACTATACAAAATTCGAACGAACTTCGGCCGGACATCGTAAGACAAAATAAAACTCAGTGTGCCTGTCATGAGCATTTAAAATAACTGCGTTTATTTATTCATAGACTCCTGAATTAAGAAAAAATCTAATTCATTTGTTTATTCTAATGTACACTTTAATTTGAAATAGATAATAATTACCTATAGTTTAACAAACACATGACCATGATTAGTATTGGTACTTTTGGTACATATAGGTATGTGACTCATTTTACAGCTAAGACAGATTTTATCTCTCAACATTTCTAGTAGAAATAGTGCAGATATTTAACTTTTTCTTATACTTACCGAATATTCGGCCGAATGCCGAAATTGTGTTCAAGCCATCAAAATTCGGTTACATCGAATGTATAACGAATTTCAACCATAATTAATACCCACTGCTACGCTCAAAAGCTCGATCTGTTTGTAAACAGTATATGACATTATCTTGACGTTGTCTTCCGTGTTGCGGTCCTCGACTCGTGTTGTAGAACTTGTTTATACGTTCGTATTATTGTAGATAGTCTGCAGGAAGATAGCGTCTGTTGTATCTCAAGTATTTGTTGGTTGTAGCGCGTCCGACCCCTTGGTACGTCGCTTTGTTTACATATTCATATCGTTAACTTTGACGAGTGCACACATAAACCTACCTGTTATCTCTATATTGGGAAGATTCGACGTGGAAACACTAGTCTTAACCGTTTAGGCAACGTAAAAATGAGCGCATTTAACCCAATTTTCGCCCCGTAATAGTCTTAATTCTTTGATTCTGTCAAAAATATGTCGAGTATAAATAATCAATGATGTATGTAGTGTAGGTACTCTGCGGTAAGAATCTTAGAATACATTTATAATGATAAATAGTTCGAATACACCTAATTATCTATTATATTTTGATCTGTATTTTAGCATTTGACATACTCAGCTACTTTAAAGAACAAATTATTGGTGAAAGTGGAAAAGATAGTTTAACTGCGAGCAGAAACTAAAATTTGTGTCATACATCAAAATAAACTTAACTGTTAATTTTAAAATAAAGAAATTAAGGTGCTAATACTTCATAGTAGTAGGTATAATATATCAAGCTACCACATAATAATTTTGATTGGATATTTTTTTACTATTTCTAAAGCGTGAAATCTCTTAAACGTGTTTGTTTTATAGCAACAGACGAGCATTGACCCACATTTTTCTACTAAAAATGTACCTAATTGCACACCCCCTCGTTCGGGGCAACGAGCAGGGTAGTGTGGGGCTCTTGCGCACTAAATAAAACCGCCGCGTGCCGCCTCTCCGCATGTACTGGCAGGCCACTAGAACTGCCCCCTTAGAATGAAAAACGAAACGTTAGACGAACATTCGTTTCGAGTCATTGTGATTGCTCAAGAGTCCGAAGCGTGATTTTTGATTAGGTGGGGTTTTGGACGCGTGATTCAGGCGACCAATCACAATAAAGCGAAACGAAAGTTCTAAGGTTTCGTTTTTCATTCTAAGGGGGCTGGTTACTTTAGTAGTCGGGTGCTGATGGGCCACAGCCACAGCCCACATGATGCTAAGTTGTAACCGCAGCTCATGTACTCAACTATATTAATAGTACTGTCAAGCCGCTGCCCACCACTTTGCAGGTATGAAAGTGAAAGAATAAATAAATATTCACGGACATTTTCTCACAACGTCCTCTGGTCCCAAACTAAGCTTAACGCTTGTGCGCTGTTGGTTACACTACCGACTACGCCACGAGACGTCACATAATGCACAGTTATCGCCCACTACAACCAAAACATACTTACCGCGGTGCTCCACTGTCGGTTACACGGGAAAGGGGTTAGGCAGAAGTTCATATTTCGCGTGTCGATTGTAATGTGATCACTGTGATTGTTTGAGAAACCGACGCGTGATGTCACAATAATCCGTTGGCCAATCATGGTGATCTCTCAACCAATCACAGTGATCACGATACGATCGATACGTGAAATATGAGATTCGGCCTAACCTCATATGGTTCGATATAGTGTACCTACTTCAAATTGGTACCCAATCCTACTATCAGTAATGCAATAGGATATAATCGCTTTTTTCTTTTGAGAAAATAAATGTTTTTAATCCTTTTTCTGTCCCACTATAAGGCACTAGTCTCCTTTCATGATGAGAGAGCGTAATCCCATTGTTCACCTCTCTTTGTTTCCTTAATCGCCTCATACGATACTCGCGGGATATAATGGGGTGGTAACACTTGTGTTCTTAGTCTGTTATCATACCGATTAATAATTTAGCTAATACTAATACTAGTACTATTTAGCTAATATAATATATATTGTTTCAATATTTTTTATGAAAATAAGGTAATATACTTAAATATGCATGTATTCTAATTAAAAAATCGACAAGAGGGGTGTATAAGCTTTCGGGAAATCTGTTTTGCAGTCTTTTTTCTTTTTGCAACTAACCACAGACAATCAATGCACGGTATAAAATACCGTTTCTCCAAATTACTAATAGCGGCTGGTTCTCGCGAGATCGCATCGCCACTTGCCGCTTATTGTTATGGCCACACACACTTGATAATAATACGATTTTTTTTGGCAGATGAGCCACGTCCTATCTGATGATAAATGGTAACCGTCGCTCATGGACTCAACTATACAAAGAGACTTGTCAAGCCGCTGCTCACAATTTCATTTCACAGATATGAAATGAAAGAATAAACGGATCTCGTGCTACAGCGAAAACGCAACGATGTGCTTCATGGCCGGTCACACGGAAGATGGTGGGTGGTACTTACCAACCCGCTCGGGCCCGATACCAAGTGAGTAGTCCCACTTGGTACCCAGCCCACCGACCAGTCATGCAATGGATGATAATTGCTTACTTCCCTTAGTCGCTTCATACGACACCCGTGGGAAAGAATGGGGTGTTGACACTTGTATTCTTAGTCCGTCACCACACGGACAAAAAATTGTAAAGTTCATCATTTATATTATCATATAATATAATATAATATAACTACATCAGTGTACAGAGGTTGAACTTAAATATTTACAAGTAAAAAATAATACCAAACAGGTTTAACGAGAATGACATTGTAGTCTACGGTCGAGTTAGCTTACGATCTTGACCTCACCGAGGCATAGGCTTACTGCATTCAACAGCATAATATAGGGCGTTAGCCTTATTTATAATATTATGAGCATTTCAATTTATGTCTACCCGGCCGTCGACCTTTGAACTGAGCTTTTTGTATCGTTGATAAGCTTATCAATAACAATGAATCATCACCGTAGAGAAACTTGTCAACAACAAATCGACAGCTTGCTGTCAAACAAGTTCAATTTACCGGTTTTAAAAATTAATCTGTGTAAAATGGCGCGGGGTAGAGGACTGCATTCTAGTTGGACTTGATGTGTTATATGATATGAATTAAAATAGACAGAATATTTATGGTGCGGCTTAGTACGTATTTCTTAATCTCTCATGATACGAAATTAAACCTATACCCAAAGCCATTGTTTTGCCAGGTATTAAGTCCAGTGTTATCTACCATAGTACGCCCAAATATCAGGTTTTTTAATCTTTTAATACCTGCCGTATTATAAAACTATATTTTATAAGTATATTTATTTACTTGAATTATGTTGTTTTCGTTTAAAAATAAATAATTTTTGAGTCACGTAAAGATTCTGCTCATTGACTATAATTATTAACTACCTACCTACCTACCTACCCTGCGGGTTTAAAACTGCGGAAGCGGTAATTTTATTTATAGTCCGCGATGTGATAAAAAATATATGTGTAGATAGGTGTTTAATAAATGATTGCTTAATTGCAGTGATATATTATGTTAATAATTACTGAAAGTTCAAATTGACAATATATGAATAACAATTCCAAAAACAACAGTTTTTATTATAACTTTTCAAGTCACTGACACAATAATTATTAATAAAATTGCCTCGCAAATATGCTGCCATATTTGCAAAAAACGCGGGAATAGGTCAACGATCTCGTGGCACGCTTAGCCCCAGCAAAGGAATCCTAATTTAATTATGTTGAACACTTAGGTCGTGTAGGCGCCTAATGTTTATAAAATGGTTATTATACCAGATAATGTTTATTTTTAAATACCACATTTATGCTACTAAAACATACTAATAATATATCCGTGTGGTGACGGATTAAGAATACAAGTGTCACCACCCCATTCTTTCCCACAGGTGTCGTATGAGGCGACTAAGGGAAGTAAGCAATTATCATCCATTGCACGACTGGTGGTAGGGCTGGGTACCAAGTGGAAGTACTCACTTGGTATCCGGCCCGAGCTGGTTGGTACCACCACCTCCCGTGTGACCGGCCATGAAGCACATTGTTGCGTTTTGGCTGTAGCAGGAGATAGCCTTTATATTTCATTTCATCTGTGAAATGAATTGGTGAGCAGCGGCTTGACAATACTCTCGGTATAGTCGAGTCCATGGGCGACGGTTACCATTTACCATCAGATGGACCGTGGCTCGTCTGCCACTAAATGCAATAATAAAAAAAAATTAGACGTCGTGGCACGTCTACCAGATGTGAAAACATGGAAATTATTTTGTAGAAATCAAAAAATCTCAAGACGAATCAAACGAGTATAAACTCGATAGGGTTGCGTCGTTTTATTACAGAGTTACTGTGACCACCTTCCAGCTCCATCGTCAGACCCTGGATACCATCTAGAGAGAAAGTACTCGTCAAGACAAATCATACGAGCCCAAACTCGATGGAGTTTTGTCGCTTTATAACGGAGTTCCTATGGCCACCTTCTAGCTCCATCATCAGACCCTGAATACCATCTACAGACAAAGTACTCGTCGAGACGAATCATATGAGCCCAATTTCGATGGGGTTGCGTCGTTTTATTATAGAGTTCCTATGTCCACCTTCTAGCTCCATCATCAGATCAGCTCCATGTCATCATGATACTGCATTGTCACGTGATATACAGATGCGTGTAAAATTTCATCTCAATCGGAAACCGGGAAGTGTGTCAAATTTAACTTGCAATATTTGAACGGGACAAGTAAAATAAAAGCGTCGCCACGCTAACAGCCGATTTTACTCTCCCTCCGCATTAGATGTTTCACATCAAAATAACGGCGACTTCAAATCTCCACTTCACCAATAATTTATTCGTTAAAGTGACAAAACAAGCAAAAAAAATATGTACCTATAATGTTTGAAATTTAACATTATAATTTTTTTTAATCTTTTTTCATAACATTTAATGGTTTTTTATTTCGATGTTTTAGATCATTGCATGGTCATGACAAGATCAAGGACTTGAAGCTCAAAACGTCAAAATTGGTATAGAGAAACGTCATCCATTCAGTTTTAAAATTGATTTTTTTGGAGCACTTGAGGTATTAGGTTGGGTTCTAAAAAAAATTGAGAATAGAGAAAAATACTACCAACACAACGGATTCCCGGATAATCATAAACTAGTGCTAGTGCATAGCAAATCTATGTAATGCGGGTGACTATAAACATAACTTTAACGGACAATTCTTTTTGAATCTGATTTTGACGTGTTTAGTCGGTTAGTATAAGTTTGCTCATACTCGTAAATGTTAGCATTACTGTAAATGCGACTTAAAGATTAATGTTGAAAAATTACTTGCGTTTTTAGACTAGTTGCAAGTAGTTTTGTATATTCACATGAGGACACATAAAAGATCACGCAGATACATACTTACATCTATAACAAACCTCACTCAAACTTACACAAACTTCAAAGTTCTCTTTCATGAAAATTTACACACATTTGCACTCTTTTACAATCATGCACTCGTATAAATTGTATTATAATTATTAAGATCACTAGGCCAAACAAACGCTGTCTCTCGTGATACAGGTTATCCTAGTTCGAGAGACAGAGTCCAATACTGTAATGCAAGCCATAATGTTTTGTATTATGTATGTAATGTATTATTATGTAATAGCCAAATGTTAGTATTGATGATTGCATGCTAAATGTTTCTATTGTTGGTAAATAAATAAATAAATGCATGTAAGGACTGATTCATCGGCATGTACTGCCGAGATCAGGTTGCAAGACGTTTCGAGGTTGCGGTCTAACTTCTTGCGTATGTATGGATTACTATAAGACTCAGTTGCGTTAGTTAATGTTATGACAAACACTTATACGGGGAAAGAATTTAGATCGGATTTCTACCACAGATCAGGTTACCACACGATAAAAGCGAAAACTTATCATTTTCGATTTCATAAATTACACAGAACAAAATATTGAGTTTGACATCAAATTGATTATTAAGATAATAGTAAAGCACCCAAGCTTTTTTTATAATCATTATTATTATTAATTACCTACGACTTGCTTGTCTATTGTAAAGACAAACTCAAATTAGTGCATTGCCATATTTGTCATCGATCCTTGATAAGTGTGCAAAATTTCGACTTAGAGCGAGCGCACATTGAGCCACTAGAGGCGACCACATTAGAACGACTAGTGGCCGCCACAAGTTGCGGACGCGTTTCTCCATATATTTTGTTTAGCATCGGCGCACACCGAGCGTTTGAGTGGCCGCGTCCGAACCACAAGCTGCGGGAGTCGACCGCGCTCGCTACTTGTGGCCGCGTTTTGTCGTTCGACTCGGGCGCATAGTCGCCGGCTTCTCCCTGCTCCTGCGCTTTAGGTTTGTTGTAAGCAGCGTATTGAATGCACGTACACGATGTGTACGGATCCGATTCCTCATTTTGATGTTGATGTTTTTCTTTCCGATATTAAATAGCGTCCGGCTATTTGGGATTTAAAGTCAGAGTTGTATTGTGACCGGCAAAAAGCAATTTGCGCTGTCCATTTTTATTCCATCCATCCATAAGCCTTTTAAAGTCCACTGCTGGACATAGGCCTTCCCAAGAATGGGGGATAGTGCCGTAATCGCCACGCTTGGCAGGCGGGTTGGCGATCGCAGTGGATGTTGTTAATACTCGAAGGAGTGCTGCTACCCACTCCCCTCAGTCGGCTCTTACGACTCCCATGGGTGGAGAGAGGTGGGACAATTCTAAAGCCGGCCCACACGGCATTCCATTTTTATTGCGTTAAGTTAAAATAGGATGAACCCAGTAACGCCGATGAATTTGACGTCGATAATTCTGAATTCTGTTTTCTACGTCTTAGTATATATAATAAGCAACAATAACGAAATGTGAGAGAGTGCGTCTATTTTTGACAAACACACATCCGCCTTTATCGAGTACACTTGAACAACTGCCGCAAGTAGCAGCCACTGAAGGCCGCATCCAGCCACCAGTGGCGGCGTGAGTGGTCTGACTGAACCACTGGTGGTCGCGTTTAGTAGCGGCGACTGGTGGCCATAATTTGCGGGGGCTCTTAATCTGACATTTTTATGTGGGTCAAATCACGTCAAAGATTCCGATACATAGATACAAAAGAATCTAATAAATTAAAATGTTTGTCTTTATATATATTTTTAGCATTTGACATGCTTAGCACTATACATTAAACACAAAGTGAAAAATGTATAGTGCTAAGCATGTCAAATGCTAAAAATATATATAAATATTTATAGGGCTTGCGTCATTATAAGGTAAAAATCTAAATTGTAAAATTAAGTTTACTTGGTCGGTATAATGTATGAAAATACTTCCGACAGATGGTGCAGGCGTCACCCAAAGACGTTAAGTATGAATGTGTTATCGAAATTAGCAGTCAGGAGCATTGTCACGATTGCTGAATTGTCAAAGCATCTGGACGGTATCCTGCTCGTGACTGTTATTTTCGATTTCACATTTTTCACTTTGTGTTTAATTAAAATGTTTGTTTTGAAAGTCACTTTTGAGTGAGTTACCTTTATTTGCACTCGAGTTGAAAACACCGAATGATTGCAAAACTTGGCGTACTCGCGGATTTTATTATCAGCTATGGGATGTAGGCTTACATACGACCGTCTATATATATATTAAATCTATGAATGTAGGCATTTAACGTAAAATAATCGTTCATTCGTTACTAATATTGTTCTTGCAGCGTAATTTGATGCTAACAAGCACTGTCCTGTTGCTAATCATTAAACAAGTCATCTTTCATCATTTTTCTCCTTTAAAAAAGGAAAATTTTCTAGTTCTAGCAATGAGTGCTACCTGATTCCCTTTGTGTTGCTAAAGTCTGTACCGTAGGCTATAATGGTGAACCACTGAAGGAATGTAATATGGTTCCAGTGGCCCGCCAATACAGGCGGAAAGACGCCACACGGCGAGTTTATTTAGTGAGTGAGGTCCCCACACTAGCCTGTTCGTTGCCCCGAACGACGGACTTGATATTTTTCAGCAGTTTCAGTTCATTGTCCCTGTATGAGGACCGGGGTTTGCTCTGGTTAAGGCAATGGAATTCAATAAACTTTATAATACTTACAAATAGAGATTCAATTGGATCGAGAAAAAAATATTACAAATAAAATTAAAACCCTACAAAAAACATTTTTAACTACATATTAAAAAATAACTAAACATTTTCAAAAATTTTGAGCACAGTTTAACCCGTGAAAATAATTTGAATGTAAACATTCTTACAGTTTTCACCAATATGATACTAGTATCATACAAAAACAGATTTTGCCGTTCCGCCGCAGCCAAAACCTAATTTATAGATTGTATGTCAGGCTCCCGATGTAGTAGCAAGATGAATTGTGATCTGTGAAGATTAATAAACGTATCTTGGATGAGTGAACATCTCTCTTTAATTTACCAAGTCCCGTCCTTATAATTCTTTCCGTAAACTCCGTCAAATTACAGCTGAAAATATGAATGTCTTTATTTTTCCCAAAGCTCGAGACAAAGGCGAAAACATAGGTTAATTCAAGCGAGTGGGTTGTGAAGTGTTGTGATGTTATTTGCCGATACATTATAATTTTTATATATATATATATATATATACATATATATATATATATATATATATATATATATATATAGTGTGTATATATATAATATATATATATATATATATATATATATATATATATATATATATATATATATATATATATATACGTCAATGTTGCTGAAATGTTGCTAAATCTATAGCTTAGGCTCTCACGGTTGTCAGCCAAGCCTTCGTTCATAAACGTCCAGAGATTGATGTCACAGCGTTTATCTTCGAACGCAACGTTATTATGCACAATTGACTATTGTTTACTTGTCAGCGATGTGTAAACAATAATTTGATTTATTTGTTTGTGTGTACAAGATATTTAGTACAATGATCTCATTGTTTGCAGAACACTGTTTAAATTCATTACTCTTCGTATTAAAGCATTTTGTTCTGACTTATTTTGTATTAACGGCAGAATTCTTCTTCTAATGAAGTCGATAATTTGCATCTCATGATAATATGTTAGACTAATAAAACATACTATAGATTTTAAGTATGGATAATATCTACACCTCCCACCGCCAATTAATAGTTGCTGAATATATTTGTATTCAAATTGACCTTCCCTTATTTAGATAACAAAGATTAATATGCAATAAAAATCAACTTCAAAAAAAGGAGGAGGGTCTCAATTCGTCGAAATATTTTTTTTAATGTATGTTCAGATGTTCACCGATTACTCAAAGACGCCTGGACCGATTTGCAAAATTTTTTTTTTTTGATAGGGTATACTTCCCGGGTGGTCCCATAGTCATCAGGTAAGGATCTGATGATGGTATCCTTGAGAAATTGGTGGAATTCTGTGTATTTATTATGAATTGTTTTTGATACTTTTGAACTTGGCACCGGCTTCAAACACATCAGTAGTTGTCTAGCACGGAAATCGTATCTAAATACCAATTATTTATTGCTTTTTAGTTCCTGGGTGCATTTGAAGGCGGTTTTCTTTTAAAAAAATAAATGTTTTTAAATTAAATTTTTGGGTAAAAAATGTGTTATAGTACTGATAACAACCGGAAATAAAGACTGCTTTTTGTATAGTAATATGATACAATAGTTACATGTCAATAAATAGATTAGAATGTAGCTAGTAATATTTCAATCAATCATTAAGAGCTGCGCCCGCGCATGAGACAGCTGTTAGGGTTGCCAGAAAATCTTAACAATCCTTACTAATTTTAAAATAAATAAATGTGAAAGTGAGTTTGTTCGTCACCTCTTGACGCGGTAACTGCTTAAAACCGAACATCACGGAATTTAGCATACATGTAGGCTGTAGTAAAGAAAAGGATAAAAGATACAGATTATCCCGGGAAAACTGAGAGTTCCTTTGAGAGTTTTGCCAAACATTTTTATGTAGAAATTATTTTCTGCTATAGAGTGACATAATTTAGGTTAGAAGTGCCTAGTGTTTCCCGCCGGCTATAAGTCCACACATCCTTTTGATCTGTATTTCAACACTTGATATGCTCAGCTACTTTAAAGTACAAATTATTTGTAAATGAGGAAAAAGAGAATTTTAGTGCGAGTGGGAGTCGAACCTGCGTCCCTTCCAATCCGAGGAAGTACTCTAAGCCGCTTAGCTATCGCACTGACCTTCGGTCATACCCAATCTCCACATCATATTTGTCTTTACGACCCACGCCACCTATCGGATGTATTTAACATGCATTAATCCAATATAATAAGTTTAATTTTTGCAATTGAAATTCATACTATTTGATGGCGATTTCGTGCGCGATGTTCTGCGATAGCTCTTCGGCTTAGAGCACTTCCCCGGATTATCATCACTAAAGTTCTCTTTTTCCACTTTCACAAATAATTTGTACTCCACACATCATATTTACGGCTCTACTGTTGAAAACCAAACTCAGCTCTTCTATTTTAAGCTACTTTTACCATAACATAGTTATGAGGATTCCTTTCGTCGCCCAGCATACTTGCACCCAACAATCACTCGCAGCACCGGCATACTAACTAATATTATAACTGCGAAAGTGCGTTTGTTTGTTAGTTTTCACGCAATAACTACTCAACCGGACATAACGTAACGTAACATACAAATAATTCAGATCCCAGATATAGACTATTTTTACTTACTTATCATCACGCCACTTACCTTGCGGGGTAGGCAGAGAGAACACGAGTGCCAAAAGACTATTATCGCTCGTTTCCTCAACAATCATAATTGAGGGGCCTCGTGGCGTAGTCGGTAGTGTAACCGACTTCAGTGCACGAGGTCGTGGGTTCGATTCCCACTCAGGACAATATTATTTGTGTGATGAACACAGATATTTGTACTGCGTCTGGGTGTTTTCTATCTATTATATGTATGTATTTACAAAAAAAAAGTAATATATGTATTATATCCGTAATCTGGTACCCATAGCACAAGCGTTAAGCTTAGTTTGGGACCAGAGGACGTTGTGTGAAATGTCCGTGAATATTTATTTGCCGATTTGGTCTAGGTGAGTCTCGGTCTCCCCCTGTACCTACATCCTTCCACTTTCGCATTATATTCATATTAATATTATTATATATCTTGCTATACATTGCATAAGTTTCTTTTTAACGCTGAGTAATGGATAGTTCCTCTGGAATAGCAATTTTTGCATAAAGGCCATTAGTGTGTTGTAGAGTAACGTATAATATATTCACGCGCACGAAATCGCGGGCAGAATCCTAAGTAATATACTACTAGTCTATACTATTATAAAGCTGTAACAGAGCTGTGTCTGTGCATTTAAGATATTTGAGAAAAAAATACTGTAATAGGCTATATAGGCGTGTCTAAACACAAAACGATTTTTTTTTTATTTTTTGTTTTTTTTGTCTGTTTGTTTGTTCGCGCATCACGCAAAAACTACTAAACGGATTTTGATGCAACTTTTTTTATTTGATAGCTCTCGATTAGACTTAAATACTGGTACACCTACATTTTATCCCCCTATTATATCGGGAACCCGTGAGGGGAGGCCGTATGGGGCCGGCTTTAGAATTGTCCCACCCCTCTCTACCCACGGGAGTCGTAAGAGCCGACTGAGGGATACCGGGGGAGTGTGCAGCAGCACTCCCTCGACCATTAACAACATCCACTACGATCGCCAACCCGCCCGCCAAGCGTGGCGATTACGGCATAAACCCCCATGACGGGACCGCTCGTGGCGTTCTCTTGGGGAGGCCTATGTCCAGCAGTGGACGTTGAAAGGCTGATGGATGGATGGATATCGGGAACCCAAGATATAACCCAAAAACTAGCATTTAGCTGCGGCGGAACCGCGGGGAAAGGCTAGTAATGATGTATAAACTCACAATCGTACCTCAGTTTTAATTTTTGTTTGCTGTGCTAACCAACTCATCAAGCTAAACCAGTCAGCCCTGTTGTTTTGTTCGCTGAGGTGCGGTGGCTTTGACCCAGTCAGACCTTGGGCTTCCACCGTGACGGTCGCATCCTGTCTACAACTGTACTTATTTGCATGTACATATAAATGTATTCAAGTCTATTGTTATTTCTGCTATACATATATGTGAGAACCAACATATTGTATCCTTTCCAGCAATTATCTAATGAGCAGTCATATTTTTTGGGTACATGATCAGCTAGATGCATAAATGCGAAAGAACTTGCTTATTAATAGATTTTTGATGATGTTAATTGATGAAATGGTGATAGTCAGTATGATAAAGAGATGTAAAGGACCGGATTTGGTATCTGGCGCTTCCAGTCATTGAACGAAAACCGTAGGTAGAGTTTCTATGCTCCACTGAAGGAATGTAATATGGTTCCGGTGGCCCGCCAATAAAGGCGGAGAGACAGCACACGGCGGGTTTGGCCCCACACTACCCTGTTCGTTGCCCCGAACGACGGGGTGTGCGGTTAGGAACATATTTTCCTGCCTTAGCAAAAAAAAAATGGTAGAGTTTCTATAGACCACTGAAGTAATGTAACATAGTTCCAGTGGCCTGGCACACGGCGGGTTTATTTAGTGGGTGAGGACCCCACACTACCCTGGTCCGTTGCCACGAATGACGGTGTGCGGTTAGGTACATTCCCCCGCCTTAAAAAAAAGTTAGAGTTTCTATGAGAGGGTGGATACTTATCCGGGCGAGCCAGTCTATTTATGCTCGAGTTATCGACAAACCACCTTGCCTTGTCAGACCTAAGCGAGTTTTTTTTTAAATTCTATGAATTCAATCGACTTCTTAATACCTAAGAGTAAGTAAGAGAGTTTACGAACTTCCAGTTTACTCTGTAATGATTAGGTACACGTGTACTAGACATCCTTAGTAATATTATAATAAAGATAGAACGTTTGATTGTTAAGCTTCATCATGCTAAGATACTTAACCGATTGTCATCCAGTTTTGTATACAGCTATCTCTCATGTTATAATACTATAACTCAAAAAATGTATAGGTTTCCCTTTGTCCGAAAAAATAATGGTTCCTGTGCTGTGGGGTAGCTAGTTTTGCATAAAGATAATGTGCTGTAAAGTAAAATTATGACTCAACTTTCGACGTCCAGTGTCTATTTTGATCTAAAGTACAAATTATTGTTTGTGAATAAGGAACAAGAGATCTTTAGTACGAGCGGGAATCGAACCTGCGTCCCTTCCTTTCCGAGGTAGTGGTCTAATCCACTGAGCTATCGTACTCCCTTGCGGTCGTACCCAATTTCCTCATCACATTTGTCTTAACGACCAACGCCATCTATCGGAACGCATTTACATGCATTAATCCAATATAGTAAGTCCAGTGTCTAGTTTTGTAGTAAAACTACTTGTTCGGATTTTCCGAGTTTTAACTTTACAGCTGGCAAGAGTCAGGAATATTGTGAAGTATACGAATGAAAATTTATTGAAGGTGGTTAAAATCTGCAAAAATATTATTTATTTTCATAAAAACATAAAATATCCATGACAAACAATCTTA
This sequence comes from Leucoma salicis, assembly GCA_948253155.1. Lineage (NCBI taxonomy): Eukaryota > Metazoa > Arthropoda > Insecta > Lepidoptera > Erebidae > Leucoma > Leucoma salicis. Next base: position 1,119,776 of record OX411812.1, read on the forward strand.
CAATTTTACCGTAGCATTGATCAGAAAATAAATGAAGCGTCACTCAGTTGAAGTTGAACAGCTTTTGTTTCTGTCCGAGACGAATCAATTGTTCAAACGAGAACTTTCGTGAAGATCTTTTCAACAATTACTGAGCGTTATTCTAGTGGAATAGAATATGTGTGAATTTTGTGTTTATTTTTGGAGTTAAATTTTTTGTTACATGAAGCTATACTATAACTCATGTCTAGGTAAATGGCGTTAACCTTGTGAAAAGAGCACTAGCTTCGTGTTTTTCATCAATTATAATAATTTTATTGATAACGAAAGACGACTTAAATCTTACATAATTCGTTGACATTTTTATTTCATTAAGGTCAAGGAGATGTTGAGTCTATTCCGACAGGATTGGTTCCAATTTAAGACGAAATGGGATAATGTGAAATCGAAAATAAATCACGAGCAGGATTTAGAGTAAGGTGCATCTCCCGGAATGCTGTCTCAGATGCTTAGCTAATTCAGCTATCGTGATAATTACTCGGGATTTTGAATTTCGATAACACTTTCCTTCTTAACGTCTTGGGTGACGTGATAATTACATATTATTTAATGTATCCCATTTTTTGGTGTGTCTATTTGAGTATTAAAAATACTTTTATATCGCAAAGTGTCGGACTATGGTTAACCATAGATATGTTTAAAAAAGTAACTTCCGGCAATATTGTTAAAGAAAGAAAAACAAATAAAAGTTGTTCATCAAAAAGAGTTTCTATTTCATAATCCTTTGCGAATCTAAAGTAAAAAAAAAAGTAAATCCACAAGTTATGTTCTCTCAGCAACTTGTGTTAAAGTACCTATAAGCAATATGTTCCTATTCTTATTTCTTAATATGTATATCAACTAGAGATGGGCCGAATGTGATTTTAACCGAATACGAACTTCGGCCGAACATTCGGCAAATATACAAAATTCGGGCGAAGTTCGGCCGAACTTCGGTGTGTGCTTTCTCGGGAGTAACAAGTCATATTCTGTGTGTATGTTTTATGAAAGTCAACGCCGTAAAGCAATAAAAAACAGGCAGTGTAAGGGTGACATCTTATTTCAAATTATTGGGTGTATTGATGAGATTGTGAAAAAAACTAATTCATTTATACATTTTAATTTATCTATAATAATTATAGTTTAACAAACAACTGAACATGCTTAAATGACTTTCGAGTAGTGGTATATGTGACTTATTTTGCAGTTATGACAGATGTGTATTTCTCTAAATTTTAGTATAAACCTTACCTTTTTCTTATACCGAATGTTCGGCATTTAAAACCGTATTTCGGCCGAATGCCGAAGTTCGGTTCAAGTCACCGAAACTCGGTTAAACCGAATGTAAAACGAACTTCGGGCCATCCCTAATATCAACTAATTAAAATATAAAAAAAAACTTTATTGACAAAAAGCATTAACCAAATCCTCTTCACCCTCAGAAAATGAACGGCCACAGCAACGGAGACATGAACGGAGCCGGAGACATCATCACGCAGAACCAGCAACGCGGCTGGTGGACTATCGGGCTCATCAACTCACGCTACCGTTACCTCACCGCTGAGACCTTCGGCTTTAAGATAAACGCCAATGGCACTAGCCTTAAGAAAAAGCAGATCTGGACTTTGGAACCGGCATCAGGAAACGCCAACGACAGTAAGTGTTGCCAAAGTACTTTCTTCCTATCATAGTAACCATAACAAACAACACACGCCGCTCTGCTCTGCCTGTTTTACATGTGGGAAACTTGTTAGATTCGATCACTCGATATCGCGTGAATAAAATCAATGTGTTAACTACCGTCGCCAGGGATCTCTGTGTAGGCGATGATTTAAATAGCTAACTAAATCGTCTTGATTCGGATCGGAGACTCTACCAGTTAGCCCAATGAGCTATAGTTACACATTCTACTAAATTATTTCGCCATTTTCACACAATTCCGAAATTGATAACATCACACGATAAACTACGGAGTCTGACGAGATAATTTCACAGTTAGTATGCTGGCAGGCGATAAAAATAGTAAAGTAGTCACAACATTATCTATTCTGCTCAGGACTTGGATAAAATCGGAACACGTAACGAATTGGAATTACTTGTGCGAAGCTACAAAGTCCCTCAGAAAAGCCGACAAATTTCTACTATGCTGCTGTCTTTCCTGGACACGCAACCTGGTCTTTTATTGTAGATATAAATATATTGGCAGCCGTGTTAACAAGAGATTATTCAAACAACAAATTATTTGAAAATGTGGAAACATGTTTTTTTTTTTTTGAGCAGCATCATTATTGCCCCTTAGGCAATAATGGTCTGCCTATGATCTGAATTTGTTAAATTCAGAAAAAAGTAGGTTTATATTTTTAAAATTTAATAAATGATACCTACCTTGTTTAAGTTATTTGTAAGTATCAATTACACCTATCATAGCAAACCGAAAACTTTATTCTTCCAACCCTATTTACTCGGATTGAAAGGTATTTAAGCCGTAGTTCACCATGCTGGCCTAGTGCGAGTTAGCAGACTTTACAAGTTTTCACAAGCACGTCGCCGTTGAGTAAATCTCTCAGACATGCAGGTGTTTCACGATGTTATCCCTCACCGAGCAGTGATAACTTGTAAACAAATACACACATAACTTTGATAAGCCAGAGGTGTCTGCCGTACAAAACCTCGGGCTGGTGATTGAACTCGATAAAACTGTCTTTGCAGTCCTTGGTTTTACCGCTAGGCTATTTATTAAAATATTGAACAATTCATTAATTCCTAACTTAAGTCTATCCCGGCAAACAATCGATATTTTTGCAGAAATTACGTCACGCATGGAACGTCACTATAAAAGCGCTATACCATAGTTAAGTACCTATAACACATTTGCCTACAATTGACACAACTGACCGAAGCGATACGCGCACTCTAGTTTATTTATACTATAAGGTTATTTTCTTTTTTATGCGGAACATAACAGTAGCCTTTACTCCATATAACATCAGCTATGTGCCAGAGAAAGTCCCGTCCATACCAGTCCAGCCGTTCCGGAGATTACTCGGAACAAACAGACTGACAGACAAACAGACAAAAACTTTAGTATTTTAATATGCATGTAAAAAGCTGTTGTTTACTTATTAAAATGAGACACAGTAAGATGAAGAGAGACGATGTAAAGCTAATAAGATGATTTCGAGGTTAAGTATTACATAATTTTTTGTCTCAACCCACTGGTCCCACTGTTGGGCGTGGGTCTGCTTTCAGTAAGAGGAATATAGGCCTCGGTCCACCACGAAGGCTCAGTGCGGGTTGGCAACTCCAAGCTGTCGAGAAATTGTCCAGGCTTATAGGTTTCCTCGCGATGTTTTTCTTCACCGAGAGATCGTAAGAAATATAGTTATTTCTCTAGCCTATTTTCATGTCAGTCCGAGATCTGCCTTATTTATTTACCAAACTCCATGATTTATCCCTCATTTTAAAGCGTATAGTGCCGGCTAATGACGAAAAATAGACCCACAGACTAAAAATGGTCAATTTCTCTTAAATTTGAGATTTAAAATCATCTAATAAGAGGTCTTTTAATGGATGCGGAATTCCGCACGGGTTGAGTACGCATAAACCTTCGTCTATGCAATAATATTTATAGTCCGTGGTTGTAACATGAATAAGTGATCTAAAAGTAAATATCTAATTATTTGCTGTCGATGGTTATACCACTTCTGAGTGATCTTAATAGTAAATGAGCATAAGAATTTGTACAAATATCAGGTACGACCTTTAGTAATACGTCCACAATTACTAGAGAGTAGTAGTTTTGGTGCCGTGTGGGGCCGGCTTTAGAATTGTCCCACCTATCTCCAATCCACCTCTTCCACCCATGAGAGTCTTAAGAGCCGACTGAGAGAATAACGGGGGAGTGGGCAACATTACTCCCTCGAGTATTAACAACATCCACTGCGATCGCCAACCCGCCTGTCAAGCGTGGCGGTTACGGCATTATCTCTCATTTTGGGGAGGCCTATGTTCAGCAGTGGACGTCGAAGGGCTAATGGATGAAGTAGTTTTGAAAACTCGTAGTAGAATTTAGTAAATTGAACCCGTGCTGAGAGCCAATCACTATTAGATACCATATTAAATGGCTGCTTCGACGATGAATTTAATATAAGCACTAAACTAAAGTAAAAATTATTTTTGTGAATGAGGAAAAAGAGAAATTTAGTGCGAGCGGGAATTTAAAAAGTAGTCGAGCAATATAGATCTAAAAAATATAGATCAAAAAAGTTTTAAACAATCGCGCCGTCTAATAGTATGAATTTTAATTGCAAAATTAAACTTACTATATTACATTAATGCATGTAGATGCATTCCGATAGATGGCGTTGGTCGTAAAGACAAATGTAATGAGGAGATTGGGATGACCGAAAGGTTGGTGTGGTAGCTCGTAGCTTAGAACCCCGGATTGGAAGGGACGCGGGTTCGAATCCCGCTCGCACTAAATTCCTCTTTTTCCTCATTCACAAATAATTTGTACTTTAAAAAGTAGCTGAGCATGTCAAATGCTAAAAAATATAAATCAAAAATGTTTAAACACCAAATATTTGATCTGATACACATCGTTTTCCGTAGGGAAACAAAAAAAAATATGCTTCAAAGATTATAAATAACTGCAACACATTTGTCGCGAGCCCCTTCACACTAATTGTCGCAAAAACGCTCCCTCCATACCAGCCCCTAATTAAGACCAAGGCAATCAAATGAGGATATGAAACAGCGACATTGCTTGTTTGAACAGATGGTATAGTAGTCACAATGGATCTTTCTGTCACTGAAGTTAGGCTTGCTCTGCAAGAAGTGGGGATTGTGCAATAAAAAGTATATGAGCGATTTTAGTAAATAAGACACATCTAATAGAAGAGTCCACATATTTTAGTATGATTGATAAATAATATGATTATCGATTACAATTGTTAAATTATATTTATTTTTCGATTGATGTAAACTGTAAAAGACGCACATGCCTTGCGACACAAAAATGGCTACTACGCAGCGGTTTGCAGCCAACTTCAGAGACACAAAGATCCTTATGTGGCTATATTCTGTCTAGTTACCACACTACTGGACTCCTTTGGTTTACGGTCCATTATCATCTTGGTGTCTTTTGAACTTAAAAGATGGTATTCGATATTTTTGATCTGTATCTGTGTTTAGCAATTGACATGCTCAGCTACTTTAAAGAAAAAAATATTTGTAAAATGTGGAAAAAGAGAACTTTAGTGCGGGTGGGAGCGGGCCGTAAAGACAAGTGTGATGTGGAGATTGGGAATGGCCGTTGGTCAGTGCGATGGCTTAGCAGTGGTAGCCGATATTTTAATTGCAGTGGAGCTTCACAGTAGGGTAGTATAATGTAGAACACAAAAACCCGACATAATATTATGCCATCAATATTCCCGTTGACTAGTGCTCGATCTCAGTACCTTTGTCTTAACAGTTCTGTCATACTACATATACCATCACTGCCAGTTCGTTTTATAAAATCACCATTCAATTTAAATAATCGACTATATAAATATTTTAGACTAATTCACGAAGTCGTAAAAACTAATGTTAATAGAATTGACTAACCGCAGTTAAAACATAATACTTTCGCTGTATACGACTTCCGAGAGCTTTTTTTCTTCCGTCTTACCAAGATGACGATAATGATAAAGCTAGAATTACTTCCTAAACTTCCTCTGAGGCAGGCATTTTACGTAAGAATGGTTTCGTTAATTTGCAGACTTCTATTAAACTTAATACTTTTCTATGTATACACCAATACACTTACATATAACCTGCTAATATAATAAAGTACAGTTTGTTTAATCTTTGGTAGAACGCAATAATTTCTAAAAGTACTGAAAGTAGAGAAAGAGAAATTTTCTAAGAGCAGGATTTGAATTTGCGTCCTTCACTATCCAGATGAATGCTTTACACCGCTAAGCTATCGTACAAATTTGCTTGCAACCCCCAAACTCCAACTAACTTTTAGTCTTGAGAGCCGCGCTTTCTACCGGAAGCTAAATCACAAAGTTATTTCAATATATTTTGTTATACTGGCGTTTCGGATTCTGTATAAGATAACTGTTCCTTAATAAGATTATGAAGCAAAAGAAATGGTTTTGTTTTTTGTTTGGTTGTTTAAGGTCAATAATCCTAAACTACTGTGTGCAAGTTTCAAGAATCATATTCCCTCCCTATCCTATATATTACACAGCTGACCCTCAGCTGATCAATACCGTATGGCCTCAGGTGATTGAAGTTTCGGCAAATGCGCTTTATAAAGGTGAATTTTAGTCGTTCTCTATGATGAAAGATATTTTATCCAATCGTTTAACATGATTTCTAGGTAGCTTAAGATGCATCATATTTTTTTACACAAGCATACAAGCATACTACATATTAGGCAGTGTTCGAGCTGAGGAAGATCTTGTCAAATATTCCAATGAATTATTTATTCTGTATAAACACAAAATTAATACATAATACAATAATTGTATATGTTCATAAAGTTTGATTGGAATAAATCAAACATTCTAAACGACGACTTCCGGTAATTCGTACGTTTTAAACACCTACCTATTGAAAATAATACACGCAGCAATAAATTTGTACCTCACATCGTTACTGTTTGAGTCAAATCACATCCGTAGTAATCGATTTCTATTTTCCCAATAATCTTGTCCAGTAAATTGCAATATTTACAACCAACTCGAGTCAGCCAATCGGTACATTCTACTCTAAGATTGTGCTCACAGAACGGAACTATTCAAACGGTATTTTCAATCGATCATCATGTCCGCTCTGCCCCAATTAATCACGTCACTAAAGGTAATTTCAATGCAATACTGTCTTCTGGTAAATGAGAACAGTTCGTGTATTTCTGGTGAATGAAGACAGTTCGTGTATTACTCGCGAATTCGTATCTGTAGTTGTTATATAAATACGTCACTCTGTGGCAATATTAATTATCTCAGTTTAAAAACAGGTATTCCACAGGGGCCGTCCATGTTTCCGGGATAAAAACTAGCCTAATTCCTTTAGTCTGCGAGCTATATGCGTGCATTTCATGATCATCGGTTTAGTAGTTACGGCGTGAAAGCATAAGCAAAATCACTTCCAAATTTATAATATTAGAGGTTAAAGTATGAGCCGCGGGCGGACCACTGAAGTAATGCAACATAGGTAGTTCCAGTGGCCCACCAACACATAGAGACGGCAAATTTGGTTTATTTAGAGGGTGAGGGCCCCACACTACTCTGTTGTTGCCCCGAATGACGGAGTGTGCGGTTAGATACATTTTTTCCCGCCTTAACAAAAAAAGGGGTTAAAGTATGAAATGGCGGTGATTAATTTTTTTAGGATGTAAATAATTAAAGTATCTACCCTCATTGTCTTATCTTGTCTTTACGATAAAACTCTGGACCAAACTAAATGCATTTTATCCTGCTTCCTTAGAAGATTTTTTCCGTGGAAAAAATTGACCGTATCGCGGAAAAAGTGGTAGTCAGTTGGGCCACGGTCCGGCGAGTATGGAGGATGACGGATGGTTTCTAACTGTAGTTTTTCTAGCGTTAAAACTGTTTCACAAGCAGTGTGCGATCTGGCATTATCATGAAGCGATAATGGTAAAGACCGATGTTTAGGAGTTTCACCGTCATTAGAGTTCTGCATAGTTGACATCTGCTGTTTGCTTGGTTCTGTGGAAGCTGTAGTGAATATCCCTCTAAAGTGACAACTAAACAGTTATCATCATTATTTTGTGCGCTTCATATCAGCATAATCATGAGTCAACCATTTTTAAACGCTTTTAATTTTACTGATTCGCTGCAAATGAGTAAATATTGTGGGATCACTAACGTCAAACTACACCGCGAATTTTTTAGTAGTTTGACACGGATCGACTTCCACTATCACCCTCAATTCATCGCTATTGGCTGGTCTTCCTAGTGGTTCATTCTTTAGGTCGTAGTTTCCACTAAGAGAGCGGTGTAAACGATAACGCACGGTGTTTTCATTAGCTGTATCCAAACACAGAAACACAGTACTGACATTACGAGCAGTTTCTGCTGCATTAGTCCCACGTCTTAACTCTAATACCTACCTATTATTTTAGCCGTGTGGGGCCGGCTTTAGAATTGTCCCAGCCCTTTCCACCCATGGGAGTCGTAAGAGCCGACTGAGGGAATACCGGAGGAGTGGGCAGCAGCACTCCTTCGAGTATTAATAACATCCACTGCGATCGCCAACCCGCCTGCCAAGCGTGGCGACTATCCCCCATTCTTGGGGAGGTCTATGTACAGCAGTGGACGTTAAAATGCTAATGGATGGATGGATGGATGGACCTATTACTTTAATTTTAGCTCTATTACGTTAAAAGCTGAGTGTAAAAACAATTGAAAATCGAATATCAAATATACATATCCTTTTTAAATTCAGAATGAGTGTTTTTATGTAAAAAAATAGTGCGTGGAGTCCTTCCGCGCGGAAGAAGTGAAACTTCGTAATGTGGAAATGAAAATAGGATTCACTCCCGCTCTGTCTCTTTCTATTCCCCCTCCCAAGGAGCGTGGAACGTTTAACGCAACAGTGCTTTCATACCCCCTCCATGGTAGCGTTAAAGGTTTAACGCAACCTTGTTGGGAGTCTCATTAGAAGTTTCACTTCAAAAAGTTTCACTCTGAAATCTGACACTGCAGTTTTTATTTTTATTCACATTATTATGTAATCAGTGCATTAAAACGGTAACTTCGTATTATGTAAAGCCCTATTATTAGTAAGAAATGTCATATTTTATATTAACGCGTCATGGGCTTAGGTACGATTATTATTTAGTTTGTTATTATGTATGACATTAGCTGCAAAAATTGCATCGAAATGTGAAGATAAGAGGGGAACCAAAAGCAGAATTATCATTACCTACATAATTTATGAATGGCCACTTACTTAAATTTGATTTAATTATTTTGTGTCCAGGCATGATCTACCTGCGTTCTCATTTGGACAAATACTTGGCTGTGGACTCGTTCGGCAACGTCACCTGCGAGTCAGAGGAGAAGGAGCCTGGCAGCAAGTTCCATATCAGGTGAGCAGCCATGATGTATATTAGGCTCTATTTTGTCTAATTTTAGCAATTATTATTTTTCTAATCGTATCGTAATTAGTTTTCGAGATGCATATTGACTTCAAAAGCTAAGGTTTGGATACCGACCTCAAATGTCGATTCAGGGTTCGATTCTCACTCAGGACAATTCTTAGTGTGCCCTGGAAATGGTTGTGATCTGGGTTTGTAAAGTCTACTTTCTCTCTTATTTCCTAGTACAAGGAGTTAAAAAAATATCGTCACGAATTTAGAACTTCTCCAGACTTCCAGCACGGATGAACATCACTTATTTTAAAGAACAGATTATTACTGAAAGTGGAAAAAGAGAGCTTTACTGTGAGCTAGATTCGAGCCTGCGTCCCATCCAATCCGGGAAACGCTTTGAACCACTAAGCTATCGCAGTCACCCAACGATGACTCCAAATCTCAACTCCGTATTTGTTTAAATGTCGCCGTTGGGTGGTCTTCAAAGTAACTGAGCATGTCAAGTGCTAAATACACATTGTTCACTTATTTTATCGTTATAAACATAGCATGACGCCTGTATTCCCCGAAGGGGTAGGCAGAGTTGTATTACACACCCACGGAACGCCAGCTATGTTTAAGTCCCACGTAATAGGAGGCGAGCCTATTGCCGTCTCCCGGGCACATTTCGAAACTGGGCTGCTATTAAGAATTTTTCATCTTACGAAAAAGCTCAATAACACTGCCCGTTATACAATATCGATTTCTAATGTATACTGTCCCCGGAGAACATCCTGACTCATGTACTCACTAAGCACAAATAAAAGAGTGAGACAGACGGTGACTCAGCTCATGAGTAACACGCGTAAATATCTTATGATCATTTTGGAGAGAACTTACTAATGGTTTCAGGAGATATTTTTGGTATTTCGTTTCAAAATTACGTGAATCTGGTGTATTTATCCTCCCCATAGAAAATGAAAGACCAGATTCTTTGATATCGAAAAAGAAAGCTTTACTAATAATTCACAAATAATTTATTCTTCAAAGTAGCTAAGCATGTCAAATGCTAAAATACAGATTAAAATATGAAAAAAAAAGACCAGCCCCCTTAGAATGTGATTCACAAAATCGCATCGACATCGTATCGTCTTATTTGTGATTGGTAGAGACATAGACGTGTGATGTCGCAATAATCGTTCTCCTTCTCTAATTCCCTTTCTCTTTCTCGACGTACACATGCAAACAGTGCTGACAGTACAAACCTCTCGTAAAATGGGTTGATACCATCCGACAGCCAGCTTTATCACCGTAAGCGCTCATTGGTCAAATCATACATCGCGCGCTTCCCCGGCTTCTTGTAATACACTTCCGTTCCATTTCACGAAATCAATCCCACAAATCTGTGAATCTGTAGAATCCTACAGGAAAGTGGAAGGAAAAATGTTACACATCAAAAACCTAAAAAATGTTAAGTGATTAGTATGTGTAACAATAATATTGATCTCCAGACCGTCATTTCAGTCGGGCTCACGACAGCCAGGGTCAACAGACAGCAGCCATGTACGCAGGAGATTTATATTATCACGGGCGTGTGCACACAAGTGCACTCTATATTCTTTCACACTCATAGTCCGATGGGACGGCATTCCGATAAGACCGCAGAGACATTGGTCACAGCACGAACAGCTTTGCGTGTTTTCCGATGTACGGGGATGAAACACCACCGATTTTTAACTCCGGGCTGCTATTGAGAATAAATTTCTTGACAGAAAAACGCAATAAATTTTTGTTGATCCGGGAATATAATCACCACATAGTAGGCAAGGGACAAGTTACATTACAAAAATCCCCTATTATTTGCGGTATAGTTTAATAACTATTTTATAATTTATTATCATCAATTATCTGAGCGTAGCCAGACTGTGTTGGTTTTACGCAAGACCTTATTTGTATATCGCCGAAGCCATCAACGCAAATACATTACCAGCTGATTATATTTTGATGAAGCATTTTCGGAACGACATACGCGCACCCAAAATTATTGATCGCGCCAAACGAATACCCCTGAGGGGTGAACGCAGGGGTTGTTCACTTGCTAAACGACAACAAACCTTCAACTTGTAAATTCAAAGGTTGAATAAAGGTGCTCGCTTTATGTACTTTAAACTTGTGCTGTTATATTATATTTTAGAGGGTATTTTTAAAGGTTAGTTGAAGGTTAAATTGGCAACAAGCGCGTGCCGAAATTGTCTCAAATGAGAAATGGAAATTGTGTTTGTGTTAAGTTATTTTGGTGAGCTTTGGTATATTAAATTCAAATTAAAAAATATAATTTATTTCATAGGCCTATTCCATCCATCAGCCTTTCAACGTCCACTGCTGGACATAGGCCTCCCCAAGAGAACGTCACAACGAGCGGTCCTGCGCCGACCGCATCCAACGGCTCCCCGCGGCTTTGACCAGATCGTCGGTCCATCTGGTGGGGGGCCGTCCTACGCTGCGTCGACCGAAACGTGGTAGCCACTCGAGAACCTTTCTTCCCCAACGGTTGTCGGTTTGTCGAGCGATGTGGCCTGCCCATTGCCACTTCAGCGTGCCAACCCGGCGGGCTATGTCGGCCACTCTCGTTCTTCTACGGATCTCTGTATTACGGATTCGATCACTTAGGGAAATACCAAGCATAGCCCGCTCCATGGTCCGCTGAGCGACTTTGAGCCTTGATACGAGGCCAACATTCAGAGACCACGTCTCTGTTCCATATGTCATCAATGGTAACACAACACACCTTCGTTTTCAGACACTGCGGAATATTGGACGAGAAGATCTTCCTTAGCCCATAGGCCTATTATGTAGCATTTAAAACCGCCAAAAATCCACTATAACAAGTAACGCGTCCGTCCGCAACAATAATGTGGCGATTGCAATCACCACAAATGGCTGGATTCCGTAATAGTAAGCCTTTTATGAACCCGACAAGAACCTCATAGGCTACTTTAAATCGTCAACTTTATGTAGCTATTAGTCACCGATTCTCTGCTAGACAAAGTTTTTTTTATCTATTTTATTGATATTTTTAATTATTCACACGTTTTTTCATTTCTTTATAGACCCAATTTTGAAGTCGCGAGTAAAAGCTAAAATGATAAAATATCTTACGTTATTTTGTTTTTATTTTTCCTTATAACGCTAAAAACTATCGAAAATATATTTTTTCTAATATACATAACACGCCAATAATATAACGGAATGTGTTTGGCGTAAGTTATGAACATGTAAACAAATATGTTACTCTTGTAAAAGACATTTCTGAATACATTAGACACTAAAATTCCAAAATTGAGTGTTTAATTTACAATATACATTTCTAAACGTATAAATTACAAAAATAAATGTTTATTATGCATTTGCGTATATGTACGTAATATATTTTTGATACTTCTGTTTAGAAACTATTTTTATAACATACTAGACTGCCCGCGACTCCATCCGCGTGGGTTTCAGTATATAAATACGTCACTCTATAACATATACTTATCATCACGCCATCTCCCTTCCAAGATAGGCAAAGAGAACATAATACAAAAAGGCTCTATTCTTGCATACATCTCTCGCTTCCTCAACATTCATAATTCTCTTCATACACGCTCGCCGGTATCGGAGACTCCTGGCTCCACCTTCCTTCCAATACATGACCAATTTGGTCTAGGTAGGTTAGTCTCTGTCTCCCCCTGAACCTACATCCTTCCACTTTCGCTCGATCGGCATTCTTTCCACATGTCTGAATCATCGGAGCATTCCCTTTCGCATCTTTACACCAATACTTTCATACCTACTCGCTCTCTTACGTCGTCGTTACGAATGCGGTGAGTCAGCCTCACTCCACAGATTTTCCACAGAGATCGCATTTTGACCGCATTGATTTTACTCTCATGCTCCTTTCTGCATACCTAACTCTTGGTTTCATATAATAACGTTGGGACAAGCACTGCGTTATGTATAATTATGTCTCTCTATATCAGTGGTGCCTTCCATCCCGACTAAATCCATATCTAGGCCTTTTAATAAATTAAAAAAAAAGTCTGTTCATCCACTTGTTGCACACCATTGCCTATTATAAATCTAAGAAAAATAATTTAGAAATTTTTACATATATTTTTAGCATTGGACATGCTTAGCCATACATTAAACACAAAGTGGAAAATGTGAATTCGAAAATAACACACATGAGCAGGATTTGAAGTATGTATATTTACTTCCGACAGATGGCGACTGTTATTTTCGATTTCACATTTTCCACTTTGTGTTTAATAGGAAAAATATGTTATCCCACAGGGACCATACATTTTTTAGGAATAAAAACTAGTCTGTATGTCTTATGGTTCGAATCCTGCTCGTGACTGTTATTTTCGATATCACATTTTTCACTTTGTGTTTAATGTATGTTGCTAAGCATGTCAAATGCTAAAAATATATATAAAAATATCTCAACATTTATAGGGTTTGCGTCATTATTAGGTAAAATCTTAATTGTAAAATTAAGTTTACCTGGTCGGTATAATGTATGAAAATACTTCCGACAGATGGTGCAGGCGTCACCCAAAGACGTTAAGTATGAATGTGTTATCGAAATTAGCAGTCAGGAGCAAGGGTCACGATGGCTGAATTGGTAAAGCATCTGGACGGTATCCAGGAGATGCAGGTTCGAATCCTGCTCGTGACTGTTATTTTCGATATCACATTTTTCACTTTGTGTTTAATGTATGTTGCTAAGCATGTCAAATGCTAAAAATATATATAAAAATATCTAAATAGCATAAATAAAGTTCGTCTTTTGTGGCTTCGCAACACTTTGCAGAAAGCCATACAACTGAGCGGGGAAAATGGTTTTAGAATACACAATGTTTTCAGAATGTACTCACATAATATTTCTTAAAGTTCATTCGCTGTGGCAACTCGCTCGAATACGTCGACATTTACATTCGTCCCTTTCATTCGTTCGTTCTTACGACAGTTCATTGTTCATTTTATTACAATCCATTGAATAAGCGGAAGACTAGTAATTCCAAAATAGAATATTTAGGAGGATACCCATCACTCGCCAATACTGTGTGGTCTTCCACAAAGTATACAACATATACTTTGTTATTGAGGGTTGTAGAATACTATTCTATAGAACAATTAGCCTTTGCCCACGGCTCCGCCACAGCTAGCTAGTTTTTAGGTTATATCTCGGGTTTCTAATATAGCAGCTGGATAATATACATATATACCAGTTTGTAAGCTCAATTAACAGCTATCAAACAAAAAAGTTTCATAAAAATCCGTCCAGTAGATTTTGCATCAAAACAAACAATTAAAAATAATGTTTTTTCTGAAATACCAGCTCTCATTGAAATAGGATATATACCAAATTACCGCTGATGGAATTACCCCTGATGGAATGTAATATGGTTGGTTATAAAAAAAAAAGGATATACATAAAATTGTGTTCAGCAAAATCTTTTGGAATAACTGAAAATTCTAACAACGTAGGGAATGTATAAGTTCATCGATAACCTTGGAGAAGATCCTGTTTATATAAAGGGATGTAAGAATCTAAACATCAAAAGGGTGGCCCCTTGCATACGCGTACTAGCCCTATAAAACGGTGGTTAATTAAAGTACAATTATCAAGGGGTGAAAAGTCTTCATACATTTCGAGATGTTTTGTTTGTTTGTTTATAACTAGATGATGCCGGTGACTTCGTCCGAGTGGATTTTAGAATATAAATCTTCACTCTACGGCACAGAGTATATGCAAAAATTGCAATCCCACGTAACTATCTATTTTGCAGGGATAAAATATTCGTGTATGTTTAAAAGATATACAAAGGAATTGAAATATGAAGAAGCATAGTGAAGTGACGGCAATTGTAACTGATTAATATGGTTTGTTAGAAATGCATGGAGATAAATTAAAAATACTAGAATTTCTAATTTTAATAAACAGGTAGGGAGGGGTAGGTACAGTAGTTTTAGGGGCTCTTAACTTGCTTTTCACATAAAATTAATACTCAACTAAAGCCGAAAAAGAATGTATTTATCGGAGACCAATGTACCTAGTGTGGTCTGAATAGTATAACTTTTTACAACACACTTACAACACAAGTATTTCAATGTAACAGGAAGCCCATAAATAAAAAACTCAATTGGTTTATTAGCCTTTGCCCGCAGCCCCGCTGCAGTCATAAGTTAGTTTTTAGGTTCTAGAGATAGAACCTGAGAAGGTTCCTGATATAGAAGCGAAATAAAATACACCAGTTTTTAAGCCTAATCAATAGCTACCCAACAAAAAAGTCTCAACAAAATCCATTTAGTTTTTGCGTGACGTGCAAATAAATAGATAGTCAAAAATAAAAAATGAATATTTTGTAATCAGAGACGCCTAACTAACAGTTAATTATTTTTCTCAAATATCTTAAATGCACAGACACAGCTGTTTTTATTTTATAGAAATCCGTAACGAAGAGCTATTCTTGTTTATCTCGTGTTATCATTTAAAACCGGTCAACCAATTCTTGCGATCTTTAGTGTAAGATCGTGGGATATTGTTCTCACTTTCGCTCATGAGCGTGCTGGTGTATTTCCATGGTAGACATTCCGTGGCCCCTATTACTCTACAGTCCATGAGCAATGGCTTCCACTCGCTATTGTCTAGGTGAGCCTCTGCTCATCTGTAATAAAAAAGTCACACCTGTCTCTCGAAGCTAACTAATAATTAAAGCGTATATCTTTCCCAGAACCACGACCATTCAATTAACTGTCATTATAAAGAAATATCGAATGCTATAAAATCACTTACAAACATTTAATTGGATTCAGGCGTTTCCAAGCCGTTTCCAACTCAATTTCAATGGCCATATGATATGTGATTTGTTATGTTCGTGGTTCTGCTTCGTGGAAATGCCGGAGGCGTCCAAAACGGTTCCAATTAGACATGGCATGCAATTATTCTATTAAGCTGTTTAAACAGTGACTTATTGGACGATGGAATCTGAATGCTTTGGACTCCGAACGATAGTTGAAAATTAATGATCATGTAGTTGCTGGGGAAATATCGGAAATTCATCAAACGAATGTAGAATTTTTTAACGTAAATTAAATTCCTAACAGTTTTTGCATGATGGGAATAACAAATATGGTATAGATATGGTATATTTGTTTAATGAAAGTAGGATTGGGCGTGTTCCGTGATCTAGATGCATACTATGATGTGCCCTAAAATCAATCAGCTTATACACTGGGCCTGACATCTCCTGCGCCTTCCGCATCTAGTCTACTCCATCTGCGTTATCAGGTCATTGATCTACTAGGCAAATTTTATCAGTATTTCAACTTATTTACAGTATTGAATATTGAAATTGTGCCGTGTGGGGCCGGCTTTAGAATTGTCCCACCCCCTCTCCACCCATAGGAGTCGTAAGAGCCGACTGAGGGAATACCGGGATGAGGGGATAACAACATCCACTGCGATCGCCAACCCGCCTGCCAAGCGTGGCGATTACGGCACTATCCCCTGCACTATTCTTGGGGAGGCCTATGTCCAGCAGTGGACGTTAAAAGGCTGATGGATGGATGACAGTATTGAAGCTGACAAACTAATAACCTATATTTTTGTTGCAGCGTGTCTGATGACAACAGCGGTCGGTGGGCTTTACGCAATGTGGAGCGTGGCTACTTCCTCGGCTCCAGCTCAGACAAGCTGACCTGCACCGCCAAAGTGCCTGGAGACGCCGAGCTATGGCATGTGCATCTTGCAGCCAGGCCTCAGGTAAGCAGTCATTTAACATCCAACTATATATATAATGTGTCGTTAATGTTTTATTTATTGGAAACAGAGGTATTGCCAACATGATTACTTATACTGCTACAAATAATTGAAGAACTTGCAGCTCATAAACCCAATAAATACCAGGGTGCAGCCAAGCTTTTACAAACACGGAATCCGAAAACACCTAGACATTTCACACCTGATAAAATGAATGCTATGGCACTCGTCCAAAATGGCAACAGGCATGAACTTACTCGTTACAATATTACGTACAACAAATTAGTCGTTCCATAAGCAAAGCTGGTTAAGTCCACAATTGAGTTTTTCCAACATGAAAGTTACCTCTTCCATTACAAACTAATGATATGATGACTGCACATAGTGCATATGGTAAAGTGGAGAAACTCCGATTTCTGAATCCGGTTCGATTCCCACGCAGAAGATTCCTTTGGGTGACCCATATAGTTTAGTATAGTTTATAGCATAAGTCGGGGTGTTTTTTGTATGCGTGAAATTGTACTCAGTTACTTGCTTACTTATCATCACGCTATCTCTCTTATAGGGTAGGCACAGAGAAAGTCAGTCTCGGGTCTCCCCCTGTACCTATATCCTTCCACTCGCAACTATATATCTTCGCACTGTATATCTTTCCCGTCCTGAAACAGCAAAATTGTGTTTTGTTTTAGATGAACCTGCGTTCAATCGGCCGCAAGCGGTTTGCCCACCTGTCAGAAACCTTGGATGAGATCCACGTGGACGCAAACGTACCCTGGGGCGAAGATACTCTCTTCACGCTGGAGTTCAGAGTCGACGAGGGTGGAAAATACGCGTTGCATACTTGCAATAATAAGTACCTAAGCGCCGGTGGAAAGGTTAGTATTTGGGATATTTGTAACTAATGATATCAGAAGAACGACGTCCAACCTGTTGTGTAACATACCTTCTATATAAGTAAATAGTAACTTTGAAGTAGACTCAGAATAGGGATGGGGCTTAAAAAAAAGGTTTATTTTTGAGAAGAATGCTTAAAAAACGCTTTGATAATACGGTTATACTGGTAGAACTGTTTATATATATTTTTATCATTTGACATGCTTAGCACTATACATTAAACACAAAGTGAAAAATGTGAAATCGAAAATAACAGTCACGAGCAGGA
This sequence comes from Leucoma salicis, assembly GCA_948253155.1. Lineage (NCBI taxonomy): Eukaryota > Metazoa > Arthropoda > Insecta > Lepidoptera > Erebidae > Leucoma > Leucoma salicis. Next base: position 1,137,854 of record OX411812.1, read on the forward strand.
TTTGAACCTGCATCTCCTGGATACCGTCCAGATGCTTTGCCAATTCAGCCATCGTGACAATTGCTCCTGACTGCTCCTGATCGACACATTTATACTTAACGTCTATGGGTGACGCCACACACATTTTTCACCTGGTAGAACTGGTTAAAATGGAAACATTGTAAGGACTGATCACATTAATTCTTAACATCATCTCTACCATTAGCTTGGCGTGGTGGATTAAAGTCTCGATGCTGTTCTTCTATATAATGTCTTATGTACCTTTTGTAGATGAATATAGCCATAAATATGAGTTCAAACGAAGACAAATTAAACTTTCAACACTAACAATATTATGTTGTATTACTGTAGGGCTGTCTACCAAAGCAACAAATAAATTTCGTGTAATAACCAGCCCTTGAATAGTATTTATTAGGCTTTCATTAAGTGCGCCGAAACTAGTACACGTATAATGGTTCCAGTCATCAACAAAATATTGCATTAAATTTTTCTCCATGGGCTTTTAGGCTCTCTAGTTACTTGAATTGGCAAGGTAGTATTTAGCCCGCCCTGCATCAGATAGCTAACCAAATATGATACATATTTGTGAGCACTTAACCTCTTCCGTGCTTCGGAAGGCACGTTAAGGCGTAAAATAACATGATGGCTCTGAAATACCGATCCCAGCAAAGTTTCGAAAAATACTCCTTTGGCGATTTCAGGGATAAGCGCATGAAACTATAGTTAAAAATACAAGTTGCATATTTTTTTTAAGAATTTTACCACTTTGCGAATTCCAATTTTCTTTTAATGTTTTACGCTTTTATGGGCTATTTTTGTATTACAACGTGGGTGGAAAACAAGCTTTCACCATACGAAACGCAACAGTAGTAGTACCTGACGTTATTTCACGCTGATCTTCAGTGAAAGGGTGCCGGTTCTCCGATCGAGCCAGTACATTCATGCTAGGGCAAACCACTAGATTTATGTTAGATCATGCAAGGCTCTGCCACTAGACAATTTCAATTTCAAATTATTCCAGTTAATCTAGTAATTGCTGTAGTTACATTTGTGACAGCCCTACAGTTTGCCAACTGATTAGCAAACAATGGTGCGCGGGACATTTCCCACGAGACGACGTCAAACACCACCCACCTGTGGGAACGTGTCGATATTACAACGAACGTGAGACCCGACAGCACTCCTTGTCTATAGCATACTTTACTGTGCCACAGAAGAGCTTCTGTGAGTGGTAAGGGCTCAGCATTGTTCATGGATTTGATCATCGGACTAAAAGGGTGACAATCAAGCATAATGGCAAAAGGTTACCGTAGCTTGCATCACCAAAAATACGCGTAGCCAATTAAGTTTTATTGAGTTATAAACCAGAAACAAGGAGCTGGAGAGTACGACAGAACTCCGAATATATTTTCTGAGTTCATTGAGATGTACCGCCTGTTTCCCTGAGGTGTAGGCAGAAACAACGGTTTGCCACTTATCATGAAACGGCAACGGTGGAAGCAAATGTGACGAGTGGCAAACCACGTCGCCGCCATTCAGATGATTACTTTTCACATGCCACGTTCTGTAATCTGGAACCGTTCTCACTTAAAATTATTTTTGTCTCCAGCTTCAAGATCAGTGCACCTCAACCTGTCTCTTCAGCGCTGAGTATCACGCGGGAGCGCTGGCACTCCGCGATGGAGCAGGAGCGTACCTCGCACCCATCGGCTCTAAAGCCGTTCTGAAGACTCGCTCCACAGCCGTCACACGTGACGAGCTGTTCTCTCTGGAGGACAGTCTCCCTCAAGCCGCCTTCGTAGCCGCTCTTAATGAAAAATACGTTTCCGTCAAACAGGGTAAGTGGACTCCTCAACTGTTGTACTAGCAGCTGTGACCGATGCTCCAATACCATGTATATACGTCTTTTCATCAATGACTATAAAATGTTCGTTTGTATTTTGAAGTTCTATCTAATAACTTAGGAATAAAATATTTCTCTAGATAGATCAAAAAATTATATAAATTTCGCAATACCTATGTAACTCGTATTGCGAAATTTATATAATTTTTACCCAAAGTATGTGTTTCTATTCTGCTTAGCCTGATTATAAATCTATCATATAATCTTTCAAGACTCATATTAAACGTCTATCAAAGGGTTTCAGACGATGGAATTGTTTGGCCAAAAATACAAATATCTAACATCTCACATTGTAGACTCCCGGCGATCTGTCGTGCATTTATTTTAAATAATGTTTTGCTTAAGAACCAGGAACGTGGTATCGAATTTTTCTTTAAAATTAGGTGCTTACGGCCGCTCTTAATATACTGGAAAGTCTCTGGGTTAAATACGTACATTGCTTCAGAAAGATGAATCTTGTTTTTGTACTCCTCGGTCTAATTATAAGACTATTACTTTCTTATGTTATTATATTTTTATTGTTAACATTTTCACACATTGATGTAAATTACATCGTGCCGATAATTGATACCATTTTTTTTTGTTTCTTTATTGCATGTAGTGGCAGACGACCCACGGTCCATCTGAGGGTAAATGGTAACCGTCGCCCATAGACTCGACTATACCAAGAGTATTGTCAAGCCGCTGCTCACCAATTCATTTCACAGATATAAAATGAAATATAAACGGGTATCTCCTGCTACAACCAAAACGCAACGATGTGCTTCATGTCCAGTCACAAGGGAGATGGTGGTACCAACCCGTTCGGGCCCGATACCAAGTGAGTGCTCCCACTTGGTATCCCAGCCCTACCACCAGTTATGCAATGGATGATAATTGCTTACTTCCCTTACTCGCCTCATACGACACCCGTGTGAAAGAATGGGGTGGTGACGCTTGTATTCTTAGTCCGTCACCACACGGACAGACCATGGGCTCAGTACTTGATTCTGAACCCCAGGTGGTGGAAATTTGTGTCGATCTTTTCATGAAAATTGTTAATTCTATTTTAGATAATAAACCCATTAATCATAGATTTACTTTAAAAACTACAATGGATTGAAACCTTCACCATGTTTTTAGTCGTGTTCCTAATGATCTGATGCAACTAAAAACGTTAGCAAGATTGACCCGTATTTGGGGACGAAAATATATGGGGTATATTATTACAGTAATTATTTGGTGACATCTTTGCTCAGAGTTATCGGTATGATGTCAGTTACACCGGGTATACAAATGGATTTATGTGATAAGATATTTTTAGGAATATTATTTATGCTAATTAAAGTTGTATCCTCAGTAATCGATATTGGAGTGAAAGCGTGTTTGTTTGTTTGGGACAACACTTTCTCGTTATGTGAACGAAATCTACGGTATATATTATGATAAACATATATAAAGGATTAACAGTATTTTTAATGGCAACATCAATCGAAAGAATGTCAAATCTATTTTTATAATATTTTTTCTCCCACCACACCAACTTGGCTCCTGCTTATCAGAACTGTGTGTGACTTTGGAATGATCCAACAGTCTCCAGTTATACTACTAATACTCGTATTATACATGTGAAAGTGTATTTGAATTTTTAGTGGCTATGTAGATGAAACACTACCACTGAAGTAATTTCTTCCAGTTCCAGTGGTCGGCTAGTAAGAGGCGGAAAGACTGTACATGGCAGGTTCTTTTTAGTAGGTAAACCCCCCACACTGCCCTGTTCGTTGTAGTGAGTAGATGAATCTTACTTATCATCACGCCATAAATTGTGATCAGTTGTGGCCTGGTTCAATACAGAATATTTTACCCGATAAGGGGTTTCTATATAAGTATAGGATGGCGCAATATAGGACGGCTTACCACCAGGTGGACCGATGATTTTGATTAGGTCTAACTCGCAGGGCCGTCATTGGCCCACCAACACAAGCGGAGAAACGGCACACGGTGAGTTTATTTAGTGGGTGAGGGCCCCACACTACCTTGTTCGTTACCCCGAACGACGTAGTGTGTAAGTAGTAAACTATAAAAGGCGAGCTCAGTTTAAGATGAATTGATGAATCTCAACACACGTTACGGTATGTGGCCCGATTGTAACTCGTATGTTCCAAGAACGATCGCCATTGTACTCGATACTACCGATTTACCTGTATTGTTTGTGGTTGCTCAAGCACAAACAACATTCTATCGTCTAGTTGATTAATGGTAATGACTAGGAAGTACTAGCTTCTCACAAGATATTCAATCCGTGGTGACAAACTAAGAATACCAGTGTCATCACCCCATTCTTTCTCGTAGGTGTCGTATGAGGTGGTTAAGGAAAGTAGTGATTATTACCCATTTATCCGTATATTTTTTTGTACTAGGGCTGAGGGAGGGCGACCACTGAAGGAATGTAACACAGTTCCAGTGGCCCGCCAATAAAGGCGGAGAGACGGCACGCGGCGGGTTTATTTACGGCCGTTTGCAATAACCTATCTTAGATAGCTATTTTCAAATACTATCAGCTCTTTTACAATCATGTTGACACAAAAGATTTTTATTTACAAAAATCAAAAGTATTTTTGTAAATACAAATCTTTAATTTACAAAAAGATTTTTATTTACAAAAATCAACAGTATTTTTGTAAATACAAATCTTAAAAAATACATTTTGGTTATTGAGAACGGCCTTTAGTGGGCGAGAGCCCCACAGTACCCTGTTCGTTGCCCAGAACGATGGGGTGTGCGGTTGCGAACATCTTTTATCGCCGTAACAAAAGAAAAGGGGGTGAGGGAGGGTGGCACACAAGCATACGGACAACCATCTTATTCCAAAGCGGTTATCGTAGTCTATAGACGCTAGCAACACCAGAGGCATCACTTGCGAGTCGCGCGTCGCCAACTCCAAGGAAAGGGATAGGAGGTGGAAAGGAAGGATAATAAAAAGGATATGGGGGTTTAGTTTTCCGAGATTATCTCGGATAACGCGTAGGCTCGGACAAACGAAGTTTTATTGTAGAATGTTTACTTTTACCAGACCTGATGTGTTCCATCAGATGACGATGTTAACGGACCGTTACAACAATTCCGCGAAACACATTAACAAGAGGAAACATTGTTTGATAATTGTTCCGTTCTGCAATTAACAGTGCTTTCACTTGTCTGTGGCACAGTTTGGCGGGAGATGAGGAAGCATAGACTATAGACACTATAGAGGAAACATTAGGAAGCGTGCATTATGGTTGGATGATAATTAGTGAAATACTTTAAATGTAGTAATAAGAATAGGGTCACTCTGGGGATACATACATCGTTTACAAATCCGTCGAGCGGTTTCGAATAAGTCGGCGAAAAAACAGACTAACGCGGACAGTGACTTTATTTTATACTTTTTAAAACTTTTGGTGTAAGGATGCGAAAGGGAATGCTGCGACGGTTCCGACATGTGGAAAGAATGCTGGACGAGCGAATGGTTAAGAAGATATACAATGCGAAAGTGGAAGGATGTAGGATTGTAGGTACAGGGGAAGACCGAGACTCACCTAGACCAAATCAGTCATGTATTGAAAGAAGGTGGAGTCAGGAGACTCCGAAACCGGCGAGCGTGTTGAAGAGAGTTATGAATGTTGAGGAAGCGAGAGATGTATGTAAGAATAGAGCCTTTTGGCACTCTGTTCTCTCTGCCTACCCCGCAAGGGAGATGGTATGATGATAGTAGTAGTATATACTTTTATAATTCTTATGAATTCTTTTTGTTAGAACTCCTTCGTTGTCTTCACCCTAACATCCTTCTCCAAAAATATAGGGGATCTTTCCCTGGGATTGTCAGTGCCAGTAATGTTCTCAGGTGTTGCTAGCGTCTATAGGCTATGGTAACCGTTTATTATCAGACTGTTCGTGTACTTGTTTACCACCCACGTAGTGTAAACATCAATTAAGGTTGGTAAAAATATGGGGATCGAACCAACCCACACGATCTGTAACATTAACTATTATGCACCAATAGTGTGGTATAATAACATTTTATTATTCGCAATTCCTAACCAAAGCGAGAGAGTAAGAGCCGACTGAGGGAATACCGAGGGAGTGGGCAGCAGCACTCCTTCGAGTATTAACAACATCCACTGCGATCGCCAACCCGCCTTCCAAGCGTGGCGATTACGGCACTATCCTCCATTCTTGAAGAGGCCTATGTCCAGCAGTAGACGCTAAAAGGCTGATATGGATGAACCAAAGCGAGAGAGATGTATTTCGATTTAATAATCCATTTGAATTGAAAATGCTTAATTATTACAAAACATACATATTTTATAGCCTAAATTAATGATTCGGTAACACTTAGATCTATATAATTGTCGAATTAATTATGATCATCATATCCCCAGTCCTATCTCGAACATTCGGCTGCCGATCTGTTCAGTTCTGATCAACCGATATTTACACGGAGGAACTGTCTATCTGACCTCTACGACCCCATTTAGGGGACAACTAGCGACCCCAAAACAAATCCTTAGACAGATTTTTTTATTCAGGACTCTGACAACCTGTATCGACAACGGCCCGTATATTCACGCGAAACGAGCATATATTATAATAAAAATAGCCACATGTTTCTTCTACTTTAGAACTGGATATCCATTTTTTCTGAAGTAGCACCTTAGAATCCGTTACTATTGTATTCTCTATTACTTTTTGGATTATGTTGATTCGATACCATATAACTCCGATTCAAAGTTTGGTGTTCGATAAGGAGGTATCTTCATTTATAGTATCCATATTAACCAAACGTCAATCGCATTCACAACTCCGATAAGGTATCACATAAATAGTATCCACGATCGTAGAGACACCAGTATTACCGTCATTATCGTAGACGATTATCCAGCTACGAGCAGTTATGTCTTGCTTTGCTCAGCAGTGATGAAGAGCCTGGCTGCACCCGACGATCTAAATTATATTTTGATCTTTCATTTATATCGGGGACAAAGCTCCACACAATTTTAAAAATATTAATATTTTTGCACATGACATATCCCTTTCTTTTTTCTTTTTAGGCGGGAAAAAATGTACCTAACCGCACACCCCGTCGTTTGGGGCAACGAACAGGGTAGTGTGGGGCCCTCACCCACTAAAGGAACCCGCCGTGTGCCGTCTCTCCGCCTTTATTGGCGGGACATGATATATACCTACGGCTATTTACTTGTAGAGTATAAAGTTGTGATTTAGACATTGAGTGAGTACCTACTATTGAAGGCTAAAATTGCGGATGAGAATATTCCAAACAGATTCATTTCCTCGGATCCGTGCAGTTAGAAGAAGTCTTCTTCTCTCACTCAAGCCTCTTCGATACGACACAATTTTATTATTCATGTGACGACACGAATATCACGAAATAAAATTAACTGCCAATTTGTGTAATAAACCGTCTATGTAATTCTGTCTAGAGTTGTCATTTCAATAATAAAATGTGCTTAAAAAGTGTCGTTGGCCTCATTTATTTCACTATATCTAAAGTCATTATTATTATAACTTTAAACTCGTTATACTCAATGGAAACGTTATATTTGTTTTCCTCAATTAAATAAAATGAAATGCTATAATCTGTATTTTACAGGCATAATAATGAATCTGTACACAAGCAGGCATAACGGCAAATTCAATTGCAACTTCTTGACGTTCTAATTTTAAAATTTGTGTTTTTTTTTTCTTAGCAACCGTCGGTAGTGATGTGATAGATGGTATTTAGCCAGTACGCGTTACTAATTGCACTCTATTACAATTTCAAATGGAGTCTAAGGGCAAAGACCGCGTAAAATTTATATTAAAATGCTAACTATTAATATAATTTACTTGTTGCTTTGCCATATTTTTTCAATATTAGACGTAGGAACTACTAATTTTATTGCAACTTATACACGGTTAGTTGCTCGCGTGCAGACTATATAAATTAAAATGTCTAAATATTCCGTTATCCTGCTTAAACACTTAATCTTTGTTCTGACTCGTTAAATAATTTATATTTCTTATTATTTTTTGCTGGTAGTTTAGTACTGAAAGAAACTATATCTGTTCTTCATCGCACTCCTAGCCGTTTGTATATAATTTTTCCCGCTGTTACTGTTTTGCAGTCTACTAAACCTAATGTGAGGATATGTAATTGCCGCGAGGGTCATTGTCAAAATATCATCATGGCAACCTGTTGTTATTCTCACTACGCTATCCCTTGTTCGAACATCTTGGTGGAATGTAACCCAAAACATCAAAGGAGTAAAAGACTACCTATATGTATATAACGCTACCAACCTATTCCGTCGCGTCAATATGCGATTCCTTGTCAAAACACTCAACAAACTTGAATATCCATCCACTTATTCAATTAATGTTCCTCTAAATAAAGTACACATTTATAGTAAATATCGAACCCTCAACATAATAATGAATTAACAATTTACAATATTTTGATCTGTATTTTAACACTTGACATGCTCAGCTACTAGTCCTTTAATAATTTATAAATTAATTGCGTTACTTATCTTTCAAAATACCAGAAAGGAAAGGAAATAATTTACACGCTATTCACATCTTATTCATATCTTAAAGCTTAATTATGAAGTAGTTTTAAAGAAAAACATTCGCATGCACATTTAGAAGTGAGGCAATTATGAGGTATTCGCTATCTCAAAAATTGTCAATAGAATTTCTGAATTATCTACGGGAAAAGCGGAGGTATGCCGGGCAAAAACTATGCGAATGTGATACTTTCTAACGTTTCTACTGCATGGATGCCTGCGCGCAGTATCGTGCGATCGCGCCGGCACATCACTAAACTTTATAGTTTTAATTAAATTTATGGTCCAAGTAGCTTTCCTAACGGTGAAACATTTAAGTAGCAGTTATTTACACTTTAGAAGACCGGTTACAAGTATTTAAGTTAGATTATATTTTTTTTGTTTTTATTAAGGGTTTGATTTTAGGATGACATACATATCAAGTGTATAAGAACAAACATACATAGTTTAGCATCAGACTTATAAATCTAATAATCGTTACCGCTCGAGAACTGTGTACCAATTTCACGCTCCGCAGACACAACTTGTCCCATCCCTATAATTGGTATATTTTATTTGCGCTGAGTGAGACATAATTATATTGTGATGCGATTTTTGATGTCGTTATTATGGCGAAAAACACTAAACAAAATTATTCGTAATATAGATATTATATATAAAGTTGTGGATATTCGTCTAACAACGCCATTAAATAAGAAAATGAAGACATGCTTCATCGATCCCATTAAAAATACTCGTTAGCTAATTAAGTTACATAAGTACTTGCACATCGTGATAATATTATAATTGTTACGATTCGTCTGTCGAAATCGATTATTTTAAATTGATTTGTCTTACATGATATTCGATTTTCTATAATTGCAATAATGTTTATCATCATTTTAAATTCTTTATTGTTATTAATATTGTATGACGCACATCAATTCTACTTATAAATGCGGAAGTTTGTGAAGTGTGTTTGGATATTTGTCCGTCAATCTTGCCTAAACAACTAAATGGATTTAGATGACATTTGGTAGGTTGATATATGAGACACTGGGTTGGCATATAGACTTAACAACAACGGATTTAAACAATATTTGCTTTACAAATAATTTATGGCTTGGATTTCCTGTAAAATATGCCTAAATTTGGAAGCAGGCACCAATACGAAATCGCGAGAAGAAGTTAGTGTAAAAATTTTGCAATCAACAAGGCTCTTATCGAAATAGTGTAACTTTCTAAGGGAAATTGACTCAACCGGAGGCTCGTAAGTTCCTAATGAAAGTAAGAAAAATCTAGCAAAAGATGTGCAAAACAGTGGATATCAATATATCCAACCCATCCACCGCAACGTTTTTAATGCCATGTCTTTACCCACCTCTCTCACGCGTAGACGATATGTAGACAGCACCATCGACGCGGAACGCAGATATAAAATCTGTAATTATCTGTTAAACGACAGACTATGCCGACTGCGGTGACCACGTTACACGCTCTACCACCTTTGATCATATTCTTTTAAAGGTAACAGACAAGAGTACAGCCTTTTTGATGGTAAGCGGTTACATTTACAATGCCAAAATTCACTTTTGCGTTGTCCCAGGGAAACGGGTAGAAGGTAGATAGCAAGGTGGTTTAAAATGGCAAAGAAAGAGATTTGTTGCGGACAACCTTACCATAAAAGCAACAGCAAGAATACTGATTGAAGACTTTAAGAGCGGTGGAGGGCGAAACCGCCTTCTCATCCTTTACCTATTGAAGTTTTACTTCTAGTGCGACTTCCAGCAAGGTTGCGTTAAACGTTTAACGCTACCATGGAGAGGGTATGATCAGACACCTAAACTCTTAACATCTTATAAGAAATTTCAAAATTTTACTAATGCCATCTAGTGACATAAGACATAATTACTTTATCGAACAAGGTATTTAAAAACATTACTGACAAGTTTTGCAGTTACGAATTTAATAATTACTTTATTTATTAATGATGCCAAAGAAGTATAACTTCTCACGCGCGTACATAAATACACGAATATTTTTTATTATTGTTCCTCTCCAACCCCAATCCCTTTGCTTGCGAGTTGGCGACGCGCGATTGGTGCCTCTGTTGTTGTTAGCGTTTATAGGCTACGGTAACCGCTTAGGTGGGCCGTAGAGGGTGGTACTTCCCCGGTCAAGTCGGCTGATTCATGCTGGATTCAGCGCTAAACTTATGCTCCTGGCATATCTAAACTTCTAGAGACAGGCTTCAGCTTTGATGATACTTATCCACCAGTAAAGTCATAGTCTCCCAAGTTATATATAAATCATACAAGGATGTCCACGACAAATATTGGTTGTGGTTATCGTAGTAGTTGATACCCTGGACTGTATTCGAGCAACACAACCGTTACTCAAACGTCGTCTGCATCTGTCTAGAGTCGTTGGCAGCGCACGTGTCGGTCGACGCCCCAGCATACACGAACCACCCTAGGGCTACCAACTACATATACTTTAACATTCTTGAAGAGAGACCTTCAATGATTAAATATTAACTTAATATTACACCGTATATGTCCGTGTGGTGACGGACTAAGAATAAATGTCACCACCCCATCCTTTCCCGCGGGTGTCGTACAAGCCAACTAAGGGAAGTAAGCAATTATCACCTACTGCATTACTGGTGGTAGGGCCGGGTAACAAGTGAGAGTAGTCACTTGCTATCAAGCCCGAACAGGTCGGTACCACCGTCTCCTGTGTGACCGGTCATGAAGCACATCAGTGTGTTTTGGCTGTAGCAGAAGATAGCCGTTTATTAATTAATGGTGCGCAACGGATTGGCAATACTCTCGGTATAGTGGAATCCATGAGCGACGGTTACCACTTACTATCAGGTGGGCCGTGGCTCGTAAGCCATCAATAGCAGTAAAAAAATCTGGAAAACGGTTGACCCTAAAGGTCATCCCTGCAACTTCCCGCTAATTTAATAATTAAGCTCTCGAAATTGCAACTTTTGAAAATTTTCGGGGAATACAGGCGTGTTGCTATATTTGTTTTTTTGTCATAACATCCTGGCAGTGGTAATAAGAAATCTGACTCCGATCTTGTTATAGTGTCGCCAGTTGTTCCTCTAGTCTAGTTGGATCGTGAAGGTCGGATAGGATGTCGCTCCGTTTACAGTTACAACTGAACAGATCGGAAAGCGAACCCGACATAGCTTCGGATAAGCCTAGGAAGATAATGATTATTAAGGTGGAAATATCATGTATAAATATATAGCTACATGGACTTACGCCTGTTTCTCAGAGGGCTACCCTCAGATAACGTTTTACGATACCCTGGAGCTCCATCGTCATAAGAGCGTCATGTTGACTTTCTACCACAGAGGCGGAGTTAGTTTGAGGAGTTCTTTTTCTTGTGGTAATACTTTGTCATCAAAACTTAATAGCTAAATATGACGCAGTCCCTAATTGCGGCAGCTGTTGTTATGATGTTAATTAAGGCTAGCCCTCCTCAAAAACGGGGCTATCAATTGTAAAGATACTTTTCTAATTCACGTGGTAGTTCCGGAGATTAAATGTCCCGCTTTAGTATAGATTGGCAGCCCTAGGCGCCGTTGCGCACGATTGCACGCTGATCGCGGGGCAAATACGAGACTGCGCCCGTGCCGATGCGCTTCCTCACTCAACAATGAATGATCTATAAGTTTTATGTCTTTCGTTTCCGCTTTAAAATATTTCTACTAGAATCTGCCCGCAACTTCGTCGTGTAGACTTAAGACCATAAATACCTCTCTATGGCACACTAATGATCTCTATGCAAAAATTACTATTACACATGATAAAATGTATCCTATGTCCTTTTCTGGGTGTGAAAGCGCAACAAACAGATAAACGTGCTGATAATATTAGTAAGGATTGAACACAAAGTGCGATATCGAAAATACAGTGACAAACAGGATTTGATATTTAGATATTTTTATATATATTTTTAGCATTTGACATACTTAGCACTATACATTAACACAAAGTGAAAAATATGAAATCGAAAATAACAGTCAGGAGCAGGATTTGAACCTGCATCTTCTGGATACCGTCCAGATGCTTTACCAATTCAGCCATCCTGACAATTGCTCCTGACTGCTAATTTCGATAACACATCATACTTAACGTCTTTGGGTGACGCCTGCGCCATCTGTCGGACGTCGTTTCATACATTATACCAACCAGGTAAACTTACTTTTACAATTAAGATTTTGAATTGGATTTATGAATTGGTAAAGCATCTGGACGGTATCCAGAAGATGCAGGTTCAAATCCTGCTCCTGACTGTTATTTTCGATTTCACATTTTTCACTTTGTGTTAATAAACAGGATTTGAACCTGCATCTCCTGGAAAGCAAATGCTTTGCCAATTCAGGCATCGTGACATTTGCATCTATATAACATCTAGATTCTGCCCGCGACCTCGTCCATATGGCGGTCTAATACGTCACTCTATAGTACATAAACCATCTCTGTGATATACCTATTATAGCTATCTAAGAGGAACCATTTATGGGGTCTAGGTTATTGCCTCATGTGCGAACAAATACACTAAAATAAAAAAAATGTGCTCAGAATACCTACATTACACACGCGCACACGCCAGCTATAACTTCAAAACGTTTTTGTCTCAAATAACTCTTAATTCACAAACATAGGGTAACCTAAAGTTACCGAAGGAATGTAACATAGTTCCAGTGGCCCGCCAATAAAGGTGGAGAGACGGCATACGGCGGGTTCCTTTAGTGGGTGAAGGCCCCACACTACCCTGTTCGTTACCCCGAACGACGGGGTGTGCGGTTAGGAACATTTTTTCCGCCTTAACAAAAAAAAAGGGTAACCTAAAGTTATATCTCAGATTCCCGATTTTACTACTGCGATGACTCACGAGTTTTTAAGTCTAATCAAGAGCTATTAAGTAAATAATGTTTCATCAAAATCCGTTCAGCAGTTTTTGCGTGATTCCCGAACAACCAATCAAACAAACAAAATTGTTTTGTGTTCAGAAACCATAGTTTTAATATATATTCAATTTATATAGATTCATTTTTGTTCAAGTATCTTTAAATGTACAGACATAGCTCTGGTACAGCTTTATAATAGTCTATACTATTATAAAGCTGTAGCTTTGTCTGTACATTCAAGATATTTGAACAAAAATGGCTGTAATAGGTTATATAGGCGTGTCTAAACACAAAACATATTTTTTTTTAAATTTTTGTCCGTTTATCTGTTTGTTTGTTCGTGCATCACGCAAAAACTACTGGGCGGATTTTGATGCAACTTTTTTATTTGAAAGGCCTTGATCAGTCTTAAAACTGGTATACATTATATCCTGCTACTATATCAGAAACCTGCGATATAACCGAAAAACTAGAAAATTATTTCAACTATATTTTTTAGAATTTATTTGAAAAATTCTGTCCGTGTGGTGACACACTAAGAATACAAGTGTCACCCCATTCTTTCCCACGGATGTCGTATGAGGCGACTAAGGGAAGTAAGCTATTATCATCCATTGCATGACTGGTGGTAGGGCTGGGTACCAAGTGGAAGTACTCACTTGGTATCGGGCCCGAGCGGGTTGGTACCACCATCTCCCGTGTTACCGGCTATGAAGCAAATCGTTGCGTTTTGGCTGTAGCAGGAGATAGCCGTTTATTATTGTCATTGTGAAATGAAATGGTGAACAGCGGCTTGACAATAATACCGAGAGGTATAGTTGATTTCATGAGCGACGGTTACCATTTACCATCAAATGGGCCGTGGCTCGTCTGCCACAATAGGTAATAAAAAAACACTAAAAAAAAAACTACTGGACGGATTTTGATGCAACTTTTTTTATTTGAAAGGCTTTGATTATACTTAAAAACTGGTATACATTTTATCCCATATTTATCGTGAACCTGAGATATAACCGAAAAACCAGCGGCAAAGGCTAGTTATATATATAATAGATATAGATATGAGACATTTAACGACTTCGCTAACATGTTGCCTTTTGCCAGGTGTGGACGTAACAGCCAACCAGGATGAGATCTCTTCCCACGAGACGTTCCAGTTGGAGTTCGACTGGGCGACGAAGCGCTGGTATATCCGCACCATGCAAGACCGCTACTGGACCCTCGAGACCGGCCACGGTATCCAGGCCAGCAGTGACAACAAGTACGCTTAACATTCCTTTGACTTCGTCATAAACAATCTCACTACAAAAATTATATATTATCGTTGCAAAATTACATTCTCTGATTAAGGATACCTATTTCACAAAAGGAAATAGGTACTTAAAATTATTTTTAAAAATAATAACAATATTTTTGTAAAGGCTACGTGACGACCGCTTCAAACGGTGCACTGAAATATATTGCTTATTATTACCCTAAAAATTCCATGAAAATAATGCACAATTAAATCTAAACTTGCTCAAAATGTTCAATCAACATTTCATGACACTGATGGGACTGGCTACATCCAAAACACAACGAGGTGCTGCATGGTCGGGCCCAAGGGAGACGGTGGTACCGACCCACTCGGCTCCGATAACAATCACTTGCTATAGAGCCCAAGCATTACCTAATTCTACTACCAGTTACAGAGACTAACTGACACGGCGAACTTCGTACTGCCTTAGGATCAATAAATTTTCTTAGTTGAAATGTTGATAAGAATCGGTCCAGCTGTTCTTGATTTGTAAATGGTGTGAGGCTACAAAGCTGATGGATAGATGGCATGCCTGTAAAGAAATTTACTATAAAAACAATGTATTTTTCCGAAGGTCATCGAATGCGTTATTCGAGTTGGAGTGGCAAGGAGACGGGGCTGTCGCCTTCCGCGCCAACAACGGCAAGTATCTCATGACGAAGCGCTCCGGGCACCTGTACGCCACTGCCGATACCATCGATGACAACTGCAAATATTACTTCTATCTAATCAACAGGTATGACTTATTACTTTGCGGGTTTATTATATTACACTCCAGAACGAGGGGTGTCTTTTTTCTTGAATTTAATAATGTTAAGCTGTGGTTGGTACTTAAACACTATTTTACACTAAATTGTTTTTTTTTAATCATAAAAGTTCTACCTGAAAAGGAGTGATTATTTTTAATTGAAAAATTCCTATTTCTAATAACTCATATATTTTTCAAGGCCCATCTTGGTGCTGAAGTGCGAACAGGGTTTCGTTGGCCCTAAGGGCGTACGGATGGAGTGCAATAAGGCCAACTACGAAACCATTCAAGTTATCCGCGGACCTAAGGGAGCCGTTTATTTCAAAGGTATGTGCAAAGTACAAGATATCGGATTATCCTGAAACTTGGCGTTTGTTTAACACAACTAAAAATGTCTCAAGAAGTAATTCAGACAAACTTTCTATGTTAACACACAAAATTCATCAAATTACAAAATACAGTCAATAATTATATTCATGCTTACTAAAATATAAACTAGATTCTGCTGCGGCTTTGTCCTTGCAATTCAAATAACATAAATACATCACTCACACTCGATAATAAATAATGTATTATTATCTCGATATTCCACGGGCACCATTCATTTTTGATCGGGAAATAACGCACTTTTTGCATTTATAATATTAGTGAGGATAGTATCATAGTATAAGGAAACTATACTATGATAGTACGGAGTTGTTTGTTGCCCTTTCGTGTTGTACCTAACCGATGATCATGAAATAATTAAAGTTTAAAACATAGAAAAACACATCGGATGCTTTTTATAGAGATTTTTGTATAGAGATCTTATTTACATATAGTAGTTGGATAAGGTACATAACGTTTTATAAGTAAAGGCATTTTACTGGCGTAGTATTATAATATAATATATATAATTTGCCGTGTATTTATAATATAATATAATTTCACCAAGAATAGCTCCACCCCGTCTCTTCCAATGGGAGTCGTAAAAGCCGACTAAGGGATTACCGGGGGACCAGGTAGCAGCGTTCCCCTGTGTAGTAAAAACATCCACTGCGATCGCCAACCCGCCTGCCAAGCGTGGCGATTATGGTAAAAACCCCATTTTAGGGAGGCCTATGTCCAGTAGTGGACGATAAAAGGCTGATGGATGGATGGATGGAGTATTAGATATAATAACTATAATATTATGATATAACTGTTTCCACAGGACAAAACGGTAAATATTGGCACGCGGACAGCGAGAGTGTGACATGCGACAGCGACGGCCAGCAGGGCTTCCACCTGGAGCTCCGCGAGCCCACGCGCCTGGCCATCCGCGCCGCCGCGGAGAAGCAGTACCTCGCCGCCGCCAAGAACGGCAACTTCCGTCTCGCTGGACCCGACCTAGCGCAGGCCACGCTCTGGGAGTACTAGGCACCCACTCTCCACGGATCCTTTTGACATGACATGACAACCTACGAACCTACGGAGTTATAATACTCGCTATTTTATCGATGTTTGACTCGCGATGCTTTTTGATATTTACCAATATTTTATGTCATTTGTGTCGCAACATTACAGCCTGAGATGCCACTAAATAAAAATAAATCGGTTTGTGCTGTGGCGAATGTGATGAATCATTCAATCCAATGTCAGATATAAGAGGAGTCAACTTTATTTCGTAAAGTTATCAACTTATATTAGAATGGCATTCTTGTTATCATACTCATGGTCAAAAAGATCCCATATATCACCAATACTCTTCCATTATTATCGAAAATAGGCGTGGGACTTAATTTTATATCGATGTCAGGAGCAGAGCTTTCTCTCGACGCCATTTTGGCCATCACTAGCCGCCATCTTGTGTAGCGTGGCGGCGACGAACGACACTATCGACTGATTCTAAGACAGAAACAGCCGCCAATGGTTTGAATATAAATAAAATAAAAATGGAATGTTAGTCAATGACACATCATTGATGTTACACATTTCGCACTAAAAAAAAGTTCCCCCAAAATGGTCTCGAGTAAAGCGCCGCTCGGTTTTGCATTTAGTACGAGAGTACACCGCGGTGTGTCGCTAGTGTGATTATCATGATAATATCGCTTCATCGTATCGTGATTATAATTACTCTTGTAATTTAGATCTGCCACCACGTCGCTTATGTCTAATTATTTTAATATATGACCGACACTATTGCTGCTTCATTTATTTATTTTAGAATATGTAAATCTAAATTTTTAAGGGAAATATTCTGAAAATTTTTCGAAAGTATTTATTGGATATTGTAGTGTCTAGTCGATGGTTTTTATACATTTTTCAACAGCCAGAACGCCGTCGTTTTGTAGTAGGTTAGTGAATCGTTCACATCGTGAGACTGATGCCTACGTACATTTCAGTAATATTACACTGTAATTTAAGTTTAAACTGGGATCGACGCAATACCAGATCTTAAAACCCTTGTACCGGTACATTGCTCAATACAAGTCTGTCAATTCAACTTAGCATGACTTACTAAGAATTGTCAACTAAATTAATTATCCGTTTCAGCGAGTGCAGTACCAGCTTTTTATCATATATATATGTATACTATTTTCCTTATTTATTTGTAACAATTGTCAGGGAAGTCGTGCTAAGTTAAATCGAAGGACTAAATCTCGTACACACCGGCGACTTAACATCCGCGACTTATCGTCAGTGTGTGCGGGACGTATTCGCTGAGTCTGGCTCCTAATTAATAAACGTGTAGGTAAGTTATTGTAAGTAATCACTTAGGGTAAGCTTGTCCGCTTCCGAATATTTAGTCGTCCATTCCGTGCTTTTAGTATAACGACTCGGGATTGAGAACAAATTTTTAATAATTTTTTATATAAGAACTTTGATAATTTTATGATGTAAGTGCATAGTTCTTGTATATAAACGATTCAATTTGTGAGAATTGTGTACTTATAGCGTTTTCGATGCGTTGAGGGGAATATGACAGATGTCTTTTAAAAGGGTATTTATTTAAGGCGACGCTGATTTCGAAAATTTGTACGATAATGTCTTTGTAAACTATTAATAAATAAATTATAATCTTATTTTATTGTTTTACTTCCTTGTTGCCATACCTTTCTTGTTTTATAAAATCATATCACTTTGTAAGGGACACCGGGGACGCGGGTTCAGCAGCTCCGGTGGCCCCAACGCGCCTGTCCCTACTGAGATGCTAGCACAGGAAGAGCAAATAATGGCAAGCCCTCCCTTTTTCGCCAACAAGGGCCTCGTTAGAATGCCGGAACTGCGTCGAAACAGCCCGCTATCCTCCGGAGCCGTTCGTGGTAAGACAGTCGAGGGCTCTCTGACTGCTCACGACCCCAAGGAATCATTGGTCTAAGGGCCGCTGCCGCCACCCAGACGACGCCTGCTCTGCAGAGCGGGACTAGCTCGTTCACAATTCCGCTCAGCGGTCTCTTCGAGGCACAACTGCTTCGCAGAAAGAGACCGCAGCATTCCACTCTTCCTCTCTCGCTAAGAGGTAGAGATCCCGCCCGGTCGCTACAGCAATGCTGACATTATGCCGTCACTTCTCGTCCAATTTGACTCAGATACTCACCGAAACATCTGTCCTGTATCTGAGTCAATCTGTAGGTGACGCAGCCGATCTTCCTCCGACGTTGCGAGAACTTGCGCGCACTAGAGTCGAATTGTCTCCGCTCTCCCGGCGGAAGCGGGTCTCGTCGTAGACGCGCAGGTCCACCTCTGCCAGGAAGTCGAAAGGCGGGACCCGAGCCAAGTGTGTGCCAAGTAGGGCTTGCATTCGAATATTAAACTTATTCGAATAATAAAATATTGTATTCGAATAATCTTGTCTAGTAATATTATCTTTTTATTACACCAATAACCAATATTGTGTTCTGTATGAAGTAAGTAACAAGTAATCTGCAGCTAATTTATCAGACCAAGGTGAATTGGAGACATCGATCCGCATGAAATGGCGCTGTATGATATAAGAGGTCCTAGACAGGTCTCGTTAAATCGAGCATTCAAGTTTCTGCTAAGTATACCTCCTATAAGCGCAGAGTGTGAAAGGGTATTATCATTTACTGAATATATTTGCAACAATCTCAATCTCTACATGATGAATTCCTTCTTCTGGAACTTGGAAGCAGCCCCAGCAAAAATGGACCTGGATCAGCCCCGATGGTCATTGAATTTCGAATCTTGAATATCATCACGAAAGTTTCACAAAAGGCTCTCGGACCATACTCTCCGACTCATCACACAGGAGAAAAGAAATGACCGATTGGTCATCACCCTCAGCCGATTGGTTCTGTCTAAGGCGGTTAAACAGACAGATCTCCAAGGCTGTGCGACACGATATCCATCCATCCATCAGCCTTTCAACGTCCACTGCTGGACATAGGCCTACCCAAGAGAACGCTACAACGAGCGGTCCTGTGCTGACCGCATCCAACGGCTCCCCGTGGCTTTGACCAGATTGTCGGTCCACCTGGTGGGGGGCCGTCCTACGCTGCGCCGTCCGATACGTGGTCGCCATTCGAGAACCTTTCTTCCCCAACGGTTGTCGGTTCGTCGAGCGATGTGGCCTGCCCATTGCCACTTCAGCATGGCAACCCGGCGAGCTATGTCGGTCACTCTCGTTCTCCTACTGATCTCCGTATTACGGATTCGATCACGTAGGGAAATACCAAGCATAGCCCGCTCCATGGCCCGCTGAGCGACTTTGAGCCTTAAAACGAGGCCAACATTCAGAAACCACGTCTCTGTTCTGTATGTCATCACTGGTAACACACACAAGGCGAAAGTAATGTCAAATGTCCATGTCATTTTAGCACCGGTCCTAATCGGGAGTGCGCTTCTTGAAGTTGTTGACTATACCACTATGTTTAGCTGTGACAAACAGGTCAGGTTCGAGAAAGAGGTCAATCGACGAATCCAACTCGGCATGGAAGCGTTTGGGAAGCTAAGAAAGGTCTTCTCGTACAATATTCAGCAGTGCCTGAAAACGAAGGTCTACGGCCAGTGTTTTACCAGTAATGACATAAGGAAACAGACACGGGGTCTCTGAATGTTGGCCTTGTAGTAAGGTTGCTCAGAGCTCAGCGTGCCATGGAGCGGGCTAAGCTCGGTATTTGCCTACGCGATCGAGTTCGTAATACGGAGATCCGTAAGAGGACAGTAGCCCGAGCACGAAATACTTGCGAAAAAGTATTTGTATCGTCATCGAAAACATTAAAATTTGTATGAGAATTGTGCAGCGCCCCTTACCCTTTCGGGTACCCTCTACTGAGCGACGCATCCGCACACGGAGCGTCGCACCTTCGCGGGAGGCCTTGCAGGTGGCGGACGTTCCCCGGTCCATCTACACGCAGCCTCAGCTAGGGCGGCATGAGGCGCAAGTACCTGCGCCTGCGTCGCCCCGGTCGCTGGCGGCGGTTTGGGTCAGCGGAACAATCCTCCTCCCTGGCCCTCTCCGCCGCTTCCTTCCGTGAGATAACCTCCTCGCAGAATGCAGCGACCGCGGCCCAATTCCTGTCGCTACCAAGCATCGCTCTGACGACGCTCGGCAGCGAGAGGTCCCCCCCTATTTCCGCGACGAGTTCACGGCGCTGCTCGGCCCAAGCCGGGCACGACTCGAGCGTGTGCCGCGCCGTGTCCTCGGCACAGCTGCAGTGGTGACAGCCCGGAGTCACTTCCCTCCTTGCGGCTATGTGCAGATATCTGCCGAAGCAACCGCGCCCCGACAGCACCTGCACCAGTCGGAAGGTAAGGACTCCGTGCCGTCGCCCAGCCCACTCCTCCAGCACCGGCTGGAGCGCCCCTACGGTCCAAAGACCGTCCCGGGGCGCCTCCAACCGCGCCCTCCACCTGGCCATGGCTGCTCGGCGGGCGTCGCCCTGCCACATGGCCACCTCCCTGGATAAAGGGCGTCCGCCCCCCTCCCGCTCTTGCGACGCCCGCCGATACACCTCGGCGTGCACCTCCGCCTCCAAGTCCCACGGGAGGATTCCGGCCAACGTGCAGGCCGCCTCCGTCGACACCGTGCGGTATCCGCGTTTGACCCTTAACGCAACGACTATCTGTGGTCTCCACAGAAGAGCCCTGTTCAGTGCGTCCAGGGACCCCGCCCACACGGGTGCGCCGTACAGCGCCATCGAACGGACCACCCCCGCATAAAGCCGTCGGCACGCATTGTTGGGTTCGCCCATATTCGGCATGAGCCGTGCAAGGGCGGACGCTGCGCCGACTAGCCTCGGGGACAGTTGGCGGAAGTGCTCACGAAAGCGCCACCGCCCGTCCAGCACCAGGCCCAGATACTTAATCTCGGTCTGCACCCCAATCTGGACTCCGTCCACTGTAATCGAGGCGTCAGCAGGTGGCCGACGTCGGAGCCCATGGAAAAGTAGGGCCTTCAACTTGTCCAGGGCCACGCTAAGCCCCAGCGCCCTGATCCTCCTGGCCACCTCCGAGGTCCCTAAGGTGGCCAGAACCGCCGCTTCCTCGAAGTTTCCACCCTGGGCCACGACCAGCGTGTCATCCGCATAGCAGATGACCGCCAGCCCGGGGGGGAAGCCGACAGCGCAACACCCAGTCGTAACCGATGTCCCACAAGAGCGGCCCCAGGACCGAACCCTGTGGGTACACCGCACGACATGGGTCTCCTCACAACGTCCCCTATGCGGCTTATTGCTTACAATATTGACAGATCCCCAGCCGCACGTTCGTGAATTAGCTGCACGGCGAATTTTGAAAGATAGATCAGAAACTCCAAAAAAAATGCGTATGTTTCAGTTACCAAAGATAAACTTTAACGCTTCAACATAATATGACCTTTAGAATTGGCAAGAAAATATCACTGAGCCACCTTTATTAAAATCTGTAACCGATTAAAATCTCAGTTTGTTTATTCAACAAAAAGGAATAGGAGATTTGGATTTATTACGCCTTCCGTGTCAAATACAAGCAGTAGAAAGAGCAGTTAAAGCTATGACCGAAGCATCAGCCACCTTATGTAATAAAAGAATGACAGGTTTTATCAGAGCTCAGATAGACTCGAGGAAAGCAATGCCGAAATTCGACAGCAAAACGGATTCCCCTAATTTTAATAATTATTCTTTTATATTTTTAACCAACTTCCAAAACAGGAGGTCCTATTGTTGTAAAAAATTTTTGCTCATTAATAAACCTTTATTTACTTTCAATTAAATACTAAAACAAACGACGAAAAAGACTATTATTTATAAATAGTATTCTTTGTATGCCATGCTGTTAGGCCTTTTTTAACCATATTTGTTGACGATTTCCACATGACTCCGGAGGCAGAAGATATCAGGCGATGTCAAGCGACACCGCCAACAGCATTTACCCGCCAGTGACGACCGCCGCGGCCGCGGCCCTCAGACGTATGATCGCACCGACTGTCGAACGACCAGCTCGAAAACCGAACTGGGCGTCCGACAGGTCAGGTCCGACGTCGCGCATGTGCTGGACAATACGGGCAGCGAGGATTCTCTCCAGCATCATACCCGCCTCATCCAGCAGCACGATGGGCCTGAAGGCCCCGACCAAATCCGGCGTTCGTCCCGGCTTTGGCAGGAGTACCAGCCTCCTCTCCTTCCAGCAGTCAGGGAACCGTTCAGACGCCAGGCACACGTCTAACAGTCCCCTGAGGCGGGGCTCCAGGTGGTCCAGAGCCAGGGCCAGAGCCCGGGCGGGTATTCCATCCGGGCCGGGGACGGTGTTGTTGGAACGAATCCGCGCAACAGCCGCCCCCATTCCCGACGCAGTGACGGGTGGTACACTGAAGTCAGCCGCCCGGTCGCTATCGGCGGTGCTATGACCGGGGGCGTGTACTCCACCCGTGGCGGGAATAGGCCCTCTACCACATCGGTGAGGAGGCCGGGCTGAAGGTTCTCTGTGAGGGGGGGCCTGGGTGCGGAGCTTATTCAGCGCCGCACGATACGGGCGACCCCATGGGTCACGATTGAGACCGTCCAGCATCTCCTGCCTTTTCTCAGTTTTGGCGCGGCAGATGTCCAGCTTGAACTCGGCCCGTACGCCTCGTACAGTCGGCCCTCCCGCTCCCCATCGCGGTTGCGCCGCCGACTGCGGATGTAGGACCTCCGGGCACGAATGCACGCCGCACGGAGGTCCGCCAGCTCCATTCGTACCTACCTAGTAATAGCAATGTTCACATAACAAAACGGGCTATTTTGGAAGTAGCTTATTTGTGGATAATATAGATGTAAAACCTTGCATACTTCTATTAGTCTCACATATTTTAATGCATTTTTTTTTCATATTTTACCATAGGGCATTATAAAGGGAACTTTATAATTACCTACGAATAATATACTGTGTAACTAAATAATTAAAATAGATGATTTGTCAACTAATAAAAACAATGAGTCAATATAAAAAATGTTATAATGTGCCAGCATATACATTTTGTTCTCATTTTAACTATAATACAATAAAATGCATTAAAATTAAAATACGGCATAAGAATACCTAACTGTCACTGTCACTCGGAAAACACAAACAAACAAGGGTTGATGGATGGAAAGAGTGGACAATTAAAGTAGCATTTGTTTATTCGAATATTTTTCAAAAATGAAACGAATAGGTATTCGAATAATAAAATTTTCGAATATTTGCAAGCCCTAGTGCCAAGCTAAGTGTTTTGTCCGTGTGGTGACGGACTAAGAATACAAGTGTCACCACCCCATCCTTTCCCGCGGGTGTCGTACAAGCCGACTAAAGGAAGTAAACAATTATCACCCATTGCACTACTGGTGGTAGGGCTGGGTACCAAGTCGGAGCACCCACTTGCTATCGGGCCCGAGCGGATTGGTACCACCATCTCCCGTGTGACCGGCCATGAAGCACATCGTTGCGTATTGGCTGTAGCAGGAGATAGCCGTTTATTCTTTCATTTCATATCGGTGAAATGAAATAGTGAGCAGCGGCTTGACAATACTCTTGGTATAGTCGAGTCCATGAGCAACGGTTACCATTTACTATCATTCACACGGACAAAGACGATTCCCTTACAAAGACCGTTACGATTCCGAAATGGTTGTGGAAGTGCTACATCAATGTACATGACAGAAAGCTTAATTTCCCTTCCATAGTTGAACGTGTAGATAGAAGTATGAGCTGTAATGATTCGAGAAAAAAAGTATAGTGAGATTTATTGCAAGTATTTTTATGCGAGGAAACAAGACTATCCGTTAGGATACCCACAAGCAGGCGATTGAGTTATGCCGGACGGGTGTGGCGCACCCAAACAGGTTAAACTCCGCTGTGTTCCTTCAGACTACCTTTACTCGGAGTCGAGGTGTATGCTCTGCACTTAAATTACTCCAGTTAGACAGAACTAGGTCTAAATTTCTAGTGTATCCACATCTATTAATATTTCTTCTTGGTGCTCTTCGCTTACCGGTGTGCCTCAGGGCGGCGTTCTCTCTTCATTGCTCTTCGCAGTTTACATAAACTCCATCTCAGATAAACTTATTTCTTCCTACCACCTGTTTGCAGAAGACCTCCAAATCTATTGCCAAGCTCCTCTAAGTAAATTAACAGAAGCAATTGCAAGAATTAACGAAGATTTGGACTCAATTTGTGATTGGAGTACATCGTATGACTTAACAGTTAGTCTGATTAAAACTCAAGTCATCGTTATTGGTAGCTCTAGAATGATCCAGTTCAGTGTAATGGAATTATTGTCCCTTACAGTGACAAAGTTAAAGACCTCGGCATTTACATTGATCGGTGTTTAACTTGGTATCCGCAAATGCAGGAATTAAGCAGAAAAATGTTTGCTTCCACTGGATCGCTACGAAGATTGCGTAATCTCCTCCCTATCACTACGTAAACTGCGCTAGCCCAATCCTTGATTATGCTGATACCAGCTATCTAGATCTAAACGGAAGACCAACTTAACTTGAGCGACTCCAAAATCTTTGTATTAGGTTCATATTTGGATAGCGAAAATATGACCATGTATCTGAATTTCGTGCTAAGCTCAAGTGGTTACCTATTCGTCTTCGCCGGAATTCTCATATCCACTTTCTCCTCTAAATTTTTTTGTTTAATCCCATTACTCCTTCGTATCTTAAAGAACGTTTTGAGTTCTTACATGTCTCATTCAAAACTCCTTATATCATCCGAGAATTTATCTTCGAGGACGCCAATGAATTCAACAAAATTTGTAAATAAATCCTTTTCTGTTCAAGCTGATCGGCTTTGGAATGCATTACCTAGGAATATCCGTCAGTTTTGAAAGCATTACGTATTAAGGAACCACTACGTCGGAAGAGATTGTCTTGTGCGATAGGACCTCCAATTGTACAATATTAATGTTTAAGATATTTGTTTAGTTATTTTAGTGTACAATAAAGACGTTTATTATTATTAAATTGATTTTCTAAAAATATAAAGAAAACAAGCGGATGTATTGAAAAACTTATATATTTTAATTAAATAGTTACACATTAATCTTTACATTATCTCCCCTAGCTAGCTAGTGATACGCTCAGTTAGCGTCGATGCATTTTATTGGTCAAGAAATAATATTACAAATAATAATTTAAACTAAATAACCGATAAAACAATTAAACACATCCAACCTGCTAGTTAGTAAGCAAAATAACAATCAAATATGTTGCCAGCGCAATTATAAAAATGGATATTTCGTGTAAATGCGATATAATAACTGGCAAGGTATGTATTTAAATACAGTTTTTGCATATGGCAACACAGTTGAAATAACGTACTTAATTTATCTAATACACTGAATACTAATGAATAATAAAATGACGATAGAGCACAGCGGGGTGAATATACGAGCTGGGGCGGATATTGCACAGATCTTTTTTTATTGGCATTGTATAGATAGTGCCATTCACGAAGACGCGCCTCTCCAAATTTGGCGAGGGGGCCGCGGGGTGTGGGACGTTTGAGCCAAGTGTCAGTCGCGAGCCATCAGCGGCTCGGTGCACATGGGTAGTACAGTTCACGTTGCTTAAATCCAGACTTAGCAAGAAAGTTGCTCTACTAAAAAAAAAATTTAAATGTCTAGAAAATTAAAATGTACCATTCGATTTCTATCAGTATTACATTTTGTGAATCTCTCAGAAAACATATATGACGTTAAATTATCGTCCTCAAACCGACTTTACAGACAACCATATAGTTTTTTTAGTATACTATTAATCTTTATAATTGCTCCCTTAACATGGTAATATTACATTGTATTAACTAATAATGACATACAATACCCCACACTGAACGACAACATGAAATATTAATTATTTTTAAATAAAAAAACCGCTTTCGAAAGACACCCAGGAACTAAAACGCAAAAAATAATTGGTCGACTTCAAACACATCAGTAGGTGTCTAACGCGGATATCGTATGTAATTTATTTTTTGCTTTTTAGTGTTTTCTATAAAATAGGTCAAAATAGGTGGTGCACGATAGGGAGGAATTCCTTGGGTGCATCTCGTATAAGAAAGCATTGAGTACAGGAGCGCAGTAGAGAAAGAAATAAAGCACAGCAAAAAAATAACATACAGTCGAATTGAAAGCCTCCTCCTTTTTGAAGTCGGTTGATAATATTAAAGTAGAGCATCTTCCTAGTTGACCGTATCGCTCGGTCGTGATTTTGTTTATTCATCGATGTGTGCGTGCGTAATAGGCAATTCGGTGAAACGATACACACTTGCATTGTAAGTAATTAGAAAAAAGAGTGGGGCGCGTCTTCGTGGATGGCACTATCTATAAACAACTTTGTATGAAAGAATACATCTTAAACTTTATACACTTACAAAATTAACCTTTTTGAGGGACTAATTGTTAATAGTTTTAATTTTGTGCTTATTCAACCCCTTCATCGTCATTCACCCCAATTTACTTTACAAAATAATAATATACAAAGTGGTATAATACAACTCATGATATTGAAGTCTACATACGTGTACATACATAAATAAAATAGGTACGCTGACTGGATTCAAGCCGTGCATCATAGCACTCGTGGGCAAACAAATTCCAAAGACGGTGACAAGTTGAGTGTTGCCATCAAAATACGAACGTGTTGTCAAACTAAATAAACGTAATCAATTGTAAAACTATTAAAAATGTAGGTAAATACATTTTCCTAATCACGTATATAAAATTATATTTTTACACGAACAAGCGTATTTAATTTTATTAAAGTTGTCACGCTCTGACATTATTTCAACTGATTTTTTTTTAACTATTCTTATTTTTGTAGGACTTTTCTATTTCACAGAAATTTCATCAACAATAATAGCGTTAAGCGAGATTTACAAGGACCTTAGTCACTTACGATCAAGTAGCAGTAAGACGTTTCAAAAGCGTTTATTTCGTCAAGAATGTTTTGTTGCATTAGGACACAAATAATAAGTCTCTTTGACCTGAATCAAAATGCTGTTTTGTATATAGTTTTTTAGAGGAATTAAACTGTTATAAACTTAATGTTCATTGAAAATCCTTGAGAATGTTAAGCTGAGACCGTATTGCACGCACACGAAGAAAAAAGGATTTTTCTGAAATGAGAAATGAGCTCTTTTGAAAGGACACTACTTGTCCAAAGTTCCATATATCTTACAAGACTTTATTACTCACTATTCAGAAGACTACTTGCGGCTTTAGCGTAGAGTAATAAGGGTGACTCGTCAACAACAGAGCTTCTTTGAGCTGTGTATGATTTTTTACAAAACCTACATTGAGTTGAAAGCTGTGTTTCTGAGTCAGCATTTATTAGCGTTGTCTCTACGTCGTTTTACACAAGCCTTCCTCGCTATGCATATTATAGTTCATGAACTTGTTATTTTAACATAAATATATTTGTATATCATCATAATGATTCTGCAATTAAGCACTTAAACATACCGCAACTTAACAGGCTTAGCGCAGCACGGCTTGATGTTGAATAGTCACCCAAAAGGCGTTAAATTTGTAAATTTTACTGTTAGATTGAATGTATCTAGCTTACAAATACAAACTTACTTTAGTAAAGTTTACAAATGTAGCGCCTACCTAATATAGCGATGAGGGGGAGGCATGGGTGACGTCACACAATACATTTAGTGTAAATACAAAACTTACTAAGGCACATATATTAATTTAAACAAATTGTAACCTTAGCGGTCGCAACTGCTACCCTCCAGACTTCCACAGACAATTTATAAATGACTAAAATGCGAAATTTTGTGAGTAGCGCCTATACGACCTGACTTTGACATCATTTAGAAGATAGATAAGCCATTGGGTTAACACATAATTTTTTTAATTAATCTCACAGTTTTGCTTTCTATCCGGAACGAACGTTGAAGGTCAAGCAGACAAGGGCGCGGGCAGAATTTGGTGGTAAATAAATGCAAAAAAACAATAAGCCAGAGACAATCACAATTCTGAAGTCCTGATGCATTCGCCACGAACAACCCTGTTTATAGACCTACAAAAATATTTGTTCTGCAAATTTAAACACTTCACTCGTAATAAAATGTAAATTCATCTGATAGATGGCGTGACAAGGCAATAATGAGGAAAACAGATTAAGAAGCTTAGTACAGCAATTGAAATTATTTTATAAAAGGCAATGGGTTCAAATCCTGCGATCATATTCTTAAGTTAATATTTATTTTTAAGCTCTTGATAAATGCTGAGCTGCCTATATACACATATAATAAAATTATACTGACCAAAAGGAATGGAATTGTTCTCGTACCTTTTTTAATATTTATTTCAAGTGCTTATTAAAGTGCGACACTTTATAATTGTTGTACAATAATTGACACTTCACTATTGTCTTAGATCTTTCTACGCCATCTATCGGACTGTTTGCATACCACATTTTTTATTTAATTTCATATTTTGTCTGTACATAGATAATTTTACTATAAAGCGCTTATAAATAAATAGACGTTATATAGTTAAAATTGACTGTGCAAATCTGAATGCGTTACCAAAACCCTTGACACCCTAGTTTGGGGCTCTTTAGTCACAATGTTACAAAACTCGACTGCCCAAGTGCAGAAGTGCAGTTTACGAATGTTTTAGGTTCGATATCAGCTGAAAAATAATAAAGGTTAAAAAAATGTGTGTCCCAACTAATGGAAAAATTACGTTTGCGTCCCAATTAATGTATCATTCGTTAAAGAAATAATATTACATTAAAATATAAAAAGAAGTAAGATTACGTCGATTTCTTCGTTGATTCAGTCAGAAACAAATAATAAAAAAAGTAAAATGGTATAATAATATAATTAATATATTATCAGAAAACAGTTCATTCAAAACAAATAACGCGTTATATATTTTTGATGAATATATTTAGAGCAGCTGCATCGAACCTGCAAGACAAGTTCACTAACGCCATCTAGGCTGTATATTCGTGCTAAAAATTCAACGAATACCCTTCGAGTTGCAGGTTGATTTTGTCACAAAATTCCAAGTAATGCATGAAAGTTTCGTTGTCAACTGGCCCCAAACTCGTTAGAATATTGACGCTAAACGCTATTTTTATATACTATTAATTCTGTGTGTTTGTGTGTCCCGATTAAACTACTCATCTTTTTCATAGCGGTCAATGTGGCGCTTCTATAGGGAGCTATATCAAGTAGTGAAGACCAAAAGGCTAACAAATGGAGATGGATCAATGGAATAATGTCTAAGGGTATTTCAGTGTCCAATGTGAACGGAGACTAGATACTTTCCCCCTTACTAATAACATTGCATAAGCTCCGAACAGTTTATTCGGCCCCCTTAGAATGAAAAACGAAACGTTAGACGAACTTTCGTTTCGCTTCATTGTGATTGGTAGCCTGAATCACGCGTCGTAATTTCGACTCATCAGGAATCACGCGTCGGACTGTTGATCAATCACAATGACTTGAAACGAAAGTTCGTCTAACGTTTCGTTTTTCATTCTAAGGGGGCAGTGGTTTGTTCCTTTCTTTCAACATCAAACTGTCATATTACTGACAAAGACAAAACACTGAATAACTATTCAAAGGTTATACAACGTTTATAATTAAGGCCGTTTAAGTTTTACAATCACACTGTAGTGTTTATTATAAGTGATGAAGTTTGTTTAAAAGATTGGCATATAAGTGATATGAATATTTCAACTTACATTGCTGTTTCTACAGTGTAGCTCGTGCAACACAAATACACAGAACACGTCACCTACATTAAACACGACAACTCACAGCACTCCCAGTCTATCATTAAAAATACAAATTTTATTTTACAATAATTTATGTATACATTTTTAATGCCGACGTATGCATCAATTAAATAAAAAAGCTTGTATGACTATTTACAAGAACAAAAACCTTGAAAATAGAAAAAAAACCTCTACGGTAGCTTTGTCGTTGCATTTATGGAACGGTTCTAAAGGTCCGAATGTCCCCCGCAGTGTTTCTGTCTATTGCCGCGGTCATTTCTTCTAGTGTTTTGTGTATTGAATATGTATCATTTCTATGAATGCAATACGTCGACACATTCCCTGCCACCATTTCGATATTTGCAATTTCTATTTAAATATTACATGGTACAGCATTCAATAGATAATATACATATATTGGTAATCAAAATAATAGTGATTTAAATATTTAATAGACAATATTTCCAAACTCCATTTTGCTACAAAAATTTATTTTAATTAATAATACTTGCTTTGATAGGGTCAGGTTATGTATTATATAATATATTCTATTAACAAATACACTTGATTGTTCATTACGAGATATCTCGTATCAAGCTTATATGTTGCGTGTTTTGTGAACGATTATCTCGTAGCTGACTTCAGCGAAGAGAATTATGTTACATAAACATACATATTTTATGTTATTTTTACGTAAATATTACATATTTTATGTTATTTTTATACAAATTTCATATTTTGTTGGTATTTTTAAAGTTGAAAGTAATTTAGTTATGTTTACATTAAAATCAAACAAATAAAATTAAATAACGACATTTCGGTTCACCCAATAATAATATAATGTAGGAATTATATTATTTTAGTTCGTCATCCAATAGCACTGTTAGTCAACATATTAAACAGACCACCTCTTAGAAAGACTTTGTAAACGTTAATTTGTCCGACATTATAGTACATGAAAAACATTCTCACAATCAGTGTTGTCTACCCCCGCTTATATTATATCGACACGGAAATTATTAATTTGGTAGGAATCACCTTATTACATAAAATAAATAATTAATATAACGTGTAATAGTGCGTATACAGTAAAAAAAATCCGGGGTCAATCTTAATTACAGAGTTATTGTTTGTCGTTGTTACGAAGTGTGCACCAAAAAGAACCTTTTTTTAAACTAAACAAAATTATAGGTAATTATAGACCCAACATTACTTAGTTACTAGCACTTGTAGTCTCTTGTTTAAAGTTCACAACACTACGCTATCTTACTCAGTCACTGGCAGATATTTTGTCTAAATATACATTAAAATAAATTTAGTAGCAATAAACTTAGCAATTGATGTAGGAGTGGATGCGTTTGGGCGCGGACGGTAGACCTGCCACCCGAGTGGGCACTCACGCTGTCATCTGGGACCCTGAAATGTTAACAACATGATATTATTAAAGTCTTTTACTTGATATGTATTATATTATGCAAGAGCTTGTGAAAACATAGATTTTCTTTCTTTCCTCAAATATTTTTGTATTGAAATTATCGTGTAGATTATTATTATACCGACAGTAACTCACGTTTAGGATCGATTACGTCGACCCGAGTTTCGAGCATATCCGATGCTCATCATCAGGACGAGTCTTCAAATATTGTTCGAATCCTATATAATTCTTGCCCAGCGCCCTCTCGTTATCCATAGTCGAATTAATTTGATAGTCAACAGGTGAAGATGAAGATAAAACAATTAAATAGAAACCAACAGCCTGTTTTACCCTCCCTCCGCATTAGATGTTTTCACATCAATATGGGTGATGGTAGAAAAAGATAAAAGCGTGCGGGATTCAAACCCGCGACTTGAGAAATGCCAGACACTTTACCGCTATGCTAAAGACACACATCTTTTACACAAAAATCGCCATCTATGGGATGTACAGGCATATTATATTTAAAATAAAAAATAAAATAAATAAATAATTGTTCCAATATATAGGGTCGTATCATTTGACATAGGGTCGTATCGTTTGACATGGGGTCGTTCATAAATTACGTCACGCTAAATTCTGCTTTTCTAGCCTCTCTCTCTCTCTCTATAGTCGTACTGAGTCACACTAGCAGACCCAGCCACGCGCTGCAGCACACATCGTTCATTTGTTAATTTTGCAATAAAAAAAGGAAATAGATTGCATAAGTAGATTCGGTGATCATCGCGGACAAACACTATAACAGGGAATTTTTATACAAATAGATACCCTTTTTTTTTGTTAAGGCGGGAAAAATTTACCTAACAGCACACCCCGTCGTTCGGCGCAATAAACAGATTAGTGTAAGACTCTCAACTACTAAATAAACGCCGTGTGCTGTCTCTCCGCCTGTTATGGCGGACCACTGGAACTAGAAGACTACTTCAGTGGTATATAGATAATACCCTAGAATGTAACAAATAAGCTAGCTTAATACCATGATGCCATACCTGATAGACAACCGGCTAGGAAAGGAAAGGGTTCGGCGTCTGTCTCTGATGTGGAGGCGACCAGGGCGAGGATGACCTTGCGTCGACCGTCGTCATGTTCACCGGCATCGGCATCCCTCCCATAGCCATACCGGTCGGTGGTATCCCCACAGCACCCGTGGGAGGCGCCCAAGGGTCCACTTGGAGGGGAGCGCTGGCACCGAACGCGGGGGCGGCACTCGGGAATGAGAGCCCTTGAAGACCCATTTGTTGCTGTTTTAGTTCATTCATTGTTAGCCGCGCCTGAAAGTAAAGAACGTTTATCAACACATTACTGATCTGTTTGAGCACGGGTCTCTAGAACGACAAAATTGCTGCATGTAGGCAGTAGGCTCACGATGTTACTTCATACAAAAAAATTTATCCTTACTAATATTATAAACTAGCTGACCCGGCGAACTTAGTACCGCCAAATTTACTGTCAATATTTTTGAAGTTATCAAACTGCTGGCTAAACAACTGAACGTCAATATGTCTATGCTTCGTCAATATATTGACAAACTCTCACAGACTTCTTCGTCTCGTTCACTTACTCACTTTTTATATCATAAGATTTTTAAAAACATTGTTATTTTTTTTTAATTTTCTTTTATACAAACCTTGTCCTGATAATAAGGAACATAAAGAAAAAAGAATTATCCAATTTGGTGCAGTCGATCGGAAGTTTTGCGCGTACATACTTACATTTCACCCATTAATTTTTATTTATATAGAAGATTCGAGAGTGAGTTTGTTACGCTTGCACTGGTAGACATTTGTAACCGCTAGAATATAGCTGTTTATATATACTTTCTAAGCTATTGACAGAACATGCGATAAAAATGTTAGTCTTGCGGCTGCTGATTAGCCGTGTGGGGCCGACTTTAGAATTGTCCCACCCCTTCTCCACCCATGGGAGTCGTAAGAGCCGACTGAGGGAATACCGGGTGAGTGGGCAGCAGCACTCACTCGAGTATTAACAACATCCACTGCGATCGTCAACCTGTCTGCCAAGCGTGGCGACTACGGCTCTATACCCCATATGAGCGAAACAGCAGAGGACCGCTCGTTGTGGCGTTCTTTTGTGGAGGCCTGTGTTCAGCAGTGGACGTCGAAAGGCTGATGGATGGATGGATGGATGGATCCCGATGACAAATTTTTGCTATAGTTCGGCACATACTTGCAACCAGCAAAATAGGTTAATATTTTTTTTACTTGTGTAAATTAGAGTGTATTAAAATAGTAGCCTTGTAAAAATAATACTTTAGGAATTTTCAAAATTTTTATAGATTATGCCAGAACGGTACTTTCTTAATTGACCGACAGTACGCGGACAAAGTTGTGGGCATAAATTAATTTATTAGTGTTATTCAATACCCGCAATTTCGGCTGTGTTGCTTATTAACAGAAAACGCACGTCACTGAACACATTGTGCTTATGAAAATAGTTTTTGATAACACTTTGATAATTTTATATTAAATGTAGATATTGCGATAGGTATTTTTGTTTTAGATTTGAGGTCAAGTGTTTAAGGAACTAAACTTAGAAAACATAATTGAAATCTATCCAGTAGTAGTTCTGTGAAGCGCGCCCAATGGCAGACGTCTATCATTTTTATTCTTATTGTTTATATATAGATTACTAGATGACCCGGTAAACTCCGTATCACCTACAATTTATTTTATCAGCGATTATCAATCAATGTGCATCGTGTAAGATGGTAGTGCCAATGAATGTGTCGGCTCGCAGTACTCACG
Source organism: Leucoma salicis (assembly GCA_948253155.1). NCBI lineage: Eukaryota > Metazoa > Arthropoda > Insecta > Lepidoptera > Erebidae > Leucoma > Leucoma salicis. The sequence continues at coordinate 1,172,701 of OX411812.1, forward strand.
GGCGCGGGCGGCGCGAACAGCTGCGGGGGGGGGTCGGGCGCGGCGAAGGGGTTGGCGGCGGGCGCGGGGGGGGGCTGCAGCAGGCGCTCCAGGTTCACGAGCGCCGAGTTCTCGCCCAGGAACGACGACGCTGACTTCTTCGGCGCCGCGGACAGCTTGTCGCCTGCGCAGCGTCGGAATGATTATGGCATATATTTAATTCTGACGATGGAGGTACGTCAATTTTATAATTATAGCAGGGGCATGATTTCAGCACAAACGAACCTCCTCAGCCGGGGAAATAAATCTCTCTGCTTCCCCTTCATTTCAATAGAGTTGGTGCATGTGATCAACGTGCGAGTGATGCCTCATGTTTTGTAAACGTCTACAGTTATCGCTTACCATCAGATAGGCCGCTGGCTTGTTTGCCACAGGCGTATGACAAAATTAATTACACATGCCTCACCGTACAGAGGCAAAAAAAAATCGGGACTAAAAAAAAGTAGCGTCGGATTCTTCCATAAGAGTCTACGAAATCCGGCCGCTTGTGGAAACTGTGTTGTTGTGTATACCTCGTTACTTATTACTGAACTATTTTAGATATTTTTATATATATTTTTAGCATTTGACATGCTTAGCACTATACATTAAACACAAAGTGAAAACTGTGAAATCGAAAATAACAGTCAGGAGCAGGATTTGAACCTGCATCTTCTGGATACCGTCCAGATGCTTTACACAATTCAGCCATCCTGACAATCATCTGGACGGAAGCATCTGGACGGTATCCAGAAGATGCAGGTTCAAATCCTGCTCCTGACTGTTATTTTCGATTTCACATTTTTCACTTTGTGTTTAATATTACTGAACTTTTGACAATATTAAGTACTATACAAATAATAGGCCGATAAAGTAAATATATTTTTAAAATTGAATTTGACTTCTCAAAAATCGTAATTTTCTTCAATTCTTAATGGTGACAAATGAGCCCACCTGCTAGTAAGTGGTACAGGCCAATTGTGGAATGTAGCAACACCAGGACCACAGCCAAACCACCCCCTTCCGTGAATAAAGTGCATTTCACAAACCTTGTATAATGAATTACATGTCGTAGCGCTGGAGAACATTCCAACAGAAAGTTTATTCCAGAGCTTACATGAACGCGGTAGAAAAGAGCAATCGTTTCTGAATGATCACACAGATGATCTTTACGCCGAACCTAGTAGGTGTCGGTGTTAAATAATGTTCCTCAGAGCACTTCCCATACATTAAATCTTTTTACTCTTTCATGTAACGAAATGTAGCTAAACGTAACACGGCCTTGAAATCGCACTCTCATTTCTGGTCCAATTGTAAGTAAATGACATACCAAGCGCTGTCAAGTCGAAGGGATCGCTCTCGGCATTGTTGTTGTGATTGGTCTTAGGTCGCTGTGACAATACGTCAAACTGTTCTAGTTCTGACGACGAGGGTGAAGACAGGACCGACACAGGCGACTTGCTCTGCAACTGTAAGTAGGAGTGTTCGTTATATTAAATAACTAATAAAATCACTTGCTATTTATAAATAATCTATAGCCCCGTTATTTATTACACCAGGCAAGCGTTATTTTTGTTGAGCGATTATTTTTACTACATAAGCGCTACGACATGTAATGTACGAAGCCTTGGGCAGAATCTAAATATATATATCTTAGATCACAATTTCAATTCACTTAGTAGACAGTAATCTATTGTTAAGATTGTTAACTGCTCAACGCGCGTACAAAGCTATATTAAATAACGTAACCTCAAATAGCGCACGATGTGCTATACGACGATAATCAAATGATATCGTTTAATATAATAAAGCGTAAAAAATAATAGGCGTTTTAAAAATAGCACATCGTTATTTAACGTTTTTAATAAATAGCCGTTGCACTCCTAACTGTAAGTAACAATTTTTAGTCTCATGCTCATCATCGCCCTGTTGGCGAGCACACGTATAAATCACAGTTAATTCTAAAGAAAGATTTGATTGATATTATTTATTTTCTAATTAACAGTGTGGAAATGTAAAATTGAAAATAACAGTCACGAATACCGTCCCAGATGCTTTGCCAATTCAGTCACCCAAGACATTAAGAATTAACGTGTTATCGAAATTCGCAGTCCCAAGCAATTGTCACGATTGCTAAATTGGCAAAGCTGGATCTGGGACGGTATTCCAGGAGATGCAGGTTTAAATCCGATTCGTGACTATTATTTTCGAATTCACATTTTGTGTTAATTCATATGCCTAAAGCATGTCAAATGCTAAAAAAAATTATAAAAGTATTATTTATTTATATTTAGATCTATATTTTTAGCACTTGACATGCTCAGCTACTTTTAAGGTACAAATTATTATCTGTGAATGAGGAAAAAGAGAACTTTAGTACAAGCAGGAATCGAACCTGCATCCCTCCCTTTCCGGGGAAGTGCTCTAATCCACTGAGCTATTGTACTCCCTTGCGGTCGTACCCAATTTCTTCATCACATTTGTCTTAACGACCGCAATTGATATTAAAGTTCTCTTTTTCCTTATTCACAAATAATTATTTATTTAGTTTAACTTTTTTTTTGTTATGCTAAGTAATAACTGCCGCTTATAGACTCAGCCATACCAAGAATTCTGCTGAGCCGCTGCTCACTAGTTTATCTCTCAAATAGAAAATATGTAAATTAATGAACGGCTATCACACACACCGAGGTCCTTCGCCGTCGGTCACACGGTTACAATGGTACCAATCCGCTCGGACCAGATTACGTTTGAGTACTCCCACTTGGTACCAAAACTTACAACAGGAATGCAATGGGTGATAATTGCTTACTTCCCTTAGTCGACTCGTACGACATCCGCGGGAATTAATGAGGTGGTGACTTATATTCTTAGTGCCCCAACAAGATGGATTTAACCATATTATCGATTTATCACTCATATAAACAAAGAAAATAGAAATCAACAAACATGCGCGACGGGGGCCCAGGGGTCGGCAGGGGCGGCTGGGGCCCACGGATCCCGCGCCGGGCTGCCCACTGCTGACCACGCGTCCGATGACGTTTCCTGTACAAAGGATATTACAGTTAATATTGTAACAATACACAGTTCGGCATCACTTACATATTTTGTGATATAATAAACTAGCCGACCCAGAAGATGTTATACCCGAACCATTAAAAATATCATGGAACACGATTGCAACACCACCTGCCGGGTCCAATTGTCTAAAAAATCTAAATCACACATGTACCCACTAAAACACTCAAAAAGTACACAAAGTGCGAAAGTATGATATAAATCATGACAGCCACGAATATCAATGTAATATGGATTGAATACCCTTCTGGATTACCGTTCCAGATACTCTGCCATCTTAGCTACCGTGACATTTACTTAGGACTATCAATTTCGATGTAACATTCCTTCCTTTGGAATTTTTAAAACTATTTAGATATTTTTATATATATTTTTAGCATTTGACATGCTTAGCACTATACATTAAACACAAAGTGAAACTTGTGAAATCGAAACTAACAGTCAGGAGCGTAGCGAAGTGACATGTCACTTTGTGTTTAATGTATAGTGTTAAGCATGTCAAATGCTAAAAATATATATAAAAATATCTCAATATTTATAAGGATTGCGTCATTATTAGGTAAAAATCTTAATTGTAAAATTAAGTTTACCTGGTCGGTATAATGTATGAAAATACTTCCGACAGATGGCGCAGGCGTCACCCAAAGACGTTAAGTATGATGTGTTATCGAAATTAGCAGTCAGGAGCAATTGTCAGGATGGCTGAATTGGTAAAGCATCTGGACGGTATCCAGAAGATGCAGGTTCAAATCCTGCTCCTGACTGTTATTTTCGATTTCACATTTTTCACTTTGTGTTTAATTTTTAAAACTAGCTTATGAATGTGCTTAAAATAAATATACATAAAAATATCTAAATATTTATACAAGCAATAGCACAATGAATTAATCTCACTTATAAAGTAGCCGATATAAATTATTACAAAATGTTTACGCTTATTTATAGTTTACTCCTTAATTATGAATCTATTTTAAACAAGAGGAACTTACGTTATGTGTTTCTGGTCATGTATGTGTATACTTGTATAAGCTGACCTGTACAGGGTATGTCACCACTCCATTGTACAAAGATAATTGATGTTTATTATTTTATCGAATCAATATTAAAAATGTGAATGGAATAAAATAAAACATGTTTTCAGTATTATAAGAGATGCATTTATCGTCTTTGCCTATTGCATATCCAAAGACAATCGTACTTAAGGAGTAAACTCCAGTCGTGCGTTGGAGCTGACACACACATTTTTAAATACAGATTATTTTTAGGGATTTCCCCCTACATATAGATTGCAAAGGGAAAAAAAAATATTTACAGTCTACCAAATTGATAAGCATATCTTAACACTGTTACTAGCTAATAACCCCGTTTACTGTTTCTTACCATAGGCTCAGCAAAGCCGAAACCGAAATCCATATGGAGAGGCTAAAGTAAAATATCAATCTATTTATATATACCTAAAGTAATTCTTTTTATATAGGTAAATATAAAAAAGTTAATTTACTTAGAAGATAGGTAATCTTCAATATAATATACTCTATAGTCCACTGACCCCTATTTTTTATTGGACTGGCAACCCTCTTGCAAATGATAAGCTAATACATGTAGCAATCTTTTCAATTCAAAAAGCGTTTACGCCGCGTTTGACGGCGATATTAGAACTACAATATTCAAAATGGCTGCCAGTCTTAAAAAAGTATCCGCATTTTCTATCGATAAACCATTATTATTACTATTTTAAATTATATTAGGTATTTACAAAAAATATTTACTTGGATTACCCATTAGTTTAATTTTTTGAGCAGTCGTATTGGTCAACGACGTCATAATGGAGCCAAATTATAATCTAACCTTGTCGCTCGAAAGATCGGCACTTTGTGAACACCAGACCTCATTGCTTCGGAAGGCATGTTAAGCAGTAGCTTAGACGATGTCAGAGGTCTGAATAAAAATATCTGACTTCGGTCTTGTTCCAAGGTCGTCAGTCGTCCCCTTTGTTGTATCGTGGAGGTCAGACAGGTAATCACTCCGTGTAAATACTGGTGGGCCAGCTAAAATAGATCAGATCGGAAGCCGCCCCAACAAAGCTTGGGATAAGACTAGGAAGATGACGTCTGTCCGTTGTTCATTAGAGGTCAGTGTTCTAGCCGTCTATCTTAAAGAGACAAGATTTTACATTTTATGTATTTAGATGATATATTTACTTTTCTTATAATTGCGTTATGCTACTAAAAGTATACCACATACCTGCTTAGTTTCTCCTCCCCAAGGGTCTACGATAGGTGCCGTATGCGTGGGCGGACTACTCAGATTCACGTCGAGCAAGTCCAAAAGATGTGATTGTTGTGAGGATTCTGTGGACGTCTTCTTTGATGGCGCCGGTTCTATTCCTGTTCTGAAATATCGTAAGTATTTTATTAGACACGAAGTCACACTGTTCTGCGAATACTTCAACACTAGTAAAACAACTTGTTACGACATTATCAAGTATCTTACCTACTACTAAGATAGCAAGTAAAATCGAACTCATGTAATCAATCGAAATTGAAATGCAAAGTATGGCTGTAGTATTGTAGAAGAGCACTTCACCGGATTGGATGGGACGCAGGTTCGAATCCTGCTCGCAGTAAAGTTACCTTTCCCCACTTTAACAAATAATTTGTTGTTTAAAGTAATGTCTATCTTGTATGTCTTATCTATCTTGCATGTCAAATGCTAAAATACAAGATCAAAATATGCAAAGTATTAGTGATAGATTGGCTCTTCCTCTGGGAGACAAGGTTAATGATGGGTCAGTAACAAGTAGATAGTGATTTATTTATTTATATAAGGATCTCCACCAAAGAATACACTTTACAGGCAATGTAAAAAAAACCGATATAGGTAGACCTTGTGCTTCCTTAATTATAGGAGATCACATCGTGCAGTGTAATATGACAAATGAAGATTAAACTAAATACATAATTAAATTACAATAATAAAATTACTAATACAATAACAAGTTACAATTAAGGATTTGTTATTGTATTAGTAATGATTCCAATGATGGCTTAAAATACATAACATAACCACACCAATCCAATTGACTAAGCAGGCAATTATTCTCAAAGAAAACTTAAAGCAAAATCATCTGTACTGGGGAATATGATCCGGCAGATCAAGACTATTCTTATTGAGAAGGTGTCTCTACCTTGATGAAACATATATGGCTAAGAAGTAGAAAGAAGATGGATGATATTAATTAGAAGATTATGAAGTACTAATCAGCACTGACGGATTACATTCTGTCTCTGGCGCCTCCGAGACACTGCATACAGTAGAACCAACAGTGTGATGTACTTTCCCAGCTGTCTGTATCTCCCCAAGGGGAGGCCTTGTGCTGGTGGCTGGCTGATTGCTTCCAAGGGTCTTCTGGTCTAGGGTAGGAAAAAGGAGAGGATAGGAAAGGATTTGAAAAGTTATATAAAGGAATCTTTGCTTTAGTCTACTAATACTTAGTCGTGGATTATAATTGGGTTTATTGGCTAAGAGATTCTTAGTGGCGGCATGGACTTAAAGGTATAACCAATTTACTAAGTCTCATTTTTAAACCTTTTTTTGTAAAGGCGTAAAAAATACTGCTACACTGATCGTCTGTTTCTTTTTTTAAAAACAGCTGCAGCATTAGATGTGTTATTTGGGTGTTGGCAATCTTAGAGAAAGCGGTGGGAGGTGTAAAGATGAGGGGATTTGGGCGAAAAATGGCCAGCGCCAGCTGCAGCTGCGGCTCCTGCTAGGTGAGTACGTACTGGAAGTCGTGCTGCGACTGGCTGAGCGCCAGCTGCAGGCGCACGTCGTCGGAGCGGCGGCGGCGCTCGTCGCGCTCGGCCTCCTCGCGGGACATGGCCAGCGCCAGCTGCAGCTGCAGCTCCTCCTCGCCGGCCGTGAGAGGCCTCGCCAGCTCCGCCTCACCCGCCCGCGCACCGCCCCACTCCGCGCCCTCGCCCGCCTGCCACCACAAGAGTTAGCACGTCGGTCTAGAGGGCGCCACTGGGACGACGCTCTAAGCCGACACAAATTGTTACGATACGGTCAATTCCATTCCCTCTATAACTGTGTAATTTCTCTGTAGGTATACAGGGTAATTTGTAACTAACGCAAAACCTCTTAAGGGCGGCTTTGGTTCATCAACACTGACAACTTTTCTTTTACGACTTTTATAATTCAATGATTTTTGTCCTATACAAAAAAAAATATCAAATTTATAGTTCTGAATGCTTCTTAACTCCAACTAGCGGCGATGTCGTAGTTATCAGAGAAGAGCAGGGGTGCGAAGAGGAGGACGGGGGCGATTAATTGTCCTTGGCTCTGACCGAATTTGAATTTTAAGGTCACGCTAGTTGCGTTCTTCCCCACGCCGGCGCAGGTTGTGATTTGTATTGAATGTGGCCCGCCCCTGTGACACGATCGATTCACAATGGCATATCGATAAGTTACCTAACGTTGAATATACTGAAATGGTGTGTGTTTATGCTAGGTGTGGTGACAATGTGTCTGAAGCTTACATTCGACAAAATAAAAACAGCCGAGAGACTGCGTAGCACTCAGCTACTAGTTACCTATTTACCGCACATAGAGCATATCCCTACTAAAACTAATTTTTATTTTTCTAGGAATGTATTCCGTTTTAGCAAAAGTAATAGTACAAAAGTACTTACTTAGTCTTGATGTACTTAAGACACCTTTAAAAGGTTTTGCGTTAGTCATCCATCCATCAGCCTTTCGACGTCCACTGCTGGACATAGGCCTCCCCAAACTGGGAAATTCCATTTATTTTATGATTGATCTTGTTAGTAATATCTGCCATAAAGTTTTACTTTAACCGCGCGTAAAGATTATATGCAGTCATTTTTTTTTCCTATGCATCCTTTAACCCCTTCTGCGTCCCGCGGATCATAGATGTGAACCTAAGATACCACTGTCATATATTTCGTGTTTTTTCTCTATCGGCATAGACGTAGTAACGTTATCAATTTACTTAGTCGATTTTCAATGTAACAGACTAAATTTCTGCCACAATATTTATACTGTGGACACAAAACTGTTGAGTAAGACAGACTCGTAAGCGCAACGCTACAGCGAATAAAAGCGTTTCGCGCCATTTTGAGTATCATGTTTCAATTCAGTGGCGTCGTTCATCGCGTGTGTACATTACATTAGAAGCAAGAGCGGTCAATCAATAATTATAATCTTTAGACAAATGTCTGTAGAATGTGCTAAAAGTGTTTTATTATGTGTTCATTGTGTATTTTTTAAATGCAAACATAAAAGTTTTTGAAGACCTTTCAAGCGGGTTCATACTATGAATTCTGTAGAATTGTTTATATAATACAATTCTAAATGTACATTTAAACAAAGTTTTATTGCTTGTAAAATTGTTAATAATTATTTAACAACGTTTGAAAATAATAGTTTCGTATTGTATGTGATTTCTAAAAAATCAGTTTCATTTTGACTACTCGACCGTAAGTACTATACACAGCGTTATCTCCAAGATTAGTCAATTGAGAGTAACAAAGCGCCCGCCAAGCGCACAGTGTTTGCTTTGGCAAAAGCCGCCATTTGTTTATATTAGTGTAAAATGTCGTTTTTGTTTAGATAATAGTAATGTGTACGTGAAGTGAAATATTAAAGTGATTGACAATGAAGTGTGCTAGCTAATACAATAATTGAAATTACAAAATTTCAATGGAAAAATACAAAACTGTTTCAAATAATTCGGCAGATCGTGAGAAATTATGTAAGTACTAGATTTAAATAGATTTTTTGTAGTTTAGAAAAAATTTAAGACTTCATACATTCGCTAGTATACTTCACAAGGAATCTTGTGATATACGCCACATAGTATATAATTATAAAAATGACGAGATATCGTCGTTTTTATAAATCGATATCCAGAAAAAACGGGTAAATGGGACACTTAAAGGGTTAAAGTGCACCTTACCAAGTCAACGACTTTAGCAGACAATCGTTGAATTCGTCTTTTAAAAAATTGCACCGTACAAACATTTTAATACTGAAATTCGCTAGGGGCACAACTAGGATGTATAGTAATTAAAATACAAATTATTACTTTCAGACGGTTCAAATTATGGATTCTAACAAAATAAAGTAAATTACCGACGGAAACGAAGGACTAGAAGGTGAATCAAGCGCTGAATCGCTACCAAAAGCGCTGGCAGACTGTGCAAATCGCTGTTTCGCTTTAAGTGCGCGAGCGCGCTCATTCTTCAGCCGCTCATCATCCTTTAATAGATTCACTAACTGTTTCGCCTTTTCTCGCACGTTCAAACCTGCATACACCACATAAAGACTAATTATATTTCACCCACCGACCCAAAATAAAATATATTTCTCATCAGCACCAACGACAGTTACTAATGGTCGAAGTTGACACTCACCCTGGTCTTTTCCTTCCTCCATGTATTGGAAGTCTTTTAGCGTGACAATAGCAAATATGTTTTCTTTACACTGCATAGCCACCTTCTCACTACCTGTCTTGATCAAGTACTCCATCAGCACCAGAGCCTGTCAATAATAATAAATACTTTGGAAAATCCAAAACTGCACGCCTCATAATCTTCCTTTTTCACAATAGAATTGATTATTTGATAAGTAACTAATCATGTATTGGTCTTACTAAGTAGTTTTCAATAAATCACATAGATAGCGCTAATTTCAAAAAGTACTAATGTGGGTTTCATCTCTTATACGCCATCTAGCGCTAATTTTAAAAAGTACTTCTATATTGGTCTATAGGAATAGTTCTCATGAAAGGCACTGGTTTTAGTGTCGCGTCGAGCGTAAATATCCAGTATTTTTTGTTTATTTAATAACAATTAAACCACATCGAATCAGACTGTGAAAAGTAATAGGGCTCTATTCGTAGTAATACTCTAGTTAAAAAGAAGAAAAAAAGACTCGATTAGTAAAGTATTTCGGTTGTTATCGTTTTAACATACATTACCTACAACAAACGGACGTTCAAGACAGATTTTTTTAAACAGTTTTTTAACTAGTTTAAATAACAAAAATGGCATAAAAAATATAATGAATGTCAAAAATAGTGTTTTTCCTTGATATTTGTGTGTATATATTATTTTACAAATGCAATATATGACAAATAGACATTTTAAGTTTAAAAAATCAGTTGTTCTGTGTAAAACGGGAATAGTTCCCTCTTTTATTTTATTTTAGGTGGGCAAAAATGTCCTACCGCACACCCCGCTGCTGCTGGCTCTCACCCACTAAAAACCCACCGTGCGCCCTCACCCGCCCTTGCTGGGAATAGTACCCACCTCAACGCTTCGCTTATGAGGCGTGCAATATCAGTCTTGTCTAGACTGTGTACTAGACCACCTGGCGGGAAAACACGAGGCGATATTGTACGTTTCATTGTGATTGATTGAGAGACCGCCGCATGATGTTACAATAACCCCTCTACCAATCACAATGTAACAATGCGATTTCGAGTAACACAAAACTGATTCGCAAAGTTTATCATATTTTTATGAAAGTTTGCTGTATTAGACAAAAAGTGCGAAGATATGAAATAGAAAGTTAAAGCAGGTTTCGAGCCCGCGTCTTCTAAATACCGTTCAGACACACCCGCCTCACTGTGATTTGTCGGCAGACTGTCACTTGATCACGCATCAGTCGCTCATCATCACAAGGCAGGGGAACAGTCGATGCAGGGGGTTTAGAATGTAACTATAGTGATATATACATTCTAACCCCCCAGATCTAATTACGAAATTTTCCAATAATCATATAGCATATACCTTGTAGACATGCCGCCAGTTTTTGCCGTGATCGTTGAGCCGCTTCCATATCATCTGCATAATCTCGGTGAAGGCCATCACATTGTAGGTAAGGTCGGCGATCTCCGCCATCAGCGTGCTGGACGGGCCCCATGGGTCGTTCGAGGTTGCCTCGCGCACTTTTACCTGGAAATATACCAATTAAATGAGATATTATTCTTAAATGCTATTTTTGTAATGCACCACCGGATCTAAGATCCGGAAAGAAGCTTTTTGATGTGAAACATCTAATGCGGCGGGAGGGTGAAATCGGCTGTTAGCGTGACGACGCTTTTATTTTGTTTTAAACGCCATCTGTTGACAACAGGGTGTACTTACACGCTTTTGTTTTTAGTTAGGAAACGTAATGGGCGGTCAATAAACTAATAACAGTTTGCACAAAAATGCTCAATAAAATTTGGTTTCTGTCGCCATGTGACTCGTGGCGTAGTCTAAGTGACTTCCGTGCACGAAGTCGTGGGTTCGATTCCCACTCAGGACAATTATTTGTGTGATGAATACAGATATTTGTACTGCGTCTGGGGATTTTCTATTTATAATAAACACCTAACGCTTCTGCCCGCCACTTCGTCCGCGTGAAATAGTTACTTTGGGCTAACACTAACTTCAGTACTTGATCATTATATTGCTGCGATGTTATTTTAAACAGCGATATCTCCTAAGATATTCATTGAAATCGAATGATGTACATGGCAATTTTGTTTTAAATTAAACACTTGTGATGAATAACGTATTTATTTGGATAAGGATTAATATCATGTTTATAAAACTCCTTCGCAAATAATGACTTATTTTAGATCAAATTTGGTTAGCATAAAAAAGGTTATAGTGAGCTAACCTTAAAAGATAGACATATCCTGTCGCAGACTTTTTTTTAGAACTTTTAATCGTTTACGCAGCGCACGCAGCGGAAGCTTTCAAAAGGAACAAAAACCCCCCGATTTTGAAACATTCTTCAATGGTGCTCCGCTCCTATTAGTCTCAGCATGATGATATAATATATAACCTATGGCCTTCCTCGATAAATGTGCTATCTTACACTAAAAAAATTTTTCAAATCGGACCAGTAGTTCCTGAGATTAGCGCGTTCAAGCAAACAAACAAACTCTTCAGCTTTTTAATATTAGTATAGTATGTGTTTACAAAAAAATTATGTACCTATTATAATATCCGTAATCTGGTACCCATAGCACAAGCGTTAAGCTTAGCTTGGGACCAGATGACGTTGTGTGAAAATGTCCGTGAATGTTTCTTTATCTTCATATATATGTATAATTCTACTGTGTGTGTGTGTGTGTGTATGTCACTGAACTCCTCCTAAACGGCTGGACCGATTTGAATGTATTTTTTTTGTGTGCGTTTGGGTGGCGCCCTAGATAGTTTAGATTCACATTTGGACCCAATAGGTGGCGCCACAATAGGATTTCAGGACTTTTTCTTATATTTATTTGTGAATTTTGAGTAAGTACCGGGATGGTTTAGATTCACATTTGGACCAGGTAGATGGCGCCACGATAGGATTTCAGGATATTTTTCTTTAATTTTTCTAGTGTAAAAAGATATACCTATCTAATGAATCCAAACGAAACGCCAATGTTTGGACAGGACAACGTCTATTGGGTCCACTAGTTTATTATATAAGGCTAAAATCAAGTTAACTAGATATAGCCACACAGTTGCTAAAACACACTGCAGTCCCTCCAAACAAAACCATTATACCTACCTTCGATCATGGATACTAACAAGATACAGTGACATGAGCATAATCAAGCTAAAAACTGTCCGTGTGAATATATACTTAATAGATTAAGGAACTTGATGCCCTATGCCAAGGGTTGGCAACCATTTGGCTGCCAGGGGCCACAGGGGGCTATATAAAGGATAGCTTTTAAGATTCGACTATATTTACATTCGACTTCCAAAAGGAGGAGGTTCTCAATTTTTTATAGTTGTTATTACTACCACGAACATACAGATTGGTAGACAGCACAAGCTATAAAGTAAATTATGTATTTTTATTATTTATTAAGGAGACAACATCCTGTTCTACGGAATAATCCTTGTATCGCGGGGTACTTTACAAACATACAAAAACACAACGTACATCCAGACTCAGAACAACCATTTGTGGTTCACATAAAAAATTGTCCTGTGTGGGATCCGAACCCACAACACTCGGACGGGAGGCCGGTATCTAAATCACAGTGCAGTCTGCTCTTACTGTGAGATAGCGTATAATTTAATAAAAAAACGTTAGAAAATCTGTTTACAGGCTAACAACTAACACATGTTGTAACCACCCTACTCTATTCCCCATGATAGTAGACTAAAAATTAAGCTCACATCATCACTGGGAGATCTGGAAAATTGAAAACCAAACTCGAAAATTGTTTGACTAGATTCAAGATCTCACCCTTAATTATTTCGTAACCATCAGTGAAACCTAAAAAGAACTGCCCTTTACACTGCATAGATGGCGGAGTGACATCTAGCTTACGACCATTCCGAGTGTTTTGGGTTCCATTCCCACACAAAACAATTCTTTGTCCCGCAACTTAGTTTGTGTGTAATTCGTATACGTAAAATTATTTTTTTGAAGTGAAACTTCTAATGCGGCTGCCAACAAGGTTGCGTTAAACGTTTAACGCTACCATGGAGGGGGTATGAAAGCACTGTTGCGTTAAACGTTCAACGCTCATGGGGAGGGGGAATAGAAAGAGACAGAGCGAGAGTGAATCCTATTTTCATTTCCACATTACGAAGTTTCACTTCTTCCGCGCGGAGGGACTCCACGCATTTTTTTGATTGCTTATTTTGGCAAACGAACCACGGCCCACCTGATGGTAAGTGGTAACCGTCGCCCATGAACTCAAATATACCGTGAATATTGTCAAGCCACCGCACACCATTTCAATTCTCAGATACGAAAAATGAAAGAATAAACGGCTATCTTCTGTTACAACCAAAACGGTCACACAAGAAACGACGGTACCGACCCGTTCGGACCCGATAGCAAATGACTACACCCAGCCCTACCACCAGTAATGGTGATAAGTGATAACATTCCTTAGTCGCCTTGTACGAGACCCGCGGGAAAGGATTGAGTGGTGACACTGTATGTGTATTCTTTGTCCGTGTGGTGACGACACGGTGTATGTACATGTATAAAAAGTCCCCCGCGATACAGGTAGTATTTCCTAGTGCAGTGTTCTCTTAAAAACTAAGAAGGGATAAGGTGGTACGAAGAACTAATAACAATACCTGTGCGTCGGAGTAGTTGTGCGCGAGGTTTTTAATATTTCTCCTGAGGCCCGCCACGTTTACTTGCATTTCGTCCCTACCGCGCGGCATCTGGGGGATAAACAGCACGTCTAAAAAAATATCCATCTTTATACATTTGTGTTCATTAAAGTGTCTGTTTGTATTGTCTAAATAACAGCTGTTTACTAAATGCTTATAATCCCAAGTAGCGAGAGCAAGTAGGCATGAAAGAGAGTATTGGTGTAAAGATGCGAAAGGGAATGCTCCGATGGTTCGGACATGGAGCTTGAAGTACACAGAACTGCGAATCGGCGCAATGTAAATTCGCAACACAGGAAACTACGACACGAATTGCTGCGATGCGATTTCGTGCGGCAAGGCGTCTGTCTCCCTTCCACGATTCGGGTGACCCTTCCTTCGATGACCGTGTCATCGCAGGAATACGCGATGCGAATCAATGCGCAAGTTCTTGCGATGCGTCGTGGGAGCTCGTAGATTTTTACTATGCGACGTCGCATCGCAGTTTTGTGTACAAGCCCATGTGGAAAGAATGCCGGACGAGCGACTGGTTAAAAAGATATACAATGCGGAAGTGGAAGGATGTAGGTACAGAGGGAGACCGAGACTCCCCAACCTAGACTAAATCGGTCATGTATTGAAGGAAGGTGGAGTCAGGAGTCTCCGAAGCCGGCGGGCGTGTATGAAGAGAATTATGAACGTTTAGGAAACGAGAGATGTATGCAAGAATAGAGCTTCTTGGCACTCTGTTCTCTCTGCCTACCTCGCAAGGGAAATGGAGTCATAAGTAGCGTATACAAAAAATCATTTTTTTTTTACGTTTAGTCTGTCTGTTTCTTCCCGCTAATCTCCGAAACTGGACCGATTTGGACGTGACATTATGTTTCGCACGGTCAGTGAGAGCGCCGTAGGCTCAAACCTTCGCCATATCCTCCATCCTCTCCTTATTATCCTAATTCCTACCGCTACATCTACTATACCTTTTCTTGGAGTTAGCGAGACTTGGGTGCGTGAGTGATTCCTCTGGTGTTGCTAGCGTCTATAGGCTACCGCTAACGCCGTACCCGCTTACCCTCTGGTTAGATGTATGCCATCGGCGTAGTATATAAACAAATCAAGTTAATTTGCGGCATACGCTGGCTGCCTCTTTAGTTATATATACATATGCTTTAAAATACTTTAATAGAAAGTTGTAGTTCTTCAAAAATCCTAAAGATATTTACGTTAGTTAATTGCATCCGTGTGCAAGCAAGATCGAACTCTAATAAATTAGATATTTTTTCGATTGCTTGTGACCAATGTTATCAATACATAGTATATACCAGCCGTTACAATTTCTCAACAGGACTCCCACAACGCAGAGGTCAACGTCTTTGCGGTAGAAGACAAACGATAAGAGGTCATACAGATAAAAATATTTTGTGTACAATTGGAACTTGTAAACAACATACATAATATAATAGGGATCCCTTCGCGGAAGTCCTTTCTAAAATAGATAATAGTATGAATTTTAGTTGCAAAATTAAACTTACTATATTGGTTTAATACATGTAAATGCTTCCGATAGATGGCGTTGGTCGTAAAGACAAATGTGATAAGGAGATTGGGATGATCGAAAGATCTGTACTATAGCTCAGTGGCTTAGAGCACTTCCCCGGATTGGAAAGACGCGGGTTCGATTCCGGCTAGTACAAAAAATATATTTTTCCCTTATTCACAAATAATTTGTACTTAAAAATAGGTAAGTTAAGAGGCAATTTCGCCTCGAGCTACGTCTTAGAATACACCAAAGATTGGTAATCCTCACACACAAGAGATTTTTTAAGTGAAAACTTCTTTAGGCGCGTTGAGCACTTTTGGGTGAACAAAAATCATGGAACTCGCGTCGTCGTCACCGAACGGTCCGATCGAAGTGAAAACTAAGTAACTTTTGAATTGAAAGAAGTGCTTTACAAACCAAGAATAATAATCTAATAGCTCGACGATACAATTCACAAGTTACGTGGTTTTCACTTCTATCGGCAGTCCCCAAAGACTGCCCCCGCATGTTTTTTTTTTTATTACATATGGTGGCAGACAAGCCAGGGCCCAGCTGATCTAAAATGGTAAACGTCGCTCATGGACTCAACTATACCAGAAGTATTGTCAAGCCGCTGCTCACCATTTCATTTCACAGATATATGTATATGAAATGAACGCATTAACGGCTATCTCCTGTTACAACCAAAACACACCGATGTGCTTCATGGTTAGAAAGGAGATGGTGGTACTGAAAGCAAGTGAGTACTCACTTGTTACCCAGTCCTACTATCAGTAATGCAATGGGTGATAATTGCTTACCTGCCTTAGTCACCTCGTACGACACCCGTGGGAAAGAATGGTGTGGTAACACTTGTATTCTTAGTCCGTCACCACACGGAAAAATTAATCTTTTTAGAAATCACGACTTAAATTGCGATATTATTACTGGACTAGATTCCGCCTGCGACTTCGTCCGCGTGGACTTCACAATATAAATACGTCACACTATGTAAAAATAGCTATCCTATTGGAATCATTCGTTTTTCCGGGTTGAAAAGTGCTCATACCCTTTTTGCAGTTCTGGACTAATCTACGCTAAATTTCATGATAGGTATAAACAGATATGGCGTAAAATCATAACAAACAAACGCACTTTCGTATTTCAAATATTATGAGAGGATTTATATTATCATATCATATTTTATTTATCTTTGGTACTAAAGCTAGTTTCAAATAAATGAACTAATATGTACAGTGACGTCACAGAACCTGATATCAAATGCATTTAAGGAAATTGCTTATGTATAAAGACGAGTTTATTTCTATTATTTGTAATAAAGTACCGGTTTATAAGAATTACTAGTGTCTACTACAACGCGTCACGTTCGCGTGGAAATGAGTCATTTTCTTGTTTATGCGAAATACTAATTATTTTTTCAAAATAAATGTAGCGTTGATTATTTATTAACCTACTCCATATAGGGCTTATAGCATTAGCTATCTGCCAGTAAGTCCCGTGCAAATCGGTCCAGTGTTTCCGGAGATCAGCCGTTACAAGCAGACAGATAGACAAACTTTAAAAACTGGCATTTTGTAATAGGTAACGTAGGGTATTTACTCTCATATGCATTTAGTATATAGGTAGCTGTTATTTAGACATTACAAACAAACACATTTCATTTATTTGTAAGGTATAGAATGGATGGAAAAATCGTGCTGTCCATTTTTCACGTAGCAACGTTATAACAGAGACTGGCGACCTAAACAAAGCCTCGGGCAGCCATTGGCTACAGGCGGCACAGCATCGCCCAAAACAAACTAGCCACGTTCAATCTGACGGCGTTTGTTCCCTACAATATTGTCTCACGGAACAACCAATTTTAACAACATACTAGAATGATACTCGTACTACCATGAAAATCTACCACCAGGTTAGTAGGCAACAACGACCACTGAAGGAATGCAATATGGTTCCGGTGGCCCGCCAATAAAGGCGGAGAGACGGCACACGGCGGGTTTATTTAGTGGGTGAGGTACACCACCCTGTTCGTTGTCCTGAATGACGGGGTGTGCGGTTAGATACATTTTTTCCCGCCAAAACAAAAAAGGGTCTGGCAAAAACAACTCTCACATGTAACTTACTATCAATGCAAAGGTACCATTTAGGAGTTATATTAGAACGGTGCAACAACTGCCTCTGTGGTGCAGCGGTAGTGTGTGCGACTGCTGATCATGAGGTCTCGGGTTCGAGCCCCGAGTCGGGCAATGCTATAGAGCTTTTTTATAAAAAGAAAAATTCTCAGTAGCAGCCCGGCGCTTTGAAAATGTGGCCGGTAGATGGCAACATAGCTGGCGAACCATGGGTGTGTAATACACCTCTGAGTACCCCTTCGGGGAACACAGGCCTGATGCTATGTTATTAGATGCGTGTCAAGAGTGTTAAAGTTAAAAGTTTTGGCACTTTGCTTGTTGATAAACGGCAAAACACCGCACTGTTCTAGCTAATATAATTAAGTTATAATGAATCCGTATAGTGCCCAAATAACATAAATATGTAACGAAGAACTATAAGTGTTAGTTGGACCTTCAACTACTAACCTCAATAACGAAATTACCTTAAAACATTTAACATAAGTATTATATTTGTCGACGGGGTCATTAGTACGAGATTTTACTCGTAGAGAAGTCATTAGTATAGAAGTTCAATTGTATTGAGGAGGAAATTAATAAAGAGGTTCCGCCTCATTTTATAAGGAAACTAAAGCGTCAATTGACTACAATCAACAATTCCAGCTAGTGAGATGGCGGACTATATATCATTCACACCTAACTCGACCATGGCTGACCCCATCATATTTATGTTTATAGCACTGATAGCCTAGGAATAAGATAAAGGACTGTGAATCAAGGTATTAAGTTCAACACCCAGCCAGATTCCAAAAGCTCTCAAGGCACACACCTCTAACTTTTCAGTAGGTAATATATTTTGTAAACAAATAGCTAGCCTGGCTCGGTGATGTAAACCATCGTGAGAGATAATTTTGTTTTATATACAACGCGGGTGGCAAACAAGCATACCAGCCTAGACGCTAGCAACACCAGAGGTATCACTCGCACCTCGCTTATTCCAAGGAAAGGGATAGGAAGTGGAGAGGATGAAAGATAGGGAGGGGGTTTGGGCCTCCAGATCTCGCACTCACCATACGGAATAGCTGTAGGAGTACCTATCGTTGTTTCGCGCTGATCTTCTGTAAGAGGGTGGTACTACTGCGATTGACCCGGCCCATTCATGCTGGGATATGCAAGGCGCTACGACTAATGGGGGTGTGGTGCCGGTTTACCTTCTAGTTGTGCACCCCGGGCAAAGTTGGCAGTCGCCTGCGGTTAAAATTCCGGACAGGACGGGTCTCCGCGTGTCCCTCTGACTCAGCAGAGGGCACGGCGGATAGACCAGGTGTCGGAGTCGGTGGGACCAGACTGGCTCACCGGGCTCTGGAGAGGGGGGACAGCGGGGCCACAGCGACCTCCCCCGTCCCAAATCGTAAACCTGAGCGCGTGTCTGTGGTTACGTCTCGCGGGCATACAGGAACGAGGGTCTTGGCTTAATCGCCCGGACCGCGAGGAAGACAACCTCTATAAAAAATTACCCCGAATCTCAAGCTCTGGCGCGCGGCGAGGAGATGCATGGCTGATGGGTAGTTCAGTCTCGAGCGCGGCCCCAGCCAGGGTACCTGCGGACCCCCTGTGTTGGGTTACAAATGTACACTTACCCGGGTAATGGGAGCTCTGCCCGGGTGGACCTCTTTTCTCCCACACTCGTGGGAATCAAATGGATTTGAAATTGAACTGAAAAACTACTTCGACGGAGTCGGGTAATGCACCTGACGCCTCAGCCGTAAGGGGTCCGGCTGTAAATGCGGCCCCTACTAGTGCAGCTGCGCGTAAAACGCGCGGCGGCAAAAAGTCCCGCAAGGGCAAAAAGACGACCAAGGGAGCGTCCCAGTCCAGGGACGGCTCGATGGCGGGTAGCTCGGCCTTCACTTCAGCCGCCGAGATGTCTGCCACTGAGGAGGGTGGCCTGACTGAGGCTGCCGAGAGTTAGCCATCGCGGTCGGCAGAGGTGGTGTCGGAGTCGCGCTTCTGGCGCAAGCGCACCCTGCCTAAGGGGGACGCTGCTTCGGAGTCCGACCTGAGCGCGACAGAGATGCTTCCCCCAAAAATACCCGCAGCGGTTAGGAGTCGAGGCATCAGCCGACCCGGGACACCGATACTACTAATAAGGCAGAGACGCGAGATTTAAGACGGATGGAGGTGGTGCAAAACGCAGAGGAGCGCCTGGCGCTCCTAACGGAAAAGCTCCGCCTCCCTGACGAGGGCCATATAGGGACGGCCCAGGTTGAGGAGAGGGCCCTAAACAGTGTGGCAGTCGAGACGGTCGCTGCTGGTTCGCGGAACCTAAAAAGTAGCTTCGCGCGTGGCCACAAAGACGCCGCGCACGAGATCACGCTATCGGTCCAACGCTTGGCGGAAACGAATAAGCGCCTCGAGGCTCAGAACGCTTGTCTGGAGGCGCAGAATCAGCGCCTCGACGAGGCTAACCGCTGCCTCGAGGCGCGGATGGCGGGATTGGAGCAGGGACAGGCCGGGTTGCGGGTCGAACTTGGACTCCCTGCGGCTGCCCCGGCTTCGTCCACTGCCCAGTCAAGCGCTGGACCCGAACTGGAGGACGAATCATTCCGCGTGATCATTGACCGCATTGCTGCGGTCTTTGGTCAGCGGTTCGATGCTCTGGCCGCCGGAGCCCCGACTTCGGCCACCGCTTGCGGCTGACTAAAGAGGTGCTGAGCCGTCCTCGGCACCGACAGCCCTGCCGTGCCAGGGGGGGCATGTGTCTTTTGCCGCGACAGCGGCCAAACCACCAGCGAAAAAGGCTAGGAAAAAGGAAAAGGCGGGACAAGCCTCGAGGGGTCAGCCCCGAGAGGAGTTCCGGCCTCTGCCAAGCGGCGCTGTGCCTCCGAGTTCTGTTGCGCCGCGACAAACGCTTGCACGCTCACGGGCTGCGGCGGTCGTGCCCCGAGCTCCTGCCCCCCTGGCACTGCTACGACCTCAGACGGGGACTGGCAGGTGGTTGGACCCCGGCGATCCCGGGCCAAGGGTCATGGTGCTGCCGTGCGCGAAGCGGCGCCAATGTCCCAAAGGGGGGAGACCCCAAAGGCGTCTAAGAAGAGAAGATCGCGCAAGCTCAAAGTGCCGAAGGCAGCAGCGGTGGTCATCACCCTGCTGCCCGAGGCCAAGGCAAAGGGCCTGACGTATGAGGCCCTCTTAAAACGTGCCCGGCGGGAAATAAACGTCTCCGACCTCGGGGACGTTTTCGCTCGCTCCCGCCAAGCCCGGACAGGTGCTCGGATTTTCGAGTACCTGGGGCCAGAGGGCACCAACCTGCGGCCGACGCAATGGCCGCGAGGCTGCTGGGCCTGTTCCCAGAGGAGAGTGGTGTCCGGGTCGCCAGACCCGTGAGGTGCGCCAAATTGCGCATTTCTGGGCTGGACGATTCCGTGACGGCGGAAGAGATCCGGGAGGCAATCGTCTCGAAAACTGGGTCTCCCAGCAGCACCGTCCGGGTGGGCACCATTCGCCCAGGTCCAGGTGGTGTGGGTGCCGTCTGGGTTTCGTGCCCTGTAGCGGCAGCCAAGGATTTGGTCGCCGCCGGTAGACTTCTGGTGGGCTGGAGCGCTGCGTGGGTAATCGCGTTGGAGCCCCGGCCTGCCAGGTGCTACAAGTGCATGGCGGTCGGTCACACCCGGCCGCTGTGCACAAACTGCTTCGACTGCAGCAGGGGATGGCCCCGTGGCGGTCGTCGGTTCGGCGGCGCCGCATTCCCCGCCCTTGTCACTCAAAGACCAGGGCACAGGATATGTGGCGGCTGAATGGGGAGGGGTCACGCTGTATGGCGTGTACTTCTCCCCTAGTCGTAGTCTGGCGGCTTTTGAGGTCTTCTTGCACAGCCTGGAGACCTCGATACGGCGTATAGCACCGAGCCCTGTGCTCGTGCTGGGGGACTTTAATGCCAAATCAACGGCGTGGGGGTCCCTCAGGACGGACGCCCGAAGTGCGGCGGTCCAAGAGTGGGCGGCAGCGGCGGACTTCTGCGAGGCTGTCATCTCGCGGAAGGATGTAGCGGAGAGGGCCCGGGAGGAATCCTCCTGCGCGGACCCGATTCGCCGCCGGCACGCGGGTCGGCGTGCGCGCGCTTACCTGCGCCTGATGCCGCCCTAGCCGAGGCTGCGGACGGTGGGGTCGGGGAGTACCCTGCCGTCCGCGGAAGCCTACTGCGAAGGTGTGACGCCCAAATGCGCGGAGCGTCGCACAAGAAAGGGTGCCCGAAGGGGCTGCCGCCTGCGGATCGCGGCGAAACGACGCGGTACCCGTGATCCGCCGTAGTAAGGGCGGGTGACGGCGCACGGTGGGTTTTTAGTGGGCGAGAGCCCCACACTACCCCGTTGTCTCCCCGGGCAGCGGGGTGTGCTGTAGGATATTTTTGCCCACATAAAATAAAAAAAATAAATAAAAAAAAAGCGCTACGACTAATGTAATAATCCTGGTGGTGCCTTAGCCTTTTTCACTATCCAGTATTTAATATCCTATTTAAGAGCATGTTTTTTTTAAAAAAACTACAATTATTTTCCTGTTTGACGCATGTTTATACAACCTCTATCGGATAAAATTAGTATTTTGAAATAAAACTACGTTTACGGAATCTATCGCGTTTACTTGATTTTACTCCTATCCCGACGTTTCGAATACTTTACAGCATTCATGATCACGGGTGGATGATATCAACCTTGGACGTCTATCATCTAAGTCCACCCGTGATCATGAATGCTGTAAAGTATTCGAAACGTCGGGATAGGAGTAAAATCAAGTAAACGCGATAGATTCCGTAAACGTAGTTTTATTTCAAAATGTGTAACATTCGCGTAAATATCAGAAAGTATTATAAAATTAGTATTATGAATTTGCCAACAAATAACAAGCATGTGATAAGTTGAACGTTCGGGACAATTCGTTTGACTCCATTTATACAATTAGCGTACGGGTAAATATAGCTCAAATATTACACGTGTCACTGCCACGGGCTTCCTTTGTCAACATATATAATTTGTATATGGGAAGTACGACCCTACAATAGTGTATACCCGTACCTATAGTGACAGTAGGTAGGTACTACTGCTGCGTTTCGCTCGTAATTGAAAGCGTCAAAGGCCAGATGCCCGTCTATCTATCATCCTTCTTGGTCCATTTGCGTCTTTCCCTATGGTTGGCAATGGTAATGCGTGAGTTATGCCTGTGCTGTTCCTAGCATATACAGGGTGTAAATGACATCGTACCAATAATCGATAGGTTAGTTCAGTACTCGATTCTAAATTTTTCAAATTGGAATCAAGAAAGGAGGCTGCTATTTCTGGGTCACAAAATGTAAAGAGACGAAATATGCCTCAAAAAAATTGTTACCTTTTTGTATTCAAAATGTAGAAAATATCAACTTAACATTCTATCAAGAAATTGAGAAAAATAAAAAGAAGTTATAGTATCGAAAATACAACCTGAGCACAGAAAACAGTGACATTGTGGCAGATCATGGAAGTAAATACTACGTACAAACTCAGACTAACAACAAGGTACTTAGTAATTCCATGTGTCATATTCTATTTTTTTTTTTCGTTTTGAATGTCTGATCTAGTTATCTATGCTGTGCGTCATCTCTAGTGCGATTTTCGTTGCTTTATATCTTTATATTGATTTTATCCTTGACTACTGCTATCTATTTATGGACTTTTGTTTTTGCTTAATAATTTCTTGCTATCTTACTGGAAACTGCGAAACAAGCTTACACAGTTGACTTAGACTCTATTATGTTGGATATTATGGCCGTTCTATTATGTAAATTGTGCATTAGACACTAGTCACTTTCATGCAATGGGACGCCGAATCCAAGTAGCCAAGCTACCCCTTAAATCGGAATGGTGATATGGTAAATATGAAGGTATTAATTGACACCACTTTCATTTCTTTACAAATAAATTTTTTTGGGCCCAAGAATGTATGAAAGCGTGTCTATCTCCTTTGTCAGTCTTTTCGTAAAAATTGCAATTACTTTTTTTTTAATTGAATGCGAGATAAAATCGTTATATTGTTCTATCTAAATTCGATTTTAGATAACAAGCCCATTAGTCACCTATTTACTCCAAAAACTACAATGGATTGAAAGCGCCAGGAACCTTCATCGTGTTTTTATTCGCGTTGTTAATGATTTGATGGCGGCTAAAAAACCTGTCGTTGTCGACGAAAATGGTATGCGACATATTATTACAGTTATTTGGTGACATATTTGCCCGGAGTTATCGTTATGATGTCATTTACACCCGGTATATATGCTACGGTAGTTGCCAATCAGGCGGGCCGTTTGCTTGTTTTATTTTCCCTTGTAGAAAAAAAAATAACTACGAGAATAATAGTTTTTGTTCATATGTGCAATTTAATAGAAGGTACTAGTCTTGTGCCTGCCTGCTCGGTCATTTAAAAGAGCGCTCTGTACTATTTCATTTCGGACAGTGAACTAATTCATTCTATTAGCTCTATTCGGTCAAGAGCGCTCTGTACTATTTCATTTCGGACAGTGAACTAATTCATTCTATTAGCTCTATTCGGTTTTCGGATTCGGTCGGTCAGGCAATCGGTCATCATTCATAATCGTGCTAATAACCACAGTGTATCAGAGTATATTAAAATGTCAAGATGGTCTAATGAATCTAAACCTTAAACACTGTGATAAAACATAAACTTCATTATACAAAGTCTATGGACTATCATACTTTACTTTTTGCTAGGGTGGGGAAAAATATACCTAGCGGCAGACCCCGTCGTTCGGGGCAACGAACAGGGTAGTGTAGGGCTCTCACCCACTAAATAAACCCCACCGTGTATCGTCTCGGCGGACCACTGGAACTGTACGGAACGCTTCCCATAACTTCCGGTTTCCGTTTCTTCCAGTACAGTGCAAAGATACGTTTCCTAATCGGTCATCGTTCGCGAACTAACAAGACTAGAAGGTATCGCGAAACTACCGTGACAGGCTAGACTGCACTCAATTTCACTAATAAGAGGTGATCCATTCCGAGGTTCCCTACTTTTTTAAAGAAAGAAACAGAAAATTCACATTTAATGGAGAATGTTTATTATCATTTGAAAGAACATTCGTTGGTATTTATTTTTTGAAGATTATGTCTATCAAATGTTGGCCGTTGCTGTCGCAGATGGTCCATCCGTTGAGTTCAATTATCGATGACTCATTCGAGCATTTCGACAGGTAACTGGCGAATGACACGCGTGATGTTTTCCTCTAAAGCCTGAATCGAAGCGGGTTTGTCCGCATAAACTTTAGACTTTACATATCCCCACAGGAAAAAGTCTAACGGTGTGATATCACACGATCTTGGTGGCCAATCGACCGGCCAAAAACGTGTAATTTTGTGCTCATCG
The DNA here is from genome assembly GCA_948253155.1 of Leucoma salicis. Classification (NCBI taxonomy): domain Eukaryota; kingdom Metazoa; phylum Arthropoda; class Insecta; order Lepidoptera; family Erebidae; genus Leucoma; species Leucoma salicis. The sequence goes on from OX411812.1 coordinate 1,197,993, forward strand.
AAATGTTCTCTCAATAAATCCATTGATTGATGCGATGTGTGGGAAGTGGCGCCGTCTTGCTGAAACCAAATGTCGCCGAGATCACGAGCTTCAATTTCAGGCATCAAATAGTCATCATTTTTAAAGAAATATGGACCGATGATTCCACCGGCCCGCAAACCACACCAAACCGTTGTTTTTTCTGGATGAAGTGGCAGTTCTTAAATCTCTTCAGGTTGCTCTTCGTCCCAAATGCGGCAATTTTGTTTGTTTACATACCCATTGAGCCAGAAATGGGCCTCATTACTTTGTTGTTACCAGTCTAAATGCTCGAACGAGTCATCGAAAATTGGACTCAACGGATGGACCATCTGCGACGTAGCAACGGCCAACATTTGATGGACATAATCTTCAAAAAATAAATGCCAAAGAATGCTCTTTCAAATGATAATATAGACATTCTCCATTAAATTTGAATTTTCTGTTTTTTTCTTTAAAAAATTAGGGAACATTGAAATGGATCACCTCTTATTTTTATAGGAACTATAGGAACAATGAAGTTCAAAATTTAACCTACCCCTCTGAACAAAACAACTGAGTCATTAGACAATAGACTTGAGAAATAGACAATAAAATACTTCGCGCATCAAATCAAAATATTTGTGAAATTCAAACGAAAGAACTTTATTTATATGCAGAGAGAATGAGCACAGAATACCTTGGGTTACAAACAGAGGCTTTTGTCCGAAATACGCGCGAAATTCAAATTGTCTCGGCACGGAACGAACGGCGACTGACAATGCGAATGACATGTGGAATTTGAGCGCGCGAAAACAATACGTTCCGTTAGGACTAATTATTTCAAACGTCATGCGACGCCACTGCACTAATTTTTTGTTGATAATGCGAGGCATACCTACACTATACAGTTAAATATAAAAACATTATTTATAGGTACCTACTGTAAGCAGTTTATCTCACCAAAAACAACATTCTATTCACTCCCTTCTTATGATAGTGAAGATACTAAGTTCGATATTTTACTAAGATAGGAGAAATCTTCGACTATATCGGTATATGAAAATAAACATGGTGTACGATCCAGAAATAATCAGAATCTGAAACCCATGATCAGGGAAACACCATTTTAATAACATTCTTGGCAAACCCGTTTTATTGTAATACAGTTTATCGCACTTGTTTGATAATTGATAAAGCCAATTGATTAACAAAAACTGTACAAAATCTAAAACTTCCCATAATAAGCATAATACGAATAAGATTTAAAACTAATTTAAATAACCCTTCCTTGGCAGTGGAGTAAAAAGGAAATCATTGTCCCAGTAAAAAAAAAACACATGCAACTGGCAACTAAATACATATATGTATTAGCAGATTACATTAAATCTAAATAAAAACAAAACCTAAATAACGTGTTAAAATTATAGCCATTAGTAAAATAATACAATTATTCAAAAAAAGAACGAGTTCAAAAATAATATGTACATATTCAAAAAAAGAAAGTTAATAAAATAGTATTATTTTATGTATGTAGACTTACTTTGAAGTGCAATAGTGTTCTTTTTTAATTTAGTCAAAAACAGCCAATATTGAGTAGAGTTGTTAATCGCCTCGTCTGTTGACAATAAATACAATAATAATCATCCACACATCAAGATTATTGTGTTAGTATACATGCAAGCACAGTGAATTATTATATTAAAAAAACATCAATGACCTAGCAGTAAAATCGAATACTAGCAACACTGAACTATCTAGTGCGATCCCCAAACAGCTTAAAAATACTTAAATATAATTTACCAAACAGATCGACCGATAAATATGCTGAATTAATACCACTAAAAATATCTAAACGCTCCAATAACAATATTACTAGCGAGTGCCGTTCCTATGAATGGTCAAACTACTGGTATACGGAATACCTCATGATTAGATATTTTCTAATACAGACATAGATTAAGAGTAAAAGTAATTAAAAAACGTGTGAAGTTCACACGCAGTAAAAGTGAAACCCTTCATAAATGCTTGGATTTGATCAAAATATCGTGCGGGTAGAAATAGGCAGTGTTTTGATTGACAGTATTCATAGTCGCTAGCACAATACCACATTATAAATTCGGGTCTAAAAAGCGCGTAGGGGGAGCAACTACGTGGAAGCGTTACAAGACGAGACGGCAAATCACCCTCTAAACAATGTAACTATGTACTTCTATAGTCGCGACAGTTATAGTTTTATCTAGCATTTTGATTCAATTTCTTATGCCTCTATTAAAATATTTATAAAAAAAAACATTTTTTGTCAGTGTTTATTTATGAAGTTGAAAGATTACGTTATATTGATACTACATAACAGACATCAAGATAAATGTAAAATAATGCTTATTAATATTCTAAACGCTTTCACGCCGTAAGTACTGAACCAATCATCATGAAATTTTGCATAGGTACCTAGATATAGTCTGAAGCCCAGAAAAGGACACAGGCTTCATATTATCCTGGAAAAATGAATGGTTCCCGTGGGATAGCTGTTTTTACATAACGATAATTAATGTACCGTAGACAAAAGTATTATACTTATTCTGATGTTCACACGGACGGAGTCGCGGGCAGAAGCTGGTAATAAATATTTTGATGACCCTTGCCCATCAGTGGGTCAGTAAAGAACGGACAGTGAAAAAAGAAATTAAGTAAACATTTAAAAAAACCTTACAATAATTAAAGCCAGTTATTTTGATGTGGCCGGCTTTAGAATTGTCTCACTCCTCTCCGCACATGGGAGTCGTAAGAGCCGACTGAGGGAATACCGGGGGAGTGGGCAGCAGCACTTCCTCGTGTATTAATAACATCCACTGCGATCGCCAACCCACCTGCCAAGCGTGGCGATTACGGCACTATCCCCCATACTTGGGGAGGCCTATGTCCAGCAGTGGACGTTGAAAGGCTAATGGATGGATGGATGGACGATTTTGATAAAAATTTTCGAAAAGGAGCATAGTTACCGGCTTGACTTAGATTTTAATCAAATCTAAATATATATATACAACTTATTACGTTATTACTCTTAATACTTTTGTTTACGACATTCGTGACGTACATTATCAAGTTTATTGCAACAGAACTATCTAGAATTAAACATCTAACTGATTATATTATTATCATCTCAAATGATGATAGATGACACGAAGATAACTTGTGCCGTGAGACTGACTGTTACTCTGGGTTTCGGTTGTAACGGGGGAAAGTGGGGCTCATACATTTACGCGAAATAAATGGGTGAGCAGCGGCTTGGCAGTATTCTTGGTATTGTAGAGGCCTCGAGCGGTGATTACCACTTACCATCGGGCCGTGGCTCGACTGCCGCAATAATCAACAATGGACTTGATAATATTTTAAAACGAATGCCCATTTTCACCCTCTTTAGGGTAGCCCAAAAATATTTCTATTCTCGTGTCTGTACATTCACTGCGAACCAATCTAACTGTATTAGAGAAGGACAGGAAATACAATTTTATTGTAAGGCTATAAAACTGAAAATCAAACGATAGTTGCGATAGAGGATGGCATGATATTGAAGCGTTTATTGACCTTGTCTATGAAATGAAGTTCAGATTCGTAATCAAACAATATTAGGCGTAACTAAAAATAATCATTTTGTTTTTTTTTAATTTGTAAGGGTGTCAAAGAAAACACTGGCTGGCGTGGTGAGAAACTGTTTATCATAGCATACAGACTATAGCACCGTTTTTTGTTTGGGCGGGAAAATAATGTTCTTATCCGTTCACCCCATCTCGTTCGGAGTAGGGTAGTGTAGGTAGTATTAAAATAACCCGCCATGTGGCATCACTCCACCTGAACTAGCGGAATACTGGAACTGTATGACATTACTTCAGTGGTAGCGTTAGGTGGTGCAGAGGAAGTAGAGGAAACGAATATTGGGCCTATGGCTGCCTCAGTTAACAGACGAAACACAGCGATAGTTATTTCTTTAATTTCACATCCGCAAAATAAATTGGTGACAAGCGGCCGGCCAGTGCTCTTAGTATAGTCGAGTCATCAAGCGACGGTAGCCACTTACCATCAGGTAGGCCGTGCCTCGTATGCCACCAAAAACAAAACAAGAAACATTATTATCTTGCGCCAATTTTCTGTGAGAATAATATTGGGGGAAGGATCCTCGATCGGGCCTGCATTGATATGAACTGATTGATATTAAAAACAACAAGGCTCTTCCACTACATGATATGATCACGAGACAAATTCAAAAGCATTATTGAAACCTTTGTAAAATATCCACATGCCAACCCAATTACAGATGAAGAAATACCATGGTTTTGTTTATGTTATAATAAGCCTCTCGTTTCCATGGTCTTCCTACCACAGTTTTTAGGTCATTCCACATCATTCTTGTCTTATCCCATTTTATTCCATTCATGTCTATCAATCGTTAGTTCAACATTAGCATTCTCCTGCACATAAAATTCTTCACACAATCCATCCTTATCGGGTCGTCCTCTCACAAAATTAAACTTAAACATTTTTAGGCACATCTCAATATCCATTATAAGCAAAGTTATCCAAATATTCTTAAAATATCAAACATTTCACATTTTTAAGGCGACACCTTCAATCAAAAACATTACTTTTTCAACCAAAGGCTCCGTAACGTTTTCGAGGACATTTTACAGTTTACAAAACCTTACTTTCATTTGCTGTACGATACATACTTAATTATTTCCCGAGTGATTGACTGACAATACCTAAAAGGATATTTTAATATTTCTTGATCGATAATAATTTAAATAAGTCAAAGTAAAGCAAATTAAATGACCTAAAAGATGTTACAAAAACTATTAAAGCCATTCATTATTTTATAGACAAACAAAAATTTGGATTTTTCCTTCTCGGTTGGTTTATAAGACATAGTACTAGCGCATCGTACGTGGGAATCAAATCGACACGACGATGCCACATTAGATCGGTATTTAAATCACGACGTCATTCTAAATCATATTAACATTGCAAATCAAATTCGGTGCAACACTTTCAAATGTCCAAAACTTTCTCTAACATTCTCTTGTTCTATCATAAATCTTAATTGACGATTTAAAAATAATGTTACTGCCAGTTATTATAGTTAAAACTAGAAAACCAACACATTAACTTACTACAGATAAGGCTTTTGAGCTTAACCAATTGAATGAATGATTAATAAAAATTATTACGTTAGTTGCGGCACACCGCTGCGGCGCTTTCTTGGGGAGCCCTATTTGTAGCAATGGATAACGGAGGGCTGGTAGAACAACGGAAGGATATACGCAGTAAGTCAATCCTACTTTCATGCGTGGCTCTCTTAACGAGGCCTTAGTTATACATTGCTTAGAAATTGTGAAAAATCGACTAAACGCGATAGATAAAAATTAGTTTAAATTCCAAAACGCAGGTATTCATGTCTGACATGGCGCGGCACACGCTCGAGTCGTGCCCGGCTTGGGCCGAGCGGCGGGCGCCGTGAACTCGTCGCGGCTTTAGGGACCTCTCGCTGCCGAGCGTCGTCACAGCGATGCTTGGCAGCGACGGGGTGGAAACGGAGGACGGGGAAGGAAGCGGCGGAGAGGGCCAGGGAGAATGTTCCTTCCGCTGACCCAAACCTCCGCCAGCGACTGGGGTGGCGCAGGCGCGAGTACCTGCGCCTGATGTTGCCACAGTCGAAGCTGCGGTATGGACCGGGCAACTTCCGCCAGCGCAAGGCCTCCCACGAAGGTGCGACGCGGCGTGTGGGATGCGTCGCTCAGTAGAGGGTAACCGAAAGGGTAAGCCGCCGACTATCCAACACAGTTCCAGTGGTCCGCCCATATAAGCGGAAAAACGGCACATGGCGGGTTTATTTAGTGAGTGAGGGCCCTACACTACCCTGTTCGTTGCCCCGAACGACGAGGTGTACGGTTAGGAACATTCTGTCCCCCATAATAAAATAAAAAAAATATATTAAATTCTAGTATTCAATTCACGTTAACAATATTAGCAAAAGTTTGTGATGATTTTTGTCCGTTAATCAAAACCTAATGTACTGAGCAGATTAACCCTGTTTTTCCCGCGGGTGGGTGGCCTTTTTTTTTTTTTTTGTTTAGGCGGGAAAAAATGTGGCCCTCACCCACTAAATAAACCCGCCGTGTGCCGTCTCTCCACCTTTCTTGGCGGACCACTGGAACTATGTTACATTCCTTCGGTGGTCCGCCGGCGGCTTACCCTTTCGGGTACCCGCTACTGAGCGACGCACTCGCACACGGTGCGTCGCACCTTCGCGGGAGGCCTTGCGGGTGGCGGACGTTCCCCGGTCCATCCACCCGCAGCCTCAGCTAGGGCGGCATTAGGCGCAAATACTCACGCCTGCGCCGCCCCAGTCGCTGGCGGCGGTTCGGGTCTGCGGAAGGATCAGCCTCCCTGGCCCTCTCCGCCGCTTCCTTCCGCGAGATGACCTCGTCGCAGAAGGCAGCGACCGCGGCCCAATTCCTGTCGTTGCCAAGCATCGCTCTAACGACGGGGTGGGTGTGTCCTACGCCGGAAGTAAGCAATATCACCCATTGCATTACTGTGGTAGAGCTGTATAGCAAGTGGCGGTCGGCACCACCGTCTCCCGTGCGACCAGCTATGAAGCACGTTGGTTTGATCTTTGATTTCATATCCGCGATATGAGATGGGGTGAGAAGGGCTTGACAGTGCTCTTGGTTCGAATCTATGAGCTAAGGTTAGCACTTACCATCAGGTGGGCCGTGACTCATCTGCCACCGTAAGTAATAAAAAACAATATATTTTTACAACCTATCTATCTCTCGCCAAAATTTTATTTGGGGTTGTAAAAATACAATGTTTGATTTTTTTAACCTATGGATCTCCCGGCTAAAAGTAATTTTTTACTGTATAATCTGTGTTGATCTGTCAAATTTAGTCTGCCATAATGTTCTTACGTCATAATGACAGGCAGTCATCATGCGCTTGCGCAAGCGGAGGTGACTGACCTAACGTTTCCTATTGTCGAGATATTGTTTCCGACTTTGCTTATGAATGATTTGAAACATAATCATGTAACTTGAAAAGAATCTCTATAGAAACGAGTTTAGAATATCATTTCAAACTACAGCTGCTATTACGGGTGCAGCAATATGCGTGTCAGCACGAGCGAGCCTAGGGCCGTACTGTCAATGCATACATCAACAATATTTATTCTTTACAACACAGGCAGGCATATAAAACACTTTACAGAACGGACTAAGAATACAAATGTCACCACCCCATCCTTCCCCCCGGGTGTCGTACAAGGCGACTAAGGGGAGTAAACAGTTATCACCCATTGCATTACTGGTGGCTGGGTACCAAGTGAGAGTACTATAACGACTGAACGAGGGCCACGGTGTCACCTTGGAATTCGAACCTCCGTCACACACAACACGAGTCATTTATTCTTTGAATTATCTATGAATCGCATTGAAAAACAACATCGCGTCACAGAGACCAAGGAAAACACCAACATCATACAATAAGGAATTTACAATATTTTTTTTTATTGATTTTACGATATTCTTACTAATGTTATAAATGCGAATTGTGTTTGTTTTATTTGTTACGATTACAAGCCTTAACTATTCATTATTACTATTATAAAACTGTAACAGAGCTGTGTCTGTACATTTAAGATATTTGAGGAAAAATGACTGTAATAGGCTATTTGTCCGTGTGGTGACGGACTAAGAATACAAGTGTCACCACCCTATTCTTTCCCGCGGGTGTCGTATGAGGCGACTTAGGGAAGTAAGCAATTATCATCTATTGCATGACTGGTGGTAGGGCTGGGTACCAAGTGGGAGTACTCACTTGGTATCGGGCCCGAGCGGGTTGGTACCACCATCTCCCGTGTGACCGGCCATGAAGCACATCGTTGCGTTTTGGCTGTAGCAGGAGATAGCCGTTTGTATTTCATTTCATATCTGTGAAATGAATTGGTGAGCAGCGGCTTGACAATACTATCGGTATAGTCGAGTCCATGGGCGATGGTTACCATTTACCATCAGATGGACCGTGGCTCGTATGCGATGACAGGAAAAAAAAAAATTTAGGCATGTTTAAACAGACAATATTTTTTAGAATTTTTGTACGTTTGTTTGTTCGCGCATCACACAAAAGCTACTGAACGGATTTTGATGCAACTTTTTCGTTTGATAGCTCTTGATTTGACTTAAGCTGTCTAATCCTAAAATGACTTATTCTAGTCTTAGGGACAATACATCAATTACGTAACGCTAAATTATGCTTTTTTTATCACACTACGTGAGACCCCCCCGCTTTAAAATGTTATATCGCAAAATCTAGGTCTTTCTTACCTTGTACATGATGAATACATTATGATTAAAAAAATAAGTAAGACCCGAACGTCAGTTTTTTAGACACCCCTGTCCCCTTATACTGTCACATCGACCAACACTTCCCCTGTCATGTTTTCAAACGCCCTTCAAATAATAATTATACGTTATGGTTTAAAATCAAAATGTTTTATTCAGTAGATACAACTCGTTGTGTGTTTAGACACGCCTATATATCCTATATATCTATATATATATATATATATATATAGCTTAATACAGTCATTATTTTCCCAAATATCTTCAACATACAGACACAGCTCTGTTACAGCTTTATAATAGTATAGATATATAAGTTACTCGTACGTAGTACCACATATTTAAGTTACCGTTAAATTCTACAGATACACTAATACCATTCGGTCATTCTAGGACATAGGTTGTTTATATAAGCTGCACACTAAACACTAGGTCACGTTGCTCACATGGCGGCATCGACTTTTGGTTGAAGGTCATTGAGTCACGGACTGAGTTGCCAGTGTTGCTACTCTTGCTACCCGGTCGAGACTTGCTAGAGTCTAATTCTATTGTCTGTACAGTTTCTAGGGAAAAACATAACAATTTTTGATTTAATTGTATAAAAATCCTGTTTATACCTATCCTGTTTGGGCCACCGGCACTCTCATTCAATAAATGAAGCGCAATAAAGGAATGTTTAGCGTTAATAAGCGTCCATAGCTGTGAACAGAGCGTGGTACCTACTTCCCCGATCGAGCCGACACATTCATACTGGCATTACCACAAAAAACTTAACTTTTGATTTACGACCGTAAAACAGTTATTTCGATTTCATATTCGAATATAAATAGATAGTTTAGAATGTGAAATAATTATATATGTAATATACTAATAAAAAAGAGATTATTTGTTTGTTTAAACGCGCTCATCTGTGAAACAACCAAGCAGGTTGGAAAAAATATTCTTGCGTTTAATAGTCAGATTTTTGAGGAAGGCTATAAGCGATTAACATCGCGCTATGATCCTCGCATGACCAAGCAGTAATAAAAAAGGTAGAAAGAACGCTAAAAGACATATTATGGCACAAACACGTCTATGCTTTAAGTACTCGAGATTCTTATCCCTACATATATTATAATGAACGTGAAAGTGTGTTTGTTTGTTTCTTAGGCTTTTTAGCCGGAACAACTTAACCGATCATCAAGAAATTTAGCAACATATAATTCAACGCATAGACTACTTTTTATAACACATAAATAAGTAAATAGTTCTTGTGGGATGGTATTTTTAGCACAAATATTATATTTTTTCTAAAATATCTTAAACGTACAGACAAAACGAAACTGTAATTAGCTGTAACAGAGCTGCTGTTACAGCTAATTACAGTTTCGTTTTTCCCGACCTTTTTATGTCCCGCGGAAAAGCAATCGATTTCCCGGGAATTCCCGGAAAACCGGGCAAATTTGAATAATTGTCTGTTATGCTATAATATTTATCCACAAGTCAATTAAAACACGTGATTTAATTAAATAATATGCTGTTTTTTAAGGCATTTAATTAAAAACAAACCATTACATGTTTAAATAATTTAGAAGATTACATCTCGAAGTAGGTATTTGAAGTAAAATAAATAAATAAAGCTTTTATTTTGTCTAAATATGGGTAATAAAGCTGAAATAATATTTTTTGTTTTATTTTCATTAAACTTTGTAATAAATTATTATTTATTAATAAATATTTATTCGTCTTTGGCACAATTACCTAATGAAACTGGTATTTTATCATTTCTCATAATTCAACCCCTAATGGAAAATAGCGAGTGGTAAGGTAAAAAGCATAAGCATTTGGCCTGTTTTATTTATAGGTTTAAATATCACAAATGAATCATCTTCGTCCTCGCGTAATAAGAATTTACAGGCAACAGCTAGCTAATAATATTGGTAGAATTCCACAGTTCATGTATTTTTGGATTTTCCAGTAATTTTGATAACATGAGAGCATTTAAATAAATTCCCGGGAATTCCTGTTACCGGGAATGAAACCCTACAGCTAATATATTTAACTAATATAATAATAGCTAAAAAATAATACGATATATATAACAAATTATAAACATAGAAGCATAGCATCACACCTGTATTCCCCGAAGGGGTAGGCAGAGGTGTATTACACACCCACGACTCGCCAGCTATGTTTAAGTCCCACGTAATAGGCGGCGAGCCTACTGACGTCTACCGGGCACATTTCAAAACTCCGGGCTATTACTGAAAATTTTTCTTTTTAGGAAAATGCTCAATAACATTGCCCGACCCGGGGATCGAACCCGAGACCTCATGATTAGCAGTCGCATACACTACCGCTACACCACCGAGGCAGTTAACGAATTATAATCTACATTTTAGTAGCACAATATTACAACTTCTAACTTGTCCTACCCAAACCACTTTATCATCCACTCTAGTCTTCAACCAATCTAATCGATCCATTAAAAGGCTTTTTACTACTAAAACCCACCATCCCCTAGGGAGGAGTGGTATTTAATAGTGATTACCACCAAATCGATAAACGTTAACTGTGTAAATATTTCTCGCGTGGTGCAGAGACCTTGACCGATGTACCTATTTTTATCACATCAGTAGTTACCATACGAGGTATGTGGTAAACTATACGGTTATATAAGTGCTAAGGTTTTTAAGAACCAGGGCCGTTGATATAAATGGAAAAAAGGAAAATGGATTGACACATAATTATTTTAAATCAACACAATCACCTCGGCCCCGTTAGACCAGTGCCGATAATTTTCGAAACCAAAAAAAATAATAGTAGGATGAAACCCATTGGAAAAGTAAGAAAATATAACAAACATAAAAGGAAAAATAATTTACGGGCGATTTGAGGTCGGGAAGGGGGTGGGGGTGGGCTTTTAAGAAAAACTGGGCTTTCTTAGAAAATTAACTATTTTCACATGTTTTTTGCAATATATATGTTTCATGGATTTGATTTTTTTTTAATTTATCAATGTAATATGGAAACTTACATTTTTTTAGTAATTAAAGTGTAAATTTTAATAAATGGCTCAATATTTTACATAAGGATTAACAAAAAGTTATTTCGCTTTTTTGCATTTTCTGAGAAAATTTTCCATAGTAATGTATACTTTTTTGTACCATCAAAAAGTAGAGATTTCAACGTATAAAAAGCACACCGATTTTTTTCAAAAAGCATATATTTTGACGTCAGAATTTTTGATTGAAATTAGGGTGATATTTCGATATTTAATCAAAATAAGAGGAAAAAATAAATATTTTGCATCAAAAAAAATTACAATGTGTTTGAGATATAAAAAGGTAAAATATTATTTTTTGTGGAAGTTAAAAGTAAAAAACCAAAAAGTCGGTTTTTGAGATTTTTCACATATATTTTGAGGTTATGTGAAAAAAGTGTTTATACAAAAGTTGTAGACTTTTTATTGCCTACAATTTTGCCATTAAACTTTTTTCGATAGAACTCTTAGTTTTGCCGGAAATCGTGATAAACCGATTTTTACCCTTAAATTACTTCCTTTGGTCGCGTCATACGACGCCCTCGGAAATTTTTCTTTTTTTTTGTTAAGGCGGGAAAAAATGTACCTAACTGCACACCCCGTCGTTCGGGGCAACGAACAGGGTAGTGTGGGGCCCTCACCCACTAAAGAAACCCACCGTATGCCGTCTCTCCGCCTGTGTTGGCGGGCCACTGGAACTATGTTACATTCCTTCAGTGGCAGGCAAAATTGCAACCTTTTTTTTTTGTTTTGTTTAGGCGGGAAAAAATTTTCCTAACCGCACACCCTGTCGTTCGGGGCAACGACCAGGGTAGTGTGGGCCCTCACTCACTAAAGAAACCCGTTACAAAAAAATTACAAAAGTATAATTTATTCTTCTTTCTACACGTTTCAAACAGTACCTTGTCAATATATTGCTAACTGGTCGACCTTAGACGTAAACCATCGTGTTGTGTTGGCAATGCTAATTAGATATGAAGTACGCCCTGTTGGCTCACAGAGAAAACTTACTATAGCAAGATTGAATGTGGCGGAGTGGTTTACTGACCTCCTGTATCAAGTGCTACGGGTTCGATTACCACACAGAAAATTATTTGTGTGATCCATAAATGATTGTCTGGAGTCTGTTTGTCCTTTAAATTGTATGTTTGTTGTTTCCTTAATACAGGTGTTGTATTGAAACAAATCTAGGTGTTAGTACACTTATAACTGTGTTAGTGTTTAGTATAGATTTGTCAAGCCGCTCATAGCCGTTCGTTACTTATGACAGTTTTTATTCTTTTCGGATATGTTAAGCAATAAGGGCTGATAAATAGATTTTGGTGGAATGGCTTTAGGTGCAAAATATATTTATTTTTGATCAAATCTAGGTTATAGAAACCACAGGTTTTGGATAAAAATATCAATATTGACACTTGGTGTAAGTGGACGGGTAAGCAGAGATAGAAAACATCCACATTTTACGCAGACCCAAACTCCGTACAGATTTTTTGGACAAATAATTTTCAGAACTCTGGATTTGAACGCGTGACCTTACGATTCTACACTTCTACCAAGCAAATGAGTCTTTAGTAACAAATAATTTTCTTCGATAGCTCCCTTTAATTTTCGAATTTATGTAAGTATACAGTAATAGAATGCTGTATATATATCAGAATTTATCCCAAAACAAAAGTTTATGAAAATTATGATGAAGATTTATATTCAATAAAAATAAGTGTAAAAAAACCAAAACTTTCGAAACGTTCGAATTGTAATTACAATCGAATTCTGCAGACGGCGCTGCGATCGTGTATATGTGTTTTTGTTATCAAATTTGAATTTGCAACTACCAAATTAAACAGAAATACGTCAAACCAGCGTTATTAAGTAATTAGTTCCTACATTCGCGTAAACTAATGATTAATTAAAAATCAACACAACTGATTTTATACGCAATCTTTATCGTAAGATTGATAAAATTACTTTATGATTATAATGAAATATAATGAAATAATATATACATATATATGATTATAATGAAATAGATGAAGGTGAATAACATGCTTTAGATTTCAATTTTCATTGTTTCAGAATATCGAAATATAAGGCCATAGATCGCAATTCTTAAATAGCAGTCCCAATACTGTCGCCGTGATTGTTACGAATGACGTAACCGAACTAAATCTATACTATAATAAAGCTGTAACAGAGATGTGTACATTAAGATATTTGAGAAAAAAAATACTGTATTAGGCTATATATAGCATATATATAGCCTAATACAGTATTTTTATATCGCGCATCACGCAAAAACTACTGAACGTATTTTGATGCAACATTTATTTGATAGCTCTTGATTAGACCTAAAAACTGGTATTATACTTACATTTTATCCCGCAACTATATCGGAAACCTGAGATATTACCTAAAACCTAGCTTTTGGCTGCGGTAGAGCCGCGGGCAAAGGCTAATTGTGTAATAATTATAACTAAATCCCCTACATAGTTTGGGATCGGTTTCTGATCATTTCGATATTAGTTGATCACCAGTAATTACACGCAGAGACTGCCTATCTGACCTCGCAAGACCAAACTAAAAGGGGCAACTGGCAACTTCAGAACAAGATCGGAGTGCAGATTTTATTCAGGATTCTTAGTTGACAACCTGTAACAGCTGCCAGGGTGATATATTTCTGAGAAGGGACTTTACTGCTTAACGTGCCTTCCAATGCACGGGCGAGGTCAGAGAATCACTAATAGGTGTCACCATTCTTATTGCCAAAAAGAAGCTGCTCAACCTTGTCAATCGTTTGAGCTGTAATGACAACACACAACAACAACAACTAGGACAACTAGGATAAGTACGAGGTTCTCCAAAAAAAATAATATCACAATCTAGCCATTTTGTTTCAGGCGGGATACGTTAACCACGCTACCCGTTACCCGGGGAGTCAACGGGTTCATCTTCTAAGTTCTAAATAAACCGTCATGCGCCCTCTCCATTTATACACGGCCGGTAACGCTTTGTTATTGATTCGGCATCACTTTTAATGTACCCTAAACGCGTTTAATTGATGTTCATGTTAAGGAAACTGCATTGACATTACGAAGGTTGACGCAACCTTGCTGACACCAGGAAACCTATCATACTCTTTGACCTTTCTCACAGGAAAATATTGCAGGAATTAATACTTTTGCCTTGTTTTTTGAAAAAAAAAAACATAGCATCACACCTGTATTCCCCGAAGGGGTAGGCAGATATGTATTACAAACCCACGGTTCGCCAGCTATGTTTAAGTACCACATAATAGGGGGCGAGCTTATTGCCGTCTACCGGGCACAATTCCAAAATCCGGGCTGCTACTGAGAATTTTTTTTACGAAAAAGCTCAACAGCTGCCCGACCCGGGGATCGAACCCGAGACCTTATGATCAGCAATCACTCACACTATCGCTGGATCACCGAGGCAATTGATCAGTTGATTTATTTGTTCTTTGATCGATGGATTTCCACTATGGAATGTGACTTAGCGAAAATCGTTAGACACTGGGTGCAGACGGAACAAGTCCTTACAGTGTTCTCTCATGGACGTCTATGTCAAGTTAGATATCTATACATAGTATAAAGTCACTATTGGCACAGAATAGATACTAGTCCTACGGACAGAAACATCACTTCTATTAAAACTTGTCCAAAATCTCTCTATAATAGCCTACAATATCTTAATAATAATACCAATTGTTCGTAGCGAGAAGAAATGTACCTTATATTCACAGAAATAAAGTTGAGATTGTTTTGCCCGCTGCGTGATCTACGGGCAACCGCTCATTCAACGAATGCGTTAGGGTTATCTCCCTTGCGGATGGACGGTGGCACTTTGACGAGCACTTCCGCCGTCTTGCGCCAAAGCTCGTCGGCACGGCATTCGCCCTCGGGCGACTGATGCCGTATTTGGGCGGACCGAGTCTCGCGTGCCGACGACTCTACACGGGGGTAGTACAGTCGATGACACTGTACGGCGCGCCCGTGTGGGCGGAGTCCCTGGCCGCTCGCAATAGGGCCCTTCTGTGGCGTCCACAGAGGGTCGTAGCGGTCAGGGCAATACGCGGGTACCGCACGGTCTCGACCGATGCAGCCTGCGCGTTGGCCGGAACTCCCCCGTGGGATCTGGAGGCGGAGGTGCTCGCCGACGTCTAGGCAGGCGTCGACGGCGCGGGCGGGGGGCAGTCGCCCCTCGCCGAGCGCAATCTCATCGTGGCGGGAAGATGCCTGCCGCGCCACCGTCCTAAAGTTGAAGTATCGGCTGGAGACGCCCCGGGCTGGTCTCAGGACCGTGGGAGCGCTCCAGCCGATCTTGGAAGAATGGGCAGGGCGGCAGCACGGGGTCCTCACCTTCCGGTTGGTGCAGGTTTTGTCGGACCATGGTTGCTTCAGCAAATACCTGCACATGATCGCTAGGAGGGAGACGACCCCAGGCTGTCACCACTGCGACTGCAGCGAGGACTCGGCGCAGCACACGCTCGAGTCGTGCCCGGCCTGGGATGTGCAGCGCCGGGAACTCGTTGCAGTCATAGGCGTGGACGTGGTGGTGGTGGCTGCGGACGGTGGGATCGGGGAGTACCCTGCCGTCCGCGGAAGCCGAAGGTGTGACGCCCAAGTACGCGGGGCGTCGCACAAGAGAGGGTGCCCGAAGGGGCTGCCGCCTGCGGATCGCGGTCGCAACGACGCGGTACTCGTGATCCGCCGTAGCAAGGGCGGGTGGAGGCGCACGGTGGGTTTTTAGTGGGTGAGAGCCCCACACTACCCCGTTGTCTCCCCGGGCAGCGGGGTGTGCGGTAGGACATTTTTGCCCACCTAAAATAAAAAAAAAGGGTTATCTCCCTTGCGGGGTAGGCTGAGAGAAAAGGCTCTCTTCTTGCATACATCTCTCGCTTCCTCAACATTCATAATTCTCTTCACACTCTCCGGTTTTCGCTCGCCGAAAATTGAAATTGTTTTTTTTTGTTGATCTACGTTTAGAGTTTTAGCTCTGAATTTTCGGTTATTAAATTTTATTGTAAAAATACCCTAAATCGCGTAAATAATTTTATTTTAATCAATAATGCAAGCGCGAGCGCTTAGGCGCGCGTGCGACAGCCTTCTGTCGGTTGTACCGTGGGCGGTACGTGAAGCGGTAGGCATTTAACTCGGGGCCTTGAGCGAGTGATGCACGCCTGCTATTGGTATCTGTTTGTACACTTTCTTCTAAACCTGCTTTTACTCTGTTCAGACAAGCCTAGCAATTATTAATGCCGAATGATGATTTTGTCAAGGAATGAAAACCACAACTTTCGACAAGGGAGATCACTTTAAACTATTACACCATTTGTGCAGCCTAATAAATAATATAACAATTGTGTTTATCTAATGCACATGTAGGTTAAAACAAGGATGCTGAAACAAATGGCTCTAAAAATAATCACAATATCTTTTACAGATAACATGACTGTGTAAAACCAGTGTAATGCCCGACTCGAGTGAAGGTAAAATTTTATGAATAATTCAGCTTTTTAAGTAATGGCGATTAATTACATCTGAGTTTGTGGTAAATGGGCTCTGGCTTATCAGGGATAGATTCTTGCTACTGTATAACATGTGGGTCTTCCTGTTCTCAAGAACAAGCACAGATGCTTCAAGGCTTAGTGGACATAACAGTAGTTGTTAGGAATGGTGATTCCTTCACATTTTCCATGTAGGGTGAAGGACTAAGAATACAAGTGTCACCACCCCATTCTTTCCCACGGGTGTCGTATGAGGCGACTAAGGGCAGTAAGCAATTATCATCCATTGCATGACTGGTGGTAGGGCTGGATACCGCGTGGGAGTACTCACTTGGTACCGGGCCCGAGCGGGTTGGTACAACCATCTCCAGTGTGACCGGCCATGAAGCACATCGTTGCATTTACGCTGTAGCAGAAGATAGCTGTTTATTCTTTCATTTCATATTGATGAAATGGCTTGACAATACTCTCAGTATAGTTGAATCCATGAGCACGGTTACCATTTACCATCAGATGGGCCGTGGCTTGTCTGCCACTACAAGCAATAATAAAAAAAAACCATTTAAAGAATAGAATGTTTATGATAAAATACTTTTAATGATAGAAATGAGAGATGATTGTAATGAGGTGTCTCTGTCACGGATCCATTGTGTATTGTCCTGAATGCAATGTTAAATACCATATTATATGGATAACCACAATAATAATGGCTGAGCACATGAGAAATGTATATAATATGCAGTTGCACCATACAGTAGTAAATCCTTTCCTATTTATACAAACTGTATACACTACTTAGTACATTTTTAATGGGGCTGTTTTAGTTTATTTACTAGCCTTTGCCTACAGCTTTCCGCAGCCAAAAGCTAGTTTTTAGGCTATATCTCAGGTTCCCAATTTAGTAGCGGGATAAAATGTTTACCAGTGTTTTTAAGTCTAATCAAGAGCTACCAAATAGAAAAAGTTGCATCAAAATCCGTTCAGTAGTTTTTGCGTGATGCGCGAACATACAGACAAAAAATCTAAAAAAAGGGTTTTGGTTTTAGTCATTTTTTCTTAAATATATTAAATGTACAGACAGCACTGTTACAGCTTTATAATAGTATCGATAAAAATATTTTTAACAGGTCAGCCATCACCACAATTTTTTCGGGACAGAAAAAGCCTGTATTTTTCTGTAGATGGGGATTATATATGTATGTAAAATTTCATGATGATAGAATGAATGGTATAGGCCACTCATAAAAGCTTTGTTCAACATGCAGCCTGCAGCCTGGTCTATAGCTTTCCTACATAAATTGGCTATTAAAGCAGTAAGAATATAATAATTCCAACAGATAACCTCATGAGATAAAGACATTCTATGAAACAAAAATTTATAAACTCCAATGTCAAAATGTAGCCCGCATCTTTTTCTATTCAAACTTTATTTATGCAAATTTTCACAATGATTGGTTCAGTAACCATGTTGTGAAAATGCAACAAACAAACACACTTTCGCATTTATTATCAGAAAGGATTATTTTATGATGTCTACTACCATCACCATTTTTTTCTGAGATTTTTGTAGTTTTAGACTAGTTAGTAATTACTTACAGGAAATTCAGATAATAGATGAAAAATTATTTATTAATGTTTATTGTTTTGTTTCGCTATTGTTGTTTAGTTACATTTAAATCTACTGCCTAAGCTAACTGAGCATTTCAAACGCTCAATATACAAACTATAAAGTTATATTTAATCTCAAAATTATTGTGGGTTTGATACACACACAGGACAATTCTGTGTAATCTACAAATGGTTGTTTTAGGTCTAGGTGTACTATGTGTCCATCAAATCTAAGTTTGTAAATTAATCCACAATACATGGTTATACTCTAGTGCAGATTGTCCTTTTAAAAATATAATATTGTAGTAAAGGTGCAGCTCTCGTCTAGTTAATTTTAAAATTTATATTGTATAAGTGCTTTTGTTAGGAATTATCACTATTAAAACAATGACATAGATGTCAAATTATTTCACTTGACATAAATTATAGTTAAGAAACACTACAAATAAAATACAAGTTGTTCTAATGCTATTATATAGTATAAGCACAAGGTTACTAACAAGGTCTCTGAATACTCAGTAAAAACTAAGGTTAGGTGGACATCAAATTGAAAGAACTTACAAAAACTGACCCCAATCTTGTAGAAGTACTTCAAAACAACACTAGACACTAGATTACAACACTTTTTCGTGCAAAACGTACTAGTCTGCACACGAATAACGGAATACAGTGAAGTGTACTTGGTATCACTATCATCTGTAGATAATGTTTATCATATCACAAGCGACGTTAGCACAAAGAATATCCAGCTTGCATACACGTGACGTCACAAAATAACAACCCAATTCGCAAATACACAACACAGACATCCGATAAAGTTACTAATCGCGTCCTGAATATGATAACTACGCGATGTGCTACGTCAGCCCAGCTTCGCTACTTTTAATGACTGGCCGCCGGCTGGCAAGTGACTTGACTGCTGAACCGAGGGGTGAAGGTTTAGCTTACACACTATACAGCGATCGCTACATAGAAAGTTAGTGACGGACACACATAGATGCAATTCCCAAAAACTTACCAAATAAATGAGAACTGACTTTTGTGTTTATCCCTCTGTCACGCTTATTTTCGTAAATAAATAACGCACATTATACTATTATCAGGTTACACTAAATGCTTAAACACGAATTACTGTACAATTTACAAATTTTTTTCGTCTAAATAAACAGTTTCTGACAAATTGACAATTAGCGTTTTTATTCTTGACAAATCCAAGAATCCAACTCATGAGTAATATTGTTCTGTGATCCAACATGTCGTCATCCGGTCATAATAGTACAGTATCATTTTGAATGAGTTTACTTTAACATAAGTTGTATTAAAAATGTATAAACCACTGTATAAATTAAGGCTAACTAGACTATTTATCTCACTATTATTTCCCCTAAAACAAATAAGCTATAATAAAAATTAGATTCCCAGTAAAGTCTGGAGGATAAGAGCAAGGACAAATATTTCATAGTAATATTTTCTTAGACCATTTAGTAACGGAACTACGCAATGAGTGAATCTGTAGATGACGGTTTTATTGATGTGAAACATCTAATGCGGAGGGAGAGTAAAATCGGCTGTTAGCGTGGCGACGCTTTGATTTTATTTGTCCCGTTCAAATTCAAATTCAAAAATATCTTTATTTCATAGGCCTATTAAGTAGCACTTAAAATCGCCAATAATACACTAATAATTAAAATAATTAACACGAGCGCCTGAGGCGAGTGCAACCGCAATAACAAAGTGGCGATTGCAATCGCCACAAGCGGCCGGATTCCGTAGTAAAGCCTTTCATGAGAAGAACCCGGCAAGACACTCATGGGCCACTTTTTTAAATATTGCAAGTTAAGTTTGACACACTTCCCGGTTTCCGATTGAGCTGAAATTTTACATGCATTTGTATATCGCGTGACAATGCAATATTATGATGACATGGAGCTGGAAGGTGGTGTCGTATGGTTCGCCTTGACGAGTACTTTGTCATTAGATGGTATCCAGGGTCTGATGATGGAGCTAGAAGGTGGCCATAGGAACTCCGTTATAAACACATAACTCCACCGAGTTTGGGCTCGTATGATTTGTCTTGACGAGTACTTTGTCTCTAGATGGTATCCAGGGTCTGACGATGGAGCTGGAAGGTGGTCACAGTAACTCTGTAATGAAACGACGCAATCCTATCGAGTTTATACTCGTTTGATTCGTCTTGAGGATACTTTGTCAAGCTATAATCATTTTATTTCTGCAAAATAATTTCAATGTTTCCACATCTGGTAGACGTCCCACGAAGTCTAGTTTTTTTTATTTTATTTATTATTATCTTTTATTGCATTTAGTGCCTTTGGTATAAATTGTTCTGTGATGTAGTGGCAGATGAGCCACGGCCCATATGATGGTAAATGGTAACCGTCGCTCATGGACTCAACTATACCAAGAGTATTGTCAAGCCGCTGCTCACCATTTCAATTCAAAGATATGAAATGAATGAATAAACGGCTATCTCCTGCTACAGCCAAAACGTAACGATGTGCTTCATGGCCGGTCACACGGGAGATGGTGGTACCAACCCGCTCGGGCCCGATACTAAGTGAGTACTCCCACTTGGTACCTGGGTACCTGGGAGCTGGCTCTACCACCAGTCCAACCAAATATAGCGGTATTATGTTTGTTAACATTAACATGACGCTTAAGAGCATTAAAATGTTATATATCCAGGCCCTATTCCGTTTACACATATCGCAAATTATCGAGTTTGTGGATCCGTGACAAAAACATGGGGGTCGCTAGTTGGAAAGGAGTAGATATATTATTATTATGAGTTGTAGGGTCCGGCGCTTTGGTTATAATCCGCCATTACTAACAAACAAAAATCGAACTATGATACAAAACGAGTCGAATTCTGACGCAGTAACACGTATATCCAAGAAAAAAAACGTAAATTCAAATACTTCACACCGTTTTAGCCGGATAAAAGAATGACAGGACAAAAGAAATTGCAGTTATGCTTATATTTTACTTAAAATGTATTAGAACATTTAATATTAGCGTATATAACGTGATTAATAAAGGTTTTTTTTACATCAATACAAAAACAAGCTTACATACTGATGATGGGGACGGTTGGCGACCTTATTATTTGGACCCAGTTCATTGGGTCCAAATACAACTAGCGCATACGCGAAAAGGATAAAAATACTTATACATGTGTCTCTCTCACTCTAGGTAAAACTTAATATGTGCATCCTTTTCTTCATCCTTAATGTCAAAATAGTAGCGAGTCTATATTTTCGCCTAAGCAAAATCCAGAGAAGTCAAGTCTCAGACTAAATTGAGCTGTAAACAGAAGGAGGCGCCACAATCTCCATAATAATTATGCAGCTGAAGTAAGTCACTTTTAATAGGTATAATTATTATACCTAGTAAAAGCGACTTACTTCAGCTGTCGTCAGCCATTTTACATGCGGTATGGCTTTACGCAACGTAAGAGTGTCTTTAGGTGTGTTCCGATATACACTGCGAGCACTGTAAGGTGTGACGTCAATTTAGTATACTGCAAAGTCTTTCCTTTACAGTTAGCTATACTGGTTACTGTTTATAACGGAATGCAGTCCAGTATACTGATCTGTCATTACTTTCATTTCATACAAAGTATTCGTTTTACACTGCAATAAGCATAATTTCTTTACATTTTCCATTTTTGGGTATCTTTGATTAACAATATTCAATTATAATAATAATTTTCCATAGTGTAAGTTGTTATATTTCTGGACGCTGTTGATCACGCGATGTTAATGGCACGTTATCACATGGGTCTGTCATGACAATGGGTGTGCCGCAGGGGTCCATCTTGGGGCCATTTATGTTCTTAGTCTATATTAATGACCTACCATACTACGTAGGAGATAATCGAAATATTGTGTTGTTCGCAGATGATACATCTTTATTATTTAAAATAAGAAGGCAACAACTTAATTATGACGATGTGAACAACACACTATCTAAAGGTGTTCATTGGTTCAATACTAATAACCTAGTTTTAAGTGAAAATAAAACTAAATGTATAAAATTTACTACACCCAATGTAAGGCATGTAGAAACCAATGTACAATTGAATGGCGTCGAACTGGACCTTGTGGAGTCCACGGTTTTCCTAGGTATCACTATAGATAACAAACTCCAATGGGGCCCCCATATTAAAAAATTGTCAGGTAGGCTTAGCTCAGCGGCATATGCGGTAAAAAAAAATTAGATTATTGACTGATGTTGAAACGGCTAGAATAGTTTATTTCAGTTACTTTCATAGTATTATGTCCTATGGCATACTGCTATGGGGATGCTCCGCCGATTTAAATTATATATTTGTACTTCAGAAAAGGGCCGTTCGTGCAATCTATAATCTGGGCCCAAGAGTTTCCCTTAGACAGAAATTTAAAGAAATAAATATTCTAACTGTCGTGTCTCAATTTATATATGAAAATCTGTTGTATGTCAAGAAAAACATCAGAAGCTTTGATAAGTATAGCGACGTTCATCACATTAATACAAGGAACAAAGGCAATCTTGTTGCTCACAGTACTCGTCTCCACAGAATCAGTAGATCTTTCATGGGGCAATGTATATGCTTCTACAATAAAATTCCTGAAAATGTCCGAAACATGCCACTAAATAAGTTTAAGAAAGCCGTAAAAATGAGACTTTGTAATCAAGGTTATTACACTGTTTCGGATTATCTTGAGGATAAAACTAAATGGGCTTGAGCTGCTCCTCATTCATTAATTTTCAAAATTGTTTTATAAGATATAATGTAATTTTAGTTATAAAGATTATATTAAATTGTAATAAATTGACAATTTAAAAAAGTGGCCCATGAGTTTCTTGCCGGGTTCTTCTCATGAAAGGCTTTACTACGGAATTCGGCCGCTTGTGGCGATCGCAATCGCCACTTTGTTATTGCGGTTGCACTCGCCTCAGGCGCTCGTGTTAATTATTTTAATTATTAGTGTATTATTGACGATTTTAAGTGCTACTTAATAGGCCTATGAAATAAAGATATTTTTGAATTTGAATTTGAATTTGAATATCACAGTGGTCGCAGTGTATGTTGGAACACAGCAAAAAATATAACACTTTTTATTTATTAGATTGATTATAATACCGACAGTAACTTACGTTTAGGATCAATCACGTCGACCCGGGTTTCTAGCATATCCGATGCTCATCATCAGGACGAATGCGCAGCGGCGTCTGCGAGCTCCCGGTGTGCACTGCGGAGCGCAATGCGCGCGGCGCGATGCGACAGTGGGGGGCTCGCTGGTGGAGCGTGCCCGGCACCGACGATGTCGGCCGGAGATGGTCGATCGAGTCCGGGAGTGGATGGATGTGTTTTTGCTTCATCCCTCACTATATTATTGTCCCTCGTATGTTTACATACCACACTGACTGTGTCGCCCTCCAAGTCCATGTTCACTTTTTGTTTCGAGGTAGCATTAAGGGCCGGTAACCAAGCTGACGAGAGCCTCCACCCACCATCTCTGTTAAATGTTTGATGACGGTTGATCTCTATAGCCTCACGTACTTTGCGAGGAACGTAAAACTTTTCTCAAGCTAATACGGAAGCTTTGTCAAACCTTATATAATGCTTTATGTCACAGAGATGTGCGTGTTCTGCTACAGCTGATTGGTTGGTATCCATATTCTTTATGCTCCTGACGTGCTCAGTTAGTCTTGTGGCGATATTGCGTAAGCGTGAGTTACTGTAGGTATTCTAATAAATCTAATATGTATCAATCTCACGATAATTTCAATACTAAAATTGTTATTTAATAAGAATTTTATTGTATTCCTAACGCCATCTGTCGAAAATTATAAATTAAGTAGAAAACTTCGCGAGCCCTCACGACCTTTTTGCTAGTATGACTCTCTCTCTTGTCTCTATTTATCATATATTGCATTTGTAAAATAATATCTACACACACATATAAAGAACAAACACTATTTTTAACACTCATAATGTTTTTAATGCCATTTTTGTTTTTTTATTCTGCACGGACTTATTACTTATGTTAATGTTGTTATACTTACGTAATTATTGATATTTTGTATTCTGTGACAGAAATTTTTGCTGCTAACCTAAGGCTATAGCTGAAAATCAGTGCTGTAATTTATTGCAGCAAAAATCTGAGCTTTAGCCTGTTAGCCACACAGGACCTTACCGAGCCTAGCAATACAGTTAAGATTTTAGTTAGTTAAGACTTTAATTTAGAATCTTAGTCTTAGTTTCTGTACTTATACCATTTTATGTCTATCTACAGATGCTCTGTGTGTGCTAATAAACGTTCTCTCTCTTTCTTTCTTTTCTTTCAACTAGGACTTGTTTGATGAATTAAACTTACCCGTGATCAGAGCTGTTTGTTTCTGTTAGGCTGATGGTACTGCCAAAGCCATAAACAAATAAAAAAAATATTACACAGAGTACCAAAGAAACAGGCTAACTAGGGATGCAACATCCTTTATAGAAAATTGATTATTTAAACAATTATTTCCCTTAACTTGAAAAAACAATTAAAATATAATTGACATTTCATAAATATTTTTTTTTTCTGAATTAGTCAAATTAAATTAAATAAACACCTAAAATATCATTAATCACGACTTATTAAAATAAAGCACAAAAATTATTCACTCTTATTAATCACGACTTATTAAAATAAACACAAATTAGTTTTCAAAATATCAACAAATAACATTTGTAAATGAATCGATCAATACAAATTCGTAATCCATGAGCAATGAGTTGAAGAGTAAGAGCTTAAGTAAGCGTTTGGATAATATTCTTATTTAAAATGTGTGTCAAATGTTAAAAATATATATAAAAATATCTAAATATCTAAATATTTATAGGGTTTGCGCCATTATTAGGTAAAATTTTAATTGTAAAATTAAGTTTACCTGGTCGGTATAATGTATGAAAATACTTCCGACAGATGGTGCAGGCGTCACCCAAAGACGTTAAGTATGAATGTGTTATCGAAGTTAGCAGTCAGGAGCAATTGTCAGGATGGCTGAATTGGTAAAGCATCTGGACGGTATCCAGGAGATGCAGGTTTAAATCCTGCCCCTGACTGTTATTTTCGATTTGACATTTTTCACTTTGTGTTTAATGTATAGTGCTAAACATGTCAAACGCTAAAAATATATATAAAAATATCTAAATATTTATAGGGTTTGCGTCATTATTTGGTTAAATCTTAATTGTAAAATTAAGTTTACCTGGTCGGTATAATGTATGAAAATACTTCCGACAGACGGTGCAGGCGTCACCCAAAGACGTTAAGTATGAATGTGTTATCGAAGTTAGCAGTCAGGAGCAATTGTCAGGATGGCTGAATTGGTAAAGCATCTGGACGGTATCCAGGAGATGCAGGTTCAAATCCTGCTCCTGACTGTTATTTTTGATTTCACATTTTTCACTTTGTGTTTAATGTATAGTGCTAAGCATGTCAAATGCTAAAAATATATATAAAAATATCTAAATGTTCTCAGATCAAATCAGAGAAGTTCTCGAGAAAGGTCAGGTCAGAAGTACCCTTAACCGACGTGCATGTATGCGGAATATAATGACAGTGAATGAGGCAAAAAAGGTGAGCAAGGATCGTGGCAAGTGGAAATCCGGTGTCTCTGCCTATCCCTCTGGAAAAAGGCTATAAATAAATAAATATCATGTACATATTATGTTTTTTTAATATTGTTATGTTTAGTGTATTACTCTTATTTTTCGATGCACTCACCAGCCTTTTATCGTCCAGTACCTCCCAAAGAGAGTATTAGATTGAGTGGCACTAGATCGTTGCGTCAGTCCACCTATCCATCTAGTAGCTGCTTTAGTGTGCTTACCGGTGGGGCCATGACAATCATTCGCGGTACTATGGATCTCCATATTACGAATGATGTTTCGTAAACAGATTACAAACATAGCCCGCATAGCACGCTGCGCAATAGTTACTATAATTATAGCAAGGAGTCATTTCCCATCGACTGGAAAAATTACATATAAATGAGGCACACTACAACACTATGCGCTATTTATTACGCTTACATAATTTATATATTACGCTTACATAATATGAAAAAAATAAATTTTGTAGCTGTTACTTTATTCTGCAAAATTTAATGACTACCCACACATACTGGTGCGGCAGTGGTAACAAAAGTTACCATGCCATCTGTACCCGTAGACTGGCTAATGGCAACAAAAGTTACCATGCACCATTTCTTCGCACGGTTCAAATATATTTTTTGTTTCTGTTTACGTAGTCAATTATTACCATAGAGAAAGAACACTATCTCCATAATAGATAGCGTAAGCTCAGTATAACACATCGCGAATACTACATAGTGCCAACATTCGAAAGAAAATAAATGAAATATTACCCTGTAGCACGAACTCACTTTTCCGGCGGCACACGACGCGAGTGGTCGTATCCAAAAATAAATTTACGTGTTTTGGCGGTATGTACCATTATCATATTTTTTATTTAGTTATTTGAACATATTATTTAGAGTGCGAGCCATTAGTCTTATGGTGAGAGTCAATTAATTTCATGGAAATATGTTGTTCATACTTCTCACTCCATCAACATATATTCAATACGCTTTCGACATCTCGCGACAAGAAATTAAACTAAACGTAACGCCATATCTTTTTCTATCGGTCGCGATTGGTTAAGTTTAAATAATTGTACCCGCACCCCCTCTCCTTGAGCTATGTACATTTTACTTAACCGACATTACATGCAATTTTGATTGTGAACTTAACGCATCTTTTATTTCTCAAACAACAATATCTTCGAAACTCATCATCACCTTTCATCCATCATCTTGGGTTCATCAACCCCTCACCGCTGCCGCTACATTTTGGTCCTTCGAGCCGGATAATTGAACAAAGTCGACGAGCGACCTGTGGATCGTGGATCTTTGCACGCGGCGGTTTGAGAAGAAAACGCAAATATCGCATATATTCGGACGAGTTTCGAAGAAATAAGCTGCCAAACGAACCAACGGAGGCCAAGCGCACTGGAATTGAAGTTCGTTGGCGTTTCATCGAAAATTACACGCAAATCGGTGGGGCCAATCCTTCTCTTTTCCATCACCTCCTGTTCTATTGGTGCTATATTGTGCCTGTGCTTTCAATTTCAGTGAATTGCTGCATCGTATTCTCGGAATATCGCAATTTCCAGTCTTACAAATCTGGTGACGTTGCTAGCATCAGTGTGGTCTGATTGGATCATAAAACCGTGAGTACTCCTCTTTTCACTGACCACCAAAATGCCTATTGAATCCGCTAAATCACGGGATAAATCTCCCATTTTGCTAGGTGTAGAAAGTAGTGAGGTAGTTCGTGATTTGGTTAGGAAACGTGGTATAATTAAGGGCAGGCTTACCAAATTTAATAATTATTTAGAGTCTATAAAGGATGATCAACATTTTCCCAATCAAAAACGCATTGATTTAAAGTTAAGAATTCAAGGATGTTCTAGTTTATTTTCTGAATTTAACGACATTCAAACGAAAATAGAGGAAAGGGTTTCCGATAGTGAGTTAGGTGAACAGTTAAATCAGCGAGAACTATTTGAAGATAATTATTATAGTTTAATATCTCGTGCCGAATTTATGCTCAATGCTGATGAGGTTACCGATTGCTCCAAGTCATGTCATAGTCATACTAATATTAAACTACCTACCATATCTATGCCTACGTTTGATGGATCGTATGAGCAATGGCTGGAGTTCAGAGACTCATTTACCTCACTCGTTCATAATTCTAAAGACATTTCTAACATTCAAAAGTTCCACTATCTCAAATCGTCCCTAAAAGGTAATGCCGAACTAGTCATACATTCCATAGAATTTTCGTCTAATAACTATCAGGTTGCATGGGAGTTGTTGCTCAACCGATATAATAATTGCAGACTTTTAGTCCACAATCACGTAAAAGCTTTGTTTACTGTACCCGCATTAACTAAAGAGTCACCTTCTTTGATCAGAACATTAATTGACACATTTCTAAAAAATGTACGTGCACTTAAGATCCTAGGTGAGCCTACGGATACCTGGGATACTCTGATTATTTTTATTATAGTGTCGAAGCTAGACAAAGTTACTGAAAGGGAATGGGAGACTCATAAATGCACATTGTTCCCTAACCCGATTGATAACAATCCCACGCGATTAACTGTGGAAGATTTAATTAATTTTCTTCGTAACCGAGCGGACATGCTGGAGGCATTGCAGCGTTCATATTGTAAAGACGCACAAAACACTAATAATCAAAAACAACACACAAAATCTCGCAACATATCACACTGCAATGTATCCAGCGGGCCGAGTAAAACGAACGATAAACAACAACGCGGTAAGTTATCATGTGTAAAATGCAATGCAAATCACCCACTGTATACGTGCAAAAAGTTTATCGATAGTGATTTAGATTTAAAGCTTAAACTTGTACGCGAGCACAACTTATGTGAGAATTGTTTACAATCGGGACACTCGGTAAGTAACTGTAGGTATGGGCCGTGTAGACGTTGTAGTCAAAAACATAACTCATTACTACATAATGATAACGCAAATAGTTCAGTCGCATGCCATTCTACAACAAACACTGAGGTGTTGAGTGCGAATGCGAGTGATGCGCTTGCACCTCTCCCCGCGGCCGTACCAACCTCCTCGGGATCCGCCCTTCCTATCCAGGTAAACAAGGCACACATGCAAACACAGTCTACTAGATCTATAGGTGTGCAATCCGTGTTATTGTCAACAGCTATAATTGAGGTAGCCGATGTAAACGGTACATATCATAAAGCGCGTGCGCTCCTTGATAATGGAAGCCAGCGCTGTTTCATCTCTAAATCACTATGTCAATTATTAAAAGTACCATTATTACAGTCCACAAACGAAGTTCGAGGCGTAGGTGATTCGGTAGTACATTGTTTGCAAGCTTGTAACATCGATATCAAATCCTACACCAATAATTCATTTTCTACGCGCATTTATTGTTATGTTCTATCTAAGATCACGGCTTCGATGCCTGCTGTATGTAAACTAAGCGCGCAAGTCTATATTCCAGACAACATACGGCTGGCCGATCCGGAATTTTTAGAATATAAAACCATCGACATTTTAATTGGTGCAGATAGGTTCTGGGATCTGTTAGAAGACGGAAAGATTCGTTTGTCTAGGGGTCCATATCTACAAAACACAAAACTAGGCTGGATTATTTCCGGACCTATTGTTAATTATTCATGCAAAAATACGCCGATTCATTGTAATATTATTAATTCATTAGATACGCAACTTCGACTGTTCTGGGAGATTGAGGAGCTGCCTAAGGTCAGAGACGCGCAGACTGAGGAAGAACGTGCATGCGAGGATCATTTTATTCGCACCACTACACGCAATAGTGAGGGACGATTCTGCGTGCACATTCCACTTCGTCAGTCACCTGACACTTTGGGAGATTCTTATACCCAGGCAGAACGTCGAGTTTTTGCATTAGAAAAACGATTGCAACGTTCGCCAGAATATAATCGTCTTTATGTTAATTTTATGCAAGAGTACATTAATCTAGGCCATATGACACAGGTAGATTCTTTTCAATCCCCGTGCTATTTTATGCCGCATCATGGCGTGTTCCGCGAGCTCAGCACCACCACCAAGTTGCGCGTGGTATTTGATGCAAGCGCACCATCGAGCTCCGGTAAGTCACTTAATGATTTGCAACTAGTTGGCCCTCCTATACAGGGTGATCTCGTTGCCATTCTTCTCCGCTTTAGGCAGCACAAGTACGTAGCATGCGCAGACGTGGAGAAGATGTACCGGCAATGCTTAGTAGATGAGGGTCAGCGTAGCTTGCAAATGATTCTGTGGCGTAATCATCCGTCAAAGCCGTTAGGTATTTATAAATTAAATACTGTGACGTACGGAACGGCTTCCGCGCCTTTTCTTAGTGTTAGGTGCCTAAAACAATTAGCGTCTGAATCTCCTAATCCTGATGTTTCTCGGGCCATAAACGAGGACTTTTACGTTGACGACTACATTACGGGTTTAGATGATAAAATTAAATTATTAGATTTATGTGATGAAACCCAGAAAACGTTACAATCAGGCTGTTTTCCACTCAGAAAATGGATATTTAATTTTAAACGCGATGATGACAGTCATTGTTTTAGTCAATTTAAACCATTAAGTTTAGATCAAAATGTTAGTTCTAAAACCTTAGGTATAAGCTGGCACAATGCAAACGACAACTTTTATTTTAATTCACATATTAATATTGATAAAAACAAACCAATTACTAAGAGGTCTATTTTATCAAGCATTTCGCAAATTTTTGACCCTCTCGGCTTGTTAAGTCCCGTCATAATTGTAGTCAAAGTACTTTTACAACAATTATGGTTATTAAAACTAGGTTGGGATGACAATGTACATGATAGCACGGCGCGCGCGTGGAACCAGTTTGTTATATCATTGCAAGCGCTGAACACAGTGCGTATTCCACGCCATGTTATAGGTACGCAGCCTATCTATATCGAACTGCATGTTTTTAGCGATGCATCTCAGTCGGCGTACGGCGCGTGCATTTATGTTCGCACAGTTAACACTGATCTAACGGTATCGGTTAGATTACTATTTTCAAAAACAAAGGTCGCGCCGTTGAAACCCGTAAGTATCCCACGTCTTGAACTTTGTGGGGGGTTATTAGGAGCTCGTCTGTATGACAAGGTACGTAACTCATTACGCTGTAAGTTTAATAACGTCGTATTTTGGACCGATTCCACGATAGTCTTAGGCTGGCTACACATGAGGCCGAACCAACTTAAAACGTTTGTCCAAAATAGAGTTGCGGAAATACATGATCTGACACCTGAGGTTCTGTGGCGTCACGTCAGTGGTGAAAATAATCCCGCTGACCTAGCATCACGGGGTGTTCGTTTAGAAGAACTTTCATCTTCTACCTTGTGGTGGGAGGGTCCTGAATTCCTTCGAAACCCTAATTTTTCAATAGACGATCACAGAAGTTCAGACTCATTCAAACATCGCGAGTTACCTGAGATTAAGTCATGCGTCACAGCGGTCATAGCTAAAGATTATAGTGAATTGTCTTTGTTCCCATTCCATCGGTTTTCCCAATTTAAGCGTATAAGGCGTGCAGCTGCCTTTATGTTGCGTTTCATTCATAATAGTCGATACAAAACAAATAAGCGTACAGGCGGCCTTAGTGTGGATGAGTTAGACTACGCTAATAAAACATTAACCCGATTATGCCAAATCGAATCTTATCCGACTGAATATAAGGCGTTGTCTGATAACGGGACTATTAAAAATAAAGGTTGTTTATCTAAATTAAATTTATTCCTAGATGACTACAAATTAATGCGCGTGGGTGGCCGTTTAGTTAATTCCAATGAATTCATTTACGGTAAAAAACATCCTATTTTAATTTCAAGTAAACATTATTTTGCTACTTTATTATTTCGCCATGAGCACACTCAGCTTCTCCATGCTGCTCCACAGGCATTACTTTTTCATTTACGCGAATCATGGTGGCCTGTGGGAGGCAGGAACTTAGCTCGCCAGGTAGTACACAGTTGTGTTACCTGTACACGCTTTAGAGGTAAGACGCTTACTCCTATGATGGGTAACTTACCTAGAGAAAGAGTTACACCTAGTCTTCCATTTATTAGGTGTGGGGTGGACTATGCTGGGCCAGTGCTCATTCTGAACCGCAAGGGTAGGGGAGCTAGACTTATTAAAAGCTACATCTGTTTATTTGTTTGCTTCGTGACACGCGCGATACACTTGGAACTAGTCAGTGACCTCTCCAGTGAAGCATATTTATTAACTTTAAAAAGATTCATTTCACGCCGCGGTAAACCTGCAGAGATTTATTCGGATAACGGTCGCAACTTTGTGGGACTTATGAAGGAATTTTCAAAATTTTTAAATACTTGTAGTTTAGATATTTTAGAATTCGCAACTAGTGAAAATATTAAATTTCATTTTATTCCCCCTTATTCCCCGCATTTTGGTGGTCTGTGGGAGGCGGGAGTAAAGTCGAGTAAATACCATATCCGTCGTGTGATAGGGAACGCGCACCTTACGTTTGAAGAGTACAGCACAGTACTGGCTCAAATAGAAGCCGTATTAAATTCCCGACCTCTGTCCCCTCTTTCTTCCGATCCACAGGACTTTTCCCCGCTCACTCCAGGTCATTTCTTAATTGGCCGATCACTAACTGCCCCAGCCTGCGATGACCTGCGTGATGTTCCAGCGAGTCGTCTCCAGCGGTACCAGAGGGTGGAACAACTTCGCCAACATTTTTGGAACCGATGGGCGAAGGAATACATCTCAGAGCTGCAGGTACGGACAAAGTGGACGACGAATAAGGACGAGCTCAAGCCAAACTCCTTAGTGATTATTAAGGACAATAACCTCCCACCGTTGAAGTGGCATTTGGGTCGTGTCCTTCACACGATCCCAGGAAAGGATGGCATATCCCGGGTGGCCGATATACAGACGTCATCGGGCGTAGTGAGGCGCGCATTCGCCAAGATTTGTCCTCTTCTCCAAGATGTGGTCGACACTGATACACCGGCGGAAGACCATTGAAAGCCACTGCTTCCAAGGCCGGGGGCATGTTCATACTTCTCACTCCATCAACATATATTCAATACGCTTTCGACATCTCGCGACAAGAAATTAAACTAAACGTAACGCCATATCTTTTTCTATCGGTCGCGATTGGTTAAGTTTAAATAATTGTACCCGCACCCCCTCTCCTTGAGCTATGTACATTTTACTTAACCGACATTACATGCAATTTTGATTGTGAACTTAACGCATCTTTTATTTCTCAAACAACAATATCTTCGAAACTCATCATCACCTTTCATCCATCATCTTGGGTTCATCAACCCCTCACCGCTGCCGCTACATATGTCTTTTAAGTTTACTACCAACAATTTTTGTTCCGAATAGCGGAATACAATTTAATGGTGTAATCACATTTAAATAATGGTATACAATGATTATCTACTATTGTGTGTACAATAAAGTCCCTTTAAATATAATATACTACAAGATTCATCATTTTCTTACAATTTACGACTCAAACGATCGGCCATTGTGAAAGTTATGTGGCGTTCGTGAACAAAGGGCAAGGTCCCATCTGAAAATTGTGACCATTGATATATAAATGTTAGAAATATATTTTTATATGGACTTTATATTTATATATTTTAGTTATTTACAAGAGTAGCTTCTCTCTTCTCTTCAAGGAATGAAAATTTGGTATATCATGTAACTATAGAAATGTTGTTTGCCGTGTGGGAGGAGAATTGTCCCATCCCTTTCTACCCACGGGAGGCGTAAGAGCCGACTGAGGGACTACCGGGAAAGTGGGCACCAGCATTCCCTCGAGTATTAACAACACCTACTGCGATCGCCAACCCGCCTGCCAAGCGTGGCGATTACGACACTATCCCCCATTTCTTGGGGAGGCCTATGTCCAGCAGTGGACGTTGATAGGCTGATGGATGGATAGATGGATAGGAATTTAAAGTCTGCCAACCAGCACTGGGCTAGCATGGTGGACTACAGCTCAATGTATGGCATGGTACTAAATTGCTCAATATATTTAAGTACTGGGCCAGCATGGTCATCGGCCCACATCCCTCTCTTACTGACAGAAGACCGGTGCTCAATGGTAGGACAGTAATAAATTAGACAATATAATGTTTATACATATTTATATTTTCTATTTTTAGTGACACGCCTGGAACTTCATCAGGTGAAGGCACTGGGCATCAGCTGGAGAAAGCAGCACTGCGGTGGAGCCAGATCTGGGTCATGGTTTATTGGGGATTTGTAGTGTTTTCTTGGCTGTCTAATCTGCTCCATATTAATCAAAACAGAAATTGCGTTTTCAACAGAATTTAAATAATATTTAGTTAATTGTTAGGCCAGACAAGCTAATGTGGATAGACTCTTATATTTCTTGACTTTTTACGAGTGATCTACTTGAAATGCTAATATCTTCGTTCCTGTTTACCAGAAAAACATGGGTTTGGTACCATTTGAAAGTTATTTTTATGTAGTTTATTTGAGGCTTATTTAATTTGAATCTAATTATGTTTGTTAACCAAAAAACCTTGAGAAACTTAAAGTTAATTGCTATGGATGAGTTACTCTGATGTGTTTGTACTCATATTTTACAGTAGTGGTTTATTCGATTATAATTGTAATTGTTACATAATTTTATGGATGAAAGAAGCTTTTAGGTATAATAAATATTTTTATTTCGCATCTTGTTATTGTACAGAAATAAATTGTTAAACATCAGCGGCGAAAACTGCGCGACTAACAAATATCATTGGTTTCTAACAAAGGATGTATATGTATATTTTTATACTATGGTACATGGTTTTATTTTTTTTATTATTGTAAATTGTATCCATCAGTGTGTTCAACCTTGGACGTCTATCATCTAAGTCCACCCGTGATCATGAATGCTGTAAAGTATTCGAAACGTCGGTATAGTAGTAAAATCAAGTAAACGCGATAGATTCCGTAAACGTAGTGTAATTTCTTAACGTCTTTTTTTTTCGAAATTGTAATTTCTGCCCTTATTAATACATAAATAGACATACGAATATGTATGTGTTAGGCACCATTCGAAGCGCATATTCAACTAGATCAAAGTAACAATAACAAAACACTGCATTCTTAGTATTTGAGTTGGTAAATGAGGTTCAAATGGGAGTACAGACGCCGTGCAAATATGCCGCGGTGGTGCCTGACGCTGCGGTGGCGTCATGGTGTAACGTTCCTGGGCGGCGACCGGATAACTACAAGTATTGTGTTCTCCAACTAAATCATTTATTTACTGTACGAAGTACAGAACAGTAGCTACTGTATACGCACAGATGGCGTTCAAATGTTATATTGATGGGCCCAATAGTTATTCGCAGACGCACTGCGGTCACCGGACTATAACGTCGGGGTGGTAGCGGATGAAAAAATCAAGTGCAAAATATTGTCAATTAATCGGTTATTTGTAATAAAAATCACTTAATCGATTTTTAATGGTTTTTATAATTAATTATTATTACACATCCCTAAAGCTCACAGGCTTATTCCTTATTCAGCACAGAGTACCTTATTATAAACAGGAATATTCAGTCAGTATCAGTATCACAGACTGGTAGTGTACTAAAGTCTTAGATAGAGGATAGTAAGTTCAGTTCTTAGTCTGAGATAGTAAGCCCCGCCTGCTAAGCGTGGCGATTACGGCACTATCCCCCCATATGAGCGCACAGGACCGCTTATGATTACTTTACTCTATGGGACCGCTCGTTGTGGCGTTCTCTTGGGGAGGCCTATATCCAGCAGTGGACGTCGAAAGGCTGATGGATGGATGGTGAATATCTGTAACGACACATTAGTCAATATATAACGGCGTATTTAGTAGTTAATAATTATTAATGGGGAAAAATTATCATAACCTGGCATCATTGTTTTTGCATGTACTTTATATCTGTCCCTTACGGGTGTACGAGTATGTCATATCTATCTTATCTTCACATATTACTATCCTTTAACTAGGCCTAAAGTAGTCAGTATATGTCACAGAGAACTTTTTAACATATAGTGGGACACACTAGTTAGTCTGTGCATATAGTATAGTAGTCTGTGGAGGAAACCAATTGGCGCGTCTTTCGAACTTAAATTATAATTTTATTTAAATAAACTTATTTTAAGTCAATATTCCATTAAATTATACGCGCATTGGTAATTTAAACGCTCTCGTAAAATAATTTTATAATGTGTGAGTCCAGTGGCGGTAAAGACTTAAAAAGAAAATTGCAAAATCGGATGCTGTAGAACCGATGAATAAAATGTCTCATACATTTATTACTACCAGGAGAGGTTTTTTTAAAGATTTTCGTCATATATACACAGAAGATAGGAAAGAGTATCCCATATTACTATCACATACAAATGGTAATGAAACAGGTACCAGGAACAAAATTGATATATTTAAAGTCAACTTTATCCTAAAAAACAAGGTAAGGCATTGAATTTGTTAAACAAGTTAGCCAGTATTTTATAAAGATCTATTTTAAATCTAGAAAGGATGCCAAAACATTTTTGCTGAACAAAACTACTTAATAAAAATAACTGGACAGCTAAAATCCCATTTGATCACCTCGAATCTCAAGGAATAATTACTGCACCGGTGGAGATCACTGAGGAAGACCTTTTACGAAATCTTGAAGCTTGCTGTGAAATTATAGGAGTTAAGCGTTTTAAGAAAAGACAGCAGGATGGTAGCTTTCTTCCCTTAAGAACAATATTGGTAACTTTTCTCTACAACAAGACCCGATCACGTAACGTTTGATAACATCTGGTTTGATGTCCGTGAATATATAAGACCCTTACTACAATGTTATAACTGCTACAAATTTAATCATGGTAGTTGTAGCTGCAAGAATGCTCAGGTCTGCTCTATTTGCTCCGAGAACCATAGTTATAAAACCTGTCCAAATCAAAACAAAGTCAAATGCACCAACTGTAGTGGCCCTCATGTAGCAATCTCTAATGTATGTCCAATAAAATCTACCAAATTGTCTGAAGTTAAGAATAAGATTTTAGGAAACTTTACTTATGCTACTGTTACTAGATAAAATATTAAAACTAATCTCCCACCTCTTCCAAGTAATAATACGATGAGCTCAATCAAACAAACTCGAGTTGCCCCACTAATCAAATCTTCTCCTCAGAGAAGAGCAACAATGTATGAAATTATTAATTCTGATCTTGTCTTAAATGCTATTACAAAAACAATTATCGATATTTTACATAAAAAGGAAGAGGAGGGTCTTAGTGTTTCTTCTAAAATAATTAAAGAATCCTTAATAGCTAACTTTGTATAACAACGGCTTATTCACAGCTTAATATATTGCACTGGAATGCTAGAAGTATTTGCCCCAAATTAGACCAACTTACTTACTATATTAATACACACAGTAAAGAGATAGACATAATCTTATTAAACGAGACCTGGCTGGATCAATCAAAACCTTTTAAACTTACAGGGTACAATATAATTAGAGCTGATTCAGAACGACCTCACAGTGGAGTAATAATTGCTGTTAAAAACAAATTTAAAACGGATTTAGTTAGCAGTTCTTCCTCTTATAATTTTCAGAACATACTGATAACTTTACATCTAAACACTTTTTCTCTAGATATATTAAGTGTTTATTGCCCTCCTGGTAAATTTAATTTAAACCTATTAAATAATGTATACTCTAAAATAACTTCACGGAATTATGTTATCATTGGTGATTTTAACGCCCACCATACATCTTGGGGATCTATTAAAAACGATAGAAGAGGCACTTTGTTATACAATTTTATGGAAAATCATAACATCGTATGCATAAATGATCAAAATCCCACTATTTTACCCCCTGTTGGGAAAAATGCTAGTGTAGGTATTGGATTTAGTTTTCGTATCAACCCCGTTAAATTCTAGTTGAAATGTTTCCATAGCCGATGATCCTTTGAGCAGTGATCACTATCCTATACATGTCGCCTTGTTTTACCCTAATCAAACTCATGGATATAACAACAATAATAATCAATCAAATTTGTTAATTACACCTACAGTTAGTTTTAATAAAATTGACTGTGATAAATTCAAAGAACAGTGTAATGCCTCATTCTCAACATTTAATCTTACAGGTGACCCTCTAACTGATTATAATAATTTTATAGAAAAAATTAACTTAATTCTATTGTCATTTACCACATTTAAGTCTGTTACTAATAAGAGTAATAAATATAGTAGTAAGATAAAGAAACAGTGTGTATGGTGGAACGACATTTGTAAAAAAGCAGTTTATGAAGCTCGTCTCGCATTAGACTCGTATAAAAGATTTCTTACTGTCGAAAACTACATATTATACAAAAAATTTGATGCCAGAAAAAAGTTTACTATATTAGAACAAAAACGTTTAAGCTGGAGGACACTCTGCGCGACCTTTAATCGATGTACACACTCTAAAGTCATTTGGAATTATATACACAAGTTTAAGTATTCTAAAAATATAATTAGTAATACTGATTATTTACAGGACAACGATAATGCCTTAAATTACTTAAATAAAATATGCCCTGCAACAATCTTAGCCATCCAAACTATCAGAAATATTTTGATTCTACTGGACTTAATTCAGCTAAATGGTTATTACACCCTTTTGTTATTAGTGAATTTATAACTGCACTAAATAATAAGAGAAATTCATCTCCTGGTCCAGATAAGATTCCATATTCTTTAATAAAAAATCTTTCTTATCAGAAAGATTATTATCATGGTAGACAATTATTACTAGAAATTTATAATCAATTATGGCTTTGTAAAAAAATTCCTGAAAGCTGGAAAGAGCAATATGTAGTCCCCGTACCAAAACCCAATAAAAATCCTAAAAGTTTAGATTCATACAGACCTATTTCACTCACTTCATGCTTCTCAAAATTATTTGAATCTATGTTAACGTCCAGACTGGAATGGTTTGTAGAAAAAAATCTCATAATACCAAATAATCAGTATGGATTTCGGAGAGGTAAAAGTACTATAGATAGTTTGGCTAATTGGTGACATTAACAACGGATTTCATAACCATAAGCACACAATAGCTGTCTTTTTTGATATCCAAGGTGCTTTTGATAATATTCACCATAATTTTCTTCTCAAGAGCTTATATAAACTTGGGTTTCCAGGAGCTTTACTTGAATGGATTTTCAATTTTCTAAATAATCGCAAATTAAAATTAAAATTACGGAACCAGTTTTATGGGCCTAATATATCTTATAAGGGTCCCCCCAAGGTTCTATCATCTCCCCATTAGTTTTTATTTTAAGTTTAGTTTCTTTAATGCTAAAAATTCCAACATCAGTTAAATATATACTCTATGCAGATGATCTTGTTGTATATACTCAGATATCTAATATTATTGAAGGTGAGTCAATAATGAACAACTGCCTCAAAGTTTTACACAATACTATAAGTACTGAATTAAGATTAGACATTAATACAAATAAACGTGTTGTCATGGCTTTCTCTAGAAATGGTGAATTTAGGCCCAGATTACAATACAACAGAATAAATTTGCAAGTGTGTAGCTCATATAAATATCTTGGTGTTGTATTGGACTATAAGCTGTGTTGGGTAGATCATATAAATTACATAAGTAAGATGGCCGAACTTACATTAAATATCATGAGATCATTAACAGGACTTAAGTGGGGATCTGACCCTAAAATTTTAAAACAATTGTACACAGCAACAATTCGCAGCTACTTTGATTATGGTTGCATGTTTTACTATAATGCAGCCAGTCATCTTCTGAAAAAGTTAGATCTCATTCAAAATAAAGCACTTCGCATAATTTTGGTTGCCATGCCGTCTTCTCCTATTAACTCTATGGAAGTTGAAGCTGGTATAGTTCCTTTAGCTGTTAGACGTTCCTTTGTGACTGACAAGTACTGCCTCAAACTAGTCAGTAGAGATAATGAAGTTGTCTCCAGATGGTTAGAAAACTAACTACCCTGATTACAATACTTCATTACGGGTAACCACATCCCTAAGCGAATCAATTTCATTTTTTTATTTCCAATTTCAAGACATTGTATATTGGTCTAAAGTCCTTCCATGCTACTCTTTAAGATATTATGACATAATATTAGATATTCTTATAGTATTTAATAAATATCCACATAAGTCTGAATTCTTAAAATTTCTCAATACCAAAAGCAATTTCAGTGCGATACATACAGATGGATCTAAAACAACAAATAGAACTAGTTTTGCTTTTTATATCCCTATTGTAAATGTAGGTAGAGCATATCATTGTCACAATCAATTCTCTGTTTTTTCAGCAGAAGCTCTTG
Source organism: Leucoma salicis (assembly GCA_948253155.1). NCBI lineage: Eukaryota > Metazoa > Arthropoda > Insecta > Lepidoptera > Erebidae > Leucoma > Leucoma salicis. The sequence continues at coordinate 1,238,539 of OX411812.1, forward strand.
CAATAGTACATGCCCTAGAATATGTTATATGTAATTATAAACGAATTAATAACAAATATTTGATACTATCAGACTCCATGAGTGTATTACAAGCACTTAATAACAAAACTTTATCAGCATCTTACAATTATTTAATATACAAAATAAAGCATTACATCTGCATTTTAAGAGATATAGATGTTACTGTGGAGTTTGCTTGGGTTCCAGGACATTTTGGTATCCAAGGCAATGAGCTCGTTGATAGTTTAGCTAAATCTGAAAAAGGCATTTCTTGCAACTGTAAGGTCCCCTTTTCTGATCTAGTTCCGTTTCTTAAACATAAAGCATTGTCGCGTTGGTCTATTGTTTTAAATCATTCTAGAACCACTAAGGGTAAATGGTTAGGAGAAATTGAACCTACACCCTCCACAAAGGCTTGGTTCAAAAAGGATCCCCCCAAATTCCTTGGCAGACATTTTATATCTACTATTTCTAGATTACGTATCGGTCACTGCAGAATCCCTTCACATTTGTTTAAAATTAATTTAGCTAATAATGCATCTTGTATTTATTGTAATAACTGTGATTTATGTGATTTACAACACATTTTCTTCAATTGCCCTAAGTTTAACTTGGATAGGTTATTGTTATTGCTAATTTGTCAATGTCAAGACATATTAAAATACGTTCCTAACTAAAGATAGAACCGATATATTCATATCCATTAAGATATCAGCGATATTGGAGGTATTCATGTATCAGTAATCCGACTCAATCTGATATGCTAATACGGGCGTATTGCTAATATGCCATATTCACTATATCGTAAACACTGACCACCGAACATGGGTGTGTTGCTATATCCATAGACTAGATAGAATAGCATATCGGTGAGAACATCGTACGTGTCATATCGGTCAGAACATCGTACGTATCATTGAGTTAAAAATGGTGGTGGGGATTGATATGCAGCATATCTCTATATCCTCCGTATTAAATATTAGTGATATTAATATATTATTATATTAGTTTACGTATTATGATATTACTTGAAGAATATATTGATATCGGCAAATGTCGGTATTAACCCATCTTTATTCCTAACTCTGTACAAAATATGTTAAAATCTCCAGCATTATATAAATCGTTATATAATTATATTGTAAGCACAATTGAATCTTTGTAACTAACTAGTTTGTGACTAAAACTGTATGATCATTATAATAAAATTTAGTATATTTATGTACTAAAACAATGTAAATAGTTTTAAGCTTAAGTTAGGCTGATGGTTCTACCAAAGCCTTTAATAAACAAATAAAAAAAAAAACTTATTGTTTTGTTTTTGGTTTTAGTTTGTTCAGAATTGAATTGAATGGAATATCGGTGGATCAGTGAAATTAATTAATTTTAGTCAATTTATTCCAGAAATATGAATGCTCCAAATGTTGCATTTGACGCGGTTGCGGCACGAGAAGTAAATCCCGTTATTACGGCCAAAACATTTGTAAGTAAATTTGCATAGAACTAGGTTATGTTTGTTTAAAATTATTTATAATTCTGCAGATCTACTAATTGGAATACAATGTTATTTTATATTTCAGAAGATCCTATTACTATATTTTTAATACTTTCTAGATTTTACCAGACAAGTGCTTTGACGTGCGAGCCGGCTGTGCATGGGGCCGAGGCAACAGGTTTACGATTTACCCTCGAAGCCACACTGTTAATGGAACAACCAATGAAGATGCAAGTTCAAGTGAAGATAAACTAGTCAACATACGGCAAGATATATTACTATTCACTCCAATACTGAGACGGCTCGTCAACGAATCTAATGGTACATTCTTGTCACTACAAAAAGCAGCTGAAGTCGCAAAAACCACAGATAATCAAGTTGAGTTTCTCAAACTTTCCCGCCAATTCCGATCCATCATCCGAGTATACATGGAAAGCCTACAAAAAGCCGCTGAAGAAGAACAAGATTCAATTAAAAAGAATAGTATTCTATCCCACATAACAATATTTTACTCAATAGAGTGTATTTGGCATCTATGTGAAATTTTGTTCATAGATAGTATTCCCGGAGACATAGTTTTGCCTTATTTGATGGAATGGATCAGGTTCCACTTTCCAAGTCATGAACAGACAGCTGCACAGATGTTGGAAGCATGTGAAAGGGGTGTCGAAGTAGATGAAGATTACTGGGACACAGTTGTGGGCATGTTGGTCCAAGGGCGGGTAGATGTTGCTAGAGCATTGTTGAAATTACACTCGGATTCTGACAGCAATGATTTTAAATTGGTGGATAATTCTCTAAGAACTATGCCTGTTTATAGTGTAAGTATACATTTATCTTTTTTTCATATTATACAATTGCAATCTGTTCTGTGTCCTATGAACATTCAGCAAATAGTTTGAGAAGTTTAATTGTCATGGCTTAATCCAGTGACATGCTCTTTATTTTATTTTTTCTGAGTAGGTACATATTGATTTGATATCCTTTATAAATCTTGAGGAGACTTCCTTTTTAGCCTTTTGAATGTTGAATTGATAGACTTAATTTATTATGGTTTATGAGAAAATACAAAGGTGCCCACAAATCTATGCTTTGGTTTCATATTGTATCATGTTGAAATTTACACAAATTTATAGTGTTTTATGTGTACATATTATTATAAATAATACAATATCCCTACTTCGCCGGATTTTTTAGAAAAAGACTAATGAAGTTCATCAAATTAGGTTATATTTCACATGTTTGCACCTACAATAATAATACAAATGTTTTGCGTTTTCATCAAGTTTTTTCTTATAAGTATTTAATGTTTCAAAAATGAACTGTCACGGGACGAAAACATCAATTTTCTTTCTTTCTTCAAATATTGTTTGAGTTATATAATTCTTGTAGTAATCTCCATATTGTTATCCATAGACAAATTAAAACTTGTTATGTGTGATGAGAAGAGTGAATGCGGGAAATAGAGTAAACGGAGCATTGGGACATCTTCTCGGCAGTCATCACCTCAGCCAGAGGGCACGTGTCGCAATACACAACGCAGTGCTTGTCCCAACGTTATTGTATGGAAGCGAGAGTTTGGTATGCAAAAAGGAGAGAGTAAAATCAATGTGGTCGAAATGCGATCTCTGCGGAGAATCTGTGGAGTGAGGCTGACTGACCGCATTCGTAACGACGACGTAAGAGAGCGAGTAGGTATGAAAGAGAGTATTGGTGTAAAGATGCGAAAGGGAATGCTCCGATGGTTCGGACATGTGGAAAGAATGTCGGACGAGCGACTGGTTAAGAAGATTGCATTGTATAATGCGAAAGTGGAAGGATGTAGGTACAGGGGGAGACCGAGACTCACCTAGACCAAATCGGTCATGTATTGAAGGAAGGTGTAGTCAGGATTCTCCGGAACCGGCGAGCGTGCATGAAGAGAGTTATGAATGTTGAGAAAGCGAGAGATGTATGCAAGAGTAGAACCTCTTGGCACTCTGTTCTCTCTGCCTACCCCGCAAGGGAAATGGCGTATTCATAAGTAAGTAAGTAACTTAATGATTCTATACAATCATATATGTATATTTTATATTCGGAAAAGTGCTTGGTAGTCCTTAATTTGATAATCATCAGTCCCCATTATAGATATAGCAAGATAATAAAGTTCACCATTGAATCTTGTTTATGCTTATGTTTCAGGTGTATGGCGGTGTATCAACAGGGGAATTCCAGATTCTCTGGAAGCACTGGCAGGCAGAATGCAGGTCTAAGCTCAGCAGTGGAGTGCTGGCTTCACAACCTCAGCTGGAGCTGATCATTAAAGTAAGTACATAGTTATCCTGGGTAAGCTAAGAAATATTATGTTGATTATGTTGTGTTCCGACAAAAGAGGTCAGCAAGCATTATCTTGGATTAATACCCTCATATTAAGTGGCAACTTTTTGATGTGAAAACATTTAATGCAGAGGCAGGGTAAAATGGGCTTCCAGTGGCCCGCCAATAAAGGCGGAGAGACAGCACACGGCAGGTTTAATTAGTGGGTGAGGGCCCCAGACTACCCTGTTCGTTATCCCGAACAACGGGAACGGGGTGCGGTTAGGCACATTTTTCCCGCCTAAACAAAAAAAAAGGGTAAAACGGGCTGTCCGCGTGGCGGCGTCGCCACGCCAATCATATAATTGTTTTTAACGCCATTTGTTGACAAAAACATGTAACTTGGAAGCAAAACGTCAATCACTAAACCAATAACAGTTTTAATTTGTCTATGGATAACCAGAGGGCGTTTACGAGAAAAGAATTATATAAGACTAACAATATTCTCATTTATATATTATAGTAATAAGATACATTCACACTTATAAGTTCATTGCCTTTATGTCAATTTCCGTTATTTTATACAACAAACAATCATAATTTTATACAAGCACACATTGAAAATGTTATGATTATTTTATATCTATTCATTACTTATGTGTACAAAATAGTTTCGATGTTTTCGAGACGTATTTTTTATTATGGATAATCCCGTCTAGCCACTCAAGTGGTTATTATGGATATTTCGCTAGATTGGAGATCCTTGATTAAATTATTTTAACAGTATCAGCCAGGTGCTTCTGCATATCACATTAAACTAAGACTCACACTCTGATCGATTTATATTATAGTTATCATCATTAGCTGCAGAATGTTCACACACAAGAACATCCTTGCTGCCTGTGTCTTTGTCTTTAAAAATATTACTTACATTTTTGATCTATATTTTAGCACTTGACATGCTCAGCTACTCTTAAAGTACAAATTATAATTTGTGAATAAGGAAAAAGAGTATTTTAGTACGAGCGGGAATCGAACCTGCGTCCCTTCCTTTCCGGGGAAGTGCTCTAATCCATTGAGCTATCGTACCATTTCTAGAAATACCGAATTTTCTTATCACATTTGTCTTAATGACCAACGCCATCTATCGGCAATGCATTTACATGCATTCATCCAATGTAGTAAGTTTAATTTTGCAATTAAAATTCATACTATTTAATGGCGTGACTCCCGTTTTGCACGGAACAACTGATTTTTCAAACTTAAAATGTCTCTATTTATCATATATTGCACTTGTAAAGCAACATATACACACACATATCAAGAAAAAACACTTAATATTATTTTTTATGCAATTTTTGTTATCATAACTTGGCAAAGTACTCATCAAGACGAATGAAACGTGTATAAACTCGATAGGGTTGCGTCGTTTCATTACAGAGTTACTGTGACCACCTTCCAGCTCCATCGTCAGACCCTGGATACCATCTAGAGACAAAGTACTCGTCAAAACAAATCATTCGAGCCCAAACTAGATGGAGTTATGCCGTTTTATAACGGAGTTCCTATGGCCGCCTTCTAGCTCCATCATCAGATCAGCTCCATGTCATCGTAATATGGCATTGTTACGCGATATACACATCCATCCATCCATCCATTAGCCTTTCAACGTCCACTGCTGGACATAGGCCTCCCCAAGAGAACGCCACAACGAGCGGCCCTGTGCCGACCGCATCCAACGGCTCCCCGCAGCTTTGACCAGATCGTCGGTCCATCTGGTGGGGAGCCGTCCTACGCTGCGCCGTCCGATACGTGGTCGCCACTCGAGAACCTTTCCATGCGTCGCCACGCTAACAGCCGATTTTACTCTCCCTCCGCATTAGATGTCTCAGATCAAAAATTTTGTGTTGGACGTCCGTTTGTTGTAGGTAATGTATGTTAACACGATAACAACCGAAATACTTTACTAATCGCGTCTTATTTTTTTCTTTTTATCTTGAGAATTACTTCGAATAGAGCCCTATTACTTTTCACGGTCTAATTCGATGTGGTTTAATTGTTATTAAATAAACAAAAAAATACTGAATATTTTCGCTCGACACGACACTAAAAGGCGCTGGGCCTTTCATGAGAACTACCTTTATACCTACGCATAGCCACCGGTGGTTTTACTATCGTCAACAGAACGTTCGCCTGGCCGATACATTGTTTTGTTAAAAAAAAATTTCTTACATTTGCTTGACGAACTGATGATATTTGTCAAGTATAATAACTATTTTATCCATAACAATAATTAAAAACACTAAACACACGTAAATAATAACACACCAACGTTATAAAACATCAAAAAAAAAAAACATATTTTACATTCCACAATTTTTACGACACTGAAATGTCAACCTTGACGTAATGACGTTTCGGTTCATTTTGACGGCCGGGCGCAAGGGATTTTACAACTTGTTTTTACAAAGATACAGTTTATATTGGCTTGAGTAATTTTAACTATAACCTAGAATACAGACTAATAAAATTTAAAAAGACATTGACCTGTAACAAAATTCTAGCGGGAATATTTTTAGCGGCGCGGGGGCCCTTTTTTTTGCGTGGCCTTGGTGTGCGCGCGGCCCTGTACGGTACGGAGAGGTAGACCAATATAGAAGTACTTCTTAAAATTAGCGCTAGATGGCGTATAAGACATGAAACCCACATTAGTACTTTTTGAAATTAGCGCTATCTATGTGATTTATTAAAAACTAATAAGTAAGACCAATACATTATTAGTTACTTATCAAATAATCAATTTTATTGTGAAAAATGAAGATTATGAGGCGTGCATTTTTGGATTTTCCAAAGTATTTTTTGTAAATACATGCATATAGAAAACAGATAGAAAACACCCAAACGCAGTACAAATATCTGTGTTCATCACACAAATAATTGTCCTGAGTGGGAATGGAACCCACGACCTTGCACGGAAGTCGGTTACACTACCGACCACACCACGAAGCCCGTCAATATTACATTTAATTATTCTATTTTTTGGAGAGAACCTATCTATGATGCATATAATAGTATGGTGTGTATTATTTACCTTAAAATAAACTTCAAAGGACATCAACTTCATTACATTATCTGAACGTTGCAGCTGGTCATAGGAGACTATAGAGCTTTCGAATCAATCCGTGGCCGCTACAATTCCTGGTTCGACATCCTAGGTGGTTGGGTGATGTTTACGGCGCCCTGGTCGCGTCGCTATGAACTAGGTGCTGCGGCTAATGCTTGTGCTAGTATGTCCTCAAGCAGAAGTAAGCTGGATGATATGGTGCGGGCGTTGGTGGAAGGTGATTTGCATCAGGTATGTTACCCCCTGTATTGAAACTTTTTTGATGTTTAGGACGTATTATGCTTGGCAGGTACTGATGTTGGCATATATATTGAAAAGATTGTGTCGTAAAGTAGGAAAGTGAACACATTAAAATCTCAACTAATTTTCTACACTGGACTATGTGGAATGTAAACAAGCTAAAAATAGAGAGAGACCCCTCATTTTAGGGTAATAAGAAAGGTGGAGGCTGACATAATCAAATTTTAACATTAGTTCCGTGTGGTGACGGACTAAGAATACAATTGTCACCATCCCATTCTTTCCCACGGGTGTCGTATGAGGTGACTAAGGCAAGTAAGCAATTATCATCCATTGCATGACTGGTGGTAGGGCTGGGTACCAAGTGGGAGTACTCACTTGGTATCGGGCCCGAGCGGATTGGTACCACCATCTCCAGTGTGACCGGCCATGAAGCACATCGTTGCGTGTAGCTGATAGCCGTTTATTCTTTAATTTCATATTGATGAAATGAAATGGTGAGCAGCGGCTTGACAATACTCTCAGCATAGTTGAGTCCATGAGCGACGGTTTCCATTCACCATCAGATGGGCCGTGGCTCGTCTGCCACTACAAGCAATAAAAAAAAAAATTGGTTGCCTGTAAAGTCGGTATACGGGCGAAAGTTTTACGTGACAACGACTTTGAGTGGTAAAATAATTTTAATGTGAATATTCATTCGTATAGTAGGAAGAAGGATGAAATAATAGTAACAATTTAAAACATTTATTTATACAAAGAATTATATTTAAAACATTAATTTATACAAAGAATCTCGCACTGAATTTCATATTAACAAAATTTTATTTCTTCGTCTCTCTCGCTCTTAGGCGGGCTAACCATGCCCGAGTGGAAGGGACGCGTGCCTCTCACTCGCTCTCATTGTGAGCGCATAACGTGAGCGGAGCGTAACGCAGTTTCTTGAAGTGTCACCCGGCAAACCAATTTATAAGACGTTGTCACGTCAAAAGTATATAGTTTTTTTTAATCATCTGCCGAGTATTATTTTCGCAAAAACTAGAAAGGGACTCCGATTTAAAAATCCAATATTGAACTCGGTTCAGGAGTTCTAATGTTAAGACAAAACAACGTCTGCTGGGTCAACTAGTCTATATAAACTCGAGAAGCGTTAGTCCGATTGATATGAAACTTTGCACACATATAAAGGGCGACAATACCACTGAAACGCACAGAATTACGTTAGTAAAAAAAATCATAAACAATTTTTTTTATTTACGTATTAAAAATGGTAGAGTTTTTTAGGTAAAGCGAAGGGCAGCAGCTAGCTGTTTATAAAATTAAATATGCTCCTTTTGTTCTGCAGTTGATTCACGAAATACAACAGATATCGGACAATGGGTGGTTTGCAACGCACTTGACTGACATACTATATCACTGTGGCAAACTGAAGATTATGGATAAGCACCACATCAAGTAAGTTTTGCTTTATTAAAACTCTCGGATATGAATGACGTATTTATACTGACCTAATTCTAAGGTATATGTGGACAAAGTCGCGGCCAGAATCTACTAATTTGATAAATTACTCTTAGCGTTACAGCCCAACTTCGTGAGAGTCTGATCTTGGAATACGGATCTCTGTTGATGGAGCACAAATCCCTCTGGTCTGTGGGGCTGTCCTACCTAGCCTCTGTTCCTCCAGAGGGACCTCGCAGGGCAGAGCTTTTCTTGGAAAGATTGCCGGTCCACAGTGAAGCAAAAGCCATGAGGATAGTGGCTGAAGCTAAGAAGTATGGCCTTGTTAGTGTTGGTGAGTCGAACTTTTAAAGGAAATTCATTTACATGAATTTGTAGATGTAGATTTAGTAGTTTTAGCAACATTTCGAACATCGGCAACGACAGTGTCACAACACATACAAATTCGAAATTGACATAAGTATACTCTAAGAATCGCAAATGCAACCTTTATCTACTAAAAAAACGTCATATTTATAGTGTGATTCCTCACCGAGATATGACATTTAATACCATTTTTTACTGAGCCACTTTCCTACCTTTTGCAGCGTAAATATTGCCATATCAAAGTTAATACACAGCGGGCGTGCATATAGTGCATGTAGTACTGTCATAACCTGTAATGATTCTATTACCATAAGTAATTCTCATTTAATTGCTTTGATTTCTGCAAAAAGACAGTCGCATCATGTGAAGTGACCATATTATCGAGTTATTCTAACTACGTATTTTAATTTAAAATTAAGGAATAGAACCATCATATCATGTAAAATTACACTTTTCTTGATTTAGCGATAGTTAATACACGAAGTTATATAATAAGTAGAAGTGTTATAACATGTGATATAACTGTACTGTCGGTTAAGACAAGTATTTTATTGAGTATTATTTAATAAAGTGTATTTAATTTTGATTTATATAGCGTTTATTTTATCTTAGGACGCGTTACAACTGTGGCAACAATGCTTACTTTTCATTTTATTAGGACAAAATGAAGCGGAACTCAAGAAACAAGTTCATGATCGGTATAGTTTTACTCGATAACACTCCATAAGCATGCGTTGGTATGGATGAATCTGAAAATTTGAAAGAAAATATTGGTGTAATTCTTTTTTCAAATACCCACGTACTTCCAAATTTTACATTACGTTTATTAATGTTTTATTCATATTAATTTTCAGCATCTGCATCTACAAGTTTTAAACGATGTAGTTTACAAATTAATACCTAATTTAAATACCTCTGTAGCAATACACGAAGTAAGTGTATTGCCTATGTCCAGCAGTGGATGTTAAAATCCATCAGGGAGGGGTGTAAGTGTAAATGATTTATTTTATTTTTGAACGAAGGTGTTGCTGTCCAAACAGATACAGAAAAGGTTAAAATCTGGGCATATTTACGTGCCAAGCCAGTAAGTATCCTGAAGTGATCAGGTCAGCAAAGGAAAAAGGAAGAAAACCTTGACAGAAATGAGTTCTTGCGATTTTGTGTTGTTCAAAACTTTAGCACAGGACGATACGATTACGATACGCCTGGGCATCCAAACAAAATCTATTACAATATTAGCCGTGACAATATGATAACGAAAGATGCATCTAGAACATTATTTTATAAAACTTCGTTTAATCAAATAGAAAATTTAAAGTTCGATTTTTATCATTTTGTTATTACATTGTGTTTTTTTCTGATACTTACTGTTTTTAGAATGTTTTAGTTATTAGATCAAGTACTACGCAAGTACAAAAATCTATTTTTGTTATTTTTCACTTCTAGGCTAGTTCACACGAATTATGCTAAGCAATTTCATTTTGTTTGCGTAAAATATTGTTTAATAATATGTTTTCGAGTGGTCAGGTTGTTCAGGTTATCTTTTGTCTGAAAATTTACTATATAGCTTTATTTATATATGTATATAATACTTTCTGATATTTACGCGAATGTTACACATTTTGAAATAAAACTACGTTTACGGAATCTATCGCGTTTACTTGATGTTATAACATATAAACCTTGGACGTCTATCATCTAAGTCCACCCGTGATCATGAATGCTGTAAAGTATTCGAAACGTCGGGATAGTAGTAAAATCAAGTAATACGCGATAGATTCCGTAAACGTAGTTTTATTTCAAAAATATATATGTATAGTTTTGATACCTTATCTGTTTCTAATATAACTGTTAATAACTATGTAAAATCATAAATGTATAATAGTCTTTGATTTATTTTAAAAACTATACAAAGTATTAACAAATAAGTGTTTATTTTATGGAATTTTTGAATAATTTGTCTAAAAAAGTGACACATTAGAGGAATTTAAAAGTAATAAATAAATATAAAATAGAAAAAATATCTTTAGATATTTATTTTCATAAAAACATAATAGAGCATTAAACAGTCTTCTTAAATATATCTTAAGTTCTCCGATAAGCATACCCAGAAAAAAATAAATGGAGTTTTTAGTTATAAAAAAAATACAATCGTGATTTCCCAAAAAATGCATTTTTTGTGTAGTGACACTGTCCTTGCCGATGTGCGATTTGTAGAATGAATTAATGTATATAACTATAGGTGATAATTTTCGGGAGCATCTTGAATATTAGAACGAAAATCGAGAGGTCACACTTGATGACTACGCTCCGTCCAACACCAGTAGACACCGAGAGCTTTTTTTTTCCAGCTTACCGAGCAAGCCGGTTTCCGAAAAAGCTATAGTACCATAGACCACTTTCATATGCCAGGTTATACAGTAAACCGAGAAATATAGTCGGCATGTGTCTGGCATTTTTGGACTATGAGAAAGTCTTCGATTGGATCGAAACTTGGGCGGATCTTCTTTGTTTTAAACAGCCGAGAAACATTCTGATATGTATCTGTTGTCGTGGAAGACAGTCGATTATATTCTTCTTAATTTTCCATATAGAATTCTCAAAGGCTTTCGATAAAGTCAACCACCAAATACTACTTAATTTTTTTATAAGTTTGGTATTGAGGGCCCATAGTATGAGTGGTGCTCATCCTAACTGAACCAAAAGAACTTCTCGAGTAGTTATAGATTTGCGTAGCTCTGACCTCTTTGTTGCATATTCTGGTGTACCGCAAGGTACTAATGTAAGCCCCTTATTCTTTACTGTTTTTATTAATGCAATTGCCGATTTGTTTGTTCATTCCAGCTGCTATTTATTTTCTGGAAATAATGCGTATCAATAAAACGAACGACGCTAAACTTTTACAGAATTACATTGATGCGTCAGTTGCCTGGTGCCAATCTAAATGAATTTGAATACCTCTAAATGCATCCTTATCAAATTCACGTTTAAATGTAATAAACTTCCATCTTACTATAATATTAAAAAACATATTTTATTGATAATATGTGTTGCTGACGTTGCTACAATTTCATTGGGTTTTATACTTAGATCAGGAAAGGAATTCAAGAGAATCTCTTCAGCGTTTATGCTATACGATATTTACGTCAGGGGCAAACTAAATTATTGTTGTGCCGTGCGGTTCTTACAAAGTTCATATAGACAGTATTGAGAAAGTTAAGGAAAATATTTACCTTCGACACTTGTCGCACCATTTTAGGCCATCTAACCACATTCAATTTTATTATGATGAACATTTCAAAATGCAAAAACTAAGCGATCAACGCGATGTACTTTAAGTCAATTAAATTTTTTATATTAAATAATGAGTGGCGATATTGACTTATTGTTTTCTGTGTCTATTTTTCTTTTTTGTAACAAGGCAACATGCTAACTACAGCATGTTGCTTTTTTCTCGGCTGCAGTTATCTAAAACCCTTGACGAATAATTAAAAGTTACTCGAGTGTGTTACTGTAAGCTTTGTTGGCAATCCTTCATTAAATTAATAAGCATGGTGCTCCATTTTTACGATGGACCGTCTGTTTGTGCACCTAGTATTGCCAGTCCAAGAGTGGCGGTTTCTCCCTGGTTCGTTTACTGCTGGAAACTATAAAAATGTTGAACGGTATATTATATCCTTCTGTGTCCTGGCAACAAATGATCCGTCGGTGTGGGCAGGGCCGAGCGTGTCGGCGTGCGCGGCGGCGCGACACCAGGCGGCGGGGCGGGCGGGCTCCGCGCTGTGCTGGGCGGCGCGCGCGCGGGGGGCGGGCGCGTGCGGGCGGGCGGCGCACGCGGCGCTGCGCCAGTACGCGGCGGGCGGGCGCCTGGGCGCCGCCGACGTGCTGCTGACGGCCGGGCCCGCCGTGCTGCTGTCCGATGCGTTGCTGTTCCTGGGTACGCTACTCCTTCATCTTCTGTATTTACACGAAGCGACTGCCTATCTGACCTCCACGACCCGATTAAGGAAAAAACTGCCGACCTCAGAACGAGACCAGTCAGATTGTTTTATACAGACCAGCAGGAGCACAAATAGGCTACTAATTTAAAATATTCATTTCTATAAACTAACAACGACTATTAATGGCTGCAAACAAGCACTTATCATCAATAGAGATGCCACTCGTGCTTTTTTTTCTGTACACTACGCGAGTGACAAACAAGCGTACGACCTGATGGTAAGGTGCATATAAACGCTAGCAACAGCACATTCACTTGTATGTTGCCAACCCCAGGTAAAGGATACTTTTTTTGGCCTATGGTGGCAAATCAGCTACGGCTCACCTAATGGTAAATGGTAACCCCCTCTCATAATCTCAACAATATTGCCTAACCACTAATCAGCAGTTTATTTTGCAAATAGTAAAATGAAAGAAAAGCTCAAATAAACTAAAATATTTTCAGGGAAATACTGTGACTTCCACCGCTTGTACAAGTCGAGGGACTTCAAGAAAGCTGCCCAGCTGTTGGTTTCCTTGATTACATCCAACATAGCACCTGACTAGTGAGTATAATTTATATATCGTCAAACATGCTCAAATGACGGACTGTTATAAAATACGTTTTAATTATATAATAATTGATTCTAGCATTGTGATTGTCTAGCAACCCAGGACTGTCCAGAACTATGTGTTGAGTTTGATTTTCTGACTCTCTGTTTTAAACCAGGTTGCAAACTTTTGGAGGAATTTGGTTAACGTAAAATTAAAATGACTTGGTTTTATTATATTTATATATAATTTTTATATTTATTTAATTCATAACGAGCCATTTTTAAGTATAGCGAAATTTAGGTTTAATTATTTTTGGAACTACAATTTTTAATATTATCAAAAATCTTAGGCAGACTATATAGGTCATCGGAATGTATATCATCGAGGTCGGAACTATACCGGCACAATCGGTACTTGTGGCAATTCTGTCTGAGAAAGTTCGCAAGGCATGTACAATTGACTTTCCAAAATTATATGAACAAAAGGAAATCTGTATATACGAGAAATTATCTCAGTATTCCATCCATCAGCCTTTTTACGTCCACTGCTGGACATAGGCCTCCCCAAGAGCGCGCCACAATGATCAGTCCTATGCTGACTCCATGTAACGACTCCCTGCGGCTTTAATCTGAACGTTGGTATATTCCATATGGTGGGAGGCCATCCTAAACTGCGCCGTCCGATACGTGGCCGCCACTCGAGAACCTTTTTCTCTATATTACCGCTAGTCTATTTTTGCCTATTTATTTAATGTAGGTTACGATATATAGTATCTATACAAAGTTTCCATCTTTCTTTCAGTTTCTGGGAGACATTACTTCTCGATACCCTCCCACTCTTAGAATCAGATGAGCCAGTATTCACGTCAAGTGACACTTATGAGATTATGCTATGCTTAGAACTGAAATCTAAAAGCCTGGATGGTGAGAAGGCAGATCTGCTGCGGCTGGCCCTAGCTAGGAATCTCGCCCGGACCGTCTTATCAGAAGGTGATGACTCAGAAGAAAAGTGATAATTGGAATGAAGAATGGAGTTCTAGTGTTCAAAATGTCAAGTGGAATGGGTTGGTCCAAAAAATTGCAGTGATTTAATTGAGGTTTAGATGGGAAGTGACGGATGCTTTTGGCCCAGTCCATTTTGTGAATTGAAATCCAGTTTGTGAATTTTAAAAATATTCTCAAGGTTAGCCTGAAGAACATTGTATCCATGGTCACGAAAAAGTCTGCTTACAACATCTAAATATTTTTGTACAGGTAGTTCTAGAAACATTGCTAAGTGTTATTAAAATTTTATTTTCATGTATACATTTTTATATTTTTTGTAACCTCGGTATCAACCTACAACAGTGATTCTCTTCTTTAACAGTGATCTTGATAATAAAGACAATTATTAAAACATTGCTGTATTATATTATAAGTCGAAATACTATAAGAAAAAGTAAAAATACAAAATTAAAGTGGCCACCTGCATCTGCAAGGCCTGGTAAGACATTGCCTTAAGTGTTTTAAGAACAGGTCAACTCTATTCAAACTAAACCTTCATAAATGAAATGAAATGTAGCAAATAGCTTTCTAAAGCTAAAAATAAGTTATTTAGAAAACTGCTTTGAGTTCCATAATGGATGCAAAACTGTGTTGACGTGGTAGGTGATTTAAAGACTGCACTCCATCAACTCAGATTTAGTACTATTACTACTCTGCCAAGAATAATCTTTACCTCACAAATTGTAATTTATTGTTATGCTGTATTATTGATTTGAAAGAAAAACCTTGTTGATGTTTTTTCTCTATTCTACAGTACGTCTAAGGTAGTTTACTGTTTTAGTTCATAGGCTAAAGGAATTACATACTTAAGCAATACATTGCAAGCTAAACATAATAAGCAATTACTTTTATTATCAGAATCTGTTCATTGCTGGGTCAGTTGAAGGTATCTAATTTAGCACTGCTCTACTGCAACAATGTGTGACTGTAGCTAAAGTGCAGTGTGACCAATGCACTCTCCAGACGACTACAGTGACGAGATTAAAACTAAGACAGAATGTAATAGTCAACTAAAAACTATCAGAATTAGTTTTATTAGGATAAACTATAAAATTTATCAACTAACTATGTGATTTAAAGATAGTGATGTTAGGATGCATTTGTTTTTACTTATTAATAAATAAAATAACATTTCCAACTTGATGGTGTCTTATTTATAGTTACAGACATTTGTCCCAAAAGTGATAAGTAGAACAAACATAACTTAATTCCAATAATATTAAAAGATGGAGTGGGTATTACCTAAAATATGGTAAGAATGTGAAACAGAAATTGTGTACTGCAAGCACTATCTTTGAAAGCTTAGTATATCAAGTGTTTGAACGGACTTCTAGAAATCATAGGTAATAATATGATTAACAGGTTCCCTGTCACATTAATCATATATGATACATAACAATTAAATTTCTATTGTGTCTACAAATGGACAGGGAATGGGTTAAACATAATATTTTTAAAATAATTATCTAATTTATGCAACAAATTATTTATGAAAATGTGGAAAAAGAATTTTACTATGAGCGGGATTCCAACCTGCATCCCTTCCAATCTAGGGAAGTGCTATAGCCTAGACCACTAAGCCATCGCTATGATCGACTACTTATGTCTAACAGGGTTATTGCCATTAGATTGTTCACAAGGTTACATGGGACCAAATGCAAAAGTTTGCATTTGCACTATGCATAGATGGAATGGAATCTACCATGATTCTAATTGTATTATGTTTAATGCATGGACAGTCAATGTTCTGATACTAGAATCCTAGATTATAGCCCTACTCTTATTAAAATTTGACGAAGTTTTGTGATTAATGTTATCACAAAAACATTAGGTGTAGGTAGGTATATCATGCATTTCTTTACTGTGATGGTGTATTGTCTTCCATCATTGAATAAAATAGGGGTTGATGATGTGGAAGCCGTCAAAATGTGGATCTCATTACTGTAGATTGTGCTGTAAATATTTGTATTTAAAATTGAAACAAATGGCAATGATTGAGGAACTCTATATTAATGGCAAATCAACTACAGTATTATTGTTACAGAATATAATCACATTGATCACAACTAATAATTATTCACAGAGGTATTTCAGCCTTAATCTTAAAAATTTAGGTACAGATATTTTTTATGAAAAGAGGAATAATATTTTTAGCTTTTTCTCTTAGCATAGAAAGCCTCCATAGATTCAATTTCCTCAATATTGTAGTGTAAGATCTTATCAAATCCTTTGTAATGAAAATGCCCAAAAAACATTTTTTCTTTCAACATATAGGGAAACCAAATTGCATCATCAGGCCACATGTCATGAAAAGGTATCTGATCAATTTGAAACCATTTTGGAAGCATCTCCTCGGTTTCTATCGGGATTCCTTCGAAAATATTACTTGAAAATACTCTAACGTCCATCAATAACGGTTCGCCTTCAAAAGTGAACTCTAGATGAGCTATATTCTTCAAATCAGAGGTTTTAACATTTAAACAGCATTCTTCTTTCAATTCTCGGGCTGCAGCTTCTATTATTGTTTCATTAGGTTCGACTTTGCCACCAAATCCGTTCCATTTGTTCATGCCAAAACCTCGTTTTTTAAAACCCAATAGTATTTTATCCTCTTTTCGCATAAATACAAGGGTGTACAATTTTTTGAGGAACATTGTTAAGTATTGTATAATAAGTATATAATTACTTATTCCAAAGATGATTACCGTAGTAGTAAAAAACAACAACTACCTACTCAACAAGGAACATAAACTCTACCCGAGCTACTCAAAATTAAAGTTTTAAAAACAACAACAACTTGAACTTTCTAGTTTTTTTAAAATTTATTTAAGGCTTAGCCAGAACCATCAGCCTAACTAAAGCTTAAAACTACCTATTCAACTTTCTACAGAAGCAGAACCACAGAACAGATATTAGTCCTACGGCAGAACCATAGATAGAGTAGAGTTTTTTTTAGTAATGGCTACTCCGCTACTCGGTTGAGTACAAAGAGTAATACGTATAGCCAGAAACTCAGACTAAGAACTACTATCGCCAGAAAGTTGAGTACTTAAATGTTGAGTACTCAGACTGTTGAGTATAATAATTGCTAATGTCATATTTAGAGGATATGTCTTCTACACTTCTTCAAAGTAAGTTTATTTGAGTTTATTCATCAAACAAGTCGTAGTCAAAGTCATATAATGTGACTGACTATACTATGCCTTTATCTTGGATCATCGTTTCTCAACAATTTGACGCCACCCACGAAAAAGCCAAAAAGTTAAGTAAAAAGTCTTGCGATCCCGTCACTCCCGTCACACCGAAATTTTTATCAGCTATACGTTATATTAGCCTTCACTGGTTTTAACCTGCGGTGTACTGGCACGAACTTGTCAAATAAGCCGCTTGCGCATCCCGTGACACATACGTTAGGACAGGTTCGTCCTACATGTTGCCGCCGGCGGACCACCGAAGGAATGTCACATATTTCCAGTGGCCCACCAATAAAGGCGGAGAGACGGCACACGGCGGGTTTCCTTAGTGGGTGAAGGCCCCACACTACCCTGTTCGTTGCCCCGAACGACGGGGTGTGCGATTAGGAACATTTTTTCTCGCCTTAACAGAAAATAAGAAGGTTCGTACATGTTAATTGCCTTAGTTATAAATACAAAAGGACGCGAGACCGAGCTTCATAGTTATTTACATTTTTAGGGAAGTAATATAGGGAAGCAAATACATTTTTTTTATTGCATATAGTGACAGACGAGGCACGGCCCATCTGATCGTAAATGGTAACCGTCGCTCATGGACTCAACTATAACGAGAGTATTGTCAAGCCACTGCTCACACGCTTTATAGAAAATCCAACTAAAAAATAGAAAATAAAATTAAATAAATTTGAATTAAGAATTGTGTAAATAAGAAATACATGTGCCACAACAAGAGCCATTAAACAAGAAGATAAGATAAGAAATACATGTTTAATATTGTAAAAAAGCGTGGGGCGCATAGTGTCAATAGTTATAAACATTTTATTGACATTGTGCACCACACGCTTTTTAACAATAATATACATTTATTTCTTATTCACACTATTCTTAATTCAAATTTATTCAATTTCATTTTCTATTTTTTTTTGTTGGATTTTCTATAAAAGCGTGCTTTTTTAAACTATTATTTATTTTTCATTTTTTAGTTAAATTTTTTATCAGTGTTTTTTAGTTTTTTAAACTGTAATTATTTTTTTCATTACATAAATTTACTACTAAAGTGAGACTAAGTAGATATTGGCTGCTCTCAAAATATAAATTCAATAATATAGCGTGTTGAAGAACTATAGCGCTCAATAATTTCAATATCCTGCTATAAAAATCAATGATTTTTAAGAAAGTCGAGGAGTCATTGATTCTTAGTCAGTAACTTACCTGAGAAATGGAAAAATCGGGCGCTTGCTGCCTTCCTTAGATGAGATAGCCGTTTCTCGGTTTCCCTCTCCAAAAATTTTTTAATGATATTCAAAGTCGGTAACTTATCCGAGGAATAGGTGATCAGCGCGCTCGGTAGTTCCCGTCTTGATCACGGCTCAAAACACTAATGATGCGCGCGCAGGTCATGGGGGAACGGGACGGAATACTCCGAGTAGTCCTATGCTTGTCTCAATGAATGGTTCATGTATGCCTCTAAGCTAAATATGGCTCAATTTTTTATTTTAATTACATTAATTCACTACTAAAATGACTTTGAGTAGATAGTGGCTGCTTTCAAAATATATATTAAACAATAATAATATAAAATCGGCGTAATAGCAGTGCGGTTTAAAGCGATACCTAGACCGCACGTATATTGTGTCCATAGGCAAGGGTTCGAGCCCCGGCGATTGTTAGAAATTTAATTTCAATAACAAACGCAGGTGGTCGCTCCGGTAGCCGGACTGTACTGACCAGGTTTTCTGTGGTTTTACTCGGTTACTGTGCTAAAGCTTAAATATGGGCGGGCACAGGCGAATGCGTATAGTAATTGTAAGTCGGCCACAGCCGCCAAACTCGAACGCGGTAAGGTGTGGCAGAAGAAGGATTGTCCCTCGGGTGCCAAGAGATCTACCACGCTGATGGGTAGGGAGTAATAAGGAGCAACAATAATGAGAGGCAATAATAGGTAAAAAGAAATAGATAAATGTGAGTTTAAATATGAGAGGACAAAAAGTGGAAGCAAAAATACCCACCCTCTTCTTGTAAAAAGCACATAATTAGAGAAATCTAAGGTTGTATACAAGTAAAAATCACATTTATTTATATTAATGAATATAGCGTGTTGAAGAATTGTAGTATTCATTAATATCAAAATCGTACTATGAAAACGACTGTAGATCCTTTTGAGCTTTGTTGATTACCAAATTTTATTCAGCAAAATAAATATGTAAATTGAGATTTGTATCTCGGATATTTTGTTTTGTTGTAAATAAGAAGCTTTTTTGTAAATCACGGTTATCATTTTATTATGCATATTATAAAATAATAATAATATGCGTTCTAGATTTGACGGTACATTTGTTTGTATACGGAACAAGACGCAACTGTAATAAAAAAGTCTCTACGCGGTTGTGCTAAGCTGAGTGCCCGACCAAAGAGTAAGTCTGGATCTGTACGTATGCGTAGTTCGCGCACTAGCTCTATCTGTCTTACTCTCAAGCAAAGGACGCGGAAAGAAATTGATGAATCCTGGCGAATATAATCAGGATAATCGGATATTTTAATCGAATTATTGCATTGTTATCGGTCTTTGACAGGTGTGCAAAGTCTGAATTAAATCTGATCTTTCAAAGTAGGGCAAAATCGAGCCCAAAGGAGTCGGTTACAAACAAATAAGCAAGCAAGCAAACATTCAGGTGAAACTAATAAAAGCGTGTTAAAAACATAGAAGAGTATTATTTTGAGGATGCGGTATAGATGCACCATGCAGCTCAGTCCGCCCGCCATATGTTATAATAAGTTTTTTGACACGATTGGGGCCGCCCCTAAATCTGGCCGCCCTAGGCCTGGGCCTACCTTAGGGTAAATCCGCCACTGCACACAGGAGATGGTGGTACCAACCCGCTCGGGCCCGATACCAACTGAGTACTCCAACTTGGTACCTAGCCCTACCGCCAGTCATGCAATGGATGATAATTGCTTACTTCCCTTAGTCGCCTCATACGACCCGTGGGAAAGAATATGGTGGTGACAATTGTATTCTTAGTCCGTTACCACATGGACATAATCCCATCAAAAACTTATAGCATAGTTCCCATAGCCTGTCGACTCCATCATCAGAACCTGAATATCATCTACTACTATGGTACTATTCAAGATAACTCTAACTAGCCCTAAATTAATGGATCGCGACATTTAATTACAGAGTACCCATTGCCACCTTCCAGGTCCATCATCAGACCCTGAATACTATCTAGAGACAAAGTACTCGTCAAGACGAAACCAACGAGTTAAAACTCGATGGGCTTGTGTCGTTTTATAATAGAGTTACTGTAGCCAACTTCGAACTCCATCATCAGACCCTGGATACCATCTAGAGACAAAGTACTCATCAAGACGAATCATACGAGCCCAAACTCAATGGGGTTATGTCGTTTTATAATGGAGTTCCTATGGCCACCTTCTAGCTCCATCATCAGACTCTGGATATCATCTAAAGACAAAGTACTCGTCAAGACAAACCAAACGATTCCAAACTCGATGGGTTTGCGTCGTTTCATTACAGAGTTACTGGGGCTACCTTCCAGCTCCATCATCAGACCCTAGATACCATCTAAAGACGAAGTACCTACCAAGACAAATCAAACGAGTCTAAACTCGATGGGGTTGCGTCGTCTCATCATAGAGTTACTGTGGCCAACTTCCAACTTCATCATTAGACCCTGGATACCATCTAGAGACAAAGTACTTGTCAAAACGAATCATACGAGCCCAAACTCGATGGGGTTATGAGGTTTTATAACGGAGTTCCTGTGGCCACCTTCTAGCTCCATCATCAGATCCTGGATACCATCTAAAGACAAAGTACTCGTCAAGACGAACTAAACGATTCCAAACTCGATGGGGTTGCGTCCCCTCATTACAGAGTTACCGGGCCACCTTCCAGCTCCATCATCAGACCCTGGATACCATCTAAAGACAAAGTACTCATCAAGACGAATCGATCGAGTCCAAACTCGATGGGGTTGCGTTGTTTCATTATAGAGTTACTGTGGCCACCTTCTAGCTTCATCATCACACCCTGGATACTATCTAGAGACAAAGTACTCGTCAAGACGAATCAAACGAGTCCAAACTTGATAGGGTTGTGTCGTTTCATTATAGAGTTCCTATGTCCACCTTCCAGCTCCATCATCAGATCAGCTTCATGAAACCGGGAAGTGTGTCAAATTTAACTTTCATGATTTGAACGGGACAAATAAAATAAAAAAAACAACGAAATTATTTTGTAGAAATAAAATGATTATAACTTGACAAAATACTCCTCAAGACGAATCAAGCGAATATAAACTCGATGGGGGCAAGCGTCGTTTCATTACAGAGTTACTGTGGCTACCTTCCAGCTCCATCATCAGACCGTGGATATCATCTAGGACTGGAGTACTAGTCAAGATATTTCAAACGAGCTCTAACCCAATGGAGTTGCGCCATTTAATTACAGAGTTTCGCATGGCCAGCTTCCAGTTCCATCACCAGACCCTGGATGGCGCAGGCGTCACCCAAAGACTTTAAGTATGAATGTGTTATCGAAATTAGCAGTCAGGAGCAATTGTCACGATGGCTGAATTGGCAAAGCATCTGGACGGTATCCAGGAGATGCAGGTTCAAATCCTGCTTGTGACTGTTATTTTTGATTTCACATTTTTCACTTTGTGTTTAATGTATATTGCTAAGCATGTCAAATGCTAATAATATATATAAAAATATCTAAATAATCATACGAGCCTAAACTCGATGGGGTTGCGCCGTTTCATTATAGAGTTCCTATGTCCAGCTTCCAGCTCCATCATCAGATCAGCTCCATGTCATCATAACATTGCATTGTCACGCGATATACATATGCGTGTAAAATTTAAGCTTAATTGGAAACCGGGAAGTGTGTCGAATTTAACTTGCATGATTTGAACGGGACAAGTTGATTTGATTTGATTTGAAAAGCGTCGCCACGCTAACAGCCGATTTCACCCTCCCTCCGCATTAGATGTTTCACATCAAAAAATCATCGCCACGCTAACAACCGATTTTATCCTCCCTCCGCATTAGATGTTTCACATTAAAAATTTATTTTAAACCAAATCTGTCTTCAATTTTTAATTTTTGATAGTTGCTGTAGGTAGCTAACAAAAATATTCCATAATCAAAAATCACAGTAGACGGCCGTTTGCTATACATGTTTGACTAACATGTTAGCAAAACAATTTTTTGTTCGTAGCATTTCGCTGCGGACGCTTTTTTTTTTTGTTAAGGCTAAATGGGTTAAATGTTCCTAACCGCACACCCCGTCGTTCGGGGCAACGAACAGGGTAGTGTGGGATTTCGCTGCGGACCCTGCTTTATTGTAGTTATAAAGATGATTGTTCTTCCAGTTCGTAAGTATAATTATATGTTTTTAACCGGTTTCTACACGATACAGATGGCGCAGTGGCTTAGATACCGGTCTCCCGCTCGAGTGTTGTGGGTTCGATTCCCACACAGGACAACTCTTTGTTTGATCCACAAATGGTTGTTCTGAGTCTGGGTGTACTTGAAATTTGTGTCTATGAAACTGTATGTTTGTAAAGTCCCCTGCGATACAAGGATAATTCTTTAGTGCAGGCGTTGTATTTCTAAAAAAAAGCTACTGAAAGGATTTTGATGGACTTTTGACTTATACTTTGGCATTTTGACTTAGCTACGTCGCTTTTTAAATTATAAAGAGCGAAATATGTTTAGATATGTTTAGACCCCTTTGTATCATTTTGATCTATATTTTAGCACTTGACATGCTCAGCTACTCTTAAAGTACAAATTATAATTTGTAATGACCAATTAGAGTACTTCCCCGAAAAGGAAGGGACGCAGATTCGATTCCCGCTCCTACTAAAATACTCTTTTTCCTTATTTACAAATTATAATTTCCCTTTGTATCAATCAACCAAGGACTAGACTATCTTTTTTGAACTTACTTTTTTGGAATCATTTAGCCCAGCTTACGCAAGGGTTCTTGTTGTATCGCATGGTTAGTTTCTATAAACTTATTTCTATAAGCTATTCATATCGTTCGAGCTGAAAGCTGCTGTGTGCTGCTTCTATTAAAGGCAGGTGCTGGTCGGAGCGTAGATTTCATCAAGTGTGACCGCTCAGCTTTTATGTTAAGATTCATGATACATTTAAGCTCATAAATCGGTGATTAGATACCTGTATGAGTTTCAGCTAATACCGCTTAGTTATTCTCGAGCCACCTGTAAGTTCTCACTGTGTATATTTAAATCTCACCAAGGTTTGATTTTCTAAAAACTTATGTTATGATTGTAAGACAGAAAATGGCAATTTATGAAACGTAACGTCTTTATGATAAGTTTTTCATCCAAAAACTAAAAAAATAGGTACTCATTTAAACTAGACGTCGCGGGATGTCTACCAGATGTGAAAACATCGAAATTATTTTGTAGTAATAAAATGATCATAACTAGACAAAGTACTCCTCAAGACGAATCAAATGAGTATAAACTCGATAGGGTTGCGTCATTTCATTCCAGCTCCATCGTCAGACCCTGGATACCATCTAGAGACAAAGTACTCGTCAAGACAAATCATACGAGCGCAAACTCGATGGAGTTATGTCATTTTATAACGGAGTTCCTATGGCCGCCTTCTAGCTCCATCATCAGACCCTGGATACCATCTAAAGACAAAGTACTCGTCAAGACGAATCAAACGATTCCAAACTCGATGGGGTTGCGTCGTTTCATTATAGAGTTACTGAGGCCACCTTCCAGCTTCATCATCAAACCCTGGATACCATCTAAAGACAAAGTACTCGTCAAGACGAATCAAACGATTCCAAACTCGATGGGGTTGCGTCGTTTCATTATAGAGTTACTGAGGCCACCTTCCAGCTTCATCATCAGACCCTGGATACCATCTAAAGACAAAGTACTCGTCAAGACGAATCAAACGATTCCAAACTCGATGGGGTTGCGTCGTTTCATTATAGAGTTACTGAGGCCACCTTCCAACTTCATCGTCAGCCCCTGGATAGCTTCCAGAGACAAAGTACTCCTCAAGACGAATCATACGAGCCAAAACTCGATGGGGTTGCGCAGTTTCCTTATAAAGTTCCTATGCCCACCTTCCAGCTCCACCATCAGATCAGCTCCATCTCATCATAATATTGCATTGTCACGCGATATACACATGCGTGTAAAATTTCAGCTCAATTGGAAACCGGAAAGTGTGTCTAATTTAACTTGCATGATTTGAACGGGACAAGTTGATTTGATTTGATTTGATTTGAAAAGCGTCGCCACACTAACAGCCGATTTTACCCTCCCTCCGCATTAGATGTTTCACATCAAAAATGACTGCACACATAATGCGAAAGGGTTCAAATTCAAATATCAAGCTCTTGTACTCAATAGGTTCGATTCAATGTTTTGCTGTAGTCCAATACTACCAATACTTTAGTGGTGGAGCCGTGCTTATCCCAGCACGAATGGGCTGGCTCGATCGGGGAAGTACCACCCTCTCACAGGAGACCAACGTAAAACAACGGTAGGTATCTCTGTCGTTGTGTTTCGATTGGTGAGTGAGAGTGCTGGAAGCTCAAACCCCTTCCCTATCTAGTTACCCTTCCTCTTCATCTCCTATAGCTTCTATTGAAGATGGCGACGCGCGAGTGATACCTCTGGTGTTGCTAGTGTCTATAGGCTACGGTAACTGTTTACATCAGGTGGGCCGTATGCTTGTTTGCCATCCGTGTAGTGTAAAAAATCGCTTAAAAATTATCAATAATTTTAACATCAGTTTGGTCTCCAATAGTTGTTTGTGAAATCTTTAGCAGCAGATTTATTCGCTACCTCCCACCCTCACTACCTATCCACCACGTATGTACTGTCAAAACGTCAACGGGGTATTAAAAACCCCAATGACGTTTTGGATTACGTAAAAAATAGCAATAATATATTAAGTTAAGATTACACGTAACGATTTGTTATTGGTACGAGTATGTTAAGATAACCTACATTATCGCATTGATTTGAAAAATAATAAAAGAACTCTAAATAGTATAGATAAGCATAGACATACGAGTACTTTAAACAACAAATCACCTGCTTTATAGAAATTTGCTCTTCCAGAATTCGCGAATCATTCGGCAGGTTCAACATGTCCTTGTTGTTGTTATACCTTCTCTCACATAAGGTCAGCGTGTAACAACGGTGGTTACGCCTACCGTTGTGTTTCGTATGGCGAGTAAGAGCGCCGGAGGCCCATTCCCCTACCTATCCTCTCCTTATTATCCTTCCTATCCTGTCCTAGTTACTCTTCCTCTCCATCTATTATAGCTTCTCTTGAAGACGGCGACGCGTGAGTGAGGCCTATTATTTTACAAGTGCAATCTACACTAATATTATAAAGAGGAAAACTTTGTTTGTTTGGTTGTAATGAATAGGCTCAAAAACTACTAGACCGTTTTTAAAAATTCTTTCACCATTCGAGAGCTACATTATCCACGAGTAACATAGGCTAAATTTTATTTTGGAAAAAAATAGGGTTCCCTAAGTTATTTGGGTATTTTCGGACACAAGGTGTAAAAAATCAACCAGAAAAATTACTTATTTTGCGTACGCTACCTAAACTATAAAAGATAGAACTATAAAATGTTCTAATTAATTGTAGATCTTATAAATATCTACAAAAAGTCCGCGGCACACTATCTATGTCGAGTGAGGCCCAACAACCATTTTTTTATTTAAAAATCTTGAATATTTTTTTGGACTACATTTAAACGCATTTATTTTACTCATGCTATTAATCCTTATCAAAATAAATTATTTCATCATTAAGTACAGTATATGTAGATAATATTTGGTCTTTGAATGATTAAAATTGGACATTTGGTTTTGAAGTTATGGGAGGGGAGTTTAGATCTATGAGTAAGGTACCCGCGCGGCTCAGACGCGAGGTCGGCTCCCTACGCAGCGGTCGTGCGTGAAGTCTAATAATTTTCGTGCGATTTTTTTTAGATTTCTTTCTTAAAACTACACCTACGCAAAAGTTCTTCTCAGAGCTAAACAACAGTTCTTCTCAGAGCTAATCAACAGTTCTTTTCAGGGCTAACCAACAGTTTTTTCAGGGGTAACCAACAGTTCTTTTCAGGGCTAAACAACAGTTCTTTTCAGGGCTAAACAACAGTTCTTTTCAGAGCTAGAATATTACACGCTATTAGCATTTTCTTAAACATTTTAAAATGCCTAAGAGAGCCAGGTCTCAACTTTCTAAACATAGTTCTCAAGCACAGGCAGCAAGAATACGTCGTATGGGAGAATCTTCACCTGAACGTTCACAACGCCTTGCTGAACAAAATCAGAGAAACTCTCAGGTACGAGCACGAGAGTCGAGTGTCGAACGTTCGCAACGCCTTGCACAACAAAAACTGAGAACCTCTGAGTTATGTGCACGAGAGTCGAGGCTGGAGCGTTCCCAACGTCTTCATGAACAAAATATAATGACCTCTCAGTTGCGTGAAAGAGAGTCGAATGTCGAGCATTTGCAGCGACTTAGAGCTCAGGCAGAGAGACAGCAGTTGTCCACAAATAGAGTTCGCAATCGAATTTTAGCTAGCAGCAACAGACTGGCTTTCAGGTATGATCCGCAGGTTGGTTATGCACAACAAGCGTCCGTCCAAATCGGAGTCATGAATAAGATCTGCTCTAACTGCTCTGCCAAGAAATGGGCGGACGAACCTAATGGTATGTGCTGTGCTTCAGGTAAAGTTTGTCTTTCAAACCTTCAGGAGCCGCCACAACCATTAAAAAATCGTTTAACTAATAACCATCCATTATCTGGTCATTTTTAACAAATATACGTAAATACAATAGTCTTTTTCAAATGACTTCTTTTGGCGCAAAAGAAATCAGGGAAGGTAATTTTATGCCCACTTTTAAAAACTTTGAAGGACAGGTGTATCATCTAATTGGTAGCCTTTTACCACCATCAGGCCAAAACCCACAGTTCTTGCAAATATATTTTATTTCGGATGCAGACCAGTTATCGTTGCGATCAAGCATCGCACCAACCTTAAAAATGGATTTAATTCGCGAATTACAGACCGCTCTGAATAATCATAACGTATATACGAAGTTTTAAACAAAACTTAGAACTCAACTCCTCAGATAATTTAAAGTTAATTATTCATTCAGATCGCACTCCACAGACAGCACACAGAGGCAGATATAATGCTCCTACTGTAAACAAGGTAGCCGTTTCTTGGTCGATGAAGACAAAGGTCCCAGGGATATTGTCTTACACGGTAGAGACGGACAGCTCAAAAGAATTTCTGAGCTACATCGGTATGATCCACTACAGTATCCTATAATGTTTGTGACAGGAGAAGACGGTTATTATTTGACTATCCCTCAGCAGGGTTCTGCGCGTAATAAAACTGTTTCGTGTATGTAATTTTATGCATTTAGATTAATGTTTAGAACTAACTCTTTTAATCCGTTACATTATTACAGATACTTATTTAGTCAATATTGTGTCGACATGATGGCGAAAATGATATCGGAAAGATTAAATTATATTTCTCGGAATCAACAAAGACTGAGGGTTGATGACTACATTCATCTCCGAGATGCCTTAAATCATGACGCAAATGTTGATCCATCAAATATCGGTCAACATGTCATATTGCCATCGTCATTTACGGGTTCTCCGCGTTTTATGCACGAAAAAACGCAGGACGCGATGACGTACGTCCGAAATTATGGTAGACCACTTATTTGTCACTTTCACATATAACCCCGGATGGCCTGAAATTAAGGCGGAGCTGCTACCAGGACTTTCGACCGTCATGACATAATTTCACGTGTATTTCATTTAAATATTAAGAAATTCATCAAATTATTTGTCAAAGAACAGATATTCGGTAAAGTAAAATGTTATATGGCAAGTGTGGAGTGGCAAAAGCGCAGTTTACCTCATTGTCATTTGCTGTTCTAGCTAGAAACTAAAATACAACCAGATGAGATCGACAGTGTCATAGTTGCGGAGCTACCCGATCAAGAAATTGATCCGGTACTACACGACATTATAACTAAAAATATGGTACATGGACCCTGCGGAGAACATAATTTAGCTGAACCATGCATGAAGAACGGTGTCTGCACAAAAAAATAAGCTCGCCGTTTCATGAACGATACCCAGACCGGAAAGGATGGGTATCCAGTTTATCGTAGGCGCGATACAGGAAATGGCGGTCGGAGCACTACGCTACAAATCAGGGGCAACATGGTGACGATAGATAATAGGTGGATTATTCCATACTCCCCGCTACTATGCAAGACTTTTAACGCTCATATAAACGTGGAGTATTGCCACTCTGTCCATTAAATATATATGTAAGTCTATAAATAAAGGTTCAGATCAGGCAACTTTTAGCCTTAGAAATCCACACGATGAGGTCGAAAACTATTTAAATGGCAGGTACTCGTACATAAGCACATCTGAAGCTGTCTGGCGCTTATTTGAATTTCCCATTCACGACCGGCATCCTACTGTAGTGCATTTGGCCGTTCATCTAGAGAACGGTCAAAGGGTGTATTTTACACCAGGGACAGCTCATCAAGTTGTCCAAAACCCACGCAATACCACATTACTGGCATTGTTTGCTCTCTCTAATGAAGATGAATTCGCGAAAACTCTTCTGTATCATGAAGTCCCGCAATACTATACATGGGCAAATAATAAATTCACTAGAAGGAGGCGTGGTGAAGATGTAGTTGGATATCCGGAGATAAAAAAAGATGCCGCTTTAGGTAGAGTCTACGGGATACATCCATCACAATCAGAGTGTTTTTATCTTAGGATTCTACTGCACCACGTACGCGGTCCGACCTCATTTGCATACCTTAAAACTGTAAACGGTATTGTCAAAGAGACGTATCAAGCAGCTTGCCGTGACCGAGGTTTACTTGAAAACGATGACCATTGGGGTAACACTTTAAGCGAAGCTTTGTTATCACATTGTCCAAAAAAACTAAGGGAGTTGTTCGTAGGCATACTTTTATTTTGTCAACCATCGGAACCATTGAAGTTATGGGATACTTTCAAAGATCAGTTCTGTGAAGATATTAGACATCGTATCAGACAACAAAATCAGGATAACACTTTACCCTTCACTGAAGTCATTTATAATGAAGGATTAATTGAAATAGAAAACAAACTACTAGAATTAAACGACAAAAATTTAAGTGATTTTGGATTACCTTCTCCCGTTCGTACCCAGAATAATACTATTGACACAATGGTACAACAGTATAACAGAAATGATTTAACAGCGTTTGTAAATGACAATGTGCCAAAATTAGTACCAGATCAAAAACATGCTTATGAGATTATTGTGGATAGCGTGAACAATAACATGGGGAGATTATTTTTTTTGGACGCACCAGGAGGCACCGGCAAGACTTTTCTCGCAAATTTGATACTTGCTAAGATACGGCAATCAGGGAAGATAGCGATTGCAGTTGCTTCGTCAGGAATTCCTGCAACTCTCTTGAACGAAGGAAAAACTGCTCACTCTACGTTTAAACTCCCGCTATCCGTATCTTTAGATCAACGGTCTACGTGGTCTATTCGGAAAAATGAGCCTCTTGGTAAATTACTGCAAGACGCGTCGTTGGTAATATGGGATGAATGCACCATGAGTCATAGAGCTCATGTGGAGGCCGTAGACCGTACTTTAAAAGACCTCCGAAGCTCTGCTAATGTCATGGGTGGTATCACTTTTGTATTTGCTGGAGATTTCCGACAAACGCTTCCAGTCGTCAACAGAGGTACGCGAGCAGATATTATGAAGGCATGTTTAAAATCGTCTCAACTTTGGACATCTGTTCAACATTTGAATTTGCGCACCAATATGAGAGCTCATCTACATGGAAATATGCATTGCAATTTTCCACAACAACTGCTGAAACTTGGAGAAGGAATTTTTCCATCTTTAAATTTGAGCACCGATTATGCAGTTACTTTGGACGAGTCTCTAGGCCAAATAGTCCATAATTTAGATAGTCTGATAGATGCTATATATCCTGACATCGAAAACTTACATCAAAATGATTTTCGTTGGCTGTGTTGTAGAGCAATAGTTTCTCCCAGGAATGAAACAGTCAACGAAATAAACAATTTAATTAGGCAGAAAGTACCGGGTGAAGTAAAGTGCTATAAATCCATAGACACCGTCACTAATATCGAGGACGCAGTGCACTAACCCCAGGAATTTTTAAATTCTCTGAACCCCACTGGGCTACCACCTCATAAACTGTCGTTAAAAGTTGGCACGCCGATAATGCTTTTGATAATGCTGAAAATAATTTAACGTCAAATGTTGTTTATAGAGAAGCTCTACAATAATCGCTAACAAAAAATATTGTTCACGCTATAGCATTAAGAGACTGATATTGTTAGTTAGTGTTACTGTCGTAATTAATTAGTGATATGTAATTTTAAGAAATAACCTACAGTAACTTGAAAATAATAATGTTTGGCGTTTGTTATTTTTATATTCTCTCATCGTTCACAGCGCTCCATGCCTATTTCACGCATATTCCACATCCTTACACACTCTTACAATGAGTCAGTTATTTTTGTCTACACTAGAAATTAGCTAGAAATAATAATTTATATGGCAAAACAACGTTTGCCGGGTCAGCTAGTATATGATAAACAGAGACCTTTTAAGTTTGAAAAATCAGTTAAACGAGAGTAGTACTCACCTCAACGCTTCGGTTATGAGGCGTGCAATATATATAAATGTATATATAAATTTCTAGATACAATTCACAAGTTACTTAGTTTTCACTTCTATCGGAGCGTTCTGTGACGATGACGCTAGTTCCATGATTTTTGTTCACCAAAAAAGTACTGAACGCGCCTAAAGAAGATCGCAGTGTTCGGTGACGATGACGCGAGATCCATGATTTTTATTCACCCAAAAAGTGCTTAACATACCTAAAGAACTTTTCACTTCAAAAACCTTATTCATTTGTTTTATCTATTTTAATTTGTATGTTGTGGTGTTGCTAGCGTCTATAGCCTATGGTAACCGCTTATCAACAAGTGGGTTTCCCATTCGTGTAGTACAAAAAAAGACAATTAGACCGATGCCTGGGAGATAGTAATACTACAATTGATGCTTCGTGGTGTTTAGTAGACGGCAATAGGCTCGCCCCTATTACGTGGGACTTAAAAATAGTTGATGAATCGTGCATGTGTGGGGCCGTTTTTAGAATTGTCCCACCCCTCTCCACCTATGGGAGTCGTAAGAGCCGACTAAGGGAATACCGGGGGAGTGGGCAGCAGCACTCCCTCGAGTATTAACCACATTCACTGCGATCGCCAACCCGCATGCCAATCGTGGCGATTACGGCACTATCTCCCTTTGGGGAGGCCTATGTCCAGCAGTGGACGTCGATAGGCTGATGGATGGATGGATGGCATGTGTAATACACCTTTGCCTACCCTTTCGGGGAATACAGGCGTGATGCTATGTTTTTTTTATATTGATCAATAAAGAATCTAGCTAAAGGTTTGCTTTTTTTTATCAGGAGCACCAGCCCACGACTGATCATGTTCCACATAAGATTGAATTATTACAATTACCTATATTATCTTATTCACGTTAAACGCACTCACTTACACATTTAAACGCACACAAATATAACACTATCTTAATAATTAGTGCATTAACTAAAGAGTGTTTTATCGAATTCGAGTCAATCACAGATAAAATTATCGATTAATTATTATAGTTAATCTCTTTATTGGAATGGACGTGTTCTGTGAATAAAGTTTGTAAAGTGGTGTAATCGAAAATTAAGGTAAGAAAGAGATATTCCGCACAGGAATATATTATGTGCAAATTCTAAGTTTTTTTTTGATCTGTAATTTAGCACTTGACATGCTCAGCAAGTTTATAGTACAAATTATTAGTGGACATGTGAAAAAATATAACTCATCACATCATTGATGTGAAGATTGAGAATGGCCGTTGGTCAGTACGATGGCTTAGCGGTTAGAGCACTTCCCTGGATTGGAAGGGACGCTGGTTCGATTCCCGATCGCACTAAAGTTATCTTTTTCCACATTTTCACAAATAATTTGTTCTTTATAGTAGTTAGTTTAATACAAGTATCTTACTGACTATTATTGTAAAAATGTTTCTTGGTACTATATCGGAAATCAGAGAGAAAAATATTATCACATGCATTTTTTATTTTCCAGAGATTATGAGCTGCTTATCACATGGCTGCCAGGCGTATGCCGGTGGTACTGCCGGTAGCACCTTTACGAATGTGGTGACGCAGCTACTGGCCGCGCAGTGTCTTCTTACCGAGTCATGGCCTAAAGACTCTTCTTATGATCTCACAAGTAAGATTTTACATTAGTTTATTATTTATATACGCTATTAACACTAGAGCTAGGTATAACTCGTCGCTGCAATAGGGGGAGACCTCTCGCTGCCGAGCGCCGTCAGAGCGATGTTCAGCAGCGACAGGAATTGGGCCGAGGTCACTGCCTTCTGTACAGTGCAGGCAGTTGAACAGAAGGAGGTGTTGAAATAATGTATGCAAATACATCCAGTAGAGGGTATGAGGTCTCCCAACAAGGCATTAAGATCATTGTGATATACGTGTGGGGCCGGCTTTAGAATTGTCCCACCCCTCTCCGCCCATGGGAGTCGTAAGAGCCGACTGAGGGAATACCGGGGGAGTGGGCAGCAGCACTCCCTCGAGTATTAACAACAACCACTGCGATCGACAACCCGCCTGCCAAGCGTGGCGATTACGGCACTATCCCCCATATGAGCGAAACACATGTTGTGGCGTTCTCTTGGGGAGGCCTATGTCCAGCAGTGGACTTCGAAAGGCTGATGGAGTTGAGTGGATATAGATATCGAGCATTGCGGGTACTCTCGAACCGGTGATGCACGATTTGAGATCTCTATTATGTACCCGATAATAAGTTTAAAAAAAATACTTAGATAGAGGCAAAGAAAGACGCTTAGAGATAAGTAAATTTGAAAAGAAAAAGCCTTATTAATAGAAAATTTTCAAAATCGCTAGCATGGCATTAGCAACAATGCACTTACCTAATGCAAGTACCTAAAAAAATACAAGATGGCGCTATATTATAGTAACAGAAAAATAATATTTTTTTAATGGTAAGTCGCGTTTTCCCAGTGAAAAATCTTATACAGATAAACTTAGAAAGCCAAAAAAATCCTTATCTAAATACTAAATTTCATCCAAATTGTTAGAGCCGTTTCCGAGATACACGAAATAAATAAACAGATACTCAATAATTATTGCTCGTTTAAATGTATAAGATTTCCGAGTTTAAGAATATATCTTGGAAAAACCTGAGATATTTTTTCGACAGCATCTACAGTTTTTTAAGTCACTTTGGCTTACCGTGGAAGACTCCTGAATCTTTATCTCAAAATCCTCGCGGAGACCAGATCATGGCGGCTGTTGTGTAAAATAATTCTAAGGTTTACTAATTTAATTTTTAGATGGTCAGACGTTCGACTTTATCATCGTTGGTTCGGGTGCAGGAGCCGTGTTAGCGAACAGGCTCTCTGAAGTTGAAGACTGGAAAGTTCTCCTTATAGAAGCAGGAGGGGATCCTCCTATGGAGAGCATTGTAAGAACGAACTGCAATAATGATGTACTTACGGGCATGTACCCATAGGGTGCTGACATAATGTAGTCTTAAGTCGTTATCACACAATACAATGTTGCTCCACATGAACTTCCTAGCATTATTACAACATTGTTGTTATCCATTTCCGATGTATTTACAACAGAGTGACTGTCTGACGTTCACGACTCCACAACAACGGGGATATCTAGAAACGTTAGAGCAAAATTTGATATTTTTTTTACACAACGCGGGTCGCAAACGAGCATACGGCCCACCTGATGGTAAGCGGTTACCATAGCCTATAGACGCTAGCAACACCAGAGGCATCACTCGCACGTTGCTGACTCCAAGGAAAGGGATGAAAAGAATAAGGATCGGACTTGGCCATTGGCACTCTTAACTCTCATACGAAACACAACAGTAGGATTACTCACTGTGGTTTAACGCTGATCATTGTGTCAGGGTGGTACTTCTCCCATCAAGCCGGCCCATTCTTGTCCAGCATACAAGTAAGGCTCTACCACTAGGGAGTTAGAATTTTATTCACGGTTTTCACAACCTGTAAGGACTACCAGATTGTTAATTGAGATCCGGAACAAAAATAGAGCTTCATGTATTTCAGCACAGAAAAGGTTATCACCTTTCGAATCGTCTTATGCCACTTGGGTTTAACATGTGCACAGTTAGACAACGACTACAGCGAGACTACTAGAGATGCTTACTACAGAAGGGGAGTCGTTCTACTATGCCACGATGGTCAGCCATTTCGTGGAGATTACATTCTCTTGTGGTGGGATATTATTGGTGATATTTTTTGGTCAATCTTTTTGTAAATAGAGCTGTAAATGTTCGAATGCCAAGATTCCTGATAATAATTTAGTATTTTCCTATATTTTAGGTCCCAACTTTTTCTACTGCTACACATAGGAGTCGAAGTGCCTTTCAATATTGTACAGAAACTGAAGAGAACATCTGTAAAGGATGTACGAATGAAAGATCTTACTGGCCTCGAGGGAAAACACTTGGAGGAACAAGCAGCATTAATGGTCTACTTTATATGAGAGGAAGTGCCGCAGATTACGAACCTTGGCATTTAGAAGACAGTGATGGTTGGGACTGGCCTACCTTAAAGGAATATTTTAAAAAGAGTGTAAAAGTGGTAGATCCTTTTATTATAAATAATCCTGAATTAAAAAAAGAACACGGCACTGAAGGAGAATTTATTATTGATAAACTAAACTATACTCACAAAGAATTTGCTGAAAGATTAACAAATGGTTATAAAGAAATAGGATTAAAATATTTAGATGATCTAAATGGCCCTACTCAAATGGGTGTAGGCGTGCTTCGAGGTGCTAATAATAAGGGAAGAAGAGTAAGTGCTGCTACAGCTTTCTTAAACCCTATAAGGGAACGTAAGAATTTATACGTAATGAAGCATACGTTTGTAAATAATATTGAATTTGATGAAAATAAAAGGGCAAAAGGAGTAAAAGTGTCGCTTTTGTATGGAGAATCAGAAACATATTTTGCGTCCAAAGAAGTTATAGTGAGCGGTGGTTCAATTAATACTCCCAAATTACTCATGTATTCAGGTATTGGACCAAAATCCCACCTTAAAAAAATGAATATCAAACTAATAAGTGATCTACCAGTAGGAAAAAATCTACAAGATCATGTTCGCTTTCCTATTCCAGTAGTTTTAGACTCAGGCGCTGAGCCAAAGAGTGCTGAATTCTGGCAAAAAGCTGCTGCTCAGTATTTAATAGATCAGAGTGGTCCATATGCTACTAATTATGATCAACCTAATATAAATGCCTTTTTATCCGTGCCAGATGGTAAAACTCTTCCTGATATTCAACTTGATCATAATTACTTCGTACCAAATACTTCTTATGTTCATAAAATGTGCCGAGATGTCTTATTTTATAAGGAAAACATATGCAAGCAATTTGCTGATTTGAATTCCGATAAAGAATTGTTGCTTATTTTTGTCTCATTATGTCGACCACATTCAAAAGGGGAAATATTATTACGTGGTCAAAATGTTTTGGAGCACCCCAAAATCTTTTCAAAATATCTTAGTGATGTAAAGGACATGGAAACATTAATAAAATCTGTTAAAAAAGTAACACAGATAGTTAAAACTCCTACGTTTAAGGGCATGAAAGCTGAACTAAAAAGAATACATTTCGATGATTGTGATGATTTTGAGTTTGAGAGTGATGAGTATTGGAAATGTATGGCTCAAACCTTGACTTACCATGTGTATCATCCAGTAGGTACTGCAAAGATGGGTAAATCTAGTGATCCAGAGGCGGTTGTAGACAATAGACTAAGGGTATTTGGCGTGAAAGGCTTAAGAGTAGTAGATGCAAGTATAATGCCCACAATACCTAGTGTTAATATTTATGCAGCAGTAATGATGATTGCAGAAAGGGCTGCTGATTTTATTAAAGAAGATTATAATATAACTACCATTAAAAAAGATGAATTATGAATGTTACCAGCATTAAAATGCTTAAAGTATAATAGTTACGGTTCTCCTTTTAATTTATTTCTTATAAAATGTAATGATTCCAAAATAAAGTAATGCGTGTATTATGTTTTTATTTATTTACCTTAGTCACACCAAAAAGCTTGTATTTATTGGAAGTATTTATATTGGCCATCTTTTAGAAAACAATATAATTATCTATGATAAACCAGTAAAGCATTATGATCTGTACTAGTAGCCATTTATTTAAATATCTTTCTTTTAGTGCTCTTTCAAACGCATTGATTGAATATGCCCCACGGAAGCCGACCCTAACAAAAATCGGGTTAAGGCTAGAGATATTGAACATGCTCCGCAGGCTTTCTTGTTCCATTTTAAAGAGGGCAGATTACCATTACCTTTAAACTGTGCCGCTTTCACATCTCTAAACACAACTAAAATAATAATAAGCCTTGTCTCTGACAGTATATATTTACAAGTAGTACATAATTAGTTCTACTAACAAGAATTATCAGAATATTAATAGTCTTCGTTGTGGTGTCTTGATCTGGCTGACGATGACCCAGAAGTAGACTCGGTCTCAGATACTTTAAACTCCATATCACTATCAAGATCTGTCATCCGATATCTCTTTTTTAGACGAACTTCTTTGCTTATTCTGTCACAGAGATCGACTACGCTCTCCTTCAATTCCATCGGCAAATCTCTTACTATTACCTCCTTTAATAGGTTATTTGTTACATCCCTACAGACACGTGAAGGTTTTTTAATAATATTGTCTCTTGTAAATTTCAATTTATTTATGACATCTTTAACTTCTTCCTTTGATGCTCTTTTATACAGACGAATAGTTACACAAATGCAGAAAATCGTCGATAATATTACAGCACATATTCCCAAAATGCATGCGCATATTGAGAATATAGCATTTTTACAACAATCACTGTAAGCTGTTGTATCTCCTCTAAACACAGGACAGAGTTTTCCAGTCAATAAATCTTTAAGTAATTTCAAATTTTCCGATATTGTGCTACAATTTGACACTACTTCCACTTGTAATTCACTAGGCATATAATCTGCAGGTTCAGTAACAACACCCAGACCTGTGCTAATAGCATAAATGTCAGACATCAGTATAGCCTGGTCTAAGTCTCTGCAAATATTGCTTTTAGGTACATATACAACATCAGGAATGTCTTTTCTTAAATCAGTCATACAAGCTGGTGCACTGACGCATTTATTACGAGATACGTCGAAGAATGGCCTTCGACCAGAATATTTAAAATCACAATTAACTGGTGAGCAATTGTTTAGTGAATCTTCGTCTAGAGAAATGCAATCACTACGTTTTTGGGTTCTGTATGTCTGTAAATAATCTAGCGTATTTTTATTGCTGATTTTTGTATCAAAATTGACACTCACGTCTATCTGCTTATAACGCCTTTGCTGACCACAATTGAAATTAATCTGGAAGTCACATTGTCCAACTTGGTCATGTTTGTACAGCGTTGGGTATATGAATATTAGACTATCTCTTCGTCTAGCCATTATAGATTCCACGTTGTCTCCGTATATAATATCTGACCAACAATCTTTATATGGCGTATCTTCCAAACAACACTTCCTAGGCCACGAATGTATCCTGCAGGTTTTCCAGTGATGGCTATTCTCTACATCTATAAAAAACTGTATTCCAATCGATTCTTTCTCTAAAGGCAATATACCTTTATCCAAGACAGTAATAGAAGAACGGGTTTGGCAAAAGATTATCATAAATAACAATAGATGCAGACAAGTGATTGAATAAATAAACATTTCTCGTTAGACATTTTATTTTGACAACTGCTGACATATCATCATCAAATTCCAGAAGCAAGAAGTTTGAAAAAATAAAATCTGACTACAACATACTAATTGTTATTGCTTTAGAAATCATACTTACTGTTGGTTTCGGTCGCACTATTTTTAACGTCGATAATATCGCTGGTTAAAACAGACCGCAAACTTGTTTTTTTTTTATTGAAGTGATTTCCGTGTGGTGACGTACTAAGAATACAATCGTCACCACCCAAATCTTTCCCACGGGTGCCGTATGAGGCGACTAAGGGAAGTAAGCAATTATCATCCATTGCATGACTGGTGTTAGGGCTGGGTACCAAGTGGGAGTACTCACTTGGTATGGGACCCGAGCGGGTTGGTACCACCATCTCCCATGTGACCGACCATGAAGCACACCGGTGCATTTTGGCTATATCAGGAGATAGCCGTTTATTCTTTCATTTCATATATGTGAAATGAAAGAATACTTGACAATACTCTCGGTGTAGTTGAGTCCATAAGCGACGGTTACCATTTACCATCAGATGGCCCGTGGCTTCTCCCAAAACAAGCAATATAAAAAAAAAAATAAAAAAATTGTCCATACGCTCTTTAAACTCAATGATAATCTTTTATGCTTAGATCTTAGACAAAGAATAATATCCTTCGTCTAAGGCTTAGATAAAGTAGGTTATTTATCTATGCTTTTATGTTTAACTTTGTTGTGAGCTTATTAACTATTTGTGTATGTGCATAAGTGTTGGCAAGTGATGTAGTGCGACATAACGTGTTTTTTCCTGTTGTCTCCAAAACTCCATAGAAGCTTCAGTAAGGTTGCCATCGTCTAACTGGAGTGGGAATTTGACTTGACTGACTTATTTTATATGACTGACTTCGACTATGACTTGTTTTATGAACTAAACTTACGTGTGATGAGAGAATAACGATGTTTATAAGTTACTGTTAGGCAGATGGTTCTTCCAACGCCTCAAACAAATTAAATAAATAATAATTAACTTTGTTGTTTTCTACAAGTACGTCAGATTTCAATAGTCTATAACTAATCTAAATAATAAGGTATCTACTTATCTACTCGTATACTATTATAAACATTATAAAGTTGTAACAGAGCTGTATCTGTACAGAAAAAAATATTAGGCTATATAGACGTGTCTGAACACAAAACAATTTTTTTTTATTTTTTGTCTGTTTGTCTGTTTATCTGTTTGTTTGTTCGCGCATCACGCAAAAACTACTGAACGGATTTTGATGCAACTTTTTCTATATGATAGATCTCGATTAGACTTAACAACTGGTATTCATTTTATCCCGCTACTATATCGGGAACCTGAGATACAACCTAAAAGCTAGCTTTTGGTTGCGGCGGAGCCGCTAGCAAAGGCTAGTAGGTATATAAAATTGCACACAACAAGAACGCACAGCCAAAACTACTGAGTCTATAGAACTGTAATTTGCATTCTAGATTTATTTTATAACGTGAGCTAACAAAGTATTTTTAAAAATAACAGCTTTAAAAGGGAGGGAATAATAGAAGGGGGAACTTATAGTAAAGTTTTTGTTTGTAGATAGAAACACGTAAATTGGAATCATGTCATTGTCTATTCATCTTATTTATCTGTACGATAAATTATCGCTAGTCTCCGAAAGGGCTGGAGCGATTTGGACAAATCTTTCACTGGCAGATAGCTGATATTATAAGGAGTAACTGAGGCTACGTTTATGTCGGAAAAATAATTTGGGTGCCGTACAAAAAAATAAAATAACAAAATTCTTACGCGGGCGGCGGGTTGCAGCTAATAGAAGTAAAATGAGAAAACGTTTTATTCAATTCAAAGAGATGCAAAAAATTACAGCATTACAGTACAGTAGATACACCTGAAAATTTATATAATCTATGGACTATACAGAAGCATTTTCTAAAGAGATAAGACTACGATGATCGCAGCGGATGTATTTATTTATTTATTCACAAGAATGTCGTGCAAAGTAGATAGTCTGTTACATAAGGTTCTGGGACATTCTAGTCTAAGTTCTACCATAACAAATGATGTGCGAAAATTAACAATCCCTTAACAATACTATAGACAGTTAGTATAGATATAGATCAATGAAAGGTTGTTACTTAGTAAGTCACTGTATAAGTCTTCCACACACGTTTTAAATTAAATGAAGGCTTGTAAACAATCCATATAATCAGTAAAGATGCGTCGAGCGGTGAATAGCTATCTCATTTTGTTACCCCATTCGAGACAGTAGGTTTAATAAAGCATTTTAGGATCATGATCAGGGTAACACAAAGACCCTATTGTACTTATTAGGGACGGAAGCTCTGGGGAATAACGTAAAATAAAAGATATTCGATCAAATCATTATTTTTACTGTATTCGATCGGTTTTACTACAGCAGATGACTATTTTATCTAAATTGATTACCTATATTGTTTAATCTTGATTAACTCTTGCATTAATGATCGATTATAATCACACGTGTTAACCCTAGGGATGGTTCGGACTAGGCTGTGAGGCCCGGGTGACATTTTTTTAAGCGAAGTCCTAACCAACGTTTGTACAGGGGCCCTTCAACTCAATGATTAAACAACTGCTTAAAAATACATTTGTAAACGGTTATCGTAGCCTATAGACGTTAGTAACACCAGAGGCTTAACTCACTTGTCGCCATCTCCAAGGAGAGATAGGTTGTTTAGGTGAATAGGAAGGATAATAAGGAGAGGATAGGAAGGGGGTTTGGGCCTCCAACGCTCTCACTCGCCATACGAAACACAACGCTACGAGTAACT
The DNA here is from genome assembly GCA_948253155.1 of Leucoma salicis. Taxonomy (NCBI): domain Eukaryota; kingdom Metazoa; phylum Arthropoda; class Insecta; order Lepidoptera; family Erebidae; genus Leucoma; species Leucoma salicis. Next base: position 1,280,139 of record OX411812.1, read on the forward strand.
ACCGTTGTTACACGCTGATCTTTTGTGAGAGGGTGGTACTTCTCCGATCGAGCATCATTCATGCTGGTATAAGCAAGGCCCTACTACTAGAAACTTCTAATGTCATCCACACCTTTTTTATTTTTTTTTGTTAGGCGGGAAAAAAATTTCTTAACCGCACACTCCGTCGTTCGGTTCCAACGAACAGATCACACGCACATCTTACCTAATACTTATTATCTAATTATAAACTTTGTAGATTTGTCTTATACACCTCCTATTTTGGAGTACGTAGCTTTAATTTACCTAACAAAACTATTAGACGGCTATGACAGTGTCATGACCGTGTTACGAGTATGTGCGTGTGTGTGACCATCCTTATCACGTTGTCTATTGAAGCGAGGTTTCTGGAGCATATCTAAATGACAGTAAAAAATATAAATATTTAAAATCCCTGTGTGTACGCAGCGACGTCTCGCACACAAATGAGATTGTCGAGACGGTGGCGCCAACGGAGTTGTCCGCAAACTTGATTTCCCTCGTCCTCAACCGATAATTACAGGAAATTGGAGTGGGAGGCGACGTCGAGCGAGTTCCCGCACCGCATCTAATTATGTACGTAACTTTATTAACACGACAACTTATAACAATATATAAAATTATATTGTGGAATTTACTGTGAAATTTATTTTTAGAGCGATGTTATTTTATAAATAGAAATAAGTATCCTACTAAGTAATATTATAAATGTGAGGGTTGGATGATTCAATGTGTGTTACTCAATCACACAAGAACTGCTCAACAGATTTGAATGATGCCTACACAGATAGTTTATTATCTGGATTAACACTCGGGATACATTTTATCCTGCAAAAATGTTAGTCCCTATGGGATATCTATTTGTGCATGGAGATAATGAATATATACCAGAGACTGAAGTATTTCTTAGTGGCCCAATTTCTGAGGTTCACACTGACGAAATAGCGAGCCGTTAGTGTTTCATAAATATTAAATTTGTTAAGAGTTAGTAAAGGGAACATCGAGAGATATGTTGATGCCTGAGAGATAAAGGGAGATGGCTTGGAGTGTCTTTTAAGGATGGACTCCATTACTAGTACATGATTAAGAAGTGGATTCATCGACTTAGTCAGCTGAAGTAAGAAGGCGTTGAAGCACTGATGGTTACTGAAGAGGAAAAGTAACCGGCGAAAGTCAAGTAGGAGTCTCTTGACTGAATTGCCTGCACTTGTACTCGCATATTCTCATGCTTTGCATTAAATTGAGCACACGAGTGGGAAGACTCTCAAATTACAGTGTATGCAATATGTTCACGTTTTATGTCTAATGCGGAGAGGGTAAAATCGGCTGTTAGCGTGGCGATGCTTTTAATTTACTTGTCCCGTATGATATGTATGATCATTTTATTTCTACTTATTATTTCTACAAAATAATTTTGATGTTTTCACATCTGGCAGACGTCCCGTGGCGTGTATTTTTTTGTTTTTAATAACTTTATATAATAGCTTTTTTATTAACTGCAAACTTGGTTTCACGACGTTTTTATATTATCAACTAAAATGGAACTAAGTTAGCTTTTGTAAAATGCGTACAGCCTGTTCCCAGTATAGTTATTTATCTGGTTATTCAGAACACTTTGTTTTTGACGTGATAACGTCTTATAAGTCGATGAACGCCGGCAATACGCAGTAAAAAGTGTCACGTTCCGAAAAATGTATGGCGACCGATGCATTGTTTGATGTTCGCGCCTACAAGAGAGCCGCGGGCTGAAGAGCGTCTGGGGGAGGGAGGCAGCCGGCTGCGCTCACCAACCGACATCATATTCTTCGCCCGGACGCGTCCTGGGCAACACGCGCACAGAACATTTTTACTCTACGAGAAGAATGACGGTTTCATACATTTTTTTTTAAGGACATTTTTTTTTACCGACCTGCGCCATCTGGGTCGAATCTTCAGAACTAACTAGAACCGCGAGGGTGGTAAATACACGCTACTAAGATTGTATAATTTAATTAATATACTTTTATACTTTGTTTATATATATTTCATATTTATCCAAAAAAGATGGCGTAACTAGGGATGAATTGATACTACTGAGTACTCATATAGTATCGATACTTTTCATTCAATACCACTACTAGTAGTACATCACACTACCATTCGATACTGAGTACTGGTATCGAATGAAAACAATGGTTTCGTATCGGCGGTATCGGTAAAGGTAGGCATCACAGAGAAACTTATATTATACTGAGAAGGCATTGTAATAATATAGTAGCGAGGTGGGCCGAGCGCTGTGCTGCTGTGCCGGCTCTGTCCATGGGTACGCGTATCGTACGCGTTCCTGTTTATAATTTTAATAAGCCTATAAGGTACTCTGTGGTTTTCGTTTGACTATGACTCGTTCATTCATTGATTACAATTTGTCTGAATTTGTTTGTCTGTGTGGTGACGGACTAAGAATACAAGTGTCACCACTCCATTCTTTCCTACGGGTGTCGTATGAGGCGACTAAGGGAAGTAAGCAATTGTCGTCCATTGTACTGGTGGTAGGGCTGGGTACCAAGTGGAAATACTCACTTGGTATCGAGCCCGAGCGGGTTGGTACCTCCATCTCCTCTATGACCGGCCATGAAGCACATCGTTGCGTTTTGGCTGTAGCAGGAGATAGCCGTTTATTTTTTCATTTCATATCGGTGAAATGAAATGGTGAGCAGAAGCTTAACAGTACTCTCGGTATAATTGAGTCCATGAGCGACGGATACCATTTACCATCAGATGAGCCGTGGCTCATCTGCATTTCTGCAACGACAATCAATAAAAAAAAAAGCTTATTTATGACTTTAATAATTTTATTAAAAATTTAATGAGTATTTGGAAGTATCGATACTTTAATATAGTATCGGATGTGGTATCGATACTTAGATTCGATACTACTATCGAGTACTAGTATCGAACAAAGACTAGTATCGTTTCGTCCCTAGGCGTAACTCGAATCAATCGATGTCGCTAGTTTCCAAGTGTAAAATCGCATTGATATGGCTGTATCTTATAAACAGCTAACTGCGAACAACGATAGCGGCATTTAAAATTGCCACTAGCGACATCTAGGGCCACATATGTTAATGACTGTTGCCGCGTTCCGGTGCCGACAGCGGATGTATCTTTTACATTGATATTATTGTCCCTTTTTAATTGCATTGTCTCTTACTAATACAAAACCCACCTATAAACTGTTTGTAGAACGAAGCTGACAGGGCCTGAACACGCGTATCTAAATTATTGTATAGCAGCACGCGCGGTCGTACCTTTTTATATGTATAATTCGATTTCTATCAGTATTACATTTTTTGAAACTCTCAGAAAACATATATCACGTAAAATTATCGTCCGTAAACCAAAAAGTAGAGTAATCTAAAAAAAAAAAAATAGTCGCCGCGGGATGTCTAGCAGATGTGAAAACATCGAAATTATTTTTTAGAAATTAAATGATCATAACTTGACAAAGTAGGAGTACTCAAGACGAATCAAACGAGTATAAACTCGATAGGGTTGCGTCGTTTCATTACAGAATTCCTGTGGCCACCTTCCAGCTTTATCATCAGCCCCTGGATACCATCTAGACACATAGTACTCGGCAAGACGAATCATGCGAGCCCAAACTCGATGGGGTTGCGCCGTTTCATTATAGAGTTCCTATGTCCACCTTCCAGCTCCATCATCAGATCAGCTCCATGTTATCCATATATTGCATTGTCACTTGATATGCTTGTAAAATTTCAGCTCAATCGGTAACCGGGAAGTGTGTCAAATTTAACTTGCAAGATTTGAACGGGACAAGTAAAATAAAAGCGTCGCCACGCTAACAACCGATTTACCCACCCTCCGCATTAGATGTTTCACATCAAAAGTCGTAAACCGACTTTACAGACAATCATATAGTTGTTTTTTTCTTTTTGACAGGAGATATACATATATACATTATTCTATCAAAAAGTTCCGAAGTAGTTGCTCAAAAATATCTTGACAGATATAAAGTAAATTTTTATGATAAAAACTCAGACTAACGATAAAAATAATACCCAAAATGTCACAATATAATGTCACGTTTGTTTACAAATATTTATCTAGGAATCCTCGAGTTTGACCTCTGATAACAATTATCCTAACTTATTGTAGAGTGGAATATGAAAAACATTAAAAAGCGTTCCTCCCAATGAGGCAATCCTGATAAGAAATGTTGCACCTTTCGAAAATTAAAAGGAACTCAAAAGAAACAGAAGGCCTATGCAAGTACAAATATTTTGAAAAATTATGTTTTCATAATAAATGGATATTTATCACGAATCTTATATGCAAATTTATCAGAATAATACTTATCGATGTAACTATTCCTTATTTCGGAATGTTACCTTTTCGTAGTCAATTTCTATTTGAAATGCTTGTCGGTGAAGCATTACATCGCATTTACATGCCTGGTCACACAGACGCATACACGCGAATATGCTCACACACACACACACACATCACTCGCATACGCACAGGCACACCCACATGCAAGCACACGCGCACATAAACCCACAAACAAATTGCCTGGATCATAAATATTTATTATTTTTACAGATGTCGTCCGATATGTAAGAGTCGTCGGAGGGAATGGAAAGGACTAGTCCAAAACACATCAGCAGAACTGCAGCTGGACAGGAAACCTCTTCCTCCATGTTTTAAACGCTGGCCAGCAGTATGAAATCAATCTTTCGTTATCAATCGATTTACCGCGCATTTTTAATCAATAATTACTCTAAAATAAATTAAAAATATAAACATTCCCCCTACTATCGCAGTGCAGCGCACTTCTCACTTGGTTACATTTTAGCTTGCCAGTGCTGCTGGTATTGCTTAACCCATGAGCAGCGGTTAGCGCTTACCTTACTACATATCTGCTGTCACAAGCTCTAAAAATATCATATTACTAACCTTTATATCTTAGTGGTACACGATTGATTCATTGATAGATAGAAATGCCGAGCGAATTCTTCAGTCTGTCAAATCGATAAAGTCATTGTTAAATAAACGTAACGTTTTATTTTCAGAAAATTTACCCTAATGGACCATGTCCCATGCAGAGCAAACGCATCGTTATCCATGAAAAGTATACTGATCGGAAACCACAGGTAGTAAGAATCTGTCAGGCTCCTATAGATGTCACTGTGGATACATCTTACTTAAAATATACTGATATGGCCCTGAAACTAGGTAAGATTTCACACCTTACAAAAAAATTCCTTCCAAAGTGATATCTGACGGATTTAATGGACGTTTATAAATCAACTGCCTTGGTGGTGCAGCGGTAGTGTGTGCGACTGCTGATCATGATCATGGGTCTCGGGTTCGATCCCCGGGTCGGGCAAAGTTATTGAGCTTTTTCGTAAAAAGAAAAATTCTCAGTAGCAACTTAGAGTTGGAAATGTGCCCGGTAGACGGCAATAGGCTCACCCCCTATTACGTGGGACTTAAACATAGCTGGCGAACCGTGGGTGTGTAGTACACCTCTGCCTACCTCTTTGGGGATACAGGCGTGATGCTATGCTTATGTTTTCTAAACCAAGAAACCAAGTATTTTTTATATTACAAGATGCCACAAGAATACAGCGTGCTGATAGCCTATATATATATCAGTAACAGAAAACGCATCACTTGCGCCTTGTCAACCCCAGAGAAACGGCTGGAAGGTGGAGAAGGAGGATGACAGAGATGGGATGAGGAGAGTATTTGTACCACCTGCACTGTCAATCTTTCGATAAAACGCAACGCTTCATTTTAATTTTAAATAGAACCTTTTTAATTTTATTTTGAACAGTAGCTATAGCTACTACCGTTTCTGTGCTCTGATGATATTTTGTGAAAACTTTGTATTTTTGGAAACTACGCTTTATCGGTTATAAGCATGGACTAAAAAATATACGGTCATGGTGATAAGAAAAAATAATCCTTACTAATATCATTAATGCGAAAGTGAGCTTGTTTGTTTTCACGCTGTAACTACAGAAGCAATCATCATGAAACTTTGCGAACATGTAGTCTAGAGCCCAGAAAAAGATATAGGCTATTTTTTAAAATTAATTGTTCCCGTGTCGTAGAGTGATGTATTTTTTATATTCTATCATTAGTAAACGTGAGCTTTCGACAAATGTTGATGCAGAGCTTGTCTAAACTACAACTCTGCCAAAAACTTAATGATCTTCAGTGAAAAAATCTTTTGTCCGTGTGGTGACGGACTAAGAATACAAGTGTCAACACACCATTCTTTCCCACGGGTGTCCTATGAGGCGACTAAGGGAAGTAAGCAATTATCATTACTTGCATGGCTGGTGGTAGGGCTGGGTACCAAGTAGGAGTACTCACGTGGTATCGGGCCCGAGTGGGTTGGTACCACCTTCTCCTGTGTGACCGGCCATGAAGTATATCGTTGCGTTTCGGCTGTAGCAGGAGATAGCCATTTATTCTTTCATTTCATATCTGTGAAATCAAATGGTGACCTTGAGAATACCTTCGATATAGTTGAGTCCATGAGCAACGGTTAAAAAAAAAACATACATTAGTTCTCTGTATCGCAGAAGATATTACGATGTGATACTATTGTTTGATGCCAGGTGCTCTGGCGGCTGTGAAAGGATGCTGCGCATTCTGCGACTGTGGCCCTTGTTGCCCCTGCAGTTCTCAAGGCTATGTAATACACGACGCTGAACGTGCTATGCAGCGACGCGTTGAAATGCGAAAATTTGACGCGCGAGTCAAGACAGACAAGCAGCGTATGCGTGTTATGTATGACAAGATTTAGCTCGATCACTCTACGCGATATATATTGATTTCTGAAATAAATCTGATTTTATAAATATACGCTTTTAATTTATGATAATGTATCAATAAAGGTGATGACATGGAATGGACTATGCTACATGATCTTTAGAGATAGAGCCTTGCTTATCCCAGCAAGAATGGGCCGCCTCGAGCGCGGAAATACCACAAAGATCAGCGTACTTTTGTGTTTCGTATGGTGAATGACAGCGCTGGAGGCCCAACCCCATCCTTAATCTCTCCTTATTATCCTTCTTTTACATCACGTTTTATTTTCCTTGTAGTTAACGACTTGAATATAGGTATACATTTTTTCCGTCTTATCAATAGAATAGATCATTTCAATATTTCAAAAGCTGTTGATATGTCTATCGTAAGTTCGCCTACTAAGAGATAATACCTCACATTCCGACGGAGAGGAAAACTGTTCCCAACACCAAGACAGGAATGCATTGTTAAAAAAGACGTATTTCCTTCCACAGGATTCAGGGTATTTCATAACTAAAGCGGGTAAATATTTTAGATGTCAAAGGGCATTTATTATATTATTTGTTGTTTTATATGTCCTTGATGTTACTAGAACACAACGCACTATGAAAAACTATTTTTGATGTGAAAACATATAATACGGAGGTAGGGTAAAACCGGCTGCTGGCGTGGCGCCAATTTATTTAATTATTTTTAATGCCATCTGTTGACTCTAAGAAAGCATCTAACTAAGAAGTATAATGTCAATTAATAAATTAATAACAGTTTTAACTCGTCCATGGATAACGAGAGGGCGCTTACCTAGAATTATATAAGACTAGAAAAATATTTGAAGAAAGAAAGAAAATCGATATTTTCACATCTGCGAGACGTCCCGTGACGGCTCATTATTTTTTCTACTAGCACCAGGTTTTTTTTCAAATCTATGACATCCATGATTGCGGTTCAGCGGGTTCTCGGGTTAAGGAGAGTTCATGAGTGTTTAAATGATTAATAGTTTTAGATGTGAAAATCTTCGAAGGACTATTCTTATGCTGCTTAGCCTTCAGCAAAGAGTAAAGTAATACTAATGACCTTCAGATACGAGTATCTTGCCTACTGACCTTAATCTTATTAAAAAGTAAGCTAAACAACATAGACACTAAAGATTGTATTATTATCTGTCAGAACTTTCTGGTTATGGTTATACATATACCTACATCTCAAACTAAATATATCTAGACAGAGCGAAGAAAATTCTTTGACATGTATGAGCGAGAATACAAGATACAATTTACTGGTGCAAAAAACAGACAAAGTCATAGATTTTTGTCTTTGTTGCCGTGGCCAGTTTTTGGTATTGTCACGATTTCAAAATGCTTTGTCTGTCACGATTCAACTGACGTAATCAAATATTTGTATAAAAATTCGGGTTTTAATTAAAACTTAATGTTAATTTGTGTTTTGAGAAAAATACTACGTGGTAATAGTACTTGTAAAATAGTGTACTATGCTACAAAAGCTACAGCGAGCGAAAAAATACAGGTATAACATTTCATTCATATGTAGTCGAAAATGAAAAAAATTTAATGATTGAATGCTATAAAGTGATATAAAATGGGCTTTTTTACTCAAAATTAATAATTGCTACTAAGATACACTCGCAAAACACGTTTTCTATTACTGAGAATTGTTTCGGTGTTGCCTTATTGCGAATTTAATTTGCCCAGTTTTCACTTTACTAAAATTGATATGTAATTTATGAGATGATGATAAATATTTACTATTTTATGTTTCCCTCTAATCCAGATGCGAGATCGAAATGGGTTTATGCTACGGGAAAACGAGGCAACTCACGAAATACCCAAAATATGTTCTACGACATTTTGTTGATGTTTCATTATACATAATAAGAAAATAGTAAGCAAAATCATTGCTTACATGAACATATTCAATGTTCATGTAAGTATAGCTTTTATAGTCTTTGTAACTTCAAAATACATAGCATCACGCCTGTATTCCCCGAAGGGGTAGGTAGAGGTCTATTACACACCCACGACTCGCCAGCTATGTATAAGTGCCACGTAATAGGGGGCGAGCCTATTGACGTCTACCGGGCACATTTACAAACTCGGGGCTGCTACTGAGAATTTTATTTTGTTTTGAAATATTCTCAATAACACTGCCCGACCCGGGGATCGAACCCGAGATCTCATGATCAGCAGTCGCTTACACTAACACTGCACCACAGAGGCAGTTGTTAATTCATATTTGTAAGTAAATCTCAATTCTAGATTATGACTACCGCTGTAGTCATAATCTAGAATTCAGAGAAACTGATTTGCTCTAAGATCATATTCAATTAGTGAAATCAGCGCTGGAAGGAAGATAATTATTTTCTTATTTGACCCAGAAAAGAAAGAAAAGATAATTTAGTTATATTCTTGTGTACTATTATTTTATTAAATATAACTTATTATTATTTACCAGATGAGATATCGAACAGAACGGCAATTTATGGAGCAGCAATACTAACCTTGCATCAAGGCTCAAAGTCTTGGTATTTCCCTACGTGATCGAATTCTTATTACGGAGATCCATAGAACGTGACTATCCGACATAGCCTGCCAGGTTTGCATGCTGAAGTGGCAATGGGCAGGCCATATCGCTCGACGAGCTGACAACCGTTGGGGAAAAAGCTTTTCGAGTTGCGACCACGTATCCGACAGCGCAGCGTAATATGGCCTCCCACCAGATGGACCAAATATATGGTCAAAGCTGTAGGGAGCCAGATGCAGCTTTGACCATATATTTGGTCCATCTGGTGGATCCAGAGATGCAGTCAGCACAAGCCCGCTAGTTCTGGTACTCTCTTGGGGAGGCCAATGTCCAGCAGTGGACGTTTAAAGACTGATAGTTGGATGAATAGAAGGGGTGGTAGATTTACTTTTAAATAAATATTTTGATAAACGCTGTGATTTTCAATTAAATATTTGTTACGAAGAGTTTTTTATTTACGATCATGTTATATACCTCATTCTAACTATCGTTTATTTTGCCCAAATATGGTTAAATATTTATCAACCTGGCAACATTTAAAAAAATATTGCTGTTTCAAGTGCGGCCACGCCGTGGCTCCGTCTAGTTAGTCTGAGACCTACATATTTATACGCATTACTCTTTGGTCAGAACATATGTCAATCACTCATCAAATTACACCGCCAAAATGTTCACAGTCAGCTGTTACGCATTCCATCCTTTCATCCTGAAGTTCGTACGACTTTGGAGGTACGTCCAGGTGGTGACGGACATCCTCACCTGCATACTGACCATGCTGTGTTGCCAGTGTATCGATATGATGCCGCTATCCACCCTATCTACTGCTGAGACCAAGACCTCTGATGAAATATTAAAGGTATTCTTTTTTGAGGATGCTAGTAGATGAACTATTTTTCAAACTTATGTTAGGTAAGTGGAAAAGGTTATGGACTTTGCAATATCCAGGATACATTCTACTGCATCATTCATAAGAACCGAGAGAAGAATGATCATAGGGCTACCTATCTTCTGTACAATCAAGGCATGGAGATGCTTTATGCCTGGTCAAAAGGGAGAAGAGGGTAGTGACTATCCGTTCAAATCTAAATGAGCACTCTCAATTGGTAACAAACCTTAGTATCGGTTTTGCATAAACTTTCTCTTTATGTGTTATCACAAGGCAAAATATTATAATTTTAAAAAGAAACAGTGAATATTCTGTAGGCTTACGTGTTTAGGAAGCTTAATACCTACTTTGAAAGTGACAAATAAGCATACGACAAACAGTATAGAGAAAAGCAACGAGACAAGTAAAGTACGTATGTGAAGACAACATGTGATATAAATTTAAAGGGCTTAGCATTTCAAATGTTTAAAAATATATAGCGCTAGCTTTTGCCTGAGGTTCCGCCATAATGGTTCAAGGTTCCCGATATAATAGCGGGATAAATTAATATATACCATGCTTTAAGTCTAATCAAAAGATTTTTGATCTATATTTTTTAGCATTTGACATGCTCTGCTACTTTTTTTAAGCAAAAATTATTTGTGAATAAGGAAAAAGAGAATTTTTTGGACGAGTGGGAATCGAACCCGCGTATTTTCCAATCCGGGGAAGTGCTCTAAGCCTCTGAGCTATCGTACAGATCTTTCGATCATCCCAATCTCCTCATCACATTTGTCTTTACGACCAACGCCATCTATCGGAATGCATTTACATGCATTAATCAAAAGCTTTCAAACAAAAAGTTTCATCAAAATTCGTTCTGTAGTTTTTGAGTGAAGCCCGAACAAACAGACAAAATTTATAAAAAAAATTGTTTTCTGTTTAGAGACGCCTATACATTATTTTTTTCTCAAATATATTAAGTATATAGATATAGCCCTATTACAGCTTTTTAATAGTGCCTATTAGATAGTAACATTGTAAAATACGTAGTATAATTATTATGTTATGTGCCGAAGATAGAAACAAAAGCGGTATTTGTCGCGTGTTGCCGACCCCAAGGTAAAGGATGAGAGGTGCAGAGGAAAGAAGGAAAGGAGAAATGCATTAGTAGGAATATCTGTCATTGATTTGCGTCGTTATTATATCGCGGTATTTCAAAGGATTTATGCTGGAATGAGCGATACTTTGCCGCCATAATATCATCACAATAATGAATGTTTATAGTGTTTATAGAAAAGCAAACCAAAGCGTTATGGTAATGTTACCACTGAAGTAATGTAACACAGTTCCAGTGGTTCACCAACAAAGGCGGAGAGACGCCACACAGCGGGTTTATTTAGTAGGCGAGGACCCCATACTAGGTACTCTATTCGTTGCCCCGAACGACGGGGTGTGCGGCACCATCAATCGATGTTTTCACATCTGGCAGATGTGAAAACATCGATTTTCTTTTTTTCTTCAAATATTGTTCGAGTCTTATATAATTCTTGGTAATCGCCTTCTCGTTATCCATAGATGAATAAAAACTTTTATTGGTTTATTAATAGACATTATACTTCCTAGTTAGAGGTTTTTGTCAACAGATGGCGTTAAAACCAACTAAGTAAATTGGCGTGGTGACGTCGCCTCGCCAACAGCCAGTTTTACCCTCCCTCCACATTAGATGTTTTCACATTAAAAAAGTATTCAAAATGTTATTAATCCCTTGCCACATGTTATTGTATAATCTTTCAGTACCACTTCTCAGCGTCTCCGGAACTAGACCCAGAAAAACAAACACAGGAGCGTTCATCACACGTACTCATAGACTTCTCTGCACAATTTGAGGGCACACCTATGCCCGTTAAAAGCCAGGAACTCCTCCAGATCTATGACAGACCAGAAGAATTGCAAATCATGAGACCGAATTCCGTGTTCCAAAGTTATATTTTGGAGGACAATACTAATATGCCTGCCGTTCATACATTGAGAAATAGTAATAAATCAGGTAATATATCCATCCATCCATCCATCCATCAGCCTTTCAACGTCCAATGCTGGACATAGGTAATAATTATAGATAGGCCTAAAATGCAGGATCTCTATTCCATAGAAATTTGATTCAACTGTGCATCTTTTCTAATTAGAAGTTTAGGTTAAGATTATGCACATCGTTGGTTTGCTATTGGAGCTTTGTTCATCCCGGCATGGATGGACCGGCTTGATCGGGGAAGTACCACCCTCTCAGAGAAGATCAGTGTACTTTTGTGTGTCGTATGTTGAGTGACAGCGCTGGACGCCCAACCCCGTCTCTATCCTCTCCTTATTTTCCTTCTTTTCCATCACGTTTTATTTTATTTGGTGTTAAAGACGCGTGAGTGATGCCTCTGGTGTTGCTGGCGTCTATAAGCTACAGGAACCGCTTACATCAGGTGGGCCATATGCTTGTTTGGCAGCCATGTAGTATAAAAAAAACAAAATTGATCTTATATGTTGATTGATTGGTAATCTTTTATAGTTTAGCATTAGTATATACTCGTACTAAATATAAAATGCCTGTTTAGATATTTTTCGATAAGGCGGGTATTTTAAGGCAAAAATCTTTTTAGTTGTTAATTTATTAGCGTCATCAATAAGCAGTGGTAGACTTGTGATAAAAATCAAATATTGCCGAGATAAAGGCATTGAGTTCCTTTTTTCGTTAAGGCGGGAGAAAATATCCCGTCATTTTTAAAGTATAAATTATTTGAGAATAAGGAAAAAGAGATTTTTTGTACTAGCGGGAATCGAACCCGCGTCTTTTCCAATCCGGGGAAGTGCTCTAAGCCACTGAGCTATAGTACAGGTACTTCGACCATCCCAATCTCCTTATTACATTTGTCTTTACGACCAGCGCCATCTATCGGAAGCATTTACATGCATTAAACCGATATAGTAAGTTTAATTTTGCAATTAAAATTCATACTATTTGATGGCGCGATTTTTTAAACATTTTGATCTATATTTTTTAGCATTTGACATGCTCCGCCACTTTTAAAGTATAAATTATTTGAGAATAAGGAAAAAGAGATTTTTTGTACTAGCGGGAATCGAACCCGCGTCTTTTCCAATCCGGGGAAGTGCTCTAAGCCACTGAGCTATAGTACAGGTACTTCGACCATCCCAATCTCCTTATTACATTTGTCATGTAAATGCTTCCGATAGATGGCGCTGGTCGTAAAGACAAATGTAATAAGGAGATTGGGATGGTCGAAGTACCTGTACTATAGCTCAGTGGCTTAGAGCACTTCCCCGGATTGGAAAAGACGCGGGTTCGATTCCCGCTAGTACAAAAAATCTCTTTTTCCTTATTCTCAAATAATTTATACTTTAAAAGTGGCGGAGCATGTCAAATGCTAAAAAATATAGATCAAAATATCCCGTCATGCTCAGATCAAATAAAAAAGTTTTTAGGTATATCTCACCACCGAAGGAATGTAACATAGTTCCAGTGGCCCGCCAATAACGGCGGAGAGATGGCACACGGCGGGTTTCTTTAGTGGGTGAGGGCCCCACACTACCCTGGTCGTTGCCCTGAACGATAGGGTGTGCGGATAGGAACATTTTTCCCACCGCAACAAAAAAAAACAAAAAAAATGTTAAGTATATCTCAGGTTCCCGGTATAGTAGCGGGAGAAAATGTATACCAGGTTTTAAGTCTAATCAAGAGTTATCGAATAAAAAATGTAGCATCAAAAATCTAAATAAAAAAGTAGTTTTTGCGTGATGCGCAAACAAACACACAGACAAGCCGACAAACAGACAAAAATCTAAAAAAATGTCTTGTGTTCACGTCTATATAGTTTAATACAGTATTTTTTTTCTCAAATATCTTAAATGTAAAGATAGCTCTGTTACAGCTTTGTAATAGTTGGGACAAACGGAGAATCCCTCCTCGAACAAGCCCGCGTACAAATATTACTCTTATATAAAACATAAAAAAATGTACAAGAATACTAAGACTTTATAATTCGTGAGTCACTCAACATGACTAACTCATATAAAGTATAAAAGTCTTGAACAAATGTTGTAAAAGTGAAATGGTATAATAATTGAAGTTACTGTAATGAAACACCTACTGCTGTTTTGAAATGATTAATTAGTTTGTGTTCAACTTTTAAACATAACGAGTAAAAGAAAACTAAGTTTGGTGTAAAGTCTTAAAGTAGTCTTCGTATTTGTTTTCTTTGTTTGATTGTCGCTGGTTACTTTATTTATACAAGCTGCAAGCCGCGACTTCGTTCGCGTGGAATTTCGATATTTTATTTTTAAGTTTTATTTCAACCCTTTTTCTGTCCCACTGTTGAGCACGGGTCTCCTCTCAAGGTGAGAGGGATGTAAGTAAGTGTAGATTGAGGGTCACCCCATCATATCATACTACATAGTGTTTGGGATATAATGTATGCATAATGTACTATGAAAAATAATTAAAATGGTCCATATTAATACGACACTAATCATATTCTAAGACGGTTCCTCGAAAATTCTCGACTCCACTCAAGCGCTCTCAAAGAGATTGGTATTCATATTTACAAAAAATCTTCTCCACTCGACCCCTGTTCTCACTCGAGGTGAGGAAACAACTGTCCATCCCAAAGTACGTCGAGACCAATCAGATTTTCCTAATGTTTTCTAACCTTTTTTCAGAACAACCCCTTGAAGAGATTGAAGTTACGTTATAAGACCTGCCTTGCTATACCAATATTATTATTTTTGTTAGTAATATATTCTTTTAATATATAAATCTAAATAAATAATTTCACGAGTATTCTGTCTATACCACCAGTAGATGGAGATTGTTTTTATAAAAGATCGATTTTTAAAACAATCTGAATTGTAGTCTAAAGAATTGATAGCAAATAAGTCGATGTCTTGAATATCAATTTTTCGATTCATCTATCGACATCAATTAAAATAGTAGATTATTTTGGCCAGTAATTTAATTTATTAGTCGATCGCTGATCGCCATCACTATGATTTGTCTGGTTCTGTTATAAGCACATGAGCAACTGAATACAATCATGTCGACTGTGGCTTGTGTTCTACCACACGTTTAGTAATAAAAATATCTACTTTAGAACTATAGTAGAATCCGGATATAACGCAAGCCTGCAAGGGACCGCCGATACTATATCGTACTAACCGGATGAACGGCAGGATTATTTATTTACATACTTAACTTACGAATACATATTATAAAAAATGCAAAAGTTTGATTTTCTTATTTAGGTAAATAAAACATTTTATAGGAATCACATATCATTTATTTTAATGGTTCTTAAACGAAAAAACTCTGTGTTACTAACGTAGAAAGTATTTTGATTTTGTTTTTGACCAACTTTTGCTCGGTAGTAAGAACTTCGTACAGCATTGTGAATTCATGACATCATTGTTTTCATAAGATCATCATCAAAGTTAGTTTGAACAAACACATTGAGCGTTTCCGCAGCCTTCAGAGCTTCCGACACAGTCAAGGTTGGATGAATCTCCTCGTTTGTCATCATCACCGTCGCTATCTTTGCTATTCGCATCGTTGACGATGATATTTTGAACATGTCATAACAGGTGACACTGACAAACACTGTGATTTACACGCGCCAATAAGGAGAGGTGAAACGCACGGCGCGGGGCAGAGTGAAGTTGGGGTGCAGAGGTATCAGTGTGTAGATTGTGTAAACAAAACACTGCGTGTCGTTTTAACAGGACGTATTATCATAATTAATTGTCGCTATAAGCAGTTGGTCGCTTAAACCGGAGTCACACTAAACGGTCATATTTTCTCAGTATCTAACTAGGAAACCTAACTTGAGTAAACGTTATCGTTGCTAAGATCGGTTAGTTGTTATAAGCGAAGTCGTTATAAATGAATTCTACTGTATGTGTAAATATGTCCAATAGATCGTCAGCTATAATGACTACAGAAACCGACTACGCGACTCCTAATAATGAAACAGGAAAATATATTTCTATCAAAAGTTTTAATGTAATATATGACATAGTAATATTGATTAATAATTTATTTAAATTAAATTACTAGGCACAACTTTCAAAACACATAAAACAACAAGAAAATAATACTAGCCTAATAGCCTGTCCAACCATATTAATTTTACTTTTGACAGCTCGAGTAGTAACGATCGACTTTATTTATCAAGAAGTTTTAATTGATTTAACACATTGATATTTTATTATTGCTTAATGTTTTGTATTCTTTTAAAAAACATACGTTGTAGCAAATGGCTCTTGCGGTATTAGAAAAAATATCAATATTAAAGAAATTATGATAAACCAGTCAAACTGTATTGCACGCCTCATAAGCGAAGCATTGAGGTGGGTATTACTCTCGTTTTACGCAGAACAACTGATTTTTCAAACTTAAAATGTCTCTATTTATCATATATTGCACTTGTAAAATAATATATACACACACATATTATCAAGAAAAAAACACTATTTTTAACACTCATGATATTTTTGATGGCATTTTTGTTATATAAACTAGTTAAAAAACTGTTTAAAAAAGTACTGATTTGGACGTCCGTGTGTTGTAGATATATTCGGACAATGTATGTTAACACGATAACGACCGAAATACATTACTAATCGAGTATTTTTTTCTTTTACGATTCAGTATAAATACGAATAGAGCCCTATCACTTTTCACGGTATGATTCGATGGTTGGTGGGTTAATTGTTATCAAATAAATAAAAAAATTGTGAATATTTACGCTCGACTTGACACTAAAACCAGCGCTATCCTTATTTCGTGAGAACTACTTCTATAGACCAATATAGAAGTGCTTTTTAAAATTAGCGCTAGATAGCGTTTATGACATGAAAACCACAGTACTTTTTGAAATTACTTATCAAATAATAAATTTTATTGTTAAAAATGAAGATTATGAGGCACTTTTGGATTTTCCAAAGTATTAAAGTCTACGTAATCCAGCGAAGCCATAAAAACCATGCCAAACTTGTAATTACACGCGCTCATGCACACAAATACCAGAAAATGTTACCAGAATATGATTTAAAATTACCCCAAATGACTCTACCATTTCGTACGTTACATACATGAATACGTCGTCAGCGCCATAATATTCCCTATAGGATTTGCTGTAAACCTACTTTATACATTTACTTCCTTTATATTTTAACACAAAAAACTTTTAAAAATTTACCCAAATTATAGAGATTATTTCTTTCCAGTGACAACACTTTCACACACACACATCTTTCAATAGGTGGCTTCACTTTTTAGTGGACAATATGGTGTCTTTATTTTTTAGTAAGTCGTGAACCTATATAGGGAAACAACTTTATCAGATATCGTTAGAGCAGTTTAATCTTTGAAGGACGCAATTTTGTAGCTGTGGCGGATGACCTATCGGTTTCATAGATCTGAAATGAGAGATTTGTTTGCTCGAAAACCTTAAAATTGTTTATACAAATATTATAACTGCCTTACTAATAAACGTAATAACCTCTGAATAGTTATTCAGTGTTTTGTCTTTATCACTAATATGCCACTTTGACGTTGAAAGAAAGAAACAAAACACCGAATAACTATTCGGAGCTTATACAATGTTTATTAGTAAAGGGGCAAGTGTTTATCCAGAGTGTAATTTAACTGGATATCTTTCGTTCAAATCCATTTAATCACTAGACATACCTATATGCTAAAAATAGCTATCCTACAGAAAATGTTCATTTTTCTGTATTTAAAGTATTCTATATATCCGTATCTCGTCTATCTACATAATTTCACCACAGTCATCATCCACTCATTTAGCTATATCGGAAGCTCAAACACCAAAGTATCTACGCACCTAAATATCTTCAAAACCTTTCTCATTTTTATTACTTTTATGAAAATAAAAATTATTATTATATTATTATTATTATACTGACTGTACTGGTTTTTTATCGTCTATGGTTAGACATAGACCTCTAACCTCCGAAAGAAGAGCGCCACAAGGAATGGTTATAAACAATCCGCAAATAACGGCTTAGACCAGGCTCAATCTTCACTACCAAATACGCGGTTGCCATTAAATAAGCTTTCTTCTGGTTAATGTTTCATCGAGCGATGCGGTTTGTCTGTTACCATTTCAATATGTCAGCTCTCGAAGTGAAACTGGAACGAACCACTACGTATAAAAAATCTAAAACTTACTGTACGCGCTTCCTACTCTACAATCATTCACTGTAATTGAATATGACCTTTAATACCATGCTGGTCAAAACAGATGACATTGGGTTTTGTCGAGATTTTCTACTTTTGCAAATTTTACTACATTAACAGACTCTTAAAGCATCCGTGGAATGGAATAGTAGTAGTATTCCCAGTCTTCTTAGTCAGTCAGTAAAATTTTAATATACATAATTGAAAACAGTTGATATTAACTTCGGATGCTTCAAGTCCCATTCCTTCATAGTCTTCATCATACTCTTCAAGTTAGTAGACTTCGCTGAACGCTGATGAGAATAACCGCTGCTTGGTACTTCTTCATTTTTAGGGCACGACACTGAAATATATTAAATCTAACGTCAAAATGCAAAAATCTGGGTCTAGCCTTATCCCAAATTTTGTTGGAGATGGCTATTACGGTCGGCATCCGATCTGTTTGGTTTTACCGTTGTGTCATTCGTATTTACACCAGTTAAGTAGATGCCATAAAATTACTTTTTCCAACTCATATTTTATCCTGCTTGAGTTACGAAGTCACAGGGAAACAGCTTTTTAGTAAATTTGGTATTCTGCCATTAAGACTATTATTAAGTTCATGTCAATAAAAAGATTAGTGACTACAGTAATAATATATATTCATTTACCTCTTCCTCTTGATTTTTTGGAGCCAGTGACTTCCTCTGTTTCTTTATACTCCCGGGAACCCAAAGAGCACATTGACTGAGGTAGTTTTGTTTCAAAAATGCGGTCAATCAGACCTAAATGAGAATATAGTAGTCGTTGTTATAGTAGTCTAATAGACAACCAGGAAAAGCGTGACAGTTTTCGACACCTTCAAAGGAGTATTGGTCTTTGTCGTAGACAGAATATCTATTTTCAGAAATGCATTATTTTTTCCAGTAGACGGATACTATTCTATTTCAACATGTCTCGCTGTTGGACAGAAGCATCCGAAATAGAAGGTGAAATTAGTCTGTCTAATATTTTAGACAGACTAATTTATACACTGTCTTGAGGATATGACTTATTGTCTCGCACACCTGGTGACATTTTATAAGGTATTTTTTGTTGCTACATTTTAGATGCGGGTCATTTACCATGATTGCATAGAAACACTGCAATGCAACTCATGTTGGTGTTATACTGTTGGCAATAAGAAAACGAGTAGTGTGCTTTACCATTTAAGACTTTGTTGTTTCTTACTGTCGGATATAATGTTGTTGAGTACTATACAAATGAAAATAGTAGGAAAGGCAGCGTCGCAGTCGACTGTATATAAAAAAAATGGGTAAATGTTCTTTTGAGATAAAATAAATTACAAAGGATCCAAATTTACCCTTCTCTTCTACGAACTCTAACATAGATACAGCTGTTCCTTCTATTTCTTCCCTTTCTCCTTCTATTTCAGTCTTCTCGGCTTCACTCGTACTAGGTTCATTGATGGGTAGTTTTACGTAAGCACTTTTTTCCTAATAACATCACAAACATTAAAGTAACTAGCTTCACTATAAGACTTCTAACCGAAACTTGAACTGCATGTACTTCAAAATTAAAATCCATTAAGTAACTAAAACGCATTTCACATAAATTCCTTATTGAGATAAAAATATTGTGTGTGATTAGATCTACCTGTATGTTAAAATTGAAATAGAACCTTTATTTTTCGGAATAAAAACCTTACTAATGAGAGATAATAGAATTATGTCTTTATATAATATTATGTCTTTATTAGAGCAAAATATTTTTTAGAATATTTGTCTGTTTGCCTATTGAGCTGTTTTTGCTATTGTATTTGCCTGAGTGGGAATCGAACCCACGACCTCGTCCACGGAAGTCGGTTACACTACCAACTACGCCACGACCTCTCTGAGCTAGCTGTGTATATTTGTTAACATAATTTCGAAAAGTCAAATGCCATACATAATCAAAAGTCCAAGGGTCGATCCCAATACCTCCGTTAGTGCAGATCTTAGTCTTACCGCTGTGGCTATTGTGTCACTGCATTAAAATACTTTGTATTAATCAAATTTTACCGGTAAAACCATTAAGTTCTGTATCTCTGGTACGCTGTTAATGAAATCCCAAAAATCACAGCACTTTCTCTGTACGTAATCAGTGTCGATTGCGTCGTTTGGCGTAAAGTCTATTACAATATGCTGGGTGATTAGCGGTTCACCGCAAGAACTGTCTCCAAAGATGCTGGAGGCCTCCTTGGTTCCAGGTTCACTAGGATTCTTCGTGATAACAGACGGACGGGCGCTGTTATTTACACCAAATAAGTTGATGGTTTCTGCAACCAATTCCATTATGAAAATATTACTATGTTATGCTGATTTGAATGTGTATTTCAGATATTTTTATTGGCTTCTGTTGATTTATAATTGATAAATTTCACAAATTTCCATGTGTTTCTTGAAGTAGCATTCAATTCAATTCTTCATTCTGCCGCTGGCAGTCCTGATGATTTCGCCAATGTCAGGTTTTTTTTCCTTTTTTTTTAATTTTTATTGAATTAAGATAAATATAAATTTTATTTGTTGTTTGGTCACGAATTTGCCAATGACTGACAGAGATTTTTTTCACAAAGGTTTTCAATTCAATAGATACTTGGTTAATGGAGATGTTAGACTAAATATTTTCAAATATCCTGTAAAAAAATAAATTCAAATGTCCCGTTCGATCAAATGTCCCGGTTTTCTTTAGTAAAATAACCTTCACAAATAATGTTTTCCTTTAGGAATAACAGATCATTATAACTACTCGTATTTTTGACATTGCGATGTCCATAGATATAGTAATATAGCAATGTCTCTCCCGTATTTATTACTTTATTGCATTGAGCTCTACTAAGGCTTTATTGCGCTGTCATTAAAAAGTAATCTGTGATCATAGGTGATCATTGATGTAATATTTTTTTATTACAATTTATTTATATCGGCCAGTTATAAAATATAAAAGCTTTTTTACTGCTCCGTTGTATTTTCATTCTGTTCAAAGAATTTCAAATCATTCAAATTTATTGATTTTGATAGCGAGCTGGAGTGAGCTACCATGAGCTACACCCTCGGGTAGAGTTTATGTTCCTTGGCTACACCCCCGAACTTGTAGCTAGTTATATTGGAATTTTAAAGGACAAATTATTTGTGAATGTGGAAACAGAGAATTTTACCGCGAGCGGGATTGGAACCTGCGTCCCCTCCAATCCGGGGAAGTGCTCTAGACTAGTGACCAACGGGCATTCCCAATCTCCACATCACATTTATCTTTACGACTCACTTTACATTTCTTTAAAGTAGCTGAGCATCTCAAGTGTTAAAATACAGATCAAAATATATTGGAATTATTAAAGTTTACTACTAGAATATAAGTGAAGTTGTTAATCAAAAGAGAACCTTATTATCTATGTTTGATCCGCGACCTATGTACCTACCACATGTATTTTCAGAAGGTCCAAACTCTTTACATATGTGAATGAATCAGAATGTTGGTGCATGCAAGCGACGTGACCTGACTTACTCTACTTTTATAAAGCCTTGAAATTTCAACTCTCTGAGTTTCTTTTAAGGTTGTTTATAGCATATACATTTGAAAAATATAGGACAGCCTAGAAATTGGTGTTTAAAAATGTTTGTGACGTTTAAAATATGCACAGCTCATCCCAGTGAATGCACGCTACGATCCTTGGAATGAAAATTCTGGATATGAAACAAGAGATAAATATTCGTATCGTCTATGATATTGCGCATAGTAATAAAAAAAAGCAACACCGTTATTTCTGTAAAATTATCCTACTAATATTATAAATATATGTATGTGTGTTACTTAATTATGCAAAAACAGCTTAACGGATTTGGGTAAAAGCTGCGTGCCCCACACAGCTTATAACTTGAATTAACACACAAAATACTTTTATCCCGAGAAATTTCATGGATTACGTACCGTTGTCAATTTGTGTTGAAATTACCGATGTAGTACTGAATTTTGTTATTAGACAGCACAAATAATTATCTTTAATACAACATGATAAGTAGTAAGGAATCTTAATCAACCTTCTACCGTCCAGAGCTCATCGCTGGACATAAACCCAAGAGAGCGCCACAACGAATGATCCTGTGCCGCCTGCATTCAACGGCTACCTGCAACTTTGAACAGGTCATTGGTCTAACTGATGGGAGGCCAGCCTAGACTGTGTCATTCAATACGTGGTGGTCACTTGAGAACCTTTCTTCCCCAACGGGCCGAGCTATGTGCCCTATCCATTGCCACTTCAGCGTACCGACCCGGAGGCAATATCAGTCACTCTAGTTCTCCTGCGGATTCCCATTTTGCGGATTTTATCACCATAGAAGCTATAGAAGCGCTTGTTTTGGAGGCCGTCGTTTAAGGACCACATCTCTGTTCCATATGTCATCACATAGTGGTAATCCTTCTTTTTAGATACTGTGGAATGTTGGACGATAAGATTTTCCTCAGCTTCCCGAACACTGCCCAGCAGACTATTACTAACTTAATACACTTTTACCCAATTCTAAGTTCACGCAGCTGATGCAGCGGACAGAAGTCTGTAGTTTTTATGTAGCAAGATACGGTTCTTATCGAGCAAGTGTACTATGAATTTCAGTACGAAAACAAAATCGCCAATCCTTGGCGGGGTGCAGGGAAGTTCGGCTAGTTTTTATTGAATCGTTCAAGAACAAGTCGAAGTTGACAAATGCAGCTTACTTGTGTTAAGTGACATTCATTTATCGACATCTATAACTGAGTTTACGGTATAACGGAATAACGGTTTTTACAGTAAACACAAAGTGAAAAATGTGAAATCGAAAATAACACAGTTTTTTACAGTTTGGAGAATTACGACGTCTAATGTCCGCTATATTAGTTTTTGTGACGTCACCTATCCAATATAACAATATGGAAATACCCCAGGATAGTTAATATTATATCGACACTCCATTTGCTAAAACTCGTAATGGTATTTAGTATATAGGGGATAACACACTTCCTGTCGGCTCCCCGCGCGCTGGGGGCTATGTGCTACGCGGATGACACGTTAGTCGTGGCCCAAGGTGAAAATTTCGGAGGCAACATTCCTGGCCAACTTAGAGACCTCGGAAATGGTCAGGACAATCGAGGCGCTGAGGCTTAAGGTGAAAATTTAACAAAAAAGTTTCATCAAAACGATATATGTATATAGACGCTTAAATACATTCATTTTACACAACTCTGTTAAAGCTTTATAATAGTATAGATTTGGCTCAATTATCATGTTTCTCTATCAACGATGTTGATAGGTACTTTCTAATCCAACCACCGCCAAAGCTAGCTATAATTAACAATTTAACGCGTGATAAATTTGAAATTCCAAACGCTTGATTTTAACCCAGTGGTTTGTGTATGCGTGAGTTATGACTTATCCGCCTGTTAACTGATCTATTTACCGTCACATTCCTATCATTATACTTAGCTACCATTTCCATAGACAAGTATAAATTACAAATTTAAAATAATCCCCCATCATTCTGGACTCACTCTTTACCCCATGATCAGGCCCTGGTTATTGTTTATCTATAATCTATACCTATTTTGTTTTTCTTATTTTTTTTTATTTTCCCGGGTTGGGCAATGTTATTGAACTATTTCCTAAAAACAAAAATTCTCAGTAGCAGCCCGGAGTTTGGAAATGTGCCCGGTAGACGTCAATAGGCTCGCCTCCTATTACGTGGGACTTAAACATAGCTGGCGAATCGTGGGTGTATAATACACCCCTTTTTTGTGTCGCTTCCTTCCGCGAGATAATCTCCTCGCAGAAGGCAGCGACCGCGGCCCAATTCCTGACGCTGCCAAGCATCGCTCTGACGACGCTCGGCAGCGAGAGGTCCCACCCTATTTCCGCGACGAGTTCACGGCGCTTCTCGGCCCAAGCCGGGCACGACTCGAGCGTATGCCGCGCCGTGTCCTCGTCACAGCCGCAGTGGTGACAGCTCGGAGTCGCTTCCCTCCTTGCGACTATGTGCAGATATCTGCCGAAGCAACCGTGCCCCGACAGCACCTGCACCAGTCGGAAGATAAGGACTCCGTGCCGTCGCTCCACCCACTCCTCCAGCACTGGTTGGAGCGCTCCTACGGTCCAAAGACCGGCCTGAGGCGCCTTCAACCGTGCCCTCCATCTGGTCATGGCAGTTCGGCGGGCGTCGCCCTGTCACCTGGCCACCTCACTGGGTAGGGGGCGACCGCCCCTCTCCCGCTCTTGCGACGCCCGCCGATACACTTCGGCGAGCACCTCCGCCTCCAAGTCCCACGGGGAGATTCCGGCCAACGCACAGGCCGCCTACGTCGACACCGTGCGGTATCCACGTATGACCCTGGACGCAACGACTCTCTGTGGTCTCCACAGAAGAGCCCTGTTCAGTGCGTCCAGCGACCCCACCCACACGGGTGCGCCATATAGCGCCATCGACCGGACCACCCCCGCGTAAAGCCGTCGGCACGCATTGTTGGGTCCGCCCATATTCGGCATGAGCCGTGCAAGGGCGGATGCTGCGCCGACGAGCCTCGGTGACAGTCGGAGGAAGTGCTCACGGAATCGCCACCACCCGTCCAGCACCAGGCCCAGATACTTAATCTGGGCCTACACCCCAATCTGAACCTCTTCGACTGTGATCGAGGCACCAGCAGGTGGTCGACATCGGAGCCCATGGCAAAGTAGGGCTTCCGACTTGTCCAGGGCCACCCTAAGCCCCAGCGCCCCGATCCTCCTGACCACCTCCGAGGACCCTAAGGTGGCCAGGAACGCCGCTTCCTTGAAGTTTCCACCCCGGGCCACGACCAGCGTATCATCCGCATAGCAGATGACCGCCAACCCGGGGGGGAGCCGACAGCGCAACACCCAGTCGTAACCGATGTCCCACAGGAGCGGCCCCAGGACCGAACCCTGTGGGACACCGCACGACATGGGTCTCCTCACAACGTCCCCTATGCGGCTCTCATAGACGACGCTGCGGCCCTCTAGATAGTCCGCCACCAGCCGCCTCAGGTATCCAGGCACCCTGTGATACCGGAGCACCTCCCTGATGCAGCTGAATGGCAGACTATTAAATGCGTTGGCGATGTCAAGCGACACCGCCAACAGCATTTCCCCGCCGGTGACAACCGCCGCGGCCGCGGCCCTCAGATGCATGATCGCGTCGACTGTCGAACGACCAGCTCGAAAACCGAACTGGGCGTCCGACAAGTCGGGCCCGACGTCGCGCAGGTGCTGGACAATGCGGGCAGCCAGGATTCTCTCCAGCAGCTTACCTGCCTCATCCAGCAGCACGATGGGCCTGAAAGCCCCGACCGAATCCGGCGTTCGTCCCGGCTTCGGCAGGAGTACCAGCCTCCCCTCCTTCCAGCAGTCAGGGAACCGTCCGGATGCCACTATTCATTGAGGCCGTTCCAATAATCCTAAAATCAATACCATTACTATAAGTTGACCATTAAAATAAGTAACATATCTAGCCTTTATTTACCCTCTCCGCAGTCATAAGCTAGTTTTTAGGTTATATCTCTAGTTTTCGATAAAGTAGCAGCCACAAATAGCAGAGCAAACGTCATGATATCACAGGTTGAAGAGCGTCTGGAACGAAGACGCAGGTTGAACCCTGCCACCACTGAAGGAATGTAACATAGTTCCGGTGGTGTGGCATACGACGGGTTTATTTAGTGGGTGAGGGCCCCACACTACCTTGTTCATTGCCCCGAACGACGGAGTCTGCGGTTAGGTTCATTTTTAACCGCCTTACAAAAAAAAAAATGTTGGACTCTGCTCGTGTCTGGATGACTTGTATTAGGTAAAGGTGCTGGGGGGTGCTAATTTGTCCGGTTTACCTCCTAGTGGTAGTTCAGCGGTAACGTCAGCCGCCGAGACGTCCGCCACTGAAGAGAGTGGCCCGAGTGAGGGCGCTAATATACTGACACCACGGCCTGCAGACATTGCGGTGGTGTTGGAGCCGCTCCCGTCGCGGTTCTGGCGCAAGCGCACCCTGTCTCAGGGGGGCGCCGCATCGGAGTCCGATGGAAGCTCAACAGAGATGCCTCTCCCTAAAATACCCGCAGCGGTCAGGGGTCGAGGCATCAGTCGGCCCGGGACACCAATCCCACGCGCTGTCTCAGCCAATAAGGCTGAGACGTTAAACTTAAGAAGAGCTGAGGCGGAGCAAACGGCAGAGGAGCGCTTAGCGCTCCTCTCAGAAAAGCTCCGCCTTCCCATTGATTGCAATGGGCCGCCTTCGGCGGCTAAAATTGCAGAAAGAGCCGCGGACAGCGTGGCCATAATTTCAACAGTGGCCACGGGCTCGAGAAACCTAAAAGGTAATTTCGTCCGGTGACTGAAAAACGCCGCCACTGAACTGTCGAACGTGGTGGAGCGGTTGGTGGCTCAAAACGAGTGTCTTGTGGCAGAGATAGCCGACCTCGGGGCGCGGAACTAGCGCCTTGAGGAGACGGTCCAAGAATTGCACCGAGGGATGGCCAACGTGAGAGCGGAACTTGGGCATCCTGCGGCTGTCCCGCGGGCCGTGGCTGCTGAGGTGCGGGTTGAGCCTGTGCTACCCGCGACCACATCGATACCGTCCAGCGCTCAGTCAGTGGCTAGCCCGGAGCTGGAAGAGGGAATGGTCCGCGCAATCATTGACCGCATTTCTGCGGTCTTTGATCCACGGCTTGAGGCTTTGGCCGCAAGGCTGCCACCAGAGCCACGACTACGGCCGCCGCTAGCGACTGTTAGAAGTGGCACGACGCACTCGGTAGCGACAGCCTTGCCGTGTAGAGGGGGCCAAGTATCTTTTGCTGCAGCGGCGGCCAAGCCACCACCCGCAAAAACGCCAGCTTCTTTGGCCGAAACAACGGCCCAGAAAAAGAAGGGCAAAAAGAAGGGCAAGGCGGAACAAGCCTCGAGGGGTCAGCCCCGAGAGGAGTTTCCGCCTCTACCAAGCTCCACTGTGCCTCAGCGTACTGCTGCGCCGAAACAGATTGCCGCACCCTCGCGGACTGCGGCGGTCATACTCCGGGCTTCTTCCCCCGGCCCTGACGCTGTTATGTCCTCGGACGTGGACTGGCAAGTGGTGGAACCCCAGCGATCCCGGACCAGGGGTCGCGGCATTGCTGCGGGGCGTGAAGCGGCGCCGATAACCCCGAGAGGGGAGGCTCCAAAGCCAAAGAAAATAAAAAAGAGGTCGCGCAAGCTGAAAGTTCCTAAGACAGCAGCGGTGGTCATCACCCTGCTGCCTGAAGCGAAGGAAAAGGGCCTGACATATGAGGCCGTCCTAAAGCGTGCCCGGCGAGAGATAAACGTCTCCGATCTTGGGGACGTTTCTGCTCGCTCTCGCCAAGCCCGGACAGGTGCTCGAATTTTTGAGTACCTGGGGCCGGAGGGCACCAAGACGGCCGACGCGATGGCCGCGAGGCTGCTGGGCTTGTTTCCGGCAGAGAGTGGTGTCCGGGTCGCCAGACCCGTGAAGTGTGCAGAATTGCGCATTTCTTTTTTTTGACGTCTAACAGACAGTTCCCAGTAAAATCCTGATATTATACGAGTATATTGTTCTTATAAAATTTATTGTTAATACTTTGTTTTATATATGTTTTCCATTTAAGTATTTATACTTAAATGGAAAACATATATTAGACTGCCTCGGTGGTGTAGCGGTAGTGTATGCGACTGCTAATCATGAGGTCTCGGGTTCGATCGGTTATAGAGCTTTTTTCTAAAAAGAAAAATTCTCAGTAACAGCCTACACACCTCTGCCTACCCCTTCGGAGAATACAGGCGTGATGCTATGTCTTATGTTATGCTTATAAATACTTATAAACAAACCAGCTGCCCATAACTTAATTATCGTGGTATTTAGCTGTATTTTAGTATTTAGATATTTTTATATATATATTTTTAGCATTCGACATGCTTTAGACATATAAATGAACACAAAGTGTGAAAATGTAAAATTGAAAATAACAGTAAACAACGTCCTTTTTTTTTGTTTCTTTTTTGTTAAGGCTAGAAAACATTTTACTAACTGCACACCCCGTCGTTCGGGGCAACGAACAGGGTAATGTGGGGCCTTCACCCACAAAAGAAACCTGCCGTGTGCCATCTCTCCGCCGTTATTGGCGGGCCACTGGAACTATGTTACATTCCTTCGGTGGTAGTAAGCAACATCCTGCTCGTGACTGTTATTTTAGATATCACATTTTCACACTTTGTATGATCTATGTATCTTAGTATCTTTGATGAGAATAACTTTTATCATCAAATTTAAATGAAATAAAGTATATATTCTGGTCCCCGTCAAGCTCTGTTTACCTGTGAAAACCGCATTAAAATGCTCTCAGCTATTTTAGATATGTATGCGAAAGAAAATTTGGTTGTATCGTTTTTGTTGTATTTTAATTATCGCCCCCTCTACATTTTTGATGAATTAGTCAATGTCAGACAGACATACCGGGTTATACTGTTTTATTATGTAAAGACTAGTTGATACCTGCAACTTCGTGTTCATTGCTTATTACATGTATATAAAAAGGTAACACGCATCACTAAGCTCGTAGGTGCTTATAAAAAAGTAGTTTTTTAAAATTTTAACAAGTCCTCTATATTAAATTAAGATTTCGTAATAATATTTTTTTAAATATCTAAGGATTGATTGGATTGATTTGTTAGGGTAGCCCTGGATAAGTCGGATGCCCTATTTTTCCATGGGCCCCGACGTCAGCCACCTGCTGGCGCCTTGATCATGGTGGCCACGGGTCCAAATTAGGGTTCAAGCTCAGATCAAGCATCTGGGCCTGGTGCAGGGCGGGCGGTAGCACTTTCGCGAGCATTTCCGCCAACTGCTACGAGGCTCGTCAGCGCGGAGTCCGTCCTTGCACGGCTACATTTTACACAAACATTCATTCCCGCCTTAAGAAAAAAGAAAAGGGAGAAATAGGGAGTGCGATAGCTCAGCGGTTTAGAGCACTTCCCCGGATTGGAAGGGACGCAGGTTCAATTCCCGCTCGCACTAAAGTTCTCTTTTTATTTACACATAATTTATAGGTTAACTGGTAGTTCTCAAACGACTACACAATTTTTTTAAAGCATATTTAAAGACACTTTTTGTTACCTTTAAAGCAAAAAAGAAAGCTACTACCTAATTCAAATCTGTATAGCCGCTTTAAAGCAATGATGTTCAACTTAAAACGCCTCTATTTACGTCGGATATTAAAAAATAAAGCTTATCCAAACCATTTTATTCCACGAGCCCAGTCAATAGAGAGTCGTGAACTGACTACTATGACGAACTAGGGCGGGCTACCTACTCAATGCAGAGTTCTGCACTTGTGAGTCAGCCTCAGAGAGCACTTGAACTACTAATTAAAAGCTTTCAATTTAAACTAGAGTTTTAAGAGGTTTTGATTGACATTAGAAGACGAACGTATACAAATATTATAGACACACTAAATAAATTATTACTAATATTATAAATATGAAAGTGTGTTTGGATTGCTACGCTTTTATATCATTTGAAATGTAGCATACCTACATATTTCTAATCTATAAGTTAGATAAAGGCTGCTTATCTTGGAAAAATCTATAGTTCCTTTAACATAGTATTTTTGCATAAATATCATGAGGGTGCCGTGGAGTGATATCTTTATATTATAGAGTCCATGTGAATGAAATCGCGGGCAGAGCCCAGTTTTTAAATTATTGTAACCGTCTGATGGATGAAAACACCCACGAGGAAACCTGCGTACTTGAGATATATTATAAACGGCTTCACAAGCCTTTTTTTTTGGTTTTATTTTTTTGGTTAAGGCGGGAAAATATGTTTTTAACCACACACCCCGTCGTTCGGGGCAACGAACAGGGTAATGTGGGGGGCCCTCACCCACTAAAGAAACCCGCCGTGTGCCGTCTCTCCACCTTTATTGGCGGGCCACTGGAACTATGTTACATTCCTTCGGTGGTCCGCCTGCGGCTTACCCTTTCTGGTACCCTCTACTGAGCGACGCATCCGCACATGGAGCGTCACACCTTCGCGGGAGGCCTTGCGGGTGGTGGACGTTCCTCGGTACATCCACCCGAAGCCTCAGCTAGGGCGGCATGAGGCGCAAGTATCTGCGCCTGCGCCGCCTTGGTCGCTGGCGGCGGTTTGGGTCAGTGGAAGAATCCTCCTTTCTGGCCCACTCCGCCGCTTCCTTCCGCGAGATAACCTCCTCGCAGAAGGCAGCGGCCGCGGCCCAATTCCTGTCGCTGCCAAGCATCGCTCTGACGACACTCGGCAGCGAGAGGTCCCCCCCTATTTCAGCGACGAGTTCACGGCGCTGCTCGGCCCAAGCCGGGCACGACTCGAGCGTGTGCCGCGCCGTATCCTCGTCACAGCCGCAGTGGTGACAGCCCGGAGTCACTTCCCTCCTTGCGACTATGTGCAGATATCTGCCGAAGCAACCGTACCTTGACAGCTTCTGCACCAGTCGGAAGGTAAGGACTCCGTGCCGTTGCCCTGCCCTCTCCTCCAGCACCAGCTGGAGCGCCCCTACGGTCCAAAGACCGGCCCGGGGCGCCTCCAACCGTGCCCTCCATCTGGCCATGGCAGCTCGGCGGGCGTCGCCCAGCCACCTGGCCACCTCCCTGGGTAGGGGGCGTCCGCCCCCCTCCCGCTCTTGCAACGCCTGCCGATACACCTCGGCGAGCACCTCCGCCGCCTCCAAGTCCCTCGGGGGGATTCCGGCCAACGCGCAGGCCGCCTCCGTCGACACCGTGCGGTATCCACGTATGACCCTGGACGCAACGACTCTCTGTGGTCTCCACAGAAGAGCCCTATTCGGTGCGTCCAGGGACCCCGCCCACACGGGTGCGCCGTACAACGCCATCGACCGGACCACCCCCGACGGCTTCACAAGCCTGCTAAAGTGATTTGTGTGATGCTCGATCAAACAAACTGACAAACAGTCAAAAATTCTAAAAAAAATTGTTTTGTGTTCAGACACTCCTATATACGAGTAGCATAATACAGTCATATTTTCTCAAATATTTAAAATGTAAAGACACAGCTCTGTTACAGCTTTATAATAGTTAGGATTCAGTTGTACATTATTTATATACCTACTTACCTTCAAACGAATGCGTCCATACATTCAAATATCTAAACATACAAAATCTTGTTTACAATACTAGTAGGGTTATCATCTTCATATTTTATAGCTACACTAGATGGCGTTGATGGATTCTACGGGTGCCAAAATGCGTGTCTCCTTATTGTATTTTTAATATGGCTCATGTATCATGTCCCGAGCATTACGTCGCATTTCGTTTATTCTTCTACAATATTTTGATATTGTCTATGTAGTCTTACATTTTGCTTATGATGGCATATAACTCGCCGTGCTCTCTCACCCGCCCGTTGCCGGTGGTCCACTGGTATCGGGTATACCTATTATATTAAGTGGTCAGTCCCAACAGGCTTCCTCTCTGAGTGACATCCTCGCGCACCTTGGATGTCTCACCTTCGCGGTAGGCTCAACGCGAGCGGTGGACAATCCCCGACCCAACCACCTGCGACCTCGGCTCGGGTGGCATTAGGCGCAGGTAGTCGCACCCACACAGCCACTTGCGCTGGTGGCGTGTTGGACCAGAGGAAAGACCAGCCTTCTTGGCCCTTTCCGCCACCTCCCTCAAGATGACATTCTCGCAAAAAATCGGGACCGCGATCCCGTACCTATCGCCACGTGCTATACTCAAACAACAGCCGACAACGACAGGTCCCCTCCGATAACTGCAGCAAGATCCCGGCGCAGCCCAGGCTGGGCATGACTCGAGCGTGACTCAAATATTAATTGATCCATAATTTAATTATTATCAGTATAATTTTATTATGTACGTCACGTGTATGTGTAAGGAAAACATCGTGAGGAAACCTGCAGGTCTGAGAGATTTCCTCGACGGCTTGTGAAGTCTGCCGACTCGCATTGGGCCAGCTAATCCCTCTCACCATGACAGGAGACCCAATAGTGGGACAGAAAAATGGTTAAAAATAAAAATATGCAATATGTTTCTTTATTTAGCTTGCAAGATTTCACCTAAAAAAACAAATGATGTTTGTTTTGTTTGGCAGAACGTCTTTTTATAACAAGTGACAATATTTTGTTTCTGTCTACTCCTCCGGGAAATAGGCATGTTATGTATGTATATGTTGTTTTATAATGCGCGGATAGCAAACAAGCGTACGGCCCACCTGATGGTAAGCGGTCACCTAGCAATACTAGAGGCATCACTCGCGCGCCTCCAATGAAAGGGATAGGAGTTGGAGTGGAAGGATAATAAGAAGAGTATAAGAAGGGGTTGGGTCTTTGACGGCCTAACTCACCATGCGAATCACAACAGGAGGAGGTTACTTACCGTTGTTTTAAGTCAATTTCTGTAAGAGGCTAGTACTTCCTCGTTAGATTCGTCTCTACCCCTAGTACCTAGGTATGTAAATATAAAATAAACATTGGAAGGTTTATAAAAGCCTAAAACAAATATTATATTGTTTTAAATAATTTTTGAATAGAAAGATTGTGTAACGAAGCATATCTCTTAGGCGATGGTTCTTTCTGTGTTATTATTACTTTGAACCATCTCTTCTTTGACATGCTGCTATAATATCTTTTAGGGCCACAAAATAAGCGCATTTTTTTTTATCCTACATGGGTGGCGTAAAAACTTACGGCCGGGTAGCCTATAGACGCTAGCAACACCAACGTATCACCCGCGCGTTGCCATCTCCAAGGAATTGGGATAGGAGGTGGATAGCAAGGATGATAAGGACCTCATAGGTAGGGGGTTTGAGCCTCCGGCGCTCTTACTCACTATACGAAACACAACGGTAGGCGTAAATACCGTTGTTCCATGCAGACCTTTTGTGAGAGGGTGGTACGAGTACTTCCCCGATCGAGCTGGCCCATTCGTGCTGGGTTAAGCAACGCTCTACCACTAGACATACATTATGATAGTTGCCTCATTTATTTTTGTTAATTGATACTGAAGGAGTTAATTATGAAACCATTAGTGGTGGCGGTAGTAGTAGACTACGCAAAATGAGATCTCTGGTTTGGATCCCGGGACGAGCCATAAACTCAATAGCAGCTCGGAGTTAGGAAGCTGGTGGTGTTTCTTCCCCGTGCCTCGGAAATTACGTGAAGCCTCTCTGGTCGTGTTGGGATGTCGTCCCATCGGACTTTGAGAGTAAGGGAACTGAGAGTGTAATTTTGTTTACGCACACAACCTTTAAGTATAATATTAAGAAAGAACGAAAATATTTATTTCGCGCCAAATAAAAGACGGAAGTAATACAAATAAAATAAAACATAGTTTCACGCCTGTATTCTCCGAAGGGATAGGCAGAGGTGAATTACACACCCATGGTTCGCCAGCCATGTTTAAGTCCCAAGTAATAAGGGGCGAGCCTATTCCCATCTACCACGATTCTAAACTCCGGGCTGCTACTGTAATTTTTTTTTTTACGAAAAAGCTCAATAACACTGCTCGACCCGGGGATCGAACCTGAGACCTCATAATCAGCTGTCACTCACACTACCGCTGCACCACAAAGGCTGTTATTGAGTACCAAATCAAATACAATAAAAACTTAAAAAAAAAAAAAAATAATATTAAAGTAAGTTAAGGTAAGTTATTATATCTTATTTTATTCTAATTTTATGTTTATGTTTGAATTTTAATTATTGTGAAATTTTATAATTTTAATTTAGGTTCTATGGACAATGTCTGAAATAAATAAATAAATATAATAAAATAAAAAAATATTACAACAAATTGTGTGCGTTTCATGTGTGGCAGAGAAAGGTATATTGCTCAGCTTGTGTTGCGGTCATAATGTCATCACAACGCTGATTTTCAGCAACGTTCTGTCTTGGTGATATCTTCTACGTATATGGGTAATGTACGAGTATGTTGACACTGGCCGCCAAGACAGAAATCGATATGGAATTTGAAATTTTTTTTAAATTTAAAAATCTCGGTATCGCACACTTACATTTTGTCTATAGCCTATTAATATCTTACTGCTTTGCTGTTCCTCTGGAGTAAAAAAAGTTTAAAAATCAATACGCAGTTTCTGTGGCCCAACTCTGTTTATAAGTGATGTTT
Source organism: Leucoma salicis (assembly GCA_948253155.1). Classification (NCBI taxonomy): domain Eukaryota; kingdom Metazoa; phylum Arthropoda; class Insecta; order Lepidoptera; family Erebidae; genus Leucoma; species Leucoma salicis. Next base: position 1,314,822 of record OX411812.1, read on the forward strand.
GCTGTCATATATTGCAAAAAGTGTCATTTAAACGGTGTGTCACGTCAGCAACTATCTACAAATAACCTTCAGACGATTTTTTTTTTAATAACAAGAGAAAGTTTATTACTATAGAATGATGAAGCATGTCGTATTCAATTTTAAAGTAAATTGAAGCTTTTTTTCAAGAGTTTTATTAGTAAGTACCTGTATTTTGTTTAGTACAAACTTTTAGTATCGCTTTAAATGCAAAATAGTGCGGCCCTCGCATCGTACGGGTTCCATAGACTTGGAAATGTTTTTAGTTTTTGAAGAATTACATCCCTCTATTATAAAAGACCAGTGTGTGTCACCAGTGATGACATATGGAACAGAGACGTGGTCTCTGAATGTTGGCCTTGTAGCAAGGCTCAAAGTCGCTCAGCGGGCCATGGAGCGGGCTACCCTTGGGGAAGAAAGGTTCTCGAGTGGCGACCACGTATCGGACGCCACAGCGTAGGACGGCTCCCCACCAGATGGACCGACTATCTGGTCAAAGCTGCGGGGAGCCGTTGGATACGGTTGGCACAGGACCGCTCGTTGTGGCGTTCTCTTGGGGAGGCATATGTCCAGCAGTGGACGTCGAAAGGCTGATGGATGGATGGATGGATGGATGGATTATTAAAAAATCTCTCTTAAGGCGCACCTTTGGTGCCGCATATCACCACTGAAGTAATGCAACATAGGACGGGCCTCGTGGTGTAGTCGGTAGTGTACCGACTTCCGTGCACGAGGTCGTGGGTTCGATTCCCACTCAGGACAATTATTTGTGTGACGAACACCGATATTTGTACTGCGTCTGGGTGTTTTCTATCTATTTTATGTAATTTCAAAAAATAAAAGTAATATAATATGTATTACATCCGTAATATGGTATCCATAGCACAAGCGTTAAGCTAAGTTTGGGACCAGAGGACGTTGTGTGAAATGTTCGTGAATATTTATTTATTTATAGTGCTAGTGGTCCGCCAATACAGGCGGAGAGACGGCATACGGCGGGTTTATTTAGTGGGTGAGGGCCCCACACTACCCTGTTTGTTGCCTCGAACGACAGTGTGCGGTTAGGTACATTTTTTCCCGCCTTAACAAAAAAAAGGGTGCACCGCATATTAATTTTAAACCTACTTATTTATTATCATGCCATCTCCCTTGCGAGGTAGGCAGAGAGAACGGAGTGCCAAAAGGCTCAATTCTTGCATACATCTTTCGCTTCCTCAACATTTATACTCGTAATTCTTTTCATTTGCCTTAGACAAATATCCTACACCGAAAACATTTTTAGAGCCCCTTAGATGGTTTAAAAGAATGTGAAGGATCAGACAGTATCGCAAAGCTATTTAATACTGCTCTCCCTATATTGTTACGATGTAACCGATCAAATAATTAAATAAATTGTAAAGTTGCATACGCCAAGATTGTTACGGGGAAAATCCCTAACAATTAAATAAAAGAGAATTTTAAAATTTACCCTTTTTTTCATCCTTCACTTTCTTTTAAACCATCTAACGGGTTCTAAAAATGTTTTCAGTTTTTTTGCCGTGTGGGGCCGGCTTTAGAATTGTCCCACCCCTCTCCACCCATGGGAGTCGTAAGAGCCGACTGAGGGAATACCGGGAGAATGGGCAGCAGCACTCCTTCGAGTATTAATAACATCCACTGCGATCGCCAATCCGCCTGCCAAGCGTGGCGATTACGGCACTATCCCCCATCCTTCAAGGCTGATGGTTGGATGGATGGACTCATTTGTTATTTGGTCATAAATCACTTCAGCGGGAGACAGCCGTACATTCTTTTATTTTAGATCCGCGAAATGTAATGGCGAGCAACGGTTTGACAATAGTCTTTGTAAAATTGAGTACGTTTGTATCTAACCACACACACCATCATTCGGGGCAACGTCCATGGTAGTGTGCGGCCCTCGCCCATCAAATAAACCCGCCATGTGTCATCTCTCCGCCTGTATTCGTGGGCCACTGGTACTGTGTGTCATTACTTCAGTGGGTGTAAACTTTAGTCCTGACGACTACATACTGTAGGTTTTAACACAAGTTAAATTTGATGAACTACTTCCTCTATGCAATCATCGGACAATTAAACGGATAGTTGAGTGATGAATAATTATATTTGATTAATTCCCAATCAATCAATTATTGCTTCACACTTGCTGGCTGAACACCGTTAATATAATTGGCGTGATGCCAATCTTACTGCGAGTCTTGTGATCTTGTAGGTAAACAGTATGTGTCATTTGTCAGGAAATAAGTGTAATATAATTGGTGCAGAGGCTTAGCAACTGATGTTCCACGGTTAGTGGGTCAGATTCGCATGCAGAAGAAGTTATAACCGTTTAAGTTCTCCAACAGTCGTTCTAAGTCTGTGTGTCAACAAGAGGGCAACATCTTCTTAGTCGGATCTGACAAGAAAGGAGACTTGTCACTCGGCATCATACCCGTTATTCTAAACAAAAAAGACAACATAACATCACGTCTGTATTCCCCGAAGGGGTAGGCAGAGGTGTATTACACATCTACGATTCGCCAGCTATGTTAAGTCCCAAGTAATAGGGGGCGAACCTATTGCCATCTACCGGGCACACTTCCAAACTCCGGGCTGCTACTGATAATTTTTCTTTTTAAGAAAAAGCTCAGTAATACTGTTTGACCCGGGGGTCGAACCCGAGACCTCATGATCAGCAGTCGCTTACACTACTGCTGCACCATCAAGGCTATGATTCTATTAGTTCGAAGTAATTGTTGTCCGTCACGCCCTCTTCGTGGACTTTATTGTTAGTTTGTTAAAAAGTAATTACTCTTATTTGTCATGTTAGCTACATTGTTACTTTTAATTGCACAGATGGTGAACAGTTTAGACACTGTCCTTCCGTGCTGAGTGTAGTAAGTTCAATTCACAAATGGTCGTCCTGAGTCTGGTTTGACTTGGTGAATGTAAAGCCCTCGCAATACAAGGATTATTCCATAGAGCACGGTGTATTATAAAATAATTAATTTCGCTATTGATGTTGGAGCCATGGCGCCAGTTATGTTTGGTATTTATTTCTGAACGTGATTGCATCCTTAATACGGATATCCCTAGGAGAACTATAGTAACCGTTTTTGTTGGCATACTGAAGCCGTCCATGTCACTCGACTAGTGGTTCTCGAGTGGCGACTACGATCGGACGGCGCAGCGTAGGACGGCTCTTCCCTCCAGATGAACTGACGATCTAGTCAAAGCCGCAGGGGCCGTTACATGCAGTCAGCACAGGACCGCTCATTATGATGCTCTTTTGGAAAGGCCTATGTCCAGCAGTAGATGTCAAAAGGTTGATGGTTGGATGGATGTATTTGATAATTACTCACACGCATTTAATTTTCATATGAACTCAGTTTTCCAGTTCACGCAGGTGAACTTTAAAACGTTATAACTGCGTTTCAATTCAATTTATTTATTTGCGAAGATTGGCTGAAAAGTTGTTACTTTATAATGGTATCACCAAGCTCAGTTTTACAGCACGCAAATTTATACAGGCATTATAATTATTTCATAAGTATTATATTACATTACAATTTACATACAATCTACAATAATGATCAATTTTAATATACTAGTGGTCGTCCAGTGGTCAATATTCGACCGTACATAATCATACAATCAATCCTATAAAATGTATATTTTATTGAATTAATTTATTTCTAATCCATGTTATAGAAAAATATTATTTCTTAAGCTTTAATCTTTTGTTATACACATCTACGATTCGCCAGCTATGTTTAAGTCCCATGTAATAGGCGGCGAGCCTATTGGCGCCTATCGGGCACATTTCCAAACTCCGAGCTGCTATTGAGAATTTATCTTTTTACGAAAAAGCTCAATAACACTATCCGACCCGGGGATCGAACCCGAGACCTATTATGTACCTTTTACCCTTTATTTCATAATATCATAAAAGTATTTTTATTCTACAACATGTAAAATTCGTGTAAATATCAGAAAATAATACATATGCCTTGAAAAGTCGATCTCCAGACCTCTGATAGTACTCTAATCGTTCTTGTTACTGAGCAACCGTTGATTCAGCGAGTAACATATTTTATCTCTGTGTGCTCATTGCGACAAATAAAGGCGGAAGGCGCGCCATAATTCATCGGCATACTTCGCATTGGTACGTGCTCACCTATTGTTTGATTTATTGTCGCTAGTTTGTAGTTCTAACTATTTATTCTACGTATCTTTTTATTCGTGGATAACTACTGTCCCACAATTGGGCATCGATTGATAGGAGCAGAGATAGTCCCGAGGACTGCAAAGACAGCGGTATCGAATTCGATCCCCAGTCCAAAGTCAGTTTTGAGATTTTTCGAGAATATGTGTGTTTACAAATTATCACTGCTCGGTGAAGGAACACCGTTAGGAAACGTGTATGTCCGAGAGAGATTTTCTCGATGGCTTGTAAGTCTTCTAACTCCCACTGGAGCCTCGTGCCCAATAGTGGGATAGAAATGGGTCGAAAATAAAAAGAGAGAAGAGAGATTTCTACTATAATTTACCACCCAACTCTAATGCAGATTGGTTACTTATGTCAGAAAAATCTGACCACTGAAGTAATGTCACACAGTTCCAGTGGTTTGTCAATACAGGCGGAGAGACGGCATACGGCGGGTTTATTTAGTTAGTGAGAACCCACACTACGCTGTGCGTCGCTCCAAACGAGGGGGTGTGCATTTAGATACATTTTTTCCCGCTAAAACAAAAAAAAATATCAGAAACATCTCTTAGTGATGCAGTTTCCTTGCGAAGAATCGTCATCCGGTAGTGATAATTTGTAAAAGAACACATGCATATTTTGGAAAAGTTAGCGATGTGAATTCGACTTCAGGTTGACGATTGAAACAGGACGAATTCGGCTTGTAGTCCTTCTCTTCGGTAGTTCTTAAACAAATACATATTTCTCATGGTCCTCACTTGATAATCTTGGTATTGCAAGCGTCTATGGGTTACAGTAACCAGTTGCCATAAGGCGGGACTGTATGCTTGTTTTTGTATCTTGGTAACACGAAAAAAAACGGTGACACACAGTTACTCATTAGCGTGGGCTGTTGTTATCATAAAATACCTGAATGAATGTATCTTCCGGTGTCAATATTGTTGGCAGTGTATCCAGATCAATCATTGGTTATTTACAATCTATACGTCTTGTAATATGTCATTCATATATCCAACTGTCATATGATTGTGAGTCATTTACAAATATATTGAAATAGCACATTACCCGCGGGTTCACTTGCATCATATTGATATCCTATTATGTGATTTTATATATGTGATGGTAGATTACAAAATCAATTTAGAATGGATTTGCATAAAATCCTTTCTTCGCACCAATAGTATCAAAGAATCCTATATATAATATATATATATATATATATATATATATATATATATATATATATATATATAATAGATAGTTAAAGGAGCACCATTTATTAAATTGATTGCTATGTTTTTTATATTTTTTTTATTACTTAAGATGGCACACGAGCCACTGCCCACCTGATGGTAAGTGGTAACCGTCACTCATAGACTCAACTATACCGAGAGTATTGTCAAGCTGCTGCGCACCATTACATTTCTCATATATAAAATTAAAGATTAAATGGCTGTCTTCTGCTACAGCCAAAACACACTGACCTGCTTCATGACCGGTCTCACAGGAGACGGTGGTACCGGCCCGTTCGGGCCCGATAGCAAGTGAGTACTCTCACTTGATACCCAGCCCTACCGCCAGTAATGCAATGTGTGATAAGGCTTGCTTCCCTTAGTCGCCTTGTACGACACCCGCGGGACAGAATGGGTTGGTGACACTTGTATTCCTAGTCCGTTACTTACCACACGGACAAATCTGCATATAAATGTTACAAAAGACACCCACTTGGCTTTTTCAGTAGTAAAGATGTAACAACGAGGTGATTAGACTCATTGACTGTAAGGCTATCAGATCGAAAAAATCTAAAAGAGTCCAAGGAGAACAGGCGAACAAGCTAGAAACATACATTTTCATCTAAAGATGTGTAATGACATAACATGAACGATGGTAGGTCTATTTCATTTTCACTTTTCTTATTACCATCAGAGGTGTCGTTAGTCGTAAGACAGGAGAGGTAATGCGCTGGCTATAACTGCCAAAGAACGGTCACTGAAGTAGAAAGGAAAGATTTACCAGAATACAAAGAACGGTATTCAAAAGGTGTGGGTTCAAAGCCCACTCGTGTCATTTTACATTTCACACTTTGAATTCTGGTAAATGTCCAAGAAGCATTCAAATGCTTAAAATAGGTAAATATAATGATGGTATAGTAATATTTTATAGGGAGTGGCACAAACCATCAAAATGCACGTGAGAACTGAGATAATGACCTCCCATGTCTAGTGTTATGTATTTGATTCCCATAGAGAATAATTATTTGTGTGACCCAAACATAGTTGTTTTTTATTTATTAAATTGTGTTCGTAATTCATCTATGATACAAGGAGAATTACTTACACTAAAAAAGTTATTAGAAATAAATAAAAAACCACAGATTGCACAGATGGTGGAGTGGTTTAGATACCGGCCTCCTGCCCGAGTGTTATGGGTTCGATTCCCACACAGGACAACTCGTTGTGTGATCCACAGTACACCCACTTTGTGCCCGTGAAATTGTATGTTTGTAAAGTCCCCCGCGATACAAGAGTAATTCCTTAGTGCTGAGTGTTGTCTATAAAAAAATAGATACTGGTTTACTAGATGTTCTGATGACGTAAATCGACTTGAATAAATGAGGAATAAAGAGTATGTGTCACTTAAAATTGTGATGTAACCACAAGACTAGACAAACACTGAGAAGATAGGCATATTGACTAACTCGCAATTGAATAAAGTGGGGAATTCAATTTTCTTTTTAACGGGTATTCCAACATGATATTGGTTTGCTCTAGTTATCACATTGGTTCTAGACATAAAAAAAACAGATTTCATCAACGGCCTACTAATAAATATGATACTTTCTGATATTTACGCGAATGTTACACATTATGAAATAAAAAAAGAAACTCATTTTAATATACTAACTTAAAGTCTCATACATTGTAAGCATAAAACATTTGAAGTAGATATTTTAAATGTATTTCTAAACGAATATTAGGTGAGTTAAAATAAATAAATCAAAATTTTGTTAAATCATATACTGTGGGTAGATGAAACCGTTGAAATAACATCAGCCTTGGACGTCTATCATCTAAGTCCACCCGTGATCATGAATGCTGTAAAGTACCTATTCGAAACGTCGGGATAGTAGAAAAATCAAGTAAACGCGATAGATTCCGTAAACGTAGTTTTATTTCAAAATAATAAATATGAATCAAATTTATCAAATGGTTTTGTGAGATGTTTGCATATATTAAATATTATCCAAACAAGCATTTTGCTTATCCAAAACATCCATCTGGTGTGAGTGACATCTGTCATCAAGATAAATTGGACGTTAAAATACCACATACTAATCAGTCTTCATTTATAGGTATTGGCGTTGTTTATTATCTGACTAACGATTTTGCCCAGCTTCGCACGGGTGCAAAAAATATTAAGGATTTTTTTAAAAACTACATATATTTCGGACGGGCCTCTTGGCGTAGTCGGTAGTGTAACCGACTTCCGTGCACAAGGTCGTGGGTTCGATTCCCACTCAGGACAATTATTTGTGTGATGAACAAAGATACTTGTACTACGTCTGCGTGTTTTCTATCTATTATATAAAAAACCACAGATAGATAGAACCAACCAACCAGGAACCAGAGATATGTATTATATCCGTAATCTGGTGCCCATAGTACAAGCGTTAAGCTTAGTTTGGGACCAGAAGACGTTGTGTGAAAAATGTCCGTGAATATTTATTTATTTATTATTATTTATTTTAAGGCATATCCATCGTAAGCTATAAAAGTATGTTTTCCATAATTTAAAAAAAAAAAACCCATTCTTATTAGGTATTATATAATGGATATTTTAGGAGGAGAGCCCACCACTCACCCACGGATTGTCAATCCCGGTTATCTATGGATACACATAAAATAACCTATGATTGCCAATCCGCACTCCCACAGATAGACGAGAATCAGATTATAGCAGAGTAGTATGCACGATAATGACAAAAAATCTCACCAATGCGATGCAACCATGCTATACGGTAGGACTCTCAGAACCACAACGTACCAATATTCCGTAAAAATCCGAACACAAATTCGACACGTGTTTCGCCTCTACACGAGGCATCCTCAGGTCCGCTCGGCAACAAATAAAACTTATTCGTCAAGCCACCTATCACGTCTTTTCTCCACCGGGGGCGGCAAGTTATCTATAAGAGGCTATTTTTACAAGTAGGAATTCCATTCCTCTGCCTGCTCTATTGGTAAACAAGCGTGAATCTGTGTATGTATGTACGAATTTCTTTGTAGAAAACTTTCATTATGGTGGATTATATATTATATCTAACCTACATACAAACTTCACTAAAATATATAATTATATATGTAGGTAACTAGCCTTTGCCCGCGGCTCCACCACAGCCGAAAGCTGATTTCTAAGTTATATCACAGGTTTCCGATATATTTCATCCATCCATCAGCCTTTCGACGTCCACTGATGGACATAGGCTCGAGGGAGTGCTGCTGCCCACTCCCCCTGGTATTCCCTCAGTCGGCTTTTACGAATCCCATGGGTGGAGAGGGGTGGGACAATTCTAAAGCCGGCCCCACACGGCCGATATATTTAGTAGCGAGATAAAATGTATACCAGTTTTTAAGTCTAATCAGGTTATATCAAACGAAAAAAGTTTCATCAAGATCTTATCAGTAGTTTTTGTGTGATGCCTGAACAAATAAACAGCCAACAGACAAAAATTAAAAAAAAAAGTTTTGTGTTCATATTATAGCCTATATTAGGCTATTTAGGCTTATAATAATATAAATAATATAATAGCTACGATACAGTTTTTTTCTTAACTAATGTAGCTGTTAATGTACACAAAGTTTGTAATCTTTTTATTATGTTTCCAATAAAGTTATCTTATCTTATCTTATCTTACCTAAATACGTGCTTAGCCTAATCAACAGCTATAAAACAAATATAAACCTCCAAATCCGTTCTGTAACTTATAGGTACGTGATGCGTGACAAAACAAACAGATAACAATCTAAGAAAATTGTTTTTAAAACATTTTTTTCTCAAATACCTTATTTATTAGACACAGCGTCGTAGCTCTGTAAAAGCTTTGTAATAGTTAAGATAAAAATAAAATACTTTGGAAAATCCAAAAGTGCACGCCCCATAATCTTCATTTTTCACAATAAAATTGATTATTTGATAAGTAACTAATAATGTATTGGTTTTACTAAGTAGTTTTCAATAAATCACATAGACAGCGCTAATTTCAATAAGTACTGTAGTTTTACGCCATCTAGCGCTAATTTTAGGAAATATTTCTATATTGGTCTATAGAAATAGTTCTCACGAAATAAGGAGGCGCTGGTTTTAGTGTCGAATCGAGCGTAAATATTCACTATTTTTTTGTTTAATTAATAACAATTAAACCACATCGAATTAAATGAAAAGTGTTCTGTTCTGTTCTGCATCAGTTGTTCTGCATGAAACGTGCATAGTACACACCTACACTTCGCTTATGAGGCGTGCAATATCGATATAAAAGAAGAAGTTCGCCAACAAGAATACGAACCTATTTTAAAACAAAACCCGCTTATTGAATCGCTAACTTTGTTTCAAAGACTGTTTCAGACATAAATCATCGAATAGGAAATGCATGGAACATTCACACGTGTTAAGTAAAAGTACATGTTATCGTTGGCTTGTACCTTTATCACGTGGACTGCGGCGTGAGACAGCTAGTTGTGCCTGCGTTGTTATTATTTGGCTTTTATAATAAGAACGCCTGGTTTTGATTTGTTTACTTAAAAGAGATGTCCCGAATAATGTTGAAAGGCTTTTGTAGTCAACGTGAGGGTATGACGTCAGAATTAGCTTTATACCTTGCTGGCTTATCTGTACAAAGCTGTAACAGAGCTGTGTCTGTTCTTTCAAGATATTTGAAAAAAAAAGACTATTGGTATTTAGGCGTATCTGAATTAAAAACATTTTTAGATTTTTTGTTGGTTTATTTGATCGTGCTTTAACTAAAAACTGCTGCAAGGATTTTTTGTTTGATAGCTAAAATTCCCACATTTTTTTGGTTTTAAATCTCTAAATTTTTATCTGGGCTGAATGCAGAAGGGGCCTATATTTGGTTACGCCATTTTTGTATGGGTTTAAAGATAAGCCACTTTTGCGCTGACGGCTAAAGGTATTTCAAAACTGACAAATAAGCTACTTTGAAAAGACATTCCTGAATTAATACTTTACTTTTTTTTTATTGCTTATGATGGCAGACGAGCCACGGCCCATCTGATGGTAAATGGTAACCGTCGCTCATGGACTCAACTATACCGAGAGTATTGTCAAGCCGCTGCGCACCATTTCATTTCTCAGATGTGAAATGTAAGAATAAACGGCTATCTATCTTCTGCTACAGCCAAAACACACTGACGTGCTTCATGACCGGTTACACAGGAGATGGTGGTACCGACCCATTTGGGCCCGATAGCAAGTGAATACTCTCACTTAGATTCCAGCCCTACCACCAGTAATGCAATGGGTGATATTATTGCTTACTTCCCTTAGTCGCCTTATACGACACCCGAGGAAAAGGATGGGGTGGTGGCACTTGTACTCTTAGTCCGACACCACACGGACTCTGTTGGAATCGGTACTTTGTATTGCGCCATAAAAACAAACAGAACTTCGAACAGATTTTCGTTATGTGTACGAAAGTTATGTGCAATTTTTGCCTACTAACTTTACCAACTACCGACATTATTGGAAAATAAAACTCGTACATTAAGTTTATTATTTTTCAAAAATAATTCCGGGTGGTTATGTGCGTAGCGAATATGGAAGTAATGGCCACGCCGCGAGTGCGCGGTTCGTTCCCCCTCCCGATCCTCATTCAGCCGCCGCTCCTGGAAGGTTTGCCGACAGTGGGGTGCTAATTTGTCCGGTTTACCTCCTAGTGGTGCACCCCGGGCAACGTCGGCAGTCGCCGGCGGCTAAAATTCCGGACAGGACGGGTCTCCGCGTGTCCCTCTGACTGAGCAGAGGGCACAGCGGATAGACCAGGCGTCGGAGTCGGTGGGACCAGACTGGCTCACCGGGCTCTGGAGAGGGGGGACAGTGGGGCCACAGCGGCCCCCCCCGTCCCAAATCGTAAACCTGAGCGCGTGTCTGTGGTTACGTCTCGCGGGCATACAGGAACGAGGGTCTTGGCTTAATCGCCCGGACCGCGAGGAAGACAACCTCTATAAAAAATTACCCCGAATCTCAAGCTCTGGCGCGCGGCGAGGAGATGCATGGCTGATGGGTAGTTCAGTCTCGAGCGCGGCCCCAGCTAGGGTACCTGCGGACCCCCTGTGTTGGGTTACAAATGTACGCTTACCCGGGTAATGGGAGCTCTGCCCGGGCGGACCTCTTTTCTCCCACACTCGTGGGAATCACATGGATTTGTTAAATTTAAAACCAACCACTTCGACGGAGTCGGGTAAGTCACCTGACGCCTCAGCTGTAAGGGGTCCGGCTGTAAATGCGACCCTACAAGTGCAGCTGCGCGTAAAACGCGCGTCTCAGACCTCGGAGACGTTTCCGCTCGATCCCGCCAAGCCCGGACAGGTGCTCGAATCTTCGAGTACCTGGGGCCAGAGGGCGCCAAGACGGCCGACGCAATGGCCGCGAGGCTGCTGGGCCTGTTCCCAGAAGAGAGTGGTGTCCGGGTCGCCAGACCCGTGAATTGCGCCGAACTGCGCATTTCCGGGCTGGACGATTCCGTGACGGCGGAAGAGATCCGGGAGGTGATCGTCTCGAAAACCGGGTCTCCCAGCAGCGCCGTCCGGGTGGGCACCAGTCGCCCAGGTCCAGGTGGTGTGGGTGCCGTCTGGGTCTCGTGCTCTGTCGCGGCGGCCAAGGATTTGGTCGCCGCCGGTAGACTTCTGGTGGGCTGGAGCGCCGCGCGGGTAATCGAGCTGGAGCCCGGCCTGCCAGGTGCTATATGTGCATGGCGGTCGGTCACACCCGGCCACTGTGCACTAACTGCTTCGACTGCAGCGGGCTCTGTTTCCGCTGCGGTCAGGAAGGGCACCAGGCGGCTGCCTGTTCAGCCATCCCACACTGCCCCGCGTGCGCGCGATTGGGCGGGTAGCGGGGATGGCTCCGTGGCGGTCGTCGGTTCGGCGGCGCCGCATTCCCCGCCCTTGTCACTCAAAGACCAGGGCACGGGATATGTGGCGGCTGAATGGGGAGGGGTCACGCTGTATGGCGTGTACTTCTCCCCTAGTCGTAGTCTGGCGGCTTTCGAGGTCCTCCTGCACAATCTGGAGACCTCGATGCGGCGTATAGCACCGAGCCCTGTGCTCGTGCTGGGGGACTTCAACGCCAAATTAACGGCGTGGGGGTCCCCCGGGACGGACGCCCGAGGTGCGGCGGTCGAAGAGTGGGCGGCAGGGGCGGACCTCGTGTTGCTAAACCGAGGGTCCGCCCTAACGTGCGTGCGGTGCGGGGGCGGGTCGATAGTGGACCTTTCGTTCGCTAGCCCCGGTGTCGCCGCACGCGTAAGGAGCTGGCGAGTCCTGGAGGAGGTCGAGACCCTATCTGACCACAGATACATTCAGATAGATGTCTCCCGGACCCTTCAGGGCGCCAGCAGGGGTCACGCGGCGGACAGAACTCCCGCTTTTCCGCGATGGGCTGTGGGTAGGCTCGACCGGGACCTGCTAGTGGAGGCGGCCATTTTTCAATCTTGGCTGCCTCCCCCCCTGACGGAAGACGTAGGCGCCGAGGCTGGCCGCATTCGCGGCATGCTTACGCAGATCTGCGATGCGGCCATGCCCCGCGTGCGGCGCCCGCCTCGACGGAAGGGGGTCTACTGGTGGTCCCCGGAGCTGGCGGACCTCCGTGCGGCCTGTATTCGTACCCGGAGGTCCTACACCCGCAGCCGACGTCGCCGAATCCGCGACGAAGAGCGGGAGGGCCAGCTGTATGCGGCGTACAGCAGTGCGCGCGCCGCGTTAAAGCTGGCCATCTGTCGCGCCAAAGACGCGAAAAGGCAGGAGATTCTGGAGGGTCTCGAGCGTGACCCCTGGGGACGCCCGTACCGCGCGGCGCTTAACAAGCTCCGCGCCCAGGGCCCCCCCCTTACGGAGACCCTCCAGCCGGGCTTCCTCTCTAAGATGATCGAGGGACTTTTCCCCTCACGGGCGGTGCACACGCCCCCGGTCATGGCTCCGCCAGATGGTGACCGGGAGGCCGACGACGGGGAGGTACCGCCCGTGACGACGATGGAAATGGGGGCGGCGGCTGCGCGTATGCGGAGAGGCGCCGCCCCCGGGCCGGACGGGGTTCCGCCCGAGTGCTGGCCCTGGTCCTCGACCACCTTGAGCCCCGCCTCGGGGAGCTGTTCGGCGCTTGCCTGGTGTCCGGACGGTTCCCTGACTGCTGGAAGGAGGGGAAGCTCGTGCTCCTGCCGAAGCTGGGACGGCCTCCGAATACGGTCTCGGCCTTCAGGCCCATCGTGTTGCTGGACGAGGCGGGCAAACTCCTCGAGCGGGTAGTCGCTGCCTGCATCGTCCGGCACCTAGGAGCGGTTGGCCCCGACCTGTCCGACGCCCAGTTTGGATATCGGGCGGGTCGGTCTACGGTCGACGCCATTCTGCGCCTGAAGGCCGCGGCTGCGGAGGCCGTCACCTCGAGGGAAGTGCTGTTGGCGGTATCGCTCGACGTCGCCAACGCCTTCAATAGTCTGCCATTCGGCTGCATCAAGGAGGTACTCCGGTACCATGGAGTGCCCCTCTACCTAAGGCGGCTGGTGGCAGACTACCGGCGGACTGGACGGCCGCAGCGTCCTCTTCGTGGACAGGGAAGGGGACGTTGTAAGGAGGGCTATGTCGTGCGGCGTCCCGCAGGGTTCGGTTCTTGGGCCGCTCCTGTGGGACATCGGCTACGACTGGGTCCTTCGTGGCCGGCTCCCCCCCGGGCTGGGCGTAATTTGCTACGCAGACGATACGCTCGTCACAGCCCGGGGCAGGACCCTCGAGGAGGCGGCATCGCTGGCCACCTCAGGTACCGCGGAGGTGGTCAGGCGGATCGAGGCGCTGGGGCTTAGGGTGGCCCTTGAAAAGTCGGAAGCCCTACTCTTCCATGGGCGCCGACGGGGCCCGCCCGCCAGCGCCTCGATAACGGTCAACGGTGTGGGCTTCCCAATCCAGGCCCACATCAAATATCTGGGCCTGGTATTGGATGGACGGTGGCACTTTGACGAGCACTTCCGCCGTTTTGCGCCAAGGCTCGCCAACACGGCGTCCGCCCTCGGGCGACTTATGCCGAATTTGGGCGGACCGAGTCTTGCGTGTCGACGACTCTACGCGGGGGTAATACGGTCGATGGCGCTGTACGGCGCGCCCGTGTGGGCGGAGTCCCTGGCCGCTCGCAATAGGGCCTTTCTGTGGCGTCCACAGAGGGTCGTAGCGGTCAGGGCAATACGCGGGTACCGCACGGTCTCGACTGATGCAGCCTGCGCGTTGGCCGGAACCCCCTCGTGGGATCTGGAGGCGGAGGTGCTCGCCGACGTCTATCGGCGGGCGTCAACGGCACGGGCGGGGGGCAGCCGCCCCTCGCCGAGCACAATGTCATCGTGGCGGGAAGATGCCCGCCGCGCCACCGTCCTAAAGTGGAAGTCTCGGCTGGAGACGCCCCGGGCCGGTCTCTAGACCGTGGGGGCGCTCCGGCCGATCTTGGAAGAATGGGCAGGGCGGCAGCACGGGGTCCTCACCTTCCGGTTGGTGCAGGTTTTGTCGGGGCATGGTTGCTTCGGCCAATACCTGCACACGATCGCAAGGAGGGAGATGACCCCAGGCTGTCATCACTGCGACTGCGACGAGGACTCGGTGCAGCACACGCTCGAGTCGTGCCCGGCCTGGGATGTGCAGCGCCGGGAACTCGTTGCAGTCATAGGCGTGGACCTGTCGCTGCCGGCCCTTGCGCGAGCGATAGTTGGCAGTGACAGGGCCTGGACCGCGGTCGCCACCTTCTGCGAGGCTGTCATCTCGCGGAAGGAGGTGGCGGAGAGGGCCCGTGAGGAATCCTCTTTCGCGGACCCGATTCGCCGCCGGCGCGAGGGGCGGCGTGCGCGCGCTTACTTGCGCCTGATGCCGCCCTAGCCGAGGCTGCGGACGGTGGGGTCGGGGAGTACCCTGCCGTCCGCGGAAGCCTACCGCGAAGGTGCGACGCCCAAGTGATCGAGGCGTCGCTCAAGAGAGGGTGCCCGTAGGGGCTGCCGCCTGCGGATCGCGGTCGTAACGACGCGGTACCCGTGATCCGCCGTAGCAAGGGCGGGTGGAGGCGCACGGTGGGTTTTTAGTGGGTGAGAGCCCCATTCACCCCGTTGTCTCCCCGGGCAGCGGGGTGTGCGGTAGGACATTTTTGCCCACCTAAAATAAAAAAAAAAGGTTTGCCGACAGTAGGTATGTATAATTGACTGATATGGTTTAAATAAAGAAAATTACACAACAATACATTATTATGAAAACCGAAAAATAATACTATCAGATCGGTATTATTTTCTAGAACCTTCCAAAAGACTCAACCATTGATAGTTATAGAAGTTATCAATTTCTATTTCACGTCCTTATTGATCGAAACAAAATAATTACATCAGGATCGTGGCAAGCACCACTGAAGTAATGTCACATAGTTCCAGTACAGGCGGTCTAGTTCCAGAGACGGCACGCGGCGCGTTTATTTAGTAGGGACCCATACTACCCTGTTCGTTGCTCCGAACGACAAGGTGTGAAATGAAATGTAAACGTAACGTGTATTTTGAAAATGCGAAATAACTTACAAAAAACGCCTTTTTTATTTGCTTCTGTAAGGTTTTTGGACCTAAAGTTTATCCATTCTTAGTGGATTACATAAAAAATGTTCTTATCAGGAATCGAACACACTCTCGACAAGGAAAGTTGGTGTCTAATCAAGTACACCATCTAAGCAGTCAAATCATGTTAACAGAAAGTGCGAAAATGTGTAATCAAAAGTAGGTAGCAGTCACGAGCAGCATCTTCTGAAATACCATCCCAGATGAATTGGCAAAAATATTCCGGGCAATGCATATTTTAATCCTGCTCGTGACTGTTATTTTCGCTTTCAAATTTTCGCACTTTATGTTAATTTATATGGCTAAGCATGTCAGATGCTTAAAAACATCAAAATAGTCAAATGATGTGTTAATAAAGTATCTCCGTACGCGTCTATATTGTCCCTATAACCCTTTTTTTTTTGTTAAGGTGCTAAAAAATTTACCTAACCGCACACCTCGTCGTTTGGGGCAACGAACAGGATAGTGTGGGACCCTCACCCACTAAATAAACTCGCCATGTGCTGTCTCTCCGCCTGTATTGGCGGGCCACTGGAACTATGTTACATTACTTTTCTAATGCTATTTATAAATGTCTCATTTAGTACGATGTCTTCATTCATATGTCACCAATATAATGAGTTGCACCGTCATGTATCTTGTCCTACAACTAATTTACAATGTCCTACTAGCACGGGTCTACTCTCAATACGAGAGGGATTTAGTAGGTACATATTTCTATGCTTGCCTCATGCGGATATCGAACTTCACGAGTTGTGGTTATTTCCTCAAGATGTTTTCAATCATTGCGTCATAATTTATCAAAAATGAATCGTTTTGAAAAAAGAATACATATGGAGAATATGTATTCGTTTGTCTTATTTGAAGTCGTTAAAATATCCGAAACCGGCGAGCGTGTATGAAGAGAATTATGAATGTTGAGGAAGATATGCAAGAATAGAGCCTCTTGGCACCTTGTTCTCTCTGCCTACCCCGCAAGGGAAATGGCGCGATGATAAGTAAGTAAGTAAAAATTAGAGCTGAATTACAAAATCTCGACGTCAGATAAAGATGGAATTCAATCTTTGTATTATCTTAACCGGTAAGACTAAATAAAATAATAATGATGTCCTGACCATAACTTTAGAATCGGCGGCCAGCGTAAACAGACGTGAGTCACTACGCACGAGACATTATAGTGCACGACTGTATGTGCAAACATAAGTACGCTCTGTATTTCCCAACTCTAAAAGTCTGATGGGACGGCACTCTGACACGATCGGAGAGAGATAAGGAGCACGACCAACGACTTTACGTGCTCTCCGAGGCACGGGCAAGAAATACCGCTTCCTAACTCTGAGCTGCTGCACTTAATCACGGTTTCACGAATATTATATAAACGTATTGGTTAATTTATTCATCAAACGGCATTCGGTGCAATCGATCTATTGATCACTCGATTAATTCATTGCCCCGCCCACGTCAGTCCAACTCAATATTAATTGGATCATTGGAGTTGTTCAATGTATTGTGTGACAGGACATTGATCTGATCGCCAGCAGAGAGAGGTCAGTTTTGTGTCCAAGTGCCCAAGTGAAAGAAAATTTGTAGTGAATGAATTGTGAATATTTTTGTGTGATAGTGATTATTATTTCTTTAAATACTTACGACCATTGGATAACGCGGCCGTCTCCATTAGTATGTGATCCATAAGTCGAGGGTCAAATTCAACTCGCAGTACTCGTAATCTATATTTTAATTTACAAAATCTTATATATTATTTCTCTATCCTGTTTTTCTGTCAGTCCGCGAGATCTTCCGTATTCGTTTATCAAATTACATGATTTATCCCTCATTTTAAAGCTTATCGTGCCGGCTAATGACGACCCAAAAATGTACCGCTTCACTTAAAATTTGAGATTTTAAATCGTCGCAGAAGAGTTCCTTTAATGAATGCGGAATTGTACGGAATTCGGGTCGACTAGTAATTAATATAGTAAATATTGCAGCAGAGTAGCTTAAAAAAACGAAATAATTTTTAAATTAATTTAGTTGTTAATTTAAATGTCTCAACTGTTCAACATTTAAGGTTAATAATTTAATACACCATATAAAGTAAGTTAATCAGAATTTACTATCGCTTCATCTAGGCCTTTATTTTGTTTTTTTTTGTTAAGGGGGTAAAATGTACCTAACTGCACACCCCATCGTTTGGGGCAACGAACAGGGTAGTGTCTCACCCACTAAATAAACCCGCCGTGTCCCGTCTCTCCGCCTGTATTGACGGGTCACTGGAACTGTGTTACATTACTTCAGTGTCGCTTCATATAGCCTAAGATAGGTAACATAATACTACTACTATTACGTATTATCACGCCATTTCCCTTGAGGGGTAGGCAAAGAGAACAATAGGTAGGGGTAGAATAACATAATAATTTGTTTTAATACCTAGGAAATCCTATAACGTGGGTCTTATTTTTGTTTTTCATGGGCTTTAAGAAATGCTTTGATAAAAATAACGTTACTAGGTTCTATATTAATTATGCTTCCATGAAATGTTCACAATAGGCGGTGAATCCTAAAAGTTAGTCATCTTATTACATAAACATAGCATCACGCCTGTATTCCCCGAAGGGGTAGGCAGAGGTGTATTCCCACGATTCGCCAGCTATGTTTAACTCCCACGTAATAGGGGGCGAGCCTATTGACGTCTACCGGGCACATTTCCAAACTCCAGGCTGCTACTGAGAATTTTTCTTTTTAGGAAAAAGCTCAATAACATTGCCCGACCCGGGGATCGAACCCGAGACCTCATGATTAGCAGTCTCACACACTACCTATTATACCTAGGCCTACCTTATACCTATATTTTCTTTAGCCTCATAGGTTCGATCCCCGGGTCAGGCAATGTTATTGAGTATTTTCGTAAAAAGAAAAATTCTCAGTAGCAGCCCGGAGTTTCGAAATGTGCCCGGTAGACGGCAATAGGCTCGCCCCCTATAACGTGGGACCTAAACATAGCTGGCGAGTCGTGGGTGTGTAATACACCGCTGCCTACACCTTCGGGGAATACAGGCGTGATGCTATGTTAGAAAATATGTTTTTTCCATGATGGTTTGGCTGCGCTCATAAGCGAAAGTTATACTATCTGATAGGCTGAGAGCTCATCTCTACATCATATGTATAATAAAATAATAAGATACCGATGTCTGTACATTGCAGATATTGAAGAAAAATTAGTATCGGCGAAGGGCTTTATAAGAGCAACAGAAGCCAAACAATATTAGAATTTTGTGTCTATCTCTCTATATGTTTGTTCGTGCATCACGCAAAAACTACTGTACGGATTTTGATGAAACTTTTTTTGATTGATTGCTCTTGATTAGACTTAAAATCTGGAACACGTTTTATCCCGCTACTATATCGGGAACACGAGGTATAACCTAAAAAAAAAATATTTGCTCGTAATTAGATTTAAAATCTGGTATACGCGTACGAAGTTGCGGGAAAAAGCTAGTCTATATATATATATATATATATATATATAATATACTAGTCTTTGCCCGTGGCTTCGCCGCAGCCAAAAGCTAATTTTTCGGGTATATATATATCTCAGGTTCCCGATATAGTAGCTGGATAAAATGTATACCAGTTTTTAAGTCTAATCAAGGCCTTTCAAACAAAATAAGTTGCATAAAATCCGTCTAGTAGTTTTCTTAAAATAAATTCAAAAAAAATCTAGTGTAAATAATTTTCTAGTTTTTCGGTTATATCTCAGGTTCCCGATATAGTAGCGGGATAAAATGTATACCAGTTTTTAAGTCTAATCAATTCCTTTCAAATAAAAAAGTTCATTCAGTAGTTTTTGCGTGATGCGCGAACAAACAAACAGACAAACAGGTAAACAGACAAAAATTCTAAAAAAAATGGTTTTGGCTTCAGACACGCCTATATAGCCTATTACAGGCATTTTTTCTTAAATATTTTATAATAGTAATAGAAGATAAATCAATTGCTGTTCGTTATAGTCTCGCTAAAACTCAAAACTGCTTGATCGATTTGAATAACTGTTTTTTGGTTTTGTTCGCCCTAATACAGGAGAGGTTTCAAAGTAATAAAGAGCAGAAACTTGATAAGAAATTGTAGAAAAATTAAAAAATTCAATATTGATTATTTTGTACGAGTACTTGGCTAAAGACAACAAAATGACAGCTACTGTCACAGTTGCATTACAAGCACGTTTCACGCACGTTTTCGATTTCACATTTTTCACTTTGTGTTTAAAGCACGTTTCATTTAATAACTTATCAAAATCCAATTCTAAGACGATGCAGATTGATTAGGATTGATAATGATAAAATAAATTATAAATAAATAAATATTCACGGACATTTTCAAACAACGTCCTCTGGTCCCAAACTAAGTTTAACGCTTGTGCATGGGTACCAGATTACGCGTATAATACATATATTATATTACTTTTTTTTTGTGAAAACATACATATAATAGATAGAAAACACCTAGACGCAGTACAAATATCTGTGTTCTTGTGTGTTGTGATACGAAGTTTACCGGGTCATCTATTTTAAATTAAAGTTATATACAAAGCGCATTTAGACCCTTTTCGATCTGTATTTTAGCACTTGACATGCTCAGCTTTAAAGAACAAATTATTTGTGAATGTGGAAAAAGAGAAGTTTCGTAAGAAGAAGGTCGTAAAGACAAATGTGATTTGGAGATTGGGAATGGCTGTCGGTCAGTGCGATGGCTTAGTGGTCTAGAGCACTTCCCCGAACTCCAACTCGAAGGAACCCAGGTTCGAATCCCGCTCGCACTCAACTTCTCTTTTTCCACATTCACGAATAATTTGTTCTTTAACGCATTTAAACCCGTTAGATGTGTTAGTTTTGTATGATTTAAAACAACAATTAAATACATAAATCGATTAACTCTGAGGTCAAACTACAATAGAATATTACTGGCGCCTACCCAAAGTATTTGGGAGTCAATGGCGGCGCGTGCCCAGCTCTGGGATGCCACCTTGTAACGATAGCGCAGCTGTTGAAAGATTTTAAATACCATGACACACAATTTGGTTTTAAACTAAACTTGTTTAGTTTGTATATATTAATCCACATCAGACTAATTAAAAAAAAAAGACGCCGCATTGTCGTCTAAAAAGTGAAGCCACCTTTTTGTAAGATGTGTGCTTGAAAGTGTTGTCACCGGAAAGAAATAATCTCTATACTTAATTTGGGTAAATTTTTGAAAGTATTATCTTTAAAACATAAAGGAAGTAAAAATACAGCAAATCAATAGGGAATATTATGGCGCTGACGACGTATTCATGTACTACATGAATACGTCGTATGAAATCGTCGAGTCATTTGTGGTAATTTTAAATCATACTCTGGTAATACTCGTGGCTTATGCATTGGCTTATGACACTTTGTATTTGTGTGCGTGAGCGAGTGTAATTACAAGTTTGGCTTCACTGGATTGTTCGTAATGCTTCGTCTATATTTCTTAGTTAATCTGATTAATCCACCTCCAAAATTAGGAGATAATCATTTCATGTGTTTATTATTAACTAGCATTGCCTGGACTTGAAATTTTTGTGGTTAGTTCTCAGGTCCTTTTCTACAATTTATTTTATAAGCGATTATAAATCCTAATCAATCTGAATCGTCGAAGGCTTGAAATGAACTTCGCCAAAAAGAATTTGACCACTTCGTTTAAAACTCGCTTGTAATTCCAAACGAATCAGATAGAATGACAGTAGCTGTCATTTTGTCGCCTGTTAGATAAGAAAGTAGGTCCATAATCCAAAGACGTGGTTTCCATACATAATTACTAATTCTCATATTTATAATTTTACAACTTTTTTCTGTTTTCTCTATTTTTTTAAACCAGCCTTACGCTAGATCAACAATGCAAAAAAAAAAAATAAACCGATCAAGCCATTTTTGACCTACCAACCGCTCTTAGAAGTGGTAGAGCCTTGGTTATCCACCACCAATGGGTCACTTCGATCGGGAAAATACCCAACGCCCAAACTACCTCCTTATCCTCCACCCACTCTTTATTATCGTTCCTCTCGCTGCATGCCTGCTATCTCTTTCCATGGAGATGGCGACGTGCGATTAATACCTCGGGACCCACATACCATCACGTGGGCCGTATGCTTGTTTGCTACCCACGTACTATAAAATATCCATTGTCATGTCTAAAATTCATTTCCTTATGTGACAATTACTCGTATCTCACCATTACTTGCCCATACCATGGTAACCTTTTGCTCTTTAACGTCTCTAGCACTGGTGCTAGGTATCCATCCATCCATCCATCCATCCATCAGCCTTTCAACGTCCACTGCTGGGCATAGGCCTCCCCAAGAGAATGCCACAACGAGCGGTCCTGTGCGCTCATATGGGGGGATAGTGCCGTAATCGCCACGCTTGGCAGGCGGGTTGGCGATCGCAGTGGATGTTGTTAATACTCGAGGGTGTGCTGCTGCCCACTCCCCTCAGTCGGCTCTTACGACTTCCGTGGGTAGAGAGGGGTGGTGGCACTGGTGCTAGGTATATTCTTTTCTAATTATATCTTTAGTCGTCGGCTCTTACGTCGTCGTTCGGAATCTAAACTATTCAGGGACACACTGATATACTAAAAAAAGATCATTAAAATAGGAAAACACTTTAGAAGCAATTAATTGAGTAACAGAATAATGCTACAACGCCCAAGCATAAAGCTAAAGTTGTCCGTGGGGTGACGGACTAAGAATACAAGTGCCACCACCCCATTCTTTCCCACGGGTGTCGTATGAGGCGACTAAGGGAAGTAAGCAATTGTCATCCATTGCATGACTGGTGGTAGGGCTGGGTACCAAGTGGGAGTACTCACTTGGTATCGGACCCGAGCGGGTTGGCACCACCATCTCCCGTGTGACCCGCCATGAAGCACATCGTTGCGTTTTGGCTGTAGCAGCGGATAGCCGTTTATTCTTTCATTTCATATCTGTGAAATGAAATAGTGAGCAGCGGCTTGACAATAACACCGAGAGGTATTGTTGAGTCCATGAGCGACGGTTACCATTTACCATCAGATGGGCCGTGGCTCGTTTGCCACTAAAAGCAATAAAAAAAAGCCAAAACTACCAGGACACAACCTTCTAATATTTATTGAACAGATAATATTTGTTATACTAAAGCCTAATAAAATAATACTCCTATCTTCCTAAATCCCTCTCACTAGGGGAGGAGACAGGTACCACTGAAGGAATGTAACATTGTTCCGGTGGCCCGCCAATAAAAGCGGAGAGACGGCACACGGCGGGTTTATTTAGTGGGTGAGGGCCCCACACTACCCTGATCGTTGCCCCGAACGACAGGGTTAAGAGGAACATTTCTTCCCGCCTTAACAAAAAAAAATGGGAGCAGACAGATGCCCAATTGTGGGCATGTAAAGAATTGTTCTACTGGTAGTTGAACAGACAGTCATGACCACCCACGCCATTGCCATCCGATTGCCACTTTTGCTTTTCATATATTTTATTATAAATATTTCCTTTATAACCTACAAGCCTTTGCCAGCGGCTTCGCTGCAGCCAAAAGCTAGTTTTTCGGTTATATCTCAGGTTCCCGATATAGTAGCGGGATAAAATGTATACCAGTATTTAAGTATTCAATGCCTATTTGCATCGCATGGGGATCCGAAACGATCCTTTCTGCGCGTACTGTCCGGAAGAGGTCGACACCGTGGAGCACACTTTTTTCGAATGCCGTCGCTGGCGAGGTCTACGACGGCAACATCTTAACGAGGGTGTGTCAGAGATTGGTCCGGAAAATGTGGTATCTTGGATGTTGTCTGGAGAGAGAAATTGGGCAGCCATAAATGGATTCGTGTGTGAGCTGCTGCGGATGAAGAAGATGGAGGAGCACCTAAACTATAAACGGGGAGTGGGAGGAGTACTGGTGTCACGAAGTAATGCTAACGCGGTCCCGTCACATTAGATACTACAGAGAGGTGGTTTTTAGTGGGTAAAAATCCCACACTACCAACACATTTGATCTGCATCTGTGTTAGCGTCTTTCTGAAGATTTCCACCTCAACAAAAAAAAAAGAAAAAGAAAAAAGAAAGTTTTTAAGTCTAATCAAGGCTTTTCAAATAAAAAAAGTTGCATCAAAATCCATCTAGTAGTTCTTTTAAATAAATTTAAAAAAAAAAATTCTAGTTAGTTCTAGTTTAAATAATTTTCTAGTTTTCCGGTTATATCTCAGGTTCCCGATATAGTAGTGGGATAAAATGTATACCAGTTTTTAAGTCTAATCAAGGCCTTTCAAATAAAAAAAGTTGCATCAAAATCCGTTCAGTAGTTTTTGTGTGATGCGCGAACACACAAACAGATAAACAGACAAACAGACAAAAATTCTAAAAAATAATTGTTTTGTGTTAAGACACGGCTATATAGCCAATTACAGACATTTTTTCTCAAATATCTTAAATGTATAGACACAGCTCTGTTACAGCTTTATAATAGTAATAGATAACTACATTACGCAAAAAGTGAGGTGATGACATTTTGTATTCAGCCTTAGCCGCTTCAATCTTTGGTTATACTTCTGCTGTTATAGAAATCCATAAAAACTCGACCCATCTGATTAGTATTTCGAAGAGCTCCAACGGTTTTAAATGAAGCCATTAGTCCTGTTTTTCGCTTAAGACGTAATTTGAATTATTTATTAGTATAAGAATTTGTCGAGTCAAAATAGAAAAGGCAAAAGTTGAATATTTTAAAGAAATATATTTGATTTTAGTACCCATAGATAATAGAAAATGGCTACATCTGATAGTATGTGGTAGCTACTTTTAATAAGAACTACCATTACATTTAAAGGAATGGTTGTATGATGGGATCAGACAATTTAAAATCAATTGTAAATTATTGAAGTAAATATTATTAGACAATACTAAGTAAGCAATTATCACCCTTCGCATTACTGGTGGTAGGGTTGGATACCAATTGGGAGTAATAATAAACTTGCTATCGGGCCCGAGCGAGTTGGTTCCACCATAGCCCGGAGTAGCAGGAGGTAGCCGTTAATTCTTTCATTTCATATTATCTGTGAAATGAAATGGTGCGCAGCGGCTTGATAATACTCTTGGTATAGTTGAGTCCATAAGCGACCGTTACTATATACCAGCAGATGGGCCGTGGCTCGTCTGCCACCATAATTATGCATTAAAAAAAAGAAATCTTCTTATTTCATCTAAGCATCATAACCACGGATCCATACCCAGAACAATAAATACTAATCATTCCAATAGGTCATCAAACATATCATTTTGAGTACTAGTTAAAACGAGAGCGTCAACCACTGAGCCATTACAATTTCCAGTACTTATCTTCCACGATGTTATCAGCTAACATATTGTATTTATTTATTTTTATGATAAAGTAAAGGGTCTCAAATTTGACGATGTAATATGTCAAAAGAAATTAGGGTTCTTGTTATTGCGCGGGGTCAGCTGCGCGTAATATAATATTATAACGGATTGTGATCCACATATGACCCTTTAATCTTGTGCCCCGAATTCAGCGGGGTACGTAAAAGGATAATTTTTAAGTAAAAATTACACTTTCTCATGGAGAAAGCTAATGGGTAACTTATTATATTTTAATTGATATGTTCCTGGCCACGCTAGAATATTTTTTTGTCAACATATTAATGACATTAGGTATTATGCGATTCAAACCCAGCAGCTTTTATAATGTTGTTCCGTACAACATACTATTTGGTGTGACTCTAAATTCTTTATCTAATTGTAATATTGGTACATCGTGCAATTTATGAAGAACTAGTATTTGTCCACGACTCCGCCTTCGTAGGCTTTAGAATATAAATACTATCTCTCTCAACGGCACATTCATTATCTCTATGCAGAAATTGCTATCCTATAGGAGCCATGTATTATTCCGGGTTAAAAAATATGTATGCAAAATTTTAAAACACAACAATTGTATAACAAAAAAACAAATAAAGATACCAACAAACTCACTTTCGCATTTATAACATACTAGCCTTTGCCCACGGCTCCGCCACAGCCAAAAGCTAGTTTCTAGGTTTATATCTTAGGTTCCCGATATAGTAACGGGATAAAATGTATACCAGTTTTTAAGTTTAATCAAGAGCTATCAAATAAAAAAAGTTGAAAATGCTTAATGATTAATGCTTAAGCTCTACCACTAGTTAACTATAATTAAATACAAGCATGTACTTAAACATTCGATCATGTGTCATGATCGAAGACTTAAACCAATTTTGTGGGGACTTATATTACAGGTGTACCACTATTACATCACAAAATAACAATATAATAAAAATAATTTCAGCTACGGCATTAGTAAGCGTGTGGTGTCAAGTGCCATATGCCATAACATGCCCAGCGCCATTACAAATAGAATTTTTCAAATCATTATATTGTACTAAAAACCCTCTTGGGAGTCTAGGAACGAGGGCACCCACTAGAGAATTAAATAATAACTTTTAAAATAAGAATATTAAATTTAATATAAAAGCAAATATATATATTTTCTGATTATTAGTTCTTTATTAATATCTAAGTACTAGCTGCTACCCGCAACTTCGTCTGCGTACAATTTAGTTATCTTCTTTTAGTGCAAAATCCTAATTATGTTTCCAAAATAAAAGTAGTGATCCCTGTCCCGTGATCGCTCCAGCCGTACAGGAGTTTATTCATGGATGTGTATTCGACGTATATAGATACTTGTCTATTTGAATCTATTCATTTATAATTTCATTGTATTTTTTTGCGCAAATCCTAATTAATTTTCCAAAATAAAAGTAGCCTAAGTTACTCCTTGTAATAACAGTTATTTGCTTGTGAAAGTCCCGTCCAAATCGGTCTAACCGCTCCGGATTGGTATTCATTCATAATTTTATGGATTGTGTTTTTTTTTTACGCGAAACCCCATTTATTTTTCCAAAATAAAAGTAGCCTACGTTACTCCTTGTAACAACAACTCTCTGTTAATGAAAGACCCGTGCAAATCAGCTTAGTCGTTCCTGAGATTAACCGGAACAAATAGACAGACAGACAACATTTTTAAATTTGGTGTTTTGTATTGGTGGCGTAATATAATCTTGTATACATTTAGTAAATAGTTCTGTCTAAATAACAGACATTACAAACAGACACTTTAATATTTAGATAGTTTTAGCATTTGACATGCTTAGCACTATACATTAAACACAAAGTGAAAAATGTGAAATCCACAATAATCCTGCTCGTGACTGTTATTTTCGATTTCACATTTTTCACTTTGTGTTTAATAGACACTTTAATTTTATTTATTTGTATAGATAATCAAGTATCACATAAGTAAATATATAATTATGCTTACTCACGAAATTTCTGAATAAGTACTCAAAATTTTAAATAGCGTATACAGCATTACTTCAATCCACGCAAAATTTAAGTTACGGCTAAACAGTTTTTAATTTATAAAAATAATAAAAATAACTTATTGTTTTTAGATCATTTGAAACGGCAAGCATGCTATATCATCATACTATGGCACCAGAAGATAGATAGTATTCTTTTTTATCTTCTCAGGGTAATGCCACCAGATATGGAGGTCTCAATGAGGCACACGAAGTTGAAAGCGGAGGAGGCAGCTATGTTAGCTGGCGAGATTACAAAACCCTCTTGGGAGTCCAGGAACGAGGGCATCCACGAGAGAATTAGCTTCGAAGACTGCATATGGGGCTTTGATTTAGCAGGAGGTGCATATTACAAGACACCTTTGAGAGTCACTGGAGTAAGTACCTACCTACAATTTACTCCAAAGTTGCTTCAATTCGGATTTGGACTATTTTTTGATTATACTTTTGTTTCGTGCATACTCGGTGGGTGCATTTAAAAAAGAAGAGAAATTTTATATTAAAAATAGTTATAATACTTTCTGATATTTACGCGAATGTTACACATTTTGAAATAAAACTTCGTTTACGGAATCTATCGCGTTTACTTGATTTTACTACTATCCCGACGTTTCGAATACTTTACAGCATTCATGATCACGGGTGGACTTAGATGATAGACGTCCAAGGCTGAATACTTTCTGATATTTACGCGAATGTTACAAATTTTGAAATAAAACTTCGTTTACGGAATCTACCGCGTTTACTTGATTTTACTACTATCCCGACGTTTCGAATACTTTACAGCATTCATGATCACGGGTGGACTTAGATGATAGACGTCCAAGGCTGAATACTTTCTGATATTTACGCGAATGTTACAAATTTTGAAATTAAACTTCGTTTACGGAATCTACCGCGTTTACTTGATTTTACTACTATCCCGACGTTTCGAATACTTTACAGCATTCATGATCACGGGTGGACTTAGATGATAGACGTCCAAGGCTGAATACTTTCTGATATTTACGCGAATGTTACAAATTTTGAAATAAAACTTCGTTTACGGAATCTACCGCGTTTACTTGATTTTACTACTATCCCGACGTTTCGAATACTTTACAGCATTCATGATCACGGGTGGACTTAGATGATAGACGTCCAAGGCTGAATACTTTCTGATATTTACGCGAATGTTACAAATTTTGAAATAAAACTTCGTTTACGGAATCTACCGCGTTTACTTGATTTTACTACTATCCCGACGTTTCGAATACTTTACAGCATTCATGATCACGGGTGGACTTAGATGATAGACGTCCAAGGCTGAATACTTTCTGATATTTACGCGAATGTTACAAATTTTGAAATAAAACTTCGTTTACGGAATCTATCGCGTTTACTTGATTTTACTACTATCCCGACGTTTCGAATACTATACAGCATTCATGATCACGGGTGGACTTAGATGATAGACGTCCAAGATGTTATTTCAACGGTCTCATCTACCCACAGTATATGATTTTACAAAATTTTTGGTTTATTTATTTTAACCCACCTAATATTCGTTTAGAAACACAATTAAAATATTTTCTTCAAATTTTTTAAAGTTGTAGTTTTTAAAGTTATACTTTTTAAACTATTTTCTATTTATTATTTGTGAATAAGGAAAAAGAGATTTTTAGTAGGAGCGGGAATCAAACCCGCTTCTTTTCCTATTCGGGGAAGTGCTCTAAGCCACTGAGCTATCCTACCGATCTTTCGATCATCCAAATCTCCTTATCACATTTGTCTTACGACCAACGCCATCTATCGGCAAGCATTTATATGCATCTAATATAGTAAGTTTAATTTTGCAATTAAAGTTCATACTAAGTATTTGATGGCGCGATTTTAGATCTATATTTTTTAGAAATTGACATGCTCCGCTACTTTTTAAAATATAAATTATTTATGAATAAGGAAAAATAGATTTTTAGTAGGGGCGGGAATCGAACCCGCGTCTTTTCCAATCCGAGGAAGTGCTCTAAGCCACTGAGCTATCCTAACGATCTTTCGATCATCCCAATCTCCTTATCACATTTGTCTTACGGCCAACGCCATCTATCGGCAAGCATTTACATGCATTCAATCCGGAAAATTATACTTTAAAAAGTAGTGGAGCATGTCAATTACTAAAAAATATAGATCTAAAATGATTAAAAAGTGTGTATTAAGGTATAGTAAAGGGTACCACACCATGCAGAAGATCTACTTGATGGATCGCCCCTCTGCTGTGGGTCATTTCTTGCAAGACTGCAGCTTCTTCCACTGCACTTCAGCCACTAGTGTTACAATACGCTTTTTATTAGTTTCACCTGTATGTTTGTAACCGACTTTTTGGGCGCGATTTTGACTCAATTTAAACGGCCAGATTTCGTTCAAACTTTGTAGATTTATTGAGGACCGATGGCAATACTCTAATTTGATAAAATTATTCGGTATTTATCGGTGTTTAGGGTTCCGTAGTAGAGATGTGTAACACTGCGCTGCGCTGCGCATTTGCGCTAACTCAGTTCACAGCGCTGGGTGTTGTAACTCACTTCTTAAAAATGAGTTGGCGCATAGCCCGGGAAATTCAAATATCATTGTTATAAACTACAACTCCGTGAAATGTAAATGGAGTTATACCTTTTTTTTTTCGGGAAAAAATGTATCATTTTGTTGCGCCATGGCACAATTTTGAGTTAACGCAATGAGCCGGCGCAGTTAACTGCGCCTGAATTACTGAGTTTACGCAAGGATTTTTGCCAAGTTACCTATGTCTATTCCGTAGCTAATAAAGAACCCTTATAGTTTAGCCATGTCCGCCCGTCTGATGAAGTTTAAAAGCAAATAATCACGGCACAAGTAGGTTTTATTTCTTTTAAATAACAGTACTTTTGATACTATTTTGAGACTAAAAAGAAGAAAATTCATTATAGTTTAAAAATCTAAAATAACACGCAAATAGCCAGTTGAACTAAAAAGTAGTAGATAATATTACAATAAATAATGATTGTAAAAAAGCGTGAAGTGCATAATCAAATGTTACAAATAGTTCACCTATATAGTAAAAAGCACCCCACGCTTTTTTACAATCATTATTTATTGTAATATTATTTACTACTTTTTATTTAGATATTTTTATATATATTTTTAGCATTTGACATGCTTAGCACTATACATTATACACAAAGTGAAAAATGTGAAATCGAAAATAACAGTCACGAGCAGGATTTGAACCTGCATCTCCTGGATACCGTCCAGATGCTTTGCCAATTCAGCCATCGTGACACTTGCTCCTGACTGCTAATTTCGATAACACATTCATACTTCAGTGGCAGCCACTGAAAGCCGCATCCAGCCACCAGTGGCTGCCACTGGTGGCGCCGTGAGTGGTCTGACTGAACCACTGGTGGTCACGTTTAGTAGCGGCGACTGGTGGCCATAATGTGCGGAGGCTCTAAACAAAATGTATGGAGAAACGCGTCCGCAACTTGTGGCGGCCACTAGTCGTTTTAATGTGGTCGCCTCTAGTGGCTCAATGTGCGCTCGCTCTAAAAGTCAATTTACTTATTTAATGTCAACGGCATTCCAGACTATTTCGATAAATAATGTATGTATATATTAGTATACATTCGATTGACAAACTCCGACGCCGTGTGACCAATCATCTAGAAAATTGGCACATTTATATAGGAGTATATTACATTAGCGTCGTTATTGCGCACGTCAATATTTGTGCCATATATCAGCTCATTATTTAATTTCAAACTTGTGTCAGATTCAAGATTGTTGACAACTTGTTCACGACTCAGACTAAATTGGTCTGAAGTCCATGAAGTGGCAGCATTCAGTTGTTATTGGGGCAATAGATCGGTATCACCGTCTTTCCTGTAATCATGTAGCATCTCGGTGTGTTGTGGTTGTAGCGGGAGATACCCGTCAATTATGACCGTGCACTCACATCATTATTTATTTATTACGTAACATACACGTCCACGATCTCACCATATCCGCACAAACACATACACAACAAACACACACACACACCAGTTGATATTATTTCCGTTAACTTAACTGGTTTAATTTTCGTAGTAAATTTTTTTTCCGTGTGGTGACGGACTAAGAATACAAGTGTCACCACCCCGTTCTTTCCAACGGGTGTCATATGAGGTGACTAAGGAAAGTAAGCAATGGTCACCCATTACGTTACTGGTGGTGGGGCTGGGTGCCGGGTGGGAATACTCACTTGCTATCGGGCCTGAGCGAGTTGGCACCACCGTCTCCCGTGTGACCGGCCATGAAGCACACCGTTGCGTTTTGGTTGTAGCCGTTTATTCTATCATTTCATATCGGTGTAATGAAATGGTGAGCAGCGGCTTGACAATACTCTCGGTATAGTTGAGTCCATGAGCGACGGTTACCATTTACCATCAGATGGGCCGTGGCTAGTCTGCCACCACATGCAATAAAAAAAATATATACCCGCGCCAATAAAGAAACGAATCTTATATCCGCCATATAAGATTCGTTTCTTTATCGCTAATCATTGCTTCTCACTCACTCCTTATATCTGTCTTAATCACACACCTCAGTAAGATAATCAGTCTGGATTTGCTTATAGAGCTGTCTAGATGCGCTCGGTTTTTCCTAAATTAATTGCTACTTTTATTGTTATACTTATTTATACCTACAAATTTTTATTAAAAGACATCACCCTGCTCTGTGGAATACTCCTTGTATCGCGGGGGACTTTACAAACACGCAATTTCATGACACCAAT
This sequence comes from Leucoma salicis, assembly GCA_948253155.1. Classification (NCBI taxonomy): domain Eukaryota; kingdom Metazoa; phylum Arthropoda; class Insecta; order Lepidoptera; family Erebidae; genus Leucoma; species Leucoma salicis. The sequence goes on from OX411812.1 coordinate 1,347,129, forward strand.
GAAAGTAAATTGTAAGTACACCCTGACTCTGAACAGCCATTTGTGGATCACACAAAGAGTTGTCCTGTGTGGGAATCGAACCCATAACACTTTGGTGGGAGGTTGGAATCTAAACCATTCCATCCATAGACATATCCGATTTTTTTTTTAAATAATTTCAATTACTATTTATTTTCAACCAATAAAAGTCTATAATAAAAAATATCACTGAACTTGCAAACCCGTTTCGTTGACGGTCCAAGCTGGGGGGTTAGAATGTATCTTACTCGATCATATCGACATGAGATCGTGTCATTGTGATTGGTTGAGGGATTAATCATCACGTGTCGGTTTCTCTACCAATCACAAGCGAGACGATACTATGGCGATATTATTTAGTGAGTTACATTCTATGGGCCCAGATGACATAAGTACAAGCCACCATTCCAGATTCGTTTCTTCATTGGCACAGATAATAACATTGTGGCATGCAGTCGCAGAATATTTTATGTTGTCTATTCTATTGTGATAAGTCACTAGATGGCACTAAATAAAGTTTTATACCGCAATCATCAATCACAATAATATATCTAAAGATAAAATATATAATACCACTCGTTTTTCCTGCTATTAGGTGGGTTTTAATAACCATACGACATACTTTTCAAATAAATAATGCTTTAATGGTTTCTATGCAGGTGAAACCAGACAGTCGTGCTGAGAAGGCTGGCATCAGACCTGGAGATAAGCTGTTGAGGATCAATGACATAGATACGTCAACCCTCACCATACAAGAAGCCCACAAGCTTATATTAGAATCCGGGATCCATTTAAAGCTATCTGTTACTTCGTGAGTATTAATATCCATCGATCCATCATCTTTTCATCGTCCACTGCTGGACATAGGCCTCCCTAAAATGGGGGTTTTACCATAATCGCCACGCTTGGCAGGCAGGTTGGCGATCGCAGAGGATGTTTTTAGTACACAGCAGAACGCTGCTGCCCGGTCCCCCGCTAATCCCTTAGTCGGCTTTTACGACTCCCATAGGAAGAGACGGGGGTGGAGCTATTCTTGTTGTCGATCCCACACGGGAGCGTATGCCACCCACGTATTATAAAAATAGCTTTAAGAAAAATTTCTTCATCCGCGTGAAGACTCAACTTTTTTTTTCACCAACTTGCTTATAATAGAAGTCTTGTGTTAGGGGTCATTGAATGCTTTCAACTAAATTATTAGAAGCTGCTCAGGGTCTGACGATGGAGTAAAGAATGAGCTCAGAGGTTTTAAGACATGATGTCGTTATCAACATTCATCGCGTTCTTTGATAATAATTTACATTCTCTTAACCTGACTATACATACAAAAAACTTACGTCATTAGTAAGTTTTAATATTTGAAAGAGTTTCAATATTTGATGGCAATCTTGACCTATTATCCCCCAGAGAGTCCGCCATATTTGATCCAAAAACATCCAACGAAGTTTTCTCCTTAGAATCCCTTTATCAATTGATTTATTATTTCCTTTGTCATTGTACAATAGATTGATTACTATAAATATTGTTTATGTAAGCTTAGTAATTGGGGAACTGATTCCCAGAAGCCGTGACTTTGAGTTCCATCTGCAAGAACTTTATCCATAATAATTTATAGTAAAACTAAATGATCAAGGTAGTGCTTAAAAATAAAATAGATGAAATAGTTTGCCAATATTCCTAATGTAATAGAATAAGGTTTTGACTTATGTGCGTCTGTTCAAGTGGACTTGAGTGGCCCAGCTGGTTTAACATAACATTACAGAACACTAAAACATTTTTAACGTAGAGGACGTTTACAAAAAGTCATAAAAAAGCCTAAACGAGTACTTATAAGATATTAAAGTTTGAAACTTCAATTAAAATTTTATTGTCATGAAATTTATTTTTTATTAGTCTGTACGCTACTGTCTTTAATATTTACAAAGTTAGTTATTTAAATAGCTGACTAGCTTAGGATGCCACTCTACATCCTCTTAAATTATTTTTTAACTACCCAAATAATATTTTTCTGAAAAATGTAGGTACTTAATCACCCTATTAATACTGGGAGATAGTAGTGTAGTATCTCTCATCTCTCTATCTGTGATCGATTGATCACTGTAACTTACTGGTCACTCAACATCACCGATCAGTAATAAAGTAGGTATACATACAATAGAATAATTTCCTTACTAAAATAACTATGCAAACCGCGCTGATAATTCCTAAGTTACAGTAAACAAACTGACAAACCCAAAGATTTTATGCTTCAAATCTGTAAATATTTTTTTTATAGCCCATCTTAACTTTTTTATGATTTATTCTTCGAATCACGTTAAGGATTTCATTAAGAAGTCTTTGGATATAGTAGCGATTTAACATCAATCATTGTCTCTTTTTCATATTTCGTTATCTGCACTGCGCTGTTTTAAACGCGAAACATTTCTACTCTGAACCCGTAGATTATAGCGTAATGTTATATAGCTATGATGTTGGATAGTGGTAGAAATAATATTAGATGCAGTCCAGTGTTTTCAGAAACGTGTTTTTAAAGATTACAAACTGTGCCTTTTTTTATTTCACATCCGGGAAGATAAACAGTGGCTTGCATTACTCTTAGGATGGACTGCTACTTACTGAAGAATTTATATTATAATACGATGATACACTAAACATTGAATTAAAATTTGTCTAATCGATTGCTGGTATTTTATTCACGGGAACATGTTTATCTGCATATAATATGTTATGTGGGACAAGATTATTCGTACTCTACACCTCTACTAAACCCTTAGGGGACAATGACGGGACCACTGAAGGAATGTAATATAGTTCCGGTGGCCCGCCAATAAAAGCGGAGAGATGGCACACGGCGGGTTTCTTTAGTGGGTGAGGGCCCCACACTACCCTGTTCGTTGCCCCGAACGACGGGGTGTGCGGTTAGGAACATTTTTTCCCGCCTTAACAAAAAATAGAAAAAAAAGGGGGACAATGACGGGTAAATATAATACTTATATAATGTATTTTTTTCAATTGCAGGCCTGACGATGATGAGGATGCCTACTATTGCTACGAAGATCCATTAGTAAGTATCTTTTTTTTTGTTATAAATTACTAGTTATTAGGCTTTATCCTACTTGAATATTTATAAATAACTTACAGTACACATCATAGGTATATTTTCCGTCATATTTTGTCTTGCAATACGCTGGTATTTAACGAAACCTTTTGTAGATATTTGCTTAGTGTTCTTTCTAACTTTGATTGGCTGGTAGAAATTGTCAAGCTTCATACCTATATAGGTATATTTACCTCACATTTTAGTTTACATATTTTAAGCACCTCATAGCCCAAAATGAGGTTCAGTTTAAACAATAACAAAACATATTTATGTATCCTAATGATGTACTTCTTCATTCTCTGTGTTAATGAAATAACAATTAATGTATTATGATTAACGCTCCAGTACATTTCATGCACGCGCTCCTCATCACAACACGTTAAACAGTGACAGACATATACAGGGCCTTTCCATCCCTGTCTTTCGTAAGCAAAATAATTTATATGCCCATAATGAATTGTTTCCGTTCTAATTAACGTTTCTGATTGTAGTCAAGGCGCGTGAACTTAACATGTACTCGTAGAGTAACACATTTATTTGTATACTTAGTGACATCAGAATTTCAGCCCAATTAAAGCTCATATTCTGCGATAAACTTTTGTCCATGTGATGACGTAATGTGTCTTGCGTGTTGGCAATATATATAATTGTTTCCGGGTGGTCTATATGTTTGAACTTTACTGTATAGGTGGATGGCTATGACAGCGAAGAGGAGAGACGGCTAGAGGAAGAAAAGGCTAAGAAGCGAGAAGTTCATGCAAAAGTGGTATGTATAAGTGTTGTTATAATCAATTCTATAGAACCTTTGTTGATTTGGTTGTCCGTGTGATGACAGAAGAATACAGGTGTCGCCACCCCATTCTTTCCCGCGGGTATCGTAAAAGGCGACTAAAGGAAGTAAGCAACTATCACCTTTTTGCATTACTGGTGGTAGGGTGTGATGCCAAGTGGGGTTACTTATTTGGCATCGGGCCCGAGCGGGTCTGTACCACCGTCTCTCGTGTGACCGGCCATGAAACATTTAGGTGTGTTTTGGTTGTAGCGGGAGATTGCCGCTCCTGTCCATTTTCCCTTCCTGAGCGCGTGATGGGTTTCGGTGATGCTTGGAACGGGCATTGATAAGGGTCATGGCTTGTGTGTTGGGTGTGACGGGCTGACACGGGGTACAGGGAGACCCGGTGGGAATGGTTCGCCGGCCACCTGCCGGTCAGTAGTGGACCCAAACCCGGGGAAATCCTACCTCGGGAGGCTGTCCCGCCAACCGGCGAAAATCCCGTGGAGTTGCGGTCGTGCCGGAATAGGAGACCGGTGTAGACCCGACGGTTACTCACTTCACTGGGGGCCCTTCCGTGTTTCGTGTGAGCTCCTCACAAAACTCTTTGTCTGGCCGTGCGCTAAGTGTCACCACCTTTTTTTTCCGAGTGTCACCGGTTCCCATTGTGCGCAAGCTCATATCCCTCAAACTCTTCGCAAACTATGATGGCCAAAAGGAAAAAGAGCAAGTGTTTTACGGCGGACTCCCTATCCACATCATCAGTGGAGTTTTGCAACATCAGGGGTCTCCACAGTAATCTCGACGCCGTCCATCACCATCTCAAGACGGCGCGGCCTGCCTTGCTCTTTTTGACGGAGACGCAGATAGGCGCTCCGGACGACATTTCGTACCTTAAATACCCCGGCTACGAACTGGAGCATTCCTTCCATCGTAAAGCCGGGGTGTGCGTATTCGTTCGGAGTGATGTCTGTTGTAACCGCCTTCAGGGCCTCGAACATGGCGAACTATCCATTTTATGGCTACGCGTAGAATATGGTGGAACAGACCGCATCTACGCGTGCCTTTACAGATCCCATGACAGTGATTTGAATATTGGAGCAGTTTCCATCTGCGGAGGTGGTGGTCTTAGGTGACTTCAATGCTCACCACAAAGAGTGGCTGGGGTCCCGGACCACTGACCTCCCGGGTCGACAACTCCTTAATATGGCTTCGGCCTATGGTCTCTCTCAACTGGTAACACAGCCTACCCGTGTCCCGGATATTGAGAGTCATGAGCCCTCCTTGTTGAACCTTCTGCTGACTACAAATCCACACGGATACCGGGTGGTAGTTGGTGCTCCTTTAGGATCATCCGATCACTGCTTGGTCCGCTGCACCGCCCCTGTTGCGAGAACCAATCGTTTTCCAGCGAATGGGTCTCGTAGAGTCTGGCAGTATAAGTCAGCAGTTTGGGATGGCCTTCGCGAGTTCTTCGCGTCCTACCCTTGGAAGTAGCTATGCTTCTCCTCTAGGGACCCTGACGTCTGTGCGGACTGCATCACGGAAACGGTGATTATGGGGATGGAATCATTCATCCCCAGCACCAAAATACCGGTTGGCGGTCGCAGCCGTCCATGGTTTAACAAAGCCTGTAGGACGGCTGCACGCCAGAAACAGTCCGCATACCTGGCCTGGAATAGGGCCAGGAAAAGTCAGGATCCGAGCGCCAAAGAGGAAAAGCGGAAATTTAATGCTGCTTCCAGGTCCAACAAGAGGGCTATTACCTTCAGGTGGGCCGTCTGCTCGCCTGCCACCGTTGGCAATAAAAAAAAAACCTGCAAACTAGAGATGGATTTATAGCCCTTTTCTAGTCAAGATAATAGTTGCCATAATGTATATATCGCCAGTTCTGATCAATCAAATATGCGTGATATACGCATATTTGATTGATCAGAACTGGCGATATAGTTTTTTTTTATTGCTTATGATGGTTGCAAAAGTGGAAGGATGTAGGTACAGGGGGAGACCGAGACTTACCTACCTAGACCAGATTGGTCATGTATTGAAGGAAGGTGGAGTCAGGAGTCTCCGAAACCGGCGAGCGTGTACGAAGAGAGTTATGAATGTTGAGGAAGCGAGAGATGTATGCAAGAATAGAGCCTCTTGGCACTCTGTTCTCTCTGCCTACCCCGCAAGGGAAATGACGTGATGATAAGTTAGTTAGTTATGGTAGACGAGCCGCGGCCCATTTGATGGAAATTTCATTTCTCAGATATGAAATGAAAGAATAAACGGCTATCTTCTGCTACAGCCAAAACACACTGTCGTGCTTCATGACCGGTCACACAGAAGACGGTGGTTCGACCCTTTCCGGCCCGATAGCAAGTGAGTACTCTCACTTGGTACCTAGCCCTACCACCAGTAATGCAATGGGTGATAATTACTTACTTCCCTTAGTCGCCTTGTACGACACCCATGGGAAAGGATGGGGTGGTGAGACGTGTATTCTTAGTCCGGCACCACACGGACAAATATAAATCACAGATGGATGTCATATACAATAGACCGTAGTAGTGTTTTGTTTTGGAGGAATAGACGGCGTCACACTACCCTGTGGTAGCGGGGTGTACGGTTACATCAACTGCTTAGATGTTCCCAGGTTAAAAAGATATTTCTCATATATATATATATATATATATATATATATATATATATATATATATATATATATATATATATATATATATATATATATATATATATAATAATTTATTTTTCTCAACCCATGTGTTATTCTACTCACTGGTATGGGTCTTCACTTAAAATGAAAGGATTTAGCTCGATGAACCACGCTAACCCGGTGCAGGTTGGTAGACTTTACAAACCGTCGAGAAAATCTTTTATACAAAAGCAGATTTCGTCACGATGTTTTTCTTTACCAGGTATATAATATGTGTGTGCATTACACAGGTATGGTGGTAAAGTGTATTTACTTATCATCACGCCATTTCCCATGTGGGGTAGGCAGAGAGAACAGAGTGCCAGGAGGCTCTATTCTTGCATACATCCCTCGCTTCCTCAACATTCATAATTCTTTTCGTTCACGCTCGCCGGTTCCGGCAAAGTGTAGCCACACATAAAACTACATATTAGAAAGATAGCCCGAAGTGGAATAGTGTCGATATATTATTATAATGAAGGTAATATATTCATTTTCTTTTATAACAAATAGAACTTATATATCTTAAAAAACATTCTCTACATATTTATCCGTTACATTCACTGTTTTCTTCATCGATGTTACACTCACAACTCTTCTGCCCATCTAAATAAAAAGGTTTTAATATAAAATAATTAAAAAAGTATATATTCAATAAATGTATCACCACATATAGGACTCTTGACCTCATACATAATGATGTGCTATAGATTTGTATCAGTAGTAAACTGGATTAGTAAAGAGTTCTAAATATATGCAGCCCACATCTTCAGATAGAATACGTATTGTGTAGGCGTCAAGATCTCATTCCTTTGGCATCATCTAATCAAAGTGTTAGTAAATAAGTTATTTATAATTGGTATCTCATTTATATTAATCAATTCGAAGATCGAGACAGATTGCCTTACGTCGGGTGCTAAAAAGCAGCTTTTGATTTCCCAAATTTATTTTTATAATCACTGAAATAGGTGTCTCGCCATTCCTAAAACTTATTTACTTATCATCACGCCATCTCCCTTGCGGGGCAGGCAGAGAGAACAGAGTGCCAAAAGGCTCTATTCTTGTATACATCTCTCGCTTCCTCAACATTCATAATTCTCTTCATTCGCCAATCCTTATAATAATTCCGAGCCGCTTCAACTAGAGTAGTATGACTTTCCTTTCGTGATATAAAATGTTCCAAACCACCCACCGTGTACCGTCTCTCCGCCTGTTTTGGCAGACCACTCAGACTGTTTGACATTTCTTCAGTAAATGTTTTGAAGCTGTAATAGAGCTAGGTCTGTGCGTCGTTTAGCATGTCTAAGCATAAACATTTTTTAAGAGTTTTAATCTGATTATTTAATTGCCGCTACAGCGTAGTGTAGTGATTTCGATGAAACATTCTTATTTTATAGCTGTTGGTTAGAGATAAAAGCTGATAAATCTTTTATTCTACTCTACTACATCGAAAACCCGTGATATAAACTAAAATCTAGCTGGTGAAGATGTTATTATGATAAGCGCGGATCAGTAAAGTTCTATCACGACATTCATTTCTTCCATCTCAAACTCTCAAGACTCAGGGTCTTTTACATAAACCAATCTCGACAAAGATAATAATTAAAAATGTATTTGTTTTCAGAGCTCATATTGGAGTCTTCAATGGCCATGGGTCAGTAAAAGAAGACTGATCTACAGAGAATCAAACTGTTTTATGGTAAACAGTAAATACGAGCAGGCTCGCAGGTAGGCTGGTCTTCATTCGTAGCTAAATTTACCAATAGGTACTATTGGTATTGTACTAACGCACTACGCAGCTTTGCTCGCGTCATAAATATGTGATGATGTGTATGAAAAATCCATTTTGGATAGGATTTGTGTAAAATCCTTTTTAGTGCTTACCTACAGCATCAAAGAAACCTATATGTAAATTTCCACAGTCCTAGCCTAAGGAGTTTGGGTTGTTCGTTGATTATATTAGTCAATCAGTCGACTAAACCACTGTAACAATTTTGGTAAATTTTAATAACTTTTGGCCCAAATTATTGAAGTTTGTAGTAAAATCTGTTCATTAAGTTACTTGAATTGGTACTCATTAAAAACAGCTAAATGAAGAATTTACAAGAACAAATCGATGTTTTAATGGTAGAACCATGCTTGTCCGAGCATGAATGGGCCAGCTTGACCGGGGAAGTACCATCCGCTCACAGATGACCGTCGTAAGGCAACAGTAGATACTCCTACCAATTTTGTATGGTGAGTGAGAGTACCGGAAGCCCAAATGCTCTCTTTGTTTTCCTCATCGTCTCCTCCTCCTTCTACAATTCTCCTCTCTACCTCCTATCCTAAAGGACCGTGACAGAAACGTTAGGGTTGACAAAACTCTTACCACCGAAGGAATGTGACATAGTTCCAGTGGCCCGCCAAGAAAGGCGGAGAGACGGCACACGGCGGGTTTCTTTAGTGGGTGAAGGCCCCACACTACCCTGTTCGTTGCCCCGAACGACGGGGTGTGCGGTTAGGAACATTTTTTCCCGCCTTAACAAAAAAAAAATGAAATGATGCTTGCGTCTATTATAGGCTACGGTAGCTGTTTACCTTCAGAGTGCCCTTGTGCTTGTTTGCCACCTTATTATTAAAAAGTAAACGTGGGAAAAGTTGTGGGTACTGCTAGTTTTAAAAAAATACAAATTCCAATATTCTCCAAGACAACAATTAAAAATATTCTAAAAAGCTAATTGTTATTTTCAGAGATAAATATCCTCCTCTTCCTGTACTAAGATATACTGATGACATTCTTCTTTACCAACGTGATGGAGACAAACTTCAAAATAATAACGGCGTGCCATCAATAAAAGACCTAAAAGAAAAATCTCGAAAAAGTAAACAACAGAACATAACAAACGGTAACACAGATAGTAATGTTTCTGTTACTGATGATGAACAACTAGTTAATGAAGAAGAGCGATCTGTTAACCGTGATGCGAGTACTGCTCCCGAAAGTGAAGAACATGAGCATGAAGAAGAATATTTAGAAGTACCTACTGTTGAAGAACCCGTACAAAATAGTGATATTGTTAACGGGCATGATAGTGATGACAATAGTGTAGTTCTAAGTCCTATACCTGAAGATACCGAAGAAACACGCCAGCATGATCCTATTGAAGATATGGGAAATATTGCTGAATCAATAAATGATGATAAGGTCTTAAATGAAGTGTTAGCTAAAAACGATAGTACACCACGGAATGAGGATGACAATATACTTGATAGTATTTTAAGCGATGATGGACAAAATTTAGAGAACTCTGAAGCTAACAATGAAAGATAAGAAGACAATTGTGTTTTTGTTGCTTAAGTGAATATTTTGGTGGTTGATTAAGACACATCAATTGTTTTAGTGATATAGTTATTAGTAACGTACCAACTGACTGATTCTTCAACGCTCAAATACTATATAAGAATATTGAAAGACTTGAAATGATGTACATTTAGGTTTAGTGTAATGTGTAAAGTTCGAGAATTTCGAGAAAATTCTCAGAGAAGATTAAAATAAACTGGTTTTAAAACTAGTTTTATATGTTATTGCTTGACCCAATCATCACAATTATCGGAAAGCTATTGCTTAAAGTTTTTTTGAAATTGTTATCCTCCTGAATCCGAATTTACTCCTGAATAAGTGGGATTTAGACTGCAGTCGACCACACTTGCTTAATATGGATTGGCAGGTTTCACAAGTATTGAAAAAATCTCTAGGCATACAGGTTTCCTCATAACAAAATTGCGATATTATTGGACAAACGTGCGAGGACTTCGGGACTGGGGATCAATAATCTTAATAAGTCTTTTCAGTCCTTGGTTTTACCACCAGGCTCTCTAACGAGGCAAAGATAGAAATATAAACATAGAAGAAAGGCATATTGATTTAGCTTTATTACAGTTTTCGAAAAAATAAAATATACATTAGATATTTAAACATTTTTATATATATTTTTAGCATTTGACATGCTTAGCACTATACATTAAACACAAAGTGAAAAATGTGAAATCGAAAATAACAGTCACGAGCAGGATTTGAACCTGTATCTCCTGGATACCGTCCAGATGCTTTGCCACTTCAGGTATAATGTATGAAAATGCTTCCGACAGATGGCGCAGGCGTCACCCAAAGACGTTAAGTATGAATGTGTTATCGAAATTAGCAGTCAGGAGCAATTTTCACGATGACTGAATTGGCAACAAAGCATCTGAACGGTATCCAGGAGATGCAGGTTCAAATCCTGCTCGTGACTATTATTTTCAATTTCACATTTTTCACTTTGTGTTTAATGTATAGTGCTAAGCATGTCAAATGCTAAAAATATATATAAAAATATCTAAATATTTATAGGGTTTGCGTCATTATTAGGTAAACATCTTAATTTGTAAAATTAAGTTTACCTGGTCGATACAATGTATGAAAATATTACCGACAGATGGCGCAGGCATCACCCAAAGACGTTAAGCATGAATGTGTTATCGAAATTAGCAGTCAGGAGCAATTGTCACGATGGCTGAATTGGCAAAGCATCTGGACGGTATCCAGGAAATGCAGGTTCAAATCCTGCTCGTGACTGACTTATTTTCGATTTTACATTTTTCACTTTGTGTGTAACATTGGATATTGGTAAACGATTAATTAAAAAAATTATAAAATAATTTATCTTTTCATATTACTAAAAAAGGAATGATTCTTTTGAGAAAAACTTGATTAATTTCTTATTATATGAAATCTCTTGTACAATTTCAAACATCTGTATTTACCTAAAACTTGTTTTTCAAATAGACATTACTTTTTTAATTAATTTAGAATTTATAATATCCAAGTATTAATATTTCACAATGGAAGTAATTAAATGACAAAAATATATTCGAGGTTGTAAATGATAGAACATCATAATTTTTAATAAAATTTTATATTTCTGAACGTTCAAGGGTTTCAATTTATCTGCTTAACGGACGAATGATTTTGATATTTCAATTCTTTGTAACATTTATTGTTATGAAATACTGAAATATCGTTTATAGGGTAAAATTAAATTTATTTTCATTACTGACAGCGGCAGATGAACTGTGGCCCATCTGATTGTAAGTGGTGACTGACGCTCAGTATTTTCGATTTCACATTTTTCACTTTGTGTTTAATGCTCAGTACCAAGTTACTACGAAGATTCTCCGGTACGAGAGATTAGAGGAGATTGATTGACTAAAGATGCTTCACTGCTATTTAAAACTTCGAGTGCCTCTGAATCGTTTTTGTACTGCGCTAAGTGCACACGTACCCACATATCACGCAGGTGGTACCTACTGTTCGGGTCCAGCACCTAGTGAGCCCTCATACATACTAGCTTGCTTATTGTTGTCCGAATGTTTATCATAGCTTATAGACGCATAATAATGCTGTTAACACCATGGAAAGGGATTGGACACTTCCACTGAAATAAAAAATGAAAGAGATGGTTTGAGAAGATCCTCTAGCACTTCTGTAAGAGGATAATACTTCTCCGGCTGAGTTGTTCTCATCAATCTGGAACGACTAGACTACCTCCAGAATCCCCTTATCTTAATTCCTTTTGTGAGTTAGGATAAAGCATCTGTAGTTCTTTCTACTCTAGTATTTATGCCGGTGAGTGAGAGCGCTAGAGGCCTAGACCTTCCTCTTCACTACACTTTTCTATCTCTGACACAGTTTTCTTTACAATTGGCAGCACACGAGTAATGCCACTGGTGCTACTAGCATCTAGGGCAGCCATTCTCAGTGTGTTCCACGAATCTCTAAAAATGACTTAGTAAATCCATCCATCCATCCATCAGCCTTTGATCGTCCACTGCTGGACATAGACCTCCCTTAGGGGGGTATTGCCATAATCGCCACGCTTGGCAGGCGGGTTGGCGATCGCAGTGGATGTTTTTAGTACACAGGGGGACGCTGCTGCCCGGTCCCCCGGTAATCCCTTAGTCGGCTTTTATGACTCCCATAGGAAGAGAAAGGGTGGAGCTCTTCTTGATACCGGCCCCACACGGACTTAGTTAAGGGGGTTGGAATAACCCAACATTAAGAAAAAAAACAATAATGATGGACTGGTTTGGATACCATTACCTCTCATGCTGAGTATTATGGGTACAATACACAGGACAATTCTTTGCATGACGCACAAATGATTGATCTGAGTCTGGGTGTTAGTTGTATTCATCTATTGTGTGTTATTGAAATTCTCTGCATGGAATTGCCCCTAGTGTAGGGTGTCTTCAAAATGGGGTGCTAATTTGTCCGGTTTACCTCCTAGTGGTGCACCCCGGGCAACGTCGGCAGTCGCCGGCGGCTAAAATTCCGGACAGGACGAGTTTCCGCGTGTCCCTCTGACTCAGCAGAGGGCACAGCGGATAGACCAGGCGTCGGAGTCGGTGGGGCCAGACTGGCTCACCGGGCTCTGGAGAGGGGGGACAGACAATTCGACGGAGTCGGGTAATGCACCTGACGCCTCAGCCGTAAGGGGTCCGGCTGTAAATGCGGCCCCTACTAGTGCAGCTGCGCGTAAAACGCGCGGCGGCAAGAAGTCCCGCAAGGGCAATAAGAAGACGACCAAGGGAGCGCCCCAGTCGTCAAGGGACGGCTCGATAACGAGCAGCTCGGCCGGCACTTCAGCCGCCGAGATGTCCGCCGCTGAAGAGGGTGGCCTGACTGAGGCTGCCGAGAGTCAGCCATCGCGGTCGGGAGAGGTGGTGTCGGAGTCGCGGTTCTGGCGCAAGCGCACCCTATCTCAGGGGGGCGCTGCCTCGGACTCCGACCTGAGCTCGGCTGAGATGCCTCCCCCAAAAATACCCGCAGCGGTTAGGGGTCGAGGCATCGGCCGACCCGGGGCACCGATCCCGCGTGCCGCCTCAGCGGCTGAGACGCGATGCCTGAAAAGGGTTGAGACGGTGCAACACTCAGAGGAGCGCTTGGCGCTCCTGTCTGAGAAGCTCCGTCTCCCTATCGACAGCGGCGGGCCGCCCACTGCAGCCAAATTCGCAGAAAGAGCCGCGGACAGCGTGGCCATAATCACGACGGTGGCCATGGGCTCGAAGAACCTAAAAGGTAGCTTCGTCCGGGGCCTCAAAATCGCCGCCACGGAGCTGTCCAACGTGGTGGAGCGGCTTGTGTCGGAGGTGGCCGACCTTGGAGCACGTAACCAGCGCCTGGAGGCGACGGTCGAGGAGCTGCACCGGGGCATGGCCAATATGAGGGTCGAGCTTGGGCTCCCTGAGGCCACCCCAAGTGCATCGGCCTCCGTAATGCGGGTCGAGCCTGCTCTCCCCGCGACCGCCTCGCCGCAGCCGCTTCGCCTCCGCCCCACCTCCGCGACCGCCTCGGCTCCGTCTGCCGCTCAGTCGGGCCCTATCACTGGGCTCGACGATGGAATGCTCCGCGCGGTCATCGACGGCATGGATGCGGTCTTTGGCCCGCGGTTTGAGGCCCTAGCCGCAAGATTGCCGCCGGAGCCCCGACTTTGGCCGCCGCTTGCGGCTGATAAAAGAAGTGCCGCATCGTCCTCGGCACCGACACCCCTGCCGTGCCAGGGAGGGCATGTTTCTTTTGCCGCGACGGCGGCCAAACCACCGGCGGCAAAACCTTCGCCGGCTCCTTTAGACAAAGGAAAGGGCCAAAAAACAAAGTCGAGGAAAAAGGACAAGGCGGGACAAGCCCCGAGGGGTCAGCCCCGAGAGGAGTTCCCGCCTCTGCCAAGCGCCGCTGCGCCTCCGCGTCCTGCTGCGCCGAGACAAACGGTCGCACCCTCACGGGCTGCGGCGGTCGCACCCCGAGCTCCTGCCCCCGCCCCTGCCACTGCTACGTCCTCAGACGGGGACTGGCAGGTGGTTGGGCCCCGGCGATCCCGGGCCAAGGGTCACGGCGCTGCCTCGGAGCGTGAGGCGGCGCCTGTATCTCAGAGGGGAGAGGCCCCGAAGGCGCCGCAAAACAAGTGGAAGAGGTCGCGCAAGCTAAAAGTGCCGAAGGCAGCAGCGGTGGTCATCACCCTGCTGCCCGAGGCCAAGGAAAAGGGCCTGACTTATGAGGCCGTCTTAAAACGTGCCCGGCGGGAAATAAACGTCTCCGACCTCGGGGACGTTTCCGCTCGCTCCCGCCAAGCCCGGACAGGTGCTTGAATTTTCGAGTACCTGGGGTCAGAGGGCACCAAGACGGCCGACGCAATGGCCGCGAGGCTGCTGGGCCTGTTCCCAGAGGAGAGTGGTGTTCGGGTCGCCAGACCCGTGAAGTGCGCCGAACTGCGCATTTCCGGGCTGGACGACTCCGTGACGGTGGAAGAGATCCGGGAGGCGATCGTCTCGAAAACCGGGTCTCCCAGCAGCGCCGTCCGGGTGGGCACCATTCGCCCAGGTCCAGGTGGTGTGGGTGCCGTCTGGGTCTCGTGCCCTGTCGCAGCGGCCAAGGATTTGGTCGCCGCTGGTAGACTTCTGGTGGGCTGGAGCGCCGCGCGGGTAATCGCGCTGGAGCCCCGGCCTGCCAGGTGCTATAAGTGCATGGCGGTCGGTCACACCCGGCCGCTGTGCACTAACTGCTTCGACTGCAGCGAGCTCTGTTTCCGCTGCGGTCAGGCAGGGCACCAGGCGGCTGCCTGTTCTGCCACCCCACACTGCCCCGCGTGCGCGGCGGGCAATCGCCCCGCCAACCACTGTATGGGGCGGGTGGGGTGCAGGCCTCCGGCCAAGTCAGGCCCTAAGAGGGGGGTGGGCAGCCAATCGGCCCCGGCTGCCCAACCCGGCGCGGCTGGACCGCCGCAGCGCATGGAGGAGGATATCGTGGTCCAATAACGGATCACGACGCTATCCTCCTCCAAGGGAATCTCGGCCGTTCCGCCAGGGCGCAGGACCTCTTCCTGCAATCCATGGCGGAGCGGTCGATCGGTGTTGCCGTAGCCGCGGAGCCCTACATAGTCCCGGATCGCCCCAATTGGGCGGGTAGCGGGGATGGCTCCGAGGCGGTCGTCGGTTCGGTGGCGCCGCATTCCCCGCCCTTGTCACTCAAAGACCAGGGCACGGGATATGTGGCGGCTGAATGGGGAGGGGTCACGCTGTATGGCGTGTACTTCTCCCCTAGTCGTAGTCTGGCGGCTTTCGAGGTCCTCCTGCACAATCTGGAGACCTCGATACGGCGTATAGCACCGAGCCCTGTGCTCGTGCTGGGGGACTTCAACGCCAAATCAACGGCGTGGGGGTCCCCCGGGACGGACGCCCGAGGTGCGGCGGTCGAAGAGTGGGCGGCAGCGGCGGACCTCGTGTTGCTAAACCGAGGGTCCGCCCTAACGTGCGTGCGGCGCGGGGGCTGGTCGATAGTGGACCTTTCGTTCGCTAGCCCCGGTGTCGCCGCACGCGTAAGGAGCTGGCGAGTCCTGGAGGAGGGCGAGACCCTATCTGACCACAGATACATTCAGATAGAGGTCTCCCGGACCCTTCAGGGCGCCAGCAGGGGTCACGCGGCGGATAGAACTCCCGCTTTTCCGCGATGGGCTGTGGGTAGGCTCGACCGGGACCTGCTAGTGGAGGCGGCCATTTTTCAATCTTGGCTGCCTCCCCCCCTGACGGAAGACGTGGGCGTCGAGGCTGGCCGCATTCGCGGCATGCTTACGCAGATCTGCGATGCGGCCATGCCCCGCGTGCGGCGCCCGCCTGCACGGAAGGGGTCTACTGGTGGTCCCCGGAGCTGGCGGACCTCCGTGCGGCCTGTATTCGTGCCCGGAGGTCCTACACCCGCAGCCGACGTCGCCGAATCCGCGACGAAGAGCGGGAGGGCCAGCTGTATGCGGCGTACAGCAGTGCGCGCGCCGCGTTAAAGCTGGCCATCTGTCGCGCCAAAGACGCGAAAAGGCAGGAGATGCTGGAGGGCGGCTGCGCGTAGGCGGAGAGGCGCCGCCCCCGGGCCGGACGGGGTTCCCGCCCGAGTGTTGGCCCTGGTCCTCGACCACCTTGAGCCCCGCCTCGGGGAGCTGTTCGGCGCTTGCCTGGTGTCCGGACGGTTCCCTGACTGCTGGAAGGAGGGGAAGCTCGTGCTCCTGCCGAAGCCGGGACGGCCTCCGAATACGGTCACGGCCTTCAGGCCCATCGTGTTGCTGGACGAGGCGGGCAAACTCCTCGCTGCCCGCATCGTTCGGCACCTAGGAGCGGTTGGCCCCGACCTGTCCGACGCCCAGTTTGGATATCGGGCGGGTCGGCTCCTGTGGGACATCGGCTACGACTGGGTCCTCCGTGGCCGGCTCCCCCCCGGGCTGGGCGTAATTTGCTACGCAGACGATACGCTCGTCACAGCCCGGGGCAGGACCCTCGAGGAGGCGGCAACGCTGGCCACCTCAGGTACCGCGGAGGTGGTCAAGCGGATCGAGGCGCTGGGGCTTAGGGTGGCCCTGGAAAAGTCGGAGGCCCTACTCTTCCATGGGCGCCGACGGGGCCCGCCCGCCAGCGCCTCGATAACGGTCAACGGTGTGGGCTTCCCAATCCAGGCCCACATCAAATATCTGGGCCTGGTATTGGATGGACGATGGCACTTTGACAAACACTTCCGCCGTCTTGCGCCAAGGCTCGTCAACACGGCGTCCGCCCTCGGGCGACTTATGCCGAATTTGGGCGGACCGAGTCTTGCGTGTCGACGACTCTACGCGGGGGTAGTACGGTCGATGGCACTGTACGGCGCGCCCGTGTGGGCGGAGTCTCTGGCCGCTCGCAATAGGGCCCTTCTGTGGCGTCCACAGAGGGTCGTAGCGGTCAGGCCAATACGCGGGTACCGCACGGTCTCGACCGATGCAGCCTGCGCGTTGGCCGGAACCCCCCCGTGGGATCTGGAGGCGGAGGTGCTCGCCGACGTCTATCGGCGGCGGGCGTCGACGGCGCGGGCGGGGGGCAGCCGCCCCTCGCCGAGCG
Source organism: Leucoma salicis (assembly GCA_948253155.1). Taxonomy (NCBI): domain Eukaryota; kingdom Metazoa; phylum Arthropoda; class Insecta; order Lepidoptera; family Erebidae; genus Leucoma; species Leucoma salicis. The sequence continues at coordinate 1,364,649 of OX411812.1, forward strand.
CAATGTCATCGTGGCGGGAAGATGCCCGCCGCGCCACCGTCCTAAAGTGGAAGTCTCGGCTGGAGACGCCCCGGGCCGGTCTCTGGACCGTGGGGGCGCTCCGGCCGATCTTGGAAGAATGGGCAGGGCGGCAGCACGGAGTCCTCACCTTCCGGTTGGTGCAGGTTTTGTCGGGGCATGGTTGCTTCGGCAAATACCTGCACACGATCGCAAGGAGGGAGACGACCCCAGGCTGTCACCACTGCGACTGCGACGAGGACTCGGCGCAGCACACGCTCGAGTCGTGCCCGGCCTGGGATGTGCAGCCCCGGGAACTCGTTGCAGTCATAGGCGTGGACCTGTCGCTGCCGGCCGTTGCGCGAGCGATGGTTGGCAGTGACAGGGCCTGGATCGCGGTCGCCGCCTTCTGCGAGGCTGTCATCTCGCGGAAGGAGGTGGCGGAGAGGGTCCGTGAGGAATCCTCCTTCGCGGACCCGATTCGCCGCCGGCGCGAGGGGCGGCGTGCGCGCGCTTACTTGCGCCTGATGCCGCCCTAGCCGAGGCTGCGGACGGTGGGGTCGGGGAGTACCCTGCCGTCCGCGGAAGCCTACCGCGAAGGTGCGACGCCCAAGTGCGCGAGGCGTCGCTCAAGAGAGGGTGCCCGTAGGGGCTGCCGCCTGCGGATCGCGGTCGTAACGACGCGGTACCCGTGATCCGCCGTAGCAAGGGCGGGTGGAGGCGCACGGTGGGTTTTTAGTGGGTGAGAGCCCCATTCACCCCGTTGTCTCCCCGGGCAGCGGGGTGTGCGGTAGGACATTTTTGCCCACCTAAAATAAAAAAAATAAAAAAAAGGGTGTCTTCAAAATAGAAATACTTAATAACACCTTCTTTTTTGTTAAGGCGGGAAAAATGTCCGCACACCCTGTCGTTCGGGGCAACGAACAGGATAGTGTGGGGCCTTCCCCCACTAAACTGGCAGAACACTGGGACTGTGTACTGTAGGGCTCCTTCAAATATTTAGTTTTGCAAAAGGGTTCCGTTGCCATAAAGGCTCGATAACCTGGTCTGGTAATCGCTTACCATCAGTTGGCCCGTACCCTTTGTAATGTAATGAAAGTATAACAACAATCAGACCAATTCTAAGAAACAATATGATGTTAATTGTTTTCTAAATACAAAGCCTTTGTGTCTACGTAACTAGAAATTTTCAATGAGGCTTTTATTAATAACTCTGTTTACTGCAGAAACAATATTGAGTTTGGGCTTATCAAAGGAGGGCCTTAGTTACCGCAGAGTTCTATTGACAGAATCGAAATTTAATATTCTGGGACCATGACCCTAACAAGTCTTGCGGTGATAATCACTTACCATCAGGTGGAATGGGGAACATTTGGCGCAATTAGCAACATAAAATAAATAAGTAAACCAATTTATATTATATTAGCCTTTGCCCGCGGCTCCGCCGCAGCCAAATGCTAGTTTTTAGGTTATATCTCAGGTTCCCGATATAGTAGCGGGATAAAATATATACAGTATTTAAGTCTATTCAAGAGCTATCAAAAAAGTTGCATCAAAATCCGTTCAGTAGTTTTTGTGTGATGCGTGAACGAATAAACAGACAGATAAGCAGATAAAAAATCTAAAAAAATCGGGTTGTGTTTAGACACGCATTTACAGCCTATTATAGTCATATCTTAAATGTACAGACACAGCTATGTTACAGTTTTATAATAGTATAGATTATATTATATAATTTATGCTTTAAATAACTAATAAACGGTCCTGCCGTGTGGGGCCGGCTTTATAATTGTCCCACTTCTCTCCACTCATGGGAGTCGTAAGAGCTGACTGAAGGATACCGGGGAAGTGGGCAGCAGCACTCCTTTCGAGTATTAACAACATCCACTGCGATCGTCAACCCACCTGCCAAGCGTGGCGATTATGGCGTTTTTTATATAATAGAACGGACTGGTTTATAATAAACTAGCCTTTGCCAGCGGCTTCGCCGCAGCCAAAAGCTAGTTTTTCGGTTATATTTCAGGTTCCCGATGTAGTAAAATGTATACCAGTTTTTAAGTCTAATCAAGGCCTTTCAAATAAAAAAAGTTGAATCCGTTCGGTAGTTTTTGTGTGATGCGCGAACAGACAAACAGATAAACAGAAAAACAGACAAAAATTCTAAAAAAAATTGTTTTGTGTTTAGACATGCCTGTATAGCCTATTACAGACATTTTTTCTCAAATATCTTGAATGTACAGACACAGCTATAGAGAAATCAAAACAAAGGACGAACTTTGTAATTTACCGTATCGTCATCAGTCCTTGACAATTGAGCAAAGTTTCAATTTAATCCGACGTTTTGAAGTGGGTGAAAATCACAGTCAAAGATTCCGTTACATTGATAAAAATTAAGAATTAAAATTAGGGAAAATATCACCTATTTTCCTTTCTTAGCGCTATGCCTTCCTCTATCGCCCTTCCTATTCACCTCCCCGTCATTTCTCTATCATCATTAATCTCCACCTCCAATCTCTTGATTCGGATCGGCAACCCACGCGTGATGCCTTTTGTATAGCAATCTCCATCCCTATGGGCATCCTTATCATCCAAGTAGTTTATTGTTTTTCTTCCAATAAATATTTTTTTGCTTAAATAGCCACCTAATACTTGTGGCCCGAATTGCCTCCTAAATCCGGGATTGTCTAACCATGGAGCTTAGATCAAATAGTAATCAACAATTCCAAAGTAAAATAACCTCTCTATCCTTTACGCATGAATAAATAGACCTAGTCATAGGAAAACCTAATCAAACACCGAAATACAGAATTTAATCTGGAGAAAATCTTCTATTTTCACAAGTGCCATGTACAAGGTCACTTGTAATTAGTGCCATCTGTTGACTGACCAAACAAAACTCGGACGGGGTGACGTCATCGATCAGTAAATTTTGGTCAAACGTCGCTGGACAAATTGAGTTGTGTTTGATGTTACGTCAGTCTTTGTAAGGTTAACGATTGTCATAAATGATTCCTTTGTTTACCAATGTTTGTTCTGTATGTTGGATTTTTAGGACAATATATATGTCGACGCGTCTGTGGCGTCACGATTGTAGTGTTACAATTGAAAGGAAATGAAGTACTCGATGGCACGACTATTGACCGAGTCTGCTGTATCGATTTCTAGACAAGAGTGATTTGTTAGCGGTGAAACGTTAGACGAGTAAACGTTTTGTGACGCAATTTGATCAACTATCGTAGCGGTTTCACGTCAACGACGTATCGCCGACGCTATCATTAGAATCATTTTGAATTATAATCTAGCTAGAGTCTATCCGTGACTCCGCGTGGACTTTAAAATCTATAATAAAACGTGTCATAGAGTAATTGATTGATATATTAATATATATCCTTTTCTAGGCTACAGAGTATGTGTATACAAATTTTCATGATAATCGGTGAAAACGCAACAAAGAAATAAACTCACTTTCGCATTTATAATATTAGTAAGTAAGGACTTAGCGAAATTAAGTTGATCTAACTGTTGACAGTAGATAGCTTCAACGACATCAGAGGTGAGATTGCTTTAGTACTACTAGTCTGTCGGTGAGATGTAACTGTAACGGCCCACCTGGTACAGTTTTTCTTACCTCGAAACGATATGGGGAATTTTCTTGAAGCTTTTACTGTTTAGACATTTTTATATATATTTTTAGCATTTGACATGCTTAGCAACATACATTTAACACAAAGTGAAAAATGTGAAATCGAAAATAGCAGTCACGAGCAGGATTCGAACCTGCATCTCCTGGATACCGTCCAGATGCTTTGCCAATTCAGCCATCGTGACCCTTGCTCCCGGGAGTCTGAGTCTAACGCGTTTCAATCGGTTAAAGCTTTTACTGTGTTTAATTACACTAGACCTTTTTTTTTTTATTGCATTTAGTGGCAGATGAACCACGGTCCATCTGATGGTAAACGGTAACCGTTGCCCATGGACTCGACTATACCGAGAGTATTATCAAGCCGCTGCTCACCAATTCATTTCACAGATATGAAATGAAATATAAACCACTATCACCTGCTACAGCTAAAGCGCAACGATGTGCTTCATGGCCGGTCACACGAGAGATGGTGGTACTGACCGGCTCGGGCCCGATGCCAAATAAGTAACCTCACTTGGCATCACACCCTACCACCAGTAATGCAGAAAGATGATAACTGCTTACTTCCCATAGTCGCCTCATACGACACCCGTGGGAAAGAATGGGGTGGTGACACTTGTATTCTTAGTCCGTCACCACACGGACACACGGTTTTTAAACGTTAAATGGAGAAAACACTAGTTGAGAAAAAATGTGCTATCGAAATTCGCATCCCGAGCAATTGTCACCTAGGCCGAATTGGCAAAGCATCCGGGACGGTATTCCAAGAGATGCAGGTTCCAATCCTGCTCGTGACTGCTATTTTTGATTTCACATTTTCGCACTTTGTTGTAATTTAGCATGTCAAATGCAAAAATTACATAACAACATCAAAATGTTACTCTATTGATTTGAATATGGTTAAAGCCAACTAAAATGTAATTGAGATTAATATGATATACATCGTGATTATTTCATAATAACATATATCTTTAGGAAAATTGTACATCTAAAAGGTTTCCTCGACGGCTTATGAAAATCTGTCAATTTACAATGACAATGAGTCATTTTTAGAAGATTTGATTTGATTTGAAAACTAGAAAATACTAACAGTAAAATAAAATAATATTATTCTCTCTGGTACACTGATTTTAATGATGATAATGGATAATATCAAAGTTATAATAGCCAGTTATGTAAACATTGACGCGTAGATAATTTACAAGTTTTCGGCATAAATGTATAAAACATTTTGGGATCCATTATCCCAAGCTTGTTTGCAAAGAAAACATTGCCAGACCAATTTCGTGTTAATTTTTAAAAATAAATCACATGCAGTCAAATTGTAGCCCCCAGTGTGTACATTGAAGATATGTATCGAAAAATAGAGAAGGGAAAGTTAGTACAAGTAAACACAAAATAGCATTTTTTTTATTGTGTATAGTGGCAGACGAGCCACGGCCCACCCGATGGTAAATGGTAACTGTTGCTCACGAACTCAACTATACCGGGAGTATTGTCAAGCCGCTGCTCACCATTTCATTTCACAGATATGAAATGAAAGAATTAACGGCTATCTCCTGCTACAAACAAAACACACCGTTGTGCTTCATGCCCGGTCACACGGGAGATGGTGGTAGCAACCCGCTCGGGTCTGATAGCAAGTGAGTACTCTCACTTAGTACCCACCCCTACCACCAGTCATGCAATGGGTGTTAATTATGCTTACTTCCCTAAGTCGTCTCGTAAGAAACCCGTGGGAACGAATGGGGTGGTGACACTTTTGTTCTTAGTGCATCACCACACGGGTTTTTCTGCTGGTTGTTTAATAAGTGCACATCTTTGAAATTATTGAACGGATTTAAATGCAGTTTTTACGGGTAGGTAGGGCTTGGTTTGCAGTAGAATACAATCATACGGTATGCATTTTAACGTCATTATTTCATTGTTAACCTTTTGGGATATTCTCATTATTATTGACAAATTTCGCTTGTGAATTTAAAGATTACGAATTCTGAGAACACGACTTTTGATTTTGATGTGAAACATCTAATGCGGAGGAAGGGTAAATCCGCCTGTTACCGTGGCGACGCTTTTATTTTACTTGTCCTGTTCAAATCTTGCAAGTTAAATTTGACTCACTTTCCGGTTTCCGACTGAGCTGAAATTTTACACGCATATGTGTATCATGTGAAAATGCAATATTATGATGACATGGAGCTGATCTGATGATGGAGCTGGATGGTGGACATAGGAACTCCAATATAAAACGACATAACCCCAACGAGTTTGGGTTCGTATGATTTGTCTTGACGCGTACTTTGTCTCAAGATGGTATACAGGATCTGATGATGAAGCTGGAAGGTGGCCGCAGTAACTCTATAAAGAAACCACGGTCTGATGATGGAGCTGGAATAGAAGGTGGATATATATGAGAACTCTGTAATTAAATGGCACAACTCCATTAAGTTAGTGCCCGTTTGAATTGTATTGACTAGTACTCCAGTTCTAGATGATATCAAGGGTCTGATGATGGAGCTGGAAGGTGGCCATAGGACTCCGTTAAAAAACGGCAAAACCCCATCGAGTTCGGACTCGTATGATTCGTCTTGATGAGTACTTTGTCTTTAGATGGTATACAGGGTCTGATAATGGAGCTAGAAGGTGGCCATAGGAACTCCGTTATAAAACGACATAACCCCATGGAGTTTGTACTCGTTTTATTCGTCTTGACGAGTACTTTGTCTCTAGATAGTATCCAGGATCTGATGATGGAGCTGGAAGGTGGTCATGGGTACTCGGTAATTAAACGTCGCGACCCATCGATTTCTAACTAGTTTCAGTTATCTTGAATAGTACCATAGTCCTAGATGATATTCAGGGTCTGATGATGGACCCGGATGGCCATGGGCACTAAGCTATAAAATGCCACAATCCCATCATCTTTGGAATCGTTTAATTCGTTTTGACAAGTACTTCGGTCCTAAATTATATCCAGGGCCTGATGGTGAGACCTAATTTATGTCCATTACCGTTATTTTACACATACCTATCATAATTTTATATAAGCACACATTTAAAAAGATATGATCATTTTATTTTGATGTTTTCACATATGGTAGACGTCCCACGACGTAAATTTTTTTTTCATTAACCCTTAGAGCGTTATAAGCTCACCTAACCACATATTCCGCTCGAGGAGAATTAAATGACACTTTTTATTGAAGTAATACTTTAAATACGCTATGAAAGTACCTATATACGATATATAAAATAAAAAAATACCCAAAAAGCAGTCCAAGGACTGGCGACAGAAGTGAAAACTTAAAACAAACAGTTGTTATTTTTAGATATCCAAATTAATTCTTCGATCTTAAATTAAAACTTGTAATTCAAAATTATTCATTCAGGCATTAAATAAAATAAAATGATCATAACTTGACAAAGTACTCCTTAAACGAATATAAACTTGATGGGTTCGGGTCGTTTGATTACATAGTTACGGTGGCCTCCTTCCAGCTCCATATCAGACCCTGGATATCGTCTAGAGACAAAGTACTCAAGACGAATCATACGAGCCCAAACTCGATGGTGTTATATCGTTTTATATCGGTGTTCCTATGGCCACCTTCTAGCTCCATCATCAGACCCTGGATACCGTCTAAAAACAAAGTACTCATCAAGACGAATCAAAAGATTCCAAACTCGATGGGGTTGTGTAAAATTTCAGCTCAATCAGAAACCAGGAAGTGTGTCAAATTTAATTTCCAATGCACACACTATATCTGCGTCTCGTAAAGGTGTCGCGAGTCCAGATATTTTATCTTATCTAAAAATATGCGAACCGCTCGTTCAAATCCTGCTTGTGACAGTTATTTTTGATTTAACATTGTTACACTTTGTGTTAAAAAAATAATATTTTAATGCTTGTTTAATTCTGGTTAATTTCCAAAACAGCAGGACCGATATGGATCTGACTTAAGTACTGGCAGATGGCTGATGCTGTATGGAATAACTTAGGCTACTTTTATTTTAAGTTAAACTTGAGTTCTACGCAGAAAGAAAAAAAATCTACGCGGACGAATTCGCTCGTAGCACATGTAATATATATGTAAACAGGTGTTTTGGTTTATACAAAAAAAATATACATCAAAAGGTTTCCCGATAAAATTTCCAATGCATTATTTTCGTATAATCTTCAAACCAATCTCGTATGGTAAGGTAACTTGTTATCAAACGAACTCTGAGTCTCAATCTTATGCCGTGTTGAATGATCAAAGATCACGAGAATCTTGGGAAAGAGACATAATATATCTAAATATAGGACACATTTTATTCAGGCTAAGGTAATATGCTCTGATTAAAATCATTACTATCATATTAAAAAGTAGTCCTACACGGTGCGGTGATAGCTTAGTGAAGAAAATGACAGTGGTATTGAGTTTTATCCTCAGTCTGGGATACTCGCACGCCACACACCACACACGTTTTAGGGTTCCGTGGCCAAATTAACGAGAACCTTTCTTCCTCAACTTTTTTTTTTAAGTCTAATCAAGAGCAATCGAACGAAAAAAGTTTCGTCAAAATCAGTTCAGTACTATTGGCGGTACTTATAGATGCTATGCTAGCTAGACTAGGGCCATCATTGCCAAACCAAGGATAGGAGTGAGAGTGAGTGTTGGGCTTTCGACGCTCTCACTTACCTATCGAACATAACAATAGCAGGTAAAGGTAGGTACTTTATGTCGTTATTCTGTTTTACTTAATTTTAGTATTGAAACAGCTATTTTTGGATGTAAGTACTTTATATACTTAAAGTAAAATTGGTATTTAATGAATTATTTAAAATCCTTTTTACCTAAGAAGTAAATTAGGTTAAGTTTCAAAGTGAAATAATATTAAATTAAAAATTGTACTAGGTAGGTACTTCGGATGTTGTTTTAGCCTAGACTAGGGGAAATGGTGTTTATTAATTTGTATGTAAAAATATTATTATATTTTTTAACCCACGCACTTTTACTTAGTCAAACGCAAAACAAAAGTTCATTATTCTTTACCGTAATGTAAAAAATATATTTAATTATAAAGAACTTTTTTTTTTCTTATCAACTAGAAGTAGGTTGGTTTGGTTCTAGTTTGCATATGGAAATACTATCTTATCTTTTTTTTTATATTGCATGTAGTGGCAGACGAGCCACGGTCCATCTGATGGTAAATGGTAACCGTCGCCCATGGACTCGACTATACCGAGAGTATTGTCAAGCCGCTGCTCACCAATTCATTTCACAGATATGAAATGAAATATAAACGGCTATCTCCCGCTACAGCCAAAACGCAACGATGTGCTTCATGGCCGGTCACACGGGAGATGGTGGTACCAACCCGATCGGGCCAGATACCAACTGAGTACTCCCACTTGGTACCCAGCCCTACCACCAGTCATGCAATGGATGATAATTGCTTACTTCCCTTAGTCGCCTCATACGACACCCGTGGGAAAGAATGGGGTGGTGACACTTGTATTCTTAGTCCGTCACCACACGGACAAACATCTAAAGGTAACCATGAGTCATGATTCTATTTAGCATATTTAAACAGCTCTGTATTTGAAAGTAAGCAGCTTGGTTCCAATTTGATTTATGAAATTGCTTTGAGAGGGTTAGTTCCTTAAGCGACATGTTTATTATTGGAACGAAGTTCCTTATCGCGCGTTGTGAAAGGGGGCTAGACGGAAAAAATTCTTACGAAAAGTTGTCACGACACTTTTTGCTTTTTGTGTGGTTTTTTGTTATATTTTTTATTTGTTTTTTTGTTATATTTTTTTATATAAGTTTATATTATTTTCATTTCTATTTCGCATGGAACAGTGTGGTGTCGCAACGATTATTTTTGTTGAGTGTATACAGGTTTTTTGTACATAATAAATAATAATAATAATGAATCCTGACAGTGTTTCTTCACAAGTTGCCGATATTGCTGATGGAGTTAGGTAAGTAGAGATTTTATACAGACAATATTATATATATATATATATATATATATTAGTACATTTTAGAAAGGAACTTCGTTCCATCCGGGTGTCCCTTGACACCTCTCAAGTTTTTTTTTGCTTTAAAATTGGTATAATGTCAGTATCTTTTTTGAGCACGGTAACACTACTATTACGATTCAAACTGTTTGTGTAATTCATTTTCAGCCAAGTTGTGGGTTGGTTCTAGTTTGCGTAACCATGTCCATTTATCCTTTTATAACTTAACATCGGTTTCATCGAATCCAATGAAAATCGGCGTGTAGTTAGAACACGTAATCGGACAGCTGTTATGATAAGCTCTATATACATCTTATAGTCCAAGATCCCAGGGCGCCAGATGCTATTTCTTTAGCCTAGTACCAAGTTTTTTTTTAGGACTGAGTGAGAGTGGAGAGTGATATATGAATGTACGTACTCGTATATACATTGGCATAGACTGATATTCAATTTTCAGGTTGCGTACAAACATTAATCACTTTTTTAAGATGCTTTTGAATTATTTTTTTTTTGAATATTTTTACAAATAACAAAACAAATAACATACGCAATATTGCTAATGGTAATGTAGAATTTAATTGTGTATAAGCAACTATGTCAATAATTTTCGTAAACACCCAGTCCATCAGATATTTTGTTATTACAATAATTGATCTGGCTGCTAATATGCTGGTGTTTAAACTCAGTGTCATTTTGATTTTGTTTCTATCCATCCATCCATCCATCAGCCTTTTAACGTCCACTGCTGGACATAGGCCTCCCCAAGAATGGGGTATAGTGGGTTAATCGCCACGCTTGGCAGGCGGGTTGGCGATCACAGTGGATGTTGTTAATAATCGAAGGAGTGCTGCTGCCCACTCCCCCGATATTCCCTCAGTCGGCTCTTACGACTCCCATGGGTGGAGAGGGGTGGGACAATTCTAAAGCCGGCCCCACACAGCCTCGGATATAATAATATACGTGGCGTAGTCGGTAGTGTGACCGACTTTCATGCACGAGGTCGTGGTTTGATTTGTACTGCGTCTGGGTGTTTTCTATCTATAATATGTATGTATTTACAAATAAAAGTAGCATATGTATTATATCCGTAATCTGGCACCCATAGCACAAGCGTTAAGTTTAGTTTGGGATCAGAGGACGTTGTGTGTGAAATGTACGTGAATATTTATTTATTTTATCAAAAATTTTATCGATATCAAATCTGAAGCCTTGACGTGAAAATTATGGCGATTGTAATCACTTTCTTATTGCGGATGCACTCGCCTCAGGCGCTCGTGTTAATTATTAGTAAATTCTTGACGAATTTCCGTACGAGATAGTATTTGAGAAAATACATAGTAATATGACTTTAAGAAACTGGAAAAGATAAACAAAGCGATATTATAAGGACTAAATTGACCCCTGTTATTTTGACAGTTCAAATAAAGCTCAAAACCATGGACCTATCATACAAACCATGCTCAAAACACACCTAACCGCGTTAAGAAGTTTGACATTTGGCATAGATAATATCATTCCACGCAGAAACGTTACGTATGGTCATAGCGAATAAATAAGGCATCTGTACGTTGAAAATTCATAAAATTGCAAATGTCAAATTGAAATCGTGAAACTTTGAAAGCATTATTCTACGGCACCGGCATAATATAGCAAATTGAACGAGGTAGGTACAGATTGGTCTCGTTGGACAAATCGGAAATGAAAAACCCAGGAAGCTTCACCTGGCCGCCATATTGGAATTTCTTGCATTAAACTATATTAGAAGGAAAGGTCTCCATACAACCTTTTGTCCTATGTATCTCTAAATGTAAAATATTTGGACGACAGAAATACATATACCTACATCTTAACAAAAATAAAGCTGTGTCTGTAAATACTACTAATATTGTCCATACTAATGTTATAAACGAAAGTGAGTTTCTTTGTTTGTTAAGTTTGCACGTCGTAACTTCTGAACCATTATGCCGTGTGGGCCGGTTTTAGAATTGTCCCACCCCTCTCCACCCATGGGAGTCGTAAGAGCCGACTGAGGGAATACCAGGGGAGTGGGCAGCAGCACTCCTTCGAGTATTAACAACATCCACTGCGATCGCCAACCCGCCTGCCAAGCGTGGCGATTACGGCACTATCCCCCATTCTTGGGGAGGCCTATGTCCTGCAGTGGACTTTAAAAGGCTGATGGATGGATGAAACTTCTGAACCAATCATCACGAAATTTTGCATGCATATAGTCTAGTCCAGAAAAGGATATAATAGATTTTATACCGGAAAAAGTAATAGTTGCGGTGCGAAAGCTATTTTTAATATAGCGAGATGAAATGGTGAGCAGAGCGGCTTGACAGTACTCTTAGTATAATTGAGTCAATGAACGACGGTTACAACTTACCATCAGATGGACGGTGTCTCGTCTGATATTATAAGCAATAAAAAATTATAAACAAAAGGACTGCGTAGGCGAATAATATTCATTTTCCTCATGAAACACTATCTTAAATATCCAGAATTAGCTTTGAAGTAAATTTAATCTAAAACCTTGTTTAGAGGTCCTTAAGGGTGTTGTTTATTGAAAATCCAGGATCTTATACAAAGAAGAGTCCCTTTAAAGTCGTTATTAATTAACTATAATTACGTGCTTTGTTCGTTAGGTTATGAGATCATTTTGAAATGACTTCGGAAAGGAGGTTCTGTATTCGACTCTATTATATACTGTATGTTTCAAACGACTTCAAAAAGGACGTTATACGTATACGTACGTGTGTTCTGTATTAGATATATCGGATGTATTTGTATATATACTTTGCCAAGTATAAGCATAAATGCCTGTATTAGGTAAAAAAATACTGTATTAGGCTTCAAATATCTTCAGTGGACAGATACAGATCTGTTACAGCTTTACAATACTTACGGATAATACTTTGGAATTGAGGAGAGGAACAGCTTATAAAAGCGGTATAGATAGCATCACGCCTGTATCCCCGAAGGGATAGGCAAATGTGTATTTATACACCCACGGTGCACCAACTATGTTTAAGCCCCACGTAATAGGGGGCGAGCCTAATGCCGTCTACCGGGCACATTTCCAATATCCGGGCTGCTAATGAGAATTTTTCTTTTTACGAAAAAGCTTAATAACACTGCCCGACCCGGGGACCGATCCCGAGACCTCATGATCAACAGTCACACACACTACCACTGCACCACCGAGGCAGTTAAACCCGAGAAGTAAAAACGGTAGGCATTAAAAAAGCTGTAGTATCTGGTACGATTGTCACTTCATCGTAATCACCAAACCCTTGTCAAATATACATAATATAATAATCAAATAAATTGGCCGGTTGGTAATTTATTTAAAATCCATTTAGATACAGAACCTATTTGATTAAAAGGGTCTTTTAATGTTCCGCTAGTTAGGTATATTTGAATAGGATCTTATTTATTTGGGAACATTATATCTATTTCATTTGTAATATTATTATGGTTGTGCTATAGGTAAAGGTATATTTTGTTTTGATTCGATTCTGAGAATATTATAAAATTCATAATCTTCATAGCCTCATTAAAAATATTGTTAGGGATGACTGAATTCCGTGACCCAACTAGAGTAGGGTTACCATACCTCAGTTTTTTTTTTTAATATTTACGGACATTTCACACAGCGTCCTCTGGTCCCAAACTAAGCTTAACGCTTGTGCTATGTGTACCAGATTACGGATATAATACATAATATTACTTTTTTTACATATAATAGACAGTGTCGGATTAAGGTAACTTGATGCCCTAAGCACTCTTCCCCTGTGGGCCCCCCTATCCTTAAGTGAACTACAAAGAATTAATAAAAAAATGTTAATAAGTATCGTAGACACACATATTCTACATATGTATGTGTTATTTCTCCTGCCCTTTTATCCCATGCTAGGTAGGGTCTGCACAACATGATTTCAAATGTTTTCCTAAGATTCGGCTATATTTTTACGACCGACCGCCTATCTGACGTCAACTCACCTCGGGAACATCTTACACAGGCAACATATTATGTGTTCGTCACATTGACTGTGGGTGCGAATCAAACGTCGTGTGTTTCCCGGCGTCGAAGGCAGGGTCACTACCAACTACGCCAACGGGCTCCTCAAAATTTTTATACATATATATATATACATATATGAAGGACGAAAAAGATATGTCGGTAGAGTTGGAATAGAGTAATTAATCCATTTTATTATTAGACACCAAAACGTTTTTATTTATTTATTAAATTCGATTTTCTTTTTTTCGGACATTAAATTCATGGTAAATAGTTTTTAAGTCTAGCGTTTTGAGCATAATTCGATATATAATAAGGAAAATGCATCTAATCTTTTTTGACCCACGGTCGTTCTTTTTAATTTTTTTATAATTTTCGCTTATACTTATATCACGCAATTTCCCTTGCGGGGCAGGCAGAGAGAACAGAGTTTCAAGAGGCTATATTCTTGCCATTGAGCTCATTCTTGCATACATCTCTCGCTTCCTCAACATTCATAATTCTCTTCATACACGCTCATCGGTTTTTTTTATATGACCGATTCAGTCTAGGTAAGTGAGTCTCGGTCTCCCCCTGTACCTACATCCTTCCATTTTTGTATTGTATATCTTCTTAACCAGTCCAGCATTCTTTCCAGATGTCCATCGGAGGATTCCCTTTCGCATATTTACACCAATACTCTCTTTCACACCTTTTCGCTCTTTCTACGTCGTCGTTACGAATGCGGTCAGTCAGCCTCACTCCACAGATTCTTCGCAGACATCGCATTTCGACCGCATTGACTTTCTCGTATACTCTTTTTTGCATACCCAACTCTCGCTTCCATATAGTAACGTTGGGACAAGCACTGTCTTGTGTATTGCGACTCGTGCCTTCTGGCTGAGGTGGTGGCTGCCGAGTAGTTGTCCAGATGCTCTGTTCACTCTATTTCCCGAATTAACTCTTCTCTCTATATCAGAGGGTGTGTTATACACCTCTGCCTACCCCTTCGGGGAATAAAGGCGTGATGCTGTTTTTTTTCTTTCTATATCAGTAGTGTACCTTCCATCCCGACTGAATCCACATCCATGATATACAAATTCATCAACTTGTTCTATCACACTATTGCCAACCGATACTTTGACATTTGTTCTGGCTTCACCTCTTTCAAAGACCATTTTGGTTTTGCTCACATTCACACGTAGGCCCCTTTTCTTACAATCTTCTGTCATTTCGTCGGCTAGGGTTTGCAGGGTAGTCGCAGACTGCACTTATAGGACCGCATCGTGTGCATATATCAGTGAGTTAACCACTAAGTCGCCCATCTGACCTCCCACATTCATTTCATTCATCCTTTGGAGACATTTATCCAGATATATGATAAACAGTCTGGCTGATAGAACGCAGCCCTGTTTAACGCCGATATTTACATTAAACCAGGGTGATATTCCATCATCCAGCCGCACACAAGCTCTGGAGTCCATGTAGTTGGACTGCACCGCTTGCAGCAGTCTACCGTTAATACCATACTCTGGCAATATGCCCCAAAATTCTTTTCATACAACTGTATCAAATGCTTTCTACAATCCCACAAAACTGCAGAAAATCCTCTAACCTATAGCCAGATGCTTCTCCACAATGTTATGCAGAGAAAACACTTGATCCATGCATCCTATTCCACACCTGAAACCTCCTTGTGCCTCACACAGAGATTCATCAGACACCATCCTCATTCTCCTTTCAATTATCTTAATATACACTTTGGCTACCAAAACGAGTTTGGCAAGCTTATGGCCCTGTAGTTTACACAGTCATAACGTGAACCCTTGTTTTTAAACAAGAACACGACAAGACTGCGATTCTCCAGTCCTTGGGAACCATTTCTGAGCTCCAACATAGATTGAAAAGCACCAGGAAACATTACCAGACAAATGAGCCTCCAAGCCTGATCATCTCAGCAGACACCATATCAATATTCGCTGCCTTACCATTTTTAAAACTCCTAATTGCCTATTCAACTTACCATACTTACATCCTTCAATACTCTCCAACATTCTTCTATGGCCGATTCCGGCTAACTTGGCATTGTCAGCCGTTCACGAACACCCTCTGCATAATTTGCTCTTATACTTTCTTCTTGCAACTTTTCAATCTTTATTCTTTCAAGCCCTCCGAAGTGGACACGCTCTCGCCTCCATTTTCTAAACAGACTACTAAATCTCGTAATAACGAGATAGTGGTCCATGTCGATAGTGGGATCCCTGTAGGCTCTTGTATCCAGAATTTTACTTCCTAGGCGACTGTTTATCAGAATTATATGTATCATACTTCTCTGGTCATTCCATGTATACATATGGATGTCCTTATGTTGAAAAAATGCGTTTGACGAAATAAGGTTTCTCTCCATACATACATCCGCAATGAGCCTACCTGCATCGTTCACTCTCTTATCACCAAATTAACCAAGCACGTCCTCGAAGTCTGGACGCTTGGTCCATCCATTCAAGTCTTCGCATACGATTACGCGTTCAATGGCTTTTGCCAAATCCAGAACTTCCCTAACATTAATCCAAAACTTCTCTAGATGCGATGCCACCGAGGAGCCTACGGTAGCATAAGCTACGACTATAAAGACCCTGGTGACAACTAGTTTTATTCGGTCCCATAGAAGTCTGGGATCGAACATTCCAGTCTTTCACACCTGAGGCCAAGTGAGCGGACAGCAACACCCCTACCACCATGCTGGCCCAATCGCTCTGCGGTTCACCGGACCACAGAGCCATCTTGCCACCAGGAAGATCGCAGGCGTCACTGCCCTTTCGCTTGATTTCTATTACACAGAGTACATCAAGTTGTCTGTCCGACATGACGGTTACCAGCTCGTGTAACTTACCTTCCACACCACCTCTTACATTCTACTCGACACTCTGCTCCCCTCGACTCGCCAAACTGGTAAAGGCGTGATAGGTGGCGGCCCCCACCGCTGCATCTGCCATTGTTCGTACCGACGGGGGCGGGTCGGTACGCGTCACCTCCAGGGCACGCCCTAACCCGCACTGCGGTACGCATTCTAGCCGGATTGTAGCTTGTGCAAGGCTGGCAGGAATCGTGACAAGCACCCTCCGGACTATGACCCCCTAATAATTTTTAGTTTTGAAAAAGATCTTTCTGCAGTACAATTGGTGATCATCATCCATCATCCATCATCCATCAGCCTTTTAACGTCCACGGCTGGACATAGGTTGGTGATCATTAATGTTAAAAAAAATACGTACCTAAGGTTATGTCGACATTTGGAAATTCTGATTCTAATTTATCATCGTGTAAAATTCTATATAATTCTGCATGTTAGGTTACTTTTTGAGGTTTTTTTTATAACATAAGAATGAAACGCGCGGATTTTGAAATTGCTTATTAACTTTCGTGTGCTCGTTTTTTTCTCTCGCTCGTCTCTGGTGCCCCCCTAGACGGGATGCCCTAACTACCGTGATGTTGGTAATATGGGCATACATCTATGAGAAATGTATCTGTCTTTGGTTTAAATACATAATATTAGTACTCTATGCGTTTGTTATAGAGACTAAATTAAATTGAAAAAGCTTCCACGCTCTGCAACCATAGTTGCACAAAGCAAAGCTAACGCTTTTTCTTTGCAACTGTGGTTGCACGAAGCGATCGAGCGGCTAAGCAATTGTTTATATTACTTATCGGCTAATCCAGGACTGATAATAGATAGAAAACACCCAGACGCATTACAAATATCTGTGTTCATCACACAAACAATTGTCCTGATTGGGAATCGAATCCAAGACCTCGTGCGCGGAAGTCGGTTACACTACGGACTACGCCACGAGGCCCATCAATTTGTCCTGAAGTCTCAGGATTTTTAGGCTCTTCTTAGGATTGCGGCCGGGATTTTGAAAATCGGAATCGTAATGGTAGTAAAGACAAATGTGATGAGGAGATTGGGTATGGCCGTAAGGTCAGTGCGATAGCTCAGCGGCTTAGAGCTCTTCCCTGGATTGAAAGGGACGCAGGTTCAATTCCCGCTCGCATTAAAGCTCTTTTTCCTAATTCACAAATAATTTGTACATTAAAGAATTCAAGAATTTCACATTCAACTTCAGCTTTATAAGTTCGGTTGGCAAAACATTATGCAAGTTGTGCTGCATTTATTTTCGATTCATTGCTATCCCACTATTGGGCATGGGTATCCTCTCAGAGTGATGATTCAGGCCGTAGTCCACCACGCTGGCCCAATGCGTGTTGGCAGATTTCATAAGCCATCGAGATACATTATTCATATCAAATACATACATTATCAAATACATACATTATTTGTGAATAAGGAAAAAGAGATTTTTTATACGAGCGGGAATCGAACCCGCGTCTTTTCCAATCCGGGGAAGTGCTCTAAGCCACTGAGCTATCGTACAGATCTTTCGATCATCCCAATCTTCTTATCACATTTGTCTTTACGACCAACGCCACCAATCGGAATGCATTTACATAAAAAATCGCGTTCAAATAGTATGAATTTTAATTGCAAATTTAAACTTACTATATTGGTTTAATGCTTGTCACCAATTCGTATTGGTTGATGATAATGCACATCGAGCTCAACGAGTCAATGCTGCTCTCTGTGATCACAACATTGCCAGGTTAGACTGGCCTGGCGGTTCGCCTGACTTGAACCCGATCGAGCACGCTTGGGATGCTCTACAGCGAGCTGTTTGGAACCGTAAGCCACCTCCCCAGACAGTGCCAGAGATCAGGGAAGCTGCTATTGAAGAATGGGACAGGTTACCGCAAGAAATCCTGAATAACATGATTCTAGGCATGCCCAGGAGGATTGCTGCTTGTGTTCGAGCTAGGGGACGAGTTATCTGCCCTACATAGTCCCGGATCGCCCCAATTGGGCGGGTAGCGGGGATGGCTCCGTGGCGGTCGTCGGCTCGGCGGCGCCGCATTCCCCGCCCTTGTCACTCAAAGACCAGGGCACGGGATATGTGGCAGCCGAATGGGGAGGGGTCACGCTGTATGGCGTGTACTTCTCCCCTAGTCGTAGTCTGGCGGCTTTCGAGGTCTTCCTGCACAACCTGGAGACCTCGATACGGCGTATAGCACCGAGCCCTGTGCTCGTGCTGGGGGACTTCAACGCCAAATCAACGGCGTGGGGGTCCCCCAGGACGGACCCCCGAGGTGCGGCGGTCCAAGAGTGGGCGGCAGCGGCGGACCTCGTGTTACTCAACCGAGGGTCCGCCCAAACGTGCGTGCGGCCCTGGGGCGGGTCGATAGTGGACCTTTCGTTCGCTAGCCCTGGTGTCGCCGCACGCGTAAGGAGCTGGCGAGTCCTGGAGGAGGTCGAGACCCTATCTGACCACAGATATATTCAGATAGAGGTCTCCCGGAACCTTCAGGGCGCCAGCAGGGGTCACGCGGCGGACAGAACTCCCGCTTTTCCGCGATGGGCTGTGGGTAGGCTCGACCGGGACCTGCTAGTGGAGGCGGCCATTTTTCAATCCTGGCTGCCTCCCCCCCTGACGGAAGACGTGGACGCCGAGGCTGGCCGCATTCGCGGCATGCTTACGCAGATATGCGATGCGGCCATGCCCCGTGTGCGGCGCCCGCCTCGACGGAAGGGGGTCTACTGGTGGTCCCCGGAGCTGGCGGACCTCCGTGCGGCCTGTATTCGTGCCCGGAGGTCCTACACCCGCAGCCGCCGTCGCCGAATCCGCGACGAAGAGCGGGAGGGCCGGCTGTATGCGGCGTACAGCAGTGCGCGCGCCGCGTTAAAGCTGGCCATCTGTCGCGCCAAAGATGCGAAAAGGCAGGAGATGCTGGAGGGTCTCGAGCGTGACCCCTGGGGACGCCCGTACCGCGCGGCGCTTAACAAGCTCCGCGCCCAGGGTCCCCCCCTTACGGAGACCCTCCAGCCGGGCTTCCTCTCTGAGGTGGTCGAGGGACTTTTTCCTTCACGGGCGGTGCACACGCCCCCGGTCATGGCTCCGCCAGATGATGACCGGGAGGCCGACGACGTGGAGGTACCGCCCGTGACGACGACGGAAATGGGGGCGGCGGTAGCGCGTATGCGGAGAGGCGCCGCCCCCGGGCCGGACGGGGTTCCCGCCCGAGTGCTGGCCCTGGTCCTCGACCATCTCGAGCCCCGCCTCGGGGGACTGTTCGGCGCTTGCCTGGTGTCCGGACGGTTCCCTGACTGCTGGAAGGAGGGGAAGCTCGTGCTCCTGCCGAAGCCGGGACGGCCTCCGAACACAGTCTCGGCCTTCAGGCCCATCGTGTTGCTGGACGAGGTGGGCAAACTCCTCGAGCGGGTAGTCGCTGCCCGCATCGTCCGGCACCTAGGAGCGGTCGGCCCCGACCTGTCCGACGCCCAGTTTGGATTTCGGGCGGGTCGGTCTACGGTCGACGCCATTCTGCGCCTGAAGGCCGCGGCTGCGGAGGCCGTCACCTCGAGGGATGTGCTGTTGGCGGTGTCGCTTGACATCGCCAACGCCTTCAATAGTCTGCCATTCGGCTGCATCAAGGAGGCACTCCGGTACCATGGAGTGCCCCTCTACCTAAGGCGGCTGGTGGCAGACTACCTCGACGGCCGCAGCGTCCTCTTCGTGGACCGGGAAGGGGACGTTGTAAGGAGGGCTATGTCGTGCGGCGTCCCGCAGGGTTCGGTTCTTGGGCCGCTCCTGTGGGACATCGGCTACGACTGGGTCCTCCGTGGCCGGCTCCCCCCCGGGCTGGGCGTAATTTGCTACGCAGACGACACGCTCGTCACAGCCCGGGGCTGGACCCTCGAGGAGGCGGCAACGCTGGCCACCTCAGGTACCGCGGAGGTGGTCAGGCGGATTGAGGCGCTGGGGCTTAGGGTGGCCCTTGAAAAGTCGGAGGCCCTACTGTTCCATGGGCGCCGACGGGGCCCGCCCTCCAGCGCCTCGATAACGGTCAATGGGGTGGGCTTGCCAATCCAGGCCCACATCAAATATCTGGGCCTGGTATTGGATGGACGGTGGCACTTTGACGAGCACTTCCGCCGTCTTGCGCCAAGGCTCGTCAACACGGCGTCTGCCCTCGGGCGACTTATGCCGAATTTGGGCGGACCGAGTCTTGCGTGTCGACGACTCTACGCGGGGGTAGTACGGTCGATGGCGCTGTACGGCGCGCCCGTGTGGGCGGAGTCCCTGGCCGCTCGTAATAGGGCCCTTCTGTGGCGTCCACAGAGGGTCGTAGCGGTCAGGGCAATACGCGGGTACCGCACGGTCTCGACCGATGCAGCCTGCGTGTTGGCCGGAACCCCCCCGTGGGATCTGGAGGCGGAGGTGCTCGCCGACGTCTATCGGCGGGCGTCGACGGCGCGGGCGGGGGGCAGCCGCCCCTCGCCGAGCGTAATGTCATCGTGGCGGGAAGATGCCCGCCGCGCCACCGTCCTAAAGTGGAAGTCTCGGCTGGAGACGCCCCGAGCCGGTCTCTGGACCGTGGGGGCGCTCCGGCCGATCTTGGAAGAATGGGCAGGGCGGCAGCACGGGATCCTCACCTTCCGGTTGGTGCAGGTTTTGTCGGGGCATGGTTGCTTCGGCAAATACCTGCACACGATCGCAAGGAGGGAGACGACCCCAGGCTGTCACCACTGCGACTGCGACGAGGACTCGGCGCAGCACACGCTCGAGTCGTGCCCGGCATGGGATGTGCAGCGCCGGGAACTCGTTGCAGTCATAGGCGTGGACCTGTCGCTGCCGGCCGTTGCGCGAGCGATGGTTGGCAGTGACAGGGCCTGGACCGCGGTCGCCGCCTTCTGCGAGGCTGTCATCTCGCGGAAGGAGGTGGCGGAGAGGGCCCGTGAGGAATCCTCCTTCGCGGACCCGATTCGCCGCCGGCGCGAGGGGCGGCGTGCGCGCGCTTACTTGCGCCTTATGCCGCCCTAGCCGAGGCTGCGGACGGTGGGGTCGGGGAGTACCCTGCCGTCCGCGGAAGCCTACCGCGAAGGTGCGACGCCCAAGTGCGCGAGGCGTCGCTCAAGAGAGGGTGCCCGTAGGGGCTGCCGCCTGCGGATCGCGGTCGTAACGACGCGGTACCCGTGATCCGCCGTAGCAAGGGCGGGTGTAGGCGCACGGTGGGTTTTTAGTGGGTGAGAGCCCCATTCACCCCGTTGTCTCCCCGGGCAGCGGGGTGTGCGGTAGGACATTTTTGCCCACCTAAAATAAAAAAAAAAAAAAAAAAAAAAAAAAAAAGGGGACGAGTTATCTTGTACTAAATAAAAACAATTCCGTAATAAATTCTTAATAATGTTTCATAATTCGTCGTTTCCTTCACGTATTTCTTAGTCACAATTGCATTAAAATTTTGAAATCAAATTTTCATTTGTAAAATAATAAAAAATAATTAATATTTTAGTTTCAATATTTATTTTCAAAGTGCAAATTTATTTGTGAATGAGGAAAAAGAGATTTTAGTACGAGCGGGAATCGAACCCGCGTCCCTTGCAATCTCGGGGAATGCATGTAAATGCATTCCGATAGATGGCGTTGGTCGTAAAGACAAATATGATGAGGAAATTGGGATGACCTTAAGGTCGGTACGGTAGCTCAGTGGCTAGAGTACTTCCCCGGATTGGAAGGGATGCGGGTTCGATTCCCGCTCGTACTAAAATCCTTTTTTCCTCATTCACAAATAAATTTGTACTTTAAAAGTGGCCTAGCATGTCAGATGCAAAAAAATATAGATCAAAATATACAGCATTTTTTGCTAGTGATTCTTCAGCGGTGCCAAATTGGTAAATCGAAGTGTTGAAGTGCTTATATAGAAACGCCACTATGTCTGTCCGAGTTCAGGACAAGAGCACAAAACTTATCCAACTGCAGAAAGGCGTAAGACAGGGAGACGTCATGTCTCCGAAACTCTTCACCACTGCATTGGAAGATGTTTTCAAGCTCTTGGACTGGACTGGATTCGGCATCAACATTAATGGCGAATACATCACTGACCTTCGATTTGCAGATGATATCGCGGTCATGACAGAATCACTGGAGGACCTTGGCATTAAGCTCAATAACCTCAACAGTGTCTCCCGACTAGTGGGTCTAAAAATGAACATGGACAAGATGAAAGTCATGCACAATAACCATGTCATTTCAGCACCGGTCCTAGTCGGGAACGCGGTTCTCGAAGTTGTCGATCACTATGTTTACCTGGGACAAACAGTTCAGTTAGGTAGGCACAACGTACCACCGAAGGAATGTAACATAGTTCCAGTGGTCCGCCAATAAAGGCGGAGAGACGGCACACGGCGGGTTTATTTAGTGGGTGAGGGCCCCACACTACCCTGTTTGTTGCCCCGAACAACGGGGTGTGCGGTTAGGTACATTTTTTCCTGCCTAAAAAAAAAAAAAAAAACACAACGTCGAGAAAGAGGTCAATCGGCGAATACAGTTCAGCTGGGCAGCGTTCGGGAAGCTGAGGAAGATCTTCTTGTCCAATATTCCATAGTGTCTGAAGACGAAGGTCTACGACCAGTGTGTGTTACCGGTGATGACTTACGGAACAGAGGCGTGGTCTCTAAATGTTGGCCTTATATCAAGGCTCAAAGTCGCTCAGCGTGCCATGGAGCAGGCTATGCTTGGGATCCCTCTACGTGATAAAATCCGTAATACGGAAATCCGTAGGAGAACGGGAGTAATCGACATAGCCCGCCGGGTCAGCATGCTGGAGTGGCAATGGGCAGGCCACATCGCTCGACGAACCGACAATCGTTGGGGAAGAAAGGTTCTCGAGTGGCGACCGCGTATTTGACGGCGCACTGTAGGACACGGCCTCCCACCAGGTGGACCGATGACCTAGTTAAAGTCGCAGGCATTCATTGGATGCAGGCGGCACAGGACCGTTCGCTGTGGCGTTCCCTTGGGGAGGCCTATTTTCAGCAGTGGATGATGAAAGGCTGATGGATGGATGGATGATCTCAAACTTTTTTTGATGTGTATAGTTTTGACGAAACATGACCGAGGCTGCCTTGACCTTGCTTTTGTTAACTTTGGTTTTGCATGTTTGGTCTTAATTGACAAAGTTTACTCATTACTATTAGGGAGGCACCCAGTGTCCGTAGAGTAGTTATCAGTTGTTCGGGGTAAACAACAACTTTTGGCGCCCCCATTTTAAATAAGTGGCAGAGACTTATGCCGACATGATTGGCGCTTTCATCGGGGAAGTATTACCCACCCTCTCACAGATGATCAGCATGAAACAACGATAGGTACTCCTACTGTTATGTATATTATGGTGAGAGAGAGTGCCAGAGTCTCAAATCCCCTCCTTAACCTCTAGTTATTAACCTTCCTTTCCATTTCCTATTCCTTTCCTGAGAGTTGATGAAGCGCGAGTGATGCCTGGTGTCTCAAGCGTCAACAGGCTACGGTAACCGCTTACCATCAGATGGGCCGCACGCTTGTAAGCTACCCACGTAATATAAAAAAGTACAGAAAAAAAAATTCGCGGTCGGGGACCCCGTCAGGAACGAAGTTCCTTAAGTTTTTTCTTCAATTCCGAATGTAATTCGAAATGAAAATTATATTATATTATTTTTTGAAGGCAAATAATCTAAAGGAACGAATTACATCAGAAAGTTTCATCCAATATTTCAGGAAAAATATTTATTCATAAAAGAATATATTCTTACAAGATAGTAAATTATACGGTATATGAAGATTATTTACTTAATGAAAAAAAATTAAAAAAAAAATGAAAATATAAAAAAAGAAAAAGTATATAAAGAAATAAAATATAAAAAGGACAAAAAAATATATAAAAAAATAAAATATAAAAAAGACAAAAAAAAGAGACGGGGTAGAGAGTGAGAGAGAGACAGAAAGAGTTGCGCACCCGGCTGCGCACTCACTTGCTCGTATGCTCATTTGCTTGTAGTAGGCTCGATACACACGCATATACACACAGCATTTCGTTACGTGACGATTTCTACTAAATCGTACTACCCCTAAGCCGCGTTTAGGAACTTTCTTCCAAAACTTCGTTCCAGTAAGGAACTTCGTTCCAATTAAAGCCTGAATAAACAGCTTGATATGCCTATATCTCTATTGACCAAATTTTCTAGTCTATTCTATACTATCTATTCTATACATTAAGATAATTGCAAAAAAATTAATATATTAGGCAAAGTTTTTAGATTTTTTTTCTTTTTGTTTGTTTGGGTATGACTGAACGGATTTTGATAAACATTTTTTTGGTTAGGTCTTGATTAGACTTAAAAATTGTCACACATTTTATCCCAATACTGTATCACACCTTGAGATATTTATAACCTTCAAACTAGCTTTTGGCTGCGGAGGAGCCGCAGGCAAGGGCTTCTAGTAATAATGTTAATACGTCACTCACAAGGCACTTTCATCTAGAATATAATTGCTTTCGCACGAGAAACAGAGATCCCATTTCAAGATTAATTCACATTTGTAATATTAGTAACGAATGAATTTGGAATGTTTGATCCCAGACTTCTATGGGTCCGAATAAAACTAGGTGTCACCAGGGTCTTCATGGTCGCAGCTTATGCTCCCGTAGGCTCTTCGGTGGCATCGGATCTAGAGAAGTTCTGGGATAATGTTAGGGAAGTTCTGGATTTGGCAGAAGCTAGTGAACACATGATTGTATGCGGAGACTTGAATGGATGGGACCAAGCGTCCAGACTTGGCGGATGTGCTTGGTTCATTTGGTGATAAGAGAGTGGATGATGCAGGTAGGCTCATTGTGGATGTATGTATGGAGAGAAACCTTATTGTGTCAAACACATTTTTTCAACATAAGGACATCCATATGTATACATGGAGAAGGAATGAACAGAGAAGTATGATAGATTTAATTCTGGTAGACAGTCGCCTCCGAAGTAAAATTCTGGATACTAGAGCCTACAGGGTTCCCACTGTCGACACGGACCGCTATCTCGTTATTGCGAGATTTAGTGGTCTGTTCAGAAAGTGGAGACACTGGCGAGAGCGTGTCCACTTCGGAGGGCTTGAAAGAATAAAGATTGAAAAGTTGCAAGAAGAGAGTGTAAGAGCAAAGTATGTAGAGGGTGTCCGTGAACGGCCGACTATGGCAAGTCAGCCGGGATCTGACATAGAAGAATGCTGGAGAGTATTAAAAGATAGTATGGTAGATACAGCGAAAGAAGTATGTGGACGCTCAAAAAAGCATAGGAAAGTGAAAGGTGATGCATGGTGGGATACGGAAGTAGCAGCTTCCGTAGACCAAAAGAAGAAAGCGTAGCTGGACTATGTATCTTCTTTGAACCTGAGTGCAAGTATGAATGAACAGAAGAAAGAAATATACCGGCAATGTAAGAATGACACCAAAGCCTTAGTGAAAGAGATGCGTGATAGAGCAAATATGATTGCAGAAGAAAGGCTGACCAAAAACTTCGAGAGCAACACCAAACTTTTCTGGAGGGAGGTGAAGAAATCTCGGAGTGGTTGGTCAGATTTAAGAATGAATAAAATAAGGTCTAAAGGTGGAGACATTCTTACGCAAACACAAGATGTGTTAAGCCGATGAAGTGAATATTTTGGAGATATGTATGCGGATGTTCATGGTGATGCTGGTGCCACATGTGGTCTAACAGTTCAGCATTTGGTACCGGCATCCTCTGATGACATTAGTATGGATGAAGTTGAATGAGCGATTAGAAGTTTGAAAAATGGTAAGGCAGCGGGTATTGATATGGTGTCTGCTGAGATGATCAAGCTTGGAGGCTCATGTGTCTGGGAATTCTTCCTGATGCTTCTCAATTGACGTCGGAGCTCAGGAATGGTTCCCAAAGACTGGAGAAGCGTAGTCATCGTGCCCTTGTTTAAAAACAAGGGTTCACGTTATGACTGTGCAAACTACAGAGCCATAAGCTTGACCAGTTTGGCAGCCATAGTGTATGGTAAGATTATTGAAAGGAGAATAAGGATGGTGTCTGATGAATTTTTGTGTGAGGCACAAGGAGGTTTCAGGTGTGGACGAGGATACATGGATCAAGTGTTTTCTCTGCGCAACATTGTGGAGAAGCATCTGGCTGTAGGCCGGAGGGTTTTCTGCAGTTTTGTGGATTTGGAGAAAGCATTTGACACGGTTGTACGAAAGGAACTTTGGGACATTTTGCCGGAGTATGGTATTAACGGTAGACTGCTACAAACGGTGCAGTCCAACTACATGGACTGCAGAGCTTGTGTGCGATTGGATAATGGAATGTCACCCTGGTTTGATGTCAATATCGGCGTTAAACAGGGCTGCGTTCTATCAGCCAGGTTGTTTATCATATATCTGGATAAATGTCTACAAAGGTTGAATGAAATGAATGTGGGAGTTCAGATGGGTGACTCAGTGGTTAACTCGCTGCTATATGCAGACGATGCGGTCTTATTAGCGCAGTTTGCGACTGACCTGCAAACCCTAGTCGAAGTAATGGCAGAAGATTTTAAGAAAAGGGGCCTATGTGTGAATGTGAGCAAAACCAAAGTAATGGTTTTTGAAAGAGAAGAAGCCAGAACAGATGTTAGAGTAGCAATAGGAAATGGTGTGCTAGAACAAGTGGATGAATTTGTATATCATGGATGTGGATTCAGTCGGGATGGAAGGTACACCACTGATGTAGAAAGAAGAGTGAATTCGGGAAATAGAGTGAACGGAGAATTGGGACAACTTCTCGGCAGCCACCACCTCAGCCAGAAGGCACGTGTTGCAATACACAACGCAGTGCTTGTCCCAACGTTATTATATGGAAGCGAGAGTTGGGTATGTAAAAAGGAGCATGAGAGTAAAATCAATGCGGTCGAAATGCGATCTCTGCGGAGAATCTGTGGAGTGAGGCTGACTGACCGCATTTGTAACAATGACCTAAGAGAGCGAGTAGGTATGAAAGAGAGTATTGGTGTAAAGATGCGAAAGGGAATGCTCCGATGGTTCGGACATGTGGAAAGAATGCCGGACGAGCGACTGGCTAAGAAGATATACAATGCGAAAGTGGAAGGATGTAGGTACAGGGGGAGACCGAGACTTACTTACCTAGACCTAATTGGTCATGTATTGAAGGAAGGTGGAGTCATGAGTCTCCGAAACCGGCGAGCGTGTATGAAGAGTGTTATGACTGTTGAGGAAGCGAGAGATATATGCAAGAATAGAGCCTCTTGGCACTCTGTTCTCTCTGCCTACCCTGCAAGGGAAATGACGTGATGATAAGTTAGTTAGTGTAATGAATCATTACACTCAATCCAGATCAATTAACACAGAGTGCGAAAATGTGAAATCGAAAATAATAGTCACGAGCTGTTTCCATTTCACATTTTCGCACTTTGTATTAATTAATATGATGCGATTTAAAATCGAACAGGTTAATAATTAATATTACAGTTATTCTTATTTTTTTATTATATTTTTACATATTTTTTAGCATTTGACATGCTTAGCCACCCAAAATATTAAAAATGTATGTGGTATTGAAATTTGCAGCCTAAAGCAATGGTCACTATGACTGAATTTGCAAAGCATCTGGGCATCTGTTTCAGGAGATACAGGTTCAAATCCTGCTCGTTTTATTTTCTATTTCACATTTTCATTCTTTGTGTTAGTTTATTCTTGAAATATTTTAGATAATTATCTCTTCTGCCATCTATAGTGTTTTAAGTTTGTGATTAGTATTAATTAAGTTGAACTCTCAGCAGATTATTAGTTCGCCAACTTAGTTTATATACAACTAGCGCGTCATAGTGATATATAATCGAAAATCTATTTCGAATAGGATTTGAGTATAATCATTTCTTAAATCATCTACAGTATCAAAGAAACTCCTAATATATGTAAATTTTCACGGTCCTATCCCCAGGCGTTTGGGGCGTGCGTTGATATTTCAGTAAGTCAGTCAGTTGTTCTGTTATATATACAGTACCTGGATGACCGAGCTTTGCTCGGTATTTTTGTTTTGGTAAATTGAGAGTTTTTCTCACAAAAGATAGAATTGAAAAAAAGGGGGGCAAAACGTCGAACTGGAGACATCTAGACTCGAACCGGGGTATTCTGGTTTTGGGACCGCCCGATTTCCCACCTGAGCTATTATAACCTTGTAGATGGTGGCGAAATTTACCTTCGTATTCTAATAATATTGTAGCAGTTTTTCATTGCCTGAAAACCCGGATAAAACGACGTTTTCTAAAAATTAAACCTAGCTAGATCGATTTATCGCCCCCGAAACCTCCCGTGTACTAAATTTCATGAAAATCGTTGGAGCCGTTTCCGAGATTCTGATTATATATATATATACAAGAATTGCTCGTTTAAAGATATTAGATATTAGATATAAAGACCTTAATAGGTAATTTGGAGGTAAGAGAAAGGAAGTACGATTTAAGTAAATATAATTTATTATGGTCGAAGAGAAAATTCACCGAAGCATCTTCGGAAAGGGTAAAGTCTGTTTTTATTGCATATGGTGGCTGACGAGACACATACCACTTTATGGTAAGTTACTAGCGTTTTTTTTTGTTTAGGCGGGAAAATGGTAATGGAAAATGGTTTTTCACTTTGTGTTTAAAGTTACTACCTGAGCTTGTGAACTAAACAATGCTTTTTATACGCTTTTTATTAGCTTCACCTGCATGTTTGTTTGTATGTTTGGAACAGACTCCTTTGGGCGCGATTTTGACCCACTCTAAACGTTCAGATTTTATTCAAACTTTGTAGATTTATCGACGACCAATGACAATACACTAACTTGATAAGATTATTCCATTATTCAATTTGCAAAATTAGATTTGTTAATTTATATAACTTTAAAAAACACGCTACGTGATTTTCAACCACTTCAAAACGTTGGATTGATTTGAAACTTCGCACACTTATCAAGGACCGATGACAATGTAATAATTTGAGTTATCAAGTTTATCGGTTCTTAGGGTTCCGTAGCCACTAAAGAACCCTTATAGTTTAGCCATGTCCGTCCGTCCGATGAAGTTTAAACGCAAATTATCACCTCATAAGTAGGTTTTATTTCTTTTAAATAACAGTACTTTTGATACTATTTTGAGACTAAAAAGAAGAAAATAAATTGTAGTTTAAAAAACTAAAATAACACGTTTTAAATAGCTAGTTGAACTAAAAAGTAGTAAATAATATTACAATAAATAATGATTGTAAAAAAGCGTGAGGTGCATAAGCAAATGTTAAAAATAGTGCACTTATATAGTAACTAGCCTTTGCGCCGCGGCTTCGCCGCAGCCAAAAGCTAGTTTTTCGGTTATATCTCACGTTCCCGATATCGTAGCGGAATAAAATGTATACCAGTTTTTAAGTCTAATCAAGGTCTTTTAAATAAAAAAGTTGCATCAAAATCCGTCCAGTAATGTTTTTAAAATAAATTCTAAAAAATCTACTTGAAATAATTTTCTAGTTTTTCGGTTATATCGCAGGTTCCCGATATAGTAGGGGGATAAAATGTATACCACTTTTTAAGTCTAATTAAGGCCTTTCAAATAGAAAAAGTTGCATTAAAATCCGTTCATTAGTTTTTGCGTGATGCGCGAACAAACAAACAGATAAACAGACAAACACAAAAAATCTAAAAAAAAAACCTTTTGTGTTTAGACACGCCTATATAGCCTATTTCAGTCATTTTTTCTCAATTATCTTCAATGTTAAGACACAGCTCTGTTACAGTTTTATAATAGTATAGAAAAGCACCCAACGATTTTTTTACAATCATTATTTATTGTAATATTATTTCCAACATTTTAGTTCAACTAGCTATTTAAAGCGTGTTATTTTAGTTTTTTAAACTTTAATTTATTTATATACTACGTGGGTGGCAAACAAGCATACGACCCCCATGATGGTAAGCGGTTACCGTAGTCTATAGACGCTAGCAACACCAGAAGCATCAATCTCCGGAAAGGGATAAGAAGTGGATAGGAAGGATATTAAGTTCCTAACTCATCACACAAAATACAAAGGTACCTACCGTTGTTTCACGTTGATCTTTTGTGAGGAGGTGGTACTTGCCGGATCGACCATCTCATGTATGAGAAATGAATAAATGTAGCGTGAGTTAGGGACGACTAGTCTACTACAACTAGACTAATTAGACTAGTGAGATAGTCGTGTGTAGTTACACGGAAGATACTTATGGGACCGATATCTTGATAGAAATTGAGTACTTTCGCTTGGTAAATCTGTGTCTAGCCTGAGCTATGCTCCAGCTGTATTGCAGCTGGTATAGTTCTCGCTAGAACTTAAAGTATTCTTGCGGAAAGTCCCACACTTTTGCTTGATCCATAGGCATAAACATTTCTGCTCTCCGGTCTGTCCCTCCTCAACAGAGGGACCGTACACACCTGCGTGCGGCAACTGGGGGGGTTAGTGGTGGACCTATCGTTCACCACACCTGATGTCGCGCGAGGTCTGTGTGTCTGAAGAGTGGAAGAGGAGGTGGAGACACTATCGGATTACTGATACATCCGGTTCGGGCGCTCTGCTCCTCTGGGGCTACCGGGGCCCCGGCGCGGAATTGGCAGACTCCCCAAATGTGCCTTGGGTCAATTTGGGTCAGTGTGCGATGCGGCGATACCGAGGGCCCGGCGGACGGCGTACCAGGTTTGGTACTTGGCGTCGTCACCGAATATATCAAGGATAGGCTCCGGGAACTGGTGAACGCATGTTTGAGGTCCAGGCGGTTCCCGGAGCAATGGAAGTGAAGACGTTTATGTTTGCTGTAGAAGGAGGGTCGCCAACCTGACTCTCCTTCCGCATACAGCACCCGTTGGTGCTGCTGATTGAAACGGCCAAATTGTTTGAGAAGGTGCTCGCAGACTGTTCCATCTGGCACCTCGAGTATAACGGGCCAGGGCTTTCAGAATCGTAGTTTGGATTTAGCTAATTTGTCGCAGCAGCATGATTTATCGCAGCTGAAAATCCTGGCCACTGCTTCGATGCGGCGAACATGTACCGAACCAGTGGTTGACTACGACCTAAATTATTCTCACTATGAGAGAAGACCCGTGTCACACATGAGGCAGTAAAAGGGTTGAAAAAAAGAAGCGAAGTGCTTTTTTATGTTAAACATTTTTTAACATAAAATTTTACTCCCACAAATATCTCTCAATCAATCAATTATCAAGTTGACGGAGATAGAGTAAAGGACGAGAGTAAATAAAATAAATAAAGGTTATTCAAACTCAGGATCTGTTACATGTTCACTCAAATATCGCTCCAGGCGGCTGCCGAGAATATACTCGGTCGTTGTATTATTATATAAAGCATAAACAATCCGACTGTGTGTCGTTGGAGGCTGATTGCCTCAGGGATGTTGCCCTTAGATACACATTACAATTTGGTTTCGTTATTAAATAGTTAATATTTAAGCACTCCTTTGATATACACATGAATAACATTAAAATATACCTCTCTAGTGCCCATAGCACAGTAGTCCATCTGAATTGAAATTTGTCGTCAAATAAAATAAATACCTTATGAGAAAGTTCCAACTATTTATGTTTTCCATCCATCCATCCATCAGCCTTTGATCGTCCACTGCTAAACGT
Source organism: Leucoma salicis (assembly GCA_948253155.1). Taxonomy (NCBI): domain Eukaryota; kingdom Metazoa; phylum Arthropoda; class Insecta; order Lepidoptera; family Erebidae; genus Leucoma; species Leucoma salicis. The sequence continues at coordinate 1,396,877 of OX411812.1, forward strand.
AGGCCTCCCCTAGGGGGGGTATTGCCATAATCGCCACGCTTGGCAGGCGGGTTGGCGATCACAGTGGATGTTTTTAGTACACAGGGGAACGCTGCTGCCCGGTCCCCCAGTAATCCCTTAGTCGGCTTTTACGACTCCCATAGGAAGAGACGGGATGGGGCTATTCTTGATGCCAGCCCCACACGGCCTTTTATGTTAAAAAAGTTGTTATGTTTTAGTATTCGAGATTTATTCGTATGTTCAACGGGGAGTGCTCTGAGGAACTGTTTGAGGTGGTACCAACATCGCCGTTTTACCACCGGACCACGAGACGCCCTACCACCTGGAGACAATCTCGTCCAAGACGGTTTGTTTTCAGCGTTTTTTTCTACCACGTACGTGCAAGCTCTGGAATGAACTTCCTGCTGCGGTGTTTCCCCAGCGTTACGACTTATCCCTCTTTAAACGAGGTTTGAGAAGAGCACTTTACTCACGGTAGGCGGCGGCTTGGCTGTGTCCCTGGTGTTGCCAAAGTCCATGAGCGGCGGTTACCACTTAACATTAGGTGGGCCGTTTGCTTGTCTGCCACCGTTAACAATAAAAAAAATCTTGGAGTGTTTTAGAAGCTGTTATATCCCTTCTAATTGTAAGCGCATAATGAAAATAGACTTCTATTTTTTTTTGTTAAGGCGGGAAAATATGTAGCTAACCGGTAGTGTGGGACCCTCACCCACTAAATAAACCCACCTATGTGCCATTGCTCCGCCTGTATGGCTGAACCACTGGAACTGTGTGACATTACTTCAATGGTCGACTATGCGACTCTGGCGGAGGTGGACCACTGGAATTGTGTGAAATTAGCGGAGGCAGTGAGTGGCCTTAATTACTTGCAATATAAGAAGAGACCCCAACAGTTTCACAGTAAAGGGTTATAGAAATAAATGCCTATAAGATGTTCTCGAAAATTCCGCTTTGCTGGTAGCCTATTAGTCCCTATTGTGTTGTATCTTTCTAAAATTGTATCTACATTTTCGGTTTTATGGCATGTAGGTACTCGTAAGTCTGTACAATGATAGGCAATTCAGAAAAACCTTTTATATAATAGCCCAATTTGCGGGTATCCCATTACAAAAGTTGCTTTTTAGTAGTTGAACGTTGATTCTAGTCACGGAAAATATAAACACATATACACACGTGAACACTTATAGCCATTTTTTTTGTCGAAGGCGGATAAATGTTCCTAACCGCACACCCCGTCGTTCAGGGCAACGAACAGGGTAGTGTGGGGCCCTCACCCACTAAAGAAACCCGCCGTGATGCCACCTGTCCGCCTTTAGTGGCGGGCCACCGGAACCATATTACATTCCTTCAGTGGTGTGAACAGTGATATCCTAGTGAAAACACCGAGGTCCAAGGTTCGTTCCCCAGTCAAGTAGAATCAGGTCATAAGGAACCTCCCAATTTTTAAACATACGAGCGCCACTGATAATATGCTTTTGTGCTGCGTTTTGTGCAACCTACATCTCGCGCTCAAGAGGTACACTGATTTCATATACCGAGTGTTGTGGTTTCGATTTTCATACAGAACATTTTATTTTGTGTGATCATTGCTGACTGATCTGGTTCGGATGACTTTGTATATATTTTTGCACTTTGCATTCTGGGAAATGGCTGGGCATGTCAAGTGCTTAATCTATACTATTATAAAGCTGTAACAGAGCTGTGTCTGTACATTTAATATATTTGAGAAAAAAATACTATTAGGCTATACATATAGACGTGTCTAAGCATAAAAAGATTTTTTTTAGATTTTTTTGTCTGTTTGTCTGTTTATCCGTTTGTCTGTTTGTTTATTCGCGCATTTTGATGCAACTTTTTTGTTTGATAGCTGTTAATTAGGCTCAAAAATCGGTATACGTTTTATACCGCTACTAAATTGGAGACACATCACTAAAAAAGCTAGCTAGAGCTTTTGTATGCGGCGGATTCAACATTGGTGTCTAAACTTATGTTATTTTAAAGTTCGAACTGGTCAGACCGAAAATGTCATAGAAATTCTGAAAAAAACATTTTTTTCAACAACGATATCTCACGAACGAATCAACCGATTTTGAACGGACTGGCGGCGATTGACGTGTTTTTTGATGTTTAGAGCTGATTAGTTTTTATTTTGGAATCGATCAGTATAATCGTTTAAAAATAATTCCAAAAAAAAACACATTTGATAACAACATCCGTTAAAAACTCGATTTTCGAAAAACTGGGTAAAACCAATAACTTCCCAACTTTTTAAAATTTACAATTTTCTTAGCGGGCAGTTAAAAACATTTATAAAAGTCGGAATTGAGAACCTCCTCCTTTTTTGATGTCGGTTATTAAAACTTTCGATTGTATCTAAAAACTAACAGACATCCGCACTTTCTCAAGGATAATTAAATAAATATTTGAATAAAATATCTGTACAATAAAAACACGTATATTTAACAAATATTAAAGAGAATAACATTGGTAAGGTTATAAGGTAGCGGTCATGAAATGAATCGAAACTCAGAAGTCTTTTCAAATGGGATTATTTCTTGTTTTAGAAAAACACCTTTTCTTCATTAAACACAAAGTGAAAAATGTGAAATCGAAAATAACAGTCAGGAGCAGGATTTGAACCTGCATCTTCTGGATACCGTCCAGATGCTTTACCAATTCAGCAATTATTAATGAATACTTTGTGTTTAATGTATAGTGCTAAGCATGTTAAATGCTAAAAATATATATAAAAATATCTAAATATTTAAAGGGTTTGCGTCATTATTAGGTAAAATCTTAATTGTAAAATTAAGTTTACCTGGTCGGTATAATGTATGAAAATACTCCCGACAGATGGTGCAGGCGTCACCCAAAGACGTTAAGTATGATGTGTTATCGAAATTAGCAGTCAGGAGCAATTGTCAGGATGGCTGAATTGGTAAAGCATCTGGACGGTATCCAGAAGATGCAGGTTCAAATCCTGCTCCTGACTGTTATTTTCGATTTCACATTTTTCACTTTGTGTTTAATGTATAGTGCTAAGCATGTCAAATGCTAAAAATATATATAAAAATATCTAAATACCTTTTCTTCAGTGAAATTTGATCCCAACTCCGTAATATTATTCTCAACGATTTCAAATGTTATTATGGTGTTTTACAAGAGCTTATTTCCTCTAGAAATTTATTTATAAAAAGTATTCCTTTCAGCATCAAAGGAGACTTACTTCTTAATGTTTCCACCAAAACATTCATAAATAATAAGCTTTTTTAGAGACCCTAAATATTTATAAAATAAGTCTTTTGACACATAATCTTGACATGCCAAACATAAATGTGTGTTGTTTTTTTTAACTTTTCACATAATACACCAAGGAGCAGTCAAAACTCAACACAACAAGTGATAAGAAAAGACGACAAGTAAACAAATCATTGTATATAAGTACAGTCAATCAGGGTAACCTAAACTTTCAATACAATATTGACAGGCTTTACTTATGAGTTTGTTTACGCGCTGCGTATTGTTTAGATTTTCATAATTTTGATTAGTAATTTTATTAAAGTATGAAATTACGTTGTAAAAGTTTACTATCATACATTATTATCTTAGTCGATCGTGGATCATATATATATATGTGGTACAAAATATAGTTTAGCCAACATTACTTATGCTCTCAGTTAAATATATGTCTTCTTCTATTTTCACAAGTATTTGTTCTAGTTCGTAAACTGATCATATCTAATGCTAAAAATACAAATCACAAAGTTATTAAAAGGAAAGATATTTAAATCTCCGTCTGTGGTCTCCCGGTAGTGTATGCTACTACAAATCATGAGGTCACCGGAGTGATACCTGGGTCAGGCCAACAAAAATAATTACGACTTTCCGTCAAAAAATTCTCAATAGCAGTCCAAAGTTAGGAGGCCGGCAACATCCACTGCGATCGCCAAACCGCCTGCCAAGCGTGGCGATTACGGCACTATACCCCCAATTTAGGGAGGCCTATGTCCAGCAGTGGACGTCGAAAGGCTGACGGATGTGATTTATTGAAAACTACTTATTAAGACCAATACATTATTAGTTATTTACCCGTGACCACGGCTGATACAAGCCAGTCGGGTTACTCCCGAGAGGTAAGGTTTTCCTTAAATACATATGCGTTAAGAGCCGTTCAATTGTTTTATGTAGTTATGAAATGCGATATCTAAAATCTTTTTTGTATTACAGGTCCGCCAGGCACCACCTTTGGATATAATTATACAGAAGTTAACGAAAGAAACTAACCAAATTATTGCTGATTAAATACCTATGTAAAAAGAAACAAATTGAAATAATATGAATAAGTTAGGTACGTATGTTGAAATTAGGATTTAGTGGTGTGTGTGATGCTTGGGATCAGTGGAGGTGTGCGTGTGTGTGGTGTGTAGGCACCTTGATGTGTGTGTCGTTTGTGATGTGGGCGTAAAGTGTGAATATAGTATGGGAGAGGAACAGCTATGAATGGAGACGTAAAGGATTTCGGCAATAATTAGGAGATTCTCAGTTTTATGATTTTTTCAAGTTTCTATATATCTATTGTGATATTACAGTTAGATTTAGTCTTGGGGTAAATATTATGGGAAGTATTAAGTTTGTGGTAAAGATAAGACCAAAGAAAGCCAAAGATCCTATGTGAAATATGAATTAAAAAAATAAATATATATGAAAAAAATAGGTTATTCAATTGAGTCTATATAGGTTAGTGTTAGATAGGTGTAAGACGCGACAGGATACTACTTACAAAATATTCATAAACACTACTTACAAAGTAAAAGGTAACCGCTTTGCTTGAATTCTTGGCAACTACGTTACTGCCTTGTAAATATCCACCATTTTGTATAATATCCTGTTGTAACACTATCATTCAAAAATATATATTTATATACATAGGTACATGTATATTGTCATGATCCTGACACACATACCTATATTTTTGAGGCACTAAAAATCATTAACCACTCATACAGATAGAAACTCCCCGCCGGCGGACCACGGAAGGAATGTAACACAGTTCCAGTGGCCCGCCAATAAAGGCGGAGAGACGGCACACGGCGGGTTTCTTTAGTGGGTGCAGGCCCCACACTACCCTGTTCGTTGCCCCGAACGACGGGGTGTGCGGTTAGGCAAATTTTTTCCCTCCTTAAAAAAAAAAAAAAAAGGTTTGCAATAGGGGTCAGCATCGCGTAGGCGAAAGCGGCGCGCCGTGCGCGCAATCGCAAAAAATTTTAGCGCTAAAAAAATATTTCCTACTCCTTCATTTTCAATGCTATCTACTCTTGAATTTTTGCCCGGTACAGTCTGTTTATTCTATAATCTGTGTATGATTTTTGCCTACGCCTATATATACTGTATTAACGAGAAATAATTCCTAAACGTAAACATCAACCAGTTGCGACAATAAAGTTGTTGTACAGACTGTAAATAAAGTGCGGTAATAAAGTCGAGTTTTCCACGGGAAAGTGAAATAAAATTAAAATTTTTGGAAAGTTTCCGTTTTATAACGTCAGTGTTATTATAATAATTAGTGGACAGTGTTTTTAAGTGTCTTAGTGCATAAAATAGTTATTATACTTGACAATAAACATGGAATTTTCAAAAATGGGTAAGTAGTTTTTTTTTTATTGTTTTTCATAAAAAGTGTCCACTCGTTACGGCGCGTGGCCTCGCGCGTACTCGCGTGGCCTTGGCACTGTATTGCTTGGCACGCGTAAGACTCCCGGGAGTCTAACGCGATTCAATCGGAGTAATAGATGTTAGTTAGTTATTTCATAGTAGCTTTTTAACTTAGTAAGCATAAATGTACCTTATTAAAATGTATACATTTAAATTATCCGTATAATAATACAGCACTTCTAATGTTATTTAAAAATGGACTTTACATATAGGCACAAATTTAAATGTCGTTAAGGCTTGGCTTGATCATTGGCATTTCTTCTCGTGGTTCTGTAGCTGAGGTGCTATTATGCTCTCGACTTGCTCGTCTCCGGAACCAGAGAAGACACAAAAGACCCACGAGACAAAGAAGAATGAAGAATATCAGCATAAAGATGAGATATATCTGAAATAGAAGGGTCATTTTGTTAATTATATTCATTATTATTGAGGCCGTACATTCGGAGTAACAGAACGTTAGAAGATGCAATACAGGATAAAAAATAAATCATTACTGTTAGAATTGTTAAGTTGTAAAATGAGTACCAATTTGATAGGCAGGAAATATATTCTTCACACAATGCACAGCAAAGGGACATTTCTGCGGTAAGTTAATTTTCAATCCTAAAATTGTCTATTATAAATAAAGTGCTAGAGGTCTACTGTTTATTAAGGAAAAAATGTATAGATTGAATTTTTTAAGTTGTATTTCTTAGATATTTAAGCCGCAATCCAATTTTTTTTTTATTAAACAGGAATAATACTATAGGCAGTAATGAGGACTGCCGACAGAAGTCAAAACTAAAAAGAAAAATATATTCCTAAGGTATAATAGTTTTTATATATCTTAATAGTAGGGATGGGCCGTTTTACATTCGGTATAAGCTAATTGTGATGGCTTCAACGGAAGTTCGGCATTCGGCTGAAGTTCGGTTTAACTACCGAACATTCGGTATAAGAGGAAGTTAAATACCTGGGCCCCCACCAGATGGACCGATGATCTGGTCAAAGCTGCGGGGAGCCGTTGGATGCGGTCGGCAAAGGACCACTCGTTGTGGCGTTCTCTTGGGGAGGTCTATGTCCAGCAGTGGACGTTGAAAAGCTGATGGATGGATGGATGATGAAATACCTGCACTATTTTTACTAAAATTTAGAGAAATCAAATCTACCATAGCTGTAAAAGTCACATACTCGTATACCAGTAGGTACTCTGTAGTCATTTAATCATGGTTATTTGTTTGTCTATAGTAGTTATTAATTCCATCCACCTATCCATCAGCCTTTTAACGTCCACTGCTGGACATAGGCCTCCCCAAGAATGGGGGATAGTGCCGTAATCGCCACGCTTGGCAGGCGGGTTGGCGATCGCAATGGATGTTGTTAATACTAGAAGGAGTGCTGTTGCCCACTCCCCCGGCATTCCCTCAGTCGGCTCTTACGACTCCCATGGGTGGAGAGGGGTGGTACAATTCTAAAGCCGGCCACACGGCAAGTTATTAATTATATCAGCTTTTTTTATTAATTCAGGAGTATATTTATAAGTATATATATAAAAAAACACAATAATTTTAAATACCAGTGACACCCTTATACTGCCTGTTTTGTATTGCCTTATGATATCTATCATTGACTTACCAACAAAAGGACCTCGTGTCCGCGCTCGAAAGTATCGGAACATAAAGAGAGACAAAACGCCAAAAGAGAAACAATCGCAAGCCCGTCTCGTTTGGTAGACCGACTGGACTATACGTTGAATAAGCCGTACTGTATTGTGAAAACGTGTAAAAACTACTGAATAAAGTCGATCTCATGTAAATATTATAATATATGACGCCAATTTAGATATATCATTTTAGTGTACAGGATATGTAATTCATGTAACTTATAAATCCATATTATGGATAGACAGTGTTTATTAGGAATTGTTTCGATAGATGGCGTTGTACGTGTTATTCTGATTGGCGATGTTAAGTGTTACGCGCACACAGTAAGTCCGTGACGCGTACTCATAAGATTTTATACATCTAAAACTCGCCAACCGAGCTTTTAAACAAACTTTGGAAAATCCAAAAGTGCACGCCTCATAATCTTAATTTTTCACAATATAATTGATTATTTGATAAGTAACTAATAATGTATTGGTCTTAATAAGAAGTTTTCAATAAATCACATAGATAGCGCTAATTTCAAAAAGTACTGTGGTTTTCATGTCGTATACGCCATCTAGCGCTAATTTTAAGAAGTACTTCTATATTAGTCTATAGAAGTAGTTCTCAAGAAATAAGGATAGCGCTGGTTTTAGTGTCGAGTCGAGTGTAAATATTCACTATTTTTTTTTGTTTATTTAATAACAATTAAACCACATCGAATCAGACCGTGAAAAGTGATAGGGCTCTATTCGTAATTATACTGAATCGTAAAAAAAAATACTCGACTGTAAAGTATTTCGGTCGTTATCGTGTTAACATACATTATCCGAACATACCTACAACACACGGACGTCCAAGACAGAACTTTTTTAAACAGTTTTTTAACTAGTCTAAATAACAAAAATGGCATCAAAAATATCATGAGTGTTAAAAATAGTGTTTTTTTCTTGATATGTGTGTTTATATATTATTTTACAAGTGCAATATATGATAGAGACATTTTAAGTTTACAAAATCAGTTGTTCTGCGTAAAGCGAGAGTAATACCCACCTCAACGCTTCGCTTATGAGGCGTGCAATATTGCGATTTCTTCCTTTATATAGAGTTAGGTAATTAAATATACCTAAAGGACAACGGTTTTTATAAGAACTACGTGTTTAGTGATGTGTGTTTTCTATTAATATAATAAGCAATGCACACAACACGAAATCGCGGATATCAGCTAATTGCAAATAAGGCTACGAATCCCTTGAAGGCTCCTGTACAACAGATATAAAGTTTTTTTCGAGTTCCCATGCTTTTACCTTATTTTCTCCATCGCCTATGCTACGTTCCTTGCAATACAATAGATATATCAGATTTTTTTTATGTTTATTCTGAATAAATAAAAATAATAGTCTCAATAAAATACTAAATAACCAACAACACAACAATTGAGTAACCACTGACCTATTTAACATAGTCGCTTAAACCCTGAAGTCACCAATCAAAACAATTAACACGCATGCGCGGGAAAATAAAATAAATATTTCAAATTCAGAACTATTTAGGTATACATAAAAAGCATTTTCAAATTTCGAATTATATCTTTTTTTTTACTTTTTGCTTATATTTTTTAAATCTTACCCCGAAATAGAAAAAGAGGCTGTATGCCGGCGACATGGTGTCGAGATAACCACTGATGGGGTACTGACTATGGGGGACGGCGATCTGCCAAGTGATTACGTAACTAAGTTTCAGGATTCCATATCAATTCTATTTTCTCTAAGCTTGTATTATGCGCATGTCTAGTTATATAAAAGTATGTAGCATTTATCTGATGTTGTTTTGTTCAACTAAATTTGACGACAGTTACAATTTAAATAAAAAATATGACTTTTCCAAAACGTTCTTACATACGGTAAATAGCTCAATAACTTGTTGTTGTTGCTTAAAAATAAATAATTAGTTTATTAAAAACCCTTTTGTACATTTATGTGTATTTAGTCCCTCACCCTCCTGCTGTATGTACCTTTTTTTAAAGCGGGAAAAATGTTCCTAACCGTACACCCCGTCGTTCAGGGCAACGAACTGGGTAGTGTTGGGCCCTCACCCACTAAAGAAACCCACCGTGTGCCGTCTCTCCGCCTTTATTGGCGGACCACCGGAACCTTATTACATTCCTTCAGTGGTGTGCTGTATGCTACCTGCTGCTGCAGGTAAATAGATCGGGCGCATAAAAAAAGAGTAATGTAGAAAAACTAAATAATTATGTCATATATATTTTCATAATTTAACCAAATCCGGTGTCATTTTTAATAGCAACGATTGCTTTTTGATGTGAAAACATCTAATGCGGAGGGAGGGTACCTAAAACCAGCTTATAGCGTGGTAACGCCCGCGCCGCCACGCCATATCTAATTGTTTTAACGGCATCTGTTGACAAAAGCATCATAGAAAATGTTTATTAGGTTCTGATTAGATTTAAAAACTGGTTTATACGATTTATCCCGCTACCATATCGGGAACATGGGACATAGCTTAAAAGTGGTAGAACCTTGCTTATCCCAGCATGAATGGACCAGCTCGATCGGGGAAATACCACCCTCTCACAGAAGATCAGCGTGAAACTACGGTAGGGATACATGCCGATGTTTTTCGTTTGGTGACTGAGCATAAACTTATGCTAAGTCCACGTGACTGAGAGTGCCGGTGGCCCAAACTTCTACCAATTCTTTCCTTATTATCCTTCCTTCGTTCTTATCCTCTCATTATTAACCTTCCACTCCTTAAAGATGGCGACGCGCGAGCGAAGCCTCTGGTGTTGTTAGCGTCTATAGGCTACTGTAACCGCTTACTATCAGGTGGGCCGTATGTTTGTTCGCGAAATGTCAAAATAACAGTTATTTATTGAATGTAAGATTAGTAAAAAAATGTATAATTAATCTATAAGATTAGTAAAAACATTTACAGTTTGTCGGTTCTGGCAAAGCTTCGACACGGTTACAAATGTGATAAGGAGATTTGGTATGTCTAAAAGATAGTACTGTAGCTCAGTGGATTAGAGCACTTCCCCGGATAGGAAGGGACGCGGGTTTGATTCCCGCCTGTACTAAAATACTCTTTTTCCTTATTCACAAATTATAATTGTACTTTAAGAGTAGTTGAGCATGTCAAGTGCTAAAATATAGATCAAAATGTTTAAAAAATCACGCCTTCAAATAGTATGAATTTTAATTGCAAAATTAAACTTACTATATTGGATTAATGCATGTAAATGCGTTCCGATAGAGGGCGTTGGTCGTTAAGACAAATGTGATAAGGAGATTTGGTATGTCTAAAAGATAGTACTGTAGCTCAGTGGACTAGAGCACTTCCCCGGATAGGAAGGGACGCGGGTTCGATTCCCGCTCGTACTAAAATACTCTTTTTCCTTATTCACAAATTATAATTTGTACTATTAAGTAGTAGCTAAGTTAAATTCCACGCGACAGAGTCGTGGATAGCAGCCCATACAAAATTTTTTTTTTTAATAAAATGTTTGTTATTTGTATTGTATGTAGTGTAAGCGACTGCTGATCATTAGGTTTCGGGTTAGATCCCTGGGTCAGGAAGAGTCATTAAGATTTTTCGTTATAAAAAAAAGGAAATTTCTCAGTAGCAGCCCGGAGTTTGGAAATGTGCTCGGTAGAAGTCAATAGGCTCGCCCCCTATTACGTGCGACTTAAGCGAATCGTGGGTGTGTAATACACCTCTGCCTACCCCTTCGGGGAATACATGCGTGATGCTATGTTTATTTTTTTTTATATTTTGAAATTTTTAATAATATGTCATTGTCCTGGTGTGTCTTATGACATAATTTGGAATAATAATATCTCTATTATTATTCCAAATGCTTTGCTTCTTAGCAAGGATATCATTAGCTCATTCGTTATCTAACGCCATCAATAATTGAAAAATTAAAATCCCCTCCCCGACCCAACTAAGGGGAAAACCAGCGACTGTCGAAATAGGTAGAGTCAGATTTTTATTCAGGACACTGACTACCTGACTGCCAGGATGATATTTGACAGTCGGGACAGTGCTTAACGTACCTTCCAAAGCACTGAGGATATAAGGTGCTTACAAATGTGACGTTTTGGTTATCAATTTGGTTGCCAGCCGAGTGAATGTTGCTTAAAATTGTCGATTGGTTGAACTGCAACTAAGCTACGACTTCCTCAGTTAATAAATGCTAGTACTTATAGTTACCTATTATTAAAAAAAAAACTATACCATATTGTTATCCCAAAAATAGAAAAGGCTGAAGGCCCTCATTCCCGACCAGTACAGGTTCAGGGTAATAACTCTATTGATTGAAAAGCCAGAAATATATCTGTTCAATACGGCACGGTACAAGGGCGCAATGTATTACAATTCATCAATCAGTCCTCGACCGGACAGACCCACTGCGATATAATACAATTTTCGGAAACCGGTCAATGGCCCTTTTTATATCGAGTACCTATTTTGTTCCAGAATGCTCTTTCATTTTTATAGTCCATATTATTATAATAATATAGGACGTATACGTCCTCTACACTTGCAGAGAAATTGGCGTCAGTAAAGTTTTTGTCAAACGGAATATATAAGTTATAATGCTGATTTATTAATAATTAGCCGCAACAAACAGACAGATAGACAGCAAAAAGTTAAAATAATCTATTTTGTTATAAGTAACGTTTACACTTTTATATGAATTTTGGTCTATATTTTTAGCACTTGACATGCTCAGCTACTTTAGAGAACAAACTATATTTGTGAAAGTGGAAAAAGGGAACTACCTACCATGGCTTATCAGCAACGAAGTATCCAATGTCGTGAAGAACATAGATTAAGCGTTAATTTCCTTTCATATCTTTTCTTTCTTTACTATTGTATCAAGACATTACAAAATTATGTTGCCAATTCACTTTATATTGTAATAAAAATAAAAACTAGCCTTTGCCCGCGGCTCCGCCGCGCGAACAAACAGATAGACAAATAGATAAACAGACAAACAGACAAAAAATCTAAAAAAAAGAGTGTTGTGTTTAGACACGCCTATATAGCCTAAATCAGTATTTTTTTCTCAAATATCTTAAATGTAGAGACATAGTTCTGTTACAGCTTTATAATAGTATAGATGAAGACTTTTATAGTTTTCTAATAGATTCCTAGACCAAATATTGAACCTCTTTTAAAGCTACGCGTCCATTTATCCGCGCCGTACGCAACGCAGTCACGCATTGTTCGCTCTGTATGAATTTGTTTAGCACTGCGTACACTCTTCCGCAAGCATGCGCCGCAGTCAGGCATATATTAGTAGGAGTGTTCGCAACGGCCATTTATTAAAAACGTTAAATAACGATTTGCTATTTTTAAAACGCCTATTATTTTTTACGCTTTAATATATTAAACGATATCTTTTAATTATCGTCGTATAGCACATCGTGCGCTATTTGAGGTTACGTTATTTAATATAGCTATGTACGCGCGTTGAGCAGTTAACAATCTTAACAATAGATTACTGTCTACTAAGTGAATTGAAATAGTGATCTAAGATATATTTATTTAGATTCTGCCCACGGCTTCGTCTGCGTGGACTTCAGAATTGGGTCAATCCTTATTAATACACTTTATACACTAAAATGTCCATAACTACTGACCCAATGACATTTTTGATTAAATTTAAATAGACTTTTAAAGATATTATCTAACCGAAAATTATTTACACTATACTACAACAAAATTTTATTTACAGTTTTATAATACACTAAACAAACAGACACAACAAACCAACACCACGAATAATTTAAAATAAAAAACTATAAGTACATCTAAACAAATAACGGGCGGCAATCGCTCAAAAACTCAGGATAATCATACGTTATTCCAGCTTAAGCGAGTTATCCGTACTGATTGATTATATCATCGTTCAAAAATATAACGAAATAAAATCAAATAACCAAACGATGTTTTAGATGCTTAGATTATTTTGCACGTTATTTTTTACTATTGACAGAAATATAGTTCATAAGTGGTAAAATTAGAGCATAATTTCGCATGTGACAATGATATGAACGGGTCAGGGTCATTCCGTTCTGTCCCTTTCTTTCACGGTATGACTGACTGAAGTGACTGACTGTTCAAGTGTGCATGTGACTGTGATGTTTTTTTAGTGTAGTGCAGTATTGTGTCGTCGACGTCGTGGCATAGCGGTTGTGGTAGCGCTTATATAATAAAAATAATCGAAAATAACGCTTGTCTGGTGAAATAAATAACGGGGCTATAGACTATTTATAAATAGTAAGTGATTTTATTAGTTATTTAATATAACGAACACTCCTATATATTAGCTAAATGGTTAAATGCGGATGACGACATCGGCATTTTTCGAAAAATGCGCATGACATCATCCGCATTGTTCGCTTAGGTTCACCTAGGGTTGTCGTTGTTCTGATATTCAGATGTTTTTTTTTTATTTATTTATCTCAATGACATTGTACATATTGTAAGCTTCAATGTACTCGCCAAACTTTAACGTTTATTGATGAGACGCGCCCATAAACTTAATAATTAGTTTATAATCTAGGCCATGGGTCTTCTATCTTTTGGCCGCCAGAGGACACACATTTTCTGCAGTTTTGTGGATTTGGAGAAAGCATTTGACACTGTTGTACGAAAGGAACTTTGGGACATTTTGCCGGAGTATGGTATTAGCGGTTGACTGCTACAAGCGGTGCAGTCCAACTACATGGACTGCAGAGCTTGTGTGCGGCTGGATGATGGAACATCACCCTGGTTTGACGTCAATATTGGCGTTAAACAGGGCTGCGTTCTATCAGCCAGACTATTTATCATATATCTGGATAAATGTCTACAAAGGTTGAATGAAATGAATGTGGGAGTTCAGATGGGCGACTCAGTGGTTAATCGCTGCTATATGCAGACGATGCGGTCCTATTAACGCAGTCTGCGACTGACCTGCAAACCCTAGTCGACGTAATGGCAGAAGATTGTAAGAAAATGCGGTCGAAATGCGATCTCTGCGGAGAATCTGTGGAGTGAGGCTGACTGACCGCATTCGTAACAATGACGTAAGAGAGTGAGTAGGTATGAAAGAGAGTATTGGTGTAAAGATGCGAAAGGAAATGCTCCGATGGTTCAGACATGTGGAAAGAATGCCGGACGTACGACTGGCTAAGAAGATATACAATGCGAAAGTGGAAGGATGTAGGTACAGGGGGAGACCGAGACTTACCTACCTAGACAAAATTGACAAAATTGGTCATGTATTGACGGAAGGTGGAGTCGGGAGTCTCCGAAACCGGCGAGCGTGTATGAAGAGAGTTATGAATGTTGAGGAAGCGAGAGATGTTGCGATTAAACCGGCGTTAAGCGGAAGAATCCTCCTCCCTAGCCCTCTCCGCCGCTTCCTTCCGCGAGATAACCTCAAAAAGAAGGCAGCGACCGCGGCCCAATTCCTGTCGCTGCCAAGCATCGCTCTGACGACGCTCGGCAGCGAGAGGTCTCTCCTGTTATTTCCGCGACGAGTTCACGGCGCTGTTCTGCCCAAGCCGGGCACGACTCGAGCGTGTGCCGCGCCGTGTCCTCGTCACAGCCGCAGTGATGACAGCCCGGAGTCGCTTTCCTCCTTGCGACTATGTGCAGATATCTGCCGAAGCAACCGTGCCCCGACAGCCTCTGCATTAGTCGGAAGGTAAGGACTCCGTGCCATCGCCCCGCCTACTCCTCCAGCACCGACTGGAGCGCCCCTACGGTCCAAAGACCGGCCCAAGGCGCCTCCAACCGTGCCCTCCATCTGGCCATGGCAGTTTGGCGTGCGTCGCCCTGCCACCTAGCCACCTCTCTGGGTAGAGGGCGTCCGCTCCCCTCCTGCTCTTGCGATGCCTGCCGATACACCTCGGCGAGCACCTCCGCCTCCAAGTCCCACGGGGGGATTCCGGCCAACGCGCAGGCCGCCTCCGTCGACACCTTGCGGTATCCGCGTATGACCCTGGACGCAACGACTCTCTGTGGTCTCCACAGAGGAGCCCTATTCAGTGCGTCCAGGGACCCCACCCACACGGGTGCGCCGTACAACGCCATCGACCGGACCACCCCCGCGTAAAGCCGTTAGCACGCATTTTTAGGTCCGCCTATATTCGGCATGAGCCGTGCAAGGGCGGACGCTGAGCCGACTAGCCTCAGGGACAGTTGGCGGAAGTGCTCGCGAAAGCGCCACCACCCGTCTAGCACCAGGCCCAGATAATCTGGGCCTGCATCCCAATCTGGACCCCGTCCACTGTGATCAAGACGCCAGCAGGTGGCCGATGTCGGCGCCCATGGAAAGGTAGAGCCTCCGACTTGTCCAGGGCCACCCTAAGCCCCAGCGCCCCGATCCTCCTGACCACCTCCGAGGTCCCTAAGGTGGCCAGGAACGCCGCTTCCTTGAAGTTTCCACCCTGGGCCACGACCAGCGTGTCATCCGCATAGCAGATGACCGCCAGCCGGGGGGAGCTGACGGCGCAACACGCAGTCGTAACCGATGTCCCACAGGAGCGGCCCCAGGACCGAACCCTGTGGGACACCGCTCGACATGGGTCTCCTCACAAGTTCCCCCGTGCGGCTCTCATAGACGACGCTGCGGCCCTCTAGATAGTCGACCACCGCGGCTGCGGCCCTCAGACGCATGACCGCGCCGACTGTCGAATGACCAGCTCGAAAACCGAGCTAGGCGTCCGACAAGTCGGGCCCAACGTCGCGCAGGTGCTGGACAATGCGGGCAGTGAGGATTCTCTCCAGCAGCTCATCTAGCAGCATGATGGACCTGAAGGCCCCGACTGAATCTGGCGTTCGTCCTGGCTTCGGCAGGTGTACCAGCCTCCCCTCCTTCCAGCAGTCAGGGAACCGTCCGGACGCCAGGCACGCGTCGAACAGTCCCCTGAGGCGGGGCTCCAGGTGGTCCAGAGCCAGAGCCTGAGCCCGGGCGGGTATCCCGTCCGGGCCGGGGGCGGTGTCTTGGAACGCTGAAGTTCTGCGCGCTCCGCGACCCATACTGGGGCCCCGGAGGGACCGGGAGACCTCAATCCGAATATACCGATGACCGGACAAAGTCTCAACCTCCTCCAGGACACACCAGTTCCCTACTCGTGCCACGACGTCGGGGCTAGCGAACGAAAGGTCCACTATCGACCCGCCCCGTCACCGCACGCACGTGTCGATGGAACCTCTGTTTAATAAACAGAGGCCCGTCGACGCCGCCCACTCAACAACCGCCGCCCTGCGAGCATCCGTCGCAGGGGACCCCCATGCCGAGGATTTGGCGTTAAAGTCCCCCACAACTAGGACGTGGCTAGGTGCCAGGTGCCGCAACGAGGTCTCTAGGCTGTTAAGCCAGACCCCGAAATCAGCTAGACTCCAGTTGGGAGAGAAGTACACGCCGTACAGCGTCCCAGTCGGCCGCGACGTATCCCGTGCCCCTGCCTCTGATCGACAAGGGCGGGGAACGAAGCGCCGTAGAGCTGACGATTGCTACGGAGTCATCGCAGCTGCCCACTCAATTAGGGCGGTCAGGAACGCAATAAGGCTCCGCAGCTACGGCTACACCAATCAACCGCTCCACCATGGTTTGCACGAGAAGACCCTGCGCCCTGGTGGAGTGGTTGAGATAGTTTCACGGTTTAATTTTAAGCCGTAACCATATCCTCCTCCACCCGGGACGGTGGCGAAGCCGCACTAGGGGGGGGGGGCAGCCTAGGCCGATTGGCTGGTCTCCCCCCTTTTTTGGCCTGTCGCTGGAGGCCTACACCCCTCCCGCCCCATGTAGTGCTTCGCAGGTCTGTAGCCTGCAACACACGCGGGGCAGCGAGGGGGGGCGGTACAGGTTACCGCTTTATGCCCTGCCTGACCGCAGCGGAAACAAAGGCCGCCACAATCAAAGCAGTTAGTGCACGTCGGTCGGGTGTGTCCGACCGCCATTTACTTATAGTACCTCGCAGGTCAGGGCTCCAGCACGGTAACCCGCGCGGAACTCCAGCCCACGAGGAGCCTGCCTGCGTGAGCCAAGATTTTAGCCGACGCGACAGGGCAACTCGCCCAGACGGTACTCACACCACCGGGTCCGGTCCTAATGGAGCCCACCCTGACGCCCTCCGAACATCCGGTTTTCGAGGCAATAGCTTCCCGGACGTCGTCAGCCGCCACCGAGTCGCCCAGATCGGAGACGCGCAGTTCAGCACATTTCACCGGTCTGGCGATGCGGACCCCACTATCTTCGCCAAATAGACCTCGCAGCCTCTCGGCTATCGTGTCGGCCATTTTGGGACCCTCCACCCTAGGGAACTCGAGGATTCGAGCCTCTGTCCGGGCTTGGCGGGTCCGGGTGGCGACGCCTCCGATGTCGGAGACGTTGATTTCCGCCCGGGCCTTCTTCAAAATGGCCTGATAGCTCAGGCCCACTTCCGCCTCCGGCAGCATGGCGATCACCACCGCTGCCGTTTTCGGCGTTTGAAGCTTGCTCTTGCGCGGCTTCTTTTTGGAGCCGGGCTTGCCCCCCGGCGCTACAGGCTCTACGGCTTGGGCAGCAGCCCCTGTTGCAGATGCCCTCTTCCTCTTACCCCGGGACTTCTTCCTCCCGCCATCCACAGTCCGCGAGCCCCCGTCGCAGGGTGCAGGCTCGGAAGTGACGGGTGGCGGGATTTGGGAATCCCGGGCTACGTTTGCTGGGGCCCGTGAGGGCTGGCAAGCACTTGGAAGTGGAGGGAATTGCTCTTTGGGCTGTCCCTTGGGGCGCTGCCCAGCCTTCTGTGCCGTCTTTGGCTTGTTAGCCTTGGGGGTAACTTTGCCCTGTCCCTTGGGCGACGTAGCAGCCGCGGCCGCGGAATAAGTTCCCACGCGGCCACCCTAGCAGGGTAGCGGCGTTAGGGCCGAAGGCGGTGCGGCCTTCTTATCCACGGCCAGAGCTGGACGGAGTCTTGGCTCCGGCGGCACCCTGGTGCTCAAGGAGTCGATGCGCGGGTCATAGATAGCACTAATGCGATCGATGACTTGGCGCATCTGCTCCTCTGTAAGGTGACCAGAGGCCGGAGGCCCCGCACCCGCCGTTGAGGCAGAGGTTTCCAGCCCAGCCTCAGCGAGGCTTGGCTTGACTCGCCGGCCGGCGAGCTTCTTACGGGGCACTGCCACCTCCACCTCGAGGCGCCTGCAGCGATAGGGCGCCTCCAGTTTCCCAGCCTCCCCCGGTACCGTCCGAGTCCATTGCCCCGTATGCTACCTTGGTAGCGTTGTTGAGGGCCTCCGCGAGGTTGCCCCGAAGGCTCCGTGACCCATTAGCCACCGTAGAAACGACGGCCATAGCATCGGAAACCTTCTGGGCAATCTGGTCCATCGTGAGTGGACCGTCCGTGTCCGGAGGCCCCTCAAGGAGTTTCGATGAGAGGAGGGTTACCCTCTCCTCCACCGTAAGCCCCACTGCCAGATCTTTAAGTATGGCCTCGACCACCAGGGCTGAGGCTCGTGTAGTCATCCGCCTACTGGTTCCATGGCCTCTCTTAGCCGTGGTCTTTCCTGGCGGTGGCATCTCCGTGGAGCTACCCTCCGACTCCGATATGTTGCCTCTTCGCTCAATAGAGCGCTTTAAAGGCCGCAAAGGCTGGTCCATTAAATAGCCCGCTTCCTGCCGGGACCCCGACGGTTTCGGAGACTTGGTGCTTGCAGCCGCAGTGGAACTACCGCCACCATCTGTCTCCGTCTCCATCTGTACTTCTGCAGCAGAGCTGCCACTGCCCACCGTTGGGCTGCCCACGGGCGTCAGTTTCATGCCGCGGGTCTTTTTCTTGCTCCTCTTCGTCTTGGCGTAAGTTGTCCCCCCCATATACGTGGGACTGACAGGGCCGGTTTTGGGACTCGGCCCTGTGAGGGATTCCGCAGGCGCATGGCGCCCGGGACCCTCCTGGGGATTCGTTGTATTATTACTGTCCGCCATTTTGGTTAGTTTATAGTCCATCGACTGTAGTTGTGCCACCCTCGCGACTGGATACCCTCCAGCCATTCATCCCTCGCCGGGTGGCAGAGCTTGGATTGGGGTAAATTTTTATAGGGGTTTTCTTCCCTGTGGTCCGAAGAACCCCGGTCCTGTCCGTTCAGGATTACGGGTCGGGCCGAACGGTGGTCTGCATCAGACCATACCCACCGCTCGCAAAGCAAGTGGTGAGCCCGTCGCCCCTCAGGCTGAAAGCCCCGTCTCCGTTGACCCTCTACGGCGGACATACGGCCTATCCACTGTGCCCTCTGCTAATCAGAGGGATACGCGGAAAATCTGTCTGTTAATCTGAAATATTTTTTATGAATTTTGTATGGATATTACATATTTGTATTTTATATCCTTTAATCACTATAACTATAAGAACAATATCTAATTATGTGTTTAAGTCTACATTGTGATTGAATTTTTATAAGACACGGCAATTTGTCAGGTTTCACTACAAAACACGGCAAACAATTTTTAATTAATGGCAACCTCATCAGCAAAACTTTGACATCAGCAAAATGCGGATGCAATGGACGCACCCTTTCGACAAATGCGTTCAATGCGATGAGTACGGTGCGTGCGTGCGGACTAATGGACGTCCACCATAAAAATAACTAATTTGTTGTCAAATAATTATTACGTATAAAAAATATTCTAGAAAAATAAGTTAGATTCTACAAAAAGGCTTCTAAAATAAAATACAATGTATTTCTTTTTCCTAATAAATATTCTAACCCCAATGATCGAAGTTGTAAATCAGAGACAAAGCAATATTTATGGTTTGATCTACTATTTTATGTCCTTACATACGAGTGTGGGATATTCAGTTCGAGATGATGTGTCCACATAAGATACGTAGTTGGATGTGAATGGAGCCGAATTGATGCTTGTAAAGTTATGGAGAGATTCGATAGAAAGCCTTAAAATTTATAATAAATCTTCTTGTCATCTCGTAACATTATGAGCGGGCTGCATTGATCGATACAGTACCTCCTTACGTACAGAATATTGGGGTCTAGTGAGGGTATTCGTTAGCCTTTACTAGCCATGTGGGGCCGGCTTTAGAATTGTCCCACCCCTCTCCACCCATGGGAGTCGTAAGAGCCGATTGAGGGGAGGAATACCAGGGGAGTGGGCAGCAGCACTCCCACGAGTATTAACAACATCCACTGCGATCGTCAACCCGCCTGCCAAGCGTGGCGATTACGGCACTATCCCCCCATATGAGCGCACAGGATCGCTCGTTGTGGCGTTGTCTTGGAGAGGCCTATGTCCAGCAGTGGATGTTGAAAGGCTGATGGATGTATGGATGGAGGGTATTCATATTGTTGTTGGGTTTTGGTATGCGCTGGAGGCCACTCACAACTCATTTCTTTCTATTTCACTAGAATAATTTCAAATGAATTTGGAAAAAGAGACATTTTCCAAGAGTTGGATTCGAACTTGCATTTTTCTCTAGACCAGAGACTACTTCAGACCGTTAACCAAGTTCACCAAGCTATCGCAGAAACCCACTTACAACTCCTAGTCTCCACCTAACTTATAAGAATTTATAAGTTGACAGGTATCGACTGATTCTGGCAGGCCAAGATAGATTCGAACTTTATGAGACATCCTAAAGTGGATTAGTGGATTAGGCTAATTGATTGATTGATTTGAGACCACGAAAGCATCTTAGCAGACAGTTTATATTAAAAACAGTCATTCCATATTAGTCTGTTCGTAGACGGAGATAAGCTCTGCAAAATTTGCCCTGAAATAAGGAGAAATGAACATAGAAATTACGTTAAAACCTTTTATTGTTTTATTCTGGTTTTGTACCAGCATCTTTTATTCACAGACATCGCTAACATCTTGCTGGTTTTGCGGCTTGTTGATGTCAATGATGTGATGGACGGCCGACAGTCCTCGGTAGTAAGTGGTGTCCACTGCGGGCATACTCAATTTTTTAATTTTTTTGTTTGCATGTATTGGCAGACGAGCCACGGTCCATCTGATGGTAAATGGTAACCGTCGCCCATGGACTCGACTATACCAAGAGTATGTCAAGCCGCTGCTCACCAGTTCATTTCACAGATAAATAATGAAATATAAAATATATGTGCTTCATGGCCGGTCACACGGGAGATGGTGGTACCAACCCGATTGGGCCCGATATCAAGTGAGTACTCCCACTTGGTATCCAGTCCTACCACCAGTCATGCAATGGATGATAATTGCTTACTTCCCTTAGTCGCCAGATACGATACCCGTGGCAAAGAATGGGGTGGTGACACTTATATTCTTAGTCCGTCACCACACGGACATAACTCAATTGTCCGCCAATATCTGTCTTCTTCTATTTTCACCAAGTAAGTACTCCCACTTGGTACCCAGCCCTACCACCAGTCATGCAATGGATGATAATTGCTTACTTCCCTTAGTCGCCTCATGCGATACCCATGGAAAAGAATGGGGTGGTGACACTTGTATTCTTAGTCCGTCACCACATGGACAAACTGTTGAAACGTCGCGCATCGCTACGCTCAAAATAGAAAAGTCAGGATATGATTGGTTTATCGGCTTCTCTGCAAACGAAATACATCCAGACGACAGCCTCTACTTAGCCTTGCTTATTCCAGCACGAATGGGCCGACTCGATCGGGGTAGTACCATCCCTCTCACAAAAGATCAGCGTGTGACAACGGTAGATACTCCTATCGTTGTGTTTCATATGGACAGAGATGATGACGTAGTATAAAAAAATATGCTGCACGGTTAAAAACATAGAGACCGTTGAGGTCCAGCCACTAATGGTAACAGGTGGTAAAGCTTTTTCAGTACTACGAAGGCGGCAAACACGCATATGGGCACCTGATAGCAAGCGGGTACCGTAGCCTACAGACGCCTCCAATCTCCATCTCCAAGAAAAAAGGGATATTAGGTGGAGAGGAAAGGGCTCCATCCTATCAGAGAATATCAGCGTAAAGTATCTGTAGATCTTTCTAATTTGCATATCATACTCATACCATTTAGACCTTCTCCATTTCCCATCTCTTTCCTTACTACTGAAGTGATGTCACACAGTTCCAGTGGTCTGCCAATACAGGCAGTGAGACGGCACACGGCAGGTTTATTTAGTGGACGAGCGCCCCACACTACCCTGTTCGTTGCCCCTAACATCTGGGTCTGCGGTTCGGTAAAAATGTTTCCCCGCATTAACAAAGAAAAAAGGATTGGCGCTGCGCAGTTGATGCTCTTTGCGTTTAAGGGTACGGTCACTGCTTACCATCAGATGCGCTGCATGCTAGTTTACCTCCTTGTAGAGTAAACAAGAAATAGAACTGTCTTCAGTGATACTTATAGCTATATTAATGTAATGATTCATATAATTGAGGTATTCCTCAATATTTGAGGAGATCTAAAGCATTGTAGGCAACATTAAATCGGTGGATCATCCCTTTTGTTAACTGTCCACGTCTCGGCACAGTACATCATAACAGGTTATGACCAATTTATAGTACTTATATTGTATGTATAACTGTTACGATCAATTTATGAGTATATAGCAGGCAATAAATTCTAATTTGAGACTTCTATTGGCGTAGTATCACGTCGTATATTTTCATCATATTTTTGTTCAATATCCTTATTTTTGAGGACTCGTAGCTTCGTTCCATAAAAATTAAGCTACTTTTACACAGCCGGCTATTACCTGGGTGTGTGATTTATTTGTGGACAGTTGACCTTCGTAGTCTGACGTTTAAGTTCAGCAGTATGTACTGGCTTTCAAATAACATCCTGGCAGTCATTACATGTAATCAGAATCTTGGACGTTTAAATACAGGTGCTCATATAACTGAACAGATTGGGAAGTCGACACTAACAATGTTTGGAATAAGGTTAATAACATCATAATAATCCTTTTCTTCTGTATTTGATAAGTAAATTATTAAGATGTTTAGAGTTAAAAACATGCAAGAGTCTTAAGGTGATAAGCTACGATGGTAGATTCTCATATAAATAGTGCTAATATTTTTTGTCTATAAGTATGAGATTCACAACTTATGAAAGTAGAAAATCTAATAAACGCGATAGATTCCGTAAACATAGGTTTTTCATGATGTGTAATATTCACGTAAATATCCTAAACTATTAGATTCATAGCTTTTCAAACATTTTATATGAAACCAGCCTTTGTCCGCAGCTCCGCCGCAGCCAAAAGCTAGTATTTAGGCTATATCTTAAATTTCCGTTATAGTAGCGGGATAAATTGTATACCAGTTTTTAAGTAGCTATATACAAATATTTATATTTTATTATATACAAATATTAGCCGTGTGGGGCTGGCTTTAGAATTGTCCCACCCCTCTCTACCCATGGGAGTCGTCAAAGCCGACTGAAGGAATAACGGGGGAGTGGGCAGCAGCACTCCCTCGAGTATTAACAACATCAACTGCAATCGCCAACCCGTCTGCCAAGCGTGGCGATTACGGCGGCGACCACTGCTGGACATAGGCCTCCCCAAAATGGGGGTTTTACCATAATCGCCACGCTTGGCAGGTGGGTTGGCGATCGCAGTGGATGTTTTTATTACACAGGAGAACGCTGCTGCCTAGTCCCCCGGTAATCCCTTAGTCGGCTTTTACGACTCCCATAGGGAGAGATGGGGTGGAGCTATTCTTGGTGCCGGCCCCACACGGCATGCAACAATATCGGTAAGCCATTTAATATGAACGTAGCTCATCTTTACTTAAATATCATTGCTCTGATAATGGTGTGAAAAAAAGGGAGAATTAATATTTTTAATATTTTTTAATGAGTCTAATTAATGAAAGGGCAGCTAGACAAGTATAGAAAAGTGTCTAATAATAATAAATTTGTAAAATACACAGGGACCATCACAATAGGTAAGTAATCCCGAGCTTAAGTTGGCATCTTGCACGATCGGTTTGAATGGCAAAACACCAAAAACACTCGCCCTTAAGTCTTAAATAAACTTATTGAAAGTCAAACTCGCGAGGAATCAAATTCAATTTGAGAAGTTAATTATAAAGGATATTTTGGAAGCGTACTGTCAACTTCGTCATCAGATATGCGATCGTGGGGAAATTTTGATTAAATAGTTATTGCATGGTTATTTATTTAAAGGCTGTCAAATTAATTGATAATTATTTACCGTCAAATCAATCTAATTATTGTACATCTACTTTAATATTACAAGGGCTGCATTCATAATAAAAATCACTGAACGGATTTTCATAGTACGAAATTTTCATGAACTTTAAGACTTTTGCCTTATTATAAATATTTAAAACACTAGCCTTTAAACACAAAGTGAAAAATGTGAAATCGAAAATAACAGTCACGAGCAGGATTTGAACCTGCATCTCCTGGATACCGTCCAGATGCAAAATGATGAAAAATGTCCAGCATTTTTCACTTTGTGCTTAATGTATAGTGCTAAGCATATATATACATTTTTCACTTTTTTTTGTTGTCCGGGCTCTGTCGGCCCTTTTGCTTTTCTCATATTTTACAATTTATTTATTTTACATATTCCAATTACATTCATTTCTGTTAACATGTTTGTACATCTCGTCCAATTCAGTCTATTCTTATACATTTCTTACTTAATTAGTCTTATTTCTAATTACACATATTTCTGCTATTTTCTTACAATATTTGAGAAATTCTTCTCATTTGCCTGTGTCATTCATTATATAGCTTATTGTTCCTAATGTCTTCGTATGTTTCAGCATCACAGATGCACGATGGGTTCGCCTTGCATCTGAATCTGTTTAGGTATTGTGAGAACCCACCGTGCCCCGTTAACACCTGTGTAAGTATTGAGTCAATATTTAATTTTCTTACGACATGATACGCCGCGACGGCATCCGGGAAATAAATCTTGGTCACCCCTGCAACTTGACCCGCTACGTATCTCCGGTTCCACTCGTCAAGGGACTCCTTGCGGATAATCCGCTTGACAAATGAAACCGGGCACCTGTCGTATTGAGGTCTAGTTTTCATTCTCAAGGCAGCTTCTTTTGCTAATTGATCAGCCCTTTCATTGCCCTCCATACCAGCATGCGCCTTAATCCAGAACAGGGCAATCTCCTTACCTTGGTTTTTACTATTGTTGAGGGGCGCCCTGGTACGGACCGCCAGTGGATGGAGGGAGTCGTTGTTAATTATTGTTTCTAGGGCCGATCTTGAGTCGCTGATTATTGCGCAACTTGGATATTTGAGTGCCATCTTAGCCGCATTATATACTGCCAACAGTTCGGCCTGGTAGACGGTACAGTGCGGTGATAACAAGAATTTTTGGCTTTTAACTTCGCTGGTTCCTTCCCATACCAACATGGCGGCACCAACTTTTCCATCAATCCTGCTATCGTCTGTATAAACACGCACTGCACCACTCTTTCACCTTTTCTTCTATTTCTACTTGGTTTCTCAATTCTACAAACTGCCAGCAAGTATTGCTCGCCGGATGGTGCAGTGTCTCCATCTCCCGGTCCCCTATTGCCAGCTGTGACACCCCTCTCTTGGCCTCATAGAGAGACGCATTTTCTCTAATACGTATGTCAAGGGGGAGTATCCCAGCTAACACCAGGGTGGCATTCAGAGACACTGTCCTGTATGCTTTTACAAGCTTCTGCGCAAAGAGTCTCTGGATGTTGTTCAGTTTCTTAACTATATATTTCTTGTTTGTTGCAGGTGCCCAAGCACTGGAGGCATTCATTATTATAGGTACCACTGCTGCACTGTATATGCTGCGGATAACCTCGAGGTGGAGGCCCCAACTGACCCTGGCGGCCCCAACTGACCCTGGCGGCCTTCGCGAGCTGCTTGAATACGCCCAACGCCCTTTTGCAAACGTTGTTTACATGGGGGCCAAACGTAAGCTTGCAGTCAATCGTAAGCCCCAGGATCTTAATCTCCTTAGACATGGCAATGTCAACCCCGCCCATGGTCAGACGCGGCGTATCGTACTTAAGCTTATTGGTTAGCACCATTGCAAAAGTTTTTTGCGGTGCAAACCTCATCTTATTGGCGACGCCCCACGCCCGAACATGCTCGAGGGCGTCATTGCCACGTCTCTGGATATCTGCTGATGTGTCCCCGGAGAAGACGAGGACCATGTCATCGGCAAACTCCTGACAGTAATCACAGAAAAGTCTTACGGGGAGGCCGTAAGACTTTTCTCAGTATATCTGGGCACTTTTCCTCCGCCAGCCTGACCTTTATTGCCGGCCACCAGGCGCTGTCAAAGGCACCCTCCATGTCCAGCGACACCAACGTGATCAGTTTCTTCTCACGAAGTTTACGTTTCACATGGGCTACCAGATCATAGAGGGCGTCCTCGGCGCCGCGCCCCGGCATAAACCCATACTGGTGGGGGCTCATTTTAGGCACCAGATGCCACGTAAGCCTTCTAACCAAGATCTTTTCCAAGACCTTACCCATTACCGGGAGTAACCCAATAGGTCTGTAGGCCTTGAGATGTGTGTAATCGGTCTTTCCCGGCTTCCGCAGCATCACAACGGTGGCCTCTTTCCATTCAGTTGGGAAATGGGACAGCTGCAAACACTTGTTGAATATGGCGAAACTGAGATCCATGTCACCGAGGACTGCTGTGAGGCCATCTGACCCAGGGGCCTTTTTAGCACTGAAGCTCTTCATCGCAGACTGAAGCTCCGCACCTGTAAACTCTGGCTCATGGTCATCATTCGTAAGTTGGTTTATCATTTCGGCATTTACTCTCGTGCGATGGTGATCCGCATTATCATCTTTAGGTCCGCCCTCGGGGTAAAAGGTCTCAGCCAAGAGCCTAGCTGATTCTCCGTGTACCAACTGCAACCCATTCTCCACCAAAGGTAGGTCTTCTCGTCTCGTAGTCGTGTTTTTTATTATTCTATAAATGCTTTCCCAGACTACTTCCCCCTTTGCCTCTCACAGAACGCTCTCCAACTCTCTATTTGTGCTCTTTTTGCAGCTGA
Organism: Leucoma salicis; assembly: GCA_948253155.1. NCBI lineage: Eukaryota > Metazoa > Arthropoda > Insecta > Lepidoptera > Erebidae > Leucoma > Leucoma salicis. The sequence goes on from OX411812.1 coordinate 1,424,233, forward strand.
TTCGTACTGTCCCTTTGCTTACAGGTACTCCGCCACTACAAGTTCCCTCCTGGATGCTCTTGCACACCGAATTCGGCGCTTTCTAGTGGCGACCTTGCGTTTCATCTCCTTCAACTCCGTGGACCACCACGGGACATTCAGTTTTTCATTTTGTTTTTTGCTGGGAATTGCAAGTTTGCATGTGTTTTCAGTGATTTTTTTGATAAATGTATCTATTTGATCTGGAGTTTCTATTTCTTTGATTTTTGTTATATTAATATTATTGTCTATATTCAATTGTTTAATTTTTTCATTAAAAGTTGTCAAATTTGCCTTTTTAGTATTGTAGATCCTAGTCGTTCGTTTAATTTCAATTCCTGCACTTTTTCTAAAATAGATTTTGAAACATATACCGTTGTGGTCCGAACTGGTGAGATCCTCAACAACTGTCCAGTCATCCACCAGGCCTAAGATGTCATCCGTACATGCCGTTATATCGATATAGCTTGTTAGTCGACGATCACCTCTGACTGTGTCAAATGTCAGCAGTTCTCCTTTGTTCAGCACCTGCAAGTTAATTTCTATCAGGGCACCTGCCATTTCGTCACCTCTCGAATCAGTTATTCGGCCTCCCCACCAAGGGTTCTTCGCATTTGCCTCTCCACCTATTACTGCCTTTTTTGTATTTATATGTGAGATCACCATAGATAATTGGTCCGAATAAGTTGATATAGGCTGATCGGGCTCAAAATAGTTGGCCTGTGCTACATTATAATAGTGGATGCTTGGCGCCTGTGGGTTCACCTGCGCGCCCTTAAAAATAAGCTACTGATGTTCGTGCTAAGGCATCCATCTTGCATCGAACTATGCATGCATCACTATATACCAAGTGTTCCACCTCGGGAATTTTTGCTCTAGTACATTTGCTGCACCTCGGCGGCTTTCCAGCTTGCAACTGCGGGCACTATGCTCTTAAGTGAGGGTCTCCGCAATAGTTGCAAAGATCTTCGTTCTCTTTACAGTATTTTCTCCCATAGCCATATGCCAGACATCTGGTACATTGTATCAGAGGCGATTGATCCTCTAACCTTACTTGTTGAAGGTCTATGTGCAATCTTCCCGCAGAGGTAACCTTCTGCCACAGTTTAGGTGACACTTGGAGGATTACGTGGCAGTCCATTTGGTTACAACAGATCAGACCATCCAACAGATGTTTATTTTGTCGGTTTAGGGCTTCTAATGTCTTTTTCCTTATTAATTTTAAGGACATTTTTGAGGATCACTAGCGGGTTTTTATTGACCGCTTCTTCCACTGTTAGTCCTTTGTCGATTTTTAATTTTTGTGACGCTCTGTCCAGCTCAGGTTTTGTCGCACAGCTTAGTACGATCTTTCCATTTCTAACTCTTTTTATTCCCTGTATTTGTAGGCCATTTTCCTTTGCCTTTAGGGTCCCCCTAACCTTCTCTAGTGTATCCTCACACGTTGCGGTATCTGTATTGGTCGATACTATTATAGAGTAACTTGGTTTTGAGGCCCCGGTCAGTTTAGGCTTATTCAGGGCCTCTGCGTACGTAATGGGGTTGTCTCTTGTTTCAGCTATGTGTTTTTAAGTTATATTGAAGGTTCCCGATGTAATAGCGTGATAAAATGTATACCTACCAGTTTAAAGTCTAATCAAGACCAATCAAATAAAAAAAGTTGCATCAAAATCCGTCAGTAGTTTTTTCGTTATGCGCGAACGAACGAACAGATAAATTGACAAAAATCAAAAAAATATTATTTTGTGTTTAGATAAGCCTATACATTATTTTTTTCTATCTTAAATGTACAGACATGGAGGATTCTACTTGTGGCTCCGTCCGCATGGACATGACTCTACGCACACTGATGACCTCTATCCAAAAATTGCTAGCTCATGCAGGTACTCTAGCACGGAAATCGTATGTAAATACCAATTATTTTTTAGTTTTTAATTCCTAGGTGTCTTTTGAAGGAGGTTTTTTTTTATTTAAAAATAATTACAATTAGGGATACCAAATAATAACGCCCTATAAATATTAAGATTTTTTTAATTGCCGAGCTGATGGTAAGTCGTAACCGTCGCTCATGGACTTTGGCATCACCAAGGGCACAGCCAAGCCGCCGCCGACCGTGGGTAAAGTGCTCTTCTCAAACCTCGTTTAAAGAAGGACATGACATAGCGCTGGGGAAACACCGCAGCAGGTGCGTGGTAGAAAAACTGAACTCCGAACTGGACTTTGCTGGAAATGTCGATGACGAGGATCCTAACACTATCGGAGATTGGGAGAATTACTCTTTGGAACTGACCCTCCTGATATTTGACGTGATAACGTCTTATAAATCGATGAACGCCGGATAATCGATGAACGCCCGGCACGAAAAAGTGTCACGTTCCGAAAAATGTATGGTGACCGATGCATTGTTTGTGAAACTCTCAGAAAACATATATGACGTTATTACGTAAAATTATCATCCGTAAACTGACTTTATAGACAACCATATAGTTTTTTTATACGTTTATAAAAATTTCATGTCACGTTGTATGTCCGCAATGAACTTTCAAACTAGTTATCCGACCATTACTTTTTTTTAAATATGTGATTCGTCTCAGCTTAAAAGATAGAATAGTTTTTATCCCTATTATTTCCTTTTTAATTGCAAAATTAATTATTAACGAATTATGTGTGCAACAGCAAGGCAGGGCCGGGTCTGCTAGTTTTTATATATTTTAATTCATATAGATGGCGCGATAAATTCGTCAACGTTCAGAAACTGTAACGCTGAGGAACAACATTTCGGTTTCTATAAGTATCAAACACTTAATACAAATACCATCCCAAATGCCTATTTACATGAAAACGGTGACTGTTTAAAACGCAGTGATCCTGTTCTTAAAACTTGAGATTGTTGTTGTGAGCTTATGAGTGTTCTTAATCTGGATAAAGCCTGCACCCTTTTCAAATGAAGGCCAATAACGCCCTGTATAGTAACGGGTACCAATTCGAATCCATTAAGTGATTTTAGGGTAACTAAACTGGTGTAGACGGGCGACTTGTGGGGATATCGGCGTTTAATCGGAGTAGATATTTCTACTGTAACGTTTAATTGTTGCCTGAGAGAGTACCCGAGACCCACAATGGTATTTCGTCGTATTTTAATTCACTCATCATATTTATCATCCACTGCTGGATATAAGCCTCCCCAAAAAAGTGCCATAACTAGTGGGCCTATGCCGCCTGCATCCAACGGCTGTCTGCAACTGTACCAGTTCATCACTCAACCTGGTCAGCAGCCAGCTTATCCCGTCTTTACATATATTTCTGATGTATATCCTAAGGTTTTGTAAGCTTAGATTAGGTGGTAGGATTAGATAAAGGTCTCTCATTGGCGCATTGTGGAACAATTACTGGATAGATTTCAATTATGTTTTAAGAAAAAATAATAATTTTATAAGCACTATGTGTTCAGTGATGTGTATTTTCTATTAAATATAATAAACATGATAGATAAAGTCGAAATAACTTATTCACTTTGGGTTTAATTGTTCACTTTGTGTTTAAATCACATAGATAGCGCTAATTTCAAAAAGTACTTTCTCATGTCTTATACGCCATCTAGCGCTAATTTTAAGAAGTACTTCTACATTGGTCTATAGAAATAGTTCACACGAAATAAGGATAGCACTGATTTTAGTGTCGCGTCGAGCGTAAATATTCACTATTTTTTTTTGTTTATTTAAAACACATCGAATCAGACCGTGAAAAGTGATAGGGCTCTATTCGTAATCATAATAAATCTTAAACGAAAAAAAAGACTCCATTAGTAAAGTATTTTGGTCGTTATCGTGTTAACATACATTACCTACAACAAACGGACGTCCAAGACAGAACTTTTTCAAATAGTTTTTAACTAGTTAAATAACACAAATGGCATCAAAAATATCATGATTGTTAATAATAGCGTGTGTAACCGCTAACAATCGGTGGTCCGTATAATTGTTTGCCTGCGTATTATAAAAAGAAACAGCGACGTTGTTTCATATATACCATTTGGAGAAGTATCTCGTGTGCAAAAGATATCATTACATGATTAATCACAATTTTAGCAGCTCACACCCGACGTACACACAGACAATGGAAATTGTAAACCATAATTCATCCTTTTTTGATTTATGCGCGCCAATGCTATATCTGAAAATTAATTTCAGAGCAAAACATAACATTGACTTTTTATGTACAATATGTTTTAAAATTTTGGAGGTTTTGGCTTTTCATTTTATGTGTATTGTGTTTTTTATACTACAAAGGGATAGAAGGTGGAGTGTAAGGATAATAAGGAGAAGATAAGGAAGGGGCTTAAACTACTTATTATTTATTTTGATCTATTTTTTAACACTTGACATGCTCAGCTACTTTAAAGTACAACTTATTTGTGAATGTGGAAAAAGGCGTGACGTGGGTCGTAAAGACAAATGTGATGTGGAGATTGGGTATGGCCGAAGGTCAGTGCGATAGCTCAGCGGCTTAGGGCACTTCCCCGACCATTGAAGGAATGTAATATGGTTCCGGTCGCCCGCCAATAAAGGCGGAGAGACGGCACACGGCGGGTTTCTATAGTGGATGAATATCCTGTTCGTTGCCCCGACGGGGTGTGCGGATAGAAACATTTTCTACCGCCTTAACAAAAAAAAATTTGATTGGAAGAAACGCAGGTTCGATTCCCGCTCGCACTAAAAGTTCTCTTTTCCACATTCACAAATAATTATACTTATTATTTTACTAGTGAGTTGTTTAAAGTATATTTTTATTGCCTAAATGGTTAGCAAAGGTTATTTTGAAAGAAACAGATTTATTATTTATTAAAATGTGGGTGAATCTGATAAATACTGCTATATTAAATAAACTGTTCAAATAAATGGGTACTTCGTTGAACTTGTGCGAAGGCTGGCCAGTCTTAAAATAATACGAAGTTATTAGTAATACAGTGACGAAGCTGAACACGTGTAAGCGTGTGCCTTTATTAACATCTAGGGTTGAAAAAAATATACCACTCTAGTAATGTCACATATTTCCAGTAGGTCGTGTTTACAGTATTCCCGCCTAAACAAAAAAAAAAGGTCGTGTTTACAGGCGCACGGAGGGTTTATTTAGTGTATAAAGGCTACAGGGAATTTCGGGGTTAATCGACGGGGTGTGCAGTGAGGTACATTTTTTCCCGCCTTACCAAGAAATGAGTTGCTAAATTATTATTATTTTAATTATCCTTTCTCTCTTCATTCATTCCCTTCTTTTTACTCTGTTTACCTTACCAGGGACTTGACGACATGCGAGTGATACCTCTGACGTTGCTAGTGTCTATAGGGTGCGGTAACCGCTTACTCTATGGTCCCTCCGCTCTCTGGTCTGTCTGCTTGTTTGCCACCCTCGTAGTATAAAAAATAGTAGGTAAATACACATGGCATCACGCCTGTATTCCCCGAAGGGGTAGGCAGAGGTGTATTACACACCCACGACTCGCCAGCTATGTTTAAGTCCCACGTAATAAGGGGCGAGTCTATTGTCGTCTACCGTGCACATTTCCAAACTCCGGGCTGCTACTGAGAATTTTTTCTTTTTAGGAAAAAACTCAATAACATTTCGCCTGACCCGGGGATCGAATCCGAGACCTCATGATTAGCAGTCGCATACACTACCGCTACACCACCGATGCAGTAGGTATTAATACACTAATATAACAAACCCGACAAGTTGGTGGAAATTAACCTAAAACAGTTTCAAAATCGGTCTAACTTGGGCACAGCAGGCCTACCATGAACTTTTAGCTAGCGATTCAATTCCAACGCCATTCAAAAAAGATGTGTTTTTGTACGAGTATTTCGTACTATGATGTCTAATTAAGCGATCTTGTTTAGGTTGTCAAGTAAGTTCATGGTACTAATTTCAATACAAAGATGTCATGTTTGCAATTCAGATTATGATGTGCTGATTCGGCAAAAAAACAAAAGATTACGTCTTTGACACGTCATGGTACGAAATTGAGATTCAGTTCAGTTTGGGTCCTAAACTGGATCGCAATAAGAATCCACGGTAAGACTGAGCTGGTCTCCTTTCAGAATGAAAGGAATAAGGAGTAGTCCACCAAGCACTCCAGTGCAAATACTCTTCACACTCTGTCAATAAAATCTCTCAGGATTGCGGGTTTCTTCACGACGGTTTCTTTCGCCAACTATCGATAATTTTGTCAACGGGAAGTCAGATGGTTGTGCCCTGTGGGGTCTTGAGCTCTAACTGGGGATGGAACTCAATACCACTGTCTTGGCAGTCCTTGGCTGAATACCAGTAGTGGTAATCACTAGGCTAACGCAAGTAATGTTGTATCTTATTTTAGTAAGTAACGGTTAGTGAGAGCGCTGGAGGCCGATATCTCCTGCCAATCCTCTCCTTAGTAATCTTCCTATCCTTATCATCCCTCCTTTCCACCACCTATCCCTTTCCTTGTGTTGCTAGCGTCTATAGGCTACGGTGACCACTTATCATCAGTTGGGCCGTATGCTTGATTAGCACTCGCATTATAAAAAATAGGTGACAGGTAGTAAAACCAAGAGACGAAAAGATTAGGATTCACGCAAAAATGTAGGTTTCTGCCAACCCTACTAAAACACGTGTAAAATTATTTATCTTTCCCACGTATAAGGAATTAAAAAGAGTTTTTTATGTTATGACAGCTTTGATGTAATAAGTCAGAGGGGTTTTAAATTCGTACATAGGGAGTTGACGGCATTATGTTAGTATAATAAAGCTGAACTGATATAACACATTTGAAGAATTCGTTTTGAATTTCATTGTATAATTTTAAGGAAAGCTAGAGGCTATTTAACATCACGCTTTGACCTTTAGCAACCGAGCAAAAATAAAAAATGTAAACACAACATTAAATATAGCACTTTACTATAAAATTCTAGTGAAACCGTTAAGTACAATTAGTTTGTAGGTACTGTTATAAAGCTGCAATAGAACTGTATGTGGACATTTAAAATATTTAAGAAAAATTGATTGTAGGATAAAGTCATCCATCCATCCATCAGTCTTTTGACGTCCACTGCTGGACATAGGCCTCCCCAAGAGAACGTCACAACGAGCGGTCCTGTGCCGACCGCATCCTTTTTTTTATGTGCTCATTATGGGGGATAATGCCGTAATCGCCACGCTTGGCAGGCGGGTTGGCGTTCGCAGTAGATGTTGTTAATACTCGAGGGATTGCTGCTGCGCACTCCCCCGGTCAGTCGGCTCTTACGACTCCCGTGGGTAGAAAGAGGTGGGACAATTCTAAAGCACATGACTCACAGTCATAGTTTAGGCTATTCAAGCATTTCTGAACACAAAACATTTTTCATCACGCAAAAACTACTGAACGGATTTTGATGAAACCTTTTTTGTTTATCTTGATTAGAACTAAAAACTGGTTAATGTTTTATCCCGTTACTATATCGGAAACTTGAGCTTTTTCGATCGAATCGTGGTAAAGACTATTAATATAATAAATCTGAAGATATTGTTTATTTTATCTACCTGGGTGGTGCAGTCAATAATGTGAGGGACTGCTGATCATGACGTCTCGGGTTCGATTCCCGGGTCTGGCAGTGTTTATTGCGATTTTTCATAAAAGAAAAAAAAATAAGTAGCAGCCCAGAGTTTGGGAATGTGCCCGGTAGACGGCAACAGGCGGTGCCCCCTATTTTGTGGGACTTAAATAATTTAAATGTTTTTTTCATTTAAACATGCTGATTTCTGGATCTAAGTTTATATTTAAAACAACTTATTTTAAATAAAAGGCGTAGCAGCCGTGTATATCTGGTAAATAGATAAAGGGATTACGTATTCAAAAATAGACTAACGCCACAAAATACAGATTAAAATAGCACCTTTGGCGGGAAAACTACTTTATTACATGTTACAGTACACCTTTATTGCCTTTTCCGAGCTTATTACATCTAGAAGGGTTTATTGAAGGCAATATTTTTAGCAACGTAGATAAATTACGAAGACTACAAATATATAATTTTAGGGACACGCAGTACATCCAGACTCAGTACAACCATTCTAGTAGTAGAGTCTTACTCATCCCATCATAAATGGGGAAAGTACTACCGTCTCTCAAAAGATCAGTATGTAACAAAGGTGTTAACTCCTACCGTTGTGTTTCGTATGGTGCGTAAGAGCGCCAGAGGCCCAGACCCTCTACGAATCGGCTCCATATTATGCTTTCCTTCCTCTCCAATTCCTATACCTTGCATTAGAGTTGGTGAAGCGCGAGCTATACCTCTGGTGTTGATGGCATATATAGGCTACGTTAATCGCTTACCATCAGGCCGACTGGTTGGCCCTTTGCGTATTTTGAACTTAATCTATTTTGAACTTGCCTATAATAAGTAGTCATTTAACTAACTTCACTAGCAATGCCCCACAGTCTCACCTTCCGTGTTATTTGAAAGAATTCTGAATATGAATGTAAGCGCCATCTATATTTTACGTAGCGCAGTTCTGTTTTTTCATTGTGTCAACAGGACCTTATTTGATTAATTTATTTTTTGCTAAGTCCTAAGGGTCGATGCGTGATGTTTAATAGCCTAAGCCTATCCATTAAATTGGACTATCAAAATAAAAATTAAATAAATATTGTCTTCATCCATGTTATTATAAGTAGGTATACAAATTTCAGATGTTTTTTAAAGACACCTTTTTTTTTGTTTAGGCGGGAAATAATGTACCTAACCGCACACCCCGTCGTTCGGGGCAATGAACAGGATAGTGTGGGGCCCTCACCCACTAAAGAAACCCGCCGTGTTAAAGACAACACCCTGCTCTAAGAAATAATCTTTGTATCGCGGGGGACTTTACAAACATACAATTTCACAGACACAAAGTACACCCAGACTCAGAACAACCATTTGTGGACCACACAAAGAGTTATCCTGTGTGGGAATCGAACCCATAACACTTAGGTGAGAGGTCGGTATCTAAAGCACTCCGCCATTTGTGCAGTTAAATCTGATTAAAGAATACCTACTGAAATACAGATTTATATACGTTGCACACGGGTGGTATGGGTGGGATTCGGACCCACGACTTCATGAATAACAATTAATGGGAAGAATGTGAAATAGAAATAGATGATTGCGAGAACTATCAACTGCAGCTTAGCTTAGAATTACTAGAAGGCGGCAATTTTTAAACCCCATTATACTTTCAATTATTTAGTAAATACCTGACCCTACGAAAAGTTAAGGTTTTTTTATCCTACAAGTCTTAAAAACTATATCAATATTATGATAGAGGTCGGCCCTTCGGCGCGTATCACGAAAAAAGCTCTTGGACAGATTTCCATTAATATTTCAAAGTCAGACACAAAGACTTAGTCACTTAGCCCTTTAAAAAATTATAGCGTTGCTTTCATCTATACCTACTATTAAAAAGCTGTAACAGAGCTATGTCTGTACATTTAAGATATTTAAGAAAAAAATACTGAATTAGGCTATATAGGCATGTCTAAACACAATATTTGATTTTGATATTGATTTTATTTAGATTTTTTGTGTTTGTCTATTTGTCTGTATATCTGTTAGTTTGTTCGCGCATCACGCAAAAACTACTGAACGGATTTTGATGCAAATTTTTTGTTTGATAGCTCTTGATTAGACTTAACAAGTGGTATACATTTTATCCCGCTACTATTTTGGGAAACTGAGATATAACCTAAAAAATAGCTTTTGTCTGCGGCGGAGCCGCGGGCAAAGGCTAGTTTAATATGAAGTTATTAAAATTAAACACAAAGTGATAAATGTGAAATCGAAAATAACAGTCACGAGCAGGATTTGAACCTGCATCTCCTGGATACCATCCAGATGCTTTGCCAATTCAGTCATCGTGACCATTCGGTATAATGTATGAAAATACTTCCGACAGATGGCGCAGGCGTCACCCACAGACGTTAAGTATGAATGTGTTATCGAAATTAGCAGTCAGGAGCAATTGTCACGATGACTGAATTGGCAAAGCATCTGGACGGTATCCAGGAGATGCAGGTTCAAATCCTGCTCGTGACTGTTATTTTCGATTTCACATTTTTCACTTTGTGTTTAATGTATAGTGCTAAGCATGTAAAATGCTAAAAATATATATAAAAATATCTAAATAAGTTATTAAAATGTTTCCATCCATCGATCCATCAGCCTTTCAACGTCCACTGCTGGACATAGGCCTCCCCAAGAGAATGCCACAACGAGCGGTCCCGTCATTGGGGATAATGCCGTAATCGCCACGCTTGGCAGGCGAGTTAGCGATCGCAGTGGATGTTGTTAATACTCGAGGGAGTGCTGTTGCCCACTCCGCCGGTATTCCCTCAGTCGGCTCTTACGACTCCCGTGAATAGAGAGGGATGGGACAAATCTAAAGCCGGCGCCACACGGTGGATTGATTATTAAAATGTTTAAGACACAACAATTTTGACAAGCACTACGTGTTTAGATCTATAGTGTTCAGTGATGTGAGTTTATTTGCTGCGAAGAAGTGGGGAAAGAAGTATCTTCTACCTTTGCTTCACGATTTTAATATAAGAAGCAGCACATACAAAGTCACGGGTATCAGATAGTATGTAATAACTCAAAACTATGCTTTAGGCACTAAAGATCTTAAGCTTATTACGAGTATAATGCTTTTCGAATTCTTGTACAAAACGACCGATTGCGCCGTTTGATCCTATAGTAGCTATTTTCAGTTTTGTAACAGAAATGAAATATTTTGAACAGTTTTGGAATTTTCATTTAAATTCCGGAGGCTGTGTTTTGAACTCAGGGTTGCAAACTTTGACTTGATTGCCTATTGAGAAATACACAAATAGCATATTAGTGCGTCTTATCTATTTGTAAACAAGGAGTGATAGAGCCTTGCTTATCCCAACATGAATGGGCCGGCTTAACAATAGCAGTTGTGTTACTTATGGTGAGTGATAGTACCAGATGCCCAAATACTGTCCCTATCCTCTCCTTATTATCCTCCCTATCCTCTTCTTAGTACGAGATAACGACGCGATAATAACGCCTCTGGTGTTTGCCAATGTCTATAGGTTACTGTAAACGCTTACCATCAGGTGGGCCGTATGCTTGTTTGCCATCCATGTTTATAAAATAGACTGGAGAGGGGATTTTTTTAGCTTACCTTTAACTATGACTCTTCTATGAGTCGCCAGTACGTTTTGTTTGCATATGCTTGCCGCGTGGGGCCGGCTTTAGAATTGTCTCACCCCTCTCTACCCACGGGAGTCGTAAGAGTCGACTGAGGGAATACGGGGGATGTGGACAGCGGCACTCCCTCGAGTATTAGCAACATCCACTGCGATGGCCAACCCGTCTGCCAATCGTGGCGATTACGGCATTATCCCCCATGACGGGACCGCTCGTTGTGGCGTTCTCTTGGGGAGGCCTATTTCCTGCAGTGGACATTGAATGAAAATTGTGATGAAAAGTGGTGAACATAGCTCATGGATTCAGCAACCTGCAGCCAAATTACTTGCCGAAAAAGTCTCACATAAGCTTACGTCATTAACAAAAAGGTAGGCAGAGACATATTAACCTGTGTCTACATGTAACATGTCTATATAACGAGTATTAGTCTGAGCCTGGGTGTTCCAGCGGTAGTCTAGGTGACTACGGATCAAGAGGTCTTGGATGCGATTCTCGGGTCAGGCCCATAACAAGTTATTGGGTACTTAAATAAATAGAGTTAGGTAGTTGGCATTATTTGCCCCTGTGTCTCAGAAGGTAATTTAAGCCGTTATTCCTGCGTATGGTTTTTCTTTGGCCGTGTCTGAATGCCGTCCCATCGGACTATGAGAGTGAGGGATCAGAGTGCCTTTGTGTCGTGGGAGTGTGTCCTAATATCTCCTAACTAGTTGTAGATCGAAATTACGGTCTGGAGATAATTTAATCACGAGGTTGGTCTTAACATGGCATGGTACATAAACAAGACCAAAATTAGTAGCGAAAATGCAAGATTCGATCATAGATTAAGCAAGACTAAGAGAACAATCGGGGTCTTGTCTGCACTCACTGCAATACTATCACTTACGCTTATAGGAACTTAATCTCTTTATAGCGAGCTGATGTACTGTTGTCTTGTCTTCTAACCTTCATCACATTAGTGCGTAGTTGAATTTTAATTGCAAAATTAAACTTACTATATCGGTTTAATGCATGTAAATGCTTCCGATAGATGGTTGGTCGTAAAGACAAATGTGATAAGGAGATTGGGATGGTCGAAAGACCTGTACTATAGCTCAGTGGCTTAGAGCACTGCCCCGGATTGGAAAAGACGCAGGTTCGATTCCCGCTAGTACAAAAAATATCTTTTTCCTTATTCGCAAATAATTTGTACTTTAAAAAGTGGCGGAGCATGTCAAATGCTAAAAAATATAGATCAAAAATGTTTAAAATATCGCGCCATCAAATAGTATGAATTTTAATTGCAAAATTAAACTTACTATATCGGTTTAATGGATGTAAATGCTTCCGATAGATGGCGTTGGTCGTAAAGACAAATGTGATAAGGAGATTGGGATGGTCGAAAGACCTGTACTATAGCTCAGTGGCTTAGAGCACTTCCCCGGATTGGAAAAGACGCGGGTTCGATTCCCGCTAGTACAACAAATCTCTTTTTTCCTTATTCGCAAATAATTTGTACTTTAAAAAGTGGCGGAGCATGTCAAATGCTAAAAAATATAGATCAAAAACGAAAAAACGTATTTTACATTCCACAATCTTTTTACGTGGCCTTGACGTGCGCGGGGCCCGTAACTGAGTACTTCTTAAAATTAGCGCTAGATGGCGTATAAGACATGAAACCCACATTAGTACTTTTTGAAATTAGCGCCATCTATGTGATTTATTGAAAACTACTTAGTAAGACCAATACACTATTAGTTTCTTATCAAATAATCAATTTTATTGTGAAAAATGAAGATTATGAAGCGTGCAGTTTTGGATTTTCCAAAGTATTTAATATTCTATGGTTAAAATATGTTTTCGAAGGACGTTACATACCAAAATATTAGGTTTCCGATCTATGACAAAATAAAATACGTTTTCGAAGGATGTTGCATTTTATACCAAAATCGTGGCGTAGTCGGTAGTGTAAGGGACTTCCGTGCTTGAGGTCGTAGGTTCGATTCCCACTCAGGACAATTATTTGTGTGATGAACACAGATACTTGTACTGCGTCTGGGGGTTTTCTATTTAAGTAAAAAAAAGTTGTATATGTATTATATATATTATAATCTGGTACCCATAGCACAAGCGTTAAACTTAGTTTGGGACCAGAGGACGTTGTGTGAAAACGTCCGTGAATGTTTATTTATTAATTAAATAAGGCTAAAATCAAGGTAACTAGATATAGCCACAAAGTTGCTGAAACACACTGCAGTCCCTCGAAACAAAACAGTACAGGGTAGTGTGAGGCTCTCACCCACTAAATAATCCCGCCATGTATCATCTCGGTGGACCACTGAAACTGTGTATGGTTAATTACAAAGCTTGACGCTTCCCATAACCATAGCATGCAAAAATAAAAACCGTCCAAAACCACAATGTTTATAAAAATAAGAAGTACAAACACTAAACAATGAATAAATAAATTATTATTATAACTTAATAACCTCAACTTTCTCGAAACGAACTATCAAAAGCAGGAAAGTAGGTACCTAACTCTTTGTCTTCTCCGATAATGTACATATTTAATTTACTCATATTACTATGTCACCGGCTCTGTCGCTCGCGTTCGTTTCCTTAGGAATGATGAAACGATAGAGCTAATAGACCGATTAACAGTTAGCGTTCGGAAACGTTTCTTTTAGTACAGTGCAAAGATACGTTTCCTAATCGGTCATCGTTCGCGAACTACACAAGACTACCGTACTAGAATGATGCACCTTTGTATTGGTAACAGTACACCAAAGTATGCTTGCTCGATACATATCCAAACATATACATATTATACTTAAACGAATAATGATAAATGCATATACTTAGTATAAATAATAACGTGTTTGTGACTAAACTACTTAGGTATAACGATAAAATATGTCTCAAAGCGATAATTTGGAAAGTGAATGGAAGCAGCTTGCAAAGAAAGCTAAGAAGTCACACTATGACATACTATCAAGTAATTCAAGTCAAAAGTAAGATACTTACCTATGTTTTTATAATTTAAAGTGTGCATTTATGTGTATACAAATTACGTGTATCAAGCAAGAGTATATAGGTAGTACCTAGGTAGGTATATAGTCTGTTTCAATAGTCTGTAAATGTAAACTAGTAAGTCTAAAAACTAAAGTGTGGGTAAGTCTTTTCTTAGCAAATGCACGTTCTGAATCATCGAGGCAAAACATAGCATCACGCCTGTATTCCCCAAAGGGGTAGGCAGAGGTGTATTACATACCCACAACTCGCCAGCTATGTTTAAGTCCCACGTAATAAGGGGCGAGTCTATTGACGTCTACCGGGCACATTTCCAAACTCCGGGCTGCTGCTATCATCGAGGCAAATAGGTAGGTAGGTAAGTACTATGTACTAGCAATGATGGTTAATTACAAAAAAAGAGTAGACATCGCAAAACGCACTAGCGCGCGTTAGGTACCTACCTACGTAATCGTTGCGCACGAATTTAGGCAATTGGCGAATTTGTTTTAGTCGGTGAATAGCAGCGAGAGGTAGGCATATATTATGCAATGATTCCCTAAAGTTGGTAGGTATTTCTTGTACATATTACAATATAGGTAGGTACAACTATCTCTTTCTGTATCATATAGGCGATTCAGGCGATTACGGCACTATCCCCCATATGAGCGAAACACATGTTGTGGCGTTGTCTTGGGGAGGCCTATGTCCAGCAGTGGATATCGAAAGGCCGATGGATGATGTTATGATGTACTAGAGTACCTACGACACCGCGAAACAAGTTGTTGACTGTTGCTGAGCTTATGCAATACCTACCTATATATATACCGTGTAGTGCGTAAAGGTAGGTACCTAATTAAAGTTGTGAAAATGCCTTATTATGTAAGTACTGAAGGGCTGTCTTAGTAGCCCTAGAAAATCGAAAAAATGCCAAGGTTACTTCTCATAGCTAAGTAACGAACTAGGTACCATATAAATGTATATTATTATATTAAATTAATATTAAATAAACAATCAGCTTTTTCTTTTATATTTATAATATAATAAATATATAAATCGGAATATTACATTTATAATATAATAAATATATTAATTTTCTTTCATAAGCTATCCTTTCATCTTCATTTTCACTTTTACACTCACCCTTCCCCTGAGGGAGCCCCAAAGATTGCATGCATATACCGTCACCACTACACAATTTTTAATTGTGCTATATTTATTTCCTTTTAAAAGCTATTCTTTTATTCTCATCATTGCTACAAAATAATATTGATGTTTCACATCTGCCAGAAGTCCCGCGACGGCTGATTATTTTTTTGTTTAGGCGGAGAAAAATGTGCTTAACCGCACACCCCATCGTTCGGGGCAACGAGCAGGTAAGTGTGGGGCCCACACCCACTTAAGAAACTCACCGTGTGTCGTCTCTTCGCCTGTGTTGACGGACCACTGGTACTGTGTTGGATTACTTCAGAGGCCCGCCGGCGGCTTATCCTTTCGGGTACCCTCTACTGAGCGACGCATCCACATATGGAGCGTCGCACCTTCGTGGGAATTAAGTACTTACCTACCTATCTACTTACTTAATTAAAGCACATTGATAAGCCCGTCTGATATTTTTTTCAGGTATCTCTGTCACAGCGTTGACGTTGAAATGTGAGCGAATAACGAATTGTATACTATAACAGAGCTGTAACAGAGCTATGTCTGTACATTCAAGATATTTGAGAAAAAACATGTTTTTTACGATATTTTGCGTCTTTGAACACAAAACAATGTCTGGTTATTTATGGAACGGATTTTGATGAATCTTTTTTGTTTGATTGCTTTTATATATTTTTATTATTGAAATTATACGGGATTCAATACATTCGTGATCCTTTGGCATACTTGTTCTTTAAACACAAAGTGAAAAATGTGAAATCGAAAATAACAGTCAGGAGCAGGATTTGAACCTGCATCTTCTGGATACCGTCCAGATGTTTAATGTATAGTGCTAAGCATGTCAAATGCTAAAAATATATATAAAAATATCTAAATATTTAAAGGGTTTGCGTCATTATTAGGTAAAATCTTAATTGTAAAATTAAGTTTACCTGGTCGGTATAATGTATGAAAATGCTTTTGACAGATGGCGCAGGCGTCACCCAAAGACGTTAAGTATGATGTGTTATCGAAATTAGCAGTCAGGAGCAATTGTCAGGATGGCTGAATTGGTAAAGCATCTGGACGGTATCCAGAAGATGCAGGTTCAAATCCTGCTCCTGACTGTTATTTTCAATTTCACATTTTTCACTTTGTGTTTAATGTATAGTGCTAAGCATGTCAAATGCTAAAAATATATATAAAAATATCTAAATATACTTGTTCTTTATTGACATAGCCGGTAAGAAAATATAGTATCGATAATTTTTCCTCAGAGTTATCCAAAATTTAATTCAACGAAAGCGAAGTCAGAAACAAAAGCTAGTATACCATTGAAGCGATTTCAAATGTCTGGTAATATTAATCTCATGTGACTACAGCTTCCAAACGAAATGTTTATTCATATTTATTTAGCAAATGAATCGGTGCCACGAGCTGGCTTAACGGAGGTAATATTTACAGAGTAAATGAAGTGACAGTCACCCTAATGTTTCCTTTAAGTGACACCTATAATGACACTTCCTTTTATTTTGACACCTGTGCCCTAGACTTTTTGTTAAGGCGGGAAAAAATAAAACTAACCACACACCTCGTCGTTTGGGGCAGTGAACAGTGTGGGGCCCCAACCCACTTAATAAACCAGCCTTATGCCGTCTCTTCGCCTCTTACTTCAATAGTCCGTATTGCCCTAATAATCCGGAGCATCCGTGTGGTGACGGACTACGGATATAAGTGGCACCACCCCATCCTTTCCCGCGGGTGTCGTACTCATGGAAGTAAGCAATTATTACTCATTGCATTACTAGTGACTGAGTACCAAGTGGGAGTACTCTCTTGGTATCGGGCCTGAGCGGGTTGGTACCACCATCTCCCGTGTGACCGGCCATGAAGCGCATCGTTGCGTTTTGGCTGTAGCAGGAGAGCCGTTTATATTTCATTTCATATCTGTGAAATGAATTGGTGAGCAGCGGCTTGACAATACTCTCGGTATAGTCGAGTCCATGGGCGACGGTTACCATTTACCATCAGATGGACCGTGGCTCGTCTGCCATAACATGCAATAAAAAAAAGAAGTGTTTTGAGATTTATTTAATTTGCAGCTTGGGATTAAGAAATATGAATCCCTATGTTTAATTAAATTGAGTTATACTTAATTAATTATACAAAAAACCCCTTTTCTCATTTTTTTAATTGGTAATAATCAATTATTATGTAATAACCTTTGTAGTCTTTGGTTTGGGTTTGGACTGGTGGTAGGGCTGGGTCCCTACCACCAGTCATGCAATGGATGATAATTGCTTACTTCCCTTAGTCGCCTTATACGACACCCGTGGAAAAGAATGGGGTGGTGACACTTGTAGTCTTAGTCCGTCACCACACGGACAAATACAGACACAGACAAACTTTTGGACCGATCTGGAATTCCAACCCTTTTTTTTGTTAAGGCGGGAAAAAATGTTCCTAACCGCTGCAGCGTTACGGTGAAGCCGTCACGCCACAATTATTTAGGACCTACCTAGGGGTCTTAAAAGAAATTAAATAGGAAAACAGATTGAAAAAAAAAATTAATAAATAAACAAAACACGTTAATTAGGAACAGAAATTTTGTATGCACTATGTACTAGTTGAGTTATTACTGTCTTTACCTCGAGATTTTATACACAGCCACACTTGGATACCTCATAAGACGTTCTTGTACAAAGGTTCATTTCCTTTAGTATTCCGTACAATCCCTTCCGTCCTAGAAGGCCAGACCCGGTCCCAGAACCAGACCTTGAGGTCCAACAGATCACACCTGAAATATCTGAAACGGTCTCCTGTGAAGAATCAAACTTCAAGACAATCTTCAGAAAGCCTTGACAACTTCTCAAGAAACTTTAAGACAATTCTGAGCTTTGACAGCTATCTCAATAGAACCACGTCCGAGTCCAGAATCTAGAGTTGTTTACAGGACCATGCCCGAGTCTAGAATGAATCAGAATCCCTCCGCAACGTCTATATTCCAGTTCTTCGAACTTGACCGTTGGAGGTTCAGACATTTGAATTTTAAAATAAATGTTTTCTTTATTTGAGGCCTATCATTTGTAATATATTTAGAAAAGAAGGATTTAGGTAATATTAGAAAACAGGATTTAGATAATATTATACCGCACACCCCGTCGTTCGGGGCAACGAACAGAGTAGTGTGGGGCCCTCACTCACTAAACTATTTTTCTCTCTATTTTTATTAGTATAGGATATACATGCAGAACTTCCTCCACAGCTGGTACGTCTTGGCCTCAGTCTTGGTCCCGTCTAATTTGAAGACCCTAGCACTGGAGCTCGTAGTACATGTATCACAATCTTGAGCCTGATAACAAAACTCCCCTAAAAAGTTTGCAATTCCCCGATTAACAAAAAATCTATTCCGTGAAAGAAACAGCTGGCTGAAGTTATCAAACGACTTTGCTTATTACTTGTTCAGAAAGAGTTTGTATACATAAAAAAACATAATTTTTTTTCGACTCAATATATTGCTGATATATCAAAGAGCTTGCGACCAAAAATAAAAGTAAATACAATGTGTTATTTGTTGTTCAGAAAGCAACGATCCCTTTAGGGGTGCTGAAAATTTCCACAAACATTTTCCTCCCACGAGTATAATTTTTACCAGATTTCCTGTCGCGCAAACAATATTTCATTAACGCCGTGTATCATTGGATACTCTATCGCTAGAGCTAGGTGAGAGGTTAAGTTTCTCTGAAAATCTCGCCGCGCCAGTCGCTTCTACGAACCCGCAGTGATAGGACGTACTAGTGCGTATCCTGTTTCGGTACATGTAATTCGTATCGAATATATTTTCTTCACGAACTTTTGAATTTATTTTTCAGTGATAGTTGATTCTTAAATAAGTGTTATTAAATAGTGTAATAGTTATAGTTTTTATTTAAAATTAAGAGCTCTTGATTCTGTTTTTTTAATTATTTTTATAATAAGTGCGGTTAGCGACTCAAAGTTCGTTAGTGGTTTCCAAAGAAAGTCAGGTAAGAAATATGCACTTTACTTCATATTTTCCTTATTTTGTTGATAAAATATGTTTAGTAAAATAGTGTCTACTATTTTATCCTTATTAAAGATATTTAAGTAATATTAATATACCTACGTGTAATTAAAAGTAAGTGTTAGTAAAAATTAAAAATATATATATTTTCCAAAGAAATAAAAGCCGATCAAATATAATTTTTCTATACTTATTTTAAAATTTAAAGAAAGATTTTATGAGATTGTTACATTTAATCCTGACTAGGTTAATGGGACTACCTGAAAGGTAACGTATAGGTACTTTTAATAAAAAAATAATTCCCAAAATTATAAGGTAAATCTTTCTTGTTTGAAGTACATGATCACAACTACAGAATTTTTCTTAGATAACGGCAATAATTATTATCAGTTCGTAGAGTGATATGTTCTGTCCATTGCTATTTTAACGTGATAGCTTTACGGGATATATTAGTATCTTTATTAATATCACAGATATTATGTAAAATTCCTAGTAATTACTTTTCTGAATGGTACTGAAGTAGACTTCCCAGATTAATTTTTTCAAAGAACTATAAAAGGACAGCTCTTTGGTTTATTCTTTAGTTGAAGTTTTTTTGGCACTATCCCCCACTTCTTGGGGAGGCCTATGTCCAGCAGTGGACGTTGAAAGGCTGATGGATGGATGGAAGTTTTTTTCTACTAAAGCGCCATCAAGCATACGGCCCGCTGATGGAAAGCTGTTACCGTAGCCTCACTTATAAAGGCATAACTCTTTGCCAAACAGGGAAAGGGATATGAGGTGGAGAGGAACGATTAAAGGAAAGAGAAATTGGAGGTGGATAGCAAGGATAATAGGAACGGGTATACATGAGGTTTGCAGCTTTCGAGCGGGTGTCTTCGGCGGGTTCTTGCGGGTGGTGGACGTTCCCCGGTCCATCCACCCGCAGCCTCAGCTATGGCGGCATGAGGCGCAGGTACCTGCGCCTGCGCCGCCCCGGTCGCTGGCGGCGGTTCGAGTCAGCGGAAGAATTGTCCTCCCTGGCTCTCTCCGCCGCTTCCTTCTGCGAGTAAACCTCATCGCAGAAGGCAGCGACCGCGGCCCAGTTCCTGTCGCTGCCAAGCATCGCTCTGACGACGCTCGGCAGCGAGAGGTCCCCCCCTATTTCTGCGACGAGTTCACGGCGCTGCTCGGCCTAAGCCGGGCACGACTCGAACGTGTGCCGCGCCGTGTCCTCGTCACAGCCGCAGTGGTGACAGCCTGGAGTCGCTTCCCTCCTTGCGACTATGTGCAGGTATCTGCCGAAGCAACCGTGCCCCGACAGTACCTGCACCAGTCGGAAGGTAAGGACTCCATGCCGTCGCCCCGCCCACTCCTCTAGCACCGGCTGGATCGCCCCACGGTCCAAAGACGGCCCCGGGGCGCCTCCAACCGTGCCCTCCACCTAGCCATGGCAGCTCGGCGGGCGTCGCCCTGCGAGAGGGTCCGCCCCCTCCCGCTCTTGCGACGCCCGCCGATACACCTCGGCGAGCACCTCCGCCTCCAAGTCCTACGGGGGGATTCCGGCCAACGCGCAGGCCGCCTCCGTCGACACCGAGCGGTATCCGCGTATGACCCTGGACGCAACGACTCTCTGTGGTCTCCACAGAAGAGCCCTGTTCAGTGCGTCTAGGGACCCCGCCCACACGGGTGCGCCAAACAGCGACATCGACCGAACCACCCCCGCGTAAAGCCGTCGGCACGCATTGTTTGGTCCGCCCACATTCGGCATAAGCCGTGCAAGGGCGGACGCTGTGCCGACTAGCCTCGGGGACAGTTGGCGGAAGTGCTCGCGAAAGCGCCACCGCCCGTCCAGCACCAGGCCTAGATATTTAACCTGGGCCTGCACCCCTATCTGGAACCCGTCCACTGTGATCGAGGCGCCAGCAGGTGGCCGACGTCGGGGCCCATGGAAAAGTAGGGCCTCCGACTTCTCCAGGGCCACCCTAAGCCCCAGCGCCCCGATCTTCCTGACCACCTCCGAGGTCCCTAAGGTGGCCAGGAATGCCGCTTCCTCGAAATTTCCACCCCGGGACACGACCAGCGTGTCATCCGCATAGCAGATGACCGCCAGCCCGGGGGGGAGCCGACAGCGTAACACCCAGTCGTAATCAATGTTCCATAGGAGCGGCCCTAGGACCGAACCCTGTGGGACACCGCACGACATGGGTCTCCTCACAACGTCCCCTATGCTGCTCTCATAGCCGACGCTGCGGCCCTCTAGATAGTCCGCCACCAGCCGCCTCAGGTATACAGGCACCCCGTGATACCGGAGCGCCTCCCTGATGCAGCTGAATGGCAGACTATTAAATGCGTTGGCAATGTCAAGCGACACCGCCAACAGCATTTCTCCGCCAGTGACGACCGCCGCGGCCCTGGGCCTCAAACGCATGATCGCGCTGACTGTCGAACGACCAGCTCGAAAACCGTACTGGGCGTTAGACAAGTTGGGTCCGACGTCGCGCAGGTGCTGGACAATGCGGGCAGCGAGGATTCTCTCCAGCATCTTACCCGCCTCATCCAGCAGCACGATGGGCCTGAAGGTCTCGACCGAATCCGGCGTTCGTCTCGGCTTCGGCAGGAGTACCAGCCTCCCCTCCTTCCAGCAGTCAGGGAACCATCCGGACACCAGGCACGCGTCGAACAGTCCCCTGAGGCGGGGCTCCAGGTGGTCCAGAGCCAGGGCCAGGGCCCGGGCGGGTATCCCGTCCAGCCCGGGGGCGGTGTTCTTGGAACGAATCCGCGCAACAGCCGCCCCCATTTCCGACGCAGTGACTGGTGGTACATTGAGGTCAGCCTCCCGGTCGCTACCTGGCGGTGCCATGACCCCGGTCGGCGTGTGCTCCACCCGTCGCGGGAATAGGCCCTCAACCACCTCGGTGAGGAGGCCGGGCTGAATTATAGTAAACAAACATAAAAACACAGCATCACGTCTATATCCCCACAGGGCTAGGCAGCGGTTCGTCAACTATGTTTAAGCCCCACGTAATCGGGGGTGAGCCTATTGCCGTCTACCAGCCACATCTCCAAACTGGCTGCTACTGAGAATTTTTCTTTTTACGAAAAAGTATATTAGCACCGGCCGACCTGGGGATTGAACCTCATGATCAGCAGTCGTTCACACTACCGCTGCACCACCGAGGCAGTCATTATAGTCCTGACCTGAAGTAATGTCACACAGTTCCAGACGGCACATGGCTAGTTTATTTATTGGGTGAGAACTCTACACCACCCTGTTAGTTACCGCGAATGACGCGGTGTGTGGTTAAGTACATTATTTCCCGCCTTACCGAAAAAGTTTCACAAATACAATATCGTATTGTAAATTTATATTTGCATCCACCACGTTTGACCACCGACTATTTGTTTGGGTTTAGAAAAAAAAGTATTTTTGGGCTAGCAAATAAAGTTGTAAAATAGTATTATCTATCAAAAAATAAAAAAACCTTACCTGGCAAAAAAGGAGGTTGCTAATACAAGTATATTTTTGATTTTCTGTAATCTTAAGCTCGATAAAGTACCGGGAGTACTGTGGAGTGAGGCTTACTGACCGCATTCGTAACAACGGCGTAAGAGAACCAGTAGATATGTAAGAAAGGGACGAGCGACTGGTTAAGAAGATATACAATGTGAAAGTGGAAGGATGTAGGTACAGGGGGAGACCGAGACTCACCTACCTAGCCCAAATCGGTCATGTATTGAAGGTAGGTCGAGTCAGGAGTCTTCGAAACCAGCGAGCATGTATGAAGAGAATTATAAATGTCGAGGAAGCGTGAGATGTGTTATACAAGAATAGAGTCTCTTAGCACTCTGCAGGCTTACCACGAACTTTTATTGAGATCCTGTTTAGAACCTAAACTGAACTGAATAGCAATTTCGTACCATGACGTGTCAAAGACGCCATCTTTTGTTTTTTTGCCGCATCAGCACATAATCTGAATCGCAAACATGATCTCTTTGTATTGAAATTCGTACCATGAACTTACTTGACAACCTAAACAAGATCACTCAATTAGACATAATGGTACGAAATACAACACACCTATTTTGAATTGCGTCGGAATTGAATCGCTAGCTAAGAATTCGTAGTAGGCCTGCTGTTCTCTCTACCTACCCCTCAAGGGAAATGGCGTGATGATAAATGGTAATAGTAGTTATAATGTACCGGCACATAGCATGTAAAGGGCTTAGAATGAGCTTTATTATTCTAAGGTAAAGGGCTATAATTATTTTCAACTGTACCTCGGGGGCTGTAATGTATTGAACTACTAACTGCTACTAAGGTCTAAAGGTAATTGAGTATTTCGTTCAATAACGTGGTGATGGACTAAGAATACAATTGTCGCCACACATTTCTTTCCCATGGGTGTACGAGACGACTAAGGGAAGTAAGCCATTATCACCCTTTGTATTACTGGTGGTAGGGCTGGGTGCAAAGTATGAGTACTCACTTGCTATCGGGCCCGAGCGGGCTGGTACTTCCATCTTACGTGTGACTGGCCATGAAGCACATCAATGTGTTTTGGTTGTAACAGGAGATAGCTGTGAATTCATTCATTTCATATCAGTGAAATTTAATGGTGAGCGGTGGCTTGACAATACTCTTGATATAGTTAAGTCAATGAGCGACGGTTACCATTTACCATCAGGTGGACCGTGGCTCTTCTGCCACCATACGCAATAAATAAAAAGAAAATCTCAATAACAGCTTGGCGGAAGTTGTTGGCAATCCAACCCCCTTTTTTTTTTGTTAAGGCGGGAAAAAATGTTCCTAACCGCACACCCCGTCGTTCGGGACAACGAACAAGGTAGTGTGGGGCCCTCACCCACTAAAGAAACCCGCCGTGTGCCGTCTCTCCGCCTTTATTGGCGGGCCACTGGAACCATGTTACATTCCTTCGGTGGTTGACGCCAGCGTCTCGCAAAGCGCCTAAATCAATTGGTCCTGCGCTTTTTTTTTACTACGCGGGCGGCAAACTACCTAGTGGTATGCGTATACCCAAGCCTATAGACGCTAAGAACATCAAAGGCATCACTTGCACGTTGCCAACTCCAAGTAAAGGGATTGGAGGTGGAGAAGCAGGACAATAAAGAATTGACAAGGCCTCCAGCATTCACTCACCATGACCCACAATAGTAGGAGTATGTACCACACTTTCATGCTCCTTTTGTCACCAGCGTATTCATACTGGGACAAGTATGGCTCTATTGTAGTATTGATCTCTGTCCAGTATTGTCGTCAGATTAACGTCCCAACGGACTGAGAGATTAACGGAACAGGAGTGCACTTGTATTTGCCCACACACTCATATACTATATCTCCTGTGAAGTGGCCGTGATCGAAATCGGTCTCGAGATTATCATGAATTTATTCTCAGATATCAAGTAAACACGATGAACTCTCATGCCAAGTTGTGGGTTTGATCACCACAAAAACAATTTTTGTAAATACATACATATAATAGATAGAAAACACCCAGAGAGAGTACAAATATCTGTGTTCATCACACAAATAATTGTCCTGAGTGGGAATCGAACCCACGACCTCGTGCACGAAAGTCGGTTACACTACCGACTACGCCTCGAGGCCGAGGGTTTTTTATAGTTCAATGTCTGAACCACATATATTTTAGTCTGGGTGTACTTTAGTCCGTTTTTATTCTTGTGAAATATCCCATGATAAAATCAATACTCAAAGCAGTCTTTAAAAAATTGTTGTATAATAAGAAAAAATGTGAACTCGTTACGCCGAACTTTTTAACATTTAATAATTACTTAGATTATTATTACAGTTTTAATTAGACGTCCTTTTTAACCCTTTTACTGTCTTAATATTAGTCTTCTCTCATAGTGAGAGGCATGTGAGCAAATCTCTCAGACATCCAGGTTTAATCACGATGTTTTCCTTCACCGAGCAGTGATAATTTGTAAACAAATATATACATAAATGTCCGGACGGACTAAGAATACAAGTTTCACCACCCCATTCTTTCCCAAGGGTGTCGTATGAGGCGACTAAGGGAAGTGAGCAATTACCATCCATTGGATAACTGGTGGTAGGGCTGGGTACCAAGTGGGAATACTCACTTGGTATCGGGCCCGAGTGGGTTGGTACCACCCTCTCCCGTGTGACCGGCTATGAAGCACATCGTTGCGTTTTGGCTATAGCAGGAGATAGCCGTTTATTCTTTCATTTCATATTAGTGAAATGAAATGGTGAACAGTGGCTTGACAATACTCTCAGTATAGTTGACTCCATGAGCGACGATTACCATTTACCAACAGATGGGCCGTGGCTCGTCTGCCACTATATGCAATAAAAAACAAAAAAAAATTTGGAGAAATCTCGCAATGTCAGAGGAGCGTGCTCCGTGGAGTCTAGACCTCGGACTGGGGGTTAAACTAGATACTATTGCTTTGCAGTCGTTGGTTTTACCGCTTGGCTATCTCTGATTTATTTGACTTATTTACTACGAGATAAAAACTAAAGATAGAAGGCTGCAATTTATAGAATATTTTATTCTTATTTGCAACCCAAATAAAGTGTGAAAATGTAAAATCGAAAATAACAATCACGAACAGGATTTGAAATGGCATCTCCTGAAATACAATTCCAGATGCTTTGCCAATTCAGCCATCGTGACAACCGCTCGCACTAAAATTCTCTTTATCCACATTCACAAATAAACTGTTCTTTAAAGTAGCTGAGCATGTCAAGTGCTAAAATACAGATCAAAATGTAAATCAGCGTGTTTATTTTACATTACATTAATTGCAAATTGTGATAAAATTGCTCATGAACTTCAGGGTTCTCATCAGCTTGGCAGTATTCTCAGTATTGTTGAGTCCATAGGGGGTCACAGATGGGCCAGGGCTTGTCTGCTATCATACACAAAAAAATAAATAAATTTTGCCGCCTGGGGCACTCAGTGGCGAGATTATCTTGTATAAACAACCATCCTTAAAGAGCCAACATATTTGAGCTGTAAATACACACTACATAACTTTTAGCATAATTTCTAACAAATATGTATTCTGTAATGTTCTTTTGATTACCACAGGGATTTAAAACTAATGCTGTTAGATAAAGCTGTACTCGTATTACGAGATATACGGTTATGTTTTTAGGTAACAGTTTAAGCAACGTTAAGTTCAAGTCTGCAGTATTAATATATGAATACGTTTAGAATTTTGGAACGTTTAATATTTGATCAGGCAAAACATTTTGAGCGATTTTTTTTAAATTACTAGGGTGGCGAACAAGCATACGGCCCACCTGATGGTAAGCGATTACCGTAGCCTATAGACGCTAGTAATAACAGAGGCATCACTCGCGCGTGCTATCTCTTAGGAAAGGGATAGGAGGTGGATAGGAAGACTAATAAGGAAAGGATAGATAGGATTCTAAGGAGAGGATAGGGAGGGGGTGTGGGTCTCCACCGCTCTCACCCGCCATATGAAACATAATGGTAGGTACCGTTGCTAAATGCTGATTTTATGTGAGAGGGTAGTACTTCCATGTACATTACAGTACATGGTGGGATAAGCAAGGTTCTACCTCTACCACTTTATACGAAAGGAGAATGCCCATCACCCATACAAAAAAAATGCCTGAAATGTACAAAAATGAAATATACGCCAAAACGTACTACAAATCTTAGGAAACCCATTATAATATCAATTATTATCAAAAAAATAGGTAGTAGCCAGTTCCAAACAATTTTTTTAAACATAGGTTAAGTTATGGCAAGGATTGATATACAATAATAAAACAACAATTGGTAAATATTTTTGTTGTTTCATCATTAAAAAACTGATATAAAAATAAAGTATATTATATTATAAGTAATGCAATATGTCAAACATCTATGTGACAATATGTCATTAAAGCAAAGGACATGTAATTCATACAGCCACAATACGTTTTCTATTTTGAAAATAATTTGATTTTAATTGATATTAACACGCATATATTATTTTAATTAGATTAACGGTACATAGAGGTTAAATTATATCAAAATAATGATAACTGTGGACTAATTCTATCCTACTCCAAAAATCAATAAGACTGAATTAGACGGATATCAAGTTTAATATTTTAATGGTCGTTATATTTTTGCCCTAGTTAAACAAACTTGAGAATTATTTCATTATGCATATTTTATTCTAAATAGAATTAAGGCCTATTAATAGTTACTGTCCATTTCAGGCATTTTTTGGGCATATCCCTTTGGTACCAAAAAATATTTAATCACCTGGATTCCTATAACCTGGACTCCGATAAACCATTATCGACCGGCACTGGGCCAGTGTGCTGGACTATGGTCTAACTCTATCACGCTGTCAGGAGATCCGTGCCAAATAGTGGGATAGTAAGGGGTGCAAAGACCACTGAAGGAATGTAATATGGTTCCGGTGGCCCGCTAATAAAGGCGGAGAGACGGCACACGGCGGGTTTCTTTAGTGGGTGAGGGCCCCACACTACCCTGTTCGTTACCCCGAACGACGGGGTATGCGGTTAGGAACATTTTTCCCGTGATAACAAAAAAAAGGGGTACTGGTAAAAAACAAAAATACTTTGGAAAATCCAAAAGTGCACGCCTCATAATCTTCATTTTTCACAATAAAATTGATTATTTGTTAAGTAACTAATAATGTATTGAAGAAAAACATCATGAGGAAATACAGGTTGTATTTTTGAGAGATATTCTCGACGGCTTGTGAAGTCTGCCAACTCGCATTGGCCCGGCGTGCTAGACCATGGCATAAATCCCTGTCTTACTGTGAGAGCAGATACGTGCCTAACAGTGGGACAGTTTTATTTATTTTATTATAAATTATTAAAAAACCAACGACATTTATTATAGGACTAGCCTTTGCCCGCGGCTTCGCCGCAGTCAAAAGCTAGTTTTTATCTCAGGTTTCCGATATAGTAGCGGGATAAAATGTATACCAGTTGTTAAGTCTAATCAAGAGCTATCAAACAAAAAAAGTTGTGCCAAAATCGGTCAAGTACTTTTTGCGTGATGCGCGAACAAACAAACAGACAAACAGATAAACAGACAAACAGGCAAAAAATCTAAAAAAAATCGTTTGGTGTTCAGACAAGCCTATATAGCCTAAATTAGTCATTTTTTTTTTCTCAAATATCTTAAATGTACAGACATAGCTCTGTTACAGCTTTATAATAGTATAGATTTTGTAACACTTTCTTGTTACCTCAGTAAAGTCTAAGCTTTTAAATGCGTTTCCAAACATTATAATATTCCATCTATATCCTCACTTATGCGAAAGTGTGTTTATTTTACTAAACTTTTACAACGGAACTACGCAACTGATCCTCACAAATATAGTCCGGTATACACAAATGGATATACGATTCTCGTGGGACAGCTGCTGTCATCAGATTGTAATTCCAATTTATTCGTTCCAAGTCATATTAACACGACACAAACTTCAAACTTTTTGAAACCTTTTTGTAAACGCCATGTTAAAACCCTAATATTTTTTTTCGAGTAATAAATATTTGCCGTGTGAGGCCGGTTTTAGAATTGTTCCACCCCTCTCCACCCATGGGAGTCGTAAGAGCCAACTGAGGGAATACCGGGAGAGTGGGCAGCAGCACTCCTTCGAGTATTAACAACATCCACTGCGATCGCCAACTCGCCTGCTAAGCGTGGCGATTACGGCACTATCCCCATTCTTGGGGAGGCCTATGTCCAGCAGTGGACTTTAAAAGGCTAATGATGATGATGACGAATTAAAATATATTAAAATAAACATTATTTATTAAGTTATAATATCTTGCTTCAAGGTAGAGCTTTGTGTGCTCCTCCATTAATGGGCCAGCTCGATCGGGGCAGTACCACCCTCTCACAGAAGATCAGCGCGAAACAATTTTAGGTAGTTCTACTGTTGTGTATAGTATGGTGAGTGAGATTGCCGGAAGCGTAAACCCCTCTTCATCCTATACTTAGTATCCATGCTATCCTATCCTTATTATCGTTCCTATTCCTCGTAGCCCTTTTCTTGGAGATGGCGACGCGCGACGACTGATGTCCTTTCATTTATTAACTCACAAGAAACCTTTAAAAAAATATTAATTTTTACGTCCTCTAGAGGGTGCTATGTTAGAGTTAAAATAGATAATAATATTAATCAGAAGTACGTAGATAGACTTACAATTAATCAGAAAACGTTTTTGCGTACAATTACTATAAGTTGTATCATCTTAAATATACATATAAAAAAGTTTGGAGTCTAGACGCAAATTTCCTTATGTGTATGGTGTTATATGATAAATATGTAATAATAAATATTTTTATTATTTAGAAATGTTTATATATATTATTAGCATTTTACATGCTTAGCCATATTTAAAACACAAAGTGGAAATTGTGAAATCGAAGATAACAGTCACGAGCAGGATTTGAACCTGTATCTCCTGGATACCATCCAAATGCTTTACCAATTCAGCCATCGTGACAACTGCTCTCGACTGCTAAGTACTTTACTTACTGCCTAACTATATTTTGTTATTACACTTCCTCTAATGTTGCTAATACGTATGACTGTCTAAATTATTTCGCAGACTGTGGCGGGATGTGAGTTATACATTCATCACATTTTTTTTTTAACCATATTTATAATAACTAAGTGTATAATGCTAAACTCTTATTTGTCCCAATAAAGAAAAATAAAATAAAACTTTGAATGTGGCCCACCAGCGAGTGATGCCTCTGGTGCTGCTAGCGCCTATAGGCTACGGTAACCGCTTACCACAGACATAAACAGGTGGGCCGTATGTTTATTGGGTGACGTAATATGAAAAAATAAAAAGAAACATATGCGGGGCAGTCTTTGAGGACTGCCGATAGAAGCGAAAACTAAGTAACTTGTGAATTAAATGAAACCAATATTGGTCATTAACACTTCTTTACAAACCAAGAATAATTTAAAAATAAAGCTTGACGATACAATTCACAATTACAACGATACGATACAATTTACTTAGTTTTCACTTCCAACGGAGCGTTCGGTGACAATGACACGAGTTTCATGATTTTTGTTCACAAAAAGTGCTCAACGCGTCTAAAGAAATTTTCACTTCAAGAACCAAACTCATTATTACTATTGTTCATCTTTGAAAGACACATAATAAAGTTTTAATCGCACTTAATAATAAAAAAGTTAAACAATTCGATACTTCTGATAAAAATCAATAAAAAAACGACAATAAAGGCCGAATGAACCGAACAACGAAAACGAATCAAAGAACGATAAAAACGAATGAACGAACTGAATTAAGGGCATGCTCCTATAGAGTTCTTTCAACAGTCTTTAAGTTTAAAATCTGCTGACAACCCATTGAAAAATATGGTCGTAGATAGAAGCATCTTTTAAAAATGCAAGCTCGTGAGTTAGAAACAGTTTCCTTCAAATAAAAAAGCAAAAAGTCACTGTTAAGAGCTTTAGACAAAAGACAAAAACTATTTTAGTAATTCATTGATTTATACAAAAATAACAAATACTAAATGATTGTGTTTACTTGAGATTGTTTTCTGATTATGGCATCCGAAATACCACACTCAAAATAGAGAAATTTGTTGACATATTTATATTTAGAAATTCGTAACATTTTCTCACAGACTTACCTCCTGTGCAACCAGACTAAAAGTTATTTTACTTGGTTTTTATAAAGTCAACAGTCAAAGTTTTGAATTAAGATGTAATAAATATTTTAAACATTGCCTCTGTGGTGCAGCGGTAGTGTGAGCGGCTGCTGATCACGAGTTTCGGATCTGATCAGTGCAGTGTTATTGAGCTTTTTCGTAAAAAAAAAAAAAAACAGTAGCAACCCAGAGCTTAGATATTATCTGCCCATCCATCCATCAGCCTTTCGAAGTCCACTGCTGGACATAGCCTCCCCAAGAGAACACCACAACATGTGTTTCGCTCATATGGGGGATAGTGCCATAATCGCCACGCTTGGCAGGCGGCTTGGCGATCGCAGTGGATGTTGTTAATACTCAAGGGAGTGCTGCTGCCCCCTCCCCCGGTATTCCCTCAGTCAGCTCTTACGACTCCCATGGGTGGAGAGGGGTGGGACAATTCTAAAGCCGGCCCCACACGGCATAGATATGTGCCTGTTAGACATCAATAGGCTCGCCCCCTATTACGTGAGACTTAAACATAGCTGACAAAGCATGGGTGTGTAATACACTTCAGCCAACCCCTGCGGGAAATACAGGCGTGATGCTATGTGTATGTTTTATACATTAGTGTTGCTGTGTGCAGTTGTTTGTTGGTTGTGAGGGAGTGGGGATCAAGTATTTGGGTTTAAGTACTTCCGTCGTCCAACAGAGGCTCCATGATGGATGACACAACATTACAAATTGGATCTTGTCTGCGTTTAGAAACCCCGTATGTTACTTCGCATGTTAAATTATTAAAAGAAACACGTTAGCAATTATAAATTGAGACATTATTTAATATTTACTTCAGTATTAATAAAAAGTTAAATAAAAAAGAGAAAAAAATAAAAGACGTTGAAAATGAAAATTCATACGCATCACTACTGGCAACGTGCCCAGAAGACTGGCAGCATTGCCGCGTTGAATGGCAATGTTAAATCCTTTGTGCTAAGTAATGGCGGCCTTTTGATCACGTGAAGATAATTCTTGAGATATTATAATAAATATGGAAGCCAAATTATTTTCCGTTCCCGTAGTAATAGTTTTATTATCTCTTTGTTATCAGTTCTCTATATAAACTTATCGCGCTTTATCTAAGAGTACTTACATAGGGTCAACATAACATTTTAGTTTAGTTATTCCATGACACTATTACAAAAAACGTATGACACAAAATATAATTATTAATTTAAAAATATATAAAATAGTAAACGACCGTCATCAGAGACCAAGCTGCCTGTGGTGAGAGCTCCAGAGAAAGGAAACTCCTCACAATACGTGCCGTGTCGAGGACTACTAGCCTTTTGCATCAAGACCTTAGTCCAGCTGTCCAAAGAGAGTCTTTTCAGGCGTTAATCGAAACTCTTGGTGATTAGATTAACCGTTATGACTATCAGAACAATAACTATAGAATCAACAACATCGGTAATCTCGTGAGCTAAATAAAATATTTAATTTGTTTTTCTTTTCAGCATTCACGTGAATCTCGTTATGCGGAATAGTGACATCAAAAATTAGTGCGCTCTGATTGGTCTATCACTACTATATTTAGGCAACAATAGCCCCTAAGAATAGCCCTGTCAGTAATGACAGACCGATCTCAGCACAATGTGACGCGGTCGTTTTCGAGAACTGGGTCGGGCACATATCTGTAGTACGGCACTTCTATTTCCACCAGTTTGTATTTAAGAGCAAGCTGTTGATGGACAGCCCCGGCTACTGGGTTATGTCTATGCATTTTTTTATATTAACATCTCACCTTACAACTACGACATACCGAGGTGTTTTAAGGTTGGTTGCATTTATTGGCATGGATCCGAAAACAAGTCTATAAATAAATATACTTACTTACTTACTTACTTATTATCACGCCATTTCCCTTGCGGGGTAGGCAGAGAGAACAGAGTGCCAAGAGGCTCTATTCTTGCATACATCTCTCGCTTCCTCAACATTCATAACTCTCTTCATACACGCTTGCCGGTTTCGGAGACCCCTGACTCCACCTTCCTTCAATATATGACCAATTTGGTCTAGGTAGGTAATTACCCAAAAAAAACAATATTCGCATTCGCATTCACAAATGTGGGAAATCTAACATTCGTTACATCCCTATTATTATAGTTAGGATAGTTATTCACAGTCCGTGATATCGGAATGGACTCTACAATATATTACATAAGCACGAATATTTGTTTTGAAATGAACCGTGTCTGTCTTACAACAATAAGTGTCGTACAAATCTTTATTTACTACCGTGTCGCCTTATGATTGCGTAATATATTTTCGGGAAAACACAAATGCGTGGAAATTAGGATTCCTTGTAAACCTAGTCATGTGTCGGAAATACGGATAATGTGATTTTACAGTGGCATGCTCGATGAAGTAGGTAGTAAAGTGGTTTAGTTCGGCGAGATAGTGATGCGGAATAATATACTTTATCTGCGACATGATGTGCACAAAATGGCGTAGTGAAATACCAGTCGTGTTAAATGTTGTGAGTTTAATTCCGTAACAGAATAACGTTAGTGCAATCCAAAAGTAGTCACTGACTAATTAATCCTACTAATATGATTGTATACCTACATCTCTCGTTGCCTCAACATTCATAATTATCTTTGTACACGCTCGCCAGTTTCGGAGACTCCTGACTCCACCTTCCTTCAATACATGACCAATTTGGTCTAGGCAGTAGAGTCTCAGTCTCTCCCTGTACACACATCCTTCCACTTTCGCAATGTATATCTTCTTAACCTCTCCTTTGGCATTCTTTCCACATGTCCGAACCTTCAGAGCATTCCCTTTCGCATCTTTACACCAATACTCTCTTACATACCTACTCGCTTTCTTACGTCGTCGCGCGTCGTTAATAATGACGGCGTTAGCAATAAGTACACTGCCAAACCGCTGCTCACCATTTAATATCATGTTCAACAGATTTTCATGAAACTTAGCACACAGATACTTTATTACCTGGATCCGTGTGGTGATGGACTACAAAAAACAAGTGTCACCACTCCATCCTTTCCCGCGGTAGTTGTACAAGGCGAAAAAGGGAAGTAAGCAGTTATCACCCATTGCATTACTGGTGGTGGGGCTGGGTACCAAGTAAGAGTACTCACTTGCTATCGGGCCCAAACGGGTCGGTGCCACCGTCTCCTGTGTGACCGGTCATGAAACACGTCGGTGTGTTTTGGTTGTAGCAGAAGATATCCATTTATTCCTTTATTTCACATCTGAGAAATGAAATGGTGCGCTGTGGCTTGACAATACGGTAGTTGAGTCCAGGAGCGACGGTCATCACTTACCATCAGGTGGGCCGTGGCTCGTCTGCCATCATTAGCAACAATAAAATAAAATACATTCATATCCAATACTCACCTAGTTACATGCGCATTGTCACTTTTCAATCTATGACTAACCTAAGTTCTCGTTTATATTATGCAAAAAAGTGCTTCCAAAACCAGTAATCGCGTGGATTTGTGGCTTGTCAAATCTGATGTATTAGTTTTAGCTTGTCTGATAGTGTGTATCTACTTTGATGCCTGTAATCCCGATAAAGGGTTGATATAACAACGTTACACACGAGCTTTTTGGTCGTGTGCTTCAGCCGCTGAATGTAGACACGGTCACTAAGAACTTTTTTTAATTTTTTTATTGCATTTAGTGGCAGACGAGCCACGGCCCATCTGATGGTAAATGGTAACCGTCACTCATGGACTCAACTATACCGAGAGTATTGTCAAGCCGCTGCTCACCATTTCATTTCACAGATATGAAATTAAAGAATAAACGGCTATCTCCTGCTACAACCAAAATACAACGATGTGCTTCATGGCCGGTCACACGGGAGATGGTGGTACCAACCCGCTCGGGCCGGATACCAAGTGAGTACTCCCACTTGGTACCCAGCCCTACCACCAGTCATGTAATGGATGATAATTGCTTACTTCCCTTAGTCGCCTCATACGACACCCGTGGGAAAGGATGGGGTGGTGACAATTGTATTCTTAGTCCGTCACCACATGGACACTCGCAGCAAAGACCACTTTAGGTCTATATAACAAAGTGCTCTTGCAATTTTGATCTATATTTTAGCACTTGACATGCTCAGCTACTCTTATAGTACAAGTTATAATTTGTGAATAAGGAAAAAGAGTATTTTAGTACGAGCGGGAATGGAACCTGCGTCCCTTCCTTTCCGGGGAAGTGCTCTAATCCACTGAGCTACCGTACTATTTCTAGAAATACCAAATTTCCTCATCACATTTGTCTTAACGACCAACGCCATCTATCGGCATCGCATTTACATACTTCTCCGATCGAGTCTCATCCTCATTCATGGTGAGATATGCTCTACCACTAAAAAAAAATATTAATGACACAAACAAGGACTGTTAAGATAGTAGTATCGAGCTCGATCCCCAGGCCAAAGGACATATGGCATACACCTCTGTCAAATTCGGAAATGTGTATTTGTTTACAAGTTATCACGGCTCGGTGCAGGCAAACCTCGTGAGCAAACCTGCATGCCTGAGAGATTTCAATAGATTCTGAACTCTGCTAACTTGTACTGGGCCAGCGTGGTGTACTATGGCCCAAATCCCTCCACTCTGGGAGGAAACCCGTGCGGTATACCCGTTTTTTTGCAACCCATTACAATCCACTTTGGAAGTGGAATGGTATTGGGTTGCAATCACCTTTTTTTAATGCGTGAAAAATTCACCTAACTTTACATATTACATATATTATCCCGTCGTCGGCAACGAACAGGGTAGTGTGAGGCTCTCACCCACTAAACAAACCCGCCATGTGCCGTCTCTCCGCCTGTATTTGCGGACCACTGGAACTTTGTGACATTACTTCAGTGGTAGGTTGGCAGCACCTGTGGTTATAAATAAGTCACGATCTGGCACGTAAATAATAAAAAGTGTAGTAGCGTTTTCTGTACTCCGAACTATTTCATGATTACATACATGATGCTAAATTTCATGATTCAGTAGGTACCATCCATCCATCAGCTTTTCGACGTCCACTGCCGGACATAGGCCTCCCCAAGAGAACGCCACAACGAGCGGTCCTGTGCGCCCATATGGGGGATAGTGCCGTAATCGCCACTCTTGGCAGGCGGGTTGGCGATCGCAGTGGATGTTGTTAATACTTGAGGGAGTGCTGCTGCCCAATCCCTCGGTATTCCCTCATTCGGCTCTTACGACTCCCATGGGTGGAGAGGGGTGGGATAATTCTAAAGCCGGCCCCACACGGTACGCCGTCAAGAAATAAAAAGCAAACGATAAATAGGCAAAGTGAGTTTTTTATGTGCAAAATTATAATATCAGTAATTATAAATTTATATGACTTCTGTATTTTCAGTACTTACTCTGAATCTTTGCGTTTCGATGTTTTTTTTATACTTCACCGAAATTTATGGCTCTGTAGAAAAAGTACCCTTTTGTCTCATTTTAGTTATAATCTGTCTTCCAAACTTATTCAGCCGTTTCTTGTTAAAGAATCTGTAATTGTCAAGATAACGAATTTTTCATTGTTTTTTGTAACATTTTTTGTTTTGTCGTCTTTTGTTGTTGTTTATACAATTGTACTTTGATGCCTTTGTATAAACATGTTACCCACAGAATATCATTATAAAATTTAATCTCTTTAAGGGAAATTTAAATTAGGGCGGCACGGCGTCGTACCGCGAGTTTGGATATCTCTATCGGATCTTTAATAGGGAGTGCTCTGAGGAAATGTTCGAAGTGGTACTAATATTGCCTTTTTACAACCGAACCACGAGTTGTCGTAGCCTGGAAACGATCTCGTGCAAGATGGTTTGTTTTCAGTGCTCAAGCGGCGCTGAGTCACTCTACGGTACATTAAGTATCTAAATACTCGTATTATCCCATAAGAACCGTCCATTATTCTGAGATAAGTATAAAAGTGAGTATAAGTAGTCTATTGGCTGGCATAATCTAGTAGATTAAATGTCCCTTAAATTAATATAAAGAATTAAAAAAAAAGGAGGCTATGGATTTTTCCGAGGGAGAAAGGGCTATGGATTTTCCAGACTATAATACGCATTTCATAATGATCGGTTTTTATGGCGATAAGTAACAAGTACAGACAGATTATTATAAGTAGTTTTATTTCATAAATAGATTCTGCCCGCGATTTCACATACATCTACTATAGAATACGTCACTTTACGGGATACTTATGAGCTCTATGCAAAAAATGCTATCCTACAGAAACTATATTTTTTTCATGAGAAATTAAGTAGTCTATGCCGTTTTCTGAGCTCCAGGCTGTATATATGCAAAATTTCATGATGCTTGATTCAGTAGCTACAGCGTGAGAGCGTCGCAAACGTAACAATGAGACAGCATTTATCGTCACGAGTAAAGTCCATCCATTACAGTACATATATCATATACGTACAGATTTCATAAAAGTAGTTTTATATCTTAACTAGCCTTTAGGTTATATGTCAGGTTCCCGATATAGTAGCATGATAAGATGTACCTATACCAGTTTATAAGTTTAATCAAGAGCTATAAAACAAAAATAGTTGCATCAAAATCCGTTCAGTAGTTTTTGCGTAATGCGCGAACGAACAAACAGACAAACCGATAAACAGACAAACAGATAAACCGACAAACAGACAAAAAATCTAAAAAAATTGTTTTGTGTTCAGACACGCCTGCATAAAACTGGTCGCTCTGCAACTAAGCTATCTTAGTAGTCTTTGGACTCATTAATTTCATATTTATTCTGACCGTATTAGATGACTACCTACGCTATCTGTAAGATATTTGGATAAATACAGCCATTTTTCCTCAAATATCTTAAATGTACAAACACAGCTCTGTTACAGCTTTATAATAATGTAGAAAAAGTAGATACATACAATTTTTAAGGAAACATTCTAGTTAAAATACCACCGCCATTTTATATTCCAATCAAACATAATACATTATATCCCTTCGTATTAAACTAATTTAATAACACACAAACAAGAAAAGCAATTTCTCCCGAAACTCACGGAGAACCGCTATCATAATCTTGTCTAAATATTATATCGTTTATGTTACCCTTAACACGAGGTCACCATTGATGGAATATTAATAAGGTTTAACGGGTTGACGCCATGATGTCGTACGTACTCATGTAGGCTTTTATCAAAAGTGACAAGCGGGTTCCATGACCCATTAAGATTGCCGCATTTATAAATATTCTATCTTCAGTAGTTATTTTAAACGACTTTTTATTATTTACGATGGTGTAAGAGAAATTGCCTCCTTGATGATATGTGGTATGTTACCGTTAAGTTGGGTTACCGTCCATGCACTTAGCAATGCCAAGAGTGCTACCTAGCGTAAAGGTTTATTTCGAGAAGCATGTATATGAATCTGATGAACGCCCCTGCAACCGAAGCATATCGAGTTTTCAAGTTGTACCGGGTACCATTGGTTGCAGGTTACATAAAACCTTGTAGTGGTGTTCTTTTGAACAGACATAATTATATCCGACAGCAGACGATGCAAAAGGCTGAAGGATGAATGGAAATAAACTCAATGGACATAAAACGAGTATTAACAACATCCACTGCGATCGCTAACCCGCCTGCCAAGCGTGGCGATTACGGCACTATCCCCCATATGAGCAAAACACATGTTGTGGCATTCTCTTGAGGAGGCCTATGTCCAGCACTGGACTTCGAAAGGCTGATGGATGGATGGATGGATGGAGATAAAGCTACGAGTGGGTATCGAACCAACGCCTTCTGGAAAACTGCAGGCCTACCATGAACTCTTAGCTAGCGATTCAATTCCGACGCAATTCAAAATAGGTGTGTTGTTGTATTTCGCACCATGATGTCTAATTAAGCGATCTTGTTTAGGTTGTCAAGTAAGTTCATGGTACGAATTTCAATACAAAGATATCATGTTTGCGATTCAGATTATGTGCTGATTCGGCAAAAAACATAAGATTGCATCTTTGACATGTCATGGTATGAAATTGTGATTCAGTTCAGTTTGGATCCTAAACTGGATCGCAACAAGAGTTCGTGGTAAGCCAGCAGGTTGTTCTGCAACTAAGCTATCTTAGTAGTATACGGACACATTATTTTCATATTTATTCTGACCGTAATAGGTGACTCCTACGCTATCTGTAAGATATTTGCATAAATTGTTCCGACAAGTATGCTTCGATTCGATTTCAGATAATATCAAGTAGCATAATTATGACATTCTCGGTTGAGTATTCCGAGCTTGGAAAGTGGAGATAGGAAGTCAATTACTTGTATAACGATAGTACGGGTTCTGAGAGAATGCAAGGTTTAAATACGGACTATTCTGCATAATAGCCGGAAATGATGCAAATTCCGTTGGTAAC
This sequence comes from Leucoma salicis, assembly GCA_948253155.1. NCBI lineage: Eukaryota > Metazoa > Arthropoda > Insecta > Lepidoptera > Erebidae > Leucoma > Leucoma salicis. Next base: position 1,463,742 of record OX411812.1, read on the forward strand.
TAAACCAAATAACAGTCTGAAGTTAAGCCGATCGGCTTCCCTATTTAGGAATTAACCTGTATAGTTTTCAATGAATCTATTTTAGAAGTACGATGAAAGATATTTGTAAATAGATTCTGCCCACAAAGCGTGAACTTCAGAATCGGGTCTATCTTTACTAATAACAATAGATGTGAAAGTGCGTTTGTTTGCTTGTTTATCACGGCTTGTTATACTATGCGCGTGAAAAATAAACATATAGCCCACCTGATGGTAAGCGGTTGCCAAAGTCTATAGACGCTAGCAATAACGGCGGCATCAGTCGCGCGCTGCCATCTCCAGAATAGAAGGTGGAATGGAAGGGTAATAAGAAAAGCGTAGGAAAGGATACTAATTTATATTTATAGAGAGTGAATGCAGGTAATCAGGTCAATGAGGCACTACACTCCTTTACGAATAGTCAGCAAGCCTCTAAAAGGCTCGACTGGCTGTGCACGGAAGAAAAATTTGAACTGAAAGCTAGTCTACCTGCAACTAGCCAATTATCTCTCTAATACGTTGCTAGCTCTTATACTTTTCTATGTAAGATTGTGTCTGAATGTTAATCGATCAGGCGATAATTAACACTATTAAGCTTCTACAAGGGCGGTGAACCTCCTAACAAAATTAAACTGTCTGAGGGCAACCATCTCATTACTTAGACTAAGATGGTGTTAGCACTTCACCACAATACCCAAGGTTCAATTAAAGCTAATAGAGGTTTTATTCAGATCTCCTATTTATTCTAAATGCTTCGCATAGAAAGTGCTAGTAACGTTTATAGGTTGATTAAAGTACTTGTAGACAATGTTACGATTAGTTTGGAAATCTATGTTTTTTTATACTAAGAGGGTGGTAAATATACAAAGGCTACCTGATGTAAATTTTATTGAAGCCTATTAGAAAGAAAGAAAGAAGGTATTTACTGCAACGAGAAAAAAAATATAATCAAGAAAAAGTAGCTGAGCATAACAAGTGCTAAAAATATAGATCAAAATGTTTAAAAAAATCACGCCATCAAATAGTATGAATTTTAATTGCAAAATTAAACTTACTATATTGGATTAATGTATGTAAATGCGTTCCGATAGCTGGCGTTGGTTGTTAAGAAAAATGTGATGAGGAAATTAGGTACGACCACAAGGGAGTACAATAGCTCAGTGGATTAGAGCACTTCCCCGGAAAGCAGATTCGATTCCCAATCTTACTAAAGTTCTCTTTTTCCTCATTCAAAAATAATAATTTTTGTACTTTAAAAGTAGCTGAGCATGTCAAGTGCTAAAAATATTGATCAAAATATAATCAAGGACTAACACTGGCTCGTTGCAAAACAACCCCAACTCAGCATAACGCAGTTCGTAAGACCTGCGCTGATTTTCTGGTGGGGCAACGACTATTATAATATTATTAGACATTAATGATACTAGCGCCATTACTCGTGTGCTATCAACAAATAGAGAAGACGGTGGAGAGCCCTCAGCGTTCTCATTTCACCGAATTAAACGCAACTAAAAGAATATCTCCATAATTTTACATTGTTATTTAATGAGACCTTACCTGCCTCGGTAGTCTACTGATAGTACATTCCGATGCGAATCATGAGGTCCGGGCCTTTAAATCTCGGATTGGGCTAACAACAGTTATTCAGGTTTTCTGTTAATAGTTTCTCTATAGCAACTCAAGAATTAGGAATTTACCGGTATTTTACCCCCATGCTCCGTAAAGCTGTTGATCCTGCGCCTCAGTTCCCTGTTGCTCTCTCTCTCTCTCTCTCTCTCATTTTAAATAGATGCTCGTTTTAGTGTGGGTTCAATATTTGAAAATAAGTAAAAAACTTTACAGGCTTACCACGAACTCTTATTGCGATCCAGCTTAGGACCCAAACTGAGCTGAATCGCAATTTCGTACCATGACGTGTCAAAGACGCAACCTTTTGTTTTTTGCCGAATCAGCACAGAATCTGAATCGCAAACCTGACATCTTTGTATTGAAATTCGTACCATGAACTTACTTGACAACCTAAACAAGATCACTCAATTAGACATAATGGTACGAAATACAATAACACACCTATTTTGAATTGCGTCGGAATTGAATCGCTAGCTCAGAGTTCATGGTAGGCCTGCAAATTTTATCGAAGGTTTCTAAATTCTACCACTGAAGTAATATCATACAGTACCAGTGGTACGCCAAAACTCCTGTTGCTAGGCGGAGAGACGGCAGACGGCAGTTTTATTTTGTGAGAGCCCCACACTAACCAGTTCTTTGCCCCGAACGGCGGGGTGTGCGGTTAACTACATTTTATCCCACCATAAAAAAAAGTTTGAACTGTTGAAGTCTAAGCTTTACTGAATTAGCGTGGTGGACTAAAGCCTAAGTCTTTCTCATTCCAAGAGGATCCCGGCCCTCATGTGGTAGTAATAGCTTGTTCTGCTGTCCGCATTTATTAGATGGCCAGAGCAGTCTAGTAAATGCGAACAGACATAGCCTGTTCATTTCAACTTTTACGCAATGTCTTATTACATTGCGTAAAAGTTAGTTTAAAAGCATCTAGAAATACATTTCTACTGAATCTTGTTTTGAGAAACATCTGTTTTGTAAATATTTTGAGAGACATATTGAGGTAGGTTACAACTAGTTTAAATATTGAAGCTGTTTAAAATTACTTTTATACTTTGTACTCTATCCCGCGGAATCGCTTGACGTATATTTAAAAGAAACCCGTGAAACTTTTACGTTTGTTACATATAAAAAAATTAATGTGACCAAGCGCTCCCTTCTTCTTACAAAATAGACTGTCATGATTATTAGCAAACTACGCTTTTTAACAAGCGACATCATTTATATGTTATTATTTTCTACATTTCAGTTCAGCTAGGTATTAAAGAGTCGTCCGAGCGACGGGGTGTGCGGTTAGGAACATTATTTCCCGCCTAAACAAAAAAAAAAGGTATTAAAGAGTCCACTGAAGTAATGTAACATAGTTCCAGTGGCCCGTCAATACAGGCGGAGGAGAAAAAAAAAGGCACATTTAAGATATTTTAAAATCTATTAGCTATATAAACGTATTTGAACAAAAAACTTTTTTTTAGAACTTTGTCTATTTATTTGTGCATCACGCAAAAGCTACTGAGCAGATTTCGATAAACCTTTTATAAAGCTAGCCTTTACTATTAGTAATGGTAACAACATAAGCAGGTACCTATTCCCACACAAGAATTATTATAAATATAGAAAAATATATTTACCCAGCGGAACTTACATTAAATAAGATCAGATTATTGTCGTGTATACGTATTGACATATATTATACTCCTACACTCGAGAAGGTGGGTGTTTCATTAGTATATAATATATTATACTATTTTGTGACTGCGATTTCGTCTGTGTGAATTCTAGAGATAAATTAATAATGTCTCAGAATTTAAAATTAGGAAAAACCGGCCAAGTGCGAGTCGGACACGCGCACGAAGGGTTCCGTACCATTGACTAGGTAAACAACATTACACTATTGTAACTCTCTGTAACCATGGTGTTTGGCTGTTACCAAATTTTGCAAGTAAAATTTGACTCATTTCGTGGTTTCCAACTTAGACTTAGATGCGCAACGAGTAAAGAAACACGTTTGTGTATGGGAACCCCCCTTAAATATTTGTTTAATTTAAATTTAATTATTTATTTTTAAAGTGAATATATAACTAAATATTCTGTGAATATTTCAAGCGTTTAACTGTTGCCGTTATCAAAAGCGAGCAAAAAAGGGCAATAAAATCACGTTAGTTGTATGGGAGCCCCCCTTAAATATTGTTTTTTTGTTTGTTTTGTACGTGGTTGGTTAGGTACGTATATGTATTATATCCGTAATCTGGTACCCATAGCACAAGCGTTAAGCTTAGTTTGGGACCAGAGGACGTTGTGTGAAAATGTCCGTGAATATTTATTTTTATTTTTTATTTTTGATATCAATGTACCTTAAAATTACTGATTTTGTAGATGATGATTGTGCAGAAAACTGTGTATATTGCAGCTACTTTTCTCTGTTACAGCGCAACTGATATAAGTAACGGGTGATATTTTTGTTTGAATTACTCTGCTCTAGTAGGCCTAAATTCCACTGTTCATCCCCTGCCTATTAACTTTCCTCTCACCTCCTACCCCTTTCCTTAAAGTTAGCGATGTGCCACTGATGTGATGCCTCTGGTGTTGTTAGCGTCTATAGGCTACGGTAGCCGCTTACCATCAGGTGGGCTGTATGCTTGTGTTTTATACTTGAAAAAAACTCAAACTTACTTATTTATACTTTTATAATATCAGTAAAATTTTAACTCACATAAAAGAAACAATGAAAAGCCTTCCACAAAAGTCACGCTAACCCATTTTTCAGTTCAATTTCATTACACGATATGCCATTGTTCAGGGAAGACTAAAGACCCTGATTTAAGAGAACGATCAAAAGGGTCTATACAACGTTTATATAACAACGCTCGATAAGTCCTCGGATACGATCTTGAAATATTTGATCTGTACTTCTTTACCAAGAATTTCATAAAGAGCGTATAATACCATTTTGAAATAAAACTACGTTTACGGAATCTATCTTATTCTATTCTTCAGAATACAAGAAGGCACACCACAAGATTGCAAGACACAGTTAGAGCTTATTATGTAGATAAAACCCACAGTGGTGATTAGTTTATACTTTTAACAAAAAAAAGAAAGCTAATTAGCTTTCAGTAATTCCGTACAAAACTTAATAATCCATAACAGTTGTTGCCTACTGAGTTTTCTGGCCGGATCTTTCTCAGTCAGGCCGCGTTCCGATCCAGTGGTAGCTTTTTAGTCTTAGCTTCTGGCAAAATCAATATATTTAATAATATAAACTAATAATCAAGATTGTCTTCTTAGTGGTAGTTATGTTGTTACTAAAAAGTAAGTTTGTGGTAGAATTTTTAAGCAATAAATAAAAACAAAAAAAAAATACAATTTAAAGAGGAGTATTATACTCATTTTAATATACTAACTTAAAGTCTCATACATTGTAAGCATAAAATTTTAAGTAGATATTTTAATTAGGTGGGTTAAAATAAATAAACCGTGTAAAAAATACTGGGGGTAGATGAAACCGTTGAAACAACATATCAGCCTTGGACGTCTATAATCTAAGTCCACCCGAGATCATGAATGCTGTAAAGTATTCGAAACGTCGGGATGGCAGAAAATCAAGTAAACGCATTAATATTTATATATATTTTTAGCATTTAGCATGCTTAGCACTATGCATTAAACACAAACTTTGTGTTTAATAAACGCATTAAATTAATAATTTCAAAAGTGTAAAATTCGCGTAAATATTAGAAAGTATCATATAAAGTGGTATTGTGTCGTGTGGGGCCGGCCTTAGAATTGTTCCACCCCACTCCACCCATGGGAGTCGTAAGAGCCGACTGAGGGAATACCGGGGGAGTGGGCAGCAGCGCTCCTTCGAGTATTAACAACAACCATTGCGATCGCCAACCCGCCTGCCAAGCGTGGCGATTACGGCACTATCCCCCATTCTTGGGAAGGCGTATGTCCAGCAGTGGACTTTGGAAGGCTGATGGATGGATGGATGGATGGAGAAATTTTTATAGATTTTTGTTGATTTTTTAAAAACTACTGCACCAATTTCGATTAAACCACTTCAGGACCATTTCGGAATCCCTTTCAAACAAAAAAATAATTTTGCAAATCCATCAACATATGACGGAGTTATGCCCGAACATGCATAAAAAAAAAATATAAACATCCGAATTGAGAACCTCCTCCTTTTTATAAAGAGAATATTTAATATTTTGTATACCGGTAGGTAGGATACTAAGGAGAGGTTAGAAAGGATAATAAGGCTCTCCTTCAATCCTCTGATTGGGAGGGGGTTTGAGCCTCCGGCGGTCTCACTCACCATATGTAACACAATGGTAGGGAGTACCTACCTAATTTCACGCTGTATTTTCGTGATAGGTTGATACTTCCCCGATCGAGCTAGCGCATCTAAGACAGCCCGGATAGAGAAAGATCTTGCATCTTCCCAAACCCGGGCTGTTCAAATTCTAATTGCAAAAAAATTCTCTTTTCCCACTATCCCAAAAAATGGTTTCTATACCTACTACAAGCAACTATAGACAAATAAAATATAATACTTCATGGACCCTGATTTTTATTTTCAGCAGTGAAGTTACATGCTCTTTTGACTCGATAGTTATAGATATCCATCCATCAGCCTTTCAACGTCCACTGCTGGACATAGGCCTTCCCAAGAGAACGCCGCAATTAGCGGTTCTGCGCCGACCGCATCCAACGGCTCCCAGCAGCTTTGACCAGATCATCGGTCCATCTGGTGGGGCCCGTTCTACGCTGTGCCATGCGATACACGGTCGCCGTTATTGATATCGATACAGCAAAGGTTATTCGAGTTGATCTTTCCATGAAAAATATTCATGAAAAGATATAATATTTTCATTTTATTTATTTAAGTGCAGTGTAAATTTTAATAAAAACTACTAGTTTGGTTGGTTTACCTTAAATTCCATATATTGATATTTTTTATAACGCAACCGCCATTTTCTAAAACGTAGGTATGTATAATAAAGAAGTCGGTTAAAAATACAAAACATTGAGCAAAACCAAATTATCAATGTGTTTTAAATTATGCACTATGATACTTAATCTTTGTATCGTGTGGGACTTTACAAACATACAATTACACGAACAAAAAGCAAACCTAGACTTCACAACCATTAAAATTTGTGGATCACACCAAGAGTTGTCCTGCGTGGGAATCGTATTCACAACACTAGGGTGGGAGGCCGGTACTAAACCACTCCGCAATGTTTGCAGTTGCTATTGTTCCATAGAGATCTTTAGAATGTCGTAGAGTGACTTATATTCCTATTTTCGCAGATAGACATATATATAGCGATGAAATAAAATAAGCTTTCATGACTACTTTTAATTTGTTTGTTTACTAAAGGATTTCTATAGAAATAAGATAAAGAAAATTGCGTATTAATCCAGACTTTATGCCCTGGATTTATATTCGTTTACTTATTTGATCTACCTTGGCTTTGTGTACGACAGTCAGACGAACAGTTATGTTATATACTTTGTGATGTCTGCCCGAATAATTACCTACTAGACGTGTTAAAGCCGAACAAAACGGTTTTAGATATCCGCTCATGTGATATATATATATATATATATTTTAATTCTAACGTCATAATGACTAATATATATATATTACTAACAGTTGTTGTAGTAATTGATACACCATTGTCAGTCTGACATATTAGACCACCCGTCACTATGAATACTGTAAAGTTTCACAACGTTGGGATAATATGTAAAAAAAAAATCTAGACGTCGCGGGACGTCTAGCAGATGTGAAACATTGAAATTATTTTGTGCGTAGTTTCATTACAGAGTTACTGTGGCCACCTTTCAGCTCCATCGTCAGAACCTAGATACCATCTAGAGACAAAGTACTCGTCAAGACAAATCATACGAGCCCAAACTAGATGGAGTTATGTCGTTTTATAACGGAGTTTCTATGGCCACCTTCTAGCTCCATCACCAGACCTTGGATACCATCTAAAGACAAAGTACTCATCAGACGAATCAAATGATTCCAAACTCGATGGTGTTGCGTCGTTTCATTACAGAGTTACTGTGGTCACCTTCCAGCTCCATCATCAGACCCTGGATATCATCTATGACTGAAGTTCTAGTCAGGACATTTCAAACGAGCCCTAATTCGATGGAGTCGCGCCATTTAATTACAGAGTTTCGCATAGATACCATCTAAAGACAAAGTACTCATCAAGACGAATCAAACGTGTCCAAACTCGACGGGGTTGCGTCATTTCATTGTATAGTTACTATGGCCAACTTCCAGCTTCATCATCAGTCCCTGGATACCATCTAGACACAAAGTACTCGAAAAGACGAATCATACGAGCCCAAACTCGATGGGGTTGCGCCGTTTTATTATAGAGTTCCTATGTCCATCTTCCAGCTCCATCATCAGATCAGCTCTATGTCATCATAATATTGTATTATCACGTGATATATACATGCGTGTAAAATTTCAGCTCAATCGGAAACCGGGAAGTGTGTCAAATTTAACTTGCAAGATTTGAACGGAACAAGTAGGTACAATAAAAGCGTCGCCACGCTAACAACCGATTTTACCCTCCCTCCGCAATAGATGTTTCACATCAAAAAAACATAGTAATATAATATTTTAAAGATTTAGGCTCATAGTAATTTTTGTTCATAATTATACTATTTAAACTGGTCTGTATTAAATGTGTCACATTGATTTAATTAATCCATATATCCAAAGTAAACATTTGAAATGGTTAAGCTGAGTAGACAATATTTGATTTAGTTTCATTATATGACTCACAAAGCAAAGGCTTCCTTTTATTGCTCCGATATCTGTTGTGACAGAGTCTAAGCTCGCAAAGTAACTTAATTATTCGACCAAGATTATGTATGAAATATATGTACTTGTAAAGACGTGCAAAGGCACACTGCCTTTTACAATCTGAATCATATTTATAAAAATACTTACAGCTAGAACCTTAAAAAATAGACGTCGCGGGATCCAGATCATTTCGATGTTTTCACATCTGGTAGATCCGTCTACCAGATGTGAAAACATTGAAATTATTTTGTAGAAATAATGAGTAGAAGTAAAATTATCATAACTTTTTCAGTGTGTTTTATAAAATTATGACATGTGTAACATAACGAAATAGACATAAATCATCATCAGACCCTGGATATCATCTAGGACCGAAGTACTTGTCATAACGAATCAAACTATTCAAAAGTTGATGAGATTGCGGCGTTTTATAGCATTGTGACCATGGCCATCCGGCTCCATCATTAGTCCCTGAATATCGTCTAGGACTATGGTACTATTTAAGATAACTCAAACTAGCCCTAAATCGATGGGTTGCGTTGACTCGATGGGTTGAATCAATGGTTGACGTTTAATTACCGAGTACCCATGGCCATCTTCAAGCTCCATCATCAGATCCTGAATACTATCTAGAGACAAAGTACTCGTCAAGACAAATCAAACGAGTCCAAACTTGATAGGGTTGCACCGTTTGATTATAGAGTTCCTATGTCCCTTTCCTTCCAGCTCCATCATCAGATCAGCTCCATGTCATCATAATATTGCATTGTCACGCAATATACATATGCGTGTAAAATTATTGCTCTATCGGAAACCACCAAGTGTCTCGAATTAAATTTGCAAGGTTTGAACGGGATAAGTAGGTATAATAAAAGCGTCGCCACGCTAACAACCAATTTTACCCTCCCTCCGCATTAGATGTTTCACATCAAAAATGATTTTGTAACATTCTTCATTGGTGCTCCGCTCTTATTGGTCTTAGCGTGATGATATGTAGCCTATAACCTTCCTCGATAAATGGGCTATTAAACACTAAAAGAATTTTTCAAATCAGACTAATAGTTCCTGAGATTAGCGCGTTCAAGCAAACAAACAAACTCTTCAGCTTTATATATTAGTATAGATTTCGGTTAATGAAAACAACATTCACATGAATCAAAGGCTATAACAGTAGAAAATATTCAAGTTTTTTATTTGAAATAGGTTCCACAAGTAGTTTGATTAGATTTGTATGTACTCGTATGTACCTACATATATTCAGGTCGTGAATGTCACAATTATCCTTGAGCTAATAACACTGTCAAGTGTAAAAGTTTGTAGTTGAGTTATGTAAAATGGTAATGAACATAGAAAGAGCTTTTTTATTAGTACCAATAAATTCAGATAAAAAAATAAAACTTCAGATTTATCTAGAAATTTCGGTATTATATTGTAATAGAATAATATATTAGAATGAAAAAAGAGATAAAGTTTGATTGTTTGCGAGGGATAAAGTTTGGAACTACTGAAGTGATTATTGAGAAATGTTACCTTAATAGAAATATACGAGTAAATCATTCCAGAGGTACATAGGCATTATGTCATATTTATAACATAGTCTCACGCCTGTATCCCCGAACAGGTAGGCAGAGGTCTATTACACACCCATGGTTCGCCCGGTTTAAGTTCCACGTAATAAGGGGTGAGCCTATTGCCGTCTACTGGGCACATTACCAAACTCCGGGCTGCTACTGAGAGTTTTTCTATTTTATGAAAAAGCCTTATAACAGTCCTTATCCGGGTATCGTACCTGAGACCTCATAATCAACAGTCGCTCACACTACCGTTGCATCACCGAGGCAGTTATATCATATTTATTTTGTGATGAAATTTGTCAACTGATTCCAGATAATATGTTGAGAATTTTTAAGATATAAGTTATTTTTTTTGTATGTTTTATGTATTTGTTTTGCGTTCGTAGTTTCGGACGGACATAAAATGAATACTGTTTTAATATAATAATATATATTACAGAAAATACGAGAAAATTGGCGCAGTCGATGTAATTTACACTAGATGGACTGAATCTGTACTGACGACCTCAGCAAGTAGCCTGGGGGAAACAAGATTCTAGGTTGTAGCGTTTCTTTGGGTAACTACTACTTTTCATTAAAATATCGCCACTTTAACTTTTGTTTTACTATTCATGGAGGTAGCTTATTAATGTCAACTGCTAAAAAAAACATCAAAATAGTAGTGCTCAGGACCACTAATCTATCGCAGTCACTGAAGGTGACACCCAATCTCGACTTTCACTGCAAAATTTACTAAAACCAAATATGAAGTGGAGACTTGAAGTTGCCGTTGGGTGACTGCGATTGCTTAGCGGTCCAGAACACGTCCACGGATTGGATGGGACGCGGGTTTGAATATTGCTCGCAGTAAAATTCTCTTTTTGCACTTTCACAAATAATTTCTTCTTCAAAGTAGCTGAGCATGTCAAGTGGTAAAATAGAGATCAAAATATCAAAACATCTCGGTGCTTCACGACTGGAACAAAGACAATGGTACTTGTCTGCTCGGGTCTCAGATAACAAAAACAAATCAGAACACAGTCCTTGAAATACGCTGATTCTATAAATTTAATGTTTGCTTAATGCCTTTTACATCTCACGTAGGGATTCTATACCATGTTCAAAGTCGCGATAAATTGTATGTGCATCATTTTACAATATCTTATGTAACATGAACTATGCATACAAATTGGTTTTGAATTATTGAGAATACGCTCATCTACACTATTACAAAGCTGTAACAGAGCTATGCCTGTACATCATTTAAGATATTTGAAATAAAAATATCTGTATTATGCTATTTAGACGTCTACAAATCATTTTTTATTAGTTGCTAATTGTATATTTGTTTGTTCGGGCATCACGAAAATCTATTGAATGATAGCTCGTCATTAGAGTTAAGAACTGGTATTATATACATCACGACAACGACGTAAGAGAGGCGCGAGGGAGCGAGTAGGTATGAAAAATAGTATTGGTGTAAAAGGGACCGATGGTTCAGACATGTGGAAAAAATGATGAACGAAGGATTGGTTAAGAAGATATACAATGCGAAAGTGGAAGGATGTAGGTACAGGGGGAGACCGAGACTCACCTACCTAGACCAAATCGTCATGTATTGAAAGAAGGTGGAGTCAGGGATCACCGAAACTGGCGAGCGTGTAAGAAAAGAATTATGAATGTTGAGGAAGTGAGAGATGTATGCAAGAATAGAGTCTTTTGGCACTCTGTTCTCCCTGCAAGGGACATGGCGTGATGATTAGTAAATCTATATCGGGAACTTAAGGAATAACCCAAAAACTAGCTTTTGGCTGCGGTTGAGCTGCGCGTAAAGACTAGTATTTTTATAAATGTGTATTAGTTAGGCTGTTTACCCAACTAACCAAATTATGTCATATAAAGGATAGAATAAGGTTTTGATTTCACTTTTAGTTATATAAAAAGGTTTTATAATAGTTTTATATATGAATATATAACGCGGGTTTGGGCGCACTTTATATAACAATTTAGTCGTGTAAGGGTCGCTTTGTGGTCGTATCGGCGATAATTAAGTTGCATAAAAATCACATAATAGTTATATTAATTAAATATGAAACGTCTAAGTTATATTAACAGTTTTAATTGTCACTTCTAAATCTCTTATATGACTATACCTATAACCTTTTATACACATACGTTTAAAAAAAGAGTATATCAAAATTGTTAAGCTGATGTCAGTGCAAACTATACACAACATTTTGTATTTTTGTAGTGTTTAATAATTACTTTTGTTTTAATAGTTACGTAAAGAAAGCCTTTTAATATAGATTTATACTTGGGAATTAAATTTTTTCGATAATATGTATGGTTATCCTTGTCGAGATTTTAATGGGCCTTAATAATATTAGTATTTCAATATTCCATATTAAAATAAAATGTATTAACTGCCATCAAAGTGACCGCCATATTGCTATTAGTTATTGGGCGACTGCATTACGACAAGTATATAACAATTAGTTTTATAAAGGTTATTTATACAATTTATGGCCTCCACCATGACGGTTGCAATACAATTTTTTATTTTTGAGATTACATGAAGATGTTGTTGCTGTTTTTAACAATTGGTTTGCTCTTAATTCTCTTCTAAAATCATCAATTAACTTAATTATTTACCACTTATCTGAATCCATTGTTATATATTAATTCAAAAATAGCGATTCAGGTATACAAAAGTCACCAATTAACTTTAAAGTAATCAAATGATTTACAAAAGTTATATTACAATAACGTTATAACCTGAAAGTTACATAAAGGTGGAAGTACACGACTTAATACGACTGTTTTATAAAAGTTAATTAGAAAATCATTAAAGGACAGTTTGTTTTGTAGATGTTGTATAAAAGGTTCTAATTTAAACAAGAATGTCGGCTCATGACTATTATCTAACTGAAACGTTAACTCGGCTTAAACCCTGGTCGTGTAAACGTTATGTCAGACATGTTATAGTCATAAAAAAATGATTGAAAAGACGTTTATCAGACACATTAATATGAATTAATTATATATAACTAATGTGTCGTATTGAATACCATTTTACAACTGTTTAGTTGCTGCAAAACAGTTATAAGGCCCTTCTATGTCTGTTAGTTAAATAATCTAATTTAATATAACATTTTTGCTACTTGGGTAATAAGTAATACACATTTACTGTGTATTAGTTACTAAACATGGCTATTGTTTAATAGCCGTTAGCCGTGTGGGGCCGGCTTTAGAATTGTCCCACCCCTCTCTACCCACGGGAGTCGTAAGAGCCGACTGAGGGAATACCGGGGGAGTGGGCAGCAGCACTCCCTCGAGTATTAACAACATCCACTGCGATCGCCAACCCGCCTGCCAAGCGTGGCGATTACGGCATTATCCCCCATGACGAGACCGCTCGTTGCGGCGTTCTTCTGGGGAGGCCTATGTCCAACAGTGGACTTTGAAAGGCTGATGGATGGATGGATTGTTTAATAACTAGTTGTTGAGTTTGTAAGAAATAATAATATTAAATAGCTCAAAAACTGCTTATTTAATAGATTTCGTCACTCTAAATTCTACTATTGAACCGCCATCCACTGTCGTCATACATTGTTAAAATTTTTGAATCGCCCTATGATTCACTGCAATTAAAATATTGAAGTAAAGTGTCAGCTTCACGCTTTCTGAGACCTTAGTGGTAGTGTCTTGTTATGCCATCATGAATGGGTCGGCACGAACGGGAAAGTACTCTCTCGTAACCCTTCGTTATTTTCCTTCATTTCCAGCTCCTATCACTAACCTTGGAATTGGCAAGGCACGAGTTGTGCGCTGGTTCATATTGGGTTTGATTTTTTGGCACATAAAAAATACTTTTTTATAGATGAACTGTTTATTCCATAGGAAATGTACATGAATTGCAATATAGCTTGTAATTATGCACTAATACGATTAATTAGTAATTATAGATTACATAAAACACTATCGATGGCGACAGGTGATATAATAGAAAAAAGGAAGTGCCGTCCAAGTGACAGCGACAATGTCACATTGACAGATTTCATAGATAATATTTATGTGAGGTTCGAACACGAGTGATACCTCTGATATTGTCATATAGACTACGGTAACCGCTTACTATCAGGTCATGCTTGTTTAACACCGTCTGATTTAAAAAAAAACCCTCTATCTCATATTGTGTACCCATTACACCAAACAGTACCACTCCTTCTTTGATCAGTCGCAAAATATATATGGTATAGGTGGCCGGTGTCTTATTTACTAAGCCATCTACGTAGTCAAGTATTTCTTTCAGTTTTACAATCGTCTCAAATCTTATAGAAAAAATGTTGTTGTATTCGGAATACCTACGCGGTATTCTGATTCCTTCAACTCGCACACAAAGGGTCCTCTTAAATTTTTCCCCTTGAAAATCACTCTCAAACCTTCTTACCTCTGAAGAACGTGGAGTATATATTTTTTATCATTTGGGTCAAGTTTTACTGGGGACAGGTGAAGTACTCGTAATTACGCACTAGCGAAGCGCCACAATAGCTTTGAAAACCGCGAATAGAATGTACTTTCAAAATGTTGTGCCTGTTTATGAGTTAACTGGAGCAAGCAAGTTATTTGTTATGTTTTTTGAATACCGTAATATAACTATAATATACTAATTCAGGTCTGGAAATAAATGAGAATTCTTCATTAACATTACAAGCTAGCAAATTAGTACACGCTCCATTCGGTGGTAAATAGCTCCCGTGGCCATTAGACGCTAGTAATGCCGGAGGCAGACATACTTTGGGAAAAGGATTTATTAATAAATTTATTTATTTGTAGGTAACGAGGAAGGATGGTAATCTGGAAAGAATTTCAGGCACCAGCCGTGTTATTCAGAGTATACAACACTGCAGTAAAAACTGTTACTATACCTGATTTATAAGAAGTACAATCATACATCCTAAGCCACGGAAGCCTATACACGCAGAACTCAGCAAGGCTGACAACATGCTGCGACATGTTCTCATTAAAGTACTTACATTTTTCTTTTTGTTAAAGCAGATAAAAATGTATTTAACCGCACACCCCGTGGTTGAAAGCAATTAACAGGGTAATCGGGGCCTTCAAACACTAAAAACAAACGCACCGCGTGCCGTCTCTCCACCTGTTTTGGTAAAATATTTCATAACATTACTAGGGGTAGGCTTAAGGTGGGCTTTGCTGTGTCCTTTATATTGTCAAAATGCATGGGCTACGGTTACCATAGCACTTACCACCAGATGGGCTGTTTGTTCTAAAAAAATGTTGTAAACGATAAAATGCTAGGTATTTTTTAAAGGGAAATAGCTCAGTATTATATTCAGTAAATAAATTACAATTCTTACTTGGTATTTAAAGCACTATGATTCTCATGAAACAATAAATAGTAGTAGCATAGTCTATTCTTAGGCCAATACATGGAAGTATATCCTTACTAATATTATTAAAATGCGAATGTGAGTTTGTTTATTATCTATTAACACCGTAACTACTTAACCGATCAATTCAAAACATATTTTTTATACCGGAAAAATAGTGTTTGTGGGATTAATATTTTTGGTTATCCCATGTGTATAGGCATGCTGAAGCTAGTATAGGCAGACCACATCGCTCAACAAACCGATAACCATTCGGGTAAGAAGTTTTCGAGTGGCGACCACGTATCGGGCGGCATAGGACGGCCTTCCAACAGATGGTCCGATATTCTGCTCAAAACCACAGAGAGAGAGAGAGAGAGAGACCGCTACTTGTTGTTCTATTTTTGCGAGGCCTTTATCCAGCAGTAGACATCAAAAGGCTGATGGGTGGATGATGGATGATTATATAATATATGTGTCAGTAGATGAAGGGCTTATTATGAGAGGTCTTGGGTCTGTATGTACATAATTCCACGGTGAATCCATCTGTGAATAATATTTTACAAATAATATGTAAATTATGCCTTGATGTTCAACAAGAAACTTGACGTTGACAGCCCTGTCAGGCATATACTAGCTTCAGCTCTCAGACTAAAACATTATGCTCTTCAAAGTTATAATAAATACGTAGCTGTCACTTACTAGGGTTGATCCTTTTCAAAATATATTAAGTGTGTTACTTTTTTTTTAATACTAGCTTCAGACTTTTACCTAATGACGTCGGGGTCATGATGACTTCAAAATTGGGTCCAGAAATAAATGAAAATATACAGACACCCGCGCTTCACGGAGGCAACGCTGAACTACACCAGTCAACCCGTGACCACGGCTGATGCAATATGGTCGAAACGTCGGGAAATTAAGGTATTCAACCTCAACATTATATACGCGACTAAGACCCGATACGTTAATATTTGTGTATAATGTGTACAAATCGCGAAAGTTTAAAAGTTTTTAAATGAAAATATGTGTGTCATTAAATAATATTGATGATGACGTCCTCAACTCAATGGATAATCTATAGGTACTATTAAGAGCGCATTATCCGAATGCTCCGATGGTTGGGACATGTGGAAAGAATGCCGGACGAGCGACTGGTTAAGAAGATATACAATGCGAAAGTGGAAGGATGTAGGTACAGGGGGAGACCAAGACTCATCTACATAGACCAAATCGGTCATGAATTGAAGGAAGGTGGAGTCAGGAGTCTCCGAAACCGGTGAGCGTGTATGAAGAAAGTTATGAACGTTGAGGAAGGGAGAGATGTATGCAAGAATAGAGCCTCTTGGCACTCGGTTCTCTCTGCGTACCCCGCAAGGGAAATGGCGTGATGATAAGTTAGTTAGTTAGTTATTATCCACGGCTTCTACACGGTTATAGTGATATTATGTGGGGACACATTGGCATTGTCTATATAAATGTTAGACGTTACAATAAAAAACGAATTATATACCTATACAATAATAATATTTACAAATAACTAACGAATTATTGGCATCGAAGAATTCCTCCGCGTCACCGTCATTGGGTAACGTGCCCAGAAGGCGGCCGCATTGCCACATTGTATGGCAATGCCTATTCTTTGTGCAAAGTAAAGGCCAACCCTCTAGTCACGCGAAAAGTCGACTAATTTTCTATGTCGTTGACCTAAGCGTCTCAACCTCAAACTTTTTTTGAGCGTCTGCTGAAGCAGCAGCAGCACCGGCACATACCGAGGTAATTCGCTTGCGATGGCGCTAAGGCGTTTACTCATGTGGCGTCACATACCACGAGACCTAACCAACTTCCAAGGTAGAAGTGACATACCATCTGGTCTTTTGCCATCGTCACGTACCAAGCCGTTAGGTTCAAGCTCAGCTGGTACACCGGCGGCGACAAGAGCACGACGAATGATGTCATTAAGATGAGCGTGTCGCGGTATACCTGCGCTCCTACTGCATTATAAGCCATGGTGTCCTAGGCTTTCGACCCTTTCCCCGCAATGACAATGTTGCGGAGCAACACTCAGTGCACCTAAACGAAGGCAAATGGCAATGCGGAAAGTTGCGTCGTCCTACATTAAATAAACATAATAAATCAGTATATCAATATATCTATACTATTATAAAGCTGTAACAGAGCTGTGGCTGTACATTTAAGATATTTGAGAAAAAATGCCTGTATTAGGCTATATAGGCGTGTCTAAACACAAAACAATTTTTTAGAGATTTTGTCTGTCTGCAAAAACTACTGAACGAATTTTGAAGCATTTTTTATTATTTGTTTGCTCTTGATGAGACGTAATAAATAATAAATAAAATCTTTATTTTTTAAGCAACAAAGCCCATTAGTGTTAGTAACATTTTATACAATTCCTGGATATCTAGTGTTAGTATTATAGCGGGACAAGACGTGTCTCGCGCAGCAATGCACAATGTAAGAGCAGTCTACCCTAACCGCGATCATCGCCGGGACAGTGTTAGGACTGGCGCGCACTCAGTGCACCAGCGAGGCGCAGCGCTAATAACTGGTATACATTTTATCCCGATACTGTATCTGGAACCTGAGATCCTATAACCTAAAAACTAAGCAGGCAAAGGCTGGTCTTACAATAAATCAGTTAGTTGGTACTTGAATATCGGATGTTTCATTTCTCTCCCCCATCGTCACACGACAGATATAAGAAAAATTCCATTTTGGACAGGATTCGCGTAAAATCATATCTTAGTGCTCACTTACAGTAAAAATATGTAAATTTTCACGGTTCTAGCCCCAGTCCCAGGAGATAAGGCTGTGCGTTGATATGTCAGTTAGTTATATAATCTACTAGCTGACCCGGCAAACGTTGTTTTGCCATATAAATTATTATTTCTAGGTAATTTCTAGTGTAGACAAAAATAACTGACTCATTGTAAGTGTGTAAGGATGTGGTATATGCGTGAAATAGGCATGGAGCGCTGTGAACGATGAGAGAATATAAAAATAACAAACGCCAAACATTATTATTTTTAAGTTATTGTAAGTTATTTCTTAAAATTACATATCACTAATTAATTACGACAGTAACACTAACTAACAATATCAGTCTCTTAATGCTATAGCGTGAACAATATTTTTTGTTAGCCCATCTTTAGCTAACATAGCGGTCGCCCGCGGCTCCGCCTGCGTGGATATCGGCTACCGCTGCAAAAAGCCTTCCCAGGAAAGACACGGTCCCCGTGAAGGTGCGACGCACTGTGTGCGCGTGCGTCGCTCAGTAGCGGGTACCCGAAAGGGTAAGCCGCCGGCGGACCACCGAAGGAATGTAACATAGTTCCAGTGGTCCGCCAATAAAGGCGGAGAGACGGCACACGGCGGGTTTATTTAGTGGGTGAGGGCCCCACACTACCCTGTTTGTTGCCCCGAACAACGGGGTGTGCGGTTAGGTACATTTTTTCCCGCCTAAACAAAAAAAAAAAAAAAAAAGGATAGACACGGTCAGCAAAATTATTCCCAGGTCAATTCACAGACACCGACACTAACATCGACGACGCAATCATTATCCGCAGGCTGCATAGATTGTCTTTATGAGAATGTTAAAGTTGTTAATGATGAAAATATAAAAATGTAATTAATACTAAGTTTTCACTTTTGCCGGCAGTCCCGGAGTGAAACCCGTTGTTTTAGGATAGATAACTAAAGCGATTATTGTAGAGCTTCTCTATAAACAACATTTGACGTTAAATTATTTTCAGGTAACAAAATATACTGATGGTCGGGAGCCCCGACCCGTGATAGGGCAACGTAAAGTTGCCCATGTGTAAAACATTATTTTCGTAAATCAATTCCTACTAATTTGAATGTTTGGCCCTGGGATTTGTTTATCGTTAGTGGGAAAGAAATTTTTACTGGAAATTGGAGCCTTCTGAAGGGTATATAGGGCAAATCAGTAGGAATCATGGGTATTCTTGGTATATGAGCTAATTCACCAGCTGCAGGGCCGGTGATAATCTTCGCTACTATTAAATTATCTTTTAGCTCCTTTATAAGAAGTCTCGTGCCATTACACATATTGGAGGGGCTTAAATTTCTGAGAAGCATTATCGGCGTGCCAACTTTTAACGACAGTTCATGAGGTGGTAGCCCAGCGGGGTTCAGAGAATTTAAAAGTTCCTGGGGGTAGTGCACTGCGTCCTCGATGTTAGTGACGGTGTCTATGGATTTATAGCACTTTAGTTCACCCGGTACTTTCTGCATAATTAAATTGTTTATTTCGTTGACTGTTTCATTCCTGCGAGAAACTATTGCTCTACAACACAGCCAACGAAAATCATTTTGATGTAAGTTTTCGATGTCAGGATATATAGCATCTATCAGAATATCTAAATTATGGACTATTTGGCCTAGAGACTCGTCCAAAGTAACTGCATAATCGGTGCCCAAATTTAAAGATGGAAAAATTCCTTCTCCAAGTTTCAGCAGCTGTTGTGGAAAATTGCTATGCGTATTTCCATGTAGATGAGCTCTCATATTGGTGCGCAAATTCAAATGTTGAACAGATGTCCAAAGTTGTGACGATTTTAAACATGCCTTCATAATATCTGCTCGCGTACCTCTGTTGACGACTGGAAGCATTTGTCGGAAATCTCCAGCAAATACAAAAGTGATACCACCCATGACATTAGCAGAGCTTCGGAGGTCTTTTAAAGTACGGTCTACAGCCTCCACATGAGCGCTATGACTCATGGTGCATTCATCCCATATTACCAACGACGCGTCTTGCAGTAACTTACCAAGAGGCCCATTTTTCCGAATAGAGCACGTAGATCGTTGATCTAAAGATACGGATAGCGGGAGTTTAAACGTAGAGTGAGCAGTTTTTCCTTTGTTCAAGAGAGTTGCAGGAATTCCTGACGAAGCAACTGCAATCGCTATCTTCCCTGATTGCCGTATCTTAGCAAGTATCAAATTTGCGAGAAAAGTCTTTCAGGTGCCTCCTGGTGCGTCCAAAAAAAAATAATCTCCCCATGTTATTGTTCACGCTATCCACAATAGTCTCATAAGCATGTCTTTGATCTGGTACTAATTTTGGCACATTGTCATTTACAAACGCTGTTAAATCATTTCTGTTATACTGTTGTACCATTGTGTCAATAGTATTATTCTGGGTACGAACGGGGGAAGGTAATCCAAAATCACTTAAATTTTTGTCGTTTAATTCTAGTAGTTTGTTTTCTATTTTAATTAATCCTTCATTATAAATGACTTCAGTGAAGGGTAAAGTGTTATGCTGATTTTGTTGTCTGATACGATGTCTAATATCTTCACAGAACTGATCTTTGAAAGTATCCCATAACTTCAATGGTTCCGATAGTTGACAAAATAAAAGTATGAATACGAACAACTCCCTTAGTTTTTTTGGACAATGTGATAACGAAGCTTCGCTTAAAGTGTTACCCCAATGGTCATCGTTTTCAAGTAAACCTCGGTCACGGCAAGCTGCTTGATACGTCTCTTTGACAATACCGTTTACAGTTTTAAGGTATGTAAATGAGGTTGGAACTCATACGTGGTGCAGTAGAATCCTAAGATAAAAACACTCTGATTGTGATGGATGTATCCCGTCGACTCTACCTAAAGCGGCATCTTTTTTTATTTCCGGATGTCCAATTACATCTTCACCACGCCTCCTTCTAGTGAATTTATTATTTGCCCATGTATAGTATTGCGGGACTTCATGATACAGAAGAGTTTTCGCGAATTCATCTTCATTACAGAGAGCAAAAAATGCCAGTAATGTGGTATTGCGTGTGTTTTGGATAACTTGATGAGCTGTCCCTGGTGTAAAATACACCCTTTGACCGTTCTATAAATGAACGGCCAAATGCACTAAAGTAGGATGCCGGTCGTGAATGAGATATTCAAATAAGCGCCAGACAGCTTCAGATGTGCTTATGTACGAGTACCTGCCATTTAAATAGTTTTCGACCTCATCATGTGGGTTTCTAAGGCTAAAAGCTTCCTGATCTGAACCTTTATTTATATACTTACATATATATTTAATGGCTTGGACAGAGTGGCAATACTCCACGTTTATATGAGCATTAAAAGTCTTACATAGTAGCGGGGAGTATGGAGCAATCCACCTATTACCTATCGTCACCATGTTGCCTCTGATTTGTAGCGTAGTGCTTCGACCGCCATTTCCTGTATCGCGCCTACGATAAACTGGATACCCATCCTCTCCGGTCTGGGTATCGTCATGAAACGGCGAGGGTATTTTTTTGTGCAGACAGCGTTCTTCATGCATGGTGCAGCTAAATTATGTTCTCCGCCCCTGCGGGTCCATGTACCATATTTTTAGTTATAATGTCGTGTAGTACTGGATCAATTTCTTGACCGCGTAGCTCCGCAACTATGACACTGTCGATCTCATCTGGTTGTATTTTAGTTTCTAGCCAGAACAGCAAATGACAATGAGGTAAACCACGCTTTTGCCACTCCACACATGCCATATAACATTTTACTTTACCGAATATCTGTTCTTTGACAAATAATTTGATGAATTTCTTCATATTTAAATGAAATACACGTGAAATTATGTCATAACGGTCGAAAGACAGTGGTCCTGGTAGCAGCTCCGCCTTAATTTCAGGCCATACAGGGTTATATGTAAAAGTGACAAATAAGTCAGGTCTACCATAATTTCGGACGTACGTCATCGCGTCCTGCGTTTTCTCGTGCATGAAGCGCGGAGAACCCGTAAATGACGATGGCAATATGACATGTTGACCGATATTTGATGGATCAACATTTGCGTCATGATTTAAGGCATCTCTGAGATGAATGTAGTCATCAGCCCTCAATCATTGTTGATTCTGAGAAATATAATTTAATCTTTCCGATATCATTTTCGCCATCATGTCAACACAATATTGACTAAATAAGTATCTGTAATAATGTAACGGATTAAAAGAGTTAGTTCTAAACATTAATCTAAATGCATAAAATTGCATACACGAAACAGTTTTATTACACGCAGAACCCTGCTGAGGGATAGTCAAATAATAACCGTTTTCTCCTGTCACAAACATTATAGGATACTGTAGTGGATCATAGGACCGATGTAGCTCAGAAACTCTTTTGAGCTGTCCGTCTCTACCGTGTAAGACTATATCCCTGGGACCTTTGTCTTCATCGAGAACGGCTGCCTCGTTTACAGTAGAAGCATTATATCTGCCTCTGTGTGCTGTCTGTGGAGTGCGATCTGAATGAATAATTAACTTTAAATTATCTGAGGAGTTGAGTTCTAAGTTTTGTTTAAAACTTCGTATATACACGTTATGATTATTCAGAGCGGTCTGTAATTCGCGAATTAAATCCATTTTTAAGGTTGGTGCGATGCTTGATCGCAACGATAACTGGTCTGCATCCGAAATAAAATATATTTGCAAGAACTGTGGGTTATGGCCTGATGGTGGTAAAAGGCTACCAATTAGATGATACACCTGTCCTTCAATTTTAAAAGTGGGCATAAAATTACCTTCCCTGATTTCTTTTGCGCCAAAAGAAGTCATTTGAAAAAAACTATTGTATTTACGTATATTTGTTAAAAAATGACCAGATAATGGATGGTTATTAGTTAAAAGATTTTTTATTGGTTGTGGCGGCTCCTGAATGTTAGGAAGACAAACTTTACCTGAAGCACAGCACATACCATTAGGTTCGTCCGCCCATTTCTTGGCAGAGCAGTTACAGCAGATCTTATTCATGACTCCGATTTGGACGGACGTTTGTTGTGCATAATCAACCTGCGGATCATATCTGAAAGCCAGTCTGTTGCTGCTAGCTAAAATTCGATTGCGAACTCTATTTGTGGACAACTGCTGTCTCTCTGCATGAGCTCTAAGTCGCTGCAAACGCTCGACACTCGACTCTCTTTCGCGCAACTGAGAGGTCCTTATATTTTGCTCATGAAGACGTTGGGAATACTCCAGCCTCGACTCTCGTGCACGTAACTCAGAGGTTCTCAGATTTTGTTGTGCAAGGCGTTGCGAACGTTCGACACTCGACTCTCGTGCGCGTACCTGAGAGTTTCTCTGATTTTGTTCAGCAAGGCGTTGTGAAGTGAAGTGTGGTGTTCAGGTGAAGATTCTCCCATATGACGTATTCTTGCTGCCCGTGCTTGAGAACTATGTTTAGAAAGTTGAGACCTGACTCTCTTAGGCATTTTAAAATGTTTAAGAAAATGCTAATAGCGTGTAATATTCTAGCTCTGAAAAAAACTGTTGTTTAGCCCTGAAAAGAACTATTGTTTAGCCCTGAAAAGAACTGTTGGTTAGCCCTGAAAAGAACTGTTGATTAGCTCTGAGAACAACTGTTGTTTAGCTCTGAGAAGAACTTTTGCGTAGGTGTAGTTTTAAGAAAGAAATCTAAAAAAAAATCGCACGAAAATTATTAGACTTCACGCGTGCGTCGTGACGCAGCGGAAGGGAGCCGACCTCGCGTCTGAGCCGTGCCGTGGTACCTTACTCATAGATCTAAACTCCCCTCCCACATGCGCACCCCCGCCTTGGTGACGCTCACTCCGCAACGGGCCGTGCAGCAGAAAGCGTAATATTTTAATTTCGCCATAACTTCAAAACCAAATGTCCAATTTTAATCATTCAAAGACCAAATACTATCTACATAAACTGTACTTAATGATGAAATGTGCCGCGGACTTTTTGTAGATATTTATAAGATCTACAATCAATTAGAACATTTTATGGTTCTATCTTTTATAGTTTAGGCAGCGTACGCAAAATAAGTAACTTTTCTGGTTGATTTTTTACACCTTGTGTCCGAAAAACCCAAATATCCTACGGAACCCTATTTTTTTCCAAAATAAAATTTAGCCTATGTTACTCGTGGATAATGTAGCTTTCGAATGGTGAAAGAATTTTTAAAAACGGTCCATTAGTTTTTGAGCCTATTCATTACAACTAAACAAACAAAGTTTTCCTCTTTGTAATATTATATATTATTTATAACCTATATATAGGTTATTTTTCATATACAGCTGCAGCAGAACAGTGTCTGTGCATTTATGATATTTGAAAAAACAAACTGTCTTATACTATTTAGGCGTCTCAGAACACACAAATCACGCAAAAACTACGTAACAGATTTTGATGAAAATCGCTTTATTCGATAGCTAGACTAAACTGGTCTGGGTTGACTCCGGTCTCGTTTTAACTTTATCTCGGGAACTGTTTGACATTAGATACTTACCCGTTGTCCTAGGTGAACGATAAACGCTTCAATACTACGCGACTCGACACGAGACGAAAATATCAAACAGAGGTTGTATGTGCTTATGGCCTACATCCATCCATCCATCCATCAGCCTTTTAAAGTCCACTGCTGGACATAGGCCTCCTCAGGAATGGGGGATAGTGCCGTAATCGCCACGCTTGGCAGGCGGGTTGGCTTTCGCAGTGGATGTTGTTAATACTCGATGCTGCTGCCCACTCCCCCGTATTCCCTCATTCGGCTTTTACGACTCCCACGGGTGGAAGGGGGTGGTACAATTCGAAAGCCGGCCCCACACGGCTCATGGCCTACGTTGTCGCCTAATTTGAATGCGACACAAAGTGGTTAAAGTTTTAGCCCCAATATGTCGCATCGCATCCCGTCGCGTCGCGTAGCTCACCTAGGACAACGGGTTACTTAATTGAGGAAACCTGCGTTGCAATGGCTTCTAGCCATCGAGAAAACTCAAAAAGTCTGCCAACTCATGTTAGGAAAGGGCCTAGACTTCTTTCGGTTTGAGGAGAAATTTACGTCCAAAATTGAACTGTAATAAGTTATGAAAAAAACTATATGTTTCGTGAGCAAACTTAATACTAAGTTAATGACTTCTCTCATATTTCATGTAGTCACAAAAATACGAATGTTTAATATGTTTTTGAAGACCTTCCTAATGACGGAGAACGGTGGAATGTGTACGTGAACAAACCCATTTCTTCCTAATTACAAATGGGATAGCATCAGTCTCATACACAAATGCCATATAAAAAAACTCCCTAATTTGCCAAATCCAAGTCCGACAAAATGAATTTCCCGAATTTCAACTGCAGTATTTTTGTGCAGTTAATACACAGATAACGGAGTGGTTTAAATACCGACCTCCCGCCCGAGTATTTTGCGTTCGGTTCCTACGACTCCTACCTTGTAATATCATATAAGTACTTATATAATTATCAAATTAGACTATCACAACCACATTTATTACGCTATTCAAACAAGCTGGCTACTATACGGATCATATGAATTAATTAAAATAGCAAACAATCCTTTCATTTGGATTACAAAATATTCACATTAAAATAAAGTAGTTTTCTTAGTTTATTAATCCTACTGCATACCTATTTACTCTGTGGTTATTATTTAAAAATTGTTTGTGGAATTTTAGGCGCGATGGCCAGTAATAAAAAGCTAAATCAAAATCTGTTAAGTAGTTCTTGCCTGATGTGCGAACAGACAAACAAACAACACTTTTACAAAATATTGTGTTAGCCTAATATTTCGTTGTTTTTCTTAAATATCTTTAATGCCCAGACACAACTCTGTTAAAGCTTTATAATAGTATAGATAGTCTATATTATGTTCTAAGCTATTATACCCATAAAAAAACATACATAAAAATCGTTCTGTAATTTTTTTAACTACTATTGACCCTCTCTTGGACCCAGGCCTACTCTCACAGAGAGATGAATTTAGGCTGTGTTTAACACACTGGCTGAATGCGAGTTGACAGTCTCTACAAGCCATCAGAAAAAAAATGTCTTACCACTGAAGTAATGTTCCAGTGAGCCGCCAACACAGGCGGAGAGACGCCTCACGGCGAGTTTATTTAGTGACTGAGGGCCCCACACTACCCTGTTCGTTGAAAAATTCCTACTCTCACAAAGAGATGAATGTAGGCTGTGTTCAACACACTGGCCGAATGCGAGTTGGCAGTCTCTACAAGCCTTCAGAAAAAAATCTTAGGCATGCAGGTTTCCCTACGATGTTTTTATTTGAAATGATTTGATTGATTTAATTTGATTTGATGTTTTTTATTCACTGAGCGGTGATAATTTATAAACCAATATGTACACATAATTTTTGGAAAAATATTTTAGTTGTAGTTGTGTGCCGCGCAAGGTTTGTACTGGAGATCGAACTTGAAACCACTGTCTTTGAATTCCTTGGATCAACAATCGTAGAGACACACAGGGGTATATTGCATAAGCGAAGCGATGAGGTGTGTAAATACTATTCTCGTTTCACGGAGAAAAACTGATTTTTCTAACTTAAAATGTCTCTATTTATCATATATTACACTTGTAAAATAATATATACACACACATATCAACAACAAACACTATTTTTAACATTCATGATATTTTTGATGCCATTTTTGTTATTTAAACTATGTAGTTAAAAAACTGTTTTAAAAACTTCTGTCGTGGACGTCCGTTTGTTGTAGGTAATGTATGTTAACACGATAACGACCAAAATAGAAGTACTAATCGAGTCTTTTTTTTTCTTTTACTAATTAGTATGATCACGAATAGAGCCCTATTACTTATCACGGTCTGATTCGATGTGGTTTTCATTGTTATTAAATAAACAAAAAAATAGTGAATATTTACGATCGACTCTAAAACCAGCGATACGCAATACCTTATTTCGTGAGAATTACTTAAACTATTTCCAATATAGAAGTACTTCTTAAAATTAGCGCTAGATGGCGTATAAGACATGAAAACCTCATTAGTAGTTTTTGAAATTAGCGCTATCTATGTGATTTATTGAAAACTACTTAGTAAGACCAATAGATTATTAGTTACTTATTAAATAATCAATTTTATTGTCAAAAACGAAGATTATGAGGCGTGCACTTTTGGATTTTCCAAAGTATTGTTTATTATACATAATATTGTATAGATTTGTAGAGGTAATGAAAGTGATGGAGCGACCTGTGTCTGTACGTCTTGTAGCACATTGATAAATAGTTGTTTTGATAAATCTGTATTCTGTGGCAGCAAAGATTTATCGCTTAGAGTAAAGCATAGAGGTTCTCAAAGTTATAATCCAATACACCCCAATATAACAGTTTACATTCCGTCGAAGTTATTTTGTTGTTATACAACTGTAGAAAAATATTTATTCTATGTTCAATAGAAGGGCGTAATCGTAGCTACAGATATTAATAAAGCAATAAATATTAGACTTTGTAATAAAGGTTATTATACAGTTTTGGATTATCTTGGAAATAAAACAAAATTGGCTTGAGCTGCTCCTTATTAATTATTATGTTTATAAAGTATGCCATTTGGTTATGGCATTTTTTCATATCTTTTTAGTTATAAGAATTATAAATGTATTAAATTGGTGAATTAAAAAAGTGGCTCATAAGTTTCATGCCGGGTTCTTCTCATAAAAAGCCTTTACTACGGAATCCAGCCACTGGCGGCGACGATCTTTACCTTTGCTGTTGCGGATGCACTTGCCTCGGGCGCTCGTGTTATCTATTTGTGAATAAAAAAAAACTATTGACGATTTAAAGTACTATATAATAGGTCTATGAAATAAATATATTTATGAATTTTAATTTATATCTTAACTAGATTCTGTACATGGCTCCATCGGTGTGGTTTTCGGAATATAAATAAATCACACTACAGCACACTACTCGTAATTGTCTCGGTATAAATATACCTATCTCAAGGGAACCATTCATTTTCCCGGATAAAAACTAACCTATGTCCTTGTTTGGGTTCCTGAATATATGTATGTAATATTTCGTAATTATTAGTTCAGTGATTACGGCGTAAAAGCGTAACAACTAAATTAACAAGCTCACTTTCGCATTTATATTACTTAACATAGCATAGCAGCACGCCTGTATTCCCCGAAGGGGTAGAAGAAGTGTATTACACACCCATGGTTCGCCAGCTATGTTAAAGTCCCACGTTGCCGTCTACCGGGCACATTTACAAACTCCGGGCTGCTACTAAAAAAAAAATATTTTTACGAATCTCAATAACACTGCCTGATCCGGCTATCGAACCTGCACACTACCGCTGCACCACACAGGCAGATTTATTTGTTTATAATCGATAAACTCGCCGTGTGGGGCCGGCTTTAGAATTGTCCCACCCCTCTCCACCCATAGGAGTCGTAGGAGCCGACTGAGGGAATACCGGGGGAGTGGGCAGCAGCACTCCCTCGAGTATTAACAACATCCACTGCGATCGCCAACCCGCCTGCCAAGCGTGGCGATTATGGCACTATCCCCCATATGAGCGAAACACATGTTGTGGCGTTCTCTTGGGGAGGCCTATGTCCAGCAGTGGACTTCGAAAGGCTGATGGATGGATGGATGGATGAATCGATAAACTCTGAAATTACTAAACAGATTTCTTATCAAAAACGGTACATTCAGAAGTAAGGTAAGATATGAGGGTTATGTAACAATATCCTATGACTTACGGGAGTAGAGTAGTGACGTTAACACAGGTGGAACCGCGTGATACAGCTGGTTAAAAATAAATTTGTCAGTGATTCCATTAACTGGCCTAATGATACTTTTGGTCTCAAAATTAAGGCCATCAGTCAGGAACAGAATTATACTAACACAAAAACATTAACTTGGGACCATTTCTACATCATTTACTTTTAACTGACATTTATAAAAAGTTAAAAAAAAATAGCACGGCAGTTAAGAGATTTTGGCCCTGAATTTCCCTGTAAATATGCTATACAGTTTTGAACCTTATGATATATAAATAAATTTGTATTTTGTTCAAGCGGTAATTATTTAGTGGTTTATACGCATAGATTTCTTGAAGTTAAACGATTACGGTTTAACATCGGAGGGGCAAAGGTTCACATGGTATATTACTTTTTTTTGTAAATACATACATATCCATCCATCCATCAGCCTTTTAAAGTCCGCTGCTGGACATAGGTCTCCCCAAGAATGGGGGATAGTGCCGTAATCGCCACGCTTGGCAGGCGGGTTGGCGATCGCATTGGATGTTGTTAATACTCGAAGGAGTGCTGCTGCCCACTCCCTCGGTATTCCCTCAGTCGGCTCTTATGACTCCCATGGGTGGAGAAGGGTGGGACAATTCTAAAGCCGGCCCCACACGGTAAATACGTACATATAATAGATAGAAAACACCCAGACTCTGTACAAATATCTGTGTTCATCACACAAATAATTGTCCTGAGTGAGAATTGAACCCATGAATTAACCCTTTCCAGTGATGCTGGCACGTAGCACAATGATGGAGTCAGCACAGCTCGAGCATGTACCTACTAAATTGTTCAGTCTCATAATAAATATTATCTTTCTAAATTAATTCTTTAGGACTGTAATTCAGAAAACAAATGTCTCTTTACCATTGTCCAGAGATACGTATGATTTATCAAGTAATAAAAAAATAAATTTCCACGAATGAGTTTCACCGCTGAAGACTGGTTATATTATTTGAAATATAACACGGCATAAAGTACACTTACAGTACTTTAAACTAGACGACACGGTAACGACATGATCTAGTCGTTGATACAAGATTAAATTAACTGTGATGAAATCGAATTAAAGAAGAAAAAAAAAGGAGAGAAAGATGACTGACTGACTACTTTGACTGGCTCGTTGGTGCAGCGGTAGGGTGAGCGACTGCTAATCATGAGGTCTCGAGCTTTTACCTAAAAAGAAAAATTCTCAGTAGCAGCCCGGAGTTTGGAATGTACCCGGTAGACGGCAATAGGCTCGCGCCCTATTACGTGGGACTCAAACATAGCTGGCGAATCGTGGGTGTGTAATACACCTCTACCTACCCCTTCGAGAAATATAGGCGTGATGCTATGTTTTTAGAAAGATAATAACTGTTATGTTCAAAAGAAATATAAAAGTGGTAAATATGAACTGGTCTTAAGTGATGAAACGACATTTGATGGTCACGATCGGCAAAAAAGCGACATTTTTCTGGTTATTGTTGCTACTATTTGTTAACTTATTAAATTTATTTCCTTAAAAGTTAGCAGCGCAAATAAACATACCAAAAACAAACACAAAACACTTGCCCAAAACTTTCGAACACTATTATTATGACTGTTATCACTCTATATTATTGTCTAGTATATGTCCTCTACTATAACTGTTTAATCTCGTGTCTTATTTTTGATGCAATCTCCACTCTCCAATTATAGTGGTCGAAGAAAGATTAACAATAGGCTCATAACGTTGCTGAGTCAACGAGCAACAGTTTACACTTACCATTAATATTGGGCTATTAGTTCTGGTTAAAAACTAATCAATTTATCAGTTAATGTGAACCCTATGAAATTAAAATTGTTGTAGTATTTGGCGATAGACCATTTGGTAGTTATTAGTTTCAGATAATACTAGTCATTTCCTACAGCTCCGCCGCAGCCAAATCTAGTTTTTAGGTTATAACCTGAGATATATCTCAGGTTCCCAATATTGTAGCGGGATAAAATGTTTACCAGTTTTTAAGTCTAATCAAGAGCTTTTCTCATCAAAATCCGTTCAGCGGTTTTTGCGTGATGCGCGAACGAACAAACAGATAAACAGACAAAAAATCTAAATAAAAAATGTTTTGTGTTCAGATACGATATGAAGGTTTTTTTTTGTTTTTTATTTTAAGGCTGAAAAAAATGTTCCTAATCTCACACCCCGTCGTTCGGGGCAACGAACAGGGTAGTATGGGGCCCTCACCAACTAAATAAACCCGCCGTGTGCTGTCTCTCCGCCTTTGGTGACCTCCACTGGAACCATGTTACATTCCTTCAGTGGTCCGCCGGCCTGCTTACACTTTCGGGTAACCTTAACTGAGCGACGCACCCGCACACGGAGTGTCGCACCTTCGCGGGAGGCCTTGCGGGTGGCGGACGTCCCATCTATTCACAGCTAAGGCGGTATTAGGTCAACACCGTGCGGTATCCAAGTATGACCCTGGACGCGACGACTCTCTGTGGTCTCCATAGAAGAACCCGGTTCGGTGCGTCCAGGGCCTCCGCCCACACGGGTGCGCCGTACAACGCTAGCTACCGGACCACCCTCGCGTAAAGCCGTCGCCTGGTGCTAGACCAGATACTTAATCTGGGCCTGTACCCCAATTTGGACCATGTCCACCGTGATCGAGGCGCCAGCAGGTGGCTGACGTCGGGGCCCATGGAAAAGTAGGTCCTCCAACTTATTTAGGGCCACCCTAAGCCCCAGCGCCCCAATCCTCCTGACCACCTCCGAGTTCCCTAAGGTGGGCCTATATGCAGCCTAATACAGTATTTTTTCTCAAATACACATGTCTGTTACAGCTTTATAACAGTATAGATACTGTTAGTTTGTCATAGAAGTGTTTATCTTTTAGGTGTCGTGTCGCATCGTGTAAAAGTCCATCTGTCGACATATACCGCTAAGGGCTGAAGCCAGTAAATTGTCAGCGATTTAGCAAACAAAATGAGAACGTGTAGTAATTTATGACGAAGAGCGACTATAGAGCACGTGTAAAAATTTTAAGTGTTAGGTTGCTACGCTGTAATAGCTGTTTGTTGAATTTGCGAAGATAATGAATTTTAACTGACATTAAAAATGAAGGAAATATTTTTTACATCTTTTTTATATTGATCGATGATAGCCTCTAGATGCCTTGTTATTTTGAACATGAATAGGCTGGTTTCACTGAAGAAGTGTCATCCTCTCCCAAAATATTGACTTACAGTAACAGTGGGTACATCCCCTAATTCCTTGGGGTTGGCAACGAGTAAGTAACATCTATGGTAGTGCTAGAATTTGTAAGTTACAGTAGCCGCTTATCATTAAACTGCATGATGAATTACCATCTTGTTGTATAAAAATAAAAAAATTACCTACGAGTTTATGGATCGATTCTGTATTTCTAGGTAATGTAGACCACCTTAGTAGTCTTATACAAATACGGTAATGATTATTTGGGAATCCTTACTATAATCCATCCAACCATTTATTTAACTATTGATATGAGCGTGCCTAAAAAGTTCCTTATTTATTTTACAGGCACCCTAGACAAAAAAATGTAATACGATAGTGAAGCGATATGCTTTTTTGTGTCAGTATATATCGATATAACAGAGATTATTTAAACATTTTTGATCTATATTTTTTAGCATTTGACATACTCCGTTACTTTTTAAAGTACAAATTATTTGTGAATAAGGAAAAAGAGATTTTTTGTACGAGCGGGAATCGAACCCGCGTCTTTTCCAATCCGGGGAAGTGCTCTAAGCCACTGAGCTATCGTACAGACCTATTGGTCATCCCAATTTCCTCATCACGGGTTCGATTCCCGCTCGTACAAAAAATCTCTTTATCCTTATTCACAAATTGTACTTTAAAGAGATTATTTAAGTTGATATTTCCATGAAAAATGCTCATCTGCATAGTAAATGAAATATTTTCATTTTATTTACATAAGTACCATATGAACTCTCTATTACGTTCTTAGTTGTAACAAAAATATAACATAGACTTTAATACAGTTTGGTTGGTTTACCTATAATAATATTTTTTGTAACGCAACACTCAACAGCTGTTTTCTATAACGTATATTTATAACACAATATAAGACATTAAGCAATACTAAACTATCAATGTGTTAAATCGATTAAAACTTATTTATAATAATTAACTGAATGAGGCGACACTAAAAAACTAAAAACTCCAAACACAAAATTAACACGTGTTTCACCTCTGCGAAGCTTACACCTGTAATTTGCATAAATCCCCCTTCCAATACCTGACAATTACAACGAATTAAAGTTGGGTTCTAAAATGGACAGTCTAATATATTTATAAAGTCAATTGTTACAAGAAATCGAATCGGTAACAAATTAGGACATGACTCAGTACTCGAACTGTCAAAATTAAAGTAAATGGTTGTACAGGCATACCTATTAGGTATAAATGCGAAAGTAAGTTTGTTTGTTTCTGCGCTTTAGCGCTCGGGAAGTACCACCCTCTCATAGAAGACCAGCGTAAAACAACGGCAGGTATTGCTACAGTGTTCCACTGATAGAATATAATATGGTTACACACGGCGGGTTTCTTGTGTGGCTACCCTGTTCGTTGCTCCGACCGACGGGGTGTGTAGTTAGGTACATTTTTTCCCGCCTAAAAAAAGAAAGTGATTCTGCAGTTGTATTTTGGCTGTAGCACAAGTGCACAACACACTGATGTGCTTCATGACCAGTCACACAGGAGACGGTGGTGCTGACCCGTTCGGCCCCAATAACAAGTGAGTACTCTCACTTCACACCCAGCCCTACCACCAGTAATGCAATGGGTGATAATTGCTTATTTCCCTTAGTCGCCTTGTAAGACACCCGCGGGTGAAAATGGGGTGGTGAAAGGATGGGGTGGCGACACTTGTATTCTTAGCTCGTCACCACACATAAAGAACAATATTAAGAATATACCTAAATGTTTTGTATATTATACTATACTAATATATTATTATTGAAAAGCTTTAGCACGTCATGACTGTGTCCAGGAAGTTTCCACTCAGCATGGTGTGTTGTTATAAGAGATGACACAGCGCTCATTTTCAGTGCGAACTTTCACAATGACGTGTTTTTCGTTATATGTCAGATTACCGACATAGTAATGGGATAAAATGTATAACGTTTATAAAGTTTGTATTCCTTATGCTGAAACAAACGAAGCGACAAAAAATATGGCGTATTGGTTAAGATACTAAGCTTCTTTGTTGTATATTGTGGTTTTGATTCTCACACAGGAATGTTCTTTGTGTGTTCTACAAATGATTATTTTAGTCTTGGTACTTACTGTGTCCGTGCCACACCATACAAAGATAGATATGGTGCAAGGTTTAAAAAAGGAAGTAGTAACTTAAAAAAAAGAAAAGTAAATGATCCGTCACGGGTCGTCTCGCAGATGTGAAAACACCGATTTTTTTTCTTTCTTCAAATATTATTTGAGTCTTATATAACGTTAAGTATGAATGTATTGTCGAAATTAGCAGTCAGGAGCAAGGGTCACGATTGCTGAATTGGCAAAGCATCTGGACGGTATCCAGGAGATGCAGGTTCGAATCCTGCTCGTGACTGTTATATTCGATTTAAAATTTTTCACTTTGTGTTTAATGTATGTTGCTAAGCATGTCAAATGCTAAAAATATATATAAAAAAAAATATATCTAAATATTAAATTGTATATTAACATTAGATAATAAGATGCAGACAAGAGCCAAATAGGCTTCTTTCAAACATATTTTTAGCTAAATCTATTCAGTTAGGGCAGTGGGAAAATATATACAAATCTTGAACATCATTCTGAGAACGCTCTTGTGTTCAAAAAAAAAATCCCGATATAAAATAACGGCAACGTAACCTCTTAAAATTTGCTTCTAATAAAAAAATCCGCATTATTTATTAACGTACGTTGATAAAATTAATAATTAATTTTATTTTTTAATTATTCAATTTATTTTTAAATTATTTATTTTATGTTTTATACCAGAGAAAAAGTGGGGATAGCCAAAAACATCAAAATGTGGAAAGACATCATCACAGTTAGCCATAAAATGTTAGTTGCACATTGTGTTGCATTTCTTCGACTTCACGCGAGTTGATATTTTAAATAAATTTGTGAACTAATACCGTGTTGGCATTGACAAGCTTGCAATTAACGTGCTTAGTGTACTTTATACAGGTGGGTGATACTGATACTGGTATAGTATTCATCGATACTGTTCATCGATTCGGATTTTCGACAGCGTAACGGATGGCTGTATGCTAAAAAATCGGATCTGCCCAGTGTACATAATAGGCGAGTATTATAATAGAAATGCTCCACTCTGATATTTATAGACAGAAATAATCCAATATAATACATTACACATTCATACAAGTCCTACGGTATTTTTTTTAATGACTAAGCTGTTGGAGATCTGAGTGTATTTGCGATGCGAATATCGCTGGTACAAATTCCACTAGTAGTTATTTATATCATATCTATTGCCACCATTTTTATTTTAGAAAGTGTTCGAGCATGTTGTCTAGAACAAAAATTCAATAACATTTGTGGCATGACGTAAAGATTTAATGATATAACTATTAGACGCACTTATGGACAAAAGATTTTGAAGAATTTAATTTGTATGTGTGAGGGACTTGTTGGTTGAAAAAAAGAATATGTTGTAAACAGAAGAACCTATGAGAAGCCAAAGGAACATCACGTTAACCAAATATAAAACTGGATTGCCATATTATAAACGTCCTTAATTTGTTTCTAAGGAACATTGAACAACAGAACATTTAATTATGGCGCTTCGAGTGTCTTAAGTCACTTGAAACGAGACGAAATTTCTATCTTTATTTAATAAGGTTTTGAGAAACTAAATTGAAGTGAAATTTGACTCAAACTTTTTGAGAAAATAACATAATTTTCTTGTTATTCATTGTTTTAGCCATTGACCTAACAAAAATGGACGTCGGGTCTAGTACAAAATTCACAAAAAAAGTATCTCTAGTGAACCTATATAAACGTAGGTGTACATTATATAAATACATACAAACTTCAACATTCTAGTTGCTAACAAGATTTCAACCTTGTACCATTATATTGATGTTGAGTTTTCTTTGCAATCATTTACTAGGTTATGTAGCTTCTACCAATTCAGACCGCGCCATGATTCACCTTATGCAGCTTCTTTTATTGAATATTATATGTTGCTGATTTATTATTTCAACTATTCAAAATTTAAAGAAAATTGTTTTTATACAAAACTATCCTATGCCCACGGCTGCGCCGCAGCCAAAAGCTAGTTTTTAGGTTATATCTCAAGTTGCCGATATAGTAGCGGGATAAAATGTATACCAGTTTTTAAGTC
Source organism: Leucoma salicis (assembly GCA_948253155.1). Classification (NCBI taxonomy): domain Eukaryota; kingdom Metazoa; phylum Arthropoda; class Insecta; order Lepidoptera; family Erebidae; genus Leucoma; species Leucoma salicis. The sequence goes on from OX411812.1 coordinate 1,500,136, forward strand.
TAATCGAGAGCTATCAAATAAAAAAATAGCATTAAAATCCGTTCATTAATTTTTGCGTGATGAGCGAACGAACAAACAGGCAATCAGATAAACAGACTAACAGACAAAAAATCTAAAAAAAATTGTTTTGTGTTTAGCCTAATACAAAAACACAATTCAATTCCGATGCATTTCAAAATAGGTGTGTTGTTGTATTTTGTACCATGATGTCTAATTGAGCGATCTTGTTTAGGTTGTCAAGAAAGTTCAAGGTACGAATTTCAATACAAAGATGTCATGTTTTCGATTCAGATTATGTGCTGATTCGGCAAAAAACAAAAGATTGCGTCTTTAACACGTCATGGTACGAAATTGCGATTTAATTCAGATTGGGTTCTAAACTGGATCGCGTTAAGAGTTCGTGGTAAGCCTAAGTATATTGAACGTCTAGTCATTCGGTCTACCAAATAAAGACTGACGCGCGGTTGTATATCTTTTGGCGTTTTGTACTCATTTGGTGCGGACACTTTTGAGCGCGGACACGAGGTCCATTTGTTGGTAGGTCAATGGTTCTAGCTGTTGCCAATGATATCACAATTAGTTAATCACACGATCATATGTGATGATCACCACCATTTATTATTATTATTCTACGGAACATAAATTATCTGTATACTTAAATAGCTCTCCCACAGGAATCATTTATTTTGCCAAGATAAGAAGTAATCTATGTCCTTATCTGGACTTCAAACTATACGTATGCAAAATTTCAGTTCTATTAGTTCATTAGTTGTGAAAGCGTACAACAAACTCACTTTCACATTTTATAATATTAGTAAGGGGTCGTCCATTAATCACGTGAGGCTCTAATGGGGGGTTAGGTTCGATAAAAATCACGAAATATCACAAGGAAGGAGGTGTAGTGAGACATTACGTATATTTATTTTGTCGTTGAACGTGCGATTTCTAAACAATCCAAAAGCGGCGTGTGAAACTGAATTAGATTATACTTACCTGTATTAATAAGAAAATATTATGAATTTTTTAAGATAGTGTGTACTAAAAAATACACGTCATTTTGAATAGGGAACGGGTGTTAATCTTATCACGTACCACCAGGGGTAGAAGGGTTTAAAAAATGTTAAAAAACTATCCGAAAAGATAAGGATATCGCCTCCTCTGAACGAGGCATTCTAGAAACCTCTCGGTATCAAATAAATAAGCCAATTCCCGAAGGACGGACTAGAAGTAAATATTACCCATATTATACTATTAATCCTAATGAAACAGTTGTCGTTACGGCCTAAGGATACATTTCACCCCATTCTTTCCCCTGGGTGTCGTACAAAGCGACTAGGGGCAGTAAGCACTTATACGCATTACTGGTGCTACGCATTACTGGTGGTAAGATTGAGTGACCATATATTATGTTATCACACTTGAATGGGTCGGTATCACTATCTCTCGTGAGACCGCTACGTACGGCGCTTCGATATGTTTGGGCTATAGCGCAAGATAGTCTTCCATTAATTCATTTTTAATTAACGAAATGAAATGGTGAGCAGCGGCTTGGCAGTATTCATAGTATTGTTTAGTCCTAAACAACGAGAACAGAAAAACAGAAAAACTAATTTATTCTATTACTAACCATCCAATCCGGGGAAGTTGCATGAGACGCAGGGTCGAATCCTGCTAGTAGTGAAGTTTCCTTTATCCACTTTCAACAAATAACTTGTTGTTTAAAGTAGCATGTCAAGTACTAAAATACTGATCAAAATAAGAAAATTTAAGAAAATTGCACAGAAAAATTAAAAATTTCATACGACTTAACGATAAGCTAAGACAAGTCAGCTAGTTAGCTAATAGTTTTTAAACGGAGATAAAAAATAACACTGTAGTACAAAAATTTAAATACAATAAAAATTACGAAATATATAATGTCTGAAAATTAAGGTCTATGAACGTGTGTCACCGGAGATGACTTACGAAACAGAGGCGTGGTCTCATAATGTGTAAATGCCTCATAACGAAGTCACTAAGTGCGATATGGAGCGGGTTATATTACTCGGGAACTCTCTACGTGACCTAATATGAAAATCCGTACCATAAAAAGAGTCACTGACGAAAACTAAAAAAAAATATATTTTGCATTATTTTTTTCTCAAATATTTTAAATGTACACACGTAGGTCTATCTCAGCTTTATGATAGTATGTATAAAACTTATTTTTAAGTAAATATAAAGTGCCACAATTTGAATACTTGTTCAATATTGAAAAGCTTTTAATATGTCTATTTTTTTCACAAATCAGTCTTAAATTTAGAAATTAATTTAGTCCTAGGTTGAGTCTAGTTTCATACTAGACTCAACCCGCGACTTCGTCTGTGTGGAGTCCAGCAGGCCTATGATGAACTCTTAGCTAGCGATTCAATTCCGACGCAATTCAAAATAGGTGTGTTGTTGTATTTCGTACCATGATGTCTAATTGAGCGATCTTGTTTAGATTGTCAAGTAAGTTCATGGTACGAATTTCAATACAAAGATGTCATGTTTGCGATTCAGATTATGTGCTGATTCGGCAAAAAACAAAAGATTGCGATGGTACAAAATTGCGATTCAGTTCAGTTTGGTTTCTTAACTGGATCGCAATAAGAATTCGTGGTAAGCCTGCTGTATACTAAATAAGTCACCCTACGGCATATTCATTATTTTTTTTACAAAAATACCTATCCATTATGATCCATCCCTTTTTACGGGATAAAAGGTTGTTTATGTACATGTCTGGGTTCCAGATTATATCTATTCAAAATTCGATCATGGTCGTCTCAGTAGTTACGGTGTTAAAGCATAACAAATAAACAAACTTACGTATTTTCGTCTTAATAATATTATTAAAGATGAGAACATTTTTCCCAACAGGATATATTATCTTTGGCGACTTATAGTCTACGAAAGAAACTTGAAAATGAGATTTTTAAATTTAAAAGATAAAACTTTTTGTATTAAAGATAATGTGTTTCCAATAATTTTATGGTTTGTTTTAGTTTTAAGTTTTCATCAAATAATAATAAAGTCTGTTTCTAATGTAAGTGTATTTTTAATAAAAATTCTTCTGAATTTGAAGCTTGAATAACTAAATATTAACAAAAAGTTTAAAAACATGCTTTAAAACATTTTAACAATCCTAGACTGTGAGGAGGTTAAGTACTCGGTCGAAATTATTGTCATTGATTCCTTATAATATTACACACTATTCAAAATTATAATCGGGCACCTGAAAATTATTTAATGGTTGAAAGATTCTGTTAGGCTGATAGAAAATACATGTCAAATTAATAAAATCGTGTTAAAAACAATAAAATAATTTTATATATTTTTGAAGTGAATACTTCTTTAGAATCGTTGTGATTTGAAACTCGATGAAACGAAAATACGTCACGATAAAGAAACAAACACATAAATGTATAGGATTAACAGTCAGTTGCAGAAAAGTCCATTAAAGTTATTTTAACAATGAAAAATTTTTTTTTCACAATCATTATTCCTTGGTAGTTGATTTGAAACCTCAGTCTCCGGCTTGCGTGATCAATACTTAAACCATATGACCACGGTGTACATAATATTAAGTTTGAAAAAGTGATATGCATTCAATAATAAACTAATATCTCTGTTTTGCTATGTTCACTTGGTATTCCCATGCCAGTTGTAAAGTATTTTTCTCACCTACTGAATCATATGCTTTTTAACTGACTTTAAAAAAGGAGAAGGTTATCAATTCGGATGTTTATATTTTTTTTTATGTTTGTTCGTAATAATAATTTGTACTTTAAAGTAGCTGAGCATGTCAAGTGCTAAAAATACAGATCAAAATGTTTAAAAAATCACGCCATAAAATAGTATGAATTTTAATTGCAAAATTAAACTTACTATATTGGATTAACGCATGTAAATGCGTTCCGGTAGGTGGCGTTGGTCGTTAAGATAAATATTATAAGGAGATTGGGTATGACCGAAAGGTAGTGCGGTAGCTCAAAGGATCAGAGCACTTCCCCGGATTGGAAGGGACGCAGGTTCGATTCCCGCTCACACTAAAGTTCTCTTTTTCCTCATTCATAAATAATAATTTGTACTTTAAAGTAGCTGAGCATGTCAAGTGCTAAAAATACAGATCAAAACTACGCAACTATTTTATAAAAAAACACTAAAATGCAAACAATAAACAATTAAAAAAAAATGAAAACAATAAACTACCTTCAATGAACACCCAGGAACTATAAAACTATAAATAACTGGTACATACGATTTCCGTGCTAGACATCTACTGATGTGTTTGAAGCCGGTGCCAAAAATTATTTTATTATTTAAGTACCCTTAAATGTATTCATTGTTTTTGTCCCGGTGGTGCAGCGGTAGTGTAAGCGACTGCTGATCATGACGTTCGATTCCCGGGTCGGTAGACGGCAACAGGCTCGTCCCCTATTACGTGGGACTTAACATAGCTGGCGAATCGTGGGTGTGTAATACACCTCTGCCTACCCCTTCGGGGAATACAGGCGTGATGCTATGTTTTTTTATGTTTTATTGTTTTTGTTACTTTTGGAATTGGCACCGGCTTCAAACACATCTGTAGTTGTCTAACACGGAAATCGTATGTAAATACTAATTATTTATTGCTTTTTAGTTCCTGGGTGTTCTTTGAAGGCGGTTTTTTTTTTAATTGTATATGTTATTTATGTTGCTATGGTGAGGTTCACAAGATCTTTTACCAAGGTTGACCCATGAATTCCTACGGGATCCATTATATCGTTGCAGAAAACAAAATTTAAATGTAATTTATTGCTCCATTAAATTTAATTAATGAGAGGTAATTTTAAGGTCGATAAAAAATAATAAACCTTACTTTTATCCTAATACTCCTGATACTCTATGTCCATCTCAATCTCTCGTCGGCTACTTTTCAGAAGTTTCACTTTTGCCGTGTGTGAATTGCACACATATGGTTTCTTTCCTATTATTAGTAATGTATTTTAAACTTTACAAAACGATTGAAATACTAAAACAGTTACATAAAAAAATTACCACAACTAAGTTTAAATATTCGACCTTCTACAGATCGTATCCGACTATTCGTCTCTCCCTTTTGTGAGAATGTCACTGTTTCTTTGGGGATACTCCACGCTATTTATTGGAAGTTATACACAATTCCACTTGTTTGCTTAATTTTTCGTTTAGAATTCGTAAAATAATTACATACAAGTCCATTCATTTTCTGAAAATCTTTATCTATTTTGTGTTCTATACACAAAACGGGGGCAGGGCTATCGTTTGATATTGGGGTTATCGTGTTCCGCGAGCGCCACTCGATGAGGTAGGGCAGCATGAATGGGCCGGCAAGATCGGGGAAGTACTCTCACAAAAGATTCGTGTGAAACAACAGTATTTACTACTACTGTGAGTGAGAGCGCCGGAGACACAAACCCGCTTCCTATCATCTCCTTAGTATCACTATCAAACCTCTCTTCAATATCCTCCCTGTCTACCTCCTATTCTTTGCTACTCACGTAGTATAAAAAAAATCAAACTAACGAACTCACTTTCACAGTTTTAAAAATATTAGTAAGGATTACAGCGTGTTGAAAAGTCAAAGGTGGTATCGGATTGAAGAAATATTGTAGTCTCTCAGAGATGAACTGCTCGTACTCGTTCATTATCGCTGCTCCAACTACTGACCTGATTATACAAACTCAATTATTGAACTAATTCCTTAACACGATAAGAGCGAGTATCGTGTCAGTCTGTCTGAAGCGTTATCTAGTCCTTGTTAATCCGACGTTAGAATACAATTATTTGAATACTATAATATTGTGATGGTAGAAGAGACTTGTTTCTCAAAGCAAGAATCGGGTAAGTACTACCCTCCCACAGACCAGTGTAAAGCAATGGTTGGTATATGAGGCGTTAATCCAGCTAATCCTCGTCTTATTATCCTTCCTATCACTTGAAAAGGAGGATGGACCCACCATTCTTTCGATGTATTTTTTATTTCATATTCTGTATTTATATATAAATTACAATAAGTTTACAAAAGATCTTATTCGAATGGTAACTAACATTAATTATAACTTATTAAACAGGCTAGATCACTTTTATAATAACTTACCATGTTTTAAGGTTGCTGTTGCACATTATACTACACTCATATATTATAAAATAGTATTTTGTGCAAGTCTTGGATAGGACCCAATATTCCATCAAGATATTTACTAAAACTACTATTTAACCAAAATATAACTACTATTTAACTAAAATAAAAAATAATTTCATATAATTGGTGCCACGCGTGTGAAGCTACGCTATAAGCTACGGTAGCTGCTTATCAGAAGTACTCCTATTGTTGTGTTTCGTATGGTGAAGGAGAGCGCCGTAGGCCCAAATACCTGATTGATCGTCTCCCTATTGTTTTTACTGCCCATTTTTACTGTGATTTCGCAAAGCGCGAGTGACGCCTCAGGTGTTGCTAGCGTCCAGTGGTCCGCCAATAAAGGCGGAGAGACGGCACACGGCGGGTTTCTTTAGTGGGTGTTAGCCCCACACTACTCTGTTCGTTGTCCCGAATGACGGGGTGTGCGGTAGGTACATTTTAAAAAAAAGGTGTTGCTAGCGTATATAGGCTTACAATGATGTGGACTGTGTGTACGCCAGATGGCATTCCACAAAATTAGTAGATAATTGAAGTTTTGTTATCAACCCTTTAAGAAATTACATTTTATTAGATGTATTCAGAATCGAATAGGTACCTCTCCAGATATTATCCCAAAATTAAAACTGCCACAGTTGTTTTAGCGATTTGTATGCGAATGACTGAACACTTTGTCCGTGTGGTGACGGACTAAGAATACAAGCGTCACCACCCCATCCTTTCCCGCGGTTATCGTACAAGGCGACTAAGGGAAGTAAGCAATTATCACCCATTGTATTACTGGTGGTAGGGCTGGGTACCGAGTGAGGGTAGTCACTAGCTATCGGGCTTGAACGCATCAGTACCACCGTCTCCTGTGTGACCAGTCATGAAGCACGTCAGTATGTTTTGGCTATAGCAGAAGATAGGCGTTTATTCGTTCATTTCATATCTGAGAAATTAAAAGGTGCGCAGCGGCTAGACAATACTCTCGGTAAAGTCGAGTCCATGAGCGACAGTTACCACTTACCATTAGGTGGGCCGTGGCTCATCTGCCATCATAAGCAATAATAAAAAAATGTTTCACATCAAAAAGCACTTTAGCTATCAGGTCTGAGCCTGATCGTGGTCCGGTCGTGTCGGAAGGCTGTCCAGGCTGTCCCATCGGACAATGATGGCGCACAGATGGCGGAGTGCTTTAGATACCAGCATCCCGTCTGCGTGTTGTGGGTTTCATTCCCACACAGGACAACTCTTTGTGTAATCCACAAATGGTTGTTCTGAGTCTGGGTGTACTTTGTGTTCGTGAACTTGTAGGTATGTTCGTAAAAGTCTCCCGCGATACAAGGATTATTCCTTAGTGCAGGGTGTTGTCTTTTAAAGTCATTGAGTTATGTATATTTAAATCGATGTTTAAAATAGAAAGCAGAAGAAGAGAAAGAATAAGAATGAGATGTAGAGAACGGAGAGTGCACTTGAGTTAGCGCACATACTCGTGTACTTTGTGTTTGTAAAATTTTGCATAGTCCTCTGACTTTAGTCGCTAAGAATGATCTTCTCCATAATATTAATACACAAAATTATACAATAAACAAACAACAGTACTATCTTAAACATTCAATTTCAAAATATTTGGAGTTTCTCCAAAAGTGTCAATATCCGTTCCGCGTCAAAATTCTGACAGATGTCTTAAAAACATTCTGATATTCTTTTTCAACTGTTGTTTCAGGAATAATCAAAGAAAAATAATTACAATTTCTTCCTCTTTGTTTCAGAGTCGAACGGAAACAAAACTTGCGCTGTTTGAGGTAAGTTTATTGTTATATCTAATTTTCATAAAATAACATTACCTTTAGTTAAATTACTGAGGTTGAAACTTAATCAATAATATTTTGATATGTATTTTAGCACTTGAGATGCTCAGCTACTTTGAAGTTCTTTGTTAAAGTGGAAAAAGAGAGGTTTACTGAGAGCAACATTCGAGCCTGCGTCAAAAATGAATATAAATGCATCCGTGGGTCGTACATATATCTAAAACAAACGTGAAGTGGACATCGGGTGTCACCTTTAGGTGATTGCGATAGCTTAGCGGTCCACAGCACTTCCCCGGATCGGATGGGACGCAGCTTCGAATCGTGCTCGCAGTAAAGCTCCCTTTTTCCACCTTCATAAATAATTTGTTCTGAATCCACAAATTTGATTTTTAAATGGGGCCTCGTGGCGGTTTCGGTAGTGTAACCGACTTCCGTGTACGAGGTCGTGGGCTCGATTCGCACTCAGGACAATTATTTGTGTGATGAACACAGATATTTGTACTGCGTCTGGGTGCTTTCTATCTATTACCTATATATGTATGTATGTATTTACAAAAAAAATGTAATATTATGTATTATATGCGTATTCTGATACCCATAATACAAGCGTTAAGCTTAGTTTGGGGAGAGACGTTGTGTGAAAATGTCCGTGAATATTTATCAACCGACTTCCGAAAAAGAGGAGGTTCTCAAATCGTTTGTTACGCGATTATTCCGCCAATTATGAATCGATTTCAATGATTATTTTTTTTGTTTGGTAGGTTCTATATCAGAGGTGGTTCCATTTAAATTCTATCAAAATCGGTGCAGCGTTTTTTAAAAAAACAACTAAAATCTAAAAAAATGCTTCTGGACATACATCGATGATATTTTCAACCGACTCTCTGGCTCATTAGAGCAGTGCGTTTAGTTGGCATAGCACCACGCCTATATGCCCGAAGGGGTAGGTAGGTGTATTACACACCCACGGTTCGCCAGCTATGTCTAAGTCCCACGTAATAGGGGGCAAGCCTATTGCCGTATATTGCCTAGAATTTTTCTTTTTACGAAAAAGCTCAATAATACTGCGTGACCCGGGGATCAAAACCGAGACCTAATGGTCAGCAGTTCCACACACTACCGCTGCACCACCGAGGCAGTTTAGTTGGCGTACCCATATTATATGTATATGGGTACGCCAATCTTTCTTCACGGTCTTCGGAAGACTCTTGCTGTTTTCTATTGCACGCCTCATAAGCGAAGCGTTGAGGTGGGTACTACTCTCGTTTCACTAAGTACAACTGATTTTTCAAACTTAAAATGTATCACACACATATAAAAAAAAAACAATTTTTAACACATGATATTTTCGATGCCATTTTTGTATTTAAACTAGTTAATAAACTGTTTAAAAAGTTCTGTCTTGGACGTCCGTCTGTTGTAGGTAATGTATGTTAACACGATAACGACCGAAATACTTTACTAATCGAGTCTTTTTTTTTCTTTTTCTATTCAATATAATTACGAATAAAGCCCTATCACTTTTCACGGTCTGATTAGATCTGGTTTAATTGTTATTAACAACAACAAAATAGTGAATATTTACGCTCGACTCGACACTAAAACCAGCGCTATACCTTATTTCGTGGGAACTACTTCTATAGACCAATATATAAGTACTTTAGTAACTATGTACTTAGTAAGACCAATACGTTGTTAGTTACTTATTAAATAATCAATTTTATTGTGAAAAATGAACATTATGAAGCGTGCACTTTTGGATTTTTTTCTTTCTCTACTGCGCTTTAGGCGCTCATATTTATCATTTTCAGACTCCTGTGCTCTGAGGAAGGCCTCCCCATCATGTACCATCTACTTTAACCTACGCACCTATTTTAAAAATAACCACTAAAAAGCAAAAAATAAATTATTTTTAAATAAAAAAAAACCGCCTTCAAAAGACACCTTGAACTAAAAACCAAAAAATAATTTAGTATTTACATACGATTTCCGTGCTAGACACCTACTGATGTGTTTGAAGTCGGTGCCTAGTCTAAAAATAACAAATTCTCATATAATAACAAAAACCATAGGTATATACCTACTTATAATAACAATAACTACAAATATTAACCTGGGACCGACTTCAAACACATCAGTAGGTGTCTAGCACGGAAATCGTATGGAAATACTAAATAATTTTTTGATTTTTAGTTCAAGGTGTCTTTTGAAGGCGGTTTTTTTTTATCTAAAATTAATTAATTTATTATAAACCTTTTTTAATGTTAGTCTTGTTTAGTTATTTTTTTTTCATATAATTTATTAAAAACCCGCGAATGTCGCACGAGACGACTAAAAAAGACAACAGCTATCACATATTGCACTACTTATTACCACCGTCTTCGCTGTGATTGACCGTATCGCACGCCGGTGTTTTGGAAGCAGGAAATAACCAACCTATTAATTAATTTGCCATTAGCTGCCTTTACACGACACGTGCTTTCACTCGCGATTGGAGTGCGCGCGATTGAACGCGGTAAAGCTTGCACGCGCAGTTATTGCATTTAACCATTTTTATGTGCGTTGACTCTTTCGCACGTGGATTACTCTTGTATTTTTATGCAGAGAGGCAAGAATGACGTGTAAAAGCTAGTCACGCGTGATTCAGCACGGGAAACTGCTGGGACCTGGAGTGTATGAAAATCACGAAGTTTTCTTAAACGCGCGTTCTGAAATGGTCTATCGAAATGGACAAAAGGGTTAATATTACGCAAGCAGTTACGTTCGCTGGTCTAAGCGTGATTAAAATTAGAAAAAAGAAGATCGATGTGAGTTAAGAAATACAGAGAACAATTTGGTCATTTGCCTCTGATCCAAGAGTTGCGAGAAAATTATACCGATGATTTTAAAAATTATTTGTGGACAGTGAATCCATAGGAATGTATGACACTTGTATAATAACAAAAACTCTGTAATAAGATCCTTGCTCTATAATCTTATGTCTGCCATTTTACGACGACCATCGTTTTTAGAAAAACTAAATCAAAAACCTTGTCGCGCAAGCACGTGTCGTGTAAATTATGTTCAAAGCGCACATACTTGAACGCATGACTGAGGAAGGGGATGCGCGAGCAGGCGGCGCACGCGTGCACTCTAGTTCTCCTATTTTAACGCGCATGTAAGCGCGTCCTTTCCCGCGCGAAAGCCGATTCACGCGTTAAAGAGTATACGTGTAAAGGCAGCTATACACCAAATTAAATGGTGAGCAGCGACTTGGCAGTGTACTTACTATTCTTGAGTCGTTGAGTGGTGCTCACTACCATTAGGTAAATGAGTACTTAATAGTTATAACTTACTTAACTTACTTCTTAGGATTGTTGAGTTCTTGGCCGCTGTTTACCACTTATCAGGTCGGTTATAGTCATGTGCCACCATAAGCAATAAAAAAGTATAAGCTTATGGAACTATTTAGATATGTTTATATTTTTTTAACATTTGACATACTACAAAATGTGAAATCCCTAATATGGGACTGTCCCAGATGCTTTGCTAATTCCGCCATCAATACAATTGCGCGGGACTACGAATTTCGATAACACATTCCTTCTTAGTTTGAGGTGACACCTGCGCCAACTGTTGGACCGCTTTTGCAACTGTTTTATAGAGACATACATCCTACTTTTAATGACATCTTTCTGTTCAATCAATAACTTTTATTCTAGTTTTTAATCTTGGATGTAATTTGTCTATCAATAGTGACAAGACAATAGTTTTGGTTGGGAATAAGCCGTAATATATTTCTGATACCTTATTTACGATCTCTGCGTCAGTCATATACAATGCAAATATTACGCAAATAGTATTTAGAGTAACAAGGGCCCGTGCTCCGCTGATGCCCTAACTTTCATTGCTGGAAATAAGATTTGCGCTCTCAGTATCCAATTCAAATTTAGGTATATGCATAATGTAGATTATGTGGTATCCTTTCAATTAGTTTACCAAGGAAGTACTTACAGTTGTTTAAGTTAATTTAAAATGTAATGTATCTTATTTTGTCATTGTAATTTTAGCTCTTAATAAGCTCAGATACTCTCCTTTTTTTATTGCTTGTAGTGGCAGACGCGCCACGGCCCATCTCATGGTAAATGGTAAGTGTCATTCATGGACTCTACTATAAGTATTGTCAAGCCACTGCTTACCATTTCATTTCACCGATATGAAATGAAAGAATAAACGGCTATCTCCTGCTACAGCCAATACGCAACGATGTGCTTCATGGCCGGTCACACGGGAGATGGTGGTACCAACCCGCTTGCGCTTGGACCAAGTCAGTACTCCAAGTGGGAGCACTTGGTACCCAGCCCTACCACCAGTTATGCAATGGATGATAATTGTTTACTTCCCTCAGTCGCCTCACACGACACCCGTGGGAAAGAATGGGGTTGTGGTACTTGTATTCTTAGTCCGTCACCACACGGACAAAACTACACTCCTGCCGACAATAAACTATTGTAGAGCCATGCTTCTCCTGGCATGAATGGTTCGGCTAGACCAAGAAAATACCAGTATCTTACCCGCTCGTGAACCTGGAACGTCGGCATGGCTTAAACCACAATAGCCCCCTTGGTGGCCCCAGTCACATCGCATGTTCGCGCGTCGTGCGGGCACCTATTTCAACATCATTTACCAACAATTCTTTTTTTGAATTTGATAATTTTAACTTCTAAATGTAACCCTATAAACTCTTTATATTATGTTTTAAAATACTCAATGGGTCCAACTTCCAATAAAAAAAATATATATATGTATAAATTACAGTAACAAACATATTGACGGGCCTGGTGGCGTAGTCGGTAGTGTAACCGACTTCCATGCACGAGGTCGTGGATTCGATTCCCGCTCAGGACAATTATTTGTGTGATGAACACAGATATTTATACTGCGTCTGGGTATTTTTATGTATTTACAAAAAAATATGTATTATATCCGTAATCTGGTACCCATAGCACAAGCGTAAAGCTAAATTTGAGACCAGAGGACGTTGTGTGAAAAATGTCCGTGAATATTTATTTATTTATATGCATATATTTCAATTATCTTTTCGGAAGCTTAAAAAAATACTTGTTATTTTACTGCCGATTTAAATGTTTTTTTTTATAAGCTCAACATGTAGAAACGAAATATTAATATAAAAGTGTAATATGATTTTATAATTATGGGAATATAATCACACCTTAAATATTAGAAATTACTAGGAAATTAAAAAAATATAATAATATGCAACATCATTATCGCCCAGCTCACTATTATAGGTACATAACAGAACGTAATAAAACTTACCAAATCTCGAAGACAAAATCCTTTCACTACACCACAAAACTAGATAATTTTGTTTATTTAACTAATTCCAGCATAATTCAACAAAATACACTGCAAAATCACAAGAAAATCACAAATTAATTTACTTATCATTACATCATTTGCCTTGTGGGATAGGCAAAGAGAACAGAGTGCCAAGAGGATCTATTTTTGCATACATCTCTCGCTTCCTCAACATTCATAAATCTCTTCATACACGCTCGCCGATTTCGGAGACTCCTGACTCCACCTTCCTTCAATACATGACCAATTTGGTCTAGGTAGGTGAGTCTTGGTCTCCCCCAGTACCTACATCCTTCCACTTTCGCATTTTATATGTTCTTAACCAGTCGCTCGTCCGGCATTCTTTCCACATGTCCGAACCATCGGAGCATTCCCTTTCGCATCTTTACACACTTTTTGAGAGTATTGACTCTCTTTCATACCTACTCGTTATCTTACGTTGTCGAATTCAAGCACACGAAATTAAAATTACTGCGTAGATACATACAAAATGGCCGCGGGCGGGCCGACCACGTACTGTAGGTCAATACGTTGTCACAGAGTAAACGTTTCCACTATTTTTTTTAGTAATATTTTATTTCAAGAAATAATAATATATCAACCATTACAATTAATAAGATAACTTAAATACCTATAACTTACATTATTATAAAGAACACCATATAAACATTATCTACTAAGGTATTATAAGGTTGATTGTTTGATTCACACTGTCCTCCGTACTAGTTAAAACTGTATCACGGTAGAACAGGCTTCCTCCAACATATTTTAAAATATTACTAGTTCATTACAACTTATTCAATTAGCTTTGCTTAGCAAATTATTTATTCTATGACAAATATCGTAAGGTTACAAGTTACAAAAGTATAATCAACATTGTGGGTATTTACTAATTTTGAATCCACAGTGAGCGACGCAAATACGACCCATAGACGGTAGACTTACAATATTAATAGTATATGTAAAATTTAAAAACAAAATGTCTCATTCATCTCATCATTGAAGCTATATAACATAATAACAAGCAGTTACTAAATACATTAACTTATTATGAAATCTTTATGTTTTGTAAGAGAATATGGGTGTTGTACCATGTAGATACGAGTATGTGGTTACTTACTAATAAGAGTCTCGTAGCTCGTGTATTTGTGTTTTTTATGTCATGTGTGTGTGTGTGTGTGTGTGTGTGTGTGTGTGTAATAGTATGTGTGCTTGCGTATGTGCGTGTGTGTGCGTGCTTACATTAACTCAAGCATTTCAACAATTGCTCAATTTTGTCATAGTTTAATTGTTTGAGACACCTACTCACTGTATTTTTGCAAGTATACGATGTCTTATTACGTAGATCGATGACTCTTGATATTTTGTTGTATATGCATGGACCTAAATAGTTTATAAATTTGTTGGCAAATACTGTATTATATCGTGGAACCACGTAGCCAATATCATTTCTTCTTCGTGTTGTAAAATGAGGTGGAAACTTGTGCTGGTATAAGATTATATTCATTATAAATAACTGTCTTATCGTTAAAACTGGTAAATCTGAGTACAGGAATGTAGTCGAGTATCTGTACTTTTTAAAAGTCATGACTTTTAAAAGAATGCGCTGTGCACGTTCTAAAATTGTTAATATAGATTTAGATGCGCCTCCCCATGAATATATGCAATAAATAATAATCGATTGGCAAAGTGCGTAGTAAATTGTTAATATCAATTTGTCATTACTCAAATGGCAAACTTTTTTAAATATATATATAAGTTTTCTTACTCTAGAGGCCAAAGACGTAATTTGTTCCTTCCAGTTTAAGTTTTGGTCGATAACTACACCGAAATATTTAATTCATTTTGTTTTAGCGAGACAACAACAATTACACGTGCCTGTGCGAACACAAGTATGCATTTTTATATGAAACGCATCAAACGGAGGCTGCCTTATTTTGGATACTAAATGCTATGTATTTAGTTAATTTATAGCATATTTAGTTAATTTATTATTAATATAGTTAATTTATTATTAATATAGTATATTTTATAAAACAAATTGTTTCGTTAGGTTGTTTCCTTTAGAATGAGTTAGTGTTACTTACTCTATGTATTACACCACTAGTAAAACAGAGATAACAGATATAATTCGACCGGGTGAAGAATAGATGCTTAGCAACAAATGCCAAGGTGAATCTACGAGTAGAAATTATATGGCAACATTTGTTGCCAGTATGCCACAAGCGGGTAGAAGATCAGTGTAAAACAACGGTAGGTACATCTACTGTTGTGTTTTATATGGTGATTGAGAGCGCTGGAGGTCTAAACTCCTCCTCATTCATCCTTATTATTTTCTTCTCCAACTTCTATACCTTTCCTTGGAGTGGTCAATACGGAAATTATGCCTATGGTGTTACTACCGTCTACCGGCTATGGTAACTATTTGCCATTATGTTGTGTGCGTGTATGTCACTCTATTGTTTTGTTTAGGCTGGAGAAAATATACCTCCGCACACCCCGTCGTTCGGGGCAACGAACAGGATAGTATGAAGCCTTCGCCTGCTAAAAAACCCGCCGTCTCTCCGCCTGTGTTGATGGACCACTGGTACTGTGTTGGATTACTTCAGTTATCCGCCGCTGGCTTACCCTTTCGAGTATCCTCTACTGAGTAACGCATCCGCACACGGAGCGTCACGCCTTCGTGGGAGGCCTTGCGGGTGCGTATGCCACCCTGGTAGTATAAAAAAAATGTTACATTCTAATGATTTCAAAATATCTGGGGTGTTCGATGTTGAGAACTTAAATAGGTGATTGAACCAGATAAATCTGTTATGATATTCGATTTCCTTATCACTACACTATCAGTCATTCTTTATCACGCTAGGCGGGATGCGAGTTGACAAACTTCACGACCCGTCGAGAAATCTTTTCTATGTATGCAGGTTTCTTCATGGTTTCTACCTTCATTGGATTATAATAAATTGTGTTAAAATCATTTCGAAAAATCAGAGGTACCCTGTAAAGTGGCCGCTTCAGACTGGGGTTCGACCTCCATACCTCCATCTTACAACTGTACTATCACTAGATTTCACTATAATTGCTTTTATGTTAATAAAAATCAATCTAGATCGAACTTTAACCATTTCCGAACGAACAATTCTCAAATAGCAACGATTCGGAATTGAATGTGAATGAATTTACGACCGGATTCCAATCACTGCAGTCGATAATGAAAATGTACTGTCGGATTTTACGCAAAGCTGGTCTTCGAAAAGCATTCCAATATATCACTCGAAGACGATTTATCGAGAAACTTAAGACCTTGAGAGGAAATATGTTCCTTTACCTACCGCAGGGATTTCGAAGTAGCCTCCTCATGGTTTAAAGGGTTATAGATGATCCATATTTTTGTACACAAAGCTATGGAATAAAAGAAAACAAGAAACTCACTTAATTCATCTGAACAAATAAATCAAATTGAAGTGTCTATTTGTAATGTCATCCGTATTTGGAGCCGTGTGGGGCCGGCACCAAGAATAGCTCCACCCCATCTTTTCCTATTATTACATAATTTCTGATCGCATTTAATTAACACAGCGCAAGGATTAATTATTTAGCTTAGGTATTAAAGGAAAAATATTCTGCAATACTTAAGTATAACTAATTCAATGACCCTTGAACGGGTTAATGGTAACAATGAACACAGAAGCCTTTCCATATTATTGTGGTATTCAAGTGTTAAGAGAAATTGAGATTAATGGTTATACGAAATCCACGGAGATTAACCTTTTGTTATTTTTATAATATACTCGCCTTTACCCATGGTTCCACCGTAGCCAAAAGCTAGTTTTTAGGTTATATCTTAGGTTCCCGATACAGTAGCGGGATAAAATGTTTACTAGTTTTTAAGTCTAATCAAGAGCTATCAAATATAAAAAAGTTGCATCAAAATCCGTTTGGTAGTTTTTGCGTGATGTGCATTAAACAAACAAACTGACAGAAAAAAACAAAAAAAATGTTTTTGTGTTCATACACGCCTATATAGTCTGATACAGTAATTTTTTCTTAAATATCTTAAATGTACAGACAGAGCTCTGTTACAACTTTATAATAGTTAGAATATTTTAAGCACTTTAAATGCTCGGCCCTTTACTAGAGCACAAAAATGTGAAATTGTCAATAATAAACACGAGCAAGGTTTGAAATCTGGATAGCCGTTCTAGACGCTTTTTCAACTAAGTTATCGTGACACTTGGTCGGGACTATCAATTTCTATAACTCATTCCTTATTAATACAGAGACAGAACAATCATTAGTGGGTCACACAAAGAGTTGTCCTGTATGGGAATCGAACCCACAACACTCGGAAGGAAGGCCGGTATCTAAATCACTCCGCCATCTGTGCAGCCAACTACATGAAAGCGGTGGCAAAATTCTCGGTACTTAGTAATTTAACTTTTGTAACGAGCATTACTAATGCCAATTCTATTGGTTAGAATTTTAAGTAGACATCTTGTCCAAAATAAAAGTCTCTCAACTGCTAATACAATAAACGTTACATCAGCCGCGTATCCGTTTGTCTCGCTCCTTTGTATTCAATCAAAACTTTTATGTGAATAATGTGTAGTCACCGGACTACGTATTTCATAAAACAACTTTCTGCTTTATCATATTATTCGTATGACAATGACACAAACAATCTTTGACGGGCGTTATTCCTCAACAGAAAGTAGGTACGTATAGTACCTTGTGCGCGGTTTTACAGTCAATAATATATTAGTTCCTTATACGAAATTAGCTAGTTTTATTGAACTAGCCAGTTTGGTTATCTAGCGTTCAGTTAAGTATTATATTCCGAATTCAAATTTATTTCAAGTTTAAGCTCGTTTATTTACGTTTCGAATTTAGTGATTCATTAATACAATATTATAGTATATATTATAATAATATATATATAAAGCACATCAACAGAAAGCTGAAGTAGAAAGATTATACTTACCAGTAGCACACGGTGGAAGAGGATTAATAAATGTAGAATACATGTACAAATCACAAATAATTAAATATAAGCAATATTTAGATTCCAAATTTGATGATCTGATTAAAGCAATAGTACAGCACGATAAACATAGGGATAAATATTCAATAACGAAAGAAGCACAAGAACAAGAAAGAGAATTACACTTACCGCAAAACAACCAACACACTAACACTGATATTAAAACTGCAATAGTTAAAAAACAAAACATGTCCTGGCGAAGAAAACAATTACACGGACAGTTTCCCACAAAAGTAATAGATCAGGCTAACATAGACACAGAACTCTCATTTAAATGGATCAATAAGCAACACTTATCACCCTCAATAGTATCATCCATATTTGCAATACAGGATCAAGCAGTTATGACCTATCAACATCAGCGTGACATATTGAAAGCACCAGTAGATGGTAAATGCCGTCTTTGTCTTGCGAAAGATGAAACCACACAACATATCATCTCAGGGTGTGAAAAATTGGCGGGTAGTTATTATGTCAAAAGACATAACAATCTCGTTCAGTATGTCTACTGGTGTCTGGTGAAAAAACATAAATTAGAAGTTTCCTCTCTTTGGTGGAAAGAAACGATGGTACAACCGCAAGTTAAAGAAAACGAAACTGCGAAAATAATGTGGGAACAGCCAATTCAAACAGATATCACCGTTACACACAATAGACCAGACTTAATATATATAGATAAAATTAATAATAAAACATTTTTAATAGACATCACAGTACCATCAGATTATAATATAGGAGCAAAAGAAATTGAAAAATTAAGCAAATATCATCTACTTAAAACAGAAATTAGCCGTTTATGGAACACACAAACCACCATTATTCCCATAGTTATAGGCGCAACCGGTATGGTAGCAAAAAGTATCAATAGACACATAGGCAAATTAGAAACCACAATAGATATCACAATACTTCAAAAACAAGCAGCATTTCACACATCAACCATTATTAGTAAAGTTTTAGGAGATACAGTTTTTGTTAATAACACAGACAGCCGAGAACAATTTACACATGGCACACACCACTCACCAAACACACAATCAGAAGATCTCATCACACCCACGCCACACAGTACTACAACTACACCACAAGATAACAGAATTGCACGCACACCACATACACCAGAAATAGATCATAATATACCCATACACGCAACAAACACACAAACAGTGAGAGGACGAGGACGAGGTAGAGGGCGAGGGAGGGGAAGAGCAAGAGGAAGAATAGGTATGACACCAGAAAACGAATTAACGGGGAGGTAAATATCTCTTTTCCCGTGGGAAACGGGACGGGGTATTTATAAAAAACCGACAAAAGTCGAGAAAAAAAAAACATTTAAAAATATATATATATATTCTTCGACATAGTTTTGTTCACAATATGGAAAACTTAATATATCATAATTATAATTTATGAAATTGAGTTCCACCGTGGCATCAGCGCTGCAAAAACAGTCCGAAGGATTAATGATTTATATGAGGCAGCTACTACAAAAAAACGTTTTTTGTAAATTTTTACCTATAGAACAAGCCCCGTGGTCTGGAGACCTAAATTGATAACAAAGAAAAAAAAGTGATCGTGGAAGCGGATCTATCGCAAACACGCAAGTCAGAATTAGGTTTTAGCGACAGGCTTCAGTGTAAGTGATCAAACAGTTTTAATTCACATAAACCAAATTAAGAAAATGTGTACCGCATTGATTAAGTGAGTCACACCAACAAACACGCATCACGTGCTGCAATAATATCACTCAAATGGCATATTAATGCGGGAATTTTTTAATTGTATCTCTTCCGTTTTGAAAAATTGATTCTGTTCGATACTCGGAAACGCTCATTACAATGGTTAAACCCAGAAAAACAGCGATTGGAAAGTCTCCGCCACCCACTAACCTCCCCGGACGCTGCGCCAATGGATTACCAATTTTTCCGGAATTCGGATAATTTCTTGTAAAGAAAAATTATTGATTCTGATAAGGCAATCCAAACTACCATCAAGAGGCAATAATTTACTTTCGTTCCCACAATTTCTTCAGCAATGCTATAAATTAAATACGGATGGCAAGAGAACATATGAATTATTTATTGGCATTTTAGAGTAATTAAATGCATATTTTTTTCAATTCAAATACCAATATAGCACTCAGTAAAAACAATATCTAAGAAGTATAAAGAACAATCTGACTGGTCGTAGGGCTGGGTACCTAGTGGGTGTACTCACTTGGTATCGGACCCGAGCGGGTTGATACCACCATCTCCCGTGTGACAGGCCATGAAGCACATCGTTGCGTTTTGGCTGTAGCAGGAGATAGCCGTTTATTCTTTCATTTCATATCGGTGAAATGAAATGCTGAGCAGCGGCTTGACAATACTCTCGGTAAAGCTCTTTGTTTCCACTTTCCCAATAATTTGTTCTTTAAAGCAGCTGAGTATATCAAGTGCTAAAATATAGATCAAAATATCTAATACGTATGTGGATTTCCGGCATTTGGTACAACAGCGCTCAATATAATGCTAGTTAACGGTATATAGATGAATATCAATTCGGTTTGAAAAGCCAAGTTACAATTATTGTTTGGTTTGGATGACGATCATAAAATAACAATATCGTATTTGCTTTAAATAAATTAATGTTGGCAGCAAACGTATACCTACCAAGATATATCCAGCATCCGTCATTCAGGATTACAGGATTATCATGAGCGTGACAGCCTGCCTCGTGACCCGGTAGTGAGTTTGACAGAGATTACTTCGTGTGCAGGTGGCATGACAATCACTTTAACTTAAATTGTCTTGAACATAGTGTTTAATTATTTTCTAAATAATATTCTGAAGGCTGATAAGTTTAAAGTTGTTGTGTTTTAAAAGGGATGGCAGATAGTGTTTTATTATTACAATGTTTTTATTAACTCGCTTTCTTGTATGTCTGTCCGGGTGGAATTTTGTAATTTATTTTAAACTACCTTCCCGATGAGCTAAATACTTGAAATTTGGACCATAGCTCAGAAGTGGATGACAATGCATGAAAATGTGATGAAAAAAAGAACATAACTCTCAAAAGCAGAAAATAATTATAAAATAAAAAAGAATTTTAATGTACCATGTTTTATAATGGACTAAAAAGTATAAAATAATTAAAATACTTGTAAGATTGGAAACGAAAAACATGGGACACGCTATTAATGATTCAATTATCTCCTGCATGCGCCTCTACAATATCACTCACTGAACTAAACGTCTTTTTTAGATTATTCTACTCTTTGATTAAACGCAATGGTAGAATGGTAAGTAGATATAAGGTCAAGTCTGTCTAATAATTCTGGAATCAGTGACACGAAGAAAAATTTTGCGTACTTACTCTATTTTCAAAGTGATCAACAATGAATAAATGAGACGAATCGCTTGGTTATAGCCGTTTTATTTATCGCTGATAACATTATATCACCAAAGCTTACTGCATTTATTTACCATTTGATCGTTTATCGCTCGTTTGTACAAGGCCATTCTTTCCTGTCAATTGATTTTAACGAGTCCGTTAATGTGCTGTGAAGTGTTATTATTATTATGTTTTCGACTCGTTAGTGTTTTATGCTTTGGTTTATTTACAGATATTTGTACAGATTTATTCAATTATTAAGGTGTTAGACGATTATTTTCCCGTTCCAATATTTTGTTAAGGATAATTGGACCGTGATGTACAGAAATGATCCAACCCCATCCTGACAATTGCTGAATTGGTAAAGCATCTGGACGGTATCCAGGAGATGCAGGTTCAAATCCTGCTCCTGACTGTTATTTTCGATTTCACATTTTTCACTTTGTGTTTAATGTATAGTGCTAAGCATGTCAAATGCTAAAAATATATATAAAAATATCTAAATATTTATAGGGTTTGCGTCATTATTAGGTAAAAATCTTAATTGTAAAATTAAGTTTACCTGGTCGGTATAATGTATGAAAATACTTCCGACGGATGGCGCAGGCGTCACCCAAAGACGTTAGGTGTGATGTGTTATCGAAATTAGCAGTCAGGAGCAATTGTCAGGATGGCTGAATTGGTAAAGCATCTGGACGGTATCCAGGAGGTGCAGGTTCAAATCCTGCTCCTGACTGTTATTTTCGATTTCACATTTTTCACTTTGTGTTTAACACCTCAAACGGTTATTTAGATATTAACGTCAAAAAACGTCATTTTTATTACTGACTGACCTATAGATCAAAACTCTAACCCAGATGGGTGCCAAATTTTCAAAGAAGAAAACTTGGCACCCATTTAGATCTCACTTCTTTTGTCGTTGAAGTCAACAATCAAGGCATATATCATAATATTGAACTTGGCTCTCATTTCACATTTGGTTATGATGGGATTATATATCTTCTTAACCAGTCGCTCGTCCGGCATTATTTCTACATGTCCGAACCATCGAAGCATTCTTTTTCTAGAAGTTTATCTTTACTAAATCGTAATAAAACCACAAAAACATGTATTATTATTTCTAATTTATACAGCCTCGCTTCCTTAGACATTATTAAGAATGCTACAAGTCGTTAGACAGGAAACTTGATTAGAATCTTAATCTCTGTTAGATAACAGCTTAACCATCTACCAAGTTAATTGAGACATTCGTTACTTACAAACAAACAGTTCAAGTTTTGTGTAAGATAAGATAATATAAGATCCGTTTTCAGAATGCACGTTAAGCAAGGGGTTCAGGCTATCAAATAACTCCTATTATTATAGAATGGATATTTAGGAGGAGAGCCCACCACTCACCCACGGATTGTCAATCCCGGTTATCTGTGGACACACACAAAATAACCTAAGATTGCCAATCCGCACTCTCACAGATAGAGGAGAATGTGATAATAGCAGAGTAGGATGCACGATAATAACAAAAATCTCACCAATACGATGCAACCATCTGATACGGCAGGACTCTCAGAACCACAACTTTGCAATATTCCGCAAAAATCAGAACACAAATTTAACACGTGTTTCGCCTCTACACAAGGCATCCTCAGGATCGTTTGGCAACAACAAACTCATTATTCATTTTATAGCTTCCTGGCAGTCATTACAGGTTATCAGGAGCCTGAATAAAAATCTGACTCCAATCTTGTTCTAAGGCTCTCTAGTAATAGAGCTTTGCTTATCCCAGCATGAATGGGTCGGCAATATATATTAGTAGTAATTATTTCTCATTTCCCCTAATATAAATCGATGGGCAACATTGAATCATTGTGTACGAATTTCAATCAGCTCTAAAATTAGACCATCAATTACTGGCAATGGTTTACAAATAGTAATCCACAAAATACAAACAAATATTCTGAAATAGAAATAGACTTTATGTAGGTACACCGTTTGTGGTGACGGACTAAGAATACAAGTGTCACCACCCCCTTCTTTACTACAGGTGTCGTATGAGCCGACTAATGGAAGTAAACAATTATCACTTATTGCATTACTAGTGGTAGAGTCGGATGTCAAGTAGGAGTACTCACTTGCTATGCCCTGAGTGGGTTGGTACCGCGCGTGTGACCGGCTATGAAGCACATTGGTGTGTTCTGCAGTAAGAGATAGACGTTTATTCTTTCACTAGCTGATACCCGCGATTTTATAAAACCATTGAAATGTATGTGTATCCCATCTATTATGTATAATTCCAGTGTCACGATGTTTGTCCGGGGTGAACTTCGAAACTACTGAACCGATTTTTTCAAAATGTGTGTTTGTTCCAACTTATGAGATAGGATACTTTATATCTCAATTTATAATTGCAATATTTATTCATAAAAAAATACACATATGGTGGTACGAAGTTCGCCGGGTCAGTTATCTAATATAAAATGAAATTTAACATTCTTAATTCTAAAAAGGTCAAATATGTGAGTTTCTATCTCCCAATTAGAAACCTACCAAACCACCCCCACATTTCCTTCTTATTATTTTACCTGACCACTTCCTCATCTCCTCTATATCATCATTCCTCTTCATGTCCTATAGCTTTCTTGGGGTGGATTACTCGCGAAGGTTGCTTTTGGTCTATAGGCCACTCTCTTGTTTTTGTCCACGCCAACTACTCATGGGGTGGCAAACTTACCGTCTTACTCACCATCAAGCCGTACAGCCTAGTATAATTATATGTTATAAGCATTGACGTATAAACAAAAACATAGCAACACGCCTGTATTTCCCAAAGGGGTAGGCAGAGGTGTATTACACACTCACGATTCGCAGCTATGTTTAAGTCCCACATAATAGGGGGCGAGCCTATTGCCGTCTACCTGGCTCATTTAAAAACTCCGGGCGGCTACTGAGAATTTTTCTATTTACGAAAAAGCTCAATAACCCCGACCTAGTCAGTTGAAGTATAAAACAGAAAATCGACAATTAGGCACTAAAAGTGTACACACTATAAATTAGTGCAGATTACGCTTTCCTGCACTCATTTCATTTAGTATTGTTTTCTGCAATGTATTAATATGCCTAATAATACCAAAATCTCTTCTTAAAAACTCATTGACTGTCTAGCTCTTCTTTCCCTATCAGAAGTTAATCGCATCTCTCTCTCAGAACTGCGTTCATGTGCTCGTGCAATTGCATTATTAACTCTCATAGAGTTTAAGCGATGCGCTCTTTCCTCTGACGATTCCTGAGAACGCGCATCTCTCATTCTTTTGGCATTTCTCGAATTTCGAGATAAGGAAGACCATTTTTTAGGTGGCATCGTAGGTGGAATAAAAAGAACCGAATAAGATAAATACACAAAAAGAAAAAATATATACTTACTTAATTGAAATTTATACTTAACTTTACGACGTTTAACTTAACAACTATATTATATAAAGAAAAGAAGGAGAAACAAACAAAAACACTAAACAAACTAATTATATTATTATCTAATACCTACTTTAAACTTATATCTAAAAACTACGTACCTATCTATGTATTTTTTAAATCTAAAACGCGCTTATTCCGAGAAGAGTCAATAAAGAACCACGTTCGTTCGCATTAAGAGTGACAATGTGAGCGAAGTCTACGCGTTTTTTTTTTGTGTGTGACGTTTGTTGTTAGCCTCAGATGGCTATGACAACCTTACCCGGACAATTGGTGAGCGCAGAGGGCTCTCTTTAGACAACGCTACCCGAGGGCACCCCCTGTGGGGTAATGACCTAGGATCGGGCTGTTGCTGGCAAAGTGGGATTTCCCACGTTTATGATTTGAAGTCGGTGCGTGAACACCCTCGCCTTTTTATAAATGCAGCGGATGGCCGTTTCGCGCGTTAAACAAAAATCAACCGTATAGCCGTACCCATATTGGTGCGGCAAGATTTGGAAGTTTTATTTCATCTATATCTTCTGTGTTTATAATCCGATATCTATATATTTTTTTCAAATAGATATTAAAGTGTGCTTTTTGAATATGGGAGTTTGATAAACATACATTTATGTGAAATACAATATATTTATGTATTTAATAATATCCTTTGAAGAAATGCCTAACGATTAAACACGTTATTGTGGCTAATTTATAAAATATAGATATATACTATTCAGGACTTTTTTGTAGATCTTTAGGAACATTTTATCCCAACTTAACAAAAAAAAAAAATACGCAGAGCTGTATTACACACCCACGGTTCGCCAGCTATGTTTAAGTCCCACGCAATAGGCGGCGAGCCTATTGACGTCTACCGGGCACAACTCCAAACTCCAGGCTGCTTCTGAGAATTTTTCTTTTACGAAAAAGCTCATTAATACCTATATTAGATAACCATAATAACACTAACCGTATATAAATTATTTCCAGCTAATATGTAACGAGACTAGTCTCACAAGTAGTCATTACAAGTAATTACTAATTCTAAGAATTTTCTGAAAAAAAATAAACATTATCAATTTATTTCTGCATGACAGACATCTTTGTTCTTCTAATAATTTCTTTCGTTAAGTTTCTCATTTCAAGTCTTGTGCACTATTATTTTCCTATCCAAGTGATCCTTTTGAAAGCGCTGCTTCTGGACATCAGCATGGCCGAACGTCGCGAATTGTTTAAAGTGCGTGAATTATATTCTCGCCTTTTAGCTAAGTCGTCTCATTAGCTATGAGTCAATTCAAATATTAAATTTATATTTCTACCTTTCAGTAAAGTCCTCTCATCAGCTATGAATTAATTCAATTTGTTAAATTATATACCTAATTATTTATGTAGGTATATTATATATTTTTTGTATTGACATTTAAATGCCATTATATGTAGTATATATTTTATTAAACATTGTAATAAGTGTAGATGTTTATACTATACGCAATATTAGTATTTATGAACCTATGTTTTATGGTAGCACCTACTACAATACATTTCAAAATTTAAATGTTAACGGACATTTTTCACACAATGTCCTCTGGTCCCAAACTAAGCTTAACGCTTGTGCTATGAGTACCAGATTACGGATATAATGCATATACTTTTGATGTGAAACATCTAATGCGGAGGGAGGGTAAAATCGGCTGTTAGCGTGGTGACGCTTTTATTTTACTTGTCCCGTTCAAATCTTGTAAGTTAAATTCGACATACTTCCCGGTTTCCGATTGAGCTGAAATTTTACACGCATATGTATATCGCATGACAATGCAATAGAATGATAACATGGAGCTGATCTGATGATGGAGCTGGAAGGTGGACATAGGATCTCCATAATAAAACGGTGCAACCCTATCGAGTTTGGACTTGTTTGATTCGTCTTGACGAGTACTTTGTCTTTAGATGGTATCCTGGGTCTGATGATGGAGCTAGAAGGTGGCCATAGGAACTCCAGTATAAAACGACATAACCCCATCGAGTTTGAGATTGTATGATTCGTCTTGACGAGTACTTTGTCTTTAAATGGTATCCAGGGTCTGATGATGGAGCTTGAAGGTGGCCATAGTAACTACGTTATAAAAAGACATAACTTCATGTAGTTTGGGCTCGAATAATTTGTCTTGACGTGTACTTTGTCTCAAGATGGTATCCAGGGTCTGACAATGGAGCTGGAAGGTGGTCACAGTAGCTCTGTAAAGAAATTACGCAACCCTATCGAGTTTATACTCGTTTCATTCGTCTTGAGGAGTACTTTGTCAAGTTATGATCATTTTATTTCTACAAAATAATTTCGATGTTTTCACATCTGGTAGACGTCCCGCGTAGGCGTCCGCGTTTGCCGTGTGGGGCCGGCTTTAGAATTGTCTCACCCCTCTCCACCCATGGGAGTCGTAAGAGCCGACTGAGGGAGTACCGGGGGTGTGGGCAGCAGTACTCCCTCGAGTATTAACAACATCCACTGCGATCGCCAACTTGCCTGCCAAGCGTGGCGATTATGGCTAAGTCCCCTCTTGGGGAGGCCTATGTCCAGCAGTGAACGTCGAAAGGCTGATCGATGGAGACGACCCGTGACGTCTAGTTTTTTTTTTTTGTAAATACATACATTTAATAGG
The DNA here is from genome assembly GCA_948253155.1 of Leucoma salicis. NCBI lineage: Eukaryota > Metazoa > Arthropoda > Insecta > Lepidoptera > Erebidae > Leucoma > Leucoma salicis. The sequence continues at coordinate 1,527,985 of OX411812.1, forward strand.
TAGAAAACACCCAGATGCAGTACAAATATCTGTTCATCAGACAAAATAATTGCCCTCAACCCAGTGGGAATCGAACCCACAACCTCGTGCTCGGAAGTCGGTTACACTACCTATCGACTACGCCACGAGGCCCGTCGTGATAGGGATAGCTATTAGCGTGCCGTAGAGTGATGTAAATATGATTTATAATCTGGAGTTCAAGAATCTAGTACTTAAATAATAAATAAAACAGTTTTTTTGACATACGAATTAAACCTTCGACGTCGTAGTCAGGATCAACAGGATTCGCATTCTTATGCCATTGTACAAACGCGGAAGTATATCATAATCTGAAAATAATATCGGCTTATTTTCCTTAAGTCTCAAGAACTACACACGTAATATTGTTATAGGATTTATATTAATCCTGTTTTTGACATTTAGTAATGTCTTTTTAGGTTATAAATAAGTGGCAGCCCCAGTAAATACGGAACTTTGTAGAATAGGGTAAAACTCATTCGCTTGGATACCCTTTGTACACGACATTATCGTACACAGCGTGATTAATACGACATAATCACGTTATCTGAAAAAAAAAACAGCTGAATACTTAACTAGGGGTGATAGTAAAATAAATAAAAAGATAAGTAATTTTTTTTAAATATTTTTTGAACCTTTTAACATGCTCCGCCATTCATCAGAACACAATGTACTAAATTGTGAAATGTCAATATCAAATTCTGTTTCTCATTTTCGCATCTTGTGTTCAAATAACTACATTGGAGCAGAACAAGAAATTGATGCATTTAAGTTATATTCCACCATCCTAAACCACCATGGTTTGATAGATTGCACACAGGTCTTGGCCGCCTTGCTCCATTACGAGGCGGCCCTGCCTATTTTGGGGTGTCTAGGCCTCCTTCCTTTGATAGGCGCGCGTGGCTTCCACTAGGGCTCTACGTCCGTTGCCCTCAAGCCAGCGCTCATGGGGGCTGGAGATCATCCAGTGCGCTTCGGCGCCCAGTGCGTCTTCTGCGGGTCGGGAGGTTGATGGTTGCCTCCCATTCCCTTTCCGCCGCCTCTTTGCAGAATGAGGCGGCACGGCGGACTCCCTTGTTTTCTTGCTCCGGACATGGTCCGGAGCAAGAAAACACACACACAGGACCAAAGTCAGTGTCTTGACAATTCTTAGCCTAACACCCGTAAACGAATTAGGGGTAACCTCCTATATCATAAAAAGAACTTCAATAAGATTTCACAGGGATTAGTAGAAAATGCTAGCATGTAAGCCATTTTTATATAAACAAATTATATTTGCATAGAAAGTTTCAAACTAAACAAATATTTTAGAAAATGTTCTTTTTTGCTGTAGCAACATCTGCCAATAAATTTGGCAACTTACTTTTTTAGAATAAAATATAATATCAAATGATTTTATTGAGTAAAAGTTTTTTCAATTTACCGACACGATAAACATTAAAACTTTTAGTTTTATAGGATACTACCTTTGCCCGCGGCTCCATCGCAGACAAAACATACGTTTTAAGTTATATCTCAGGTTTCAGTCTAGAAGTGAGATGAAACATAGGCATACCTGTATTTGAGTCTATTCAAAAGCTAGCAAAGAAAAAAGTTTCATTAAGATTCATTTCAAATATTGAGTAGTTTTTAAGTAATGCGTGAACAAAACACAGTTAAATATAAAAAAAATGCCTTGTGTTCAAAGATGCATGATAGCCTAGTAGGAAAACCAAGGACTGCAAAGACAGTGGTATTAAGGTCGATCCTCCGAACCTCGTACGGCAAAAACCTCTGACTTTTCCAGAGAAATTATGTGGGTATTTGTTTACAATTTATTACTGCTCAGTAAAGGAAAATAGAAACCTGCATGTCCGATGCTTGGGCCACACTAACGGGCAACGTCAATGCCCATCATCGCGATAATAAATTGCGTTAACACGATAAATTGGGGGCCACAGTGGAACGTTCAATCTCTTTGATGTTCCGCCACTGGAGGTATCGCTTAACGTCAAACGGCAATGTGAATACCGTTGTCTAATTCTCGCGATAATTCTTGCTTACACCAACATTAAACATCCATCATCGCTATAATTAACGGTGTTATCTATTAATGTGGCCCGAGCATGAGAGATTTTCTCAACGGCTTGTGAAGTCTGTCAACCATCACTGTGCCAGCGTGGTGGACAATGGCCTAAATAATATAATACAGTATTTTTTTCTTTGGTATCTTAAAAGTTACAGACGTAGCAATCACAGCTCTATAGACTTCAAAACAGTTTACTTACCCGCAGTATTATCTCAACGCTTAAGTTAGTTTGGTGTGAGAGTGCCGGGCGCGAAGTCCTGTTGGAGTTATATTCTCTTTCTTTCCATCTATTATCCTTTTCCCCAGGGGACAGTGGTGGAGTGAAGCCTCTGGGATCACCAGTCACTATAGACTACGGTAACCACGCAGGCAGACCGCAAATACGCAATTTTGCAACGCGATTCCCATGAGAAGTTAAACAAAGGAAAAGAAATAAAAAATATGTATAATAAAGTTTTAGAAAAAAAATCTAGATATCAGGCAACTGATCTACCCCTTCTACATATTAATAAATCGAAGAATCGTTTACCACGGGGTAAGCGGATCGTTCATAGGCCATTATTGTCGACAAACGAAATGAAAATAATGATTTTGATGAAAAAGTATTACATTTTGGACTAATGAAAGTAATTTCGTACGTCAGTCAAAACGACCTCGTATCTACAGGCTGATTCACAATGTTATTTTGATTTTTTATTACTTATGGCTGCAGACGAGCAGACAGCCCAGCTAATAATAAGTACTATTGCCACTTATGGAACCAGTGATACATGTAATATTCTATTGCCAAGCCGCTGCTCACCATTTCATTTCTCAAATGAGATATTACGACTATCTCCCGCTACAACCAAAACACACCGAAGGGTTTCAGGGTCGATTAAACAGAAGACGGTGTACAGATTCGCTCGAGACCAAGTAAGTAAAACTCGGTACCACCCTCTAACACCAGGAATGCAATGGTTGATAATTGCTTACTTCCCCTTAGGCGCGCCGTACGAGACCCAGGGACACGGGTGGTACCAATGATGTTACACCTATACAAAAAAGAGTAGATATTGCACTAGCGTGCGGTAATTTATTGTTGTGCACGAATTCAACCAACTGGCTGAATTTGTTTTAGTTAGTGATCTTCCGTCTCTTTCTGTATCATGCCTTCCGTATATTACGTAATGTATGCACATATCTATAAATTAGTACATTGTCATAATGCAACAATATCGGTAAGCCCTTTAGTATAAACGGAACTCATCTTTACTTAAAGAACCACATATGGTACTAGCTTTCAGAGTACGGTGGTACTAGCGTTCAGACCTTTAGAGACATTAATGGCGTATTAAACAGACCAACATATTTTTTCATGTTTAGATTAATTAGGTTATGTCATTATTAAATTAGATATGCCTTAGATTTTTTAATCAACTTCGTTAGTTCACTGGCATCAGCCTTTACTCTTACATAAGTCACACAAAAACCTTGTAATTTATTTAACTTTATGACATTAAATAAAACTTCATATTGCATGAATTATTATGATTTTCCAATTCCCAAATTACTTTTCCTACAAATAATTTACGAAGAAGAAAAAAGCCATAAAAAATACGCACACAAATTTCAAATCATCCTGTATGTAAAAAAGTATAGAAATCTATTAAGGAACGGTTTAATCAAGGAGCTCGTCTCTGGCTCCAAGAATAACGAAATTACTTTTTGTATTGACGATTTTTGTTTTTCTAGCTTGTTTGTTTAAGGCGTATCGATAGAAGCCTTTCAAATAATGTACATGATTGATTGATTGATTGTATTGCTGTCTTGAGTAAGAAATTATGTTTATGATGGCAAATATGCTGAATTACTTAGGAGATGAAACCAAACAAATTGTGCTATTTTATATTTCAAATTAAGATTCTAGTGAGACCGAGACACATCTACCTAGTATATCTATAGTAATCGGCCATGTATTGAAGGAAGGTGGAGTCAGGAGTCTCCGAAACCGGCGTGTTAGTATGAAGAGAATTATGAATGTTGAGGAAGCGAGAGATGTATGCAAGAATAGAGCCTTTTGGTGCTCTGTTATCTCTACCTACCCGGAAGAAGAGATGGCCTTATGATAAGTAAGTAAAATTCTAACAGGACAACTTGTTATATGCTTAGAAACCAAAAAATAATAAAAAAGGATGTTTCTAAAAGTTCTTCTTTGCCATGTTTATCAGATTTCCTCTTGCATAATATTAAAGACCGCAAATTGCGTTAGAGTATTTTCTGAAGCATAAGCTCAACATACGGGCGACCCGGATAACATTTTTGATGAAAAATAACTTTGTATTTTTTCTTTATCAACTTGGTTTCTTATTATTTTACTGTCTCACTAGTGGGCACGGGTTTAGGCCACCCACACACGCTGCTCCAGTGCGGGTTGGCAGACTTCACAAACCACCGTGAAATGTTTTACTTCACAGGATTTGTAAACAAATACACAAAATATTATCAAAATGTCTCGAAAAGTTAGAAGTATGTGCCATTTGGGCTGGAGATTGAACTTAATACCATTGTCTTTGAAGTCCTTGGTTTTACCAATAGACTATCACTGCTATATTTGCGAAATAACATGTACAAAATTCAATTTAAATATATTTTTACTGGTGGTAGGGTCACACGCTTACTAGGAAAGGACTACTCTTTCAGAATATCGACTACGAAGCTATAGCAGGTTTTTCTGCTGTTAGGTTTAGTTCGGCGAGGAAGCGTGGTGGGGGCCCAAACCTTCTTCTCGCCCCATATCTATCATATATTTCACCTTCTTATGCTCTTGTCTTAATTCTGCCTGTCTATACTTTTAAATAAGAGGTGATCCATTTCAAGGTTCCCTACTTTTTTAAAGAAAAAAACACAGGAAAATTCAAATTTAATGGAGAATGTTTATTATCATTTGAAAGAAAATTGTTTGGCATTTATTTTTTGAAGATTATGTCTATCAAATATTGGCCGTTGCTACGTCGCGGATATACATATTGAGCGCATACGTTGAGTCCAATTTTCGACGACTCGTTCGAGCATTTCGACTGGTAACAACAAAGTAATGAGGCCCATTTCTGGCTCAACGGGTATGTAAAAAAACAAAATTGCCGCATTTGGGACGAAGAGCAACCTGAAGAGATTCAAGAACTGCCACTTCATTCAGAAAAAGCAACGGTTTGGTGTAGTTTGTGGGCCGGTGGAATCATAGGTCCATATTTCTTTAAAAATGATGCCGGTGCGAACGTTACCGTCAATGGCGACCGTTATCGTGCCATGATAACCGACTATTTGATGCCTGAGATTGAAGCTCGTGATCTCGGCGACATTTAGTTCAGCAAGACGGCGCCACTTCCCACTCATCGCATCAATCAATGGATTTATTGAGAGAACATTTCGGTGAGCACATAATTTCACGTTTTGGGCCGGTCGATTGGCCACCAAGATTGTGTGATAGCACACCGTTAGACATTTTCCTGTGGGGATATGTAAAGTCTAAAGTTTATGCGGACAAACCCGCTTCGATTCAGGCCTTGGAGGAAAAAATCACGCGTGTCATTCGCCAGTTACCAGTCGAAATGCTCGAACGAGTTATCAAAAATTGGACTCAACGGATGGACCATCTGCGACGTAGCAACGGTCAACAATTGATAGACATAATCTTTAAAAAATAAATGCCAAAGAATGTTCTTTCAAATGATAATAAACATTCTCCATTAAATGTGAATTTTCTGTTTTTTTCTTTAAAAAAGTAGGGAACCTCGCAATGGATCACCTCTTATTTTTAAGCATTTGAGATGCTTGGGGATATAAATTAACACAATGTGCAAAAATTTTCAATCAAAAATAACAGTCACGAGCAGTATTTGAACCTGCATCTTCTGGGAAACCATCGCAGATGCTTTAGCAATTCAGCGTCATCAGCGTCACCTAAGACATTAAGAAGGAACGTGTCATCGAAATTCGCAGTTCCGAGCAATCGTTACAATTTTTTGTTCATCTTTTTTATAATATTTAAACCCGCATCTTATATTTTTCTCGCGCCTTGGCAACGCGTGAATGATGCTAGTATTTATAGACTAGCGTTTACCATAGGGTGTGACGATTCATACTTTGATAGTCTGATTTTTAAATTCAAAAGTGCTATCTCACTAGGTAAGTACGTATGAATATTCAGATTTCATTAAATGAAAAGCCAGATTTCATTAGCCGTGTGGGGCCGGCTTTAGAATTGTCCCACCCCTCTCTACCCACGGGAGTCGTAAGAGCCAACTGAGAGAATGCCGAGGGAGTGGGCAGCAGCACTCCCTCGAGTATTAACAACATCCACTGCGATCGCCAACCCGCCTGTCAAGCGTGGCGATTACGGCATTATTCCCCATGACGGGACTGCTCGTTGTGGCGTTCTCTTGGGGAGGCCTATGTCCAGCAGTGGACGTTAAAAGGCTGATGGATGGATGGATGGATTAAATGAAAAGGGAAAATTGCGGGGCTCAGCTAGCATAGGTAGTATATTAACTAAAGTTCTTTTACCCAATCAAAGTTGTTTTTTCGTACTGAGGATAAATACACCAACTTTTTGTTCTTATCGAACTATTAGAAGAAATTCTTATTAAGTAATAATAGGGTAAGTAACTATAAAGAACTTTGATGGATCTTGAAGAGACGGACTGTGCCAAGTTGTAGACAAAGTTTTGTCATTAATTTTATAGTTAGGCGATAAGTTTTGGACGTTGGATATAAAAGCCACTAAGTCAGAATTATATTAATCTTTTCGGGCAGCATTTTAATATAATTCTTGAATCTCACAAAAGTCACCATTCAGATCAAAAAGAGTTTAGCTAAAGTAGTTACTAAAGTAAAATCCTTGCCTTTTTCTCAGCTCCGGGTTAAGTATATGTGTAGGTGATAGAAATAAAAACAGTGAATTTGTTCCGTAACAGTACGTTCGCGAGCTCAATCGGGTGGGAAGCGAGTGCTCAGAGGCGCCGTCGTGCGGCTAATATTTTTAACTAGAAAATGGCCACTCGAATGAGAGCGCGAGCGCTGTGCAATTTATTAAAAATATTATAAATAAATATCAGTTCCAACTATGATTAGAACATAGGTAACTTATTTTAAAGTTGGTTAAGAAAGGTGACTTAAAAGTAGTTTTATATTTAAAAAATGTGTAGTGCGTCGCCTACAATATGCAATAGTACAAATGCATTATAAACAACTGTAAAGACTGCGCAACCGTATCTGCTAGATAAATGCCGATTAAACCACATGCATAACATTTTGATAAATCAGATGTTCCAAAACACTTCCTCGGTCAGATGGCAAAATATCAAACGTCGTGTGTCAAATGTCAAGTGTCATCAAAAACAGAAGAATTATCCAATTTTACGGGATAAAAAGTAGTATAAGTCCTTTTTTGGGATCTTCTGATAATATGTATGCAAAATTTCATATAATAATAATAACATTTATTTGTCAGAATATGGGTTGGTACAAAGTTGTAGGTGTTGACATTTTTGTGCTAGCCATACTCTACCATCCGCTGGCGTACAAATATTATTTATATTATACATAGTGATTAGTTCAGTAGTTCCGACGTAAAAGCGTAATAAACAAACAAACTGACTTTATTATTTTTATTATTCCATCCATCCATCAGCCTATCAACGTCCACTGCTGGACATAGGCCTCCCCAAGAGAACGCCACAACGAGCGGTCCTGTGCCGACCGCATCCAACGGCTCCCAGCAGCTTTGACCAGATCGTCGGTCCATCTAGTGGGGAGCCGTCCTACGCTGCGCCGTCTGATACGTGGTCGCCACTCGAGAACCTTTCTTCCCCAACCGTTATCGGTTCGTCGAGCGATGTGGCCTGCCCATTACCACTTCAGCATGGCAACCCGGCGGGCTATGTCGGTCACTCTCGTTCTCCTACGGATCTCCGTATTACGGATTCGATCTGGAACGTCGCCCCCGAGAACGACGGAATTGAACAGCCTCTGAAGAGCTTTTAAGACCTGCTTTCCGCCTGCTCTCAGAAGCTCTGTGGTGATTCCGTCGTCTCCCAGTGCCTTCCCGTTCTTTAGTTGTTTGAGAGCCATTCTGATCTTGTACAGGCTGACGTACGGGATATCTTCGGTAAAGTGCCGAGTTAGCTTGGATCTGGGATCTTGGACCAAGCTTAGTCAACTGGCTTTGGCCAACAGACAGATCTCTTGCGAACACTTTCGAGCCTTGGTTCCGCTCTATTGCCTCTTTAATGCGGATAGCATTAAATTGGCGAATATCATGTCGCACAGCCTTGGAGATCTGTCTGTTTAACTGCCTCAGGCAGGACCAATCGGCTGAAGACTGGACTGTCATTTCTTTTCTCCTTTCCATGAGCTTGAGAGTACGGTCCGAGAGTTCACGAGTCCTACTAACGCGACGGGCCTTGAAGTAGGTTGAACCGACCGCGTGGACAGTTTGCACGAACTGCTGTTCAAATCGCTCGCTGATTCGCACTCATCTAGGCATTGGAAGCGATTTCGTAGTTCGAGCTGAAAGCTCTCGGGGTTCTGATATTGGGCAGGTGTTTATCGGAGCGTAGACTTCATCAAGCGTGACCTCTCAACTTTCGTGCTAATATTCAAGATGCCTCTGACTAGTCGGTGATCACTCCCAGTTTTAATCCTGCTGATCACTGAGACATTATTGAATATGTGTCGTTTGTCCGACAAGATGAAGTCAATCTCGTTTTTTACTGAACCATCAGGGCTTATCCAGGCCATTTCAGCTGGGGCTGCTTCCTGAAGAAGGAATTCATCGTGTAGAGGACTTCCTTCTCCAGAAAATCAGCCAGCATCTGGCCCCTGTGGTTCCTCTGCCCGAAACCATAGTACCTCACTTTCAGCTCATCGTCTGTCCTTTTGCCTAGTTTCACGTTAAAGTCTCCCATAACCACCGTGAAGTAGGTTTTAGACGAGTGGATGGCCTTCGAGATATCCTCATATAGGGCCTCCACCTCGTCGTTGGAGTGTGTCGAGGTCGGTGCGTAAACCTGTATGACCTTCAACGAATACCATTTGGTTATTCTGAGTATAAGGTACGCCACCCTGCTCGACACACTCTCAATCCTCTCCACGTTGCCAACGAGAGACCTGCAAACGATAAACCCTACACCTCCTTGGGACTGGTGGTCGCCCTCCCGGTGGAAGAGCAAATTCCCGGACTGGAGGATTGTCCCGCCCTCACCCTCTCTTCGGACTTCTGACAACCCTATAATGTCCCAGCGGATCTTGCTCAATTCCTCTTCCAGCTCGGTAATTCTCTCGTGGGTCCGAAGTGTCCGAATGTTGTGCGTTACCAGGGCCAGAGGTTGTTGTTTATGGTAGCCTATCCGCGACTGGAGATTCTTCGCTGCTCCGCCGTTACTGGGCCCGCTACCGTTAGGCCACGGAATAGCGGAGCTGTCGTGACTGGGGGCCATTTTGTATCGTGTGCTCATCATGGGGGATAATGCTATAATCGCCACGCTTGGCAGGCGGATTGGCGATCGCAGTGGATGTTGGTAATACTGGAGGGAGTGCTGCTGCCCACTCCCCCGGTATCGTAAGAGTATCGGACTGAGGGAGTCGGCTCTTACGACTCCCGTGGGTAGAGAGGGGTGGGACAATTCTAAAGCCGGCCCCACACGGCCAAACTTTATATTATTAGTACCTATAAGAAATTTAAGTATTACTTAACAATTCATTTAAGGATTAGTTCAGAAATTTATTTTGTAATCATTTTAATTTTAGCTAATCAATGAACTGTTATTTTTTGATTTATTGTAACTTGTAGGCTTTTGTATTGCATGTTTAAAAAAAATGTGTTATTATTCATTGACCCTTTTTTTTTGTTAAGGCGGAAAAATATGTCTCTAACCGCACACCCCGTCGTTTGGGGCAACGAACAGGGTAGTGTCCCTCACCCACTAAAGAAACCCGCCGTGTGCCGTCTCTCCGTCTTTATTGGCGGGCCACTGGAACTATGTTACATTCCTTCGGTGGTATTATTAATTGACCTACTAAAAATGAATGTCGGTTCTAGTACAATATTCTCGAAAAAAAGTGTCTCTAGTCAATAGACTACAGTCAATGGACAGTCTATATTAATACGTACAAACTTCAACATTCTGATTTGAAACATTGTACCATTATAATAGTGTTGAGTTTTCTTTGCAATAATTTGTTAGCTTATGTAGCTTCACCATGGTCACCTTATGCTGCTCTAATAAATATACACTTTCCAGCGCGGACACGAAGTCCATTGTTCGTAGGTCAATGTTATTTAACGGATTATGGGTTAATATTGTAACTGTTTTTCTATGGAGTTAATTAAAAAGTAAAAATCGAATGAATCAATGTTACGACATAAATATCATATTATATTTCACAATATCAGTATTTGGATATATAAGTGCACCAATATTAGCTTGACTGGAAGTATTAAACTCAGTTTGCAGTTCCCCAAGAACGCGACAGGAACTTGGCTATTAAACTCTCCCTCCCTCAGGAGTTATTTTGAAAGACGTCGAACCCATACCGTTTTCCCGTGTTACGTTATACGTAAGTGTTTACCAGAACTTGCTTTTGACACCGATACGGAGTATTTACAAAGCTTTCTTGTAAACATAAAAGCGAATTGCTTTTATTACTGGATCAATATTGGTACGATGTGGTAGTAAGTAGAAGTTTACTACTACTTTTATTTAAGTAGCCGTGAAGCGTTTTAATTTGTTTTAGTTTTAGTGAAAGATTTTCTAGTGGTACCTAGAGCCTTGGTTATCCCAGCACGAATGGGGCTGCTTGACCGGGGAAGTACCAACCTTTCACAAAAAACCCAGGCTCAAAACCCTCTTTCTCTGCTCTCCTTATTATCCTTCCAATCCCTCCACCTCCTCCTATTCTTAGTATCACGATCGGCGACGTGTGAATGATGCCTCTGGTATTCCTAGCATCTATAGGCTACGGTAACCGCTTACGATCAGGTGGGCGTTTGCTTGTAATATAAGTCATTAAAATTTGTCTGTGTGACGGACTAAGAATACAAATATCACCACCCCATTCTTTCCCACAGGTGTCGTATGAGGCGACTAAGGGAAGTAAGCAATTATCATCCATTGCATGACTGGTGGTAGGGCTGGGTACCAGTGAGTACTCCACTCACTTGGTATCGGGCTCAAGTGGGTTGGTACCACAATCTCCTGTGTGACTAGCCATGAAGCATATCGTTACGATTTGGCTGTAGCAGGAGATAGCCGTTTATTCTTTCATTTCATATCGGTGAAATGAAATGGTGAGCAGCGGCTTGACAATACTCTCGGTATAGTTGAGTCCATGAGTAACGGTTACCATTTACCATCAGATGGGCCTTGGCTTATCTGCCACTAAAAGAAATAACAAAAAAAAAGATACACAAAAAGACATTACATTTTTACAATATAGTAGGTATATGCAAGGACACATAGTGTGTGGTGGATAAGGTCCCGTATTAACTCGCTAGGCTAACAAATTAGCCTGTATTAAGGATACAGTCCCTGAGCCCCAGTTGCAATAAAGAATACATTGCTATTATATTATAAGTTGAACTACAGTCATTCTGGGTAACTTTGACAGATTACAGCGGTATTTTTCACGGTATTTTAAAGGTTTAACATTTAAATGACAATATTATACTTTGTTAGTGTCCTCAGAATATTTTTTATCCATAGACAATAGTGAAAGACTATAATATCCATTAATTAAAGAGAAACATCTATTTTTGTAGTGTGTCAAAGTTACCACCCACAAAAGTGTAACTTTGACATACTTTAAATCCGTCACATAAATGGGGTAATATTTGATTATTAAATTACTTTGGGTAACATTAGTTTATATTATTCTCAAATTAGGGATGTGGCTGTGGCGATACAAACATAAATTTGTAGTAGTATCATATATATGAGTATATTTGTAAAAAAATCAATCAAAATTTAGTTAAAAGTATATTTTTTAATTCACATCAAACATTTAAATCCTATAATGAACAAACCATTAAGCATATTAAAATGAAGACAAACTAAATAATTAAAACACACAAAAAATATGTAAACACTGGTTTAAAGTATCTATTCGCCCTACTACATATAGAGTAAATTGTCATCTATATAGTAAGTATACCATGCTGCCAGAGGCGGAAACGGGCCTGAGCTTCTAGGCCATTTTGAGGAAGGCCCGGGCGGAGATCGTCCCACCCATTGTCCACTGCTGGACATAGGCCTCCCCAAGAATGGGGGATAGTGCCGTAATCGCCACGCTTGGCAGGCGGGTTGGCGATCGCAGTGGATGTTGTTAATACTCGAAAGAGTGATGCTGCCCACTCCCCCGGTATTCCCTCAGTCGGCTCTTACGACTCCCATAGGTGGAGAGGGGTGGGACAATTCTAAAGCCAGCCCCTCACGGCAAAAAGAGTTATGTCATACCTATAATTTTAACCAAGTACTTTGTTTTTGATGAATATATTGTTTGAAAACGCTCTTAGTTTGATTAAAATGTATCCATGGTGGTGCATATCCGACGTAGCACTAATGTATTGCTTTTACCTTAACACACTACGTAAGGGTTAGGAATGGTCAAAAGAAGATACATTTTGGCAGATCTGTGAATATGAAAAGAGGAATTAGTGTATATGATACGAGCGCCTTTTTATTAAAAGGCACTCGTATTTATCATATATAGGTATCTACATAATGTTTTCTTTGTATTATTATACAAGAAAAATAAAGGATGACAAGGTTAGCAATTTTTTAGCCGCCATCGAATCAATAACAACGCGACTAAAAAACAAGTTGTAATTACCAAGACTAAAAAACTAAAGAAATGAAAATTTATTTATTTTTTTAGTCTCCATCCGTTGTGAGGTGATCCAAATCGAGGTTCCCTACTTTTTTAAAGAAGAAAACACAGAAAATTCAAATATAATGGACAATGTTTATTATCATTTGAAAGAACATTCTTTGAAGATTATGTCTATCAAATGTTGGCCGTTGCTACGTCGCAGATGGTCCATCCGTTGAGTCCAATTTTCGATAACTCGTTCGAGCATTTCGAGTGGTAACTGGCGAATGACACGCGTGATGTTTTCCTCCAAGGCCTGAATCGAAGCGGGTTTGTCCGCATAAACTTTAGACTTTACATATCCCCACAGGAAAAAGTCTAACGGTGTGATATCACACGATCTTGGTGGCCAATCGACCAGCCAAAAACGTGAAATTATGTGCTCACCGAAATGTTCTCTCAATAAATCCATTGATTGATGCGATGTGTGGGAAGTGGCGCCGTCTCTGCTGAAACCAAATGTCGCCGAAATCACGAGCTTCAATTTCAGGCATCAAATAGTCGGTTATCATGGCACGATAACGGTCGCCATTGACGGTTACGTTCGCACCGGCATCATTTTTAAAGAAATATGGACCGATGATTCCACCGGCCCACAAACCACACCAAACCGTTGTTTTTTCTGGATGAAGTGGCAGTTCTTGAATCTCTTCAGGTTGCTATTCGTCCCAAATGCGGCAATTTTGTTTGTTTACATACCTATTGAGCCAGAAATGGGCCTCATTACTTTGTTGTTACCAGTCGAAATGCTCGAACGAGTCATCGAAAATTGGATTCAACGGATGGACCATCTGCGACGTAGCAACGGCCAACATTTGATAGACATAATCTTCAAAAAATAAATGCCGAAGAATGTTCTTTCAAATTATAATAAACATTCTCCATTAAATTTGAATTTTCTGTTTTTTTCTTTAAAAAAGTAGGGAACCTCGGAATGGATCACCTTTTATTAAACAAGACTAAAAAACTAAAGACATGACAATTTATTTATTTTTTTAGTCTCCATCAATTGTATTAAACAAGACTAAAAAACTAAAGAAAGTTTCAATCCATTATAGTTTTTGGTGATATTTATTTGGGCTTATTATCTAAAATCGAATTTAAATAGTAGGTATAATCTAAAGATTTTATCTCACATTCTATTTAAAAAAAGGAAAAAGAAATTGCAATTTTCATGAAAAAACCGATGCCAATTGGAGGCGGGAAAAAATGTACCTAACCGCATACCCCGTCGCTCGGGACAACAAACAGGATAGTGTGGTGCTCTCACCCACTAAATAAACCCATTGTGTGCCGTCTTTCTGCCTGTATTGACAAACCACTTGTTACCAAGCCCAGGGAAATATATACGAGCTAGAGAGGAAGTGTGATAAAGATGGGATGACAAGGTGGAAAAGAAAGCCTTCAGTGATCACTCACCGAACAAGAATGTATAATATCCAATCACGAACATTTTCTTCAAAGGCAACGTGCATAATGATGCCCTAAATATTGCTAGCACCCAGTAACGCTACGCCAGTAATGTCCGACTGTCATGTCGTATACCTGTTTATCATCATTGTAGCATAAAAATGGATATATGTATAATCTACACGAAAAAAACATACATGCTAATCGACCTCTCATATAAGCGTGTTCGCTAGCAATTTACATGGCATTCAGTGAATAGGGTGGTGGAGATAATACGGGCAATTTGTAGTAAGTTGTCTTCAAACGTACGCGCGTAATGGCTGCCACTGGAATCATCATGTCTGGTGTAAAGTGACCATAATTTTGATAAATGAGAGAGAAAAATTTATGATTTTAGACGCAAACTGTTGCATTAACCACGTGTTTATTGTGAAATAATTCTGCGCAACCTCCTTATTAGTATTTATGAAGTAAAAACTTCTTTACTCGCGTTGAGCACTTTTTGTGTGAACAAAAATCGTGAAACTCGCGTCATCGTCAGCGAACGCTCCGAACTTCTTTAGGTGCGTTGAGTACTTTTTGTGTGAACAAAAATCATGGAACTGACGTCATCGTCACCGAAAGCTTCGATAGAAGTGAAATCTAAGTAACTTGTGAATATTATTGTATCATCGAGCTAATAGATTATTATTTTTGAATTATTTTTGGTGTGTAAGTAAGAAGTGTTAATAACTATTTAATTGGTCATTAACACTTATTTACAAACACGACACACTTGACGATACAATTCACAAGTTACTTAGTTTTCACTTCTATCGGCAGTCCCCAAAGACTGTCCCGTATTTTTTTTGTTAAGACCTCATTAAATACAACCTTTAAGTAGGTACTTACAATGCACCGATGGTGAATAAAAAAGCGAGACCTCATTTTATCTTCCAAGCTATCTTGAGCTAGAGCTGAAACTATACTTGCGCATAAATTTCTCCAAATCTGGCAGGTCTTAGCCTCCATTTCCAGTAGCTTCGTCTGATTTGAAAGCCCTAATGAGATCTGAAAGGAACATTTGTCCCCATGCCTTGGCCCTGCTTCTGATTGGGTGATACACATTGTGGGTAGTTTTTAATGAATTTTTAGTCAAAGGAATCCTTATTAATGAAGCTTAAAATAACTGACGTAGCCCTGAAGAGTTGGTATGTTGAAGCGGAAGTGTGCAGGTCACGCCTTGACGAAATAGCAAGGAAAGCGTTTCGTTTGGCAACGATCCGTTGGGAAGGAAAAGTTCTCGTTTGGCAACCACGTCTAGGATGACGCGAAAAACCTATATGATGAACGGATATATGGTTAAATTAGTATCAGAGAAAATTAATAGTGCAATACTGCAATAATATACAAAAACCTTGGTCCATTGTGCTTTTGAAATATTTATGTGCTCTTAGACTCAATAAAATACAGCTGCGTTAATAAAACCTTTACCATCTGTACATTAATATTAATTTTATTTTAGTATTAGCATATGCCCGAGCCTTTGTATGCGTGGGTTTCGAAATTGGGGGATGTGGCTTGGTGTTGTACGAGGTAATCCAAGTTATTACCTCTCTATGTATATCTGCTTTTTATAGCTTTCAACAGACGAGCCATGGCCCATCTAATTGTAAATCATCAGACTGGCCGCGTGTTTGTCTTAGTAATTTGAAGGCTTTGGTTTGGTTTTTTAGGGTTCCGTACCCGAAGGGTCAAAACGGGACCTTATTACTAAGACTTCGCTGTCTGTCTGTCCATCCGTCTGTCTCCAGGCTGCATCTTAAGAACGGCGATAGCTAGACAGTTGAAATTTTCACAAATGATATATTTCTGTTGTTGCTATAACAACAATACTAAAAACAAAAAAATAATAATATTTAAGGGGGGCTCCCATACAACGTCTTGTCTGTCCGTCCGTCTGCCTCCAGGCTGTATCTCAAGAACGGCGATAGCTAGACAGTTGAAATTTTCACAAATGATATATTTCTGTTGCCGCTGTAACAACAAGTACTAAAAAAAAAAAAAATTTAAGGGGGGCTCCCATACAACGTCCTGTCTGTCCGTCCGTCTGTTTCTAGGTTGTAACTCAAGAACGGCGATAGCTAGACACTTGAAATTTTCACAAATGATGTATTTCTGTTGCCGCTATAACAAAAAATACTAAAAACAAAAAAAAAATATTTAAGGGGGCTCCCATACAACAAACGTGATTTTTTTGCCCTTTTTTGCTCGCTATTGATAACGGCAACAGGTAAAAGTTACAATAGTGTAATGTTGTTTACCTAGTCAATGGTACGGAACCCTTCGTGCGCGAGTCTGACTCGTACTTGTCCGGTTTTTCTTATAACCAATTATCTTCTGACGACAGCTAAGTTTAATTCATACAATAAGTCATTGTTGAAGTCAAAGTCATATAAAATTAGTCATAGTCAAGGTAGTCAGAATCAGAATAATTTATTTGTGAAATATAGGTATGAATCGGCCGTGTGGAGCCGGCTTTAGAATTGTCCTACCCCTCTCTACCCACGGTAGTCGTAAGAGCCGACTGAGGGTATTCCCTCACCGAGGGAGTGGGCAGCAGCACTCCCTCGAGTATTAACAACATCCACTGCGATCGCCAACCCGCCTGCCAAGCTTGGCGACCGCTCGTTGTGGCGTTCTCTTGAGGAGGCCTATGTCCAGTAGTGGACTTCGAAAGGCTGATGGATGGATGGAGGTATGAGTACAATTCAAGATCTTAAATAAAATTAGTGCTCTATGTGTTGTCATTAAGACATAGAAATTAAAAAAAAATCTATTAAATAGTTACAATGTGAGAACAAATGATACATTAATTCAATGAATTAAATAAAATAAATTTAACATAATAATAATTAGAAATAATACTATATTTTGTCATTACTTATATTAATGAAATGCACATCATTCAAAAATTTATCAACGGTATAATAACATTTTTCAATCAATAAATTATGTAGCGTCTTTTTAAATTTTACCAATGGCATAGTTTTAACAGCGCCAGGAATTTTTGTAAAGATACTTGGTGAAACACCTAAAAGCCATGCCTTAATAAAGTGGTGGTGACTTTTTTTTTGTTAAGGCGGGAAAAAATGTTCCTAACCGCTCACCCCGTCGTTCAGGGTAACGAACAGGGTAGTGTGGGGCCTGCACCCACTAAAGAAACCCACCGTGTGCCGTCTCTCCGCCTTTATTGGCGGGCCACTGGAACTATGTTACATTCCTTCTGTGGTAAAGTGGTGGTGACCTTACTGAAAGCTTCTATGAAGTCTTGCAGGTCACACGAAAAAACAGATGCCGCATTATATCACTTGCCAACGTTTGTGCACATACACAAATAATTAGTTAGTAAAAAGCCACCTTGTTTACACATTAATACTTGTAGTAACACAAGTTTTAGAAAATAATGCAGGGACGACATGATCAGACATGTTCCCGCCGAAACTCCACTAATACACGAAAATATAAGCTTTTTGTACTTCAATAAAAACTACTCACTTTATAAATTAAAACAAAAGCAAATCTAACTTCTCTCGTAAATTTGAGTCACCCTACTTACTTTTACGTGCCTTTACAAACAGCTCAAACAAAAATAAACTTTCGCGTTAAATCCACAGAATCTACTTTTGAATTACTGTTCATGTAACTATATAAAAGTTATTTACAGTATTTTTGTTTGATGGTATGTTTCGACGTTTGTAATGATGTAGGTACATATGAACTGGTCATTCCTTTCATTATAACTGACGAATGAAACGAAGCATATTTTCGGAGTCAAACGACGCATTGTTATATACTCGTATGTTTGCATTGTGCATGTGTCATACTAATGTTTTAGTCAAAGGAAACTTTTAAATATAGTAACTTTAAGTATAGGATTCATTTTTTTTTATTATAATCAAAAGATGAATCCAAGTTACTATATTTGGCATATGAAGAATACGAGGGAGGATTCGCTTAAAAGTTTCAAAATCTTTTTCTCACTAGTTTTAGATGTTTTATGGTATACTGTAGTCATTTATATAAGTTATATTTCCATGTAATATCTTTATGTTGTAAAGTTTAGCGATAAAAATTCAGCAATCATTTTTTTATTGTTGAAACGTAAATTTATTTCAACTTAATGGCTTTCACTTGCAGATTGCAGACCAAACCCCTATAACTGTGAATACTTTCTTAAATTTGACAAAGTAATTGCTTTTTGTACGATGCCGACTGGTTTTATGCTTAATTTAAAACATGAAAAATTACAATTTAAAATAATCTTTTATTAATCCTCATTTTCCGAACGTTCTTGGAATTGGATTCCATTAAAATATTATTTAACAACCGAGTTAACCAGTAACCACAAAGTAAAGTGTCTTTCGAAGCAATGAGTCAAATGTTTAAAGATTTTTGGTCCCCCATCTAATGTCAGCGGTCGAAAGAACTGTCAAAATTTTGATGCCAAAAGATGATCCATCCATCCATCCATCAGCTTTTCAAAGTCCACTGCTGGACACAGGCCTCCCCGAGAGAATGCCACAACGAGCGGTCCCGTCATGGGGGATAATGCCGTAATCGCCACGCTTGGCAGGCAGGTTGGCGATCGCAGTGGATGTTGTTAATACTCGAGGGAGTGCTGCTGCCCACTCTACCGGTATTTCCTCAGTCGGCTCTTACAAGTCCCGTGGGTAGAGAGGGGTGGGAGAATTCTAAAGCCGGCCCACACGGCCAAAAAAATGATACCAAAAGCAAAAGGCCAGTGGTAAGCCATTAGTTACCGATTAGTTGTCACTTGTGCCGCTGACGTGCCGGTGGCATACCGATCGTAGGTCGTCGAATTAGTAGGGTACCAAAAGTGAAATTATGTAGCGATTGGCCGCGGATGCGATCCTGATAGAAGTTCGTTGCCTTAGCCAGTTTGAGGCCCAGATTTTCCGAGTGATAATACAATTAAGCTACTTTTTACACCACGGGCATGGACAAGCATACCGCCATATGTTGGAAAGCGGTTACTCTACAGACCAGGTGCATAGCGGACCACTGAAGGAATGAAATTATGGTTCCTGTGGCCCACCAATAAAGGCGGAGAGATGGCACACGGCGAGTTTCTTTAGTGGGTGAAGGCAGAGGCCTACGCTGGTGAGAGCACTACGCTGTTCATTGCCCCGAACGACGGGGTGTGCGGTTAGGAACATTTTTTCACGCCTTAACAAAAAAAAAGCTCTATTGACGCTAGGTTGCCAGCTCTAGATAAAGGAATAGAATGTAATGAGCTTTTGCTAAATATCGTAGCAATATTTAATTATTTATTTTTCCTAATCAATCATATACGAGGAGGGATCAAAAAGTAGTGAAAATGAGATAGAATATAATGACTATTGATAACTTAATAATTTATTTTTCTACATAGTCTCCGAATCTCTCTACACACCGACTCCAGCGATTTTCCAAGGCTTCAATCCCTTTCAAAAAAAAAGTTTTGTCTTGGTCCTGCAAAAAGCTCTCCACGGCATCCATCACCTCGTTATCGTCTTCGTACCTGTTTCCCCTTAAGTATTCTTTCAATTTGGGGAACAGATAAAAATTGCTAGGCGCTAGATCTGGTGAACAAGGGGGGTGGTCAACCAATTCGAAGCCAGCTTGCTGAACGGCAGCCATCGCAACTGCCGACCTGTGCGCGGGTGCGTTGTCGTGATGAAACAGCACGCCCCTTCGAAGTTCCCCTCTCCTTTTCTCTTTGATGGCATTCCTCAACTTGGGAACTAAAGCTGCATTATATTGGCCTGTAATAGTGGTTCCACGCTCTAGGTAATCAATCAACAATATCCCTTCTGAGTCCCAAAATATTGAGGCCATAATCTTGCCAGCCGATGCCACGGCACGAAACTTCTTCGGGGTCTGTGATGATGGTCGTTTCCATGCGAATATTGCTGTTTTGTCTCGGGATCAAAATGATGGAGCCATGTTTCGTCCATTGTTACGAAACGAGACAAAAAGTGTTCAGAATCTTCTTGAAACTTGTCCAACAATATCTTCGAAATGTGAAGTCGATTTTGTTTCTGACTGTCGCTTAACATTCTCGGCACCCATCTTGAGGAGACTTTTCTCATATTCAAAGATTGTTTCAATATGGATTGAATACTTCCATATGAAATGCCCGTTTCTTGAATTAAGTATCGGATGGTAACTCTTCGATCGCTCAATACAATTTTCTCGACTTTCGCAACATTTTCTTGGGTGACTGACGTCGATGGACGGCCGCAACGATGTTCGTCTTCCGTGCTCGTTCTCCCTACTCGAAATTGAGAAGCCCACCTTGCAACAGTGGAATACGGCGGAGCAGACTCTCCTAATGTTGCCTCCAAATCGCAATTAATCTCTTGCGTCGTTAACTTTTTTAAACTGAGGTATTTAATAATGGCTCGTATTTCGTTTTTCTCCATTTTCGAGAACACTTTCCGACACGAACCAAACAAATGACTACATTCAGAGAAAAAACAAAAGAGATTCGAAGATTTTTTTCTTTATTATTATTACAAATATGTATCTGAGCTATGCCTGCCAGTATTTATTTTTTTTCTTACGGAGTATGTCGTTCTCACTACTTTTTGATCACTCCTCGTATTATGAAATGCCTAAAAATAATAACTCACCTAAGACTAACAGACTCATAGATTAACACAAAGTGTGAAAATGGAAATCGAAAATAAAAATCACGAGCAGAATTTGAACCTGCATCTCCTGGAATACCTTACCAGATGCTTTACCAATTCAGCCATCGTGACAATTGCTTGGGACTGCGAATTTTGATAACACATTAATTCTTAACATCTTGGGTGACGCCTGTGCCATCTGTCGAAAGTATTTGCAAACCTTAATTGCTTGGTGCAGCGGTAGTGTAAGCGACTGCTGATCATGAGGTCTCGGGTTCGATCCCCGGGTCGGGCAGTGTTATTGAGATTTTTTGTAAAAAAAAGTAAAAATTCTCAGTAGCAGCCCGGAGTTTGGAAATGTGCCCGGTAGACGTCAATAGGCTCGCCCCCTATTACGTGGGACTTAAACATAGCTGGCGAGTCGTGGGTGTGTAATACACCTCTGCCTACCCCTTCGGGGAATACAGGCGTGATGCTATGTTAATAAGATAATAATTAAAATATTCATAAACAAACCTTCAGAGAGTGATAAGAGAAAGATTGTTGGCGTAGCAACCTTCCATTTAACACAGAGTATTGTGCTGAGGCACTACACAAGATAAGTATTTTTTTTAAATATAACATATTGTCCTGTACAAAGGTTGCCTGGAGCTTATAGAAATCGCATTTAGCAATAAAGCAAGCCTTTGTGACTGAGTTTTACTTCACTCTATTTCTTGGTGGAGCGAAGTAAAGATGGAATTTTCTATATAGGTATACGAGTATACTCTGTCTCGAGCACTGTACAAACACATAACGCGAAAAAAACATATGTTATCTTTCACTGCAGGAAATAGCTGGTTATTATTTTTGCTTATAACTTAGGTTCCCAACATTGTAGCGAAGTAAAATGTATGCCAAATCAGAAGTTTTCGCGTGATATAGACACGCGAACAAACAAACACACACAAAAATAAAAAATAAAATGTTTTGTGTTTAGGGACATTTAAAGGGTGATTCTTCGGAACTTAGTTTTAGAGTGTTTTTCGCTGAACAACATATGAAAATAATCTCCAATTTAGATATTGATTCCAGGTTTTATAGCAAATTATGATGTCTATCGAGGTATGTGTATACTGAATTATCCTAAATTAAAACAGTAATAAATTAAGTTAGCAGACAACAGTCAAAACTAATTAATCTGGTATGTCCCCATCCCCAATTTTTATAGCATTATTATTTTTTGGTAATATAATTGCGGCAATATACTGGCAAGCAAGTTCCATCGATATTCAGATACTTTTTCCTTAATATTATGTGATTTAAATGAAAAATAATTGTACACTATTTTAAAAAATGTCCCCAACTAAAATGATAATTCAGCTGGCGCAATTTCATCAGCCGTTTTTTTAATATAAACACGAAGTATTCGATAAAATAATATCGACTCGTGATTGGCCGCGTCGGTTAGTATCGTCCTGTTAAACGAAGTGCTCCAAAACATGGTTTAGTTTGGTGAAAAGTTACGATCAATAGTTGTAATCTGGTGTTTGTCACGTAAGTTGCATAATTAATCTGACTTCAATAGATAATCATATCCACCAGCCTTTCAACGTCCACTGCTGAACATAGGCCTCCCCAAAAGAACGCCACAACGAGCGGTCCCATCATGGAGGATAATGCCGTAATCGCCACGCTTGGCAGGCGGGTAGGTGATCGCAGTGGATGTTGTTAATACTCGAGAGAGTGCTGCTGCCCACTCCCCTGGTATTCCCTCAGTCGGCTCTTACGACTCCCGTGGGTAGAGAGGGGTGGGACAATTCTAAAGCCGGCCCCAGACGGTGCAATCATATCCATCCATCCATCCATCAGCCTTTCGAAGTCCACTGCTGGACATAGGCCTCCCCAAGAGAACGCCACAATATGTGTTTCGCTCATATGGGGGATAGTGCCATAATCGCCACGCTTGGCAGGCGGGTTGGCGATCGCAGTGGATGTTGTTAATACTCGAAAGAGTGCTGCTGCCCACTCCCCCGGTATTTCCTCAGGCGGCTCCTACGACTCCCATGGGTGGAGAGGGGTGGGACAATTCTAAAGCCGGCCCCACACGGCGAATGCAATCATATATGTCTTACTTAATTTTTAGAAACTAACCAGGGTCTATAATATTGATATGTATTCATGGTAATTATGTCTTTTATTTCAAATTTTAATAAATAACGAAGCTAGGCTTACTTAACTTCAAATTTCTAATTAATCCGGGTTGCATTAATCTGGATTTATCTGGCTCTTAAGACCAGATAAATTTGAAGATAACATACTAATTAGGTTCTTGTTACATTCTTCTTTCAGCTTTATAATTTTAAAAAGGGCAAGTCCAAAGAATCAAGCAAAAGAAGAAAGGCTAGTAAAGACAAGACTCGCGGAGAAAAGGAGATATAAAAAATGTAAAATAATGAGAAAAATATGGAAGGAAAAGCAAGAAAAATGTCGACAAACTTACAAAAAAAAGAAAAAAACAACTATCAATAAACTAAATGAAAGAAAAATATGGAGAAAGAATTATAAGTTATATTACTATAGAAAAAACTATCTAAAATTTTATTGTAGCCAACATTCTAGCTTCTAGACAGAGAACAGGATTCTCATATACCAAGACCAAGAGTTACAAGCCAGCATTTTGGTTACATAGTAGACTCTACAAGCTTTTTGGCTAAGTCTTTATAAATTTCAAAAGCGCTAGGTCCCCAGGGGCTTATTCTCTGCCCATAACGGCATAAATAAGTAACCTCTGCCGAGGTTAGATATTTGGGCCATTTGTGTGATTCAGTTATTATAGTACTGTCAGCAGCACTCCGAAAAGACTCTGCAAGATGAGATGAAGACAAGGTATTCACACAAGTAGCATCCCATACTAATGGCCGTAAAGCTTCTACATTATCGCTGAATGTGCATGGGTGTGGAACGATGCACGGAGCACCGATACAACGTGAAATGGCTATACGGAATGTATTATTACTTAAAAGCGTGCCTAATGCATTTGATGGTAGAGCTTTTAACCAAAAACCAGGCTCCCAACGCGAAACAGCTAAGAGACAACCACATTATGTAAGGCCACTGCACGTTTATAAAAGACTATGCCGTACCAGCTCAGAAAGTGGCTTGTCCCACTGCTTTTGTGAGGACGGGTCCTTGGGTAGGCAACCATCTGGGCAGACTATTCTCCATTTATGAGTCGATTTTAAAAATGTTGATACACATTTAATAGATTCTAGTGATGAATAGTTGAACATTTTTGATTTTTTATAATTTTATGACTTTAAGTTATACTCTACAATTTCACATTCAAAGTCCCTATTGCAGAATTAAGTCTGATTGTCTTCTTTTATTAAAGAGTTAGCTAGAGTTTTATTTTTTAATTTAAATTGTTTAGGATTTTTATAATTTTTTCGATTTCTGTTATTGTTTTAAGATTTTTTTAAATTTTATTAGAAACCTATCTGTGCCAATACGTGATCTTAGCTATTCTATAAAATATTATAATTTTAATATGTTTGCTTATACGAATGTTTATTTTATAGCAATAAAATAAGTTACTTTATTACGCAATTTAGTTAGGTGTGTCAACGTTGTAAGTAATTAAAATCTAATACAAGATTACGTTATTTGAACCAAAAAGTACACTTTTTTTCATTTGCCAGATATTTCCAAATAATGTTGCTTAAACATAATATTGTTCTCATTTATGTGCCTGATTCTAATTAATATGATGCATAATCTCATTCTTCTGCCTTGATCATCATTAATCTGCTTCATCTATTAATCTGAATAGTTTTAATCCTGAACTACTGGGTAGAAATCAGGAGGGTTAGGCAGAATGACATATTTCACGTGTCGACCGTATCGAGATCACTGTGATTGGTTGAGAAACCGACGCGTGATGTCACAATAATCCGTTGGCCAATCATGGTGATCTCTCAACCAATGACAGTGATCTCGATACGGTCGACACGTGAAACATGACATTCTGCCTAACCCCCCAGTTCCTTTGATATATGTTGTAATATGTGTAGACCAGGATGTACTATACACACCACTATCAATGTGAATTTTAAAAAAAATTGAGCCATACCAATGAGTCAAAAATCCTCGGTTTCGAAGAATGATCCTAAAACAGTCATTTATTTCTCAAAAACCCCTTATACAGACATACTCGTATGTTGGAGGAAGAGCAGTTTGCTCAATATCCTGAGGCATAATTAAACTACAATTTTGTCGGCTATTATTGAACAGTTCTCAATTTATAATCACGCCTAAGCAGCATGTTTTTGACGCAGATCTCACGTCACTCTCTCTAGCGTTCAATCATGTGATTTCCAACAAAAGATTCATAATTAAATAAGATCGAGCCAATCGAGGACCCCAATCAAAACAAAGGTTATCTGTTTTGATTGGACATAATTAACAACTTAGAAATATTTATTACAATCATTAGTGCTTAGTCGCCGGCGGACCACTGACGTAATATAACACAGTTCCAGTGGCCCGCTAATATAGGCGGAGCGACGGCACACAGCGGGTTTATTTTGTGGGTCCTGCAAACCATGGTGGAGCGGTTGATTGGTGTAGCCGTAGCTGCGGAGCCTTATTGCGTTCCTGACTGCCCTAATTGGGCGGGCAGCCGCGATGGCTCCGTGGCAATCATCAGCTCCACGGTGCTTCGTTCCCCGCCCTTGTCGATCAGAGACAGGGGTACCGGATACGTCGTGGCCGACTGGGGGGGAGTTACGCTGTACGGTGTGTACTTCTCCCCAACCGGAGTCTGGCTGATTTCGGGGTCTGGCTAAACAGCCTAGAGACCTCGTTGCGGCGCTTGGCACCTAGCCGCATCCTGGTTGTGGGGGACTTCAACGCCAAATCCACGGCGTGGGGGTCCCCTGCGACCAATGCTCGCGGGGCGGCGGTTGTTGAGTGGGCGGCGTCGACGAGCCTCTGTTTATTAAAGTGATCCCTGGGGTCCCCGTACCGTGCGGTGCTGAACAAGCTCCGGTCGTCACTGGCGGGGAAATGCTGTTGGCGGTGTCGCTTGACATCGCCAACGCATTTAATAGTCTGCCATTCAGCTGCATCAGGGAGGCGCTCCGGTATCACGGGGTGCCTGTATACCTGAGGCGGCTGGTGGCGGACTATCTTGAGGGTGGCAGCATCGTCTATGAGAGCCGCATAGGGGACGTTGTGAGGAGACCCATGTCGTGCGGTGTCCCACAGGGTTCGGTCCTCGGGCCGCTCCCGTGGGACATCGGTTACGACTGGGTGTTGCGCTGTCGGCTCCCTCCCGGGCTGGCGGTCATCTGCTATGCGGATGACACGCTGGTCGTGGCCTGGGGTGGAAACTTCGAGGAAGCGACGTTCCTGGCCACCTTAAGGACCTCGGAGGTGGTCAGGAGGATCGGGGCGCTGGGGCTTATAGTGGCCCTGGACAAGTCGGAGGCCCTACTTTTCCATGGGCCTCGACGTCGACCACCTGCTGGCGCCTCGATTACAGTGGACGGGGCCTAGATTGGGGTGCAGGCCCAGATTAAATATCTGGGCCTGGTGCTGGACGGGCGGTGGCGCTTTCGCGAGCACTTCCGCCAACTCTCCCCGAGGCTAGTCGGCGCAGCGTCCGCCCTTGCACGACTCATGCCGTATATGGGCGGACCCAACAATTCGTGCCGACGGCTTTACGCGGGAGTGGTCCGGTCGATGGCGCTGTACGGCGTACCCGTGTGGGCGGAGTCCCTGGACGCACTGAACAGGGCTCTTCTGTGGAGTCTACAGAGAGTCGTTGCGTCCAGGGTCATACGTGGATACCGCACGGTGTCAACGGAGGCGGCCTGCTCGTCACGATCACGATGATCGTTCAAGATCTCCCAACCGATGACAATGTCACGATGCGATGTCGATACGATTTAGTGAGATACATACCGAAGTCTGAAGTTTATCACGTTTACATCGATGTTTTAGTATCCTTACGTTTCGAATTTCGCAGCATTCATAGTCACGAGTGATTTACGCGTAAAAATAGTTTTATTTATAGTTCTGTCCATCCATCAGCCTTTCCACGTTCACTGCTGGACATAGGCCTCCCCAAGAGAACGCCACAACGAGCGGTCCTGTGCCGACCGCATCTTTTTTTGTGTGCTCATTATGGGGGATAATGCCGTAATCGCCACGCTTGGCAGGCGGGTTGGCGATCGCAGTGGATGTTGTTAATACTCGAGGGAGGTGCTGCTGCCCACTCCCCTGTCTTCCCTCAGTCGGTTCTTACGACTCCCGTGGGTAGAGAGGGGTGGGACAATTGTAAAGCCGGCCCCACACGGCTTTATTTTATTATTTATAGTTACGCTATTTAATTATTTATCATTTCAAGGGAACGCTATGTTGATTTTTAGTAACATGTCGGCGAATAGGTTTGCCACCCGTGACATCTGGTTCTTACTGGGGCATAAAGTGGGTAGCGGAAGGCCATTATGTGACAAGTACCAATCCGCTGTCTATGCCTAACTGTCTGCGAAACAGGCGTGAGTGAATGTATGTACCTTCATCGCTCGTTGGCCCAATGCCAGTTGGCAGTCTTTAGAAGCCACCGAGAAAACCTCTTAGGTTTTTTCACTATGTCTCCTTTACTTGGCAGTGATAATTTGTTATTATTTTGTTTTTTTTTAAATATATTTTTTAAGTATTTGACATGCTTAGGCAGCCTTTTAGCACCCAAGCAATCAAAGCGAGCAAAGCAGGTACTACAGGCGATGCAGGTTCAAATCGTGCTCACTACTGTTATTTTCAATTTCACATTTTCGCACATTGTATTAATTTGTAATTAAATATGCACATTATTTCCGTGTAAGAGTTGCGTTTTTTTTCAAGAGGAAACAATCCATGTATTGCGGTGAACATTATAAACATACATATTAACGCACACAAAGAATACCCAGACTCAAAAAGATAATTTTAACGATAGAGGCTCGCTTATCCCACCCAGCACGAATGGGCCGGCTCGATCGGGGAAGTACTATCCTCTCACATAAGATCAGCGTATAACAACGGTAGTTTTTCCTACCGTTGTGTTTCGGTGAGTGAAAGTGCCGGAGGCCCAAACCCCCTCCCTATCCTCTCCTTATTATCTTTCCTACTACTTCCTTAGTATCCTACCTACCCTCTCCTTATTGTTCTTTCTATCCACCTCCTATCCCTTTCCTTGGAGATGGCGACGCGCGAGTGATGCCTCTGGTGCTCGACAGATTGAAACAGGTTTTACTGTCGTATGTACGTATACGTCTTAATTATGTATGTCCAACCTAAATATTGTTTTTTATTAGAAAATTTAAATGTTTTATAATTCGTAGAAAAATATATTTGAGGCACAGGCAGGTTAAATCTTTAGAAATAGGTCAAAATAATGTCAAGGTAGTTCTTCAAAAACCTTCCAGTAACTAATTTCTAAACTGCAACCCTGCAAAGGTCTGGCCACTAGTTGTTAATAAATCAAAAACTGGTTAAAATATGATATAAATTCTCTAAAATATTTTATACATTTGAATTTGTTTCAAAGTTGGACCGTTATTACTAATTTTGGTAGCTAATGGTAGTAATTAGTCACCACATTCACAGTAATTTCCTCTGGGAGACTTAAAACGTTCAGCGCTGAAATTTGATGAGGGTAAAATCACTTGAAGTATCTAGTTTAGATTGACATTTTAAATTAAAATTTACTAAGCAATTTCTTTATAAATATTAATGAGAAGATAGTAGATTAGTTGCCGATTTTTTTATTAATATTTTTACGGAGCCACTGTTTGTCTGACCTACATGACCAAACAAAATGGATAACTGGCGACCTCTGAACAAGATCTGACACTGATCTGTAACGACTGCCAGGATGTTATTCGAGAGCCGGGACTTTAATCTGCTTTTCGAAGCACTGAAGAGCTTGGCTTTCAAAAGATCATAAAAAAATAAAAACAAGGACGTCTACTTACTTACTATGAACACCAAGACACAGGACCGCAGCTTTTCATGGTAGTTTCAAATTTGCTGCCACTTGCTGTTGGAACGATCCTCGCCGAACGAACGACCTCCATTCCGTGACTTACAATCCGGAAGTAGTTTCAAATTTTTTTTTTATTAGAATTACAAGTCAGATTATTAATTGCTATGTCCATCCATCCATCAGCCTTTTAAAGTCCACTGCTGGACATAGGCCTCCCTAAGAATGGGGGATAGTGCCGTCATCGCCACGCTTGGCAGGCGGTTTGGCGATCGCAGTGGATGTGGTTAATAATCGAAGGAGTGCTGCTGCCTGCTCCCTCGATATTCCTTTAGTCGGCTCTTACGACTCCCATGGGTGGAGCGGGGTGGGAATTCTAAAGCCGGCCCCACACGGCATATGTATGCAGGAGATATTATAGTGCACGGGTATGTGCGTAAATACAAGTACACTCTCTGTTCCCTAACTCTCATAGTCCGATGAGACTGCATTCTGACATGACCGGAGAAATATCAGGTGCAGGAGAAACGGCTTCAAGTGCTTTACGAGGCTCAGGGCTTAAATCGGGGGTTTACTAGTGGTAGAACCTTGCTTATCCCCTCATAGAAGATCAGCGTGTAACAACGGTAGTTAGTCGTACCTTTATGTTTCATATGGCGAGTAAGAGCGCCGGAGGCCCGAAACCCCCTTCCTATCCTCTGCTTATTAATCTTCCTATCCATCCCTTTTCTTGGAGATGGCGATGCGCGAGTGATGCCTGTGGTGTTGCTAGCGTCTATAGGCTACGGTAACTGTTTACCATCAGGCCCCACCCTGATGGTAAGCGGTGGATACGATTGATCGCTGCCCGTGTAGTATAAAAAAAAATAACACTGCCAGCTTCTTAACTCCGGGCTGCTACTTGAGCATTTTTTGGCGGTAAAACCTCATAACTTTTTGTTGGATCTACCGGGAATCGAATCCGAGACCTCATCCGCAGTCACATACACTACTGATATAATCTATAATATATCGGAGCGAAATTAACATTGTCGCGCTAGCAAGTTCATCAGTTCAAATTAGTACTCAGATATCGAGTAGATATAACAATTCTAGCGATTCGTAGCTTTAAATAATTTCCAAAAATAAACACAATAATTGCAAATGCTTTATGAATTAACGCTTCAATATTATAAAAGTACAGTCTGGAAATTAACTTTTCACAAAAAATTTAAAACAGTTCCGTGATATCCTAAAGCAAATTCAAACATTCGTGTTCTCATAACGCTTGTATAAACATTTTTAATGCTATATTTATTAAACGAATCTCTAAATTTTATCTTGCGAGCTGGTTTCATTTGTTTGTTTGGTGTTTATCTGAATTACAAATGAGTTGACGAT
The DNA here is from genome assembly GCA_948253155.1 of Leucoma salicis. Taxonomy (NCBI): domain Eukaryota; kingdom Metazoa; phylum Arthropoda; class Insecta; order Lepidoptera; family Erebidae; genus Leucoma; species Leucoma salicis. The sequence continues at coordinate 1,558,454 of OX411812.1, forward strand.
AAGCGTATTTTTAAAGATTCATAACTGTGTTACTGTTGGGGACGGTCCTGGTCCTTAAGTGAGAGGGATTTAGACGACAGCCCAAGAGCGCAGGTTCTAATATTCAACATTAAACTTTCGTTTATGGGAAATGCTGGCCTATACCTTGGCAAAAAGATTAGCTTCGCTATCCAGCGAGGTAATGCTGCCAGTATAGGCGCGTTGCCGGTAGTAGGTATATTTAAGATTATTTGTTTTAGATTAATAATAATAATAACCTTTATTGACATAAATTACAGTTTGTCACCTACATACAACATTATCATAGTGCAATATTAATCCCGGACCTGGAGGCCGACGACGGGGAGGTACCGCCTGTGACGACGACGGAAATGGGGGTGGCGGCAGCGCGTATGCGGAGAAGCGCCGCCCCCGGGCCGGACGGGGTTCCCGCCAGAGTGCTGGCCCTGGTCCTCGACCACCTAGAGCCCCGCCTCAGGGGACTGTTCGATGCTTGCCTGGTGCAAGGGACTGCTGGAAGGAGGGGAAGCTCGTGCTTCTGCCGAAGCCGGGACGGTCTCCGAATACAGTCGCGGCCTTCAGGCCCATCGTGTTGCTGGACGAGGCGGGCAAATTTCTCGAGCCGGAACCCCCCCATGGGATCTGGAGGCGGAAGTGCTCGCTGTCGTTTATCGGCGGGCGCCTACGACGCGGGCGGGGGGCAGCCGCCCCTCGCCAAGCGCAATCTCAGCGTGGCGGGAAGATGCCCGCCGCGCCACCGTCCTAAAGTGGAGGTCTCGGCTGGAGACGCCCCGGGCTGGTCTCTGGACCGTGAGGGCGCTCCAGCCGATCTTGGAAGAATGGGTGGGGCGGCAGCACGGGGTCCTCACCTTCTGGTTGGTGCAGGTTTTGTCGGGGCACGGTTGCTTCGGCAAATACCTGCACACGATCGCTAGGAGGGAGACGACCCCAGGCTGTCACCACTGCGACTGCGGCGAGGACTCGGCGCAGCACACGCTCGAGTCGTGCCCGGCTTGGGATGTACAGCGCCGGGAACTCGCTGCAGTCATAGGCGTGGACCTGTCGCTGCCGGCCGTTGCGCGAGCTATGGTTGGCAGTTACAGGGCCTGGACCGCGGTCGCCGCCTTTTGCGAGGCTGTCATCTCGCGGAAGGAGGCGGCGGAGAGGGCCCGGGAAGAATCCTCCTTCGCGAACCCGATTCGCCGCCGGCGCACGGGGCGGCGTGCGCGCGCTTACCTGCGCCTGATGCCGCCCTAGCCGAGGCTGCGGGTGGTGGGGTCGGGGAGTACCCTGCCGTCCGCGGAAGCCTTCCGCGAAGGTGTGACGCCCAAGTGCGCGGGGCGTCGCACAAGAGAGGGTGCCTGAAGGGGCTGCCGCCTGCGGATCGCGGTGAAATGACGCGGTTCCCGCGATCCTCCGTAGCAAGGGCGGGTGAGGGCGCACGGTGGGTTTTTAGTGGGTGAGAGCCCCACACTACCCCGTTGTCTCCCTGGGCAGCGGGGTGTGCGGTAGGACATTTCTGCTCAACTAAAAAAAAAAAAAATGTGCTAATGTAATGCTATATCTCTGCAGAATGAGAGGGGATATGCCATCCCATCCAATAGCAGCTGTTGATCTTAGGGACTTAATAGTGAAGATAATTTCATCAGTGTCAATTTGTTCTAGCACTAGAAATGACAGGGAGTTTGTATTGGCATGACCCACCAGTTCAGGCATTGGTCGGTCTTTAATTAGCTCACACGCCAAAGTCCCTCCCAAGCTATGTTAACAAAATGTTTGTTAATGTTATTGCAAACGTTAATCTGATCAAGCGGCTGTGTCAGTAGTTGTGACGACGGCCCCTTAGAATTTGGAAGATTGACTATGCGTTTGATGGTTTTCCATATAGCTTTAGGGTTATTTCCAGCTTTATTTAATTCTTGAGAATCATAGGACCTCTTAGCTATTTTTATTAATTTTGTACAAAAATTACGATATCGCATATAAGTAATTTTTAGTACCGTCACCCTTAAGTCATCTGCATTTTTTAGTAATACCTTAATTTTCTTATATAGGGAATCCTGTTGCCTCATACAACGTAGTTTTAGATTATTTAACTCTTTTTGCTAGGCAGTGTTAAGTTTTTTGTTTATTTTTTGTATTGTGGCCGACGGCCCACCTGGTGGTAAATGGTAACCGTCGCATATGGATACAACTATACCGAGATTATTGTCAATTCGCTGCTCACGTTTCATTTCAAAGATATGTAATGAAAGAATATACGACTGTCTCCTGCTACAACCAAAACACACCGATGTGCTTCATGGTATGGGTGGCACCAACCTACTCGATAGCAGAAGAGCACTCACACTTGGTACGCAGCGCTACCACCAGTAATTTAATAGGTGATAATTGCTTACTTCCCTTAGTCACCTCGTACGACACCCATGGGAAAGAATGGGGTGGTGACATTTGTATTCTTAGTCCGTCACCGCTCGGAAGTTTTATTAATACTAGGAACAAAGGCAATCTTATTGCACAAAGACTCGTCTCCACAGATTTAGTAAATCCATCATGGGGCAATGTATACGCGTTTTCAATAAAAATCTCGAAAATATCCGAAACATAAATCTCTGGTCTCAAACTAAGCATAACGCTTGTGCTATAGGTAACAGATTACTGATATAATACATATATTACTTTTTTTTTGTAAATACATACATATAATAGATAGAAAACCCCCAGACGCAGTACAAATATCTGTGTTCATCACACAAATACTTGTCCTGAATGGGAATCGAACCCACGACGTCGTGCACGGAAATCGATTACACTACCGAAGTCACGGCCCTTAAATAAGTTTAAGAAGGCTGTAAAAGTCAGACTACATAGTATAGGTTATTATACAATTTCGGATTATTTGGAAGATAAAACAAAATGGGCTTGCACCCCATTTGATGTTATTATATTAGGTTTGTTTTTTTCTCTCACAATATTGTATGCTCTTGGTTAGCACCCCCTTAAGTATATGCAATAAATTGATTTGATTTCTTTTAATAAATTTAAAATTTTTAAGAAATTGGAAATTTAAAAAAGTTGCTGAAGAGTTTCTTGCCGGGTTCTTTTCATGAAAAGCCTTACTACGGAATCCAGCCATTTGTGGCGATTGCAATCGCGAAACTGCGGATGCACTTGCCTTAAGCGTTTGTGTTAGTTATTTGTAACTTTGACGATTTTAAGTGCTATTATAATAAGCTTATGGAATTAAGATATTTTTGAATTTGAATTTGAGGGAGTGTGTGTGGATGTCAAATGTTGTAAAATGTTATTTTCGAAAAAATCAATCTCAGACTGAGGATCGAATTAGATGCTCTTACATTTTAAATTTTACCAACGATATTTTAAGACTAAGACACATGCCCAACAGGATGTTAGTTATTGCTAATGCAGAAGAAAATGTGTCAGATTCTACCATAGATGTAGTACATACTGACGTAGATTCTACCATTGATTGAGATGCTTCAATTATTTTTAAAAGTAACCACAAATTCATACACCTAAACAAAAACATGGACAGTCTCGACACGCACATTTCGCAAAATAAGCCCATCCTTTAGAAATAAGTCCATCATAATCAGAAAATAAGAACTCGATTCGCAAACGGAAGGTCTGTCAACGAGAACCATGATTGACTTTGTTATTTACCAGTCAAATATTTTCACGTCTTGTTATTTATATCTGGCTTTCGACTACTCGGTATTTCGGCATAAGTTTCCGTAAGCTATATTGGTAAATACGTGTCTGGGTGCTGACGACGAGGCTTATTGAAATACACCTTGTTTGCGCTGTAGGGTGAGCATACTTGAATCCAATAAATAGGACATGACCTTTATTGAAATTTATCGGATTTTTAGATACTGTAGTATCGATTTAGTATTGTGCAATTTATTAACCTGATTTTTTAAATGGAAGTTTCTATAAGCACGTTTGGCTAATGTGTAAATCCCATCAAAAACATAAAATAATGTGAAATGAGGGCCAAGTTCAATATTATGACATAGGTATGCCTTGGTTGTTGCCTTCGACGACAAAAGAAGTGAGATCTAAATGGGTGCCAAGGTCAAGGTCAGTCTTGAAATTTATTTATAACAACATAATAAAATATTTTATGATAACTTAAAATAATCATTTCTTCTTATAACATAGGACAATATATTGAATACTAAGATGAGACTTAGCTTTGACATGTTTATGTTAAATAGTTTTTGAGTTATGAGGGGGTCAAAAATGGCTCCAAATGGTTCGTGTAATATTACACACGTTACTGCTCGCCAATTTTTTAGCTTGAACTTGGCTTGACACGCTACTGCTGTTTTGATTCTTATGAGTTTACGTCACTGACATACTGTACGCGCGAAATTCTTAACACTGCTATTTAATATTTAGATATTTTTATATATATATATATATATATTGTTAGCATTTGACATGCTTAGCACTATACATTAAACACAAAGTGAAAAATGTGAAATCGAAAATAACAGTCACGAGCAGGATTTGAACCTGCATCTCCTGGATACCGTCCAGATGCTTTGCCAATTCAGCAATCGTGACAATTGCTCCTGTCTGCTAATTTAGATAACACATTCATACTTAACGTCTTTGGGTGACTTAATGACAATGCAAAGAAAAAGCAAAATAAAACAAAATAATGAACAAATATCCTTATAACAATGACATCAATTATACAATAAATCCATAATTACAATTTAAAAAATATAAAATAAACATTAACAAAATTAGCAATATTGACTCATTTTTCACTTTGTGTTTAATGTATAGTGCTAAGCATGTCAAATGCTACAAATATATATAAATATTTATAGGGTTTGCGTCATTATTAGGTAAAAATCTTAATTGTAAAATTAAGTTTACCTGGTCGGTATAATGTATGAAAATACGTCCGACAGATGGCGCAGGCGTCACCCAAAGACGTTAAGTATGATGTGTTATCGAAATTAGCAGTCAGGAGCAATTGTCAGGATGGCTGAATTGGTAAAGCATCTGGACGGTATCCAGAAGATGCAGGTTCAAATCCTGCTCCTGACTGTTATTTTCGATTTCACATTTTTCACTTTGTGTTTAATGTATAGTGCTAAGCATGTCAAATGCTACAAATATATATAAATATTCATTTTTTTTTAATTTAAATAATCTCCTACTTAATAATTATACTATAATAACGACACATAGTGGACCATTACTCGATCCGCTATTTATTTAATTTAATTAGTACCTAGATATTCTGCAACTTAGTAGTAACAATTTTGCACCAAATTTAATATTAATTTATTTCTAAATGATACTATATTTTCATCAGTCTTAATGTTGTTTGGTAATTTATTAAATATTTTTATGGCCATGTAATAAGGGCTTTCGTTGACCGTTACCTTGGAGTTAGCGACAATTGATGGCTCTGATTTTGCTAGTACGAGTATATGTAGGCTTCGGTAACCGTTTAGTATTTGGTGGGCTGTATGCTTTATTCCCACCCTAGTGGTGTAAAAAAAAAACATGCGGCGCAATCTTTGGGGACTGCCGATAGAAGTGAAAACTCAGTAACTTGTGAATTGTATCGTCGAGCTATTAGATTAATTGGTCATTAACATTTCTTACTCACAAACCAAAAATAATAATCTAATAGCTCGGCGATACAATTTACAAGTTACTTAGTTTTCACTTTTATCGGAGCGTTCGGTGACGATGACGCGAATTTCATGATTTTTGTTCACCCAAAAAGTACTCAACGCGCCTAAAGAAGTTTTCATTTCAAAAATCTGTAACAGGGTGCTGATTCACCAGTACTAATTAGGCCCATTTACACTTAAATCAGCAAGGTTTTATTACTACCAAAGTAGTCGGTGTGACTGAAAAGATAGTAACCACCACCTTGTTTCAAGCAAAACTAAAATATTCCAATGTATTTGCGCAACTAGCGAATTCCAACCGCACCACTGTGAAGCTAAGCTATGCTACTTCCCGCCTTAACCTAAAAAAAAAAAAGGTAGGCAGCGACTTGATTATGTTTCTAGTTTTGCAAACGGTAATGGTAACCACTTACTACCTGGTGACTATGACTCATCTGCTACCATTTAAGATAAAATGAACGAAAAAATCATACTAAATTGGCTTCAGTTCAAAATTCACAATAAATAACTTTGCCTCGCCACATATGCATATAAACTTATTGAGAATTCACATAGAGACTGAATTTATACTGTCTCCAAAAGTTAGCTTCAACTTATGCCAAGTCTGGAAAGTTTCAACGTAAACTGAAGATTCTCCTAAAGGAAGCAGTAACTTCTTAATAATGCTACGTCTAAACTACAGATATTGTCTATATCTATCGGGCATCATAAACTTGCTTGAAGCATATATAATTATTAATTGATGATAATATAAAATCATTAACAAAATTATTAGACAAGCAATAAAACTTTGATCATATTTATTGTGTTTGTAACAATGGCAGGTTCCCATACATTTTATTAGTTTTGATAAAAGTGTAGAGTTTAGAAGTCAAAAATTGTTAAAACTATTGATATTTGGGTCGGGCAATGTTATTGAGCTTTTTCCTGAAAAGAAAAAAATCTCAGTAGCAGCCCGGAGTTTGGAAATGTGCCCGGTAGACATCAATAGGCTCGCCCCCTATTACGTGGAACTTAAACATAACTGGCGAATCGTGAGTGTGTAATACACCTCTGCCTACCTCTTCGGGGAATACAGGCGTGATGCCATGATTGTTTAAAATGTTTTATTCAAGTTTCCTTCCTAGGAAACTTTATATTATTTAATTGTTTTTAACGCCATCTGTTAACAAAAGTATGTAACTAGGAAGCATAAAATCAATGAATAAACCAATAACAGTTTTAAATCTTCTATTTTATTTAGATTACTACATTCTTAAACACTTATTTTTTTGTAAATACTATTCTGCCATTGTCCTTTAAACCAAAATCATACTCCACTATTGATATAGAGAACACAAGGTGCTAACAGTGCAGAAACTATTTATAATTATCTTATATAATCATATTACAACACGTCTTTGCCTTATAAACTCACAAAAACTCTCCAAAAACTGTGTGAATGAAAAACAAAATTTTAAACCATGTAGGACATCTTTTTCCCAAATATTTCGTATATAACAAATTCTAATTTAGTATATGAACAAAGTGGTTGAATAGTATTAGATATTTTTGATTTCTAAACGCTACACACTTTAACTGAACTAAAATCATACATGGAACCTGCTATTGTTATTCAAAGAACCATTGAGTTCAAATAATAATCTTTGTGCTCTTTCAACAGTTATAATGTATGCTTTCGCAGGCCGTCCCAATCACACACCGAAGAAATGTAACATAGTTCCAGTGGCCCGCCAATAAAGGCGGAGATACGGCACACGGTGAGTTTCTTTAGTGGGTGAAGGCCCCACACTACCCTGTTCGTTGCCCCGAACGCCGGGGTGTGCGGTTAGGAACATTTATGCCGCCTTATCAAAAAAAAATAGGCCGTCCCAACACGAGATACAATATTTTTTACAGACGGATACAGAGAATATTAAATCATTATCATTATTTATTTTGCCGAGAAGCTGAGTGCCTAGGTTGTTAAAATATGTAAGCTAATTTTCTAATTCTATTTGCAATATGGATTCAATGTGTTTTGAAATTGAGATTTTTATCAATCTATGCTTACCTATATATCTGAAAGTGGTTTGTAAACTAATAAATTTTAATAATATTAGATGGATTGTAAAATCGAAAATTGTATTTTAGGTTAATATTTATTGTTAAGCACTTACCGTTCTTTATATGAAATTACGTCATTTTGTATGATTTCGAGTAGGAGAATTAGACATGCTAGTATGATGATGCACAACAGAAATGTGACTTTCATGGTGACTGAAACGGTAAAGCAGCCGGAAAGTATTTCCAAAAGATTGTGGGTTTAATTTCCACAATATTTTGTTTTTAGCATATTGCTTCCTAATAAAGTAAGGTATTTATTTATTGTTTCATATTTTTATTTTATTTTATATTTCTCCTTTATGTTTGTTATCTTGTGTATCCTTTGCACGGCCATATTCAGGCGGGACTTATCCTGGTCAAATTATGGCTACTCTACTAGCGGGCATAAAAATACGAGTGAATATGTTTATGGTGACTTAGTGCGGATTGAGGAATTATTTACTGAATAATTTATATAAAATTCAAATTGTGTTACTAGCTGTCAATGCATAAGTATAGATTCGAAAAGATATTGTCTCCACTGCGACTGTCATTGGCAGAATTGTCGGCAACGGCACGTACTTGCCATCAACAAAAACTGAACTAACTGAAAAGATATTGTATTCAATTGTTGTGATGTTATTTTATGTTTCTTTTATTTATAATTCATCATAAATATTGCTTTGTTGTTTAATAAATCATCGAGATAAGTACCATGAAAAAAGCCATTAAATAAGGAAATTAATTTCGGCCATAACTTTTTTTGTGATTTTTTCCGTGGTGCTAATAGTTATTTGCTATTCCAGGCTGAGATAAATCCCGGTCCCTTCAGGGCCCCAGTAGGGGTCACGCGGCGCGCAGAACTCCCGCGTTCCCGCGGTGGGCTGTGGGCAGGCTGGAAAGGGACCTACTGGCGGAGGCCGCCATTGTTCAATCGTGGCTGTTCTCACCGGCCCTGACCGAGGGGGTGGACGCTGAGCCTGGCCGATTTCGCGCTGCGATTACGCAGGTGTGCGACTCAGCCATGCCCCGTGTGCGACGTCCTCCTCCGAGGAAGGGGCTCTACTGGTGGTCCCAGGAGCTGGCGGACCTCCGTGCGGCGTGCATTCGTGCCCGGAGGTCCTACACCCGCAGTCGGCGGCGCAACCGCGATCGGGAACGGGAGGGCCAGCTGTACGAGGCGTACCGCACATCGCGGGCCGCGTTTAAGCTGGCCATCTGCCGCGCCAAAACAGAGAAAAGGCAGGAGATGCTGGATGGTCTCAACTGTGACCCCTGGGCTCGCCCATATCGTGCGGCGCTGAACAAGCTCCGCACTCAGGGCCCCCCCCTCACAGAGACCCTTCAGCCCAGCCTCCTCACCGAGGTGGTCGAGGGCCTATTCCCTAGACGGGCGGAGCACACGCCCCCGGTTATGGCAATGCCAGGTAGCGACCGGGAGGCCGACCTCAGTGTACCGCCCGTCACCGCGTCGGAAATGGGGCGGCTGTTTCGCGGATTCGTTCCAAGAACACCGCCCCCGGCCCGGACGGGATACCCGCCCGAGTGCTTGCCCTGGCTCTGGACCACCTGGAGCCCCGCCTCAGGGGACTGTTCGACGCGTGCCTGGCGTCCGGACGGATTCCTGGCTGCTGGAAGGAGGGGAGGCTGGTACTCCTGCCGAAGCCGGGGCGTACGCCGGATTCGGTCGGGGCCTTCAGGCCCATCGTGCTGCTGGACGAGGCAGGTAAGCTGCTGGAGAGAATCCTCGCTGCCTGCATCGTCCAGCACCTGCGCGACGTCGGACCCGACTTGTCGGATGCCCAGTTTGGCTTTCGGGCTGGTCGTTCGACGGTCGGCGCGATTATGCGCCTGAGAGCCGCGGCCGCGGCGGTCGTCACCGGCGGTGGAGTGCTGTTGGCGGTGTCGCTCGACATTGCCAACGCATTCAATAGTCTGCCATTCAGCTGCATCAGGGAGGCGCTCCAGTATCACGGGGTGCCTGCATACCTGAGGCGGCTGGTGGTGGACTATCTTGAGGGCAGCAGCGTTCTCTATGAGAGCCGCATAGGGGACGTTGTGAGGAGACCCATGTCGTGCGGTGTCCCACAGGGTTCGGTTCTAGGGCCGCTCCTGTGGGACATTGGTTACGACTGGGTGCTACGCTGTCGGCTCCCTCCCGGGCTGGCGGCCATCTGCTATGCGGATGACACGCTGGTCGTGGCCCGGGGTGGAAACTTCGAGGAAGCGACGTTCCTGGCCACCTTAGGGACCTCGGAGGTGGTTAGGAGGATCGGGGCGCTGGGGCTTAGGGTGGCCCTGGACAAGTCGGAGGCCCTACTTTTCCATGGGCCCCGACGTCGGCCACCTGCTGGCGCCTCAATCACGGTGGACGGGGTCCAAATTGGGGTGAAGGCCCAGATCAAGTATCTGGGCCTGGTGCTGGATGGGCGGTGGCGCTTTCGCGAGCACTTACGCCAACTGTCCCCGAGGCTCGTCGGCGCAGCGTCCGCCCTTGCACGGCTTTTGCCGAATATGGGCGGACCCAACAATGCGTGCCGACGGCTTTATGCGGGGGTTGTCCGGTCGATGGCACTGTACGGTGCACCTGTGTGGGCGGGGTGCCTGGACGCGCCGAACAGGGCTCTTCTGTGGAGACCACAAAGAGTCGTCGCGTCCAGGCTCATACGCGGATACCGCACGGTGTCGACGGAAGTGGCCTGCGTGCTGGCCGGAACCCCCCCGTGGGACTTGGAGGCGGAGGTGCTCGCCGAAGTGTATCGGCGGGCATCGCAAGAGCGAGAGGTGGGAGGTCGTCCTTCACCCAGGGAGGTGGCCAGGTGGCAGGGCGATGCCCGCTGAGCTGCCATGGCCAGATGGAGGACACGGCTGGAAGCGCCCCGAGCCGGTCTCTGGACCGTAGGGGCGCTCCAGCCTGTGCTGGAGGAGTGGGCGGGGCGACGGCACGGAGTCCTTACCTTCCGACTGGTGCAGGTGCTGTCGGGGCACGGTTGCTTCCGCATATATCTGCACATAGTCGCAAGGAGGGAAGCGACTCCGGGCTGTCACCATTGCGGCTGCGACGAGGACACGGCGCAGCACACGCTCGAGTCATGCCCGGCTTGGGGCGGGCAGCGCCGTGAACTCGTCGCGGCAATAGGGGGGGACCTCTCGCTGCCGAGCGTCGTTAGAGCGATGCTTGGCAGCGACAGGAATTGGGCCGCGGTCGCTGCCTTCTGTGACGAGGTCATCTCGCGGAAGGAAGCGGCGGAGAGGGCCAGGGAGGCTGATTCTTCCGCAGACCCGAACCGCTGCCAGCGACTGGGGCGGCGCAGGCGTGAGTATTTGCGCCTAATGCCGCCCTAGCTGAGGCTGCGGGTGGATGGACCGGGGAACGTCCGCCACCCGCAAGGCCTCCCGCGAAGGTGCGACGCACTGCGTGCGGGTGCGTCGCTCAGAAGCGGGTACCCGAAAGGGTAAGCCGCTGGCGGACCACCGAAGGAATGTAACATAGTTCCAGTGGTTCGCCAATAAAGGCGGAGAGACGGCACACAGCGGGTTTATTTAGTGGATGAGGGCCCCACACTACCCTGTTTGTTGCCCCGAACAACGGGGTGTGCGGGTAGGTACATTTTATCACGCCTAAACAAAAAAAAAAAAAAAGGCTGAGATAAATCCAACAAATTAAAATCGATTTAGCTTGTTATAGATGGTGTAACTAACCCGACATTGCTTTATAGTAAAATAGATATATTGAATATGAACTTAACACAAGTTACAATAATTGATTATACATAAATCCTTAACACCCATAAAAATATGTTCAACCATCATAGCAAATAAAAAATATGCTTACCAAGTAAAAATAGATAAAGGGTCCATCACATAACCCTCTAAAAATTGAAGGCTTTCCTCATGGGAGTTAATCTTGCTGGGATAAAACAGCTAACTCATCGCAAAACAAACGATATTTTAACGTATAGTCATCTTTTATATAAATAGCAAAACTTTACGACACTTCTGAAAATCACTGGCTAGAGTAAATTAAACGCTGCCCCTTTACAATAGGGCACATGCGTGCTGTTTCAGAAGGGTCACAATTTATGGTGATAGTTACCGGGAGTGTATTTTAACCTCTACGGTACAGCAATTTATTTTCGAGTACTAGATCTTGTCTTCTAAAGCTTTTCACTAGACTGCCTTGTTTCTCTTTGATGAATTCATCTTTTAGCGAAAAGGTTGTGGGTCCTTTAATGGGCACAAAGATATTGAAATATTTTGTTAGACAATATTGTTTATACCACCTGATGGTAAGCGGTTATCTAGCTTATAGACTAGCAATACCAGTGGGCCTAGCCAAGTGGCATTCTATGATCGCTAACGTTAATAGAAAACTATTTAAATGTATGGGTATGGGTGAGCATAGTTCCGTAGCGTGCTCGTCGCGATCCCTGCCAGCCTGTAATCCACAGGCTGCAATCCGGCTCGAATGCGTACCGCAGTGCGGGTTAGGGCGTACCCCAGAAGCGACGCGTACCGGCCCGCCCCCGTCGGTACAAACAACGGCAGATGCGGCGATGGAGGCCGCCACCCATCACGCCTTGCCCAGTTTGGCGAGTCGAGGGGAGCAGAGTGTCGAGTAGGCACGTGGAACGTAAGAGGTGGTGTGGAAGATAAGTTACACGAGCTGGTAACCGTCATGTTGGACAGACAGCTTGATGTGCTCTGTGTAACAGAGACCAAGCGAAAGGGTAGCGACGCCTGTGATCTTCCTGGTGGCGGGTTAGCTATGTGGTCTGGTGTACCGCAGAGCGATCGGGCCAGCATGGGGAGTAGGGGTGTTGCTATCCGCTCGCTTGGCCTCAGGTGTGTTTGGTGATAAGAGAGTGAATGATGCAGGTAGGCTCATTGCGGATGTATGTATGGAGAGAAACCTTATTGTGTCAAACACATTTTTTCAACAAAAGGACTTCCATATGTATACATGGAGAAGGAATCAACAGAGAAGTATGATAGATTTAATTCTGGTAGACAGTCGCCTCCGAAGTAAAATTCTGGATACAAGATCCTACAGGGGTCCCACTATCGACACGAACCACTATCTCGTAATTGCGAGATTTAGTGGTCTGTTCAGAAAGTGGAGACACTGGCGAGAGTGTGTCCACTTCGGAGGGCTTGAAAGAATAAAGATTGAAAAGTTGCAAGAAGAGAGTGTAAGAGCAAAGTATGTAGAGGGTGTCCGTGAACGGCTGACAATGGCAAGTCAGCCGGGATCTGACATAGAAGAATGCTGGAAAGTATTGAAAGATAGTATGGTAGATATAGCGAAAGAAGTATGTGGATGCTCAAAGAAGCATAGGAAAGTGAAAGGTGATGCATGGTGGGATACGGAAGTAGCAGCTTCCGTAGACCAAAAGAAGAAAGCGTGGCTGGACTATGTATCTTCTTTGAACCTGAGTGCAAGTATGAAAGAACAGAAGAAAGAAATATACCGGCAACGTAAGAATGACACCAAAGCCTTAGTGAAAGAGAAGCGTGATAGTGCAAATATGATTGCAGAAGAAAGGCTGACCAAAAACTTCGAGAGCAACGCCAAACTTTTCTGGAGGGAGGTGAAGAAATCTCGGAGTGTTTGGTCAGCTTTCAGAATGAATAAAATAAGGTCTAAAGGTGGAGACATTCTCACGCAAACACAAGATGTGTTAAGCCGATGGAGTGAATATTTTGGAGATATGTATGCGGATGTTTAGGGTGATGCTGGTGCCACATATGATCTAACAGATCAGCATTCGGTACCAGCATCCTCTGATGACATTAGTATGGATGAAGTTGAATGGGCGATTAGAAGTTTGAAAAATGGTAAGGCAGCGGGTATTGATATGGTATCTGCTGAGATGATCAAGCTTGGAGGCTCATGTGTCTGGGAATCCTTCCTGATGCTTCTCAATTTATGTTGGAGCTCAGGAATAGTTCCCAAGGACTGGAGAAGCGCAGTCATCGTGCCCTTGTTTAAAAACAAGGGTTCACGTTATGACTGTGCAAATTACAGAGCCATAAGCTTGACCAGTTTGGCAGCCAAAGTGTATGGTAAGATTGTTGAAAGGAGAATGAGGATGGTTTCTGATGAATTTTTGTTTGAGGCACAAGGAGGTTTCAGGTGTGGACGAGGATGCATGGATCAAGTGTTTTCTCTGCGCAACATTGTGGAGAAGCATCTGGCTGTAGGCCAGAGGGTTTTCTGCAGTTTTGTGGATTTGAAAAAAGCATTTTACACTGTTGTACGAAAAGAACTTTGGGACATTTTGCCGGAGTATGGTATTAGCGGTAGACTGCTACAAGCGATGCAGTCCAAGTACATAGACTGCAGAGCTTGTGTGCGGCTGGATGGAATGTCACCCTGGTTTGACGTCAATATCGGCGTTAAACAGGGCTGCGTTCTCTCAGCCAGACTGTTTATCATATATCTGGATAAATGTCTACAAAGGTTGAATGAAATGAATGTGGTAGTTCAGATGGGCGACTCAGTGGTTAACGATGCGGTATTATTAGCGCAGTCTGTGACTGACCTGCAAGCCCTAGTCGACGTATTGGTAGAAGATTGCAAGAAAAGGGGCCAACGTGTGAATGTGAGCAAAACCAAAGTAATGGTTTTTGAAAGAGAAGAAGCCAGAACAGATGTTAGAGTAGCAATAGGAAATGGTGTGCTAGAACAAGTGAATGAATTTGTATATCTTGGATGTGGATTCAGTCGGGATGGAAGGTACACCACTGATGTAGAAAGAAGATTGAATGCGGGAAATAGAGTGAACGGAGCATTGGGACAACTTCTCGGCAGCCACCACCTCAGCCAGAAGGCACGTGTCGCAATACATAACGCAGTGCTTGTCCCAACATTATTATATGGAAGCGAGAGTTGGGTATGTAAAAAGGAGCATGAGAGCAAAATCAATGCGATCGAAATGCGATCTCTGCGGAGAATCTGTGAGGTTGACTGACAGCATTCGTAACAATGACGTAAGAGAGCGAGTAGGTATGAAAGAGAGTATTGGTGTAAAGATGCGAAAGGGAATGCTCCGATGGTTCGGACATGTGGAAAGAATGCCGGACGAGCGACTAGCTAAGAAGATATAAAATGCGAAAAGGGAAGGATGTAGGTACAGGAGGACACCGAGACTTACCTACCTAGACCAAATTGGTTATGTATTGAAGGAAGGTGGAGTCAGGAGTCTCCGAAACCGGCGAGCGTGTATGAAGAGAGTTATGAATGTTGAGGAAGCGAGAAATGTATGCAAGAATAGAGCCTCTTGGCACTCTGTTCTCTCTGCCTACCCCGCAAGGGAAATTGCGTGAAGATAAGTAAGTAAGTAAGTAAATGTTTGGGAATTTGACATATTTAACCATAGATTGGCCGTGTGGGGCCAGTTTAGAATTGTCCCACCCCTCTCCACCCATGGGAGTCGTAAGAGCCGACTGAGGGAATATCGGGAGAGTGGGCAGCAGCACTCCTTTGAGTATTAACAACATCCACTGCGATCGCCAACCCGCCAGCCAAGCGTGGCGATTACGGCACTATCCCCCATATGAGCGAAACACATGTTGTGGCGTTCTCTTGGGAAGGCCTATGTCCAGCAGTGGACTTCGAAGGGCTGATGGATGGATGGATGGAACCATAGATAAAGAACCTATAATAGTCTAAGTCTTTAACAATATCTATAACTCTAATTCACGTGACTTAACGTTCAAATTTCCATACATTTTAATAGGTTTCTTTTAAGGTTAGCGATCATAGAATGCAACTTGCCTAGACCCACATAGCCATCATTTACGCATTGCTTACTTTAAAGAAATGGATAGGATGTAAGATGGAGAGTAAGGGTAATACGGAGAGGATTGGGAGGGTTATATGCTTTTCATTCACCATACGAAACAGTGAGAGTACCTGCTGTCATTTCACGCTGATCTTCATTGACCAGGTGATACTTCCCCAGTCGACCTAGCCTGTTCATGCTGGGACAAGCTAGGCTCTACCACTAAGGTTCTTAAAGCCAATAAGCTCTTTATTCTTATTTTAATGTTAGAACTTTTAAAAACCAAAAACTTTTCTATGGTTATGTATCACCATTCTGTAAGAATTATGGAGTTATGAGAAGAAAGATCACAAGAATACTGAAAGGTAATTTTCATTCGGGTTTGGAGTATTAAGTCTTATACTGTGTCACGCAGTCCAGCTTATCTTGTAACAGGAAGAACTTTTAAAATAATCTTTCGCGTTTATAACTTAAGTGTCGCTGCAGCATTAAAAGCTTTAAAGTCGTTAGAGCAATACTGAAATAGCTATAAAACGTAGTTTGAGGGAATAAAAAGTCTTGGAGCAGATATATGTGCAGAATACTTAATCTAAGATGCAGCGAAGCTTACGTGACTAGAGCCTCCAACCTAGTTTAAATTTTAAAAGCAAGTTTTTAAGCTTTGGTAATGTAGGTTTTTCGGAGAGTGCGACTTCCAAGAACTTCATTTAACTTTGTAATTGCTAACTCTTACACAACGAGTGCAGTTTTGGTTATTAAAACTAGAAATGCAATTACGTTGTCTCTGTAGGTGTGATGCTATGAAGTATGTATTTTATGAACTTGTTCTGTGAATGAATTTGTCATAAGCGAAACACCTTCGTAAATTCAGTCCAGATCTAGAAATAAAGATCAATACTTACAAACAGTTGGTATACTGAGACATTGGACTAGATTTGGTTGGAGATGCTATTCTGAAGTATGAGTACTAATAACTTCTAAAATATATAAAATTACTATAAAATAATTCCTTAAGCCATAACATCCAACATTATATATTTATATATATTTTTAGCATTTGACATGCTTAGCACTATACATTAAACACAAAGTGAAAAATGTGAAATCGAAAATAACAGTCAGGAGCAGGATCCTGCTCCTGACTGTTATTTTCGATTTCACATTTTTCACTTTGTGTTTAATATATCCAACATTATAGTTTCAATTTTATATTTGTAATAATACATTATTTGATGATATAAAAAATATTTTCATTTCCAAATTTTATCTTCCTTTGCTAAACTGTTTTTTATAGTTCCTGGAAATAGATAAAAATGACGTCAACGAAAAAAACAAATGTTCTTTTAATATTATGTAATGGAGTTTTCATTACAAGATGTGATAGTCTAATCGCAAGCAACTTTTTTCGCATCAATTTTAGCTCTCGTACAGTGTACGTTTAAAAAAGTATTGATTTTGGCCAGATATTCGACAGTCACACCCACTGGTGATTTAGCAGCATTAGAAGCGCATTATATTCAGGTTAGTTTTACTCATCGAATTAAAATGCCAGCTTTCTTCCACAACTTATAATTTGCTGGGGATTTTAGCCTGGATGCCTTTACCACTGAAGTAATATAACACAGTTCCAGTGGTCCGCCAACACAGGTGGAGAGACGGCATATTGCAGGATTATTTAGTGGGTGAGAGACCCACACTACCTTGTTCGTTGCTTCGCACGGCAGGGTCTGCGATTTGATAAGGTATATTATATCAGTAAATATTATAATTTATCTTAGTAAATTAGAGATCCCTTGGAAAATTGCAATGATATAACTTAAGGTATTAAAAAATTAGCAGGTAATAAAATATATTATAGTTCTTCTCATTGACATGCTTACTGTACTTTATGTGTAAACCAGGAAAGGTTATATATTACGCAAATACTTATGAGAAATTTTTACATCTTCTTGCATATAAAGTCCTCAGTTTTCAATCGATTCGTAACAGACTGATATCGCATCAAGTGGAGACTACACTGCCCTTTGGCAGTATTATCCAGAACGTTTAGTTTTTTACTTGTTATTGAGATGCTATATCTTTATAACAACTATAGATGCTGTTATGCGTCCCACCAAGTGCATTAAACCTATGCCATCAATGATACTGTAAATGTGATTGTAAGACTATGTATGTGGTGCCTGCTTATTAAAATCAAATTTCTCCTTCGTTTTATTTCCATCCATCAGCCTTTCGACGTTCACTACTGAACATAGGCCTCGCCAAATTGGGGGTATAGTGCCGTAATTGCCACGCTTGGTAGGTGGGTTGGCGATCGCATTGGATGTTGTTAATAGTCGAGGGAGTGCTGCTGCCCACTCCTCCCGATATTCCCTCAGTCGTCTCTTACGAATCCCATAACAATTCTAAAGCCGGCCCCACACGGGCCATCCGCCGGTTCGTCTTATTTATACTAACTTTACTACTATTGAGTATAAGATTTCACCGTAACGAAAGGAAAATCTAACAGAGGTCACGTTGGTCTTATTTTTCCCTTTTCCCACTAATATTATCTGTTTTATCAGAATTGAAAATTAGTAGGTTTTTACGATGGCTAAGAAATAAATTCCCATTCTTTTCATGGGCGTTGATGATATTATGCTATGTGTATAACATCTTTAAAGGTTATGAGAGGGCACTATTAAAAGAAAATTTCAAATTTAAAAATTCGTGTTCATTATTATGTCATATCAGTTAGACTTCACGTCCAACTAATTTATATGATAAAATGGATAGAGGACGAAAACATGTTTAATAAGGCCAAAATAAGTGGTCAGAAATTCCATTTCTCGCCCGCATATTGCTTGTTATTTATTCCTAAAGTACCGAAAAAGACGGGCACAAAATATATTATAACATACATAATTTATAAGTACAGTAACTTTTTTGTATCAAGTTAGTTTCCAGAAACAATTTGTACGCACAAGTGCTATCAGTTATTTGCTTTCAATACATTTTGTTTTGTTTACTACTGAGTGTTATTGGATAATAATGTTATTTTTTATTCATTTCAGATCACTATGGAAACAGCTCGTAAGTAGTTTTTCTGTATCATCAAATAACCTTTTAACTGTAATTAATATTAATAAAATTATTTTTCTCTAGTTTCTTTTATGTCCAAGGTAATAATTCCCGTAATAGCTTGCCTGGAGCGAAGAAAAGTTGAAATTAAAAAGTTACTTCATTATGAGAAATGAAGGCGTTCGAAATTTGAAATCCGGCACTTAGTCTAAAAAAAAGTATCCTGTATCTTAATATTCTGATTATTTAAACATGAAATTTAATGTTGTTGTTTTTCTGTAATTTTTCTTCGCTGGTTTTAATATGGAGTACCTATGGGATGTCTCAAAATTCAATGGAGATCAACGCATGAATAATGAATGCCTTCACAGCTCCACTCTTCATGATATAGAACTTCGCCTTGTTATGTAAATTTATTCAATAGTCTCAAGCAATTTTCTTGTTTTTACGACAGCAATATCAATTTGCCGAGATCTAAGATCGGATTTAGCGGCTTTAATGCTGTTTATGTTTGCACATGTTACATTTCCAAGGAAAGAGTATCGAATTATTTATTTTTAAATATAGATACAGCGAGCTTTTGATGAAAAAAATTAGTACCTTATTAAATTTTTGTTCTATCGCCATCTCCCTTGTTGTGTAGGTAGAGAAACGCGTAAACAGAAAGGGTGTATACTGGTAGTCCCCGGAGCTGGTGGACCTAATTGCGGCCTATATACGTGCCCAGAGACATCGCTGGATCCGTGACAAAAGCGGGAGGGCCTATATGGCATACAGCATGTCGTTTTTAAGCTGGCCATCTGCCATGTTAACTTGAAAAGGCAGGAGATGCTAGAGGGTCTCGAGCGTGGGCTTCATCTCTGAGGTGGTTGAAGCTCGTCGACACAGCGTCCACCCTCAGGTGATTGAAGCTCTGGATCTCGCGGAAGGAAGTGGTGGAGAGGGCCCGGGAGGCATCCTCCTTTGTGGACCCAATTATACGCCGCCGCGCGGGGAGGCGCGGGCGTGCTTAGCTGCGCCTGATGCGTGGGGCATCGCAAAAGAGAAATGATCCGAAGGGGTGCCGGCTGTGGATCGCTGATCAACAGCCGGCACCCTGACGGCACAGTCAGGACGCACAGTTGGCTTTTAGTGGGCGAGAACACCACACTAGCACGTTGTCTCCCTGGGCAGCGGGGTATGCAGTAGGCAGATTTGAAAAATAAGAACTCCCTCTGTAGCGACATGCTTCCACTTTCGCATTGTGGAAGATATACAATAACCAAACGCTCATCTGGTATTCTTTCCACACGTGCAAACCATCAGAGCATTCGCTTTCGGATCTCTACACCAATACTCTCTCTTAGATCTAATTGCTATCTTACGTTTTCGTTTATATCACTACTAAATATTTTAGTGACTTTTAAAGTTTAACTCTTCTTGGAACTGTTGAGTCTAGGTAGGAGTAGAGGTCTAAATGAAGTTTTAAGTTTTTTTTACTACTGTTTATTACTAGTAAATAATAAATTTAAGTTTAGTAGTTTATTCAAAGAAACTGTCCATTTTTATACTAAGATGAAGCTCCATGTGTCGTGTGATAAAATACTACACAAGTAGTAAAGTAATTTATTTCAAAATTCTTTATGAAACAGATCTGGTATTGGCTATTTTTTTTAAATCACTAATGAAGATTTGGTTTTCATTAAATTCGGCGTTCAGTACTTTTTGAACTACTGTGGGTAAATGTGGCTATATTGGTGAACTGAAAAAATCATAATATAGAAGAAATCCATCCATCCATCCATCAGCCTTTCAACGTCCACTGCTGGACATAGGCCTCCCCAAGAGAACGTCACAACGAGCGGTCCTGCACCGACCGCATCCAACGCCTCCCGCGGCTTTGACCAGATCATCGGTCCCATTTTTTGTTGCGTGCTCATTATGGGGGATAGTGCCGTAATCGCCACGCTAGGCAGGCGGGTTGGTGATCGCAGTGGATGTTGTTAATACTCGAGGGATTGCTGCTGCCCACTCCCCCGGTATTCCCTCAGTCGGCTCTTACGACTCCCGTGGGTAGAGAGAGGTGGGACAATTCTAAAGCCGGCCCCACACGGCATTCCATAGAAGAAATACAATTATAATTTCAATAAAGTTTAGGAGCGATGTAGAAGCATTAAATTTCAATGAGGGACTAAATTTTGATAGCCTTTAATCTCTATAAACCTT
Organism: Leucoma salicis; assembly: GCA_948253155.1. NCBI lineage: Eukaryota > Metazoa > Arthropoda > Insecta > Lepidoptera > Erebidae > Leucoma > Leucoma salicis. The sequence goes on from OX411812.1 coordinate 1,579,278, forward strand.
TTCTTTGATAGTAACGTTTTCTCGTCATCATGTCTTAATAAGACAAGTAGCTATATCAATATCTATTTTGGGACATATTTAGTATCCTGGGTTATACAAATAGAAATGGTTTATAAAAATACAAGTAAATTGCGTCCTAGAAATGTATTTACTGCTTTGACCAAAAGTGATCAGATTTAGGCAATCTGTTGCCAGCGTATATTGTTCTAACTGTCGTGTAGCATCGTGGAATAGGTAATTGAATTTTAATATGGTTATAGCCATTTCTGGACTAGTTGCAACCAAAGTTTAAGTGTATTACTATGCGCATATTATATAGGTAATAGTTTTGGCTGCATAACATACATATAGTTATTGTTATTTATTTTATTCTATATGATATTAATTTAATTGTATTTTGGGTAGCTATAAAAAAAAAAAATTGATTTATCTTTTCCACGCCTTGAGGTGGGTACTACTATGTTAACACGATAACAACCGAAAAACTTTACTAATCGAGTCTTTTTTTTTCTTTTTAACTTGAGTATTACTACAAATAGAGCCCTATTACTTTTCACGGTCTGATTCGATGTGGTTTAATTGTTATTAAATAAACAAAAAAGACTGAATATTTACGCTCGACGCGACACTAAAACCAGCGCCTTTCATGAGAACTATTTCTATAGACCAATATAGAAGTACTTCTTAAAATTAGCGCTAGATGGCGTATAAGACATGAAACCTACATTAGTACTTTTTGAAATTAGCGCTATCTATGTGATTTATTGAAAACTACTTAGTAAGACCAATACATTATTAGTTACTTATCAAATAATCAATTTTATTGTGAAAAATGAAGGTTATGAGGCTTGCAGTTTTGGATTTTCCAAATTTTTTTAAAATTTATTATGATGGTTTCTTATGTGTGAACATTTTTCAATTATTATTTTACTCTTTTTATTATTTGATGCTCATGATTTTACGATAACTAAATTCGTAATTATTTAGATCGTCAGTCCACCTGGTTCATGGTGGTGATGACATGACTCGAGAACCTTTTTTCCCCAACGGTTCGTCGAGCAATGTGGCCTGCCCATTGCCATTTTTATTTTTACGTATACATCATTCAAATCAGTACTCAGGTTAAGATGTAATATTTTTAACATTTACACCTTATACCTGGAAATTTGTATATCACTACTCTCATACCAAAAAAAACTTGTTACTCAGCTGAAGAAGTAAGGTCAGGTTGGACTATAAGATTTAGATTTAGCCTTTCATGTGTTCGATTACGTGTTCTTACTATAAGCGGGTTTTTATTAAGATGTCAAGCATGTCAGTCAAGCTGTTCTTAAGAAGGAGATTATAGACCGACAAATATTTAGCAATTGGCAAAATTGGTATCGGTCACTCTTAAAATGACTACCTATCACAAAATTTGAGAAAAATATAAGAATTTACAGAGTTCACAAGATATAGTAGTATAGATTAAAGTAAAATTCGAAATGACAGCCTTTTATCAAGAACCATTTGGAATAGGGATTACATTCATTTTTCATTCAGGATTGAAAATAAGTATAGACACACGTCAATCTGAATCGAGTGGGAGGAAAACCAGTCATTATAATTTGAAATATCGGATTCTGTCTTACCATTGTTAGTGTAGATCTTTTGACAGAAGTTGAGTAAAATTATAAGGTACATTGAATACTTGCTTGTTGAAGCATGAATAAATTACACCAATTAGATTAGTTAAACACGATAGAAACTTACTTAAATGAAGACAAACCTATTTGAAATACTCGCTTGAAATATAACATGTGACATGGTTACTTTGCTGTCTGAGACCAGCGATGGGCACATCAGTTTGATCAAGAGCTATTTAGTAGACACGGTCGTATGCAGTCGTTGTGATGCAGTATGGTGTTACTGTGGTCTTTGCCTTTACAAGCTATCTTTACGGTGGTATTTTTGGACGCCACTTAGTACCAAACAGCTAGAGCATTGTACTTGATATATTTTGTTATCTTTCATTTTAAAGATTCAAAGGTGATTGACAATCGCGATAAAATTTTGATTTGTTATATACTCGTATAAAAACCGTGAAGATCACTGCCAAATTTAAAATGAGCACAAAAATGTTACATAGATCAAAAAAGGTTGTTTAATAATAGGGGAGCCGACGATGCTAATTGGGGATTTACTCGAGCGTCATGGAGACCTATTGGATTTCAAAGATTAGATGATAAGAAGAAAATAATGTTATATAATGTATCCTTTTCATTAGTGGGGTAAGCAGCTATAGATTTTCAAATATGTAAAAAACTGTTGCATGGACATACTCGAGCGCGTCAGATATTGATATCATCAATGTCCTACGTATTTTTAATGATGTATGTATGTAAATCTGATCGTTTGCATGATGCGGGTGGACGTACGTAAGGGTTGAACATGAAAAAAAAAAATTTAGTCGAGCGCGTCAGATTTTCAGAGGGGATGTTAAGTGAACCTAAAAACAAGCTCTCATTCAATAATCTGACGATTTCGATGTGACGCGAACTCGCGGTCATTAATATAATGAGCAAAAAAAAATCGCCATTTTGAAATACTCAAGCGCGTCAGATTAAGATATATATGGTTCATCTTTATGTCCTAGACGTGCTGTCTCATAATCTGACGATTACCTAGAGAAATTCGCCTAATCTGACAACTTAAAATTTTTTTTTTTAAATAATTGTACTTAATTAATTGAACAGCTCAAGAAATAGCATGCAAATAAAAAAGTGTATGTTTTTTAAGTAGAATACTTGTATTTATAAGAATATAACTAAAAAAAATCGAAAAAAAAATTATTTAATATTAATCATGATCTTCATCCGTAGAAACATCTTCCTCTTCTGGCTCGATTTTATCCTCAGATTGCGTATCTGTAACCAGAAACGATTAAAATATTTAAAAATATTTTTTGTTATAAATAACGTGTTTTTTAATTAATGGAGAAAAGATATACCTGATTCTGGAGTATCCTCAAGAATATCAGGTTTTATGACTACATTTTCATACGCTTTCGGCAATTGATCACCTGCAAACCAGACCATTTTGAACTTTCCATCGACAACGAATTTTTGTTACTTCGGCTTGGGGAAATCGTCAGATTATATATTTTTCGTTACCCTTGAATTCTCCTTTAAAATAAAAAAAAAATTAGCCACGCTCGAGAATGTCAAGATATCATTTTTTTTTGCAGCTTTGTAACCCTACCACTCCCTTTCGTCACACTCAAATCGTCAGATTTTCAAAATATATTCTTATTAGCTCATAATCAACCCACCTTATCTTTATCTGACGCGCTTTAATGTTTCTGACCATTGATTTTTTTTTACTAATCTGATGGGCTGCCCTAGATGCACGTCACTATATAGAGGGCTCATATATGGTACAGGTACTCAGCAGGATGCAAGGTATCCTCCCTTATGTTAATCTGCCGCGCTCGAGTAAATCCCATACTTCCTTCTGCGGCTCCCCTACTATAACAAGCAATTTCATTTTAAATATATTGTTTGGTTTTGAAGCAACTAATATTGGATACATGCAAATTCATATAATTAGGTATGTTTTCAGAAATTTTCAATAAAGGTTATGGATGAATTCCTATCACCGGATATATATTAGTATAAACAAGTTGTTGAGTATTCAATACTGAGTACTTTTATAATATATATCTGAAAATTCGATAATAGGTAAATCTGAATCTTACTAGTAAAGCTTCTTTTCGCTGAAAATACTTGCTATATTATTTATATAAAGGATCCTTTTGTCTCCAGACATTCATTGTTGATTATTCTTATAGCTCTCTTTTATATTCATTTTATTATATTTATTTATTTTAAAACTTTTGCACATGCCGAGAACAAGGCGGACTTAATGCCTTAAGCATTGTCTACCAGTCTACCTGGGGCGGAGCAGAGATGTAGTGGTAGTTGCATTTAAGAATAATACTATAATATATATATTACTATAATATAATTACATACTAAAACCGTAAGAATACTTATATGTTAAAAGAACACATCTATACTTATAATAAAACTGTAGAGAGTTCAATTCTGTACATTGAATATATATTCAAAATTAATATTGGAGGATGAATGGTGATCTATACTGATGCCAAAAATATATATGAGTCTTCATCATATATTCTATTATGATGAAGCTCATAACGGCATCGTCGACGTCGCCAACATACCCTACTTACATAGAGCAATCGAATGGTAGTTCCTAACAGACCTCCAGGTTAAAGTTTAAAAAAAAGATTTTATTTGCCGAATTTTAAATTAATTATTTTAATAACAATACTTAGGAAATAATATTCGATCGCGCACTCTGGTTCATGGAACTGGACTGACTGATGGTAAGCTAGTGATCGTTATGAGTAGACATCGGTATTGCTGACTAACTAATATGATTGTTGCAAATAAATACTTACTTACTTACTTAAGCAGGTGTTAAGTATGACTACAGCGATACGAGGAACTGAGACTGCCTATAACAGGATCTTAATGCTTAGGTAATGTTTTGACTGAGTAACTTATTTATTTCCGACGTTTCGAATGGGTTGCACTAGCAGTGGCCACGGTCAGTCACGGTGAGTCTGTTTTATATATTTGAAATCTTAAATACCTTATTTATTATAAGGACTATAGGTGGTCTCCTTGGCTTCATGTCAAATACATCATCTCATCAAATATGTTTGATGTGAAACATCTAATGCGGAGGGAGGGTAAAATCGGCTGTTAGCGTGGGGACGCTTTTATTTTACTTGTCCCGTTCAAATCTTGCAAGTTAGATTTGATACACTTCCCAGTTTCCGATTGAGTTGAAATTTTACACGTATTAGTATATTGCGTGACAATGCAATATTATGATGACATGGAGCAGATTTGATGATGGAGCTGGAAGGTGGCTATAGGAACTCTATAATGAAATGGCACAACCCCATCGAGTTTGGCCTTGTATGATTCGTCTTGACGAGTACTTTGCCTCTAGATGGTATACAGGGGCTGATGATGAAGCTGGAAGGTGGCCACAGTAACTCTATAATGAAATAACGCAATTCCATCGAGTTTAGACACGCTTGATTCGTCTTGATGAATACTTTGTCTTTAGATGGTATCCAGGGTCTGATAATGGGGCTGGAAGGTGGCGATGCGAAACTATGTAATTAAATGGCGCAACTCCATCAAGTTAGGGCACGTTTGAAATGTCTTGACTAGTACTTCAGTCCTAGATGATATCCAGGGTCTGATGATGGAGCTGGAAGGTGGCCACAGTAACTCTGTAATGAAAAGACGCAACTCCATCGAGTCATGCGAAACTCTGTAATTAAATGGCGCAACTCCATCGAGTTAAGGCTCATTTGAAATGTCCTGACTAGAACTTCAGTTATAGATGATATTCAGGGTCTGATGATGGAGCTGGAAGGTGACCACAGTAACTCTGTAATAAAACGACGCAACCCCATCGAGTTTGGAATCATTTGATTCGACATGACGAGTACTTTGTCTTTAGATGGTATCCATGGTCTGATGATGGAGCTAGAAGGTAGCCATAGGAACTCCGTTATAAAACGACATAACTCCATCGAGTTTGGGCCTGTATGATTTGTCTTGACGAGTTCTTTATCTCTAGATGGTATCCAGAATCTGACGAAGGAGCTGGAAGGTGGCCACAGTAACTCTGTAATGAAACTACGCAACTCTATCAAGTTTATACTCGTTTGATTCGTCTTGAGAAGTACTTTGTCAAGTTATGATCATTTTATTTCTACAAAGTAATTTCGATGTTTTCACATCTGCTAGACGTCCCACGACGTCTAGTTTTTTTATTTTTAACAGTTTTTTTTTGTAAAGGCGGATATAAGCTATCTCAGCGCAACGAACAGGGTAGTGTTGAGCCTCCATCCACTAAATAAATCCACCGTGCTCCGTCTCTCCGCTAGCAGTGGCGGACCACTTGAACTGTGTGACATTAATCAATGAATGTAGCGAAGTTTGTATTGATAGGTAGGTAAGTAGATATCGAATCCGACGCGTATAATCAAAAATAGTCTGGGAGAGGCCATAAAAATACTAGTTTAATTAACAATTTTGTGTCGTAACTATCTCCGAAACATCCCGAATGAAATAACTAGGATGAAATTTCAATTACATAAACTGGCTTCTGATTAACGATTTTTTCTTAAGAGATTTATAGATAAGGAAAAAGAGTATTTTAGTACGAGCGGGAATCGAACCTGCGTCCCTTCATTTCCGGGGAAAGCTCTAATCCATTGAGCTATCGTACCATTTCTAGAAATACCGAATTTCCTCACCACATTTGTCTTAACGACCAACGCCATCTATCGGCAATGCATTTACATGCATTCATCCAATGTAGTAAGTTTAATTTTGCAATTAAAATTCATACTATTTGATGGCGTGATTTTTCAAACATTTTGATCTATATTTTTAGCACTTGACATGTTCAGCTACTCTTAAAGTACAAATTATAATTTGTGAATAAGGAATAAGAGTATTTTAGTACGAGCAGGAATCGAACCTGCTTCGCTTCCTTTCCGGAAGTGCTCTAATCCATTGAGCTATCGTACCATTTCTAGAAATACCGAAACCCGTACTAAATTACTCCTTTTTTTGAGTTGAGCATGTCAAGTGCTAAAAATATAGCTCAAAATGTTTGTATTATATTGTTATATATAACTATCCTCTGCTCGTGGCTCCACCACTGACAAAAGCTAGTTATTGAGTAATGTCGTGTTCCCGATATAGCAGCGAGATCAAACGTATACCAGTTTTGAGGTCTAATTAAGAGTTATCAATCGAAAAAAAAATAGACTACACGGAAGGGACGTCTGCATAACATCGAAATTATTTTGTAGAAATAAAATGATCATAACTTTTTCAATGTGTGCTTATATAAAATTATGACATGTGTAAAATAACGGAAATGGACATTATTCATCACCATCAGGCCCTGGATATCATCTAGGACTGAAGTACTTAAACCCAAAGTGAAAAATGTGAAATCGAAAATAACAGTCAGGAGCAGGATTTGAACCTGCATCTTCTGGATACCGTCCAGATGCTTTACCAATTCAGAAATCCTGACAATTGCTCCTGACTGCTAATTTCGATAACACATCATACCCAACGTCTTTGAGTGACACCTGCGCCATCTGTCGGACGTATTTTCATACATTATACCGACCAGGTAAACTTAATTTTACAATTAAGATTTTACCTAATAATGACGCAAACCCTTTAAATATTTAGATATTTTTTTATATATATTTTTAGCATTTGACATGCTTAGCACTATACATTAAACACAAAGTGAAAAATGTGAAATCGAAAATAACAGTCAGGAGCAGGATTTGAGCATCTGGACGGTATCCAGAAGATGCAGGTTCAAATCCTGCTCCTGACTGTTATTTTCGATTTCACATTTTTCACTTTGTGTTTAATGTATAGCGCTAAGCATGTCAAATGCTAAAAATATATATAAAAAAAATATCTAAATACTGAAGTACTTGTCAAAACGGATTAAAAAATTCCAAAGTTGATGCGATTGCGGCGTTTTATAGCATAGTACCCATGGCCATCCAGCTCCATCATCAGACCCTGAATATCGTCTAGGACTATGGTACTATTCAAGATAACTCATACTAGCCCTAAATCTATGGGTTACGAGATTTAATTACCGAGTACCCATGGCCAACTTCCAGTTTCATCATCAGACCCTGGATACTATCTAGAGGCAAAGTACTCTTTAAGACAAATCAAACGAGTATGAACTCGATGGGGTTGCGTGGTTTCATTACAGAGTTACTGTGGCCACCTTCCAGCTCCATTATCAGACCCTGGATACCATCTAGAGACAAAATACTCGTCAAGACGAATCAAACGAGTGCTAACTCGATAGGGTTGCGCCGTTTCATTATAGAGATCCTATGTCCACCTTCCAGCCCATCATCAGATCAGCTCCATGTCATCATAATATTGAATTGTCATGCGATATACATATGCGTGTAAAATTTCAGCTTAATCGGAAACCAGAAGTGTGTCAAAAACTTGCAAGATTTGAACGGGACATGTAAGATAAAAGCGTCGCCACGCTAACAGTCAGTTTTACCCTCCATCCGCATTAGATGTTTCACATCAAAAACCGTTCAGTAGTTTTTGAGTGATGTACAAATAAACAAACAGACAAAAAGTCTTAAGTATATAGTTTTGTGTTAAGAGACGTCAAAATAGCCTAATAAAACTTGCCGTATAATTGTTTGCTACTCACTTAGTATAAAAATATATCTTAAAACAAACAAACAGACACAGCCTTTTTACAGCTTTATAACAGTATACAGATTATAAATCTTTGCCGGCATTTCTAGCTTTTGTTTTTTTTATTAGGATCAAAAATAGTTGCATCAAAATCGTTCTAGTAGCTTTTGTGTGATGCGCGAACAAACCGACTAGTAAGAAATTATGTTGGTGAACATCAGGCCTGGTGTTTTGTGAGGTCTCCTCCTTCTCCTTTGTATGATGTACAACTCAATAATGAATACTTCGGAATTTTCAATGCGTTTATTACGTTGTAACAAGGAAAATTACAGAGACAGTTAAATCTTCGCTTAAGTCGTCGCCACAGTCGTTGACCGAATTTGAATTTTTATATAAAGAAAAACGGTTGCCGATGGGAGGTAAAAGCTAAAGTGAGAACGAATGAATGAAAGCTCCCTCTCGCTCAAAGTTTGGTTTTGCTTCGCTCCTCTTGTGCTAGATGGCGTGAATCAATGCCGTTAACAAATGCTATAAATTATAAACATTTGTTTTGTGTTCAGGCACCCCTAAGTAGCCTTGTACGGTCATTTTATCTCAAATATTTTATAATTTACAGATAGTAGATACATGTAACTTCGAAGTTACCCCAAAAGTTCCAGTACATTTAAATATTAGTTTCTAACAAAACGTTATTGAAGCGTACGCACGCGAATATTGAGCGGTATAACTTTCAGATTCGATAAAGTTTGCTGTCATGAGCTGGAGTGCATTTCACATTTATGATTCCAGGAACATTATGAACCAGAAATCCTGATTCCCAGAATTGCTGTATTTTGTTTACAAGCTAGTAATGTCCTGCGGTTGATTACGGGTCTCTTTAGAATTAGACAAGGGAAATAGTATACTACCTCTATAGTGCAGCGGTAGTGTGAGCAACTGCTGATCATGAGGCCTCCGGTTAGATCCCCGGGTCGGGCAGTGTAATCGGCTTTTTCGTAAAAAAAAACTTATCACCAATATGTTCGCCCCCCTATTACGTGGAACATAGCTGGCGAGCTGTGGGTATGTAATACACCTCTGCCTACCCCTTCGGGGAAAACAGGCGTGATACCATATTTAAATATTATTCTGTGAGAGGGTGTTAGTAGTAGGTAGAGCTTTGATTGTGCCAGCAAGAATTGGCCTTCAATGCCTCTGATACGAGATTAGCGTGAAATAGCGTGAAGTAATGCTACTGTTATGTTTCGTACGATGAGTGACAGTGCCGGAGGCCTCAACACTCTCTTCATCTTCTCTTTATTATCTTTTCTCTTCATCTTCTACTCTTTGACGGGCCTCGTGGCGTAGTAATGCCTTCAAAATCAGACTCAACAACTTTGAAATTTATCCTCAGAACTACAAAATAGCTCCAGTTACTAGGCACTTGATGTCCCTTTCAAAGTAAATTCACTACACGAGAGCTTTACAAAGTATTAAGTACTCCTTTGATTTCGATAGAAAATATTTTTTTCTAGATATCCACACTATTATAAAGCTGTATATATATACATTTGAGATACTTGGGAAAAACATACTTCAATAGTCTATTCAGTCGAATCTGAATACAATACAATTTTTAGAATTATATTTAGAATTTTTATCTGTTTGATTCACGCATCACGCAAAAAACGGCGTACGGGATTCGACGAAAAAAAAAGCTACCAAATAGTTATTTTTTAGAGAGACATGTCGTAGCGCCGGGTAAGCACCGTAGCAGGTAGGTCATTCCAGAACTTACACGTACGTGGTAGGAAAGAACGCTGAAAGTGAACTGTCTTTGACGAAATAGAAAAAAAAAAAGATTTTTATTAAATTTAAAATTGGGTATATGTTTTAACCCGCTACTATATCAACAACATCCAATATAACTTATAAACTAGCTTGTCTCCTGTAGAGGCCGTGGGCAAACGCTAGTAAGTATTCAATGCCTATTTTACTAATATCTACTTTACCAGGTTTTATAAAGAAGGGGGTAATATGTTCCCCTGTATGTATTTTTCGCTTGAACGTTCACCGACTGCTTCGTCATTTGAAGGCCGGTGGATGTTTAAATACCGATTTCACTAGCAATATGATGCAGTCGTAGCTTATTTATAAGTAAGGCCCACGAGCAAATGTATCGAATTTGATTCCTGTTTCGAAGACTCATGATGTCACACAACTTTTCATCCATAAATTATTATCTCTGCCCGATGAAAAGTAATATATAAGAAAATCTGCAGTTTTGATTTTCTCGCCCGTTTGCGAAGTCTGTCGAATTCGGTATAGGCGAGTGTATTGGAATCTGTTTTGAACACCTCTAATACAGAAATGAGACTCATACTCACATGGTGACGATCTCCTCCAAGACGGTTCGTTATTAGCAATTTTTTTCTACTAGTACCATGTACGTATAGGCTCTAGAATGAACTTCCTACTGCGGTGCTTCCCAACGCTTGTCCGTGTGGTGACGGACTAAGAATACAAGTATCACCACCCCATTCTTTCCCACGGGTGTCGTATTAGGTGACTAAGGGAAGTAAGCAATTATTATACATTGCATGACTGGTGGTAGGGCTGGGTACTAAGTGGGAGTACTTACTTAGTATCGGGCCCGAGCGGGTTGGTAACACCATCTCTCGTGTGACCGGTCATGAAGCACATCGTTGCGTTTTGGCTATAGCAGGAGATAGCCGTTTATATTTAATTGTATATCTGTAAGCGTGTAGCGGCTTGACTATACTCTCGGTATAGTCGAGTCCATGGGCAACGGTTACCATTTACCATCAGATGGACCGTGGCTCGTCTGCCACAACATGCAATAAAAATTACAAAAAAAAACGCTAATGTAGCATACATTAGCGTTTTTTAACGACATACTTCTTTAACGAGGTCTGAGAGGAGCACTTTATTCATGGTGAGCTGTGGCCCTGGTGTTGCCAAAGTAGATGAGCGAGGTGGTCAGCTTACTCTTCTGCTGCCGTAAAATTGATTCTGAAGTAAGTGTTCTCCCCTGGTTGAGACGGCTTGTGAAGAAATACCAAGACTATACCACACAGACAACTTTCAATTTGTCTGTGCTATACCACCACCCCGACAAGAAATAAATAAATATTCACGGACATTTTCACTAAACGTCCTCTGGTACCAAACTAAGCTTAACGCTTGTGCTATGGGTACCAGATTACGGATATAATACATATATTACTTTTTTTTTGGAAATACATACATATACTTAATAGATAGAAAGCACCCAGACGCAGTACAAGTATATGTGTTCATCACACAAATAATTGTCCTGAGTGGGAATCGAACTACCTCGTGCACGGAAGTCGGTTAAACTACCGACTACGCCACGAGACCCGTCAAAATTATTAATTATTTTCCTTAAATTTTGTTTGTTATTCTAATTTAAATATTTATAATCAAAAAATACTCATTGTTTTGTCGAAAATAGCAGAAAAATGATGTAAAGACTTAATCCAATTACAAAAACTCTGAATTACCATTCGTGAGATGTAATAGCCTTTCTTTTGAGAGAAAACCTCTTCGTGTTTCAATCCGTAAAGACGGCGCTCTTAGAAATTCAATTGTTGAATTGAGTTAACGTTGTAATCTTTTGGATTTGGTTACTTAATTTTATATCCAAATATAAATAAAATAATCGTATCTTATCTCTAAATACAGTAGGCCTATATAAGACCTGTTTGCCTGTGAACACAGCTAACGTCACCCAGTCGAAACGTCGAGAGTAAATAATAAGATACTCCACTTATACGCATATGCGTTAAGACCCATTTAATTGATTTTTGTAGTAGGCCTATGTCGATTGGAAATAGGCCTCCTTAGTAGAATGCCACTACGGATGGCACGGTTTGTGCATCAAACATGTTTCTAGTAGTAGAGCCTTGCTTACCCCAGCATGAATGGGTCAGCTCGATCGAAGAAGTACCACCCTCTCACATAAGATCAGCGTATAACAACGGCACTTACGTCTGCCGTTGTGGTTCGAATGGTAAGTGAGAGCGCCGGAGAACCAAGCCCTCGCCCTATCCTCTTCCTTAGTATCCTACTTATCTTCTCCTTATTATACTTCCTATCCAACTCCTAACCCTTTCCTTGGAGATGGCGATGCGCGAGTGATGTTTCTGGTATTGCTAGAGTCTTGAGGCAAAGGCAACCGCTTACCATCAGGTATATATAATTATGTATGTTGTATATCAGGCCGTATGCTTGTGTTTGCCACCCATGTAGTATTAAAAAAAACATTTAACAGCAGCTTCGACCAGTTGGTCAGTCCATCTGGTGGAAAACAGTATTTCACGTGGTCGCTGTTCAAGAAACGGGTGGTGAACCATCTGGTTTAATATAGATATCATTTATGGTGAGATCGATTGACAAGACTGATATGCCAAATTCAATCCTAGCTTAAGGTAGAGACTTCACAGAACATGTCAAAATCTTCAAATTTACTGACTACTGACCATGAGATCTCGGGTTCGATTAGTGGGGTCGGGCAGTGTTATTGGGCTTTTTTCATAAAATCGAAACTCTCAGTAGCCCTGAGTTTGGAAGACAGCAATAAGCTCACCCCCTATTACGTGGGACTTAAACATAGTCGGCGAACCGTGGGTGTATAATTCGCTATCAACCCCTTCAGGGCACCCCTTTGTCTGAATATATTTTATACCTATTTATTATAGGTACTTATGTTTTTATAATACCCTCTTGATATAGGCGATTATTCCACAGAGGGTCGTAGCGGTCAGGGCAATACGCGGGTACCGCACGGTCTCGACCGATGCAGCCTGCGCGTTGTCCGGAATCCCCCCGTGGAATCTGGAGGCGGAGGTGCTCGCCGACGTCTATCGGCGGGTGTCGACGGCGCGGGCGGGGGGCAGCCGCCCCTCGCCGAGCGCAATGTCATCGTGGCGGGAAGATGCCCGCCGCGCCACCGTCCTAAAGTGGAAGTCTCGGCTGGAGACGCCCCGGGCCGGTCTCTGGACCGTGGGGGCGCTCCGGCCGATCTTGGAAAAATGGGCAGGGCGGCAGCACGGGGTCCTCACCTTCCGGTTGGTGCAGGTTTTGTCGGGGCATGGTTGCTTCGGCAAATACCTGCACACGATCGCAAGGAGGGAGACGACCCCAGGCTGTCACCACTGCGACTGCGACGAGGACTCGGCGCAGCACACGCTCGAGTCGTGCCCGGCCTGGGATGTGCAGCGCCGGGAACTCGTTGCAGTCATAGGCGTGGACCTGTCGCTGTCGGTCGTTGCGCGAGCGATGGTTGGCAGTGACAGGGCCTGGACCGCGGTCGCCGCCTTCTGCGAGGCTGTCATCTCGCGGAAGGAGGTGGCGGAGAGGGCCCGTGAGGAATCCTCCTTCGCGGACCCGATTCGCCGCCGGCGCGAGAGGCGGCGTGCGCGCGCTTGCTTGCGCCTGATGCCGCCCTAGCCGAGGCTGCGGGCGGTGGGGTTGGGGAGTACCCTGCCGTCCGCGGAAGCCTACCGCGAAGGTGCGACGCCCAAATGCGCGAGGCGTCGCTCAAGAGAGGGTGCCCGAAGGGGCAGCCGCCTGCTGATCGCAGTCGTAATGACGCGGTACCCGTGATCCGCCGTAGCAAGGGCGGGTGGAGGCGCACGGTGGGTTTTTAGTGGGTGAGAGCCCCATTCACCCCGTTGTCTCCCCGGGCAGCGGGGTGTGCGGTAGGACATTTTTGCCCACCCAAAAAAAAAAAAAAAAAGGGTTTTCAGGTGCTTAAAATTTTATACATAGATAAATCATGCCTGGGTCATTGATCTATAAATTAAGGATACACATTGTGTTTAGAAATCGTGACAAAAGTTGTATATATGTATATAATCTTATTTAGATGTACAGCATTAATTTCGCATTAACTTTATAAAATAGTAACAACTTTTAAGTGCGTAAGTGAGTGTAAAGACACTATTCAGAAAGAACAAGAGAAAGAGAGGCAGTCAATGAGTAATTCAAAAGAGTTGAGTTGAGACGTTGTGGACGTTGCGACTGCTCGCGCGTCAAAACAACACTAAACGAAATGAGTGCAGGAAAGCGTAATCTGCACTCATTTATAGTGGACACTTTTAATGTCTAATTGTGGACTTTCTCTTTTTTATACATCAATGGCCTGGGTAAACATTTTTCTATTTCGTCTTGTAGGGTCGCAGGCAGAAGTTGGTAGTTAATAAACTCGTTGTAAATAATTTAAACTGGTGGTGAAGTTCTGTGTTCTCCTAATGGCTGTAATTGTGTTCAGTTAGTTGAGAAACTATCCTTTGTTTGAACAGAGGCGGTGTAGTTTGTGAATGCGGTTAACAGAACTTAACTAACACAAATAAGCAATTACTGACCTCGCCGATAGTTCTTGTTAAGCTTTATTTCCTAATCGTTTTAAATACAAGTGTTGGTGGTGGGTCATACATTGGTGAAAACCGCATGAAAATGTTGTACGATTGATTGCGTTTAGACAGATAAACGTGGCAGGTGGTCGTGTGGTATCACTGAAGCAATGTAACATAGTTCCAGTGGCCCGCTAATAAAGGCGGAGAGATGGCACACTGCGGGTTTATTTAGTGGGTGAGAGCCCCACACTACTGCCATGAACGACCGGGTGTGCGGTTAAGTACTTCTTGTCCGTCTAAAACAAAAAGGATTCGTGTGATGACCACCACAATACCGTGGGTGTGCAAGACGGCTATGGAAAGTTAGCAATTATTAACTATTGCATTACTTATGGTAAGGCTGGGTAACACGAGAGAGTATTCACTTGCTATCGGACTATTTTTACCGTTTACCGTGTGACCGGTCACGAAACATCTCATGCGTTTTGGTTGTAGGGGAAGTTATCCGTTCGTTCTTACATTTCATTTTCGTGAATGTTATAAAGTGGCCGTGAAGCTGTATCCTGCCCATCTTCTCCTTATTATCCTTCTTATCGATCACCTATCCCTTTCCTTGGAGTTAGCGACGTGTAAGTGCTGCATCTGGTGATGCTAGCGTCTATAGGCTACGGCAACTGCTTACCATCAGGTGCATGTTTGCCACCCGCAACATGGCATGAAAGTACTTTTAGTATAGTTGAATCATGTAGGACATGCAGTTCTCTATCAAAGTTCTTCTAAAATTTTTTATCCTTCCTTTTTAGGTCCCTTTATCCCCTATTTATCATCCTTTATCTACCGTTCTATAAACTAGGATGATCAGTTATCACCATACTTGTTTACCAGCCTTTTTATAAAAGGACTAGCTTTTGGCTGCGGCGAAGCTGCTTTTTCAGTTATATCTCAAGTTCCCGATATAGTAGCGAGGTAAAATTTATACAAGTTTGTAAGTCTAATCAAGGCCTTTCAAATAAAAAAAGTTGCATCAAAATCCATCTAGTCGTTTTTGCGTGAAGCGCGAACAAACAAACAGATGAACAACAAACAGAAAAAAAAATCTAAAAAAAACGCTTTGTGTTCAGACACGCCTATATAGCCTATTACAGTCATTTTTTCTCAAATATCTTAAATGTACAGACACAGCTCTGTTACAGCTTTATAATAATATAAATATACTCGTAAGTGAATATGTTTCTATGTATTAGTTGACGCAATATCACTTCTATCTTCCAGTTTACCATTCCAATATTTCATATAATAAGCCTTAATTTTTGATCTATACTTTTTAGCATTTGACATGCTCCGCCACTTTTTAAAAGTAGAAATTACTTGTGAATAAGGAAAAAGAGTTTTTTTTTTCGTAAAGCCAAATGTGGTAAGGAGATTGGGATGATCGAAAGATCTGTACGATAGCTCAGTGGCTTAGAGCACTTCCCCGGATTGGAAAAGACGCGGGTTCGTTTCCCGCTCGTACAAAAATCTCTTTTTCCTTATTCACAAATAATTTCTAAGCCTTAATTTAATAAAAAATCCATTCTAGACAACGTATATCATCTAAATTTTTTCTAATGTGATTGTTAGCGTTGCTCCGTGTGATAGCAACAGTTTAGAAACTGCAAACTTAATTGAGCTACCATGTGACCATAGAATAGTATATATCGTTGTGAAATCTTAACATTCTAAGTATCCTTCCCCCGTTATTCATAATAAAATAACACCGATTTAAAATACGTTACTATATCTATGCTTAAAATGATGTTTAAGCTGACAGATGTTTTGTTATTTTCTGTCAAATTTTCAATGTACTTTGCTGATTAGGGACCAAAAATTATTTAAGTTTTAATCAGAGCTGTGTCAGTTTCTATGACTAAGGCCCTTAGTTATTTATATTGATTTTTTGACGTGATAACATCTTATAAATAGATGAACTGTGGCTGCACGCACGAAAAAGTGTCACGTTCCGAAAAATGTATGATGACCGATGCATTGTTTGTGAAACTCTCAGAAAACATATGACGTTATCACGTAAAATTATAGTCCGTAAAGCGACTTTACCGACAACCATAATATATGGGTTTTTTTTACTATAATGTGTGATGTATCCGATCGTTTACGCGGATTTAGGCTCTATAATTATGTCTTTAAAAAAAAAACACAAAAATGTATGATATAATGTTCTTCACTTGTTGCATCTCGTTGCTATAGAGAAAAATGTCTACATCTTAGATAAAAATACCTACTACATTGTAAATCAGTGACATCTAGTAATGAAGTTCAAGATAAAAGAGGTAATTTGAACAAAAGTTCATCCAGTAGAAAATCATGTCATCTCTACTCTATTAGGCTATATCAGAAAAATGTCTGTACATCTAAGATATTTGAGAAAGAAATACTGTGCCAATACAGTATTTTTTTCTCAAATATATTAATTTATCAAAAGAAAAAACTATTATATTTTAAATTTTTGTCTGTTTGTCTATTAATATGTTTATCTGTTCATAACACACTCAAAAACTACTGAAAGAATTTAGATGATTTTTTTATTTGACAACTCTTGATTAGACTTGAAACCTGATATACCTACTTAGATTTTATTTAGCTACTATATCGAAAACTTGGGATAAAACATTTCACAAAATGACTTTCCACTGGATACTTTGTTTTGTTTTATATTTCTAATGCTCGACATGTTTAGCCTTTTTAGAACAATTTTTTTGAAAATGAAAAGAAAAAATGTCTGAGACTAAGATCTGAACCTGCCCCCTTAGAATAAAAAACGAAACTTTAGAAGAACTTTCGTTTCGAGTTATTGTGATTGATCAATATTCTGACGCGTGATTCCTTATCAGTCGAGATTTCGACGCGTGATTTAGACGACCAATCACAATGAAGCGAAACGAAAGTTCGTATAACGTTTCGTTTTTCATTCTAAGGGGGCTCCTTCTCTGCTTTGTCTCTTAGGCTTTTTTATAAAGCACCTTGCGCTAAGGAATAATCCTTGTAGAGCGGGGTTGTTTACAAACATACAATTTCACGGACACAATATAAACCCAAACTTAGAACAACCTTTTGTGGATCACACAAAGAGTTGTCCTGTCCATCGAACCCATAACACTTGGGCGGGAGGCCTGTATCTAAATGGCATCTGTGCTTTAGACTGCCAAATCATCAAAGACCTTGTTCGGACTGTGAACTAATCGCCGCTTAACTCCTAAAAATCAATATTATTTTGCACTTGACATTCTCAGCTATTTTTAAAAAACAAATTATTTGTGAATTTGGAAAAAGAGTACTTTACTGCGAGCGGGAATCCGGGGAAGTGGAAGGGACGCAGGTTCGAATCCCGCTCGCAGTAAAGTTCTCTTTTTCCACATTTACAAATAATTTATTCTTTAAAAACAATAATATTAATATTAAAGCATCCCCACCGCCGCAGAACAGACATCGGTTCAGATCTGTACGCGGAAACCTTTTTTCATTTTTACTAAAAACATTTTCTCCGAGGAATTTTACGTGCGTACCTAACTACAGAAATATATAACGTCAGTGAGATTACTGAGAAAGACCATTAGGGATCTTCCTATATTTTCTTTTAAAAAGGTTTTTACGAAAAACACTCTTTACAATATCATCCCCATAATTTATGTGGCTTTATGCGACATCTAGTGACGTGTTAAGCCTTCTGCCTAATAAGGGGACATTTATTTTGCGTTACAAAGAAAGGAGGTCACCGTTTTGTGTATTTTGAGACATAATTATTCATTTATCTAATACCTTATAACGAGCAATTCTTGTATATATAAATATATTTCTTGTTTCGGAGTTGGCTCAAACGATTTGGTTCAAATCTTGTATCCTAACTATTATATAGCTGTAACAGAGCTGTGCCTGTATATTTAAAATATCTGAGGAAAAAATGCCTATATTATAGGCATGTCTGAACACAAAATATATTTTTTTAGATTTTTTGTATGTTTGTTTGTTCGCTCATCACGTAAAAAATACTGAAAGGATTTTGATGCAATTTTTTTAATTGCCAGCTCTCGAGTAGACTTTATACTGGTACACATTTTATCCCGCTAATAGTAGCCCGGATATATAGATCGGAAACCTGAGATATAACCTAAAAACTAACTATTGGCTGCAGCGGAGCCGCCAGTTAAGATATGTTTTTGGTTTGTAAGTTAATAATATATATCGATGTAATTCCTGTTACAGTTTTACGAAAAAGACATTTAGGATGAATAATTCGATTCTAATAAAGCTTGGTTGCCTGGGTTATATTTTCTTAACCCCCTTTTCACCCCTTCTCTTTAATTTTTGCCGGAGGTAGAAAGTCACCTCCTATCCTTTTTTCCAAGGAACACGTAAGTGATTCCCTTGGAGTTGCTAGCGTCTATCTAGGCTACCGAAACTACTTGCCATCAGGCACACAGGGTGCTCGCTTAACTTCCTAGTAGCGTAAAATAATCTTTTGAGTAATACAGGCAAAGGGTGCGACAACTATTGTCTTTGTTTTGTTAATATATAAATGCGAAAGGTTGTGAAGGTATTTGAGTTTCTAATTACTTAAATGTTTACTATTCAATCACGCCTAAGCAATATAACGGATTTGGATGAAATTTGCAAGTTAGATAAATAAATATAATACATAAGGCTTTATTCGTAATTATATTGAATCATAAAAGAAAAAAAGACTCGATTAGTAAAGTATTTCGGTCATTATCGTGTTAACATACATTATCAACAACACACGGACGTCCAAGACAGAACTTTTTGAAGTTATACTTCTTTTGGCGCGATAGAGAAAAATGATGAGAGTGAATTTTTACGATGCGCGCGCACACCGTCACCTAATTTATACATCGTGAAGTTAGTTCTAGGTGGCATGCATGAAAATTGATAACTATGTTCAAGTTGTATATTCTAGTATTTTTATATTTAGAACACGTGTTTCGTAAGAGTACAATTAAACAGTGTGAATAAATAAATATTATTTTGGTGTTTTTATTAAACCAATTTCATATACGACGGTGATACTAATAATTTATTATTTATTAGTATATCTATATATATTGAATATTACTAATAAAACTTTGAATAAACAGTTTTGAGTGCATTTATAGATTTGAGGTTAATTGTCGGTATGTATAATTTATTTTTAAATATGTGTTATTAGATTGTAAATTCTCTAATTATGTTGTTTATGTCTATTATGTTTAATTTTCAAGCTTTTATTTAATTTGTCCCGGTCAAATTTTGCAAGTTAAATTTGACACACTTTTCGGTTTCCGATTGAGCTGAAATTGTACACGCATATGTATATACCCAATATACATATTCGTGTGCGACAATGTAATATTATGATGACATAGAGCTGATCTGATGATGGAGCTAGAAATCTATAATGAAACGGTGCAACTTAGATGGTATTCAAGGTCTGATGACGGAGCTAGAAGGAGGTCATAGGAACTCCAATATAAAATGACATAACCCCATGGAGTTTGGGCTCGTATGATTTGTCTTGACGAGTACTTTGTATCTAGATGGTATCTATGGTCTGATGATGGAGCTAGAATATGGCCATAGGAACTCCAATATAAAATGACCTAACCCCATGAAGTTTGGGCTCGTATGATTCGTCTTGACGAGTACTTGGTATCTAGATGGTATCCGGGACTGATGATGGAGCTGGAAGATGGCCGCAGTAACTCTGTAATGAAACGACGCAACCCCATCGAGTTTAGACTCGTTTGATTCGTCTTGACGAGTACTTTGTCTTTAAATGGTATCTAGGGTCTGATGATGGAGCTGGAAGGTGGCAATAGGCACTCTGCTATAAAACGCCGCAATCGCATCCACTTTGGAATCACTTGATTCGTTTTGACAAGTACCCCGGTCCTAGGTGATGTCCAGGGCCTGATGGTGATCAGTCCACCACCCTAGCAGAAGCAGGCCCGAGATGGTGGTGATGGTGGTGTTCCGCGAGTGTCTCTCGAAGAGGGAGCGCTAGGCCCTCCAAACCAGCCAGGGCTAGTAGCACTGGAGGCCCAGACCTGCCTAGGGTGGAGGAAAAGGAAAAGGAGTTATGAATTTAATAATTACTTTATTTATTAATGATGCCAAAGAAGTATAACTTCTCACGCGCGCACATAAGTACACGCATATTAATTATTTGAACAGTTTTTTAACTAGTTTAAATAACAAAAATGGCATCAAAACTATCATAAGTGTTAAAAATTGTGTTTTTTCTTGATATGTGTGTGTATATATTATTTAACAAGTGCAATATATGATGAATAGAGACATTTTGAGTTTGAAAAATCAGTTGTTCTGCGTGAAACGACAGTAGTACCCACCTCAACGCTTCACTTATGAGGCGTGCAAAATTATAGATCTCATATTAAGTATATCATAAATTCTTACTACCGCACGCGGAGCTTTTTTGGAGAAGACTCTGTTACCTTTTTGGACATTTTCACACAACGTCCTCTGGTTCCAAACTAAGTTGAATGCTTGTGCTATGGGTTCCAGATTACGGATATATTTATTTTATTTTATTTTATTAATCTAGAAAACTTACAGCTAAAATACAACAACACATATCAACAACAATAACATATATTACTTATTTTTGTAAATAAATCCATTTAATAGATAAATAAAATAAAATAAATAAATATTCACGGACATTTTCACACAACGTCCGCTGATCCCAAACTAAGCTTAACGCTTGTGCTATGGGTACCAGATTACGGATATAATACATATACAACTTTTTTATATAGATAGAAAACATCCAGACGCAGTACAAATACCTGTGTTCATCACACAAATAATTGTCCTGAGTGGGAATCGAACCCACGACCACGTGCACGGAAGTCGGTTACACTACCGACTACGCCACGAGGCCCGTCAATAAATGAAACATAGCGTTATCCCGAAAAAATATACAATAACCAGTCAAAAAGCGACAGAGCACAGACTGGTTTGATTTTAGCAGCTGGCGGACCACTAATATCTCCCAGTTCCCGTGGTCCGCTAGTACAAGCAGAGAGTCGGTAAACGGCGGGTTTATTTAGTTGATGAGGGCACAACGCTATTCTATTCGCTACCACGAACGATGGGGAGTATGGTTGGCAAAAAAGGTCTGGTTTGATTTAACAAATTTTGTATAGGTTTTCTAGTAATAGAGCCTTATTTATCCCATCATATAGGCCGGCTCGGTCGGGAAAGTACCCACCCTCTCATAGATGATCAGCGTGAAACAACAGTAGGTTCTCCTATGGTGAATGAGAGCGCCGGAAGCTTAAACCCCCTTCTCTATCCTCTCCATGTTATCATTCATATCCTCTCCTTAGTATCCTACCTATCTTCTCCTTATTATACTGCATATCCACCTCTTATTTCTTTCCTTGGAGACGGCGACGCGCGAGTTATGCCTCCGGTAGAGCTGGCGTCTATACGCTGCAGTAACCGCTTACCATCAGGTGGATCGTATGCCTGTTTGCCACCCATGTAGTATCCTTCCATTGCAAGTGCTGGATACCAAATAATTTTAATCTAATATAACTTTACCTACTCTTTGCCAAATAATAAGTAGGTATAAATCTTTGATAATCAAAGGTATATTTTGATCTGTATTATAGCATTAGACATGTTCAGCTACTTTCCTCCTCCTCTCCTCAAGTCGCTCCCTAACTGTTGAAGATCGTGGCATCGATGGAAGCTTTGCAGTAGGCATCTCCAATTATCTCGATTTTCAGCTTGATGGAGAGCCTTATATAGGTATCTGTTGTTTTCCGGACACCTGATCGGACCACCATTTTTGAGAGCGTCCTCTTGGCCGCCTACCATCCACATTTCCTGTTATTATAAGTCTTTCAAAGTTATCCGTACTACGGCGCGCTATGTGTCCGAACTACTGCAGGATTTTATGAAGGCATGTCTTCGAGAGACGTTGCTGTGTGTCAGCTACTTTAAAGAACGAAGAAACTTGAAAGAAGTGCCTCAAATTGGAAGGGACGCAAGTTCGTATCCCGCTCGCAGTAAAGCTATCTTTTTTCACTTTCACAAATAATATGTCAATCAAAGATATGAGTTAGACGATCGAAAAGTAATCAAATAGACATTAGAGAGTAGGTAGAAGTCTTAGACTAAGTAAATTCTGTGGGATACACGAAAACTAAGTTGGTTCCATTACAACATTCAATTTCAAGTGCGTATTATACAGCACACTAAATGCATATCACGTCGATCAAATATTAACGACGAATAAAATTTGATATCGTTTATAGATGTCGTAAAAAGTTAATATGAATGTGAGAGCTTCGCGTAAAAGTGAATTGATACTTTGTTTTAGCTTGTTTAAGTTGACACTCAGCACCTAGGAATATAGGTACTTTGTATTACGGGGGACTTTACAAACATATAACTTAACTAGCCTTTGCCCAGGGCACCACTGCAGCCAAAAGCTAGTTTTTAGGTTATGTCTTAGGTTCCCTATATAATACCACTGAAGTAACATAGTTCCAGTAGCCCGCAAATAACGGTGGAGAGACGGCACACGGTGGATTTATGTAGTGGGTGAGGGCCTCACACTACCCTGTTCGTTGCCCCGAACCACAGGGTGTGTGGTTAAAAACACTTCTTCCCGCCTTAGCAAAAAAAAATGTTCATGTTATAGTAGAGGGATAAAATGTTCCAGTTTCTAAGTCTAATCATGAGCTGTCCCATAAAAAAGATGCATCAAAATCCGTCCAGTAGTTATTGCGTGATCCGCGACCAAACAAACAAACAAAAAATAAAACATTTTGTATTCAGACAAGTCTAATACATTTTGATCTCTATTTTAGCACTTGACATGCTCAGCTACTCTCAAAGTATAAATTATAATTTGTGAATAAGGAAAAATAGTATTTTTCTTTCCCGCCTGTACTAAAATACTCTTTTTCCTTATTCACAAATTATAATTTGTACTTTAAGTCTAATACAGTATTTTTTTCTCAAATATCTTAAATGTTCAGACACAGCTCTGTTACAGCTTTATAATAGTTAGGATGGACAAAAACATTTGACTCCGCAGATGGCGGAATGTTTTAGACTCCAGCCTCGGGATGTTGTCGGTTCTATTCTCTTTGTGTGATCTACAAATGTGGTTGTTCTGAGTTTGGGTGCACTTTTGTCCGTGAAATTGTATATTTGTAAAGTCCCCCGCGATACAAGGATTGTTTATATTTGCAGGCTCGTGTCTTTAAAAAAAAGCAGACTCCAGACTCGAATAAATCTTCTGGGCGGATCACATAAAGAATTATCTTGTGAAATCGAATCCGCAATCTCTTGTGCAAGATCGGTATCTAAACGTCTACTACTAAAAGAACACAAAAAGATATAAAATTTGAAATCAAAAATAATTAGCATCTGGGATGTTTATCCAGAAGATGCAGGTTCAAATCCTGCCCGTGACTTTTATTTTCGTTTTACATTTTCGATCTTTATGTTCAAAATTATAAGCCGTTATCAATTACAAATTAAGCGAAAATAAAAAATAAAAGTGAAATCAACCGACGCGTGATGTCGCAATGATCCCTCGGCCAATCAAGGTGATCTCTCAACCAATCACAGTGATCACGATACGATGTCGATTGTGAAATATGAGATTTTTTCAAACCGTCGTTCGGTTGCGTTAAACAATTACAAAACAAATAGATGGGTCCATCCATCCATCCATCAGCTTTTCAACGTCCACTGCTGGACATAGGCCTCCCCAAGAGAATGCCACAACAAGCGGTCCCGTCATGGGGGATAATGCCGTAATCGCCACGCTTGGCAGGCGGGTTGGTGATCGCAGTGCATGTTGTTAATACTCGAGGGAGTGCTGCTGCCCACTCCCGCGGTATTCCCTCAGTCGGATCTTACGACTCTCGTGGGTAGAGAGGGGTGGGACAATTCTAAAGCCGGCCCCATACGGCAATAGATGGGTATACGCTCTCTTAAAATGACTCCTACTAGTACTACGTATTTCGTCCGTCTCCCTCAAAAATCATTCCTTCGATCCCAATCACTCCGTTCTCCCATTCACTCTGCTACAATTTTAAAGGGTCAATTTTACGTTCCCTTTCCCATATAAATAATCTTTAAGTGGGTGAAAACACAGGGCACAGTTACTAAGGCCTTTTGTTCTAAGAGTTTATGTTAGAGGCCAAAATCCTACTTTATCCTTTTAATTCTTCCTATCTACCTTCGTATCCTCTTTATCACTTTTTCCTACTATCTACCGTATCATTCCTAGAGACGAGGTCCCACCCGAATCTTGATGTATAAAAAGAAAATAATCCGTATTTATAGTATAAACTATTAGTCTTTGCCCTGAAAGTGCGTTTGTTTGTTGCTCTTAAGCTATAATTACTCAACTAAACATCATTAAATTTAGCATACGTATAGTCCAAAGCCCAGAAAAGGATACACTACTTTTCATCCCGGAATTGATTGCTACTTTTTATCCCGGAATAATAATTGATAGTTTCTGTAGGGTAATAATTTTTGCATAAAGATCATTAGTGTCCCATAAAGTGACTGAAATCCAACAAAATCGCGTGCTGAATCTAGTCGTTTATGTTTTACATGTACGTGCCTTATCTTTCTAAAATACCTTAGACCCATGTTACGTCAGAGCCACCTGCCTGGAGCAAATTAGATACCTATATCACACGCAATAGTCTGGTGAAAACATTTTACTAAACAAAAACAATCTCTAATTCCCCAAAATAAAACGTAGGTATGCCAGTTTTATGTCTAATCAAGAGATATATCTAAAACGAAAAGTTACACCAATATCAGTTTACTAAATAATGCGTAATGTGCAAAAATCAGTAAAAAATTTAATGAAATGATTTGCGTTCAGAGGTTCTTCAATAAACTTTTTTTTTTGTTTAGGCGGGAAAAAATGTACCTAAACGCACACCTGTCGTTCGGGGCAACGAACAGGGTAATGTGGGGCCTTCACCCACTAAAGAAACCCGCCGTATGCCGTCTCTCCGCCTGTGTTGGCAGACCACTGTTACTGTGTTGGATTACTTCAGTAATCTTCAATACAGCCATTTTGTTCTCGAATATCTCCAACGTTCAAACACACCTTTGTTAAAGTTTTACAATATTAGAGGTAAGACGAAACAATAACATAAAAAAAAAACAGCATCACGCCTGTATCCCCGAAGGAGTAGGCAGAGGTGTATTACACGCCCACGGTTTGACAACTATTTTTAAGTCCCACATAAAAGGCAGGGAACCTATTGCCTTTTACCGGGCATTTCCAAACTCCGGGCTGCTACTGAGAATTTTTCTTTTTACGAAAAAGCAATAGCACCGCCTGACCCGGGGATTGAACCTGAGACCTCATGAGTCGTCATACTACCGCTGCACTACCTAGATAATAAAAAAATAACAACCGAGTACAAAATTAACCACAATCACAAAATATGTCAATTCAGTCTCCATTCTTTGAATATTTTACTCTCTTTAGATAACGTTATTAAACTCATACCAGATCATTATAAGAATTTTTACGATTTATATTTCTTTTTTTACAACATGGGTGGCAAATAAGCCAGGGACTATCTGATGGTAAGCGGTTATGGTAACATGTAGACGCTAGCAACACCAAAGATATTAAACGCACGTCGCGTTTCACCGAGAAAAAAGAAAAATCTTCGGTTCACCCAAGACATCAAGAAGGAATATTTTGAAATAAAGCTACGTTTACGGAATCTATCGCGTTTACTTGACTTTCTACTATCCCGATCTGATCGAAAGAATGGTACGATAGCTCAGTCGCTTAGAGCACTTCCCCGGATCGGAAAATACGTGGGTTCGATTCTTGCTCGTACTAAAAAACTCTTTTTCCTTATTCACAAATAATTTGTACTTAAAAAGTAGGGGATAGATAGGATAATTCTCACCATTCCCACTCCACGCCACTCTCACTCACCATACGTAACAGAACGGTAGGAGTGCTTACTGTTATTTCACACTGATATTGTGTGAGAGGGTGGTACTTCCCCGATTGAGCCAGCCCATTCGTGCTGGGATAAGCAAGGTTCTATACCGCTAGAAACATAAAGATACTTTGAAAACCTAACGGTTATAAAACGTTTTATATCTTGGCTCGATTTCATAACCTGTTAAAGTGAAAACGCTCGCTAGTTTGAAATATAAAAGAGTGAGTACAAAGTAAACCTCATATTTGAGCGAGATTGAGTTACTAGAGGACGCCATATTTAATTTTAGATGAAATATCAAAGGAACTCACAACGCCATACCCTAAGTTCTTGAAAAATTCTAAGCTAGAGTTTGCAGCATATAAGAATTGCTAATGGCGTTTAGATTGAGCGAGAAGCATCAAAGGCTGTTTATATTCATATAGTCTAACATATTTTAAAAAGTTTCAGTATCTATTTGTAAAGCAAATGTGAGAGTGAGTGTTTGTTTGTTTGTTACCATATGAGTATCACAAATGACCATCACAAAATTTTGCATACATAATACATTAACTAGCAGTGATAGCCTTGTTTTTGTTTTATTGGCGGGCCACCGGAACTATATTACAATCCTTCAGTGGTAACAGCAGTGATAGCCTTTCTTTTTTTTTGCATACGCGCTAATAAATGTTTTTAACCACTCACCCCGTCGCTCGGGGCAACGAACAGGGTAGTGTGGGAGCAGTGATAGCCTAGCGATAAAACCAAGGACTGCTAGACAGTGGTGTCGAGTGCGATCCCGAGTCCAAGGTTCAGACCTCATATGGCACACACTTCTGACTTTATCGAAATTATATGTGTTGTTTACAAATCATCACTGCTCGGTGAAGAGAAACATCGTGAGGAAACCTGCATGCCTAAGAGATTTTCTGGACGGCTTGTGAAGTCTGCCAACCCACATTGGGCCAGCCTGGTGGACTATGGTCTAACTCCTCTCACCATGAGAGGAGCACTTGCCCAATAGTGGGACAGAAAAAAGGGTTGGAAAAGCAATACATATACTCCGGTATACAGAGAAGGACATTGACTATTGTTACCCTGTAAATAGAGAGATCTTGGGATGGCTATTTGCATGAAATAAATATAAATATTCACAGACATTTTCACACAACGTCCTCTGGTCCCAAACTAAGCTTAATGGTTGTGCTATGGGTACCAGATTGCGGATATAATACATACACTACTTTTTTTTGTAAATACATACATATAACAGATATAAAACACCCAGACGCAGTACAAATATCTGTGTTCATCACACAAATAATTGTCCTGAGTGGGAATCGAACCCATGCCTACGTGCACGGAAGTCGGTTACACTACTGACTACGCCACGAGGCACGTCAAAAAATGTATAAATTATATTTGTGCCGGAGGTGAAGTATTCGTAAGTACATATTCAGATTAGAGAAGTCTAGCTTTTAAGCCTTCAAATCTGTAATATATAAAAATAATTAGGATACAAAACAAGTTATACGTACAAATCATCCTTGGAAACTTATTTTAACGACAATGAAAACTGTTACTGAATTCATTACGTGGTACAGAACAAGCGAACTAAGGAATATGCAGACGTGAATAACGATTTTACTTTTAGATTAAAAGGCTTCATTGTTGAAATTGCAATGTAACTACTAGACAAATAAGGTAATCTTTACTATTATATTGTTGCGAGATATGATACCAAAGACAGACACACAGAAAAACAATGATAGAATATATCATTATATTATTATATCATGTTCAACCCTCCATTATTCGTCTGTATCCTCGGGTCTGGCAAACCCATCAAAATAGTCACTTTACTAGTTTAGGCAAGGAATAATAGTTGGAGGGTTGTACACTTAGTAACGAGGACCTTTGACGATGATTGTGGCATGTTTATACGGGATCGTGACCTACTTGTGAATAGTTTATTTCGGTACTATTGTTTCGATCCGGATAATGTTTCATGCAGATTGTAGACTATGAATTCTGTGCTT
This sequence comes from Leucoma salicis, assembly GCA_948253155.1. Taxonomy (NCBI): domain Eukaryota; kingdom Metazoa; phylum Arthropoda; class Insecta; order Lepidoptera; family Erebidae; genus Leucoma; species Leucoma salicis. The sequence continues at coordinate 1,608,023 of OX411812.1, forward strand.
TGTTCGTAACTGCGGATCATTAGTTTTGGCAATCTGCTTATAAGTGCAATAATACTCTGTTGCAGCGATTGCCTAGCCGTAAAATCAAGAAATGGAAATAAACTGGTATCGAGTTCGGTCCTCAGTTCCAGGTCTAGACCTCACATACCGAATATGGGTGGACCCCCGACGGCTTTACGCGGGGAAGGTACGGTCGATGACGCTGTACGGCTCACCCATGTGGGTGAAGTCCCTGCACGCACCGGACAGGGCTCTTTTGTAGAGACCACAGAGAGTCGCCGCGGCCAGGGTCATACGCGGCTGCGACAAGGATTTGGTGCGGCACACGTTCGAGTCGTGCCCGACTTGGGCCGAGCAGCGCCCGTGAACTCGTTGCGGCAATAGGGGGAGATCTCTCACTGCCGAGCGTTATCAGAGTGATGCTTGGCAGCCCAAAAATTGTACCTAACTGCACACCCTACCTGCCTGATAAATGAAATACTCATACGATACACAGAATATTATTTCTGTTTACCGAGCCTGAGAAATTTCTCTTCTGTTTTGACTTAACTGTTCAAAATTCCATTTATAACAAATGATAAATATCTAATATACCATATTTTATCATCTATTTACGTGGAAGCTCATTGAATCAGGTAATGCTCAAAATTTAAATGGAAATTTCTGAATATTTTCTATTATAACGGAAGCATGAATTACATCGAGTTCTTTCAGGAAATTTCTAAATATCAAGTCAAAGGGAGCAACGTAATTAAATACAGTAACTGGTCTTTTAGAGAGCGTTCTTGAATTTCTAAGAATACTTTTGACATTCTCTAATAATAATAATAATATTAGTAATTCCATCGGGATGGAATTTGGTGTGGATAAATGCGCGATCATGCATGTAAAACAGGGAAGGGTAGTGGAATCCGAGGGAATTCAACTCTCGGATTCTACTCATTTACGATCACTCCTCGTAACTGACACCTATAAATACTTGGGCATGTCGCAAGCTTTGGGCATTAATGAGGTGGACATGAAACAATCGCTGCGGGAGCGTTTCTTTGGCCGCCTGAAAAAAGTACTGAATAGTCTTCTATCAGGTGGCAATAAGGTGCGCGCTTGCAACGGTTGGGTTATGCCACTTCTTATGTACTCTTTTGGCATACTCAAGTGGACTCAGACTGAACTTGACGCCTTGGATAGAAGAGTCCGCAGTCTGCTGACCACATACCGTATGCATCATCCTCGCTCATCAGTAATGAGGTTGTACATCCCGCGAAAGTGTGGAGGTCGAGGTTTTTTAAATGCCAAGACCTTGCACAATCGTGAGGTGTGCAACCTTAGGGAATATTTCCTGCATACTGATAAGGATATACATTGAGATGTGGTCGCTGCAGATTCCGGACTGACTCCACTCTCCTTGGCTAAGGAGAACTGGCGCAGACCTGTGGTACTTAGTATTGGCGACCGCAGGGGTGTATGGCAGAGCAAGGAGCTGCACGGAAGATTTTACCGGGCTTTACATGGGCCCGACGTTGACTTTTCAGCTTCCGTGGCCTGACTACGTTTCGGTAACCTATTTGGGGAAACCGAAGGTTTTGTCTGTGCAATTGCTAACGAAGTTATCATGACGGACAACTACCGGAGGCATATCCTAAGGGATGATACGGCTGACATATGCCGTACCTGCCACCGTCCTGGTGAGTCCCTTAGGCATATTGTCTCTGGTTGTTCTCGTCTTGCTAACGGTGAGTACTTGCACAGACATAACCAAGTAGCCAGGATTATCCATCAACAGCTTGCTCTGAAATACAGACTTGTGGACGTAGAAGTGCCTTACTACAGGTATGCAGCTGAGGCAGTTCTCGAAAACGGTCGTATTACACTGTACTGGGATCGATCAATCATCACGGACAGGACTGTTGTCGCCAACATTCCTGATATTGTGTTGGTCCTGAGCGCCGAGCAATGATCGTTGATATCACTATCCCACATGACGAGAATCTTGTGAAGGCCGAGAAAGATAAACAGATGAAGTATCTGGACTTGGCCCACGAGATTGTTGACATGTGGGATGAGGATTCGGCGATCATTGTGCCGATAGTAGTTTCAGTTAACGGACTCATAGCCAAGAGCCTCGATCAACATCTTGAGAGGCTCACGTTGGGTGGTTGGATCAAGGGTTTGATACAGAAAGCGGTACTTCTGGATACGGCACGCATCGTGAGGAAGTTCCTGTCTTTGGAACCCTAACCACTGGCAGTTTGGCCCTTGTGCCCGCTGTCGGTGGGCCTGTACACTTTTTATATTTGTTAAATATTTTGTTATTTTTATAATATATATATTTAAAAATGTATTTAGTAGTATAAGAAATGTAAATAAAGAAAATAATAATAATATAGCTAAAGCCAGGGTACTCATCGGTAAGCTTATCTGCTTCAGGTCGGGCAACACCCGCCCGAGGGTTATGCGTTTTGTGAATCAGGCGTTCTCGGGGACTGAAATAAATCTTCGAAAATACATGTCTCGCGTCACAGAGCGCATAGACTTCCTGAAGCAGAAAATTTATGCGTGGGTAAATCGCGCACTTCACAACAACTAAAACTATAATCACAAATCCACTTATGTAAACACCTTTATCGTATCGTTTATATTAAACAAAATACCATCACAATATAACCACAAAGCTTTTAGAAAGATAAACAAACCTTTTTACGGCACTTGAACCACGCGCATGCGCAAAAAATTACGCCTTAACTAAGAGGCAGAGCTAACTTTGTAAATTTTTTTTATCTGTGTTTACATCGGAACCATAGAGATGTAAGAAATGCAATACCATAAACAATTGTGTTACTTTTTTAGAAAAAAACCTTGACCATGTAAGTTTCGCCAAAAAAAAATAAAATACAATATGGGTTTTGCGTGCCGATATTGGCACGCTGGGAGCGAGGAGAATAGCTGTACTTACGGCCGCTATATTGAGCGTGCCGAGCTCGGTACGCAAGGGAGTCAAGGGGTGGCTACGGTGAAGCCTCGGGCAAAGGCTAGTATAATTATATTATGGTACTGGTCTTTGCCCGGCAATAGCTAGTTTTGATGTGAAACCATGTAATGCGGAGGGAGGGCAAAACCGGCTGTTGGCGATAGAATTTATCCCATCAAAAACATAAATGTGAAATGTACATAAATTAGAAAAAGTTGGTATACGTGGTAATGGCCTCCTGTTATTGAAAGATTACTTAAATGATAGACATCAGCAGGTTAAAATTGGCAACACCTTTAGTAGTAATGCACCTGTTACTTATGGCGTCCCGCAGGGCAGCGTTTTGGGCCCAACATTGTTTTTGATTTACATCAACGACCTATATAATCTGAAACTAAGAAATGGGCGCATCTTTGGTTATGCTGATGACACAGTCATATTTATTTCAGGAAATACTTGGTATGAAGTTAAATTCAGTGCCAAGGAAGGACTAGTAACGGTAGGAAACTGGCTAAAATTGAACCTCTTAAATCTTAACATAGCGAAAACAAATTATATGGTTTTTTTCTCTTAATAGACGCTCTCAACCAAGCAACAACTATATAGTAAAATTACACACTTGTGTTAGTTTACAAAATTGTAACTGTACTACGATTGAGAGGGTATCATCTTTCAAATATATTGGTATCATGATAGACCAATTTATGTCATGGACTGCACACATAAATCTTATTTCAAAAGGAATTAGGAAAATGGCCTGGATCTTTAAATCCCTACAGCACATAACTTCTAGTAGATTGCTATTAGACATAGATACTGCTCTATTGAGTCCATAATGAGCTATTGTATCTCGCTCTGGGGAGGTGCATCAAAGACCCATTTTTTGGCTATTGAAAGAGCGCAGAGATCACTTCTCAAAATTATGAAATTTAAATCATATAGATTCTCAACAACTGAATTATACTCTATCAGCAAAGTTCTAAGTGTAAGGAAACTATTTATTCTAAATTGTGTGATACGGAAGCATAAATCTATATCTTTTGATCCAAATAAACTTACAAAAAGAATAAACCTGGCTATCACCCAAAGTCTAACCTCCAAAACAACGTTTTCTAGTCATCAGTATTACAAACTATCTAGTCTTTTATACAACAAAATAAATAAAAACCTGAATATATATCCTAAAACAACTTTTCAAGTTAAAAATGTGTAAAGGAGTGGTTAATGCCTTTAACTTATGAAGAAGTGGAAGCCATGATGATACTAAATATCTAATAAATTCATTCAAATGCACTCTGACTCTCTCTTATATATATACTCACACACACACACGTGCTCTCACTACACACACAAACGCACACTTTTAAACACACACGCGCACACACACACACACACACACACGCAGACACGCATGTAAACCTATTTAAGCATAAGTTTGTTGCTAACACTGTAGGAGGTCAATCACTAATTATATGTATATTGTAATGGTTGAGATTAAATTTAAAATAAAGAATGGTCTGTAGATAATACTTAAGTAAACGTGGAGCCTCCTGATACAAGTTTTTGCTAAACTTAAAAGGAGTGCTCCATTAAAACTGTAATTAGACCTAAGCAGATATTGAAATAAACTATTATTATTATATAATATAGGAGTATAATAATAAATTGTTTTATTTTATCTCTCACAAAGGATTTTATACAAAGGACATTGCTCAAATCGGCCTATGAATCAACACGCATACCGCCCTAACAATAATTACTAGTTTATTTTATAACTTAGAAATCAATTATTACAATCTCACGGACACTTCAGAATCTCGTAAACAATTTAAAAAGTATCATCTCGACCAATTAATATACCGGCCTCCATTATGGGTGGTCAATGTTTCAATGTTTACAGTTTTATCAAGAAATCTACAGGTTTTTTTTATAAGCCGTTTAGTAGGAGTGTTCGCAACGGCTATTCATTAAAAACGTCAAATAACGATGCACTATTTTTAAAACGCCTATTATTTTTTACGCTTTAATATATTAACGATATCTTTTTATTTATCGTCGTATAGCACATGGTGCGCTATTTGTAGTTACGTTATTTAATATAGCTATGTACGCGCGTTGAGCAGTTAACAATCTTAACAATAGATTATTGTCTACTAAGTGAATTGAAATTGTGATCTAAGATATATGTATTTAGATTCTGCCCGCGGATTCGTCTGCGTGGACTTCAGAATTAGGTAAATCCTTACTAATACACTTTATACGACGGGCCTCGTGGCGTGGTCGGTAGTGTAACCGACTTCCATGCACGAGGTTGCGGGTTCGATTCCCACTCAGGACAATTATTTGTGTGATGAACACAGATAATTGTACTGCGTCTGGGTGTTTTCTATCTATGATATGTAAGTATATACAAAAAAAAAATAGTATATGTATTATATCCGTAATCTGGTACCCGTAGCACAAGCGTTAAGCTTAGTTTGGGACCAGAGGATGTTGTGTGAAAATGTCCGTGAATATTTATTTATTTATTATTTATTTAGTTATACACTAAAATGTGTGTTATGCATTTACGCCATAACTACTGACCCAATGACATTTTGATTAAATTTAAGTAGACTTGGACTTGGAGACGCTGAGCACGAAAAGGTTAAAGATATTATCTAACCGAAAATTATTTACGCTATACTACAACAAAATTTTATTTGCAGTTTTATAATACACTAAACAAACAGATACAAGAAACCAACACCATGAATAATTTAAAATCACAAACTTTAAGCACATCTAAACAAATAACGCGCGGCAATCGCTCAAAAACTCAGGATAATCATACGTTATTCGTAGATAGGTATGATAGATATCTCTACCGTTGGCAACTGTGAGGTTGTACAAAGTTACGTGTACCTCGGCTCCACTATCACGAATACTGGCGGGTGTGAGGATGAGATTCGTAGAAGATGTGCTATTACGAGATCTGCCTTTGATAGGCTTAATAGGGTCTGGCGCAATCGCAATATTACCAAAGCCACGAAAGTCCGCCTGATGAGAAGCTTAGTTTTTCCAATATTCCTATATGGCGCAGAAACATGGACGGTTCGCCTGAAAGACCGACGTAAAATTGACACACTCGAAATGTGGTGCTGGCGGTGACTGCTGCGGATTCTTTGGACAGCGTTTCGCTCCAATGTTTCGATTTTGGAAGAACTTAAAATTGAGGAGAGATTGTCATCAACTGTGCAAATACGAATACTCAAATATTTCGGACACATAACACGAAACCAAAACTCCATGGAAAGACTCGTTGTCCAGGGGCGGGTGGAAGGCAAGCGCTCAAGAGGTCGATCGCCTACTCGTTGGACAGACCTGATAAAAGCCGCAACGCAAACCACCATAGTCCAATATTCCCGTGACGCTGAAGATCGTGAGAAGTGGAGGCGCTTTGTGAAGGCTGCAGTAAATAAACAGTCATCATCATAAAACCACGACCACTCTGTCAAGAGTGAACGACTGAGGAGGATATAAGACATTTGTATTGTACAATGTATATGTTTACATTAATTTAGGAATATACAAATGATAACAAGGGAGGGAACAGAGAGACGCGTATAGCGACTTTATTTTATGCTGTTTAGTGAGGGGCGACCATCAAGCGTACGAAACCACCTCATGGTATGCGATTAACGTAGCTTATTTTTTTTTTATTGCATTTAGTGGCAGACGAGCCACGGCCCATCTGATGGTAAATGGTAACCGTCGCTCATGGACTCTACTATACCGAGAGTATAGTCAAGCCGCTGCTCACCATTTCATTTCACAGATATGAAATGAAAGAATAAATGGCTATCTCCTGCTACAACCAAAACGCAACGATGTGCTTCATGGCTGGTCACACGGGAGATGGTGGTACCAACCCGCTCAGGCTCGATACCAAGTGAGTACTCCCACTTGGTACTCAGCCCTACCACCAGTCATGCAATGGATGATAATTGCTTACATCCCTTAGTCACCTCATACGACACCCGTGGGAACGAATGGGGTGGTGACAATTGTTTTCTTAGTCCGTCACCACACGGACAAAATTATGCAATATTAGCAACACTAGAAGTATCACCCGCTTATTACCATCCTCGCAGAAAGGGTAGGATGTGTAGGGGAAGATAAGATAAGAAAGAATATATGAAAACTAGCCAAGTCAGATCTTAGGCTTCAATATATTATTCTAAGTTATAAGAAGAAATAATATGTTAAGTTTTTATAAAATATTTTAAGTTGATATAAATACAACATCCTTCACAGAATGTTTTTACGTAGTTTTGAACCCCGACGCAAGTGGATTTAGGGGGTGGACGTGGCGGGAAAGATCGAATATTTTCAAATATTGGGTATATTATTAAATAGTGGGGAATCAAATAAAAGGGCATGACGTGTACATTACAAAACTGTAATTTACATGAAAATCAGTTCTGCCGTCTAAAAGTTGTGATAAAATTTATATTATGTTTATTTACTTCAGTAACATCCTTTTTTTGTTAAAGCGGGAAAATCGTACCTAACCGCACACCCCGTCGTTCGGAGCAACAAACAGAGTAGTGTAGGGCCTTCACCCACTAAATAAACTCGCCGAGTGCCATCTCTCCGCCTGTATTGGCCGGCCACTAGAACTATGTTCTATTACTTCAGTGGTCCGCCAGTGGCTTACCCTTTCGGGTATCCTTAACTCAGCGACGCATCCGTCACACCCTTGCTTTTGCGGCTGGCGGACGTTCCCCAGTCCATCCAACCCGCAGTCTTAGCTATGGCAGCAACAGGCGCAAGTACTCACGTCTGCGCCACCCCATCAGTAACATGCCCTGCGACTGCAAGAAAACGACTTTTTAACGGTTAGCTGTGTATCGGCAACTACGTCATCTGCTGGGAGCGAGGGAAATACTCGCTTACTCTCTCGATAGTAAAGATATCGATCATATGTGGCTGAGGATATTTCGCATAGAGTACGCCTAGAAAATGTCAATATGACCATGGAGCTTACAGAAGGCATTAACAACGAAACATTGATAATTATTGAAGACAAGTGCTTAGCTATTGCAAATAAAGTTCTTAGTCAATTGGGAATATCAGCAATCACTCGAACTGCAACTGCTTCATTTTATGTGGATTTTGTGGATTTGCGGCGTGAAGAGAGTTTTATCTCCAGTCATAGTCCAATCAAACATTCCCAAATTAAAGCGTGAACAGAAGTGCATTTATCATCGCATCGTGCAAATGATAAACGACGGAGCCCAACTCAGGCCATCTTCTTGGATGCACCAGGAGGAACTGAGAAAACATTTCTTATCAAATTGATTCTGGCAACGGTTCGATCCAAAAAGGTCTCTCTCTCTCTCTCTTGCTTCGTCTGGAATAAGTGCGACATTGTTACCAAGAAGAACTGGTCATTCAGCTTTGAAGTTACCATTGAACATACAAACCATAGAGACTCCCAGTCCAATATTTCCAAAGCATCCGCTATGGCAAAAGTATTACAAAAATACTTTGAAAAATCCAAAAGTGAACGCCTCATAATCTTCATTTTTCACAATAAAATTGATTATTTAATACTTTCTTACATTTACGCGAATTTTACACATTTTGAAATAAAACTACGTTTCCGGAATCTATCGCGTTTACTTGATTTTTATATTATCCCGACGTTTCGAATACTTTACAGCATTCATGATCACGGGTGGACTTAGATGGTAGGCGTCCAAAGCTGATACCTTTATTAGACAGATAGATTCCGTAAACGTAGTTTTATTTAAAAATTTATTATGTGATAAGTAACTAATAATGTATTGGTCGTATGACAAATGTGATTAAGAATTTGAGATGATCGAAAGATTAGTAGGATAGCTTAGTGGTTTATAGCACTTCCACGGATTGGAAAAGATGCGGGTTCGATTCCCGCTCCTACTAAAAATCTCTTTTTCTTTATTCACTAATAATTTGTACTTTAAAAAGTACTTCTATATTGGTCTATAGAAATAGTTCTCATGAAAGGTATAGCGCTGGTTTTAGTGTCGAGTTGAGCGTAAATATTCAGTATTTTTTTGTTTATTTAATAAAAATTAAACCGCGTCGAATCAGACTGTGAAAAGTAATAGGGCTCTATTCGTAGTAATACTCAAGTTAAAAAGAAAAAAAAATGACTCGATTAGTAAAGTATGTCGGTTGTTGTTGTGTTAACATACATTACCTACAACAAACAGACGTCTAAGACAGAACTTTTTTAAACAGTTTTTTAACTAGTTTAAATAACAGAAATGGCATAAAAAATATCATGAGTTAAAAATAGTGTTTTTTCTTGATATGTGTGTATATATATTGTTTTACAAGTGCAATATATGATAAATAGAGACATTTTAAGTTTGAAAAATTAGTTGTTCTTTGTAAAACGAGAATAGTACCCACCTAAACCTTTTGTTTTGTTGTTTTGTTTGTTTATTTGTTTGTTTGTTTTGTTTGTTTTGTTTGTTTGTTGTTTGTTTTGTGTTTGTTATTTTGTATTATATTTTTTTTTGCATGTCAACGTCCGTGCCATCACTAAGACGCCCCAACGGAAGACCAGCGCAGGTCTTTTGAACTGCTTTTTTTGCTGAGTTGGGGTTGTTTTGTAACGAATGTTAATTTTTTCTAAGTTTATTTATATGAATATTTTTTTAATAATTCGTTGCAATAAATATTTTCTTTCTTTATTTCTTTCTAAACACTTCGCTTATGAGGCGTGCAATAATAATAATAATAATTTTTACACGCTTTTTATTAGCTTCACTTGTATGTCAGTATGTCAGTATGTCAGTATGTCAGTATGTCAGTATGTAACTCTCCGTGGGTTTGCACCTATCCACTACCGGTAATTCTGCTTGCACGGTGGTGGTTCTTACCTTAGATTGTCCGCTGTTAACAGCCCTCTATTTCAACACCACATTTGTAGCAATATCTTATATAGTTTTTTAGTTATTTCGTAGTTTCTGTGAAAAATCAAACTAAAAAGTTAAAAATAAATATAGTTTAAAAAAACTAAAAAAACACGCTTTTTATAGAAAACTAAACTAAAAAATAGAAAATAAATTTTAATAAATTTGAATTAATAATAGTGTAAAAATTTTTAATAAATATAAATTAATAATAGTGAAAATAAGGAAAAAATGTATTTTATTTTAAAAAAAGCGTGGGGTGCATGGTGTCAATCGTTATAAATATTTAGTTGACATCTGTCCATAGAATACTTATATCTATAAGTATAGAAGGATTATTATTTCGACAATATCTTAAAAAGCACTAAAGACAATATCTTAAAGTGCAATAATAATAATAATAATTTTTATTTCTCAACACAATAGTTACCCTAATCTATAGGTACAATAATGCAAGATATGCTACTAACTATGTCAGAGACTGGTGCCTGAAGTAGGTTTGTGTAATTACACCATCTGAATTACAGGTCACCAGGGGGCCCCTCCGGATTTAAATAAGTAGAATAATATGTAGAAAGGTGAGCAAATTTTGAAAGCACATGGTAACAATGTTGTAAAGTAGATACCTATTTCTTTTTTATGTTGACTACGTATGCCAGAAGCTTTGAGAGGTTTAGCGTAAATATGGAGTGGGGTGGGTATGGTCGGTGTAATGAGAGTAACTATTAATTAAGTGCTTTGTAATGTGTGTGTAAGGAACAAGAGTTATTGAGGGAAGTAAGGTAATTCCCAACAAAAATGTAAACTCATTGTTGCTCATGGCACATAAAAAATTGTTCGGGATCGATCGTTGCGAGATTTGCGTAGAAACGTACAACCATTCGGGAATGCATTGATATTGCTCGCAAGAAATTAAGAGGCAAACATTGCCTGTAATTTCTCGATCGACACCAGCAGACGAAATAAATGCTTGCCTGAAATATTCAACATTGTTGCGACACCTACGTACATGAGTTTCTCGTCGGGTTCTTCTCATGAAAGGCTTTACTTCGGAATCCGGCCGCTTGTGGCGATTGCAATCGCCACTTGTCTTTGTTATTGCGGATGCACTAGCCTCAGGCGCTCGTGTTAATTATTAGTGTATTCTTGACGATTTTAAGTGCTATTAAATAGGCCTATGAAAAAAAGATATTTTTGAATTTGAATTGCAGTTGACTACGAATATACGTGTCCAGCTACAGAATGATCAATCAGCCGAGGTTTCTTCACGACAGTTACCAGACATTTGGAACGGGCAGCTGTCAAACGATGAGACGACAAGACGAATATAATTTCCTGATAATTTTTGTAATTTGGTAACATCTAAAAAATAAATGTATAAACTAGCGGAGCATGTCAGTTGCTAAAAAATATAGATCTAAAATGTTTAAAAAATAAAAAATAGCACCATCAAATAGTATGAATTTTAGATGAGATTTAGATGGCGTTGGTCGTAAGACAAATGTGGTGAGGAAATTGGGATGATCGAAAGATCGGTAGGATAGCTCAGTGGCTTAGAGCACTTCCCTGGATTGGATTCCTCCTCCTCCTTATTATCCTTCTTATCCTCTCCTTATTATCCTTTCTAAACTCTCCTTAGTATCCCACCTATCCTATCCTCATTATCCTTCTTATCCTCTCCTTATTATCCTTTCTAAACTCTCCTTAGTATCCCACCTATCCTATCCTCATTATCCTTCCTATCCTATCCTTATTATCCTTCCTATCCTCTCTTTATTATCCTTTCTAAACTCTCCTTAGTATCCCACCTATCCTATCCTCATTATCCTTCCTATCCTATCCTTATTATCCTTCCTATCCTCTCTTTATTATCCTTTCTAAACTCTCCTTAGTATCCCACCTATCCTATCCTCATTATCCTTCCTATCCTATCCTTATTATCCTTCCTATCCTCTCTTTATTATCCTTCCTAAACTCTCCTTAGTATCTCACCTATCCTATCCTCATTATCCTTCCTATCCTATCCTTATTATCCTTCCTATCCTCTCTTTATTATCCTTTCTAAACTCTCCTTAGTATCCCACCTATCCTATCCTCATTATCCTTCCTATCCTATCCTCATTATCCTTCCTATCCTATCCTCATTATCCTTCCTATCCTATCCTTATTATCCTTCCTATCCTATCCTTATTATCCTTCCTATCCTCTCCTTATTATCCTTCCTATCCTCTCCTTATTACCCTTCTTATCCTCTCCTTATTATCCTTCCTATTCCCTCCTTATTATCCTTCCTATCCACCTATCCCTTTCCTTGGAGATAACGTCACGTGAGTAATGCCTCTTGTGTTTCTAGCATCTATAGGCCTCGGTAACCACTTGCCATCAGGTGGGTCGTATGCTTGTTTCTCCAGGGTATACAAAATCGTGATGGCTCAATAACAGATATAATATTAAATCTATGGGATAAACGTACTATGGCTGAATATTATAGTAAGGTTAAGTGGCAACTTAATTGCAATGTTAAATGATTAACCTTATAAGCTTAATAAGCTTAAATTATCCGGTCGGGTCTGACAAGAAGTGCGATACACTTTGAATCACTTAAAGCGGAAGAGGTTTCATTGCTCAACACAGTGTGGCCTGGTCAGTATAAAGTATGAAAATACTTCCAACAGATGGCGCAGGCGTCGCCCAAGATGTTAAGTATGAATGTGTTATTGAATGTGTGGTGATAATTGCTTACTTCCCTTAGTCGCCCGTGGGAAAGAATAGGGTGGTGACATTTGTATTCTTAGTCCGTCTCCACACGGACGATATAAAAACCCACCTGATGATGTATATAATTTTTTCTTGCGATTATCCTCGATATGAATTGTTCACTCAGAACAGGTCTCAAGGTTTTTAAAGAGGCACTTGAAAATAAGAAAGGTTTATATCTCTACCGTTTCAAGTATTTGAGTGGGTGGGCGATTTGTATTCGGTGTATTATGTAAAGGCTGAAAAACATAGTAGAATGATAACAAAAAGGATTATTTATTTACAATACAATTTAGTAAACAAGACCCATATCCCCGCCCTTTCTTCTCATTATTATCCTTCCTATCCACCTCTTGTCCGTTTTCTTGGAGATGCACGAGTGATGTCTCTGGTATTGCTAGCGTCTATAAGCAATGGTAATCGCTTACCATCAGGTAAGTCATATGCATGTTGTCATTGATAAAGACTGGCTTTTGTTTGTGTTACGCGGGTGGCAAACAGGCATTAGGGTCATTTGATGGTACCACCAAAGGAATGTAACATAGTTCCAGTGGCCGCCAATAAAGGCGGAGAGACGGCACACGGCGGGTTTCTTTAGTGGGTGAAGGCCCCACACTGTTTGTGGCCCCGAACGACGGGGTATGTGGTTAGGAACATTTTTTCCTGCCTTAACAAAAAAAGAAAGGGTAATTTGATGGCAAACGGTTACCGTAGCCTATAAACACTAGCAAAATAAGAGGCATCACACGCGCGTCGTCAACTTCAACGAAAGGGAGGGAGCAGAAGGATTATAAGGAAAGGATTAGGGGGGCTCTCATTCACGATACGAAACACTACGGCAGGAGTAGGTATCACAGATGTTTCACGCTAATCTCCTGTGAAAGGGTGGTACTTCCCCGGAGCAGGCCCATTCATGCTATATTGTGAATGGGATGATTATACTGATAAACTATAATGCATCACGATTTCAATAAAACGTTTTTATTTTCATGTCGCTCTCAATCTTATCCTGGTTTTAAAAGAATAGTTATGCCGTGTGGGGCCGGCTTTAGAATTGTCCCACCCCTCTCTACCCACGGGAGTCGTAAGAGCCGACTGAGGGATCCGGGGGAGTGGGCAGCAGCACTCCCTTGAGTATTAACAACATCCACTGAGATCGCCAACCTATCTGCCAAGCGTAGCGATTACGGCATTATCCCCCATTTATTGGGGAGGCCTATGTCCAGCAGTGGACGTTGAAAGGCTGATGGATGGATGGATGGGAAAATAATAGTTAGGAATATATTGTTTAGTAGTCTGTGATTATATCCCAGGGAAATAAATTGAAGTTGAAGAGGATGGATGAAAAAGGAGAAAGTGAGTTGAGTTTCCGGCGCTGTCACTCACCTGACGAAATGCAAAAGTAGGAGTATGCACTGTTCACAGAATCTCTCTATATTATTATCTTTCTTCTTTCTCATGTAACGAAAGCCTGAACATGACAGCTCTTGAAGTTTAACTTGTCCTATTGTCAATTATAAAATTACTGCATTAGATACTTCCTTTTAACCTGTGTGCTTACAGGAAATGCGAAACTTTACCGTGAAAATAATATAAAGAAACTCGTTTAGAATTTTGTAGAAAACCCGGGAGTTTACTTTCGTTAACGCTTCCTGAATAGAATTCTAACTTCCTGTTAGAGTGTTGAATCATTGAATATCTGTCACTTCCGTTTCTCACCGGATGAATACCCGTTTATTTTATACTACTACCGTGTTATCCGCACCGGATATCCGTTGCGAATGAAACTTAGAATAAATTATCTTGGTATACATCGTATATCACACCAAATAATTATATGACTCGGTTATTTGAAGTACAGTTAGATTTTTATAGTTTTTTTTTATTTGAAAAGGCACAATATGAATTGAGTTTCTAGCTGAACCCGGAAGTTGTCTTGCCCGCTTTTAGCGACATTAGAGTTTGCTTTTTAATTTTTTTGAATTTTTGACAGGAGCTTATTATCTTCGGTTCGTTTGGGGTGAAATTTTGTGACTCACGTGGTGATCGATTCAGACTGTCAAAGTATGAAAAGTTAACAAACAAATCAAAAATTATAATAGTTCATCATGACCATCCGGATCATCATTATGATCTAGGAGACGCAGGTACAAATCCTACTTATGGCTATTATTTTCAATTTAACTTTTTTTATAGGTTCATATTTTCGCACTTTGTGTTAGCTATCTGTATGACAAATTAATCCGTAGTAATATATATTCAGACGTTCGATTCGTCGTGTGATTGTGTAATGATCTCCAAACCGTAATTTCTTTTACGTCGACCAGTGTCAGAAACAGACAAAAGCCATGTACCCAGGATATATTATAGTGCACGAACGTGTGCGCAAATATCATCAGGCGCAGGATCAATTTTACGTGTTTTCGGAGGCACGAGTTTGTAACTCCGCTAACTTCCTAACTACGGGCTGCTATTGAGAATTTCTTGAAGTACAAAAATCAATAACATTTTGTTGGCATGACCCGGAAATCGAACCCGAGATCTCGTGTTCTGCATTCACATACACTTCCACTAGACCACAGAGACATACTTTGTGTTTGTGGATCATACATCTTAACATACCAGCTTTTACATTTATAATATTATATTTATAGTAGCAAGCTGGATGTCAGATTTGCGGTAGACGTTTTATAGGTATCAAATCTCATCAGCGTTTTCAACCCCGTTTAATATTCCCATCTCAATTGCGTATTTATTTTATTATCTTTCGTATTTAAGGTTCGAAATTCCCATTCATCTACCTCTAATAACGCCCATATAAATCTTCCCTTTTTCGGTCGCAAATCGTTCTCTCAAACTGTCGTCATTTATTTATAAAGCGGCTTATTACAGCGACCCGCACCGATTACGCACATTATATTTACCATTAGAATTTACTAATAATTAAGGATTTTTTGAAGATATTAAACTCTGTAGTTCCTGTATTATATAAACGTATCTCTGTTTTTGCGATCATGAGCTATTAAAATAATATTTTCTTGAAAATACACAATCAAAAAAGAGTTTTTTTTAGGTTTTAAAAATGGATTAGGATGTTATTGTACCTACTTACATCAAATCTTCATAAAAAAAAGACAGACGTGAATAACAAACATAAATTTGTAGAACAGCGACAATTTATTTTCCAAGGTAGTCCAGTATTTTATGTGCTTTAAAATATCTAGTCCAGTCTCCGGCTGTCCATGATAATCCACTGCTATATGACATTCTATAAAGTCACTGACCGATCCACTTTAGGCCACACTCACAGTGGTAACACTTATCCATTCACTCGTAAATTAAGCCACACAAAAGCCAATTTATGTACATTCAATTATGAGACATTAATCAATCTGTCCTCTATTAAGAGAACAAAAATTATTTCAAGCAAAAGTATATTCTATATTAATAAAAGTAAGGCACAATATAAATATACGAAAAGCAATTGGACATTGTGTCTATGATTGTATGCAGGATGTCCTTTGAAACATAGGTCTGATGAATCAAACCACAGACTCAATACAAAGCTAGTAGTTCAGTGACAGGAATTTAGGCCGTAATCCACCACGCTAGCCCAGTTGGTTTTACTAGCCGTTGAGAGAATCTTTCAGACATGCAAGTATCCTCAGTTTTCATTCACTTTTCTTTCGCCGAGCAGTGACATTTTGTAAGCATGAGTTTGTAAAATTTCCAAAAGTCAGAAATGGACTTCGAGCCAACCTCGATACCATTGTGATGGCAGTCTTTGTTCGAATTAATATTTCATACGTAAGATATGACGCCATAAGTAGCAAAGGGAGTATGAGGAGAATATGCCTGGAGGCTGAAAGAGGTCTTAGAAATTCTGACAGTTCATTTGAAATGAAAACGGTTTGAAGTTCACGTATCATCAAAGAGCCTGACATGGAATTTGTTCTGACTATCTCAAGTCTAACTTGTGCTTCAGTATAGTTTATTTTGGTAGTGATATAGAATTTGACAGTTATATGAATAGTATGTTTAAGTAAAGAAGAAGGGAAAAGCGCGGGAACTCCAAATCGGGCGGTCGTGGTTTTTGTGTTTGCTTATTTTATTTTAATTTATTGGGTCATAGGATCTTGTTTCTGTATATATTTAATATTAGTGTGTATATATAACGTAGTTTAGTGATTTTCGACGTGTCGGTAAGTTTTAAGCTGTTTTAAATGTAAAATATGGATCCTCCCGAGGACCCGGGAGGAACCAGTCATGAGGCCACTATGTAACTATTACATCTAATAATGATACTAGTATAGATACAGACAGCTCACTAAGTCACAATACCTCTAAACGTAAAAGGCTATCAGCAAGGCTTTCGATATGCAGGTATTGTAATAAAAGAAGGCGCAAACATGGCGGGAAAAAAGACAGCGATTGCATTTGTGCATCGCAAGAGATGGACATATCTAACATTTCCACTTCAACCTTACCTGATCTCTAACATCAAACTCGTTCACAGAAAAATCAAGTTGATAATGCAAATATAGAAGCACATACTCAAAACTCGGTGGCTAGACTATCATACATCAAATCAGACGTGCGTATCCAAAGGAAACAATTGAACAACAATGCTTACGTTAATCCTATCACTTTTGGGCCTCTTTTGAAGAAAAACACTTTTAAAAACATTGATAATGGCAGTTTAAAAAAAATAGGGCGTAATAAAATGTCTATTGAATTTTCAAACTATAATGATGCTAATTCTTTTTTGAACAGCTCTACTCTTGACAAAGAAAAATATAAAGCATTTATACCCACTTTTTCCATCACCCGTATGGGTGTCGTAAGAGGAGTCCCAACTGAATGGTCTGACCCAGAAATCATGGAAAATATTTCTGTCCTAACGGGCTGTGGCCCGGTTATTAAAATCAGAAGAATTAAAAAGAAAATTACACTAGATGGTAAAACTAATTTTAATAATAAGGGAACTGTAATTCTCACATTCGATGGTCAGGTCTTGCCCAAACGTGTATACATGTGTTATACTGCTCTGTCAGTGGAACTTTATATATATCCAACTATACAATGCTACAACTGTTGTCGGTTCGGTTATGTTAAGTAATTATGTCGATCAACACCAAGGTGTTACAAGTGTGGACAAGGCCACACAGGATCTCTCAAGATTGTATAACTTGTTGTTTGTGCAAGGGTTTTCATGAAGCTATAAGCAGAAAATGCTTAGAATTTGAGAGAAATAAAGCCATTAAAGAATCCATGGCCAAATCTTGTATCTCATATTCCGAAGCCAGTAAGAAACATCCACCAATTTCTAAACTTTCATATGCAGATGCATTGATCTCTTCACCAAAACTGTCAAAACATATTACCATAACACCAAAGTACCCATTACATAATAAACAATATAAAACTTCACATATAAAAATAGTGTTTTACAAACCTCATACACACCATAATTTAAATAAGGGTTATGATCAAAAAGCCCATGAGGATCTTATTAGGGGCTATAACAACATATTCAAAGGATGGTTGTGCACTTATTGCCAATGATCTGATGATGAGATTTAATAATAACATTAATTCAGTCTTTATCTCAATCAAATCTAATTTTACCGTCCAACGTTGCCTCTGTAATAGATACAGTTAAAAATATTGAAAATACTCATAATGGACAGTCCAGCCAAAGTAGTCCAATGGAATTTTGTTGAAGCTTAATACCTAAAAAAATCTGTCATTTATTTTATTGTAAATAAATTTAAACCATTTATTTTCGCTCTTCAAGAGACATGGCTTAAACCAGAGTCTTTATTCAAAGTACCTGGTTATGCATGTCTTAGAGAAGATCGTTCAGATGGGTATGGAGGTGTTGCTTTACTGATCCAACACCCCTACATACCTATAGTCATTTACCTCTTCCTGCTCATAATATTGACTTCTCTATTATAGCAGCTGTTGTAAATAATATTTGTTTTGTATTATTATACATCCCTCGACCTTCTAAAGGTATTTTTAATGAACTTGTAAATATTTTCTCTTTGCTTCCTAAACCTTTTATAGTGTTGGGTGATTTTAACTCTCAACACCCTTCCTGGGGTAGTACTTCTAATTGTTTTGGTGCTGCCATTCTGGATCTTATAGACACCCACGACTTATGTATCCTAAACACTGGATGTGCAACTCGACGCACACCACCAAATCTAGGGATTAGTGCCAAAGATTTAACTTTATGTTCCTCGAAGTTGGCCTCGTCATTATCTTAGGAGGTTATGCAATCCACGTATGGTAGTGATCATTTTCCTCTAATAATTACTCTCCCTCGGCTCAAGTATAGACTAGCAGACGTTGATTGGTCCTTATTCAAGGACCGATTAGATTCATAAGTAAGTAATCTACCGAAAGTCACAGCTGGAAATGAGAGATATTGTGTAGACTCTTTTTGCAAGATTGTTATAGACACTGCTGATACAATTTTTTCATTAAAAAACTCAGTTTCGGGTAAAATTTCTTCGCCACCTTGGTGGGACAAGGAGTGCACAGTTGCCATTAAAAAGAGAAAACAGATGGAAAAGATTTATTGTAAAAATTCTACCATAGAACATTTTGACATTTTGTCTAATATTATAGCAGATACCCGTAAATTGTTTAAACGTAAAAAATTTGAAAGCTAGCGATCCTTTTATTTATCTATCTCTGTCTTGATGTTCCATTGTCTAATGTATGGCGGAGCATTCGAAGATTTAGGTCAGCGTTTAGGGAGACGCCAGTTACCTCTATTCCTACTTTGTTGAAAAATCAATTCCTCGATAATCTGGCCCCTCCTTATGTTCCTGAAAATTCAATTTCAAATCCGTCATCATTGGGCAATCTCTCTGGCCTTAACAGCCCCTTCACCCTTCCAGAACTAAAGGGTATTTTATCTCATCTTAAAGACTCAGCACCAGGGTCTAATGGAATTCCTTATTTTTTTATTTAAAATCTGAGTGAGACTTGTGTTTTATATTTTTAGATATAATCAATTCTATAATGACAAGTGGCAATATACCACCTTCTTGGAGGACGCAGATAGTTATTCCTATTTTGAAACCTATCGAAAATCCTTCTGACAGTGATGCTTATCATCTCATAGCACTTTTTACGGTACTATTGAAGATTGCTGAACATTTAGTAAAGAACAGGCTCGAATAGTACTTGGAAAAACATGGACTATTAAGTAATAGCCAGTTTGGTTTTAGAAGAGGAAAAAGTACCTTGGATAGCAATGAAAATGAAAATGTACTAACATTTGTTACTGATATTAGAATTGCCTTTTCCGATCATCAATCGACAGTAGCAGCATTTTTAGATATAACCTCTGGTTATGACAACGTTCTTAATACTTTTCTTAAAAATAAACTAGACCAATTGATGTTTCCCGCGATACTTTCTAATTTCTTAAATATTTTAGACATATTCATCTTGATTGCAGTTTTGAGTCTAGATCTACCCGGAAAGGTTTGCCTCAAGGCTCCGTTTTGAGCCCCCTATTATATAACGTCTATAAATATCGACGCTTGAAAGGCAATAATTACCAAGCGACATATAGTGCACTTTACACTAGAGCATTTTAAAGTTTCATTTTTCGGAAAAAAATCGTAAGAAGTCTATTAATTGTCATAACTACTTGATTCCAACGAATTTTAATTGCAATTTTAAGGGCTAATAACATGGCATTTAAAATTTATGTGGTTTTTTTATATCTTATGAAATAGTGTCAGTTAGTAATAATTTCATTAAAAACACAAACAAGTAGAAGTTCCTTACCGACAACAAAATTTAAATATAAAACAAGTAATATTAACTAAACCTCATTATTTTATAATTTTGTATGAAGATAAATGACGCTTCCGGAAGGAGCGCATTTTTTACACACGGGTAAAATTATCTAAATATAAAACAAAAAACTTTTCTACCAGCCAATTTTTAACATAGCTCAAATTAAATAAGATCAATGTATGATTGTTTTGAACAAGTAGCAATAAACTTTATGTTTGGTACAAAAAATCAAAGACTTTCGGATAAAGGTTTTCGACGGATACCGTCATCATCAGCATTATTAATGCCCTTGTAGTAATTTAGGATACTCGACCATGCTGTGGGTTGGTGGGGGTTTTAGACCAGTGACTAACCCTATGTTAAGGACGTCTCTAGACCTCTATTATAGGAATATTGTAGTCAAGTCTCTCACAACGTGGATAGCTGATCTTACAAAGAATGTGGACTGTCGTTGAATACTTCCGATAGCTGAAATCAATTGTTCTCAAAAATAAATTTTAACAAATAAAGCATAGATTTTTTTAAACATTTATTAGTAATTTATAAATCAGCACAAATAGGTAGCACACAATTTCAACTAAGAAGAAAATGAACCAAAATTAAATCAACCTATTAACATTAAGTCTAAGTTTCAGATCAGCCATTTTCAGCAGTCTTACATTACTATTACTTATAAGGCATATTAGGTAAGCTTATCAATAATATTTTAACACAACACAACGTGTCACGCCTTTTTCCCGTAGCGTTAGGCAGAGACCACTTCTCTCTCTCTTGCTACGAGCCTGGCACACATCTTTCGCTTCATCTACTTTCATCAGCGCTTTCATGCATGCTCGTTGATTACAAGAACTCTTAAACTGGGCTTAAAACTGGCCGATCTGGTCAATCAAACGTTCGCCTAGATCCACCTCTACCAACTTGCCCATTCACTGTCGCCTTGCATATCTGTTTCGTTAATCTTCTTTCATCTATCCTCTCTAAGTGTCCGAATCACCTAATCATTCCTTTCTCTATTTTTGTCACCACATCTTTTTTCACGACACAGCTTTCTCGTATCACACTATTTCTCACTTTTTCCATCAGGATCACTCCGGCTATGCTTCTCAGACTTCTCTTCTCCACAGCATTTAGCATACTCTCATGCTTCTTCTGCCATGCAATATTCACTACCATACAGAAGTGTAGGGACCAGCACTCCCCAATGCACAGCCAGTCGTGCCTTTTTTGACACTTTCTGGTTGTTCGTAAAGCCATGTAGTGCCCCATTCACTTTATTCCCAGCTTTTGCTCTCCTCTCAATATCACAGTCATACTTTACATCTCTCGTAAACTTTGAACCCAGGTAAAGGTATATAAATTCTTTCACTAGTTCCACTTTTTTCTCTTGCAATCAGAATCTCGCAATTTGTCATACTATCTTCCCTTTCAAAAACCATTACTTCATATTCGTCTTGCTCACATTCACTGACATCCCCTTTGCACGCCTCATAAGCGAAGCGTTGAGGTCGGTTCTACTCCCGCTTTACACGGAACAACTGATTTTTCTAACTAAAAATGTCTCTTTTTATCATATATTGCACTTTTAAAATAATATCTACACACACATATAAAGAACAAACACTACTTTTAACACTCGTGATATTTTTGATGCCATTTTTGTTATTTAAACTAGTTAAAAAAATATTTGAAAAAAATCTGGCTTGGACGTCCGTGAGTTGTAGCTAATTAAATGTATGTTAACACGATAACGACCAAAATACTTAACTAATCGAGTCTTTTTTTTTCGTTTAAGAATTATGTATTATGATTAGGAATGATTCGATGTGGTTTAATTGTTATTAAATAAACAAAAAATACTGAATATTTACGCTCGACGCGACAATAAAACCAGCGCCTTTCATGAGAACTACCTTTTTACGTACGCATAGCCACCGGTGGTTTTACTATCGTCAACAGAATGCCGTTCGCCCGGCCGGTACATTGTTTTTTGTTAAAAGAAAGTTCTTAACTTTGCTTGACGAACTGATGATATTTGTCAAGTATAATAACTATTTTATCCACAACAATAATTAAAAACACTAAACACACGTAAATAATAACACAACGGAATATTTTCAGCGGCGCGGGGGCCCTTTTTTTTGCGTGGCCTTGGCGTGCGCGCGGCCTTGAAACTGACAGGTAGACCAATATAAAAGTACTTCTTAAAATTAGATGGCGTATAAGACAAGAAACCCACATTAGTACTTTTTGAAATTAGCGCTATCTATGTGATTTATTGAAAACTACTTGGTAAGACCAATACATTGTTAGTTACTTATCAAATAATCAATTTTATTGTGAAAAATGAAGATTATGAGGCGTGCAGTTTTGGATTTTCCAAAGTATTTTGTACTATATTATCACAATACAATATTTATTAACGTAGTTGTACTAAATTCAAAGCAAAGTATTAATGAACGAAGTAAATTTAGGTTGCGAACTTTACATATTGGGATTTTTATCGACTTTAAAAATCACATAATTAGATTTTCGAATGCCCTTGTGCATAAAGGGAACGAGTATATAGAGCAGCCGTCAGAGCAGCCATGACATACGGAGCCCAATGCTGGTCACTCAAAAAGTAGCACGAAAATCAATTACACTGCGCAGAGATGAAGATGGTCAGGTGGGCAGGTGGCGTAACTAGGCTGGATCATGTCAGAAACACACACATAAGAGGCACCTTCAAAGTGAGACCTATCTTATATAAACTACAGGAGAGCCGCCTGCAGTGGTACGGACACGTTATGAGGCGACCTTCCGACCACATGATCAGAAAAGAGCTAGATATCGAAATTAAACCCCGAGGACGAGGAAGACCCCGAATCACATGGATGTACGTAGTAAATAAGAACCTCAAAGAAGCCCAAGTCAACAAAGTGACGACCTAGGACCAAGCTGCCTGGAGACGCATGATACGGAGGGCCGACCCCAAATAAAATAAGATAGGGCCAGGTAAAGAAGAAGACTTAATAAGATTTTCTTAAAATGATTAACATACTGGTATCCTGACCTCCCCTTCATTAATATGATACTTAGAATTAGCCAAGCGATTTCCCAAATCAAGCCGCTTCCACTTTACCTCTTCTTTTTATATTATACTTGCTAATCAATAAAGATTATATTAAATTGTAATAAATTGGCAATTTAAAAAAGTGGCCTATGAGTTTCTTGCCGGGTTCTTGTCATGAAAGGCTTTTCTACGGAATCCGGCCGCTTGTGGCGATTGCCATTGCCATTTTGTTATTGCGGATGCACTCGCCTCAGGCGCTTGTGTTGATTATTAGTTTATTATTGACGATTTTCAGTGCTATTTAATAGGCCTATGAAATAAAGATATTTTTGAATTTGAATTTGAATCAATCTCTTTGAAGATTTCCAAATAGTCCCCAGAAAATATATCTTCGGTCTTTTTTCAGTATCAATATAGTCCTAGTTATTTCCACATTTTTTTTTACTAATGAACGGGTTAGGTGTTGGTTTAGATTCGATGATGTTCCAGTGGAACAGATTTAGATTCGATGATCACTTTGCACATATTCTTGTCCAGCAATTCTTTTTTGTGGCCGTTCCCTTAAGAAGTTTATTTATCAAGCCTTTTTTATTTCCCCAATTATATTTTCATTAATGTTATTTATATTTGCATTTTTCTTTTAGATTATTTATGTTTTAACTTTTTGTTTTTGCTAAATCTTAAACGATGATCTTCTAATGGTGATGAAGTACATCGCCATTAGAAGAAGAAGTAGATACTAACCATTTATCTTAAATAACACCTTCATCACAATCGATAATGGTTGAGTAATCTTCATCTAAATAATCAATGTACATTTTATCAGCTTAGCACTAAGGTTTAAGACCTTTCTGATGTTTTATAATTTTTGATTCGCCAAATTGAGAGCAGCTCACAAAGGTAGAATTTGTACATCTATCTACTCACTTATTGATATTCATTGAATACCTAAAATAATAAATTTAAATCAATATAATATGCGTGTTAAATAACACACTCATAATTTTTTTATAAAACATGAAAACGCTTACCGAGTACTTATTATCAACCTACGCGATGATACTAAGTGCGATTCGCGCGGGTTACCTAAGCGACAGTTTGGTGAAGGCTAATCGTAATTTTTGTTACCAACAGCCACTCAAATTCTGCTTTACAGCGCGTATAAGCGACAAAACAGAATAACTTCAAGAGGAAAAAGCAAATTTTTATACTAATTTGATATCAGTAACAGTTATCTAAGTAATAAAAACAGTAAAAAAACGACAGGGAAAATATTACCAAGCGACAAAATAATATACTTTTTAGGTAGGAAAAACATAACCATATTACGTTTTTAAGTACATTTCATTTAGGAAAAAAATACTAAATGAAAATGTATACATGTTTAAGGTGTGTTAAAAAGTCTTAAATGACGAATAATAACAATTTTCAATCATGTAAATTTTCTTAAGCAATATTCTTAGCCCAGATACCGTAAGGAAGAAAAGACTTTATGTTTAAACGCATTAATTCGAGTCAAGGTAAAAATTACCAAGTGTAAAAAGTTAAAATCAAATATTTACTAAGTGAAAGTTAATCAAAATTCGGTAAAATTTTAGTCGCTTGGTCGCCGAAAACTACGAAAATGTGATATTTTTTAAGTTACCAAGCAACATTAAAATTCGTCCTAGCGGCATGAGTGTAGGACTAATCGACAATATCGCTCAAATAACACTCAAATATAACTCAATATCGCTCAAAATGTCGCTTGGTAATTATTGCCTTTCAAGCGTCGATATGATCTACAATCTTCTTTAAATTGCGAAATAAATATACTACAATATGCGAATGATCTTCTTTTATATTCTTGTAACTCATCTATTACTAATGCTTGCACTTCATTAACATCTTCACTTAAACTTTTAAAAATCTGGCTTGATAACAACGGCCTTGAACTATCGCCATCTAAAAGCGCTGTAGTTCTGTTTTCAAGGATACGCCTGCCGCCACCTGTTTTTGTGTACTATGACGGCAATCAAATTCCAGTAAAATCGACTGTAAAATTCTTGGGAGAAATGTTAGATTGCAAGTTGACGTGTGTTGCTCATTGTGAGTATATAGCTACTAAATATGAAAAGCGACTCAATATATTAAGATGTTTGTCAGGAGTCTGGTGGGGAGCCCATCCTTTCTACTTGAAAATTCTGTACAATGCATTAATAAGAAGTATCTTAGATTACGGAACATTTTTGTTAGAACCAGGTAATAAATTAGCTTTTAAAAAATTAGACACCATTCAGTCCAAGGCTTTGCGATTGGTTTGCGGGGCCATAAAATCAAGTCCAGTTAACGCCTTACAAATAGAATGCGTTGATCCTCCTATGTCCCTTCGGCGTCAGTACATTTGTGACAGATATTTATTTAGAGCCTTACAATATTCTAGACATCCACTGCATTTAAAATTACCAATTCTTCTTGATAAAATAAACTCTTCAAGTTATTGGACTCATAAGTCTCTGCCATGTTTAATTCAAAGTTTTAAGAGGTTTATTGTCTTGAAATCCCCAACTCATCAATCTGTCTGTTATCATCTTTTTTGCAATTCTTATAAATCATTAGTCCTTTCCCGCGATATTTATCTTAATTTGGGTATTAATAAAAATAACAGTTATGCTAATATTTAGTTTAACAATGTTCTGAGCGAGAACTGGAAGGATTGGCATCATATTTACACTAACGCTACCAAACATGCGATGACAGGCATTGTTGGAGTGGTTATATATTATCATCAGTACAATATTGTACAGAAAGTTAAATTACCACCAGAATCTTCAGTTTTTACTGGAGAATGTTTTGCAATTTACAAATCTATAGAATATTCTAAATTATTCAAATTAAAGAAGACTATAATATTTTCAGACTCACAAAACACCTTACAAGCTAAAAGTGTTCCTTTTAATACTTTCTGATATTTACGCGAATGTTACACATTTTGAAATAAAACTACGTTTACGGAATCTATCGCGTTTACTTGATTTTACTCCTATCCCGACATTTCGAATACTTTACAGCATTCATGATCACGGGTGGACTTAGATGATAGACGTCCAAGGTTGATATGTAAGTTACATATCAACCTTGAACGTCTATCATCTAAGTCCGTAAACGTAGTTTTATTTCAAAAAAGTGTTCCTTTTCGTAGTAAACGTATTCATCCCGTAATCATGTTTATTAGAAAAGTGCTTTTTGAATGTGTTCAATCTGGAATGGAAATGAGTTTTGCTTGGATTCCGGCTAGCAATATCGCGGGTAATAATAGAGCTGACGTTCTTGCACACGAAGCGGTGCACTGTGGTGACATGTGTCCATTTTTTAATTTTTCGTATGATATCGTCGGTCCGGCTGCTGTGTTCCTTCGGGACTCCTGGCAGATGTCCTGGATGCATAGTAATCAGACTAAGGGAAAATACTACGCCATAATACAAAATAATATCCCCATAAAGCCCTGGTTTTATAACTTAAAGCTGGGAAAAACCGTCACTAGCTGTATAATTAGAATGAGACTAGGCCATGCTTGTTATCCTTTTCATCTCTCAAGACTTAAAATTATTAACAATGAGTTTTGTGAATGCGGGGAAGATGTTGGGGACTTGAATCATATTTTTTTTTCCTGTCCACTTCATAATCGAGACCATTTTATTGAATCTTTACTTACACACGGCATCCCTCTTCCAACTTCGATTCTTTTTTTGCTGTCCTCTTTTGATTTAAATGTATATAATTATATTTCTTCCTTTACCTGTTTAAATAATATCCGTTTGTAATATAGCACTTATGTAAATATTTTAAACTTGATCCTTGACAATCTTCCAAATTCCTTTAAATCCGTATCCTAAATCCTACTAAGTTCTCTCGTTTTTTTTATTGGCAATGCGTAAATCGTGACTAGCCATACTAAATAAAAAAAAATAAAAAATAAAGTAAAGAAGAACAAAAGATACTATCTTATAAAGACTTCAAAAGACTTATCGTCTTCCAAATTTTATTCTAAATCTTGTTGAGATCGGCTTCCGATTTATTCAGTTTTACCAGATCGCCAGTATTTGTAAGTACATGGGGTGACCTGAATGTGACTTAAAAAGTAAGAATACTGACGACTTCAACATTATGGAGTCAGATTTTATTCAGAATTCTAAACTGCCAGGTTGTTATTGATAGCCGGAATCCGCTGCCTATAGTTCCTTTCGAAGCACAAATAGCACAGTTCTTCAAAATAGGTGTCCTATTTAGTCAACCATCTAATGCTAGCTAGTTATTACGAGTAAAAATATTTAGCCTTACTAATCGCTCGAGCAACAACTTGTCAACTAGGCTACAATAGTGTGAAATGGAAAAATGACCCTTTAATGTAGCGCTTGAATAATCTTCTGCAAGAAATAGACGAGTTGTGAATTAAAATCTCATTAGCATTTATCTTTCTCCTTTGTCAAAGTTCTACTTAGCTACGGCATGTCAAACATATACAAATATGATAGTAATCTATTTAAATCTATAGCAACAGCATTGAATTTTCATTATTTTGTAAGTAGCGTAATACTCTCGTATATATTTAGTTTAGTAATATAATAAAGTTTTAACATAGCTGTGTCTGTACATTTAATATATTTGAAAAAAATACTGTATTAGGCTATGTAGACATGTATGAACACAAAACTATTCTTTTTTATTTTTTGTCTATTTGTTTGTTCGCGCATCACACAAAAACTACTGAACGGATTTTAACGCTACTTTTTCTATTTGATAGATCTCGATTAGACTTAACAACTGGTATACATTTTATCCCGCTACTATATCGGGAACCTGATATACAACCCAAAAACTAGCTTTTGGTTGGCGGCGGAGCCGCAAGCAAAGGCTGGTATTTAGTAAAAGGTTGTTATTTAGACATTACAGACGCTTCAATTATAATTTATTTGTATAGATATAGGTACACTCACGCACACACATACGCACACAACACATACACACACTACATAATACACTAAGAAACAAACATACATAGAAATTATTTTAAATATAAATTTAAGTATAATAACTTTAAGTATCTACTTTAAATCTTAATTAATCTTATATAACGGTTTACATGGTAAAATATTATACTATTTTGAATGTCATACAGAGAGGACACTGGCTCCTGTAATACAGGTACTCACCTAGCACAGAAGCCAGGGAACCATTATATTTTTTTTTGTAACTTATTATTGGTGAATAAAAAATATTATTATTATTATATTATTGAATACAGTTGAAACCTGGACTTTGAGGTTAAAAGTAGTCAATTTATGCCTGTTAAGCAATAATTATAGTACTTAATACCATGCCTAGACATGACTGGCGCAAATCAACGCGGTATTAACTGCGTAGGCGTGCGCTAAGTTCAAGGACTTACATTAGTATTCTTGAATAAGGAGGCTACGTCAATTCTGAGCAACGAAGAATATTATTTTAATGACGAATATTCCAAATCAAATTGTTCTCAAGTCTAAATAATACATCGGAGAAGACAAAATTTCTTAGAAGTAATATTCGTGAAAACTGAAGCGAATAAATGCAAATAAATGAGATCATTCTGTACAAATTCCATGGCAGTTATTAGACATTTAGATATTTTTATATATATTTTTAGCATTTTACATGGTTAGCACTATACATTAAACACAAAGTGAAAAATGTGAAATCGAAATAACAGTCACGAGCAGGATTTGAACCTGCATCTCCTGGATACCGTCCAGATGCTTTGCCAATTCAGCCATCGTGACAATTGCTCCTGACTCTAATTTTGATAACACATTCATACTTAACGTCTTTGGGTGACGTCTGCGCCATCTGTAGGAAGATACTTCCGAAGATACTACATATGAATTTGTTATCGAAATTAGCAGTCAGGAGCAATTGTCACGATGGCTGAATCGGCAAAGCATCTGGACGCTATCCAGGAGATGCAGGTTCAAATCCTGCTCGTGACTGTTATTTCGATTTCACATTTTTCACTTTGTGTTTAAGTTATTAGACATTTGATATTTTCGATATCTTTGTTTTGATTACGGCGGCCTTGGTTCTCCCGGCATGATAGGACCAGCTCGACTGGAGAAGTACAACCCTCTCACAGAAGATCAGCGTGAAACAACGATAGGTATTCTTACTTTTGTATTTCGTATGGTGAATGAGAGCGCTGAAGGCCCAATCCCTTCCATACTCTCCATATTCACCTTATTCTTCTTCCTCTCCACCTCCTATTCCATTCCTTAGAGAAGAATGAGAAGAACCCTGCAAGAAACTCATGAGCTACTTTTTAAAATCTCGAATTTGTATGTACTGTGTTTTTTTTAAATTCAATATCTTGTTTTGTTTTGTTTGTAGCGCGAGATAGTCGTTCATTCGTTCATTTTACTATAAATGAAATAGTGAGCAATGGTTTGGCAATATTCTTGCTAAGTTCGTGAGCCTTACCTCCATCCATCCATCCATCCATTAGCCTTTTAAAAGTCCACTGCTGGACATAGACCTCCCCAAGAATGAAGGATACTGCCGTAATCGCCACGCTTGGCAGGCGGGTTGGCGATCGCAGTGGATGTTGTTAATACTCGAAGCAGTGCTGCTGCCCACTCCCCCGGTATTCCCTCAGTTGGCTCTTATGACTCCCATAGGTGGAGAGGGGTGGGACAATTCTAAAGCCGGCCCCACCTAACTCACTCACTACCATGACAGTCATTTACATCACTAACGCCGTGCTTTATCTGCCATCATATTCACTATAAACCATAGATATTTAATAAGGCCGTGTGGGGTCAGCTTTAGAATTGTCCCACCCCCACTCTACCCACGGGAGTCGTAAGAGCCGACTGAGGGAATACCGAGGGAGTGGGCAGCAGCACCCCCTCGAGTATCAACAACATCTACTGCGATCGTCAACCCGCTTGCCAAGCGTGGCGATTACGGCATTATCCCCCATGATAGGACCGCTCGTTGTGGCGTTCTCTTGGGGAGGCCTATGTCCAGCAGTGGACTAATGTGAGTTGTGCTATGACACGGACCCTTTTTTTTTTTTTTTTTTGGCAGGAAAAAATGTTCCTAACCGCACACCCCGGGGCAACGAACAGGATAGTTTGGGGCCTTCACCCACTAAAGAAACCCGCCGTGTGCCGTCTCTCCGCCTTTATTTGGCGAGCCACTGGAACTATGTTACATTCCTTCGGTGGTTATAACATGGACCCTGTTTGGAATCCTTAAAGCTATTTTATTAATTGTAATAAAATTTATACAAACCTTTAAAGTTTTCCTAATTACATTTCATACGTAAAGTTATTTAATGGTACCCTCATGTAATTAGGTACTTAGTGTTTTTATTATACAACAATAAATTAACTTGTTCTTTTATTTTATCACCACAATAAAGGTATATGACGGAACTAAACCTTCCAATACCTAAAGGTAATATTTCACTTTTCGGTAAAGAACAAATCAAAATTGGCGCCGACTTCAATTAAGTATATATTAGTTATTATTTGGTTTTTGTGATCGGATCCTAAATTATTCTTTGAAAATCATAGACAACGTGTTATGTAAGATGAAGTGTATAAAATATTTTTTTACACTTTTGAGTTCGTGTTTTTTGAAGGCGATTCTTATTTACGTTTTACGATCTCTTCCCAAAGTTTTATTTTTTACTATCCCAATCATACTCTAATTGAATTAGGGTCAGAGTGGTATTTTTTCAGCGAATGGTCGTGTGCCACTTGCATCCAACGACTGCCTGTGACTTTGACCAGGTCATCGGTCCTACACTGCGCCGTCCATTACGCGGTCGCCACTCGAGAACTATCCTAAGTCATCACTGGTAACACACACTGGTCGTAGACCTTCGTCTAAAGACACTGTGGAATATTGGACAATAATAGCATTACATGACTTAAATCCTCCTTTCTAGTCTTGGGGTTAAATAATAATTGACTATTAGACAACTTAAATATGTAGTAGCAACTACTTTGTTTTATATAAAAGAAATAAAACGAATATCCATACATATTCAAAAATTTATGACAAGAAACTAGATAATCCCACGCTTCAATATTTCAGAGTACATCAATATCTTGCTCGATATACTCAAATCGATATGTTTATCTTCTATCCCAACTATGATACCTCCTATAATCGATTCATCTACTTTCTCGGTCAATTGAATCTGTTTCCCTTCTTTAACAAACTTTTTTAATGCGTTCATGAGTGCTTCTCTGGATTCGTTATCAAGTGGTGTGGCTGTTATTACTTCACATAAAGATTCCTTCCTATGCGCTACCATTACAGCATGAAACATAGTTATGATCTTTCTTAAATTTTTTAATCTACCATTTTCAGCCACTAAACCGAGGAAATTACGCGCTGCAGCCGGCATTCCAGCTGATTCTGCCACTTCCATTAGCAATTTTGCCTTAGCAGATCTAGATACCATACTAGTATCGATAAAGTCTTTTATCTTCGGTTTGGCCAGTTCTTTTAAAAGACCATTGAGACTCTTTTCCACGTCATCGAGTTGCTGCATTTGGTGTGCTGCACTGTACAATGCTGCAACATATCTGCCTTCAACACCAAACACTGGAATAGGTGTTCTTGTAGATTTTTTGAGTTGTCTGCTCAGTGAAAAGTTTCTGGAGAATATACGAAACATTACTAATAAATGAGATTTTCTTATGTCGCGGCCAAAATTAAGTTTATAAATCTCCGTAACGTTTGTGTCAGTGTCAGTTACGGTCAGAGAGTAGAATAAAAAAAAGGATTTACGGTATTACAAATGATATTAAGAAATAATACCGCAAGGAGGCGATAATCGTCTGTTTTTATGTACCATTCATCAGCGTATATTGACTGCCTCGGTGGTGCAGCGGTAGTGTGTGTGACTGCTGATCATGAGGTCCTGGGTTCAATTCCCGGGTCGGGCAATGTTATTGAGCTTTTTTCCTAAAAAGAAAAATTCTCGGTACTCGGTAGACGGCTATACTTGTATAGCTCGCCCCCTATTACGTGGGACCTAAACATATCTGGCGAACCGTGGGTGTGCAATCACCTCTGCCTACCCCTTCGGGGATACAGGCGTGATGCTATGTTTTTATTAATAGATAAGGGACCAACCGGCCTTTTTTCTAGCTCTCAAGCACCTACTTTAGCATCATCCTATATTATTAAAGATTTTTCTTTGCGCAAACCGATAATCTAGCGAGCTATCTAGGTATACTATTATAAAACTGTAAAAGAGCTGTCTGTACATTTAAGATATTTGAGAAAAAATTAATGTAATAGACTATATAGGCACATTTTTTTTTTTAGATTTTTGTCTGTTTGTCTGTTTGTTTATTCGCGCATCACGCAAAAACTACTGAACGGATTTTATTACAACTTTTTTTATTTGATAGATCTCGATTAGCCTTAAAAACTGGGTATACATTTGATCCAGCTACTCTATCTGGAACCTGAGATACAACCCGAAAACTAGCTTTTGCTTGCGGCTCCGCAGCGCTAGGCTAGTAATACTACTATGATGCTCGAATGCCGTCAGAGTGGGCTCCATTCGGACCGGTCCCGGCGGTGTAGGTGCCGCCTGGGCGAGTTGCCCTGTCGCGGTGGCCAAAATTTTGGCCGACGCAGGCAGGCTCCTTGTGGGCTGGAGTTCCGCGCGGGTCACCGTGCTGGAGCCTCGGCCCGCGAAGTGCTTTAAGTGCATGGCGGTCGGACACACCCGGCCGACGTGCACTAACTGTTTTGACTGCAGCGGTCTTTGTTTCCGCTGCGGTCAGGCAGGGCACCGGGCGGCAACCTGCACCGCCGCCCCTCACTGCCCCGCGTGCGCGGCAGGCAACAGGCCTGCCAAGCACTGCATGGGGCGGGAGGGATGCAAACCCCCGACGACAGGCCCAAAAAAGGGGGAGAGCAGCCAATCGGCCCAGGCTGCCCCCCCTAGCGTGGCTTCGCCACCGTCTCGGGTGGAGGAGGATATGGTTACGGCTTAAAATTCAACCGTGACACTATCCTCCTTCAGGCGAATCTCAATCGCTCCGCCAGGGCGCAGGATCTTCTCCTGCAAACCATGGTGGAGCGGTTGATTGGTGTAGCCGTAGCTGCGGAGCCTTATTGTGTTCCTGACCGCCCTCATTGGGTGGGCAGCCGCGATGGCTCCGTGGCAATCATCAGCTCTGCGGCGCTTCGTTCCCCGCCCTTGTCGATCAGAGACAGGGGTACGGGATACGTCGCGGCCGACTGGGGGGGAGTTACGCTGTATGGCGTATACTTCTCTCCCAACCGGAGTCTGGCTGGTTTCGAGGTCTGGCTTAACAGCCTAGAGACCTCGATACGGCGACTGGCACCTAACCACGTCCTGGTCGTGGGGGACTTCAACGCCAAATCCACGGCGTGGGAGTCCCCTGCGACGGACGCCCGTGGAGCGGCGGTGGTAGAGTGGGCGGCGTCGACGGGCCTCTGTTTGCTAAATAGAGGCTCCGTCAACACGTGCGTGCGACGACGGGGCGGGTCGATAGTGGACCTTTCGTTCGCTAGCCCCGACGTCGCAGCACAAGTGAGGAGCTGGTGTGTCCTGGAGGAGGTTGAGACCTGGTCCGATCATCGGTACATGCGGATTGAGGTCTCCCGGTCCCTTCAGGGCCCCAGTAGGGGTCACGCGGCGCGCAGAACTCCCGCGTTCCCGCGGTGGGCTGTGGGCAGGCTGGATAGGGACCTACTGGCGGAGGCCACCATTGTTCAATCGTGGCTGTTCTCACCGGCCCTGACCGAGGGGGTGGACGCTGAGGCTGGCCGATTTCGCGGTGCGATTACGCAGGTGTGCGACTCGGCCATGCCCCGTGTGCGACGTCCTCCTCCGAGAAAGGGGCTCTACTGGTGGTCCCAGGAGCTGGCGGACCTCCATGCGGCGTGCATTCGTGCCCGGAGGTCCTACACCCGCAGTCGGCGGCGCAACCGCGATCGGGAACGGGAGGGCCAGCTGTACGAGGCGTACCGCACATCGCGGGCCGCGTTTAAGCTGGCCATCTGCCGCGCCAAAACAGAGAAAAGGCAGGAGATGCTGGATGGTCTCCCAGCCTCCTCACCGAGGTGGTCGAGGGCCTATTCCCTAGACGGGCGGAGCACACGCCCCCGGTCATGGCAATGCCAGGTAGCGACCGGGAGGCCGACCTCAGTGTACCGCCCGTCACCGCGCCGGAAATGGGGGCGGCTGTTTCGCGGATTCGTTCCAAGAACACCGCCCCCGGCCCGGACAGGATACCCGCCCGAGTGCTTGCCCTGGCTCTGGACCACCTGGAGCCCCGCCTCAGGGGACTGTTCGACGCGTGCCTGGCGTCCGGACGGTTTCCTGGCTGCTGGAAGGAGGGGAGGCTGGTACTCCTGCCGAAGCCGGGGCGTACGCCGGATTCGGTCGGGGCCTTCAGGCCCATCGTGCTGCTGGACGAGGCGGGTAAGCTGCTGGAGAGAATCTTCGCTGCCCGCATCGTCCAGCACCTGCGCGACGTCGGACCCGACTTATCGGATGCCCAGTTTGGCTTTCGGGCTGGTCGTTCGACGGTCGGCGCGATTATGCGCCTGAGGGCCTCAGCCGCGGCGGTCGTCGCCGGCGGTGGAGTGCTGTTGGCGGTGTCGCTCGACATTGCCAACGCATTCAATAGTCTGCCATTCAGCTGCATCAGGGAGGCGCTCCAGTATCACGGGGTGCCTGCATACCTGGGGCGGCTGGTGGTGGACTATCTTGAGGGCCGCAGCGTTCTCTATGAGAGCCGCATAGGGGACGTTGTGAGGAGACCCATGTCGTGCGGTGTCCCACAGGGTTCGGTTCTAGGGCCGCTCCTGTGGGACATTGGTTACGACTGGGTGCTACGCTGTCGGCTCCCCCCCGGGCTGGCGGTCATCTGCTATGCGGATGACACGCTGGTCGTGGCCGGGGGTGGAAACTTCGAGGAAGCGGCGTTCCTGGCCACCTTAGGGACCTCGGAGGTGGTTAGGAGGATCGGGGCGCTGGGGCTTAGGGTGGCCCTGGACAAGTCGGAGGCCCTACTTTTCCATGGGCCCCGACGTCGGCCACCTGCTGGCGCCTCAATCACGGTGGACGGGGTCCAAATTGGGGTGAAGGCCCAGATCAAGTATCTGGGCCTGGTGCTGGATGGGCGGTGGCGCTTTCGCGAGCACTTCCGCCAACTGTCCCCGAGTCTCGTCGGCGCAGTGTCCGCCCTTGCACGGCTTTTGCCGAATATGGGCGGACCCAACAATGCGTGCCGACGGCTTTATGCGGGGGTTGTCCGGTCGATGGCACTGTACGGTGCACCTGTGTGGGCGGGCCGAGCTGCCATGGCCAGATGGAGGACACGGCTGGAAGCGCCCCGAGCCGGTCTCTGGACCTTAGGGGCGCTCCAGCCTGTGCTGGAGGAGTGGGCGGGGCGACGGCACGGAGTCCTTACCTTCCGACTGGTGCAGGTGCTGTCGGGGCACGGTTGCTTCGGCAGATAT
This sequence comes from Leucoma salicis, assembly GCA_948253155.1. Classification (NCBI taxonomy): domain Eukaryota; kingdom Metazoa; phylum Arthropoda; class Insecta; order Lepidoptera; family Erebidae; genus Leucoma; species Leucoma salicis. Next base: position 1,644,120 of record OX411812.1, read on the forward strand.
TTGCACATAGTCGCAAGGAGGGAAGCGACTCCGGGCTGTCACCATTGTGGCTGCGACGAGGACACGGCGCAGCACACGCTCGAGTCATGCCCGGCTTGGGGCGGGCAGCGTCGTGAACTCGTTGCGGCAATAGGGGGGGACCTCTCGCTGCCGAGCGTCGTTAGAGCGATGCTTGGCAGCGACAGGAATTGGGCCGCGGTCGCTGCCTTCTGCGAGGATGTCATCTCGCGGAAGGAAGTGGCGGAGAGGGCCAGGGAGGCTGATCCTTCCGCAGACCCGAACCGCCGCCAGCGACTGGGGCGGCGCAGGCGTGAGTATTTGCGCCTAATGCCGCCCTAGCTGAGGCTGCGGGTGGATGGACCGGGGAACGACCGCCACCCGCAAGGCCTCCCGCGAAGGTGCGACGCACTGTGTGCGCGTGCGTCGTTCAGTAGCGGGTACCCGAAAGGGTAAGCCGCCGGCGGACCACCGAAGGAATGTAACATAGTTCCAGTGGTCCGCCAATAAAGGCGGAGAGACGGCACACGGCGGGTTTATTTAGTGGGTGAGGGCCCCACACTACCCTGTTTGTTACAGAGAAGGTATAAATCCTTTCTTTATTATCCTTACTGATATTATATATGTGAAAGTGGGTATGTTTGTAACATTTTCAAGCATTAACTTTTTAACCGATCATTGCATGTGTATAGTCAAAAGCATATAAAATTATATAGAATACTTTTTGTATCTGGGAAAAACAATGTTTGAATAGGAAACAAAATGATTTTCAGAGAGTACGCTAGCTAAACTATAAAGGATATATCAAGATAATATCGAGAGAGTTGTACTTCTACAAACATTAAATATTTTGTGTGTTAATATTCATGAATTCATTATAAAACAATTCATTAAAAAATAAATATTTGCAGACCATACCGTTCCAACAGACACTAGCCATTTATGCAGGAGATATTAGGTCGACAGAACCAACTGCAACAGTCGATACTGGTCGGCACCAAAGAGCCGACGGCTGCCGCTCGTGTGTTTATGGCCTTAGTAACTTCATGCCGTAACTACTTAGCGAATCATTATGAAATTTGCACAGGTACACTAAGGAGCCTAGAAAAGGACATAGATTTTTATAACGAAAAATGGGCAGTTCCTGTAGGATGGGTATTTTAATATAAAAACAAAATCTAGTTTAGTATAAAGCAAAACAACACATTAAAATAATGTGCTAAAGTATTTTAGTATTTCAAAAATGCTCTTCTATATTAAACATCCATGTGTAGTGTGTAGCTAGGCAGGGTTTTAGCAGCCGCCGGCGGACCACTGAAGGAATGTAAATTATAGTGCCAGTGGCCCGCCAATAAAGGCGGAGAGACGGCACACGGCGGGTTTATTTAGTGGGTGAGGGCCCCACACTACTGTTCGTTGCCTCGAACGACGGGGTGTGTGGTTAGGAAATTTTTTTCCCGCCTCAACAAAAAGAATAGGGTGGGTTTTAGCAACCCTAAAAACAACTCATAATTATTACAACACAACTATTATTACATTAGTAGTACTGGGCCGTTTGCTAGAAATATTTGAATTTACATCATAATAATAATTCTACTAAACGCACCAGACAAATATACTCTTAGAAGTGAACTGTTGGTTGAGATTGAATGATGAAGTTACGGAGCAATGGAACTGGGTCAGGCAAATTTCATATAACTATCGCTGCCGATATCGAGCTACGTCAGCAAAATCAGAAGCGTTAGTAACACGACTTCGGAGAGCTGTGATGAATTAAACATTCTGATCATAATTTGGTCCACCGGAGGTTCATATTATCAAGAGTAATTTTTGATATTCAGAGTTCAAAATAGTAAGTTTGAGATTCGAGTTTATCAGATACAATTGAAAAATCTGAAAATTATTTCACTTCTAGTCAGAACGTTCATTATATTCAGCCGTGAATTTTTTGAATAATATATCTTACGAATTCTATCCCACTTCTGAACATATAATTAAAACATTTTTTTTAAATTCATTTTAAAAATACAACACCTGTCTAGTACAGGTCACGGAGACAAAATACATCTTTACTCAGTTTGATGATTGATGTATAAAAAGCGTATATATTCCCAATTAGGCACTAAAAGTGTACAATAAATGAGTGCAGATTACGCTTGCACTCAAGTTCTTGAAAATTACATGCACAGTAGTCTCTCGTTCTCTGTGAATAGTGTCATTACACTCACGCACGCAGTTAAAAAGTGTTACTATTTTATAAAATTAATGCCAAATGAATGCTATAAATTTAAGTAAAATTATAACTTACAACAGTAAAAACTAAAGTAGAAACTAAAGGAACAGTTTTATTGTTGCATTGATGTGATGATGATATCTTGGTGGTAGAAACAGAATGCATTGGCGTAAAGTAACTTTAAGTACCTATAGTTAGAGTGCCAAATACTCAACAAAACATATTATACTGGATTATCGATTTATATGGTATATTACCTAAAACTGAAGCTGTGTGATATTCTTTGAAACTATATTAAGATAAAGAACAAATTATTTGTGAATGTGGAAAAAGAGAACTTTAGTGCGAGCGGGATATGTACCTGCGTCCCTTCCAATTTGGGGAATTATTCTAAGCCGCTAAGCTATCGCGCTGAGCAACGGCCATACCCAATCTCTACATCTTATTTTGTCTTTACGACCCACGCTACCTATCGGATGCATGTAATTGCATTAATCCAATATAGCAAGATTTAATTTTGCAATTAAAATTCGTAGTATTTGCCTGCGCGATTTTTTAAGCATTTTGATCTGTAATTTAGCACTTGACATGCTCAGCTACTTTAAAGTACAAATTATTTGTGAATGTGGAAAAAGAGAACTTTAGTGCGAGCTGAGCATGTCAAGTGCTTAAATACAATACTTTCTGATATTTACGCGAATGTTATACATTTTGAAATAAAACTACGTTTACGGAATCTATCGCGTTTACTTGATTTTACTACTATCCCGACGTTTCGAATACTTTACAGCATTCATGATCACGGGTGGACTTAGATTTTATTTCAAAATGCTTAAATACAGATCAAAATGTATATTAATTTATAGTTACAATGAGCGTACATGATTCTGAAAACTTAGTGGGCTTTGCGCATTCTGGACCACAGTATGACCTCAATAGGGGAAGGGGGGGTAAGACAGGGTAGCGAGGTAAGATGGGAACCCACAATATTTCGAAAACTAAAAGAATTCTTATGAAACTACTAATGCCATCTTGTAGTTTAAACTCAAAACTCTTCAGTGCGCCGATGGTGAAATCCTGAGCGGAGCACATGACGATACGGTGAGTAAAAAACGATTTTTTGATTATTTAATGTAATTTTTAGAGTGTGTTTCGAGTGTGATTAACATAAATACATAGGTTTTGATGTAGACAACGAAGTTTCATCGCAAACCATGTACTATTAACTTGATTTTAAAATAAATATTTACACGATTGCTTGTCAATTTATATCGTCCATTTTTTTTAAACTTACGGAGTCCCGATGGGGCAAAATGGGGTACAGGGTACCCTATTTTACCCCACTATCTAGTGTATATAAAAGTAGTTTATTATATTTTATATATACTAATTGCAATGAATTTATTTACAGAGAATGGTTCGTAACTACAAGAAAAAGACTAACAGGGGAGAATGGGATGAAGCGGCCATGAGAAACGCTGTTGAAGATGTGTTGCAACATAAAATGGGTTACAAATTAGCTAGTAAATGTTATGGTGTACCTCAAATTACTTTGGAATGCAAAGTCAAGTTAGCAAGACAAAATTAAAATCGCGTTTGCAACATCAAAGTACCATTGGGTCCAATATCAACTGTCAAGAAGAGGTACAGGAGCTTTTTGATTACCTAAAAGATATGGAATCTCGTTTATTCGGTTTGACTACCTCGGAACTGCAGAAACTGGCGTATCAATTGGCAGTTACCAATAATAAGCAACATAAGTTTAGCGAAGTCTAGGCACAAACAGGCAAAACATTTATACGTTCAGCAACTATGTCTACAGCCTTAAATGCTTTCAAAGCAACTGGAATTTGGCCATACAATCGTCAAATATTTACAGACGTTGATTTTGTTGCTGCTGAGGCTACAGAAACAGATTTAGAGCCGACACCATCAATCTCACTAGTAAGTGCGCCGCCGTGTGTTCCAAAGCCACTAAAATCTTCTGATTCTTCTCTTAACACCATTAATAACCAGCCATCTGTTACGCCACTTCAGCCCTTGGAACAGCCAGGACCAAGCACTTCGTTTCATCTCGTTAGTCCCAGACTTTTGATGCCGATTCCACGAATTAATCAAGAAAGAAAAAGACAAGTACCCAAAAGAGGAAAAATCGCCGTAATAAGTTCATCTCCCTTCAAGAACGAATTACAAGAAAAATTAAATGACAGGATGGCAACCGCAAAGAAGACCAAAAAAGACTGTGAAAAAAGAAAAAAGACAAAAGCTACACAAAAACCAAAGAAACAGACAGTGAGACAGAAGACACTGAATGTCGTTATTGCCAGGGTTTATACTCTAAATCTAGTGAAGGATGGATAACTTGTCAACAATGGCGGAGGTGGGCACATTGCGGCTGCGCAGGCGATGATGATGACGATGAAGATGCAATTCATACTTGTCCTTTTTGTGAAGATAATGATGATTAAAATGTTTAAGACTGTTGTACCCCATCTTGCCCATAGGGATACCCCGTTTTACCCCAAGTATGGGGCATGATGGGGCAAAGTACTTTTTTTAAGTTTTATTTTATGTTACAAAAAATATATAGGTTTTGTTGTTTCTTTTAGTGTAGTGTAACAGAGGAAAGACTGATTAATTTAATAAGTAAAGTTTCTAATTTCTGTAATGTATATTTTGTTTTTTATTCGGCTTCAAACCTTACGGTCCCTGTCTTACCCCCCTGTCCCCTACTTTCATTTCGACAGCCCGTGGTCTTACCACTAAGCTATAACTGCTAACTAAATACCAGTTTTCATTTTAATAGATATGAATGTAAAACTGTTTGGAACGTAATAACGAGGATATAAATCATGATTGGAAAGTGATGTAAGCGCTGATTTGGCAATCTAATCTCGGAACATCGATCAAACAAAGAGATTAACTTTATTTATGGACAATGGAATTTGGAAGCGGTAGCGGATTTAACGGCTTACTCGTGTTTTGATCAGGATTTTGGCTTGGTGGGTGTCCTAATTAATAGAAAAATAAATTGAAGCTAAAAAGCGTAACTTACGCATTGCTAACTCCCGTTAAAGAGATAGATAGGGAAAGTATAGGGTTGTTCAACAAGAACTTTGTTTTGTGATTCAAAATAAAACAATCAATTTAGATGACAATGTTCATTTTTTATGGTACTTATTAAAAAAATTAAGATTTATTGAGATATTTTTATAAATATTTTTAGCATTTAACATGCTTAGCAACATACATTAAACACAAAGTGAAAAATGTGAAATCGAAAATAACAGTCAGTCGTCACCCAAAGACGTTAAGTATGAATGTGTTATCGAAATTAGCAGTCAGGAGCAAGGGTCACAATGGCTGAATTGGCAAAGCATCTGGACGGTATCCAGGAGATGCAGGTTCGAATCCTACTCGTGACTGTTATTTTCGATTTAACGTTTTTCACTTTGTGTTTAAATTTAAGAGTTGGCAGTTATGAATGGAAATTGTTATCTCATAAATGTCCACCACGACCACGTTTACATTATTTTAGTGGTGCCACAAGTCACACAGTCACCGAAACAATAAATTTATTGCAAAATAAATTTCCCCATCGAATAATTTCACGAAATTCAGCTGTTTAAGTGGCCAGCTTGATCGTGTGATGAACACCGCTTGTTTATTTTTTGTGGTGTTTTGTTAAAGACAGAGTCTAGATGGAGCCGATCAAATCGATTGCAGCCTTAAAACTCAAAATCCTTGAAGTGATTTACGAAATAGACCCACCATTTTATCAAAAAGTGATTAAAACATTTGATGAAAGAATCAACATCTGGAACCTGAGAGAGACTGAGCCAATTATAATCCCGAAAAAAATTCTCGACAGCTCATGTACGTCTGGAACGGTAATTCAGAGACTCAAGTTCAAATCCTACTCGTGGCTATTATTTTTTATTTCACATTTTTGCGCTTTGTGAGCGGCTGACTGACCGGGATTGTCGATGGCTTTAAGTATATTTAAAAATAACAAAACAATCTATATCTCTTATTTATTTTAACAATAATTAACGTTTGTACCTTAGCTTTTTACATCCAGGAATGGATGAATTTAAATATGTATATATTATTATAATATATCAAATACCTATATTTCATCTCTTTGATGTGTGCTCAAGAACTTCGTATTGTTTGAACTATGGGTCTTAAACGTCAATATGTATATTTCTGCTGAGGTTTATGTCTACACATGTATATGAATATGCGGTAATATATTCTTTGAATATACTACACTCGTGCGTGACCAGATCTCAGAATTGATTGCTTTATGATTTGGCCGCCCATTTCCTGAAATAGTTGTAATTCATCACAGGGTCCGCTAAAACTGATCATGTCGTAAGGTCTAATGATTTGTCAATCCACTTTTGGTCATATTATTAATGTAGGGTTTCCAAGATATAACGGATTAATAAAAATCCAAATAAAGTGACAAATATATTTCTCATAACGACATTTCACTTTTATCTTTAATAGTGCGCCATTTTATTAGCTTTTTTATCAGAGTATTTGTTCGTCACCATGATGCATCGAAAAACAAAACAATATCAGCGTCTCGTCCGTGGATGATGTATTATTTTACGATATGATCACTATTGTTTTATGAAATGGACGGTGACGTTTTGAAATAATAAATCCTAAAAACTGACCTCGATATGTGCGTCGAGTCGATAATAGAATTATTAGAAAAAAATCTATAGTATTTAGATATTTTTATATATATTTTTAGCATTTGACATGCTTAGCACTATACATTAAACACAAAGTGAAAAATGTGAAATCGAAAATAACAGTCAGGAGCAGGATTTGAACCTGCATCTTCTGGATACCGTCCAGATGCTTTACCAATTCAGCAATCCTGACAATTGCTCCTGACTGCTAATTTCGATAACACATCATACTTAACGTCTTTGGGTGACGCCTGCGCCATCTGTCGGAAGTATTTTCATACATTATACCGACCAGGTAAACTTAATTTTACAATTAAGATTTTACCTAATAATGACGCAAACCCTTTAAATATTTAGATATTTTTATATATATTTTTAGCATTTGACATGCTTAGCACTATACATTAAACACAATCAGCTTACCATTTCTGAATTGGTAAAGCATCTGGACGGTATCCAGAAGATGCAGGTTCAAATCCTGCTCCTGACTGTTATTTTCGATTTCACATTTTTCACTTTGTGCTTAAAAATCTATAGGTCAATTTATAGATAGATTATTGTGTTTTTTATTTGCTTAGGTAACTAACTCAACAATATTTCGAACTTATATTTAAATTTATATTTTTTTCTTCCCGTCACAAAACTCTTGAATAAATAAAAAGAAAATAGCTAACTATCACATAATTTTTAAAGAAGATAGTAATAAATATTGTCATTGGCAAAATTATCAAATTCGCCACAAGGTGCAGAGTATTTGATAGGCTGACGGTTCTGCCAAACAACTCGAAAAATTTTAAAAAAAAGTTTTTTTTTGCGAGAACAAATAGAGCATACGCTAGATCTTAGATTACCTAACAACTAGCTGCCCCGGCAAACGTTGTTTTGCCATATAAATTATTTCTAGAGAATTTTTAAGAAATTACTAGCGTAGAAAAAAAAAACTTATTGTAAGTGTGTGAGGATAATTATGATATATGAGTGAAAGAGGCATGGAGCGCTGTGAAAGATGACGGATTATAAAAATAAAAATACTAATATCGCTATTGAAAAATAGGGGTAGACAGTAGAAGGGTAAAAATTTAGGGTTGTATATAGTTTTTAATGCCCAATTATAAAAAAGAAAAAATATTTTGTCAAAAAAATAACAACAAAATTTTTGGGGTGGACTACCCTTATGACTTAGAGGTATGAAAAATAGTTTATATCCTATTCTCAGACCTTCTAAATATACATACAAAATTGTATAAGCCGTTTCGGAGGAGAATGGCGATAAACACTGTGACACGAGAATTTTACATAGCATCACACCTGTATTCCCCGAAGGGGTAGGCAGACGTGTATTATACACCCACGATTCGCCAGCTATGTTTAGGTCCCACGTAATAGAGGGCGAGCCTATTGACGTCTACCGGGCACATTTCCAAACTCCGGAATTTTATATATCTACATATTAGATATGCCCGCCAAACATGTTAAATGTTTGAAAAATAATGAATACACGTATTCAAACTAACAACATAAAAATACAGAATTGCAGCTTGTCATCTTATTGAAAAAAAAAATAACAAAAGGTTATCGATATAAAAAATAAAACCACAAGTAATTTTTAAAACGAAGATCGGTTTTGTTGATTACAGGAATCAATCTTAAAAACTTTTGTTATTTAATTATAACTAAGTGTCTACCTTTTTGTTTTGGAAATATAACGCCACAGTATCAATATAGTTATCAAAAACGAACACACTTATGAGAAAACTCTGTAATATTTTTTCAAGAATTTATAAAAGCAACGTCTGTTTTTATTTAAATTCCTATAATTTTCCAGAAATTGTTCGTGTTATTGCTTTCGGCTATATTATATTCTTGAGTTGTGTAAAAAATAAATGTTTTGATAAATTACCAAGAATATCGCGTAGGCGCAACCAGTTCATTATAAAATTCTTTAACCTTTCTTCTAACCACCAACCTATTGCGATTTATTTTTGCATTCTAAACAATTTCTAAGTACAAATAAAACTTATTATTTAAGTATTTGTCATGGTTGGCAGCTTAGTAGTCTTTCAGACGGTATAACAAGTAGACTCATAAACTAAAACTCGACAGCTAACAATCATGTTAGAAATAATGAAAAAAATATTTTAATCTTTTCAGACTTTTTCTACAGATTTAGTTTTATTCTCGTTTAAAACTAGATTATTCGAACCAATGAACAACTTTAAATAATACATTGTTCACATTTTTATAATAAAGAAAAATCTTCTAATTTTTAATAATAAAACGTAGGTACATAGATGTTTACTACCGAAGGAATGTAATATGGTTCCGGTGGCCCGCCAATAAAGGCGGACGGACGGCTCACGGCGGGTTTCTTTAGTACTGTTACTACCGTGTTCTACCGTGTTCGTTGCCCCGAATGACGGCAACACGCGTATCTCAATTATTGTATAGCAGCACGCGCGATCGTACCATATATACTATTCGATTTATATCAGTATTACATTGTTTAAAAGTACAAACGTAATTACTTCACGTAAAATTATCATCCATAAACCAACTTTACAGACAACCATATAGTTTTTCTCCACAAAATTGTAACTAATATTATCAGAATTATACACTAGCAATATTACAGCACAATAGCCGAACTAATAACTTTCAACTATTAAATATGTATGAATACTGCTTTACATCAAAACTACATGTTTGGATGAAGTAGTTTACATTTATCAAACAAATTTGTATAACTTTACCCTTGTGTTTACGTTAAGTATTGCCATGTTTTGCTTTCAATTTTAATTACATTCTGAGAATTTCATACGAAGATATTGTAAAAATATTTTCATTGCCTAAATATTTTAATAGGGCAACGAATAAAATATTTTCGTGAATTAATGTGAAAGAAAAACGATTCTTCAGGCATTTTTTTTTTTATTAAATTTGTTCAAATATTTTGTTACAATATTAAATTTACTAATCACTACATTCCGCCAGCGACCTTATGTCTACTAGGAAGTTCCTAAAAGAAAATAACAATGTGTGAGCAAAAAAAGAAATAGAAAAAGGAAATAGCTGCAGCAGATGCAGCGCCATCTAGTAACAATCTAAGTATTAAATTGTCAATGATAATGATTAATAATGTGCTCAACGACGTTTTTGAAAAAAAATAATACAATTTAATATTTAAAGGGTAAAAATATTCCTCTTAATTCAAGGTTTTAAATATTTTTTTTATTTTTAGCTCCTCGGTGGTGTAGCGGTAGTGTATGCGACTGCTAATCATGAGGTCTCGGGTTCGATCCCCGGGTCGGACAATGCTATTGAGCTTTTTCCTAAAAAGAAAAATTCTCAGTAGCAGCCCGGAGTTTGGAAATGTGCCCGGTAGACGTCAATAGGCTCGTCCCCTATTACGTGGTACGTGGGACTTAAACATAGCTGGCGAGTCGTGGGTGTGCAATACACCTCTGCCTACCCCTTTGGGGAATACAGGCGTGATGCTATGTTTATGTTTGTTGTTTAAACAATTTAATTTTAATTGTCAGGATGGCTGAATTGGCAAAGTATCTGGACGGTATCCAGAAGATGCAGGTTCAAATCCTGCTCCTGACTGTTATTTTCGATTTCACATTTTTCACTTTGTGTTTAATGTATAGTGCTAAGCATGTCAAATGCTAAAAATATATATAAAAATATCTAAATAATTTAAACTGGCCAAATACCAAATCCGTGTAATCATTTTTGAGTGATTGACTAGCATTATATACAAACTTTCTAATTGATAATGTTAGTAGAATTGCTAATGTCTTTTTATCATGGTCACATGAGGACAGTCTACCCGTGACCACGATATCATATAATGTGATATGATTTTATAATGTACACCCTAATGTTACAATATTCGCGTAAATATCAAAAAGTATTATAATAACATTCCTTACTCAATTTTAGTAAGTACCTTCATCTTTTTCACACCAAAGCCTCCTCTTATACCAAATGTTATTCAGCTTTTACTTTGTCTTTCAATGTCACTCCTAAAAATATAGTCACGGTTTTACAAATAGTAAAAATAATTCAGCTAAAACTACTCGCTGGGTCTAAGAAACCTTTTAACGTAAAATATATTTATACGGAACAGAGTCCATTTAATGGTGGTGTAATTTACACCAACAGACTAATGGTTGTGGATTAGAGCAGTACACCACTTCATAGCTTAATTACGAAGGTTGTTTGGTGAGTAGTTGCCTAACCTTTTTAACGACTTGTACTTGATCTGTCTTGATAAACATTAAGAAGAAGTACAACTAATTTGTGAATAAGGAAAAAGAGATTTTTTGTACGAGCGGGAATTGAACCCGCGTCTTTTCCAATCCGAGGAAGTGCTCTAAGCCACTTAGCTATCGTACAGACCTATTCAGTCATTCCAATTTTCTCATCACATTTGTCTTTACGACCAACGCCATCTATCGGAATGCATTTACATGCATCAATCCAATATAGTAAGTTTTATTTTGCAATTAAAATTCATACTATTAAATGGCGCGATTTTTTAAATATTTTTGATCTATATTTTTTTGCATTTGATATGCTTCGCTACTTTTTAAAGTACAAATTATTTATGAATAAGAAAAAAGAGACTCAAAAAGTCTCCTAAGATGATGAGGAAATAGGGATGACCGAATAGGTCACTTTTGTCTTTACGACCAACGCCATCTATCGGAATGCATTTACATGCATCAATGCAATATAGTATGTTTAATTTTGCAATTAAATTTCATACTATTTGATGGTGCACACGACCCACGTAATCATTTGTGGTTACCATAGTCTAACACCAAGTACACCAATATACTCTGTGGAAAGTATTTATCAGTTTAGTCATTCATACTGGGATCGAAAAGGCTTTAACCTTTTCCACAGTTTCTCGAAAAAAGTAAACAGAATTATTTATCTTGGTTACGAGTTACGTTAATATTGTAAGGTGACTCTGCTTTTTCATTAACAAGTAATCCTCAGACCTTTGAAACATTTTGTTGACTACAACAGTGGGGCCTAATCTTCGTCAACACTTAAGGTTTTAATAAAACACCCCAATCACGTTCCGAGAGAATAATCTTATGTATTCTGCCGCGGGAATAAACGCAATTTTGTGGAAATTGTTGTGGAAGACTTTAACAAAGAAATTGTAATACAATGCTAGATTTTTCTTGTATATGTATGTATATGTTGTATCTAGATGTACTTAATAGTAATGTCTAAACGTCCATTTCACGGGTACAGCGTTAAGGTTTTATCTTCAAAAGGGTTAGCAGAGGCGAAATTTGTCCGTTTGGTGAAGGAAAAATTTGCCCCGGGCACTGTCTCCTAGAGCTTGTAGTATAAGTAGGCCCAAGAATATAATCTTTTGGAGTGTGTTCTTCAGAGAAACTGAGATAAATCATTCCATTGCACGCTGAGAAAATTAGAATTCAAGGACTATATTTATCGTGAGTAACCGCGTCTCTATAGTTCAAAATAGTCTACAAACTTCACTATAATTGATGACTGATTCTCTAGACTAGCGTGTGTGGTTATGTGTACTTGATTATTAATACGAGTATAAATAAATATTTGAAACTTATCAAGGCATTGACAAATAAACAAAATCATCGAAATCAGTAAAAAAGGATTTTTCGTAATGGAAAAAAATCCTCAGATTTTTTTTGCGTGATATCTTCTTCTTAATAGTTATTGTGCTATTCCGGGCAGAAACAAATCCATTAAATCAAAGATCATAAGCCAGCGATTCTTGAGTTACAAGTGGTATAACACTTGACTACTTTTCTTATATAGATAGCTGGTAGAACACAGAACTCAAGCTTTATGAAAACAATTTTTAAATATAAAGAAAATCAAAGGAACTATCTAGTCGCCCACTCGAGCAATAATAGTCTCAAATTTTGGCAAAGATTAACGACTATACAAACATTATCGAGAACTTATTTACAGTATAGTGAAGTATTTAATAGATTTCAGCTTTTAAATATATGGCTTTTTGTATTAATAGAAGATTTCACAAGATTTATTGTTTTATTATTATAAAGTTTTCATAATAAAATGTAGTTTGATTAACTACCTCTAAGATCATACAAACTAATTTTATATTATTTGCTGTATTCAGCAAATAATATAATATTTACCTGGTCGGTATAATGTATGAAAATACTTCCGACAAATGGCACAGACGTCACCCAAAGACGTTAAGTATGAATGTGTTATCGAAATTAGCAGTCAGGAGCAAATGTCACGATGGCTGAATTGGCTAAGCATCTGGACGGTATCCAGAAGATGCAGGTTCAAATCCTGCTCGTGACTGATATTTTCAATTTCACATTTTTCACTTTGTGTTTAAAATAATATAATTATTAACCGTAACCGTAAATATTTGATTTCCGCAAAATTAATGAGCAAATAACTGCTAACTTAGAATAATAACGCTAATAGCTGCTAACTTAGAATAATAACGCTAATCAACATAACAATAAATGATGGCCTGTCCAAATTTGCGACCTAAGGCGGATGACTGGCGAACTCAGTGTAAAATCCGCATCCGATTTTATTCAGAATTCTGACAGCCTATCACGATTGCCAGGGCGACATTTGACAGCCTGAATCCACTGCATAACAGGCACAAATGTTAGGTGTTTACAAATAGGTGTCACATTTGTTACATAAAAACAAGAACAATGCGCTTTAAACTTACGAATAACCTTAGGTTCATCAAACAACATTAGGCTTATGACTTGTGAATAACTTCGGTAGCCATTTGCAATTGTTTAACGTCGTTCGTCAATTGCGGTTTGAGTGACGCCTTGAATGTTACAAAATGTTAGCTTGTCATTTTAATGTGGGCAATCTATACAAATAAATTAAATTGAATTGTCTAGTTGTAATGTCTCAATAACGGCTTTTTACTAAATGCATATGAAAGTATACTAATGCATTTGAAAGTATTGTGATGTCTAAATAACAACTTTCTCATAACGTAAATTATTTTATTTTTTTGTCTGATTGCTTGATCCAATCTAATCTCCGAAACAGTAGAACCAATTTCGACGGGGCTTTCTTTCGCTGATGTTATAACTTAGCCTACTTTTATTTTGAAAAAATAAATTGGCTTCCGGACTCAAAAAAAATGTCAATTGTCAGAAGTGAAAACTTAGCTTTAACTAGAAATAAAAACAAGCTAGTAAACATTACTTTTGAGATGTTAAGACATATTTTTAGGAAGTATTTTAAATGAGCTATGAATAATGATTATTATATATATCATAATATAATACAAACAAATTCATTATTTCAATTAAAACTTTTATACTATAGTGTTATAAGTTCTGTATGTATCTGAGTGTGACGGTTACGCAAGACCTGTGCTTTTTTCCACCCCAGAAGTGCCAACGTATCTAAAGAAGGTTTCTCTTCAAAAATAATTAAATTCCATGCGGTCACTGGCCAATTCATGTATAAATATGTCTATCACCTCTTTGGATAGGTCGAAAGAGATCAAAGTTTCTGAAAACGGTTCTTCAAACAACAAACATTAGATTTCCACAGACTAAATTTCTCATTTGTAAGCGGATAACAGGTACCTACGTGCTAAAACTTTATCCATTTTAAACTAATTAACAAAGTGAAGAATCTTGGTATTTATAGCTTCATAGCCAAGTAATGCTTTTGTTGTCTTCAATGATGGATTTGAAGTTATACTTTGTACGCACCAGCTTGACTATGTCATAGATATTAAAAAGCATGACTCATTGTTACTTTCCGCCTGAGTCGAGCATGCAGGCGAGAGCGCGGCACAAGCAATAGAGAAGCACGATTGGCCTAAGTGTTCGGCTTGTGACGCATCTATCGACATATATAACGTTATCACGTAAAATTATCGTCCGCAAACCGACTTTACAGACAACCATATTTTTATACACTTTTGATCTACATTTTTTAGCATTTGACATGCTCCGCTACTTTTTTAAGTACACATTATTTGTGAATTAGGGAAAAATGAGATTTTTTGTACGAGTGGGTATCGAACCCGCGTCTTTTCCAATCCGGGGAAGTGCTCTAAGCCACTGAGCTATCGTACAGATCTCTCGATCATCCCAATCTACTTCATTTGTCTTTACGACCAACGCCATCTATCGGAATGCATTATTTTACATGCATAACCATATTTTTACTTAATATAGCCAGTAATCCTTCCATCATTAGGCTTATCTCTCATTACTAGTTATAGAACAAAGAAATATTCTTGGAACTTACCTGATGTCCTTTAGAAAGTAATTATTGGCCAGACGGCACATAAAACTCGCTCATGTTAGATATAAGTATTTTGCAATAACGGTGCTCTCTTTCCTTTTAATACAAGTGGTGTGAGGGTACATGGAGTTTGTTTGATACACGAGCCCCAAACGATCACGCCGCTTCCCCGGGTAGTGCGATGTATGGTTAGGTAAATTTTTTCCGCCTACAACGTTCTCGCAATGCGTGACTACGCATAATTTTATTTACGAACACCCCGATGTCTATAAACCTGAATTCAATATTGAACCAAAGACTTCATATTTTTATACTTATGTTTTTTTATACTATAATGGTGACGCACATAGGAGAAATGTACACCATCATAATTAATTTATATCCTATATTTAAACTACTGCCCACGGCTCCGTCATGCAAAATCTAGGTTTTTGGTTATATCTCTGGATGGATATAGTAACGAGGTAAAAGTTATAAATGGATTTACAATCTAACCAAGAGATATTAAATAAAAATATTCATCAAATTCAGTGGAGTAGTTTCAACATGATGCGTGAACAAAATACAGACAAAAATTCTAGGGAAGTCTCAAATAATTGTATTTGGTTCGGCGACACCTTTCATAGGCCTATTAAATAGCACTTAAAATCGTCAAGAATACACTAATAATTAACACGAGCGCCTGAGGCGAGTGCATCCGCAATAACAAAGTGGCGATTGCAATCGCCACAAGCGGCCGGATTCCGAAGTAAAGCCTTTCATGACAAGAACCCAGCTCGAAAATCATGGGCCACTTTTTTAAATTGCCAATTGATTACAATTTAATATAATCTTTATAACTAAAATGAAATTATATTACAAATTATTTGTGAATAAAGAAAAAGAGATTTTTAGTAAGAGCGGGAATCGAACCACGCATCTTTTCAAATCCGGGGAAGTGCTCTAAACCACTAAGCTATCCTACTGATCTTGCGATCATCCCAAATTCTTAATCACATTTGTCTTACGAGTAACGCCATCTATCGGTAAGCATTACATGCATCCAATATAGTAAGTTTAATTTTGCAATTAAAATTCATACCATTAGATGGCGCGATTTTTTATACATTTTTAGATCTTTTTCGTTTAGCAATTGACATGCTCCGCTACTTTTTAAAGTACAAATTATTTGTGAATAAAGAAAAAGAGATTTTTAGTAAGAGCGGGAATCGAACCACGCATCTTTTCCAATCCGGGGAAGTGCTCTAAACCACTAAGCTATCCTACTGATCCTTTGATCATCCCAAATTCTTAATCACATTTGTCTTACGACTAACACCATCTATCGGTAAGCATTACATGCATCCAAAATAGTAAGTTTAATTTGGAATTAAAATTCATACTATTAGATGGCGCGATTTTTTTAAACATTTTCAGATCTTTTTCTTTTAGCAATTGACATGCTCCGCTACTTTTTAAAGTACAAATTATTTGTGAATAAAGAGATTTTTAGTAAGAGCGGGAATTGAACCACGCATATTTTCCTATCCGGGGAAGTGCTCTAAACCACTAAGCTATCCTACTGATCTTTCGATCATCCCAAATTCTTAATCACATTTGTCTTCAATTGCTAAAAGAAAAAGATCTAAAAATGACATTATATCATACAAAACAATTTTGAAAATTAATGTTTTGTCCTCAAGATAATATATGAATAAAAATAAATATTCACGGACATTTCACACAACGTCCTCCTGATCTCAAACTTAGCTTAACGCTTGTACTATGGTTACCAGATTACGGATATAATACATATATTACTTTTTTTCTGTAAATTCTTACATGTTAGATCGAAAACACCCAGACGCAGTACAAATATCAGTGTTCATCACAAAAATACTTGTCCTGAGTGGGATTCGAACCCACGACCTAGTGACGAAAGTCTGTTACACTACCGACTACGCCACGAGGCCCGACTAACTAACTTATCAACACGCCATTTCCCTTGCAATATTTTTATCCATATTAAATTTGTTGCACGAAAGTCCTACACACACACCACGCGTACGTCGCGACGTTTTGTCAAAACGTTTTTACTCCCTATCAAAACTAGCCTAAAGATGTTTCACAGAAATCATTGCTATAAATTTCAATTAATATTTACGTTCTTGAGTTGATTCCAAAATATTTGCGTTTTTCTGGTGGATAAAGAATACGAACTCATTTTCGCTAGTTACATAATTCAATCTATTTTCATACAATAACAAACACTCGATTTTTAGTTGCGAAACTGTTTATTTCGTCGTTACTGATTCTATTTGATGTTCAATCGTACATAAATTTTACTGGCGTCACGGAGCTATGTATATACGTATAAAGTTGTATGATGTATGCAAAATTAAAAGATGGTTGGATGATTACTTACTACTGATAGTTACAGCGATAAAGCGTAACAAATGAGCTCACTTCGTATTTAAAATATTAAAAGCGCGTTTGATCGTTTGTTATGCTTTCGCGCCGTATCTATTTGACCGATCATCATGACACAGAGGTCAGTAGGTAACTATAAAAGGACATAGGCTTTTATCCCTGAAAATGGATGATGGAATGCCTCTTGTAGGAAAAAATAATAGACGTCTCGGGACATCTGCCAAATGTGAAAACATCGAAATTATTTTGTTGAAATAATGACTGGAAATAAAATGATCATAAATTTCTCAATGTGTTTTTAAAATTTGAAATTTTGACGTGTAAAATAACGTAATGGTCATCAAGGCAATGAGCATATAAGTATCTAAGTGTGAAAGTATCCTATAATTATAATAATAGTATATAATAAATGAGAATATTGATTGAGTCTTTTATAATTCTTGGTAAACCCTCTCGTTATCTCTAGACAAATCCAAGCTGTTATCATAGAAGAAAGAGTGGGGTAGGTTATCTTCATACAAACGCACCGCGCGCGGCTTGTATGCGTGCGCCATAGTATCGTACGCACACTAACAAAATCTCGACCCGATTCTCAGTGCGCCAGTCGGAGCTAACGTCGCACAAGGGTCGTCAATAAATGAAAAATGTGTGATAATCGCAGGAGAACTTATTGCTGTGTGTTTGGCTGTCTAAATAATTCATCGATTCCAGAGTTGTCTCTGTTTAGATTACCTACTGAACAGGAAAGGTAAGGAAGTCACTTATAATACCTATAATTTTTACATGATGATGTGTGAGTGAGATACGCACTTATTTTTTTTTTGTTGTATTAGTAGTGTTTTATAAGACAGTTGAATTAGGCACGCCTACTTGCCCAATATAATGTATTACCTAGGTATTTTTGATCTGTCAAGTTGATACGCCGCTATTGCTTTGTTTACGTTTAGTAATGTCGATTTCTTAGTATTGTAGGTATAGTGACTAAGTAATAATCGTAAATAAAAATCGTAAGTTAAAATAATCTGTGTTGTGTCGTCTGGGTTCAGGGTTAGTGAGGTCGGTTTTACCTAAACGATTACAAGTAAAAAATACAACTTCCCGGCCCTTGCCAATTTCTAGGCACTGAATTAAAATTTAGCTAAAAGTGACAACCCCGAGACAGGTAAGTATGGTAGGTAATTATATCGCGGAATGGGCCGGAGATAGCTTACTTCCCCACTCTTTCTACTATGCAGTTATTGGTTTATTGATTGACGCTTCCTAGTTACATCCTTTTATCAACAGATGGCGTTGAAAACAATTAAATAAATTGCGGTGGCGATGTCGCCACGCTAACAGCTGGTTTTACCCTCCCTCCGCATTAGATGTTTTCACATCAAAGTTTTCGAATAGAGATCGTTAGTGTGCCGTAGAGTAACGTATTTATATTCTTAAGTCCACGCCAATGATGTCGTAGACAGAGATCTCGTCGTTAATATAAATGTTCACACTTCATGAAAGGAAATAAATGTCTGTGTTCAGAGACATTAGTGTCGTATTAATCTTTTATATGTTTGCAATACGAGTTAAAAACGTGATGATAGAATTATTTTTTCATTGGCGATATACAATACGTCATATCGTACTTTACATCATCATCATCAGCCACTAACAATCCACGGACATGGACATAGGCCTCTACTGAGGCACGTTACCCTATTTTACTTTTTTATCGCTGTGGAATCGTTTTACTATCCCCTCCACCGGTGACAGACGGGGTATTTGAGACTCACCGGGCACTCGGATCTTAATTGCAGCTGGAATACTCACTAAAACCACAGCGGCCCCTTTCAAGCCTATTAGCGGGGCGCCGCAGGGTCTTTCAACATTTTACTCTAATACCCCAGGCAGATGGCCTATTAACCACGCCCTGTCCCCATCAAGGTGGTGAACGACGGTGAGCGTAACCACCTTCTTTCCCCTGGCCGCGGCCACTAGAGTGAATCGGCAATCAGACAACTTGTGTTCCCGCCCCGTGGTCTCTTTTTGTAAAATTAGGGCTCGTAGACGGCGGCTATGCACGACCAGCACTTATGGCTGCTATATAGTATATCCTGGATAATCACCAATCATATTTTTATTGACGGACCTCGTGGCGTAGTCGGTAGTGTAACCGACTTCCGTGCACGAGGTCGTGGGTTCGATTCCCACTCAGGACAAATATTTGTGCGATGAACACAGATATTTGTACTGCGTCTGGGTGTTTTCTATCTATTATATGTATGTATTTACAAAAAACAACGCCCCGCGCACTTGGGCGTCACACCTTCGCGGTAGGCTTCCGCGGACGTCAGGGTACTCCTTGACCCCACCGTCCGCAGCCTCGGCTAGGGCGGCATCAGGCGCAAGTAAGCGCACGCACGCTGCCCCGCGCGCTGGCGGCGAATCGGGTCCGCGAAGGAGGATTCCTCCCAGGCCCTTTCCGCCACCTCCTTCCGCGAGATGACAGCCTCGCAGATGGCGGCGACCGCGGTCCAGGCCCTGTCGCTGCCAACCATCGCTCGCGCAACGGCTGGCAGCGACAGGTCCACGCCTATGACTGCAACGAGTTTCCGGCGCTGCACTTCCCAAGCCGGGCATGACTCGAGCGTGTGCTGCGCCGAGTCCTCGCCGCAGTCGCAGTGGTGACAGCCTGGGGTCGTCTCCCTCCTAGCGATCATGTGAAAGTATTTGCCGAAGCAACCATGCCCCGACAAAACCTGCACCAACCAGAAGGTGAGGACCCCGAGCTGCCGCCCTGTCTATTCTTCCAAGATCGGCTGGAGCGCCCCCAAGCCCGGGGCGTCTCCAGCCGAGACTTCCACTTTAGGACGGTGGCGCGGTGGGCATCTTCCCACCACGATGAAATCGCGCTCGGCGAGGGGCGGCTGCCCCCCACCTGCGCCGTCGACGCCCGCCGGTAGACGTCAGCGAGCACCTCTGCCTCCAGATCCCACGGGGGGGTTCCGGCCAACGCGCAGGCTGCATCGGTCGAGACCGTGCGGTACCCGCGTATTGCCCTGACCGCTACGACCCTCTGTGGACGCCACAAAAAGGCCCTATTGTGAGCGGCCAGGGACTCCGCCCACACGGGCGCGCCGTACAGTGCCAAGCCTAAACGACAATGTCTCTAATATTTATTTTTATCCAGAATATGCCTAAGCGACTCTAACTAAATTATGAAGTACCAACACGTAGACGACTTCGGGGTAAGAAGCTAGTTCATTCATAAAGATAACAGGGGCCCCTATTAACCTACAACAAAGCTCAAACCCTACTGAAGCATAAATTTGCATTGAAACCTTCATATTGTCATTAGGAGACGTTATCGTTATTGCCTATAAAAGCAGTCTTTGACTAAATAGGGGTTGTTACTACGAATACCATTATGTACATGACCTTGTGATAAGATCTATCAGTGCCTAAACATTGTCAACAGTACGAAGCGAAATGTTATCATAAGCTATTTAGTAACGATCTCTAATTATTCCAGAGGGAGTGAATGGGCTTTATAGGCTTGTAATAGGTATTTCCACTAATAACATCCAAATATAAGGTGATGCCTACGTTTCTCGAATATATTTTCAAAAGGCTTTTCATCAATCATTATTAAGTTGATTAAACCAACTGCCTCGGTGGTGTAGCGGTAGTGTATGCGACTGCTAATCATGAGGTCTCGGGTTCGATCCCCGGGTCGGGCAATGTTATTGAGCTTTTTCCTAAAAAGAAAAATTCTCATAACAGCCCGGAGTTTGGAAATGTGCCCGGTAGACGTCAATAGGCTCGCCCCCTATTATGTGGGACTTGAACATAGCTGGCGAGTCGTGGGTGTGTAATACAACCACCGAAGGTATGTAACATAGTTCCAGTGGCCCGCCAATAAAGGCGGAGAGACGGCACACGGCGGGTTTCTTTAGTGGGTGAGTTGCTCCGAACGACGGGGTGTGTGAGGAACATTTTTTCCCGCCTTAACAAAACAAGAAAAAAAAAGGGGGGTGTGTAATACACCTCTGCCTACCCCTTCGGGGAATACAGGCGTGATGCTATGTGTGTGTTGTGTTGCTGGTTAAACAGACAAAAACAATCCTTACTAATATTGTAAATGCGAAAGTGAGTTGGTTTCTTGGTTGCGCTTTCACGCTAACTACTGAACGAATCATCATGAAATTTTGCATGCATGTAATCTGGAGGCCAGAAATACACATAGCTTACCCGAAAAAATTATTCGTCCTCGTGGTAGGGCTTATCCATAATGACTGTACCGTAGAGTGACTTATTAATATTCTAAGGTCCACGCGGAGAAAATTATGTAAGTCTTTAATTCTGAATATAATGCTGTTGTCGTATATTTTTTGTATCAACCAGATTACGGAAACAGAGCGAAGGTGTTTCAAGCCAAAATCTCTTTAGAACGAAGCGTCGCTAAATGCGGGTGCTCGGGATGAGGTACAACGATAGCTCCACCCCTTATCAAAATCCATCTAGCGGTAAAATGTATTATACAACGTAATAGAGCAAATTTTTCATTAATTTAGTTTATCTTTTCACCGCTACGGCGTTACAAGCAAAATAGTTTGTTCCAGAACATTCTATATGCGTTAGGATGGCTGGACCACATCTATACTAATATTAATATCTATCTCTCTCTTCTAAGAAAAAAAAAACAATTTAATAAATAGGATGACTTCAATATATTCGATATTGGGTTTGCGAGTATGAAGTAAACTCTTTTGTTATCAATTATTTTCGCATACTCACCGACAGAGGACACGTCATTTTCCAATAATTATTTTTTTCAAATTTCTTGTAAATGAGGAATAAATCTTTGAAATATTTAAGATTTTAATAAATAAATTAAACTAAATTTACTTATTTGTGTCGAAAATTGCTATGCTTTTATAATATTAAAATGACAATATCTGTGAGTTGTGGGTAGAACGCCACTTTTTGGCGACAGATGTCTCTTGGTAATGAAACAAGAAAATGTGTTTTAAAATGCATACCTATATTATATTTATAAATTTAAACTACTTACACATAAAATGTTATGCCATTTTGTTTTAATTTTGATCCTGAGCCATTACTCCTTGGCTCCTAATAAACATTTTCTCATAATGGGGGTAAGGAGCATTGAATTGTAAAAGAATTATGTCATTATTAGGTACAGTATTACAAGCTTTTGTAGCAAAAATATTTTACGCAACCCAAACCGACAGCTGTTAGCACTAAAGGAATAAAATAAAGAAGGTGGAGGCAGTTCATTGTTAAATCGCCGAATAAAATAAATAGAGGCTCTCTCAAGGGACCAAAAATTATTGGTTTCGGTTTCACGAATACAAAAGTATCCTGAAACATTAGAAGTCTCATTGTTTTCAATTTTTTGGATCCACTAAATTTATTTCTAATCTATTGTTCAACATTTTTCTTCAAGTAATTCTGAAACCTATTTCATTATTTGGAAAAATTGGAAGCATTAAATGTCTGGGAAATTGAAGTTTATTTTACTTGAGATGTGGATAAATAATTGCTATCATTTGTTATGTAAAAATCAGTGAATAAACTTTAAATGAGATGTAATGAATATACAGAATTGATACTCAAATAAAAATTGGATTACTCGAGAAATTAAGGAAAGCGGAAAATATTTACCTGGTAACTTTGTGTATATATTGCTGAGTAATATTTACTTTCTGAATTTGTATGTTTAACTTACACGTTCGAGGGTAAAATTATTATTCAATATATACATAAACTCATGACTGTTAAGTACAAGAGTTTTCCACTACCCGCTTTTTACTCTCGTGAGAAGGAGACTTTATTTTGCCATCGGATGATGATACTGTAAATATCACATAGGATATATTTTTTTTGTATACTACAGGGGTGGCAAAGGTGTATACAACCCACCTTTAATAAGCGGTTGCCGTAGCTCATAGCAACACCAGGGGCGCTCACACGTTAGCGAGAGAAAAACAGGATGTGAAGAATGACAGACAATGAGTGTGGTGATGGACTAAGAATACAAGTGTCACCTCATTCTTTCCCACGGGTACGACACCCGTCATACTAAGGGGAGTAAGCAATTATCATCAATTGCATTACTGGTGGTAGGGCTGAGTACCACGTGGGAGTACTCACTTGCTATCAGGCCCGGGCGGGTTAGTACCACCATCTCCCGTGTGACTGGCCATAAACTACATCAGTGTGTTTTGGTTGTAGTAAGAGATACAATATTAATAAGGAAATGGGGAGGAAAAAAGATTATAGTAAAGGTAAAGGACATATACAGAGAATTATACGAGAATATAATACAGCGTTATATTCTATAGATGATACTCTCAGTTAAAACGAATCACTGATTTTGATAAAAGATGCGTCATTTGGAGTTTGTTCATGTTTCGCTTTATGAAAGAAACAAAAGTTATTTGTAATGAAGGATTCCGACTGAGAAATATTACATAAATTAGAATGATATTAATGTGTCTTTCAAAAAGTTTGATGGAGATGAAATGGTTTAAAGCTAGAAATGGAATCTCGACAAGAAATAAAGTATGTCTTTGTGTTTTGAAACGTATTTGGAATTAATACGGGCTGATATTTACGTGAATATTACACACAAGATTCCGCACGCGACTTCGTCTGTGTGGACTTAAATAATAAATACATTACTCTATGGTACATTAATGATCTCTAATGTAAAAATAGCTAACCCCTACTTCCATTTTTCCGGGATCAAAAAGGTAGCCTATGGCCTTTTTGGACTTCGGACTATATATTATAATTTATAGACTGTATATTATGCAAACATATGTAATGATTATTTTAGTAGTTACGGGGTATAAGCGTAAACAAACAAACTCACTTTCGCATTTAAAATATTAGGTTAACGAAATAAAATGGACTGGTGGACTTACCCGTGGTCATGAATTGTATTGTAAGGATTAACGATTATGGAATAGTAGAAAATTAAGAAGTAGTTTTATTGCTTTGCTTGTCCTAGTATGAATGGTTTGGCTCGACCAGGATAGTACCATCCTTTAACAGAAGATCAGCGTGATTCAACGGTAACTACTTTAATTATTGTGTATCATATGGTGAATAAGACCTTCCTCATCCTCTCTTTATCGTCCTTAGAATTAGCATCGCGTGATGCCTCTGATGTTACTAGTCTCTGGTACCCGCTTACCATCAGATGTGGCCGCTTGCTCTTGCCTTCGTCTTAGTATAAAAAAAATAAATCCAAATTTTAAATTTTTCGGGTACATATTTCCCGTCGTAACAAAAATAAAAAAAAGACTATCACTGCACAATTTTATTACAATTTGCTTAATGATACCCTGTTTTACGTAGTACTAGGTGGCAAACTTCAACTACTTCAAAAATGAAGAGGGGACGATACCCCTCTCCATGTTTAGTTAATACTTTCAAAGAGACACCGGGATCTATTATTTAATTGGCAGGAGCCCTTAGTGGTCAGAATTACAACTACACACACAACTGAACACAATACGGGCCCGATAATTGTATCTGTTCACATGTGGTTTACAGAACTTGGAATGTGTTACTCTGAAATTCCTGTTTCACTGTTCAAATTGGATATCACGATGTAATAATTTGTGTATCTACAATGTAGTAAAGTTCTAAAGTACAAAGTAATATCGTCAATCTTTTAGCTAAAATATTTTGATATACTATACCTATATATACTCTAGAAAGAAAGAAAGAAAGAAAGAGAAAGGTCAGGTCAGAAGTACCCTTAACCGACGTGCATGAGGAATATAATGACAAATAAATGGTAACCGTCGCCCATGGACTCGACTATACCGAGAGTATTGTCAAGCCGCTGCTCACTATTTCATTTCACAGATATGAAATGAAATATAAACGGCTATCTCCTGCTACAACCAAAACGCAACGATGTGCTTCATGGCCGGTCACACGGGAGATGGTGGCACCAACCCGCTCGGGCTCGATACCAAGTGAGTACTCTCACTTGGGACCCAGCCCTACCACCAGTCATGCAATTGATGATAATTGATTACTTCCCTTAGTCGCCTCATACGACACCCGCGGAAAAGAATGGGATGGTGACACTTATATTCTTAGTCCGTCACCACCCGGACGGAATCAATCGCGGCGCCATCTCTAAAGAATTGGGATAGGAGGTGAATAGGAAGGATAATAAGGAGGGGATAGGAAGAATTATTATCCTATTTTATTAGATAGGGAGGGGGTTTGGGCCTCTGGCCACTTTTTTTGGCGCTCTCATTCACTATACGAAACACAACCGTGGGCGTAATTAGCGTTGTTACAAGCTGTCTTTTGAGAGTGTGGTACTTCCCCGATCGAGCCGGCCCATCCCGATCGAGCCGGCCCATTCGTGCTGTGATAAGCAAGGCTCTATCAATAGAAGATATTGTAGTGGATGCGAGTGTGCGTAAATACAAAGCATTCTATTCGCTCACCTTCATAGTCTGCCAGGACCGGAAAGATATCAGGCGCAGGTCTAACGGCTATATGTAATTGCCGAGGCACAGGGGTGAAACTCCGCCTACCACCGAAGGAATGTAACAGGCGGGTTTCTTTAGTGGGTAAAGGCCCCACACTACCCTGTTCGTTGCCCCAAACGATGGGGTGTGCGGTTAGGAACATTTTTTCCCAAATGAACAAAAAAAAGGGGGGTGAAACTCCGCCTACTTTCTAATTCCAGGCAGCTTTTGAGAATTTCTTTACGGAAATCCCAATAACTTTTCTGGTCCGACCCAAGAATCAAACTCGAAACCATGATAATAATAATAATGATAAAGTTCCACAGTCACCATACACTACTGATAGACTACCGAGGTAAAATGAAAACCAAAATGTCTGTTTGTTATGCTCTAACGGCCCTTGAGTTACAATAGTAATTAAATTTGGTATGGAGTAAATATGTATCCCAGAAGACATGTGTTTATGTGAATGATGTGAGTTCGGCTGGTTATATATAACAGTAATATTTGGGAAAAAATTATGCGTATAAACAAATACCTACAAAATATAAAGCCTAGCTTTCCTTCTATTGAAGTTAACAATCAAGCTATAGAGTACCCCGAGAGGCACTCTAATTAATCACATTACTAATAAAGGTAGGAAAGACCATAATCAAAGAAAGATGAAGCAAACAGCTCGAGGCGGAGGAAATATTATTTTCACTTCACGGAGACAAGACAGCCCAGAATAATTTTAGCGCAATGCAAGAGACGCTATATTACGAGATTCGTGTTGTTTGTAATAACGCCTCAAAATTATTTTGTAAGGAAATAAAAGAAAGAATTTTCTCATCTCGACTTCAATTTAGTTGTGATATGTATGGAATAATTTATCAGTATGTTTCTAAAACATTACACACACAATACATAAAGTGGTCGAGGAAATCAGTCATATTTATTAGGTTTTTAACAATTACTACCAATCATAGTGATAGAGCCTAGCTAAATCCAGCATGAATGGTTCAGATCGACCAAAGAAGTACCACCTTCTTGCAGCACTTCGACTACTATTACATTTGGTTTAGAAACCGAAACTCATCCTTTCTCCATCATCCTAAATCTTCACATTCTCATCATCTCTTTATTATTCTTCCTCTCCATCCGAATCCCTTTTGTGGAATTGGTATTACGAGAGTAATACTTCTGGTATCTATAGGCTAAGATAACAGCTTTCAATCAGACGAGTCTTATACTAGTTTAAAACTTCATGGACTACTTATACTGCCACCTATTTAAAAACTATTGTTTCCTTGTTTCAGGTAATATCCAGACATGAA
The DNA here is from genome assembly GCA_948253155.1 of Leucoma salicis. NCBI lineage: Eukaryota > Metazoa > Arthropoda > Insecta > Lepidoptera > Erebidae > Leucoma > Leucoma salicis. The sequence goes on from OX411812.1 coordinate 1,671,583, forward strand.
GAAGTGAATAAAAAACTATTAAAATGGAGTCAACAGAAGATGAATTTATGAGCATATGTCTCAATTTAACAAGCGAGGAGGCTTTACTCGGTGGATGCAGTGATCCTGGAGACATTGAAAACGGAGAATTACTCGAAAAAGTCGTCTCCAGAGTTGTGCCAATCTTCTTTGGATTTATTGGGATAGTTGGACTTGTGGGCAATGCGTTAGTTGTACTTGTCGTCGCTGCCAATCCTGGCATGAGATCTACAACCAATCTTCTTATCATCAATTTGGCTGTAGCTGATTTACTCTTTGTGATATTCTGCGTACCATTCACAGCTACTGACTACGTGATGCCCCGATGGCCTTTCGGTGATTGGTGGTGCAAAGTGGTCCAGTATTTTATAGTCGTCACTGCGCATGCTTCTGTATACACGCTGGTTCTTATGTCTTTAGACAGATTTATGGCAGTAGTCCATCCGATTACATCGATGTCTATAAGAACAGAGAAGAATGCCCTATTAGCGATATTTTTTATATGGGTAGTGATATTAACTACAGCTATTCCTGTAGGTATATGTCATGGAGAAAGGGAATACTCTTATTTCCACAGGAACCATTCGTCTTGCGTCTTTTTGGAAGAGCAAGGTTATAGCAAACTGGCTTTCCAAATGTCATTCTTTTTGTCATCTTATGTGATTCCGTTAGCTTTGATTAGTGTGTTGTATATGTGTATGTTGACACGATTGTGGAAGAGTGCCCCTGGAGGTAGGGTGTCTGCGGAAAGTCGAAGGGGGAGGAAGAAAGTGACAAGAATGGTTGTGGTAGTGGTCGTTGTGTTCGCCGTCTGCTGGTGCCCAATACAGGTGAGTGTAAATCTTATAATATATTTTTTCTGAATTCATAACTATTCCTTTGTTGAGTATGGACTTCTCGAAATAAGAGGGGTTATAGGCCATCTTCTACCACATTGGCCCAATACGTATTGGCATGCAAGCTATCATGAACATTTCTTAGAATGCCAGTTTCGTCACCATGTTTTCCTTCACAAAACTATGATGATACATACACGCATAATTTCGAAAAGTCAAATCTGCCTTCCAAAACCATTACTGTCTTCTATCCGTGAGGTGACGGTCAAAGAATGCAAGTGTCACCACCCCATTCTTTTTCCTTGGATGTCGGTACAAGGCGACTAAGGGAATTAAGCAATTATCACCCATTGCTTTAATGGTGGTAGGTACCAAGTGAAAGTACTCACTTGCTATCGGGTCCGAACGGGGCGGTACCACTGTCTCCTGTATGATCGGTCATGAAGCACGTCAGTGTGTTTTGGCTGTAGCAGAAGATAGCTGTTTATTCTTTTATTTTTCATATCTGAGAAGTGGATTGGTGCGCAGTGGCTTGACAATACTCTCGTTATAGTTGAGTTCACAAGCGACGGTTACCACTTACTATCAGGTGGGCTGTGGCTCGTCTACCATCATAGGCAATAAAAAATTACTGGGTATCAAACTTGATGCTACTGCCTTTCAGTCTTTAGACTATCACTTCTTAGCATATTAGTAAAGTGATAGGCTCTATTCAGCAACAAATTTTGATGTGTTGGAGAAGATTATATCAGAGTCTCTCCTCTCTTGCCGTACTGATGTATCTTCGAAACCAGCAGCATCACAGGGACACAGCCCAACTTTACCAGGCGGTATTGTTGTGTGGATGCACGGCGGCTTAAGTTGCCTTAATTCATGAACACAAAGTACGAAAATTTGAACAGTCCCGAGCAGGATTTTAACCTGCATTTCCTGGAATACTGTCTCATATACTTTGCTAGTTCAGTCATCGTGACAATTGCTCAGGACTGTGAATTACGGTAACACATTCCGTCTTACGAGTAATGTCTTGGGTAACGACTGCCTTAATAAATTTCTACCATTTAGCTGTTTTTATCATTTGGGGTTGAGCATGTAGATACTAAATGGTCTACGTCCCAAAGCTCTTTATGATTTTTATTAGAAGAGTGGCAAACAAACACACTCCTTGCCTGAAGGTAAGCTGTTACTGATTGTAGTGTGGAGACGCTAGCAAAAACAAAATTATCACTAATATTATCCCAACCACAAAAAGAAATGTGGTGAAGCAGATGATTTGTCAGAATGGGTTAAGCCGTGTGTTAAGTGGGTGGGTTCATTGTCTCAAACGACGGAGTGTGCGGTTAGGAACGTTTTTTCCCCTTAAGAAATGGATGGTATATAGAGGTATAATAGTATGAATACTTACCGTTACTATACACTAATATTCTATAAGGTGGTACTTACCTGGTCTATTTTTAAAAACTATCTTTGGTTGATAAGCTTAATCTATACTTATAATAACACTGTAGAGAGGTCAATTCTGTACATTGAATACATATTCAAAATTAATATTGGAGGATGAATGGTGATCAATACTGATGCCAAAAATGTAATCAGTAATTTTTTTGTCTGTCTGTCTGTCTATATATGCACGCATGGGTCAAAAACTACTAAAGGGATTTTAACCAAGCTTGGTACGATTGTAGTCCATACTCCTAGGCAGGTTATAGGCTATATAACATAACGATAAGACATATAGGAGCTGAGCAGTGACGATAAATTTGAAGCAAGTCGGATGAAAATGCGCTTTCGAGCTCTTATCCTCGCATATGATGATCATACACCAAAAGTATGTATTACAAATATTATGATCTTCAAAAGATCTACAAAAAAGTCCTGAATAGTATATATCTATCTTTTATAAATTAGCCACAATAACGCGTTTAATCGTTTAGGCATTTCTTCAAGGTGTATTATTAAATACATAAATATATTGTATTTCACATAGATATATCTTTATCAAACTCCCATATTCAAAAAGTACACTTTAACGTCTATTTTATAAAAAAAAAATATAGAAATCGGTTTATAAACACACAAGATCATAGATGAAATAAAACTTCCAAATCTCGCCGCGCCAGTATGGGTACGGCTATACGCTTGATTTTTGTTTAACGCGAGAAACGGCCACCCGCTGCATCTATAAAAAGGCGAGGGCGCTCACGCGCCGTCTTCAAATCATAAACGTGGGAAATCCCACTTTGCCAACAACAGCCCGAGCCGAGGTCCTTACCTCACAGGGGGTGCCCTCGGGTAGCGTTGCCTAAATGTTGGTTTGTGAGCCCTCTGCGCTCACCAATTGTCCGGGTAAGGTTGTCATAGCCAACTGAGGCTAACAACAAACGTCACACACAAAAACAAAAAAAAAGCGCGCCGACTTCACTCACATTGTCACTCTTAAAGCGAACGGACGTGGTTCTTATTGACTCTTCTCGGAATAAGCGAGTTTTAGATTTTAAAAATACATAGATCTATACGTAGTTTTTAGATATAAGTTTAAAGTCCACCCATCCATCAGCCTTTTAACGTCCACTGCTGGACATAGGCCTCCCCAAGAATGAGGAATATTGCCGTAATCGCCACGCTTGGCAGGCGGGTTGGCGATCGCAGTGGATGTTGTTAATAATCGAAGGAGTGCTGCTGCCCACTCCGCCGGTATTCCCTCAGTCGGCTCTTACGATTCCCATGGGTGGAGAGGGGACAATTCTAGCGCCGGCCCCACACGGCACACACACAGTTTAAAGTATGTATTAGATAATAATATAATTAGTTTGTTTAGTGTTTTTGTTTGTTTCTCCTTCTTTTCTTTATATAATATAGTTGTTAAGTTAAACGTCGTAAAGTTAATTATAAATTTCAATTAAGTAAATATACATTTTTTCTTTTGTGTATTTATCTTATTAGGTTCTTTTTATTCCACCTACGATGCCACCTAAAAAATGGTCTTCCTTATCTCGAAATTCGAGAAATGCCAAAATAATGATAGATGCGCGTTCTCAGGAATCGTCAGAGGAAAGAGCGCATCGTTTATACTCTATGAGAGTTAATAATGCAACTGCACAAGCACATGAAAGCAGTTCTGAGAGAGAGATGCGATTAACTTCTGATAGGGAAAGAAGAGCTAGACAGTCAATGAGTTTTTAAGAAGAGATTTTGGTATTATTAGGCATATTAATAACATGCAGAAAACAATACTAAATGAAATGAGTGCAGGAAAGCGTTATCTGCACTAATTTATAGTGTACACTTTTAGTGCCTAATTGTGGATTTTCTCTGTTTTATACTTCAACTGCCTCTATAGTGCAGAGGTAGTGTAAGTGACTGCTGATCATGAGATCTCGGGTTCGATTCCCGGGTCGGGCAGTGTTATTGAGCTTTTTCGTAAATAGAAAAATTCTTAGTAGCCGCCCGGAGTTTGTAAATGTGCCTGGTAGACGGCAATAGGCTCGCCCCCTATTACGTGGGACTTAAACATAGCTGGTGAATCGTGGGTGTGTAATACACCTCTGCTTAACCCTTTGGGGAATACAGGCGTATTGCTATGTTTTGGTTTATACATCAATGTTTATAACATATAATTATACTAGGTTGTAGGGCTTGATGGTGAGTAAGACGGTGAGTTTGCCACCCCATGAGTGGTTGGTGTGGTAGCCTATAGACCAAAAGCAACCTTCGCGAGTAATCCACCCCAAGAAAAGCTATAGGACATGAAGAGGAATAATGATATAGAGGAGATGAGGAAGTGGTCAGGTAAAATAATAAGAAAGAAATGTGGGGGTGGTTTGGTAGGTTTCTAATTGGGAGATAGAAACACACATATTTAACCTTTTTTGAATTAAGAATGTTAAATATAATTTTATATTTGATACTAGCTGACCCGGCGAATATCGTACCACCATATATGTATATTTTCATGAATAAACATAGCAATTATAAATTGAGACATCAAGTATCCTGTCTCTTAAGTTGGAACAAAACACAAAAAAAAGAAAAGTTAAAATCGGTTCAGTAGTTTCGAAGTTCATTCCGGACAAACATCGTGATACTGGAATTATATATAATAGATAGGATACACATACATTTCAATGGTTTTGTAAAATCGCGGGTAAAATAGGGGTTGAATTTAGAAAGTAAAACTTTAACGCTGACGAAGTCGCGGGTATCAGCTAGTTACTAATATAATGGATAAGTTTGTGGTATTAACATGTCTATCGATTACATGAATGTGGTACACACATATGTAGACTCACGCCTGCTTTCCAGAAGGGTAGGCAGAGAGTGGGGATTTCTAATTGTCATAAAATGTAATTCCGCTGTCTACCTTTCACCCCCATGAGATTAATCGGATATGTAACTATAAATCTTCATTGCTTTTATTAATACTTCGCTCTTCTTTGCAGTTCGATGTTCTTATTAAGACTTTAATTAACAGAGCTCTTCAATTGTACGAGTATATTTCTATATATAATTATATACTTGTATAGTTTCGTGATGAGATTTTCGGGGAACTTTGTACATTCATCAACATATCTGTTATTATAATAAAACATTAATTTTCTCTTAATTCGAATACGCGACTTCGATCTGGAATCCTATTTATCAAAAATACATAGATAAACTTGTAAAAGTACAAAAGAAATTCTTGCTTTCTATGAATTCCGCCACAGACCAAAGCTATTTTTTAGATTATAACTCAGGTTTCCGGTATAGTAGCAGGATAAAATTTATACCAGTTTTTAAGCTTAATCAAGAGCTATCAAATAAAAAAAACTTTTGTAGTTTTTATGTGATGCGCGAACGAACGAAAAAACTGACCAACAGACAAAAAATCTAAAAAAAATGTTTTGTGTTCAGACACTCCTATATAGCGTTATACAATCATTTTTCTCAAATATCTTGAATGCACAGACACAGCTCTGTTACAGCTTTATAATCGTTAATCCTAGCCTTTGCCCGCGGCTTTGCCGCAGCCAAAAGTTACACTTTAGGTTATTATCTCAGGTTCCCGATATAGTAGCGAGATAAAATGTATACCAGTTTTTAAGTCTAATCAAGAACTATCAAATAAAAAAGTTTTATAATAGTTAGGATGCTGTCACAGTAAATGAATATTGATTACTACTCTATAACGTTTTAAGTTTAGAATTGAGACATCACGTTCTCGAAACTATGGTATTATATGACATTATATATGTACTCGTAACAATAGATATGAATGTACATATATTACAATTAAATTATGTTACACAGTTCCCGGAACTATAGTATGACGACAAGTACGGATTTCTCGGTTGTTTCTGTTAATATAATATATGCAGATCGAACGATGGGGTGTTCTAACCCCTCTTCGTCGCCTTACAGACATTTACAATAATCATTTCACAAACATAGACAGAAAATTTGTCCAATTATAAATTTAAATAAGTAAATAAATACTAACATAAAAAAATATGTACCATGTTTTTATAACCTACTAAAAAGTATAAAATAGTCAGTTATAAAAACATGTTATATCTATTAATTATTTTTTAAATTTATTATTACTTTCTTCTTCTTTTTTCACATTTTCATGCATTGCCATCCACTTCTGAGCTATAGCACCAAATTTCAAGTATTTAGTTCATCGGGAAATTAGTTTAAAATCAATTACAAAATTCCACCCGGACAGACATACAAGAAAGCCAGTTAATAAAAACATGGTAATTTACTAGCAGACCCGATCATGCGTTGCTGTGGCACACTCATAATATTATTATAAACTAACCTTTGCCCGCAGCTTCGCTGCAACCAAAACCTAGTTATTGGATTCCCGATATAGTAGCGGGATATATTGTCAGTTTTTGAGTCTAATCAAGAGCTATCAAAATCCGTTCAGTAATTTTTATGTGAATCCCGAACAAAACGACAGTAATTCTAAAAAAAGTTGTTTTGTGTTTAGTGACTCCTAAATAGCCTAATGCTACTAATATATTTATTTCTTCCTGTAGTTTATCGTATTACTTTTTCGGAAATAAAAGAATACCTATTTGTAGCTTTTCTTCAATTTACGTTCTGTACAATTGAATAATGTACCTAATGAATGTTGCAATACACACAATCAAACTTAAATATGCTTGCATTTTTTATACTACGTGGATCACAAACAAGCGTACGGCTAACTGATGGCAAGCGGTTACCGCAGCCCACAGACGCCAGCAACACCAGAGGCATCAATCGCGCGCCGCCACCTCCAAGCAAAGGGATATGAAGCGGATAAGAAGGATACTAAGAAGAGGATAGGTGGGATACTAAGGAGGAAGGAATGGGAAGGATGATAAGGAAAGGATAGGGAACGGGGTTTAAAGCTCTGACGCTCGCACTCACCTTATAAAATTCAACGGCAGGAATACCTAAGGTTGTTTCACGTTGATCTTTTGTGAAGGGTGGTACTTCCCCTATGGAGACAGTCCATACACGCTGGGATAACCAAGGCAGTAGAAACCATTTTAACTGATTTAAGACCTCGTCTCTATACTAAGGTTATTTTCACATGAATATACGGTAATAATTTAGCGCCGAAAACGTCTTAATATTTTGTCTAGTCTGACATAAATTACGTCACTAATAAATTGGTTCTCAGCCTGGCATATCGGAATACAAGTACTATTAATCTAAGTTATATTACAAATTAGAATTTTTAAGTGTGAATAATGTTTTAGTCTATGGTTTTAATAAAAATTAAGTACGTAATTGTTTTGTGGTATAGCTTTGTTCGTGCCAGCATAAATAGGCAGGGTTGATTAGTGAAGTACCAACCTCTGACAGAAGATTAGCGTGTTTTGTCCGCATGGTGATGGACTAAGAATACAAGTGTCACCATCACATTTTTTCTCGCGGGTGTCGTACAAGGCGACAAAGGGAAGTAAGCAATTATCACCCATTGCATTACTGGTGGTAGGGCTGGGTACCAAGGGAGTACTCACTTGCTGTCGGGTCCAAACGGGTAGGTACCCACCGTCTCCTATGTGACCGGTCATGAAGCACGTCAGTGTATTTTGGCTGTAGCAGAAGATAGCCGTTTATTCTTTCATTTTTCATATCTGATAAGTAAAATGGTGTGCAGTGGCTTGACAATACTCTCGGTATAGTTGAGTTTATGAGCGACGGTTACTACTTACCATCAGGTGGGCCGTGGCTAATCTGCCATCTCATAAGCAATAAAAAGAAAATGGTAGGTACTCCTCATGTTGTGTCTCGTATGAGTGAGTGCGAGCGCCGGAGGCTCTAACCCTGTTGTTATCCTCCATTCTTACTTTACTACCTTTTCTCTCTAAAACCTGTCCTTCTCCTCGGAGATGGCGAGTGATGCCTCTGGTGTTGCTATAGGCTACGGTAACCGCTTACCATCAAGTGGTTTGTACGCTTGTTTCACACCCTCATAGTATAAAAAAAACTTAACGAGCAAGCCTTACAGTAGTCGCAAATAAGGTGTAGCATCTGACATCTTACCTTGGTAATAAGGAACATTAACATTATATTTTGAAAAAAAAATGATTTTGGTATTATTCGAAATTATTTTTCGTAAAGAAAATTAAAAGAAATGATTTTAATAAAGAAATTTAATGAAAATTGATGAAGATGGCGTGGTAAAACTGAGGACTGCCGAGATAGGAGTAACGAGTTTAATCTCAAGGCCTGATGTCGTGATTTCTCATGTCGAAACTCTGGTGTATTTTTTTATAAATTATAGCTCTGAAGGAAAGCTATTTTTTCGATGACTCGTTAAATCTGCTAACCAGAACTGATACTCCCCCTATTACGTGAGACTTAACATAGATTGCGACTCGTGGGTGTGTAAAATACACCTCTGCCTACCCCTTCGGGGAATACAGGCGTGATGCTATGCTTTACTGCGAGCAGGATGAAGATGGCGTGGTAAGACTGAGGACTGCCGAGATAGGAGTAACGAGTTTAATCTCAAGGCCTGATGTCGTGATTTCCCATGTCGAAACTCTTGTGTATTTTTTTATAAATTATAGCTCTGAAGGAAAGCTATTGTTTTGATGACTCGTTAAATCTGCTAACCCGCACTGATACATCTTAATGCATTATAGTCAAAGCTCCTCTCACTCTGAAAGGAGACATTTTTTTGTTAAGGCGGGAGAAAGTGTACATTACCGCACACCTTGTTCGCACAACAATATTACACAACATAACAATACTCTTTATTGTAGAACAGAAATTTTACACAAAAAAGAAGTTTCTTAAAGTAATATACAAAGGGTGGTCTTATCGCTAGCTACGATTTCTTCTCAGATTTCTCAGACAACCTTGGGATGGACAAAAATAGTGAGATATGAAAAATAGGTAGAAAAGTTGTAACAATTTGATAGTAAAAGAAAAATATTGAAAAGAAACTAAAAAAGTATAGCAAGATTCTAGTGAGAAAGAAAGTTAGAAAAATAGCTTCAGTATGTAGGCCTTACATAAATACCTAACCTAAAGTTATACGTAATATTATGTAAACTAAACTAAACAGTTATAGAAAATTTAATACTATACTATTTAACATATAAGCTAATACTTAGGTAATAACTAACTTATCATCACGCCATTTCCTTTGCGGGGTAGGCAGAGAGAACAGAGTGCCAAGAGGCTCTCTTTTACTATAAATCCTAGAACTGCACTATTATTTTTTAAGGGATTAGAGGCTGCAAGGATCCTGGCCCGCATCTCATCCTCCGATTCGCACTGTGTTCGCAATACGCGCTCTTTTATGTAACCCAATAAAATAAACCAAAGGCGTAAGGTCAGGTGAGCGGGTGGCCAAGTAACTGGTCCTCCACGTCCAATCCAACGTGCACCATACTCTGCATGAAGGTATTCCCTCACGGCGAGAGAAAAGTGTGGAGTAGCCCTGTCGTGCTGGAACTACATGTCCAGGACTAACGTGAGAATTAAACTGTCGCGTCCCCGCAAACATTACACGGATATGTAGCCATTGGAATGCCTGCCGCGAAGGCAGTGGAACCACGAGGCCGGGCGAAATTTTCCTCGGAATCCCTTCGAGCTTCATTGTAGATCTGCCTAGACACAAGCATTTCGAAATATTCCTCATTAGAGTACATTTTCGTAAAATTTCACTAACGAACACAAAAAATCACAACCGAACTGATCTGAAATACCCGTGTGACTAACTAAACTAATTTTATTTAAATAAAACTAGGTACGTAAGTAACCAATTCGGTTTTTAGTTACCTACTATTATACTCAATAATAAAGGCTATGATTACACGATAAAACCATTATTTTATTATTGTTAACATTTTTCTGTAGTATGAACTGATAAGATTTAATCCTTAAGTAAGTTAAGTGATCCTTCTTGTATTATGTTTGGTGAGGCCTATTATAGGATTCCAGCTTGATGGTAAGACCCAACCGTCTTCTCTATTGAAATTGGGATGTTTCTTAATTTCAATAGCCTCACGTATCATTCTTGGACGATATCGATGTTCTTTTGCGAGGATTTGAGGTTTGTCAAACCTGATGTAATGGCGGGTGTGGTCCTTTGTGTGCTCACAAATTGCAGACTTTGTATAGCGACAGTGCTTCACATCAGCTATGTGTTCTTTGATCCGAGTTCTTATGGATCTCTTTGTTTGCCCAATGTAGGAGAGACCACAATCATAATCCAGCTTGTACACTCCTGCATCCTGTAAGGGTATATGGCACTTGACAGCCAATAAATAAACCAAAATTTGTAAAATCATATTACTGTAGGTAGATGAAACCGTTGAAACAACATATCAGCTTTGGACATCTACCATCTAAGTCCACCCGTGATCATGAATGCTGTAAAGTATTCGAAACGTCGGGATAGTATAAAAAGCAAGTAAATGCGATAGATTCCGTAAACGTAGTTTTATTTCAAAAGATTTTTCGAATTCAAAACAAAACGTTAATTAAAGAAAACACATCTCTACACACACTTTAATAAATCAGGTATAAGCAATTTTAATTGCAATTCGTAATTTATTTATATGAATATATTAAAATAATAATCAAAATACATAAAAAAAGGTGTTGACGCGCTGTAAACAAAATTGCACCACTGCTTTGAAGTTGTCGATATTAAGCTTTCAAAATGATAGTTGTTCATTGACGATGACAGTTAGGATAAGTGTGGCATGTTACGAATTTAAAAATAAATTTTACTTTTGTAGTTATGGCCAAGGGATCAAGTGTCCCAAGGGATCAAGTGTCCTCAGTCTCCCCTATAAACCTGCCATATGACGGCATAATTCAAACTTAACACTCTTAACATTAAATTACACTTTACTGATCCTTTTTATAGCATTCCACCTCGTACCGAAATGGTAATAGAGTCCACAGTTGATAATCCTGAAATAAAAGAAAGCATAGTACTAGATCAACACAAATCCGATAAAGTCTTCATAGCGAACTGCATATTCCTAGTCAAAATAATCATAGAATTAACACCACAGTTATCAACACATCCGAAGAACCAGTTACTTAACTCAAACCTAAAACTTAAACTAGAGCCTATAGACAACAACACTATTCCTATTACACCGATATCCTACACTCAACATAACACTTCCAATCGCACTGAAACAGTATTAAACTTACTTAGATTATCACACCTCAACCAAGAGGAAAGATCAGGACTCCTTGAAATCTGTTCAGAATACTCCGACATATTCCATCTTCCTAACGACAATCTATATTATACTAACGCCATAAAACACGAAATCCGTACATCATCATCCATAGCTATTCACACTAAATCCTATCGTTTCCCGAATGTCACAAGAAAGAAGTGGCATCCCAAGTAGATAAAATGCTCGACCAAGGTATAATCGAGCCATACGCGTTACCATGGTCATCACCCATATGTGTAGTCCCTAAGAAGGCTGACGCTTCAGGGGAACGTAAATGGTAAGTCGTAATAGACTACCGCAAACTCAAAAACATCATCATCGGTGAAGTTTATCCTATCCCACAAATTTCAGAGATCCTTGACCAATTAGGCAAGAGTCGCTATTTCTCAACCCTCGATCTCGCATCAGGGTTCCATCAAGTTCGCATTTCTCCTGAAGACGCTGCGAAAGCGGCATTCTCTGTGCCACAAGGCCATTTCTAATTCAATCATATGCCATATGATCTGAAAAATGCACCATCTACCTTTCAAAAACTAATGAATACTTGTCTTTCAGGGCTACAAGGCCTCCGATGTTACGCATATTTTGATGACATCGTAATTTACTCAGCCAATCTAGAATCCCATATAGAAAATCTATTATCCGTTTTCCACAGGCTCAGATCATTTAATCTTAAATTACAGCCAGATAAATGCGAGTTTTTTCGTAAAGAAGTTGGTTATCTCGGTCACATAATAAGTGACAAAGGTGTAAAACCTAATCCCGAAAAGCTAAAAGCAGTAGCAGATTTCCCAGTTCCTAAATTACCTAAGGACATCAAAATGTTTCCTAGGACTAGTCTCATACTATAGAAGGTTCATTCCCAACTTCTACAAAATAAGCAAACCTCTCACAAATCTCCTTAAAAAGGACATCCCATTCCTCTGGCAGAACGAACAACAGCTCGCATTCGAATCCCTTAAACAAAAATTAATCACGGCACCTATCTTAATATATCCATTATTAAATTAGCTTCTTTAATGAAGGATAATATTTTGGCAACAACTTCAGTGATTTCATCTTATAATGAAACCCTGAATAAAATAAAAATTAACGAAGCCATATTGTTAAAGGCTAACGACAACCTCTCAGATAAGGTCATAAAATTAACAGCTACAGTCAATGAATCGCAATCAGAAACCTACATTAACACCATTACCAACAGTCTTTCAACTTCCATATTTACTTTATCTTCTCAATTAGAAGACATAACCAATGCCATTTTATTTAGCAGCCAGAATATATTACACCCGGCTAAAATCACACCATCACAACTACACCGAGAGCTTGTACCTTAACCACCGTTATTTGCCTAAAGACCTAGAATTTCCTGTACCTTTAGAATTAAGCCACATACATACCCTTTTAAATGTTTCTAAAATAGCTTTCTACTTTACAAATGGTAAAATTATATTTGTATTACAAATAACTTTAGTTTGTGTCAACGAATTCATACTGTCTCATGTAATAGCCTTACCCGTACCCATAACAATAAGAAACCAGATTCTTTTAGTTTAATTATACCAGATACTAAATATATTGCAATAACCAAAGACAAAACGCAGTATTGTACTTTAGAAAACTTAAACATGTGCCAAACCATCAGTACCGGATCGTATATCTGTGAAATAACCAGTGTATACACAAGTGAAGCAAGACCATCGTGTGAAAGTGAATTAATATCAAAACTAATCAGTTAAATACCGAATCAGTGTAAAGCCACGTTAATATACGGATAATTAGATATATGGAAATTATTGTCAGATAATCGTTGGTTATTGTTCAGTCAGAACCCAATAAAGTTTCAATAGACTGCCAAAACCCACAATCTTCAGAAATAAATGTATTGGGTACAGGAATACTCACTATTCCGAATGGTTGTACAGGTTACTGCAAAAGTACAATCTTAACCTCTGTGAATAATTTAATAAATATAACATCTCCGGTGATACTGGCAGAATTTAATATAATTAACGATTCATGCTGTAATATAGATAAGTTCGTTAGATTTAAGGAAAGTGTGCATCCCGTAAATCTACAAAACATTGATTTAGATAATATTAATAAATATAAGGAAATTTTGGAAAACTCTGTCAAAAATGTAGATAAGATAATATATATACCTAACATTGTCAAATACGGGACACATTTTATTAATTTAAGCTTATTCATTTTTTTTATTATTTTGTGTTTCATAATCTATAAACTATTTCTTTATTGTAAGTCCGAAAATAAACTCATACACTTTTGTATTTCTAAAACTCAATATTTGCCTGACAATACAAACAACTCAATAGATAATAACTTAAATAATATTTCTAGACCTAACTCAGCCGTAGATGAAACTTCTATGGTTAACTATAGAATTAACGTGTAGATTCCGATTTTTTCTAATATGAACTTTGGAAATTTAAACCCAAAGTTCATTTTAAGGGGGGAGATGTTATATCCTTCTTCTGTTAGATATAATGCAATAGTCAACCCTTCACCCTACCAGCCCTAAAGCCTGGTAGCTACTTTGCGGACTCGGCATTATGTAAACATATAAAACTATGCCAGAGCCCGCCCCGAGTCAGTCTGCGCTTACATCTCATACGTTTATTCTCGGACCCTATTTCTATTGTGAAAGTTTAATCCTAAATAAATATATATTTCAGTGTTCAGTAAAATAGTAACTTTTAAAGATTTGCGAATTGTAGGGGAGAGGTGGCTTGAAGGGGACATTTTTCTTGTAGATACTCTAGTAAATGCTCGATATAATATTTTAAATAGGTGAAATCTGAATGTTAATCTAAAATTAATCTTCTATTGAAACAAAACTATATAATTAATATTTCTTTATTCTTGGCTACAAATTTTCTAATTCTTTTAAAATGTGCATTGTGTCCCTTTCATAAATGAACTTTATTGAAAGGGAAATTTATGAAAGGGACAGTACGTTATATCCATAGAAAATCACTTTATAACATATTAACACTAGGTCAGTAATGTGTAAAAATCAAATGTTTCAGTAACAAACAATCATCAGCTTTAAAATAAATCCACTTATACTAATTGTGAAAACAAATATACCATTCATAAAAATATTTAGAGAAAACATTGATGAATAAACTATTAAGTAACGAACAGTTTTATAATTCTCTTCTTTAATTTAGTATAATTAGAAGTTGATGCAGTTGCTTTAGCTTTTAACACCAATCTATGTAGGTGTGATTTGCTAACATTAAATACTTCGGCAGCCGATCTCACAGAAATCCCTCTCTGTAAATTTTCATTCATAGCTTCTTCAATTTTGTGTGCTTCGACACGTGTTCTCTTTTTAGGCGGCATATTTAAACTGCAAAACTGAAAAAAATTATGTTATTGTGCAATCAACAAAATATTGGTCATGAAAGGGACGTCCCATTCATAACCATTTGTTGTGTCCCCTTCATAAATATTACACAAAAATTCAAACAACCATAAAAACGACTACTAATAAATATAAGTTTACTGACCTTATGTTATTGTATCTTTATATAACTAATCAATCACAAACACTGGTAAAAAAATACTAATCAATTTACAACATTTCATAAAGCATTTTTAAATAACAACAAAAAATTACTTTTTTGTACGATTACGAACACTTGCACACTGTCACCATCTTTAAAATGACAGGAGTGTGACGTTAGTTGCGAATGGTTGTGCTTCGGGGTTGCCACAGAACAAAAAACTGCCGTCACGAGAAGTTTAATATTTTACCGATTATTTAAATCGTCCCTTTCAATACGTGTCCCTTTCATGCCACCTCTCCCTACACATATTTAAAGTAACATAAACGGGTCTTTTTTCGCGTATAAATTAGGTGAAATTCTTAACTACCTTTTAACGCAGCCTTGCAACGCAGCTGCAACAGCTGCAACACAGTTGAAACGTCGGGTAAAAGGTAGTTAAAAATTTCACCTAATTTATACGTGTAAAAAGACCCGTTTATGTTCAGTAAAATAGTTTTTTTAAAACGTAAACTGAAAGGGTCCGTATACCAGTACGAAGTGAAAAGAAAGACATTAACACATTAAAAACATTTTAAGAATTATATAAATAAGTGGATATAGAAACTGCAATTTCAGTACAGTATAATAAAAAAAAATAAGTAAGTATAATGAAAAAGAAATCAAATCACACTTTCTTTTTTGTTTTTTATATGTTCTATCTACTATCTACTCGACGAGCTAGCGGCCTCTGCTGGTAAGTGGCTACTGCCGCTCGTAGATACGACAGTGCCAGAAGCTCTTTCGAACCTACTGTAGAATGAATACCAATTCAACGTGGTCACAATGTCTATCACGGCAACTGTTAGTGACAGAACATTAAGCATATTCGTTTTAAAAATGGAATCCACATTAATATCTAACAAAAATCATTACTTAAACTGAATATTTCAATTCAAATTATATTATAATTAATTAATTGTATAGTTATATAATTTTCTAGTATAATTAAATTAGTTTTGTACCTAATAAAATCTTCACTTTATGTAGCCCTACGGCCAAAACCCTTTTTAATTGCCTCGATCAAACCAGACTACCTGAAATTAAATGAACAGAATAACGAACTAAACTAATAATATAAATTGATTTAGCAAAATGATCTGTGTTAAAATAATTATAACAATTTTAAAACTTAGAACTATTCTACTCTTTTACTCTATTAGTAATTTTGATCTGTATTTTAGCACTTGACATGCTCAGTTACTTTTAAAGAATAAATTATTTGTGAATAAATAATACAAATACTTAGTATTAATTTTAATTGCAAAAAAATAAATAAATTAATTAATTAAATTTTTATGCCCGGTAGACGTCAATAGGCTCGCCCCCTATTACGTGGGGCCTAAACATAGCTGGCCAGTCGTGGGTGTGTAATACACCTCTGCCTACCCCTTCGGGGAATACAGGCGTAATGCTATGCTATGTTTTAATTGCAAAATTAAACTTACTATATTAGATTAATGCACGTAAATACATCGTAATATATATAGATGGCACAGGTCATAAAGACAAATGTGATTTGGAGATTAGGTATGGCAGTCACTTGGTCACTGCGATGGCTCAGCGGTCTAGAGCACTGCGATTGGAAGGTACGCAGGTTCGAATCCCGCTCGCAGTAAAATTCTCTTTTTCCACATTTTTCTTTAAAGTGAGCATGTCAAATGCTAAAATACAGATCAAAATAGTCTGAAGTTATAAAAGTGTAAAGTTTTATATCCTTATAGCAAAATACCATTATCCCCAAAAAACTACTGTTATTTCAAATGCAAGACTCATCATATGAATGGTCATATTCTATGGTCAAATTAGATGGAGATCTCAATAACATTAACATCTAAATAACAAAATTATTAGAGCATAAATATAATTACTGATAGAAAAGATACAACTACTTATAAATGGGGTTTAATAGTAATTAAGCCTAATGTATCATATTCCGTAGATTTTCAAACTTTTACCTTAATTCATCCCCGATGGTGGTCACCTGCGAGATCGGAGAACTTTTGTATAATAACTTGTTTGACTCAGCGTAAACCTTTACAAACTTATTTAGAAAATAAAATAGCATATAAGCGGCTACGTACAACATTACCGCCTTCGTTTATGTATATTTACTATCAGTTTGCAAAAATACTTACCTCCTTATGACGATGGCTAAATAGAAAAAATATTGATGTTCTGGCCTATTGATTTATTATTTAAAAATATAGCAGATATTTTATTTAGAAAAAAATACGGCTGTGTAAAGTTAAAAAGCAACTTCAAGCCCACCAAAATCAAGTTAAATTAGGTTTTTAAAAAACTTTTTGTCATAAATCGAAAGTGCATATAGTTTTATGTAAGTTTTATAGCAAAACTGTTTTTGTAATTAATCTTTAATTAATTTGTATTTTTTTTTGAAGCTGGAAAAACTGTTCCTATCCGCACACCCCATCGTTCGGGGCAACGAACAGGGTAGTGTAGTAGCCCTCACCTACTAAATAAACCCACAGTGTTCCGTCTCTCCGCCTTTATTGGTGGGCCACTGGAACTATGTTACATTACTTCAGTGGTCCGCCGGCGGACATCTCGAACTACCCTGAGCGCCCGTGACGTCACGATGTTTACAAACAACCAACGTTACAACTGCACATTTTTTACGTTTTCATTATTAATTAATTCAACAGCTGTGTCTGTACATTTAAAATATTTAAGAAAAAATGACTGTACAAATTATTTATGAATAAGGAAAAAGAGATTTTTTGTACGAGCGGGAATCGAACCCGCGTCTGTTCCAATCCGGGGAAGTGCTCTAAGCCACTGAGCTATAATACAGATCTTTCGATCATCCCAATCTGCTTATCACATTTGTCTTTACGACCAACACAAATAGTATGAATTTTAATTGTAAAATTAAACTTACTATATTGGTTTAATGCATGTAAATGCTTCCGATAGATGGCGTTGGTCGTAAAGACAAATGTGATAAGGAGATCGGGAAGATCGAAAGATCTGTACTACAGCTCAGTGGAACACTTCCCCGGATTGGAAAAGACGCGGTTTCGATTCCCGCTAGTACAAAACATCTCTTTTTCCTTATTTACAAATAATTTGTACTTTAAAAAGTGGTGGAGCATGTCAAATGCTAATGAAAAAATGTTTAAAAAATAACTATGAGAGTATTTCGTATAACACATTTAACGCGCATTAAACTTATCAAAATACTATTATTTTGACTAACCTCGACGTTTCGGCTGAGTTGCACCAGCCGTGGTCACGCTCACGAGTAGACTGGTGAGAGCAGGTGTTCGTCGGTTATATTGTGTGAGAGTATCTTGATTATTCTACCCTCACTTTCTGTCCGCAAAGCATTAAGGTTCCTACACAGACTACTGAGAGTATTTAGGTTTATAAATACAAAACGTTTTAAAAAGAAAAATACATATTCATAAGTACTTTTTAAGCATCTTGTAAGTATTAAAAAAATTAGGATGTATAAGAAATGCAAACGGTTCATGCTGCTTCTTGACTCACTTTGAGAAACCTTGTTATCTTAATCATTATTACAAAAATAACCTGTAAGCCAAGAACCTAATAAAGCATAGATAATGACAATAGATTTTTCCGAGAAATATAATCTCACCACCCTCTTATGCGCCCGATATACCTAATTCATATTTGATTATTTCTACCTTATTGGACTTGGAAAGACATGGAAAAATAACGATGTAATGGCGACATCTTGTTTCGATTGGCTGAATATCATTGTAATATAATTTGTGATAGCTAAAATGATATTTTATTATATTGTGGTGTACAGACTAAGAAGTTCAAGCTTTATAGATTCCACTTATACCGAAATTTAGGGACTTAAACAGCCATAGTTATGAAAGTTTAATGATATACGTTTTTCGGTTATATCTCAGGTTCCCGATATAGTAGCGGTATAAAATGTAGTGTATTCGCCGTGTGGGGCCGGCTTTAGAATTGTCCCACCCCTCTCCACCCATGGGAGTCGTAGGAGCCGTCTGAGGGAATACCGGGGGAGTGGGCAGCAGCACTCTCTCGAGTATTAACAACATCCACTGCGATCGCCAACCCGCCTGCCAAGCGTGGCGATTATGGCACTATCCCCCATATGAGCGAAACACATGTTGTGGCGTTCTCTTGGGGAGGCCTATGTCCAGCAGTGGACTTCGAAAGGCTGATGGATGGATGGATGGATGATAAAATGTATACCAGTTTTTAAGCCAAATCAAGGCCTTTCAAAAAAAAAAACAAAAGAAGTTGCATTAAAATCCATCTAGCAGTTCCTTTAAATAAATTCTAAAAAAAAATCTAGTTAAATCATTTTCTAGTTTTCGGTTATATCTCAGGTTCCCGATATAGTAGCGGGATAAAATGTATACCAGTTTTTAAGTCTAATCAAGGCCTTTCAAATAAAAAAAATGCATCAAAATCCGTTCAGTAGCTTTTGTGTGATGCGCCAACAAACAAACAGATAAACAGACAAAAATTCTAAAAAAAAATGTTTTGTGTTTAGCCATGCCTATATAGCCTATTACAATATTTTTTTCTCAAATATCTTAAATGTACAGACACAGCTCTGTTACAGCTTTATAATAGTATAGATAACAAAATTGATTAAGTGCGAGTTAAACTCACGTGATGGGGGTATGAGGGGACGATTATCTATACCCAACCTCTAGTCCCATAGGTAATATATTTTTTATCTGACCCAAATTTGTTTGTTCCAAAGTTGTTTTAAATACCATAGAATTCCAATAAGTTTTACTGTAATCTATAGGTAAATAATTATTCCCTTTTTTGATCTATATTTTTTAGCATATGACATGCTCCGCTACTTTTTAAAATATAAATTATTTGTGAATAAGGAAAAAGATATTTTTGTACAAGCGGGAATCGAACCCGCGTCTTTTCCGATCCGGGGAAGTGCTCTAACTCACATTACATTTGTCTTTACGAAAACTACGTGGAACTTAAACATAGCTGGCGAACCACGGGTGTGTAATACACCTCAGTCTATCCCTTCGGGGAATACAGGCGTGATGCTATGTTTAATCAATAAATTCCTAGACTATGAGATTAGGTATTCCTTAATTCGAAATGCTGATTTACCTATGTCTGCGGTTTCTACAATACAACTCACATGTAAAGCTCACGGCTGATCGATACCTTATGTGAACAACGTTTCATTTCACTGAACCTTTGGGAAACTGTTTTTAATTAAAGGTTATTTTATTGATTGTAATGCTTATTAATTTTAATCTATCTATTCTACGCTATTAGGCGACTTTGAACGTATAACGTATTTATTTAAATTTTGTTGATTCTACGAGTATCTGGGAAACAGATGCTTTGGCAGTTCAGCCACCGTAACAACTGCTTGGGACTGTGAATTTCGATAACACATTTCTTCTTAAAGACGTAGGTAAAGCTTCGACCTCTTTTTTTATTGGCACCAACTTCTCACAGATTATTAGCTCAAAGTACATTTTACTATTGTGTCTCATTTGTTGAGTGAGATCTCAAAGCTCACTGCTTGCCCGCTCCACATCACATCTCTTTTGTTACTGGGGATCGAAGTAATCTCTTTTCAATTAGTTATTAAGTTAAATTTATTATCTAACTAATGAATTGTACTTCTCGTCTGTTTCAGATAATCTTGCTAGTGAAGGCTCTCGACGCTTACAATATTACCTACTTCACAGTAACAGCTCAAATAGTGTCTCACGTTCTGGCGTACATGAACAGCTGCATGAACCCCGTGCTTTATGCTTTTCTATCAGAAAACTTCAGAGTCGCGTTCAGGAAGGTAAGATCAGCGATATGTACTGAGTTTTACTAATATTATTGATTTGGCCGTGTGGAGCCGGCTTTAGAATTTTCCCACCCCTCTCTACCCACGGGAGTCGTAAAAGCCGACTGAGCGAATACCGGGGGAGTGGGTAGCAGCACTTCCTCGAGTATTAACAACATCCACTGCGATCGCCAACCCACCTGCCAAGCGTGGTGATTACAGCATTATCCCCCATGACGGAACCGCTCCTTGTGGCGTTCTCTTGGAGAGGCCTATGTCCAGCAGTGGACTTTGAAAGGCTGATGGATTGATTTGGAAGCGAGTTTGATGCGATTTCACGCCTTAACTACTGAACCAAATCATCTAGAAATTTTGAATTTATATCCGAAACTCAGAAAAGGAAAATGTACGATTCAAAATTATAAGGCTCCAGAATTTGGACGATCATTTCTTTGGCGCTATTATAGGGAAAAATTTCTGCTGCCAATACCATCTAGTGCTAGAGCCGTGCTTACCCTAGCACGAATGGGCCGGCTCGATCGGGGAAGTACCGCCCTCTCACAGAAAATCAGCGTGAAACAACCGTTGTGTTGCGGATGGTGAGTGAGAGCGCCGGGGGCAAACCCCCTCCCTATCCTCTTCTTATTATCCTTCCTATCCTCTCCTTAGTGTACAACCTCTCCTCTCCTTATGATCCTCTGCCTATCTACCTCCTATTCCTTTTACTTGAAGATAGCGACGCAAGAGTGATGAGGGTGTTGCTGGCGTACGCTACAGCAACCGCTTACCATCAGGTGGGCCGTAAGCTTGTTTGCTACCCACGTTGTGTAAAAAAATAATAAAAAAATTAAAAATGCAGTAATTTTCACATAAATTGATAACGATCAGCGAGCTGTAATGTTATTTGCTATGTTCTTCCTTTTAAATGCATAGACACAGCTCTGTTACAGCTTTATAATAGTCGGGATTTATATTTTAACTTCACGCTTACAAAGTAGAGATTAAAAATTTAGTATTTTTATATAGTGTTAATCCCAAGTGTCTTTTTCCTTTTTAAAATCAATAGTAATCTTGACGACCAAATCTTGGAAACACGATATTACCTACGTAACCGGACGCCTGTTAGAAATAAAAGTTATTTGTACAAAACTCATTATCCAACCTTTGTTCAGAGAATTCTTCACAGTAAAAGCTGTTTCAGATTTGTTTGCCTATATTAATGTTATTAAAGTGCTATCTAATTTTGCTGGTATAAAAAATATGTTGTAGCTGTTGATAGCCTTGTGGTAAAACCAAGGACAGCTAGACAACGGTATTGAGTTCGATCCCTAATCCAAGATCACGCCACACATCTTTGACTTTTCTAGATTTTTTTAGAGAGTATGTTTGTACTTTTTTACAAATTAAAATATCAAACATCGTGAGGAAACCTGCAAGCCTGAGATAATTTCTCGACGGCTTGTGAAGTCTGCCAACTCGCACTAGGCCGGTGACGGACTGTGCTCTAAATTCCTGTCACAATGAGAACCATATCAATAGTCATTCAGTTATAGGTTGAAAAAATGGTAGTTTTTGGTTATTTCTCAAATTCATTATATAGCAACGAGATAAAATGTACACCAGTTTTAAGTGCAATCATGAGCTACAAAACAGACGGTGGTACCGACCCGTTCGGGCCCGATAGCAAGCGAGTACTCTCACTTGGTACCCCGCCCTACTACCAGTAATGCAATGGGTGATAATTGATTACTTCCCTTAGTCGCCTTGCGACACCCGTGGGAAAGGATGGGGTGGTGACACTTATATTCTTAGTCCGTCCGCACCATACTTGAGAAATACATATCTGCCTAATGCAGATATGTATTTTTCAAAAGTATCTTTAATGTACCCTGTTACAGATTCACAATAGGATTTAGTATTTACTTTGTCCCTTTAGTAAATGCCTTAAAAATAATCCGAATATAATACAAAATATATTTATATTTCAAGAATACTTATACATCAGAGTGTTTTCTACGAAGCACTCAACAACTGCTAAGAGACCGTGTTAACAGTTAGAGTTATGCTTGTACGTATTATTTTTGTGTAAGTAACATTTATTTTGTAAAAGTATACATTGACTGGTGTATTTTGGGGATGCGAACGTGTCATTGACAATTGACATATCAATTGTTATACAGTGATAAGTAACGAGACAAAAGAGTTTTATTTTTTCACTTATTTTAAGATAAATAAACCAACGCATGTGTTATCATTCTCATGGAAAGGATTAAGAGGTGGAAAGGAATTAGGCAGGGGATGAGCCTTTATCCTACAGCGCTATCACTTACTAATTGAAACAGTAGAAATACTTACCGTTACCTTACGCTGATATACTGTTGAATGGTATTTCACCGGTTGAGGTTGTCTATTAAAGCTCGTTCAAAAAACAATATGGACGATTAAAATTTTATTTCATTTTATTTTATAATTATTCTTTTTTACTTCTGAAGACTATAGTCTTCCTTCTTTTTTTTATATTTTCATGGATTGTTATTTACTTCTGAACTATAGTCCAAATTTCAAGTATCTAGCTCATCGGGAAGTTCGTTTAAAATCAATTACAAAATTCCACTCAGACAGACACAAAAACGACATACAAGAAAACGAGTTAATAAAAACATGGTAAAATAAAAAGCTACATTGCTTCACTTCTAAAGATTGCAGCGTAATGTTTTATATGTTGGAGTTGGGAAAATGAGGGGGCGTCACTATCAGGATGGTCACACATGAATAACATGATCCCATCAAAACAACACACTAATCAACAGTTTCTTTGTATTTACAGGCTCACGTAAACTTAACTGTTTACAAAGATAGCAAAATATTCAAAGATCAAGATGGACTATAAAGCGTGGAGCGGTCACGACTGTTGGGTCTCGTGTAAGGAACATAAACTCTACCCGAGGTCTCGTGTCTCACGAATGAAGGCTTCCTCGCCAATCGAGGTCTTCCACGCAGGCCCGTTGGGGCCTCGGGGTAACTGTTGTCTGGGCGTTGGCCCATCTCAGTGGGGGCAACGCTGCCTGCTACGACAGGCGGGTCACTGGGTGGGAACTGAGTTCCGTAGTGTCAAATTTCGGGAAGGTCGTCACAGCGTGATCGAGCCCGCAGGAAGGTCCCGCGAGCGATCAGCGGCCGGCAGCAATCTTGTTCAGTCCGTGGGCTACAACCCACCGCTCAGCGAGGTCGAGCTTACCGGAGCGAACCCCGGCAAGCGCCTATCAGCCAGTGGTGAGAAGCGTTCTCGTTAGGGAGTTGTGACGTCCCCAGAGACGAAGTCTCGTGGCAGGCCCCTTCTGTCCCGCGGTCGCCGATGGTATGGCGCGATGCCCCGCAAGCTGCGGGTTCGCGCTCCGTCGGCCCGCTCGAACATCGAGGTGCTCAGGCGTCTGATGTAGTCATCGAGGCTCTCCATGCGCAGATCCCTGACGATCACCCTATTCCGCACATAGCGCGGGGCATCCGTGATCGTGCGTAGCGCAAGTGACTGTTGTGCACGCAGCAGCCTCCGGTTGGACTCGCTGACCAGCACATACCACGACGGGGCCGCGTACGTGAGGTGCGAGCGGATGTACTGCGTGTACACGCCGAGTTTGGCTCGGAGAGGCAGTTGGGATGCCAAGACAGACGAAGATTGCCTGAGTCTTCGCCACGTTGACCTTCAGTCTCCAGTCCTTCAAGCCAACAGGGAAGTGCGTCCAGTGCTCGCTGCATCTTGACTGCCGCGTGAGCGGAGGAAAGCGCTTCCTCGCCGTACCGACCGTCCGCCTTTATATCTCCACGACAGACGATAACAAAATAAGTCGAGTGGTGGGGCGGCCAGTTGGCTTGCATGTGTATTTGCACCTACGCGCACGTGTTCTTGCAGCTTCGCGCACCTGTGCTTTTTTGTCTCGACGCACCTGATGACGCTCTCCGACATAACTTACTAACTTAACTAACTTATCATCACGCCATTTCCCTTGCGGGGTAGGCAGAGAGAACAGAGTGCCAAGAGGCTCTATTCTTGCATACATCTCTCGCTTCATCAACATTCATAACTCTCTTCATACACGCTCGCCAATTTCGGAGACTCCTGACTCCACCTTCCTTCAATACATGACTGATTTGGTCTAGGTAGGTAAGTCTCGGTCTCCCCCTGTACCTACATCCTTCCACTTTCGTATTATATATCTTCTTAACCAGTCGCTCGTCTGGCATTCTTTCTACATGTCCAAACCATCGGAGCATTCCCTTTCGCATCTTTACACCAATACTTTTATTCATATCAACTCGCTCTCTTACGTCATCGTTACGAATGCGATCTGTCAGCCTCACTCCACAGATTCTCCGCACAGGTCGCATTTCGACCGCATTGATTTTACTCTCATGCTCTTTTTTGCATACCCAACTCTCGCTTCCATATAATAACGTTCGGACAAGCACTGCGTTGTGTATTGCGACACGTGCCCTCTGGCTGAGGTGATGACTACCGAGAAGTTGTCCCAATGCTCCGTTGACTCCCCGCATTCACTCTTCTCTCTACATCAGTGGTGTACCTTCCATCCCGACTGAATCCACATCCAAGATATACAAATTCATCCACTTGTACTTCCACTTGTTCTAGCACACCATTTCCTATTGCTCTCCGACATAATATTAAATAGCCTGTCCAAATAAGTAAAATATTAAATACAAGTATATTTTTTCTGTTCAATATAACTACACTATCTACTATACTTAGAATCTACAACTTGTGTGAATTAATAAGTTGTGAAATGCAAAAAGATTTTGTCTATTCCTTCTTCTACTTCCAGAGATTAGCGATAACAAACGAACAGTTTTATTTTATTAGTATCGATTCACGAATTTCTTGTCTAAACATTATAATGGAATCAACTGGTATAAATTGGTTAGTCCGCCTGGCATTTTGCCAGTAACCGAAGTTGAATGCCAGTAAATTGGCGTCGTTTATATTGAGTGTCATGTTTAGTAGAATTTGATGGAGCTGATGCCAGTTAATGGCAATTTATTAGCTGTATTTTATTTTAGGGTGTTTTCTATCTAATAAATCTATGTATTTACAAAAAAATAGTAATATATGTATTATATCCGTAATCTAGTTTCCATATCACAAGCGTTAAGCTTAGTTTGGGACCAGAGGACATTATGTGAAAATGTCCGTAAATATTTATTATTATTATTATTTGCCGTGTGGTGATGGGTAAATACAAATCTTCATCGCCTGATACGCTCTAAAGAGAATGGGTTGATAAGATTTTGTTCACAACCCATGGATTAGATTAGATTGAGTGGAATTTGAAGCATAGTCCGTCGCAGGCCTAGTACGGGCTGACAAACTTAATAACCTGTCTCGAAAATCTCCCAAGCTTTCAGGATACCTTATCATGTTTTGATGTGAAACATCTAATGCGGAGGGAGAGTAAAATCTGCTGTTAGCGTGGCGACGCTTTTATTGTACCTACTTGTCCCGTTCAAATCTTGCAAGTTAAATTTGACACACTTCCCGGTTTCCGATTGAGCTGAAATTTTACACGCATGTGTATGTCACGTGACAATGCCATATTATGATGACAAGGAGCTGATCTGATGATGGAGCTGGGAAGGTGGATATAGTAACTCTATAATGAAACGGCGCAACCCCATCGAGTTTGGGCTCGTATGATTTGTCTTGCCGAGTACTTTGTGTCTAGATGGTATCCAGGGGCTGATGATGAAGCTGGAAGGTGGCCACAGTAACTCTATAATGAAATAACGCAACCCCGTCGAGTTAGAGCTCGTTTGAAATGTCCTGACTAGAACTTCAGTCATAGATGATATCCAGGCTCTGGTGATGGAGCTGGACGGTGACCACAGTAACTCTGTAATGAAACGACGCAACCCCATCGAGTTTGGAATCATTTGATTCGTCTTGAAGAGTACTTTGTCTTTAGATAGTATCCAGGGTCTGATGATGGAGCTAGAAGGTGGCCATAGGAACTCCGTTATAAAACAACATAACTCCATCGAGCTTGGGCTCGTATGATTTGTCTTGACGAGTACTTTGTCTCTAGATGGTATCCAGGGTCTGACGATGGAGCTGGAAGGGCCACAGTTACTCTGTAATAAAACTACGCAACCCTATCGAGTTTATACTCGTTTGATTCGTCTTGAAGAGCACTTTGTCAAGTTATGATCATTTTATTTCTACAAAATAATTTTGATGTTTTCACATCTGCTAGACGTCCCGCGATGTTTAGTTTTTTTCTTCATAGAGCAGTGATAATTTGTTGACAAACATTTTTTTTAAATTTATTTATCTGTTTGTCTATTTGTTTATTTGCACATCCCGCAATAACTACTGAACGGATTTTCATGAAACTTTTTTGTTCGGTAGCTCTTGATTAGACTTAGAAACTGGTATATTTTATCTCGCTTCTACATTGGGAACCTGACACATAACCTAAATACGAACTTTTGTCTGCGGCGGAGCTACGGACAATTCATCATCAGTGCAGCACTGTCTATGCAATCTTTGTTTTTACCGCTAGCTGTTATTATTCAAATTAAGAAGGCTTAAGAAAGGCCATACCTACATAGCTTGAAGCAGTTATTTCCATGACATGCTGCTGTGATTGCATATCGAACTACAATCTCCTACTCATTAGTAGTATGTATTACGAGACAGGTTGAGTAGTTGTGAAAATCTGAAATTAAAAATGCGCGTTCATTTAAAGGGTCAGATATTATGCTGACATGATTACAATATACTATGGAGTTTTTTTCTATGGAAAGCTTAGATTGACTGAAAGGACAAAAATATTAAGAAGTAAGTTTCTTTGACGCTGAATAGAATCCTTTATGGTAGGTAAATTTCTAGAGGAAATAAGCTATTACGTATAAAACACCATTATATTACATATTAAAATCATCAAACATTGAAGTTAAGGCAGGAAAAAAACTAATTAACCGTACACCACGTCGTTCGGCTCAACGAACAGGGTCCTCACCCACTAAATAAGCCCGTCGTTTCCCGTCTCTCCGCATATATTAGTAGAGCACTGGAATTATGTTCCATTACTTCAGTGGTTTGAAAAGATATATAACTATAGGAATATAGCAACATCACTGAGCCCAGCGACGAAATCTCGCTGTAATAGGAGAAGACATGTCACTGACGCCAGAACCATGGTCAGCACGATCCGTGACATGGGGGTACTATTTCCTGAGGCCGGAATTCTGAAAGCCGATTTATATATCTGTTATTGTTTCAGGTGATGTACTGCCCACCACCGTACACTAATGCTCTCTCCGGTAGACCCCAACCGACGAAGACTACTCGAACTGGCAATGGAAACTCCTGCCATGACATAGTCTGAGAATCAGTTCGTGGCAGAAACAGATTCTGCTCAGCCGAACAAGCTACGGTAGTGTAAACAAAGACTTATTTATAAAAAGGTGTAAATATTTTTAATACAAGTAAATGTTAGTTAATTGTTATTAGAGAATTGTAATGTGGAACGTTTAAAATCTTAATGTTTTCTGTAATTTATATTATATTTGTAAATAATTAAATATAAAAAATCACACGTTGTTCTATACATTTGAGCCCATGTGGAACACCGTGGTATTGTAATATTTAATTATTATAATTGTAAATAAAAATGTATAATTTTGTACTTATGATTTTAAAAATAGATGTTTTTATCTTTAATAATTATAACACTAAAGTGATTAGTAAGTAGAAATAACATCGAATGATGAATCGAATAATATTAGTAGATAATTTATTATATTTAAATAACAAAATAATCTTTCAGTGACATTATGAATGTATTACCAAATATAATTATAATGAATGTTAGTAGATATATGGCAGTTGAAAAAAAAAAATACAATTAATAAATGTTTATAAATGTTTAGATTTATGTTGTTTATATTATGAACTGTTTTAAGCTAAGTTATTATTCCAATATAAATGTTTTGATAAAAATTGTTTTATAAAACGCGGTAATCCCACCGAATGGTAAGCTGTTACCGTAGTCTATGAACTCATCAACGTCATCAACTCCAAGGAAAGGGACAGGAGAGGAATAGAAAGGATAATATGGAGGGAATGGATGATATGGAGAGAGATTGGATCTCCAGCGCTCTCACTCATCATACGAAACACCACGGCAGGAAGACCAGCAAGGCTTCTACCATTGCTATAAAAATAGTCTCTGACACTCACAGTAATTCGTATTAACGCTGTGTTTTTTCTCACAGTGCTGTATTGACGTACAGTTTTTTTTATATACTACGTGGAGGGCTAACAAGCATACGGTCCACCTAATGGTAAGCGGTTACCGTAACATATACACACTAGCAACACCAGAAGCATCATTTGCGCGTCGCTATCACCAAAAAAAGGGATAGGAGGTAAATAGGAAGGATAGTAGGGAGAGGATAGGTAGGATAATAAGGAGAGTAGTAATTTATTTATTTATTTATATACTCACGCCTTTTTCCCAGAGGGGTAGGCAGAAACAACGGATTTCCACTTGCCACGATCCTTGCTCACCTTTTTTGCCTCATTCACTGTCATTATATTCCACAAACATGCACGTCGGTTAATGGTACTTCTAACCTGACCTTTCTCGAGAACTTCTCTGATTTGATCTGAGAACGTTCGATGAGGTCTACCCCTCCCAACTGCACCATTCACACTCGCCATATGTATCTTTTTTGTTATCCTGCTTTCATCCATCCTCTCTACGTGTCCAAGCCATCTTAACATTCCTTTCTCAATCTTTGTCACTATATCTTCTTTTACACCACATCGTTCTTTCACTACACTGTTTCTTACTTTATCTTTTAAAGTTATACCACACATACTTCTTAGAGCTCTCATCTCCACTGCATTTATTCTACTCTCGTTCTTCTTCTGCCATACCCAACTTTCACTTCCGTACATTAGAGTTGGTACTAAAACTCCATTGTGCACGGCGAGCCGTACCTTTTTAGACACTTTCCGACTACTTGTAAAGGAGTGTAGTGCCCCATTCACCTGAATACCTGCATTCACTCTCCCATACTTCCCATCTTTCGTAAATCATGTTCCCAGATACATAAACTCCTTCAATCACTATGTCACATGGGGTCATGCATTCATCTCTTTCTAGAACCATTATTCTCGTCTTCTCAACATTCACTTTCCTTTCCTTTCTTTTTCAAAGATTCATTCATTAATGTTCCTATCTCCTGTAACTCAGTAGCCGATGACGCAAGTATAACTTGATCATCAGCGCAGAGAAGACATTTGATGAGTAACCCATTCATCTCTAACCCATACCCACTTTCTTTTAGCTCTTGCAAACAACTATCCATAATTAGATTAAACAGCCACGGAGACGCTACACATCCCTGTCCAACACCCTTTCCGATGTTAAACCACTCAGTGTATGTCCCGTTTATCCTTACACAAGCACTGGAATCCCTGTAAAGGGATTTTAGACCCTGAATCAGGTTACCATCTAACCCATACATGGATAGTACCGACCATAATTCATTCCTCACCACTCTGTCAGAGGCCTTCTTTGAGTAGTAATTATGTATATATATTTTATGTATATATTTAATTTTATATTTATTTATTTATTTGTATTTACCTATGTATTTTAGAATAAATCAAATATATACTTTTCTTGTATTGTACACTTCTTTACTCTTTGTGTGTAAAATATAATCCTCTACTACTCTAAGGGTTTGCTAGTAGAAAATTCAGTATTGAATTAAGCTCGCCTTTGTACATCATTTATATTTATTGTATTTAATATATTTACTCATGTGTGTGTACAATGAAGAATTAAAGAAAGAGAGTATAAGAAGGTTATAAAGAGCGAATAGGGAGAGGATTTAAGCCTCTAACGCTCTCACTCACCATACATGGTGAAATAAGTAACGCTCTACCACTAGTGTAAGGTACTACACCAGAGTCGTACCAGTAACTGAGGGTTTCCCAAATCCAACTAAGCGCATATTGATCGAAGCTAAAGACACCACGACACAGGCACAAAAAATTGTCACGTTCCGCCCAGAGTTGCTAAATCATAATAATAGGTGGCGGTATTTAATGTAATCTGACTATATGGTTCATCTGCGGTTCGTAAGATGGCGAGTTGCCAAATCATAAAAATACATCCATCCATCCATCAGCCTTTTAACGTCCACTGTTGGACATAGGCCTCCCCAAGAATGAGCGATAGTGCTGTAATCGCCACGATTGGCAGGTGGATTGGCGATCGCAGTGGATGTTGTTAATACTCGAAGGAGTGCTGCTGCCCACTCCGCCGGTAATTCCTCAGTCAGCTCTTACGACTCCCATGGGTGGAGAGGGGTAGGGCAATTCTAAAGTCAGCCCCACACGGCAGTCATAAAAATAGGTGGCGGTTTTTAAAGTAATCTGACTACGTGGTTCATCTGCGGTTTGTGAAATGGCGACCGATGCATTGTTTGTGAAACTCTCAGAAAACATATATATCGTTATCAAGTAACATTATCGTCTGTAAACAGACTTTACAGACAACCATTAACTTTTTTATACTACGTGGGTGGCAAACAAGCATACCACCTGATGGTAAGTGGTTACTGCAGCCGTATAGATGCTAGTAACACTCAAAGGCATCCATCGCGCATCGCTAACTCCAAGGAAATGGACAGGAGTTGGAGAAGAAGGATACTAAGAAGAAAATGGTAGGTACTTCTCCGATCGAGCTGGTCTATTCATGCTGGGACAAACAGGGCTCTACCACTAGAAATGTCTTGATTGATTACTACAACATAGTTGCACCCCATCTAATGGTAAGCGTAACTGCTGCTAGTCTACGTATCAGTAATACCAGGAGCACAGCCGCACCACTGCCTACCGTATTTGTTCACTGGAATAAGAAGAGTGGTCAGATGTGCTTCTGCAATCGGAACACTTTAAGAATCTTCATGGACTGTGGTACTTACCCTCCAGGTCTGGCAAAAACTTTCACTTGATATAGTAGCTTCATATATTTTTGAGTAGAAAATTTCTATAGCAACTCCATGAAACGAAATAGCGACAATAAAAAGAGACGAACATATTAATCTATACGATTTAACCTGTGAGGGAATGAGATAGAATACAGATAAGGATTTTCTAAAACTAAGAGATACTGTGGTGACGCCAGTATTTATTTTTATAAATTTAAAAGATCATGTGGAAGAAAAGTTTATTGTGGCACTCACCGATCTCGACGAAAGTTTCTTCTCTTCTGTGGGCCCACAATGTTCCTCTTCTGTCCAATCAGGCGGTTAACTAGCGTCTCCACTAAAAAAATACAAAAGCAATAAAGGCTTGAGAGATACACGAAGGGAGTTGTAAGTTCCTCACGGGCGGTCTCAGAAAAGAATTAATCTATTTCTGGGCGATAGGTATTAGGCTAGAGACAATGTCTTTCGCGCGCGGTTTAATAAGAATAATCACAGAACACAACACTGTGTCCCGGGCGGGTGTCGCAACAAAATCGCGGTGTCATGGCGGCTAGGGAAGCGCTCTCATTGGCCGCGTTATATAAAATAATGGTGCCACATTTATAAAAGTAATAGGATCGTTTAGAATCTATAATATTATATACTGGCATTACCATTTCCACACCTCCTTATTAAGAACATAAATAAGATGCACCCAATAATAATTAAACTAAAGTTCGATCCTACTGAGAAGCGAAGCGGTATTGTATCTATTTATAAGCTAAACTATTGGCTATTTTATATTAAACTTAAATTAATTATTTAGGATTATTGTGTCAGTAGAGGACACAGACGGATGACCGGGCGAAGATAAGTTCCCTTGACGGTACGAACAGTACAAACGGGGGCCACTCCGTCCTTTGAAAGGTGGACCCTTTCAATGACCGCCAGTGGCCAAGCCAGAGTTTAGAAAACTGTACACATCCATTTTATCTACCTTCCCATCTATTTACCTCCTGAACCCATCCATCCATCCATCCATCCATCCATCCATCAGTCTTTCGACGTCCAATGCTGGACATAGGCCTCCCCAAGAGAACGTCACAACATGTGTTTCGCTCATATGGGAGATAGTGCCGTAATCGCCACGCTTGGCAGGCGGGTTGGCGATCGCAGTGAATATTGTTAATACTCGAGGGAGTGCTGCTGCCCACTCCTCCGATACTGCCTCAGTCGGTTCTTACGACTCCCATGGGTGGAGAGGGGTGGGACAATTCTAAAGCTGGCCCCACACGGCAATATAGCCATATAACACACCCATACGCATGGCTCCTGACCCCATTCCTGAGATTAGAAACGTACAGGTGATAGCCATGGCTGCTAGCGTTCATTAGCTACGGGACACACTTACCTTCAGCAGTTTACATGCTCAGCTACTTTAAAGAACAAATTATATATGAATGTGGAAAAAAGATAAGTTTTATGCGAGCGGGATTTGAACCTGCGCCTCTTCCAACCCGGGGAAGTACTCTATACCTCTAATCCATCGCACTGACCGATGGCCATTCCCATTCTCCACATCACTTTTGTCTTTACGACCCACGCCACCTATCGGATACATTTACAAGTGGAACAATACTTCAAACCACTGAATTGGTCAAGAATAATGAGATCAATTAACAAATGATTTTTCACCATCTCTGCCATAAAAGCTTTAACTCCTAGAGAGTTTATGGGTACCATAAATTATATGGCAATTCGGTTTTACGAGCTGCCATTTTATTAGTCATAATAATCACTACGAGGTATCAACATGGCTTTTTCTTTATTTTTTTGCCTTTTGTTATTATATATATATATATATATATATTTACATAGGTATTATGTTTATGATGATGTGAGGTACGAAAATACAATGTATCTCACAAGTAATACATATTACATAATATATATTAAATAAGATTGTTTAGTTCGATTGCCAAGTCAATCTATTTTACCACTATAAGATTCACTATAAGATTTTGTTAAGTTAGCTAATTACGTAATAACTTAAGACAAAAGGTCCCTTAAGTAGGGACTGAATAAATTAACCGACTTGGTATTACATGTACATGGTTACATGGTGGCCGTGTGGGGCCGGCTTTAGAATTGTTGTGTATTAAAACTTTATACCTATTTATTTTTGATTTTTTATTATTTATGATTCAATACCTATACATATACCTAAACTCGATGAGGTTATGCGGTTTTATAAAGGAGTTTCTATGGCCACCTTTCAGCTCCATTATCAGATCACCTTCATGTCATCATAATATTGCATTAACACGCGACATACATATATGCGAGCAAAATTTCAACTCAATCGGAAACCGGAAAGAGTGTCAAATTTAACTTGCAAGATTTGATTACAGACAGACAACGGGACAAGTCAAACTTAACAAAAGCTTGTTATAGACATATCATAATATGATGAATTAATTTAGATGATGTAGTGAATTCTCAAAGGGGAAGGAAACTAGTATATTTTATGCCTCTACTGGCCAGATGGCGTAGTACCTATAGGATTTTGTTTCAATTACGATTATAGTGCTGGATTGTAGCCTAGTTGTGCAATAGCAGTTCGAACGATCAGTGAGGTTAAAGAATTTTCCCTCGGCTAGCGTCAGATCACCCATCCATTCATCCATCAGCCTTTCATCGTCCACTGCTGGACATAGGCCTCCCCAAAATGGGAGTTTTACCATAATCGCCACGCTTGGCAGGCGGGTTGGCGATAGCAGTGGATGTTTTTAGTACTCAGGGGAACGCTGCTGCCCGGTCCCCCGCTAATCCCTTAGTCGGCTTTTACGACTCCCATAGGAAGAGACGGGGTGGAGCTATTCTTGGTGCCAGCTCCACACGGCACGAGTGGAGCGTCAGATGGGTGGCCAAAAAATTACACAAACTTGTAGACAAAGAGTAAGTAGAATGACACATAGTATGTCCTCCGCTTTATGGATATGTACGTATATCTATACTTTTATATAGCTGTAACAGGAATCCATCCATCCATCCACCAGCCTTTCAACGTCCACAGCTGGCCTTCCCAAGAGAACGCCACAACGAGCGGTCCCGTCACGGGGGATAATGCCGTAATCGCCACGCTTGGCAGGCGGGTTGCCGATCGCAGTGGATGTTGTTAATACTCGAGGGAGTGCTGCTGCCCACTCCCCCGGTATTCCCTCAGTCGGCTCTTACACACAATTCAAAAGCCACACACAATTCTAAAGCCGGCCCCACACGGCACGTAACAGGAATATGCCTGTGCATTTAAGATATTTGAAAAAAAAAATGATTGTATGCTATGTATAAAAAATAAATGTGGCGTCACTGCACAAAAATAATTTTTTTATAGAATTTTTGTCTGTTTAACTATTTGTCTCTTTGCTTGTTCGAGTTTTGCTCAAAAACTACTGACCGAATTTGATAACTCTTGATTAGACCTAAAATCTGATAAACTATTTATCCCGTTACTATATCGAGAACGTGAGATAAAACCAAAAAACTTATTTATATAAAAACACGTTATACATAAAAAGCTTCCTTATAAATTGAACAACTATACGACGAAGAAGGCAGAATGACAGACGGGATAGTGACTTTGTTGTATATTATGTATAAATAATAATAATAATACGTAATACGATAAAAAAGCTGTAAGCTTTTACAATAAGAAGGATTTGGTACGTAAAAGATTAATTACGGCAATGAATTAACTAATGCCACACAAGACACTTTTACGAGCTTCTCATTTATTAACAGTAATTACTCAGTTCTAGTATTTTTTTGTTTTTCTATGTCAAAGACAGTTTCATTCAGCCTAATTGGTCTAATTTGCTAATTGATGGTAAGTAACATCGTAAATGTCCAAGAGTAATCAATAAAGGAAGGATAATTGAGCAATAAAATAAAAGTATAGATACTATAGGTATTTAAACTATATATGAAATTGGCGTTATGTATGGAAAATGCAAAACAATTTTTTTATAACGACATTATTTTAATTAATCAATTAAAAAAGTATGTACCATAGTTGTCTATGAACTTTCACCATTTTTTCTTTGATTCCTTTGCTTAAACATTATGGGAGCGGGAATCAATAAAATCTTTGGTGGTGACAGCCTCATCGGAATTTATTCTTTTCCTTTGCAAGAATTTGTCCAAATGCTGGAAAAGTGGTAATCTGTTGGAGCAACATCCGGGGCGTACGGTGGGTGTCGGAGACCTTCCAATCAGCTCCTCTAATTTAGCGACCGTCTGTTAAGCGTTGTGTGGTCAAGCGTTGTCCTGAAACAGCAGTGGGCTAGAGCAATTGACCAGCCTCGGTTGTTGAACTGCTAGCTTTTCTATGGTTTGCAATTGTTGACAATACAGTGGGCCTAGCCAAGTTACATTCTATGATCTTTGACGCAATATAAAACTATAAAAACGTATGGAAAATTGACATTTCTAGCGTTAAGTCACGTGACTAAGCGTTATAGATATCTCTAAAGCTGTCAAATTTCCATACATTTTAATAGTTTTCTATAGCGTTAGCGATCATACAATGCAACTTGGCTATGCCCACAGATCTGCCGTAATGAAAAAATAAAATTTTCCATATTGTCACAGACAACGTAATTTGGACAGAAAGATGTCCAAGAAAAATCAAATGACGCGAAAACATATGAATCGCTTAATTGGAAACCCAAATACACAAGCCTAAATTTGAAATAAATTTGAATTTGGAATTCCTAACCAAACACCAGCTATTTGAGATCAAAGTGGCCAGTTTGACAAATAGCCAATTTCATATGTAAGAACCTAATATAATATGAAATTTAAATAAAGACATAATTAATATCACTCATGTCCCTACCCTCAAAAAAACTGTGTGGTCTCGGACTATTGACTGCTGAAATTATTATTTCGCGATTCAAATCATGTCCAACCAGTCCTCATGTCAGTTAATTATTGTCACTACCCCATTCTTTCCCGTGAGTGTCGTATGAGGCGACTAAGGGAAGTAAGTAGGGCTGGGAACTAAATAAAAGTACTCACTTGCTATCGGACCCGAGCGGGTTGGTACCACCGTCTCCCGTGTGACCAGCCATGAAGCACGGGCTTCGTGGCGTAGTCGGTACTGTAACTGACTTCCGTGTACGAGGTCGTGGGTTCGATTCCCACTCAGGACAATTATTTGTGTGATGAATACAGATATTTGTACTGCGTCTGGGTGTTTTCTATCTATTATATGTATTTATTTACAAAAAAAAAATAGTATAATGTATTATATCCGTAATCTGGTACCCATAAGGACAAGCGTTAAGCTTAGTTCCCTAACTAAGCTTAACGCTCCCTACCAGACTACGTTGTGTGAAAATATCCGTGAATATTTATTATTATTATTATACATCGGTATGTTTTGGTTGTAGTAGGAGATAGCCTTTATTCTTTCATTTCACATCTGCGGAATTAAATGATGAGCAGCGGCTGTTCTCTCGGTATAGTTGAGTCAGTGAGCGGCGATTACCACTTACCATCAGGTGGTCCGTGGCTCGTTTGCCACAATAAGTCATAAGAAAGTTCTATACTAATATATATACACATAAATAAAATTAAAGTGTTTGATTGTAATGTCTTAATAACAGCGTTTTACTAAATCCATTTGAAAGTATATAGGGTACTTGTAAAGAACACCAATGTGTGTTTGTTTGTCTGTCTGTTTGTTTGTTCCGGCTAATCTCGGGAACGGCCGAATCGATTTGAAAGGAACTTTCACTGCCAAATAGCTGATGTTATAAGGTGTATCGTATGCCACATTTATTTTGGAAAAGAAAATATGGTTCCGCACCAAAAAATAAAATAACTAAATCCACGTGGACGAGTATGTGTACAAAAACCTCTGCCGGTGTCGTAAGACCCGACTGAGAAAATAAAATTAAGCTGAAAATAACAATGCGAATACGAAATCCCCAAGTCATAAAACTCTGCCATTTGTAGCCAATTTAGAATAGTGAGACACTTTCCTTCTCATTTTGATAGAATTCCCTTGCCCTACAGTGGAACATAATCTATAATTCTATGGGCATAAAGCTGCAACAGAGCTATCTGTACATTTAAGATATTTGAGGAAAAAATACCATATAGGCGTGTCTGAACACAAAACGATATTTTTTAGAAGTAACTTATTTTATTTAATAGCTCCTGGTTAGAATTAAAAAAAAGATAGAATCAAAAAAACTAGCGTTTAGACGGGCCTTGTGGCGTAGTCGGTAGTGTAACTGACTTCCGTGCACGAGGTCGTGGGTTCGATTCCCACTCAGGACAATTATTTGTGTTATGAACACAGATATTTGTACTGCGTCTGGGTGTTTTCTATCTATTTAAGTATGTATTCACAAAAAAAAGCAATATATATGTATTATATCCGTAATCTGGTACCTATAGCACAATCGTTAAGCTTAGTTTGGGACCAGAGGCCGTTGTGTGAAATATCCATGAATATTTACTAATAATATTATTTACTTTATTTACTTATCTTATTTATCTTAAACCACTAAATACATTTTTAAATATATATATATATATATATATATATTATAAAAAATAACCAAATATTTAAAAATATAAAAAGTGTGTAGACCCACCGGCAGCGAGCACAAGGGCTAAACTGCCAGTGGTTAGGGTTCCAGAGGCAGGCACTTCCTCACAATGCGTGCCGTGTCCAGAATTATTATATTTATTATTTTGATGGCGATTGAGCCGCGGGCAAATGCTAGTAATATATATAAAGGCTGAAGACGGATTTACGGTGTTAGTTTTCTTAGATGAACTCTTCGTAGGCATTGGTAATAGTTATAATTTTTTTGCACTAGGAGAATAGCAAAAAACATATCGCCCATCTGATGGTAACACCAGAAGCATCACGTCACCAACTCTCAGGAGTGGAAGTGGAGAAGAAGACTAATAAATAAGAGGGATGAGCAAACGGTTCAGGCCTTTTCACTCACCATGTGGAACACAAACGTCGGAATGGTAGAATATTTTCGTATCTATACTAATAAATGGAGAGCCGGTTTTTTTATTCGATTATACTGCGAAAACTACTGAACCGATCGGAATAATATCTATACCATAAGATGCAGCGTGTTTCGAAGAAGGTAAGTAATGTGTATATGATATGTTGGTGATTACTTATAGGGAACCTATGTTTGATGTGAAACATCTAATGCGGAGGGAGGGTAAAATCAGCTGTTAGCGTTGCGACCTGGCGACGCTTACACCTAGTAATAGGAATCCTATCCGAAATTTATTTTTCATCGACAATACTATGACGCGAGCGATGCAGCGGGGAATATACTAGCATATTATATAAAGGTAAGCGTTTACCGTAGCCTATAGACGATAAAACTACCAAGGGCAAGGTATCACCTCCAATACGTGGATAGGAAGGAAGATGAAGACTATGAGAGGAGTATGAAAATACTTCCGACAGATGGTGCAGGCGTCACCCAAAGACGTTAAGTATGAATGTGTTATCGAAATGAACAGTCAAGAGCAAGGGTCACGATGGCTGAATTGGCAAAGCATCTGGATGGTATCCAGGAGATGCAGGTTCGAATCCTGCTCGTGACTGTTATTTTCGATTTCACATTTTCCACTTTGTGTTTAATGTATGTTGCTAAGCATGTCAAATGCTAAAAATATATATAAAAATATCTAAAGATGAAGACTGTGTAAATTAGGTACATCTTAAACATCTTTTAATACGAGTATCCTATCTTACATGCTATCCTCTTTGCATTAAATGAAGTACTAAAGCAATTTTAATGATAATTTAACTAAAACAGAAAATGTAAGTAAACAAGTAAATTTTTATATTGCAGTCTCCATTAACAATATTTTATTCTGTCACCAAAATAAAAGTTTGTGAGTAAAATTTTACGTTCGTTGTAAATTCAATTAGATCGCTTTTAAAAATGTACCTACGATATGTTTTATGTATAGTGTTTGGAATATCGCCAGGAGAGGGTGATAAAAAGTAATAGGCCATAACGAATAGACATTGAATGAATTGACTTTAATTAATTTATATGTCATACATTTCATGTGGTACTTTGATAAATGGTAATGTTAAAATTTAATAAACTTCCTCATCGCACTCTCCGCCATGCTCTTGTTTATATATTTTTTTTTTCTTTCAAGATACGATCTTAAAAGAAAAAAAGAAAGCCAGTAAGAAAGAAAGTATTTTTTGCAACGATAAAAAATATATACTTAAGCAATTTAAATAAGCAAAAATTATTTGCGTATGAGGAAAAAGAGATTTTTAGTACGAGCGGGAATCGAACCCGCGTCCCTTCCAATTCGGGGAAGTGCTCTAAGCCACTGAGCTACCGTACCGACCTTACGGTCATCCTAATCTCCTCATCAAATTTGCCTTTACGACCAACGCCATCTATCGGAATGCATTTACATGCATTAATCCAATATAGTAAGTTTAATTTAAAAATATTGATCAGAAATTTAGATAGTCTTCATCTTCCTTCCTGTAACTGGTTGTTAGCGAGGCGACGCTTTATTTAATTTATTGTTTTTAACGTCATCTGTTGACAACAGTATGTTACATGTATGTTACTAGAAAATATAAAGTCAATCGATAAATCAATAACAGTTTTGATTCTTTTAGGGTAGAAAGAGGGCGCTTACCAAGAATTATATAAGACTCAAACAGTTCATTGTCTTTATGTTTATTTCCGTTATTTTACACATCTATACTATTATAAAGCTATAACAGAGCTGTATCTCTACAATTAAGATATTTGAGAAAAAAATACTGATTTAGGCTATATAGGCGTGTCTAAACACAAAACGTTTTTTTTAGATTTTGATGTGAAGCATCTAATGCGGAGGGAGGGTAAAATCTGCTGTTAGCGTGGCGACACTTTTATTGTACTTGTCCCGTTCAAATCTTACAATTTAAAACTTTTTTGACACACTTCCCAATTTCCGATTGAGTTGAAATTTTACACGTATATGCAAAACAAACACAAAACATTACTTTTTTAAGAATTTTTGTCAGTTTTTCTGTTTATCTGTTTGTTTGTTCGCGCATCACGCAAAAGCTACTGAATGGATTTTGATGCAAGTTTTTTATTTGAAAGGCCTTGATTAGACTTAAAAACTGGTATACTTTTTATCCAGCTGCTATATCGGGAACCTGAGATAAAAGCGAAAAACTAGCTTTTGACTGCGATGAAGCCGCGGGCAAAGGTTACATCCTATTATCAGACCTACTGAATATGCACACAACATTTCATGAGAATCGGTCAAGCCGTTTCAGAGAAGAATGGCGACAAACACTGTTGCACGAGAATTTTATATATTAGATAAAAAGCTTGAAATTCATTAATTTAATTTTATAGATCCTATTTAATTTATATTTACCTACACAATGTTTATTCTAGTAATCTTGGGTGGCGCACAATTTTGGTACGACTCTTAATATTTATATATATTTTTAGCATTTGACATGCTTAGCACTATACATTAAACACAAAGTGAAAAATGTGAAATCGAAAATATCCTGCTCGTGACTGTTATTTTCGATTTCATATTTTTCACTGTGTTTAACGACTCTTAATTTTACTGAAAATAAATATAAAAATATCAAATCACAATACACCGATTGCTGTAAAGTAATCGAAACGTCGGGATAGTAAAAATTCAAGTAAACGCGATAGATTACGTAAACGTAGTTTTATTTCAAAAATAAATCATAATGATACTTCAAAAATCCTAGAGAGTTGTTCCATGGAAAATTTTACCCGAGTGCTGGGGGTGTTTCACTATTTAAATTGAAAATGCAGATATAATATGCGACACCCCACTGCGGGTGGCCAGTGAACGTGCCTGTAGCATTAAAAACTGTACACCGAAACAAAACGAAAAAAACCCTTTACGTACGAGTACGAACGAACGAACTACTCGAAATGTATATTGAGTAAATATATTTATTTTAGCTATTTTTATATCTGTTCTCTCTGCCTACCCTGCAAGGGAAATGGCGTGATGATAAGTAAGTATTTTTATATACTACGTAAGTGGCAAACAAGCATATGACCCACCTGATGGTAAGCGGTTACCGTAGCTTATAGACGCTAGCAACACCAGAGGTATCACTCGCGCTTCGCCATTACCAAAGAAAGGGATAGAAAGGATATTAAGGAGAGGATAGGTATGATACTAAGGATATAAAGCATAATAAGGAGAGGATAGGGAGAAGGTTTGTGCCTCAAGCACTCTCACTCACCATACGGAACATAACGGTAGGAGTATCATCCATTCATCAGCCTTTTAACGTCCACTGCTGGACATAGGCCTCCTCAAGAGAACGCCACAACGAGCGGTCCTGCGCCGACCGCATCCAACGGCTTCCCGCGGCTTTGACCAGATCGTCGGTCCATCTGGTGGAGGCCGTCCTACGCTGCGCCGTACGCAGCGCCGTCCGATGCATTTACATACATTCCGATATAATAAGTTTTACTTTTGCAAGATTTCGTGGCAAGTACGGGCTGAGAATACAAGTGTCATCGTCCCACTCCAGCTGGTCACGTGTAAGGTGACTAAGGAAATTAAAAATTAAGCAATTATCACCCGTTGCATTACTGGTGGTAAGGCTGGGTACCAAGTGAGAGTACTCACTTGACGATAACAAGCGGCGAGCATGTCGATACCACTGTCTCCCGTGTGAAGCTATGAAGTGCCTCGACTTTTTTGATTATAGCGAGAGATGGCCATTCATTCTTCTATTTAATATCCGCGAAAATTAATTGTGAGCAGCGGATTGAAATTTATCTTAATATAGCTGAGCCAACGAGCAACGGTTACCACTTACCATCAGATGGATGCGGAGATGAATAAAATAAAAAAAAATTGTCCTAAGTGTAATTATTTTGGCTAAAATATTTTTGAAATGGCACTACGATTATGAAGCGACGTAAGTTAACAAATCATCAACGTAGTAGACTTACATAACATAGCATCACGCCTGTATTCCCCGAAGGGGTAGGCAGAGATGTATTATACACCCACGATTCGCCAGCTATGTTTAAGTCCCACGTAATAGGGGGCGAGCCTATTGCCGTCTACCGGGCATATCCAAACTCCGGGCTGCTACTGAGAATTTTTCTTTTTCCGGACAAGCTCAATAACATTGCCCGATCCGGAGATCAAACCCAAGACCTCATGATCAACAGTCGCACATACTACCGCTGCACCACAGAAGCATTTGATTTACATGGCATTACTAATATTGCTAAGGTATTAAACATCGTGAAATTACTTTTTAACTTTCACTTGGGGTACAACACTAGTTTTACGCTACGATAAGGTAGCAATCCCCAAATGCCATTTATGTTTGAAGAGACAGCTGCGGTTTTGTGGCTTCACGTCAAGGAGCGGTTAAAAT
This sequence comes from Leucoma salicis, assembly GCA_948253155.1. Classification (NCBI taxonomy): domain Eukaryota; kingdom Metazoa; phylum Arthropoda; class Insecta; order Lepidoptera; family Erebidae; genus Leucoma; species Leucoma salicis. The sequence goes on from OX411812.1 coordinate 1,715,001, forward strand.
CCTGTCACAAAATTCAGTAAATTTATTGTATAAAATGTGGTGATGTATTCCAGTAACGTGCATAGTTTACATGGTGAAGGAATAAAATTCGCTCCAGATGCAATAACAAGATTTTAGTTTTGAAAAGATTTACGGCGTGATGGTAACTGGTAGTCGTCACTCACGGACTCAACTAGACAAAGAGTACGTGTATTGTCAAGCCGCTGTGCATCATTTCATTTCTCAGATATGAAATGAAAAAATAAATCGCTATCTTTTGCTACAGCCAAAAACACTGATGTGCTTCATGACCGATTACACAGGGGACGGTGGTACCGATGCGTTCGGGCCCGATAGCAAGTGAGTACTCGCACATGGTACCCAGCCCTACCACCAGTAATGCAGTGGGTGATAATTCCTTAATTCCCTTAGTTGCCTTGTAGGACAACTGCGGGAAAGGCTGGGGTGGTGACACTTGTATTTGTAGTCTGTCACCACACGAACAGAAGGGCTTGTAAGAGAAGACTTCTGAACGACTGAGTTATTGTTCATTAAAGACATTGAACTGGCTATGCTCTGGATATTGTAGAGCCCATGAGCGGTATCAAGAGAGACATGGCTTGTTTCCCATCTGAATAAAAAAAACTATCATATTCATAAAAAACGTTTTCCATTATGATACGGAAAATGAATGTAAAGTAATGCTATTTTGTATGTATTATTCTAACATCAATATGGAATTTATGTTCGCTGTTCAAAAACAAGTTGAATTTCTCGGATCCATCCACCACTATATCCCATTTAGGAAAGAAATAAGAAAGAAAGAAATAAAATATTTATTACTTACTTACTTACTTATCATCACGCCATTTCCCTTGCGGGGTAGGCAGAGAGAACGGAGTGCCAAGAGGCTCTATTCTTGCATACAACTCTTGCTTCCTCAACATTCATAACTCTCTTCATACACGCTCGCCGGTTTCGGAGACTTCTGACTCCACCTTCCTTCAATACATGACCAATTTGGTCTAGGTAGGTAAGTCTCGGTCTCCCCCTGTACCTACATACTTCCACTTTCGCATTGTATATCTTCTTAGCCAGTCGCTCGTCCGGCATTCTTTCCACATGTCCGAACCATCGGAGCATTCCCTTTCGCATCTTTACACCAATACTCTCTTTCATACCTACACGCTCTCTTACTTCGTTGTTACGAATGCGGTCAGTCAGCCTCACTCCACAGATTCTCCACAGAGATCGCATTTCGACCGCATTGATTTTACTCTTATGCTCCTTTTTACGTACCTAACTCTCGCTTCCATATAATAACGTTGGGACAAGCACTGCGTTATGTATTGCGACACGTGCCTTCTGGCTGAGGTGGTGGCTGCAGAGAAGTTGTCCCAATGCTCCATTCACTCTATTTCCCGCATTCACTCTTCTTTCTACATCAGTGGTGTACCTTCCATCCCGACTGAATCCACATCCAAGATATACAAATTCATCCACTTGTTCTAGCACACCATTTCCTATTGCTACTCTAACATCTGTTCTGGCTTCTTCTCTTTCAAAAACCATTACTTTGGTTTTGCTCACATTCACACGTAGGCCCCTTTTCTTACAATCTTCTGCCATTACTTCGACTAGGGTTTGCAGGTCAGTCGTAGACTGCGATAATAGGACCGCATCGTCTGCATATAGCAGCGAGTTAACCACTGAGTCGCCCATCTGAACTCACACATTCATTTCATTCAACCTTTGTAGACATTTATACAGATATATTACAAACAGTCTGGCTGATAGAACGCAGCCCTGTTTAACGCCGATATTGACATCAAACCAGGGTGACATTTCATCATCCAACCGCACACAAGCTCTGCAGTCCATGTAGTTGGACTGCGCCGCTTGTAGCAGTCTACCGTTAATACCATACTCCGGCAAAATGTCCCAAAGTTCGTTTCGTACAACAGTGTCAAATGCTTTCTCCAAATTCACAATACTGCAGAAAACCCTCTGGCCTACAGCCAGATGCTTCTCCACAATGTTGCGCAGAGAAAACACTTGATCCATGCATCCTCGTCCACACCTGAAACCTCCTTGTGCCTCACACAAAAATTCATCAGACACCATCCTCATTCTCCTTTCAATAATCTTACCATACACTTCGGCTTCCAAACTGGTCAAGGTTATGGCCATAAATTGAGAAGCATCAGGAAAGATTCCCAGACACATGAGCCTCCAAGCTTGATCATCTCAGCAGACACCATATCAATACCCACTGCCTTACCATTTTTCAAACTTCTAATCGCCCATTCAACTTCATCCATACTAATGTCATCAGAGGATGCCGGTACCGAATGCTGATCTGTTAGACCACATGTGGCACCAGCATCACCCTGAACATCCACATCCATCCATCCATCCATCCATCCATCAGCCTTTTAACGTCCACTGCTGGACATAGGCCTCCGCAAGAATGGGGGATAGTGCCGTAATCGCCACGCTTGGCAGGCGGGTTGGCGATCGCAGTGGATATTGTTAATACTAGAAGGAGTGCTGCTGCCCACTACCCCGGTTTTCCCTTAGTCGGCTCTTACGACTCCCATGGGTGGAGAGGGGTGGGACAATTCTAAAGCCGGCCCCACACGGCTAATCCACATACATATCTCCAAATTATTCACTCCATCGGCTTAACACATCTTGTGTTTGCGTAGGAATATCTCCACCTTTAGACCTTATTTTGTTCATTCTGAAAGCTGACCAACCACTCCGAGATTTCTTCACCTCCCTCCAGAAAAGTTTGGTGTTTCTCTCGAAGTTTTTGGTCAGCCTTTCTTCTACAATCATATTTGCTCTATCAAGCTTCTCTTTCACTAAGGCTTTGGTGTCATTCTTACGTTGCCGGTATATTTCTTTCTTCTGTTCTTTCATACTTGCACTCAGGTTCAAAGAAGATACATAGTCCAGCCACGCTTTCTTCTTTTGGTCTACGGAAGCTGCTACTTCCGTATCCAACCATGCATCACCTTTCATTTTCCTATGCTTCTTTGAGCATCCACATACTTCTTTCGCTGTATTTACCATACTATCTTTCAATACTCTCCAGCATTCTTCTATGTCAGGTCCCGGCTGACTTGCCATTGTCAGCCGTTCACGAACACCCTCTACATACTTTGCTCTTACACTCTCTTCTTGCAACTTTTCAATCTTTATTCTTTCAAGCCCTCCGAAGTAGACACGCTCTAGCCAGTGTCTCCACTTTCTGAACAGACCATTAAATCTCGCAATAACGAGATAGTGGTCCGTGTCGACAGTGGGACCCCTGTAGGCTCTTGTATCCAGAATTTTACTTCGGAGGCGACTGTCTACCAGAATTAAATCTATCATACTTCTCTGTTCATTCCTTCTCCATGTATACATATGGATGTCCTTATGTTGAAAAAATGTGTTTGACACAATAAGGTTTCTCTCTATACATACATTCGCAATGGGCCTACCTGCACCATTCACTCTCTTATCGCCAAATGAATCAAGCACGTTCTCGAAGTCTGGACGCTTGGTCCCAACCCATCCATTCAAATCTCCGCATACGATCACGCGTTCACTAGCTTCTGCCAAATCCAGAACTTTCCTAACATTATCCCAGAACTTCTCTAGATCCGATGCCACCGAAGAGCCTACGGGAGCATAAGCTGCGACCATGAAGACCCTGGTGACACCTAGTTTTATTCGGACCCATAGAAGTCTGGGATCAAACATTCCGTAATCTTTCACACCTGAGGCCAAGCGAGCGGACAGCAACACCCCCACTCCCATGCTGGCCCGATCGCTCTGCGGTACACCAGACTACAGAGCTAACCTGCCACCAGGAAGATCACAGACGTCGCTACCCTTTCGCTTGGTCTCTGTTACACAGAGCACATCAAGCCGTCTAAATATTTATTTCTTGCCACAAAAGACGTCAACTTACAATATTCTTATAAATAAAATTGAATATACCTACCTACCTAATAACTATAATAAAAAGTAGAAACGGAATTTTCCAGGAATGGTATTTCGTCTTATTAAGCAGAAAAAGGCCCATTGCTCAGCAATTGTTGCAATGCCGGATGGTATACCAACGCTGATTTGCAACAATGTCCAGGAGGAGGATCTTTGAGAGGTACAGATTGGCAATCTTGGATTGAATTTTCTACGCCACCTGGTAGTCCATACATCAATGGTGGAAACTCACCACATAATTATCAATTTCAAAATAATACATAGTATCATAAATCACATTCAGAAAGTGTTCGCAAAATTTTAAATTAGTTACTGCAAGATATATTCCAAAGTTTATTCATGAAACTTGAGCATCCCAGTAGTAATTAATCATAACTAAGATCCGCATCCTGATTTATGATCTACTCGTGATGGTGATTAAAATTTTGTTTGAATACCTACTTAATCATAGTCTATGTGGGAATGTTAATGAGCTTATTGTTTGTCAATAGGAAACCCCATATTCTCATCCATTTAGAATATCTATGTAGTTTCCACATTGTAGTATCCAATCATAGTTATAATTACTTTTATAACTTAGGAAGAGACTGACTCCTCACAACACAGGGAATTCTAGTATGTGGTCCAAACACAACAAGAAATTGATTAAAATGAGCACCTACTATATAAAAAGGTGCTTTTCTTTAAGTTTACCTCCGGAGCCAAACATTGTGGAAACCAAAAAAAAATAATTGCATATATTTTTTTTGTTATGGCAGGAAAAAAATTTCCTAACTGCACACCCCGTCGTTCGGGGCAACGAATAGGGTAGTGTTGGGCCTTCACCCACTAAAGAAACCCGCCGTGTGCCGTCTCTCCGCCTTTGTTGATGGGCCACTGGAACTATGTTACATTCCTTCGGTGGTAGTATCATTGCATCCTTAAAATGATAAATGTGAAAGCTAGTTTGTTTTTGTAATGCTATCACGCCGTAAGTACTAAACCAATTATAGTGAAATTTTGCATACCTATAGGAGCCCGGAAAAGAACATAGACTACTTTTCATCCTGGAAAAATTAACGGTTCTCCTGGAAGAGCTATTTTGATGTGAAACATCTAAAGCGGGGGGAGGGTAAAATCAGCTGTTAGCGGGGGGAGGGTAAAATCGGCTGTTAGCGTGGCGACGCTTTTATTTTCATGCAAATCATGAAAGATAAATTTGACACACTTCCCGGTTTTCGTTTGAGCTGAAATTTTACACGCATATGTATAATCGCGTGACAATGCAATATTATGATGACATGGAGCTGATCTGATGATGGAGCTAGAAGGTGGACATAGGCACTCTATAATGAAACGGCGCAACCCCATCGACTCTGGGTTCGTATGATTCATCTTAACGAGTGCTTTGTCTTTAGATAGTATCCAGGGCCTGATGATGGAGCTAGAAGGTGACCATAGGAACTCCATACACATACACATAACTCCATTGAGTTTGGGCTCATATGATTCGTCTTGACGAGTACTTTGTATCTAGATGGTATCCAAGGTCTGATGATGGAGCTGAAAGAGGGCCACAGTAACTCTGTAATGAAACAACGCAGCCCTATCGAGTTTATACTCGTTGGATGCGTCTTGAGGAGTATTTTGTCAGGTTATGATCATTTTATTTCTACAAAATAATTTCGATGTGTCACATCTGGTAGACGTCCCATGACGTATAGTTTTTTTTTTTTATATAGCGATAATTAATGTGGACATGACATGTGGAAAGAATGACGGACGAGCGACTGGTTAAGAAGATATACAATGTGAAAGTGGAAGGATGTAGGTACAGGCGGAGACCAAGACCGACCTTTTATTTTTGTTAAGGCGGGGACCGAGACTACCCTACCTAAACCAAATAGGTCATGTATTGAAGGAAGGATGAAGAGAATTATGAATATTGACGAAGCGAGAGATTTATGCAAGAATAGAGCCTCTTGGCACTCTGTTCTCTCTGCCTACCCGCAAGGGAAATGGCACGATGATAAGTTAGTTATTAATGTATCGTGAAATGATGTATTAATATTCTGAAGTCCACGCAGACCGAGTCACGGGAACAATCTATCAGTATATAAAATGCCAGTCTTCAGCTCCCTTGTTCTCATTGAATCCAATATTTCATGGCTTCCTAACAAGACGTGAACAACAAACTGAATATGACGCTTCCAATGGTAATGGATTGATCATTTCCATGTGACGCACCAGGAACAAGAAATTTTATTATTTGGCTTTTTGTTTCATAATCTATTACTGTCAACTGAGAGAACATTCAAGGTCATGCTCCCCGGCGCTCGCCTTCAAAATATTTTAGGTACACAGATTCCTCATGATGTTTTTTTAATAATCTCCTTTCTTCCTATCCTTGGATACAAGCGGACGTGTCGATCGTCGTTGCAATTAATTTTAATATATAAAAATTAAATTATATCTGATAATAAATTAAACGCAATACTAGGAGTGCAAAGAAGCATCATCTCAATCGAGTCGGTACCAAGAAAGGACACAATTGAGTAAGTGAATAACATAATATACTCGATTCCATTCCTACAGAAAGTACTAGGAGTGCATAAATTGCCGGGGTTTAATTTATTGCAAGCTACCAACTATAGAACCTTTTGGATTAAAGACGTATCGTCCTGTGTAGCTGAGTGGCTAACGTAACTACATTGCATAAGTCAGCGCTCGTAAGTTCAAGCCCGAGTAGTGGCGTGCTTACTTTTTGTTATTTTAAATGGTATTGACTATGAGATTGAACACAATAATTGATAAATGGATGAGCTATATACCGCCATAAAAAGAATAAACCAATGTAGTAATTATCCTCGAAAGTATTTTAAATAATGCTAAAAAGAACACCGCCGCATTTTAGATCGTCGTCCCCGAGCATTGCAGACCCAAATATGCAAAAGACTACTGAGGATCTGGTCAATTAAATCGCAACGGTATAAAAGGAAATATGACCAGAGCGACGATAATATGACTGAACTAAAGTCTATATTTTTAGCTTTCGAAGAGCAACAAGACAAGAAGTATAGTCAATTGTTGTCATCCGTAAACGAAATAAAAGAACAAAACTCTAACATTTCCACATCTATAACGTTTTTCTCTCAAATGTATAAGGACCTAAAGAAAAGATTTGATGTGCTGGAGACAGAAAGAAAAGAAAACCAAGTTTATATTCAGAGTTTAGAAGATAAAATTGAGTTTTTGGAAAGAAAAAGCAAGTTAACTAGTATTGAATGTCGAAATATCCCAACTGGAGTGGGAGATTCTAAAAACGTTCCAAGCGAATTAGTCTTAAACATTGGTCAAACCATAAAGGTACCCGTAGAAAAAATGAGATGCTAGACATATATCGAACCACTAGTAAATCGTCCACAGAAAAACCTGTTATAGTTGAATTTACGTCAGTGATAAAAAAAGAGGAGTTCTTGAAATCCTTCAAAGACTATAATAAGAAAAATACTAGTGCTAAGCTCAGTTCCACTACACTAAAGATTAATGGTCCTTCAAGACAAATATTTATCTCGGAAAATTTCACATTCAGAGCAAGACGTGTATTCTTCGCTGCTCGGAACTTCGCTAAAATGAACGATTTTGCATTTTGTTGGGCTACCAATAACAAAATATATTTACGTAAGAAGGAAGGTTCCCCAGCAATACGTATATCTTCTGAGCTGGATCTCACCAAATTGAAGCCAACGGCATGACAATTTGTATTGCGTTACTTTTGTGTTTTATTTATAGTTTTTTGGCGAATTTTTTATCAAGTCTCTTATGAATTTATGAAAACTAACAATGTATTTAACAGTATTTTAAATCTATGCATCTTTCGATTATTTATTGTCACATTTTTCATGAGTTATTTATTATTTTTTAGGGTTTTAATTAATTTTATCTTTACAAAAATATCTTCAGGTCTCATTTTAATTACAAAGTACAAATATTTTACCAAAATTAGCAGTAATTTTGATCATGCTAACATTTCTAAATATTTTTACCAGCCTGATTTTTATCGCATTGGTAATGGAGTGGTGGAATATATGTTATGCAATGTTTTTTACCAATGTATTATTCAATTATTATTTATATTTTTTTGCATGATTTATTTATTACTCTCTAAGATTTTAATTGATTTATATTGTAAATCACAAATATGCTATGTCTATTTCTACAATAAAAGCAGTAAATATGATACAATAACAATTACCGTACGATATCCTGTCAGTAGTGCTTGATATAAGATAAATAGATGTAATTGCCAACAATTACATTTTCATATTTTTTGCAAAATGCTTGGGAAGCTCTTGTTTGTGGGAATTTTCCAACAATATATTGTTCAAGTACTCAATACAATTTTTCGGAGGAACTATTTGTTGTATTCTGAAATTCTAATTGGAAAATTTTGTAATTTAAAATTATTTTATTGTAATAATAGCTGTAATAAGTATTATCTGTAACTGTATATATAAGGTGTTATATTAACGTGTACATCTATCGTTTGAATATAATTGGGTATATCTGCCAATGTCTGTCTCAACTATATAATCAATTCACTACTTTATACTCGTATATAAGGGTTTTGTATAGGTGTCTCGATCGGTTGTTTATTGTAATTAGTTACCAACAGTCTATTTACGAGTACATAAATGCTAAATTACATTTACTATGCATCAGTTAAGTAATGTCTCTAAAGATCTGGAGTCGTTTGAAGTTTCTTCGTCATTGGTGTGCTCCGCTAATCAATGCCGGCAATATGCCTTCTGGGAACAGAATGACTTTAATGTACTTCACTTGAACATCCGTAGCATAAATCGTAACTTTGATGAATTAACTGTTCTTTTAGACTCTATAACTGTGCCATGCGATCTTATATTGCTGTCTGAATGCTGGTTGAAAAAGTCAACAAATATTCCCGCCCTTGATGGTTATACTAATTACTCATCTACATATACCAATCAGAATGATGGTGTTTGTGTTTATGTAAAAAATAGCCTAACACACAATGTGCAGCAGCCTTTGTTCGTGGATGGAAATTTCCTAGTATGTACAAGTAGAGATATTGCTGTAGTTGCTGTATATCGTTCGCCATCAGTGAATAATATCGATAATTTCTTATTAAGCCTCAATGACACTCTTCAGTCACTGCGAGATTATAAAACAATAACTGTTATTGGCGATATTAATATTAACCTAACGACTCAACAATTGGATTCCCAATCAGAAGAATACCTAAATGTTTGTTCTTTGCATGGCCTCATTCCCGCTCATCTCATACCCACGCGAGGAGACGCCTGCCTAGACCATGTTATTTTAAAGACAAATAAACGTGCTACAACACTAATACTAAATACCCACATTACAGATCACTTGCCTACTCTGTTGATTCTTCACTCAAACAATATATCAAATAGACTGAAATACGCCCACACAAACCATACTGATCACTTGGAAATCCTAAATGATCTAACAGTAATGAATTTCTCATTTATTTATGAAATGAACAATGCTGATCTCGCAGCTGATTCATTTGTCTCTGCGGTTTCAAATGTATTTCGAAAACATACCAAAAGAATTAATTTAACTCATCGCAAAAAATACTGAAGCCATGGATTACTCCTGGACTTTTAAAATGTATACAAAATAGACAAGTTATACCAAAAATACAAGAATTCACCTGATAATCAAATACTAAACATCACTTATAAACGGTACCGGAACTTTTGTAATAATCTTTTGAAAAGACTGAAGGTTTCCTATGAACGTAATCTTCTTGAACAAGCTGGCGGTAACACCAAAGCCACATGGGAGGCTATAAAGACCATTACTGATACAGGTCAACATAATAGACATCCGACCGAACTTCTGAATCTTCATAGAGAGCCAAGGGAATCTGTAAATATAGTCAACGAATACTTTGCTAACGTGGGGAAAACTCTTGCTGATAATATACAACCTGGTCAAAATATTTATAGAAAACATATCACTCATAATAAAAATAAAAATTATGGAAACTCGTTGGTTCTTTTAAATATCACCGATTCCGAGATTGAGACACTAATAAAAAACTTGAAAGAGAACTGTGCAGTGGGTTGGGGTGGGATTTCTGCATCATTATTAAAATCTACACGTCAATATTTAATTCCTCCTCTTAAATACATTTTCAATCTCTCGTTGTCTACAGGTGTTTTCCCTAAGGCTTTTAAGAAGGCTTTGGTACACCCTGTATATAAGAGGGGCAGCAGAGATGAAATTGCGAGCTATCGACCCATCTCAGTATTGACTATAATCTCAAAGATATTTGAAAAATATATTAATACACAGTTGGTAAATTACTTGCAAAAATTTAATCTTATTTCTGAAAATCAGTATGGGTTTGTAAAAGGTAAATCTACAGAGGACGCTGTGATTGATCTCACAGAAATAGCGATAAGATCTATTGATAAAAGACTTAAGACGTTGGCTATATACCTGGATCTCACTAAGGCATTCGATACGCACGTCAGACAGCTTTTTGTCCTTCAGTCCATTCTACGCAGACATGCTATGGTTACCTATAGAGAGACTGGGAAACGTCGAAAGGATCAAATTTGCAAAATAGAACGTCACATAACCACACTTGCCAGCAGACATTTTTACATTTCTAGTTGCCGACTCTATAACTCTGTCAATAAACTGATTTATGTATACCCTTTATCTAAAAAAGTGTGTAAATTTGCGCTCCAACGTTGGCTATCAACCTTGAGTTATCAGGAAACAGAAAATCTTTTAAAAATACTATCCTAAATAAATATCTTCCTACGCAACTGCACTCATGCAAGAATTTATACATTCGATCACTTGTGACAGTATTGTTATGTTTGTAATAAGATCAAAGTACGTCATTTACTTGTATATCAATAGCAAATAAGGGAGGTGGCGCTGGCGCCTGTGATACAATGTCTAACATTAGTACAGGTGCCAACGAACCTAATATTGGTTAATATTTTGGTTTGTATGTTTATAAGATCAAATTTGTAATATCTTTGAGTAAATAAATTATTATTATTATTATTATTTTCATTTATTAACATAACATCACTAGATACATTTTTAAATAGTATATTATAAAAAATAACACAACATTTAAAAATATAAAAAGTGTGTAGACCTACTGGCAACGGGTACAGGGACCAAACTGCCAATGGCTAGGGCCTCAGAGATAGGAACTTCCGAACAATGCGTGCCGTATCCAGAAGTACCGCCTTCTGCATCAGACCCTTGACCCAGCCATCCAACGCGAGCCTCTTAAGATGTTGGTCGAGGCTCTTGGCTATCAGTCCATTAAATCCATATTTCATCTGTTTCTCCTTTTCAGCCTTCACGAGATTCTCGTCATGTGGTATGGTGACATCAACAATCATTGCCCGGCGCTCAGTTCGATCAACCACCACAATATCAGGCTTGTTGGCTACAACAATTCTGTCCGTGATGATTGATCGATCCCAGTACAGTGTGATAGGGCCATTCTCGAGAACTGGCTCAGGTACATACCTATAGTACGGGACCTCGACTTCCACAAGCCCGTATTTCAGAGCAAGCTGCTGATGAATGATCCTGGCTACTTGATTATGTCTGTGCAAATACTCGCCGTTAGCAAGACGAGAACAACCCGAGACTATATGCCTAAGGGACTCACCTGGGCGGTGACAGGCACGACAGATATCTACTGTTCCGTCCCTTAGGATATGTCTCCGGTAGTTGTTCGTCATGACTGACGAAGTTGTCAGTAATTGCACAGACAAAACCTTCGGTTTCTCCAAAGAGGTTGCCGAAACGTAGCCAGGCCACGGAAGCTAAAAAGTCTACGTCGGGCCCATGTAAAGCCCGATAGAACCTTCCGTGGAGCTCCTTGCTCTGCCATAGACTCTTGCGGTCATCAGTACTGAGTACTACAGGTCTGCGCCAGTTCTTCTTAGCCAAGGTGAGCGGGGTGAGTCCGGAATCTACAGCGACCACATCGCGATGCATAACCCTGTCAGCACAGAGAAAATATTCCCTAAGGTTGTACACCTCACGATTGTGCAAGGTCTTGGCATTTAGGAATCCTCGACCTCCATACTTTCGCGGAATGTACAACCTCATTACTGACGAACGAGGGTGATGCATACGATGTGCGGTCAAAAGACTACGGACCCTTCTATCCAAGGCGTCAAGTTCAGTCTGAGTCCAACTGAGTATGCCGAAAGAGTACATAAGAAGTGGCATGACCCAACCGTTGCTCGCACCTTGTTGCCACCTGATAAAAGACTACTTAGTACTTTTTTCAGGCGGCCAAAGAAACGTTCCCGCAGCAATTGATTCATATCCACCTCATTTATGCCTAAGGCTTGCGACATACCCAGGTATTTATAGGTGTCAGTTACGAGAAGTGGTCGTAAATTAGTAGAATCCGTGAGCTGAATTCCCTCAGATTCCACTACCCTTCCCCGTTTTACATGCATGACCGCACATTTGGCTACACCAAACTTCATACCGATAGAATTACTAAAAGATTCAGTTAATTTCAGTAACTCTATCAGTTGCAATCTGGTGGAAGCAAATAGCTTAAGATCATCCATATAATACAGGTGGGATATTCCCCGACCACCTCTTCGTAACCTGTAGCCATGCCCTGAACCCTCTAACAGTGTACTGAGAGGGTTCATGGCTAAACAAAACCATAGAGGACTCAGGCTGTCGCCCTGAAATATACCTCGCTCAATCCTTATGAGCTCACCGCAATTACCCGGGGTCTGCCGACATACTGGATAGCTAAGAGCTGTTCTCCAGTGCCCCATGCATGACTGCAAGAAGGCGCATAAAGTAGCATTGACTTTATACAACTCTAGCACCCTCAAGAGCCACGCATGTGGCACAGAATCAAAAGCTTTTTTATAGTCTATCCAACATGTCATCAGATCCCTCTTGTTACGGCGAGCATGTTGGCTGATGGCCGTATCAATAAGGAGGAGCTCCTTTGTACCACGGCTCCCGCTCCTACATCCATTCTGAGATATAGATATGATCGAATTTGTTTCAATATGTTTGACAATTTTGCTTCTCAGAATAGATGTAAGTAGCTTATAGATCGTGGGTAAACACGTAATTGGTCTATAATTACTTGGTTCCGTGGTACTTCCTGATTTATGGAGCAAATGAGTGATGCCAGTCGTCATAAAATCCGGCAACGACCCCGATTCTAAGGCCGATTGGAACTGAGAAGCCAAACGAGCATGTGAACTGCGTAGCCATTTAAGCCAAAAGTTGTGCAGTCCGTCCGGTCCTGGAGATTTCCAATTTGATAGCGTACGGACTGCACATGCTACGTCTTTATGATCGATTACAGTATTATCCATAGGAGTGATTTTTTCACATGCTCGTTCAACAACCCCCATCCAATTACCTTCAGAGTGTATGATGGGCACCGACCAAATGCTGCGCCAAAATGTATTTGTAGCTTCAGCATCCGGTAGCCGCACATCACACACAACTTCACGAGATCGTTCCCAGCTTCTACAGACTGACTTCTCATTTCTCTGAAACATGCGATTCACTGTAAATCGATCCATTCGTTTTTTGTATCTGCGGATTCGATTTGCCCATGCATAGACTTTTTGCTTCAGTAGGTCAATGCGCTCCGTAACTCTGGCCATATAGTCTTGAGGCCTGACTCCAGTCCCCAAGAAAGCCCGCTTCACGAAGCGCATCACCCGTGGGCGTGTGTTGCCCATGCTGAAGCTACTGAGCTTACCGATTAGTACCCTTGTCTCGGCGATACGACACTCAATTTGTATCCTTAATCCAGCTTTGCGGCAAGCCGCAACAGCTGCACGATCCAAGATGGAGTGTGTATCGGCGAGATTGTCACTATTGTCTAAGTATTTAGACAAAAGTGAGTCAAGGGTACCAATCAATAACACATTCTTTCTATGCATGGGCAATCAAGGCAGATGTGGCCTGAACTCTAGAGGTATGAATCGAAACTCATGAATCGCATATTCCAAAGCACTTCTTACCTCCTCACGGTACTGAGTGTCCACAGAGACAGTCCCATCACCCTCATCCGCACATGGTCCTCGTAGAACAGAGACTTGAACGGCTGTTATAATTGCTGTTTGCGCAGGGACGGGGGTAATAGGGCTAGTCTGTATAAACTCTGAGCGTAGCCGATCAAGCACGGTACTATCCAACATGCGAGAACGCTGAATCGCCCGTACTTGATCCGATAATCGTTGAGCTGATACGTTGACGGCTGGTTCCAGGCCCTGAAACAGAAGCAGCATGCGGTCACGGTACGCAGTAAGGTTAGCTCCCCCCTCTGTAGCCCCAAAATACGCGCGCATGACATTTTCATTTATAGAATTTGTCCATTTCATGCGCCGCACATAACCACTGGCAGTGGGGACCCTATTTGAGGCCAGTGGGCCTCGGGGTCCCAAGCTGTCCGGTGGCCGGCCTCTCTCACGCCGGCGTACTGGTGGTGGCGACGTCGGTGGAGAGAAATACTCGTCAATTGAAGTTGAGCTCGACGCGTGTGATATGACCGGCTCTGCTGATGCGGTAGCCGGTGGCTGGCACACGGAGCTATGTGACAAGTCCGGGGATGGTAGGCGTGCTGCTAGTGTCTTGGATCTTGTTAACATTTTTTGGATAGCTATATTCTTTTAGTTTTGTAAATTATTTTCATTTTGACATGTATGTCAAATGTCATTTTATTTTAAATATGTATTTCTCGGTTTAAAAATATGTTTGATAAGGCGAATTGAATGTGTAATAAATTAAATTTGAACTCTTGAACAATTTTAATAATTTACACCTTAAAAAGGACATATAAATTAGCTAAATTATTATTTTCCAAAAAATCTCTTCATAAACACAACTATCCGATGTAGTGTTGCCAGATGATTATTATTATTATTATTAATATTTCACTTAAAGAAAAAAAAATATTTAGATATTTTTATATATATTTTAAGCATTTGACATGCAGCAGTCACGATGGCTGAATTGGCCAAAGCATCTGGGACGGTATTCCAGGAGATGCAGGTTCAAATCCTGCTCATTACTGGTATTTTCGATTTCACATTTTCACACTTTCTGTTAAAACATGTTTTGTTATTGCAACAATAAAATTATGTATAAATACTGCGTTTATTTACCTTTAAAACAAAATTCTCACAGAAGAATGAGATAGCGAGATGCTGCACAATTATGTATTGTGTCACGTACGCGGCTCAAGGCCGCTTAATGCAGTTAGCTTGGAAGTTTCGCTCTTGAGGAAAGTTTAGACAGTAGGCATATTTGTGACTTGTATTTTAACACTTGACATGCTCAGCTACTTTAAGGAACAAATTATTTTTGAAAGTGGAAAGAAGTGATTTATTTTGAGTAGGATTTGAACAAAAATCACGTCGTATGTGAATCGTTAATGTAATAATTAAACGCTTAATATCGGAACAAAAATGCAGATACTTCCGATAGGTGGCGTGGGTCTTAAATACATCTAAAAACAAATTTGAAATGGAGATTGGGTGTCACCGTTAGGTGACTGTAATAGCTTGTCGGTCCAAAGCACTTCCCCGGATTGGATAGGACGCAGGTTCAAATTCCTGCGCGCAGTAAATCTCTCTTTTACCACTTTTACAGTTTCGTTCTTTAGAAAGTAGACGTTATAATATTGCATATATATGCTTAGTATAATATATTTTATGTCACAGTTGTGGAAATTTATCTGCCTGTATGTTCGATTTCCACACATTTCTACCCATGTAGTCCAAAAAGCAACTAAATAGTGTCCTCGAGTCCACGTTGAGTTCAGATTTATTTTTTCTTTTTATATGACTCCCTGCACTAAGGAATAATCGGAGGAGGAGTGGAAGAAAAATAAGAAAAGGATAAGATGGTTTGGGCCTGCCACGCTCTTACTTGCCATACAAAATATTACAATAGGAGTACCTTCCGTTGTTGCATGCTGATCTTTTGTGAGAGGGTGGTCTACGAGCCAGACCCATTATGCTGGGCCAATAAGACTCTACCACTTTTTTAAGGATTAAATTCAGTGGCTGGCTTTTCTGGGTTCCGGACTATATTTATGATAAATTTCATGATAATAGGTTAAATAGTTATGGTGTGAAAGTGTAACAATAAACAAACAAACGCACTGAAAGTCACAAGTAAAACTACCAGTAGTTTTCTAGCATGAATGGGCTGGCTCGATCGCAGAAGTTCTCTCACGGAGGATCAGCATGAAATAACAGTAGTTCCTAGTAATGTATTTCGTATGGTGAGTGAGAGTGCCGGAGGCGCAAACCTCCTCCATATCTTCCATCCTCTCCTTATACTTCCTCTCCCCCTTTTATCCTGGCAGTTGGCGAGGCGCAAGTAGGCAACGGTAACCAGTAACGGTAACCTCACCATCAGGTGCATCGTATGCTTGCTTACCACTCGCGTAATATAAAAAAAACAAAGCAGTCATGAGGACTGCCAAGAGAAGTGAAAACTTAAATCTATAAATAACATAGCATCACTCCTGTATTCCCCGAAGGGGTAGGCAGAGGTGTATTACACACCCACGACTCGCCAGCTATGTTTCTGTCTACCGGGCACATGTCCAAACTCCGGGCTGCTACTGAGAATTTTTCTTTTTATGAAAAAACTCAATAACATTGCCCTACCCGGGAATCGAACCCGAGACCTCATGATTAGCAGTCGCATACACTATCGCTACACCACCGAGGCAGTTAAATAAACAGTTGTTATTTTTGTAATAATTTTTTTAATCTTAAATTCCATCCATCTATCCATCCATCAGCCTTTTAACGTCCACTGCTGGACATAGGCCTCCCCAAGAATGGGGGATAGTGCCGTAATCGCCACGCTTGGCAGGCGGGCTGGCGATCGCAGTGGATGTTGTTAATAATCGAAGGAGTGCTGCTGCCCACTCCCCCGGTTATCCCTCAGTCGGCTCTTACGACTCCCATGCGTGGAGAGGGGTGGGACAATTCTAAAGCCGGCCCCACACGACGAAGGAAATCTAAAATTAAAACTTGTAAATCATAAACAAAGTACTCGTCAAGACGAATCATGCAAGCCCAAACTCAATGGTGTTATGTCGTTTTATAACAGAGTTCCTATGACCACCTTCTAGCTCCATGATCTGACCCTGGATACCATCTAAAGACAAAGTACTCGTTATGTCAAATCAAATGATTCCAAACTCGATGGGGTTGCGTCATTTCATTACAGAGTTACTGTGGCCACCTTCCTGCTCCATCATCAGACCCATGATATCATCTAGGACTGGAGTACTAGTCAAGACATTTCAAATGAGCCCTAACTCGATGAAGTTACGCCATTTAATTATAGTTTACATGGCCACCTTGCAGCTCCATCATCAGATCGTGGATAACATCTTAAGACAAAGTACTCATCAAGACCAATCAAACAAGTCCAAATTCGATGGGGTTGCGTCGTTTCATTATTCAAGTTACTGTGGCCAACTTCCAGCTTCATCCTCAGACCCTGGATACCATCTAAAGACAAAGTACTCGTCAAGACGAAGCACACACGCCGAAACTAGATGGGGTTACGCCGCCTCGTTTATTATAGAGTTCCTAGGTTCCTAGGTGTAAAATTTCAGCTCAATCGGAAACCGGGAAGTGTGTCAAATTTAATTTCCAATGCACACACTATAGCTGCGTCTCGTAACGGTGTCGCGTCTCGCAACGATTTCGTGAGTCCAGAGATTTTATCCCATCTAAAATATGCGTACCGCGCTAAAAGAAGTTTTCACTTCAAAAAAATATATTACGCGGATTTTTAATATGAAGTAAAGATACTACAAAACATACAAGACACGGAAGTCAGAAGTGGGTTCAATAAACACAAACAAACTCCGTTTTATTGCACGAATGTAAAATAAATTCTTCAAGTGTAATAACATCACACGTGTTTTGTACATTTTGATAAAAATCATAAAATAACACGTATTCAATTTGGCGATGTTTTTATAAAATTTCGCGAGAAGTTCTGGCATATATTGATACATAAACTTTTTATTTTTTATATCTGTATACAGTGCTTTCACAATTTTCCTTTCCAATTAACATGGAAATATTACTCCGGGTTGTAGGTGTCAAAATATATACAGGGAAACAGGAATATGAAAAATTAATTAAAAAACTTTTCAGAAAATTTGTTGCACGTCTTTTTTTTAAACTGGATTTGTTTATAAAGTTAGTGGTACACAGAATTTTTACGGTAACTACCAACATAACTATTTTATAACAATAGGTATATACTTTTTCATAGCACATAGCAATCGAGAGCCAGTAGTATGAAAGAGAGTATTGGTGTAAAGATGCGAAAGGGAATGCTCTGATGATTCGGACATCTGGAAAGAATGCCGAACGAGCGACTGGTCAAGAATATATACAATGCGAAAGTGGAAGGATGTAGGTACAGGGGGAGACCGAGACTCACCTACCTAGAACAAATCGGTCATGTATTGAAGAAAGGTGGAGTCAGGAGTCTTCGAAACCGGCGAGCGTGTACGAAGAGAATTGTGAATGTTGAGGAAGCGAGAGATGTACATTCAGTCAAGAAATGATTGGGAATGGATGATTTATTTATGGTTCCAAATTCAAATTTTTGTTTTTTTTTTGTTGTTGTTAGATTAGCACAACTGTTATCCATTTTGGCGCGCAGTTTGAGTTGCATCTGTTATTTATAATAAATACAGTGCTGTTTTTAGTTATGTATCGCAGCTTCATTATTTGCGATTTTGTTTAACATGTTGTAATAGCATCTCCAAGCATTACCCTTGCACGGAATTTAATAGTTTTTTTTTTTTTATGTGTGTACTGGAAAAAATATCCCCACTACCAACCTTTCCGTCACCGCGCGCAAGCCACCACTAGTCATTCTGTGTTTCCGTGCTCGACCCTTCGCACGTCTACAAGCAGCGCATTACTATTTTTCAAAATGGGAAACAAGAGGAAGCGTCACGACACCGACAAAGCGATCCGGCCGAAAATCATGAAGTTGGAATAAAAATTAAACAAGAATTAAACAAAAAACGTCGTCGCATTATTGTTTATTCCGATGATGATGAAGACTCTTCTGACTACTCGACGAAGGTCCAGGAAGCTACTCGAGGAGTAGGCGGCCTGGACCCCTGCGCGTCGAATCCTGGGGTGTCTGCAGATGCCGAAACACCCGCTAAAACACCCTCACCGGTGATATTCCCAGCTGAAAGGCTGAGTGACCAAAACTTGAATCCAGAACCTTCAACACGTAAAGAACACACGGATATAGAACTGGATGAGGATATCCTGCAAATCCTGGGTGACGCGCCGAAAACTTCTGATGAGCTTGGGCCACCAATTCACAAAGATATAGCCAACCGTTGGCAAGAAATTTTGGCGCATGGCCTATCAAAGGAACTTAAAAAAGGCCTCATGGAACAATATCGTATCCCAAAAAATTGTGAACTGCTAGTGGCACCTTTACTGAATCCAGAAGCAAAAGCAGCGATTCCGCAATACAAAGCTATATATGATTCAGCTATGATGTTTAAACAAAAGCAGTTAAGTGTGGCTATTTCTGCGTTAGCGTCAACCACTGAAGCCACAATCACTAATGAATCCGATAAAACTAAAATTTTAAGACCAATCAGTGATGCGTGCCGTATAATGTGTGATATTCATCAATCTTACTCAAAATATAGACGAGAAAGTGTGATTAAGATTGTTAATACTACCATGAAAGAAACTCTTCAAAATACGAAAAGAGATTCTTTTCTATTTGGAGAAAATGTGGGTGATATATTGAAATCGACAAAAGTGATTCAGAAGTCTGGAGAGATTTTAAAACAGAATTTTAGCTCCAACCCCCGACAAAACACCGTTCCTAAAGGGGCCAACAATATCTACAAATCAGCTTTAAACTTCAAAGTGCAGCCTCGAAAGAACAGTTACTGGCAGAGGAACGAGGCTGCACCCTCTCGAAGTGTACCTCGCCAGAACGAGCAGCAGCAGCGCTCGTCCAACAACACGTGGAAGACATCGCAGCGATCACCTCCCAGAAGGACGTATCGCTGCTAATGGATAACGAGGTACAGTACGCTGGCAGACTTAAATATTTTGTCAAAAATTGGGCAGAAATTACACAAGACGCCACATTACTTTCTTGGTTAAATGGGTACAAAATACCATTTATTTCCATTCCCCATCGCAACAATAGCCCTAGCTGCAGTCCATCTTCAAAAGAACGTCAAGATTTTGACGAGGCAATTAATAAATTACTCGAAATAAATGCAATTTCTATATGTAAACATACTCATGGGGAAGTTTTGTCTAGTATATTTTTAGTACCAAAACCTAATGGCAGTAAACGCTTTATTTTGATCTTAAAATGTCTAAATAAATTCGTAACCACTAATCATTTTAAAATGGATGACTATCGTACAGCGTCACAATTAATAACCAAGAATTGCTACATGGCATCAATAGATTTAAAAGATGCATATTTTTTAATCCCTATATATAACACTCACAAAAAGTACCTGCGCTTCAAATATAATGATTTACTGTACGAATTTAATTGCTTGCCATTTGGTTTATGTACAGCTCCTTTTGTTTTTACCAAATTACTCAAACCAGTACTTGAATATCTAAGATTACAATCGTCTTTGATCTCTGTTTCATATTTAGATGACATATTCTGTATAGGGAAAAGCTACTTTGAATGTGTGCAAAATGTAAAACTGACTAAAAACTTATTAAAAAATTTAGGTTTCATACTTAATACGGAAAATAGTTGCCTGATCCCCAAAAGGCAATGCAAATTCTTAGGTTTTTTATTTGACTCTAAACGAATGGTGATGGAGCTACCCGAAAATAAAAAAGTAAAAATCAAAGAAAAACTTTCAACCGTTCTAAACATGCAAAAATGTAAAGTGAGAGAATTTGCTCAATTTCTTGGCCTTTTAATATCAGCATGCCCAGCTATACAGTATGCGTGGCTGTACACCAAAAAGTTTGAACGTCATAAATATTCATATCTCAGTGTTAACAATGATTATGACCAAATTATGAAAATTCCATTAGAATTAAAAAAATTAATATACTGGTGGTTAAATAACATAGACGAGAGTTGTTCACCGCTAATAAACAAGGTATATCATTTAGAAATCTTTTCCGATGCTTCCAAATTCAACATTTGGTTATTGGAAAACTGAAGAACAATCATTACATATTAATCAACTAGAGATGATTGCAGCCTTTTTAGGTTTGAAATGTTTCGCTCAGAACGTCACTAATTGTCACATTCTTTTAAGAATTGATAATGTATCAGCTATATCTTGTATTAATAGAATGGGAAGTATCCAACATTTGAATCTCGATAAGGTTTCTAGGGAAATATGGCAATGGTGTGAAAGTCGTAATATAATAGTATTTGCATCTTATATAAATACGAAAGATAATGGTGAAGCCTATCAAGAAAAAAATTTCAAGACACTGAATGGGAACTTAGCGAGTTCGCCTTTAACAAAATAGTACTTACCTTTGGGTTACCCAGTATAGATTTGTTTGCTAGCCGTTGTAATGCAAAATGTTCTACCTATGTGACTTGGAAAAATGATCCTGATGCTTTAACCGTAGATGCCTTTACAATATCATGGAAAAACCTGTATTTTTATGCTTTCCCGCCATTTGCATTAATTTTGAAATGTTTACGAAAAATAATTAATGAGAAAGCTGTGGACATCATAGTTGTACCATTCTGGCCCACTCCGCCATGGTTCCCATTATTTCAGAGATGTACTGCATCTGAACCTATTTATTTTAAATCGCATATTAACCTAATGAAATCTCCTTTCAGAAACGCCCACAATCTCCACAGAACACTAACACTGGCTGCCGCAGTGTTATCCGGCAGGCATTACTAAAAAGTTCGATTTCTACCAAATCTGTGTGTCATATATTCATATAAATCTGCACTGGCATTATTGTCAGGAAAATCCCTTGATGATAAAAGGCTCAAACGGTTCATGACGGGAGTATTTAGATTACGACCTACAACTCCAAAATATGAAGTCACGTGGGACCCTAATATAGTTTTAAACTTCCTTTCTGCAAAATGGCCAAATTTAAATCTAGATCTAGAAACTCTGTCTAAGAAGACCCTGACCTTGTTGGCTTTGGTGACAGCTCATAGTGTACAAACATTCTCATTGATAAAAGTTGATAATATCATCATCAATAATAATAATGAAATGACAATCAAAATTTCCGACCTTGTAAAAACGTGTAAAGCTTATTGCACTCAGCCTTTTTTAAGATTGCCCTTTTTTAATTCTTGCCCAGAAATATGTCCAGCCCAATGCTTACAGTGCTATATAAATAAAACTCAAATATTAAGAAAAGAAGATGATTTATTTATAAGTTATAAAAGGCCACATAAGAAAGTCACTTCACAAACACTTAGTAAATGGATCAAAGACACTCTCCATGCTAGCGGTGTAAACACGGATATCTTCTCCGCGCATAGCACGCGCCACGCAGCAACGTCCACAGCCAATAAGCTAGGAGTCAATATAGACGTTATTAGGAAAACTGCTGGCTGGAGTGAGTCGTCGTCAGTTTTCGCTAAGTTTTAAAACAAAGAATTAGTACATGACACCTCAGAATTTGCCAGAGTGTTATGAACCGGTAGTAAATAACCGTTTATATAGTTAAATATGTATTGTCCAGGTCCATGGTTTTTATATAATTCAGATGAATACCTAATATTTATGTTAATGAAACTTACCTGTTGTAATATCTAATATATTAATTAGTTCGTATGATTGTCTCTCATGACACATGCTTAAAATTACATAAATTTGTAATACCTAAAGAAATTTAGTTATGTTAGAAAGTTATGTTATATTTAAATAAATGATTTGATTTACATGATTTGGTTACTTCAGAGAATAACAGCATTTGTGTTTTTACATTTTATGACATCTCTCTGAACATCCTACAACATGTTAAACAAAATCGCAAAGAATGAAGCTGCGATACATAATTAAAAATCAAACGAACCTCGGTGAAGTTCGATGATAATTATGTGAGCAGCTTCATTCGACGTGATTATTATCACCCTCCCTAACTAATATCATTTTAATAATTATAATCCCACCCATTGGGTTTCTGAAGAAAACTATAGCCTGATAATAAAATGTAAAAGCCACAAGCATAATATTTTCTTTATACTAAATGACTAGTGGTGGCTTGCGCGCGGCGACAGAAAGGTTGGTAGTGGGGATATTTTTTCCAGTACCCACATACAAAAAAAAAACTATTAAATTCCGTGCAAGGGTAATGCTTGGAGATGCTACTACAACATGTTAAACAAAATCGCGTCGAATGAACCTGCTCACATAATTATCATCGAACTTCACCGAGGTTCGTTTGATTTTTAATTATATCATATAGTATTGTGTCTCTAGTGTGTATTGCGAATTTCATAATGGACAAAAACATTGAACAAAGAGTTTGTCTTAAATTTTGCATCGCCAATGGAATTTTGTGTTCGGAGTCACTGAATATGTTACAGAATCGAAATATGAAAAACACGTGCTTATGAGTAGAAAAAAAAAAGCGTTTAAAAGCGGTCGAGATATGATGGAAGATTTGCCTCGCTCTGGTAGGCCATCAACGTCTGCAACTGAAGTTAACATTGCAAAAGTGAAGAAAATAGTGACTGAAAATCCTCATTCAACTTTGACAGAGATAGCCGCCGAACTTTCTTTGTCTCACGAGTCGATCCGTACCATTTTAAATAATCACTTGGGTATGAAATATGTTTCCGCTCGGCTAGTCCTAAAAGACCTGAATTTTCTCCAATAACTCAATCGCATTAGAGTCGCTGAGGACATGCTAGAATGAGTTAATTCCGACCCACCATTAATGAAACGCATTGTTACTGGTGACGAGACGTGGGTTTACGAGTTTGACATGCAAACTAGTCAACAAGCTTCGGAGTGGCGACTTGCAACTGAACCGAAACCGAAAAAACCACGCCAAAGTCGATCAAAAGTCAAAGTCATGTTGACTGTTTTCTTTGACTATCGCGGTGTTGTGCACTCCGAATTCTTGCCAGAAGGTCAAACGGTAAATAAAGAATATTATTTGAGGGTTATGCGGCGTTTAAGAGAGCAAATTCGACGAAAAAGGCCAGATTTGTGGAAAGAAAGTTCTTGGATTTTGCACCACGATAATGCGCCTTCGCACAAGGCCATCATTGTGAATGATTTTTTGTCCAAACACTCAAAAAATACCAAGCAGAAAAGAGCAACCACCATATTCACCAGATATGGCTCTAGAAGACTTCTTTCTTTTTCCTAAACTCAAATTACCACTTCGTGGCACCCGCTTTCAATCGGTAGAAGACATAAAGGAGAATTCGCGGCGAGAACTGAACTCAATTCCGGAAACAGCGTTTAAAAAATGTTTTGATGATTGGATTATTCGTTGGCGTAAGTCTATCGTTTCTGCAGGAGCATACTTTGAAGGTGATAAAATAAATTTGGATGAATAACAAAAATGTTGTGTATTATTGATCTTTTCCCGGTACTTTCTTGACAGAGTAGTATGCAAGAATAGAGCCTTTTGGCACTCTGTTCTCTCTGCCTTCCCCGCAAGGGAGATGGCGTGATATAAGTAAGTCATAACCCATAATTGGTATATACCACTGTTGGGCATGGGCTTCTCTCCTAATAACAGAGATTTAAGGTATAGTTTCCTACGCTTGACTATTGCACATCACGCAGAAACTACTGAACAGATTTGAATGCAACCTTTTTTACATGATTAGACGTAAAAACTGATATACGTTTAATCCCGCTTCTATACCGGGAGCTCGAAACCCGTACCCATTGAAATCGTCTTAAGATTTTTTAATGCTTATTTTTGTGCACATGCTTTTGTATGTAGCTCTTAATTGTGAAAGCTTTGCTGGATTCAAACCTGCATCCCATCCAACTTAGCGGTCCAGAGCACTTCCCCGGATTGATTCCCGGTGAGAGGCAGGTTCAAATCCTGCTCGCACTAAAACTCTCTTTTTCCACTTTTACAAACAACTAATTCTTTGAAATAGCTGAGCATGTCAAGAGTAAAAAACAGATCAAAATATAATATCACTACATTCTGCCCGCCACTCCGTCCGCGGCCACTTCGGAATATAAATACTAACTACTAAGGTACACTAATTACCTCCTTGTAAAACTGCTATCCCACGAGAACCGTTAATTTTTTCGGGATAAAAATTGGTCTTTCCTTTTCTGGGGGATTATTTTAGTACTTACGGTTTCAAAGTATAACAAACAAGCAAATACAAACTCACTTTCATATTTATAATATTAGAAAGGAAGCCTTTTCTCGTGGCTCCGCTGCAGGTAAAAGCCAGTTTTCAGGTTATATCCAAAAACTTTCTTCGGCATCCGTGATAGAGCTTAGTGTATTTCAAAATACCTATAACAAGTATTTTGATAATTTTATATATTTTCTAAGCACTTGATATGCTCCGTCATATAAAGAAACACAAAATGCGAAAATGTGAAATCAAAAATGACTATTGTCGACGCGCATCACTATGGATCGAGGGGTGCGCGCGGGGCGAGACGGCCCGCGCCCGAGTGCGGACGACGGAAGCGACGCCACGCCACTGGCCCTTTGTCGCTCTCACGTATAAGACCTCCTTGAGTAATATTGTTCTGTGAACACGATACGCAACTTACCTACTACTATTATAATATAGTGTATTATCTAATATCTACCATTGTTAATTAAATTAATATATTTTTACTTCTGAAAGAGTATACTTCATTGCGTTACCGCCCCAACATAGTGGCGACCGTCTAAGAAAAGGATACTGCTATCTTTGGAGCACATGGCGGTAATCGAATACTATCAATTTGAAATGGATGATGAAGAAATACCACGAGGATAATAATATATTAGAAATAAAAGGAGGATCGCGTCGGCAGTCACCTATAAAGGGAAGTGCTCGTTCCGTAATTTCCTTTTTATTATTCCTATAACTAGATCACCTTTGATGTACCATTTGCCTCGTGTCATATCCAGCACTATCTTGCTAATGTACCTGCCTATGGTGCCTATAGTATTATCTACAATAACCATTGATAATTGGCTTGTTCCTATGTAACAGTTTAACATATATATGGGTTTTAAAAGTACCTACATAACAATTTCTTATTGGATAAAAATCAACTCCTCATTTCATAGTCCCATTGTGCTTTCTGAACGACTCGAGCTTACCTTTGCTTTAAATAGTTAACTTGTCGCATTCCAGAACGTGGGAACTTAAACTTAACACTACCTTTGCTTAAGAGCTGGATCCTGGAAGGAATCTGGGAGCTGCCGGTGATTGCAGTAGTACCTACCTTTGGAGAGGAGTGCAAAACTGGTTTGATTTGTCCAATTCATTATTGTATTGGCGCTTGTAGTATAAGTAAATATGTCTGAAGATAAATTTAATAAATTCATTAGGAAACGGGGTTCGGTTAAAGCCAGATTGACAAATTTAGGTAAATACTTAGAAAATGTTGAGAAAATTGAACTTAAAAACTTTAGTAGTGTTCAAATTAAAGAATTAAAAAGGCGTTTAGAGATATGTCTAGAATTAAATACAGAATTTAATGAAATCCAGTCTAACATTGAGGAACTTTGTCAAGATGAGTTTGAATTAGATAGACAGATTGGTGAAAGGGGATTGATGGAAGATGTTCTTATACATAGCTGTGCCGTCTTGCAGGATTTATTGGAAAAGCTTTCAGTAGGGAATGAGAGTGATAATGAATCAATGAAACCATTAGAAAGTTCTCATTCTCAACAATTTCAATGTATCAAATTACCAACTATAAAGTTACCATCATTTAATGGTTCCTATCTGTGTTGGCTTGAATTTAGAGATACTTTCAAATCTCTAATTAAATCCAATGATTCAATGCCAGAAATCAATAAATTTCATTATCTTCGCTCCTCACTAGAGGGTGAAGCTAATGAAGTAATAAAATCATTAGAGTTTACCTCGAGTAATTTTCAGGTAGCTTGGGATCTATTATGTAATCGGTATGATAATAAAAAGATACTGATAAATAATCATTTAAAAGCATTATTTTCACTTGTTTCAACCAATAGTAATTCTTATGGATCCTTGCGTTCTTTAATTGATAATGTGTCAAAAAACTTAAGAGCTCTTAACACTTTGGGTCAACCGACTACCCACTGGGACTCTTTGATTATTTTTATGGTTACGGCAAAGTTAGATTCCATCTCGAGCATGAAGTGGGAGGAACATAAAAATAACTTATCAGAGCTGCCAACATTGGTTGATTTCTACACATTTCTTAATAATAGAGCTGACATTTTAGAGTCAACTGCATCTTTTCAATATGATAGGAAAAATTACTCTGTGGGTAAAAATTCATACAATAATTATTATGATTGTTTAAATAAGCAAAAAGAAAAATCTCATATCACATCTTTGGTGGGTTCATCAGAAAACATATCTGAGTTTCTATGTCTTTATTGTAACAAGCAAGGTCATCGCATTTACAATTGTAATAAATTTAAAAACTTAAGTGTTCAAAGTAGACATAGTGAGGTTAACAGATTAAATTTATGTAAAAAGTGTCTTCGTGAGGGTCATAAAATATTTAAGTGTCGGATGAAGGGTTCCTGTAAATTCTGTAAGAAAAATCATAATAGTTTGCTGCACAGTGATCAGGAAAATAGTGAGATTATTAAAACCAGTTTACCTGTAGTTTCTCAGTCGGCACCAGAACTCTCACATGCTACTAACTCCGTGTCTCTCTCTGCAGTGTCTGTCAATCAGGTATTGCTAAGTACTGCTATGGTGAACATTGTAAATGGAAGTATTGAACATAATTACCTTGCTCGAGTGTTGTTAGATACAGGCAGTCAATCTTCATTTATTTCAAGTTCTCTTAGGAATAAACTAATGCTCACATCAGAAAAGGTTAAACCATTGCACATTTATGGTATTGCTAATGCTGCTGTTGATGTAAAGGAAAGTTGTATGGTTCATATAAAATCATGTACTAGTTCTTATCAATTAAAAGTAAAATGTCTTGTAATACCTCAAATAGCAGGTATGTTACCGAGTGCTCCTGTAAACCTTAAAGAGTTAAATCTACCTAAGAACATTGAGCTTGCGGATCCTGAATTTCACCAGCCCTCTGATATTGACATACTCTTGGGAGCTGATGTCTATTGGTATATTGTAGGTTGCAAACGTCTCAAATTAGGTATAAATATGCCAATTTTACAGAAGTCTGAACTTGGTTGGTTAGTTAGTGGTCCTATTGGAGATGGTAATCCTGGTCACTTAAGTTGTAATTTTACTAAAGAAATTCATAATGATATGAAAAGGTTCTGGGAGGTTGAAGAATTACAATATAAGAACTCAACCTTCACATCAGAAGATAACTTATGTAATAATCATTTTTTAGACAATCACAAGCGTCTTTCAAATGGTAGATTTTCTGTGAAAATTCCTTTTAAAGAGGTGCCTGAGGATGCTCTAGGTGAATCATATTATCTAGCTTATAAACGTTTTCTAAATCTGGAAAAGAAATTTCGTGATAATCCAGATTTAAAAAGGAGATATTCTGAATTTATAAATGAGTATCATAGTTTAGGTCATTTGAATGAAGTTAAACGGCCCAAGTTTGGTTATTATATGCCACATCATGCGGTTATCAGTGATAAAAAAGAAACCACAAAACTAAGGGTTGTCTTTGACGCATCAGCCAAAACTACATCAAGTAAATCATTAAATGACATACAATATATAGGCCCTGTAATACAGGATGATCTCATTTCTATTTTATTGAGGTTTCGTACTTATAATTATGTTATTACTGGAGATATTAGACAAATGTATCGTCAAATAGAAATCGACAATTCACAGCGTCATCTCCAGCTCATTTTGTGGAGAGATGAGGAATCTCATCCACTTCAGGTCTTGCAGCTTAATACAGTCACCTATGGGACTGCATCTGCGCCTTATTTAAGTACTAGATGCCTTCAGCAATTAGCATTTGAATGTTTCAATCCAGAGTTGGCTAAGATTATTGAACATGATATATATATGGATGATCTAAGCACTGGTTGTCAATTTAAAAATCAAATAAAGGATATTTATGATAATGTATCCAAAGTTTTAGCATCTGCATGTTTTCCACTACATAAAATTCGCACAAATTGTCCCCAGGTGCTTACAGGAGAGACCACCTCTAAAACATTAGAGTTATGTAAAGATTCATCAGTTTTAGGGCTAAATTGGTCGCCTACACCAGACATTCTTCATTTTAATGCAGATATAAACATTAATAAGAAAATTACAAAACGGAATATCATTTCTATGACTTGTAAAATCTTTGACCCTTTAGGTTTGCTTTGTGCATGTATAATTAAAGCAAAGATTATTTTACAGCAGCTGTGGAGTATAAAATTAAGCTGGGATGATTCCGTACCACAGAATATTGCACAAAATTGGGTAAAGTTTTCTCAAAACCTCAGTAGTTTATCTGAATTAAATATTCAACGGAGAGTATTATGTGAGGATCCTATATCTATAGATCTCCATTGCTTTGTAGATGCCTCTCAAGAAGCATATGGGGCATGTGTCTATTTGCGTTCAGTTGATACAAATGGGGATATATATGTTAAACTCTTATGTGCAAAGGCGAGAGTGGCTCCACTTAAAACAATAACCATACCTCGCTTAGAGCTATGTGGTGCTTTGCTGGGTGCTCAACTATCATGTAAAGTACTAGAGTCAGTAAGATGTCAAATTAATAATAGATTTATTTGGACGGACTCTACTGTGGTGCTTGGTTGGATCAAGACACAGTCTAAATTAAAAACATTTGTTTCTAACCGTATTATTCAGTTAAAGGAGCTTACACAGGGGTTTTCATGGAGGCATGTTCCAGGCGAACTTAACCCTGCTGATCATGCTTCTTGGGGTT
Organism: Leucoma salicis; assembly: GCA_948253155.1. Taxonomy (NCBI): domain Eukaryota; kingdom Metazoa; phylum Arthropoda; class Insecta; order Lepidoptera; family Erebidae; genus Leucoma; species Leucoma salicis. The sequence goes on from OX411812.1 coordinate 1,745,086, forward strand.
TGAGCCCACAGCAGCTAAAGGAGTCATCTTTGTGGTGGGAAGGACCTTCCTTTTTAGGGAAGGATCTTAATGATTGGCCTCAACAACAGTTAAAGTTATTTGTAGATTTGCCAGAGCTTAAGACACGTGTCCATGTAAGCACAGTAGTTGATTATAAAAACTCTGTTTTTGAATTTTCAAAATATTCTAACTTTAATAGGTTACATCGTATGTTTGCATATATCTTAAGATTCATACATAACTGCAAAGGAGAAAATAAATTAAGTGGAACTTTAAACATTCAGGAATTAGAAAATTCTTTGAAATTCATAATTAAATTAGGTCAAAGTGAAATGTATCACAGTGAATTACTAACATTATCTAAACAAAATAAGTTACATAAAAGGTCTAGGTTACTAGCATTAAACCCGTTTATTGATGCTAACGGTATTCTGAGAGTTGGAGGTCGATTGAAAAACTCTTCATTTGATTATAATAAAAAGCATCCTATCATTCTGTGCAGTAAACACATATTAACTATTTTACTAATGCGTCATGAACATAATAGATTATTTCATGGAGGCCCTCAGCATCTTCTCTCTTCCTTACGTGAGAAATATTGGCCAATAGGGGGGAGAATTTTAGCACGTTCAGTTGTAAAGAAATGTGTAATTTGTGCTCGCTATCGTGGTGCAACTGTAAAACCCATCATGGGTCATCTACCATCTGTAAGAACAGAAATGTTGTTCCCCTTCTGCTCGGCTGGGGTTGATTTTGCTGGACCTTTCTCTATATCGTCTAAACGAGGTAGAGGCAATCGCATTACTAAATGCTACCTATGTCTTTTTATATGCTTGAGTACCAGAGCGGTTCACCTTGAAGTAGTGAGTGATTTAAGCACGCAAGCATTTATTTTATGTCTACGTAGATTTGTATCAAGACGAGGTAGGCCTAATTATATTTATTGCGATAATGGGACGAATTTTGTAGGCGCCAGTAATGAATTGGGTAGGGCTTTGCGCTCCTGTCAAGGGGGGGTTAAGGATTTTGCCAGCTCTGAAGGCATTGATTTTAAGTTTAGTCCTGCTTATTCACCCCATTTCGGGGGAGCCTGGGAGGCTGGAGTAAAATCAGCAAAATACCATCTTAAAAGAATATTAGGATCAGCTTCTCTAACTTTTGAGGAGTTAACTACTTTGTTCACACAGATAGAGGCGATACTTAATTCCCGTCCTCTATCACCACTATCTTCCGATCCTCTAGATTTAAACCCCCTCACCCCAGGGCACTTCTTAATAGGTAGACCAACGACGTCGATTCCTTCCTTTCCAGCTACAACCGAAGCCAGACCTAATTATAAACTTATAGAGAAGATAAGATCAGAATTCTGGCAAAGATGGAGGACTGAATTTATAGCGGAGCTTACGCAACGGACTAAATGGAAGGAGGCTAAGCCTGAGCCAAGGCTAGGTGATATGGTCATAATTAAGGATCAAGTTTCTCCACCCCAAAGATGGCGTTTGGGGAGAATCACCAGATTGCATCAAGGTCCAGATGGAGTTTGTCGAGTGGTTGACATATACACAGCTAAGGGTACCATACGAAGAGCCATTCACAATATATTGCGTCTTCCTAACTTAGATGATACACCAAGTACTTAAAGGTCCAGAAGAACCTTCAAGCGGGGGAGGATGTCGACGCGCATCACTATGGATCGAGGGGTGCGCGCGGGGCGAGACGGCCCGCGCCCGAGTGCGGACGACGGAAGCGACGCCACGCCACTGGCCCTTTGTCGCTCTCACGTATAAGACCTCCTTGAGTAATATTGTTCTGTGAACACGATACGCAACTTACCTACTACTATTATAATATAGTGTATTATCTAATATCTACCATTGTTAATTATATTAATATATTTTTACTTCTGAAAGAGTATACTTCATTGCGTTACCGCCCCAACAACTATCACGATCAGGATTTGAACTTGCATCTCCTGGAATACTGTCCCAGATGCTTTCCATGACTGTTATTTTCGATTTCACATTGTCGCACTTTGTTTATAAACAAAAAGTAATTAATACCCCGTGTCTTGTAGCTGTCATATTTGGCAATAATAGGTATCATCCATCTGAATTAATTTTCTAAATAAGAGTATATCATAAATAGTTTGAAGAAAACCAAACTCTTTTTTATACTCTAAACTTGAATAGAAAAAAGTTGAATACGTCTTATCTCTTTCGTCATTCTTCATTTGGAGTAAAGGGATCGTCTATTCATACCTACTGAAAAACGTCAATCAATATATTTTAATATGCAAATAAGTAAAATATTTTGTAATACGATGATCATAGACTGGGGACACTATGACAAGTTCGCCTATAAACGAGGTTGATTGGGGGAGGATTTTTATCACGGTAGATAAATGTCACCTGTACAGTAATCGCCTTTTTTTTGTTAAGGCGGGAAAACACTCCGTTTTTTGGGATAACGTACAGGGTAGTGTGTAAATAAAACCACCGTGTGCCGTCTCTCCGCCTGTACATTGGCGGACCACTGGAACTGTGTTACATTGCTTCAGTGGCTCGCTGGCGTAAGCCGCCACCTTTTGGGTACTACTAAGCGACGCATCCGCACACGGAGCGTCGCATCTTCAAGAGAGGCCTTGCGGGTAGTGGACATTCCCTGGTCCATCTACCCACAGCCTCAGCTAGGGCGGCATCAGGCACAGGTACTCACGCCTGCGCCACCCCAGTCGCTGGCGGCGGTTCAGGTCAGCGTATGGATCGTTCTCCCTGGCCCTCTCCGCCGCTTCTTTCTGCGAGATACAATAATAGCCTTGCGGTAAAACCAAGGGCTGCAAAGACAGTGGTATCGAGTTCAATCCCCAATCCAAGGTCCAGTTCTCGTAACTCTGACTTTTCCACATTTTTAGAAATTACGCGTGTAGGTACTTGTTGACTTCTCGGTGAAGGAAAACATCGTGAGACTGCATGCCTGAGACGTTTTCACTGACTTGTGAAGTCTGCCAACTCGCACTGGGCCAGCGTGGTGACTATAGCCTCTCCCCTCAAACCATGGCAGGAGAACCGCCAATAACAGAAAAATGTTGAAAAATAAATATGGCAGCTTCTCTGCTGTCATGATGTTGCCAATGAATGGCTACTTAATATACCTATTTAGTATGACTATCTTCATTAACGTTTCGTAATGTTTACTGAAGTATTGAACATAACGGAGGCAGGGTCATTACATATTAATGGCTGCCAAAGGTCGGCTTAGGGGATGAACCCAAAAAGTATTAACAACGGATAATAAGCTTGTATCCATTATCACGGTTAATATTAACTGTATGTATAGTATATTTAGGGGAAAGATCAAGTTACTGTGTGTAATTATTTTTTATAATATGATTATTTCTAATGTGTTTTTAAAGGATTATTGTATTATATATTACTCTAACAAATTGTAATATAACATGAGCGTTATTTTTTTGTTTACCTTTTGCTTTACAAATAATGAAACAGTTTAACAATATAACTTTAAAGAATATAACATATTATTGTGTAAACATGTTTAATTTAACAAACACTTAGTAGGTAACAGGTGGCTCACTTGACTTTAACAATATAAAAATATTGTTTTAAGGCTTAATATTTCACAAACTCATACCTTTATCAAAATATATGATTTAACAAACTCACAATATTTTATGAAAGGCCAGTTCAACGACACTCCACACTATGCGATAGACGAGAAAAAAAACATTTCCCACTTTACGTGTCTCCAGATGTACCTAATTGAAGTGAAACTTCTTTAGAATCGTTGTGATTTCAAACCGGATGCAACGGAAAAAACGACAGCTAAGAGACACAAATACAAAAATGTGTAGGATGAAGCCAGGAAAGAATGAGACAAAAATATACATACTATTTTTTTGTAAATACATACATATAATAGATATAGAAGGGATAAAACAGCTAGGATAGGAAGGATAATAACGAGAGTATAGAAGGGATAAAACAGATAGGATAGGAAGGATAATAAAGAGAGTATAGAAGGGATTAAACAGATAGGATAGGGAGGATAATAACGAGAGTATAGAAGGGATAAAACAGATAGGATAGGAAAGATAATAAAGAGAGTATAGAAGGGATAAAACAGATTGGATAGAAAGGATAATAGCGAGAGTATAGAAGGGATAAAACCGATAGGATAGGAAGGATAATAACGAGAGTATAGAAGGGATAAAACAGATAGGATAGGAAGGATAATAACGAGAGTATAGAAGGGATAAAACAGATAGGATAGGAAGGATAATAACGAGAGTATAGAAGGGATAAAACAGATAGGATAGGAAGGATAATAAATAGAGTATAGAAGGGATAAAACAGATAGGATAGGAAGGATAATAAAGAGAGTATAGAAGGGATAAAACAGATTGGATAGAAAGGATAATAACGAGAGTATAGAAGAGATAAAACCGATAGGATAGGAAGGATAATAACGAGAGTATAGAAGGGATAAAACAGATAGGATAGGAAGGATAATAACGAGAGTATAGAAGGGATGAAACGGATAGGATAGGAAGGATAATAACGAGAGTATAGAAGGGATAAAACAGATAGGATAGGAAGGATAATAACGAGAGCATAGAAGGGATAAAATAGATGGGATAGGAAAGATAATAACGAGAGTATAGAAGGGATAAAACAGATAGGATAGGAAGGATAATAAAGAGAGTATAGAAGGGATAAAACAGATAGGATAGGAAGGATAATAACGAGAGTATAGAAGGGATAAAACAGATAGGATAGGAAGGATAATAAAGAGAGTATAGAATAATAACGAGAGTATAGAAGGGATAAAACAGTTGGGATAGGAAGGATATGCAGAAAACAAAAATTAAATGAATTTTAATGCTCCATTAAATTTAATTAATGAGAGTTCATTTTAAGCTTGGTAAAAAATAATAAACCTTACATTTATCCTAATACTCCTGATACTCTATATCCATCTCAATCTCTCGTAGGCTACTTTTCAGAAGTTTCACTTCTGCCGTGTGTGAATTGCATACATGTGGGCTTTTTTTTTCAAGATTACTCGGATAATGAGACATATCTTTTTTTATGATTTTATCATTTTGTCGGTGTGACTCTTATTATGTCTCTGAGCTAAGCTGCAAATAGAGGACCGACGGAGATGGCATAACTACTCGTATAGGTAAGGGTTTCTTGTTGGCTATGTAATCATAAAATCGGATAAACCTCTCAAATTATTGTATTGTATCGGTCCTTGATAAGTGTCAAAATCACCTTCAAAGACTCCGTTACATAGATACAGGCGTAATCAATAAAAGTGTGTTGAAAATTAAATGAAAATAGGCACTGGTCCCTGCATCGACGCCATCCACGTCCATGATAGCGAGACCAACCAGTAACCACTAGTAGCATGCAAATACAATCTGACTGGACTTACAGAGTCTGGGCCCGAGTCTAGGACACGACAATAGTCTTTTGTTTTATTAAGTTTTAACTAAGTTGCATCCATTCATCCATCCTTCAGCTCTTTGATGACCATTGCTGCATATAAGCCTCCCCTAGACTCTGAATCTAATGCCTCCCTGTAGCTTTGACCAGATTTTCGGTCCTTCTTGTGTGAGGCCGTCCTACACTGAGCCGTCCGACACGTGGTCGCCACTCGAGATCCTTTTTTTCCCTACGGTTTTCAGTGCGACGACTGATGTGGCCTGCCAGCAGGCCAACCCATTGGGCTAGTTTGGTCACGATCATTCTCGATTCGATCACTAGAGAAATACCGAGCATAACCCGCGTAATTAATGGCAAGCTGAGCGAATTTGGGCCTTTCTTTATAAGGCCAACATTCATAGACCACGTCTCTGTTCCGTACTGAGTTATATAGGCAAAATTAAAAAGGAAATGTGAGCCTATTATAGTATGTTAGTCTGTCGTGTCTGTGGCCGTGTGGGGCCGGCTTTAGAATTATCCAACCCCTTCTCCACCCATGGGAGTCGTAAGAGCCGACTGAGGGAATACCGGGGTAGTGGGCAGCAGCACTCCCTCGAGTATTATCAACATCCACTGCGATCGCCAACCCGCCTGCCAAGCGTGGCGATTACGGCACTATCCCCCATATGAGCGAAACAGCAGAGAACCGCTCGTTGTGGCGTTCTATTGGGGAGGCCTATGTCCAGCAGTGGACGCCGAAAGGCTGATGGATGGATGGAGTCTGTCGAAAATAAAGAACAGAATCTAAGTCGTTACAAGAAATTAACACGAGCTCCTCGTCCGTGCTGAAGTATCTTAAATATTGTTATCGGTACAGAATATCTAGTGTGTACCTACTTATCTGATCCTGATTATTGGGAAATGAAGATTAAGGATTACTTAATTTTATAAAATTGTTAGTGTAAGATAAGGCACGTTTACGTTTCTTTACAATGAGGATCCACGGACAAAGCTGAACGCAGGTGGCGCTATAGGTGAGATGGTCACTGTCAAATTGTAATTGCTTTGTTTATTTATTTTTTTGTTAAGGCAGGACAAAATATACCTAATCGCACATCTCGTTCGGGGCAACGAACAGGGTAGTGGGGCCCTCACCCACTAAATAAGCCCGCCGTGTGCCGTCTCTCCGCTTGTATTTGCGGACCACTGGAACTGTGTTACATTACTTCAGTGGTAATATCTATCTACCTACCAATGTAGTGCCTAAAACATAACAGACATAAAATGTTTAAAAAATCTGCTTAGGAAATCGTAGTCTAGTTGTGTAGTTGTGAAGCAACTTTGACTAGTCCGCTATCAGATGGTTGACCAAAAAGTGACACCTACTTTTGAACATATTATAACGTACTCTGTGCTTTGGAAGACACTTTAACCGGGACCCACCGTCCCGGTTATCAAATAATATTCTGACAATCGTTACAGGTTGTCAGGGGCCTGAATAAAAACCTGACTCCAGTCTTGTACTGAAGTTTTTTTTTTATTTTTTTTTTGTTTATGGTGCCTGATGAGCCACGGCCCACCCGATGGTAAATGGTAACCGTCGCTCATCAACTATACCGAGAGTACCATCAAGCCGCTGCTCACCATTTCATTTCACATATATGAAATGAACGAATTAACGGCTATCTCCTGCTACAACCAAAACACACCGATGTGCTTCATGGCCGGTCACACAGGAGATGGTGGTACCAACCCGCTCGGGCCCGATAGCAAGTGAGTACTCCCACTAGGTACCTAGCCCTACCACCAGTAATGCAATGGGTGATAATTGCTTACTATCCTTAGTCGCTTCATACGACACCCGTGGGAAAGAATGCGGAGGTGACACTTGTATTCTTAGTCCGTCACCACACGGACAGGTTGCCGGTTTTCCCCTTAGTTGGGTTGTGGAGTTTAGATAGTCAGTCCCTCTATGTAAATACTGCTAGATCAGCTAAAACCAAACAGATGGCCGGAGGCCGACCCTTATTTGATCAAGGACCAGAGGGCCAAACCCTGAAAGCTTACTTGCTACCCACGTAGTATAAAAAAGAAGTACTTGTAAAGGGTTACGGAAAACCTCCATTTCCTATTAATAAAAAACGGCATAATAAGGCATAATAAAAATTCAAAGGCTTTAGAAATTGGTTTCGTGAAGTACATTGAGTTCCTTTAAGATATTTTATTTTTAGATCCAATTTCGCTTTTCGATGCCAACTTCATAAATATCTATATAATATACATTCAGTATAGAAAGTATTGGGAATGAATGATTTGTTTATGGTTCCAAATTCAAATTTTTGTTTTTTTTGTTGTTGTTAGATTGGCACAACTGTTATCCATTTTGGCGCGGAGTTTGAGTTGCATCTGTTATTTATATTAAATACAGTGCTGTTTTTAGTTATATCATATAGTACTGTGTCTCTAGTGTGTATTGCGAATTTCATAATGGACAAAAACATCGAACAAAGAGTTTGTCTTAAATTTTGCATCGCCAATGAAATTTCGTGTTCGGAGTCACTGAAAATATTACAGAAGGCTTACGGTGAAACGACTTTATCAAAAACACGTGCTTATGAGTGGTACAAAGCGTTTAAAAGCGGTCGAGATGTGATGGAAGATTTGCTTCACTCTGGTAGGCCATCAACGTCTGCAACTGAAGTTAACATTGCAAAAGTGAAGGAAATAGTGACTAAAAATCCTCATTCAACTTTGAGAGAGATAGCCGCCGAACTTTCTGTGTCTCATGAGTCGATCCGTACCATTTTAAATAATCACTTGGGTATGAAACATGTTTCCGCTCGGCTACTCCCAAAAGACCTGAATTTTCTCCAAAAACTCAATCGCATGAGAGTCGCTGAGGACATGCTAGAACGAGTCAATTCCGACCCAACATTCATGAAACGCATTGTTACTGGTGACGAGACGTGGGTTTACGAGTTTGACATGCAAACTAGTCAACAAGCTTCGGAGTGGCGACTTCCAACTGAACCGAAACCGAAAAAACCACGCCAAAGTCGATCAAAAGTCAAAGTCATGTTGACTGTTTTCTTTGACTATCGCGGTGTTGTGCACTCGGAATTCGTGCCAGAAGGTCAAACGGTAAATAAAAAATATTATTTGAGGGTTATGCGGCGTTTAAGAGAGCAAATTCGACGAAAAGGGCCAGATTCGTGGAAAGAAAATTCTTGGATTTTGCACCACGATAATGCGCCTTCGCACAAGGCCATCATTGTGAATGAATGTTTGTTTAAACACTCAACAAATACCATCGAGCAACCACCATATTCACAAAATATGGCTCCAGCAGACTTCTTTCTTTTTCCTAAACTCAAATTACCACTTCGTGGCACCCGCTTTCAATCGGTAGAAGACATAAAGGAGAATTCGCGGCGAGAACTGAACTCAATTCCGGAAACAGCATTTAAAAAATGTTTTGATGATTGGATAATTCGTTGGCGTAAGTCTTATCGTTTCTGAAGGAGCATACTTTGAAGGTGATAAAATAAATTTGGATGAATAACAAAAATTTTGTGTATTATTGATCTTTTCCCGGTACTTTCTTGACAGAGTACATGCTGCTCATTATTGGAAAACTCACGAGAAAATTACAAGGCCTAAGTATAACTTTTTGTGTGTGCTGTGTATATGTAAAATAAGTGGTTACCCAGCCTATATACGCCAGCAACACCAGAGGCAGAGCCTTGCTTATCCCAGCATGAATGGGGCGGCTCGATTGGGGAAGTACCACTCTCTCACAAAAGATCGCCGTGTAACAACGGCACTTACTCCTGCCGTTGTGTTCCGTTTGGTTAGTGACAACGCCGGAGGCCCAAAACTTCTCCCTATCCTCTCCTTGTTATCCTTCCTATCCTCTCTTTAGTATACTTCCTACCCACCTCCTAAACCTTTCCTTGGAGATGGACGCGCGAGTGATGTTTCTGGTGTTGCTAGCGTCTATAGGCTACTATAACCGCTTACCATCAGGTGGGCCGTATGCTTGTTTGCCACCTATGTTGTTTAAAAAAAAAGGAATCAATCGCGCGTTACGAACGGAAGGGATACGGAGTTGGATAATAAGCGATTTCGCCTACGTGAACTTCAGAATTAGGTCCAGACAGAAATTAAAAAATGATATCGACTCATTTTTTTTCTTATTACCTTAGTCTTAGTATTTGAAGAGGCAAACGAAGTCACAAGTGCTGGCTAGTTCTCATAATAATAAAGTAACTTTAGTATTCTCGTCAGTATTACGATTCGTGCTTAAATCTCGTTATCTCGTTGAGACAGGTAGGTCAGGGACTTTACAAGAACGCCTACTACCCGTTCTCAAACAAAAATATGCATGCTCATTATGGTAGATGTGTTGGGTACTGAATTAATTTGAGTTGTGTAGGAAGGAATATGTTAGTTGTGCTTTGATATTACTGAGATTATCTGCAATCTTCTGTATATATAAAAGAAACCACCCAGATTATAGAGAGAATTTTTTTAAAAATATATGAATTTGAATTATAATGTAATTTTTTTTCTTTTTTTAACTGCCATCAGTTTGATGACTATAATCAGTTCAGTTGAAGTTTAACAGGACGATATGGGTTTTGGCGGCCAACGCCTCAACCACCCACCACTTTTACAAATTTCAATATGTGTTCGTAATATTAATTTTTGACTGGTGGTAGGGCTGGGTACCAAGTGGAAGTACTCACTTGGTATTCGGCCCGAGCGGGTTGGTACCACCACTTCCCGTGTGACCGGCCATGTAGCACATTGTTGTGTTTTGGCTGTAGCAGGAGATAGCCGTTTATATTTCATTTCATTTGTGAAATGAATTGGTGAGCAGCGACTTGACAATACTCTCGGTATAGTCGAGTCCATGGGCGACGGTTACCATTTACCATCAGATGGACCGTGGCACGTCTGCCACTAAATGCAATAAAAAAAAAAAAAAAAAAAAACCTTATACATTTTGTACAAAACGGATTTTAGGTGATATCTGGAGATCTGTTTCGCTCGGCCTTGAACAATGTTTAGTATTCATTTAATATTAATAAAAAAACTGAATTTCATTCAGCTAATATGTCAAAACAAGACTTATGGATTCTAAAGTGGTAAGAATTTCGCGGGGTCAGCTAGTACACATTTAATTATTTCTATGGAAAAAAACAATAAAACCCGCTGTATCTCTATCTAGACGATAATATTAACGTTATACAATACAAATGCATCTGTTTATTAAAACACTTCTCTACTGAACGGATTTTATTAAAGTTATTAATAGAGTTTTCGTGAACATATACCATCATATGACCATAAGCAATGCTTTTTTTTATATATAAAAAAGGTGACTTTCTTTCCCTAACATGTGTTTAATCACATGGAAAAGCTATGCAGATGCAAAGAGTATAATATAATATACACGATATAATCTAAAAATAGTGTTATTGAATTTTTGTCAGCATTTATTTTGTTACGAAAAAAAAAGCTTTTCTAAAATATCTCTCCGAAAACGTTGGTATTTTACCGAAATTTTAAAATAACAGTTGCGAGGATTTGGCAGAAAGGATTTGAAAACACAAGGTGTCTAATCCCGCTGCCTCACATGGAACATTTCTTGGGCTCTCCACAAGATTACGTGTGAAACAATAATGGTTTAACACAAGCTCACCTGAGCACGTTGTGATGGGTCCTACGAAGGTCATGAGCTATATTTATAAAATGAAGCTTGTTATGTTAATAACTTAGTACTATTAGGTGTACATTGTGGTTAAATCCTTATTAAAGTGAATTTTTATGACGGTAAATATGTACTTAACCGCACACTCTGTTGAAAATCAGTCGACTTTTTATTATAATCTCTCGACTTTATTCCTGGCGAGGTAAGCAGTGGTTTAAAACTTCAATATTTCACCTTTAGTAAAGGAAGATAACCTTTTTTTTTTGTTAAGGCGGGAAAAAATGTTCCTAACAGCACACCCCGTCGTTCGGGCAATGAACAGGGTAGTGTGGGGTCCTCACTCACTAAATAAACCCGCTGTGTGCCGTTTCGCCACCTTTATTGGCGGGCCACTGGACCAAAAGAAGAGAGCCTACTGTCTGGGGAATAGCTAAATGATCTTTTTTTTCAGTGGCGAACAAGCATACAGCCCACCTGATAATAAGCGGTTACCGTAGCCTATAAACGCTAGCAGCACCAGAGGCATAGGTCGCGCGTCGCCATTTACAAAGAAAAAGGGTAGGAGGGGGATAGGGATAATAAAGAGAGGACAGGTAGGATACTATGTAGAGGATAGTAAGAATAATAATGAGAGAATAGGGAGGAGGTTCGGGCCTCCAGCGCTCTCATTCACCATATAAAACACAACGGCAGGGGTATCGTTGTTTCAAGCCGATCTTCAGTGAGAGGGTGCTACTTCCCCGATCGAGCCGGCCCGTTCATTTTTTTAACTTCCCTCAACTTTATTGGGTTTACTCAGTTTTTCGAAAATCGAGTTTTCAACGGATGTTGACGTTTTGAGGTCCTAGGAAACTTCCCTGAATGTTTATGCGATGATGTCTGTATATCTGGATGTATGTATGTGTGCGTGTGTGTGTGTGTGGCCATATGTAAACCTTACTAACTTTTGAACGGCTTGACCGATTTCATCGGGGTTCACGTCATTCGAAAGTACTTGACCAAACTTAGATTTTGAATATAATTGGGACTAATTCCAACTAGTACATCTTGAGAAATCTTAAATATACTACAAAAATAATTTTTTCAAATATGTTTTTTTTAAATAACTTTTAAACGGTTTTACCGATCGATTCCTAAAACGAATTAAAAAATCACGCCAATCGCCGCCAGTCCGGTCAAAATCGATTGATTTGTTCGTGAGATATCGTTGTCGAAAAAAATTAAAAAAAAATTTTTTTTCATAATTTCTATGAAATTTTCAGTCTACCAGTTCAAGCTTTAAAATTCTTCAAAATTCTTGCGTTGAATGCCATAAACTACGAGAAAATCGGTTCATTAATTCAAAAGTTATTGCGATTTGAAAATTCAACGAATAGTGTTTCATGAAATCCCTATCAGTCTTTTGAGCTCGAAGAGCTCAAAAGCATAGAACAGTTATCTCTTTGAGCTCGGAGAGCTAAAAATGACACGACAATTATACTTTTAAGCTCAAAGATCTCAAAAGTCGTTTTTGAGCTCTTCGAGCTCAATTAAGTAATAAGTGCAATTTTGGGCGCTTAAGTATCAAATTAGCGGGAAGTTGCAGGGGTGGCCTTTAGGGTCAACCGTTTTCCAGGTTCTATTTACTACTTTAATACTATTATATATATATATATATATATATATATATATATAATTACTTACTTCCCTTAGTCGCCTTGTACAACACCCGCGGGAAAGGATGGGGTGGAGAAACTTGTATTCTTAGTCCGTCTCCAAACGGACAAATTCTGGCATAAGCAAAACTCTACCCCTAATGGAACTGTTTTGATTGAAAATCAGTTGGCTTTTTATTATATCTAATATCACGACTTTATTCCTGGCCATTCCTGGGAAGGTCTGCGTACCTTCAATATTTGTTGGTTTAACACTTCAATATTTCGCCTTTGTGTTCATACTTTAGTAATAGGAAGAAAGTCTACTGTCTGGAGCATAGCTAGATGATTAGATTAATAATACTTATTGCATGATCCAAAATTCGAACTCATGCTTGCAGTTTTAAAATACATAACGTACTTACTCACGTCTGTTTTTTAGGGGGATAAGCAGAGACAACAGATTTCTATTTTAATATTACTAAGGTGGTAAAAAAGATGCGATACGGCCAACTCTAGGGAAAGGTATATGAAGTGGAGAGGAATGTTGATTAAAAGGCAATGACGAGACATAGAGTAAGGTTAATAAAGAGAGTGTTCGAGGCTTTGGTACTCTCACTCACCACACGTAACACAACAGTTGGAGTATCCGTGTGGTGATGGACTAAGAATACAAGTGTCACCACCCCATTCTTTTCCATGGGTGTCGTTTGAGGCGGCTAAGGGAAATAAGCAATTATCATCCATTGCATTACTGGTGGTAGGGCTGGGTACCAAGTGGGAGTACTCACTTGGTATCGGGCCCGAGCGGGTTGGTATCACCATCTCCCGTATGACCGGCCATGAAGCTTATTATTGCGTTTTAGCTGTAGCAGGAGCCGTTTATTGTTTCATTTCATATTTGTGAAATGAAATGGTGAGCACCGGCTTGACAATAATACCGAGAGGTATAATTGAGTCTATGAGCGACGGTTACCATTTACCATCAGATGGGCCGTGGCTCGTCTGCCACTAAATTCAATAAATAAAACACAAAACAAAAACAGTTGTGAGAGGGTTATACTTAGCCGACCACTCTAGTAATGAAAACAGTTCCAATGGTCTGCCAATACAAGTGGAAAGACGGTACACGGCAGGTTTATTTAGTGTGTGAAGACCCCTACACGACCCTGCTCATTGCCCTGGGATGTGCTGTTAGGTACATATTTTCCCTACGGGCCCTACTATTATATTTGGTTGGGTGATTGAGAGCGTCAGAGGCTCAATTCAACCCCAACCCTTTCCTATGTTTCACAATGCGTTATGCTATCTATAGCACGTACCCGCTTACCATGAGGTTGACCGTATGGTTGTTTTCCATATGTTTTAGTTTAGACGCGAATAATGAACCTGACGGCACATGCCATCATTCGTGGCAACAAACAGGGTAGTGTGGGGTAGTTATACATAGCATCACGCCTGTATTCCCCGAAGGGGTAGGCAGAGGTGTATTACACACCCACGACTCGCCAGCTATGTTTAAGTCCCACGTAATAGGGGGCGAGCCTATTGACGTCTACCGGGCACATTTCCAAACTCCGGGCTGCTACTGAGAATTTTTCTTTTTAGGAAAAAGCTCAATAACGTTGCCCGACCCGGAGATCGAACCCGAGACCTCATGATTAGCAGTCGCATACACTACCGCTGCACCACCGAGGCAGTTCAACCACTAAATAAACCCACGGCATGCGTTCCCTCCTCCTGTGTTGGCGAACCATTGGAACTGGTTATGTAATACCTTCAGTCTGGTTTTAAATTACCACAGACACTTCACATTTACGTCGATAAAAGTTCAGAACGAACTCTTAGATATCTTTTAAATGTAATTTATGTATATTGTATTGCTTTTAGCTCTAGTACAAATTTATTGAGGTCTCGTGTAGAATATCTAACGCATCGCGCATTAATGTGAGATAGACCAGCGATAAACAGTTTTTTTTGTATAAAAACGATTCTCTGTCCTAAATGATAGTTACAATAACACAAAGGGCTTTATAGACATACATTTGTCTAAGTGTGGGCGTACTTTGTAACTAAAGTACACCCACACTCAGAATAATCATTTGTAGATTCCAGAAATAATTATTCTGCGTACGAAATTATTTCACATCAATCGGCATTGAAGGTCAGCATATAAACCATAACGTCACCCTGCACAGTTCTTTATCAGAAACGACGTAAGAATTTAGAGGATTTAGCTATAAATAAAAATGTGCTGTTATTTTTTAAAAATATATTTTAACCATAATCGGCCATAGTAAATATAGCTACGAGGATTAAACCAGCGTCTTGTGGATTATCGTTTCTTATCGTTTGATGATGTGGCGACTGAGCTATCGTAGCAGCCACTCAGTGTCATCGATTTCTTTATCGCATTCTTTTTTATAGTCTTCAGTAACACCTGCGTCATCTATCAGATGCGCTCGTACCCATACTTCCGACAGTGTACGTTTAATTATTACAATAATTTAAGAATCATAACAAATTATGTATCTATCCCTATCGGCCCCACAAAGTATGTAAATATTAAATAGATAATGATTTAAAATAATTGATCATTCAATCAATTAGGCGACACTTGGCGGAAGTCCATTGTTATTATTATATAATCGATATTTTAGGAGGAGAGCCCACCACTCACCCACGGATTGTTAATCCCGGTTATCTTTGGACAAAACAACCTAAGATTGCCAAACCGCACTCTCACAGCTAAAGGAGAATGTGATAATACCAAAGTAGCATGCACGATAATGAAAAAAATATCACCAATGCGGTGCAACCCTGTGATATGGCAGGACTCTCAATATTCCGCAAAAATCCGAACACAATCGACACGTGTTTCGCCTCTATACGAGGCATCCTCAGGGCCGTGGGACAACAAATGAACCGAATGCATAAAATATAAAGATAACAAACATCAAGCTGTTTCCAACAACATTACGAACCATTTTTAACGTAATACTTTCAAGTGTTAATTCAAAATTTTACATTACACGCTTCCTTAAATAACACGCGGTCGTCAGTCAGAACTATTTCAAATAACTACGATATTTAATTCGTGGAAGAGTATGCCCGATCGTGACTATTCAATTAAATTTCTTGAACAGAATGTGACATTCTCATTCCAAGACGCCTCTAATAATAAGTATAGATCTGGGGAATAGGGTTCCCCTTAATTATAAGAGCCACTGTCATTGTTTCGCTTAGAATAGAAGTTATATTGCTGTATTTTGCGACTAACTTTTCAATTTATTATTCAATACCTTACCAATGTCATCACCAAAGATTTAAAATTTGTCTAAGTGATATAAAAATAATCGTAATATATGAAACATTTTCCCGACATTTTGCTAACGCTAAACTAGAGCTGCAATACTTACAGAGCAGAGCTATCTAGTGATCAAATTGAACACTAAATCGGTGATTTTAACATTGGTAACAGCTAGTTACTAGCTACTAGATGCTTAGTAAGCTACGACATTTCTTCCAATTCGTCAGTTCCTCACAATCAGTGAGCGGGCTCTGGACCGCTAAGCTATCGCAGTCACTTAATGGTGACTCCCAAATATACTTGAAATACTGGGCTATTTCTTGATTATGAAGTTTATTGTCCAAGATAGAGATCACAGAACATCACGCCTGTGTTCCCCGAAGGGGTAGGCAGAAGCGTATTTTACACACCCACGGTTCGCCAGCCATGTTGTAAGTCTATTGCCATCTACCGGGCACATTTCTAAACTTCGGCCTGCTACTGACATTTTTTTCTTATTACGAAAAAGCTCAATAACATTACCCGACCCGAGGATCGAACTCGAGACCTCATAATTAACAGTTGCTCACACTACCGCTGCACCATAGAGGCAATTAGATTTTTTTACTATTTATTGTGGTTTGAGATAATCGTAGCGAGTAAATTCTCAACGTTTTCTTTACACTGCGAGGGTACGACTCGGCTGATGGTAAGTGTTTAGACGCTAGCAACACTAAAGAGATAACCTTTTGATCCTAACGATATAACAGAATAAATATACTATATCTGATACATTTTATGCATATCACATAGCGTGTATGCAAGTAGCTACCAACGAGCTCACATAAAACGTAAACCTCTATAAAATCGCCAATAACATTATGTAAATGATGTTCAACAACAGCTCCTCGCACGTATCGGAGTAGGGTTCAGTAAGCAACGTTTGTAATGCCACATTTTGGATGGAAACTTCGGCATAATGAATTTTGGTCATAGAGTGCTATAAAATATGCTATAAATATTAACGAGGGGTGACCGTTACAGCATTCTTGGTCACGGGCAATTTACGTTTTCTTTTTTTTCTTTCAAAATGGAGTTCGAAATGTCAGAATACTAGAAAATAAAATATAGTGAGCAGTGACAGACTAGCGGTAAAACCAAGGATTTTAAAGACAATGGTATCGACTTCGGTTCCCAATCCAAAGACACGGCACACACCTGACTTTTCGAGATTTTCGGAGAATAGGAGTGTACTTGTTAACAAATTATCAACAGCCTCTGTGACGGTAGTGTGAGTGACTGCTGATCATAAGGTCTCGGGTTCGATCCCCGGGTCAGGCAGAGTTATTGAGCTCTTTCGTAAAAGAAAAAATCTGGAAAACGGTTGACCCTAAAGGCCATCCCCGCAACTTCCCGCTAATTTGATACTTAAGCGCTCAAAATTGCACTTATTAAACTTATAGATTTAATTGCAAAGCATAGAACAGTTATCTCTTTGAGCTCGAAGAGCTCGAAGATCTCAAAAGTATAATTTTCGTGTCATTCATAGAGATTTAATAAAACACTATTCATTGAATTTTCAAATCGCCAGGTTAACTAAATTTTACAATTAAGATTTTTACCTAATAATGACGCAAACCCTATAAATATTTGGATATTTTTTTATAAAAATATATGGTATAATGTATGAAAATACTTCCGACAGATGGCGCAGGCGTCACCCAAAGACGTTAAGTATGAATGTGTTATCGAAATTAGCAGTCAGGAGCAATTGTCACGATGGCTGAATTGGCAAAGCGTCTGGACGGTATCCAGGAGATGCAGGTTCAAATCCTGCTCGTGACTGTTATTTTCGATTTTCACATTTTTCACTTTGTGTTTACCGTTTAAAAGTTATTAAAAAATAACACATTTGACAAATATTTCTTTTAAGTTTTTTTGAGATTTCTCAAAATCTACTGGTTCGAATCGGTCCTGATTGTATTCAAAATCTAAGTTTGGTCAGGTCCTTTCGAATGAGGTCAACCCCGATGAAATCGGTCAAGCCATTCACACACACACACACACACACACAACACACAGACACACACACACACACACACACACACACACACACACACACACACACACACACACACACGTACAGATATACAGACATCATCGCGGAAACATTCGGGGAAGCTTCCTAGGAACTCAAAATGTCAACATTCGTTGAAAACTCGATTATCGAAAAACGGGGTAATACCCATTGAGATAAATACTACAAAACCATTACCTTCCCAACTTTTGAAAATTTTCAATTTTCTTAGCAGGAAGTTAAAAATTCTCAGTAGCAGCAGCGTTTGGAAATGTGCCCGATAGACGGTAATATAATAAATTAAACATAGCTGGCGAACCGTGGGTATGCAGTTACTCCTCTGCCTAACCCTTCAGGGAATACAGGCGTGATGCTACGTTTATCAATGTTCAGTGAAAGAAAAACATCCTGAGGAAACCTGCATATCTCAAAGATTTTCTGCTTGACTGCACAAATGGCGGAATGGCTTAGATACCGGCCTTCCGCCCGAGTGTTGTAAGTTCGATTCCCATACAGGACAACTCTTCGTGTGATCTACAAATGGTTGTTCTGAGTCTGGGTGTTCTTTGTGTGCGTGAAATTGTATGTTTGTAAAGTCAACAACAAAGATTTTCTCCACGGCTTGTAAATCAGTAGACTACAGCCTAAATCTTTCTTACTATGAGAGGAGACGCGTGCCTAATAATGGCTAGACAAAATGCCACATAGTAATGAACTTCAGCAAAAAGGAAAAAAGGTATTCTTTGTGTCGATTCAAGCTATGAACAAGTGAAAGGGAGTTAGGCCACAGTCTATCAAGCTAGCTCAGTGTGGGTTGACAAATTTGACATCCATCCATCAGCCTTTTATAGTCCACTGCTGGACATAGGCCTCCCCAAAATTGAGGGATAGTGCCGTAATCGCCACGCTTGGCAGGCGGGTTGGCGATTGCAGTGGATATTGTTAATACTCGAAGGAGTGCTGCTGCCCACTCCCCCGTTAATCCCTCAGTCGGCTCTTACGACTCCCATGGGTGGAGAGGGGTGGGACAATTCTAAATCCGGCCCCACACGGCATACACGGATTTGACAAGTCGTCGAGAAAATCTTACAGGCCGGCAGGTTTCCTACCACTGAAGTAATATTTTTCAGTGGTCTGCCAGTACAGGTGGAGAGACAGCACACGGTGGGTTTATTTAGTGCGTGAGGGCCCCACACTACCCTGTTCGTTGTCCCGAGGTGTGCGGTTAGGTACATTTCCTCCCGCCTCAAAAAAATGGCAGGTTTCTTAATGGTGTTTTCCTTCACCGAACAATGATAAACTACTGCTTCATATCCATATATGCATGAGTTGTTGTTTATAACTACAGATTAATCATCGTGAAATATTGCAAATCTATAGTTTGTAGTCCCAGAAAAGGCTAGCTTTTATCATAGAAAAATTTATGGTTCCTCAGGGAATGTTATTTTTATATAGAGATAATATGAATGTTCTGCAGGTTGACACATTCATATGATGAAGTCCACACAGACCAATTGGTGGTTACGCCGCAAGGTACAACTTATTAATATTTTAGTTGTAAGTGACAAACAAACTGCCTCTTTGGCTGGCAGAGAGTCATTAAAAGTACCACTTACAACGCCTACTGAACTGACCGTATTAAATTATTCAAACACAAACATCTAGAGCTATTATACCTACTTTAAGTTTACGGAGTTAGAGACGGATTTCGCTTGCTTCGTTTCACAAATAGAAATGTTTTACAAAAAAATTGTTTTCCATTCTGTAATATTTTATTCAAAACTGCTTTTCGGTAAAATAAATGGACTCTTCAGGCTTTTGTAGTCACTGGTATTCTGGATTAGTCATTTTTTTAAGTGAATTGTTTTTAAATATTAATAAACGAATCCTTGAATTTAATTTAGTTGAAAAGAAATATCATTGCAGTTTGGTTTCATACATCTTAATCTGTACTAGTATTATAAATGCGAATTATAACTGCTTCGGTGGTGTAGCGGTAGTGTAAGCGACTGCGAATCATGAGGTCTCGGGTTCGATCCCCGGGTCGGGCAATGTTAATGCGCTTTTTCCTAAAAAGAAAAATTCTCAGTAGCAGCCCAGAGTTTGGAAATGTGCCCGGTAGACGTCAATAGGCTCAACCCCTATTACGTGGGAATTAAACATAGCTGGCAAATCGTGGGTGTGTAATACACCTCTGCCTACCCTTTCGGGGAATACAGGCGTGATGCTATGATTTTTTACGTTTATTACAATTTCACGCTGTAAATACTCAACTAATCTTCATGAAAATCAGCATACGTATTAGTTTAGAAACGACATTATGCTACTTTATGTCACGGAAAAATCAATAGTTCCTGTAGGATAGCAATCTTTTCACAGAGATCATTATTAGAATCTTTAAAAAGTTTTTTTTTAATAAATTATTGTGAACATAGAAAAAGATAACGTTGAACAGAATGGTTGAACCCGTGACTGGTAGAATACCGTTTCCATTTCGCTAAGCTACAGCAGATACTACAGCAGGAAGCTTCAATTTGATTATAAAAAAAAAATTTGGGTTAAGAGCACTTCCCCGGATTGAAAGGGATGCAGGTTCGCATCCCGCTCGCAGTAAAGTTCTCTTTTTCTATATTCACAAATAATTTGTTCTTTAAAGTATCTGAGCATGTCAAGTGGTAAAAGACAGACAAATATTCAAAAAATCGTGCCATCAAATAGTATAAATTTTAATCGTAAAATTAAACTTACTATATGGGAATAATGCATGTAAATCACGGATTTCCGTTGTAATGTAAATGCATCCGATGGGTCTTAAAGACAAAATGTGGACGGTGGTACCAATGAGATCGGGTCTGATAACAAAATATGAGTACTTCAACTTTGAATTATAATATGATAGGTACCTATAAACTCTAAAGAGTTCATCCGTAGACCTCTACATAAATAAGGATTCAAGAGGTAGTATATATATTGTTTGCACATCATTAAACACAAGGTCAGCAAGTCAATGTTTTATTGCGTGTTATTCAAGGGCTCCACGGTTAAAATGCGTCTGAACAGTAGATGGCTTCATATAATATACTAGGGTCTCCCCGCGGCCCTTGTCAATCAGAGAGAGGGGCATGGGATACGTCGCGGCCGACTGGGGGGGAGTTACGCTGTACGGCGTGTACTTCTCCCCCAACCGGAGTCTGGCTGATTTCGGGGTCTGGCTTAACAGTCTAGAGACCTATATACTGTGACTGGCACCTAGCCACATCCTAGTCGTGGGGGACTTCAACGCCAAATCCACGGCGTGGGGGTCTCCTGCGACGAACCCCCGTGGAGCGGCGGTGGTAGAGTGGGCTGCGTCGACGGGCCTCTGCTTGCTGAACAGAGACTCCATCAACACGTGCGTGCGGCGACGGGGCGGGTCGATAGTGGACCTTTCGTTCGCTAGCCCCGACGTCGCAGCACGAGTGAGGAACTGGTGTGTCCTGGAGGAGGTTGAGACCTTATCCAATCATCGATACATCCGGATAGAGGTCTCCCAGTCTCTTCAGGGCCCCAGTAGAGGTCACGCGGCGCGCAGAACTCCCGCGTTCCCGCGGTGGGCGGTAGGCAGGCCAGATAGGGACCTACTAGCGGAGGCAGCCATCGTTCAATCGTGGCTGTCCTCACCAGCCCTGACCGAGGGGGTGGACGCTGAGGCTGGTTGATTTCGCGCTGCGATTACGCAGGTTTGCAACCCGGCCATGCCCCGTGTGCGGCGTCCTTCTCCAAGGAAGGGGCTCTAATGGTGGTCCCAGGAGCTGGCGGACTTCCGTGCGGCATGAATTCGTGACCGGAGGTCCTACACCCGCAGTCGGCGGCGCAACCGCAATGAGAAGCGGGAGAACCAGCTGTACGAGGCGTACCGCACTTTGCAGGCCGCGTTCAAGCTGGCCATCTGCCGCGCCAAAACAGAAAAAAGACAGAAGATGTTGGTCTCAACCGTGACCTCCGGGGTCACCCGTACTATGCGGCATTGAAACAAGCTCCGCACTCAGGCCCCCCCCCCCCTCACAGAGGCCCTTCAGCCCGGCCTCCTCACCGAGGTGGTCGAGGGCCTATTCCCACGACGGGCGGAGCACATGCACATGGTTATGGCACCACCAGGTAGCAACCGGGAGGCCGACCTCAGTGTACCGCCCGTCACCGCGTCGGAAATGGGGGCCGCTGTTTCACGGATTCGTTCCAAGAACACCGCCTCCGGCCCGGACGGTATATCCGCCCGGGTACTGGCCCTGAACCCACCTTGAACCCCGCCTCAGGGGACTATTTGACACGTGCCTGGCGTCCGGACAGTTGCCTGACTGCTGGAAGGAGGGGAGGCTGGTACTCCTGCCGAAGTTGGGGCGAACAGCGGATTCGATCGGGGCCATCAGGCCCATCGTGCTGCCGGACGAGGCGGGTATGCTGCTGGAGAGAATCCTCGCTGCCCGCATCGTCCAACACCTGCGCGACGTCAGACCCAACTTGTCGGACGCCCAGTTCGGTTTTTAAGCCAGTCGTTCAACAGTCGGTGAGATCATGCGCCTGAGGGCCGCGGCTGCAGCGATTGTCGCTGGCGGTGGAGTGCTGTTGGCAGTGTCGCTTGACATCGCCAACGCATTTAATAGTCTGCCATTCAACTGCATCAGGGAGGCACTCCGGTATCACAGAGTGCCTGCATACCTGAGCCGGCTAGTGGCGGACTATCTTGAGGGCCGCAGCGTTCTCTATGAGAGCCGCATAGAGGATGTTGTGAGAAAACCCATGTCGTGTGGTGTCCCACAGGGTTCGGTTCTAGGACCGCTCCTGTGGGACATCGGTTACGACTGGGTGCTATGCTGTCGGCTCCCCCTCGGGCTGGCAGTTATCTGCTATGCGGATGACACGCTGGTCGTGGCGGAGTCCCTGGACGCGCCTGAATGGGCTCTTCTGTGGAGACCACAAAGAGCCATCGTGTCCAGGCTCATACGCGGATACCGCACGGTGTCGACCGAGGCGGCTTACGCGTATTGCGGCTGCGACGAGGACACGGCGCGACACACGCTCGTGTCGTGCCCGGCTTGGGACGGGCAGCGCCGTGAACTCGTCGCGGCAATAGGGGGGGACCTCTCGTTGGTCACGCGACACGAATTGGGCCGCGGTCGCTGCCTTCTGCGAGGAGATTATCTCGCGGAAGGAAGCGGCGGAGAGGGCCAGGGAGGAGGATTCTTCCGCTGACCCAAACCGCCGCCAGCGACTGGGACGGCGCAGGCGTGAGTACTTGCGCCTCATGCCGCCCTAGCTGAGACTGTGGGTGGATGGACCGGGGAACGTCCGCCATCCGCAAGGCCTCCCGCGAAGGTGCGACGCTCCGTGTGCCAGATGCGTCGCTCAGTAGAGGGTACTCGAAAGGATAAGCCGCCGGCGGGCCACTGAAGTAATCCAACATAGTACCAGTGGTCCGACAACACAGGCGGAGAGTCGGAGACTCCTGACTCCACCTTCCTTCAATGCATGACCGATTTGGTCTAGGTAGGTGAGTCTCGGTCTCCCCCTGTACCTACATCCATACACTTTCGCATTGTATATCTTCTTAACCAGTCGCTCATCCGACATTCTTTCCACATGTCCGAACCATCGGAGCATTCCTTTTACACCAATACACTCTTTCATACCTACTCGCTCTCTTACATCGTCATTACGAATGCGGTCAGTCAGCCTCACTCCACAGATTCTCCGCAGAGATCGCATTTCAACCGCATTGATTTTACTCTCATGCTCCTTTTTGCATACCCAACTCTTGCTTCCATACAATAACGTTGGGACAAGCACTGCTTTATGTATTGCGACACGTGCCTCTGGCTGAAGTGATGACTGCCGAGAAGTTGTCCCAATGCTCCGTTCACTCTATTTCCCGCATTCACTTTTCTCTTTACATCAGTGGTGTACTTTTCATCCCGACTGAATCCACATCCAAAATATACAAATTCATCCACTTGTTCTAGCACACCATTTCCTATTGCTACTCTAACATCTGTTCTGGCTTCTTCTCTTTCAAAAACCATTATTTTGGTTTTGCTCCCATTCACACGTATGCCCCTTTTCTTACAATCTTCTGCCATTACGTCGACTAGGGTTTGCAGGTCAGCCGCGGACTGCGTTAATAAAACCGCATCGTCTGCATATAGCAGAGACCTAAACACTGAGTCGCCCATCTGAACTCCTACATTCATTTCATTCAACCTTTGTAGACATTTATCCAGATATATGATAAACAGTCTGGCTGATAGAACGCAGCCCTGTTTAACGCCGATATTGACATCAAACCAGGGTGACATTCTATCATCCAGCCGCACACAAGCTCTGCAGTCCATGTAGTTGAACTGCAAATATTTCAAAACGGTTTTATATCGTCTCCTAGAGTTCCATCATCTAAACACCAGAGATTTAGACTCGAGATGTATAATGATGGGATGAATAGCGCGACTAAAATAGCCAACCCAAGTGGATCATCCTGTTGACACTCTGTTTTTGAATATATAAATTCGAGAACAAATTATTTGTGAAAGTGGAAAAAGAGATCTTTAATGCAAGCAGGATTAGAACCTGCATCCCACCCATCCCGGGGAAGTGCTATCGGATAAATTTACATAAATTGCATTCCAATATAGGTGTCGTGTGTGGTAAAGAAATGTGAAGTGGAGATTGGTTTCACCATCAGGTGACTGCGACAGTTTAACTCCAGAGCACTTCCCGCGTTGGATGGGACTCAGGTTCAAATCATGCTCGCAGTAAAGCTCGCTTTTTCTACTTTCACAAATAATTTGTTCTTTAAAGTAGCTAATCATGTTAAGTGCTAAAATAAAGATTTCGTATAGCTAATATTATTGTTTTTTCGTAGCATTGCTAAAGAAAATAATAATAAATATTCACGGACATTTTCACACAACGTCCTCTGGTCCCAAACTAAGCTTAACGCTTGTACCAGATTACGGATATAATACATATAATACTTTTTTTTAAATGCATGCCTATAATATATAGAAAACACCCAGACGCAGTACAAATATCTTTGTTAATCACACAAATAATTGTCCTAAGTGGGAATCGAACCCACGACCTCGTCTACGGAAGTTACATTACCGACAAAGATCGGGAATTTCGCATTTGATTTCAGTCAACAGGATGCCATTAACGGAGATGAAAGAATTTTTAACGTCCATTTTCAATAAAAATGAGAGAAAACAAAATATTACGAAAATTGAACAAAGCATTTCAGGCTCAATCTATTTGTAAAAAGAAAAATGTGTTCAGTGTAACCCCTACTGTACTACTAAGAATTTTAGCGAGCAAATATTGATTTAATGTAATGTTATTTTATAAAATAAAGCGGTATATTAATATATATTTGGAATTATTTTGACATCAGCCTTAAAAAGAAGATGTAGGTACCTACTATTTTTTTACGAAGTGTTCATTTAAAGAACTTTTTTGCGCCCGACCTCTGGCAGCTTTAATGTTCCAGCAATACACGTTATTGCAGATGAGCTTTCGGTTTTGAATCCTGGGGCAATAAAAAAACCGTTGGGTTTTACCGACAAGAAATTCTCCCGTCCGTCGTATCAGAAGTCCTTCCCATTGGACTATGATAGTGAGGGAACAGGGAGTGCCCTAGGTTTGCACCTCAGACTAATTAAAAAATAAAGACACCGCATTGTCAACTAAAAAATTAAGCCACTTTTTGAAAGATGTGTGCGTGAAAGTTTTGTCGCTGGAAAGAAATAAGCTCTTTAATTTGGGTAATTTTTTATAAATGAAGTAAAACATTTTTGATCTATATTTTTTTTAGCATTTGGCACTTTTTTAAAGTTCAAATTATTTGTAAATAATTCATTATCATCTATCGGAACGAATTTACATGCATTAATCCAATAGTGTAAGTTTAATTTTGCAAGATGGCGTCGGTCGTAAAGACAAATGTGCTGAGGAGATTGGGATGATCGAATAGGTCAGTACGATAGCTTAGTGGCACTTCCCCGGATTGGAAAAGACGCTGGTTCGATTCCCCCTCGTACTAAAAATCTCTTTTTCCTTATTCACAAATAAGGAAGTAAAAGTTTAAAGTAAGTCTACAGCAAATCATAAAGGGAATATTATGGCACTAATAACGTATTTTAAACCATACTCTGGTAAAATACTCATGGTTTATGACACTTCATTTTGGCATGCTTTTGATTGCATTTGTGTGCGTGAGCGCAAGTAATTACAAATTTGGCATGGTTTTATATGGCTTCACTGGATTGTTCGTAATGCTCCGTCTATATTTATCCCTATAATATCTTCTGCGTACATGTTTGTTGTCACTGACCGCTATGATCAAATATCTGTTTGAAGAACATTACTTACCTACTATTATTAATTTTTGATGGTATTTTTGATGGTCAGCAAATGTTATTAAGGTGATCCCAAGAAATGATGTCATATGTAAATAAACAATTTGTGAATGTTGTTCTGTTGAAAATGTATTTCTTTGGGTACCCAGGTGTGATTCGGTCGGTCGTTATTTTTTTAATATTTTATGCCTGCGTAAACGAGTACCTATATCTATAAAGTAAATATAATAAAGAAAAAACTTAAAAAAGAAAGTTTATTACAGAAACTGAAACAAAGTTAGACTTTTAATGAAAATTGCTGGATTTACCGACGTGGAATAAAATACAATTATTTTTTTCTGAAACTCGCTTTGAAGTTTTTCCTCGTTATATTTATAGTAATTGTGCCAATTATAATAATATTATATAACATATATTTTGCCTTATAATATTTCGTTTAAATTAATATAACACATTACTATCTAAATATAGTTTGTTATTTATGTGTTAAGTTTGTTTTAACGCAAATGTTGTGCGTTAATTTTTATAGGTAAGTAATACGTGGGTGGGAAATAAACGTTACCGTAGGCTATAGTTGCTAGCAACACCAGAGGCATCATGCTGGTCGCAACTCTAACGAAATAGGAGAGGCAGGATAATAATGGGAGGATGGAGGGTGGGAGGAGGTAAATACGTGTTAGTCATCAGAGACTTACTTAAAATAAGGTAAAAAAAATATTGTTTTTTTTTTTTAAACTTATCTTAGGTACTTATTATTACTATTATAGATTTTTTCGTATTATTTTCTGAATGGCCATAAGTTCTACTATAAGCCATTTCAAGGTTATTCATTAATTACCGGACACCCGATATATTTTTTTGGTTTGTAATCCCTGACTAACTTGCCTAACTTGCCGTGTGGGGCCGGCTTTAGAATTGTCCCACCCCTCTCCAACCATGGGAGTCGTAAGAGCCTACTGAGGGAATACCGGGGGAGTGGCAGCACTCCTTCGAGTATTACCAACATCCACTGCGATCGCCAACTCGCCTGCCAAGCGTGGCGATTACGGCACTATCCCCCATTCTTTGGGAGGCCTATGTCCAGCAGTAGACGTTAAAAGGCTGATGGATGGGTGGATGGATCCCTAACTATTAT
This sequence comes from Leucoma salicis, assembly GCA_948253155.1. Classification (NCBI taxonomy): domain Eukaryota; kingdom Metazoa; phylum Arthropoda; class Insecta; order Lepidoptera; family Erebidae; genus Leucoma; species Leucoma salicis. The sequence goes on from OX411812.1 coordinate 1,772,765, forward strand.
CTATACTATTATAAAGCTGTAGCAGAGTTATGTCTGTGCATTTAAGCTATTTGAGAAGAAAAAACTGTATTAGGCTATATAGACGTGTCTGCACACAAAACATGTTTTTTTAGATTTTTTATTTGTCTGTTTGTTCGTTCGTGCATCACGCAAAAACTACTGAACGGATTATGTTGCAACTTTTTTATTTGGTAGCTCTTGATTAGACTTAAAACTGGTATATATTTTAGATCTATTTCTTTTAGCAATTGACATGCTCCGCTACTTTTTAAAGTGCAAATTATTTGTGAATAAAGAAAAAGAGATTTTTAGTAGGGGCGGGAATCGAACCACGCATCTTTTCCAATCCGGGGAAGTGCTCTAAGCCACTGAGCTACCCTACTGACCTTTCGATCATCCCAAATTCTTAATCACATTTGTCTTACGACTAACGCCATCTACCGGCAAGCATTACATGGTATATATTTTATCCCGCTACTATATCACGATCCTGAGATTATCCTGAGTTAGGTAATAACCTAAAACTAGCTTTTGGCTGCCGTGAAGCCGTCGAAAAAGGCTCTAAATGTCTGTATGAGGCTATATTGGCGTGACTGAACACAAAACAATTTTTTTTAGATATTTTGTTTGTTCGTTCGCGCATCATGCTAAAACTACTATACGAATTTTAATGCAACTTTTTTATTTGATAGCTCTTGATTAGACTTAAGAACTGGTATACATTTTATTTCGCTATTATATTGAGAACCTGAATTATAACCCAAACATTAGCTTTTGTTTGCCGCGGAGCTGCGGGCAAAACTAGTATATCTATATTTTCTTTTTTAATGCGTGGAGTAGCGTAGAGATCACGTGAATAATCCGTGTTCAAACAACCAGTAGACGACATATTTAGCCCATGTCTATTATCTTAAATGAAGCCTAAATTTTAGATGACGCTAAAATAATTAATTCTTTGTGTTACTCGTAAGTATTCTGAAAACGGACACGGGATATTTTGGACAAACACATCACACAAATCGACAATTATATATGTCGCCGCAGATACTTCAAAGCCTTGAAATCTACTCTTAGAAATAGATTAACGCTAGCATATCAACGCAATACTTTCATTGTAATATCGTTACTTACAGCAACCTAATTTGTTTACACATTCACACAATGATTAACAGCCATTTTGATAATTCGATCTAAAAATAACGGGATTATTGCTAGTGGTAATACTAATAAATTAATCTTATTAAATCTCTAATCAGTACTAGCGTAATATATAGCGTAAATATTTTAAATACTGTAAATGGATGACATTTTTACTATAGACACAGAACGTTATTTAATGTTAAACTGAAATAACATACAAACCATGTTATAAAGTTATTGTTAAGGATTTATGTAATTACTTAGAATTATTAAAACAATGATTATAACTGTTGAATGTGTAAGTTGACGCGATCTTAACTAGAGGGCGTTGTCCCATTTTTCTGAATCGCGGTATTATTATTTGCACCGGCGGAATATATACTTCTGACTGTTTCCGAAATAAACGTCTTCTGCCGCCGCCTCTCAGGGAATTCATCAGGGGGATGTCACTCCCTATCACACTCCGTTACTTAAATGACCGGTTGAGAGCCCTCTGCGCTCACCAATTGTCCGGGTAAAGTTGTCATACTTGTCATAGCCATCTGAGGCTAACAACCAACGTCAACACAAAAAAAAGGCGGGGACACTTTGTGCATTGCGGCCTCAAGTAGAAAACGTTGTCTGAGTCTGAGTTATCAACTATTGTTTCCTTTTGTTTATAAATTATTCATATTAAATTGTTAAAAATAAATATAATTGTATGAGTAAATCGTAATGATTTTATAAAATCTAAATAATAATAATATTTGTTTACCAAAATATAGTTCAATTGATTTTTAATAAAATTAAGTTAGTACCTATTCACATGGCCATACAAAATCCATAGTTATTTTGGAACTAAGATCAGTCACGTCTATTAAGAAACTAGCTGATACTTCGTCAGCGTTAAAGTTTTACTTTCTGAATTCGACCCCTATTTTACCCTCGATTTTATAATTCGACCCCTATTTTACCCTCGATTTTATAATTCGACCCCTATTTTACCCTCGATTTTATAAAACCATTGAAATGTATGTGTATCCTATCTATTATATATAATTCCAGTATCACGATGTTTCTCCGGGATGAACTTCGAAACTACTGAACCGATTTTAACTTATCTTTTTTTTAAATGTGTGTTTAGTTCCAACTTAAGAGACAGGATACTTTATATCTCAATTTATAATTGCTATATTTATTCATGAAAATATACATATATGGTGGTATGATGTTCGCCGGGTCAGCTAGTATCAAATATAAAATTATATTTAACATTCTTAATTCAAAAAAGGTTAAATATGTGTGTTTCTATCTCCCAATTAGAAACCTACCAAATCACCCCCACATTTCTTTCTTATTATTTTACCTGACCACTTCCTCATCTCCTCTATATCATTATTCCTCTTCATGTCCTATAGCTTTTCTTGGGGTGGATTACTCGCGAAGGTTGCTTTTGGTCTATAGGCTACCACGCCAACCACTCATGGGGTGGCAAACTTAGCGTCTTACTCACCATCAAGCCGTACGTTTTAGCCTAGTATAATTATATGTTATAAACATTGATGTATAAACCAAAACATAGCAACACGCCTGTATTCCCCAAAGGGGTAGGCAGAGGTGTATTACACACCCACGATTCACCAGCTATTTTTAAGTCCCACATAATAGGGGGCGAGCCTATTGCCGTGTACCAGGCACATTTACAAACTCCGGGCGGCTACTGAGAATTTTTCTATTTACGAAAAAGCTCAATAACACTGCCCGACCCGGGAATCGAACCCGAGACCTCATGATTAGCAGTCACTTACACTACCTCTACACTACAGAGGCAGTTGAAGTATAAAACAGAGAAAATCCACAATTAGGCACTAAAAGTGTACACTATAAATTAGTGCAGATTACGCTTTCCTGCACTCATTTCATTTAGTATTGTTTTCTGCAACGTATCAATATGCCTAATAATACCAAAATCTCTTCTTAAAAACTCATTGACTGTCTAGCTCTTCTTTCCCTATCAGAAGTTAATCGCATCTCTCTCTCAGAACTGCTTTCATGTGCTTGTGCAGTTGCATTATTAACTCTCATAGAGTTTAAACGATGCGCTCTTTCCTCTGACGATTCCTGAGAACGTGCATCTCTCATTCTTTTGGCATTTCTCGAATTTGGAGATAAGGAAGACCATTTTTTAGGTGGCATCGTAGGTGGAATAAAAAGAACCTAATAAGATAAAAACACAAAAGAAAAAATGTAAATTTACTTAATTGAAATTTATACTTAACTTTACAACGTTTAACTTAACAACTATATTAGGTATATAAAGAAAAGAAGGAGAAACAAACAAAAACACTAAACAAACTAATTATATTATTATCTAATACCTAATTTAAACTGTGTGTGTGCCGTGTTGGGCCGGCGTTAGAATTGTCCCACCCCTCTCAACCCATGGGAGTCGTAAGAGCCGACTGAGGGAATACCGGCGGAGTGGGCAGCAGCACCCTTCGATTATTAACAACATCCACTGCGATCGCCAACCCGCCTGCCAAGCGTGGCGATTACGGCAATATCCCCCATTCTTGGGGAGGCCTATGTCCAGCAGTGGACGTTAAAAGGCTGATGGATGGATGGACTTTAAACTTATATCTAAAAACTACGTATAGATCTATGTATTTTTAAAATCTAAAACGCGCTTATTCCGAGAAGAGTCAATAAGAACCACGTCCGTTCGCTTTAAGAGTGACAATGTGAGTGAAGTCGGCGCGCTTTTTTTTTTGTTTTTGTGTGTGACGTTTGTTGTTAGCCTCGGTTGGCTATGACAACCTTACTCGGACAATTGGTGAGCGCAGAGGGCTCTCAAACCAACATTTAGGCAACGCTACCCGAGGGCACCCCCTGTGAGGTAAGGACCTCGGCTCGGGCTGTTGCTGGCAAAGTGGTATTTCCCACGTTTATGATTTGAAGTCGGCGCTCGAACTCGTGAACATGACATCACCCCGGCTGGGGCGCGTGAAGACAGTTTCGAGGCGCTGTGCCTCCTTACTGTGGTTGCTACCGCGGGCCCATAAGTGGACCCGGTCCTTGGAGCGAACAAAAAACGGTCCCTCCCCCCGTTCTTCACACCACCGCGGCGGTCAGCCCGAGCCAGATGAGACCCCCGGTTGGCCCGGGGGAGGTCTAGCTCCGAGCGACCAGCGACAGCGGTGGTGGCTTGCGACGATGGGGGGGCTACCGATGTCCTTCGATGATACTAGGGGTAGGCAAAAGAGCCTAGGAGATCTACCCCGCCCCGCGACCAACCACGCCCGAACGCAGTACGCATATTTCTCCGCAAAATGTGCGTAAGTGCTGCGGGCGCGGGGGCCGCGGGGCGGGGCGAACCTGTATACCAGGGGCGGGAACTGAGCCCGCCCCGTGAAGCTGCGCTGTGAGGCGCGACTTGGGGGCTAAGTTGTGTCGGACGTCTGTTGGGTTTTTGGGGGCTTGTCGGTGCAAGCTGCTATGTCGACCATGCCCTGATGTAAAATCTTCTTAAGTTTAGTGGCGTCGACCTCGCCGCGGCAGAGAGCGGCGTACGCTTCTTGCAGCGCCATGGAGGCAACCACTAGTATGTGAAGACTGTCGCCTCCGGAGGGACGCTTGGTGGGCCCTGGTGTGGGGGGGTCCAGCTGGACCTGTGTCTGAGTCCCCCTCTCCACGAGCGAGGGGGCGGCGATCGGGGCGGCGAGCGGCGCTGGGGCGCCCTGCTCGGCTGCCTTCGGTGGTAGTGGTGGCAGCGACGGTGGTATTGATGGTGGCTGTGCTGGTGGGAGGGAGGCAGCGCCCTTCCCCCTCCGCTTTCTCCTTCCCCTCCTACGCGGTGCTCCGCGCTTGGTGGGAGGATTGACGTCAGCCATCAGCGAGCCCCCCTGGGTTGACTCGCCGACGGGTTGTGGGTTCACCGGGGGCGGACGTGGCTTCGACGCCCCGGTGACGGCGACCGTCCCCGCCTTCCTATTTCTAGTCTCCTTTCGGAAGACGGGGCAGTTGATGTTGTTGGCGGGGTGATCCCCGCCACAGTTCGCGCACGTCACAGGCTCGACGAGCGGGCGCGGGCACTCCTTTGCGAAGTGGCCACCGCCGCACCGTACGCAGGCTAGCGGGCGGTGGCACTGGTGGCTACTGTGCCTGAATTGTTGGCATCGGTGGCACTGGGCGGGCAGCAAGCGCAACTTCCCGCGCCACGCCTCGATTTTAACCCCGGGGATACCGAGCATTTCGCTCACTTCGTATATCCCCGGGGTGGTGTCTGGAGTCTTCTTTAGAATTGCCATCAGGATGCACCCCGGGCGGCCGCTGCGATCCCGAATATTGCGCACATATTCGGGCTCAAACCCGAGGTCACGGAGCTCGTCCAGGACCTCCTCCGGCGTGGCGTTGCTGGGGAGCCCGCGGATTGCCACCTTCAGGCTCCTCTCCGCCGGAGGAGTGTAGGAGAATCATGAGATGTGTTCTCTCTTCTCGAGGTCCGTCAGGTAACGTTGTACCTGACGAAATTCTTCCTCATCGCGGGGGGAGAAACAAATCCCCCTCCCGTACGGCCGGGCGTTGGCGCCGCGGCCGAGCATCCTCTTGAGCTCGCGCATGTGGTGAGCCCAGTTTGGGAGCAGCTCCACTACCAGGGGCGGGTAGCGGGCGCTCCTCTGGGCCGCATGCGCGGCTGAGGCTGTAGGGGCCGCGGCGGGTGCGGCGGCGGAGGCAGCAGAGGTGGGGGCGGTGATAGTCACCGCTCTGGTGTCTGAACCCGACGGCGTGGGTACGGCCGTTGTTACGGCGGCGTACGTCGGGGCCGGGCCGTCGAGAGACCCGGCGTGGCGTCGCACGAGGCGCGGGTCTTGGCGGTGTCCTCCTCCGCATCGCCCTCAATAGGGCTGCGCGGGCGGCGGGCGCGGGCGGGGGTGCGGGCGTCTTCGATGAGGGAGGCGCCGCTGAGGGACGGGGAAGATGCCACCCGCGTTAGCGGCGGCCTCCTGAAGCAGTAGTACGCCGGATGGATGAACTCGGTGGATCTGCGGGGGGGGGGCGTTTCCCCAGGCTCGGCAGAAGCGAGGGAGGGGTCAGACCCCTCTCCCGAGGAGAAAGCGAACCGCGGGGCCGGCGAGTCCATCGCGGCTTCCCGCGGCGGTCTCCCGCGGTGCGGCGCGTCGGTGTGCGCGGTTGGGAACCCTCGCTGGAAGCGGGGGAGTCCCAAACCGCCGGAGCGTTCCGGCGACGGCCGGTCTTGCCCGGAGCAGTCTGGAGGGTCACTTGTGGGACCGCGGAGTGTGCGGTGGCGCCAGTGGCCGCGCGATGGGCGGCCACGTCCGGCGGCACGTAAAACCCTGCGTGAGCCACGTGGAGCGCGTCTGCGCTTGAGGCCGCAGGGCGAGCGGTTTCACTGGGGGCCGCGGAGTGTGCGGTGGCACCTGCGGCCGCATAATCAAATGCGGCGACGCGAGGTGGTGAGTGGCGAGCCGAAGTCGCTGGGGCCGCGGGGTGTGCTGTACCCGGGGCCGCTTAGTGCACTGTGACGCCGGGGGCGGCATGGTGTGCGGTGGCAGGTTGGGCCGCGTGGCTGGGGCTTACGCGAAGCGCAGGCGCGGCAGGCGCGCTTTCACGGGGGGCGCGGTGCTGGCGGACCGCATGGAGTTCGGTGTCTCCTGTGCTGTCGCGGGGTGAGGCGCTCACGCGGGATGCGCGGGGCGCGGAGGCGGCGGACGTAGGGGCTCGAGGCGCACTTGTCCGCTCGGGACCCGGCGGGGCGGCGGTGGATGCAGCTGGGCGGGCAGCGGTGGGCGCTGCTGGGCAGGCGGCGGTGGACACAGCGGAGCGGGCGGTGGTCTGCCCTGCGGCGCTGGTCGTGGGTCCCCCCCTAAAGGGGTTGAGCGCATGGCCACCCCTACCCTGTGGCAGGCTAGGGGTGCGGATGGAGGGCGGGACTGAAGGGGGTGGTGCCCCTTCATGACCCGCGGCGGCACTCGAGATCGAGTCTACCGCGACGCAAACCAACTAAGTTGGTGGTGGCACGAAGCTACTTGCCCGACATTCGCGGCGTACACCGCGGATGCCGGAGCGAGCAACGAACGCGTCCGAACGGTCGAGCGAATACTGTAGCACTGAACACACGTCTTCACTTGGCGACTGCGAGGCGAATCCTGAAGTCGGCGCGTGAGCGCCCTCGCCTTTTATAGATGCAGCGGATGGCCGTTTCGCGTTAAACAAAAATCAACCGTATAGCCGTACCCATACTGGCGCGGCGAGATTTGGAAGTTGTATTTCATCTATGATCTTGTGTGTTTATAAACCGATTTCTATTTTTTTTTTTTATAAAATAGACGTTATAGTGTACTTTTTGAATATGGGAGTTTCATAAAGATATATCTATGTGAAATACAATATATTTATGTATTTAATAATACACTTTGAAGAAATGCCTAAACGATTAAACGCGTTATTGTGGCTAATTTATAAAAGATAGATATATACTATTCAGGACTTTTTTGTAGATCTTTTGAAGATCATCATCTTTGTAATACATACTGTTGGTGTATGATCATCATATGCGAGGATAAGAGCTCGAAAGCGCATTTTCATCCGACTTGCTTCAAATTTATCGTCACTGCTCAGCTCCTATATGTCTTAGCGTTATGTTATATAACCTATAACCTGCCCAGGAGTATGGACTACAATCTTACCAAGTTTGGTTAAAATCCCTTTAGTAGTTTTTGACCCATGCGTGCATATACAGACAGACAGACAGACAAAAAATTTACTGATTACATTTTTGGCATCAGTATTGATCACCATTCATCCTCCAATATTAATTTTGAATATACATTAAATGTACAGAATTGACCTCTCTACAGTTTTATTATAAGTATAGATAAGGTAGTATGGAGGAAAATAATGACAAAGTCGATGACTCCCAGGGAGCCAGCGACTCTGGCATTTTTAAAGTTTCATCTACCCACAGTAATATGATTTTACAAATTTTTGGTTTATTTATTTCAACCCACATAATATTCGTTTAGAAACACAATTAAATTATCTACTCTAAGATTTATTCTTACAATGTATGAGATTTTAAGCTAGTGTAATAAAATTAGTATAATACTCCTTAAGTTTTAAAAATTTTTGTTTATATTTAGTGCTTCAAAATTCTACCACAAACAACCAATTAAAATTTTTAAGTATTCAAAATCTACTATTAAGAAGACAATATTGATTATTAGTTTCTATTATTAAATATATTGATTTTAATAGAAGCTAACCCTAAAAAGCTACCACCGGATCGGAACGCGGTCTGACTGAGAAAGATCCGGCCAGAAAACTCAGTAGGCAACAACTTGTTATGGATTATTAAATTTTTGCGGAAATAATAACTAATCACTACTGTGGATTTTATCTACACAATAACGCTAACTGTGTCTTGCAATCTTGAGGTGTGCCTTCTTGTATTATGATTGGTGAGGTCTATCACAGGATTCCAGCTTGATGGTAAGACCCAGCCGTCTTCTCTATTGAAATTGGGATGTTTCTTAATTTCAATAGCCTCACGTATCATTCTAGGACGATATCGATGTTCTTTTGCGAGTATTTGAGGTTTGTCAAACCTGATGTAATGGCGGGTGTGGTCCTGTGTGTGCCACAAATTGCAGACTTTGTATAGCGACGGTGCTTCACATCAGCTATGTGTTCTTTGATCCGAGTTCTTATGGATCTCTTTGTTTGCCCAATGTAGGAGAGACCACAATCACAATCCAGCTTGTACACTCCTGCATCCTGTAAGGGTATATGGCACTTGACTGGTGGTAAAAATTGACTAATTCTTTTGAGTGGCTTATAGTATGTTTTAATTGAAGCTTTCTTCAGAATGTAGCCAATCTTGTCAGCGACTCCTTTAACATAGGGCAGGACTGCAGGGAGGCACTCAACTGTGGGTGGCTTCACTCGGTTTCTGTGACGGCGGCGTGGAACCTGCAGCTTATTAGCATGTAAAACTTTCTTTACATGTTGCAACTCCCCAGCCAGGTGTTCTTCATCACAGATTCCTTGTTCTATCTGAAACAAGGATTTAGACACGGTAGCTAACTGTGAAGGATGGTGGTGAGATTCTCCATTCAGGTACTTATTAGTATGGGTTTTCTTTCGATGCACTGTATGACTCAAGGTGTTGTTAGGGTTACGGATTACCATAACATCTAAGAAAGCTAAAGAGTTATTTGACTCCAGTTCCATAGTGAATTGAATTTTAGGATTGATGGAGTTCAGATGGTTAAGAAATACGGTTACTTTATCAGATGGTAATATAGTGAAAGTGTCATCTACATACCACTTGTAAAAACGTGGGACCACAGGTGAGGTTTATAAGGGCAGTCTCCTCGAAGTCTTCCATGAAAATGTCAGCAACAACGGGAGAGACTGGCGAACCCATGGCCACTCCGTCCACTTGCTTGTAGAAGCCATCATTCCACATAATGTAGCCAGATGTGAGGCAGTACTTTAACAGTTAACTACCTTGCTCGTGGCCCTAAACTACAGTACGTGCGGATAGGAACTTTTTTTCTCGCCTTAATAAAAAAAGGGTATCTCCTAACAGAATTGATTGAATCGACTACACATTAGAGGAGTGGTTTAGATAAAAGTGTTATGGATCTGATTCCCAAAACAGGACAACTCTTTGTGTGATCCATAAATGTTTGTTCTGAGTCTGCGTGTACTCTGTGTCCGTGAAATTGTATGTGTGTGAAGTCCCCGCGATATAAAGATTATTCCTTAAAATTCCTATATTACTCATTAAAGGTGTTGTTAAGCTGAGTTCAGCTAGTTAGCAATAAAAAAATGTAAAAAGCGTGCATACCAATCGCCATTTTGTATTTCTAAACACATCCCACTTCTTCTTGAATGGTTTTACAGCTTTCTGAGATAAGGCTTCGTTCGTTTCAGCGCACACATTCAATGCCTATTGGTGTTTTATATAAATTTCCAAGTGAATTATTTAATAGAAATGGAGATAAAAAATACAAACCCATAATAATCCTTTATCCCGAGTTTTGTATTACTGATGTTATGGTTTGATGTTGCGGTTTATATACAGACCTCTAATGCCTGTTTTGTATTTAACTGCCACGCTTGATAATTCTGTGTTACGTCAAAGTGCAAGGTGTATAAAAATCACCAAGAAAAAAATAACATGACATACTCATAAGGACTTTCGGCAGAAGTGAAAACTTAAAGAAGACAAAACATTCCTAAGACATAATAGTTTTATATATAGGTATCTAAATCTCATATGTACGGAATCTATACAAATAAACTATACAAATAAATAAATTATATGTTTGTAATGTCCAAATAACAACTTTTTACTAAATGTATACGAGAGTATAATCTACCTATAAATTAAATATGTGAGGCGATTAAAAGCACTTGCGTCCCAATAGATTTGGGTACCCCAAAAGCTAATAACAAATAAATGTAAAGGCTTTTGGAAACCGATTCCAACTCTAATAAAATTGTATGACGACAGACGATTATTCCGTTAATTGTCTTGGTTATGGCACATTCCAATCGATATTGAACCATCGCGGCGGATTTAAACACTTTATCATTCTTATAAAAGACTCGTACCACTAAATTGATGAAAGCCCCGATCCTTTGAGTCTACATCATCATAATGTCTTGAATACCTTATACACTGAGACCATTTTAACAGTAGAGACAGAGACAGAGGTAGTTAGTTATTGTACAAATTTTAGTTGATGTTGAAACATAATTTAAAGATTAATATTCTTTGACTGTTGTTGAAGTAGCACGATCCCGTATTATGAAATAAACAGACTTGTAAAACAAACATTCATGTATAGACAATAAAAAAAAATTTAAATACCTGAAAAGATTTTCTTTAGTCGTAGCTAAAAACCATCAAGATCAATTAATATAAAGGGCGGAAATGTGAAATCGATAATAACAGTCACGGGCAGGATTTGAGCCTGCATTTCCTGGAATACCGTCCCAGATGCTTTGCCAATTCAGCTATTGTGACAATTGTTTGGGACTACGAAATTTGACAACACATTCCTACATTCCTTAATGTCTTGGGTGACGCCTGCGCCATCTGTCGGATGTATTTGCATACATGCATATTCTGACCAGGTAAGCTTAATTAATACAATTAAGATTCATACCAAATAATGACGCAACCCTATAAATATTGTAATATTTTCGTATTTTCGCCATATAAATTAAAACTTTGTGTTAATTTATATAACTAAACATGTCAAATATTTAAAAAATATGGGGTTGCGTCATTATTTGGTAAAATCTTAATAGTAATAATTAAACTCGAGACACCTTTCTAATAAAAAATAAAACAAAACAAAACTTTTTTGAAAGCTTTTATCTTAAAGTGAATATTATAAAATACTAAGAAAGTTCATCAGTAGCCACCGAGGGTTTTACTTATAGAAACATAAATATAATTCTATAGCCGTGGTAAAAGAATATTAAATTGTTATACAATAGGCTTTTAAAAAGTTCAGAAATCTCTTGTCCTGAAATCACCACAATTAGTGCATGACACGCAATCAAGCTGAAAACGTCGATTTTGTAATTTTGTAATGTGCCCCGAGACAATAGTGAGGGGACACAATCAAAGTAAAATTTATCGATAGGTATTATATCGTATCGTATTGTCAGAAAGGTGTTAGACAGGGAGAGTTTATGTCCCCGAAACTTTTTCACCATTGTATTGGAAAATAATTTGATGCTCTTAATATACTGAGCACGATCCCACATCAAAATAAATGGTGAATGAATACATCACATATCTTCGATTTATTGGCGATATCGTGTTCATGGGCGAATCGTTAGAGGACCCTGGTACCATGCTCAACGGCAGGCTAGTGGTCGGTTAGCGGGTCTAAAATGAAAATGGACAAAACCAAAGCAATAAGGCCCATGTTATTACAACACTGGTTCTAGTTAGAAATGCGCGTCTCGATGCTGTCGACCAGTACGTCTACACGTATCTGGGACAAACAGCACTCAGGTATGACCAGGCTACATAGCTCGATCAAACAATAACCGTATGGGAAATCTAGTATCGGACAAACGACTGACGACCTAGTATCGGACGGCACAGTGTAGGACAGCCTTCCATCGAGCAATGCTGGAATTATCAACTATTGATTTAGGATATACTCTCTGAATGAGAATTTCCTAGGTATTCAGGTTTTTACTCTTGTTATGCTTGTTATGAAATGCGCACATAAGTTTAACACAAAGACGTGCTTTTTGAAGTGTTATTGGACAAGGGATTGAACTCGATACTTCAGTCTAGGAAGTCCTACTTCGTTAATTCCGATTAGTTTTTTTTTTGTATATTATTATATCGATCTTCAACATAAATGTCCACTTCCCTTCTCTATAATAAGACGAAAAATATCAAGAACGAAACGTTACACTAATTATGTCTTCAATCAATGTCACCCTGATCTGGGAGTAGCCTAGTAATTATTCAATTACTGTACTTTTTAGTAAAAAATTTAATTGACTTGCCTTTAAAGTAAGTTAGGTGGGGGATAAGGTGGGGAGGGAGCCGTATATTCCGTTGGGGTGTCCTGCCTCTGACAAGCTTGAAATATTAATTGGCTTCGTTAATATTAGAAAAGTTTTGTGAAAGAGTTTTTACTTTTCGTTGGATTTCAGATAGGATTATAATTTTAAAGCTGAAGTATTAAAAAAAAAATCGAAGAGATAATTGCTCAATATTCTGTTTTTGAAATGTTACTGTTTCCCTGTTGGGTCTTCTTTTTATATAAGACGCGGTTGGCAAACAAGCATACTGTCCCACCTGATGGTGAGCGGTTACCGTAGCCTATAGACGCTGGATCCCAACAGGTATGGCGCGCGTCACCCACTCTAAGGGAAAGGATAGGAGTACCTGCCATTATTTGACGCTGATCTTTTGTGAGAGGGTGGTACTTCCCCGCTCGAGCCGGCTCAATTATACTGGGATAAGCTACTACACTTTTCTCAGAGTAAAACGGATTTAGGTAATAGTACACCATGCTGGCTTAGTAGGTTTTTTGGATGGTTTTGGCTCCCAAACATAAGAGTTTCATTACGATGATTTCTTTAACGCGCTTCTGACGCCCGCTGATAAACTTCGGCGAGCACCTCCGCCTCCAGGTTCCACGGGGGAGTTCCAGCCAATGCCCACGCGTCCTCGCACGATACCATGTGGTAGCTGCGGATTGCTCTGACCGCCACGGCTCCCTGCGATCTCCACAGAAGAGCCCTATTGTGGGCGGTTCAAGACTCCGCCTATACGGGTGCACCTGCTTTACGGTGCACCGTGAAGCGCTAAAGACCGGACCACCCCCGCATACAGCCGTTGGCACGCGATGTTGTGTCCGCCAAAGTTCAGCAACAGGGACAGGGGCGCGCCCGATCGTAATAACACTTATTTGTTTGTGCTCTGCATAATAATTTGTTTAGTGTCCTAGCAAGTTAATTACATATAATATATTATATATCAGTGTGTAGCTGAGTATATGAGCTACCTGGTGAGCAAATTATCTTATCTTCATCCCAAGTAATATACGAGAAATCACGATATTAAGTTATTTCGGTTTCTAACTTTTAAAAAATTGCATTGCGGTGAGTTGCAAGTCGCAACGCACCTATCGGCGACGCTGGGGTCAACGGCCGCTCGGAACATACACCTGTGGCTTGAGAACTTGATCAGCTGTTCGGCCGGCGTTCGGGCCGCGAGGACTTCCGAAGATTTCCGAAGACAATGATCGCAACTCCGGCGCTTGGCGTAATTACAAATAATCGGACTGGCTTCGTACCAGTAAGTCGGCCTTACGAATGTTTTTATCAGCAAAAGGCGGCTATATTTGCTACCATAACTGATTATAAATATACCAGATGGCGTTTGAATGCGCGGGATGTAAGCAAAAACTGCTTACTGACGAATATATTGCATGTGCATCTTGTGACTCCAAATATGATCTGGAATGCGCAAATATTCAAAAAGATTGGTTCAACCAGCAAATGTCGTCTGAGCAGAAAAATAATTGGATTTGTCAAGCTTGTATTTGCAAGTTACCGAAAATAGGTAATACAGATACTCCCATCCGTTCATGCAATAGAGAAATAATGCACAGTCCAGGTTCCGAAAAAAATAATATCACTATTAGGAAAAGAAGAACTCCCTCAGAAAATTATATTGAGAACTCCATAGACTTAAGCCTTATAGGTGATATAATATATGCACAGGATAAAGAAGGAAGAGCAAATAATAATAATAACACCGAAACACAATTATTGTTACAGTGAAATTATTATGGTAGGTCTAAAAGAAAATAATAAATCTATTACATCAGAATTAAAAAATACCATACTTCTAGAAATTACGAAATCTATTGCATTACTCAGGGAAGATACGGAACAGAAGATTAGCATACTACACAAACAGAATGAATTAATAAAAAATGATTTACACCAAATTAACATGAAAATACAAAAATTAGAGAAGCAAAATGCATCATTAAAAAATGATATATACAATGTGCATTTAAAAGAAAAAGACACAGAAATTTACTGCACCGAAAATATTAAAAGGAAGTTTGTTTTCTATGGCTTCACTGAATACCACCAAGAACCTGAATATAGCTTGTGCAGCAGATTAACAAAGTTATTTCACGATATGCTAGGTATGGATCTGTCAGGCTGCATAGAGAGTTTCCATAGGATTGGCAGGTATGGCTCTAACAACCGACCATTGGTTATCGAGTTAATAAGTAAAAGGATGGTAAAATATATTTTAGAAAATGGTGGTTATTTTCAAGGAACTAGGTTGTCCATATCAGATTATTTGGACGAAAATGCACGGAAACGAAGACAAACTAAGAGAACAAATGCTGAAAGCGAGAAGAAATGGACAACACGCGATAATCAGAGGTAATAAATTATTCATTGATGGAAAGGAACTAAATGCAATTGATGAATCACAACTATATAAATCAGATACCAGAATAAGTCAAAATAGCGTGTACGTTCCCATTGTCACTAACAGTACGAACGCTAACATTGATCAGTCCTTTCTTACATAAAGATAAACTATTTAAAATATTGTTCCAAAATATGCAAAGCCTTTACAATAAACAAGACAACAAGCATTTATTCAACAAAATGTTAGCTTTAGTGTCATATGTATAACCGAGTCCTGGTTATCGGTAGAAAAACAAGAAATGATACAATTAAGCGGCTATAATATTGCGGCATCGTATTGTCGAAAGCCTCGTGCGGGTGGGGGCGTCTGCATTCTTTTGCGTGACCACATAGACTACAAGCACCGAAGCGATATTACCAATATGTCCATTGAGTATGTTTTGGAAGTTTGTACTCCCGAAATATTTAAAGAAAAAATGTTAATTATTACAATGTACTGGAATAGGAGAGAGGAAGAATTATTTTATTCCCAAATTAGGAAAATCCTTAAATATATAATTAAACAATATTGTAATTACAACATAGTAATTGGAGATTTCAATATAAACATATTAGAGGATAATTAAAAAACTAACCAATTCCTAGAATTAATGTTAGAATATAAATTAAGCCAACATGTGAAGTATCCCACACGAATTACCCAAACCTCATCCACATGTATAGATTTAATTTTCACAAACTTTAACAATATTTCCTTACATACTTCCGTAGAAGAGCTCGGTTTTTCGGATCATAGTGGAGTCATTTTGCATTTAAATTTTCCCCAAATAATACAACCTGGAACCTGGTACATAAATAGGAGGATATTTAACAATAAGCGTATACACAAATTTAAATATAGATTGAATAATCTGAATTGGCATGCAATTATAACAGATACTACGAACGTAAACGACAACTACAGCGCTTTCAGTAACACGTTATTCGATGCTTTGAACGAATGCATGCCGATTCAGAAGATTAAATTGAAAACGAATCTGAGAAAGTTTTGGCTAACTAAGGGCTTAGTAAAGTCTTGCAAGAATAAAAGACTATTAAAAATACTTACTATAAAAATTAATGATCCTATTTTCACAGAATATTACAAAAAGTACGAAAAAATCCTAAAAAAAATAATACTTAAATTTAAAAAAATCCATTACATTAATAAAATAAAAAATTGTAATAATAAAGTAAAAACAATGTGGAGCATTATCAACGAACAGACCAATAAATTAAAAAAACGTGTAACACAAAATATACAATTAGAAATTAATAATAAAAAAATCTCCGAACCTAAGCAAATCACTAGTGTATTTAATGATTGTTTTGCCTCTATTGACCAGAACTATTTCCAGTGCGGCAATAGCATGCATAGTGATGTCTCTGTTGTCTCTCCATCAGAAAACTCTATGTTTCTCCGCCCAGTAGATCCCTACGAAGTTAATAACATCATAAAGCAACTCAAAAATAAAAAAAAAGCTGTGGTGTCGACGAGCAGCCACCTTTTGTTTTGAGGCAATGTGCAGATGAGTTAATGCTACCTTTTTATATGTTGATAAATCAATCTTTCAAAGAAGGCTTATTCCCCGACCTGTTGAAAAAGGCAATAATAAAACCAATTTATAAAAAGCATTGTAAAAAAGATCCCATTAACTACCGGCCCATTGCTCTCTTGCCATCTGCCTCGAAAATATTAGAGAAAGCAATGTGTGATCGCGTGTACTCGTTCTGTGAAAAATATGCGATATTTGATCAATCACAAAACGGATTCCGTAAGAACCGATCGACCACGCTCGCTGTTTTTAAATACATACAGGAAGCCTTAAATATCATTAATAACAAACAATATGCTAATTTGTTGGATATGTCAAAGGCGTATGATAAGGTACAGTATAAAATACTTTTAAAAAAACTATATGGAGTTGGTATTCGCGGTAAGGCGTATGAATGGTTCGTATCTTACCTAAAAAACAGAGAACACCAAGTAGAAATAGAACATTTTAATTTCAAATCGCATACCATAGAGAATATCCATTCGAATTGGAAAGTAATAAATGCATCCATCCCACAAGGCAGTGTTTTAGGATGCCTCTTATTTTTACTTTATATCAACGACCTACCAAAATATATAAAAGAAACTTGTATCCTTTTTGCCGATGACATCTCCATTTTAATCTCATGTGAAAACACTCACATGCTAAATGAAAAAATTAACACTGTTCTAAATAAAACAGTAGAATAGATGAGTAAACATAATTTAGAATTAAATTACAGTAAAACCAAACTCATGGCTTATCACCCGCATCAAAAATCCTCACTAGATATAAATTTTAATTTAACAATACAAATATTGAAATAATAAAACACTCTAACCTTCTCGGATTAAATATAGATACACATTTAAACTGGAAATGCAATGTAAAGATCATTAGAGCCAAACTATCGAAGTTCTGCTACGCCCTCAGTGAAGTCAAAAAAGTCACCGATCTACAGACCGCACTCGTGACTATGCATACGCCTATGCATGGCTTAGCTATGGCGTCATTTTGTGGGGAAACAGCACCGACGTACATACACTTTTTACAGTCAAGAAAAAGTTAATCCGTATTCTTGTGAATATTAATAACACTGACACCTGTAAACCACACTTCCAAACACTAAAAATATTAACATTACCCAGCATATATATATATATATTAGAATCGTGCAAATTCGTTAGAAAATACCAAGAGTTTTATAGCAAACGTGAAGATAAACAAGCTAACTATTTTCTCCGACATAAAAGCAGACAAAATCTACCAAGTTCCCGGTTAACCATGCATACTAAAAGTCCACTAGTTATGTCCATAAAATTATATAATAAGTTACCAGTAACGGTTCGAAATGAAGTGAAGTATATTACGTTTATAAATAAATTTAAAAAAATCTTATTACAAAAATCTTATTATAGTTTTAATTAATACCTAAATTAATAATTTCCATGCTTAAATAATAATTCATAAATAATTATATTATACAAAACATTGAGTAAATAATAATACTTAAATAATAATATTAAAGAATACAATCACATTATTAATAAATATAATAATACATCAATAATTATATTAAAACACATTCAATTAAATAAAAAATAATTTATTATAAACAGTAAAACATAAATAATAATAAAAATACACATTACAATAAAATAAATAATATAATAATTTAAAATAATCATTCACTATACAATTAATTAAATGAGTAATCGCACTTATATAGGAAATAGTAACTAATAATAAAACATAATAAGACCTACAATAAATCCTAGAATACCTAGAATAAATCTATAAAAAATAAAATGAAAAACTGAACAGGTATTAATTTCAGCCTGCGACTAGCTTAAAAATATTTACATTTACGATATTAGTAGGTAGGTACTATTAGGGGTGCGGGTCGGGATACCTCCGCGTTGGTGCACCCCGGGCAACGTCGGCACTCCGGTGCCGGCGGCTGAATCCCGGCAGGGGACGGGTCTCCGCGTGTCCCTCTGGTTAGCAGAGGGCACAGTGGATAGGCCGTACGTCCGCCGTGGAGGGTCGGCGGGACCATAGTGGCCCCCCCGACCCTGGGGTGGGGACAGCGGGGTCACAGTGACCCCCCCGTTCCTGGAGGCGGGGCTTTCAGCCCGAGTGGCGACGGGCTCACTGCTTGCAGTGGGCCGAACGTCTGCCGTGGAGGGCCAGCGGGGCCATAGTGGCCCCCCCCGGCCCTGGGAGACTGTGACGGAGCTTTTAGCCCGAGGGGCGACGGGCTCACCGTTTGCTTTGCGAGCGGTGGGCACGGTCTGTTGCAGACCACCGTTCGGCCCGACCCGTAATCCTGAATGGACAGGACCGGGGGTCTTCGGACCGCGGGGAAGAAAACCCCTATAAAAAATTACCCCAATCTCGTGCTCTGCCGCCCGGCCAGGGGATGCATGGCTGAGGGGAGCTCAGTCGCGAGGGTTGGCACGTCGGAGGACGTAAAACTTCATCAACAATGGCGAAAGGAAAAAATACTAAGATTCCCCAAGAGGGTACCGGGAGCGACGCCCCCGGAGAATCCCTCACAGGGCCGAGTAACAATACCGGCCCTGTCAGCTCCACGTATTTGGGGGGAGCAACTGACGCCAAAGAGAAAGGAGAGGCGAGGAAGACTGGGAGGAATAAGAAGAGGAGGGCAACCCGTGGGAGAAAATCCACACCCGCGGGCGGTCCTACTGTAGAAAGCGGATCAGCTGCCACGTCGGAGATGGAGACGGACGGCGATGGCGGCGGTGTAACGGCCGCAAGCGCGCTTGCCCCGAATCCATCAGGGTCTCAGCCGGGGATGGCTGGCTCGTTGGAGCGGCCCTCACGACTCCTGAAGCGCTCTATTGCGCTAGAAGGGGATGCGTCGGAGTCAGAGGACAGCTCCACTGAGATGCCTCCGCCGGAGAAGCCCGGAAGGTCGGCAAAGAGAGGCCGAGGCGCCAACAGGCGCACAGTGCCACGCGCCTTGTCCAAGACGGACGAGGCGGTAATCAAGAATTTGGGAGCGGGGCTCTCGGTGGAGGAGCGGCTAACGTTCCTCACATCGAGGCTCCAAGAGGAGCCTCTGGAGAGGGACGATCTGCAGTCAGTAGACCAGATTGCGCAGAAGGTCTCTGATGCCCTGGCCATCGTGTTTACGGTGGCGGATGGGTCAGGGGACCTTCGGGGCACCTTCTCCGAGGCCCTCAAGAAGGCCACCAAGGTGGCCTTCGAAGGTTTGGAGTCCCTCCGGCACCACTCGGCGTCTGAGGAGAATAGGAGGCTGGAGGCGCGCTGCAGGCGCCTCGAAGATGAGGTGGCAGAACTCCGCAATCAGCGCAGTGGCCCGCGAGCCAAACCAGGGCTCGCCAAGGCCGCGCCGAAAGCCTCATCTTCAGTGGCGGGCGCGGGGTCTCCGGCCCCTGAACTCCTCAGCGAGGAGCAGATGCGCCAGGTCATCGATCGCATTGGTGCGATCTATGACCCACGCCTTGACTCCCTAAGCGCCAGGGTGCCGCTGGAGCCGCGACTCCGGCCGCCGCTGGCCGCGGATAAGAAGAAGGCCGCGCCGTCTTCAGGCCTAACGCCGCTGCCCTGTCAGGGTGGCCGCGTGGCCACTTACTCCGCGACCGCGGCCGCGTCGCCCAAGGGGCAGGGCAAAGCCCCCAAAGCGAAGGCGGCGCAGAAGGCGGCGCAGAAGGCTGGGCAGCGCCCCAAGGGCCAGCCCAGAGAGGAGTTTCCTCCTCTTCCGTGTGCTGGCGAGCCCTCGCGGGCCCCAGTGGCCAATCCCCGGGATCCACGTGTCCCACCTCCCGCGCCAACCGGCCCTGCACCCTCTGATGAGGGCTGGCATGTAGTGAGCAGGGGGAGGAAGAAATCCCGGGGAAAAAGGGAAAAGGGAGCCGCGACTGGGGCTGCTGCCCAAGCTGCGAATCCCGCTGCGCCAGGGAGCAAGCCCGGCCCTAAGAAGCCGCGCAAGCTTCAAGCGCCGAAAACGGCAGCGGTGGTAATCACCATGCTGCCGGAGGCGGAAGCGGGCCTGACATATCAGGCCATCCTGAGGAAGGCCCGGGAGGAAATCGACGTCTCCGACATCGGAATCGTCGCCGCCCGGACCCGCCTAGCCCGCACAGGGGCTCGAATTCTCGAGTTCCCTGGGGCGGAGGGCCCTAGGATGGCCGACACGGTGGCCGAAAGGCTGACGGGTCTGTTTGGCGAGGGGAGTGGAGTCCGTGTCACCAGACCGGTAAAGTGCGCTGAACTGCGCATTTCCGGTCTGGATGACTCAGTGACGGCGGACGACGTCCGGGAGGCTATTGCCTCGAAAACCGGATGCTCGAATGCCGTCAGAGTGGGCTCCATTCGGACCGGTCCCGGCGGTGTAGGTGCCGTCTGGGCGAGTTGCCCTGTCGCGGCGGCCAAAACTTTGGCTGACGCAGGCAGGCTCCTCGTGGGCTGGAGTTCCGCGCGGGTCACCGTGCTGGAGCCTCGGCCCGCGAGGTGCTTTAAGTGCATGGCGGTCGGACACACCCGGCCAACGTGCACTAACTGCTTTGATTGCAGCGGTCTTTGCTTCCGCTGCGGTCAGGCAGGGCACCGGGCGGCAACCTGCACCGCTGCCCCTTACTGCCCCGCGTGCGCTGCAGGCAACAGGCCTGCCAAGCACTGCATGGGGCGGGAGGGATGCAGACCCCCGACGACAGGCCCAAAAAAGGGGGGGACCAGCCAATCGGCCCAGGCTGCCCCCCCTAGCGTGGCTTCGCCACCGTCGCGGGTGGAGGAGGATATGGTTACGGCTTAAAATTCAACCGTGACACTATCCTCCTTCAGGCGAATCTCAACCACGCCGCCGGGGCGCAGGATTTACTCCTGCAAACCATGGTGGAGCGGTTGATTGGTGTAGCCGTAGCCGCGGAGCCTTATTGCGTTCCTGACCGCCCTCACTGGGCGGGCAGCTGTGATGGCTCCGTGGCAATCGTCAGCTCTACGGCGCTTCGTTCCCCGCCCTTGTTGATCAGAGACAGGGGCACGGGATACGTTGCGGCCGACTGGGGGGGAGTTACGCTGTATGGCGTATACTTCTCCCCTAACCGGAGGCTGGCAGATTTCGGGGTCTGGCTTAACAGCCTAGAGACCTCGATACGGCGACTGGCACCTAGCCACGTTCTGGTCGTGGGGGACTTCAACGCCAAATCCACGGCGTGGGGGTCCCCTGCGACGAACGCCCGTGGAGCGGCGGTGGTAGAGTGGGCGGCGTCGACGGGCCTCTGTCTGCTTAACAGAGGCTCCGTCAACACGTGCGTGCGGCGACAGGGTGGGTCGATAGTGGACCTTTCGTTCGCTAGCCCCGACGTCGCAGCGCGAGTGAGGAACTGGTGTGTCCTGGAGGAGGTTGAGACCTTGTCCGATCATCGGTACATCCGGATTGAGGTCTCCCGGTCTCTTCAGGACCCCAGTAGGGGTCACGCGGTGCGCAGAACTCCCGCGTTCCCACGGTGGGCTGTGGGCAGGCTAGATAGGGACCTACTGGCGGAGGCAGCCATCGTTCAATCGTGGCTGTCCTCACCGGCCCTGACCGAGGGGGTGGACGTTGAGGCTGGCCGATTTCGCGCTGCGATTACGCAGGTGTGCGACTTGGCCATGCCCCGTGTGCGACGTCCTCCTCCAAGGAAGGGGCTCTACTGGTGGTCCCAGGAGCTGGCGGACCTCCGTGCGGCGTGCATTCGTGCCCGGAGGTCCTACACCCGCAGTCGGCGGCGCAACCGCGATGAGGAGCGGGAGGGCCAGCTGTACGAGGCGTACCGCACTTCGCGAGCCGCGTTCAAGTTGGCCATCTGCCGCGCCAAAACGGAGAAAAGGCAGGAGATGCTGGACGGTCTCAACCGTGACCCCTGGGGTCGCCCGTATCGTGCGGCTCTGAACAAGCTCCGCACTCAGGGCCCCCCCCTCACAGAGACCCTTCAGCCCAGCCTCCTCACCGAGGTGGTCGAAGGCCTATTCCCACGACGGGCGGATCACACGCCCCCGGTCATGGCACAGCCAGTTAGCGACCGGGAGGCCGACCTCAGTGTGCCACCCGTCACCGCGTCGGAAATGGGGGCGGCTGTTTCGCGGATTCGTTCCAAGAACACCGCCCCCGGCCCGGACGGGATAACCGCCCGGGTGCTGGCCCTGGCTCTGGACCACCTGGAACCCCGCCTCAGGGGACTGTTTGACGCGTGCCTGGCGTCCGGACGGTTCCCTGACTGCTGGAAGGAGGGGAGGCTGGTACTCCTGCCGAAGCCGGGGCGAACGCCGGATTCGGTCGGGGCCTTCAGGCCCATCGTGCTGCTGGACGAGGCGGGTAAGCTGTTGGAGAGAATCCTCGCTGCCCGCATTGTCCAGCACCTGCGCGACGTCGGACCCGACTTGTCGGACGCCCAGTTTGGTTTTCGAGCTGGTCGTTCGACGGTCGGCGCGATTATGCGCCTGAGGGCCGCAGCCACGGCGGTCGTCGCCGGCGGTGGAGTGCTGTTGGCGGTGTCGCTTGACATCGCCAACGCATTCAACAGTCTGCCATTCAGCTGCATCGGGGAGGCGCTCCGGTATCACGGGGTGCCTGTATACCTGAGGCGGCTAGTGGCAGACTATCTTGAGGGCCGCAGCGTTCTCTATGAGAGCCGCATAGGGGACGTTGTGAGGAGACCCATGTCGTGCGGTGTCCCACAGGGTTCGGTTCTAGGGCCGCTCCTGTGGGACATCGGTTACGACTGGGTGCTACGCTGTCGGCTCCCCCCCGGGCTGGCGGTCATCTGCTATGCGGATGACACGCTGGTCGTGGCCCGGGGTGGAAACTTTGAGGAAGCGGCGTTCCTGGCCACCTTAGGAACCTCGGAGGTGGTCAGGAGGATCGGGGCGCTGGGGCTTAGGGTGGCCCTGGACAAGTCGGAGGCCCTGCTTTTCCATGGGCCCCGACGTCGGCCACCTGCTGGCGCCTCGATCACTGTGGACGGGGTCCAAATTGGGGTGCAGGCCCATATAAAGTATCTGGGTCTAGTGCTGGACGGGCGGTGGCGCTTTCGCGAGCACTTCCGTCAACTGTCCCCAAGGCTCGTCGGTGCGGCGTCCGCCCTTGCACGGCTCATGCCGAATATGGGCGGACCCAACAATGCGTGCCGACGGCTTTACGCGGGGGTGGTCCGGTCGATGGCGCTGTACGGCGCCCCTGTGTGGGCGGGGGCCCTGGACGCACTAAACAGGGCTCTTCTGTGGAGGCCACAGAGAGTCGTCGCGTCCAGAGTCATACGCGGATACCGCACGGTGTCGACGGAGGCGGCCTGCGCGTTGGCCGGAACCCCTCCGTGGGACTTGGAGGCGGAGGTGCTCGCCGAGGTGTATCGGCGGGCATCGCAAGAGCGGGAGGGGGGTGGTCGGCCCCCACCCAGCGTGGTGGCCAGATGGCAGGGCGACGCCCGCCGAGCTGCCATGGCCAGCTGGAGGGCGCGGCTGGAGGCGCCCCGGGCCGGTCTTCGGACCATAGGAGCGCTCCAGCCAGTGCTGGAAGAGTGGGCAGGGCGACGGCACGGAGTCCTTACCTTCCGACTGGTGCAGGTGCTGTCGGGGCACGGTTGCTTCGGCAGATATCTGCACATTGTGGCAAGGAGGGAAGCGACTCCGGGCTGTCACCATTGCGGCTGCGGCGAAGACACGGCGCAGCACACGCTCGAGTCGTGCCCGGCTTGGGCCGAGCAGCGCCGTGAACTCGTTGCGGCAATAGGGGGGGACCTCTCGCTGCCGAGCGTCGTCAGAGCGATGCTTGGCAGCGACAGGAATTGGGCCGCGGTCGCTGCCTTCTGCGAGGATGTCATCTCGCGGAAGGAAGCGGCGGAGAGGGCCAGGGAGGAGGATTCTTCCGCTGACCCAAACCGCCGCCAGCGACCGGGGCGGCGCAGGCGCAGATACTTGCGCCTCATGCCGCCCTAGCTGAGGCTGCGGGTGGATGGACCGGGGAACGTCCGCCACCCGCAAGGCCTCTCGCGAAGGTGCGACGCTCCGCGTGCGGATGCGTCGCTCAGTAGAGGGTACCCGAAAGGGTAAGCCGCCGGCGGACCACCGAAGGAATGTAACATGGTTCCAGTGGCCCGCCAATAAAGGCGGAGAGACGGCACACGGCGGGTTTCTTTAGTGGGTGCAGGCCCCACACTACCCTGGTCGTTGCCCCGAACGATAGGGTGTGCGGTTAGGAACATTTTTTCCCGCCATAACAAAAAAAAAAAAAAAAAAAAAAAAAAAAAAAAAAAAAAAAAAAAGGTAGGTACTATTATATTCAAAAATTAGTAACAATTCCTCCTCTGTCCTAGTGTTGTCGTGCCCGAGAGGGTCCATAATGGTCAATATTATGTAAGCATCTTCCATCTTTTAAACATTATGGCGTGCAATTAATGATTGAGTATTGAGTACTGAGTACAGACGCCGTGCCAACAACTCTCGGTGCGAGCTGGCGGAAGAGCTCGTCAAAATACCACCGCCCGTCGAGGACCAGGCCCAGACGGGCCTCATGGCATAGTCGGTAGTGTAACCGACTTCAGTGCACGTGGTCGTGGGTTCGATACCCACTCAGGACAATTATTTGTGTGATGAACACAGATATTTGTTTTCTATCTGCGTTTGGGTATCTCTTATATGTATGTACTAGCCTTTGCGGCGCGGCTTCGCCGCAGCCAAAAGCTAGTTTTTCGGTTATATCTCAAGTTACAGATACAGTAGCGGGATAAAATGTATACTAGTTTTTAATTCTAATCAAGGTCTTTCAAATAAAAAAAGTTTCATCAAAACCCGTCCAGTAGTTTTTTTTAAATAATTATTCTAAAAAGATCTAATTTAAATAATTTTCTAGTTTTTCGGTTATATCTCAGTTTCGCGATAAAATAGCGGAATGAATTGTATACCAGTTTTTAAGTCTAATCAAGGCCTTTCAAATAAAAAAAGTTGCATCAAAATCCGTCCAGTAGTTTCTGCGTGATGCGCTAACAAACAAACAGACAAACAGACAAAAATTTAAAAAAAAATGTTTTGGGTTTAGACACGCCTATATAGCCTATTACAGCCATTTTTTCTCAAATATCTTGAATGTAATGTACAGATTTTTTTTTATTTTTGTATTATAAAGCTGTAACAGAGCTACGTCTGTACATTTAAGATATTTGAGAAAAAATGACTTTTTAGGCTATATAGGCGTGTCTAAACACAAAACGATTTATTTTAGATTTTTTGTCTGTTTGTCTGTTTATCTGTTTGTCTGTTTGTTTGTTCGCGCATCACGCAATAACTACGGAACGGATTTTGATGCAACTTTTTTTATTTGATAGATCTCGATTAGACTTAAAAACTGGTATACATTTTATCCCGCTACTATATCGGGAACCAGAGATACAACCTAAAAACTAGCTTTTGTACAAATTATTTGAGAATAAGGAAAAAGACATTTTTTGTACTAGTGGGAATCGAACCCGCGTCTTTTCGCTAGTACAAAAAAATCTCTTTTTCCTTATTCTCAACTAATTTGTACTTTAAAAAGTGGCGAAGCATGTCAATAGCAAAAAAATATAGATCAAAAACTAGCTTTTGGTTGCGGCAGAGCCGCACGCAAAGGCTAGTATACTTATATAAATGTTTAACTTACACAACTTTAACCGCTAAAGATCACTAATTAGTGAACATTAATACAAGTTTTCTACTACGTTGTTCAAAAACATTTTCACGAGTCCGTTAAATTATACTTGAGTTTATTTAATACGTTAGACGCAGGTGCCAGAGGGACTTCAATTCAAAGGCATATGGCGTGTAAATGTATACGGGTAAAGGCAACCGCTGACACTGAATTTAGTGAGGCGTGGTGGTGGCTTATTTATATTATGTTGGAAGGATGTGGGCACAGGAGGAGACCGAGACTAATTTACTTAGACCAAATCGGTCTAGTATTAAAGGAAGGTGGTGTCAGGAGTCTCCGAAACCGGTGAGCGTGTACGAAGAGAATTATGAATGTTGAGGAAGCGAGAGATGTATGCAAGAATAGAGCCTTTTGTCACTCTGTTCTCTCTGCCTACCCCGCAAGGAAGATATCGTGATGGTAAGTAAGTTATTTATGCTATGTGTATTTTAGTTTTATTTATTGCATTAGTTGGCGGCCGAACCAGAGCCACCTAATCAGGACTCAACTATACAAGAGTAGTGTCAAGCTGCTTTAATTCGCGGATATGAAATCAAATAATGAACGTTCTCCCACTATAACCACAACACCGCGACGGCGGTATCAACCCGCTCGGGCCCGATAAGAAATGAGCACTCCCACTTGGTACCCAGCCCTGCCACCAGTAATTAATATAAATAATAATAAATCTTGGTGACGATTGCTTACTTCCCTAAGTCGTCTCGAACGACATCGGTTGTAAATAATGTTAAATTTGTCTAGTCGCTTTTCTCTTGTAAAACCACAACCAAGCCTCAACATGTTTGAGTACAGGCGCTAAAATACTTATTACTTAATGAAAGCAGATGTTATACTTGACAGAGGAAGTTAGATTTATTATTAACCCTTGTGGGAATATGTTTGAGACATAGTGAATTAAAGAATAAATTATTTATGAATATGGAAAAAGAGAAGTTTAGTGCGAGTTGGATTTGAATCTGCGTCTCTTCCAATCCGAAGAAGTTCTAGACCGCTAAGCCATTGCACTGACCGATGGTAGTCCCAATCTCCCATTTGTCTTTAAAAGGGAACGGCCATCGGGCAGTGCGATGGCTTACGATGGGAGTGGCGGTCTAGAGCACTTCCCCATATTGGAAGGGACGCAAGTTCGAATCCCACTCGCACTAAACTTCTCTTTTTCCACATTCATAAATAATTTGTTCTTTAAAGTAGCTGAGCATGTCAAGTGCTAAAATACAGTTAAAAATATAGAGAATTATTAATTTTATTTCGACTTTTTCTTTAGTGTCAACTAGCTGAAGCTCCGTATTCACTCATGTGGAATTTCTATGGTCGTAATTTTTTTTTATTTATATTATAGTTTAAGTATTTTTTAACTGCCTCGATGGTGTAGCGGTAGTGTATGCGACTGCTAATCATGAGGTCTCGGGTTCGATCCTCGGGTCGGGCAATGTTATTGAGCTTTTCCTAAAAAGAAAAATTCTCAGTAGCGCCCGGAGTTTGGAAATGTGCCCGGTAGACGTCAATATAGGCTCGCCCCCTATTACGTGGATCTTAAACATAGCTGGCGAGTCATGGGTGTGTAATTAACCTCTGCCTACCCCTTCGGGGAATACAGGCGTGATGCTATATTATTTTTTACGGACAGAATCCTAAAGAAATTAGTTCTACGAGTATCTGTACTATTATAAAGCTGTAAAAGAGCTTTGTCTACATTTAAGATATTTGAGAAAAAAAAATACTGTAGGCTACTCGTATATAGGCGTGTCTACACACAAAACGATTGTATTTTAGATATTTTTGTTTTTTTATCTGTTTGTTCATTCGCGCATCACGCAAAAACTACTAAACGGATTTTGATGCATTTTTTTATTTAATAGGTTGATTAGACTTAAAAACTGGTATATTATGTCAATTTTATTCTGCTACTATACCTATAGAATTTGTGTTCACATTTTTGAGGAATATTGCAACGTTGTGTTTCTGAGAGTGTTGCCATATCGCATGACTGTGTCGCGGTGGTGAGTCCTTTTGTCATTATCGTGCATGCTCCTTGCTATTATCATATTATCCTCTATCTGTCAGAGTGCGGATTGGCAATCTTAGGTTATTGTGTGTGTGTCCAAAGATAACCGGTATTGACAATACGTGGGTGAGTGGTGAGCTCTCCTCCTAAAATATCCATTCTATAATAATAACAATGGAATTCCGCCAAGTGTCGCCTCATTCAATCAATTATATTAATTACATGTGAATTTATGAAGATGTTTGAACGGATTTGGGTGATACATGACATACTGGGTTAACATTATAATTATGTATAAGATATATCCCGAAAAAAATATGTTCTCGTAGAATAATTATTTTTGCCATATGACTACACGAATTTTAATCAAATGTAGTATGCAGGTAAAGTATGGCCTGCATGGTTTTTTTCTATATTATAGCTATGAGCCTATATGCAATATTTTTATACCTATGAGGGATTTCTATGTGATACGCCCAAACGTATAGAACGTATCGGATTTTGAATATTGAAGCCCATGTACTCGTCTACGTGACTATTGGTAATCGAGAGCGAAATATAGTATTTAGATATTTTTATATATATTTTTTAGCATTTGACATGCTACGCTACTTTTTTTACGAAGTGTTTAAAATGCAGAAGTCTACTTTATCATGTACGGGTAAAATTTTACAATATTGGAACATTTTGTGGACGTCCGTGAACTGAGATCTAAGTTTCGTTGTAACTATTAACTTCAATATTCTGGTCTGTAGTTTATATATAGCATCAAGATACGTTTTATAGGTCCTACCATAGCTCGAAAGCCCTTAATCAACTACAGAATCAAAAAAGGCATTATATAATAAAAGTCTCGTTTTAAATTGTAGACGGTTTTTAATAATATAAAATTGGGCCAGTATTGCTCGCAATTTTCCGCAAATTCGGTCAATATGTGGACCCCAATTAAATTTATTATCAATTAATATTCCTAGGTACAAGTGGGTATCGACAAAATCTATGCTTGGACATTTATTGTCACAGTTTATTGGATTCCTGTTTAAGCAAGTATGAATATGGGCTAATAATTTGAGGTTGCAGTTCTTTACCTTTAGATAGGGTGACTTAATATGCATCGCCTTTGTTTTCTGGGCGTTTATCACTAATCCTACATCGTGACACCACATACTGAGAAGATCGAAGTCTTCTTGTAAATTTACATACATTTTGTTTATATCTTTGCCAGTAATTAACAAACAAGTATCATCTGCAAATTGATAAGTATGACAATTTTGAAATATTGGGTTCATATCATTTATGTACGCCAAAAAATGTAACGGTCCACACACTGATCCCTGTGCTGTTCCATGTGTAATAGGAACAGGGTGACTGAGGCTCCCTGCTATTTGGACACGATACTTTCTATTTTTTAGGTAGTCTGCATACCAGTCGTACATCTGTCCTCTTATTCCTGAGATTTCTAACCTTGACAATAGCGTAGTATGATCCAAGGTATCAAATGCACGAGAAAAATCCACAAATACAGCCAAAACATGTTCTTTGTTATTAAGAGCATTGTTTATAAAGTCAGTAAAGTTTGACAGAAGAAAGGTAGTGTTTTTGTTTGGTTGGAAACCATATTGTTACGTACTAATTATGGATTTTTTGTCGTAAATGTTACGTATCTGTTCACATATATATTTTTCAAAGATTTTATCGATAGAGGATAATAGTGTAATAGATCTAAAATTATTAATGTTATTTGTATCACCTTTTTTGTATATTGGTCTTACGCATCCCATTTTTAGGTCCTCCGCATACTGTCCAGTCTTCATACTAACATTTATTAAATTACTAATGGTGACTGCTATCTTTTGACTAATGGATTGTATATCCTTTACTCTAATATTGTCTAATCCTGGAGCCTTTTTGCTATTCAGTGAGTTAATAATTTTTTCTATTGCTTGTGGTGTAGCTTTTTTAAATCTCTTACTAACATAGCTGGGTTCATTCCTGTGGTTTGGGAGTAGGGGTATTTTACATTTGGGCAAGATATTTTTGACAGAGTTATCTAAACCATCAGCAAATTTATTTGATATTTCTATAGGCGAAATCTTTTGAGATCTAAAAGCATCAAGGATGACTTTATCAATCGTTTGCGTTATTCTACCACACAGTGAGCTTTTTATATGCCATAGCTTCCTAGGGTTACTATAATTTGCAAAGATAATAATTTTATTGTACTTATTTCTATTAAAATTTATCACTTTGTGTGCTTTATTCCTTAAATTAATATATTTTAATCTAAGCATATTATTTCCTGTATCTTTGCGCCACTCCTTGAAGCTTTTATCTCTCAATTTACATAGCTTAGTAATGTTCTCATTTATCCAAGGGTAGTCTTTTCGACTTATATTTTTATTTCGTACAACTATTTCTGAGTTTTTTGATGCAATGCTAAAAGCTGTTTTAAGATAATTATAAATAGCGTCCGTAGTATTTAGTTGACTCGATTCGTTCCAGTCTATATTATTTAATTCATTAAACATTTTTATTTTAGATATTTTTATATATATTTTTAGCATTTGACATGCTTAGCACTATACATTAAACACAAAGTGAAAAATGTGAAATCGAAAATAACAGTCAGGAGCAGGATTTGAACCTGCATCTCCTGGATACCGTCCAGATGCTTTTACCAATTCAGCCATCCTGACAATTGCTCCTGACTGCTAATTTCGATAACACATTCATACTTAACGTCTTTGGGTGACGCCTGCACCATCTGTCGGAAGTATTTTCATACATTATACCGACCAGGTAAACTTAATTTTACAATTAAGATTTTACCTAATAATGACGCAAACCCTATAAATATTTAGATATTTTTATATATATTTTTAGCATTTGACATGCTTAGCACTATACATTAAACACAAAGTGAAAAATGTGAAATCGAAAATAACAGTCAGGAGCAGGATTTGAACCTGCATCTCCTGGATACCGTCCAGATGCTTTTACCAATTCAGCCATCCTGACAATTGCTCCTGACTGCTAATTTCGATAACACATTCATACTTAACGTCTTTGGGTGACGGCTGTACCATCTGTTGGAAGTATTTTCATACATTATACCGACCAGGTAAACTTAATTTTACAATTAAGATTTTACCTAATAATGACGCAAACCCTTTAAATATTTAGATATTTTTATATATGTTTTTAGCATTTGACATGCTTAGCACTATACATTAAACACAAAGTGAAAAATGTGAAATCGAAAATAACAGTCAGGAGCAGGATTTGAACCTGCATCTCCTGGATAGCGTCCAGATGCTTTTTTGTCAGGAGCAATTGTCAGGATGGCTGAATTGGTGGATGGTGAATTGGCTGAATTGGTGAATTTTCCCAACAATAGCCAGAGCAGTCTATTTGACTTAGAACTTATTTCTAGACCAGAATTTTTGTTTATTGCGTGAATATTAAAAATAGAAAAGAGTGATATAACAAACAAATTAGCTTGAGTTTTATAAACTATTGTCGCAGAATGTAGCGGAGGTGTGTATTTGTGAATGTGTGTGCGTGTTTTAGGAGACTGTAGCAGTGTTAATTGAGGGGAGAGAGTGTATATTTAGGAGTTTGTGGATGTTCAATATTGTCATTAGGTACATATAATTATTCTAGTGGAGTCAACATATTTTCTGTCTCTTGATAGTTTAAAGTTTTAAGATAACTAGTGACTACAGCTTTGCAATTGAAATTGAGAAGACGATATAAATTTAGGATACTATTTAGCTTATTATACAGATAAGGGCCAAGGGAACAGAAGAAATTATGTGAGATTAAAAAAATTTAAATTAAATTATGTAGTATTAAAAGTCTGGGTTGTTCACACTTTACCTTTATGACGTTTACCCTTATTTAAGTTTGGGTCATATTGCAGTTGTGGGTCGGACTGTGAGAATGTCCCATTCTTTGTAGAGTTCGACAGTAGGAAAGCGGTGGGTAGACCGGCACCTACTTTGAGTACAGCTCGTTGAGCCCTTTCCACTTCTAAGAGGTTAGTTTTTGCTATACACTAGTCGGGAGACACTGTTGAGGTCATTGAGCATGGTACCAAGGTCCTCCAGCGATTCTGCCATGACCACGATATCATCTGCAAATCGAAGGTGAGTGATGTATTCGCCATTTATGTTGACGCCGAATCCAGTCCAGTCCAAGAGCTTGAATACATCTTCCAATGCAGTGGTGAAGCGTTTCGGGGACATGACGTCTCCCTGTCTTACGCCTTTCTGCTGTTGGATAGGTTTTGTGCTCTTGTCCTGAACTCGGACAGACATAGTGACGTTTCTATGCAAACACTTCAACACTTCGATGTACCGATAGTCAATTTGGCACCGCTGAAGGGACTGCAGCACCGCTCAAGTTTCGATTGAATCGAAGGCTTTCTCATAGTCCACAAACGCTAGACACAGAGGACGATTATACTCCTCGGTCTTCTGTATAATCTGGCGCAGCGTATGTATGTGGTCTATGGTACTATAGCCTTTTGGGAAACCGGCTTGTTTGGGAGGCTGAGAGTCGTCGATTTATAATGACTCTCGAAAACAAAGAGCGAGATAGGTCTATAATTCTTCAAGAGGGTTCTGTCACCTTTCTAAAAGAACAGCACCACCACACTCCTGGTCCACGATTCTGGAACGTCGCCCCCGAGAATGACAGAATCTGGAGGGCTTTGAGGACCGGCTTTCCGCCTGCCCTCAGAAGCTCTATAGCAATTCCGTCTTCTCCCGATGCCTTTCCGTTCTTTAGTCCTTTGAGAGCCATTCTGATCTCGTACAGGCTGACGTCCGGGATATCTTCGGTAAAATGCCGAGTTAACTTGGATCTGGGCTCATGGACCAAGCTGAAAACAGGGTTCTGGGATCTGTATAACTGTCCATAGAACTCATGGACCTCTCTTAATATCTCATCTTTGGATGAAACAACAGTGCCATTATTGGTCTTCAGCTTGGTCAGCAGGCTTTTCCCAACAGACAGATCTCTCGCGAACACTTTGGAACCTCGGTTCCGCTCTATCGCCTCTTTAATACGCAGGGTATTAAATCGGCGAATGTCTTATCGCATAGACTTGGAGATCTGCCTGTTTAGTCGCCTCTGATTGGACTAATAAGCCGAAGACTGCACCGTAATTTCTGTCCGTCTTGCTTAAGAGTTTGGTCCGAAAATTTTTGAGTCCTATTGACGCGACTGGTCTTAAAGAAGGTCGACCCAACCGCGTGAACAGTTTCCACGAACCTGTTGTTCATATCGCTCGCTGATTTGCACTCATCTAGGCATTGAAAGCGATTTTGTAGTTCAAGCTGAAAGTTTTCGGGGTTCTGGTATTGAGCAGGTGTTGGTCGGAGCGTAGACTTCATCAAGCGTGACCTCTCGACTTTCATATTTAGATTCAATATGCCTCTAACTAAGCGGTGATCACTCCCAGTTTTAATCCTGCTGATCACTGAGACATCATTGAATATGTGCCGTTTGTCCGTTAAGATGAAGTCAATCTCATTTTCACAGAACCATCAGGGCTAATCCAGGTCCATTTCTGCTGTGGCTGCTTTCTGAAGAAGGAATTCATCATAAAGAGGCCTTCCTTCTCCAGCAAATCAGGCATCTGACCCCTGTGGTTCCTCTGCCCAAATCCATATTGCCCCACCCTCAGCTCATCGTTTCTCCTTATGCCTAGTTTTGCGTTGAAGTCGGGAGACTTATATATGATAACCACCGTGAAGTGACATTTAGACGCGTGAATAGCTTCCGAGATGTCCTCGTAGAGGGCCTCCACTTCGTCGTCAGAATGTATCGAGGTAGGTGCGTAAACCTGTATGACCTTCAGCGAATACCGTTTGGTTATTCTGAGTATAAGGTACGCTACCCTACTCGACACACTCTCAATCCTTTCCATGTTACCTATGAGAGACTTGCGAACGATAAACCCGACACCACCCTGGGACTGGTGGTCGCCCTCCCAGTGGAAGAGCAAATTTCCGGACTGGAGGATTATCGTGCCCTCACCCTGTCTTCGCACTTCTGATAATCCTACAATGTCCCATCGGATCTTGCTCAATTCCTCTTCCAGCGCGGTGATCTTCTCGTCAGTCCTCAGTGTCCTGACGTTTTGTGGTAGCCGGATCGCGACCGGGGATTCTTAGCACGCCCTGCTCCGCCGTTACCGGGCCCGCTACCATTAGGCCACGGGATAGCGGAGCTGCCGTGACTGGGGGCCGATGTTTGTCTCTGTGCACTCATTTGGGGGATTTTAACATAATCGCCACGCTTGGCAGGCGGGTTGGCGATCGCAGTGGAAGTTTTTAGTACACAGGGAACCACTGCTGCCCGGTCCCCCGGTAATCCCTTAGTCGGCTTTTACGACTCCCATAGGAAGAGACGAGGTAGAGCTATTCTTGATGCCGGCCCCACACGGCCAATTATTATTCACTTATCACCTAAAAAACATAAAATCATAAACACAAAGTGAAAAATGTGAAATCGAAAATAACAGTCAGGAGCAGGATTTCGAACCTGCATCTTCTGGATACCGTCCAGATGCTTTACCAATTCAGCAATTCATTTCATTAAATCAATGTATAGTGCTAAGCATGTCAAATGCTAAAGGTATATATAAAAATATCTAAATATTTAAAGGGTTTGCGTCATTATTAGGTAAAATCTTAATTGTAAAATTAAGTTTACCTGGTCGGGATAATGTATGAAAATACTTCCGACAGATGGCGCAGGCGTCACCCAAAGACGTTAAGTATGATGTGTTATCGAAATTAGCAGTCAGGAGCAATTGTCAGGATTGCTGAATTGGTAAAGCATCTGGACGGTATCCAGAAGATGCAGGTTCAAATCCTGCTCCTGACTGTTATTTTCGATTTCACATTTTTCACTTTGTGTTTAATGTATAGTGCTAAGCATGTCAAATGCTAAAGGTATATATAAAAATATCTAAACATAAAATCATAATTGAATATTACTGTCCCTAACCATAACTTCCAATAAAAACAATTTGACATTACTTTGACATTTAGACTTAGACCAGACTAAACTACTTAAACTAGGTTTCCCGGTAGTTTATCTTTTAGTACATGGTTTAACGCTTAAAACTGATTTTGTAATAATAATTTTGTTAAACCGTGGTCTAAAGATGATATAGACCTGGTTTAAGAGTTATACTATGTTTTGTAATATTGGTTGCAGTTTTGGTTCATAAGATTTAGCAAATACGATATCAAGACTCGATTTAAAAGTAAAATAGAATAACCGAATTTATCCAATGTAATAAATTTCATTTTGAACCCTCGCGTTAGTCACTTCACTGAGAAGTAATTCGTCAAGTATAACCTACTTAAATGGATCCCGGGTTTTTATAAACTGTAAACGTCCCGAGGATTTTTCTAAGTTAATTAGTCTAGACAGCTCTAATACGACAATACAGCGATTAGTAAGCTACTTTGTAAACTTCACAAGTCGTCGAGTAATGCTCTTAGGCGTGCATTATGCTCACGATGTCTGCTGGAAATATTATTGTATATTCGTATTATAAGCATCCGAAATATAAAGTAGCTTATTAAAGATTACTCAGCGCAATTGTGCTGTAAATATTCATAATATTTTATTACATATTAAATGCATCCGAACGAATTATACCCCTCTCTACCCATGGAAGTCGTAAGAGGCGACTGAGGGAATACCGGTGGAGTGGGCAGCAGCACTCCTTCGAGTATTAACAACATCCACTGCGGTCGCCAACCCACCTGCCAAGCGTGGCGATTACGTGACACTACCCCCATTCTTGGGGAGGCCTATGTCCAGCAGTGGACTTTAAAAGGCTGATGGATGGATAGATGGAACGAATTAACATAAAATATCTTTTTTCTACCACTTACCTAGGTTAATTGGTAAAAAAACCAAAATTCGACTCGGTCTCTCTATAGCGCCACGAAATTTGTTGTTTTTTCTCTGAATCTATAGTAGTTAGGTACTTACTAAATTTAAGAGGAATAGTGTAGTGTGAAAATATCAGTCGGATTTTGAAAATCTTCGCGTATTGTATAACTTATTTATCCATAACGAAGCTATTTTTTGTTATTGCTTGTAGTGGCAGGCGAGCCACGGTCCATCTGATGGTAAATGGTAATCGTCGCCCATGGACTCGACTATACCGAAAGTATTGTCAAGCCGCTGCTCACCAATTCATTTCACAGATATGAAATGAAATATAAACGGCTATCTCCTGCTACAGCCAAAACGCAACGATGTGCTTCATGGCCGGTCTCCGGTGCTTACCTCCCCCAGTCGCCTCATATGACACCCGTAGGAAAGAATGGGGTGGTGACACTTGTGTTGTTAGTCCGTCACCACACGGACATATAAAATAATTTTACAATAACTTTTTTTATTTTTTTTTTTTATTTTAGGTGGGCAAAAATGTCCTACCGCACACCCCGCTGCCCGGGGAGACAACGGGGTGAATGGGGCTCTCACCCACTAAAAACCCACCGTGCGCCTCCACCCGCCCTTGCTACGGCGGATCACGGGTACCGCGTCAGTTACGACCGCGATCCGCAGGCGGCAGCCCCTACGGGCACCCTCTCTTGAGCGACGCCTCGCGCACTTGGGCGTCGCACCTTCGCGGTAGGCTTCCGCGGACGGCAGGGTACTCCCCGACCCCACCGTCCGCAGCCTCGGCTAGGGCGGCATCAGGCGCAGATATGCGCGCGCACGCCGCCCCTCGCGCCGGCGGCGAATCGGGTCCGCGAAGGAGGATTCCTCACGGGCCCTCTCCGCCACCTCCTTCCGCGAGATGACAGCCTCGCAGAAGGTGGCGACCGCGGTCCAGGCCCTGTCACTGCCAACCATCGCTCGCGCAATGGCCGGCAGCGACAGGTCCACGCCTATGACTGCAACGAGTTCCCGGCGCTGCACATCCCAGGCCGGGCACGACTCGAGCGTGTGCTGCGCCGAGTCCTCGTCGCAGTCGCAGTGGTGACAGCCTGGGGTCGTCTCCCTCCTTGCGATCGTGTGCAGGTATTTGCCGAAGCAACCATGCCCCGACAAAACCTGCACCAACCGGAAGGTGAGGACCCCGTGTTGCCGCCCTGCCCATTCTTCCAAGATCGGCCGGAGCGCCCCCACGGTCCAGAGACCGGCCCGGGGCGTCTCCAGCCGAGACTTCCACTTTAGGACGGTGGCGCGGCGGGCATCTTCCCGCCACGATGACATTGCGCTCGGCGAGGGGCGGCTGCCCCCCGCCCGCGCCGTCGACGCCCGCCGATAGACGTCGGCGAGCACCTCCGCCTCCAGATCCCACGGGGGGGTTCCGGCCAACGCGCAGGCTGCATCGGTCGAGACCGTGCGGTACCCGCGTATTGCCCTGACCGCTACGACCCTCTGTGGACGCCACAGAAGGGCCCTATTGCGAGCGGCCAGGGACTCCGCCCACACGGGCGCGCCGTACAGCGCCATCGACCGTACTACCCCGGCGTAGAGTCGTCGACACGCAAGACTCGGTCCGCCCAAATTCGGCATAAGTCGCCCGAGGGCGGACGCCGTGTTGACGAGCCTTGGCGCAAGACGGCGGAAGTGCTCGTCAAAGTGCCACCGTCCATCCAATACCAGGCCCAGATATTTGATGTGGGCCTGGATTGGGAAGCCCACACCGTTGACCGTTATCGAGGCGCTGGCGGGCGGGCCCCGTCGGCGCCCATGGAAGAGTAGGGCCTCCGACTTTTCAAGGGCCACCCTAAGCCCCAGCGCCTCGATCCGCCTGACCACCGATTTTACAATAACTCTATTAACCTAAGTGCAAATGCACTCTAGTGGTAGATCCTTGCTTATCCCACCATGAATGGGCTGCCTCAATCGGGGAAGCACTACCCTCTCAGAAAATCAACGTGAAACATCGGTAGGAGTACTTTCCGTAAGTACTCCTACCGTTATGTTTCAAATGGTGAGGGAAGAGCGTCGAAGGCCCAAACCTCCTCTCCTTCGTATCCTACCTATCCTTTCCTTATTACTCTTCCTATCCAGCTCCTATCACTTTACGTAGAGGCGGCGACGCGCAAGTAATGTCTTTAGTGTTGTCTATAGTCATAGGTATAGGGTTTTTCAACAAGAACTTTGTTTTTTAAATCAAAATAAAACAATAAATTTAGATGATAATGATTAAAATTTTTATTGTATTACAATAAGTAAGGTTTGGCAATTATGAATGACAAATAATATCTGATAAATGTCTCCTTGCCGTGTGGGGCTGGCACCAAGAATAGCTCCACCCCTTCTCTTCCTATAGGAGCCGTAAAAGCCGACTAAGGGATTACCGGGGGACCGGGTAGCAGCGTTCCCCTTTGTAATAAAAACATTTACTGCGATCGCCAGCCCGCCTGTCAAGCATGGCGATTATGGTAAAACCTTCATTTTGGGGAGGCCTATGTCCAGCAGTGGACGATGAAAGGCTGATGGATGGATGGATGGATGGATGGATGGATGGATGTCCACCTCCACCACGACCACGGTTACAGCCACCGAAACAATAAATTTATTGCAAACTAAATTTGCCGATCGCATAATTTTACGAAATTCAGCTGTTAAGTGGCCAGCTCGAACATGTGATTTAACACTGCTGGATTATTTTTTGTGGGGCTATGTTAAAAGCAGAGTCTATACGAAGCCAATCGAATCAATTACAGCCTTAGAACTCAAAATTCGTGAAGTGATTAACGAAATAAACCTACCATTTAGCCAAAAAGTGATTCAAAACTGATGAAAGAATCGACATTTGTAACCGTGGTCGTGGCGGACATTTATCAGATATTATTTGTCATTCATAATTGCCAAACCTTACTTATTGTAATAATAATAAAAATTTTAAACATTATCATCTAAATTTATTGTTTTATTTTGATTTAAAAAACAAAGTTCTTGTTCAAATACCCTATATATGCTTGTTTACCACACACGTAGGATAAAAAATAGTGAATAAGCGCTGGTAGGTAAAGAAAAGGCTAAGACATAAAAGCATAGCGTTAGGAATCATTTTTAACAAAATAAAAACATCTTCAATAATAAATAAAAATCTGTATAACCAGCCAAAACTACATAACACCGTTAGATATATGCATATAATATCTTCTTAATACATTAGCGAAGTATCCAAGTTACCAACTTGTAACAAACTTAGTACAATACATCAAATTTTACACAAGCTTGCGTGTTATAGTTATTGGATATCAAAAGCCTGACCCTAATTGAATCCACAGATCACACTGTGGTTTAAATGCCGACATCCCTCGTGTGCCTAGAATCCTACACAGAACGATTTTAGGATCTTTATATGGTTATTCTCACCTTAGATCAGTTAATTGTTAATAATATAATGTATCTAGTTTTTAGGTTTTATCTCAGGTTTTCGATATAGTAGCGGGATAAAATGTATACCAAGTTTTAAGTCTAATCAAGAGCTATCAAATAAAATACTTAATAATCTAGCCACGGTTTGGTATTGACGAAGGACTTCCTTGTAGTCAAAATATGTACTACTCTCAGCGTCTCCTTAATGATTTGAGGCCATATAATTACCTCATCCCTCCATATGAAATTTCGTCAATCGTGTCATGATCTTATCAGACTTCTGTATTAATTACCTACTGAAATGACATGCACATGTTGTTATGGTGTACAGATGGTATATAGACGGGCTTCACCGAACCTTAGGTACGTTTTCTATTACGAGAATTTTGAACGCGTCCACAAGCTGTTCTGAGTCTGGCCATACTTTGAAATCATACTTTGAATCCATACTTTGAATCCATAAAGTGTACATTGCAGCGGCTTACAGTGCTCTTATTATAGTTATCAATCCAGGTGAGCCTTGGCTCGACTGCTACTTTACAATAAAAAAATTGGAAAATTAAGAAATGTGTTGCAAATATTATGCATTTTTAGCATTTGACATGCTTAACACTATACATTAATTGTGTTGCAAAATTTTAGCTTCAGACTGAGGGATTGAACTCGCTATACCTGTCTTAGAGGCCTCCGGTCTTGCCACTAGAGTCTTCACTGTTTGTATACATGGTATATAACTTATTCAAACACACAACTAGTTGGAATGTACTACCATTAATCAAAACAAGGTACTGTTGACTCTAAGAACTAAACATAACTTCATATTACCCTCCATACTAATCAGTTGACTGTAAACAAAATACCACGTCTGTGTTAGTTTGGCTATAATAATTTAAGGGCTGGTTTCATCATTGCGACTTTTACAATTTTTTTCTTCCAAATCCACTGCTTTGGGCACGGTTCTGGAGGTGTGAAACGTACTTATATACTAACACTTTCATCAATTCTGTCCAAATTTTTTTTTATTATTGGTAACCGTCACTCAGTGAATCAACTATTACTTAATTAACTTCATACTTAATAAACTTTATATCATTAAAATTGTGTAACACAATAAATATGATAGGTTTGATAAAATTTTAGTTTATTTTCTATTTTTAAAGCATTTAAATAAAAAAATTGTTTTAAAAATATTTTTTTTACTAACTTTCGTATTCTTTTCGGCAAAACTTAGGCCAACCGCCATATTAGATCTAGAGTAAAATAATTTTATTCATTAGTCTAAGCTCACTATTTTGTTTCGCGGAAATACCAAATAATTCCTATAACTAAAATAACATAACATGAATGAGGATCAGCTCAAGACCAAGAGAAGTTTTCTCTTCAAGATAATCCGAAACTGTGCGAAACCTTTATTACAAAGTCTAATAATCTTAAACTTATTTAATTACATGTTTCGGACATTTTCAGGAGTTTTATTGTAGAATTTTTTACGTTACTATGAAATAACACTTATAAGGTAAGATTTCGGACTCACTCCACTCTCCTTGGCTAAAGAGAACTGGCGCAGACCTGTGGTACTTAGTACTGGCGACCGCAGGGGTGTATGGCAGAGCAAGGAGCTGCACGGAAGATTTTACCGGGCTTTACATGGGCCCGACGTTGACTTTTCAGCTTCCGTGGCCTGGCTACGTTTCGGTAACCTCTTTGGGGAAACCGAAGGTTTTGTCTGTGCAA
This sequence comes from Leucoma salicis, assembly GCA_948253155.1. Lineage (NCBI taxonomy): Eukaryota > Metazoa > Arthropoda > Insecta > Lepidoptera > Erebidae > Leucoma > Leucoma salicis. The sequence goes on from OX411812.1 coordinate 1,814,265, forward strand.
TTGCTGACGAAGTTATCATGACGAACAACTACCGGAGGCATATCCTAAGGGATGGTACGGCTGACATATGCCGTGCCTGCCACCGTCCTAGTGAGTCCCTTAGGCATATTGTCTCTGGTTGTTCTCGTCTTGCTAACGGTGAGTACTTGCACAGACATAACCAAGTAGCCAGGATTATCCATCAACAGCTTGCTATGAAATACATACTTGTGGACGTAGAAGTGCCTTACTACAGGTATGTAGCTGAGCCAGTTCTCGAAAACGGTCGTATTACACTGTACTGGGATCGATCACTCATAACGGACAGGACTGTTGTCGCTAACAAACCTGATATTGTGTTGGTTGATCGATGATGATGAGCGCCGAGCAATGATCGTTGATATCACTATCCCACATGACGAGAATCTTGTAAAGGCCGAGAAAGATAAACAGATGAAGTATCTGGACTTGGCCCACGAGATTGTTGAAACTTGCGACATCGATTGAGTCGAGTTTCTTCAGTATTACCTTACTCTTTGAGATTCCAGTGACACATCTTTTTTACATAAATGTTATGTAATAATTAAATAAAATATTTCAGTATAGCTAGCTATACTATAGCAATATTTGCAATATATATTTAGAAATTTTTATATATATTTGTAGCATTTGAAATGCTTAGCCATATACATTTTCCGATTTCATATTTTCCACTTTGTGTTTAAAATATTTGCAATGTTAGCAATGTATATAGATATATAGAGTTATATATTCGTTACCAGCGCGAATTGCGGAGAAGAAATCCAAATGGCGCTTCAAGATGAGTGTCAAATTCACCCGTAATCTTTTCCTTTAGTATTACTTGACTCTTTGGCTTTTCCATCTTCTTTCTTATATATTATTTATTCTATTCTTCATCTCCTTCTTTGCTTTTGTATTTCCTTTTTCCCATTTTTATTTCCCTATTTCCGTATTATAGATTTGCGTACTTCCACTTATTTCCAAACGCCACACATAATGCTGTTTACCAATAAATCATTTACTAAGAGAGTATATAAGCAATACTATATAAATATTATTATTTTATTTAGCATAATTTACAAGAATCAACTGACAGCGCCGTGCACAAAAAACGTAATGACATCGTGTAATTAGAGTTGCCACAGGAAGGAATAAATTTTTTAGCTTTGAAAATTGGGACAGCGCTGATGGCAATCAGCGTTACTACTCGTAAAACCGTCTCGGACAAGGAGATAGTATAATTGCAAAAATACCAACTATTATCCAAAATAAATGTAATTGAAGACAAAAGATGTTGACTCAAGCTAAAGCCAGGCTACTAGCTATAGCACAAACACCAACCCCGAACTCGTCGCTCAGCTCCGCCTCACAGCTACTAAAACCGATGTCAGCGACATCGGTTCCTGCGTGTATTTCTCCCCGCCCACGTCACCGTTACCTGTACGGAGGAAGAGGAGAGGCCGGCCACTGACGTGCTTGGGACCCCGAGACCAACAGGACTCAAATAGGGCCCCCGCTGCCGGTGGTGATGTGCGCCGCATGAGATGGTCTCAAAAAATGAATGAAAATGTCATGCGGGCAATTATGTGGCTACAGAGGGAGGAAGCAACCTCACAGTGTATCGTGATCGTATGCTGTCTTTGTTTCAGGAGCTTGAGCCGGCTGTCAACGTCACGGCACAAAGATTATCGGATCGAGTACGGGCCATCCAGCGTTGTCATCTATTGGATGATACCGTACTTGAACGGCTTCGCTCAGACGTACGGAGTAATATTGTTACCCCCATTTCCTTACCCACCGCTCCGCTACTTTTTAAAGTGCAAATATGATTAAGAATTTGGGATGACCGAAAGGTCAGTAGGGTAGCTCAGTGGCTTAGAGCACTTCCCCGGATTGGAATAGATGCGTGGTTCGATTCCCGCCCCTACTAAAAATCTCTTTTTCTTTATTCACAAATAATTTGTACTTGAGGAACCTGAATAACTTATTTTTAAATGTCATAAAACTAAGTTCTTTAAATGTATCTGGTAATTATACAGGCGAATTGTCATACAAACACATTATTGGTGAATAATTGAATTTTTTGTTGAGGTACATTATAGTTTACGAATTTTTCGACGTTTTCTAAGTACAGCATCATTATGCATCTCAAATAAGTTTATATTTGTATGTACAAAAAAAACAGATTTCGTATATGTATAAACCTGGAAGAGGCAATATATTTAACTTTTTGAATAGAGGGATACACCTGTCTAATGGTTGTGCTTTGTATATACATCGAATACATTTTTTTTGTGGTCGAAAAACTTTAATCATAACTACAGAGTTACCCCATATTATAATGCCATAGCTTAGAATTGACGATACATACCCATGATACCCATACAATGCCGCGTCAATACCAGCCACACGAGTTATTCTGCTTTGAACGTATATAAATCTACGTACCTTGTTACACAATACGTCAATGTGTGGTTTCCAATTACAATATTTATCTATTGTTATACCTAAAAAGCTTGCACTTTCAACCTCTTCAATAGTGTAATTTCCGTATCTTATGTGTAATTGGGGACGTTTGCTATTATAAGTTTGAAACTGTAGCATTTTGGTTTTAAATATAATTACTTCTAGATTGTTATCTTTTAGCCATTTTATTATTTTACCTAATGTGTCATTAATCTCATTTTGATATTTAATTATATTTTTATCTGTAAGTTCAATACTGAGCGTAGTATCGTCCGCGTATAGTATACACTTGTGCTTTGTAACATTGGGCAAATCATTGATATAAAGCAAAAACAAAAAGGGTCCTAATATGCTGCCCTAGGGAACCCCACAAGAATTGTGGCAGTAGTAGGATCTGTGTATATTTTTCTCAGATACCGTGTATACCGCTTATTAGTTAAGTAGCTATCTAACCACTTTAACGCGTTTCCCCTTATACCATAATGATTCAGTTTGAAAAGAAGCAGTTTGTGATCCACAAAGTAAAACGCTTTTGACATATCTAAAAATATAGATAATAATGGCTTTTTCTCATTAAGACTGGTAGTAATTAGTTTCATGAGAGTAAAACATGCATGTGTGGTTGATTTATTTTTCCAAAAACCGAACTGTTTTTCTTTTAGTATCTTATGTTTAGTTATAAATGAGTAAAGTTTATCATACGCGATATTTCGAAAATTTTTGAAATAACGGGTATTAGGGTTATGGGGCGGTTGTTATTGATATCTTTTTTATCACCCTTTTTGTTTAGTGGTTTAACTATAGAAAATTTTAGTCTTGTGAGAAATAGGCCTTGAATGAAGGAAATATTAATAATATGGCTGATTGGGGGAGATATAAATAATGAGCAACATTTAAGAATTTTAGTTTCTATGTATATATATATATGTATGATTTATCTATTAGGTTTTCTATTATTCCGTCGTTTGGATACAACAATCAAGGCGTCGAATATTTGTTATTACAAAAGCCTCTATCTATTACGCTCTATTTCACGAAGTTACTTGTCGTACAAACTTTACTGGTGGAGTAAAGCAAACATCGTGAGACATTTGCATTGAAAGGTTTATTTATAGCTTAAAAATCGGTTTAATTTCCTTAAGAAAAATAATGAAACAGCTTGAGGCTTGCAGAAAAACGTAATTATTTCATAAATTTCACATCAAATATCAATATAATCAAATGGGACGCGTATAAAAGAACGCAATATTTTTATAGATTAATTTTTGATCAAAGACGAATGTTGGATATTTAAAAGGAAATTTCGAATCACATTTAATGGATTAAGATGTTGGTTACGAATGGTCTTTCCACATTCGTTTTAGGATATTTTACCCGGATTATGGGTAAAATCCATCTTAAGTGAACAGCTACTGTCAGTAACGTGCTTAGTAGTTTTAGAAAGTAATATTTATTAATACTTTTGAAACATGTTGCTATTTTTTATTTAGGTGGCAGATGAAGCACCTGTCGCTTATGAACTCAATAATACTTAGGCCTCATTCAGAACACGCGGGGTGTTGCACGGCGCGTCAGCGTCGCGTCGCGCGGCACGTTGTGCGTTTTCTCCATTTATAGACAGGCGAAGAAAACAAAACGCGCATGATGACGTTTGGACATAAACGCTCTCATACATTACCTATGTTTGATTTGAACGCACGACGCAATGCTAGACGCGCCGCGCAACGCCCGGCGTGTCTGTAAACGAGACCTAACCCGTTGTCTTAGGTGAGCGACGCGATGCGATGCTACGCGTTGCTACGCGATGCGACGTATTGCGGCTAATGCTTTAACTTTATGTCCGTATGGTGACGGACTAAGAATACAAGTGTCACCACCCTATTCTTTCCCACGGGTATCGTATGAGGCGACTAAGGAAGGAAGTAAACAATTATCATCCATTGCATGACTGGTGATAGGGCTGGGTACTAAGTGGGAGTACTCACTTGGTATCGGGCCCGAGCGGATTGATACCACCATGTCCCGTGTGACGGGCCATGAAGGACATCGTTGCGTTTTGGCTGTAGCAGGAGATAGCCGTTTATGCTTTCATTTCATATCTGTGAAATGAAATGGTGAGCAGCGGCTTGACTTTGCTCTCGGTATATATGAGGCCATGAGCGACGGCTACTATTTATCATCATATGGGCCGTGGCTCGTCTGCCACCAAATGCAATAAAAAAATAAAAACCGCTTTGCGTTGCTTTCAAAATAGGCGACAACGTAGGCCATAAGTACATACAACCTCTATTTCATATTTTCGTGTCGCGTCACATCGCGTAGAATTGAAGCGTTTGTCGCTCACGTAGGACAAAGGGTTAGAGTTAGCAAGCCGCAACGCTACGGGTCCCATTAACAAGTGTGTACTTTCACTTGGAACCTTTTTTGTTTTTGGTGGGCAAAAATGTACCTACCGCACACCCCGCTGCCCGGGGAGACAGCAGGGTAGTGTGGGGCTCGCACTCACTAAAAACCCACCGTGCACCGTCACCCGCCGATACTCGGCGGACCACTAGTACCGCGTATATTCACTTCAGTGGTCCGCGCGGTGGCTAGCCCTATTGGGCTTCCTCTCTGAGCGACGTGCCCACGCTCCTGGGGCGTCGTACCTTCGCGGTAGGCTCTACGCGGGCGGAGGACAATCTCCGGTCCAACCGCCCTCAGCCTCGGCTAGGGCGGTATTAGGCGCAGATATTCGCGCCCACGCCGCCCCGCGCGCCGGCGGCGAATCGGGCCAGAGGAGAGATCAACCTCCCTGGCCCTCTCCGCCACCTCCTTCCGCAAAATGACATTCTCGCAGAAGTTGGTGACCGCGGTCCAGTACCTATCACCGCCGATCATCGATCGAACGACAGCTGGCAGCGACAGGTCCTCTCCGATGACTGCAGCGAGATGCCGGCGCTGCTCAGCCCAGGCCGGGCACGACTCGAGCGTGTGCTGCGCCCAGTCCTCGCTGCAGTCTCAGTGGTGGCAGCAGGGAGTCTTCTCCCTCCTAGCGATTGTGTACAGGTACTTGCCGAAGCAACCATGCCCCGACAACACCTGCACCAGCCGGAAGGTGAGGACCCCATGCCGCCGAGCAACCTATTCCTCTAAAATCGGCAGGAGCGCCCCTACGGTCCGAAGACCAGCCCGAGGCGTTTCCAGCCGAACCCTCCAACGGGCGATGATGGCGCAGCGAGCGTCGCTTCGCCATGCGCGGATTTGACTAGGCGGGAGGCGAGCGCCTCCCACACCCGCTGCTGACGCCCGCCGATAAACTTCGGCAAGCACCTCCGCCTCCTCCAAACAGATAATTTGTGATTTCTATTCCGCTAAATGATATGGGTTCTTAACTTAGTACACACACACAGCACACAAGTTGACACACAGGTGACCAGTTTAGATACCGACCCGTGTGTCGTGGGTTCAAAATATAGTTATTCCATCATTTTAGAAATTACGTGTCTACATTACTATGGAATTAATTCATGAACATTTTTCGTACGACAATATTCTACGATTTTAACTTTAATATGACAGCAGAACGCTGTCTTTCCAGTGATGATTTCCTTGATCATTAAACAAAAATATCGATGCTGTTCGCCGTATGATCAAAACAGACGAGCATGAGAATCTTGCATCTTTTGGCATAGTCATTAGTCAAATACAAGTATCCTTTATAAATATTTGTGTGTAAAAATCTGTGCTCTCAAAACAAAGTAGCAATCGAGCGTATGCGTTTTTCAAGATAAGTCGAAACAAACTAAAGTGGCATGCCGTAAAGTGCCTCAAGCGGATGATTGCGTCTTTTAAACACGCTTATATTAGCTTGGTATGTACCTATGAGTATGTACCTAAACCACTCCGCCATCTGTGCAGTGGTTTGTGTGTGTGCAATATTAGTAAAGCTCCCAAATTAGATATGCGATTCTTTCAGTAGCCAACGCCTTGTCTACTAAATTCATCGAACACTATACCACTTACCATTAAATGGGTCTCAGAATGGTCAGGCACCATTGTCTTATAAAAAAAAGTAGCAGCATCCGATAAATTAGAAGTAATATATTATTGAAATTTGTTGTCCTCGGCATGTCACGATGGCTGAATTGTCAAAGCTCCTGGGTTTTCCAGGAGGTACAGGCTCCAATCCTGCTCATGGCTATTATTTTCGAATTCACATTTTCACACTTTGTGTTAATTTATATGGCTAAGCACGCTTAAAAGCTATATATAAACATCAAAAAGGCAGCGATTGCATTAATAACGCCATCATATTATAAATTATCTTAAGAACATTCGAGAACTCCTTACAAAGCTAAAAAATACTGCATCAAGTCCAATCATGTTTCGACTCACTCGCCGGATTACCCCTCGTTGAAGTAAGCGAGAGGCTGTTAAAATAAATTCGCGAATCCATTGAATAAATTTGGTTATTTATAGCTGTTTTACTTTAATTTTAGACGCGGAAAAGATGATATTTGTTTGGTGAAATGTTGCTTAAAAAACAGACGAACATGATCTAAATTGGTTGACATAATGCTCGGTATAGAACGGTTAATATTATTAGTCCCGTTTTTTGTTAGAATTCAGGTCACGCATTAGTCTAGAATAACCTTCGGACTGGCAAATTTTACACACCGTATACCTACCCGCTATACCGCTTCTGGTAAAAGATAGTCTGACAAAACACAGCGGGTGTTATTTTATATTGCTTACTTGCTTTTATTTAACCTTATATAAATCAACACAAAGTGTGAAAATGTGAAAACGAAAATAACAGTCACGAGCGGGATGTGAACCTGCATATCCCGGATACCGTCCAGATGCTTTGCCAATTCAGTCATCGTAACAATTGCTGATGACTGCTAATTTCGATAACACATTCATACTTAACGTCTTGGGTGATATAAAAATATCTAAATAACCTCATATAATATAATCTAGGTTTTACTTATCCTCATATAAGGAAGCGGTTACCCTATACCACCTATAGACGCTAAAACCAGAGGCATTACTCGCGCATCGCCATCTCCAAGGAGATAGGAGGGATATTAAGGAGAGTATAGGTAGGATACTAAGGAGAAAATAGGGAAGGGTTTTGGGCCTCCAACGCTCTCACTTAAACACCGGGCTAACAGCTGTTTTGTAAGTTGCTCCAATAAATTAAATAATTGTTTTATATAAATATTTGATATTATTGTGTTATTGCACTTTATTATTTAACCTAAAGTGATTAATTAACCATTAGATTAATATTTTTAACGCCACTTTTACGAAACATCGATTTATTTTTTATACCGAAAATAAGTGACAGAAGTTCCTACCGGTGTTTGTGCATTTGTGCTTTTTGAAAATTTACTGCTGTTCCCGTTGTTGTCTCATCACAAGGTATCTAATTTTTACACTAATATTGTTTGTAGTTAATGTAATAGATTAGTAGGGTAATTGATATTATATAGTAGGTACTAAAAACTTATAACAAATCTAACCTTAACCTTGCTTAGTGTAAACATATTATACTTAAACACATAAATAAATTTAATATAAGTAACTCACTGATATTTTGTAATTTTGTCACTCTTTTGCTGTTATTATTGTAAAATGATGACCCGTAGAGCTTTGGCTCGCCAAGAGGAGACTAAACTCCAATTGGCTTTGAGCGAATTGAAGGCAACAAAGGAGTTATGTAGTGAACTCAATAAAGAACGTGATATCAGCGAAAGGGAGCTGTTAGAATTATTGAATAAAAATAAAAATTTAAAATCTGAAATGGCAAGACTTCATGCAGACTGCAATGAAGCTATTCATGCTCGGGACAGACTCCAACTGGTTGTAGACGGATTTCAAGAATGTAGCATTGAGTATGAAAGTGCTCTTCGCCGAATAAGTACATTGGAACATGAATTACAGGAAGCACACTCCCACATATCACAAATGGAAATGAATACATGTAACGCAAATGCTTCAATGAACCAAAGCTTATTCGATGAATTGGTTGGCACTGCCCCGAGCATGGTATCAGTTGTTCCAAATGCCTCATCTATTCCTCTTGACAAATTAATTCAATCTTGTAATGAGGAGGCAATTTGCTGTAAAAAGAATAAAGTTCATAAATTTAAAAGATACATAAAAATTAATAACTACATCAAAAAAACCCAAAAACTTGTAAAAAAGCATAGATTCTTTATTAAAAATGTTAAATTGAACAGAGAAAGATTGCATTTAATTGATAAGCTTGATTTTTATGTGTCCAAATTAAAAAACAAAACTTTAAAGTATAATGAAGACATTCATGAATTCCAGACAAAAATGAATTCTCTTCAAGAAAAATTAGAAGTTATGACAAATAAATATTCTAGTTCAGAAAAACTTATAAAGGAGTATATATTGGCAATGAATGAAATAGTAATGGATAAAGACAGTCAATATGACAAAGATTGTCTAATTAGTATAAGTAATCGCCTGTATCTGGGTCGTTCAGTGCCAGTGTGTACTTCAGAGTCTGAGCAACCACATTTAAGCATAGTAAGCACACCTAGTTTCACTAACAGTTCCCTAGTGCCTTCTGCTGATTTCCCTAGTTCTCCATGTAAAACCCAAGACAATGATATTGTGATATGTAGTGATCACATTGGCAAAAATATGGGTACTCTTCTATCAGATAAGGGACACTCAGTTATCAATCACTGTATGCCAGGACAATCATATCACAATATTATGCTAAAAATATTTGATTATAATTTTGTCCCTGATAATATACTTTTAATATTTATAGGAAATAGGGAGAATGTGAGCAAGAGACAGTTATTGCAATATTAAGAAACTTTCTAATCTAAATGTAAAGAAAATAGTTATGTTCACATTTCCCTATAAAAGAAAATTGACGAAGTTGGAAAATGAATATACTTACAGTTTGAATATGACATTGGATAATATAAAAACTCAATGCAATTATGTTATAAGTGACAAAATGCATGTCATTGACATTAACAATTATGTTAATAAGCATTATTATTATTTGACAGAAGATAGATATTATCTTTGTAAATATTTCAAACAACAGGTAGCTGCTTCGCTATCATATTTTTTTATACATCAGCCAAGAACTTGGCTAACAACGTTGCTTTTATTGAGCAATCTGATGTTGACATTTGTAATTTAAATGATGACATTTATAGTAATAAAAATAATGACATTTCATGTACTAATTTAAATTACAATATGAGACAATAGAGATATCCTCTTGCTTTAAAAATAGTTTATCAGCCAATTATAATCTAATAAAGACAAAAGAGACATCCTCTTGCTCTAGTAATAGTATATTGTGTAATAATAATAAATTAAAGCCTATCAACCTGGTACATCAAAATATTCAAGGTATGCTTGGTAAAGAATTGGAAATTGAATTATTTATTAATGATTGTGAATTAGATATTCTTTGTATTACAGAACATTGGCTCAAAAACAATCAATTCATTTTCAATTTTCCCAATCACCAGGTTGCTTGCTCATTCAACAGAGACATTAGTATACGGGGTGGTGCCCTAATTATTATAGATAATAAAATTAAATATAAAGTACGTAATGATATTATGAGCCTCTCTGTTGAACGGGTTATTGAAATTGCTTGTATTGAGTCTGAGCAGTTCATTGTCGCTTGTGTTTATAGACCCCCATGTTCACCATATGATGATTTTGAGAGACACTTAGAGGATATTTTATTTAAAACCTCCTGTTCAAATAAAACAATTGTGATCTGTGGAGATTTTAATATAAATTTACTTGAAAATAGTACTATTACTCAAAAATTTATAACTATAATGAAATCTTATAACATGTACAATGTTTTTCTGGAACCTACTAGGATTACTTCTTTGAGCGCAACTTGTATAGATAATATATTTACAAATGCAAAACCAATTAATAAATCTATATTTAGATATTTTTATATATATTATTAGCATTTGACATGCTTAGCACTATACAACGCACGATATATTCACTTTGTGTTTAGTAAATCTATCATAAATAAACTGGAATCTGATCACTGTGGGCAACTTGTGGTATTTCCTGGAACTAGTAGGGTCCATAAAGATAAAGTTACCTTTGTTCCAATGAACTCTAGCCGCTTAAAGCTTTTTAAATGTAATCCATCTGAAAAAGTACCACGGTTGCCTTTTCATGACAACCCTAACGATTTATATACTGCTCTATTCCAGTTGATAAGTAATGAATTCAGCAAGAATTTTAAACCTAAAACTGTAACTATTGGCGCTCGCGCGGGCTTTAGTGAATGGGCTACCTGTGGTGTTTATAAAAGTAAACTAAGGTTATATGAACTTTATAATGAAAAAACCTATAATCACAACCCAATATTTTTGGAATATGTAAAAAACTATTCCAAAACATTTAAACGAGCCTGTTCCTGTGCTAAATCACTATATCTGAAAAATAAAATTAAAAAATCCGGCGATATTATTAAAATGACTTGGAAGGTGATAAACAGTGAAACTGGTAGAGAAACAGTGCGCAAGAGGGACTTAACTTGAAAATAGATGACAAAAAATGTAAGAGCGAATCGAGAAGTGGCAACGGCATTTGAAAATTATTTTACTAATATTCCTGTTTTAACAACAAAACATCTGACGTTGTCTCCTACTGCAGCCGAATCGCTCCTTAGGCAATGTGTTCCGATATGTAATACTTCCTTTAAATTCTCGGATGTCAATGTAAACAGTGTTATAAATTCTTCTAAAAGTCTTAATATTAAAAAAACTGCGGATTTATGGGGTATGTCTGTTAAGTTAGTTAACTCAATTATTCATATTATTGCTCCCCAATTGACATCTGTGTTTAACGGTTGTTTTGTTAATGGTGTATTCCCCGACCTTATGAAGTTTAGTAGAGTAATTCCTTTGTTTAAATCTGGCAGTACCTCAGACCTTAACAGTTTTCGTCCAATTTCTGTACTACCGACACTAAGTAAAGTATTTGAGAAGCTTATTCTCAAACAAATGGTTGATCATTTTGACAATCATAAATTTTTTCATAAAAACCAGTTCGGCTTCACAAAGAATCGCTCTACTACTGATGCAGGTCTAGAATTGTTAAAAACCATATTTAAAGCTTGGGAAGATTCGCACGATGCGTTAGGCGTATTTTGCGATTTGTCTAAGGCATTTGACTGTGTACATCATGAAACCCTCATTAAAAAGTTATACCATTACGGAATCAGGAACAGGGCTCTCGAGCTTTTGACTTCTTATTTGAGCAATAGAATTCAAAGGGTCGATGTTAATGGCACGTTATCACATGGGTCTGTCATGACAATGGGTGTGCCGCAGGGGTCCATGTTGGGGCCATTTATGTTCTTAGTCTATATTAACGACCTACCATACTACGTAGGAGATAATCGAAATATTGTGTTGTTCGCAGATGATACATCTTTATTATTTAAAATAAGAAGGCAACAACTTAATTATGACGATGTGAACAACACACTATCTAAAGTTGTTCATTGGTTCAATACTAATAACCTAGTTTTAAGTGAAAATAAAACTAAATGTATAAAATTTACTACACCCAATGTAAGGCATGTAGAAACCAATGTACAATTGAATGGCGTCGAACTGGACCTTGTGGAGTCCACGGTTTTCCTAGGTATCACTATAGACAACAAACTCCAATGGGGCCCCCATATTAAAAAATTGTCAGGTAAGCTTAGCTCAGCGGCATATGCGGTAAAAAAAATTAGATTATTGACTGATGTTGAAACGGCTAGAATAGTTTATTTCAGTTACTTTCATAGTATTATGTCCTATGGCATACTGCTATGGGGATGCTCCGCCGATTTAAATTCTATATTTGTACTTCAGAAAAGGGCCGCTCTCTCGTCTCCACAGAATCAGTAGATCTTTCATGGGGCAATGTATATGCTTCTACAATAAAATTCCTGAAAATGTCCGAAACATGCCACTAAATAAGTTTAAGAAAGCCATAAAAATTAGACTTTGTAATCAAGGTTATTACACTGTTTCGGATTATCTTGAGGATAAAACTAAATGGGCTTGAGCTGCTCCTCATTCATTAATTTTCAAAATTGTTTTATAAGAAATAATGTAATGTTATAAAGATTATATTAAATTGTAATAAATTTGCAATTTAAAAAAGTGGCCCATGAGTTTCTTGCCGGGTTCTTCTCATGAAAGGCTTTACTACGGAATCCGGCCGCTTGTGGCGATTGCAATCGCCACTTTGTTATTGCGGTTGCACTCGCCTCAGGCGCTCGTGTTAATTATTTTAATTATTAGTGTATTATTGACGATTTTAAGTGCTACTTCATAGGCCTACGAAATAAAGATATTTTTGAATTTGGATTTGACTCACCATACGAAACACAAAATTAGGAGTAACTACTAGGTATTAATTCACGCTGCTCTTTTATGAGAGGATGGTACTTCTGCGTATACATACATAAATAATAGATATAAAACACCCAGATGCATTACAAAAAAATATCTGTGTTCATAACACAAATAATAATTGTCCTGAGTGGGAATCGAACTCACGACCTCATGCCTGGAAGTCAGTTACACTACTGACTACGCCACGAGTCCCGTCAAAATATAAAGTGTATACCAGTTTATAAGTCCAATCAAGAGCTATGAAACAAAATAAGTTTTATCAAAATCCATGTAATACTTTTTGCGTAAAGCCTTAATAAACAAACGCACATCAATCCAAAAAAGAAAAAATTGTGTTCAAAAACGCCTGAGTTATTTTTTTCTCGAATCTCTTAAATGTACAGACGTAGCTCTGTTACAGCCTTATAATAGATTAGGCTACAGCTTTTCCCGCTTTTAGCACAACCTTGGATTAATCCACGAGATCAAACTTGTGACGATAAGAGGAAGACAATAGAACACAAAACTAGATTTTTATATTTTATCTATCTGTACCTCCTCTCTGAAATTACTGAAAGGATATTAACGTGGTTCTCAGGGGTTGAGGAGTTCAACTTGCCAACATATAGGCTTTATTTCATATCGTATGTCAGGAAAAGTTATGCTTGTTTAAAAGTTTACGCAGCCGACAGCTAGTGCATAATATGACATCGTATCCTAACAAAACAATTCTTTGAAAGCAGAACAACTTCAAACAAGTCGTCGCTAACAGCTCGACCCTTCCGAATTGATGGTGATTATTTTCTATATACGAGTTAGTTGTATAATGATTGCCTCAATTTAGTATCAAACGTGACTAAAACACTAAAGGTACTTATTTATCAACTTTAACTATTTGGAGATCACTTTTAAAAATTTTTGTTTGTTTGAAATATCTTATTTATTTCGATGGAGTCAATTTTATATATTTTTAGCGAAAGGAATAATATCTATGCACATAAATAAAACTATGGTATTTATTTGTAATGTATTTGTTGTTTAAATATTTTTATATATATTTTTAGCATTTGACATGCTTAGCCGCATAAATCAACACAAAGTGTGAAAATGTGAAATCAAAAATAAGAGTCACCATGCATCTCCTGGATACCGTCCAGAATGCTTTGCCAATTCAGCCATCGTGACAATTGCTCATCCAGGAGATGCAGATTCAAATCCTGCTTGTGACTGTTATTTTTGAATTCACATTTTCACATTTTGTGTTAGTTTAACTGCCTCTGTGGTGCAGCGGTAGTGTGAGTGACTGCTGATCATGAGGTCTCGGGTTCGATTCCCGAGTCGGGCAGTGTTGACCCGATTTAGAGAGGACACTTGTGTCCAAAAATAGGACATAAAAGGGTTGCCAAGTAAATACTGTATGTCTATAAAGTTGTTATACAAGAACTTAATCCTGAATTTAATCCGTGTGGTGACGGACTAATAATACAAGTGTCACCACTCCATCCTTTCCCGCGGGTGTCGTACAAGGCGACTCAGGGAAGTTAGCAATTATCACCCATTGCAATACTGGTGGTAGGGCTGGGTACAAAGTAACATTACTCGCTTGCAATCGGGCCCGAACGGATCGGTATCACTGTCTCCTGGGTCATGAAGCACGTCAGTGTGTTTTTACTGTAGCAGAAGATAGCCTTTTATTCTTTCATTTTATATCTGAGAAATGAAATGGTGCGCAGCGGCTTAACTATACTCTCGGTATAGCCGTAGCTCGTCTGCTATTATAAGCAATAAATAAACGTATTTTTCTAAAAGTAGGCATTTGGAGCAACTAGCCAGTATCCACCTAATGGTAAGTGGTAACCAATACTCATGGACTTAGAAAAGAATACTGCCAAGCCGCAGCTTACCATTTCATTTCACGAAAAGGACTTCAAATGCATGGACTGATATCTCCTGATACAACATACACACACCGAGTTGTTTCAAAGTCGGTCACACAAAAGATGGTGGTCTGACCCACTCGAACCATATAAAAAACAAGTACTCCGACTTGGTATACAACCCTTACACCAGTAATACAATTGGTGATAATTACTTACTTCCCTTAGTTGCCCCGTAGCCACTCGTAGGTAACAAAAAGTGCTAAGCTTGCAAAATTCCAGTTGAACAATTAGCAATTAAACTCTTATCTCTCAATATTCGTGCTCTCACCGTCTTTAATAAGAAATTTTGTTACTCTCCTCAGATTTGAAGTGGAGAGCACACACCAATCTTATTTAACTCTACGAAGCAACTTATCAAAAAGAATGAGCTCCACTGAAAGCGGAATAATAGCCACAGCTATAAAAAAAATACACATCTCATTCGTTAGTTTCTCTGTCTACGTTCGTTAGATAACTTCAACTAGTCTTTGATCGACCTAAATGAGGTTCAACCTTCGAAAATATTTTATATGACTTATGTCCGAGTTACAAAATCTAAACATCTAGGTTTAAAAACTTTTTTATATACTGAACAATTTATAACGAGATTGGACTGCAGAGAAAAATTTGTAGTGGAATCTTGTTTGATAATCACAATATAATTTCCTTATTACATATTTGATGGGCCTCGTGGCGTAGCCGTGCTCGGGGTCATGTGTTCGATTCTCACTCAGGACAATTATTTTTGTGATGAACACATATATTTGTCTGGGGGTTTTCTATATATTAAACATGTATGTATTTACAAAAATAAAAAAGTAATATATTATGTACCTATTATATCCGTAATCTGGTACCCATAGTACAAGCGTTAAGCTTAGTTTGGGACCAGAGGATGTCGTGTGAAATGTCTGTAAATATTTATTTCATTTATTTATTAGCCTTTGTCTTTGCCCCCGCCGCAGCCAAAAGCTAGTTTTTAGGTTATATCTCAGGTTCCCGATACAGTAGCAAGATAAAATGTATACCAGTTTTTAAGTTTAATCAAGAGCTACCAAATAAAAAATTTGCATCAAAATCCGTTCAGTAGTTTTTACACGCGAACAAACAGACAAAAATCTAACAAAAAATGTTTTGTGTTTAGACACGTCTATATAGCCTTTTTTTTTGGTTTAGGCGGGAGAAAATGTTCCTAACCGCACACCCTGTCGGTCGGGGCAACGAACGGGGTAGTGTGGGGCCTTCACCCACTAAAGAAATCCGCCGTGTGCCGTCTCTCCGCCTTTATTGGTGGGCCACTGGAACTATGTTACATTCCTTCTATAGCACAGGTGGCGCTAGTTGCCGCGTAAACATCGGCTCCGTAATCTTTACTGTTTTAAAAATACTCAATATAATATTTACTGTTTATTTATATCACCTATCGGTTATTCTCTATCCAATAACCATCATACATTGGTGGCTTAAGTCAATCAGCAGTATTTTTAACGATAGAAGTGAAAAAGGACTGTGCATAAATAAAGTGTAAATAAACCTAAATTAGTTTAAAATACATAAACAACAAACAAAAAAGTGTCTTAAACGTGATCTACAACTAAAACTACACTAAATCTGAGTGAAAACTATAGCAATAAGTGAATTATCTATTACAAAAACGAGTGTTAAAGCAAGTTCGTTAATTTTATTTAAAAGTTGTGACACATTTAAAATCTCAACCAATAAGAACACTTTACATTTGCCTTGTAATAAATTCAAGGTATCCCGTAATTTCAACTAACTAATAGACAAACGTCGTGGCGAGTTCCATTCCTTTGGTATAAATTGTTCTATGGTTCCATTACTACAACGGGACAATCTACATAATACTGAGTGAAGCGAGTTCGAGACTGCCTTGAGTAGTGAGCTCTTTTTATAAGATCTATGCTATTGTGTATGAATTTATGACTATTTAAATTGAATGAAATAAAACTAATAAATTACAATAAACCATTGAAATAAAATATTAAAACAATTTACTATATTTTGGCCGTGTGGGGTCGGCTTTAGAATTGTCCCACCCCTCTCTACCCACGGGAGTCGTAAGAGCCGACTGAAGAAATACCGGGGGAGTGGGCAGCAACACTCCCCCGAGTATTAACAACATCCACTGCGATCGCAAACCCGCCTGCCAAGCGTGGCGATTATGGCATTATCCCCCATGTCGGGACCGCTCATTGTGGCTTTTTCTTGGGGAGGCCTATGTCCAGCAGTGGACGTTGAAAGGCGGATGGACTATATTTTACATCAATTATATACGAATAATTTACAATAAAAAGAATAATAATCACATACAATATATAACAATCTACTCGTACAAGATTTGACATCTTTTAATGTTTATTTTATCATTATATTTGCTATATTGAAGTTAAGGAACATGGATGAAAATGTAACACTTCGCAAACCAAATAGAACCGGATCACTGAAAAACCTATCAATATTCGATACAACGATGATGAGTCCGGATAATTTATCTCATAATTCCAGTCAAACTTTAATCGAGTTAAATGAGAAGATACAGCAAATATCGCAGGAATTACAAAGTGCTCATCAGGAAATCGAAAACTTGCATATCGAAAACTATAGACTAAAGTGCGACTTACAGAAGCAAATAAAAATCATTGACATGTACAAAAAATTAAATATCTCGGACAATTTAAACATAAGCCCTCCATCTGCATGAAAACAAAAAATGGTCACAATCCAAATTTTAACATCTACAGAAATAGATAAAAACCAAGTCATTAAGGGTCAACAAAGTAAAACTGACAGAACGCCTGAAGGGAAAAATAAGCAAAATGCATATATACAAAAAATTGTGCCAGAGAGGTTTAATAATAGGAGTGAAATGGATACACTACAAGAATTAACCAGTACAACAAGGAACATAGTGAATAAACTAAGAACCAATTCTATACAGACAACCATTATGTCAGAGAGAAATGGTCATTAATAGACTCATAAATTAAAAATTCTAACAACATTTCATTACAAACACAGCGTACAAAATATACGGTAATTGGTCGTCATAATAAAAAGAAAATTGTCATTATAGCGGACGAACAAGGGCGCAACGTTCAAAGGATTCTACAAAGTCTTCTTGGTCAAAATTATATAGTAAGCTGCTATTGGAAGCCAGGAGCGTGTCTAGAAGAAGTTTTACAGGCAGAAAAATCACTTATTAGTTCATTAAATAGACATGATACCGTTGTTATTTTAGGGGGTATAAATGACAAGAATGCAATCTTATTGCAAAATAGTCTCAACCTTTTTCTAAATAGTATTAACACTACCAACATAATAATCTCAGAGGTTCCGTATAATAATACTCTAAACGAGCAAAAGCTAAACTATACGTTAGAATTTATATGATCTTATCATAATAACATAACTTATCTCGAAATGAATTACAATAAATACTTACCTAATTATAAATAACCTATGCATATTTCACAACGATTACTTAAGAAAATTTTGAGATATACATACAAACTTAATTACGACATATACAAAAAACAAGCATCCTTTCTTAGTCATGATAAACAAACGATAAATGTTTCGACTCAAACGGACTCTATATGCACAGATACCGTGGACACTGTCGCCGTTCAGACGAATCATAACAACACAACAATAGACACAAATAAAAACGCTCAGTTTTTTCTCTAATCATTTCAATA
Organism: Leucoma salicis; assembly: GCA_948253155.1. Lineage (NCBI taxonomy): Eukaryota > Metazoa > Arthropoda > Insecta > Lepidoptera > Erebidae > Leucoma > Leucoma salicis. The sequence goes on from OX411812.1 coordinate 1,832,793, forward strand.
TTATACATCAAAATATGCTATATTTTTTATGGGCATGGGTTGATGAATAAATTGGACTCACTAATTGTAAAATTGAGCGAACTATGCACCAAGGGAATAATTATTGACATCATTTGTATGACAGAACATTTTATCAAAACTGGTCACGAAGATTTGCTCTCCATTCCAAACTTTTGTCCAGCAGCTTTCTTTTCAAGAAATGTTAAGCGGGGAGGATCATGTATTTTTGTGAGAAAAGGAATTCTGTTTCGCGAGCTGTCACAAGTGTCTAAGCAGTCAGTGTCAGGTGTTTTCGAATGCTGTGCCATAGAAATAATAATACATAACATAATTGTCATATGCGCTTATAGGGTACCAATAAATAATTATCACATATTTTATGAAAAGATGAACGAAGTGTTAATGAAAATTACTAGTTTGTCAAAAAAAAAGATAATATTGTGTGGAGACTTTAACATTGACGTATTAAAGAGGAATAAAACTACGCTAGAATTCGAATACTTTCTCTTGAACTATAATTTAACATTAGCAATAAATGAACCTACTAGGTTATCCAGTCATACATGCATTGATAATTTTGCACACAATATCCAAAAGGGATGTATAGCTGACGTGGTTGATCTTGTACTTTCGGATCATACGTGTCAATTACTAAAAGTACCAATTAATAAAAGTTGCACATTAAAATATTGGAAATTTAAACGGCAACATCTATCAATGGAAAACTTAAATAAATTTAAAACTCACTTAAAATGCCTATCCTTAAAAGAAGTATACAATGAAAATGATGCAAATAAAGCTTACAACAATTTTATAGACAAGTTTTCACTACTATATAAATTGTGCTTTCCTGAGGGAATCGTGATCGTGAAAATGAATAAAACAACAAAATGGATATCGCGTGGTATAAAACTATGTAGCCAGAAACAGAGACAACTACTTTGGACATATAGATTAAAACCAAATGCAAGAAACAGATTACAGTTTATAAAATATACAACATTATACCGAAAAATAATAAGACTGACTCAGAAAGCATAAAATAATCATCATATAAATACTTCACAAAATAAATCAAAAGCTACTTGGCAAATAATAAATAAACATAAACTAAACTTACCACAAGAAGGAATAACAGAAATAAAAAGAGGTAATACAGTTATAAAGTGCCCTAATGACATAGCAAATGAATTTAATTATTATTTTATAAATGACATTGAAGATAATCTAAGACCTTATATTAATTTGACTAGTAGTTATTACAATAATTTGACATTGCAATCCCATTTTATGTTACCTATTATAAGCTCTGACATTGTACAAGTAATAAACAATCTAAAAAACACTAACACTGTTGGGTATAATGGAGTATGCACTAAAGTTATAAAACATGTTAAAGAAATAATAGCACCACCACTTACGCATATATTTAACCTAACAATTACTGATGGCACATACCCTGATCGATTAAAAAAGGTTATAGTTAGACCTATTCACAAAAAAGAAGATAAATCAGAATTAAAGAACTATAGACCTATTGCAAAGATACCAGTATTCTCTAAAATATTTGAGAAACTTAAATATTTATAATCATTTTAATAAATACAACTTATTCTGTTATGAACAAAAAGGTTTTCGTAAGAATACTACTATAAATATGGCCTATCTAATATTATTGATTCCGTTGATAAAAAAAATACCAATCTGTGCAATCTTTACCGATATGACTAAAGCTTTTGACTAAGTCAACCACGAAATCTTACTTAAAAAAATGGCTGGATATGGTATAAGGGGAAACACTTTAAAACTCATACAATCTTACTTAAGCAATAGATTGCAATGTACAGAGGTTTCTAGAATTACCCAAAATAGTAATTTACTGAAGACGTAGCTATCAAAACCACGAACTTTGAAATACGGAGTGCCGCAAGGTAGCGTACTGGGACCACTGTTATTTTTGATATATATCAATGATCTTCCCAAAACTATTGCGCATAACATGGTACTTTTCGTGGATGACAGTATCAGTGTAATTAAATGTTCTGACATAAATGAGTACTAGAACGACATTAATGCAACCCTCTCAGACGTGGTAACCTGGCTTAGTAAGAATAATCTTGTCATTAACTTAAATAAAACAAAAATAATGCACTTTCACCAAAGATGCGAAATTCCTAATATTGATCTCTCTTATAAAAACTTTAAAATAGAAAATGTAAGCAGAGCTAAATTTCTAGGAATAATAATAGATGAACAACTTACTTGGAAACCACACACAGAAGAATGGTGTAAACGATTAAGTAAATCAGCCTATGCGCTTCTGCAATTATCAAAAAAAGTAGACAGGCAAACACTATTAATAGTGTATCATGGACTAGTAGCATCAGTGCTAAGATTTGGTATAATTTTCTGGGGCCAATCAACTAACCGTGAGCTAGTATTTAAAATACAAAAGAGATGTATCAGGTCAATGTGTGGCTTGAAATCAATTGACAGCTGTGTTCCATATTTTAAATCTTTAAGAATATTGACATTACCTGCTTTATATATAATGGAAACTGCGCTCTTTGTAAAAACTAATTCACACTTATATCCTAAGGTATCTGCAATTCGCAGAGGTCCTATACGAACACAATATATAAATAAATTATGTCATTTAAATTGTAAAACTGCTCTTATGGAAAGAAGTTTTTTTGGTACTGCACCTGTAATATTTAATAAAATACCGAATTATATAAAAAAAATGCCACTATTACAATTTAAAAAAATGTTTTATAAATTTCTTATAGAAAAATGTTACTACACTATAGATGAGTTCCTTAATGATCAATCAATTTTATGATATAAACCATTATGCGTGGCAATATGACATATATAAAATATTATGTACTTGACATTTTTTTTAATATTAATTCCTCACATATTTTATTTGTAATGACTATGTATTAATATTAGCCTAATCCTATTTGGTATTTGTATGTTCTAATGACAAAGCATAGCGTTCGAAAATTTAATGTAACCACCTCTAATAAATGAGGCATTAATACCATAATCACCTAACCATTCACACGTCATGTCAAGAGCTTAAAATTATAAGTTTATAATATGTTATCGCTTTATGTGTAACCAATATGAAAATACATTCTCAAGAGAAATTGCGTAGTAAGATATCTCTACAACGAATTGTGTTCTAATTAGCAAGTAATTTAATTAATCTGATCAACGTTTGATCTTGAGTAGGATCAAAATTGCGAAGTAGGTACTTGCGTGAATAATTACCACAATATTATTTTACATTATTTACAATTAATAGTGAATATACCCACTTATTTCAGTTTAATTATTTAGCGACAGCAGTGATAGCCTTGCGGTGAAACCAAGGACTGCAAAGACAGCGGTATCGAGTTCGATCCTGAGTCCAAGGTTGAGAGCTTGTAAGACACACAGCTTTGTCTTTTCTAGATTTTCCGAAATTGAGTGTGTATTTGTTCAGAATTTATCACTGCCTGGTGAAGGAAAACATCGTTAGGAAAGTGGCTGAGAGATTTCCTCGACGGCTTGTGAAGTCTGCCAACCCGCATTGGGCCAACTTGGGGGGCTATTGCCTAATCCCTCTCGCCGTGAGAGGAGACCCATGCCCATCATTAGAACAGAAAAAGGGTTGAAAAAAAAACAGCAATTATATATGTAACTTAGGAAAGGGTTTAAACATTGTTAAAATAATAAGACAAAGGACAGTTCCAACGTATGTTTACTTCTCTCACGAAATAAGACACAACTTTACAGCAATGAGAGTATCACGAGACTCATTTCACTATAAGACTTACTGTTTCATGAGACTCACTGTTTCATCAGTCTCACTGTTTTATGAGATTCCCTGTTTCTCCCCGGTACGGTACACTTAAACTGTCCTATTGTAAATAACAGATACATAAACGCACCTGCAAATTACACATGTGCTATAATATGTAAACAGCAGCTGCATTGACATAAAGAAGATGCACTTGCAATATGCACGTGTATTATTGTAAACAATACGTGCATTGAGACAAACAAGCACCTGGCATTGTCAAACACTGGTATTATAAATAACAGGTGTCTCAATATATACACACCTGCGTGTGTTATTGTAAACACCAGCTTAAATAAACAAACGCCTCACTATTCAACTTGTCTTGTTATTGCCGGGCTTGGAGATATAAAGGCAGACGAACAGTATAGCGGGGCAGTCGAGGTCCTTACCCCAGAGGGGGTGCCCCCGGGTAGCGTTGCTTAAATGTCGGGTTGAGAGCCCTCTGCGCTCACCAATTGTCCGGGTAAGGTTGTCATAGCCATCTGAGGCTAACAACCAAAGTCACACACAAAATAAAAAAATAGCGGGGCAGTCACACTCCGGCTTTGGCCAAATGCATGTGTCATCGTGGTGCTCTATGATAGTTTACTATTGAGTGTGTTAGCGATGAGCTCAAAGTAATATAGTACCCACCTTTAATTTTATAATTGTATGTGCTTAACCGCCCAGCGGTCAAAACTAATGTAATTACCTAGTTGAAACTAGTCTGTACCGGGCTATCGGCCGCATTGTGCGTCGTTTGTAGTTTGTTTTTCCTATTAAACGTAAAGTAACCGTTTCTGCGACGTTTTCATGATTGAACCACCTAATCGTTACAAAGTGGTCTTCGGCCGGATCTCTAATGTACCACACGCCGCCAAAAATGGTTAACACGCGAAAACAGTTACGCGAGCGGGAACATGATCTAAGGTCACTCCCACATAGTGATCGCAACGCGAGTTTACCTGCGAGTGAAGATTATGTGCCAGAGGCTGGACCTTCTGCTCAAGCCTTTAGTGCTCAACCAGATGTTCTGATTAAACAACCAAAAATGCTTAAACCTTTAAGCCGCGCTTTTAATAAGGAGTGTAGTGTAATAAAATCAGAACCTACGCGTCCTGTATCTGAGAAGCCGATCCTGAAAGCACCAGGCTCAATAAGAGCCCAAACTTCTTCTAAATCGTCCCGGACCAAAGAAATTATGAGAAGAAAGCTACAGTTAGAAGCAGAATAACAAAAGGCACAAATTAAAATGTCACTCATAGATAAGGAAACGGAAATAAAATTAGCGGAACTGGAAGAGGAGACCGACTTTATAGAATACAGTTCACAAATTGAAGGTAACGAGGTAGCCTCGCAACGCCAGGTGGAAGAGTGGATCGAGAACCACCAGACTAAGTTCCAGAAAGTACCACATGAGGTCCATCTTATCCCCGATATTGGTAAACCTTCGGATCAGTTGGACAAGGCACTCTCAGCTCCCGTATTCAACGAGACCACAGCGCATGGGTCCCCATCAGAAGCCCCCGTACTGCCCATGTACACCTCATCAAACAATACTGTAGAATTGCTTGCTACAGCACTCAAGAATATTACCACTGCCAACACACCAAACACCAACTTGCTAAGCCGCTTATGTACCCCGAAAGAGTTGCCGGACTTTACCGGTGATCCGTTGGAATGGCTCCAGTTTAAGCAGGCGTACCATGAGTCTACAGATGTTTGTAAATTCAGCGATAAGGAGAACCTATGGCGGTTACGTAAGTGCCTAAAAGGAGCTGCGAAGGAAGCAGTCAATACTTTATTTATCGGCGCCACGTCGCCCGCGAGGGTTATGTCGACACTGTAGCTGCGTTTTGGAAACCCTGACTGCATCATATCTCGTATTGCATATGACCTGAAAAAACTTCCACCGCTACACCAGGACTATCAGTAGGATGTCGTGTCGTTCGCAGTGAAAGTCCAAAACTTTGTGAAAGTTGTTCAAGCTATTGGACGCCAGGAGTTTCTGTGTGGGGTAAATATTGTATCTATTATATTATCCAAATTACCTACAGTGCTCGTTTCAAAATGGTCAGATTACAGCTATAATATAATCACAGAAGGTGATTAACCGAGGTTGCTTATTATGTCGGAGTTCTTACACAAAGAAGCTGTAAAAATTTCAACAACCGCGAGCATCTTTACCCACACTCGTTATAATAACAATATGCAGCACGAACATACAACCCGCTCACAAACATTGCTACTACAGCAAGACAATATAAAATGTCGATTTTGTAATAAGTCAGTTCACAAACTAACGAAATGTAAACCATTCAAGAAAGCGCTGCGCAAAGTCAGATGGCAATATATCAAGCGCAACGGACTTTGTTTTAAATGTTTGCTATTACGTCACGAGCGAGATACCTGCCCAGCACCCGTGTGCGACCAGGACAACTGCGGTCGACCCCACCATCGACTTCTACATTACACTGATAAGAGCGTAAGGCAGCGAGCCGATAGTAGCGAAGCATCTACATCTATACCTACTGATATAGCACGGAAGCCCGAGATGCGAATGACGCAGCCGTCATTATTATCTACAAACGAGAGTACGATGCATGTTAGCACGGCGGATCGTAAAGTGTTGCTTAAGATTGTGCCTATACGTATTACCAATATTACCACTGCCAACACACCAAACACCAACTTGCTAAGCCGCTTATGTACCCCGAAAGAGTTGCCGGACTTTACCGGTGATCCGTTGGAATGGCTCCAGTTTAAGCAGGCGTACCATGAGTCTACAGATGTTTGTAAATTCAGCGATAAGGAGAACCTATGGCGGTTACGTAAGTGCCTAAAAGGAGCTGCGAAGGAAGCAGTCAATACTTTATTTATCGGCGCCACGTCGCCCGCGAGGGTTATGTCGACACTGTAGCTGCGTTTTGGAAACCCTGACTGCATCATATCTCGTATTGCATATGACCTGAAAAAACTTCCACCGCTACACCAGGACTATCAGTAGGATGTCGTGTCGTTCGCAGTGAAAGTCCAAAACTTTGTGAAAGTTGTTCAAGCTATTGGACGCCAGGAGTTTCTGTGTGGGGTAAATATTGTATCTATTATATTATCCAAATTACCTACAGTGCTCGTTTCAAAATGGTCAGATTACAGCTATAATATAATCACAGAAGGTGATTAACCGAGGTTGCTTATTATGTCGGAGTTCTTACACAAAGAAGCTGTAAAAATTTCAACAACCGCGAGCATCTTTACCCACACTCGTTATAATAACAATATGCAGCACGAACATACAACCCGCTCACAAACATTGCTACTACAGCAAGACAATATAAAATGTCGATTTTGTAATAAGTCAGTTCACAAACTAACGAAATGTAAACCATTCAAGAAAGCGCTGCGCAAAGTCAGATGGCAATATATCAAGCGCAACGGACTTTGTTTTAAATGTTTGCTATTACGTCACGAGCGAGATACCTGCCCAGCACCCGTGTGCGACCAGGACAACTGCGGTCGACCCCACCATCGACTTCTACATTACACTGATAAGAGCGTAAGGCAGCGAGCCGATAGTAGCGAAGCATCTACATCTATACCTACTGATATAGCACGGAAGCCCGAGATGCGAATGACGCAGCCGTCATTATTATCTACAAACGAGAGTACGATGCATGTTAGCACGGCGGATCGTAAAGTGTTGCTTAAGATTGTGCCTATACGTATACATGGACCTAACGGCATAGTGAGTTCAAGTGCGTTATTAGATGACGGGTCCACAGTGTCGTTCATAAGTGCCGATCTCGCAGCGCGCGCGGGACTGCGCGGCCGCCGGAAAACAGTGCACGTGCGCGGTGCATGGTCTGATAGTGAACAGACGTGCGATACCTGTATTGTTAATGTGAACCTAAGCGGTATGGAGCATACATAGCACTAATGTATTAAATTTACCCTTGCAACAGCTGTCTATTGTTGATAGTAATAAATATAGCTACTTAATGGATTTTAAAAATGTAATAATATTCTATTGATTTGAAACCTGAAATGTTGATAGGACAAGATAATTATCATTTATTATTGCCTTTACAAATAAAGTTAGGTAACCTAAATGAGCCGTTTGCTACACTTACCCATCTAGGTTGGTGCATACATGGTAGTGTGCACGTGCCGCGGCGCGCGCGCCGATTGCCTGCCACGGCGACACTTTGTGCTCTGGGGAATACGATAGGACCTGCAGCCAACGACGAGACCACCCTGCAGAGTCTAGATGAAGAGGTGAGACGTTTATTTACTTTGGACTCGATAGGGATCATAGGTAAACCACGTCAAAACGCAGATGAGATCCGTGCAATATCCCAACTTGAACGTACCTCGAGCCTTATCGGCGATCGTTGGTATGTAAACCTGCCATGGAAGGATGAGCAGTGTAGGATGCCACAATCATACGCCAACGCAGTAAAGAGGCTTAAAGGAATTGAAAATAAAATGCAAAGAGATTTAGGTTTCGCCAATAGGTACAGGGAGTGTTTCAAATATTTATTGGATAATGGATTTTCGAAGGAGTTAAAGGACACCACTGTTACCCCCAAAACATGGTACTTACCACACTTTGGTGTCGACAATCCAAACAAAAAAAAGCTTCGTCTTCGTATTTGATGCTGCAGCAACGGTGAATGGTACATGTCTTAATGATTATCTTCTCACCGGCCCCGATTTATTGTCATCACTGTTTGGTATAATGCTGCGCTTTAGGGAAAACTAAATTGCAGTAACAGGTGACATAAAGGATATGTTTTTGCGCATCAAAATCAACAAAGAAGATCAGCATGCTTTTAGATTCTTGTGGAGGAATAGCCCGGAAGAGGATATTAAAACATACGTAATGACGTCACTTATTTTTGGAGCGAACAGTTCACCTTTTATCGCTAGATACATTAAAAATAAAAATGCTGAGCGGTACGCGTCTACCCTACTAGCAGCTGTTCACGCGATACATTATTCGCACTACATGGATGACTATATTGATAGCTTACCCGATGACGTCACAGCAATTGAAATGGTGAAAAATATTAGTGTCATACATCGGTCAGGTGGGTTCGAAATATGCAATTGGACAAGTAATAGTTTTGCTGTGCTAGACGCCGTACCTAAATCGACTTTAGGTGCCGCTGCTGTGAAATTCAAACTTGGCCAGCAGTATGGAGGCGAGCGTACTTTAGGCCTGATATCGTACCCTAAAAGTGATATGTTAGGGTTTGATTTGTCACTAAAACGTATTCCTGAGAGTATTATATATAGTAAGGAGCGCCCTACAAAAAGACTTATGCTAAAGGTCACAATGTCCATTTTTGATATTCTAGGATTTCTATCTCCTTTTACTATACGGGGAAAAATTATGCTGCGGGATACGTGGCATTTAAATATCGGATGGGAAGAATATATTCCAGATGATATTTATAATAAATGGTGTAAGTGGATTGATCTACTTACGGCTATTCGTCAATTACGTGTACCACTTTATTATCAGGCGCAGCAGGTAGCAGAGCAAGTGAGCGACACGGACAAAGAACCGTTAGCAATAGTCTGTGAGCCGGCCGCCAACTTAGTATCCCCCGATTCACAAGCAGCGCCTAGACCCGCTGGGCCGATGCCGCAGTCTGCTACGAATTACGCTACGCAGTCTACAAGTGTTACACAGGGAATAAGTTACGATAATTTGCAACTGCATTTGTTTAGCGATGCGTCTGATAAAACGATGTGTGCTGTAGCGTATTGGCGTTGGAATAATAATAACAAAATATGCATTACATTCATACCTAGCAAATGTCGAGTTACACCGGTCAAGTCCGTAACCATACCTAAAGCCGAGCTTGAAGTTGTTGCTGACTTAGCGACCCGAGAGTCTTTTGATTAAAATATTTTTAACAGCGAATGGTTTAGTGGCCCTACCTTCCTGTACAAAGAAATGACTTTTTGGCCTCGAGATGTACTCGGCGATGACTTGGTTGAAAACAGTTTGGAATACGTCACAGTCACACATGTAGAACCACCAGTTCCTTTACCTGTACCAGATGCACTATGATTTTCGTCTTGGCTACGCTTGAGGAGGTCCACAGCTATGATATTACGATTCGTAAACATATAGGTCTTACCGGAGAAATTAAATTGCAGTATGATGCTACGGGCGGAGTATTTGCTGCTGAAAAATGCTCAGGCGGAGTCATTCGCACTGATGCGAGGTAAACCTATATCAAGAAATAGTAGATTACTTACCTTATCACCTTTTTTAGATAAAAACAGCCTGCTACGAGTTGGAGGCCGCATTAATGCTGCTCTTGATGTAAACCTGGAAATGAAAAATCCTGTGATTTTAGACGGACGGCATCCTGTGTCTAAGTTAATAGTCCGCCATTATCATATTAAATCAGCTCATGGCAATCAAGAAACTGTAGTGAACGAGCTGAAACAGAGGTATTGGATTTTAGAACTCAGACCTACAGTGAAAACCGTCGTTTCTCGATGCATGCTGTGTAGGATAAGGAAATTGGATTAGATTTGTTCGGTCCAAAGGAAGTCTTAGACGGACTACGAAGAATGAAAAGATATGGAGTTCTCTTCACTTGTATGACAGTTAGAGCCGTACATATCGAAATAGTAAGCTCATTCACTACGGACGCTTTAATTATGGCTTTAAGACGCATGGCATCGAGACGCGGTTGGCCGCGACATCTATTTTCAGATAATGGTACTAATATGAGAGGAGCCGATAAAGAAAGAGCTACAAAAATCTATTCGAGACTTAGACACGGAGTTGTTAAAACAAGAAGGTGTTAACAATGGGATGGATTGGACCTTCATACCCCCCGCGAGTCCCCATTGGGGTGGGGCATGGGAAAGGTTAATAAGGAGCGTGAAAACCTCCCTTAAAATTATTTTAAACGAACGGGCGCCTAAAGACCACGCTTATGGCAGAAGTGGAGAATTGTGAATAGTCGTCCTTGATGCACGTTTCGGTAGAAGCTGGTAACGTTGAGTCGCTTACCCCGAATGATTTTCTTATAGGTTCGTCCTCAAATCTACCAATTGTTGGAGTATTTGACGATTCAGACCTTTACCTAAGAAAATAATGGCGTAAAGCGCAGAGGTTAGCTGACATGTGTTGGCAGCGATGGGTAAAAGAAATTCTACCCGATCTTTTACCAAGAGGAAAATGGCATAAGGAACAAAAGCCACTGCAAATTGGTGATCTTGTCGTGATCGTCGACTCCAACTCCCCGCGTAACTTATGGCCAAAGGGTCTCAACACCCAAGTCTATCCCGGCAGGGACGGTCGAGTCCGGCTGGTGGAAATTAAGACCAAGACGGGCACTTGGTGGCGTCCTGCGGCGCGCGTTGCTCAAATAGCATCAGCTGAGGCGTGCTGTTCCAGCACTGGGGGGGGGAGTGTTAGCGATGAGCTCAAAGTAATATAGTACCCACCTTTAATTTTATAATTGTATGTGCTTAACCGCCCAGCGGTCATAACTAATGTAATTACCTAGTAGAAACTAGTCTGTACCGGGCTATCGGCCGCATCGCGCGTTGTTTGTAATTTGTTCCGTTTTTCCTATTAAACGTAAAGTAACCGTTTCTGCGACGTTTTCATTAATGAACCACCTAATCGTTACAGAGTGAGAATCATTAATTGAGTACTGAGTCTTAATAAAACATTGTGTGATAAAACATTGAGTCTGATAAAACATTGAGTCTGATAAAACGTTGAGTCTGATAAAACATTGAGTCTGATAAAACATTGAGTCTGATAAAACATTGAGTCTGATAAAACATTGAGTCCGATAATACATTGAGTCCGATAATACATTGAGTCTGATAAAACAGTGAGTCTTATAAACCAGTGAGTCAAATAAACTAGTGAGTCTGAAATACCTGTGAGTCTGATAAACCAGTGAGTCTGATAAACCAGTGAGTCAGATAAAACAGGTTATCTAATAAAACCGTGAGTCTGATGAAGCAGTGAGTCTTATGAAACTGTGAGTCTTATAGTGAAATGAGTCTTGTTGTGATACACTCATTGCTCTAAAGTTGTGTGTTATTTCGTGAGAGTAGTAAGCATACGTTGGATCTGACCTTTGTCTTATTATATAATACTTTCTGATATTTACGCGAATATTACACATTTTGAAATAAAACTACGTTTACGGAATTACATGATAGACGTCCAAGGCTGATATTCTAAGTCCACCCGTGATCATGAATGCTGTAAAGTATTCGAAACGTCGGGATAGTAGTAAAATGAAGTAAACGCGATAGATTCCGTAAACGTAGTTTTATTTCAAAATTTGTCTTATTATTTTAACAATGTTCAAACCCTCTCCTATATATATTTAAAAGCTTTTTTTATTTATTTTATGTATTTGTTTTCTTTTATGTTAAAAAGTAAATATTTATTACTTCATTGGGCGGGCTCTTTGATGACATTATCTATCCTGAATAACCAAATCATATTAGTGCTGTTTGTTGTTAATTTATTTGATTTTGAGGAGTTCCCTTTTCTATTTCCAAAGTACAAGGTCCGATGCCAACAAAATTAAATCACTCTCGAGGTCTCCTCTGTCAAACAATGAATTATCAAAATTGTTTCGTAAACAAATAATTTTTTGTTAATTATTTTTGGCAACCAAAACCAAGTTTTGTTGGTTATTTTGTTCTGTTGGCTGTGGGAGTGCACTGCGATGGACGACACAACATTCCGCATTACACTTAGTCTCCGTTTATGAGCCCCATGTTACTCCGCATCATCGTCATTGTGGGGAACTGTCGATAGTCTCGGACGCCATGGCCTATATACAGTAAAAGGGCAGGCAGTATGCCATGTCATGCCATTATACCAGTATATGAGATAATCTGTCGTGCTCTTATTACCGTCGGTGTACCAGCTGTAACTAACGGTGGAGTGAAGAGACCAGACGGTATTCTCTGATGTCATAAAAAACGAGTAGGCCTTTGATGTGGGACACCACCTACGTCAACATCATTGCTCTATCACATCTACCAAGCCCCTCTGGCTATCGTGGTACTGCTGCTGTATCAGCTTTTTTGTTCTATTTTTGTTTATTTATCTTTTATATTTTTTTATAATTATTAGGGAAACTAATATAAACAAATAATTAAACCACTTATCTTAGTTCTATAAAAGGTATCGGCTTTGTGATTTTTTTCTTTATTTTATATAAAAAAAAGAATATAAATAAATAAATAGACCACGTAAATACGCACTTCGTCCACAGGAGTGACCAAATTGCATTTTGAAGCATTTCATAAAAAATATTTTATTAGACATTGTACGGTGCAACCATACATATTTGTCAATTTATCATTTCTACGCGACACGCACGACCTAATTGATTTGCTAAATTAACAGCAGTTCGTGTCGAGCTAACAAGACGGCCGCGCGTGCTCGCTATCATACACACAGTTCACTTCATCTTAGCTTAGTTTCTTACAATAAACTAGTGCTTCGAATTAATTGTATCATTATCACAAGACGTAGTGTTTAGCAAGAAACCCTACATCTTTATGGTCCTTCGAAAAGGCATCACGTCGATTTCTTACAAAGAGAGCCACGTGTGTTGAATCAGCAAACCTTCAGTGCTGGTAGCGGTTAGCAAGAACCCTATCAGTCACATCTCGATTAACAAGAATCGGGACACCAGTGGGAGAAAGGACGAGTAAGCTGCAAACAAGGAGTTCAAGTAAGATCGTTCCCTATTTTTCTCACTTTATACACTTACACCATGGAAAATTTATATCAAAATCAACAAGAATTATCTGAAGCTATAAGCAAAATAGTTATTAATATAAAAAAGGATTCCGCGGACCGTAAGTCTGCGGACTACTTTAAACGACGGTTTGAGACGCTAGAAGCTTACTGGGCCGATTACCAGTATAACCATGACCGTCTCACCGCGGAAGGAAGCAAGTCCGATCCGTACTTTCTTAGAGGGGAGTACAGCATAACACTCGATGCTTACAAAACTACTAAAGCTTTTTTAACGGAACAGTACCAACTGCTTATGAAAAAACAATCAGGTGAATCTTCTAAACCTATAGAGAGGTTTTCAAATACTCAACAACAGCAGGATTTAGAGCCTGAGAAACAAGCCCAGTCTAGGTTAAGGTCGGTAGGTACTTCGAGCAAGCTTGACGAAATGCTCAAGAGACAAGCAAGTAATTTCAGAGCATTTACACGAACAATAGCGCAAATAAATCTTAATGTCCTTAACCAGAAATGGGAGTTGGAGGATGCTCTCAGAACTCTACAGTCTAGATGGTTGGTTATAGATTCCTTGCACATTGAAATAGATAGTGAACTAGAAGGTATAGATGAAAATTATGACAGGAATTTCGCGGAGCATGAAAGTAGGTTTAATGAGTTGAAGAAAAATATCAATTCCAAATTGTGGTCCGTTTCACACAGGGAAACGTGGACGCCAAAAATGGACATTCCTATATTCAGCGGGAACTATCAAACGTGGGTATCCTTCAAAGACTTGTTTACTGAAACGATACATAACAATATTTCAATAACAAATGCTCAAAAAATGCAATTCTTGAAGGGCAAACTGAAAGGAGAAGCCGAGCGTTTAATACAACATCTGAACATTAGCACCGACAATTACTCTGTCGCTTGGGAAATTTTAAATAATCGTTATAACAATATCCGCATGATTTTCACTTCTCACGTAAATACTTTATTAAGTCTACCTACCATTCAACAACCTCTAGTAAGCCATATCAAAAGGATTCACGACATCTCCCAAGAGTGTTTAAACGCCATCAAAAATCTTGGCGTGGACGTAACCAGTTGGGATCCCCTGATTGTCCACATACTATTACAAAAGTTGGACAATGAGTCACACAGTCATTATCTTGAGTCACTAAAGAACCCCAGAGAGCTACCGAAATTACAAGATTTTTTAGCATTCCTAGAAAATAGATTTACCACGTTAGAATCAGCTAGAAAAAGACATGAGCATATCAAACCTACTACCAGCGTTAACAATAATGCAAGTTACAACATAAAATCATCAAAATCATATAATAATTATTCCAAGCAATCATTACAAACACATAAATTGGGTCGAACATTGCCCCATAGCCAGGTCAATAAACTGAAAATTTGCCCACTTTGCAAAGAACAACATGGACTTTATATCTGTAATACATTTTTAGGAATGACACCGCAAGTTAAGTTAAAAACAATCAATCGACTAAAGGTGTGCGAAAACTGCCTTTATGAACATAACGATAACACATGTATTTCGGAAAAACGATGTAAAGAATGTCAAGCTAAGCATAACACACTGCTACATGAAGCGTTCAATAACCCCTCGTGCAATATAACTGTTGAACAAACAAGTGCCGATCATGCAATAAACGATAATTCTGTATTGCAACATGGTAATAATATCACAGAAATACTGCTCGCTACTGCAATGATCAAGGTTCAATCCAGCAACGGAAAATATCATAAAATGCGAGCACTCATAGACCAGGGTTCTCAAGTTTCCCTTATAACAGAAAAGGCGATACAAAATTTAGCATTGTCAAAACAGCCCTGGAAGGGAATTGTGTCAGGTATCGGAGCCAAGGAAAGTAGATGCAAAGGTGTCACGCAAATATCCTGCTCATCATCTCATAATAACTACTCTTTCAAGACAGAAGTATACATTATGAATACTTTAATCAATAATTTACCCAGTCAAACATTTGAAAAGCCTACATGGTCACACTTGGAGGGCATACAACTAGCAGATCCCGACTTTAACATTAGCCGTCCCGTAGATATATTGTTAGGCGCAGATGTATATTCACACATCATAATGGACGGCCTCAGTAGATCACACCAATCAATGCCCGTTGCACAACAAACGCGTTTAGGTTGGATCTTATGTGGAAACGTGCCAACCCTGCACTGTAACGTAGTTCAAAATTATATCCGAGAGATTGAACAATTTTGGAAAATCGAGGACATCTCCGAGGTACCTAAATTATCAGAGGACGATGAAAGGTGTGTAGAATACTACAAATCTACCACAAAAAGACGAACAGATGGTTCGTATGAGGTCAGAATCCCGTTTAAAAATAATTTACAAAATCAGTTAGGCCATTCGAAACATACCGCTATTGCACAGTTTCGTCATATAGAACAAAGATTTCAGCGTAATAAAGAAATAGAACAACAATATAAATTATTTATTAATGATTATCTATCAATGGGACACATGAAACCGTCAATGAGTAATCAGAAACCAGAGTGTTATTTACCTCACCACTGTGTACTGCGAAATGAGTCAACCACTACAAAACTTCGTGTCGTTTTTAATGCGTCACAAAAGACAACAACGGGATGCAGCCTGAATGATCTCATGTTCAAAGGCCCAAACTTACAACAAGATCTTCAATCTTTACTCATGAGATGGAGACAGTTCCCTTATGCATTCACAGCAGACATTGAGAAGATGTTTCGTTACATTTGGGTTAACGAACAAGATCAAAAGCTTCAAAAAATAATATGGCGTAACTCAGTCGACATGGCTTTAAAAGAATATCAACTGTGCACAGTCACATACGGCACCAAGGCCGCACCGTTTTTGGCTATGATGACATTGAGGCAGTTAGCAGAAGATGAGAGACCTAACTACCCAGAGGCGGCAAAAGTCCTCGAGCATTCCTTTTACATGGATGACGCAGTCCATGGTGCAAATTCTGTTGAGGCAGCAGTAAAACTACAAAAAGATTTGATAAAGCTATTGAAATCAGGTGGATTTAACCTTCGTAAATGGAAATCAAATTGCCCAGAACTACTTCAAAACAACACATCACATGGCATTCAAGAAGATTTTGATTTTAAACATACGGAATCACAAAATACATTGGGTCTTCGGTGGAATCCGAAACAGGACCTATTTACATTCAAATCTCAAATAGACTTCACGCTTAAAAAGCCAACTAAAAGGACAATGTTATCAGACATATCAAAGTTATATGATCCCTTAGGCTGGCTCTCCCCAGTCTCAACTAGACTTAAGCTGTTGTTTCAAAAGGTATGGATGTCAAGTATCCAATGGGATGACCAGCTATCCCATGAACTCGTCAAGGAGTGGAAGAATGTCAAAGATGACATGTCTTTAATTAACCAAATACAGTTACCACGTTGGCTGGGCACATCAGAAAACTGTAAGACAATAGAATTGCATGGCTTTTGTGACTCTTCAAATAAAGCCTATGCGTGTGTTATTTACTCAAGGGTACAGAACAGGGGCCACGTTAGCATATCGCTAGTAGCAGGAAAAACGAGACTAGTCCCTGCGAGCAAATCAGTATCCCTCCCGAGATTGGAACTCTGTGGCGCTCTTCTTTTAAGCAAGTTAATGGCCAAGGTCCGGGATGGTCTCAGCAACTACAACATTCAAATATATGGCTGGGTGGATTCGATGGTAGTTCTCGCATGGCTCCAAGGTGACGTGGGGCGGTGGAAACCCTTCGTCGCTAATAGAGTAAGACAAATCTGTGAAATAATGCCCCCCAATAACTGGCGTTACGTCAAGTCAGCAGAGAATCCAGCTGACTGCGCCAGCCGCGGTCTCAGTGTGGAAAGACTGAAGGAGCACTCCCTATGGTGGCAGGGGCCATTATGGTTACCTGGCTACACAAATAAACACGAAAATACATTAAAACATTTCACAACAGACGAAGAAGCTAAAGGAATAATAAACGTCAATAACATTATACAGCAGACATGCAAAACAAGCATTATTGACGAGCTATTATCAAAGCACAGCTCCCTACAAAAATTAACAAGAGTTTTTGCATGGGTGTTAAGATTTATAAAATATAACAAGCAAGATATTAAAGGCCAGAAGTATCTAACGTTACAGGAAATAAATAACTCCAAATGTTTAATAATACAACACGTACAAGAGTGTGAATTTCCCGATGAATTAAGCAACTTACAGTCACACAAGTCTCTACATGAAAAAAGCAAACTTGCGTCACTGAACCCATTTAGAGATAATGACGGGTTACTGAGGGTCGGTGGCAGATTGAAAAGGGCGAACATTAACCCAGACATGATACATCCAATAATACTGCCTCATAGCCATCGCTTCACTGACCTGGTTATCGACTACGCGCACAAGCTTACCTTACATGGGGGAGCAAGAGTAACGTTAGCTACGATTCGACAAAAGTTTTGGATCGTAGGAGGTAATAGAGCAGTTAAAAAGCGACTACATTCCTGTGTAACTTGTCGTAAGCACAACCCTATTAAAATGAAGCAGTTAATGGGTGACTTACCTTCTCAAAGATGCAATGTCGCAAAACCCTTTTTTCATACCGGAGTCGATTTTACGGGACACGTGATGATCAAAGCCAACAAGGGCCGTGGTATTAAAACTACAAAGGGGTATATTGCCGTCTTCGTCTGCATGGTGACGAAACTCGTTCATCTAGAGCTTGTGTCTGACCTGACATCGTCGGCCTTTCTAGCAGCATTAAGAAGGATGGCAGCGAGAAAAGGAACCCCGCATCATATCTATTGCGATAACGGCACTAACTTTGTAGGCGCCAGTAAAATTCTGACAGAAGAATTAAATAAAATATTAAGCACATTCAATGGAGATTTAATCAATGAAATAACCAATTTAGAAATCGTGTGGCATTTCAATGCACCTTCATGGCCTTCGGCAGGTGGGTTATGGGAGGCGGCAGTTAAAAGCGTCAAATACCACTTACATAGGGTTATTGGTGAGCAACGATTAACATTTGAAGAATATTACACTATCTTAGCGCAAGTAGAAGCCGTACTCAATTCAAGACCCTTATGTCCACTGTCTGAAGATAGTGATGACTTAGAATTTCTAACCCCATCAAGCTTTATAAATATAAACCAAGACATGAGTATCTTGGAGACGGAGACAGATATGCGTACAAGGTGGTATCTTACTCAAAAGATCGTCCAGGATGTGTGGAAACGCTGGCATTCGGAGTACCTTAGCCAATTAACGACAAGAAGTAAATGGCGAAATAAACGAACTAACATAAAAATCAACGATGTGGTGACGATTGATGACGCACACCTTCCCCCAGGCAAGTGGGCAATAGGCCGCGTTATTGACCTACACCCTGGCAGTGATGGCAACGTCAGGGTAGTCACGTTGAAAACAAAGACTGGACTTATCAGGCGTCCCATCACTAAGTTATCGCCACTTCCTGTATATAGTGAAGAAAATCTTCAAGTTTCAAACAAAACAAGTCCAAAGACTCAAAAACATGGGTTCCTTTCTTTGGCAACTTTACTATTATTTTTCATGAGCATTATTACATCATGCCAGTGCTCATATAACGTGACTCGAATAAAAGACAATCAGGGACTTTATTTTGATAAATTTGCCGATATGAGATTAATAAGAGACAATTGGAAAATAGTCTCATATTATGACATGGAGCCATATTGGCAAGGAAGAACAGCGTGCAACAAATACATAAAATATTTAGATCAACTATGTAGTAAGATTACAGGAGAATCCCATTGTGACGTATTAGTAATGCAATTGCAGCTCGAGTTCGCGGAATTAGAACACAATGACCACCTGTTGCTTAATCAGCATTGGGACACGCGCCGTAATAAGCGCCGGCGCAGAGGTTTAATTAACGGTGTCGGATATCTTGCCAATAGCCTATTTGGTGTACTCGACGACAAATTCGCTGAACAGTATAAACAAGACATACAATTAACAAGAAACAATGAAAATTATTTGGCTTTACTTATTAAAAATCAAACATCGATAATAGAGGTAGAGTATAATATTTTGAAAAGAACAGAAGACTCTTTCCTTAAGCAGCACAAGATGCTTAACCAGCTATCTAACAAATTAGGCAATTTCGAGAACTCTTTGAAAACTGAAACTGAAAGAAATCTCCTGTACAATGAACTAAGTCTAGGCGCCACAGCTGCAAGTAATTTATTACGACAGTTAAAAGCTATACAAAGTACCATTCTAGATACCTTGACAGACGTTTACCATGGCAGATTTAATTTCCATTTGGTTTCTCCAGGGCAGCTTAAGGAAACCCTGAGTTCCATATCAAGTCACCTCACAAAGGATCTCTCATTACCAGTTAATAATCTACAAACCGAGTTCACTAAAATCTATCACTTATTGAAAGTTAAAGCAAACATGTGCAAGGAATATTTAATTTTTGAATTAACACTTCCGTTAATTACTCGAGACTCGTTTGAAATAATGAAAGTATTATCACTTCCCCGAGCTCTCAACAATCACCAGATGGCCAGGATAATGCCGATTTCAGAGTATGTGGCTATTAACCTAAGAAAGGAAGCCTATCTAACAATGACTGCTCTTGACATCAATGCATGTGAACAGGACGGAGCGGATGTGTACCTGTGCTATGTACCAAGACCTATTCATCATCTTCAAAGTGATGAAAACTTATGTCAGCTTGATCAGAACACAGGCAAGTGTAAGTTAAGCATAACCATATGCAAAAATGAGTGGATGGAAATAAATAAAATAAACTACTATCTATATTTCTGTTGTGGAGCATGCCACATTCGCGTGTTATGTGACAATCACGCGTTGGCGGGGATAATACACGGATCAGGAATTCTTGGCATCGAACAAGGATGCATAATAAAAACCGACAATATTACCATTTATTCACACAGCGAAGGGTTAACTAACTTAAACATTAAAAGGAAGTTATACTTACCAGAAATAGAACCAATCAACCACGTCATCAATATCAGCATACCCGACTCAATAAATCAGAACTTTTCAGTACTTACTCGGGACAATCAATTAGATGAGCTAAAGAAACAAATAGAGAACCTCAAAAACAATGAATCTCTACCAGTGTCCTACCATGACATACATCACTACAGTGCAATTTATGGTATTCTCGGAATCATAATACTTGTCGGAGCAATTCTCATGGTGCGACGAATTCGTAGGAAGCCCACTGAATCTTCAGTGGTGGCAAGCGTCGGCCAAGTGACGTCTCCGCCTGACAGACACACCAACGAACAGCCAACAGATCAGCCATCAAGTGCAAACTCAAACATTAATAGTGTCAGTGCATCTACATCTAGTAAAATTAAGTGTATTAGTGATAGTGAAAGTGACATTTTTAAAACACATAAAGTGAATCAGTGCCTCACACCAATGCCACGAAAGACTACATTTCCATAGAGACTTTAGTCACTAATATAAGGACCTAATGCATTCACCTTGTTACACTATCATACATAAATCATTAATCTCATTCTTCATCTTTCTCGGTTGGGAGCATGTACGGTGCAACCATACATATTTGTCAATTTATCATTTCTACGCGACACGCACGACCTAATTGATTTGCTAAATTAACAGCAGTTCGTGTCGAGCTAACAAGACGGCCGCGCGTGCTCGCTATCATACACACAGTTCACTTCATCTTAGCTTAGTTTCTTACAATAAACTAGTGCTTCGAATTAATTGTATCATTATCACAAGACGTAGTGTTTAGCAAGAAACCCTACAGACATTTTATATCTATTATATCAAAAATTAGTTCTAATACATAAACAGAGTCTATTTATCATATTTCAATCATAATGTTTTATGTCACAATCAAAAAATAAAATAATGTGTTGAATTTGGAACATTATTTTTTTGTACGAAAACAGGGTGAATAAAAACAAAAGAATGAAATACGGTTGCATGTAATACCGACATACCGCCGTATTTTATATTTGTAATATATTATGTATTATGCTTATTACATAATGTATTACATTATAAATAAATATTACTTACCGAAATGTTGAATTCTTTGGTTGAGATGACCAAAATGGCGGCAGTCCTCGACAATCCCACAACACTTCACTTCACAAACAGTTTATTGTTTTACACACATCCAATTATGTAAACACCTTTATTATAAACATAACACTGTGTTATTCACTTATACAACACATCACATAGGTTCTAATTTGATAAACAACACTTTTTACGCCACCGTAACTGACACATACAAAAAAAACATTGAGCAGAGAGAGTACACTTTGATGAATTTTTAAAATATTATTGACATAGATCCATAGCGATGTAAGTGTTGCTATAGCAAAAACGGTTGTTTTACTTTTTTATGGACTAACGCTCACCATGTAAACTTTGCCCAAAAAACTTGGAAAAAATTTTGAAAATTAAGGAAAGTATAGGTCCGATAGATACGATTGCCAATATTGGCATCACCGGCCGCGAAGGAACGTTGTTAAGTTTTTTGACAGCTATTTGACAGTGCCAATATTGGCATCGCTGGGCGAGGTGAGGTAAACCGCGGAAATATATAATATTATTTGTTAAATACTTTAGTTTAATTATTCTTTTATTACAATAATCATAAACATGAGACATTGTACAATACCTTAAATACTAATAGTGGACTAACTAGCATTGTATAATTGGGGATTGGCACTGATAGTCGAAATACAGGTACTGCCATGGCCCAATAATACAGGCCTGCTCAAATCGTTGACAGATTGCCGCAACTACGTCATAATGACGTCACATTTTCCTTGCCGTTTTTCAAATAAAATTATTTAGTGTAAATAATAACAGATGACAGCATTTTAAAAATAATAATATCAATAATTTACTCATCAAAAATGAATGTTTAATTGTTTACAGCAATTATCATTTCAGAATTTCTAGTCTAAATTGGTTTATTTTTATAAAAAGGAATCTTAGTTATTCTTAGTTTGGGACCAGAGGACGTTGTGTGAAAATGCCCGTGAATATTTAAAAAAAAAACGTAGTGGTATTCTTGATTCTACTGTTGTCTGAGTGAGTCTGAGCCTATAGCCGAGACTTGACATAGTAAAGTCACTAGTTACATCGTATCATCTATAAGTTAAGACTCTGATTCTTATTCTACTATCTGAGGCCACTACCTAAAGACGTTCTGTAACCACTGAGTCTGAAGATCGTGATAAATAAAATATTATAAAGCTGACCAACCACTCCGAGATTTCTTCACCTTCCTGCAGGAAAGTTTGGTATTACTCTCGAAGTTTTTAGTCAGCCTTTCTTCTGCAATCATATTTGCTCTATCACGCTTCTCTTTCTCTAAGGCCTTGGTGTAATTCTTACGTTGCTGGTATATTTCTTTCTTCTATTCTTTCATACTTGCACTCAGGTTCAAAGAAGATACATAGCCCAGCCACGCTTTATTCTTTTGGTCTACGGAAACTGCTACTTCCGTATCCCACCATGCATCACCTTTCACTTTCCTATGCTTCTTTGAGCATCTACATACTTCTTTCGCTGTATCTACCATACTATCTTAGCCGTGTGGGGCCGGCTAGCCGTGTGGGGCCGGCATTAGAATTGTCCCACCCCTCTCCACCCATGGGAGTCGTAAGAGCCGACTAAGGGAATACCGGGGGAGTGGGCAGCAGCACTCCTTCGAGTATTAACAATATCCACTGCGATCGCCAACCCGCCTGCCAAGCGTGGCGATTACGGCACTATCCCCCATTCTTGGGGAGGCCTATGTCCAGCAGTGGACGTTAAAAGGCTGACGGATGGATGGATGGATGGACCATACTATCTTTCAATACTCTGCAGCATTCTTCAATGTCAGATTCCGACTGACTTGCCATTGTCAGCCGTTCACAGACACCCTCTGTCTACTTTGCTCTTACACTCTCTTCTTGCAACTTTTCAATCTTTATTCTTTCAAGCCCTCCGAAGTGGACACGCTCTCGCCAGTGTCTCCACTTTCTGAACAGACCACTAAATCTCGCAATAACGAGATAGTGGTCCGTGTCGACAGTGGGACCCCTGTAGGCTCTTGTATCCAGAATTTTACTTCGGGGACGACTGTCAACCAGAATTAAGTCTATCATACTTCTCTGTTCATTCCTTCTCCATGTATAGGTACATATGGATATCCTTATGTTGAAAAAATGTGTTTGACACAAAAAGGTTTCTTTCCATACATACATCCGCAATGACCTACCGCCTACCTGCATCGTTCACTCTCATATCACCAAATGAACCAAGCACGTCCTCGAAGTCTGGACGCTTGGTCCCAACCCATCCAAGTCTCCGCATACGATCACGCGTTCAGTAGCTTCTGCCAAATCCAAAACTTCCCTAACATTATCCCAGAACTTCTCTAGATCAGATGCCACCAAAGAGCCTGCGGGAGCATAAGCTGCAACCATGAAGACCCTGGTGACACCTAGTTTTATTCGGACCCATAAAAGTCTGGGATCGAACATTCCATAGTCTTTCACACGTGAGGCCAAGCGAGCGGACAGCAACACCCCCACTCCCATGCTGACCCATCGCTCTGCGGTACACCAGACCACAGAGCTAACCCGCCACCAGGAAGATCACAGGAGTCGCTGCCCTTTCGCTTGGTCTCTGTTACACAGAGCACATCAAGCTGTCTGTCTGACATGACGGTTACCAGCTCGTGTAAGTTACCTTCCACACCACCTCTTACATTCCACGTGCCTACTCGACACTTTGCTCCCCTCGACTCGCCAAACTGGGCAAGGCGTGATGGGTAAAAAATAAAAAATATCAAATCACAAATAATATTCTTAATTATTTTTATTTTTAAACGTAGCTGAATTTCTTGATGTGTATATTCGCGTAGGTAAATATCAGAAATTGTTAACGTAATAATCACAATCCGCAAAAATTTGCAACAAATATTAAAAACACAGCAGCAGCTCTTACACTAAACTTACAAATAACTTAAATACAAACTAATTACATATTCTGGTGTAAAAGCTAATTATAACATTCACAATTTACAATATTCACATTAAGTAAAAATAATGTAAGGAAAAAAAAATTATGAAATTGTGAAATTTTGAAACTGCCGATGTGGTGCAGCCGTAGTGTGTGCCGACTGCGGATCATGAGGTCTTGGGTTCGATTCCGGGTCGGGCAGTGTTACCTATAGAACTTTTTCGTAAAAAGAAAAATTCTCAGTAGCCTGGAGTTTGGAAATATGCCCGGTAAACCGCAATAGGCTCGCCCCCTATTACGTAGAACTTAAATATATCTGGCGAACCGTGGTTGTGTAATACACCTCTGCCTATCCCTTCGGGGAATTTAGGCGTGAGACTATGCTATGAGACATTTTGATTATTCACTAACTGCTGTCCGCAACTTCGTCCGCGTGGAATTTAGTTATCTTTTTTTTTTTATTGCTTGTAGTGTCAGACGAGCCATGGCCCATCTGATGGTAAATGGTAACCGTCGCTCATAGACTCTACTATACCGCGAGTGTTGCCGGACAAAATTCTGATTATTTTTGCAAAATTCTGATTTTTTTTTTTGTCCGTGTGGTGACGGACTAGGAATACAAATGTCACCACCCCCTTCTTTACCACGGGTGTCGTATGAGACGACTAAGGGAAGTAAGCAATTATCACCCATTGCATTACTGGTGGTAGGACTGGGTACCAAGTGGGATTACTCACTTGGTATCGGGCCCGAGCGGGTTGGTACCACCATCTCTCGTGTGAGCGGCCATGAAGCACATTGTTGCGTTTTGGCTGTAGCAGGAGAAAGCCGTTTATTCTTTCATTTCGTATCTGTGAAATGAAATGGTGAGCAGCAGCTTGACAATACTCTCGGTACAGTTGAGTCCATGACGGTTACCATTTACCATCAGATGGGCCGTGGCTCGTCTGCCACTACATGTAATAATAAAAAAATAATAAAAAAGTAGTGATCCCTGTCCCGTACGTCCCATCGAAATTGCTCCAGCCGTCCAGGAGATTAGCCGTGGATGTATATTCGATATGTATACTTATCTATTTGAATCAGTATTCATTCATAATTTCATTGGTTTTGTTTTTATTGCGTGGAACCATAATTATTTTTCTAAAAATAGAAGTAACTTAAGTTACTCCTTATAACAACAGCTATCTGGTAGTGAAAATCCCGTCCAAATCGGTCTAGCCATTCCGGAGATTAGCGGGAACAAACAGAAAGACCGACTGATAGACAGACAGACAGGGGTATACATAGACAGCGTACCTATGTACTCTCATATACATTTATATAGTAAAACTAGCTGTTACCCGCGACTTCGTCCGCGAGGAATTTCATAAAAATAAATAAAGCTACCCTTGAAATTAAAGTCTTTTGAATTTAAAGAGAAAATTAGACGGTATTATGGGAATTGGTGGTATAAATACCGTCTCATTTTTTCCACATCCGGATATTAAAAGTCCTTTTAGAACGTTTCCTTGCAATGATACTACTCGCAATCTAGTACCATTACAAAGTTGCGGTAGGTTTAAATTACGGAGTAGTATGATGGGTACGCCACTCTTAAATTCTAGTTTGTGAGGGGGTAGATCAGGCACATTTATAGCATTTAAAACTTCTATTGGATAATTAACAGTTTCATCCAGATTGCAAACTGAATTGATGGAAAGATATGTTTGTGATTCACCAGGAAGTTTATACACTACTTTAGTTACCTACGTTAAATAATTAATTTAAGCAAATAAATAAAAATTAAGTGTCTGTTTATAATGTTTAAACAACAACTTTTTACCACACATATTACTTATATAAAAATATAATAGCAGTGATAGCCTAACGGTAAAACCAAGGACTGCAAAGACAGTGGTATCGAGTTCAATCCCAAGTCCAAGGTTGAGACCTCGCCGCACACACCTCTGACTTTTAAGATTTTCCGATATTATGTGTCTGTTTGTTTAAAAATTATCACAGCTCGGTGAAGGAAAACATTGTGAGGAAACTTGCATGCCTGAGAGATTTTCTCGGTGACTTGTGAAGTCTACCAACCCACATTGGGCCAGCGTGGTGGACTCCCTCTCACCATGAGAGGAGACCCAATAAATAGCTGATATTATAAAAAATAACCAAGGCTACTTTTATTTTCGAAAATAAATTAGATTTCCGAGAAAAATCTAAATGCCACGTGAAAAGAGTCGCGGATAACAGCTACTCAATTAATTCATCATCGTCATTAGCCTCTCCTGGTGCATAATTAAACATAGGCCTCTTCCAATTTCTTCCAGGTCACTCTGTCTGCTGCTTGATTTATCCAGTCACGGCATGTATGTCATCGGATGTCGTCTACCCATCGCTTAGGTGGGCAACCACGTTGTCTGGTGTTCGTCCGGCCTCCACTCTAGGACTCTTTATGCCCATCTCTCTGTGCTTATCCAAGCAACATGACCATGCCCATGTCCACTTTTGCCGCGCAATAGTTTCTATCACATCACTCACGTGTGTTCTCCGGCTAATCCACACATTTCTTTTTCGGCCGCGCAAGGAGACCCCGAGCATAGCTCTCTCCATGGGGCCCTTTGCGCAACTATGAATTGAAATATTTTTCTCAGAAACAAACATTATATATTATGTTAGTTATACATAGATATTACAGATAAGTACTGGTGTACCTGTGTGTATTTGTAGGTACAAATCCAAATTAATTATTGATTAATATATATTTATATTGTTTATATTGAATTCTTAACTGTATTCATAAAATGAAAATGTACCTTACTCGAATGATAACTATATTAACGCACAACCTAAACCACTAGTCTAAGAAGTTTGGCAGGTGTGTTCTTTGCTTACCAATAATATAACACAGTTCAGGCGGAGAGACGGCAGACGGCGGGTTTATTTAGTGCGTGAGAGCCCCACACTATCCTGTCCGTTGCCCCGAGTGACGGGGCTAGCGGTTAGGTACATTTTTTCTTGCCCTAACAAAAAAAAGGTGTGCTCTTTGCTTAGTGAAAGAAAGAAAACTAAGTTTTATTGTCACGAATGTCAAACATTACATATTAGGTAAAGCAAAACATAACACAATTACATGACAATAAGGCGCCCCATTCAGCAATATTGCTGCAGTGTAACGTACTCGTAAATTACACTGCAACGATGATTTTCAATGGGAGCCTTAGTGACGAAACGGATGAACAAAATAGCTATTACAAAGACAGACAAAGAGTTGAGTGAAATGGAGGGTTAAATTTTTTATGATACCTTTTAGTTCTTCAATAAACGCACACATTAAGCGCGCGGCGAGGGAGTATTTACCTGTTAGTAAGTAGGTAGGATTTGTTGATGTATCAGTAATACCTATGTATAAGAGAAGAAATTCATTTATTGCCTGCAGGCCACGTGTGTGAAACCGCGGGCAGAAGCTAGTTGGAATATATTATGTATATTGGATATATATTTGATGTAGGCAGGTATATAGTTATCTATTTAAATAGGTATTTATTCACAATACATTCAGTCAAGAAAGTATTGGGAATGGATGATTTGTTTATGGTTCCAAATTCAAATTTTTGTTTTTTTTTTGTTGTTTTTAGATTGGCACAACTGTTATCCATTTTGGCGCGGAGTTTGAGTTGCATCTGTTATTTATATTAAATACAGTACTGTTTTTAGTTATATCAAATCTAGTGTGTTTTGAAATAAAAGTTCGTTTACGGAATCTATCGCGTTTACTTGATAGACGTATATCGCGTTTACGTGTAAAGTATTCGAAACGTTGGGATAGTAGTAAAAACAAGTAAACGCAATAGATTCCGTAAACGAAGTTTTATTTCAAAATGTGTAACATTCGCGTAAATATCAGAAAGTATTAAATCCAGAGTGTGTATTGCGAATTCCATAATGGACAAAAACATCGAACAAAGAGTTTGTCTTAAATGTTGCATCGCCAATGGAAGTTCGTGTTCGGAGACACTGAAAATGTTACAGAAGGTTTACGGTGATCGACTTTATCAAAAACACGTGCTTATGAGTGGTACAAAGCGTTTAAAAGCGGTCGAGATGTAATGGAAGATTTGTCTCGCTCTGGTAGGCCATCAACGTCTGCAACTGAAGTTAACATTGCAAAAGTGAAGGAAACAGTGACTGAAAATCCTCATTCAACTTTGAGAGAGATAGCCGCCGAACTTTGTCTCACGAGTCGATCCGTACCATTTTAAATAATCACTTGGGTATGAAACGTGTTTCCGCTCGGCTAGTCCCAAAAGACCTAAATTTTCTCCAAAAACTCAATCGCATGAGAGTCGCTGAGGACATGCTAGAACGAGTCAATTCCAACCCAACATTAATGAAACGCATTATTACTGGTGACAAGACGTGGGTTTACGAGTTTGACATGCAAATTAGTCAACAAGCTTCGGAGTGGCGACTTCCAACTGAACCGAAACCGAAAAAACCACGTCAAAGTCGATCAAAACTCAAAGTCATGTTGACTGTTTTTTTTGACTATCGCGGTGTTGTGCACTCGGAATTCTTGCCAGAAGGTTAAAAGGTGAATAAAGAATATTATTTGAGGGTTATGCGGCGTTTAAGAGAGCAAATTCGACGAAAAAGGACAGATTAGTGGAAAGAAAATTCTTGGATTTTGCACCACGATAATGCGCCTTCGCACAAGGCCATCATTGTGAATGAATTTTTGTCCAAACACTCAACAAATACCATCGAGCAACCACCATATTCACCAGATATGGCTCCAGCCGACTTTTTTCTTTTTCCTAAAGTCAAATTACCACTTCGTGGCACCCGTTTTCAATTGGTAGAAGACATAAAGAGGATTCGCGGCGAGGATTGAACTCAATTCCGGAAACAGCGTTTAAAAAATGTTTTGATGATTGGATTATTCGTTGGTGTAAGTCTATCGTTTCTGAAGGAGCATACTTTGAAGGTGATAAAATAAATTTGGAGGAATAACAAAAAATTTGTGTATTATTGATCTTTTCCCGGTACTTTCTTGACAGAGTAGTATATCATAGGTTTTATTGTTTTAGTGCGGAATACTAATTATTTTTCCAAAATTAAAGTATTAGTATAGTAAAAAGTTGTTATTTAGACATTACAAACAGACGCTTAAATTTTATTTATTTGTATAGATGTATAGATAGGAGAAAGAAAGAAAGCCTTTTTTATTAACACAGTCCAGACATCCAATTTCAGAACAAATATTACAAAACATTTTTTTATAATTAGGTACAGCAATAAGGCAGTTGCATGTCGCGACTGTGCCAACGAGGTCTACACTCAGCGTATTGCCGTGCTGTGGTGACACATCACAGCGCTGGTTTTCAGTGCAAGCCTCAAAGCGAGGCACGGACGCATAAACATGGGGAAATTAATAATTAAGATATTATAATCTATTACTTTACAGTATAAAAATACACAGCTTACGAGGCGTATATTCAGATGTGGCACACCCACTTGTATTATCGCACTAAGTAAACAAAGGGTAAGCTGGGTAATTAATTAGTACGTTGATGAATGAAGCTATGCTGTTAATTTCCCTTAATATAGATGTTATAAAATACGATACGTCATCAATCTTTCGTCTTTATTCCATGTGATGTTACCAGATCTGAATTACCAGATTCTTCAAAATAGCTCTTGCGATATTTCGGTTGTAGGGGTACAGAAGGCGGAGTGGTTTAGATACCGGCCCGAGTGTTGCGGGTTCGATTCCCACACAGGACAGCTCTTTGCGTGATCCACAAAAGTCGTTGTTCTGAATCTGGGAGTACTTTGTATTCGTGAAATTGTATGTTTGTAAAGTCTCCCGCGATACAAGGATCATTCCTTAGTGTAGGGTGTTGTGTTGTCTATTATAGGTAGGTAGGCTTAGCTGCTGGGCCCCATCACAAGCACAAGTATAGAACAAGTGATTTAAGCCGCAGCCTACGAAGTCCACTTTACAAGCCGTTGAAAATCTCTCAAATGTTTTTCTTCTTTGAGCAGGAAGAATTTGTACTATTACTTAATTTAATAATTATATTTGTAATAAATAATTTGTAAATACACACACAATTTGGATTTTTTGAAACTCTGAGTCAAAATATTATTATCTCTTTGTGTTACATATATCTTACAACTAAATACATTTTAAATAATTCTTTTGAATTCCCCGTCTCTGTCGGTGATATATTCAACTTTTCCTATGTCAACGTCTCGGAAAATACTGCGGTGGCAGATTCTTAATTATTCACAAAACAGAGTATTTGAAGTGTACTAGACAATTTGGTCCTTCCAAAGAAACGTCTAAATTGAAATAATTTTGAACTATCCCAACATGATGAATTTACTTTAAAACTACAGCCCACTTCAAGAGAGACGTATTTTAACATCGACTTCGCTAGAATAATTCCTAGACTCAACAAGGGACAGAAAACATTCAGAGTGTTTTACAGAAACTTCCAGAATAAGCTTTTACGATATTTGAACTGAAAAGTGTTTTTGACCCGAAATTGTTAATATCATTGAATTGTTCTAGTGGTAGACCCTTGTTCTCAGCATGAATGGGCCAGCTCGATCGGGGAAGTGCCCTCTCTCAAAAGATCAGCGTGTAACAACGGTTGTTAATATTACCGTAGTGTTTCGTATGGCGAGGGAGAGCGCCGGAAGCCCAAACCCCTTCCTATCCTCTCCTTATTATCCACCTCCTATCCCTTTTCTTGAAGATGGCAACGCGCGAGTGATGCCTTTGATGTTGCTAGCGTCTATACGCTATGGTAACCGCTTACCATCAGGTGGGCCGTATGCTTGTTCGACACTCATGTAGTATAAAAAAACATTTCTTTGGTTAGTTTAAACAGCGGTAGAACTATTTTTAATACAAATTTGACAAACAAGCGTGCGGATATGCAGTTATTGTCATAGATATAGTATAATCTCAGACTAAATACGTCCTAGACAGAGCGAAGAAAATTCTTTGACATGTATGAGCGAGAACGTAAGATACAATTTACTGGTGCAAAAAAACAGACAAAGTCATAGATTTTTGTCTTTGTCGCCGTGGCCAGTTTTTGGTATAAGTCACGATATCAAAATGCTTTGTCTGTCACGATTCAACTGACATAATCGAACATTTGTATAAAAATTCGTGTTTTACATATTATTCAGTGTCATTACGTGTTATTCAGTGTTTTGAGACAAAGACTACGTGATAATAGTGCTTGTAAAATAGTGTACTAGGGTACAAAAGCTACAGCGAGCGAAAAAATACCGGTATAAGATTTCATTCGTAAGTAATCGTAAATGAAATAATTTAATGATTGAATGTGTAAAGTGATATAAAATGGGCTTTTTTACTCGAAATTAATAATTGTTAATTAGATACACTCGCAAAACACGTTTTCTATCTAAATTTCTATTACTGAGAATTGTTTCGGTGTTGCCTTATTGCGAATTTAATTTGCTCAGTTTTCACTTAACCAAAATTTATATGTAATTTATGAGATGATGATAAATATTTACTATTTTAGGTTTCCCTCCAATCCAGATGCGAGATCGAATTGGTTGTATGCTACGGGAAAACGAGGCAACCCACGAAATATCCAAAATATGTTCCACGACATTTTGTTGATGTTTCATTAT
Organism: Leucoma salicis; assembly: GCA_948253155.1. Classification (NCBI taxonomy): domain Eukaryota; kingdom Metazoa; phylum Arthropoda; class Insecta; order Lepidoptera; family Erebidae; genus Leucoma; species Leucoma salicis. Next base: position 1,865,124 of record OX411812.1, read on the forward strand.
ACATAATAAGAAAATATTACGTTGGGAGCAAAATCATTGCCTGTGAATATGTTCATGTAAGTCTTGTATAGCTTTTAAAGTCTTTGTAACTTCAAAAAACATAGCATCACGCCTGTATTCCCCGAAGGGTTAGGCAGAGGTGTATTACACACCCACGACTCACCAGCTATGTATAAGTCCCACGTAATAGGGGGCGAGCCTATTGACGTCTACCGGGCACATTTACAAACTCCGGGCTGCTACTGAGATTTTTTTTGTTTTGAAAAATCTCAATAATACTACCCGACCCGGGGATCGAACCCGAGACCTCATGATCAGCAGTCGCTTACACTACCACTGCACCACAGAGGCAGTTGTAACTTCATCTTTGTAAGTAAATCTTAATTCTAGATTATGAATTCCGCTGTAGTCATAATCTAGAATTCAGAGAAACTGATTTGCTCTAAGTTCTTATTGAATTAGTTAAATCAGCGCTGGAAGGAAGATAATTCTTTTCTTATTTGACCCAGAAAAGAAAGAAAAAAAGAAAAGATAATTTAATTATATTCTTTTGTACCTTGGTGGCGCTAGTTGCCATGCTAACATCGGCTCCGTGATTTTTAATTCCGTAAAAATAGTTAGTGATCATAATAGTATATGTTTGTGTTTAATATTTGTTACCTTTTACCTAATAATCATCACCTATAGCTTGTAAAAATATTCACACAGTGTAATCTATAATATATGTGATATAAAGTTTGAAAAACAAAGAGTGTAAATATGTAAAAAGTAAGTGTAATAAGTATCAAAATTACATTTATCGATATTATAAACTACCAAAAAACAATATAATCCAAAAATAAATAGTGCAAAACAGTTAAAATATCTTATATTCAGTGTTTGTAAAAACTTGTTCCGTTAATTTTATTTGAACTCGAGAGACTAATTCTTCCGACCAATGCAATCAGTGCTGGTGCTTTCTCAAAGGCGATATTAAATTTCATGATAAAAACTTAAGTCTTGGTGGTCGAGGCATCGTACGACTACTTTTTAATACGGGGCCGTTCAATCGTTTTGAGATCGATCCCCGATGGACAACGACGTTAGTTTTTGGAGTTTTTGTGGTTTAGTTGATAATATTTATGATGAATAATTCCTTAGATAATATAACGCTTAGAAAGACGAGCACACAATCAATACCTGAAGCTATTACTTGTGATGAAAGTTGCGACAGTTTAAAACTAGATGGCACCTTTAGTAGCCTACCGAACTTGTCAGGCAATGAAAATACCTTGCAAGTTCAAGAACTTCAAGAACATAGCACTACTTACATCACAATTATATTCAGCCCATGAAGAAATCACGAACATGTCTATAGAAAATAATGAATTAAAAAATACTATCCAGAAATTATAGAGCAAGAGCCAGCGGCCCCCAGGTTTCGGTAAAGTATAAAAGCTGTAAGTTTTTCAAAGTATGTCCCCAACACACGTAAGAACGAACCCCGTCTATGAAACTTGGGTCGCGGTGGCTTTCGCAGGTATCAGGTAATAAAGGTGTGTAAAATTGTGTGTTAAATTTGGTAAAGTATAAAACTCAGTTTTTACATATTTTACTTATAATAATCCTAGAAGTCACCTTGCCGAAAGCCAGACACTTCGTACGGTTGCAACCCTCTGCCAGGCACCCTTAAAGTATATTTAATTGTTACTATACTTACGGTATAGTATAAAAGCTGTAATTTATATATGTTATTTGGAGAACTATCAAATGATGTTTTCTCAATAGCCAGACAGTTTCAGTAGTTCCTTTATGTTGTCAGGCACATCAAAAGTCTAATGTAGGTGCGAGCGCGAGGGATGTATGTGTCAGCGGGTGCGAGTGAAATACCGCGTTCGGTCCATTGCGACGTTTTACTGCGCATCAGCTGTCATTTATTGTATATAATGAGAACTATTTTTTAGATTCACTATGAAAATTCATTATGTACAATAACTAAGAATCAACGAATAAATGTTTAGAAAATTCTTTTATAAAATTTTTGTGTTTAGGAATCATTTAATTAACAATCCAATAATATACTTAAATAATTATTTTAATAATAGTTATTGGAATAATATAATTAATCTAATACAATAATTAATAGAAAAATATTTCAAAGATATTCTATGAATCGCAGTCGTTGATATCTTGAGTGTCCTCATCACCGCTGCTCCAATCTGTGGGTTGGTCGTTATTAATATCGTCTTCTTCGCCAGTTTCTGTAATAATTAATCCATGTTAACATAATCATAAATAATCAAAATTTCCTTAATAATATTGTAACATCATAATTACATACCTGATACAGTTGTTAGAGAATCACTGACGTAGTTTGGTAACTGATCACCTTCAAACCATTTAAAATGATATTGATCATTTTGCAGGATCCAACCATTATTTTCTGGTTTGTATGTAGTTGGTTTCTTCAGGTGAGCATTATTCCAAATGGTACAAATATAATTTACCCGCAAAAATTGCTGAGATAGCTCACTTTTACAAGGTGGTAAACTGCTGGCATCGAAAGTCCGCAATTTTTTTCAATTAAATGCCTCGTTGACATCAGAGACTGTATAGGAATCTATAAACATTTGAAATCTCGCTGTATCAACATCAATAATATTACCAACACTGTATATATTGCATATATATCGCTGAATGGTATTCAAGACGTTTTCTTGTTGGTCATTATTTTCAAATAATTCGCTGTCGCCAAACTTCATAAAAGCTGTCTGGAATTCATCGCAATTTTTTAATAGTTTGTAAGGTTTCAATTTTCCCGGACTTTCTGGAGAAGATGTAGACTGTGATGCTCCTGATTCAAAAACGAAGGTTGGTTGTGATATTGAGAAAGATTCTGTGAATGAAGGTGGTGAATGAGACTGTTCTTGAGAAGTTGAAGGTTGTGGTTCCGTTGATTGAGAAGATGAACTTTGGTCTGATGTTGTTGGAGGTTCGGGTGTTGACTTTATTGTCAATTCAAGTGTCAACGGCGTGGTAGCAGATGAGTCGTCTGTAATTACACTAGTTGTTTGATTCTTAACACTTTTTTTTTTAAATTATCGGTTCAGAAGAATAATATTGGCTATTCAGTCATGTGAATATTTTATGACATTCGCGGTGATAACCACCGTCTGTATATTCATTTGGCAAAGTAATGCTGTTATATTAAACACAAAGTGAAAAATGTGAAATCGAAAATAACAGTCAGGAGCAGGATTTGAACCTGCATCTTCTGGATACCGTCCAGATGCTTTACCAATTCAGCCATCCTGACAATTGCTCCTGACTGCTAATCTCGATAACACATCATACTTAACGTCTTTGGGTGAGGCCTGCGCCATTTGTCGGAAGTATTTTCATACATTATACCGACCAGGTAAACTTAATTTTACAATTAAGATTTTACCTAATAATGACGCAAACCCTTTAAATATTTTAGATATTTTTATATATATTTTTAGCATTTGACATGCTTAGCACTATACATTAAACACAAAGTGAAAAATGTGAAATCGAAAATAACAGTCAGGAGCAGGATTTGAACCTGCATCTTCTGGATACCGTCCAGATGCTTTACCAATTCAGCCATCCTGACAATTGCTCCTGACTGCTAATCTCGATAATTGGTAAAGCATCTGGACGGTATCCAGAAGATGCAGGTTCAAATCCTGCTCCTGACTGTTATTTTCGATTTCACATTTTTCACTTTGTGTTTAATGTATAGTGCTAAGCATGTCAAATGCTAAAAATATATATAAAAATATCTAAAATATTTAAAGGGTTTGCGTCATTATTAGGTAAAATCTTAATTGTAAAATTAAGTTTACCTGGTCGGTATAATGTATGAAAATACTTCCGACAAATGGCGCAGGCGTCACCCAAAGACGTTAAGTATGATGTGTTATCGAGATTAGCAGTCAGGAGCAATTGTCAAGATGGCTGAATTGGTAAAGCATCTGGACGGTATCCAGAAGATGCAGGTTCAAATCCTGCTCCTGACTGTTATTTTCGATTTCACATTTTTCACTTTGTGTTTAATGTATAGTGCTAAGCATGTCAAATGCTAAAAATATATATAAAAATATCTAAAATAATGCTGTTATATTTGAGGTTGTGTATTTTCCTCGCCTTTAAAATAGTTTGACATTTTTTTAATGTTCCTTCCGAAAACAATATTATTTTTCCATCACTTTTCTTACATAGAAAACAAATTAATTGTCCTTCCATGATCACACTGATTTTCACTTACTTTATAAACTGAACAAAAAAATAATAAAACGCTTGCTGTACGTATGACTATTCACCACATAATACACAATAAATGACAGCTGATGCGCAGTAAAACCTCGCAAAGGACCGAACGCGGTATTTCACTCGCACCCGCTGACACATACATCCCTCGCGCTCGCACCTACATTAGACTTTTGATGTGCCTGGCAACACAAAGGAACTACTGAAACTGTCTGGCTATTGAGAAAACATCATTTGATAGTTCTCCAAATAACATATATAAATTACAGCTTTTATACTATACCGTAAGTATAGTAACAATTAAATATACTTTAAGGGTGCCTGGCAGAGGGTTGCAACCGTACGAAGTGTCTGGCTTTCGGCAAGGTGACTTCTAGGATTATTATAAGTAAAATATGTAAAAACTGAGTTTTATACTTTACCAAATTTAACACACAATTTTACACACCTTTATTACCTGATACCTGCGAAAGCCACCGCGACCCAAGTTTCATAGACGGGGTTCGTTCTTACCTGTGTTGGGGACATACTTTGAGAAACTTACAGCTTTTATACTTTACCGAAGGCCTGGGGGCCGCTGGCTCTTAGTCCATTAACATCAAAAAACGAAGTTCTAAAAAAAGCTACAAAAAGACTTAACTATGGCATAGAAACGCCCAAAAGAAAGGTAAAAGCATCATACGAAAGAAACCATATACGAAAGTATAAAGCCAATACTTATCGAATTTCAGAATTAATGGAAAATTGAAAATGTCTCTGAAAAAAACATCCACAATTCACCTACGACCAATAATTCAGTTTTTTTTTCTTCACTAATCATGTATATATACAACACCAAAACGTCGCTGGACTTCTCAATAAATCTGACCTGTTAACCGTACATCTCCAAGAACTTTCAGAGCAGAAAAAAGATATAACTCTTTTATGTATAACTGAGCACTTCATGATGCGTGGACAAGAAAAACTACTCAACATCCCCAATTATCGATTAGCTACATGCTACGCAAGGAATGATAAGAAACGAGGTGGGGCATTTATCCTAGTCAGAAATGGAACTGAATACAAAGAATTAGCCCATATTGCTCAAAGCTCAATCACAGGCGTTTTCGAATGTTGCGGTATAGAGTTAGTCAACCATTAATTAATCATTATATGTGTTTATAGACCGCCCAAATTAAATACTCTTATTGTCTTTTATGAATATTTTGAAATTATTTTAAAGAAACTATGTAGTAAATCTCATAAAAGGATTGTTATTTGTGGCGATTTCAACGTAGATATTTTGAAAAGAAACAACATTACCTTGGACTTTGAACACGTTTTTTTTGGGTATAATCTAAAATTAATACTTAAGCAAGCTACCAGACTAGGCAGCAATAGCTGTATTGATAACTTTGCTTGTGGTCTCCAGTTAAAATGTGAATGTGAAGTTATAGATCTTGCGCTATCCGATCACACTGCACAAATACTAGATATTAAAGTAAAGAAAACTTATAATAATATAACTTACTGGCGTTCAAAGAGACGTGACTTATTTATTGAAAACATAAAACTATTTAATAATTATCTGAAAAGTTTTACATTTTCATATATTTATGAAACTGAAAATGCAAACGACGCATATGACTACTTTTTAGAACACTTTAGTCTATTATACGATCTTTATTTTCCATGCAGGCTATAAAACTATAAAACTAAATACAAAGACAAAATGGGTTTCACGTGGAATACGCGTATGTAGTAGAAAACAACGTCAATTATTATGGAAATACCGACGAATGCCATCGAACGAGAATAAAGATACATTTAAAAATTATACACGTAGGTTTCGAAAAATTATACGGTTAACACAGAAGGCTCAAAATAATAATTACATTAATAAATCCGAAAATAAATCAAAAGCATCATGGCGAATAATCAATAATAACTTACGTACGATTAAAACTATATCGGTCCTTAGATATAAAAATAAAATTATAAGTGATCCTACAGAAATCGCTAACACTTTTAATACCTACTTCATTAATCAGGTGCAGGCATCTAACTTAGCAAATCCTAAATCTACAAAGATTTAAATAAACCCTCATTCTATATTTCTCTCCCCAGTATTACCGCACGACGTTTCTAGAGCGATTGATTCTTTAAAAAATACAAATAGTTATGGTTACGACGGAATTGCTACAAAAGTTGTAAAATCTGCGTCTAATCAGATCTCTGCTCACCTTAGTCAAATCATAAATCTATGTTTTAGCTCTGGGGAATTTCCTAATGCCCTAAAAACTTTTTTTTTGATCTATATTTTTTAGCATTTGACATGCTCCGCCACTTTTTAAGTACAAATTATTTGAGAATAAGGAAAAAGAGATTTTTTGTACTAGCGGGAATCGAACCCGCGTCTTTTCCAATCCGGGGAAGTGCTCTAAGCCACTAAGCTATAGTACAAGTCTTTCGACCATCCCAATCTCCTTATTACATTTGTCTTTACGACCAGCGCCATCTATCGGAAGCATTTACATGCATTAAACCGATATAGTAAGTTTAATTTTGCAATTAAAATTCATACTATTTAATGGCGCAATTTTTTAAACATTTTTGATCTATATTTTTTAGCATTTGACATGCTCCGCCACTTTTTAAGTACAAATTATTTGAGAATAAGGAAAAAGAGATTTTTTGTACTAGCGGGAATCGAACCCGCGTCTTTTCCAATCCGGGGAAGTGCTCTAAGCCACTGAGCTATAGTATAGGTCCTTCGACCATCCCAATCTCCTTATTACATTTGTTTTTACGACCAGCGCCATCTATCGGAAGCATTTACATGCATTAAACCGATATAGTAAGTTTAATTTTGCAATTAAAATTCATACTATTTAATGGCGCGATTTTTTAAACATTTTTGATCTATATTTTTTAGCATTTGACATGCTCCGCCACTTTTTAAGTACAAATTATTTGAGAATAAGGAAAAAGAGATTTTTTGTACTAGCGGTTGTAATACCAGATATTATTAAAGAAGATACCAAAAATAAAAAACTGACATCATCACTTATTGAAAAATGCTATTATACAATAAATGATTTTTAAGTGACATAATTTAAAACAATTCAATTGCATAGTGAACTACAATTTGACTTATTTTATTCTTTTGACATATCTATATAATTTATTGTTTGATATTGGTAATTCATTACGATTTGAATTATGTAAAAACAATAGATATTATTTTCTTAATCTATATAATGTAAACTGACATTTCCTGCCATTGTAATATGTATTTTGTTTCTAATAATATAATTATATACTAACACAATGAATTTATAAGACATTGACAGTTATGCATGTATTTTTAAAAATGTTCTTTATACTAATTTGCATGGCAGCTTCTGGCAAATCATGTAACTGCTACTTTATAAGAATATAACGCCTTAACCTGTACCATGATTGTTGCATGCACATAAATACTTACTTACTTACTTACTATTATCTTATTAAATATAACTTATTATTATTTACCAGATGAGATATTGAACAGAACGGCAATTTATGGAGCAGCAATTCTTACCTTGCATCAAGGCTCAAAGTCTTGGTATTTCCCTACGTGATCGAATTCTTATTATGGAGATCCGTAGAACTTGAATATTCGACATAGCCTGCCAGGTTTGCATGTTGAAGTGGCAATGGGCAGGCCATATCGCTCGACGAACTGACAACCGGGGAAAAAGGTTTTCGAGTTGCAACCACGTATCGGACAGCGCAGCGTAATATGGCCTCCCACAAGATGGACCAAATATATGGTCAAAGCTGCAGGGAGCCGTTGGATGCAGTCAGCACAAGCCCGCTAGTTCTGGTGCTCTCTTGGGGAAGCCAATGTCCAGCAGTGGACGTTTAAAGACTGATGGTTGGATGAATAGAAGGGGTGATAGATTTACTTTTAAATAATTAATGTGTGATTTTCAATTAAATCTTTGTTACGAAGAGTTTCTTATTTACGATCAAGTTACAGACCTCATTCTAACTATCGTTTATTTTGCCCAAATATGGTTAAATATTTGTCAACCTGGCAACATTTAAAAAAATATTGCTGTTTCAAGTGCGGCCACGCCATGGCTCCGTCTAATTCTTATTCTGAAAGTATAACATATACTATATCTATGGTTATCGTAGACAGAGGATATTATAGACACGCTGTCAGCGTACGCAGTGTCGAGATAGCAATAGTTTGACATATGTTAACTAGAATCATTTTAAAAGATAACTATCATTATAACTTTGTAGACTAAAAATGTACTACCTGTTTTAGCCGGATACTGGAATGACAGGGCAAAATAAATTACAGTTACGCCTATATTTTTGCTTAAAATGTATTAAAACGTGTAAGATTAGCGTAAGTATATAACGTTATCAATGAACGTTTTTTTTTACGTAAATTTATACAAAAACTTGCTCTTTTTTTTTTGCAAATCGGTATATAACCGATGATGGGGACGGTTAGCCACCTTATTGTTGGGACCCAGTTGGTTGGGCCCCAACAAAATTTATGTAGCGTATACAAAAAAGGATAAAAAAACTTATACATGTGTCTCGCTCACTCTTGCTAAGACCTAATATGTGCATCCTTTTATTCAGCCTTAGTATTAAAATAGTAGTGAGTCTATAGTATACTTAGTCTATGGCAGTTATCATAGCCCATATACAGTATCAACAGCAAACAACAGCAGCCGTAACTGGTCGTAACTATGGAGAAGACAATAAAGAAGTCAAAAAAATAAGTAATGAGGACATGGAAAAGAAGGAAGTTAGAAAATCATTTAAATTTATAAACACAAATTATACACACTCCGTCACTCACTACACAAACATAAAGTTTAAACAGGTAAATTGGACTGTGTTGTGCAGAAATGAGCTAACCCACATTCATGTTAAGCTGATATGAACCACTTCTGCTTTATTTTTTCAGTGTTATGCGTAGTCTAGGGTTGGTATAACCTATCATAAAAAAATGTAGTTGGCAGAATAAAACGAGTTTTCCTTACATAAAAATAGAGATTATTTTTGGATGGCTTGGCATTAAAAGATTAATTTTGACAAGTTTGTGGGATGGATCATTTCTGTACAACACGGACGGATTGGAAATCTCATCCTCTTTAAAACAGTTTAAAAACCTTTGAAAAATATGTTAATGTCATCAAAAAGAATGTCTTTATTTCAACTTTTAAATATTAAAGAGAAAATCCCTGACGTAAAAAGCATTCTTCTTACTAACTTCGACACCATCCTGTAAAGCTTTTAGTGGGAAACGCAGTGGAATCATCTCGGTATACAACGATATCAAGTCAAAGTAAACTATGTGAGCGAAGTAATAAAACTTAAATTGGAGTTGTAAGTTTTCAGCTAAATAATGAAGGAGTTTGCGAAAATATGCTGACGTATTGAGATTGCTCAAATCTTTTAGAATTTATAAAAATACTAGCGGTGCTTACAGACGTTGTACTGTCCGAATATTGGCGTTTTGTTTGGATGAAATAATTTATTTCAGCTATTAAGGATATTATTTCATTAAAAAATCAGGGTTGTTGGTAAGTGAAATGTTGTGCGGTGCCACTCCCTTTTTTTTTTTTTTTTTTTTTTGTTATCGCTGTGGAAATGCATTTACGCATCCCCCCGATGACAATGGAGGGGTATGTAGGACTCGCCGGATGCTCAGATCTTAGTTGCGCCCGGAATACCCACTAAAACCACAGCGGCCCCTTCCACGCCTATTAGCGGGGCGCCAGAGGGTCATCTTTCGACATTCTACTCTGGCACCCCAGGCGGTTGGCCTACTGGCCACGCCCTGTCTTCATCAAGGCGGTGGGAGGAGGTGAGCGTAACGCCGCCTCCTTCGCCCAGGCCGCCGTCGGCGAAGCGAGTCGGCGTGGGCAGACGCCTCGCGTTCCCGCTCCGCGGCCTCCTTCAGTGACATAACGGCTTCGCAGAAGGAGGCCATAGACGACCATTACCTGTCGCCGCCAAGCATTTGTGAGATTACGGCTGGCAGCGACAGGTCTCCTCCAATTACCGCTGACAGAGCGCGGCGCTGGGGCCCCCAGGTGGGGCATTCCTCAAGAGTGTGGCGCGCGTCATCGACTTGCGCGCCACACTCGTGGCATCCGGGGGCCTCTTCTCTGCCAATACGATGCAGGTACTTACCGAAGCACCCGTGTCCGGTAAGCACCTGCGTCAACCTAAAAGTGAGGTTGCCGTGCCTTCGATTCAACCAGCGATGGAGGTGTGGCGCAACCGCCTCTATAGTCCCCCGTCCTGCTACAGGGGACTCCAGCTCCTCCGTCCACCGCTGGATCAACATTCCTTGAGCCGCTTGTCGTGCTCCGCCCAGACTCCTTTGGGAGATTTCCTGGCCCCCAGCCCGCGCCGCGGCACGTAACCAGTAGACCTCTGCCAGTGCCTCAGCCTGGAGGGGCCAAGGTGGGTCGCCCGCCAGCAGCGTGGCTGCGGCCCAGGACACCGTACGGTACCCCCTTATGGCCCTCACCGCTATGGCCCTCTGCGGACGTCGCAAGAGGGCCTTATTAGGAGCGGTGAGTGCGTCCGCCCAGATCGGGGCACCATACAGTGCCATGGACCGCAGAATCCCGCTGTAGAGTCGACGGCAGGACGACCCTGGACCTCCAGTGTTTGGCAGAAGCCTACCTAAGGCCGCGGCAGATTTGATAAGCCTAGGGGCGAGCTGGGCAAAGTGCGGCCCGAAAGTCCATCTACTATCGAGGTGCAGGCCCAAATATTTCATATGGGCCTGCACCGGCACGGCAACCCCATGTACATTCAGGCATGCTCCTCGGGGGGGGACCTCGGCGAGGGCCGTGGAATAGGAGGGCCTCAGTTTTTTGCAACGAAACCCTCAGACCCAGCATACCGATCCGGTCAACGACGAGCGCAACTCCGACCTCCGCCGAACGGTGCCACTCCCTGGCCCAACTGTCAATCTAAGCCATCCTTGAATCCTTTTGAACAAAAAAAAAAAATTGGATTCAAATCGGTTCAACCGTTTAGGAGGAGTTCAATTTCACACAGACACGGACAGAAGACTTATACTAATATAAAAGAAAGAAAAGATATTTACGAATTATTTTCCAAAGAAAAACCTCAGTGCGGAGCGAACCGTTAATCGAGCCGGACGTGTGTTGATGTTGAGTTCGTATCGGTTTAATACAGCGATCTATTGTATATATTGTGCCTCTCGCTCAGGCTTGCGGCAGCTACAGCTGTTTGCTACCTGAGCGGCGACCCGTGATATGCGTAAACAATATGGAGGACGCGCCACGGAGGAATGAAACAACAACTACGGATTTAAATGCTATAGAGGGAGAAGAAATGAATATTGATAACCAAACTAGTAATGACGAACGCTTACGTAAACGGAAAAATAACATGGAAGATTCAGAGATATGGCAAGTAGTCACTAGGCCTATTGTTTATATTACAGGCAATACGCCTGTAATATAAACCCAAAATACCGTTGAGTGGATTATATCCTTATTTATTGATAATATTCTCCAGTTGCCGTGTTTATTTTATATTTACGGATTATAACGGATAATAATTGCAATCGCCTAAATATTATACAGTGGAATTGCCAAAGCTTACGAAATAAGGTACCACAGTTTGAAGCACTATTAACACAAGAGAAAATACATATTGCAGCTCTTAGTAAAACCTGGGTCGAACCTGAATTCAATTTGAGGATTAACAGCTATAATGTTTTTCGAAGGGACAGAGGGGATGGTTATGGAGGGGTGGCAGTAATAACTCATTACTCGATTAAAGCGCAGGTACGTCAAATTCAGTCCCTTAACCCCGGTATAGAACTGATATGGGTTAAAGTTTTTAACTGTCCATCCCTTAGTAATGTAGTATCTGTCTATTGCTCCCCGTCAGTAAGGACGTGTCAACAGGACTGGGATCATATTTTTGCTATGTTTGACAAAAACACTCCGATTCTAGGAGATGTAAATGGACACCATAGTACCTGGTCTTGCAAAAATGATATAAGAGGCAACCAAATATTCGACTCTTTGATCAATCATAACTTGTTTACCATGAACAATGGGTCTCCGACTAGAGTGAAGCTGGTTGACGGCGCACTGCAACAGTCCTCACATGATATCTCTATTATTACTACAGATATTGCTATAAACTACACCTGGACTACCACGTGCGAATCCCTAGGGAGTGACCACCTTGTCATTAAAATTTTTACAGGAAGTTTTCCTCAACAATGCCAATATAAGAAAAGAGATTTCAAAAAAGCAGACTGGCCAAATTATTCGTTGGACATGGAAATCAAACTGGCTGATTTCCATATAGCTAATAGCTTGCAAGATTATTACGATTGTTTCATAAACACTATCAATAAAGTTGCAGAAGCTCACATTCCCACCCGAAAAGTTAATCACAACCCATCGAGCAACTTCCGACCTAAGAAGTATTGGACAACAGAACTGTCCAAGGTAGTGGCACAACGTCGATTAGCGTTAACTCTGTTCAGGAAAAACCCCACACCTGAAAATCTTAATACCTTAAAAGCAAAAATCAAAGAATCCCAGAAACAGATCCGTCAAGCAAAGGCTAGCTCATGGCGAGAATTTTGTTCATCTATTGATCGTACAACATCTTGCAGCAATATGTGGAAACAGATGAAATGGATTAAGGGTTACGGTAATCCTAAAAATATTTATGTGGATAAAGATCGAGCTACAGCACTTTTACGCACTTTAGCCCCAGACTATGTGATTAACAAGCCGCCTTCCGGTTATACTGTGAATACAAATGCTGAATTAATAATAACAATAATTCTTTATTAAACACAAAGTGAAAAATGTGAAATCGAAAATAACAGTCAGGAGCAGGATTTGAACCTGCATCTTCTGGATACCGTCCAGATGCTTTACCAATTCAGCCATCCTGACAATTGCTCCTGACTGCTAATTTCGATAACACATCATACTTAACGTCTTTGGGTGACGCCTGCGCCATCCGTCGGAAGTATTTTCATACATTATACCGACCAGGTAAACTTAATTTTACAATTAAGATTTTACCTAATAATGACGCAAACCCTTTAAATATTTAGATATTTTTTATATATATTTTTAGCATTTGACATGCTTAGCACTAAACATTAAACACAAAGTGAAAAATGTGAAATCGAAAATAACAGTCAGGAGCAGGATTTGAACCTGCATCTTCTGGATACCGTCCAGATGCTTTACCAATTCAGCCATCCTGACAATTGCTCCTGACTGCTAATTTCGATAACACATCATACTTAATGCATTTTTCACTTTGTGTTTAATGTATGTTGCTAAGCATGTCAAATGCTAAAAATATATATAAAAATCTCTAAATATTTATAGGGTTTGCGTCATTATTAGGTAAAATCTTAATTGTAAAATTAAGTTTACCTGGTCGGTATAATGTATGAAAATACTTCCGACAGATGGCGTCTGCGTCACCCAGACGTTAAGTATGAATGTGTTATCGAAATTAGCAGTCTGGAGCAAGGGTCACGATGGCTGAATTGGCAAAGCATCTGGACGGTATCCAGGAGATGCAGGTTCGAATCCTGCTCGTGACTGTTATTTTCGATTTCACATTTTTCACTTTGTGTTTAATGTATGTTGCTAAGCATGTCAAATGCTAAAAATATATATAAAAATCTCTAAATACCTTTCAACCAGTTAAATAGGATACTTTTAAATTAGTGATTTTTGTTTCGTTTAACTTTTTTTAATTTACTAAGTTTATTATAATCATAGGGTGCTAGGAAATTAAAATGACTTTGACCAAAAGTTGTTTTTACTCGAGGAACAGGACAACGCTCGACTCGCTTTGTTGATGTTGGTAAGTTTGGTACATATTTTTTATGATATCTGCGTAGAGCTTTATAAATGTACATCTGCCTCACAGATAACACATCTGTTTTATCATAAACATATTTAGTGGGATGTCTATATTGTAACCGCATCATTACTTTTAATACAACCCTCTGCGCTCGCTCGGCCGACATGAGAATGGTTTTGCCAGCACCACCCCATGCACAAATACAATAACGGATGAGACATTCACACAGTGTTTTATAAGTTTGAATTAGAAGACTTTTATCCCCTATTGTGCGTAACTTTTTAAAATATATATCATCTTCCTTATTCTCGCTGTTAGTGTTAGTATCTGCTCATTGCAATTAAACTGATTGTCAACTATTACACCCAAGTACTTTATTGATGCTACTCGGGAGAGTACTTCACAATCACACTTCGTGAATCCAATCTTCAATTGCATGGGTAGGTATGTAATCTTAGTTCATAATCTACTGGAGGCATTCCTGACGCCGTCTTACTAAAACTCATATATTTAGTTTTATTAGCGTTTAGTGACAGTAAGCTGCTTTCTAACCAAGCCGTTATCTTAGCTAAGCCCATTTGAGCTTGTTTGAAGACAACTTCCCAGGTCTTACCACTAAAAATCAACACAGTATCATCAGCAAACATTATTGTTTCTAAGTTAGACGAGGCAGCAAGGCTACACAAGTCATTTATGTATACGAGAAACATTGTTGGTCCTAACGTACTGCCTTGTGGGACACCATAGTTGGATGGTAAGCACTCGCTTTCAAAACTAGACACCCTAACTGACTGTAACCTATTAGACAGTAAGTCTGTGAGCCATTGAAGCACCACTCCTCTAATGCCAACGTTTTCAAGACGCGTTAATAGGATCGGAACAGAGACCGCATCAAAAGCTTTTTGTATATCCAGGAAAACCCCTAAACATTTGTCACCATTGTCTAATTTTGTTACTATATTTTTCGTTAAGTATAAAACTGCATCTTCAGTAGATTTATTTACCCTAAAACCGAATTGACTCCTACTCAATAATTTATTTTTCTCTAAATAATTGACTAACCTTTTATTTACTATTTTTTCCAATATTTTCGAAAACGTTGACAGTAGCGAGATAGGCCTATAGTTACATGGTTCAGTTTTGTTATTGCATTTGTGTATCGGACAAACAATGGCCCCTTTAAAGGATGCCGGGAACACACCTGTTTCTAGACTCAAATTACACAAATAGGCAATAGGCGTAGCAAGTGCGTGTATATTTTGCTTTAAGATTTTGGCACTTATTTTTACCCAATCTGGTGCACTGTGTGACTTAAGTCCTAGTACTATACTGCGGATTTCACATGGGTCTGCAGGTACAAATGCCATTGATTGTGCAGGTGAATTATTTAATTTAGCTTGGCGCGCTAACTCTTGCTCACTAGTATTCATCTTATCCAATAGCCTCTTAGCAAGGATACCACCAATAGACGTGAAATAATTGTTAACCCTGTGTGACGTCATACGTCGCACCAGCGAAGCCCTCCTGCGCATACACCGCCCGGACCCCTAACCTCACTCCGCGCGGCCATATATATACCGCGGCGTGCCTGCTGCCGTCTCTTTACTACGCATCGGTCACCGACCCTGAAGTTGAGTAGCCATTGATCGTTCGGCTACTTCACCTCATCTTGTGCCTAGAACCTACACCTTGAGATTTTAGTGTAAATATATATTGTTAATTACTAGTGGTTCCTATAATATACGCTGTTAGTTATATTGTTTTCTTGTAGTTTTCTTCTCAATCTACACCCGTAAAGCGACCGCATGGTCATTACCTAGATGTGTTAGGTTTCTACCATCAGCTAGGTAGGTTAGATGCGACACCTGTTAAGAGATGCTAAAGGGGAGTAATCTATGCCTAATAATTCTAATGAGCTATTGAAGAAGTTATTGTTATGAATGAATAAATAATACTTATATTATATAAATAATCCCAAGAAATGTTAGCAATCTGTTTTTGAATGGCGTTGTAATCTATATACCATTGATTGTATTCAGTATTGATATCTTTTTTAATAAGAGTGTTTTTAATATTAAGTAAAATTGGATAGTGATCCGTTAAATCATGTTCAAGTACTATAGTTTTGCACAGCGAAGTACATCTTATCATGAAGTGGTCGATACAAGTACTAAAACGAGTAGGTTTAGTAATACCCTGTTTAAGCCCATATTGGGCTATTATATTCAAGTAATCTTGCGCATAAGAAGATAAGTTGTCGGCTATAGTATTAATATTCAAATCACCTGTCAATATAATGTTTTTTGTTCCTATACTACTTAAGATAGTATCAAGTGATACAAGAAATGAGTTCGTATTTGTATAACTCGGGGAACGATATGTACATACTATGGTATATTCTGGTTTCACTGTTACAAGGAGACAGTTGCCCTCTTGGCACTCGGGTTCAATACAATCAACCTTTAAATCATTCCGAACATACACGACTATTATATATATTTTATCGATATTATTTTCGTCCAATATTTTTTATTGCCGTGTAAGTTCGGGGGAGGATTACTAATACTAGTCCAACACTCAGTCAAAACCATGATATCTACTGGAATGTTTATTGCGGAAATAAAGGCCAAAAAATTATCAAAATTACAATTGATGCTTCTTATATTAAAAGTAATTATTGTTAGTGGCCCACTGGCTTGCTCATAGTTTAGTAAGTAAGAACATAGCTTGAAATTACCAAGAGAGGAACACTCAATCTGGTGATTTGTATCTGTGTCTATTTCAGTTGCTATATATTCACTACTACGATCGAATTTTGGTTTTGTATGGTGTTGGCGCCAGGCTTTTAGTATACCATAAACAAAATATAATAAAAGACTGGTTTTGACTACAGAGAATATGAGTTGTTGCTAAGCGTTTTTTTGGATCGAACATAGTCCCAGAACCAATCGTATAAAATAACAAATACAATCATAGAATTATGATTATATTTATGTATATATAGATATAATGTATAGCCATATAAAGTTATGAATTCGGCAATTACTCCTGGGTAGTTTCTGACAATATAATCATTATCGTTTTTATCATGCCAGTCATACATGTATAAAGCAACAAATAATTTAACATTAAAAATGATTCCAGTTGACGACGGATAGTGTGTTTGATTACTGCATAGTGTTGAAAAAGGCATTTTAAATAGTAAACTATAGTGGTAATTGTATTTTGGCTTACAATTTATATCATTTGTATATTGTAACAGTATAGGTATCAGTTGTAAAATATTATGTAATCTATCAGAGTATGTACGAAGTCTACATTTATGGTATATCATGAGTATATATGTGTAGGTATTAAGTGAATAACTATAGTGCACAGTACACATTTTGCTAATGCTGTATTTAATTGAATAGAATATTAAGTATGTTTGTATATAAGGGGTAAAGATATAGTATGTATATGTAGTATATTGTGTATGGGTATATTTGTAACTTATAATGCATTTAAAAGTGCTAAATTTGCAAAAAAACAACAACAATAAAAAAGCAAAAACAATAAAAAGTTGAAAAATAATCTTACACGAATTCAGACATGCACTTCTAAAATAATTTTTAACAAAACTATTAATAACAAGTAGTAACTGCTCTTGATTTTTTAAATCTTCAAATTCATGGTCAATTCTCTTAGCAGCTGCACCTTCTTGTTTTTTTATAAATATTTTACCACGTGAAATCCATTTATATTCGTAGTTATATTTCTTTGCAAATTCACGAGCTTGATAAAAGAGCTTTTTTGAATAATTTGTTCGACTTTCAGATATGTATATTGGAGAATTGCCCTCTATGTTAATATGCGAGCAGTTCAGTCTATTAGTTTTGTTTTCGTTATTGTATTTTTTTATATTACTGAGTAATAACTCCTTAGTAATAATGCTTGTAAAATCAGCAGTGATTGGGCCACACGTCTGAGAACCTTTCTTGTTGCTCGTCCTGTACACATTTTTTATTTCATAAGGTTGTATTTGAGTATTCATGGATATACCAATTGTTTTGACAATATTTATGAGATCCTGCTTTGTTTCACCCACCTTCTGAGGAACATTCCTTATTTCTAAGCTAGAAGACTTCATCTTCCTCTCAAGGTTCTCAATTTTATCTTCTAAGGATTTTATGTAGTCTAAATTGCTTTTTTTTTCTTTATCTAAAGAGTCTACCCTGACCAATAGGTCATCATACATATCACTAATGCACTGAACCGAGGATTTCAACTCTGCGTTTTGCGATTTAATTTGATCTAGGTTCGTTTGCAGACATTGGAATTTATCACTTTGTTCTTGTCTCAGAGTTGTAATTGCCAACATTAACTCATCACGTAACGAGTTTATGTCAGTAGTGTGTTCCAGGTCGTGTTTTCGCTTAGTACGGAAGGTTGCAGGTTTTGAATGTTCCGTTTTGGCAATAGACAAGTCAGGCTCGGAGGTGTGATGAACTACAGGTCCTTTGTTGGGAGAATTTTTCGGCGGTGTTCGCTTAAGGGAGAAAGCCATTCTAACTGGGTATTATAAATATCAATACAATCTTTCAGTTAAAAAACTTGATATCAGCGCAAAGTTTTACTATTTATAATGTAATTAACTAATTGTGCGGGTACTTCTAATGTCTTATTCAAAGCACGGATAACTCACCCACTGAACAGTACCTATTATAGATGTATAATTAAGCATATGCTTATTAATTGTTAACGTTATTGGCTCCTCCCAAACGTCGAATTTTCCCACTTTCTAAGCCGGGTCCGGGACAGTAACTCTACTTCTTCTCTTAGGCCCATCGCATTAATGTCGTGCTTATGTAAGACGTTCCACTCAATTTTAAACAAACGATTAGAATGGTTCTTTGAAAAGAATGCTATATTTGCCGAATACACGGTTGGTTTCAGAAGAACACGATCTAGCTTAGATAATCTAAGTAGTCTCGTGTCTCAAATAAAAGTTGGTTTCACTAGGAACTATTTTACGTTATGCTGTTTCATATACATAATTAATGCTTATAATAACGTGGACGTACATAAACTCATAAATATTCTCGACCAGCTTAGAGTGGGCCCTAAAATATGTTTATATTTATATAATTTTCTCAAGGAAAGATCCATACTTATTGACACAGAAGGCAGGAACTCCCTTAGATACACTAATATAGGTCTGGCCCAAGGCGACCCGCTCTCTCCACTTCTATTTAATGTAGCGACACACGAGATCTGCAAACTTGAACATAACCATGTTAAAATCTCTCAATATGCCGATGATATAGTGATTTACGTTACAGATAACAATATTTCCCGAGCTGAGTCTAGTGTTCAGTGTATACTAAATAGGGCCACTGCATTGTTAGAGGAATTAAATCTCGACATTTCGCCAGAAAAAAGTAAGTTATGTCTTTTTTCAAAAGGCCGTAAATATGGATGTCATGTACTAATCAAAATCAAAGACAGAAGTCTGGTAGACAATATAAAATATCTAGGCATGTGGTTGGATCGACATTTAAAATGGGGCCCACACATAAACGAAAAAGTACAAGAAGCTCAAAAACATCTAAATAACTTGCAGGCACAGGTTGGGGTATTCACCAAAAACATTTAAGACGCCTATATATTGCTGGCATAAGAAGTCGCCTAGACTACGGTAGCTTTTTGTACCATGATAGTTTAAAAAAATATATTCGAAAGTTAGACGTTCTTCAAAATTATTGGAGGATGTATACGGGCTACGCCGTTCCATGTCATGGAATGTGAATTATGTTTGCCTCCATTAGGTTTGAGAAAAACTTTCTTGGCAAAAAAGTTTTTTCTTAAAATTAAGTCATTGGACATTAAAAATATTATTTTTCTATTGGATAATTTACGTAACGCTTATTCTAATAATAATCACAATTTCAAGAAGCCTATGCTAGTCGAAGTTTATGAATGTTTACAAAATATTTATATGTATACAAACCCACAGCTGGAACTGTTCTCGTTTGACACCTTTATTACTAGCCTAGACCTTTCCAATATTCTATCGAAAGATTTACAATTTGTAACAAATGCCAAAAAGTTTTACGATACTCAATGGTTAAAAAATCAATGTTGTGAATTTTTAAATGGGGTGCTGGAATTTCATAATATCTATACGGACGCCTCAAAGGAAAGGGATTCTATTGGTGTTGCATGCTATGATGAAGTTTTCCAATATAGTCTGAAATTTAAAATAAAGTCCGATATTTCCATTATGCATGCAGAACTCGTTGCTATTTACAAAGCTCTGTCATACGTAGTATCCTTTAACCAAAATATTTTTTTAATTCTGACAGATTCTAAAAGTGCAATACAGCATCTAACTCGGTATTCCAACGTTTTCAGGAGAATCCATGTAGCATATGAGATCATTAGGGCACTTATACGCCTTACCGCGCAGGGTAAAACACTTAAGATCCAATGGATCCCAACTCATATAGGCATAGAAGGCAACGCTCGCAACGCTCGGGCGCCAAACCCCGTCTCGGGACTAAATAAGTCTTTATCCCGAGTTAAACACTGTGCTTTTCATTACGAATACGGGGAAACTAAAAATAAAAATCATGAATTAGCTAAAGAAAAAATGAGAGACTAAAAAATTTAATTTGGAATCGCCGTTTTCCCGCCGTGTTTGTTTTTTTTTCTGTGGTCTGTCAGCTATTCAGCCATTATTTTTCATTTTAATCATTGAAAAAATATAAATCTTCGTTATTTTAAAGATATAGTTGCAACTATATTAAAATAAAGTCATATAAAAACAAATTATTTAATAAATAGGTACTTAACTTTATGTTATTTCAATTTTACATCGCGCTGTAATTGACTGGCTGTACAGAAAATAGAACTGTTTCTTTTTCACTCAGTTGTCAGTTGAAAGTTATTCTCCCTAGGGCTGAAAAGTATTACTTTCAAGCCGCTTCTCAGGCAACTTCAGGCCTACTTTCAGAGTATGAGTAATGAAAAGAATATTTTAACCTTCGTTCAAAAGAGAAAGGCATATGGTATAAAACGATCCAACCATAACCTAGTACCACACCATGGCTTGATTATAGTTCCCTTTCTAGAGCGGACTTGACGTTACTTATGCGACTTCGCTCTGGATACGTGCCCTTAAACAAGTTTGGATAACGTTAGGTCGATACTTGCCATGGTCAAGTACGCTCTAGATCAGAGGAAACATCTGACAACACAACCTATGTAGCCCGTCAAGATTTCGATGTATGCTTGGCAATTCCTTAACAATAAGTTGTATGTATATATTCATTTAAGGTTACTGTACATTGCTCAAATAAAAATGTCACAGAACTTAAGCTACTAATACTACTTAAGACTTTCCGATTTAGTCGTGTGGTCGGAACCAGCCAAATCAGGACATCTGTTAGTAGTCGCTATGTCCTAATTGACACAACTTTTGTTGTTCAACCGACCAACTAGCGCGACAAAATTTATACGCAGCTTTTTGAATGGAACTGTCCTAACTGGCAACACGCACGGACATGCGATGTCGCATTGGTTGGTTGGCGAGTTTGAATTTTAAACCGATTCTATTTTGTCGTGTCGGTCGCACGGAAATCACGTGTTGTTTGTTTACAAAAATGAATAATTTCATTGTTTTTTTGTTAACAGAAATACAAGGAAGGTATTTCTTCTATAGAAATGAGTTTCTTAAAATTTGTAATCTTTTGTGTACATTTTACTCTATGAAATTTTCAAAATTTCATCCTATCTCTATATCTGTTGTAGGTATTCGTTTACGTTTGGAATTTTGTTTCTTCGCTAATAGGTACATATTTTAAATAAGTAACAGTTTTCACTTAGGTAAAGCACATTGGCCTTTTTCAACGCCATCTTCTACGACTGACGACATTTTTCGCGGTTTAGACAGAACGACGTTGTCGTACGACCAACTTTTGTACGGCAAAGCGAACGACCGATTTTGTCGTCGAACAACTTTGGCAATTAGGACATAGGGTTACACTTTATGTGACAGAAAGTGACATAAACTAATTGTCTCACATGTTATTTTATTTTATCTAATAAAATTAAAATAAATGTGGTAACATATATACCTACAATTTCTTTTGTATACATGGTGTTCTCAAGTAGCGAGGTTTATATTACTCCGAATTTGATCAGGGTGGCCAATGTCACGGAAACTAACCATCTGCGTGAGATGACTAAGGCCGAGTTTACTTATAAGTTGTGAGCATTGAGTACAATAGTTTCTAAAACTAATATACTGAAATATATCGCATTTACGTGACTTTCTACTATCCTACGTTTCAAGTGTTTTACAGCTTTCATTATCACTGGTAGACAAGTAAACGCGGTAGATTCCGTAAAAGTAGATTTATTTAGGAGGCTCTTATTACAAGTAATATTTAACTTAAATTGATGCTCAAAATACTAATCAATTTATTATACATGCTGATTGTGACAATAAACTATTTATTTATTATTTCATAATGTGTAATATTTCGCGTAAATATCAGAAAGTATTACAATAGTTTATATTTTATTTATCCTAATACATTATGAAATAAGACTATTTTCACAGCATACAATTTATATACAACTTTATATTATTGTAAGTAATTCGAGACGACAACTCTTGGAAACGTTTCCACTCTCAGTCATTTGTCCGTATGGTGACGGACTAAAAATACAATCCAACCCATTCTTTTCCAGCAGATATTATACGAGGCAACTAAAGGAAGTGAGCAATTATCACCATTGCATTACTGGTGGTAGGGCTGGGTACCAAGTGGGAGTACTCACTTGTTATTGGGACCGAGCGGGTCGGTACCACCGTCTCCCGTGTGACCTTGAAGCTCCTTGGTGTATTTTGATTGTAGCAAGAGATAGCCGTTCGTTCTTTAATTTAACAGGTGCGCCGTTTTTTTTTACGCTACGTGTGTGGCTTGCAAACAAGAACACGGCCCACGATGGTAAGCGGTTACCTTAGCCTGCTATAGACGCTAGCAACACCAGAGGTATCACTCGCGCGCCGCCATCTCCAGGAAAGAGATAAGGAATAAGACGATAGGAAGAATATTCAGTAGAGGATGGGGAGGGTGTTCGGACGTCCAGCGCTCTCAATCACCATACGAAACACTACCTACCGTTGTTTCACGCTGATATTTTGTGAGAGGGTAGTACTTTCCCGATCGAGTCGGCTCATTCATGCTGGGCATCAGCATTGATCTACCACCATTACATCCAAATCCGTTTTGTTGTTTAGATTAACGGATAAGCATTATAATTATGAAACATTTAAATTTCCAAACATCTTTAAAAACTCTCATTTTTATAATAATTATAATTATTATCTCTTCTAATATAGCACAAGGCTGCTTGAATTATATAAATCAACCGCTCCATAATTTAGAATAACAAATTAACTTATCAACTGTTAGAAAATAAAAGTGAATTCTTGATAGAGCTAATTTAAAAACAGCAATTGTCTTTTGCGTCTAGAAAAGGTAAGGTGTTTTTTCAGAATTAGTTTTTAAAGTTTTTAATCTAACTATTTCAGAGCAACTATTTACACTAATAACTAGCAATTACTTGCGACTTTACCGCTATTTTTTTACATTAAATCCCCAGTATAAGTTATTTGAGGCACGATCTTTGAAACACGTGATTGTAAGTCAAAGTTAAACTTGAATTAAGATTTTCGAATCAAAAGCCTAAATTTGAACAATCTTATGCCTTATGAATCTACAATAAATTTTTATCCGTGTGGTGACGG
The DNA here is from genome assembly GCA_948253155.1 of Leucoma salicis. NCBI lineage: Eukaryota > Metazoa > Arthropoda > Insecta > Lepidoptera > Erebidae > Leucoma > Leucoma salicis. Next base: position 1,889,095 of record OX411812.1, read on the forward strand.
ATTAAGAATACAAGTGTCACCACCCTATTCTTTCCCACGTATGTCGTACGATTATGATTTTTATTTTATTATTGTTTTCTAGCTATTTTAAATGACTACGAAAATTCTGGCTGATAGGGAAAAGTTGAACACTACACATATGTATTACATGTATTCCTTTGTTAATCGGTACCTTTTTTGCAATGCTGACAGTGGAAAATGAACCATAGCCATCAGCCTTTCAACCTCCACTGCTGGACATAGGCCTCCCCAAGAGAACGCCACAACGAGCGGTCCTGCGCTGACCGCATCCAACGCCCCCCGCGGCTTTTACCCAGATCATTGGTCCCATTTTTTGTTGCGTGCTCATTATGGGGGATAGTGCCGTAATCGCCACGCTTGGCAACCGGGTTGGCGATCGCAGTGGATGTTGTTAATACTCGAGGGAATGCTGCTGCCCACTCACCTGGTATTCCCTCAGTCAGCTCTTACGACTCCCGTGGGTAGAGAGAGGTACCCATAACCATAGCTCGCTTGATGCTAATTAGTTATACATCAGCCCTTAAAGTACCACCTCATAGAATATCAATGTATAGTAACAGTAACTGTAGGTTTTATTTTTTTTATTGCATTTATTGGCACACGAACCACGGTCCATCTGATGGCAAATGGTAACCGTCGCCCATGAACTCGACTATAGGTACTGAGAGTATTGTCAAGCCACTGCCCACCAATTCATTTCACAAATATGAAATGAAATATAAACGGCTATCTCCTGCTACAGCCAAAACGCAACGATGTGCTTCATGGCCGATCACACGGGAGATGGTGGTACCAATCCACTCGGGCCCGATACCAAGTGAGTACTCCCACTTGGTAGCCAGCCCTACCACCAGTCATGCAATGGATGATAATTTCTTACTTCCCTTAGTCGCCTCATACGACACCCGTGGGAAAGAATGGGGTAGTGACACTTGTATTCTTAGTCCGTCACCACACGGACACAATATGTATTCCTAAGTTCGCGTTTGATTTGGTGAGTGAAAGCGCTGTAGACGCAAAGGTCACCCAACTTAAAGGAAAAATCTTTCACAGCAAGCGAGTGGGAGAGATGTTTGCCTCCTCTTCACTTTTTACTTTTTTATTCTCGCTGCTACCATTATTTTCTACCCTTGTAACATTACTTTTTAGAGAAGCCATGACCATCACTGCGGCGTCCACTCGACATGACATCTCAATGGTACAAGGGGCGCTGGACGTCGTCACAGCTCTGCACCTCGCCTCGCTTACTTATCCTGAACAGATTTGTATCTTCGGTGAGATCTTTACAATTGAGTTTCTTCTGATCGGTTGTACTTTTTTCTTTGCCTTTTTTTCTCAGTTTCTGCTTCTGGGAATTATCGTCCTCCATCAGGAGTAATAGCTTTTTTTATTGCTTATAGTGGCAGCTAGAAGTAAAACGCAGATTGAATGTAACCGCTGCTCATAGACTCAACAATATCAAGAATACTGCTAAGCCACTACTCACCATTTCATATCACGCACGGGAAATGAATGAATTGTGTAGCGGAAGATAGCCATTATCTATCGCTACATCCAAAACATACTAAGATGTTTCACGGTCGATTACACAAAGGGCGGTGGTAACTTCCCGCTCGGGCCCGATAATAAATGAATAACTCCCACAAGGTACCCATGTGCCTTCGGATTCCACGGGGTGCCTGTCTACCTGAGGTGGCTAGTGGCAGACTACCTCGAATGCCGTAGCGTCCCCTTCATAAGCCGGCAGGGGGACGCTGTGAGGAGGCCCATGTTGTGCGGTGTTCCACAGGAATCTGTCCTAGGGCCGCTCCTGTGTGACATCGGGTACGACTGGGGCCCTCGCGGCCAGCTCCCCCGCGGGCTAGGGTTAATCTGTTACGCCAATGATACTCTCATCATAGCCTGGGGAGGGACCTTTGAGGTGGCGATGCTGGCCACCTCGGGTACCGTGGAGGTGGTCAGACGTATTGAGGCGCTGGGGCTTAGGGTGGCCCTTAACAAGTCGGAGGCCCTGCTCTTTTACGGGCCCCGACGTGGACCACCCGCTGGCGCCTCGATTACGGTAAATGGTGTGGGGGTAGGAATCCAGGCCCACATAAAATACCTGGGCCTGGTCCTCGACGGGCGGTGGCACTTTGACGAGCACCTCCGCCAGTTCGCGCCAGGGCTTGTTAGCACGGCGTCCGCACTCGGGCGTTTGATGCCGAACTTGGGCGGACCCAGCATCGCGTGCCGACAGCTGTACGCGGGGGTGGTCCAGTCAATGGCGCTTTACGGTGCACCCGTGTGGGTGGAGTCTCTGACCGCCCGCACTAGGGCTCTTCTGTGGAGACCGCAGAGAGTTGTGGCGATCAGAGCAATCCGCGGCTACCGTACGGTGTCGTGCGAGGCCGCGTGCGCATTGGCCGGAACACCCCCGTGAGACCTGGAGGTGGAGGTGCTCGCCGAAGTTTATCGGCGGGTCTCAGCAGCGCGTGCGGGAGACACACGCCTCCCGCCAAATGAAATAAGCGAATGGCGGAGCGACGCTCGCCGCGCCATCATCGCCCGTTTGAGTGTTTGGCTGGAGACGCCTCGGGCCGGTCTTCGGACCGTAGGGGTGCTCCGGCCAATTTTAGAGGAATAAGCATGGAGTCCTCACCTTCTGACTGGTTCAGGTGCTGTCGGGGCATGGCTGCTTCGGCAAGTACCTGTACACGGTCGCTAGGAGGGATGAGACTCCCTGCTGCCACCACTGTGACTTTATTCAATTTCTCATTTAAAAAATAGGTTGCATAGTCCTAGAGTAGATACAACAGAGTGCAGGATATATTCAATGCCAAACTTGATAACATTTCATTCTAAAATATTTCTTTTTTAGTCTTTGTTTTTTTTTTCAATATTTATATAGCCATGGGATCGGCATTCAGCAGCATTGCTTTGTGATACTCAAAATGCGATGCTAAAGGTAATTTCAATTACGACAAATGGTAAAATAATAAATAATATAAATTCACCTGACTTCGAAATGATGTGTTTGAATCTAAATTATCTTTACTCGATCAAGGAAAACATTATAATTTGTGAATAAGGAAAAAGAGTATTTTAGTACAGGCGGGAATCGAACCTGCGTCCCTTCCTATCCGGGGAAGTGCTCTAATCCACTGAGCTACAGTACTATTTTTAGACATACCCAATCTCCTTATCAGATTTGTCTTAACGACCAACGCCCTCTATCGGAACGCATTTACATGCATTAATCCAATATAGTAAGTTTAATTTTGCAATTAAAGTTCATACTATTTGATGGCGTGTTTTTTTAAACATATACATAACATATATAATAGAGGGCGTTGGTCGTTAAGACAAATCTGATAAGGAGATTGGGATGTCAAAAAGATAGTACTGTAGCTCAGTGGATTAGAGCACTTCCCCGGATAGGACGAGACGCAGGTTCGATTCCTGCCTGTACTAAAATACTCTTTTTCCTTATTCACAAATTATAATTTGTACTTTAATAGTAGCTGAGCATGTCAAGTGCTAAAATATAGATCAAAAGGAAAACATTCTTGAGAAACCTGCATATCTATTGTCAACAGTGTAAAAATAATAAATAATGAAAATCTAACTGCCACAGATGGCCAAGCTTATGACTACATAATCGTTGGCGGAGGAACAGCTGGATGTGTTCTAGCTAACAGACTAACAGAAGATAATAAAACAAAAGTTCTGCTTATTGAAGCTGGTGATAATCCGCCATTAAAAACTGAGGTAATAATTATGTGTTATAAAATCATAAATTATTATAAAGATTACGACTGTCATAACTGGCAAAAAGCGATATGGATTTTACATAGCTCATTACTAACTATTACACATGAGCCTTTTCACTCAATCATAATGAAAGGGATCCTCATTATGAAATTAATCAGGCCCTAATTCACCATGCTGGTCTAATGCGGGTTCTTAAACTCCACAAAACTTTTAGATTATTTTTTAATTATGAGACAAAAAATATAATAATAATGTATATCTCCAGTGTGCAACAAAGACAGAAAATTCTGAGTGGTATACTTCGGTGGAATTACCAAATATTATAAATAAATGAAAAAATATTTATCAAACCAGAAGCGAAAATAAAAGCATATAGAAAAGGATTTTCATTCATCAATTTATTGGCTGGAAGCATACAAACAAAGAAAACTTATAAAACCTCCATTAGTATTAATGATAAATTTAGTATTCATTAATGAGAAAGTAGATGGATAAAGACGGTTCGGCCCAAACAATCGATACTACCGTCTCCCCTGTGACTGAACATGAAGCACATAGTTGCTGCTAAACACCGCTTTTGTTCTTTTTTTTTTATTTAGGCGAGCGATAGTTTAATGAATAAAGTAGTACTTCCTGATATTTACACGAATGTTACACATCTATAACTAAACTATTATAACGCTGTAACAGAGCTGTGTCTGTACATTTAAGATCTTATTGCAAGACAATATGTTTTATCAACGATATATATCTTAATGTGATTTCTGTGTTTTTCAGTTATCCTCATTAATGTTATATGCTAGCTCAGAGAGCAACAGTTGGCAGTTCAAGATCAACGATTCTAAGCCTGGAAAAGAGACACATACTGCAGCAGGCTATTCTTTGACTGCAGCAAAACTTTTAGGTGGATCTAGTTCCACGAGCTACGTAACATATAGCGAAGGAAATAGTGAGGATTATAACAGCTGGGCAAAGATTTTAAAGGATACTAGCTGGAGTTGGAATCACGTTCTAAAATATTTAAAAAGATCTCAAAGACTTGAAGATAAAGAACTCAAAAAAACAGACGCAAAATTTTATGGCGAAAAAGGCAACATCGGATTGAATTTAATTGATAATAACAACACAAAAAAGATCTTGGATGCTTTTAAAGAAGTTGGAAAACCTATTTTTCCAAGTATAAATGGGAACCATTCTATAGGTTACTCTAAGGCATTAGTTACAATAAGTAACAATATACGACAAAGTACAGCAGTTTCTTATCTAGTACCATCATTAAACAATCCCAATTTATTCATCTTAAAAAATACTACTGTAATGAAAATACTTTTCGATGCTTGCAAAAATGCAATAGGTGTAGAAGTTAATAACTGTGGAAGGCATATTTATATAAAAGCTAAAATAGAAGTTATATTGTCAGCTGGGGTAGTTAATACACCAAAATTATTGCTGTTGTCGGGAATTGGACCTAAGAAACAGTTGTGTAAACATAATATTCATACCATATCTGACCTTCCTGTTGGTGAGGGACTTCAAGATCATATTGGCGTAACTCTGATTGCTAATCTAACACATAGAATAATCCCGTTTAGACCTTACAATCCTAGTTCTTATCCAGCAGGAGTATTAGTGGGATATGTAGCTTTGAATAAAAACGACTACCCTGATTATCAAGCAGTCGTTTATGTTAATTTGCCCTCATATCTTATGAGCTTTTGCACATTTACCTATCATTTCAAAGATTTCATATGCAATAACTTAATAGAAACGGACACAAATTCGCAAATGATGTACATTATAATCAAGAAACAAAAACCTGTGTACCGAGGCAGAGTCATATTACAAAGCAATAGTTATAAAGATTCCCCTGTTGTTAAAATCGGGACTGCCGAAGAAGATATAGATGATCTTGCTAGATATATTCAAGATTTTGTAAAAATAGAGGAAACAAAAGCATTTAAAGAAGTTGGAGGTGGATTCAAAGACCCGAAGCTATCTGATTGTGACAAATTTGATATAAAAGATATTAAATATTTGAAATGCTATACCAAATATATGCTAACATCTCAACATGAATATAGCAGCACATGTCAAATGGGGAAGGTGGTGGATCATCGGCTGAGGGTATATGGAGTCCAACGTCTGAGGATCGTAGATGCTAGCGTAATGCCAAATCCCACTGCTGGAGGCACTTTAGGTTCCACTATAATGATTGCAGAAAAAGCTGCCGATATGATAAAAGAAGATAGGAATAAGTATGAAGGTTGTTGGCGATACTGTTGATCCAAAAATTAAAGAAATATTAACTTATGTATCTATGTAATACTTTCTAACATTTATACATTTTGAAATAAAACCTAATAAAACTACGTTTACGGAATCTATCGTGTTTACTTGATTTTTATACTATCCCGACGTTTCGAATACTTTACAGCATTCATGATCACGGGTGGGCATAGATGGTAGGCGTCCAAAGCTGATAATTATGTTGTTTCAACGGTTTCATCTACCCAGAGTAATATGATCTTACAAATTTTTGGTTTATTTATTTTAACCCACATAATATTCGTTTAGAAACACAATTAAAAATATCTACTTTATGTTTTATGCTTACAATATATGAGATTTTAAGCTAGTATAATAAAATAAGTATAATGAAGTATTAAAATTAGTATTAGCCTTGGATGCCCGCGGCTCCGTTAAAAAATACTACTTTATATCTACGATATATAAATCAGCATTTGTGTTATAGTATATTAAATTCCTTTGATTCATGCAAACCACTATTCAAAAATCTTAACTTACACTACCGTCATTATACATCTTAGAAATAGCAATGTTTGTCAAAAAAAATCTAATATATTTGTTAAGGCATGTGATAACAAAAAATATTTGTCCAGAGATCCAACGAAACTTGCAGTTCTTAAATGCTCAACTACGCTTCACAAGAAAAATAGCTATATGATGTTAATAGAGGTCTATAATAAAATTCCTAAATCCCTTAGAGAGCTTACCTCTACAAAATTTCCGTAAACAGCTGACACATTGGCTCCTGGACAAATGTCAAAGATTTTCTAAAATAAATAATATGCACTTAGTCATTATCTGAATAAGACTGAACTGTTCGGGAATAATGTATATCGTGTATGTCATGATGTTACGGTATTTATAGTCAAACAAATTAATTTTTTGTAATTTAATTAGACACTAAGCTCATTTGCATGCCGCTGTGTCAGCGAAACATGTTGAACTTTAAATTATTTAACTTGCAATCTCTGTACCGTGTTTCTGTAAATAAATACTTACTTACTTACTTAGGCTAGTAGAGAAATTAAAAAAAACGGTAGAACTCATTTTAGAGGATTTCATTTAATGTATTTAATATATTTCATTAAAGACTAATGTATATTCATGATAAAAGAAAAAAAAATAACATTATCATTATTCTTTTTAAAATGGGTTTTCTTGTAGCTATAAAGTCTTATTAATAGGCTTACATAGCATTGAGCAAATGTAATAATTAAGATAAGGCATAATATATTTACGTAGGTAGTACATACTTACGCACGAATAGCAGGTATGTATGTATATATATACCCTATATACAGGGTGTAAATGACTTCGTACCGATAATTGATACCATGGGTTCAGTACTCGATTCTGAACACCCAGGTGGTGGTCAAATTTGCATCGGGTTTTCATGAAAATTGCCATTTCTATTTCGTTTCATTTAAATTGAATCTATTACTAATAAAGCTGTAACAGAGCTATGTCTGTACATTTAATATATTTCAGTACTGAAGTTAGCGTTTGCCCAAAGTAACTATTCCACGCGGATGAAGTCGCGAGCAGAAGAGCTAGAGCATTGATAAGCCTTAATTACAATGACGCTAATGCAAATTTACCTGCGTCATAGTTATTGATTGTTTTAATTGAGTGATTACTTATCGCTTTTATTGACATTAATGTGTTACATTTTATTTTTGTAAGTTTAAACTAAAAGAATAGATTTCATCAGTTTTATATATCGAAGGCAATTTCTTCCTTTTGTTTTATTTTATTGCCATAATATAAATGCTGATTATAAACTGTATCTTAGTGTAATATCGTTATTCATATGTTCGTCAGTACTATAAATATATGTTTGTTATTCTTGATACCGAAAACAAAATTAAACTGCCGCACACACCTTATAGGTTTAAGTGGCACGTTATGTAAATTCTATTTTGTGCTTTTCGTTTTGTTAAATAAAATAAAATACAATAACAATTATGTCATTTCAATCTTAAGTAACGTTTTCCTGCGGAGCCGCAGGCAAAAGCTAGTTTTAGGTTATACCTTAGGTTCCCTATATAGTAGCGGGATAGAACGTTTACCATTTTTTAAGTCTAATTAAAAGCTATCAATCAAAATTACATCAAAATCTGTTCAATAGTTTTTGCAAGATGAGCGAACAAACAAACAGACAGACAAAAAATCTAGAAAAAATATGTTTTGTATTCAGACAGGCCTAAATAGCCTAATACAGACTTTTTTTTCTCAAATATCGTAGTTACAAACATAGCTGTCTAACAGCTTTTTAATATTAGGTACTTAATTCAAATAAATCGATTTGAAAAAAGGCTTTGTTTTTTTTTTAAAGACCAAGTAATAATCCTTGTATCGGAGGATTTCATACCATTTTATGGACACAAAATACACCCAGACTAAACAACCATTTGTGGATCACATAAAGAGTTGTCCTCTGTGTGAATCGAACACACAAAACTCAGACAGGAGGCTGGTATCTAAACCATTCCGCCATATGTGCAACTTGATAAATAATAATATATAAGTTATCATGACGAACAACTACCGGACACATATTCTGAGGGACGGGACAGCAGACATCTGTCGTGCCTGTCACCGTCCAGGTGAGTCCCTTAGGCATATAGTCTCGGGTTGTTCTCGTCTGGCTAACGGCGAGTATTTGCACAGACATAATCAAGTAGCTAGGATTATTCACCAACAGCTTACTCTGAAATACAAGCTTGTGGAAGTCGAGGTCCCGTACTATAGGTATGTACCTGAGCCAGTTCTCGAAAGTGGTCCTATCACACTGTACTGGGATCGATCAATTATCACAGACAGAACTGTTGTATCCAACAAACCTGGCATTGTGGTGGTTGATCTGAGCGCTGGGCAATGATTGTTGATATCACCATCCCACATGACAAGAATCTCGTGAAGGCCGAGAAGGAGAAATAGATGAAATATCTGGACTTGGCTCACGAGATTTGTGACATCACTGTGGGTAGATGAAACCGTTGAAACAACATATCAGCTTTGGACATAGTAGTCCACCCGTGATCATGAATGCTGTAAAGTATTCGAAACGTCGGGATAGCATAAAAATCAAGGAAACGCGATAGATTCCGTAAACGTAGTTTTATTTCAAAACAAAATAGTAAACTGTCTGTTTTTAATATCTAAATAATGGCTTTTTACTAAATGCATTATACGGTTAAGCTATACTGTACTTAAAAAAATACTAGAGGTCGTGGGACGTCTACCAGATGTGAAAACATCGAAATTATTTTGTAGAAATAAAATGATCATAACTAGACAAAGTACTCCTCAAAACGAATCAAACGAGTATAAACTCGATGGGGTTGAGTCGTTTCACTACAGAGTTACTGTGACCACCTTCCAGCTCCATCGTCAGACCCAGGATACCATCTAGAGACAAAGTACTCGTCAAGACAAATCAAACGATTCCAAACTCGATGGGGTTGCGCCGTTTCATTACAGAGTTACTGTGGCCACCTTCCAGCCCCATCATCAGACCCTGGATATCATCTAGGACTGAAGTACTAGTCAAGACATTTCAAACGTGCCCTAACTCGATATAGTTGCGCCATTTTATTACAGAGTTTTGCATGGCCACCTTCCAGCTCCATCATCAGACCCTGGATACCATCAAAAGACAAAGTACTCATCAAGACGAATCAAACGTGTCCAAACTCGATGGGGTTGCGTTGTTTCACTATAGTAGAGTTCCTATGGCCACCTTCCAGTTTCATCATCAGCCCCTGGATATCATCTAGAGGCAAAGTACTCGTCAAGACGAATCATACGAGCCCAAATTCGATGGGGTTGCGCCGTTTCATTATAGAGTTCCTATGTCCACCTTCCAGCTCCATCATCAGATCAGCTCCATGTCATCATAATATTGCATTGTCACGCGATATACATAATATATGCATGTAAAATTTCAGCTCAACGGAAACCGGGAAGTGTGTCAAATTTAAGTTGCAAGATTTGAACGGGACAAGTAACATAAAAGCGTCGCCACGCTAACAGCCGATTTTACTCTCCCTCCGCATTAGATGTTTCACATCAAAAATACATATTGTGGCCCTATAACCGACCCCTGTTGCACACTGCACGACATGGGTCTCCTCACAACGTCTCCTATGTGGCTCTCATAGAGAACGCTGCAGCCCTTAAGATAGTCTGCCACCATCCGCCTTAGATATGCAGGCACCCCGTGATACCGGAGCACTTCCCTGATGCAGCTGAATGGCAGACTATTGAATGCGTTGGCGATGTCAAGCGACACCGCCAACAGCACTCCACCACCAGCGACAACCACCGCGGCCGTGGCCCTCAGGCGCATGATCGCGCCGACCGTCGAACAACCAACTCCAAAACTGAACTGGGCGTCTGATAAGTCCGGCCCGACGTCGCGCAGGTGCTTGTCGATGCGAGCAGCGAGGATCCTCTCCAGCAGCTGACCCGCCTCGTCTAGCAGCACGATGGGCCTGAAGGCCCCAACCAAATCCATAATTTACCTCGGCTTCGGTAGGACTACCAGCCTACCCTCCTTTCAGCAGTCTGGTAATCATCCGGACGCTAGGCACGCGTCGAACAGTCCCCTGAGGCGGGGCTCCAGGTGGTCCAGAGCCAGGGCCAGCACCTGGGTGGCTATCCCGTCTGAGCCGGGGGCGGTGTACTAAAACTGGTAAACAGCCACCCCCATTTCCGACGCGGTGACGGGCGGTACACTGAGATCGGCCTCCCGGTCGCTGCCTGGCGGTGCCATGACCGAAGGCGTGTGCTCCGCCACCTTGATGAGAAGGCTGGGCTGAAGGGTCTTGTGTGACCTGAGTGCAGAGCTAATACAAAACTAAGCCTAATGGTTCGTTTTTGTCGTATTCTTACGAGTATTCAAGAACTCCGTCAACTTCGGAGCGCTGTAAAACCCAGATAAATTAATGAAATTAAAACCATCTATAATATTGATCTAATGTGATTTTATTGTAAAATGACCAGGAAAAAAGTTATAACAGCCAAAAAAGTTGTTCAAAAATTTTCAGTGGTTTTTCTTTATAACTTTTTTGTTTTCGATTTTAGGATAAAAAGTAATAAAGTGAAGAAGTAGACAATTTAATTTGCTACAAATAATGTTAAAAAACTAGCAAACGTACAGAATTTTCTGTACGTTTGCTAGTTTACGAGATACAGCTCGAAAACCCTTTGCACCCCTTTTTCCCCCAAGATGGCAGCCGGGGGACAAGGGTAGTGACCCCACAAACTTGAACTTACGCTTATACTAACCCCCCCTACACATTAAAAAAATCAATCGCAATATCCTCAAAAGGAAGTCATCAATTAGATTTTCTTTTTCTAAATTTAAAAAAAAAATTTTTTCTGTTTTAAATAACTTGAGCCAATTACAAATAAACTAGATGTTAACATTATCGCCATAACGCTTTAGATATATAACCTCATTTAATTTAGGTTATCTTTTAACATTAACTTCTTTTTCTTTCCATTCTATAAATTAGACAATTGTTTATCTGCGTAACTGATCAAGAAAACATTAAGTAGAAACCACTGTAAAATCATAATTAATATGAGCGAGGGAAGGAAAATTCAAATCTACTGCTTCGCCTATTATAAATTGGATAGATAACGGTGTTTCAAGAGAACGAAAAATTAATGATAATAAACTTGAAATATGTTCTTTTAAATGAGATTTTTATTGGAAGAAAGCGCACAAAGCTTTGTCATCTTTCATATCGCGATGACACTTGACCCATACAATTTTAATATCTCATTCTATACATATTTGGAAATTAAATTATTAATAAACTTTGCAGCATCGGTTACGTTTGTTATTATCTTGTTTTATCAAATCAGCTGCTTTTTCTGCAATCATTATAGTAGATCCTAGGGTTCCACCGGCAGTCGGATACGGCATCACACTAGCATCAACAACCCTTAACCTGTTGACGCCAATTACTCTCAACCGAGAATCTACGACCTTTCCCATAGCACAAGTACTGCTGTATTGATGTTGAGATACCAGCATATAACGTACATAACACCTCCAGTAACTCAAATCTTCTCCATCATATTTGCCACACTCATGCAACTGAGGATCCTTAAATTGACCTCCTAATTCCTTCCATGTCTTTGTCTTTGCTACTTTTACATAATCACGGACAATCTTTGCATGACTTTCTAAGTCGTCTTTATTAGAATAGTATCCAGCGTCTATCAGAGGAGCATCTTTATAATTATTGCTTTTTAATTTTACATAGCCTCGTGATTTGAATTTCTGTTTATTGATTATAGCAAAAATTGTTTGAGAATTTACGTTGGTTTCTAGTAAGTTATTACAAATCCTATCATTGTAAGAATAAATATGATTGCAGTAATTCATTTGATATCTTGGATAATTAACATAATTAATTGCTTGATAGTCAGGGTAATCATCACTTTTATTTAACGCAACGTATCCAAAGATAACTGTGGCAGGAAATGTTTGTGGATCATAAGGCCTTTCTGGAGACACCAGTTTTGTCATATTTGCGATAAGACCTACTCCTACATGATCTTGTAGACCTTCGCCGACGGGAATGTCAGAAATAGTATGAATTTTATGTTTGCACAATTGCTTTTTAGGTCCTACTCCTGACAACAACAGTATTTTAGGTGAATTCACTACCCCAGCTGATAATATTACTTCCTTTTTAGCTTTTACATATATGTTTCGGCTTTGACAACCTGTCATAATTACTTTGACTCCTATAGCATTTTTGCAAGCATCAAATATCACCTTTTTTACCATAGCCTGTTTTAAAATATATAAATTGGGGTTATGTGCTTGTGGTATTATATAAGAATGACCAGCACTTTGTCGTATATTATCACTGATAGTAAATATTGCACTTGAATAACCTATAGAAAGGTTTCCATTGAGACTCGAAACAATGGGTTCTCCGGATTCCTCAAAAGATTTGAAATAAGGACGTGCGGTAATATTTCCGGAACTGCGAATTACAGTTAATCCTAAATTGCCATGTTCACCATAATACTCCCCATCAGTTTTTCTAAGATGTGGATCCATAAGCCTCTGCGACTTTTTGAGATATGGTAAAACATTTTCCCAATTCCAAATGGAGTCGTTAACAATTTTTGCCCACTCATTGTAATCATGTTTACTTCCTGGACTGTATACCAAGTAACTCAGGGAACTGCTACCACCAAGCCCTTTTCCCAAGGACATATCATCTTTATTTGGTTTACGGGTCTCCCGAGCAACACCAAGACCCTTTATCCTATACTGCCAGGCACTTACATTTGACTTAGCGTAGAGCATCAGAGCGGGCAACTGTAAATTTATAACTAATTTAGAATGAACAATTACAAAGTTGATTACAATTTATCATCTTTGTTATTAAACATTTTGATCTATATTTTTAGCACTTGACATGCTTAGCTACTTCCCCGGATAGGAAGGGAAGCAGGTTCGATTTCCGCTCGTACTAAAGTTCTCCTTTTCCTCATTCACAAATAATAATTTCCATCCATCACCCTTTCATCGTCCACTGCTGGGCATAGGCCTCCCCTAAGGGGGGTATTGCCATAATCGCCACGCTTGGCAGGCGGGTTGGCGATCGCAGTGGATGTTTTAGTGCACAGGGGAACGCTGCTGCCCGGTCCCCCGGTAATCCCTTAGTCGGCTTTTACGACTCCCATAGGAAGAGACGGGGTGGAGCTATTCTTGATGCCCGCCCCACACACAATAATAATTTGTATCTTTGTTTTTTTTTTCTATGTTCGTTGTTGTATTCATTGAATGAATTTTGTGCTAGGCACTATATACTTTATTTATTTATTTTGTTTTATTTATTTATTTATAATCTTTACAATATTCATTTTGATTTTACAGTAGAATGCGGCAAAAACTATAATTGGTTTATTCGCGCAAACTTGATATATATGAGGTGACCTAAATTTAATAATTTTTAAATAGAGTTGAATAGCCATATGATTTGGCCGTGTGGGGCCGGCTTTAGAATTGTCCCACCCCTCTCTACACACGGGAGTCTTAAGAGCCGACTGAGGCAATACCGGGGGAATGGGCAGCAGCACTCCCTCGAGTATTAACAACATTCACTGCGATGGCCAACCCGCCTGGCAAGCGTGGCGATTACGGCACTGTCCCCCATGACGGGACCGCTCGTTGTGTCCAGCAGTGGACGTTGAAAGGCTGATGGATGGATGGATAGCCATATGATTTAGTTGTTACAAAGTATAGGTAAGAGAAAATACCTCATGCTCCGAGCTCTTTTGAATAATAACAGATTAAACGAACGTGGATTAAATAAACAATATTTTATTTAATACTTGCATTAGATTCAATTTGTGGATCTCCCCCAGCTTCTACAAGCAGTACTGTTGCTTTATTATCTTCTACAAGTCGGTTAGCTAAAACACATCCAGCTGTTCCTCCACCAACTATTATATAATCATAAGCTTGACCATCTGCAAACAAAAATTAATATTCAAGTTCCACTTCTGAATATGGATCGTAAGAAAAATTAAATAGGTAAGTGCATATCTAATATATAAAATTTCCACGTCACAATGTTAGTTAACGTACTCCTCCGAAACGGCTTAACCGATTCTCATGAAATTTTGTGTGCATATTGAGTAGGTCTGAGAATCGGACAACATCTATTTTTCATCCCTCTTAATATTAAGGGTAGTCCACCCATATTTTTTTTTTTAATTTTTAGATAATTTTTTTTATTTTTATTTTATTATGATTCGGCATTAAAAAATACATACAACCCCAAAATTTTCAACCTTCTACTGCCGATGTAGAAAAAATTTATATGGCAAAACAACGTTTGCTGGGTCAGCTAGTTATTATATAAATAAGAAGCATCATAAGAATTTATTATAATTATAACGTTAAAAAAAATGACTGCACAGGCGGCGGAGTGGTTTAGATACCGGCCTCCCGCCCGAGTGCTGTGGGCTCAATTTCCACAGAGGACAAATCTTTGTGTTATCCACATATTATTATGGTTATTCTAAGCTTGGGTTTATTTTGCGTCCGTGAAATTGTACGTTTGTAAAGTCCCCCGCGATACAAGGATTATTCCTTAGTACAGGCTGCTGTCTTTATAAGGAAAGAAAAAATGTGTCGAATTAACAATCAGCTCATTGATATGTCATCAACAAAGTGTTACTATTATCTAAAACTATCTGGTACCAGTCAAGTTCTGATGATTCTTGTTGTGCATGGGTCTACTATTAAAATGAGAGCATTTTAAGCTAGTCCATCGCGGGTTGGAAAACTACATAAGGTATTGAAAAGATCTCTCATACATTATCTTCTGTACTTTTTGAAGTCATACTTCTAACGCGACTTCCAACAAGGTTGCGTTAAACGTTTAACGCTACCATGGAGGGGATATTATCAGACACCTAAACTCTTAACATCGACTTATAAGAAATTTCTAAATTTTACTAACGCCATCTAGTGACATTAGACATAATTACTTTATCGAACAAGGTATTTAAAAACATAACTGTGACAAATTTTACAGTTACGAATTTAATAATTACTTTATTTATTAATGATGCCAAAGAAGTATAACTTCTCACGCGCGTACATAAGTACACGCAATTTTTTTTTGTACCTATGTGATATATTAAAAAATAACTTGCCAAAGATGCAGGTTTGTGAAGGATAATAGTCTGGGGAGATATGTAGGCTAATGATCACGTGCAAGGCACTTTGGATCATTCTGATATTATGTTGAGCGAGACCCGCCGTGACGAGCATTGTGAACGCTGTTTACTTTTAAGATTAAAACTTCGATTTATTTCATGTACTGGTACAAGTTCACCAAGAACTGAAAAGATATAAAAAATTAAATACTTCCTTACTTACTTATCATCACGCCATCTCCCTTGCGGGGTAGGCGGAGAGAACAGAGTGCCAAAAGGCTATATATTCTTCTATACATCTCTCGCTTCCTCAACATTCATAGTCATTCACGCTAGCCCGTTTCGGAGACTCCTGACCCCACCTTCCTTCAACACATGACCGATTTGGTCTAGGTAGGTAAGTCTCGGTCTTCCCCTGTACCCACATTCTTCCACTTTCGTATTGTATAATATCCTCTTAACTAGATAGAATAATTGTATAGAAGAATACCGTGATGCGTTATTTAGTCAAGGAATGTCACTATCTTCGGTCTAAAACGTTTGCAAATGGAATAGAAAATATTTAAATTCATAGGACGTAAAAAACCTAACTACTCGATGGTATTTTATTTCAAATAATTAATTACATTACATTAAGACTCAACAAACTTTTTTTTGATATTCATTATTTTATGGGTATGTTTAAACATAAATAAAAATACATTTACATTACATTTTCTCACATAAAGAAGAAAAGAAGAACAATAACCATTAAACAGGTATTAAAACATACTACACTTTAAAAACATTAAAGGGAATAAAACAACATTTGAATTTTTTTTCTAAATGCTACAAATAAACACATAAATTCATAAAAAATACTTAGCATACATTTTCAGCAAATCATAATAATAATTTTTCTTCATCGCTTATACATTCTTCATTAAATAAACAATTATTAATTTAATATCTACCAACTGAATCGAAATACACTCACGGTTTCCTCAGAATAAATAAAGTTAATGTAGAACTGAAGACATTACCATATTCATCAATTACTTCAATTACAATGACAAGCACTGAAATTTACTAATCACACTAATTAAGTCTTGACACGACAAGAGCGACAGCGTTGTCTGTGTGGAGACGGACTAAGAATAAAAGTGTCACCACGCCATTCTCTCCCGCATGTGTTGTACGATACACCTTTTTTTTTCTCTTTTTTCTTTTTTTTAAGGGTAATTATCACCCATTGGATTGCTACACAATGGGAGTGTGGACCCACTTCCGTGCTTCGTTTCAGCTCCTCATAAAACTGATCGCCCATCCAGGTACTAATACTTACCCTCTCTTTTCCTGGTGCTGCATGTCCCACCCACTACGCGCTGCCTTTTCCCCTATCTTCCAGTGATTCCTGTAACCACACTGTGGAAAAGTGCAATATTAGAGGTCTACTGGGGTAACTAGAGCACTCTTTCTATCATAAAGGTGGGGTGTGCGTGTTCGTTCGGGTTCCGCTTTCGAGGCCTTGAACACCATGTTTTAATCAATTGTTCACTTTCTGTGGTCACGCATACAATATAGAGAGACAACCCCGCATCTACGTGTGCCAAATATAAAGAGGCTATTCCCCTCATTGTTCTGACTACATATGCAAATGCTCTTCTGCTGACTATAAATGCACATGGATATCCGGTATCCATAATAGTGGTTGATGCTCTTCTAGGATCGTCTAACCACTGCCTAGTTTGTAGATTTGCATGAACTTCGCGAGTTTCTTGCTTTCTATTATTAAAAGCGGCAAAAAGCTTCTTTTCTAGGGACTGTGACACCTGTGCAGACTGCGCTAAAAGTCACTAAAAGAAAAGTACCAGTCGAAGGTCGCAGCCGTCCTTGGTTTGACAAAGCCTGTAGAGCAGCTGCATGGCAGAAGCAGTCATATATCTGGCCTGTAATAGACAGGATCCGGATGCCAGAAGAGAATTGAAAATTTAATGCTGCTTCCAGGTCCAAAAAGGAGGCCATTTTAGAAGCCAAGGCAGTATATGTTGCCGACATTGACGAGCGGCTTAGGGGCTATCCCACTGGGACTTTTGCTCTCTGGTTACTCGCTACAGGTTCAGGGCAACTTCTGCCAGTCTAGCCTCCTACCCTGCAGAAAGAAGATATTTATATAGCCCACAGCCATCTACGATGATTAAAATTCACATGGACTTGTATAAATATGATATTATTAATATCTAATATGTATAAACATAAATAATAATTTATAATGGAAATAATTCAATGAAACTGGATTTTTAAATGTTTTTCTCTTGCCAAACTACAATTGTACCTAACATAAAGCCAGTGTATAATTAAGATAAGGATTTCAGAATTTATCACTATTAACTTGCAATAAATATTACATGAACATTATTCGGTTATTTAGTTCAAATATATAAAATTTGTTAGAATTTAAGTGTAGCTCGCGGGCCGAAGAGGTTGGCTCCTCGTATTATAAGAAAAAAATAACGCCTCGTTTATAATAAGTAAGTAATTAGAAGACAATCTATTATTCCGCCTGATGGTGCCTAGTTGTTGTGTATTAAAAAGACTAATATTTTTTGAGATTATTGTGCCTTTTTTTTAAGGCAGCAAAAAATGTACCTAACCGCACACCCCGTCGTTCGGGGCAACGAACAAGGTAGTATGGGGCGCTCACCCACTAAATAAATCCACCATGTACTGTTTTCCGCCTGTATTGACGGGCCACTGGAACTATGTTACATTATTTCAGTGGTCCGCCAGCGCCTTGCACTTTCGGGTACCCTCTAATGAGCGACACATGCGCACACGTAGCTTTGCGCCTTCACGGAAGGCGTTGCGGCTGGAAAACATTTCGGTCCTACCACCTGCAGCCTCAGCTAGGGTGGCATCAGGCGCAAGTATTCACTCCTGAGCCGCCGCAGTCACTGGCAGCGGTTCGGATTAGCGAATGGATCGGCCCGGAAAAATTGCTGGATCCTATGGGATATCTATTTATGCATACAGATGATAAATGTGCTGTAGAGTATCGCATTTATGATATGAAGTCCACGACCACAACTCCCAAGAGTAAAGATTTAAATGACTGTGACGTAGGGATCTTACAGTGGCCTCTACACAATTAAATAAAATTAAATCTGTATATTATACTTAACTACAGTTAACTTTCGCAGGTGGCAAGACTACTTGGTAAGTTGAAGGTCGCACTAGAATATTGGGTAAGAAGATCTTCCTCCGCTTCCCGAACGCTGTCCAGCCAAGCTAGATTCATTGATCGACCTCTTTCTCGAAGTTATGTCTACCTAACTGGACAGTTTGTCTCAGGTCTACATAGTGGTACCCTGTTCGTTGCCCCGAACGACGGGGTGTGTGGTTAGGTACATTTATCCCGCCTAAACAAAACAATAAAAAAAGTTATACATGGTAGTCGACAACTTCGAAAATCCCATTACTGACTAGGACCCGTTCTGAAATGACATTGTTATGGTGGGTCTCCCTGTCTAACGCCTTTCTGCAGTTGGATCGGTTTTCTGCTTGTCCTGAACTCGCACAGATTTGGTGATGTTTTATTTAAAAGGACTTTAAGATTTTATTACGAAAATGTTGCTTGTAAGTTAGGAGTAGTATCTACCTATATGTTTTCGATTTGACAGATTCACACCCACCCACACGCATAACGCGAGCTTAGACGTGGAGTTGGAGAACGACCTGTCGAACAAATACCAATACTTTCGATAGATACAGTGGAGATTTTTGTTTATGAAAGGATCGTTAAAATTAGTAGCAATACATACAGTAGCTCAAAATTACAAAGCAGTTGAAAAAGATCTCGAAAAGATTGTGGGTTCGAGTACCATATCTTTTAATTACAATTGTTGTGCAAATAATAAATTTAAAAAATAAAAGAAATCATATTAGTAGACACCTATATCTTTTTTAACTTCTTCTGGTCCCAAACTAAGCCTAAAGCTTGTGCTATGGGTACCAGATTACAGATATAATACATATATTACTTTTCTTTTTTTTATGTTTAATCAACTGTATTAGATATTTTTATATAAAAATAAATCCAATACTAATTACAATAATAATATTTACAAATAGGCTAATTCTAGGAATCGAAGAATTCCTCCGCGTCACCGTCATTGGGTAACGTACCCAGAAGGCTGGCAGCATTGCCACGTTGTATGGCAATGCTTATTCTTTGTGCAAAGTAAAGGCCAGCCCTCTGGTCACGCGAAAAGTCGACTTTTTTTTTTGAAATTTCGCTATATAACGAAAGTGCACTAGGACCCCATGACCCAAGCGTCTCAACCCCAAACGGCTCAAAAACATAATCTTCAATAAGATGTAGTCGGTAGTGTAACCGACTTCCGTGCACGAGGTCGTGGGTTCGATTCCCACTTAAGACAATTATTTGTGTGATGAATCACATATATTTGTACTGCGTCTGGGTATTTTCTATCTATTATATGTATGTATTTACAAAAAAAAGTAGTATATGTATTATATCCGTAATTTGGTACCCATAGCACAAGAGTTAAGCTTAGTTTGGGACCAGAGGACATTGTGTGAAATGTCCGTGAATATTTATTTATTTATAGAAAACACCCAGACACAGTACAAATATCTGTGTTCATCACACAAATAATTGTCCTGAGTGAGAATCAAACCCACGACCTCGTGCACGGACTACGCCACGAGGCCCGTCAATATATAATATCTTCGTATATAATAGTTTTATATTCGAATTATGTTGTTGATAGGAGTACTAGTTGCATTTAGTGCGTGTTATTCCTAGGTCGTGATCAGATTATGGTCATAATATGTATGGGAGAAGAGAAACTCAAAACAATACCAACTTATCTGGTCTGTGTGTGTGTTGTCCGTACACCAATCTACTTACCACAATGCACCAACTCATGTGTTACATACCAGAACATAGCAATTTTCTGGTCCGTTACCCAATATACCAAATTATCTGATTTGTACCACAATATACGGATTCGATGTATCTGGTCCGTGTCACCTTTCATGTAGTAGGCCACTTTCTTTCCCATTATGGTAGAAACTTGTGCTAATCACTAGAACATTTAAAAAGAAAAACGTCTATTCAAAATATAATTTCTGCTGCAGCTTTTTGGACCTCTAAACCTTGAAAAATGAACTTAACGTCTATTTTGGCTCAATTTTACAACAACCAAAGAGCTTTCTTTACATTAATCTTATTGGAGCTAACAGGGTCACGCTTTCCACCGCCAGCACTACTGAATGGTAATTATTTATTCTTTTAAATTTTACCATTATTATTTTCATTGTAATTAAAACTACGAGTCATAGGCCATCTGATGTTGACTTCAACTGCCGCTTAGCTTTATCCCAGCACAGGAGTGAACAGAGGCTAATATCGGAATATACCGAAACATGCAAAGATTCCTCAAAGCTATTTAATGCTCCTTTTAATCCTGCCACATTTAAGAAACTGTCGTGTGTTTGGGAGTCTAATGGTAACATCAAAGACTCCAAGAAAGATCCCTATTCCAAGGTCAAAACTTTAAAATGTACACACCTCTGATTTTCCAAAACTGTGCGTGTACTTGTACACAAATACCACTGTTTGACGAAGAACAACATCGAGAAGAAGCTAGCTTGCCTAAGAGATTTGTTCAAGGGCTTTTTAAGTATCTTAACCCACATTGGGTTAACGTGGTAGACCAAGACCCAGTCTCTCTCATTTGTAAAGTAAATACGTGCCCATTATTGGAGTAAAAGAAAAATATATGTCGTACCATACCTTAACTTCTATTTTCAGATAATGATGCTTTTGATTACATCATAATCGGAGCCGGCGTGGCTGGTAGCGCTTTAGCTACTAGACTAGCTCAGGAGAAATACAATCTTTTGCTTATTGAGGCTGGTCCAGATGCACCTTATGAAACTACTGTAAGTTCATTTATTGAATTGTATTATTGGTCATAAGGACAATTGGAAAAATATATTACTTTGCATCTATTTTTTCTATTTCAGTTTCCAGGGCTGTCCGCATATCCTATCAACTCACATGTCGATTGGAACTACACTGCTGAAGATGATGGTCACAGCTACCAGTGCCAAAATAACCATGTTCTAGATTTAAATGTAGGTAGAATGCTTGGAGGATCAGGTGGGACGTATCAAATGTTATATTCTAGAGGGAACCCTAACAGCTTCGAAGAGTGGTATGAAATAACCCAAGACTCAACCTGGAAATATGAGTATATATTACCTTATTTCATTAAATCTGAAAACGTCATAGATGACAAAATCAGAAAATCCGAATTCTCTGATAAATTTGGAACTAAAGGATATATTGGAGTAACCAGAAATGTAGGAGAATCTAGTTTATCAGATACAGTTTTAGAAGGTTTTAAACAAATTGAACAAGATATTATAGTTGATATAGATGGATATGAAAATGGCTTTTCAAAACCTCTGTTAACAATAGCTAATAAAACCAGACAAAATGCGGGGCCTAGATACCTCTCACATGTTACCAAGAATAGCTATATTGCTGTAGCCAAAAACACTCTGGCAACAAAAATTATATTTAATGACAACAAAAAAGCAGTAGGTGTCGAAGTTATTAATAATGAAGGTAAAAAAGTTGTAGTTAAGGCTAGAAGAGAAATAATAGTGTCATGCGGAGCTATAAAATCACCACAGCTTTTAATGATGTCAGGCATAGGTCCAGCAGATGAATTAAAAAAATTCGATATACCAATTGTAAGTGATTTACCAGTTGGTAAAAATCTACGTGACATCATAGCAGTTTTCATTCCTCATGTCACTAATATAACAAGTGTAAAAAAAGTAAGAAACCCTCGCAAATTTCCAGCAGACATGTTTATTGGTTATGGTTCTATAAATGAAGATCAGCCTCAACCACATTTTATGGCTCTAGGCTATATTTCAGGCGATATGGAGTTTTTGGCAGAATTTTGTGCAATAATTAACAAATTTCGATTAGATTTATGTCAGAAACTTCTTGATGAAGCTAACAAAAAAGAAGTAATTATTTCTTTAATTGGCAATCTGCATGGTAAATCATTGGGGCAAGTAACCCTTCGGAGTACAGATCCTAGGGATCCACCAATGGTTATACCTGTCGGATTCTCTTTTGATCAAGATCTTGATGTTTTAGTTAAATATATTCGATACTATTTAAAAGTAGAGGAATCTGATGCTTTTAAAAAATTAGAAGCAACCAGAATAGATTTAACGAGTCCGAAATGTGATTCCTTTGAAAAAGATAGTAATGAATATTGGCGATGTAATATTTTATGTATGATGATTAGTTTTAAGTCATTTAGTGGTACCTGCGCTTTGAATTCAGTTACACAGAGTAGCAGTTTCAAGGTCAGAGGAATCAGCAATTTAAGAGTTGTTGATGCTAGTGTCATACCTAATCATGTGGGTGGGACGGTATATGATACTGTATTGATGTTGGCAGAAAAGGCGGCTGAAATGATAATCAAAGATGCTGGAAACTACAATTCTATCAAACACGAGCAAATCAGCAGTAATCAAATAATAAATCTACCTAATCCATCTATTTTAGTTTGAAAAACATTTTATGGTGACATTTTACATCTGTTGATGAAATGTACAATTATTTAGCTATACTATTATAATAAGCTGTAACAGAGCTGTATACATTTTATATACCTATACCAGAATTATATCGGGAACCCGAGATATAACCTAAAAACTAGGTTTTGGCTGCGGCGGAACCGCGGGCAAAGGCTAGTACTCGTTATATATATAAATATATAATAGCTATGTATATATACATATTAGTAATCATTAAAACAACACACCCACCTAATTAAAAAAATACATTATTTAATCTTTTGGTAAACATACTTCTTTATCTTTTGTTATGAACTAGTTTACCCCGCCGACTCCGTCCGTGTACTTCAGTATACAAATGTGTCATTCTATAGCACACTAATAATCTCTATGCAAAGATAGTTAATAGTTTGCCGTGTGTGGCCGGCTTTAGAATTGTCCCAGCCCTCTCCACCCATGGGAGTCGTAAGAGCCGACTGAGGGAATACCGAGGGAGTGGGCAGCAGCACTCCTTTGAGTATTAACAACATCCACTGCAATTGCCAACCCGCCTGCCAAGCGTGGCGATTACGGCACTATCCCCCTTTCTTGGGGAGGCATATGTCCAGCAGTAGACGTTAAAAGGCTGATGGATGGATGGTTGGAAAAATAGTTATCTCACAAGAACTATATTGTTTTCCGGAATAATGAAAAGCCTATGTCAAAATTTTATTATGATTAGTGCCATAGTTTCAGCGTAAAACTTTAACAAACAAACAGACTCACTTGCACATTCATAAAATTATTTGAGATATTTTGTGGACAAATCATCACTGCTCGGTGAAGGAAAACATCGTGAGGGAACCTACAATTCTGAGAGATTTCTCAGCTGGTGAAATTTGTAAATCCATAGCGCGCTAGTGTGGTGTATTTTTTAATTAAAGGTTTCACTATCTATTTAACGCAAAAACTCGAGATGGCTGTAAAGTATTAGACACTTTTATCCCGAATAATAGAAAATCAAGTATTTATATCTTGCCGCGTCAATTTTGTTACAATAGTTTTTTTGACTTCCACAGCACTTTATTATTTATCTTAACTATAGCGGGTGTTATTATTTTGCCATTAAAAATAATTCAATTAATTTAATATTTTTTATTTTCCTGAAATGAAAAGAAAAGTCCCACACGTGCTTCTCCTACGATAGGAGGTAGATGGGGTAACAATGCCACTCTTGCCAAACGGGTTGACATGAGATTTATAACAACCTTAATCTATAGTCGTTTGGGTATAGCGGTAAATCGGTGTGCAACAAGATCGTATGGATAAATCAGTAGTAGGACACGACTATGTCGGCAAAACTGAGAAACATTTCTTCCAGAAAGACAAGGTTCGGATATTTATCACACACTTATATAATTTAACTGCCTCGGTGGTGCAGCGGTAGTGTATGCGACTGCTGATTATGAGGTCCCGGGTTCGATCCCGGGTCGGGCGGTGCTATCGAGCTTTTTCGTAAAAAGAAAAATTCTCAGTAGCAGCTCGGTGTTTAGAAATGTGTTCGGTAGACGACAATAGGCTCACCCCTATTACGTTGGACTTAAACATATCTGGCGAACATTGAGTGTGTAATACACCTCTGCCTACCCCTTCGGGGAATACAGGCGTGATGCTATGTTAATGTACATTTCCGATTTAATAGGGTAGTGACACTATGTGTTCTTAGTTCGTCACAATATGGACTGTCTGTCCGAAAATACTCAACAAGTTTTCAAAAGACACATACATTTACTTCAAACCTTTAGCGACGCAGTCCAATATGTCCGAAAACACATTTTGTGATTATCCTCATCGAGGACAGTCAGCATAATAAAAAATATATTTTTGAATATACTTTGACCGTGTGGTGACGGACTAAGAATACAAGTGTCACCACCCCATTCTTTCCCACGGGTGTCGTATGAGGCGAGAAAGGGAAGTAAGCCATTCTCATCCATTGCATGACTGGTGGTAGGGCTGGGTGCCAAGTGGGAGCACTCACTTGGTATCGGGCCTGAGCGGGTCCAGCCATGAAGCACATCGTTGCGTTTTAGCTGTAGCAGGAGATAGCTGTTTATTGTTTCATTTCATATCGATGAAATTAAATGGTGAGCAGCGGCTTGACATTATTTAAATATTTTTATATATATTTTTAGCATTTGACATGCTTAGCACTATACATTAAACACAAAGTGTGCTTGACATTACTCTCGGTATAGTTGAGTCCATGAGCGACGGTTATCATTTACCATCAAATGGGCCGTGGCTCGTCTACCACTACATGCAAAAAAACATATTATGTATAGCTTTATGTTAATAAAAATGTAGAGCGCCGAATTAGCATTTTATTTAAGCCAACCTATTTAAAGGTGCTGCTGGCTTGAACTTCGTATTATTTAAATTCAAATTACAAAAATCTTCATATTTAAGGCTAGTTCCATGTAATCCGTGTTGTTTGGCATAGGACATGTTGTACCGACTTAGATATACCAGTAACGATAAGTTTTTATTCAGTTAGTTTAAATTTTAATATTATAGTTTCTATCTCGAACACGTGTACATTTTGAATAATTTATATCTCGTATACGTGAGTTGCTGTGAATGCCGTGTGGGGCCGGCACCAAGAATAGCTCCACCCCGTCTCTTCCTATGGGAGTCGTAAAAGCCGACTAAGGGATTACCGGGAGACCGGGCAGCAGCGTTCCCCTGTGTATTAAAAACATCCACTGCGATCGCCAACTCGCCTGCCAAGCGTGGCGATTATGGTAAAACCCCTATTTTGGGACGACCTATGTCCAGCAGTGGACGATGAAAGGCTGATGGATGGATGGATGGATACGTGAGTTAAGTTTTGTAATTTTTTAATGATTAAATTGTTGTGAAATCCCGTTGTTTAATAACGTGTTAACGCCGTGACCACTCCACCGAAATTTACATTAAAGATCAAATTTTCAATTTAAATGTACTCGCAGTAAAACTCTTTTTTCCTTTTTCCATGAATT
This sequence comes from Leucoma salicis, assembly GCA_948253155.1. Classification (NCBI taxonomy): domain Eukaryota; kingdom Metazoa; phylum Arthropoda; class Insecta; order Lepidoptera; family Erebidae; genus Leucoma; species Leucoma salicis. Next base: position 1,915,518 of record OX411812.1, read on the forward strand.
TTTTTTTTCTATAGTGCGTGTGTTAAATATTATTGTAGTAGTAGTATTAAATATAACAGTAGTGATTTATAAGACTGTGTATTATTATACCGAAGTGAACTGGTGAACATATTTTACAATTAATTTGTAATCCACCACTTCCACGAGTGAATTATTTTGCTGACCGTAACACTACACGAGTCTACATAATAGCTAAGGGATTTAACCCAAAGTCCCACATGAAGCTGCGAATCGATTGTAAAAAGCGGAAGTTCTTTGTACTCGAAAATACCTTAAAGCTTCCCTGAAACTCCTTCACCTGAGCTTTTTGCTACCAACAATGGATTGTTAGATCCCAAAGCTCTCATATTTTCACTTTGAGCATAAATCCATGTATTATTTAGATTTTTTATTCAACAGAAATTTTTTATTGCGTTTATAGGAGACAAGCTGCGATCCAACTGATGGTATGTGATAACCACTTCTCATAGAGTCAAATATACTGAGAATACTGTCAAGCCACTATTCAACATTTCCTTTGACGAATGTGAAATTTAAAAAAAATGCATGTCCCGCTACTAACACACTGAGCTACAACGCCGAGATGCTTCACAGTCAATCACACAGAACACGGTAGTATCGACTCGCTCGGGTCCGATAACGAGTGAGTACTCCCACTTGGTACCCCATATTGTTGGACAGTTTCCAGCGGGGAAATACTGTCACATACAATATAGGCGTGTAGTAAGAGTATTTTTCTTTTTACGAAAAAGCTCAATAACACTGCTCGACCCAGGAATCGTACCTGAGACCTCATGATTAGCAGACACTACCGCTGCACCACAGAGGCAGGCTAGATATTTTTAAAACAGTTAGTTCTCATTTACTATGATAGTTTACTATTAGGATAAATTATCTTGAAAGTAGATAAAGGTAATTGCGGCGTCTCCCAATAAGACGATAAGAAAATAAGTATGGTAATATGATTAAATAAATTAACTAGCTGCTGCTCGTGACGTCGTCTGTGTGTGCCCCAGAACTGAGTAAATGCATCACTCTACGTATATACATTATTAATTATTTGATGCAGAATAGCTATCCTAACCTAACATTTTCCAGGATAAAAAGTCATATTATGTTAGTTCGGGAAATATGCTATCTCTATTAAAGGATATATGTTTTTACGTGTTTAAGTAAGAAACATAAAAACTTTTGCATTTTTAACATTAAAAGGACCACTGCAAGTACTTGCGATAGGCCAGCAGCAAAGCACGGGGTCTGCATGGATGGCCGCGGGTTTGAATACCCCTACAATTATTTATTATAATATTCCTTAAGATGAATTAATTACCAATAATAATTGTCATAACTCCTGATAATTAATGTCTTTTGTGTTTATAGAGTTATCGTTGCCACAATGAATGAGATTGTAACACCTGTGCATGGCTGACTTAAGTAGATATGCGGCTGCTGGAAGTACGAGACACAACGAGCGCTTTTATTGTAGTTTAACGCCATCTATTGCTTCATCCATCCATTAGCCTATTGACGTCCACGCGAACATATGTCTCTCAAAGAGACTGTCACAATGAGCGGTTATGTGCTGACTGCATCCAACGGCTTCTCACGGCTTTGACAATATCGTCCACCCATCCAGTGGGAGGCTCCCCTACGCTGCGCCGCCACTCGATACCCGTTTTTCCCCAATGGTTCTCAGTTCGTTAATTTATCGCTTATTATAGCAAATATTAAATTTCTTTTTATCTTGCTCTCATGAATATGTGTTTAAAAATGAATAGACTAATCTAGGTATCGAACCCAGAATTTCAATCGAACTGACATACAGAAATTGTAGATTTATATCCCACTAGCAGTTATTTAAGTTTATTTAAGAAATTATTTAAGTATCTCAAAGCGAGTTGTTTTTCAACCGACTTCAAAAAAGGAGGAGGTTATCAATTCGTATGTTTATATTTTTTTTATGTATGTTCGGGCATAACTCCGTCATATATTAAGGGATATGGAAATTTTTTTTTTTGTTTGAAGTGAGTTTATTCCGAAATGGTCCTATTTAAATTTTAACGAAATCGGTGCAATGGTATTTTGGGTGATCATAGTCCGGAGCGTGCTCGTCGCGATCCCTGCCAGCCTGCAATCCACAGGCTGCAATCCGGCTCGAATGCGTACCGCAGTGCGGGTTAGGGCGTGCCCCAGAGACGACGCGTACCGACCCGCCCCCGTCAGTACGAACAATGGCAGATGCGGCGATGGGGTCCGCCACCCATCACGCCTTGCCCAGTTTGGCGAGTCGAGGAGAGCAGAGTGTCGAGTAGGCACGTGGAATGTAAGAGGTGGTGTGGAAGGTAACTTACACGAGCTGGTAACCGTCATGTCAGACAGACAGCTTGATGTGCTCTGTGTAACAGAGACCAAGCGAAAGGGCAGTGACACCTGTGATCTTCCTGGTGGAGGGATAGCTCTGTGGTCTGGTGTACCGCAAGTGATCGGGCCAGTATGGGAGTGGGGGTGTTGCTGTCCGCTCGCTTGGCCTCAGGTGTGAAAGACTACGGAATGTTTGATCCCAGACTTTTATGGGTCAGAATAAAACTAGGTGTCACCAGGGTCTTCATAGTCGCAGCTTATGCTCCCGTAGGCTCTTCGGTGGAGTCTGATCTAGAGAAGTTCTGGGATAATGTTATGGAAGTTCTGGATTTGGCAGAAGCTAGTGAACGTATGATAGTATGCGGAGACTTGAATGGATGGATTGGAACCAAGCGTCCAGACTTCGAGGACGTGCTTGGTTCATTTGGTGATAAGAGAGTGAACGATGCAGGTAGGCTCATTGCGGATGTATGTATGGAGAGAAACTTTATTGTGTCAAACACATTTTTTCAACATAAGGACATCCATATGTATACATGGAGAAGGAATGAACAGAGAAGTATGATAGATTTTATTCTGGTAGACAATCGGCCCCGGCTGCCCGACCCGGCGCGGCTGGACCGCCGCAGCGCATGGAGGAGGATATCGTGGTCCAATAACGGATCGCAGCGCTATCCTCCTCCAAGGGAATCTTGGCCGTTCCGCCAGGGCGCAGGACCTCTTCCTGCAATCCATGGCGGAGCGGTCGATCGGTGTTGCCATAGCCGCGGAGCCCTACATAGTCCCCGATCGCCCCAATTGGGCAGGTAGCGGGGATGGCTTCGTGGCGGTTGTCGGTTCAGCGGCGCCGCATTCCCCGCCCTTGTCAATCAAAGACCAGGGCATGGGATATGTGGCGGCTGAATGGGGAGGGGTCACGCTGTATGGCGTGTACTTCTCACCTAGTCGTAGTCTGGCGGCTTTCGAAGTCTTCCTGCACAGCCTGGAGATCTCGATACGGCGTATAGCACCGAGCCCTGTGCTCGTGCTGGGGGACTTTAACGCCAAATCAACGGCGTGGGGGTCCTCCAGGACGAACGCCCGAGTTGCGGCGGTCCAAGAGTGGGCAGCAGCGGAGGACCTCGTGTTGCTCATCCGAGGGTCCGCTCAAATGTGCGTGAGGCCCCGGGCCGGATCGATAGTGGACCTTTCGTTCGCAAATCCCGGTGTCGCCGCACGCGTAAGGAGCTGGCGAGTCCTGGAGGAGGTCGAGACCCTATCTGACCACAGATACATTCAGATAGAGGTCTCCCGGACCCTTCAGGGCGCCAGCAGGGGTCACGCGGCGGACAGAACTCCCGTTTTTCCGCAATGGGCTGTGGGTAGGCTCGACTGGGACCTGCTAGTGGAGGCAACCATTTTTCAATCTTGGCTGCCTCCCCCCCTGACGGAAGACGCGGACGCCGAGGCTGGCCGCATTCGCGGTATGCTTACGCAGATCTGCGATGCGGCCATGCCCCGCGTGCGGTGCCCGCCTCGACGGGTCTACTGGTGGTCCCCGGAGCTGGCGGCCCTCCATGCGGCCCATTATTCGTGCCCGGAGGTCCTACACCCGCAGCCGACGTCGCCGAATCTGCGACGAAGAGCGGGAGGGCCGGCTGTATGCGGCGTACAGCAGTGCGCGCGCCGCGTTTAAGCTGGTGATCTGTCGCGCCAAAGATGCAAAAAAGGCAAAAGATGCTGGAGGGTATCGAGCGTGACCCCTGGGGACGCCCGTACCGTCCGGCGCTTAACAAGCTTCGCGCCCAGGGCCCCCCCTTACGGAGTCCCTCCGGCCGGGCTTTCTCTCTGAGGTGGTCGAGGGACTTTTCCTTTCACGGGTGGTGCACACGCCCCCGGTCATGGCTCCGCCAGATGATGACTGGGAGGCCGACGACGGGAAGGTACCGCCCGCGACGACGACGGAAATGGGGGAGCGGCAACGCGTATGTGGAGAGGCGCCGCCCCCGGGCCGGACGGGGTTCCCGCCCGAGTGCTGGTCCTGGTCCTCGACCACCTTGAGCCCCGCCTCAGAAACTGTTCGGCGCTTGCCTGGTGTCCGGACGGTTCCCTGACTGCTGAAAGGAGGGGAAGCTCGTGCTCCTGCCGAAGATGGGACGGTCTCCGAATACAGTCGCGGCCTTCAGGCCCATCGTGTTGCTGGACGAGGCGGGCAAACTCCTCGAGCGGGTAGTCGCTGCCCGCATCGTCCGGCACCTAGGAGCGGGCGGCCCTGACCTGTCCGACGCCCAGTTTGGATTTCGGGCGGGTTGGTCTACGGTCGACGCCATTCTGCGCTTGAAGGCCGCGGCTTCGGAGGCCGTCACCTCGAGGGAAGTGCTGTTGGCGGTGTCGCTCGACATCGCCAACGCCTTCAATAGTCTGCGATTCGGCTGCATCAAGGAGGCACTCCGGTACCATGGAGCGCCCCTCTACCTAAGGCGGCTGGTGGCAGACTACCTCGACGGCCGCAGCGTCCTCTTCGTGGACCGGGAAGGGGACGTTTTAAGGAGGGCTATGTCGTGCGGCGTCCCGCAGGGTTCGCTTCTAGGGCCGCTCCTGTGGGACATCGGCTACGACTGGGTCCTCCGTGGCCGGCTCCCCCCCGGTCTGGGCTTTATTTGCTACGCAGACGATACGCTCCTCACAGCCCGGGGCAGGACCCTCGAGGAGGTGGCAACGCTGGCCACCTCAGGTACCGCGGAGGTGGTCAGGTGGATCGGGGCGCTGGGGCTTAGGGTGGCCCTTGAAAAGTCGGAGGCCCTACTTTTCCATGGGCGCTGACGTGGCCTAACCGCCAGCGCCTCGATAACGGTCAATGGTGTGGAACTTCCGATCCAGGCCCACATCAAATATCTGGGCCTGGTATTGGATGGACGGTGGCACTTTGACGAGCACTTCCGCCGTCTTGCGCCAAAGCTCATCGGCACAGCGTCCGCCCTCGGGCGACTGATGCCGAATTTGGGCGGACCGTGTCTCGCGTATCGACGACTCTACGCGGGGGTAGTATGGTCGAGGCGGAGGTGCTCGCCGACGTCTATCGGTGGGTGACGACGGCGCGGGTGGGGAGCAGCTACCCCTCGCCGCGCAATCTCGTCGTGGCGGGAAGATGCCCGCCGCGCCACCGTCCTAAAGTAGAAGTCTCGGCTGGAGACGCCCCGGGCTGGTCTCTGGACCGTGGGGGCGCTCCAGCCGATCTTGGAAGAATGGGCAGGGTGGCAGCACGGGGTCCTCACCTTCCGGTTGGTGCATGTTTTGTCGGGGCATGGTTGCTTCGGCAAATACCTGCACATGATCGCAAGGAGGGAGACGACCCCAGGCTGCCACCACTGCAACTGCGGCGAGGACTCGGCGCAGCACACGCTCGAGTCATGCCGGGCTTGGGATGTGCAGCGCCGGGAACTCGTTGCAGTCATAGGCGTGGACCTGTCGCTGCCGGCCGTTGCGCGAGCGATGGTTGGCAGTGACAGGACCTGGACCGCGGTCGCCGCCTTCTGCGAGGCTGTCATCTCGCGGAAGGAGGTGGCGGAGTGGGCCCGGGAGGAATCCTCCTTCGGGGACCCGATTCGCCGCCCGCGCGCGGGGCGGCGTGCGCGCGCTTACTTGCGCCTGATGCCGCCCTAGCCGAAGCTGTGGACGGTGGGGTCGGGGAGTACCCTGACGTCCGCGGAAGCCTACTGCGAAGGTGTGACGCCCAAGTGCGCGGGGCGTCGCTCAAGAGAGGATGCCCGAAGGGGCTGCCGCCTGCGGATCGCGGTCGTAACGACGCGGTACTTGTGATCCACCGTAGTAAGGGCGGGTGAGGGCGCACGGTGAGTTTTTAGTGGGTGTGAGCCCCACACTACCCCGTTGTCTCCCCGGGCAGCGGGGTGTGCGGTAGGACATTTTTGCCCACCTAAATTTAAAAAAAAAAGGATTAATATTGTAATAAGTTTATTTAAAAATATAGTTTTATTTAAATTAAATTTTGTTTTTTTTTTCAACCTCCGGCGACAGCCTACGTAATTTATGATTTCCGTGCTAGACACCTACTGATGTGTTTGTAAATACCAATTATTTATTGCTTTTTAGTTCCTGGGTGTTCTATGAAGACGGTTTTTTTTAAATGGTTTATTTTTGTTTTCAGACTATTTTATACTCGTATTATTTTAATCTTTATGTCATCTAGTCATCAACATTTCGACAATAGTGACATGTGTTAGGACCCGTTGTACCTCATACCTAATCTAAATTGCGAGCAAAACTTTATTATTATTGCTTAGTTGGAGTAACAGTTCGTTGTAATAGGATCTCATTGGCTCTGGATGCGGAATAATACTCATTTAAGCTATTCATTTTCTTACTAAACATTTTATTAATGTGCTTGTATGTTGTAACAACATACTTACACAACACAACTGTGTGTGTGTGTTGTTTTGGGGAGGAAGAGGAACAGGGTGTAAAGATCCTCATCCACCATTGAAAAGGGAGGATCCTCCGACCATACGGGTGTTGTGCCTGGTGGGCATTCGTCCCCCACCCAGCGTGATGGCCAGATGGCAGGGCGACGCCCGCCGAACTGCCATGGCCAGTTGGAGGGCACGGCTGGAGGAGCCCCAGGCCGGTCCTCGGATCGTAGTGGCGCTCCAGCCAGCGCAAGAAGAGTGGGCGGGGCGACGGCACGGAGTCCTTCCCTTCCAACTGGTGCAGATGCTGTCGGGGCACGGTTGCTTCGGCAGATATCTGCACATAGTCGCAAGGAGGGAAGCAACTCCGGGCTGTCACCATTGCGGCTGCGACGAGGCCACGGCGCAGCACACGCTCGCGTCGTGCCCGGCTTGGGTCTAGCAGCGCCGTGAACTCGTTCCGACAATAGGGGGAGACCTCTCGATGCCGAGCGTCGTCAGAGCGATGCTTGGTAGCGACAGGAATTGGGCAGAGGTCACTGCCTTCTGCGAGGAGGTCATCTCGCGGAAGGTTCGGCGGAGAGGGGGTCTGGGGCGGCGCAGGCGCGAGTATTTTCGCTTAATGCCGTCCTAGCTAAGGCTGCGGATGGATGGACCAGGCAACGTCCGGCACCCGCAAGCCTCCCGCGAATGTGCGACGCTCCGTGTGCGGATGCGTCGCTCAATTGGTACCCGAAAGGATAAGCCGCCCGCGGACCACTGAAGGAATGTAATATAGTCCCGGTGGCCCGCCAATAAATTTATTTATTTAAATATATATAATATTTAAATAAATTTATTTATTTAAATATATATAATATTTAAATAAAGGTGGAGAGACGGCACACGGCGTTTCTTTAGTGGGTGAGGGCCCCAAACTACCCTGTTCGTTGCCTCAAACGATGGGGTGTGCGGTTAGGAAATTTTTTTCCCGCCTTAACAACAAAAAAAAACAAATAAAAACAAAACTGTGCACAGCCAAGACGTTGTTATTGCAATGAGTAAAGTGCTCTTCTCAAACTTAAGAATTATTTACCGTAGCAAAGCATACCTAGGGGTTTGCTTGTCAAAGTGGCTTGATCATCGAAGAGAGTCGAGAACTGAACTTGGTTAGAGAAGTTCATGCTCCCAATACTCTCGAATAACGAGAGGATTTACTACTCCTTGGAACTAACTACGATAAATGGGTCCTTCTTTGCAGCGAACGTGCAAAACTATCTTCGTGGGATGTATTTAACGAAGTTAAAGTATAAATTATTTGTGAATAAGGAAAAAGATTTTTAGTAGGAGCGGGAATCGAACCCGTGTCTTTTCCAATCCGGGGAAGTGCTTTAAGCCACTGAGCTATCCTACCGATCTTTCGAACATCCCAATCTCCTAATCACATTTGTCTTACGACCAACGCCATCTATCGGCAAGCATTTACATGCATCCAATATAATAAGTTTAGTTTTGTAATTAAAAATCATACTATTTGATGACGCGATTTTTTTAACATTTTAGATCTATATTTTTTAGCAATTGACACGCTCCGCTACTTTTTAAAGTATAAATTATTTGTGAATAAGGAAAAAGAGATTTTTAGTAGGAGCGGAAAATCTAAAATGTTTAAAAAATCGCGCCATCAAATAGTATGAATTTTAATTTTTTTTTCTTATTGCCAACGTTGGCAGACAAGCAAACGGCCCACCTGATGGTAAGTGGTAACACCGTCGCTCATGGACTTTGGCAACACCAGGAGTACAGCCAAGCCGCCGCCTACCGTGAGGAAAGTGCTCTTCTCAAACCTCGTTTAAAGAGGGACATGTCGTAGCGCTGGGGGAACACCGCAGCAGGAAGATCATTCCAGAGCCTACACGCACGTGGTAGAAAAGAGCGCTGGAAACGAACCGTCTTGGATGAGATCGTTTCCAGGTGGTGTGGATGAACCCTACTACGATGTCACGTGGTCCGATGGTAAAAAGGGGATGTTGGTATCACCTCAAACAGTTCCTCAGAGCACTCTCCATCGAAGATTTGATAGAGCACACAAAGAGACCCAGTCTCTCCGCCGCCCCAGCGACTTCAGTTCATCCGTGAGATTGGGATCGTCGACAATTCGAACAGCACGCCTTTGCAGGGAGTCAAGTGGGTGGAGTTGGTATTTTGGTGCGCCTGCCCAGAGATGTGAGCAGTACTCCACGTGCGGCCGGACTTGTGCCTTATAATGTGCAAGTCTCTGCATCGGTGTGAAGTACCGCTTGGTTCTGTTCAGGACGCCCAGTTTTTTGCTTGCCAATTTGGCTTTGTCCTCCAGATGACTCCCGAATTGGACTTTATTGGACTTTGCTTGAAATATCGATGCCGAGGATCCCAATACTACCGGAGATTGGGAAAGTTACTCATTAGAACTGTGGCGCCACGACAAATGCGTCCTTCTTTGCAGTGAACGCGCAAACCTGTGTCTTTGTAGGGTTGAATTGAACCAAGTTCTTTTCTCCCCATTCCGAGGCCCGCCCTAGAGAGCTCTCGATTTCAGACATAAGTTGTGCCCGTCTCTACTCCAGCATGTTCCGAGGAACTTTCTGATGGCCGGCATATCGCGAATCACCCGTACTGTCATCCGCATAGCAACGCATATTCTCTATCCAGAGCATGTCATTGATGTGCAGGATGAACAGCGTCGGAGAGAGCAACGAGCCTTGTGGTACGCCAGCATTAACCTCCATGGTATCGGAGCAGCAGCCATCTACTACGACTTTGATGCTCCGACCCCGCAGGAAGCTGGCGATCCATTTGCATAGTCCCTCGGGGATTCCATAAGATGGTAGCTTTGACAGAAGGGCTCTATGGCTATATATAGGCTAACTGATAGCGCCTCACCACCACTCTCCAAGGCCTCAGCCCAACGCTGGGTAAGATACACAAGAAGATCACCAGCGGACCGACCGTGACGGAAGCCATATTGGCAGTCACTGATCAGCTGGTGATCCTCTAGGTACTGCAGGAGCCGGCGGTTAATAACCTTCTCCAAGACCTTAGAGAGTAGAGATGTCATCGCAATCGGCCTGTAATTTGACGGGTCCGACCGGTCACCTCTTTTGGGAATCGGGTGAACATGGGCTACCTTCTACGAAGCTGGAACCCTGCCGTTACTGTATGAGAGACGGTACAGGCGCGTGAGGACGGGGGTCAACTCAGGGTCGCACGTTCGAAGAACCACCGCAGGGATGCCATCCGGCCCGCTCGACTTATGGACGTCCAGCAGCCGCAGCTCCCGCCTGACCGCACGCTGCGTGATGCGGATTTCAAGCAGTGAGCTTTCACACCGTGTGATGCCTACCATGCGGCCGCTACGTGCGGCCGCTCCGGCGTCCAAAGTCAAATTGGAGGCAAAGAGTTGGCCCAGTAGGTCGGTTTTCTCCTTTGCGCTATTTCGAAATATCAGTAGAATAGCTCAGTGGCTTAGAGCACTTCCCCGGATTGGAAAAGACGCGGGTTCGATTCCCGCTCCTACTAAAAATCTCTTTTTCCTTATTCACAAATAATTTATACTTTAAAAAGTAGCGGAGCATGTCAGTTGCTAAAAAATATAGATCTAAAATGTTTAAGGAAGTTATTTTCACCCCATTAGATAACACTGCAAGTTAGACACAAATTGGGCACGTTTCTCCTCCAGTTTCGTGTTCCAGTTCAGTCTTCGAAGGGATTTTCTGATAGCTGGTATAGTATATCATAGATCTCATACTGTCATTTGTACGCATTTCACAGTAATTAGTACGCAGGATGGACAGCACAGGCAGTCCACCGAGCCTTGTGTTACGTTAGCTTTATGCTGAACAGCGGATCCTGTTCTCACTGCTATTTTGCCTGTAGTAATGGATTTTGCTGCCAGAGATCATGATATCGTTAGGTCTGTGAACAACAGTTAATACTTACCATCTGGTAGGCCTTGACTTCTTTGCCTTAGCATATATAAACGGGAGATAAATAGCACCCAATTCAACCGTTCTTTAAGGGTATTGAGGCAAATAACTACTAATAGAAAAACATAAAACAAAAGCCTCACGCTTGTATTCCCCCACGTGGTAGGCAGACGTGTATTACACACCCACTATTAGCCAGCTATATTTAAGTCCTACGTAAGAGGGGGCGAGCTATTGCCGTTTACGTGGCACGTTTCCGAACTCCGGGCTGCTACTGAGAATTTTTCCACACCACTACAGAGACCGTTTACTACTAATAGATATCTAATAATTGTTATATACATACAAATGTTTTTACAACAGTTGTTTCAATAGATACTATGTAATGTAGTAAGTAGGTATTACTATACCAAATATTTCAGTATGTCCCTACCTACTACTACTACTTGGTGCCAGCCAAGGCAAGTAGGTAGTAGATAGATTTTATGTATGTAGTAAGTAGATAGATACTTGTGGGTAGTATCTATCTACTACCTATTAGACTTGGCTGGCACCGACTTCATATAGATGAGTGGGTGACGCTTATAATAATTATATTATTTATTTTTCGTATTTATGTGCCTATTTGCGGTTTTGAAGTCGGTTTAATATTTTTATAAAAAATAATTTTGCGTCATTTGTTTCAAATCAAGCCATAAGTCAATGAACTTTCCATTCTCTACTCAGACAGTGCAACAACGTTATACTCTAGAGAGCATCGCTAGCACAATCTAATCAATGCATCGGGGAATATGGGAATAATTCACAATTAAATATTGATGCTTTATGAACAAATTGAATACGTATAGCAGCACCTACAAGTCCTAGAAATCACAAGTAATATCGCGTAATATATGTACATAAATGCTATATCACGTTTTAGGCATTTTGATGTGAAACATCTAATGCGGAGGGAGGGTAAAATCGGCTGTTAGCGTGGCGACGCTTTTATTTTACTTGTCCCGTTCAAATCTTGCAAGTTAAATTTGACACACTTCCCGGTTTTCGATTGAGCTGAAATTTTACACGCATGTGTATGTCGCGTGACAATGCAATATTATGATGACATGGAGCTGATCTGATCATAGAACTGGAAGGTAGACATAGGAACTCTATAATGAAACGCCGCAACCCCATCGAGTTTGGGCTCGTATGGTTCGTCTTGCCGAGTACTTTGTGTCTAGAAGGTATCCAGGGGCTGATAATGAAGCTGGAAGGTGGCCATAGTTACTCCATAATGAAACGACGTAACCCTATCCTATCGAGTTTATACTCGTTTGATTCGTCTTGAGGAGTACTTTGTCAATTTATGATCATTTTATTTCTACAAAATAATTTCGATGTTTTCACATTTGCTAGACGTCCCGCGACGTCTAGTTTTCTTTTATAATCCGTGAGTTGCAAACAAGCATATGGCTTACGTGATGGTAAGTGGTTGCCGGTTGGCCGTGTGGGGCCGGCTTTAGAATTGTCCCACCCCCTCTCCACGCATGGGAATCGTAAGAGCCGACTGAGGGAATACCGGGGGAGTGGGCAGCAGCACTCCTTCGAGTATTAAATTATTAAATTGAGTTAAACAGTTTAGGTACCTAGGACATATTGTCTGCGAGGACCTTTGTGATGAGGCAGATATGGACAGAGAGCGTAGGGCACTGACGGTTAGAGCGAATATGCTGTCCAGTAGATTTGCATCTTGCTCATACGAAGCAAAAATTACACTCTTTAAAGCCTACTGCCAATCATTCTACTGCAGTAGCTTGTGGACGGCATACACTCAGAAAGCCCTCAACGCTCTGCGTGTGCAGTATAACAATGCTTTTAGGGTGCTGATGCGGCTCCCGCGGTTCTGTAGTGCATCCACCATGTTCGCAGAAGCACGCACCGATGGCTTTGCGGCTATCATGCGGAAAAAGATTGCCTCACTGCTGAGTAGAACCCGTGCGAGCAGCAACAGCATAGTGAAGGCTATTACGGATAACTTTAGCTGTCCAATTCTGCGTCACCACATTAGGATTCTTATAGCATAATGTAATATAGTAATATAATGTAAGATATATAGTAATATAATAATAATTGTTGTGTGTATTATGTTTAATTTAATTTTGATTTTGATTCTACCATTTAATGTAATTTATAATTTACAATTTAATTTCATTTATTAATTAATTTAACTTAATTTGTCATATGGATCTAGAATCTGAAATAAATTATATTTGATTTGATTTGATTTGATTTGATTAACAACACCCACTGCGATTGCCAACCCGCTTGCCAAGCTTGGCAATTATGGCACTATCCCCCATTCTTGGGGAGGCCTATGTCCAGCAGTGGACGTTAAAGGGCTGATGGATGGATGGTAAGTGGTTGCCGTAGTCTATAGAAGCTAGCAATACCAAAAGCGTTACTCGCGCGTCGCTATCTCCAAGAAAGGGATAAGAAGTGAAGAGAAGGCATAATGTGGAAAGGATAGGAAGGCATAAAAAACACAGCATCACGCCTGTATTCCCCAAAGGGGTAGGCAGAGGTGTATTACACACCCACGACTCGCCAGTTATGTTTAAGTCCCACGTAATAGGGGGCGAGCCTATTGACGTCTACCGGGCACATTTTCAAACTACGGGCTGCTACTGAGAATTTTCCTTTTTACAAAAAAGCCTAATAACACTGCCCGATCCGGGGATCGAACCCGAGACGTCATGATCAGCAGTCACACTACCGCATTCACATGCACTCTACAACTTAAACACAACGAGGTAATTTACTAATAATTATACTCCATAATATGACGACTAAGTAACATGATTATGACTTTCAACATTTGTTTATAATGCCTTTATAATCCTTGTGGTAGATGCACATTTATCCCAAGAACATGAACAGGCCAGCTCGTTAGGGAAAGTGCCATCCTCCCATAGATCAGAGTGAAACAACGACAAAAAAGGCGTGCTTATCTTTTTTTTGTACTTACTTACTTATCACGCCATTTCCCTTGCGGGGTAGGCAGAGAGAACAGAGTGCCAAGAGGTTCTATTCTTGCATACATCTCTCGCTTCCTCAACATTCATAACTCTCTTCATACAGGCTCGCCGGTTTCGGAGACTCCTGACTCCACCTTCCTTCAATACATGACCGATTTGGTCTAGGTAGGTGAGTTTCGATCTCCCCCTGTACCTACATCCTTCCACTTTCGCATTGTATATCTTCTTAACCAGTCTTTTCTTAATCAGTCTTTACTTTTGAATACAGTGATCCAAAGTCAATGGTATTCAGTGCACATCATACCAGAAGAACAGCTAAGTTATTTCTTTTTCTTACTTAAAGATAACTAGTTATCTTTAAGATAACTTAGCTGTTCTTCTGGTATGATGTGCACTGAATAACATTGACTTCGGATCACGGCTAATTTAAACGACGTGGTCATTAAAAAAAAACTTTTAGTGGCTGTTTGCTGCATAACATGATAATATCATCGTGCTGGGTAATGATCCGGCTTTGTTTGATAATACAAAGACGACGAGCTAAAACGAGTTCCCTTATAAAAACTGGGTTAATACTCTAGTTAATAATCATTAAAAGATCATCTCATCCATCCATCCATCAGCCTTTCATCGTCCACTGCTGGACATAGGCCTCCCCAAAATGGGGGTTTTACCATAATCGCCACGCTTGGCAGGCGGGTTGGCGATCGCAGTGGATGTTTTTAGTAGACAGGGGAACGCTGCTGCCCGGTCGCCTGGTAATCCCATAGTCGGCTTTTACGACTCCTATAGGAAGAGACGGGGTGGGCTATTCTTGGTGCCGGCCATCTGCTTGGGTTTAACTTTTTTTTTATAGCTGATGATAGCAGACAATCCACGGCTCACCTGATGGTAAGTTATAACCGTCGCTAATGGACTCAACTATACCGAGAGTATGATCAAGCCGCTGCGCACCATTCCATTTTTTAGATATAAAATGAAAGAATAAACGGCTTTCTTCTGCTACAGCCAAAACAGACTGACGTGCTTCATGAACGGACACACAGAAGACGGTGGCACCGACCCGTTCGGGCCCGAAAGCAAATCAGTACTCTCACTTGGTACCCAGCCCTACCACCAGTAATGCAATGGGTGATAATTGCTTACTTCCCTTTGTCGCCTTGTACGAAACCTGCGGAAAACGATGGGGTGGTGGCACTTGTATTCTAAGTCCGTCATCACACTAACTAATTGAGTCAGCTGCTGCTGACTTTTTAAGGGGTTTACGCCGTAGTGACACAGCAGAAAATCGATTAAATGGGTACGATAGATTTTGTAAAGTAACTATAATAAACATACATAGCATTACGCCTGTATCCCCGAAGGGGTAGGCAGAGGTGTGTTACACACCCACGGTTTACCAGCTATGTTTAAGTCCCACGTAATAGGGGGCGAGCCTATTGCCGTCTACCGTGTACATTTCCAAACTCCGGGCTGCTACTGAGAATTTTTCTTTTTATGAAATAGCTCAATAGCACCGCCCGACCCGGGGATAGAACCCGAGACCTCATGATCTGTAATCGCTCACACTACCGCTACACCACTGAGGCAGTAACTTTAGTTATAAGCAAACATTAGCTTGCCGTGCTTCTCGAACCACAAGAGTATTATTCAAGTAAATATTGTCACATTAAATAAAATCAATCGCCCCGGGAAAATTGCAATAAAATGCCGTTCGTTATGGATTATTGCTATGAATTTTACAGATATCGCTTCGCACATATAGAGAACAATTCAACCGAGAAATTAAACCGGCTTCTATTTAAAATATTTCTGCTCGTAAATACTGTGATCTGTCAACTGAGATATCTATAGACGAAGTATTTTTTTTAGTTTTTATTGTAAACTGATAGATAATTACAGCAAATTCGTCTTTTCTAAATTTTATAAGACAAAGCCATATTTCGAGTCTGTCTCTTTTTCAGCTTATTTCTTATAAACCACACAAACGACTTTGATACATAATTATATATTTTAAGGTATATTTAGAGAAACTATTATTATCATAAAACAATGTTTTGATCTATATTTTAGCATTTGACATGCTCAGCTACTCTTAACCACAATGTACCATTTAAATGGTACGATAGCTCAATGGATTAGAGCACTTCCCCGGAAAGGAAGGGACGCAGGTTCGATTCCCGCTCGTACTAAAATACTCTTTTTCCTTATTCACAAATTATAATTTGTATTATAAAACAATGTTTTATAATTACAAAGTCGCGAAATATTTAAAATTCATAACCTACCATTAAAAATAATTCACTAGTGTTGTAGTTCTTCAAAAATTCTATATACTACATTTTCTTCGGACTGAACCCAAGATGAATCAATAAGGTAGTTCTTGCCTTCTACAGACGTGAACAAAAAAGAAATTTCCATAAAACATTGATTAAAAACTCCACAGTGCCAAAAACATACCTCTTCCATTAACTTGAACTAAATAAAAATGCAAATTGGAGTTTCTAAAAGGGTTCTCTCTCTAATACATTTCAGATAGATTTTAAGACGTAAAAGTATTTAAGTAGCACAGGTGCTACCTGAACGGCAATATGCTTTGCAGAAAACCTTTTAAGTTTAATAAAACGGTACATCTCGTCGCTCTGAGTCCATAAAAAACCTGTCTATGGTTTTTAGCCAATATTACAGTCCCTCTATTAGATAAAAGTCTTCTTTAAAATGAAAAGCTTAGGCCACAGATTTATCAGCCTAATGCGGGTTCAAAAGTAAGCAATCAATCGAGAAAATCTATCGGTCATACAGATTTTCTCACATTGTTTTCACATAACTATTTGCTATGCTGATAATTTAAAAAAGTTTGTTTCCAAAATACTAATCTCCAGACAGGTAATCCAATTCAACTCCTTGTCTTGGCGGTAATCATTCTTTCCTCTAGTGACCTTGCTTATCCCTGCATGAATGGGCTGGCTCAATCGGGGAAATACCACCCTCTCGCAGAGGATCAGCATGAATCAACGTAACGTCCTATTATTGTACTTCGTATAGTGAGTGAGAGCGCTAGAGGCCTAAATCCCCATCTTATGATCCTTCCTCTATACTATACCTCCTATTCTAAGCTTAATTTAATTGAAAAAAGTTATCAGTTTCATATTAGAGGTGTGATCGGTCGGTGTTTCCGATAAGAATGCCCATTGCCCACATTCCATTTTGACGATGTCTAGGTACGTGCCACAAGTTACGTCACGACGTTATTAATTTTTTTTTTTTTTGCCCTCTCACAAAATATCGTAGGTGAAGTAATGTAACATAGTTCTAGTGGCCCGCCAATACAGGCGGAGAGACGGGTGAGGGCCCCACACTACCCTGGGGGGTTAGACGGAATCTCATATCTCACCATCGAGATCGTATCGTCTCGCTTGTGACTGGTAGAGAAACCGACGCGAGATGTCGCAATAATCCGTTGGCCAATCACGGATCTCTCAACCAATCTCAGTAATCACGATACGATTGACATGTGAGATATGAGATTCCGTCTAACCCCCCAGTTCGTTGTCCCGAACGACGGGGTATGCGGTTAGGTAGATTTTTTCACGCCTCAACAAAAAAAGGTTTACTGTTATATTTTGTTTGTTGAATAATGGGATGTTTTATTTCTTCGCGATGGTGTTGCGACAGTAATGTCCAGGGTGTTGCTAGCCTTTACATTAATCGCTTACCAATAGGCAGACCGATAATTTTGTTCACCCTTATGGACTACAAAAAAAAACCCTGTATAAAATTATTGGATATAGACAATATATTTCTAGGCTCCACTTTGATCTTCATAACAATAAATATTAATTAAAAGGTATGTCTTTTCAGGCGCTTTATGTATAAATACTAACTGTGAACTAACAACTTTTCATAAGATTTATAAAAAATATTAGATTTAGAAAGTATATTTTCTAGGCTCCACTTTGATCTTCATAACAATAAATTTTCATTAAAGAGTACGCCTTTTTAGGGGCGTTATGTTTAAGCACTAACTGCCTACTTACAACTTTACGTAAGATTGCACAAGTTTTGTTTTATGTTTTATATTTTGTAGTTGATCTTTCTTCACGCGCTCGGTGAAGAAATTACTTCTATACGATATGAAAGTAAGTAATAATACTAAAGCGTAAATAATAAAGGTCCCAACATTCTATCCCATAGAGAACTTCCTGTTCTTGAAATTGAATATTTGCATCGTTTCGTAATTATACATTTATAGAGCAAAATAAACTTTGATTTTTATTATATTTATGTATATTAAACACAAAGTGAAAAATGTGAAATCGAAAATAACAGTCAGAAGCAGGATGTGAACCTGCATCTTCTGGATACCCTCCAGATGCTTTACCAATTCAGCCATCCTGACAATTGCTCCTGACTGCTAATTTCGATAACACATCATACTTAACGTCTTTGGGTGACGCCTGCGCCATCTGTCAGAAGTATTTTCATACATTATACCGACCAGGTAAACTTAATTTTACAATTAAGATTTTACCTAATAATGACGCAAACCCTTTTAAATATTGTTATTTAAAAGGGTTTGCGTCAGTTGTTATTTTCGATTTCACATTTTTCACTTTGTGTTTAATGTATAGTGCTAAACATGTCAAATGCTAAAAATATCTTAATATTTATGTATATTTAATTTCGTTCGTTTCGAGTTATTTGCGATTGTGTAAATAAGATTCTAGCAATTTAAGTGCACCTCTTATTACACAAGCCCCTGCATTTTTAAAAGTGTATTATGCCAGAGTATTACGCTAAACATATATTTCTGTAGAGAATCTAAAATAGAAGAATTTTGTATAATAATACCTTATTCAATCTTAATAAAGAATTATTATACAAAAATAGTATTTCAGTCAAAATGGTAAAAGCTTGATTAATTACGTAGGTCGTGCAAGCGGTAACCTGATAAACCAGGGCTCTGCATTTGCGTGAATTTTTTCAGATAGAGACGTGGCTTAGTAACCGACATTGGTGGATCATGTTGCGAGTTCGAATCCTCCTCCACCTCCACCTCCATCAGACTTTCATCGTCCCCTGCTGGACATAGGTCTCACCAAGAGAACGCCACAGCGAACAGTCCTGTTGCATGCAACGAATGCCTGCGACTTTGACCATGTCATCGGTCCACCTGGTGGGACGCCATCCTACGCTGCGCCGTCCGATACGCGGTCGCCACTCGAGAACCTTTCTTCCCCAACGGTTGTCGGTTCGTCGAGCGATGTGGCCAGCCCAGTGCCACTTCAGCATACTGACCCAGTAGGCTATGTCGGTTACTCCCGTTCTTCCACGGATTTCGGTATTACGGATCTTATCCCGTAGAGAGATCCCAAGCATTTATTTCAATCACAAGATTTTATTTCAATTAGAAGATTTTTAATTTATTTAGTGCAAGTGCCGTGTGGGGCCGGCTTTAGAATTGTCCCACCCCTCTCCACCTATGGGAGTCGTAAGAGCCGATTGTGGGAATACCGGGGGAGTGGGCAGCAGCACTCCTTCGAGTATTAACAACATCCACTGCGATCGCCAACCCGCCTGCCAAGCGTGGCGATTACGGCACTATCCCCCATTCTTGGGGAGGCCTATGTCCAGCAGTGGACTTTAAAAGGCTGATGGATGGATGGAGTGCAAGTGGTGGGGGTAACCGACATGACCTATATAAGGCGCTGTAATTATATACGACTTCACCCTGCCCCGGCCCGTGGCCCCTGCGCCCGCAGCACTTGCGCATATTTTGTGGACAAACATGCGCATTGTGTTCGGGCGTAGCTGGTCACGGGCCGGGGTAGCCCCCTAGACTGTCTACTGAAGTCTTACTGGTATTTTATTGATACAGTCAAGACATGCCACTGCCAAGTCGCTAGTAGTCCAGTTAATAACAAATGTAATAACTGAAATGCTAATTGTGTGTCGAGGCTGTGTAAATAAAAGTATTTTTCATTACTCATACCATGAAAGTAGGCCTGAAGTTGCATGAGGAGCGGGTTGAAAGTAATACTTTTCAGCCCTAAGAAGAGTTACTTTCAACTGACAGCTGAGTAATTATAAAAAAAAAACAGTTCTATTTTCAGTACAGCCAGTCAATTACAGCGCGATTTAAAATTGAAATAACATAATGTTAAGTATTTAAAAGAATTTGTTTTTTATATGACTTTATTTTAATATGGTTGCAACTATATCTTTAAAATAACGAAGATTTATATTTTTTCAATGATTAAAATGAAAAATAATGGCATAATAGCTGACAGGCCACAGAAAAAAAAACAAAATCGGCGGGAAAACGGCGATTCCAAATTAAATTTTTTAGTCTCCCATTTTTTCTTTAGCTAATTCATGATTTTTATTTTTAGTTTCCTCGTATTCGTAATGAAAAGCACAGAGTTTACCTCGGGATAAAGACTTTGCTTTGTTGCTTTCAACCCTAGGGTAACAATGTACTATTCTTTCTTTCTTCTATCTACGTATTTTAACTATTTTTTTTTTATTCTTGCCGTTTATTTTAACTACCTCGGTGGTGTAGCGGTAGTGTATGTGACTGCTAATCATGAGGTCTCGGGTTCGATCCCCGGGTCGGGCAAAGATATTGAGCTTTTTCCTAAAAAGAAAAATTCTCAGTAGCAGCCCGGAGTTTGGAAATGTGTCCGGTAGACGTCAATAGGCTCGCCCCCTATTATATATAGCATAGCTTGCGAGTCGTGGGTGTGTAATACACTTCTGCCTTCCCCTTCGGGGAATACAGGCGTGAAACTATGTTTTTTTTATTGCTTTTAGTGTCAGACGAGCCACGGCCCATCTGATGGTAAATGGTAACCGTCGCTCATGGACTCAACTATACCGAGAATATTGTCAAGCCGCTGCTCACCATTTCATTTCACAGATATTAATTGAAAGAATAAACGGCAAGAATAAATCTCCTGCTACAGCTAAAACGCAACCATGAGCTTCATGGCCGGTCACACGGGAGATGGTGGTACCAACTAGCTCGGGCCCGATACCAAGTGAGTACTCCCACTTGGTACCCAGCCCTACCACCAGTCATGCAATGGATGATAATTGCTTACTTCCCTTAGTCACCTCATATGACCCGTGGGAAGGATTGGGATGGTGACAATTGTATTCTTAGTCCGTCACCACACGGACACTGTGTTCTTTGTTAATTATATTTCACTTCTAACGCTAAAAATACATATATGTTATAAATGGTATGCAATTTATACACCGACTTAGCCTCTATACTAATAATGCTATAAAGAAGAATGGCGGTTTTCGGCCTCAACTCCTACAGAAATAAAACTTATACGAAAAAGAAGTAAATTTTTACTCATAACTATTTACTTCAGTATTATTTCAAGGAAACTTGTCTGAGTAGAGAAAATAAATTCCAATATTGCGATTATATTGTAATAAATCGATACGTGCAAATCATCGATACAAAGCATTTTACTTTTATGAGATGATTCAATCTACATTGTACCTACCTTTAATCAGATTGGTTCCTTCATTATTTACATCCCAAGTATAGGTTCCTAGGTATTTCTCAAGGTAACAATGAAGTATTTTATAGAGTTATTTATTTCGATTTACTAGTTTTTTATAATCGATCATTTACTCAATCCATCCATCATCCATCAGCCTTTCGACGTCCACTGCTGGACATAAGCCATTTACTTAATACTTAACTTAAACTATTGTTTTTTAGGATGGCAACAAATTCCCACTTGTCAATAATCAATTATTTTATTTTTTAGACATTTACGTTATGTTGTCGATGTTGTCCCTGCGCAGGCGCTTTGTAGATTTTTTTCTGTGCTTTGATTATTATTTTTTACCTCAGCTTTGTATTTTGGACTATGTATCTTGCATCTTGCCTCTGTGGTGCAGCGGTAGCGTGAGCGACTGCTGATCATGAGGTCTCGATGAGGGTTCGATCCCCGGGTCGGGCAGTGTTATTGAGCTTTTTCGTAAAAATAAAAATTCTTAGTAGCAGCCCGGAGTTTGGAAATGTGCCCGGTAGATCGCAATAGGTTCGCCCCCTATTACGTGAGTCTTAAACATAGCTAGCGAATTGTGGGTAATCAATACAGCTCTGCCTGCCCCTTCGAGGAATTCGGCGTGATGCTATGTATGTATGTACTTTGCATATTATATTATATAATAATCCTTATTTGCCACCCTGATAGTATAAGAAAATCTTTTGAACTACAAGTGGGTACACGAGAGCTGAACTAAAATGATATTTTTTTCAGCAATATTATGTTTTAAAAATGATACATCCATAAAGCCCCTCAGTAAAGCTAAATACATGATATACGGCTTACGTAACATCGCCCTCATTAGTATTGTTACATATTTATCCTGTCGTTAAGACGAGGTAGCGATTCAACTTACGAGTAGCTTCAGTGAAAGCGCTCGTTAACCATGCAATATATGCAAAACTGAATCTATACACAAATATGCTACGTGCACAGATCCTGAAATACATAATTATAATACAGACCTTAGTTTGTACATTCTAAACAAGTACAACTAGGGTAAACTGTATAATGATTGGCACTCTAAGCATATTTAAGATTGATATATATAATTTTTAAATTAGTAGGTATTTAAAAAGTCAGCAAACATTGATAAAGGGTTCTCTGGTATGGATATTTTCAAATGAAAATGCATTAATCAATCTAATTAGAGACATTTAATAGAAAAACAAAAAAAAACAAAAAACTTGAGAGGTGTCAAGGGACACCAGGATGGAACGAAGTTCCTTTCTAAAATGTACTAAATTAAAAGAGTTTGAGTTACTAGGGGATTAGATTTTTATGCATACACACACCCACACACACACACACACACACACCCACACACACACACGTATATATATATATATATTGTCTGTATAAAATCTCTACTTACCTAACTCCATCAGCAATATCCGCAACTTGTGAAGAAACACTGTCAGGATTCATTATTATTATTATTTATTATGTACAAAAAACCTGTATACACTCAACAAAAATAATCGTCGCGACACCACACTGTTCCATGCGAAATAGAAATGAAAATAATATAAACTTATATAAAAAATATAACAAAAAAACAAATAAAGAAATATAACAAAAAACCGAACAAAAAGCAAAAAGTGTCGTGACAACTTTTCGTAAGAATTTTTTCCGTCTAGCCCCCTTTCACAACGCGCGATAAGGAACTTCGTTCCAATATAAATATTTGAAATTAGTCATTCGCACCATAAGTACGGTTACTGTTATTGACACATAGAAATCAGTTATTGGCACCTAATAACGTAAGATTATAACAGAAAATTGGTCAAAAAAAGCACTCTTTGCCAATATTTACCTAAAAACTAAGCATAATAATAAATTACAGTCGTTAATTCATGACCCTTATTAGAAAGTGATGTTTTAACAGTTCTGCATGGCGCCGGTATATATTTATTTTCTTTAGTGCTGCCAGCTATAATATTATAAGACCTACTTTTTTCTGCAAGCAATGTTACTATTGCAGATTATGAAAAAAAATAGAACAGATGTTTTTTGCTATACCAGTTCTTAATATTTGCATTTAAAATGCAAAGTGCAAATGACTAAGGGGGTGCCAGCAATACTATAGTTTACCCTATATCTATACGTGCTGAATCCTTGCTAATATTATAAATAGCAAAATATACTCCAGCGACCGTTATGAAATTTAGACTAATTATATTATAGTTTAACTGCCTCTGTACGGTGCAGCGGTAGTTTGAGCGACTGCTAATCATAAGGCCTCGGGTTCGGTCCCCGGGTCGGGCAATTTTATTGACCTTTATCGTAGAAAGAAAGATTCTCAGTAGCAGCCCGGAGTTTGGAAACGGCAATAGGCTCGCCCCCTATTACGTGAGACTTAAACATAGCTGGCGAATTGTGGGTAATCAATAAACCTCTACCTACCCCTTCGAGGAATTAAGGCGTGACGCTATTTTTTGATGTATACACTAGCTGTTACCCGCGACTTCGTCTGCGAGGAATTTAATAAAACCACCCTTTAAATTTAAGACTTTTGAATTTAAAGAGAAAATTTGACGGTATTATGGGAATTCGTGGTATAAATACCGTCTCACCTTTTCCACATCCGGATATTAAATAGTACATTGTTAACCTAGGGATGAAAGCAACTTATTTAGTGCCGAGACGGGGTTTCTAATAGAGGGTAGTTAATAGTTCGAGGGACTAAATAAGTCTTTATCCCGAGGTAAACACTGTGCTTTTCATAACGAATACGAGGAAACTAAAAATAAAAATCATGAATTAGCTAAAGAAAATATGGGAGACTTTAAAAAATTTAATTTGGAATCGCCGTTTTCCCGCCGATTTTGTTTTTTTTTTCTATGGCCTGTCAGCTATTCAGCCATTACTTTTCATTTTAATCATTGAAAAAATATAAATCTTCGTTATTTTAAAGATATTTAGTTGCAACTATATTAAAATAAAGTCATATAAAAAACAAATTCTTTAATAAATACTTAACTTTATGTTATTTCAATTTTACATCGCGCTGTAATTGACTGGCTGTACAGAAAATAGAACTGTTTTATTTTTTTGTAGTTAGCCCACCAGACACAACACCCGTCTGGTCGGAGGATCCTCCCTTTTCAATGGGGGATGAGGAACTCACCACCCCTGTTCCTCTCACCCCAACTGGTGACCCCGAGCAAGAACGTCAGCGCCGCAGCCTTCGCAAGCTACATCATCGTGACTTCATCATCACTTCCTCAAGCTTTCCAGCAGGGAGTCATACAGCCAGCCAGCATCCACGGCTACGGGTATCCTAACATCACCCACACAGCCTTCTCAGCGACCTTGGCACAGCACACTGCACTTCGGCCGGTCAGCAAGCAGAGACGCACTTCTCTCCTGGTCGACGCAGCAGCCAGCCACTACGCAGCACTGCACCACTCCGACTCACTAAAAATCCCAATCTTCTCACCACATTTGTATTACGACCAACGCCATCTATCGGCAAGCATTTACATGCATCCAATATAGTAAGTTTAATTTTGCAATTAAAATTCATACATATTTGATGGCGCGATTTTTTATACATTTTAGATTCCAGACCCGTGAGGTGCGCCGAACTGCGCATTTCCAGGCTGGATGATTCCGTGACGGCGGAAGAGATCTGGGAGGCAATTGTCCCGAAAACCGGGTCTCCCAGCAGTGCCGTCCGGGTGGGCGCCATTCGCCCAGGTCCATGTGGTGTGGGTGCCATCTGGGTATCGTGCCCTGTCGCGGCGGCCAAGGATTTGGTCGCCGCCGGTAGACTTCTGGTGGGCTGGAGCGGCACGCGGGTAATCGCATTGGAGCCCCAGCCTGCCAGGTGCTACAAGTGCATGGCGGTTGGTCACACCCGGCCGCTGTGCACAAACTAATTCGACTGAGCAGCGGGCTTTGTTTCCGCTGCGGTCAGGCAGGGCACCAGGCGCCTGCCTGTTCTGCCACCCCACACTGCCCCGCGTGCGCGGCGGGCAATCGCCCCGCCAACCACTGTATGGGGCGGGTAGGGTGCAGGCCTCCGGCCAAGTCAGGCCCTAAGAGGGGGGTGAGCAGCCAATCGGCCCCGGCTGCCCAACCCGGAGCGGCTGGACCACCGCAGCGCATGGAGGAGGATATCGTGGTCCAATAACGGATCACGACGCTATCCTCCTCCAAGGGAATCTCGGCAGTTCCGCCAGGGCCCAGAACCTCTTCCTGCAATCCATGGCGGAGCGGTCGATCGGTGTTACCGTGGCCGCGGAGCCCTACATAGTCCCGGACCCCCCCAATTGGGCGGGTAGCGGGGATGGCTCCGTGGCGGTCGTCGGTTCGGCGGCGCCGCATTTCCCGCCCTTGTTAGTCAAAGACCAGGGCACGGGATATGTGGCGCCTGAATGGGGAGGGGTCACGCTGTATGGCGTGTACTTCTCCCCTAGTCGTAGTCTGGCGGCTTTCGAGGTCTTCCTGCACAGCCTGGAGACCTCGATACGGCGTATAACACCGAGCCCTGTGCTCGTGCTGGGGGACTTCAACGCCAAATCAACGGCGTGGGGGTCCCCCAGGACGGACGCCCGAGGTGCGGCGGTCCAAGAGTGGGCGGCAGCGGCGGACCTCGTGTTGCTCAACCAAGGGTCCACCCAAACGGGCGTGCGGCCCTGGGGCGGGACCTTTCGTTCGCAAGCCCCGGTGTCGCCGCACGCGTAAGGAGCTGGCGAGTCCTGGAAGAGGTCGAGACCCTATCTGACCACAGATACATTCAGATAGAGGTCTCCCGGACCCTTCAGGGCGCCAGCAAGGGTCACGCGGCCGACAGAACTCCCGCTTTTCCGCGATGGGCTGTGGGTAGGCTCGACCGGGACCTGCTAGTGGAGGCGGCCATTTTTCAATCTTGGCTACCTCCCCCCCTGACGGAAGACGTGGCCGCATTTGCGGCATGCTTGCGCAGATCTGCGATGTGGCCATGCCCCGCGTGCGGCGCCCGCCTCGACGGAAGGGGGTCTACTGGTGGTCCCCGGAGCTGGCGGACCTCCGTGCGGCCTGTATTTGTGCCCGGAAGTCCTACACCCGCAGACGACGTCGCCGAATCCGCGACGAAGAGCGGGAGGGCCAGCTGTATGCGGCGTACAGCAGTGCGCGCGCCGCGTTTAAGCTGGCCATCTGTCATGCCAATGATGCGTAAAGGCAGGAGATGCTGGAGGGTCACGAGCGTGACCCCTGAGGACGTCGTCATCGTTCTGCACCTAGGAGCGGTCGGCCCCGAACTGTTCGACGCCCAGTTTGGTTTCCGGGCGGGTCGGTCTACGGTCGACGCCATTCTGCGCTTGAAGGCCGCGGCTGCGGAGGCCGTCACCTCGAGGGAAGTGCTGTTGGCGGTGTCGCTCGACATCACCAACGCCTTCAATAGTCTGCCATTCGGCTGCATCAAAGAGGCGCTCCGGTACCATGGAGTGCTCCTCTACCTAAGGCGGCTGGTGGCAGACTACCTTGACGGCCGCAGCGTCCTCTTCGTGGACCAGGAAGGGGATGTGTAAGGAGGGCTATGTCGTGCGGCGTCCCGCAGGGTTCGGTTCTTGGGCCGCTCCTGTGGGACATCGGCTATAACTGGGTCCTCCGTGGCCGGCTCCCCCCCGGGCTGGGCGTAATTTGCTACGCAGACGATTCGCTTGTCACAGCCCGGGGCGGGACCCTCGAGGAGGCAGCAACGCTGGCCACCTCAGGTACCGCGGAGGTGGTCAGGTGGATCGAGGTGCTGGGGCTTAGGCCACCCCTTGAAAAGTCGAAGGCCCTACTCTTCTATGGGCGCCAACGGGGCCCGCCCGCCAGCGCCTCGATAACGGTCAACGATGTGGCTTCCCAATCCAGGCCCACATCAAATATCTGGGCCTCGTATTGGATGGACGGTGGCACTTTGACGAGCACTTCCACCGTGATGCACCAAATCTCGTCGGCACGGCGTCCGCCCTCGGGCGACTGATGCCGAATTTGGGCGGACCGAGTCTCGCGTGTCGACGACTCTACACCGGGGTAGTACGGTCGATGGCACTGTACGGCGCGCCCGTGTGGGCGGAGTCCCTGGCCGCTCGCAATTGGGCCCTCCTGTGGCGTCCACAGAGGGTCGTAGTGGTCAGGGCAATACGCGGGTACCGCACGGTCTCGACCGAAGCAGCCTGCGCGTTGGCCGGAACCCCCCCGTGGAATCTGGAGGCATAGTTGCTCGCCGACGTTTATCGGCGGGCGTAGACGGCGCGGGCGGGGGGCAGCCGCCCCTCGCCGAACGCAATCTCATCGTGGTGGGAAGATGCCCGCCGCGCCACCGTCCTAAAGTGGAAGTCTCGGCTGGAGACGCCCCGGTCTGGTCTCTGGACCGTGGGGGCGCTCCATCTTGGAAGAATGGGCAGGGCGCCAGCACGGGGTCCTCACCTTCCGGATGGTGCAGGTTTTGTCGGGGCATGGTTGCTTCGGCAAATACCTGCACATGATCGCTAGGAGGGAGACGACCCCAGGCTGTCACCACTGCGACTACGACGAGGACTCGGCGCAGCACACGCTCGAGTCGTGCCCGGCCTGGGATATACAGCGCCGGGAACTCGTTGCAGTCATAGGCGTGGACCTGTCGCTGCCGGCCGTTGCGTGAGCGATGGTTGGCAGTGACAGGGCCTAGACCGCGGTCGCCGCCTTCTGCGAGGCTGTCATCTCGTGGAAGGAGGCAGCGGAGAGGGCCAGGGAGGAATCCTCCTTCGCGGACATATTCGCCGCCGGCGCGCGGGGCGGCGTGCGTGCGCTTACTTGCGCCTGATGCCACCCTAGCCGAGGCTGCGGACGGTGGGGTCGGGGAGTACCTTGCCGTCCGCGGAAGCCTACCGCGAAGGTGTGACGCCCAAGTGCGCGGGGCGTCGCTCAAGAGAGGGTGCCCGACGGGGCTGCGGCCTGCGGTTCGCGGTCGTAATGACGCGGTACACGTGATCCGCCGTATCAAGGGCGAGTGAGGGCGCACGGTGGGTTTTTAGTGGGTGAGAGCCCCACGCTACCCCGTTGTCTCCCCGAGCAGCGTGGTGTGCGGTAGGACATTTTTGCCCACATTAAATAAAAAAAAATTAAAAAGGGGGGCCCAGAGAGGAAGATTGCTTAGGGCATCAAATTACCTTAATCCGTGATGTATGGATATGTAAATTACTGGTAACCACTTAAACTGAGATCAAAATTGTGAAACATGATCATACCGTGTGCTGACGGACTAAGAATACAAGTGTCACCACCCCATTCTTTCCCACGGGTGACGGACTAAGAATACAATTATATCATTCTTTCCCACGGGTGTCGTACGAGGCGACTAAGGGAAGTAAGCAATTATCATCCATTGTATGACTGGTGGTAGGGCTGGGTACCAAGTAGGAGTACTCACTTGGTATCGGGCCCGAGCGGCTTGGTAGGTACCACCATATCCCGTGTAACCGGCCATGAAGCACATCGTTGAGTTTTGGCTGTAGCAAGAGATAGCCATTTATATTTCATTTCATATCTATGAAATGAATTGGTGAGCAGCGACTTGACAATACTCTCGGTATAGTCGAGTCCATGGGCGACGATTACCATTTACCATCAGATGGACCGTGGCTCGTCTGCCACTACATGCAATAAAAAAAAAACTTGCGAAGACCAAATATGAACCTTAGACAGAAATTTTGGAGGCGCTCAAGTTTATCTAGTTAAAGTGAGAACAGGATAGCTGGCATCAGTGTAGTCAATGATAGGCAGAAGCAATGAAGTTGCAAGCGTAATTTTGGTGGATGTACTACTCTGTCAAGCAAGTACCGGAAAAAGATCAATAATACACAAAGATTTTGTTATTCATCCAAATTTATTTTATCACTTTCAAAGTATGCTCCTTCAGAAATTGAGTTTCAGGAATTGAGTTCTCGCCGCGAATTCTCCTTTATGTCTTCTACCGATTGAAAACAGGTGCCACGAAGTGGTCATTTGAGTTTAGGAAAAAGAAAGAAGTTGGCTGGAGCCATATCTGATGAATATGGTGGTTGCTCGATGGTATTTGTTGAGTGTTTGGACAAAAATTCATTCACAATGATGGCCTTGTGCGAAGGCACATTATTGTGGAGCAAAATCCAAGAATTTTCATTTCCCAAGTCTGGCCTTTTTCGTCAAATTTGCTCTCTTAAACGCCGCATAACGCTCAAATAATATTCTCTATTTACCGTTTGACCTTCTGGCAAAAATTCCGAGTGCACATAACCGCGATAGTCAAAGAAAACTGTCAACATGACTTTGACTTTTGATAGACTTTGGCGTGGTTTTTTCGGTTTCGGTTCAGTTGGAAGTCGCCACTCCGAAGCTTGTTGGCTAGTTTGCATGTCAAACTCGTAAACCCACGTCTCGTCACTAGTAACAATGCGTTTCATGAATGTTGGGTCGGAATTGACTCATTCTAGCATGTCCTCAGCGACTTTAATGCGATTGAGTTTTTGGAGAAAATTCAGGTCTTTTGGGACTAGCCAAGCGGAAACATGTTTCATACCTAAGTGATTATTTAAAATGGTACGGATCGACTCGTGAGACACAGAAAGTTCGGCGGCTATCTCTCTCAAAGTTGAATGAGGATTTTCGGTCACTTTTTCCTTCACTTTTGCAATGTTAACTTCAGTTGCAGACGTTGATGGCCTACCAGAGCGAGGCAAATCTTCCATCACATCTCGACCGCTTTTAAACGCTTTGTACCACTCATAAGCACGTGTTTTTGATAAAGTCGATTCAACGTAAGCAGTGGCGTTACTATACCATCCGGGGCCCGTGGCAAATTCATTGGACGGGGCCCTCCCCGTAAATATCGTCGCTTTTTAATTTAATTTTAATAAATCACTTAATTACTTACCCAACAGTATTACCTACTAATATTATATGCATTTTAGTTAAATATCTAATAAATTTTATTTTTTAAAAAGCATTAACGCATGACATGATTAAAATGAAATAATAACTTAATATTAGCAACATAATTATTATCCTTTCTCCGAGCTTCTGTTCCGCAAAAGTTATCCAAGTTTAAAGATCGGGCTATAGAATTTTCAATGGACAAAAAGTTACTTAAGCCTGTCTTGGCCCATATAGTTTCTAAATACTTTATTTATCATCACGCCATCTTATCTGCGGGATAGGCAGAGACAACACAATGCAAAAAGGCTCTATTCTTACATCATTTATTCTTGCACACATCTCTCGCTTCCTCAGCATTAATAATTCTCTTTATGCTCATCGGTTTCGGAGACTCCTGACTCTGGTCTAGGTAGCATAGTCTCGGTCTCACCCTGTACCTACATCGAGAGACGTCCCGCGACGTCTAGTTTTTTTTATTTATTGTGACGGCTGACCAACACCACCAAGATTTCTTCAGGCTAGCTGGCTTCTGGCTGGCTGGAAGGGGGCTCCATAAGCTCCATAAAATAAATTCTAAGTTTGCATCTCGAGTTGGGGGCCCCGTCAGGTCGGGGGTCCGTGGCATTTTACCAGCCCTGCCACCCTGTAGTTACGCCACTGACCGTAAGCCATTTTCAGTGACTCTGAACACGAAATTCAATTGGCGATGCAAAATTTAAGACAAACTCTTTGTTCGATGTTTTTGTCCATTATGAAATTCGAAATACACACTAGATATGATATAACTAAAAACAGTATTCAATTAGTATTTAATATAAATAACAGATGCAACTCAAACTCCGCGCCAAAATGGATAACAGTTGTGCCAATCTAACAACAACAAAAAAAATAAAAATTTGAATTTGGAACCATAAACAAAACATCCATTCCCTTGACAGAGAGTATATGTATATAGTTGATAACTAAAAAAGAGCAGAGGCTATTTTTTTATCCCGGATAAATGGAAATACGGAAACAATTTTTGCTTAAAGACATTTAATGTGCGCTAGATACTTCATTCTTCGGGAGTGACGACAGTTTGGCACGCTGAAATAGTAGTTCAGTAGACAAGCCACATCACTCGGCGAACCGCAAATCATTTTTTTTTTTTTGACCTTGGTTGTTAGCCTCAGATGGCTATGACAACCTTACCCGGACAATTGGTGAGCGCAGAGGGCTCTCAACCCAACATTTAGTCAACGCTACCCGAGGGCACCCCCTGTGGGGTAAGGACAAATTTTATTGGTGTACCGTTGAACACGTATAGGACCGTGCAGCGTGAGACGACCAGGTGTACCGATGATCTGGTCAGTTATAGTTAGGCGTTCGATGGCCGACGCGAAAGGCTAGTTATCTATAAAAATAATCACAATATAATAAAATACCAAATTTTTGATACGCACAGAAGTAACGTACCTAATCTATATAAGCTATGTTGAAACTTCTCTTAAAACATAATAAAATATGCATAATTTAAACACAATATCAATCTTTAGATATTTTTTATATATATTTTTAGCATTTGACATGCTTAGCACTATACATTAAACACAAAGTGAAAAATGTGAAATCGAAAATAACACTCAGGAGCAGGATTTGAACCTGCATCTTCTGGATTCCGTCCAGATGCTTTACCAATTCAGCCATCCTGACAATTGCTCCTGACTGCTAATTTCGATAACACATCATACTTAACGTCTTTGGGTGACGTCTGCGCCATCTGTCGGAAGTATTTTCATACATTATACCGACCAGGTAAACTTAATTTTACAATTAAGATTTTACCTAATAATGACGCAAACCCTTTAAATATTTAGATATTTTTTATATATATTTTTAGCATTTGACATGCTTAGCACTATACATTAAACACAAAGTGAAAAATGTGAAATCGAAAATAACACTCAGGAGCAGGATTTGAACCTGCATCTTCTGGATTCCGTCCAGATGCTTTACCAATTCAGCCATCCTGACAATTGCTCCTGACTGCTAATTTCGATAACACATCATACTTAACGTCTTTGGGTGACGTCTGCGCCATCTGTCGGAAGTATTTTCATACATTATACCGACCAGGTAAACTTAATTTTACAATTAAGATTTTACCTAATAATGACGCAAACCCTTTAAATATTTAGATATTTTTTATATATATTTTTAGCATTTGACATGCTTAGCACTATACATTAAACACAAAGTGAAAAATGTGAAATCGAAAATAACACTCAGGAGCAGGATTTGAACCTGCATCTTCTGGATTCCGTCCAGATGCTTTACCAATTCAGCCATCCTGACAATTGCTCCTGACTGCTAATTTCGATAACACATCATACTTAACGTCTTTGGGTGACGTCTGCGCCATCTGTCGGAAGTATTTTCATACATTATACCGACCAGGTAAACTTAATTTTACAATTAAGATTTTACCTAATAATGACGCAAACCCTTTAAATATTTAGATATTTTTTATATATATTTTTAGCATTTGACATGCTTAGCACTATACATTAAACACAAAGTGAAAAATGTGAAATCGAAAATAACACTCAGGAGCAGGATTTGAACCTGCATCTTCTGGATTCCGTCCAGATGCTTTACCAATTCAGCCATCCTGACAATTGCTCCTGACTGCTAATTTCGATAACACATCATACTTAACGTCTTTGGGTGACGTCTGCGCCATCTGTCGGAAGTATTTTCATACATTATACCGACCAGGTAAACTTAATTTTACAATTAAGATTTTACCTAATAATGACGCAAACCCTTTAAATATTTAGATATTTTTTATATATATTTTTAGCATTTGACATGCTTAGCACTATACATTAAACACAAAGTGAAAAATGTGAAATCGAAAATAACACTCAGGAGCAGGATTTGAACCTGCATCTTCTGGATTCCGTCCAGATGCTTTACCAATTCAGCCATCCTGACAATTGCTCCTGACTGCTAATTTCGATAACACATCATACTTAACGTCTTTGGGTGACGTCTGCGCCATCTGTCGGAAGTATTTTCATACATTATACCGACCAGGTAAACTTAATTTTACAATTAAGATTTTACCTAATAATGACGCAAACCCTTTAAATATTTAGATATTTTTTATATATATTTTTAGCTTTATATTTTTGCTAAGCATGTCAAATGCTAAAAATATATATAAAAAATATCTAAATATTTAAAGGGTTTGCGTCATTATTAGGTAAAATCTTAATTGTAAAATTAAGTTTACCTGGTCGGTATAATGTATGAAAATACTTCCGACAGATGGCGCAGACGTCACCCAAAGACGTTAAGTATGATGTGTTATCGAAATTAGCAGTCAGGAGCAATTGTCAGGATGGCTGAATTGGTAAAGCATCTGGACGGAATCCAGAAGATGCAGGTTCAAATCCTGCTCCTGAGTGTTATTTTCGATTTCACATTTTTCACTTTGTGTTTAATGTATAGTGCTAAGCATGTCAAATGCTAAAAATATATATAAAAAATATCTAAATATTTAAAGGGTTTGCGTCATTATTAGGTAAAATCTTAATTGTAAAATTAAGTTTACCTGGTCGGTATAATGTATGAAAATACTTCCGACAGATGGCGCAGACGTCACCCAAAGACGTTAAGTATGATGTGTTATCGAAATTAGCAGTCAGGAGCAATTGTCAGGATGGCTGAATTGGTAAAGCATCTGGACGGAATCCAGAAGATGCAGGTTCAAATCCTGCTCCTGAGTGTTATTTTCGATTTCACATTTTTCACTTTGTGTTTAATGTATAGTGCTAAGCATGTCAAATGCTAAAAATATATATAAAAAATATCTAAATATTTAAAGGGTTTGCGTCATTATTAGGTAAAATCTTAATTGTAAAATTAAGTTTACCTGGTCGGTATAATGTATGAAAATACTTCCGACAGATGGCGCAGACGTCACCCAAAGACGTTAAGTATGATGTGTTATCGAAATTAGCAGTCAGGAGCAATTGTCAGGATGGCTGAATTGGTAAAGCATCTGGACGGAATCCAGAAGATGCAGGTTCAAATCCTGCTCCTGAGTGTTATTTTCGATTTCACATTTTTCACTTTGTGTTTAATGTATAGTGCTAAGCATGTCAAATGCTAAAAATATATATAAAAAATATCTAAATATTTAAAGGGTTTGCGTCATTATTAGGTAAAATCTTAATTGTAAAATTAAGTTTACCTGGTCGGTATAATGTATGAAAATACTTCCGACAGATGGCGCAGACGTCACCCAAAGACGTTAAGTATGATGTGTTATAGAAATTAGCAGTCAGGAGCAATTGTCAGGATGGCTGAATTGGTAAAGCATCTGGACGGAATCCAGAAGATGCAGGTTCAAATCCTGCTCCTGAGTGTTATTTTCGATTTCACATTTTTCACTTTGTGTTTAATGTATAGTGCTAAGCATGTCAAATGCTAAAAATATATATAAAAAATATCTAAATATTTAAAGGGTTTGCGTCATTATTAGGTAAAATCTTAATTGTAAAATTAAGTTTACCTGGTCGGTATAATGTATGAAAATACTTCCGACAGATGGCGCAGACGTCACCCAAAGACGTTAAGTATGATGTGTTATCGAAATTAGCAGTCAGGAGCAATTGTCAGGATGGCTGAATTGGTAAAGCATCTGGACGGAATCCAGAAGATGCAGGTTCAAATCCTGCTCCTGAGTGTTATTTTCGATTTCACATTTTTCACTTTGTGTTTAATGTATAGTGCTAAGCATGTCAAATGCTAAAAATATATATAAAAAATATCTAAATATTTAAAGGGTTTGCGTCATTATTAGGTAAAATCTTAATTGTAAAATTAAGTTTACCTGGTCGGTATAATGTATGAAAATACTTCCGACAGATGGCGCAGACGTCACCCAAAGACGTTAAGTATGATGTGTTATCGAAATTAGCAGTCAGGAGCAATTGTCAGGATGGCTGAATTGGTAAAGCATCTGGACGGAATCCAGAAGATGCAGGTTCAAATCCTGCTCCTGAGTGTTATTTTCGATTTCACATTTTTCACTTTGTGTTTAACAATATCAATCATCAAGATCAATTTACAGCCTCAACAAAGGGTTACCTCCTCGATTATATCAAGTAATCTCGTCTGCGGTTTTATTTAATTCTCAAATATTCTATTGTCTTAGTAATAAATTGTAGTTGAAATCCCTTAGTAATTTAAATTCGTTAGTGGCTTTTGGTACCCTTAAATTAGCAGGGAATAGTATAATAATATTTTTATATCGTGGTATATTCCTTATGGTAAACATAGCTCATAGATTTTAAAATAACAAGAAAGCTTGCTTGGCTGCAAGCGGTAACCACTTACCACCAGTCTCTTGTCTGTTGTAAAATAAGGAAAACTCGAAATAAATCTCTATATTGGCCCGTTTGGTCAACGCAGTTTTTTTTAGTAATGCAATGGGTGATAATTGCTTACTTCCCTTAGTCGCCTCGTACGACACCCGTGGTAAAGAATGATATAATTGTATTCTTAGTCCGTCACCACGCGGACAAAAAAGTGTCTAAAAATAAACCTTAATTGAAATCTATCTAGTAGTTTTTCCATGATGCGCATCCAACAGCAGATTTCTATTATTTTATTTATATAGATTACTAGCTTCTGCATTTGTCTACACGCCTTTGTAAATACCACATCAGTACTTAAGAATCGTACATTGTTTATACCAATAGTAATTTATCAGTATTTATATCTTCATTTGCCTTCATTAGAGTTAATGTAAATGTGGGGCCGTGTGGGGCCGGCTTTAGAATTGTCCCACCCCTCTCCACTCATGGGAGTCGTAAGAGCCGACTGAGGGAATACCGGGGGGAGTGGGCAGCAGCACTCCCTCGAGTATTAACAACATCCACTGCGATCGCCAACCCGCCTGCCAAGCGTGGCGATTAAGGGATGGATAGAGTTAATGTGCTATAATAGCTATACGGACTGAGTAGGATTTATTATCCTTATTTAGAGTTTCCTCGCGGCGTCTTCATAATCTCCTAAAAGTCTATATCTTTACATAGTGAAGTTGTTGTTGATGTCTTCAAGTTTGTCAGCTTCCTTAACATGGATATAAAAAGAAAAAATGAAGGGCTACCTCCCGCTACAATCAAAACACACCGAACTGCTTCATGAACGGTCACGCGTAAGACGGTGCCATCCCACTCAGGCCCGATAAAAAATGAGTACTCTACTTGATACCCAGATATACCAATAGTAATGAAAATTTTAGCACTTGACATGCTCAGCTACATTTAACGTACAAATTATTTGTGAATGAGGAAAAAGAGTGGTAGCTTAGTGGCTTAGAGCACTTCCCCGGATTGGAAGGGACGCAGGTTCGATTCCCGCTCGCACTAAACTTCTCTTTTTCCTCGTTCACAAATGATTTGTTCTTCAATAGTAATTTTCAATGTTAGCCGCCTCGTACGACACTCGCTGGAATTAATGGGGTGGTGGCATTTGTATTCTTGGTTCATCATCACACAAATGAATAATTTGAAATAGTTTATCCGTTTGAGAAACTACCATGTAAGTGTTCAGTCAATATTGAAAACTTATTACGCAGCGCAGTTGTACGATACAGTCACATTATAATTCAAAGCAACTATTATACTTCTGTCATTACTTGTTCATTATTATAACAATCTCCTGAAGTGGAAAACCCCAAGAAAGAAGGGTCTTCAATTCGATAAACTCATTCAAGTGTGTTTAAGTAACAAACTTCATTCAAACAGTAAGTCACGTAGCCGTCCTTTAGATAGCATTAGGGTTCTTTTATAGCCTAAAAAATGATAGATGATGGAGTAACTTAGCTAAATATTATCGCCCTCTTATTTCAAGTATCTTAAATAAAGAAATTTGATTATGTAGTTCAAGGAAAACCCGTTCTTTTTCATGACAGGGTTTTATTTTATGTGATATTTTTATTTTTTGGCGTTATGAACGTAAAGTACCCGTTGTTTAATAGCAACGGATTAGCAATTTGAAAGGCATTGGGTAGAAATCTGACACGTGCTGAAGTTATTGAAAGCACGGAGTCTGAAATAATCTGTGAATATGCCCGGTAGACCACAATATAGGTGTTAAATTGTTAAATACATTAACAACGCCATCTGGCGACAGGTGGCACCAGACCTTCTAGAATACATAACGATATTGTTATTATATTATTTGAATTTATAGAATTTTCTAGAAGGTTGTTGCTGCCACCGGACGCTGGGCGCGCTGTACAAACGATATATAAGCCTGAAATTTGACGTTTTTAGTTGTTGTCAATATACGATTATTCGCACACACTCCGACTCAAGGAACATAAACTCTACACGAGAACAATAGCAACTTCGAACAAAAAAAATGCGACAGATTCTGACAGATACAGCACCTATTGAACGCCCCCTTTAATTAATATAAAGAGGAAATTTAAATACGACCACTTATTTTTGTAGTTTTATTAGGATTCTTATTTTAAATGATTGAAAATAAAAATAGATTAAAGTATACTTTTACTTAACAAAAAATATAAAATTTTACAATCACAGAACTCTATAATCGCAACTAACTCTGATCACTTTAACTAGCTTTTGTGAAAAGTATCCTGAACTATATATTTTCTTTACACTAAAACACTTCAAACATTTTCTTTGATTTTCCTTCATTCCACCTCGAAACAATTACTTACTAACACTACAAAACATATATAAGCAAGTTCGTAAACTACATTTGCAAGTGACAGACAGCCATTTTTTTTACATTTGACAAATGTATTCCGATTCCGGCTGGGTTCCGATATAGACTGCTAGCACTGTCCAGTGCTCTTACTGGAGAAAAATCATTCCGTTATAGACTGAGGATACTGCCACAGTATTCTAGAGAAATATATGACGTCATAAATCGACGCCATGTTTGTACTATGAGCAGTGTGAGCACTGGCGTTTTCGAGGTAGAGTGCTCTCTGTGGTTTGTTCACGTGATCAACAGCGACAAGAAATTTAACCACATGCACTATTAAAAAGTATTATTGTTATTGAATACTGTTATTCAAAGATACCGAACCAAGGAAAATTTAAAGAAATTGTGTTTATTGCAGTGTGAAACCAATACTTTGTATGAAATGAAAGTAAGGACAGATTAGTATACTGGACTGCGTTCCGTTATAAACAGTAACCAGTATTACTAACTATAACAGAACGACTTTGCAGTATACTAAATTGACGTCACACCTTACAGTGCTTGCAGTGTATATCGGAACACAACCTTAGTCTGTGACGTTTTGTCAGTACCAATGAAAAATAAATAATATAATTAATTATTTTTTCTATACAGTAATATTATTGGGAACCCCCTAGGTATGCCGCATATTCGTAAAAGAAAGTTGACCTCCGACTCTTCTTAGTCCCACCGAAAAATTGTACATTTCTACAATAGGTTATATTATTATCATATCTATTTATAAAACTGTAACAGAGCTGTGTATGTGTGTGGACATTTAAGATATTTGAGAAAAATGACTGTATTAGGCTATATAGCCGTGTCTAAACTAAAACACAATATTCATTTAGATTTTTGTCTGTTTATCATTTTATCTGTTAGTTCGCGCATCACACAAAAACTACTGAACGGATTTTGATGCAACTTTTTTATTTGATAGCTCTTGATTAGACTTAAAAACTGATATACATTTTATCCCGCTACTATATCGCAAACTCGAGCTGGACCCTAAATGTATTTGTCGAGAAACGTCTGGTGAAGGAGACGATAGCCGATCTTATCAGAAAGATTTAAGCAGAGTGGAGTAAATGAAATAGGTATGTGTTTGGTATCAGGAAGTCTATGAGCACACACTAGTCCGCCAAATATACAGACGGTGCATGGTAGGTTATTTAGTAGGTAAGAGAGAGAGAGAGAGAGAGAGACCAGAGTCTCTATCTACTTATTTTTTTTATTGCATGTAGTGGCAGACGAGCCACGGTCCATCTGATGGTAAATGGTAACTGTCGCTCATATGGACTCGACTATACCGAGAGTATTGTCAAGCCACTGCTCACCAATTCATTTCACAGATATGAAATGAAATATAAACGGCTATCTCCTGCTACAGCCAAAACGCAACGATGTACTTCATGGCCGGTCACACGGTAGATGGTGATACCAACCCGCTCGGGCCCGATACCAAGTGAGTACGCCCACTTGATACCCAGCCCTACCACCCAGTCATGCAATGGATGATAATTGCTTACTTCTCTTAGTCGCCTCATACGACACCCGTGAATGGGGTGGTGACACTTGTATTCTTGGTTCATCACCACATGGATAAAATCAACGCGGATAAGGATATTTCATCAGGTATGTGCTTTCATTCAGTTTTTCAGTACATATCTATTATAAATCTTACAAAAACTCGTTTTATTTGACATTACAAGTCATACGAAACAACGCAATTTCAACTATTGTTAGTATTTTTACCTACAGAAGATCCGCTAGAGAAATTCAGTATTTCCAACCTCGCGAGATACGCCTCACTGGAATACAAAACATGAAACGAAATTTCTATTTACGCAATCGTACCATCCATTGTCGCTGGTGAGGCTGTTCGAATTCACGCGATTCGTGTATTTGTACTATAGAAATCGTTAAATACCCTAGAAATGATATAACTCACTGACTCGCACTCTTTGAAAAACGCTGTCGCATTTTAACTAACTTTTGGTGGATGCACCAGTACATACACGGAGTGACGGCCTATCTGATCTCCACGACCCTACTAAGGGGTCAACTGGTGACCTTAAAATAAGATTGGAGTCTGATTTTTTATTCAGGACTCTGATAGCCTGTAAAGTCTGCCAGGATGATACTTGAGCCGTAACCACTGCATAACGTGCACGTACGAAGCACGAAAGAGGTCTGGTGTCATTTTTTCGTCACTCAGCTGATGGCCAGCCGAGCGAAAGTTGCTTAACTTTTGGCCGTTATATCACAAGTGGCAAATAGCCATGTATTTCTGTATGTTTTTGTACATACAGTACCTCAGAAAGAGAGAAATTTAGGCTGTTATTGAGTACAATAGTCCAACGGGAGGTAGGCTGAATTCACAAGTCACATCAGTAATAAAAATACATCATCAGGCACAAGTAATCTCTGTACAAACTAGCTATCCCACAGGAACTGTAAATTTTTCCGGGATTAAAAGCTTATGTCAATCTCTGTAATCTAGACTATACGCATGCCTTACATTAAGAGCGGAAGAAATACCAAACGAATAAACAAACAAACTCACGTTCACGTTAGGTTTATAATCCTAACTATTTCAAAGCTGTAACAGAGCTGTATCTGTACATTTAAGATATTTGAGAAAAAATGTCTGTACAAGCCTATAATAGACGTGTCTAAACACAAAACATTTTTTTTAGATTTACTGTCTGTTTATCTGTTTGTTCGTTCGCGCTTCACGCAAAAACTACTGAACGGATTTTAATGCAACTATTTTTATTGGATAGCTTGTGACGTCACACGTCGCGCCAGCGAAGCCCTGCTCCGCATACACCGCCCGGACTTCAAGCCTCACTCCGCGCGGCCATATATATACAGCGACGTGCGCGCCACCGGCCCTTCGGGTTGAGAGCCCTCTGCGCTCACCAATTGTCCGGGTAAGGTTGTCATAGCCATCTGAGGCTAACAACCAACGTCACACAAAAAAAGCAGCCGGCCCTCTCATACTACGCATCGGTCACCGACTCTTAAGTTGAAGCCATATATATCGTTCGGCTACTTCACCTCGTCTTGTGCCTAATCTATACGACCTTGAGATCTATTGTATATGTTAAACACTAGTGGTTCCTATAATATACGCTGATAGTAATATTGTTCTGTTGTAATTTTCTTCTCAATCTACACCCGTAAAGCGACCGCATGGTCATTACCTATATTTGTTAGGTTTCTACCACTAGTAGGCATAGATGTGACAAGCTATTGATTAGACTTAAAAACTGGTATACATTTTATCCCGCTAATACATATATCCAAAACCTGAGATACTAAAAACTAACTTTTGGCTGCAGCGGAGCCGCGGGCAATGGCTAGTACAGTATAAGTTTTTTAAGTATGTGTCACAAATCGACGTGTTACACAGTGATATACACTTCTAGTCTCTTGTTTACGATTTCTATTGCACAGATTCACGTAAACACGAAATCGACCGAACCTTGTTTATTCTATCGCACTAATTGTTTTGTCACCCTCTTGTTACATCGTAATTAGCCGTGTTAAAAGCCTTCACTGCTTCTATGAAAATTCTACCTTATCCAACACTAAGAAAATTGATTTTAGCATGCAGAGTGTTGGTGTTTATGTCTGTAAGTCATGTAGTCTGTAAGACCTTAAATCTCGAGGTACTATAATTATAATGTAACTCTGTTAACTGTTCTAGGTGTGTTTAATGGTATCTCATGAACTCAAAGAGCCATGCGGGAGTAATAATTTTATGTGTAAGGAATCTTGTAATTTAAAGTGATTTGAGACGAATTATTTCGGGATGCGTGACTTTATTCAAATTGAATAAGATTAAATTTTCCTCTTCCTTCTGTTAAAATTTATTCCTACAATAGTAGTCCACAATTTGCGTAATGTAGCCATCTATGACAGCGATTCCTTAAATGGGTTTCCTCGAGAACCTTAATTCTATTGAAAACTTCCATTGAAAAATCATAGAAAAAGGTAGTAAAAAGGTTTTTGTGAGTGTTCGCTCACGTTGACGGACTAAGAATAAAAGTGTCACCACCCTATTCATTCCCACGGGTGTCGTACGAGGCGACTAGGGTAAGTAAGCAATTATCACCCATTGCATTCCTGGTGATAGACTAGGTTTCACCAGCCGTGGTCACGGGTCGACAGGGACAAGGTCATATAGGTCAAGTACATAGTAATTAAACGCGATAGTTTCTAACTCCCGGTATAGCTGAATCCATGAGCGACGTTTACCATTTACCATAAAGTGGGCCTGGGCTTGTATGCAACCATATGGGTCGGTAACACCGTCTCCTGTGTCATGAAGCACGCCAGTATGCTGTAGCAGAAGATAGCTGTTCATTCTTTCATTTTTCATACCTGAGAAATGAAATGGTGTGCAGTGGCTTGACTCTCAATATAGTTGAGTTTCATGAGCGACGGTTACCACTTACCATCAGGTAGGCCGTGGCTCGTCTGCCATCATAAGCAAAAAAAAAACATACAGATTACGAATAGCGTACCTTACTTACTACCTGTACTTGATTAAGCTCTCTCGTGAAGACCACGAACTTCCACTTCGCTTAGAATAAGGCTGGAAACTGGAATGATGATAGATTTTCAATTGTATTTACTTTCAAATGACTTTATTTTCGTATTATTACACATTTTAATTGATACGTTTTGTATAGGGTTTTTCAACAAGAACTTTGTTTTTTAAATCAAAATAAAACAATAAATTTAGATGATAATGATTGTTCGGTAGTGGCCTAAATATTTGTCGTTGCCCATGTCCGAATGGCCTTCTATGTACTCACCGCCTATCGTTACGATGAAGGATTTACCAGAAATAAAATCACATCCGGCTATAACCATGTCCTGTCACGGTCGCCACTTATGTTCGGTAGTGGAACATAAAATAAATAGGCGACTCGCACAATGTACAATAGATGTATTAATTTTACTAATTAACACGAAAACTATTCGACACAGAAAATATTATTTAAAGTGGATAGGTAGGCGTACTATCGGCGAGTGTTGGTTCGTTGGTCGTATAGGCGCGGCGAGGGCCGTAAGTTGTAGAACCGGTTAGTCCCTCCCCGCGCTCCTGACGGACTTAGTATGTATCATCGTCAGCGCAGTGGAAGCGCCGACATCTTCCCGGCGCTGGAAAGGTTACTTGCCTTCCAGAACTTCTAGCTCCTCGGGCTTCGGTAGTAGCACTATTCTATTGAGAGCGCGTCGCACACTCCCTCGTGCAGTATCAATGTCTGCGACGCGCGTCACTCCGTCAGGTCCCGTGAATAAATTTCTCACACGCCCAAGGCGCCAGGACAGAGGAGGAGAACTCTCGTCTTTTATGAGAACTAAGTCGTCCATCTGAAGATTCTTCAGTTTTGTACGCCATTTTGTTCGCATTTGTAGTTCGGCAATGTACTCGCAACTCCAACGTTGCCAGAAATGCTGCTTGAACTGCTCAATCCGCTGGAATCTGTCGAGACGGTTAGCATTAGTTGATTGCAGACACGGAGATGGCAATGAATTCAGAGGTCTACCGATTAAAAAGTGCCCTGGAGTCAAGGGATAGTAGTCGTTAGGAGAAGAGCTCAAAGGACATAGAGGGCGACTATTTAGGATGCTTTCTATTTGAGTGAACAAAGAAGACAATTCCTCATATGTTAAATGCGTTGTCCCTAGTATCCTACTCATATGGAACTTGGCTGACTTTACCCCGGCCTCCATCAAGCCATTGAAGTGAGGAGCGTATGCAGGTGAAAAGCAAAATTCTACTCCTTCGACAGCGGCAAAATCAACAATAGGGTTAGA
This sequence comes from Leucoma salicis, assembly GCA_948253155.1. Taxonomy (NCBI): domain Eukaryota; kingdom Metazoa; phylum Arthropoda; class Insecta; order Lepidoptera; family Erebidae; genus Leucoma; species Leucoma salicis. The sequence goes on from OX411812.1 coordinate 1,959,305, forward strand.
GTTATCAGCAAAGAATTCCCGGAGCTCTTTGGAAGCAGCAACAAAGTTTCCACCATTATCACAAAATATTTGCTTCGGTAGCCCTCTGCGAGCAACAAAACGTTTTAAAGATAAAATAAAGGCGTCTTTAGACAATTCGCTTACAGCTTCTAAATGAATACACTTAAATCTAAAACATATAAAAATACAAAGATAACATTTACTAATTTTACAACCACGACCCTTGCGATCTGTGATCATAAATGGTCCAGCAAAGTCCGTCCCTACGGTTACAAAGGGAAAGTCTGGCATCAGTCTTTGAGCAGGCAGGTTACCCATTATATTTGTCATAGAATGACCCTTAAAACGCCTACACACTGTACAATTCATTACAACACGTCGCGCTATGCTTCTACCACTAATAGGCCAGAAACGCGTTCTTATAGATGCTAGTAAAGCCTGAGGACCTATGTGTAGGAGACGTAGGTGTTCTTGCTGGAATAAAAGCTTGGTAAATTTATGTCTGGGACATAATAACATAGGATGTTTCATATCGAAACTATATTCAGATGCCTGTATTCGACCACCAACTCTAATAATACCTTCGTGCAAAAATGGATTAAGTGCAGCAACACGTGATTTAGGGTTTAGTGATTTTCTTTTTTGTAACAAATCATATTCTTTAGGAAATGACTCTAATTGAGATATATAAACTAATGAACAGAGCGCTTTATTTAGTTCTACAACCGTGAGAGAATCCTTGACTCTAGTTTTTGATTTTTTGCAATTATTTATAAATCTATGTACATAGCCTATGATATGTTGTAGTTTTGATAGCTTAGAATAATTATCAAAATTTATTATTGTAGACGGATTCAAAACAGTTATAGCCGGATGTGATTTTATTTCTGGTAAATCCTTCATCGTAACGATAGGCGGTGAGTACATAGAAGGCCATTCGGACATGGGCAACGACAAATATTTAGGCCCATGCCACCACAACTCACAAGCAGCAACTTGTGGAGGATTCACCCCACGTGATATAAGGTCCGCAGGATTATACTTAGTGGGAACATGGTGCCATGAATCGGTGTTAGTTAATTCTTTGATTGCGGCAACTCTGTTAGCAACGAATGCCTTCAGCGTGTATGAGGAGCCACTCCTCAACCAACCGAGTACCACACTGGAATCTGTCCAATATACATATCGTGAGATGTTACGTCGCAGTGCTTGCGTTATTGAAGCGCTCAATTCAGCGGCAAGCAGCGCTCCTGAAAGTTCTAAACGAGGTATTGTCATAGGGCGAGATGCGGGCGCAACTCGAGACTTGGCACACAGAAGGTGAACGGCTACCCCTCCTTCTTGATCTGTTGACCGCAGATATACACAAGCACCATAGGCGTGTTGAGATGCGTCACAGAAACAATGAATCTCAACAGAACGAGGATCCGTTATTGACACCCATCTAGGGATGGATAGACAATTGATAGACTTAAGGCCTTCAACAAACGGCTTCCATATCCTAACAATATCATCGGGAGCAGGATCATCCCAGTCCAGTTTGAGCGACCATAAGGTTTGCAAGAGTATCTTGGGAATGATAGTGGACAAGGATAGGAGCCCCAAGGGATCAAAGATTTTAAACGTGGACGACAGAATGATACGCTTAGTCACAGCGTGAGATTGTTCCACGGCTACAGGGAAATGAAGACTGTCTGAAGAAGGATTCCAGTCTAGACCCAGCGTGCTCGTCGAGCGACTCAGAGCTAAGTTGCCACACGATTGGATAGAGTTTGAAGATAATAAAGACGATGAGTTAGAGCGATATTTACGCAAATTAAAACCAGCCTTAGCAAGAGCCACATGTGTGGATTCCATGATTTTATGCAACTGATTTTCATCGTCGCAAGAAGTCAAACAATCGTCAACGTATATATCCCTTTGTATGATTGTTTTAATTAATTCATCATTACATTCCTCACCTACTTGCCAGAGACATCTGGTGGCGAGGTAACTGGCACTAGTAAATCCATAAGTGACCGTATTAAGCTTCAGCGTTTTTAAAGGTTTATTCTCTGCATCCCGCCATATAATTAATTGCAAATCTCGGTCAGACTCGTCAACTAATATCTGTCTATACATTTTTTCGATGTCGGCTGAGAAGACATAGCGGTGTTGACGAAATCGGATTAAAATATTAAATAGGGATTCTTGAACGATTGGACCCGTCATAAGTATGTCATTTATAGACAATCCAGATGTGGTACGAGCTGATGCATCGAACATGACACGAAGACGTGTAGATTCACTATCTTCGCGTATGATAGGGTGATGCGGAACAAAATATGCATGCTCAGGTTGATCTTCCTCGCATACAGACAAGTGTCCCAAGTTATAATATTCGTTGATAAAATCAACATAGGCTGCTTTAAGCTCGGGCTGCTTGCGAAACCGGCGTTCTAAATTTAGGAATCGCCGTTTGGCTATAAAATACGAATTGCCTAGACAGTCTGGGACGTCAATAAGTGGAAGTTTGACACAAAAACGCCCTGACTCAGTACGCTTTGTGTGCTTTATAAAATGAAGTTCGCAAGCCCTTTCCTGGTCGGTATATAGAGGTTTTTGTGGTAAGCTTTCAAGCTCCCAAAACCTTTTCAAATCGTTGTGAAGATTAGTTAGATTTTCGTTATCTGCTGCTCTAGTAAAATTACAATTTACATGGGAAATATAATTAGTACGGGGCATGGGACCCGCGATGAGCCATCCTAATTTGGAGTCATGTAAGATAGGATTGCCTGATCCTAAAGAGTGCTGTTTGGTACCTATAATATTCCAAAACAAGTCAGCCCCGATTAGCAATCCTATATCAGACGGCTCATTAAAGCTGGGGTCTGCCAAGTTGAAGGCTTTTAAATTAATATAGGAAATGTTTATTAATGACTTAGGTATTTTTCCTGTTATTTGAGGTATAACTAAACACGATGTCGTTGCACTAAATGAACCTACCTTTGATTGTATAAGAATATTGCAACGTTTCGAATTAACATTAATTACAGTATTGCATATCCCTACAACGTTTTGTAAATGGGAATTAAAAGGAATTAAATTTATTTTTTCCCGTATTGCCTCAGTAATAAACGTGGATTGGCTGCCACTATCTAGCAACGCTTTGGTAGTAACGTAATCATTCGTATCAGGGTTATAAATATCAACCAACGCCGTACATAATAACGTCTCTGACGACGTTATGGCTGACATTGAGATAGGCTCCGAATTAGAGTTAACTTCTGTCTCATTGTGTAAAAGGGTATTGTGACGCTTTTTACATATTTTGCACGTACCTGCGAGCTTACACACCCGCGCATTATGACCTTTACGTAAACAATTATGACATAATTTCAATTCGGAAATAACCGCAAGACGGCTATCAATAGATTTTGATAGAAATTGAGAGCATTCGTGATTGCGATGGTTTTTACTACAAAACATACATTTTACAAATTTTTGGGATGATGATTCACCCTGCTCAGAACTAAAGAAAGACTTTGTGTGTGAAAATGAGTTTTGCTTGTTGCCCTGATTATAATTCGAGTTAGACTTTGTACCTTTATCCTGCCTGCTACGGTAGATAGACTCCAGAACGTCAGCGCGTCCCTTTATAAATGTCATGAAGTCCTCTAAACTAGGCATCTCTGAAGTACTAACACTTGCTTGTATATACTCTTCCCATTTAACACGCGTGTTACTGTCTAGCTTAGCTGAGACCATGTATATGATCAGGGTATCCCAGTATTCAGTAGGCTGTTTCAATGTATTCAAAGCGCGTAGATTTTTTGTAACGTGATCTACAATGAATCGTAGCGATTTATCTGACTCACGCAATGGCTCGATATTAAATAGTGACTTTAAATGGTTATTTATTAATTGACGAACATTATTGTAGCGCTCACAAAGAAGACACCACGCCACAGGATAGTTATTATCGGCAACTTCAAGATTGCAGATGACTCGAGCAGCTTCACCCTCTAGGTATGACATTAAATAGTGAAATTTGTGAATGTCTTTTATTTTGGAATTATTATGTATCAAAGAGCTAAAGGTATCACGAAATTCTAGCCACTTATTAAATGCACCGTCAAACTTATTGATCTTGATAATAGGTAACCTAAACCCAATGACCTCGTTGTCATCCTCATCAGCTGTAGTGAAGCTACTCTGCTCAACTGACGATTTTTTTGTAACGCTATTCAATGCAATTATTTCCTGGGCCTTTGCGATCGAATTGTGGAAAGATTGTTCTATTACTTCTCTAGTGTCCAACTCTGAACTTAAGCTATTTTCGTCCAATCCCTCAATTTGATCCTGCACGCCTTCGAATTCGACAAATAATGCTTCTATTTTTACCAATCTTTGTGTCAACACATTAACTTCAGTAGGAGTTAGCTTTTTACCTTTTAATTCGTCTAATTGGTTATTAAACTTTGTAACACGGCCTCTAATTGAAGCGCGTTTTATGTTAAAAACTTTATACGTAGACTCCATATTTATAAAGTCAATGCGCTAACGATCAAAACAAAGTATTGGTTACCAAGTAAATAAATAATTTTGCATACGATACGCTCCTCGCTTCGTAGCCGCTGTGACGGAAACCGGTTCGGTAACAGCTGATTAGATGCACGGCGCAAGGTGAGGTGGGACGCTCGAAGCCCTGCGCTCGCGCTGCAGAACCCGACTTGCGACGGCCGCAGTAGGCACGGGACTCGTCAGCTGATCAATGCACATACGCACAGCAACTGGAATCAATTGTTGTATGCCTTTTAATTATCTTAGTATTTCTAAAAACAGTAGGGAAGTGAAGGCTATATTATAGCGATAAGTAATTTAATAACTTATTTGGAGATATGAGATTGAAGCGAGTTTATAAGTTATTTGGCTAAAAAGATATGCAAAATAATTGTATTAGGTGCGTAAATAACTTAGTGAGTGAATAGCAAGTGCGTTTACAAGGAAGTATAAGTAGCAATAAGTATTTCTTAGTGCTAGTGGTTTTTAAATACACAAGCTTGTTTATTAAAGTACGTAATAGGTTTAGCTATTAAGCGTTTGATTGTTGCTTATATGTGTAACTTAAATGAAAAGTTGTGGTTAAGACTTTCAAGTCGTAAATAAGCACAAAAATGCAAGTCATAGGCGGCAACTAATTTAAATCGCACGAAAGTTGGTATTTTAAATACTTATATACTCAATGTAGGTAGGCATAGGCATAAGCAATAGAACAGGTAAGTAGTTTATATAGGTTTTAAACTATTTTCTTAGTTAGCCTAGTATAATTAGATATGTAGGTACTTTTAAACTAGGCAAGTAGGAAACGTTATACGTTATGTTTTGATTGATTGCGTTTAATAGCAATTAATTTGCAATAGTAATACTATAGTAATGAGATTGATCAGAGAAATCAAGACAAGAAATGATTTCTAGCTTCTCTGTTCACACAAACGAAATTTATGGATGGGACTGGAGGTGAAACTAAAGGAACGGGCTCACTCTTTGGCCGGCAAAACCGCTGCTAAGACGTGTAGCATCCACTGGATCTCAGCTTGGCCGGTTGCGATGGCTGCAAACAGTGCTTGTCCCCGATGACCTTGGTGTCTCTGAAGGCTCTTGTCCGCTTCTTGACCGTTTTTTCGTCCGGAAGCCACCACAATCTTCACCTCGTAGATGATTTAGACAGTCCTACTGACTGAACTACGAAGGAGTGCGCTACGATGACGTGTCTCCGAGTTACGTTGGTGAAATCGGTTAGTCGACCGAAGCTTTGCGTAGTATTATTTTACACGGTCGCCACTCCATATTTAGTCGCCGGTAATATTTTTATTTTATTACAATAAGTAAAGTTTGGCAATTATTAATGACAAATAATATCTGATAAATGTCCACCACAACCACGGTTACAAATCTCGATTCTTTCATCAGTTTTTAATCACTTTTTAACAAATTGGTGGGTTTATTTCGTTAATCACTTCACGAATTTTGAGTTTTAAGGCTGCAATCGATTCGATTGACTTCGCATAGACTCTGCTTTTAACATAGCCCCACAAAAAATAATCCAACAGTGTTAAAGCACATGTTCGAGCTGGCCACTTAACAGTTGAATTTCGTGAAATTAGGCGATCGGCAAATTTAGTTTGCAATAAATTCATTGTTTCGGTGGCTGTAACCGTGGTCGGAAATTGTAGAATTGTCCCACCCCTCTCTGCCCACGGGTGTCGTGAGAGCCGACTCAGGGAAATAAATACCGGGGGAGTGGGCAGCAGCACTCCCTCGAGTATTAACAACTATGGGGAGGCCTATGTCCAGCAGTGGACATTGAATGACTGATGGATGGATGAACCGCCACGACGGTGGACATTTATCAGATATTATTTGTCATTCATAATTGCCAAACCTTACTTATTGTAATACAATAAAAATTTGAACAATTATCTCCTAAATTTATTGTTTTATTCTGATTTAAAAAACAAAGTTCTTGTTGAAAAAACCTATACAAATACGAATAAAATTAGTAATATAATATAGAATCTGCTTTGGAGTGGGTATGTTATGTACCCTTTCATTTTCTTCTTAAAATAAATCGTATAACATAAATAACAACAGCTAAATTTGCACCTTATTTAAGCCAATTATAAGGTTTCGTCTCAATTGACAGGTTTACGTGATTATGTCTAAATTTAAAGTGCTTTCATCCAAAGGCTGTTTTAATGTCAGCACTGTCATGCGTATTTTTAAAGGAGAGACCCTACCCAAATTCAATTAATCTTGTGAGTGTTATAATTGTGACATATTCACTTTTGAGGAAAATTACTCATTTTGAAAGTTTAATGGATTTAGGATCCGGGATAAATTGTTGGAGTTTTCGGGGTCTCTTTCAATATATATTAGAATAGAATCACTCCGCGTTCCTGTTTAAACACGCGTCTGTAATCTGTCTCTGAAAATTATTTAAATGGAGTGCATTATCAGGAGTTTCAGGCCTTTGCTACTACTTTTATAATAGAACGACGGGCTTCGTGGCGTAGTCGGTAGTGTAACCGACTTCTGTGCACGAGGTCGTGGGTTCGATTCCCACTCAGGACAATTATTTGTGTGATGAACACAGATATTCGTACTGCGTCTGGGTGTTTTCTATCTATTATATGTATGTATTTACAAAAAAAAGTAGTATATGTATTATATCCGTAATCTGGTGCCCATATCACAAGCGTTAAGCTCAGTTTGGGACCAGAGGACGTTGTGTGAAAATGTCCGTAAATATTTATTATTATTATTATTTATTTTATAATAGAAGTACCTGCACTTACTTCACACTGATCTTTCGTGGGAGGATGGAACCTCAAGTTCTACCACTAGGCTCTACTACACTCTATTTTAAATTGATATACCTATTATCCTGCACCATATAATTTTATACTGTCCAAATGGGCTATACAGGTACGCTCAGAATGGGAAGGTGCTAAACCTTCCATAACCAGTATAAGCTTACGTAAGGTACCTGTATAAATATGGCATTAAATTGAAACTACCGTTCTAATAAGTAGTTACCGTAGCCTATAGACGCTAGCAACACCAGAGGCATTACTGGTGCGTCACCATCTCCAAGGAAATGGGTAGGAGGTAGAAGAGGAGTAAAATAATAATAATAGACAGAGCTTAAGAATGATAATAAGGAGATGTAGGGAGGGGTTTGGGCCGCCGGCACTCTCACTCACCATAGAAAACACAACGGCAGGGTGTACCTACAATTGTTTCAAACTGCTCTTCTGTGAGAGGGTTGTACATTCCTGATTCATACTGGGATAAGCAAGACTACCACTAGGAGGTTCCGTTTGATAATGCACTTTTATGAAATGACTAGCCTTTGCCATTGGCTCCGCCGCAGCCAAAAGCTAGTTTTTCGGTTATATCTCAGGTTCCCGATATAGTAGCGGGATAAAATATATACCAGTTTTTAAGTCTAATCAAGGCCTTTCAAATAAAAAAAGTTGCATCAAAATCGGTTTAGTAGTATTTGCGTGATGCGCGAACAAACAAACAGACAAACAGATAAAAATTCAAAAAAAATTGTTTTGTGTTTAGACATGCATTATAGCCTATTACAGTCATTTTTTCTCAAATATCTTAAATGTACAGACACAGCTCTGTTACAACTTTATAATAGTATAGATTACAGTATTTTTTTTCTCAAATATCTTAAATGTACAGACATAGCTCTGTTACAGTTTTATAATAGTACAGATTATTAGATGAAGCTTGAATTCGAACATAAATTAGGCATTATTTAATTTAAATCGATTGTCAGGAAAATGTTATCCTAATTCAAAGATGTTGATTATACTAGAGCAAATAAATATATATATTATGCGGTATTCCTGGCTTACCAACTTCAGCATCACTGACCAGTTCATTTGAATTGCAAACTTATTAAATCATGACCACTTTGGGACTATAGTTCAGAAATTTCGACCTTAATAGATTCGAGCAACCGATGTTGACCCATCCAAACAGCGATTTACCAAAACGACACGTATTTCTGAGACGTAGGAGTGACTCAGTCATATACAGAGTGAATCCATAATTTGGATAGATTTTCTAATAATTATATGATTTCTGATAAATGGATTTTAAAATTTTCGAATAAGTTCATCATATTATTATTTAACACTTGTCATACTAAGCTACTTTAACAAACAAATTATTTTTGAAACTGGAAAAACTATCAAAATATTTAAAAAATGGTGCCATCAAATACTATGAATTTTAATTGCAAAATTAAACTTACTATATTGGAATAATGTGTGTAAATGCATTCGATAGGTGGCGGGGGTCGTAAAGACATCTAAAACAAATGTGAAGTGGAGATTTGGAGTCGCTGTTAGGTGACTGCGATAGCTTAGTGGTCCAGAGCACTTCCCCGGGTTGGATGGGACGCAGATTCGAACCCTGCTCGCAGTAAAGCTCTCTTTTTCCACTTTCACAAAGAACGCGCGTTTGACACTTCGCAAGTGGATATTCATAGCTAAGACACGATAACATCTGTCGGGTTAGCTGGTTTAGTATATTTATTCAGCATTCTAAATTTTGGATAATAACTTCAACCTGTATACAGTTTTTGTCGAGTGAAAAGGACCAGTAACTAGTACGAAAGGCGAGGAGAGTGTAAATAACTAAGTATTAGATGGGTCATTCTTCGAAACCCAGGATTTTTGACTCATTGGTATGGCTCAATTTTTTTTTTTAAATTCAGATTGATAGTGGTTGGTCTAGTACATCCTGGTCTACACATATTACAACATATATCAAAGGCACTGATTTCTACCCAGTAGTTCAGGATTAAAACTATGCAGATTAATTGATGAAGCAGATTAATGATGATCAAGGCAGAATAATGAGATTATGCATCATATTAATTAGAATCAGGCACATAAATGAGAACAATATTATGTTTAATCAACGTTATTTGGAAATATCTGGCACATGTAAAAAAAAGTGTACTTTTTGGTTCAAATAACGTAATCTTGTATTAGATTTTAATTACTTACAACGTTGACACACCTAACTAAATTTCGTAATAAAGTAACTTTATTGCTATAAAATAAACATTCGTATAAGCAAACATATTAAAATTATAATATTTTATAGAATAGCTAAGATCACGTATTGGCACAGATAGTTTTCTAATAAAATTAAAAAAAAATCTTAAAACAATAACGGAAATCGAAAAAATTATAAAAATCTTAAACAATTTAAATTAAAAAATAAAACTCTAGCTAACTTTTTAATAAAAGAAGACAATCAGACTTAATTCTGCAATAGGGACTTTGAATGTGAAATTGTAGAGTATAACTTAATGTCATAAAAGTATAAAAAATCAAAAATGTTCAACTATTCATCACTAGAATATGTGGATCAACATTTTCTAAATCGACTCATAAATGGAGAATAGCCTGCCCAGATGGTTGCCTAACCAAGGACCCGTCCTCACAAAAGCAGTGGGACAAGCCACTTTCTGAGCTGGTACAGAATAATCTTTTACAAACGTGCAGTGGCCTTACATAGTGTGATTGTCTCTTAGCTGTTTCGCGTTGGGAGTCTGGTCTTTGGTTAAAAGCTCTACCATCAAATGCATTAGGCACGCTTTTAAGTAATAACACATTCCGTATAGCCATTTCACGTCGTATCGGTGCTCCGTCCATCGTTCCACACTCATGCACATGCAGCGATAATGTAGAAGCTTTACGGCCATTAGTATGGGATGCTACCTGTGTGAATACCTTGGCTTCGTCTCATCAGCAGAGTCTTTTCGGAGTGCTGCTTGCAGTACTATATAACTGAATCACACAAATGGCGCAAATATCTAACCTCGGCAGAGGTTACTTATTTATGCCATTATGGGCAGAGAATAAGCCCCTGGGGACCTGGCGCTTTTGAAATTTATAAAGACTTGCTTGCTTGACTTTGCTTGCAGAGTCTACGTGACCAAAATGCTGGCTCGTAACTCTTGGTTTTGGTATATGAGAATCCTGTTCTCTGTCTAGAGGCTAGAATGTTGGCTGCAACAAAATTTTAGATAGTTTTTTTCTATAGTAATATAACTTATAATTCTGTCTCCATATTTTTCTTTCATTTAGTTTATTGATAGTTGTTTTTTTCTTTCTTTTTTCTGCGTACGTAAGTCAATCGATATTTTTCTTGTTTTTCCTTCCATAATTTCTCATTATTTTAGATATCTCTTTTTCTCCGCGTGTCTTTCCCTTTCTTCTTTTACTTGATTCTTTGGACTTGCCCTTTTTAAAATAGTAAAGCTGAAAGAAGAATGTAACAAGAACCTAATTAGTATGTTATCTTCAGATTTGTCTGGTCTTAAGAGCCAGATAAATCCAGATTAATGCGATCTGGATTAATTAGAAATTTGAAGTTAAGTAAGCCTAGCTTCGTTATTTATTAAAATTTGAAATAAAAGATATAATTACCATGAATACATATCAATATTATAGGCCCTGGTTAGTTTCTAAAAATTAAGTAAAACATATATGATTATCTATTGAAGTCAGATTAATTATGCAACTTTCGTGACAAACACCAGATGACAACTTTTGATCGTAACTTTTCCAAATTAAACCATGTTTTGGAGCACTTCGTTTAACAGGACGATACCAACTGACGTGGCCAATCACGAGTCGATATTATTTTATCGAATACTTCATGTTTACATTAAAAAAACGGCTGATGAAATTGCGCCAGCTGAATTATCATTTTAGTTGGGGACATTTTTAAAAATAGTGTTATTACGAAAATGTACAATTATTTTTCATTTAAATCACATAATATCAAGGAAAAAGTATGTGAATATCGATGGAACTTACTAATGCCAGTATATTACCGCAATTATATTACCAAAAAATAATAATGCTATAAAAATTGGAGATGGGGACATACCACATTAATTAGTTTTGACTGTTGTCTGCTAACTTAATTTATTACTGTTTTAATTAAGGATAATTTGGTATACATGCCTCGATAGACATCATAATTTACTATAAAACCTGAAATCAATATCTAAATTGGAGATTATTTTCATATGTTCTTCAGCGAAAAACACTCTAAAACTACGTTCCGAAAAAACACCCAGATACTAATCCATCCGAATATAAGTTAAGTAGGAGTTATCTTGATGCCAAAGTTACTTGTTTTACGTTCCTTGAAACGTGATGAGGTTTCTAATGAAATTAAAGGTATATTAGAAGGCTCTCAGCTATAATTTATACAACTTCTAAGACATTAAAATTAGTAGTAAATTATAAACCTTGTAGTTTTTTGTTTAGAGCAATATTATTCATATAGTCTATACATCATCTTCCTCTCTCTCCGTTCCAATAATCTTTAATTTTTAAGAATTTTTTTATTGAAATGTTAATAACCATACTACAGATCGTAGTGGGTGCTACGACGTAGGCACTGGCGTAGACTCATACTGTCTAAATTCGTACAAATACACAGTAGGAAAAGTTCTTTACTTATGGGTTGACTGATGCAGGCTAGTGTTGCCACCCTAGGGCACGCCGTGATCGCGGTGGTAAGTCCCATCATGGAAGAATGGCTGGAGAGGCGTCATGGTGTCCTTTCATACCGGCTGACAGGTGCTGACCGGACACAGTTGCTTCGGAAAGTACCTGTGTCGAATAGGCAGTGACGAGTCGGCCCGGTGCCATCACTGCGGAGGTTGCCCTGATTACACGGCGCTGCATACGTTGGTGGAGTGCCCAGCGTGGACAATGCAGCGCCGTGATCTGATTATGGCAACAGATGCGGGAATGCTCTCGCTACCGACCTTGGTCCTGTCCATGCTCCGGAGCGAGAGGACATGGGAGTCCGCCGCCTTATTTTGCGAGGAAGTGATGTACGCCAAAGAGGCGGCGGAAAGGGAACGGGAGGCTACCACCAACCTCCCGAGCCGCAGAAGACGCACCGGCCGCCGAAGGGCGCTGAACGATCTCCGGCCCCGTGAGCGCTGGCCTGAGGGCAATGGACGTAGGGCCGTCCGTTACCCTAGCAGAAAAATGCCCGAGCAGGCGGCGCGCCCGTCTTCCGCGCGCGCCTCTTGTAGGAGGGAGGGCTAGTCCCTCCAAAACAGGCGGGGCCGCCTAGTAATGGAGCAAGGCGGCCAAGACCTGCTCGGGGGGCATGAGGAATACGATGAGTGTGACCCTCCTCCCTGGGCGACAGGTAGTCTGAAGGAACACTGTCAGGTTTTAATCGGTATACGGCGTGGCATTGCACTAGGCATCTCCACTTGCTAATCGCCGCGTCCGGAATCCAACATAATCTTCCCGTCTGCCCCGGCGGGGGGATAACTATAAAAGGTTTCCTGACAAAAAAAAAAGTGTTGCCACCCTGAAGCATGGGTGTCTGTAACTACCCTCGCCTCATTTATATTTTCCACTCTGAAACTGTCGGTTGACCACGACCAATAATGATGATGATATTATGGCGCATTTGGATACTTGGCCTCTATGGTAAATAGCAGTCATCACAAGACAATTGGTTTGTATCGCTCAAGTACGATACGTGTTTAGTAGTGTGTCATATCATATTGTGCCTATTATTGTTCTTAAGGAACTGTACTTATTAACTGTATTTGTAGGACTGTATTTTATTTAAAACTAAATTACGTTTGGTTCCGATATAGATATTTATTCGCCTCTTATCCTCGCCTGTCAACCCACGTCTGCTTAAAAATGGAGCAATATGATATTGAAGGTTTCCATCCTGTTCCTTTATATACATAATCTAAATAATACTTCACTTCAAAGTTGGGTTAAATCACAAAAAGACATTGCTCTGCATCCATACATAGTTTGCCCTAAAAAAACCGCAAAACTAGATCATGTGTTGTATTAAAACATATTATTGAGTTCCCATAGAATTATAATTTAATAGCGGACTAGCTGGAAAATCATTCTATTACAAATAATGTCTGATTAACTATGAAGCTGGAATGTAAATGGACAAGTTTACGTGTGACAGTAGATTGGTGTTTCACTACCTCTTGTAATAGTTTTCAATTCAGTTGGATTATAATCCTAGAGTTGCGTATTTCCAACGCTAGATGGAGCTCTATTATATTTTTACGTGTTTCATAAAATATTTTAACTATTCCTTTTCTATATACAATAAAGATTAGATTACTTTATTATTTTAATTCAGAATTACGTTTTAAGTTTGTCTTATATTAATAATAAAAATAAGTCTATTAGAAGCAGGGACATCTATTAACAAAATCTATTGACTAAATAAATTGTGAGATCCAAAAGCTTTTAATAAAACAAAACTTCTGATTTTTGTCTAGATATATTAATTTTACACACAATTTCTAAATAAATTCCAAAAGTGTAATTCAGATTTAAAAATAACCTAACAATGATTTAAAAAAAATTAAAGAACGATTGTATTGATTGATGATTATACTTCAGGTAAACATGGCAGCGCATCGGTTGTACCTACAAATAGTGCCTTCGAATACTTTTTTTCTTCATTATGACATGGAGCTTGTCCGTGTTAAATGGAAATATGCAATTTGTATTATAAAAAATACTAATAATTATAATATCCCTCTGGTTGCTACTATCGTACAGGGCGAAAAATAGCTTTCTCTATTATTGATGTATTCTGTCAGTTTGCATGAAATCCCACATTGTGGCATTGTTATTTATTTAGACATTCTGTAAGCTCTTAATCTATACAAATAAATGAAATTGAAATATCTGTTTGTAACGTCAAAATAACAGCTTATTACTTAATGGGTATTTTATTCCGCTTTTTGGCATTCAATGCCAATTGATAGTGCCAATGACGATAATTCTGCCGAATAAACAAATAATATAATGGATATTTTTATGAAAGTTAACGCGTTACTTATATTAAACACAAAGTGAAAAATGTGAAATCGAAAATAACAGTCAGGAGCAGGATTTGAACCTGCATCTTCTGGATACCGTCCACGTGACGTCACCCAAAGACGTTAGGTATGATGTGTTATCGAAATTAGCAGTCAGGAGCAATTGTCAGGATGGCTGAATTGGTAAAGCATCTGGACGGTATCCAGAAGATGCAGGTTCAAATCCTGCTCCTGACTGTTATTTTCGATTTCACATTTTTCACTTTGTGTTTAATGTATAGTGCTAAGCATATCAAATGCTAAAAATATATATAAAAATATCTAAATATTTAAAGGGTTTGCGTCATTATTAGGTAAAATCTTAATTGTAAAATTAAGTTTACCTGGTCGGTATAATGTATGAAAATACGTCCGACAGATGGCGCAGGCGTCACCCAAAGACGTTAGGTATGATGTGTTATCGAAATTAGCAGTCAGGAGCAATTGTCAGGATGGCTGAATTGGTAAAGCATCTGGACGGTATCCAGAAGATGCAGGTTCAAATCCTGCTCCTGACTGTTATTTTCGATTTCACATTTTTCACTTTGTGTTTAATGTATAGTGCTAAGCATGTCAAATGCTAAAAATATATATAAAAATATCTAAATAGCGGTACTTATATATAAAAACATATTTAAAAAAATAATGTCTGTCTGTATTCGTCCTTTTGTCCCGGTTAATATCCGTAATATCTGGACAAATTCTACGGCACTTGCATCGGTACGTACCTATCTACGTTCTATCTAGAACTGCTCGTTCATAGAAATTACAATACAGGCCAGTAAAAATCAAAACCCTTGTAGGTACCTATGTAATTCCACAATTGCTTATTAATACTTCATTTTAGGATAAATTAATAAAAATATTACAAACAAAATTTGAAAAAACCTGCTGAAAACATTTTATACAAGAATAACAAAATTTATACAAGAATACGTTAATAACTAAATATTTAGGAAATTTTGAACATTTATATATTATTATATTATTTATATTATAAAAAGTAAATACAGTTTACAGCAATACAGTTTATCGCCAAACTGCAAAACAGTTTGTAGGCGAAAAAAGAAGCACTCGCTAATTCCAAACAAAAAAATATTAGGTATTAGTGATTGTTGGTGCCAGACAGTTAACCAAAATAATAATGTCTTTCTTAGTACAAATACACAAACACATAACATAACACTCAAGCAGAATTAGGCGACAATTAAGACTTTTACTAAAAATTTTGTGTAAAAATATCCAATAAAGTATTTTTTACTTTTGTTTGAAAGCATCTCTTACCACAGTTTTCATCTGATTTAAGCATATTATATAATCGTGGTATTAGATACTTTCGCGTTCTCTCGCCATAATAATTAATTGAACTAGGCTGTTCATATATATATTATTACGAATTCCTTGCTTAAGATTACAGCTGTATGTCCTACATACCTTATGCTCAGTAATATTAAAGTGTTCCATAATCAATAAATATTTCACTTTTTCATATACAGGTAGAATATTACATTTTTTAAACAACATAATATAATTTCCATTACATTCCTCTTTAGCTGTACGGGAAATTAACAGTTTTAGCAGCCTGACCTGTAAATTATAGATATTGTCTAGATAGGTACGAAATGTTAGGCCATAGGCAGACATACCATAGCTTAACACAGCGTCAGGCAGTGCATAATACAATATGCGTAATGTCTTTTTATTAACAATATGGTTCAACTGGTTAAAACTGCCCAGGAGAGATCTTAACTTATTACAAACTGCATCAATGTGTAATTTCCAGTTAAAATTAATATCTATTGTTAAACCCAAATACTTATAACTTTTAACAATTTCAATATTTATGCAATTACATGACGCAGTATTGTTGTGCAGACACTCATAAGTATGTCCAGTAACAATTATTTCCCGATCAGGACTTTTTATGTACGGAGAATGTATCAGCATACATTTAGTTTTTTCTATATATTTAACAATATACCATTGTCATGAGACCAAGCCACCAATCGATTAAAATCTTGTTGTATATAACATTGTATCTTATTAATATCCCTGTCGGCGTACATCACACACGTGTCATCTGCATACATGTAACTTGTACATTTTTTTATTACATTGGTCATACTATTTACGTGCATGATATATCCGACAGGGCCAAATACGGATCCGGTTGGCACACCGAACTCTACTGGCTACATAGTTAATTCCGCGTGGGATTGTGGCTAAGATGCTGCCTGCGTTATCTCGCTCCTGGATCGCTATTCCAATTCGTTGAGCGAGCAACGACTCAGCTCACTTCCGACAGATGGTGCAGGCGTCACCCAAAGACGTTAAGTATGAATGTGTTATCGAAATTAGCAGTCAGGAGCAATTGTCAGGATGGCTGAATTGGTAAAGCATCTGGACGGTATCCAGAAGATGCAGGTTCAAATCCTGCTCCTGACTGTTATTTTCGATTTCACATTTTTCACTTTGTGTTTAATGTATAGTGCTAAGCATGTCAAATGCTAAAAATATATATAAATATTTATAGGGTTTGCGTCATTATTAGGTAAAATCTTAATTGTAAAATTAAGTTTACCTGGTCGGTATAATGTATGAAAATACTTCCGACAGATGGTGCAGGCGTCACCCAAAGACGTTAAGTATGAATGTGTTATCGAAATTAGCAGTCAGGAGCAATTGTCAGGATGGCTGAATTGGTAAAGCATCTGGACGGTATCCAGAAGATGCAGGTTCAAATCCTGCTCCTGACTGTTATTTTCGATTTCACATTTTTCACTTTGTGTTTAATGACTCAGCTTTCTTGTTACCTGAATACGAGACCAGTCTAGGAATTATTTTTTATAAAATATACCTATTTAGTGATGATAAGTTAAGTTAATAAAGATAACAATATTCAAAAAATACCAGAATGTCATACTAAGGTATATTTTTCTTAACAAACGTTATATTAGCATACAAATTGTACCGACACGAGACTCAGTTTAAGTCTTGTTCGAATTTAAGGAGCGATATTGTGTAGCGGGGAACAATATGTTCTGAATTTATTACAAACTTCGGATATTGCAGTTTGAAGTTATATTTGAATAACAAACATATTGTATGGAGAAACGTGGAGAAGTAATGAAGAAACTTTTACATGAACTTTATATATTACGTACTATCATAATAATGTAACAGAGCTAGATATGTCGAAGAAATATCTATATTATTTAGTCGTGAGCAAATTTTTTTTTTATATGTGTTATGGATCGAGCATACGGCCCACCTGGCGGTAAGCGGTTACTGTAGCCTATAGACGCTAGCAACACCAGAGGCATCACTTGCACTTCGCCATCTCCAAAGAAAGGGATAGGAGGTGGATAGGAATAGTAATATAGATGGTAGGAAGGATAATAGGGAGGGGGTTTGTGCCTCCGGCGCTCTCACTCACCATACGAAATACAACATTAGGAGTAACTACCATTATTACACGCTGATCTTTTGAGAAAGAGCGGTACATCCCCGATCACGCTGGCCCATTCGTACTGGGAACTAAGAACGCTGGGGAACCAAAGAAGTACTTAAAAAATAATATAGGTATTTCTCATACACCACTGAAGTCATTTCACATAGTTTCAGTGGTCTGCCAATATAGGCGGAGAGACGGCACACGGTGGGTTAATTTAGTGGGTGAGGGCCCACACTACCCTGTTCGTTGCACCGAACGACGAGGCGTGCGGCTATATTTTTTCCTCCTTATCAAAAAAAAAATCTTATACAACAAGAGTGGCAGGTGAGCATTTAGGCACGTAAGCGATCACCATTGCTATTTAGGTTCACAACAACATTTTTTTTTTGTTGTTAAGGCGGGAACAAATGTTCCTAACCGCACACCCCGTCGTTCGGGGCAACGAACAGGGTAGTGTGGGGCCTTCACCCACTAAAGAAACCCGCCGTGTGCCGTCTCTCCGCCTTTATTGGCGGGCCACTGGAACTATGGTTACATCCCTTCGGTGGTGAGGTTCACAACACCAAGATCATCAAGACATGACTTGATGGTTTGATGATGATGATTGGAGATGGTACGCGCGAGGAATGCGTCTTGTGTAGCTAGTGTCATAGGCTACGGTAACCTTAATGCTTACCATCTTGTGCTTGTTTGCCACCCACGTAGAATAAAAAAAATATTAATTGCAGTATTATGCCGTGGCCAGACCAATGAGGATGCTTGTAAATACATAATATATAGTAAAAACAAATGTCGATGGCAATCCTCTATGAACGGTTTGGTGCTGGCAGTATGGCAGCTCTGAAGCATTGAGGCAATACCAAAACGAATACAAACTCTCATAGTTACCAAGGATTATATGGAGTTACAGTCAAGCCAACCTCCAATTGAGCCGTCCATTAACCCGCCACAATTAATGACTAGAACCCGTCGTAACCCGTTTAAAGTAATCCAAATAATGACGCATAGCTGTTTATATATTAAGTTTTAGGCCATACCAAATAACCGGCATTTAATTGAAAGTTTTAATGAAATACCTTTGGAAGAGGTTACATAAATTAATTGTAATTTACATTGAAACGACGCAATAAATGAAAACTAGAATACATAAATGGAACATATTAATTCAGGAAAATCTCTATATATATATAATAAAATTTAAGTGTCTTTTTGTAATATCTAAATAACAGCTTTTTACTAAATGTATACGAGAGTATATACGCTACCTACAACACATTAGCAATTTCTAAGTTTTTGTCGTCTGACTGTTTGTTCCGGCTAATCTCCAGAACGGCTAGCCCGAATTGCACTAGTAGATAGCTGTTGTTACAAGGAGTTACTTAGGCTACTTTTATTTTAGAAAAATAATTAGAGTCCCGCGTAATAAAAAACCAATGACGTTGTTGAATGACCGATACAAATAGATAAGTATATACGTCGAATATACATGAACGGCTGGACCTTAATTAGGACTCATGGGACGAGGATCACTACTTTTATTTTGGAAAAATAATTAGGATTCTGCACTAAACACGCAAATAACTAAATCGGACGCGGACGAAGTAAAAAATTAAATTAAAGAAATAGATAGTTCAACATAAACTGTATAAGTTTAAAGTCTTTTTCTTTTTTTTTCTTAACCTCGCTGTTCCATTTCTATCAGAGTGAGAGGAACTTAGACTGTAGTGCACCACGCTGGCAGGTTCGTTGACTTTACTAGCCAACAAAAAATTACATAATTCCTCACGATGTGTTTCTTCAACGAGCAGTGATATTTTGTAATGAAATTGACACGTAATTTCTAAAGACTTCAGAAGCTTGACTTCGGTCAGGGAATCGAATTCGATACCACTGTCTTTGCCGTCCTTGGTTTTATCACTTGTGATCCTATATCACTGCACTTTGAAGATTTAAAGTAATAAATTCAAATAAGGTTACTACTTTCAAAAAGAGGTTTAATAAGACTTATTTGCTTATGGATAAATGCAATATGGCTGCTGCTTACCATCAGGTAAGCCGCTAACTCATCTGTTACCTTAGACCATAGGGCGGGTGGGGTGCAGGCCTCCGGCCAAGTCAGGCCCTAAGAGGGGGGTGGGCAGCCAATCGGCCCCGGCTGCCCAACCCAGCGCGGCTGGACCGCCGCAGCGCATGCAGGAGGATGTCGTGGTCTAGTTTATGGACCACGACTCTATCCTCCTCCAAGGGAATCTCGGCCGCTCCGCCAGGGCGCAGGACCTCTTCCTGCAATCCATGGCAGAGCAGTCGATCGGTGTTGCTGTAGCCGCGGAGCCCTATATAGTCCCCGATCGCCCCAATTAGGCGGGTAGCGGGGATGGCTCCGTGGCGGTCGTCGGTTCGGTGGCGCCGCATTCCCCGCCCTTGTCAGTCAAAGACAAGGGCACGGGATATGTGGCGGCAGAATGGGGAGGGGTCACGCTGTATGGCGTGTACTTCTCCCCCAATCGTAGTCTGGCGGCTTTCGAGGTCTTCCTGCACAGCCTGGAGACCTCGATACGGCGTATGGCACCGAGCCCTGTGCTAGTGCTGGGGGACTTCAACGCCAAATCAACGGCGTGGGGGTCCCCCAGGACGGACGCCCGAAGTGCGGCGGTCCAAGAGTGGGCGGAAGCGGCGGACCTCGTGTTGCTAAACCGAGGGTCCGCCCTAACGTGCGTGCGGCTCGGGGGCGGGTCGATAGTGGACCTTTCGTTCGCTAGCCCCGGTATCGCCGCACGTGTAAGGAGCTGGCGAGTCCTGGAGGAGGTCGAGACCCTATCTGACCACAGATACATTCAGATAGAGGTCTCCCGGACCCTTCAGGGCGCCAGCAGGGGTCACGTGGCGGACAGAACTCCCGCTTTTCCGCGATGGGCTGTGGGTAGGCTCGACCGGGAGCTGCTGGTGGAGGCGGCCATCTTTCAATCTTGGCTGCCTCCCCCCCTGACGGAAGACGTGGGCGCCGAGGCTGGCCGCATACGCGGCATGCTTACGCAGATCTGCGATGCAGCCATACCCCGAGTGCGGCGCCCACCCCGACGGAAGGGGGTCTACTGGTGGTCCCCGGAGCTGGCGGACCTCCGTGCGGCCTGTATTCGTGCCCGGAGGTCCTACACCCGCAGCCGCCGTCGCCGAATCCGCGAAGAAGAGCGGGAGGGCCAGCTGTATGCGGCGTACAGCAGTGCGCGCGCCGCGTTAAAGCTAGCCATCTGTCGCGCCAAAGACGCGAAAAGGCAGAAGATGCTGGAGGGTCTCGAGTGTGACCCCTGGGGACGCCCGTACCGCGCGGCGCTTAACAAGCTCCGCGCCCAGGGCCCCCCCCTTACGGAGACCCTCCAGCCGGGCTTCCAAGGTGGTTGAGGGACTATTCCCTTCACGGGCGGTGCACACGCCCCCGGTTATGGCTCCGCCAGATGACAACCGGGAGACTGACGACGGGGAGATACCGCCCGTGACGACGACGGAAATGGGAGCGGCGACAGAGCGTATGCGGAGAAGCGCCGCCCCCGGGCCGGACGGGGTTCCCGCCCGAGTGCTGGCCCTGGTCCTCGACCACCTAGAGCCCCGCCTCAGGGGACTGTTCGACGCTTGCCTGGTGTCCGGACGGTTCCCTGACTGCTGGAAGGAAGGGAAGCTCGTGCTCCTGCCGAAGCCGGGGCGGTCTCCGAATACAGTCGCGGCCTTCAGGCCCATCGTGTTGCTGGACGAGGCGGGCAAACTGCTCGAGCGGGTAGTCGCTGCCCGCATCGTCCGGCACCTAGGTGCGGTCGGCCCCGACCTGTCCGATGCCCAGTTCGGATTTCGGGCGGGTCGGTCTACGGACGGCGCCATCCTGCGCTTGAAGGCCGCGGCTGCGGAGGCCGTCACCTCGAGGGAAGTGCTGTTGGCGAGGTCGCTCGACATCGCCAACGCCTTCAATAGTCTGCCATTCGGCTGCATCAAGGAGGCACTCCGGTACCATGGAGTGCCCCTCTACCTAAGGCGGCTGGTGGCAGACTACCTCGACGGCCGCAGCGTCCTCTTCGTGGACCGGGAAGGGGACGTTGTAAGGAGGGCTATGTCGTGCTGCGTCCCGAAGGGTTCGGTTCTAGGGCCGCTCCTGTGGGCCATCGGCTACGACTGGGTCCTCCGTGGCCGGCTTCCCCCCGGGCTGGGCGTAATTTGCTACGCAGACGATACGCTCGTCACAGCCCGGGGCGGGACCCTCAAGGAGGCGGCAACGCTGGCCACCTCAGGAACCGCGGAGGTGGTCAGGCGGATCGAGGCGCTGGGGCTTAGGGTGGCCCTTGAAAAGTCGGAGGCCCTACTCTTCCATGGGCCCCGACGTGGCCCACCCGCCGGCGCCTCGATAACGGTCAACGGTGTGGGCTTTCCAATACAGGCCCACATCAAATACCTGGGCCTGGTATTGGATGGACGGTGGCACTTTGACGAGCATTTCCGCTGTCTTGCGCCAAAGCTCGTCGGCACGGCGTCCGCCCTCGGGCGACTGTTGCTGAATTTGGGCGGACCGAGTCTCGCGTGTCGACGACTCTACGCGGGGGTAGTACGCTCAATGGCACTGTACATCGCGCCCGTGTGGGCGGAGTCCCTGGCTGCTCGCAATATGGCCCTTCTGTGGCGTCTACAGAGGGTCGTAGCAGTCAGGGCAATATGCGGGTACGGTCTCGACCGAAGCAGCCTGCGCGTTGGCCGGAACCCCCCCGTGGGATCTGGAGGCGGAAGTGCTCGCCGACGTTTATAGGCGGGCGTCGAAGGCGCGGGCGGGGGGCAGCCGCCCCTCGCCAAGCGCAATCTCAGCGTGGCGGGAAGATGCCCGCCGCGCCACCGTCCTAAAGTGGAGGTCTCGGCTGGAGACGCCCCGGGCTGGTCTCTGGACCGTGGGGGCGCTCTAGCCGATCTTGGAAGAATGGGCAGGGCGGCAGCACGGGGTCCTCACCTTCCGGTTGGTGCGGGTTTTGTCGGGGCACGGTTGGTTCGGCAAATACCTGCACACGATCGCTAGGAGGGAGACGACCCCAGGCTGTCACCACTGCGACTGCGGCGAAGACTCGGCGCAGCACACGCTCGAGTCGTGCCCGGCCTGGGATGTGCAGCGCCGGGAACTCGCTGCAGTTATAGGCGTGGACCTGTCGCTGCCGGCCGTTGCGCGAGCGATGGTTGGCAGTGACAGGGCCTGGACCGCGGTCGCCGCCTTCTGCGAGGCTGTCATCTCGCGGAAGGAGGCGGCGGAGAGGGCCCGGGAGGAATCCTCCTTTGCGGACCCGATTCGCCGCCGGCGCGCGGGGCGGCGTGCGCGCGCTTACCTGCGCCTGATGCCGCCCTAGCCGAGGCTGCGGGCGGTGGAGTCGGGGAGTACCCTGCCGTCCGCAGAAGCCTACCGCGAAGGTGTGACGCCCAAGTGCGCGGGGCGTCGCACAAGAGAGGGTGCCCGAAGAGGCTGCCGCCTGCGGATCGCGGAGAAACGACGCGGTTCCCGTGATCCGCCGTAGCAAGGGCGGGTGAGGGCGCACGGTGGGTTTTTAGTGGGTGAGAGCCCCACACTACCCCTTGTTTCCCCGGGCAGCGGGGTGTGCGGTAGGACATTTTTGCCCACCTAAAATAAAAAAAAAATAAAAAAGACCATAGGACGGTAACCTTTTGGCCGCCAGAAGCCACAGGAGAGCTATATAAAGGAAGGCGAGCCGCATTTGTCATATTATTTAAAATTTCAAGACAATTTATTTTAATTTTATTATGAGAAATGATGAAACAAAAAAAAACCTTAAACATAAAAAAATCATTAAACAAACATTGAAATAACATATCAGCCTTGGACGTCTACCATCTAAGTCCACCCGTGATCATGAATGCTGTAAAGTATTCGAAACGTCGGGATAGTAGTAAAATCAAGTAAACGCGATAGATTCCGTAAACGTAGTTTTATTTCAAAATGTGTAACATTCGCCTAAATATCAGAAAGTATTATAAAAAAAAAAGCAAATTTTTTTTTTATACTCGGTATAATAATGGCGTTTCACGTTATACTCTTTTTGTATAGCAAGGGTTTTTTGGCATATTAAACGGTTTCCCATTACAATTAAACACCATAATTATTTCCGTTATAGTTACTTATACACATAGCATCACGCCTGTATTCCCCGAAGGGATAGGCAGGGGTGTATTACACACCCACGACTCGCCAGGTAAGTTTGTCCTATGTAATAGGGGGCGAGCCTATTGACGTCTACCGGGCACATTTCCAAACTCCGGGCTGTTACTGAGAATTTTTCTTTTTAGGAAAAAGCTCAATAACATTGCCCGACCCGGGGATCGAACCCGAGACCTCATGATTAACAGTCGCATACACTACCACTACACCACCGAGGCAGTTACTTATTATTATTATTTATTTAGGTATACAAATTAAAATGCTAAAAAATACAATCCTGGGCCGCAAGAGGGTAGCTCGCGTGCCGCATGTAGCCCGCGGGCCGCGTGTTGCCGACCGCTGCCTTAGGCGATAAAAAAAACAATATGGGCCGCGTCATCACTTAATATGATTCCTAATCGTGATAATTAAGCCTACTTGTACGAAATAATGTAAGTTAATTCAACCAACAGATAAGGGACGAATGCTTCGGAAGGCACGCTTAGCGATGGATCTTAGCTGTTAAATAATAATCTTGGCCGTGGTTATAGGTTATCAGTCCTGAATTAAAAAAAACTAACTCCGGTCTTGTTCTAAGGACGCCAGTTGCCCCCTTACTTAGTTAGTGGAGGCTAGGTATGCAGTCGCTCCATGTTTATATTGATGGACAAGCTAAAATCGAAAACATCGGAAGCCAACATCAACATAAATTTGGGATAAAATCAATAAGCTGCGTATACCGTCTAAGAAAGATTAGAACTTAAAACTTTTGTAATCAATTACGAGAATCTATGAACTAGGACTGAATCCAAGTTCAATCACCATTCATAGTAATCTGTTGTTATTGTCAAAAAAAAATATACTTATATTCCAATTAATAATAACCAGGCATATTAAAATATACAAATGATAAAATTATAAAAATACATAAAAAATATGGGTATTTACACAATGTGTTTTTTTGGTTATTCGTAGACACGTTTTGCGGATTTCAAGCAAAAATAGCATTGTAATGTTTTTGATCTGTATTTTAGCACTTGACATGCTCAGCTATTTAAAGAACAAATTATTTGTGAAATTATCATAAAAGAGAACTTTAGTGCGAGTGGGAATCGAAACTGCGTCCCTTCCGATCCGGGGAAATGCTCTAACCGCTATGCTCTAACCGCTAAGCTATCGCACTGACCAACGACCATTTTACATCACATTTGTCTTTACGACCCACCCCGGATTGGAAGGGACGCAGGTTCGATTCGCACTCGAACTAAAGTTCTCTTTTTCCAGATTTCACAAATAATTTGTTCTTTATAACGTTTGTAACGTATACTCGTATATTTATATAGCACATTTGGCCAAAATATGTTCGCAATTGTAGTTACTTTATGTGCATATAAAAATGTAAATCTGTTCGTCGCTTGTCATATACAGTAAACTAACAATTTATTACAAAGAATTATATTAGACTTTTGTAGAGGTATTATGCTCCCTGAATATGACTGTGACAAATTTTTGTATAAGAATTGTATGCAGGATCGCATCATCATCTGTTATGATTTTTAACAATATAATTTATTAAGGTGAAGTCCTTTTAAGAGTAAACAATGTATAAAAAACATACTTCTATTTTTTAACCTAGGTACGGTAACTAAAATAATCTGTACACAAAAATAGTCACCCCAAAGGAACCCTCAATTTCCCAGGATAAACAGTGAGCGTACACGAGTAATCTTTCTATGTAATAAACTATTAGTTATTTAGCTTTTTTTTATACTATGTGGGTAGTAAACAAGCATACCCACTGCCCGCCTGATGGTAAGCAATAGGCATGATGACTGTTTTTCGAAATCTATTCTATGATATTCAAAAGTATTTAATAAGTGAAAAATATATCATATTTCTGTAAAAATTATGGATTTTTATGCGATAACATGAAATTTAAATTTTAAACTCACGTCAAAACGCACGCCGATGTCATTCGTTCGTCATGACGTCACGCCTCAGTACGGCAACAGTAAACATTCAAAGAATGTAAGACACATCTTTACGATGACGTTTAATAAGGCGTGACGTCATTCGCTCTTATTGGCGTTTAAGCTATCATGGCGGATTGTTGTATTTTACAGGTTTATTTTATCAAATATATTATTAATCTCGCCATTAAAATAAGAATGAATACGTTTATTAAACACAAAGTGAAAAATGTGAAATCGAAAATAACAGTCAGGAGCAGGATATGAACCTGCATCTTCTGGATACCGTCCAGATGCTTTACCAATTCAGCCATCCTGACAATTGCTCCTGACTGCTAATTTCGATAACACATCATACTTAACGTCTTTGGGTGATCCTGCTCCTGACTGTTATTTTCGATTTTTCATTTTTCACTTTGTGTTTAATGTATAGTGCTAAGCATGTCAAATGCTAAAAATATATATAAAAATATCTAAATGAATATGTTTTTCGAAATCCTTGAATCCTATTTCATTAGATCACTTCAATATTTTGACAATACTTATACTGTCATCAAGCCTATTACCGTGGTGTATAGACACGTAGCAACACCAGAGGTAAATAGGAAAGATAGTAGGTAGGTTACTAAGAAGAGGGGTAGAGGGTTAATACGCTTGCGCCGCATCCAATTTTATTCATAAAAGTATGCAATCATTTCATTAATGTTCCTAATGACGTTGTCGTTGTCACTATAAACTATCGTCCGTAAACCGACTTTACAGGCAACCATTTGTTTTTTGTTGTTCTTTCTAATCTTGTGTAACAAAAGTAAATACTTTGAATGCTCATGATTAATCGATTCAATAAATTAATCAAAATAAATATTTAATACTATGCTACTAAGCCACTGCTCATCACTTCATTCCGAGGACAGAAAATTAATAAAAGGAAGGTTTGTTCCCACTATTTGAAAATCTGTGAAGAATAAAATCAGAAATTATTAGCGGTGAATGCTAATTCGAAGATTTGAGTTCATTTTTCAACACACGGTAAAGGAAAATGTCGTGAAGAAATTTGCATGCATAAAAGACTCGATTTGCCTTGCGAAGTATGCCAACCCGCATTGGACAAACATTATTAACCTAAACCCCGCTTCCTATTTTTTATTGCTTATGGTGGCAGACCAGTCATGGTGGACCTGATGATAAGTGGTAACCATCACTCATGGACTCAAGCACACTAAGAATACTATCAAGCCACTGTTGATCATTTCATTTCGCGGATATGAAAGGAAAGAATGACCGGCTATCTCCCACTACAACCAAAACACATCGACATGCTTCATGGCCAGGCCCGATAACAAGTGGATACTCCCGCTACCTAGCCCCACCACGTTTAATGCAATGGGTGATCGTTGATTACTTCTCTCAGTCGCCTCGTACAACACCCGCGACAAGAATAAATAATAAAATATTCACGGACATTTCACAAAACGTCTTCTGGTCCCAAACTTATCTTAACGCTTGTGCCATGGGTACTAGATTACGGATATAATACATATATTACTTTTTTTTTGTAAATACATACATTTAATAGATAGAAAACACCCAGATGCAGTACAAATATCTGTGTCCATCACACAAATAATTGTCCTGAGTGGGAATCGAACCCACGACCTCGTGCGCGAAAGTCGGTTACACTACCGACTACGCCACGAGACCCGTCGAATAATAATCCCAAGAATAGGATGGAGACACTTGTATTCTCAGCCTGTCGCCCCACGCAGGAAAAATCCCTAATTATCCTCTAATTTTAATAAAACACAAAGGCATATAATACATTGGAATAGTAAAGGATTAAACATTATTATAATATTTATTTTAAATAAGTTACATCGAACATGAAATCAAAATAAATTAGGGTTGAAATAAACTTATACCAAAATAATATTAATACCACTTATTGTAATGAGTTTATGTAATTTATACTGTAATTACTAAAGCTACAAATCTAATTAAACTCTGTAAAATTACCAACGGAACTGTATTTTGTCATTTCTCTATGCTTATTTATACTCGTATTTATAATTATACACTAAGGCAAATCTGAAGCAAAAACATCTTCTATTAATTGCTTTGCTGATGAAACTATGTTGTTTAACTATAATAAGTCTATTAGTAACTTTAAACATTCGCGAATTGTACACGTATTTAAAGTAACAAAACCGGGTCTTTTTCGTCGTGGTCACGGGATAACTCTTTGTTATCCCGTGACTACGACTGCGGCAACACGGTTGAAACGTTGGGCTAAAGGCAGTTAAAATTTGACCTAATTTATACGCAAAAGAAGACCCGTTTAGTTACTTGAAATAAGTCTTGATAGACTAAAAGACATATAGTAGAACCAGAGAAAGTATGAAAAATTAAGAATATAAAGTTCATTAGAATCACAATCTTACTCAGGTACACTTCTCCTTAACTTATACGCCACAACGTCTAAAGATTGCGCACCTACATTTACAACTTTCCATCCACCGTCAGGGTACACTCTGGTACTGAAAACCACTTCACCCTCTCCGCAAAATAGTTCCATCGAGCTAGCATCAAGGAAAATTCTCCATGACTCCGAACCATTTGGTAACCATTCTACTTGTCTTATATCTCCTAGTCTATCAACAATTACTTTACGGAGATCCCGGTCCCAACTTATCGAGACTTGCTCTCCTCCATCATTGCCTTTGATCTCCAACTCAATATTTTGACTTAATTCACCTGTTACAATGAGCTCCACAGTCTTATCAAATGAAAGTTCTACATTTTGCTCAAGTATTCCATCGAATACAGTTTCTTCTCTAAGTGTCTTCATTGCTTCAACTGGAGTCATTAGAAGACGATTACCACGTAATGTCAGATCCCTAAATATCGTCAAAGCCCCAGCCCATCCATCGTCAGCCTCAGGAAAAGCAGTCTCCCACATTCCGAACCAAGCACTGAGAATTCTTCTTCCATCATTTTCTGTAGTCTGCGTAGCGTAAAAATCATGACCAAAATCAAGTTCTTGAAAACCAACATCAGGTATGAATTCAAAGGTTTCATAATCGAATTTTCCAATAATATAACCAGTCTGATGCAGATTTTGATATCTATCACCTACAGGATTCATGCCTTGAGGAGACATCAAAAGGATATGCCTTCCATTCAGTTCAAAGAAGTCAGGACATTCCCACATATATCCCAAATCACCAGTAGATTCTCCAAGCACCTTCAAAAACTCCCAACTAATCAAATCCGGTGATCTGTACAATAACACACGCCCTCGGTCATCTTCAGTCTTGCTACCGATAATTACGTACCAGTAATCTCCATGTCGCCACACTTTAGGGTCACGAAAGTCTGGAGATCCATTTGGAGCATCTTGCAGAACTGGATTTCCTTCATATTTTTGGAAGTTGACTCCATCGTCACTGAATGCTAAATA
The DNA here is from genome assembly GCA_948253155.1 of Leucoma salicis. NCBI lineage: Eukaryota > Metazoa > Arthropoda > Insecta > Lepidoptera > Erebidae > Leucoma > Leucoma salicis. The sequence goes on from OX411812.1 coordinate 1,988,825, forward strand.
TTGTGACTGATTGTAAAAAGGATCGATATCACTCTCTTCATAGCCGGTGTACATTAAAACTAAAGTATCATCCTTCACAACAGCACTCCCAGAAAAGCACTGTTCTTCATCCGGTATCAAAGCAGTCGGTAGTGGCGTCCAGTCTACCAAATTCGGACTTTTAGAATGTCCCCAATGCATTGGACCCCACTGGCTGTCGTAAGGATAAAACTGGTAGAATATATGGTACTCTCCTTTGTAAAATATGAATCCATTCGGATCATTCATCCATCCCACAGGTGGTGCTACATGATACTGTAATCTGAACCTTGGATTGATTTCTCCTTTCTTTTCTTCAATGTACGTCTCCAGCTCATCTATAGCATTACTTTGCTTATAAGACTTTAGCTGAACAGCCGTAAAGAAACTGAGAAACACGAACAACTTGAGAAAAGACATGGTGGATTGACGTTTTCTTATGTGATAATCTGTATTTATACTGAGAAACTGATAAAATATTTCAAGTACTTTGTTTGTTGAATGTTCAGTAGATACTAGGCTTGATATTTTATCAACAGGTGATATTGTTAACTCTTAAAATAGTTTTTTTTTCGCGCATATTCTAAATGTCATAAGAAAAGCATAATACCCTGCCATGATGGTAATCAGTCACCGTAACAGTATCTTATTCAAATAAAAATATTTCCTCCTTTGAATTTGACTGCACAGATGGTGAAGTGGTTCAGATACCTGCCTCCCGCCCGAGTGTTGTGGGTTCGATTCCCACACATGACAACTCTTTGTGTGATCCACAAATGGTTGTTCTAAGTCTGGGTACTTTGTGTCCGTGTTTTTGTATGTTTGTAAAGTCCCCTGCGATACAAGGATTATACATTGGTGCAGGGTGTAAAAAACAAATTTAAGACAGCTCAGATCATCAATAAACAAATCAATAGCAAAATGTGAAATAGAACTTGGTTACGTTAATTGATTTAGAGTACAATGTACTGTAGCTTATAAATTAAGGTTCTGTAAAGATAGGTAGGTATATTACCAGTGACGTGGTTTCTGAATGTTGGCCTCGTTTCAAGGCTCAAAGTCGCTCAGCGGGCCATGGAGCGGGCTATGCTTGGTATTTCCCTACGTTATCGAATCCGTAATACGGAGATCCGTAGGAGAACGAGAGTGACCGACATAGCCCGCCGGGTTGCCATGCTGAAGTGGCAATGGGCAGGCCACATCGCTCGACGAACCGATAACCGTTTGGGACGAAAGGTTCTCGAGTGGTGACCACGTATCGGACGGCGCAGCGTAGGACATCCCCCCACCAGATGGACCGACGATCTGGTCAAAGCTGCGGGGAGCCGTTGGATGCGGTCAGCACAGGACCGCTCGTTGTGGCGTTCTCTTGGGGAGGCCTATGTCCAGCAGTGGACGTTGAAAGGCTGATGGATGGATACCATGGAAGTAACATGTATACAACTGGAATGCGCACTGTTACCAAAAAGCGGTCCTAGTGAGATAGTAGGAACGAGGTCAATTCATCTCACTCTATTCGGGTGACCATGTTTGAAAACAAATAGAAATTTTCATTTTTTGATATGAAACATCTAATGCGGAGGGAGGGTAAAATCGGCTTTTAGAGTGGTGACGCCTTTATTTTACTTGTCCCGTTCAATTCTTGCGAGTTTAATTTGACACACTTCCCGGTTTCCAATTGAGCTAAAATTTTACACGCATATGTATATCGCGTGACAATGCAATATTATGATGACATGGAGCTGATAAAACGTGTGGGGCCGGCTTTAGAATTGTCCCACCCCTCCACCCATGGGAGTCGTAAGAGCCGACTGAGGGAATTCGCCTTGACGAGTACTTTGTCTTTAGATGGTATCCAGGGTCTGATGATGGAGCTAGAAGGCGGCCGTTGGAACTCCGTTATAAAACGACATAACTCCATCGAGTTTGGGCTCGAATGATTTGTCTTGACGACTACTTTGTCTCTAGATGATATCCCGGGTCTGACGATGGAGCTGGAAGGTGTTCACAGTAACTCTGTAATGAAACGACGCAATCCTATCGAGTTTATACTCGTTTGAATCGTCTTGAGGAGTACTTTGTCAAGTTACGATCATTTTATTTCTACAAAACAATTTCGATGTTTTCACATCTGGTAGACGTCCCGCGACGTATAGTTTTTATTTTATTTTTCTTAGTATCGGTTAAACTAATTTTTGTTGGTTTTGCTCTCACGCTTCTTGTAGTGAACCGATTTTGATGAAGTTTGATCCAGTTCTTAGGGAAGCTAAACTTTAAAAAAATACTAAAATATAAGCACGACTAGAACTTAGGCCTCCCTATGTAGGGACATTCAAAGATGACGATCAAACGTATTTTTAGCTCATGCAAACAAAAAAAAACCTACCAACTGAACTATAGTTAGAAGTCTGAAAATAATAAAAATATTACATTTGAGGAAGTTTACTTTATTGTAACTAACAGTTTTTTTTTTTAAATTTGTTTTCGTGAACTGATTAGCCCTTCTGAGTTTAAAAACCTTAAGGCTTATTTAAATGAACCGGAAAAGGAAATTTATTGTCACCCTAATTGTTCTATAGTAAGGCTTAGCACGCACAGGGAAACCTCACCGCGTGATTTTTTTTAAAATTGATGTAGATATAAAATAACACGATTAAAAAATATATATTTATATGTTTTACATTACAACGTTTTAAATTACATTAAAAAAAAGAAGTCAGAAATAAAAGCACAACCGAAAAGAAGAGTCACACGAAATTATTCTTGTAAAGTTATTCCCTGATTCTTATCTTAACTTGCGCATATACAATCATCACAATGTACCTATTTCGTATATTAGGATTATATATTATTAGGAATTCACACGTTCAACTCATATCTGAGCATAAAACCTCGTATATTATAATAACGTACGAAGCACATATGAGCCATCAGATGGTATCATGATACATTGTCACACATCTCAAATGAGGTGGAACACCTCAAGTCGTATATTGAGTAACTCATACAATTCCTGCCCTTCGCTATCTCAATAGTGGGACGCAACAGAACGCGACTAAGCGGCCCAAAATTTTTTTCGTAGTGCGATCAGATGTATGCACTTTAATTCCACAAAACATTACCGCGAAACACAGATTTATTTTGAAATTATTCTTGCACAATTTTATTTTGTATGCAGCTTCATACAATTTCCATTGTCACTGAATTTTGTGGATAAATCGCGTCAATATAATTTGTAGTGTATGCTAAGCCTAAGAATTCGTGTGTCAAAGGAAAGGGACACCGTCACTCCGTACTAACGGTCTTATCTGGCTCGCTGATCTTTTCATTTGAAATATAAACCTTCTCTATTGAGCATAAAGTGTATTTTTGTATACACAGAAATATAAAGCGCACAGTCCTGTTGTATTATAGGTCCCCATGGTATATACTGAACTCTACGCGGTCGAAGTCGCCGTCAGAATCTAGTCTTGTCAATTTTCACAATAATTTATCTTAGTGAAAACGTTAGAACAGGCTTATCACTAAACGGCTCCGTTATCTCTCCGTCCATCTCAACATTACGTCTGTTACATTTTCAATAGCGGCATGTATCTAACCGCATTTCCGCGAATTTTGTAGTTTCTCATGAAACAAACATGGTATGAAAATCATATTTCAAAGCGCGCTTGCAATTTGAATAACAAAGTCGGCCATTCATATGAGAATCATGACATCAGATAGCAGTTGGAAGGTTTATGCTAAATGTGAGATATTGTGCTGGTAAAATTAAATGCTCAATAGAAAGCTTGACGGCCTCGTTTGTTTGATAGCAGGATATTAGCTACTTCTAGAGCTGATTTTTAGCATAATTCTTGACAGGAGCTAACGATCACACACTGCCGATTATTATATTATTTTGAACTTATCACTGTCTCACTGTTAGGCATGGCCTAGTCTAATCCCAGGCTTGCAGGTTTCTTCACGATATTTCCCTTCACCAAATAGTGAACTTTGTAAACAAATACAAATTTGTAAAATCTCGAAATGTCAGTGGTGTATGCCGTATTCGAAGACCTTGAACTGGGGTTTGAAAGTGTAACTGTATAATATCTTAGCAGTCTTCGATGTTACTCACAGAGCTCAGCATTGTTTAATACTATTCACTACTAACTCACACCATAAAATAAAACTGTCAATCTCAAAGTACAAAAAATCTAAAAAAATTGTGTTCAGTGTCTCCGACATACCAATACAAAAACAATCAATATACAATAATTTTTGTCTCAAATATCTTATAATGTACAGACACAACATCCTTACAGCTTTATAATAGCACAGAACCAAGCCGGTGAAGGTCTGCAAAGAATAAACTCGTTGACGTTATGTATAGAATCGGTTTCCAAAGACATGATTGATAGCGGATTCTGACCACCCCTCTGTACGTAACTTTCACAGTAGTTTTGCTTCCTTTTTCATGAAAAGAACTACTAGTTCTTCTACCATCCATCCATCCACCAGCCTTTCAACGTCCACTGCTGGACATAGGCCTCCCCAAAAGAACGCCACAACGAGCGGTCCCATCATGGGGGATAATGCCGTAATCGCCACGCTTGGCAGGCGGGTTGGCGATCGCAGTGGATGTTGTTAATACTCGAGAGAGTGCTGCTGCCCACTCCCCTGGTATTCCCTCAGTCGGCTCTTACGACTCCCGTGGGTAGAGAGGGGTGGGAAAATTCTAAAGCCGGCCCCACATGGCGCACGGCTTCTACCATCATTCAATAAAATAAATCAAATCAATCCCCGCAAGTAGCAAAGAAGGAACACTCTACCAACTTTTAATCCGCGCCAAGCAGTCCCCGTGGTCGTTTCGCTGAACCGCACAGTCATCGAATCAATTATTTATTTATCTTACTGACAACTATTATTACGGGGTATACCCTAATACAATAGTGTAGCTTAACTTTAAAAACTAGTTTTTACATTTTTGATCTATATTTTTTCGCATTTGACATGCTCCGCCACTTTTTAAAGTACAAACTATCTGTGAATAAGGAAAAAGAGATTCTTTGTACGAGCGGGAACCGAACCCGCGTCTCTTCTAATCCGGGTAGCACGGAAATCGTATCTAAATACCAATTATTTATTGCTTTTTAGTTCCTGGGCGCACTTGATGGCGGTTTTCTTTCTTTTTTTTTAATGTTTTATTTTTTGCTTTTTAGTGATTTTTTTATAAAATAGATTAGAGTAGGTCGTACATGGTAGGGAGGCCTCCCTAAACTAAAAAAAAAAACAGACAACGAAATAAGAAAAACGTCATAATTGCCTATAACATTTTAAGAATTCCACCAATTTCTAAAGGATACCATAATCAGATCCTTACCTGATGACTATGGGACCACTTAAGAAGTATACCCTATCAAACAAATAATTTTGCAAATCGTCCAGGCGTCTTTGAGTAATTGGTGAACATACATAAAAAAAAATATTACGACGAATTGAGTACCTCCTCCTTTTTTTGAAGTCGGTTAAAAAGGATTATGTTTTATAATCGCCACAAATACCACTTATTCACAAACATTTTACTTCAATATACGTTTGTTTTATAGCAAAAATATTACTAAAATCACAAAAGAAAATAATTCAGTCTCAAGCTTACCTACTCCAGCTACTATGAAAAGGCACATTTCAAATAACCAGACGTAAAATACAACTTTTATGAAACACGCGTGAACCAATCTACTAATGTGTGCTCTTTTTAAATTAAATATTCAACGACTCGTGTGGTTTGAGAATAAAATATGTCTTTATATTTGGGACGCCCTTAAATCAGCTGCTAGTCTAGGAGCTGGTGACATATTTAGACCAAACAAAAATAATTTGATGCACACCGAAATTTGTATTGGCAAAACATGTATATCCGTTCCTAATTTTGTTTCTGACCATCCCATTCAACAAATACCGCTAGATAACTGCAAACATTCGCAAATATTACTAGGTAGAGACTTTTAGTTGGGAATTAGAAAAACAAAGATAACATAATATCATAAGATCGTTTGGAAGTCATTGTTCGTAGCAAAAATCACAGAAAGGGTGTTTGACTATGTGCGACCCGGTTGGTTAGCGTGTGTTCGAGAGCCAACTGGCAGCTTACTGTGATACGCCTGCCCGAGAGGCGCGCCGACTAAATGAACCTAAACTGCGCAGTAACACCCCCTGATTATGGATAGCTATTATAAATATATCCAAATATTTTGATCTGTATTTTAGCACTTGACATGCATGCATGATGTAGAAAAAGAGTACTTTACTGCGAGCGGAATTCGAATCTATGTCTCTTCCAATCCGGGGACGTGTTCTAGACTACTAAGCAATCGTAGTCACCGATGGCGACTCCCAATCTCCACTTTACAATTGCTTTTAAATGTCTTTACGACTCTTCAAATATGTCAGCGGCTCTTGGACTATGCGCGCTGAAACGAGGATTACTTATAATGTAATAATGAGAAGAAAATGCGATTATTATATTTCGACTATATTTCGAATATTTCGAAGCGCTGGGAACGCTATTCGCAATACAAACAAAATATTTTTCAGTTCGCATAATCCAAAAAGTAGCAGATAAACACATAATCCCAGTTTTGCGAAAGATTTTCGAGGCTTACCATTGAAGTAGGTACAAAGAATTTAAGTATAATAATTTGAAATTTTGATTTATATTTATTCTAACAATCCTTTGACAAGCACGGTTCTTCAAATGAGAGGGATTTATATTTTTTTTTCAACCCTTTTTCTGTCCCACTGTTGGGCACGGGATTCCTCTCATGGTATGAGCGATTAGGTCATAGTCTTCCACGCTGGCCCAACGCAAGTTGGCAGACTTCACAAACCGTCGAAAAAATCTCTCAAGCATGCAGGTTTCCCCACGATGTCTTCCTTTACCGAGCAGTGATAAATTGTAATAATTCTGCGTATTTAAGATAAAATAAAATATTGTTTATTTAGACAATATAAAGAGATATCGTTTATTTAGATATAATATAGTAAGTTTAATTTTACACACATTACATTATTTCACATACATTATTGGATGCATGTAATGCTTGCCGGTAGATGGCGTTAGTCGTAAGACAAATGTGATTAAGAATTTGGGATGATCGAAGGATCAGTAGGGTAGCTTAGTGGTTTGGAGCACTTCCCCGGATTGGAAAAGATGCGTGGTTCGATTCCCGCCCCTACTAAAAATCTCTTTTTCTTTATTCACAAACAATTTGTTTGTACTTTAAAAAGTAGCGGAGCATGTCAATTGCTAAAAGAAATAGATCTAAAATAATGATCCTATATTTACTGTGATACACATAATTTCGAAAATTATCGATAAGACAGAGGTGTGTGCCGTACGAGGTCTGAACCTTGGACTCAGAATCGAACTCAATACTACTGTCTGCAGTCCTTGGTTTTACCACTAGGCTATCACTGCTGTTATATAATACCAACCTTTGCTCGCGGCTCCGGCGCAGCCAAAAGCTAGGTAGGTTATATCTCAGGTTCCCGATATAGTAGCGGGATAAAATGTATACCAGTTTTAAGTCTTATCAAGAGCTATCAAATAAAAGTTGCATAAAAGTCCGTTCAGCAGTTTTTGCGTGATGCGCGAATGAACAAACAGACAATAAATCTAAAAAAAATTGTTTTGTGTTCTGACACACGACACGATATAGCAGTATGTTATCGAAATTCGCAGTTCCAGGCAATTGTCACGATGCCTGAATTGGCAAAGCATCAGGAGATGCAGGTTAAAATCCTGCTCGTGAATGTTATTTGCGATTTCACATTTTTGCACTTGTGTTAACCTAATAAATTGTTTGCTGGTTCAGCCTGGGATTGAACCCCGGTACGAAGATATCTTGATAGTCCGTTAGGTGGTTTAGCTTGAAGTAGCAGGGACTCTGACAAACATAACAGCAGTATTTTGTTGCAGGAATATATTATACTGATAATAATTAAATTAATCGAACACCAAATGACCGTTTTTACTGGAGATTGGCTGCTACAACTTCGTCCGCGTGGAATTTATTGTTATATTCTTTGCCTACAGGAATCCTAATTATTTTTCCAAAATATAAGTAGCCACTAGTAACTTAAGCTACATAGGTATTTTTATTTATTGCAGGAGTAGCTGATACGGTATCAGCTATCTGCCAATGAAAGTCCCGTCAAATCCGCCCAGTCGTTTAAGAGATTTGCCAGAACAGACAGACAGACAAACAGTATAGGTATGTATAATCTAGTAGTGGAAACTGAAATGGCTAATGTACGATACAAATATATTACTGTCTAGGTATGTGTACTACCTATATACCACCGAAGGAATCTAACATAGTTCCAGTGGCCCGCCAATAAAGGCGGTGAGACGGCACACGGCGGGTTTCTTTAATAGGTAAATGCCCCACACTACCCTGTTCGTTGCCCCCGAACGAAGGGGTGTGCGGTTAAGCACATTTTTTCCCGCATTCACAAAAAAAAGGTATGTGTACTACAACAGCTGTAAGTTTTCCTTATAAATAAATACATAAATATAAACAAAAACTTTAATAATTGGTATTTGCATTTTATTAGCATTGCCTAGTAAAAACGAACATACCTACACTTCAATTAATTTTTTTTGTATAGATTTCTCGAATCATGACAGACGGAGTTATGATTTAATAATATGTGTACTAAAGATAACGATATGATGTCTTATCGTTTTTTATCTCAAGGAACTGGCTGTAGTATTGCATAATAGTTTCATTACCGAAATACTGACTAGTACCTATCTATTTCGACCACTTAGAACTAAAGTATCATATTATTCACTATAGGAAATGGACCGTCATTCAAAATGAGGTTAAAAAAGAAAATTATAGCTACCAGTGGGATTCGAACCCGCGCCTTCTCGAATACAGGTCCAGGCGCTGTGTCATTGAGCCACATCTAGCACCCATGTCTTTCCTTCGTATTTACCTAATCTTTCTAAACAAAGAATCGCGGGAAAAAATGCACCTAACCGTACACCCCATCGTTCGGGGCAACGAACAGGGTAGTGTAGGGCCCTCACCCACTAAAGAAACCCGCCGTGTGCCGTCTCTCCGCCTTTATTGGCGGGCCACCGGAACTATGTTACATTCCTTCGGTGGAACGAATTAGGTACCTAACGTTTTACTTTTAATCGCATATTAGTAAACAGTTGATAACGAGTTATGACGTCAATGTTTTTTTCCCGGTAATATCACAGTGACCTATTGGGCCCCAAAACTAATCTATAGTACAAAAAAAACAATACTCGTTCTTTACACAAGAATATGATAATTATTCATAAGTTATATTTAAAGTATTTATAAATTATTTGTGAATGAGGAAAAAGCGAACTTATACCAAATTATCTATTAATATTAAAAGTGTGGCGATCTACTCATATGAAATAGATATATTTTACTTATATTAAAAATGATCAAATTCCATGTTTTTTTATTGCATTTAGTGGCAGACGAGCCACGGCCCATCTGACGGTAAATGGCAACCGTCGCTCATGGACTCAACTATACCGAGAGTATTGTCAAGCCGCTGCTCACCATATCATTTCACAGATATGAAATGAAAGAAAAAACGGCTATCTCCTGCTACAGCCAAAACGCAACGATGTGCTTCATGGCCGGTCACACGGGAGATGGTGGTACAAACCCGCTCGGGCCCGGTACTAAGTGAGTACTCCCACTTGGTACCCGGCCCTACCACCAGGCATGCAATGGATGATAATTGCTTAGTAGTCGCCTCATACGACACCCGTGGGAAAGAATGGGGTGGTGACACTTGCATTCTTAGTCCGTCACCACACGAACAGAATAATCCTAATAATATCCTCCTATATTTCTGTTTCATAACTGTTTGTATTCTTTTGTAATAGATAACTTTATCTTAGTTTATTATAGAATGCTACTACTGGATGTGTAATACATCTCTGCCTACATCTTCGGGGAATACAGGCGTGATGCTATGTTTTATTACAGATTGCTTACCCTTACTGAGTCAGTGTGTAATATTATAGTCCATCAGTTTCTGACATTAAACCATTTACAATGCAATGGACGCTGTAGATAGTTATAAAATAAGTAAATACTCGCTTTCGTTTTCGCTCGCGACTTCCTCTGCTTGGAGTTCAGAATTCCAGAAAGAAATTACAAATGTGTGTGTGAATCCATTTGTGCTACAATAGAGTAATTGTCATACGTAATCGTAGGTAAATTTAACATAAATTGTTTTTTATACTGCGTGTGTGAGCATACGGCCCACCTCATGGTAAGCGGTTACCGCAGCCTATAGACGCCAGCAAAGCATCATTCGCGCATCGATGTCCAAAGAAGGAGACAGGAGGCGAAGAGGAGGCTAATAAGTAGAGGATAGGAATGATAGTAAGGAAAGGATAGGGAGGGAGGCAAACGAGCCGTCCCGTTTAGAAAAATAGCTACTTATCCCATAGGAAAAAAAACTACTATCGTCGAACGCAAGAAGGCCTTTTATATATTGACCTTATTGCTTTTCTTAAGAATATTCAATTGAAAAAAGACGTGACATTTCTTAACAATACCTAAATCAGTTTGAATTCTTTATTCTTTCCGAAATTAGCCTAAAGGCATTTAACGTAATGGTTGATATTCAAATGGAAATTAGACATGACAGCGTAAAAGTTTTACAAACACTCCATTTTGACCTCAACTAGAGCGTTGAAAGGTGTCAGGAGCTTTTACATTTTCGAGATTAAAATCTTCAGCAGTTTGTTTCGAATTTATAAAAGAATTTCATGGGCGTTTTCACTTAAAATTATTGCAATGGTGCCGGACTAAGAATACAAGTGTCACCATCCAATTCTTTTCCGCGGGAATCCTTTTGCTTATATAGAGTAGGTACTTTTATTTACATATTCTAGTGGTAGAACCTTGCTTATCCCCAGCAGAGCTGGCTCGATCAGGAAAGCCACCACCTTCTCACAGGAGATCAGCGTGAAATTAGGAGTAAGTACCTACTGTTATATTTCGTATGGTGAGTGAAAACACCGGAGATCGAAACCTGCTCCCTATCATCTCCTTATTATTAATTCTATCCTCCCCTTACCTAATATCTCACCCAGAAACTCGTTTTATATGTTTTTTTTTATTGCTTTGATGGCAGACGAGCCATGAGCCACCTGATGGTAAATGGTAACCGTCGCTCATGGACTCAACTATACCGAAAGTATTATCAAGCCGCTGCGTACCATTTCATTTCTCAGATATGAAATGAAAGAATAAACGGCTATCTTCTGCTACAGCCAAAACACACTGACGTGCTTCATGACCGGTCACACAGGAGACAATGGTACCGACCCGTTCAGGCCCGATATCAAGTAAGTACTCTAACTTGGTACCCAGCCCTACTACCAGTAATGCAATAAGTGATAATTGCTTACTTCCCTTAGACGCCTTGTACGACACCCGTGGGAAAGAATGGGGTGGTGACACTTGTACCTATTCTTAGTCCGTCACCACACGGACATTATTTAATTATTTAATGCATTCGATGCAGAGATTACAATAATCAGATTTCTAAACAGTTTGTATAGAAAAAATGTGCATCTGAAGGATGTTAGAGAAACTACTGCGGTCTCTACAAAGAATAATACTATCTTTGCCTAGCTATTAAAAATACCTTAATCTAACACAAAGTGCGAAGATGTGAAATCGAAAATTACAGTCTAGAGCAGGATTTAAAGCTGCATCTCATCTGCGTCATTATTAGGTATGAATCTTAATTAGGTATAATAATTAAGCTTACCTACCTAGTCGAAATAATGCATGTAAATTACATCCGACGGATTGCGCAGGTGTCGCCCAGGACATTGCAAAGCAATGTGTTATCGAAGTTCGCAGTTCCAAGCAATTGTCGCGATGGTTGAATTGGCAAAGCATCTGGGACGGTATGTCAGGAGATGCATTGTTTGATGGTTCAATTCCTGCTCGTGACTGTCATTTCCGATTTCTCATTTTCGCACTTTGTGTTAAAGAACAAATTATTTGTGGAAAAAGAAAATTTTACTGCGAGCGGGATTCGAACCTGCATCCCTTTCAAGTGCTTTATATTGCTAAGCCAAGTGCTAAGCTGAGCATGTCAAGTGCTAAAATACAGATTAAAATACTTTGTATTAATTTAAATGGATAAGCTTGTCAAATGCTAAAAAATAACAAAATACCTAAATCTATTTCGTATGGCATAGAAACAATAGTTTGTTTCTATTAGATTTTCAATCTGAAAAAAAATTTGATAAGAAACACTGTATGTACTTCAACAGGTTCAATGAAACAGACACACTTATACATTTTTTTTATTATTCTGCTTATAATTTTAACCGAGGTAGACCTGACCCCTGCAGATAAGATCAAGGCAAGTTTCACACAAACACAATTGTAAACAAATTAATCTATATTTATCACAGACTCTTCAACACTTAACCTAGTAAATGCACAGTTTTCTCGGCATGCTTACAAATAATGTTAATAACTATTGTTAACATTATTATGTTAATAATAATGTTAACAATAATGTTACAAATAATTAAAAGCTATAAGCACAATAACTACAACTATAATAATTATTACAACTATTTTACCGTGTTACTTCTTTGGCTTTTAAACAAAATTATTTATCTGCCGAATCCTACGTACAGCATACAGTTATACAGTTTGTATATTCGGATGTTTGTATGTTGTGTTACTCAAACTGTTTAACAGATTTGGCTGTAACTTACCGCATAGATAGTTTGTATACTGGATTAACATAATATTATATTTTTTATCCCGCAATTATGTTATGTTCCTACGGAATATAATTTTTTGCATAAACTAATTAATGTTCCACGACCCATATCCTCGCAGACGAAGTTGATGACAGCAGCTAGTTAGGGTTCCGTAGCCAAATGGCAAAAAACGCAACCCTTATGGATTCGTCATGTCTGTCCGTCCGTATGTCACAGCCACTTTTTTCCAAAACTATAAGAACTATGCTGTTGAAACTTGGTAAGTAGATGTATTCTATGAACCACATTAAGATTTTCACACGAAAATAGAAAAAAGCAATAAATTTTGGGGTTCCCCATACTTAGAACTGACACTCAATTTGTTTTTTCATCAAACCCGTACTAGTGGGTCTATAGATAGGTCTTCAAAAATGATTGAGGTTTCTAATATATTTTTTTCTAAATGAATTAGTTTGCGCGAGAGACACTTCCAAAGTAGTAAAATGTGTGACCCCAAGGGCAGAAATTAAGATAATGATAAAACTAAAAAAAATATATGATGTACATTACAATGTAAACTTCCACCGAAAATTGGTTTGAACGAGATCTAGTAAGTAGTTTTTTTTAATACGTCATAAATCGTAAACCGCAATTTACCTTTTATGCACTATTATTAAAACATCGATCAAAGTTACAACGAACTACAAGAACTTTTATATTATGTTACTTGCTGCTACGGAACCCTTCATGGGTGAGTCCGACTCGCACTTGGTGTATTTTTTTTATTATAAAATATATACAAGTATTTACGTATTAGGAGACTCTTACCCGATATAAAGGTTTTTCCTAATCAACCCTTACAACTGTATCTTTTGACGAACTGAGCCCTAATTAAGAAGAATACGACCTAGTCAAAGCTACAAGGCTTTGGGATAGCTTGTTGTGGTACTCTGCTTGAGAGACAGAGGACGATAACAGATAAATAAATAAATAAATATTCACGGACATTTCACACAACGTCCTCTGGTCCCAAGCTAAGATTAACACTTGTGCTATGAGTACCAGATTACGGATATAATATTTTTTGTAAATAGGTACGCAGTACAAATCTCTGTGTTCATCACACAAATAATTGTCCTGAGTGGGAATCGAACCCACGACCTCTTGCACGGAAGTCGGTTACACTATCGACTACGCCACGAGGCCCGTCAAATATAGATAAATGATATATGGATAAATTCAGTGACATACGTACATAAACATATTTTGTTGTAAAATTGCCGTGATTAAAGATCGTTCTTCTAATCAAGCTAAACTATAGTTCTTTTTTATTTTCCGTTTTAATATGTTTAATAAGTAGATACCTATATTTTAATCTCAAAATGAAAATGAATATTCTCATTTTCCAGCTTATTTAGAGATTCCACAATTCTATTGTTCAATAACCTAGGAGCATCTATAGCCCAAAGGTAATCCAAATGGTTGAATTGGTCATCAGAGACCAAGAACATCTCAGTTGTTGATGGCAATCTCCGGTAAAGTGCCATAACATCCACCTCACTTGACAACAAATCATTTTTGGACCAAAACAATTTGATTGGAAGCGAAATTTTACGAAGATTATATTCGGGGGGTGTAGCAGTCCCATATGTTTTCATATTGTAAAAATATCCATAGTCAAAGTACTGAAATTTTCCACCAGAAAGGATTTCTTGAGAAAAATGTACTGCTGTCTTCCAAGAAGTACCGGTACCTAGGTGTGCTAGAAAGACTGGTAAAAGAGTCTTATTGAACTGCTTTTCATTGAAACCACATAGATAAAAAACTACATTCTTGCATACTAAAGTGTCCATGTTTTGGGCGTTGCAAGAATCTGAAATTTTGCTTAAAGCCGAATTTTTTGGTATGAATTCGTATGATCCCTGCAACATATCTATGGATGCTAAATTACTCGCAAGCGGTGCTAAGGATTTTAAAGGAGATTTCATATCTGAAAAATATACTACAGGAGCTAAGGCAAATCCAGCAGTCAAAATTTTATTGTATTCAGGTCTCAGCGTTAACATAGCGAAGAGAATAGTTGTACCCATTGAATGCCCGATATATGTTAGTTTGGTGTCCTCGCTTTTTGTTTTTAAAATATAGTTGATGATTTCTGGGACATCGTGCAGAGCTACATCGTGCCAAGAGAAGTTCCAATAGGCCTTAGAATCTGATTTGAACCAAATGTGTTCTTTCGAATACCTGTTTCCTCTTATGTTTGCCATCCAGACGTCATAGCCTGCTTCAGCTAAAACATAGCCAAGGCCCTTTTCAGGACCATTGATTATCCAATCAGCAGAACTAGCAAACAAGCCATGTTGGAGTAGGACTGTCTTTGGTGGTACTATTCTGTCATCTTTCGGATGTGGAATCCGATGTATATTCAGCACGTATCCTTGAGAAATGACAGTATGTGTCTCACAAACATAGCCATGTCTTGATATTATACTTGGCACTGTTAATACTGTGTCAGGATTATTTAGCAGTGAGGCAGAATCCACTTCTGGAGAGTACGACCAGGTATCCGCAACCTTTCTTCCACTAACCTTGATTTGTTCGACGTAATTATACCAATTATCCTCAATCTTCTTCTGTTGTTCTTCCATGTAATTATCTACTGAATCTTTCATCTTTACAGCATCGTTATAGCTGGATGTGACAAAAGTTTTCACCTTACCACTTTGTTCTTCGAAAAAATCACCAATAGAAGGGGTTTTTTTTAGTATACCGTTGAAAGTTGGTACCAATGACCAAGTTTCTGAGAAAGCACGTGGTACTAGTAAATATAACAACACTACTGTCACTAAAGCGCCCATGTCGGTAAAGTGTTCAGTCAGACTGTGTGCGAGACAGATTATATTCAATAATATAGTTGTTCTCGGCTGACCCCAGAGATGAGGTTAAACGTCAAGAGATAAAAATGTTCTATATGAGCAATAACAAAAAATTGGCAATGTTAAGTCTTTTTAATAACAATTTTTTAAGTAACGTCGTTTAACTACTAGGTTCGTACCATTTTATCTGATACACCCAGCATCATTAATTTTCAGAATCTGTCTAAATTGCTTGCGTTGTAATTACGTGCAAAGGCGCGTAATACACATCAATCTAGCCTTGTCTCAATTGCTGGCACACCGCGTCATGGTTTACTAGATAGTATTTGTAATTTCTCACATAACCTAGATTTTAGGGATGTTTATAACAACAGGTAGAACTTAACGATTTGTAACATGTGATTATTAACGATCTCCTAATGTCTCACTGTGGAGCACGGGTTGTACAGACATACCTAGGTATTATAATATCTGCTGGCGTGTGTACGCAAACAAAAGCACGCGCTTTAAAATATTACAGGCTTTATGGTGATTTAAAAAACATCTAGTTACTACAAAATTTCGTAACTATTATATAGATATAGGTACAATCTGTAACAGAGCTGTGTCTGTACATTTAAGACATTTGAGAAAAACTGAATGTATTAGATTAGGCTATATAGGCGTGTTTGAATACAAAACAATTTTTGATGTGAAACAGGGTAAAATCAGCTGTTAGCGTGGCGGCGCTTTTATTTTACTTGTCCCGTTCAAATCTTGCAAGTTAAATTTGACACATTTCCCGGTTTCCGATTAAGCTGAAACTTTACACGCATGTGTATATCGCGTGACAATGCAATATTATGATAACATGGAGCTGATCTGGTGATGGAGCTGGAAGGTGGACACAGGAAGTCTATAATTAAATGGCTCAACCCCATCGAGTTTGGGCTCGTATGATTCTTCTTGCCGAGTACTTTGTGTCTAGATGGTATCCAGGGCCTGACGATGAAGCTGGAAGGTGGCCACAGTAACTCGATAATGAAACGACGCAACCCCGTCGAGTTTGGACACGTTTGATTCGTCTTGATGAGTACTTTGCCAAGTTATGATCATTTTATTTCTACAAAATAATTTCGATGTTTTCACATCTGCTAGACGTCCCGCGATGTCGAGTTTTTTGTAGATTATTTGTCTGTTTGTTCGCGCATCACGCAAAAACTACTAAGCGGTTTTTTTATTTGATAGCTCTTGGTTAGACTTAAAAACTGGTAATACATTTTATTCCACTACTATATCGGGAACCTGACAATTAACCGAAAACTAAGAGCAAAGGCTAGTTTTGTTATAACCTAACTACGTAGATACCTACTTGATTTTTCGTCCACGTGGAATACAGAATTGGGTCAGTATAATGCCCATATGTCATTTCCAGGCACATTACTCAGTCTTACGTCTACCGAAAAGATGGGAAAACAAAAGTAATGAATAAAACAGACGTGAGTCTATGTAAGTACTTACCTTTTTTTGTTAAGGTAGTAAAAAATGTCCCTAACCGAGGGTGTTCGGTCTTTCGAGGGGTCCTCACCTACTAAATAAACGCACCGTGTGCCGCCTCTCAGCCTGTACTGGCGAGCCACTTCAACTGTGTGATATTACTTTAGTTGTATGTAGGTTAGTATCTACCAACCCAATCTACCCATCCCACTGATACCACTGAAGTAATCCAACATAGTACCAGTGGTCCGTCAACACAGGCGGAGAGACGGCACACGGCGGGTTTCTTTAGTGGGTAAGGGCCTTGCACTACCATGTTCGTTGCCCCGAACGAATGAGTGTACGGTTAGGATCATTTTTTCCCGCCTTAACAAAAATAGGTATAATTACTGACTCCAACCCACTGCTCTGGACGCAGTGGTAGGTGTTCACAGTAGCCGCTGCTCGTGGATTATCAACATACATGCTATTTACTGGACGCTTACGATAAAACGCGTTGCTGTCACCGCTTTTAGAACTACTTACCATGAAATTACTTACTATAAAATACAGTATAAGAATTTAACATGGAAAAAACAATATTACAGGCAAATTAATGTTTATCATCACCGTTTAATTTTATGCAATCAGGTTTACGACAAAAGGACATGTCATAATTGTCTCCGAATAAAAATTCAGTACGCAGCGCCAACAGCCACCTCTATAATTTCCATATTTTTACATAATATTAACCCTAGAACCGTACCCATATTAGAATTTCATTAACGGTACCCTGGGGTACAGATGCACCCCAATAAGAAAACGCATTTACAAAAGGATAATAAACTTTTATTTCAAAAATTAACCTACATATGCTTTCTTACATTAATAAAGTAATTTTTATCACAATTGGGGTAAACTAATTAGGAACCGTTAAACAATTTTAGCATATTTTGATTTGGTGCTCATTACAAATGAAAGTTTTACACGTAGCACATGTGTGCCCGATTTCCGGTCCTTGGACCTTGGAAAAAAGGAACACCTGCCCGATTTTGAATTTGAAGGAGTTGCCACAGCTACTGGTCGTTGTTTCTTCAAGTTCTTCATCCGATTCAAACTCTAAAACATCAGGATTATCAGATGCTGATAAGTGGTCCACCTCCAAACGAAAATCTTGAATAATTTCATCTGGTTCATCTTCTAACTCTTCGCCTAGAACAACACCTTCCTCATCTTCCGTCTGCAATAGGATATTTTCAATATCGTTTTCATTTAGATTACGCCGTGACGCCATCTGAAAAAATAGTAATAACAGCTAAGCGAAAAAAACATGTATCTAAGGGAGAAAATACGAAAATATTAATGTAAAACAAAAAAACAGCAACTTTTAGCATATATACAAACCAACTACATTACATTGTGAAACAATTTTAGACTAATTCATGTCAAAAATATATAAAATAAACAAAATTAAAAAGTATATATGTATATTAAAATACTCACGTTGATAGTACCCTGGGGTACTGGTGCACCCATGCAAGCAACGTACCACGATTTGTCCTTAGCAGAAGCGCCGTCCGACTGAAGCATCAACGCTTCCCCCCGACCCGCGTAAATACCCTGGCGCGCGAAACAAACAGTCAAAAAGACAAAAACTATAAGCGAATAAAATTTTATTTTCGGTTTGTACCCCAGGGTACGGTTCTAGGGTTAAACCATAAGTAGGTATTGATCTTAAGAACATCAAATTTTTAATAAAATGATTTGTTTACATACATTTTTGGGAATAAAGCTGTAAACCTTATTTTATACAGTTCAAGTTGCTAACACTAACATCGATATATATATACTGGATATATGTCTCTTTGTTGTGAAAAATAGGGATATATTTATACAGGTGAAAGATACTCACCCAATAAACACTCGTCATAAAGATAGACTGTACCAACCTATGTCAAGGATAAAACTGCTCAACGAAAGCCCTCATTGAATGGCCATAAAAATATTTAATAAATTACCAAACAACATTAAGACTGATGAAAATATAGTATCATTTAAAAATAAATTAATGTAATATTAATTTATTTTTAAATGATACTACATCTTTTATGCCAAGGATAAAACTGCTCAACGAAAGCCCTTATTAAATGGCCATAAAAATATTTAATAAATTACCAAACAACATTAAGACTGATGAAAATATAGTATCATTTAAAAATAAATTAATGTAATATTAATTTATTTTCAAATGATACTACATTTTTTATGTCAAGGATAAAACTGCTCAACGAAAGCCCTTATTAAATGGCCATAAAAATATTTAATAAATTACCAAACAACATTAAGACTGATGAAAATATAGTATCATTTAAAAATAAATTAATGTAATATTAATTTATTTTCAAATGACACTACATTTTTTATGTCAAGGACAAAACTGCTCAACGAAAGCCCTTATTAAATGGCCATTTGTTCATTATTTGGTTTTATTTTACTTTTTCTTTGCATTGTATAAATCCAAAATTATAATATTATTTAATGTGCATGATAACAATTATTGTACAAAATTGCGATGCTTAAAAAGGCTGCCAAGTCTTAAGCACTCACTCAGTTCATCGCCAACTTCTATATCAATTACACTTGGTTTGCAATAAATAATTTGAATTTGAATTTAAATATTTGCAGATTCATTAGATACCGTAGAACATGGCAACTTTGCCTTTGAGGTTTGACTTTGCCCAGTCGTGTACTTTTTGGTTAAATGGATATATAGCAAATTTGGCCTTATAAAGAAATATTGTTTTATCTGTGGTGAATAATTCATTATTTTTTGGACAACACTACGGCGCTCTGTGCCACGAATGTCACTTTAGTTGCCTGTCAGAGCTTGTGCAAACAGGTAGTGTTTTTTCGCGGGTAAAAACCAGTACAAAAACTTTACCAAAAAGTGATAGTTGGGAGTTACACCAGGTAATAAATTTTTTTGTCGTTATAATACTTTCTGATATTTACGCGAATGTTACACATTTTGAAATAAAACTACGGAATCTATCGCGTTTACTTAATTTTACTACTATCCCGACGTTTCGAATACTTTACAGCATTCATGATCACGGGTGGACTTATATGATAGACGTCCAAAGCTGATAGCGTTTTTTGTCGTTGTTATTACATACGAAATGAATAATATTGAATTTGAATTTGCCGCCAAAAACCGAGTGTATTTTAAAATATGTGGGTGGGTAAAGTCACATGTATGTTTTTGGGCTATTGTTGACGACATTGCCAACCTGTTTTTTTGTGTTGGGTTGGCACTAATAATTTTTAATTAATCTAAAACGATTAACTCTCTCTCTCTCTAACTAAGAAAATGTACAACTATATGTTCACATATACTACGTGAACATAAAGTTGTAAGTAATTTCGTTTAGCATAAGTATTTTATGTATATGTTTGAGAATAAATTTTGTAATTTCTCTTAGTTACTATTTCTTTCTTGGGGAGAATGTTTGTATTGCAGGCGTATTACATTATATTTTGCTGGAATATGGTATTAACGGTAGACTGCTACAAGCGGTGCAGTCCAGCTACATGGACTGCAGAGCTTGTGTGCGGCTGGATGATGGAATGTCACCCTCGTTTGATGTCAATATCGGCGTTAAACTGGGCTGCGTTCTATCAGCCAGACTGTTTATCATATATCTGGATAAATGTCTACAAAGGTTGAATGAAATGAATGTGGGAGTTTAGATGGGCGACTCAGTGGTTAGGTCTCTGCTATATGCAGACGATGCGGTTTTATTAGCGCAGTCCGCGGCTGACCTGCATACCCTAGTCGACGTAATGGCAGAAGATTGTAAGAAAAGGGGCCTACGTGTGAATGTGAGCAAAACCAAAATAATGGTTTTTGAAAGAGACGAAGCCAGAACAGATGTTAGCGTAGCAATAGGAAATGCTAGAACAAGTGGATGAATTTGTATATCTTGGATGTGGATTCAGTCGGGATGGAACCACTGATGTAGAGAGAAGAGTGAATGCGGGAAATAGAGTGAACGGAGCATTGGGACAACTTCTCGGCAGTCATCACCTCAGCCAGAAGGCACGTGTCGCAATACACAACGCAGTGCTTGTCCCAACGTTATTGTATGGAAGCGAGAGTTGGGTATGAAAAAAGGAGCATGAGAGTAAAATGAATGCGGTCGAAATGCGATCTCTGCGGAGAATCTGTGGAGTGAGGCTGACTGACCGCATTCGTAACGATGACGTAAAAGAGCGAGTAGGTATGAAAGAGAGTATTGGTGTAAAGATGCGAAAGGGAATGCTCCGATGGTTCGGACATGTGGAAAGAATGCCGGACGAGCGACTGGTTAAGAAGATATACAATGCGAAAGTGGAAGGATGTAGGTACAGGGGGAGACCGAGACTCACCTACCTAGACCAAATCGGTCACGTATTGAAGGAAGGTGGAGTCAGGAGTCTCCGAAACCGGCGAGCGTGTATGAAGAGAGTTATGAATGTTGAGGAAGCGAGAGATGTATGCAAGAATAGAACCTCTTGACACTGTTCTCTCTGCCTACCCCGCAAGGTAAATGGCGTGATGATAAGTAAGTAAGTAAGTAAGATAACGCAATATGCACATTCTATTACGCTACCCTGTACATTGCTCTCGACTGCTAATATCGATAACACATCATACTTAACGTCCTGGGTAACGCCTGCGCCATCTGTTGGAAGTATTTTCGATTTCACATTTTCCACTTAGTGTTTAAAGTTCAAAAATTTTTATTTAGTTTTACCTGTCACGTTGTCTGTCAAGTTAATTTAAGAATTTAAGACCGCAGCAACACATATACTTATCTTCACGATACCCGATATAATGTACTTGATAGTGTTGATATTTATTTAATGAGTGGACCATCAAATAGATTATGTTTTAGTGCTGTGTATAAATTAGGTCAGGAATTCCTAGCCTAATTTATATAAACGATAGCATAACACCTACAAATTGGACAGCGACAACAGTAATAAAGGACAAATATGTCCTGTACAAATTAATATAAATTATTTGTAATTTGGAAGTCCAAACTTAGACTCCAATATTGAATTAGCGACACCTTACTGACCTATTTTCCATTTTTATTGAGTAATAATAGTTTATTTTTTATACTGTGTGGGTAGTACAAGCATACCATCAGCCCACCTGATGGTAAGCGATTACCGTAGCCTATACACGCTAGCAACTCGCGCGTCGCCATCTCCAAGGAAAGGGTGAGGTAAGGTAGAGTGGATCAATGTTAAAGCACAATAAATAGAAGATTGGAAGGATAATAAATAGAGCATAGGCAGGACTACTTATAAGGAGAAGGAAGATAGGGTTTGGGTTCCTCGGGCGCTCTCACTCATCATACGAAACCTAACTACCGTTGTAGGAATACCTAACGTTGTTTCACGCCGATCTTCTTAGAGAGGGTGGTACTTCCACGATTGAGCCGGCCCATTCATGCTGAGATAAGCAAGGCTCTATCATTAGTAAATAATATCATTTGCAACTTTTTATTTTTATATTATTATAGAATGGATATATTAGGAGGAGAGCCGACCACGCGCCTATTGTCAATCCCGGTTATTTTTGTGCACACACAAAATAACCTGAGAGTGCCATACTCTCACTGATAGAGGAGAATGTGATAATAGCAAAGTAGCATGCAAGATAATCAAAAAAAAAATCTCACCAATTCGATGCAACCATGCGATCCGGTAGGAATCTCAGAACCACAACGTTGCAATATACCGCAAAACTCCGAACACAAATTCGACACGTGTTTCGCCTCTGCACCAGGCATCCTCAGGACTACTTGGCAACAAATGAGCAATTTTTATTTATTTGTGATGCTCAGCAAAATATAAATAGGTACATAATTGTGATCAGTATTAGAACTTATACAATGCTGATGTATGTACTTTTACCGTTAATAGCTAGAGCAGGTTATTATTTGCGATAGCTATTAGAGGCCTACCAATGAAGGTCGTTTTCTGCACACATTGATGTCTACGTTTTATCAGTTGTATGCCACAATAGACAGAGACAGTGGATGAGAACTCTTCTACCCGGCTCGTTGCTCCAAACGACAGAGTTTACAATTGGGTAGGTACATTTTTCCCGTTTTAAGGCGATTCACCGCAGGAAAGCGCGAAATAATGTTTTACTAGATCAAATAGTTTAGGTATTTACTATTCAATAACGGTGTTATAAAAAATATGCGTGATACCTAAGGATATTATCTAAGGAATGTGCTAATTTGTTACACGATAGGATGTACTTTACTCGATTATATTTAATCCTGAAAATAAATAAAAATAAAATCAGTTAATTGTTAAGAAAATTTCAAACTTTTAACATAATATTTATATAGGCACATTGCTCTATAAATACTACAGAGAACCTGCTAAATTTGAATTTTCCACTGGAGTCTTTTAATTAGTGAATCAAATTTAATTAATATTTATATCTCAAAACTTGAAGGATGTCTAGCGATGTGATGCGGATGACATACCGCAACGCTACCCCGTCAGTCGCATTCGGGCGCTTCCAACGTTGGGTTCTCAGTTGGGTTAGTGTCAAAATTTTCTAAAATTTTGATAATAATGACACAGACTAGCAATATCAGTAGGTATAAAAGTGTATACCCATATTATGTACATACAAATAATATTCTTTATTTTTTTGCTATTTTAGATTTCACACTTATTTGACACATATTAAATATATAAATATCATGTAGTTAATATTCTTATAAAAATATAATTATTCATAAAAATGTTTTACCTAAAAAAATTACTTTATTTAATTTACTATTTTATATTAGGTCAAAAAAAGCAGTCATGAGTTAGACACTCGTATGATTCCTTCATTTTTTTTTTCAACTTTAGGAATTATAATTGCACCCAAATTTCCAATCACTTCACATAATACACAAAATCTACTACCTTCTGCTACCTAACCGTTTCCGAATATTTCTTTACACTTCAGTTGATGTTTAGTTTATTACATACCAAGACAAGACATCAGAGACCGCTTGCAAAAAAAACCTGATGAATCAGTATAATATAAAAAAGTATAATATTGAGCAGTGAGTAACAAATTTAACATTTACTTCATTCTCTTGTGATGCGTTTGCATGATGATCACTGATCAAATATTAAAATCTGATGCTATTTATAAATATGCTTAACATCTTTTTGCAATGCATCCAAGTAGAATAAATACAATAATAAACAAAAATAAATGTGGAGATTAGGTTTTGTATTTTTTTTTACGTAATCTAGGCAATGACGAAGGAAAGACGCGTCAATTTTACTAAAGATTTATTTCATCAATGAGCGAAGGTATAAAAGACGGATATGCTCGTTGATGTATATGTTGTTGGAGCTTGGTGTTCAAGATCTTTTGGAAGTTATTTCCGGCCTCGCCAACTCAGGGACTGTATCAATTATAGGCAAAGGATTTGGAGCGGTTCCCTACATGGCAATAAAGAATAAATATTGCGCAATTTGTGCCAGCGCCGAAAAGAGAGGGCACGTCCCAAATGAACGATGTGTTGTAAAAACTATAGAGGATATTCTAGCGCTATGGAGGCAGATATTACATTATCTGTGAAGCTTTTAACGCCTGGAAAGAAACCTATAATCTATAAGCAAAACAATACGAAAAACATCTGGAAGAAAAAATGGAGAAGAAAATTGAGAATGTTTACATGAATGATGATATACCTACCTATGTTTATAAGCCGAATCTAATATACACAATGAAGAACATGATGCAAGAATTTAGCCCTGTATATGTATTTAGCCTAGATATTTAGATTTAATGAAAATTGATAAACTTATAAAATGAAACATATTCATTAGTTAAAGCATCTTTACTTGTCTCTCTATATTTAACTACAATGTCACTCCTGTTTGGTCACTGCTACCATTCCATCGCAGGTACAATTTTATAGCAGGTCCTCTCCAGTCATTGCTTCCGCCTGTATGCTGCTTCCACTCATCGTTTTAGTAACATACCAGATCATCGTTTTAGTAACGTACCTACTGTTCGCGCCGAATCCATTCGGTGCTTATTTCTTTTTTTTTCTAATATTTATAAATGTAGGTATTCTTAATTTTATCTTTATAAACTGGCTGCGCGGCTGCGAGCATTAGTACTGGACCACCGTCAGTTGCGCCCAGTCGCGGATACAAAACTCTGTGCTATCGTGGAGTTTTTATACGCCACCGCATTTCCTGGAGCAAGTGCTACCTCACTGCTTCGTCCACTAATATCGAAGAACCGCAGAAGATCGAGACCTCGTATACGAAGGGAAGAACGCGCCTGACCGGTTCCAGGGCTAAGGTAAGAGGTCGTGCAGCCTCCCTTTGTTTTTGTTAGATCTTTTTCCCCGCTACAATAAAATACCTACCTATGGAGATACAGTAGACCGAAAACACTCTTCGTGTCTACACCTACTTAACAAAATTTGTGAAGTAATTAACACTTATTCTCTTATTTTTTATATTTATAACCTGACAAAAACATATTTTATATTACATCCGTAATTAGTTGTTAATATTACTACTGAAATAATTTTATACTGTGGGCTAGCACTAACGTCACGAAGAGAAATGAACGGCCCGCAGCAGAGTTTAGTTTATGTTCCTCAGCTTGCGTTGAAACACCTCGCCTTAACAAAAAAGGGTGTCAATAGGTTTGGAACAGATTTCTAGAAGTCACAGGTATGTACCTATAGGAGCCATCTGTAGTAACCTTTTTTATTTGCTGTACCTATACTCTGTATTCCAACCTTGCCTCTCATTTCTAGAGTTGTACGGTTTTGGTGTAAAAGTCGTACGTTAACAGCAATGAGACGATAAAGTGGTAAAGCCTTGCTTATCCCAGCACGAATGGGCCGGCTCGATCGGGGAAGTATCACCCTCTCACAAGATTAACGTGTAGCAACGGTAAGCACTCCTTTTTTTGCCGTGTCTTGTGACTCTTGGCCGGTACTAGCAATCCACTAGACCACTATCCTATCCTTATTAACCTCCCTATCCTCTTCAGTGTTTCTATCCTCTCCTTTGTATCCTTTCTATCCTCCCCTTATCCTTCCTATCCAGCTCTGATCCCTTTCCTTGTAGAAGGCAACGCGCGAGTGATGCCTGTGGTATTGCTAGCGTCTAGGCTACGGTAACCACTTACCATCAGGTGGCCGTGTGCTAATTAGCTACCCACCTTGTATAAATAAAAAAATACGCATAGTATGGTATACGGATGTAAGCATGGCATTACGTGTGACTATACCCATAGTATTGCGGCTGTAAACGTAGTACTGCCGCCTCATGCATAGTATTGCGGTTGTAACCATAGAATTGAGGCTATACCCATAGGTTTACGGCTGTAAACGTAGTAGGTACCTATTAGGCGCAGATTTTTTTCGCTATTTGAATCTACGTCTATGGTATAAACATTATTAGTGTGTGGAATGGAATGCGGCATTATGCATACTTACTTGCCATCACGCCATCTTCCTTACGGGGTAGGCAGAGATAACAGAGTGCCAAAACGCTCTATTCTTGCTACATACATCTCTCGTTACCTCAACATTCATGATTCTCTTCATACACGCTCGCCGGTGTCGGCGAAGAAATTAAAAATATCAAAAATATTAGGTAAAAATGTTGATTGTGAAATTAAGTTTACCTGAGCCCGTAGAATGCAACTCACTAAATCGTATCGACATCGTATCGTCTCGCTTATCATTGGTAGAGAAACCGACTCATAATGTCGCAATAATCTCGTCCAACCACGGTGATCTCTCAACCAATCACAACGACACGATGCAATGTCGATCCAATTGAGTGAGATACATTCTAACCCCTCTTGTCTGTATAATGTATGCAAATACTTCCGACAGATGGCGCAGGCGTCATCCAAAACGTTAAGAATGAATGTGTTATCGAAATTAGCCGTCCCGCGCAGACTGCTGAATTAGCAAAGCATCTGGGACGGTATTCCAGGAGATGCAGGTTCAAATCCTTCTCGTGACTGTTACTTTCGATTTCACATTTTCACACTTTGTGTTATTTTATATACCTAGCTAAGCATGTCAAATGCTAAAAAAATACATACAAATATCAATTATCCCAATGCTCCGTTCACTCTATTTCCCACATTTACGAGGAGGGATCAAAAAGTAGTGAGAACGACATACCTACTCCTTAGTAAGAAAAAAAATTAATACTGGCAGGCATAGCTCAGATACATATTTGTAATATTAAAAAAGAAAAAAATATTCGATTCTCTTTTGTTTTTTTCTGAATGTAGTCATTTGTTTGCTTCGTGTCGGAACGTGTTCTCGAAAATGGAGAAAAACTAAGTGCGAGCCGTTATTAAATACCTCTGTTTAAAAAAGTTAACGACGCAAGAGATTCATTGCGATTTGGAGGCAACATTAGAGGAGTCGGCTCTGCCGTATTCCACTGTTGCAAGGTGGGCTTCTCAATTTCGAGTAGGGAGAACGAGCACGGAAGACGAACATCGTTGCGGCCGTCCATCGGCGTCAGTCACCCAAGAAAATGTTGCGAAAGTCAAGAAAATTGTATTGATCGATCGAAGAGTTACCATCCGATACTTAATTCAAGAAACGGGCATTGCATATGGAAGTATACAATCCATATTGAAACAATCTTTGAATATGAGAAAAGTCTCCGCAAGATGGGTGCCGAGAATGTTAACCGACAGTCAGAAACAAAATCGACTTGACATTTTCAAGATACTGTTGGACAAGTTTCAAGAAAATTCTGAAAACTTTGTCTCGTTTCGTAACAATGGACGAAACATGGGTCCATCATTTTGATACCGAGACAAAACAGCAATCTTGGCAATTGAAACTACTACTCATCATGCCATCAAAGAGAAAAGCAGAGGGAAACTTCGAAGTGGCGTGCTGTTTCATCACGACAACGCACTCGCGCACAGGTCAGCAGTTGCGATGGCTGCCATTCAACAAACTGGCTTCGAATTGGTTGACCACCCCCCTTATTTACCAGATCTGGCGCCTAGCAATTTTTATCTGCTCCCCAAATTGAAAGAATACTTAAGGGGAAACAGGTAAGAAGACGATAACGAGGTGATGGATGCCGTGGAGAGCTTTTTGCAGGACCACGACAAAACTTTTTTTTTGAAAGGGATTGTAGCCTTAGAAAAGCGCTAGACTCGGTGTGCAGAGAGACTATGTAGAAAAATAAATTATTAAGTATTCAACAGTCATTATATTCTATCTCATTCTCACTACTTTTTGATCCCTCCTCGTACTCTTCTCTTTATATCAGTGGTGTACCTTCCAAGCCGACTGAATCCACATCCAAGATGCACATATTCAACCACTTGTTCTAGCACACTATTACTCTAACATCTGTTCTGGCTTCTCCTCTTTCAAAGACCATTATTTTGGTTTTGCTCACATTCATGTTATGCATAGTATATAGTAATGCACCTGTATTAAAAATTTATTGATGAGTCCATCCATCCATTCATCAGCCTTTCGACGTCCACTGCTGGACATAGGCCTCCCCAAAATGAGGGATAGTGCCGTAATCGCTACGCTTGGCAGCCGGGTTGGCGATCGCAGTGGATGTTGTTAATACTCGAGGGAGTGCTGCTGCCCACTTTCCCTCAGTCGGCTCTTACGACTCCATGGGTGGAGAGGGGTAGGACAATTCTAAAGCCGGCCCCACACGGCAAATTGATGAGTATTGCAAATGAAAGCTTTCCTTAAACAGGAAACAAAAACCCCGTCAAAGGAGATAAAATACGTTTATTTCTTAAAATTTGTCAATATATCATACGCGCGCTATTACAACCAATATCCACTCGCGTACGCACTTATCTTAGTCAATATAAACAATGACGGTGTACGCTAAATACATATTATAGACACGAAATATTTAAGCATTAAATGCCTTATACATATGCCTTAACGGTATTTAAAACTAGTCGCCCGTACTTGTTTTGCTAACAGAGTAATAGATTTATAGTATTTCATTGGAGATGTTTCAAATTAATAATTATTATTATTTATGGCGAAATTGACGTTTTAATAGATATTTTCAACGGGGGAAATTACAACTGCCTCGGTGGTGCAGCAGTAGTGTGAGCGACTGCTGATCATAATGTCTCAGGTTCGATCCCCGGGTCGGGCAGTGTTATTGAGCTTTTCCGTAAAAAGAAAAATTCTCAGTATCAGTCCGGTGTTTAGAAATGTGCCCGGTAGACGGCAATAGGCTCGCCCCCTATAAAACTTAGTTGGCGAACCATGGATGTGTAATACACCTCTGCCTACCGCTTCGGGGATACAGGCGTGAGACTGTTTTGAAATTACATTCATAAAGGTAACCTATTCTTCGCAGGTACGTCCTTACTAACATTGCAGTCGAAACTATATTTCAGAAAGTTGTTTGTGTTAGGTAATAATATATCTACTATCTCTTAGGGTAGATCAGCCCTAACACAAATGGTGGATAACACAAATATTTGTTGTGTAGAACTTCTAACCACTAGTCTTTATCAACAAATCTAAAGCCAAATTAACTTCATAATATAATACTAGTGGCCTGTATGGAAATTCCATCATATTGAACAGCATAATTATATTCAATGTCAACATTTCCTTTTATATTTTTTCTAAGCAGCTACAAACCATAAAAGCTGTAGTAAACACAGGGACAAAAAAGTGCTAAGCTTGTTTTTTGTCTATTTATGACGACAAATATTCTAGAACTCTGATAGCAATTAATTCTTTTAGATGTTCACACGTTCTGAAGGGTTGGAAGAGATCGATAGAATCTTCTTCGTCAAAAGTACAAATTATTTGAAATTATACTGAATATATGTGTTAATATCGTTAGGTATATAATATGAATCATTAATGAAACGTCAGATAATTACATAACTGTATGCCTGTACTTTCGTCAACGATACTATTCATAATTAAATCAGTCTATATACTGAAAATGTAAAAAAAAAACTCATTGGGTAACAAGAGCAAAGCCTCCAACCGCATAAACACCTAAAATAATATCATTAGTCATAGTATGTATGTACATTTTTTTAAATTTACCCTCTGTGGTTTAAAAAAATTACCCCCAAGGCGAAACAAAACGTTTTGCATTGCTTCGTCTTAGTCATTGTTTAGTGACGTCACGTACTGACGTGTCAAATTGCACAAATAAGATGTCGGCTACTTGCCGCTTTATCGACAGTTTTCATTTTACCGATAATATATCGTCATTTTAGCCACAACGCTTTTCTATAAGGTCAGCATTTAAAAGTATACATAAAATCGTCTGATACAGTGTTATCGAATATCGATAACGATAGAGGGGTAAGTAAGGGTAAAATACAAATTTGTTCCATAAAGTAAGCCTCTCGCTAAACAATTACAATTCACATATATACCGCATATATTAAATGCTAAATTATAACTAATCGTACAACTTTTGCGATCTTTACACTATAATATTAATAACAGTTTAAGAGCTACTAGTGAATATAACTTTACATATTCAATAACTATATTTATTTATAATAATTATGTTTATACATCTACAACCGAGGATGAAGTTTAAACAAAAAGAAGATAATTGTTCGCTCTAAGCTAAATCACAAGTAGGTACATCTGCCGGCTTAACGAAAATGTCTTTAACTGTATATCATTGGCATATTTTATAATACCGAAGTGTGTTAATAACTAATATATATCAATAATGCGATATATTTGCTTAGTGTACTACATGAGTATATTTACACTAATACATATAGTATTGCCACTGTAGAAATTAGTTGCTAATATTTTTTTCAACTTTAAGTGAGTTACAACGATTCGTTTCTAAACAACTTGCCACAAATTGGCATTTATTTGATTAAGTAAACAATTTTCTATAATCCCAGATAACTACGTTGTATATTTGGCTAGCAATAATGATGAAAAAATGGGCAGGCCAACTTAAGAAATGTAAAAACAATTTCCTAAAATTTTATATTTAGTAGACTGACAACTTATACATTATACTCGTGCGACTGTGTATCTTATAGAGATGCGTTTTAATATTTATAGTTTCAGAGTTTACTTTCTGTATATAGATTAACACCCTGTTAAAATTGTAACGAACACTGGTTTACTTGAACCAGTCCTGGGTTCCTACAGATATATAACCTGTCCGGTTTACGAAGCTACTTATCAAAACCCAGTAAAGTATATTTATTACACTGGTTAGTCATGTGCTTGGTGTATTTATCTAACAGGTCTCTAGAACAACGCGGGGATTCCCTTACTTTCATCAGTTGTTAATTCAATTATAGGCCAGTTATAATTTTGTAATATTATATGTGTACTATGTGACTATCATTGCACTCACTAAAGACATCAAATAACCAGCCAGCTTCAGAAATATTCTCCATAATATCTCGAGATTCAACACAATCTTGGTATTGCCAACAAAACAAAATAATACGCAATCAAGTACACATAGATCACAGAATTAAAGGTTTTTATACACCTTTGTGATATTAAACGTAAACGAAAATTTCACATGCGTTACAGACCCGATCATAAAATGAAGCACTTATGACAAAACCTGTTCTAGAATATTTTCAAAGCTGGCAACACAGTATATTCATATTTAGTAGGGGAAAACCAATTTTATCGTCACAGAGGACGCGTATGAATGTCTGTTTGTTAATGTTAACCTCAAATATTGCTAAGCGCATTTTGATATTTTAAATACATTTCGTTTAGACCAAAGTATTATAATAAAATTAATTTATGCTTGTATTTCGTATATAATATATTACATTTAAAGTAGTAATTTATTTTTCACAGAAATAATGTACAATTAGATGAAAACAACCCCATTCAAGAAACAATTAGGGCTACTACCTTTTCTGAATACATAATCAAATATCTCATCTTACGAAATGCCGCGCGCGTTCCAACGCCCAACACTGTAGAAGTTGCGCATTGGAAAAGATTATGAAAGAAGAAATTGTCAGTGCCGGTGACGTTCCTTAGACAAACCCAACAGGGTAACGTATTTTGATGATTTTACCCCCCAAAAATCATATTCTTAAAAGCGATAAATTTCGTAAAATAGATATTTTCATAATTCAGATTTATTATTCAGCACGTGCACAATGGTCTTATAATTTGCTTTGCAAAGACTGAATTCGAGCAATGATCCACCAACATTTTGATATAAACAACTAGATAAACACTAAATTAAGCATATTGTCTCTTTCACTTTGCACTTGTGTGATTGAGATAGATATATCACTTTTTTACCCTTGTTTGTAAGAATTAAATATAGAGCAACCTGTAAACCTCAGAGTTAATTGTACTGTGCGAGAAGATGACAAACAATACTCCGCACTGGACCAACCACAAATATAAAAAAAATATTTACGTAGCAGCATTTTTTTTCAATATCATGCATCGATTATTCCTAAGGCCTTTACAAACATCAACGTACAAATATGCGTCATTTAAAAAAAAATATCAGAGATAAAATTATACCTATAGTTTTCATTGCAAAGCATATAAATTATACATGTGTATTGCGATCAAAATTTAAAATAGGAACTTCAATGAACTTTATCTGTCAACTGTCAAGTAATTTGTCAAATAATTTGTTGATAGCCAGCAACATGGTAATTCAGCGTCGGTTAAATCACAAATATTAATTGCTTGTGTTATTTTTTAACTTAAATGGTGATTCATTAGCCAGTATCGTTATTGTAGCCGTTGGTATTATTTAGTATCAATGGGCTCAAAAGACAAGGTCGGAAAACACAGCAGAAGCAGCAGCCTTAGGATATAGAAAGACATATGAAAAAAAACTGAATATTCTAAACTTGTAATAACGCATATATATTTTTTATTACAAATTTAAAAAGCGAACAACGCCATTAGAACTTCATAAACTAAACTATCAGCTTTTCTTTTTTTTAAAACAGTTGACAGATGTAATTTCATTAACTCCTTTTTAGGATCGCATGGGCGACAAAGTACTATCGTATTAAATAATCGTCCATCACTTTAAAGCTCGTTTGACGCCTTATAAAAGTAACTTTTATAACTTAAAATACAACTTAACACTCACTAATACTACAAAATGTCTTGTCCGTTTGTTTGTGTATCACTATTATTGCTATGTCCTTCTGATTGGACCGATGACACCATGGAGTTTTGCAGTGAACTAATTAATAGTCGTACTTAGATTTCTTGTGAACCAATAAGTTTCTTTTACGATCAGTATTCCTTTCATTCCCTATGGGGGTTGATTAATCAACGTACTTGGTGGTAAACGGCAACCATTATTCATAAATTTTAGGGATTACGTCGAGCAGTCTACAATTATGAATTTTAGGGATGTTCCAGCCCCATGCAATTATTTAGAATTATTTAAAAAATTCAAAAAGAAAATATAACAGAAAAGCTAGTTCAACTATAAATTAGAAAAAAAATTTTATACATAACAAACAGTGGCCTGCAAATTACATGTTAATATAAATTGTATAAACTGCAAGGACCAGGGTTCTCGTCAAGTAAAATCTGGATGGTATTTTCTTAAGAAGTTCTCAGTAAGAGTCCCATACTAGAATAATAAATAAATAATAAATATTCACGGACATTTCACACAACGTCCTCTGGTCCCAAACTAAGCTTGTGCTATGAGTACCAGATTACAGATATAATACATATATTACTTTTTTTTGTAAACACGTTACTTATAATATATAGAAAACACCCAGACCCAGTACAAATATCTGTGTTCATCACACAAATAATTATGCCGAGTGGGAATCGAACCTACGACCTCGTGCACGGAAGTCGCTTACAGTACCGACTACGTTACGCGATATGACGTAAATTGAGAAACTTCATAAGTCGACGACTAGTAAAAAAAACTTCCCAGATATAGCATTTTCTTCAAGCAGTTGTAACTTGAAGTCTGCCCTATAAATCTTAGTTTGTGATATAGGTAAATAAAAAAAAATTAAGGATTGTATTACCACCAAGGTCTGTGTCCCCAGTTACCATCAGATAACGCATCAACAATATAAGATAGACTCCTATTTAGGCCAATCAGAACAATAGCATTGATTTATCTAACCTGAGACAGTTCATAGAATAATTTCTAAATGTAACATCTGGTCTGGTCTTACATTGTCGACGACATAGGGTAAAAGAAAATAAATAGTGATCTGTTAGAATCTTTGATCGGTTCATATGATGGGCTCGGTGTTGTACAACGTGTGGTGTCGCGTCAGTGTGCAGGTTCGATCCCGGCGCGTCAATACGCACGCCGTTCCTCCAGCTCAGACATCTGTAACACGCGTAACTGTTTTTGTTATTGTTTGATACATGGATAGAAAGATTGACAGGAGAGACTCAATATTGTATATAATAAAAACTGTCGATTTTACCCCCCACACGAGATATTCTGAAGTCGATGATGAATGTTAGCACGGTTGCCATTTTTATTAAAATTCCAATAAGAAATGGGCAACCCACGACTTTTTAATAACTGAATTTGTAAGAATTTTACAGGTAACTACTAAAGTACAAATTATTATTTGTAAATGAGGAAAAAGAGAACTTTAGTGCTAGCGGAAATCGACCCTGCGTCTCTTCCAATCCGGGGAAGTGCTCTAATCCATTGAGCTACCGCACTACCTTTCGGGTAATCTCATCATATTTGTCCTAACGACCAAAATGCACCACTAAAGTTGTCTTTTTCCTCATTCATAAATAATAATTTGTACTTTGAGGTAGCTGAGCATGTCAAGTGCTAAAATACAGATCAAAAGGTAACTACTAAATTAATATTTAACATGAAACCTTTTCTTTATTTCGACACTTTTATGCAAATTCCTAAAGTACTTTATGCAGAATTAGGGAACCTGGCTGGTCTGGGCTCTTAGAATGTAACTGTCTAAATCGTATCGACATTGCATTGTGTCACTGTCATTGGTTGAGAAATCACTGTGATTGGGTGAGTCTCTACTAATCACAAAGACGATACGATGTCGATACGATTTTGTAAATCACATTCAAGGGGGCTGTGCTGTGTTTTATAAACGAGTAGACTATAACTTCTATAGTGGGCTAAAAATGCAAATTGCACAACGAAATGACAGTTTTGTCAATCAGATAGTCATTATTGTGTGATTCGGATCAATCAGCCTGTATTGGACGTCAGTCAGCCATTCAACAGTATAATAAGCTAGTTAACTCGTCGTTCCAATGTAATGAAATGATGTAGTGTGAGCGAGAACAAGTGAGCCGTTACGTTGTTGTGCCGCGCGCGCTTGTGTGGCGGCGCCTCGGCCGCGTCGTCGGCCACGTCGCTGGCCTCCGCCGCTGTGCCGCCGTCGCTGCCCGCCGAGCCGCCGTATCCGCCGCTGGAACATATTACGATATAATTATATAGAATAACTTAGGATTGGTCAATGTCTGACGATGTAAGAATACATAATGGCAACGATTATCGAGGAACCATGGAGTCAAACTGATAAGTTTTAAAGGATATATTTCTTACACGCTAGCTGCACCCGCGACTTCATCCACGTGGAAGTTATTGGGTATTTGCTTTTTTTTGTGCGGAACATTAAATATTTTTCCGGGATAAAAGTAGCCTATGTATTTTTGTCCGCTTCAGACTATATGTATGCAAAATTTCGTGAAGATCAGTCCAGTTCTTGCCGCGACAAAGCGAAACAACAAACAAACGCACTTTTGCGTTTCTTATATCAGTAAGGATTTTTAGATAAATTATTTTTTAATTTATATTCATAACATAATTAAGATTTGATGTCTGAGATACCAATGTTTATGATTATGAATAATCACAATAATTTTAAGAAACTACGCTTAATAACAACGCTTACCTGTAATAAGGCGAATGTTGGTGTATCACGACATTGGCCGGCACATCTTCCTCTTGAATGGAAACCAGGTTGCCACCGGTTGTGCCAACAACGTATTTCTCTGTAATAATAGAAAATATATATTACAACTAGTCTTTGACCTTCCTCTAAGTAGACTTGTAAGGGTGGGTCCAGAGATAAATTAAAATGTGATATTAATATTGTTGAAGTGTATAAATAAATTATACAGAAACACTTTATCGGTGAATACAAGGCGCAAAATTGTGAAATCGAAACTGATAGCCACGAGCAGGGGTTATACCTGCATCTCCTGGATAAAAATTCCCGACGTTTTGCCAGTTGTCATCTTGACATTTACTAGGGACTATCAATTTCGATACACCACCCAATTCCGAGGACAATTAGTGACCTTAGAACAATACTGAAGTCAGATTTTTATTCAGGACTGACAGGATTTTATTTGATAGCCGCGACCTACTTCTTAACTGCTTAAATGTTTAAAAAATATATAGCAATAACAAACTCTTTATTCCATCCATCCATCAGCCTTTTAAAGTCCACTGCTGGACATAAGCCTCCCCAAGAATGAGGGATAGTGCCGTAATCGCCACGCTTGGTAGGCGGGTTGGCAATCGCAGTTGATGTTGTTAATACTCGAAGGAGTGCTGCTGCCCACTCCCTCGGTATTCCCTCAGTCGGTTCTTACGATTTCCATGGGTGGAGAGGGGTGGGACAATTCTAAAGCCGGCCCCACACGGCAAGGCCACGGCATTATTACTATAAAAAAATTAACCGTGTTTATCCAGCCCATAATTTATCTGTACATCAAATTGCGGTCAAATATTAATAGTAAAGTATATATGTCAAAAATAACTATGCTATGAGAAGAACTATTCAGTGTTTCGCATTAAAAAAGTACCCACATATTATTATGTTAATACTAGCTGACCCGGCAAACGTTGTTTTGCCATATGAAATAATCTAGAGTATGAAAATATTATTATATCTATCGGCGCAAATGCAACAATTCATCTGCTTATTATAAAAATGAGAATAATAATACAATAATTACTTTTAATGATCTGATTATTCTAAAAGTAGTTCATAAACTATTGATTACTTTGTGTTTATTATGATGTTAAATTAACGTTAAACATTATGTAATTATTTCTCTTATAATAATTTTAATACTTTAAAATATGAACTCGTGCACGTGCGTCGATTCTTATAAATACGGCCGCACTGTCGGCACTTGATCATTCGTGCACTAGCCGTCGAACAGTACGGACCTCTAGCGGTCGTCGTTACGTTGCTCATGGAATATACGAAGCTCGCCAAATATTTGTGAAGTTTTATTTTGAAAACCGAAACATGAGTCATCAAGTAGTGAACGATTTTGACTTCAGCAATACTGATGTCACACCTTTTAGAAACACTATGGAGATATCTCTTCCGACATATCTTTTAAATCTTTACTTTTAAAATGTATTTGAAAAATTGCGCTCGACGAAACAAAATATTTTTTTGGGTGAGCTACCCTTAATAGTTAGTAACCTATTCTCATAGCTACTGAATATACATATAAAATTTCATCAAAATCGGTCAAGCTGTTTCGAAGGACCACTGAAACTGTGACACAAGAATTTTATATATTAGATAATCTTACTGTGTAATGAGATTCATATCAAATGTCATTCTCATCTGTTCTTGGTTTGGGAGATTGAATTTAAAAACTAAGCTCATGTACAACTGCATTGAGACCGTTGTGAAGATGTATAGAGAACAATGTAAAAACGCCCCAGAATAGTCTCATTCGAAGACAATTTTTAGTCAAGTATCATGAAGTGACTCAAGATCGTAATGTATAGAGGATATGGGAGACTTTTGCTCGGCAGTTGGACACTAATGGCTGATATTAAACAAGCATACAATCCACCTGATAGTAAGCGGTTTCAGTAGCCTATAGACGCTAGCAACACCAGAGGCATCACTCGCGCGTCGCTAACTCCAAGGAAGAGATAAGTGGAGTAGAAGGATAATAAGGAGGGGATATCGGCCTGCGGCGCTCTCAGTTTTATTTAAAAAATGGAGTCCAGTTCCCACCTTCCCTCTCACCACCAGCGCCGTTGGTGACAACGGTGATCTGGTGACCGGCCATCACGAGCGCACCGCTGCCGGTGTTATAGGATAGCCCGTGACCTGTAAAAATAAGTACTTATGTTAAAAACCAATATTCTTTTTGTTTTTCTTTTTTTATTATAAATATGGGTATAAGCTTTCAAAGTCGCCACGCGTAAAACATCCTAAGCGCCGTAATGATAAAACACATCACCGATATCGGTCATAAGAACCGATTTTGCCTGCGTAAATAATTTTGACAACCCGATATCGGTTCAAAGCGGACTGATAAAGGAATAAACATACAGCCTAGATGATGGTGAATGGTTACTATACCCTATAGAGAGTTTAGATGATAGAAACATCAGTCATCAATACCGTGATGCTAACTCCAGAGAACGGCATTGGATTTAGAGAAGGATGATATGAGGATAAGGTGTGACCCTCGACCCTCGCACATACCCATAGTTGCTTTACGCCGATTTTTTGTAGTACTTCTCCAGTTGTGCTAACTTGCTGGAATAATCTTACATTTTCTAGAATGTTCTTCATTAATATACTAGAGGATTTTGGAACGTTCAACGAGACAACACAACATAAAGCATTTATTAAAACTAATAGTAATAGAAAGCAAAAAAGACAAAAGAAAGAAAGAAAGATTCTTGCCGGATCTTCTCTGTGGAATCCCAAATCAGAATTAGCGGTAGACATTAAAATGGTGTGTAAAATAAACAAAAGTAAAACGTCAAGTTACCCGGCGAGCCCGGCGCACTCTGGCTCACGCCGGACCGCTGCGGGAACAGATACTGCGTCGACTGACTGTTACTGCTGCTTAGCCGCTGTTGGCTCGCCTGCAAATAAAAATATTTAAAAAAAATTGTTATTGATGAAACACTTGATATGCTAAGCCACTTTTTTTTTTAGTTGACAGGTTATTTGCTATACGTCACCTGCTGGTCAGTCTCCTCCGGGGGGAACAGGTCGGGTGTCGGCTCGCGGGACAGCTCCTCGGGCGTCACCAGACCCGACACGCCCACCTGTGACGGGGACGTGGGGGCGCTTCTGTAATGAAGATCATTAGATATTTCAGTAACATGTGAAAACGCTTATAGACCCGAAGGGGTAAGCAAAGGTTTATGACCCATATAATTTTAGTTCCAATGTGATATCTTAAAACAATCATCGTCGGTGATATGAGTAACCAATTTACACAAAAATTTTATGAGTTTTGTGTCAAATATCAGCTGGTTATACTGATAGATGAAATTTTATTTGGAGCATCACCACAAAGCAACATCAAATCCTAAGATGTATGTACCTGGAGGAAAGTCCAAAAGGCGCTCGGAACTGAACGCCGCGTGGACGCCGTGGACGGAAGGCTAGCTCGATAAGCTTGCCTTCGCTCTGAGGATCGATGCGCCAAAAGCTGCCCTTGCCAGGCTCCTCCTGGCTGCGCGGAACTTTGATGAAGTATCTGTAATTTGGAACAGATTGTTTTTATTTTGATATCTTTTTATATATAATTCTACTATACGTGTGTACGTCACTGAACTCCTCTGAAACGGACCAATTTGAATGATTTTGATTTTGTGGGTACAAGTAATTTTTATTATTTTGGGTGTACTTTGTGTATTTGTAAAGGGAATTATTCCTTAGTGAGGGTTGCTAGTGTTGTGTTTAAAAAAATACACGCCGGGCAGTCTTTAGGGACTGCCAATAGAGAGTGTTAAGGACGCGCCTAAAGAAGTTTTCACTTCAAAAGAGTGTAGTGCTTATCTGAAGTCCTTCGGATTAAAAGTAAATGGACTCTGACCTATTAAGCGACAAGTTGTGACGTATAGAGTTCTGCCAGCCCTTGTCTGCCGTGCGATAGTAGGGGTAGTGCTTCGTGATGTAACTGTATATTCCGGAAAGAGTAAGCTGCTTGTCAGGAGCGGAAGCCACAGCTTGTACTATGAGTTGCGCGTAGGAGTAAGGCGGCTTGGCGTCGTCACGAACGTCGCGACCTTCGCGGGATTCTCGCGCTTCGCGAGCTTCTCTCACTTCCCGGACTTCCCTAGCGCTGCTGTAGCCTGACTCCGAGTTTGATGATGTTGCCTGGAAAGAACGACAACATTATTTTATTGAAAGGATGGCTTAATTCAAAAGAAACTGTGGGTGGAGATGCATAGTCTCTTTAGTCTCACGTCTTTATCTATATAGCACAGCCCAGGGATCAACCCGAGACCGAGTTTTAAGTAAGATCTTGTATGCATTTACTAAGCAACATCATAAGGCGACGCTTAAGTGTGGCATTTATGCTTTATAATGTTATAAATTATTAATTAATTATTATACATACTCTTAGTCTAGCCGAATATGTACTATTTGTGCAATACTCACTGCAGTCCCATTGGAGTTGGGTCGTGCGTGGTCGGCTAGCACCGCGTAGTGCGCGACCAGGCCTAGGTCCGCGTGCCTCCGTCCTGAGGAGCCGGCACCGCGGGGGGAGGTGGGACAACTATTCGCTGCGCTTATTGTGCCTGAAACCATATAAAACACATTATTATACGCAAATTATTATAAAGAGGATGTTGATCATGTAGGTTTGGACGTAGGGGTGATCTCCAAAACTACTTATAATTTTTCCAAAAGTTAAATTAGCTTAGTTACTATTTATAATATCAGCTATCTACCGGTGAAAAATCGATTCAGATGTTTCGAAGATTAGCCGGAACAAACAGTCAGACAAACAAAAACTTTAATAATTGGTAATTTGTTATAGCTAGGCTACGTATATGCCTTACTTTCATATATATTTAATAAAAAGCTGTTATTTAGACACTCCAAACAGACACTTCAATTTTATTATATTATATTAGTTTAGTTTTAATTATAATATATCTGTTTGATTATCTGCTTGTTTAGTTTTAATTATAATATGCTGCTACTTGCAGCAGCACTCCGTCGAGTATTAACAACATCCGCTGCGATCGCCAACCCGCCTGCCAAGCGTGGCGATTACGGCGCTGTCCTCCATTCTTGGGGAGGCCTATGTCCAGCAGTGGACTTTAAAAGGCTGATGGATATAATATATCACTGCTAATTGAAGGAAAGCACCAAGTAGCCCGTAGACATAACAGTTTTTCTCGGCTGACATCAAGCGTACCAACTTAACTATGGTCCAAAGTCCAAATACCTCTAATTCACTGTCACCTATCCACCAGACAGTGGGACAACAATTAGTGGTGAAAAAAAAACATTAGGGCACCTGTAGGGGAAGGCGCAGGGCTGCGACCGTCACTGTCCGAGGGTATGGAGATGCGGAGTGGCGGCATAGGCGCGCCGCTTGCACCGACCCCGCTTTCTTCCACCAGCGACTGGAACTCCAGCCGAATGTTTGTGGAGGGAAAGCGTAGTGTGCACCTGGAAATTAATGATACCAAAATATTAGAAGCGATCCTCTTAAGAACAAATACTAAGTGCTAAAAGCTGCCGTAGACTACCTATGCTAGCTTAGCGGTTACTCGTAGTCAAATCTGTATCGCATACCCTTGTCTATTGGCCGAATAGGTATACTTAATTTTAAAATAATATCAAATCAAATATTTTTTAATCTTATATACTAGTAATCATAGCAGCACCCGATAGGTTTCGTTAAGACATCTAAAACAAATCTGAAGTGG
The DNA here is from genome assembly GCA_948253155.1 of Leucoma salicis. NCBI lineage: Eukaryota > Metazoa > Arthropoda > Insecta > Lepidoptera > Erebidae > Leucoma > Leucoma salicis. The sequence goes on from OX411812.1 coordinate 2,030,726, forward strand.
AGATAATTATGGAGTGGCCGTTGGGCGACTGCTAGCTTAGCGGTCCAGTGCCCGTAGAATGTAACTCACAAAATCGTTGTTTGAGAAATTCATGCATTTTAAAAATAATTTTAGAGCAAGACTTTTTAACATCACGCTTACGACCCTTAAAGACCGAATAAAGAATCAATAATCAAATAAATTGAATCTGACGCTACAAATAAAACCTATACTGGCATATGTAAAATCTAAAATATTGACTGCCAGCCGTATTCAAAAATTATTAGTGATATCTTTTTCCAGCTCGTTGTTTCTCTTATATCATTTCGTTTTCTGACATTACGAAGATACTCTAATTTTTTTAGTCGCTAAAGGAATCAAACCTCTGTAAGTACTAGATTATTCAATAGGGCTCGTACAAAAGTTCATTGCACTTGGATGTAAGCCGAGCAGCGTGTCATAGGAACTAAAAACAAGCCGCTAGAATTGTAATTACACGATCGATAGCTGGCGTCCAGAGTGGGGCAGGAATCCAGGAAATTATAGGAACACGGCGAACGCCTAGTAGGCGGTTAGGTATAGTTTTTTTTAAGTTATACTTCTAATGCGACTTGCAAAAGGTTGCGTTAAACGTTTAACGCTACCATGGAGGGGGTATGAAAGCACTTAAACTCTTAACATCAACTCTTAAGAAATTTCAAAATTTTACTGACGCCATCTAGTGACATGAGACATAATTACTTTATCGAACAAGGTATTTAAAAACATAACTGTGACAAGTTTTGCAGTTACGAATTATAATTACTTTATTTATTAATGATGCCAAAGAAGTATAACTTCTCACGCGCGTACATAAGTACACGTATTTGTTATTACGTGGGTGGTAAACGTCACACGCCTACAGACGCTAACAACAGAGGCATCACTCGCACCTGGCCATCTCCAAGGAAAGAAGGAGAAGAGGTGGAGAGGAAGTACGATAAGGGTAGAAATACCTATCGTTGTTTCACGCTGATCTTCTGTGAGAGGGTGGTAGTTCCCCGATCGAGCATCATTCATGCTGGGATAAGCAAGGCTTTACCACTAATAGATACCTATTGAGCTTTTGCACGCCTCACTTTTCACGGTCTGATTCGATATGGTTTAATTGTTATTAAATAAACAAAAAAAATAGTGAATATTTACGCTCGACTCAAAACTAAAACCAGCGCTATACCTTATTTCGTGAGAACTACTTCTATAGACCAATATAGTAATACTTCTTAAAATTAGCGCTAGATAGCGTATAAGACATGATAACCACATTAGTAGGTACTTTTTGAAATTAGCGCTATCTATGTGATTTATGGAAAACTACTTAGTAAGACCAATACATTATTAGTTACTTATCAAATAATCAATTTTATTGTGAAAAATGAAGATTATGAGGCGTGCTCTTTTGGATTTTCCAAAGTATTTTTTTTTTTGTTAAAGCGGGGAAAAATGTTCCTAACCGCACACCCCGTCGTTTGGGGCAACGAACAAGGTAGTGTGGGGCCCTCACCCACTAAATAAACCCGCCGTGTGCCGTCTCTCCGCCTTTATTGGCGGCCATTGGAACTATGTTATATTTCTTCAGTGGTAGATACCTATTGACCTGGAGCCAAAAGGTTTCTACAAGTATTTACAGGAACCGGAAGAATAACAGCTTTTTACTAAGCGATGAAGAGGTCGTAGCCTAGTTGTGCACTTGCAGTACGAATGATCGGCAAGGTTAAGCAACTTTCACTCGGCTGGCAATCAGATGGGTGACCAAAAAGTGAAACCTATTTGTGGACACCTAACTTCATTTCGGAAGGCACGTTAATCAGTGGATCCCGGCTGTCTAACAACATCCTGGCAGTCGGTACAAGCTGTCATTCTTGAACAAAAGATCTGACTCCGGTGTCTAAGGTCACCAGTTGTCCCCTTAGTAGGGTCGTGCAGGTTAGATAGACAGTCACTCAGTGTAAATAGTGGTGCATCAGCTAAATCCGAAGAGATCGGAGGCCCCAACAAAAAGATTGGGATAAGGGGGGGTTAGACGGAATCTTATAATCTCACATGTCGATCGTATCGTGATCACTGTGTTTGGCCAACGGATTATTGCGACATCACGCGTCGGATTTATTTACGATGTCGATTGTAAGATATGATATTCCGTCTAACCCCCAAGGCTAGGGAGATGATGATGATGATGATGAGTTTTTAATACTGGCTTCTGCCCGCGTGAACTTCGTAATTGTATCAATATAAGTAACGTCACTCTACAATACATTATGTATCTATCCTACAGGAACCGTACATTCTTTTTCATTTTCTTTTCTGGACATTTCATGATGATCGGTCAAGTAATTACAACGTGAAAGCGTTGTAAATAAGCTGTTATATATTACAGGCCAGGGAGCCTGTGCTTGCTCTATGCATTGTAGTGAATTGAATAAAGCGGACAGAACGGCTATACGGAGCGCTTGTCTGTGATCAATTGTTGCCACGACAACGATATGCGCTATAAATGGAACACAGCCTATGTAATTGTTTCTTGAAGTGAGAATACAAAAAGAAAAAAATCCTAGTGAAACTTGATTTTTATTTCTTGGTTTTAGAGTGAAACAAAAACATTTTTCGTTAATTTATTAGCCTCGATGAGCCGAAATAAAACGGATGATTCAGAGAATAAAAAAAAAAGAAAAAAAAAAGAAAAAGAAATTGTATTTTTTTGGTCCATTCATCCATCCATCCATCCATCAGCCTTTCAACGTCCACTGCTGGACATAGGCTTCCCCAAGAGAACGCCACAATGAGCGGTCCCGTCATGGGGATAATGCCGTAATCGCCACGCGTGGCAGGCGGGTTGGTGATCGCAGTGGATGTTGTTAATAGTCGAGGGAGTGCTGCTGACCATCCCCCCGGTATTCCCTCACTCGGCTGTTACGAATCCCGTGGGTAGAGAGGGGTGGGACAATTCTAAAGCCGGCCCCACACAGATGTTTAGTCCATTATCGAACTATTTATCTGTGAAAAAAAAACATTAATTTAAAAAAGCTCCTCTTTATGTTTTTCCTTAATTTAATGTTTTTTTTAGCTCGGACAACCCCTAATAAAAATAAAATAAACATTTCTAAACATTTGAAATATATTTGGAGCCAAACGAAACCCACGATTCATTGGACATCAAAATCTGAGGGGTCAGGCTAATGACCGCGTGATTTGACGCGGAATGCCCCATAGGTAAACGCCAACTACCCGCGGAATTATACCGTTGTCACTCTCTTCTCTCTAAGAAAGAAAGACAAAACTTTCGAAAAAAAAGTTATATAAAAAAGCTCTGCCCTTGGAAAATCAGAGGTCTGGGGGGTTAGGCAGAATCTCATATCTCACATGTCGATCGTATCGTGATCACTGTGATTGGTTGAGAAACCGACGCGTGATGTCGCAATAATCCGTTGGCCAATCACGGTGATCTCTCAACCAATCACAGTGATCACGATACGATCGACATGTGAGATATGAGATTTTGCCTAACCCCCCTGGACGTCTGCCTCGATGTTTATCTTCTTGAGGATGATTCTGACCATCAGTCCAAAAGGCAAATACGAACAAATGATTTAACAGACATTTTTTTTTACACTTAAAGCGCTGTCGATTGAAAACGCAGCGCTATCATGGTGGCAGACTATTTTTCTGTGGTTCTTTACATCGTCATTAATCGAACAATTAAGGTCTGCCAAGCGAACAATTCATATACAATTTATTAAATCATAAAAAATTGTTTAAAAATTAATTACTTAAAAAGTCGGAGGGTTGGGCGTCTGCCGCTTCGATGTGCCTCGTTTTGAAGGTGTTTCTGACCATCAGTTCAAGAGGCAGAGACGAACAAATTATTTAGCATACCGCTTTTTTTTTACATTTTTAAAGCGCTGTCAATTGATAACGCAGGCCTGTTATGGTGGCAGACGCGGTCCTTAATGCTTTTTATGGTACAACCATCGATATTAATCATGTCTGCCACACGAACAGATCATATAGAAATTTTGGCATTCAGCTCCTAACCATTAGCTAGCTAGCTACGTCATCGACATCGCTTTATTAAAAATGTTCTAAATTCAATTTTTAGTTCTGCAGTTACTAAATACATAACTCGTGATAATAAATCATAACTGCGAAAATAACAGTTTACCATGCAACGGATAAACTGCTAAGCCCATTTTGATGAACTTGGTAACAGGATCTATCCTAGGTACACGTTCTCCCTCCATTGCCATATATAAATAATTTTATTGTGCTTGTACGTTAATTCAAATTTAATTTCAACCTGTAAATATCGCAATCAAACTTACTTCATCGAATGAAAATTATTTATTGAATAATACCGCCATCTGTTATTCATGCAAAGAATCATTCCATCTAATATCTAAACCGACAGAGGACGCTACTGGTTTCATTCTTTATCGAACGATATTGTTGTTTACAGTGACATGGCTAGGAGGAAAATAATTAGGTAGATATATCTCAGAATCTTTGTTTACGTTCGCTCATTCATTGATGTTTTGATAATATTTATCATCTTTTGATTGCCTGACAGGTCAAAGGAGTTTTATTACGATTGATCGTTCAATAATATTCATAGGTTAGTCGAATAATTGTGGTAAACTGTACCTATTTTAAATTCTGAACGTGTCATAATAATCAGGTAACTTTCAATATCGTTTCACGGAATCCCTTGATCAATTAATTTCCCGAGTCGTTTATAGGTTTATACTGGATTCACAGAAGGCCGGTGCAGGGTGCAGGGTGCAAGGGGGTCGGCGCCCGGTGCCATTATACAAAATCGATATATGGGTGTTTGTCCATTGAACGACTTTACGGCGCCTCTCGATATGGAACGATGCACTTCCATGTCCAAATGGGAAGTGCCACATAAAAGTACCTATTGTGTATTATGTATCCTCCTTACAAGATCCTTGAAATGTTTTTTTTAATAATATGTAAGTACCTACTACATTAAGAATGTTAGACGTCATGTTATGTATGCATCTTTAGTCTTATTGCGAGCATAAATGCTATAATGTTTAGTAGAAACCATTCTACTTTGTTAAAGACAGTACATATCCCAATGTTGGGCAGTAGTGGACCTCAGCTTTAGCCCAGAATATTAATTATAAGTCCCATCTCCTTAAAAATCAATATACTTGAAAAAACTTGCAGTAGGTTCTGACCTTCTACTTGTACAAGGGGAAAATGAAGACGTATGATGGGAATGTACTTTAAAACTAAGGAACAAAATTTACATCTGAACATTACACAATTTCAATTCAACTTTAATATTTGTATTTAAATTTTATTAACAAAAGCCAAAGTTACGAGCTAGACTTTAGTACCCAGATATCCGCTTATCGCGCAGCGCAGACAAGCGCGGTTATCAATCATTAAGTTTATCTATATCTAGCTACTACATCGCGAAGCCACTTCGTGTTTGTCACTAGGCACATTTCTGTCAACGTTGACCGTAGTATGGGCTGCTGCCCGAATCGAAAATCATCTGTATACAAAACTGACAACCTTATTATTACAATGGTAATATATTAACTTTAGACCTTCGTTTTTAGGTGCTTAATATCTCTGGTTCCCGATATCGTAGCGAGATAAAATATGCCAATTTAAGTCTAATCAAAAGTTATAAAACAAAAAATATTCAGCAAATTGGATGCAGTAGTTTTTGCGTGATGCGCGAACAGACAAATTCCTAAAAAAACAAACTTTGTTTCGGACACACCTAAATAGCCAGGACACAGCTTTCTTACAACATTAAAGTAAACATAGAACATAAAAAAAGAGCCCGGAGTTTGGAAATGTGCCCGGTAGACGGCAATAGGCTCGCCCCCTATTACGTGGGACTTAAACATAGCTGGCGAATCGTGGGTGTACACCTCTGCATACCCCTTCAGGGAATACAGGCATGATGCTATGTTTTTAACATTAAAGTACCTATATTATAAAGCTGTAACAGAGCTGTGTCTATACATTTAATGCCTCAGTCACAACAAGCTCCTCGTATCGCTAGCGGTGAGCGGTGGACGAGATGTTAACGGCGATTGTTTAAACGTCTTGATATCGCCGATCTTTACACCGGCTGTACACACACCGTGTGGGGCCGGCATTAGAATTGTCCCACCCCTCTCTACCCACGAGAGTCGTAAGAGCCGACTGAGGGAATATCGGGGGAGTGGGCAGCAGCACTCCCTCTTTTGTCTGTGTGGTGACGGACTAAGAATACAAGTGTCACCACCCCAATCTGTCCCACGGGTGACGTACGAGGCGACTAAGGGAAGTAAGCAATTGTCATCCATTGCATGACTGGTGGTAGGGCTGGGCACCATGTGGGAGTACTCACTTGGTATCAGGCCCAAGCGGGTTGGTACAACCATCTCCCATGTGACCGGCCATGAAGCACATCGTTGCGTTTTGGCTTTAGCAGGAGATAGCTGTTTATATTTCATTTCATATCTGTGAAATGAATTAGTGAGCAGCGGCTTGACAATACTCTCGGTATAGGCGAGTCCATGGGCGACGGTTACCATTTACCATCAGATAGATCGTGGCTCGTCTGCCACAACATGCAATAAAAAAAAAAGTATTAACAACATCCACAGCGATCGCGAACCCGCCTGCCAAGCGTGGCGATTACGGCATTATCCCCCATAATGAGCACACAGTTCTCTTGGGGAGGCCTATGTCCAGCAGTGGACGTCGTGGACGTTGATGGATGGATGGATGGATGGATGGTACACAATCGTCTATTTGTCTCGCGAACCTCTCGTCCAGTCTCGTCTCGTAGAAGCTCGACACGAGAGCACACCATGTACACACTGGCCCTCGGCCTGTCTCGTTGTGTCTCGACGAGTGTGTACAGCCGGCTTTAAACGAAATGCTTTCAACACGAGTATGTGGCCGGTCACTCGCTACCTTATTGCTGCTCCTTTGACTCGTGCTAAAAAGCCGACAAGAGATGGATTTCCGGGCAAAACGAGAGGCATAACGAGTAACCCCAGCCACACAACATCTTTGCCCACTTCCCTCGCTTAGTGAGTGGCTGTCGTTGAGTGAGTGGCTGCGGGTTAGATATTTGACAAAACATTACTATGTACTTATATTGCTATTTAGGGGTCTGCGAACATTTTTTTTAGATTTTTTTGTGTCCGTTTGTTCGCACATTACGCAAAAAGTTCCCAACCGATTTTAATAAAACTTTTATTGTTTGATAGCTCTTGATTAGATTAAAAAACTGGTACACCTTTTATCGCGCTACTATATCGAGAACCTGAGATATAACCTAAAAATCAGCTTTTCTTTGCGACGGAGCCGCGAGAGAATATCCATTATGTATAGATACTGCACTGTGGCTATATTTATGTTCATTATAATATTTTACCTTTCGCTCATCAATTTTATATCACACTACGTTTTGCCACTCTGCCAATAAAATGTTTGGTGTGAAATGTCTATATAAAAGCTTTTTACAAAATGCTTATTGAAAGTATATTAAATACTCGTATAAGAAAATACCAAATTTTTAATCTTTTTCTGCCTGTCTAGTACAGGAGCCGCCGCCTATTTTTTTAAGTGATTAAAAACAGGTTCAATCTTTGTGAGTAGGTTCCGATCGACGAGACGCCCAAGTTTTTCTCTGTCAAAAATCTCGATAGAGGTAGCTAATAAAGAGCGCAGGTAAAAACATTTCGATTTGGTGGGGTGTAGAAATTGTCTTACTAACAGTAAGTCTAAATGTTAAGATAATTGGATAATAAACTCGGAATACCAAATTGTCTTACAAAATGGGTAGTTTGACTGGAGCGTGCTCTTCTACAAATATAGAGAGACAAATACAAATAAAGAGGTCATTCAAATTATTAACGATCTGATTTTTTGAATGCCGCTTTGTAAATATTTGTATAACGAAATGGCCATATAGTCCTACAAATTTAGTGGTACGTTTTCTCTGTACCACGCTTGGAAATTGTCGATTTCACGGACACTTAATAGCTAATACCTTTTACAAGATTTTTCACTGAGGACAATTTGCGTGTCTCATCGAACGGAACCTACTCACAAAAATTCAGCCTGTTATTAATCACTAAAAAAAATAGGCGGCGGCTCCTGGACCAATCCGTTTGTTTCGGATAATCTCCGAAACGGCTGGACGTCCTACTGGTAGAAAACTGATATTTTAAAGAGTAACTTAGGGTAATTATAATAAAATAATTAGGTTTCTGCACTTAACGGAAAATAACACGCGGAGATTTCGCCGGTAGCAGCTAATTAAATAGGGGATGAAGAGAGGATTTAGGCTTCTGGCGCTCTCACTCACCGAAACCCAACAGTAGGTAACTACCGTTGTCTCACGCTGGTCCTATATGAGAGTTCGCCGTAGCAAGGGCGGGTGGAAGCGCACGGTGGTCCTATATGAGTGTGGTACTTTCCCGGTGGAGCCGGCACTTTCTTGATGGAAGAAGCAAGGCTCTACCACTATTATAAGTTATACATAAGGCCAGTTGATACGGTACTAATCATTGTCACTCACCGCACGCCGTTAGTCGATTTTTATCAACTAAACCGAAAAAATTTACTAATTCGACTAGTTTCAATAATAATTGCCCATCGCTAATTTAAGCCCTTAGAAATCACACACCACACGCCACACGCCACAAACGAGTATAAAGTACAATTACGTAAACAAACAAAATGGAAACAACACGAAAATAGATTTGACCGAAAATCTGTCCGATTGTTATGTTATGATGAATTCGATTGTTTTCCGTAAACAAAACTATTTATTAGGTTCATGGTCGCAGAATATGTGTCATGATTAAACAGACATAATTTACCTTTTTTGGGCAACCTGCTTTCTTCATTTCTTCCATAATATATTTATATTGCTTGCTCTCTCTACAGTAAAATTCCTAAAAATGACCGAAACATGCCATTGAATAAGTTCAAGAAAGCCATAAAAATTAGACTTTGTAATAAAGGTTTAAACACAGTTTTAGTTATAAGAATTTTATTAAACTGGATATAAATTCGTAAATTAAAAAAGTGGCTATGAGTTACTTGCCGGGTCATGAAAGGTTTTACTACGGAATCCGGCCTCTTGTGGCAATTGCAATCGCCACTTTGTTATTGCGGATACACTCGCCTCAGGCGCTCGTGTTAATTATTAGTGTATGTATTCTTGAATAATTTTTATTTGTATTTTTTTTTTTACCAACGCATTAGAACAGTTCAGTAGTTAAGTATAACGCGAAAGGGTAACAAACAAACACACTTTCACATTTATAATATTATAAGGATTATACTAGTTTTATACAAACAATTAAAATGCGTAGGAAATTTAAAAATAATGTTTTGACGCATGCGCATTCGTCATAAAATGACGTAAAGTTTACAAACTTTGTCCTTGTCTGCTAGCAAGGTATTACGCGCCAACTCTCTCTTGCTTTTACATGTCTTTGATTACTGCCTACACCTATTTGCGGCCACTTTAATATACGCAACCGAGTTGTTAAATAAAAAAATAGCTTTCTTTTGATGAACGATTTAAGTATAAATTTTACGGTGTAATGTCTATTAAATTTATACCCGGTTGCAGAGGATTTGCCGTTTGAAAATAGCACTTCTAGCTATACATGTTTCTCTTTGAAATAAATTATAATTAATCTGAAAAACAAGACAGAAAATTCTATACAAAAAAATTATCGATTTTATTAAAAGCACTTGAAGCCATACCTACTTGTTTAGACTGGCAACCCGGGAGAAATGTATTACTCTATTTATTAATTAGCTATAAAAATTACATTTCAATTAAAAAAACACGTGGGCGTAGATATCACGTGGTCGGATCTCGGTACAGTATAGCATGATGATTTTTGTAAATTTCTACTCGAATATTATAAGTTAAAAAAAAAATAACTTGAAACAAATAATTAAAAAGTTAATTACGTGATTCAATTAGTATGGCGGGCGAAAATCACCGGATAAGTATGGCTCTAGCCAGGATTTATTTTTTACCGACTACCGGAAAATACAATTACTTTTGTGTAACAAATCCTTTGGACTCCTTAATTTATGCGACAAGTTCGATTAATTAGCCTAAGATAAGGACCCATTATCCGTGTGGTGACGGATTAAGAATACAAGTGTCACCACCCCATTCTTTCCCACGGGTGTCGTATGAGGCGACTAAGGGAAGTAAGCAATTTTCATCCATTGCACGACTGGTGGTAGGGCTGGGTACCAAGTGGAAGTACTCACTTGGTATCCGGCCCGAACGGGTTGGTACCACCATCTCCAGTGTGACCGGCCATGAAGCACATTGTTGCGTTTTGGCTGTAGCAGGAGATAGCTGTTTATATTTCATTTCATCTGTGAAATGAATTGGTGAGCATCGGCTTGACAATACTCTCGGTATAGTGGACTCCATGTGCGACGGTTACCATTTACCATCAGATGGACCGTGGCTCGTCTGCCACTAAATGCAATGAAAAAAAAAAAAAAAACGCCATCCGTATGACCATTTTTTGGTTCCATTCATCACATAGTTTAACCATACTACGGTCGCCATACACTAACAAATGAGTTAGTGCAATCTGTCACCATCTCCCGGTCTATACCATATCTTCATTTGGAGGTGCCGACTTAAATATGTAGTATAAAAAATCTTCCGAATGGGTAGTAGCGTTACTTTACATAAAATTGTGCTTTTGAAAAAATTAAATCCTAGTTAGTAAAGAAACTAAACGAGTTTTAAACAGGTGTGTGACTGTGTGCCTTCGATCGAGGTGTTTGCTCCACGAGACGCCTTAGCAGGGTTCATTTATACCACCTGGAGACGATCTCATCCAAGACGGTTCGTTATTATTTCCATTCCAGTGAAGACCTAGAAACGGCATATACGAGTAGTGGGTTTATTTAGTGGATGAGGGCACTACACGTATTCGTTGCCCCGAACGATGGTGTGCGGTAAGATACATTATTTTCCGCCTTAGAAAAGTTTCCGCAAGGTTTTTAGTACGAAAACTGAAACAATTTAACGACATATATATTTAATTTAACGATGTCTTAAGCGCCAAGCGTTACTGTATCGATCGGCAAATCAACAGCGTTTGTTTACAACCGGAAGCAACCACACACTTAATTACTGTTGTTACTTACGGCCGAATACTGAAACGCTACTCATCTCCGTCACTTAGGTAAAGGCCTCCTATATATAAGCATCCGTCAAATTTAATTGGTATACACAAACGCCACTCAAGTAATTTGAAACCGTGATTAACTAAGCAGTCCTCAGATATTTACATCATGGCAACACCTACCCAGAAAGTAAGTTCTCAGTTACCAAAATAAATAACTTGGTGTCGTGTATTCATTTTGGCCATACATAATTGAACAAACTGTAAACATTGAACGTAAATTTATTACATTGATTCGTGTAACCTAGAACGGAATGCTGCCGATTTGACGGGCGTAAAAGACTAAACTTTACACACATTAACATGTCAGATCCATCCATCCATCCCTCAGCCTTTTAACGTCCACTGCTGGACATAGGTCTCCCCCAAGGGGGGATAATGCCGTAATGGCCACTCTTGGCAGGTGGGTTGGCGATCGCAGTGGATGTTGTTAATACTCGAGGCAGTGCGGCTGCCCACTACCCAATTCATTGCCCCGAACGACGGGGTGTGCGGTTAGGAACAAAAAAACGGGTTTCATAGTGCTGCCGAATACAGAGTTCAAAAAGCAAGGAACAGTGCTCGAAATTCCACATTATTGTATTTTTCGAAAGCGTCAAGTTTTTCGACGTTTCTTGACTACCTGAAGGTCTTTCGATATCAGAAAGCGATAATAATGATGATAAACTTACTTATCATCACGCCATTTCCCTTGCGGGGTAGGCAGAAAGAACAGAGTGCCAAGAGGCTCTATTTTTGCATACATCTCTCGCTTCCTCAACATTCATAACTCTCTTCATCCACGCTCGCCGGTTTCGGAGACTCCTGACTCCCCCTTCCTTCAATACATGACCGATTTGGTCTAGGTAGGTGAGTCTCGGTCTCCCCCTGTACCTACATCCTTCCACTTTCGCATTGTATATCTTCTTAACCAGTTGATATGATGATAAAGACATTTTTTAATATTTTAATAATAGTATGTAATAGATTTAAGACACGTCGCGACCACACTTAGATTTAAGGGCTACTTAGAACGATTTGACAGTTCACTTGATAGCAAAATGGCGTTGAGTAACGTTTCAGTATACGTATTTTTCACTAAGTGGTGTTTAAGTTGGGCTTGCGCTAAGTTGGACTTATATTTTAAGATATGCTTAAATTTTACTTTTGAGAATGCGAATTTCGGGTTTAGGAGCTACTCAAGAACCTAAGTAGCTGTTAAATATTTGAGTGACGTTTCAGTATTCGGCCGTTAGTCGCTTATTAAAATACCGTTAATTATCGCACGCAAGATTTAAAGGTTTTACTGATAATAGTTAACAAGCGAAATAGTACTAAAACAACGTTAATTTTCGTGCTAGTATTTTGATGGTTTGCCAATCCTTGCATAAAAGGGGTAATTCGTAGACCACCCTTTAATGGCAGGTATTTTTATGGACTTAGCAATACTACGTATATTGCCAGGCAGCTGCACACCATTTCATTACATATACGGGAAATGAATGAATGCTGTGTCGCCTGGTTAGTGAAAGCGCCTCAAGAATAATCATCATAATCATCTTAAAATCATACTAGTCAAATAAATATACACAACAGTCTGATATTCTCATAAGCATTTTTAATTATGATTTGCCTATTGTAGAAATAAAAAATCAAAATATCCCATTCGTGCTGTGTAATGCTCTACCTCAACAAAAAAATGATTTGCTTACTTTATAAACAAAAATTCTAGCCTTTTTATCTTGAAAATCATATTTAGGACTGACTACCCGCATTGTGCACTGTTCTGGCTTCATTTGCAAAATCACCACAGATTAGGGGTGTCCACTTAGAAAATACATCGATGCTTTTTTTCGATGCATTGCATCGAATCTCTGCATCGATGTTTTGCGATGCATCGGATAGAAACATCGATGTTTTCAAAACATCGAGTGCTTGTTCTAACATTGCATCATTTGCATCACAAAGCTGTATTTGGGCGATATTTGGCCCCTAACACTCCACTAAAGATGTAAAACAACCGATTTAAAACGATTAAATCAAAATGTTGCCGTTTTTAACCGTTTAGTAGTAGTTTTAAACGGTTGAACCGTTGAAAACGCACCTACATGATTGAGAGAGACCCTACACACACTGAGCTACGTGGCATCGGCAATGAATAGAATAGAAGATATTTTGATGTATACTCTATGGTAGTGTTTATATTTTCTTTGTTAATATCAGCTAAATCACACGACAAATTGTTCCTTAACCTAGTATTGAATTTGTGCAATTTGACGAATAATCTCGTTGTAATTTAACTAATAAAATATAAATAATTTGTGTAGAAAAGTATCTTACGGATAACAAAGTATCTTCTACGAGTATTTATTCTATCATAGAGTAAATTATTAATTACTATTTTACGGGAGCATAAATGAGTTATACTGACCTTACTTTATTTACCTGCCTATCCAATCAAACTTCTATGGAAACGATGAGATTTTACACTAATGAGTAGGTATATTATAATGATATCCCATCCTATTTGGTGTTGTGAAGTGTGCACATTCACGACGTAGGTAGACAAAATAATGTAGGTGGTAAAAGTAAAAACAAATGTAGGTAGTTTAACGTTTTTACCACAGACTAAAGTAGTGTCAAATGAACGAACTTTTTTTTATAATTTTCTCTCGCGCAGTGTTGCCAATGTCAATTTCTATAAGCGGCTGACAGCAGTCAACTAGCAGCACCAACAAAAAAAAGATTGGTTCAATTTTATAACTTCTAAAATGTTTTAAATCAGACCAACTGAAATAGGTATTTAATCATTAGCTAACCAGCATTAATTCGATGTTTTATGAAAATACAACGATACATCGAGTAAATCAATAGCTTTTCAAAACATTGGATCGATTCAATGCATCGTATTAAAACATCGCTTGAATCCGATGCATCGATGTATATCGAATATCCCTACCACAGATCAATATCTTATCCACGATAGATATAGATACCACTCCAAATTGTAATTACAGTTTAACAACGCATGCTACTATACGGTTTTAAATTGTAAATCGTGTAGAACGTGACCACATCGGTTTGCGTTGTATAGACAACAAAGTTATTGCGCAACCAAATGAAAGAACATTGGAAAACAATTTTATTTTGTTTACAGAATTAATGAAAACCTTTACCACTGAAACAGATTATAACGGTTCTTATAATGATACGTTCTGATGTTTACGAATGCTCGACATCTTACTTGGTCAATTTGTGCACCAAGATGTACAAATATATTGTAATTGTAGTGTAGTGTGTAGTAGTCATAATGTAAATAAGAAGAAAGTGTTTTTTGTACTATGACATTCAATTTAAAAGATGTTTTGGTTACTTCAATAAAATTCTTTACATTGACATCGAACTGAGCTATTTTTCCTACAAAATATATTACGAATTTTAAATAGTTTTTGAAGTGAAACATCTAATGCGGAGAGAGAGTAAAATCGTCTGTTAGCGTGGCGACGCTTTTATTGTACTTGTCCCGTTCAAATCTTGCAAGTTAAATTTGACACACTTCCCGGTTTCCGATTGAGCTGAAATTGTACATGCACGTGACAATGCAATATTATGATAACATGGAGCTGATCTGATGATGGAGCTGGAAGGTGGACATAGGAACTCTATAATGCAAGGGCGCGACCCCATCGAGTTTGGGCTCGTACGATTCGTCTTGCCGAGTACTTTGTGTCTAGATGGTATCCAGGGGCTGATGATGAAGCTGGAAGGTGGCCACAGTAACTCTATAATGAAACGACGCAACCCCGTCGAGTTTGGACACGTTTGATTCGTCTTGACGAGTACTTTGTCTTTAGATGGTATCCAGGGTCTGATGATGAAGCTAGAAGGTGGACATAGGAACTCCGTTATAAAACGACATAACTCCATCGAGTTTGGGCTCGTATGATTTATCTTGACGAGTAATTTGTCTCTAGATGGTATCCAGGGTCTGATGGAGCTGGAAGGTGGCCACAGTAACTCTGTAATGAAACTACGCAACCCTATCGAGTTTATACTCGTTTGATTCGTCTTGAGGAGTACTCTGCCAAGTTATAATCATTTTATTTCTACAAAGTAATTTCGATGTTTTCACATCTGCTAGACGTCCCGCGACGTCTAGTTTTTTTATGAAATAGCAAATAGGTACCCGCCGTACTCCACTCGCAAAGCTGAGCGCAGATTATTAGCAAGATGGCCATGTCAAACTGTAGTTGCTTGGTTTGCCTGACAATTGTTTGCTATTTATTGTGTTTAATTCGGTTGATCAGCGATATTAATAAAATATATAGTAGATGGGGAATAAAGTATTGGAAGACGCTATACTGTGTTGTTTTGCAACTTTTCCCACTTTTTCTCAAGTTGAATCTTTGGGAAATAAATGTACATCGGGGTTACCTATTACATTTTGTTACAGCACACAGAGGCATATAAATATTATGAGAAAATTAAGAATTACCAAATTACAGATTACAAATTGTATGTAAATGTCAGTTTTCAATAGCCATGTCGATAATAAGCCATCTGCCGTGAAATGATGGCAGCAAACATCCCAATTAAAAGGATATAAATAAACCATTAGGTTACCCTTCCGTTTGTATTCACTTAGAAAAATACTTTTGATTGCCACATTATAAAAATATAGTTCAGAGTAGTTAAAAAATATATTAAATAATTGTAGGTAATCATTATTAAAGTATAAATTATTTGAGAATAAGGAAAAAGAGATTTTTTGTACTAGCGGGAATCGAACCCGCGTCTTTTCCAATCCGGGGAAGTGCTCTAAGCCACTGAATCCGGGGAAGTGCTCTAAGCCACTGAGCTATAGTACAGGTACTTCGACCATCCCAATCTCCTTATTACATTTGTCAGTACAAAAAATCTCTTTTTCCTTATTCTCAAATAATTTATACTTTAAAAGTGGCGGAGCATGTCAAATGCTAATAAATATAGATCAAAAAAGGTAATCATTATTGTTAAATATTTAGAACGAAAATATATAGAACGAAGTAATTAATAAATTATACCTAAAAAAAAATAACGCGTATGGGCTATTTTGTTTTAATTCATGGTAACACTCAAACATCTGTCAACTGACAAAGTGATACTGTCAATTGGCAAAACTCATTTACTGCATATGGCAGACGAGCCACAGCCTTCCTGATGGTAAGTGGTAGCAGCTGCTCGTGGCCTCAACTATACTTCGAGTACTGTCAAACCACTGCTATTAAATTTCACGGATGTGAAAATGAAAGAATGCACGGCCATGTGTTTTACCGTCGTGGTGATTTACGGTCGGTTACACTCACGCGGAATACCGGCACCAACCCCATCATGACAATGGTGAAACCATGGTTTTGTTTGCAGTTTTCTTGTTATGATTTTTTTCCTCTATCTCCCCGACAAGCTTCACTATAACAAACAGGATCAAGATTGCCATAATTCTCTCCACCAAATAAAAAATATATTCGCTAGAAGTTGCTTAACCTACAGTAAACACAATCATACAAAATTGTAGGAGTTCGCAGCCGAAACACGTCGACAACAACAGGTCAGCACCACATCCCCATAGCGAAAATAAATTATATTTCTCTATAAATAAGGTTCAAATTAACATGATGTTATTAGAGACAGGGTATCGATCGGCAGTACCCAAGCAAAACGGGCGTCCTTCACCTCGTGCCCTTTCGATATAAACCAGCCGATTTGTATAACAGTTTTGGGAGTAGGGAAATGATACAATCAAGGTACTGTGTTTTTGGGCAGTTGTTTCCGTATATATCCGATGTTCAATAGTTTGTGTTCAAAATAGTGTGAATTTAGGCTGTCGTCTGGGTCAGACAGTTTGTTAGTGATGCCAATCTTCATCATCTCGGATTGGCTTACGTCAAGTATTTTAGTGAAAATTTAAGTAAGCTCGTGAATATTATATAAAACAACAACTTGACTGCCTCGGTGGTGCAGCGGTAGTGTATGCGACTGCTGATCATGAGGTCTCGGGTTCGACCCCCGGGCTTTTTCGTAAAAAGAAAAATTATCAGTAGCAGGCCGGAGTTTAGAAATGTGCCCGGTAGACGGCAATAGGCTCGCCCACCATTACGGGGGACTTAACATAGATAGCGAATCGTGGGTGTGTAATACACCTCTGC
Source organism: Leucoma salicis (assembly GCA_948253155.1). Classification (NCBI taxonomy): domain Eukaryota; kingdom Metazoa; phylum Arthropoda; class Insecta; order Lepidoptera; family Erebidae; genus Leucoma; species Leucoma salicis. The sequence goes on from OX411812.1 coordinate 2,048,133, forward strand.
CTACCCCTTCGGGAAATACATGCGTGGTGCTATGTTTACAACAATATTTATTTCTTGGGCATGGATGTATCCTTAGAATTATGGAGAACTAGATCTTTGTACACCATGTTAGCTCAATGCGGATTAGTGTAGATATACCTATCACAGATCGTCGAGAAAATCTCTCAGACATGCAGATTCTTGATAATATTTATCGATTATTAGTTATCATAATGAGATGCGAACCGACCTATTCCATAATAATCGGATCAACAAATATATATAACGGAACAATTGTCTTGTTGATTGGCTTCCCCATGGCTTCCCGGAGCAAATTTTTCACGTCAAGAGACTCATTTGTCGAACCTGTCAAAATCAAATTTTACAAAATGGAGGGATAATCTAATTTCCGTTTGACGGCTTATGAACAAATCGATAAAAAAAATTGTACCCACACAGCGCATAGTAACCAAACTCCCTCCACATCCCCTTTTTATCATACTTTCGTTACACCTCCTCATGCCCTCTGTGTCACCCCTCCTCGCCGCCTCCTGTTGCTCTCCCTCTGCTCTCCTTTCGAAGGGGCGAATGGCAACTCATTATTTAGGAATATTTTAACAAGTTATTTGTAACTCTCACTTACACAGTTACCCTAATTTATAATGCGTCTGATTTGAAAATAATTTCTTGTGTTGGGTACAGCCTTCTCTGATCAATAAACACACATGACATGACATGGCAATTTGTGACAAAGTATTTTGGTGCATTGAGGAGTGTCAGAAGTGTCTTTATAAAAGAGCTTCTTTCTCGTTTTGGAAAAAAAGTTTGTGCAATTCTCAATGGTCTTCGGTGATCTTTATGTTGGAACAGTTTATTTTCTCTAGAAAATTCTTTAAAATACAACATTCTGTTCCGCGTCAAAGCAACTTCGTTGTTTTTATCCAACTGCATTTACCAATTCTTGACGAAAGAATCCCATTTTTCGCTTTATTCATTGAATATTAGTTTCATAAGTAGAGTAGAATCATAAGGATCGCTTTTTAGATTTCACAAAATTGATACCTACTGTTGTTTGCTTTCTGCTCAATTTTATTCCTTTAGTTTTCTCACACAAAATACACAATTAGATACCGATTATGTGTATTTTTAGTCGCCTAAACAGCCCCCGACTGACAATATCTATTCGGAACACTTTTGATATATTTTTTACAGGTTAATCCCTAGATCCACGGTACTCAAACCAACGGAGGAACGGCCAACGGAACTATTTTGGATGATTAAATATTTGATGGAACCCTAAAATAATAAAATCTGACTTTCGCACTCAATTTCGAAAAAATACCGGTTGCGCATGCGATTTTTTTATTTATACTACCTAACATACTCTTTCGGTTAGATTATTTTCTTAATGTTGGAATATTTCGCTTAGTATTCTTTACCACTACGGCCAATATTTTAGAGCCCTAGGGTTATGCGAAGCACGGTGCAGGTGCTGTCGGGGCACGGTTGCTTCGGCAGATATCTGCACATTGTCGCAAGGAGGGAAGCGACTCCGGGCTGTCACCATTGCGGCTGCGACGAGGACACGGCGCAGCACACGCTCGAGTCGTGCCCGGCTTGGGCCGAGCAGCGTCGTGAACTTGTCGCAGCAATAGGGGGGGACCTTTCGCTGCCGAGCGTCATCAGAGCGATGCTTGGCAGCGACAGGAATTGGGCCGCGGTCGCTGCCTTCTGCGAGGAGGTCATCTCGCGGAAGGAAGCGGCGGAGAGGGCCAGGGAGGCTGATCCTTCCGCAGACCCAAACCGCCGCCAGCGACTGGGGCGGCGCAGGCGTGAATATTTGCGCCTAATGCCGCCCTAGCTGGGGCTGCGGGTGGATGGACCGGGGAACGTCCGCCACCCGCAAGGCCTCCCGCGAAGGTGCGACGCTCCATGTACGGATGCGTTGCTCAGATGAGGGTACCCGAAAGGGTAAGCCGCCGGCGGACTACCGAAGGAATGTAACATAGTTCCAGTGGCCCGCCTATAAAGGCGGAGAGACGGCACACGGCGGGTTTCTTTAGTGGGTGCATGCCCCACACTACCCTGGTCGTTTCCCCGAACGATAGGGTGTGCGGTTAGGAACATTTTTTCCCGACATAACAAAAAAAAAAGGGTTATGCGAAGCACATTTGAGAATAGCTGCCCTTGATATTTTGTACGTAACAACTGGCCTTTAGGAAAATACATAATATCAAAACATTGATATTATGTAGTTAACATATAACTCAATGTATCAAAACGAGAAGCTCCTTCGTACTTGTAAAGATTTCATGACACAATTAATTGTAAATGCGGACCTTTCTGTTTAAAATGGGATATAAAATAATATATTTACAGATCAAAGTTGTTTTCGAACGTTTGTGTCAATCTTGGCATTACTTATGCATCGCTTGGGATCAAAGTTATGTTCTATTTATGTGGACACTATTCTGTTCGCGAACGGATAGCTCACTGATATTGAAATCCAATTTTAACATCAGTAACGTTAGACATGCGTAATTGTGTGTTACGCGTTCTCAACTAAATGCTTACTGACTTTGATGAATTTGTTAAAATGTAACGATTCGGTCCTAGGGCCACTCCTGTGGGAAATGGGTGCGGTGATGGGTGCTGCGTTAGCCCCAGGCTGGCGGTTATCTGCTATGCTGATGACTCGCTAATCACGGGCCGGGGTGGAAACTGAGGAACCGACATGCCTGGCGTCCCACTCGGAGCTCGGAGGTAGTCAAGAGGATCATGGTGCTGGCTTAAGGTGGCCATGAATAAGTCGGACGCCATACGTATATACCACGTCTATGGTCCAAAATCAGGATTTGGGGTCAGGTCAAGTATCTGGATCTGGTACTGGACGGGAAATGGCACTTCACTTCATGAGCACTTCCACCAACTGTAGCTAAGGCTCGACGGCGCGGTGTCCGCCCTCGCACGGCTTATGCCGAATATGAGCGGACTTAATAATGTGTGCGCGACGGCTTTATACGGGGCTGGTCCGGTAGATGGCGTTGTAGTGCGCATCCGTGTGTGCAGAGTCCCTAGACGCCCTTTAAGGCTCTCCTGTAGAGAACACAGAGATTGGTCGCGTCCGTGGTCATACGGATACCTTACGGTGTCGACCGAGGCAGCGTGCGCACTGGGCTAACCTTCTCTGGGCCTTGAAGGTGCATCGTTGGGCACCAAAATACCGGGAGGCGGTCGCAGCTTGCTATGGCAAGTTGGCAAGTTAGGCGATGGAAAGTTCTTTAATTTTGTAATTGAAAATGTAACAACGCTCTTAATGTTAGTAATCCATCAACTAAAAATTAGGGGAACATGCGCTCACCAAAGTAATGTCACATATTTCCAGTGGTCTGCCAATACAGGCGGAGAGACGGCACCCAGCGGGTTTATTTAGTGGGTGAGGGCACTACCCTATTCGTTGCCCCGAACGAAGGGTTGTGCGATTAGGCACAATTTTTTATAGATAATATAATATACCTATCTATAGATAAATTAAACAAAATACAGGTGCCTTGTACTAAAATTCTTGCCCACCTCGCTTGGCACTCCGCCCACATCCTCCCAGCGGTACATACCTGAAACAACGTATAAAAATCGTTATAATAATAATAATTTATTTATTTATTCAGATAACAGAGATCCATATACAATGCAAGAGACATTAATTACATTATACTAAAAAATCTATTTAAAAATTTAATTTCATTCAAGGATAATAACAAATTACAGCAATTTAAAAACCACATGAAACCAACATTATATGTAACATTACTAATAACATTAAAATAAACAGTTAAAATGATTAAAATAACATTTAAAAATAATAATCATCACAAAAACAATATAATATTATAGTTTAAAAATAAGTGTCAAAATTTAATAATTATTCTATTTCATAAAAATTTAACAAATACATAATTACAGCATTCGAGTAAGATTCATTATTATTATTTGTGTAATTAATTAAGGACACATTAGTGTAGTCAATTTATTTATGTAGGGACTATCCACCCTGTTCCCTATCATATGCAGGATGATATTGGTGCTGGCGCGCACCCTGCTTACCATAGAAGCAGTTCTCTTACGCATTATTGCACTGAAACCATCGATTCGCTCCTCCGCAAACATGCCCGAGGCGCTGCAGTGGCGTGGCAGCCCCATCAGCACCCTGAACGAATTATTATATTGGACTCGAAGGGCTTCGTAAACTTTTCGAGTATACGATTCCCACAGGCTGCACGTGTAGAATGATGTACAATATGCATTAAATAAAGTAATTTTTACCTGTGTGGAACAACGTGCAAACCTGCGTGATATCATATTAGCTCTCACTGATAAAGCCCGTCGTTCTCTTTCCATATCCGCATCATCTCGGAGATTTGTAGTAATTTCATGCCCTAGATATTTAAAATTGTTCACTCTGTCTAATGGAACAAAAGCTTTTGACAGATCGAGAAAGCACGCATATATAGGTGTTCCCCTATCAGTGTAGTACTTAATAGACTGCTTGAGACACAAGATGGCGCTTTCAGTTGAGTTATAAAAATATTCATAAATATAATCTTTGGTTTAGTGTCAACTTGTGCAGCTTATAACCGCGAAGTTCTTAGATAGAATCACTAGTCAAATGGAGAAAAAATACTGGAAATTCTTTACGAGATTCTGGAGATGTTGCTAACCAGCCAAGTACATTTACAACGAATCTTTGCGTCTCTGAAGTTAGGCACAGAGCGCTAAGTGGGGATTTTGACAGAATCATATGATAAGTGCTGACCAATTCAAATGTTATTACTCGATTAACAAAACAATCGAATGAGATCATAATGTTTTCATTTCTAAGTAGGTATTAGGTTCTATTCTTTTTTTATATTCAATAAAAAGCATACGAGCGATTTGAGTAAATGAGCTTTAATCTAGATTTAGAAGAGTCCACATCTTTTAGTACGATCGATAAATAATATGAATTTAATAATTGTAAACGAAAATTTACCGATTAATGTAAAGGGTAGAAGACGCACATGCCTTATGATACAAAAGTACTGCGCAGCGCTTGTAGCCAACTTCAGAGATACAAAGATCCGTTGTGATTACTGTACAATTATTTACAATTATTATTATTTATCAATATCGTATGTTTGTCCGCTTAAAGAAAGCTAAACCGTGCAACAAATTTTTGAAACAGTTTTCACAGTCGTTATAATATAAATAAGAAGAGTTTTGAAGAATTTTGAAAAATCCAAAAGAGCACGCCTCGTAATTTCATTTTTTACAATAACATTTACTATTTGTAAAAGTGTATCTATATAATATAAGTATGTAGATAATAAGTAACTAAATCACATAGATAGCGATAATTTCAAAAAGTACTAATGTGGTTCTCATGTCTTATACGCCATCTAGCGCTATATAGATATTGGTCTACAGAAGTAGTTCTCACTAAATAAGGTAGATAGCGCTGGTTTTAGTGTATGATCGACCATACATATTAAAACTATTTTTTTTTTGTTTATTTAATAACAATTAAACAACATCGAATCAGACGGTCAAAAGTAATAGGGCTTTATTCCTAATTATACTGAAGCGTAAGAGAAAAAAAGACTATTAGTAAAGTATTTCGGTCGTTTCGTGTTTGTAAACATACAGGATCCGCACATACAGACGGACGTCCAAGACCGAACTTTTATAAACAGTTTTTTAACTAGTTTAGATAACAAAAATGACATCAAACATATCATGAGTGTTAAAAATAGTGTTTTTTCTTGATATTTGTGTATATACCTATATTATTTTACAAGTGCAATATATGATAAATTAGAGAGATTTTAAGTTTGAAAACTCAGTTGTGTTTCGTAGTGACAGTAGTACCCATAACCCACCTCAACGCTTCGCTTATGAGGACTGCAATAATAACATTTCTTTTTATAAACGTGTTATTGTTCCACTATTGGGCACGGGTCTGCCTTTCCTAGTGGCAGAATGCGGGTTAGCAGACTTCACAAGCCATCGAAAAAATCTGTCAGGCATGCATGTTTCCACACGATGTTCTCCTTCACGGAGAAGTGATAATTTATAAACTAATAACCACATAATATCGAAAAATCTCGAGAAAAGTCCGAGGTTCGGAGTTCGATCCCCAGGCCTCGCACAGCATACGTACTATACTGTGCGAGGCCTGGGGATTGAACTCGATACCACTGTCTTTGTAGTCCTTGGTTTTAACACTAGGATTTCAATCAAGTTAATTTGCGACATACGCTTACAGCTTAAGATATGCTTTAAAAAGTCCTAATGATTTAGATATTTTTATATATATTTTTAGCATTTGACATGCTTAGCACTATACATTAAACACAAAGTGAAAAAATCCTAATGATACCTTCAATAATGAATGGAAATTGATTCACGATAAATAGGTACATAATTCATTTTCAACCCTAAATTTGCGTATTCCACTAAAAACACAACAAAAGCGAAATACCCACGAGACTAGAATCCAATACATAAATCAATGATCTATATATGGCTCGTAAATTGTAATACGAATATCGTGAAACCTACATTATCATGTCTAGAATATTATTTGGTTGGTAATTTGGCAACATAGCAACAGCACGTTGAGGGGTGAACGCGACTGACGGGGTGGGTATGACGTCAGACAGATCGTTGACCTCAAGGTCACGCCGAAATATACCGTTCTTAGTTTATTAGGCAGTTGCCAGGGGTTATCGGTGTCTACGTGATTCCTAATGAAACAATGTCAATTATTCCTCTTTTTAAGGTACAGGAATCTCTAAAACTACAAATAATGCAAATGGCTGCCGATATATCTATGCTATTACAAAGCTGTAACAGAGCTGTGTCTGTACATTTAAGATATTTGAGAAAAAATTAATGTATTGTAAAGTCGTGTCTAAACACAATGTTTTATTAATATAATTTTTGTCTGTTTGTTTGTTCGCGCATCACGCAAAAACTACTGAACGGATTTTTATGTAACTTTTTTATTTAAGAGCTCTTGATTAGACTTAAAAACTGGTATATTTTATCCCGGTACCATATTGGGAACATGAGATATAGTCTACAAAGCTAGCTTTTGGCTGCGCAAAGGCTAGTTAAAAATAAAATAGTGTTTACATGGCGACCATGAGTTTGAAAAATACATCATCAGTTGCCTGGCCTGTTCAATATTTAAATAGAGATCTGTGCACTACAGTCTGCCTGATGGCAAGGAGCGATATCACTGCTACGAATCAATAAATTTAACAACAGAATCAAATACCTACCTGATAGTAGTTTTACAATAGCACCGTTTATTAAACATGATTTAAAAATGTTATCTTTCTAATAATACTATATAATACTATAATAAATGTAAAAATTTGCATTGTTTGTTTGGATGTTTGTTACAGCCGAACAGATTTGGATGAAATTTGGAACACAGATAGTTTGAATGAACAGTGTTTTTTATTTCTGAAATATATTACTTTCGGCGCTATGAACCAAAACACGAACTACAGGACGTATGGTAAGGTAAGTAGGTAATTACCTAGTTATCCGTGTGGTGACGGATTAAGAATACAAGTGTCACCACCCCATTCTTTCCCACGGGTGTAGTATGAGGCGACTAAGGGAAGTAAGCAATTATCATCCATTGCATGACTTGTGGTAGGGCTGGGGACCAAGTGGGAGTACTCACTTGGTATCCGGCCTGAGCGGGTTGGTACCACCATCTCCCGTGTGACCGGCCATGAAGCACATCGTTGCGTTTTGGTTTTGATAGCCGTTTATATTTCATTTCATCTGTGAAATGAATTGGTGAGCAGCGGCTTGACAATACTCTCGGTATAGTCCAGTCCATGGGCGACGGTTACCATTTACCATCAGATGGACCGTGACTCGTCTGCCACTACAAGCAATAAAAAAATAGTAGGTAATTATAGATATTTTCCACTTGAAATTTCGTATAGTGCCTATGTCTAGCTTTTACCTCCAGTGGAACCGCTGGTAATATAAAAATCGGTAGACGTTGATTAAGGTCTGGCATGATTATTAAGCACTTTGACCTGAGTTTGATTTACCCCCTTACATTTAACATTGTATAAGCTCCGAGTAGTAATTCAATGTTTTGTTCCGTTCTTACAACGTCAAACTGTCATATTAGTGACAAAGACAAAACACTGAATAATTATTCAGAGGTTATACAACGTTTATTAGTAAGGCAGTTAGCGTATATTTTAGGTAGAATTGTATGATATTTGTGTAACAACGATGCTGTGGCGGGCAGGATTTCCTACAAAATATCCACTTCGCAATTTCCATACATAGATAATTTCCAACCATAGATAATTATCATTTAGGTAGAAATATTTATATCCAGTGCCCTTATGATACACGATTGAGAGACTTCTTTGTGTGAAGCAACTCTGAAGCGTTGGGAATTGTTCTGAACGAAGTAGAAAATGGTAGCCAGCTATTCTGTTACATTCTTTATCGATACCAAACAATATTAATGTGCTCTTCAAAAAAAAACATTATATTAATAACAAAGATTAAGTACGTAATATTATCACTATAATCTACACAATACAAGCCCGTTTTCCATCAAGTTCGCCAGTGATATCAAGCAGTTACGCCCAATAGAGCACTTGTTATAGACAATATTTATAGTTTTCCGATGTAAATACCTCACAGTGCGAGCGTGCCCTTCAAACAAATTGTAGAACGGAGAGTGATTACGTAAAATTTGAACACGCAATCACTTCATGTACTAAACCAGTGAATTCTCACATAAACTGTACCTATCTATCGGCATAGGACTCAATCTTACGGGGAACAGGGTGACCGATAATAAAAATAAACCAAAACGCAAGTAAAGCTTCTCCCCCATTTGTAAACAAATTAGCCATTTATTAATTAGTGGAGGGAAGGTGTAGTTCTGACCTGAAGTTGAAGACGCCATCTCCCTTGCGGGATAGGTAGAGAACAGACTGCCAAAAGGCTCTATTCTTGCATACATATCTCGCTTCCTTGACATTCATAATTCTGTTCATACACGTTCGCCGGTTTCGGAAACCCCTGACTGCACCTTCCTTCAATACATGACCGATAGGTAGGCGAGTCTAGGTCTTAATACATGTATTTTTTTACGTGGGTGGCAAACACGCATACGGACCACCTGATGGTAAGCGGTTACCTTAGACGTACCTTAGCCTAGAGACGCTAGCAACACCAGAGGCATCACTCGCGCGTCGCCATCTCCAAGGAAAGGGATAAGATGGATAGGAAGTATAAAAAGGACCCTATAATGAGAGGATAGGGAGGGTAATGGACCTCCGGCGCTCTCACTTACCGAACGAAACACAACAATAGCAGTAGGTACCTACTGTTGTTACACGCTGATCTTTTTTGAGAGGGTGGTAGTTCCCCGATCAAGCTAGCCCCGATAAGCATCCCAGCATGAATGCAAGCTTAAGCAAGGTTCTAAGTTTTGGAGCAAGGCACCTTCTAAGGCTATCACTGCAATTATCTTTAAGTGATAACAAGGTTTTTATATGTACGTATATTGAACTTTATTTATTACTAGATTTACCAACTTGTGGTATGTTATCAAGAACTTCTTAGGGGTCGTTCATTAACCACTGAAGGAATGTAATATAGTTCTGGTGGGCCGCCAATATAGGCGAGAGACGGCACACGGCGGGTTTCTTTAGTGGGTGAGGGCCCCATACTACCCTGTTCGTTGCCCCGAACGACGGAGTGTGCGGTCAGGAACATTTTTTCCCACCTAAACAAAAAAAGGGGGCCGTTCATTAATCACGTGAGGCTCGAAAGGGGGGAGGGGGACTTACCTATATTATTTATGGACATTCTAATATGTAATGTAAATATTTAAGTCGATGCTCTCGATTGTATTTTTTTTAGTTGTCTGTGTAATCCGTTTTCGTTTTGTTGTGTCTTCTGTTGGTATTCAATAAAATATATTTCTTTCTTTCTAAATATCACAAGAAGGGAGGGGGAGGGGTGTAGTGAGATATCACGTGTATTTATTTTGCACGCATGATTTCTAAGCAACCGAACAGCGGCATGTGGACTTCAATTAGACTACACTTAAGTATCTGTATTTAAAAATAATATTCAAATCTTTTTAAGATACTTTGACCTAAAAAATACACGTGATTTTGAGTAAGAGGGTTTAGTCTTAAACCTCACCACGTATCACCAGAGAGGGTTTACAAAAAGGCTTAAAAACATTGCGTGATTAATGGACTATCCCTTATAGACTAAAAATAAATCTTAGGAATTTATATATCTCAACCATGGACGTTTTATATGTCCATGATCTCAACATTGTAATTCTCGTTCGCGAGACCATTCCTAAATCAGACAACTCGTGTCTGTCTGTCTGGCTGTATGTAATGTGTACTTGTGTACACAAACTGACTGTCTAGAGCTTTAGATAGATAGAATTCCCACTGTCTAATAAGATAGGGCTGTGCTTATTTTTTATAAAACATGCCTGACAACTCAGTAAAAACTTATTCACACACAGGATTGTTTCAAATTTGAAAAGATACAATAGGTATCTTAACAAAGTCACCGTTTGGACAAATTACATAATACTTTCAGTCAAGAAAGTATTGGGAATGGATGATTTGTTTATGGTTCCAAATTCAAATTTTTGTTTGTTTTTTGTTGTTGTTAGATTGTTGCACAACTGTTATCCATTTTGGCGCGGAGTTTGAGTTGCATCTGTTATTTATATTAAATACAGTGCTGTTTTTAGTTATATCATATCTAGCGTGTATTGCGAATTTCATAATGGACAAAAACATTGAACAGAGTTTGTCTTAAATTTTGCATCGCCAATGGAATTTCGTGTTCGGAGTTACTGAACACGTTACAGAAGGCTTACGGTGAATCGACATTATCAATAACACGTGCTTATGAGTGGTACAAAGCGTTTAAAAGCAGTCGAGATGTGATGGAAGATTTGCCTCGCTCTGGTAGGCCATCAACGTCGGCAACTGAAGTTAACATTGCAAAAGTAAAGGAAATAGTGACTGAAAATCCTCATTCAACTTTGAGAGAGATAGCCGCCGAACTTTCTGTGTCTCACGAGTCAATCTGTACCATTTTAAATAATCACTTGGGTATGAAACATGTTTCCGCTGGGCTCGTCCCAAAAGACCTGAATTGTCTCCAAAAACTCAATGTTGAGGACATGCTAGAACGAGTCAATTCCGACCCAACATTCATGAAACGCATTGTTACTGGTGACGAGACGTGCGTTTACGAGTTTGACATGCAAACTAGTCAACAAGCTTCGGAGTGGCGACTTCCAACTGAACCGAAACCGAAAAAACCACGCCAAAGTCGATCAAAAGTCAAAGCCATGTTGACTATATTCTTTTGACTATCGCGGTATTGTGCACTCGAAATTCTTGCCAGAAGGTCAAACGGCGAATAAAGAATATTATTTGAGCGTTATGCGGTGTTTAAGAGAGCAAATTCGACGAAAAAGACCAGATTTGTGGAAAGAACATTCTTGGATTTTGCACCACGATAATGCGCCTTCGCACAAGGCCATTATTGTGAATGAATTTTTGTCCAAACACTCAACAAATACCATCGAGCAACCACCATATTCACCAGATATGGCTCCTACCCGACTTCTTTCTTTTTCCTAAATTCAAATTACCACTTCGTGGCACCCGTTTTCAATCGGTAGAAGACATAAAGGAGAATTCGCAGCGAGAACTGAACTCAATTCCGGAAACAGCGTTTAAAAAATGTTTTGATGATTGGATTATTCGTTGGCGTAAGTCTATCGTTTCTGAAGGACCATACTTTGAAGGTGATAAAATAAATTTGAATGAAAAACAAAAATTTTGATCTTTTCCCGGTACTTTCTTGACAGAGAGTATATGGAATAGAAAAACATAAGTCGAACCTTCCTCTCATTAATTAGCGACTTACAATCTTTTAAACCTTAGAACGTTCCCAATACAGTTTTGTACCGCGTTATGAGCACACCTACCCTCGATATTTAGGCTCGAGAGGAACCATGTTGGACTTTCAAAGGGTGAGAAATGGCTGCTATTAACTGCTAGTGTGAATATATTGCGTGAACTACTACTAGAATTACTCGTATCTTGACCTTCATAATAAGCAGCAGTCACCACTAATAGAAATAAGGCCATAAGAGGCGGTAACCACTTACCATCAGGTGGCGTTAAGATCGCCCTTTTGTTAGAGGCAATAATAATTTCAAGCAAACATGGTAACAATTATAAAAACTCACATATAACGTTTTTTTAATAATATAACGTTACGTGTACCAAAAGTAATTTAATACGGGTAAAAGGGTAAATTGTGTTATTTTTATAGCATAAAACGTTCAGAAATATATATCAGACTCATTTCCATTTATGACTCTATAAAGGACAAAAAATACCAAAATAAATATCCATTTTTTGGGACAACCCTACCACGTATTTACATAGGCAACGTGTTTGTCCATCGGCCGACACAGCTGCATAAATTGAATCCAGTTTGTACACGTCGCGCTATTTGAATATATGCTTAAGCATATACACATAGAGTTGTATTTTGTTTAACAGAGTTTATGTTGACCATACAAATAATATAACCGAACCATGTTGCTAGTGACATAGAATTTAATTTTAATTAACAGTTGCGTTTATTTGAAGTTTTTTTGTGTAATTTGCGTCTAGTTCTACGACTATTGTAATTATGTGGTGACTTTGTATAAGTCGCAAGTTAATTATTGAAAGAGAAAGTACTACGCATGATGAAGACTAAGAGGTGAACGAAGGTCGCAGCACCCACCAGCTGAATTGATGACCTGAAGTACAAAATTAAAAGCAAGGTGGTGCCTTTAGAAAATTCGACCGCACCTCGGGAGGAAATTTATTACTGTGAACTGGTAAAGCGTGATATTTGAGAAAAAATACTGAATTAGTAGGCTACTGTATATGTATCTGAATACAAAACATTTTTCGTTCGCGCATCACGCAAAAATTACTGAACTGATTTTTATGCAACTTTTTTATTTGATAGCTCTTGATTAGACTTAAAAACTGGTATACATTGTATCCCGCTACTATATCGGGAACCTGAGATATGAGCTATAAACTAGGCTATTTACTTTATATTATTATATATTTACATTTTTTGCCAACCCTACGTAAATCAATGTATCCTAAACAAATGTTGCCTTGTAGATTATTGAACTAATAATTGACAAAAGTGATTGTTCGCCCGTTTCGTCACTGACATTTCTGGGAATTGTCACGAATTGACATTGCATTTTATGAAATTCTAATGATAGCGCAGTTAGTTTCGAGTAGGGTGCAGTTTTTCCACCGTGGAAAAGTACGAAATACGAAGTATTTCAAGTGATATCGATGGTGTAGCATGTAAACTAGGAGGGTGCGGTTTTAATAATAAATAATTTTGGAAAGTGCCATTTAAAATACGTAGAATACGTAGATTGGTATTTTTTTAATTGGCTGGGGTGGGGAGTATATTGCCACGTTTAATGTAAAGATGACGTCACTATAGATGTAAAAAAAATACTAGGTTAAGACCTTTATTTCCATGCCATACATACAATAAAAATTGTCTGTGTCCTCCTTCCTTCATATCCTTCCATAAATAATACTAAGTACTTATATCATGTCAAATACTAATTATAGCGAGCGCTTTAAATAGCGGAAGCAAGCTTTATTTTTCTTACTGCCTTTTCTATATTCAAATAATAAATACGTACACAATCTTATAAAAGGCAGGGAAATGGTAACGCTTTGTGTGAGAAAACGTGATAAGGGGGGTGGGGCAGTCTCAGGCAACATGACTTCAAATTTAACAATTAAAACGGAATCGCAAAAGTTTTAACGAAACGTGACGAAGGGGAGTCTGTCCAAAAAAGCAGAGAAAAGTGAATTAGTTTCCGAAAGGTCCTTAATAAAATATGAAAATATATTTCGCCACAATGCTGTATCTATTTCTCATCTCTCAACCCAATATGAATGACGAAGACATGTCCTTATCTCAATAAACGAGTATTTGAACGAAATCACTCATCACAATGTCTCCAAAACTATACACCATCTGAATCAGTCACTAAAAACTAATGTTGAGCAAAAATACTATTCAAAACTAAATTTTTCAACTGGTACCGGGTGTAGGTCTGGGTACCAAGTGGGAGTGCTCACTTGCTATCGGGCCCGAGCGGGTTGGTACCACCATCTCCTGTGTGACCGGCCATGAAGCACATCGGTGTGTTTTGGTTGCAGCAGGAGATAGCCGTTAATTGTTTCATTTCATATCTGTGAAATAAATAGTAAGCAGCGGCTAGACAATACTCCCGGTATATTTGAGTCCATTAGCGACGGTTACCATTTACCATCAAGTGGGCCGTGGCTCGTCTGCCACCAAACGCTATAAAAAAATGTATTACGACAACCTAATTAACGGGAACGAATTCACCGGTATAACTAGTCCTTGAATCAGAATCATTGTAGTCCCTGATGTCAATGAAACGCCGTCGGAAGCAACACAAGAGGACTAGCGTCCAATTAACTCGCCTTCGTATCCGTCTGCTGTGACTGAAACCTTTCATGTCCATTGGGGAAACTTCAGATGCAGTCACCAACTTCATCGATTCAGAAGTCACAAACAGAAACAAAACTTCGAGTTGACTTGTTCTTGCGTTTCGAGCTTTGTGATTACAAGCCGATTATTCGCTGTTGAACAATAAATAAAATTACTCCAAACTCGATGGGGTTGCGCCGATTCATTACAGAGTTACTGTGGCCACCTTTCAGCTTCATCATCAACCCCTGGATACCATCTAGACACAAAGAACTCGGCAAGACGAATCATACGAGCCTAAACTCGATGGGGTTGCGCCGTTTCATTATAGAGTTCCTGAGATGTCCACCTTCCAGCTCCATCATCAGATCAGCTCCATATCATTATAATATTGCATTGCCACGTGATATACATATGCATGTAAAATTTCAGCCCAATCGGAAACCGAGAAGTGTGTCAAATTTAACTTGCAAAATTTGAACGGGGCAAGTAAAATAAGCGTCGCCACGCTAACAGCCGATTTTACTCTCCCTACACATTAGATGTTTCACATCAAAAATACTCAAAAACTAATAAAGCTTTTTTTAAAATTTAAAATATAAATTAA
Organism: Leucoma salicis; assembly: GCA_948253155.1. Lineage (NCBI taxonomy): Eukaryota > Metazoa > Arthropoda > Insecta > Lepidoptera > Erebidae > Leucoma > Leucoma salicis. Next base: position 2,063,374 of record OX411812.1, read on the forward strand.
CAGATTCGAAAGTTATGTCCGTGTGGTGACGGACTAAGAATACAAGTGTCACCACCCCATTCTTTCCCATGGATGTCGTATGAGGCGACTAAGGGAAGAAAGCAATTATCACCCATTGCATGACTGGTGGTAGGGCTGGGTACCAAATGGGAGTACTCACTTAGTATCGGGCCCGAGCGTGTTGGTACCACCATCTCCTGTGTGACCGGTCATGAAGCACATCGTTGCGTTTTGGCTGTAGCAGAAGATAGCCGTTTATTCTTTCATTTCATATCGGTAAAATGAAATGGTGAGCAGCGGCTTGACAATACTCTTAGTAGTGAGTTTATGAGCGACTGTTACCATTTACCATCAGATGGTCCGTGGCTCGACTGCCACTACATGCAATAAAAAAAAGTCATACATATTTAAAGGCATAATTACTTATTTAATCTTTATAGAAATAATTTAAAAAACATCCAAACGATAATGTAGGTGTAGGTACTTAATATTAATATCTACATAATATGTAATAAAATATATAACAAGCCGATATCTGTGCATTGCAGATATTGAAATAAAAGTAATTTTATGTCTTTATTATAACAACAAGCAAAAACAACAATTAGGTAGGTAATAGGATTTTGTCTGTCTGTATTATACATACAAAGTATGTATACAATTCATTCAATTAATACGTACCTACGTAGTACATATAGGTACCTCAATGATACAATTACGTGGAATCAAATCTTACCACTCGATTTATATAACACTAATACAATAACAATCCCTAAATTTTTCACAATAAAATTGAATATTTGATAAGTAACTAATAATGTATTGGTGTTAATAAGTTGTTTTCAATTAATCACATAGATAGCGCTAATTTCAAAAAGTACTTCTACATTGGTCTATAGAAATAATTCTCACGAAATAAGGATAGAACTGATTTTAGTGTCGCGTCGGTCTTAAATATTCACTATTTTTTTGTTTATTTAATAACAATTAAACCACATCAAATCAGACCGTGAAAAGTGATAGGGCTCTATTCCTAAACATAATAATTCGTAAACGAAAAAAAAAAGACTCGATTAGTAAAGTATTTTGGTCGTTATCGTGTTAATTAACATACATTACCTACAACTCATGGACGTCCAAGCCAGATTTTTTTCAAACAGTTTTTTAACTAGTTTAAATAACAAAAATGGCATCAAAAATATCATGAGTGTTAAAAAAAGTGTTTATTCTTTATATGTGTGTGTAGATATTGTTTTACAAGTGCAATATATATTATGATACATAAAGAGACATTTTAAGTTTGAAAAATCAGTTGTTCCGTACAAAACAAGAGTATAACCACACCTCAACGCTTCGCTTATGAGGCGTGCAATAACGGAAATGGACCAAAAGGCAATGAACATAAGTGTCAATATATCCATATATACATATTATTTATATAATAAATGAGAATTTCCAATGTCTGCCTGCACAAAATTATGAGATATGTAAAATAACGGAAATGGACACAATTTTAATTATTATTTAATAAATAAGAAAATTGTTGAGTCTTATATACTTAATTTTTGGTTAGCGCCCTCTCGCTATCCATAGACGAATTAACACAGTTATTAGTTTATTGATTATCCATTATGCTTCCACTAGCACAAAACCATGTAAGTACACGCTGTTGTCAACAGATGACGTTTAAAACAAAAATAAAAGCGTCGCCACGCTAACAGCCCATTTCACCCTCGTGCCGCATTAGATGTTTCACATCAAAAAGTAATATATGTGTTATATCCGTAATCTGGTACCCACAGCACAAGCGTTAAGCTTAGTTTGGGATCAGAAGACGTTGTGTGAAATGTCCGTGAATATTTATTTATTTATTCAGAATGATTGTTTCAGTGGTTAAGGCGTAAAAGCGCTCTACTCTGGTGTTGCTTGCGTCTAGCTGTTAGATAGTAACTCCGTCGCAGGCAAAAGCTATTTTTTAGGTTATAAGTACCTCAGGATCGTGATATAGTAGAGGGTTAAAATTAAAAACTGGTATACTTAACCAGTTTTTAGTTTAATCAAGTTTTCAAACAAAAAAACATTTAGCTTCATTAAAATTCGTTCAGTAGTTTTTGCGTGGTGCCCGAACAAAACAAACAGACAATAATTAAAAAAATGTATGTTTTATGTTCAGAGGACTCCTAAATAGCCAATACATTCGTTTTTACTCAAATAGGTATCTTAAATGTACAGACATAGCTCTGTTACAGCTTTATATTAGTATATATAGATGGATGATCTACAGAGACTTCATCCATCAGCCTTTCTACGTCACCTGCTGGACATAGACCTCCCCTAGAGAACGCCACAAATTTTGTGTGTTTCGCTTATATTGGGGGATAGTGCCGTAATCGCCACGCTTGGCAGGCGGTTTGGCGATCGCAGTGGATGTTGTTAGTACTCGAGGGAGTGCTGCTGCCCACTCCGTCGGCTCATACGACTCCCTTGGGTGGACAATTCTAAAGCCGATCCCACACGGCAATACAGAGACTCAGCACGTTTTTTTTTAAAGAATCATTACACAAAACACCCGTGTCACCCTAACAGACAACCCTGATCCTAAGCGCTGAGAAGCGCATATTTACAAAACAAAAGTTATTTATGTATGCAACTAAAATACCACAAACGCGCACCAAAATTAGAGCGCACATACGTAGAAACGCCACGTAAACATTGATGCGTGTGACGAATATTTTTGCATACAAACTATTCGAGAGCTATACGTGATTAAATTGTTTAATTAAAAAAAAACAGTGTCTATGGTGAGCCTATCACACACGCAGAATATTGTCCACACTTGACACTGAACACTAAGAATATAAGTGTATTCTCATTCTCACCCACCACCACCCAATTCTTTCTCGTGGATATCGTACGAGGCGACTACCGGAAATAAGGAATTATTATCTGTTGAATACTGGTTGTGGGGCTGGGAACCAAGTGGGGCTTGTTATCTGACCCGAGTAGGTCAGTATCAACGTCTTCCATTAGACCAAAACACCGTGTGGTTCGGTTGTGGCGGGAAAAAGCCCTCTAATAATTCATTACTCATCTGAGAAATAATTGGTGAGCATTGGCTTGACAGTATTTTTAATATTGCTGAATCCGTGTGCGACGGTTACCATTTACCATCAGGTGGGGGTGGGTTGTGGCTAGTCTGCTACCAGAAAGATATTCCTTACTTAGCTTTAAATAATTATATTTTAACAAAATGCATCCGAATCCAATTATATCCTTGAGCTGCGGTATTGACAATCTTTTCCAGCTCATTAAGACTGACTAATTCAGTGTAGAAATTTTCTTTATAAATGTAAATTTGAGTTCTTCAATAAAAAGTTTAGTAGTCAGCTTAAAGATATATATATAATAGCAACACAGTCAGCTTAAAGATAAGTTGCTTTTTTTTTCAACCAAACACGAGAAATGTGTTAAATAAAAAGATATTCTGCAAAAATTTTACTTAAAAAAACTGTCTTCGCGTTATCTCCAGAAGCCATTATCAAAACATCATTTTATTTCTATGCGAGCACCTTGGTAGTAAGCCCTGTCAAACAGAAGGAATTACTGCAAATCGGCCTAGAAATCACGGAGTAATCGGTGGACATACATGCAAAAAATATCCGGGACACACATTATAACCCCCTCCTATTTTTGGAGCCGAATAAAAATAAATTGCAGATCGATACACCCGACTGGTCTCAAGACAACACCTAGTACCGCACTTAACATTTTAAGCATACTCAATATAGATTTACTGGAGAAAATGAATACTAGGAAAATGAGTTAACAACGAAATGTCTGAGGATGGAAGTTACTGGGATTAAATGCAGATATCGCGTTACTAAGCAAATTTCATTCAACAAAAGAAAAAAATCAAAGGTCCTTCTTTACAGGAGGTTTGAGAAAGGCACTTTACTGACAGTAGGCGGCGGTTCGGCTGTGCCCGTGTTGTCAAACTCCATGAGCAGCGGTTACCACTTACCGTCAGGTGGAACGCTATGTTTTCTTTTTCCTGAACGCCTTTTTGATGCCTACCTACTTCCACACCAAGTCACACCAGGGCTGGTAATGCGCGAGATATGCCCCTGAGGTTTTCAGCATTCTACACTATGTTATAAAGGCTACGATTATTATTGATCGAAGACGGTAATCAATCAATTAGCATCAAGCGGGCTGTATATGTTTACCTTCCGTAAAAAAGATATAAAATCTTTACGCATAATATACGATTATGCTTTTTAATATAAGTACATAATATATGTACCTATACACAAATAAATAAAATTGGCTTGTCTGTAATGTCTAAATCACAGCTTTTTACTAAATGCATATGAAAGTATATAGGTTCCCTACCAATTTCTAAAGTTTTTGTCTGTCGGACTAACTATTCGTTCCACTTGCAGCTAATCTCCGAAACGGTTGGATTGGCAGCTGATGTTATAAGGATTAACTTACGACTACTTTTATTTTAAAAAAATAATTAGGGATTCGCAGAAAAAATAAAATAAATAAATTCGCGAAGGCGAAGTATCGGGTAGCAGCTCGTTTTTACTAAGAATAGAAACTAGCAGTAAAACAATGGTTCAGATCCAATTTGTCTTATAATTTGAGGTTGTTATGACCGTATGTATTTACGCATAATGACAAACGCAAATTTATCTAATCTTAAAGCGGACTCGCGGATTTAAAGTAGTAGATTCCTTATAATCATAGGCATGCCACAGGGAGCTGTTTTATAACCTTGTAATTTACCAATAAATAGATAGATCACATAGGTTTTGAAATACAGCCTTTCTTTCTAAAAAAAAAACTGTCATTTGCATTTTTATGGTAACCCCAACTCCGCTACAATTTGTAGGTATTCGTACCGGGAATACCCAAATCCGTCATCCATTGCCGCATTATGTAACCAACAAACCTTTATACTTAACCATGCACATAACATTTTAAAGCTTTACATTTATAACGAAACACTTAAAAAGATTTGTTTACCTTTTACTGCCTTTCAATTATACGAAGCGTAAACACGATAGCTTTAGACGAGGTTTCGAGACGCGTGGTGTGAAAATTTGGTATTAACGCCATCTGGTGCTAAGTGACTGAACTTTAGGATCAAGATATTGACAGCATTGCTGCTACTGCTAACTGCTAAAATTACTAAAGCGGATCGCCAAATCGCCATATTTTAGACAGTAGAGTCACAGTAAATATATAAGGTTTATATATTTACTGTGGTAGTGTTGCAATTTGTCCACTGCTGTGCCGTATCAGACGATGAGTCACGTTTGAAACAAGACCCAGACTTCCTTATGAGCTATTATGACTGCAAAATTCTTCCATTCCACTTGAAAACTAGAAGGTAAACCTTTCCCAAATGTCAAGGTTACGGGTCTAAGAAAAACGATCTCCTATGCATTTTGAAATAAAACTACGTTTACGGAATCTATCGCGTTCACTTGACTTTCTGCTATCCCGACGTTTCGAATATTTTACAGCACTCATGATCACGGGTGGACTTAGATGGTAGACGTCCAAGGCTGATATCAGAAAGTATTACGATTTTTATTTGGCGTTATTTTTACTGTCCATACTTTTATAGGATAGGTTTGTTATAGGAGCCACCAATTCAAATACTGTACCGCGAGCCACAATTTTTAAACTAAAACACGCTGTTTTTTTTTAAAGACTACACCCTGCACAGGAAAAATCCTTGTAACACGGGGGAATTTACAAACATTCAATTTAAAGAACAACAATTTGTTGATCACACAAAAATTTGTCCTGCGTGTGAATCGAACCCACAACACACGGAAGGGAGGCCATCTAAACCACTCCGCCATCTGTGCAGTCAACTTAAATACTTTATTTACATGTATATATAAACTTTCACGATGACTGGTTATGTACGACTACGACGTAAAATCGTAAACAAACAAAACGTAAACAAACAACTTTCCTATTTATAATATTAGTAAAGATAAGATTTTGATCTCTATTTTAGCACTTGACATGCTCAGCTACTTTAAAGAGCAAATTATTTGTGAATGTGGTAAAAGATAAGTTTAGTGCGAGCGGGATTCGAACCTGCGTCCCATCCAATACGGGGAAGTGCTTACTCTTACCAAAACAGGGAAATAAGGATGATGAAGAATTATAGAGAAGTGAGATGTAAATGTGGGATGAGGATGTTAGGGAAAAATGGCCTTCTCACTCACTAGACGAGGCACCATAGCAGGAATACCTATTTTTTTCTTTTTTTTTGTTTAGGCGGGAAAAAATGTACCTAACCGCACACCCCGTCGTTCGGGGCAACGAACAGGGTAGTGTGGGGCCCTCACCCACTAAAGAAACCCGCCGTGTGCCATCTCTCCGCCTTTATTGGCGGGCCACTGGAACTATGTTACATTCCTTCGGTGGTCCGCCGGCGGCTTACCCTTTCGGGTACCCTCTACAGAGCGACGCAACCACACACGGGGCGTCGCACATTCGCGGGAGGCCTTGCGGGTGGCGGACATTCCCCGGTCCATCCACCCGCAGCCTCAGCTAGGGCGGCATTAGGCGCAAATACTCACGCCTGCGCCGCCCCAGTCGCTGGCGGCGGTTCGGGTCTGCAGAAGGATCAGCCTCCCTGGCCCTCTCCGCCGCTTCCTTCCGCGAGATAATCTCCTCGCAGAAGGCAGCGACCGCGGCCCAATTCCTGTCGCTGCCAAGCATCGCTCTAACGACGCTCGTCAGCGAGAGGTCCCCCCCTATTGCCGCGACGAGTTCACGGCGCTGCCCGCCCCAAGCTGGGCACGACTCGAGCGTGTGCTGCGCCGTGTCCTCGTCGCAGCCGCAATGGTGACAGCCCGGAGTCGCTTCCCTCTTTGCGACTATATGCAGATATCTGCCGAAGCAACCGTGCCCCAACAGCACCTGCACCAGTCGGAAGGTAAGGACTCCGTGCCGTCGCCCCACCCACTCCTCCAGCACGGGCTGGAGCGCCCCTACGGTCCAGAGACCGGCTCGGGGCGCCTCCAACCGTATCCTCCATCTGGCCATGGCAGCCCGGCGGGCATCGCCCTACCACCTGGCCACCTCCCTGGGTGAGGGACGACCACCCACCTCCCGCTCTTGCGACGCCCGCCGATACACTTCGGCGAGAACCTCCGCCTCCAAGTCCCACTGGGGGTTCCGGCCAACGCGCAGGCCGCCTCCGTCGACACCGTGCGCCATCGACCGGACCACCCCCTCGTAAAGGCGTCGGCACGCATTGTTGGGTCCGCCCATATTCGGCATGAGCCGTCCAAGGGCGGACGCTGCGCCGACGAGCCTCGGGGACAGTTGGCGGAAGTGCTCGCGAAAGCACCATCGCCCATCCAGCACCAGGTCCAGATACTTGATCTGGGCCTTCACCCCAATTTAGACCTCGTCCACTGTGATTGAGGCGCCAGCAGGTGGCCGACATCGGGGCCCATGAAAAAGTAGGGCCTCCGACTTGTCCAGGGCCACCCTAAGCCCCAGCACCCCGATCCTCCTGACCACCTCCGAGGTCCCTAATGTGCGAAGTTTCCGCCCCGGGCCATGACCAACGTATCATCCGCATAGCATATGACCGCCAGCCCGGGGGGGAGCCGACAGCGTAGCACCCAGTCGTAACCGACGTCCCACAGGTGCGGTCCTAGGACCGAACCCTGTGTGACACCGCACGACATGATAGCAGGAATACCTCCTACCTACCTACGCAAATAACAGTCACGAGCAGGATTTGAAACTGCATCTCCTGGTTCAAATCCTGCTCGTGACTGTCATTTTCACACAAAATGCTTAAAGAGTCAATATAGTTAGTACTAATAATATACATTAACTAAATCGAGTTAATTGCGTGTTTGTAAGGCCAAACTCAGAAAAGATGCGGGCATCAAGGTCGATCCCTAATCGGTCGACACTCCGCAGTGCATAAAATATTTTTTTTTTAACTAAAATTGTAATTAATTTTGGATATAATTAAAAAGTTCACGCAGACTAAGTTGACGCACAAGAAGTTACTTTATTCAATCATTCTTAACACCCCCAGAGAAAGTACCACCCTCTCATATCGTGGCCTCTCTACATCAGAGTGAAGTAATAATAGGTAGGTATTCCTGCTATCTATTATTACTTCTCTAAAAATTAATTACAAATTTTAGTTAAAAAAATTAAAAGGTATTTTATGCACTGCGTAGTGTCGACCGATTAGGGATCGAACCGGATCTTTTCTGAGTTTGGCCTTACAAACACGCAATTAACTCGATTAAGTAAATGTATATTATTAGTACTAACTATATTGACTCTTTAAGCATTTTGTGTGAAAATTACAGTCACGAGCAGGATTTTCGGTTTCACATTTTTGCACTTTGTGTTCATTTATATCAACTTGTTCTTATCAGTAGTAATAATGCTCGACAAACAATTAGCAAACAATACACATTGGCCTTACCCAATGCCTTTGACGTATGAATGGACGGATGGTTGACCAAAAATACAGTTGGGAGTGTTACATATCCTATTTGATGACGTCACCGTGAGTCACTATCCGGCCCGAGTCCACGTCCTCTCAAGGATCTTATAAACTATTTGATTCATAAGCAAGTATGTTTTTCACTAGTCTACTATCAGATCTCAGATCAATTATTTGATCTAAGTATCAGATTATGTTAAATGTTTTTTGTCAAATACTATTTACGAGTAGGTTCATTAAACTATTACGTAGATAAAGATACACACTACCAATATATAAAATATACATTTGCCAGCAAAATTAAACTAAACGCTTAAAGGACCTAATCCTAGTACTTTGATATCTACACTTCAAAAATGTTAAATTTATTTTAAACTAGCCGTTACCTATGACTTCGTCCTCGTTAAATTTAATGTTAAAACTTTTGAGCGGATCCATGACGGAACCCTAATTTTTTTCCAAAATTAAAGTAGCCTAATTTACGCCTAATGACATCAGTTGCAGATAACTGCTAGTAAAAGCCGGAACAAAAATACAGACACGCATTTTAAAAGTTGTTTTTGTGTTATACATATTGCTTTTATGTGTATGCTATTTAGTCTTCGCAACAAATATTCAAACACAAAATTCTTTATAAAAATTAAACAGTCTCTTTCGCAAGCATGCACACACCATCATGAACCGGCTTCCATTCAAGGCCAAGAAAGCACAAAAAGCCCGCAAGTGTCCACCGAAAGACTGCCAACTCAGCCGAGAATAAGATGACCAACTGTTCTGTCAGCTGCGAGATTTTCCGTAATAAGAAATCCCGAATTTTCTGAGGGTAACACTGGGTACTGCGGTTCGAAGTTTCATATTGAAACCTTACTAGGGAGTTTGTACGTTACGCTTTCAGGCAATAACTACCTAACCATTCATCATGATTTTTTTTATGCATGTAGTCTGGAGCCTATAAAAGGACATAGGCTAATCTTCATCCCGGAAAAAATCATGGTTTCATGTTCATGTATAATTTGTATGCCGTAGAGTTAAGTATTTGTTTTCTGAAGTCCACGCGGACGGAGTGGCAGGCAGCATCTAGTGTGAAATGAAATAAACAGCTAATTCTATGAGTCCAAATTATAAATATTTACCCAACTCACAGTCTTAAATTACACATTGTAAAAAAAAATTACCACGTGACGTCTCGCAGATGTGAGACATCGATTTTTTCTTTTTTCAGTTTCAACTAACGTTAACTTAATTGACAAACATTATCGTGCCGTTTATTGGTTTTATGTAACTGTATTTCAGGTTTTGCATACAAGCAGCTTCTCAGAGTCTGATTTGGAAGTACTTACTGCAGTTTATTTCTGATACACATGTGCCCAGAAACTTAAAATGTAGAAGAAATCCCTTCGAAAAGACATTGCTCTGTGTCCATACATAGTTTGCCCTGAAAAAACCTCAAAACTAGATCATGTGTTGTATTAAAACATATTACTGAATTCCCATAGAATTATAATTTAATAGCGGACTAGCTGGAAAATCATTCTATTACAAATACTGTCTGATTAAACAATGAAGCTGGAATGTAAATAGCCCAGTTTACGTATGACAGTAGATTGGTGTTTCACTACCTCTTGTAATAGTTTTCAATTCAGTTGGATTATAATCCTAGAGTTGCGTATTTCCAACGCTAGATGGAGCTCTATTAATTTTTTTACGTGTTTCAAAAAATATTTTAACTATTCATTTTCTATATACAATAAAGATTAGATTACTTAATTATTTTAATTCAGAATAACATGTTAAGTTTGTCTTATATAAATAATAAAAATAAGTCTATTAAAAGCAGTGACATCTATTAACAAACTCTAATATTGATAACAAACATAAGTCTTATAAAAGCAGGGACATCTATTAACAAAACAAATTGTGAGATCCAAAAGAAGCTTTTAATAAAACAAAACTTCTGATTTTTGTCTAGTTTTATTAATTTTACACACAATTTCTAAATCAATTCCAAAAGTGTAATTACAGATTTAAAAATAACCTAACAATGCTTTTAAAAAAATTAAAGAACGATTGTATTGATTGATGATTGTACTTCAGGTAAACATAGCAGCGCATCGGATATACCCACAAATACTCCTTTCGTGAAGCTAGTCTATGTTAAAAGGAAATATGCAATTTGTATTATAAAAAATATTAATAATTATCATAGCCCCGATGCTACTATCGTACAGGGCGAAAAATATCATTCTCCTTTATACAATTATTTTGCTTTAAATAAAAACATCATTGTCAATGAATACCTACTAATTTTATATTTAATTTTACGTACGAATCTTTTCGAACACCATCTAGTCTAGTCAAATGAAGAAACTGCTTATCCATTTCATAGTTCTAGAAACGTCCATCACAATATGACATATTCAGAAACTCAGTAACAGTTAACCTAAGTTTAAACTACAGTTAACTTTAAAATATTGAATCAATAACTAACGACAAGTTGACTGACAACTTCAAAAAAAGGGCATTAGTCTCTTAAATACACATACTTTATTGTTCCCCCTTAACTTGAAACATGGTTACCTTAGTCGAGACTTCACAGACCGACTGAGATTGATAAATAGCAGATCTGTTGCTACCCGAAACATTTGCAACGAAAAAACAATTTTATGATTTGGCAACAGAGGTGCAATTCTTTCAACTGTCCATGCATGTTTCTGCAAATCTGGTCTGATGTCAAAGCAATTTAGACTAAAATACGAGAGCGATTTAGTTGAAATTTGTTTTGGCAAACGTGTGCTCCAATTTCGCTTAGGCATGACACTCGGTACTTTACAAATAGTAAGTGCTAGAGCAAATATCATGCGAATATTTGTACATTATTAAAGTGGTAACTAAACGATCATGACTGTACAGTTGTTAGTAGTTACAATAATTACATAATATCATTTAAATACTGCCTTTTTTGTTAAGGCTGGAAAAATGTACTTAGGTAACGGCACACCCCGTCGTTCGGGGCAACGAACAGGGTAGTGTGAGGCCCTCACCCACTAAATAAACCCGCCATGTGCCGTCTCTCCGCCTGTATTGGCAGACCACTAGAACTGTGTGACATTACTACAGAGATTTCAGTGGTTCAGTCTAGGTTAAAAAAAATTACTAGAACTTTTGTTATACTACAAGGTCAAGCATCTAATGGTATATGGTTACCGTAGCCTATAGACGATAGTCTAAGTAACATAGCATTAGTAGCGTCTGGCTAACCTTTAGGAGAAAGGCGCTCTCACTTACCAAACAAAACAGCAGAAAATCGTTACGGATGTATCGTGGGGATGGTATTTCCTCGGCCGAGCCATTTATTTCGTAATCATCAAGATAATAATATTATTTTGAAAGTTCGTATGTTTGTTAGTTTATCATCCAAAACGGCCGAACGGATTTGTATAGAATTAAATAGACAAATTGTCTATAACATGCCACACTTAGAATATACGGTACCAAAATTGTTATAATTACCAGGTGACATTAGACGGCGTTGTCGTAAACGGCTTCTTTTTTAATTTTTTAATAATTACTCCCTGAACGCAATTCTATTCTAAAGTCCACGGATACTAATAGATATGAAGCTATTAGATAATATGAAAACAATATTAACCCCAACAATCATTCAGTGAAGCAATAAAGACACCGCATGGCGTCATGGCGTCTCATGGGATCGGTGACCTCGCTCGGTGAACCATGGTGTCTAAGGAATGCATATCAACATGTTATGTGTGTACTGGACAAGAGAAACAGTTTACCGGACTTGAAAGAAAGAAAGAAAGAAAAACATTTAATTGGCGGAAATAGAAAACACAGGCCACAAAAAAAATCCAGAAAAGCATGATCATTTGTATGCTAAAAGAACGATGATACTAAAAACCGCTAAATGGGAATTTAGTTCAGCTTGTTGGCAGACTTGTATCTGTCACTAGTTTTCAACTAGACCCGATTAGTAACCTACCGAAACTCACTCGCAGGCATCTGTTTTGTGCCACTTTAAGTAATGTCACACAGTTACAGTGTATACCAATACACGTGAGTGGGGAATGGCGAGTGAGCATACGGCGGGTTTATTTACAGGGTGCGCGGTTAGGTAATTATTTTCTCGCCTTAACAAATGAGCCGTCACGGGACGTCTCACAGATATGAAAACATCGATTTTCTTTCTTTCTTCAAATATTGTTCGAATCTTATATAATTCTTAGTAAGCGGTAACTGTTGATTGATTTATTAATTGACATTATACTTCTTAGTTAGATGCTTTTGTCAACAGATAGTGTTAAAACCAATTAAATAAATTGCCGGTTTAACCCTCCGTTGCATTAGATGTTTTCACAACAAAAAAAAAACAAAAGGTAGGTATTTGTTTTATATATTACTATGAACTTGACAAAATCGATATAAAGATTTAAGGGTACCTAATATAAATATGACACAGGTGTCATAGTGGTTTACGGTCCCACCCGTGCCAAATTTTGTTGGTCCTATTCCCGCAATGTTACCTGTGTTATCCACAATTGACTGTTCCGAGTCTGGAATCATTATTCTAGACCACAGAGCACAGTCCAGTGAATGAAAACATTGTAAGGTAATCATGCTTCAAGTGTCAACACCCTATTCTTTCCGTCAGGTATATTCTCACTTGCTATCAAAAGGGCAGTGGCTCGTCTTAGGACAAGCCACTCTCAGAAACTCAATCTATGAGGAGACTTCTTGTACTATTATTATCCAATTAAAGAATACGTGCACAAACAAGAGGGGAGCTGGTAAGGCTTGGTGTGATGAAATATAACAGGGAGAGAAGATGTCTATGGAATGTAAAATTGTGTACCAAACAAGTTTTCTTTTATCTACACGAACGAAACCATCAACCTCTGCGCACCTCTGATTCTGCTCTTGGTACTGTGAAGTCCACGATGACGTCATTTACATCATGTATATACAAGACAGGTTCATAGTAAAGTACAGATCCTAACAGTTTCCCACACAGGCGGTCAGTAATCATGCAAAAACCCCACGTCTGTCCATCTGACATTTCATTGTAGATGTTCCTTTGTAAACAAATCATACGGCGCGAACAAAAATAGGTCGTCGCGCATCGCAGAACGTGTGACTGACGGTACACTGTATATTTTTGGATCAGAACAGTTGCCAGTGACACTAGATAAAGAGAAAGAAGAAATAATATAATTTATACGTGTGGTGACGGACTAAGAATACAGGTGTCACCAACCCATTCTTTCCCATGGGTGTCGTACAAGGCGAATAGGGGAAGTAAGCAATTATCATCCATTGCCGAGCCCCGTGGCGTAGTCGGTAGTTGTCGTGGGTTCGATTCCTACTCAGAACTATCATTTGTGTGATGAACACAGATAATTGTACTGCGTCTGGGTATTTTGTATCTATTATATGTATTTACAAAAAAAAAAGTAATATTAGTAGTAGTTTTATCAGTAATCTGGTACCCATAGCACAAGCATTAAGCTTAGTTTGGGATCAGAGGCCGTTGTGTGAAAAATGTCCGTGAATATTTATTATTTTATATATTTATTATTGCATTACTGGTGGTAGGGCTGGATACCAAGTGGTACACACTTACTATCGGGCCTAAGCAGGTTAGTACCACCATCTCCCGTGTGACCGGCCATAAAGCACATCGGTGTGTTTTGGTTGTAGCAGGAAATAGCCATTTATAATTTCATTTCACATCTGTCAAATGAAATGGTGAGCAGCGGCTTGACAATACTCCCGGTATAGTTGAGGCCATGCCATGAGCGACGGTTATCATTTACCATCAGGTGGGCCGTGGCACGGCAAAAAAAAAGTAACTTATACACATATGTACTGCATGTATACCTATAAACCCAAATCGGGTACTTCTTTTCCACTGGACAATATCGAGGGGCGCTACGATCGATCGTGTCCCTAGTTCCTGTTAGATCAGCGTCCGGTAACCGATGCCATCAACGAATATAGGTAGGTACGTAATGTATTTGGCAAGAGTCAAAGGTAACATAGACAGGGGGCCCTTTATCCTAAAGTGAGTCATGGTATTGTCAGCTTCTCTAGGTTACGATAACCGTTTACAATCAGGCGAGCCGAAAGCATGTTTGCCGTCCCTGTAGTGAAACATTACTAACGAGACTGAACCAATTCTACTTGTAAACCAAATAGAAAATTTCAGATAACTACTGAACTACAAACGGTTAAATTTAATAAGACATTTTAATCTAAAACTCGTAATTGAATTGTTACACTTAGAAATTCTCGCGTGCGAAGCGAAGATAATAACTGTTGAAATAATCGATTTTAGCATGGCAACACTTATAATATGACGTCACATCTTTTAGTTTTGTTCGATAAATTCTATCGCCAATAAGAGCGAATGAGAGAGACTTATTATAGATCTCGCAGACACAAACTAAAACGGCTGAATATCCGTTATTACTACACAATTATAAGGTAAGAAAGTTTTTTTGACGTCACCCATTTTCTACAAAAATGATGAGCAATAAGGAATAATATCCTTTTTTTACCCCCGGCACAAACTTGCTATAAGCATATAGTACCTATGTATTTATGTGTCACGCAAAACTTATGAAAATAATAGACTTTTATCCGTTAATCATGCCTTAAGAACTGAACGGAATGCGTATGAAATTTGGTAGATAAATAGATGAGACACTGATTGGCATATTAATAATTTATCTAGTATAGATATTGTTAGCACATAATATAAGTTTTTCACTGTAGCCGAAACATCTTCAGGTTTGTTTAACACCTTTAAGCATCCTAAATGATATAAACGATATTAATATATGAAATATTTATTATCACAGAGCACAGCATCTAATATCCCGTCTGCCGGCTCAGACAACATCGAGTAACATTATAATGAAACGAGTCTCCAAGGAACTAATTATTTGCTTCTTAACTTCAACCGCAGAAGCACGCTATAAAATTGTATATTTCAGAGGATTAAGTGTCTTTATATACTATCATTTTATATATTGTATGTACTGTTGTTCTGTCGATCGTAATAGTCAAGAAATGCATAGAGCATGCAACTTACCTAAGTTGCAGCATACCTATGCTTGAGTTGAACTTATCGTTAAACCAACTCAAAATAATCATTGGAAGTAGCAGCTCAATATTTAAATGTTTTTTGAGTAAAAGGACTGCACAGGTGGCGGAGTGTTCTCTTTGTGTGACCTACATAATGGTTGTTCTGAGTCTAGGTGTAATTTGTGTCCGTGAAATTGTATGTGCGTAAAGTCCCCCGCGATACAAGGATTATTCCTTAGTGCAGAGAGGTGTCTTTTTAAGAAAAAAATTACTGCACTGGCTTGAAAGCATAGAACCGCTCGTGGTGTCCCTTGGACATGATACCTATATCCAGCAGTAAGTGAT
Source organism: Leucoma salicis (assembly GCA_948253155.1). Classification (NCBI taxonomy): domain Eukaryota; kingdom Metazoa; phylum Arthropoda; class Insecta; order Lepidoptera; family Erebidae; genus Leucoma; species Leucoma salicis. Next base: position 2,079,338 of record OX411812.1, read on the forward strand.
AAAATCCTAATGTATGGATTAATTCTATATACGTTATTAAAGAATCACCTTTAAAATTGTAAAGCTTAATAATACATATGAAGATGGACATTCTTCTGGTCAAACTTTACATTAACAAAGGGCTTTAAAAGGGCAAATTTTATATTATGTTAGCTATGTTAGCAAGGACGGTAGGTTATAAAACTTGTTAAAATATTTGCAATATGCTACACATGGGGTCAGTATAAAAGGCGGGGAGATTAAACCTGATTCTGACCTTTATTAATCCCAATGATTTTAGATCTATTTCTTTTAGAAATTGACATGCTCCGCTACTTTTTAAAGTACAAATTATTTGTGAATAAAGAAAAAGAGATTTTTAGTAGGGGTGGGAATCAAATAGTATAAATTTTAATTGCAAAATTAAACTTACTATATTGGATGCATGTTATGCTTGCCGGCAGATGGCGTTAGTCGTAAGACAAATGTGATTAAGAATTTGGGATGATCGAAGGATCAGTAGGGTAGCTCAGTGGTTTAGAGCACTTCCCCAATGATTTGTTTAGATTTTTAGCCTACCCAGAATCCGTATTATATCGATTTTTCTAAAGTGCGATTGCCATCTAACTTCCGCGACCGACAAGGATAACGATATTCTATTGAGACCCTGGCACACTGATCTAAGACCAGGGCCCGTAGATTGTAAAATACTAAATCGTATCGACATCGTATCGTCTCGCTTGTGATTGGTAGAGAAACCGACGTGTGATGTCGCAATAATCCCTCGGCCAATCACGATGATCTCTCAACCAATCACAATGACAAGATGCAATGTCGATACGATTTAGTGAGATCATTCTAACCCCCCTGACCAGTTTGTGTAAGTGTACTCATCATAACAAATGTTATAGATATTTATAACGATATGAATCATATTATACTTACGACGAATATACACACATGACCCTATGTACGAGTTAGAGGGCAGAAAGATCTCGTTTGTTGTCTATTCTTAACATTTGTCTCGTCGTGTTATTCCAAGGAATTAAACAGCACGGATCTAACAAAATAATAATTGTCCAGTCGGGAGTCTACTTCTTGTCCGTTTATTATAGCTAATTAGTGTACATCACCTACAAGACAGGGGCCATTTAAATTACGTCATACTAAATTCTGCTTGTTTCGACCCGCTCACCTATAAATATTGCATCTCAAAACCCTTCTCTCTTTCTTATCTAGCATATGATCCATGGAGATTAAAAAAAAAGTAAACAAACGTCACATTTTCGTTAGAACACGATCATCCCTTTTATACGTACAAATTTTTTTTTTAATGGCGCCACAGGCTTAACCTGTCCTTTCAGTCTTTTTTTTTTATACATTTCCTTTCGTTCTATCTATATTTTCTCCAACTTTCATCAAAGAAGTGGTAAGCTGAGGTAACACACCGGCCTTACAACTCACCAAAACAACTTAATCCCAATTTAATTGCAATCGGCTTTTCTAGTCACTGTACTAAATTCTATATTGCTTTAACATTTTTTTGGTAGAGATGCCCAATAGCATCTTTTGCAAACAACATTTGATGCGATGAGAGACTTAAGAATATTGAGTGTCACCATCCTATAAATTCCAGCAGGTGTTGTACGGGAGTACTAAAGAAAGTAAGCAGTAATCACCCATTGCATTACTGGTGATAGGGTACCGAGTTGGAGTACTCACTAAACTTGTTAACGGGACCGAGGCGGCCAGTACCACTATCGGCCGTGAATTTGAAGCACCTCAGCGTGTTTTTCATCCGCAAAAAGAAATAGTGAGCAGCAGAGGCTTTGCAGCGTTTTTAGTATTGTTAAGCCTGCAAGCGGCTGTTACCACTTACCATCAGCTGAGCCGTGGCTCATCTGCAACCTTAAGCACAAAAACAATATTTTCATAATTTTTATAAAAAAAAATACGGAAAATCCAAAACTGCACGCCTCATAATCTTCATTTTTCACAATAAAATTGATTATTTGATAAGTAACTAATAATGTTTTTACTGAGTTGGTGAGTGGTTTTACTGAGTAGTTTTCAATAAATCACATAGATAGCGCTAATTTCAAAAAGTACTAATGTGGGTTTCATGTTTTATACGCCATCTAGCGCTAATTTTAAGAAGTACTTCTATATTGGTCTAGCTGTCATTTTGCAAGGCGCCATCTGGCCATTAGTAAGAACAACAATCCATGAGTTTACATATATACCTGCATAAGTGCATATAATATATATAAACATGTAAAATTTAATAATTTATTAAACTGTAAACAAAAACAATTTAAGAAGACAAAAAGACATCGCTAGTTTCCTTACAAAAAAGCAATATTGTGGTTCTATATATACAAAAGCAACTGAATACATCTAAAATTGCCACTTGCGACATCTAGGGCTGCATTTGTCAATATCTCTTTTACTTTAAAACAGCGACATCTATCAATAAAAAATTGCAACTTTGGACAATATTATACGACTTATTTTTTAAATAAAAACCAATGGGTTCAACAAGAAATCTCTAAACCATTTATCCTCCTAACTTGGTTGCTTTATAATTTTATACTTTGTTCTAAGTGAAAACACCATGACGCCAAGGCCACGCAAAAAAAATTGTGGAATGTAAAATAGGACTTTTTCGTGTTTTATATCGTTGGTGTGTTATTATTTACGTGTGTTTAGTGTTTTTAATTATTGTTATGGATAAAATAGTTATTATACTTGACAAATATTATCAGTTCGTCGAGCAAAGGTAAGAACTTTCTTTTAACAAAAAAACAATGTACCGGCCGGGGAACGGCGTTCTGTTGACGATAGTAAAACCACCGGTGGCTATGCGTAGGTATGTAAAAAGGTAGGGAGGGTCATGTGCCGGTTGGCGAACAATTAGCGGAGTTGCCTTTTTTGAACCCTTCAAAATGTATACTATCTAATGCTATTTTGCTATTCTGCACGTAGATTTGAATAAAATGAGAAAAAAAGGAAAAAGTACTGAAAATGCCAGTTTGCGAACACTTTTTTAGTTTGCGAACACTGGAGTACCCATTGGCGAACACTTAGCTGAAGTCACTACATCAAGCCCCTTCAGAATATGTATTCTATCTATCAGCCTTCTACATTCGTTATTCTTACTTATGCAAGCTGCTTGCCGAGGGTTGCTATTCTTGGATGTGGATTCAGTCGGGATGGAAGGTACACCACTGAAATAGATAGACAACACACAACAGAATGAAATGGAGCTTTTGGACAACTTTTCGGCAGCCACTACCTCAGCCAGAAGGCACGTGTTACAATACATAATGCAGTGCTTGTCCCAACATTAATATAGGGAAGCGAGAGTTGGATATGCAAAAAGGAGCATGGGAGTAATATCAGTGCGTTTGAAATGTGCTTGATAACTGCAGAAAATCTGTGGAGTTAGGCTGACTGATTGCATTCGTAATGACGACGTAAGTGGGCGAGTAGGTCTGAAAGATAGTATTGGTGTAAATATGCGAAAGAGAATGCTCCGATTGTTCGGACATGAAGAAAGAATGCCAGACGAGCGATTGGTTAAGAATATATGCAATGAAAGAATGAAATGGAAAGATGTAGGTACTGGGGGAGACCGAGACTAACCCACTTAGTCTCTAGAAGCTGGTCTCCGAAACCGGCGAACGTTTATGAAGAGAATTGAGGAAGCGAGAGTTGTATGCAAGAATAGAGCTTTTTGGCACTCTGTTTCCTCTGAATGGGGTAGCCAGAGAAGAGAAGCAAGGAAGATAGCGTGATGATAAGTAAAGTAACTTATATTTAATTCTTAATTATAAAAGTATGTTTTAAATTATCTTAAGTTTTGTTTCATAATAATCACATGTTCGCTTACTGAACACAGTTTTCACAGCATTATCCCGATAAGCGAACACAATTTTGAAGTTAAAATTTACAAGGTTTTTTAAAGAAAGCATGTGTTCGTAAACTGAATAATCGCACATCATATTTTTGACTATTGAAGGTCTACTTTATGTACTCTGAAACAAAATGAAAAAGCAAAATTCGCAACTGCATGCTGGTTGGCGAGCACTTGTTCGCCAATAGGTGTAATTGACAAATTTGCATGCCGGTTGGCGTACACCCAATTATTATTACAAATAAGTTAATTTAATACAAAAACTCTATAAAATACCTTTTAACATTTAATATTAAATCTAACTAAATATTAAACGTTAGTATAAAATAACAAAAAAATTAATAAATTTACGATTAATCTCGAGCGCCCTCGTAAATTTTTTTGTCATTTTTCGCACTTCCACTCACCTCTGAGTAACAGAATATATTGAGCGGCTAATCCCCAGCTATAGATTTAGTCTTTTGCTTTAAAATCGGTGCAGTATTACCACTCAACTATCTTAAAACCGTATAAGACATATATCTAGGTATTATTTCAGCTATGAATACTATTGTCAAGATTTTAAAGTATGTAGTCGAGCAAATGTCCGGGTACCGGACCTGTGCGCGCTACCGGCTCAATGACCCAAGTTAGTTCTCATGAAAGCGCTGGTTTTAGCGTCGCGTCGAGCGTAAATGCCGTAAATATTCAGTATTTTTTTGTTTATTTAATAACAATTAAACCACATCGAATCAGAACGTGAAAAGTAATAGGGCTCTATTCCTAGTCATAATAATTCGTAAACGAAAAAAAAAAGACTCGATTAATTAAGTATTTTGGTCGTTATCGTGTTAACATACATTACCTACAACTCACAGACGTCCAAGTCAGACTTTTTTCAAACAGTTTTTTAACTAGTTTAAATAACAAAAATGGCATCAAAAATATCATGAGTTTTGATCTATATTTAAGCACTTGACGTGCTCAGCTACTCTTAAAGTACAAATTATAATTTGTGAATAAGGAAAAAGAGTATTTTAGTACGAGCGGGAATCGAACCTGCGTCCCTTCCTTTCCGGGGAAGTGCTCTAATCCATTGAGCTATCATACCATTTCTAGAAATACCTTAACGACCAACGTCCTCAAAAAATCCAATGGATTAGAGCACTTCCTCGGAAAGGAAGGGACGCAGGTCCGATGCCCACTCGTACTAAAATACTCTTTTTCCTTATTCACAAATTATAATTTGTACTATAAGAGTAGCTGAGCATGTCAAGTGCTAAAATATAGATCAAAATGTTTGAAAAATCACGCCATCAAATAGTATGAATTTTAATTGCAAAATTAAACTTACTACATTGGATGAATGCATATAAATGCATTGCCGATAGAGGGCGTTGGTTGTTAAGACAAATGTGATGAGGAAATTCGGTATTTCTAGAAATGGTACGATAGCTCAATGGATTAGAGTATCATGAGTGTTAAAAATAGTGTTTGTTCTTTATATGTGTGTGTAGATATTATTTTACAAGTGCAATATATGATAAATAGAGACATTTTAAGTTTGAAAAATCAGCTGTGCCGTGTCAACCGGGAGTAGAACCCACCTCAACGCTTCGCTTATGAGGCGTGCAATAACATGATTATGACATTATTAGCCATATAAATTAGCACAAGGTGTGAAAGCAAAAATAACAGCCACGAGCAGGATTTGAACCTGCACCTCATCCGGGGCGGTATTCCAGGAGATGCGGGTTCAAATACTGCTCGTGACTGTTATTTTCGATTTTGATCTATATTTTTAAAAGATGGAAAGGATTCCCGCTCGTACAAAAGTTCTCTTTTTCCTAATTCACAAATAATAATTTGTACTTTAAAAGTAGCTGATCATGTCAAGTGCTATAAATATAGATCAAAATGTTTAAAAAATCACGCCATCAAATAGTATGAATTTTAATTGCAAAATTAAACTTACTACATACTTATATTGGATTAATACATGTAAATGCGTTCCGATAGATGGTGTTGGTCGTTAAGACAAATGTCATGACGAAATTGGGTACGACCGCAAGGGAGTATGATAGCTCAGTTGCTTAGAGCACTTCCCCGGAAACGAAGGGACGCAGGTTCGATTCCCGCTCGTACTAAAGTTCTCTTTTTTCTCATTCACAAATAATAATTTGTACTTTGTTATTTTCGATTTCACATTTTGACACTTTGTGTTACCAAAAACAAGTCAAAATATACGTGTGTACAAAATAATCTCTGTCTAGGCGTTAATATAAACTGCGCGATAACAACACCGTACGTCTGAACACTAACATGACAACTGTATTATCAACGACTAAATATCGCTTCAGATACCCAACTAACAATCTATATTAAGAGTTTGTTTTCCATCCATCAGCCTTTCAAGGTCCACTGCTGGACATAGGCGTCCCCAAGAAAGCGCCACAACGTGCGGTCCTCTGTGCTGACTGCATCAAACGGCTCCCTGCGACTGTGGAGGGAGGCCGACCTAAAACAACGCTCATATTTTGTTTTAATTTCAAAGTAAAATTGATACCAAGTGAAAGCTTTCACTTTTTTTTTCGTTTGTTACAAGAAAGTCTGGGTGCTCATTTATGAGCATCCAGACTAGAACAGCCATTTATGGTTCACGTAAAAGAATTGCCGTACATTGGGAATTGAACCCACAACACTCGGTACGGATCGGTATAGATCTAAATCACTACGCCATCTGTCCGTTACTTTTTCAAACAATCGTTAATCATCTATTAAGTCTTTTATTTCTTCTTATGGCGGGAATAAAATTACCTAAGAGCACACACCATCATTCGGGGTAACGAGCAGGCCGTGTGGGCCCTCACCCCCTGAATAAAACTGCTGTGGGTATTATCGCCGCCTGTATTGGCGCATTGGCGGACAACTGGAATTGTGTGACATTATTTCAGCAGTCCGCGTTTTTTTTTATTGCTAATGATGGCAGATGAGCCACGGCCCACCTGATGGTAATTGGTAACCGTCGCTCATGGACTCAACTATACCGAAAGTATTATCAAGCCGCTGCGCACCATTATATTTCTCAGATTTGAAATGAAAGAATTAACGGCTATCTTCTGCTACAGCCAAACGCACTGACGTGCTTCATGACCGGTCACACAGAAGACGGTGGTAACTACCGACCCGTTCGGGCCCGATAGCAAGTGAGTACTCTCACTAGGTACCCAGCCCTTCTACCAGTAATGCAATGGGTGATAATTGCTTACTTCCCTTAGTCGCCTTTTACGACACCCGCGGGAATGGATGGGGTGGTGACACTTGTATTCTTAGTTCGTCACCACACGGATAACCACTGATGCCGCGTGGCGGTAATATTCCAGCTATGTACATGAACGTGGGATACTTTACCACTTACCTAGCATCAGGCACAGGTAGACTATCTCATCCGCCAGCTCTAAAAAGAACTCTATGTATCGAAAGACAAAAAAAATGGATGAGCTAAAGAATTTTTTTAAGACTAAACACGTTAATTAGAATGTAAAAAGTACAATGGGTACTGTCGACAGAGATTTTTTTCTTATCACAAGCAAAATCTAACACACTGTACATTAAACACACAGTGAAGCATAGTGCTAAGCATGTCAAATGCTAAAAATATATATAAAAATATCTAAATATCTAACACACTATTTTATCTGATAAGGACTTGAAAAATGTGATATTAGTTTTATAGGTAAGATGCTTTCCGATGCACGAATAGACATTCTGGTTCCAATTTTTCACACAAAGTTCGAAAATGTGAAATAGAAAATGAGAGCCACAAGCACGGTTAACAGAGCACCTGGGACGGTACCCCTACTCGTGGCTATCATTTTACGTATAAAAACTAGTAGACCCGGCCCACGCGTTCCCGTGGTACACATAATTCGTTCGTTAAAATAGTAATAGAATATAATCGGGATAAATACTATGCTTTATTTTAAGTTGGTCACCCATTTTGAAAACAAAAAGGTTAAGATTATATAAGTAGTTACGGATTAGACATAACTAACAACATATAAAACGACTCTAGGAACAACACAAATATAATTAGTATTTCATAATTAAAATGTATTAATAATATTTGCCGTGTGGGGCCGGCTTTAGAATTTTCCCACCCCTCTCCACCCATGGGAGTCGTAAGAGCCGACTGAGGGAATAGAGAACCGGGGGAGTGGGCAGCAGCACTCCTTCGAGTATTAACAACATCCACTGCGATCGCCAACCCGCCTGCCAAGCGTGGCGATTACGGCACTATCCCCCATTCTTGGGGAGGCCTATGTCCGGCAGTGGACTTTAAAAGGCTGATGGATGGATGGATGGAATTAAAATATTATTCTGATTGCACGAACGCCGTAGCATTTTAGACGTCGACTCTATCGACCTTGTGGGTTTGATTTCCACGCAGGAAAATTATTTGTGTGATTCACTAATGTTTGTTCCAAGTCTAGGTGTAAGTTATATAATTAATTGTATTTTTTCGGTCCCCAGGACGGGGTCAAGGCCTCGAAGCACACACCAATTTTTAACTGTTTGTTTTAAAATGAGGCGGAAATCGAGGAAAATGTGTATGATGCGGGATCCACAAACAATGAAATAGGTACTTCTATTTACAGAATATTTTATGTCTGCACATGAAGTGATCCTCAACACCTAAACTTCAAGGAAATAAGCTCACTGCACTGTAAAAAAACATATCTAATTGCTTTTAGGAAATGTAATTAATAATTACTAATTACATATAAACTTTTGTTTTTGCCAATTACGTAATAATAACAGTAAACATTAGCCGACGCAGTATAATATAAAGCGCTCAATCCAGTGAGCGCTATAAAATAAGGGTACAAATATTACAGTCCTTACCATAATGTCGGAATAAAAAAAGAAATCCGTATGGGTATATTATATACCAAAAATAGGTATCCTTTTTTTTCGGGTTAAATTACGAAATTTAAAAAAAAATCCAAATCAATATAAGTATATACTAGTATATATTTATAATATTAGTACAATTTTATTTAATATTTTAACGGCTAGTAAAATATTATAAGAGTGTCATCACAAGTTAGATAGCCCAATATAGACTTGCAGATATCACAACAAAAATATATGCGGCGCTATAAAATAAATTACCGTATATATTATACTGATGCCACGCTACAAGTTAAAAACATTATCTAATATGACGCTCAGTAGGTCGCCAAACCCGTATGCATAGCATCAATGCAATATCGACCTAATTGTCAACACACTACAAGTTTATATTCGATATACGATAACGTGTTAACCTTCAAGTGGTCGAGTTCGAGTCGATTATAAACGATCAAAACAAAGAATTCTTAAAACGTATAGAAATAATAGTGACATAATTTTGTCGACTTTGGATACACGGATTTTTATCACGTGTTGTGGCAAATGGTATTTTTGCATCTAAACGTGACAGTCAACTATCAATCAATATACCATATAATGGTGACCCTTCCCTTGTAGGTTCTGGCTTACAGGTGATTTAATTGCGGAGATGTTTTTCTTTTCATTCTTACTCGAGTGTAACAAACAAGCTTAAGGACTGCCTGATGTTCAGAGTGTATTTTAGTCTATTTTGATGAAATTAGCAGAATCCCCCGTGCCCGGGTAATTTTTTTTGCCGTCTGTGGTCGGCTTTAGAATTGTCGCACCCCTCTCTACCCACGGGAGTCGTAAGAGCCGACTGAGGGACGGTATATGGGCAGCAGCACTCCCTTGAGTATTAACAACATCCACTGCGATCGCCAACCCGTTTGCCAAGCGTGGCGATTACGGCATTATCCCCCATGATGGGAACGCTCGTTATGGCGTTCTCTTGGGGAGGCCTATGTCCAGCAGTGGACTTTGAAAGGCTGATGGATAGCAGAATCCAATACCTGCGATAGTTGTGGAATTGTGGAAGATGTGTATCACATGCTAGTCGAGTGCTCACGGACTCAGGCTGTGAGGCTGCACATGCTCACTATGTATTATGTATGGCTATGATTTTCGAGATGTCGGTGTGATCCAAGGTGTTCTTATCCGCTTCATTGTGTGAAGCAGCCAGAGCACTATTTACTATATTATGTAATATAATTAAGTAGCACGTAAGAAAAGATTGTACATAATGGAGCTGTCATAGTCGCAAAGCGACCAGAGCGCCTTAAAAACTAGATTAAAAAAAAATATAGTCTATAGAACTGGCTACCAAGCAACCACACGTAGTCCGAAGGGAACGAGATAGAAGATAAAAAATGTGAAGGGCTCATCCATCACTTAAATATATAAAGAAGCACAGGGATACCATCGAGAATGTTTTCTTTAAAAAAGAACTTGTTTACCAATACTTAGTATGCCATTGCGCAACGGATCGTTGGCACTGCATCGTGGCGCATGCGTGCCACAGCTAGATGTACATACAGCAAGATAATTCGTTTGGTCCGCAAAGAATGTTTATATTTTTTTCTTATGAAACAGAAAAATATTGTAAAGAACATTGTTTTTCCTCCTAAGCGGCTGGACCGATCCATCAAGATTTTTAAATGTTTGAGAGGGACCCTGGTGGACTTCGATCAACAATGTTGGTGTTTAGATATATTTATAGCATTTGACATGCTTAGCCATATACATTAAACACAAAGTGGAAAATGTGAAATCGAAAATAACAGTCAATAGCAGGATTTGAATCTGCATCTCCTGGATACCATCCAGATGCTTTGCCAATTCAGCCATCATGACAACTGCTCTCGAGTGCTGATTTCGATAACACATTCATACTTAACGTCCTAGGAGACGCCTGCGCCATCTGTCGAAAGTATTTACATACATTAGTTTACCTGGTCGGTATAATGTATGTTGGAAAAAAACTCTGCCGTAATTGCATAAACGTGTTTCTACAACTATATACCTAGATACCTACTATTATAAAGCTGTAACAGGGCTATGTCTGTACATTTAAGATATTTGAGAAAAAAATGATTGTATTAGGCTATATAGGCGTGTCTAAACACAAATTATTTTTTTAGATGTTTGGCCTGTTTATCTGTTTGTATGTTTGTTCGTTCGCACATCACGCAAAAACTACCGATCGGATTTTAATGCAACTTTTTTTGTTTGATAGCTCTCGATTAGACTTAAAAACTGGTATACATTTAATCCCGCTACTATATTGGGAACCTGAGATATAACCTAAAAACTAGCTTTTGGCTGTGGCGGGGCCGTTTAGTTAGTCATTTATAAGAATATAATCAAGTGATTAATTTTTACGATGTTATCAATAACACGTGTGATAAATAATACGATTTGATCTTGTGTAATATATATGCGTTGATATATTTAGCATTGAAATCGTAGTATCGACCAGCTTAAGCTTCTTATATTGGTCGCATAATACAAGAATGAAAATTTATTACAAAATTATCTTATCAAAAACAGTTTGCGGAATTACATCAAAGTAATAATTCCAAAATAAAAAACTTTGAAGATTTTTCGTGTGATTACAATCCGAGTATATTTATGGCTGTTGCTAGTTACAGCCAAGCCCACAACAAGATCTGCGTGATCTTCAGAATTGAGCCAGTATAATTACGTCACCACGGCACATCAATTAGCTTTTTAAAAAACAGCTATCCCACAGAGACCGTCCTGGGATAAAATACTTTCATTTGTTCGATCTACATGTAAGTACATGCCGTGTAGATCGAACAAATGAAAGAAGTAAGTAGTAAGTAGATCGAACAAATGAAGTAGATGAAACAAATGAAAAAAAAAACAAATTTCATGATGATTTGTTAAGTATCCACAGAAAATTAAATAAACAAACGAAATCACTTTCGCATTTATAATAATTACGAGTAAGGATGATAAGGATTGCACTAACATCGTATTAAATATACGAAGTTAGTGCAAAACACAGACTCCGTAGACGCTATAAAATACCTTCACTGTATCCGCAAATAGCATTTATCTATTTAAAGTGATTACTCACAATAACAATAAACAAAACTGCAAGCGTACACGCACACAATTACCAACCGTGTGTTGTTACGTTACTCATACGTAGGAACATTGGTCACACCAGTTGTAAACACACGGACAATTTACCTTGTATTAGAAGCTAGTATTTAAAAGAGGTTTCTTTTGAATTGACTTACACCACATTCCACATTCTCTATGATTTTCCATGATATTATTAGGTTTATATTATAAAAGCTAATTTTGCCCAATAAATTATCTACAAACACAGCATGAATTACTTTTTATCGTGTTTCCATGTTGCGAATTCTACGAATGTTTATTCGTGATGAAATAAGCCTTTTTGATAAACTCCTTAAATAACAAACATATCATTAGGATTACCCTGGCCTGCTCACAAATTACATATACAGCTATAATACTGCAGTTTTCACTTAGAGCTTTGCTCGGTATTTTTTGTTTTTTTGGTAAATTGTGTTTTTTGAAAATTATATTTAGATACGAATTATATACTGATGAAATATGAATAATATTTTTCGATCTTACCGACAATAATAAAAATGGTTGGTGGTTATTTTTTCATTACCTGAAAACACGGATAAAACTATAATACAAGAATTGCTCGTTTAAAGATATTGGATATAATTATGAATTGATAGATATTAATTATAAATCATGGAATTGATAATTAAGCAATTTTTTTGGCTCGACCGCACTTGCTAATCACTAATCTTATTAGGGTCAAAGCGTGGTCTAAAACAGAAAAATATTTATCAAAATACAGTGCAAAAATGTGAAATTGAAAATGATCACCACGAGCAAAAATGTACTTAACCGCACACCCCGCCGTTCGGGTCAACGAACGGGGTAGTGTGGGGCCTCACCCACTAAATAAACCCGTCATGTGTCGTGTCTCCGCCTGTAATGGCGGGCCAATGGAACTGTGTTACATTACCTCAGTGGGATAGCTGGGTTTGAACCGCAACCTTTTCTGGATTACCGTTTCAGACACTGCCAACTGAGCTATCGTGACTTACAGTCTTAAAAGTTCATAACAAAACATGCACCGATTATGCATAAAAAAATGTGAAGATTTTGACTTCTCTACGTTAAAGTAAGCACTGTACTGCAATACAATTTTAGGGCAATGTACCTACCACAGAAGGAATGTAACATAGTTCCAGTGGCCCGCCAATAAAGGCGGAGAGACGGCACACGGCGGGTTTATTTGTGGGTGAGGGCCCCACACTACCCTGTTCGTTGCCCCGAACGGTTAGGAACATTTTTTCCCGCCTTAACAAAAAAAAAGGGGGCATTGTACCTAATCCTAATACTATAAATGTAAATGTGAGTTTGTTTGTTACTTACTACTTGACACTGTCAACTGAACCGATCATTACGAAATTTGACATACACCACCATGACACTCACGTACGTTAGGGCGTTACCATAACCTTTACCTATACGCTAGCAACACCTAAGGCATGACGTAATAAGAACAGCAGGTCGGACTGGGCCGGAAGGGCCCGGGTGGCTCCCGTTAGGGCCCGAAACTGAATAATGGTAGATGAGGTACTATCGGAAAATAATGAAATAAACAAATTATGAATTATAAACGATATGTATTATTTATTAGGTAGGGACCTAAAGTACATTTTCAGCTAAGCTGTTAATAACTCGATCGTAAAAGCTGCTGTTCTCGTCATCCTTGTTTGGATCCAATTCTGTGTTCTAGCCTGCGCGGGGCCCCTTTCCTACCTACCAATGTACGCCCGTGAGCGACCCGTGCAAGCTGGAGCCCGGCTGGCAAACGCCACCTCGACTATATGGCAACGCTGAAGAAGAGAACCCCTGTTTAGACCTCCGGTGCTCTGACTCATCATATATCATTCAACATTCCGATTGCCTACCGTTGTATCATACTTATTTTTGAGAGCGTATTGGTACGTCCCAGGTAGAGTCGGCCCACTTATGCAAGCGAAGCTCTACCTCTGAATTTGCTCGGGTCTTATCCTACTCAATTTAACACAAAACATAGAATATGTACAAAATAACAGTTAAATGAACTGTATTACTGCAACGACGACAGCCCCAAACTCATGCCACCCATTTGAAATTCGCCCAGCCCTATTCAGTATTGTAACAATTCACGTCACAATCTACTAGCATCTGTATAGTGACCCACTTTTGAACATTATCAGTAACTAAACAATATAATTAGGGTTGCTACTCCACACGAATTTCATAACAATTTTTTTTTATACTACGCGAGCGGCAAACAAGCATACGGCCCACTTGATCGTAAGCGGTTAACTTAGCTTATAGAGGTCAGCCAACCTTTTTTTGTTAAGGCGGCAAAAATGTTCCTAACCGCACACTCCGTCGGTCAAGGCAAAGAACAGGGTAGTGTGGGTCCCTCACCCACTAAAGAAACGAGCCGTGTGTCGTCTCTCCTGCCGTGAGCCACCGGAACTATATTATATTCCTTCAGTGGTAGTAGACGTTAGCAACCCTGGGAAAAGCAATAGGATAATGACAGAGATACGTATAATAGAGGGGATGAGCTATTTTGGGCACACTCACTCACCATAAGAAACAACAATAGCAGTAGTTACCGCTGTACAGCTGGCGGATTGGTTTAAATACCGACCTCCCGCCCGAGTGTTGCAGCTTTTATTCCCACACAGGGCAACTCTTCGTAATTCAAATTCAAATTCAAAAATATCTTTATTTCATAGGCCTATTAAATAGCACTTAAAATCGTCAAGAATACACTAATAGTTAACACGAGCGCCTGAGGCGAGTGCATCCGCAATAACAAAGTGGCGATTGCAATCGCCACAAGCGGCCGGATTCCGAAGAAGCCTTTCATGAGAAGAACCCAGCAAGAAACTCATGGGCCACTTTTTTAAATTGCCAATTTATTACAATTTAATATAATCTTTATAACTAAAATGACATTATAACATAAAACAATTTTGAAAATTAATGAATGAGGAGCAGCTCAAGCCCATTTTGTTTTGTCCTCAAGATAATCCGAAACAGTGTAATGTTTGTAAAATTCACCTGCGATGCAAATACTATACCTTAGTGCAGGGTGTTATTTAAAAAAAAACTTTTATGAGAGGGTGGTAATTCCCCGGTCGGGCCATTTATGCTGTATTTGTAAGTGTATACTATTCAGGTGCTCTTTTACCAACACTGTCTCTGCAATTTTTATTTACCACTATTTACTTAACATATCGTTAACGTAAACAAAGTACACCCAGACTCGGTGTCCGTTAGAAATCGAATCCACAACACTCGGTACTGGAGGTCGGTATCTCAACCACTGCTTCAGCAGTGTGTAGTGGTTGAAACAACTACGAAGAGTAATGTCAAGCAAGCAAGCACGCTAGTTCAAACCCTGCTCGTGGCTATCATTTTCAATTTCACATTGTTGCCCTCTGTATTTGATAAACTGTTCACTAATTAACTTTTGCGGATGTGAAATGAAAGAGTAAATAGCTCCCGCTAAAGGATCGCAACGTATTTTATAGCCGGTCCCACCTGTCGGTTCGATAACAAGTGAGTACTCCCACTGGTACCCTACCCTACCACCAGGAATGCAATTAGTGATATTTGCTTACTTCCCTTAGTCGCCTCGTATGACACCCGCGGGAAGTATGGCGCGAACCTGTATTCTTAGTCCATCACCACAGGGATGAATATTACTAAGGATTGCACATAGATGTATAAAAAGGAGAAGATCCACAATCAGGCACTAAAAGTGTCCACTATAAATGAGTGCAGATTACGCTTTCCTGCACTCATTTCGTTTAGTGTTGTTTCGACGCGCGAGCAGGCGCAACTTCCGCAACATATCAAAATGCCTAATAATACTAAAATCTCTCTTGAAAAACTCATTGTCTTATCTCTTTATCTCTCGTTATTTCTGAATAGTGTCATTACACTCACGCACGCAATTAAAAGTTGTTACTTTTATATAAAATTTATGCGAAATGAGTGCTATACATTTAAGTAAGATTATATTTATACCTAGCGAGTAGGTATGAAAGAGTATTGGTGTAAAGATACGAAAGGGAATGCTCCGATGATTCGGACATGTGGAAAGAATGTCGGACGAGCGACTGGTTAAGAAGATATACAATGCGAAAGTGGAAGGATGTAGGTACAGGGGGAGACCGAGACTCACCTACCTAGACCAAATCGGTCATGTATTGAAGGAAGGTGGAGTCAAGAGTCTCCAGTCTTAAGTGACACCTTTTCTGTTTCAATTGTAGGCAGCCCTACCATACCTACATATACGTAACACATGTCGACGCATAGACTTGTGTATGCCCTAGATCGAGCAGAGAACTAGCATGTACTAATTCTTAGTACTTTTCCACTTGCAATTAGTGAATGGCTCGTAAATATAAAGGTAAACTAGACTACCACACATGATTGAACACAATGAAAGTATATCACATATTACTCTTTTCCATTATACTTTACGTCTTCCTGTAATAACATCGGTTACGGATTATTATCAACTAGCTGTTAACCGCAACTTCGTCCGCGTGGAATTTAAATATTTTCTTTTTTAGTGCAGAATCTTAATTATTCTTCCAAGATAAAAGTAGCCTAAGTTACTCCTTATAACAACAGCTAACTGCTAGTGAAAGTCCCGTCTAAATCGGTCGAGCCATTCCAGAGATTAGCGGGAACAAACTGACAGACAAATACTTTAAAATTTGTATTTTGTTATAGGTTACCTATATAGTCTCGTATACATTAAAGAAAAAAATATTTGTGAATGTGGAAAAAGAGAACTTAGTGCGAGCGGGATTCGAACCTGCGTCCCTTCCAATCCGGGGAAGTGCTCTAGACCGCTCGCACTAAAAATTCTCTTTATCCACATTCACAAATAATTTGTTCTTTATGCTAGCTGAGCATGTCAAGTGCTAAAATACAGATCAAAATGCACATTTAGTAAAAAAGTTGTTATATGGACATTACAAACAGACTTCAATTTTATTTATTTGTATAGATCTATAATTTCTATCCTAACTATCATAAAGCTGTAACAGAGCTGTGTCTTTACATTTAAGATATTTGAGAAAAAAAATACTGTATTATACATATATATAGGCATGTCTAATCACAAAACAATTTTTTCTAGATTTATCTTAATTCTATAATATCTTATCTTAATTTGTTTATTCCATTTTTATTTCTATTACTTTGTTCGCGCGTCACGCAAAAACTACTTAACGGATTTAGATCCACCTTTTTTTATTTGATAGCTCTTGCTAAGTCTTAAAAACTGGTATGATACATTTTATCCCGCTACTATACACTAGGTATTTTTTACTATAATATGGAACCTGAGATATAACCCAAAAAAAGCTAGTACTACGAGTATTACCAAACTAACAAAGCCGTGCGTACATCCTTACCAATGTTATAAATGCGAAAGTGAGTTTGTTTGCGACGCTTTGATGCTGTAATTACTGAACCAATCATCATGACAAATTTGCATTATACAAGCCTGAAGTCAAGAAAAGGACCAAGCACCTAGGCTATTTTTCATCCCGGACAAATAAATGCTTCCCGTGGGAAATCCATTGTTTCACAGTGTGTGTTAGCCGTGTGAGCCGGCTTTAGAATTGTCCCATCCCTCTCTACTCATGTGAGTCGTAAGAGCCGACTGAGGGAATACCGGGGGAGTGGGCAGCGGCACTCCTTCGAGTATTAACAACATCCACTGCGATCGCCAACCCGCCTGCCAAGCGTGGCGATTACGGCACTATCCCCCATTCTTGGGGAGGCCTATGTCCAGCAGTGGACTTTAAAAGGCTGATGGATGGATGATGGATGGATTAATGTGTCGGCATGGACGTATAAAGGAACGGACAGCGCCTCGCTAAGACAAAATTGAAGATACGTAATGGCGGCGGCTATCTATGTGTGAATGAATTTAGGGTTGCCATGTTAGCCAAATTCACCCTTTTTATTATACATATTAAAAAAAAAACAGGTTGGCAGATAAATTTATTGGAAATGTATACGAAATATATCGTACTATTTGAAAAGGTTAATAATGCTAAAAACACAATTTTACTGTATTTATTTAAAACTTAAAATATGTCATCAGCAGATAATGGGTAATAAAGGATAACATAATTATGTCGATAAAACGGGATTAACTTGCATGTTTGTCGAGACTACAGTGGCCAAGGTGTCTTTACTGCTTTGACAATTAATGTGTTTCCGAGGAATCCGATGCAGTTGTAATCGGTAGAGTTATTGTTCTAGCGCAGATGGGGCTCACAGAATTCTAGGAAACTATTGCTCTTTTTTGAGGTGAGCGGAATACACAAAGCTTATTGTTTTAAACAGTTTTATGTTATCTATATGGGCCGCTACAATTTCTAATTGTAAGCAGATATATTATTATTAAAATAGAATATTTTGAAGGGTAGCTAAAGGTAATTTTGATGATTTCGTTTTGGTATTAGATAACGCTTCTTACCACTCCCATAAGGTAGAATAAAACTGCCACTACAGGGTGGCGTAAGGCCCAGTTCAAAAGTGGCTAATGTCAAAGAATGTAAACAATTAATAAATGAATACACTGATTAAAGCAGAATTACTGTAAATCATTACAAAAGAAAATACTAATTATCAAAAAATGTAGTTGAGTTCACTGTTGAGTATGGTGTCAACATCTCAAAAGACTTCCTTAGCACTGTAAATCAAATCCCATATAACTAGTATGGGCACAGGTAAAGGGGCGTGTCGCAAGAAATAACAAATGTTTTAAAATGCCTGAAATTAAAGAATTATTTACTGAGGGCTAAAGTTGTTGACACTGCAATGGTAGTTGAGATATGTCGAGTATGTTATTATACTTAAAGTAACGAAATAAAATGATGCTACTCATTCACCTTATTGATAATGTAACAGAAAGATTCTTAGTAAATGTAGATTCTGAAAGTAATATTTCAGAAATAAATTGTGATTAAGAAAGTTCGGCTTTTATTTTTTCCATTTTGACTAAAATGATAATAAGCAGACAAATAGGCATGTACGGTGGGCATCTATCACCTTATTTTAAGTCGCTTTCGTTAAATGCGATTTTCTTATGAACATAAATAACACTCGCAAATGCAATTTTATTACATTACTAGCCTTTCCTCGCAGCTCCGCCGCAGCCAAAATTTAGTTTTTGGGTTATATCTCAGCTTCCCGATAAAGTAGCGTATAAAATCTGTAGGTACCAGTTGTTAGGTGTAATGAAGAGCTATCAAATAAAAAGTTGCATCAAAATCCGTTCAGCAGTTTTTGCGTGATGCGCGAACAAACAAACAGATAAACAGACAAAAAATTAGTGACATAGCTATGTTACAGCTTTATAATAGTATAGAAAACATATTAAAATAGGTATGATTACTTTAATTTAGATTTTGTAAATGCTACAATAATAAATCCATGCTACTTAATAATAAACCATCAGAAAATTTATTATAATAAAAAAATATATTAATTATGTGTTTTCGATAACTCAGACTACAACAGCACTATTAATGATACATGGCAATCACATATCATTTTAGTCTACAAAATAAAAAATCCAAGTTTAGTAATTTAACCTAAACAATTAGTACCTCATAAATATAAACTATAAAATTCCCATATTTCGGGTAATTTCCACTAGCGAATATGAGCAATACTGGCATTGTGATGAATTATTTTGTTCTGGTAAATCAATATAAATTTTAATGTATAAAATCGGGAACTAAGTGATTAAATTATTCATTTACCTTCGAAACGTGACTCCCGGATTTTTTTCTTTCTGTCACTACGGTTTTTCACCATTTCACCACACAAGATATGCTGTATTTTGATATTTCTTTGCAGCGTAGACGTACCGACTGTGATAACGTTTACTCGCGCAATGGCCGACTAAGGTGTGAATGTGTGCGTGTCGGCATGTACGTACAGCGAATTGGCCGACTCTGAGTGACACAATCTTTTATTAGCAAGGCTCAGTCCGTTCTTTTTATTAAGTCCATGTGTGTCGGTAAAGATAGATTGCTTGATGTATTGATATTTTGAAGACGTATAGAGTCGCGGGCAAAATCCAGTTACTGAGTTTGAGATATTGTTACTGTGTTTGTTATACTACTTGAGCGGCAAACAATCATACGGCCCACCTGATAGTAAGCGGTTACCGTAGCCTATGAACGTAAGACCAGAGGCATCACAAAGAAGGGATAGATGGAGAGGATGGGTAATAAGTTTAGGCCTCTGACGCTACTTTAACATACGAAATACCTACCTGTACCTACTTACAACAGTAGGAGAGTATCAATCGTTATTTGGGGGTACTTCCCCGGTCGAAGCGGCCCATTCTTGCTGGGAGACGCAAGGCTCTATCTCTAAATTAGGTATCTCTGACCCCAAAAAATTTTTCTAAATATTTTTATTTACGCATCACACAAAAATTTCTAAATAGAATTCGATTACACTTAAAAACTGGTCATACATTAACACAGTGTGAAAATGTGAAATCGAAAATAACAGGTGCGAGCAGGATACGAACCTGGGGGGTTAGGCAGAATCTCATATCTCACATGTCGATCATATCGTGATCACTGTGATTGGTTGAGAAACTGACTCGTGATGTCGCAATAATCCGTTGGCCAATCACGGTGATCTCTCCCCGGGAGATGGGATACCGTCCAGATGCTTTGCCAATGCAGTAATCGTGACAATTGCTCAGGACTGCTAATCTCGATAACAGATTCATACTTAACGTTTTCGATGACTATCTATCTATCTAGATAGATAGATAGATAGTCATCAACGTTGACTATTAAACGTTTAATCGTGACAATTGCTCAGGACTGCTAATCTCGATAACACATTCATACTTAACGTTTTCGATGACTGCTCGTGACCTATTTACGATTTCACATTTTCACACTTTGTGTTAATTTATCTGGCTAAGCATGTCAAATGCTAAAAATATATATAAAAATATCTAAACTGAGGCAGAATGTCATATTTCACGTGTCGACCGTATCGAGATCACTGTGATTGGTTGAGAAACCGACGCGTGATGTCACAATAATCCGTTGGCCAATCACGGTGATCGTACAAGCGAGACGATACGATCGACATGTGAGATATGAGATTCTGCCTAACCCCCCTGGTGTACATTTTATCTCGCTACTATGTCGAGAACCTGAGATAACACCAAAAAAACTAGGCTTGTTTACACTAAAATAATTAATTTATTCACCAATAGATGGCGCGGTCTTAAAAATATGTTACAAGGGATTATTATCCCATTTCCCTATGTGCTATGCAAGAATCGTGCTCATAATATCGGTAAGGAATGTCGCCACCTAAACCATTGAACCATTTGTATCAGTCTGTCTAGGTTAAGGCGAAACAAGGTATAGGTCACGCGTCTACCAGGATGTAGACATCAAAATAATAGCGTCGGAGGTAACAGCTCGCGTGAATTAGCACCAGCTCAACAACAGGTTAATGACAACATCACTTTCTTGTATCGTGACTCAGCAACGATGACGTCATTCGTCAAACGGTACAACGATCAATTTATATTGTATTTAGTCATCGATATAGAAATTTTGGACGATTTGATCGTTAATTTCCACTTTTTTTTTGTTTAGGCGGGAAAAATAAACCTAACCGCATACCCCGTCGTTCAGGGTAACGAACAGGGTAGTGTGGGGCCCTCACCCACTAAATAAACCCGCCGTGTGGCGTTACTCCGTCTTTATTGGCGGGCCATCAGAACCATATTACATTCCTTCAGTGGTCACACATTCATTCCTATCTGAGAGTTCTGTTTAAACTTGAGACAGAACTAAACCATAGATAATTTTAGCATATCACGCAGGAACCCAGGGGATAAAATATTTTGTGTTTGTTCAGCATATTAGTTTAAAACTAAAAATATCGACAATAACATCGATAATCAGATAATAAAACGCAAATAAGGTTGAACAACCCGCAATAACGAAACTTAATTTATCAAATGAACTTGTTTACATTAATATGTTAATCATTAAAATAATTAATGATTTGTTTACTTTTTAGTTCTGAAGTTAGTCGGCAAAAAAATATATTTTGTAAATACATCTAGCTAACCCATGGCTTTTTGCCGTGTGGGGCCGGCTTTAGAATTGTCCCGCCCCCTCTCCACCCATGGGAATCGTAAGAGCAGACTGAGGGAATACCGGGGGAGTGGGCACTTCCTCGAGTATTAATAACATCCACTGCGATCGCCAACCCGCCTGCCAAGCGTGGCGATTACGGCAATATCCCCCAAAAAAATGAGCACCCAACAAAAAACGGCCCTCAGTCACGGCAGCTCCGCTATTCCGTGGCCTAACGGATCTGGTCAAAGCTGCGGGGAGCCGTTGGATGCGGTCAGCACAGGACCGCTCGTTGTGGCGTTCTCTTGGGGAGGCCTATGTCCAGCAGTGGACGTTAAAAGGCTGATGGATGGATGGATGAACCCATGGCTTCAAATACGGTGTAATTTAAAAATAAAGAACTAAATTAATATGAAAAAAAAAACGACGTCGCGGGACTTCTACTAGATGTGAAAACAGCGAAATTATTTTGTAGAAATAAAGTGATAATAACTTGACAAAGTACTCCTCAAGACGAATCAAACGAGTATAAACTCGATAGGGATGCGTCATTTCATTACAGAGTTACTGTGACCACCTTCCAGCTCCATCGTCAGACCCTGGATACCTTCTAGTGACAAAGTACTCGTCAAGACAAATCATTCGAGCCCAAACTCGATGGGGTTACGCCGTTTCATTATAGAGTTCCTATGTCGACCTTCCAGCTCCATCGTCAGATCAGCTCCATGTCATCATAATATTACATTGTCACGCGATATACATATATGCTTGTAAAATTTCAAATCAATCGGAAACCGGGAAGTGTGTCAAATTTAACTTGCAAGATT
This sequence comes from Leucoma salicis, assembly GCA_948253155.1. Lineage (NCBI taxonomy): Eukaryota > Metazoa > Arthropoda > Insecta > Lepidoptera > Erebidae > Leucoma > Leucoma salicis. The sequence continues at coordinate 2,102,239 of OX411812.1, forward strand.
TGAACGGGACAAGAAAATAAAAGCGTCGCCACGCTAACAGTCGATTTTACCCTCCCTCCGGATTAGATGTTTCACATCAAAAATCAACCAAATATAGTTCGAAATTTCGCTGTTTTACGTCTCGTTACTTTTATTTCTACTGCTGAGGTTTGCAACATGTTGTAAGAGAGCTTATATCCTTTGTATTTCTAGATAGGTATGCTCTAAGCTAAATACATATTATAGATTTAAAAAAAATTGACAACAGACTTTAGGAAGTATTAGCAAGTATTTTTGGTCTATACGAGGAGGGATCAAAAAGTAGTGAGAATGAGATAGAATATAAGGACTATTGATAACTTAATAATTTATTTTTCTACATAGTCTCCGAGTCTCTCTACACACCGACTCCAGCGATTTTCCAAGGCTTCAATCCCTTTCAAAAAAAAAGTTGTCTTGGTCCTGCAAAAAGCTCTCCACGGCATCCATCACCTCGTTATCGTCTTCGTACCTGTTTCCCTTTAAGTATTCTTTCAATTTGGGGAACAGATAAAAATTGCTAGGCGCCAGATCTGGTGAACAAGGGGGGTGGTCAACCAATTCGAAGCCAGCTTGCTGAATGGCAGCCATCGCAACTGCCGACCTGTGCGCGGGTGCGTTGTCGTGATGAAACAGCACGCCCCTTCGAAGTTTCCCTCTCCTTTTCTCTTTGATGGCATTCCTCAACTTGGGAACTAAAGCTGCATAATATTGGCCTGTAATAGTGGTTCCACGCTCTAGGTAATCAATCAACAATATCCCTTCCGAGTCCCAAAATATTGAGGCCTTGCCAGCCGATGCCACAGCACGAAACTTCTTCGGGGTCGGTGATGATGGTCGTTTCCATGCGAAGATTGCTGTTTTGTCTCGGGATCAAAATGATGAAGCCGAAACATTCGTCCATTGTTACGAAACGAGACAAAAAGTTTTCTGAATCTTCTTGAAACTTGTCCAACAATATCTTCGAAATGTCAAGTCGATTTTGTTTCTGACTATCGGTTAACATTCTCGGCATCCATCTTGCGGAGACTTTTCTCATATTCAAAGATTGTTTCAATATGGATTGAATACTTCCATATGAAATGCCCGTTTCTTGAATTAAGTATCGGATGGTAACTCTTCGATCGCTCAATACAATTTTCTCGACTTTCGCAACATTTTCTTGGGTGACTGACGTCGATGGACGGCCGCAACAATGTTCGTCTTCCGTGCTCGTACTCCCTACTCGAAATTGAGAAGCCCACCTTGCAAAAGTGGAATACGGCGGATCAGACTCTCCTAATGTTGCCTCCAAATCGCAATTAATCTCTTGCGTCATTAATTTTTTTAAACAGAGGTATTTAATAACGGCTCGTACTTCGTTTTTCTTCATTTTCGAGAACACGTTTCGACACAAAGCAAACAAATGACTACATTCAGAAAAAAACAAAAGAGAATCGACTTTTTTCTTTATTATTATTACAAATATGTATCTGCGCTATGCCTGCCAGTATTTATTTTTTTTCTTACCAAGGAGTATGTCTTTCTCACTACTTTTTGATCACTCCTCATATTATAGCACTTGACATGCTCAGCTACTCTTAAAGTACAAATTATAAAACATAGCATAACGCCTGTATTCCCCGAAGGGGTAGGCAAAGGTGTATTATACACCCACGACTCGCCAGCTATGTTTGAGTCCCACGTTATAGGGGGCGAGCCTATTGACGTCTACCGGGCACATTTCCAAACTCCGGGCTGCCACTGAGAATTTTTCTTTTTTAGGAAAATGCTCAGTTACATTGCCCGACCCGGGGATCGAACCCGAGACCTCATGATTAGCAGTTGCATACACTACCGCTACACCACCGAGGCAGTAAAAAAAAAAACCTTATTCACAAATTATAATTTGTCGTACCATTTCTAGAAATAGCGAATTTCCTCAGCAAGTAGTGAATTTTATAATCTATAACAATTAAATAAAAATTGTAGGTGTGTATATTTGTTAAATAACAACTTTTAATTAAATGCATATAAAATTATAATACGTTACATATAAATTAATATGGTGTTATGGTTCAGATACCGATCGCGCCTTGTAGTGTTCGGTTCGATTCCCATATGGACTAAATATTTGTATGAGTTTAGTTGTTCTAAGTCTGGGTGCATTTTGTGTCCATATATTACACATTATTTAGGAGTCGTAGCTTAGTGGTGTACTGCCATTCGAAAGATCGGCAAGGTTTCGCTCAACCGGCTTCAGATGGTTGACCATAATGTGACGCCTATTTATGGATATAAACTTCCTCCGTGTTTTGGAAGGCACGCACACGCCACAAACAGTGGGTCTGTCTAGGCTATCAGATAAATTCCTGCCAGTTGTTACTGGTTGCTGGTGGACTGAATAAAAACAAACTGAATCCGGTCTTGTTCCAGGGTCACGAATTGTGCTCTTAACAGGGTTGTGGAGGTCAGATAGGCAGTCGCTGCTTGTAAATATTGGTGGATCAGTGGGGTTAGGCAGAAACTCATATCTCACAATCGACATCGTATCGACTCGCTTGTGATTGGTAGATATACCGACGCGTGATGTCGCAATAATCCGTTGGCCAATCACGGTGATCTCTCAACTAATCACAGTGATCACGATAAGATGTCGATAATGAGATATGAGATTCCGTCTAACCCCACCAGATCTTAAGCCCACCCCAACACAGCCTGGGGCAGGGCTTGGAAGATGATGAAAATAATGATTATATGTGCTTATGTGGAGTCCCCATTGGTTTAGGGATGATTTCATTGTCTAATTATATCCTATAAAGCTGTAACAAGGCAAAATGGCTAGTTTATTATAAATAGTAAAGAATAATAAATAAAAAGTAAGTACCTATATATACATTTGTTTTGTGGACATTAGGATTCCGAGGTCAAGTACCTCTATTTGGTTGCCAATAGTGTCATAATAATATATTACAAATTCTCATTAACATTTAATTTATTTACATTTTCCTTCCTCAAACAATCAGTATATTGTTAGTAAATAATATGGTCTTCGTTATGTTACAAGGCACAAAAAATATATTAAATTATATAATACTCTCTACTGGCATAAACATAATACATAATGTTTTTTTTTTTGTAATACTACCTACTGTCCCCTGTCCCCCACTTTTTATCCCATTCCCTAAGGCTGGCAACACTCCAGTGATGCCCTTGGTCTTGGTATGGTAACCGCTTAGCAAGCTTGCCATATGCTTGAATGCCGCTCTTATTGGCGATTTTTTTTTTCCTAAGACTGGTCAATGCGTACTTCTTACTTATAAAAGACAATTAGACTTAGTTTGTATTTTAGTTTTTTAAAAATGCACTAAGGAATAATCCTTCACACATGTCCTGTGTGGTAATCGAACCCATGACACTCTGGCGGGAGGCCGGTATCTAAACCACTCCGCCATCTTTGCAGTCAGATTGAGTTAATATGATACTGTATCACAGAGAACAGGGAAAATATTTGTATTGTAGACAGGATTCTGCTGTCTACCAGGATGTTGTTGATTTGAGGAGAAAATGTCTGCTGTCATAAATGTAGGCTCTACATACAATGATATATTAACTTTAGATTGGTTAAAATACTATAGAAAAAAAAAACAGTACTGGTCTACAATATTATAATGTTCATTAGGTATAATTGAATGAAATTTGATATTTGGTAAATTCCATGCAGTCTCCAGTCACTGGTTACTACCACGATTTTGCTTTAATAACTCTCATCACATTCCTCATATCATCATGATTTAAGATACACTTGACATGGACATGCTCAAACTGAAGACATTTGAGCTGTTTGGTCAGTGAGCATTCACCAAGGTTCTTTCTCACCTGCATCATTTACGCATCATGTACATTTTTTGTTTAGGGACCATCCAAAAATACATTTGCAAACAAGGGGGAGGGATACTTCCATTTTTGTAATCACAATAGATCATGTAAAGTTTACGAAAACGGGTCCAATTTTACCGCATTACACTTACATAACAATACCCTTAAAAGTTGTGACAATTTATGAAAGGCCAGTCTGTATTTCATACCAACCTTTATATTATTGTATTATACGCACAGCAGTGGTTAAGAAACGGAAAAAAGTGTTGCTAGCATAATTTATATAGCCATGCCGAAATAATAATTTAGTGGTCATCACCTATAAATGATACAAAAATTATCCCTTTATACAAATTTTTATCCCATAGTACTTCCACGTTTCCAGGATGAGCAATTAAAACATGACCAGCATAACAAACAAACGGATTTTTGCTTCAATAAACTATGGATAGTCATTTTTACCGCACACTGCTCAAATTAGGCTAATTGGAATGAATGATATTCAAATGTGTTATAAATAGTTATGAATACGTCCTTGACAATGTATCACCTACAACTAGGCGAATTGATAATGAGAACTTGTCTGTGGAGGCTCTTTGAAGTATGATCGAGCGATCTGGACAGATCTTTTAATTTATTCACTGTACATTCCGTAATATTAGGCTTAGCAGTGACCACTTCTCAGTAAATGGATGAAAACTCAAATTAATGTTGAGGTCCGGGCACCATAAATAAAACTCCTATGCAGTGCATGTTTTTTTTTATGACAAGACTGCACCAAAATAAACATATTTTTAAACAACTTGCTCAGCTACTTGCTAGATTAGACAAATTAAAGTGTAAATAGATAAGCTAGGTTTTAACCTGTGACACATGAAGTTTAATTTTACATACATAAAGCCTGGAAAGGCCAAAAAGAGGTCTTAATTTTTATGCCAGAAAAATAGACAGACCTATGGGATAGTTATTTGTGCATATAGATAGTTTATGTATACACCATGGGGGTTAGACAGAATCTCATATCTCACAATCAACATTGTATCGTCTCGCTTGTGATTGGTAGAGAAACCGACGCGTGATGTTGCATTAATCCCGTTGGTCAATCACGGTGATCTCTCAACCAATCACAGTGATCACGATACGATCGTCATGTGAGATATGAGATTCTGCCTAACCCCCCATAATAGTGACATATTTATATTTTAACTAGTAGTACATAAATCCTAGTAATGTACTAGTAAATAATTTCCATAACATTCTAAAAAAATCTTATTCATGATAATATTTATATACTGTTTATCACAAAAAATAAGCTGTTATACCTTGTGACGTGTATTATATATGTCACTATTTAATTTGGTGACAGGGCAATGATAAGCTTTGGAAATGATTCAGCATTCCATGACACCATAGTTTTTAATTATAATTAGCCGTGTGGGCCGGCTTTAGAATTGACCCACCCCTCTCTACACACGGGAGTCGTAAGAGCCGACTGAGGGAATACCGGAGGAGTGGGCAGCAGCACTCCCTCGAGTATTAACAACATCCACTGCGGTCGCCAACCCGCCTGCCAAGCGATTACGGATTACGGTATTATCCCCCATGACGGGACCGCTTGTTGTGGTGTTCTCTTGGGGAGGCCTATGTTCAAGAGTGGACGTTAAAAGGCTGATGGATGGATAGTTGGATAGTTTTTAATAATCAATGCTACTTGAGAATATTTACCATGAAACAATCCAAAACAAATTTATCACTCACTTTTGTGGACACTACAGCCTCCGTCTGTCCAACAACCATGGTTGAGAAATAAGCAAAGGTTAAATAAAATAAATTTTGTCATAATAGTAACCTACTTATACTATTATATAATAGCTGTATATATACATATAATAGTAGTATCTATACTATTATAAAGCTAACAAACTGTTTGAAATTTTTTTTTTTTTCAGAAAAGATTAATGTATTATGCTATTTAAGGAAGAGTCTCTGAACACAACACATCAGGCAAGAAAACTACAGAACCGATTTTGATGAAAGCGGAGCCGCAGGAAAGGCTAGTATAGTACATATTTTATTAAGTACATATATATAATTCTAGTGTTAGACCCTTGCTTCTTCCAGTATGAATAGTCCGGTACCACTGGGTAGTACCATCTTCCCACAGATCAGAGTGAAATAATATTAGGCCACTAACTCCTACTGTTATGAAGCATTCCCTAGAGCACCGGAGGCCTAAACCCTCTCCACCTCATATCCATTTCCTTAGATGGTTATGTGCGAGTTATGCCTCTGATGTTGCTAGTGTATACAGGCTATGGTTACAGCTTGCAAGTAATATGCCTGATTGCCACCCTCGTAATATATAAAAAAAAAACATTTTATATAGCTAAACTGTGTATATGTCAAAAATACATATGTATACCTAATCCTAAACATGCTAAGGAGTGATGACTCTTTAAATTATATTCACATATTGCATCATACAGTATACAAATGTGTAGTGTATCTTATCAACAATAATATTCAAGTCAAAATAACTAACAGCAACAAATGATAATAGTTATCAATAAAATAGTTGTCATTAAGGTTGAAAGTGATTGTAAAATTGCAAGAATTTATTTTTGTTTACCACTTTGATAAGCTTATTTTAATTTAAAATCACACTATTACTAATAGTAAACTAAAATCAGTTTATTTTTAGCTTCATTTGTATGAATGGGGTTATAAAAAGAAATGGGGGGATGATTAGGGATGGTGGGGTTGTTTTATTATTCTAGCCAAACATCAACTATTTTATACTTCATGTTCAATTGAGGATTTCCTGAACACAAAAACTACTTTTATATGTTATGCGCAGTCCAGGAATCAAACCTGAGACCATAAACTACACAAAACCCACACTTATTCTCATAATTAATTACAGACTATGTTTCATCAATATTGATTTCAGTCTAAGGACATATAACATTATGCCACATGTGTCAACAAACATTATGAACACAATTTTTTTTAAACAAAAACAACAGGTGGATGGAACATAAACAATATCATTTGTTTACAAACAATGAATGCAGTTAAAGTTGGATGGTTTCTGGACGTCGAGTTAACGCCGACGGGCGCAGAGCATGCGGTACTCACCTTTTAGGTAGCAGCATGGCGGCGGCCCCCTTGCGCTGAAATACACCGTCGACCAGCACGCCATTCTTACTATTGCACGTCAAGTAAAACTCAGGGTGATCGTAGAACAGTTCTAAATGCCTCCGTGATATAAAACTGGAGTGTCCCATGTTAACGTCTACTTGTCCACGACTGGAGTTCCGACCGATAATAACGCGTTTCTGCCGGATGAGGTACTCGAAATCCCTGCCGTCGAGCCTTGCGATCGCTATTGGAGCTGGTTCCTGCGCCCACTGCACTTTTGAGGGCGACGGAGGAGCCTTCAGCGCGAGCAGCGCCCACGCGTCGCTCTCTGAGCTCCGCGTAAACTGAGTCTGGGCCATGGTAGGCGCGCGCGATCCGATATCACCAACGCTGTCCACACGCGGAGCGCGAACGCTTTGCACGAGGGCACATCACAATACCGCCGCAAAGACCACTGCCGCCGCGACGCGACCCGGATATCCGGAACCTACCGAACCCGTGCCTTTACAATTTGAGGTTACTGACGGGACGCACATGCGCAAAGTTTCTACTTGTGCGGTAAACAAGAATTATATAAACCACCACACCACCACGTGATAATAATGTATACATATACCTACTTCGAAAAAGTGGATCAATACTTTAAGGTACGATTAGGGCTTATATTTACGAAATATTAGCCTATTAGTTGTTGCACAACAGAATCTTCTCAATTGGATCGAAATTAGATACTAAAGTAAACACGAGGCGAGAACAAAAATAACCAAAAACGTCAGTTCGGCATACGCAGTTTACAAGTTCACCGCGCCATCTACACAACACACACACAAATTGTAAATATAATGTTCCGTTGCACGCATTTGCATTTTCATAAAAAATAAAATAAATTTATAAAATCTCTAATCTATCTCCAAATCTATTAATATATATCTACTCGAGAATTTTGCACTTCTTGATAAGCTTTTTGAAGAAATAGCATAACAAATTTAGCTTCCCTTTAGAATAATAAGACAATACCAACATCTTAACATCATCTGCATAAAATGAAATTATTTTAGTGATGTAAATAATCTTCTTTATTAAAAGATTAATTCGAGAGTCGAATAGAAATAATAAAATAGTTTTGTTTTCTTTAGAATTAAACCCATTTGCTCTCGCAATATTGGACACATCGTATCTCTTTTTTAATGTTGCTTTGCAAAGCATTTTATTTTTTCCTGAAAACGTAATATCCTGCATAAATCGATAACTTCAAGTACACATAAGTACAAATCCTTGCTTAATGCATGGCATATTTAAATATTTCATTTGTGTCCCTGTAAACATAAAAATAGGATGAATGACTAATAGGATTAGGACTATTTATAAGGACTAGAGGGAGGGGTGGCTGCTGTCAGCACTATACAACACAAGGCAAAGAGTATGTAATACCTACGGTAACACAAGGCACAAAGTGTCAGTGGCATTGACACATTGACAGTTGTTGACATTTTGAGTCATAAAAAAAAAGAGATAAAGATCGTGAGAGTTTGAGGAGGAACTACTAATTATAAATGTTTGAAATTGCAATGAAAAAAAGTTAAGTAAAAATCTCAGATTCTAAGAAAGGCTCCAGTTTTACACTTTTGTTGTTTGCTGCCTTACTAGGTAAGTGCCAATGTTCAGATATTTAACCGCGAAATTCGAATTATCCATTTATTTCCTAAATAACCTGTGTTAAATCACAGTATTTATGCAAGACGCATGTATGCTGTATGTGAAGTACCGGCTGTCCATAATATTAGAGCAACTTCATGCATAAATATTCTAACAAGATTCAAATATTGGAACACAGCCAATAACTCATATCAATAATTTTGTTTTCATCGAATAGGTGACAGAAACCATTCAATTTTAATTGCTTATACAATATTTCTGTTTGTTTTTTCACAATATTGGTGTTGTGTTACCTTGTGTACTCTTTAACATGGGGAGCTCATTGGAGATTTTTAGGTAACAAGCGAGCTCACACTCTCGAGCCCACAGGGTGAAAAGTGAATAGTAATTTCATGACAAGTGGCAATACTTTGTCTCCATTTACATTATTGCTAGAGAAGAAAAGCTCTATATGAAACCGTAGACCGTCTGGTCAGCATGGTTAATTACTACAAGATTAAAGATATATGGCCTGTGAATGAAACTAAGTTTATCCTATCAAAACTAGAACACAACTATAATATTTAATTCTTGCTACAACATCAGAAACATGATTGATACAACTGTAGTTTAAAAAGAGCTTCATGAGAAGCAAACCCAATTCACTAACTAGTATGGAGTTAAGCCAGGGAAGTGTTATTGAATTTTTTCATTAGGAAATTTTTAATAGCACCTAGATTAGGTTAGACCACCAAAATTGCCACTTCAAATAGCACTTCCCTTCTTGTCATAACTTGGACTGATGTTGAGAACTAATAGTCTTTCAGGTTTTCTGCTAATTTACCTCTTTTTTATGGTATTCTCAAAAAGGGTAGAATTATAGCAAAATTTTTAGGGAAATTAACAAATATACTATTTGTTAATTTCCCTAAAAATTTTGCTGCATGTATGGATACTGATTTGGTGTATGATAGATAATCCATCCATCAGCCTTTCAACGTCCACTGCTGGACATAGGCCTTCCCAAGAGAACGCCATAACAAGCGGTCCCGTCATGGGGGATAACGCCGTAATCGCCATGCTTGGCAGGCAGGTTAGCGATCGCAGTGGATGTTGTTAATACTCGGTAGATATTGGTAGTTAAATAATGGAAGCTTAGTAAATAAAACAAATTTAAAATGTGTATACTTGATTCTCTTTAACATTAACAGAATATTTCATAGTAATATTAAAATCATTATAATATTTTAAATTAAACAAATTATTACTAGTGTATTAATACTATATGTATGATGAATAATTAAAATAATTGTTTTCTATAAATAATACTTGTTATGTATGTGGGATAGCAGTGATGATAATGATATCATATGACAAAAATAAGCTTAGTAGGAGCCGAGCCAACACAAATGTTTTTCTTCATTAAAAATATTCATGGCTGATCAGCTGGCCAGCATTTAACATGTATGTAATTAAAAAAATACTTTTATAAAATTTAAGACTAATTACCAAAAGCCACGTTATACTCATTGCATCACAAGTTTATTTCATTGTTAAATATCTAATTAGTGCCGTTGATTACCCACGGTTACTATTGGCTGGTAACAAGTCTGCAACCAACGGATTGAATTGGCCTTATTTTTGTGAAGATGTGTATATTAACTAAGACCTCCTATGTTAGGATAAAGACCATGGTTCATCACCACCAGGGTTCATTTTTGATGAAATTTTATGTTGATGGTCTAGTGGTAGGAATGCCTTGATTAAGTAAGTCTTGACCCTATCCAGCAGAGGTCAAAGTAGAAACATAATTGATACATTGTTTATTCATATTGGCGTTAATATATTAAAGCTAATTAGGGCCAGTGTCTCAAATTTTGAAGTTCATATGCTGTAGTTCATATGGTGTCTGTTTGTAAAGTCTAATAAAACAGCTTTTTACAAAATGCATATGGAAGTAAGTATATATTTTATCTATATGAATAATTTTATATTTTTTTAAAATACAAAATACCAAATTTTTTTGTCGGTTTTTTGTATCGGCTAATTTCCGAAACTGCTGGACTGATTTGGATAGGACTTTTCTCTGGCCGATAGCTGATGTTATAAAAAGTAACTTGGGTCAAAAAAAAACAGAAAATACCTAAATTCCACGTGGATGAAGTGGCAGTGGCCTTTGCCTGCGGCTCCGCCGCAGCCAACAGCTGGTTTTTAGGTTATATCTCTGGTTCCTGATGTAGTTAGCAAGGTAAATCGCATACCAGATCTAAATCCGTCCAGTAGTTTTTGCGTGATGCGCGAACAAATAAACAGACAAACAGACAAAAAATCTATAAATTGTTTTGTGTTCGACTATGATTTGGTTGATAAACAATTTCCCGTTTGGGAAGACTACTATCGACGCATTAGGGTGTTTAATAAACAATCCCAATATTTTAATTAGAGTATAAAGGTTTATATTACAAATATCTATTCATGTAATTTGAGTAAAACAACCTAAATTTAATACACAAATGTCTCGTGAACTTTGACCGAATTATGCAACCTAAACGCGTTCATCCGCCTGTCACGCTTTATGATGCAATAACTGTAGTCAATCTTATTATAGCTGAAGGTTGATTCTCGAAAAGAATGATGCTGTGTGTTGCGTCATATAAAATGTAAACATTCATAAAAGTCAAACATCATTATCAAAAAAATTGGCTGAATGGCCTGAATGTTGGTTACGACTGTGGCTATGGGTTGAGGTACAGAGCTACCATTAAGAACTTCAGAGCAATTTTAATAATGATAAATGAAGGTCTAAAACCTCTTCTATTGTGTACGTCATGTACCTAAACTGGAATGAAATAATTATTAACGAAATTCAGTATATTTTAGATCAGTGATTATCAAAGTAGGTGTTAGCGACCCCTTGTGGGTGCTTAAAGCCTAAATAAATTAAATGAATTAGATAAATTCTAATTGATAAATTCCTCGTCTTATCCAAAGACCATCCTGAGCAGCTGTTAAAGTTAAAACAACAAGTTAAGGGCCACTAATCATCCAACTGAGTCAAGCTGGCCACTCCTCTGTTAATCCAATGCTTCTCTTTGATATTAGAGGGCAAAGTAATGTACATGACAAAGTTCGACGAATGACCTGTGGTGGCCAAGACTCCTTTCCTCTCGCTAGTTTTGTAGATAGGACAGAAGTAGCAAGGCGGTGGTTGGAAGTTTGCGATAAGGGCGGGTTGAAACCAAATTATGGGGATAGTGTCGAAGAGAATCTTCGGATAAGACTCGTCCAGTTGCATGGATTCGCGATTCCATCGTGCTCCTTCCAGGAACAAACCCTGTATATTATAAAAAGTGGCATTAGAGTTGAGTGTTTTAGCAATTAGATTTATGTTGAACACAAATGCTATTCTTGATGTATTCAAACATGCATTGTACTGTATCAAACATCTCTTTCATCTTAGGACTCACTCAAATACACACACTGTGTTCTTTGTCCTGTTTATCCATATTACATGATTGCTGCTTGTAAAAAATAAATTAGTATAATGTCGTGTGCCGTGAAATATACAAAGACTGTCTTGTCTCTAAATATTTGGATTTGTGATTATTCTTTAAATGGCTCTATGAATCTTCTGTATAATATTCCAAAGTCAATCTGCAATAAATTTAAATGCGCACGCACCTTGCAATATACCCCAAACTCCGGGTTCTCGCTACATTCAGCTTCCATGTGGGTAATCGTGAACTCGAACTGCACCTGGTCTATTGGGATTTTGTTGTGTCGCGAGTAGTTTTGCAGCACGCCCGTAAGGAATGATTGCGTGAAATAGAAGCCAGAGATCCAGAATACGACGGGAGGACCCTCGTCTATCCAATCTTGTAGGAATTTTAGTCTGGTAGAAAAACGTCAGAAAATATCAGTTACATTTCTATTTGTTTATTAAAATGTTAGTATAATGAGATGTAATAAATAAATAAAAGAAAATATCTGCATTATCTAATCAAATAATGGTCATATAATCAATTTGTTTCCAGGCAATCATGTCGGATCAGGTTCTGGACGAGAAAACCTGGCCTCAAGAAGCAGAGGCAGCCATTAGTGACATTAAAAAGCACGTCAAGACTGCCTGTATATCACCAATACTGAACAGCAATAATCAACATATCTACATCAATTTGACTACCTTGGAAAACACCGACTTCTGTGTTGAAATGTCTGGCTCAGGATTCAGAGTCGTTGGCAGAATGTACGACGACACGAGCTTGTCAAGTATTGAGAATATGAACTATGAGACCCCCTACGCTTTATTGAATAATATAAGCCAGAAATACAGGGAGTCTTTTGGGGGAGAGCTGATGAACAGGCTCCTGGATCTAGCTAGAAAAGCTGAAGGTTGAGTGTTTGTGAATGTAGTGATCCAATATTGGATGCAGGCCAACCCACAAGCCCAATGTCACAGATGTTTGCTTGAGTTTGAAAGTGCAATTTATATTTTGTTACAGACTTTTATTATGTCCATTTCGTTGAAACTTTCAGTGAATTATTTAATTATTTATTCAGCTACAAGTAACAGTTACCGCGTCTGCATTTGTTATTGTCAGTTGTCGCTTCGATTCTATTAAAAAGTCGAAACCGTGCGGAGAGCAAGTGTTGCCGCATTATTTCACACAAGGCTTTTTGCGTTGCGTCTGCATTACATACAATGATGTGAATATCGAGCATTGTTTGCTTATTGTGTTGTGGTTTTATATGAAATAAAAGATAGGAAAGTGTATACATACTAAGAATATTAAGTTAAGACAGAAAGCGATGAATTTTTGACAAGAGTGCAAAATCATAGTTCAATTCTGATAAGTTCAAAATATCTACTACATAATTTTGATACAAATCTTTGGATAAGTTCCGCGTATTTTTAATTTTTGGATAAGGTTTTCAGTTTTGTGCATAATTAATCAAACAGTCACTGGAAATACTAAATATTTCTAATGCATTTAAAAGAACATACTGTATGTATTATAAACGAGTAATTTAATGTTTGTCAAAATATGACCTGTCAGTATTCACCTGTGCTATATAAATGTTATAAGTGTACCTATATGTATGTGTAGAAATTTAGTGCTAAAATTGCAATCAGTGTGGGATGCTACTGAGACTCAAATGTCTTTCGCAAAACAGTTTCCATTTAATATGCTGTGAATAAATTATTTGTGAAAGTTCTGGATGATTTTGTTTCCCCAAATATTCTTCAAGTAAACTGCTCATCAATACCTGTTTTTTTTTGTAGTATTATAAAAAAAAATGTGCTCAGTCCCAAAATTGTCTATGCTTTGGCAAGACAACAAATTTTTATTTATGATCATCATAATTATTATAAACAGCGTACAAGTGTCAGCTATTATTACATCCCGCAGTGGTTTGCTGTACAAATTGTTTATATTTAATGTTTGAAAACTATGTAAGTATATCACGTTTTTAATGTAAGTCACAGCGCATAGAATATTTATGTAGGTACCTATGAACCTTTCAAATAATACAATGTGCATTTCTGTTAGTTTTTAAAATTTGTTATTAGCGAAATGAATCATTGAAACCAAATATCATTGTCAAATGTATAATCAATGAGCTTAGAAAATTGAGTGTTATGGGTTTGTTGGATCACATACACTTGGTACCAATCTTTGTGTATCATGTCAATTTGTATTCTTTCATACAAGACTGCTGAAGAATGAATCGATCAGGGTAATTTTATGCAAATTACAAGAGTCGTCACAACATTATAAATCACGAAGCCGTCACAGCGATGGCTTTAGCGGCTTATAGAGTTTCCACCGGCTATGGATCAGACGCGGGTTCGAATCCTGTTTACAAATATCAGTGGAAAAAGATGCCACTTTCACAATGTTTCTCGTAAAATAGTCAATCATGTCAAATGCTAAAATAATAATTACAAAACTCAATTACCTTGATTGAATCATTGTCTATTCATTAAAACTGACAAATTCTTGACCCAATCACTACTCTCTGTTTACGACACCACCATGCCGGTGTCCGACTGGCAGTATTGGATCATTAAAACGCAAGACATAAAAAGAAAAGAAATAGAAGACTGTTCACTATGAATTATATTCCTGAATTCGAGTTTATAACTTTGAATAAAAAAAAAATATAAATAAATTCTTGTAGCTATAGGCGCTGCGCAAACTTAGACACTTTGTTATCGACACGGTACAACATCACAGGCAATCGTAGTTGCTGTGTCCAGTTGCGACAAATGATGCAAACGCCAGTTGCTACTTCTGGTCACTGGTAACAATTAGTTGATTGTTTTCAGTCAGTTTCACGATGGATGGGTACAAACAACCAAAAACATAAAAAACACACAGATTGCAACTCGTCTGTTTGCGCAACGCTGCACCATTGGCAGGAAATTTGTTTCAACTGACGACTTTTTATTTAGTTTCCAGTTACCTAAACTGTACAGTTTTTGATTGTCAATCGGTATGTGTCAAGTGGAAGCAACTGTACACAAAGTGTCTAGGTACATCTGCGCTGAGAGTGGATGATGTGAGATGTTTAGCGCCATATTCTGATCTTGTAAGAATAATCTGAATAACTACCGGTATTTTATCATCCCAAGTCTAGAGGAAGCGATATGTTGTTGTTTTAGAACATGTTTAAAGAATTATGTAATCATTAACTACATTTTATTCAAAATATTTTTTTCACCAAATGTTGTCATTCGTTGATATCAGTAAATCATTGGATAAATTTAAAACGACCAGGCAACTTTTGTAATCGGGGTTTTCAGAATAAGGTGTGGCGTCAAATTAAGCCATATCTGTGCCATGGTCTTTATAACCTCAACCATCGTCGTGAATTGTTGCCCTGGATATTTTGGACTGCGTTGTCGCAAAAATATAATATATTTAAATCTACATATCCAAATTCTTATTCTGTACTACAGTTAGGATTATAACCTACCAATTTTGTATCTGTGATGTGTATGTCCTCTTATAAATCATGTGACTCGACAGTATTAGAATATAGACTTAATCAATATGTCAATTTCAAAAAGGAGGATTTTCTTCGGAACTTGCAAAGATATAAGCAATTGATAACACCCAAAATTAACAATTGATAACCAAAATTAACAATGAATCTCCAACCCTAGTTTAAAATCAATCTCATATTAGAAGGAAATGCTTTGGACCGTTAAGCTATCGCAGTCACCTAATGGTGACACCCGATTTCCACTTCACAATCGGATGCATTTACGTACATTTTTATTCTGATATATTTAAGCTTAATTATTACAACAAAAGAGTCATACTAAGTAATGACAGGATTTTGTATAAATCTTGTTTATTGATCTGCTTGCCGATAAGTTTTGTTATCCGAATTTTGAGTCTGCAACAGATTTTTGATGATATTTTCTGTGATGATGCATTTTTGCTTAAAATTGAACGTCAGGAATAAAAGGTTCCCGACGTTAAATTTTAAGCAAAAATGCCTCATTAAAAATTTAGACCTTTTTTGTTTTTAAACTAAAACAGAATATTTTTATTGATTTCCTCTCAAAATAGATTGCAATGTTAATCTTATTGGTAGATGGAAAATGTTATATGAGGATGGATTATTAATTTCGGGTGTATATCGGACTATAGTGAGAGTTTTAAAAGGAATATAGGTGGAGGATATTGGATTATTTATATTCTTTTGTAGTGTATAGAATTGTGATCAATTTGTCGGCGCATATGCACCTCTTAAATTCAAGTTGTTTTTTGCGGCCTATCGCTTCGGTGAGTGTAACTTTAGAGTGTTTTAAAGTTAGTACAACTGTCTACAGACTGAGTACAAACTGTACCTCTTGATTTGGGGACGTGTGATACAACAACTAACAATTTTCATTGCTATAGAAACACCACGGGTGAAAATACGAAGGATTTTTGGAACCCGCTTCGTATTTTTGGGCTAATTATTTATTCTACATATTTGTTCATAAAACACTACGCCAAATTATATTAGGACCTAATATCCAAATTGAGTTATTACGACCAATTATCAAAGACTAAAAAATTAGAATCACACGTGCCCAGACATATATCCTTTTAGAAATGTTATACATGATATAGACGTAGATTTTTGTTTGTGATAGTAATATAAATACATATAAAATTTGTTGTTTTATTTCTTGACTTAAAAATAAACGATAATGGTTCCTTCCGATTGCGGATACCCTAATCAGTTACTAGTAATGAAATTAATGTTGCCTAATGACTACTATTTATTAATAACGTTTGTTGTTTAAACGTATTTAAAAATACTTAACGACCAATGTCTTTACACTGACCACCCCGACTATTGCTTAACGTCTCGTTTTATTCTGAAAAGCGTCACACATCCTTTTACTTATCCATTACCGAACATGGGGGCCTCCAAAAAAACATACATCCGAATAGCGTAGTTTGTAGAACTAACCAATTAAACTTCCGATGAATTAAACATATTAGCTGAGCAAAAGCTATGAGCACATTTTACTATTTCGTTAGAAAAACCAGAAAAATAATAGAATTACATAATACACATATATGCATTCATTCAATTCAAACTTTTTGCATTGCACAAAACTTGAAATAACTGACATGTGATATTCAAATAACCTTTATCAATATAACAGGCCCCTGTTCAGTACTATTCATGCTTAAAAACTTATAACCAATTCGATCGAGATTAGCTGAATGCAGATTTTTAACATTCTTTAAGGTAGGTATATGCTGGACAGAATATCTGTTCAGTACTATCCATGCTTAAAACCTTATAACCAATTTGATCGAGATTAGCTGAATGCAGATTTTTAACATTCTTTAAGGTAGGTATATGCTGGACAGAATATCTGTTCAGTACTATCCATACCTACTTAAAACCTTATAACCAATTTGATCGAGATTAGCTGAATGCAGATCTTTAACATTCTTTAAGGTAGGTATATGCTGGACAGAATATCTGTTCAGTACTATCCATACCTACTTAAAACCTTATAACCAATTTCATCGAGATTAGCTGAATGCAGATCTTTAACATTCTTTAAGGTAGGTATATGCTGGACAGAATATCTGTTCAGTACTATCCATACCTACTTAAAACCTTATAACCAATTTCATCGAGATTAGCTGAATGCAGATTTTTAACATTCTTTAAGGTAGGTATATGCTGGACAGAATATCTGTTCAGTACTATCCATACCTACTTAAAACCTTATAACCAATTTGATCGAGATTAGCTGAATGCAGATCTTTAACATTCTTAAAGGTAGGTATATGCTGGACAGAATATCTGTTCAGTACTATCCATACCTACTTAAAACCTTATAACCAATTTGATCGAGATTAGCTGAATGCAGATCTTTAACATTCTTTAAGGTAGGTATATGCTGGACAGAATATCTGTTCAGTACTATCCATGCTTAAAACCTTATAACCAATTTGATCGAGATTAGCTGAATGCAGATCTTTAACATTCTAAGGTAGGTATATCTTGGATAGAATATTTAAATAACGATTACTTTTGTAGTCCCGTGACCATGGTTACTGCAGCGCAGTTGAAACATCGGATTGGAGTAATTAACGTTATCTGCGAAACAGACGCATTATGTTATCTAAATAGGTTAGGCAAGGAGAAGGCACCACGAGATTGTTGATGTTGAAGATTGATTACATGTTGTCTCGTGCCAATTTGGAAGGAAAAAGCTTTCCACTAAGAAAGGAACAAATTTATACTTTAAATTACCTAATTATCTACTTGGTAGAAAATAAAGCAATTGAAAACATAGTTTTACCTCGCCAAAAAATCAGCGACGTAAGACCCAAGCGGCTTCATGGACGGGTATGACTTCGACATCCAGGCGCCTGGCACGATACCTTTAATGAACGCGTTGTTACACTCTTCCAACTCAGCGCTCATGATGGCCAGCCCTTGGGCTGCTAAGTGTACCCCGTGTAGCGTCCGCTTTACTACGGCGATCAGACGATTGTAGCGGATTAACTCCTACGAAACCGACATAATATTTTTAGTTAATATTTAAATGGGAAGATATTTTAGTTATTCCAACTTAAGCGAAAACAGCTCTTACGAGCCGAATCAGACATACGCCTCCTGTCACTATAATAGAAAGAAATATCAAACCAGCGCAATAAAGAAAATTTATCCAACACCCTATTTTTGAAAACTAATTTATTCAATTACCGCAGGGAAAGAATCTAGGGACGCCAGAACTTATTTTCTCCTCAGGGATAAGAAAAATAAGTAATATTTTTAATAACGAGTAAACTCATAAATGTTTACCTCAGTTCTAAATCTACTTAGTTCTAACTAATTGTAGAAGACTAAGTAGGTAGGTTGGCCGTGTGGGGCCGGCACCAAGAATAGCTCCACCCCGCCTCTTCCTATGGGAGTCGTAAAAGCCGACTAAAGGATTATCGGGGGTCCGGGCAGCAGCGTTCCCCTGTGTACTAAAAACATCCACTGCGATCGCCAACCCGCCTGCCAAGCGTGGCGATTATGGTAATACCCCCCATATGAGTGCACACACACACATCGGCCTCCAGTCACGGCAGCTCCGCAATTCCGTGGAATAACGATAGCGGGCTCAGTAACAGCGGAGCAGGTGGTGCTAAGAATCCGGTCGCGATCCGGCTACCAGAAACGACTTCTGGCCCTGGTAATGCACAACGTCAGGACACTGAGGACTGACGAGAGGATCACCGCGTTGGAAAAGAAACTGAGCAAGATCCGATGGGACGTTGTACGATTATCAGAAGTGCGAAGACAGGGTGAGGGCACGATAATCCTCCAGTCCGGAAACTTGATCTTCCACCGGGAGGGCGACCAACAGCCAGGGTGGTGTCGGGTTTATCGTTCGCAAGTCTCTCATAGTTAACGTGGAGAAGATTGAGAGTGTGTCGAGTAGGGTAGCGTACCTTATACTCAGAATAACCAAAAGGTATTCGCTTAAGGTCATACAGGTTTACGCACCGACCTCGACACATTCCGACGACGAAGTGCAGGCCCTTTACGAGAACATCTCGAAAGCCATTCACGCGTCTAAAAGTCACTTCACGGTGGTTATGGGAGATTTCAACGCAAAACTAGGCATAAGAAGAGACGATGAGCTGAAGGTGGGGCAATATGGATTTGGGCAGAGGAAACACAGGGGCCAGATGCTGTCTGATTTTCTGGAGAAGGAAGGGCTCTTTATGATAAATTCCTTCTTCAGGAAACAGCCCCAGCGAAAATGGACCTGGATTAGCCCTGATGGTTCAGTGAAAAATGAGATCGACTTCATCTTAAGGGACAAACGACACATATTCAATGATGTCTCAGTGATCAGCAGGCTTAAAACTGGGAGTGATCACCGCTTAGTTAGAGACATATTGAATCTAAATATGAAAGTCGAGAGGTCACGCTTGATCTACGCTCCGACCAACACCTGCTCAATACCAGAACCCCGAAAACTTTCAGCTCGAACTACAAAATCGCTTTCAATGTCTAGACGAGTGCGATTCAGTGAACGATATGAACAACAGGTTCGTGGAAACTGTCCACGCGGTTGGGTTCTTTAAGACCAGTCGCGTCAATAGGACTCAAAAGCTTTCGGACCAAACTCTTAAGCTCATGGCGAGACGGACAGAAATGACGGTGCAGTCTTCGGCTGATTGGTCCAATCAGAGGCGACTAAATAGGCAGATCTCCAAGTCTATGCGACGCCACATTCGCCGATTTAATACCTTGCGTATTAAAGAGGCGATAGAGCGGAACCAAGGTTCCAAAGTGTTCGCAAGAGATCTGTGTGTTGGGAAAAGCCAGCTGACCAAGCTGAAGACCAATGATAGCACTGTTGTTTCTTCCAAAAATGAGATATTAAGAGAGGTCCACGAGTTCTATGGACAGTTATACAGATCCCAGGACCCTGTTGTCAGCTTGGTCCAGAGAGCAGCCCAGATCCAAGCTAACTCGGCACTATACCGAAGATATCCCGGATGCCAGCCTGCACGAGATCAGAATGGCTCTCAAACAACTAAAGGACGAAAAGGCACCGGGAGACGACGGAATTACTATAGAGCTTCTGAGGGCAAGCGGAAAGCCGGTCCTCAAAGCCATCTAGAGGCTATTCAATTCCGTCGTTCTCGGGGGCGACGTTCCAGAGTCGTGGACCAGGAGCATGGTGGTGCTGTTCTTCAAGAAAGGTGACAGAACCCTCTTGAAGAGTTACAGACCCATCTCACTCTTGAGCAATGTCTATAAGTGGTTCTCGAGGGTCATTACAAATCGACTCATGAGCAGGCTCGACAACTTCCAGCCTCCCGAACCGGTTTCCGAAAAGGCTTTAGTACCGTAGACCACATACATACGCTGCGCCAGATTATACAGAATACCGAGGAGTATAATCGGCCTCTGTGTCTAGCGTCTGTGGACTACGAGAAAGCCTTCAATTCGATCGAAACTTGGGCGGTGCTGCAGTCCCTTCAGCGGTGCCAAATTGACTATCGATACATCGAAGTGTTGAAGTGTTTGTATAGAAACGCCACTATGTTTGTCCGAGTTCAGGACAAGAGCACAAAACCGATCCAACTGTAGAAAGGTGTTATACAGGAAGACGTCATGTTCCCGAAACTCTTCACCACTGCATTGGAAGATACAAATTATAATTTGTAAATAAGGAAAAAGAGTATTTTTAGTACGAATGGGAATCGAACCTGCGTCCCTTAATTTCCGGGGAAGTGCTCTAATCCATTGAGCTATCGTACCATTTTAGAAATACCGAATTTCCTCATCACATTTGTCTTTACGACCAACGCCCTCTATCGGCAATGCATTTACATGCATTCATCCAATGTAGTAAGTTTAATTTTGCAATTAAAATTCATACTATTTGATGGCGTGATTTTTCAAACATTTTGATCTATATTTTAGCACTTGACGTGCTCAGCTACTCTCAAAGTACAAATTATAATTTGTGAATAAGGAAAAAGAGTATTTTTAGTACGAGCGGGAATCGAACCTGCTTCTCTTCCTTTCCGGGGAAGCGCTCTAATCCATTGAGCTATCGTACTATTTCTAGAAATATCGAATTTCCTCATCACATTTGTCTTAACGACCAACGCCCTCTATCGGCAATGCATTTACATGTACGATAGCTCAATGGATTAGATTATTTCTAGAAATGGTACGATAGCTCAATGGATTAGAGCACTTCCCCGGAAAGGAAGGGACGCAGGTTCGATTCCCGCTCGTACAAAAATACTCTTTTTCCTTATTCACAAATTATAATTTGTACTTTGATAGTAGCTGAGCACGTCAAGTGCTAAAATAAAGATCAAAATGCATTGGAAGATGTTTTCAAGCTCTTGGACTGGACCGGATTAGGCATCAACATAAATGGCGAATACATCACCCACCTTCGATTTGCAGATGATATCGTGATCATGGCAGAATCGCTGGAGGACCTTGGTACCATGCTCAACGACCTCAGCCGTGTCTCCCGACTAGTGGGTCTAAAAATGAACATGGACAAGACGAAAGTCATATCTCATGTCCATGTCATTTCAGCACCGGTCCTGGTCGGGAGTGCGCCGCTTGATGTTGTCGACCACTATGTATACCTGGGACAAACTGTCCAGTTAGGTAGGCACAACTTCGAGAAAGTGGTCGATCGACGAATCCAGCTCGGCTGGGCAGCGTTCGGGAAGCTGAGGGAGATCTTCTTGTCCAATATTCCACAGTGTCTGAAGACGAAGGTCTACGACCAGTGTGTGTTACCAGTGATGACTTACGGCACAGAGGCGTGGTCTCTGAATGTTGGCCTTATATCAAGGTTTAAAGTCGCTCAGCGTGCTATGGAGCGGGCTATGCTTGGGATATCTCTACGTGATAAGATCCGTAATACGGAAATTCGTAGGAGAACGGGAGTGACCGACATAGCCCGCCGGGTCAGCATGCTGAAATGGCAATGGGCAGGCCACATCGCTCGACGAACCGACAACCGTTGGGGAAGAAAGGTTCTCAAGTGGCGACCGCGTAACGGACGGCGCAGTGTAGGACGGCCTCCCACCAGGTGGACCGATGACCTGGTCAAAGTCGCAGGCAGTCGTTGGATGCAGGCGGTACAGGACTGTTCGCTGTGGCGTTCTCTTGGGGAGGCCTTTGTCCAGCAGTGGACGATGAAAGGCTGATAGATGGATGGACGGATGGAAGTAGGTACCTTTTTTTTTGTTAAGGTGGGAAAAATGTTCCTAACCACACAACCCGTCGTTCGGGGCAACGAACAGGGTAGTGTGGGGCCCTCACCCACTAAAGCAGCCCGCCGTGTGCCGTCTCTCCGCCTTTATTGGCGGGCCACCGGAACCATATTACATTCCTTCAGTGGTCCTAAGTAGGTACCTACCTACTGCAATGTGATTAATATTTTTATTTACAAATCCTAGTCTTAATTTCTGTATACTATTTTGTGACATTCTACAGATATTTTATGTGTACTAATAAACGTTCTGTTTTCCTTTTGCTCTGAACTATGCGATAAATTATTACAAGTGAGAAAGCTAACTGATAGAAAAAAAAGATTAAGTTCACTTTTGATAATTATAAGGCATTACCTGTTTGAGGACAGTATTCATGCTGTTGTAATAAAGTACAGGGTATCGCTGCGACACTTCGTACACGTCGTACGACTTGGGCAGACGCGCCATCATCTCCTTCGTCAAGTCCACCACACCGCCCCCCTCGCCTCCTTCTGCTCCACCGCCGGCAGCCACTATTGTTGTTTGGGTTAGCAGAGTGCCGAACAGAAGCTAGAACGGGAACAGCAGTTGATTTCAATTCTATTTGTTGACTATTCTATAACCTTCGCTCGGTGAGCAGGGTACCACACAGGAGCAATAGTTGGGAGTTAAAAAAAATTTACAGCTTTATAGGAAGGATGAAATGAGCATCTACATTTGGGTGAAGTGATTAAAATTAAGAAAATATAAAGTATTGTTAAGGGAAAAGCTTCATTTTTGTTGCATTTAGTGGCAGACGAGCCAAGGCTCATCTGATGGTAAATGGTAACCACCACTCATGGACTCAACTATACCGAGAGTGTTGTCAAGCCGCTGCTCACCATTTCATTTCACAATTATGAAATGAAAGAATAAACGGCTATCTCCTGCTACAGCCAAAACGCAACGATGTGCTTCATGGCCGGTCACACGGGAGATGGTGGTACCAACCCGCTCGGGCCCGATACCAAGTGAGCACTTCCACTTGGTACCCAGCCCTACCACTAGTCATGCAATGGATGATAATTGCTTACTTCCCTTAGTCGCCTCATACGACACCTGTGAGAAAGAATGGGGTGGTGACACTTGTATTCTTAGTCCGTCACCACACGGACTGCTGTTGTACTTACAGAAGCAGTTTCCTTATTATCCTTAGTGATGTCAGCGTTCTCGTGCAGTCCGAACACTTCAGGTTTGGCGATCATAGGAAGAGCGCGAATGTGCTCCAGCACGGAGTTATAGTCCATACTAGGAGGCATGCAGTAGTCACCGCTCGGGGAAAATGAATAACTACAGAAAGGAAATATTGCGAAATATAATAATAAAAACTAGAAGTAATAACTAATAATAAAATAGAAAATGTTTAGATGTTTTTGTTTGTTAACGGTTTGAATATAAAATTGGAAGTTGGTAAATATGACACTGGATTAACATATAAAGTATTACATTTTATTTTTAATTTTTTTTTCTTTCATTGTCCTTTACTGACTTCAGTGTCTTAGAATTTCAGCAATTCTATACTAAAATGGCTGACTATCCTTGACACAGGTTATTCTATAACCTACTAAGGAAGTCGGAATACTATTAATTTGTTATTACCTAAACTCTGTACCTACTGAACTTTTTCTATTATTGACATTCTACTGTGATGTAACAAGATTGTATCACTTAAAAAAGTAAATAAATTTGTATGATTATTTTTGTTATTAAAATTCACGGGAAGAAGCTAGTGCTTATATAAGTAAAATCCTAGATTCTCAGCTGCATTTTACTAGGATACTCAGAACTACTAGCGGAATATTGATTTTCATCAGGTGAAATGTGGATGAAGCTTCTTTAAAGCACATATACTTTTTTCTTAGTATAGGCTATCAGTCTTAATTCTCTAGTTTCCGATATACTTACTAGCGAGATTAAACGAATACCTAAAGGTATTTAGTTTAGCTTTTAAGTCTAATCAAGAGTAACGAAACAAGAAAAATATCAGAATCGGTTATTTAGTTTTTGCGTGATTCGGAAACAAACAAACAGGTAAAATTTGTTTTGAGTTCAGACAAACCTTCTAATATAGTTTTTTGACGTGATAACGTCTTATAAATTGATGAATGCCGACTGCACGCACGAAAAGCTGTCACGTTCCGAAAAATTTATGGCGACCGAGGCATTGTTTGTGAAACTCTCAGAAAACATACCCATATGACGTTATCACGTAAAATTATCGTCCTTAAACATACTTTACAGACAACCGTAGTGTTTTTCTTTCTAAAATATTATATACCTAACAGGACAGCTCTGTTACAGTTTTATAATAGTGTACTTAGCAGATACTATAGATAGAATAATGTACCTTGGATGATCTACGCAGGTACCTATGACCTATACCTATTGTAATTCTATCATACTTACTTTGGAACAGTGGTAACTTCCTCGTTGTAGAACGTAGATAGTAAAGATAGTATCAGTCTCCTGTCCTTGTCGTCTGTCACTCTTCCACCGTAGTTACATTCTCCCGCCAAGTAGTTGAGCGCATCGAACGGCGTCTCGGCGTATTCTGACAGGAACATCTGCAGGATTATTTCTGTTATTAATTTTGAAAATAGAAATGCTATACTAAAAACAATTTGATACTCTTCGCCTTTATAAACTTATAACTCTACGTAAACCACCTAAATTGTACACTAGCCTTTGCCAGCGGCTCCGCCGCAGCCAAACGCTAGTTTTTAGGTTAGTTTAGGTCGTTATAGTAGCGGGATAAAATATATACCAGTTGTTAAGCCTAATCAAGAGCTATCAAACAAAAAAGTTGCATCAAAATCCGTTCAGTAGTTTTTGCGTGATGCGCGAACAAACAGACAAAAATCTAAAAAAAAAACGTTGTGTTTAGACACGCCTATATAGCCTAATTCAATCATTTTTTCTCAAATATCTTAAATGTACAGACACAGCTCTGTTACAGCTTTATAATAGTATAGATAACAGTAGACTAATCGCCTACTCTGGAGGGTTAGACGGTATCTCTTATCTCTCAATCGACATCGTACTCGCTTGTGATTGGTAGAGAAACCGACGCGTGATGTCGCAATAATCCATTGGCCAATCACGGTGATCTCTCAACCAATCACAAGGACCACGATACGATCGACATGTGAGATATGAGATTCTGTCTAACCCTCCTGGAGCGTGATGACGGATCTTCTCGATAGAGACCACAGAACATTTTTACTCTACGACAGGGGTCTCCAAACTTTGAAGCCTTAGGGCCATAATGATTTTTTCAGTATGTTCCAAGAGCCAAAACATATTTACATAAATCTCATTAGTGTTTTTTATTTTACTGTGATTAGTGGGATTCATTTCAACATGCGCCTCTAGCGCTAGTGAGCGTACTTATTTACAGATCGGCCATTATCTCGTTTGCCATTATTAGACAAACAAAAACAAGCTATTTTTAATCTATATTTTTTTAGTATTTGATATGCTCCGCTACTTTTTAAGTACAAATTATTTGTGAATAAGGAAAAAGAGGTTTTTGTTTTACTTAAAAAGAAGCTATTTCTATATGAAGACTACTACTTCCACTTCATGTTCTATTTACTGAAGCTATGCATCTATATAGACATACCAACCTGTAACTGCATAATACAAATTCGAAGATCGCTTTCATTAAATTCGTACTGAATGTTCCACCCGAGAGGGCCAAACGCACGGCGCTCTTGGACGATGGCGTGGAAGAAACACAATGCGAATAGCAGACGTCTCCAGTCTTCTGTCCGAGGGCACGAGATATAGAACTCGGGGTCGCAGATAGGGTCAGAGATGTACGAACGATAGATGTTATTTTTCAAGCCTTTTGGAGCTTCATTTGTCATTTTAACTCCTGGAATCGGTATTATACATATCAATTTTTTGAAGTATCTATACCTTTACAGCTGCCATAGGTTCTTGTTCTAATAACTGATGTTTTTTTTTTTTTTGTTTTTTTTTGTATACTACATGGGTACCACTGAAGGAATGTAATATGGTTCCGGTGGCCCGACAATAAAGGCGGAGAGGCGGCACATGGCAGGTTTCTTTAGTGGGTCAGGGCCCCACACTACCCTGTTCGTTGCCCCGGACGACGGGGTGTGCGGTTAGGTACATTTTTCCGCCTAAACAAAAAAAAAAAAGGTATACTACATGGGCGGCGAACAAGCATACGGCCCACCTGATACTAAGCGGTTACCGTAGCCTATAGACGCGAGCAATTCCAACACCAGAGCCATCACTCGCGCGTCTCCATCTCCAAGGAAAAGGATAGGAGGTGGATAGGAGGGATAATAAGGAAAGGATAATACGGAAAGGATAGAGAGGGGGATCGGGCCTACAGCGCACTCACTTACCATACGAAACAGAACGGTAGGAGTAACTACCGTTGTTATACACTGATATT
The DNA here is from genome assembly GCA_948253155.1 of Leucoma salicis. NCBI lineage: Eukaryota > Metazoa > Arthropoda > Insecta > Lepidoptera > Erebidae > Leucoma > Leucoma salicis. The sequence goes on from OX411812.1 coordinate 2,129,632, forward strand.
TTGTGAGAGAGTGGTACTTCCCTGATCAAGCTGGCCCATTTATGCTTGGATAACCAAGGCTTTACCACAAGACAAATTCTTACTTCCTACACAATTTTATAGCAGACTTTATTAAGATTGGCAACTTGAAGGTAGAAAAAATAAAATATTAAGATTGGCAACTTGAAGGTAGAAAAAATAAAATATTATGATTGGCAACTTGAAGGTAGAAAAAATAAAATATTAAGATTGGCAACTTGAAGGTAGAAAAAATAAAATATTAAGATTGGCAACTTGAAGGTAGAAAAAAAAATTTCTTACTAACCATTCTGCAGCACAGTCACCGGGAACGCTTTACTCGGGTACGATGTTAACCAGCACCTGAAGTGGGTGTGAGTGGACTGTGGAACGATTACTTCAGCGCAGATGCGCTCCAGCTCACCCATCCAGGAGTCCATCACGTGGCAGTTTTGGAGGACCACCCAGCCACCGGTGATAATGGCCTGGCTTATCATGTGCGCAGCTATTGGGCCCTATATAATCGGATGAGCCATTCAAACAGGTTTCATAAAACACAATTTTATGAAACCTGTAGATCGTTGCTATTGTGTGTTGTTGATCCTGTTATAGATCATTTGTATCCATAAAGTCACAGTCGCCAAAATTAAACTAAAGACGGGCCTCGTGGCGTAGTCGGTAATGTAACCGACTTCCGTGGACGAGGTCGTGGGTTACATTCCCACTCAGGACAATTATTTGTGTGATGAACACATATTTCAATATTTGTACTGTGTCTGGGTGTTTTCTATCTATTATATGTATGTATTTGAAAAATAAATAATATATGTATTATATCCGTAATCTGGTACCCCTAGCAAAAGCGTTAAGCTGAGTTTGGGACCAGAATTCGTTGTGTGAAATGTCTTTGAATATATACTTATATTAATAATTATTATTCTTCTGCATGACATGAAAGGTTCACTGGTAGAGAATGCTTTTAGCATTAAGTATTTTTCGCTCGGCTGGCATTCAGATGGGTTACCAATATGCCATCCTGGCAGTCGTTACAGGTTGTGTGATTCCTTTTTTTATTGCATGTAGTGGCAAACGAGCCACTGCTCATCTGATGGTAAATGGTAACCGTCGCTCATGGACAGAACTATACCTAGATTATTGTCACGCCGCTGCTCAACATTTCATTTCTCCTATATGAAATGAAAGAATAAACGGCTATCTCCTGCTATAGCCAAAACGCAACGATGTGCTTCATGGCCGAACACACGGGAGATGGTGGTACCAACCAGTTTGGGCCCGATACCAATTAAGTGAGTACTCCCATTTGGTACCCAGCCCTACCACCAGTCATGAAATGGATGATAATTGCTTACTTCCCCCTTAGTCGCCTCATACGACACCCGTGGAAAAGAATGGGGTGGTGACATTTGTATTCTTAGTTCGTTACCACATGAACAAATTCTTGAATAAAGAATTGGACCGCGGTCTTATTCTAAGGTCGCCTGTTGTCGCTCTGTGTAAATACTGGTTTTCATTTCTCATACTTTTTTGTTTGAAGTTGCGGGTTGAAAGTACCTAATACTTTCAGCCCTCGGGAGAATCGTTTTCAACTGACAGCTGTCAAATTATTTAAAAAAAAAACTAGTTCTATTTTCACATTTCTATTGAACCTTATTCTAACTTACAGCTAAAAAAAATACACAAATATCAATGTCCCCAACATTCACCCAAGAACCCCTGGATACTGTAGAAACTCAAGTTTCCCAGAAAATATCAAATATCGTAATATCTCCGGAAGAAACCTTTCACTAACTATAACTAGTTAGTTGCTCTAATTTTACTATAAACTTGAAATAAATAATTATCTCAGCAGTTGATGTAAATTAAAATTCACTCATTTTTGAATGTTTTTATTTTTACTTTCCTTGTATTCGTAATGAAAAGCACAGTGTTTACCTCGGGTTACTTTCACCCCTAGGGTAACAATGTACTATTAAACGAACAGATCGTAAGCTGACCCCGACATAGTTTGGGATAAGGAAAGAAGATGATGAAAGTCCACCTTTGTTCCTTTTATTGTATTAATTTTAAGGCAGATAAAAAAAAGCAACACATTACAGACTAAAAAAAATTAAAACCATAACCAAAGGTAAAGGGGCTCTCATAGGCATTCCTTTGTCAAATGAAACTTTTCGTATTTTCCAAGGCGTCGTAATAAAAAATGATGGAAAGCAGCAATGCAAATGAGTGTCCAGTAGGTATATGACCACAGGTAATTAGGCATATTATTTAATTGCATTCCTCATAGAGTATTTCTCTAATACGTTTTCTATGTAACTCTCCGATATTTACGCGAATTCACTTATTATGGAATAAAAATACTTTTACGCAACCAATCGCGTGTCCTTATTTTCTACTACCCCGTTTCAAATAATTTGCAGGTTACATGCAGGCGTATAATTATATATAATTATTTGCAATAATTATAAATATAGTTGGAAAGCTAGTTATAAAGTCTATTTAAAATAATACCTTACCTGACCCTGCCCAAGCGATATAGTTTCGAAGGACACCACTTTTTTCTCCATGGAGAACTTCACTAGTCCCGACATAGGATCAGAACCCGGAGACAGTATAAAGATGAGCGGTGAGCAACAATTGCTGTCGTTATACGACTTCTCCAGGTCGAAGGGTGGAGGTTCAATATATTCCTGACCCATCTGCGCTACTACGTACTGCTGCACTAGAGGGATCAGCTTGTCGGGTCGAATACATCTGTTAAATATAATTATAACAATCTTGTCCGTGTGGTGACGGACTAAGAATACAAGTGTCACCACTCTTTTCTTTCCCACGGGTGTCATATGAGGCGACTAAGGGAAGTAAGCTATTATCATCCATTGCATGACTGGTGGTAGGGCTGGGTACTAAGTGGGAGTACCAATTGGTATAGGGCCCGAGCGGGTTGGTACCACTATCTCCCGTGTGACCGGCCATAAAGCACATCGTTGCGTTTTGGCTGTAACAGGAGATAGCCGTTTATTCTTTCATTTCATATCTGTGAAATGAAATGGTGAGCAGCGGCTTGACAATACTCTCGGTATAGTTGAGTCCATGAGCGCGGCTTGACAATACTCTCGGTATAGTTGAGTCCATGAGCGACGGTCAACGGCGGATCACGGGTGCTGCGTAGTATCGACCGCCACCACCCCTCCCTTGTGCGACGCCTCGCGCACTTGGGCGTCACACCTTCGCGGTAGGCTTCTGCGTACGGTGGGCAATCCCATCCGACCATCCGCAGCTTTGGCTAGGGCGGTATCAGGCATACAGCATACGGCACCTACTTTAAGTTGCTTGAACATAATAACTTCAGGTATTCTAGGAATCAGAGATAACTATATTCAATAGGATATCTATGAACAGATATATATTACGACATACGAGTACATATATACCTCAGCATAATAAGTTTAGCTATTCCTTTAGTTTTATCGAAAGGTTCCGGGAATGTGCAGAGGTGGGGTTCAGACTCGTCGTAGATCTCTTTCCATGTCTGCACGTTCTTCTCAAAGTTTTCCTTAAAGCCATTCAGTCTGTAAATAAATCAGTTATTCTGACCATCATTTTAACTAATTACCCACAAAATAAAAAAATATATATTTTATTTTTAATTTCATAGATTTATTTTGACACTGGAAATTGCACTACAAATGGTTATATTCTATTCCCACTTGGTACGCGTCCCGTACTTACTCGTCCAAATTGCTTGACCGTACAATTTCCGACCATGCCTTCTCCGTGAGCCATGACGGTGCGGGGTTCTCGTAAGGGTTCTCCAAAGCCACTCCTCCAGTTAATAAGAACGCTACCAGCTCGTCATTTAAAACTCCCTTGGTGAATATATAATGAGGATAGATTAATATGACGTTTACTCTTGTGACCAATTTGCACAAATGTATGGGTAATTTAAAGAAGATACCTTGGCCCTAGATATGCCGAGTGTTAGTACAAGAGAAAAGATAAGTTTGTCCTTCTCGAAAAGACTGCGGCATACGTTCTCATAGATACTTTTGGTAAAATACGCGTTGAGACCCGACAGGCGCTCATCCAGGTTGTCGCTCTTGGGTGAATTCGTTATAGACTGGTTGTATAAGTTAATGAACCTGCAAAATAATCGTAGTAAAAGAAACATACACTTAGTGTTTTTATATTTTTTTTAACCCTTTACTGTCTCACTGCACGGGGCTCCTCTCAAAGTAGAATGGAGGGACCCAGGCTGTAGGTCCGCCATGCAGGTGGGCAGACTTCACAAGCCGTGGAGTAAAGCTCTCAGGCATGCAGGTTCCCTCACCATGTTTTCCTTTACCGATCAGTGATAATTTGTAAAAAATACACACATATTCTCCAAAAATTGCTGAAAATTTATTGTATTCATTATGCTGTTGTTTAATATTAAAAGTCAATAGCTGAGATCGCTTTTTGGGCGATAACCATGAGCATGCATTGCCAGTGAAATTTGAATCTGATTGTAGAGCAATAAATTTTTTTACAAAACTGGGTTAAGAGGAAGTACCTACTCTCCACTTAAGACGACATTTTCATTTATCTTGATGGATAATACTTTTATTTGTGTAAATAAAAACACGTTATATGAAATGCCAGACTGTCATAAATGCTCCTCTTTCTTATCATATATTCTTATCCAACTTCATAACTTCTTTTCAAATCCATTACCTAATAAAATATTTTTGAAGCCTGTAATAGAAAGTTACTTACCACACCAAAGAGTACTGGTACATGGGGTCGATATTGGCTAAATCCGATATGCAAAAGAATAGCACAGAACTATGAGAAGAAACGGGCACGTAAAGAAGTCGCGCTTCGTCTATCTCTTTCTCAGTTATAGCTGCTACTGCCTGCTTTGCCTCAATCTCGATGGAGAGGACTTTGGATGACGAGAGAATTTGGTTTGCAGATTCATCTTCTAGGATATTCCCGGCTGAAGAAAGCACCTATCAGAAATAAAGATATCTATAAATTTTATTATTTGCTATGTTTATATCAAAAACTCAGCTGGGTAAATATACCAAACCACACACATATACACACAGCTACAGTTTCAATTATCATATTGGTAATTCATGCACACATATCCACTATAACACATTTAACGGGTCTATACACGCATTAAACTTCTCAAAATATTATTATTATGACTATTCTCGACGATTCGGCTGAGTTGCACCAGCCGTTGTCACGTGGTAGTGAGGTGGTCACAGTAGTGAAGTTTAATCCGCGTATAGACCCGTTAAATGTGTTATAGTGGATATAAAACGCGAATATTTAAAAAGGACTAAATATCCACTGTCACTCGGTGACAAACTTGTGGTCTACGAAACTGCCTGGATCTTAGAGTTGTTATTTGTTGCCTACTCGTAACAACACAATTTTAATGTTTAACTATATATATTATTATTTGTTTTTGTTTTTATTGTCAACAGTGGCGGTAACTACAGTAATGTCATGTTAAGAAGGAACCCCCTTAAATAATGCCAGAGGTACACAGTATAGAAGACCAGAAATCTATCTCTACTCAGGAGAGTAATACCGATACTGGACTAATTTACTCTAAAATAATTAATTATTTATAGACCAGGTGGAAATAGATAACACAATTGCACCCGTTCGGTGGTAGGGTTGGTAAAGAGTGTCAATATTTGTTTTTAACACACGACAACGAATAGCTTCCCCAGAGGACGCCGCCACAACGAGCAGTCCTGTGCGCTCATATGGGGGATAGTGCCGTAATCGCCACGCTTGGCAGGCGGGTTGGCGATCGCAGTGGATGTTGTTAATACTCGAGGGAGTGCTGCTGCCCACTCCCGCGGTATTCCCTCAGTCGGCTCTTACGACTCCCATGGGTGGAGAGGGGTGGGGGTGCTCGCGTGCCAAGTAAATCACTTGCCTCCAAAATTTTATCCTCAATCTCTTTCAATGTCCTCTTGTTATTAGCTCCCTCCACGATGAGCTGGTTCTTTTTTAGCTCTAGCTCAGGCCTGTCTTGCGCCACCACAATACCTAATAGCTGATCTTGTAACCCTTGGGGGGTTATCATGAAATTCAGCATGGTCACCTGTGTAGTAATTATAAAAACTTTAAAATAGACCTTCTAAAATTTGCAAAGAAGGTTCGAGATAAGTAAGAATATCTTCATGAGACGGTAGCCTGTTCGAATGGAGAATGGTTATCGCCGCGAGCCTTATTTTTTTTCTGTGTTAACCTACCGACGTCATTTATATTATAACTTCATATATTAACTAGCCTTTGCCCGCGGCTCCGTCACAATTTAAATGCTAGTTTTTTTGCTTATATCTCACGATCCCGTCATAATAAAGAAATAATGGGATATCAATCAGTTTTTAATTTCATCAAGAGCTATTATCACAATTGGTTCAGCAGTTTTTCCGTGATGTACGAACAAACAAACATACAAGCTCACAAAAATTATAAAAATTAAAGGTGAAAAGGGTGTCTCTAAACTGAAAACCTGTTTTAGCGTCAAATATCTTCAATATAGGTTACAGGGAACACCCTACACTAGGGATAATACGTGCGTTTCTGAAAGGTCGTTAAACGCGCGAACTAAACCAAAATGTCCTTGCAGTTGAGTTCTTAAAGCGCTGATGAACCAAGAATAATAGTGTCTAATCCCTTTTCCACGACCACATATAACATAAGAATTGCTCAAATCAGTAAATTGAAGATATCGATAGCTGCCAGAGGCATCTAATTCAAAGAAAATCCCTATACCAACCCATTTTTCTAGTGTGCTAAATCCAGTACCAATGTGCAAAATGATCTTACCTAACTATGACTTGTATATTATGGACTGTACAGAAAAAAAGGTAACGGTGAGTACCTTGACAGCGATTTCAGGTAGGTAATGAGGGTTGCTCAACCTAGTCGTGATGTAGAATCTAAAGTTGTGGTTGTACTCGAGTATATTGTCGCCTAACTTCAAGCAGTCCACACCACCAGACCTAGTAAAATAAAATAAGTGTACAAAATTGACGATATCTGGATATGAACATTCTATGCAGCGTTTCAGTGTCCACTGCTAGACCTACTTTCCCAAGATATTACTACAATGAACGGTTCAGCGCCGCCTGTATCCGATGGTTCTCTATGGTTTTGGCCACGTCATCTGACCACCTGGTGAGGGCTGTCCTAGTCCATCATCCGAAACATGGGTTGAACACCACCCCAGAATTTCGCTTCGCCAATGGTTATTATTTTAGCTACGTAGTCTATTCATTGCCACTTCAGCGTAACAATAGGTATATATATTACTATTACGTCAATAATTCATTAATTTTATTGGAAACAAGTTTTTCTATAGAAGAAGATATTTGGCTGCTGAATGTGCAGATGGGTCTTTAAACGCGATAGATTCCGTATACGTAGTTTTATTTCACAATGTGTAACTTGCGCGTCAATATAAAAAGTATGTCACTATGATTCTGACCTGAATACGTTCCTCAGCAGCACAGGTTCTATGACCGCATCAAGCGTCTCCCGGATATTCTCCATAACGACGGGAAGACCGAGTTGTATAGCATTTTCCAACACTCGCACGTAGTTGCTGTCTGTCAACTTGATAACCTTCAGTTGGTTTTCGCGTTCCATGTTCTTTATCCATTTATTAGCTTGCTCTAAATTTTGAAGATAACAAAGTGTGAAAATGTGAAATCGAAAATAACAGTCACGAGCAAGATTTGAACCTGCATCTCCTGGAATACCGCCCCAGATGCTTTGCCAATTCAGCCATGTGACAATTGCTCAAGGCTGCTAATTTCGATAATACATTCATTCATAACGTCTTGGGTGATGCCTGCGCCATCAGTCGTACCTACATTATACCGACCAGGTACCAAAGCTTAATTTTACAAGCAAGATTCATACCAAATAATGACGCATCCCTATAAAAACATCATTTGATTGAGTAAACTGAATTGCACAAAAGACTAATACGGATGAAGTTACTTTTTCTGGCGTCGCTGTTCCAACTGAACTATCAATAATCCAAAAATAAGCTCAAGAGAAAAGATTTCGATTTCCTATCTTCCTCTATAACTGAAACCTCCCTCTATAACTGAACCCTCAATATGCTTTACAGCTCCTTAAAGTAGAAGATAGCATATACTCAATCGTAACTTAAAACAAGTAAAAATCTTCCACTTGATACTATATAAGTATAGTCCTGGCGTGGTTGTGTTTAGAGTATTTTTGTCTCTTATGTGGTGGTATGTACTTTCATTTCATCTCCTAAGATACGCGGCAGAATGAATGGAGTATTGACATTATTTATTCTTAGTACGTCAAAACATAAACAACGTGTACAGAATGCTTTATTATAAGGACAAGATTTAGTGTTACCTTGAGGATCAATCATGAGGGGCCACCTCCTGGCCTTCTCCACAATTATTCCATTCTCAATGGAGTAGGCGTCTACGGGCAGCCCTGCTATGTTCCACGCGCGAATGATGACTGGCTCACCCAGAGTTGTGATCAGGGAAAACTGATCTGAGCATGGTATGTCTGCAGGGAAAACGACAAGCAGTTACGTAGACTAAAGGGTAGTAGTATCCGGAGCGTTGTATGGTGTATTGTTAACACAATGGAAGAGAGAAAAGGTAAAGAGAAAACAGAGAAGGGATAAGGGTCAGAAGTTACGTGCCATGTCGATATTCGTTAGGCTAGAAGGCTGTTATATGAGCACATTTCGAAAACGAACCAAAATCTAAAAATATATTTTAACAAAGAAACTTAATTGCTTATCAGCATTCTAATTAGTAGTGGCGATGCACCTATTTATTAATATACATGTTTTATTTGTAGATTCCATCTGACATGAATTACGATTTATGTAATAGTTTTATGATACTTATTTCATTTAATACACGGCATGTTATTTTTATAATTGTGTTTCAAATAATTTTATTTTGACTAGTTTCAGCGTTTCAGTAAGTTGCATCAACTGTGCAGGAATTCGGTGTTTAAGATGAGTATCTGTCCTTCCTTATTCACGTGCACAAGTGCACAAGTACATGTACTTACTAAGGGTCATGATTGAGTTTAAGGGCCTTTAGTTACACTAAAAGTGAAAGAATAACCAACAACATTTAACTCGACCTAATGCTAATGGAAACCAGCATGTTGGTCGACGCTTAGGTATAGTTATTAGATCACTCACTGAGCTCCTTGGTTCTTTGGTTCCACAGAGTTACGACGTCTTTCCGGTAGTTAACAGTATAAGGACCGAGGTAGGCTATGCATCCCGCCGATAACAGAACATCACCTGTAAGTCATAAGGAAGCATGACGAGTATTATTTCTAAGATTAACAATTAATGCGCCTGTTACACGGTAGTGAACCAACGTTCCAACAGAGGTGACCTTGGTCACGGTAATATTATCTATACAGTATTGTGACTCGGCCGTGTCCTTGAAATAATTACCTACATGATGCTTTAATGTTTATTTTTGGTTTGTTCGTGAATATTAAAAAAATATTTGTTTCTTTCTTTACTCATGCTTACCTCATATTGCTTTTCTGCTGAGCTAAATTCTCACAAGAGGTTTGATGGCAATGTTTTAAACCCACCGTCCCACCGTCTCATGTTGAAACACCCAACAAGAAATTACAGTTTTGTAAACATCTTGACTTACCAATAATATTCGACAATAACTCATGCAGTTGATGAGCTAACTCTGTCCACCTCGCTTTTTCACCTCCTAAGCCTCCAATAAGCTTCTCAGCACGATCTAGCTTAGTAGAGCAGAGCTCTATCTCGTCTTCAAGACCTTTCTTTTTGCGCGTCATCTCAGCAAACTCATCGTTAAGAGCCTATAAATGTGTTTAAATAAGTGTCCATTTCGTATTTAGTGTGCATCACAATCGATCAAAAACAACGGGATTTTACATGCTCCGCGTCTAAAATGTGTGCTCTAGCACATTTATATTTTTGCCGGTGAATAGACTTATGAATAGGCTTATTGACTGCTAAGCTATGGCAGTGAACCCACAGTGAACAATTTTCAGCTGCATACAATATATCTTCAATCCATGATCGACAGCTACCACTTACCATCAGATGGGCAATAACGTAACAATTATTGTTAGAAATAAGAAAACTAACTTGTAATTTGTCTAACACAGCCTGCAGTTGAGCCCTTTTGGCGTTGAGCGTGTTCATCTGTGCTTGGAGCTCCGCTTCTGCCTGCGCTAAAGCCGCCTTCTTCGGGGCTACTACCTGTCACAAACATAAACTTATGGTACTAAATACTTTTTCACTTCGATTACAGCCGTATCTAAATATAAACTCTGAAGAAATATCTGTGTTCAAATGCGTAACATGTTCATATTTTAATTTGTTGATGTGAAACATCTAATGCGGAGGGTAAGACCGGCTGTTTGTTTAATTGTTTTAAACGTTACCTGTTGGCAAAAGTATATAACAAGGAAGCATAAGGTCAATCAATAAACCAAGAACAGAGGGCGCTTACCAAGAATTATATAAAACTCAAACAATATTCTCATTTAATAAATATTATAATAATAGGATGTTTATTGTAGTGATTAGTTCATTGCCTTTATGTTCCGTTATTTTATACATGTCAATTTTATTTGAAAAAGTTATGATCATTTTATTTCCAATGATTATTTCTACAAAATAATTTCGATGTTTTCTCATCTACCAGACTTCCCGAGACATCTATTTTATTGACTGGGATTTCTTTAATTGGAAGAAATTAGTCATCGTTACCAGGTCAATAAGGAATGATTTACCTTTATGACTCTGTCATACACATCCATGGCGCGCACCCAGCGGCAGAGACCTTCACACGCAGACGATACCTTCGAGATCACCACCGGGTCGAACTCGCGGTCCGGGATGTATCTGTATCAAGTTTTTAACTTAAAAATGATGGAAACTACCACTCCTTCCACGCTAACAATGTGTCATTAGTGTAGAGTTGCCTATTTTTTGAGACAACACCTTGCAATTATTTATTATTATTTTTACAAACATATAAATTAACTTATTTAGTATGAATATAAACAGCTGACCAAGCACCACTGAAGGAATATAATATGGTTCCGGTGGCCCGCCAATAAAGGCGGAGAGACGGCACACGGCGGGTTTCTTTAGTGGGTGAGGGCCCCCTACCTTGTTCGTTGCCCCGAACGACGGGGTGTATGGTTAGGAACATTTTTTCCCGCCTAAACAAAAAAGAAAAAAAAAGGTCGGAATAATGTATGCAAATACCTCTGACAGATGGTGCAGGCATCACTCAAGATATTAAGAAAAGTTTTATCGTAATAGTCCCCAACAGATGTCACGATGGCTGAATTGACTGGCCTGACTGTTATTTTCGATTTCACATTTTCGCACTTTGTTGTCTTTTAAATGGCAGAGCATGTCAAGTGCAAAATTATGCATATATAAAAATATCAGAGTATTCATAAAAAACATCCAAAAAGTTTAGTGCTTTAGGCTTGCTTGTCCCAGCGTTAATGGACCGGGTCAGTCGGGGAAGTAACACCTCACAGAAGATAAACGTGAAACAACTTCTACTGTTGTGTTTCGTATGATGAATGAGAGTGCCAGATGCCCAAACCCTCTCCTTATCCTCTCCTTGCTATCCTTCCTCTCCACCTGCTATCCCTTTCCTTGAAGATGAAGACGCCCCTGAGTGATGATTCTGGTGTTGCTAGCGTCTGTACTACCTTAACCGCTTACCATCATCATATACGCAAGTTTTACACCCGCGTAGTTTCAAAATATATCATTTTTTGCTTAAACATCCTTATAAAATCTATTAACGCGATATATTCCATTATTATAATTTATAAAATTATTGTGACACTAACTTATCCCTAATTCTCTTCATGATCGGTACAGGTATATTATCTTTGTCGTAATTCTTCAAGCTATCCAAAAACTTCATATCACCCAACATCTTTTGAGAGGGACCCCAGTAGTCCTCGAAAGGTTTACCTGATAAAATATATGAATAAAGTAAAAATAAATTACTTTTTAAAAATTCATTACTTATTTCTTAAGGATGATGAGATAAATATTGAATTGAAATGAAAATCATTTTCATGTCATGTCTAACCGATTTAAATTCAAATAATCACGTTCAATAAAAATTCAATTTAAATTCAAATAATATAATTAACCAGCGTCGCCATTCTTGTCCGATTATCTTTCTATAAAGCTTTCTTTACATTTTGCAAAGACTATAGAGACCACTATCAGACCATAAGACCCAAATGCCTTCAAGGACTTTGGTCAAGGAGCTTCCTTACTCAGTTGGATTAAAAATATGCATGAACATACCGTTTGGATCCATTTTCCTATCACCCTTGATGCCTTTCATCACGCAAACCGCCTCCATGACTAGTTTGACCCCAGCTGGAGGGTTCTTCATACTTTTAACGAGCGTGATGTCTGCTGGTTTCAGCGTGTTTAGTGCGTTTAGCGCCGCTTCGAGCGCTGGTACTGCTTCAGCCAAATCGGATTCACAGTCGTCTTTAATAGCCTGGGCTGCTGCTGCAGCTTCGTTTGCTAGTGCCTCATCAGCTCCTACAATCTGTATGAAAAGTGGGAGCAATCTCATTACAAACAAATTTTGATGCTTGAACACTACTAAAAAATCCCTATGCAAAAGTAGCATAGGAATTGTCTATTTTTCAGGGATAAAAATTAGCATATTACCTTATCAGGGGCCCAGAATTAAAATTGCTATGCTGCTAGAAATTAAATATATTCAGAATCGAAGTATAAAATTAGTCCTCATACAGCCAAAATTCAATAATGAATTTAGTAATTTCAAAAGCAGGTATATCTATATCTACTTTATATATTCTGGTGTCACGCTGCTCACGTTCACCGTCCGAAACTACCTAACCGATTTTCACCTTTTTTCAAATGTCTGTTTTGCTGACGTGCCTAAGATAGGATAGTTTTTATTACGTATTTTTTATTAATTAATTGCAAAATATTCACGGAAAACAAATATAGCGGTACGAAGTTTGCCGGATCAGCTAGTTAATATTTAAAAAGTATCCCTAGTTCCCCTGGTCACGCCATAATTTGAGAACGACTTTACCGATTTCATTCATCTTTCTTTTTTCAAAGTTTTCTAATACTCTGTTTAGAAGGTTCTTACGGAAAGAAAAAAAAATAAAAATAATATTTTCTAAAATATTCCAATTATATATTGGAATATTTCAGAAAACTTAAATTAACTTCGCACGTTTGACAGACAGCAATTGAATATTCATAACTAAGACAGGACAATAACGTCTGTCGGGTCAGCTAGATATAAAATATTTGCTAATACATAAATGCTGTATATTAATTGCGCATTTCGAACATCTTTACCTCCTTCTGCTTCTCCACCACGACGGTGTCTTGCTCGATCTTGATCATAAGCTTCTCAGTTTTGTCCGATGTCTCCACAAGCAGCGGTTGGAGGTCTCGCAACTGTTGTTGCATCACAGCCACTTGACCAGCCGCGAAATCCAACTGTTCTAAACCGGTCTCGTACCTTGGAAAATTCATTGTGTGAGACATTAATTAGAATATGTAATTTTCTGCGATCATACATAGCGTACTTCAAGTAAAATTCTCATAATAATCAGCATTCGTGGATTCAGAGAAATCAGTAGAGCAGCAGTATGTGCCTGCTAAATATATACTACAGGATTTCTACTGGATTTCTAAATAACTTAAACTACACTCTACAGGTTTTTAGTGGATTTGTAATAATCATTAGTGTTCGTCCGGAACTATGTTAGAATCAGTTCTGGCATAACTGCTGCATTATCAGTTACTTCAATATTGGGTTAGCATAGAGTCTTGTTTACAATTTTCTCTGTTTAGAAGTGATATTTATTTTGTAATTTTTATGAATATATAGACGCCATAAATCGTATGTTGAGTAGACCCTACTATGCCATAACACAAAAACCACAGAATAATAATAAGAAAGAGTCACCTTATTCGGGCATTAGTAATCTGGTTCACCTTTAGAGCGTACAAATTCTGGAAAGATTTGATCAATTCTAAGTAACTGGTGGGTGTTACATATACTTTACGGCGCTGTTCTTCGTAAAAGCTGAAAGAAATAAAGACGATTTTAGTATTAGGACCCAAGACTGAGGCACTGTGACTTAACATCAGGTGCTATTATGTCATGAACTATTTTAAGGCCCACCTAATTTCAATGGTAACCGCCGCTCATGGACTCAACTATACTAAGGGGTAAAGCTGCTGCTCACTATTCCATTTAGCGTTTATGAAACGAAAGGATGAACGGCTATCTATTAATGAATCTTTTATATATATTTTTTCCCGTTGTTGGTGTCATAGGCGACTAAGAGAAGTAAGCAGTTATCACCCCTTGTCTTGTGCCACCATAAGCTATTAAAAAAGTAGGTAACCTCCCAACAGTACGCTTATCACAACCCTGTAACCTAGCAAGGGCTAGCTATTTTCATGTATATTTTAAGTACTAGACCTTCTCGGTCATTTACCAGAACACAAAACGCAAAAATGCAAAAACGAAAATAATGGACCTGAATGAGAATGGTTCCTGACTATTATAGTTTTGATTTCACATTTTCACGCGTTGTATTCTAGCAAGGGTATATTTATCAACATTTTTCTTAACATTTATTAGCAAACCTTACAGGAGGAATATAGTTTCAAAGTTTATAGGTAGGAACATGGATACGGAAAACAAAAAACAGGATTTTTAACGTTAATGGAGTAGTAGCTAGTAAAGGATTAGAATATACTTTGTTTAGTAGTTTGTGTGCTGTGTGGGACCGGCTTTAGAATGGTCCCACCCCTCTCTACCGACGGGAGTCGTAAGAGCCGACTGAGGGAATACCCTATACCGGGGGAGTGGGCTGCAGCACTCCCTCGAGTATTAACAATATCCACTGCGATCGCCAATCCACCTGCCAAGCGTGGCGTTTACGGCATTATCCCCCATGACGGGACTACTCGTTGTGGCGTTCTCTTAGGGAGGCCTATGTCCAGCAGTGGACGATCAAATGCTGATGGATGGATGGATGGAGTATTTTGTAAACATACTCATCACTAAGTTTGACGATGCTCATGTGGAACAGCTGACATATCTCAACGCACGCCACTCGCAGCTCGTCCTCAACGTTTTCCATCCTAGCGATGAACATATCTGCCACACGTTCTAGAGCTTCTGGGGGCCACGCCGTAAACCTGAACCAAGATTAATATACATAAATTGCAATTCAAAATTACTTTTCAACACATATAGTTTCCGAAATTTCTAAGAATATATTTAGTTTAATTGGAAACACGTTCATTAAGTGTAGGCAGCTTATAACCATAGACAGTGTTTTTAATGTGGAAAAAGAGAACTTTACTGCGAGCGGGATTCGTGTATAATAAATGTGATGTCAGATTGGAAGGGATGCCGGTTCTATTCCTGCTTGTAGTAAAGGTTAACAAATTTATAACAAATAATATAATTTGTTCTTTAAAGTAGAAAATTTCGTAAAGTAGTATTTCAAGTGCTAAATTCAGATCAAAATATTTAAAAAATCGCACTATCAAATAGTATGAATTTTAATTGCAAAATTAAACTTACTATATTGGAATAATCCACATTCACAAATAATTTTGTTCTTTAAAGCAGCTTAGCATGTCAAATGCTAAATACAGATCGAAATATATACCTAGAAAGTTTTATAATTTCAATGAAAAAAAAAGATGTTAGTAAGTAGTTTTTTTTATGTAGACGTACATGTATTATAATAACAAGGACTGCTTAAACAGAGCATCTCATGTTGCGACATCACAGGGCACGTACTTCTCTGATTTTCGGAATGATAACAAATTATCACTGTGCGTTGAAAGAAAACATAATAAAAAAACGCCTGAGATATTTCCTCTGAAACTAGTGAAGTCTGCTGCGGGCGACGTGGACGTCTTATATTACATTTGTAGATTCAACCACAGTAAATATTAAATTTCTATCTAACCAATCAATAGTGGCGCAGTTGATGAGTGACGGGAACATTCTCAAGCGATTCCTGAATGAGTCGCCGATGGGAGACATCGCCATCACGATACGTAGGTTTGCCTTCACTCTTTCTACGTAGAAACCGAACATGGCTAGTGGAGTCGTTTCTATTTTTCGACCCTAGGAATAATAACAAAAATATTTTGTTAGAATAATATGTTAGCTGGTGTACTAAAATAGCAATGGGCAGACGTCATTGCTTGACGAACTGACCACCGTTGGCGACCATATATCGGGTGGCGCAGCGCAAGAAGGAAGCTCCTACCAGATTATATCGACGATATAGTCAAAGTTGCAAGTAGTTTAAATAAAGATGGCACAAGATCGCTTATTGCAGGCCCTTGGCGAGGCCGATATCCAGCAGTGGATGATAAGAGCTGAAGGATAGCTGGATGGATGGATAGCTGGATGGATGGATAGCTAGCTTATTAACTATGTAAAACAATAAAATATTCATAGTTTCATTAACTTATCTTCGCTCATTTCTTCATTGATTATTTTCTTCTACAACCAGAACACTTCGAAATACTACACGGGCGTTTCAGTGACGGTGGTACCATTTTCTTTCAATAATCGGATCCAACAGATTTACAGATGTCATACTCACAGATTCCCTGACAGCGGCCTGCATCTTGTCCAATATTTCCACTTTCTCATCCATACCATAAAGATTTGGTATGTCGCCAGTATTCAGTAGCATATTGATGTCTTCCACCATACCCTCGTACATGATCTAGCCGAAAATTGATTTGATGAGCAAAGAATTGCAGCAAATACAATCGATAGTTCAAGATAGTTGGTTTGTCCTGTTTGAATTAACTTACTGGATTGTAAGTGATGGACTGAAGTAAAGGTACTAAAATCGGTGATATACCTATAATTTTTGAAATAAAATAATTTGAATAAGACCTGATTATCAGCGAACAGGAACACCAGCGGCTTGCCAATTATGCCGGCCTTCATCAACAGCTTTCTTATGTCATCTCGCCATTCATTCTGGCCATACACTCTGGATATTTCAATCTGTAAGTGTTTAACGACATATTACGTAATAAATTAAAATAGATAAGATGAAACATATGAAGAATCTGATGTTGTAGAATGAGGTAGAGGCATATACGCCCAAAAACTGACTACAGCTACAGCAGGGTGATTTAGATAGATGATTTGATATATGAATCCAATAATGAATAAGCCCAAGTGTTTATACCTGTACAACATTCATTTCCAGAATGCTGGCTGCCAACTTGACTGCACTACTTCTACCACTGCCACCCACTCCCACCAGCAACAAATTACCTAGAAAAGGAACCAACATTGAATCCTTACTAATATAATATGTTCAATAACGTAATTCATTAATGAAAAGTGTTATTATGAATCACGTGTAGCTTCACATCGTAGACTCTATTAGGCTGTGGATGCCTTTTGTTACAGACTATATTATAACAACTTCACTATAGTACACCTACTATGCTTATGACAACAATAGAACTGACCATTATCCTGCAACAGCACACGACAGCACCTGGAAATATGGTCGAGTGCATATCTAAACATAACCAGCGCCATGGGAGAAGACGACACCACGTTGTATTCATCCAAATAGTATTCCATCTTCACTGCCATATCGTCCAGATCCGTTACCTGATGCATATTTCAAAGGTTTAATAAAATTGTGCAAGCTGTATCTGTATAAAAGTTTATAGAATAATCGAAGACCATGACAAGCCTAATGTATATAATGATCTTCTTAAAACCCGTTTAGAGAAAGACATACGAAAAAGGAGACTCAGTTAAAGACATACGGTATGAGAGTAATATGTAGTTCCCCAGCCGAACCTGGCTTTACCTCCAAAAACTTTTGTACTATAGAGCGATTATTTACTCTCAAAATGTATATACCTGATCATAAATCTTTGGGTCAGCATCAGGTTCCATGTAGTTTCCAAAGAATATATTGGCAGCGTGTTTGTTACCACATTTTTCCCCTTCGGGAATGTAGCCCATTTCATTCATGACCTGGTCGAAGTGCACGCGAAAGTTAGAGTACACTGCTTTGGATGCCAAGTCAAAGAGACGCAATCTGGGGATGGAACATACCATTTATCAAACAATCATTTACTTTTCATTATTATTTAGGCTAAGCTATTATTTGATGAGGTTCCATCTGATGGTAAGTAAGCTTCATTTTGGGGTTTTACTTTAGTATAGTGAAAGATCTGCTAAACGTCCATCCGTAAGTCCTGACCAAGTCAGGACTTTAGTAACCTGAGTCACCTTCTACAACACTCGCAGAAGGGTATGGTAAGGTGGTTGTTGTATTCTTAATCCGTCACGAAGTGTAATGATGGGAGCATGCCTGCTCATCTTACTTTGTTCCACATTCTGACTTATAAAAGATAAGAAGCATATAAAAACTAACTTACCTATCAGATTCATCAATCAATCTATCATAGAAGACCCTGTAGATCTCATGAATCCACAGTATAACCAGTTTGTTGAGCTCTTTCAAGTGCGTAGATGGCACTAATAGTACGCCCTTGATGACCCTCGCAAAATCACGCAAGTTGAAGAGGTAATGGCATTTGCTTGGGGTGGGGAGAAATTGGAGCGTAACAGCCTTGTATACTTCCATCGTAGCAGCTACCACAGCCTGCAAAGAATATCATAGACCGGTTCTCTTAATCGCTTTGTATAATATGACAAGAGAGAGTGGGTTCGTGGTTTATTGTGTTTTTAATAGATCAACATAAATAATTTTGCGGATACACCATAACAATTAAATAACCATAGAACATACCTTTGCCTGCCTTTGAAGCGCCTCAGTAAAGCCCTTCGCAAGGTGCCAATCCATTATAGTGACGAAAATTTTGTTCAGTGTATTGTCCTCGAATGAGTCCAGGGTAATGAGTATCATATGGCGAGTTAAACGGGAGGTAATAAGGTTGGATCCTCCACCTGGTGGTAACATCGCGCTCACGAACAGCTGGAAGTGAAAGGTTTCATAATATACATTCAGTCAAGAAAGTATTGGGAATGGATGATTTGTTTATGGTTCCAAATTCAAATTTTAGTTTTTTTTTGTTGTTGTTTGATTGGCACAACTGTTATCCATTTTGGGGCGGAGTTTGAGTTGCATCTGTTATTTATATTAAATACAGTGCTGTTTTTAGTTATATCATATCTATTTAGATATTTTTATATATATTTTTAGCATTTGACATGCTTAGCATTATACATTAAACACAAAGTGAAAAATGTGAAATCGAAAATAACAGTCAGGAGCAGGATTTGAACCTGCATCTTCTGGATACCGTCCAGATGCTTTACCAATTCAGCCATCCTGACAATTGCTCCTGACTGCTAATTTCGATAACACATCACACTTAACGTCTTTGGGTGACGCCTGCGCCATCTGTTGGAAGTATTTTCATACATTATACCGACCAGGTAAACTTAATTTTACAATTAAGATTTTTACCTAATAATGACGCAAACCCTATAAATATTTAGATATTTTTATATATATTTTTAGCATTTGACATGCTTAATACTTTACATTAAACACAAAGTGAAAAATGTGAAATCGAAAATAACAGTCAGGAGCAGGATTTGAACCTGCATCTTCTGGATACCGTCCAGATGCTTTACCAATTCAGCCATCCTGACAATTGCTCCTGACTGCTAATTTCGATAACACATCACACTTAACGTCTTTGGGTGACGCCTGCGCCACCTGTTGGAAGTAAGTAAGTGAAATTTTGTCCAAACACTCAACAAATACCATCAAGCAACCACCATATTCACCAGATATGGTTCCAGCCGACTTCTTTCTTTTTCCTAAACTCAAATTACCACTTCGAGGCACCCGTTTTAAATCGGTCGAAGACATAAAGTAGAATTCGCGGCAAGAACTGAACTCAATTCCGAAAACAGCGTTTAAAAAATGTTTTGATGATTGGATTATTCGTTGGCGTAAGTCTATCGTTTCTGAAGGAGCATACTTTGAAGGTGATAAATTAAATTTGGATGAATAACAAAAATGTTGTGTATTATTGATCTTTTCCCGGTACTTTCTTGACAGAGTATATATTACAACAAGTAAGACTATGATATAAATTCATCTCAATTTGAAGAAAAGCCCGTGCCCAGTAGTGGTATTTTTACTACTTGTAGTAAGAAAGAAATCCTTTTATTTTAGTCTCTACAATATTGTTAAACAAAAGTAAATATATTTATTAACTAAGCCCTTAATAATAAATTATGGTGTAGAAGTCAAAAAAGGCCGCTACGCTGGTTTTCAGGCAGGACCATTGAAGTGCGAATAGGAGCCGCCACCGCAATATAAAACAATAGTAAATAAAAAGATACAAAAGATATGTTATATGGTTGTATACATACATACTTACATTAAGTACCTACATCATTCTTCAGAGCCCTAAGAAATGATAAAAGTAAAAGTACACTGTGAAACCACAATATATGTGTAATCCTTACTTCATTCTTACCTATATGCGTATAGTAGTGTATTTAATAATAATAGTAAATAAATATTCACGGACATTGCACACAACGTCCTCTGGTCCCAAACTAAGCTTAACGCTTGTGCTATGGGTACCAGATTACGGATATAATACATATATGTATTACTTTTTTTTTTGAAATACATATAATATATAGAAAACACCCAGATGCAGTACAAATATCTGTGTTCATCACACAAATAATTTTCTTGAGTTGGAATCGAACCCACGGCACGTGCACAGAAGTCGGTTACACTACCGACTAAGCCAAGAGGTCCGTAATTAGTAGTAAAAAAATGTTTTTTTTCATGGCATTTTTGCAGGATAGTTAAAGTAAGCGTGTATGACCAGAATCGTGTCATTGACAGTTACAATATCTCCCACCTTACGCTATGTCACCAAGCCTAAGCTTCATCGATAACTTTCTTTATGCGAATTATTTCCTTAGTATCATCGCAAACCCGACAATACTTCATAACATGAGGATAATTAAAGCTATGCATAGTATCCTAAATACTTACTACATCAACGACCTCTTGTCTCACCATCTCTTTGAGATCATACCAATGTCCATGATCAATCCATTGCCGTATCAGCTCCAATGGTGGTTGAGCTCCATATTGTTCTTTTTGGGGCATGCTCAAATCATCCACGAATAGAACACACTAAAATCAAAATTGAGTGTGGCTGTTAAATAAACCAACATGCCTTGGTGGATTAAGGTGAAACAGATAACAACATTTTTGGGCGTTATTTTCTGTAATCCCAAATATGTATGACTCGTTAAATTCCTCAGTTATTCGCAGGACTTGCGATAACGTAATAATGAATATTCCAACGTTTTTTTATTGCATGTGGTGGCAGACGAGTCACGGCACACCTGATGGTAAATGGTAACCGTCGCTCATGAAGTCAACTATACCAAGAGTATTTTCAAGCTGCTTACCATTTCATTTCACAGATATGAAATAAAAGAATTAACGACTATCTCCTGCTACAACCAAAACACATCGATGTGCTTCTTGGCCGGTTACACGGAAGATGGTGGTACCAAACCACTCGGGCCCGACAGCAAGTGAGTACTCCCACTTAGCAACCAGCCCTACCACCAGTAAAACCAAAGTTAGTAGACCGAAATTAATCAACCCAACATTTGATTCTAATATGCCTATTGCTATATAAAACTAGGAGTGCCCCATTGAAGCTTCTGTCAGTACAGAATAATGAGTTCCTATAATTTTTGCTCCAATGTTTGCCGTGTGGGGCCGGCTTTGCCGTGTGGGGCCGGCTTCAGAATTGTCCCACCCCTTTCTACCCACGGGAGTCGTAAGCGCCGACTGAGGGAATACCGGGAGAGTGGGCAGCAGCACTCCCTCGAGTATTAACAACACCCACTGCGATCGCCAACCCGCCTGCCAAGCGTGGCGATTATGGCACTATCCCCCATTTCTTGGGGAGGCCTATGTCCAGCAGTGGACGTTGATAGGCTGATGGATGGATGGATAATTGTTGCAATTGTATATCGTTTGTCAATTTAATCCTTCATTCATTTAAAATTTATATAAGATAATACCTACTTTTTTCCCCATAGAGGGGCCGAAGACGCCCTTACGTCTTCTATCTACTTTAGACATGATAATGTCTTGAGTCTGTAACAAACACACATCGATCTTAAAATATACTGTAATAAGGGTGAAATTATTTCTGTCGTGCAGCGGTAAGAATGTACACTTTAAAAGATTTGATATTGACAACCCATCAGAATTTTTTTCATTCACAATTGAACACAGATCAAATGCGTGCAACTTACATGTAAAAAAATAAAGCAAGCATTACCTTAATTAATCAAAGCAAACTCTTCCGTAAATACTCGTATTTAGGAATTTTTCTACTCCAATAAATTTTGAACGTAACGCTTTTGAATACAATATTCTCTTGTCCTTAACAAGAGAATATTGTATTCAAAAGCGTTACGTTCAATAAGTTGCCATTTGAAGGTGCCTCATAAAGGACTAATCAATCATGTTTAAATATTAAAAATATAGCACCACGCCCGTATTCCTCGAAGGGGTAGGTAGAAATAAAGTTAATGGAACACTGTATAGCTTTAAGAACAGCCAGAAGGCACAACTGGCTGGTCATAGGGGGTGCTGCTCTCACTTGTGTATGGTAGTGAATGTTGAGCATGGCAGAAAAAGCATGAGAGTATGATAAATACTGTGGAGATGAGAAGTCTGAGAAGCATAGCCGGAGTGACTCTAATGGGCAAAGTGAGAAATAGTGTGATACGAGAATGCGAGAATGCTGTGGTGTGAAAGAAGATGTAGTGACAAAAATAGAGAAAGGAATGCTTAGCTGGTTCGGATATGTAGAGAATGGATGAAAGAAGATTAACGAAACAGATATAAAAGGCAACTGTGAATGGGCAAGTTGGTAGAAGTCGACCTAGGCGCACGTATTTAGATCAGATCGGAGACGTTTTTAAGGAAGGCCAGGTTAAGACTACTCGTAACCAACGAGCATGCGTTAAAGCGCTGATGAAAATATATGAAGCGAAAGATGTGTGTCAGGATCGTAGCAAGTAGAGAGAAGTGGTCTCTGCCTAACCCTATGGGAAAAAGGCGTGGCAATATGTATGTATATGTATGGGTAGGCAGAGGTGTATTACACACCCACGGTTCGCCAGCTATGTTTAAGTCCCAGAAAATAGGGGGCGAGCCTATTGCCGTCTACCGAGCACAATTCCAAATTTTCTTTTTTATTTTTCTTTTTTATGAAAAACCTCAATAACACTGCCTCACCCGGCGACTGAACCCGAGATCTCATGATCAGGACGCTCATACTACTGCAGCACCACAGAGACAGTTCAATATTAAATACTTCCTCAGAATCTCCAGGATAACCAAAAATCCCGCAAGAATAAAAGAGAGTTCCCGCGTGTTGACAGAAAACGGGTAAGTAAACCAAGGTAGACAGAAATTCCTGGTACCTAGGTAGTCAAATGATGGCTACCCCTTGGCACTAAGTTCACCTCTGTCACCTTTGATCTATACATTTACATATTGTTTAATAATACGTGGGTGGCAAACAACCCCACCTGATGGTAAGCAGTTACCGTAGCCTCTAGGCGCTAGCAAAACTATAGGAATCACTAGCGTATCGAAATATCCAAAGAAAGGGACAGGAGGTGGAGAGGAAGCAAAATCAGGACAGGATAAGAAGGATAACAAGGAGAGGATAGGAATGGTAATATGGGAGGATAGGGAGGAGTTTTGGGCAAAATTAGGATTTACTTACTTGATTAGCTGTGGTCCTAGCAGAAAAGTTGATTGTGTTGGTGATGTACCTCTCTTTAGGCAAGGTAAGGAGGAAATTCAATATGAGCGAGGACTTGCCAGTACCCGTAGGACCCACGATCAGGATGGGTATGCGCGAGCGTACCATCTTCTGGACAAAGTATCGCAGGCACGCGTTTTCGTTCGTTAGAATTATTAGGTCACCAACCTGAAATAAAGGCTTGCATGTTTAACGATAAAAATAGTTGCATAGAATATTGTCGCAATATTTACTTTGATTACTTTAGCAATTGGGTCACTTCTGACTCTGTCAAGGTCCACCGCCGTTGGCTATATAGCGAATGACAAAAATGGCCAGTAGCTTACTGGCCATTCTAAAAATTCCCTACATCTTATCAAACATAACAATGAGACAAATGCATTGCTGTGATAGTCTAGCGGTAAAACCAAGGACTGCAAAGACAGTGGTATCGAGTTCAATCCCCAGTCCAAGGTTCAGGCTTCGTACGGCACACACCTCTGACTCGAAATTATATGTGGATTTGTTAACAATTTATCATTGTTCGGTGAAGGAAACCTCATACGGAAAGCTGCATGGCTGAGAGATTTACTCAACTGGCTTGTGAAATCTGCCAACCTGAACTGGGCCAGCGTGGTGGACTATGGCCTAATCCATTTCATCATAATAGTAGACCCGTGCCAAATAGCGGGACCAAAAAGGTTGAAAAAGAAAATCATTGACGATGAAATTTCAATACCTTCATATTAGAAGCTAATGGAACTTCCTTCTCCAATTCCATCCAGGGTATCCATGTACCGTTATTCCTTTTGTCGTACACAAAATCAAACACTGTGTCTTTATCCTGGAACAGCTGGTTCTTGGTCAGCTTGAACGATTTTGGCTTAGGGAAGGCTGGGTTATTACCCTCCAGAAGTTTACGCAGAAACGTGTCCATAATTTTACGACTCTCACCTAAAGGTTTATTATTTTTTAATTTTCTTTAAAGGCCCAAACAGGAAAATTACCAATCATTTGACCTAATTTAAAAGGGATTGGTCAAGGACAATCTGTACTATTATGAATCTGTAACAGAAGTGTGACTGTACATAGAAGATATTTGAGAAAAAAATACTGTTTTAGTGGATGTCTCTGAACCAACAACTAGTTGTTTAGAATTTGTGTTTGTTTGTTTGTTGTTGTGCATCGCACAAAAACTATTAAATCATTTCTATGACACTATTTTGTTTGATAGCTCTTGAATTACTTAAGAACCTACTTTAGGGTCCCGCTAGTATGCCAGGACCCTGAAATATAACCAAAAAGCTATTCTTGGTCTGCAGCGTCTCCATGGGCAAAGGCTAGTATTCTAAATTAGTAACTAACGAACTAAAACTAACTTATCATTACGCCATTTCCCTTGCGGGGTAGGCAGAGAGAATAGAGTGCCAAGAGGCTCTATTCTTGCATACATCTCTCGCTTCCTCAACATTGATAATTCTCTTCATACACGCTCGCCGGTTTCGGAGACTCCTGACTCCACCTTCCTTCA
The DNA here is from genome assembly GCA_948253155.1 of Leucoma salicis. Lineage (NCBI taxonomy): Eukaryota > Metazoa > Arthropoda > Insecta > Lepidoptera > Erebidae > Leucoma > Leucoma salicis. Next base: position 2,155,140 of record OX411812.1, read on the forward strand.
ATACATGACCGATTTAGTCTAGGTAGGTGAGTCTCGGTCTCCCCCTGTACCTACATCCTTCCACTTTCGCATTGTATATTTTCTTTAATTAGTAAGTATGTTGATGTTTATAATAGGATAGATTATACAAATTAGGCTAGAATTCCGACGCCCCATTTTACTTGCGCGGATGAAATTGCTACGTTATTTTGAAAGCTGTGTTTAAGCTACCTATTTAAGCTTTTTATTATTGACGGTAAATAAGAAAATACTAAAAGCTTAGTAAATTATACTTACCATTGATAGTAGCGCACAAACCCCAAACCAATGAGAAAACAAAAGTGCACTGGAGCCATATTGTACTAAATTGTGCTTCAGCTTCTAGTAGACAAGTGAACAGCCGCGTAAATGACTGTCAGAGAAAAATAATAGTAAAGTTCAAATCTATGATTTAATTAAAAGTCATAGGTATCGTAAGACTATAATCCTAATAAGTAATTTTAGGAACACTATTGGGAGTGAAAGTTAATTTGAAGAATACTTATATCAGGAAATATGAATATGAACGAAAAATACGCAAGAAATGAGCGAGATAGCTAGCAGTACCTATGGAATGACTAAAGCCTGACAAGCTAGTCGCTTGCAAGGATACAAAATACAATGGATGAATGGGGACAGGCCCGCATGGCGTAGGTACCACGGCAGGTACGCAAATATACGTGGATTAAGTTGCAAATCGATAACTTCCAAGTTACAGCGCGAGCTCGTGTTAAATTGACCTCGTAACCAAAACCATCAAAAATATTCAAATAGTTTATGCCTAGTCCTGACCGTAAAAATATGAATCATCAGAATTTACCATTATGTACGACTTAATAACATACATACATATTATATTTAGATATTTTTATGTATATTTTTAGCATTTGACATGCTTAGCACTATACATTATTTTTTCACTTTGTGTTTAATATACATACATATTGTCACGCCTTTTTCCCGTAGAGGTAGGCAGAGACCACTTTTCTCCACTTGCTACAATCCTGACACACATTTTTCGCTTCATCTACTTTCATCAGCGCTTTCATGCATGCTCGTTTTTCGAGTACTCTTAACCTGGCCTTCCTTAAGAACGATCTGGTCAAAATACGTTCGCCTAGGTCGACCTCTACCAACTTGCCCATTCACAGTCGCCTTGTATATCTGTTTCGTTAATCTTCTTTCATCCATTCTGTCTACGTGTCCGAACCACCTAAGCATTCATAATAAATCACGCTATAGGTTATTAACATGTCGTGGGGATTTAATTTGCAGGTCTACTTACGTGGAACTGGTGTATCTCCCCGACGTTGGAGAAATGCACACACCTGTGTAGTAAGAAGTCCAGGATGGGTGGCACCAGCCATTCTATGAGCTCCTGAATCAGTTCATACTGTTCCGGGATCAACTTCTTCGTTAAATACACGTTGTAAGACACGAGGTATGCGCGCCAACCTGCCATGATTTTATTACTTAATATACGGTCAAGGATATAGTGCCATAAACCTATCGTACGACTGTTATTAAAATTTAGCAAAAACCACATCATTTGCTAAATTTACTGCTTTATATCTAAATAACACTTGTAGTATAGCTTTGTGTCACTATATTTTTGATTTGTATTTTGTAATACCTGATTTGTATCCAAGACTAACTCATGAAGCGATAGAAATAAAGAAGTATTGAAATAGTAATATAGAAAACGGTTTTAAATCATTAAACCTAAAAGAACGTAGAGGCACAGTGTGGTTTTTGACAAAAAAGGATGGTCAATACTGCTATTGTAATGTTATCTATCTGCACGAAGTGAGAGCAGAGCAGCAGACACTCTTGCTCATCATTAACGGCGAATACCATCATGAATAATTCTCACCCAGTTGTTCTGGCTCCATATAGATCATGCCACAACGTGAGACGGTGGCTGGCGACGCGAATTCCAAGTCCGCTGGCTCGAAGATTAAATTCATTTTGTTTGTCATCTATTTAATAGATACATTTAAATATAAATGGTTTACTTTCCTTTCAAATGTGCTAATATATTATAAGCTAAACTTTAAGCTACTATAAAAGAATTATATCATTCTTAAACATTACCGAACAAATAAATTTTAACCAAATTTAATCACTTTTCGAGTCTAAAAGCATGTGCTACTAGATTTTCTCAAACTATTATTCTCTATGAGAGAGCTGTGCAAACCTGAATGATCTCCCCGCTCATGAGACACAGTTTCTTGTTATCATCTAGTACAGTGTTCATATTTTCAATCCAAACAGCATCCACGGGTCCATCAAACAGAATCCACTTGCGATCGCGTGTTATCGACATGGCGTACTCTCTGAACGCTATAGCTAAGACACCATCGGACCTAGCAACAGTTTATAAAGTAAACACAAACACTACGTTTTCTACTTAAAAAACATGAATAGTTGTTGAAATTTCATCTACAAAAGATAGGCGATAATGATCTAATCTTTATAATATTGGACGTTGCAGAGTATAAACTAGAGTATCGGTGATCCTTTATTGATCTCCTTAAGTGAACAAGCTGAGATTAAAATGATTTCGCGAACAAGCCAATACAAACTTACCATTCATGGGAAGCTGGATCAAAACAACCATACAACTGTCCCATAGTAATGGCTTTGGGGTTCAGGATGCGATAAATAGCGCCAAACTCCTTGTGACGTGGAGGTGGCTTCATCAGTTGGAGGGCACGAAGGGATTCGGCCAGAGCCTGATACGCTTGAGTCTTTCCTCCCATGGGCGGGCCCACTATCATAAATCCGTGGCGAACGAGCATCATTTCGTAGATCTATAATCCGAAAAGGAGGTCACGAGGGTAATTTTTGAAATATGCTATTATATTATTAATAGAACCCCATGTCTTTCAAAATTCTATAATGTTAAGAGTCGTGTCAGCGACGAGTGATGAGACAGGTAACAGAGATTGCGACAGCATTTTAGTTTTTATCACATTGTCACTTGTATCGATCGTTTACTTCAAAATTTTTGCTTTTGAGGTTGTATCTCAACTTATCGAAAACTTACTTATACGAATGCTAATTTTTATCTATATACTAAAGATTTACCTGTATGATTTTCTCCAAATACCATTCTGTGCCTTGAAGATTTCTCTTCTCTAGTTCTTTTTTGATGCAGCGCAATAATTCGGCACGATCAGGCTGTGGGATTTCTACGCCAGGAAAGAGATCAGAATATATCCCAGCGAATAGAGGCACATCCTAAGTGAAATACAATATAAATTTATTATTAATCTGTATTCAAAAAATTGTTTCAATATAGCTATCAAAAACTCTGGCTTAATCTGCAGCCAACCCCAAGGTAGATCTTCATATAGACAGTCGACTCGTGACAGTGGCATATAAAATATTAAGAGTTAAACTTATGTATATTACCACCTTAGAAGGTATTCTAGAAGGTACGCCAGCGGTACGCTACCGCTTTTATTGCTATCAAAATAATTTAATTGAAACTTCAAATTGTTTTTTTGGATATAGGTAAACAAAAATGATCTATCTCAGAAGTTTATCTATTGATATTATTTGAATACTAATCACAGACAAAATTGTCACCTGTGAGAGAAACTTGGGCATGTTAACATCGATGATGGCTCGCAAAACGAGCTGAGACTCGTCTTTCTCAGGATAGTTCTTCTTTAAAGCCCCTGATGCCAGAAGCACCGACTTAACAGCTCGCATGCCGTAATCATAGTGGTTTTGAGAGGAAAGTTGCTCGGAGCAGAGTTTGTAGGCCTGCACTATTTTGCGCGCCAAACTGAATATCATAAGATTTTTTATTATTTAGATATTAATATTCGTTTCATTAATAGGTATAATACAAAGCTGTTAGTTAACATATGGACCTCCTCTGCCGAGTGTTGTGGGTTCATTTACTTATATTGTTTATGATGGCAGACGAGCCACGGCCCACTTGATGGTAAGTGGTAACCGTCGCTCATGGACTCAACTATACTGAAAGTATAGTCAAGCCGCTGCGCACCATTTCATTTCTCAGATGTGAAATGAAAGAATATACGGCTATCTTCTGCTACAGCCAAAACACACTGACGTGCTTCATGACTGATCACACAGGAGACGGTGGTACCAACCGGTTCAGGCCCGATAGCAAGTGACTACTATCACTTAGTACCCAGCCCTACCACCAGTAATGCAATGGGTGATAATTGCTTGCTTCCCTTAGTCGCCTTATACGACACCTGCAGGAAAGGATGAAGTGGTGACACTTGTATTCTTAGTCCGTCACTACACGGACAGAAAATTTTGTAGTTTTGGTGACGCTATATTATGTTTGTAACGGAAGATATGGATGGATTTTGTAACAGATTCTTTTTTTATTTCATGTATTTGCAGACGAGCCACGGCCCATCTGATGGTAAATGGTAACCGTCGCTCATGGACTCGACTATACCGAGAGTATTGTCAAGCCGCTGCTCACCAATTCATTTCACAGATATGAAATGAAAGATTAAACGGCTGTCCTGCTACAGCCAAAACGCAACGATGTGCTTCATGGCCGTTCACACAAGAGATGGTGGTACCAACCCACTCGGGCCCGATACCAAGTGAGTTCTCCCACTTGGTACCCAGTCCTACCACCAGTCATGCAATGGATGATAATTGCTTACTTCCCTTAGTCGCCTCATACGACACCCATGGGAAAGAATGGGGTGGTGACACTTGTATTCTTAGTCCGTCACCACATGGACAAAAGATTATAGACTTTTATGATTATAGACTAAAAGAAAGGGAGTGAGTGACGAGATGAGGACTGATAGAGAGGTATGGATGAAAAACACATGCTGCACCGACCCTAAATAAAGGGAATAAAGGTAAGCTGATGATAATAATTTCAACAAATTTTATTCTATGAATTGTTTTTGGATGAGAGATAAGTTAAATTATAAAATTTTACGAGTACTCACGGCCCAGCAGTGACAAATCCATTGGAGTAAAGTGTGATCTCTCCAATCATGGCATAGTCAGGCACCATCATGGCGACGGTTCGGAACAGCACCTTCAAGTTGTCGGGCAGCTCAGTACGACCCGCATACCTGTGCGAAAGTATCGATATTAGTAAGGCGGTTAAGTTCTGATGAGAATTGAAATCGTATTTTAACGTCGCATTTTATTAGTTATTTGACGTATCATAGCGTTTAAACATTACAGAGTTAAAATAAAGAAAAAGTATAATTTTATATTTTAGTTTTTACAAGATGTTGCCCACGAGTTTGTTTGACTTTGTTTCGACTTATTATACATCCTTCTGTCCATTTCCTTGGAGATGGCAGCGCACGTGCCTCTGGTGTTTGCTAGGGTCTATATATATATATATATAGCACTCACCATTATGTAGACCGAATGCTTGTTTGGCAAACAACCGTTCCACGTACTTTAAAAAAACAGTTATGATAATACTCACCGAATTTTATCCCCATAACTTCCCATGTAAGCGTTAACATTAATAAAACGAAAGTTGAGTAAAAATACACTACTTGGAACAGGATGAACAAAATGTTGACTTAGTTAAGTGTAATATGTAGCACATAATGATTTCGCCTATAGTTTCAGTCGTGGCGGTCAGGTAAAACGTGGGTGTGTAATACACCTCTGCCTATCCCTTCGGGGATATAGGCGTGAGACTATGTTAGTATATTAGCTGCTGACGCGATGAGTATTATTGGTCTAATATATCTCATAGTGCTTTATTTAATTAGCGGGGGAAAAATCGAACACTATACCAAGGGAGGCTGTTCGACCACTTCACTTTTGAACCTGTGCTATCTTCCTTTCGTAGATGAGACCTCAATATATTGTGGTCTCCAGCGATTCTTCGATATTGTGGACGAAGCCATGCTAAGGTAACACTTGCTCCAAAAAAGTGGTGGCGTATAAAACTCTTCGAAATCATAGACCTTATAACAGCGATTAACCGCTACTGACGGCGATCCAGTAGTGCGACTGGGTGCGCCCGAAGGCGATGCAGTACTATCCACTTATAGTTGAGCAGTCAATTTATAAAAGAAAAATTAAAAATACCTACTTTTATAAAAAATAGAATAGAGTAAGCGCCCAATAGATTCGGCGCGAACATTAGCACATAGGCAAATGTTTCTACAAAATATGACGGTATCATTAACACCTGTTTTCATTTCTGACCCTAATCTTTCTAACTAATAAGAGCATTTCTATTGTATCTTAAGGCCTCGTCTAGACAAACGTGAGATCTTACCCAGGATTCATAGTGATAAATACAGAGCAAGTTGGATTCAAACTGATCTCGGTGCCCTCAAACACAAAGCGCTTTTCTCTCCTCAGGATCGCTAACTGAATCGACAGGATCTGCTGCGCAACCACAGAGAGGACTTCCAGTTCTATGCGGTTGAACTCATCGAAGCAAGCCCAAGCGCCTGACTGGGCTAGACCCTAGAGTTTTTTAGGGCATTTCTATAATAAATTTCTGTTAGCACCTTTGCAGCTTACTTATGTATTAAATTACCTCGACATCTGGAATGAATATTCCATCTTCTAATGGTCCGTATAATTTGTATGAGTTCAATTTTATGATACCTATGGCTGGTAGCAAACAACCTTCATAAAATCATCGCCGATCACCGCCAGCCGCATAGCATTGGCTAATCTACACATGGGCATCAATCAGCAAGGCCCTTTTATTTTAGTACTTATTCACACGATTATTTTAGGCTCTTTTAAGAACGAGGTTATAGGCGACAGGCCGTTTTGCCCATGCTTTTAATCATGCTACTAGTTACTGCTTACCGCAAGGCGTGCACATGATACATATAAGGTTGGGACTGAATATTATTACACTATCCAGATCTTATGATGGACTGAGGATTCCTTCAAAATTAATAATTATGTGGAATTCCTGTACTGATTCTCCAAAACTTATCCTAAAAATATCGAAAATTAATGTTACGTTTTTACGTAATCTCAACGTACTTTGAAGAACTTGCCCAGTGCCTTGTAGTCAAGACCATCAGAGCAGTTGAAAACCACGCATTTCTTAGCCACAGCCTTCGCTAAGTCCTTTGTGGTCTCAGTCTTGCCCGTGCCTGCGGGACCTTCCGGCGCTCCACCAAGGTTCAGCTTGAGAGCGCTCATTAAAGTCCTAAAATATAAATTATACATTTAAGATTGCAGGACTATTTAACGGTAAGAGCAAACTGCTAGTTACAGATTCAAGAGTTCTCAAGCTACAGCTGGTACTTATAGCTGTAGCTTGTAAACTCTCCACTACTCTTTATAATTGGTCTTTTCCTCTTTATATTCGCACTTCTAACCGTTTCATGGCAATTATATCTATGCCATGTGGGGCCGGCACCAAGAATAGCTCCACCCCGTCTCCTCCTATGGGAGTCGTAAAACCCGACTAAGGGATCACCGGGGGACCGGGTAGCAGCTTTCCCCTGTGTACTAAAAACATCCACTACGATCGCAAACCCGCCTGCCAAGCGTGGCGGTTATGGTAAAACCCCCATTTTGGGGAGGCCCATGTCCAGCAGTGGACAATGAAAGGCTGATGGATGGATGGATGGATGGATATCTACGGCAGAATTTGCGACAGTCGAACTGTCTCAAGCGCATACAATTACTAGGTACTCCTACCGTTGTTTTGCGTATGGTGAGTGAGAGCGCCGGGGGCCCAAACCCCCTCCCTATGCTCTTCTTATTATCCTTCCTATCATCTCCTTAGTATTCTATCTATTTTCTCCTTATTATCCTCTGTCTATCCACCTCATCATCCTACCCATCTTCTTTGGAGATAGAGACGTGCGAGTGATGCCTCTGGTGTTGCTAGCGTCTATAGGCTACGGTAACCGCTTACCGTCAGATGGGCCGTATGCCACCCACGTAGTATAAAAAAAAAAACTCAATTAAACTAAATAGCTTCCCCACGACCACATGCGTGAATTTCAAAATTGAGCCCAGAAAGAGAAAGTAAAAATTTTGTGATTGACAAAAAATTATAATAGTAATGGGTGAACCATTGCATTTATAGAAATAAATAGCAATTAAATTCTTACTGGGACAAAAAATACACTTTATATCAATATAGTATAGTCTGCCGTGTGGGGCCGGCTTTAGAATTGTCCCACCCCTCTCCATAATTGTCTCACCCATGGGAGTCGTAAGAGCCGACTGAGGGAATAGCGGGGGAGTGGGCAGCAGCACTCCTTTCGAGTATTAACAACATCCACTGCGATCGCCAACCCGCCTGCCAATCGTGGCGATTACGGCACTATCCCCCATTCTTGGGGAGGCCTATGTCCAGCAGTGGACTTTAAAAGGCTGATGGATGGATGGAGTATAGTTATAACAGACTGTGTGCCAAATAGTTTTTTTTAATAATTTTAATAGGATTGGTAATTTACTCGTATATCAAAGTGCTTGCAAAGGAGCAGAGTCTAACATATGTATGCTATATATTCCTCGGCAGAAGAGTAGCGTATTTACAATGTTATACTTCCTCGAGAATAGAAGCGGAACATAAGATACCGCAACAAATACCTGTTTTAAACTAAACCTTAAAATATCTCAAAGAAGCTTCTTTGCGTATCAGAGAAAGAATTACCTGAAGCATCTATCAGTAAGCGGCGTGGCCACCAGCCGACCAATATTGCCGAGGTATTCAAAGCCATACTCTACATCTGTGGTGATCATGGAACAAATCATCCTGTCTCCTCTCAAATAGTAGCGCAGCTGAGAAATCCAATTAAAGTCAGAGATGTCACAGACATTCTTCTCCACCATCTCTTCAATGATAGAACGCCCTGTAGTCAACAAGTACTATTATTGTTAAAAAAATTTATTTATCAATTAAATACAATTTTAATTAATTATCAATTAAATACAATTATTATATAACTATTTCACTGTTGGTTCAGTATAATATTTTTACTTGTTGCTGAACCTAAAGCAACAGGTAGGAACCCCTATTCAATACCATACCCCACCAGATACTCCGATGTTAAGGCATCGTGATATTTTAATGTTTGTAACATGTGGTGAACAAATCCGTCTAGAGACGTACTCCATTAGAAGTTCTAGTTCGATGACTGACGATTATTAAATCGTGGAACTTGAGGATAACCAGACGTGTGGAGCGTGCAGTCAATTCCAACTGCCTCGGTGGTGCAGCGGTAGTGAGAGCGACTGCTAGTCATGAGGTCTCATCTCCGAGTCGGGAAGTGTTATTGAGCTAAAAGAAAAATTCTTAGTAGCAGCCTGGAGTTTGGAAATGTGTCCAGTAGACGGCAATAGGCTCGCCCCCTATTATGTGGGACTTAAAGATACTTGGCGAACCTTGGGGTGTGTATTACACCTCTGCCTACCTCTTCGGATACAGGCGGGATGCTATGTTTTTTTATGTCAGTCAATTCCAGCAAATATACTTACCATGCACGTCAAGCACGATGAGAGCCTCTACAGTGATACGATTCCCAGGCTCGAGGTCGCCCTGCACCAAGTACACCAACCCGGTAATCTGCTCCGTGCAGTGGTCCACCAGTTCGGGTAGGGACTGAGACTGGATGGCCTCTGTCGTCTAGATATATAAATAATATTATAGATAAATCGCTCCTAAAATAAATATTTGATCAAAATTGAGATATAGAAGATAAATTCATAGCAATTTTTTTTTTTAAAGACGACACTGCACTAATGTATAATCCTTGTATCGTGGGGGACTTTACAAACATACAATTTTACTGAAACAAAGTAAGTACTCAGACTCAGCACAGAAATTTGTGGATCACACAAAGAGATGTCCTGTGTGGGAATCGTACCCAAAACACTTGGACGGGAAGCAAACATCTAAACCACTCCACCACCTGTGCAGTTAGAGAACAAATTAAAAAATAACCGTAATTGATGTTTTGGTGGCAGTCCCTATAGATTGTCAGAGACCTGCATACAAAATTCTGACTCTGGTCTCGTTCCAAGATCACTTATTCGGTTGTACCCCTAGCTGGGTTGTGGACGTTAGATAAGCTATCGTTCTGTGTAAATACTAGTGGATCAGCTATAACCAAACTAATCGGAAGTTGACCCCAACAAAGCTCCCAATAAGATGATGATGTTTGCGTAAAAACTCTTCTAAAAAGTGTCATCCATTGACAGTGTGTAGTGGTAGTTGCTTTACCCAGCATGAATGGGCTGACTCGATCGGGGAAATACCACCCTCTCACAAGAGATCAGCGTGTAATAACGGTAGTTACTACCGTTGTGTTTCGTATAGTGAATGAAAGAGCCGGAGGCCCAAACCCCATCCCTATCCTCTCCTTATTATCCTCAGTATCCTTATTATCCTCAGTATCCTTCCTACCCTCTCCTTTTTATCGTTTCTATCTACCTCCTATTCCTATCCTTGGAGATTGCGACAACGCCATGGGCGCGTGAGTGATGCCTCTGGTGTTGGTAGCGTCTATAGGCTACGGTAACCGCTTACCATCAGGTGGGCCTTATGCTTGTTTGCCACCACATAGTATGAAATAAACTTCAGTTATATATTTCTACAAAAAATATTTTGTTAATGTAACTAGACTGTATAATGTGAGGATATGCTCAGCTACTTTATACAAGAAATTATTTGTGAATGTGGAAAAAGAGAACTTTACTGCAACGGGGATTCGAAATTGCCTCCCTTCCAAGCCAGTGAAGTGCTCTAAACCGCTAAGCCATCGCAGTGACCGATGGCTATGTCCAATCTCCACACCACATAATATGTCTAACAACCCACGCAGATTAAAAAAAAAACGCCATCAAATTGCATAAATTTTAATTGCAAAACTATACTTGGATTAATGTATGTAAAAGCATCGGATAGGTGGCGGATTGGAAGGTACGCAGGTTCAAATGCCGCTCGTAGTAAATCTCTCTTTTTCCACATTCACAAATAATTTGTTCTTTAATGTAACAAAAATTATCATATTTTTGTTAGGAGAGCGAGAGAGGAAAAAAGTGACCAAGGATGCAACTAAATGGAAATCCGTTGTCTCTGCCTACACAACAGGCGTGAGTTTTTTGTATGTAAGTACGTACAATTACATTAAACACAAAGTGAAAAATGTGAAATCGAAAATAACAGTCAGGAGCAGGATTTGAACCTGCATCTTCTGGATACCGTCCAGATGCTTTACCAATTCAGCCATCCTGACAATTGCTCCTGACTGCTAATTTCGATAACACATCATACTTAACGTCTTTGGGTGACGCCTGCGCCATCTGTCGGCAGTATTTTCATACATTATACCGACCAGGTAAACTTAATTTTACAATTAAGATTTTACCTCATAATGACGCAAACCCTTTAAATATTTAGATATTTTTATATATATTTTTAGCATTTGACATGCTTAGCACTATACATTAAACACAAAGTGAAAAATGTGAAATCGAAAATAACAGTCAGGAGCAGGATTTGAACCTGCATCTTCTGGATACCGTCCAGATGCTTTACCAATTCAGCCATCCTGACAATTGCTCCTGACTGCTAATTTCGATAACACATCATACTTAACGTCTTTGGGTGACGCCTGCGCCATCTGCAATTGTCATCAGCAATTGTCAGGATGGCTGAATTGGTAAAGCATCTGGACGGTATCCAGAAGATGCAGGTTCAAATCCTGCTCCTGACTGTTATTTTCGATTTCACATTTTTCACTTTGTGTTTAATGTATAGTGCTAAGCATGTCAAATGCTAAAAATATATATAAAAATATCTAAATATTTAAAGGGTTTGCGTCATTATGAGGTAAAATCTTAATTGTAAAATTAAGTTTACCTGGTCGGTATAATGTATGAAAATACTGCCGACAGATGGCGCAGGCGTCACCCAAAGACGTTAAGTATGATGTGTTATCGAAATTAGCAGTCAGGAGCAATTGTCAGGATGGCTGAATTGGTAAAGCATCTGGACGGTATCCAGAAGATGCAGGTTCAAATCCTGCTCCTGACTGTTATTTTCGATTTCACATTTTTCACTTTGTGTTTAATGTATAGTGCTAAGCATGTCAAATGCTAAAAATATATATAAAAATATCTAAATATTTAAAGGGTTTGCGTCATTATGAGGTAAAATCTTAATTGTAAAATTAAGTTTACCTGGTCGGTATAATGTATGAAAATACTGCCGACAGATGGCGCAGGCGTCACCCAAAGACGTTAAGTATGATGTGTTATCGAAATTAGCAGTCAGGAGCAATTGTCAGGATGGCTGAATTGGTAAAGCATCTGGACGGTATCCAGAAGATGCAGGTTCAAATCCTGCTCCTGACTGTTATTTTCGATTTCACATTTTTCACTTTGTGTTTAATGTATAGTGCTAAGCATGTCAAATGCTAAAAATATATATAAAAATATCTAAATACGTACAATTATTTCTAATTCGTGCATAGATCATAACATAAGACTTCTAATGAACTAGTTCCTCAGGAATGATTCATAAACACATTTTTTCTAAAGCTAGATACCTCTGACGTATATTGCACGCAAGAGCCAGCCTGTACGATCTGTCCCGGCCAGATTAGCACCCAATCTTCACGCGTCGCGTTAGGATACGCGTTGACCGCCTCTGTAGCCACATCTCGTAGGCTCACCATCATCTGGTGCTCTAGCTGCTGCAGCCAGCGCTCCACCATACCCTAAATCAGAGGATATTGTTAGTTAATTTTGAAAGAAATCAGATTACAATCGATATTCTTCAAATAAATGTAATTTTTAAAGTTAATTGAATGAATAAGATAATACAAAAAAATAGATCAAAGCTCGCTCTTGCTCGGAGTTTGATAATACTTCGCTCCCTTTTCGCTAGATGGCGTGAATATTTGTAGTCAAGAGTTGTCTTTCTAAGTCACAAATACTTGTAATCATTTTATGCTGGCGCAACCAGGATTTGCAACCCAACCACGTTATTCACTGCCACATACTTACGACTAGACCATAGAGGCAAGGTTTCATGACTTGGAAGAAAAACAATAATTGTAGCTCTTACCTTAGCATCAGCAGGCTGTATACTCGAAGAAAGCTTGACGATCTCTCCCTCAGCGGATGCCATACCAATAATTTCTCCTGCGTGGTTAAAGTCCAAAGTGTAGATGCCTTCGAAGCATTTCTTCAAATGCGGCTGAACTCGCATTGGGTCTTTTGTCTCCGAGAGAATCTCCAGCAACTCGTCATTGGATAAGAAGAAGAATCTGGCAAGTGTATTTATATTTAAAAAAAACCAGGCAGTAAGTACTAACACAGTAACCGTTTACCTGGTACACTACAGAGGTGGCCGCAATTCATAATAATGTCTCATACACAAGCTCGTACTATCCCGAAATTATACCTTTATGGCAAACAAATTGTATAACCCATTTGGTAATGCAATGCTAATTTTCCTCCTATTACAATTGAGGGTCTTGTTAACAATGGGACAAATAATGATGAATGCACTTTAAAAGAAATAAATTTGTTACTTGCGAAAAAAAATACCTTTTCTTCTCCAGCAATTATGAATGTTTAATTTAAAGGTAACTGATATTTTATATTTAAGCAATAAAATACACAAGCTTTTGGCTAAAAAATATTTACCTAGGGAAGAATAGTCTCTTCTTCTCCAAATAATCATTGAGTCCTCTCTGAATATCATCCAATAATGCATTACTATACTTCAGTTTCCGCAACAAGCCGGGGTAGTCTGTGGCTGGTAGGACAGTGGGTTCCTTCATAGTGGCTAGCATGATCGTGCGCCATTCTTTGTCCACATCGCGGAAGTTCCGCGCTTCTGTTGGCATCTGGCGCATGATATCCTCTGATGAAAATATTGGTTCAAGATACATCCAGGTGGCTTGGCACTGGAAGCAACAAATTACTTTTTGTGGTTACAGATCCAAAAAGGAATGCTAAGTGGTGGGTGAACTCTTAGTAAACTTTTAGTTTATCTCTATTGTAGTAAAATACGTGTGCATTTCCATCCTATTGCTTACAATCCTTTGCCCATTCAATGGTAAGTGGATACCACTGCTCATAGGTTCAGCAATAGTGATATCGAGATGGTTAAGTATTATACCTGCAGCCATTGGTCAAGAATATCTTGCATGCTAATCAGCTTCTCTTCCCAACGGATCATATCAGTTTCGAAAGCTTTCACATAAGGAGATCCCCGCATGGTTTGTGACTTCAAGATGTGGTCATCCAGCTGTTGCTGAATTTCGTCTAGTCCAGTCAAAATACCAACACCAGTATCTCTGGAATAATATGTTAAAGATTTTTCTTACTCCATTTATGCTAGTTTTTAGAGTTTGTAAAAAATATACGATAACATGATTGTAAGTGATAAGACTGCTTAGATAATGGTATTATTTGACGGGCCTCGTGGCGTAGTCAGTACTGTAACCGACTTCCGTGCACGAGGTCGTGGGTTCGATTCCCACTCAGGACAATTATCTGTGTGATGAACACAGATACTTGTACTGCGTCTGGGTGTTTTCTATTATATGCATGTATTTACAAAAAAAAGTAATATATGTATTATATCCGTAATGTTACCCATAGCACTTGACAAGCTTTAAGCTTAGTTTGGGACCAGAGGACGTTGAGTGAAATTTCCGTGAATATTTATTTATTTATTTTATTGAGTTCAATCCCCGGTCTTGGTCTAGAAACTTAAGTTATGTCATACAGTTCCAGTGGTCCGTCAACACAGGTGGAGAGGCGGCGGACGATGAGTTTATTGTGGTGCGTGAGGGCTCTACACTACTCTGTTCGTTGCCCATACAAACATATGGTTCGCCTGATAGTAAGCGTGATCATCAATGCGACATTGCCAGCCCTTGAGAGAAAAGATAACTGGGATAGATGAAGTAAGGAAGGCATAAGAGGATTTGGACCTAACTCTCTCATTCATCACACAACTCCGAAAATTATATGCATGCTGCTTGATGACATGGCACCCAGTGGTACCGACCACTCGGGCCGATAACAAGTGACTACTTCTTTTCCCTTAGTCACTTTATACAAGACCTGTGGCAAGGAATGGGGTGGTGACCCTTACATTATACTCAACTAGTACTTACGACATGATCAAATCATCACTTCATCCATCCATCCATCAGCCTTTTAACGTCCACTGCTGGACATAGGCCTCCCCAAGAGAACGCCACAACGAGCGGTCCTGTGCCGACCGCATCCAACGGCTCCCCGCAGCTTTGACCAGATCATCGGTCCATCTGGTGGGGGGCCGTCCTACGCTGCGCCGTCCGATACGTGGTCGCCACTCGAGAACCTTTCGTCCCCAACGGTTATCGGTTCGTCGAGCGATGTGGCCTGCCCATTGCCACTTCAGCATGGCAACCCAGCGGGCTATGTCAGTCACTCTCGTTCTCCTACGGATCTCCGTATTACGGATTCGATCACGTAGGGAAATACCAAGCATAGCCCGCTCCATGGCCCGCTGAGCGACTTTGAGCCTTGATATGAGGCCAACATTCAGAGACCACGTCTCTGTTCCGTATGTCATCACTGGTAACACACACTGGTCGTAGACCTTCGTTTTCAGACACTGCGGAATATTGGACGAGAAGATCTTCCTTAGCTTCCCGAACGCTGCCCACCCGAGTTGGATTCGTCGATTGACCTCTTTCTCGAAGTTGTGCCTACCTAACTGGACTGTTTGTCCCAGGTAGACATAATGGTCGACAACTTCGAGAAGCGCACTCCCGACTAGGACCGGTGCTGAAATGACATGGACATTAGACATGACTTTCGTCTTGTCCATGTTCATTTTGAGACCCACTAGTCGGGAAACCCTGCTGAGATCATTGAGCATGGTGCCAAGGTCCTCCAGAGATTCTGCCATGACTACGATGTCGTCGGCATATCGAAGGTGAGTGATGTATTCGCCATTGATGTTGATGCCGAATCCGGTCCAGTCCAAGAGCTTGAAGACATCTTCCAATGCAGCGGTGAAGAGTTTCGGGGACAAAACGTCTCCCTGTCTAACACCTCTCTGCAGTTGGATCGGTCCCGTACTCTTGTCCTGAACACGGACTGACATGGTGGCGTTTCTATACAAGCACTTCAGCACTTCGATGTACCGATTGTCAATTTGGCACCGCTGATGGGACTGCAGCACCGCCCAAGTTTCGATCGAATCGAAGGCTTTCTCGTAGTCCACAAACGCCAGACACAGAGGCCGATTGTATTCTTCGGTTTTCTGTATAATCTGGCGTAGCGTGTGAATGTGGTCTACGGTACTATAGCCTTTTCGGAACCTGGCTTGTTCGGGAGGCTGGAAGTCGTCAAGCCTGCGCGTGAGTCGATTTGTAATGACCCTCGAAAACAACTTATAGACGTGGCTCAAGAGCGAGATGGGTCTATAGTTCTTCAAGAGGGTTCTGTCACCTTTCTTGAAGAACAGCACCACCACGCTTCTGGTCCACGACTCTGGAACGTCGCCCCCGAGAACGACGGAATTGAACAGCCTCTGAAGAGCTTTTAAGACCGGCTTTCCGCCTGCTCTCAGAAGCTCTGTAGTGATTCCGTCATCTCCCGGTGCCTTTCCGTTCTTTAGTTGTTTGAGAGCCATTCTGATCTCGTACAGGCTGACGTCCGGGATATCTTCGGTAAAGTGTCGAGTTAGCTTGGATCTGGGGTCTTGGACCAAGCCAACAGCAGGGCTCTGGGATCTGTACAACTGTCCATAGAACTGCTGGACCTCTCCCAATATCTCATCTCGAGAAGAAATGATAGTGCCGTTGTTGGTCCTCAGTTTAGTCAACTGACTTTGGCCAACAGACAGATCTCTTGCGAACACTTTCGAGCCTTGGTTCCGCTCTATCGCTTCTTTAATACGGGTAGTATTAAATTGGCGAATATCGTGTCGCACAGCTTTGGAGATCTGTCTGTTTAACCGCCTTAGGCAGGACCAATCGGCTGAGGACTGGACTATCATTTCTTTTCTCCTCTCCATGAGTTTGAGAGTATGGTCCGAGAGTTTACGGTTCCTACTGACGCGACGGGCCTTGAAGTAAGTCGACCCGACGGCGTGGACAGTTTGCACGAACCTGCTGTTCGTATCGCTCGCTGATTCACACTCATCTAGACATTGGAAGCGATTTTGTAGTTCGAGCTGAAAGCTCTCGGGGTTCTGGTATTGGGCAGGTGTTGGTCGGAGCGTAGACTTCATCAAACGCGACCTCTCGACTTTTGTTCTAATATTCAAGATGCCCCTGACTAGTCGGTGATCACTCCCAGTTTTAATCCTGCTGATCACTGAGACATCATTGAATATGTGTCGTTTGTCCGACAGGATGAAGTCAATCTCGTTTTTCACTGAACCATCAGGGCTAATCCAGGTCCATTTTCGCTGGGGCTGCTTCCTGAAGAAGGAATTCATCATGAAGAGGCCTTCCTTCTCCAGAAAATCAGCCAGCATCTGGCCCCTGTGGTTCCTCTGCCCAAATCCATAGTGCCCCACCTTCAGCTCATCGTCTGTCCTTTTGCCTAGTTTCGCGTTAAAGTCTCCCATAACCACCGTGAAATAGGTTTTAGACAAGTGGATGGCCTTCGAGATGTCCTCATATAGGGCCTCCACCTCGTCATCGGAGTGTGTAGAGGTCGGTGCGTAAACCTGTATGACCTTCAACGAATACCGTTTGGTTACTCTGAGTATAAGGTACGCTACCCTACTCGACACACTTTCAATCCTCTCCACGTTGCCTACGAGAGACCTGCGAACGATAAACCCGACACCCCCTTGGGACTGGTGGTCGCCCTCCCGGTGGAAGAGCAAGTTCCCGGACTGGAGGATTGTCTTACCCTCACCCTCTCTTCGGACTTCTGACAACCCTATAATGTCCCAGTGGATCTTGCTCAATTCCTCTTCCAGCTCGGTGATTCTCTCGTCGGTCCGAAGTGTCCGAACGTTGTGCGTTACCAGGGCCAGAGGTCGTTGTTTATGGTAGCCTATCCGCGACCGGAGATTCTTCGCACCCCCTGCTCCGCCGTTACCGGGCCCGCTACCGTTAGGCCACGGAATAGCGGAGCTGCCGTGACTGAGGGCCGTTTTTTGTTGGGTGCTCATTTTTTTTTGGGGGATATTGCCGTAATCGCCACGCTTGGCAGGCGGGTTGGCGATCGCAGTGGATGTTATTAATACTCGAGAAGTGCTGCTGCCCACTCCCCCGGTATTCCCTCAGTCGGCTCTTACGACTCCCATGGGTGGAGAGGGGTGGGACAATTCTAAAGCCGGCCCCACACGGCTCATCACTTACCACAAAGAGATTTTTTTTTTGTTTAGGCGGGAAAGAATGTATAGACCTAACCACACACCGCGTCGTTCGGGGCAATGAACAGGGTAGTGTGGGGCCCACATCCACTAAAGAAACCCGCCGTGTGCTGTCTCTCCGCCTGTGTTGACGGACCACTGGTACTGTGTTGGATTACTTCAGTGGCATAAAGAAACAACCTACTCACCTGTATTGCATTACCTCAAACTTGATTCCGACCCATTCATCTTTCATCTTGTTCAAAGCCTTCTCCAAAGCGTATTCCTTAGACGCATACTGCTCGATCTCTTCCAGCTGGGTGGCGTGCACGTGGACGCCCTGTTCCACCATGTCTGCGAGGGTTGTCTCTGGATCGTGAACCACTTCGGTGCCAATCAGCTCGCTTATTTTAGCCCAGTGACGGTCGCGCATACCCTGTCGAATTTCATATTATTTTAGATTTTGTAAATAATAAACATGCTGAGTTTGACGCATTTTTTTGCATTAATGACGGCAAATAAGAGCATCACCCACGTGGTAAAAGCGATTACTATAGCCTGCCTATATTCTAGAGATAAGAGGTGAAAAATTAGCAAACAGGGCCTGCCCGAGTTTGGGTCTGCCGCTGCCTTAATCATTGAACGAAAAACTTCAATATTTTGAGAGAGGGTGGTACTTCCCTGGTCAAGTTAATCAATGGGCTGCATAAATGCATGTTAGCATCAGTAAGAGATGTAATTAATTTCCATGCAGTATTATTGAGCTTTTTCGTAAAAAGAAAAATTTTCAGTATCGACCTGGAGTTCGGAAATGCGCCCGGTAGACGGCAATAGGCTCGCCCCCTATTAATTGGGACTTAATATATATAGCTGGCGAATCGTGGGTGTGTAATACACCTCTGCCACCCATTCGGGAAATACAGGCGCAATGCTATGCTATGTTTATTCGTTCCTTAAATACTCATATCGAAAACTTTGTTGCCGAAGTAACACGCTTTATCGTGTTTCTTATCAGACCACTAATATACCACGTATTTTAGTGTAAGAATTGAAGTATCTGTCTATCAAAACCAAAGTGACGATTAATAAATACAACAAATTACGAGTATCAGCTATGATAAAATAAACTTTTACCGAATTTTAATTTTCTGCTATCTCCAAGTTTGGGATATTTACAGCATCCGTAATTACATTAACATTGCCTTCATCTTTGTAATGTCATAATGAATAAAGAATTTTTCAGAGAGCTAATAAAGAGAGGAAAAGGTGTAACAAAAACGCTATCGGATAAGCCGGGATAGTTTACCCTCACTTATGAATAAACGGTAAGAATATGACGCATATGTCTTCTATTGCGAATCGCAATTCCATAAAGGGATATCTAATACAGAATGAAGCTTATTCGAATACAAGAAATTATGGAAAATTTAATCCAGCATCCATCAGCCTTTCAAAGTCTACTGCTGGATATAGGCCTCCCCAAGAGAACGCCACAACATGTGTTTCACTCATATGGGGGATAGTTCCGTAATCGCCACGCTTGGCAGGCGGGTTGGCGATCGCAGTGGATGTGGGAGTGCTGCTGCCCACTCCCCTGGTATTCCCTCAGTCGGCTCTTACGACTCCCATGGGTGGAGAGGGGTGGGACAATTCTAAAGCCGACCACAGACGGCAAAAAAAATTAATAGATGTATGTAAATGATTAAACACCTTATCACAATTATTATTTATCAAGCCTGATTATAGATCCTCAAGAGCATTTTACTTCTTTATATTATACACTATTCACGGTAGGTAACAGCTGTGCACCTGGTGGTTCACAAAATTATATCGTCTTGTCTGTAATTGGTATAGACATAGGGCCGGTTGTTTCAGCTATACTTGACGCACACGTAAACGTCAAAAATGGAGTTAACCATCGTCAAAATAAAAAAAGCGTTGTTTCACGAAATGAGGTCCTTAACGTACGTTAAATAATAACGATTACGGTAACAGATGTTCCGCCCACTGGTTAACTTAACTTTCGGTGCGTCTAGCCATAGATATATATATATATATATATGTCGGCATATAGGTACTATATGGATGGGTCTAACAAACAGTAGGTACCTACAAAATTATGGAGACTTTTGTATTCGTCTTTATTCTACGAGAGTTGTTTATCTAGTGATAATAAAAACAATGTAGAAAGGAAGAAAAAAGTCTTTAAAACACCTGTTAACAACCTAAATTTTTGGGATGAGCAGGAATTCATATGTTGGAATTCATTAATTGCAAGATATCGTGAGACTATCGTGTACCTAATAAAGGAAGTAGCTCTATTGTTGACAAGTTGTTGTTGTTACTTTGATTTAAAATGTATTTGTCTATAATATTTCAGAACCTTGGCAGTAAAACCTAGCCTACCTATAGATCAGGTACTTGCTACTCTACAATGTTATGGTTCAGGATCGCTTATGAGATGTGTTGGGCATAGATTTCAAATCAAACTTTAACAGACGTGAAGTCCACGGTTGGTCTCCACCGGCATTGACTTCTGCATGAATAGCTTATTTTTCTTTATATTACCTAATAATATTGTCACAATTTACAACTAATAATAAAGGAATAATTCAAAGTTTTGTCATTCGCGTCATAAATAATAAAATAAATAAGTAATATGTATTTTGAAATAAAACTTCGTTTACGGAATCTATCGCGTTTACTTAATTTTACTACTATCCCGACGTTTCGAATACTTTACAGTATTCTCTACTGAGTAGATGAGACCGTTGAAATAACATATCAGCCTTGGACGTCTATCGTCTAAGTTCACCCGTGATCATGAATGCTGTGAAGTATTCGAAACGTCGGGATAGTAGTAAAATTAAGTAAACGCGATAGATTCCGTAAACGAAGTTTTATTTCAAAATGTGTTACATTCGCGTAAATATCATAAAGTATTAAGTAATATGTATATATAGTATATCCATTACATATTACTTCCATGACAAAAACAAAAAAACCATAGACCTCAACCCATCCTCTGTCTATGATAAAAAAAAGATAAACTGACGTATACGGGCAAATGTTGGCATACTAGAAAATTCTCCCATCTATTTTTATTACGAAAATACGTTGCTATGTGCTTGCCAACTTTGACGACTGGTTTTTTAGGCAATGAAACAACGCTTTGTATTTAACGTACGTTAAATATCGTTCGTAACCGTTATTTTTTGACGTACGTATGTTACGATAATCAATCGTTTAAAACAACCGGCCCATAGACGCGTGATGTCACTATAATCGCTCAACCAATCACGAAGATATTTTGAGAACTCTCAACCAATGACAATGTCACGATGCGATGTCGATACGATTTAATGAGTTAACACATAGCATCACGCCTGTATTCCCCGAAGGGGTAGGCAGAGGTGTACGACACACTCACGACTCGCCAGCTATGTTTAAGTCCCACGTAATAGGGGGCGAGCCTATTGACGTCTACCGGGCACATTTCCAAACTCCAGGCTGTTACTGAGAATTTTTCTTTTTAGGAAAAAGCTCAATAACATTGCCCGACCCGGGAATCAAACCCGAGATCTCATGATTAGCAGTCGCATACACTACTGCTACACCACCGAGGCAGTTATAGTAGTATTAGTTTACATCCTACGAACCCCGAGATCATTTTTAATATCTGGTTGTAGTAAACATGTAGCAGTTTCCTCTTTTATGCATAGACACAATAAAGTATCACAAAGGTCAAGAAAGTATAAAAAGATATAAAACGCTATAAAATAACTAAAAAGATCTTTTGTCTTTTCCTTGTTATTCATGGACTATATATACATACATATATTATATAAAAATATTATAATAAAGTTTCTACTGACCTGATTACAAATAGCACACAGCACGGGCAGCAGCACTTTGAACTTCTCTACTTTGTTCCTGACCATGTCTGCAATGCGCTTGGCCCCAGGGTACTCGTAAAGCTGCTTACCCAACTTGTACAGAAGCTTCCACCAAGCTTCCACGTCCTCTGCTATCTGTTCTGCATCCAGGCCAAGGAATGGACCGTGGTACCTAATAGTTACGTTAACATGCATTAAGTGGACCAATTTTGAGAAAAGAAAGCCTCGAAGCAACCACAACTCACCAAGCCAACGTGATATTAGACCAATTTATTTCGGATTATGAAGGATTTAGGACTATCACCAGATGGGCCACATGGAGACAAACATACTTAATAGGTATAAAAACAGAAAGAAGATCCCGGCCCAAACTTGTTTGATGATATCGATTGTAGGCGGTTTTAAATCCAGAGACGCTAGGACCCAATGTCCAAAATGGTTCTTAAGTGATACATGAGAGTGAACTTACCACTTCTCATATCCATCGTAGAAGTCATGCGACGTGTGCCAGAGACGGTGGAAAGGATCTATGCTAGTTAACATGGTTTGTAAACTGAAGTACACGGATTGATCCTGGTCTAAGAGCATCTCTTCGTTGATTATGTCTTCCGCTTCGCGTTTATCTTCCTAGTAAAAATGCAAAGAACTGTTACACAGCAGGTTAGTGCAAAAGAACTATAGTTTTTACAAACGTTTCCCATATGACATATTACTGTCCATGATTTACTTCATACATATATACATACCTATCCGAAAACTCTTACATAAAATGAACGAAATTCTCTGACGTGATTAATTTAAATCAGTTGGCCAATTATGGTATGCCTTTACAATGCATGTACATATTATAACAAAAAAAAAAGCCTGCTCTACATCTGCTATTTTGAGCGTAACAATTTTTTTATATAAGTGAGAGCAGAAATTGAACCTGCGACGACACCAGTATACGTGATGTATCTGCTAAGCCATGATACCAGAATACTCAGTTTCGCACTTTGTGTTTTGGGTAACGGTGACCCATCTTAATTTATTGTGACTGCAAGGTAAAATAGCTATTTAATCATATGAATCTGCAAGGTGAAGAGGTTTACCTATTGTAAATTTTTCTTTTTTTGTTAATGCGGGAAAAAAACTACCTAACAGCACACTCAGTCAGGCCATGAACAGAGAAGTGTGGAACCCTTACCCACTAAACAAACCCGCCATGTGCCGTCTCTCCGCCTGTGTTGGTGGGCCACTGGAACTGTGTTACATTACTTCAGTGGTAGCTATTGTAATCCTGCCTTTAATAAAAGACATTGAACCTTCCGTCACCGCTAATAATAAGAGAATAATATCAGTATGCCCTAGTTATCCGAGTCTTGTAAACATACATATACAAATATCTCTGTCCGTGTGGTGACGGACTAAGAATACAAGTGTCACCACCCTATTCTTTTCCACGAGGGTCGTATGAGGCGACTAAGGGAAGTAAGCAATTATCATCCATTGCATGACTGGTGGTAGGGCTGGGTACCAAGTGGAAGTACTCACTTGGTATCGGGTCCGAGCGGGTTGGTGCCACCATCTCCCGTGTGACCGGCTATAAAGCACATCATTGCGTTTTGGCTGTAGCAGAAGATAGCCGTTTATATTTCATTTCATATCTGTGAAATGAATTGGTGAGCAGCGGCTGGACAATACTCTCGGTATAGTCGAGTCCATGGGTAACGGTTACCATTTACCATCAGATGGACCGTGGCTCGTCTGCCACTACATGCAATAAAAAAAAAACATAACTTACAAGTAAATTCTTCAATATCTCATCGACTCTGCCTACAACATCCTTCAATAAGTCCACGTTCAATAATGGCGGATCAAAACGACGGAATAACTCCAAATCTTTCTCATGTTTCTTCAGTTTATCCTCGAAGATCGTCTTACGACTCCTCAGTTTGTCTTCTGCCATGGTCTTTTTGGTGTTAAGCGTCTTGATAGTCAGGTCTATGGTTTCCTCCATGTCGAGAGGCCACAGGAAGACACGAGTATTGAGATTGATATCTTCAACTATAACAAAATTAAACTAATAATTGACTTCCTGGAGATAAGTTATATTTCCTAGTTCAGAAGACTGGCAAAAAGAAAATGATAGAAGCGCCGAATTTAAATAAGTTAATATTCACGGACATTTTCACACAACGTCCTCTGGTCCCAAACTAAGCTTACGCTTGTGCTATGGGTGCCAGATTACGGATATAATACATATATTACATTTTTTTGTAATACATATCTACATATAATAGATAGAAAACACCCAGACGCAGTACAAATATCTGTTTTCATCACACAAATAGTTGTCCTGAGTGGGAATCGAACCCACGACCTCGTGCACGGAAGTCGGTTACACTACTGACTACGCCACGAGGCCCGTCCATTTAAACCAATTCCAAGGGGTAGGTCACTGAATTCAAGGTGTTTCTTGTATATCAAACAATATTTGGAAAAGCTTTATCTAAATTTTCATACATACTTAAACAACAAATTGCAAACTGTTATAAAACAGCCGCTTTGCACTTTTCTCAATACAACGAGACGTGACAGGTCAACCAAGTCGCTTCCATTTTGATTATTGTAATTTCAGTTGCGTTCCCACGGGAAATCCAAATTTTCTTTTCATAATTTAATTTTACTTACACCGAGACTCACCCACCTAGACCAAGTCAGGAAGGAAGGTGGAGTCAGTAGTCTCCGAAACGAGTTATGAATGTTGTGGAAGCGAGAGATGTATACAAGAATAGAGCTGAAAATAATAATGGTTTGTTCACATACTCGTATATGCACTACCTTCTAGGGAAAACATCGTGAGGTAACCTGCATGCTTCAGACATTTTTGACGCGAAACATCTAACGCGGAAGGAGGGTAAAATCGGCTGTTAGCGTGACGACGCTTTTATTTTACAAGTACTTGACCCGTTCAAATCTTGCAAGTAAAATTTGACACTCTTCTCGGTTTCTGATTGAGCTGAAATTTCACACGCATATGTATATCGTATGACAATGCAATTTTATTATGACATGGAGATGATAATGGAGCTGAAAGGTGGACATAGGAACTCTTATAATGAAACGGCGCCACCCTATCGAGTTTGGGCTCGTATGATTCGTCTTGACGAGTACTTTGTCTCTAGAAGGTATTTAAATGGCACAACTCCATCAATTTAGGTCTAGTTTGAATTGTCTTGACTAGTACTTCAGTCCTAGACGATATCCAGGGTCTGATGATGGAACTGGAAGGTGGCCATGAGAACTCTGTAATTAAATGGCACAACTCCATCGAGTTAGGTTTAGTTTGAATTGTCTTGACTACTAGTACTTCAGTCCTAGATGATATCCAGGGTGTGATAATGGAGCTGGAAGGTGGTCGTGGGTACTCGGTAATTAAATGTCGCAACCCATGGATTTAGGGCTATTTTGAGTTATCTTGCATAGTACCATAGTCCTAGATTATTTTCTGAGTCTAATAATGGAGCCGGATAGCCATGGGCACTATGCTATTAAACGCAATCCTATCACCTGTGGAATCGTTTCGACAAGTACTTCAGTCCTAGATGATATCCAGGGCCTGATGGTGATGATTTATGTCCATTTTCGTTATTTTACACATGTCATAATTGTATATAAGCTCACATTGAAAAAGTTATGATCCTTTTATTTGTACTCATTATTTCTACAAAATAATTTCGATGTTTTCACATCTGGTAGACGTCCCGCGACGTCTATTTTTTTTCTCAACGATTTGAGAAGCTTGCTAAACTTTGATCTGCCAGCATAGTAATCCACTACCTAAATAAAACCCTACCATTATAAGAGAAATCTGTGCCCATGAAGCAAAGAATATGAAAAGCTATAATACATATTATGGTCAAGGGTCTCAAATGCAAAAAATATATAGGTATGAATTGCAGATTTAAAAACGACCTCTGTGACCTTTCTGCTTCTAAATTGTGATTCAGAATCCACCCGTTTTTCAACATTTTATACTAACAGTGTAAATGCGCATGCTGCATCAAAAAGATCACGTAATCGGCGGTAGTGCGCGATTTCTCTTTCAGTTCGAACATGGCGCAGTCGCGACAGTCTTGGATGTAGTTGATCAGCTCCACCAACTGTGCCGTCGTTTCTGGACTTTCGGACGTACGAGCCGCCATCTCTTCATATACATTGCAAATGCTGTAGATTAAATATCTCTATAAGTTACAGTGAAATCACTATTGATATTTAAAAAAAAAAGAATAAAAACTGCATGCATAGATATCTGACAGTTGCATTAAACATTGCCGCTTTTATTATAAAATATATAGAGCACTGCAAACTGCACTAAGCAAAGTAAGATGAAATTACAGTTTGTTTGAGAGCTTGCCATATTGACAAAGTTTCTACGTAAAGACAAAATGTTATCTCTAGTTAAAGATCCCTAAGCATTATTCATCGTAGTAAGTACCAACCATCGCCGCAGTAAGGTTCGTGGATTGCAGGAAAGGCAGATTCATATGATGGCAATCGCATAAGCAAATGACATCCATATGACTAGCTGCAGTTAATGCAGTTATAATCAATCACACTTAGAGCTCAAAGCCTCGTCCCTCCAGTGTGACATAATGATGCCCCTGACTGGTAGACAGGACCCGCCCTTGCGTTGCAAACATTATGAAATATATTTTTGTAAAACTAACGAAGTAAACACTCACGATCTATTCCATTTTCTGTTAACAGTGGTGAAATGATCAACGATGTATTGACGCAGTCCGTTGACTATATCCCAGAGCTGGTCATTAATGGGCCCGCAGTCCAACATGATCATATTCAAAGGTATATCCCGACGGAGGAACAGGATTTCATCGCGGAGATTCTCGTAAGCGTAGATGCGATTGGAGAAATCCTAGTAACGAGTGAGAATTGAATTTAACATTTACCGCCATGTTAAATATTTTGAGTTGGGTTTTAAAACAAGATAAGGCTTGCAATTAATGTAGATTTAGCCTAATATGTCCAGTATTTTAATATTAAATATTTGTTTTAAATATACATTACAAAAATTAACTAGTTAAATTTTGTCATTCCATTACACCCTTTTTTCTGATAAGGAGGGAAAAAATGTAACTAACCGCCGATGCCGTCGTTCAGGGCAATGAATTGGTTAGTGTGGGGCCCTCACCCACTAAATAAACCCGCCGTGTGCCGTCTCTCCCTCTGTATTAACGGACCACTAGAACTGGAAGACATTAGTTCAGTGGTCCGCCGGCGGCGTCATTCTATTACACTTGGATGTTGTAAAAAGTTCACGAATTATTTATTTTTATGTCCCAGATATTATGTGGTCTCCGTAGATTATAAAAGCTAAATTAGAACTATTATTGGCGCATTAAGAATAGATAAGAGGTTATGAAGTAGCCTGCAAGCCCTGGAGGCTTGGAGGCTACTCTCGCTTGGCTTGCTCTCATTTACTAATGAACGAAACTCAACAATAGGAATATACATCGATGTTATACGGTGTTATACTGTGACAGGTTGGTACTTCCCTGATCGGGCTGACCTATTTTTTATAGAGCTACTATCCATGCGCTGCTATCACAAAAGTTCTTGAACTAACCTTTAAATATGGAGCTGGTTCTTGTCCAAAAAATACCAACAAGTCATTTTTGGCTTCACCATTAAGGATGTAGAAGTAATCATTATAACTATCGAGGAAACTGTTCGGGCCTGGTCTGTTTACATTAAACAGGTGCAGACAGTCTTCCACGATTTTAGTAAGATAACCTTCTTCTGGGTACACCCCTAAGAGAAAAGGACGCGGTCGAGTCACGCCTGAAATGTAACTCTTGATTACAGTCTGTACAAGCCAATTCCCTGACCTTTAAAAACCTTCATAATAGGCACTAAAAGTAAATAGGAATATTTGCTGAGTTGGTGCGATGGCCAAGCGGTTTAAAGCGTTCCCACTTAGAAGAGAGAGAAGAGGTGTAGGTTCAAACCCCGCTCGCAGATATCATTTTTTCGGTTTCCCAAAGGTTTAATTAAGTATCTAAACCACAAAGAAAGAAATAATATAATCTTTAAATTGGATTCAAATAAAGGAGATTCTTAATTTAACGGGATTTATTTTCATGAACTTTCTGCGATGAGTTATCACCGTTCATCCCCGCTGTGTCTTTTTATTTATTTTAAACGGCTGTTGAAGTGGCTAACTGTGTTTCGGTTGTATGGACCATATATAATCCTGTACCCATTCCTCTGTAGTGAAGCTTTAAGTGGGAAGCCTATTTCCTGGCACTGAAGAGTCCAAAAGCCATCTGAAGGACTTTATCTCATATGTCGCCAATAGAAATTAACTTTGACAGAAGTCAGGTAACATCTGCTCCATAACGAATCTAGTAAGACTCACCGGGGTACATAATCTGATCAACACTCGTTAACTGCACGTTGACGTTGATGATGCTCTGGAACCACTTGATGATGAACGTCTTCATCTGATTGAGAGTGGGCTCGAAGGTGATATCATTACTACCAGGGTGACCAATCACCTTTATGCGCAGGAGAGGACGTTTGATGAATATATAGTCACGATACGCACCCTTATAGCTGTTTCCTTCCTAGATACAAAAAAGATAAAAATCTTTTATAATAATCGTAGGTACGTTGATGGCCACTGTTAAAGCCATATTCCAATTGAATACCCAAATTGATTTTGAAGACTACATCCGTTACGCTAGAACAATCTGCGATGATGATGATTTCAAAAGCAATCTGTAAAATCTGAAGTATGTCAATTTCTTCACGATCTCTTTCATTTAGCCGCAAGTAATGTATAATCAAATACAGAAGCTCTCATATTTATTGCAATTTCTTACTCTCCAACTTGGGACAGGACTAATTACCTCATTTTTGGAAGTCCGAAGTCATTCTAGTCATCTAAGTCCTAGTGTTATATAGGTATACTTACAAAATAGTAAGCGAAATATTCAGCAAAATGACGAACACTTCTCTCCACCAGGTCACGAATTTGTCTCGACATCAGCGAATGAATACAACTGAAACAGAATAGTAATAATACTTTCTTCTTTCTTTCTTTCTTTCAACTTCACCTACCAATAGCCGTATGTCAGATTCTCCTTTTGTTTTTAATATATAGCTGTAGCAGGGCTATATCTGTACATTTAAGATATTTGAGGATGAAATACTGTATTAGGGTAATTTAGGTGTGACTTTTTAGTCTGATTGTTACATTCGTTTGTTAGCACATCAGGAAAAAATGATTGAAGAGATTTTGATAAAACTTGTTTCGTTTCATAGCTCTTGATTAGACTTAATAAAAACTGGTCAGGCTTTATCTCGCAACTAAATCGGGAATATGAGATAGGTAACCTTAAAAAACAGTTTACCTGCGGCTGATCGCGCACAAAGGCTATTTTTTAATATGCAAGTTAATAAAATTACTGTATCGCGAAGACTTTTACAAATATACAATTTACGGACACAAAGTTTACCCTTACACAGAACAACCAGTCATGGGTTATATAAAGAGTTTTTATACGTCGCAATCGAACCCACAACACTCGGTATGGAAGGTCAGTATCGAACCCAAACCGGCAGATCGCTTGCACTCACAAAAGAATCTATATCTTTCTAACTTCTTTTTTCTTGAACAGAACACATTTTGTTAGTTAATTTCATGATCTTATGAAAATACGAGCGTACGGCTAAATCCTCAACTGTTTCAATACTCACCGAAAGAATTGCTCCACCTGAAATGTAGATTCACTCCTCTTTTTAGCTACGTAAACAGACCAATGCTTCCTCATTTTGATCATAGTATCCGCTACGTCAATCAGCCAGTTCTCTTGGAGTTCCTTTCTGGTTTTTGCACAGAGTTTATTCAGGTTGTCTGTAAATTCTGATGGATATTGAGGAAATTGGACTTCTTCTTGCATCTTGTTCATATCACAGATGAATATGTTTTGATACCTGGTGGAACGCAGACACATGAAAACAGCCACTAGTATTTGGTAGATTCAACCATGGGCAATTTCACAAAACCATTAAACTTATGAAGATGATTCGGACATGCTTACAAGACTTTTGCAAAAAAATTATAAATAAGTAGAATATAATATAGATAGATAAATAGATTATTAGATTAACTCTTTATTATTTTTTGAACATAAAATTGAAATTAGAAAAAATTAAGAAAGTTATAATTAAAATATATAATTGACGGCCATATCGCATATAGCGATTTCTTCCAGACAACTATTGGATGGAAAGTAAATCAAGAAAATATGTGAATATGTTGGTAGTCAATGTATATGTGGATCTACACACACGCACACACACACACGCACACACATACACACACACACACACATAAAGGCGCGCGCGCCGACCCGCGCCCATACGCAACATAATACTTTATGGATATTTAAAAATCTAACCAAATAAATACATATATTATACTAAATACAATAAATAAAGTATAATTAAACAGAAATACATATTTTAATAACACACAATGATAAGTTTTAATGAAAATAATTATGATTACGACTGCAATTTTGTCAGATAATGTTATGATCTATATTTTAGCACTTGACATGCTCAGCTACTCTTAAAGTATAAATTATAATTTGTGAATAAGGAAAAAGAGTATTTTAGTACAGGCGGGAATCGAACCTGCGTCCCTTCCTATCCGGGGAAGTGCTCTAATCCACTGAGCTACAGTACTATCTTTTTTTAACTTATTCCGAAATTCTGAAACATGATCATATTTGCGTAATCCAAATATGAACCTTATACAAAGATAATGAATATAAACCTAATATACCTGCACAGTCTTACTGTCATTAGTGTCATTACATAAAATAAAAAACTCTCCAAGCCAAATAAGTTTTAAAAGGCACAGGTACACTATTATTTTTGTTTCACCTTTGTAAAACAGAAACTTCACAAACCTTTCCTGCCACAATCTCCTAAGCTCGATGAGTACAGGATTGCCCATATAGAACTTATACCACATAGACTCCTTAGCCTTCAAGTAGGTGGTGTGCCACGGCATTGGGGCTCTAATGATGTGGGCCGGCCACAGTGGCGGTAGAAACGCTATCTTCAGACGCTCACACTCACTCGGGTCTTCAAGAATGTAACTGAGGATGCATCTAAAAGAGAAAGAGATAATAGTCTTTTTATATTAGGTGTAAATCTCTTTCTTACTTTTTTTAAATATAAGTACCTAGTGAATACACTTACATAAAAGAATCATAGCCTTGCCACTCGAACGATTGGCAAGTGCTTGGAAAGGCACGTAAAACAGTGAATTCTATCTGTCACATAACTCTGGATATATACCTACAGTTTGCCAGATTCCTGAATAAAAATATAATTCCTATGTTTTTCTAAGGTCGCTAGTTGCGTTGTGTAAGCTCCGTGGAAATACTGTGTGTGATCACCTATAACCGAACAGATTGGAAGGAGACTCCCAAAAACGCTTGGTATAAAGCTAGGAAGACAACGATGATGGGTTCTAACACATACTACTACTTCCGCATAGGTATAAGAATGGGACGGTGATATTTTGCATTCCTAGTAGGTGACCACTTGCGAGGTTTCGAAAAAACCTGCTCGTTGAACAAAGTCTAACATAGATAACAAATAGCTCCATTAACCCTATTATCCTGACCACTAATTACCACGCTAGATTGTATGCATTTAAAGTAACAAAAACTTTACCTCTTCATAGCCATAACGAAGAATTCCCTGATGTCCATCTCACTCTGCCTCACGCAAGCCTGATACGTGAGAATGAGAAGACGTTTTTTGATTGCCACTGTCTGCTTTTCTACCTCTTTCTTCGCGCGTTTATATAGATCCACGGGAAAGTCCGGAATATGGTTGCCGACTAAAGCCTTAAAATATTCATATGAACAGTAAGTAACGTCAACATATAAAGGAACGAGAATGCGAAGACATCGAGATTCATAATAATAGCAACATTTCAATGCGTGCCGACGGTTTTGCGCGGGGCTTTTACGGTCGATAACGCTGTACGGCGTATTCGTGTGGGCGGAGTACTTTTTTTTTATACCATGTGGACGGCAAACAAGCACACAGCCCACCTGATGGTAAACGATTTCTGTAGCCTATAGGCGCTAGCAACACCAGATATATCACTCGCGTATCGCTATCTCTAAGGAATGGGATTGGAGGCGGAGAGGAGGGACGATAAGGAGAGGATAGGAGGGTTACTAAGGGGAGGGTTGGAAGGATTATAAAGAGAGGATAATAAGGAGAGGATAGGGAGCGAGTTTGGGCCTCCGGCGCTCGCGCTAACTATACAAAACACAATCGTAGGGTATTTAGCGTTATTTCACGCTAATCTTCTGTGAGAGATATTTGCCCTATTGAGCCTAACCATTCATACTAGGATATGCAAGACTCAGCTAGATTGTGGCAGGGTGACGCCCATGAAGGCCATGGCCAACTGAAGACGCTCCGGGCCTGTCTTTGCACTGTAAGGGTGCTCCAGCCGGTGCAAGAGAAGTGGACAGGGTGGCAACACGGAGTACTTACCTGCCGACTGCTGCAGCTGCTGTCAGGGCACGGTTGCTTTTGTATCACCACTGTGGCTGCGAATGGACATGGCGCGGCACGCGCTCCTTCGATATATTTAGTGAGCGAGAGCCTCACTCTACCCTGTTCGTTACCCCGAACGACAGGGTGTGCATTTGGTAAATTTTTTCTCACCTTGACCTTGCGAAGTATCGACTTCACACTAAAAATTTGCCTTCATACTGCCATTTTAGCAATCCTTGGCCTTACTGCTATTTGAGTAATTATTATCATCTTTTATCGTTCTATAAATCTTATATTCAATAGCTATCATACTAACGGATATTCTACTTATTACTTAAAAAATCTTACTACTCACTTTCGTCAAATAATATTCTATTCTGTCAAGGTCATTCTTGTGTATAGGTCTATAGTGCTCCTCCTCTGTGACCTTGAGCATTTCTTCCTTCTGCTGGTCAGGATCTCGTGGTAATTCAAATTCCAACTTTTGCAAATGTCTGAGGAACAATTTAAGCTGTTTTATGGGCTCTTTTGTCTTTAAGTAATAACCTCCGCTCTTATAATTAATTTTGTAAAAAGGACCTAACGAAAATTTGTTTCAAGTAAAATACCTGCACCTGCGTGTCAAATGCTAAAAATCACAATAAAACCAGCTAAATATTTTTTTAAATATGGCTTTATAAAATATTGAGGCGTAGAATTTTTAGGTACCAGTATTCTAACATCTAATAACAACATTGCAAGTCAAAGATTTACGAAATGTCGTTATAAATGATGATATTTTAATTTATAGTTTCAGTAAAAAACATTGCTTTTTCAGGATATTTTTCTATGTAGTTTTTTTTTGATTGCATGTAGTGGCAGATGAGCCACGGCCCATCTGATGATAAATGGTAACCGTCGCTCATGGACTCAACAATCTTCTCCGAAAAAAGACCTAATTAAAAGGCCAGTCGCCCATGTGGGCAATTTAGAAATGGTAGGTACAAAGTCATGGCATGATAATACATAATTCTAAATTACATTACCTTTTCAAGGCCTCTTGCGCTGCAATTTCAGCGGCTATCTTCGCTTGTTTCCTCTTTTCTATGCGTTTCTTCTTGGCCTGCGCTTCAGCTGCTTTCCTTCTGTCATATTCTCCGGACACCAGATCTTCTAGCCGTACCAAACCTTCATAAAAATAATCCAATTATAGTTAACTAAATACGTATGTCGAAACGTTACTATTTAGTGTTCCATGATAGATATATATAAAGAAACTAACCTAAACTTTTAACTGCGAATGACTAAGAATACAAATGTCATCACCCCATTCTTCGCCACGGGTGTCGTGGTGACTAAAGCAAGTAAAAAGTTATGGCCCTTTGCATTACGGATCGGGTCAAAGGCCATCTCCTGGGTCATGAAGCATCTCAGTGTGTTTTGATTGTAGAGGGAGGTAACTGTTCATTCTTTAATTTCATTTGTAATATGAAATGGTGAGCAGCGACTTGACTATTAGCATAGTTGAGTCCATCGTCGATGGTTACAGATATGCTGTCATTGGTCTGGCACCATATAAAATAAAAATATACCATTTTGAACGGTTCTTCAAGGCGTACGTACTAGTTGGATGATGTGGAGGAGGATGGATGGCGTGGTATTTCCGAAAACGATAAGGAAATAGATATTGGTTAGTGAACGAACGAACGCTCAAATGAACCAATCTCCAAAAGGGGTTCGGATCTCATTCGAGGTGAGTTCCATTTTCCAGTGTGAAACAATATTATTACAACATAAATAATATTCAACCGTCATTGATCTATTAATTGAGGATAAAAACACAATTGTGTTTAGAAATCGAGGCAAAAGCTGTGTGTATAATCAATTGCCATTTTTGACCACAATCATGAATAGTCGTACTAGTAGTGAATTGACCACTGAAGTAAATTTACGTGGTACCAGTGATCCACCGAGTACGGGCGGGTAAGGGCGCACGGTGGGCTTTTAGTGGGTGAGAGCCCCACACTACCCCGCTGTCTCTGCGGACAGCGGGGTGTGCGGTAGGTACATTTTTGCTCACCTCCCTAAAAAAAAGTAGTAGAGCCTTGCTTGTCCCAGCATGCATGGGCCGTCTCTATTGGGAAAGTACCACCCTCTCATCAGCGTAAAATAACAGTAGGTAGTTTCGTATGATGAGTGAGAGCGCTGATGGCCCAAACCTCATCTTTATTCTCTACTTACTATACTTCGTCTCCACCTCCTATCCCTTTCCTTGCAGTTGTCAACGCGCGAGTAATGCCTCTGGTGTTGCAGGCGTCTATAGGTTACAGTAACCGCTTATCGGACATCGTTCAACCGATTCTCGTGCCTTATGTGCTTGTATATGTACGTATGCATGTACGTATTTAAACACATAGGTAGTATAGGTACCAGTCCTGGATTAGCCTATAAGCTATTTAAGCAATTGCTTAGCGCATCTCGTATAGGGGGGCCAGAGACGACCGCGAAAAAAAAAACGAGCCCGTTGGCATAGTTGGTAGTGCCCTGCCTTCGACATCAGGGCTCGTGTTTTCGATTCCCACCCACGGTCAGATATTGGCTGCGTAAGATGTTCCTGAGGTGAGTTGACGTCAGGTAGGTGGCCGGTCGTAAAAATATAGCTGAATGTTAGGACAGTATGTGAAATCATGTTGTGCCGACCCCACCTAGCATGGGATAAGGGCAGGAGGAGCAACATATACATATTCTACCTACAATACGTATTTTTTTTTTTTTAATAATTCTTTGTAGTTCACTTAAGGTTAGGGGGTCCCCGCAGGGGAGGATTGCTTAGGGTATCGAGTTACCTTAATCCGACACTGATAGGTAGGTACCATAACAAATATCTAGTTGAATTACAACTCTTCAACAGCTGGCAATACCAATCGGGTTTTTGTAATCCTAATAATATAATGTCATCCTAATCCATCCAACAAATAAATGTCACATACCTATATAGGTACCTAACACACATATGTGTGCAGCTGAGGCGCACCGTGAAGATTATTAACCATTAATTCATTCGCCTGTCTCATACGTATCATATAATTAAGATATAGGTAGCTGGTATACCTTTCTGCAATTTGTGCTTATTTTTCCCTTTTTCAATTTCTTCAAGTCTCTCTTTCTCTCTCAAGGCCCAAGGTTTAAGTGGAGGAAACTGCATCTCTCCATTGGGTCCTAGTGGACCGTAAAGCTGTGGAGGTTGTCTTCGTTTTGGTGGCATGTTGACCACGCGCATCGTTTTGGCAGGCAGGTTCCGGCAGTTGCCTGTTGCGATAAAGTAAACTGGTGATCACTGCTGGTACTACAAGCGGTAACAACATGTGTTGCGGATTCCATGAGTTCGTTATTATTTTACTATTATAAATTGTATTTGAACACAAAACAATGGAGGCAAACTTAGAATTGAATTTATGGATGGAGTTAGGTGCATCCCTAACCATGCGCAATCCAGGAGTAATAGTTACTATAATAATCACAAAAACAGAAAAAATACGGGAAAATGCAGGATATAATGATATAAGTTTTTAATTTTCTAACCGTCCATCCATCCATCCATCAGCCTTTCGACGTCCACTGCTGGACATAGGCCTCCCCAAGACAACGCCACAACATGTGTTTCGCTCATATGGGGGATAGTGCCGTAATCGCCACGCTTGGCAGGCGGGTTGGCGATCGCAGTGGATGTTGTTAATACTCGAGGGAGTGCTGCTGCCCACTCCCCCGGTATTCCCTCAGTCGGCTCTTACCGACTCCCAAGGGTGGAGAGGGGTGGGACAATTCTAAAGCCGGCCCCACACGGCTTTTCTAACCAACAGCTAACAAAACAAAAGTTTCACTGAAATCCTTTTAGTAGTTTTATTCCTGGTGTACGAACAAACAAACAGAAGGTATCATATATGCTTATGAGATTTTCTCTATGGTGTGTAATGTCTATTAGCCCATACTGGACCAACATATTGGATAATGCCTCAATCTCTCTCAATCTCAGAAGAAATTGGAACTCAACTGGGTAGTAACGAGCGATTAAAAAAAAGAAAATACCACAAATTACCAAATAAGAAGATATTACCGATAGATTCCGAAGGTTTGACATGGTCATAACTGTCGCGGTAAGGCACTCCCCGTGTCCAAGATCTACCTTGCATCAACGGAGGGAACTCACTACAAGCTCCTTCACTTTCTCCTGTAAATACATTTGTACAAAATGTTTAAGCGGCCAATATTACAATGGTTGGCCTACGATAGCAAATAGTTAAGGATCCGTGACCTCACAGTCTACATCCTTTCTTGGGTTCAGAATTTCATCGAAATAAGTTTATCCATGAAAGCATGAGAAATAAATATATTTTCATGTACCTATATTTTACTAGCGCATGACCTTTATGATGTCTTCTGACATGATGTGGGTAAAGATATTATTTCTGCTTATAATTTGTCTTCATATACCTTCAGGGTACGAATTCTTGGCAGCTTTTAGAAGAACACTGTCCTTCTCCAACTCGTTATCATATCCAGCCCTTGGCATCCATGGCAAAGTCTTAGGCCTTCTTGCAGGAGGAACAAACCGGGAGGGGCACAGCAAGGAGTCCGATGGAGCAGATCGCTTTTTCTTGCGGCTGGCATCACCGCTAGCCATTCTCTATAGTAGAACGAGTACATACGTAATTATTATTGAACTAGCCTTCTTAGCCTCGTGGCGTAGTCGGTATTGTAACCGACATCCGTGCTCGAGGTCGTGGGTTCGAATCCCACTCAGGACAATTATTTGTGTGATGAACACAGGTATTTGTACTGCGTCTGGGTGTTTTCTATCTATTAAATGTACCTATGTATTTACAAAAAAAAAGTAGTAGGTAGATATATGTATTATATCCGTAGCACAAGCTTTAAGCTTAGTTACGTAATTATTATTGAACTAGCCTTCTTAGCCTCGTGGCGTAGTCGGTATTGTAACCGACATCCGTGCTCGAGGTCGTGGGTTCGAATCCCACTCAGGACAATTATTTGTGTGATGAACACAGGTATTTGTACTGCGTCTGGGTGTTTTCTATCTATTAAATGTACCTATGTATTTACAAAAAAAAAGTAGTAGGTAGATATATGTATTATATCCGTAGCACAAGCTTTAAGCTTAGTTTGGGACCAGAGGATGTTGTGTGAAAATGTCCATGAATATTTATTTATTATTATATAAAGAGGGTTTCCTCTGTA
Organism: Leucoma salicis; assembly: GCA_948253155.1. Lineage (NCBI taxonomy): Eukaryota > Metazoa > Arthropoda > Insecta > Lepidoptera > Erebidae > Leucoma > Leucoma salicis. The sequence goes on from OX411812.1 coordinate 2,193,204, forward strand.
GTCTTAGGATTGTTATACCTTTAGTGGAAAAGTAGTTCAAATAAAGTGAACTTACCGTGAAAAAAACTATCGCTTTTTGACTGTTGAGTTGCAAATTCGCGCACATTCCTATCATTATATAAACTAACCGTGTAATCAATTCTGTGATAATTATAAACAAATAACTTACCTTAATTACTACAGAAACGCATAAGATAACTAAAACTAAACTATTGATGTAATTATATATTAAAATAACAAAACAAATCAAATGTTTATCCTGTAACAAACTTGGTAGGTCCGTAAATAAAGGTATCTAGGGACGCGTTGCTATAACAACCGACATATGTACGATTTGGCCAGTGTTATCCAAAGGTACACAAAAGATAAAACCTTACCTCCTACGAATAATTCACCTCATTGCGTTGTAACATAGAACCTTATTTATTACAAAATTAATGTGACGGCGTGACTGTGGAGTTAACCCTCTCACAAAGTGTCGACGTGTAGGTAAAGACAGGTATTATTTTTCTATGGTTTTTCGTTAGTTGAGAGGGAGCTGAGGGCTACATCCATCCATCCATCCATCCATCCATCAGCCTTTCAACGTCCACAGCTGGACATAGGCCTCCCCAAGAGAACGCCACAACGAGCGGTCCCGTCATGAGGGATAATGCCGTAATGGCAGTCGGGTTGGCGATCGCAGTGGATGTTGTTAATACTCAAGGGAGTGCTGCTGCCCACTCTCCCGGTATTCCCTCAAGCGACTTTTACAACTCCCGTGGGTAGACAGGGGTGGGACAATTCTAAAGCCGGCCCTACACGGCCGGGACGGGAGGGCTACAGCCTCTTCCTAATCTGTCTAGTTCCTCTCCACGTTCTATATATTGTTTCAGGGTTGGTAACGCGCGAGGGATGCCTGATGATGCTTCTAGTATAATAATGTCTAACGCAGGACCAACAGCTTTACATTTAGGGGCGGAGGTGAATCACCACCATGGAATGTAACGTTGTTGGCTCGACCCGAATCACGGAACCTCCTCCTCATGATCTTCAGTCGCATTCACTACCACACATACACCAAGGGCACTGCCAAGTAAAGTGCTCTTAAGTACAAATTATTATTTGTGAATGAGGAAAGAGAGAACTTTAGTGCGAGCGGGAATCGAACCAGCGTCCCTTCCAATCCGTCATAGTAGCTGAGCATGTCAGTGTGCTAAAAATACAGATCAAAATGTTTAAATTGCTCTACTTAAAAACCTCGTTTATAAAAGGATATGTCGTAGCCTTGGGGAAACACCAGGAAGGCGTTCATTTCAAAGCTTATATATTATAAGCAGTATGGCGCACGGCACTGAAAATGTACCCTCTTGGACGAGAATAATAACATATATTTATTTCTCCTTACAAACCAAAAATGCAGTTCAGAACCTTGACAGTGGGTTTTCATATTTGTTACCGATGTGTAAGCAGCTGGTGTCTGATGTGGGTTATACCTGTATTATAGATCACCAGGTCCTTACCCCGGAGGCCGAACAAGAGATAGCATATTTAAACTATAAATTACTACGAGAGAAGAGAATAGAATGTTTCTTCTAGAATGTTTCCAGTTAGTAAGGACGAATGAATCCTACTTGCGAAGTTGGTGGTTCAGTAGTTTTTTTTTAGTCTTGTAAGTAAAGCAATGGGTGATAATTGCTTACTTCACTAAGTCTCCACGTACGACACCCTCGGGAATGAAAAGAGAGACATATTTTTTTTACACAATGTGGGCGGCAAACAACAGGGGGCTGCAACTGCCGTACATTGGCTCCCCAAAAAATTGTGTTCTATTTTGCGCCGTCTGGTTGTGTAGGAACAGTACTATCTTAGCAGTTTAGTGTCTACAAAAGAATATAGATGGCGCTATTGTCAATAGAGGCGCATTATTTCATTAAATATTGCCAAAAAATGCTTTAAAATGCAACAATTTTATAAAATTGAATAACAGTTTACAAAATCCCTAATCAAGTGTGAGCTCAGTTATTGTGTGATCAATTTATTACTTACGGATCACGCAATTTCAAAAACAAAAATATTAACTAATGCGCCATCTAGCGGCGGCGGTATCATCGCGCTTCATACATTGTAAATAGCGCCATCTAGTGACCACGGAACATAATCTCCAAAACCGAAACCAAAGTGGCGTATCTATTCCATGTATAGTTATTTATCTATGGCAAACAAGCAGCAGCCTAGACGCTAGCAACATCAGATCACTCGCGCGTCGCCATCTCGGCAAAGGGATAGGAAGGATAATAAGGAGAAGATAGACAGGATACTAAGGAGAGTATAGGGAGGGAGTTTCGGCCTTCGGCACTCTCACTCACTATACGACACACAACGGTAGGAGTAACTACAGTTGTTTCACGCTAATCTTTTGTGAGAAGGCACTTCTCAGAACGAGCCGGCCCATTCATGCTGATAATAAGCAAGGTTCTTGTGGTACCAACACTACTACTAGAACTTGTATTATGAACTTGTGTCAGGACCAATCTGGGGCGTAACGGAATCTCATATCTCAAAAGTTGATCGTATCGACTCGCTTGTGATTGATAGAGAAACCGACGCGTGATGTCGCAATAATCCGTTGGCCAATCACGGTGATCTCTCAACCGGTCGCAGTGATCACGATACGATCGACATGTGGGATATGGGGGGTTAGGCAGAATCTCATATCTCACATGTCGATCGTATCGTGATCACTGTGATTGTTTTGGGGAATAGGTTTTTAAAGGATAATTTTAATATACATAGGGGCCTCTGTAGCTTGAGTTCTGTTGCGATAGCTACCCTGACTTATCAGTACGTAGATAATAGTCATCTTCTACCGTTAAATGTAATAAACTAAACAAACAATTATAAATATTTATTTATTATAAAATCTCATCTACAAATACATTAATTATATTTTATAAAAATCACATAAATGCATTAGACATAAAACAGTTTCTTATAAATTATCAAAAAAGATCTATACAGTACGTTATATAATCCTATATTTGGGCAATATATTTATTTTTTTACATTGATGGAGCAATTTTTTACGGAGCGGTTTCCGTGCCGAGTGCTCTCAATTCTGAGCCCATACTCCATTTGTAAATTTTTTGCCCCTATTACGGGGTGTTATAAAGGTTGTGTCACAAAGTTCCAGTGACGCAAACAGGTGTGAGAGACGACACGCGGCAGGTTAGTGCGGGAGGGCCTCACATTGTCCTGTTTGTTGCCCCTAACGGTTTAGTACTCTTTGCCCGTCTTAAAGAAAGAGCTAAACTAAGTATATTTAAATATTATTATCTCGCACACATTCACTAGCTCGCTGGGTTTACTTTAGCAAAATGTGCACAAGGTGAGAGAGTTCCCGCATTTACAAGAGTGAATGCGGGAAATAGAGTGAACGGAGCATTGGGACAACTTCTCGGCAGCCACCACCTCAGCCAGAAGGCACGTGTCGCAATACACAACGCAGTGCTTGTCCCAACGTTATTATATGGAAGCGAGAGTTGGGTATGTAAAAAGGAGCATGAGAGTAAAATCAATGCGGTCGAAATGCGATCTCTGCGGAGAATCTGTGGAGTGAGGCTGACTGACCGCATTCGTAACAATAACGTAAGAGAGCGTGTAGGTATGAAAGAGAGTATTGTGTAAAGATGCGAAAGGGAATGCTCCGATAGTTCGGACATGTGGAAAGAATGCCGGACGAGCGACTGGCTAAGAAGATATACAATGCGAAAGTGGAAGCATGTAGGTACAGGGAGAGACCGAGACTTACCTACCTAGACCAAATTGGTCATGTATTGAAGGAAGGTGGAGTCAGGAGTCTCCGAAACCGGCGAGCGTGTATGAAGAGAGTTATGAATGTTGAGGAAGCAAGAGATTTATGCAAGAATAGAGCCTCTTGGCACTCTGTTCTCTCTGCCTACCCCGCAAGGGAAATGGCGTGATGATAAGTTAGTTGCACAAGGTCATCGAGGTAATCAAAAATATCCTCCCCTAATACAATATTCCATCACATTTAAATGCTAGCACCATAACTAATACATTACAACAGTTCAGTATTATGCTTTTAGTGGATTCATTATATAATTATGTACTTATATTTTATTATATTGGAACTGGCATATTTATCACATACTAAGTGGTACCTGCACATAGACTTTCACCAGAACCTGAGACATACGCCTTCTATAAGCTAAAATTACACACTGCCTTACTTATAAACGTTGTATAACCTCTGAATAGTTATACAGTGTTTTGTCTTTGTCACTAATATGACAGTTAGACGTTGAAAAAGAACGGAACAAAACACTGAATAACTATTCGGAGCTTATACAATGTTTATTAGCAAGGGGTTAATAATTTACAAGTACTAAGTATAAAGATTAGAATAGATATTGTGATAGTGGAATAAAAACTACGATATGTCTATTAATTAAGGGATATACGATATGTCTATTAATTAGTTAAGGGTGTGAAGCAGAAATTAATTACTGTGACAATGTCACTTTTATGGTTAGTAGCTAAGGCGAATGGAAATCTGTATGTTTTCTATGTTTTTACAATATGGTATTTCGGTATTATCCGAGCATGTGAAGTGTTTATGCTTAAGTTTAAAATATAAATATAGTTTATATTTATTATAAAATATAATTATAGAGACGTATAATGTCATCATGTATAATTATTATATTACGTTGCACATCACAACCACTGTATTGACACAAGCAAATAGATATCATACTTATAAATTGATTTTCTGTATTTGGGCAGCGTACCCATTATATGGGCAAATATATTCTATTGGTAAATTCTTAAAGAATTGAGCAGATAGGTGTATAATAGGAAGACTTAGAACTAACGTACTCTTACAATTAATATTATTTTCTGTAAATTTAAAATCAAATACGCAAAAAAAATAACAGAATCACACTAGATGAAATTTGGCACACAGAATGCTTATAATCTGGATTAACACATAAAATACATTTTATCTCAGTAAATCATATCATGAACACACATTACGCTAAGCTTACCAACAGTTATAAATTCATGTTAAAACAATCGGATCTTCAAGTACTTTTATAAATGAAAATTAAGAAAACCGTTAGTACTTTTATAACTGAAAATAGTTTAAATTAAGAAAACCTTTAATTTAATACCTTTAAAGAAACGTATAAAATATATTCTAGGGGCCATTCATAAATTACGTTAAGTGACATATTGCTTTTTTGGAAACCCTTTCCCCACTCATCTTCACATCACAATCTCTGTGACATTACATGACAAAATCTAGACCTCCTTCACACATTGTCATAACGAGCTATCGCCTGTTTGCAAAGGTATTTTTTGAGAGGCCCCTATTTCTTTTATTTAATCTTCAAGTCGAAAGGGATCTCATCTAAAGGTAATTGCCGCCCTTGACCGCAATGATACGAGGGGGCACTCACCCATGCTAAAAATAATATTTGGAAGACACATAAATTCATCGGAGCCCTAATTGCGATTTTATCGTTTAAGATTTTTTTTTATTGTCGATTTTAAAATTCAACAAATTTCTAATAAATATTGCCTCGGTTGTTACTGGTTAGCACAATTAGGCGATAAGGCAACAAAAAATAATGATTACGAGTCACCATCTATGGTAGCTCAGTTGACAGAACAGTGGAAACAAATTTCCAAGATTTGATTACATTTTAATTTAGATAATATAATAAATTAGATAAATCACCCGCCGATTACTGGCCGTGTGGGGCCGGCTTTAGAATCGTCCCACCCCTCTCTACCCACGGGAGTCGTAAGAGCGGAAGAAGGCAGGGGAAGCCGAGCTAAGGGAATACCGGGGGAGTGGGCAGCAGCACTCCCTCGAGTACTAACAACATCCACTGCGTTCGCCAACCCGCCTGCCAAGCGTGGCGATTACGGCATTATGCCCCATGGCGGGACTGCTCGTTGTGGCGTTCTCTTGGGGGAGGCCTATGTCCAGCAGTGGACGATTCCAAAATTGTGATACCTCTAAGCTTTAAATAAAATTAAACGCCAAGCAAGCGAACAGCGTTAAGTGCTACCGACAGCTCATAAACTGGTAGATCGATATTTCAAAACAAGAAGACATTCCATCAAATTCACTATTTGTCACCATCAACATTTCTATTTAAGTAATTATTAGACCCTTGCCAACTGAAAGAGCTATCAGTATCCCCGTCTTCAGCGTGTCTCTCCATCATCGAAGACCTGTTCTCTTTGGCGAAGGACCTTGGTCGTCCTTCAATGAGGGAGTGGCTGAGCCGGGAGGCGTCGAAATGGAATCCAGAGTTGGAAGGTTTCCTCACCTCGCGAAGGTACTTCCATGTGTGACTCTCTTGTTCCTCGTCCGTTGGTTTTGGACTGTAAAGCCATTCTGGAAAAGATAGGTGCTTTATTGTGATGATTTTATTAAGGCGGTAGGTTGCCGATACACTTAAAGACCTTCTTCGGACTTTGGCAACTCCAGGGGCACAGCCAAACCCACCGCCTACCGTGAGTAAATTGCTCTTCTCATACCTTCCGTGTGGTGACGGACTAAGAATACAAGAATCACCACCCCAACCTTTCCCACGGGTGTCGTACAAGGCGACTAAGGGAAGTAAGCAATCATTACCCATTGCATTACTGGTGGTAAGACTATCAAGTGAGAGTACTCACTTGCTATCGGGCCCAAACGGGTCGGTACCACCATCTCCTGTGTAACCGGTCATGAAGTACGTCAGTGTGTTTTGGCTGTAGCAGGAGATAGACGTTTATTCTTTCATTTCATATCTGAGAAATGAAATGGTGCGCAGCGGTTTGACAATACTCTCGGTATAGTTGAGTGCATGAGCGACGGTTACCACTTACCAACAGATGGGCCGGTACCATCATTAGCAAATAAAAAATAGAAAATACTGTGAGAGCTCGAATCACACAGGATGACTTGAGTTTCTCAAGATATACTCACCTCCGTTGGAGACTTTGGATATGGCTGTCAACAAGAAGTCTTTGTCCTTGGCTTGAAGTACCAGCATATGGCGAAGGATCCCCACCATGGAATGTTGCGCGAGGGCTTTCGCGCGCATGTAGTATACTGCCACACTGGGGGCATTGTCATTAACTCATTCAAATAGTGCAATATATATGATTTCTATGCAAGGGCCGCTCATAAAATACGTAATATTAAATACTTTCTAACATTTACGCGAATTTTACACATTTTCAAATAAAACCACATTTACGGAATCTATAGCGTTTACTTGATTTTTATGCTATCCTGACGTTTCGAATACTTTACAGCATTCATGATCACGGGTGAACTTAGATGGTAGATGTCCAAAGCTGATATGTTGTTTCAACGGTTTCATCTACCCACAGTAATATGATTTTACAAATTTTTTGGTTTATTTATTTCAACCCACATAATATTCGTTTAGAAACACAATTAAAAATATCTACTCTAATTTTTATGCTTACAATGTATGAGATTTTAAGCTAGTATAATAAAATTAGTATAATACTCCTTTAAGTTTTAAAATTTTTTGTTTATATTTAATGCTTAAAAATTCTACCACAAACTACCAATTAAATTTTTTTAAGTAATCTAAAAACTACCATTAAGAAGACAATATTGATTATTAGCGGGTAACCTTATACTCAGAATAACCAAAAGATATTCGCTGAAGGTCATACAGGTTTACGCACCGACCTCGACACATTCCGACGACAAAGTGGATGCCCTTTACGAGGACATCTCGAAAGCTATTCACGCGTCTAAAAGTGTCACTTCACGGTGGTTATGGGAGATTTCAACGCAAAACTAGGCATAAGGAGAGACGATGAGCTGAAGGTGGGGCAATATGGATTTGGACAGAGGAACCACAGGGGCCAGATGCTGTCTGATTTTCTGGAGAAGGAAGGCCTCTGTTCCCGCCAAAAGGCGGGACGAATGAATGATTGAGTGACGTATGTACAGCGCCACCATTCATGCAAAGACGGTTGAACATTAGAGTTGAAATTCGTACCGCGTACGCGTCGGAGTTACTTATGGTATCCCGATTCATTATAAATCAGCCCTAGTGTCCGCGCTAAACCTATTAAAGTATTTAGTGTGTGTTGTATGTACCTAGCACCCTAGTGTTGTGTCCATCAAGTGTAAATACGCTCATAGACATCGGTGTAGGGCAATACCGGACATTGAACTCAACCCCCTGGCCAGGGTATCGCGTGTCTGTGTGTCTTGCACCCCCGTTCAGCTCAAGGAATTTGGTGGTACCGTTTGCCATCAAACTCAGCGCACGTCAATGTTGTAGGCAGCTTTGGTGAACCGCAGGAAAGTCAGGTGAGTTCTCCAGCCTATCCTTCTTGCCACCCCAGAGCGCCACAACAGCCTCTTTATGATGAATTCCTTCTTCAGGAAACAGCCCCAGCGAAAATGGACCTGGATTAGCCCTGATGGTTCAGTGAAAAATGAGATCGACTTCATCTTAACGGACAAACGACACATATTCAATGATGTCTCAGTGATGAGGAGGATTAAAACTGGGAGTGATCACCGCTTAGTTAGAGGCATATTGAATCTAAAAATGAAAGCCTGAGAGGTCACGCTTGATGAGGTCTACGCTCCGACCAACACGTGCTCAATACCAGAACCCCGAAAACTTTCAGCTCGAACAACAAAATCGCTTTCAATGCCTTGACGAGTGCGATTCAGTGAACGATATGAACAACAGGTTCGTGGAAACTGTCCACGCGGTTGGGTTCTTTAAGACCAGTCGCGTCAATAGGACTCAAAAGCTTTCGGACCAAACTCTTAAGCTCATAGCGATACGGACAGAAATGACGGTGCAGTCTTCGGCTGATTGGTCCAATCAGAGGCGACTAAACAGACAGATCTCCAAGTCTATGCGACGAGACATTCGCCGATTTAATACCTTGCGTATTAAAGAGGCGATAGAGCGGAACCAAGGTTCCAAAGTGTTCGCAAGAGATCTGTCTGTTGGGAAAAGCCAGTTGGCCAAGCTGAAGACCAATGATGGCACTGTTGTTTCTTCCAAAGATGAGATATGAAGAGAGGTCCACGAGTTCTATGGACAGTTATACAGATCCCAGAACCCTGTTGTCAGCTTGGTCCATGAGCCCAGATCCAAGCTAACTCGGCACTATACCGAAGATATCCCGGAAGATAGCCTGTACGAGATCAGAATGGCTCTCAAACAACTAAAGGACGACGGAATTACTATAGAGCTTCTGAGGGCAGGCGGAAAGCCGGTCCTCAAAGCCCTTCAGAGGCTATTCAATTCCGTCGGGGGCGACGTTCCAGAGTCGTGGACCAGTAGCGTGGTGGTGCTGTTCTTCAAGAAAGGTGCTGTCACCTTTCTTTGGTTCTGTAACCCTCTTGAAGAATTACAGACCCATCTCGCTCTTGAGCCATGTCTATAAGTTGTTCTCGAGGGTCATTACAAATCGACTCACGCGCAGGCTCGACGACTTCCAGCCTCCCGAACAAGCCGGTTTCCGAAAAGGCTATAGTACCGTAGACCACATACATACGCTGCGCCAGATTTTACAGAAGTCCGAGGAGTATAATCGGCCTATGTGTCTAGCGTTTGTGGACTACGAGAAAGCCTTCGATTCAATCGAAACTTGGGCGGTGCTGCAATCCCTTCAGCGGTGCCAAATTGACTATCGATACATCGAAGTGTTGAAGTGTTTGTATAGAAACGCCACTATTTCTGTCTCAGTTCAGGACAAGAGCACGAAACCGATCCAACTGCATCTAGTCCATGTGTTAGACAGGGAGACGTCATGTCCCCGAAACTCTTCACCACTGCATTGGAAGATGTTTTCAAGCTCTTGGACTGGACCGGATTAGGCATCAACATAAATGGCGAATACATCACGAAGGTGAGTACCTTCGACATGCAGATGATATCGTGGTCATGGCAGAATCGCTGGAGGACATTGGTACCATGCTCAACGATCTCAGCCGTGTCTCCCGACTAGTGGGTCTAAAAATTAACATGGACGAGACGAAAGTCATGTCTAATATCCATGTCATTTCAGCACCGGTTCTGGTCAGGAGCTCGCTTCTCGAAGTTGTCGACCACTATGTATACCTGGGACAAACTGTCCAGTTAGGTAGACACAACTTCGAGAAAGAGGTCGATCGACGAATCCAGCTCGGCTGGGCAGCGTTCGGGAAGCTGAGGGAGATCTTCTTGTCCATTATTCCACAGTGTCTGAAAACGAAGGTCTACGACCAGTGTGTGTTACCAGTGATGACTTACGGCACAGAGGCGTGGTCTCTGAATGTTGGCCTTATGTCAAGGCTTAAAGCCGCTCAGCGTGCTATGGAGCGGGCTATGCTTGGGATCTCTCTACGTGATAAGATCCGTAATACGGAAATCCGTAGGAGAACGGGAGTGACCGACATAGCCCGCCGGGTCAGCATGCTGAAGTGGCAATGGGCAGGCCACATCGCTCGACACAGGCACAGGACCGTTCGCTATGGCGTTCTCTTGGGGAGGTCTATGTCCAGCAGTGGACGATGAAATGCTGATGGATGGATGGATGGATGGATTGATTATTAGTTTCTATTATTAAATATATTGATTTTAATAGAAGCTAAGACTAAAAAGCTACCACCGGATCGGAACGCGGCCTGACTGAGAAAGATCCGGCCAGAAAACTCAGTAGGCAACAACTTGTTATGGATTATTAAATTTATGCGGAAAATACTAACTAATCACTACTGTGGGTTTTATATACACAATAAGCGCTAACTGTGTCTTGCAATCTTGTGGTGTGCCTTCTTGTATTATGTTTGGTGAGGCCTATCACAGGATTCCAGCTTGATGGTAAGACCCAGCCGTCTTCTCTGTTGAAATTGGGGTGTTTCTTAATTTCAATAGCCTCACGTATCATTCTAGGGCGATATCGATGTTCTTTTGCGAAGATTTGAGGTTTGTCAAACCTGATGTAATGGCGGGTGTGGTCCTGTGTGTGCTCACAAATTATAGACTTTGTATAGTGTTACATCTGCTCTGTTGGTATTCTCCGCGGTGTGTAGGTAAATATATATTTATTGTTAACATAATTTTGTCTAAACATTTCATTTAAATATTTTTTTTAAATATGTTTTGTTTTATATTTTTGTTTATCCACTTGTCCGTTGAAGTTTCACTTCTGCTATGTGCCTAGCGTACATATTTTAACTTTTTTATTATTACAAAATTTTAAAAATTCAAATTTTCTAATACAATTTTATAAAACACCTACCATAAAGCCAACATAACAAAGCCGATGACGCCGGGTCTGACGAGGAAGGCCAGCACCGACCTGGCCGTGTGACTCTGATGCAGCCGGAGCACGTCACTGAGCACGCTGTACACATACTCGTGCTGACGGAACGGGCCACATGCGTGCGACGATGTTCTACAATAACAGGATGGTTCCAAATTTATTTCAGCTTACTTTAAATTAAACAAAAAGAACATAGCATCACGGCTGTATTCTCCGAAGAGGTAGGCAGAGGTTATATTACACACCCACGACTCGCCAGCTATGTTAAAGTCCTATCTGGGCGAGCCTATTGACGTCTACCGGGCACATTTATCCAAACTGCTGCTACTGAGATTTTTTTTTTTACGAAAAATTTCAATAACTTATAATTGTTTTTATTAAAGAACAAATGCGAGCGGGATTCGAACCTGCGTCCTTTCAAATCCGAAGAAGGCACGCAGATTCGATTCCGCTCGCAGTAAATCTCTCTTTTGCCACTTTCACAAATTATTTGTTCTTTAAAGCAACTGAGCATGTCAAGTGCTAAAATACAAATTAAAATATTGTTTTTAGTAGTTAAAGAACTATTTTTTAGTTAATTGCAAAAGTATTTAATAAATGGCTCTGATTTATATTTTTTAATTTTTGATCTGTATTTTAGCACTTGACACGCTCAGCTACTTTAAAGAACAAATTATTTGTGAAATGTAGAAAAAAAGAACTTTAGTGCGGGCGGGAATCGAACCTTCTTTATTTTTTATTGCCAACGGTGGCAGACGAGCAAGCGGCCCACCTGATGGTAAGTGGTAACCGCCGCTCATGGACTTAAGCAACATCAGGGGCACAGCCAAGCCGCCGCCTACCGCAACTTAAGTGCGGTAGGCGGCGGCCAAACACGTGTAACCTGCGTCCCTTCCAATCCGGGGAAGTGCTCATTGATTTGGGAATGGCCGTTGGTCAATGCGATTGCTTAGCAGTTAGATCACTGTAGTGGAACTACTTTAAATTCTATAATATAATATAGATGTACAAACTTAACATAAACTTAAATTTAATTACTTAAACTAAAAATTAAAATTATATACAAACTTAAACTTAATTACTTAAACTAAAACTTAAAATTATATACAAACTTAATCTAACCTAAAATATGTAATTGTTAATGTACAGTGTGACAAACGTATTCACTTTTATTATTAGAGATTCGCATGTTGTGTATAATAGCCAAGCCCACCCGATCACGACCGAATGGCGTTCGGCAAGCCTGCGCGCGCGCCTCGGCCGTTCGGGACACTTCGGGAATGAGTAGGCAGCAGAGATGCGCAAACTAAATCACCAATGAGATCAGGGATTTATAAATCTTTTTCTTCGAAAGATTTAAATCACTCTTTTAACTCTTTAACTCTTTTAAATCTTTGGTTACGAATGACGTTATTCATTCAGTTGATCATAAGTGATGCAAATATCTATTGATTCATGTAGTTATTCTCTCATTCCCTCAAGTCGCAACTGGTTTTGAGCTTTTTACTAAAACGACAGAGAGTCTAAGTTTCTGTGTACCTATCGTCATTGTATTTCAAGAGTGCGTTTGTGCGTGCCTACAACTTATGTTATCTCTTTTCAATTCACTATATCCTTTATCTATTGTCTCATTCTAAATCTACGTCCATCATTCCATCTATTCAATCCTAACGTAGTGAGCTAGTGAGTTAAAGATGTATTTTCGAAACCAAAGATTTAAAGATTGATTACGCATTTTGAAAGGATTATACATCTTTTGTATCAATCACTCCTGAGTTACACATCTCTAGTAGGCAGTCCGCTCAAATTAGCTTTCGACGCGAGCCGTATGACGCTTTATGCTCCGTTGCTTCACTATCGCTAATATTCTATTATTTCTATGTGCGCTGTACTTCTACTGCTATTCTATTCCTTCTGTTCTTTGCCTATATACAGGCTTTAACGAAAACCCAGTTGGAAAATTTAGGGATAGATATGTAATCCTATAGGTGTTTTATATATGTAATTATAATTGAAATAAAATAAAATGGTAGCCAGTTACAGTTGACAATCAAAATTATTTATAAAACCGACACAAGCAAAAAATGTTATTAGCTCCTACATTTACAAGTACTTGTCGATCCATAAATAGATACAATTTATGCCGGCAGTCTTTGAAAAATTTAAAATAAGAAATCGGGAAAATATCAAACGATGCCGCCCGCCTTTCGCACGCGCCGCTTTTGTACCTATTCTTTTTATAAGCCGCCCCTTGCCCCTTAGTCTCCTGCGCAGATTTCTTTCGAACGGACGTCTGTATTTTCACGTAATATCTACCGTGAGTGACTTGTGTTTTATGAGATGTCGTATTCAAACGAGGAGTATTTTAATATGTTGATGTGTCTTGGAAAATGTGACTGCAATTATGCAGAGGCGCGCAGAATTTACGAGGAACTCTTCAGTGTTCCATGGAACATTGCAATGCCATCACCGATGGCATTTCAGCGTTTACATGTACGCATGTACAATACTGGCAGTGTGCACGGTCATGAACAAAAGCGTATTGCAGGAAGGCCAAGACTGCATGACAATGTCGAAGAACAAATCTTGGATATGTTTGGGGAAGATCCCACGCGAAGCATGCGTTCAGTAGGACGCCAGCTCGGTGTAAACCATATGCGCATTTGGCGAGCACTCAAAGATGATGGCCAGCACCCATATCACTATCTTCGAGTTCAGTCTCTACTTCCTACCGACTACGAGCCTAGAATGGAGTACAGCAGATGGGTCTTAGATAAAGTTCAAGAAGATAGAGATTTTTTGAACCACATACTGTTCACTGATGAGTGCTCCTTCGTTAAAACAAGAATCTTTAATGCACACAATGAACACGTATGGTCTACCATTAACCCTCATTGCATAAAACCCAGTCACTTCCAATATCGATGGAAGATAAATGTTTGGGCGGGAATTATGGGTAATAAGGTTATCAGCCCTTATTTTCTAGAAAGGACCATTAGTGGTAGCAACTACCTTCGTTTCTTGCGAGAAGAACTCAGTGAAGAACTTGATGAGTTAAATCTCGATCTTGTGCGTCGTATGTGGTTTCAACATGACGGCGCGCCACCGCACTTTTCCCGGACTGTGTATTTAAATACAGAATATGGGGAAAGGTGGATTGGCCGTGGTGGACCAGTTAATTGGCCAGCACGGTCACCTGATCTCACTCCGTTGGATTTTTTTTCTCTGGGGAACCATCAAGCAGTCTGTATTTAGAAAAGCATGCGATACCGAGGACGAAATGCGTTTACGGATAGTCTCGGCGTTTGACCAAATTAAATCCGATACATCAGTGCTACAACGTGTTTGTGAAAACATTCGTAAACGATGCGAAAAATGCGTAGACTTAACCGTCAAGTTGATGTGATAATAAATTAGTATTATTGTGTGTGGTATTATCGGACAAACCAAATTAAAAGTTACAAACAATAGTCTAGTAAGGTGATGAAATTTAAAAAATCTAGTTACACGTGACAAGGTCATGACCCTTGGTGTAGGCATAGTTGGTTCGCTGAAATACGAGCGGCGCTCTTTCGTCCCGAACACAAAGGAGCCGCGCTGTAGGTATACAACGTTGCACGCAGAATGTCAGAGGTAATAAATCGATTTAATTTTACAAATATTAATTAATTAATATTTAATATGATTTTTTTAATTGAATATTTCCAAAAATTACTTGTGCTGTTACATTTGGATATTGATAGCGATAACGTAGCTACGATATCAAACGTAGTTTAAATTACACGCTGTATACGTGACAAGTGTAATAAATAAACTTTAGTAGGTAAAATAGTGTTTTTTATTGGACTCATTACCTAACTGTATCCTGTAAGTATAGACTGGCAACCATAAATTCTTACTAAAGCACTTCCTCGGATTGGATGGAAGAGACGCAGGTTCGATTCCCGCTCGCACTAGTTCTCTTTTTCCATATTACACAAATAATTTATTCTTTAAAGTAGCTGAGCGTGTGTAGTGCTAAAATACAGATCAAAAATTAAAATATATAAATCAGGGCCATCTATTAAATACTTTTGCAACTAACTAAAAAATATTTCTATATATTTTAATTTGTTAAGAAATCATGAATTCTTATTATTCCCACTAATTATAAATACACTAATAGTAAACACTATCAACTAGATATACAACTCACTTGAAGAACAGAGAGCCGACTCCGAAAAGAGTAGTGAACATAGAAAGTGTGACGAACATGTACAATACTGTCTGTGTTTGAGCTGCCCTCCACACCTGAGGAACGAGATGAAGTCTTCAGAATGATAACATTTATTTAGGCACTTGTGATGAAACTAAATAGCCGACTGCTGACAATATACTACTTTTATCAAAGATAATATTCGGGTTAAATACATCTTACATAGACAATTATTAATATATGTAGAGGGGACACCACAACTGGCTTTAATACGGAGCCATATATATCAATAATACAAGACTATCAAATAAAAAAGTTTCATCAAAATTCATTATGTAGTTTTGCGTGTTTCCCGAACAAACCAACAGGAAAAATTCTAAAAAAATTGTTTTGTGTTCAGAGATGCCTGAACAACATTCATTATTATATTTTCTCAAATATCTGAAATGTTCAGACATAGCTCTGTTACTGCTTTAGTATAGATGATTACAGACGAACTACGTCCCACCTGATAAGTGAGTGGTAACCGCCGCTCATTGCCTCAGCTATACTAAGAACACTGCGAAGCTACGAGTCCTGCTCACCATTTCGAAATGAAATAATATAAGCAAATAAATAAATAAATGAAAAAAAACGAATGAACTGTAGGTACAATCTTCCGCTACAACCAAAACACAACGGGGTTTTTCTGTCGGTCATACGGCAGACGATGGTACAGACTGGCATGGACCAGACAACATGTGAGTACTTTCATTTGGTACACAGCACTTTTTTTTGTTAAGGCGAGAAAAAATGTTTTTTGCATGACTGGGGGTAGGGCTGAGTACCAAGTGGGAGTACTCACTTGGTATCGGGCCGGAGCGGGTTGGTACCACCATCTCCCGTGTGACCGGTCATGAGTTTTGGCTGTAGCAAGAGATAGCCGTTTTCATTTCATATCAGTGAAATGAAATGGTCAGCAGCGGCTTGATAATACTGTCAGTATAGTCGAGTCCGTGAGCGACGGTTACCATTTACCATCAGATGGACTGTGGCACGTCTGCCACTACATGCAATAAAAACAAAACTGTTAACTTCTCTTAGCCGCCTCGTACGTACGAAGACATTGGGGTGGTGATACTTGTATTGCCTAAGATTTATTTTGAAGGGACGGTTGGTGCCCTCTCTAACAGTAATAAAAAACACAAGCTTTAACGTTTCGGCTGATTTAAAGTTGAAATGTGCCAAATGTCACACTTCCCGGTGCGCGCAATGTGCTAAAAAAGGGGTACAAAGTTTTTTCTTCACGTATATATAATATATAAGCTAACCTTGTTCGCCGGCTGACAGGCTCTGAGGGCGCACTCCCTCTTCACATAGAACAGGACAAGGAACTTGAGGGTCACGCACACCACCAGCAGCGGAGAGAACAGCATGCCGAACCACAACATCGCTTGATTGTATATTAACGTTAGCGAATTGTAAGCTATGTTGAATTCTGGAGCGCTTCCTGTTGGATTAAACCTACAAACATATTTTTTCCTATAGACAGATACTAGACACTATAAATAAATAAATAAATATTCACGGACACTTTCACATAACGTCCTTTGGTCCCAAACTAAGCTTAACGCTTGTGCTATGGGTACCAGATTACGGATGTAATACATATATTACTTTTTTTTGTAAATACATACATATGATAGATAGAAAACACCCAGACGCAGTACAAATATCTGTGTTCATCACACAAATAATTGTACTGAGTGGGAATCGAACCCATGACGTGCACGGAAGTCGGTTACACTACCGACTACGCCACGAGGCCCCGTGACCGCTATTCAACAAATACGTTCGTATATAAGGGGGTGAGAAAAGGTGACAAGAGGGGACAATTCATTTGAGAAAATGTGACGTTATCAGCTATTTTATCCTAAAGTATGTGGGATTTGCACGTGTGACGTAATATTTACCTTTTTTTATTTAAGTAGGGTTCGTGAGGAAGGGATAGAAGAGCCAAAAAACAGAAATTGACATGAATGCATAAAAAAAATTATAACACGGGTCTACATACAGATAAGGTGAGCTGGTAACCGACTCAAACTTCACCCAGAAACAGAACAACTATAAAATGGATCTCCCAAAAAAATTGTATTGTGTAGGAATCGGATCCAAAACACTGGACACATTGAGTACGGTTTCTTTTATTTTTTTTTCAGTTGAACTCAATTATACTTACTTTACAAGACACGTTGGCTTTAGTATATCGAATCGAGTATTTTTTCTATAAGTATCGAGATTATAATGACATTAATTTTGTTCTGCAAAATGTTTCAAAGAAGAAGACAGAAATATGTATATAATAGTCGAAAAAAAAATTACGAGCAGGATTCAAACGGGCGTTCTTACCGGAAACGCGGGTCAGATATCTATTTTTCCACTTTCGCAAATTGTTTCTTGCAAACTAGCCAAGCTCAAATGCTTAAATGATAATAACAAAATTAAACCATTGCATTTTCTTGGATGGAGGAGATAAGATGGCTTACCTAAAACATCAACCTCAAATTTTTTAGGAATAATAGTAAAGGACACTCATACCTAATATTGAAATTAATAAAAAAAAGGAACAAGAATGTGATTAAAGATGTCGAAAATAAAACTGTGACTTTTAAAAATAATACAAAATATAATAACTCACTTATGTACCAAAGCTCTAGTGAACTCAAATATTGGCAACACAAACAACGAAATGACGGTGTCAAGCAACACTAGCCGGTACGTCTCTTGACCGAACGAAGTTTCCCAACACTGCAATTAAATAAATAAAAAAAAACAACTCAGTACACGTGAAATGTAAAATTATTCTTTTTTTGCACGCCTCATAGGTGCACGCCTTGAGGTAAGTATTACTCTCGCTTCACGCAGAACAACTGATTTTTCAAACTTAAAATGCCTCTATTTATCATATATTGCACTTGTAAAATAATATACACAAACACATATCAAGAAAAAACACTATTTTTAACACCCATGATATTTTGATGCCATTTTTGTTTTAAACACAAAGTGAAAAATGTGAAAATCGAAAATAACAGTCACGAGCAGGATTTTTAACCTGCATCTCCTCGATACCGTCCAGATGCTTTGCCAATTCAGCCATCGTGACAATTGCTCCTGACTGCTAATTTCGATAACACATTCATGCTTAACGTCTTTGGGTGACGCCTGCCATATTTGTTATTTAAACTATTATATATTTTGATCTATATTTTAGCACTTGACATGCTCAGCTACTCTTAAAGTACAAATTATAATTTGTGAATAAGGAAAAAGAGTATTTTACTACGAGCGGGGAGTTGGTCGTTAAGACAAATGTAGTAGGGGTAGATTGGGTATTTCTAACAAATAGTATGGTAGCTCAGTGGATTAGAGCACTTCCCCGGATAGGAAGGGACGCAGGTTCGTTTCCCGCTCGTACTAAAATACTTTTTTTCCTTATTCACAAATTATAATTTGTATTTTAAACTATTATAGTTAAAAAACTGTATAAAAAAGTTATGTCTTGGACGTCCGTGTGTTGTAGGTATGTTCGGATAATGTATGTTAACACGATAACGACCGAAATACTTTACTAATCGAGTCTTTTTTTCTTTTACAATTCAGTATAATTACGAATAGAGCCCTATCACTTTTCACGGTCTGATTCCATGTGTTTTAATTGTTATAAACAAAAAAATACTGAATATTTACGGTCGACTCGACACTAAAACCAGCGCTATACCTTATTTCATGAGAACTACTTGTATAGACCAATATAGAAGTACTTCTTAAAATTAACGCTAGATGGCGTATAAGACATGAAACCCACATTAGTACTTTTTGAAATTAGCGCTATCTATGTGATTTATTGAAAACTACTTAGTAAGACCAATACATTATTAGTTACTTTTTATTGTGAAAAATTAAGATGATGCATGCACTTTTGGATTTTCCAAAGTATTTTTCACATTGTGACGATTCGATAATCGATAATTGGACGCCAGTTTATAATGGAACTTCTAAGCACGCTATTAAATAAAAAGTACTTTCACGGAATCTATCAAGTTTACTTGACGTTCTACTATCTCGATGTTCCGAATACTTTACAACAAATTTTAATTGTCCCAGGTGGACTGAAATTCTGGACGTCCAACATCTGACTCTAGACTCTCCACCCGTGACCATACACCGAGTAAATACGATAGATTGCTTAAAAGCAGTTTTATTTCATAATATTCGCATAAATATCAGAAAGTAGTATTGTACACACGTCACATTTAAGCAGAATTCGTTACATGAAAGAGACGAAATATATAACATAGAGAAAGAAACATCTAAACATTTAAGAGAGCGACATTTGCTTATACGTACTAAGCTAAGCGATAGAATAGTATCATGCACGCGTGTGTTGTAGATCTATACGTCAAGCGCTGTGTAATTAGTATTTTGTAATTTAGATTTGTTTATTTATGGAAAACCAACAGCTTAAGTAAGGTAACTTAGATTGAGTATAAGTGACAGAAAGCCAATTACAGGTTTTCACCAATAGATGCTGATTAT
The DNA here is from genome assembly GCA_948253155.1 of Leucoma salicis. Lineage (NCBI taxonomy): Eukaryota > Metazoa > Arthropoda > Insecta > Lepidoptera > Erebidae > Leucoma > Leucoma salicis. The sequence goes on from OX411812.1 coordinate 2,213,305, forward strand.
AACATCAAGAACTATGGAACACTCTATAATATGAACATATAAAAGGAGATAAAGAATTTAGATACCCAATACAAAAATATAATAATGATCTATTGATTGTTTAGTTGAAGAATTTAAGATTAAGCATGTTTCGAACCGTGCTGTTTTTGACAATAAATGGGTCTAACGAAAGTTCTTTACATATTTTGTTATAATCATGGCTTGCTCGCAAAAGGTTTGAGTTCTGTCTGTAATTTGTGTAAGCAAAAGGAACTGCTATGGGTGGGTAAAAGCGGACATATCGATATGGTACATTAAAATAAAGTCTGTGCAAAAGATCTGGGGGGTTAGGCAGAATGTCATATTTCACGTGTCGACCGTATCGAGATCACTGTGATTGGTCGAGAAACCGACACATGATGTCATAATAATCCGTTGACCAATCACGGTAATCTGTCAACCAATCACAGTGATCTCGATACGGTCGACACGTGACATATGACATTCTGCCTAACCCCCCAGGGCAGTCAATTTCATTTGAAATAATTTTCATTAAAAAAGTACAATCCGCTAGTCGGCGACGATTTATGAGTGGTTGTATATGAAATGTCCTACTATGTTAATATAGTTCTCCGACTGATATGGAATATGCATCCGGTAGCATAAAAACTTTATAAAACGCTTTTGTATTTTCTCCAATCGGTCATTGTATTTACTATAGTTTATGTCCTGTGATTGTTTAATTATATGCGTGCAGGTGCCCCATGCTTTTTGGCTTAGTATATAAAATGTCGTGTTTTGGCCGACCTTTTCATGAAATGGTTTAAGTAATCAATTGTGTGATCAGTCTAAGAAGACATATATATATATATGCCGTGTAAAGAACGAACCTGAGTATTAGAGCGCGCCCAGTAGACCAGCAGCAAAGTCAGTGTGCCTACATCAAGGAGCCACGTGCGAGCTATCGTCACGTAAAGCGCCGTCCTGGGTTTGTAATATTCCAGCCTGTGATCATCATTGGAAAACATATTTTAGTGGTACAACAGGAAATTCTATAATAATATATCGTCAACGGGCCTCGTGGCGTAGTCGGTAATGTAACCGACTTCCGTTCACGAGGTCGTGGGTTCGATTCCCACTCAGGACAATTATTTGTGTGATGAACACAGATATTTGTACTGCTTCTGGGAGTTTTCTATCTATTAAATAAAAGTAATATATGTATTATATCCGTAATCTGGTACCCAAAGCGCAAGCGTTAAGCTTAATTTGGGACCAGAGCGCGTTGTGTATGAAATGTCCGTGAATATTAAATTATTTATTTTTATATACCTATTATAACACGTTTAACGGGTCTATACGCGTATAAAACTTATCAAAATACTCTTATTTTGACTAACCTCGACGTTTCGGCTGAGTTGCACCAGCCGTGGTCACGAGTAGACTGGCGAGAGCAGGTGTTCGTCGGTTATATTGTGTGAGAGTATCTTCAACTACCCTCACTTTCTGACCGCAAAGTATTAAGGTCCCTACACACAACACTAACGGTGTCGACCGGTTTTCTGTGACACAAATCGCGACGCGAACACTTGGCCACTACGGGGTTCCACGATGATGACAACCTAAAACCATCTCCTCGATTGAAATTTCGGTACTTTTTGATTTCTATCGCCTCACGGACCAGCCTTGGGTAGAAATGGCGTTCCGTGGAGAGGATTTTAGGATCGTGAAATGCTATCCAGTGATTTGTACCGGATTCCAGTAGATGCTCCGCAATCGCTGACTTGCCGGGCTGACTATTCTTTACGGCTGCGATATGCTCTTTCACTCTCTCGGTGATGGATCTCTTTGTTTGGCCGATATAAGAACTCCCGCAGCTACAGTCAATTTTGTAAACGCCTGGTGTTCGGAATGGGATAATATCCTTTGTGGTACGGACTTGTTGCGCCACTTTAGATAAGGGTGTATATATAGTTTTTATTGATAGCCTCCGCAGCACATCTCCAACTTTATCAGTTATCCCTTTCACATACGGTAAGAACACCGGCTGTCTGTCTACATCGTAATTAGCTGGCCGTTTGCATCTACGTCTGGGTCGTCTGCAATCCATTTTATAACCGTTTTTCTTAAGTACCTCCTGAACATGCGACAATTCCTCTTTGAGGTGTTCAGGGTCGCATAGGTAATGAGCTCGGTTAACCAAAGATGTAGCAACGGACTTTAGATGACGTGGATGATGGTGAGATGACGCGTCCAGGTATTTGTTAGTGTGTGTGGGTTTTCTATAAACTGAGTGCGAAAGCGAGCCGTCAGGTTTGACTGTGACCTTTATGTCAAGGAAGGCCAGCGATCTGTTTGTTTCCATCTCAACAGAAAACTTTAGTTTCGGGTGTAGGCATTCTAGGTGTTCTTTTACTCCTTCTACATCCTGCTGATTACCTCTTATGATACAGAAGACGTCGTCAACGTAACGTTTCCAGATTTTTACCGGCGTCAACCGCATTACGTTGCGTTCACAATGTTCCATCCAGATATTAGCCAATACTGGTGCTACAGGGCTACCCATAGCTACGCCATCTATCTGAAGGTAATGTTGTCCTCTGTATATGAAATAGTTACCATCTAAGCAGTTTCCGGTAGCCCTGTAGCACCAGTATTGGCTAATATCTGGATGGAACATTGTGAACGCAACGTAATGCGGTTGACGCCGGTAAAAATCTGGAAACGTTACGTTGACGACGTCTTCTGTATCATAAGAGGTAATCAGCAGGATGTAGAAGGAGTAAAAGAACACCTAGAATGCCTACACCCGAAACTAAAGTTTTCTGTTGAGATGGAAACAAACAGATCGCTGGCCTTCCTTGACATAAAGGTCACAGTCAAACCTGACGGCTCGCTTTCGCACTCAGTTTATAGAAAACCCACACACACTAACAAATACCTGGACGCGTCATCTCACCATCATCCACGTCATCTAAAGTCCGTTGCTACATCTTTGGTTAACCGAGCTCATTACCTATGCGACCCTGAACACCTCAAAGAGGAATTGTCGCATGTTCAGGAGGTACTTAAGAAAAACGGTTATAAAATGGATTGCAGACGACCCAGACGTAGATGCAAACGGCCAGCTAATTACGATGTAGACAGACAGCCGGTGTTCTTACCGTATGTGAAAGGGATAACTGATAAAGTTGGAGATGTGCTGCGGAGGCTATCAATAAAAACTATATATACACCCTTATCTAAAGTGGCGCAACAAGTCCGTACCACAAAGGATATTATCCCATTCCGAACACCAGGCGTTTACAAAATTGACTGTAGCTGCGGGAGTTCTTATATCGGCCAAACAAAGAGATCCATCACCGAGAGAGTGAAAGAGCATATCGCAGCCGTAAAGAATAGTCAGCCCGGCAAGTCAGCGATTGCGGAGCATCTACTGGAATCCGGTACAAATCACTGGATAGCATTTCACGATCCTAAAATCCTCTCCACGGAACGCCATTTCTACCCAAGGCTGGTCCGTGAGGCGATAGAAATCAAAAAGTACCGAAATTTCAATCGAGGAGATGGTTTTAGGTTGTCATCATCGTGGAACCCCGTAGTGGCCAAGTGTTCGCGTCGCGATTTGTGTCACAGAAAACCGGTCGACACCGTTAGTGTTGTGTGTAGGGACCTTAATACTTTGCGGTCAGAAAGTGAGGGTAGTTGAAGATACTCTCACACAATATAACCGACGAACACCTGCTCTCGCCAGTCTACTCGTGACCACGGCTGGTGCAACTCAGCCGAAACGTCGAGGTTAGTCAAAATAAGAGTATTTTGATAAGTTTTATACGCGTATAGACCCGTTAAACGTGTTATAATGAATATAAAACGCGAAAGTTTAAAAAGTACTATTTATATACCTACATATATGTATGTAAAAATAAATTAATTAATATTATGGCTTATGTCCAGCAGTGGACTTTGAAAGGCTGATGGATGATGATATGTATAAAGTCCAGAGCAGGGATGTTGCGGATGCATATTTTTTCACATCCGCGGGTTCGGATGCGGATACGGATATTTGAAGGCTAACATCTGCAGATGCGGATGCGGATGCGGATCTTAGGATATTTTATGAGAACTAGCATCTGCCCGCTACACCGTTCGCGCTAACGATCCCACAGAAACCTGGGCCCTAAGTTCTATTTCAATTGTGTCACAATGGTCTCACAATTACTTGATACTGACAGTTTGATAATAACACAGCAAAGTTCGTTATTCTGAAATAATAATAATAACAAATAAACATTCACGGACATTTTCACACAACGTCCTCTGGTCCCAAACTAAGCTTAATGCTTATGCTATGGGTACCAGATTACGGATATAATACATACTACTCTGTCAAGAAAGTACCGGGAAAAGATCCATTAATATTTATTGTTATTCATCCAAATTTATTTTATCACCTTCAAAGTATGCTCCTTCAGAAATGATAGACTTACGCCAACGAATAATCCAATCATCAAAACATTTTTTAAACGCTGTTTCCGGAATTGAGTTCAGTTCTCGCCGCGATTTCTCCTTTATGTCTTCTACCGATTGAAAACGGGTGCCACGAAGTGGTAATTTGAGTTTAGGAAAATGAAAGAAGTCGGCTGGAGCCATATCTGGTGAATATGGTGGCTGCTCGACGGTATTTGTTGAGTGTTTGGACAAAAATTCATTCACAATGATGGCCTTGTGCGAAGGCGCATTATCGTGGTGCAAAATCCAAGAATTTTCTTTTCACAAATCTGGCTTTTTTTGTCGAATTTGCTCTCTTAAACGCCGCATAACGCTCAAATAATATTCTTTATTTACCGTTTGACCTTCTGGCAAGAATTCCGAGTGCACAACACCGCGATAGTCAAAGAAAATGTAGTGTCCATAGATAATAGTTAGTTATTAGTCAAGCACTATGTTTGTTGGTACAGCCTTTAGATATAGAGTTACTGTTTATGGTCTTAGTCTTTAGATGGTCTTAGAAAATAAAGAACATGGCGCCAGCAAGAAAAGCTTGTTTTAATCAGTCGGATAGAATCCATTAAATCCTGGAGCATCATACATAATAAGTTCCCTGACCGAACCAAGAACACCACAGAAAACAGTCAACATGACTTTGACTTTTGATCGACCTTGGCATGGTTTTTTCGGTTTCGGTTCACTTGGAAGTAGCCACTCCGAAGCTTGTTGACTAGTTTGCATGTCAAACTTGTAAACCCACGTCTCGTCACCAGTAACAATGCGTTTCATGAATGTTGGGTCGGAATTGACTCGTTCTAGCATGTCCTCAGCGACTCTCATGCGATTGAGTTTTTGGAGAAAATTCAGGTCTTTAGGGACAAGTCAAGCGGAAACATGTTTCATACCCAATTGATTATTTAAAATGGTACGGACCGACTCGTGAGACACAGAAAATTCGCCGGCTATCTCTCTCAAAGCTGAATGAGGATTTTCAGTCACTATTTCCTTCACTTTTTCAATGTTAACTTCAGTTGCAGACGTTGATGGCCTACCAGAGCGAGGCAAATCTTCCATCACATCTGGACCACTTTTAAACGCTTTGTACCACTCATAAGCACGTGTTTTTGATAAAGTCAATTCACCGTAAGCCTTCTGTAATATTTTCAGTGACTCCGAACACGAAATTCCATTGGCGATGCAAAATTTAAGGCAAACTTTGTTTTTTTGTCCATTATGAAATTCGCAATACACATGATATGATTTAACTAAAAACAGCACTGTATTTAATATAAATAACAGATGCAACTCAAACTCCGCACCAAAATGGATAACAGTTGTGCCAATCTAACAACAACAAAAAGAAATAAAAAATTTGTATTTGGAACCATAAACAAATCATCCATTCCCAATACTTTCTTGACTGAACGTATATTACTTTTACATACATATAATAGATAGAGATACAAAAGTCTTATAATACTCGGTCGGGGCTTGTTGAAATGTACATAAACGATGAGCTCAAATAATTATTATAATGCAAACAGTTTGATTACAACTGATAGATCTTTGGGTGCTATTACACTTGCAGTCATCATGCAAAGTGGGATTTAAAAGCGGGGGAATCTGAACCAGGGATCATCAGAGAAATCATCGATACTATTGGTCAATACACACGTCACACTCACGGACGTCGCTTTTTTTGCTTTCTTGTCGCGCCTTGTGGTACATCTGCATCCGCATGAATATCCGCATCGATTATTGACGATGCGGATGAAGATGCAGATGTTTAAATCGATGCGAAAGCTCTGCAATTGCGGATGCGGATGCGAATATTCGCAACATCCCTAGTCCAGAGTACATACAACGATATCAGCTACTGTTTATTCTTGAAAAAATGTGGGGTTCCTGTGGGATGGTTTTAAAGACAACACCCTGCACTAAGAAATAATCCTTGTATCGCGGGGGACTTTACAAACATACAAAATCACGAACACACACAAGTACACCCAGACTTGGAACAACCATTTGTGGATCACACAAAGAGTTGTCCTGTGTGGGAATCGAACCCACACACTCAAGACGCCGGTATCTAAACTACTCCGCCATCTGTGCAGGACAGAGGGGGGGGGGGGGGGCAATAGCATAAGATATATATAAGCATAAGATTGAAATATAAAACTACAAATTATTTGTGAATAAGAAAAAAGAGACTTTGTACGAGCGGGAAACGAACGGGGAAGTGCTCTAAGCCACTGAGCTATCGTACAGATCCTTCGATCATCCCAAACTCCGTATCAAATTTGTCTTATACGACCAACGCCATCTATCGGAAAGCATTTACATGCATTAAACCAACCAAAAAAACAATCCCTTTTTCCTTATTCACAAATAATTTGTACTTTAAAAAGTGCCGGAGTATGTCAAATGCTAAAAAATATAGATCAAAAATGTTTAAAATATAAAACTAAATGCTATAGGAACTCTCTTTGTTACGCTTCACAGCTGTGCCAAATAGGTGAACCGATTTAGGTGAAATTTGTTTTATACCATCCCTTGGAAATGTGACTGATCATCATAAAAGAGCCTTCTTTGTCCCAGCATGAATAAGTACTACCCTCTCAAAGATGATCAACGGTAGCTACTCGTACTGTTCTTTCTTTAGCGAGTGAGAGCGCAGTAGACCTAAATTCTCTCGTCATGCTCTCTTATTATCCATTTTATTTTGTTTAAGGTGGGAAAAATGTTCCCAACCGCACACCCCGTCGTTCGGGGTAACGAACAGGGTAGTGTGGGGCCTTCACCTACTAAAGAAACCCGCCGTGTGCCGTCTCTCCGCCTTTATTGGCGGGCCACTGGAACTATGTTACATTCCTTCGGTGGTCCGCCGACGGTCTCATTATTATCCTTCCTCTCACCTTTTATGCCTTTTGATTGGCGACGCGCGAGTGATGCCGCTATCTAGTATTGCTACGATAACGTTATCGTATGTTTGTTCTTAACCCTCGTAGAAAAAAAAATAACAATAAAAAGGAGTTGTACGTGGATCAAGTCGAAGGTTCAGCTAGTAAGGTTTATACCAACAAACTTACTTTACAATAACATGGAAGAACAGCGGGCACAGTGTGACGACAGCGGTTACCACCACACACACCATGAGTTCCCAGTGCGGCCAGCTCGTCCTCACCCCCACGAGGTACCACAGACCGACCTCTATGCCCACGATGAGAGCGACCACAAATATCGTGATGGTAACGTTGCACAAGTACTGACCCAGTTTGGCACATGTGGTTAAGTTTACTTGCTTTTTATTCTGCTCGTTTAGGAGTTCCTGTCAAATAAATAGTAAAAACTACACACCAACTTCATAAAAGAAGGTCCATGCATCAGCCTTTTAACGACCACTGTTGGACATATGCCTCCCCAAGAATGGGGGATAGTGCCGTAATCGCCACGCTTGGCAGGCCGGTTGGCTATCGCAGTGGATGTTGTTAATACTCGAAGGAATGCTGCTGCCCACTCCCCCGGTATTCCCTCAGTCGGCTCTTACGACTCCCATGAGTGGAGAGGTCTGGGACAATTTTTAAGCCGGCCCCACACGGCAATAAAGCATAAAATAAGGTATTTATTTTGTACTACAAACATGACACAGTATACGGTTAACCTAATGGTAAGCAGCCACTAGCACACCAGAGGGATCACTGTGCATTGCCAATCCCAGGGCAATTAGCCTTTTTCCTGGTAAGATATAAAAAAGATCCGCTAGGGGCAGCACCAGTGGGGGGGTACATATTTTTTTTTTTGTTGCCTTTAGTGGCAGACAACGGTCCGACTATACCGAGAGTATTGTCAAGCCGCTGCTCACCAATTCATTTAACAGATGAAATGAAATATAAACGGCTATCTCCTGCTACAGCCAAAACGTAACAATGTGCTTCATGGCCGGTCACACGGGAGACGGTGGTACCAACCCGCTCGGGCCGGATACCAAGTGAGTACTTCCACTTGGTACCCAGCCCTACCACCAGTCGTGCAATGGATGATAATTGCTTACTTCCCTTAGTCGCCTCAGACACCCGTGGGAAAGAATGGGGTGGTGACACTTGTATTCTTAATCCGTCAGCACACGGATTAAATCATTTTGAGCCAACAACGTCAAACGTACGTCTTATTATTATCGGAATAAATAAATATTGTGCAGAAAAAAAAAATATATCATGCCTACAAAACATTGTGCATTCGCTAATTAGCCTTTTTCCTGGGAAGATTTAAAAAAGATCCGCTAGGGGCAGCATCAGTTCATTCAAAACATATGTACCCCACATATGTTTTGAATTCTCTATTGACATATGTACATATGTACCCCCCACTGGTGCTGCCCCTAGCGGATCATTTTAAATCTTCCCAGGAAAAAGGCTAATTGGATTACACAAATGGCAGGGTGATCTAGATAACGATCCCTCTTGCCGAGTGTTGAATTCGATTCCCACACAGGACATTTCTTTGAGAGATGATGAGGAGGATTTGGGCCTCCAGCGCTATCACTCGTTATTCGATACACAACAGTAGGCGTATCGTTGTTTTATGGCAATCTTCTGTTAAAGGGTGGTACTTGCGTGGAGGATGATAAAGACCCATGAACATTATTACGCCCGATTCCTTGGATTCTAGGAACAACTTGCCCAATCAATAGACATGTAAGGGCTATAAAAAAAATCTGCAAATACTCTATGGCTATGATGGCAACTGACCTTAAATTCGTTGTAAAGACTGTTGGCGTTAAGAGCGGCGGCCTGGAGGGAAACCACTCCGAAGTCCCACCCGCAGAATACTTTATTGGCGAACACGTGGCTCAGTCCGCCAGATGTCTCTATGAAGTTCAGCCGGTACGAGTAGGCCGTCCTACAAAACAGATATTATAACTTACCATGGTTATGTTATATGCTCTTGAGATTCTCGGCGATTTATTAGAATACAGACTAAAATTTAATACTTTTTTTATAATTGTGAGTAATTGAAACTGTTATAACAATTAATTAAACATTGGACGTCCAAAATCTAGGTCCAACCGTGACCATGAATGCTGTAAAGTATTTGTCGGGTCAGTAGAAAATCAAGTAAACAGAATAGATTCCGTAAACGTAGTTTTATTTCATAATCAACAAAAATCATTAATGAAAGTTTGTAAAAATGATTTGTTTCACTAACTTTTTCCAACAAATGAATTAGGCAAATACTTTTAAATATTTTTCCGAAGTGGGCATCGGAAGGCCGTTTTGAAGTATATAACAATCTGTTGCCTCTGCTCATCCCTCTGGGAAACAGGCATGAGTCTATCAAATCAAACTTTTTCTAACATTTATAATTAATAAACAATAAGCTGAACAGAAGTGCTTCTGTCGCTCAAGCTATTAAAAAAAACAATACATAATCACCTGTAGCAGAGCGCCGCAAAGAATATAATATACACGCAGACCATGGTGAAGAAATAGGCGTACGGCATATGGTATGTTAAGTTCCCTCTCGAAGATATGGCACCGTCGTGGTAGTGGCCATAGAACAGCATGGAATCTTCTAGACTACCCTAAAAATGTAAACTTATATAAGTCGAGCATTAAGAAAATATATACGAGTATTATTATTCCAATTTATTTGTGACTGTAGCGTTAGCTTGAGTTTTTTTTGTGGTTGAGACTTGCGTGTCCCAACATGAATGTGCCGGCTCAATCAAGAAAGTACCACCTTCACAGAACAGTAGCGTGACAAAAAATCAGTTCTCCTACTGTTTTTCGCAAGATGACTGAGCCAGCCGAAACTCCCTCCTTATCCATCCCTCCATCCTCTCCCTGTTATCCTTCCTCTCCACCTACTATCCCTTTCCTTAAATTGGTGACGCAGAATGGATACCTCTGGTGTGTCTATAGGCTACGCTACTTCTTACCATTTGGTGGGCCGTATGATTTTTTATCACCCGAGTAGTGTACAAATAGCTGATATATCTCCTTAACTAACGCTCGATATAAGTAAGATACGCGCCTAAGCTTTGTTCATTCATTGTCGTAAGATGCTGAGGATGCCTCATAGAGAGGCACACGTGTTAAATTTGTGTTCGGAATTTTGCACGTTATTTCTGGGGATCCTGCCAAATTGTAGGTTTGCATCGCATTCGAAGAGATTTTTTCAACTTTTGTGCTATTATCACATTTCCCTCTAGCTGTTAGAAGTGCGGGTTGGCAATCTTTGGTTACTGTGTGTGCGCTAAGATAGCCGGGATTCACACTCCGTGAATATTTGGTAGTTTATCCTCCTAAAATATCCTTTCTATAGTAATTTCTGAGAATGTCATAATGACATATGACTTAGTGTCGTGGCCTATTAGTTCGTCCGTCAATTTGACATGATTCTTAATTGTAACAATAAAGCTTGTCAGAACAATGGGAACAAGAGGGCGTTTCCTAAATCGGTAAGTAAGGATTTGATACATAAATTAGTCTTCAAGCTACTGCTACGGTAGCTCAATAGATCCAAACAGATCAACCATCGAAAATATAAAAAAGCTCACCTTTCCACTTATGAAATCCAAAAAGCTAATTCTTATGGGTTCCCGTAACTCATCGTGGAACGTTTGGGGTATGACTACAAAGGCGATCACGAGAATAGCCAGCAGCAAGTCCACAACGAAGAGCCACCGTAGAAAGTAGAAGTAGGACCCAACAGCAGAACCGAAATGACCCTCTATGTTACGTATAGCTTCGTACCACAGCTCGATGGAGAAAACCAGGTTTCGGAGACGCTCTTGCATCTGTAACAAAGTAAAGAATATTATCACCACAACTCAACTTTTACAAAACAACAACTTGCTCTTCAAAATGATCTTCTAGAGAAAGTAAATACCCAGCTGCTCCTTATTAATAAATAATGCGAAAATGAGTTAGTTTGATTTATATTTTTTTTAGCAATTGACATGCTCCGCCACTTTTTAAAGTACCAATTATTTCTGAATAACGAAAAAAGAGACTTTTCAAAAGAGAATTTTCAAAAATGTTTAAAAAATCGCGCCATCAAATAGTATGAATTTTAAATGCAAAATTAAAACTTACTATATTGGTTTAATGCATGTAAATGCATTCCGATAGATGGCGTTGGTCGTAAAGACAAATGTGATAAGGAGATTGGGATGATCGAAAGATCTGTACGATCGCTCAGTGGCTTAGAGCACTTCCCCGGATTGGAAAAGACGCGGGTTCGTTTCCCGCTCGTACAGTCTCTTTTTCCTTATTCACAAATAATTTGTTCTTTAATGAGTTACTTTGGTTGTCTGTATGTTACGCTTTCAAAACGTAACTACTAAACCAATAATTATGAAATTTTGCCTGACATAGGCTACTTTATATCCCAGAAAAACGTAAGATTCCTGGGGTAGCACACGCTCTGGTTTGGCAGAATCTGGTTACTATACAGGGTTACTTGTAACCAACGCAAAAGTAAGAGCTTTTGCGTCTTTTGAATCTACACCAGGAATCTTACGTTTTTCTGGGATATAAAGCAGCCTATGTCAGGCAATATTTCATAATTATTGGTTTAGTAGTTACGTTTTGAAAGCGTAACAGAAAGGGCGACTTTAATTCAACAACACGATGTAATAAACCAAAAATTTTGTAAAATCATATACTGTGGGTAGATGAAACCGTTGAAATAACATATCAGCCTTGGACGTCTATCATCTAAGTCCACCCGTGATCATGAATGCTGTAAAGTATTCGAAACGTCGGGATAGTATAAAAATCAAGTAAACGCGATAGATTCCGTAAATGTAGTTTTATTTCAAAACGATGAACAACTATTCTTTTACGACTTTTTCTAATTCAATGTTTTTTTTCCATATGACGACGTGCGGGACTGGCTGCGCCGTTTGGGGCCGGCTTTAGAATTGTCCCACCCCTCTCCACCCATGGGAGTCGTAAGAGCCGACTGAGGGAATACCGGGAGAGTGGGCAGTAGAATATTAACAACATCCACTGCGATCGCCAACCCGCCTGCCAAGCGTAGCGATTACGGCACTATACCCCATATGAGCGAAACACATGTTTTGGCGTACTCTTGGGGAGGCCTATGTCCACCAGTGGACTTCGAAAGGATTCCCATATGAAAAAAGTAATATCAAATTTATTGTTCTAAATACTTCTTAACTGCAGTTACGCACGCAGCGTTTGTTAGATGTGGTAACGAACAGACAAAGATGGGGCGAGGAAGACGGGGGCGGGTAATTGTCCATGGCTCTGACCGAATTTGAGTTATTAAAGGAAACGCTTATAATGTGACTTCTGTAACCCTAGCTGTATATGTCACACTAGAATTCAAGGATTTTTTAAACCTTAAAGCGTCCCGAATCTGATTTTGTACCATTGTACGACTACATACGGTAAGGGTACGGCTGTATAGCATAAAAAATATTATCCCAGGAATATACAAAATTACTTACCTTCTTGAATGCGAAACTAATTCTGTATTTCATCCTCTTGAATAACGAGAGGGGTTTCCTTTTGGATCTTAAACTCACGGAAGCGGATAGCTTGGCTCGGACATTTCTCTTCATCGTCAGACCTTGAGGAAGGTCCCGTAACGCCTCCCTACGTAAATACTAAATATGAAGATACAAATAAGCTCGTGCTAGCTATGGATTAATAGTAGAGAATAGTTTTGAATAACAGTGGCAAATGGTAGAGAATTGTAGAGAAAAGTATGTGAATAATATAGTAGTGCATAGTAATCAAGTGAATGCTATAGAATGGTAGTCAATGGAATATAATCATAGTAGAGTAATGGTAGTAAATAATAGTGAAAATAGTAAATGGCAACGAATGGTACTGAATGCAACGCATAATCGTAGTAAATAGTAGGGAATAGGAATTAATCCATCCATCCATCCATCAGCCTTTCAACGTCCACTGCTGGACATAGGCCTCCCCAAGAGAACGCCACAACGAGCAGTCCCGTCATGGGGGATAATGCCGTAATCGCCACGCTTGGCAGGCGGGTTGGCGATCGCAGTGGATGTTGTTAATAGTCGAGGGAGTGCTGCTGCCCGCTCCCCCGGTATTTCCTCAGTCGGCTCTTACGACTCCCGTGGGTAGAGAGGGGTGGGACAATTCTAAAGCCGGCCCCACACGGCGGGAATTAATAACAGTAGCTAACTAAGCTAACTAGTGAATAATAGTAGCGCATCGTAATAGCGAATGGTAGTGAATGCCAGTGTCGAGTAGTAAATAAGTAGTGAATAATAGTAGTAATTTATATTAAATAGTAGAGAATGGTAGTTATTAGTAGCGAATAGTAGGGAATGGTAATAGTAAATAATTGTAGCGAATAGTAGTGAATAACAAGTACGAATGTTAGTGAATTGTAGTGAGGTGTAAATAGCCGTGATTATTAGTAGTTAATGATAATAACAAATTATTGAATAATAGTAGCGTTTAATAGCGAAGTGACAAATGGTAGTTATTGGTAGTAAGCGATAGTGAAAAATACTAAATAGTGAATAGTAGTAATGAATTATTGTAGTTTATAACATAACGAATGCTAGTGATTGGTAATTATTAATTGTGAATAATAGTAATTATTCATTACTAGTGATACAGGGATAAGAGCTGCAAAAAATGTTCGATGTGTAGTATATATATTATAACTTGTCAGTTCTCCTAAAGTGCTGTAACTCGCCTCCTCAACTCTTCTGCGACGGGGCTGTCTTCCATAAGTCGCTGGTGCTGCTCCATTTCTCGGACGATGATATCTGCTTGCTTGTCAGCCGCGTCAGGAGCATCTGACTCCACTGCGTCCTCCAACAATACATTGTGTTCGGAGTTGTTGCGGCGAAGACGGAGGGTACCTGAAGGTATTGTGGTTCTTAAAGTACAAATTATAATTTGTGAATAAGGAAAAAGAGTATTTTAGTACGAGCGGGAAAAATACTCTTTTTCCTTATACACAAATTATAATTTATACTTTAAGAGTGGCTGAGCATGTCAAGTGCTAAAATATAGATCAAAATGGTATAGTGGTTCTTCTCATTCATTTATTTATTAGAAAGAAACAATATATCATTATAATTATTAAAGATTTAAAAATTTATTGGACACTAGCTGCTACCCGCGACTCTATCCGCAAGTTTTTTTGTAGTTAAAGTTATTCCTTGTAAGGTCTAAGCTATCTGAGAATGAAAGTCCAGTCCAAATCGGCCCGCAGTTTCGGAAAATAGCGGGAACAAACAGTCCTGTTTTTTGTTGTGGTTACATAACTACTTGATTTTCTACTATCCCGACGTTTCGAATAGTTTTTTTTCGTAAGACACTTCAGTTTTATTTATTTATAACGAATGTGCAATAGCCCGATATAACACGATATACAAATAATATCATACCTGGCTTCAGAGATTTTAAGTCAATCACTTCATCAAAACACTCAGACATAATTTAAAAAAAATCTAATCTTGAATGAAGATTCAATTTCAAACTTAGAAAAAATCACTATTGTATTTAAATCATTTAACATAATAAAGATTGCAGTTTAAAATTCAGGTACAAATTGTATGTTATATTATTAACACAGTTTGTACATATAATAAACAGAATTTGTTTATACACGCAACAGTTAATTTCACAGTATTTTATGCCAGCTAGTCCAGCGTAAGTCCGTGTATAAATGAAAGCAGTATAAAGGTGAAGCACAAATGGACTGTAAGTGCGTGTAATGATAATTAACTTCTATATTATGATTAGTTTGCACTATGATGATACAATGCGAGTAAACATTCGCTTTGTTGTTGAATCGTTTGGCATTTAAAACAATATACTATTCGTTGTTCGCATCATGATCGTACTACGAGTGTACGAGATAAGAAACATTTTTGTAATTTACACTTGAATAAAAACACTTCATTTATTTCAAGAGCATTTAACACTTGAAATCTTGCGGACGATGGCTACTGTATACAAATAATATTGCAAACAAAAAGTTACAATCCGGATTTGGTCTGGTTTTTTTTTATTTCCACCTAGGTACTATTTAGATATTTTTATACATATTTTTAGCATTTGACATGCTTAGCACTATACATTAAACACAAAGTGAAAAATGTGAAATCGAAAATAACAGTCACGAGCAGGACTGTGTCACTTTGTGTTTAATTCCACCTACTAGCTGCTACATCAAAACTGTAACATCATGTAGGTAACTAGATGGAGTCTAACAATTTTCCGGGTAATAAACTATGTAGTTGTGAGGGACTAAGAATACAATTGTCACCGCCCCAATCCTTCCCATGGGTGTCGTATGAGGCGACTAAGGGAAGTAAGCAATTATCATCCATTGCATGACTGGTGGTAGGGCTGGGTACCAAGTGGGAGTATTCACTTAGTATCGGGCCCGAGCGGGTTGGTACCACCATCTCCCGTGTGACCGGCCATGAAGCACATCGTTGCGTTTTGGCTGTAGCAGGAGATAGCCGTTTATTCTTTCATTTCATATCTCTAAAATGAAATGGTGAGCAGCGGCTTGACAATACTCGGTATAATTGAGTCCATGAGTGACGGTTACCATTTACCATCATATGGGCCGTGGCTCATCTACCACTACAAGCATTAAAAATAAATGTCATCCAAATCTGTTCAGTCATTTTTGCGTGAAAGTAACAATCATTTAAACTTACAAACAAGTTACAAGTTGCCATGTGAGGCCGGCTTTAGGATTGTCCCACCCCTCTCTACCCATGGGAGTCGTAAAAGCCGACTGAGGGAATACCGGGGAAGTGGGCAGCAGCACTCCTTCGAGTATTAACAACATCCACTGCGATCGCCAACCCGCCTGCCAAGCGTGGCGATTACGGCATTATCCCCCATTCTTGGGGAGGCCTGTGTCCAGCAGTGGACGTTAAGGGGCTGATGGGTGGATGGATGGATGATATTTTTACGCATATTTTACGGCTCGGCCTAGGTGCAAGTTCTGTGTAAAGTGCAAATCCTGTTCGTGGCGGTTATTTTCAATTTCACATTTTTGCATATTGTGTTCTGGAGTTTAGATACATAGTTTTATTTTTACACTTGTAATATATTGTTACACTGTAGTGAATAACTTCCCTAACAATTAGAGGTCGTTACAACCGTCGTGGTTAGTAACATGAACGATTAATTAAGTCTTATTAAACGATAATGCGGTTTCCGACTACTGCGAAATGCACCATGCGGGTGGTGACACAACCTAAAGAGTATGCAAGAGAGTATTGGTGTAAAGATGCGAAAGGGAATGCTCCGATGGTTCGGACATGTTGAAAGAATGCTGGACGAGCGACTAGTTAAGAAGATAAACAATGCGAAAGTGGAAGGATGTAGGTACAGGGGGAGACAGAGACTCACCTACCTAGACCAAATCGGTCATGTATTGAAGAAAGGTGTAGTCAGGAGTCTCCGAGCGTGTATAAAGAGATGAATGTTGAGGAAGTGAGAGATGTATGCAAGAATAGAGCCTTTTGGCACTCCGTTCTCACTGCCTATCCCGCAAGGGAGATAGTGTGATGGTAAGTAAGTAAATAGTCTGTAATATATAAAATCACCGTGCCATGTAGGGCCGGCTTTAGAATAGTCCCACCCCTCTCCACCCATGGGAGTCGTAAGAGCCGACTGAGGGAATACCGGAGGAGCGGGCAGCAGCACACCCTCGAGTATTAACAACATCCACTGCGATCGCCAACCCGCCTGCCAAGCGTAGTGATTACGGCACTATCCTCCATATGAGCGAAACACATATTGTGGCGTTCCCTTGAGGAGGCCTATGTCCAGCAGTGGACTTCGAAAGGCTGATGGATGGATGGATGGATATAAAATCACAAATGTCTTACTATAAGGCAGCTGGCGTGAAGGCATGAAGTTGACAGCCACCTGCCTCGCAGCATTGTTCCTCGTGAACGTTCGGCGCATGCTCGGAGGCGGTTGCTCTGATTCCTCGATCTCGTCATCCATGCTGCTTTCTGCAGTAAAAAAAATGTGTATTCAGTTACAGCAGTGTTTTTCAATCTGTGGGTCGCGGCCCTTAGGGGGGTCGCGAAGCCTTACTCGAGGGGTCACCGGTAAAAAGAAAAAGGCAAGGTACACTACAGTAAAAACACAAATTTCAGTGAGAAGGATGGGCTTGTTTATTTTTAAAATGTTTGTCAAATCGTGGTGCTATTTTGAAATAAAACTACGTTTACGGAATCTATCGCGTTTACTTGATTTTTATACCATCCCGTCGTTTCGAATACTTTACAGCATTCATGATCACGGGTGGACTTAGATGATAGACGTCCAAGGCTGATATGTTATTTCAACGGTTTCATCTACCCACAGTATATGATTTTACAAAATTTTTGGTTTATTTATTTTAACCCACAATATTCGTTTAGAAACACAGTGAGATTTAGTATATTAAAATGAGTATAATACTCCTCTTTAAACTATAAAATTATGTTTTTATTTAGTGCTCAAAAATTCTACCACAAACTACCAATTACTACCAGTAAGAAGACAATCTTGGTTATTAGATTATATTATTAAATATATTGATTTTGCCCAAAACCTAAGACTAAAAAGCAACCACCGGATCGGAACGCGGCCTGACTGAGAAAGATCCGGCCAGGAAACTCAGTAGGCAACAACTGTTATGGATTACTAAATTTTGTACTGAATTACTTAGAGCTTAATTAAGTTTAAAATTTTTTAAGGCAAAAACTAATCACTACTGTGGGTTTTATCTACACAATAAGCGCTAACTGTGTCTTGCAATCTTGTGGTGTGCCTTCTTGTATTCTGTTTAGTGAGGTCTATCACAGGATTCCAGCTTGATGGTAAGACCCAGCCATCTTCTCTATTGAAATTGGGATGTTTCTTAATTTCAATAGCCTCACGTATCATTCTAGGGCGTTCTGTTCTTTTGCGAGGATTTGAGGTTTGTCAAACCTAATGTAATGGCGGGCGTGGTCCTGTGTGTGCTCATAAATTGCAGACTTTGTATAGCGACGGTGCTTCATATCAGCTATGTGTTCTTTGATCCGAGTTGTTATGGATCTCTTTGTTTGCCCAATGTAGGAGAGACCACAATCACAATCCAGCTTGTATACTCCTGCATCCTGTAAGGGTATATGGCACTTGACTGGTGGTAAAAATTGACTAATTCTTTTGCTTGGCTTATAGTAGGTTTTAATTGAAGCTTTTTTGAGAATGTAGCCAATCTTGTCAGTGACTCCTTTAACATAGGGCGGCACCACCGAAGGAATGTAACATAGTTCCAGTGGCCCGCCAATAAAGGCTGAGAGACGGCACACGGCGGGTTTCTTTAGTGGGTGAGGGCCTCACACTACCCTGTTCGTTGCCCCGAACGACGGGGTGTGCGGTTAGGTACATTTTTTCCAGCGTAAACAAAAAAATAAAAAAAAAAGGACTGCAGGGAGGCGCTCAACTGTGAGTGGCTTCACTCGGTTTCTGTGACGGTGGCGTAATGCTATTTTTGAAATGTTAATAATAAAATCATTTTCTAATTCGTGTCTATTTATCTTTTTAGTTTTAATGTCCATTGAAGAGCACGTGAGTTCACATAGGTATGAAGTGACGAATGGCACTAATAATTTTAGAGCTTCCCTTGCCAGCTCTGGGTATTCATGTTTTCTTTACATCCAAAACACGCCAACACTGCGAATAAAATTCCATTTTAAGCATGCCGTCAGCAGCTCTTAAACTTACTTACTTATCATCATGCCATTTCCCTTGCGGGGTAGGCAGAGAGAACAGAGTGCCAAGAGGTTCTATTCTTGCATACATCTCTCGCTTCCTCAACATTCATAACTCTCTTCATACACGCTCGCCGGTTTCGGAGACTCCTGACTCCACCTTCCTTCAATACATGACCGATTTGGTCTAGGTAGGTGAGTCTCGGTCTCCCCCTGTACCTACGTCCTTCCACTTTCACATTGTATATCTTCTTAACCAGTCGCTCGTCCGGCATTCATTCCACATGTCCGAACCATCGGAGCATTCCCTTTCGCAACTTTACACCAATACTCTCTTTCATACCTACTCGCTCTCTTACGTCATCGTTACGAATGCGGTCAGTCAGCCTCACTACACAGATTCTCCTCAGAGATCGCATTTCGACCGCATTGATTTTACTCTCATGTTCCTTTTTGCATAACCAACTCTCGCTTCCATACCATAACGTTGGGACAAGCACTGCGTTGTGTATTGCGACACGTGCCTTTTGGCTGAGGTGATGACTGCCGAGAAGTTGTCCCAATGCTCCGTTCACTCTATTTCCCGCATTCACTCTTCTCTCTACATCAGTGGTGTACGTTCCATCCCGACTGAATCCACATCCAAGATATACAAAATTCATCCACTTGTTCTAGCACACCATTTCCTATTGCTACTCTAACATCTGTTCTAGCTTCTTCTCTTTCAAAAACCATTATTTTGGTTTTCTCACATTCACACGTAGGCCCCTTTTCTTACAATCTTCTGCCATTACGTCGACTAGGGTTTGCAGATCAGCCGCGGACTGCGCTAATAAAACCGCATCGTCTGCATATAGCAGAGACCTAACCACTGAGTCGCCCATCTGAACTCCTACATTCATTTCATTCAACCTTTGTAGACATTTATCCAGATATATGATAAACAGTCTGGCTGATAGAACGCAGCCCTGTTTAACGCCGATATTGACATCAAACCAGGATGACATTCCATCATCCAGCCGCACACAAGCTCTGCAGTCCATGTAGTTGGACTGCACCACTTGTAGCAGGCTACCGTTAATACCATATTCCGGCAAAATGTCCCAAAGTTCCTTTCGTACAACCGTGTCAAATGCTTTCTCCAAATCCACAAAACTGCAGAAAACCCTCTGGCCTACAGCCAGATACTTCTCCACAATGTTGCGCAGAGAAAACACTTGATCCATGCATCCCCTTCCACACCTGAAACCTCCTTGTGCCTCACACAAAAATTCATCAGACACCATCCTCATTCTCCTTTCAATAATCTTACCATACACTTTGGCTGCCAAACTGGTCAAGCTTATGGCTCTGTAGTTTGCACAGTCATAACGTGAACCCTTGTTTTTAAACAAGGGCACGATGACTGCGCTTCTCCAGTCCTTGGGAACCATTCCTGAGCTCCAACATAAATTGAGAAGCATCAGGAGGATTCCTAGACACATGAGCCTCCAAGCTTGATCATTTCAGCAGACACCATATCAATACCCGCTGCCTTACCATTTTTCAAACTTCTAATCGCCCATTCAACTATGTCATCAGAGGATGTCGGTACCGAATGCTGATCTGTTAGACCACATGTGGCACCAGCATCACCCTGAACATCCGCATACATATCTCCAAAATATTCACTCAGTCGGCTTAACACATCTTGTGTTTGCGTAAGAATGTCTCCACCTTTAGACCTTATTTTATTAATTCTGAAAGCTGACCAACCACTCCGAGATTTCTTCACCTCCCTCCAGAAAAGTTTGGTGTTGCTTTCGAAGTTTTTGGTCAGCCTTTCTTCTGAAATCATATTTGCTCTATCACGCTTCTCTTTCACTAAGGCTTTGGTGTCATTCTTACGTTGCCGGTATATTTCTTTATTCTGTTCTTTCATACTTGCACTAAGGTTCAAAGAAGATACATAGTCCAGCCACGCTTTCTTCTTTTGGTCTACGGAAGCTGCTACTTCCGTATCCCACCATGCATCACCTTTAACTTTCCTATGCTTCTTTGAGCATCCACATACTTCTTTCGCTGTATCTACCATACTTTCTTTCAATACTCTCCAGCATTCTTCCATGTCAGATTCCGGCTGACTTGCCATTGTCAGCCGTTCACGGACACCCTCTGCATACTTTGCTCTGACACTCTCTTCTTGCGACTTTTCAATCTTTATTCTTTCAAGCCCTCCGAAGTGGACACGCTGTCGCCAGTGTCTCCACTCTCTGAACAGACCACTAAATCTTGCAAAAACGAGATAGTGGTCCGTGTCGTCAGTGGCACAGCCGCAGTGACAGCTATTACACTGTTTCGGATTATCTTGAGTATAAAACTAAATGGGCTAGAGCTGCTCCTCATTCATTATTTTTTAATATTGTTTTGTATGATATAATGGCATTTTAGTTATAAAGATTATATTAAATTGTAATAAATTGACAATTTAAAAAAGTGGCCCATGAGTTTCTTGTCGTGTTCTTCTCATGAAAAGCTTTACTACGGAATCCGGCCGCTTGTGGCGATTGCAATCGCCACTTTGTTATTGCGGTTGAACTCCCCTCAGGCGCTCGTGTTAATTATTTTAATTATTAGTGTATTATTGACGATTTTAAGTGTTACTTAATAGGCCTATGAAATAAAGATATTTTTGAATTTGAATTTGCTATATCTATAACATTTTCTTTCATGTTTGTGGTGACTTTAGCCAGTTCTATCGACTTATCCAAGAAAGGGGTTAGATTCTATTTACGCCCATTGTCACTTCAGAGTGTAAGTCTGAAAAGTATGTTAATAGTTTCCCCTGCAAATTATGAAAGCTCTGTATCATGCAAGGAATGTGGACCCTTACCACAAGCGATTGGTTTGTTTCTATCTTTTGTTTTGTTTTTTTTTAGTCTTTTTTTTAATCTTTATCTCTTCTGTTTTTCAGTTTTCTGAACACATGGAAAAGAGTCAAATATATTGTTTTGCAGAAAGGTTGACCACAAATGGCATGAATTGCTTTGGCTTTATCTTTAGCTGTTAAAATATTTTCTTCAGAAGGTACCTTGGAGATTCTTGTTTAAATTATTAAGGTGGCTAAAAATATTTGCCAGAAATGCTAATTTCAGACAGGGTCAGAAAAATGATTAGCATATTCGGATTTAGCATCTTGTAAGAACATTAACGCACGCCCGCCATGTGGGGTCGGCACCAAGAATAGCTCCACCGTCTCTTCCTATGGGAGTCGTAAAAGCCAACTAAAGGATTACCGGGGGACCGGGTAGCAGCGTTCCCCTATGTACCAAAAAACTAGACGTCGCGAGACGTCTAGCATATGTGAAAACATCGAAATTATTTTGTAGAAATAAAATGATCATAACTTGACAAAGTACTCCTCAAGACGAATCAAACGAGTATACACTCGATAGGGTTGCGTCGTTTCATTATAGAGTTACTATGGCCACCTTCCAACTCTATCGTCAGACCCGAGATACCATCTAGAGACAAAGTACTCGTCAAAACAAATCATACGAGCACAAACTCGATGGAGTTATGTCGTTTTAAAACGGAGTTCCTATGGCCACCATCTAGCTCCATCATCAAACCCTGGATACCATCTAAAAACAAAGTACTCATCAAGACGGATGAAACGTGTCCAAACTCGACGGGGGCGTCGTATTATTTATGTCTAGGTCAAAATCGAATGGGTAAAAATACTATATATTTATACCCATTCGATTACGTCTTGGGTGACGCCATCTGTCGTAAGTATTTGCATACATTATACCGACGTTAATTATGAATGTGTTATCGAAATTAGCAGTCCTGAGCAATTGTCACGATGGCTGAATTGGCAACATCTAACGGCATCCAGGAGATGCAGGTTCAAATCCTGCTTGTGACTGTTATTTTCGATTTCACATTTTCTCACTTGGTGTTTATTTATATGGCTAAGCATGTCAAATGCTAAAAATATATATAAAAACATCTAAAAAGGTATGTCCTTCGTCCTCTGGACGTCCTCTGGACGAAGGACATACCATCATACACCATATCTGTATGTCAAATTTTATTATGATTAGTTAAGAATGTTATATTAACAATAGTACATTGTTACCCTAGGGGTGAAAGTAACTAGTCGAGGGACTAAATAAGTCTTTAATCCGAGGTAAACACTGTGCTTTTCATTGCGAATAAAAGGAAAGTAAAAATAATAACATGCAAAAATGAGTGAATTTTAATTTACATCAACTGCTGCGATAATTATTTATTTAAAGTTTTCTTTTTGTGGCCGGCCAGCATAACAGCTATTATTTTTCATTTTCAACATTGAAGAAATGGTAAAATATTTTACACGAATCTATATTATTTTAAAGAAATATTTGAAAGTAAGTAAATTATAATAGGTGGTTGTTAAAAAAAATCTTTATTTAATACTTAACTTTGTTATTTCAATTAAACATCGCGCTGTGATTGAGTGGCTGTAGTAAGTTAGAATAAGGTTCAATAGAAATGTGAAAATAGAACTAGATTTTTTTTAAATAATTTGACGGCTGTCAGTTGAAAACGATTCTCCCTAGGGCTGAAAAGTATTACTTTCAACCCGCTCCCCAGGCAACTTCAAACCTACTTTCCTAGTATGAGTAATGAAAATACTTTCATTTCATTTTCTTGTTGTAAAAGAACAAATAATGAATGAAGTATATAATTGTATATAAATAATATACATATACTGTTCTCTCTGTCTACCCCGCAAAGGAAATGGCGTGATGATAAGTAGTAGTAGTAGTAGTAAATAAAGGAAAATAGCTATTAATGAATTAGTTAAGCACATAGACCATAAACACATATCAAGCAAACCAAGTAAGTATATAAATAATAAAATGATAAAGGTATGCCATTATGCCACAGAAAAACGATGTTCTTATTTCTAAGATATTTAGGCCTTATGTAAAAAAACTGTTATAGTATATTTATTTAAGAGTTAAGTGATGCGAGTTTTTCTCGCAGAAAAGTGGAGGTCAGGGGCAGTCTTTTCTATGTTCACCTCATGATATTAATATAATAAGAAACGCAGAAAAAGTTGTCGATCAGCCAGTAGAAAACAAACTCATTTGCCCATATAAAATATTAGTAAGGACATGCCACTTACTCTTCTAAGTAGTATCACATAATATATCACTTAGTACCGTGGTGATTTTCATCCAAGGATGGTTTTAATAATTTTTTTGCTAATATTAGTATTTCACACACCAAACAGGGAACGAAACAAAGCAATTTGCACAAATAGCTAAATTATCACTGTTGTTAATAACAAACTAATCAATAGATAAGACACAGATAAATGTTTTTTATCTGAATTGGGAAAAACCTATCATGGTATTAAACCTATCATAGGTTATACAATAGGTTTTATATGATAATGTCACATAATATTTTTAAGTATTAACAAAAATGCTCATAATACATTTAAAGACTTGCCGTGTGGGGCCGGCTTAAGAATTGTCCCACCCCTCTCCAGCCATGGGAGTCGTAAGAGCCGACTAAGGGAATATCGGGGGAGTGGGCAGCAGCACTCCTTCGAGTATTAACAACATCCACTGCGATCGCCAACCCGCCTGCCAAGCGTGGCGATTACGGCACTATCCCCCATTCTTGGGAAGGCCTATGTCCAGCAGTGGACTTTAATAGGCTGACGGATGGATGGACAAAATTATTTGTGAAGATGGAAAAAGAGAACTTTAGTGCAAGCTGCGAGGTTTCTTTTTTCACATTCACAAATAATTTGTTCTTCAGAAGTAGCTGAGCATATCAAGTGCTAAAATACAGATCAAAATGCTCATAATACTTTTTAAGCTTAAATATTTTTGTAGAACACAAACTATTAAACCAGCACTTGCAAACAATGCAGTTTTTGGTGATTTAGATATTTTTATATATATTTTAGCATTTGACATGCTTAGCCATATACATTAAACACAAAGTGCGTTTGCAGGTTTTGTGTTTAATGCAGTTTTTGATCTTAAAAACTTGCTTAACAAAAATCAAATATTAAGGCAAGCAGAGAGGTATAGCCATATGGCAGATGCATAGATGGCGGAGTGGTATAGATACCTGCCTCCCGTCCAAGTGTTGTGGGTTCGATTCCCACACATGACAACTCTTTGTGCGATCCACAAATGATTATTCTGAGTCTGAGTGTACTCTGTGTCTGTGAAACTGTATGTTTGTAAAGTCCCCCGCAATACAAGGATTACTCATAAGAGCAGGGTGCTCTTTTTAAAAAAAAATTATGCTGCTCATACAATTCTTCATGAATTTGGCTATCATATACATAAAGAATTTTTAAATCGGACTAGTAGTTCCAGAAATTAGCATGTTTGTAAACAAACTTTCCACCTTATTATGTTTAAGAGTAAATTTCCAAAAATAAAGAAATTGTTCAAGTAATTCTTCAAATATGACATAGTACTATAACAAAAAGGCAATCAGTTGGAGCAATTATTAAAGAAATTGGTTTCTATGGAGAAAACTGTTACTAAATTCCACTGAAACAATGTTGCGGGTTAGCAGCTAGTTTACATATAAAATTGCCATTTTAGAATACTTGCCACATTGAATTCAACTATTAAGCTTTCATGGTGTACAATTTTAGTGTAAAACTTTAACACTCCACACTATAATTTTATATGCATTCAATTTAACACAACAAAACTTTAACACTATAATACAAAGCCAACACTACAAGCAGTAAAATAGAAAGCATTTGTCATCTCCATCCCAGCAAGTGTAACCAATTAGCAATTTTTCATATTATTTACCTGTACTTTCTGTATGATAATAGTTATAAATGTAATTAATTTCCCAGAAGATATCGCCTACATAGTTTGTTGAGTCATACTCTGACTCTCAGTTCATTGGCCAAGGTCTAGAACAAAGGCATAAGATCTTCTATTGAGAATGCAGTCAGAAAGTAAATATACTTATAAAAACGAAGGTAAATAAAAACGAAGGTACCTACAAACTGTTACAAATATTTAAAAAAAAATGTTAAGTATTATAAATTCCAAAAAAAATTAAGGAAAGTAATAAATATAACTAGTACTGATTACTTATATCAGAATTTAAGTCAAACGTACCTGTTTTCAAATTTTTCAGTGCCAATCCATTGACTATGATCTCAAATATATCCTTAATCCTATCCTATCCTAGCGTCTAGCCTAACACATAACACTCAGATTTATAATATTTTTTTATATAGACTTCATTTAACAAAATAACTTAGAGAATTACCTTTATCATTATGATTCAAAAAATACAACGCAAAATTACATACCTAATAATACCTATCAAAAATTCAAAAAGGAAGGATAGGATAAATATTATTTAAAAAATGGAAAATAGATACAGTACAGTGTAATCTGTGTAAATCAGATAAATAGTAAAAGTGGGCGATACAAATCGTATATAGATACGAAATCTGATATTGGTACAATATCTAAAAATCGCTTACTGGCTCTTTCGAAATATAGGTATTACAATATCAGATTTGCGATGTACTGAATACTCGGTCACTCGTCTGTACCTACGCGATACGATACGCATCGGCCGCATGCGTGCGACAAAGCGCGTAAGATACAAATATTACACTAGTTAGAGCGGTACAGCAATATTATAATATCAGATTTGCGATGTACTGAATACTCCCTCACTCGTCTGTACCTACGCGATACGATACGCATCGGCCACATGCGTGCGACAAAGCGCGTGAGATACAAATATTACACTAGTTAGAGCGGTACAGTAATATCACAATATCAAATTTTTGAACAGATTTGATATAAATATTATAAATAAGTAATTTTAAATCTTAATGCTATGCAAATAAAGCTTACTTTCTGTTAAGTACTAATCACGATATCAATGATGTCTAAAATTTTAATTATTTAGCCTTGAACTTGAGCGAATGTTAGTACTTATGGACCATTATGCACGTAATAGTTTTATTAGGTACTTATTGTTTAATTGTGTCCGAATAGTTGCGTAAGAAAGTTTTAAATTTCCTTCGCGTTCTAAATTTAGAAAGATTTGTGTATTATGGACGTTGGGGATTGTTTTAATGGATTTTTTAATTAATATGTAGGTAGGTTCACATCCTCACACAAATGACATTACAATAAGTTAACTAGAAAAAAAAAATTCCAGAAATTCCCTAAAAATACTCTAGATATAATTTAAATGGCAAAACAACGTTTTCCAGGTCAGCTAGTGATAAATAAATACGGAATTAAACATCTATTATAAAAGTACGAGTATATCTACAATAGCGAATTGTATTGAAATCTATGATATTGTCGTATCCTATTTAAAGATGCGCATCGGATTTGATTTCTGAAATCTGAATCTACTCGTATGATGGATACGCGAACGTAAAATATCTAGATATTAAAATATAAGATTTTGAAATCTGATATTGAAAATCGAAATCTGATTCAGATACGATTCTCAGAAAAAGCGATATGACCCACGCCTAATAAATAGCTACTATTTTGACACTAAAGGTGAAGAAAAGGATGCACATATTAGGCTTTAGCAAGCGCGAGAGAGACATATATATAAGTATTTTATCCTTTTCGCGTATACGTTATATTATTTAGACCCAATCAACTGGGTCCCAACCTTAGATTAATTATTTATCTAGATAGGCTCACAGAACATTTTTAACGGAGCACCGCTAGGAGTACTATTGTTGTGTGAGATGGAGTGTCACCATAGTAGAAAGAGTGGGGAAGTAGGCTATCTCCAGCCCATCCCGCGATATAATTACCTACCATACTTGCCTGTCTCAGGGTTGTCACTTTTAGCTAAATTTTAATTCAGTGCCTAGAAATTGGCAAGGGCTGGGAAGTTAAATTTTTTACTTGTCATCGTTTAGGTAAAACCGACCTCACTAACCCTGAACCAGACGACACAACACACATCATTTTTACTTAGGATTATTACTTAGTCACTATACCTACAAAACTGAGAAATCGACACGACATGACATTTAGACAGCCAAACACACAGCAATAAGTTATCCTGCGATTATCATACATTTTTCATTTATTTAGCAGTGTATATAAGTGAATTATCTATGTTAGCAGTGCCGAAAAGCCGTGACGCGCGAACCTTGTGTGGCGTTAGCCCCGACTGGCGTACTGAGAAACGGGACGAGATTTTGTTAGAGTGTGCGTACGATACTATGGCACACACATACGAGTCGCGTACGGTGCGTTTGTATGAAGATAACCTACTTCCCACTCTTTCTACTATGGTTTCACTCATAAAACGCCATAAAAATTGGGTGGGAATTATTATGCTAGTGTGCAAGTGACAGTTGTCATTAAACTTGTTTTATTAGCTTAGGCTCAGACTAAGAACTACAGTCGATAGTCTGAGAGCTTAGGTATGCAATTTGTGCTTATGTGCGTGCGTAATGATACCAGTTTCAGTGGTAGTGTCAAATTATGGGAAAATTATATAACAGATTCAAGGCATTCTGCTACAAAATGTTTCGTAGGTATATAGGCAATTGCCACCGGCGGACAACCGAAGGAATGTAGCATAATTCCAGTGGCCCGCCAATAAAGGCGGAGAGACGGCATACGGCGGGTTTCTTTAGTGGGTGCAGGCTCCACACTACCCTGGTGGTTGTCCCGAACGATAGGGTGTGCGGTTAGAAACATTTATTCCCGCGTTACCAAAAAAAAAAGTATAAAGGTAGTCAATTATCTCTTTCTATTTACTCTCATAATCTTAATATATTATAAAAAAAATATATAACCTCTTTTTTAAAACAAACAGAAAATTAAGGGCATAACAGTCTATTGAATAGATTTGGGTTGTAAAAAGCATAAAGAAATAAATAATAATTTAATCTTGGCTATAAACGTTCATTCTAAATCCAAACATACCTATATAAGTTTGTGATGTGATGACATCAGGAGAAAAGATTTAAAAGTGAGGTATTACGAAAAATAAAAACAAGTATATTATAATATTTTATTCCATCCATCAGTCATTCAACGTCCACTGCTGTGCATAATAGGTCTCCCTAAGAGAATGCCACAACAAGCGGCCCTTTTTTTTGTTAACACAGTCCAAAATGCAAGTTTACGCACGTCACTGGGGTACCAATAGGATCCAGGGGGGGTGTTGGGCTTGATGTCATACAGGCTCTACTCTTGTGTCGAGTTCATGAGCCACAACATCGACTAAAACATGAACGCGACGGCTTCTTCTGTCATAATGGAGTGTCATAGGATCGTCTACAGACATTCCACACCGATGCTCTAGGCCCTAGGGCCCAGAGTCTAGGGACTACATCCAAGGGCACCTTGCGGTTTTGACCAGGTCGTCAGTTCTTCTGGCGGGAGGCCGTCCTATGCTGCGCCTTCCTGTGAAACATCTATTGCGGAGGGAGGGTAAAACCGGGTGTTAGCGTGGCGACGCTTTTATTTTACTTGTCCCATTCAAATCAATTGTATGTTTACTAATTCTTGACACCGTAACTCCTTAACCAATAATCATATATAAAACTCTGGAATACAGATTAGGACAAAGGCTACTAACTATTGTTTAAGTGGAGAAGGAGGTCTCCTGTGGGATGGCTATTTTTGTGTAGATTATTTTTATGCCAGAGCATGACGTATTTAGGTTAAAGAACTACACAGGAGTATGATCGCTGTAAAATTGTCGGAAAGAAGGATCCTTTCAGATAATTTTATTTAATAATGAAGATTGACTATAACTAATAAGGTAAGTTGAAATTTTATTGTAGGGCCAGCTAAAAATCAGTGTTTTGCAATTGCACAACAAAAACTGAACTGGCTACCTTTGTACCACTATTGATATTTTATATTTATTAGTTTTTTTTTGTTCATTCTAATCTTGTGTAACAAAAGAAAATGCTTTGAATGCTAATAATAGTACAATTCAAATGATTAATCGATTCGATAAATTAATAAAAATTATTATTTAATACTATGCTGCTAAACCACTGCTCACCGCTTCATTCCGAGCACACAAAATTAATAAATGGACGGCTTCTTCCCACTATATGAAAATTTGTGACGAATAAAAACCACAAATTATTAGTTGCGGATGCTACCTTTAGGTTGGAACCTTAATAGCGCAAATTAAATATTTATAAAATAAAGGATATTTAATATACCGATATTTTTTAAAACATCGATATATCGACAGTTGTTGGTTCTTCCTGCATCCCTAATTGACAGCTGACAAACAGATAAAGGCTTTGTTCCGATATACACTGCGAGCACTGTGATATCACGTGATCAACAGCTTCCATAAATATATCAACTTGGCACTATGGAATATTATTATTATTATTGAATATTGTAAATCAAAGATACTCAAACATGGCGAATCTAAAGAAATTGTGTTTATTGTAGTGTAAAACCAATACTTTGTATGAAATGAAAGTAATGACAGATCAGTATACTGGACTGCATTCCGTTATAAATCCAGTAGAGCTAACTCTATAGGAACAACTTCGCAGTACACTAAATTGACATCACACCTTACAGTGCTCGTAGTGTATATCGGAGCACACCCAAATTACGCTGTCATCGTAACTTTAAGATGGCGGACGACAGCCGAAGTAAGTCACTTCATTGGTATTACTCTTTGCACAGTAGTCTGCTGTGGCCAAGATTCTCTAGTTATATATGCTCTTTGGCCAAGATTACAAATTTACAATACCGTCTGTGGTGCCACCAAATTCTTCAATTGTGCTTCATTAAAATTGAAATTGAATAAAATAAAAATAATATATATTACAATCGTATAGGTACTTTATATACATAGGTCTCTGTGGCTGTAGGTATGTCGATATCACTTATATTAACTGTTATGTAGGTACTCTCGAGGTTATAATAATACTTATGTAGTAATATAATTCAAAGAGTAGGTAGTATAATTTTATGCAATTTTAATATACATTATATACAATAAACAAGCTGTCTCAGACAAATACTAGTGTTTATAAAAGGGAATTTGAAGGGTACCTGGATCAAAAATATCCTTCCTATCCTCTACTTAATATGCATCTTATTCTCCCCTTATTATCCTTCCTCTCCACCTATACCTTTCCATGGAGATGGTGAACCAAACAGGATTATAAAAATCAACAGAAATTTTGAGCGAGCAATTGCACATTCCAATTGCAGCTTCAAGTTATTTGTAATTGTCTTTGTTTATTATTCCCATTCATACTTCAACATGGTATAATATTGAAGAGCCCTATTTTTACAAGGAAATGCCGACAGCATTTTAAAATAGATAATCTTTATATTGTGTATCATAGCAGCACTTTCTGATGTTTTATTTCCAGTAGGCCTTACCTTTTCCACTGCATCTTAATTTCAGAATGCCTATGATCTACAAGCATGACGTCACCACACAATATCTCAGTTGACCAGATGAGGCAGATCCTTACTGAAGTAATAGATGCTTTAGAATCACCTGACTATGCATCCAAGCTTGATGAGGCCAAAGAAGCAGCCGGCAATGAGATGCTCAAAATGATGCAGATTGTTTTCCCAATGGTAGTGCAAATTGAGATGGAAACTATTAAAAGACATGGATTTACAAATTCCAGAGAAGGTTATATCACATTTTTTATCTATGGTACCAATTTTTTTCTTTTAGATTAATTAATTTTTTATCTAACCTTATGATAAGTGATAATCAGTCAATCAGTCTACTGGAAGTAGGTTTGTGTAGGTTTTGTGAATTGTATATTCCAAATCAAATAATTTTTTCTAATAATTTTATTGTTTTCTTGAAAAATGAAAATAAAGATGTACATTCAATTGAAGTATTTGTGAAGTCCCCTGGATCAAATGGATAAGGGTATCCCAACTCAGACTGTCATATAAATATTACAGGTATAGTACAGTTCACTCAGCTAGTGCGTGAGATGGAGAGCCTGGATGGTGAGATTGCACGCCTTCACACTCAGATACGCAGCCACTATCTGCCACCTGTCTCCATCAGCTCTACTGTCGATACATCATTGTAATCTCTGGTAAATTGGTGTTCTATTAGTATTCATCCACCAAAAAATAGTCTGAAACAAAAACAACAAAAAACATAGCATCACGCCTGTATTCCCTGAAGGGGTAGGTGTATTACACACCCACGACTCGCCAGCTATGTTTAAGTCCATAAATACCATAATACTCATAAATATTTTTTTTCAAATTATTTACCTCCCTTGGACACGAGATTCACCCAAAATGGCAGATAATTGGCCTACTGTATGTAGGCCTGGCCTGTGGAGGTAATAAACATGGACCATAACTATGTGAAACAAGTTGCCTCAACAAGGCCTTTTGCTTACCTATTATTTTCATAACTGCCTCTGTGGTGCAGTGGTAGTGTAAGCGACTGCTGATCATGAGGTCTCAGGTTCGATCCCGGGTCAGACAGTGTTATTGAGGTTTTTCGTAAAAGTGAAAAATTCACAGTAGCAGCCCAGAGTTTGGAAATGTGTCTGGTAGAGGGCACACCTCTGCTTACCCGTTCGGGGAATACAGGCGTGATGTTATGTACTATTTTCAAAATGTATCCGAAAATCCTACCATATTTCTCTTAATACAATAAAAAAACCAAGACACATATCACGGCATTCCGTTTATAACATGAGCCTTATTTGTTATCTGTGCAAATAAATAAAATTGAAGTGTCTATTTGTAATGCCTAAATAACGGATATATACTAAATGCATATGAATGTACGAGGGTGGTCCAATAAGTACTTAGGCTACAAAAGAATAACAAAAATTTTGGAAGTGTTTCCCTTCCAAAAACAAGAATCGTATCACGGACCAAGATTGCTCTTTTTCCACTCAAATCCGCGGATAGTAAAAAGTACTCAAAGGAGACTCAGGCAGGATTTTAATGAAAACCAATAGAATTTATCTTATTTTTATTATCTATTGAACTTTAACTCGTTAATTGTTTAAAATATTCGTAATTGTTTGATAACAGCTATTGATATAGCTGGATTTGACAAATTATTGTACTGCATTCAGCATTCGCTTTCTAACTTAGATTTTAGGTTATATATATATCTCATGTTGCCGATAAGACTTAAAAACTGGTATTGTTACCAGTTTTTAAGTCTAATCAAGAGCTATCAAACAAAAAACTTTCATGAAAATCCGTTCAGTAGACTTTGCGTGTCGTGCGAACAAACAAACTGATAACAGACAAATAGCTCAGACAGTACATACAGCACTATCTTATCTTTATAATAGTTAGGATTCTGTTTAGAATATTTTCCAAAGATCGTTTCAACTCGGCAATTGCTTTGTAGATTTTGTTTTTACATACCTCCGGAGAAAATAATCTAAGGGGGGTAAGATCTGTCACCACCGAAGGAATGTAACACAGTTCCAGTGGCCCGCCAATAAAGGATGAGAGACGGGACGGCGGGCTTCTTTAGTGGGTGCAGGCCCCACACCACCCTGTTCGTTGCCCCGAACGATGGGGTGTGCGGTTAGGAACATTTTTCCCGCCTTAACAAAAAAAGGGGGGGGGGGGGTAAGATCTGATAACCTCTCTGGCCGTGGCACAGGATCATGTGTTGCAATAGAATTTACGCTAAACTGCTAGATCAACATAGTTTTTACAAAATGGGAATTATGGCTGTTCAAAGAATAATTAAACAGAAATATTTTACGGCATAATCTTGCCGTGTGGAGCCGGCTTTAGAATTGTCCCACCGCTCTCTACCCACGGGAGTCGTAAGAGCCGACTGAGGGAATACCGGAGGAGTGGGCAGCAGCACTCCCTTGAGTATTAATAACATCCACTGCGATCGCCAACCCGCCTGCCAAGTGTGGCGATTACGGCATTATCCCCCATGACGGGACCGCTTGTTGTGGCATTCTCTTGGGGAGGCCTATGTCCAGCAGTGGACGTTGAAAGGCTGATGGATGGAAAGAATAATTAGTTGGTCGGAGTTAAAGGTAAATTATATTAGCGACACTGTAAAGTCATGTTTCATCAAAATCGGTCCCGAGACTCCTTTGAGTGTTTTAGCTATTCATCATAGTTTCAGATTTGGCCATCTATACCCATATAAAAATTGTCTTGTAGATAAAAAATGGAATACATTTTTTATTAATCGGTAGGTATTCCGATTAGTGTATTTTATCTAACCGCAATCACATGTAGTGAGGCGATCCTTGATTACGGTAACACCTAGATTGAAAATACGTAAGTCGAGGCATTTTTGTATCTAAGTAGCTATTACACCTAGGTATATCGGGTGGAAATGACGTCATCATACCGATAACTCCGGGCAAATATGTCACCAAATAACTGTATTAATATGCCCCATACAATTTTCGTCGACAACGACGGATTACAAAGTTAGTAATTTTTAGCCGCTATCGAATCATTAACAACACGACTAAAAAATGTGACGAAGGTTTCAATCCATTGTGGTTTTGGAGTAAATCGGTGATTAATGGGTCTATTGCCTTTAAATAGAACAATATAACGATTTTGCAATAAAATAAATTGCAATTTTCATGAAAATATCGATGCAAATTTCCACCACCTGGGGGTTCATAATCGAGAACAGAACACTGGGTTCAATTATCCGTACAATGTCATTTACACACTATATTATAGACGCTGGGCAGCAACCTAAATTTTTCCTGTAACATAAATCTCATATAATATTCTTATCTAAAGGAAATTGTCAAAAAGTTTATTTATATATATTTTTATCATTTGACATGCTTAGCACTATACATTAAACACAAAGTGAAAAATGTGAAATCGAAAATAACAGTCAGGAGCAGGATTTGAACCTGCATCTCCTGGATACCGTCCAGATGCTTTACCAATTCAGCAATCCTGACAATTGCTCCTTACTGCTAATTTCGACAACACATTCATACTTAACGTCTTTGGGTGACGCCTGCACCATCTGTCGGAAGTATTTTCATACATTATACCGACCAGGTAAACTTAATTTTACAATTAAGATTTTACCTAATAATGACGCAAACCCTATAAATATTTATATATATTTTTATCATTTGACATGCTTAGCACTATACATTAAACACAAAGTGAAAAATGTGAAATCGAAAATAACAGTCAGGAGCAGGATTTGAACCTGCATCTCCTGGATACCGTCCAGATGCTTTACCAATTCAGCAATCCTGACAATTGCTCCTTACTGCTAATTTCGACAAC
Organism: Leucoma salicis; assembly: GCA_948253155.1. Lineage (NCBI taxonomy): Eukaryota > Metazoa > Arthropoda > Insecta > Lepidoptera > Erebidae > Leucoma > Leucoma salicis. Next base: position 2,248,813 of record OX411812.1, read on the forward strand.
ACATTCATACTTAACGTCTTTGGGTGACGCCTGCACCATCTGTCGGAAGTATTTTCATACATTATACCGACCAGGTAAACTTAATTTTACAATTAAGATTTTACCTAATAATGACGCAAACCCTATAAATATTTATATATATTTTTATCATTTGACATGCTTAGCACTATACATTAAACACAAAGTGAAAAATGTGAAATCGAAAATAACAGTCAGGAGCAGGATTTGAACCTGCATCTCCTGGATACCGTCCAGATGCTTTACCAATTCAGCAATCCTGACAATTGCTCCTTACTGCTAATTTCGACAACACATTCATACTTAACGTCTTTGGGTGACGCCTGCACCATCTGTCGGAAGTATTTTCATACATTATACCGACCAGGTAAACTTAATTTTACAATTAAGATTTTACCTAATAATGACGCAAACCCTATAAATATTTATATATATTTTTATCATTTGACATGCTTAGCACTATACATTAAACACAAAGTGAAAAATGTGAAATCGAAAATAACAGTCAGGAGCAGGATTTGAACCTGCATCTCCTGGATACCGTCCAGATGCTTTACCAATTCAGCAATCCTGACAATTGCTCCTTACTGCTAATTTCGACAACACATTCATACTTAACGTCTTTGGGTGACGCCTGCACCATCTGTCGGAAGTATTTTCATACATTATACCGACCAGGTAAACTTAATTTTACAATTAAGATTTTACCTAATAATGACGCAAACCCTATAAATATTTATATATATTTTTATCATTTGACATGCTTAGCACTATACATTAAACACAAAGTGAAAAATGTGAAATCGAAAATAACAGTCAGGAGCAGGATTTGAACCTGCATCTCCTGGATACCGTCCAGATGCTTTACCAATTCAGCAATCCTGACAATTGCTCCTTACTGCTAATTTCGACAACACATTCATACTTAACGTCTTTGGGTGACGCCTGCACCATCTGTCGGAAGTATTTTCATACATTATACCGACCAGGTAAACTTAATTTTACAATTAAGATTTTACCTAATAATGACGCAAACCCTATAAATATTTATATATATTTTTATCATTTGACATGCTTAGCACTATACATTAAACACAAAGTGAAAATAGCTGAATTGGTAAAGCATCTGGACGGTATCCAGGAGATGCAGGTTCAAATCCTGCTCCTGACTGTTATTTTCGATTTCACATTTTTCACTTTGTGTTTAATGTCAAAAAGTTGCTTGACGTGACTCGAAACGAAACAACTCGAGGACTGCTCATATAAATAAATGCTTTAAATATTAGACAAAGTAGACTAGAATTAGATATCTATTATTATAAAGCTGTGTCTGTGCACATTTAAGATATTTGAGCAAAAATACTATATTATGCTATAATATAGGCGTGTCTGAACACAAAACATTTTTTTTAGATTGTTTGTTTGTTCGTTCGCACATCGCGCCAAACTACTGAACTGATTTTGATGCAACTCTTTTATTTGATAGTTCTTGATTTGACTCAAAAACTGGTATACATCTTATCCCTATATCGGGAACCTGAGATATAACCTAAAAATTCATTATAAATTTTCTACCAACAACATCTCAATTTATTGTTCTAGGTAGCTGTTAGTAGGGAGTTCACCTACAGCGATATCATAATGTTGTAAACTAACATATCATGCTTTGATAGACTTTAATATTTTCAATAAATTATTTAATTTTTATTGTGTAGTTCATTCATTATTGCGTTTCCTATTACTTTTAACCAAATAAAGCTAGCCTTAAGTAGCAATTATTTACCAGACTTTTCCAATTAATGAGCTTAGTAATATTGCTTGCACAAATGGGGATGCTTACTGCCATCATTTCACGGCAGATGGCGTACTATCGACATGGCCATTGAAAACTGTTATTTCCATACAATTTGTAACCTGTATTTTCGTAAATTTTAATTTTCTCGTAATAAAGGCACATTGTGTGTGTGCTGTACCAAAATGTAATAAACCCGGTGTACATTTATTTCCCGACAGATCCCACATTAACACGCCGGGCGCATTGTATAAGCCAAGGCATCTGGGTCATTCGCCATTGTTGTCCCTACGAACACCAGAATGAATGGACCGGCTCGACCGGAGAAGTACCACCTCACCGAAAAACAACTGTAGATACTTCTACTGTTGTGTTTTATTTGTACCTATACTACGCGGGTGGCAAACAATACGGTCCAACTGATGGTAAGCTGTTACCGTTGCCTATAGTACACACTAGCAACACCAGAGGCATCACTCGCGCGTCGACAATTCTAAAGACAGGGGATAGGAGGTAAGAGAGGAAGGATATTAAGGGGAGGGTGGAATTAGGTCTTCGACGCTCTGTCTGTTCATATAATTCTGCTAGAGAGCCCTTACTAAGCTAATCTTTAACTTTACAGATATTTTCAATATAAATGATACTTTCGGAAATCTCAAGACAGCCCGCGTCGATCATGAAGCGACGAAAACTGAAGTACTTTGTGTGTGCGTGTGTCGTTATATACATTTACTATTTCTTTGGTGTGAGTGACTATTTGTATTCGAATAGTTTCGATGAAAACTTCGACTATCCCCTAAATGTGGATATAAAGAAAATCGTTAATGATATCATGGCTGGTGAGAAACCCACAGTTGCTCCTATAAACTATTACCCTTATAGATTCCTTACTAATTCAGGAAAGTGTTCAACTATAGAGAAGCTGGATCTTTTCATTGCAGTCAAATCAGCCATGGATCACTTTGATCACAGAAACGCCATAAGGCAAACATTTGGTCAAGAGAATATTCCAGGCAGGATAATCAAAACGTTATTCTTTCTCGGTATCAATGGTAAACCAAAATCAGATCTCCAGAAAAAGATCGACCAAGAAATGGCCGAATTCAAGGACATAATTCAAGTCGATTTCATTGATAATTATTACAATAATACGATAAAAACTATGATGTCTTTTCGATGGGTGTACGAACATTGTTCTTCAGCAGATTTTTATTTATTCACAGACGATGATATGTATATTTCTGTGAACAACTTGCTGGATTTTGTCCATGATAAGACAGAAGTACGTAAGTCGAATGCCGTATCAAAGAATGAGGAAGACGAATTTATGCTTGAAACTACTGAGCCAGAAAGAGATGAACATTTATTTGCTGGTTACGTCTTCAAATCTGCACCTCAAAGGTTTAGGTCTTCGAAATGGAGGGTGTCTTTGGACGAATACCGTTGGAATCGGTGGCCACCTTACGTGACAGCCGGAGCCTTCGTCCTGTCAAACAAAACTATGAAAGTCATGTACATTGCTAGTCTATTTGTAAAACATTTTCGATTTGATGATATATATTTGGGAATCGTTGCGAAAAAACTCAGTATCGTACCGATACATTGCAAGGATTTCCATTTTTATAAGAAAAACTATAGTAAAGAAGGTTACAGGAATGTTATAGCGTCTCATGGTTATGGAAACCACGATGAGTTGGTTAGAGTTTGGAATGAACAAAATAATATGTAATACGTTAGCTTATCTAATAGGACACGATCCTAGGGCTTTCTATCGATGGCCTGAAGGCAGCTGTCAGTTGTCGCTCAAAAACCGTACCAGAGGTACATCATTACATACCGTAAAATTCCACTTGCTCAAGAGCGACAGATCAGTGTGGTCACACACGATGTGTTCTAGTAGCTGTATATTTTACCCATTCACACTGTATGATTAGTTCAGCTAGAGCATGCTGAACACACCTGGTGTATAAGCATGAGTGCATGATTGGATATTACATAATAAGACTACTAGTTAATTTTCATTTGTAAAAGATTTGGTTTTTTTTTAGACCAGACTTCATTATTAGTTTTCCTGAAGTGCTATAGTGATCACGGGATCACAAATGGTGTGTATTATCGCTGCTTCGTTATAAGATAGTTTTAACAAATACCGTATGTGTAAAAGCATAATAAGCATGTGGTTGATTTTTTTTCTGTGCATTGTATGCAAATAATTTATTAATATCACAATTGCGTATTGCTACATGTATACATGTACAATCTAGAATAATATGCTGTTTTATTTATTTTAGTAAAAATTGGCGGTTTCTTTATTGTTATCATGAAGTAGTTTCAAATTATTTTTTCTAATAAAAAATGAATTTGTAATCTAACTCATTACTTTACTGAGCTGTCTATGTATATACTCAAATAACGTATATGCAGAAAAAACATAACTAAGTGGGCACTAAAATGAAGCGTTTCTGATTTTATATAATATCTCAAATTTGATTTAATATTTGTTTTTAGTTACAATTCGTAGCGCAAAAATAATGTAGTTGAGACTGTATTTAATTTCTCCATTACTGAATGCAAAGAAATTAAATGGTTTATTTTATAGTTAGTTTTAATAAGAATTCCCAATTAGTTGGGTTACTCATAAAAAATACTTAATTTAGTGTAAGAACTATAGTTTAATAGCCAAAATACTTATTATATTGTAGCAGTTACGTGCTCTCGACGTGTTTTGAATATATTATTCAAAAAAGTAATAGGTACCTAAATGTTTGTAATTATCAAATGTTATTTAGTGCGTCTTATGGAAATGTATGATGAGATCTATTTGATTGTCTTTCTGAGCATTTATTTACATAATTTAGGGCCTGTAAGCCGTTTATTAATTTTTTAAACTTTCAAGCCAAATAACCACCTAATTATTTATATGTTTAGGAATTATTATTTTAATTCATGTTGGTCTTATGGTGGAAATTTGAATGTAATAAATATTGGAAATTCGATTAAACCTATGATTTTCTATGTTTACAAAACTTTGTTCCTTATTTCAAAAGAAAATAATATGCTCTTCAAAAGTTACTAGACAAAGTAACATCGTTAGAAAAAGGAACGAATGGGGTGGAATATGAAAGGAAAGAATGGGGTGGTGACTACAATTTTACAATCCATACAGTTGAGAAACGCCTTTAATGTCAGATGACACCGTGTAGGTACGGAATAGTTACGGTATGGAGTAACATATATTTTTTTTCAAGTGCTACATTTTAGTAACACTACAAATTATAATTATGTACAAGGTGCCTGTCTCAATGATGTTAAATTAAAGGATTAGTTTTTGTACAATAAAACTAAAGCTAGTAAAAAGCATTTGTGTATTTTTTTATAACCTTTGTTACATTTTATTACAGCATATACAGACTAATAGATAAAACACAACATGTGTGTATTCTGCGGCAATAAAAAATATATTCATCCTTATATATTCCAATAAAACAATAATAATTATGTTAAAAATACATACATTGGATTTGGTTACCCGCGAGTCATTAACAGGTCAACAAACATAACTTTATACATAATAATATACATATAGTTCTTCTGTAAGTTGAACTCTACAGGTGACGCGGCAAGGTGTTCCGGGATTTTAATATTTAAAAAATTTATTGTTTTTCAACATAAACGTGAAAAATAGTAAAACGCAACATTGAAAATCAATAAAAAAATCTGGCACCGCTAAGCTGCAAACCAAAGATTGGTCAAGACGTTTCCAGAGTCCGCTAATATTCCTATAGTACTTCAGGAATAATATTATGCCATCAAAAAATATTGTCATGGTGGTTTGGTCAGTAGATAGGTAAGCACTTAACACCTTCCCTTCTATCAAGAATGCAATAGATATCGCGTCGGCCCAAAAAATCCGTCTCAGTAAATAACAGCTCACTTGAGAAGTGAGCTCTTATTTTGTTTAGTTCAAAAAGTGCTTTATTTGTATTTAAGCTTGATTTCACAGTAAATGTTATTTTTCGTGGCAGTAGTTTTCGTCACTATTTTAAGTGGCAGTGGTAAATTATTGCTTTGTTCGTTTTTTGTGACAAATGATCGCAAATGTACGAGTAATAATGTAATGTAAAGATATATTTTAAAGATTTGTGACTTTATTACTAAGTGCCATGATTTTAATTAGGTTGAACTTAAAACTGTTTTAAAACCTTTGCCTCAGTTCGTTAGTAAACAGATGTAGTTGTATAAGGACAGACACATCACACGGACAGTTTTTAGATTGATTTTGTTCGTTACACTGTATCTTGGTGGTATTGATGATCGAAAGGTAGGTGACCTATAAATTGAATGCATAGATGGCGGAGTCGCCATAGGTAAACCACTCGGGATACCGATCTCACATGCCATATGTTGCGGGTTCGATTCCAATGCAGGACAATCCTTTATATGATCTACAAATGGTTGTGAGAGTCTTAAGTGTACTTTGTGTTTGTCAATTGATGTTTGTGCCCCCACGATATTATATAGCGCAGGGTGGTCGCCTGATCCCCATCTATCCATCAGCTTTTTGACGTCTTCTTCTTTAATCGGGATCTTCATTACTGAAGGTCTGAATTGTTGTGCTGATCGCTCGATGCACTATGCTCTTCCACGTGTTTCTGTCCTCGGCAGTCTTAATGGCTTTGGTTATTGGCAGGCCAGTGAGCGTTTTTACTGTAATTGACCATCGGGTAGGTGAGCGACCGCGTGGTCTTTTCCCATCGACCTGGCCAACTACGATTAGCTAATCGTAGTTGGTTCTCTAGACTGTCCGGGTTTTTACGGGCGATGTGTCCTAAATATTTTAATATCCGCTGGCAACAGATAGCGGACAGCGGACTTTAGACGTCTACTGCAAGACAAAGGACACCCTAAAAAAGTGCCACAGCGAGCTGTCCTGTGCTGAGTGCATCCAACGGCGGATATAATAGAGCGATTTCATTTTTATGGAACGGTCTCGTATCCATAATGGGACGATGCTGTGAAGGATAGAAAGACGTTGCTTCTGATGATGATAAGCTTTCTCCTTGGAAAACTACTTCTTGGCATCCAGTTCTCTAAACACGAAAGTGATCTTCATGATGGCAAGCCATAATGCCTCGTCGTCAATTTCGCGATGTAACGTGAAGCGGACTGTCTTGTTGTCGAAGTAAACAGCTTTCACTATCACGCCTTCGTCGTTTGGGGTTTTGCAATCACCCTGTATATGAAAATGAGTATGGTTATTATAAAAACTAGTAATTCCATCTATTCAAAACCCTTTCACTGTTCACTGCTGAACAGGACAACATACGATATGTACAATGAGGGATCTGTAGTTTCTTTTGTGTTCCTGAGACCTCATTCTGACCAGATCGTCATTCCGCTGGTGGGAGTACTTTCGGCCATCTATTGTCATTTAGCTATTTATTACAAATTTTATGTGGGCAGTTCATCAAAGAATTACTGTTTGCCAGCAATAAGCCAAATTGAAGTGTCTTAGGTCTCTCTTTCTCAATAAGATGGTAAGAAAATAATATAGAAATTGATCACTGCGGGTAGAACCTACGACAGCTCATCGCCAAAGCGTTGTGGGTGAATTTCGCTCGTAGTTATTTTTCTGTTTTCTTTTTTTTTTTTCAATTCTTTATTTAGGCAGCTTCGTCTTGTTAGACTATGCTGCTTTCGTTATTTGATCTATAACGTAACTACAGACTGCTATATAATTGATCACTGCAGGTACAACCCACGACAACTTACTACTAAAGCGCGTGGGGCGAATTTCGCTCGCAGTTATGTTTTTCTATGTCCACAAAAGTTTATTCTAGTGTCTACACCATCCCATGCTCATCTACTTGACCAGTATAATACATATAGACCGTTGCCTGACTATATCTCTTATGGACCTATGACAGGTACTCAAGACCAGAAGAAAGTCAGTAAAGAAGCAGAAGATAAAAGTTACCTGAGTTTCCGCTAGGCTAACTTGCTGTAACCGTTGCAATAACTGCTCAGCACTGATGGGGCTCTTTTCAGATATCCTCACGAGGACTATGTTGGTGTGCACACTCTCCGGGTCCACTGAGAATGTCTTCAGGAACAGGCCATCGATCACTGCAAGGAAAATCTTAGTAAAGTGTTAGTAGTAAACTTGGAAGTATGGACATATTTGTGCCATATTAACCATCTATTCCTTTACGATTATTCCAACGGCATACTAGATGGTAAGTGGTAATCGTCGCTCATGGACTTAGCAATACCACAAGCACAGCCAGCCGCTGCCTTTCGTGTATATACATATACACCAAGATCAAGAGAGAATTGTAAATAGCAACCTTACAGCCGAAACATGGAAAGCTTCATGGCTGTTAAAAAAAAATTATGGTGGTGCCACACGTTCGGGTACAGCAAGAGAACTTTCACATGGTGTACCCTACCATGACGTACAAAGGTAAATACTCGTAACACAGTTAACCAAACTACATTAAAGGTTTTTTTAGAAATACCCCTCGAAAATACACTTAACCTAACAGACACCACATCGGTTTGTGTCTTATCTCTCAACAGTGACTAACATTTGCCATTCCACTTGCTACCAGACAATTATAGCAAAATAATTAAGAGTGGCATAGGTGTATCTGTGGCGTTTCTCCATCAGAAAAATCATAAAAAAATCTCATGCATGGAGTCGGATGATACGATCACACCCAAATAACATAGGGACTAAAATACATGGGCGAAAAAAATTGGTTATGTTTCTATTTTCCTATGCTTCTAATGACTTTGTCTTCTGTCAACGGTGGCCGTGCCAGAGACTAATGGTAAGTTCTAACCGCTGTTCACGGACTTAAAAAACAGTGTTGCAGTGCAAGGCTGCTAAGAATTCTTCTATGGTGTGCTATGAATACCTTTAGCAAGTCTCTGTGCTCGTTTGTGGTCAAGTGCGAGCAGGGGCACTACATCGTCCAAGGCGACTATAGCAGCAGCTGCCAAGACGCCTGCCTGACGCATGCCCCCACCCAACATTTTGCGAACGCGACGAGCCCTGAAACAATTCTTAATCAGAATCTGCGTGATCCGCAAATAGATAATATAATTAGTCATCTACCTCTTTTCCGTGGTCAAATGCCGTAACTAAAAGTAACAATCACGCGCTAAAAAAAGAAAACTCCAATCTAAACTGCCACGGTCTTGGGGTAGGTACCTTTTTGGCTTATTGCCAGCCGTGCACAATGCCTGTTCATATTGCATAACATGTATTCTCGGGCATAGTATTTATGTTTTTTTTTTATTTTTGCCTTGCTGGGCATAGGCCTCCCAATTGGCGCCTAAGCATTAGTCCTTGCATATGTGTATATGCGGTCTACTCTTGCCTTCTCATATCATTGGTCCTTTGCGCTGGAGTCGATCGACAGTTATTGGTCCTTCGATTGCCATGGTCAACTCACTGTTACTTAGACGAGCTGCCACCATTATTCCAGTTCTCTCTCTAATATACTTGAAGTTTGTCTATCAAAGTGAGCGTCCACGTCTCGTCACGCCTAGCTTATAATAGGAAAGGCAAACTGGTTTTGTAGACTTTTCTTAATCGACGGAAAACTGATACTAACTGTTCTATAAAGTGACAGGATCCAACGAGAGCTGACCCAACAGGAGCGGACAGTCCTTTACTAAAACATAGCGATACACTATCGCAGTCGCGTACTATCCTCGCTGGAAACTCTTTGGACTGCTCTGCAGCGTTGAAAAGTCTGGCTCCGTCCATGTGGAGCGGTAGGGAATGCTTTTTGCATAGTGCTCCTAACTCGTCCAGGAATTTTAGAGGGAGAACCTGTAAGATAAATACATACATATAAGTTATTCGCTTTATACAATTTACTTTTTTGATGTTAGTTCAATTAATTTTCGGAGTCGGTGTAAGAGTAATCACTTTAGTCGATTGCTTTCAATCAATTTTGCATTTCGAGTTTTGTTTTTCTACAAAATATTGTTTGATAATTATCGAGGAAAACTACTGAAAACAATTTTCACTACTAAGCATTTGGATAAAAAAAAAATAAGCCCACAAACCCCCTCCTTATCCTTTCCTTCTTACATTTTCTCTCCAACTCCTATACTTTTACCTGAAGTTGGCGACGCGCGAGTGATGCCTCAGGTGTTGCTAGCTTTTATAGGCTATGGTAACCGTTTACCATCAGGACAGTAAGCTTATTTCCATCCATCCATCAGCCTATCTACGTCCTCTGCTGGACATAGGCCTCCCCAAGAAATGGGGAATAGTGCCGTAATCGCCACGCTTGGCAGGCGGGTTGGCGATCGCAGTGGACGTTGTTAATACTCGAGGGAGTGCTGCTGCCCACTCCCCCGGTATCAGTCGGCTCTTACGACTCCCGTGGGTAGAAAGGGGTGGGACAATTCTAAAGCCAGCCCCACACGGCACCTAAGCTAATAAGCTTGTTTGCCACCTGCGTATTATATAAAAGAGACATCACATGCGTTGCCAAATCCAAGGAAAGCATTCCGCTGGAACAAGCAAAGCTCCACTATTAAATTATAAATGTCAGACTACTTCAATTTTTTTATTACCCGTATGAATTATATTTCTTATTTGTAAACATTTTATCGCAACCGACATTAAAAATTTACTGTTACGAAGCCGCCATTGCTCGTCTGTATGCAGTAGATAATTTGAATAGATAAGTACTTCGTATATAATTTAACCCACAAAGGTTATCAGTATCTGTATAATAGACCTGCTTTTGGAGTCCTTGAAATTAAATTAAGTTTTCTGAACATCATTACATGAGATTATGTTCAACAAGATTTTAAAACAATGTAAATTTATTCTTTATAAATGCGGAACGAGCGAGTTTGTTTGTACGAACAAACAAACTCGCCGAACCGAACCAATCACGTTGATGCATAGGTACATAAAGTCTGGAATGCAGAAACAAACAGCCTTCTTAGAATGTGATTCACAAAATCGTATCAACATCGTATCGTCTCGTTTTTGATTGGTAGAGACGCCGACGCGTGATGACACAATAATCCCTTAGCCAATCACAGTAAGCTCTCAACCAATGATAATGACACGATGCGATGTCGATACGATTTAGTGAGTTACAATCTACGGTCCCAGACTCCTTTGTAGAGTTTTCATTCTGGTGCATTTATAATGCCGAGGAACCGCTAGCGGAGTGGATTTATATTTTAAACTAGATGAAAACCCGGCTTCGCTCGGGTGAAATGTGACTCATAAATTTGCACCATTAGAGTTTAACAAAATACTCGATTATCCGAATTTTGCGGATATATGCTGTCGACTCGAAATCATTTTTTTTTTTTTACGTTTTATTATTCAGGTAAGGTTTCAATCGAGTCTACCGTACCCCTTGACCGAATTATTAATATAGATTCAAAGCAGACAAAGTTGCAGGCAGAAACTAGCAATTTATAAACAAGCAACAAAACCTGTTTACAACAGAAGTAATAAAATATATTCATTTGCAACATACGTTATTAAATTTATGGACCATTGTTAGAAATATAATATTATTTTACACAATAACAAATTTATTTAACTAATAAAATCTGCCCGCGACTTGGTCTGCGTCAATTTCGAGTCAAATTTATTTAAATACTTATGTCATTTTACGGCGCATTAATGATCTCTATAAAAAATAGATATCCCGCGGGAATTTTTCCGAGATAAAAAGTAGCAAAAGTGCATGATGTGTTTAGTAGTTACTGCTTCAAAGGGTAACAAACAAACACACTCGCGTTTATAACATTAGTAAGGCTCGATTACGCAAGTTAATTGTTAACCAGTTTTTTTTTTATTAAAAGTTCTTTATTAATTATTTAACTTTTGGGTTTATAAATTTTCTAGAACGATGACAGATATTATTTATCATTCATTCCACATACATTAATTCTGCCTCGTAAAATTTTAATAAGTAATTTAAAAAATATCAAGTTCCTATTGTGAAAATAAAATGCTTGTAGGTGTAATTTCATTTCAAAACTCCAACAGAACAAGGCAGGCAAGAGGAAGACTAAGAAGTTAGAAACTATAGTCACCTCAACTAACGATATGGACTAAAGGATCTATGCTATAGTGAATATTGGATGCCTATTCCATACCAAGCTGATGATAAGCTGCGGAGAAACATCGTACCTTACCACCGCATGCGTTATGAGTGTTCTCCACCACGATAAGGGACGTGATGGGGTCCTGTAGTCTCTTGGGTCGTCGAACTTTCTTTAAATATAACACACTATTGATCGACTTTACATCTTGTTATTGGGTTAATAATTCTGAATATGGCTTGGAATGCATTTATATATTCGTATAAGCAAGGAGTGCCGTGGTGCCCTTTTTTTGTTAAAGCGGGAACAAATGTATCTAACCGCACATCCCGTCGTTCGAGGTAACAAACAAGGTAGTATGGTTAACCCACTAAATAGACCCGCCGTGTGTCGTCTCTCCGCCTGTATTGGCAGACCACTGCAACTGTGTAACATTACTTCAGTGGTAAGGAGCGCCGTAGTGCCCTAAGAGTGCAGTTGTGCTTAATATATTATCTAACTGTTTTGTTTTTATTTTTAGTAGTGCCAGACGAGCTTCCGTCCACCTGAGGGTAAAAGAGACCACTGTTCATGATCTTGGCGATATGTAGGGTGTACCCTAGCCACCACAGAAGGAATGTAACATAGTTCCAGTGGCCCGCCAATAAAGGCGGAGAGACGGCACACAGCGGGTTGTTTAAGTAGGTGCAGGCCCCACACTACCCTGTTCGTTGCCCCGAACGACGGGGTGTGCGGTAAGGAACATTTTTTCACGCCTAACCAAAAAAAGAAAAGGGGGTACCCTAGCCAAGTCAACCAAGGCGCTGTCTACCGGGACATTATTGAAAACTCTCTTTAAAGTTCTTTTGTAAAGAGACATTTTATGGCGAAACCAGCAGGAAGATTATTTCAGCCTTGGCATAAAGAAAGTTATGCTACTGACCTTTCCACCGCAGACATTGTGTGTATTTTCGACAGCGACTAGGGAAGTGACTGGTTCGTGAATATCTGTTCCACGGATCCGATTTTCTAGCTCGCTGATGTCGAAAGTACCGTCCGGCTTGTTCTCTATGGTTGACAGTAGCACACCGGCCACGTGTGCTGCTCCACCTAAATTCATTGCATTTTTTCAAAACTGTATTCACTGCATTTTTTGATAAATTCAAGAATTAACCCCAAAGGACACTGCCATTTTTCGCCCTGTACGATAGTAGCATCGGGGCTATGATAATTATTAGTATTTTTATAATACAAATTGCATATTTCCGTTTAACACGGACTAGCTCTATGTCATAATGAAGAAAAAAGTATTCGAAGGGACTATTTGTACATCTGTTGCGCCTGCCATGTTTACCTGAAGTCAACACCGTTCTTTTGTTTTTTTTTAAAGCATTGTTAGGTTATTTTTAAATCTGAATTACACTTTTTCAATTAATTTAGAAATTATGTGTAAAATTTCACAATGAAAAAGTTTTGTTTTATTAAAAGCTTTTTGATTTCACAATTGGTTTTGTCAATAGATTTTGTTAATAGATGTCCCTGGTTTTATAAGACTTATTTTTATTATCAATACTAGAGTTTGTTAATAGATGTCACTGCTTTTAATATACTTATTTTTATTATTGCCGTGTGGAGCCGGCTTTAGAATTATCCCACCCTTCTCCACCCATGGGAGTCCTAAGAGCCGACTGAGGCAATACCGGGGGAGAGGGCAGCAGCATTCCCTCGAGTATTAACAACATTCACTGCGATCGCCAACCCGCCTGCCAAGCGTCGCGATTACGGCACTATCCCCCATATGAGCGAAACACATGTTGTGGCATTCTCTTGGGGAGACCTATGTCCAGCAGTGAACTTCGAAAGGCTGATGGATGGATGGATGGATTTTTATTATTAATATGACAAACTTAAAATGTCATTCTGATTTAAAATAATAAAGTAGTCTAATCTTTATTGTATATAGAAAATGAAAAGTAAAAATATTTATTGAAACACGTAAAAATTTAATAGAGCCCCATCCAGCGTCGGAAATACACAATTCTAGGATTATAATCCAGATGAATTGAAAACTATTACAAGAGGCAGTGAAACACCAATCTACTGTCATACGTAAACTGATCCATTTACATTCCAGCTTCATTGTTATAAGTTTAAAACGCCCAGCTCATGACCTCAAAATCAGACAGTATTTGTAATAGTACGATTTTACAGCTAGTCCGCTATTAAATGATAATTCTATGAGAATTCAGTAATATGTTTTAATACAACACATGATTTCGTTTAGAGGTTTTTTCAGGGCAAATTATGTATGGACGCAGAGCAATGTCCTTTAGCATTCTGTATTTAGTATTCTTGGGAAATGAGTAGACCAATACCAAGCTGTTTATTTTCTTAGTCAACAAAGGAAATGCGTTATATTCTTTTTTAAAGACAAAAAAGCTAATTCGACATGGCTATTATATTCGTGACCATGTGGGGCCGAATTGGCCGTGTGGGGCCGGCTTTAGAATTGTCCCACCCCTCTCTACCCACGGGAGTCGTAAGAGCCGACTGAGGGAATACCGGGAGAGTGGGCAGCAGCACTCCCTCGAGTATTAACAATATCCACTGCGATCGCCAACCCACCTGCCAAGCGTGGCAATTACGGCATTATCCCCCATGACGGGAGCGCTCGTTGTGGCGTTCTGAGAGTGGGCAGCAGCACTCCCTCGAGTATTAACAACATCTACTGCGATCGCCAACCCGCCTGCCAAGTGTGGCGATTACGGCATTATCCCCCATGACGGGAGCGCTCGTTGTGGCGTTCTCTTGGGGAGGCCTATGTCCAGCAGTGGACGTTGAAAGGCTGTTGGATGGATGATTATATTCGGAGTAGATATATTAAAGCTAAACCAGATTTAATGACTAATAGTAGATAATTTTAGTATGTTTTTTATTTTTTTAATGTTGATTTTTAATATTTTCATCATATTTTCTTTCATTAATAAATTAGTTCGTTGTGTATCGTTTTTCTATCATAGTTTATGAACAATATTTTCGTCATCGTATTTGTTATAGACTAGTGCTAGCAAGATTTTGTCGGCGTACCGGCTTTAAACACATCAGTAGGTGTCTAGCACGGAAATCATCTAAATACCAATTATTTATTGCTTTTTAGTTCCTGGGCGCACTTGAAGGCGGTTTTCTTTTTTTTTTTTTTTTTTTAATGTTTTATTGGGGATAAAAAAGTAACCTTTATGTTAATCCGATGTTTCATCTATCTACCCAATTTCATACAAATCTATTTGGGCGTTTATGCGTGATTCACGGACACACGTCATCTTCTCAAACTTCAAACTCTCGTATTTACAATATTAGCAGGATTATATACTTTAGTCTTCTGACACAAGTTAATAAGCATATAAATGTAATAAGCAAGTATGATTACCTTGTTCATATTTGTAGATGTGAGACTTATTGCCGACGAACGCCTCGGAGCCGCGTTTATTGCAGTGAACCATAACTGAAAAAAGCATATTTCATATTTCTAACTATCTTTGTCCATGTGGTGGCGAACTAAGAATACAAGTGTCACCACCATAGCATAATCTCACCAATACTTTGCCATACCATTAACTTGTCTTTGAGACAAGGTGTGTTTCCCATACATTTAAAAAATTCTACAGTAAAGCCGCTTCATAAGAGTAAAAGCACACTTGATATAACAAATTATAGACCTATTACACTCCTATCGATATTTTCAAAGATATACGAAAAGGTATTCCATAGTCGCCTTACTCATTTTATTAATAAATACAATATTATCAACTCTGAACAAAATGGATTCCCAAAAGGAAAATCGACTACATTAGCTGCATTCTCTCTTGTTAGATCTATAACTGAAAATATAGATAATAAACGACCTGTTACAGTGGTTTTCCTTGATATGAGTAAAGCCTTCGATCTGGTAAATCATAAAACTCTCCTCAACAAATCTGAACGCTATGGCATTAGAGGTCCAGCTTTAGAATGGCTAAAAAGCTATCTTAGCGATAGGAAACAAACTGTTGTAATTGAGCAGATCAACGAGAAATTAATTAACATAGCGTACAAATCACCTTCACGACATAATAGATCAGGAGTGCCCCAAGGAAGTATCCTGGGGCCTATACTGTTTTTGTTGTATATTTATGACTTACCATGCATTACAGATTATAAATGTGTGTTATTTGCAGATGATATATCAGTAGTCATACCAGAATTTAATAAATTAACACATGATCAAGAAGTAAATAACACGATTCATAACATAATAGGCTGGCTAATAAAAAATAATCTTAGAGTCAATTTAACAAAGACTACATACAGTTTTTGAACTATAAACAAAAACCTCAAAAAATTGACATCATTTACAAAAACGAAAGAATCTGTGAAAATAGTAAGATCAAATTTTTAGGGCTTACACTTGATAAAAATTGTAGTTGGAAACCGCATATTGACGAAATTTGTAAAAAATTGAATAGATTTGTTTATGCTTTGAGACAACTACGTAATACAGCTAATGAAAAAGCGGCTTTATGTGCTTACCATGGATATGTGGGATCTATTTTAAGATATGGTATTCTTTTATGGGGAAACTCTGTACACATTCAGAGAGTTTTCTTAGTGCAAAAGAAGTGCTTGGGAGCATTAACTGGTACGGCACCGTACGAAAGTTGTAGGCCCATTTTTAATAATCTTAAAATTTTGACTTTGGTATCACTATATATCTTTGAAATCGGCATGTTTGTAAAAAATAACTCACATATATTCACGAAAGTTGACGAAAATACTAGATTCACCACACAGACCCCACCAAATTACGATGTATGTTTTGTAAAAGTTCTCTTCATCAGAAAAATAGTTATCTGATGTGTATAAGTTTTTAACCACATCCTCCAAAAAATTAGAGAGCTACCAATAAATTTATTTAAGCTCAAACTAAAATGCTGGCTAGTTGAGAAGAAAAACTCTTCAATTAATGATTTTTTTACTAAGTAACTTCTTATAAATGTTTATGAATGTTATTCTAAATATGTTTTAATTATAATAATTATTGTTAACATTATGGATTAATTTGTTATTATTATTGATTAATTTATTATTAGTTATATTATGTATCAAATTGAAGACTTAAAATTTAACTCAAATGTATTCTGACATAAACATGACAATGGATTTAAATTATTTTATATAAATAATGTTGTGTGTAAAATTGTTAACTTAAATTTTTAAAATATTTGCGTGCTTTGTAAAAGGCGGATGTGCTGAATTATTTTATTGAACAACTTCTGTACCATATCCTAAGCAAATAAATATTCTATTCTATTTACCCCATTCTTTCCAGTATGAGGCGTCTAAGGGAAGTAAGCAAATACCATCCAATACATTACTGGTGGTAGGGCTGGGCACCAAGTGGGAGTGCTCACTTGCTATCGGGCCTGACCGGCCATGAAGCACATCGGTGTGTTTTGGTCATATCAGGAGATAGCCGTTTATTCTATTCATTTCTTTCATAAGCATCTGTGAAATGAAATGGTGATCAGCGGCTTGACAATATTCTTGGTATCGTTGGGTTCATGAGCGACGGTTACCATTTACCATCACGAAGGCTGTGACTCATCTGCTACCATACGCAATCTACCATACGCAATAAAAAAAAATTTAAGTTATACATTTGGGAGCGCCGGAGGCCCAAACTCGCTGCTTACCCTCCCCTTTTTAATCTTCCTCTCCACCTACTCTGCTTTTTTTTGTTTTTATTTTTTTATTTTATGTAGTGGCAGACGAGCCACGGTCCATCTGATGGTAAATGGTAACCGTCGCCCATGGACTCAACTATACTGAGAGTATTGTCAAGCCGCTGCTCACCAATTCATTTCACAGATGAAATGAAATATAAACGGCTATCTCCTGCTACAGCCAAAACACACTGGCGTGCTTCATGACCGATCCCACAGGAGACAGTGGTACCGACCCGTTCGGGCCCGATAGCAAGTGAGTACTCTCACTAGACCCAGCCCTACCACCAGTAATGCAATGAGTGATAATTGCTTACTTCCCTTAGAAGCCTTATACGACACCCGAGGGAGAGGATGGGGTGGTGACACTTGTATTCTTAGTCCATCACCATGTGATACATACTCGTACCTATAGTCTTCATAAACGAGATATTTTATTCCTAATCTTATTCCGCCAGTCTGAGGGAAATGATTCAATTTTATACTCGTAGTAACTGGTCACTTAACGCTTGGATGCTCACTAAAAAGGTTACAAATAAAATAAAACATTACAAAGTAGCAAGGTTTTGCGTGTCCAGACACAAAACTTAACGTTTTTGCGACAAAATTTTTTGTCGAAACTAGTTATTTAAATAAATTGATTTTCGACGGGCATACGGCTAATGATTATAAAATATAAACATAGTTATCAATTCGTATGAGGAAGCTAACTTCCTAAATTGTCACACGATAGCCATCATTCTAGCGCTCATAGGGGCCGGAGATCATTAATCATCCCTTAGCTCCCAGCACCTACGTCTTGCACGTAGAGTAACTTATATATTAGGAGAGCCTTGCACTCTCAAGACATGGCTAACCATTTAATTTCACAGATGTGAACAGCTATGACCATTTTTTTTTTTAGGTGGGCAGGGCGATGGCACGGTGTGACTCCGCGCTGTCACCATTGCGGCTGTGACGAGGACACGGTGCGACACACGCGCTTGAGTCGTGTGTGGCTTGGGCCAGGCAGCGCCATGAACTTGTCGCGGCAAAAGGGGAGAACCTCTCGCAGGCGAGTGTTGTCAGAGCGAAGCTCGGCAGCGAGAGGAATTGGGCCGCGGTCGCTGCCTTCTGTGAGGAGGTCATCTCGCAGAAGGAAGCGGCGGAGAGGGCCAGGGAGAATGATCCTTACGCTGACCCGAACCGCCGCCAGCGACTGGGGCGGCGCATGCGCGAGTGCCTGCGCCTGGACGCCGCCTTTGCTGAGGCTGCGGGTGGATGGACCTAGGAACGTCCACCACTCAGAAGACCTCCTGCGAAGGTGCAATGCTCCGCATCGCTCAGTAGAGGGTGGCCGATTGGGTAAGCCGCCGGCGGACCACTGAACCAATGTAACACAGTTCCAGTGGTCCGCCAATACAAGCGGAGAGTCGGCACATGGTGGGTTTATTTAGTGAGACACACTACACTCTTCCTTGCCCCAAACGACGTGGTGTGCGGATAGGTACATTTTTTCCCACCAAAAAACCGTTTTTCACTTGTGAGTCTGTGGTATTGACCAGCTAAGAGCTCATTACAAATGAGTACTCCCGCTTTGTACTTACCCTACCACCATTAATGCAAGGTGATAATTGCTTACTTCCCTTAGTCACCTCATACAACACCTGCAGGAAAGGATTGCTGGTGACACTTGTAATCTTAGTCCATCATCACACAAATTCCTTAGTCAAATATTGGTTGGTAGCTAAATGCTAAGATTACAGAAGCTGAATGTAGAAAAATTACTTATTATCAGGTTTTTCGTTATTGCTTATGGTGGCAGACGAGCCACGGCCCACCTGATGGTAAATGGTAACCGTTGCTCATGGACTCAACTATACAGTGAGTACTGTCAAGCCGCTGCTCACCATTTCATTTCACATACATGAAATCAACAAATGAACAGCTATCTCCTACTACAACCAAAACACACCAATGTGCTTCATGGCCGGTGACACAGGAGATGGAGGTACCAACCCGCTCGGGCCTGATAGCAAGTGAGTACTCCCACTAAGTACCCAGCCCTACCACCAGTAATGCAATGGGATATAATTGCTTAATTCCCTTAGTCGCCTTGTATAACACACATGGGAAAGAATGGGGTGGTGACACTTGTATTCTTAGACCATTATCACACGGATTAACATGGTCCGAGTGCATTGGTACCATCTGTCGTGTGACCAACCTTGAAGTATCTCAATGTAATTTAGTTGTAGTGGGAGAGCCTATTCATTGAACATAGTTGTAATATATGATCCCCCTAATTTATAATGACTTGGCCAAATCAATTTCTGTAATGAGTTACATAAATGGTTATTACAAGTGTGTTTTTACTTGGTTAATATATAAATGTACTTAATAAAAAAAATTTTACTAAATTTAATATATATAAACGATAATATTATTAAATAGTTTCACAAGATCTATATAAAATTTAGGTTTCCTAAATGTCTAATTTTAATGTAAGTAGTAGTACGCTATGCTAACAATTGACCAAATATGTGAAACAATAATTATTTATAGAACTATTGTACATACCATGTATGTTGCAATAAAGCTTATTATTAATTTCCCAAACACAAAATCAAGAAGCAGTAGCCTAGCAGTGTTCTTAGTATTGTTTAGTACCTACATGACCTGCAGTTACCACTTACCAGCAGGTGCGATATGGCTTTTCTGACACCTAAAGCAATAATAAAATTAAATAATTAAGAATTGAATAACATTGAGGGAGAACTGATATCAGAAACCTATACCAACCTGTTGCACACCTCTCATTTTCTACACTTATGGAGGCTTCTAATTCTCTATAATAAACTGATATAACTCACCTGCAATAAGATTGGCCATAGTACCCGAGGGTACGAATAGAGCTGCTTGTTTCCCCAGCAATGCAGCCAGCTTGGTTTCTAAGGCATTCACCGTAGGGTCTTCACCATAAACATCATCACCAAGGGCTGAATTCACCATTGCATGTTTCATGGACTCAGTGGGCTTTGTAACAGTATCTGATCGCAAATCTATTATACACGCCATATTTATCTTGTTTGTCCAACTAGTAATTCGCTAAATTTGGACTTCTCTGTGTTCACTAAGTTATGCGACCGTTCAGACTGAAGGCCGACAGTCAATTGAAGTATTAGAATTATAACGAGTCGTGCAAAGAGAATGTAATACCGGGTCGTGCTCTAGCCGCCAATTAACTGTTACAAAACACTTGAGATAAAAAAAATCTATCCAGCTTACATCATAACATAACTGATGAGGTTATCAAATATTATCAATAAGTTCATCTTGTATGAAACACTCTCATAAAGTACTACTAGTTGATATATTTCTATTCTCAATTATTTATTACATTTAAATAATGGCTATTGTTGTAATAAAAAATGAATGCAGCTTCGGTAAGTTAAGTAATATTATTATTTTTTAGTTCTTATGATTCATTAAACTTCCAATCATTTTATCCGTTATCACAACAAAATAAAGTACAATTTTGCTCGTATTTTGTAGGCTATTACAGGCTACTCTAGAATACTCAGATAACCTCAAAGAAATCAATCAAACGTCATTTTGACAGTCACAACAACAAACTACGGCTGTGTTCCGATATGCACTGCGAGAACCATAGAGTAAAGTAATCATTAGTAAAAGCGAGTACTGTGGGCATAATGTGTAACGTCAATTTAGTGCACTGCGAAGTCATTTCTTTATAGTTAGCGGCACTATCATTAGAGTTTCATAAAATGCAATAGTTATTGGAAAGATTTTTAAAATTTTATTTCGGATTTTTTTTTTCATTTTACAGATTAAAATTTATAATAACTGTAAGAAATAAGGGGGGACATGACCCTTGGAGGGAAAGAGAAAAATAGACAGTTGCTCCGCTACGCTACGCACCCGTCTTAGCCTTCTGACCTAACCTATCCAAGTCGGAACTGCGACCCTGCACTTGTCGAACAAGGGGGGTTAGGCAGAATCTCATATCTCACATGTCGATCGTATCGTCTCGCTTGTACGATCACCGTGATTGGCCAACGGGTTATTGTGACATCACGCGTTGGTTTCTCAACCAATCACAGTGATCTCGATACGGTCGACACGTGAAATATGACATTCTGCCTCAGGGGGCAGGTGATGTCTTGCTAAAACACTAGGAGTAGGAGACTCGTCCCAGATGGAGTCGGGGTCAATCAATACAGTTCTGTGACACAAGTTGAACATAAACTATTTTATTTATTAGATATCTGCCTAAATAGGTACTTCGGCAATTGACTGATTACGTTTTATTTCTAATGATAGTGTAGTTAGTTTTGAGTGAGGTGCAGTTTTTCCACCGTGGAAAAAGTAAGATATTAGAAATATTTCAAGTAACATCGACGGCGTAACATGTAGTATCTTTATTTTTTTTACTCGTAAACTAGGAGGGTGCGGTTTTCATCCATCCATCCATCAGCCTTTCAACGTCCACTGCTGGACATAGGCCTCCCCAAGCGAACGCCACAACGAGCGGTCCTGTGCCGACCGCATCCAACGGCTCCCCGCAGCTTTAACCAGATCGTCGGTCCATCTGGTGGGAGGCCGTCCTACGCTGCGCCGTCCGATACGCGGTCGCCACTCGAGGACCTTTCTTCCCCAACGGTTGTCGGTTCGTCGAGCGATGTGGCCTGTCCATTGCCACTTCAGCATGGCAACCCGGCGGGCTATGTCGGTCACTCTCGTTCTACTACGGATCTCCGTATTACGGATACGATCGCGTAGGGAAATTCCAAGCATAGCCCGCTCCATGGCCCGCTGAGCCTTGATACGATGCCAACATTCAGAGACCTCGTCTCTGTTCCATAATTATGTCATCACTGGTAACACACACTGGTCGTAGACCTTCGTTTTCAGACACTGCGGAATATTGGTTGGTTATTATACAATTTCGAATTATCTGGAAGAAAAAACAAAATGGCTTTGAACTGCTCCTCATTTTAATATAAATAAGCACATATTTTATTTTATTATATTGTTTTCTCAACAATATTGTGTGTTCTGGTGAGCACCTACTTTAGTTAAGTTATTAATTTTAATATTGTAAGAAAATTAAGATTTAAAAACGTGGCTTATGAGTTTCTTGCCGGGTTCTTCTCATGAAAAGCCTTACTACGGAATCCGGCCGCTTGTGGCGATTGCAATCGCGACATTGCGGATGCACTTGCCTCAAGCGCTCGTGTTAGTTATTAGTAATTAACTTTGAAGATTTTAAGTGCTATTATAATAAGCCTATGAAATAAAGTTATTTTTGAATTTGAATTGGGCGAGAAGATCTGCCTTAGCTTCCCGAACGCTGCCCAGCCGAGTTGGATTCGTCAATTGACCTATTTCGGCGTTAGGATGCGGTTTTAATAATACATAATTTTGGAAAGTGCTATTTAAAATACATCGATTGGTATTTTTTGTTTTTATATCTCAAATTTACAGGCTTTCATACTGCGGCAGTATACTCTCAGTCTATAATGGAATGACTTTTGATGTGAAACATCTAATGCGGAGGGAGGTAAAATCGGCTGTTAGCGTGGCGACGCTTTTATTGTAGGTACTTGTCCCGTTAAAACTATGTAAGTTAAATTTGACACACTTCCCGGTTTGCGATTGAGCTGAAATTTTACACGCGTATGTATATCGCGTGACAATGCAATATTATGATGACATGGAGCTGATCTGACGATGGAGCTGGAAGGTGGACATAGGAACTCTGTAATCAAACGACGCAACCCCATCGAGTTTGGAATCGTTTGACTCGTCTTGACGAGTACTTTGTCTTTAGATGGTATATAGGGTCTGCTGATGGAGCTAGAAGGTGACCATAGGAACTCCGTTATAAAACGACATAACTTCATTGAGCTTGGGCTCGCATGATTTGTCTTGCCAAGTACTTTGTCTCTAGATGGTATCCAAGGTCTGATGATGGAGCTGGAAGATGGCCACAGTAACTCTGTAATGAAACAACGCAACCCTATCGAGTTTATACTCGTTTGATTCGTCTTGAGGAGTACTTTGTCAAGTTATGATCATTTTATTTCTACAAAATAATTTCGATGTTTCACATCTGGTAGACGTCCCACGACGTCTAGTTTTTTTTCAAGTAAGAGCACTGGACAGTGCTCGCAATGTATTTTGGAACACAACCAAAGACATCTGTGAGTGAGCAACACGATTATTTATTCGGAGAGATTTAGAGTGATCAATCGACCGTTCACTCTCGGTGTAGACTGTGGATTCTGTGGGTAACTTTTATTCACTCACTCTCACTCTTTTGCTCAGTTTTATGCTGTTTAGCGGTAGCCTCAAAATACATCTTGACAGAGCGAAGAAAATTCTTTGACATGTATGAGCGAGAAATTAAGATACAATTTACTGGTGCAAAAAATAGACAAAGTCATAGATTATTATCTTTGTCGCCGTGGCCAGTTTTTTGTATTTGTCACGATGTCAAAATGCTTTGTCTATGGTCTGTCACAATTCAACTGACATAATCGAACATTTGTATAAAAATTCGGGTTTTACATATTAATCAGTGTCATTACGTGTTATTCAGTGTTTTGAGACAAAGACTACGTGATAATAGTGCTTGTAAGATAGTGTACTAGGCTAAAAAATACCGGTATAACATTTCAATCCTAAGTAGTAGAAAATGAAATAATTTAATGATTGAATGCTATAAAGTGATATAAAATGGGCT
This sequence comes from Leucoma salicis, assembly GCA_948253155.1. Lineage (NCBI taxonomy): Eukaryota > Metazoa > Arthropoda > Insecta > Lepidoptera > Erebidae > Leucoma > Leucoma salicis. The sequence continues at coordinate 2,273,210 of OX411812.1, forward strand.
TTTTTATATGTAATTTATGAGATGATGATAAATATTTACTATTTTACGTTCCCCTCTAATCCAGATGCGAGATCGAAATTGGTCTACAGGGCTACGTCTATGCTCATTATAGAACGCGCACAAAGAGCAATCCTAAAGGTCATGTTTCGAAAGCCTCGTAGGTACCCAACCACATCATTATATACAGAATGTAAAATGCTAACAGTGAGGCAACTATATATATTTCGCGTTATACTAAAAAAACATACTTCTTATATATATACAACCCATCGTTATCACGCAGAAGGGTAAGAGCGTTTCCTATTGTACCACACCGGACTGTGTTGGCAGCGTCAGTAGTTACTATGTATCTGCTCCGTATCTGTATAATAAAGTATGCAGACTAAACTAATTATATTCACTTCCACTGCATCAAAGTAAAAGACCAGTTAAACAATGGTTGAATATGCTTACATATATGGATACAGAGACTACTAAGATGAATACATATTCTTATGAGCTTATATTAATTATTTATCTAGATGCGAGTGTCACTCTTATAAACGTCATAAAAATCGGGCGGGAATTATTATGCTAGTGACACCTGTCATTACGCTTCTTACAAGTCTTCATTATGTGCATATAGTCTCACTGTTGTAATTTCAAGGCACATTCGATTCTACAGAAATCTGTGTCATTTGGCAAGAAAGAAGATGCAAAAGACTTTTACAAAAATATTAATGGAGATAAAACCGTTGTAGATGACATTGATGGGTTTTCGGGTGAAGTGGATTTTGAGATAGAAGAAAATGATTATAACATGAATATAGTGAAGATTAAAATTTTATAATCTAACTTTTTAAATTGCTAAGTAACTAGACTTTAATTTACTAGTCTTAAGTTGTTATTTCATACCATTTCTTACTCTAATATTACAGTTTGACGATAAAATAAAAGCTATTATTATTTCACCCTTTCATATATCAATTTAAATTTAAAAGAAAAAGATTAATTAGTGTATTACATTAATTTGTCCAGACTCAAAATTAAATACCTACATTTTGCAATTTGGAACCAAACCACAAAACTGTATTTTGCAATAAAGAACCGACAAACATTTAATTTTGTTCAATGTTCGTTGTGGCATTCTCTTAGGGAGACCTATTATATAAGCAGTGGACGTCGAATGACTGATGGATGGAATAAAATATTATTATATACCTACTTGTTTTTATTTATCGTAATCACTCACTTTTTTTATCGTAGTAACTCACTTTCAAATCTTTTTCTCTTATAATACTTTCTGATATTTACGCGAATGTTACATACTTTGAAATAAAACTACGTTTACGGAATCTATCGCGTATACTTGATTTTTATATTATCACGACGTTTCGAATGCTTTACAGCATTCATGATCACGGGTAGACTAAGATGATAGACGTCCAAGGCTGATATGTTCCAATAATACACTGGACGGAGTCTTAGTTTCAAATGCGTGTCAATTTTTTATGTGTGCGTTTGACGTTTTGTCATCGTAATCTAGTGTTGTGGAGAATGCCACGATGTCGATTATCAATAACCAGACTACCAGTACTATCTTTTATTGTACGTTTACTTCCTGGTTAAAGTTAGATTAAAACAATAATAATTTTTAATTTTATTTCCATTGTGATAAAGCTATATAATTATATCTCAGGTTTGCGATATAGTAGCGGGATAAAATGTATACCAGTTCTAAGTCTAATATAAAAAGTTGAGAGAGGAGAGCAAGAGCTATCAAATAAAAAAGTTGCATCAAAATCCGTTTAGTAATTTTTGCGTGATGCACGAACAGACAAAAAACTAAAAAAGTTTGTTTTGTGTTCAAACGCCTATATAGCCTACAGCTTTATAAAAGTATATATATAGTTTAGGATCCCAGTGTAACGTGCCGTGTGGGGCCGGCTTTAGAATTGTCCCACCCCTCTCCACCCATGGGAGTCGTAAGAGCCGACTGAGGGAATAACAGGGGGAGCAGGCAGCAGCACTCCTTCGAGTATTAACATCATCCATTGTGATCGCCAACCCGCCTGCCAAGCGTGGCGATTACGCTATCCCCCATTCTTGGGGAGGTCTATGTCCAGCAGTGGACTTTTAAAAGGCTTATGGATGGATGGATAGTGTAACGTGGACTCTGTTAGATATAATATTTAGGATATCCTTTAAATATACTTGGTACTGCATCAGATTTTACTTTCATTATTTTTAAACCCGAAATAAAACAAGATTGTTCAAAATGCTCAGAGCATAGGCGGGAATATTTATCTGGCTCCCAGTTTTCTCTTCTTATGGACTTGATCTACGCTTTTCTAACTTCAGGATATTTTGGAAACCTATAAAAGAGAACAAACTTTATAAAACCATAAAAAAGCAGTTCAGTTGGTTGAACTATCGATCAAGTGTAAATGACTATTGTCTACATCACTACAAAGGGCGCCTAAAACAACGGATATTATTTTAATAATTTTAACTAATAAACGTGTTTTTATATCAATGTATAATAATGTAATCATATTGATAACATCTAAATCTCCAATATCTATCGAATTTTTATTGGGTTTCGTAGTTATTTAAGGTGAAAATAGCTGATATAGACTTACGTTTGAAATTACAAATTTGGATTCTTTATACCTCCTTGCGTCGTTCTGGATGAACAAAAGACAGCCACACGCGATATATTTTCACTAGCGCACAAGATATTTAGCAACTTCAATAGGACTTTCTAGTATTTCACTTTTATGATGCACCGAATCGCAATGTATTTAATGATTTTTGGAGTAGCATAGAATTAGTCCACAGTTATCATTATTTTGATATAATTCAACGCATATGTACCGTAAATATAATTAAAATACTAATGCGTATCAATATCAATTAAAATAAAATGATTTTCAAAATAGAAAACATATCGTGGCTGTATGAGAGACGTGTCCTTTGCCTTAATGACAGTTTGACTTATTGCATTACTTATTGTCATAGATTAGGACGGAGCTCAGACTAACTCGACGCTGCGGACTCTGGCGGAATTGTGGCAACTAGTCACAAAGCCATATAAAATGAAGAAGAAGAAGACTAACTCGACGGAGCCACAGCGTTGCCGCACTTGAAACAGCAATATTGTTTTGTATGTAAATAATGTTGCCAGGTTGACAAATATTTAACCATATTTGGGCAAAATAAATAATAGTTAGAATGAGGTATGTTAACTTGATCGTAAATAAGAAACTTCGTAACAAATATTTTATTGAAAATCACAGCGTTTATCAAAATAATTATTTAAAAGTAAATCTACCACCCCTTCTATTCATCCAACCATCAGTCTTTAAACGTCCACTGCTGGACATTGGCCTCCCCAAGAGAGCACCAGAACTAGCGGGCTTGTGCTGACTGCATCCAACGGCTCCCTGCAGCTTTGACCATATATTTGGTCCATCTGGTGGGAGGCCATATTACGCTGCGCTGTCCGATACGTGGTCGCAACTCGAAAACCTTTTTCCCCAACGGTTGTCTGCTCGTCGAGCGATATGGCCTGCCCATTGCCACTTCAGCATGCAAACCTGGCAGGCTATGCCGGATATTCACGTTCTACGGATCTCCGTAATCAGAATTCAGTCACGTATGGAAATACCAAGACTTTGAGCCTCGATGCAAGGTAAGTATTGCTGCTCCATAAGTTGCCGTTCTATTCGATATCTCATCTGGTAAATAATAATAAGTTATATTTAATAAAATAATAGTACACAAGAATATAATTAAATTATCTTTTCTTTCTTTTCTGGGTCAAATAAGGAAATAATTATCTTCCTTCCAGCGCTGATTTAACTAATTGAAAACGAACTTAGAGCAAATCAGTTTCTCTGAATTCTAGAATTAAGATTTACTTACAAAGATGAAGTTACAACTGCCTCTGTGGTGCAGTGGTAGTCTAAGCGACTGCTGATCATGAGGTCTCGGGTTCGATCCCCGGGTCGGGTAGTGCTATTAAGATTTTTCAAAACAAAAAAAAATCTCAGTAGCAGCCCGGAGTTTGTAAATGTGCCCGGTAGACGTCAATAGGCTCGTCCCCTATTACGTGGGGCTTATCCATAGCTGGCGAGTCGTGGTTGTGTAATACACCTCTGCCTACCCCTTCGGGGAATACAAGCGTGATGCTATGTTTTTACAAAGACTTTAAAAGCTATACTTACATTAACATATTCACTTGCAATGATTTTGCTTCCAACGTTACTATTTTCTTATTATGTATAATGAAACATCAACAAAATGTCGTGGAACATATTTTGGGTATTTCGTGGGTTGCCTCGTTTTCCCGTAGCATACACCCATTTCGATCTCGTATCTGAATTTGAGGAAAACCTAAAATAGTAAATATTTTTCATCATCTCATAAATTACATATAAATTTTAGTAAAGTGAAAACTGGTCAAATTAAATTCGTAATAAGGCAACACCGAAACAATTCTTAGTAATAGAAATTTAGCTATAAAACGTGTTTTGCGAGTGTATCTTAGTAACAATTATTAATTTTGAGTAAAAAAAAAAAAGCCCATTTTATATCACTTTATAGCATTCAATCATTAAATTATTTCATTTTCGACTACTTACGAATGAAATATTATACCGGTATTTTTTCGCTCGCTGTATTTTTGGTCAACCAAGTTATAATCATAGTTATCTTTTAAAAATATTATTCCGGTTATCTATTGCTATCTCGACACTGCATACGCTGTTAGCTTGTCTATAATATCCTTCGTCTAAGGATACGTAGTATCTCTAACTATTCTGTGATTATATAGAGAGAGAGAGATTATACTAAAGAATTATACTTTTTTGCATGGGCGCGGTACCAAATTAATATTTATCCTCCTGCGCAGTTTGTTGAAGTGATGATATTAGTTTTTTAACGGGGAAATTAAAAAAATGTTTACCTATTATTGTTTTATTATTGCATATTAATCATTGCTATAAATTAACATATGTTTAAAAAAATGTTTGGAACTGGCTACTACCATTGACATGTAAAAATATTCGGACATAGTCTCGCTAACACAACTTTGTGTCGCTCAGAGTCGGCTTGTTCGCTGTACGTACATGCCTACACGCACACATTCACACGTTAGTCAGCCATTGCTCGAGTAAACGTTATCACAGTCAGTACGTCTACGCTGCAAAAAAATATTAAAACACAGCATGTCTTGTATGGTGAAATGGTGTATAAACCGTAGTGACCGAAGGAAAATAATTCAGGAGTCACATTTTATAGGTAAACGAATAATTTAATCACTTAGTTCCCTATTTTATACATTAAAAATTAATAATTATTTACTAGTACAAAATAATTCAGTATTGCTAATATTCACTAGTGCAAATTACCCGAAATATGGGAGTTTTATAGTTCTATAATTATTACTTTTTTATACTCTGATTTTTTATTTTGTAGAGTAAAATGATATTTGATTGCCACGTATCGTTAATAGTGTTGTTGTAGTCTGCGTTATCGAAAACAAATTATTGATATTTTTTTATTATAATAAATTTTCTGGTGGTTTATTAATTTGAATTTGCGTTGGTCAGTAGTATAAGTAGCATGTATTTATTATTGTAGTGGCATTTACAAAATCTAAATTAAAGTTATCATACCTTTTGTAATATGTTTTAACGTAATAAAATTGCATTTGCGAGTGTTATTTATGTTCATATGAAAATTGCATTTAACGAAAGCGACATAAAATAAGGTGGTAGATGTCTATTTGTCTGCTTATTAACATTTTAGTCAAAATGGAAAATAATAAAAGAGAACTTTCTTAATCACTATTTATTTCTGAATTATTATTTGAGAATCTGAGTATGTTACATTTACTAAGAATCTTTTTGTTACAATCAATAAGGTGAACCAGTAGCATCATTTTATTTCGTTAGTTTATAACATACACGATATATCTCAACTACCATTGCAGTGTCAACAACTTTAGCCCGTCAGTAAATAATTATTTAATTTCGGCCATTTTAAAACTTGTTATTTCTTGCGACATGCCCCTTTACCTGTGTCCATACACATTCGCCGGAACAGAACATAAAATAAGCCTAATTAAAAATATAGTGGAAAAATATTTAACAATTCGATTTCAACACATTTCAAAATTAGAGGGAATTACAAGAACCTCTCAAAGTAAAAGACAACATTATAAAAAAACTACTCAGCTTATGGGATGTAAGACATTAGGTACTTAAAATAAAAAAGTAAACAAACATCTTTTTCTTTTACTATATACCTACAGTAGTCACAACAGATCTTTTGTCTCTAAAGTTGGCTGCAAGACGCTGCGTAGTAGCCATTTTTGTGTCATAAGGCATGTGCGTCTTTTACAGTTTGCATTAATTGAATAATATTCGATTATAATTTAATTATTGTAATCCATAATTATATAATTCATCAATCGTAAGATGTGGACTCTTCTAAATCTAGATAAAAAAGCTTATTCACTGAAATCGCTCATATACTTACTTTTTATTGAATATAAAAAAAAACCTAAATACTTAGATATGAAAATATTATGATCTCATTCGATTGTTTTGTTAATCAAGTAATAACATTTGAATTTGTAGTACGTTTTGGCGTATATTTCATTATTGTACATTTCAGGCATTTTTTGTGTGGGTGATGGGCATTCTCCTATGTAGTTATTTCTTCTCCTTCTGTTTTCTACCTCAATGTTAAAAACATACAACTCATCTCAGTCATCTTACCACTATCTTATCTAATATCTTTAAACGAGCTATTCTTGTATATATATATATAATCTGAATCTCGGAAACGGCTCCAACGATTGTCATGAAATTTAGTATGCAAGGGGTTTCGGGGGCGATAAATCGATCTAGCTAGGTTTCATTTTTAGAAAACGTCGTTTTATACGGGTTTTCAGGCAATGAAAAACTGCTACAATATTATTGGAGTACGAAGGTAAATTTCGGCATCATCTACAAGGTTATAATAGCTTAGGTGGGAAATCGGGCGGTCCCAAAACCAGAAGTCCCCGGTTCGATTCCAGATGTCTCCAGTTCTTTTCTCTTTTCATTTTCCCTTTTTTTTCAATTCTTTCTTTTGTGAGAAAAACTCACGACTTACCAAAAAAAAAAATACCGAGCAAAGCTCGGTCATCCAGGTACTTAGTATAAATATAGTAACGCACTACTACGTTATACTATATCTATGCTTCTTAGTACAGTTTTAGTCAAGTTACACTCATAGAAAACCACTATAATTACACTACTCGTATTAGCTATCAAATTCTGATTCCACATTCCCACCTACGAAATCAAATACAGCGAATTAATATAGATTTTTTTCAAGGGTTATAACGGTAAATATCGATACTGGGATTCGATGTTTCATATCGAATATAAATATCGAAATGTTTTTTAAGTGAAAACTCCTAGCTAAACATTTCCAAACACTTCTACTCGTATATATAAATGAATTCTATGGGCTAACAAAGGAGAAACTAAGAAATGATTTAGATTTATTTCTTTTTACAATAAGTGAACGCATTTTTAATTTGTTCTCACTAAATGTATCAGACAGCTGACAATAAATAGCTTGCTATTGGTTGGTTTTTAAGCACGTGTTGATCAAAAAGATATAATAGCCAATAGAATCATTTGCAGCCTAACGGTCGTTACTTTGCGTATGCGTAATACAAAACAAACTATAACGACCTGAATGAAGCAAAGAAGGATAGTCGTATTAGTTTAGTTGTTTTCAATGTTTCAAAAGCTATTTAAAATAGTATTTTTAGGATATGAACAATAACTAGTTATGCATTTTATTTGAATAAGAGAAAAGTTGATTGGCTCATTATTTAGTTTCAAAATAAATCTGTTAGTTATTTTGCAAAACCAACGTGAACCGGGCGTCGACCGGTCCCTCTATCCCTCCTACTCGTAACCGTGGCCGTCTTGCTGTCATTCAGTCGCTATCGTCATTTTGTTCGTATCAGCACTGCGCTGCGTTCAGATACGGCAAACGCGGGGTAACAGAACAACGCTGTGTATATAGCAATTAGTTCGAACGTGTGTTATGGTGTGTCGGTCGGAGTGACCGTTTGATGTGGTATCTAGTGTCGGTGTTAAGTTATCGTAAAGGCCGCGCGGCGTGATCAGGCGGCGCGATGGTGGACATGGATAGGAATGATCCGGAACTCCGTTACTTATCGGTTGATAGAAACAGTTTCAATGATCCGGCCACACAGGCGGAATGGACGCAGAAGAGGCTGGTCTGGGTGCCTCACGAGACCCAGGGTTTCGTAGCAGCCGGGATAAAAGGAGATAGGGGAGATGAGGTGGAGGTAGAGATAGCGGAGTCAGGGAAGAGAATGCTTGTTCAAATTGATGATATACAGAAGATGAATCCTCCAAAATTTGACAAGGTTGAAGATATGGCTGAATTGACTTGTTTGAATGAGGCATCTGTATTGCACAACATCAAGGATAGATATTATTCTGGACTGATTTATGTAAGTTAATATTTCTCCTATTAAATATTCTGTAGTTACATTGAAGATTTGTACTTTGAGCACAACTGTTTAAATATGCCATATAAGTATGTATGTTAATAATTGTAACCTCAATAGACGGTGGGTAACCATACTATTATTGTACAAGAATGGGGTCCTAAATTTTCGCGATAATGGAATACTCACAAAATGCCTTTAATTGTATGCTGCCAAATGCTTAGCATAAAGAAAGCCTGGTGTCATGTCAAGAGAACCCCTAGGTTTCGGAGTACTTACTTTAGAAATTACTGGTTCAAGAGTTAATTCATTTTAATAGATAATAGTAAACTTATTTGAACTATTACAATAATATTCTACATAATTTTTACTAAGCATAAGCGTCACCTAGCACTTAAGATTTTTGAAATGACTACGATTACCAAACTATTTTGGTTTCAGCCAGACAGAAAAATATCATAAAATTCACAAAAGGTTTAGTTATACTGTGTGTGTGCTTGTGTGTTGATAATTTTATTTATTTTTTATGTCAGCAGATTAGTCTTGACTCACCGGATAGTATGTGGTATTCATGACTTATAGCAATATCAGAGGTCACTACTTAATGTAAAGATCTACTATAATAATCAATCATGGTGTGCGGATATGGACCAGTTTTTTTTTTATTCAGAATTAAGTTATTACGAAAGATCATAATGTGAGCGATGAATTTAAAATATACATAACTACATTCTTCCAGTGACTTTTTCATGTACTTCAGAACTTTAGATACATCACTCTATGGCTCAATTATTATCTCTATCTAAAAATGGCTATCCTACTCTAACCATTTATTTTTCTGGGATGAAAAGGAGCTTTTGCCCTTTTCTGGGCTCCTGACTATATGTCTCAAAATTACATGATGATTGGTTCAGTAGATATGTCATGAAAGCATACTAACTCACTTTCGCATAGCTACACAATTTATTTCTAGTTTAAGAGTGTATTGGAGAAAATGAGTTACAAAACGTCTTTAACAAATGATTATCTACAAACTAACAGCATAAGACATTAACTAACATAATTACATACAGATTACCACTAATGAGTTCACATTTTAAGCCAAAAACCATGTTTGAAGAATTCATGAAGGTTACTATGAATCATTCTTACATAAATAGTATGAGGTCATACTTGTACAAACTATTGCCTTAACCAAATGAAGGCTTGGTTGTAATTTGGAACAGAACATCTCTAATTATCTATGAATCTAATAGATATCAAATGTTTAAATTTTTCCTTATTTCCCTAGGGTTGGCAACACCTGATTTGGCCTTAGGTGTTGCTTTTAGTCTATATCTATAAGTTTGGGTACCCATTTACCTTCAAATGGTTCATATACATGTAACCTTGCAATATAAAACAACCTAATATACAAAGAGGGATCAAAAAGTAGTGAGAATGAGATAGAATATAATGACTATTGATAACTTAATAATTTATTTTTGTACATAGTCTCCGAGTCTCTCTACACACCGAGTCCAGCACTTTTCCAAGGCTTCAATCCCTTTCAAAAAAAAAGTTTTGTCTTGGTCCTGCAAAAAGTTCTCCAGGCATCCATCACCTTGTTATCGTCTTCGTTCCAGTTGAATCTTCTTGAAACTTGTCCAACAATATCTTCGAAATGTCAAGTCGATTTTGTTTCTGACTGTCGGTTAACATTCTCGGCACCCATCTTGCGGAAACTTTTCTCATATTCAAAGATTGCTTCAATATGGATTGAATACTTCCATATGAAATGCCCGTTTCTTGAATTAAGTATCGGATAGTAAATCTTCGATCGCTCAATACAATTTTCTAGACTTTCGCAACATTTTCTTAGGTGACTGACGTCGATGGACGGCCGCAACGATGTTCGTCTTCCGTGCTCATTCTCCCTACTCGAAATTGAGAAGCCCACCTTGCAACAGTGGAATACGGCAGAGCAGACTCTCCTAATGTTGCCTCCAAATCGCAATGAATCTCTTGCGTCGTAAACTTTTTTAAACAGAGGTATTTAATAACGGCTCGCACTTCGTTTTTCTCCATTTTCGAGAACACGTTCCGACACGAAGCAAACAAATGACTACATTCAGAAAAAAACAAAAGAGAATCAAAGATTTTTTTCTTTATTGACATTACAAATATGTATCTGAGCTACGCCTGCCAGTATTTATTTTCTTTCTTACCAAGGAGTATGTCGTTCTCACTACTTTTTGATCCCTCCTCCTCGTATACCTAGTTACTCACATACATAATATAGACCAACACCTGCTTCCTAAAAAGGTAACCAGAGACAGTGGATTACCACTTTACAAAATATCCTTCTGATGCTCACTTCGCCAATTAAATTGATTAGCCTATGACACTAAGTAGCCCATCTGCATCATTTAATTCCACTCCACCTCCTATCCCTTTTTCTAGAATTCAACAAGATATATTATCTATAGGTAGGTACAATTATAAGTGGCTACTCTACCACTTATAATTGTTGTCATATGCTTGTTTGCCACCACCCCAAGAAAGAACAGAAAATAAGTATAATGTAAAATATTTCCAGCTTAATTAAACATGTAATTATATATCTGCTTGAATTAATCTCAGACGGTATTATTTACTTCAATATGGTGATGACATTGTGTATTTTTAGGCTGTTTCCATGGACCTAATACACTACAAATTTACCTTATACAAATTGAATTCTTTAGTATTGAATAACAGTTATAAATAGAGTATATTTCAGCTATAGTTTCCTGACATCATACAATATCATGATTGTTTTAATATGTTATCAATTTTCTTACACATTGTGATGCTAAGGAATTGATAAGTTATCAGTTTAGTACACATTTCTATAATCTAAAATTATAAAAATAAACAGAATAAATTGCACTTGTGCTATATTTTTATGGTTATATAAATAATACACAATTGATTACAGTCCTACAGAAATTCGCTGCTTTTACACTGGGCACTAAAATTTAAAAAAAAATTGTGATCATTCTCGTCTTGATAATCCTCAGTTCTACTAATATACAGGTTTGCTTTTCTGTCCTCAACAAGTACAGATAAAGATTCTTAGTGGCCAAATATTTTTAATAAGTAATGACTTTTTTAAGATAACTTTAAAAATTTGTATTCAATTCAGTTTTTATAAATGACATGAATGTCTTGCCAATAACCTGAATAAAAAAATTATATATTAGTGGACTTACAAACAACATTATAATTATATTTCTCAAGACCCACTATATATTTATAAAGCTTATTCCAAATTTTACTACAGATCTGTTGTCTTAATCCTATTTGAGATTGTGTAATCTATGATCAAAAGATACACTGGAATTGTTCCTAGATTGCTTGTCCTGCAAAACTCATAGGTTTGGCAGGACAAGCAATCTAGTATTTTTTCAGCTATGATTTTTTTTTTTTTTCAATTATTTTGGTCCTTACTGCTGTACAATTATAGGCCTGAAACTTTTAGCATAATTGCACCCGATGTTCAGGTCAAAGTCGCTGTATTAACACATATGGTTCAGCATAAATGTTATACTAAAATGTTGACCATATGGCAGACCTTTACAATACAACACGATAGTATAAACTTATGACACATTACAGTTCTCCTAATAAGTACAGGTCACACAAATGGTGGTCTTACCATTTTAGCTTTCAATTTACAAATTCTTATATAGTGTGAACACTGATTATCCTCTGTTACCTTGGTGTTTGAGGGTACAATTAAATCATTTTTTTATCCTTTACAAGATTGATATGATTGTTGCCTTGACCTGGTTTGTGGAATTGATTTTTTTCTTTGTGATCAATGAGTGTGTATCAATTATTTTATAACTAGATATTGATTCAACTTCACACCAACACGAAACCTATATTTGTAGTATCTTTTGTAATATTATTATACCATAATTAAGACGATAATAAAATGTCCTTTTCTGGGTCCCAGACTATATGTATGCGAAATTTAATGTTGATTGATTTAGGAAATACAGCGCGTTGATTGATTTAGGAAATACAGCGCGAAAGCATAACAAACAAATAATCAAACTAATTTTCGTATTTATAATATTATTAGTAAGGACTTTAGCCCGCGGCTCCGCCGCACTCAAAAGCTAGTTTTTAGGTTATATCTCAGATTCCTGATATAGTAGCGGGATAAAATGTATACCAGTAAATATTTAAGTCTAATCAATGCATCAAAATCCGTTCAGTAGTTTTTGCGTGATGCGCGAACGAACAAACAGATAAACAGACAAAATCTAAAAAAAAATGTTTTGTGTTTAGACAGGCCTATATTTTAAGCCTAATACAGTATTTTTTTCTCAAATATCTTAAATAAGCTTTGTTACAGCTTTATAATAGATTATCTATTATATTAGATAGTTTGACAGGCAGCATTTGAATTCGCCCCTGATATTTCTGTTTCTATGAGCAGCAATTACCATTTACGATTAAGAGCGTGCTGGCCTCCTCTGTCAACATAGATACCTAATAAAAAATAAAGAAAATTAATGTTGAACTGGCAATATGTCTTGTTACTCGATTCTAATACATTTTTTCGGTACCTAATGTTTTATTTTCGACATGTACCGTCTCAATTTTGGGCAGTAGGTAAAATGTATCTTGAACAAATAATTACTAAGTACTTACCTATAGTATATTAATAAATTGTCAAAAGACCAGGTTTCTATATAAAGAACTACGAAAAAAAAAACTGCAGTGTGTGTCGTAACTTCGACCTTATGTAGCGATATGTTCAGCTGTCACTCCCAACAATTATCAGATAACGGCTGACTCATTGCCCCTTACACTTTCCAACATACGTGTAGTATATTGTCAACTATGTTTCTCGGAATAGGTACACGTACTACAAGCTACGGGTATATGCTGACTTTACTTTACCTATCTATCTTTTATCTATATACTCTTAAGTCTACAATAACAAATAAATTAAATCGAAGGGTCGTTTTTAATGTCTAAATGCCAGCCATTTGCATGCTTTGAACTCTCGAGCTATCAAGCATTCACCATTTAATGGGACTTAATAATAGAGCATCAAGCCTGTGTTCCTCGAAGGGGTTGGCAGAGACGTATTACAAACCTACGATTCGCCAGCTATGTTACAGCAGTCCCAGGTAATAGGGGCGAGCCTATTGCCGTCTATCGGGCACATTTCAAAGCGCCGGGCTGCTACTAAAAATTTTTCTTTTTACGAAAAAGCTCAATAACACTGCCCGACCCGGGGATAGAACCCGAGACCTCATGATCAGCAGTCGCTCACACTACCGCTGCACCACAGAGGCTGCTTATATATACATATATATGTATATATAACCTAATATAACACATAACAATCAAAACATAGCATCACGCCTGTATTCCCCGAAGGGGTAGGCAGAGGTGTACGACACACCCACGACTCGCCAGCTATGTTTAAGTCCCACGTAATAGGGGGCGAGCCTATTGACGTCTACCGGGCACATTTCCAAACTCCGGGCTGCTACTGCTTATACTATCTTTAATCACACAAACAATTCATCAAAAACGGTCCAGCCGTTAAGAAGTTCAGTTATATAAGAGTTAGGTATGTTATTCATTATAAAAATTAACGTAACCATCGACATTATATAAAAAGTGTTTCCCAAGGACATGTAAAGTTTCCACCGCCGCCGACTGCACAGATGGCGGAGTGATTAGATACCGACCTCCCGGCCGAGTGTTGTGGGTTCGATTCCCACACAGGACAACTCTTTGTGTGACCCACAAATGGTTGTGAGGGTAGTGAGTACTTTGTGTTCGTGAAATTGTATGTTTGTAAGGTAGTAATATTTTTACTTTGGAGGTTGTTAAAACCGGTTAATAGATAGCGCCGAATACAAAGATGGCAGCCATACTGGATTAATTATACTTGTACTGAAATATTTGGTGATAAGAGTACACTTTCAAAGGTTACAAATATTTAGATATTTTTATATATTTTTAGCATTTGACATGCCATATAATAATTTTCAATTGCTTGCTTAATTGGCAAAGCATCTGGACGGTATCCAGGAGATGCAGGTTCAAATTTTGCTTGTGACTGTTATTTTCGATTTCACATTTTCACACTTTGTGTTGAGGTTACAAATATTTCTGATGGTGTAGTTCAGAATATAAATACGTCACTATGTACTATCCTCTATGCAAAAATCACAATCCCAGAGAAACCGTTCATTATCCCGGATAAAAATTAGATTTTTTGTCCGTGTGGTGACGGACTAAGAATACAAGTGTTACAATCCCCATTCTTTCCCACGGGTGTCGTATGAGGCGACTAAGGGAAGTAAGCAATGATCACCCATTGCATTACTGGTGGCACGGCTAGGTACCAAGGGAGTATTCACTTGCTATCGGGCCCGAGCTGGTTGGTACCACCATCTCCCGTGTGAGCGGTCATGAAGCACATCGTTGCGTTTTGGTTGTAGCAGGAGATAGCCGTTTATTCTTTCATTTCATATCTGTGGAATGAAATGGTGAGCAGCGGCTTGACAATACTCTCGGTATAGTTAAGTCCATGCGCGACGGTTACCATTTGCCATCAGATGGGCCGTGGCTAGACTGCCACAACATGCAATAAAAAAAAAAACTATCTTCTTTTCTGGATTTTCAACTATATGCAAAAGTACGCGATAATCAGTAGAGTTACAGCGTGAAAGCGTAACAAACATAAAAACTAATTTCGCATTTATAACTAATACCATGCTAACCTATGGCGAAGCGTATGATCGGCTAATACCCTTACTATATATATTTATAGTAAGGGTATTAGCCGATCATACGCTTCGCCATAGGTTAGCATGGTATGCGCATGTGATGAGGTGAAATGAATTGTCTTATTAGGTAAAACAATGTTAGGCATGAAGGTGAGCGTGAGCGGTTGATAGGCCTACGAAACGATGGATGGATTATGTGAATGACGACATGGAACGAATGCTGAGTCGACGAAAGACAGAGTGAAGTGGAAGATTGTGCCGGTCCTCGCATGATGTAGGGCAAGCGCATAGGGCAGAAAAGATGATTAACCCATCTACGCTTACTACTTTTTAAAATAGTGGTTCTTCAGTAGTGCCTTTTTTTATGATGTTTAAAAATGTACTACCGCACATCCCGCTGCCTAGGGAGACAAAGGGGTAGTGTGGGGTTCTCACCCACTAAAAACCCATCATAATAGTGCCTAACCGGACTTGTATTAAGTCTATCTTTGGTATAGCGTCAAGCGGGCTAAAAAGGTAGTCTTCCACAACTAAATAACTATAAAATAGCCCGTATATTCAAAGTTGATGTGGTAATATTCATAATTACTGTAGGTGCCTATAATTTCATTGCAATTTACCGTTCAGTGCTGGTAGTGTTATCAATGAAAAATCGTCTTATAAATGGGTCGTGAAATCCGTCGATATACAAAAGTTACCACCGAAAACGTTCGGTGACGGTCACCGTCGTTGACCTTTGCATATTGCTCATATTTTAATATTGCATATTGTTCTGATTGGCCGTAAAATTAAAATATAGGTAGGTAATATAATAGGTACCTAAATAATATAATAATGGCTTATTTGTATTTTACTTGTAATAGTGGTTTTGTGGAAGAAACTTTTTCTAGTGCCATTCGATCCCAACTCCACATTTTCAAATATTTTCAGTGATATCTTGATTTATAACTAATTTAGTTCCTCTAGAAAATGATTTACAGAAGCAGTATTCTTCTTCGCATCAATAAATATTAACCTCTTAAGTATTATTGTCTTGATCAGACCACTTAACAATTCTTAACGAAATAAGCCTTTTTGATATCTCATAATTATAGATATCGAAGGTCTGAATTCGCAATTCTTATAAAAAAAACTCCAGTTCTATTTCGTACGATTTGTACAAGAATCTAACAATTACTTAAAAATTGCAAACTGTAGCGTTTACAATATTATTACTTATGGCAACGGTTCGTAAACTTTTTTGGCAACAGAACCCTTTTAAAACTTTAAACATAGTTGGCGAACTGTGTGTGTGTAAATACACATCTGTGTACCCCTTCGGGGATACAGGCGTGATGCTATGTTTATAGTATTACCACTAGGCTATCACTGCACTCTACTCTTTATTAAAAATGGCGTCAAATTATTCTACCTACTACTCCTCCTTGGCAAATATTTTTGTGGAGCCCTTACAGAGGCTATAAGGAGCCCGAGGGCCCCAGGATGTAATTTGGTTAGTCGAAGAAGTAAGATTTACATTACCACCCGAGAAAGGCAGCTAGATAAAAATCTTAGTGTACAGCAAGTTAAATAAGCACAATGATATTTTTGCGTAATGATTTAAAAAGAAAAACTATATGAGTATTGCTAGGATTCGGCTATGTTGAACAACGCAAGTCCCCTTTTTGTACTTAGAGACGTTATATGAATATAGTATGATTATAGTATGATTATAATCATACTATTGTTAGTAAGGATTTTCTCTGAGTACGGCAGATTCAGAATAATCTTGACATCAGTCTTTCACCGGTAAAATTTTGATTAATTTTTATTTGAAATGCAGGCATCTCTAGCTTCAAGATTATCTCTCCTCCAAATTTCATTGTTTCAATCTAATTGAAACTTCAGTAGTAATTATTTTCTTTGTGTCTAGTCCAACCATTACAAACCTGTACTTTTATCTGATCTAAGTGTCCTCCTTTGCTTAATCAATTGTATGTCCAATAATAAGCTTCAGACAACGTTATGAATACTTCGTTATTGAAATGGATAACGAGTTTATACGTACACACTACGAGAACATGCAAAAATATTTTCTTGCTAAAGACTAATGACCTCTGCGAATAGAATTAGTGGTTATTTTAACTCATAAACTTAGTAATGTTACACACAAGTATGTCAACGTGTTTCGTTAGGTATTCGTAGTTGATATAAGTACCCATTTAATTACGCGTAGGTGTGCAGTCTTTGTTCATCGCTTATCAATAAGTCATAATATCACAATGGCCGTTGGACTTTAACATATACAAAATACATAGTATGTAATCCGAAAAAAAGGAGACAATATTAATTCGTATTTCTTCATTAGATTGAGCTCTGTGTACTAGGACAGCATAAAATCGAGAGGATTGCTGCAGTCAGTAAATATACAACTCGGCCGAATAAAGTAGTTATCGGATGCCATAAGAGGGTTAATTCTAAGTTGTCGTTTGAAAGTTGTTAGAGTTAAATCAAACGTTTGGCTAAAGCGTCGTGCTCGAGATGAATGTCAAGGTGAGGCGCGCCGTCGGCCGAAACGGCCGCTGATGTCATTGACCCGTCGGGAGAGCGGGGGCTGTGAGGGGGGGACGGCCCACGCGAATAATGTACGCTACGTTTCAACCTCCACCGACGTTCTAACATCCTGGTACTTATGGCAAACTTGGCTGTTAGTCCTTTTCACTCTCGTATTACTTTTTTCGTATGTTATCGATTCACTTTACTCGATAAAAATTGTTTTTGTTAACAGAGGCCAGTGCGTTTTGATGATCTTTAAGTCTTGTTGAACTTTGGACATCGTTTCTGCTTCGTTAACGATATTCTGACGCAATTCATTGGGGAAGTCTTACAAAACGGAGGAAATTTATTGTTTCTTTAAACAATATATCAAAAGTACAGTATCAGGCGATATAAAAACGTCAATGAGCGTAATGTTTACAAAACGTTGCCAATAGGCTGGAGTTACCGTCTGTATATCCGCTCGGGCTGGTAGCCAACATTGTATGGTGATTTGACCGCTATGAAACCCAAAGTCATTGCATATTCTTCATATTCTGACTGAGCTACTTCATACGAACTCGTAATAGTCGATTCTCATTCCTTTTATCTATGACTGACTGACTTACTAATTTATGGATAACTTGTAAATATCATCACTTTGTGTTTAGTATTCCTTTATTTAAGTCCAGTCTATTTCATGAAGAAATACTTGGATGAGAATTTATATTCCCTAAATATTATACAACCATGTTGCTAAAACTTAGGTCATTAAAATTTGGTTTGGGTAATCCCGCCTTGTTGATTTTAATTTGCTCTATATATAGATTATTATCATAACTGCAATTGTGTACTATCTTTTCTTGTTATGAATATTGAATAGTGACTGAATTATTTTAGTAAAATACAACCTATTTTTTTTTTTGTTAAGGCGGGAAAAAATGTTCCTAACCGCACACCCCGTCGTTCGGGGCAACGAACAGGGTAGTGTGGGGCCCTCACCCACTAAAGAAACCCGCCGTGTGCCATCACTCCGCCTTTATTGGCGGGCCACCGGAACTATATTACATTCCTTCAGTGGTCCGCCGGCGGCTTATCCTTTCGGGTACCCTCAACTTAGCGACGCATGGAGCGTCGCACCTTCGCGGGAGGCCTTGCGGGTGGCGGACGTTCCCCGGTCCCTCCACCCGCAGCCCCAGCTAGGGCGGCATTAGGCGCAAGTACTCGCGCCTGCGCCGCCCCAGTCGCTGGCGGCGGTTTGGGTCTGCGGAAGGATCAGCCTCCCTGGCCCTCTCCGCCGCTTCCTTCCGCGAGATAACCTCCTCGCAGAAGGCAGCGACTGCGGCCCAATTCCTGTCGCTGCCAAGCATCGCTCTGACGACGCTCGGCAGCGAGAGGTCCCCCCCTATTGCCGCGACGAGTTCACGGCGCTGCTCGGCCCAAGTTGAGCACGACTCGAGCGTGTGCTGCGCCGTGTCCCCGTCGCAGCCGCAATGGTGACAGCCCGGAGTCGCTTCCCTCCTTGCGACTATGTGCAGATATCTGCCGAAGCAGCCGTGCCCCGACAGCACCCGCACCAGTCGGAAGGTAAGGACTCCGTGCCGTCGCCCCGCCCACTCTTCCAGCACCGGCTGGAGCGCCCCTACGGTCCGAAGACCGGCCCGGGGCGCCTCCAGCCGCGCCCTCCAGCTGGCCATGGCAGCTCGGCGAACGTCACCTTGCCATCTGGCCACCACGCTTGGTGGGGGACGTGCACCCCCCTCCCGCTCTTGCGACGCCCGCCGATACACCTCGGCAAGCACCTCCGCCTCCAAGTGCCACGGAGGGGTTCCGGCCAACGCGCAGGCCGCCTCTGTCGACACCGTGCGGTATCCACGTATGACCCTGGACGCGACGACTCTCTGTGGCCAGTAAAATACACCCTAAATCTGTTTTTTCCAAACGCGCTACTACATCAAAATTGACTTTTTTTTGACGTTGAAGTCAGTATAATATGACTTCAATGCTAACGACGGAATCTTGAAATAAACTGCAGGTGGAGTTCGGTAACAAGAGGTTATCGCTTGTTGCCAGACCCGAAAGCATAAGTACCAACCGTCTAGCAAATTTCAACCGGTCGTGATATTTCCTTGCGTCGATTTATGGGCTGGTCCTATAATCGGTATGAGTCCCTTATGTGTAACCGTGGAATTTGATGATGTGCCGCTACCGGCTTGGCTGTTTGTGCCCTGGTATTCCAGGCGCAAGGTCTACCCGTATCAGGTGCCGTGATTCATATGTCACTAGCGATTAATAATAAAATTATGTATTACAATCGGACTTTTATCCAGGATATGTATATTACGTGTAATCTTTTGCGTCAATAAAGATTGGTATATCGATTACATATTCACTTTAAAAGATATTGTTTACGACCTATAGAAGCCTAGAGTGCTTCCTCGCCTCTTGCCTTGAATTGGTAGACCATGATCCACTCGAATTGAAACTTAACGCACAAAACATCAGATTATTGCAGGCGTATAATCAGGGGTGGATTCACCTTTAGTGAACCCTGAGGCATCCTGAAACCATCCTGCCCCCCTAAATCATATTTTTTTCTGGTCTTATTCCAAACGTTAACAATCCCCGGGTCGGGCAATGTTATCGAGCTTTTTCCTAAAAAGAAAAATTCTCAGTAGCAGCCCGGAGTTTGGAAATGTGTCCGGTAGACGTCAATAGACTCGCCCCCTATTACGTGGGACTTAAACATAGCTGGCGAGTCGTGGGTGTGTATACACCTCTGCCTACCCCTTCGGGGAATACAGGCGCTTGGCAGCGACAGGAATTGGGCCGCGGTCGCTGCCTTCTGTGAGGTGGTTATCTCGCGGAAGGAAGTGGTGGAGAGGACCAGGGAGGTTGATCCTTCCGCAGACCCGAACCGCCGCCAGTGACTGGGGCGGCGCCGGCGTGAGTATTTGCGCCTAATGCCGCCCTAGCTGAGGCTGCCGGTGGATGGACCGGGGAACGTCCGCCACTCGCAAAGCCTCCCGCGAAGGTGCGACGCTCCGTGTGCGGATGCGTCGCTCAGTTGGGGGTACATGAAAGGGTAAGCCGCCGGCGGATCACTGAAGGAATGTGTGGTTCCAGTGGCCCGCTAACAAAGGTAGAGAGACGACACATGGCGGGTTTATATAGTGGGTGAGGGCTCCACACTACCCTGTTAGTTGCCCCGAACGACGGGGTGTGCGGTTAGAGACATTTTTTCCCACCTCAACAAAAAAAAGGGTCAGCTGGTGACCTCAGTACAAGATCACAGTCAGGCTTTACTTCAGGATTCTGACGTAGCATTAACAGCTGTATAGCTAAACGTAATTTCACGGAGAAGGTCAGCTGTTTACATATAGATGTCACTTTGTTCACCCATCTGATTTCAGCCTAGCAAAAATTGCTTTACCTTGTCAATCGTTTGGGTTCTGAATTTTGCCACATCTATAAACCCTTCCTTGGATAAACCCAGCGCTGAGAATTACTACTATACACAAAACGTACTGGCTAATTTCCCTGATATCGTAGATAAGGTTATTTTCCAGAAGCAGACTGCATATGACTTTAATAAATTAAAAAAGAGTAAAAATGTACGCAAGCGCACCCTATTGGTACAATGGCGGAACAGTTGTATGCCAGTACCGTTAAGAATCAGCGTGTGGCATCTAAAATAGAACTCGCAGATTGTCGATATGGCCGATAGCTCGGTTGACTTAAACAATCTCATTCTGCCGCTATCTACGATATCGTGCCGTTTATCGCTGCGATAACGCTGGAATCTTATATATTCAAGTTTTATAATCAATAGACTAGAACTGGAATGCTAATAAATGACAATACGTGTACTGGTAAACGAACTAACGAACTGATGGTAAATATGGCAATCTCAGATCATGGAGTTTAGTATACCATGCCAAAGGCACAATCAATTTACTAGCAGAAGATAGCATTTCGCGTAGATAAATTTGTTTACATAACGAACCGTATGTGATTTCATAACTATAAAAAAGTTTTTGATTTTCACAATGCCGATATTTTATTTATATCATTCTAGCTCTAACAACGCCCTCTTGTAAGAGCTAAAGATATATATCTATATATATATATATATAATAGGAAGGCATGAAAGGGCCCCGAGAAGGTCTCACTTGAAATCTAATTGTGTTTATACATTTTTTTTTTGTATCTAGTAATATATTTCTATAATTGTCTTGGCTTCAATGTGTGCTCATAACTGATAGACACTATAGAATAACCCTTTTCAGTTCGTTTTGATAGCTTAAGTTCAGAATAAAATGTCCGTGTGGTGACGGACAAAGAATAAAAGTATCACCACCCCATTATTTCCCACGGGTGTCATATGAGGCGACTAAGGGAGGTAAGCAATTATCATCCATTGCATGACTGGTGGTAGGGCTGGATACCAAGTGGGAATACCCACTTGGTATCGGGCCCGAGCGGGTTGGTACCACCATCTACCGTGTGACCGGCCATGAAGCTCATCATTGCGTTTTGGCTGTAGCGGGAGATAGCTGTTTATTCTTTCTTTTCAAATCGGTGAAATGAAATGGTGAGCAGCGGCTTGACAATACTCTGGGTATAGCTGAGTCCAGGAGCGACGGTTACCATTTACCATCAGATGGGCCGTGGCTCGTCTGCCAACACATGCAATAAAAAGAAAAAGAAAATATGATCTGTGCCCTATTTTCATCTGATACAGAAGAAAATCCGCGAAAATCTTGTATACTCACACATTACTTTGTTTACAAATGTATCATTGAATTAAAAATCTGAGTATAAATATCATATGTGATCGAAATTTCCGAAGTAAGCAAAATCCTTCAACTCATTGTATTAAATCACGATAGACAGACGTCAATTTCCACTGAATCATCAATTACATTGGTAACCCTTAGCGCAATGAAAATTGAAGTCTGGCTGCACCCTAAAACACACCCTTCCCTCTATTTAGGTACAGACAGGGAGGCTATAAAACTTTCAGACAGTAAGTTCGACACGTGGTTGATTGTAGGGGTGCTCTGACGAGTCAAATGTATTGCAGGCTTTGCTTTCGTTTTGCAATGAAATATTTGTTTTAAGATAGCAACTGTCAGATGGAAATGAAAGGGATGTTGGATTTGCGGTTTTTCCATTTCAATGCCTGTAATGGAAACAATCTTGTCTGATATTGATTTCATTTATAAAAATACCTAAGTGATTTATTGACAAATCTATCAATCAATCTTTTATAGTCCACGCTGTGGTTTAACGGGGTCTCTAATCTTTCAGGCTCTTCTCCCTGAGTGTAATATTGGAATTTCTCTGTGAGCAGCGGCAAGCCCTTGCCATTTTTTCTGGTAGTTCATTTATAGTAGTCAACACTTATCATCAGATGCTATGACAAGAATTTTTTGAGTACTGATTTCAAGCAAGATTTAAAAGCAATTCATAACTAAGTACATCTGAGCTAGAGATCATTAAATTTAATTGACTCAATAAATCTACGAGTGGCTTGCTAAAATTTACCACAATCTGTACTTAGATGTTTTTATATATATTTTTAGATTTTGACATGCTTAGCCATATAAATCAACACAAAGTGTGAAAATGTGAAATCGAAAATAACAGTCACGAGCAGGATTTGAACCTGCATCTCCTGGATACCGTCCAGATGCTTTGGCCGTGTGGAGCCGGCTTTAGAATTATGCCACCCCTCTCTACCCACGGGAGTCGTAAGAGCCGACTGAGGGAATACCGAGGGAGTGGGCAGCAGCACTTCCTCGAGTATTAACAACATCCACTGCGATCGCCAACCCGCCTGACAAGCGTGGTGATTATGGCATTATCCCCCATGACGGGGCTCGTTGTGGCGTTCTCTTGGGGAGGCCTATGTCCAGCAGTGGACGTTAAAAGGCTGATGGATGGATGGATGGATGGACAACACCCGTGCACTTAGGAATAATCCTTGTATCGCGGGGGACTTTACAAACATACAATTTCTCGAACACAAAGTACAGCCAGACTCAGAACAACCAATTGTGGATTTCACAAAGAGTAGTCCTGTGTGGGAATCGAACCCACAATATTCGAGCGGGGGAGGCCGTTATATAAACCACTCCGCCATATCTACATTAAAGCTGTATTTATTTTTTTAAGTTTCGTTTTTTTATAAACAAATGATGGTGTTAATCCTTGTAACAAATATATAAATAATCCACCGATTATAATCATAAATTACTGACATAACGACTTGTTACTTAGAAATCCTTGGCCTCGGCTTCATTACCCATCTGTATGTCACTCGTGGATTTGTTTTTGCAATGCCTTTGCTGCACTTAGTCAATCGTACAAATTTCGCGACACAATAGCTTTTGGATCCAGTCTAAGATTTTTTGACGTGATAACGTCTTTTATCGATAAGCGCCGGCAGCACGCACGAAAAAGTTTCACGTTCCGTTAAATGTATGGCGACCGATGCATTGCTTGATGTTCGCGCCCACAAAAGAGCCGCGGGCTGAAGAGCGTCTGCGGGAGGGAGGCGGTCGGCCGACATCACCACATTCTTCGTCTGAACGCGTCCTGGGCAACACGCGTATCTCAATTATTGTATAGTAGCAAGCGCGATCATACCTTTTTATATGTACCATTCGATTTCTATGAGTATTACATTTTGTGAAACTCTCAGAAAACATATATATAACGTTATCACGTAAAAAAATATTGTCCGTAAACCGACTT
This sequence comes from Leucoma salicis, assembly GCA_948253155.1. Lineage (NCBI taxonomy): Eukaryota > Metazoa > Arthropoda > Insecta > Lepidoptera > Erebidae > Leucoma > Leucoma salicis. The sequence goes on from OX411812.1 coordinate 2,297,804, forward strand.
TACAGACAACCATTTAGTTTTTTTCTAAAGATAACACCCTGCGCTAAGAAATAATCCTTGTATTGCGGAGGACTTTACAAACATACAATTTCACAGACACAAAGTACGCCCAGACTCAAAACAACCATTTGTGGATCACACAAAGAGTTGTTCTGTGTGGCAATCGAACCCACAACACTCGGGCGGGGGACCGGTATCTAAACCACTCCATCATCTGTGCAATCAATCTACTTACCTATTTCTATATCTAGATAGAACATCTCAACTGACCATGGATTATTATTTATTTTGGCAAACATACAAATATTATAATGTGCTGGAACTTGACACTGATCAGTCACGTTTTAACTCGTCGTTCGTTACTTATAAAATATATTTAGGATTATTAAATGTATTTAGGATTTAAAAATTGAGAATTCATTGGACTTATTGAACAGCTAAAAGTACCCGACCTTCTTTTCCTATAAGTAGGTAGCTATAGTATAGATGCAGATCTCGACCTCCTGCACTGCGGGTGCCGCATCGCCAACTATGCGCATAACGAAGCAGATTGCCCGTAGCTATACCATTTTAACTTATCATCAATTATAAACTAAATTGGAACCCATTGATAACCAGCTTTTTAATTGTAATTGGTCAAAGCGTTTAATTAGTGCTAGTGTAAAAAGTAGTTTTGTACGAAATTCGCCGAGTCAGTTTGATTTTAAACTTCGTTTAGTGTTTTTATCCAGGATCCAGAACCCGCACATAATAAAACAAAAATGATGATCGCACTGATGTCATTTTGCAGATTGTAATTCCTTCAAGTCAAATTTTTCTATGCGCGCTTTTTATCTGCGTGTTTATGTTGACTTGTATTTGTTTTTGGCGCTCCTGGACGGTTTTGAAAAAATGATGTATTGTGTAGCCTATTCTAGGATAGTCTAATCTGACATCACGCTTCGATCCATATGAATAGAACATTAGGCAGTTGGTGCAAGTTGGCATAGAGAGGCCGAAATGTGTTTTTTTTTGGCACTAATTAAAACACTACAATATCTTATTTAATTAACGTAGATAATATAGTAGGGGAAGATCGGGTAGCCCCGAACACTTGAGTGAATTGTAAATAAAAAACAAAGGATCGAAATTTCTGTCTTTATTTTGTACATAAAATAAAATTAGGACTTTTATAATATATTAATTAAACTACACTAATATATTATCACACTTTCAAAAGAAATATACAAAATAAATTTGGTTTATTTTTTGGCGTCTCAACATTTGCGCGTCTTGGGGTACCGGATCGCTTTCATGTAACATTTTTAAACCTATCTCTCAAATTGTAGAACAATTGTTGGAAATACTATTAGAACCTTTAAATATATTAAATTTTCTAAAACATTGAACAATATACAAAAATGCACACATATCAATATAGGGCCACACTTTACAAAAAAACTATTCACAAATACACAAATCCAGACTTGTAAAAAATTGCTATTTCTTTATCACAGCCATTTCTATTGTTTTTTTTTTACAAATGTGTCATAAAGATGCGAAAGGGAATGCTGCGATGGTTCGGACATGTGGAAAGAATGCCGGACGAGCGACTGGTTAAGCAGATATACAATGCGAAAGTGGAAGAATATAGGTACAGAGGGAGACCGAGACCCACCTACCTAGATCAAATCGGTCATGTATTGAAGGAGGATGGAGTTCCTGTCTCCGAAACCGGCGAGCGTGTATGAAGAGAGTTATGAATGTTGAGGAAGCGAGAGATGTATGCAAAAATAGAGCCTCTTGGCACTCTGTTCTCTCTGCCTACCCCGCAAGGGAAATGGCGTGATAATAAGTTAGTTAGTCAACGGATATAAATATATCCAGACTCCAACGAACATTGGCTGACAGTTCTAATATATATATCCACGTTATGTTGTGGCTATACACATACATGATGTAATGTTTTTACATCGCAGACTTCCCTAATTCTAATTATATCATCCACATATAATAAAAATGTATGTTATTGTTTTGAAGTAAAATATCAAGTCCCATTCACGTTAAATATTTTTTTAAACTACTTAACTTTTTTTTGCAATAAGTTGCTTTTCTAATGCTCTTTCATCATTATCAATAAGCGCTCGAAATATTGGGAGCGGGTCTCCTGGAAATGAGGAAGGTAGTAGACCTGTTACGCCTTTTAAAAAATTCTTCAATGCTTCCACGTTTTCTCATTTTCTCAGGATGGTTTCCTTACCACTGAAGGAATGTAATATGGTTCCGGAAGCCCGCCAATAAAGGCGCAGAGACGGCTCGGCGGGTTTCTTTAGTGGGTGAGGGCCCCACACTACCCTGTTCCTTGCTCCGAACGATGGGGTGTGCGGTTAGGTACATTTTTTCACGCCTAAGCAAAAAAAAATCATATTAATTAAAAAAAATAGGTTGCTACTTAATTTTTTTTAACTTGCTATTGTGCGACTTAAGCACAGATCTCGCATTGAAAAGGATTCAGGCGGGCTCAATGTAGGTTGGTATAATATTATACCAAATAAATACTACACAGAAAATTCGTTGGCTGCATTAGGATTGAATAAAATTTGAAGGTCACAAGTATGGGTGGATGATGGAAGTCAATCGAAGATCTTGTCTACCATCCAAAGACATTTTCCGAATAGAATTATATTATTTGTTTTTTCATTAATTTTGGATTAATAGTTAAGTCTATTGATTATTTTGACACGTCTACTGGGTTATACCTGGAATTATACAAAGTAACGGTAGGCATGTTTGATTAACCTACGTCCCTACTTATGGGCCGCTCTATATCCCGAGCGGCCCAAAAGTATGAAGTAAAATAAAAAAAAAACTCGTAAAATGTGTCCAGATTAAAACAAATAATATACTAGTATGAATATTTTATACATGTACAATACTTATAAAAATATTACCTACAGGCCCTAAAGCGTGCCTTGATGAACTCAGCTGTTTGTTTAGAAATTATTTCCTTTGTTCTGTTGTCTTATTCATTATGTCTGACTCACTTATCTGTGTAAATCCATCAAGAAAATAACATAAACTTTACACGTTTGTGTTACAATAATAAAATAATTTGCATAACCGTGCTCTCTTCCCTTGCGATGGGTTCAGAAGCTATTTAGAAAACTATAATTAAGTATGCTCACACTGACGAAAATAAACATGATTAGGAAACGTGTTTCGTCTTCATGTTTAAGCCGGATCTGCATTATAAAATACTAGCCTATGCCCGCGGCTCCGCCGCAACCTAAAGTTAGTTTTTAGGTTATATCTCAGATTTCCGATATAGAACCGGGATAAAATTTATACCAGTTCAAGAGTTATCAAATAAAAAAGTTGAATCAAAATCCGTTCAGTAGTTTTTTGCGTGATGCGCGAATAAACAGACAGACATACAGACAAAAAATCCAAAAAAAGTTTTGTGTTTAGACACGCCTAATATAGCCTAATAAAGTAATTTTTTCTCAAATATCTTACTTGTACAGACACAGCTCTGTTACAGCTCTACAATAGTATAGATAATGCATAAATTTATTAATATGTGGTGTCTAGACTGACGCCATTAAGCCTAGACAGTACGAGGCGCCCTAAGCCCCCAAACGAATGGTATACCGTCCAGCCTATGTCTGGAAATGTTTCCCCTTTATTACTTTATTTGCTAGGTAGTTGCTTGTAGGATTGTCTTTCAGTGACTTTGTAAACAAAAATAAAATGATCAAATGTATTACGAAACCTATTCTAGCTTCTCAAACTATTATAGTAGATTTGTTGACGGGATTTCTACCATATTACTTACGAGTTTCCGATATTTGGCACTGTTGCAAGCGCCATCGCCATGATCACGGAGCATGATCCGTGTATAGCAGGGGTAGCCAACTTCCCGATTATAAAGATCATTTAGCACAAATGGTTAATGAGTCTCTCAATCTTTCACTCTCAGCACTTTTTCGCAAACCTATATAAGTATATGATCATGAAGTTACCGTTATTATAAATCATCGTTGTATCTTCTTGACCCCGTTGCTTATAACACCCTGACATTTCTAGCCAGAAATTGAATAGGTTATCGTCCGGAATCTGCACACAATTTTACATACATGTTGAAATAAGTTAATTATATGCAATTAAAGTAATGGATATATGTTCGGATCATTTCAAGAATCCAATGTAGCCTCGTGTTAATTCTGCAACGAATTCGATTAGGCAACTGTTTTAATTTAAGAATGTTGATTTATTTTTCATTTATTCCCATTTACTTTTAGGGTTTTATTTTTATGAAAATGGCCATAATGGCACTTACCTTTTTTATTACTAAAATTATGGTAGACGAGCCACGGCTCACCTGTTGGTAAGTGGTAACCGTCGCTCATGGACTCAACTATATCGAGAGTATTGTCAAGCAGCTGCTTACTATTTCATTTCTAAGATATGACGTGAAAGAATAAACGGCTATCTTCTGCTACAGCCAAAACACACTGACGTGCCTCATGACCGGTCACACAGGAGACGGCGGTACCGACCCATTCGGGCCCGATAGTAAGTGAGCACTCTCACTTGGTACCCAGCCCTACCACCAGTAATGCAATGGGTGATAATTGCTTACTTCCCTTAGTCGCCTCGTACGACACCGCGGGAAATAATGGGATGGTGGTGAGACTTGTATTCTTAGTCTGAGTTACACGGACTTACCTCACGATGAAAGTCGGTATCGTGACTTTATCCATAAGTACAATCGGTACGATAATAATTTTATTGTCTTCTAGAATCTTTGAATTATGTTATGACTTAATATTAGTAACTATGTAAAGAATGGAACAAAGGTATTAAATTCTTAGATTTCTTATAAGCGACTAGATTCTGCCCGCGTCTCCGTCTGCGTCCGTCTTCAGAATATTAATACATCAACTCTACGGCGCACTAATTATCGTTATATAAAAATAGCTATCCCGTGGATTCCCGTGGGAACCATTCATTTTTCTAGGATAAAAAGTAGCCCATGTCCTGTTCTGGGATCCAGACTATCTGTATGCATTCGAGATGAACGGTTCAGTAATTACAGCGGGAAAGCGTAACAAACAAACAAACTCACTTTCGCATTTATAATAAGGAACTTACCAGCAATATTTCTCCCACTTCTGATTTATGTGCTCCCACTTCTGAATTTATATGGGAGTAATTAGTTGTTTTTGGTTTCAGTTATATCTCTAGCTAGAGTGGTGGCTACCATAGTTGCCATCGCTCACAGTAAATAAAATATATAAAAGTAGGCCATGATATCGTTAGTTCATAAGTTATCTTTATATGTTTGCTGTTGGACATACAACAATCACTATCCTATTCTAATATCTCTACAAAAGTAATAAAGACTTCAATCATCAAAACATAATGTATGTCCTGCGTTAATACAAGGGCTGGTTATATAAAACTGATATTTGAAAGTCATATACGATTATGAACCTTATAAAACATTAATGAGGCAGATTATTGTGTGTTATGGTTTATCAGTTTAGGACATTGACTTTGAGCTTTGTATTTGTATGCTTCGCATATACGATAGTTTAAACTATTTTATGAGCACTGGTTATTGGGGAATAATTAATAGAGAAGTATCGAGAAAGTATTTCGAAGAAGTAATTGTGAATGATACGTCTGCTATAGGATGACCACTTCAGAGGTTTTCAGATCATCGGTGAAACTCTGACGAAATAATTCTTTACAGAACAACATGCCCGGAGAATGTGATGAATGTATTTGAAGCGAAAGATTTTAAGGTCATTATCGTGGAATTATTATTTGTCAGCACCATTACAGAGTACAGTGTAACTCAAATACAGGCTGTACTAAGAGTGATTTTATAAATTTGTGCAAATAATATAATATATGAATACCTATATTTTAAGAGAAGAAGATTGCTGTGTTTAATGATATTATATTGTTATTGTTTATTTTATTTTCTTGTTTGTAAGCTGCTTCTTGATGTGGTACTATAACATTTAAGAAAAATTCAGTCTTTATATTATAATGTATTTTACTTTATATTATAATATATTTTACACTTTATATTATAATACAACGCATGCAACCGGCAAATGGCGCCGTGCGCCATCTGGGTAGGCTCCGCTGAAAATCAGCGCAACAGTAAATACCTATTTACTGGAGCAAGCTGAGTGGGGACCTTATTGGCACATTTATATGTTTTAAATTTTAATTATGATGTAGAGCTAATTGTCAATAACATATTTCTTTCTTTCTTTCATATAGTTTCTGATTCTTGGATTTCGACTTCAAGTGCATCAGCAAAATTTGTTGAATTGCTTATATTGTCGATAGTCACGTAGTAAATATTCACAGCATTGTTATTTAGCACATATTGGGTTACATACGATATAGCGGTTTTATATTCAATCAGCTGACAACAATAAGTCACCCTGGCTCATAGCCCTGGCGGCCTGATCAACGATAATATTTTTAAAGTAAGTATAAAAATTCGATGGGTCATCCAACCTCCTTGGTGTGTGATATGAAGAAGGACACTGACGGTACTTAAGCCTAATGTGAATCGAGAATAATAACAGAATTGCTCGTGATATATTTGGGACGCCTCTCACTTTTGACGTTTACTAAGAACTTGCATTTTGTCGCAAGATAATCAATCATCTTGAGTATTTTCGAAAGGGTTATTTGTTAGTCGTCATATGCGTGACATATCCATATATCAAGCCCGTAAAAGTAGTAACAAACGCTTATACTGCTAAGTTCGTCGTATGAACTGGCCATGTGGGCTTCCATATATGGTTTAGTTGCCATATGCTGCGTTGTACTATCGAACCTAAGCTGACCCCACTGGTTGTTGCACATGGTGTCCTGTATTGATTAATAAATGACAGTTGATAGAACACCATATTATATTCAATTTGCGTTGATGAATTATCATACATTGTACCTATGGGGGTTTAATTTGAAGAAAACACTTTGGGACTGATGAATATATTTTAGTAATAATGACCATGGTCTCATAGATTGATTTGTTATAAAATAAAAGGATGTATGGCCAGCGTGCATGACTGACTTATATCCCTCTTATAATGTTGAGAGTAGACCCGGGCCCAAAAGTGGCACAGCAATGAGTTGTGAAAAAACGAGTTTTTATTTCGTCAGGATAATAAGTTCAGGTTGTTAAAGGATTATTCAAATGTGAAAATTTTTAAATTAAGTAATCAAAACTATAATTGACAAATTTAAAAACCTCCATTCCAACCTCTGTCCTCCCTCTTTACTGCATCGTCGTAATCGTCTCTCTATAAACTATTCATGGAGACTTCTAATAAGTCCCAGCACGAGCTGATAAGCTTCCAACGGTTAAACATATTTTGAAGTCATAGATAGCTAAGAACACTCTCAATTAAAGTTACTTTCAAACATAAAAAAATATTAATTAAAATTTGTTCGGCCGTTTAGAAGCTTTTGTCTGTCTAAACTTTGGACTGATACACAAAAATAGACACTTATAATACCTCCCCGCTTACGCCGAGGGTTAATAAAAGTAGGTGACATATTTTCTATATTGACATTGATAGATATAGACACTTCATTTTTAAAGCATTATTTTGCGTAAGAAGCCACATGAATTGAACATTTTTAAAAACATTTGTTACAACTCCAAATACTTTGCAAAATATAACCATATCAATATTTTTTTTGCATAAAGTTATTTTTAAGTTATAAAGTATTTTAAGTTATAAAGTATTATACATGATGTTTGTTCTGTTCTAGATTTTAGCCTCATAATGTTGTAATCAAGACATTTCAAATTATTTACATATTAAAGCTTAACGACAAAATTAATGTTTTTATCAAACTTAAAACTCAACCAAATATAGCAATGTTACCAACTTTTAATTGTATAATAACAAAATATTCACAATACGAGTGTTTTGCGCAGAAAATCATTTTACGTAACCCTGTAACGCCTTACATGGTGAAGTCGGGCCGGTCTGGGACCTTCAAGAAGTGGGTCGCAGTTAATGCCATCTGGTCGGACAGGGCCCGATGCGTGGTGTAATACCACTAACGGTACTGGGGAGTCGATATAACTACCACCTCATTAACATTCTGACTGCCCAATCCGGTTTTGATCCTTACACGATTATTTAATCGTTTTGTATAATGTTTTAGCGTCTTTACTTGACTCTTATAAAATTTATTTATTTGGCTCTATAACTACTAGATATTCCTAGGACTTCGCGCGCGTGACTGTTTGAATATAAATACGTCACTCTATTAAGCTATACTAATGAACAATGGAATGAAAAATTTATATTCCATAGAAACTATCCATTTTTCTGGAATAAAAACTAGCCATGTTCTTTAGTGGGTTCTAGACTATATGTATGCTAAATTTCATGATAATCAGCTCAGTGTGAAAGCATAAGAAATAAATACCACAAATTTCCTACTGGTATTTTGCTTATCCCAGCATGAATCCGGCTTGATCATGAAAGTACCACCCTCTCACAGAATATCAGCGTGAAACAACGGTAGATACTCCTTTTATTTGTTTAGGCGGGAAAAAAATGTACATAACCGCACACCCGCCTTTGTGTGGGGCCCTCACTCACTAAATTAACCCGCCGTGTACCGTCTCTCCGCCTTTATTGGCGGGCCACTGGAATTATGTTACATTGCTTCAGTGGTCACGGTAGATACTCCTGCCGTTGTATATCTTATGGTGAGACGGAGTGCTGGCCGCCAAAACCCTCTCTCTGTCCTCTAGACGGAATCTCATATCTCACAATCGACATCGTATCGTCTCGCTTGTGATTGGTAGAGAAACCGACGCGTGATGTCGCAATAATCCCTCGGCCAATCACGGTGATCTCTCAACCAATCACAGTGATCACGATACGATGTCGATTGTGAGATATGAGATTCCATCTAACCCCCAAGATCACTCACGTGATACCCACTCCAGGGAAAATGACAGGCGGAGAGATAAAATGAATAGAATGAATAAGTACTTTCTCTCTCACAGAAACTAACAGCAAGAATATCTACCATTATACGCTGTTATTCAGTGAGTGATTTGTGTATTTACAGCCGACATAATCTTGACAGATTTAATAAAATAAATGTTCAAAAATTTTGTGCAGGTCTCTGTGCCACGAACGTCCTTACTAATATTCGAAATGAGAATGTTTGTTTGGCTGTTTATTTGTATGTTTGTTACGCCTTCACGCTGTAACTACTGAACCAATCATTATAAAATTTTGCATGCGTATTGTCTGGAGCCCAAACAAAGGATATAGGCTACAATTAATTCATCCTAGAAAATGGTTAGTTCCCTTGAGATTGCCGTTTTTAAATAGAGAAAATTAATGTGCCGTAGAGTTAAGATGCGGACGGAGTCGCGACCAGAATCTAGCTCGTAATAATTCCTTTTAGTTCTAGTAACCTGTCGCTTGAAACGTTTACGAGTACGTGAACACGCGCATAAATATTCACAAGTGTATCTATCCTCTATTGTTAATGTGTACTACGAGTATGTGTAGACTGACATCATATTACCGATACCCCGTCACTAGTTCACATTATTGTGTCCAACTGGCTTTACATCCTTATTTGAATTGACCGCACACTATGTGAGAGATTTTCATTAAAATACTGATTATTTGCGACCCGTCCCAGACTCGCACAGTTGCTAAATAATAAAAAAAAAAAAAGGGTTTGGAAGAAGTACAATTCTCTAGTATTGGCTCTATATTTGCATTAAGTACTTAATTATCCTTGTATCGCGGGGGATTTTATAAACATACAATTTCACGGGCACAATGTACACCCAGACACATAACAAACATTTTTGTGGATAGCACTCAAAGCGTCCTGTGTGGGAATTGAACCCACAAAGCTCGGGCGGGAGGCCGGTATCTAAACCACTCCACCATCCTCAAGTTTTAGCCCGTATAAACTGTAGAAATTTATATTTAGGGCCTTAAAACAACAAACCTCCTTTAATTAAAACGAAAATCCGTATTGAAACTATTGCGTAGTTTAGAAGAAGTGAGCGTATAATCAAACAGATGCGAATAGCGAGTGTTTTATAATATTTCTTATAATTTTATTTGTTATTTATTTTCTTTTTTTTACAAATATGTTTGTTTTCTTTACAGGTAAGTAAGCAGAGATTCAACATCAGTGTAGGTTTAAGTAGAATTCTGATCACATTTCCCTCCGGAAATAAAACATGAGCTTAAATTATAACTCAACTGCACAGATGACGGAGTGGCTCAGTGACCCACAACACTCTGCCTGTATGTATACAGGCAGTGTTGTGGGTTCGATTCCCACACAGGACAACTTTGTGTGTGATCCACAAATGGTTGTTCTGTGTCTGGGTGTACTTTGTGTCAGTGAAATTGTACCTATGTTTGTAAAGTTCCCCGCGATACAAGGATTATTCCTTAGAGCAGGGTGCTGCCTTAAAAAAAATATAAAATTTCGTATTCGCCAAATAGTTTAATCTACATTAGATTTACTATTTTATTAGTAGATTTAATCTTTCACCAAATTTAGCTATGTTCCTAAAATGAGTACATACTCGTAACTATCAGAGTAGTGTCTCCCTTCAAAATATAATTATGTCAAGAACGGCCGAAACCGGTTGGTTTACTGTTGCCATTTCGTTTGTGTTCTTAGTTGAACGGAATCGATGTTGTTTTAAATGAAGCTATAATAATATTATGATTATTCTATTATCGTTATATATCTATAGTGTTTTAAAGTACAAATTATAATTTGTGATTAAGGAAAAAGAGTATTTTAGTACAGACGGGAATCGAACCTGCGTCTCTTTCTTTTATATTTTAGCACTTGACATGCTCAGCTACTCTTAAAGTACAAATTTGCAAAATTAAACTTACTATATTGGATTAATGCATGTAAATGCGTTCTAACAGAGGGCGTTGGTCGTTAAGACAAATGTGATAAGGAGATTGGGTATGTCTAAAAGATAGTACTGTAGCTCAGTGGATTAGAGCACTTCCCCGGATAGGAAGGGACGCAGGTTCGATTCCCGCCTGTACTAAAATACTCTTTTTCCTTAATCACAAATTATAATTTGTACTTTAAGAGTAGCTGAGCATGTCAAGTGCTAAAATATAGATCAAAATGTATAGTGTTTTATATATTTTAAAACAGAACACAAATTGGTAAATTAGTGAAATTGAAAATATTTAAATACCTATTCATGGACATTTTCACACAGCGTCCTCTGGTCCCAAACTAAGCTTAACACTTGTGCTATGGGTACCAGATTACGGGTATAATACATGAATATATTACTTTTTTTGTAAATACATACATATAATAGATAGAAAGCACCCAGACGCAATACAAATATCTGTGTTCATCACACAAATATTTGTCCTGAGTGGGAATCGAACCCACGACCTCGTGCACGGAAGTCGGTTACACTACCGAGTACGCCACGAGGCCCGTCGAAAATGATAGTCACGAGGAGGATTTGTACCTGCATCTCCTGGAAAACCGTTCCAGATTCTACCAATACAGCCATTGTGACATCTTCTCAGGACTATGAATCTCGATAAGATTTCTTAATGCCTTGGGTGCGCCGCGTTTTCTCATTATTTGCATATTTTTTTCGGCTTCACATTTTTACACTATGTGTTCTGGCCAAGCATGACAACTGCTTAAAATACACATGGTTGGCCATATAAAAGAACACTAAGGCCATATAAAAAATAAAACTGTAGTACTTACTACTAGTTCATGAAAAAAACACCTCGATTCCAAATACGTCACCCTCTGGCACAAAAATCATATCTGCGCCTAATAGTTATCCCAAAGAAACCCTCCATTTTTCCGGGATAAATAATAATTGTAGCCTATGTTCTTCCCTGTACAAACAACAAACAAACACAGTTTCTTTTTTTATGATTTTAGTAAAGAAGTTCTGAGAGTCTTAAACTTTAAATGATAAGTCTCTTTTGTGTCTTGATAACAATTATAATTTATGACGATAAATAAATTATAAAATCGTTGTAGGAGAAGGATCTTTCAAACAAACCGGATGATGTCTGATCAGTGCGCAATGGTTGGTAATTTTATTGCCCTTTGTGAAGGAAGCTTGTCCAAAACAGGACGTATAAGATCAAGAATAACGAAAAAGATCTAAGACTTTCTTTTTGTATGATGAATTGTTTTAAAAAAATCTGGAAAACAGTTGACCCTAAAGGCCATCCCTGCAACTTCCCGCTAATTTGATACTTAAGCGCTCAAAATTGCACTTATTACGCTCGTCGAGCTCAAAAACGACTTTAGAGCTCTTTGAGCTCTTCGAGCTTAAAAGTATAATTTTCGTGTCATTTTGAGCTCTCCGAGCTCAAAGAGATAACTGTTCTATGCTTTTCAGCTCTTCGAGTTCAAAAAAGTGTGATAGAGATTTAATAAAACACTACTATTCGTTGAATTTTCAAATCGCAATAACTTTTGAATGAATGAACCGATTTTCTCGTAGTTTACGGCATTCAACACAGTTTTTTTGAGTTCTTTAAAGAATCTTGAAGTTCGAACTGGTCAGACTGAAAATTTCATAGAAATTCTGAAAACAACATCTTTTCAATTTTTTCGACAACGATATTTCACGAACGAATCCACCGATTTTGACCGGACTGGCTGCGATCGACGTATTTTTTTTATGTTAAGAGCTGATTAGTTTTTGGAATCGATCGGTAAAACCGTTTAAAAGCTATTCCAATAAAAGCACATTGAATAATTAAAAAATTTTTTTTTTTTAGATTTTTTGAGATTTCTGAAGATCTACCGGTTCGCATCGGCCCTATTTGTATTCAAAATCTAACACACACACACACACACACACACACACACACACACACACACACACATACAGACATCATCGCGGAAACATTCGGGGAAGCTTCCTAGGACCTCAAAACGTCAACATCCGTTGAAAACTCGGATTTTCGGAAAACGGGGTAAAACCAATAACTTCCCAACTTTTGAAAATTTTCAATTTTCTTAGCGGGAAGTTAAAAATGAACCCGTCACCTAGAGATTAATTAAACATAATAGAAATTACAGACGCCAAGTACACAGAGCTTGTCTGCTCAGAAGAAAATGGGAATCGCGCAATCCAACATGTGTGTGGTCGATTCGGTGCCATCTGTGTTAAAGTAACTGCCATATTTCATACGCCCACCTGATCTGAATTCTAATATCCTTAAAACAATTTTAAGTAATCGTTATAGGAATTCAAACTTAATAACGTTTAGGATTAAAACATTAATTTAATCGTGATCTAACTGGAAACGTAGCAAGGTGCGTCAAGGACGCCACTTTGCGTTATAGACTGCGGTTGTTTCAAGTTTTTTTAACAAGTTCGTGTCTTGGTGCTATGGTTGGTAACACATGGTTAGACTTTATATAGGTGATATTATACTGAACTATTTCTCGTCAATTATATAGGTTAAGTAAGTATAAGTTGCTATGGCAACGGATAAGGCTACCTGACATCAAATTATCTCTATTCAAAAATAACCAAAAGCAACCTGGATTTATATCCCGGAAAAAATTACTTATTATTGGACTTATGTCCTTGTCAGGGCTCCAAACTATGTGTTTTCATAACGATCGGTTATAGCATAACAAACAAGGACAACAAGATTTAAAATATTAAGTCAGGACTATTATTTTGAGAATGTAATTTAGCCAAATCCCTTGTAGTATCTGCGTTTTGCTCCTCTTTTAGTCGACCACCTAGAAGACGAAAACCCGCTACACTCACTCCGTAAAGATTATGTTAAATGTAAGAGAACTCAAATGAAAAATGAATCAATCAGTTTAATAAGTACACTGCTGGAAACAGGTCTCTCACATTTTCGGTCACAACGTCAGATTATCCGCATGTTGCATCCAGTCTGTTTCCACCGCCTTTCTTTTCATTGGAACCTCTTAATCGGCAGCCATCCATTTTTTTATTCATGGTAAGTATATTATAAAGACTGGATGTGGATACATCCTGTTTTTGACGATTGCTACTGAGTTATTATCGCTTCAACTTAATTCCTGACTTTTAAAGTCATGAATGACGGTCGCTGTAATGCTTTTTCTGCTCTGTTTGCTATGATTTTTTACGGTTAATGTCCGTGAGATATTCTCTAATAATAAATAATATTCATCTTTAATTTTGTCCGTGAGATACATTTGTGTATCAGCTTTTTCTATCCCACGAGTCTTATAAAAATAACCAAGTGGAAACATTGAAACGCAATTGGAACCGTACAGGATACTCGTATATCCCAAATAATACGTGCCCATAATTATATTCAGTCTAAATGGAATTATTTTCGTTATAAAACAAAGCGACAGCCCTATCGTTCCCCGCTTGCGGGGCTCCCTGCGTCCTCGGCGACGTACGAAGGCCGGCGCACGCGCACCTCTTGAATTTTGAATTCCGAATGACAATAAAGCAATGGTTACCGGATGTGTTGTACGCTTCTAACGATTCGCTAAATTCAAATGATCCCGCCTATTGTTTTTAAATGAATTGGTATAATTTTATAAAAAGAGGTTTTGCTTTGGCTGTTAACTTTTTCGTTTAATTTGGCGTGATGTATGCTTTTGTTATTTAATTGTGTTTTGATAGTAAATTTGATGCGGTCGTTTGTAGAAATGTCTTCGTGTTGATGGTAAATTGTTTAGAAATAAGTTAAGGTGTTACGATCGTCACCAAAGTCAGCACATACTAATGCTGGACTGGCATATATATTAAATATTGCCTGATATTTACGCAAATGCTACACATCAGGAAATAAAACTACGTTTATGGCATCAATCGCGTTTACTTGATTTTCTACTATCCCGACTTTTCGAATACTTTACAGCATTTATGGTCACGGGTAGACTTCGACTCAGTCAGTCCTCAAACTCCGTATACGTAGTTTTATTTCATAACGAAATAATAAACATTTTAAGGATTGGTTTATGCATGCGTGTGATCTATTACGGTTTCGATTTTCATACAAATATATTTGGTGACATCATAGTTTGGGTTTAATTTTGTATTATATGAACTCAGGAATATATTCTTAAAATTTTGAACAGTAAAAGCTGTCCGAAAGCAAAATCTTCGTTACGTATATTTTCCTCTCGGGGCTCCTATGTGATAATATGATCTGAAGATTGACTAGCGATACGGGAAGCGTAAACACCCCAAATCTCGTCTGTGACTCGTATGTGAGTAAAACGTGAGCAAAAACGATATTTGCCCGTTCTATCTTTTTATCCTTTGTTTTAAGAAACGTACTCAATTTGCCCCATAGTCTTCTCAACACTTCCAGTACTGCCAACATCAGCTATTTTATTAAATCAGACGCCACAAAAGATCTGCATAACGAGATGAATTCTTATAATTGAATGTAAGCAATGGCCCACCCAGAATGCGCAGGCGCCGATGGTTCAACGGCCTCGGGCTGTTATGTGCGAATGTCATTGTACACGCCTGACAATAACAGGATAATTATTTTGAATAATTATGAAAATTATTCGTTACTATAGTCCACCCGCGACTCCGTCCACGTGGTCTCCACAATATAACCACAAATTTTATTTCTATGTAAAAATAGCCATGAAATAGGTAAAATCTGGTTTTTAGGTTATATCTCAGGTTCTCGATTTAGTAGCGGGATAAAATGATATACCAGTTTTTAAATCTAATCAAGAGCTTTCAAACAAAAACGGTTGCATCAAAATCCGTTTTCAGTTTTTGCGTGATGTGCAAATGAACATAACATAAAATAAATAGGCTAATTTTGTCACTTTTTCCCCAATACCTATCTAACCAGCATTGGCCCTTAACTTTGTCCTCATGGACGAAGCATATCTCACTCTACCCCACACTAATTATCTCTATGCAAAAATAGCTAGCTCTCTATAACCATTTATTTTTCTGGGATAAAAAGTAGCGTACCTAACTATATTTAACTAATTGGACTAATTTCTGCATAATTGTTATGCAATTATGGCGTGAAAGAAGAAAGAAAGAAAAATGTTTATTGTGACGAATATAATATGTAAATAAAATATTTAAGGATTACATAAATTTTGTGATTCGTCACAAAAAAAAAGCGTTACACATAAACAAATTCACTTTAGCATTTATAATATTATCAAGTATATTATACAGATATAGCTCTGTTACAGTTTTATAATAGTTAGGATTAACCTTTTTGCTTTGATAATGTTTAAATAGACCATCGCCATATACCATGTAATAGACTAAAATGGTGATATATATTTTACTGTTATTATAACTTTGTCGAACGCACAATATAAGTCATTACTATTGAGCCGCGAGCTTCGGGTCATGGCGTCACCACTATTGTCTCGTGCCTACCGTGATCATTGGGCAATACTTGAGACTTGAGAACATATAGGTTATTTATAGGCCTATGGGCTATGGAAGGTCATATTTAGGGTATATCTGCCATTTTTTAAGCTGCTTTAAGTCATATTCATATAGTAATGATGGGAACGAACGCATGTCCTAATGTTTACTGTGAGTAGCGCAACAACATTTCGTGCCACAAATATTTGTGCGATCAATGGATATGGTTATAAGTAAGTCTAATTATTATACGTTGCGTTTCCTTATTTGTTAAATCCGTCGCGATAGGATTTATAGCGAGGAGTGTGTATGTATAAAACGATTTCATAAGTAACCTGGTACGTACTTTAAAAATGACTGCATGTCATTGATGGATATATTAGGATGGATGTGTGATGACAAGAAAATATGGCGGCATTGACCTTTAGTTCAAAGCCTACCTTTTTGTATGTTTGAAGCAATTAAGAAATTAAAAATAAAAAACCAATGAAAACTAACATTATATTTATATGAATTTACAATAAGATCTCCATTAAGTCGCCGTTCTATGATATTTATTGTATTACTCAGTGATCGCACGGGAAAGCGCCACATCTATTTATCGGACATGACTGGCAAGTGGCCAACTATCCAGTACTGAACAGTTAAGGTTCGACCCCCACAGTACTTTTATTGCCAATAATAGACTTTAATATCGAAATTAGTCATCAATGGAAGCTTTTATTGTTAGGATGGGCGTTGATGAGTCTGTTCAAAGTCATTATCATTTTGTAATGATAGATAGTAGAGTCTCATTGATGTCTACCTCGACTGAGGAAGTACCACCTTCTCATAGAGTATCATAGCGAAAGCGGATTGTCAGTAAACTGTAAACCCTGTATGACCAAACTCCCTGCTCATTTCGCAATACCAAAACATGTCCTTCTAAATTTAAAAATGGAAGCTGTGCTAAAATTAACGCAATGCCAACCAACGGAAACAATTCGAACTTAACGGCTAATGATTCACACATTGGCACATGTGTCTAGCTTGTTAGTAAAAACTTGACAAACTCAGCGAGACCGTTAACATGAGTCATTAAATTAAACTATATATGTCGCATTACTTTTGCGTACGGAACTGACCATTTTGAGAAAAGGTTAAACGTTCACAAATTGTTTTGGACGCTAATTTTGTTACATATAGTTTGACAATCCTAAAAAAACTTATCAGAATAGCATTGAGACTGATTTAGTATAATAGCCTTGAAAATAAGTATTTTTTTTACCTTAGTGTGTGTGGTGTTTTTTTATTACACAGGCATCGCACATTTTTTTGCAGGTGTCGTACGAGGCGACTAAGGGTGGAAGTATTAAGTTATCACCTATTGCATTATTGCTAGTAGGGTTCTCGGACTACTCTCACATAATGGTTACCACTTAAACATAGTTGAAACAGTGGGAAGTAGGTTATCTTCATACAAACGCACCGCGCGCGGCTTGTATGTGTGCGCCATA
Source organism: Leucoma salicis (assembly GCA_948253155.1). Taxonomy (NCBI): domain Eukaryota; kingdom Metazoa; phylum Arthropoda; class Insecta; order Lepidoptera; family Erebidae; genus Leucoma; species Leucoma salicis. The sequence continues at coordinate 2,315,738 of OX411812.1, forward strand.
GTATCGTACGCACACACTAACGAAATCTCGACCCGTTTCTCAGTGCGCCAGTCGGGGCTAACACCGCACAAGGTTCGTGCGTCACGGCTTTTCGGCACCGCTAAATAAATGAAAAATGTGTGATAATCGCAGGAGAACTTATTGCTGTGTGTTTGGCTGTCTAAATAATGCATCGATTCCAGAGTTGTCTCTGTTCAGATTACCCACTCTTTCTACTATGACTTAAATTACACTAATGATGAAATATGTATATTTTAAGTAGAAGTAGCTATGTACCTCTTAATTGTGGAATAATTATTCCATTGCGTGGATCACAAATACACTTTACAATATTACCAAAGTTTAGTGTGTACCGAATGCGAGTTTGCATATTAAACATGGGTTGACGTTATTGTCTTTTCGTTAGTTCGTGTAAGACTGAAATGGAACATTAAAAACGACATACACTCAATGAAAACCTTTAAATAATAAAATAACGCATTTGTTTCTGTTTTTAAATGTAAATAAACAAACGAATCGATTGGCCATCAAGCTGATCCCTTTATTTCCTTTGTAAATATTTTGACGCCCTCTCCACAACTTCTTTAATCCGTATCCAGGATAGTTTAGCGTTAATTTATCCACTTTCGATAATCTTCATAATACCGTAATTACTATTATTTTGTAAAATACACAGTTTATTGTGCTTGGCAGCTCCACAGTTTTGGCGGTCAATACACTTGAATACAATGCTGTAAAAGCGTATAGTCACGAACATTAGCGGAACAGTGAATAATACAGAGTAAATACAAAAAATATGGAGCTACAATATATTTTATCGAGTCATTATCAAACTTGAAAGTTTTAATTGTTTAAAACAGGGCTTGAATATATTATCTACCTACTATTTTTAGGCCAGTGCCGAAGCCTTTGAAAATGGTAAAAAGTGAAAAAAAAATAATAATAGTAGGATGAAACCCATTGGAAAAGTTAGAAAATATAATACTTTCTAACTATATCAGCTTTGGACATCTACCATCTAAGTCCACCCGTGATCATGAATGCTGTAAAGTATTCGAAACGTCGGGATAGTATAAAAATCAAGTAAACGCGATAGATTCCGTAAACGTAGTTTTATTTCAAAATGAGTAAGAAAATATAACAAAAATAAAAGGAAAAATAATTTACGGGCGATTTGAGGTCGGGAAGGGGGTGGGGGTGAGCTTTTAAGGGTAAAAATCGGTTTATCACGATTTCCGGCAAAACTAAGAGTCCTATCGAAAAAGTTACATGGCAAAAAATATTATTTTTTGTGGAAGTTTAACTAAAACTTAAAGTAAAAACCCAAAAAGTTTTATCCGTGTGGTGACGGATTAAGAATACAGGTGTCGCCACCCCATTCTTACCCACGGGTGTCGTAAAAGGCGACTAAGGGAGGTAAGCAACTATCACCTTTTTGCATTACTGGTGGTAGGGTGTGATGCCAAGTGGGGTTACTTATTTGGCATCGGGCCCGAGCGGGTCTGTACCACCGTCTCTCGTGTGACCGGCCATGAAACATTTAGGTGTGTTTTGGTTGTAGCGGGAGATTGCCGCCCCTGTCCTTTTTCCCTTCCTGAGCGCGTGATGGGTTTCGGTGATGCTTGGAACGGGCATTGATAAAGGTCATGGCTTATGCGTTGGGCGTGAGGGGCTGACGCGGGGTATAGGGAGACCCGGTGGGAATGGTTCGCCGGCCACCTGCCGGTCAGTACCCCTACTGACCCGAACCCGGGGAAATCCTACCTCGGGAGGCTGTCCCGCCAACCGGCGAAAAGCCCGTGGAGTTGCCGTCGTGCCGGAGTAGGAGACCGGTGTGGACCCGACGGTTACTCACGGGGGGGGCACCGGGGGCCCTTCCGTGTTTCGTGTCAGCTCCTCACAAAACCCATTGTCTGGCCGTGCGCCAAGTGTCACCACCCTTTTTTTCCGAGTATCACCGGTACCCACTGTGCGCAAGCCCATATCCCCCAAACTCTTCGCAAACTTTGATGCCCAAAAGGAAAAAGAGCAAGTGTTTTACGGCGGACTCCCTATCCACATCATCAGTGGAGTTTTGCAACATCAGGGGTCTTCACAGTAATCTCGACGCCGTCCATCACCTCTCGAGACGGCGCGACCTTCCTTGCTCTTTTTGACGGAGACGCAGATAGGCGCTCCGGACGACATTTCGTACTTCAAATACCCCGGCTACGAACTGGAGCATTCCTTCCATTGTAAAGCCGGGGTGTGCGTACTCGTTCGGAGTGATGTCTGTTGTAACCGCCTTCGGGGCCTCGAACATGGCGAACTGTCCATTTTATGGCTACGCGTAGAATATGGTGGAACAGACCACATCTACGCGTGCCTTTACACATCCCATGGCAGTGATTCGGGGTCAACTCACCTTTTCGAGAACGTCGAACGGGGGATAGACAAAATATTGGAGCAGTTTCCATCTGCGGAGGGGGTAGTCCTTGGTGACTTCAATGCTCACCACAAAGAGTGGCTTGGGTCCCGGACCACTGACCTCCCAGTTTGACAACTCTTCAATATGGCTTCGGCCTATGGTCTCTCTCAACTGCTAACACAGCCTACCCGTGTCCCAGATATTGAGAGTCATCAGCCCTCCTTGTTGGACCTTCTGCTGACTTCAAATCTACACGGACACCGGGTGGTGGTTGGTGCTCCTTTAGGATCATCCGATTACTGCCTGGTCCGCTGCGCCGCCCCTGTTGCGAGAACCAATCGTTCTCCAGCGAATGGGTCTCGTAGAGTCTGGCAGTATAAGTCAGCAGATTGGGATGGACTTGCGAGTTCTTCGCGTCCTACCCTTGAAAGCAGTTATGCTTCTCCTCTAGGGACCCTGACGTCTGTGCGAACTGCATCACAGAAACGGTGATTATGGGGATGGAATCATTCATCCCCAGTACCAAAATACCGGCTGGCGGTCGCAGCCGTCCATGGTTTAACAAAGCCTGTAGGATGGCTACACGCCAGAAACAGTCCGCATACCTCGCCTGAAATAGGGTCAGGAAAAAGTCAGGATCCGAGCGCCAAAGATGAGACGCGGAAATTTAATGCTGCTTTCAGGTCCAACAAGAGGGCTATTGCCGAAGGCAAGGCAGAACACGTTGCCAGAATTGGCGAGCGACTTGCAAGCTATCCCACTGGGAGTCGAGCTTTCTGATCGCTCGCCAAGGTAGTGCAGGGCAACTTCTGCCAGTCTAGTCTTCCACCACTTCGGAAACTGGACGGCAATTTGGCCCATAGTGCAAAAGAGAAAGCCGATGTTTTGGGCCAACTCTTTGCCTCAAACTCGACTTTGGACGCTGGAGCGGCCACACCACCCACCATCGCTCGGTGTGAAAGCTCCATGCCTGAAATACGCATTACGCAACGTGCGGTCAGGCGGAAGCTGCTGCTGCTGGACGTCCATAAGTCGAGTGGGCCGGATGGCATCCCTGCGGTGGTTCTTCGAACGTGCGCTCCTGTGTTGACCCCCGTCCTTACGCGCCTGTTCCGCCTTTCATACAGTACCGGCAGGATTTCTACTTCGTGGAAGGTAGCCCATATTCACCCGATTCCCAAAAGGGGTCGGACCCGTCAAATTACAGGCCAATCGCGATAACATCCCTGCTCTCCAGGGTTCTAGAGAGGGTCATTAACCGCCGACTTCTGCAGTACCTTGAGGATCACCAGCTGATCAGTGATCGCCAATACGGTTTTCGTCAAGGTCGATCTGCTGGTGATCTTCTCGTGTACCTCACTCATCGCTGGGCAGAGGCCTTGGAGGGTGGGGGTGAAGCTTTGGCGTTCAGCCTGGACATCGCGAAGGCGTTCGACAGGGTCTGGCATAGGGGCCTTCTATCGAAGCTTCCATCGTATGGAATCCCCGAGGGGCTCTGCAAGTGGATCGCCGGCTTCCTCCATGATCGCAGCATCAAAGTCGTTGTAGACGGATGCTGCTCTGATACCATGGAGATTAATGCTGCGTTCCTCAAGGCTCGGTGTTCTCCCCAACGCTGTTCATCCTGCATATCAATGACTTGCTCTCAACAGAGAGTATACATTGCTATGCGGATGACAGTACGGGTGATGCGCGATATACCGGCCATCAGAAAGTCCCTCGGAACATGCTGGAGGAGAGGCGGACCCATCTTATGTCTGAAGTCGAGCGCTCTCTAAGGCGGGCCTCGGAATGGGGAGAAAAGAACTTGGTTCAATTCAACCCTATGAAGACACAGGTTTGCGCGTTCACTGCAAAGAAGGACCCATTTGTCGTGACGCCCCAGTTCCAAGGGGTAACTCTCCCGGTCTCCGAGAGTATTGGGATCCTCGGCATTGACATATCTTGTAAAGTCCAGTTCGGGAGTAATTTGGAGGACAAAGCCAAATTGGCGAGCAAGAAACTGGGCGTTCTGAACAGAGCTAAGCGGTACTTCACACCGAGGCAGCGATTTATGCTGTATAAAGCACAAGTCCGCCCTCACGTGGAGTACTGCTCACATCTCTGGGCAGGCGCACCAAAATACGAGCTCGACCCACTTTACTCCCTGCAAAGACGAGCTGTTCGGATTGTCGATGATCCCAATCTCACGGATGAGCTGGAGTCGTTGGGGCGGCGGAGAGACTTTGGGGCTCTCTGTGTGCTCTATCGACTCTTCAACGGGGAGTGCTCTGAGGAACTGTTTGAGGTAGTACCAACATCGCCGTTTTACCACCGGACCACGAGACGCCGTACTAGGGTTCATCCATACCACCTGGAAACGATCTCGTCCAAGACGGTTCGTTTTCATCGTTCTTTTCTACCACGTACGTGTAAGATCTTGAATGAACTTCCTGCTAGGGTGTTTTCCCAGCGTTACGACTTGTCCCTCTTTAAACGAGGTTTCAGAAGAGCACTTTACTCACGGTAGGCGGCGACTGGGCTGTGCCCCTGGTGTTGCCATAGTCCATGGGCGGCGGTTACCACTTACTATCGGATGGGCCGTCTGCTCGTCTGCCACAGTTGGCAATAAAAAAAAAAGTCGGTATTTAAGATAATTTTGAGGTTATGTGAAAAAAGTGTTAATACAAAAGTTGTAGATCTTTTTATTGCCTACAATTTTGCCATTTAACTTTTTTCGATAAGACTCTTAGTTTTGCCAGAAATCATGATAAACCGATTTTTACCCTTAAAAGCTCACCCCCGCCGCCTTCCCGACGTCAAATCGCCCGTAAATTATTTTTCCTTTTATTTTTGTTATATTTTCTTACTTTTCCAATGGGTTTCATCCTACTATTATTTTTTTTGGTTTCGTAAATTATCGACACTGGCCTATGTAGCCGTGGCTTATGTGAAACATTTACCAATAAAAAGGAAATTAAAAAAACGGTTTTTAAAAAGAAAACGTTCTTTTTAAATAATCTTTTTTTTTTGCAATTTCAAACCTTGCCGTGTTATAACTTAAAAATATTGCATATAACATAATGTATACATAGAAAACTCTGTGGCTCCATGCATAGAATCTGAATACGCGATAAAGAGAAGATAATATAATTTAAAAAAATATATCTTATGTAAATAAATTATAATACAATATATAATAAACATGATTAAAATATATAACATGCAATGATACATATATAAACAATATATAATGCTAATAATATTTAAAATGAACAATAAATTAAATATTAACAAAAAAGCAATAAACAAAATAAATAATTATCAAACATACCTTTTACGTCTTCCTCTTTTCTACTTTTCGCTGTGCCTAACAGGGTCCATAATTGTTACTCTTTTATTTTTATGTTACCACATATACATTGTGCAATGCGAAAATAAATGAATATGAATACGGTACACATGTCAAAAACACGTGAATTTTATAGAGTACCTATAATTAAAAAAAATACTTTGGAAAATCCAAAAGTGCACGCCTCATAATCTTCATTTTTCACAATAAAATTGATTAGTTGATAAGTAACTAATAATGTATTGGTCTGACTAAGTAGTTTTCAACAAATCACATAGCGCTAATCTCAAAAAGTACTAATATGGTTCTCATGTCTTATACGCCACCTAGCGCTAATTTTAAGAAGTACTTCTATATTGGTCTATAGAAGTAGTTCTCGTTTATTTAAGAACAATTGAACCACATCGAATCAGACCGTGAAAAGCGATAGGCCTCTATTCGTAGTCATGCTGAAGCGTAAGAGAAACAAAAAGACTCGATTAGTACCTAAAGTATTTCGGTCGTTATCGTGTTACATACATTACCTACAACACACGGACGTCCAAGACAGAACATTTTTAAACAATTTTAACTAGTTTAAATAATAAAAATGGCATCAAAAATATCATGAGTGTAAAAATAGTGTTTTTTCTTGATATGAGATGCGAGAGTAGTACCCACCTCAACGCTTCGCGGAGAGACGGCACACGGCGGGTTTATTTAGTGAGCGAAGGCCCCACACTATCCTGTTCGTTCCCTCGAACGACGGAGTGTGCGGCTAGGTACATTTTTTCCATCTTAACAAAAAAATGGCTGTTATGTATTTTTAAAGTTACTGGTGTTCATCTCGATAATGTATTGCATAACTATATATCAGATATAATAAATAAACTTTTCATAGTTACGTGATTATTTTTGACATGTTATTCTATAAAATCCTGCTCACTGATATCCCTTTCCATTTTCACGAATATGTTTCTAAATTGTAAAAAGTTACTTTTAATATTAGCTTGTTTTTAAACATTTGTGCTTTTCTGTACATGAGTGTACGGTCAACGCACGGGGCGAACGTCAAAACAATGCTGATTTTACAGCGCAACACGTGGTGGTGTACGCTCAGCGCTAATTATACCAGATTGGGATAGGCGTTGTTTTTCACACCTCCCTTTTCTCGGCTTAATGAGGATTATTAAGTGGGCTTGTCCCGTCTGTGTTTATTATTTATTAAAACCAAAAAAGTTTGCGTTTAACAAAGAGCTATGTAGACATAAATGATAAAAATAAAGACTTGTTTGGGTATTACAATTAATTTTAATTTAACAGAAAATCTGTAGTAATAGGAAAAAGCTGGGATAAATAGGTGGTACATTTTTTTAAATGCTTATGCAGTAAGCAGTGAAAAATGCCGGCCATAGACTCTCTAATACTAGGACTGACTAGGACTATAGCTGAGCCGTTGTCTATCGGGAAGACCAATACTTGACTTGAGGTAATGGCGCAAGGGTATAGCTCATTTTCCTCCTATGGAGATTCTTCATTACTTTTATGACAGAGAAGTATGCTGTACCCATACGGATGGGCAAAACACTAAAAATATGTCAAGGAAACTTCTTAATCAGCTTGCTTCTATTCATTTATTCCACTTTATGTCCATCAAATGTGGTGCTGTACTATTTTGCTGTCGGCATCCAAAAATGTTGCATCTCAAAATGCTGTTAATGCTTATGACCGATATATACTGAGAATAACGATCCGAATGAACCCTTGTTTCTGTAAGAATCTTAATATTTCGGATTCTATCACGTACAGAAATTCCAAGCATTCAATTGCACTAACGCTGCGTTGAACATTTGCGGGCACACAATGTTTTACCGATGAATGATGTAGGAACGTTTAGGAGTTCATAACATTTAATAACGCTGGGTCTTAGTCAAAAACATGGCACCCTGGGTGGCAAATCGGGACGAAAAAGTCATTTATACATTTCTATTTTGACATTGTTTTATGAGCATTTTCTAATCATTACTGACAATGAGACAGTGTGAGGGTACCGATGTGGTTCTTGCTGTACATTGAACATTGAACAGAGACAGTCCCGTTGAGTGAATGTTGATAAAAGTTAAGGTAGTTAGATAGAGGACAAATATCTGGTGACCGCAAAGATGGTAAACTCATGGTTCGCGTGTTGGGATAACTGCTAGGTAAATATTTAATTTCCACTGGTGGTATTTTATCTAGGATGAATATAGAATATATTTTCAACGAAAGGTGTTTATAACACACATTCTAAACGAAAGCAAATTAAATCTCTATTGCCGAAACGTAATTTTCAGTTTTCTCAGCGGTTTTACTTTCACCATGCTGTGAAATTTGTATAAAAATACACACATCATTTCGTCAATTTTGTAAAAAACGACGTGTGAGCGCATGGTTTCGACCTCAGACTGTGAATGGTACTCAATGGTCTACCATTTTTGTATACAGTAATTCCTCTTTAGAATTCGAACCCATAATGCTCGAAATAAGAGGTCTATTCTTAAACCACTACGCCGTCTATGCAATAGTCACCGCAGTAAGTTATTTGTGAAGTTATTGTTTCTCGTAAAACCAAACTAGGTAAGGTAGGTATTACTCATTGACCTGAATACATTAATTCCATATAAAAACAATTACGCAAGCGATACTCAGAGGTGTGCGCGTAAGCACATTTTAATGTGAAACAATACATTTTTATTACTATGGGTATCATCTTTAATTGTAAAGAAATATAGTAATTAGATAAGTATTTGTTAGAACCTAAGTAATTGTTGAAACACACAGTCCAGAAATATGAAATTGAAAACGATAGCCAGGGGCAAAATTTGTTTCTTGGTTTACCATTCCAGATTAAGAATTGTTGAAGAGAAAAGTACCTAATTGTTACTTTTCTGAAATGGATTGTTTAAGAAAAAATCCAATACTCACCCGCAGATTTTTTAACGTAACCGCTCGCATTAATGCATTGGTGTCCTTGTGTATTTGAGGCAGGTACAGGATTGACATAATGCACCCTTAGTTGTTTTAAAATAAACAATATTTTCCCCTCTCCATCATAGTTTTAGTCCATGTCTTTCCATCACCACATTCCCTTTTCGTTAATTTTCGTGTCTTATCGCCCTATTATCACTCTAGGGGCTAGCGTTCATAAGCTGCGGTAACTGCTTACTATCAGACGAGCCTTGACAGTATGCTTGTTTGCCGTCCCTATAGTAACAAAAAGACTTGCCACGAGAGACAGAACATACGGGTACGTAATCATGAGTCACTGCATTCAAAGTGTGAAGGAAATCACGCGTTCAAATAAAATTTTATTTCGAGAAATTGAGTCTACATTGCAGACTTTACACCATTGTGTTTACAGTCTTTCCATTTAATGAATGAAAAAGGCAAATAAATGAGTATGAATGAGTAATCGAGAGGATATCAGGTAGACACATTGACACTTTCCACAAAGGTCATACAAGATGATTAAAACTAAACTAATGTACTAAAAATTAGCATGATTGGACGAATAAATCGCTATATTAGCTTATCGAGAACTGTCAAGAGGAATTATCCTGTATGGGATGTATGAAATAGTTACCAATCATCCATGTAAAACATTGGCAAAATATCCAAATAGGATTCCAACAGGATATTCACACCCATAAACAGATTTTTGTTAGGCTAGTTGGTATGGGTAGGTACGTTGGTTTTTTTTAGTTCAAATTTGCCACCGGAATGATTCATACTAACACAGTTTAATTAACAATAAAAAAATCTACTCTCAAGAATATTTCTATATGAGTAAATTCATAAATATTTATCGAGTTAGCTCATTGGGGAAAGGCCTCGTCGCTGGCATACCTGTGATGAGTCAAGCGCTAAGATGGATGGTTGACCCGAATGAACATAATTTGAGGTGATTCACTTAAGAAGGGCATTTGACCCTACCCATTTCCAAGAGGGCGCTGTGGTATAATTAAATAAGTACGAGTTTTTCATGTTGCATTCTTCTAAAGCTTGGTACCAACTGAATGAGTTTAAAATTATTGTAGGAGACTAGATACCTAGAAATAGACTAAGAAGCTGTGATGTCCTAGCGCAGGGGTCGACTACCTTTTGAGTAGGAAGAGTCAATAAATACAATTTACAAAATTTTTAGAGCCACAAAAATAAATAGTACTTACTTGCATAAAGTTTTTCGATAAAAAGTACTAATCTATTTATTCATAAAAAAATATTTATTATTACAAGTAGCTGAGAGATAAAAATGGTCAGTCAAGACAAGATTCAGAATGATTATTTAATATTTTTTTTTTTATAAATATATATTTGCGTATAGAACTAAAGAGCCGCAGCTTCACATCCAAAGAGCCGCATGTGGCTCGCGAGCCGCAGGTTGCCGACCCCTGTCCTAGCGGAAATCTAAGGCCTGCAAAGACGATATCGAGTCCGATCCCCAGTCTAAGGTTCAGACCTCTTACGGCATAAACCTGCCTTTTAAAGATTTATCGAAATAGTGAAGTTTGCCAACCCAAACTGGGCCAGCGCAGCATGGTGAACTATGAACTAATTCCTCTCACCATGAGATGCCCAATAGTGTGACAGAAAAAGGTTAAAAAAACTATCAGAGTCTTGCCCGTAGTTATCAGCCGTGATGCACCTTTAAAAGATATAGTTGCGTTAATACATCAGCAATAATTATTTATCACTACGAATGCAGCTATCTCGTTTGGCGCTTTTGCTATATGAGATAAAAATCCATCAATAATTCCAGCCCAACTAACTAATTGAGAAATACAATATACCCGTTATTGTCTCGCCATTGAGAATGTCTCTGAAAGTAAGAGGGATTTTAGCCGCAGTCCACCATATTGCGCCTAGTGCGGGTTATGGATATCCCTCGGCGTGCAGGCTCCATGACGACATAACCTTCATCGGGCTGTGTTCATTTGTGAACAGTTACACAAATAATTTTGGTAGATGTCTATGCCTTACAAGGTCTCATCCATAGTTGACTAGGGATCGAAATCGATATTCCTGTCTTCTGCACTGTCTTACCACTAGCCCATCACTGCACTTTAATTTGCCCAGATGACTAACTGATATTGTTTTTGAAATTTCATTCTCAGTTACTCATACGAACTTTGGTTGTGGTTTTCAATGTTACTCATACGAAGTTCTGCTTTTATAACCACTGTTTGTTGCAGTGATTAATAATTCTGATACAGCCTTTATCGAGAACAGTATTCTTCGAAAATTGCTTTACTTGGACGTTATTGGGGTTATAGAGAATGCCTAAATGACTTACTTGTGCATATTTAAGCAGCATGACTTACAAACAAAACATTAAAATGGTTGTATGTGTTCTGAGAAACTGTTGGCCTTGATAACCTTTCATCATCTATCACTCTACGTTGCTGTAGCTTTCGTCCAGTTAGCCTAGAAATACATCAGATACAGTATCTTTCTAATCACCATCCTTTTCGCCCAGGTCTTTACGAGGCCACGCTCTGGAACAAAGATCTTGCTGTTGCGCACTATGAAATGGACATAGTTTCTGAAAAACGTTCCAACCCACAATATATCTTATACTCGATTATGCAAAATGTGAGATAGTAATGCTAAATTGAACTAAAAACTCAATTTTCTCGAAACTTGAGATTGTGGGTTGGAACGTTTTTTAGAAACTATGGCCAAATGTCCTTGACGCAGTGTACTTTTGTTACAATACACGAAGCGTCATTGTTTTTCTGGTATGACTGAAATCCTTAAGCAAACCTTACCAGTTACTATCAGGTGGGTCGAAAGTGAGTTTGTTTGTTACGCGTTTTAAGCCTTACGGTACAATCGTATCAATAGTTTCGTCTACTGAATCAATAGTTTTGAAATTTTGCATACTATAGTCTAGAGCCAAGAAAAGAACATACTTTTGATGTAGTTACTTTTCATCCCGGCAAAAATAATGGTTCCCGTGCCATAACTGTTTTTCCATCCATCCATCCATCCATCGGCCTTTTAAAGTCCACTGCTGGACATAAGCCTCCCCAAGAATGGGGGATAGTGCCGTAATCGCCACGCTTGGCAGGCGGGTTGGCGATCGCAGTGGATGTTATTAATACGCGAAGGAGCGCTGCTGCCCACTCCCTCGGTATTCCCTCAGTCGGCTTTTACGACTCCCATGGGTGAAGAGGGGTAACTGTTTTTAATTGAAGATAATTATTGTGCAGTAGAGTGATGTATTTATATTCTGTCCATGCGGACGGAGTTGCAGGCAGAATCTAGTAGAAAAATAAGTGCAGATCACAAATGCTGTCGATTAGATTTCTGGTTATTTTCCTCATCTTTTGTTCCCAGCATAGATAAAGTTCCATTAGCAGAATCAAATTACAATATAATTAATATGCAAGTTAGCTATTAATTCATTGTACACTACTGTAAGAATATAGATGAGTCTCGCTTCCGAGAATTAAGTTAGTTTACGTTTGGGTAGGACTGTACGTACTTACATTTTGTACTGGTAATTAAAACGGATCCTACATTCACTCTAGTACATAGACAATAGGTGTTAAGGCATTAGGGTTGGCCCTATTGTTGTCGAGTCCATGACTACTGCTTTTCATCAATGGACCATCGCTTGTCTGAAAAAAATATATAATAAATAATATTAATATTTTCCCGGCCGATTTCTCTCACGGTTGCCAGTGACAATGGAGAATGAATAACTATGTGGGATATAGTGCATGAGTGTGGCAAATGCAAATGGCATTCTGCTCCCTCAATCTCATAGTTCGATAGGACGGCATTCTGACACGACAGTGATAGGAAACAGAGGATTGCCATTGTAAAGGTATTTAGTTCGACCCCCGTTCTAAAATCAAGACAGTCCAAATGCATGCATAAGGTGAAGAAAAACATTGTAAGTACACCAAGAGAGAGAGAGAGTTATTCGAGAGCTTATTAAGTCTGTTAGGCTAGCGCGTTTGAATATGGCTCCTATCCTTCTCTGAGGAGACCGGTGAGCAAAAACTGGACAGTATTATTTAAAAAAAAAATTACGTATATTCTATATGTGTTTAAAATGAAACACTATTTGATGTCATGACGTGTTTTCCTAACGTAATAAAAAAGTCATCGCGTATGTCGAGCGTCAGACCATGAAATTGTAGTGAGACGCTGAAATAATCCGATTTTATATGAGTTTTTTCATAGCTGTAAACTATTTGATTTTTAAGACGTGGGCCGTGGACGTTTAACGTTATTGCTATGAATGGACTGTTACGGATTTGATAGCTATCATCATCATATATAATGTATTCGCGCAGAAGAAAAATTTACCGGGAACAGACCCACATTCCGTGTTCCCATTAAGAATTCCGTGAAGAAAAACTTAGCACTTTTTGTCAAACCCAAGATTTCGGGACTGGATGTTAGTTTAAAGGAATATCATACATATAGCATTCTATCAAATCACAAATCTTGAGGAGAAATGACTTTATACTATAATACTTGACGTAAGAATACAGATTTGTATTGCTTAGCGGACTAAATATGAAAAATAGGCCCGTTAGTTTAAAATTAAAACGTAATTTGTGATAACTAGATATTTTACGGCCTATTTATGCTGTTCTTTACAGCCTATCTATAGGATAAAAGTATAAGATTCCTTACAGCAATTTGGATTTGAAAATGATATTAAAATGTCTACGAATTTATTTGCTAACAAAGCGGCAGGTGGTGTACTTCCCCGCTCTACCTCGCCGGCCCTCCTGTCTGAGGGACAGGTGCATTGCCCCTCGACCCTCCCGTCGCAGATTACAAGCTAACGTGAAAGTTCCCGGAGAGGTACTTAAATTACTTTTTTGTGACGTTGTCCCCGCAAAGGCAAGATCTTTCTTGTTCTATTTAATTTTTTTATTGAATATTCGGTAATTTCAGTTTAGTGAAATGTTCACATAGAACATGGAATGGACGCCCTTCTCCGGTTGATGCGATCTCTTAGTCGTCTCGTATAACCGTGATAAAGAATGTGTTGGTGTCCCTCATATTCTTAATCTCATATCACACGGATCATATGTTATATAACATAGGCCCAGAACTGGCACCTAGAATGACCACAGAAGGAATGTAAGGAATGTGTGTTCCAGTGGCCCGCCAATAAAGGCGGAGAGACGGCACACGGCGGGTTTCTTTAGTGGGTGCAGGCCCTTAGAGTATAGTTATTTATACTCTAAGGTGCAGGCCCCACACTACCCTGTTCGTTGCCCCGAACGATGGGGTTTGCGGTTGGAAAGAATTTTTCCCGCCTTAACAAAAAAAAAAAGGTTATTCAATTCCTTTTTGAAATGCGTTACATCATCCATAATCTAAACACATGCTGTTTGTTTGGCACCCCAAACACTGTTATAGACGTAATGACGCGCCGTGTTTGTATCGTTCCGGATAATCTCAGCTTTTGTTATTGCTAATGATGGCAGACGAGCCACGGCCCATCTGATGGTAACCGTCGCTCATGGACTCAACTATACCGAGAGTATTGTCAAGCCGCTGCGCACTTTTTAATTTCTCAGATATGAAATCAAAGAATAAACGGTTATCTTCTGCTACAGCCAAAACACTAACGTGCTCCACGTGACCGGTCACACAGGAGACGGTGGTACCGACCCGTTCGGGCCCGATAGCAAGTGAGTACTCTCACTTGGTACTAGCCAGTAATGCAATAGGTGATAATTGCTTACTTCCCTTAGTCGCCTTGTACGACACTCGCGGGAAAGGTTCAGGTGACACTTGTATTCTTAATCCGTCACTACACGGACAAGTTGAGAATAGTACTATAGTTTAGTGATGATAATATATTACCTTATCATTTTTAAGTATTAAAGACTACAAGGGTGGTAAATAAGCATAATTTATGGTAAGCAGTCAACGTAGTCAATATACAAGAACGATATCCTAGCTGGATGGACTTACGACATTGGTACTCCAAAAGTAACTGTATAGTAAAGATAATCACGATGATTGCCAACCTTTGATAGGAGATAGCAAGAAAAGAAGTAGCCTATAGACGTTAGCAACGTCAGGGGTATCTTACGTAGCTTAGAGAATAGGATGTGGACAGGAAGTATAGAGAAGATGTGTACAGGTTTTAGGATCTGACGCTCTAACTCGCTAAACGAGACGCAATAATAGGAATTCTTACCAGTACTTCATGTTGATGCTCTATGACTGGGTTGTGCTTTCCCAGTGGAGTCTGCCTGTTCATCTTGAAATCGATATAGACAATGTGATAGGTAAAACCCCTATCAATTTTTGAGCCTACCCCAAAAGTGGGATGTTAATGAGGATGAAACTTACATCCAAAATTGTATAATGACTGATAAAGCTCTGGTTGTACACACTACCTGCTAAATGAATTCAAACATTTTTTGATATGTTTGCAACGGATAGATTTTGATGGATTTATCATTTTGCAAAAGAAACCGTATGTCTAGGAAATCTCATGAACATTTTGAGGAAATGTACCAACAATTACAAACAGTTCTCATCGTGACGGATTTAATATAAGAGTTCTTCTCCTTTCTGTCTTCATTCCTAGATGTGTTCTACTGGTGAATACAAGCTTCTCCGTAATAGGGAGGGATATAGAAGAAGTGGAAATGTAATACAAGAATTGATTGATCATAAGAACGCCTAAAGGCTCTGAAGTATACTCCGCATCTTGTATAAAAATATTTGTTACTCAAAAGATATGACACCAGCTCCTCAAATCGTTCAGGTCAAATAAGCAGACCTTGAATTAGGGCCGGACGAGGCAATGGGCGCAGCATAATATTTTTACAAACACCAGCTGGCCGACGGTTACACATCAATAATTTCGTAACTTTTAATGTACTGCCGATGTCAGATGTCCTAAATTACGTTCTCGAGTGGCGGACTCTGTTTAAAAGTTGGTGCCCCTGCCAAATTAAATATTTATACATATAGGTATGATATACCTAACTGGATTTTGGAATTTATGCTTTTTAATCAATTTTCTATCCAGAAGTCTCGAATACTTCACAGCCCTATTATTATCATAGTGCACAGATCTTTGACGTGCACTAATCGAATTACGAGAAGTTGTTACAGTACCTTCAATGGATACACGACATAATAAAAAATGAAAATTAGTGAATGCTAAATTATTATTTTTTTACTTTTACTCCGCTATCCTTCCTTTCGATCCTTTCGAGTGGACCTAATGTCAAGATAAATATAATAATGGTAGATGGCATAGGCGATCCAATGAAGTCACATTTCTGGAAGTAATTTATCCTGTCGTTGTTCACGGGATAGTCTGTAGTAGCGATGATGATTATTTTCATGTGTCACGAACATATTTCTTCCCGCTGGCGTCAAACAAGGGCACTAAGGGAAGTAAGGGACTGACACCCATTTCATTACTGGTGGTAGGGGTGGGCTGATCGGTACCATCGTCTTCCGTGTGACCAACGATGTTTTGGTTGTAGTGTAAGGTATATTCATTATTTATCCATCCGCTTAATGAAATGGTGAGCCGCGGCTTAGCAGTATTTTCAGAAGATTGCTGACAATATGAGCGACAGTTACCACTTACCCTCAAGTGGTCGTGGCTCTTCTTATACCATTAGCAATAACTCATTCAATTGAAAAAATAATTAACATGTTGGGTTCGGTGTTCCTGAATGAATAGACCAAGGTTATTAAAGGGCTATCTATATCAATCGTAGACTTATTTTTTTAACCGATTGTCTCAACAATGCTATAAAACTGCAGCGCAAGTGGAACGGATGCGAAGATACGAGTCTCGTATCCTGCCTGTGTGCAGTTTAGTGACATCTACGACAAAATTGATAAATCTTTATCAACGGTATTCTAATTTTAACAATATCATTTCTAAAGTGACTAATGTTTGTCAAGAGAGTCACCAACACTCGACATAATGATGACTTATTCGTTTAACTGGATATGTTTGAAATTTAGGAAAATTAAACTAAGTATTATTATTGTAACAAAAAACATAAACTGTAAATATTGCTAAAACATTTAGACATGTTATAGGCTGGGTTCACACGGCATGCTTATGATGTACTTATTAGATTTTAAAACACACAAAAACAGGACGCAACATTGACGATCTTAAACGAATCGTTCTGAAAACTAGCTGCAGGAATAACCTTTGGTTATTGCCGTGTTTCATATGACAAAACCACACCATAAAACCCAGAGGGACACCATATAATTAATAATATACTTCATAGTTTAATAATTATAGTATCGGAACCACCATAAGACTGCCTATTCTGACCAAAGACGAAACCATAAGAATTTTTGTATAGGTTCTCATGTCCCTTGCAGTGATGTTTCCTGTTTGGTTTAATAAATAATATATATCAAAATATACTCTATAAATGGCTTAAGAGCTTTTTTATTCACTTGTTTCAGTATGGATGTCATAATTAGACGGTCTACCACTTCTAGGATTTTTAGCTATGTAGCCAAATATCAAATTGATTGTCAGCTGATTAATAGGTACCTACATGATCCAATAATCCCTGACTCTGAAGCCTTACTACTAATTCCATTAATAGATTAAAGTTTAGGCTGGGATTATGATACCAGATTAACAGCCTTTAAATAAGACTGCGGATTTCCATTAAGTTAGGATTCTTAAGTCTATAGTTAAGGAGATTTATTTTTGCATGTATTAAACCTAGCGATTAGTAGTTTCGTCCATATAGATTTTTAGTCTACAAATATCTTTATTACGCTATTTTTTAATGACGAATTAAAGTAACTTTAACGACCGACGTTACATTTTTAACTACAATATTAAAGTATATACACAAATAATTCTCTATTTTATCCTCACTTGCATTAAGTTTAGCCTTGGGGTTCATGCTTATTGCGCACCACATTTCATCTAAATCAGTTTAGTGGTTAACCCGCGAAAGCGTGACAAATAGGTATTGGTTACTTTCGCATTTATTATAATATACGGAATATAGATTTCATATTATAAGGGAAAATCCTCAATCTATGCCTACTCCCCTGTAAAACAGACAATCAATGTCTATAAAGACGTTAAGTTTTTCCGGGATTCCCCGATCACGTTTACGCCAGCATCGTCTAATAGATGACAATATTATTATTGCTTAACAGTTTATTTCAATTTTATTTATTAGCCAACTATCTAATCGTGATCTGGCTACGAGGTATACTTAAATACCCACAACAATGAGATCGCCCACGTGTCTCCAAGTTAAGCTGCTCTAACGATTTTGGATGATTTATAATCAGCGGTCAGTGTACGTTGAATGGTAAGCGTTTGATTTACTTAGCCGTTTTGTTCAAGGACCCATCACATCTGATAGTAATTATAGGATTTGAGTTGATGTCTAACTTTGAATATATATTGTGGATGAGGAAACCTATTTGAATAAAATTCATGATATTATAATTTTATCCGTGTGGTGACGGACTAAGAATACAAGTGTCACCACCCCATTCTTTCCCACGGGCGACTAAGGGAAATAAGCAATTATCATCCATTGATGATGACATGACTGATGGTAGGGCTGGGTTCCAATTGGGAGTACTCACTTGGTATCGGGCCCGAGCGGGTTGGTACCAGCATCTCCCGTGTGACCGGCCATGAAGCACATCGTTGCGTTTTGGCTGTAGCAGGAGATAGCCTTTTATACTTTCATTTCATATCGGTGAAATGAAATGGTGAGCAGCGGCTTGACAATACTCTCGGTATAGTTGAGTCCATGAGCGACGGTTACCATTTACCATCAGATGGGCCGTGGCTCGTCTGCCACTACATGCAAAAAAAATATACTTTGGAAAATCTAAAACTGCACGCCTCATAATCTTCATTTTTCACAATAAAATTGATTATTTGTTAAGTAACTAATAATGTATTGGTTTTACTAAGTAGTTTTCAATAAATCACATAGACAGCGCTAATTTCAAAAAGTACTAATGTGGGTTTCATATCTTATACACCATCTAGCGCTAATTTTAAGAAGTACTTCTATATTAGTCTACCTCTGTCATTTTGCAAGGCGCCATCTGGCAATTAGTAAGAACAACAATCCATGAGTTTACATATATACCTGCATAAGTGCATATAATATATATATAAACATGTAAAATTGAGTAATTTATTAAACTGTAAACAAAAACAATTTAAGAAAACAAAAAGACATCGCTAGTTTCCTTACAAAAAAGCAATATTGTGGTTCTATATATACAACAGCAACTGAATACATCTAAAATTGCCACTTGCGACATCTAGGGCTGCATTTGTCAATATATCTTTACTTTAAAACAGCGACATCTATCAATAGAAAATTGCAACTTTGGACAATATTATACGACTTATTTCAAAATCAATGAGTTCAACAAGAAATCTCTAAACCATTTATGTTCCTAACTTGGTTGCCTTATAATTTTATACTTTTTTCTAAGTGAAAACACCGTGATGCAAAGGCCACGCAAAAAAAAATTGTGGAATGTAAAATATGTTTTTTTTCGTGTTTTATAACGTTGGTGTGTTATTATTCAAGTGTGTTTAGTGTTTTTAATTATTGTTATGCATAAAATAGTTATTATACTTGACAAATATCAAGTTCGTCAAGCAAAGGTAAAAACTTTCTTTTAACAAAAAACAATGTACCGGCCGGGCGAACGGCGTTCTGTTCTGTTGACGATAGTAAAACTACCGGTGGCTATGCGTACGTAAAAAGGTAGGTAGTTCTCATGAAAGGCACTGGTTTTAGTGTCGCGTCGTGCGTAAATGCCGTAAATATTCAGTATTTTTTTGTTTATTTAATAACAATTAAACCACATCCAATCAGAACGTGAAAAGTAATAAGGCTCTATTCCTAGTCATAATAATTCGTAAAGAAAAAAAAAAAAGACTGGATTAATTAAGCATGATGGTCGTTATCGTGTTAACATACATTACCTACAACTCACGGACGTCCAAGCCAGATTTTTTTCAAACAGTTTTTTAACTAGTTTAAATAACAAAAATGGCATCAAAAATATCATGAGTGTTAAAAATAGTGTTTGTTCTTTATATGTGTGTGTAGATATTATTTTACAAGTGCAATATATGATAAATAGAGACATTTTAAGTTTGAAAAATCAGCTGTGCGTGTCAACCGGGAGTAGAACACACCTCAACCCTTCGCTTATGAGGCGTGCAATATACCTTTGTTCGATTATTCTGTTTATGTAATGTCATTCATACGATCGCTGATGACTTACTTGTCATGATAAAGTACCGCATAAGAATATAAGTATGTTTAAAAACAGGGTTTTTTAAATAAATACACATACCATTTTTGAATGTCAGAAGTTTGCCTTGTATTCAAAATTGAGACTTCAGACTGGTTATCTACCTTTATTTTGGCAAAAAAAATACACAAGTATAAGGATTACATTCTTTTCACCTTGTCCATAGTCTAAGAAGTATCAGCTGGATGTAATTTCACTTAGAATACCTAAATATTTCGCAAATAGCAAAAAAATACTTCCGGTAGGATTTAAAATCATTGCTTCTAGAAATTCCTTCCAAACTAACTACGTAGTTTGCTACCATAGATAGTATTGGCAGGAATTAATTTCTCAATTTCTAATTTACATTCATTACCTTATCGTATATAGGAAGGACATGCCTACGGCAACAATTAAAGTTATTCCGATTAAGTAAGCCTAGTAATTACAATTAGGATTCCTATCAAATGGTGATTTGGTTCTAGGCTATATTTTAATAAGCATTTGACTTAAGGTTTAATTTGGGTGGGATACTAATCGCCTTCTATCATACATCCAATATGTTGCTGCTGCACAAAAGCTTCCCCAAGAAAGTGCCATAATGAGCGGTTTTGTGCCGCTTCATCAATCTCTACCTTCAAAACTTTTCTGTCAAATCCTGTTCTAAAAACTCTACGTCTGCGTAAGTAAGTTTTTTAACGAGGACCTCTTTGATTGTATCAGCACCGACTATTGCCCTTATATAGGCAAGTTCACAGTCACGTAGGGTAAAGCTACCTAAGAGTACGCAGTGCTTATAATTGGTAAAAGAAATATCAGATGGAAACACTGTGATGAGTGTCGGTTGCCTGTGACGTGAAGTGTAAGCAGACACGCATTCGACATGCTGGGGTTGATACTTAAAATTCTATTGGAATTAGGGGCTTTTAATCATGTTTGATCTTTTTTTAAAGAAATTTTGAAGACGAATTATAAGAAATGTGTGAACACGCAAACTTGAAATGTTTGGTAGTTTTAAAATTTGGTATTGGTACTTTACTAGGAAATGAGGTTATACGCCATATTACTGGAGATGTTTTCATTGTCATGGCCAAAATTCAAAATGACGTATGGCGTAAGATTGCGCACCCAAAGAGTACGCATGCGCACTCTTAGCTTGTATTGAGCTAAATAACAGCCAGGATGATTTTCTTGCTTGCGTTTTATTTATTTTACAGAACCAAAATATGTCAAAATACAAAAGAAAACTGTTGCTTGCTCCATGGCCGCTTCTGGAACATTCATGCCACCTGAATTAATATTTTCTAGCAAACGTCAAAAACTAGACTTAATGGATGGAGCTCCAGATGATGCCATACAATTAGTTTCCGACTCTGGATAATTCTGACATACCTATTTGTAATCTCTTGAATTAGGTAACTAATTCTAGCTTGACAATGATAACTTCACCAGGGAGTGCATTCGCTGAAAATCAACATTTATTAGACCATCTGACATCTACCATTACCAAAATCAAACCCTTTTTTTTTTGCTAAGGCGGGAAAAATGTACCTAACCGCTCACCCTGTCGTTCGGGCCAACAAACAGGGTAGTGTGGAGCACTCACCTACACACTCACTAAATAAACCCACCGTGTGTCGTCACTCCACCTGTACTGGTGGACCACTGGATCAGTGTTACATTACTTCAGAGGTCCGCCGGCGCTTTACCCTTTCGGGTACCTACTTTCGGCTGCTAAGGACTCCAATCTCTAAAACTCAAGATTGATGAGTTTAATTGCTTAATTTGTTTGATCTCATTTGATGATAATTGTTTTATGAAGAGCAGTGGTTGCACACTCTTTGTGAAAAGGTACTCTAAGAGTGCGCATGTGACGGATCTTAGATTTCTTTAAGAAATCAATATAATATCAAAACAAATGAATGTTTTAAACTAAAAAAAACGTTCCTAAAGACCCAAAGCTTAATCTTAAGTATAGCTTAAGACTGTAAATCAAATGTTTATTTTTTTTTAAATATATCTGAAAACTGCGCACTCTTTGGTATCTTTACCATATGATCCATACACGATTCAGTACGTCTTGTTAGCAATGACTCATGCACTGTTTACATATTACAAGTACCGGCAAAAGCAAATTTCAACTTTTTGTAAAATATGTAAAGATGATTTTACAGTATTGAGTGACAGTGATGTGGGCGTTAGATAAGGTTTTTGTCGTCATGTACTACTGTACTAATTATAACGTCTGATGCTGTCGATGTGTTATAGAGGACAGCCTTTTGAGAAATTATAGGCGCTGCTCCATAATATGTATTTTCTTTAATTTGTTTCAGTATTTCTGAGGAGATCATCCATTTAGAATTATATGACATAAATTTAGGCATAATGTCGCTTATATCCATCTGTCTATTTCCCATCCTAATTTTAATATTGTTCGAGTCCATGAGTAGCGGTTACCTACCTCGTCTGCCATAATAAGCAATAAAACAAAATTATTTTGATATTTTTATACATATATGCAGTCACGAGCAGAATTAGAACCTCCATGCATCATCTGGATACCATCCCAGGTGCTTTGCCAATTCAGCCGTCGCGACTATTGCTCGGCACTACGGAACCCAAGACATTAAGAAGGAATGGGTTATCGATATTTGCAGTCCCGATCAATTGTCACGAGAGCTGAATTGGTAAAGCATCTGGGACAGTATCCAGAATATGCAGGTTCCAATCCTGCTCGTGACTGCTATTTTTCGATATCGCGTTTTTGCACTTTGTGTTCATTTACACGTAATTATTATTATGCTTTACTACATAAACAATAAGCCTTCAATTTCTCTAAATATGAGTACCTACTATAATATTAGTAATTACAGTAGATTCTGACACAGTATATTGTATTGAGGCGTTCGTGGTGCAGTAATTAAAATATTCTTGCTTGTGTCCTTGTCCGCCGTTTGAACAGATGGTCGTTATCGTTGCGTGAGTCAGGTTTGTGAACTCTTATGGTAACTGATAATGGCTTAAATAAATATTCCTTTATTTCTGCTTAGTCTATATAATATTTGTATCATTCCAATTATTGGAAACCTCTTCAAGAACGGCTGATATAAAGAACCAATCAGACGTGATAATTTATTTAATAGGTATGTTTCTATTTTTAATCATAATATGACAGTGATAGTGGTAAGTGGTGAACTGCAAAGATTCGTATCGCGCTCGATCCATCAGTATAGTCGAGATTACTTATGGAATTTTTTTTTGGAAATTATATGAGGAAACTCCATTGTGAGCAGACCCTGCCTGATTTTCTCGATGGCTTATGAAGTTTGCCAACGCGGACTGGTCTAGCGTGGTGGTTTACTGTCCAAAACGCACTCTCTCATTATTATAGGACACCCATTCCCAAAAGCTAGACAGAAATGCGTTAAAATGTTTTTAAGACAACACTAGGAGATAGGTAGTTCCTGTGTCGCGGTGGATTTTATGACGAATAGTCACCCAGACTCCGAACATGCATTTGTCCCACAAAAAGAATTGTCGTGTATAGAAATCGAACCAAAGAGATTCCTCATTTGAGATCAATATATTAATCACTAAGCCATCCGGATGGTTTAAGATTTGATTATGGTTTTTGACTCCATATTGGTTTTATTCAAACTACATGCA
Source organism: Leucoma salicis (assembly GCA_948253155.1). Taxonomy (NCBI): domain Eukaryota; kingdom Metazoa; phylum Arthropoda; class Insecta; order Lepidoptera; family Erebidae; genus Leucoma; species Leucoma salicis. The sequence goes on from OX411812.1 coordinate 2,339,449, forward strand.
AATTTGGGGGATAATTATTACGAGTAGGTAAATCAGTTCCCAATAAAATTATTTGACCATATTAAGAATAATAAAATTTTTCGCAACACAAAAGACTGTATCGTTTCGTATTCGTAAACTGGTCCATAAAATATATTGGCGGCCATTTCTGTTTGTAGAAATATCTTGACGGTGAGTCACATGTTACGTTGTTACTACCTTAATGTGCGCATACGCTGATTACCTACCTAATAAACTGCACTGACATTTTGGATATACCCAGGTCGTTGAAGCCGATCGTGTCAGAATGAGAGACAGCCATGCCCTAGTTCAATACGATCGCCCAAAAAATCTCTCAAAGCTTTCCTCATGATGTGCATTTTTTCTTTTTTTTTTAATGCTTATGGTACGACGAGCCGCGACCCACCTGATGGTAAATGGTAACTGTCGCTCAAGGACTCAACTATACCGGGAGTATTGTCAAGCCGCTACTCACCATTCCATTTCCTTCCTACAACCCAACCAAACCAAACCCTCCTACAACCAAAACACACCGATGTGCTTCTTGGCCGGTACCAACCCGCTCGGGCCCGATAGCAAGTGAACACTCCCACTTTGTACCCAGCCCTACCACCAGTAATGCAATGGGCGATAATTGCTTACTTCCGTTAGTCGCCTTATACGACTCGAAGAAAAGAAAAAAGAATGGCGTGGTGACACTTGTATTCTTAGTCCGTCACCACACGTACACCGGATAGTGAGAAAATTGTTGAAATGTAACGTTTGACTGTAAATGGCGTAATAGTATACCAACCTTTTATAGTATATGGATTTGATTCCCAGACAAGACAATTATTTGTGTGATCCGCAAATAGTTGTGAGTAGTTGTTAATTAATTCTACTCGTAAATTAATAAAGTCCTTGATACAGGGATAATATACATAATTATGTAGGATAAATTCCAATTTAGTTTTATTTATAAGACAAAAAATAATAAGTAACACAGACAAAGTCGCGCGTATCAGCTAGTTCTCAATATTATTTAATGCAGGTCTTAAAAAACTGAACACTATAAAACGAGCCAGAAAACACGTTTATCTAACTGCCATATTTTGCCACTACTAGTGAAATGTCATTCAATAGCGCATTTTAAACGTTTACTGTATTACTAAAGTATTTATTAGCTCGCCCTCCATGTATGGTGTGGTAAAACACACCCATGTATGGTGGTTGTTTCGTGGAAATTGTGTCGTATTAGTTTTTGTGTTTACTGAGCGGCACGCTTGCGACATGGTGCACATTTGAAAACACAGCTGACTGGATCGTGACTTGCTGAAGGATTTTAATATAAAGCTTGTACCGGTAATGCTAGTGGAGGTCAGATAAATAATTTACTGGCATTATTACAGAGTGAGCTTAGTAGCAAAACTAATGACTGCCAAGACAATGGTAAAGAATTTGGTCCTCAATCTTGTATCGAGGTCAAGAAATAAATCTCTCTCGAGGAAATTATGTGTATTATGAAATAAAACATTTGAGGAAACGTGCATGCTTAAGAGATATTCTCAGCAGCTAAACCGCATTGCATCAGTGGTGGGCTACTATGTTAATTGACTTAAGAATAATAAAGTGGTATCAATGGGCCGTCCGATTAAGGGCCAAAAGACAGCGCATGTTGGATTATTTAAGAAGGTTCTACACCTCTCTATTGTCGCCCCGGAAAGTGAGGTATGTATTCAGGTTATATCAACCAACCATCAATAATTGTTGCAGATGGCACTATACTATTCTCAAATCTTTGAACATAGGATGATAGGCTTGGTTGCATTCCAAAGTCCACGCGTGACCAGGTAGTCCAAAGTTAAGAAATAAAATTACTTCAGTTACTTGTTATCAGCTGTAAATGCTCTTTGAATGGCGTGAAGGAAGGAATTAATATTTTTAAATAAACAACGCCCCCTCGTAAAGTTGAAATATTTACAGACATGCATGCTTCATTAGGACTTTTACAGATTACTTGTATATCTCTCATCCCAAGTTACTAATGATACCATAAATATTTCAATAATTACCTACCTACTTATTGAAATATTTAGGGGCTTTTTCATGGCATCCAGTATCAAATTTTCCGAGTTTTAACCCTCTAAAATTATGTTTACGCAAAACGCTTCATTAGTTTATATGTAAGCCAGAATTGTAAACAATTATGTCATGTATTAAATAGCTAAAGGGGCGTTATCAAAATGGTTTCCTGTTTGAAACCGGTCCTGTTATCTCCTTTTTAACTCCTATTATAGTTTTACATAGCATATGCTAGTTTTTATTTTAAAATAGGTATACGAATAAATTACTCATTGCATTTTGTAGTTCTTCTCATTCCTTGGGAAGTGTTATAATCAATATTGGACCAGGTTGGCATGGCCTCAGGGTCGACTTACCATTATTCGGCGCCGGCGTGCCAATATTTGAAGTTATATGATGCCCATTCTCTAAACCAGGAGGCAGGAACATGTATAGGGCGTTGTGTGGCTTATGTCTTGAAGGTGTCAGCTCTTCTTGCACCTATAAAGGGACCCTGTATGGCCTAAATTCTTCCAAAGATAAACGGTCTCCAACAGTGAAGTAGCACCTAATGAATAGTAAAAAATATAAGTGAATTATATAAGATTTGAAGGTCGAAGCCGAAATTGCACTTGCATTTCGAACGATCGGCAAGGTTAAGCAACTTTCGCTCATCTGGCAATGAGATGGGTGACTAATAAGTGACACCTTACCTCCTCCGCGCTTGGGAAGGCAGTAGGTCCCGGCTGTCAAATAATATCCTATCCGTCGTTGTCAGTTCCGAATAAAAAAAATGTAATGGTAACCCTAAAGTATAATAATAACAATAGGTACCCTAGAATGAGACTGCCGTTGCTTTTACTACAATAACAAATAAATACATAATAACTACTGAGGAAGGTAAATAAATTAATTGGACTTATCTCTCTCGTCCGAAGTGTATGTACATTAATTATCATATATTATAACTGTTGTTTAATTATTCAATATAATCAATCCATCCATCCATCAGCCTTTTGACGTCCACTGCTGGACATAGGCCTTCCCAAGAGAACGCCACAACATGTGTTTCGCTCATATGAGGGATAGTGCCGTAATCGCCACGCTTGGCAGGCGGGTTGGCGATCGCAGTGGATGTTGTTAATACTCGAGGGAGTGCTGCTGCCCACTCCCCTGGTATTCCCTCAGTCGGCTCTTACGACTCCCATGGGTGGATCTGACATCAGGGGGGTTAGAATGTATCTCACTAAATCGTATTGACATCGCATCGTGCCATTGTGATTGGTTGAGAGATCGCGCGGCCAATTAAAATTTTCAGCGAAGTAACAGCTGTTCACAATAGGCTATTCTGGAATTATCAAAACAATGAGTAGCTGTTACCTTTACCATCAAGTAGGCAGAGGCTCGTCTAATAGTTCCTGTTGACTATAGAGTCTATTAGGAATTTACATCTCAGCCTCCAACGGGCTAAGTAAAGAATTTATATTTATAATCCACAAACATCCTTGAATACCAATACGAGAAGCCAATTACCTACAATTAGATATATGTATCGGTCATATTACTATGTTTATATAACTACTCTAGGTTATGTCAGATTAAAACTATTAGAAATAATTATGCGCAATTTTATTGATAATAACTCGGGTCTATCACTTAACACCAGGTCATAAGGTACCCAAACAACATTATTTACATGCGCAATAGAGGGTTCAGCGTAATATGATTGATTAATTGCTTTTATCGGTTACCGATAACTTATGCTATATGCTTTGATGTCTCCGGTGATAACGTCGAAGGTAGATATCGTAACGCTGATATGACAAAAGGGCCATTTTCTTGAGTAAAATCCAAAAAAAAAGATTTATTAGGCAGTAAAGAATTTTTCATAGACATTATAAAGAAAAATAAAAACAATTACAATAATCGGTTGTTATGTCTAGAACTATTTTTTGTCCGTGTGGTGACGGACTAAGAATACAAGTGTCACCACCCCATTCGTTCCCACGGGTGTCGTGTGAGGCGACTAATGGAAGTAAGCAATTATCATCCATTGCATGACTGGTGGTAGGGCTGGGTACCAACTGGGAGTACTCACTTAGTATCGGGCTTGAGCGGGTTGGTGCCACCATCTCCCGTGTGACCGGCCATGAAGCACATCGTTGCGTTTTGGCTGTAGCAGGAGATAGCCGTTTACCACCGAAGGAATGTAACATGGTTCCAGTGGCCCGCCAATAAAGGCGGAGAGACGGCATACGGCGGGTTTCTTTAGTGGGTGAGGGCCCCACACTACCCTGTCCGTTGCCCCGAACAACGGAGTGTGCGGTTAGGAACATATTTCCCGCCTTAACAAAAAAAAAGGAAATAGCCGTTTAATCTTTCATTTCATATCGGTGAAATGAAATGGTGAGCAGCGGCTTGACAATACTTTCGGTATAGTTGTTTCCATGAGCGACGGTTACCGGACCATTTACCATCAGATGGGCCGTGGCTCGTCTGCCACTACATGCAATAAAAAAAAAACTATTTTTTTACTAGGCCCAACCTAAATCGGTCGGCCCTTTCGGGGAAGTACCACCCTCTCACTGAAGATCATCGTAAAACAATGATAGGTAATATGTTGTTTACCACTGAAGGAATGTAATATAGTTCCGGTGGCCCGCCAATAAAGGCGGAGAGACGGCATACGGCGGGTTTCTGTAGTGGGTGAGGGCCCCACACTACCCTGTTCGTTGCCCCGAACGACGGGGTGTACTGAAGTAATCCAAAACACAGTACCAGTTGTCCGTCAACACAGACGCAGAGACAGCACACCGGCGGGTTTCTTTAGTAGGTGAAGGCCCCACACTACTCTGTCCGTGGCCCCAAACGACGAGGTGTGCGGCTAGGTACATTTTTTCCTGCCTAAAAAAAACCGTTTGATTTAATAATTTAATCATTGATTAACACATTTATTATTTTGACTAATCTCGACGTCGACTTCGGTCGAGTTGCACCAGCCCACGTCGTGCCAAGTAGTCATTATAGTAGTAATTTAATTCATTTTATATCAGCTCCATAACGTACAAGTCTAATTAATTTAGTTATAAATCTAATTACTTCGTTTGCTCTAATGTCTGAGTCGTACACTATCTACTTGACCTAAATAGTTGTTACTTTTCAAGTCATTTGCACAGAGAGTAGGCAGGCTTGGATTCCGTCTGGTTTATCGGAATAGACGGAATATGTGCTACGGTATTTCGACGTAGTTTATTAAAATGTACGCTATTATTATATAAATTGGTTTTAAAGCAAAACATTTTTAGATGAATAGATCAAATATTAGAGAAGAGGTGGTTTGAAACGAACGACTAATGCAATTAGGTAGGTAGGTACGTTCCAAAATCCCATCTAGAAATTGGCTGGAATCTCACCCATACACAGTCCTTAATCTTTTGTATTTTCACATGTATTTGTCTATATAATATATTCTTTTTTATAACTATATTTTTTTAGAATTTTTGTCTGTTTGTTTGTTCGCAGATCACGCAAAAACTATTAATTACATTTTATTTAAACTTTTTTGTTTGAAAGCTCTTAATTAGACTTAAAGACTGGTTATATTGGTTACCTCGCTACCATGTTGAGAACCCGAGATAAACCTAGTCTAAAAAAACTAGCTTTAGCCTGGGCACACAGACAACACAACTTAGACTTGTCTGTGCCTGGACAGAACCGCGGCTTAGTCTATTCATATAACTATCACATTATGTAGGTACCTACACGGAATACGTCACTAAAGCTCTAAGTGGTTACGATCTATTCCGACATCTTCAGAAATCATCGTTATAATTTGCTCAATTTACATAAAACCTTAATTAATTATTATGCACCTTCCTCATGAATCACTTCATGTATTTGTAAAAGCCGCACGAAAATCCGTTTGGTAGTAGTTGGGTTTTTTGCGTTCAGACAGAAAAACAGACAGACGCGGCGGGGAACTATGTTTCATAATTTGTATAGTATGCGTATATGTCGTATATCGCGGAAGTTAGTGTACATAAATAAATAATAAGTTATTTACATAAATAACGTACAACTTCTACGTGGTCGGCGTAAATTTCTAATTCGAATTCTAGCTGTCGCTAAAAGGAACTCCTTGAATAAAAAAATGTCCTATGGGTTCCTCCAGGCTGTAACTTATCCTAATACAAAATTTGGAAGCAATTCAAAATCAAAAAGCACTCACCCAAGTGCTTGAGGCAAGTGCATTTGCAACTAATGCCGCGATTGCTATCGCCAGAAGCGGCCGGATTCCGTAGTAAGGCTTTTGAATGATAGCGTAATTGTAAGGTTGAGAGTTTATAGGACGAACTCGTGATTGCCCCGAACTATGAGGTGTGCGGTAAGGTACATTTTTTCCTGTCTTAAAGAAACTGTATCTATTTAAGCTCCATAAAATATACTTGATGAGACGCTTAGTTTTTCTAATATGAGATCAGAGGATCAAATGTCATCAATTCAAAATTGGTTTTACGACTTATAACTTGTCTAACAATAGTTACATCAATATGGTACGGATGTCTGCATACCAATATATCTACCATTTGAAGTTGATCTTACATGACATCTTGACTCATGCAACTTTGTGGCAAGAAGCTCCAATATTGGCACGACAGCGACGAAGACATGTAACACGACAAAAAAGCGTGATATAATCTCCTTATAAAGAAACAACACAATGCTTTATGTCGTATGCGCGGATGCGAGCGATTGTAAAGCATGATTCACACTTCTTGCGCGCATTTCTGAACGGATACGAATACTTTCCTTTTCTTTCGCTTTTTTCCTTATGACATAAATGACGTGATTGTGCCATAGTTCTGTATAGTGTTCACCCCCATTAATCACACACAATAAGGCTTTATGAGTTTATAGATCGTCGCGTATTAAAAGAACAGTTAATATTAAGTAGGTATATTAATAAAAATATTCTATTGTTTTTTTTTCAATTCTTTTACTGACGCACTATTGAGGCATGAGCCTCACGGTGAGAGGTATAGAATAGGCCTCTGGTCTATCACGCTGGTTCTTAATTTAAGTCATGCAAGCATGTCAAGTGCTAAAATACAGATCAAAATATTTAAAAAATTGCGCACTCAAATAATCGTAGCATGAATTTTAATTGCAAAATTAAACTTACTAAGTATATTGGTATAATGTATGCAAATGCATCCGATAGGTGGCGTGGGTAATGTAAAGTGTAGGTTAGGAAACGTTGGTTACTGCGATAGCTTAGCGCTCCAGAGTTCTTCCCCGGGTTGGATGGGACGCAGGTTTGATTCTACTCGCAGCAAAGCTCTCTTTTTCTACTTTCACAAATAATTTGTTATATGAGTAAAATCCTTTTTCATTACTCATACTCAGAAAGTAGGTTAGTAGGTAGGTAGGAAGTTGCCTGAGGAGCGGGTTGAAAGTAATACATTACAGCCCTAGAGAGAATCGTTTTCACCTGACAGCTGTCAAATTATTTAAAAAAAAACTAGTTCTATTTTCACATTTCTATTGAACCTTATTCTAACTTACTACAGCCACTCAATCACAGCGCGGTGTTTAATTGAATTAACAAAGTTAAGTATTAAATAAAGATTTTTTTTAACGACCACTATTATAATTTACTTATTTTCAAATATTTCTTTAAAATAATTTAGATTTGGGTAAAATATTTTACCATTTTTTCAATGTTGGAAATGAAAAATAATAGCTGTTATGCTAGCCGGCCACAAAAAGAAAACTTTAAATAAATAATTATCTCAGCAGTTGATGTAAATTAAAATTCACTCATTTTTGCATGTTTTTATTTTTACTTTCCTTGTATTCGTAATGAAAAGCACAGTGTTTACCTCAGGTTAAAGACTTATTTAGTTTTTCTTACTTTCACCCCTAGGGTAACAATGTACTATTTATTGTTTAAACTTTAATAAATTTTGCATCATACATATAATTTATTTAACTTGTAAAACAGCAGCTTTAAAGTGCAAGCATTGACTCTTTTATTTCATATCCTCGAAATGAAATGGTAGCCTTAGTATAGTGTGAGTCCATTAGCGGTTACCACTTACCATCAGGTGGGCTGAGGCCCATCAGCCACAAAAAACAATAATATAAAAAAAAATATGAAAAACGGGTGCAAATCAATAAAAAAGAATATGCAAAGGGTAGGGTTCGTTGGTAGCTGGACTGTCTCTTAACTAGGGCAAATTCTAGGAAACAAGGAGGGGTACGGGTGGTAACCCCAAAACAGGGTCGATAATATCCATATAGAATTTCATTCCACTCCCATATATTTTGTCCAATCAAATTGATCGAATGCAATTTGTTTTCTATCCAGATCTGGTGCGAGCCTTACTGCTGTTATTGTTTAAACCCGCATTCGCCCAACGTGGTGGTTTTGGCCTATACCCCTCTTATTCCAAGAGTGGACCCGTGAACAACATTAGGACAATATAGAGTTATTCATACCTATAGTTACTATATTTTATGACAAGCACACTTTTTTTTATAGCAGGAGATGCAAACGTAATTACGATTACAAATCCAGATATATTTCTGAGTTCTATTCATGTGTTTTTTAAATAAAATCGTACAGTTGAGTAAAATTTTTTTTACTAAGCAATATTTCCTCTTCCACAGACATACTCCGGCCTCTTCTGTGTTGTGGTGAACCCATACAAAAAGTTGCCGATCTACACGGAGAAGATCATGGAGAGGTATAAAGGCATTAAACGCCACGAAGTACCTCCCCATGTGTTCGCCATCACAGACACCGCATACCGTTCTATGTTACAAGGTCAGTTCTATGCCAATGATGATTTGTTCTTGCTTTTTACATAATATATATTTCACTAGCCTTTGCCCGCGGCTTCGCCGTAGCGAAAAGCTAGTTTTTGGGTTATATCTCAGGTTCCCGATATAGTAGCGGGATAAAATGTATACCAGTTTTTAAATATATTCTATGTAAAAGTTGCATCAAAATCCGTTCAGTAGATTTTGCGTAATGCGCGAACGAACAAACAGACAAAAAATGTTTTGTGTTTAGGCACGCCTATATAGCCTACAGTGATTTTTTCTCAAACATCTTAAATGTAGAGACATAGCTATGTTACAGCTATCAAATCTCATTTAAACTGAGAATGGGCTATCAACTTATACAATATCTGTTACTAGTTTCAGCGACTGCATATTCGAGTAAATATTTATGTACGACACATTGTCGTTTTGATGCACAAAATGCTATCCCACAGCAACTGTACATTTTTCAGGGATAAAAAGAAGCTTATACTTTTTTGTGGGTTTTTCACTATATAATCTGTCCATCCATCAGCCTTTTAAAGTCCACTGCTGGACATAGGCCTCCCCAAGAATTGGGGATAGTGCCGTAATCGCCACGCTTGGCAGGCGGGTTGGCTATCGCAGTGGATGTTGTTAATACTCGAAGGAGTGCTGCTGCCCACTCCCCCGGTTCTCTATTCCCTCAGTCGGCTCTTACGACTCCCATGGGTGGAGAGGGGTGGGAAAATTCTAAAGCCGGCCCCACACTGTACTGTAGGCTAAATATCATGATGATCAATTGAGTAGTTATGGCGTGAAAGCGTAACAAACGGACTAAAAAGCTCTTTCGCATTTATAATATTACTAGCCTTTGCGCGCTGTTCCGCCGCAGTCAAGAGCTTGTTTTTATGTTACATCTCAGGGGGTTAGGCAGAATCTCATCATCTCTCAGAGATCACCGTGATTGGCCAACGGATTATTGCGACATCACGCGTCGGTTTCTCTACCAATCACAGTGATCACGATACGATTGACATGTGAGATATGAGATTCTGCCTAACCCCCCCAGTTTCCCGATTCAGTAGCGGGATAAAATATACCAGTTTTTACGTCAAATCAAGAGCTATCAAATTAAAAAAGTTGAATCAAAATCCGTTCAGTAGATTTTGCGTAATGCGCGAACGAACAAACAGACAAACAGATAAAGAAAAAAACGGACAGATCATCTAAAAAAAATGTTTTGGGTTTTGATACGCCTATTTATTAAGTATTTATTTTTCTCAAATATTTTAAATGTATAAACATAGCTCTGTTACAGCTTTATAATAGTATAGATACAGACTACAAAAATCGATAAATATTGCGTAGAGTCTGACCGAGTGTTACTAAATCTCCTGTCCAAATTGAAAGAAAAACAGCTCACGTAACTAATTGGTACTCCTTTAGCAATATCGGAGGTATTGCCAAGCCAGTGCTTACTGTGGTGTGGTATAATAATTTAAAAGTATTTAAACTTTTTATATTATCTCAAGGATACATATAGATATACCTAGTGGAAGCGCCTTGCTTATCCCAGCATGAATGGGCCGGCTCGATCGATCAGAGATGTACCACCCCCTCACAAAAGATCAGCGTGTAACAACGGCACTTACTCCTGCCGTTGAGTTTCTTATGGTGAGCGAGAGCGCCGGAGGCCCAAGCCCCTTCCCTATCCTCTCCTTGTTATCCTTCCTATCCACCTCCTAACCCTTCCTTGGAGATGGTGACGCGCGAGTGACGTTTCTGGTGTTGCTAGCGTCTATAGGCTTCGGTAACCGCTTACCATCAGGTGGGCCGGACGCTTGTTTGCCACCCATTTAGTATAAAAATAAATATGTTATACAGGTAAGAAAGAATGGGGTGGTAGCACTAGTATTCTAAGTTCGTCACAATTATAATATGTTGTTACATTACATACAACTAAATAACACTATTGCATATAGAAAGTAGCTATAACTCAACATGGTATCGACGCCATTAGCGAACAATTAGAAGAGCAGTCTTATCTTCGAGTGTAGTCATGTATATGCACCAGGAAAATGTCGATACATTATTATTTCTATAAAATTGATAAAAGTTTTTGTTTGAAGCAAATACTATTAAATGAATATTATGCATTGGTTGGCAATCTTTTCAACCGAGCACCACGCTGGCTGACCCTCTTCAAGTGACAGAATAGGCGCTGGGGCTTGGGGTGGCCCTGGACAAGTCGGAGGCCCTACTTTTTCATGGGCCCCGACGTCAGCCACCTGCTGGCGCCTCGATCACAGTGGACGGGGTCCAGATTAGGGTGCAGGCCCAGATTAAGTATCTGGGCCTGTGCTGGACGGGTGGTGGCGCTTTCGTTAGCACTTCCGCAAACTTTCCCCGAGGCTAGTCGGCGCAGCGTCCGCCCTTGCACGGCTCATGCCGAATATGGGCGGACCCAACAATGCGTGCCGACGGCTTTACGCGGAGGTGGTCCGGTCGATGGCACTGCACGGCGCACCCGTGTGGGCGGGGTCCCTGGACGCACTGATCAGGGCTCTTCTGTGGAGATCACAGAGAGTCGTTGCGTCCAGGGTCATACGCGGATACCGCACGCTGTCGACGGAGGCGGCCTGCGCGTTGGCCGGCATCCCCCCGTGTGACTTGGAGGCGGAAGTGCTCGCCGAGGTGTATCGGCGGGCGTCGCAAGAGCGGGAGGGGACGGACGCCCCTTACCCAGGGAGGTGGCCAGGTGGCAGGGCGACGCCCGCCGAGCTGCCATGGCCAGGTGGAGGGCGCGGTTGGAGGCGCCCCGGGCCGGTCTTTGGACCGTAGGGGCGCTCCAGCCGGTGCTGGAGGAGTGGGCGGGGCGACGGCATGGAGTCCTTACCTTCCGACTGGTGCAGGTGCTGTCGGGGCACGGTTGCTTCGGCAGATATCTGCACATAGTCGCAAGGAGGGAAGTGACTCCGGGCTGTCACCACTGCAGCTGTGCCGAGGACACGGCGCGGCACACGCTCGAGTCGTGCCCGGCTTGGGCCGAGCAGCGCCGTGAACTCGTCGTGGAAATACGGGGGGGACCTCTCGCTGCCGAGCGTCGTCAGAGCGATGCTTGGTAGCGACAAGAATTGGGCTGCGGTCGCTGCCTTCTGCGAGGAGGTTATCTCGCGGAAAGAAGCGGCGGAGAGGGCCAGGGAGGAGGATTCTTCCGCTGACCCAAACCGCCGCCAGCGACCAGGGCGGCGCAGGCGCAGGTACTTGCGCCTCATGCCGCCCTAGCTGAGGCTGCGGGTGGATGGACCGGGGAACGTCCGCCATCTGCAAGGCCTCCCGCGAAGGTGCGACGCTCCGTGTGCGGATGCGTCGCTCAGTAGAGGGTACCCGAAAGGAAAGCCGCCGGCGGACCACCGAAGGAATGTAACATAGTTCCAGTAGCTCGCCAATAAAGGCGAAGAAACGGCACACGGCGGGTTTCTTTAGTGTGTTCAGGCCCCACACTACCCTGTTCGTTGACCCGAATGACGGGGTGTGCGGTTAGCAAAATTTTTTCCCGCCATAACAAAAAAAAAACAGAAAAAAAAAGGCAGAGGTGTATTACACACCCACGATTCGCCAGCTATGTTTAAGTCCCACGTAATAGGGGGCGAGCCTATTGCCGTCTACCGGGTACAATCAAATACAGGCCCCTCATCCACCACTCACTACATAATGTATTCTTGCGTATACTATAATATTATGTGATACGTACTATTAGTATTTTCTGCAATAAATCATTATTATTATTATAAAGAAATGTATCGATACAGTCACATCACTAAACGTCGTCTGAGGACTAATGGCGCTAGTACGACAGGTAAAACAAAACGCCCACGTAAGGTCGTTATCGTTTCGTAACTAACAACTAACATTTTTGTTGTGAGAGCGTGGACTTTATTACAATTATGGTTAGTCCATAAATTCGTGAAATGGAGTGTGATAAGGGTTTTCATAACGGATAAACTCCAAACTGACATCAACAGAGAAGTGCATAAAACTGCACAAACATTTACTTATTGTTCACCCTGAGCGAAAAGGTCGCTGTGAAAGACACAATAAGCCCCCTAAGTGGTCGTATAACTCTTATGTCTGCGGGATTAAGCTGTCTTGAGAATTTTACGAATAATAATAGAGTTGAAAAATTATGATTATGATATTGTACCTTTATGGAATAACTGCCTCGGTGGTGCAACGGTAGTATATGCGACTGCTAATCACGAGGTCTCGGGTTCGATTGCCGGGTCGGGCAATGTTATTGAGTTTTTTCGTAAAAAGAAAAATTCCGAGTAGCAGCCCGGAGTTTGGAAATGTGCCCTGTAGACGGCAATAGGCTCGCCCCCTATTACGTGGGACCTAAACATAGCTAGCGAATCGTGGGTGTGTAATACACCTCTGCCTCCCCGTTCGGGGAATACAGGCGTAATGCTATATGGAATTGCTGCCTCTTGTGATTGCGCTCAAATGAATGATGATTGGGGATAATTCTCGTAGGTCTTAATTTTCTCGATTGGACTGTCAGTTCTAAGATATACTTAAAAGGAGACTGGCGGGTTTCCTAGGAGCGTTCGGCCTGGTCACCTACACGGATAATTTTAATGTTTCCTGATAGCATTATTAATTAGAAAACCATGTATGGTTGTCACCTTTTCCAAAAACTTGTCTGAAAGTAGATATAAACCATTAATTTATGACATTGACGTATTTTTATCACGCGCGAAAACTTCTTAAATATTGTGAATGTGTGATGAAGTGAATATCATACAAGACCAGCAACGGATGCCTTATAGTCAAAAATAATAATTGATAGCACAGAGAAAATTCTACAAAGCGCCGGGAACAGGGATCACAGACAACAACGACAACATAACGTTGTAGTTTCTTGCTAAACATTACCTCATGTCTATAATGATTGACAAGTGGCAGTTTGTTGGCATCCTAAAAAAACAATAGTTTAAAAAGATAAGTATTGAGTGAATAATCAATTACAAAAACCTGTAAAATAAAATAAAAAAATCTATAAAATACCTCATTACCTTGGTAAATATCTACCTTATACCTTGGGATGTAAATAATAAAGGAACCAATCTGATTTAGGGTACAAAGTAGGTTGAATCATGTGTTGAAAGTAAAATGGTGAGTATTGATGATTTAATAGTATCGATTTTTCCCAATATAATCGCAATATTAAAAATTATTTGTCTCCACTCAGACAAGTTTTTTGGAAATAGTACTGAAGTAAAAATTATGAGTAAATATGTACTATTTTTTCGTATAAGTTTTATTTCTGTAAGAGTTCAGGCCGAAAACCGCCAGTCTCCTTTTATGTTTCACAATCAAAGCAGACGTTAGGTTTTAGGTAAGAGGACACAAACTGAGTTCACGCCTTTTTTCTGCAAATGATACTATAGCTTGATGCGACTTCTACCCATGTAATCTATTGTACCTAGAAGTGCCTGTCATAATTTATTTATTTTTCGTGGTTATACGAGATATTTTTTACACGACTGCACAGATGGCGGATCGGTTTAGGTTAACAACCGGCCTCCCGCCAGAGTGTTGTGGGTTCGATTCCCACACAGGATAACTCTTTGTGTGATCCACGAATGGTTGTTGGGTCTGGGTGTACTTTGTGCCCGTGAAATTGTATGTTTGTATCTTTAAAAAAAATTATCCGAAACCTAGTAAAACTACTCGGATGGCAAACAAGCATACGGCCCACCTGATGGAGGGTGGTTACCATAGCCTACGGACGCAAGCAACACCAAAAGCATAACTCGCGCGTGGACAACTTCGAGGAAATGGATAGAGGGGGAGAGGTAGAATAATTAGTAAAGTATTTGGGCTTCCGGCGCTCTCTCTCTCTCTCACCCTACGAAACAAAACAGGAGGAGTTATACCTACAGTTGTTTCACGCTGTTCTTCTGTGAAACGCTGGTACTTCCCCTGAGCTGGCCCATTCATGCTAGGGCGGCCAAGGCTTACCACCAGTGACCCGCCACCGTACCCTGTTCGTTGCCCCGAACGACGGGGTTTGCAGTTAGGAACATTTTCCCGCCTAAACAAAAAAAAAAATGGGCGGCCAAGCCTTATAAACTAAATAAAAAAAAAGTATTCAACCTACTTTCTGCTTCATTAATGACTATACGATAACCGTAAATGGCGCCAAAATAAGTGAAGGTAATTTGTTGCCTGTCGAATACGATTGCAATATGGATGTATTATGATAATTCATTCTCTTCGGTATAAAAATGAGACGGTGAATTTGTAATGGCGATGTTGCAAAAGGACTTTTATATAATAATATGTTCATCCTTACGAATACATAATATATTCACATATTATAAATGTGAAAGTTAGTTTGTTAGTTTGTATATTACCTCTTGACGACGTAAGTACTTAGTCGATCATCACCACGAAATTTTACGCATCGCTGGAGGCCCATATCCCGTCCCTATTCCCTCCTTATTATCCATCCTATAATTATATTATAATTCTTTTCTTATATATTTCAGACCGCGAAGACCAGTCCATCCTGTGTACGGGAGAGTCAGGTGCTGGTAAGACTGAAAACACGAAGAAGGTGATCCAGTACCTTGCATACGTAGCCGCTTCCAAACCCAAAGGATCAGGAGCGGTAAGATATTTCTACTATTCCTACTATAGTTCTAATAGTAATAGATATTTCTACTATTCCTAGTATATTTCTAAAACGTGACGTTGATTAAAAGCAATTAGATTAATCCTTCTACTCGAAAAAAGTTTTTAAAATGACATTAATTTCTTTTGAAAAAGATTTTTAGTAAGTTATACTTAACGAATTATCACTGTAGAAATCTAAATGGATGCCTGGGACATTTTTTCTATGGCTTACGGTCTGTCCCCTCTTATTTTAAGCTGAGCGTGTCCAACCTTGGGAAGTAATGAATTGTGGAAGATCTATATACTTACATGAGATCCTTTTTGATCTATAAATTTATATTAATGTTTTATATAATAATAATTTGTAAATAATAAGTAATTAATTATAAAGAGACACTTATCTAATGTAGCTCCTATAATTAATTATCAATATAGCCAGACTAGAATATACTGGCTAATTAGTTTGACGAAATGCGTCACGAGTAATTTACAAGTTCATAGCGAATATGGAGTTAGGTTATAATGCAAGAGACAACAGAATTTATACTCGCGACTTAATAATGTTTGTTATTATAACAGACATTGAGGTGTTAAGAGCTTTGTACAATATTTCACTGTTTTGTTAGCGATCACATGTCTACTGGTTCGACTATCAAGTTCGGGTGAGGATTAAAACCTGTTTTTCGCTAACTACTACGTTTTAAAACTGAACAGTAGAGCTATTTGTGTACGGTAAACAGCTAGTTCAAAGTAATGCTCAAAAAAATAATTTTATTGCGCCAATAATGTGTGTTGCTAGGATCAATATTTTCGAACATAGTACTGTTAATTATTGTATCTGCTATTTATTCAAATTATGAAAAAAAATAAAAAGTAGTGTTGTATAACCAATGAGATAAGAGAAATAGGTTTTCTACTTATAAGTTTAACAATCTTAACGGTTTGATGTACTACTTTGTAACCTTTAGCATTTTATATACTAAAATTATATTTTGATTAAAATCCGATGGCACATTGAAGGATGGCACACTTGAAATTTACCGAGAATGAGAAGTGTTTGGCATAAACAGTCTTGATACTAATTATCTGTACAAAGTGTTAATTAATAGATTGAAATAGATCAAATTTTAAAATAGTATAATAAATAAAAAATAAAATTACAAAACTTATAATGCAACGTTGCCAATATGACAAAAATACCTTCTATGCTATGAAATTCTGGTAGTTATATAGTCTTACT
This sequence comes from Leucoma salicis, assembly GCA_948253155.1. Taxonomy (NCBI): domain Eukaryota; kingdom Metazoa; phylum Arthropoda; class Insecta; order Lepidoptera; family Erebidae; genus Leucoma; species Leucoma salicis. Next base: position 2,356,220 of record OX411812.1, read on the forward strand.
TTAGTTTTAAGGACTATGATAGTGTGTGGTTTATGTACGTTGATCTTGTACTAGAACACCTGCATGAAGAGGTGGCATGTGAAATGTACAGCACACGATTGTACTCTACAGATGTTGCTACAAAAAAATCTACATTTGTAAATTCTACTGAATAGCTTTTTTTCTAGCAACACTAGATTGGTAAAAAAGGTATTATAACTCTCCGCAACACTGATATATATTTTTATTTCCTTTTCTTCCACGCGATCTGCAATGGTACGACAACTACAGGGCCCGTCACCACAGTTGATTATAGTAAGTCAAGGATGAAACGATAAACAGCTTATTGCCTGCCAATATTTTTAAATATCGATCTTCGAATGTGGTCTATTATTCTCTTTTTAACTATGTCAATGTTCTTTGGTCTATATTAGCACATACTTAAACAAGCATTGTTCAAAGATTTAATTACATTACGGTTTACAAAACATTATAGTTTTTTTTTTCAGGAAAATAAAGCAGCGTCTTTGGTAATTGCCAGGGCGTGACTATTTTCATTTAGAAAAAAATAAAACTTCCTAGTCTATGGATGTATTAGCAATTTAAAGTAGTATTCATTTAAATATAGAAGCGTCTATATTACAATACAAATTTAATGAACTTTATTTATTTAATGTAGTACCTAATCGCGGCTATATAATTACAAGCATTATTGTAATTTACTCAATACTGCAATTGATATATTGTCATAGATAGAACACACAGTTGGCGGAATTGTTTTAGATACCTGCCTCCCGCCCGAGTCTGGTGGGTTCGATTCCCACACAGGACAACTCTTTGTGTGATCCACGTGTTCTAAGTCTGGGTGTACTTTGTGTCCGTGAAATTGTATGTTTATAAAGTCTCCTGCGATACAAGGAGTAGCTCTCAATGTAGCGTGTCGTCTTTTTAAAATTAAATAAATCCACTATCGTAAAATTTATAAAATACGAGATTTGATTTTTATTAATAGAAATAATTGACCACTTCGTACTGCTTTTCCGACTTGGTGTACGTGAATTTTGGACACCGTTTATTCATGTAGATGTAACTGAGTATATGAGTATCGAATAAAGAATTCCCGCGTTAGCGTTTCTTATATTGTTTTACAGACTTCAATGGTTTTGATTTCAGATGTCGTTATAGTTTCTTTATCACTTTTCCATAATAGAATCACTAGCCGAACTGAGCGCTTCTCCATTTTGGAGATGTCCGAACCAAACGCTTATCCTACTGTTTTATGATACGCTTCATCATCTTCTTCGATTCATCGATATTATTAGAAAGAAAGAATATTTTACTCGTATTATTGTTACCGTCTAATTAAAAGTAAAAATTGTAAAGCTAAGTTCGTTTTACAATATACAATATATGCACAGTAATAGGGCTACCCGCGGCGATTGTAGAACGACTCTTATTCTGATGCATGCACTTGAAAACGCACGTGTACAACAAACTACTACAAACAATAGATTTTGTCTAATAATTTGATTTGGAAGTCATCGCGTCTATATTTGCTGGTGAGACTCGCGAATTATGCCTTCAAGGAGAAATACTCATCTGTACTCAGTTACGACTACAAATTGGGTTTTATGAGGAGGTTTGGATGCATGTTTATATATCTGATAATGCATGATGTTTATTTTCGGTATCTGGTTCAATAAATCATTCATGAAATTTTCAAGAAATTATGCGTTTGCTTTTGTTTATATATTTACCTGGGCTTTGGACTGCTACGTTCATGGTTATTATTTTTAATACGCAATGGTAAAAACAATATTATATGACATTTTGACAAGGATACTGGCAGCTAGCAATATGCCTTAGAAACTGTTATGTAGTTTGGCATTAGGTTGTGTAGTTATGACTTATAATTTAAAAATAAAAATAAGTTTTAGTCTTTGTGTTCCATTCACTAGAACACAATCACTTTAGGTGATCCTTATATATGTACGTACCTGTACATTGTATTTATGCATATTTATTTCTTAGCCCCTGCCATTCTGTAAACCTCTATCATATATAGTAGGCATGCGTCATGCTTATTTTTGTGACTTACCAAATGTAGTGGTCATGATTTCACCATTAGTGCTGGCACAATGGACAATCTACGTACACTAGCTTATTATTTATTACTTGTAAACGCCTTGAAATGTGTAGTTCTAGCGGACTAATACTGTTTAAGGTTTAAATTTCATTGTTCTTTTGCGCATCACAACACATTCTAATTTCCATCTTATAAAAAAAATATGTTTTACAAGACTTGTATAATTCAAAATGTTTTTGAGTCTCAACTCAACACACTTCCTAGTGATGCGCGCATAACGTAAATTTGTGTGCTATCTGTTTGGAAATAGAACAAACTGGTTAAAACTACTGAGCCTCGTCGACTAGTGAAGGTTGGTAGTCAGCTCTTAGGTAGCCATGAATTCCACCCATGTTGCCCCTCGTTATTAGTCGCAGAAGCTAGTATCTGGAGTGCTTAAGCATATGGCCAAGATAGGCAACTCTTCTTTTATTAATGGCTCGACTAGTACCTCCAGCTGATGGCCAACATGCCTGTATATGCTCACATTTCAAATGCTTCTACAACTTTTCGGAGTTCCTCTTAAAAGGAGGCCTTACTGCTGGCCTCACATACGGATATCCGGATGGTTCATATAAAGAAAATTAAACCATTCGATATTTAAGTTATACCTACGTTAAATAAACGCATTTCTGATTATTGTTAATATTTGCCTCAAATGTCAGTCTCAAGCCAAGCTATCATCACTTTGCTCAGTATCCTTCAATAATTACATTTGTCACATCCAATAACAACGGACTATATTTTGCACTGTTAAGTTTTGCCGTATAACCAGTATAACATTAACTAACCCTATATCATTAACATTTTCGTTTCATTTCACGCTGCACATCCGCGTAGACAAACGGACCTACATTCGAGGTAATGGAACGCTAAAACCATCCTTAATCAACTTGTGCTACCATGAAATTCATACTTGTATTATATTACATAATTTTGCCTAATGTCAGTTTGATGTTCGGACATATACTATAGTTAATTAATCCTTATTGTTGAATCAAGCATGGATTTCGTGAACTCAAAAGTTCTTTGAAATGCATTTGCTGTTGTTTCTTAATCATTTTTTTTTATTGCCAAAGGTGGCAGACGAGCAAACGGCCCACCTGATGGTAAGTGGTAACCGTCGCTCATGTACTTTGGCAACACCAGGGGTACAGCCAAGCCGCCGCCTACCGTGAGTAAAGTGCTCTTCTCAAACCTCGTTTAAAGAGGGACATGTCGTAGCGCTGGGGGAACACCGCAGCAGGAAGATCATTCCAGAGCCTACACGCACGTGGTAGAAAAGAGCGCTGGAAACGAACCGTCTTGGATGAGATCGTTTCCAGGTGGTGTGGATGAACCCTACTACGATGTCTTGTGGTCCGGTGGTAAAAAGGGGATGTTGGTACCACCTCAAACAGTTCCTCAGAGCACTCTCCATTGAAGAGTCGATAGAGCATACAAAGAGACCCAAAGTCTCTCCGCTGCCCCAGCGACTCCAGTTCATCCGTGAGATTGGGATCGTCGACAATTCGAACAGCACGCCTTTGCAGGGAGTCAAGTGGGTCGAGTTGGTATTTTGGTGCGCCTGTCCAGAGATGTGAGCAGTACTCCACGTGCGGCCGGACTTGTGCCTTATAAAGTGCAAGTCTCTGCCTCGGTGTGAAGTACCGCTTGGCTCTGTTCAGGACGCCCAGTTTTTTGCTTGCCAATTTGGCTTTGTCCTCAAAATGACTCCCGAATTGGACTTTGCTTGACATATCGATGCCGAGGATCCCAATACTATCGGAGATTGGGAGAGTTACTGTGGCGCCACGACAAATGATTTCATCCCCATGAGCACCGCTTCCGTGACGCAGTCCGCACAGATGTCAGGGTCCTTAGAGGAGAAGCATAGCTGCTTCCAAGGGTAGGGTGCGAAGAACTCGCGAAGTCCATCCCAATCTGCTGACTTGTATTGCCAGACTCTGTGAGACCCAGAGGCAAGAAAGCGACTAGGGCTCGCAACAGGGGCTGTGCTACGAACCAGGCAGTGGTCAGACGATCCCAGAGGAGCATCAACCACCACCCGGTATCCGTGTGCATTTGTGATCAGTAGAAGGTCCAGCAAGGAGGACTCATGGCTCTCAATATCTGGGACACGGGTAGGTTGTGTGACCAGTTGTGAGTGACCATAGGCCGATGCCATATTGAAGAGTTGCCGACCCGGGAGGTCAGTGGTCCGGGACCCCAACCACTCTTTGTGGATTCTCTTTGTGGAGGATCTATAATGGATTGTCTTCTATGCAACAGTAAATTCATTTTAAAATACATCTATGTCAAGTTTTCAAGCTAACTAAACCTCAGTCATATCTCATTGCATCTAAGATGTTAACGTTGTTATTGTCATTACCGGAGTATCTTAATTCATTCATTTTTGAGTTCATATTATCATTACCGGAGCTAAGGCTACATGCGTACCACGACACCGTTGGATCCGAATAATAAGACAAATTTCCTTTATAGGGTGAACTGGAACAACAGCTTTTACAGGCTAATCCTATTTTAGAAGCCTTCGGTAACGCCAAGACTGTTAAAAACGATAACTCGTCTAGATTCGTAAGTACAAAACTATCAAATCTAAATTAACTTACATAAAGAATATAGTTTTCACGATATACTATATTTCCAGGGTAAATTTATAAGAATAAACTTTGATGCATCAGGCTACATAGCTGGTGCGAACATCGAAACATATTTACTCGAAAAATCAAGAGCGATAAGACAAGCGAAAGATGAAAGGACATTCCACATTTTTTACCAACTCCTCGCCGGAGCGACGTCTCAGCAGAAAGCTGAATACATTCTGGAGGACCCTAAAAGTTACCCATTCCTCTCAAATGCTGCCTTACCAGTGCCTGGTATTGATGATGCAGCAGAATTTCAGGCCACAATTAAGTCCATGAATATTATGGGAATGAACAACGAAGACTTCAATTCGATATTCAGAATAGTTTCCGCAGTGCTCCTCTTTGGTTCGATGCAATTCAAACAAGAGAGGAACTCTGACCAGGCTACGTTGCCTGATAACACAGTGGCACAGAAAATTGCGCATTTACTTGGTAAGAGTCGTGATTCTCTTCTTCAACTGATGATTTGAGTAAATATTTCTAATGTTGGTCTAATTATGTTCCAGGTCTTTCGGTGACAGAAATGACGAAGGCTTTCCTCAAGCCTAGAATCAAAGTGGGGCGAGACTTCGTAACGAAAGCACAGACTAAGGAACAAGTCGAATTCTCAGTGGAGGCCATCGGTAAGGCTTGCTACGAGCGCCTGTTCAGATGGCTTGTCAACAGAATCAACAGGTCTTTAGATAGGACAAAAAGACAAGGAGCGTCGTTCATTGGAATTCTGGATATGGCTGGTTTCGAAATCTTTGAGCTTAATTCCTTCGAACAGCTCTGCATCAACTACACTAATGAGAAACTTCAGCAACTCTTCAATCACACTATGTTCATATTAGAACAGGAAGAGTATCAGCGCGAAGGTATTGAATGGAAGTTCATCGATTTCGGTCTCGATTTACAACCAACAATCGATTTGATCGATAAACCTATGGGTATTATGGCTTTACTAGACGAGGAGTGTTGGTTCCCAAAGGCCACTGATAAGACCTTCGTAGAAAAGCTTGTATCGGCACACTCGGCTCATCCCAAGTTTATGAAGACGGACTTCCGTGGTGTCGCCGACTTTGCTATTATCCATTACGCCGGCAAGGTAGACTACTCTGCTGCCCAATGGTTGATGAAGAACATGGATCCTCTCAACGAAAATGTGGTCTCCCTCTTACAATCTTCGCAGGACCCATTCGTGTGTCATATATGGAAAGACGCTGAGATTGTGGGTATGGCGCAACAAGCCATGACTGATACCCAATTCGGCGCTAGAACTCGCAAGGGTATGTTCCGAACAGTTTCCCAACTATACAAAGAACAGTTGACAAAACTAATGGCAACGCTCAGAAATACCAATCCAAACTTCGTAAGGTGCATCATACCCAACCACGAGAAGAAGGCTGGAAAGATCGAGGCGCCTCTAGTTCTGGACCAGTTGCGCTGTAATGGTGTGCTGGAAGGCATCAGGATCTGCAGACAAGGCTTCCCTAATAGGATACCGTTCCAGGAGTTTAGACAGCGCTATGAGCTTCTGACTCCGAATATAATACCGAAGGGTTTTATGGACGGCAAGAAGGCTTGCGAGCAGATGATTGAGGCTTTAGAACTGGACCATAACTTGTATCGCGTCGGTCAGTCCAAGATCTTCTTCAGGGCTGGAGTACTGGCGCACCTCGAGGAAGAGAGAGATTACAAGATCACGGATCTGATCGTAAATTTCCAAGCGTTCTGCCGAGGATACCTTGCGAGAAGGAACTACCAGAAGCGGTTGCAGCAGCTTAACGCCATCAGGATAATTCAGAGGAATTGCGCTGCATATTTGAAGCTGAGAAACTGGCAATGGTGGAGGCTGTACATCAAGGTAAGGGAAACGATTATTTCTGCGAATTATTTATCACCTACAGATTGCCTGTGACTTAGTCCTCTTCCCACTTCAGACTATACATATTTGCCATTATCTCTATGCAAACAGCTATCCTTCCTATTTTCCGGGATAAATTGCCTATGTCCTTTTCTGGGCTCCATACTATATTTATGCAAGATTTCACGATGATTGGTTCTGTAGGTATGGCGTGAAAAAGTATCAACAAACAAACGCCTTTTTATAATCAGTAAGGAAAAGGATTATAGGATATTCATCTTCATTGTTATTATTCCTGATAAACCTATTTTATTCATTCGCTTTAATTTTGAGATATACAATTTGCTGAGATATACTTTTATAAAATTTGCTTAAGTTTATTCTCTCAAAATTTGGGCACAATCATTAATTGGAACTCATCATTAACAACAAGCATTATTAAAAAATAATAAACGACAGAAAATAATTTTTATCTCTTGAAGTTAGGTGTTTTTCCAAAAAATGCAGCCGGCATACTAAAATCGGTATATTAATATTGATGTTTATATTAGTCTAAGCCATCAATATATAGTTATTATACATTATTCAATACAGCATAACTATTGTCGTAATAGATAAATAAGGTTAGCAGGTAATCGATATTTATTCATCGTATATTACATCATACACGTTCATTATAAGACAAGTCATAGTATAAACACCATTATATTAAAATTTAAACAAACATCGCATATAATGCTTTGTGTATTTTGGTTCAAATCCACGGTACTATTATACTATGCCATTGAAATAATAAACAATACTTAAAATGTGGGACGAATTACGAAACACTTTTGATATGTTATTTCAAATATGTCGCGTCTAAATCGTCTCCCTCCCAGTGTTTCACAGAGATGGGTGAATACCTTCATTTTGTCTAAAATTTCGGCACGGGGTTTAGTCAACCATTTAACATTATCACATTACAACACATATATTCGGATGCGATTTTTAAATTACTTAAAAATACTCCTTAAAATTTACATACAAAATTTTTTGTCCGCTGCTGAACAAACTTACAGGAACGCTACAGCTACAATGAGCGTTCTTGTGCCGCTGCACACATAGGCTTCGCAAGAAAACTAGTGCCGTATATACTTTCTTTTTACAAGTTTATTTTTGACTCACGCATTTGAAATTTTGTTTTCGTTTCTTTGAAAATTTATTTAATAGTTTAGTTTAAAAATATTTTCAGGTGAAACCACTGCTAGAAGTAACCAAGCAAGAAGAGAAGTTAACGCAGAAGGAAGATGAGCTCCGTCAGATCCGCGAACGATTGGATACGCAGATGAAACGATGCATGGAGTACGAACAGAAATATCAACAGTCAAATGCTGAGAAGACTCAACTGGCTGAACAATTACAGGTAAATATTTAATAGCATTTGCTATAGTTGTATATTAATTCTTGATTGTATTCAATTTCAAGGAGATATCACATCTCTTTGAACAATCAATCACCAGTTAGTTTACCTCAAATAAGAGACCAGTTGGTCCAGTTTCCCAAATGTACGCATTTGGGTTAAAGTGTAATGATATGTATGAAGATCTCGTTTTCCTTTCTTAACCATTTTTTACCAATTCTTTCCAGGCTGAATTGGAACTATGCGCTGAGGCCGAAGAATCTCGAGCCCGCGCCGCTGCACGGAAGCAAGAGTTGGAAGAACTACTGCATGATTTGGAGGGAAGAATCGAAGAAGAGGAGGAGAGGTGTAATGCTTTACAGCAAGAGAAGAAGCGATTGCAGCTCAATATACAGGTGCGTATTTAATCTCAGGGTCTCGATTTACATTGCATGTGTCTACGTAACGGAATCTTATTTTAAACTTACCTGGAGCACTCCTGGACTGGAAGGGAGCAGCTTGGCTGGTTCGAATCCTGGCCGCAGTAAATATCTCTTTTATCACTTTTAGAAATAATTTGTTCTATTACCATTTTCAATTGGGCCGTGTGAAATTCTATGTCAACTTTTAATTAGATTTCTTCGTAAATATTGGACATTTCTTTAGTATTTTTATTTTACTATTGCCAATATTTTTGCGGAGGCCTCCAGAGGCCACACGGAGACCCTGGGTTCCGCGGAGCATACTGAGACTCTGACGTTTTTCAAAATCTAAGTTTTACTAAGCTTTTAACTAATTTGGTTTTATCTAGGATCTCGAAGAACAACTGGAAGAGGAAGAGGCTGCTAGACAGAAGCTTCAACTGGAACGCGTGCAGTGCGACTCCAAGTTGAAGAAGTTGGAAGAAGACCTGGCTCTTAGTGAAGACACCAACCAGAAACTCGTTAAAGAGAAGAAGGTACATCTTATTAACTTACAATTTTTATATACAGTTCTCACACTACTACACTACAGTCGCTGACACTAGCTAAAGTTTTGTAACTTTTGATTTTAATTATGATATTTAGTTGTTAGTAATTCTAAAAATATAATTGTCTTTATTTTGGTAAAACAACAATAATAATAATCTGGTGAACTCCTCAGATCCTAGAAGAGCGCGCCAATGATCTGTCCCAAGCGTTGGCCGAAGAGGAAGAAAAGGCGAAACATCTCAGCAAGCTGAAGACCAAGCAGGAGTCCGCCATCGCTGAACTAGAAGAGAAACTATTGAAGGTATGTTGTGTTTTAATTTAGACCCTAGAGCTTAGGCGTAAGACTGCAAGTTCATGATATGGGACATGACTGCCTACCATTGGTAGGAAAACTGCTATAACATACTAAATTTAGCGGAAAAGAGTCTTGCTTCTGCCAGCGTAAATGGGCCGGCTCGATCGAGGTACTACTCTCTCACAGATCAGTATAAAACAGCGGTACGTACTCTTACTCTTTTTTCTTTTGTATGGTGAGTAAAAGCGCCGGCGGCTCTCCTTATTATCATTCATCTCCAGCTCCTGTCCCTTTTCTTGGAGTTAGCGATGCGCGAGTGATACCTCTGGTATTGCTAGTGTCTATAGGCTATGGTAGCCGTTTACCATCAGGAAGTTGGCATCGGTTTTATGGCTAGTTTTCCCTGCACTGCCGTGTTATTTGTCTATTACCCAGGTGTTCCTGTGTATCATCTGTGTAGTCCAGTTCTGCGATCTAGTATTTCACATTGATAACAGGCTGCTTTGAGATACATAGTATGTATATACAAAAAACTTATGTTTCTGATATGTAATGTTTTTTACAGGATCACCAAATGCGTCAAGAAACGGATCGTGCAAAGAGAAAGTTGGAAACGGAGCTGCAGGACGTCAAGGAGCAACTCGCTGAGAGGAAGGCGCAATTGGAAGAGCTGCAGATTGTTTTGAGTAAATCTCATTCATTTATATATATTTTCTTTATACTTACTGAGTTTATAGATAATTTCTGTTGGAGTAATTTGCTAGATTATACCACATTAAATCACTGGCTTTTAATATATATCTGGACTTACTCCCCTAGTATAAGTTATATCTTATCCTTTGCGAAGTACAGTGTGCATTATGTTTATAACTACAATCATGTACAAGAGGGCCAAAGTATCCTGGAAGTAAACAATTAAAGCGTCTATTAATTATTCATAATAAAGCAATCATTATTCCTGGGTAATGAAATATCGTACTTGGCAAGTGATAATTATAAAGTATTTTGTAAATCATAAAGTCTACAACACCAAAATTTGCAAATCAATGAGGGTTCAATACGAATCGTTTCAATCGCCTGTTTTAGTACACAGGTCACTGGATTCCATAGAGTCTATAGACATTGCTATAATTTATTGATGTGTGTTTACAGCTAAGCGCGAAGAAGAATTAGCGTCGGCGATTAGTCGCGCGGACGAAGAGAGCGCACTGAGGGCAGCAGCACAGAAGGCAGCCCGAGAGGCCGAGTCCGCTCTCGCCGACGCTCACGAAGACCTGGACGCCGAGAGAGCCGCCAGAACGAAAGCTGAGAAGCTTCGCCGAGACCTCAATGAGGAGCTTGAAGCGCTCAAGAGTGAACTCCTTGATTCGCTTGATACTACCGCAGGTCTGTAGTTCTAGCCCCAGTACTCCTTTAGACATTAATAAAATGCTGGGCTGCTCGTTAAATCATAAATTCCTTCAAGTTTTCTAAAGTCATTAAACAGAATCAAAAATAACAGTAATTTCACTTTGTGTTTAATGTATAGTGCTAAGCATGTCAAGTGCTAAATATATATAAAAATATCTAAATATTTTCTAGTCACTCTTTTTTTATCAAGGTTTAGTTTTAGGTTAGGTTGTCCTTAAACCTATTACATTATTTTTGTAAATCCTGTCCAATAAACTAGTTCTAGGTATAATTTTCAATCAACAGGCAGCTTGCCCAATAATAACTTACAAATTGTATAAAAGCCACTTCAAAAACAATTTTTAAATACAAAGTAAGCAACAAAATATTAAAAAAGTTCGTGTATTGGACATTTATCTATTGACTGCACTCAAGATTAGCTCATTTGAATTAAGAATCACTCGCTCGTCTAACCCCAAGATTTTCTTTATGTTTACCACAATTTTGAACATGCTGTGCCGCCGCTGAGAAAATCAGTATATTTATAAATTAATGCTGTCATATCTTAAAAATATAATAAACAGCTTAGTTTTGCCGATAGACAAATCATAAATGCCTCAGGAACTCCTGATCTAGTGTTGTGTTTATTATTATGATTGGCAATGTAAGTGTATTCTGTGAATAGTAGTGTTCAACGACTGGTATTGTTGGTTACAGCCCAACAGGAGCTGCAGAAGAAGCGCGAGCAAGAGGTAGCGGTACTGAAGCGCAGCATCGAGGAGGAGGCTGCCTCACACGAGGCCACGCTGTCTGACCAGCGGCACAAGCATTCGCAGGAGCTGCAGCTTCTTAACGAGCAGCACGAGCAGGTCAAGAAGGCTAAGGCTGGTTAGTGTGTCTTTCATTTTTAGACCACATACATCCTCCGAGGCAGTTAGGAGCATTTTTGAAGATCTACAACTTATATTAATGTATAAAGATAATGCACACTACAGTCATAAATGTTGTATGCAAATAATTAAAAAACAAAAGATAAGGAAAAGATTTCACAGATTGTAACAATCTTTATGGCCAAACTAGGAACACTGTTTACTAAAACAAGTCAAATGTATGCCAACGATTTCTTCAAAAATAATATGGTCTTGAGCTCGACCCGTATTTTTCAATTTTTAAACGAGTTTTTACTACTCTGTTATAAATTGACTGTTTTTTAGGAGTTTCGGAGTTTGCCCCCGACATCCAAACTTACAAACATTACTGCCATCCGCGTAAATATCCAAAAGTATTATGAAATATTAATGAAACCGACCTCTTTCGTTGAATTACAATAAATAGACAGGGCGCTGAAAAACAAGAAAGAAAAAACATTTCTAAATTCAAAACAAAGTCAGAAAACGTCAAAAACACTTTTAGAAAGGTCGTGTACATAAAATTTTGCAGTATTTTAATAAATATTTTCTAAAACTTATTATGATATCACTATGGCGTGTATGAAGGAGCGCCGACTTAAAAATGTCAAGTTTGGATTGTCTCAGGACGATAACTATGGTGTTGAGACCCTGGTCTATCCGACTGAGGAAGGTAGTTCGTTCTCCTCAGCGAGGGATTACTGGCAGACCATGTGTAAGAACGAGGATGCGACGCAAGAGATTAATATGGATGCGTCGTTTCAATGTGATTATAGAATTTTGTTTTATGACTTATCTTTACTTGATAGCGCAAAAACACCGGTCACCATACATGTGTACATTGGTAAAATCTTGAAAGTTACGTTAAAATAAGTACTGGAACTACAAGTCGTAGTTCTAATTTTGTGTAACCAGAAGATTATCTAACAGCAGGGTTTTGAACGTGCGCCACTTAAGTATTGTCACATAGTTCCAGTGGTCTGTCAATACAGACGGAGACGGCCTTATTTAGTGACGTGAGGGCTTCACACTACCCTGTTCGTTGCACCGAACTACGGGGTGTGCGGTTAGGAAAATTTTCCCGCCTTACCAAAAAAAGGGTTTTGTAGGCCGTTATTGTAGAGACCTAGTTTTAATTCCTGCTCGTATCTCTCATTATAATCAACTTTCTTATATGGCTAGGCATGTTATCAGAGTCCTAACGAACGTAAAAGTGGAATGTATTTTGATAGGACTGGTATATTTGCCATTACAGATGACGTTCCGAAGTACGGAATTAATCTTAATTTATTGTGAGGTCCACGTAATAGCGAGTTTCTTGACGAATTTATTGGCCGTGTCTCTGCCTCCGCGCAGCGATATAGTGGGGCTATGCCCGCGTGCCTCTACCCGCATTTCTCGCTGCTAATGTTGCGGTGGATCCGTCATCCGATCATATCAAATGCTCAAAATTACAAAAAAAAATTGCAACAGCGCAAAATTGCAGCATTGACGGTGTCCAATGTATATCCAATTTATATTTAACAGCGTCCGCACTCCGATAAAGGCCCTTGGCTTCAAATTTGCATATTATATTTGTATTTAATGACAGCTAGTGTTAATGTACTCTTTAATGTCCCCTAGCCCTGGAAAAGGCAAAACAAGCTTTAGAAGCGGAAAATGCGGATCTGGCAACAGAGCTGAAGAGTGCCAGCGCCGCACGTGCCGAGGGAGAGCGGCGCCGCAAGCAGGCCGAGGCGCAGCTCGCCGACCTCGCCGCCAAGCTGCAGGACGTGGAGCGTGTCAGGTACGTACATGTACTCGTCTCGTGTTTCACTACACTGAGAGCGGCGCCCCAAGCAGGCCATGGTGCAGTCCCGAGCAGATGTCACGATGGCTGAATTTTTGCCTCCCGCGATACAAGGCTATTCCTTAGTGCTGTGCGTAGTCTTTAAAAAATCTAATATAAGTTTCGATTTTACTTTGTCGCACTTTATGTTTATTTACATGGCTAAGCGTGTCAAATGCTTAGAAAATATATGAAAATATCAAAATGATTTGAAACAAAGAAATTCACGCGTCCCAAATGCGTGTCGTTAGTGTAGACTCTGAGGCTGGATCAGATGTCAGACGAGAAGATTTCTACATATCGTTTGTATAAAGTATTAAAGGCGAGACAAATGGCATCACCTGCTATGTGAAGCTGCAAGTTTTGGACCTTTGGCCCGTTCATAAATTACGTCACGCTTTTTGGAATACCTCCGTAACGCCGCTGTCCCAATTTTGGAGTCAATATTCGTCACATAAGCTGGATCCACTTCCCCTTAACTATTTAATTAAAAACAATTGTAAAATATGGGTTAGACTGCAAACGTGTTACGTTATCTTAACCCCTCCCCCATACTTCCCTATATTTTGTCACATCAATCGCGATAGCGACAAAAAAAATGGGGAGGCCTTTGGTGCAAATGCGTATTTTGGAACGGAAGCATTTGTTTAATATTATTAGCAAATTTAAATAATTTCATAAAAAATTCTACACTTCTCTGTGCAGGTCGGAAATACAGGAGAAATGTGTGCGGCTTCAGAGCGAAGCGGAATCAGCAGCGGGCCAGCTGGAGCAGGCGGAACTAAAAGCTTCGGCAGCTGTCAAGCACGCCGCCACCGTCGGGGCACAACTTGCCGAGGCGCAGGTAATTACAAAAAAAAAACACTTCGGAATTTCTATAAGCTTCAAATATTTACAGCATTTACGGTTATGGATGGACTAAGATGTCAGAAGTCCAATAATTGATCATTTGCTAGAATAGCTTCCTCTACCAATAATTCTAATAAAAAAAAAACACTTAACTAATGTCATCTTCGATAATCTAAAGAGGAAACGCGAAACTTGAATGCTTCTTCCAGGTCCAAAAAGAGGACTGGTGCCGAAACTAAGGCAGAACACGTTGCCAGAGACTGGAAGCTAGCTAGGTTATTAACCGCTGATTTTCGCATTACCTTGAGGATCACTAGCTGATCTGTGATCGCTAATATGGCCTTTGTTACCGCTGATCCGCTGGTGACTTTCTCATATACTTTATATACTTTAATCACCGTTGGGAAGATGATTTAGAGGTTTAGGGGTGAAGATTTGGCATTGAGTCTGGACACCGCGGTGAACAGGGTCTGGCATAGAGGCTTACTATCGAAGTTATCCTGTGGTATATCCGGGGGTAGAAACTGTTTGCTGTTCTATTATTACGGTTTTAACAAAATGCTTTGACATACCAGTCGCTGTATATGTATGTATTTCAACAACATTAAAGCTATTATACAATTGACTATATTCGTCACTGTTGTTGGTCTAGAAAATACGAAAGTTAAATAACTATTATTTTTTCCGTCCAGGCTCTTCTTGAGGAGGAAACGAAACAAAAGCTCTCACTGCAGACGAAGCTGCGCAATATCGAACAACAGCTGGAACAAGCACGAGACCAGCTCGAGGAGGAAGAAGAAGCCAAAAAGAACCTTGAGAAACAGGTTAGGACTACAGTTGTCGCTGTAGCTGTGAAATTTCTATGACATCAATCTAGAGCTATCCAAGCTTACATGTTTTTTAGTATTGGATAAAGCACCTATTTAGATGTTACATTGTGGCAAATCCATTAATTTAAAAATGTATTTTTAAATTTATATCTAACTGAATTGAGCACTGATATGTAATATATATTATGTAGTAATTATATTACCGGAACCTCAAATATAAAGTTAAGTTGCGACCCTCTTATTTAAATTATTATAACATGGTATTTGAGTTACAACAAACTACTAGTTGATGTACAATAAATTTAGATTGTATAAAATACCAGGTGAGCGCGCTGACGCTCCAAGTGGCGGACGCGAAGAAGAAGGCGGAGGAGGAGGCGGAGAACGCGGCGGCGCTGGAGGAGCAGCGCAAGAAGCTCAGCAAGGACGTGGAGGCGCTGCACCGCCAGATACACGAGCTGCAGCAGGCCAACGACAAGCTCGACAAGAGTACGCGCCTCGTATATGTGTAGCTCGCTGTCTAACGCACCGACATTCCTTCATTCCCATACCGAACAATTTCTTATACAATCTCTAAATTGTACTTTGACTCAATTATATGTTTGTAGTCTCGTATGAATAGGGGTTACTCTCCTATATGGTGGTATTTTCCTTCGCCATAGATTTATAGAAATTCTATTATAAGTTAATTAGGCCTCTATTACTAGCATTAAATTACATCGTCGTAATGTGAACGTTATACATTTCCATATCCCTTCTCTACGACGTAAATTAGAAATAAAAAATCTAAAATAATCCACAGGTAAAAAGAAGATACAAGCAGAATTGGAAGACGCGAATATCGACTTGGAAGCGCAGCGCGCCAAGGTGATGGAGCTAGAGAAGAAACAGAAGAGCTTCGACAAGGTTATTGGCTTTTATTTTAGATTATTAGTTTTTAAAATGGCCGTAGAGGAAAATTCATTCTAATATTCTCTATGCTGTGTGACAATTCTAAAGCCGGCCCGGCTTTAGAATTGTCCCACCCCTCTCCACCCATGGGAGTCGTAAGAGCCGACTGAGGGAATACCGGGGGAGTGGGCAGCAGCACTCCCTCGAGTATTAATAACATCCACTGCGATCGCCAACCCGCCTGCCAAGCGTGGCGATTACGGCAATATCGCCAAAAAAAAAAAAAATGAGCACCCAACATAAAACGGCCCCCAGTCACGGTAGCTCCGCTATTCCGTGGCCTAACGGTAGCGGGCCCGGTAACGGCGGAGCAGGGGGTGCGAAGAATCTCCGGTCGCGGCAAGGCTACCAAAAACGACGACCTCTGGCCCTGGTAACGCACAACGTTCGAACACTTCGGACCGACGAGAGAATCACCGAGCTGGAAGAGGAATTGAGCAAGATCCACTGGGACATTATAGGGTTGTCAGAAGTCCGAAGAGAGGGTGAGGGCACGACAATCCTCCAGTCCGGGAACTTGCTCTTCCACCGGGAGGGCGACCACCAGTCCCAAGGGGGTGTCGGGTTTATCGTTCGCAGGTTTCTCGTAGGCAACGTGGAGAGGATTGAAAGTGTGTCGAGTAGGGTAGCGTACCTTATACTCAGAATAACCAACCGGTATTCGTTGAAGGTCATACAGGTTTACGCACCGACCTTGACACACTCCGATGACGAGGTGGAGGCCCTATATGAGCATATCTCGAAGGCCATCCACTTGTCTAAAATCTATTTCACGGTGGTTATGGGAGATTTTAACGTGAAACTGGGCAAAAGGACAGACGATGAGCTGATGGTGGGGCACTATGGATTTGGGCAGAGGAACCACAGGGGCCAGATGCTGGCTGATTTTCTGGAAAAGGAAGGCCTCTTTATAATGAATTCCTTCTTCAGGAAGCAGCCCCAGCGAAAATGGACCTGGATTAGCCCTGATGGTTCAGGGAAAAACGAGATTGACTTCATCCTGTCGGATAAACGACACATATTCAATGATGTCTCAGTGATCAGCAGGATTAAAACTGGGAGTGATCACCGACTAGTCAGGGGTATCTTGAATATTAGAACAAAAGTCGAGAGGTCGCGCTTGATGAAGGCTACGCTCCGACCAACACCTGCCCAATACCAGAACCCCGAGAGCTTTCAGCTCGAACTACAAAATCGCTTCCAATGTCTAGATGAGTGTGAATTAGCGAGCGATATGAACAGCAGGTTCGTACAAACTGTCCACGCGGTCGGGTCGACTTACTTCAAGGCCCGTCGCGTCAGTAGGGCCCGTAAACTCTCGGGCCATACTCTCAAACTCATGGAGAGGAGAAAAGAAATGATAGTCCAGTCCTCAGCCGATTGGTCCTGCCTAAGGCGGTTAAACAGACAGATCTCCAAAGCTGTGCGGCACGATATTTACCAATTTAATACTTCCCGTATTAAAGAGGCGATAGAGCGGAACCAAGGCTCGAAAGTGTTCGCAAGAGATCTGTCTGTTGGCCAAAGTCAGTTGACTAAACTGAGGACCAACAATGGCACTGTCATTTCTTCTCGAGATGAGATCTTGGGAGAGGTCCAGAAGTTCTATGGACAGTTGTACAGATCCCAGAGCCCTGCTATTAGCTTCTTGGTCCAAGACCCCAGATCCAAGCTAACTCGGCACTTTACCGAAGATATCCCGGACGTCAGCCTGTACGAGATCAGAATGGCTCTCAAACAACTAAAGAACGGAAAGGCACCGGGAGACGACGGAATCACCACAGAGCTTCTGAGAGCAGGCGGAAAGCCGGTCTTAAAAGCTCTTCAGAGGTGGTTCTTCCGTCGTTCTCGGGGGCGACGTTCCGGAGTCGTGGACCAGAAGCGTGGTGGTGCTGTTCTTCAAGAAAGGTGACAGAACCCTCTTGAAGAACTATAGACCCATCTCGCTCTTGAGCTATGTCTATAAGTTGTTTTCGAGGGTCATTACAAATCGACTCACTCGCAGGCTTGACGACTTGACCGAACAAGCCGGTTTCCGAAAAGGCTATAGTACCATAGACCACATCCACACGCTACGCCAGATTATACAGAAAACCGAGGAATACAATCGGCCTCTGTGTCTGGCGTTTGTGGACTATGAGAAAGCCTTCGATTCGATCGAAACTTGGGCGGTGCTGCAGTCCCTTCAGCGGTGCCAAATTGACAATCGGTACATCGAAGTACTGAAGTGCTTGTCTATACAATGCGTTTCTATAAACGCCACCATGTCAGTCCGTGTTCAGGACAGGAGTACGAAACCGATCCAACTGCAGAGAGGTGTTAGACAGGGAGACGTTATGTCCCCGAAACTCTTCACCGCTGCATTGGAAGATGTCTTCAAGCTCTTGGACTGGACCGGATTCGGCATCAACATCAATGGCGAATACGTCACTCACCTTCGATATGCCGACGACATCGTAGTCATGGCAGAATCGCTGGAGGACCTTGGCACCATGCTCGATGATCTCAGCAGGGTTTCCCGACTAGTGGGTCTCAAAATGAACATGGACAATACGAAAGTCATGTTAATGTCCATGTCATTTCAGCACCGGTCCTAGACGGGAGTGCGCTTCTCGAAGTTGTCGACCATTATATCTACCTGTGACAAACAGCAGTCCAGTTAGGTAGGCACAACTTCGAGAAAGAGGTCAATCGACGAATACAACTCGGCTGGGCAGCGTTCGGGAAGCTAAGGAAGATCTTCTCGTCCAATATTCCGCAGTGTCTAAAAACGAAGGTCTACGACCAGTGTGTGTTACCAGTGATGACATACGGAACAGATACGTGGTCTCTGAATGTTGGCCTCATATCAAGGCTCAAAGTCGCGCTAGTACGTGATCGAATCCGTAATACGGAGATCCGTAGGAGAACGAGAGTGACCGACATAGCCCGCCGGGTTGCCATGCTGAAGTGGCAATGGGCAGGCCACATCGCTCGACGAACCGATAACCGTTGGGGACGAAAGATTCTCGAGTGGCGACCACGTATCGGACGTCGCAGCGTAGTACGGCCCCTCACCAGATGGACCAACGATCTGGTCAAAGATGTGGGGAGCCGTTGGATGCGGTCGGCACAAGACCGCTCGTTGTGGCGTTCTCTTGGGGAGGCCTATGTCCAGCAGTGGACGTTGAAAGGCTGATGGATGGATGGATGATGTCCTCTAAATACACGCCGGAGCGTGTTACACTTCTGGTATATTATTTCCTCTCTTCCTTTATAAAAATAGCAGTAAATCATTTATCGTTACAGTGCAGATTTATTTTTGTGATTTGTTCACTGGATAGGTTCTAGTTATAAAAAGTTTTCAAAGAAAAATATCTCGTGCAGTAAAATTATTTTCTCTAATTTATGTTCTACGCAGTTGCAGGGTTGCGAGTCGTTTCAGGCAGTGGGTTGCGCTACATTTCAGGCAGCGGGTTGCGCGACCTTGCTGGCAGAGGGTTGCGCGACCTTGCAGGCAGGGGGTTGTGCGACCTTGCAGGCAGTAGGTCGGGGGAAATTGTAGGCAGTCAGTTGCACGACCTTGCAGGCAGTGGGTTATGGGACCTTGCAGGCAGTAGGTAGCGCGACCTTCCAGGCAGTTGGTCGTGCGATGGGGTCACCGTCTCCCAACGTCGGTATTGTTTCTTATGACGCCTTGCGAACGCTCGACTTTAGACTAGGGATTGAACTTCATACCTATTCTTATCACCCAATCACAATATTATTAGTGTTTGTTACCAATATATAATAAGGCAGTTTCAATCTATTAATAATTGTATGCAACAGGTGGTGGCGGAAGAGCGCGCAGTGGCTGAACGGTACGCGGCGGAGCGCGACCAGGCCGAGCGTGAGGCGAGGGAGAAGGAGACGCGCGTCCTCTCGCTCACACGGGAACTAGATGACGCCGCTGAGAAGGTAATACTGTCTATAATTTGAGTAGAATACTAACATAGTATGTATGTATATTTATTTATATTAAAATCATACTAATTTTATACAACCCGTTAAAAAATAAAGTAATCTATGCTGGGTGTTGATTACGTAGTTACAGAAACAGAATGAACTTGATCATTGTCTTTGGTAAACTGATATCTAACAGATCGAGGGCGACATTGCTCACCGCAAACATTAGACATTTATCATTCGCCCGATAATATATCTTTTTATTCACCAAACTAAGGTTTAAGTAATATTTGTCAAAAACTAATTAAATGCCTCACTTTAAAAAGTAACTGATTCTGATAGCTGTGTGAGAAATTTCTTGAAAGCTCGAAAAGTCTGCCATCCCTGCATGGGGCATGACTACATCCATGTCGTAATTCCTTTTCATTCTGAAGGAAAATCTATACTCATAGACGGGCCTTTGACAAAAAAGGAGTTTGGTCCATTAATATTCGATGGAAGCCACACTCTTTTAGAAATCCGTCTCTCTAATTTCATTTAGCCAGTAGCATTGAAACGTCTCTCCACTACAATTCGAAACTCCGTTTACAAAATTATATATAAATCCCATCGCCCAACGTAACACTTAATTACCTTTTCTTACAGATTGAAGAATTAGAACGTACGAAGCGGGTCCTCCAATCGGAACTTGACGAACTCGCGAACACTCAAGGAACGGCAGATAAAAACGTCCACGAGTTAGAGAAAGCCAAGCGCGCCCTGGAGTCTCAACTAGCTGAACTGAAAGCACAGAACGAAGAAATCGAAGACGACCTACAGCTCACAGAGGACGCTAAACTCAGGCTGGAAGTAAATATGCAGGCGATGAGAGCACAGTTTGAGAGAGATCTACAGGTTTGTTTTATCACCATACATTCGTTAGATGAATTTTTATCAATAACCTTTATTCACAACCTGAACAACGTAACGCTATTTATTTATTTATGTTTAGAGAACATTACAGACTAATAGAACATAAGAAAATAAGTATCTAGTTATTTTAAAGGAGAATGCCCATCACCCATACAAAAAATGCCTGAAATGTACAACGATGAAATATACGCCAAAACGTACTACAAATCTTAGGAAACCCATTATAATATCAATAATTATCAAAAAATTAGGTAGAAGCCAGTTCCAAACATTTTTTTAAACATAGGTTAAGTTATTGTCAAGGATTAATATGCAATAATAAAACAACAATAGGTAGGTAAACATTTTTGTTGTTTCATTATTCATCATTACAAACAACTAATATCATCATCATCAAGAAACTGTGCAGGAGGATAGATATTGGATTGGTAACGCGCCCATGCTAAAAACTAAAATATATGAATAAAATAATCTACTTCTACGTAATGCAATGTCTTCATGTATATGTAATTTAGGCAAAGGACATGTGTTTCATACAGCCGCGATACGTTTTCCATTTTAAAATTAATTTGATTTTAATTGATATTGACACTCATATATTATTTTAATTAGATTTACGGTAATTATTGGTTGAAATATATTAAAATAATGATAACTGTGGACTAATTCTATCCTATTCCAAAAAAACAATCGGAATGAATTAGACGGATATCAAGTTTAATATTTTAATGGTTGTTACATTTTTGCCCTATAGTGGGAATTTTAATTCGATTCCAGATTTGACAATTTCAGTGTTGCAACGTTATGACAAGTACTAAATAGTGACGTTGCGAAATTATTCGATACGGAAATGGAATATTTCCGGATCGATTCCTCTCGTTCATAGTAGTATATCTAAACAACTACTACTTTAATAGAAACAACGTATATCAGGAAATTTAATATTTCTGAACGGATAATTTAGTTATGACGATTAATTTTATTAAGGATCTGAGAGTTTTCTTTAATAATTGTGTGTGAAATAAATAAAAAAATGTGATCATGAAGGAACATGAGAAATAAAACAAATAGATAATACATCTATTTGGTTATGGTAATATTTTATTTTATAAATCGTCGCCGTCATCGCTATCGCTATCGCTGTCACTTTCTGTGACATTTATTATAAATGCGTCTGTGATATTGTCAATTAACATATCTACCCTACTCATTTTTTCCTCTTCTTTGACAACATGGGATACGCATTTAGACCATTCGGTAGCCGTAATTTTTTGAATGCCTTACTCAAATAAATGTCTCATGTCTGTCAATTTGAAGGTTTTATAATTTTGAGCTACATGCCCCTTTACCTGCGCCCATATCAATTCGATAGGGTTCAGCTCGCAATGGTAAGGGGGCAGTCTTAAAACCGTGATCCCATGTTGTGCTGCCATTTCGTCTACAGCGTACTTATTAAAAGACTCGTTACGTGGAATCAGTTCTAAAAGCGTAGCTTTAACCATATCTGGTTCGTAACGAATATTTTTATTTAAAAGCCAGTCTTGAATTGCAGCTTTTTTCCAGCTCATTTTTGGTGCCGTTTCCAATTTTCGGGAGTGGTAAGGTACATTATCCATCACCACAATTGAGTTTGGTCTTAATTTTGGTAAGACTCCAGCGAACCACTCCTCAAAACAAACTGCATTCATCTCATCATGGTAATCTTCACAATTATTCTTTGCTTCAAAAATCATGAGCCCCGCTTCCAGGAAGCCTTCTTCACTACCTATATGGCTAATTATGAGACGTTTGCCTTTTCCAGATGCATTTTTTAATCCAGTGGTCAGTCCCTCTAAAAACGCTTGCCGAGATGTGACTTTCTTGTCCACCCAAGTTTTTTTTACAGTATGGCCTAAAAATAAATAGAGTACATGCACATTCAATATTACTATTAAACTTAATCTAAAATGTATATAAATTCAAAATGTTAGCCTTACCTGCGTTAACCCAATTTTTTTCTTGATATTATATATGTCTCCCTTCTCGGAGACATATAGATCGCAAGTAACGCTGGCGCCATGTTATTATATAATTTCCGATCAATAAGTGTGCTCTTGCGTGACCGTGCAACAAATTTAAAATTAAGATGCTTCAAAATTTTTCTGAGGGTGTCTTTGGAAACCTTGGGCATTTCTGGATCATCGTTCATCACTTGTAAAATCTAAAATAGTAAATTTTATAATAGTTTGGAATCATTAGTTATATATAAAAGATGTAGGTATAAAATAATACTGTCTGACTGATTGACTAACCTTTGCAATGGTTGGAGGTTCATTTCGGTAAAAGAACTGATGAACAATTCTTCGTATTGCGGAGAATGTAAATTCATCAGTTTTATCTTTGAAACTTCGCTTTGGTCCAGTTTTTTTAGAAGGAGTTGGCGGCGCACCTTTATTTACTTCTTTCAAAACGTTACAAACAGAGCGTGAGGTTATTCCCAATATGTCAGCAACTTTGCTCATACATTCATTTTCTTCCACAACTTCAAAGGCCTCCAATTGCGCAGAAGTTTTATTTTTCACGTACTTGTAGGCGTTGCGGATCATTACTTTTTCAGTAACAGTGAAAGCTTTTCGTGGACGTTTTTTTCTTGGGGACAATTTATTAATTTATTTAAATAAAAATCAATAATTTAGTCTTTAATTGGCACACCAATATTATGATTACATAAACATAAATCGCGATTGTTTATCGATTTTTGTGTTCATCACTACATTATTAATATGTGGTATCATTATTTTACAAAATGACAGTAGCTAATGTCAAATGTGCAATCGAATTATAATTCCGACTATAGTCAAACAAACTTGAGAATTATTTCAATAAACATATTTTATTCTAAATAGAATTAAGGACTATTAATAGTTACTGTCCATTTCAGGCATTTTTTGGGCTTTTCCCTTTATATATATTGATAGAATAAAATGTTTTTTTTCTTTACACTACTGCATTGGGATGTGATCCTGTAAAAGTAGCTATAAGTTTGGAGAATAAATAATTAAACATACAGATAATCATATATAGATAGTTCTTATTCCTAATTACAAGCTTCTTCATATAGATGTTCATATTAAATGACGACAGAAAGAAAAAGAAATAAAAAAGTGAAAAACTAATGTTAATAGAGTGACATTTGACAAACTGATAAATAGAAAACAAAACGAAAAAGTTAAGTAGAGAATCATTACAACAAAAAATAATAGGTAATACAGGTAATCATTGTGTTGCCTCCCCAAAGAAGTTTGCATTAACAAATGGCATTTGCCTTGTTGTTTATTGTATTTTTCATTACTCATACTCGAAAAGTAGGTTTGAAGTTGCCTGAGGAGCGGGTTGAAAGTTATACTTTTCAGCCCTAGGGAGAATCGTTTTCAACTGACATCTGTCAATTATTAAAAAAAAAAAAACTAGTTCTATTTTCCCATTTCTATTGAACCTTACTTACTACATTCAATGTGATTGAAATAACGAAAGTTAAGTATTAAATAAAGATTTTTTTAACGACCACCTATTATAATTTACTTATTTTCAAATATTTCTTTAAAATAATATATGAGTAAAATATTTTACCATTTTTTCAATGTTGAAAATGAAAATAAATGGCTGTAATGCTGGCCGGTAAAAAAAAAAAAAAAATTGCCGAGAAAGCGGCAATCCGATCTTCATTTATTTTTTCGAGTTCTTAGAGATTTGTTTTATATACTTTCCGTATAGCAGAGATTTGTGTTATTTTGTATTAACTTTCCTTGTATTCGTAATGAAATGCACAGTGTTTACCTCGGGTTAGAGACTTATTTAGTCCCGAGACGGGGTTTGGCACCCGAGCGCAGCGAGGGCGCCTATAGTTCGAGGGGTTACTTTCACCCCTAGGGTAACAATGTACTATTATTATTACCTGTTTTGTATACCGTCATTCCGGGATTGGAAAAAAGGATTGTGATCAAAACTTCAGACTTTTCGTCTATATATATTTTCGAAAATTCTTAAGGATAATACTTTAAATATAATATCTTTAGACTATTATAACATTTATAGAGCGAGCTCATGTAGTGGTGATGATTGGTAATCACTTTAAAATGTTCTAGAACTATACATGAGCGTAGTTGGAAACTAATTGGTTTCATTTTTGATATAATGTTTGTTGACAGGCCAAAGAAGAACAAGGCGAGGAGAAACGCCGTGGTATCGTGAAACAGTTGCGAGATTTGGAGGCAGAATTGGAGGAAGAGCGCAAACAACGTGCGGCTTCACTCGCTATTAGAAAGAAATTGGAAGCTGATCTTAAGGATGCTGAGCAGGCATTGCATCTTGCTAACAAGGTTTGTATTTGAACAATAGTTATTTTCAGATCGATTTTATGTGTAAGGTGCAGTCTCGACGGACACGAGCGCGCTATACAGAAGTTATTATAGTGCATGTGCACGCTATACAAGTACACTTTCTGTTCGCTCATTCTCATAGGCTGATGGGTTGGCGTTCTGCCATGATCGGCAGAGATCAGATGCAGGATCAATGTGAAATATCATGAACTTTTTTTTAGTGTTTTTACCAGTGACTTGCAGTTGTTTACTAGAGCTAGACCATATTACAGGCAATTTTAAGAATAAAATGTAAATTATGGACTATATTGTATTATTTTACATGATAAATAGGTATTCGAAACCAGTCTAATTCTAGTAAAAGTTTTTATTGAAGAACTTATTTAAGAGGTTTCAACCTTCCCGTAATTTTAAGAATTTTTTCCTCTATAAATGATTTGTAATATTATAAAATACACGTGCCCCTCGCAGGTGAAGGAGGACGCGGGCAAGCAGGTGAAGAAGCTGCAGCAGCAGCTGAAGGAGCTGGCGCGCGAGGCGGAGGAGGCGCGCGCGGGGCGCGAGGAGGCGGCGGCGGCGGCGCGCGAGGCGGAGCGGCGCGCGAAGGCGCTGGACGCGGAGGCGCTGGCGCACGCGGAGGAGCTCGCCGCCGCCGACCGCGCGCGCCGCCAGGCCGAGGCCGAGCGCGACGACCTGCTCGACGAGCTCACCGCCGCCGCCGCCAAGGTACGCCACATGCCAGTCCCATCCGAGTCGGTCCAACCGTTTCGGAGATTAGATAAATAAATAAACGAATAAATGTAATAATAATTGGTATTTACGTACGATTATCGTGCTAGACACCCACTGATATGTTTGAAGCCGCCTATAACGAAAACATTTATATTGCAGAGTACGTTACTTGTGGATGAAAAGAAACGGCTGGAGGCGCGGATAGCGGCGCTAGAGGAGGACCTTGACGAAGAACAATCTAACAACGAGATACTTAACGACAGATTAAGGAAATCCCAGGTATACAAACCGACAGTATTATACTCTAAGAGAAATAAAAAAAGTTAATCTTTAGCTTTGGAAAGGTAGTGAATAAAATACCGGTTATTGGATGTGAGTCTTCTCTAATAGAGGGATTTAGGCCTAACCTCAGCACGCTGGCCTAGTACGATTGACAGACTTCACATACCACTGAGAAAAATCAAGCATGCAGGATTCCTAGCCGAGCAGCGATAATTTGAACAAAATATGCACACATTTTCTTGAAAAATCTCGGAAAATCAGAGTATGTACCGTGTTCTTGGACTGGGCATCAAACTCGATACATGTCGAACTCGATCGATGTCTTTACAGTCCTTGGTTTTACTACTAGGCTATCTTGTACCCATTGACCTAATAAATATGGACGTTGGGTCTAGTACCTATATAAACGTAGGTAGTACCTACTAGGTACATTATATTAATACATACAAACTTCAAAACATTCTAAATTTGAAACCTTGTACCATAATAATAGTGTTGGGTTTTCTTTGCAATAATTTATTAGCTTATGTAGCTTCTACCAATAGGCCGCACCATGATCACTTTATACAGATTCTAGTGAATATTATGTGTTAATGATTTATTTTTACGAATATTCGAAATTTAGAAGCTAGAAGGCGAGCATAGATAGGTATTCCAAGATAAAACGACAACGCCATCGAGTTTGGGCTCGTATGATTCGTTTTGACGAGTATTTTGTCTCTAGATGGTATCCAGGGATTGATAATGGAGCTGGAAGGTGGCCACAGTAAATCTGTAATGAAACGACGCTACCCCATCGAGTTTATACTCGTTTGATTCGTCTTGACTAGTACTTTGTCTCTAGATAGTATCCGGGATCTATGATGGAGCTGGAAGGTGGCCATGGGTACTCTTGAATTAAACTTCGGAACCCATCGATTTAGGGCTAGTTTGTGTTACCTTGAATAGTACCATAGTTCTAGATGATATTTAGGGTCTGATGATGGAGCCGGATGGCCATGGGCACTATGCTAGAAAACGTCGCAATCCCATCAACTTTGGAATCGTTGAGCCTGATGTTGATGATTTATGTCCATTTCCGTTATTTTAACATGTCATAATTTTATACCAGCACACATGGATAAAGTTATGATCATTTTATTTCTACTCATTATTTCTACAAAAGAATTTTAATGTTTTCATATCTGGCAGACGTACCGCGACGTCTATTTATTTTATAAACAGCCAAATGGTAAAAATGAGTACTGTCATTAAAGAGATCAAATTTTGATTACCTTGCCAAATCCAGACTTAAGTTCCTTCATCCCACTAATTGTATTTTTTTTTTCCTCTGCTACAGAACCAAATAGACCAAGTCACAATGGAGCTGGGCACAGAGAAATCAGCCACACAGAAGCTTGAGAGTGGTAAACTGGTGCTCGAACGACAGAACAAGGAACTGAAAGCCAAGCTTGCTGAGCTGGAGACTTCCACCCGGACTAAGACTAAGGTATGAATATACATGAATAGTGAAGTGTTTATTTTTTTTTAATTTCTCTATGATTGT
Organism: Leucoma salicis; assembly: GCA_948253155.1. Lineage (NCBI taxonomy): Eukaryota > Metazoa > Arthropoda > Insecta > Lepidoptera > Erebidae > Leucoma > Leucoma salicis. The sequence continues at coordinate 2,383,974 of OX411812.1, forward strand.
ATGTTGGTCACAAGAGACCCAATTGGCTAAATTCTCATAGGGATTATACAATTGAATCAAACAGTTTGGAGTGCGAAATCACGTTATGTCGATTTATCTCTTATAGGCGAGAAGAGAAAAGATAAAATATAATAATAAAAGATAAAATAAATATTCATGGACATTTTTCACACAACGTCCTCTGGGTACCAGATTACTGATATAATACATATATTTAACTTTTTTTTGTAAATACTTACACGTAATAGATAGAAACACCCGGATACAATACATATATCTGTGTTCATCACACAAATAATTGTCCTGTGTGGGAATCTAACCCATGACTTCGTGCACGGAAGTCTGTATTACACTACCGATTACGCTACGAGGCCCGTCAAAAAATATATTCATAGAAGACCAAATTCAAATATCTTTATTTTATAGGCCTATTACATAGCACTTATGTCGTCAGGATTACAATAATAATTAACACGAGCGCCTGTGGCGAGTGCATCCGCAATAACAAAGTGGCGACTGCAATCGCCACAAGCGGTCGAGAAGAGTCACTACTTTCAACCGTAAACAAACGTCAATCTACCTGGTGAGCAGCCGGCCTAGTTTTAATCGTCAATCACTTGGCCGCCATCCTGACTCTTTTGCAAGGATTATCAATTCGGCCAGTGACGTGCTTCAGCGGACATGTCCCACTATATTATATCAACATTTTGAGTAAAACGAAGTTGTATTAACAGGGCCTTATCACTTCGCTGGAGCTGAAGGTATCAAATCTAGAGGAACAGTTAGAAGCGGAATCCCGCGAGCGTCTCGCGCAACAGAAAGCATCGCGCAAGCTTGACAAGAAGATGAAGGAATTGGCGTTGCAGTTGGACGAAGAACGACGCCACGCCGACCAGTACAAGGATCAGATTGAGAAGGTAAACCTTCACTAGGTTATGATAACCATTATCTATGTGTTGCACATGTTTGAGACGTGTGGGGCTGGCATTAGAATTGTCCCACCCCTCTCCACCCATGGGAGGCGTAAGAGCCGACTGAGGGAATATCGGGGCAGTAGGCAGCAGCACTCCCTCGAGTGTTTACAAAATCCACTGTGATCGCCAACCCGCCTGCCAAGCGTGGCGGTTACGGCACAATCCCCTCTTGGGGAGGCCTATGTCCAGCAGTGGACGTCGAAACGCTGATGGATTGGACATGTTTGAGCATGGTATCCTCCCTCCATAGAAATAGATAAATCGATTAACTATGAGCTCTTTTGTAAAAATTGAGTAATTATTCAACTACTCTGGTGGCGGGTGATGGGTTTGTAAAATGTAATTGGAAAAGAAAAAATTAAGTATTTTATATTTCACTATGGACTAAGCAAACAAGTGTCACCACTCGATGTCTTTACTACGAGTGTTTAAAGAGGTGAGTAAGCAGTTACCATTCATGGCATTGGGTACTAAGTGGCAGTTCGGACTTCTTATGTAGCCCGAATGGGTTGGTACCACCGTCTGCCGTGTGACCGACCATGAAACGCCTCGGCGTGTAAGAATAACCAAATATATAATAAAATATATAACCGCATATTATTCATATCCCATTCCCGAATTCGTGAGCAGCGGCCTGGCAGTATTTTTAAAGTTGTTGAGTCCATGAACGCTGCGTACCACTAACCATCAGGTGGGCAGTGGCTCGTCTGCAATATGTAAAACTACACTGTGCTGAGTTATTTGTAAGCTGTTCTGTGCTGTTTTACCGGCCACAATTTAAATATATTATGCTTATATAGATGAACGTACGAGTGAAAGCATTGAAGCGACAACTAGACGAATCGGAGGAGGAAGTACAACGGGAGAAGGTCGGAAAGCGCAAGGCGCAGCGAGAACTGGAAGACATGTTGGAGACTCACGAGACACTCACGCGCGAGTGTAATAACCTGCGGAACAAGCTAAGGTAACACAGTAGCTTAACGCACGCCTTATATGTTTTCCCGGAGGTCAAATATATAATTATCATTGCTCGATAAAAGATAACATCGTGAGGAAACCTGCAAGCTTGAGAGAATTTCTCGTTGGCTGAAGCCAACCTGCACTACGGCCCGAATTAACCCCGTCCCTATCATACTAAGAATCTGTTCCCAATAGTTTTTCTGAGACTAACACATACTGTTCATATGTATTTTAAATGTTATAACGGGACTTAACGCGTATATATGTTTACTGGTAAATACCTTCACGTCATACGTCCGTGACGTACGACGTGAGGAGTGGTGAAACCCAGTCAAAACGTCGAGAATAACAGGTATTCACCAGTAAACCGACACGCGTTAAGTCCTGTCATAACAGGGGTGGCCAACTTGATTTGACCCAAGATCTACTTTTTACTTATGAAACCCTGTGCGATCTACCAATTACACTTATTGAAATTTTTATAGTGCAGTTCAATATACATAAAGAGTATACATGTAGTATTTTGACCAATTTGTGCAATCAGTTCTATATATTTTTTGCCCTGCCGCGATCGGCTGTTTGTCCACCCCAGGGAGGTTAGGCAGAATCTCATATCTCACATGTCGATCGTATCTTGATCACTGTGATTGGTTGAGAAACACGCGTGATGTCGCAATAATCCGTTGGCCAATCACGGTGGAGATCACCGTCAACCAATCACAGTGATCACGATACGATTGGCATGTGATATATGAGATTCTGCCTAACCCCCCTGTTTTATAACATTTAAAATACATAGTAATGAAATGCGATAGGTTAAAACATACTGTTCATGTAAATTATTTTAAACTTAAATATTCTATTACTGCTTGTAGCAAGATAGAAGTTAAGTTGTGTTCAGATTGGTTTACTTCGAGGTTTACTGCATAATGGTCTTTTGTAGGTATGGGACAAGTTATGTTACAAAAATGTCTGCGGTAATCAATGTTTACATTCATTCTTAATATATAAGAAGCTAGTCTTTATAACACAATCATAATAATCACACCCATTACGGCAAAGAAATCATGTGATCTCTATTTCTAGCCATAAACTACAGAGCGAATTATCCAGTAGGCCCTCGTATACCCACGACATTGATAGCGAATAAGGAGCACGGAGCAACTTGACGGAGGTACACGCCTTTGTGGCATAATTCTCGGAATGCTGCTGAATTACTATTGGCAATGGATAAAAGGCTTTTGATCCGAAGCTGGTAACACTATGGGATTATAGTATTTAAACAAAAAATGATAGCTTATATTAATATGCAAGACATTTTGGTTGTCATTTTATTTTTCTATTAGTGTATACATATTAATCAAATGGAAACTCCATTTGATTAATATGAATCAACAGAAACAATTTATTTTAACATAACTGGATTCTATTTTATAAAGTCGATTGATACTCTTAATATAATCGATGAGATTATTTTTAAATTAAGTTTGTCATAATGGTTTACGAAACTAAATTTCTATGCCTGATGATATCTAATAAATGGCGGGAAATATATAAAGAGAAATGAATAGTAAAATGGGCACTAAATTGCAACTATATTGCTCAAGTATGCATTTGTTATAAATATACAAATTTTTGTAAATTTGAAATACTTATGTAGGGTATTTTTTCTATTTCACTATTTTTAATCAATAGTATGTCAAGTGCAAGTGATAAATTTAATGATAAAATAGGTTATATTATACTAAATATAATACATGCCTAGAAACTACACGTCTGCATTTAACAACTTTGGATACAAAGATTTTTAACTTTTTAATAAACTTCATTTTTACTGCGAAGGCAGTTAACATAGTTTACGTTACCAGCAAATAAGCGATCAGTTATGTGCTTGCTTTGTATCATCGAGCGGAAGCTATCACTCATCAATCAACCACCATTCTCGTGTTGTCTCGCAAATAATATCAGCAATGTGTTAACAACTCAATGGCCGGACTTGAAGCTAAGCCTGGACCGTTGCGCCGCAGCCGCTTGTTTTAAATAACTGTTTTTAATGTGTTCGTCTTCTTGTTGAAAGTGGAGTGGAATATATTGAACAAATTGGAAATTTCGGAAAACATTTTGGTTAAAATTATTCATGTAATACAATCTTGTCCCTGGTAAATTTCCATAACAATAATATCGGAAGAAAAAACAATTGAAACGCATGGAATGGGACGGGGAACTTGGAACAAAATCACGCGATAGTACTAGCTTGGCGAGTCAACTCTTCATGATTCGGTTGTCGATTCAACTCTTCATGATTCGGTATGTCGATTCGGCTCATCTATATTATAGTTATTAAAAAAAAATCCCGTAACCGTATCTAAATAATATTGTTTATTATACTAAGCAGTGTTAAAAAACCTTTTTTATTGGATTTCATTTTTAAGTAGGTACTTACTTGTAAAGTAACCTTCGTTGTAAAGGTATCCTTAATTTCAGCTTTCGTTTATCTTGCCTAATACCTACCATCCTTTAATTACATACTATGTATGTGACATATTATATTTTCCACTAAAATCATTGTACTTACTCAAAAAAACTGATTCCATGGGACTGTATGTACGACTGTTCCGATTGTACTTTGGAATTGCTTAAATATGCACCTTTTTACAACACATTAATTTACAATGTGCCTCCGTAACGACGTTATCGTCTCAGATTTGATACAAAGCACGAATTGCACAAACTTTTAAAGTCTACTTGCACAGTGTTTTGGTGGATGCCGTTTCTTTTGCTAGATATTTTTCCATGCGTTTCAAATTCATTGAAAGCATACACAATTTTTTTAAATTGGTTTTGAATGCAGTTTATCGACGAAAAGGTTTTTACCTCGAATGTAAAATTACTTTTAATTTAAAATGATCTAGTATTGAACTAAATTTTTTCTTTATATTTCACTCAACTTTTTCATAGATACAGGTGCCCTTTTTCAACATGAAATATTTTTCACAGACGGCAGGGCGGCATAGGGCTATCAGGATCAACGTCCTCAGCCCGAATAAAGCGCACCTCGCTCGCGCCCGGTGGCGGCTCCGGTGACGAGTCCTTCGACGACGTGAACGACACCACCAACTCCGTCGAGTAACCTCCCACCTACCATCCCCACCATACGGCACGTGCATATCTTGTCACGAGACCCACCCAATAACCGGTATCTAATATACCGATTGTACAATAATAATTCTAAATATATTTTTAGAGTTTCAAGATTATATTTCTTATGGTTTAATGTTTAGGTATTATTAAAGTTCTTTACCAGGAGATCCCGTGACAGATGTACACTTGTTGGCGCCACTCGCTGTGTGGTAGTGACGTCACACAAGCCCACACAAGCTACGTGTAAAAATGTCGGTGGTTTTGAAATAGTGTATTTATTGCGTTAGCTATTAAGTTTGCGCTGTCTAAAAAACTTTAATGTATAAAAAATAAGATTGATACGACTCTAAAAGGAAAATTTATAATTTTGTAACTTTATTTTGAAAACAAATAACATTTTTTATTTTCGAAACCTTAGTTGTGAGAATAAATAAAATTGAGTAAAAGCGTTAGATTTGTCTATATAAGTCAGCGAAATAAAATTAGCAATACCCAATTTTAAAACCACCTGTATAGTGTGCTCATATATTTAAATGTTATATGCATTTAAATGTATCAAATGCACGCGTTTCTGAACTGTTATGTAAAATGTCAACATTTAATTTTAGTGACTTTCGGTGTTGTAGGATAAGTTAAAAAAATGTTATAAACTTGTTTGAAGTACTTAATTGAAGCTTGCTTTTTATGTGTTGGGATTACACGTAGCTTCGATACAATCGGATTTTGTGAATGTCCTCAACCTTTTCTTCAGTGGTAAATACAAAATCGTGATTGTATTTTTTTATAAGTGGGCTATAAGTCATTCAATTTAATTAGCAACGGCTTATAAAATACGCATAGGCTTTTCTAATTAGGTTTTCATGTTATTTTAATATATATAAACGAAATTTTGATATCACCATGAAATATTTTGAGTACAGTTTAGTCCGAGATGTATGCATTCTATTGTGCACATAAGATAGGTTTTACGGAATTAACCCACATATTAAGGATATAATTTATTTGGTACAATTTGGTATGTTTAAATCAATCTGTATACACTTTTGTATATCTTCAACGAAAATAAACGTAGGTGCTCTAATAAAAACTACATAAACAGTCGAATCTCTGATAAAAAAAAAATAGCAATTGGTTATGATTCCTCCCAGTATTAAAACTTTACATTCCTAACAATCGAGATTTTTCATTTTTCCCAGACGAAGTCGGGTAAGATTGTTCAAGCTCATTGGGTGATATGTGTAATGAAATTTATTGAAAGTATTATTAAAATGTGGCAAAATATTCAATTATACATTTTATTGCATTTATATACGCGACTGAATATCGAAGACTGTTGCTGCGAAAACACCTCATTTGTATGTTTTTACCTTTTGCTGTTTTATTTCTGAAGTCTTAAAGCCGATCGCGCTTGTCACTAAAAATACTTCAGTTTTATGCAATATTTTTCAGCAAAATGTAGCAGGCGCGTTCGGTTAATCGCTATCATAAATATCATATTATATACATGTAAATATTATCAGTGAAAAACTGAACGCTTAGTTGCCATACAGATTTTAACGGTAGTTGTAAGTGAGAACACACAAAAGGTTTCTATAATACATGCGGCGGCGTCTGATCCAACAAACGTTTTAGTACAGCTCAATTTTTGTATATCGAGCACAAATTATGGATCTTACGAGAATGCGTCTCCATGACATAATGACATAAGTCATTACTGTCAAAACAACGTCTTTGTAAATACACCAGGCACAGGCGAAGCAATGTATATTGTTGACAACAAATGATACGAGTATTTAGTGGGACAAAACTGCTTGATCCGACAAGCTTAAAAAAAATAGGTAAGGTTCGTAGTAATAAATTGTGGCCTTAAGTTTTCTCTGTCGATTTATACGTAAAATGGAACGGAATTTGTCTCTTGTAATAGAGGCGGAATAACCTGTATCATGAGAGCATTTTTTTATCATTATTTACCAGTCTTCATGACCACTTTTTTATTCATTATTATAGCTCTTTTTCTGAATAATAATATAAAATTTAAATGTAAGTAAACATTAAAGCATAAACTTATTTTACATAAAATATTATATTTAATTATTAACAATATTGATAATTGTAAAATTGGCCACAGGTTGTAACAAGTTATCAGTTGGTATGCCAATTAAACAATTTTTCATGATTTTTATAAGATTCGTTTTATTTTTACTATCCCCAGATATGTAATCTTCTATATTTTAGTCGGGAGTGCGCTTCTCGAAATTGTTTGTAGCGTTCGGGAAGCTAAGGAAGATCTTCTCGTCCAATATTCCGCAGTGTCTGAAAACGAAGGTCTACGACCAGTGAACCGACAACCGTTCTCTTGGGGCGCCTATGTCCAGCAGTGGACGTCGAAGGGCTGATGGATGGATGGATATTTTATTTCTAAAAGATGTTCTATAGTTAATATGACAATATTTTCTTAATATTACCCATGGACTTAATGTCAATATGAAAATATCTCGCTTCATTATATCTAATTTAAACTTTGATACCTTATTTTGATGATTGTTTTTCTACCTACTCCATCAAATTTAAGTAAAAAAATCCCATGTGTGCAATTCACACGGTAGCATTGACTGAAAAGTAGCCTACGAGAGATTGAGATGGATATAGAGTATCAGGAGTATTAGGATAAATGTAAAGTTTATTATTTTTTACCCACCTTATGATTCCATCCATCCATCAACCTTTCATCGTCCACTGCTGGATATAGGCCTCCCCAAAATGGAGGTTTTACCATAATCGCCACGCTTGGCAGCCGGGTTGGCGATCGCAGTGGATGTTTTTAGTACACAGGGGAATGCTGCTGCCTGGTCCCCCGGTAATCCCTTAGTCGGCTTTTACGACTGCCATAGGAAGAGACGGGGTGAAGCTATTCTTGGTGCCGGCCCCACACTGCACAGCCAGGTAACCTCTCATTAATTAAATTTAATGGAGCATTAAAATTCATTTAAATTTTGGTTATCTGCAACGATATAATGGATGCCGTAGGAATTCATGAGACAACTTAGGCAAAAGATCTTGTGAACCCTCACCATAGCAACATAAACAACAAAAGTATATATTCACTTCGGGGGTAGGTGAGAAATAGTTATTTGTGCAACAAGAGAGCAGTCCTTTTTTGCTGCGAGTGGTGATTTTGAATCCTGAGTGCGGCGAGGGATTCAAAGGCACGAGATGCAAAAAACTGCTCTCGTGTAACACATAACTTTTCACTTCAGCAGCGAGAACACTTTAGAAGATAAAATAATAAACAGGAATATATTGAAATAACTATTTATTGTGAATCAAAATAATTAACATTGTGAGATGATCGCCTCGTCTGTGATAAATCTAAAAAAATAAGATAGCAACACCGTCTCCGAAAAACTGCTAATGGCCTTTGTAAGTCTCCATTCATTGAAGACATGATTAGGGTTGCCACCCGTATTTATTATAAAGTATTGTACGTTATTTATGGTAATTGTACTCTATACTTTATGAGAACAATAAAGTACTCGAAAATACTTTATTTCGCATGATTGCCCAAAACAGAACGATGGAGTTACTGGGCTGGATGACGGTATCGATTGTTGCCGAATAGGTTCCCTCTAGAGTGGCGGTCGCCTCGTTAACGCTCATTATTAAATGCAACCTATCCTTTATTAAACATTGTCATTTTGTCAATATCGGTATCAAAACTTATATAATCTAAGTATATAGTTCTACATGATATTCTGATGTTTTTAAGCATTTGACATGATTAGACATATAAATTAACACAAAGTGTGAAAAAAAAATTGAAAATAACAGTCACGAGCAAACGTAATTCGATTTTTGACGATTCGATTTTGATTACACATTTTCGCACTTTGTGTAAATTTATATGGCTATGCATGTCATGCATGCTTTAAAATATATAATTAGGTATATCAAAACTGATGAAAAAATTTGATCTATATTTTTTTAGCATTTGACATGCTCCACTACTTTTTAAAGTATAAACTATTTGTGAATAAAGAAAAAGAGATTGGCCGTGTGGGACCGGCCTTAGAATTGTCCCACCCCTCTCTACCTACAGGAGTCGTAAGAACCGACTGAGGGAATACCGAGGGGGTGGGCAGCAGCACTCCCTCGAGTATTGACAACATCCACCGCGATCGCCAACCCGCCTGCCAAGCGTGGCGATTACGGCATTATCCCCCATGACGGGACCGCTCGTTGTGGCGTTCTCTTGGGGAGGCCTATGTCCAGCAGTGGACGTTGAAAGGCTGATGGATGGATGGCTATCTCAAAAAAAAAATTAAAATGTTACTTTGTCTCACTCAGTAGCAAAATCGCATTTTGCTCTCTGATTTCAAGCAGCAAAACCTACATGTTTGAGCTACTGAAGTGAAAAATACTTTATACTAAGTGAATATAGCAAAACAGATATATTAGTTTTGTTATTGAATGCATATTACTTTCAACAAACTTAATATTGTGTACACCGTGGTCATATGGTTTAAGTATTGATCACGCAAGGCGGAGACCGAGGTTTCAAATCAACTATAAGGAACAATAATAATCAACTATATACCAATCGAAATTAGCAGTCAGGAGCAAGGGTCACGATAGCTGAATTGGCAAAAGCATCTGGACGGTATCCAGGAGATGCAGGTTCGAATCCTGCTCGTGACTGTTATTTTCGATTTCACATTTTTCACTTTGTGTTTATGTATATATACCAAGGAATACTTTTTGTGACAAAAAAAAAAATATTTCAAAGTTAAAATAACTAATGGACTTTTCTGCAACTGACTGTTAATTCTATACATCCAGAGTCGGACTGGCCATATAGTCGGGGTGGCGTGTGCCAGCCGGGCCCTAGCTTGCGAGGGCCCCGAACGGGTGTAATTTAAGGGGCTCGCTAGGTAGGCGCCGACGGGGCCCGCCCTCCAGCGCCTCGATAACGGTCAATGGGGTGGGCTTGCCAATCCAGGCCCACATCAAATATCTGGGCCTGGTATTGGACGGACGGTGGCACTTTGACGAGCACTTCCGCCGTTTTGCGCCAAAGCTCGTCGGCACGGCGTCCGCCCTTGGGCGACTGATGCCGAATTTGGGCGGACCGAGTCTCGCGTGTCGACGACTCTACGCGAGGGTAGTGAGGTCGATGGCACTGTACGGCGCGCCCGTGTGGGGGGAGTCCCTGGCCGCTCGCAATAGGGCCCTTCTGTGGCGTCCACAGAGGGTCGTAGCGGTCAGGGCAATACGCGGGTACCGCACGGTCTCGACCGATGCAGCCTGCGCGTTGGCCGGAACCCCGCCGTGGGATCTGGAGGCGGAGGTGCTCGCCGACGTCTATCGGCGGGCGTCGACGGCGCGGGCGAGGGGCAGCCGCCCCTCGCCGAGCGCAATGTCATCGTGGCGGGAAGATGCCCGCCGCGCCACCGTCCTAAAGTGGAGGTCTCGGCTGGAGACGCCCCGGGCTGGTCTCTGGACCGTGGGGGCGCTCCAGCCGATTTTGGAAGAATGGGCAGGGCGACAGCACGGGATCCTCACCTTCCGGTTGGTGCAGGTTTTGTTGGGGCATGGTTGCTTCGGCAAATACCTGCACAAGATCGCTAGGAGGGAGACGACCCCAGGCTGTCACCACTGCGGCTGCGACGAGGACTCGGTGCAGCACACGCTCGAGTCGTGCCCGGCCTGGGATGTGCAGCGCCGGGAACTCGTTGCAGTCATAGGCGTGGACCTGTCGCTGCCGGCCGTTGCGCGAGCGATGGTTGGCAGTGACAGGGCCTGGACCGCGGTCGCCGCCTTCTGCGAGGCTGTCATCTCGCGGAAGGAGGTGGTGGAGAGGGCCCGGGAGGAATCCTCCTTCGCGGACCCGATTCGCCGCCGGCGCGCGGGGCGGCATGCGCGCGCTTACCTGCGCCTGATGCCGCCCTAGCCGAGGCCGCGGACGGTGGGGTCGGAGAGTACCCTGCCGTCCGCGGAAGCCTACCGCGAAGGTGCGACGCCCAAGTGCGCGAGGCGTCGCTCAAGAGAGGGTGCCCGAAGGGGCTGCCACCTGCGGATCGCGGTCGAAACGACGCGGTACCCGTGATCCGCCGTAGTAAGGACGGGTGGAGGCGCACGGTGGGTTTTTAGTGGGTGAGAGCCCCACACTACCCCGTTGTCTCCCCGGGCAGCGGGGTGTGCGGTAGGACATTTTTGCCCACATAAAATAAAAAAAATAAATAAAAAAAGGGGCTCGCTAGGTAGGATAGAGGACCCGCGCAGGCTAGAACACAGAATCGGATCTAATCAAGAATGACGAGAACAGCAGCTTTTACGATCGAGTTTATTAACAGCTTAGCTGAAACTGTACTTTAGGTACCTAATAATATATGTAGGTATATCGATGATAATAATTAATAATTTGTATAGGTAGGTACTTCATTATTTTCCGATAGTATCCCATCTACCATTATCCAGTCGCGGGCCCTGACGAGAGCCAGCCGGGCCCTTCCGGCCCAGTCCGACCCTGATACATCTATGTGTTTCTTTATCGTGACGCATTTTCGTTTTATCGAGTTTCAAATCACGATTCTAAAGAAGTATTCACTTCAAAAAGTAAAGCAAAGTAAATCTTAAAACTTATAGATTCGTTAACAATAGACTATCAAGTCCCTAGAATTAACGGACTGGCCCGACCGGGGAAGTACCACACAAACAAATTAATGATCGAATTAAAGCCGTTATTTAACTATCTACAGTTGTAGATACTCCTAGTGTTCTTTCGTATGGTGAGTGAGAGCGCTGGAATCCCAAACCTCATTTCCTCATTATTCTCTTCACTGTCCACTTCACCATCTCTATCATACGCTCTCCCGTAGACAGAGGATATAATTAAAGATGGAACCTATATATTCATATCCATTAAAAATATCAGTGATATTGGAGGTATTCATGTATCAGTAATCCGACTCAATCTGATATGCTAATACGGGTGTTTTGCTAATATGCCATATTCACTTGAAAATTCAAAACCTGTTATTAATTTAACAGCTTTTTTAACCTATTGACCATTTTGTCAATGATTGAAATTGAAAACGTTGACATTAAATTGACACTGAACATTCAAAACCTGTTATTTATTTAACAGTTTTTTTAACCTGTTGACCATTGATGATTAACAATTAAATTACACTAACGAAAAAACCGTCAACGACCCATGCCTACTTACTATATCCATAGACTAGATAGAATCGCATATCGGTGAGAACTAGAGATGTGTAACTCAGGAGTGATTAATAATAATAATAATAATCTTTATTGAGTTAAGCATAAACATTCAATAAAATGGAGTCGCTGCCTCCTGAATTAGGTTGTACCTGTGTCTCAGGAGACAGTTCCTTCCCGTATTAGGTATAGGCACATGACTTTGTTAATACAATATTGGTGAATTATGATTAATTCAAAGAATGCAAAAAAATAAGATAATAATATTTAAAAAAAGAAAAATAGTGTTTGTGTGTGTGTGTGTGCGTGTATATATATGTTGGTGTGTGTGTGTGTGTTTGTATTTGTGTGCGTGTGTGCACGTGGGTGTGTGTGTGTGTGTGTGTGTGTGTGTGTGAGCATGCGCGCGCGCGCGCGTGTATGTGCGTATGTGTGTGTGTGTAGGAAGAGCGTGATTAAGTGGCTAAGCGCCAATGTGCGAATGTGAACCCATGTGCTTACATGGGTCCTCACTCAAGCACTCTTGTTGGTAACGAATGATTCAGCTTCTTCGTAGTTCATACCACTAAGGAACTCCTGAATATATTTTTTAAAGCTGTGGTTATTGAGGTTTTGAATACCCACATTTATTATTTGGTTATACATAACCGGCGCTCTGTAACTGTAAAATCTCTGCTCGAAACTAGATTTAGTGGATGGAACTGGGCATCTAAAACGTCGTTTTGTAGATTTTGGTAGTTGTGGGATTGTAATTCTGTGGTACCTACGTAGGGCCTCCCTTATAAAAATTTGGCGAATTGTGAGGACTCTAGTGCGTTGAATCACATCCGTCGTAGGGTGCCTATACGGTAAATACATAAGGACTTTTAAGGATGGCTCGCTGGGCACACTCAAGTTCTATAATTACTGCTTTAGATGCCCCACCCCATGAACAAATACAATAAGTTGCCACAGATTCACACAGCGCTTTATAGATTCTTATTAGCATGTTTACGTGTACGATAGGAAAATATAAATCATCTTCCATAATCGAGCACTTAAACTACTGATATGTTCCTCCCATCTCAGTTTATCATCCATTATTATACCCAAATATTTGACATTACTCGCTTTAGTTAATGTATCACAGTTACACTTGGTCTTCCAGTTAACGCAATTTTGATTGCAGGGATAGGTATGGATTTTGATACTGAAATATGGACGTGGGCAAGACGCCCTGGTCTTTGTAAAGCACATATATTTACTTAGCCGTGTTCAGTGTGAGCAGATTATTTTCGAGCCACCTAGTTACTATACTAAGCCCATTTTCAGTAGCTTTTTTTACCTGTTCCCAAGTACGGCCATGAAACAATAGTACAGTGTCGTCTGCAAACATTATGATTTCTGCCTTTTGTAGAATCGTTTCTGCAAGATCATTAATATAGGCTAAGAATAGCGTAGGCCCAAATGTGCTTCCCTGAATTATACCAAAAGTACAACTTGCTATATCGCTTAAATGCTTATTTACTCTCACTCGCTGTTCCCTGACCGACAGATATTCTTGGAACCATTTGAGCACGTGACCCCTTACGCCCATCATCGTTTCTAGCTTTGAAATCAATATAGGAATCGAGATTGTATCGAAAGCTTTTTTTAGGTCCTCCAATTACCTTATCCCCTGCATCCACGTGTTTGGTGATTAATGATACTAGTTTTAGTACAGCGTCGTTCGTGGAAAGGCCATTTCGGAATCCAAATTGGTGCTCCAATAAAAGCTTGTTCTGTTCCAGATACTTTGACAATCTTTTATTAACTACTTTTTCTAGTACTTTAGACAAACTGGAGAGCAGCGATATAGGTCTATAGTTGGTTACAGTCGCCGTTTTGAACGCTTTTGGAAAAATCGCGTGCCCTAAACTAAGATTACACAGATGACTTAGAGGTTCAATCAAGCTAGATCTTGCCTCAATAATTAGTTTATTGGTGATATTGTCACATCCTGGTGCACTACTGCGATTCATTGTTAATAGTATGCACTTTATTTCCTTTGGGTCCGTAGGAGAAAATGTCATAGAAGAAGCAGGGCTACGGATGTGGTGTTTTTGTATACTACTAGCTAACTGAGTTTCTGTTTTATTGAGTTTACAAAGTGTCGCCATAGCTAAGTCTCTACCGATATTTGTAAAGTATGTATTAACTTTGTTTAACGATTCAAGTGGTGATGTACATATTGAGAGTAGTTCTTTAGAGGTATCATGAGTTTTAGTCATATTGCAGATATCCTTAATTATATGCCACTTTTTTTTATTATTACCATATTTTTTTTCCAGTTCTGATTGATAATATTGTTTTCTTAGATTCTTAATTATTTTGTTACATACGTTTTTGTATTTTTTATAAGTTAACAGTATTTGTCGGTTTTTTGGGCAAATCTTTGTATGTTTATATAGCTTATCTCTTTTACGGATGCATTGTACAACACCCGCCGTTATCCATGGCTTAATCAGTGTATTTTTTTTGGGTATCTTTTTTATCATTGAACAGTTATTTATTACAGTTTGGATTTGTTGCAATAATTGTTCCGTGGCCAAATTAACGTCATTTAAAGTATAAAAATTAGACCAATCTATTGTACTCAAATCCTTTATCGCCGAATTGTAATCAAGAATTTTGTCGTTCGAACAATTATAACTTCTTTTATCAGTAACCTGTTTCATGTATAAAAGAATTGGGCAGTGATCTGTTAGCTCAGGAAGTACTATCGTCTGCCAACTCACGCTTGCTTTTATCATCAAATGATCTAAACAGCTATTTGATCGAGTTGATAGTGTTATTCCCACTTGGAGACCATGACAGGCCATTAGACATAGGTAGTCGTTTCGATAACTACTGACTCGGTCACTAGGTAAAGTGTTGATATTTATGTCTCCTGTAAATATAATGTCCTTATTACTAACCGATCTTAATAACATGTGAAGTGATGCTAAGTATTTTGCTGGGTTACTATAACAAGGTGGTCTGTAGGAACAAATAAAACTGTATCTCTCAGTTTCTAATACTAGGCAATTTCCTTCCTCTAGATCAGGCTCAAAGGAAACAATATTCAAGTCAGACCTTGCATATGCTACTATACCATCATTTTGATTTAGGTTATTTGTAGAAAAGTATAAATTATAATCGTCTTAACTCGGCGGGCTGATATCTTTCTTGGTCCAGCATTCCGTTAGGACTATTGTGTCTATCTTTATATTCAGCGTATTCACAAGATTGATACAAAAGATGTATAATCTTTCAAAATGCGTAATCACTCTTTAAATCTTTGGTTTCGAAAATACATCTTTAACTCACTACGTTAGGATTGATTAGATGGAGTGGAATGATGGACGTAGATTTAGAATGAGACAACAGATAAAGGATATTGTGAATTAAAAAGAGATAACATAAGTTGTAGGCACGCACAAACGCACTCTTTTAAAATACAATGACCATAGGTACACAGAAACTTAGACTCTGTCGTTTTAATAAAAAGCTCAAAACCGGTTGCGACTTGAGGGAATGAGAGAATAACTACATGAATCAATGGATATTTGCATCACTGATCAATCGAATGAATAACGCCATTCGTAACCAAAGATTTAAAAGAGTTAAAGATTTAAAAGAGTTAAAGATTTAAAAGAGTGATTTAAATCTTTCGAAGAATAAGATTTATAAATCACTGATCTCATTGGTGATTTAGTTTGCGCATCTCTGGTGAGAACATCGTACGTATCATATCGGCCAGCACATCGTACGTATCATTGGGTTAAAAATGGTGGTGGGAATTGATATGCAGCCTGAGTATGCAGTATATCTCTATATCCTCCGTATTAGATATTAGTGATATTCATATATTAGTTTACATATTATGATATTACTTGAAGAATATATTCATATCAGCTGATATTGGCAAATATCGGTATTAACCTCAGACTAAATATATCTAGACAGAGCAAAGAAAATTCTTTGACATGTATAAGCGAGAACACAAGCTACAGTTTACTGGTGCAAAAAAACAGACAAAGTAGTAGTAGTTTTTTTGTCTTTGTCGCCGTGGCCAGTTTTTGGTATTGTCACGATGTCATAATGCTTTGTCTGTCACGCTTTAACTGACATAATCGAACATTTGTATAAAAATTCGGGTTTTACATTATATTTACGTATTTAATTAGTGTCCTGCCAGCCTGCAATCCACAGGCTGCAATCCAGCTCGAATGCGTACCGCAGTGCGGGTAAGGGCGTGCCCCAGAGGTGACGCGTACCGACCCGCCCCCGTCGATACGAACAATGGCAGATGCGGCGATGGGGGCCGCCACCCATCACGCCTTAACCAGTTTGGCGAGTCGAGGGGAGCAGTGTCGAGTAGGCACGTGGAATGTAAGAGGTGGTGTGGAAGGTAACTTACCTTACGAGCTGGTAACCGGTATGTCGGACAGACAGCTTGATGTGCTCTGTGTAACAGAGACCAAGTGTAAGGGCAGTGACACCTGTGATCTTCCTGGTGGAGGGATAGCTCTGTGGTCTGGTGTACCGCAGAGCGATCGGGCCAGTATGGGAGTGGGGGTGTTGCTGTCCGCTCGCTTGGCCTCAGGTGTGAAAGACTATGGAATGAATAAAACTAGGTGTCACCAGGGTCTTCATGGTCGCAGCTTATACTCCAGTAGGCTCTTCGGAGGCATCGGATCTAGAGAAGTTCTGGGATAATGTTAGGGAAGTTCTGGTTTTGGCAGAAGCTAGTGAACGTGTGATAGTATGCGGAGACTTGAATGGATGGGTTGGAACCAAGCATCCAGACTTCGAGGACGTGCTTGGTTCAGTTGGTGATAAGAGAGTGAACGATGCAGGTAGGCTCATTGCGGATGTATGTATGGAGAGAAACCTTATTGTGTCAAACACATATTTTCAACATAAGGACATCCATATGTATACATGGAGAAGGAATGAACAGAGAAGTATGATAGATCTAATTCTGATAGACAGTCGCCTCCGAAGTAAAATTCTGGATACAAGAGCCTACAGGGGTCCCACTGTCGACACGGACCACAATCTTATTGTGAGATTTAGTGGTCTGTTCAGAAAGTGGAGACACTGGCGAGAGCGTGTCCACTTCGGAGGGCTTGAAAGAATAAAGATTGAAAAGTTGCAAGAAGAGAGTGTAAGAGCAAAGTATGCAGAGGGTGTCCGTGAACGGCTGACAATGGCAAGTCAGCCGGAATCTGGCATGGAAGAATGCTGGAGAGTATTGAAAGAAAGTATGGTAGATACAGCGAAAGAAGTATGTGGATGCTCAAAGAAGCATAGGAAAGTGAAAGGTGATGCATGATGGGATACGGTAATAGCAGCTTCCGTAGACCAAAAGAAGAAAACATGGCTGGACTATGTATCTTCTTTGAAGCTGAGTGCAAGTATGAAAGAACAGAAGATAGAAATATACCGGCAACGTAAGAATGACACCAAAGCTAATATGATTGCAGAAGAAAGGCTGACCAAAAACTTCGAGAGCAACACCAAACTTTTCTGGAGGGAGGTGGAGAAATCTCGGAGTGGTTGGTCAGCTTTCAGAATGAATAAAATAAGGTTTAAAGGAGGAGACATTCTTACGCAAACACAAGATGTGTTAAGCCGATAGAGTGAATATTTTGGAGATATGTATGCGGATGTTCAAGGTGATGCTAGTGCCACAATACATGTGGTCTAACAGATCAGCATTCGGTATCAGCATCCTCTGATGAAATTAGTATCGATGAAGTTGAATGGGCGATTAGAAGTTTGAAAAATGGTAAGGCAGCGGGTATTGATATGGTGTTTGCTGAGATGATCAAGCTTGGAGGCTCATGTGTCCGGGAATTCTTCCTGATGCTTCTCAATTTATGTTGGAGCTCAGGAATGGTTTCCAAGGACTGGAGAATCGCAGTTATCGTGCCCTTGATTAAAAACAAGGGTTCACATTATGACTGTGCAAACTACAGAGCCATCAATGATTTATGTGTAACAAGGTGAATGCATTAGGTCCTTATAATATCCTTATATATTGTAGTGACTAAAGTCTCTATGGAAATGTAGTCTTTCGTGGCATCGGTGTGAGGCACCGATTCACTTTATGTGTTTTAAAAATGTCACTTTCACTATAACTAATACACTTAATTTTACTCGATGTAGATGAACTACCACTATTACTTAATGTTTGAGTTTGCATTTGATGGCTGATCTGTTGGCTGTTCGTTGGTGTGTCTGTCAGGCGGAGACATCACTTGGCCGACGCTTGCCACTACTGAAGATTCAGTAGGCTTCCTACGAATTCGTCGCACTATGATATAGTAGTCTGTGGCACTAGTTTTATCAAGAAAAATGTATTTTTGTAGAGCTAAAAATTTGACAACCTATCAGTTGGCATATTATTCACTTCATATTATACCTATATTATTAAAACAAGTAACAACATTTAGATATTTTTTATATATATTTTTAGCATTTGACATGCTTAGCACTATACATTAAACACAAAGTGAAAAAAGTTTTCACTTTGTGTTTAACAAGTAACAACATTAAAAAAAACCATTATTAAAACAAATAACAATATTAAACAGATATTAATGTGAATATAATGATACTTAATTTGTTATTTCTTTTAGAAAGTTATTTATTATAATTCAACTTTTTTTATTGTGATATAGAGCGTTATTATCTATGTCAGCCCATATTTACGATGTTCTCACTGATGTAAAAGCATTTATAGGTACCACCATTTTTAACTCAATGATACGTTCTCACCGATATGCGATTCTCTTGTCGGTTAGGTCGTGTTAAAAGAAAAGACGGATTCCAAAGTAAATCAACTGTGTAATGGAATAAAATACAACATCAGAACACCATTTAACACCATTAACAGTGCGTGCTTATTATAGACGAGAGAAGAGAAGTGTAGTAAAAAGGCGGGCTGTCAACTCCAATTTTTTGACAAGTACAAGTAACATTTGACAGCTCTAAGCGCCAAGATGCGTTCCAATATTATTGTTCAATACATTATTTTCTTAATTCGTAACAGATTTTAGCTAGTCTATGGATATAGCAACATACAACCTACCCATGTTCAGTGGTCACTGTTCATGTTCACGATATAGTGAATATGGCATCTTAGCAATACGCCCGTATTAGCATATAGCCGGATTACTGATACATGAATACATCCGATATCACTAATATCTTGCATAAATATGAATAGGTATATCGATTCCATCCTGTAGTAATCCAATCTATGTTCCATCCATGTTTCATTTTAGGTGACACTGACAATTACTGACAAGCTGACAATGACATTGACAAATAACAATAATGGCATTTGTTTGTTTTGTGGTATTGATTTCAGTTTGACGAGTGGAAAAAATTAAAAAATGCTTTTTGAGTTGTAAGTAAACTAAGTTTAATCGTTTCTAAAATAAAAACGTACACATTCACATTTACACAAGGAATCTCGCTTTTGTCGGATCACCATTTTAGAATAGCAGTTCCATAGACTATCACCAAAATTTTCTACGGACTTTTCAAGGTTTTACCACTTTGTCGTGGTGTTCAGTTTCAAATTAGTAAGTCTAAGGCTTCACTCAGGATGGACTCTTTAGATGAATACTTCGATGCCGCTTTAGTTCTTGTAAAATCGTTAGGAGACATCATAACTGAATACGTATCTGGCTGCAAAGTATTCGAGAAAAAATCAAGTGACATCGACCTTGTTACTGAAATAGATAAAAAGGTGGAACGGACGCTTATTGAAGTATTATCACAGAAGTTTCCCACTCACAAGTTTATTGGCGAAGAATCTGTTGCCGATGGTGCTAAGTGTGAATTAACTGATGCCCCGACATGGATTATTGACCCGGTAGATGGAACCCTAAATTTTATTCATGGATTTCCTCACTGCTGCATATCTGTCGGTCTTGCTATCAATAAAGAGTGTGTTGCTGGTATTATTTATAATCCTAATCTACAACAACTATTTACGGCTAAAAAAGGCCAGGGTGCCTACCTGAATGGCAGAAAGATACATGTATCTAATATCAAAGCACTTCGTGAAGCCCTGGTGGCATTTGAATGTGGAACCAGCAGAGATGAGGAAAAGTGTAAAGTGGTATTAGAGAACTTTAAGATAATAGTTTCTAAAGGGCACGGAATGAGATCACTAGGATCAGCTGCACTTAATATGGCAATGGTGGCTATGGGTGGAGCAGATGCAAACTTTGAGTTCGGCATTCATGCTTGGGATATTGCAGCTGGTGATATCATTGTTCGCGAAGCTGGTGGAGTATGTATGGACCCATCCGGAGGTCCCCTGGATCTGTTATCTCGCCGAGTACTTTGTGCCAGCACTCCTGAATTGGCTCAGGAGATTGCTAACACAATAGTACAATTTTACCCAGAGAGAGATTAAATGCTGTTTTAGAATTTTAAAAGCAGTGTTCTAATTATCTTAAGTTATTTATAATTGTATTAAGTAAACTACCAGTGTGAAGCAATGCATATTTGACATTATGATATTTGAAATCCAAAGGAATTATTCGTTACTAAGCTTTGTATATCTCAGGTTCCCAATATAGTAGCGGAATAAAACAACAGTTTTTTAGTCTAATCAAGAGCTATCAAATAAAAAAAGTTGCATGAAAATCCGTTCAGTAGTTTTTTCATGATGTGCAAACAAATAAACAGATAAACAGACAAAAAATCTAAAAAAACACTTTGTATTTAGACACGCAAGTCATTTTTTTTCAAATATCTTAAATGTAGTATTAAAATCTGACATGACTAAATTCACGCAGCATTTGACAAAGTTGTGGCTATTAGTTTAACACCACAATAAAAAGAGAATTTAATTGAATAAATTTTAAGATTTTGACATTTGAAAATTAACTAATTTAACAATTTTTGATCTATATTTTTTAGCATTTGACATGCTCCGCCACTTTTTAAAGTACAAATTATTTGTGAATAAGGAAAAAGAGAGTTTTTGTACTAGCGGGTTGTATGTAAATGCGTTTCCGATAGATGGCGTGTGATAAGGAATTTGGGATGATCGAAGGATCTGTACTATAGCTCATTGGCTTAGAGCACTTCCCCGGATTGGAAAAGACGCGGGTTCGATTCCCGCTAGTACAAAAAATCTCTTTCCTTATTCACAAATAATTTGTAATTTAACAATATAATTATATTTTTTTAACATTTGACATGCATTATAAATGAACACAGTGTAAAATGTGAAATCCAAAATCATATTTATTTGGATTAATCATATTTTATCTGGATTCCATAATTATTGGAGAAGTCTACTTATTGTTCATTTTTTATGCAATGTCATGCAATATTAATAACTGGGCCAACCTGTACTTGGCCAGCGTGCTGGACTATGGTCTAATCCTCGCTATGAGAAGAGACCCATGCCCAATAGTGGTACAGAAAAAGGGTTGAAAAAAGTATACAATATTAACCACTTGTTTATTTAATAAAACTATATATAGATGTGAATATGTATAATTTCATTTTCTTCTGTTTAGATGACAAACATTGACATTTAACAGGGTTTTCTTCCATCTCTCATGAACACTGTTTATAGTTATACAATATTATAATTACCTTGTTTAATGTGTGTCTGTCTTTATTTTATCTTAATGCATAGGTGGTAGTAAATAGTATTTAACTATGTACATAAGTGGCATTTAAATAGTAAAAGTTGTACAATAATTAACAGTAAATTTTTTGTCATTAATTTATTATAAATAATTTTAATATTACCATTGGAATTAATAATTTGTTTATAAGATTCATATAATCATGTAATTTCGGTGGTATTTTTACATTTAAATTATTCCAATACATCCACCAGTTATTAAAAAAAAAATGGTATGTTACCTATGTAGGTATATGATTTCAATACGCTATATTTATAAAAATAATTAATTAGCAGTCTTTAGTCATAAGTACTTAATAAATTATTTGTCTATTAGTCAGTCATTATTATGATCATGATCATGACATGATCAGTCATTTATCATGTCTATACGGGATCTGTAACAAAAAGTTATGTGTCTATATGTGTGTAAAATAATTGTCGTTGTGTGTATTAAAGTCATATATTACATATAATCAATACCTATGTGTAGTAAAGTCAGTCTATACCAGTCAGTCATTTTGTCACTGTCATAATATATATCTAAGAAAAAAAGACTGTACATTTTAAATTGTCCAGCCCCTGGCAAAAATACGATGGTGCCATTGTTGTGGATTGTGATAGCTTTGTCGTGAACAGTTCTCATAAATTTTAAAAACAGTCATGTCCTTATTATCAATATATTTAGTCATTTTATTGAGTTTATATCATTGTTAATATCATACGTATTTCGTTAGTGACGTCATTTAAAAAAAGTATTACTGTAGTACGCCAAATTGTTGTTGATGTGACGTGGTCAGTAGGATTTAATAGTCATGTTCTTATAGTCCATATATTGAGTCACTTTATCATCGTTAATGTCATAGTAGTTTGTTAGTGATCCTACTGATCAGTATGATCACATTTGTTTTTTCCCATATTTGTACATAGCTTATGTTATGTCTGACATAGTCATTTCGATTGAACAGAAAAACAAGTACTTATATGTTGATGTGTATTGTTAAAATATGATCATTAAAGTTTATTTCTTTCCAAAATATAATTGTTTACTTTTTTAGTCATCATACAATGAAAAGATTAGTGGCATTCTTAACAGTTCTCCAAATTTTTATAGTCAGTCTTTTGTAATTAAAATTATTTAAATCAGTAGGTATATTTATTTAACTTAGGTATTGTGTTTATAGGTTAAGCCTATTACAGTAAGTCAATAAAATTAATTACGTTATAGCTTGTAAGCAAGCTTATATAATCGGCCCTGCCTATGTACAGGCCTTAAACAGTTATGTGACTTCATAAACTATGTCAAATGTATTAGATAACAAAAATTTACGAATTAGTTTGTCACTGCACTGGTCAAGTTTCGTCTATCTTATCTTATCTTATCTTCTTGTATAATGGCTCTTGTTGTGGCAGTGTCGGCACAATTTCGCCAATATCGAGTATTAATTTAAGGTAGACCGTCAAACGAAGGAGATAAATTGGAATTTGGAAGGAACCAAGTCGAAGTCAAAGTCATGTCAGATTGAAAGTCAGTTTTGCCCTTCTGAATGTCAGTATTGCCAAATTGATATTAGCATTGTAAATTAGAAAGCTAATAGGTATAGTCACATTGAAAGTTTGCATTGTAATTAACAAGTCCGTACTATAGTCAAATTGAAATTTTGCATTGTAAATTAGAAAGTCAGTATAGTCAAATTGATAAGTCTGTACTATTGTCAAATTGAAATTTTGGATCGTAAATTAGAAAGTCAGTTTAGTCAAATTTAAACTGCATTGTAATTAACAAGTCAGTACTATAGTCAAATTGAAATTTTGCATCGTACATTAGAAAGTCAGTACCTATAGTCAAATTTTGCTTCGTAAATTAGAAAGTCAGTATAGTCAAATTGAAACTTTGCATTGTAATTAACAAGTCAGTACTATAGTCAAATTGAAATTTTGCATTATAAATTAGAAAGTCAGTTTAGTCAAATTGAACCACTGTAGGAATGTAATATGGTTCCGTTGGCCCGCCAATAAAGGGGGAGAGACGGCACACTGCTAGCTACTAGGTTTCTTTAGTGGATGAGGGCCCCACAATACCCTGTTTGTTGCCCCGAACGACGGGGTGTGCGGTTAGGAAGATTTTTTACCGCCTTACCAAAAAAAAAGGTATAGTCAAATTGAATCTGCATTGTAATTAACAAGTCGGTACTATTGTCAAATTGATATTTTGCATCGTTAATTAGAAAGTCAGTTTAGTCAAATTTAAACTTTGCATTGTAATTAACAAGTCAGTACTATAGGCAAATTGAAATTTTGCATCGTAAATTAGAAAGTCAGTATAGTCAAATTGAAACTGCATTTTAATTAACAAGTCAGTACTATAGTCAAATTGAAATTATGCATTGTAAATTAGAAAGTCAGTATAGTTAAATAGAAAGTAGATCCTGTCAAATTGTAAATCAGTATTGTCAAATTATCAGTCGATCCAGTTATATTGAAAGTCAGATTTCAATTGATGAAAGTCAGATTTCATATAGAAAGTCATAGTCAAAGTCGTTACAGTCATTGTCAATGTTGTAATTACAGAAGGTTATAAGTGCATGATCCCATCTTGCATCTAAGGGGTACCTACGAGATATGTTGCCTCAGAGAATATTTTACAGTAGTGATGCAGTTTCATTTGTGAATATTATGCTTACATAGTTTAAAGGAACCATTGTTTTTTATATAAAAGTTAGTTGTCATAATAGGAAAATATAAAATGGCTGGGCATTAGTCAGTCGAATTGTCGAAAAGTCAGTAAACAGGCGTGTTTGTCGTATTATTGTCAGAATATACAGTAACTTTCAGGTGTGCGTTTGTATACTTAGTAAATGCTTTTACATTATCTCTGGAGGTTAGTCATTTATATTTAGTTTAATGGTCACTAAGATATTTTTATTCCGTTAAGGCTTTGTCAGATGTCTGATTTATTTTCAGTCAGTCGAATTATTTTTTATTAATGTTTTTATTAGTGTCAATAACAATCACCATTCTTTTAAACCCCGTAATAGTTATAGTCAGTTCAGGTTACATCAATTAGTCAGTCACGTCATAGTGTTTATCTATATTACAATTTTTTCAAGAGCAAAAGTTTTCAACATTGATTTTCATCTTATTTTATAACTGATAATAATCATTGGAAAATTAAATAATTGTAATCAAGTTATCTTCTTAATATCGGTTTACTTTATAATAAATTCTATTATCTTACATATATAGGTTTAGGTAAATTTAAAACTCAATGGCTACCTAACATGGGTCTTCGTTTCCTTAAGTTAAAGTTAATTGGTCTGGGTATTTCTCTCAAAGCATAG
Source organism: Leucoma salicis (assembly GCA_948253155.1). Lineage (NCBI taxonomy): Eukaryota > Metazoa > Arthropoda > Insecta > Lepidoptera > Erebidae > Leucoma > Leucoma salicis. Next base: position 2,409,281 of record OX411812.1, read on the forward strand.
GGATCGGTCTTGATAGCTGGCATGATATGCTGTTCTGGTAAATCCACATCTTCTTCATAAACTGCCCATTGGGATGGACTGTAAATAGAAATTACTCTTTAGAGTTACTTCAAGCAATATGTATGATTAATTTAGATCTGTAACTTACCTAATCTCACTAGGAATCACATCAAAAGCCACTGACGGAGTTTTGACAGAACCAGACGGTTTCACCTTAACTTTATTCCTCAAGTGGTTATTAGTTTTAGGCTTTGCTTCTACATCATTTAATGTATTCAACTTATTCACTGAAGATCTCTCCTCTAAACTCTCGCCAATCCTTCCTTTTTCTTTGATAATCTCCTTTTTCTCCTGCTTGGGGTCAGCAAGGGTACTCTTGCCAGTGTTTGGGTATTTATGCAAAACATTTCGTATGTAGTAGTATTTGTTAGTCGGTATTGGAACTTCGTCATTACGTCTAGTTGGCCTTTGCATGTAAGGTTTAGTCGCAGTCTCATATAAGTAAAAAGTAGAGAGTTTTATGTTCCTTTCCTCGTCAACATCAGGTGCGTCTTTGGTTAAAATTTTAGATTCAAGTTTATCATTCAAATCATTGTCAGGTACGGATGAGTCTTTAGGTTTTTCAGTAGGAGAAATACCTTTGTAAGTTCCCACGTAGCCAAAAGTTACAAGTTTGTACAATTCAGTCGTATTTTCTGTCTTAATCTCAGGTTTGTCTGTCATTATATTTCTCTGCGTAACAGTTTCATCGTTAGACCTAGCAGAAGAGTGATAGTTATATTTTGTAGTGTAAGTAGGTCTGTCTTGTCTAAAGTTTTGGTTTTCATGTCTATTGTTGTAGTAATAAGGTCTGTTAGGTTGTCTGTAAGTGTCGTCATAAGTCTGATAGGTCACTTTAACTACGTCTCTGTCTCGTGTTGGAGTAGGGGATGGTCGTCTAGTTGGTTGCCGCCAAGGCTCTGTAGGTTTCGGAACGTAATTAATTAAGTAAGTATATTTGTCAATATTTTCTGTCACTGATATCACAGGTCTTTGGTTGTATGGTCTTTTATGACCTATGTTGTTAATAACAACAGATTGAACTTGTTGCGTATCGTCATCTTCATAGTCATAGTCGTCATATTTATTAGGTCGTTGTCTAGAGTCAATTTTAAAGTCATTATCATCAATCAGTCTACTTTTGTTTTTGAAGTCAAGCTTATCATCTATCAGAACATTCCCTTTTGTCACCTTAGGTTTTGATGTCGAATCAAGTTTAGTCATATTTTCAGGTTTATTAGTAGTCATGTCATCTGCCAGATTTAAAATTAATTCGTCATCGTCATCATCGTCCGTTTTATCTGTCACGTTAGTCTTATTAGTCAAAGGTTTTTTAGTCATTTCTTCAACGACAGTTATATTGAACTCTGGTTTCTTTTGAGTGAGTTTAGAAGCACCTATTTGTGAGTTTCGTTTAGTTGTTGTACTAGGTTTTGGAGAACTGACTTTTTTCTTAGGTTTATGAGTAGTAGGTTGTTCTTGCGCTTTGTTAATATTGTTATCAGAGTCAGACCCTATTTCGACCCATGGTGATAAGTCAAAGTTATTAAGCAGTCCGTTTTGGCAAGAAATCCTGTCATTATCGGGGTTATCAGGAGAGAGAAAGACGAAGGGTTGAATTGTTTCGATCGTGTCTAGTGTGCGGCAGAGGATTTGTGCAAAAGATATTCTGCGAATTTGTTGTAGTTGGGCTGGAGTTAAGGATGAGTCGAATTCCCCATTCTCGTACCTAAAAAATTAATATTTTATTAGTACCTAAGTATTAAAGAGCGTGATTTGTTATTATATTATTATGTATATATGGGTTTACGCGTCGTGAGCCTCATAAATTATGAGAGCAGAATATATTCCTAGGAAAAAAAACAGAGGGCTCTAAACTGAACAATAATTACTACGAAAAAATATAAAATACCAAATTCGCACAGAAACAAACAACAATTCCTGGAGTCATACTATACTCACACTTCCACTTACTAATAAACTAACTTAACTGACAAAGACAAAATACTGAATAACTATTCAGAGTTTACCAACGTTTATTAGTAAGGGGGTTTAATGTTCAGGTATTATAAAAGATTTACGTAAGTGACAGTGTCTTACCAAAACCTGTCGCCTTTTCTTAGGTTCGCAAACTGCTGCGCGATGATGCAGGCAAAGGTCGGTCCGACAAGTCCTCCTACTACCGGTCTTTCTGCCATACCTGCCGTGAACAGGTCTATATCGTCCACGTGCCTAAAATACACATAAAAATATACTGTCTAAGTTATTTAATATTGATTCTAGGGAGTTATAAAACGAAACATTTGTCACCTTATAGTAACCTAGTATTAATAGCTATTTGGAATAATTATTAATCAGTACCAAATTAGCAAATTGTACGTGTATTAAAATAAATGGTGTCTTCAATAGTCAGTTCGCTTAGAGCTTCGAGGTCGCGGATAGAAATTAGTTTTCATCGATAAGTTGTACCTACCTATACAATGCCTTTAACTTTCTCACAGCTCGTGCCGGCATCACCCTATTTAGATCATCAAAATCCTCGATTTCTGACAGACCACAGGGTTCTCTCCAAGATGTATATGGAGGCACCCCATGGTCCCTTCCTCTCTGAATGTTGATGGCTGCTAAGTCCATACCGAAGTGCCCTTGAGGGGTTTGAAATAAGTGGTTTGTAAGTTCCTCCGTGATGAACTCGTCTCGTTTCTGGATGGGTTGGTTCAGCATGCCGAGGAGTAATCGGTCCACCGCGCCCATGCTCCATATGTTTGATGGATTGGTCAGCTCATTGTGCAGAGTTACGTCTACGGGGAAAACTTAATTAATATTTCGTATTTGAAACGATATTTTTTTTATATTATATCAGCGACAAATAAATACATGTCTTGGTAAAAATATAAGCTGCTAATGCCCGCTAGCAAAACTCAATAAATTTGAAATAAAGGTCAACCTAGGATTTAAACTGGGGCACTCCCTAGTACGTGTTAGGCATTAGAGCTCAGGGTGGCAAATTCCCAGAGGTGACAACGGCGGAAAAAAGATAATTGATAGATTGGTACTGAGGCGGCACTTTTCAGGGGCCCGATGCGGCACTAACGGTAAACCCGGGTTTAAGGTATTACTTCTTATAAGGGCATTACTCAATAAGCTTTTCAATGGCAACCTAAAAACTGTAGTAAACTAATAACCCGATTGATAAAATACAAATAACCTTACATTTGAAGGTTTTCCTTACAACTAGGTCATCAGAAACAATACGCATAACTCTATTGTTTCTATTGTTTCTATTGTTTCACGTTCTACGTGCACATATTATGACAATTTTTTGATGACAAAAGTTTGAATGTCTGATGTGAAAAGCATTTTTTGTGGGTATTATTCAGATCTAATTATGTATTAATTAAAATGGTGTCTACTTCCGTTAAAGTACACGCTTCGTGGCAGATAAAAAATCTAGGACATGCAATTTATGATTTTCAGATTGATTGTGATTTGATTGCATCGCTCTTATCCCATTTAGGTATCTAACCCCCGGTCAGATATTAAACCAGGACGCTCTTCCTGTTCTGGGGAGGGCTGACAATTTATATGAGAAATTTTGAAAGACAGAAATAAAAACGCATGCAGCACCATACACGTGACAGAAGTGGAAGTTCTTAAAAACTCGTCATAGTTAAAATTACACAATCACAGGACAGAAACATAAATTATCACAAAACCCTAATTTCAGAGCGCCTAACGCGTTTATGTACAACGCACGCATGCGTTATTCTCGCATTGTCGTTTTGATATATCTACATACGTCGCTTTATTGAATGTAGGTACAAGGTTCGTTTTCCTTCCCTCTATATTAATCTTCGTCCTCTCTTATACGAGGGGTGATCCAAAAGTAATGATAATTGGTTACTTCAGGTCCACATAAAAATCAGGAGGATCAGGTCAGGATTTCCGGGAGATACATTCATTTGAATACGAACTGTCGAAGAGATAACATCAACATGGAGAAAAACGAAATTAGAGCTGTGATCAAGTACCTCTGTTTGAAAAAAATGTCTACAAAAGACATACACTGTGACTTGGTGGAAACATTGGGGGACTCTGCTCCTCCATATTCTACAGTTGCACGCTGGGCCAAGGAGTTTAAGCTGGGCAGAACATCCACTGAAGATGAACATCGCGAAGGACGCCCATCCACGTCCCTCACAGAAGACAACGTGAAAAAAGTTGAAGATGTTGTGTTGGCAGATCGAAGAGTGATCATCAGGCATATAGCTGAGGTCACAGGGATCTCATATGGAAGCGTTCAAAGAATAATTTCGAACGAGTTGCATATGAAAAAGGTCTCTGCGCGTTGGGTTCCCAGAATGTTAACCGACGAGCAAAAGAAAAAACGAGTTGACATTTCGAGGGTCAATCTCGAAAAGTTCCAAGCAGATAAAGAAAATTTTTTGTTGCGTTTTGTGACTATGGACGAGACCTGGATCCACCATTTTGATCCTGAAACAAAAAAACAATCGATGACTTGGAAGCGAGCCTCCTCACCGACGCCAAAGAAATTCAAAGTCTCAAGTTCGGCGGGAAAGGTTATGGCGTCTGTTTTTTGGGACGCTAAAGGAATAATTTTGGTGGAATATTTGGAAAAGGGAGTCACTATTACGGGCTCTTACTACGCAGACCAAATAAGAAGATTACGGGAGGCCATTAAGGAAAAAAGACGCGGCAAACTGCGAGCTGGAGTGCTGTTTCACCAAGACAACGCACCGGCTCACAAAGCCGCAGTTGCGATGGCTGCCATTCAAGAAACGGGATTCGAACTGGTCGAACACCCTCCCTATTCGCCAGATCTGGCTCCTAGTGACTTTTACCTCTTTCCTCGGCTCAAGGAACACCTCCGAGGCAAGAAATTTGAAGACAATAGCGAAGTTATGGCCGCTGTTGAGGCGTTTTGGGAGGGTCAAGAAAAGGAATTTTTTTCAAAGGGAATCCTGGGTTTAGAAAAAAGATGGACTAAATGTATTGATTTGTTAGGAGACTATGTAGAAAAATAAATTATTATTTTAACTTTAATTACCGTGTTTTATTTTCATTATCATTACTTTTGGATCACCCCTCGTATAACGAAATGTGCCTTACATGACACATCCTTGAAATTTTACTAAACTCTCGTCTAATATTTAAGTATCGATTGACTTACTATTACTCATAGGACGATGAAACTTGTCGTAGCGTACCAACGAAGATTGCACGAGGCTGTGGCCGAAGCGGAAAGCTGCTGATCCGAATGAGCTGGCTGGATTTGGGTTGATCTTGGGATTATAGCCCTTATAGTAACCCTTCCTCTGTAGGTCCAGCTCGAAGCGATTTACAACTTCTTTACCTGGAGAATGTGAATAGGTTTGAAGAGCGTTGGGATAGGAACAGCCTGGTTAATCATACTGTAGGTACAAATAATAGGATTAGTGGTGTGGTGATGGACTAAAAATATAAGGGTCACCAGCCCATTCTTTCGCGTGGGTGTCGAACCAGCCCCCAGTGCAGTGCTGGTGTTAGGGTTGGAAATCAAGTGAGAGTACTCATATTTAATCGGACTTGAGCGAGTGGGTACCACCGTCTCCTCCATTTTGATTGTACCTGGGGATAGCCGGGCATACTTAAATTTCAGATCTGGAAAATGAAAGGTGAATGACGGCCTGACTGTACGTGTAGTTGACTTCATGAGCAGCGGGTACCACTTGTCATCAGGTGGGCCATGGCTTGCCCGTTTATTACCCTAAGCAATAAAAAAAAATATCCGAAAATCCGAGTGGCGTAGAACTATCCAAGAACTTTTTTACAGGCCCTTACTGAATCACTCCTCTGTTATTTTTTAATGGAAGGAGTAGGTCATCTATCCATTAGCCTTTTGCCACTGCTGCACATAATACTCCCCACGAGAGCGCTACAACGAACGTTCCATTTAACAACGGGTCGCTGCGGGTTCGGTCGGTTTACTTGAAGGAAGAAATCCACGGATTCGTAAACCTCGAGAATAACTCTGAGGCATGTAATATTTGCAGTGCGTAATATTTACCTCAGATGGAGGATCAAAATCGATGCCTATGTTTCGTCAGTCTAGCCAAAAAAATGAAAATAGCAGAAAAAGAGAGGTAGGTATTTCTTATATTCTTTCTTAAGTCGTCTAAGGTACCTATACCCATAGCACACAGAAAAAAGAGAATTTATTATGATTTAGAATGTTTAGCGAATGAGCTGAATCTAATAAGTTAGGAAAGTTCTCTTACCTAGTACAATAGGCAGAAATTCTCTGTAAGTTATATGTTGGATCATGGCTCCGATAATTTTTCTGGTCTCCTGATAGATCTTCTCGTCACTCCAGTGAGGATTTAGGTGAGCTAGTTCTTGAGCCATTCTAGAAAGAACGTTTTTCTACTATAGGTATCTACTTAGAAAATATTTTTGTTATTCAAGAGCATATTATTTGTTACTCGCCGGTATCAGCCTTTATCCAAATTTTTGCGCTCGAAATATTCTGTCTTAGGTACCTAAAATAGTTGCGTTCCCTAAGATCAATGATTTTTCATAATATCCACATGTCTTGTTGGAACTTCCTTTATCTTAAGACATTTCCACATTAATATTTTATTTTGTACATATATAATCAATAAATTTTCACCTATTATGCTGCCTCATCCATACAATATGCGCAGCAACCAGGCCTGGGTGTTCATTGACCCTCGCATCTCCTGACTTAAAGCAGTCAGTGGAGACGGCACCTCCTCGACAAAGCTCGTCACTACGTTCTGGTGGTAACACAGGACGACGTTGTTGGACCCTGCCGTATTGCAGCATGCCTATGATGAGAAAGAATATTAAAATATGGATAAGGTGAATGTGAACTGATGTACTGGATTATTTGACTGATTATTTTCAGTTCATTGTATAGTTTAAAGCACTAGGCAGCCCACCAAAGGCATTAAGGTCGTGTTTGTACACACTGTTCCCATTCAAGACAAACAGTTATTTTAAGTCTAGATATAATTTATGAATCGTTGTCTACTTATTTGTAAAATCACAGCGATTCAAAGATAATTTTTAGATGTTTTTGGATAGATAAAGGTATAGGTAGGTGTCAATAGGTTCACAGAGGTCAAATTCAGTGTTAAATTAAATAATTTATTTATTAAATACTCACCGTTTCTGAATAACCTCAGCTTGTCAGATTTACTGGCTGAGCTCCCATATAGTGGCGACCCATCTATATACGCTGAAACCTGGTTGAGCTGTTCTCTCCAGCCGAGTGCACAATCATCACGAGGGGCCGGAGAAGAACGCACAAAGTCCAGGCACCGGATTCCTTTAGGACCGTAAAATGGATCGTTCGCTGGTACCGTTATTGGTAAGCATTCTGGATGCTGTGAAAGTATAGTTTCTGTTAAATAATAGCCTGTTGGAGTCTCGGGATTTGAGATTATGGTCGGAAACCTGTGTGTTATTAAAGTCTTAGAGGAAACCTGATGCACCACCGAAGGAATGTAACATGGCCCCACACTACCCTGTTCGTTGCCCCGAACGACGGCGTGTGCGGTTAGGAACATTTTTTCCCGCCTTAACCAACAAAAAAAGGGGAATCCTGATGCAAATGAATAAATGAATCTATGTTTAACATTTTATTAACCGACTTCAAAAGGGGTTTATTTCGAAATGGTGCCATTTAAATTTTATCGAAATCGGTGTAGTAGTTTTTAAAAAAACATTAAAAATCTAAAAAAAATGTATACATCGATGATATATTTTTTCGTTGTCTGATTTTTTTTTCGTTTAGGGAGGCCTCCCCATCATGTACGACCTACTACTCTAACCTATTTTATAAAAAAAAAAACACTAAAAAGCACAAAATAAAACATTTAAATAAAAAGAAGAAAACCGCCTTCAAGTGCACCCAGGAGCCAGTGCCAAGTCCAAAATTAACAAAAACAATTCATAATAAATACTTAGATAACATTAAAAACATTTTTGGCGCCGGCTTCAAACACATCAGTAGGTGTCTAGCGCGGAAATCGTATCTAAATACTAATTATTTATTGCTTTTTAGTTCCTGGGTGCACTTGAAGCGGTTTTCTTTTTTTTTAATGTTTTATTTTATATATCTATGGAAGACTTACGTACTTATAATCTAAGTGGAATGTGTATTTCACAAACAACTTTGATACTTAATCTTTTTAGAGATAATGGCGAGAAACTTAAATATGAACTTCTGCACTGTAAGTATTTGTGAATTGAACCAAATATCATATTTCTACTAACCAAGAGTTCCTTCGATACAAAGTCCCTGCCTCCATCTTTACAGCACCTTGGTACTGATCCGTTAAATCCTCTAGACTGTGATGATGACGTCACATCATGATCTACGAACTGCCCCCATTGCATCAAGAGATGTGTCACTCCTGTAGATTCAGCATTTTTGCTTTCGTGTACTGAGGCACTGATTTCTCTGGCTGATGGGAGTTTACTGCCGAAGATGGAGCGTCTGGGTGCTTGTAAACCATCAGAATAGGAAGGTGGTAGAAACCGTTGAACAGGGGTCATGGTGGATCCCCATCTGGGTCTATTGATGTTATTGCAAGTGCCATCGTGTGTTCGGTAGCTGGAATAAAATGTATTTCTGAAGAGGGGATAGTTTTATTGAAAGAGTATATAATGTCAGGTACAGATACCTGACTTAGTTTTATTAAGTATTTTATTACAAATATATTTTGTAGTGACACACAAGGCAGGATCGCAAACGGCGTACCGTTAAGTTACCTCTTCCATGTATTGTTTTTAAGTTATTCAGGAACATTGGTTAGATACCTCAATATCAGATTCAAAGTCAAGCCACAACATTTAGGCAACTTTTTTATACAACGGCAGCTAGTTAATTGTTTTGAGAAACTGTAATAAACAAGGACATCGTTTCTTTGTACAAGAATTTTACACTCTTTTGGGTTTGAGCTACAAAGTTTACTTACCGCTTAGAAGCAGGCGGGCATTTCGGGGCTCCTTTGAGAGGACAGTGCTGCATCAGCGGTGACTGCCTGAGTGCACTCGCCGTAGGGAACTGGGTATTTTCCGTACGCCCTTCCAGACTGTCGCCATCGCTAGTTCTGGAACAAGAATGAGAATAATAAGTACCTACATAGTATAATATAAAGTTGCCGTCTGCCTGTTTCTCCGGTTTCATATTTTAAACCACGCAATGGATTTCTAAACGGTTTTCATCATCATTTAGATGGTTTTTCAAGGGATGTTTATATGTAGGTACCTATTATAAGTAGGTACCACCCAATTTTTAACCTGCTCGATTGGGCAGTCGCTAGTATATTCTATTTTTAACTATTTCCTAAACCATTATTCTTGTGGTATAATATATTGGTCTTGTCTGAGAATTTCAGGGATACAAGAGATAGTCTATCTCGAAATGCGGTTGGCAGATTTCGGAAGCCATCAACTATAATGCACAGAAATTCTGATCATTGAACAGTTCAGTTTTAATGACCAGCCAAGTTGGATTCTCTGGTGCTTATAGCAGCAATGTATAATAGTTAAATATCTGAAAGCCAAGCTTTTCAAATCAATGTTATTTAGGAATATTGCATTAACATTGGAGTGTAATACTAATAATATTCATAATGTAGTAAACAAATATACGGGTGGCGGACGTTCCCCGGTCCTTCCACCCGCAGCCTAAGCTATCTTGTATTCTATGCCAAATTTTTATTAATTTCGTTTGGTTGATTAGATTTGAAATACAATAATTTTATAATTTCTACCTCTCATTATGTCTACGATCAGTATGATAGAGAATGCCTTAGAGCATTTTGAAACCATTTATGACTAGTCCTGCTGGCATCTGCTCACAACCTCATTTACGGGGCTTGAAGACCACGACATAGAAATGTGGGAATGATAAAATTAATGCGATAAAAAAACAGCTATCACGTTGCTGACAGACGGCATTATGTTACAGCAATATAGAAAAATGAGTAGCTCTATCTTGAAATAATGTTTACCAACATTATAATAGAAAAAAACATTAATTCTCAAGAAGGATCGTGTTTTCGCGCGTAATGAGTTAATCGATATCTAGGATCCCATATTTCATAAGAATCCGCTAGCCGTTTTTGACTGTTTGAATAAGAAACATTCAAAAATTGAAACATCTCTCACATAGATATAGTATATAAGGTATATCTATGATCTCTCATTATACTTCATACATCCATCCATCAGCCTTTTAACGTCCACTGCTGGACATAGGCCTCCCCAAGAATGGGGGATAGTGCCGTAATCGCCACGTTTGGCAGGCGGGTTGGCGATCGCAGTGGATGTTGTTAATACTCGAAGGAGTGCTGCTGCCCACTCCCCCGGTATTTCCTCAGTCGGCTCTTACGACTCCCATGGATGGAGAGGCGTGGGATAATTCTAAAGGCGGCCCCACACGGCTAATATATAATATATTATACTTACATATATAATATTAACAGGATAATGATTTACGAAATTGTTACGTGGGCAGAAAAGATTGACAATGTGTTAATATAGGTAAAAGTGAAAACATTATGTAAATTTGTTTGGAGAATGTCGGAGATGCATTTGTGTTGAGAGAAAGTGATTGACAAAAATTTCACATTGTGTTGTGTGTTGTTTTCTTTTAAATGTTACGTAAATAAAAAGTTAGCGCGGAGTTTTATTGATAAGAATTTCTGCTGAAGAAGGAATTTCTTTTGAATGTCAAAAATATCGTGGTAGAATCTTGCTATTTTTCAAATGTTTCTATCGGAAGTATCCTAACTTTACTGTCATAGAAGATGGAGCTTAAGGTTGTATTCCTAACTGGCATTAACTTTTACTTTAAAAAAGCTATTGGTACGCATTGGTACACTCAGCACATACCCGCAAAGCTCCCAGTCAGCATGATTTTTCAGATATCTTCAACAGTCATAGTACCTATTTAGTTATCTAACAAAAATTACGAGAATTAATGAATCATCATCGCCTAAAGCGCTAAAGCTTATTCATGAATCACTGTCCATTATCGAAAAACGTATGAAAATCTGTTTGCTAGTTTCCGAGTTTAATCTGTTCCTTTCTGTTCTGGTTTGTTCCACAGACGTGGGGACTTTGACTTGTAATACGTATGTGTAGTGATAGGGATTGCAGATGTTAAATTTTTTTCATTGATTACCTACAGATATTTTTTATAAATAAAAGTAGTCCCACGCCTGTATCCCCGAAGGGGTGGTAGGCAGAGGTGTATTACTCACCCACGGTTCGCTAACTATATTTAAGTTCCTCGTAATAGGGGGCGAGCCTATTACCGTCTACCGGGCACATTTCTAAACTTCGGACTCTACTGAGAATTTTTCTTTTTGGGAAAAAGCTCAATAACATTACCCGACCCGGGGATCGAACCAGAGGCCTTATGATCAGCAGTTACTCACACAACCGAGGTAGTTATAGTCTCTATACACTGGTGAAAAACTTAGTTTTTCTCGGGATTTGGGTAAAACTAATGTAACTAAGGTAATTAAGAGAAATCCAAGATGCCTTTCTTTCCACCTGCAAACTTTCACGTATTAGAATATGATGACATTTAGAATCTATTTTACCTAGAGCTCAGACTAAATACATAGGCCACAGAGTTTTTATACTTTCTATGCGACTCAAACCAATGTTGCAAGAACGGATATCTCGCAGTTACAAATCTTTATGTACCTGAGATAATATTATGTAAATAACATCTCAATTATATGCGATATTAAGCTATTTTATGTTAATAGTTTATCTTTAGTTTTGAATGCAATAACTTTGAATAAGTCGCTTCATTGGCCTTGATGGTAGAGATAGTGAAATATTTGCTCTGAAGGCTAAATTTTATTTATAATAATACATAAGAATATGTGAGACTTAATACTAATAATTGAGTGTAATGATAACAAAATGTACCATAATATTTTTTGGAGTTAATAATAATATTCGATATAATGCAGCAAAGCGGCTTCGGTGCAGCCCAGGCTACTTATATGCCCGATATAGTAGCGGGATAAAATTTATACCAGATTTTAAGGCTAATAAAGAGCTATTAAAAAAAGCTTCATTAACATCCGTTCAAAAAACGATTGCCAAGGTAAAGTAACTTTTGCTAGGCTGGTATCAGATGGGTGACCAGTGACCAAAAAGTGATACCTATTTGTGGCCACCAGACCTCTGTGCTTCGGAAGGCACGTTAAGCATTGGGTCCTTACTGTCAAATAATATTATGCTGGCAGTCGTCATAGATGTGTGCCAATTAGTAAGTAGGTACCCGTGAACACTAATTGGTGACTATTGATGTGTTAATCAAATACAATTAAGTAACCAGTTTGTTATTTATAAACAAGGTGTGGTAGTTTTCTCCGAAGAGAAAAGCGCGAACCGCGCAACTTCGAACGCAACCAGTTGCTAATATTTACTTTATACTTAATTGGCCTTACTAATAAACGTTGTATAACCTCTGAATAGTTATTCAGTGTTTTGTCTTTGTCACTAATATGACAGTTTGTCGTTGAAAGAACGCAACAAAACACTGAATAACTATTCGGAGCTTATACAATGTTTATTAGTAAGGGGGTATTTGTTTATCGCGTGTTACTTATTGTACTGTGTTTAGGTAATCGGAGTACTTGTAAGTTTTATCCCTTATTGTAGTAATTGTGAGTGTAAATATTTTTTTGTAGTGAATTAGAGCTTTGCTTGTCCCAGCATGAATGGCCAGCATCTCGGCCGGGGAAGTACTACTACGCTCTAACAAAGGATCAAACGTGGGCAAACCTTCTACTGAAGTAATGTAACATAGTTCCAGTGGCCCGCCAATAGAGGCGGCGAGACGGCACACGGCGGGTTTATTTAGTGTGTGAGGGCCCCATACTACCCTGTTCGTTGCTCCGAACGACAGGATGTGCGGTTAGAAACATTTTTTCTCGCCTTAACAAAAACAAAAGCCCTCAACCGTGTCCTCAGCCTCTCCTAAAGCGTCTGTAGGCTATGGGAACCACTTACCATCAGGTGGCCACACTCGTAGTACATACAAAAATTAAATTGACTAAAATTATTCAAATATGTTACAACACAAGGCCGCGTGATGGTAAGCAGTCACCATATCTTAGCGCTAGTAACATCATCGACTTCTTGCGTGTTGCTAACTCCAGAGAAACTTACTACTGGTCTTAATGTGAATGTTTGTAAAGATGTTTAGATGTTCGTCAATCACGCCTAAACGACGGAACGTATTTTAATGATTTCTTTTATGTAAAAATAGCATCACGCCTATATTCCATGAAGGGGTAGGCAGAGGTGTATTACACACCCACGGTTCGCCAGCTATGTTTAAGTCCCATAGGGGGCGAGTTTATTGCCGTCTACCGGGCACAATTCCAAATTCCGTGCTGCTACTGAGGATTTTTCTTTTTACGAAAAAGCTAAATAACACTGCCCGGCCTGGGGATTGAACCAGAGATCTGATGATCAGCAGTGGCACACACTTCTGCTGCACTAAAGAGGCAGTTCATGGTTAGAGTAAAAAGATGAGAAACTGGATTAACATATGGGGTTTAATTTTAGTCCCGATAAAACTTGTGGGGTTTTCCCGTAGGTCCCGCATACTACTTCTACTACCTATCATCACACCATTTCCCTTGGGGTAGGCAGAGAGAACAGAGTGTCAAGAGGCTCTATTCTTGCATACATCTCTCGCTTCCTCAACATTCATAATTCTCTCCATACACGCTCACCGGTTTTGTAGACTCCTGGCTCCACCTTCCTTCAATACATGACCGATTTGGTCTAGGTAGGTGAGTCTCGGTCTCCCCCTGTACCTTTATCCTTCCAATTTCGCATTGTATATCTTCTTAACCAGTCGCTCATCCGGCATTCTTTCCACATGTTCGAACTATCGGACCCTTACGATCTCTCTTTCATACCTACTCGTACCCTTACGTCATCATTACCACTTAAAAAACGAAATGTATACTGATGAAGGTCTGGGTAAACACAGATTATTATTTACCCCGATAAGAACTTCGTGGGGGATATGCCTAAACAATTTTATGGACCAAAATTTTAAGTCCACGCAGACAAAGCCACGGATGGAACCTAGTACTTTATAAAACCCAGCATTTTTGTGTTAAGATTATAGATGATAAGAGGATGTCAGAAGAAGCCTAAAACATGTGTACATTAGTGTAAACCAGACCCAGAGTAATATTTTTATTTATAAACTTTAATTAGGTTTTTGATCTGTATTTTTAGCACTTAATAATAATAAATATTCAAGGACATTTTTCACACAACGTCCTCTGGTCCCAAACTAAGCATAACGCTTGTGCTATGGGTACCAGATTACGGATGTAATATATATATTACTTTTTTTTTTGTAAATACATACATATAATAGATAGAAAACACCCAGACGCAGTACAAATATCTGTTGTTCATCACACAAATACTCGTAATTGTCCTGAGTGGGAATCGAACCCACGACCTCGTGCACGGAAGTCGGTTACACTACCGACAACGCCACGAGGCCCGTCCACTTGACATGCTCAGCTACTTTATAATAACAAATTATTTGTGAAAGTGGAAAAGGGAACTTAACTGCACGCAGAGGGAACATAACTGCACGCAGGGTTCGAACCTGTGATTGGGCCGCGGTCGCTGCCTCCTGCGAGGAGGTTATCTCGCGAAAGGAAGCGGCGGAGAGGACCAGGAGGGAGGAGGATTCTTCCGCTGACCCAAACCGCCGCCAGCGACGAGTTAGCGCAGGCGCGAGTACTTGCGCCTCATGCCGCCCTAGCTGAGGCTGCGGGTGGATGGACCGGGGAACGTCCGCCACCCGCAAGGCCTCCCGCGAAGGTGCGACGCTCCGTGTGTGGATGCGTCGCTCAGTAGAGGGTACCCGAAAGGGTAAGCCGCCGGCGGACCACCGAAGGAATAGGTATAACATAGTTCCAGTGGCCCGCCAATAAAGGCGGACAGACGGCACACGGCGGGTTTCTTTAGTGGGTGAAGGCCCCACACTACCCTGTTCGTGGCCCCGAACGATGGGGTGTGCGGTTAGGTTAGGTAAATTAGGTTTATTTAATGAAAAACATCCAGCCTAAAGATATACCAAACAATCTTTCTAAAATTAGGATGTTTTTCAAACTCATCAGCTTTCAGTTTTAAATTAATCTGTATTGCGAAAATGGATTAGCATATTATAATTTTATTATAAAATACTTGATTGATAACTTACGACACTAAGGTCAATTATGTTTATAATTTATGATGTTTTGAATAGGGTATGGCATATTGATGATTTGGATAATATATTTATGATTTTAAATGTTAAATATAATGTCACGGCTAATGAGTTTCAATCTTATACTAATCAAAAACTTCTTAACTAGCTTTCTTTGCCGGCGGTTCCGCCGCAGCCTAAAGCTAGTTTTTAGGTTACATCTCAGGTTCCCGATATAGTAGCGGGATAAAATGTATATAAGTTTTTAAATCTAATCAAGAGCTATCAAATAAAAAAAGTTGCATAAAAATGTTTCTTTGTGTTCCGACGCCTACATAGCTTTTTTTTTTGTTTAGGCGGGAAAAAATGTACCTAACCGCACACCCTGTCGTTCGGGGCAACGAACAGGGTAGTGTGGGGCCCTCACCCACTAAAGAAACCCG
The DNA here is from genome assembly GCA_948253155.1 of Leucoma salicis. Taxonomy (NCBI): domain Eukaryota; kingdom Metazoa; phylum Arthropoda; class Insecta; order Lepidoptera; family Erebidae; genus Leucoma; species Leucoma salicis. Next base: position 2,425,055 of record OX411812.1, read on the forward strand.
CCGTGTGCCGTCTCTTCGCCTTTATTGGCGGGCCACTGGAACTATGTTACATTCCTTCGGTGGTACGCCTACATAGCCTAACACAGTCATTTTTTCTCAAATATCTTAAATATACAGACACAGTTCTGTTACAGCTTTATAATAGTTACGATAGCGGTCAATGATAGCCTATCGGTAAAACCAAGGACTGTAGACACAATGGTATCGAGTTCGATCCCCATCAGTTCAAAAGTCAAGTTTGAAACCACGCAATTCACACACCTTAGTTGGGTAATTCGAAATTTTCAATTACATGATATAATCTATCGTTGTAAAGGATAAGGAAAATGGAGTATTATAGATTAATTTTATTTATTTGACGCAATAAAATGGGTAAATAGTTTTATTTCACGCGATTTTTTTATACTAATTAGGTATTAGGGATTGAATAAAAAATCAAGGTACCTACATCCTTTAACGAATAGAATTGGGTATCTTTTAAAGAATATTATTTTAGCCTCGTATTAATTTTAAAGAAGTCCTTCATTTTATCTTTAGCAAGAATTTACAGCATAAATGCTGCAAATTTTAACGTAGATCGTAATTAAATTTGTAAATATAAAATATATAAAATCTAATTAGTTTATTAATTGTCTCGTTACGAGACCCACGCCCATAGCATGGGTCTCCTCAGAGTATTAGGCCGTAGTCTTCTATGGTGGCCCAGGTGAGGGTTAGTAAACTTCACAGGCCGCCGAGAAAATATCTCAGGTATACAGATTTACTCATGATGTTTTCCTTAACCTTAATGAAAAAAAAAAGTCATATAATGTCTTACCTGGAGTTAATTCCCGCCAAAAGTAAAGTTTAGTCAGTCAATCCAAGTCAAGTCATAAAGTCACACTGTCACTGTCACCGTTCTACGTCAGTCATAATTTCATTTTAGTCATCACTTTAGTCGAGTATAAAAATAAATAAAGAATTTGTACATCTCTTCAGTCTATAATTTAAAAAAAGAATGACTAGTATTTGAATTTGGTGCGCGAATATGTCAGTGCGCGTCGGGCCTCCATGGCGTCCACGCTTAACTGTTGTGGGGGGAAGCGCGCGCGCGTTCAAATACCACCACTTCTACTCGCTAAATGTCGTAATTATAATTTAAAAGGTGCATGTTGACACTATAAGTGCAACGGTACGATGAATAGCGAAAAGCGATTTGATTTAGAACTGATCGATTTGTTTCAAGTTTTTCAGTTGCGTATCTAGGATGTCTTTGCAATTGACAAATTGATTGGTTGCAAAATTTTGTTTTCTGTAATAGTTAGAAAGCTAACAGTACTCGTAAGATTAGTAGGCGTCAGCTTGCACTACAGCTTAATGTTGTAGCACGAACCAGAACCTTAATTTCCATAGCCTAATTATTATAAAAATACTTAGCATTTAATTACTTTTACATTTCCTACTTGAGACATGTCATCTTTCGTCGTTAACTTCTTAATAACAATTTTATGCACTATATTTATCAATATTTTTGATTTAAAAGCCAAGTAGACGAATCGAATTGATTATAGTTTACCAATCAAGATCTTTTTGTGTCTATACGATAAAGTAGTCTAAATTATAATAGGTATTTTATTTTTGTGTATTTTCTTAGACTTGGAATTCATTGTCATTTGGGAAATATACACAAATATTGATGGTTGTTTTTGTTTCGCTTCGAAATGGTGGCAAGTGGGAACTGTTTGGCATGGAATTCAAGCATGATCAAGGTCAAGTCAGCTCTAAAAAAAGAACCACCACGCTTTGGAATCAGCTTAGCATACAGACATAAACAGCCAGACGTTTCGTAGCTGATTAAAATAGACAAAATGATGGTATATAATATGCAATTTTATGGCAAGGTTCTAGTGGTACAACCTTGCTTGTCCTAACATGAATGGACCGGCTTGGGAAAGTACCACCCTCTGACAGATGATCAGCCTGAGACAACTGTAAGTACTTCTACAGTTGTCTTTCGTAAAGTGAGTGAGAGCGTCGCCGGCGCAAAAAACCCCTTCCTCCCCTGTACTCTCCTTACTATCCTCCTCTCCATCTCATATTCGTTTTCTTGGAGGCGACGCGCCAGTGATGTCTCTGGTGTCGCTAGCGTCTATAGACTATGGTGAACGCTTACCATGAGGTATACCTACTATTTGGCCACCCGTGTAGTACAGAAAAAAATCTCTTAATGCATGTAAATGCATTCCAATAGATGGCGTTGCTCGTAAAGACAAATGTGATAAGGAGATTGGGACGACCGAATAGGTCAGTACGATATCTCAGTAGCAGAGCACCTCCCCGGATTGGAAAAGACGTGGGTTCGTTTCCCGCTCGTACTAAAAATCTCTTTTTCCTTATTCACAAATAATGTGTACTTTAAAAAAGTAGCGGAGCATGTCAAATGCTAAAAAATATAGATCAAAATATTTAAAAAAACATTCTCCTTTCGTCTCTAGTAGGCGTAATATTTATACCATTTGTTATTCTGGGATAAGAAGTAGCCTACGTCCTTTTCTGGGCCCCAGGCCATAATTTTGTATACGAAATGATTGGCTTAATGGTTACAGCGTCAAAGCGTAACAAATCAACTGACTTTCGCATTTACAGATGTCTCACTTCATAGGACGGATAGCGTTGGGCGGAGTGGTTTCGCTACATTTATTAAGAGTTTGTGAAGTCTATCAACCACCATTGCAACAAACCCTCGCATTTTGTAATAACACCCGTGTCTAACAGTGGAAAAATGGAAATGGAATGAAGTGCGTGTGTTTGTTTTGCTTTCATGCTCCGTAACTACTTAACCGATGAACATGAAACTTTATATATATTACTGAGCCCAGAAAAGGACACATGCTAATTTTCCGAGAATTAATCCCAGAAAAATGGACAGTTTCTGTGGAATATCTGTAATTTAGTTAAATGCAGTAAAGTGATGTATTTATATTATATTAGATACTATTAGTTCTGAATTATATGTATGCAAAATTTCGTGATTTTCGGTTCTGTAGTTATGATGCGAAAACAAACAAATGAATAAAAAAATAAACCCACTTTCGCATTTATAATAATATTTGTTAGCAAAAGGGTTTGACCCAATTTCTGGTGACCTGTACACACAACACAGGTTATTGTTTAAACCTACCTCAGGCACCAGTCTTCCACGAAGGTTAATTTCAGAAAATAAATGCACTGTTCATTCTTAATAATTAGGCTAATTTTTGTTTAAGAGAAATAAAGAAATTATTATTATTAATTAACCCTACTCCGAAGGGCGCACGGACAAAGTCGCCGGTAGAATAAATAATAAATTAACTACGAAGAGACGGCTACGTATTTGACATTTGACATCCACAATTCTCTACATCCTTATAGCAAGTGACCTTTTGCGCGTCAGATATACAAGTAACATTGATCACAGAAGTTGTCTTATAAGGTGAAACCTAATACTTATCATGTCAAGGTCTTTTCGGTGAGTTCACATAAAATTTTGCGGGACCACGATGCAGATGTGAGACAAGATTGACCTTCTTTTATATTTGTAAAAGGGTTTATTATCCCGGCTCCTCTAGACCACTAGACTCCTTCAACAGGCTGTTTTCTATAAATACTTAGTTAGATTATGTAATGCTTCCCAATGTTTAAAATATTTCTTACTAATCTAACTTCATATTAAAATGTAAAAATGAGTTTGTTTGCTTGTTATTTCTCATAGGTAGTCATTGTACATGAAATAACAGGCATAATAATCTGCAGTACAGAGAAGGACATTATAGTAATTTCTTACTGAAAAAAAAAACCCTGAAACCGGCGAGCGTGTATGAAGAGAATTATGAATGTTGAGGAAGCGAGCGATGTATGCAAGAATAGAGCCTTTTGGCACTCTGTACTCTCTGCTTACCCCGAAAGGCAGATGGCGTGATGATAAGTAAGTAAATAAAAAAAAATGTAGTTGTATAGATTATTTGTGTGCCACATGACATATTTATATTACTGGAGGGTGCTAGGTATAACCGTCGCAGGAATGTAACATAATTCCAGTGGCCCGCCAATAAAGGCAGAGAGACGGCACACGGCGGGTTTCTTTAGTGGGTGCCGGCCCCACACTATCCTGTTCGTTGCCCTAAATGACGGGGTGTGCGGTTAGGAACATTTTTTTCCGCCTTAACAAAAAAAAAGGGTGCTAGTTATAATCTAGTACAATATAAATTAAAATTTAATGTTAAGGAATTTATCGCGCCCAATCTTTTATCTACTATACTGGCGTTTTGAATACTTTCAGTATTCATAATCACGGCAGGAATAAGGTGATTTATACAGCGTGAGCACGCAATTTCGGTGCGAGCAAGACCAGGTTTATAGAGTAAACGTATAGGTAGGTCTGATTACTTTCCAATTGGGAAAGAAAGCAAGTCTGGAAGAAGAACAAGGGTAATCGTTTTGCGTCCCAATGATGATAGAGGAATGTCAAGTTGCCATTTTGAGTGGGTACTTATATGACACAAGGCCACAAAGTTATCAAATCAAGGAATCATTAACCATATTCCTCCCAGCAGAAGACATTACTTCTGTGGACACTGTGTTTAGTCTAGTCTTGGTGGTACTTAGCCGGGTGTATTGTCGTGCGCTCCGTAATGAAAATATATAACTTTACAATTTGCGCTCCGATCGAAATAATCAATAATATAATAATGATAAATATTCGCGGACATTTTCACACAACGTCCTCTGGTCCCAAAACTAAGCTTAACGCTTGTGCTATGGGTACCAGATTACGGATATAATACATACATTCCTTTTTTTTTTGTAGATACATACATATAATAGATAGAAAACACCCAGACGCAGTACAAATATCTGTGTTCATCACACAAATAATTGTCCAGAGTGAGAATCGAACCCACGACCTCGTGCACGGAAGTCGGTTACACTACCGACTACGCCACGAGGCCCGTCAAATAAGTGGTATAGCAATGATTTGGATATAAAAATTTAACCCACTTTGCATCCAATCCACTACGCCAGCTGTTCAGGTATGTCGTGGATGGTTAGCAGTAATAGAGAGATATATAAATATAGTGTATGACCTGCATTTTGTATAATGACGACCCTTTTTTCTGGTCACGTAAATTATAATGACGCAAATCTCAAGCGTCACTCAGTTGAGACAGCGTTACAAAATTGAATTAGATGTTAAAAGCAATAGTTTAATCTATCGACGGTGGTTATGAAGTGATCAGCAGGCCATGGAGAAGTTAAGCAAGCCCGATGCGGTCTGTCGATGGATTAGTATTTTTTTTTCTTAACTATCGTATTTATCATAGGAAAAAGCTTTGTTATAAATCTAATGATTTGATGAGCAGAGATACTAAATTCCTACTTATCATAAAATGGGCTTCGGTCGGTGATGGTCGCTTCTCAACCCCGTGAAAACGAGACGTGGCAGTGACGGGTGGTGAACAACATCGCCGCCATTCGTATGACTCTTACTAAAAATAGAAAGTACGTAAAAGAAGATATTAAAGTGTTATTAAAGTGAAATCGGCAATAAATTCCGAATTTCAGCACGAATGTTATATAACAAACCTTACGCATTTTACATAATAAATAAAAATTATCTGCAAGGTTATTAAAACAGACCACAGTTCCGTAGTTGTGTAAAAACTTCTAATGAATGCAACTGACCGCCTCGGTTTCGATCTATTTCTGTTTGTCTAACAGAATTACATTGATTACGAAACCACTGTTTGTCAACGAATGCTATTCATAATATTTGTTATATTACATTTTTTTGTTAAGGAGGGAAAAAATGTTCCTAATCGCACACCCCGTCGTTCGGGGCAACAAACAGGGTAGTGTGGGGCCCTCACCCACTAAAGAAATCCGCCGTGTGCCGTCTCCGCCTTTATTGGCGGGCCACCGGAACCATATTACATTCGTTCAGTGGTAAAGAAGTGTTAGCCTAGTGGTAAATAAAAAGACTGCAAAGACTTTGGTATCGAGTTCAATCCCCAGTTCAAGCACACGGCACACACCGGTCACCATGAACCAAGAGGTTGGATGCTTCGTGCCCGTCACTTATCGAGATTTTTGAAGTAAACACTTCTTCACGTATGCTTGATTTGGGGAGTAAGCTGGTGAATGCGTGACGTGAGCATTACGAAAAGTGCTGATCGGGCGATGCGAACGGAAGTTAAGAGGGAGATATAAGTTAGTGAAGATAGAAAGAGTTTCGTATGTAGGGGTAAGAGAGAGAGAGGTGCGAGCACACATTTTCTTTCTTTCTTTCTCATTATTTGTTATATATTTTTTATGCTTTCAATATTCAATTTTGCCGAAAATAACATTGCATTCAATGTAGATTAAATATTTCTCAAAAAGTCAATTGGCGCAACTCGGGATCTATCTTGATGTTAGTGAAGTGAAGCCCATCTGGCCCCAAGACCAACAAGTCAAATGTGGGGTTTAGTCAATACAACATGTTCGGAAACGATAAGTAAATTGCGACGTTTTCATTGGTCGTACGTCGATTGTCACACAAGTTTAAATAAAATTAACGAAATAGTATTTTCACATAACTGTATTCACTTGTATAATAGACATTATTAATAATATATATATATTTATTGTTAATTTTTACTTCAGTCGTGTAGTCTAAAGCACACTCGTTTTTTTGGAAGGAAAACACCAGCATATAGAGATTTTCTCTTGGAAAATAAGTAAAATGCGTGATTTAAAAGATATACACCTTGATTTATGAGGCCGACTCGATCGGGGAAGTACGCGGGACTCTCTCACAGAAGACCAGCGTGAAACAACGGTAGGTAACGGTACTGTTAGTTTCGTATGGTTTTTGAGAGCGCCGGAGGCCCAGTCCCGCTGCTTATCCTATGCTTATTATCTTGCCTCCTATTCCAACCTCGCTTACCACCCTCGTGATATTAAAAAAACCTATTTATATTTAGTATATTATATTATTTACCGCTGTGACGTGTGGGGCCGGCACCAAGAATAGCTCCACCTCGTCTCTTCCTATGGGAGTCGTAAAAGCCGACTAAGGGATTATTAGTTTTTAGTACACAAGGGACCGGGCAGCAGCGTTCCCCTGTGTACTAAAAACATTCACTGCGATCGCCAACCTGCCTGCCAAGCATGGTGATTATGGTAAAACCCCCCCATTTTGGGGAGGCCTATGTCCAGCAGTGGACGATGAAAGGCTGATGGATGGATGGATGGATGGATATTATTTATTTTCTTTTTTTCAAGACACTTTAAGTGTATAAATAAAATTAAGATCTGTAAAAATTAGCTGAAGTACGTCGATAATTGTTAAAGATGTCGGAAAACATCCTATCGACTAAGAGTCAAATAATTTATAAAAATAACTAGCCTTGGGTAGGTGATAGCTAGTTAGAAATAGTGCTCATTCAACTCGTCTGGTTTCCGAAAATGTGATCATAAGACCATAAATAGTATTTATTTTATAATTTTAAAGAATGTTTTATGCACAAACTAAACGTGGTTCAATGAATGTATCAACAAGCACTTTTACTGTTGCTTGTAACGAGCAAGGAAGTGTCATGTACGCACGCAATTACTCGCTCACACTATCCAGTACTATTAGATATTCTGCGGTTAGACTGTTAATTTAATAGTGTAGTGGTTAAAACCAGGGACTACAAATACTAGTATCGAGTTAGATTCCTAGGTCAGGAGTTGCAAGTCTCACACCTCGAAATTATTGTTGTACGGGGTATGTTTGACGGGCCTTGTGGCGTAGTCGGTAGTGTAAACGACTTCCAAGCACGAGGTCGTGGGTTCGATTCCCACTCAGGGTAATTATTTGTGTGATGAACACAGATATTTGTACTGCGTCTGGGTGTTTTCTATCTATTATATGTATGTATTTATATAAAAAAAGTAATATATTATATTCGTAATCTGGTACCCATAGCACAAGCGTTAACTTTAGTTTGGGACCAGAAGACGTTGTGTGAAAATGTCCATATACGAGTATATTAAAAATATTATTATTATTATGTGTAAACATTATTGATTTTTCGAAATTATATACGTGTCAACTTTATTCTGCCCACATGTATATATGCGTGAACTTCAGAATTTATAATTCTAAAGTCCACGCATACGTCACTTTGCGGTATGTTTAAGTGAGTTTGTTTGTTACATTTTCACGCCGTAACGACTGAGCCGATCATCATATAATTGCCTATATGGACTATATGGTCTGGAGCCCATAATAGGACATTTCAACTTTTTCTCCCAGAAAAATGGATGGTTCATGTGGGATAATTATATTTGCATAGAGATCATTTGTGTACCGTTAAGTGACGTATTTATATTCTCAAGTCCATATGGACGAAGTCGCCGGCAGAATATAGTAAACTTAACTGCACACGTGGTGGACAGGCTTAGATACCGGCCTCCTGCCTGTGGGTTCGATTCCCACGCAGGATAACTCTTTGTGTGATCCACAAATGGTTGTTGGATGTACTTTGTGTCCGTGAAATTGGGAAGGACTACTCCTTAGTTTTTTTACGACACACTGTGATGTGAAAAAAAAAAGAACTGAAAGCATATAATTGTTTGTTTGTACTTTTTATGTAACTATAAATTAGCTGTCACTTAACTCAACAGATATGCATACGTTCGAAGTACATATAAACTAATCTATTCCATACACTTTATTACTCAGAAAAAAAGTAAGATTTGCAGCTTCGGGATCTTGGACTATATGAAGTCACATACTCAATTACAGTTTTTGAGTGAGTCGTCATTTTAACTGTACCACAATGTAACAGGAAGTGGTTGAAACGAGTATTTTTTTCCGATTCACGTTCATCCGTCGCGTTGCATTTTTTCCGTGCGGTGAAAGCTGTATGTCAGTAATTGAATAATCACACAAGAAGTAGTTACACAATAATGAGATCTGCGGTAGTATTTGCATTGTCTTCGTGTATAATGGCTTGAAAATGTAGCTTTGTAATTTATAATAATTCTGAAATGTCCCGCATTGAGACAGCGTGGTAGACTACGGCATTTTTTTATTGTACGTGATGGTGAACCAGTCACGGCGCACGCGACGGCAGTGGCATCCATCACCCACGATCTCACCATTTCATTGCGTGGATGAGCAATGAACGAATCCAGCGTAAATCCCTTTCATCCACTTAACAGCACAGATGATGAATACTCAGTGGTATTGTGGGTGGGTTCGATTCTCATAACGGGCAAACATTTGTGGGAATCTACCAACCTTGTGATTCATACATAGTTGCTCTGACTACTTACTAATATTATAAATGCGAAAGTGAGTTTGTTTGTTTATTTGTTTGTAACGCTTTCAAGCCGTAACTGTTGCACCGATCATCATGAAATTTTGCCGGAAATCTTGGAATTTTGTCGAGAGCTATTTTTGCGTAGATAATTAATATGGTGTGGAGTGATATATTTATATACTGAAGCCCATACGAACGAAGTCGCGGGGAGAATATAGTATGGTATAATTTGCATAATTCTCTCGTGATACGGTGCTAATATCTAGTTTCTTTTTTTACTACGCGGGTGGCAAACAAGCTTACGCACCATCTGATGGTAAGCGATATACTATAGCCTATAGTGGTAAAATAATCATAAGAACATACTGATAGAGTATGACTGTAATCTCATGTGAACAACATGGTATTGGAAATCAATTTACTGCCCAAACTATATGCGGCTTATGCCCAACAGTGGATTTATACTTGCACCAAAATAGACGTTTCTGAAACTAACAAGTGTTTAAAATAGAGTGCCATGAATTGGCAGAAATATTGTGCGTACTTTTCATCGCCAGTTTTTTCTAGTGCAAGTGTTTTAAATGAATCTTACATAATTTGTATAGATTACATCAGTTACTATATAACGGTGCGTGTTAAGTATCTGTTAAAATAACTGTCTACGCTCAATATGGAAAGACATCTTTATGTACGCTGCACACGAATATATGTCATTTCCTAATAATTTTTAAAACATAAAACTAAAGGCTTATAAACTTTGTGTAGCCAGTAAAAAAAGAAACATAGCTTCACACCTGAACCACCGAGGGGTAGACAGAGGTGTATTACATACACACAGCTTGCCCATGTTTAAGTCCCACCTAATAGGAGGCGAACCGATTGCCGTCTACCGGGCGTATTTTCAAACTCTGGGGTGCTACTGAGAATTTTTCGTTTTACACAAAAAGCCCAATTACACTGCCCGACGAAGAACTTCGAAAAGTTTTGATTTATCGACTGTTCAGTGAGTAAAAACATCGTGAAAGTTCGCCAATCAGACTTTTTAGCTTAAAACGTTTCCATTATTTTGTGAAAATATATAGTGTTCGGTTCGTGTATTATTTGTATCGTTATAAATTCCCCTTTTATGCTTTAAGGACGTTTAATCTAGCGGTAAAACCAAAGACAGATCGCAGTTCCAGACCTTACTCGGCAGACACCTCTGACATTTTTAAAATTATGCGTGTCTTTGTTTATAAATTATCACTTCGGTGAAGAAAATCTGGACATCTGTGGGACTAGCCAAGTTGCATTCTATGATCGCTAACGCTATACAAACCTATTAAAATGTATGTGAATTGGACATCTTTTAACGATATGTATAACGGTAAGTCACGTGACTTAACGTCTGGGACGGTATTCCAGGAGATGCAGGTTCAAATTCTGCTCGTGACTGTTATTTTCGATTACACATTTTCACACGTTGTGTATACAAAGTACTTTCTATTTTCTAGTTTATGATTTCTGCGCTGTATATTTTAATAATATGTCACTATACGGACAATGGTTCTATGATTACTAGATATCAGAGCGGCGCTATCAAGTCAGCGAAAGTCAGTGTATTCGCCTCATACAATTTGCTGTTCAGCAATCAAGTGAGAGCAGGACTTTCTAACTAATTCGTATGTTGATCTCCAAGCACTTTCGTGTTCAATAGACTAGATTTGGTAGTCTTATCTGAATTGGAGCTATAGGTTGCGACATATGATTGAAAAAAGCACCATCTTTTCCCCTCTACGCCAGTTTTATTCCTTTTTTGTAGGATTAGTAACCATACCACTGAAGTAATGTAACATAGTTCCAGTGGCCCGCCAATATAGGCGGAGAGACGGCACACGGCGGGCTTATTTAGTGAGTGAGGGCCCCACACTACCCTGTTTGTTGTCCCGAATGACGGGGTGTGCGGTTAGATACATTTTTTCCCACCTTAACAAAAAAGAAGGTTAGTCACCAGTGAAGCCTCTGAGGTTACTAGCGGTTATTAGATACGATGCGCGATTACAATCACGCGAGCCATATTATGCTTGCTTGCAATGCAATCTTTATATATAAAAGAACTTTATTTTCTGTACTGTAATTTAATATCTCTTGTTCCGAGTGTTTAGGGTTCATTCCCAGATTGGACAATTCACAAATGGTTGTTATATAAGTTCGGGTGCACTTCGTGTCCGTTAAGTGTGAAGTGTGCGAAGTACAAGATTTAAATGGCACTACGGTGTGTAAGTTCAAATAAATGGCGTCATTAAGTGTACGTATTTTCACTCTACATCTTTCAGCGAAAGCATATTTATGTTTATTTATTTATTTTTTATATACCTAAAATGACTCGCTCCGTCCAATTATTGTGTATTTAGCTGAAAATTGTTGTGTAATGTATACAATATTATTCATTACGTATAAAGACGTTAAATATTATTTTATCTTCTATATATATAAAAGAATAACTGACGTATCAACGCACAGCTCAAACTCCAGGGGCTGTACTCACAGACTAATGGAACTGTGTCACATTGTCACATTATTTGAGTGTTAAATGATCCTATACGATGTAGAAGTTGGTAAATTATTTTCACTTTGAAGAGGACGATGAGTTCTAAGATAAATTATTGATATAGAGATTTGAGCAATCATATTGCTAAACATTTAAGTTATTTGAATTTTGTTGACGAAAATTAATACCGTATTTTTCCGGCTACTTGGGCGTGTCTGAACACAAAACAATAATGTTTAGTTTTTTGTCGGTTTATATGTGTGTTTTGTTTGTTCCTACATCACGCAAAAACTATTTAACAAATTTCGATGCCACTTGTTTGTTTGATTATTCTCTTTATTAGACTTAAAAACTGGTATATGTTTTATTCCGCTACTATATATCAGGAACCCGAGATATAACCTAAGCAACCCGTGGCGGAGCCGCGGTCAAAGACTGGTAATGGATATAGCAAAATTGACTTGACTTTTGGAATGTTACATAATCTAAGAGCTCATTAGAAAATATTCAAATCACTGTACTCAAGTGATGGATGCTTTTTGCCTACACTTTTTTTCTGTTTAGAGTATTAAATAAAATTATATTCCATGTTGCTCAAAGCCTTTCATTTTTTGTTAGATAATCATGGACTATTTGATATGCTAAATAATATATTATTATATATAATAATATACATAGACTTAGAATATACTAGTCTATTTCATGATAATATATAACATAAAAACCATCCGTAACCATGAATGCTGTAAAGTATTCGAAACGTTGAGATAGTAGAAAATCAACTAAACGCGGCAGACTCCGCAAAAACGTATTTTTATTTCATAAGACCGCGACATCGTTTGCGTGGATTTCAGAAAATAAATACGTCACTACAGCAAACTAATGATCTCTATGCAGATATTGCTGTACCCATGAACTATCTATTTAATTACTCTATATCATATTCAGATTCCTTTACTACAATTATACAAAAAAAAAAAAACATTTGTGTGTACTTATGTACACGCGTTAGAAGTTATACTTCTTATTATTCTTTATTTAAATATCACAAAAAAACTAAAATGTTGACTATAGCTAACTTCAGGGTGTCTAACTTCCCGCATGCGCGGCAGGCAATAGGCCTGCCAAGCACTGCATGGGGCGGGAGGGATGTAGACCCCCGACGTCAGGCCCAAAAAAGGGGGGGACCAGCCAATCGGCCCAGGCTGCCCCCTCTAGCGCGGCTTCGCCACCGTCTCGGGTGGAGGAGGATATGGTTACGGCTTAAAATTCAACCGTGACACTATCCTCCTCCAGGCGAATCTCAACCACTCCGCCAGGGCGCAGGATCTTCTCCTGCAAACAATGGTGGAGCGGTTGATTGGTGTAGTCGTAGCTGTGGAGCCTTATTGCGTTCCTGACCGTCCTCATTGGGCGGGCAGCCGCGATGGCTCCGTGGCAATCGTCAGCTCCGCGGCGCTCGAGACAGGGGCACGGGATACGTAGCAGCTGACTGGGGAGGAGATACGCTGTACGGCGTGTACTTCTCCCCCAACCGGAGTCTGGCTGATTTCGAGGCCTGGCTTAACAGCCTGGAGACCTCGATACGGCGACTGGCACCTAGCCACGTCCTGGTCGTGGGAGACTTCAACGCCAAATCTACGGCGTGGGGGGCCCCTGCGACGGACGCCCGTGGAGCGGCGGTGGTAGAGTAGGTGGCGTCGACGGCGCGCCTTGGCTGGAATCCCCCCGTGGGACTTGGAGGCGGAGGTGCTCGCTGAAGTGTATCGGCGGGCGTCGCAAGAGCGAGAGGTGAGTGGTCGTCCCCCACTCAGAGAGGTGGCCAGTTGGCAGGGCAATGCCCACCGAGCTGCCATGGCCAGATGGAGTACATGGCTGGAAGCGCCCCGAGCCGGTCTCTGGACCGTAGGGACGCTCCAGCCTGTGCTGGAGGAGTGGGCGGGGCGACGGCACGGAGTCCTTACCTTCCGACTGGTGCAGGTGCTGGCGGGGCACGGTTGCTTCGGCAGATATCTGCACATAGTCGCAGGGAGGGAAGCGACTCCGGGCTGTCACCATTGTGGCTGCGACGAGGACACGGCGCAGCACACGCTCGAGTCGTGCCCGGCTTGGGGTGGGCAGCGCCGTGAACTTGTCGTGGCAATAGAGGGGACCTCTCGCTGCCGAGCGTCGTTAGAGCGATGCTTGGCAGCGACAGGAATTGGGCCGCAGTCGCTGCCTTCTGCGACGAGGTCATATCGCGAAAGGAAGCGGCGGAGAGGGCCAGGGAGGCTGATCCTTTCGCAGACCCGAACCACCGCCAGCGACTGGGGTGGCACAAGCGTGAGTATTTGCGTCTAATGCCGCCCTAGCTGAGGCTGTGGGTGGATGGACCGGAGAACATCCGCCACCTGCAAGACCTCCCGCGAATTTGCGATGCTCCGCGTGCGGGTGCTTCGCTCAGTAGAGGGTACCCGAAAGGGTAAGCCGCCGGCGGAACACCGAGGAATGTAACATAGTTCCAGTGGCCCGCCAATAAAGGCGGAGAGACGGCACACGGCGGGTTTCTTTAGTGGGTGAGGGCCCCACACTACCCTGCTCGTTGCCCCAAACGACGGGGTGTGCGGTTAGGTACATATTTTCCCGCCTAAATAAAAAAAAAATTGTCTATCTTCAGGGTGTCGGTTTTTCGTGACGATGTGCGCGTGCATCGTAAAAATTTACTTTCATCATTTTTCCCTAACGCGCCAAAAGAAGTATAACTTCAAAAATCATGTCGACTCCTTGTTCTGAATATACAAAAACAAATTTAGCCCACGGGAACCGTACACCAGTGCTATTTCACACTATAATCTATGTCTGTGCCAAATTTCATCCAGATCTGTCGTTATTGAGTAACAAATATCCATTCAAACTTCCGCATTTATAATCTTATAATTTTCGTAAGATTACATTGAAAAACAAATTATTTGTGAATTTTTTTGTGTCCCTTCCAATCCCGGGAATTGGTCTTTCCCGGATTGAAAGGGACGCAGGTTCGATTCCCCCTTGCATTAAAGTTCTCTTCTTCCATTTTTTCACAAAAAATAAGTTGTTCTTTAAAGTAGCTGAGCATGTCAACTGCTAAAATACAGATCAATATAGTATTTATACATTCGCGTAAATATCAGAAAGTATTAAATAATATAATATTTGTTCTTATTTGGCATAAAGCATTTGGCTAAAATGGCGGTGTAGATACTTAGTGCATCAAGATCATTTCTCCAATTATCTTGACGTTCAGACACAAAAATGAGAAAAGAAAGATGTATCCCCAGTGTTCGTCAAGTAGCTATAGTCACACAGACATATTATTATGTCATACTCTATACACCTATTTTCCAATTCCTTCGTGATTATTATCCACCAAATGTCAATATATAAATAGTAGGTAATGATAGGCTTATGTTACTAAGATCTACTGTACTTTCGGATAGGAATATAATCAGAACGTATACAACGTTACAAAGTCTTCCTCCAAATTTCAATCAAAATCGTTCCAGTTGTACTTATGTAGTCGATGACACAGCGTTTGCGTTAACGTTATGTTCCGTCACAGATTTGCACCATTGCGTAACTTTAACGCGTACGTGCCAGTACGCGGAACCGAGTTATTATCTATCAGCTACGTGACAATTGTGACGATATAATAGAAAGGTTATGAAATTTGGTTTGATTTTGTTGTTAGAAAGTTTAGTTTTTCTACAGCCCTCGTAGTTTGACGGAGTTACTGTTTGAGGGCGCGCGGAGAAAATAATTTTCCCAAAAGATTTTTCACGAACTAATACTGCAATATTGACTTATTGAGTTAGATCTCCTTTCAAAGCATAATAAAATACTTTGGAAAATCTAAAACTGCACGCCTCATAATCTTCATTTTTCACAATAAAATTGATTATTTGATAAGTAACTATAATGTATTGGTCTTACTAAGTAGTTTTCAATAAATCACATAGATAGCGCTAATTTCATGGTTTTCATGTCTTATACGCCACCTAGCGCTAATTTAAAGAAGTACTTCTATATTGGTCTATAGAAATAGTTCTCACACGTCTCACGAAATAAGGATAGTGCTGGTTTTAGCGTCGAATCGAACTGCGATCGCCAACCCGCCTGCCAAGCGTGGCGATTACGGCACTATCCCCCATATGAGCGAAACACATGTTGTGGCGTTGTCTTGGGGAGGCCTATATCCAGCAGTGGACGTCGAAAGGCTGGATGGATGGATGGAATTAAACCACATCAAATCAGACCGCGAAAAGTGATAGGGCTCTATTCGTATATTATTAAGGTTTTCCTCAAGAAACTGATCCCCCTACGGTCGTATCGTAATACCGTCCCATTGGAATAAGAGTGTGAGGGAATGGACAGTACACTTGTGTTTGCGCTCACCCTCATTCACCATATTATCTCCTGCGTAATTGACTAGTGTCTGAGTACAATGGCCGTGACCGTAATCGGTCTCGAGATAGTTATCAGCGTCACCAAGTTTTACATTAGACATAATGGAAGGTAATGATTTATACACTCGCATTGTAAAACATATCAGCACTTATAGTTCACGCTGGCCCAATACAAGCTTTGTAAACTGTCGAGAAAATCTCTCAGGCATGCAGATTTCCTCACGATAGTTTTTATATAGTTTGCCGTGTGGGGCCGGCACCAAGAATAGCTCCACCCCGTCTCTTCCTATGGGAGTCGTAAAAGCCGACTAAGGGATTACCGGAGGACCGGGCAGCAGCGTTCCCCTGTGTATTAAAAACATCCACTGCGGTCGCCAACCCGCCTGCCAAGCGTGGTGATTATAGTGAAAACTCCCCATTTTTGGGGAGGCCTATGTCCAGCAGTGGACGATGAAAGGCTGATGGATGGATGGATGGATGGTGTTCATTTCCAGGCAGCAATATTTAGAGTTGCAGCATAAGATGAAATGGATACCTTATTTTTGACCTCATATATCTACACACTGATTTGCTCTGAATAACAAATTATTTGTGAAAGTGTAAAAAGGGAACTTTACTGCGAGCAGGATGCGAACCTGCTAAAAACACAGATAAAAATGATTTGCTCTGCTTACATAGTTTTACATAGCTAATAACTAGTCGCGTGTAATCAAAAATAAAATTTATTTTCTTGTTTCTTTCTCTTGCTTTTGGTATTCCTATGTAGATTAATTAAGGTTAGTTCCCTGGTCTTCTGTGAGAGGGTGGTAGTTCTCTAGCATATATACGCTAGTATCCTAAACACTATATTTCGCTTTCGTTATACATTGTCTTCATTAGACTCTGGTCGAACTCGGTCGGCCCAAGGCATATCTAGTGCCACCAATGTGCCACTGACCTCTCGTGTTTTTTCGCTTCCGTTAATCATTATCTAATATTCAAAGTTAAATGAACAGTTTTAGATAATACGGTCTTTTGCAACTTGATTTAATGTGCAAATTGTCACACTTATTCAACTGACCATGAAGTAGATATATATGCAACAGATTTGACAGGAGTACTGTGGTTACGAGGAATGGATTTTCGAAGTGATGTTTTGATGTGAAACATCTAATGCGGAAGGAGGGTAAAATCGACTGTTGGCGTGGCGACGCTTTTATTGTAAGTACTTGTCCCCGTTGAAATCTTGCAAGTTAAATTTGACACACTTCCCCGTTTCCGATTGAGCTGAAATTTTACATGCATGTGTATATCACGTGATAATGCAATATTATGATGACATGGAGCTGATCTGAAGATGGAGCTGGAAGGTGGACATAGGCACTCTATAATGAAACGGCGCAACCCCATCGAATTTGGACTCGTATAATTCGTCTTGCCGAGTACTTTGTGTCTAGATGGTATCCAGGGGTTGATGATGAAGCTGGAAGGTGGCCACAGTAACTCTATAATGAAATAACGTAACCCCGTCGAGTTTGGACACGTTTGATTCGTCTTGATGAGTACTTTGTCTTTAGATGGTATCCAGGGATTGATGATGGAGCTGGAAGGTGGTCATGCGAAACTCTGTAATTAAATGGTGCAACTCCATCGAGTTAGGGCTCGTTTGAAATGTCTTGACTAGAACTTCAATAATAGATGATATCCAGGGTCTGATGATGGAGCTGGAAGGTGACCACAGTAACTCTAAACAACAAAAACGACGTAACCCCATCGAGTTTTGAATCATTTGAATCATCTTGACGAGTACTTTGTCTTAGATTGTATCCAGGGTCTGATGATGGAGCTAGAATGTGGCCGTAAGAACTCCGTTATAAAACAACATAACTCCATCGAGTTTGGGCTCGTATGTTTTGTATTGACGAGTACTTTGTCTCTAGATGGTATTCAGGGTCTGACGATGGAGCTGGAAGGTGGCCACAGTAACTTTGTCATGAAACTACGCAACCCTATCGAGTTTATACTCGTTTGATTCGTCTTGACACAAAGTACTCCACTTTGTCAAGTTATGATCATTTTATTTCTACAAAATAATTTCGATGTTTTTACATCTGCTAGACGTCCCGCGACGTCTAGTTTTTTTTGTTGTGTTGCTTATCCCATGAATGGGCTCTTTCGATTGAAGAAGTACTATCCTCTCACAGAAGATCAGCGTAAAACAACAGCAGTTGTGTATCGTATGCAAAGTGAGAGTGCCGGAGGCCTAAATCCCCTCCATATCCTCTCCTTATTACCCTTCCTATCCACCTCCTATCCCTTTCAATGAGTATTCGCTCTAGTATTGCTAGCATCTATAGGCTAGGGTTGTTATAAGTTACCACCGAAGGAATGTAACATAGTTCCAGTGGCCCGCCAATAAAGGTGGAGACGGCACACGGCGAGCTTCTATAGTGGGCGAAGGCCCCACACTACCCTGTCCGTTGCCCCGAACGACGGGGTGTGAGGTTAGGAACATTTTTTCCCGCCTTAACAAAAAAAAAAAGTTTCTATAAGTTCGGGAGCACGTTAGCATCAGGTGGGCTGTTTGCCATCCATGTGGTGTAAAAAAAAAGTGGGAGTTGTGTGAGAGCTCACATCCCGCGTCTCCATCCTCACTGTATCATTCTTTCTCACTGAATTACCCTCTATCATGATTCCTCTCCATTTCTTACCCCTTTATCAGGTGTTGACAACGCTTGAGTCATGGTACTAGCGCTTATAGGCTCAGATAGCCCTTTATCAAACGGGCCGTGTCCTTATTCCAAATTACAGTAAAATAAACAATCCTTTGGAAAATTCAAAACTGCGCGCCTCATAATCTTCATTTTTCACAATAAAATTGATTATTTTTGATAAGTAACTAATAATGTATTGGTCTTACTAAGTAATTTTCAATAAATCACATAGAAAGTGCTAATTTCCAAAAGTACTAACGTGGGTTTCATGTCTTATACGCCATCTAGCGCTAATTTTAATAAGTACTTCTATATTGGTCTATAGAAATAGTTCTCATGAAAGGCGCTGGTTTTAGTGTCGCGTTGAGCGTAAATATTCAGTATTTTTTTGTTTATTTAATATTAATTAAACCACATCGAATCAGACCGTGAAAAGTAATAGGGCTCTATGCGTAGTAATACTCAAGTTAAAAAGAAAAAAAAGACTCGATTATTAAAGTATTTCGGTTGTTATCGTGTTAACATACATTACCTATAACAAACGTACGTCCAAGACAACATTTTTTTAAACAGTTTTTTAACTAGTTTAAATAACAAAAATGGCATAAAAAATATCATGAGAGTCAAAAATAGTGTTTTTTCTTGATATGTGTATGTATATATTGTTTTACAAGTGCAATATATGATAAATAGAGACATATTAAGTTTGAAAAATCAGCTGTTCTGTGTAAAACGGGAATAGTACACACCTCAACGCTCCGTTTATGAGGCGTGCAATAAAATAATGTGGAAATATGGTCATAGGTACACTCAGTTATATTTATAATGCAACAATTTATAATCTGATTTTTCAGTTATTACCAGAAAACGCTTTCACTTAGAACTGAATATAATGACTTTTATCCGTTATACACAATGTGCTTTGTTGTCATACTGAACAGCCTAAATTGATATTGTACACTGAAATAAAACTACGTTTACGAAATCTATCGCGCTTACTTGATTTTGTTATTTTGTATATACAGTCGAGATTTTTTGTGGTGAGTGTCTTTACAAAGTACACTCAACATCTCGCGTAGAGTTTATGTTCCTTGCTCAACATTGGGGCGCTATCTAAACCACTCCGCCATCTCTGCAGTCAAATATCCAATTTTACGTTGGTAAAGTCTGCTACCCTGCATTGGGTAAGCGTAATGCTCGTGCCGAACAGTGAGACGGTCATGTATAATGGAAATAAAGGTGTAAACAGCACAAAAAATATATATTATGTAAGATAATACATTCAGTCAAGAAAGTATTGGGAATTGATGATTTGTTTATGGTTCCAATTTCCAATTTTTGTTTTTTTTGTTGTTGTTAGATTGGCACAACTGTTATCCATTTTGGCGCGAAGTTTGAGTTGCATTTGTTATTTATATTAAATACAGTGCTGTTTTTAGTTAAATCATATCTAGTGTGTATTGCGAATTTCATAATGGACAACGAGTCAATTCGGACCCAACATTCATGAAACGCATTGTTACTGGTGACGAGACGTGGGTTTACGAGTTTGACATGCAAACTAGTCAACAAGCTTCGGAGTGGCTACTTCCAACTGAACCGAAACCGAAAAAACCACCCCAAAGTCGATCAAAAGTCAAAGTCATGTTGACTGTTTTCTTTGACTATCGCGGTGTTGTGCACTCGGAATTCTTTCCAGAAGGTGAAACGGTAAATAAAGAATATTATTTGAGCGTTATGCGGCGTTTAAGAGAGCAAATTCGACGAAAAAGGCCAGATTTGTGGAAAGAAAATTCTTCGATTTTGCACCACAAATACCACCGAGCAACCACCATATTTACCAGATATGGCTCCAGCCGACTTCTTTCTTTTTCCTAAACTCAAATTACCACTTCGTGGCACCCGTTTTCAATCGGTAGAAGACATAAAGGAGAATTCGCGGCGAGAACTGAACTCAATTCCGGAAACAGCGTTTAAAAAATGTTTTTATGATTAGATTATTCGTTGGCGTAAGTCTATCGTTTCTAAAGAAGCATACTTTGAAGGTGATAAAATAAATTTGGATGAATAACAAAAATTTTGTGTATAATACTTCTCCCGGTACTTTCTTGACAGAGTGTACTACTCATTATGTGAAAAAAATGGCCCCATAAGGTCCAATATTTATAATGGGAATTAGAAATTTATCGATTGTACCTATTTTAACGATGATGCTCTTCCTATTGTTGTTAATTACACTTTTTATCGATATAGAAATCTGTACACCACTAGTTGAAGAAAAAAAAACAATTGTGGGAACACATCATATAGTCGTCGCTGTTTGGAAAACCATGAGGTTGCTATTTATTAAGGAAAACTAGCGTAATTTCACTAAATTTTATTAGGCACACATTGTAGATGTAAAATTTGAAATTTCAATCATTTCAGATATGAAAGCTTTGTAAAACATATTACTTTGATTGATTGATTCTTATTATTTTTTTATCGTTGCTTATGCTCATGGAATAAAACTACTTTTACGGAATCTATCGCAGCATTAACAGTGTAACATTAAAAAAAATCAGAGGCAGCCATAGAAATGCCGACAGAAGTGAAAACTCCAAACAATGGATAAAAAATTTAGTTATATAAAAGTAAAAATACCATTGTTCAAATTTCGAATTTCCCTCCACATGTTTTCGAGAGATAAATTCAATTATCGTATCTCATTTAAAAATGGATCAGCATCGAGAATGATAGAAAGATGATGATGATGAATGATTTTCTACGATTTTAAATGTGGCCTAAAACCTGATGATCCGTTTGATCGACTTCAAATGGCTTTTATGGATGAAGGACCTTCAAAAGCAACCATCTACCATGGCATAGCGAGTTCAAGCGCGGTTGCCTTACTTTGGGTGAATGAACAAAGGAGTGGTCGTCCTACGACGGCTGTCACGGAAGAAAGTGTGCTGGCAGTAAAAAATGTATTTCAAGAAAACAGGTGAATTACATACTAAGAGATTCAGCATAAACTGCAGATTGTTTCGGGAAGCGTTCACAAGATTCTACACGAGCACGTTCGTGTGAGGAGGATAGTTTCGCGCTGGGTGCCGCACAACCTCACTGAAGTTCAGAAGCAGGCCCGTGTGGAGTGGTCCCGTGATATGATTCAAAAATTTGAAGCAGGCTCGTCTCGGCGCGTTTACGACCTTATGACAGGTGACGAATCTTGGATTTATCAACTAGATCCAGAAACAAAGCGTCACTCATCAGGTTGGCTGTTTTAAAACGAACCAACGCCTACTAAAGTGAAGCGATCAAGAAGCGCAGGGAAACATTTGTTCGCTAGTTTCTTCACTTAGACGGGGTATCGTGTTTCAATTGCATTAAGAGTGTCCCACGTAGAATTAATCAATTCAAATAATGATAATCGAAAACACAAAAACCAATGCACAATATACACAAAATATTTTTTTAAGCGGTCAACATAACTTCACTTACTGATATTATGGAATGTTGGTGACGCGAATCAAAAGATATATACAGATCCAAAAAGTTAAACCTTAGATGTCGGAGAGGTCAAAATAGTTCGAACTACACCGACATCCAAAAGGTTCACATTAAAATCTTGTAAAAAAAATCCTTTTTGCACATTGTTCATGACACATTCTATTAAAACATGCTAAACATCTTCAACCTTACTACATAGCAGCACAAAAGGGAGAAACCACTCGCCCCACAAGATGCTCAAACATTTTTGATGGAATATATTCAGAACGCACCCTATGAATAATGGTTCCATCCATCAGCCTTTTAAAGTCCACTGCTGGACATAAGCCTCCCCAAGAATGGGGGATAGTGCCGTAATCGCCACGATTGGCAGGCGGGTTGGCGATCAATATGAAATGAAAGAATAAACGGCTATATCCTGCTACAGCCAAAACGCAACGATGTGCTTCATGGCCGGTCACACGGGAGATGGTGGTACTAATCCGCTCGGGCCCGATACCAAGTGAGTACTCCCACTCGGTACCCAGCGCTACCACCAGTCATGCAATGGACGATAATTGCTTACTTCCCTTAGTCGCCTCATACGACACCCGTGGGAAAGAATGGGGTGGTGACACTTGTATTCTTAGTCTGTCACCACACGGAAAAAATTCAGATCTGATAGCTCTGTTACAGCTTTGTAATAGCATAGCTTTTAGTGAAAAAGAAATAACTGTGAGGGCGATTTGAATTGGTGACTCGCGGATTACCGTTCAATACTTCAGTGTTAGCTATCGCGGATCGTATCTGCAGTGAAAAAATTCTGCATATTTTTTGTGTACTGATGAGAGACGCCCAAATGATATATCGAATGTATATATAAATACATTCGTATACAATGTAATCTTACGATTAACATTCAAATTGAGGAATAATATTTCTATACATAGTTATTGTATCTTACAATTAATTGAATACGCACTAATACGTACAACTCCCACACTATTTACAATGTGTTTGTTGTTTTGTTCGTTTCGATTGTAGTACACTCTCTCCATTGTAAAAACAACTAGCTTTAGTGAAAACTTCAACAATTATTTTATAAAAGGGGTTATTATTGATGGAAATGCCAGCTGCGTTTACTGATCTGTAATCTTGATAACTGCTGTCTATAGGCTGGTCTCAAATATATGCTTAAAACCGAGGTTTAATATAAATACGAATCCGTAATATGGAGATCCGTAGGTGTTGAAGTGGCAACGAGAATGCCTCATCGTGCGATGAAGCGCCAACCGTTGGGGAAAAAAGATTCTCGAGTGGTTACCACGTATCGGACGGCGCAGCATAGGAGGGCCTCCACTACATAATTGACAATCTGGTCAAAACCGCAGGGAACCGCAGGATGCAGTCAACACAGAACCGCTCGTTGTGGAGCTCTCTTTGGGAGGCCTATGTCCAGCAGTGGACGGCACAAGGCTGATGGATGGTTTTTTTAAAGAATTGTTGACTGTTTGCCTATTTGTCTGTTCGCATAACATTTTGGATTGTTAGCTTTTGATTGGACTTAAAAACTGGTACATTTTATCACTACTACTATATCGAGAACCTGAGATATAATCGAAAAACTAGTTATCTGCCGTAGAGTCGCTTGCAAAGTCTAATGGAAAATTAATAAACGGACAGCTATCTTCCACAACAATCGAGACACACCGAAGTGTGTGACGGTGGGTCAAATAGAGGCTGGTGGGTACCTATCGAAGTAGGAAAGACACTAATGAGAGGGTAGAAACACAACGGCTGGAGTACCTACCAACCACTGAAGGAATGTAATATGGTTCCGGTGGTTTGCCAATAAAGGCGGAGAGACGGCACACGGCGGGTTTCTTTAGTGGGTGAAGGCCCCACACTACCCTGTTCGTTGCCCCGAACAACGGGGTGTGCAGTTAGGAACATTTCTTCCCGCAATAACAAAAAAAAGGAGTACCTATCATTGTTTCACGCGGGTCTTCTGTGAGAGGGCTTTTCCTCTATCGAGCCGGCCGGAGATAAGCACGGCTCAATAAGTAGGATGTTATCAAATTCCTTTTCCTTCTTACGTAATGTTTGTAAATCAACTAAACATTACAGCACACGTACTCATAAATACAATGCGCACAAAGCTACGATATATTCAACAGCGTTACTTTCGCTTTCAAGTCCAAGGTCTACTTTCTCGGCACTTTCATTTGTAAGCGCGCGCCAGTATGTCCGTTTTAGCGGGCCAATGAACTTTATATTACTTCGCGAATAGTACCTACAGATGGCGGTGGTCCTAGGTTTAAATCTGATGTAGAAAAAACATTGATTAATATCATAATCCATCCATCTATCCATCAGCCTTTCGACGTCCACTGCTGGACATAGGCCTCCCCAAGACAACGACACAACATGTGTTTCGCTCATATGGGGGATAGTGCCGTAATCGCCACGCTAGGCTGGCGGGTTGGCGATCGCAGTGGATGTTGTTAATACTCGAGGGAGTGCTGCTGCCCACTCCCCCGATATTCCCTCAGTCGGCTCTTACGACTCCCATGGGTGGAGAGGGGTGGGACAATCTAAAGCCGGCCACACACGGCAATATCATAATATATATTATATTGATAATTCAATAAATATTGGTCTATGGTAAATGAGGTTTTATAAATTGCAAGAACTTAACTGAATTTGCTTATTGATATCTACATATATTATAAAGTATTAGTCGCTATCAGCATCTGTTTGTTTACCTATTCGATTTTTTCTCAAAAAATCACACAGTGGATTTTGAAATGGGTTACACTTCCAGTGTTATTTAGAGGATTTTCCAGAATAGGTTTATATGCATGAAACATCTTACTTATTTTTTCTATGCAGAAAAACTTAATGTTTTAAATAAGTTAATATGCGACATGCGCTGTACGCGCGCATATTTAAGATATACTTAAAAATACTGTAATAGTTATAGTGCTTTTTAAAGTACAAATTATTTGTGAATAATGAAAAAGAGATTTTTTGTACTAGCGGGAATCGAACCCGCGCCTTTTCCAATCCAATGAATTTTAATTGCAAAATTAAACTTACTATATTGGTTTAATGCATGTAAATGCTTCCGATAGATGGCGTTGGTCGTAAAGACAAAATTTGATAAGTAGATTGGGATGATCGAAAGATCTGTACTATAGCTCAGTGGCTCAGAGCATTTCCCCGGATTGGGAAAGGCGCGGGTTCGATTCCCGCTAGTACAAAAAATATCTTTTTCCTTATTCACAAATAATTTGTACTTTAAAAAGTGGCGAAGCATGTCAAATGCTAAAAAATATAGATAAAAAAAAAGTTATAATGCTTCAAAAATCCTAAAGATATTTTCTTAGTCAATTTTACTCGTGGCCTAGTTCTGAGCAGAGGTGTATTACACACCCACGACTCGCCAGCTAGGTTTATGTCCCACGTAATAAGGGGCGAGCCTGTTGACGTCTACCGGGCACATTTCCAAACTGCGAGCTGCTACTGAGAATTTTTATTTTTACGAAAAAGCTCAATAACACTGCCCGACCCGGGGATCGAACATCAACTCATGAGCAACAGTCGCTCACACTACCGCTGAACCACACAGGCAGTTACTGAAGTATTTAATCGTAAGTATTTATGATTAAATACTTCGTTATAAGTCGGCAGATTAACCGGGAATTTTTCAAATTAATTAATCAGTGTTCACATGAATTAATAAGTAATTAATAAGCAGTAAGGAAACTGTTTTATTACTGAGGTGCTTACATAAGCGCGTAACACTCAAAGCAATAAATGTGTGTAGTGAAAATTAATTTTTACTTATTACAGATAGTAGGGTGGCAAAAGAGCGCCGGCGGACCACCGAAGGAATGTGACATAGTTCCAGTGGCCCGCCAAGAAAGGCGGAGAGACGGCACACGGCGGGTTTCTTTAGTGGGTGAAGGCCCCACACTACCCTGTTCGTTGCCCCGAACGACGGGGTGTGCGGTTAGGACCATTTTTTCCCGCCTTAACAAAAAAAAAAAAAAAGGGTGGCAAAAGAGCACACCCTGAAGTAATGTAACATGGTTGCAGTGGCCCGCCAATAAAGGCGGAGAAACGGCACTCGGTGAGTTTATTTAGTGGGTGAGGGCACTACCCTGTCCGTTGCCCCGAATGACGGGGTGTGTGGCTAGGTACATTTTTTCTCACCTTAACAAAAAAAAAAGGGTGGCAGCCTGATTGTATGCGGTGACTGTAGCTTATAGACGTTGGCAACTCCAACGTTATAGTATTTTTTGTATTATGGAAACACTGAATAAGCTCTATTCCGGTCACGCCATCTTCTATTCTGCATCGTTGTAAAATAGCTCCGTGTTTTGTTTTTCCCTATGTGCAACAAACCAGTCATACCTATACAGTCCACTAGCTATACAATATTATTTAGATATTTTTTTATATATTTTTAGCATTTGACATGCTTAGCACTATACATTAAACACAAAGTGAAAAATGTGAAATCGAAAATAACAGTCACGAGCGGGATTTGAACCAGATAACACATTATAACGATTAGCAGTCAGGAGCAATTGTCACGATGGCTGAATTGGCAAAGCATCTGGACGATATCCAGGAGATGCAGGTTCAAATCCTGCTCATGAAGGAGGAATGTTACCTACATTGTTCCCAGGAAAGAGGTAGGATTACGGAGAAAAAGTTTGATATAGAGGGGATGAAAAGAGAGTTTGTGCCACTAACAGTCTTAAAAAGTATGCTTCTGAATTAAAAATAATTTGTGTTTTATATCGCGAGACCTAAGATCACAGGCCACGGTCACAAGAATAGATTATCACACAAAGGAGTTTAGAAACAATTCTCATACTTTATATATCTAATTATTACGTATATTTGTATGGTACAGAGGATCATTAACATATAAAATATAAATACTATGTTATGTGAAACCTTGCACTTGAAAATAAAAGTCTGTAGTTACGGAGAGCAGTAACGTGTTCATTGAACAAGGAAATTGTATGTACGAGTACTTGTATTTGCACATGTATGTATGTATTATGAAAAAACACTACTTTTACGGAAGCTATTGCATTCAATTTATTTTTACGACTTCAAAATATTAAGGAGTACGTACTCAATACGGTTCTATATTTTTTTTAATGTGTTCGCGCATAACCTCTTTGTTTATATTTCAATTAGATAATATTTTTTATTGGAAAGGGTAGATCTTGATTTGACATGCCATGGAAATTCTACCACTGCGCCATCTGTACTTACTTATCATCACGTCATCTCCCGGTAGGCAGAGGGAACAGAGTGCCTAAAGCATGCATCTCTCGCTTCCTCAACCTTCATAATTCTCTTCATGCACGGTCTCAGTCGGTCCCTCATGTCTGAGGATCGTGGTCAGCATCAGGGTTGCATCTGGAGCGGATGATCTGCCTCCAACGGTGTATTTTCAACGCATCCCTTACGACCGTGTTTAATTTGGATGACGACGAGTCTTTTACTTGATCGGTCCATCTGGTGGGTGAACGACCGCGCGATTTTTTGCCTTCGGTGTTCCCAACCACAATCAGTCTTTCCAGATTCATGTCGCTTCTGCGCATTGTGTGGCCGAAATACGACAGAATGTGCTGTTGGCATATGGTGGACAAGTGAGTTTTTACTCGGAGTTGAGTCCGGATCGATGCATTGGTGCGTTTCGCAGTCCAAGGTATTCTCAGCATTCGCCTCCAACACCACATCTCGAATGCATCAATCCTTTGTCACTCACGGGCCAGGATTATCCATATTTCAGCTCCATACAGGAAGATGGGGAATACCAAGGCTCGTACTAATCTGATCTTGGTTTTGATACCCATTCCTCTCTGCTTCCAGTTCTTGCTTAAACAGGGCATGCTGACTGACTCTGCTCTGCTGACTCCACCTGCCTTCAATACATGACCGATTTGGTCTAGGTAGGTGAGTCTCGTCTTGTACCTACATCTGTCAACCATATGTATTCTTATACTGTCTATGCAAACGGTTATATGTAGGAATATAATACACATGGTGTGGTCGCACGCAAGATTCTTTCCGCTTCCTATTCAAGTTTTCCGAACGGAAATAACATTACCTTGCACGTAAACTAGTAATTTAGAAAAGATATTTAACTTTCTGATGTTTTTTTATTCCTTGTGGTCACGGCCCTGATAGTAAGTAATAACTGGCGATTATAGACTCAGTTATATTTAGAATACTGCCAAGCCTTTTTTATACTACGTGGATGGCATACAAGCATACGGCCCATCTGATGGTAAGCGGTTACCGTAGCCTATAGACGCTAGCAACACCAGAGGCATCACCCGCACGTCCAAGGAAGAGGAAGGATAATAAAGAGAGGATAGGATGGATACTAAGGAGAGCATAGGGAGGGGATGCGGGCCTCTGGCGCACTCACTAACCATACACAACACAACAGTATTAACTTTTTTTTTGTTTAGGCGGGAAAAACAACAGGAGTAGGTACCTAGTACCTATCGTTGTTTCACGCTGGTCTTCTGTGAGAGGGTGGTACTTCCCCGATCGAGCCCGCCCATTCATGCTGGGATAAGTAAGGCACTCTACTACTACCAATAACTCTTATTATCCTTCCTTTCCACTTCCTATATCTTTCCTTGGAGTTGACGACGCACGAATGATAACATCTATAGGCTAAGGTACCCGGGTACGGTACGGTATAGATACCCCTTTACATAAACGGCTAAACCTTATCTGCCTTTTTGAAATATATTTTCTTTTATAACAAAATGGAATAAGTTTTTTCATTACACACAATTATATATTATGTATTATCTAACCATTGTAAATAAATGTATATTTTTATTATTTACTACATAATATAACGTATATTTGCGCAACTCTTCATAAATTATTCTTAATTAGATATGAACGCTTCGTTAATTGTAAGATAATTTTAATAAAACGTGAAGGCATAATTTAATTATGTAACCTAAATTATATATAAATACTAGACACATGACTCAGTTCTACTTGTTCAATTATATACAGACGTAAAATAAAGGACTTTGGTTACTAGGGTGGTAGTCTTCATCACCATTGAAGTAATGTAACGCAGTAAATAAAGATTATATTAAATTGTAATTAATTGGCAATTTAAAAAAGTGGCCCATGAGTTTCTTGCCGGGTTCTTCTCATGAAAGGCTTTACTACGGAATCCGGCCGCTTGTGGCGATTGCAATCGCCACTTTGTTATTGCGGTTGCACTCGCCTCAGGCGCTCGTGTTAATTATTTTAATTATTAGTGTATTATTGACGATTTTAAGTGCTACTTAATAGGCCTATGAAATAAAGATATTTTTGAATTTGAATTTGTTCTGGTGGTCCGTCAATTAAGGCGGAGAGAGGGCACACGGCGGGTTTATTTAGTGGATGAGGGCCCCACACTATCCCTGTTAGCTGCGCCGAACGACGGGATGTGCGGTTAGGTACATTTTTTTACGCCTTAAAAAAAAAGTGGTTTTCCTCAGTGTTCGTGCCCTACTTTGGTCGTAAGCCAGGATGGTTCTCCTGTGTTTTCATGCCCTCTTCTATTAAGAGTATCTCCGTTTCTGGGTGACAGGGATTTTGATTGCAATCCTTCACGCTACCCATGCTAGTGTGGCAGGTTACCTTTTAAAGGTTTTAGATTTTCATAAATACCGGCAAGCTGGCGCCTGTATTTATGAAACGAAAGCTTTGAACGTTATTTTTACCTCCTTTAAAACGTCATTTTTTATTACAAACCGTGCTATCGTCACATCTACGATAAAAAAGATATGGAGTCTTTTAAATATAAGTACTTTTATGCTGATGCTGTTTAGTGACTAAAAATTAAGAAAAATAGTTTAAAAAACTAAAAAAACACGCTTTAATAGCTAGTTGAACTAAAAAGCCGAAAGAATCCTTACTAATTAATGTGAAAGTGAGTTCGTTTGTTTATTTGTTTGTTAGACTTTTACGCCGCGACTACTCAAAATTATCATGAAAATTTGCATATCTACATAGTATGGCGCCTAGAAAAAGACGTAGGCGTAGTACTTTTCATCCCGGAGAAATTAATGGTTTATAATACTAGCTATTTCTTACATAGAGATAATTAGTATGCTGTAGAGTATGTATTCATATTCTGAAGCCTACGTGAACGCAGTCGCGGGCAGAGTCTAGTATTACAACAAATATAAAGATTGTACCAAAGATCTATTTGTAACATTTGATCCACATCCTAAAGTAATTAGGATTTATTATTATATATTTTTTTTAAATTATTTATTTAGGTTTCGTAATTGCGAGCAGGTGATGCGCGCAAAGGAGGCGGTGGAGCGTGATCGGGAGATTACCAGCCATCTCCGGTACTGCAGAAGACGCATCGGGCGCCGAAGGGCGCTTGTCGACCTCCGGCTCCTATAAGCGCTGGCCTGAGGGTGATGGACCCAGGGCAGTCCGCCACCAAGAGCTAGCAGAAGCATTGGAGGCCTAGACCTGCCAGGGGTGGAGGAAATCATGCGAAGAGCGTATACCTCGCCCCTGGCCACAGGAAGTCTGAAGGAACACCGCGGGGTTTTAGCAGGTACCTATACCAATTGCGATAATTGGACTCCGGCGATAATTGGACTCTCTGCCCGCCCAGCAGAAGGTATACATAAGGGAATTCCTCGCCGAAAAAAAAATTTCGTAATTACCTGAAGTAAAGTGATTAATTAATTTAATTGTACATAAAAGTTTCCTTGGATAATTATCTAAACGGCAGTGAAAAAATCGTTGCTTGATTTTGATTAAGAAAGCGGACAGACAGATGTGTTTAGTAAATTTACTATATACTATATATGGAAGTCCATATTTTTGTATTTATGCTGATTAAATACTTTTTATGTGCCATTGTTTTTCAGGACAATTAGTTTGTAGTATGTACATTTTAGATACGAATAAGTATTGTTTAAAATTCTTTATTTGTATTAAAATAGTTGGAAACTAGGCGACCCTGACTTCTGATTAAGTTCTCAAACATTCTACTCTGTATTTGTACTCGTTATTAGTTATTAGAGTTTTTGGCGAGACGTCATGGTAAGTGGAAATCTTGTCACATACTCCAGTAAATTTGTGATTTGTATTTGTGATTTATTAATTTACTGAAAATTTCAAAAATGTATAAGGTTATTGAAGTGTTCCACTGACATAAATAGTTTACATGGTGATAGCCAAATCCGCTCCAGATAAAATTACAACAATATATATAATCATGATGGCGTAGACAAAGTAGGTATTTTGTTCATTTAATTAGAATTTCTTATTCCCTTATTTTTTTTTTATTGCTTGTGGTGGCAGACGAACCATGGCCCATCTGATGGTAAATGGTAACCGTCGCTCATAGACTCAACTATACCCAGAGTATTATCAAGCCGCTGCTCACCATTTCATTTCACCGCTTTGAAATGAAAGAATAAACGGCTATCAGCCAAAACGCAATGATGTGCTTCATGGCCGGTCACACGGGAGATGGTGGTACCAACCCGCTCGGGCCCGATATCAAGTGAGTACTCCCACTTGGTACCCAGCCCTACCACCAGTCATGCAATGGATGATAATTGCTTACTTCCCTTAGTCGCCTCATACGACACCCGTGAGAAAGAACGGGGTGGTGACACTTGTATTCTTAGTCCGTCCCCACACGGACAAATTCTTCTAATTACATATCTTTAATGAACGGTATATATATAAATATATTAAGTAGTAACCCTAGAATGTCATGTCCCATACAATAAATATTAAATTGAGATTTCGGAATGATTTCAGTAGCTTTCTGGAAAGTTCCAGAAATAAGAATATTTTTAAGCAAACTTTTCTTGAAGTTAGTAAAGAAGTTAATAACAAAGAGCTGCTGGATGTAGGCGGCACAAGATTGCTTATTGTGGCACTCTTTTGAGAGGCCTATGTGCAGCAGTGCAGGCAAAAAAGCTGATGGACTGATGGGTGGAACGAATACCGTGCAAAGTTACTAAATTTATACCGGTTCTTGTAGAAAAACAACAAAACGTTTCTTTGTTGAATTAAATCTGTCTTGATCAGGTGAACAGTAAGATTTCCCACAAAACACCGGTTTCGCGCGAACCAGTATGACTCTATTTGCTTTCTAGAGAGCCGGCGCAGACGCAGCTTTCGCGCCAAATAACGTTTCGGTTAACATAACGAGTTTTCTATATTTAAAACCTTGAATGCGAGTTCTTCATGTAAATGTTCTTGTTGAAGGTAAAACTGCAGTTTTTTTTCTAAATATGCGTTAAAGACACTCTGGCACATTCCTATTTTATTGTTTTGGAAAACTTCACTCCTATTATTTCTCTTAGATGCTTTTACAAACGACCTTGGGATGATGGACTGCACTAAAACAATAAACGTGTATTCATTCCATAAGTGTCTTAATAATTGGCTAAACAAGTAAAGAACACAGCGAAGAAAAGAAGTTGGATGAACGAACACAAGTGCGAAAATATGAAAACATGAAAAAAATAACATCCCGAGCAGAATTTGAATCTGCATCTCCTGGAAAACCATCCCCACATGCTTTGTCAATTCATCCATTCAGACAACTGCGAATTTCGATAGCAAATTCCTCCTTAATGTCTTAGGTCAAGCCTGGCGTACTACCGAAGGAATGTAACATAGTTCCAGTGGGCCGCCAATAAAGGCGGAGAGACGGCACACGGCGCGTTTCTTTAGTGGGCGCAGGCCCCACACTACCCTGGTTGTTGCCCAGAACGATAGGGTGAAACATATTTTCCCGCCTTAACAAAAAAAAAATATTCATACCAAATATTTTTTTTATACTATGTGAGTGGCAAACAAGCATACGGCTCATCTGATGGTAAGTACCGTAGCCCATAGACGCTAGTAATCCCGGAATCGATCGAATCGGATCCCCGAATCAGTCACTACTGACCTTTTTCGTGAAAATAAAAATTTTGAGTAGCAGCCCGGAGTTGGTAAATGTGCCCGGTAGACGCCAATAGGCTCGCCCCCTATTATGTCGGACTTAAACATAGCTGGCGAACCGTGGGTGTGTAATATACACCTCTGCCTATCTCTTCCAGGAATACAGGTGTGATGCTATATTTTTTTGAACAGTTTAACTTGATAACTCCCTGAACCACCAGCGAATTTTTTTAAATTTAGTTTTATCGCGGACACAACCAGCAAATGAGTGATTCAACACCATCACAAGCATGCATGCATCATGCATGACAATTAACCATGCAGATGTTTAATAAGCAGATGGCATCGTTCACAATGTCAATTATCGCAATTGACAATGAAAATGGCGATTCGTTGAACACTAAGAATTGCGATGAGTTGTGTCAGCGAGAATATGTTGTAGTACCTAGTTATAACTTTTTTTTATTGCATATGGTGACGAGCCTCGGCCCATCTGATGGTAAATGGTAACCAACGCTCATGGACTATTGTAGTTCATTATATTTATATTATGGAGAAGCAGGTTCAAATCCTACCATCCATCCATCAGCCTTTTAACGTCCACTGCTGGACATAGGCCTCCCACACGACAGTGGCCATCTCATCATATTCATCGTATTAATTGCCTGAAAATTGTTTCCTATTTTTTGTGTTTAATCCGGTTAATCAGTGATATTGTTAAAATGTAATGATGTGTGATGTGTGTGTACCTGGCAGATTAAGGAATTGAAAGACGCTATGCTGTGTGTGTAATATTTTTTTGTGATTTTTTTTTTCCACTTTTTTTAATATTGGATCTTTGGGAAATTAATGTAAGTACATGGGGGTACATTTTGGTAAAACACACAGAGGCATATTACGAGAAAATTAAAATTTACCAAGTAACAAGTTATAAATTGTTTAGAAATGACATTTTTCCATGGCCATGTCGATACGCCATCTGCCGTGAAATGACGGCAGTCAACATTCTCTATTAATGGCGTTGTTTATTGTATACAGAGGTAAACACTCAGACTAAAAATACATCTCTAGTCCCTTACTAATGACATGTTAAACGCGTCAATTGCAGAATAAGCTAACTACTACTTACTCGTACTTATCTAAAAACATAAAAAACATAGCATCACGCCTGTATTCCCCGAAGGGGTCGGCAGAGGTGTATTACACACCCACGACTCGCCAGCTATGTTTAAGTCCCACGTAATAGGGGGCGAGCCTATTGACGTCTACCGGGCACATTTCCAAACTCCGGGCTGTTACTAAGAATTTTTCTTTTTAGGAAAAAGCTCAATAACATTACCCGACCCGGGGATCGAACCCGAGACTTCATGATTAGCAGTCGCATACACTACCGCTACACCACCGAGGCAGTTATCTATATATAAATAAATCAATTGCTGTTCGTTAGTCACGTTGTTTATTTCTTTTTGCTCAGGATTGGTTTAAAAGTAAAAAAGGGGAATCCTATAAAAAATAGAAAAATTAAAAAAGTCAATATTGGTAACTTTGTATGGTTTTGGGTAACAGACGACAAAATGGCAGCTACTATCATTCTTTCTAATTCATTAAAATTATAAGCAATTTCCATTAATAGTTTATCTAATTTCAAATCTTAGACGATGCACATAGATTAGGATTGATAAATATCGCTGATAAAATAAATTGTAGGTGATACGAAATTCACAGGGTCATCTAGTAATGAAATAAAATAGTATCTGGGTTAAATCTATATTGATTTCTTATATATAAATAATATATTATATACTTAATCAACTCTTTTTCTGTCCCACTATTCGTATCACATGGTGAGAGAGATTAGGTCGTAGTACCACGCTGGCTCAGCGCGGGTAGGCAGACTACACAAGCCGTCGAGAAAATCTCTCAGGCATGCAGGTTTTTTCACAATGTTTTCCTTCAATGAACAGTGATAAATTTTAAACAAATACACACATAATTTCGAAAAATCTCGTAATGTCAGAGGTGTGTACCGTACGAAATCTGGAACTTTGGACTGGGGATTAAAGTCGATACCTCTGTCTTTGCAGTACTTTAGCGGTAATACCGCTATATTTTCCAGTTATTCAGTTTTATCGCGAGCTAGTTAAACCAAAAGTACAAACAAATAACAAAAATTATAACAAAAAATTGTTCAGTTATCTAAATAGCCTTAGTACAGTAAATTTTTTTTACACGGTTACATTTTATCCTTGAAATTGTAACTAACAATGTAAAAAAGATTTTTGATTTTGATTAATAATTGTGAAAAAGATTTGAATCATTATATAAAGTTAATTTTAACCTACTTCTAATCGTTGTTACGATAAGATATTTTGACTGCGTCAATAGTTTAAATGACAAAGTGGACAACGGAGGAGCGCTCGTTGTGGCGCTTTCTTGGGGGGTCATATGTTCAACAGTGGACGTCAAAAGCATGGATTAAATAACAATACTATGGTGGTAATTTTGAGCCAGGACTTGGATAGTGGTATTGGGACACTGCTCAAGTTGTAACAATATTGAACCTTATTACATATTCCTTTTTTTTAAATAGGTTTCATAATAGGACAAGCCTTAAAGAAAAAGGAAACGTATATTTTAAAATTTGAAATCTTTCGAATCTGGAACGTCCAGTCCCGAGAACTGTGCTCACAGAGTATAAAATATCTCTTAGAGCTTATAGAGGAGGATTCTGGAGCTGGTTATAGTGAATCTTAGAAAAACGTCTGATCTAAAGTTCTAATAATAGTGAGTTTGAAACGTGAAATCTAAAGTTTGTTATGAGATCTCCATTCGGTAACTGCTGAAGATAAATATTATTAATAACCAACCGTTGGATTTGCATATATATCCTCGAGGTATGATCA
Organism: Leucoma salicis; assembly: GCA_948253155.1. Taxonomy (NCBI): domain Eukaryota; kingdom Metazoa; phylum Arthropoda; class Insecta; order Lepidoptera; family Erebidae; genus Leucoma; species Leucoma salicis. The sequence goes on from OX411812.1 coordinate 2,461,376, forward strand.
ATACGTTACAGTCACCACACAGTACGCTCCCTTGCTCATTAGGCAAGAAGAAACTTGAACTAGACAATAGTAAATATTGGACTATTATTTAATGGACTTTATTTCTCAAGATATTGTACTACTACCTATATTTCAAAGAACCATTTTCGAACCGGCTTGTTTCCCGCTCGTACTAAAGTTGTCTTTTTCCTCACTCACAAATAATAATTTGTACTCTAAAAGGTAGCTGAGCATGTCAAGTGCTAAAAATATAGATCAGTGCTTAAAAAGAAAAATCACGCCATCAAATAGTATGAATTTTAATTGCAAAATTAAAATTACTATATTGGATTAATGCATGTAAATGCGTTCCGATAGATGGCGTTGGTCGTTAAGACAAATGTGAAGAGGAAATTGGGTATGAACAGTACGGTAGTACGGTAGCTCAGTGGATTAGAGCACTTCCTTGGATAGGAAGTGACGCAGGTTCGATTCCCGCACGTACTAAAGCTCTCTTTTTCCTCATTCACAAATAATAATTTGTACCATTTTTAATAACTTATTAAAATTCTACATATCATATAATATTAGTGTTTTTTTCACTATCTCTGATCAATTTAGGCAGGTTTAAAAGAATATAGTTATTTCCTTAGGTCTTCCTTTAAGACCTGACAGCTTCACAGTTACACTACAAACTTAGGCTCATGGATTCGCCTTGACGAGCGCAACATATTCGGGTTAGTAACGATAGTCTAATGATAGAACCAGGACGTGAATAATGATATTCTTCAGTGGCTCTCTCTTGAGGGATTTACTAGTAAGTAAAGTGAAAAAAAAATTGTTTTCAGTGTTCTGTTACATTAATGTAATAAGTGTTTGCCCTATTGAACAAATACTTATTTACACTGGGTGTTACAGACAGCCCCATCTGCAGAGCCTGCACGGAGGCAGAAGAAACGACCACCTATGTTATCCTTGAATGCCCAGGGGTGGAGGAATACAGGGCACGATACCTCGGGTCACTAACGTCATTCCCAGAAGTCATCGGCAACATCAAGGATCTGCTAGGCTTCTTGGTAGAGTTGGGTTATCTAGAGTAGTGCCACCAACCCGTCAAGAAAAATAGGCACATTGGAAGACGTCGAGTTGCAGAAAACAAGGCCGTGTATCACTTATCTACATAGTATGAAACATGAACGTAAAAACAGGTTGAATGTACGCATTTTACGCATGCATTATTAAAGATAGATCTGCAGTTATAACGGTATTCCCTTATTTATATATTTTCAGTTCCTCCCGTTGAAGAGAAGGAAGAATAGCAGGGCTATTATGTTAATTATTTTTCATAAAGTAACTTGTAACGAAACGAAATAAATATAAATATAATAGAATATTACTAAAATTCAGTTTAGTATATCTTGTATTTGGTCTTCTAGGCAACCACTTCTACAGAAAGTCATTAAACCCTACTATTTAATCTGTGAAACTCTAAGAGCCATGTAATGAATTTCCTTTGTATGAAGAGTATTAAGTATTAGTAACGGTTTGCAGATGTGTTGTAATTTTCTAATGTACTTCGAGATAGTTCATTGAACCTTTTCTTTTATTGTCTTTTTTGCGGATTGCTGTTATAGAAATATATAATTATCTTGCGTCCAGCATTAATATTTGAAGAATTACACATTCTGAAGATGAAGTCGGTGTGGAGTGTAACATAATAGAAATATTTTTACATTCGTCACACCTTTTTAAGGGAAATTACATTTAGTTCATATAATATTTTATTACCAATATACTTGCTGTGTGGGGCCGGCTTTAGAATTGTCCCACCCCTCTCCACCCATGGGAGTCGTAAGATCCGACTGAGGGAATACCGGGGCAGTGGGCAACAGCACTACCTCGAGTATTAACAACATCCACTGCGATCGCCAACCCGCCTGCCAAGCGTGGCGATTACGGCACCCATTCTTGGGGAGGCATATGTCCAGCAGTGGACGTCGAAAGGCTGATGGATTATTATTATTATTATCATCATCACCAATAACCGCATGCCGTCCTTCCATCCATACACGGCGGACCTAGTGTGCATTTACAATACTTATGCTAGTAGATATTAATAAACTTCAGAATAGGTCCTAGAGAAATGTAAAATCTTAGATTGAATGAAAAGATAATGGGATAAAAATCATCACGCCATCTAGTAACAAAGTTCAGTAGTAAATTCTTAAGTAACGTAAATTGATGTCGACAAATAAAACTTTTTTGTTAATTTTTGGGTTGTCTAATTTTTATTTATTTTTATTGACTGTGGTGGCAGACGGTACACTTGGTGGTAAATGGTAACCGTCGCTCATGGACTCAACTATACCGAGATTATTGTCAAGCCGCTGCTCACAATTTCATTTCAGACATGAAATGAAAGAATCAACGGCTATCTCTTGCTACAACCAAAACACCGATGTGCTTCATGGCCGGTCACACAGGAGATGGTGGTACCAACCCACTCGGGCCCGATAGCAAGTGAGTGCTACTCTCACGTGGTACCCAGCCCTACCACCAGTAATGCAATGGGTGATAATTGCTTACTTCCCTTAGTCGCCTTGTACGAGACCCGTGGGAAAGAATGGGGTGGTGACACTTGTATTCTTATAGTCCGTCACCACATGGACATAATAAATCTAGATCCGGTCAGCGTCAGCCATATTTACGTGATTGACTAACAACCAAGCACCTAATCATACAAACTTTCAACTTTATAATACATATTAACTAGCCTTTGCCCGCGGCTTCGCCGCAGTCAAATCTAGTTTTTAGGATATATCTCAGGTTCAGGATAAATATATACCAGTTGTTAAGTCTAATCGAGATCTATCAAATAAAAAAGTTGCATCAAAATCCGTTCAGTAGTTTTTGCGTGATGCGCGAACAAACAAACAGATAAACAGACAAAAATCTAAAAAAAATTGTTTTGTGTTTAGGTAGACACGCCTATATAACCTATTACAGTCATTTTTTCTCAAATATCTTGAATGACACACACATATCTTGAATGAACACAGCTCTGTTACAGCTTTATAATAGTATAGAAGATGAGATAACAACGTCTTATGTCCCGTCCCACACCAACACATAGAGTAGTTTAAATAAATAGCACATTACTTAAGTATAATTAATATTGCATGATTACTTGTGACAGAAGTCACAATTCAGTTAGCACATAATCATTACGTGCCAGCTGTGTGGGATGACAACTGAAGTACATAATTACATTAGCCCATCATTATTTAGACTTAATAAATATTAAACTGTTTTATATTATTTGTTAGCTTAATTTACTTTTTGTCGTTAATAATAAGATGAATTAATAACAATAGAACGCATTGAAAATGTTTAGTAACAATAATGCAGATTATATGCTAAGCGGCATTACGGTGTTTCTGCCTAACCCTCTGGGAAAGAGGCGTTAGTATGTAAAATAAGTGCCTGTCTAATTAAGTAGGTAGTCTAGTTTGAAAATAAATTACAGATTAAATTAAATAAAACTATCACAACCTTCCATTACTCGTTAATATACTTATTTATTAATAATGTTTATTCCGCAATTTATACCACAGATACCAATGTTTAAAATTATAAATGAAATGTATACAATTGTCCGTGTGATGACGGACTAAGATTACAAGTGTCACCACCCCATCCTTTCCCGCGGGTGTCGTAGAAAGCGACTAAGGGAAGAAAGCAATTATCACCCATAGCATTACTGGTGGTAGGTCTGGGTACTAAGTGAGAGTACCCATTTGCTATCGGGCCCGAACGGATCGGTACCACCGTCTCCTGTGTGACCGGTCTTGAAACACGTCAGTGTGTTTTGGCTGTAGCAGAAGATAGGCGTTTATTCTTTCATTTCACATCTTAGAAATAAAATGGTGAGCAGCGGCTTGACAATACTCTTGATATAGTTGAGTCCATGAGCGACGGTTACCACTTACTATCAGGTGGGCCGTGGCTCGTCTGCCATCATAAGCAATAAAAAAAAATGAATACAAATTTTGTCTACAGTTAGTTAATTTTTTTTATAAATACGACCGTTATATTACAGCCTGCGGCCCACCTGATAATACGCATAACATAGCATACAGCGATAGCAATATATTGAGGACATCACGCGTTTTAACACCTATTGCCTTATTAATAGACATTGTATAACCTCTGAATAGTTATCCAGTATTTTGTCTTTGTCACTAATATAACAGTTTGACGTACGTAGTACCGTATAAGTAAAGGGTTTGAGATACTAAGCACGATCCATTAGGTAATGTTATAATGATCTAGTATCTTTTTATCTGTTGCCAGTAGCTTCGCATGTGTGACCGGTATATAATATTTGTGAAATAAATACCATAAATATTAAACTAAATAATTCTACATTTGAAGTTCTACAAAAAATTTATCGTCTCACACAAACTTTCACTGCTCGTATTTTCTATTTTCACATTATAATCAGTAAAATCCCTTTTAAAATATTTGAAAATTCAACGATACTCCATACAAAATTTGATCCCCCATTTCCCTAACATAACAAACATAATCGTCACCTTAATACGCAAACCTCGTAACTCCACCAAAGGTAGAAATTGACTTTTTGATGGAAATAGCTGCGTAAAAAATATTGGATTTTTTCCTTCTTAGCATCGTTATTTTTTGTGTTTTAGTAGCACTAAAAATTAAGGTCAAGCCAACCTCGCAACTACACCATGATTTTTTTTTCAAAAGTATAACTTGTAACTCCTTGGCAAAATTTTTTACTAAGGCAATTTTATGGCGTGAAGTTTTGTATGTAGACCGGGTGCTATTTTTATGTTTTAAGCAAAAAATACTACGAGTACGTATCCAGTAATATGCGAAGTCTTTATTAAATGTTGATGGCATGTCGATTAGTTTTGAAAAATGTTGGATTAAATAATTAAAGTACATAATAATACAGTAAATAAATGGTGTAAAGTTTTAAATGAAGTTACAAGTATTGCGTTTATCCTTATCTGAGAAAGTTGGCTACGTAATTCCTAATTTATTTTAAACTAGTAATAAATGTTATCACTTAAAGACATGGCGAATATTATTCTGGGTATAAAAAATGGGAAATCTGGCAGTAAATACGCCTGAAACAATTCTGATTCCATTATTATGACTATAATGCAATACTCCTATAATCATAAAAACGAAGCTTATCTACGACACAAAATCATAAAAATATTTTAAAAGTAGCTTCAGGAAGATGCAGTTTAAACTTGGTACTTACATAAAAATTAAATTTAAAATTTAAAAAACCCTCTACCTAATAAATACTTATAGTTTAAGGAGCAACCCTTAAAAAGTAAAAAATAATTGTCCTTTATCAGTAGTCTCTCCGCCTTTATTGGCGGGCCACTGGAACTATGTTACATTCCTTTGGTGGTCGTCAGCCTAAGGAAAGAAATATTAAAATGTTACGTGGCTCACCAGGCCATTCTTTCCCGAGGGAATGAAGCAATTATCACTCATTTTTGTTAAGTCGGAAAAAATATATCGGTTAGGTTGGCACGGCCCCATTGGTCGAGGCAAAAAACGGGCTAATGTGGGCCCTCACCCACTAAAGAAACCCTTCGCGTGCCGCCCTCCGCCTGTGTTGACGGACCACTGGTACTGTTTCCAACGCCTGCCTGCGACTTTGACCACGTCGTCGCGCGTCGGCCCTCCAGGTGGGAGGCCGTCCTATACTGCACCATCTGACATGGGGTTGCCACTCGAGTTTGTTTGTTCGGGCATCACGCATAAACTACTGAACGGATTTTGATGAATTGATAGATAGTTATTGAAAACCCGGTTAATATTTTATCCCGGCACAATATCGGGAACCTGAGACATAACCTAAAAGGTAGTTTTTATTATTAGTATATTTAATAAATGTAAGGTATAACAAATTGCATTTGGATGTTAAAGGTTGCATCAAAAGACAAACGGATATGAATTATTAAATTTATTTGAAAGGTGACTAGTATTTTATGAGTGTGTTTCACAATAAATACTTTATAATTATGTAAATATTATGCGGAGATAAATAATTATCGTCTATCTAGATTTATCTTTAGCCATCTAGCGTCATCCAGCTTTTTTTATTTTCGGTACATTTAAAAAGCAAATTTTTTAACTGAAATATTTATTTAAATGTCTCAGTGGTGTAGCGGTAGTGTGAGTTCCCCGGGTCGGGCAGTGCTTTTTCGTAAAAAGAAAAATTCTCAGTAGCAGCCTGGAGTTTGGAAATGTGTCCAGTAGAAGCAAATAGGCTCACCCCCTATTACGTGGGACTTCAAATATCGTTGGTGAGCCGTGGGTGTGTAATACACATCTGCCTACCCCTTCGGGGATACAGGCGTGAGAGTATGTTTTTTATTTATTGAACACCATCTCGTAATTTTGAGGCAGTATTATGCTAACATCTAATAACAAGATTGCAAGCCTTAGTTTTTTTTATGCTATGTGAGTGGCAAGCAAGCTTACGGCCCACCAGTAAGCAGTCACCGTATCCTATAGACGCTAGCAACACCAGAGGCATCACTCGCGTGTCTCCAAGGAAATTGATACCATCCATCCATCAGCCTTTCATCGTCCACTGCTGGAAATAGGCGTCCCCAAAATGGGGGGGTTTTAGCATAATCGCCACACTTGGCAGGCGGGTTGGTAATCGCAGTGGATGTTTTTAGTACACAGGGAAACGCTGTTGCCCGGTCGCCCCGTAATCCCTTAGTCGGCTTTTACGACTCCCATAGGAAGAGACGGGGTGGTGTTATTCTTGGTGCTGGCCCTACACGGCGGAATTGATACCAACTCCTATCAATTTCCTCGGAGAAGGCGACACGCAGATATGAAGGATTTAAGGAGAGGATAGGTAGGATCCATCCATCCATCAGCCTTTCAACGTCCACTACTGGACATAGACCTCCCCAAGAGAACGCCACAACGAGCGGTCTCGTCATAGGGGATAATGCCGTACTCGCCACGCTTGGCAGGCGGGTTGGCGATCGCAGTGGATGTTGTTAATACTCGAGGGAGTGCTGCTTTCCACTCCCACGGTATTCCCTCAGTCGGCTCTTACGACTCCCGTGGGTAGAGAGGGGTGGGACAATTCTAAAGCCGGCCCCTACACGGCAAATAGGTAGGATACTAATGAGAGGATGAAATGTTTTCTAGTATTTACTGTTTCTGACAGTAGGTACCTAACGTAGTGTTGCTCTTTGTCCTCCTTACTGTTCACTTTATGTCCTCTCTGTCTTCTATACATTCTTCTGGGTTTGCTTTTTTTTTGCTTATGATAGCAGACGAGCCACGGCCCACTTTGATGGTAAGTAATAACCGTCGCTCATAAACTCAACTATACCGAGAGTATTGTCAAGCCGCTGCACACCATTTCACTTCTCAGGTATGAAAATTGAAACAATTAACGGCTATCTTCTGCTACAGTCAAAACACACTGACCGGTCAGACAGGAGACGGTAGTACCAACCCGTTCGGAACCGATAGCACGTGAGTATTCTCACATGGTATCTAGGCCTACCACCAGTCATGCAATGAGTGATAATTGCTTATTTCCCTTAGTCGCCTTGTAAGACACCCGCGGGAAAGGGTGATGACACTTGTTTTCTTAGTCCGTCAACACACAGACTGCTAAAGCGTAAGTGATCCCTCTGGTGTTGCTAACGTATAAAAGCTACCATAATTTCTTACTATCAGACTGCCCGTATGCTTGTTTGCCATTCCTCGTAGTATAAAACAAATTAAAAAAGAGAAACTCTCAGGCATCGTTTGCTCTCGTAACCTTATTGTCCTAATCGCACACCCCGTCGTTCGGCGCAACGAACAAGGTAAAGTGGGGCCTTCACCCACTAAAGAAACCCGCCGTGTGCCGTCTCTACACCTTTATTGGCGGGCCACTGGAACTATGTTACATTCCTTCGGTGGTCTCGTAACCTTGAATTTAATTTTCACTATACAAATATCAATAAAGTGAACTAACAGTTCAAATATACATTTAGTTGCATCAATTTGAAAGTATTTTCTGTTTAAATAGCAAGGCTCTGATGTTATGTAAATGATGCACATTATGACTTACCTTGGAAACCTTGATTTTGGTCTGCGAGTCACAAATGAAATCTAGTAAATGTTGCTAATGATTAGTTTGTACGTCACTCATAGAGTCGGTACATAGCAATTATTTTTTTACAATTAAGTAGTAGAATCGGACAATCAATAACTAAACTAGCTCGCGATTTCGTCTGGGCTACTACTTATAAGAGCTACTGTATAAAAATATAAATAAATAATAAACTAACAAACATAGCATCACGCCTGTATTCCCCGAAGGGGTAGGCAGAGGTGTATTACACACCCACGACTCGCCAGCTATGTTTAAGTCCCACGTAATAGGGGGCGAGCCTATTGACGTCTACCAGGCACTTTTCCAAACTCCGGGCTGCTACTGAGGATTTTTCTTTTTAGGAAAAAGCTCAATAACATTTTGCCCGACCTGGGAATCGAACCCGAGACCTCATGATTACTACTGATACAACACCGAGGCAGTTCAGTAAATAAATAATAATTACAAAAATAGGTTCTGGGTATATAATAATTATGGTCAAACTATATATAATTAAGGTAAATTTAATATTTGGCTTTATCACCATTTTATAAATGATTAAACAAATCAAATCTAATTCCAATAAAACAAAAAATTTTTTCGTGCACGAGTTTATGGTTTCGATTCCCACCCAGGACAATTATTTGTGTGATGAACACAGATATGTATTTGTACTGCGTCTGGGTGTTTTCTATCTATTATATGTATGTATTTACAAAAAAAAAGTAATATATGTATTATATCCGTAATCTGGTACCCATAGCACAAGCGTTAAGCTTAGTTTGGGACCAGAGGACGTTGTGTGAAAAAAAAAGAAGTTTATTTAGCACATACACGTATAGATCTATGTATAAACAACTAATAACTAATATAAAGGCCTTTTTTTTTTTTTTTTTTTATTTTAGGTGGGCAAAAATGTCCTACCGCACAACCCGCTGCCCGGGGAGACAACGGGGTAGTGTGGGGCTCTCACCCACTAAAAACCCACCGTGCGCCCTCACCCGCCCTTGCTACGGCGGATCACGGGAACCGCGTCGTTTCTCCGCGATCCGCAGGCGGCAGCCCCTTCGGGCACCCTCTCTTGTGCGACGCCCCGCGCACTTGGGCGTCACACCTTCGCGGTAGGCTTCCGCGGACGGCAGGGTACTCCCCGACCCCACCGTCCGCAGCCTCGGCTAGGGCGGCATCAGGCGCAGGTAAGCGCGCGCACGCCGCTCCGCGCGCCGGCGGTGAATCGGGTCCGCGAAGGAGGATTCCTCCCGGGCCCTCTCCGCCGCCTCCTTCCGCGAGATGACAGCCTCGCAGAAGGCGGCGACCGCGGTCCAGGCCCTGTCACTGCCAACCATCGCTCGCGCAACGGCCGGCAGCGACAGGTCCACGCCTATGACTGCAGCGAGTTCCCGGCGCTGCACATCCCAGGCCGGGCACGACTCGAGCGTGTGCTGCGCCGAGTCCTCGCCGCAGTCGCAGTGGTGACAGCCTGGGGTCATCTCCCTCCTAGCGATCGTGTGCAGGTATTTGCCGAAGCAACCGTGCCCCGACAAAACCTGCACCAACCGGAAGGTGAGGACCCCGTGCTGCCGCCCTGCCCATTCTTCCAAGATCGGCTGGAGCGCCCCCACGGTCCAGAGACCAGCCCGGGGCGTCTCCAGCCGAGACCTCCACTTTAGGATGGTGGCGCGACGGGCATCTTCCCGCCACGCAGAGATTGCGCTTGGCGAGGGGCCGCTGCCCCCCGCCCGCGCCGTCGACGCCCGCCGATAAACGTCGGCGAGCACTTCCGCCTCCAGATCCCAAGGGGGGGTTCCGGCCAACGCGCAGGCTGCATCGCACGAGACCGTGCGGTACCCGCGTATTGCCCTGACCGCTACGACCCTCTGTGGACGCCACAGAAGGGCCCTATTGCGAGCGGCCAGGGACTCCGCCCACACGGGCGCGCCGTACAGTGCCATTGACCGTACTACCCCCGCGTAGAGTCGTCGACACGCGAGACTCGGTCCGCCCAAATTCGGCATCAGTCGCCCGAGGGCGGACGCCGTGCCGACGAGCTTTGGCGCAAGACGGCGGAAGTGCTCGTCAAAGTGCCACCGTCCATCCAATACCAGGCCCAGGTACTTGATGTGGGCCTGGATTGGAAAGCCCACACCGTTGACCGTTATCGAGGCGCCGGCGGGTGGGCCGCGTCGGGGCCCATGGAACAGTAGGGCCTCCGACTTTTCAAGGGCCACCCTAAGCCCCAGCGCCTCGATCCGCCTGACCACCTCCGCGGTTCCTGAGGTGGCCAGCGTTGCCGCCTCCTCGAGGGTCCCGCCCCGGGCTGTGACGAGCGTATCGTCTGCGTAGCAAATTACGCCCAGCCCGGGGGGGAGCCGGCCACGGAGGACCCAGTCGTAGCCGATGTCCCACAGGAGCGGCCCTAGAACCGAACCCTGCGGGACGCCGCACGACATAGCCCTCCTTACAACGTCCCCTTCCCGGTCCACGAAGAGGACGCTGCGGCCGTCGAGGTAGTCCGCCACCAGCCGCCTTAGGTAGAGGGGCACTCCATGGTACCGGAGTGCCTCCTTGATGCAGCCGAATGGCAGACTATTGAAGGCATTGGCGATGTCGAGCGACACCGCCAACAGCACTTCCCTCGAGATGACGGCCTCCGCAGCCGCGGCCTTCAAGCGCAGGATGGCGTCGACCGTAGACCGACCCGCCCGAAATCCGAACTGGGCATCGGACAGGTCGGGGCCGACCGCACCTAGGTGCCGGACGATGCGGGCAGCGACTACCCGCTCGAGCAGTTTGCCCGCCTCGTCCAGCAACACGATGGGCCTGAAGGCCGCGACTGTATTCGGAGACTGTCCCGGCTTCGGCAGGAGCACGAGCTTCCCCTCCTTCCAGCAGTCAGGGAACCGTCCGGACACCAGGCAAGCGTCGAACAGTCCCCTGAGGCGGGGCTCTAGGTGGTCGAGGACCAGGGCCAGCACTCGGGCGGGAACCCCGTCCGGCCCGGGGGCGGCGCTTCTCCGCATACGTGCTGCCACCGCCCCCATTTCCGTCGTCGTCACGGGCGGTACCTCCCCATCGTCGGCCTCCCGGTCGTCATCTGGCGGAGCCATGACCGGGGGCGTGTGCACCGCCCGTGAAGGGAATAGTCCCTCAACCACCTCAGAGAGGAAGCCCGGCTGGAGAGTCTCCGTAAGGGGGGGGCCCTGGGCGCGGAGCTTGTTAAGCGCCGCGCGGTACGGGAGTCCCCAGGGGTCACGCTCGAGACCCTCCAGCATCTCCTGCCTTTTCGCGTCTTTGGCGCGACAGATGGCCAGCTTTAACGCGGCGCGCGCACTGCTGTACGCCGCATACAGCCGGCCCTCCCGCTCTTCGTCGCGGATTCGGCGACGTCGGCTGCGGGTGTAGGACCTCCGGGCACGAATACAGGCCGCACGGAGGTCCGCCAGCTCCGGGGATCACCAGTAGACCCCCTTCCGTCGGGGCGGGCGCCGCACGCGGGGCATGGCCGCATCGCAGATCTGCGTAAGCATGCCGCGAATGCGGCCAGCCTCGGCGCCCACGTCTTCCGTCAGGGGGGGAGGCAGCCAAGATTGAAAGATGGCCGCCTCCACCAGCAGCTCCCGGTCGAGCCTACCCACAGCCCATCGCGGAAAAGCGGGAGTTCTGTCCGCCGCGTGACCCCTGCTGGCGCCCTGAAGGGTCCGGGAGACCTCTATCTGAATGTATCTGTAGTCAGATAGGGTCTCGACCTCCTCCAGGACTCGCCAGCTCCTTACACGTGCGGCGACACCGGGGCTAGCGAACGAAAGGTCCACTATCGACCCGCCCCCGCGCCGCACGCACGTTAGGACGGACCCTCGGTTTAGCAACACGAGGTCCGCCGCTTCCGCCCACTCTTGGACCGCCGCACCTCGGGCGTCCGTCCTGGGGGACCCCCACGCCGTTGATTTGGCGTTGAAGTCCCCCAGCACTAGCACAGGGCTCGGTGCCATACGCCGTATCGAGGTCTCCAGGCTGCGCAGGAAGACTTCGAAAGCCGCCAGACTACGATTGGGGGAGAAGTACACGCCATACAGCGTGACCCCTCCCCATTCAGCCGCCACATATCCCGTGCCCCTGTCTTTGACTGACAAGGGCGGGGAATGCGGCGCCGCCGACCCGACGACCGCCACGGAGCCATCCCCGCTACCCGCCCAATTGGAGCGATCGGGGACTATGTAGGGCTCCGCGGCTACGGCAACACCGATCGACCGCTCCGCCATGGATTGCAGGAAGAGGTCCTGCGCCCTGGCGGAGCGGCCGAGATTCCCTTGGAGGAGGATAGAGTCGTGGTCCATAAACTAGACCACGACATCCTCCTCCATGCGCTGCGGCGGTCCAGCCGCGCTGGGTTGGGCAGCCGGGGCCGATTGGCTGCCCACCCCCCTCTTAGGGCCTGACTTGGCTGGAGGCCTGCACCCCACCCGCCCCATGCAGTGGTTGGCGGGGCGGTTGCCCGCCGCGCATGCGGGGCAGTGTGGAGTGGCAGTACAGGTCGCCGCCTGGTGCCCTGCCTGACCGCAGCGGAAGCAAAGCCCGCTGCAGTCGAAGCAGTTAGTGCACAGCGGCCGGGTGTGACCGACCGCCATGCACTTGTAGCACCTGGCAGGCCGGGGCTCCAACGCGGTTACCCGCGCGGCGCTCCAGCCCACCAGAAGTCTACCGGCGGCGACCAAATCCTTGGCCGCCGTGACAGGGCACGATACCCAGACGGCACCTACACCACCTGGACCGGGGCGAATGGTGCCCACCCGGACAGCGCTGTTGGGAGATCCGGTTTTCGAGGCAACTGCCTCCCGGATCTCTTCCGCCGTCACGGAATCATCCAGACCCGAAATGCGCAGTTCTGCGCACTTTACGGGTCTGGCGACCCGGACACCACTCTCCTCTGGGAATAGGCCCAGCAGCCTCGCAGCCATCGCGTCAGCCGTCTTGGCGCCCTCCGGCCCTGGGTACTCAAAAACTCGAGCACCTGTCCGGGCTTGGCGGGAGCGAGCGGAAACGTCCCCGAGATCGGAGACATTTATCTCCCGCCGGGCACGCTTCAAGACGGCCTCGTAAGTCAGGCCCCTTTCCTTGGCCTCAGGCAGCAGCGTAATGACAACGGCTGCTGTCATTGGCACTTTTAATTTGCGCGGCTTCCGCGACCTCTTCTTTTTGGCGCTTCTTACCACGGGACTTTCGCCCGCCATCCACAGTCTGCCAGCCCTCGTCAGAGGACACAGCAGTGCGGGAGGCAGGAGGTAGGTCCCGGGGCACAGCTGCTTGAGCCCGCGAGGGCCTAGCAGCGCCGGGTAGAGCCGGGAACTCCTCCCGGCCCTGAGACTTCTTAGTTAGCTGGGCCATTGGCTGCCCAGCTTTGGCGTCCTTTTTGCCTTTCGGGGCGCGTTGCGGTGACGGCGCCGTCGCTGCCGCACAGTATGACGCGACGCGACCACCCTGACAAGGGAGCGGCGCCGGTGCCGAGGATGCAGCAGCTCTCCTTTTATCCGCAGCGAGCGGTGGACGAACGCGTGGCTCAGGTGGGAGCCGGGCGTTGAGGGCGCTGATCCGGGGGTCGTAGACCGCTGCGATGCGGTCGATTACCCGGCGAAACAGCTCCTCTGACGCATCGACCGGTGGCGTCGAAGCGCTCGAAGTGGCAGCCGAGGCCTTCGGGACGGCCGCAGGGAGCCCCAGTTCAGCTCTCATATTGGCCATTCCGAGGCGCATTTCTTCAACATTAGCCTCGAGGCGCTGATTATGCGCACCGAGCTCGGCCACGTCCGCCTCCAGGCGCTCATTATGCGCCCGAGACGCTTCACCACGTCGGACAGCTCCGTGGCGGCATTCTTTAGGCACCTTATGAAGGTGCCTTTTAAGTTTCTAGAGCCCGTGGCCACCGTTGTTATGATGGCCACGCTGTGCGTGGCTCTCTCAGCAATTTGGGCCGCTGACGGTGGCCCGTTGTGATCAATTGGGAGGCGGAGCTTGTCTGAGAGAACCGCTAAGCGTTCCTCAGCGGTTTGCTCCGCCTCTATTCTTCTTAGGTTCAGCGTCTCGGCTCTGTTTGCCGAGACAGCACGAGGAACCGGCGTAACTGGTCTATTTGTACCTCGACCCCTTAGTGAGGATGTTATCTTCGGGGGAGGCATCTCCGTCGAGCTCCCATCGGACTCTGACGCGGCGCCCCCCTGAGACAGGGTGCGCTTGCGCCAGAACCGCGATGGGAGCGGCTCCATCACAACCGCGGCCTTTGCCAGCTGCGGTGTCAATATTGTGGCACCTTTACTCTGGACGCCCTCCTCAGCGGCAGATGTCTCGCCGGCTGAGGTGCCAGCCGAGCTGCCCGTCGCCGAGTCGTCCCTAGATGACTGGGACCCAGATTTTTTGCCCTTGCGGGACTTCCGACCGCCACGCGATTTGCGCGCGGCTACATTGGTAGGGGCCGTATTTATAGCCGGACCCCTTACGGCTGAGGCGTCAGGTACATTACCCGACTCCGTCGATGTTTTATTTAAGTTATCAATATCCATTTGATTCCCACGAGTGTGGGAGAAAAGAGGTCCACCCGGGCAGAGCTCCCAATACCCGGGCAAGCGTACATTTGTAACCCAACACAGGGGGTCCGCAGGTACCCTGGCTGGGGGTGCGCTCGAGACTGAACTACCCATCAGCCATCTCCTCGCCGCGCGCCAGAACTTGAGATTCGGGGTAATTTTTTATAGAGGTTGTCTTCCTCGCGGTCCGGGCGATTAAGCCAAGACCCTCGTTCCTGTATGCCCGCGAGACGTAACCACAGGCACGCGCTCAGGTTTACGATATGGGACGGGGGGGGGCCGCTGTGGCCCCACTGTCCCCCCTCTCCAGAGCCCGGTGAGCCAGTCTGGCCCTACCGACTCCGACGCCTGGTCTATCCGCCGTGCCCTCTGCTGAGTCAGAGGGACACGCGGAGACCCGTCCTGTCCGGAATTTTAGCCGCCGGCGTCTGCCGACGTTGCCCGGGGTGCACCACTAGGAGGTAAACCAGACAAATTAGCACCCCAACTAATATAAAGGCCTGAGTCAAGTGCCTCCATCGTACTAAGGTTGTGATTACAATTGCCACAAGCGGTGGAATTCCGTAGCAAACCTTTTTATTAGAAGAACCCGGCAAGAAACTCATGAGTCAATTTTCTAAATCACTATTTTATTACAGGTTTATATGGTTTATTGTGACTGAATTGGAATGACAGTTGCTGCAATAAAGTATTAAATTCACTTGCAATAGTCAATTAATGTGTCGTCTAAATAGTCGAACGGACAATTTATGTGTTCATACATTCACTGGCCAAATTATATTTAGCAAATGTCATATTCTCACGGCAGACTACTGTTTACATCATTATCTTTATAGTCTATGTGTTGGCGTTAAAACTCTTTTTTGATTGTTCATCATTGGAAACAATGACAAACGCACACACAGAACCACAGACAAAATTGGTATAAGTACCAATACTACCAATACGTAAAAATTACAAAAAAAATTTAAATACGAATTATACGAAATTATAGTTGTTAAAATCCTTGCCTTTTCTTTTATATGCAAACATTTCATGTCACATTATTTGCAGCAATTAACTCCTGAGATAATGGACCGATTTTAATGAAATGTGCGGTTTGGTCTAACTTGAGAGAAAGGATAGTTTTTATCCCGATTATTTCCCTTTTTTTGTTGTAAAATTAACAACCGAATTGTGTGTGCCACGATGTGCGTGTGTCCGGGTCTGTTAGTATGTTTATAAATACGTGAGTTTGTTTGCTTGATTGTTACGCTTTCACGACGTAATTACTGAATCAATCATGAAATTTTGCATGCAAGTAGCCTGAAGCCCATAAAAATACATAGGTTACATGCGTGTAATTCAAGCTGCTGAATAATTCATCCCGAATGCTAAAAAATCTTTAGAGATGCAAATTCTAATATTGGATTTCCCATGTTGAAAACGATGCAGTCTGATGATGTGGCCTGTACATTAGATCCATTTTAGACCGAATATTACGGCTCAATTAAGTTGGGTTACTCTTAAAAATAAAGTGTTACATATTGTTGCCGGCTTACTAAATTGTGATTAAAAATTAAACATTTTCAAGTAGAATAATGTGATGAAATTTGGTTTCTGTAGGATACCCTGTTCGTTGCCCCGAGCGACGGGGTGTGCGGTTAGGAACTTTTTTATTCCGCCTAACTAAAAAAAGAAAGGATCAGCGGGCCTAGCCAAGTTGCATTCTATGATCGCTAACGCTAATAGAAAACTATTTAAATGTATGGGAATTTGACATCTTTAACCTCAGATAAAGAACCTATATTTATCTAAGCCTTTAACAATATCTATAACGTTAAGTCACGTGACTTAACGTTAGAGATGTCAAATTTACATACATTTTAATAGTTTAGCGTTAGCGATCATAGTTTAACGTTAGCGATCATAGAATGCAACTTGGCGAGACCCATAGGTCATGTGATATTCTATCCGTTGAAGTACAAATTATTTATGAATGAGGAAAAAGAGAACTTTAGTGCGAGCGGGAATCGAACCTGCGTCCTTTCAATCCGGGGAAGTGCTCTAAGACGCTGAGCTACCGTACTGACCTTCGGCCATACCCTCACTCTTTTTCCTCATTCACAAATAATTTGTACTTTAAAGTAGCTGAGCATGTCAATACAGATCAAAATATTTAAGAAATAGCGCCGTGAAATAGTGTGAATTTTAATTGCAAATTTAAACTTACTATATTGGATGAATGCATGTAAATGCATCCGATAGGTGGCATTGATCGTAAAGACAAATGTGATGAGGAGATTGGTTATAGCCGAAGGTCAGTGCGGTAGCTCAGCGGCTTAGAGCAGTTCCCCGGATTGGAAGGCACGCAGGTTCGATTACCGCTCGCACTAAAGTTTTCTTTTTCCTCATTCTTAAAGTAGCTGAGCATGTCAAGTGCTAAAATACAGATCAAAATGTTCTATCCGTTGCTTTAATTTTCATGTCAGTAATAAAGGGGTTATTAGAGTTTATAGTGGCGACATTATAATTGATAAAAATAATCATCGTCACTGACCTGGTTAGTTGCTTCAACTTAGTAGCAGCCTGGAGTGACGCGTATCCATATCTGGAGAACTTTTCTGCTTCTTCAGATGGAGCATTAAAAGCGGCCACGTAGCGAGCTGGGTTGTCTTCGTCTAACCACAAACCTAAGGGTTTAGTAGGATTGCTAATTATATAAGCTAGTGAACCTTTAAGAGGTATTGTATATTGGAAAAAAATTGCCTCTGTGGTGCAGCGGTAGTGTGAGCGACTGCTGATCAAGAGGTGTCGGGTTCGTTCCCCGGATCGGGCAGTGTTATAGAGCTTTTTCGTAAAAATAAAAATTTTCAGTAGCAGCCTGTAGTTTGGAAATGTGCCCGGTAAGCGGCAATAGGCTCGCCCCCTATTACGTGGGACTCGAACATAGCAGGCGACCCGTGGGTGTGTAATACACCTCGGCCTACCCCTTCGGGGAATTAATATGTATATTGGATGATCCTCAAATATCCTAGACATATTTTTTGCGGCCTTGTGAAATCTACCAACGCTCATTGAGTCAGCTTAATATACTAACAAAATACATTAGAAATATTAGTAATATTAATTAACCAGTTTTCTTATGTAAATAAGGCTACATTATATTGCACTTATAATGGTGTGAAATATTTATAAGTATAAAAAAACGATGTTGATAAATTAAAACATTGGTTTACTTACCCATAGAATACAACTTTGGTTCTAAAACAGTATACAGCTCATGCATTTTCTGCATTCCGTATTCGGCTGCTTCCAATATTTCCTTCTTTTCTCCGAGAGTTATGTTCGGCGCTTGTTCATCCCTAATATCGTCACCATCATCATCAAGGTCGTAGTCTTCCTCCTCTTTATTTTTTTCTATTTCATCCTTTTTATCAAGTATAATATGAGAGTTATTATTAGCTTCAGAAATATTTTCTTTGTCACAGTAAGTCACTATTATTGCTGATACATTATTAACAGTAGCGTAATTAAGATTAATATTATCTTTCTCTATTAGAGTTACATTGTGTACTTTTTTAGCTAAAGTGCTGTTAAATATAGGCATAAGATGTTTTAACACTTCTATGATATTAGCTGAAGTTGTTTTCGGTTTGGTGTTGGGTATAGTTAATACTTCAACATATTTTGGTGTTTCTGTAGTGACAGAGTCTTCATTGTATTCCACAACACTCCTAGTAGTTAGTTTCTTCTTTTCAACTTTATCTTCGATATAACTCTTTGTTTGATTCATAGGATTTTTAGTATCATTAGCAAGATTAGTTTTAGGATTTAGTATTATAGCTTCGTTCAATTTATCAGGGTCACTAGTAACATTATTTCTTATTCTATTTATCGATGCAATTATAATATCAACTAAATCTTCTTCTTTTCTACTTATATTCTCATTTGTTATATTAGCTATAGTATTTAAGAATAGTTTAACACGTTCTCTTTTATATTTTTCACTATCAAAATCTGTATCTGAATGTTTTTTGCTAGTTTTAAATACATCTTCTAAAATTTTTGTGAAGGAACAGTTTGGTGTAGATCCTGTTAGATTGCTTTGCTGCTGCTGGTTGCTGACACAGTTAATTAGAAGTACTGTTGTTAAAAATATGTATTTATATCTGTGAACAAATATTATAAGGATTGGTTTACATACCGTTACAAATATCAAGGGTATTAGCTTTATTAGAAGGCGGAGTGGTTTAGACAACTCTTTGTATGATCCACAAATGGTTGCTCTGAGTCTGGGTTTACTTTGTCTCCATGAAATTGTATGTTTTACAGTACCTCGTGATACAAGGATTATTCTTTAGTACAAGGTATGGTCTTTAACTTTTTGTATTACCGTGTGGGGCCGGCACCAAGAATAGCTCCACCCCGTCTTTTCCTATGGGAGTCGTAAAAGCCGACTAAGGGATTACCGGGGGACCGGGCAGCAGCGTTCCCCTGTGTACTAAAAACATCCACTGCGATCGCCAACCCGCCTGCCAAGCGTGGCGATTATGGTAAAACCTCCATTTTGGGGAGGCCTATGTCCAGCAGTGGACGATGAAAGGCTGAAGAATGGAATAAAAATGGTCTTTAAAATAATATATATATATATAAATATATATATAAATGAATCTCTATTTCCCTTGGTCATCGCATCACGTTTGAACGGATGGGGTTAGCAACACTCAAGTAACTAGCATCACTTACGATAGGATGGGCTAACTGTCTTATGAACATTTTTTATATATAATTACTGTTCCACTGTAGGACGTGACCGTCAATAGCAATAAGGATTAAGCTCAATAAGGTCTACCATCCTGGTCTTGTACGAGTTGGCAGATTTCACTCATTCACACTCTCTGGGCAGGCGCATCAAAACCACGTGACTTGAAAAAGACAAGCATAGATGTGCTATTCGAATTGTTGATTATCTCAATCTTAGAGATTGACTGAAATCGTTGGGTCTATCTGACTGCTCTATTTTATGAATTATATGAGCTCCGATTACCACTTACCATCAGGTGAGCCGTTTACTCATCTGCCATCGTAGGCAATACCTGGACCTACCATCTGGAAACTCTCTCAAAAGCATATATCTTCACTTTGAGTTTGATGCATATACTCGTATCTTCAGTTTCCTGACTATGTATTTATTGAAATTCCGTGATAATTTTGTAAATAAGTATTATAATTATATACATAATTGCGAAACTAAATTAACGAGGTATCGATCTCAAACTGGGTATAGAACTTCCTGAATCACTCATACTCATTAAAGGCGTTTAATCAATCTAATAGGCTATCATCCTTCCTAATTATTATAAAGCTGTAACAGAGTTTTGTGTGTACATTTAAGATGTTTGAGAAATAATTACTGCATTAGGATATAAAGGCGTGTCTGAACACAAAACGATATTTTTTAGATTTTGTGTCTGTTTGTTTGTTCGCGCATCACGCAAAAAGTACTGTACGAATTTTGATGCAACTTTTTTATTTTATAGCTCTTGATTAGACTTAAAACCTGATTTATATACATTTTATCTCGCTATTACATCTGGAACCTGAGATATGGCCTAAAAACTAGCTTTTGGCTGCGGCGGAGCCGCGGTCAAAGGCTAGTTGTTTATATAATTATAGTATTAGATATTTATATACTATTATAAAGCTGTAACAGAGCTATGTCTGTACATTTTAGATATTTGAGAAAAAATGACTTAATTAGGCTATATAGGCGTGTCTAAACACAATACCATTCTTTTTTCTTTTGTCTGTTTGTTTGTTCGCGCATCACGCAAAAACTACTGAACGGATTTTGATGCAACTTTTTTGTTTGATAGCTCTCGATGAGACTTAACAACTGGCATATCCCGCTACTATATCGGGAACCTTTTGTCCGTGTGGTGACGGACTAAGAATACAAGTGTCACCACCCCATTTTTTCCCACGGGTGTCGTATGAGGCGACTTAGGGAAGTAAGCAATTATCATCCATTGCATGATTGGTGGTAGGGCTGGGTACCAAATGGGAGTACTCATTTGGTATCGGGCCCGAGCGGGTTGGTACCACCATCTCCTGTGTGACCGGCCATGAAGCACATCGTTGCGTTTTGGCTGTAGCAGGAGATAGCCGTTTATATTTCATTTCATATCTGTGAAATGAATTAGTGAGCAGCGGCTTGACAATACTCTCGGTATAGTCGAGTCCATGGGCGACGGTTACCATTTACCATCAGATGGACCGTGGCCCGTCAGACACTATACGCAATAAAAAAAAACCTGAGATATGAGCTAAAAACTAGCTTTTGGCTGCGGCGGAACCGCGGGCAAAGGCTAGTATTTAATAAAAGTATTTGTTGAACTTTTAAATCCAATCGTAAACCATGTTGACATTTTATCTCATCATCTTTAATGACAGGTTATACAATATGTCGATAGTAAACATATAAGGTTGTTGGACCACAGACTTTCTCAAACAGAAATGGAAAGTGTACTTTCACTGTTAGAAGTCCGAAGTGTATGTATTGTTTAATGTTGACAGGAAAATGTCGCGTTCAATAATAAATATTGGTAAAACTGTAGCGTATTTGTACATATTAAATAGATTTCATAGTTATTTAGTAATTTCTTAATTAATCAAAGATTGGTGTACCTTTTTGAGTAAACTGAATAAACTTTATTAGGCTATTTAGCATGAGTGAGTGCAAATAAATGAAAAGCAAAAAATTCTTTTTAAACACAACACACAACGCTTTTATTTAAATGCGCTAAAAAGACAAAAATAAACGTATTTACTTAGTTTAAAAAATTGTTATAGTTAAAATCAATCATACAAAGTTATTTAATTGACTTGTTTATCTACACAAGAAAATATCTTTTAAGGTTAGTTTATTTTTTCTTTTTAGGGCACTTAAATTATGGAAAATGAGTACCTAAATACGACACAAACAGTTAAACGGATTTCGATTTCGTTATTTCTTGTTTGAATATGATCAAGAGTGTTTTTAGCTATGATTTAAAAATCTATTCAACCATTCTAAGGCTTTTTTTAGCAACTTAAGTACTGAAGTGGTATTGTGTTTGAGCTAAATGGAATGGTATCTATTAATAATTAAGTAGGTAGACGGTGGCCAGAGTCTGATGACGGGATAAAGCGGGAAGTCTGAGGGTTTTAAATTTGTAATTTATTCTTTTTATTACTAACTTTTCTTTTTTTTTAGTGGCAGACAAGGCACGGTCTTATGGTAAATGGTAACCGTCGCCCATGGAGTCGACTATACCTAGAGTACTGTCAAGCCGCTGCTCACCAATTCATTTCACAGATATGAAATGAAATATAAACGGCTATCTCCTGCTACAGCCAAATCGCAACGATGTGCTTCATGGCCGGTCACACGGGAGATGGTGGTACCAACCCGCTCGGGCCCGATACCAAGTGAGTACTTCCACTTGGTTCCCAGCCCTACCACCAGTCATGCAATGGATGATAATAGCTTACTTCCCTTAGTCGCCTCATACGACACCCGTGGGAAGGAATGGGGTGGTGACACTTATATTCTTAGTCCGTCACCATATGGACAAAACTATTTTAACTATTAATAACTGCACTACAAAAGGGCCAGTGAGGTGACCGGGAGGAATTTATTCTTGTTTAACGCTGACCCAGTGCGGGATGGCAGACTTCACAAGCTGCTGAGAAAATCTCCCACTTAGGTTTTCCTTTATGGAACATTAATAATTTATAGCGAAATATACACATAATTAAAAAAAAATTCGAAATGTCTGCTCTGTCTGCCGTGTGACGACCTCGGCTAGGGATCGAATACACTGCCTTTTTTTTTAAATTACGACATGCTAAGAGTATAGTTTCTTATATGTCATTATCGGATATTTTAATTTTTGCTGCATAGTTGAATCAAAAATATATATTTAATAGATATCTGTACTTAGGTGTTTATCTCATATATAATTATTAAAAACACCGTGCACTAATGAATAGTCCTTGTATCGCGGGGGACTTTACAAACATACAATTTCACGGACACCTAGACTCAGAACAACTATTTGTGGATCACACAGACAGTTGTCCTGTGTGGGAATCGAACCCACAACACTCGCGGGAGGCCGGTATCTAAACCACTCCGCCATCTGTGCAGTTAAATTCCTTGCTTTTACTATTAAGCTACCTATCACTGCGCTTTTATATCGCTTGCACTTTCGATATAGCCATATTGAATATATTATGGTCAATATATTTCCAAACAGATTACAGATTTCAAAATTCGGACAAAATTACAGAAATAATTATATGTTTAAGAGCACTTGAACTTTCATTTTAACAAGATTCACAGAATATTTTGTAAGTCGAGTACTGCTGTTGTTGCCAAACGGTGGCCATTACTGCTGGACAAATTAACGAAGGTTTACCTCATCGGAGTAATTGAATTGGCAAATATTTATTTAGATCTTTTGAGTTTTACAAATGATGTTGAATGGTGCATCCAAGGCTGTATAAGCTGATTAGAACTGGATGATTATATATAGATAAATATTGTCGCAATCTGATCAGTTGGCAAAGTGGTATAGATACCGTCCTCCTGTGCTGAATATAGGGGGAGGGGATGTTCGAGTACTGCCGAACAATTTTTCATTTTGTTTTTGAGTATCCACCAAATTTTTGTTTACAATCTCGGTGTAATTTGTATATGTAAACTGTATATTTGTAAAGACGGTAAGAAAAGTATCTGGTATAAAAAGTGGTAAATTCGAGCAGCTGCTGCGATAGCTTAGTACCATTGCGTCTGGACCAGCATTCCAAGAGATGCGGTTTCAAAACTCGCTCTTATTAAAATTCTCTACATTTTCATTTAAATTTAATTTGTAATTAAAATCAAAAGCATTATTTTATAGGAATTACTTTTTTATACTACGTAGTTGGCCAACAAGCATGCATCCTAATTGATGGTCAGCGTATTCCGTAGCCTATAGGTTTATTTAACCTGTGTAATATAGGTTTATTTAATCTGTGATGCACTGAGTTGGTGGCGTTTTGTGACGAAACTATTTGATAATTTGAAGTTTTTTTTCGTCGCAATAAATGTTTTTTCTTTCTTTCTATATACACTAGCAACACCAGTGGCATAACTCGCACGTCGCCGTCTCCAAGGAAAGGGATATGAGGCGGATAGAAAGGATAATAAGGAGAGGAAATGAAGGATATGGGTAATAAAGACAGAATAGGAAGGATAACAAGGAAACTACACTCTTACCGTTGTGTTTCATAGAACACAACGGTAAGAGTAAGTACCGTTGTTTCAGGCTGATCTATTGTGAGAGGGTGGCACTTCCCCGATCGAGTCAGAACATTCTGAGATAAGCAAGCGTCTACCAAAAATAATAACAAAAAAAAAGTGTCATGTGCTTGGATAAGCGCTACCACTAGATTTTGGATTTTGACTCTACATATTTTGTATTAATTCTCCCAACGATCAGCCAGACCCTGCAGCCAAAGTTGATTGAAGAGTCTCGGAAATATAATCGATAACTGGATGCCGCTGGGTATAAAAAAATCGCCTACGAATACACAAAAACTAAAAACAAAATGATCTGCTAAAACTAAACAGATTAAAAACTGACCCGAAGAAGGTTTGATATAAGGCTAGATAGAATATGATAACTCGGTGAGTCACGATAGTACAGTTATTTTAATCGCGTGATAGAAGAATGTATACAGAAAATAAACAATCCATTTACCAATTTCATGGTTAAATATGCATTGAAACGGGCAATAATATTCATAGACTTTATTTGCCTGATTAAATCTTCGTATGAGCTTAGCCAGCGATGGGTTCGACTAAGCTTGTAACGTAAGAATTCTCAATCAATTGCATTACCTAGTACGTAGAAATAATCTGACTACTAGTATACTCGCATGACATAAACATTTTATCGCGTAGAAACAAATCGCTTAAAAACACTAACATAAATATTCGTTGGTTGCAGCCGAAGCAGGTTTAAGGCAGAGGCGCATTTTACGGATACGCTTATATGAGAAAGAAGATCCTTCATACTAAATAGTTTCACCAGGAATAAAGGTCCACCTGGCAGTATTAGATCAAAAGAATATCGCAAGTTACACAATATATTCCCGCTCTGATATGCGGAAGCGTCGCTCAAGAGACGACGAACGAAAGGGTAAATTGCCGGCGGACCACTGAAGATGGAAGGATGGTCACACAGTTCCAGTGGTCCACCAGCAGATGTGGAGAGACTGCACATGGCGGGCTTATTTAGTAGGTGAGGACCCCACACTACCCTCTTCGTTGCCCCGAAAGACGGGGTGTGCGATTAGGTTCATGTTTTGCGCCTTAACAAAAATCAGGATACACAATATATGTACTGGGATACCAGTATATTCGTAAAGGCAAAATCCATTGTTTTGGATAAAAAGGAGGGCTAAATGAATAGATGGTACTAGTATAAACACGGTGGTGTAGCGGTAGTGTATGCGACTGCTAATCATGAGGTCTCGGGTTCGATCCCCGGGTCGGGCAATGTTATTGAGCTTTTTCCTAAAAAGAAAAATTCTCAGTAGCAGCCCGGAGTTTGGAAATGTGCCCGGTAGAGGTCAATAGGCTCACCCCCTATTACGTGGGAATTAAACATATCTGGCGAGTCGTGGGTGTGTAATACACCTCTGCCTACCCCTTCGGGGAATACAGGCGTGATGCTATGTTATAAACATATTCATTTTTATTACTCATACTGCGAATATTGACGTTAAGAATCAAAAAATAATACAATCGTATAAGGATAAAAATAGAAAGTTCTAAATGAGAATCGAAGTCTGTGACTTTACTCGGATCTGAAACTATGTAAGCCCCTAATCCATTGATGCAAGTTTCCTACTGCACAACTAACATTGAATAAAAACATGACGTGCGTTTGTTTTGATGTTTTTATCGTGATTACTATTTATGCAATTACTGCTAGTTACTGAATAAATATGTGCGTCTCTTTCTTATAAAGAGTATGTACCGTTAAAAGAACTGTATTGGTACCGGACTAAGAGCTTAATTTAGCATTTGAGGTAATTTATTTATCCATTACATTACACAATAAAATATTAGTATATATGACTAAAAGAGACGATAAGTGACATAATTAGGCTTCCTTTAGGTACCTAGATGACGCCGAAGCCGTATCAGTGCTGCATCGCGATACTGTGTATTCACATAACAATCGGCGGCACGGTCACCGCGCGTACCTTTTTTTTTTTGTTAAGGCGGGAAAAAATGTTCTTATCCGCACACCCTGTCGTTCGGGGCAAAGACCAGGGTAGTGTGGGGCCTGCACCCACTAAATAAACCCGCCGTGTGCCATCTCTCCACCTTTATTGGCGGGCCACTGGAACTATGTTACATTCCTTCGGTGGTTCACCGCGCGTACCTAGATCGCATTGTTTCCTTATTCCTTAATACCTCCATCTCTTACACTAAATTAAGCAATAATTCATACACACATTTTAATTGAAAAGATCGAAACAATTTCCAATAAAGGAAATATACTGAACTGTAATTGTTGCTTTACTATTTAATGCGAAAACGACGCGATATGCACGCGGTGACGGTGTGGCTGCGACGCGGATGCGAAACGGTAGCCCTGCGATTATGTGAATACACCGCAGCACTGCTGCGATGCGGCACTGGTGCGGCTCCAGCGTCATGTAAGCTTTAATGGTTTTTGCATTACGTATATTTATTTATTATTTACGCAGCTTATCTTTAGAACAGAAGCATTGATTACATATACTGACCTGGTCATTATTATAATTTACCTCAATACCAAACTACATAGACATTCGAATACAAACCTTAAAACCTCCATGTTGTCAACACAATCCTCAATTCAAATTCCCAACCAATCACATGTGCACTCCCGCCAAATTTTTTACAGTTGAATTCGTAATTCAAAACCCTTTTTAATCGCGGTTCGATCCAGGCGCGTGTTGTGATACAGCCTAACGCCATTGGACTAGCAGTTACATAACGTCGGGAGGCTGGGGTGATTAAAGTACAGTTACAAGACCTCGAGTCGAACGATGATCTCGTCTCACGTCCGCTTGCTTGTTTTGTGGCGAAATGAGCTTTTTTGGCTCACTCACACCGTCCAAGAACATTTTGAAGATGCCGTTAAACCGCCCTGTTATTGTTATTATATCTGCTGTTCAGTAATATTGCGGAGTTTCCGGTTGTTACAGAAAAAAACTTGATGAAGCAAGTTGTGTTTCTAATATTTTTTGTTTAACCTTTCACTATCAGCATATAAAATCGTGATCTTAGAGCTTTTGTATTTGTTTTCATGTTCTAATTCACATAGCCAAATGCAGTTTGGGTAATTTCTGTAAATGTTTTCATGCTAATTGTTGAACACCAAAATATAGGGTTATAAAAGTGATCGTGTTAAAGTTCACCAGTCAAAACATAGAAACGGCGAATAAATGGCGACAACGCAACAAATATTTTAAGACACACATATATTTTAGCAGTGTTAGATGTAGAAACACATTTGAATCACATAATTCGCGTTGCGAATCGTCAGTTTTTCTAAGTGATCACAACTGGTATAGTTGAATATAACATAATTTATTTCCTTGATGGAGCGAAAATAAATTGAATTTGTCAAATAATCTTGATCGTAGTTTTTGTCTGTGGCTTAAAAAGTTAATTTGAAAATGTTGTACCTATCGTTACTAAATTGTTTAAAACTTGTTGTTTTTTAGCGGGGATCGATGGCAGCCATTTTGTTTTTATTTCTTTGCGAATTTAGCACATTAGTTAAACGAAAAACGTGTTTATATCAAAGTTAGGAAACATCATTAATAGATTGTAAAAAAGAAAATAAAGATCACTTTGCGAACGTGCCTTTTATTTGACGTCAATCGAAACTAATGTATCCTTGAGGAATAGTGTCAAATAGTTGCTGATGTAATTGGGGAACTGTATGTACCTCCAATAGAGACTGTTCAAAAAATACGTTCGCATATTAAGGGGGTAATGCTAGGTGAGATAAATATGAATAGTTTTAAAAACCATGCCATTCCCAGGTTGTCATGGATTTATTTTTATAGACATAATTTAATTTTATAATCTTGTGTCTGTATAAGGACAAAGGGAGGTGGTCTAGCTTTAAGACCTAATGTCATGAAAAAATATTTAAAGAAAGGTTGCAAAACTTGTGACGCAGAGTGACGAAGGAAGGGAGAATTTATTTGAGTCGTAATTTATGGATGATCCTTACTGATTTATCGTACTCCATTGCCCTGTATTGAATTCTAATTTATCATTGCGGATCTGACCTATGGAATATCACCTGTTACAGCCCTTTCTATATTACCCAATGAAGGCTTTTAAGGTGAAGGTTTTCGTTCATGGCTTCATTTAGAGTGGATTCGAAGCCTATAGTAATATTACTAGAAAATGGACACCAATCCATATGGATTGGTGTCCATTTTCTATCAAAACCACTATCATTTATGATGAAGTAAAAGCAAGGCACAATATAAAAACTAAAAATAATAATTCATAAATATTCACGGACATTTTCACACAACGTCCTCTGGTCCCAAACTAAGCTTAACGCTTGTGCTATGGGTACCAGATTACGGATATAATACATATATTACTTTTTTTGCAAATACATACATATAATAGATAGAAAACACCCAGACGCAGTACAAATATTCACCACACAAATAATTGACCTGAGTGGGAATCGAACCCACGACCTCGTGCACGGAAGTCGGTTACAATACCGACTACGCCACGAGACCCGTCAAAAATGCCAGGTATTATTCGCATGTTTAAGGATAAGATGGAAAGGAAGGATAATATGGAGAGTTTCAGCAGCGGTGTGAGCCCACCGAACGAAACAACAGTGTGGTATAGGTATATCCCGTTATGTAAGAGGGTGGTACTTCTCTACGAGTTGGTCTATTCATGCTTGAAGTGGTAAGGGTCTTCTACCATCACTGTGAGTTTTTCTACTGTTAGAATTTTGTTTCGAGGTGATTTTCTATTTAGTTTTCATTTCGTAAAGTAGGCGAAGAAACCTTGAATGAAATGGGATGGTGCTACTATGTTATATGTGTTATTGCTTATGGTGCTAAATGAGCTACGGCCCACTTAATGGTAAGTGGTAGTAGTCACTCAAGGACTCGGTAATACTAGACGCATAGCCAAGCTGGTGGCCTCTATGATGAAAAAACTCTATGGTCGAGAAAATTTGGAATAGATAAACACCTCACAGCGGATCAAATAGATTTCTTATTTTATATTCTTCACTAGCAATTTTTTACAGTTTAAATGTCCTGCGACTGGGCACGAACCTAATCCTGACTTATATTATTAATTTGAAAGTGAGTATATTATTACTTAGAGACGTAAACACATAGTCGACCTTTTTTTGTGTTAAGGCCGGAAAAAATGTTCCTAACCGCACACCCCGTCGTTCGGGGCAACGAACAGGGTAGTGTGGGGCCCTCACCCACTAAAGAAACTCGCCTTTATTGACGGGCCACATTCCTTTAGTGGTAACTACATAGCCGACCTAAACGAAATTTCGCCATATAATCACATTACAAAAGAGGACAATAAATAAATAGCCTATTTATTTATTTCGAAAAAGGTGAGTTACTGTTTGAAATTATGTATGTGCTACATGTAATATTATTATTTTACAGGTGTATGCTACCTTTTGATAGTTAGTTATAGTATTATTTCGAGTTTTTCTGCCTTTGTAGTGATAATATATGATAAAATTAACTATACCTTCTTTCTCGTCCACCTTACTGAAAGAAAACGAAGATTAACGACCAGTGTGTTGTTTAATTGCATTTGGTGGCAGACTAGCCATGGCCCACCTGTAGGTAAGTGGCGATCGTCGCTCAAGGATTCAACTATACTGAGAGTATTCCCTATGTCATTACACAGATAATATGAAATGAAATAATTAACCATAAAACACAAACCAATCGTAATATATAGAGGCGTAGCATAACCATGAGAAGAGCCATGATGATCTCTCTTGGTGATATGCTCTATAATACGAAAATCATTAGGAGTGTTGTACTCCTGTACGGCCGAGGAAATAGGGTTAAGTTGCCGCCACTCATCCAGTGGACCTAGTAGGATCTAGTCGAAGACTAGCTGTGCTACTATCACCATCTCATGTCCACCAGCTGATGGATGGATGGATGGATAAGACATCCTAGAAATCGAATCTGGTGGATAAGTGAAGTATTTTTAGTCCGTTGTTGTAACGGACTAAAAATACATCTTTTTTGGTTTCCGTGTACGGAATACAAAAAAACTACATGTTCTCAAGTTCAGAACGGTGCAATTGAGATAAAATAGCCCCAGGCACTACACATTGTATCACCGGACATGGGCGATTTATGCGAACGGTTAAAGATCTTTGCAGTGAAAAATAAAAAAAATAAAAAAGTAATTCTATTGTCATTGATAGTCTCACAATTTAGAAGTGAGTTTAATTTACGTTTAGAAACGGGTAATGGCGATTTAAGTGAATCGTGCGGGTTTCACATGCTCATGTGAGCGGAGCCGCGGGCTCAGATAGTATATATATTAATTATGGTGATAGAGCCGTGCTTGTCCCAGCATAAATAAAGTACCTTTATTTTGGTTAAAGTCGTAGTCTTGCTTATCCCAGCTCGAATGGGCTGGTCGGTCGGGGAAGTACCACCCTGTCACATGAGATCAACATGTAACAACGGTAGTTTTTCCGTTCCATTATGTTTTGTATGGTGAGTGAGAGCGCCGGAGGCTCAAACCCCCTCCCTATCCTCTCTTTATTATCCTTCCTATCCTCTCCTTAGTATCCTACTTATCCTCTTATTATGTTCCATGGAGATGGCGACGCGCAAGTCATGCCTCTGGTGTTGCTAGCGTCTATAGGCTACGGTAACCGCTTACCATCAGGTGGTCCGTATGCTTGTTCGCCACCCGTGAAGTATAAAAAAAGGTGCGATAAAATTACCTAACCATACACGCTGTCGTTCGGAGCAACGAACAGGGTAGCGTGGGGCCCTCACCCACTAAATAAACCCGCTGTGTGTCGACCACTGGAACTGGGCGACACCGCAGGAACTCACTTGGTATCGGGCCCGAGCGGGTTGGTACCACCATCTCCCGTGTGACCGGCCATGAAGCGCATAGTTGCGTTTTGCCTGTAGCAGGAGATAGCCGTTTATTCTTTCATTTCATATCTGAGAAATGAAATGGTTGATGAAATGAATTTCAACTATGGGTACCAGATTACGGATATAATACATAATACTACACTTTTTTTTGCCTGCCGTGTAGGTCCGGCTTTAGAATTGTCTCACCCCTTTCCACCCATGGGAGTCGTAAGAGCCGACCGAGGGAATACCGCGGGAGTGGGCAGAAGCACTCCTTCTAGTATTAACAACATCCACTGCAATTGCCAACCAGCCTGCCAAGCGTAGCGATTACAGCACTATCCCCCATTCTTGGGGAGGCCTATGTCCAGTAGTGGACGTTAAAAGGCTGATGGATGGATGGATGGACACTTTTTTTTGTAAATACATACATAATAGATAGAAAACACTCAGACGCAGTACAAATATCTGTGTTCATCATACAAATAATTGTCCTGAGTGGGAATCGAACCCACGATCTCGTGCATGGAAGTTGGTTACACTGCCGGCTACGCCACGAGGCTTGTCAATTGTCTGTGACTGATTTTAACACATTATTTCCTAATTAGGTATACTGCATAGCAAACTTTTTTGATATGTGTGATTCGTATGCCATTGGCATCCAAGGTTTTTTTGCGTCATTTATTTATATGATGGTACGTGACGTGTAAGAACTGACCCTAACCTGTTTTGTGCGAAATGATGTAAGTCTATGGTGACCGTTATAATGGTTAGTTTACATTTGCATTGAATATAGCATTTTTGAAGTTATACTTGTAATGACTTGCAAAAGGTTGCGTTAAACGTTTAACGCTACCATGGAGGGGGTATGAAAGCACTTAAACTCTTAACATCGACTTATAAGAAATTTCAAAATTTTACTACCGCCATCTAGTGATATTACACATAATTAATTTATTGAGCAAGGTATTTAAAACATAACTGTGACAAGTTTTGCAGTTACGAATTTAATAATTATTTTATTTATTATTGATTCCAAAGAAGTATAACTTCTCACGCGCGTACATAAGTACACGCATTTTTTTATTGAAGAGAGTTAGTCTAAGCAGTGATAGTTTTATTGTAAGATGGAAGTATGGAGTTCGATGTTCAGTCTGAAGTCGAAACCTCGAAGACCTTGTGTGAAGTGTTTTCCATAGAGCTTTTATAGATAATATGTACCTTTATTTTAGTTTAAAGACACCTCTTAGAGAATGATTCCCTTATCACGATCACGGGGGAATCTAATGCCTACCCTATAAATTTTCCCAGTGGCCTTGCTTATCCCAGCATGAATGGGTCAGCTCGATCGGGGAAGTACCACCCTCTCACAGAACATCTGCGTGAAACAACGGTAGGTACTTTTTTGATCTACATTTTTTTAGCATTTGACATGCTCCGCCACTTTTTAAAGTACATATTATTTGTGAATATGGAAAAAGAGATTTAATGCATGTAAATGCATTCCGATAGATGGTGATGGTCGTAAAGACAAATGTGATAAGGAGATTGGGATGGTCGAAAGATCTGTACGATAGCTCAGTGGCTTAGAGCACTTCCCCGGATTGGAAAAGACGCGGGTTCGATTCCCGCTCGTGCAAAAAATCTCTTTTTCCTTATTCACAAATAATTTGTACTTTAATCGGTAGGTACTTCTAATGTTGTGTTAGGAAGGGTGAGTAAAAGCGCTAGAGGCCTAAACCCACTCCTTATCCTTCCTTACCAGCTCGTATCCCTTTCCTTGGAGTTGGCAACGCGCGAGTGATGCCTCTAGTGTTGCTGGCATCTATAGGCTACTAAAATATACAATTTTACATAGCATCACGCCTATATTCCCCGTAGGGGTAGGCAGAGGTGTATTACATACCCACAATTCGCCAGCTACGTTTAGGTCCCACATAATAGGGAGCGAGCCTATTGCCGTCTACCGGGCACATTTCCAAACTCCGGGCTACTAAGAATTTTTCTTTTTACGAAAAATTTCAATAACATTGCCCGACCTGGGGATCAAACCCAAGACCTCATGATCAGCAGTCGCACACACTACCGCTGCACCACCGAGGCAGTTACAATACAATTTTAACCGCCACAAATTAGGTACACTCAGCCGAAATTTGTGGTTCACCAAAAGAATTGTCTGGAAATCGAAACACTTGGAGCGAGAGGCTACTATCTAAACCACTCCATCTGTGCAATGAAACATAATAATTTGTCAGCATCGATATTACAGTCCAAAGGAATAAGGAATATCTTTGAAGTACCTAATACCTAATGAATTTACTTTTCTGAAATTAGTGTGCTTTACCACCTGAGATTAAAGTGTAAAATACAATCAGGAATATAGGCTACTTACTCATTTTATCATGAAATTTGCGAACGCAAAACGGAGTACCGTAGGCTGAATCAACATTGATGTAGGTACTACAAACACTTTAAAAAAAGTAAAGTTTATTTATATTATTTTGATAAAATTTCACAAGGAGGCGGGAATTTTTAGGAAACATATTAATCCATTTAATCGATTTTATATAATTTTCCAAATCTCTTATAGATATAAACATTTAATAAAATTAATACAAGTCACTAACATTACACATAGCACACGACAATTATGTTTTTTTTTTATTATGCTAACATATTTCTATAATATTTAAGTACAAGATATAAAATTCCTAAGGCCATCTCAATACATCTGTTCATGAAATAATTAGGGATATTAAAAAAAATGCAATGGAAAAATATAATGAACATAATACTCGTATTCCTATTAAACGCAAACGTAACGATATTCGAATAAAAATTATATACCTAATTCTTGTTCGAATAAAAAATATGTTCTGTTTTTGCGAATATATATATTTATTAGTTAAGCTAGTTTTCAGGTTACAGTAGTGAGATAAACCAGTTTTTAAATCAATCAAGAGCTATCAAACAAAAAGTCCATCACAATCCGTTCAGTAGATTTTGCACGATCCGCGACCAAACAATCAGACAAATTTTCTGACATAAATTGTTTTGAGTTCAGACATAGCTCTAATGCAGTAATTTTCTTCAAATATATATTTGATGTACAAACATAGCTCAGTTACTGCATTGTAATAGTATGGATGGATCATTATGTCGTTGTTAAATTACTTTTAATACATTTTATAGATATATTTGTAAAATCCCAACATGTACCTATGTTTTAAAACACTTTTAATTTTATAATAATAGCTAGGTACATACAATAATGTCACAATTTTAGCACAAATTTTAGCGATATTTTCATATAATACATAACTTAGACTTAGATAAATTGCCGTGGCATTTCTACGGCATCACTCCTTTCTTTTACCTAGGTACTTCATAAGAAGTACTCTGAGTACAGCAAGCTGAGAGCAGCAGTTGTATTATGAAGAATGTGCATATGCGTGCACGTACTTATAGTTTGGGGCATACTCTTCAGATTCAGTTCTGTTCTCTTCCATACGGTATTTTCCTCAAATCCCTTTTTTATCCGGCGATAGAATAGCAGATATTCATGTATTTATAGCAGACATTTCTTTAATTATTGTACGAAACGATTTTTGACATTATAATGTGCAAATAATTTGAGATTTGTTGTACTTACAATACAAAACAAAATACAGGAACTATGCTACAATCATATTATTATTGTAAATTATAATACATCTACAATGTATTCGCACTCGCAGTGTCTTTATGTCACATAGAAACGATCCGCTGTTGATACTGTTAGCATGAATATTTTCTGAATTGAATATGCCAATTTCACATTTTGAATATCCTTTTCATATTCGGCCAGACATTTTGAGAGTGACATATATTATATAAAAAAATAATTAATCATATTTATTATGGACATAAATTCTGTCTTCCGAGATCACTCCTTAGCTTCTGATATTATTATATCACATATTCGGCACCTGAAATATAATTAAAAAACATCAGTAGGTATGTCAATACTTATAATACCAGGTCATCTAGTACTTAGTTTATATATATATAAACTAAGTACTAGATGACCCGGTGAACTTGTATCACCTACTATTCATTTTATCAGCGATTTATCAATCCTAATCAATCTGTATCGTCTGTTTGAGTTATTAAATTAAACTTGCCTTTAATTCAAATGATATTGAAAAAATAACACTGTCATTTTGTCGTCTGTTAGCTAAAAGACAGCAGGTCCATAATCCAAAGAGGCGATTCCCATAGAAAATCACTATTCTTTTTATTATTTTTATAGGTTTTCCCTATTTTTTTTTCTTTTAAGCCACCATCAAAGTGAATAAAACAAAAAATGCTATCCCTTAGAAACTGACCATTTTTCCAGGATGAAAATTAGTCTATGAATATGTAAGCTGACTTTCATGGCGTGCTTCGATCAACAACCTATGGCGTCGGAGCGTAACAAGCAAACACACTTTCACGTTTATAATTTTAGCTACTGTTATTATGACGAGTGCGAGAATTAACCTAGGGTACACACTAAGGGTGTTATTGGCTAGGGGAGCTAATTGCTAAGAATGTGCAAAAATGGCTAGCAATAGGTAGGTACTACTTAGGTAACGTGAAGGTATCACGGCAGTTCGAGTAGAATAGCTATTAACTTACTCACTAATCATCACGCCATCTCCCTAGCGAGGTAGGCAGAGAAAACGGAGTGCCAAAAGGCTCTATTCTTGCATACATCGAAAAGCTATTTAGGTATTGACGTCATTGTTATATAAAACAATCAATGATTGACGTAAAAGGTTTAACGAATTTGAACGAAAATTGGTACACAAACATATTAAGGCCAGATATACACAATAAGCACAAATATTAATTTGGGTTCATTTGGGATACGCCTGAGCTATTTAATGGATTTGAATTTCTCAGAGGCACAGCAGAGACACAGACAAAAGAAAGCTTGTGATAAGGGAAAAATCTGTGAAAACGTTACTATCTTTATTACCTATATTCTGCTTATCTAATCATAAAAAGGAAAATTAAGGCTCATTTATTGTAGTTCAGTCGCAGAGTGACGTGGTATTTATATTGTAGTTGTCTATTAGAAGGTCATCATAATTTTACCTATCTATGCAAATTTCATGATAATCAGTTAGGTTATAGGTAATTATAGCATGAAATCGTAGGTAACAAATGTATTTTTATATACTTAATATTACCAAGGATTAACCCAATTTTGTAGTCCACGGGGACGAGGTCGTGGATATTATCTATTTTATTGTTTATTCTTTTATGCAGCGCCATCTATAAAATCATAGGAATCATTTAAGAAATTATTTTAATACTACTGCCATCTCTTGGCCTACAACAGATCATTACATTCTCTAACCTGTACATAGATGGCGCTAATGCGTCCGCCGCGCTTCACGCTCCGCCTTGTCCTGCCGCTTGAGGTCATTGATCGTTGTCACATTGCCAAATAACACCTTCGTGGTCATTTTCTGGAACATAACAAAGATATTTCTAATTCATTAAATGTGTATTACTTTAGCTAAATTACCAAAACAATATTTCGACCGGAAATCTCGGTCGTTATGTTTACTTCCCTATTGAATATTGCATTAAGAAAACGGGTCCATATCTAATAATTATTAGATTTAGTCGTAACTAGCTGCTATTCGTTATTATTTATTTTTCTTTGCGGATCATTATGTTATAGATAAGAATATCGGTTATTCTGCCAGTGAAAGTCCCGTCCAAATCGGAACAAACAGCCAGACAGACAAGCAAACAGTTTAAATATTGCTATTTCGTATCTAATAGGTGACGTCTATACTTTCGTATGGCATACATAAATTTACATTCGTTTCGTATTTTGTCCGTGTGGTGACGGACTAAGAATACAAGTGTCACCACTCCATTCTTTCCCACGGGTGTCGTATGAGGCGACTAAGGGAAGTAAGCAATTATCATCCATTGCATGACTGGTGGTAGGGCTGGGTACCAAGTGGGAGTACTCACTTGGTATCGGGCCCGAGCGGGTTGGTACCACCATCTCCCGTGTGACCGGCCATGAAGCACATCGTTGCGTTTTGGCTGTAGCAGGAGATAGTCGTTTATATTTTATTTCATATCTGTGAAATGAATTGGTGAGCAGCGGCTTGACAATACTCTCGGTATAGTCGAGTCCATGGGCGACGGTTGGCATTTACCATCAGATGGACCGTGGCTCGTCTGCAACTACATGCAATAAAAAAAAAAAACCCTATGGTATTTAGACATCACAAACAGACATTTAAAATTTATTTATTTGTACGTATAGACCACGAGGTTGATCCGAAGCTTAATTCATCGTATTTAAACTCTAGTAACGTATTTGCAACAACTTTAATCGCAAAGATAATTATTTTAGTAGATACACCATCTCTTTTCTTATGTGCATAATCTGTGAGAGTCTTTCTCCGGTAGACCCGACCCAATTATGCCGGGATCAGTTAGTATCCACCACAATGGATTTCATGTATGTTTGTAGGCTCATGAATGTTTTTATAAGAAAAGGAAATCTTATCCAAAATGGATTTTTCAACGACGTCACTATCACCAGCAGTCAGATTAAAAAAAAATATGCATTCCATTGATACTGCACTGCGATTAAATATAGAGGGCTCATTTCTAAAAATTTAAGGCATTCGTTTGTTTATTATGCTTTCCCGTCATAGCTACTCTAGAAATTTAGCGTACAATATCTACGAGTATACTTAGTTCAGAACTAAGAAAAAGACATGGGTAAGTACCTACTTGTTTTTTATGTTCGAAAACTAAAACTAGTGGTAGAGCGTTGCCTATCCCAACATTAATGGGCAGGCTCGGTGGGGCAATTTTATGGGAGAAGTACCCTCGCAAAAATTAAGGGTGGAACAGCAGTAGGTCGCTGTGTTTCGTAATTCGAGTGAAAGCGCCGGAGGCCGATACCCCCTCTCTATCTCTACTTATTATCCTTTCTATCCTTTTCCTTGGAGGTGACAATGTGAGAGTGATGCCTCTGGTGTTGCTAGCGTCTATAGGCTACGGTAACCGCATACTTGTATGCCACCCCTTTTTTTGTTAAGGCGGGAAAAAATCTATCTAACCGCACACCCCATCGTTCAGGGCAACGAACAGGGTAGTGTGGGGCCTTTACCCACTAAATAAACCCACCGCGTACCCTCTCTCCGCCTGTATTGGCGCGCTACTGGAAATATGCTACATTACTTCAGTGGTAGTAGTATATATAAAAAACTTGCCGTGTGG
This sequence comes from Leucoma salicis, assembly GCA_948253155.1. Classification (NCBI taxonomy): domain Eukaryota; kingdom Metazoa; phylum Arthropoda; class Insecta; order Lepidoptera; family Erebidae; genus Leucoma; species Leucoma salicis. The sequence continues at coordinate 2,499,602 of OX411812.1, forward strand.
GGCTGGCTTTAGAATTGTCCCACCCCTCTCCACCAATGGAGTCGTAAGAGACAACTGAGGGAATACCGGGAGAGTATATAAAAAGCAGCAGGAGGGCAGCAGCACTCCCTCGAGTATTAACAACATCCACTGCGATCGCCAACCCGCCTGCCAAGCGTGGCGATTACGGCACTATCCCCCTTTGGGGAGGCCTATGTCCAGCAGTGGACGTCTAAAGGCTGATGGATGGATGGAGTATATAAAAAGCATAGTTCTTGAGGGATAGCCATTTTACAGAGATATTATATGTTCTAAAGACCACACGGGCGAAGACGCGGGCATGATCTGGTTTATAAATTAGATTTATTTTCAATTAATACGCGGATACATTGCCCACGTAGAAACCGGAACGGGTCGCTAGCTTATTTTAAATAATTTTATCCCAGAGCAGCTTAACGACAAATACCCACAAAGTATTTCAACGACCGATGCTCTACATTTAGTAATTACTGAACCGGCCACGTCGATCCGAACACGCAACCTCTCATTAAAATCACCAATTTGGATCAATTCTCTGCAATAATGTCTTCACTCGCGAACTTTTTGGGACTTTCTTTAACTTTATGGACGTTATAAAATCAGAACATTCCTCTTTAATGAGTAAACCTTCTTATTATCGTGAGTCAAAGTATTGTAGCTTAACGAGTTCAGAATATCTTATATGTGATAATATAATATGACTGCCTCTGTGGTGCAGCGCTCACACTATGTGAGCGACTGCCGATCACAAGGTCTCGGGTTCGATCCCCGAGTCGGGCAGCATTATTGAGCTTTTTCCTACAAAGAAAAATTCTCAGTAGCAGTCCGTGCTGCGGAGAATTTTTTCTTCTTCTTTATTTGAAGAAGAAAAAATTCTCCGATTCTTCGATTTTTAGAATTTCTTCTTTATTTTGAAGGAATTATAAAATTAGATACAGATTCTTATTCAACTTAAAATGAGCTTCACTGGGGGATATACGGGCAAAGCTGAGCGCAGATGGCGCTATCGGCGAGATGGCCACAGAATTGTTTGTTATTTTTTGTGCTTAATCCGGTTGATTAGCGATATTATTTTTAATTTGTAACTATAAGATTAAGGAATTGAAAGATTTTATGCTGCTTACCAAATTACAGGTTACAAATTGTATGGAAATGTCAGTTTTCAATGGCCATGTCGATAATACGCCATCTGCCGTAAAATGATGGCAGTAAACATCCACGAATTACGATCAAACCGATGTATAAATGTTAACATGATATCAAACAGTACATTTCACTTGGAACATTCGAATGATTTGATTACCGATTTATTGCATTTGGGAATCGATATGCTCATTGTTCAGTGATGCGAACATCCCTAACAGACTGACAATCTTCGTATTCAGCATTTCAATAAATATGTATGAATTGCTTGTTCATATGATGGATACGCGGTTGCCAAACAAGTATAGGGCCCGAGTTACGGGTACTTAAGAATAATAAGGAAGTGATAAGGACCCCCTCCTTTTTTTTGGGCACCGGCGTTCTCACTCACCATACCGAACTACAATAGCAAGAGTATTTTTTTACAAGCATACGGATCATGTGATGGTAAGCGGTTACCGTAGCCTATAGGCGCTAACAATACCAGAAGAATCACTCGCGCATCGCTAACTCTAAGTAAAGGGATAGGAGGTGGAGATGAATAATAAGGAAAAGATAGATAGATAGAGGGTTGGGGTATCCGACGCTCACTCACCATACGAAACACAACAATAGGAGTATCTACTGTTGTTACACGTTGAACTTTTGTGAGAGGGTGGTACTTCACACCACCGAAGGAATGTAACATAGTTCGAGTGGCCCGCCAATAAAGGCGGAGAGACGGCACACGGCGGGTTGTTTTAGTGGGTGAAGGCCCCACACTACCCCGTTCGTTGCCCCGAACGACGGGGTGTGCGGTTAGGAACATTTTTACCCGCCTTAACAAAAAAAAAAGTGGTACTTCCCCGATTGAGCCGACCAATTCATGCTGGGACAAGCAAGGCCACTAGCAACATTTAAATGCAGTTATCGTTTGTTTACTTTGATAAGTTATCGAGAAATTCTCTTGCATGCAGGTTTCTTCAGATCTTGAGAACTCTCGTAGTGCTAATCCACGAAATTAGTAACATTAGAAGCGATTAGTGCAGTATACCATTCACTGACCGGTGAAAATAAATGAATGATTGTAAAAAAGCAACAAGAAAAAATAAACAATCACCCAGAATAAATGCGAAGATAATATTAAAAAAACATGGCATTAGGCTTTGAAAAACACTTTTTTATAATATATACAACACTGTTTATACTGGTGACGTAAAAAGCTGTTTGTTTAGTCAAACAACTCACTCACGCGCAACGTCAATTCACGCCCCAATTACTAAGGGATTTCAGGTACTGTCAGGAACCGATCGCAGCAGGTCAGTACGTACAGATATTCAAATTTTACAAGATTTAAAATACGTAATAACCGGCATAAAATACCTCCTTATTTAGTTATTGCTAGTTTTTACCAGCGGCTTTGCCTCAGGCTTATGCTTCTTTTTATTTTATACTATTTTACTAAAGCTCACAGTCGGAATGACTGTTTAACATCCATCCATCAGCCTTTCAACGTCCACTGCTGGACATAGGCCTCCCCAAGAGAACGCCACAACGAGCGGTCCCGTCATGGGGGATAATGCCGTAATCGCCACGCTTGGCAGGTGGGTTGGCGATCGCAGTGGATGTTGCTAATACTCGAGGGAGTGCTGCTGCCCACTCCCCCGGTATTCCCTCAGTCGGCTCTTACGACTCCCGTGGGTAGAGAGGGGTGGGACAATTCTAAAGCCGGCCCCATACGGCCTAGACTGTTAATAATAACGTCTAACAATATTAATAATATAACAACGTCTTTTATCATTGTCGTACTTTAGGCAATTTACATAAATGCATATGAATCTCTATTAATTATTTTTTGTTTTTTTTTTTCTTAAAATACAACTCCTTTCTCTAAGGAATAATCCTTGTATCGCGGGAAACTTTACAAGCACACAATTTCACGGACACAAAGTACACCCAGACTCAGAACAACCAATTGTGGATCACACAAAGAGTTGTCCTGTGTGGGAATCAAAACCCATAACACTCGGGCGGCACTACTCCGCTATCTGTGCAGTCATACCTCCTTTTTTATTACGGTGGGAATAAACATACCTAACCGCACACGCCGTGTTCCGGTGCAATAAACAGAGTAGTGTGGGGCATTCCTCACCCATTAAATAAACCTGCCGTGTGCCGTCTCCCCGCCTGTCTCCTCCTCCGCCTGGTCCTCAGGAGGCTTACCCTTCCGGGTACCCTTTGAGCGACGCTTCCGGGCATTGAAACGAATGAATTGTACCCCTAAACCTCCTTCATGAATCACTGAGCATACTACGTTGAAATCAATATCATTAATTTTCCAGTCCTTGATGAATACCGCATGAAAATTAGTTTAGTAGTTTTTTTAACTTTTTTGCGTTCTGACAATCAGACAAACGTAGTGGGGGCTTTATTTTTATAATAATTAATTTGTTAATTTATTTGGTTCTCTAACAATGAGTACACTAATACGATATTCTACTTAGGTCTACATATTTAGTGGCTTAAAGCTAAGTGTGAGCACAGCATGCGCATTTATTTGTAACACACAAAATTAAGACGAATCGCTAGTTCACAGCGGGATATTAAATATTAAATGGATGGAAAGTCATCGTTTTAATTGCTACGAGAATAAAAAACTATGTTTTTGATTGATGGAGTTTTTGATAATGTTATGTCAATTTGATACTGGTAATCTTTTTGTAGGTAATCTTTTTGTCGTTTTTCTTTTTGTAGGTTGGTATACAAGCGATAAAAAGGGCAATGATAATATGTATAGTTATACAATAGCACAAAGTAAATATCTCTCCAATTTACGCTAGAAGGTTAAGTTCAGTTCATTTGTGTAGTGTATGGTAGAGGCACATTTATAAGCAAAAGGCAAGTCTCTGGGATTATTAAAAAAACTGTTCCTTCAAAGAACAAATTATTTGTGAACGTGGAAAAAGAAAAATACTGCGAGTGGGAATCGAACCTGCGTCCCGTCCAATCCGGGGAAGTGCTCTAACCGCTACGCAATCGCACTGACCGATGGCCATTCCCAATCCACATCACATTTTTCTTTACGACCCACGCCACCTATCGGATGCATTTACATGCATTAATCTAATATAGTAAGTTTAATTTTGCAATTAAAATTCAATTAAAATAATTTGTTCTTTAAAAGTAGCTGAGCGGTCAAGTGCTACAGATTAAAAATTCTTCCTTCATTGTATAGCTTATTATTTGGCAAGGTAAAGCTATGTGAAATCTCACTGTAATATCATCAGAAGATGGCATCGCTGAAAGCAGTAGTCAGCGGGCAGAGAAGGTTAGGGACCTTCTCTGCCCGCTATGTAGAATCATATAGAATGTAGAATCATAATTATGCAACATAATAATTATGATAAATGATATTTTTTTGACATTTACAAGACAGTGAGTCTTTGGTGGTTTACCATAATACTATTCAAATAACAATGGAATTGCAAATTTTGCATTATAATATACATAATTCACGATTTTATTGCTGCACTTATATCTTCATGCTACCTGTTTGTCAAGATTTCTGAGTATGGGTGTACTTTGTGTCCGTGAAACTGTATGTTTGTAAAGTCCCCCGCGATACAAGGATTATTCTTCAGTGCAGGATGTAGTCTAAAAAAGAAATATACACACACCGGCAAAATTAGCGGAATATTTAAAAAAAAAGTGAATTGCAGCAATGAGTTAGTCACTCGTCACGTCTTGTTGATATTAGTCTGGATGTATGGATGGGAAAGTTTGGATGAGTGGTTGCCTGTTACTCAATCACACCACAACGGCTGTACGGATCTGGATGAAATTTCCAGATGACGAAAGTGAGAGCTCTATTATGTCTGGCATAGAAGAGTTAGGTGACGATTAATTATTACAATAAATAAATATATAAGAGGTGATCCATTTCGAGGTTCCCTACTTTTTTAAAGAATACATAGAAAAAAGTACAAATTATAATTTGTGATTAAGGAAAAAGAGTATTTTAGTACAGGCGGGAATCGAACCTGCGTCCCTTCCTATCCGGGGAAGTGCTCTAATCCACTGAGCTACAATAGTATACAATATATATATATATATATATATATATATATATATATATATATATATATTGTATACTATATATATATATATATATATATATATATAAAACATTCTTCTTTGTTCTATTTCTCTATCTCTGTGCCAAATTTCATCCATATCCGTTCAGCCGTTGCGAAATTTCGTCAAGATCGATCCAGGCGTTTAGGAGGAGTTCAATTACTTACACACGGATACAAGAAATATATAATAGAATCTTTGAACTTGATTTTCACCCACTTCAAAACGTCGGATTAAATTGAAACTTTGCATACTTATGAATGGCCTCTGTTATTTTTTTATATTTTATTACAAACTGGTATCGTCGCACCTACGATCAAGAAAAGGAATGGGGTCTTTTAAATTCAAGCACTTTCGATGCTGTTTTGAAAGTAAAAAAGGTCGAAAATATATTATAAGTAGTTAGAAAAAACAAAAAAAAACACTCTTTAATAGATACTTGAACTAAGAAGCAGAAAATCATGTTCTAATAAATAATTCATCCATCCATCAGCCTTTTAACGTCCACTGCTGCACATAGGCCTCCCCAAGAGAACGCCACAACGAGCGGTCCCGTCATGGGGGATAATGCCGTAATCGCCACGCTTGGCAGGCGGGTTGGCGATCGCAGTGGATGTTGTTAATAAATAATTATTCTTGTAAAAAAGTGCGGAATTCTTTTTACTATATCTTAATAATCATAATAGAAAAGTAAGAACTTTTGCATGAATGTAAAGCGCAAGGTTTTCAACTTCAGTTGCATGACATATGGCTGCGAGACATGGGCTCTCACAGCACTACATAGAAACAAGTTTTCATCATGTCAAAATGCAATGGAACGAAGTATTCTAGGTCTCAGAAAGAGAGATAGCGTCAGGAATAAGAGAAAAAAACCCAAGTTACAGACATCTTGCACACAATAGACCAACTCAAATGGAAATGGACCGGTCACAAGACGGAAAAGTGGAGTAAAGAGGTCACAAATTGGTACCTTCAATATTCGAAAAGAAGCAGACAGCACTGCAGATGGAAAGACGAAATAAAATTGACAGCGGGACCGTACTGGAGAAGTGTTACGAGAGACAGGGCACAATGGAAAGAGTTTTTCTCCATGTGGTCACAATGTGATATTTGTGTGTTGGGTGGGGGTTGGGTTGGGGTTTTGTGTGTTTCCCACGGGTATCGTACAAGGCGACTAAGAGAAATAAGCAATATTATCACCTATTGCACTACTGGTGGTAGGGCTGGGTACCAAGTGTGAGTACTCACTTGCTATCGGGCTCAAACGGGTCGGTACCACCGTCTTCTGTGTGACCGGTCATGAAGCACGTCAGTGTTTTGGCTGTAGCCGTTTATTCTTTCATTTCATATCTGAGAAATGCAATGGTGCGCAGTGGTTTGATAATACTCTTGGTATAGTTGAGTCCATGAGCGACGGTTGCCACTTACCATCAGGTGGGCCGTGGCTCTTCTGCCATCATTAGCAATAAAAAGAAGTTAAAGGAGACTTTTGCCAGGAGGCAAACCGAGTTAAAAGACATTTTATAAGTAAACTTAGTTATTAATAGTTTAGATTTTAAGAAAAAAACTATATTATACATCACAGATTTATGTTTAATATTCTCAGAAATAAAGGCTATTTTATTTTATTTAATAATCATTATACATCTTGTAAACAGCTACCAATGACTTGCCTATTTGTTATTGGCAAGCGACCCCATTTTTTACTATAATTTATTTTATAGACAATTCTGTGTCTTCTTCGTTTTAGACAGGTAAGAAGCATTCAGACGTGATTCTGTTGCTCACTCACCAACAGGAGACAGTACTCGCGGGTTATCTTTCGCGGTAATCAAAATATCTTAGACAACAGTCAGGAAATTGGTATAAAACACATTATTACTTAATATCTGGTGAGACTAGAATCAACTGACATTGAAGAGAACGACATTAGGAACCATTTACAAAATACGTTAAAAGATAATTACACTTTAAATTTATTTAAGTTAATTTAATTGCAAAAATAATACAATGTGTGCTTCTCACGATGGTCCAAAATATTAAAATTCGCATTAGTGCGGCATAGGCTGACGGTGTTAATTTCGGAAGATGAACTTGAGATATTGAAGTAATAATATTATTACTAAGAAATTAAAAATGTTGGTGGTAGAATATCGGCGTATAGTTACCATAGGTAGTCACTGTGTTTATCCCTTTCCATCTCCTATCCCTTTCAGAGAGTAATGTCTGTTGTCGCTAGTGTAAAGACCGTGGTAACAATAAATTTACCACGAGGCATGGCGTGTGCTAATTTGTCAGAGTTGTAACATATAATATTTAGAGTATAATAAATACCAGCTGACTGCCGATTACCAAGTGAGAACTAGAACACGAATTTTGAGGGATTATAGGTACGAGCAGTACTATCATAAAAGTTTGCACGGAACTACCAACTTCTATATCATTTTATATTTTACCGTATTGGGAAGCCTCTATGCCATATGTTGAATATAGATCTTATAAATACCAGACAGAAATATTGAATTGAATCCTCAGGCTACGATTGAAATTTTGCAAGGAGTTACGTGTGTTTTGTTCGAAAATTATCACTGCCCAGAGAGGAAAAATATTATGAAGATTCCTGGCTGAATCTTTGTCTCGAGGGTAGATGCGGAATCTTGAAAAGCCGCATTAGGCTAGCATAAAGGACTGAGGGCAGAACCCTCATTAATCTGACAAAATAAGAGCACCTTTACGGAGTAGAGTTTCTGATGCCAGTTTTGATACTCCCGTCCGAAAACACACCATTTCGCATGTATTCCCCGAAGGGGTAGGCAGAGATGTATTACACACCCACGATTCGCCAGCTATGTTTAAATCCCACGTAATAGGAGGCGAGCCTATTGCCATCTATCAGGCACATTTCCAAACTCCGGACTGCTACCGAGAATTTTTCTATTTACAAAAAAACTCAATAACACTGCCCGACCCGGGGATCGAACCTAAGACCTCATGATCAGCAGTCGCATATACTACCGCTGCACCACCGAGGCAGTTAACGATATTCCCGTCCGATAACAATCTAGATATTTTCAAAAACGTAACGTTATAATTGTAAAAAAATATTTAATGGATCACTTCGAGAATTTTCCACGGTACAACAATGGATGTTCATATGTTTGTAAAGCTTTTTATATTTTTTAGTCATAATCGACCATAATATTAACATAATAATTACAGAAGTATTATCATCCCTAGGTAAGGTCACGATACCACTGAAGTAATGTCACACAGTTCCAGTGGTCCGACAATACAGGTGGAGAGACGGCATACATTACTGCGGGTTTATTTAGTGGGTGAAGAGCTTCACATTACCCTGCTCGTTGCCCTGAACGACGAGGTGTACGGTTAGGTAGATTTTTTTCCACCTTAAGAAAAAAAACATGCGGGGTAGTCTTTGGGGACTGCCGATAGAAATGAAAACTAAGTAACTTGTGAATTGTATCGTCGAGCTATTGGATTATTATTTTTGAATTATATTTGGTTTGTAAGGAAGTGTTCATGACGATACAATTCATAAGTTTTTCACTTCTATCGGAGTTGACGCGAGTTCCATGATTTTTGTTCACCCAAAAAGTACTCAACGCGCCTAAAGAAGATCGGAGCGTTCGGTGACGTTGACGCGAGTTCCATGATTTTTGTTCAAAAAAAGGTAAATTAATGATCTTAGCGTGTTGAACGAGCGAAACCTTTCGTGGGTTTCACTCATTTTTGCATTATCTACGTTTTTATTTATAAATTAGGTGATACCCGCGCTTTTGTCTGCGTTGCTCATTCCCCTCGTTGTCCCTCTTGTGTAATATCTGGATATCATCATAACGCGGTACAAAATAAGATCGGGGATGATGAACATGAGGCAGTGGTAGAAGCTTTGCCAATTCAACAATCGTGATAACTGCTCTCGAATGCTAAGTTCGATAACAAATTCATACTTAACGTCCTGGGTGACGCTGGGTGAAAGCATCTGGACGGTATCTCCGGGATAGTAGTAGGTTCAAATCCTGCACGTGACTGTTATTTTCGATTTCACATTTTCCACTTTGTGTTTAATGTATATGGCTAAGCATGTCAAATGCTAAATATATATTAAAATGAAAAAATTACCATAAGAGTTATTTCTAAACAACCATCATATAAAATATGTGCAAATAACGTTGCCCTGTGCCTCAGCAGTAATACTTACAATAAACGATATAAAAAATGTATAGGTGATTTGCTATAATCAATGGATTACGAGGATGTGGATCCTCTAAAAATCTAGCAGGTGACGCGCGAGTGATGCTTCTGGTGTTGCTGTCGTCTATAGGCTACGTACTTCTTAGGGGATACCGTATTATAAAAAAAGCCAAATCGAAAAAAAAAACAATATTAAGATTTTGCGTCCGTGTGGTGACGGACTAAGAATACAAGTCACCACCCCATTCTTTCCCAAGGGTGTCGTATGAGGCGACTAAAGGAAGTAAGCAATTCTCATCCATTGCATGACTGGTGGTAGGTCTAGGTAAGTGGTGGTACCAACCCGCTCGGACCCGATACCAAGTGGTACTCACTTGGTATAGGGCCCGAGCGGGTTGGTACCACCATCTCCCGTGTGACCGGCCATGAAGCACATTGTTGCGTTTTGGCTGTAGCAGGAGATAGCTGTTTATTCTTTCATTTCATATCGGTGAAATGAAATGGTGAGCAGCGGCTTGACAATACTTTCAGTATAGTTGAGTCCATGAGCGACGGTTACCATTTACCATCAGATGGGCCGGGGCCCGTCTGCCACTACATGCAATTAAAAAAAAGAAAAAATTCAACCCCAGAGAATTTGTTGATTGCTTAATTGCAGTATTATATTTGTTAACGGTGGCAAACAAACTACGGATAATGGTAAGTGGTAAATGCTGTTAGTGGAATGCAACCAGACAAGCCGCTGCCGAAATCTTCTTCGACAAAAACACACATTATTTTTGTTTTTTTTTTGTTTAGGCGGGAATAAAAGTACCAACCCACACGCTCCGTAGTTTGGGGCAACGAACAGGGTAGTGTGGGGCCCTCACCCACTAAAGAAACCCGCCGTGTGCCATCTCTCCGCCTTTATTGGCGGGCCACCGGAACCATATTACATTCCTTCAGTGGTAATCAAAACACACAAATTTTTTTTTTGGTGGGAAAAAATGTTCCTAATCGCACACCCCGTCGTTCGGGGCAACGAACAAGGTAGTGTGGGGCCCTCACCCACTAAAGAAACCCGCCGTGTGCTGTCTCTCCGCCTTTGTTGGCGGGCCACTGGAACTATGTTACATTCCTTCGGTGGTAATCAAAACACGATTAGACCGTAGAACTTGCACAAGCTAGAATTTCTTAAGTATTGGAAGTCATACCTGATAATTTCCATTGCCTGCAATACTGGGGGGTGTGTAGCCTCTTCCCCCGTACCCCTGCCCGCTCCCTCCGTGATACAGTGTGTTGTTATTAGCGTCTCTGGTCGGCGCCGCCGTATATGTGGACTTGCAGTTTTGAGACATATTTTCGACCTGAAATTGATCCAAAATCCGCTTTCAATAGAGGAAGAGACATATTCCATCGTCATCTAGTGAAGCCTTAACTAATAACGACTTCATTGGTGGTAGAAGTGATGTTTTTTTTTATGCTATACAAGCATACGGTCCACCTGATGGTAAGCGGTTACCGCAGCCTATAGACGCTAGCAACAACAGAGATATCACTCGCGTGTTGCTATCTCCAAGGAAAGGGATAGAAGGTGGATAGAAAGGATAATAAAAAAAAATATGTTTTATTCTGTACAAGATTCTGCCCGTCTTCGTTCGCGTGGCCATAAATATGTCACTCTACGACACACTCTGTAAATATAGCTATAGCACAGGATCACATTTGTAATATTATTTTCATCGGTATTTTAGCACTTGACATGCTCAGCTACTTTAAAGAGCAAACTATTGTGAAAGTGGAAAAAGACAGCCTTACTGCGAGAAAGATTCGAACCTGCGTCCCTTCCATTCACATATCATCCAAACACCCAAACTCCACTTCACAATTTCTTTTGAGATGCCTTTACGACTCTGATTGGGCGTCACCATCGTTGACTGCGGTGGCTTAGCGGTCTAGAGCACTCCCCCGAATTGGAAGAGATGCAGGTCCAAATCTCAATCATTTGCGATTTATATTATTAGTAAGGATAAAGATAGTTATACGCTTACACACTTTTTGCCGTGTGGGGCCGGCTTTAGAATTGTCCCACCCCTCTCCACCAATGGGAGTCATAAGAGCCGACTGAAGGAATACCGTGGGAGTGGGCAGCAGTACTCCCTCGAGTATTAACAACATCCACTGCGATCGCCAACCCGCCTGCCAAGCGTGGCGATTACGGCACTATCCCCCCTTTGGAGAGGCCTATGTCCAGCAGTGGACATCGAAAGGCTGATGGATATATGGATGAATACGCTTTTTGTTCATATTTCTTTTATGTGACTTAGTTCCATTGGCCGAGCTAACTCCATGCTGTTTCAAGCTCCCCTATTAATCATATTATCTCTTTTTTCATCTCCACTCTATTTACACCCTTTTTTTTGTTAAGGCAGGAAAAAATGTTCCTAACCGCTCACCCCGTCGAACGAACAGGGTAGTGTGAGGCCTTCACCCACTAAAGAAACCCGCCGTGTGCCATCTCTCCGCCTTTATTGGCGGGCCACTGGAACTATTTTACATTCCTTCGGTGGTCCGCTCTATTTATCCTTCCTCTACACCTTAACCCCCCCCCCCATCTGCCGACCTTACTCCCCACCTCCTATCAACTTAGACATTGCTAAAGCAAGTGCAATCCACAGTATTTATTAAATTACCGGATTTAAATTACAATCAAGTTGTTCTGAGACAACTATTTGTGGACAGTGCAAATATTTTCATCGTAAATCGAACTCGCTTGCTAATTATATGAATGTGACATTACTTCGTTAAGTATTCAGACGCTCCAGTTACAAAGAGCTGGTAACAAAACTTTTGTTACTCCACATTATTGATTGCTGGTGCAGTTACAAAACGTCTTTTTTGGACAAAATTACCCGGCTTAATCTACCCTTCTGAACAAATCATTTACATATTGAAAATGCTTGTTCATGATGCAATGGCGTTGTGTGCAGGTAACTGTATTTATGAAAATTATAATTACGCTTAAATGATTATGTAGAGTTGTCTAGATGTTAATCTACACTATTATAAAGCTGTAACAGACTGTACATTTAAGATATTTGAGAAAAAATGAATGAATTAGGCTATATAGGCGTGTCTAACCACAAAACGATTTTTTTAGATTTTTTGTCTATCAACAGACGTTTGTTTGTACGCGCATCACGCAAAAACTACTGAACGGATTTTGATGCAGTTTTTTTGGTTGATAGTTCTTGATTAGACTTAACAACTGGTAGGTATACATTTTATCCCGCTACAATATCGGGAACCTGAGATATAACCTAAAAACTAGCTTTTGGCTGCGGTGGAGCCGCGGGCAAAGGCTAGTAATGATATACAGACCGTGATTTCGTACGGGTGGCTAGCAACAACAAACACTAGCCATGTGCGCAGGAGATATTATAGTGTGTGTGCGAAAACACGAGGCACGGGATACGAAAGACAGCCAACTTCTTCCAACAGGCAGAGGATCCGTAAAGATTTTCGTGTGTGAGAAAAATGTCAAAGATGAGCGCCTAAAGCGCTGTAGAGAAAGAAATAGAGCATGGCGTCTCTAAGAGTCTTCCGAAGACAATGAAGAAAGGCTTTATATAGGTATAATATCGGTACGCCAACTAAACACACTGATCAAATGAGACAGAGAGGTTTCGTGGTAAACGAAAAATATCATCAATGTAAACAATGTATTGGATTTTTGTTTATTTTTTAAAAATCACATGACTGGTTTTGATAAAATTTAAATGAGACCACCTCTGAAGTAGCGCCTACAAAAAAAAAAGACGCATTAAAATAAATTCATGATTGGCGGAATAATCGCGTAACAAACATCCAAAAAAAAAACCATATAGTCGAATTCGTCATACCCAGCACCAAAATACCGGTTGGCGGTCGCAGCCGTCCATGGTTTAACAAAGCCTGTAGGACGGTTGCACGCCAGAAACAGGCCGCATACCTGGCCTGGTATAGGGCCAGGAAAAGTCAGAATCCGAGCGCCAAAGAGGAGAAGCGGAAATTTAAACCTGGAAGCAGGTCCAACAAGAGGGCTATTGCCGAAGCCAAGGCAGAACACGTTGCTAGAATTGGCGAGCGACTTGCAAGCTATCCCACTGGGAGTCGAGCTTTCGGGTCGCTCGCCAAGGTTGTGCAGGGCAACTTCTGCCAGTCTAGTCTCCCACCACTGCGGAAACTGGACGGCAATTTGGCCCATAGTGCAAAAGAGAAAGCCGATCTTTTGGACCAAGTCTTTGCCTCAAACTCGACTTTGGACGCCGGAGCGGCCACACCACCCACCATCGGTGTGAAAGCTCTATGCCTGAAACACGCGTTACGCAACGTATGGTCAGTATCTGTTAGTGATCTTCTCGTGTACCTCACTCATCGCTGGGCAGAGGCCTTGGAGGGTGGGGGTGAAGCTTTGGCGTTCAGCCTGGACATCGCGATGGGTCTGGCATAGGGGCCTTCTATCGAAGCTACCATCGTATGGAATCCCCGACGGGCTCTGCAAGTGGATCGCCGGCTTTCTCCATGGTCGCAGCATCAAAGTCGTTGTAGACGGATGCTGCTCTGATACCATGGAGATTAATGCTGGCGTTCGTTCGGGAGTCATTTGGAGGACAAAGCCACATTGGCGAGCAAGAAACTGGGCGTTCTGAACAGAGCTAAGAGGTACTTCACACCGAGGCAGCGACTTGTGCTGTATAAAGCACAAGTCCACCCTCACGTGGAGTACTGCTTACATCTCTGGGCAGGCGCATCAAAATACCAGCTCGACCCACTTGACTCCCTGCAAAGACGCGCTGTTCAGATTGTCGATGATCCCAATCTCACGGATGAGCTGGAGTCATTGGGGTGGCGGAGAGACTTTGGGGCTCTCTGTGTGCTCTATCGACTCTTCAACGGGGAGTGCTCTGAGGAACTGTTTGAGGTGGTACCAACATCGCTGTTTTACCACCGGACCACGAGACGCCGTACTAGGGTTCATCCATACCACCTGAAAACGATCTCGTCCAAGACGGTTCGTTTTCAGCATTCTTTTCGTACGTGTAAGATCTGGAATGAACTTCCTGCTACGGTGTTTCCCCGGTGCTACGACTTGTCCCTCTTTAAACGTGGTTTGAGAAGAGCACTTTACTCACGGTAGGCGGCGACTTGGCTGTGCCCCTGGTGTTGTCATAGTCCATGGGCGGTGGTTACTACTTACCATCAGGTGGGCCGTCTGCTCGTCTGCCACCGTTGGCAATAAAAAAAAAATTGAGAACCTCCTCCTTTTAAACAAGCTAGATGCATGTCACTTTTATTCAGCCTTAACGTCACCCAATTTTACACAACTATAATTCTTCACGATGGTTCAATTTAAATACTAATGAATCAACGTGAAAAAATATCTTTATTTTATAGGCGTATTGTGTACCCAGTATTTAAATCGTCAAGGATTCACTAATAGCTAACACAAGTGTCTAAACAAGTGCATCCTCAGTATCAATCTCGCGATTGCAATCGACCAAATTCCGTTACGTTACCTTAGAATGGAGATTGGCTTCACTAACCATGGGATACCACTTAGGCATACAGGTTTCCTAACCATGTTTGCTGTTACCTATCATAGGTAATATTTGAATACTTGACATGCTTAACCATATAAATCAACATGAAGTGTGAAAATTTAATATAACAGCCACGAGCAGGATTTTAACCTGAATCTCCTGGAATGCCGTCCCAGATGCTTTGCCAATACAGCATCGTGACAATTGCTCGGGACTGTGAATTTCCATAACATATTAATTCTTAACGTCTTGGGTGACGCTTGCGCTGTCTGTCGGAAGTAATTGCATACATTATACTTAATTTTACAATTAAAATTTGTACTAAATAATGACGCAGCCCTATAAAACATAGCATCATGCCTGTATTCCCGAAGGGGTAGGCAGAGGTGTATTACACACCCACTATTCGCCAGCTATGTTTATGTCCCACGTAATAGGGGGCGAGCCTATTGATGTCTACCAAACAGCCCTATAAATATTTTGATATATTTTATTTAGCATTCGACATGCATAACCATATAAATTAACGCAAAGTATGAAAATGTTAAATCGAAAATAGGAGATACAGGTTCAAATCCTGCTCATGGCTGTTATTTTCGATTTCAAATTTCAAAATCACATTTTCACACTGTGTTGGTCCATAATGTTTTTCTCTGAGTCTCGGTGTACTTTAAGTCGACAATGTAGAGATTGTCTTTAAAATACACATTTTGTGCGCGAATTCGGAGGCCTTCTTCGGTATTATTTAGTTTATTTGTTCTATATGTATTCGCTATTTACTAATATTATACGTTATACTTGAATACAATGTCATTGGTGTAAAACTATTTCAATGGTACTTAATAAAAATACAAACAAAACTATTAAATACCAACAATAATAGTTGAAAACATTCAATTAAAATTCCATTTGTAATTTTATTACTTTATAGTGTTAGCGACTTGCCCGACTTTGAGGGCCATTACGTACCTCCGGTCGAATGACATTTGTGTAAATATTATTATGATTATGTTTTTTTATTGAAAATTACGGGAGGCAATTAGTGGTAGAACCTCGCTTATCCCAGCTTGAATAGGCTGACTCGACCAGGGAAGTAGGTACCACCATCTCACAGAACATACACACTCATCGGTGTGAAGAAACGGTAGGTATTTCTGCCGTTGTGTTTCATATGATGAGTGTGAGCGCCGGAGGCCCGATTCCCGCCTATCATCTCTTTATTATCTTTCCTCTTCACCTTTTATCCGTGTGGTGACGGACTAAAAATACAATTGTCACCACGCCATTCTTTCCCACGGGTGTCGTATGAGGCGACTAAGAGAAGTAAGCATTTATCATCTATTGCATGACTGGTGGTAGGGATGGATACCAAGTGGGAGTACCGACTCACTTGCTATCAGGCCCGAGCGAGTTGGTACCACCATCTCCCGTGTAACCGGCCATTAGCACATCGTTGCGTTTTGGCTGTAGCAGGAGATAGCCGTTTATTCTTTCATTTCATATCTGTGAAATGAAATGGTGAGCAGCTGCTTGACAATACTCTCGGTATAGTTGAGTCCATGAGCGACGGTTACCATTAACCATCAGATGGGCCGTAGCTCGTCTGCCACTACATGCAATAAAAAATAAAAACACCTCCTATCCCTTTCCTTGGAGATGGTAAAGCGCGAGTGATGCCTCTGGTGTTGCTAGCGTCTATAGGCTACGGTAACCGCTTACCATCAGGTGGGCTGTATGCTTGTTCGCCACCCATGTAGTTTGAAAAAAAACTTATCACAAACTTATCAAAAAAACTTATATCTTATTTAAAATACAGTGGTAGAATAGTGGTAAACCCAAGGACTGCAAAGACAGTGGTATCAAGTTTAATCCTCAGTTCGGGGAGAACACATGGCACGACTGTGTGTGCATTTGTTTATAAATTATCACTGTTTCACATCGTGAGGAAACCATCCATCCATCCATCCATCAGCCTTTCATCGTCCACTGCTGGACATAGGCCTCCCCAAAATGGAGGTTTTACCATAATCGCCACGCTTGGCAGGCGGGTTGGCGATCGCAGTGGATGTTTTTGGTACACAGGGGAACGCTGCTGCCTGGTCCCCCGGTAATCCTAAGGGATTACCGGGCAGCAGTCGGCTTTTACGACTCCCGTAGGAAGCGACAGGGTGGAGCTATTCTTGGTGCCGGCCCCACACGTCAAGTCGGCCCCACAAGTGAGGAAACATGCACGTTTAAAAACTTTGCCAGTGTGGTACCTAAAATGCCCAAACCCTTTCCTCTAAGAGGAGATTAGTGCCAAATAGTAGGCCAATGGGTAAAAAACAAAGAAATTCAAATTATGCACATATACAATTTACACAATTGTTGTATCGTTTTTTTTTGTGTAACTTCGAAGTCCATATTATTTCAAACACCATAGAAATAAGACGATAACACCATAGAACTGCACTGCCCCCTTAGAATGAAAAACGAAACGTTAGACGAACTTTCGTTTTGAGTCGTTGTGATTGATCAACAGTCCAACGCGTGATTCCTGATTAGTCGAGATTTCGAAGCGTGATTCAAGCGGCCAACCACAATGAAGCGAAACGAAAGTTCGTTTAACGTTTCGTTTTACATTCTACGGGGGCCGAACTCGATTCAACAGATCTTGATTATGTACGAACAAACATTAGGTACGTAATGTAATGTATTTTATTTTACGGAATCTATAGGTTTTGATAGATCTTATAGTATTCCGAATTTACTTTACAGCTATAACTGTAGCGGTGACCGTTTTATTACCATAGATACTGTCAAAGTATTCTAGACTTCGGATTAAACGGTAATTACGTAGAAGCGGTTTTGTTTTATAGCAAGTTCAGTTTTATCTTTACTGACTAAATCAGATTTTCTCATTTTTGATATCTATTAATAACTTAGGTATTTGGTACTTATTCATGTTTTAAAGTGGTCTAGACGTCAACATATAAAAAAAGGTCAGATATTAGTAATAAACTTTAGTATTTAAGCAAAAACTCATTTGCATTTAAATGAATCCGCAAAGTTTTGAATGAATAATGATATAATACAACACGTTCGATAGATGCTTGATATTTAATCAGTGGCAAAAATATTTAAATAATATGTGGCTTCTCGTTCCCATTCGTAAATAAAGCATTTTTTTTTGAAATTTGATGTATTTTTAAAAGTATAAATTATTTGTGAATCAGGAAAAAGAGAATTTTAGTAGGAGCGGGAATCGAACCCGCGTCTTTTCCAATCCGGGGATGTGCTCTAAGCCACTGAGCTATCCTACTGATCTTTCGATCATCCCAATTATATAAATTTTGTGTTTAGACACGCCTATATAGCCTAATACAGTCATGTTTTTCTCAAATATCTTAAACTAGCTGACCCGGTGAACTTCATACCACCATTATATGGATTTTCGTGAATATTTTCTAAAATCCTGAAAGACGTGGTATACTGTTTATAACCGCCTCGGCTTCACATGGGTTACAGTCGTAGTCGTGGACTAACACATCATAAATGCGTGCGCAGTACTTGATCATTATTTTGGTGCGATGTTATTTTAAAACTGCGATATCTCCTAAGATGTTCATTGAAATCGAATGATGTAAAGAGCAATTTTGTTTTAAATTAAATACTTGTGATGAATAACGTATTTATTTGGATATGGATTAATATCATGTTTATAAAAACACCTTCGCAAATAATGCATTATTTTAGAACAAATTTGGTTAGCATAAAAAAGGTTATAGTGAGCCAACCTTAAAAGATAGACATATGCGGTTGCGGACTTTATTTTAGAACTTTTAAAGGGGAATAATTCTGACATACATGATTTTTGCGAAACTTTAACCGTTTGCACAGTGCACACAGCGGAAGCTCTCAAAAGGAAAAAAAAACCCCGATTTGGAAACATTCTTCATTGGTGCTCCGTTCCTATTCGTGTTAGCGTGATGATATATAACCTATAGCCTCCCTCGATAAATGGGCTATCTAACACTGAAATAATTTTTCAAATCGGAGTAGATGAGATTAGCGCGTTCAAGCAAACAAACAAACTCTTCAGCTTTAAATTAGTTAGTATAAATGTACCATAGATTTAATCATGAGATGTACAGACATAGCTCTGTTACAGTTTTATAATAGTATAGAAAATCAACAGATCTTTACATACCAGCTTGGTTTTCTACTTCTTGCATTCATATTATGTGCTTATTTTTCTAGGCCACGTGGGACCGGCTTTAGAATTGCCTACCCCTCTCTACCCACGGGAGTCATAAGAGCCGATTGAGGGAATACCGGGGGAGTGGGAAGCAGCACTCTTTCTCCCGTATTAACAACATGCACTGCGATCACCAACCCATCTGCCAGGCATGGCGATTACGGCATTATCCCCCATGACGGGACCGCTCGTTGTGGCGTTCTCTTGGGGAGGCCTATGTCCAGCAGTGGATGTTGAAGGGCTGATGGATGGATGGGCTTATTTTTCTTAGTTGCTTTATACAATAAAAATGGGTAGGTGACATAACACCATATCTAGTCTGTCAATACAAGCTAATTTAATTTTCATTTTAATTTTCGTTTATAAACGTGGTTATAGTAACGAAAAAATCTTCTTTTCTTTTAATCCAATGATTAAGCTGACAATTACAGATAAATTCCCGCCAAAACAGTAGTTTTTTCCATAAAATATATTAAAGTAATTAATATAACCTTCTTAACCGAATATAAACACCCAAAGATAACGCAGTCTTAAAACGAAAAAGTCAAGTCTCGCAATGTCTTTGCTGTGGTAATTATAAAAAAAAGCCGGTCCCAAATTGTAGCACTGGTACAGTTACTAACTGTAACACGAAACAAACAATTAAATACGCGATATAAGTCACAGGCGGAAGCGATTTTGGTGTAAAAAAATACAAGTACACTTGCGAGAAAGATTTGGCAAACGACTGGCGAAGATGAGTTTTTCGCCAGTCGTACGAGTCGACTAAGGGAAGTAAGCATTACAGAGTACTTAGTGGGTGTACTCACTTGTTATTACTTCAATAGGTCGGTATCATCTCTCCCATGTAACTGACAATAAAACATGTATTTTATAGCAGGAGATAGCCGTTCACATACATTACTGCTGCACAAATGGCGGAATGGCTTAGATACCAGCCTCCTGCTCGAGTATTGTAGGTGTGGCACAAATGGTTGTGCTGAGGGTGGGTGTACTTTGTGTCCGTGAAATTGTATGTTTGTAAAGTCCCCCGCAATACAAGGTGTTGTTTTTAAAAACAATTATCGGAAACTACCAATCCGCGAAATGAAAGGGTGAGTCTATGAGCCGCATTTCCCTCTTAAATCAGATGGGCGGTAGCTCGTCTGCCACCATAGGCAATAAAATAATTCTTTGAATATAGGTACTGTGGTACATTCCATCCATCAGCCCTTAGACGTCCACTGCTGGACATAGGCCTCCCCAAAAGAACTGTGTGCTCGTTATGGGGGATAATGCTGTAATCGCCACGCTTGGCAGGTGGGTCGGCGATCGCAGTGGATGTTGTTAATACTCGAGGGAGTGCTGCTGCCCACTCCCCTGGTATTCCCTCAGTCGGTTCTTACGACTCCCGTGGATAGAGAGGGGTGAGGTACATTAAAACTGTTGTATTTAGTTCAGTGAGTGAGACAGGAGGCTCGTCGTACCCTCTATTAGCCTTCTTGTAAACATCCTTATCCATCCAACATACTTTTTCTCCACCTTGTGTTTTGCAACGTATAACAGACTGATGTTGCTTGCGTCTATGGGTAGTTGTGTATCATGAATTAACTTATGTTTAAATTTAGATATTTTTATATATATTTTTAGCATTTGACATGCTTAGCACTATACATTAAACACAAAGTGAAAAATGTGAAATCGAAAATAACAGTCAGGAGCAGGATTTGAACCTGCATCTTCTGGATACCGTCCAGATGCTTTACCAATTCAGCCATCCTGACAATTGCTCCTGACTGCTAATCTCGATAACACATCATACTTAACGTCTTTGGGTGACGCCTGCGCCATCTGTCGGAAGTATTTTCATACATTATACCGACCAGGTAAACTTAATTTTACAATTAAGATTTTACCTAATAATGATGCAAACCCTTTAAATATTTAGATATTTTTATGTATATTTTTAGCATTTGACATGCTTAGCACTATACATTAAACACAAAGTGAAAATTTGGTAAAGCATCGGGACGGTATCCAGAAAATGCAGGTTCAAATCCTGCTCCTGACCGTTATTTTCGATTTCACATTTTTCACTTTGTGTTTATGTTTACATTCTTCAACAATGACGTAATGTGTAGGTCTCGGGTTCGATCCCTGGGTCAAGCAATGTTATTGAGCTTTTTCCTAAAAAGAAAAATTCTCAGTAACAGCCCGTAGTTTGGAAATGTGCCCGGTAGACGTCAATAGGCTCGCCCCCTATTACGTGGGACTTAACATAGCTGGCGAGTCGTGGATGTGTAAAATACACCTCTGCCTACCCCTTCGGGGAATACAAGCGTGATGCTATATTTTTGTATATTATGAAGCCGTAACAAAGCTATGTCGCTACATTTAAGTTATTTCACAAAAAATATTGTATGGGCATGTTTTTTTCATTTCACAAATTCAAATTAAAAAATATTTCTATTTCATAGGCTTATTATAGCACTTAAAATCGTCAAAGTTACATGTTTTCTACACTCATTTATATAGCTAAGCATTTGACATGATTCAAAAATACATAAAATATTGAAATATTCGTAGGGCTGCGTCATTATTTGGTATGAATCTTAATTGTAATAATCCAGGTCTGGTTTACCTGGTCGAAATAGCGTAAGCAGATACTTCCTACAGATGGCGCAGGTGTCACTCAAGATTTTAAAAAGGAATGTGTTATCGAGATTAGCAGTCCGGAGCAGATGTCATGGTGACTGAATTGGTAAAGCATATAAAAAGGTTTTCTATGAAACGCAGGTTCAAATCCTGCCTCGTGACAGTTTTTTTTCAATTTCGCATTTTTGTAATTTTTGTTAATTTATATGGCTAAGCATGTCAAATGCATTTTTTAAATTCTTTATTAGAGCCATACACCATTTAGATAAACAAAAAAAAAACATAATATAATTGAACACAAGTTAAAAATATATAAAAATACAATCTCTTAAAACCTGATTATTTACACTTGTTGAACCTTGCTTTTTGGTTTTACTTTTCTAATTCCGCCATAAATGGACCTGGGGGGTTAGGCAGAATCTCATATCTCACATGTCGATCGTATCGTGATGACTGTTATTGGTTGAGAGATCACCGTGATTGGCCAACGGATTATTGTGACATCACGCGTCGGTTTCTCAACCAATCACAGTGATCACAATAAGATCGACATGTGAGATATGAGATTCTGCCTAACCCCCCTGGCCCCAAATACACAAGTACCCACCCTCTCATAGTTACGAGTCCATAATTAGGATGTCTTCAATGATTGCGTCAGATCCACAAATCCACTCATCATTACTTCTCGTTCACTCTTCTTTTTCACATTCTCATATCCCTTCCCTGTCATTCCTCCTTTCCACTTCTTATACCTTTTCTGGGAGTTTGAAACTTGCAAGTGATGCCTATGGTATTGTTAGCGTATATAGGCTACGATAGTCTCCTACCACCAGGCGGCCCGTATGCTTCTTTGCCTACGACAATTATATTAAAAAAAAAAAACTTTTTAAAACAAACGCACTCCAGAGTACGTAGAAACGTGTATTATAATCATAAAGTTAGCATTTATTAAACCTCTATTTATCAAAACACACTTTAATAGAAATTGACAAACCGTTTCAATACCAAAATAATAGATCTCTCTAAGTAAAAAAAATAAATGTTTTAAGCGATTGAAAATGATATATCACATATCTAACATACAGAAATATTTTACTCATACTACTTTTGTTCTAATCGCATGTCACGTATTATACAGCAAAACCTTTTATGCATGTTGAGGCATTAATACTAGGTACTTTACCTTCGCTATTGTGTCGAAATACGGGAGTGTTTATAAAACGTTTTTATTCATAATTTTGAAAGAAAACCCATTGAGTGGGGCGAAAAAGCCTTTTAAAAGTGTGGTGAATGTTTTTGAGAATCGAGGAATTGGGAATTGTTGAAATGGATGTAAATTAGTGTTGTATTTGTTAGTTTTTAATATTTAGGAGAATGCATATTATCTATACTATTATAAAGCTGTAACAGATGTTATTCTATGTTTCTATGTTATTGTTATGTGCTATATAGGCGTGAGACAAAACGATCTTTTTTTTAGATTTTTGTCTGTTTGTTTTTCGCGCATCACGCAAAAACTACTGAACGGATTTTGATGCAACTTTTTTTGTTTAATAGCTCTTGATTAGTCTTAGCAACTGGTGTACATTTATACCGCTACTAAATCGAGAACCTGAGATATTACCTAAAAACTTTTGATGCGGCGGAGCTGCAGGCAAAGGCTAGTAGTATTATTATAAATTTCTTGAGCTGTTTTAGGGGTCTACTCGTGACCATGAATGCTGTAAGATATTCGAAACATAGGGATAATAGAGAACTAAATAAATGCATCATGTTCCATAACAGGAGTTTTAGTACAACCCACGCCACCTATCGGATGCATACGTAAAGACACACACCGTTGGTGACTGCGTCAGTTTAGCAGTCCAGAGCACTAATGCGGATTGGATGGGATGCAGGTTCGAATACTGCTGGCAATAAAGCTCTTTCTTTTTTACATTTTCACAAACAATTTGTTCTCTATAGTAGCTGAGCAAGTTAAGTGCTGAAATGCAGATCAAAATATTAAAAATATATAGAAATATCAAAATACTACTATGTCTAGTGTAATTTGGGACGTAGTATGAACCAATAAAAAGACAGGCTATTTTTAATTTATACCTTGCCTTCTAAAAGAGAAAGAGAAAGGTTTGCTAGCTAGGGTATTTAATGAGCTTAAATTAGAAACTTGACATAGGAGTATTTATACAGCATTCACTAATTAGTATTAATCGATAATAATCTAGTAAAGATCCCTATATCCATGCACTTGCTCAATGTACAGACTTCTGTACCTGTAGCCAGGAACGTGAGAATTTCCGTAAATATTTCGCCCCTACATCCAGGATTCATCCGATTTTTTCCAATAGATTGTCAGTAATCAATTACATAAATAAACCGCCATCTTCTATTACTTAAGCGCAAACCGTGTCAGCTAATATTTTTTTTGCGTTTCGTGAAAATGGATTACCTATTTTCTTTTTGCCGTTCGCACCGACATGGAAAAATGCTGTTTTATGTAAACCTCTTTATAATTCGGCAGATCATTTATTTTAAAAGGGACGTACTTTGCAATATGTGTCTGCAAGCGCTCGCTCGATTGACGGGCTCAATTTGTGTTTATCCATGAGAAATAAAACAGATTTTGTTTTAAATTGGCCTCATCTATATCAGTGTTTACTGATATAGATGAGGCCTTAGAAGATACAGGATTTGGTGAGACGGAACGATGCCTTTATTAAAAAAAAAAATATTTCTATAATATGTGAACTTGAGGTTTGAGTAATAAGTAATTTCAAATCAGCAAAATTTAGAAAAGATGTTTATTTTGTTCTTCTTTTTGTTAATATATGCAAAGGAAATTCGTATAAATAAGTTTTTTATTTTATTTTAAAAGCGCTATCTCTTTTAATTTAAGCATTAACATATTTCGATCACAATGCACTTAGCAACCGCGTACACCTTGAAAAGGACCCGTTCGCAATTTAATATAGAGCGATCGAATTGCAAAATTAACATATGCAGACTAAAAAGGATGTTTACACCTTATTTTTTAAGCGATAAGGTTTTTCTTGATGCAAAATATTATTTGTTACAAGTTCGCTTCAGTGTTACGCGGAATTATACCATATATGTGATTTTTGAAATACTTTTTGCATATCGACGGCAACGATTACAACTCAAAAATATGATATTTCAAGCAATTTGGGGTTTGGATGGTATTAATGTAGAAATAGGCGTTTGTAATTATTTTGCCTAATTAAACTAACTAAATTATTATCACGCCATTTCCCTTGCGTGATAGGCAGAGAGAACAGAGTGCCAAGAAGCCCTATTCTTGCATACATCTCTCGCTTCCTCAACATTCATAATTCTCTTCATACACTCTCGCCGGTTTCGGAGACTATTGTCTCCACCCTCCTTCAATTCATGACTGATTTGGTCTAGGTAGGCTCCCCTACCTCCAACATAGATTGAGAAGCACCAAGAAAGATTCCCAGAGTACACTATTAAAAAATCCTGATGGTGGGCACCAATGACATTTTTTTTGGAAAAAATAAATATTTTTTTGAGAACCAAACTAAGCTGCTAAAAAAAACTATTTTTAAGTTGTGATGTTTTTGTCGCAAAACAAGCCATGTATATTAAATATGCGTTCGATTATAGCTCGTTACATTTTGTATATCGAATTATTAAAGTTTCTCTCGAGGTAATTTCTACCGTTATAATTTGTATTGCAATGTATTACACTTTCCGTGTTTAAAATATTCAATTAAGCACTCCTCAAGTGTTTTTAACGGGAATTATCCTCATATTCACATACAGGGCGTACTTCAAGGGTTGCAATGTGTGGCGTGTAATAGGATACTACATGCCATCATACTTTTATTACACCCAAACATCTCGATTAGAATAATTTCGATAAATATTTACATCATTTAATAGCAATGTACTATCTATTCACAAAAAAACATTTGAACATCTTTTTTTTAAATCAAACATTTTAAGATTTTCCGAAAAAAATAAAAAATAGATTCCTCTGTTTTAATAATAATAATTTATTCTTGAAATAAAACAACTTTCACGAAATCTATCACGTTATGTATTTGATTTTCTACTATTGTGACGTTTCGAATACTTTACAGCATTATTGGTCATTCGCTACGTCGTACGCTTTTGCATAATATTATACCAACATAAATTATATTCACAGGAGGACCATGAATTCGTAGATGATGAGCAAATTATTTGTGAAATGTGGAAAAAGAGAACTTTAGTGCGAGTGGGAATCGAGCCGTCCAATCCGGGGAAGTGCTCAAACCACTAAGCCATCACACTGACCAACGGCCATATCTCCACATCACATTTGTCTTTACGACCCACGCCACCTATCTGATGCATTTATTAATCCAATGTAGTAAGTTTAATTTTGCAATCAAAATTCATACTATTTTTGATATATATTTTAGCACTTGACATGCTCAGCTACTCTTAAAGTACAAATTATAATTTGTGAATAAGGATTCCGATAGAGGGCGTTGGTCGTTAAGACAAAAAAATGATAAGGAGATTGGGCATGTCTAAAAGATAGTACTGTAGCTCAGTGGATTAGAGCACTTCCCCGGATAGGAAGGGACGCAGTTTCGATTCCCGCCTGTACTAAAATACTCTTTTTCCTTATTCACAAATTATAATTTGTACTTCATACTATTTGATGGCACGATTTTTTAAACATTTTGATCTGTATTTTAGCACTTTAGCCACGGCTTAGCGGTTAGAGCACTTCCCCGGATTGGAAGGGACGCAGGTTCGATTCCCGCTCCCAAAAAGTACTCTTTTTCTACATTTCATAAATAATTTGTTCTTTAAAGTAGCTAAGCATGTCAAGTACAAATCAAAAATCACCGTAGATGATCTTAAATATAAGAGTATAAACTCTACAAAAGTAGTTTTAATTTATGGTACCTACCTAAACTAATTTAGTATAGTGGCCATGTCTAAGGCAGCTCGCTAGACAATAATTACACTGTAGAATAACGGGAGATGCGGATGGTGACCTAATGCTCCGAATAGGTAGTTGGAACCGGTATCTGGTATTTGGTACCGGGATTTTTGAGCGCAACACTACATTGTTTGATTGATTGAGTCGTTACACTGATGTGATGAGATTGTTTTATTTATTACTCAACTACTTTCTGGTCGACATAATTGCGTCTCGAGTGTTGGGTTCAATTCCCTCACAAACAATTGTTCTGAGTCTTCCTGCAGAAATTTATGCCTATGTAAGTAGTTTAAGTAGTCAATTTCACGTACACAAAGTACACCCAGACATGTAACAACTATTTGTGGATGGAAAGATGATGATGAGAAGATGTCAAATGTATGTTTGTAACGTGACCATCGATACAAGAATTTATGCCTTAGTGGAGAGTGTTGTTATTTTGAAACCATAAAAAAATGTGCACCTGAAAATATACATTGATAGAGGTTAGATAGCGAATCACTCTAACTTATCTAAGTAAACCAGTAAGCAACACAAAATTTGTATTATAATATTTTAAATTAATAGAAATATGAATGAAATAAATTCAGTGTGAGAGTACAAAGAATACAAGTGTCACCACCCTATTTTTTTCCGCGGGTGTACGAGGCGACTAGGCGAAGTACCGAGGCAGTTATCACCCATTGCATCACTGGTGGTAGAGTTAGGTAAAGTATTAAATTGCCGGTCAGTACCACTATCAGCTATGACCGACGGTGAAGTAACTCCGTGTTATGGTTGAAGCGGGAGATAGAGGTTCTTTTCACTTTTCATACACGATATCGTGATCTTAATGTTAGACAAATGTTCATAACATTGACTCTTTGTCCTTATATTGATTACCACATTGTGTATGCTTATGAAAGTGTAGATAACAGCTTCGTGGCAATGGTTTTCTTTGCAACTAAATCAAGAAATAACTGCACTTAACGATTGGAACAGGTATATACTCTACAATAAATCATCAGCCTGTAAAATACCACTGTTCTACATTTATATATCTCTTCAAATTTGCATCACAACGTGTTGCGGTTCCCGCAACTAGTCTATAGCTGTTCCTGTTTCAGGTTATTTAAACATTAGCGCATTGGATGGGAGCGTCCTACCTTAAATTTGCTGTTACGCGATGCCCACTCTAATCTAACACTTTTAGCTATCGTGACCGTTGATTTCGAATTTCACTAATATGAAAACTTACAAAAACAAGCACTAATAAATACAATTATTTGTGTATAAACTTAACAAACAACCACAGGAACAATTGCACTAACACTACATACAAATATGACGAGTCTTTATATAAGAAATAGTCTATGAGAATGAATGGTATAACGGTAGCTACCACATCCGGGTTCATGTCACATAATAAGAACATCCGCTAAACATTATTGGGGAAAACCAGTGTATCCGCTCCCATTAGCGTTAGCGATTTCCGGGTCTTGAACAGTAATAGCCATTGCTTGTGATTTAGATTAGACAGATACTCTAAGTTCGCGGATATTGGTCGGCCATTTTGTTTTAATTGTCACGTAATGGCGGTGTAAAAAATTGCTAAGAATTATGTTGGTATTTGTTTTTTATTGTAAACGGAAGCGGATTAACAGTGATAGCCTAGTAGTAGAGTAATGCTATCGCAGAGGTCTTGAGTTCGAACCACGCCCTGTTACTTTTTTACTTATGAGCGTAATGCTTTGTAAATAATTGCGTGATTCGTGCTTCGGAATGTTTTTTTTTATTGCTTGTCGTGGCAGACGAGTCACGGCACTTCTGATGGTAAATGGTAACCGTCACTCATGGACTCAACTATACCGATAGTATTGTCAAGCCGCTGCTCACCATTTCATTTCACAGATATGAAATGAAAGAATAAATCTCCTGCTACAGCCAAAATGCAACGATGTGCTTCATGGCCGATCACACGGGAGATGGTGCTACCAACGCGCTGGGACTCGATAGCAAGTGGGTACTCCCACTTGGTACCCAGCCCTACCACCAAAGTCAAAGAATACTAATTAATTATATATAATTAGTACTTTGTTCCTGGATGTCATGAAAGTCTATGACAGTCTTATAAGTGGTTAATACACTTAAATATTCAGGGTATTTATCCGTAGCAAATATTAGAATATCACTTTTAATTCTATCTATATAATCAAAATTTTAATATATAGGTAACTCCATTTTGTTTTTACTGAACAGAAGCTTCGTTAGATTATTTTTCGTGGTGATATGAGAATAGTCTGTTCACTTTTGTTAAAACATCATCATATCAATCCGTGTGATGACGGACGCATTCTACGAGATTGTAGAGTGACGTATTCATGTACTGAAGTGCCCGCGGATGGAGTCGCGTGCAATATTTAGTTAATAATATTAGGGAGCGATGTAGATGACAATCTTGACGAGGATTGGATCACAAAAACCACTGAATGGATTTCTATGAAATTATGCTTACACGTTATAACTAATGAAAAATATTTATATTTATCCGATAAATAATACAGTAATTTTTTTGTCAAATTATAGATGGAGTACTAAACTTTATCAATAGATGTCGCTGGCTTATTCAGCTATTGGAAGAAAATTTTGTTAGCCTACTAATTTCTTTATCACGCATTTTTTCTTTCTGGACACATTCTGAAGAGCACACAGATAAAGATCGGGTTTCTTTCTCTTTCTTTCTTACTAAATGCTAAAATAAATTACTTTAATAATTCTCCGTCTTTAAATTTAGTCAAAAGCAGGCCGAATTACAAAATAATTATTAAAATATATGTTACCCTTAACTTGGAGTAGTATGATACGTTTTCTCGCACCCCAAGAGCAGAAGGCTCTTGTAGGCAGGCTTGTCCCGTAGGGCAGTTCCAAATTTGGACGGATTTTCCTTTAAAACTAGTTTAAGATTTATTTATTAATAACGCTGGCCCAATGAGGAGTTTGTAGACTTTACCCCGAAAATCTCTTAGTCACGCAGGTGATGGTAATACAACACAAGCTGTCGTGAAAATCTTTCCGGCATGCAGATTTCCCCACGATATATTATTTGCCAAAGAGTGAAAATTTATAAACAAATATACGCAGTTAATAGATACAATAGACAGCCTCTGTGGTGCAGCGGTAGTGTAAGCGACTGCTGATCATTAGGTCTCGGGTTCGATCCCCGGGTCGGGCTGTGTTATTGAGCTTTTTTGTAAAAATAAAAATTCTCAGTAGCAGCCTGGAGTTTGGAAATGTGCCCGGTAGACGGCAATAGGCTCACCCCCTATTACGTGGGACTTAAACATAGCTGGCGAACCGTGGGTGTGTAATACACCTCTGCCTACCCCTTCGTAGAATACAGGCGTGATGCTATGTTTTTTTTAGTATACGCGTAATTTCGCACAATCTTTAAAAGTCACAGGTCTGTGTGCCGCGTGGGGTCTACACCTTGGATTGGGGATCGAACTCAAAATGTTTGCAGCCAATGGTTTTACCGCTAGGCTATCACTGCAATACCACCTGAAGGAATGTAATATGGTTCCGGTGGCCCGCCAATAAAGGCGGAGAGACGGCACACGGCGGGTTTCTTTAGTGGGAGAGGGCCCC
The DNA here is from genome assembly GCA_948253155.1 of Leucoma salicis. Lineage (NCBI taxonomy): Eukaryota > Metazoa > Arthropoda > Insecta > Lepidoptera > Erebidae > Leucoma > Leucoma salicis. The sequence continues at coordinate 2,530,128 of OX411812.1, forward strand.
ACACTACCCTGTCCGTTGCCCCGAACGATGGAGTGTGCGGTTAGGAACATTTTTTCCCGCCTTAACAAAAAAAAAGAAGGCTATCACTGCAATGCTATAACAGTATATTCTAAGAGTATATGTATATACTGCAATAATTCCTTGCTTACAATATAGGAAAAAACGAACGAGAATTATAATAAAATGAATCATATGGCCTTCGACCGTTGACAAAGAAAGTTTAAAGTGCACTTATTAGTCACTTGGGTGTTATTACTAATAAATAAATTTGATTTAAGTATCGGCTAGGTCATGTCTGTGGTTTCATGTAAAAGGAAATGATTGGAATTGCAGGCAAGACCTTTGTGAATTCAAGTACTGTTCGTACGAAATGAATTTACTTTTTATCTAAATGTCGCGAGCCGTATCTGGCGGCAACACTAAGATTACTGCAAAGACTGCTCACCGTTTTATTTCGCAGAAGGGATGCAAATGAATGGATAGCTATCTTCCGCTACAACTATAATATTCATGGTCGGTCACATGACAGACAGTGGTACCGAGATACTCGAGCAGTAGTGCCTCTACCACCGGTAATGCAATGAGAGATAACTGTTTACTTCCTTTAGTCGCATCGGACGACTCCTGCGGGATAAAAGTCAACTAAACATTTTATATATAGCTGGCGAGTTGTGGGTGTGTAATACACCTACCCCTTCGGGGAATACAGGCGTGATGCTATGTTTTTTTTTAAACATTTTATACAACGCCCAACTAGACTTTTCCAAAATGCTGGCTGGTTCGAAGTCGTGTCTGAAAAGTATTTATGCCGTTCCCTATTGCTTAGTCTGAGCTTATGTTGTCTATAAATTAGAACGTCATAAATCCATTATTTCTTGCCGGATCTTACCCAATAAGGCCGCGTGTTGTACATAATAATTGGTAAATAAATAATTACAAAAAAAAAATATATGGTTGTCTGTAAAATAGGTTTACGGACGATAATTTTACGCGATAACGTCATATATGTTTTCTGAGAGTTTCACAAACAATGCATCGGTCGCCATACAATTTTCGGAACGTGATACATTTTCGTGCCTGCGGCCGGTGTTCATCGATTTATAAGACGTTATCACGTCAAAAAAAACCATTTTATATGATGAAGTAATGATTTAGTAATCTTTATGTTTTTTATATTAATTAAAAGTTTATCTTACTATCACGTAATATCCGACATAACAAAAATTGCAATAAATTTATTGGTTTAAAAAATATGCTAAACTTTAATAATTTTAATCTGTTGATGTACTGACTGACATAATTATATCATAAATTATTATAATAATTATTATTGTAAACAAGCACGCATAGCCAGGAACCGGATATCGATAATATTGGATAGGTACTGTTGTTGCCTCGATCTTAAAGGTGCTAATATTTTTTTCGATCGTAATATATAGGTAGGTATTGTATATACTTCTAGAAATAAGAAATGTGATCTACCTAAATACATCCATTTAACAATGGTCAATTAAGCAAGCTGCTCACCATTTCATTTCACAAATATTAAATGTAAGAATAAACGGCTGTCTCCTGCTACAATCAAAATACACAGATGTGTTTCATGGCCCGTCACACAGGAGATGGTGGTACCAACCCGCTCGGGTCTGATAGCAAGTGAGTACTCTCTCTTGGTACCCAAACCTACCATCCTGTAATGCAATGGATGAATTGCTTACCTACTTCCCTTAGTCGCCTTGTACGATACCCGTGGGAAAGAATGGGGTGGTGACACTTGTGTTCTTAGTCCGCCACCACACGTAACCTTGTCGATTGTTCTAGGACTAGATTCACAACTTGGCTAAAACCTCGTTAAACTACCATTCCATACATGCAATAAATCGATAAATCGCATTCATAATACCTAGATTTATAGCAAGTCGGACAAGTCTGGGTACACTGTGAGATGCTCTTAAGCTAAGGAGAAAGTTGTGTCTTTGAACCTAGAAAGTCGTTTTTAACGAGTGGAAAATGTTTCTGTCATTAACTTTATGTGTCTGCGCGTAATTGTTTGACAAGAAACTCTAATTGTTAAAATGTGATATAGAAAATGATTTCCGCGAGCAGGATATGAACCTGTACCTCCTGGATCAACTGAGCTACAGTGACGTATTATCGGATCTTAAGGTCATGGGTGACGCCCGCGCCTTCTGATGGATATATTTGCGTGCATTGTAACAACCAGTAAGGCATTATTACAATTCAGAATCGTACACAATAATGACGTAGTCCTATACCTAAATATAACGTCTCGCCTGGAGTACATGGAGGCACGTCTGGAGCATTATTTTTCGAATCCATCCTTTCGGGGTTATACCAACAGTTAATTTCAAAATATAGGCGGACTTCTCCAGCAATCCTTTATTTAACAAAACTAATCAACGGTTAAGTTAACAGTTACAGCACCAAGTCACTGATTAAGTTAGATTTAAATTACAATAATGGCGATCCGTTGATAACGTGCGACCACTGTGGCATCTGCACCAAAAGTGACGAAAAAATGGCCGTCCGTTTAATGTTCAGCCAGAGTGACACTGACAGTTCATTCTTATCTGTGTAGTTTTGACGGTGGCGCCCCGGTTGCGCCGTCAAATATATTTGCTTGGTTATTTACCAAAACACAAAATGTGAAAATGTGAAGTAGAAAATAACAGCCATTAGTAACCAAATAGCCGAGCATGTCAAGTGCTTAAAATATATGTAAATAGCAAATATAAGAGAGTAATGTATAGCAGTGATAGCTTAGCGGTAAAACCAAAGACTGTAAAGACAGTGGTATCATGTTCGATTCCGTTCAGACCTCTTACAACACACACCTCTTGACTTTTCAAGATTTTTCGAAACTATGTGTGTATTTATTTACAATTTATCACTGCTTCGTGAAGGAAAACATCCTAATGACACCTGCATGACTGAGAGATTTACTCGACGGCTTGTGAAGTCTGTAAATCCCGCATTGGGCCGGGCGTGGTGTGAACTGTGGCCTGATGCCTCTCACCATGAGCGGGAGACCCGTGCCCGTGGTCAGAAAAAAGTATAAAAAAAAAGAGTCTTTAGTGAGACGATGCACTGGAAGAAAGTATACTGTGTCAACGCTTTTTGACCTGTGAGGAGATTAAAAGAGAAACAGATCAAACCAAAAAGCCCCATTTTTGAGGAAGGCTATTTAAAATCGCGCTACTACCTTTAGGGACCGAACAAAAATAAAATATCTGAAATAGCACCGGATTGCCAAGGATGGTCAGGAGCTTAAAAAACTAATAATTCATAGTTTAGTTTTTTTTTTTATAGCAATGGATCTTGTACCAGCAAGAAAGAGGGTGCCGTAATTCAACTTAAAAAAATATCTTCCTTTCGAGGTCGGATGACTAAAAATATAATCTATGTTAGAAATATTGTCTATGCTACGTAAGTGCTCTAAATTATTTATAAAGAATCAGATTTTTTAAATTAAAAGAAACTGGGGTATTATGCTCCAAACTACTTACTACTTTATTTACTTAGTACTTTCATTCAAAGCTTAAACCAAATGAATCCAATCATGAGATAAATAAAAATTCTTGCATATTTACGGCAAACTTGATATTCATTAGTCCAAAGTATACTCAGTTGTACTTGAAAACAAGTATTTCCATATTATTCTGATATTAAATGTCTATTTTATTTACTTCAATTGTCAAAAACCTTCATATAATATTAACCCTAGCAACGTTATTGCATTACGTGAAACATATATATTTTATTGTAGTAAAAAAACGTATATAGATACAGGCTGATTTTAATTCACTCATTTATTCTTATTGTACGTATTTCAATACAAATTGAGGCCCGATAAAGGAAATATCGCGAGGAAACCCGCATGCCTGAGAGATTTTGTCAACGGCTTGTGAGGTTTACAAACTCGGACTGGGCCAGCGTGTTGCAATACTGCCTAAATCCTTCTCACTCTGAGATGAAACCCGTGCCCAGTACTGGGCTACTAGCCCAGCCTACTAGCTAGGGGTGAAAAAATTCTTAATCATTATCAAATTTTTAATATCATCAGTTTGTTGATTGATGGCGCTCTAGCTAGCGATTAATAAATTAGGCAATTTGAATAAAAACCTCAGCTCATGGACTACAAATAAAATAGAGCACAGAACACAGCCTACGGGCTACTAATATAGAAAATAATTCTATTATACAATGCAATATTAAAATTTTTGATTTATTCATTACATTATATTTGACGTATTTCCGTTTTCTTTTTAGTTTTTGTAGTTTTGTTGTATGTTTTTGTGGTATCACCTAGTTTTGTACTTTTTTTATTTAAATTGGTAAAGGATGAACACAAAGTGCCAAAATGTAAAATCAATAATAATAGTCACGAGCAATATTTGTAGCTGCGTCTCTTAGAATACCGTTTCATCCTGATTTTTTTAATAATCTCTTTTGTTCTACTATTGACTCTCTTCTCAGAATGAAATGAACTTGAACCTGGCCCTTGGTCCTTGGCCCCTTGGTCCACTACTTAGGACTTTTTTTTGCTTAAGATGATTTCCTAGGCAAAAGGTGTCTTTACGACAGTCTCTTTCTCTTGACAGTAATAATTTTTCAACGTGCCAAATATTAAAAAAAATAAAGTCAGGTCCTACGTAGACTTCAAACCAAGGATCTAACTCGATATTAATCTTAGCTTAGTCTTACCACTAAGCACTTACTGCTGGTTTGAAGAAATTAATAAAATATTGTAAGGATGAAGTTTTTTTACGCAATTTGAGATGACTAGAGCACATCGAACTGCAGTGGAGGAAATATAATGATCTTAATGGTCCTAGTGTTAACCTCAGTTGCGTCCTTAGCTTTTGTCTTGGAACCCAGGGTCCGACTGTTTTGGCTCCATTTAGCACTACAACGTAACCTATTGAGTTTACCCTCTCTGCCTGGGCTTGATGATCAGACACTTGTTCCCACGTAATTTGCCAGTTCTCGTAAAACAAAAAATATCTTTACGGGATGAACGTTTAAATGATTATATAAAATGAAGTAGGAAAAAGCGCTTTTGAGATCAGCCTGTATATAATAGTGGCAAGTCGTTATATTTTATTTTTTTAGTTGCTTTTCATTACAAAACGTCAGAATAACAATTAATCTTTTAAAACCTGATTGTGTTAATGACAACGTAGAGTAAAAGACAGCCTTGGGTGCGAACAATATTAAACATTTTTATAAAAATATTAAATTTTAATAAACAGTGGAATCGAGTCTTTGTGACAGTTTCATCCGCATGGTTACTGGTTACGCTTAGCTACATTCATCATCCCAGATAAAGGATAAATTGATAACACTTATATGTATAATATATAAAATAAAATGCAATGCAATGCAATGTTCTGCAATGTTATTTATTGTTTAAGCACTGGATATAATATATGCTGAAGTCTTTCTTATATTATTAATATGAAAGTTTCAAGCAAAATACAGTACAGGACGAAATTTGACAAATAGATAATATATGCAATATAGAATTATGGAAGCAATACTTTTCACTCACATAGTGAGAAAGGATTGGTGGGTAATTGGTATATTTCGCTGAAATATTGTTCAATGTTAGCGGTAATTCTTATGTGCAAATTTATTTAACATTTACCAAGATTATTATTATCTGTCCATTATGGTAAAGTGATAACAATGTCTATTTTTAACATTGTAAATTTGCTATGACATTACTCTCTATGGATTTTTATCTGAAATTAATGTTTATAATAATAATTTAATAGATATTTGAACTAAAAAGTTGAAAATTCCATTTAAATAAATTATTATTGTAAGTAAGCGTGGATATTAGAGATGGGCCGAATGTGATTTTAACCGAATACGAACTTCGGCCGAACATTCGGTAAATATATAAAATTCGGCCGAACTTCGGTGTGTGCTTTCTCGGGAGTAACAAGTCTTATTCTACGTTTATTTTTTATGAAAGACAATGCCATAAAGCAATAAAAAACAGTCAGTGTAAGGGTGACATCTTATTTCAAATTATTGGGTGTATTGATTTATAGACTCCTGGATTGTGATAAAAACTAAATTCATTTATACATTTTAATTTATCTATAATAATTATAGTTTAACAAACAACTGACCATGCTTAAATGGCTTTCGAGTAGTGGCATATGTGACTTATTTTGCAGCTATGACGAATGTGATTTTTCTAAATTTTAGTATAAACTTTACCTTTTTCTTATACCGAATGTTCGGCATTTACAACCGAACTTCGGCATTCGGCCGAAGTTCGATTCAAGCCACCGAAATTCGGTTAAATCGGATGTAAAAGGAACTCCGGCCCATCCCTAGTGGATATATATTAATATAAATTACTAATAATAATAAATCTTATAAACTGTTACCTATGACTTATTTCTAGCATCTGATGTCAAGCAATTTTTACAATAGTAACTTTTAAAGATTCGCGAATTGTACACATATTTAAAGTAGCATAAACGGGTCTTTTTTCGCGTATAAAATAGGTGAAATTATTAACTACCTTTTACCCGACGTTTCAACTGCGTTGCAGCAGCCGTGGTCACGGGACAACTGGAGAGGCGAGCTACTTTATTTTTCCTCGACAGTTTGTAGGGTAGATTGATCTACACCGATGTTTGTCCGACACACAACACTCACTATATCGCGAGACGAATGTGAAGATATATTAGGTAGTTTGCACTTATTAATCACTGGATTCCACGCTGATGATAGATTAAATCCGTCTCCTCTATTGAAATTTCTGTGCTTTTTGATATCAATAGCTTCGCGCACTAACCGTTTGTAGTAGTGGCGGTCCTGAGATAGGATTATAGGTTGGTGAAGCTCAATCCAGTGATTAGTACCTGCTTCTAGGAGATGTTCAGCGATGGCAGATTTGTTTATCTGTCCTTTCCTGACTGCAGTTATGTGCTCCTTAACCCTTTCAGCAATCGATCGCTTGGTTTGGCCGATGTAAGCGCTCCCACAGCTACAGTTTATTTTGTAAACTCCCGCTGATTGCAAGGGAATAATATCCTTCGGTGTACGCAATTGACTCGATAACTTACAGTGCGGAATGTATACAGCCTTCATGGAGTATTTACTAAGTACTGTTCCAATTTTGTCCGTCACTCCTCGTATATATGGCAGGAAAGCCGGTTGTCTATTGACTTCAGGATATCTTTCCCTTTTCGTTCGCCGCTGAAGCCTACGACCAGTTTTGTACCCATTTCGTTTTAGTACCAATCCGACTTGACTTATCCGGGGGAATGCCTCAAGTGGAGCAATATCTGAACCACCTTAATTCTCTTCACCTAAAAATTAAATTCACATGTGAGGTGGAGACTGACAGATCAATTTCTTTTCTTGACGTGAAGTTGATGGCGAAACCTGACGGCACCCTTGGCCATACCGTCTACCGAAAACCGACACACACAAATAAGTATCTGCACGCCTCATCGCACCACCATCCGCGTCACCTACAGTCAGTCATAACTTCATTGACTACCAGAGCCATTGATATTTGTGACCCTGAACATCTACAACAGGAACTGCATAATGTTCAGGAGGTACTAAAACGAAATGGGTACAAAACTGGTCGTAGGCTTCAGCGGCGAACGAAAAGGGAAAGATATCCTGAAGTCAATAGACAACCGGCTTTCCTGCCATATATACGAGGAGTGACGGACAAAATTGGAACAGTACTTAGTAAATACTCCATGAAGACTGTATACATTCCGCACTGTAAGTTATCGAGTCAATTGCGTACACCGAAGGATATTATTCCCTTGCAATCAGCGGGAGTTTACAAAATAAACTGTAGCTGTGGGAGCGCTTACATCGGCCAAACCAAGCGATCGATTGCTGAAAGGGTTAAGGAGCACATAACTGCAGTCAGGAAAGGACAGATAAACAAATCTGCCATCGCTGAACATCTCCTAGAAGCAGGTACTAATCACTGGATTGAGCTTCACCAACCTATAATCCTATCTCAGGACCGCCACTACTACAAACGGTTAGTGCGCGAAGCTATTGATATCAAAAAGCACAGAAATTTCAATAGAGGAGACGGATTTAATCTATCATCAGCGTGGAATCCAGTGATTAATAAGTGCAAACTACCTAATATATCTTCACATTCGTCTCGCGATATAGTGAGTGTTGTGTGTCGGACAAACATCGGTGTAGATCAATCTACCCTACAAACTGTCGAGGAAAAATAAAGTAGCTCGCCTCTCCAGTTGTCCCGTGACCACGGCTGCTGCAACGCAGTTGAAACGTCGGGTAAAAGGTAGTTAATAATTTCACCTATTTTATACGCGAAAAAAGACCCGTTTATGCTACTTTAAATTTTTACAATCATTATAATCTATTTATTTTATCATTATTATGCAAAATATTGATCTTTCATTGACTGGTAGCAGCATTTGTGATACAGGTTTTCCTAGTACGAGTGCTAATTATTGAAACTATGAATGTATTATTGAAATAAATAAACAAATTAAATATAGGAGTCAAAAAGATTCTTCATTTGGGGTTTTATTTTACTTAGACATTTATTGTTTTATTAGGTAATCATAGGAGTGAAGATTAGTAACTTTTTTTCATTATAGTTATTCTAATATTTGAAAGAAAGTTTTTTTTTCGTAATTTAGTCTGCAGTAGGTACAGAGGACTACATAGGCTAGGTTTATCCCGGACTGGATGACTGAAATGAATGTACACGGTATCAGTGGTCCCCCGAGTACGTACGTTTTAGTGGATAAAAGCCCCACTCTACCTCGTTGTCCCCCTGGACAGCGGGATGTGCGGTTGGTAAATTATTGTCCAACTTAAAAAAAGAATGGTGTATCTCGGAAAAATCTACTGTTGTGATTGTTTTTTTTCGCTAGTGTCGTACGAAGCAACTGAGGAAAGTAAGCAATTATCACCCATTTCGTTACCGGTGGTAGGGCTGGATATCTTCTTACTAGTTATCGGGCCCGAGTGTGCTTACTAGTTATCAGGCCCGAGTGGGTTGGTACCACCGGCCATAAAGCACGTCGGTGTGTTTTTTTGTAGCTGGAGATAGCCATTTATACTTTCATTTTATATCTGTGAAATGAAATGGCGAGCAGCGGCTTGACAATACTCTAGTTGAATCCAAGAACGTCGGTTACTACTTACCATGAAGTTTTTTCTCGTCTACCACCATAAGCAACAAAAAACAATTTACTAGAAACACATTTTTTATAAAATTGATTGATTGATTGAAATTTTCTACAAGCAGGATTCAAACTTGCGTGGGTGAGGACCCCCCACTACCCTGTTCGTTGCCCCGAACGACGTCGTGTGCGGTTAGAAATAAATTTTCCCTCCTTAAAAAAAAAAGGTTTCTAAATTGCGTCTTCCTATCCTATCCGGAAGGACGCTTTAGACCGCTAAGCTATCTTAGAAGCTTGCTAAAGCCCCCAATTTTCACCTTATCATTGTAGTTTTTTAACATCATATTTATGTTTCTAGTAAAATAGATGATCATGTGAAATGATAAAAATCACAATAAAATAAAAAAAAGGACTATTTTTGTGCGAGAGATAACGTATTGAGATACGAATATGTTATCAATTTACTGGGTGAAACATCGACTCTCAATTCTCCGGGCGTCTATTAAGAATTTCTTGACAAAAAACCCAATAAGTTTTCGTTGGCCTGACCCGGGAATCGAACCAAGACCTCACAATCCGTAGTTACATACTAGTGTACACGTACAAGAAGATTCTACCCGCGTCTTCGTCCAAATCAGAATATAAATACAAATGATCTCTTTGCAAACATTTCTATCCCACTTTTCTGGGCTATCCCACTAGGTATTGGGCGCGGGTCTCCTCTCATGGTGAGAGGGATTAAGCCATAGTCCACCACGCTGGCCCAATGCGGGTTGCCACACTTCACAAGCCGTCGAGAAGATCTTTCAGGTATGCATGTTTCCTCACGAAGTTTTCCTTCACCGAGCGAGCATTGTTAAATTGTAAACAAATACGCACTTCGTTTCGATAAATCTGTAATAGTCAGAGATGGTACGAGGTCTGAACCTTAAACTGGAGACCGAACTCGATACCACTGCTCTGCAGTCCATAGACTATATTTGTGCTAAATTCCGTGATGATTGGTTAAGTAGTTACGGCGTCAAGAAGTAATAAGTTAACTCACTTTGACATTTATAATATTAATAAAGATTTTGCGGCATAACTTACAGGAGTAGAAGCAAGATTCGTGAAGAAAATATCGTAGAATAAACTCAAAATTTCGTTTTATATACAGACAACCCTAATTGGGATACTAATAAATAATTGACTATTTATCACTGGGTAAGTCGTTAAGTATTAATCTTTGTTTCCGCGATCCCGAGAAAATTGGAGTTGATTTAAGTAATTCTTTAGGGTAATTCGTCCTATTCCTGATGAGCTTAGAGTTAATAATTTAACGACCTTAATAATTGTTTGACAGATTGAATTTTTAGTTTATCTCTACACGAACTCACGAACACATACGTCATAGTGGCGATCAATGAATCGATGTCCAGAAGATACTTCAGCCGTGACCGTAAATGCTATTAAAGAACGCTATAGATTCCGTAAAAATAGTTTTATTCCATATTGTATAGATAGCGCTTCAATAGCAGTGAGAAGGTATTGCATTGTGAATACGTCAACGCATTATACATTAGGTAGTAGATTCTGCTTGGGACAAAATTTAATGCAATTTAGATTTTTATTACCTACTATGGCAGACGAGCAAACGGCCTACCAGATGGAAAGTGGTAACCGCCACTTATAGACTGTGAGAACACCAAAGGCACCGCCTACCGTGAGTAAAGTGCTCTTCTAAAACCTCATTTAAAGTGTAAGACGTAACGTTGGGGAAACACCGCAGCAGGAAGTTCATTCCAGATCTTACACGTACGTGGTAGAAAAAAACGCTGAAAATAAACCGTCTTGGGCGAGATCGTCTCCAGGTGGTATAGATGAATCTACTACGGCGTCTCGTGGTCCGGTGGCAAAACGGCAATGTTGGTAGCACTTCAAACAGTTCCAACTCCAGTTCATCCGTGGGATCATCGACAGTTCGAACAGCACTCCTTACTACTTTGCAGGGAGACAAGTGGGTCGAGCTGGTATTATGGTGCGCCTGTCCATGTGAGCAGTGCTCCGCGTGAGGGCGGGCTTGTGATTTATACAGCACAAGTCGCTGCCTGGGTATGAAATACTGCTTGGCTTTGTTCAGGACACCCAGTTTTTTGCTCGCTTATTTGGCTTCGTCAGTAAGCCTTCTAAAAGCGATTGAGGGCCAAACAACACATTATATTATTCACAAACTTTCATAATGTTTGTAGGATAAATACGAGTAGACGTGTCGTTTATAATGATTTGTGACAACTTAATAAGTAAAACTTCACAGAGTTTAGTGAAACGAATAATTGATTAAAAGATAAAAACATTGATAAAAGTGGCATTACTTTTAGTAGTTTAAATAGCAGCAAGGTTAAAATTAGCGGTTGGTAAAAGGGAAAACGATTGCAGCCATTTTTAATTAATTTGTCTATCAATTAATTAATTCGTATATCATTTAGTAAAAATATTTGTCATTCAAATGATAATTTCAAAAGCTAAAAATATTTAACCATGCTAATATTGCAATAAAAGATTGTATATTTAGTTTGGATGTTTGTTGCCTAATCAAACAAAAACGGCTAAACGAATCCTGATGAAATTCAGCATAAATATTGCTTAGAACTTATATTGACTACTTTTTAGCCATCACTGAGGTAACGTCATACAGTTCCAGTGGCCCGTCAATACAGGGTGAGGGTACTACGCTGTTAATTTCCACTAACGACGGGGTGTGCGGTTAGGAACATTTTTCCCGCCCTAACAAAAATTGCTACGTATTACCCATTTCATTATTATTAATTTAACTTAAAACTTCTGATTTTATGTACGATAGTTTAGCAAGAATTTGTTGTTATTTACATTTTCCTAATTCTGTGTACTACTAATGTAATATATGGATGCTGTCTGAATAAAAATTATTCATTATTCCATCCATTCATCCATCAACCTTTTAACGTCCACTGCTGGACATAGGCCTCCCCAAGAAATGGGCGATAATGCCGTAATCGCCACGCTTGGCAGGCGGATTGGCGATCGCAGTGGATGTTGTTAATACTCGAGGGAGTGCTGCTGCACACTCCCCCGGTATTCCCTCAGTCGGCTCTTACGACTCCCGTGGGTAGAGAGGGGTGGGACAATTCTAAAGTCGGCCCCACACGGCAATTTCTGTTATTATTATGTGATAATATGTGATTGCCATTGATTAAGGAGTCAGAATTACCAAGGTGCATATGACCAGTTGCTAAATGTCCCACTTCTATCTTGACGAAGATGGATTTTCAAGTAAGTTTACCTATGCTCTTAGTATTGGTCTTACCACTTATCATAAGGTAGGTGGGTACTTAGCTAAGAAGACAACTATGATATCCATTACAAAGAGAAGTGGGAATTGATTGATTATATCCTACGTCTATACTAATATTATAAAGGGGTAATATTCGCAAGTTTGAGCGTCGGGGATAATCTCCGAAACTAATCATTCGATATTAACAACATTTTCAATATATTTAGGACGGACTTTGAGAAGTAAAAATAAAAGTGTTTTTCATGGAACTCAATTTTGTAACATTAATCGATTTCAATCGACAAGTTGTCGGTCCATCGAGCTGGAAGCCATCGTACTTCATGCCAATTCACTGTATCCATTAAAGGGAATCTTTCGTCAAGCGATAGTTTGTCTTTCGACTACTGATATTACCAGATAAATCAAAAAGTAACTACTATTGCATTGCTGTACAGAACATATATAAAAGAAAGAAAGGTAGATATGTTGCACAAAACGAAACATAAACATCCCGGCGGGCTACGTCGGTTCATTCTCCTGCGGATCTCTGTACTACGGATTCGTTCACGTACAAAGATCCTGACTATAGTCCGCTTCATTGCACGCTGCACGAATTTGAGCTGCTTCATGAAGCCAACATTTAGGGAGAACCTCACTGTTCCGTATGTTTTACTTGTAACACACACTGGGCCCAGATTTTCGTTATGAAAGACTTTTGTTATAAAGAATTATGAAATGAATATCTAGAAAACCCAGCCACGATGCACCCACGGTTTTCAAATTCTTCAAAGATATGACGGGCCTCGTGGCGTAGTCGGTAGTGTAACGAACTTCCGTGCACGAGATCGTGGGTTCGATTCCCACACAGGACAATTATTTGTGAGATGAACATAGATATTTATACTGCGTCTGGGTGTTTTCTATCTATTATATGTATGTATTTACAAAAAAAAGTAATATATTTATGTATTATATTCGTAATCTGATACCCATAGCACAAGCGTTAAGCTTAGTTTGGGACCAGAGGACGTTGTGTGAAAATGTCCGTGAATATTTATTTATATAAGGAAATGCATCAATATAATAGGACTTTGGCTTTCAATATTCCGGAAACCATTGGACACAAATTCGATGCGTGTTTCGTAGTACGAGGGATCATCAGGACCGCTCGATAGCAAATGAGCTGCTCATCCTAAACCGATTTTAGTAAGATTTTTCAAACGATCTACATTTTTTGGACTTACTACGAGGGCGGCAAAGAAGCATATGTAAATATTGCCTATAGACGCCAACAACACCAGATATATCACCTGCGTGTCGATAACTCCAAGGAAAAGATTTTATGGGCGGCAAAATCATACATGCGTAATTGCGTAGACGCTAGCAACAACAGAGGCATCACTCGCAGGTCACTAAGTCCAAAGAAAAAGATGGGAGGTGGAGAAAGAGGATAATAAGGAGAAGATGAAGGTTTAGGTCTCATATGCTTACACTCACTATGCAGTAGGAGTACTTGCCGTTGTTTTACGTCGATTTTCTGTGAGGTGGTATTTCCACGATCGAGATTTTGGGATCAGTGAGGCTCTACAAATACAACACTTTTGCCAGGTAAAATTCCTTGTAGCTTTTTTTTATTGCTAATTATGATAGACAAGCCACGGCCCACCTGATGGTAAGTGGTAACCGTCACTCATAGACTCAACTATACCGAGAGTATTGTCACCATTTAATTTCTAACATATGAAATGAAAGAATAAACGGCTATCTTCTGATACAGCCAAAACGCACTGACGTGCTTCATGACCGGTCATACAGGAGACAGTGGTACCGACCCGTTCAGGCCCTATAGCAAGTGAGTTTTCTTACTTGGTAACCAGCCCTACCATCAGTAATGCAATGACTGACACCTAATTGCTTACTTCCCTTAGTCGCCTTTTACAACACCCGCGGGAAAGGATGGGGTGGTGACACTTGTATTCTTAGTCCGCCATCATACGGACAATACCCTTGAATGCGGTTAGGTAATCTTTGCTTATTGTATCTTGGATTGAAAATGTGTGTGGTTGGTTCCCTAAAATATTCATAGTGATCTGAGATAATCTCATTGAGATGGAACGCAACGATGGCTACATGTATCCTCGCAACATACCTACCATAGACTTTCAGGTCTAATATTATTAAGCCATCATTTATAGCGATCCCATTAATATTATAAGAAAAAGGGTTTGTATCTTCAAATGGCTACTCAAACACGCAAAACGGCTGAATGGCTTTCGATGAATAATTTATTACCAGTTTTAACACACTAATTTGTATGTTCTAATAACAGATTTTGTTATGAACTTTGACACTAGATAGGATTGCATTATACTGCTTATAGCTCTCTCTATTATTGTTAAGTAGTTACTTATACATATAAGTTTATAGTTCAAGCAGACACAACCGCGGGTAGAAACTAGTCAATAAATAATGTGATTACTTTGAAACACACTAAGAAATGTTAATTATTTCGTTTGATCAATGGTAGAGTAGGCTATGATTGCCACAAAAAATCTCGTAGTAGACGCATAAAAAACACAAACATGCAAGAAAAACTTGTAACAAAAAACATGGAACCAAAACTAGTTGTTTGTTGTTTGTATACCGAGAAATGCTAGGTATTTGCTAGGTTTTTACGGCTTTTATATGTAACTAGTGCAATACTCGTGGGTTCGCTTGCGTCATTGTAGTTTCCATGGAAAACCATTTTGTATAGGATTTGCGTAAAATTCTTTTTTAGTTTTTACTGCATCAAGGAAACCTATATAAAAATTACTGAAACTTAAAATATAAAAAAAGTTCCGATTGCATGACATAAATACAAATATTCCGAAAGGAGATTTTGATCCAGAACACTCGATGTACTTGTAAAATCAATAGGCAACGAAAACATGACAACTTAATACTGACAATTTAGTAGAACAGTTAAAATAATTAAAAAATAACTCACCTCTGTTAGAATAAAACTAGGTATAAAAGATAAACACTTAAAAAACTGCACAAAAAGTACACTATTCCCGCGCAAAATTCAAATTTAGAATATGTTTACAAATTGTGTGACAGATTATTAATGGTCTAATAAACAAATAATGTTGAAAAAATTATTGATATTTTAGTGAATAATTAATTTTAAAATTAAAAAAATATACTTGGTTGAAATGCGGTGTTTTGCTAGCAAACAGTGCATCAGTTTGTGTGGCGCGGTAATGAATGGTAGCGAGGTGCTCGCTTGAACGGCTTTGGCGGTAAATGTGTGTCTTGATGTAATTGGCGCTGCCGTATTTGATACTTTCAGAATCAAGTTACGATCCATAAAAATGTAGCATTTTTTTAATATGTACCTACTTATTGTGTTATGATGCAGTTCAAGTATTAGGTACTTAGGTTTATTTTTATTTTAGTAATCATTTATTAGGTCTAAAGTCAAAATGTAGATAATTCCGGTACCTATTGCGCAATCTCTCAAAAATATGTGAAACATTTCTAATACTAAGGTCACCTGATGTATTTTTTTCTATTTTATAGTTTTTTTTTTAGTATTTACTTATTATATTCGTGTTGTGAGTGACCTTATCCAATATATTAATAAGGTTTTATAATTTTTACTGCAGTAATATGAATAATGTTGTAGATTTACTGGTGGTATTATTGGGTACCAATATGGGAGTACTTACATATTGCCAGGCCCAAGCTGGTCGGTGTCACCCGTGTGAACGGCCGTGAAGTACCTCGATGTGTTTTGGTTATAACGTGAGAGTGCCATGCACACCCATGAAATAAAGTGGTAAGTACCTTGACAGTACACTTAGTATTGTTAAGTCCACGAACAGCGGTTACCACTTTTTATACTACATGGATGGCAAAAAAGCACACGGCTCAACTGGTATTAAACAGTTACCGTAGCCTATAGACGCTAGCAATAACAGATACATCACTCGAGCGTCGCTAACTCCAAGGAAAGGTGTATAAGATGAAGAGGAAGGATAATAAAGTGAGGATAAGTGGGGAGGAGTTGCTTGGGCCTCCGCTGCTTTCACTCGCCATACGAAATACAACTGTAAGATGTGCGATTGTTTCACGCTGATGTTGCTGTGAGACGGTAATACTTCCCCGATTAAGCCGGTCTAATCATGTTGTTCACCCCTCTCCACCCATGGGAGTCATAAAAGCTGACTGAGGAAATACTGGGAGGAGTGGGCAGCAGCACTCCCTCGAGTATTAACAACATCCACTGCGATCGCCAACCCGCCTGCCAAGCGTGGTGATTACGGTACTATACCCCCAATTTGGGGAGGCCTATGTCCTATGTGGCCTTGGCAAGTAAGGCTCCAACCACTAGAAACCTTATCACTAGGTGGGCCATGTATTATATGCTACCCCGAGTAATAAAAATAAAATCAACAAAATCAATTTAGGTGTCAAGTGATGAAAATAAGTTCAGTTTCACTACAAATGCTAATAAAGATTACAGTTGTGGTTGAGGTTCTGAAATCATAAAATAATAATTTAGTAAACAATTTGTTGTTGGGTACGAATAGATATCCTCTTATCGGTGTTACACAATTCTCAGGCATCTTGATCTATTTTGGTTTTGAATGAGAAAGAGACGACCTTAACGCCAGTTTGACATGTAATTAGTAAATAGTTATAGCCAAATATCAAAATTGCTTTGTCCACTTGCATGAAATGCCAAAACCATATTTTTTTAAATTAGGTGGGTGACCAGAAAGCATACGGCCACCTTGATGGTAAGCGGTTACATCACTAGCGCGTCGTCATCTCCAAGGAAAGTGACAGCAGGTGGTTATGAAGGATAGATAGATAGGATAGGGAGGGGGTTTGCCACCATATGAAACACAACGGTAGGAGTACTTACAATTGTTTCACGCTACTCTTCTGTGAGAGGGTTCATGCTGGGTTCATGCTGGGATAAGCAAGGATCCGAAAATATACCTTGAAGTATAATTCAAGGGTGACAAGTATCAAGTCAGTGGTATCATTCTACATAGTGTAGCGGTCTGTACATAGAGTTGAATCGACTTGGCATTTTGGCTGACAAAACGCTTGCGCCAATGGTAAAAAAGTATAGAGAGGATTCGATATTTGATTAATTTATCATCATCAGCTCCCGAACCATTTCACATTAAAAAAAAAAACCGCGAAAATAGTATAATCTAAACAATGGTCCAGAACATAAACTGGAAAAAAAAACAACCTACGCGAGTAAAGCCTTCTTTGAAAGTCAGCTTTTAAAATATATATGATGTATGTATCTCTTCTATGAGCTTAGACCATCAAGTCAAGTATAGACAATCCTTGGAAGCTTTTTCTGGTCCAGGTTTAAGGTACTCACGAATCATAATAATATTAAGGCCAAACCTCATCTTCTTTTCTTTTTTTTTTGGAGTTTATTCGCCTATCTCAATTTTTACACGCTTTTATTAGTGTCGCTCTATGTACCTATTTATTTATGTAAAGAAATCTTTGAACTTGATTTTCACCCTCTTCGGATCTAATTAAACTTTGCACACTTATCAAGGGCTGATGACAATACCATGACTTTTTTTTTGTTTTTATTGATGCTAATGATGGACTCAACTATACCGAGAGTATTGTTAAGCCGCTGTGCACCATTTGATTTCTCAAATATTAAATTAAAGAATTAAAAAGAAAAAGAACATACAAAGCATGTCCGCTTTTTTGTTTTTATTTACAAATTGGTATTACCGTCATACATACAATAAAAAAGAAATAGGGTATTTAAAATAATAATAGGAAGAAAATAAATTATATTATTAAAAAACGGTTAAATAGGTAAGTAAAGTAAAAAGTAGAGAATAAAGTGTTTTTTTTAACTATAATTAATTCACGTTACAGTCCACAATTATCATTATAATATTTTATATGCAAGAGATATAAAATAATTCAATATGTAATATACGCATAGTAATTAAATTTTATTTTTAGTGGTTGTTTTGTAATAGAATATAATGTGCGGAAATATATTTATAGCTCAATTGCGCCATATATATACCTACAAACAGTTGCCAGAGCGTTTGAACGGTATTCAGAAGGCGCGCGTTCGAACCTGACTCGTGGATGTTCTATTTCTAAAAATGATTTTGCGCTTTATGTTCTTGTAAACGACCAAGCATGTCTGTTTGTGCATGAAATATATATTAAAATAAAAAGATATTGAATGATGAAGCATAAAATTTTTTGAAATATGTTCGTTATTGCACGGCTCATAAGCGAAGCGTTGAGGTAGGTATTACTCTCGTTTCTTGCGGAACAACTGATTTTTCAAACTTAAAAATGTCTCTATTTACTACTCTGTCAAGAAAGTACCGGGACAAGATCAATAATACACAAAATTTTTGTTATTCATCCAAATTTAATTTATCACCTTCAAAGTATGCTCCTTCAGGAACGATAGACTTACGCCAACGAATAATCCAATCATCAAAACATTTTTTAAACGCTGTTTCCGGAATTGAGTTCAGTTCTCACCGCGATATCTCCTTTATGTCTTCTACCAATTGAAAACTGGTGCCACGAAGTGGTAATTTGAGTTTAGGAAAAAGAAAGAAGTCGGCTGGAGCCATATCTGGTGAATATGGTGGTTGCTCGATGGTATTTGTGGAGTGTTTGGACAAAAATTCATTCACAATGATGGCCTTGTACGAAGGCGCATTATCGTAGTGCAAAATCCAAGAATTTTCTTTCCACAAATCTGGCCTTTTTCGTCGAATTAGCTCTCTTAAATGCCGCATAAGGCTCAAATAATATTCTTTATTTACCGTTTGACCTTCTGGCAAGAATTCCGAGTGCACAACACCGCGATAGTCAAAGAAAATAGTCAACATGACTTTGACTTTTGATCGACTTTGGCGTGGTTTTTTCGGTTTCGGTTCAGTTGGAAGTCGCCACTCCGAAGCTTGTTGACAAGTTTGCATGTCAAACTCGTAAACCCACGTCTCGTCACCAGTAACAATGCGTTTCATGAATGTTGGGTCGGAATTGACTCGTTCTAGCATGTCCTCAGCGACTCTCATGCGATTGAGTTTTTGGAGAAAATTCAGGTCTTTTGGGACTAGCCGAGCGGAAACATGTTTCATACCCAAGTGATTATTTAAAATGGTACGGATCGACTCGTGAGACACAGAAAGTTCGGCGGCTATCTCTCTTAAAGTTCAATGAGGATTTTCAGTCACTATTTTCTTCACTTTTGCAATGTTAACTACAGTTGCAGACGTTGATGGCCTACCAGAGCGAGGCAAATCTTCCATCACATCTCAACCGCTTTTAAACGCTTTGTACCACTCATAAGCACGTGTTTTTGATAAAGTCTATTCACCGTAAGCCTTCTGTAACATTTTCTATTCTATTTGACTCCGAACACGAAATTCGATTGGCGATGCAAAATTTAAGACAAACTCTTTGTTCGATGTTTTTGTCCATTATGAAATTTGCAATACACACTAGATATGATATAACTAAAAACAGCACTGTATTTAATATAAATAACAGATGCAACTCAAACTCCGCGCCAAAATGGATAACAGTTGTGCCAATCTAAGAACAACAAAAAAATACAAAAATTGGAATTTGGAACCATAAACAAATCATCCATTCCTAATACTTTCTTGACTGAATGTATGATCATTATATTACACTTGTAAAATAATATATATACACAAATATCAAGAAAAACACTATTTTTAACACTCATGATATTTTTGATGCCATTTTTGTTATTTAAACTAGTTATAAAACTGTTTAAAAAAGTTCTGTCTAGGACGTCCGTTTGTTGTAGGTAATGTATGTTAAAACGATAACGACCGAAATACTTTACTAATCGAATATCTTTTTTTCTTTTACAATTCAGTATAACTACGAATAGAGCCCTATCACTTTTCACGGTCTTATTCGATGTGGTTTAATTGTTATTAAATAAACAAAAAAATAGTGAATATTTACGCTCGATTCGATACTAAAACCAGCGCCTCCTTATTTTGTGAGAACTATTTCTATAGACTAATATAGAAGTACTTCTTAAAATTAGCGCTGGATGGCGTATAGGACATGAAAACCACAGTACTTTTTGAAATTAGCGCTATCTATGTGATTTATTGAAAAGTACTTAGTAAGACCAATACATTATTAGTTGCTTATCAAATAATCAATTTTATTGAAAAAAATGAAGATTATGAGGCGTGCACTTTTGGATTTTCCAACTTTATTTCATTTATAACATTATAAAGAAATAATAATTATCTCCAAACCACAATTTCCTCGTGGCGGCAAGTGTGAACAGACACGAGTCTTGTACGCTGGAGATATTATAGTGCACGAGTGTGCGCAAACACAAGTGTACTTTCTATTTCCTCACTCTCATAGTCTTATATGAGACGGCCTAGGAAGGATAATAAGGAGAGAGTAGGTAGAGGGTTCGGACCTCCAGCACTCTCACTCACCATACGAAATACAACGGTAGGTACTAATACTGTTATACGCTGATCTTTTGTGAGAGGGTGGTACTTCCCTGATCGAGCCGGCCTATTCACGCTAGGATAAGCAAGGCAAAAATATATTTTTTCGGAAACATCTTTACAAACTTTGACATTCATAATATAAGTAGGATTTTAAGTGATTATTTCTGTATAAATGTTTCATTTTTTTAAAACAAGGTTACATATTAATCTACAGAAAATCATCATTTAAAAAAACCATTGCAGTTTACGTGGGTTAGGTACAAGGTTCAACTTTTAATTTTAATAGTGTCCATCCATCCATCCATCAGCCTTTTAACGTCCACTGCTGGACATAGGCCTCCCCAAGAATGGGGGATAGTGCCGTAATCGCCACGCTAGGCAGGCGGGTTGGCAATCGCAGTAGATGTTGTTAATACTCGAAGGAGTGCTGCTGCCCACTCCCCCGGTATTCCCTCAGTCGGCTCTTAAGACTCCCATGGGTGGAGAGGGGTAGTACAATTCTAAAGCCGGCCCCACACGACATAATATTTAATAGTGTGTGTGACCCATATTCGCAGAAAGAGAAGCCTACTCCATACTATGAGGCTCGTAGCAGCGTATGCGTCTATAGGTAAGCTTCCCACGGCGAACTGTGATGCAATTCTAGTGTCTAATGTCAGAGGTGCTCGTTTTTTGTACACCGTTAGCCCTGCACAAATACTGCTTGGCACAAGTTATAATACAGTAGCTATTTCATAAGCGGAAGCGAGTTCATAAGAGAACAGTAGTAGAAGTTACTATGGAATAATCTTCTGATAAAAGAGGGTATTACTTTATATTGGTATGATAACAGTTTTGTAATTTGCACGGGATAGCAATTATACAACGAAACATCTTGGAGAGACATTATTATATTATCGAACGGCTATGGCTGGTAAGATAGTTACACTTTATACATCATCTTTATGTCCAATAAAGTGGTATATCACGACTGGATCTGGATACAGATCACAAGCAGAATTGATGAAGTTCTTTCCGAATCATGTAGATTCAATATTCATGTATCATGAGAGTTTTGACCAGCTCGTCCCAGCCCTGGTGCTAAGTAGAATTCTTACAAATATTTTGTTTGATTATAACCGCATCCTAAGGGTTAGGTAAGTCTAGTTAAGTTACCTATAATAAATACGTTTAAAATATGTATGTTTGTATTTCATTATAATAAAATCAAAAGTTATAATTTGCCTTATATCCCATAATTATTAAATCTGTGTGAACGAGCTAGAACGAATATGGACTAAGCGACAAACAATAATCAACATTAATAAGCGGGAGCGATTTTCTAAATAAACTTTAATTTTAATTGTGTACAAAGTTTATGCGTTTCATAGGAGGAAGCGAATAAATCAGGGAAGATACAGTTGAATGCAATGCCAAAGTTTAATGTCAAAGGTGCATCTTTTAGCGTACCGTTAACTATGTAAGCTACAGAGCTTGGCTTATGATAGAGACGGTAGCGAGAAGTAGTAATTTTGTTATCATAAATATCTTCAATAGCAAATGTATAATATATTCACCTATACCTATCTTAAATTTTTCAATCAAATTGTTTATAATATAATTTTTAAAACGTTTTTGTTTTTTTTTGTTTATTTTTATAACAGAAGAAACACTGACTTATTTTAAAGCATTAATACCTAGTTTGTGATGTAATAGGGTTATTATACGCTTTATGTAACAATTATTAATATTATTGAGAATGAGAACGAGTACTGGTAAATAGCACCAGATACAATTTCAAGCTCTGTGCAGGTTCAGGATTATCAGATAGAAATAACCTAATTATAATTAATGCACGATCCAGGGTCAGGGTCAGGAATCCCAGGTCCTAGGGAATACATTGCAAAGTACGAGATACTGCTTGCCGTACCAGGCCTGAAGTATAACTCTTAATTTATATTTTTTAAAGAGAACCCCTTGCTGTAAGGTATAATCCTTATATCGCGGAGGACTTTACAAACATACGATGTCACGGACACAAACTAGGCATTTTTAGATCACACAAAGAGTTGCCCAGCCCCCTTAGAATGAAAAATGAAACGTTGGACGAACTTTCTTTCACTTCATTCTGATTGGTCGCCTGAATCACGCGTCGAAATCTCTACTAATCAGGAATCATGCGTCGGACGGTTGATCAATCATAATCACTCGAAACGACAGCTCGTCTAACGTTTCGTTTTTCATTCTAAGAGGGCTGTGTGGGAATCGAACTCACAACACTCGGTTAGGATGTCGGTATCTAAACCACTTCACCATCTGTACAGTCATTTAGTTCAGAAAAATATATGCAAATTCACTCCACAGATGGTGCGGTTTTCACCTACGACGGTAACAAAGAGCGGTGACTGCTGGCCCCATGTGAATGTCACAATAACTCAGTAGGCAAAGCGTCTGGATTGGTAATCTAGCAGATGTGAATTCAAACCCTACTCGTGGATATAATTTTCTACTTCACATTTTCGCATTTTGTATTCTAAAGTGAGAATAAAGAGATTGAACTAGACGTCTGTATTAAAAATCTTTCCAAGTCACAAGATTTTTCGGTTACGTTGTAGTTTGTAACTTGGACCACGTGTCTCAAACCTCGGTAAAGATCGCAGCGATAACACTTCCTTTGTACCATCAACAAAGGTCTGTATCGGCTGAGATTGTGTCATCGTGAATAGCGATGACAGAATTAGATTTTTGTCTAACTGTACTTGCCTGGGGCACGTTTATAAGCGACATTTAATTTTCCTCCTTTTTCTGGCAGGTCTGCGCTTGAGAGGAAAGCGTTTAAATCGCAAGTTAGAGATTAAAAATGTTAATATTTACTCGTATTTTATATTTTTGATCTATATTTTCTAGCATTTGACATGCTCAGCTGCTTTTAAAGTACAAATTATGTGTATAAAAGGAAGATATTTGTGAATGAGGAAAAAGAGATTTTTAGTTTTTTTTTGACGGGCCTCGTGCCCTTCCAGCACTGCAATACTTATTATGAGTTAAACACAAAGTGAAAAATGTGAAATCGAAAATAACAGTCACGAGCAGGATCTGAACCTGCATCTACTGGATACCGTCCAGATGCTTTGCCAATTCAGCCATCGTGACAATCGCTCTTGACTGCTAATTTCGATAACACATTCATACAACATCTTTGGGTGACGCCCGCGACATCTGTCGGCAGTATTTTCATACATTATACCGACCAGGTAAACTTAATTTTACAATTAAGATTTTACATAATAATGACGCAAACCCTATAAATACTTAGATATTTATATATATATTTTTAGCATTTGACATGCCTAGCACGATACATCAAACACAAAGTGAAAAATGTGAAACCGAAAATAACAGTCACGAGCAGGATCTGAACCTGCATCTCCTGGAATGTATTGTTGTTCACTTTGTGTTTGATGTATGGTGATAGGCATGTCAAATACTAAAAAAATATATAAAAATATCTAAATATTATTATGAGTTATTAAAAATATACTTTGATATTTCACATATTTATACTTGCTTAATTATGATATAGCCGTTGAATGACAATCAATCTTTATATCAAAATCACTAAGGTCTATTCTTTTATAACACGCTTTATATGAACTTTTCCTGTATCTATATAACGGAATCTTTAAACGTGATTATCACCCACTTCAAAACGTCGGATTAAATTGAAACTTTGCACAATTATCAAACTCGATGACAATACGATAATTTAAGAAGTCTGACCGCTGTTTTTTTTTATTACAAACCGGTACTATTATCACAACTACGATAAAACAAGAAATAAATTCTTGTAATTAGAAGTACTTTTGATGCTGTTTCGTGACTAAAAAAGAAGAAAATAAATTATAGTTTTAAAAACTAATTTAATTTAAATTTTATTATGTCACAATAATAAATATATTGTGATATACTATTATCTGCCCGCGAATTTATTTGTGTGTGCTTTAGAATTTAAAGATAATGCTAAAGGAACGTGTCGGGATAAAAATCCCTACTTGTATACTAATTTTCGTTGAAGAAGCTTTTTTTGCGGGAAGTATTTGTTTTTCAGGATAAAAATAAATGTTAAACCAATGTCATATCTATCTATCTACTAAATATCATCTAGATTCGTTAAATCGTTTTGGTGTCATTATCAGACATACAAACATCTTCATAAATTTTTACCTTTATAATATTAGTACGAAAGATCAAGATATATAGGTAGACGTTGTAAAAAACTCTTAGAGACTGATCTACTAAGTAGTAAAGTCGCTATGATCAATATTGTGCCCCTGCAGACATGCTCCTTAACTTTGCGTTTGAAAATTTGGGTGGAGGAGAAAATCAGGCACAATTTCCAATAATAATTTTCAAACCGACGTACACATAAATGAGACACGTCGTTCACCTCTGTAAGATGCATCATTAGGATAAACGCTCAACAACAAATTGCCTCATTTATTGCCATCCATTAATTGCCAATCGCACATCAGAGCTGACCCGTATTATGTAACTTTTAAATAAAATTTCATAGTTACGTCGGATTATATTTAAAATGCCTGGCATAATATTTGAACTTAAGACTACTTATAGTAAATATCTTCTTTTACCAAAACTCATTTCCCTCTTCAAAAGAACTAATGAATTCATCTTGGCGGGGTTGTACATCATCTGTAGTCTCGTAATTAGATAGATCAAATTTATCAGCCAAGAATGTATCAGCAACGTACGTTGGAGGCTTTTCTGTCGAAAAGAAACTTTCTATGCTATAAATTCTACGTGTAGTTGCGTCTGCATCAATAGCCTTCTCTGTTGGCGTGTGATCTTCTACTTTATTCTTATCTTCGGCATTATTTACAGGTCCGTCTTTCAAGTTATCAGTATTTTGCTTGCTATCAGGTTCAGGTTGACAAAATCCACCCCAGAAATGCCAGCCATGAGGGCAGATGAAGATCTGAGGATGCAGCACCTGATTTTTCATGAGGCATACGTAATAGTGGTTGGAACTTAAAGGTAGAACGCCATTTTGGCCGATGGTTTTGCATTCAGGAGTGAGCCTTTCACTGCATTGACCGTTGGGTAGTTTAATCTGAAATAATTATTATAACGTAAGGCCTTGTTAGTTGAATTTTCAATCAGGTCAACTTGTTGGACTACGGCTTAAACTCTTCCCGTTTGGAGACGTGACAATAATGGGCTATTGTACAATACACATGTTTTATACTACATGGGTGGCTATCAGCCAGACAGCCAACCAGATCGTAAGTGGTAACCGCCTCATAGACTAAATAATACCAACAACTACCAAGCCACACCATTTATTACGCAGTAGTGTGACTGTAGCTTGTCTGCCAAAAAAACAATAAAATACAAAATACAAGGATTCTTACAGAACATTGTGCTGTTTGCGGGTTATATCCGTAATGTCTCGGGCACAGAGCCTCTCTGTGTTCTGCAGGTCTACCGTCGGGTAGACCATCTGGAGGGGAACAGAGATGAAATTTCCTGCAGTTGTAGGCATCCGGGAATATTCCTATCTGTAAAAAAAATAGTGATTGTCGATTTCAACACAGGAAATAGATTGTAACGAGACTTTTTAGGTTATATCTCACATACCCGACATAATGGGATAAAGCGTATATCAGTTTTAAAATTTAACCAAGACCTATCAAACAAAAAAAATCTGCAAAATCCTTTGAGCAGATGTTGCGTGATGTGCGAACAAACAAACCGATAAAAGGACAAATACTTTGAAATAAAACTACGCTTACGGAATCTATCGCGTTTACTTGATTTTTCTACTATCCCGACGTCTCGAATACTTTACAGCATTCATGATCACGGGTGGACTTAGATGGTAGATGTCCAAGGCTGATATGTTGTTTCAACGGTTTCATCTACCCACAGTATATGATTTTACAAATTTTTTGGTTTATTTAAGGCCTCACCGTGCCGTGTGGGGCCGGCTGTGTCGTGTGGGCTTTAGAATTGTCCCACCTCTCTCCACCCATGGGAGTCGTAAGAGCCGACTGAGGAAATACCGAGGGAGTGGGCAGCAGCACTCCCTCGAGTATTAACAACATCCACTGCGATCGCCAACCCGCCTGCCAAGCGTGGCGAATCCCCATATGAGCGAAACACATGTTGTGGCGTTCTCTTGGGGAGGCCTACGTCCAGCAGTGGACTTCGAAAGGCTGATGGATGGATGTATGGAAGGCCTCATCAAACAGAATACAAGAAGGCACACCACAAGATTGCAAGACACAGCTAGCGCTTCTTGTGTAGATAAAACCCACAGTAGTGATTAATTTTTGCTTTTTTTAATCACACACTTTAAATTAATTAGCTTTCAGTAATTCCGTACAAAATTTAATAATCCATAACAGTTGTTGCCGGCTGAGTTTTCTGGCCGGATCTTTCGCAGTCAGGCTGCATTCCGATCCGGTGGTAGCTTTTTAGTCTTAGCTTCTGGCAAAATCAATATATTTAATAATATAAACTAATAATCAAGATTATCTTCTACCAGTAAGGTAGTTATAATGTTACTAAAAAAATTTAATTGGTAGTTTGTTGTAGAAAATGTGTAACTTTCGCGTAAATATCAGAAAGTATTATAGGACAAATATTGTAAGAAAATGTTTCCTGTTCAGAAACGCTTCAATAGCATAACACAGTATTTTTTGTCAAATATATTAAACAAGATTCTACCCGCGGCTCCGTTCGTGTGGACCGGAAACTAAATTTTGTTTTTGTTTTTATTGCATGTATTGGCAGGCGAGCCACGGCCCATCTGATGGCAAATGGTAACCGTCGCTCATGGACTCAATTATACCGAATGTATTATTAAGCCGCTACTTCATTTCACCCATATGAAATGAAAGAATAAACAGCTATCTCCTGCTACAGCCAAAACGCAACGATGTGCTTCAGGGCCGGTCACACGGGAGATGGTAGTACCAACCCGCTCGGGCCCGATACCAAGTGAGTACTCCCACTTGGTACCCAGCCCTACCACCAGTCAAAATATAAAATGTACTCGGTCACATTCCCCATGCTTAAAATATACTACCTATTACCTGTTCACAAGTATGACTAAACTCCTGGGCAGAGCTGGCACACTCCGGCACCGCATCTGTAGAACAGTGGCCGAGGTGAGCGTTGCAGGTGTTACCATCTTGACATTCTTCTAGAAGCACCTGTTTTACGGAAATAAAACGAATAAGATATTTTTCTTATAGTGGTAAAGCCTCGGCCCTCCTGATGGTAAGTGGTAACCGCCGCTCATGGACTCAGCAGTACTAAGAATACTGTCAAGTCGCTGTTCACAATGAATGAAAGGTTTCTAGTGGTAGAACCGTGCTTATCCTAGCATGATTGGGCTGGCTCGATCGGGGAAATAACCCTCTCACAAAAGATCAGAGTAAAACAATTATAGGTACTCCCAACGTTGTGTTTCGTATGGTGAGTGAGAGCACCGGACCTTGGCTTTAGCTGAGGTATAGCGATGATTATTGAAGGTGTCATAAAAGTCGTACGGAAAAATGTGCCGCGTATACCAATAGAGGTATATAAAAACAGCTAGCCTATGCCACTGGTGAAGCTGCGGGTAAAAGTTAATAGAATAACATAAAGTAGCATTCATCCATCAGCCTTTCAACGTCCACTGCTGGACATAGGTCTCCCCAAGAGAACGCTACAACAAGCGGTCCCGCCATGGGGGATAATGCCGTAATTGGCAGGCGGATTGGCAGTGGATGTTGTTAATACTCGAGGGAGTGCTGCTGCCCACTCCGCCGGTATTCCCTCAGTCGGCTCTTACGACTCCCGTGGGTAGAGGGGTGGGACAATTCTAAAGCCGGCCCCACACGGCCAAACATAAAGTAGCATAAAAATCCATATTGTATCTTCTTTGCCGAAGAACCTACCTTCAGCCAGCCAACAGGTAAAGGAACACACATGACAGCCACAGTACAATTCTGGCAAGTCATGCCAGAACGCGTGCATACTCCTTCCACATCTAATTCACCAGTCCCGAGGGTCATGCCGAGCGGTATGCTTGCCATCCGATCACCGTTGATAGCCCCTCGAAGATCAAAGGTAGTTGACGACTGCACATAGAAAAATATCGTATTATATTTTGTAACTAGCTGTTCCCGCAGCTGAAGTGGACTGCAGATTTATTTTAAAATATTTTCTAATTCTGTAGTAATAGTATAATATCTCTTAACGTTAAGGCAGCGTTCTTAAAAACTTATTTTTAAAATTTCTGTTTCGAAAATGGTCTTCATGAAGCGCCTTTTTATTTTATCGGGATAATATACTCGTATATTTCAGATGATACTCCTCAAAGTCTATTCTAAATATTCGTGAAAGAATTTTTGGATTCGCTTGAGTAGTTTAAGGAGATTATCTCTGAACCTGAGTAGTAGGTGCCTACCTTTTTTTGTTAAGGCGGGAAGAAAATATACCTAACCGCATACTCCGTCGTTCGGGGCAACGAATAGGGTAGTGTGGGGCCCTCACCCATTAAATAAACCCGCCGTGTGCCGTCTCTCCGCCTGTATTAGCAGACCACTGAAACTGTGTGACATAACTTCAGTGGCAACTTGACCTTATTTAACTCTGATCTTCTGTGAGAGGGTCGAACTTCCCCAATCGAGCCGGCTCGTTCATGCTCGGACAAGCATGGCTCGACGACTGTGTGTCGGTGTTTATTAGTCTTTATACCAAAATTTTTATAATTATATTTAAATAATGCTTGTGGTATTGATAAAAATTAAAGATAATATGCTGCATTAAAATTTAAATATTTTGCTTCACAATTTCAAGGCAATGATAATTCGAGTTTACTACGCAAATAGTTTTAAGAGGTCAAAGTTCGAAGTCATAGGATTGAAATCAATATTTTCAGGGTTTAAGTCTATACGGTCGCACTCAGACCCAAAGGGCGCTAGTTGACCTCCGGCCCCCATACACGCTGGCCTAAGGGTGACGGACAGAGTGCAGTCCGCCACCTTAGCAGAAGCAAGCCCGAAACGGCGGCGCACGTGTTCTGCGAGCGCCTTTCGGACGAGGGAGGGCTAGGCACTCCAAACCAGACGGGACTGGAGGCCCAGACCTGTCAGGGGTGGAGGAAATCATGCGTAGAGCGTATACCTGGCCCCTGGCAGCTTCCTGGAAGTCTGAATGAACATCGCGGGGTTTTAGCAGGTATAAAAGCACAAGCTCAAGTGCTCGTGTTAGTTATTAGTAAGTAACTTTGACGATTTTAAGTGCTATTATAATAAGCCTATGAAATCAAGTTATTTTTGAATTTGAATATACCGATAGTCAAAATAAATGAATTCTCCGCAAAAGAAAAATAAAAAAATGGGGCTTGAGTTTACAACGTACCATTTTCTTGGTAGTCCGTAGTTTTGTTACTATATTATCACTAATAACACAACCTTAATATTGCATGAACAATAATTGAACATGATGTTCTATAGTTATATTTGGGTAAGACACAAAACGGGTAAACTAATGGATCACACAAATATTTGTACTTACTTGAAATCAGATACGAAGCTTAATTAAGGCCGTCCTTTAACTTTTGGAGGTTCTGGGCACTTTACGGTAATATTCAACTATTTATAGAGGACTATTTTTGTAAACTTGCAAAATGAGCATACTTATAAGAATATTGCAAAATTATTCAGAAATGTATTATTTGTTATTGACACACAAACACCAGAAGCTGGCTGTAAAGTAGGTATATTAGCCTAGTTGAGATAGTAAAACTACGGCCTAAATCTCTCTCGCCCTGAAGAGTGCCCAGGTTCAGTAGCGGAACAATTTTTTTTGATTGCATGTTTTGGCAGACGACCCATGGGCCCATCTGATGGTATATGGTAAGCGTTGCTCATGGACTCAACTATACCGAGAGTATTGTCAAGCCACTGCTCACCATTTCGTTTTACAAATATGAAATGAAAGAATAAACGGCTATCTCCTGCTACAGCCAAAACGCAACGATGTGCTTCATGGCCGATCACACGGGAGATGGTGGTACCAACCCGCTTGGTCCCACTTGGTACCCAGCCCCACCACCAGTCATGCAATGGATGATAATTGCTTACTTCCCTTAGTCGTCTCATACGACACCTGTGGGAAAGAATGGGATGGTGACATTTGTATTCTTATTCCATCACCTCACGGAGCCCGCTAATTTGATATAATTTGTCCCCCGGCGAACCGGAGAAGCTGGGTCGCGTTGCTCTATGTTAGATGCTGATGTCCAAGGAATGACTGGGCTCTCCTTTTACCCAAAGACTCCAGTGGGCACTCTGACTTATATCTAATCTCTGAAGCTGCTGTATCGATTTTCACTTTCTTTAACAAATTATAATTACTTACAATGGTTAACCCAAATACTCTACTAGTCACACGAGAAGTATAAACAAATGGCCTAAAAATACATGTGTCACTACTCTATTATTCCAGTGCGTATCGTAAAAGGCGATTAAAGGAAGTAAGCAATTCTCACCCATTGTATTACTTGTGGTAGAGTTAGGTACCAGGTGGAAGTGTTCACGTATTATCTGGCCCGAGTGGGTCAGTACCACCGTCTTCCTTGTATCTGCGAAATCAAAATTCATCCATCCATCCATCAGCCTTTCAAAGTCCACTGCTGGACATAGGCCTCCCCAAGAGAACGCCGCAACATGTGTTTCGCTCATATGGGGGATAGTGCCGTAATCGCCACGCTTGGCAGGCGGGTTGGCGATCGCAGTGGATGTTGTTAATACTCGAAGGAGTGCTGCTGCCTACTACGTCGGTATTCCCTCAGTCGGCTCTTACGACTCCCATTATAATTCTAAAGCCGGCGCCACACGGCAGAATAGATTTGCAGTATTCTTAGTATTTCTAAATCTATGAGCAACGGTTACCACTTACCATCAGGTGGGCCACAGCATGCATGCTACCATTAGAGTATTAAAATAAGACATCTCGTATATAATGCCGTATAAATTAGGATAAAACAATCATGCAATAAATACTCACAACTTCCGCGAACGCCAAAAGCGATAATATTATGATATAGTACCACATTTTTGCCACAAATACACGTACAGATCCTGACTCGATGTTTTAAGAACTAACACCATTTCCCGCGACACAAAGTTTATAAATTTAAGAATGTCACTGATCTTTGACATCATTATCTTTTAAGATAAATTAATTTAAAATTACAATGCCAAACTGTTTGAACATTTGTTTATTGTATTTAAACTAAAATGAATGAATTAAGCATTCTCTATTTTTATAAACACATCATCTTTTTGCTTGGTACTCATAACTGGGGTCAGTGTAGTACATTCTACTTTCAATTCTTTCTCGAACGTTATTTTTTTAAATACATCCTGCACTTTCGATTCGTTCATGATTCACAGGATACTTTACAAACATAGCCAGACACAAAGTAGGTACATCCAAATACTGAATGGTTTGTAGATCACACAAATAATTGTCCCGTGTGTCGTATCCACAACACTCCACATAATAGATTGGCTTCTTAATCATTAGGTCAGCTATGCAGTTAGTCATATTATTCATCACAATAGTCAGTATCTACTTTTTTAGGACTCGTATACTCCAACCACTGAAGTAATTGTAACATAGTTCCAGTGGCCTGCCAATACAGGTCGAGAGATGGCACATGGCAGGTTTAACAAAAAATACTCATGCAAGCCCATGCAGCGCTAAAGATTTCAAGCCTAGTGAGTATAAAGCTTGTTGAAATTGATCTGTATTTTACCACTTGACATGCTCAGCTACTTTAAAGACAAATTATTTGTGAATGTGGAAAAAGGGAACTTTACTGCAAGCAGGAATAATGTATGTAAATGCATCCGATAGTGGCGTGGGTTGTAAAGACATCAAAAACAAATGTGAAGTGGAGATTTTGAATAGCCGTTGGGTGACTCCAATAGCTTAGCGGTCCAGAGCACTTCCCCGGATTGGATGGGACGCAGGTTCGAATCCTGCTGGTAGTAAAGTTCCCTTTTACTTATACAAATAATTTGTTATTGTTGAAATTATCAAAAATAATCTAACCGTTTAGACTACTAATATTTGCATTAAAATAGATAATTGCTCATCTTAAATAGCTATGGGCGTTTGTCTCTTTGTACGCTTTCTGCTCCTAAACCACTTCACAATTTTAAAATGGTTTCAACTGTCGTTTAGATAATTGTAAGGAAGGTTTATACGGGGTGTAAATGACATCATACCGATAACTTCAGGCAATAATGTCACCAAGTAACTGTTATAATATGCACCATACCGTCTATGTTGATAACGACGGGTTACGAAGATAGCAAATTTTTAGCAGCCATCGAATCATTAATAACGCGACTATAAAATTTCAGTCCATTGTAGTTTTTGGAGTAAATCGGAGATTATTGGGTTTATTACCTAAAATCCAATTTAGATATAACAATACTAGTACATTCCTTGCGGTTTCGCTCGCGTCATAGTATTTTGTCAATGAAAAATCAATTTCGGATAGGATTCCTATTATTAGGTATAAGTGTCGCCATGCTAACAGCCGGTTTTACCCTCCCTCTGCATTTGATATTTTACATCAAAAATACAGGTTCCGTATAAGTAATCACCAACATATCATATACTAAAACCTTCTCCGAAACACGCTGCATCTTATGGTATAAGTATTATTCCGATCGGTTTGGTAGTTTTCGCAGTATAAACGAACAAAAAACCGGCTCTCCATTTATTAGTATAGATAGATAATAACGATTTAATCTCACATTAAATTTAAAAAAATGAAAAAGTAATTGCAATTTTCAAAGACCGATGCACATTTCCACCACCTGGTTGTTCAAAATCGAGTACTGAATTCACGATTACAATTATCGGTACGATGTCATTTACACTCTGTATGCATGATACATCCTAATAATCTTTCTTAATCAAGCTATTATGCGGCACAGCATGAGAATGGTAGGAGCAGAGGTGTCAGGTTCGATCCTTGAGTCTAAGGTTAAAACTTCCTAAGCCCAAAATAACACACTGATAAACTTCAACTACATTGCGAAATTCAACAAGCTGAAAAATGTGAAATCGAATTAATGTATAGTGCTAAGCATGCCAAATGCTAAAAATATATATAAAATATCTAAATATTCAACAAGCTGTCAACAATGCCACTGGTTGGAACATAACAACCTAAAAATTAATGCAACAAAAACTAATATCATTGAATTCCATACGTACAAAGCAAATACCTCTCCCTCTAATATCATATATAAAGATTCACATATAAACTTTGTTAGCGATTGCAAATTCTTAGGTATCACGGTAGATGAACACTGTAGCTGGAAGCCACATATTGAAAAATTAGTTAGTAAAATAGATCGTTTTGTATACGTATTAAAAAAACTTTCTGCAAATTGTTAATTTAAGCACTGCACTAACTGCATATCACGCCTATGTGGCTTCCCTACTCAGGTACGGCATAGTGGTCTGGGGGGAATTCCCCGAAGTCGACAGGGAACTTAGGACACAAAAAAAGTGTATTCGCGCTATATGTGGAGTTGGTGTCTTGGATAGCTGCAGACCGCTATTTTTAAAACACAATCTGTTACCAGTGCCATGTTTATATATTTATGAAATATGCATTTTTGTAAAAAAACACTCAATCCTATTTGTATTATTTAAGGAGACATCTAGACACAAATAAATATCCAGCATGTCATCAGATCCTTTTTTCTACGGCGAGCCTGTTGGCTAATGGCCGCATCAATAGGAGGAGCTCCTTAGTACCACGGCCCCCATTCCTACATCCATTCTGAGAGTTGGACATGATCGAATAAGTATCAATATGTTTAGTAATTTTGGTTCTCAGAATGGATGCAAGAAGCTTATAGAGTGACGGTAAACACGTGATAGGTCTATAATTACCTGGTTCCGTAGTACTGCCAGATTTATGGAGCAAATGAGTGATGCCAGTCGTCATAAAATCCGCCAGCGACCCGGATTCCACAGACGATTGAAACTGAGATGCCAAAAGAGCATGTGAACTGCGTAGCCATTTCAGCCAAAAGCAGTGTGCAGTCCGTCCGGTCCTGGAGATTTTCAATTTGCCAAAGAACGGACTGCACTGACTACGTCTTGTTATTCTATAAAGATTTTGTCCATTGTTGGGATTGTTTCACATGCTTGTTTAACTTTCTCAATCCAATCGCCTTCAGAGTGTATGATGGGCACCGACCAGATGCTGCGCCAAAATTTATTTGTAGCTTCAGCATCGGGTATCTGCACATCACACACAGCTTCACTAGGTCGCTCCCAGCTTCCATAGACTGACTTTTTCATTACTTTGAAACATGCGGTTCACAGTATAACGATCCATACGTTTTTTGTATCTGCGAACTCGATTTGCCCATGCATAGAGTTTTTGCTTCAGGAAGTCGATGCGCTCCGTTACACGGGCCATAAAATCTTGAGGCCTGACACCAGTCCCCAAGAATGCCCGCTTTACAAAGCGCATGACTCGTGGGCGTGTATTGCCCAACCTGAAGTAATTGAGTTTGCAGATTAACACCCTTGTCTCGGCGATACGACACTCAATCCTACACTGCCATGACGGTTTTGCGTTCAGAGGCCGCATACAGGACTCCCTTTTTAAAAAAGTGAGTCAAGCTATACGGCACGCAGCAACGGCCGTACAGTACAAGATGGGCTGTGTATCGGGAAGACTGTCGCTAGTGTCTAAGTAATTATACAAAAGCGAGTCAAGGGTCCTAACCAGTAACATGTTCCTTCTATGCATGGGTAATCGAGGCAGATGTGGCCTAAATTCTAATGGTTCGAATCTATACTCATGAATCGCATATTCCAAAGCGGCTCTTACCTCCTCACAGTACTGGGCGTCCACAGAATAAGACTCATCACCTCCATCCACACATGCCCTTTGTATAACGGGTTCGTGAGTGGATGTTATAGCCGGTGTTTGCAAAAGAGTAGGGGTAACATGACTAGTCTGTAAAAACTCCGAGCGTAACCGGTCAAGCACGGTGTCTTCCAACATATGACATCGTTGAATGGCTCGTACTTGATCCGATAGTCGTTGAGCCGAGACGTTGATAGCCGGTTCAAGGCCCTGAAACAGAAGTAGCATGTGGTCACGGTACGCGGTGAGATTAGTGCCTCCCCCTGTAGCCCCGAAATATGCGCGCATGACATTTTCATTAATTGGTCTAGTCCATTTTATGCGCCGCACTTTACCACTGGCAGTGGGGACCTTGTCTGAGGCCGGCTGGCCTCGAGGTCCTAAACTATCCTATGGCCGGGCTTTCTCACGCCGATATACAGGTGGCGGCGACGTCGGCGGTGAGAAGTACTCGTCGCTGGAGCTCGTGCTCAACGCGTGCGGTGTGACCGGTTCCGTTGATGCGGTCACCGGTGGCTGCGACGCGGAGCTGTGCGACGAGTCCGGAGGTAGTAGGCGTGCTGTTTTTGCTCTGGGTCTTGTTATCATAATTATACGGGAGCTGCATTATCATATTTATATATTTTTCATTTTGACGTGGATGTCAAACGTCATGTTGCGTATATTATAACTAGTTTATTGAATATTCACGATGTTCTATTTGCATTTTATATTGAATTTATGGTGTTATAGTATTTGGAATATTGGGAACTTATTAAAACTGTATAAATATACTAAAATAATATTTTTCGACAGTCTGTTTGCGAACACAACTCTCCGTTTCAGTGTTGCCAGAGATTATTATTATTATTAATAATAATTTGATCTCAAGCTGTCACTGGTGAAGGAAAATATATTGAAGAAACCAGCAACCCCGAGAGGTTTACTTGAAGGTTTAAGTACGCGAACTCTCATAGGACACTGAATCGATTACAGCTAATACTCCTCTACTAAGGGAATGATTTGCCCAATATCGATATTAATATTGATATCAATATCGATATTATAAAAAAAAAACTTCTAAGACAATTTTTATTCTGTGTGGTGACGGACTAATAATACAAACGTCACCATCCCATCCTATCCCAAGGGTGTCGTACAAGGCTACTAAGGAAGTAAGCAACTATTATCACCCATTGCACTACTGGTGGTAGGGCTGAGTACCAAGTGAGAGTACTTACTTGCTATCGGGCCTGAACGGGTCGGTACCACCGTCTTCTGTGTGAACGGTCATGAAGCACGTCAGTGTGTTTTGGCTGTAGCAGAATCCGTTTATTCTTTCATTTGATATCCGAGAAACGAAATGGTGCGCCGTGGCTTGACAATACTCTTGGTATACCTAGTGGAGTCCATCAGCGACGGTTACTACTTACCATCAGGTGGGCCACGGCTCGTCTGCCATCATCAACAATAAAAATCAGCAGATTAGCATGTCTGTGTGGTGATGGACTAACAATACAAGTGTCACCACCCTATTCTTTCCCACGGGTGTCGTATGAGGCGACTAAGGGAAGTAAGCAATTATCACCCATTGCATTACTGGTAGTAGGGCTGGGTACCAAGTGGGAGTACTCACTTGGTATGGCCCGAGCGGGTTGGTACCACCATCTCCCATGTGACCAGCCATGAAGCACATTGTTGCGTTTTGGCAGTAGCTGGAGATAGCCGTTTATTCTTTAATTTCGTGTCTGTGAAATGAAATGGTGAGCAGCGGCTTGACAATACTCTCGGTATAGTTGAGTCCATGAGCGACGGTTACCACTTACCATTAGGTGGGCCATAGCTCGTCTGCTATCATTAGAAATAAAAAAAAATAGATGGTTTATCTTGTTAATCTTATTTTTTGAGGTGTTTTATAGCCTTTTTTTTAAGGCGGTTAAAATGTACCTAACTGCACACCCCGTCGTTGGAGGCAACGAACAGGGTAGTGTGGAGCCCTCACTCACTAAATAAACCCGCCGTGTGCCGTCCCCCTCCGCCTGTGTTGGCGTGCCACTGGAACTATGTTGCATTACTTCAGTGGTCAGTTGTTGTTATAGAAATATCTCCCTTAGTACTGTATGAAAGTTGTTGGCTGATACTCAATCTTTAAGATATTATTGAAGTCAGAGAAATAAGGATATTAAAATAATGAATTCTATTGAGATTTTTTTATGCTACGTGGATAGCAAGCAAGCCCGCCTGGTGCTAAGCAGTTACCGTAACATGTAGATGCTAGCAACACCAGAGGCCTCAATTGCGCAGAGGAGATGGTTTAAGCCTCGGGCGCTCTCTCGCACTATAAGGAACATGATAGTAGAACTACCTACCGTTGTCTCACGCAGATCTTTTATGGAAGGGTGATAATTCCCCGGTCAAAATGCTCCATTCATGCTGAGATAAACAAGGCTCTACCACATAATTGAAAAACATACCATTGCCCTTGCAATACGTCAGCTATAAGAGCTCATCTTAGATGTGCGGTTATTGACCTTCGCCCTCTGAGTAATTAATTAACCAACAAATAATTATTTGTCAGTATAATGGCGTCGTAAACGGATGTTATAGTATATACAAAAATAGAGAGTGTAACTGGACCTGCCAAGATGGACCAACCAAAATTTGTTATTGACTTCAATATTTTGATCTGTATTTTAGCACTTAACATGCTCAGCTACTTTAAAGTATAAATTATTTATGAAAGTGGAAAAAAAGAACTTTACAAATAATTTGTTTTTATTGACATTAAATTTATCAGAACAGCTGCTGGCATCGGCTAGTGATGCCAGCAGC
Source organism: Leucoma salicis (assembly GCA_948253155.1). Taxonomy (NCBI): domain Eukaryota; kingdom Metazoa; phylum Arthropoda; class Insecta; order Lepidoptera; family Erebidae; genus Leucoma; species Leucoma salicis. Next base: position 2,568,918 of record OX411812.1, read on the forward strand.
TTCGTACTTTGTACAATAAGTAAGTTTTTTGGTTTTATCTTTCTTTTTTATTATAAATATTTAACTAAATGATACTAAATATATTTAAAGTTCTTGTTAAAAAAACGGACCCTCCTGTGCAAACTTTCCCCACTCACATTGCCCCATAAAAACGTGATACTTAATAAAAAAATTCTGAAAAGAATATTATGTATACGTGATAAGTAGAAACAATTTGAACTTTCATGGTATTTTAAGGGTGGGTATGATATTTTAATTTTCATCATGAAAAACGTAGAGAACCTATAACGAAACCGACACTACCATACAAAATTTACCCCCCCCATGTACCACACATAATGTGATCGTTATTTATACCTTTTTCTTTTTTTTTGTTAAGGCGGGAAAAAATGTTCCTAACCGCACACCCCGTCGTTCGGGGCAACGAACAGGGTAGTGTGGGGCCTTCACCCACTAAAGAAACCCGCCGTGTGCCGTCTCTCCGCCTTTGTTGGCGGGCCACTGGAACTATGTTACATTCCTTCGGTGGTATCGTTATTTATACCTAAGTTTGAATTTCCAGAAATTATTTTTTAGCCAAATTATATATATTTACTAGTTGACCCGGCAAACGTTGTTTGGTATGTATATTATTTCTAGGAAACATTTTTTTAGTTCAATAAAATAACTATCTACTATAAGTGTGCGGGGATTTACTTATAATCAAAAGCGTTGTAGACAATGAAAGTATGCTTTATTTAGGATGTACTTTATTCCCAAATAAAGTTTGATTGAATGTAAAATAATATTTATTAAAATTGTCTTCATCCATCCATCCATCAACCTTTCAACGTCCACTGCTGGACATAGGCCTCCCCAAGAGAACGCCACAGCGAGCGGTCCCGTCATGGGGGATAATGCCGTAATCGCCAGGCTTGGCAGGCGGGTTGGCGATCGCAGTGGATGTTGTTAATACTCGAGGGAGTGCTGCTGCCCACTCCTCCGGTATTCCCTCAGTCGGCTCTTACGACTCCCTAAAATTCCTCTAAATTGTCTTCAAATAAATTAAATTATTAATATGTAATTAATAAATCCTTCTATCAGTGTATTGTTGAAAAACAGTGAATTAATATTGTATTCGTTTGCTTATTATTTGACTTAATTTTCACAATAATAAAACAGGTATATTTATTAAACACGTACACGTTTTCGTTTTGATTTAAAACTATTTCCAAAAAATGTTAAGTACAATATATGCAGGTAAAGAAAGAAAGAAAGAATAATTTAAAAGCTATTGTTTATTAGCCATTGTCGCAATTTTGTTTTAAAACACCTAAGTGGAAGCTCCCTTAAATCTCTAGGCAATTTGTTAAATATTGTTATAGACATATGGTAAACATTACTTTTATTCAATGTCGTCCTACAAAAAGGTATTGCAAGTTTAGTAGGATCCCTACATCCATAACGCGCATTTTCACCCTTATAATTAAAATATATACTGTGTTTCTTGACAAACACTGAAACTTCTAAGATATACATACAAGTCAATGTAAATATATTTAGATTTTTTAATAATGGTCTACATGATGTAAGTGGGTCCACTCCATAAATAAAGAAAGAAAGAAAGAAAGATTATTTATTGAAACGAACATAAACAGACAAACCTTGTCCGTTACAATTCGACCTCACCTCAGTATAATGCAGGTTATGAAAACCTGCGCTGCTCTTCCGGTGGGCCGCAACAATAGACAATGTCAGGGACGTTCGTCACAAACAACACCAAAAAAAAACAATAAAATTATACATTACACTAGGTGCACAGAAACTGACATTATCCCATTAAAAAAAACAAAAAAGCAACAATATAGGTATATAATCAAAACATATATATATAAAACATAAGTATGACCTTTAAAAATGTAAAACACACAAAATAATTTTAAAAATAAAAAACAACTACAAAATTACCATGGATGTAAAGATAAATCAAAAATAAAACTGACAACTCATTGTTTAACAGCCACGTGCTGACACGTCACAAGCAGGGGGCTTAGGCAGAATCTCATATATCACATGTCGATCGTATCGAGATCACTGTGATTGGTTGAGAGATCACCATGATTGGCCAACGGATTATTATGACATCACGCGTCAGTTTCTCAACCAATCACAGTGAACACGATACAATCGACATGTGAGATATGAGATTCTGCCTAACCCCCCAGGTCACAAAATCCCAAGTTTAGTGCCAAATATTGAGGCATGTTTAACACAATAATGGATGATGCAATGGAATATGTTGTGGTGCATCCTAATTTTAAATAGCATAGACATTTCGTTGGATTGACAAATAACTTTATATCATGTACTCTAGTTTGAATAGCTGGCAGAACTAGGCCGGATCATTGAAATGCTTTGGAAACTTCGTTGTTGCTTATTGCTTGAGGGATCAAAATTGATGGTAAGTAACTTGAACAGCAATATGATATTAAAAGAAAGAAAAAAACATGTAAACGTATAATATACATAATAAATATAAGTACACACAAATCGCTCTGACACACTTTTTCTGAGCAACGAATGCTTTATTAATATCTGTTGAGTTACCCCAAATTATAAGTCCATATCTTAGAATAGACTCTACATATCCATGATAAGCAATAAGTGCCGTTTTCTTATCTGTTTTAAACGTATTTTTTTATGGCATAAACAAAACTGCTAAGTCTATTACATATTTTAGAGACTTGTTGTTTCCAGTTACAAAATTTGTCGATAGTTATCCCCAAAAAATTAACACTGTCAGTTTGTTTTAAATAAGAATTTTTAATTTTAATCTCTATAGAACAGTCTTTGGATTTATACGTGCAAAAGTTTATAAATTTCATTTTACTTAAATTTACTTCTAAATTGTTTACTTGTAGCCAATTAAAAACTGAATTCACGGCTTCCTTTATTTTAAATTCATGTGTGATTATTGTTATTGTTCATGTTTGATTATTGTTATTAGGAATAATAACTGAAACGTCATCAGCAAATAGGACGCTTTGATATTGAATTATTTGAGGCAAGTCGTTTACATATAACAGAAATAATAAAGGGCCCAACACACTTCCTTCAGGAACACCAGAATTATTATTTTTATAGGAAGATCGAGCAGTAGTTACAACATTCACATTTATATTTGTAAGTTCAACACATTTTTGGCGATTTCTTAGATATTGGGCAATCCAACTTAAAGCAGTACCTCTAATTCCATAAGTCTCGAATTTATTGAGCAGAGTATCATGATTTACACAATCAAAGGCCTTAGTCATATCAAAAAATACGACTACCACTGGAATCTTTTTGTCTAAATAACTCGTTACACTTTTAATTAAATTATATGCCGCTAAAGAAGTAGACTTATTACGTTGGAATCCATTCTGTTCGTGCTTAATAATATTATTTTTGTTTAGAAAATTTATGAGCCTCGCATAGAAAACCTCAAAAATTTTTGAAAGAATGGGTACCAATGCAATTGGTCTATAATTGTTGGGTTTCCTTTTGTCACCTTTTTTATGCAATAGTTTTATGTAATGGGTACGGCAATGGCCGTTGTTGGCGGGAGCTCACAACACGTGTTTATTTACATGAGATCACTTAATTAACTAATACTTAAAACTGTCTTTATCAGTTATTAATAAATTGCGAATAAATAATTATTGCACTGGAAATTAATAATAAATTTACTATGAGAGTAAAATTAACATGAGAGTTGCACAGAAAAATCAAAATAATACGTATAACAGTGCTACGACCGATACACAAATAAAACCAATAAAAAATGGTCGCAAACTGAACCGCGAGAGTTTTATACTTATATTAGACTATCTGACCCAGCAAACGTTGTTTTGCCATATAAATTATTTCTACATCGGCAGTACAAGGGTGAAAATTTAGGGTTGTATATAATTTTTAATGCCGAATCATAAAAAAATAAAAAAAAAAGAATTATTTAAAAATAAAATAAAATAACTACTCTTAACTTTTAGAGGGATGAAAAATAGATGATTTCCGATTCTCAGACCTACCCAATATGCACACAAAATTTCATGAGAATCGGTTAAGCCGTTTCGGAGGAGTTTAACTACAAACACCGCGGCACGAGAATTTTATATATTAGATATTCCAAATTCCAGTTCTGTAGACGCAGTAGTTTTAGCTGTGCATTGATCGTTGTACAGGACATGCCAGGCCCAACTGAAGGAATGTAATATAGTTCCGGTGGCCCGCCAATGAAAGCGGAGAGATGACACGGCGGGTTTCTTTAGTGGGTGAGGGCCCCAAACTACCCTGTTCATTGCCCCGAACGACGGGGTGTGCGGTTAGGAAAATATTTTCCCGCCTAAACAAAAAAAAAGGACAGGCCAGGCAATTCTCGGTATACAAAAGAATACATACATATAATAGATAGACTAAGGGATTACCGGGGGACTGGGCAGCAGCGTTCCCCTGTGTACTAAAAACATCCACTGCGATCACCAACCCGCCTGCCAAGCGTGGCGATTATGGTAAAACCCCCATTTTGGGGAGGCCTATGTCCAGCAGTGGACGATGAAACGCTGATGGATGGATGGATGGAAAAGAAATAAGATTGACTGACATATTAACACACAGCCCAGTCTTCTGGGGCCAGGACCGTGAAAATTTACATACTCTTTCGTCTTTGATACTGTAGGTGAGCACTAAGATAGGATTTTACGCAAATCCTATTCAAAATGGGCACTTACAATAACTGACACACACACACACAGCAACGCATGGTTGGACTTACTAGTCTATCTATACTATGATAAAGCTGTAACACACCTATGTCTGTACATTTAAGATATTTGAGAAATATGACTGTATTAGGCTATATAGGCGAGTCTAAACACAAAATGATTTTTTATTAAATTTCTTGTCTGTTTGTCTGTTTATCTGTTTGTTTGTTCGCGCAAAAACTACTGAATGGATTTTGATGCAATTTATTTTATTTGATAGCTTTTGATTAGATTAAAAACTGGTATACATTTTATCCTACTACTATATCAGGAACCTGACATATATCTAAGAACTAGCTCTTGGCTGCGGCGAAGCCGCGGGCAAATGCTGGTTTATATAATACCTACAGATTCCCACTCAGATAAAATAGCGAATTCTATATTCGAATTTATTGAAATTTGTCAAATTCTATATATACTACTCTGTCAAGAAAGTACCGGGAAAAGATCAATAATACACAAAATTTTTGTTATTCATCCAAATTTAATTTATCACCTTCAAAGTATGCTCCTTCAGAAACGATAGACTTACGCAAATGAATAATCCAATCATCAAAACATTTATTAAACGCTGTTTCCGGAATTGAGTTCAGTTCTCGCCGCCAATTCTCCTTTATGTCTTCTACCGATTGAAGACGGGTGCCTCGAAGTGGTAATTTGTGTTTAGGAAAAAGAAAGAAGTCGGCTGAAGCCATATCTGGTGAATATGGTGGTTCCTTGATGGTATTTGTTGAGTGTTTGGACAAAAATTCATTCACAATGATGGCCTTGTGCGAAGGCGCATTATCGTGGTGCAAAATCCAAGAATTTCTTTCGACAAATTGGCCTTATTCGTCGAATTTGCTGTCTTAAACGCCGCATAACGCTCAAATAATATTCTTTATTTACCGCTTGTCCTTCTGGCAAGAATTCCGAGTGAACAACACCGCGATAGTCAAAGAAAACAGTCAACAAGTCGACTTTGGCGTACTTTTTTCGGTTTCGGTTCAGTTGGAAGGCGCCACTCCGAAGCTTGTTGGCTAGTTTACATGTCAAACTCGTAAACCCACGTCTCGTCACCAGTAACAATGCGTTTCATGAATGCTGGGTCGGTATTGACTCGTTCTAGCATGTCCTCAGCGACTCTCATGCGATTGAGTTTTTGGAAAAAATTCAGGTCTTTTGGAACTAACCGAGCGGAAACATGTTTCATACCCAAGTGATTATTTAAAATGGTACGGATCGACTTGTGAGACACATAAAGTTTGGCAGCTAACTCTCTCAAAGTTGAATGAGGATTTTCAGTCACTATTTCCTTCACTTTTGCAAAGTTAATTTCAGTTGCGGACGTTGATCGCCTACCAGAGCGAGGCAAATCTTCCATCACATCTCGACCGCTTTTAAACGCTTTGTACTACTCATAAGCACGTGTTTTTGATAAATTCAATTCACCGTAAGCCTTCTGTAACATTTTCAGTGACTCCGAACACAAAATTCCATTGGTGATGCAAAATTTAAGACAAACTCTTTGTTCGATGTTTTTGTCCATTATGAAATTCGATATACACACTAGATATGATATAACTAAAAACAGCACTGTATTTAATATAAATAACAGATGCAACTCAAACTCCTCGCCAAAATGGATAACAGTTGTGCCAATCTAACAACAAAAAACAAAAATTTGAATTTGGAACCATAAACAAATCATCCATTCCCAATATAGTCCAGTCAAGATAGGTTTTAACCGTGCAAAAATTCCGTTTTCGTTTTTTTTTATTTAATCGTTGGGGGGTCGCTGTGTCGACCAAATCGGCCCATTGCTATCACCGCCATCTTGAATTTTATGAAAAATGGTTTTTCTTGAATAACTCGTCCATTTTCAATTTTAAAGAAAAATTATAAAGCCAAAAGTTGTAGGAAATTCAATTTCTTACAAATTTGATTCCCGAGATTTTTTTCAAAAAATGGATATTTTTCGAATTAAACCTAAAAATAGCGGCGAAGTAAAACTGTTGTATTATCTTTTTAGATCTATTTTTTTATAGCAATTGACATACTCCGCTACTTTTTAAGTATAAATTATTTGTGAATAAGGAAAAACCTGCTTGCCGATAGATAGTGTTGGTCGTAAGATAAATGTGATTAGGAAATTGAGATGATCGAAAGATCAGTAGGATAGCTTAGTGGCTTCAGCACTTAGCACTTCCCCGGATTGGAAAAGACGCGGGTGCGATTCCCGCTCCTATTAAAGATATCTTTTTCCTTATTCACAAATAATGTATTGTATTATCTTGTTTATTTTTGACCTAAGCGCGTAAATGAACATAAACAAACTTGTAGAGAATTAAATTTTAAACTATTTTGGTCCTTACCTTTGGCCTACGACCTTGGATTTCAATGGGAATATTTCTACGAGAATATTCTACGAGAAAAACGAACGATGACTAAAATTATTTTTCATTACCTCTCTCTCTCATTCTTACTCTCAGTTTTCGTTTTATTTTATTTTAAACCTATTTTTATTTTCTATTTGGTATTTATTCCGTACCGGCAGTACCACACACACACACACGCGCACGCACGCACGTACGCACGCACGCACGCACACGCACACACACACACACACACACACACACACACATATAGACACGTTTACACATTGAAACAAAAGTTTTGACGGTCCTCTTTTTCTTTACCGTTGGTGTTCTACCTTAAATATTGACTGTAGGAAAAAAAAGGTAAAAACCAAAATTGTTGAAAATTTAATTCTTTACAAATTTGAACATAAAGTTCATTTATGCGCTAAAGTCAAATATAAACAAGATAATACAATAGTTTTACTTCGCCGCTATTTTTAGGTTTATTTCGAAAAATATCCATTTTTTGAAAAAAATCTCCAGTACCAAAGTTGTCGGAAATTGAATTGTGATTCAATTTTGTAGGAAATTGAATTTCCTACAAAACTGAATTTCCTACAACTTTTGTCTTTACCATTTTTCGTTAAAATTGAAAATAGCCGAGTCAAGAATAACCATTTTTGCATAAAATTCAAGATGGCGGCGATAGCAATGGGCCGATTTGGTCGACTTTTGGGTTGAGGACTTCCAGTGACCCCCCCAACGATTAAACAAAAAAAAACGAAAACGGATTTTTTGCAAAGTCAGCTTGATTTTTTGCCTATATAGACTGGCCTAATAATTTCTTGACTGAATGTAAATTCTATTCACATTTGGAATTTTGGAATATGTATAGAAAACTAAAACTTTATACGTTATTTTATAAAGTTGGTATAACTATAAACAATTATTTACTTATTTTACATTAGGCGTATGTCCAGCAGTAGACGTTGAAAGGTTGATGGATGGATAAACGATTTCTTATATAAGTTCTCACAGTGAATATAAGATTTATAGCATTTAATAGGCTCATGAAAAACATTATACTATTTTGTTAGGGGCAGCTGATGGGCTGCTAACGTCCCGCATGATGGGAAGTCGTAACTACTGCTCTTGGATTAAGAAATACCAGTCACAGCCTTCCGTCTGTCGGACCATTGATCTGATTGCATCGTTGGATGCAGGCGGCATAGGACCGCTGGTTGTAGAGTCCTCTTAGCGAAGCCTATGTAAAGCAGTATGCGTCAAAAGGCTAGTGGACTAATAAAGGCAAGAAAGGTAGATAGACGTAAAAAGCAATTTGGTTTTCCTACTTACAGATGCTCGCTGAATGTTGAAGACTTAACAAATCTTATAATCAACAGTCAACGCCTTATGAAAATATAATAGCATATCAGTTGATATATTATATTATTAATAAAACCAGACAGGCACATAGTAGGTATATTTTTTATTTTCATTATTATTTCACTGTAGGGCACCGGGTCTCTCCAGTAAGAAGGATTTGGGTCATGCTCCATCACGCTGGTAAACTGCGGCTAGGCGTATTTCACAAGCTGTCGAGAGTTTAATTCAGTCTGGCAGGGATCCCACAATGGTACCTATCCCTCACCGAGCAGTGATAATTTGTCATATGGCTTCGTATAGACTCTGCTTTTAACATAACCCCACAAAAAATAACCTAGTAGTGTTAAATCACATGTTCGAGCTGGCCACTTAACAGTTGAATTTCGGGAAATTATGCGATCGGCAAATTTAGTTTGCAATAAATTCATTGTTTCGGTGGCTGTAGACAGTGGACATTTATCAGATATTATTTGTCATTCATAATTGCCAAACCTTACTTATTGTAATATAATAAACATTTTAATCATTATCATCTAAATTTATTGTTTTATTTTGATTTAAAAAACAAAGTTCTTGTTGAAAAACCCAATATAAATTGAACTCTATAAATATTTAGATATTTTTATATATATTTTTAGCATTGGGCATGCTTAGCACTATACATTAAACAGAAAGTGAAAAATGTGAAATCGAAAATAACAGTCACGAGCAGGATTTGAACCTGCATCTCCTGAATACCGTCCAGATGCTTTGCCAATTCAGCCATCGTGACAATTGCTCCTGACTGCTAATTTCGATAACACATTCATACTTAACGTCCGTAAGGATACACAATTGTGAATAGAATTCGTGGCAATAGTTGTGTATTTATATGTATAGTATTCAGTTCGCATTAAGACTTTATTTTTCAAAAAAAAAGATTATACTTAATTCGCATAATATTGAGAAATAACATTAATATATATATATATATATATTTTATAAAATATTAACAACTTTTAACTACATACGTTGACATTATCCAGAAAGTACGTGCGAGAAAGAGACAGACAATAAGGATTTCAAAAGAGATTTTAGTATTATGTTATACGTTTCGGGCGTTGCGACTGCTCGCGTGCCGAAACAATACTAAACGAAATGAGTGCAGGAAAGTGTAATCTGCACTCATTTATAGTGGACACTTTTATTGCCTGATTGTGGATCTTCTCTTTTTTATACATCAATGGGTTTGCGTCATTATTAGGTAAAATCTTAATTGTAAAATTAAGTTTACCTGGTCGGTATAATGTATGAAAATACTTACGACAGATGGCGCAGGCGTCACCCAAAGACGTTAAGTATGAATGTGTTATCGAAATTAGCAGTCAGGAGCAATTGTCACGATGGCTGAATTGGTAAAGCATCTGGACGGTATCCAGGAGATGCAGGTTCAAATTCTGCTCGTGACTGTTATTTTCGTTTTCACATTTTTCACTTTGTGTTTAATGAACTCTATAATTTGTATGCAGCTGGCAAATGGCCATATACCTCCCGGGCGAGGAGCGTTGAAAACGATGAATTGGTGCGTCAAGATGTGTTAAGTAATAGCTATTAGTTAACTTAACAATACAGACTGTGTAAGATAAAGCAATTTATTTGCTACGTGATCTCATTTTACGCGTGCAATCTTGATAACGCTATCAACGTTGTGCCTGCGGTAAAAAATGCACGTCTTTTTTATTAGGGTTCCGTACCCGAAGGGTCAAAACGGGACCCTATTACTAAGACTTCGCTGTCTGTCTGTCTGTTGTCAACAACTTCGCCTCGGCCGGCCATCTTGTCATTTAGTTTAGAGCTATGTACACTCATGTGATATTACCGAATAGTGAAGCGGGTAACATAGCTGCTCTATGGGGCTTGGGAGGGTAATAGATACTTATCTCTTCGGACGAGGTGCTTCGTATAATTGTGATAGAACTTTGCTTGGTAGGTTCGTTTAATCACCAATTATACTTGCACCTCGTCCTCGAGATAAGTATCCTGAAATAAATGTATTATTCACAACATGTAGTTGATGAGAGTTATTTTCGGGAATATCATGATGAGATAATGGTAAATAAATGAAGGTAAATTAGATTGCAATCATGGTCTTTTATTTACCGATATAAACACAAATGTTAGTGTACTTCTCTCAGGACTATAATGAGCTATAAATAATCAGTAAGAAATCACAATTTTTATAGAGGAACTTGAGTATTGTAAAGTAATAATAATTATTATTATTGGGGTTTAATCAACGTGATTTAATTGTAGTCTAAGACTGCTCTGGCTAATATAGTCTGATCATCATCGGTCAATACTGTTCTGTGATAGAATCTATCGAATATCGTAGAGCTACCGCTCCACTCTGCCATTTTTCGGATTGCGTCAATATTGACGTCCAGTCGGTAAGCTCTGGAGGTAGAGGCGTGGCGAGTGCTGTGCGCTATAAATGTGTTGACATCAATAACGGCGATAGCTAGACAGTTGAAATTTTAACAAATGATGTATTTCTATTGCCGCTATAACAACAAATACTAAAAACAAAAATATAATAATATTTAAGGGGGGCTCCCATACAACGTCTGCCTGTCCGTCCGTCGGTCACCAGGCTGTATCTCAAGAACGGCGATAGCTAGACAGTTGAAATTTTCACAAATGATGTATTTCTGTGGCCGCTATAACAATAAATACTAAAAACAAAAAAAAAAAGACAATATTTAAGGGGGCTCCCATACAACAAACGCGATTTGTTTGGCCGTTTTTGCTCGCTATTGATAACGACAACAGGTAGACGCTTGAAATATTCACAGAATATTTAGTTATATATTCACTTTAAAAATAAATAATTAAATTAAAATAAAAAAAGTATTTAAGGGAGGCCCCCTTACACAAACGTGTTTATTTACTCGTTTTTGCTCTGTCTGTCCGTCCGTCTGTCACCAGGCTGTATCTTAAGAACGGCGATGCGCACGCTTACCCACTGCGCACAGTTACCTCGAATGACTCTAATGGTAACATAATTCCTTACATTTAAAACTGTTTCGTTATGCGTATCTAAGTCTAAGTTGAAAATCACGAAATGAGTCAATTTTACTTGCAAAATTTGGTAACAGCCAAACACCATGGTTACAGAGAGTTACAAATTGTATCTTACAATAGTGTAATGTTGTTTACCTAGTCAATGGTACGGAGCCCTTCGTGCGCGAGTCCGACTCGCTCTTGGCTGATTGTTTTATTTTTTACTGCCAACGGTGGCAGACGAGCAAACGGTACCGTGATGGTAAGTGGTAACTACTGCTCATGGACTTTGGTAACACCAGGGGCCTAGCCAAGCCGCCGCCGTGCCGCCGTTTTTTTTTATTCTACGTGGGTGACAAATAAGCCATCAGGTGAGTATACGGCTTCGCCGCCGGACCACCGCAAGAATGTAACATAGTTCCAGTGGCCCGCCAAAAAAGGCGAACAGATGGCACACAGCGGGTTTCTTTAGTGGGTCAAGGCCCCACACTACCCTGTTCGTTGCCCCGAACGATGGGGTGTACGGTTAGGAACATTTTATTTCCCGCCTTAACAAAAAAAAAGGCGAGCGTCAATGGCTCACATGGTAAGCGGTTACCGTAGGCTACATGCGCCAGCAACACCAGAGGCGTCTTTAGTGCGTCACCATCTCCTAGGATGGGAGAAATGCCTGTCAATCAAGTTTAAATGACCAAACATACTTATATGAAATTTTGTATTTAGATACCTATATGGAACGTTGGATTGACATAATATATACGATATTATTATAGAATGGAGCGAGAGTCCATACATCCATCCGTCAGCCTTTCAACGGCCACTGCTGGACATAGGCCTACCCAAGAGAACGCCACAACAAGCGGTCCTGTGCCGACCGTATCCAATGGCTTCCCGCGGCTTTGACCAAATCGTCGGTCCATCTGGTGGGGGGCCGCCCTACGCTGCGTCCGATACGTGGTCGCCACTCGAGAACCTTTCTTCCCCAACGGTTGTCGGTGCGTCGAGCAATGTGGCTTGCCGATTGCCACTTCAGCATGGCAACCCGGCGGGCTATGTCGGTCACTCTCGTTCTCCTACGGATCTCCGTATTACGCATTCGATCACGTAGGGAAATACCCAGCATAGCCCGCTCCATGGCCCGCTGAGCGACTTTGAGCCTTAATACGAGGCCAAAATTCAGAGACCACGTCTCTGTTCTATATGTCATCACTGGCAACACACACTGGTCGTAGACCTTCGTTTTCAGACACTGCGGAATATTGGACGAGGAGATTTACCTTAGCTTCCCGAAAGTGAGAATGCGTATTGGCAATCTTAGGTTATTGTGTGTGTGTCCAAAGATAACCGAGATTGACAAGTCGTGGGTGAGTGGTGGACTCGCCTAATAAAAATATCCATTCTATAATAATAACCAACATTTAAATAATAACGAGTGAAAAAAAAACGCTAACAGGGTTTACGAACCTGCAACTATAAAATCTAATATCGCTCCGTATTCCAAGGAACCCATAAACCTGTCGATATCAGCCGGTACGATAATATATTACCGTCGCACGGTACGGTACTTTAGAAGGAGTGTGAACGTTGAAATACCCTACGTCCAGAATGACCCTTAAAGGGTGATGGCACTAGCTTTAAGCATCCTTATTAATATATAAATGCGAAAGTGATCTTCTATTCTATAAATTAATCAATCTTCATGAAATTACACATAGCCCAGAAAGGACACAGGTACTTGTAGTAATTATTTTTTGTCCTGGATTTGGTTCCCGAGGGATTTATCTATATATTATTTTTATTAGAGCGACTGCAATGGTAAGCCTAAGTAAGGCCCTAGATACGGCTGAATTTTCTATTTTTACAAAAATTACAATAATTAAAGTCTGGAGTCTAGAGCCCAAAAAGGACATTATTTTTTGTCTCAGATCCATAAATGATTCCCGTGGGATAGCTATTTTTACGTAGATACAATTAAAGTATATTATATTAGCGATATGAACAGCAGGTTCGTGCAAACTGTGCACGCGGTCGGGTCGACTTACTTCAAGACCCGTCGCGTCAGTAGGACTCGTAAACTCTCGGACCATACTCTCAAACTCATGGAGAGGAGAAAAGAAATGATAGTCCAGTCCTCAGCCGATTGGTCCTGCCTAAGGCGGTTAAACAGACAGATCTGACGTTCCAGAGTCGTGGACCAGAAGCGTGGTGGTGCTGTTCTTCAAGAAAGGTGACAGAACCCTCTTGAAGAACTATAGACCCATCTCGCTCTTGAGCCACGTCTATAAGTTGTTTTCGAGGGTCATTACAAATCGACTCACGCGCAGGCTGGACGACTTCCAGCCTCCCGAACAAGCCGGTTTCCGAAAAGGCTATAGTACTATAGACCACATCCACACGCTATGCCAGATTATACAGAAAACCGAGGAATACAATCGGCCTCGGCGTCTGGCGTTTGTGAACTATGAGAAAGCCTTCGATTCGATCGAAACTTGGGCAGTGCTGCAGTCCCTTCAGCGGTGCCAAATTGACAATCGGTACATCGAAGTGCTGAAGTGCTTATATAGAAACGTCACCATGTCAGTCCGTGTTCAGGACAAGAGTACGAAACCGATTCAAATGCAGAGAGGTGTTAGACAGGGAGACGTTATGTCCCCGAAACTCTTCACCGCTGCATTGGAAGATGTATTCAAGCTCTTGGACTGGACCGGATTCGGCATCAACATCAATGGCGAATACATCACTCACCTTCGATATGCCGACGACATCGTAGTTATGGTAGAATCGCTGGAGGACCTTGGCACCTTGCTTAATGATCTCAGCAGGGTTTCCCGACTAGTGGGTCTCAAAATGAACATGGACAAGACGAAAGTCATGTCTAATGTCCATATTATTTCAGCACCGGTCCTAGTCGGGAGTGCGCTTCACGAAGTTGTCGACCATTATGTCTACATGGGTACACAAACAGTCCAGTAAGGTCAGCACAACTTCGAGAAAGAGGTCAATCGACGAATCCAACTCGGCTGGGCAGCGTTCGGGAAGCTAAGGAAGATCTTCTCGTCCAATATTCCGCAGTGTTTGAAAACGAAGGTCTACGACCAGTGTGTGTTACCAGTGATGACATATGGAACAGAGACGTGGTCTCTGAATGTTGGCCATATATCAAGGCTCAAAGTCGCTCAGCGGGCCATGGAGCGGGCTATGCTTGGTATTTCCCTACGTGATCAAATCCGTAATACGGAAATCCGTAGAAGAACGAGAGTGACCGACATAGCCTGCCGGGTTGCCATGCTGAAGTGGCTATGGGCAGGCCACATCGCTCGACGAACCGATAACCGTTGGGGACGAAAGGTTCTCGACTGGCGACCACGTATCGGACGGTGCAGTGTAGGACGGCCCCCCACCAGATGGACCGATGATCTGGTCAAACCTGCGGGGAGCCGTTGGATGTCGGCACAGAACCGCTCGTTGTAGCGTTCTCTTGGGGAGGCCTATGTCCAGCAGTAGACGTTGAAAGGCTGATGGATGGATGGACAATTAAAGTACAAATTATAATTTGTGAATAAGGAAAAAGAGTATTTTAGTACGAGCGGGAATCGAACCTGCGTCCCTTCCTATCCCGGGAAGTGTATATATAATAGAACAGTAACGGCTCAGTGGATTAGAGCGTTATTTTAGATTTCACACTTTTCACTTTGAAATTAATGTATAATGCTGTGCATGTCAAATGCTAAAAATATATATAAAAATATCTAAAAAATAGATACAATTAATTTACCGTAGAATAGTTCTCTTATATTGCGTTTATGCAGGAGAATAATTTAATCTAGTAGGTACAGGTTTGTCCGTGTGGTGACGGACTAAGAATACAAGTGTCACCACCCCATTCTTTCCCACGGGTGTCGTATGAGGCGACTAAGGGAAGAAAGCAATTATCATCCATTGCATGACTGGTGGTAGGGCTGCTACATAATGTTCTTGTACAAAGCTTTTGCTGTGTAACTTACACAGAAGAAAAGATGACTATAAGTTGTAAAAAGAACTTCAAATTAGTGACTTACAGAGGTCCATATTCACAAACGAAAAAAGGCGTGAGAAAGTTAAAAGGGAGGAGTGATTGAACGATTCCATTCATTCCGGCTTAAGTGTGGAACGGAGAGCGAAATTTAAAAGCATGATGATTAGTGTCTATATACAGACTAGGTACGATATAAAGAAGTGGGGTAGCAGGCAAACGGCCCCAGTTGCCCAACCCGTCGCGGCTGGACCACCGTAGCACATGGAGGAGGATGTCGTGCAGGTTTTGTCGGGGCATAGTTGCTTCAGCTAATACTTGCACACGATCGCTAGGAGAGAGACGACCCCAGACTGTCATCACTGCGACGGCAGCTAGAACTCGGCGCTGCACACGCTCGAGTCGTGTCCGGCCTGGGATGGGTAGTGCCGGGATCTAGCTGCAGTCCTAGGCGTGGGCCTGTCACTGCTGGCCGTTGTGCGAGCGATGGTTGGCAGTGACAAGGCTTGGACCCGCGGCCGCCACTTTCTGCAAGACTGTCATTTCGAAGAAAGAGGCGTCTTTCCCGGACACGAATCGCAGCCGCGCGCGGGCACGTATGTGTGTAGTGTCTTCTTTTATGAGAGAAATAATCCAGTCCTAGTTTTGTGTTTATTGTTAAATGTAGGTTAATTAATTGTCTAAATTATGTAAGTAAAATTTAGAAAACTCATGATTTGGACCTGTGCCTAAAACGATTATCGATCAAAAGCTCTTATCACATCCGCTACCAGTTTCATACATTAGTCAGCGGGAACGCGAAATATATTTACGGCCTTGTTTCATAACGGCATACTTAGAAAGATCCGTATGTTTTACTAGTTTTTTTATTATAATTGCGAAAGTGTGTTTGTTTGGTACGAATTCACGCCATAACTGCTCTACAGATCCTCATGAAATATAGCATACATGTAGTCCATAGCCCAGAAAACAATATACACTATTTTTTCTTCCGAAAAAATGAATAGTTCTTATGGTATAGATATTTTTTCCATCAGCCTTCAACGTCCACTGCTGGATATAGGCCTCCCCAAGAGAACGCCACAACGAGCGATCCCGTCATGGGGGATAATGCCGTAATCACCACGCTTGGCAGGAGGGTTGGCGATCGCAGTGGATGTTTTTAATACTCGAGGGAGTGCTGCTGCCCACTCCCCCGGTATTCCCTCAGTCGGCTCTTACGACTCCCGTGGATAGATAGGGGTGGGACAATTCTAAAGCCGGCCACACACGATACATTTATGATATTTGAGAAAAAATTACTGCAGTAGGCTATATATGCGTGTCTAAACACAAAACAATTTTTTTAGGACTTTTGTCTGTTTGTCTGTTTAGCACTATACATTAAACACAAAGTGAAAAATGTGAAATAGTATAGTGCTAAGCATGTCAAATGATAAAAATATAATTATACCTATAAATATATCTAAATGTTTGTCTGTTTGTTTGTACACGCATCACACAAAAACTACTAAATGGATTTTGATGTAACTTTTTTTATTTTAAAGCCCTTAATTAGACTTAAAAATTGGTATAAAATTTATCCCGCTACTATATTGGAAACCTGAGATATAACCGAAAAACTAGACAATTATTTAAACTAGATTTTTTTTTTAGAATTTATTTAAAAGAACTACTAGATGGATTTTGATGCAACTTTTTTATTTGAAAGGCCTTGATTTGACTTAAAAACTGGTAACCGTTTTATCCCGCTACTATATCGGGAACCTGAGATATAACCGAAAAAAGCAGGCAAAGGCTTAGTGACTTTATATTCTGATTTACATACGGACGAAGTCACGAGCAGATGCACGACCATTTTACACTTTGTGGACACGTTGTTACTTATGCTTTTTTTTTTGGTTAGGCGGGAAAAATGTAGGCACATTTTTTCCCGCCCGCACACCCCGTCGTTCGGGGCAACGAACAGCGTAGTGTGGGGCCTTCACCCACTAAAGAAACCCGCCGTGTGCCGTCTTTCCGCCTTTATTGGTGGGCCACCGTGACTATATTACATTCCTTCAGTGGTGCTGATCCTAGTGCGTAGGTGGTATAATAATGGTCTGCATAAAATTTATTTCGAGATAATTAAAGTTAAAGTGTTTAAAGTTTTCGTTTTTATTTTATTACCATGTTAATTACTATGTTTTCTTTCTTTCTTGTATGTCTGTCCGGGTGGAATTTTGTAATTGATTTTAAACTAACTTCCCGATGAGCTAGATACTTGAAATTTGGGCCGTAGCTCAGAAAAAATATTTACCATGTTTTTCCATCCATCCATCCATCCATCCATCAGCCTTTCAACGTCCACTGTTGGACATAGGCCTCCCCAAGAAATGGGGAATAATGCCGTAATCGACACGCTTGGCAGGCGGGTTGGCGATCGCAGTGGATTTTGTTAATACTCGAGGAAGTGCTGCTGCCCACTCCTCCGGTATTCCTTCAGTCGGCTCTTACGACTCCCGTGGGTAGAGAGGGGGGGGGACAATTCTAAAGCCGGTCCCACACGGCATGCTTATTCAGCCATGTTTTTATAGCGGACTACAAAGTATAAAATAATTAAAATACTTGTAAGATTGGAAACGAAAAACATGGGCTGCATGCAGCAGATAATTGATAGATCTATGTTTTACGTTTATTTTTTTATTAACTCACTTTCTTGTATCCGGGTAGAATTTTGTAATTGAATTTAAACTAACTTTCCTACTTAAAATTTGTATCAGCACTGAAGTAGACGACAATGCATATGAAAATGTGAAAAAAAAAGGAAGAAAGTAAAAATCTAATTAAAAAAAATAATGTCATGTCAATAATCATGTTTTTATAACGAAGTATTTTATACTTTTTAGTCAGTTATAAAAACATGGTACATAAATATATTTTTTATGTCAGAACCTTTTATTTATCCATAGTCTGTACTTGTGTGTTGATACATAACTTTTGATATCAAATGTAAAAAATGTTGGGCTGTTTTTGCTGAATGGTATAAACTACCACATCTCAATAAATAATTATGATGTCGATAACAAATTTTGCACAAGTTCTGAGTTGGTACGTTTTGACATAACTGAGTCCAAATATCGAAATTTTATATATAAATGGATTTGACCGAGGTTGTACTAAATTCTCACAAAATATTAGTATATATGAGTGGCTTTCTTCCTATTGTTGCATTCGGTGAGTGAGGGTGTCGGACGACCTAACATCCTAATCCCTCCACGAGTAATGCCTTTGGTGTTCTTAGCGTCTATAGCCTATGGTAACCTCTTATCGTATTTTATCCTTATGATAAAACAATAAAAAAAATTTACCTATACTACTCTGTCAAGAAAGTACCGAGAAAAGATCAATAATACACAAAAATTTTGTTATTCATCCAAATTTATTTTATCACCTTCAAAGTATGCTCCTTCAGAAATGATAGACTTACGCCAACGAATAATCCAATCATCAAAACATTTTTAAACGCTGTTTCCGGAATTGAGTTCAGTTCTCGCCGCGAATTCTCCTTTATGTCTTCTATCGATTGAAAACGGGTGCCACGAAGAGGTAATTTGAGTTTAGGAAAAAGAAAAAAGACGGCTGGAGCCATATCTGGTGAATATGGTGGTTGCTCGACGGTATTCGTTGAGTGTTTGGACAAAAATTCATTCACAATGATGGCCTTGTGCGAAGGCGCATTATCGTGGTGCAAAATCCAAGAATTTTCTTTCCACAAATCTGGCCTTTTTCGTCGAATTTGCTTTCTTAAACGCCGCATAACGCTCAAATAATATTCTTTATTTACCGTTTGACCTTCTGGCAAGAATACCGAGTGCACAACACCGCGATAGTCAAAGAAATCAGTCAACATGACTTTGACTTTTGATCGACAGTGGCGTGGTTTTTTCGGTTTCGGTTCAGTTGGAAGTCGCCACTCCGAAGCTTGTTAACTAGTTTGCATGTCAAACTCGTAAACCCACGTCTTGTCACCAGTAACAATGCGTTTCATGAATGTTGGGTCGGAATTGACTTGTTCTAGCATGTCCTCAGCGGCTCTCATGCGATTGAGTTTTTGGAGAAAATTCTATCTAATTAAAATGGTACGGATCGACTCGTGAGACACAGAAAGTTCGGCGGCTATCTCTCTCAAAGTTGAATGAGGATTTTTAGTCACTATTTCCTTGACTTTTGCAATGTTAACTTCAGTTGCAGACGTTGATGGCCTACCAGAGCGAGGCAAATCTTCCATCACATCTCGACCGCTTTTAAACGCTTTGTATCACTCATAAGCACGTGTTTTTGATAAAGTTGATTCACCGTAAGCCTTCTGTAACATTTTCAGTGACTCCGAACACGAAATTCCATTGACGATGCAAAATTTAAGACAAACTCTTTGTTCGATGTTTTTGTCCATTATGAAATTCGCAATACACACTAGATATGATATAACTAAAAACAGCACTGTATTTAATATAAATAACAGATGCAACTCGAACTCCGCGCCAAAATGGATAACAGTTGTGCGAATCTAACAACAACTAAAAAAAAACAAAAATTTGAATTTGGAACCATAAACAAATCATCCATTCCCAATACTTTCTTGACTGAATGTTGGTATATTCATCTATTATCGCCTGTGTGTGTCATTTAAGATATTTGAGAAAAACTCTCTGTTTTAAGCAGCGTCTCTGAACATAAACCATTTTTGTGAAATTTCTGTCCTTGTGTCTGTTTGTTCGGGCATCACACAAAAAATACTAAACGGATAAATCTTTTTTGTTTAATTATGTTTTATCCCGTTACTATGCGTGGAACCTGACATATAACCTAAAATTAGCTTTGACTGCAGTGGATTTGCGGGCAAAGGTTGGTATGTATTCGGTGTGTCGATTATCATATATATTGGCAATCATTTTAACACGCCAAGAATACTAGTAGAGTGTTTTATAAGTCGATATCGAGTAAGTTAAAATAACCTTATTTATTTTCCTTTCGTACACGCTTCAGTGGCTAATGCACCAATTTTAGTGGTTATAATATAACCTCTTTGAAGGTGAACATTTTCTAGGTATACTTATAAATAAACATGTTTATTATTGAAATGTTAATTTTAAATTAGTTTCGTTCATGTCAACAGATCGTTTGTGATTGGGATTCGGCATACTGTGTTTGTGTGTAGTGAAATCATCCGCAACATCTACTAAATACTATTATAATAAAATTCACTTATTAAGATCGCGTTTAATACTATTTTTCTAATAATACGCCCTTAGATGCAATGGGTGATAATTGCCTACATCCCTTAGTCGCCTTGTACGACACCCACGAGAAAGGATGGGGTGGTGACACTTGTATTCTTAGTCCGCCACCACACGGATAAATGTCTATCTATACTATCTGTATGTATGTCCCTTTATAACTCAAGGACATATTGACTGATCACAAAGACAACCGTGTATAGTAAGAATACGTAATCGGAGAGATGATAGGCTATAATAAAACTTATAGTCCAAGATCCCAGGTCGCCAAAGACTACTTCTTCCACTGAGTTTTTTGGAATTGAATAGCGAATGAATGTACGCATATCCGCTTAGCCTAAGCCAGCAGGTATTAGGTGTAAAGTGTTATATACAGGTTGTTTTAATAGTGGCAAATATTAGGGGAAGGCCTCTTCAAACTTTTTCTGACCAGAACAGCTCAAAAGTACCCTTAACTGACGTGCGTATATGAAGACTATAAAAAGAGAAAAAAAAGTAAGCAAGGATCGTAAGTGGAAATCCGTTATCTTTGCCTACTTCTCTGCGAAACAAGCTATGTAAAAATACTGAACGAATTTTTGATGCAACTTTTTCTTTTTGGTAACATTTGATTAGACTTAAAAACTGGTATATGTTTTAATACACTACTATATCGGGAACCTGAGGTATAATCTAAAAAGTAGCTACGAGCAAAGGCTAGTTATATCTAAATATCTATATCAGGGTCATCGATTTACATTACATTTACATTTTTTTTACCACTGAAGGAATGTAATATGGTTCCGGTGGCCTGCCAATAAAGGCGGAGAGACAGTACACGGCGGGTTTCTTTGGGTGAAGGCCCCACACTACCCTGTTCGTTGCCCCGAACGACGGGGTGTGCGGTTAGGAACATTTTTTCCCACCTTTAACAAAAACAAAATAAAAAAAAGGGTCATCGATTTAACCGTAGCCGGCATGTGTTGACTCCATAGTTGACTCCAAGTATGTCGAACACAACCCAATACAACATGACGTGAAATATCCAAAATTACATTTCTTATGCCATGACATGATAAATGATATCCCTAATGGAATCGTCCATGGTTCGTTTAACTTCACCGCCTGCCGAGCATCTTTAGGTAGCAAGATTAATATATTACATATTATAGATAAGTATAATATAGAATACTAAAATTACTAGCGACTCCGTCCGAATTCGTAATATCAATACGTCACTCTTTGATACGCAAATAACTATCCCATAGGAATTATATTTTTTGCGGGATAAAAGCCTTTATCTTTGTCTGGGTTCTGATAGTTATGACGTAAATGCTTAATGTACAAAGAAATGCACTTTCGCATTTATAATGTTAGTAGATTCTGCCCGCGTCTTCTTCTATCTATACTATTATAAAGTTGTAACAGAGCTGTGTCTGTACATTTAAAATATTTGAGAAAAAATGACTGTATTAGGCTATATAGCTATGTGTCTGAACTTAAAACATTTTTTTTTTAGATTTGTTGTCTGTTTATCTGTTTGTTTGTTCGCGCATCATGCAAAAACTACTGAACGGATTTTGATGCAACCAAACAAAAAAAAGTTTACTGTTTGATAGATCTCGATTAGACTTAACAACTGGTATACATTTTATCCCGCTACTATATCGGGAACCTAAGATACAACATAAAAACTAGCTTTTGGTTGCGGAGGAGCTGCAAGAAAATTCTAGTCAGATTATAAATACGGCAACTAACTTAATCACTATGCAAAATTACTATCCCATAGAAGCCAGTTAATATATTTTTTCGGGATATAGCCTTTATCATTTTCTAGGTTCTGGACATATAGTATGCTAAATTGTATGATCATCGGGTGAGTAGTTACGACGTGATAGCGCAACAAACAAACAAAAGTACTTTCGCATTTATAATATTAATAAGGAAGTAAGGTATTAGGTATATATACAGTACTCTAGCCTCGTAGTGAAGTCGGTAGTGTAGCCGACTTCCGTGCACGAGGTCTTGTGCTTGATTCCCACTCAGGACAATTATTTGTGTGATGAACACAGATATTTGCACTGCGTCTGGGTGTTTTCTATCTATTATATGTATGTATTTAAAAAAAAGTAATATATATATATGTGAATATTTATTTTTTACTCAACCTGGCTTTAGGATACAATCTAAGCCCGGCTGGTATTTTCAAAAAGTAACAATACTATCTTTTGATAGCCAATAAGCATGGACAAATGTACTAAATTCGATTTCCAGTTTGCCTTTGTGACTTCAACACACATATCTGATTCTTCAAAATGTTACTATGGTATTTATCAAGCATTGGCAACTAAAGAGTCTGCCCAACCCATTGGTCTAACATGGTAGAATATGGCCAATATTTTTCTCATTTGAGGGGCGATGCGTGCAATATACCATTACTTCTTTTATTCTTTTTACAAGTAGGTTTCATAGTTCTTGCAGGGTTAATATAATGATATTGTTTAATATCCTGAGCACAGTATGTAGTATAAGAGATTATATCATGTTTTCTCTCCACCTCATATCCCTTGCCCCAGGGTTGGCGAAGCGCGAAAATGATGTCTGATTTTCATAACATCTACGACTGCGCTTACTATTATAGAATGGGTTTTGGGGTTGTTTAGTAATAGAAGTGCATCTTGATCAGGAAACTTGATTTTTCAAACATTTTCCTACTGTTAAATTAAAAAAAAATCAACATTAATGTTCTTTACTACAAATCAAGTCCAATTTTACCACTTTATTCAACGAACGAAAGCGATGGGCGTCGAATCAACGAATTAACTAAATTAACCGATAATCATCCTGTCAACATACTAACTTAAACTGTATATTAATAAACTACTTGAAATAATAAACGGCATTAACGAGTTGGGTATGCAAAAAGGAGAATGAGAGTAAAATCAATGCGGTCGAAATGCTCATAAAATGAAAATGTACCTAATGTAAATGAAATCTCTACGGACAATCTGTGGAGTTAGGCTGACTGACCGCATTCGTACGACAACGTAAGAGAGCGAGTAGTAACCTACCTAGACCAAATCGGTATTTAGGGAAAATGTAAAGGTGGACTCAGGAGTCTCCGAAACCGGCGAGCGTGTTTGAAGAGAATCGTGAATGTTGAGGAAGCGAGATATGTATGCAAGAATAGAGCCTTTTGCCGCTCTGATTTCTCTGCCCACCCTCCAAGGGAAATGGCGTGGTGATTAGTTAACAAATCCAACGTAAATTAAAACCATTTAAAAACATCTACTAGATTTTCAACTAGTTGACCATTTACTGTAAACGGTTAGGCATCGCTCACATAAAAATCTACAATGAGCCGCTTCTTGTCATCTTTGTATAAGGTTTTTCAATAAGAACTTTGTTTTTTGAATCAAAATAAAACAATAAATTTAGATGATTAATTTTTTTATATTATTACAATAAGTAAGGTCTGGCAATTATAAATGACAAATAATATCTGATAAATGTCCACCACGACCACGGTTACAGCCACCGAAACAATGAATTTATTGCAAACTAAATTTGATGATCGTATAATTTCACGAAATTCAACTGTTAAGTGGCCAGCTCAAACATGTGATTTAACACTGCTGGATTATTTTTTGTGGGATTATGTTAAAAGCAGAGTCTATACGAAGCCAATCGAATCGATTGCAGGCTTCAAACTCAAAATTTGTAAAGTGATTAACGAAATAAACCCACCATTTTGTCAAAAAGTGATTAAAAACTGATGAAAGTATCGAGATTTAGAACCGTGGTCGTGGTGGACATTTATCAGATATTATTTGTCATAATTGCCAAACCTTACTTAGGGCGGATTCGACCAAACAAGAATACATTTTATTCTTAGAATAAATCGCTACTTACTCGAGAATAAATCTATTTTACATTTTACCAACAACAATTCGAAGAAGCGAGCCTATTTTGGAATAGTCACTATACCACCGATAAGCATCGAATAAGGAGTTAATCCAAGAATAAAAAAAATGGCGTCATCTTTTTTGTGGTGTCATTTTTCAAAACCAATATCGGTTTCAGGTGCGTGAAAGCTACTTTCTCACGCTATACGCTAAATAAGAGTTGAGATGAGTTAAGCTATACACTGTCCCGTTTGTAGAACAATTTCTTTTTGCTGGGTATTACATTCACTTCGCTATTTGCGAATAGCTATTTCAAGTATAAGCGATACGTCAGAAGGCGTGGAAAAATGACTGATGATGATGAATCGTGGAATAGATTATTCTCGGTATAGTGTTATTCTTGTATATATTCGAGTTTGGTCGAATCCACTCTTATTGTAATACAATAAAAATTTCAATCATTATCATCTAAATTTATTGTTTAATTTTGATTTAAAAAACAAAGTTCTTGTTGAAAAACCCTATACTATAAAAATTGATTATAATCTAAAAAAATTCAAAGCAGTCTAAGGACTGCCGACAGAAGTGAAAACTTAAAACTATAAACAGACAGTTGTTATTTTTAGATATCCAAATTAATTGATCGATCTTACATTAAAACTTGTAAATCAAAATAATTCATTCAGGCATTAAAAAAAATGATCATAACTTGACAAAGTACTTCTTAAGATAAATTAAACGAATATAAACTTGATGGGTTCGGGTCGTTTCATTACATAGTTACTGTGGCCTCCTTCCAGCTCCATATCTGACCCTGGATCCAACTAGAGACAAAGTACTCGTCAAGACGAATCATACGAGCCCAAACTCGATGGTGTTATGTCGTTTTGTAACGGAGTTCCTATGACCACCTTCTAGCTCCATCATCAGACTCTGGATACCATCTAAAGACAAAGTACTCGTCAAGACGAATCAAACGACTCCAAACTCGATGGGGTTGCGTCATTTCATTACAGAGTTACTGTGGCCACCTTTTTGCTCCATCATCAGACCCTGGATATCATCTAGGACTGGAGTACTAGTCAAGACATTTCAAACGAGCCCTAATTCGATCGAGTTGCGCCATTTAATTACAATTTCTCTTGGCAACCTTCCAGCTTCATCATCAGACCCTGGATACCATCTAAAGACAAAGTACTCATCAAGACTAATCAAACGAGTCCAAACTCGATGGGGTTGCGTCGTTTCATTATAAGAGTTACTGTGGCCACCTTCCAGCTTCATCCTCAGACCCTGGATACCATCTATGTAGAGACAAAGTACTGGTCAAGACGAATCATACAAGCCAGACCTCGGTGGGGTTGCGCCGTTTCATTATAGAGTTCCTAGGTCCACCTTCCAGCTCCATCATCAGATCAGCTCCATGTCATGATAATATTGCATTGTCAAGCGATATACATATATATGGTTGTAAAATTTCAGCTCAATCGAAAACCGGAAAGTGTGTCAAATTTAATTTCCAATGCACACACTATAACTGCGTCTCGTAACGGTGTCGCGAGTCCAGATAATTTTATCTCATCTAAAAATATGCGTACCGCGCTAAAAGAAGCTTTCACTTCAATAAAATTTATTTTTTGAAAATTCGATAAAATTTGTTCTATATTCTCTTTTGTAAACATCAAACAAGGCACTCTCCGGAAACGACGCACGTTGCTCCACACACCTGATTGTCCGGAAAATGAACTCATTGAAATAGTACATTATTACGCTTTCGTAAGCACGATATTACATGAGATTTTTTTATGTTCTTATGTACTACTCTGTTAAGAAAGTACCGGGAAAAGATCAATAATACACAAAATTTTTGTTATTCATCCAAATTTATTTTATCACCTTCAAAGTATGGTCCTTCAGAAACGATAGACTTACGCCAACGAATAATCCAATCATCAAAACATTTTTTGAACGCTGTTTCCGGAATTGAGTTCAGTTTTTGCCGCGAATTCTCCTTTATGTCTTCTACCGATGGAAAACGGGTGCCACGAAGTGGTAATTTGAGTTAAGGAAAAAGAATGAAGTCGGCTGGAGTCATATCTGGTGAATATGTTGAGTGTTTGGACAAAAATTCATTCACAATGATCGCCTTGTGCGAAGGCGCATTATCGTGGTGCAAAATCCAAGAATTTTCTTTTCACAGATCTGGCCTTTTTCGTCGAATTTGCTCTCTTAAACGCCGCATAACGCTTAAATAATATTCTTTATTTACCGTTTGACCTTCTGGCAAGAATTCCGAGTGCACAACACCGCGATAGTCAAAGAAAACAGTCAACATGACTTTGCCTTTTGATCGACTTTGGCGTGGATTTTTCGGTTTCGGTTCAGTTGGAAGTCCTCACTCTGAAGCTTGTAGTCAACAAGCTTCAGAGTGACAAGTTTGCATGTCAAACTTGTAAAACCACGTCTCGTCACCAGTAACAATGCGTTTTATGAATGTTGGGTCGGAATTGACTCTTTCTCGCATGTCCTCAGCGACTTGCGTTTGACATGCGATTGAGTTTCTGGAGAAAATTCAGGTCTTTTGGGACTACCCGAGCGGAAACATGTTTCATACCCAAGTGATTATTTAAAATGGTACAGATTGACTCGTGAGACACAAAAACTTCGGCGGCTATGTCTCTCAAAGTTGAATGAGGATTTTCAGTCACTATTTCCTTCACTTTTGCATTATTGACTTCAGTTGCAGACGTTGATGGCCTACCAGAGCGAGGCAAATCTTCCATCACATCTCAACCGCTTTTAAACTCTTTGTTCGATGTTTTGTCCATTATGAAA
Source organism: Leucoma salicis (assembly GCA_948253155.1). Taxonomy (NCBI): domain Eukaryota; kingdom Metazoa; phylum Arthropoda; class Insecta; order Lepidoptera; family Erebidae; genus Leucoma; species Leucoma salicis. The sequence goes on from OX411812.1 coordinate 2,596,473, forward strand.
TTCGCAATACACACTAGATATGATATAACTAAAAACAGCACTGTGTTTAATATAAATAACAGATGCAACTCAAACTCCGCGCCAAAATGGATAACAGTTGTGCCAATCTAACAACAACAAAAAAAAAACAAAAACTTGAATTTGGAACCATAAACAGATCATCCATTCCTAATACTTTCTTGACTGAATGTGTACCTACAAATATTTATAGGGCTGCGCCACTATTATGACTCTAAATTGTAATAAAGCTTACTAAACCGGACAATGTGTGCAAATATATCAGATAGATGGCGCAGACGTCACCCAGGACATCAAGAAGGAATGTGATATCGAAATTTATAGTCAATAATTGACAAAGCGTCTGTAACGGTATTCCAGGAGTCACAGGTTCAAATCCTTAATTTTATTAAAACCAATTACTGTCAATATTGCGTGGTGATAAGAGATATTTAGGCCGTAGTCTACCACGCTAGCACAGTATGGGTTGGCTGAGTTCACAAGCCGCGGAGACATCTAGCATGCAGTTTATTGTAGGCTAATATACTTTGGAGCTGCGTGGTGTACGGTAATTACAGGCCTTCACTTTTTCATAGAAGATTAGTGTGTAAAGTACAAATTATTTGTGAATAAGGAAAAAGAGATTTTTAGTACGAGCGGGAAACGAACCCGCGTCTTTTCCAATCCGGGGAAGTGCTCTAAGCCACTGAGCTATCGTACTGACCTATTCGTTCATCCCAATCTCCTAATCACATTTGTCTTTACGACCAACGCCATCTATCAGAATGCATTTACATGCATTAATCCAACATAGTAAGTTTAATTTTGCAATTTAAATTCATACTATATGATGGCAGCATTTTTTTTTAAATTTTTGATTGTCCCGCTCGTGCTAAAAATCTCTTTTTCCTTATTCACAAATAATTTGTACTTTAAGGGTGGCGGAGCATACCATCGAAGGAATGTAACATAGTTCCAGTGGGCCGCCAATAAAGGCGGAGAGACGGCACACGGCGGGTTTCCTTAGTGGGTGTAGGCCCCACACTACCCTGTTCGTTGCCCCGAACGACGGGGTGTGCGGTTAGGAACACATTTTCCCACCTTAACAAAAAAAAAATAAGAGTGGCGGAGCATGTCAAATGCTAGAAAATATAGATAAAAAAATTCGTGTTTTTTAGGGTTTTGGAAATGAAAAAACAAACCTCTTATAAGATCACCCGTGTGTCTGTCTGTTAGTCCGTCAGTCTGTCACAGACATTTTGAAATAAAAAAAAAACAAAATATTTCTTTACCTATAGAATACAAGAAGTCTGTGGCAACTATAGTAACAAACAAATATAGCTCAGATTTAAAAAAAAAATGTATATGGAACTTAGATAATCATCTACGGAACCCTCTCCATGCGAGTTTAATTCATTCTTAGACAATTTGAATTTTTTTTTTCTTAGACAAGTGAGCTGGAACATTATTTATTGTAAATGGCAAACATCGACATGAAGTGTATTGCTAAAAAAAATCGTAGAAAGGTATTGTATATATTATAATTATTAAAGTATTTCATGATTTATATCGGACATAAAGAACGATAATGCAATACTTTCATAGTAATTGTGTGTCAATATCCTCAGAATAAATTTATAAAAGTTCAAAAGGCCGAGATTTCTTCATAAAGACTATTTGTTTTCCGACTGAAATGGCTTCCAGTCTTTGTAGAGGTGCATCAAACGAATGCACTATTTCCCTTTCCGGCCAACTAGAGTGATCTGAGCTGCTATGATTGAGTCCATAGACTTATGATAGGTATAGAATAGAATAGCGTATATGATATGACATAAAGACATTATAGAAGCAACTTAGAGAAGGGTTATAAGAGGGAGTAGGTGCGTTTCTCATTCGAACAAAAACAGTGGTATGGCTTGGCAATTATTATCAATTTATAAAAGAAAATATCAATTTAGTACTGAATTTTATTATAGATTGAGATTGTTGCTTTTAACTGCAGCTAATTGTCTCTGTTTCAGCGCAAGCGATGTAACGAGTAGTTGTTTTATCTCACTCATACATCTTTGATTTTCTCTGTAGCTAATTCTAAATTCCACGGAAACAAAGGGCCCTTAATAGTTTTATATGAAGAGATAATCAATACAAAGTAATACTTATTTACTCCTCTCACAGTCTATTGAAGTAAAAATCAGGAGATTAATAACATAACGTGATGTAACTTTTTTGCAATTTACTTACAATGGATTCATTACATAAAAGTTTATAGTTAGTTTATAGGAATCTGGATATATGATTATGAGATTGAAAGTGAAGAAAACTAAATTGCTAATCTATTAAAAAATAATATAGAGCGTTTAATTGCTTCGCTACTCATACATTTCAGATACTTTAGACTTTGATTCCGTGATCAAGAATGCTTTAAACTTGAACATAGCACCACGCCTGTATTCCCCGGTTTCCCCGAAGGGGTAGGCAGAGGTGTATTACACACACACTTGAAAGTATTCATAACGTCGTCGGGAGGTTAGAAAATTTATGAAAGGTGGTAGATGTTGCAAAAGTATTTTTTATAATGTGAAACTTAAACACAAAGTGAAAAATGTGAAATCGAAAATAACAGTCACGAGCAGGATTTGAACCTGCATCTCCTGGATACCGTCCAGATGCTTTACCAATTCAGCCATCGTGACAATTGCTCCTGACTGCTAATTTTGATAACACAACAAGATTTGAACCTGCATCTCCTGGATACCGTCCAGATGCAGGTTCAAATCCTGCTCGTGACTGTTATTTTCGATTTCACATTTTTCACTTTGTGTTTAATGTATAGTGCTAAGCATGTCAAGTGCTAAAAATATATATAAAAATATCTAAATAATGTGAACATGTCTATATATTGTTGAGTCTGTGGTATAGAGTCGATTGCGTGTGGACACAAGTCGCGCTTCACTGGCCTCTTGTGACAGGGATTGTTTAACTTAAACGTGATTGTCTGACTGTTTGTATATTTCGTCTTTTATCTTTTAACTCTCAAGTTATCGGGCATGCAAATTTCCTCATAGTAATATTTGCCTGTTTGATCAAATTATCATTAATTTTATCGAAGAAATAAATGAATAATTCTTAAACACAAAGTGAAAAATGTGAAATCGAAAACAACAGTCAGGAGCAGGATTTGAACCTGCATCTTCTGGATACCGTCCAGATGCTTTACCAATTCAGCAATCCTGACAATTGCTCCCGTCTGCTAATTTCGATAACACATCATACTTAACGTCTTTGAGTGACGCATCTGGACGGTATCCAGAAGATGCAGGTTCAAATCCTGCTCCTGACTGTTGTTTCCGATTTCACATTTTTCACTTTGTGTTTAATGTATAGTGCTAAGCATGTCAAATGCTAAAAATATATATAAAAATATCTAAATGAATAATTCTTATAATATATACATTAAATACATACACTTACTTACTTACTTACTTATCATCACGCCATTTCCCTTGCGGGGTAGGCAGAGAGATCAGAGTGCCAAGAGGCTCTATTCTTGCATACATCTCTCGCTTCCTCAACATTCATAACTCTCTTCACACACGCTCGCCGGTTTCGGAGACTCCTGACTCCACCTTCCTTCAATACATGACCAATTTGGTCTAGGTAGGTAAGTCTCGGTCTCCCCCTGTACCTACATCCTTCCACTTTCGCATTGTATATTTTCTTAGCCAGTCGCTCGTCCGGCATTCTTTCCACATGTCCGAACCATCGGAGCATTCCCTTTCGCATCTTTACACCAATACTCTCTTTCATACCTACTTGCTCTCTTACGTCATTATGAAGAATGCGGTCAGTCAGCCTCACTCCACAGATTCTCCGCAGAGATCGCATTTCGACCGCATTGATTTTGCTCTCATGCTTCTTTTTACATACCCAACTCTCGCTTCCATATAATAACGTTGGGACAAGCACTGCGTTGTGTATTGCGACACGTGCCTTCTGGCTGAGGTGGTGGCTGTCGAGAAGTTGTCCCAATGCTCCGTTCACTCTATTTCCCGCATTTAATCTTCTTTCTACATCAGTGGTGTACCTTCCGTCCCGACTGAATCCACATCCAAGATATACAAATTCATCCACATGTTTCTAGCACACCATTTCCTATTGCTACTCTAACATCGGTTCTGGCTACTTCTCTTTCAAAAACAATTACTTTGGTTTTGCTCACATTCACACGTAGGCCCCTTTTCTTACAATCTTCTGCCATTACGTCGACTAGGGTTTGCAAGTCAGTCGCAGACTGCGCTAATAGGACCGCATCGTCTGCATATAGCAGCGAGTTAACCACTGAGTCGTGTGGGGCTGGCTTTAGAATTGATACGGGAGTCGTAAGAGCCAACTGAGGGAATACCACGGGAGTGGGCAGCAGCACTCCCTCGAGTATTAATAACATCCACTGCGATCGCCAACCCACCTGCCAAGCGTGGTGATTACGGCACTATCCCCCATATGAGTGAAACACATGTTGTGACGTTCTCTTGGGGAGGCCTATGTCTAGCAGTGGACTTCGAAAGGCTGTTGGATGGATGGATGGAACCACTGAGTCGCCCATCTGAACTCCCACATTCATTTCATTCAACCTTTGTAGACATTTATCCAGATATATGACAAACAGTCTGGCTGATAGAACGCAGCCCTGTTTAACGCCGATATTGACGTCAAACCAGGGTGACATTCCATCATCCAGCCGCACACAAGCTCTGCAGTCCATGTACTTGGACTGCACCGCTTGTAGCAGTCTACCGCTATTGCCATACTCCGGCAAAATGTCCCAAAGTTCCTTTCGTACAACAGTATCAAATGCTTTCTCCAAATCCACAAAACTGCAGAAAACCCTCTGGACTACAGCCAGATGCTTCTCCACAATGTTGCGCAGAGAAAACACTTGATCCATGCATCCTCGTCCACACCTGAAACCTCCTTGTGCCTCACACAAAAATTCATCAGACACCATCCTCATTCTCCTTTCAACAATCTTACCATACACTTTGGCTGCCTAACTGCTCAAGCTTATGGCTCTGTAGTTTGCACAGTCATAACATGAACCCTTGTTTTTTAAACAAGGGCACGATGACTGCGCTTCTCCAGTCCTTGGGAACCATTCCTGAGCTCCAACATAAATTGAGAAGCATCAGGAAGGATTCCCAGACACATGAGCCTCCAAGCTTGATCATCTCAGCAGACACCATATACCCGCTGCCTTACCATTTTTCAAACTTCAAATACTCACCCCTATTTTCCAGAGGGGAAGGCAGAGCCAAGGGATTGCCACTTTTTATGCTACGTGGGTGGCAAACAAGCATATGGCCCCTAACTGACCGTAGCGTATAGATGCTAGTAAGACCAGAGGCATCACACGCCTGTGCCAGGTCCAAGGCAAAGGATTGGCAGGGCCAGCTTTAAACTTAATGCCGCTTCTGGGCACCGGAAAAAAATCTGCCCCAATACTGGAATTTTACTTAAACTTATAGTTTCTATATTTTATTAAAGTTTTGGAAAATGCAAAAAATAATTCCGAATATTATCAAATTTTTCAAATAAAATAAAATACTAATTATATTTCTTTAATTCCAGAAAATAGGAAAGTCGATTGTTATTTTAAATCTTCAAGGAAAAAAAGTGATTAAATCATTTTGATTATTATTTTTTACCAAAAGTGACAAAATTATAATTCTCACATAATGGATGAATTGAATTTCTTGAATTATCAATTAAACAGAAAATTATTAATTAATAGAATTAATTAATTATATTGAGCAATCTTGATAAAGACTAAACAAAATATTTTTCACTTTAAAATTTTGCCAGCTACAAAATTTGCCGCCCTGGGCACTTGCCCCGACTGCCCCTAGTGTAAAGCCACCGCTGGGGATAGAAGAGGAAGAATAATAAGGAGAGGATAAGGAGAGGCTTTGGGCCTGTGGTGCTCAACCTTTTTTTTTTGTTAAGGCGGGAAAAAACTGTTAACCGCACACCCGTAGTTCGGGGAAACGAACAGGGTAGTGTGAGGCCCTCACCCACTAAAGAAACCCGCCGTGTGCCGTCTCTACGCCTTTATTGGCGGGCCACTGGAACTATGTTACATTCCTTCGGTGGTCCGCCGGCAGCTTAACCTTTCGGGTACACTCTACTGAGCAACGCATCCGCACCTTCGCGGGAGGCCTTGCGGGTGGCGGACGTTCCCCGGTCCATCCACCCACAGCCTCAGCTAGGGCGGCATGAGGCGCAAGTATCTGCGCCTGTGCCGCCCGGTTTGAGTCAGCGGAAGAATCCTCCACCCTTGCCCTCTCCGCCGCTTCCTTCCGCGAGATAACCTCCTCGCAGAAGGCAGCGACCGCGGCCCAATTCCTGTCGCTGCCAAGCATCGCTCTGACGACGCTCGGAAGCGAGAGGTCCCCCCCTATTTCGGCAACGAGTTCACAGCGCTGCGCGGCCCAAGCCGTGCACGACTCGAGCGTGTACCGCACCATGTCCTCGTCACAGCCGCAGTGGTGACAGCCCGGAGTCGCTTCCCTCCTTGCGACTATGTGCAGATAATATCTGCCGAATCAACCGTGCCCCGACAGCATCTGCACCAGTCGGAAGGTAAGGACTCCGTGCCGTCACCCCTGTTACTCACCCTAAGAAACACAATAGTAGTAGTGCTGACAGTTGTTTTAAGCTGATCTTCTGTGAGAGGGTGGTACCTCCTCGATCGAGCCGGCACATTCTACCACAAAAAAATCTAAAAACAATTTTCCTGTGTGTGATACGGGCCTCGTGGCGTAGTCGGTAGTGTAACCGACTTCCGTGCACGAGGTCATGGGTTCGATTCCCACTCAGGACAAATATTTGTGTGATGAACACAGATATTTGTACTGCGTCTGGGTGTTTTCTATCTATTATAATGTATGTATTTAAAAAATAAGTAATATATGTATTATATCCGTAATCTGGTACGCATAGCACAAGCGTTAAACTTAGTTTGGGACCAGAGGACGTTGTGTGAAAATGTCCGTGAATATTTATTTATATTTATTTATTTATTTATATTGTGAATTGAACCCATTATATTATAGTATCTAAAAGCTACAAACCAGTTATTACCACATTATTTCGCTAATTACCACCAAATCCAATTCAAAGTGTACTACAGATATATTATCGTACATATTTGCATGCCTCTGGTTAGCATTCCAACATGATTTACTGCAATACATATGGCGCATTGAACCGCAGTGTTAACAAATACAAATATGGGTATATAGAACCTAACATGCTTGATTTATTGCCTGAAAACGATGATCGAGATACGGGAAACTATTAATGGCAGAGCCTGCTTGACCCGGTAAGTCTCCTCTCACAGAAAATCAGCATAAAGCATCGATAGTTATACCTATTGCATTGGTTTGTTCGGTGAGTGAGAACGCTGGAGGTCCAAACTTCATTCGTCTTGTACTTTTTCTACTTCCTATCCCTTTTAATAAATAGCGGTCACCTACTAATCAGGAAGATCATATGCTTATTAACTTTGTAATTGAAAAAGTAATTTGGAAATAATTCCTGCGTCGCAAGCTGAGACTTGTACGATTTTTTTGTGGTTCGCATGAAGAATTCTAATGTAATATTTATTATATGATTTTTTCGACTGCACAAATGGTGGAGAGGTTTAGATACCGGCCTCCCGCCTGAGTGTTGTGGGTTTGATTCCCACACAGGACAACTCTTTGTGTGATCCACAAATGGTTGTTCTGAGTGTGGGTGTACTTTGTGTCCGTGAAATTGTGTGTTTATAAAGTCCGTCGCGATACAAGGATTAATATTCCTTAGAGCAAGATGTAAAAAAAAAACAAGCGTTGTACATCTATACCTATATAAATCTGTGAGCTCTGTATGTAATTTCTTTTTTTTTCAATTGTTTTGATAAATTGCCAATTTAAGACCCCCTATATGTCCTTTTGTGACTTAAGAAGGTCTGAACAAATCTTGATGAAAATTGGTGTATAGCAAGAACACGTAATCGGACACAAATAGTAGCCTACCATGTATAATTATGTACATTAAACTTCTAGTCCAAGATCCCAGGTCACCAGACCTTACTTCCTTAGCATGATTTGTGCATGTAAGTGTATCCGCAGCTACCCTTGACTGATAGCTAATTATAAAATGCCAGGTATCAGGTGAAAAATTTTTATTTTAGTTTTAGTTTTTATACGTCGATACGTAAAGGACGATTCCTTTAATAACTCAAGAATGGCATAATCGATCTTTATAAAAAATTATGTGTTGTAAGAACATGTATTCGCATGATAAACAATATATTATTTTACAAACATAAAATTTCTCGGACACAAAGTACACCCAGACTCAGAACAATCATTTGTGGATCACACAAAGAGTTGTCCTGTGTGGGAATCGAGCCCACGACACTCTGACGGGAGGCCGATATCTAAACCACTCCGCTATCTGTGCAGTATATAGTTCAAGAACCCAGGTCTCCAGAATTCACTTCTTCTGCTAAACTTTATGGAATAATAACTTACTCTACAAATCAAGTAAACAAAATTGAATATCCTAGCCAAAGCAATACGGATTTAATTTCGATGTAGTTTTAAATGACAACTGCGGGCTGGCGCATTGGAGCCGTTTGTTGCCAAAACTGATTTGGTTTTAAAATGTACCGTTGGCAACCTGAAATCCAGTTGCTCTCAGGTATTCAAAAATATACGCTTCAACTGCATGTACTTGTGGTTGAGGAGGTTTTAGACTAGTTATGGAGTTGCACACACACACACACACACACAACAAAATGACAAGGATAGTGAGGGGCCCTTTTTTTTTTATTTTTTTTTTATTTTAGGTGGGCAAAAATGTCCTACCGCACACCCCGCTGCCCGGGGAGACAACGGGGTGAATGGGGCTCTCACCCACTAAAAACCCACCGTGCGCCTCCACCCACCCTTGCTACGGCGGCTCACGGGTACCGCGTCAGTTACGACCGCGATCCGCAGGCGGCAGCCCCTACGGGCACCCTCTCTTGAGCGACGCCTCGCGCACTTGGGCGTCGCACCTTCGCGGTAGGCTTCCGCGGACGGCAGGGTACGCCCCGACCCCACCGTCCGCAGCCTCGGCTAGGGCGGCATCAGGCGCAGATAAGCGCGCGCACGCCGCCCCTCGCGCCGGCGGCGAATCGGGTCCGCGAAGGAGGATTCCTCACGGGCCCTCTCCGCCACCTCCTTCCGCGAGATGACAGCCTCGCAGAAGGTGGCGACCGCGGTCCAGGCCCTGTCACTGCCAACCATCGCTCGCGCAACGGCCGGCAGCGACAGGTCCACGCCTATGACTGCAACGAGTTCCCGGCGCTGCACATCCCAGGCCGGGCACGACTCGAGCGTGTGCTGCGCCGAGTCCTCGTCGCAGTCGCAGTGGTGACAGCCTGGGGTCGTCTCCCTCCTTGCGATCGTGTGCAGGTATTTGCCGAAGCAACCATGCCCCGACAAAACCTGCACCAACCGGAAGGTGAGGACCCCGTGCTGCCGCCCTGCCCATTCTTCCAAGATCGGTCCGAGCGCCCCCACGGTCCAGAGACCGGCCCGGGGCGTCTCCAGCCGAGACTTCCACTTTAGGACGGTGGCGCGGCGGGCATCTTCCCGCCACGATGACATTGCGCTCGGCGAGGGGCGGCTGCCCCCCGCCCGCGCCGTCGACGCCCGCCGATAGACGTCGGCGAGCACCTCCGCCTCCAGATCCCACGGGGGGGTTCCGGCCAACGCGCAGGCTGCATCGGTCGAGACCGTGCGGTACCCGCGTATTGCCCTGACCGCTACGACCCTCTGTGGACGCCACAGAAGGGCCCTATTGCGAGCGGCCAGGGACATAGTGAGGGGCCCTTTTCAACTAAATAAACCCACCATGTGGCGTCTCTGCCATTTTTATTTTTATCAATATTTTATATAATGTCCTTTTCTAACTGAAGAAAAGCAGGGCCAATAATGATGAACACTGAGGTATAGTAAGTACCTACACATAATTGGATACAATGTTAGGCTATTATATTAATCATATAGTCATAGCTCCCAGGTCGCCAGACCTTAATTCTTTAACTGAATAAATTTTTTTATGAGTTTGGGAAATGATTTATAAATGTGCGTGTATATCTTGGGTTGATAAATATGTAAATACCAGGCATAAGGTAAAAAAATGGTACTCAGTTTTCTTAACGTGTGCATTGCCCTTTATAAATCAAGAACGGCTTACCTGATTTAAAAAAATAAATAGTGTGTGGTAAGAACACGTATTCGGACACACGAAAAGCTATATATTAGTTTTATAGTCTAAGATCCCAGGTCTACTTAATTTACTAATTTGACTAAAAAACTTAAGGAATAGAGTAGTGTTAGATTGTGTCTATTATGTATGTATCCGCTAGCCTGGGCTAATAGCCGATTTCCAAGTCTTAGATAAAATAATAGACTTTTCTACACTGCGTGCTGTTTTTAATTATTTTTTTCAGTAGAGCATTCATACCACCAGTAATGCAATGGATGCCTAGCACAAGCGTTAAGCTTAGTTTGGGACCAGAGGACGTTGTGTGAAAAATGTCCGCGAATATTTATTATTATTAATGGATGATAATTTAGCTTACTTTCCTGAGTCACCACCATCTCACCACCAGATGGACCGACGATCTGGTCAAAGCCGCGGGGAGCCGTTGGACGCGGTCGACACGGGACCGCTCGTTGTGGCGTTCTCTTGGGGAGGCCTATGTCCAGCAGTGGATGTTGAAGGGCTGATGGATGGATGGATGGATATTTTTTATGTTGCGGCATTAAAAAATACATTTAGTCCTCAATTTTTACCCTTCTACCACCAACCCCTACTTTTTAATAACCTTTTGTATTTATTAACTCCGGTCGATAGCTGATCAATGGGGTTCCGTTTTGCCAAACTCCTCCGCTTGGGAGCAGCATAATAGCAAGTTTCGTCGAGCGCAATAATTTCAAATACATTTTAAAAGTAAAGATTAAAAAGATATAATAATATTTTCATACTCTAGAAATAATTCATATGGCAAAACAACGTTTGCCGGGTCAGCTAGTACTATTATAAAGCTGTAACAGTGCTATGTCTGTAGATTTAAGAAATTTGAGAAAAAATACTTTATTAGGCTATATAGGCGTGTCTAAACACAAAACAATTCTTTTAGATTTTTTGTCTGTTTGTCTCATTGTTCGTTCGCGCATCACGCACGCAACTTTTTTATTTGGTAGCTCTTGATTAGACCGAAAAACTGGTTTATATCTTATCCTACTACTATATTGGAAACCTGAGATATATCCTAAAAACTAGCTTTTGGCTGCTGTGAAGTCGCGGGCAAAGGCTAGTAGTACCTAAAAATACATTATCAACAAATAAAAAAGTGATAAAATACTATGCTGTACTGCAGACATCGTTTAGACCTCTAATGAATTCAGGAAGCTTAAATGTTCACATTAACGTTATCGCATTTCTTCCTCATCAGCGCCCACTTAAAATAATCAACATTATATAAATAGTGTTGTACAAAATCGGAGCGGTAATGGAGTTCAAATGGGCAAACCCTCATCAGGTCGATGGCTCAGTTTGGCATATTTATCGCCGAGGACATTACTTCAGCGGACCTTATTTCTGAAATTTGTTATACTATTGTTACAAGAACGATTTTTAGGCGAATATATTATTTTATTTATATCCAACATGTAATATAGTACAATCAAGGACTGCAAGAACAGTGGTGTTGAGTTCAAGCCCCAGTACGAAACACGGTGTGCCGTATGAGTACACCTTGATTTTTCAAGATTTTTTAAAATAAATTTTATAAAAAATTAATTTATTTTATTTTAAACTAGCCTTTGCTTGCGCCTCCGCCTCTATCAAAAGCTAGTTTTCGGGTTGTATCTCAAGTTTCCGATATAGTAGCAGGATAAAATGTATACCAGTTTTTAAGTCTAGTCAAGATCTATCAAATAAAAAAAGTTGTATTAAAATCCGTTCAGTAGTTTTTGCGTGATGCGCGAACAAACAAACAGATAAACAGACAAACAGACAAAAAATCTAAAAAGAAATGTTTTGCGTTTAGACACGCCTATATAGCCTATTACAGTATTTTTTTCTCAAATATCTTAAATGTACAGACACAGCTCTGTTACAGTTTTATTTTATTTTAAATATATTTTTTATTTACAAATTATTACTGCTCGGTGAAGAAAAACACTGAGAGGAAACTTTAGAGACTTTTCTGAAAGGCTTTTGTAGACTGCCAACTCACACTAGGCCAGCTTGGTGGACTACGACTTAAATCCCTCTAGTTCGTAGTAGAGACATGGGTCTCCCCCAATAGTGACGGAAAAACCCTGACCTTGCTTCGAAAGGCACTTAAGCAGTGGGTCCTGACAGTCAAATAATATACTTGAAGCCGTTACAGGATGTCAGAGACCTAAGTATAAAATCTGACTCTAGCTTTGTTCTAAGGTAGCCAGATGTCCTAGTTGGGTCGTGGAAGTCAGGCAGCAGGCCGTGTAAATATTGGTGAATTAATTATAGAATATCATCGTAAAACAAGGAAAATATGCTTTTTACAACACTGCACCCCTTCAAGAAGTAACCCCAGAAACCTCTTCAAGAAGAAACCCCAGAAACTTCTTCAGGAAGAAACCCCAAGATATACTTCTTTAGGTGAGTAAAAACTCTGGAGAGGCCTTCCTTATCCTCTCTACCCCTACGATAACACATTCCACTCCAATAAAATATAATTCTATTAAACTAGAGTACAGGGTATTTAAAATCGATGTTATGATTAATGATTATGTTATGATGCTGACTCCCAGCAATACACGGTACAAAGTACTTTTAAAGGCACGTGTTGCATCACATCGTTTACATCACGATTTTCGAACAATAAAATTATCAACAATATCTACTGAAATGTGATAGAGTATTCAGTATATTCACGAATATTTTCACGAAAATGTACCTACTTATTTAATACAAAATGTTTACGCTCATTCCAAGACATTACTGTAATAACATTTCCATATCGTCACGTTTTGGGCTGACTACTCAATGGCATTCCATATTTATCAGCCGTAGAGATTCTGCTTATTATTTTTTCAGTTAGCTTTTTCTTACTATAAGTGTGGCAAAAGAGCTTACGGCCTGAAGGTAAGTGGCGACCATAGTACTTATAAGCGAATAATATTAGACGTATTACTTGCCCGTTGCCCTCAAGGGATGGATAAAGGGGGAATGTGGAGAGGTTTGAGTCTTTGCGCTCAGTCAGTGCTCTCACAAACCGTGACAGTAAGAATACTTACCTTTACTATTATGTTGACACTGTGTGAGAGGTTTGTACGACTTAAAATAAATATGTACTATGAGCCAGAGATTTTTTAATTGCTTGAGAAGTTTTTACACACGCATAGAGCTGTAATAGTGACTACATTTGAAATCCTTCTCAAACTGAGAAAATACCTCTGCTAAACAGTGTTGTAGGTAACAGTTTATTCCGCTAAGTACGGGTAGGTGACGGCGCACGGCTGCTTGTTTAGTTTACCAAAAAGAGGTCTTCTGCAAAACAGGAATTATTTTACAGGATTATACATTTTGATCTGTATTTTAGCACTTGAAATACTCAGCTACTTTTAAAGAACCTTAGTGCGAGTGCGACCACGTTCTCTTTTTCCACATTCACAAATAATTTGTTCTTTCTAAGATTATTATTTACAAAAGTAGTTTGTATTAAAAAGGGTAGTTACCCAAGTAATTACTTGTAAATTATACTCTACAATACGTTCGTCAAAACGCAACTTACAGGATTTTTTAATTACCTACAGCTTGACGAAACAGGAAAACGAACAACTTCATTTAGACTCTTCTACGTAAAACAAACGACATAAAATTTTAATGTGTCATTTAGACATTATGGCTTCATGGCTTCATAATAAAGTAAATGTTAATTTAACTTGTTGTACTGCCACAATTAAATAGGTAAAATTACTGTTCTATTAGCCTTTGCTCGCGACTTTGTCTATATGGACTTTCGGATTTGCACTCTAAGGGACTGAAATTATTTCTGTGCAAATATAGCTACACTTTTCTTTCGCTTTTCTTTTGTTAGGAGGAAAACCACGTCGTTCGATGCAGCGAATAGGGTGGGGTGGGAACCTCTCCCACTAAATAAATGTGCTCTCCTCCTGTACTGGCAGAACACTAGAACTAGTAGACATTATTCCAGTGGTAAATATAGCTATCCTTTTTTTTTGTTAAGGCTGGAAAAAATGTTCCTAACCGCACATCCCGTCGTTAGGGGCAACGAACAGAATAGTGTGGGGCCTTCATCCACTAAAGTAATCCGCCGTGTGCCGTCTCTCCGCCTTTATTGGCAGGCCACTGGAACTATGTTAAATTCCTTCGGTGGTAAATATAGCTATCCTACCGTCCATTTCCGACATACAAAACAGCCTTTGTCCTTTTCTGACCTCCAGGCAATATGTATACAAAATTACATGACGATCAGTCGAGTAAGTTCATAACAAATAAACTTACTTCCATATTTATAATATTAATAAGTACGAGTATATATCCCACGCTATCTATAGGACGTATTATTCTATTCTGATTAGGTAAAAAAAAAAGCCCAAATGTCGCGGCCCTACCCTATAATTTTAGACTGGATTTCTTGAATGAATTTTAGTTACTAAGTTTACAGCACAAAGACATTTGAGCAGTGGCAGTCAGAAGCTGACCTGAAAATTCTAGTCGAGGTAATGACAGAAGATTGTAAAACAAGGGGCCTACATGTGAATTCATATTACTTGCGCGCTATTGCGTCCCGACTTGCTCATTGGTAGATAATTTCAAGTTCTAGAACTTTCCCGATCTATGTTTGTGATTGGAGTAGCCATAGAACGTTCTCGAACCCTGGAATACTCTGCTCGCATCCGGGATCGCATGATGGCTATATAAGGTAATATAATGTGATTATTACCTTTGTGGGTGTGGAATCATGCGACCCATTGGTAATCATTTAACTGAGTAGGGGATCTAGGCAACGCGCTTTTTAAGTTCGCGGATATCGTGTCCGGTATAATTGAATATGCGACTTTACAATTTATTTAATTATTTGATCGGTTACATCGTAACAATGTGGATTCAGTCGGGATGGAAGGTACACCACTGATATAGAGAGAAAACTAATTGCGGGAAATAGAGTAAATGGAGCATTGAGACAACTTCTCGACAGCCACCATCTCAGCCAGTAAGCACGTGTCACAATACACAATGCAGTGCTTCTTCTAACATTATTATATGGAAGCGAGAGTTGGGTATTAGAAAAGTAGCATGAGAGTTAAATCAATGCGATCGAAATGCGATTCCCTTAGAGCAGGATAGGAATTGATGCGTCTGGTGTAGCCAGCGTTTATAGGTCTATACGCTATAGTAGCTTCTTCTATCAGGTAGGCTTATTTTTCGTAGTATAAAAACATAATAATTTATTTTCAGAGACCATGGTTGGGGTTACAAAAAATGTTCGCGACGAAAGTGCTGTAACAAGTCGGGCGATTTATAGCAAGACCGGGGTTTAATCGAAGTAGAAACTTACTGGAAAAGTTAATAGTTTTACTGACTGCCTCGATTCTATCAGTTTTAATAGTCTTTAAAGGATTCTATTTTTAACCTACTAGCTGCAGCTAGCGACTTTGTGGGCCCCAGATACATATGATATAGGTAAGTACGTCATTCTATGACACGCTAGTTATATTTATGCAAACCAGTCTCCACCAGTAGCACCAGTTCATGAGTCTTACGTGGCTCAGTCATCACCCCCTCGCCATATTAGAGGGAAGGAAATGACCCAAACCACAATGCGACAATCGTTGAAATTCACAACTTTAAATTTTTTTAATTAGGTTGGATTGTTTAATAGTTTGAGTGACTGCTGATCATGAGGTCTCGTGTTCACATGCGGTGTTATTGAGGTTTTGCGTAAAAAATAAAATTCTCAGTAACAGCCCGGAGTTTGGAAATGTGGCCGGTAGACAATAGGCTCGCCCCTTATTTAGTGGGACTTAAACATAACTGGCGAATCGTGGGTGTGTAATATACCTCCAGCTATCCCTTTGGGAAATACAGGCGTGATGCTATGTTTTTTTTTGATTATCTATGAAATATTATCCCATATAAGGAAACCCTTTAATCATATTACTAAATAGGAGTTTAAAAGCTTAAATTTAGCCAATATTTTCATATCTGTTGTATAAAAAAGTATCCTTTCAATAATCCCCAGCAGTATTCCTAAGTAAACTTTAACTCTACCAAGCCGTCATTTTTCTCCTAAATTCACGTTGTAGCTAATATAATTATGTTTCCAAGTCCAGTATGAACGTTTGTAAAAGACAATTGACCTTCAATACCCACCCTTCCGACTTCATATTACATCAATAACAAAGTTGCAGATAACTTTGGGGTTATTGGTTGTCGTACAAGTCACGAGAGAGTAGCGGGAATACAAAATTCTCGATGATCCCACTGTTGAGCATGTATTTCTCGTCAGTATGAAGTGTTATATTGAGAGTTTTATATATATTTTCGATCTAGTTGACGGTTTGTTTTTAGCGTTCCTTTCTACCACGTACAATGTAATTTCGAACAACCTACCTGCAGCGGTGTTTGCACAGGCATTTTTTTCTTTAAACGAGGTTTGAGAAGAACACTTTTTCACGATGCAGCGGTTTGGCTGTGCCCCTGGTGTTGTAAACATGGTTACCACTATATACGGCCGCTTGCTCGTCTGTCACAGTTTGCAATAAAATGGGGATTTATAACATAGTCCACTATGCTGGCAGAATGCTGGTTTGACATACTTCACAAGCCGTCTTCAGTGATATGATTTCTGAGCATGTCCAATGCTAAGAATCCCAATTAAATTAATAACAGTAATTGCTTGATTAGTGAAAATCGCTTCCTGCTTATAACTTATGCATCTCATAACGCAGAAGCTCTTTTGCGGACTGTGCTATAAATTTTTGTACCTCCTGTCCTGCTACGATTTATGTGTTTGAAGATACGTGGCCAATGGATATTGCTCCATTATTATATTATACATGAATAACAGCCTATCAAACTCTAACTTAGATGATTTATTACAACCTAACTTCTATACGCGACTTTTGCTGCGTGCACCTCAAAATTTGATCTAAATATAAATTAAAAATTGATTAAATTACGGGATAAACAATATTACCCGTTATATTGCTTGGGCATGTTGCCGGGTTGCCATTGCTCGACAAACCGACAACCGTTGGGGGAAAAAGGTTTCCGAGTGGCAAGCAGCGTATGGCGGCCCCCCATCAGATGTATCGACGATCTGATCAAAGCCGCAGGCAGCTATTGGATGTAGTCGGCACAAGACCGCTCGTTGTGGTGCTTTCTTGGGGAGGCCTATCTCCAGCAGTGGACCTATGAAAGGCTGATGGATGGATGGATGATTGCTTGGGCTAGTGGAAAAATGCTTTCCAGACAGTGCCTTCAAGACATCACCACCAATTCATATATTTCAGTAAACCAATAATTTTGAGGGATATATTGTGAAAGTGGAAGGTACAGGAGGAGACCGAGACTCACTTATCTAGACCAAATCGGTCATGTATTGAACGAAGGTGGAGTCAGGAGTCTCCGAAACCGGCGAGCGTGTATGAAGAGAATTATGAATGTTGAGGAAGCGAGCTATGTATGCAATTATAGCCTTTTGGCACTCTGGTCTCTCTTCCTACCTTGCAAGGGAGATAGGGTGATGATAAGTAAGTAAGTATATTGTGAAGCGTCAGTAAGCTATGTCATTTACTGAGACAAAAATGTTTGTCATATTTAATTCAAACCCGTTCAACTTTTCTAACGTGATCGAGATCACTTATATCAAGGAGAAAGCATAATTAATACTTTACTTCTCCACCAGGGGCAACCAGATCAAATTCCGAAAAAACTATAAAGAATTTTTTTTATCTATTTATTACCAACCTTTAAAGTGACCATCTTTTAAAGGTTCGCAAGTAAATATTGGGGACAAAATAATGTTTGTTAACGCATGCGGTAGGTATGAAGACCCCTTTGAGGACCTAGGTAAATGTTTAAGGGGTACGATAGCTTGAATTCCTACAAAGAGAGGTATTTGAACCACTGTCCAAAACTTGTATGTCAAGTATGATAGGCATAAAATTTGTTGGTATTAATAAGTACTAGTTTCTGCACGCGGATTCGTCCGCGTGGACTTCAGAATATAAATGCTCTTCTACATTTTTCTGATTTAAAAAGTGTGTTTATGTGTTTAGATATTTTTTGTATATATTTTTAGCATTTGACATGCTAAGCACTATACATTAAACACAAAGTAAAAAATGTGAAATCGAAAATAACAGTCACGAGCAGGATTTGAACCTGCATCTCCTGGATACCGTCCAGATGCTTTGCCAATTCAGCCATCGTGACAATTACTCCTGACTGCTAATTTCGATAACACATTCATACTTAACGTCGTTGGGTGACGCCAGCGCCATCTGTCGGAAGTATTTTCATACATTATACCGACCACTTTGTGTTTAATGTGTTTATGTGCTTTTTAGGGCTCCAGAATATAATGTATGCAAAATTTACTGATGATTGATTTAGTAGTTATGACAAACAAATAAACAAACTCACTGTCACTTCCTATTATCCACATAGAAAAAACACCTAAGAGGCTTAGCCCCTGCGATCTAGCTTGGTATTTTTGAAGGCTCCCTTCACCCCCTAAATGGGTCGAGTAATATGGGTACGGTCCCAATTGTGCAGTGATAATATACATTTAATGTTAAAAATGTTTTTTTTTTATACAACGTGGGTGGCAAACAAGCATACGGCCCACCCGATGGTAAGTGGATACCGTAGCCTATAGACGCCAGCAACACCAGATGCATCACTCGCACGTCACCATCTACAAGGAAAGGGATAGGAGGTGGATAGGAAGAATAATAAGGACAGTATAGGTAAGGAGACGATGGGAAGGATAATAAGGAGAGGATATGGAGGGGGTTTGGGCCTCCGGCGGTCTCACTCACCATACGAAACATAACGGTAGGAACACGGAGTACGAAAAATACTATCGTTCTTACACGCTGACCTTATGTGAGAGGGTGGTACTTCCCCGATCGAGCCCATTCGTGCTGGGAATAAGTAAGGCTACCACTAGAATTATAATCATTTCCAGTCCGCGAAATGAAATGGTGAGCGATGGCTTGGTAGTATTCCTAGTATTGATTCGCACGAGAGGCGTTTTTTTATTTTTTTATTATTTATTGCCAATGGTGGCAGACTAGCAAACGGCCCACCTGATGGTAAGTAGTAACCGCCGCCCATGGACTATGGCAACACCAGGGGCACAGCCAAGTCGCCGCCTACCGTGAGTAAAGTACTCTTCTCAAACCTCGTATAAAGAGGGACAAGTCGTAACGCTGGGAAAACACCACAGCAGGAAGTTCATTCCAAATCTTACACGTACGTGGTAGAAAAGAACGCTGAAAACCAACCGTCTTGGACGAGATCGTCTCCAGGTGGTATGGATGAACCCTAGTACGGCGTCTCGTGGTCCGGTGGTAAAACGGCAATGTTGGTACCACCTCAAACAGTTCCTCAGAGCACTCCCCGTTGAAGAGTCGATAGAGCACACAGAGAGCCTTAAAGTCTCTCCGCCGCACCAACGACTCCAGCTCATCCGTGAGATTGGGATCATCGACAATCCGAACAGCAACGGTTACCTCTTGCTATTGGTGGTCCATACCTCGTCTGCCTTTATAAGCAATAAAAATGCCTTAATAAACATAAAAATGTAAAGCAAGTAACAAGTTTTGTCCGTGTGGTGACGGACTAAGAATACAAGTGTCACTATCCCATTCTTTCCCACGGGTGTCGTATGAGGCGACTAAGGGAAGTAAGCAATTATCATCCATTGCATGATTAGTGGTAGGGCTGGGTACCAAGTGGGAGTACTCACTTGGTATCGGGCCCGAGCGGGTTGGTACCACCATCTCCCGTGTGACCGGCCATGAAGCATATCGTTGCGTTTTGGCTGTAGCAGGAGATAGCCGTTTATATTTCATTTCATATCTGTGAAATGAATTGGTGGGCAGTGGCTGGACAATACTCTCAGTATAGTCGAGTCCATGGGCGACGGTTACCATTTACCATCAGATGGACCGTGGCTTTTCTGCCCATACATTCAATAAAAAAAAAGCAAATTGAGTACTTAAATAATACTCCTTTCTCGAAGTTAGATAAAGATATCTTCAAAAGCAAAAGCTTGTAAAACAGAAAGTCTTCCTGCAGATGCCTAATCCAAGTACTATTTTATTACTTTATAACTTAAAATGTAACTTTATTAAATCTCTTTACTTATAAGATTTTTTCTTTGTATGAGTACCGAGGGGGTTATAACTTTGCGTTTTCTTGTAGAAATATCGTAAAAACAAGAAAGTATCTTTATTTTATGATGAAAAATTATACGTAACTTTTAGGATTATGAATTTTATTATACAATCTACTCTGACCTACAAAATAAAATTATGGCATGTAGGGATATCTCAGCCAAGATTGTGATATTGACATTGATAATTGTTTGAGGACTACGGATGTCCAATGCCTGTGTTGTAGATTTTATTCCATCCATCCATCCATCAGCCTTTCAACGTCCACTACTGGACACAGGCCTCCCCAAGAGAACCCCACAACGAGCGGTCCCGTCATGGGGGATAATGCGGTAATCGCCACGCTTGGCAGGCGGGTTGGCGATCGCAGTGGATGTTGTTAATACTCGAGGGAGTGCTGCTGCCCACTCCCCCGTTATTCCCTCAGTCGGCTCTTACGACTCCCGTGGTTAGAGAGGGGTGGGACAATTCTAAAGCCGGCCCCACACGGCAGGTTTGATTATTATTTGTCTATCTACAAATGTTAGTTCTGAGTCAGGACGTAAGTACTTGTTGATACTGAAATTATATGTTTTAAGTTATCAGTGATAGAGGGATAATTTTACATAGCCGAGCGTCGTTTAAACAAAAAAAAAAGCTACCAAAAACGACGTAGTTTAACACACCTTAAGTTATAACAGCATAAATAACTGCTGACGTATCGCGTGATCAACTAACATTGACTTGTAGAGCGGGAAAGACGACGTTTACAGTCGTCCATAACCGTCCGACGCTCTCGCTTTTTTGTACTACGAGGGTAGCAGACCACCTAATAGTAAGCGGTTTCCGTAGCCTGTTGATGCTAAAAACACCGGAGGCATCACTTGCGTGTCCCCATCTACAAGGAAAATAAACGAAGTATCTACCGTCATTTTACACTGATCTTCTGTGAGTATCACCCGATACTGTTTCGGTTGAGACGGCCCTTTACAAGCAAAGCTCTATCACTACTCAATGCTCTCAAGCTTGCTGTAGTCGCTTGTCGCAGTCGCTTGTGACCCATTCTCCTAGGTGAGCGACGCGACGCGACACGATGCGACGTATTATCGCGTTTGTTGTTCACC
The DNA here is from genome assembly GCA_948253155.1 of Leucoma salicis. Taxonomy (NCBI): domain Eukaryota; kingdom Metazoa; phylum Arthropoda; class Insecta; order Lepidoptera; family Erebidae; genus Leucoma; species Leucoma salicis. The sequence goes on from OX411812.1 coordinate 2,618,095, forward strand.
TAGGACAACGAGTTACAGTGCCGTGTATATTCACGTTAAATTAGCAACAAAACAATTGTTCTCATTCACACTATGGACAGATACCTGTAGTAATCTTTACTGCAGTAATTTCGTTACATTCGAAACTGGTGACCCTTTCGTTTCTCATGGGAAATCAACAGGGTCGCCGTAGTAATAATTTGTATGAGGCACGAGTCTCAGCGTCATTCTGGTGCTGTGACCGTTCACTTTATCTGATTGGCGTTTTACTAGTCCCTGAACTGGTAAATTGGAGTATTTTGTAGCGTTTGTATTTTCTCGTATTGTAAAGAACTTTAATGTTATGTTATCTTTATCCCACTTCAAAAAGGGATGCAGTTCTCTATTTATTTTGTATTTTAATGAACACAATGCGCGAAAATTGTTAATCAAATAAACAGTCACGAGCAGGATTTGAACCTGCATCTCCTGGAAAATCGTACTAGACTTTGCCAACTCAGCCATCGTGATCATTTCTCAGGACAGTGAATTCCAATAACACATTCCTTCTTATATATTGTCTTGGGTGATTTACGATTTTAAAATTTTTGCACTTTTTGTTCTTTTATATAGCATTGCAAATGCTAAACAAATATAAAATATCAAAATATTTGTATTTAAGTTTTTATGATTATTTAGAGATTTTTTTAATAATATGAACCGATATCGATGGCTCATGATTGTTTGGCCTTGGGTTTCGGTGTAATTTTTCAATTGTAATTTATTTATTAATTTTCAGTGTAATTTATTTTTCAAGTAAATACTTCCTTAGTCGCGACTTGAAAGTAACTCCGATTTTTTTTCGGACGGAAGTAATTCAAACGGAAGTGACGTTCAGTAAAAAAACGCATAGATCATTTACGGGAGTAGCTTAACTATAGTGTGAGCATATGTGTTATTTACATATTAATTAATAATTTTTAGTAATACATTACACCTAAATGTTATAATAATAATAATTGAATTCATTAATCTTATTTATCTAAATACTGGGCCTTAATATCCTCAGAAGCAGTCAACGACACACGAATCACGGGGAGAAAATGGTATTTGACATTTACAGACTAATAATAAGAGATATAAACATACTTTGGAAAATCCAAAACTGCACGCCTCATAATCTTTATTTTTCATAATAACATTGATTATTTAATAACTAAAAATGTATTGGTCTTACTAAGTAGTTTTCAATAAATCACATAGATAGCGCTAATTTCAAAAAATGCTAATGTGTTTCTCATGTCTTATACGCCATCTAGCGCTAATTTTAAGAAGTACTAATATATTGGTCTATAGAAGTAGTTCTACGAAATAAGGTATAGGCTATATATACTAAAACCAGCGCTTTTAGTATATCACTATACCATCGAGTCAAGCGTAAATATTCACTATTTTTTGTTTATTTAATAACAATTAAACCACATCGAATCAGACCATGAAAAGTAGTAGGCCTCTATTCGTAATTGTACTGAAGTTAATAAGAAAAAAAATCTCGATTAGTAAAGTATTTTGGTTGTTATCTTGTTAACATACTACTGTGTCAAGAAAGTACCGGGAAAAGATCAATAATACACAAAATTTATTCATCCAAATTTATTTTATCACCTTCAAATTATGCTCCTTCAGAAACGATAGACTTACGCCAACGAATAATCCAATCATCAAAACATTTTTAACGCTGTTTCCGGAATTGAGTTCAGTTCTCGCCGCGAATTCTCCTTTATGTTTTCTACCGATTGAAAACTGGTGCCACGAAGTGGTAATTTGAGTTTAGGAAAAAGAAAGAAGTCGGCTGGAGCCATATCTGGTGAATATGGTGGTTGCTCGATGGTATTTGTTGAGTGTTTGGACAAAAATTCATTCACAATGATGGCCTTGTGATGCGCCTTTGCCATTATCGTAGTGCAAAATCCAAAAATTTTCTTTCCACAAATCTGGCCTTTTTCATCGAATTTGCTCTCTTAAGCGCCACATAAGACTCAAATAATATTCTTTATTTACCGTTTGACCTTCTGGCAAAAATTTTGAGTGCACAACACCGCGATAGTCAAAGAAAACAGTCAACATGACTTTGACTTTTGATCGACTTTGGCGTGGTTTTTTCGGTTTCGGTTCAGTTGGAAGTCGCCACTCTGAAGCTTGTTGACTAGTTTGCATGTCAAACTCGTAAACCCACGTCTCGTCACCAGTAACAATGCGTTTCATGGATGTTGGGTCGGAATTGACTCGTTCTAGCATGTCCTCAGCGACTCTCATGCGATTGAGTTTTTGGAGAAAATTCAGGTCAAAGAAGAATTAGAATTGTCCCACCCCTCTCCACCCACGGGAGAGTAAGAGCCAACTGACGACGGGAGAGTAGGCAGCAGCACTCCCTCGAGTATTAACAAGATCCACTGCGATCGCCAACCCGCCTGCCAAGCGTGGCGATTACGGCACTATCCCCCATTCTTGGGGAGGCCTGCTGATCATGAGGTCTCATGATCGATCCCCAGGTCGAGCAAATTAAGCTTTTTCCTAAAAAGAAAAATTCTCAGTTGTCCGTGTGGTGGTGGACTAAGAATATAAGTGTCACCACGGTCTTTCCTACGGGTGTCATACGATGCGACTAAGGGAAGTAAGCAATTATCACCCATTGCTTTAGTGGTGGTAGGGCTGGGTACCCAATGGGAGTGCTCACTTGCTATCGGCCCGAACGGGTTAGTACCACCATATCCCGTGTGACCGGTAAATGGAGCACATCAGTGTATTGTTGGTAAGTATAGTAGGAGATTGATTGTAGTCGAGCCGTTTATTGTATCATTTCATATCTGTGAAATGAAATTGTAGCAGCGGCTTGACAATACTCTTGGTATAGTAGAGTCCATAAGTAGCGGTTACCATTTACCATATGAATTAAAAAAAAGCAGTTCGAAATTTCGAAATGTGCCCGGTAGACGGCAATAGGCTCGCGCCCTAATACGTGGAACTTAAACATAGTTAGCGAATCGTGGGTATGTAATAAACCTATGCCTACCCCTTTGGGGAATACAGGCGTGATGCTACGTTATTATGTTATGTTATCCATTCATAGTGAACAATTTAATCTGCCATTTCCATATTTGGCAAACAACAATGTTACTTTATTTATTATCTCATGTGTCTAGTTTTTGTACGTCAATTTTCAATCAACGCTCTGGCAGAGAGCCAGGGATTACTAAAAAAACAAATTAAAATAAAATTTTAACAAAAAAACGCATTGACAGATAAAATAGGTATTTTGCACAATTTGAAGCTTAAATAACGAAACAATTTGTGTATGACGCGTGTAGATTTTCAAGCAGAAATGTGCAGCATTGTTTTTAGAAGTCACTCAAACACTGCGTGTTTTTTCGAATTTGAGAAGTTCCCTGGTGTATCTACGAAGTCTAAAATCGAACTCACTTTGAAAACCAAATACATTAAAGAACAGTCGATTTCCTTGTCAACAGCAGCAGCAGCAGACATTCGGAAGTATAGGTCATTAAGACAAATGTGATGAGGAGCACTTCCCCGGATTGGAAGGGACGCAGGTTCAATTCCCGCTCGCACTAAAGTTCTCTTTTTCCTCATTCACAAATAATAATTTGTACTTTAAAGTAGCTGAACATGTCAAGTGCTAGAAATACAGATCAAAATATTTAAAAACACGCCATCAAATAGTATGAATTTACATGCAAAATTAAACTAGCCATATTAGATTAATGCATGTAAATGCCTTCCGAGAGGTGGCGTTGGTCATTAAGACAAATGTGATGAGCAGATTGGGTATGGCCGAAAGGTAGTGCGGTAGCTCAGTGGATTAGAGCACTTCCCCTGATAGGAAGGGACGCAGGTTTGATTCCCGCTCGCACTAAAGTTCTCTTTTTCCTCATTCACAAATAATAACTGAGCATGACAAGTGCTAAAAATACAGATCAAAAAGTACACCGTCATCTGTGGCATCTTTACTTTCCGTGGGCATCTTGACATAAGCATACCCTATACTAGTTAACAATCAATATTTTTTTTTCTGTGGCATTTGACGCAATTTAAGATATATTGGTAGATTTTGTAATAAATTGTGGTATCCCAAAAAGTTTTTTCAGCTAGTAACTTCGATAATTGTCAAAATATTGAGCTTTTTCATTCTATGTGGTCAATTATATTTGCAACGTGATCACATAAAGATTGGTATTTCATACAGAAAATAAAGTGCAGGTAAGTGGGTTATATTAAATAGTATATGACATATTGTTATTAAGGCGTATCACAATGATTCCCATAAATCCTTTTTGACTTTTTGGAAAAGGTAATGTTGCTTTTGGTTAGGTAAAGTTACCTTACTTAGTACGAAGGCAACTTTACCTATGACTAGGGTTGTCAAATTTATCATACAAATTCCTGAGTAACCTGGTTTTGTGTTGGAATCGTTTTCAGATTTCATTTAGTTATTTAGAAAAAATCTGTTTAAATACTAAATATATATAGATCTCTATTCGTTTAAGACATATTATGGTGTGAAAGAATTACACGAGTAACAAATTTGTCTGATTACCTACCTATTTCAGAAAGTTGTATTCAAAATGCCCCCAAAAAGGCGTGCCAAACAAAGAAATAGAAGACGTTTGGGAGCGCGACGTTACAAAATCTAGGTACTCTGAAGACATGCTGTAATGGCTGTTGATTTAGTTAGAAGAAAAAAATACAACTTCTTACAAAGCTGAGAAGCAGTTTGGCATACCGCTACGGACCATAGAAAAAGAGTGAAAAACTAATATTTTTGAGTATGCTAAGTACCTATTGTTACCTACCTATTGTTTATTATTTTTAACAAATTTTAATTTCCAGAATAGGTAGTTTTTATTATTATACTGTGTTTATAATAGGTATTAAACTGTAATGCAAAATTTCCTGTTGCTAGGTTCCTTTAACAATAATTAAAAAATATATTTAACGGATGAAAGCAGGATAACAAAAAAGATACATATGGCGAGTGTGAATGGTGCAGTTGGGAGGGGTAGACCTCGTCAAACGTTCTTAGATCAAATCAGAGAAGTTCTCGAGAAAGGTCAGGTCAGAAGTACCCTTAACCGACGTGCATGTATGCAGAATATAATGACAGTGAATGAGGCAAAAAAGATGAGCAAGGATCGTGGCAAGTGGAAATCCGTTGTCTCTGCCTACCCCTCTGGGAAAAAGGCGTGAGTCTATAAATAAATAATACTTATTGTATTTAACGTATTATTATTTTTTGACAACCCTGATGAAATCCACCCATTTCTATAAATATTTTGAAATTCTTGGGGCAACTTTACCTATGTATTAGTAATGATTATTGATACGAAGATAATAGCTTGAAAAATAAATACTTCGCTTTTCTATCGGCAGGAGTATTGGTAGCTTTACATCATGTGCTCTCTGGTATAACTATTCAATGCAAACTGTAGGCTAGGTAAAGTTGCCAAAAATGTGTCAATTTTACCCTGCTCATATTCTTAGTTAATATAGCGAATCTATGAGAGATTTAGTAGAATTCAATGGTTCAACCAAAAGAGAGACCTTTGTTACAAAATAAATAAAAAAATACTCAAACAACTAGCTCTATATTGAAGTAAATTACATAAAAGTAAAAAATTATGGTAATGTTGCCACAGTTGACGATAACTATATTAAAAAAGTTGAATAACACAATATAAATATTTTGCCATACTCGTATACAGGATATTTTTTTAACTAGTGCGCAAACTTTTTTTGGTGGTTCCATATCAGTAATAGAACACATTTCCATTAATTGTTTAATCCGATTTTAAAATTTTTTTGTCCGACTTGAAATCAGTAAAATATGGACACCAAATCTTACGAGCAACTAGAAGCTTTATTTTCTGCATTTTGATAAATTGGAACTACTCTTACAAATAACTTCAAGTCACAGCCTAATCTTAAAAAGTTTATTTTGAACCTGATAAAATTAGCGGTCAGTAACCCGCATAGATACCTACGCGTCGGCGCAATGACCGAGCGCCGATGTAGGTATACCTACGGAAGCGCGCGCGTAGTGTGACAATAAAATCTGTTTCAAAAGTTAAACCTTTCGTTAGCGATAACTTTATTTTTTAGTACTAAGACATATCAAAACAAAAAAAAACGTGTTTAAGTTTATTCTCTCAAAATTTGCGCACTGGTTATAAAATTACCCAGTATATGAACACAAAATGCGTTTTTGTACTTGACATGCTCAGATACTTTAAAGAACAAATTTTATGTGAAATGTGGAAAAAGAGAACTAGTGCGAGCGGAAATCGAACCTGCATCCCTTCCGATCCAGGGAAGTGCTCTAACCGCTAAGTCGTAAAGACAAATGTGATGTGGAGATTGGGAATGGCCGTTGGTCAGTACGATTGCTTAGCGGTTAGAGCACTTCCCCGGATTGGAAGGGACAACGGTTCGATTCCCGCTCGTACTAAAGTTCTCTTATTCCACATTCCACAAATAATTTGCTCTACAAAGTGCGTTGTTTTCGATTTCATATTTTTGCTCTTTGTGTTAATTTTTAGATGCATGTCAAATGCTTAAAATTTATATAGTAAAAATAACAAATATGGATAATATTAAGGTTATTTATTATTAAGGTAAATGTTCATACATCCTATTATAAACAATGGCGTCGGATTATATCAAAAATTTCTGTATTATGCGAACTCACGTTTCATTTCGTCTTATCCCGACTTTGTTGCAGCCTTATTAGAATCTCTATGCTTCGCGTAAACGGCTAAGCGGCAGGTACCGCAATAGTTAATTAAAAAGTAAACCTAAGCTTAGAAATTGTTTACATAATATATAAACTTTTCTTCAAAAAAATACAAACACCTTGCAAGTTTATGTTTTGTAAGGATTATCAGAAAAATGTGTATATTTAGGAGTATATGTCAAATGTCGTTTAATAATGAATAATATGAGGTTTTCAAATCCTAATGTTAATGTTCTAAATTCAAATTAAATTTTCATAGGTTTCGTATTTTCTTTAACAAGTCATTTTTATCCTGTATGGAGTATGAAGGTAATTGATTAAACAAACACACGTAAATGAAAAAAAAACTAAGAAATGTTTATTTAATAACTTGTATTCCCTCCACGAGCTCTTATTACTGCTTCCATACGGTTCTTCATCGATCGGATGAGAGTCACGATCTAATGTTGTGGCATTCCATTCCATTCCTCTTGGATTGCATTTTGCAGCTGGCTAAGTGTTTCTGGGGCAGGATCTCTTGCCCGAATTCGTCTCTTTACTTCATCCCATAGATGTTCAATCGGGTTCATGTCCGGGCTTCTTGCTGGCCATTCCATAATGGAGATACGGGCTTCGGTAACATAATCTCGTACGACGCTCGCGGTGTTAGCCCTAGCATTGTCGTGCATGAATATGAAACCGTTGCCAATAAAATGTGCATAGGACATCACGTGAGGCTCAAGACACTGTTCGGTGTACTGATGACTGTTTAGTGCAGGCAGACGTGGCTCAGACACAAAAACAAGCTCTGTCTTACCGTCGGCGCTGATTCCTCCCCAAACCGTCCACGAATCGCCACCATAGCTGACCTTTTCTTCAATGCAGCATTGTGCAAAGCGTTTTCCATCTCTTCTGTAGACACTGTTTCTTCCGTCGTTACCATAAGCATAATTTTACACTCATCAGAAAAGAGGAACTTATTCAACTGGAGGTATGACCAATTGAGGTGCTCACGTGCAAAGTTAAGGCGCGCTCTTCGATGGTCTGCAGTTAATTTCAACCCATTTGCTAGCTTGTGCGGTACCAGTCCACGTTCCTTCAACCTTCTTCTAATTGTAGAGTCACTTACAGCCACCCTACGTACAACATGAAGCTGCTGCTGCAGTTGAAAAGCATTAAGGCGTCGATTTCGAAAGAAGTTGTTACAATAAATCAATCATCTCGCTCAGAAGTGACCCGATTCCTGCCAGATCTTGAACGGCGCGTGAACAAACCTGTCTCCCGATAGCGTTTGTAGACTATTCAGCCACAACACGCTGACTAAGTCCAGAATCCAGTAATGCACCCCTTGGGCGGCTTCTGCGGGCGAAGTATCCAAATGTTTTAGAAAAAACTTTTTCAGTCGTCCCAAAGTCACAGTACACACACAGTATACAAAACACACAACAAAAAGTTTTAAGATAAGTGCTAATTTTTTGTTTTCAAAGGTGAAATGTACTCCAACTCTAAACACACATTTGTCTCAAAACAGTGAACCATTTCATTTATAGGATAAGCAAATGAAATTCTAATTTTGAATTTAGAATTATCGCTTATCACTGTGATGGCCAAACTGCCAGCTATGAAATTTTGTATTTATATAGCCTGGAGCCCTGGAGAGAATGTAGTGTGTAGTAATGTATTATTATTCTTATCCATGCGGACGAATACGCGGCCTCAATCTAGTTTACTATACATTAAATCCTTTTTTGTACTGCGTCTGGGTGTTTTCTATCTATTATATGTACGTACTTACAAAAAAAATATTGTAATATATGTAATCTGGTACTCATAGTACAAGCGTTAAGTTAGTTTGAAAAAAAAAACACCGACAGTATTCACGGTTAGTCCGATAACAAAGTAAAAGTATACGAAGTGAGTACCAAGTGGGAGTGGGTACTCCGTAAGTGGGTACTTAGTACCCAACCAATAATGCAAAAAGTGCAATTTAAAAAAAAACCATAAAATACATAGCATCACGCCTGCATTCCCCGAAGGGGTAGGCAAAGCTATATTACACACCCGTGGTTCGACAGCTATGTTTAAGTCCCACGTAATAGGGAGTCAGCCTACTGCCGTCTACCGGGCACATTTCTAAACTCCGGGCTGCTATTGAGCATTTTTCTTTTTAAGCTCAATAACATTGCCCAACCCGGGGATTGAACCCGAGCCCTCATGATCAGCAGTCACTCACACTACCGCTGCACTACAGAGGCAGTGCAATTTATTTCATTAAAAATATTGCATGCTGCATATTTCTCTTCAAATATCTCTTTCATTATCTGCATTTGTGTCGAATTCCAAAGTTGAATTGTAAAATGGAATTGGAATGTCAGACTCATATTCAGACGCAGATTGATTCGAATCCATTGTGAATAGTTTTCAAAATACCCAATCGGCGAGTGCATTGTTGTATCAGTAAATTAGGGTGACCATATCCATCAAATCCAACACAAAAACTATTTTGATGCCTATTACTGTTTTTTCCAAAAATGAGAAGTGATTTGGGTCATACTCCTCCATGCTGGCTTATTGCGGATAATCGGACTTCAATTAACGAGAAAATCTCTTTTCCACACATAATTTTTACCACTCATTTTTACTTCCTTCATTAAACTATTAAGTCTTCGGTGAACTGGAAGATAAGATTATTTAATTATCAATAAATTGCTGATCTCTTTTGAAATGAAGAGGGTGTTCTAGAGAAGGGAAGAAGAGGAAAATCAAAAGAAGAGGCGTGTATTTCATACTGCAGGCTTATCATGAACTCTTATTACGATCTAGTTTAGGACCCAAACTGAACTGAATCGCAATTTCGTATCATGACGTGTCAAAGACGCAATCCTTTGTTTTTTGCCGAATCAGCACATAATCTGAATCGCATACATGACATCTTTGTATTGAAATTCGTACCAAGTTCATGGTTCACTTGACAATCTAAACAAGATCGCTCAATTAGACGTCATGGTACGAAATACAACAACACACCTATTTTGAATTGCATCGGAAATGAATCGCTAGCTAAGAGTTCATGGTAGGCTTACTGGTCAATGGTGGTTTGGTTGAATCAGCCGATAAAATCTGTCTTCCACTTGAAGATAAGACGTAACCCCAACATCAAAAGGCGAGATGCTCCATTGTAAACATTATTCATAATGCCCGAGAGCTGTGAGTATATCATCGCATATCTTCCTTAGCATATGGAAATGTTCAATGAAAAAATATCATATATAAAAAAAAATATCTTATAAATGCGAGAGTTTGTGAAGATGTTAAGATGTTTGTGGATGTCCGTGAATTACCTAAGCATAAACAACGAACTGATTTAAAAAAAAAAAAATATTATTCCACAACAGAAGCATGGATACCGCAGCAGCACAATCCTGCTTATTGAAAGTATTCCCGTTGTAATTGAATGAAATTTAGTTGATTAGATCTGACGTTGCATGTTTTGGCGTAGTTAAACGTACCAGATTTTAAGTTTAATCAAAAGCCACTAAAAGAAAAAAAACCATTGAAATCGGTTCTTCAGCATTTAAAAAAAATGTTTTATGCGAAGAGGCCTATATATCCCCTGCGATTTCACCCACGTATAATTTAAGAAATCACGTCACGGCACGTTCTTACCGAGCTTTGTCCACGCGCCAAGTCGAATGTTTAATTATTTAAATTTTTTATTTTATCTTAAAACTACGCGACCATATAACATACTACAAATGCAATTCATGATAATGAAGTAAGTATATTTCGTGCATATGCCATGCCTATTAATAAGACTCAAAAATCGCTTGCTTTTCTTGGCTTATATATAAGAAATAGGCACATGGAATCCTGGATTATTTTTAGTTGGAGTTAAGATCAGTATTTTCATATAATATTGTTTATACAGAACATAAACAATATTCTATGAAAATACTGATCAAAAATACTTTACCGTTGGATGCGGTCGGCACAAGACCGCTCGTTGTGGCGTTCTCTTGGGAAGGCCTATGTCCAGCAGTGGACGTCTAAAGGCTGATGGAAGGATGGATGGATCATAGTTTATACAACATATTATAAACCAATAATACACGCACGCGAATAATATAGCAAATAGCAGTTCGGGAGCAATTTTTATTTCGACTTGCTTAACACAAAACAATATTTATGGCTAAGCAGAGCGATGTAGCCTAATACTAGATAGTCTAAACTTTTCCTCGTAAATCTAGGTATCACAAACAAAAAAAGTTAAGTCAGACTGATGGTTCCACAGATTAGCTCCTTAGACAAACAAAAAAACAAACAAACTTTTATGTGTACAGACACAGATCTATTACAGTTTTATAATAGTAAAGACAGACTATGATTGTCTTACTGATGAGCGTGTCTACTCTCAGAGTAATAATATTTACAGGTCGTAGTGCACAAGTCATCGAGAACATATATCAGGCCAGCTGGTTTTCGCAACAGTATTTTCCTTCATTGAGCACGTGAGAATTTGTGAACGTACTCGTCCATACCTTTAAAAATTCATTCTGGTCTACGGGATCCCCTACAGAAATGTCAAACATTTTGGACATGTCACCCATGCAATTATTTGCGCGTAAGTCACAAATCAGTCAGTTTAAATAACGTGTTTACGTGATAAGTTTATACATTACGCGTGTTTTCAAGAAGGGAAAGAATATGTATCTTTAATGAAAACGTGTTCTATCGTAAACCAATCTTCAAATTCTACTAAAATTTAAATAAATTAGCTTGCGCGCAAGGTTGTTCACTATATAAAAAAAAATCTTACAAGAAAGCAACAAAATGCGAGTCTTTATTACCATAAACATAATTCACCTATAAAAGTCTTACGTAAAATATATATGGCGAGTATGAACGGCGTTATTAGAAAGAGTAGAACTTCTCGAACGTTCTCTCATCCAAGCAAGATCAGGAAAAGCTTAAACCCAGTGCATACAGGAATTTTATAATAGGGAAAAGTTAGACAGCCACCTCTCGCGCCAAGTGTGGTGTGTTAATTCCTTTATGTGATGCTCAATGGTTGTTCTGAGTCTGGACATACTCTATGTCTGTTAAATTGTATGTTTCTATAATCCCCCGCGATACAAGGACTACTGTTTAGTGCAGGGTGTTGTCTTAAAAAGACAACGAAGTTCCGTGTGATGACGGAATAAGAATACAAGTATCATCACCCCATTCTTTCCCACGGGTGTCGTATGAGGCGACTAAGGGAAGTAAGCAATTATCATCCATTGCATGACTGGTGGTAGGGCTGGGTACCAAGTGAGAGTACTCACTTGGTATCGGGCCCGAACAGGTTGGTACCACCAACTCCCGTGTGACCGGCCTTGAAGCACATCGTTGCGTGTTGGCTGTAGCAGTAGATAGCCGTTTATTCTTTCATTTCATATATAGTGAAATGAAATGGTGAGCAGCGGATTGACAATACTCTCGGTATAGTTGACTCCATCAGCGACGGTTACCATTTACCATCAGATAGGCCGTGGCTCGTCTGCCACTATGTGCAATAAAAAAAAACATAAAACAGGCAGTATTCGTTTACAATTTTACTGGTGAAGGAAATATCCTGTATGAATCCTGTATGCTTAATAGATTTTACAGGTGCCGATGATTTGTACAATCAGCCAACTATAATTTTGGGTCAGAAATGTAAACTTATGAATAATGAGCTAAATTCTGAAAAATTATTCTCTACGTGTGCGTTGATGTTTTATTTATTAAACATATTGAAAATCAATAAATAAAACAGTGAAAATTTGTCATAAAACACACAATTTGAAAAAAAAAGCCATGTGCGAACATGGCTTGATTTTTTTTTATTCTACATGGGTGGTGAACAAACATACGGCCGACCTGATGGTAAACGTAACCGTAGCCTATAGACGCTAGCTACATCAAAACCAGAAACATCACTCGCGCGTAGCCATCTCCTAGGAAAGGGATAGGAGGTAGATAGGTGGGATAGTAAGGAGAGGATAGGTAGGATACTAAAGAGAGGATAGGTATTATATTAAGGAGAGGATAGGGATGGGGTTTGGGCTCCGGCGTTCTCACTCAGCATACGAACCACAACGGTAAGAGTACCGTTGATTCACGCTGATCTATTGTGAGAAAGAATGAAAATTCTCGAAACAAATCACGTTGCAAAATGATCACTAGGTTGCATATCACAAGCATTTAATAAAGAACGATTGTATGCGAGACCACACTTTGTTTTTATCCTTTATCCAACTCCCGTAGCGGCGTTGTAAGAATTTCAATATTTCGCTCAAAGCCTAAAACGTCAGGTAATTTTATTGGCTCATCCCTTGGAGAGGAAAGGTAAACACGGGCTTTGAGTAAAGCCTGAAATATGCACATTCAACAGTCTTTGTTTGGTATCAACGTGATTGAAAACAATAGTTATATCAAAAAACTAGCCATTGCCCGCGGGTTCGCTGCAGCCAAAATCTAGTTTTTCCGTTATATCTCAGGTTCCCATTATAGTAGCGAGATAAAATGTATACCAGTTTTAAAGTATTATAATCAAGGCCTTTCAAATAAAAAAAGTTGCTTCAAAATCCGTCCAGTAGATTTTTTAAAATAAATTCTAAAATATGTTGTTTAAATCATTTTATAGAGTTTCGGTTATATCTCAGGTTTCCGATATAATAGCGGGATAAAATGTACATTCAGCCAAGAAAGTATTGGGAATGGATGATTTGTTTATGGTTCCAAATTCAAATTTTTGTATTTTTTGTTGTTGTTAGATTAGCACAACTGTTATCCATTTTGGCGCGGAGTTTGAGTTGCATCTGTTATTTATATCAAAAACAGTGATGTTTTTAGTTATATCATATCTATTGTGTATTGCGAATTTCATAATGGACAAAAACATCGAACTAAGAGTTTGTCTTAAATTTTGCATCGCCAATGGAATTTCGTGTTCGGAGTCACTGAAAATGTTACAGAAGGCTTACGGTGAATCGAATTTATCAAAAACACGTGCTTATGAGTGGCACAAAGGTTTAAAAGTGGTAGAGATATGATGGAAGATTTGCCTCGCTCTGGTAGGCCATCAACGTCTGCAACTGAAGTTAACATTGCAAAAGTGAAGGAAATAGTGAAAAAAAATGTTAACTTCGACATTGCAAATGTGAAGGAAATAGTGACTGAAGATCCTCATTCAACTTTGAGAGAGATAGCCACCGAAGTTTTTATGTCTCACGAGTCGATCTGTACGATTTTAAATAATCACTTGGGTATGAAACTTGTTTCCGCTCGGCTAGTCCCAAAAGACCTGAATGTTCTCCAAAAACTCAATCGCATGAGAGTCGCTGAGGACATGCTAGAACGAGTCAATTCCGACCCAACATTCATGAAACGCATTGTTACTGGAGACGAGACGTGGGTTTACGAGATTGACATGCAAACTAGTCAACAAGCTTCAGAGTGGCGACTTCCAACTGAACCGAAACCGAAAAAACCACGCTAAAGTCGATCAAAAGTCAAAGTCATGTTGACTGTTTTCTTTGACTATCGCGGTGTTGTGCACTCGGAATTCTTGCCAGAAGGTCAAACGGTAAATAAAGAATATTATTTGAGCGTTATGCGGCGTTTAAGAGAGCAAATTCGACGCCAAAAGGCCAGATTTGTGGAAAGAAAATTCTTGGATTTTGCACCACGATAAAGCACCTTCGCACAAGGCCGTCATTGTGAATGAATTTTTGTTCATACACTCAACAAATACCATCGAGCAACCACAATATTTTTGGCCGTGTGGGGCCAGCTTTAGAATTGTCCTACCCCTCTCTACCCATGGGAGTCGTAAGAGCCGACTGAGGGAATACCGGGGGATTGGGCTGCAGCACTCCCTCGAGTATTAACAACATCCACTGCGATCGCCAACCCGCCTGCCAAGCGTGGCGATTATGGCATTATCCCCCATGACGGGACCGCTCGTTGTGGTGTTCTCTTGGGGAGGCCTATGTCCAGCAGTGGACGTTGAAAGGCTGATGGATGGATGGATGGAACCACCACATTCCCCAGATATGGCTCTAGCCGACTTCTTTCTTTTTCCTTAACTCAAATTACCACTTCGTGGCACCCGTTTTCTATCGGTAGAAGACATAAAGGAGAATTCGTGGCGAGAACTGAACTCAATTCCGGAAACAGTGTTTAAAAAATGTTTTCTATCGTTTCTGAAGGAGCATACTTTGAAGGTGATAAAATAAATTTGGATGAATAACAAATTTTTTGTGTATTATTGATTTTTTCCTGGTACTTTCTTGACAGACTACTATACCAGTTTTTAAGTCTAATCAAGCCTTTCAAATAAAAAAAGTTGCATCAAAATCCGTTCAGTAGTTTTTGCGTGATGCACGAACAAACAAAGAGACAAACATTTAAAAAAAAATGTTCTGTGTTTAGGCACGCCTATATAGCCTATTACAGCCATTTTTTCTCGAATATCTTAAATGTACAAACACAGCTCTGTTACAGCTTTATAATCTAATATTATAAAATTCTCGTGTCGCGGTGTTTGTGGTTAAACTCCTCCGAAACGGCTTAACCGATTCTCATGAAATTTTGTGTGCATGTTGGGTAGGTCTGAGAATCGGACAACATCTTTAGTAAGAATTTGTGGTTGCCGGTCTATACTTACAGGATACGATTAATCAGTCCAATAAAAACCACTATTTTACCTACTAAAGTTTATTTATTACACTTGTCACATATATATATAGGCAAAGAACAGAAGGAATAGAATAGCAGTTGAAATACAGCGCACATAGAAATAATAGAATATTAGCGATAGCGAAATACGATAGTAAGCAACGGAGCATAAAGCGTCATACGTCTCGCGTCGATAGCTAATTTGAGCGGACTCTTTAGTCATTCCCGAAGTGTCCCGAACGGCCGCGGCGCGCGCGCATGCTTGCCGAACGCCATTCGGTCGTGATCGGGTGGGCTTGGCTATTATACACAACATGCGAATCTCTAATAATAAAAGTGAATACGTTTGTCACATTGTACATTAACAATTACATATTTTAGGTTAGATTAAGTTTGTATATGATTTTAAGTTTTAGTTTAAGTAATTAAATTTAAGTTTATGTTAAGTTTGTACATCTATATTATATTATAGAATTTAAAGTAGTTCCACTACATCACCCCCCTCCAGAGACCGTCCTACGGGCGATAATAATTAGGAAAAGTAACCTTACGCCCCGACCTAGTTCTTCTGACATGATCATCAGTACTAGGGTGATCATCTGGTATGTTCGTTTGTGGGTTTGTATGTGGTGTGAATGAAGTGTTTGAAGTGGTTGTTGTTTTGCGTTGCGGGTTTGTTCTGAGTGATTGTTGAGGTGTTTCTGAGGTATGTTGTGTGATAGGTGTATGAGTATTGTTTGGATCACGCAGTATGTAGGCCGGTTTCAGTCGATCTATGGAAACTGTCACCTTATTTCCTTTGTACAGTATTTTAAACAATTTATCACCCCGCTCCACCACCTCGTGAGGACCAGTATAAGCCGGTTTAAGGGACCCTGTTGTGCTGTCGTCTCTGAGAAATACGTGTGACGATGTAGCAAGCTGCTTAAAAATAAAAGACGCACGTCTCCCACCGTGTTGGTTAGTGGGTACCGGCCGGAGGCCCCTTACGAACTTTCGTAGCCGTTTCATGTAATCGGATACGTCAGGAACATGCTCTTCGGTGGGTTCAAAAATGTCACCTGGAAGTCGGAGAGGTTCCCCATACAGTAGCTCAGCTGAGGATGAATTGAGGTCTTCTTTAATGGCACTGCGGATACCTAGCAGCACGAGTGGTAATGCATCCACCCAAGAAGTACTGTTGTGGCATACGATTGCTGCTTTCAGCTGTCTGTGAAACCTCTCGACTAATCCATTGCATTGTGGATGATAGGCCGTAGTCCTACGATGCTGGAAACCGACTAGTTGTGCCAGGCTTTTAAATAAGGCGGACTCAAATTGTCCCCCACGGTCGGTTATAATGTCCATTGGACAACCGAAGCGTGAGATCCAACCGTGAAGTAATGCCTTAGCCGCAGTCTCTGCGCTAATATCTGGTACAGGTATTACCTCAGGCCATCGCGTAAAGCGATCCACCGCCGTGAGGCAGTATCTAAAATTTTGTGAAACTGGCAGAGGTCCAATCAGGTCTATATGAACAAAAGAAAATCTAGCTTTCGGAAGCTTGAAAGAGCTTAAGGGGGCGGCGACGTGTCTAGTGATCTTTGAGCGTTGACATTCGAGGCAATTGCGCACCCACTCACGACAGTCACGCTTTACGCCAGGCCACACATAGCGGGCCGACACCAGCGTAGCAGTTGCGTTTGCACCTGCATGACTCAATGAGTGCAAACTGCTGATGATTTGGTGTCTTAACTGTGTCGGAATGAACGGCCGTAACTTACCGTCCCTTTCATCACAACATAGTTCTCCTTGAAGACCAGGCAGCCTCACCATTTTGAGGTGTAGGGATGTGCTGCCGTTTAAAAGGGATTTAATTTCACAGTCCACGTTCTGAGCTTCGGCTAATATCTGTAGGTCGACAGGTTGCCCTACTGCCCAGATACGAGATAAAGTATCGGCTACAATATTATCTTTACCTGAGATGTGTCTGATATCAGTGGTGAACTGCGAAATGAAGTCCAGGTGACGAAACTGCCTAGGAGAACAATTCTCCTTGTGAGTATTGAAGGCGAAAGACAGAGGCTTGTGATCAGTAAAGATCGTAAACGCTCTAGCCTCTAACATGTGGCGGAAGTGCTTTACACTCTCATAAATGGCGAGGAGTTCTCGATCGTAAGGAGAATATTTTTGCTGGGAAAGGCTCAATTTACGAGAGAAGAATGCAAGAGGCTCCCAAGAAGTCCCCTTCAACTGCTGAAGAACGGAACCCATTGCTTTATCGGAAGCATCTGTAACTAAAGCTAGCTTTGCGTCGCAGACGGGGTGCGCCAGCAAGGCTGCACTACATAAGCTGTGTTTGCAGGCGTTGAAGGCCTCCAGTTCCTCAGCCGAGAAGTTGACTGGATGGGAGCCCTTCACGGAGCCCGTGAGGAGTGCATTAAGCTTGGTCTGGTGAACCGCAGCTCCTGGAATAAAACGACGATAAAAGTTTATCATCCCGAGGAACCGACGCAGTTCTTTTACGGTCTTCGGGGGAGGAAAACTCTGTATGGCTTCAACCTTAGTTGGTAGGGGTTTGGTGCCCTGAGCTGAGATACTGTAGCCAAGAAATGCTACCTCGGGAACCCCAAAGACGCACTTACCAACGTTGATTACCATACCATATTTCTGCAGCCTGGTGAATAACTGGTGCAGGTGTTGCTGATGGGTCTGCGGATCCTGGGAGAAGACCAAAAAATCATCAATGTGCGAGTAGACGAAGTCCAATCCCCGAAGCATTTCGTCCACGAACCGTTGAAACGTTTGTCCCGCATTTCGAAGGCCAAACGTCATGAATGGGAATTCGAATAGACCAAACGGTGTAGTTATTGCGGTCTTCGGGATGTCGTCTGCGTGGATTGGTATCTGATTGAAGCTCTTTACGAGGTCTATTGTAGAAAATATACTGCATCCTGCAAGGCTGTGGGCGAAATCATGAATGTGCCTGATTGGATATTGATCAGGCACGGTGCGGGCGTTGAGCATACGGTAATCTCCGCACGGACGCCAACTGTTGTCCTTCTTTGGAGCGAGGTGAAGGGGTGAAGACCATGGAGACTCCGATGGTCGACAAGTGCCAATCTGTAACATAGCTTCAAATTCACTTCTCGCAATTTTCAGTTTGTCCGGTGCTAACCTACGTGGTGTTGACGATACCGGTGGCCCTGATGTAGTGCGAATGTGGTGTACAGTGTTGTGTTTTATAGTATGATGCATACCAGATGGATTCACTATGTCAGGGTATTGAGATAGTATGCTATGATATACTGAGTTATCCATACCAATTTTTACCGAAGAAATGCCCTCAGTAAAATGTGCAGGCAAACCCACGGCAAAAAGAGTAGTGCTAGCGTCAATCAGGCGTTGACCGCGGATGTCAACAGTAAGATTGTACTTTGACAAAAAATCTACACCAATAATAGCCTTAGTGACGTCCGCCACTACAAATTGCCAAGCAAAGTCACGGCGCAAGCCCAAGTTTACAACTAAGTGTATAAAACCATACGTGTGAATTGTCGACCCATTCGCTGCACACAATTCGAAATTAGTTTTACGGCGTGGTTCATTTAAAGCAGAACGGGGAAATACACAAAGGTCACTGCCGGTATCAATTAAAAATTGTATTTTGGTATGCTTGTCCGTTATAATTAAGCGACCCGTGCCTGGACAGTCGTCAGCCGCCATTATCGACTGCCCGCGGTGTTTACCGAATAGTCACACGGTTTTATGCACCTACTTGCCTTACTCCCAAACGTGTGATGGTACCAGCATACTGGGTACTTTTTATGCTCCGAGGCCGACCTAGATCTTGGACGGGCTCAGGAGTTGTGGCGTGCTGTGTCCCGCCGAGGATTCTCGTGGAAATACGTGCGTTCTGATAAACGAGCTTGCTCGTTGACCTTTAGCGCCAGACGCTCCACCATCATTTTCAATTCCGCTATCTCGCTGGTGATAGCGCTGTGGTGACTCGTCGATGCCACCGCTATATTGCGTGGTGTGACGATGTCGTTGACGTGGTCAGCTAGGTCAGCCAATTGCTCCACTGAGAGCGTTGGTTGCGAGGCCAGCAACGTCTGGATGCTATTTGGTAGACGCTGACTCCAAATAGTCTTGACGAAGTCAGTTGGAACGGCTGGACCAGCCAAGTCCTGTAGGTGCCGTAGGAACTGCGATGGCTTCCGGTCTCCCAGCTCCTCGTGGGTCAGCAGTTGCCTGACCTTCTTTTCGTGGGATGCTGAGAGCCGACGTATTAACTCCGTCTTGATATCGATGACGTTCAGGAGGGTTAAGGATTATATCCTTCACTTCTTTCGCGTGTATCATATCCAGGTTGGTGGTGACCTGTGTAAATTTTTCTATGTCATCCCGTATGCCGTAGATTTCAAATTGACCCTGCAAAAGTGCGAACCAAAGTTCTGGCTCCTCAGGGGAGAACGGCGGCACTTTCACCTTGTATCTCCTCCTGGAATCTGCTGGTGGTATGTCATGAACTATCGTTGGGGATGGGCGAGTTTTCTTCACAGGCCGCGTAGTAATTTTACTTTGCGAGCCGGCGGTATGTGTTGAATCGCTGCTACTGTCACTCATTGTGCTCGTTCGGAAGTCACCAGTTTAGTAAGAATTTGTGGTTGCCGGTCTATACTTACAGGATACGATTAATCAGTCCAATAAAAACCACTATTTTACCTACTAAAGTTTATTTATTACACTTGTCACATATATATATAGGCAAAGAACAGAAGGAATAGAATAGCAGTTGAAATACAGCGCACATAGAAATAATAGAATATTAGCGATAGCGAAATACGATAGTAAGCAACGGAGCATAAAGCGTCATACGTCTCGCGTCGATAGCTAATTTGAGCGGACTCTTTAGTCATTCCCGAAGTGTCCCGAACGGCCGCGGCGCGCGCGCATGCTTGCCGAACGCCATTCGGTCGTGATCGGGTGGGCTTGGCTATTATACACAACATGCGAATCTCTAATAATAAAAGTGAATACGTTTGTCACATTGTACATTAACAATTACATATTTTAGGTTAGATTAAGTTTGTATATGATTTTAAGTTTTAGTTTAAGTAATTAAATTTAAGTTTATGTTAAGTTTGTACATCTATATTATATTATAGAATTTAAAGTAGTTCCACTACACATCTATTTTTCATCCCTCTAAATGTTAAAGGTAGTCCCCTAATTTTTAATTTTTATTTTTAGATATAATTTTTATTTTTTTATGATACAACATTAAAAAAATACATACAAAAAACCTAAATTTTCAATCCTCTACGATCATCCCCTATTTTTTATTTGTTAATTTTAAAGTTTAATTTTCTTGGCAAGATTTTTATTTTTATTTTGTCATGACTTGGAATAAAAAATATAATATTAAATTTTATATTACTCTCAATTTTACACCCCTCTACGACAACCCCTATTTTTCCATCGCGATTTTTATTTTGTTTTATTTTTAATTATTTCCTTTAATTATGTTTTTTTTCTCAATTCAATTTGATCTTCACCGGTCGATAATTGATCAACTATCAATCGATCAGCTATCCCCGCTAGATGTCTACCGTAATTGTCACCTCTCATCCAGCAAACATCACGGAGTAAGGATGAGAACGAAGCCGGTCTCCTGTCTTACTCACTATACAGATTACGACCATTTTTTTTGGTTTTATTTGTGTATCGATCGTAGCAGTGACTGTTATACGTATTATTTTAATTTTTCTGTGCAACTCTCATGTTAATTTTACTCTCATCGTAAATTTATTATTAATTTTCAGTGCAATAATTATTTATTCACAATTGATTAATAACTGATAAAGACAGTTTTAACTATTAGTTAATTAAGTGATCTCATGTAAATAAACACGTGTTGTGAGATCCCGCCAGCAACGGCCTTTACCTTACCTGTATATATTGTATCTACTTAACATTTGGAAATAGTTTTAAATCAAAACGAAAACGTGTACGTGTTCAATAAATATACCTGCTTTTTTATTGTGAAAAGTAAGTCAAATAATAAGCAAACGAATACAATATTAATTCACTGTTTTTCACCAATACACTGATAGAAGGATTTATTAATAATTTAATTTATTTGAAGACAATTTTAATAAATATTTTTTTACATTCAATAAAAATTTACTGCCGTGCTACTGTGGCCGGCTTTAGAATTGTCCCACCCCTATTTACCTATGGGAGTCGTAAGAGTCGACTGAGGGAATACCGGTGGAGTGGGCAGCAGCATTCCTTCGAGTATTAACAACATCCACTGCGATCGCCAACCCACCCGCCAAGCGTGGCAATTATGGCATTATCCCCCATTCTTGGGGAGGCCTATGTCCAGCAGTGGACGTTAAAGGCTGATGGATGGATGGAAAAATTTATTTGGGAATAAAGTACATCCTAAATAAAGCATACTTTCATTGTCTTTCGCTTTCGATTATAAGTATATATAGTTATTTTTATTGAACTAAAAAAATGTTTCCTATAAATAATATACATGGCAAAACAACGTTTGCCGGGTCACCTAGTAGTATATAGATATAACCTGTATTCACGGCTGTTTCCCAGAGGAGTATGCAAAGACGACTGATTGTATCTCTACTTCACATTTGTTTTATGAGTCTTTAAGACATGCTACCTATCGGATATATTTTCATATATTTTATTCCAATATGGTAAGCTTAATTTAACAATTAAGCTTACTTAATCTATAGGTACTATTATAAAGCTGTAACATAGCTGTGTCTGTACATATATATTTTGTGTCTGTACATATGATATTAGAGAAAAAAATGACTTTATTAGGCCTTATGGGTGTGTAAACACAAAACGATATTTTTTAGATTTTTTGTCTGTTTGTCTGTTTATCTGTTAGTTTATTCGTGCATCACGCAAAAACTACTGAACTGATTTTGATGCAACTTTTTATTTGGTAGCTCTTGATTAGACTTAAAAACTGGTAAACATTTTATGTATCGGAACCTGAGATATAGCCTAAAAACAAGGATTTGGCTGCGGCGAAGCCGCTACATAGGCGTCTCTAAACACAAAACATTTTTTTAGAATTTTGTCTGTTTATTTGTTCGGGCATCACGCAAAAACTACTGGACTGATTTTGATGCAACGTTTTTTACTTGATAACTCTCAATTAGACTTAAAAGCTTGTATACATTTTATCCCGCTACTATATCGAGAACCTGAGATATAACCCAAAAAATAGCTTTTGGCTGTATTTATTATTAGTACTAAGCATTGGCGCGACTTTTGGATTATAATAATTAAGAACAAATTATTTGTGAAAGTGGAAAAAGGAAGCTTTAATGCGAGCAGGATTTGACCCTGCATCTCATCCAATTAAAGTAGCTGAGCATGTCAAGTGCTAAATTACAGATCGCAATAGGATTACTTATTTTATTTATGGTGGCAAATAAGCCATGTGACCTATCTGATGGTAACTGGTAACCACGGTTTATGGACTTAAAAATAGGTACAATACGCTCACCATTTCATTTCGCGGATGAAAAATGTACGAATCGAAGTTAATTTGACCCGCATCTCTGTCATCAATTTTCAGGTAAAATTTTCAGATGTATCCTACAATTTATCAAAAGGCCTCGGCGAATTGAAAACCTACTTTTTAAAGGCTTTGTAGATCGAGTTTGAAAATGAATGAATTTCAATATTGGAGAAACTTTTCGCGTGTTTATTACCCTCGAATTCATTAACGGCCTGGGGCTTTTTGGGTCATGGACTCATAATTTATTAAAATAAAATCATATTTTGGTATTTTTATAGTTTCGAAATAACAGTCACGAGCAGGATTTGAACCACAATTACCTGGAAAACCGTCCCGCTGAAAAAAAAACAGCAAAGCATTGGGGACGGTATTCCAGGTGATGCAGGTTCAAAATGTTCAAATCCTGTTCATTACTGTTATTTTTGATTTCACATTTTCACTTTTTGTTCTAATAAAATCATATTCATAAGTGATATTTTGGTGAAGGTTCTTTGATTAGTAGCCTGTAGTGAAAACTTCATAAGGCACTTCTGACTTTTCGAAATGCCCGTAATTGGGCACAAATTATCACAGTCCAGCGACGAAAAGCAATGTGAAGGAAACCTGCGTACCTAATGTTTTCTCGACGGCTTGAGAAATCTTTCAACCCATATTGGACCAGTATGATAGACAAGCTCCAAAGTCTCTGTCATTCTGACGAGGCCCAAATAGTAGGACGCTTACGTATTGTGAAAACAAAATTGTTTCATTAACAAGGTTCTTGATTTCTTGTATCACAAAAATATGGTGTTTTTTGTTATACGTTGTGGCCATCTCACACACCGCTCGAGAATTCACTAATACCAGAGATACAGATTAACCACGATTTTCGATTTCACATTTTCTGGCTAACTACTATGACTTTAAGTAAATAATGAGAATTTGAAACTCAATCGATTAAGTGGTAGGGAGTGGTAATTTTCTACAATAAAAACTATCAGATGCTTCACAATAATTTATAACAAAAAAGTATTTAAACTTATATAGAGACATAAATATTCACACCTCTTTGAATATTCCTCAGTCTAAATTTTACCAGGGTGTTAAAGAGTTTACCAAAAGTTACAAAATTTGTCTATTAAAGTCATTTCAACTGCGATATCGCACTGAACTCGGGATAGCTCATGCAATGTTAATTTGGTATTTGTTCTAGAGACATGAAATAAAAGGTCTTAAGCAATGTAATAAATATACAGATTACGGTTATTGATGTGAAACATCTAATGCGGAGGGTGGATAAAATCGGCTGTTAGCGTGGCGACGCTTTTATTTTACTTGTCCCGTTCACTTGCAAGTTAGATTTGACACACTTCCCGGTTTCCGATTGATCTGAAATTTTACATGCATGTGTATATCGCGTGACAATGCAATATTATGATGATATGGAGCTGATCTGATGATGGAACTGGAATGTGGACATAGGAACTCTGTAATGAAAAGACGCAACCCCATCGAGTTTGGAATCGTTTGATTCGTCTTGACGAGTACTTTGTCTTTAGATGGTATCCAGGGCCTGATGATGGAGCTAGAAAGTGGCCGTAGGAACTCCGTTATAAAACGACATAACTGCATCGATTTTGGGCTCCGATGATTTGTCTTGACGAGTGCTTTGTCTCTAGGTGGTATCCAGGATCTGACGATAGAGCTGGAAGGTGGTCACAGTAACTCTGTAATGAAACGACGCAACCCTATCGAGTTTATACTCGTTTGATTCATCTTGAGGAGTACTTTGTCAAGTTATGATCATTTAATTTCTACTAAATAATTACGAGGTTTTCACATCTAGTAGACGTCCCGCGACGTCTAGTTTTTTTATGCATTACGTTTTTTATATAATTTGATCTAATTTAAAGAAATGATAATATTGTCCCGATTTCTTTTTCTTTCAAATTTAACGAACGAATATGTGAGCCACAGCAACGCCTTTTTGTTTTATTTTTTTTGCTAAGGCGGGCAACGAATAGGGTAGTGTGGACCCTCACCCACTAAAGAAACCCGCCGTGTGCCGTCTCTCCGCCTTTGTTGGCGGACCACCGGAACCATATTACATTCCTTCAGCACAGCAATGGCTAGCCGGGTCTGCTAGCATATTAAAGAAAAGCTCTCTGAGGTTAAACTTTTGCAATAATCACATCTCTGACTTTTTGCAATCTTTGAGTTTCAAATATCGTTGCAAAACCTGCATGCCTGAAGGTTTTTCTACGGCTTGTGAAGTTTACTGGCCTGCACTAAGCCAGCGTCGAGAACTATGACTACAATTCCTTTTACTTTTGTAAAAAAGAACTTCTAAAACCAACAAGAGAGTCTGTGATTATAATAAATAGTCAATCCAGGCCTTTGTTCAACATTACAATTCAATACACAATTCACACATGTTTAATTATTTCGCTCCTAACAGCACTTTCAACCACCCCATAACTCGTGTTAATAGCCTTCTATCGTCGAACGGTATCGGCTCGTAAATATATTGAAAGCAAGCAGGGTCTTTAATAGCAGTTACAAGATTTTGTAAAACGAAATCGTCCCATTAAAGGGGTTAGATTTACTTTGATTATTTGACCAGCAATTTTATTAATTACGCTAACTAGTGACACATTTTTTTTTTTTTATGATTGGAGATGAGTCGCGGCCCACCTAAGTATACTGCCAAGCCACTGCTCAGCATTTCATTTCGTGGATGGAAAATGAATAATAGATAACGCATTTCGTTTGGTTCTCTACGCCCTTCTTATTGATAAGGCGGGAAAAAATGTACCTAACCGCACACACCGTCGTTCGGGGTAACGAACAGGGTAGTGTGGGGCCCTCACCCATTAAATAAACCCGCCGTGTGCCGTCACTCCGCATGGACTGGCAGACCACTTGAACCATGTGACAATACTTCTGTGATTGGTTCCTGTTTCCTTGGGTTGTGAACGAGCAATGCCTAACTGTTGTTTGCGTCTAAAGGCTACGCAACCGCTTACCATCAGCACGGTGTACTGATTGCCAACCTTATAATATAAAAAAGTACTTTAAAACTTAATCACACAACTAACAAGAAAGTCTTGAGTTACCAACTGGAAGATAAACCTGGAACACCAGATTAAAATTGCATGAACCATCTCAACTTGTACGTTATTAAGTTCTAGACTAAACTTGTAAGCTTATCTAAGTTATGAACGGCTAAATTACATTTCGAGGAAATTTGTAACAAGGAATTCTTCAAAACTTCCATCCATCCATCAGCCTTTCGAAGTCCTGCTGCTGCTACTGCTGGACATAGGCCTCCCCAAGAGAACGCCACATGTGTTTCGCTCATATGGGGGATAGTGCCGTAATCGCCACGCTTGGCAGGCGGGTTGGCGATCGCAGTGGATGTTGTTAATACTCGAGGGAGTGCTGCTGCCCACTCCCCCAGTATTCCCTCAGTCGACTCTTACGACTCCCATGGGTGGAGAGGGGTGGGGCAATTCTAAAGCCGGCCCCACACGGGTATCAAACTAGTGTATGACACGCCTGATGGTAAGCGTCACAATGTCTAACGCTTAGCAACCCTGTAGGGAGGGGTATAAGGGGGACTGGATGTATAAGGAATGAGGAAGAGGACTGGCCCCTGACGCTCTCACTCGTTGAACTGCGCAATCGTAGGAATCTACTGTTACTTTATTTAATTTACTATAGGTACTCCTACCGTTGTGTTTTGCATGATGAGTGTGAGCGCCAAAGGCCTTGTGACTTTGCAATAACAACACACCTAAGCCACTAGTCACCGAGTGAAGATCAACCAATCTGCGCTTGACAGGAGTAGGAATATTTCGGCTTATTTATCAAGGAGACTTTTCATTTACAATTTAAAACCCACGGAATTATTAAAGTTATTATTTCAAGGCTGTGTTATTAAGTTAAGAATTAAAATATCGAAACTAAATGGATATTTGGGTGTGGTAACGGACGAAGAATATGAGTGCTGTGTACCACATATTTTTTTGCCGCTGGTGTCGTACTTACGAGAAGTAAGTAATTGTCTCCCATTACATTACTGGTATTTATTAAGTGCCTCTGTGGTGTATCCGTAGCATGAGCAACTGCTGATCATGAGCTCTTGGGTTCGATCCCTGGGTCGGGCAATGTTAAGGAGCTTTTTCGTAAAAAGAAAAATTCTCAGTAGCAACCCGGAATTTAGAAATGTGCGCGGTAGACGACATAAGCCTCGCCCCCTTAGATTAAATTATATATCTAGATGGACTGTCACTCTTATAAACGTCATAAAAATCGGGCGGGAATTATTATGCTAGTGTGCGTGACAGCTGTCATTACGCTTGTGCAATTTATGTTTGTGTGCGTGCGTAATGATGCCAGTTTCAGTAGTAGTATTAAATTATGGGAAAATGAGATTATCATAGATTCAAGACATTCTTATATTACAAAATATTTCGTAGGTATATAGTCAATTGGGGTGCGGGTCGGGATACCTCCGCATTGGTGCACCCCGGGCAACGTGGGCACTCTAGTGCTGGCGGCTGAATCCCGGCAGGGGACGGGTCTCCACGTGTCCCTCTGATTAGCAGAGGGCACAGTGGACAGGCCGTACGTCGGCCGTGGAGAGTCGGCGGGGCCACAGTGACCCCTCCGAAGCTGGGGTGGGGACAGCGGGGTCACAGTGACCCCCCCGTCCCCGGAGGCGGGGCTTTCAGCCCGAGTGGCGACGGGCCCACTGCTTGCAGTGGGCTGAACGTCTGCCGTGGAAGGCCAGCGGGGCCATAGTGGTCCACCCCAGCCCTGGGAGACGGAGACGGGGCTTTTAGCCTGAGGGGTGACGGGCTCACCGCTTGCTTTGCGAGCGGTGGGCACGGTCTGATGCAGACCACCGTTCGGCCCGACCCGTAATCCTGAACGGACAGAACCGGGGGTCTTCGGACCGTGGGTAAGAAAACCCCTATAAAAAATTACCCCAATCCCGTGCTCTGCCGCCCGGCCAGGGGATGAATGGCTGAGGGGAGCTCAATCGCGAGGGTTGGCACGTCTAAGGACGTAAAACTTAACAAAATGAGGAAGACGAAAAATACTAAAAGTCCCTAGGAGGGTCCCGGGTGCAACGCACCTGGGGAATCCCTCGCAGAGCCGAGTGACAAAACCGGCTCTGTCAGCTCCATGTATATGGGGGGAGCACTCGACACCACGAATGATAAAAAAAAAAGACAGAGAAAGGAAAGAAAAGGAGAACCCGTGGGAGGAAACCCCACGGGATCGAAATCGATTGCATTGGCGCGATCTATGACCCACGCATCGACTCCCTAAGCGCCAGGGTGGCCGCGGATAAGAAGAAGGCCGCGCCGTCATCAGGCCTAACGCTGCTGCCCTGTCAGGGTGGCCGCGTGGCCTCTTACTCCGCGACCGCGGCCGCGTCGCCCAAGGGGCAGGGCAAAGGCCCCAAAGGGAAGGCGGCGCAGAAGGCTAAGCAGGGCCCCAGTAGGGGTCACGCGGCGCGCAGAGCTCCCGCGTTCCCGCGGTGGGCTGTGGGCAGGCTAGATAGAGACCTACTGGCGGAGGCAGCCATCGTCCAATCGTGGCTGTCCTCACTGGCCCTGAGCGACGGGGTGGCCGTTGAGGCTGGCCAATTTTACGCTGCGATTACGCAGGTGTGCGACTCGGCCATGCCCCGAGTGCGACGTCCTCCTCCAAGACTATTTTATTAATGTCTATGTGAGTTTTACTTAGGATATTAATATCTTATCGACAACGGTTTGTCAAGTGTAGCATTACTTCTCGTAAATCAATTAAATTAAAATATATTGCTAAGAGTAATAATTCAATATTAGGCCTGAAAGAGCAAGTTTGGCTCTTTGAATTTGGCCGCCTGCCAGCCTCGGATCTGCAGCGGAAAGGCTTTTGGTATTCTTGTGCCGCGCATGCTGAGCCTTGGCGTATATTCACGCTACTAGAATTTTGTGTAAGGCCTCAGAAGCTTCCGATCTGCACGATAAGAATTAAATAAATAAAGAATACGAGCAATTTTGATGGGCCTCGTGGCGTATTCGCTAGTGTAACCGACTTCCGTGCACGAAGTCGTGGGTTCGATTCCCACTCAGGACAATTATTTGTGTGATGAACACAGATATTTGTGCTGCGTCTGAGTATTTTTATTTATTTCATTATTTTTATGCCCTTGACATGCTCGGCTACTTAATATAATAAGGTAGCTACTGCAAGTAACTTCGTCAACGTGGAATTCAAGAAAGTAAACACGTAGACACCATAGCTGACATCATACTCAAGCACCAACTCATTCCATACGCTCACACGACACTTGTACTATATGATTGCGCTACTCACTGAAAGGACTGTCCACTATAACCGCCCCGATATAAACTCTGCCTGAACAGATGGCGGAAGGGTTTAGATACTGCCCTCCGGCTGAGTGTTGTGAGTTCGATTAACACACAGGATAATTCTTTGTGTGATCCACAAATGGTTGTTCTAAGGAAAGAAAATGAGTAATATTTGCGTATAGAACTACAGAGCCGCAGCTTCACATTCAAAGAGCCGCAGGTTGCTGACCCCTGCCTTAGGGCATGTTAGGTCTTATGAAGTAATGTAACACAGTCCACCAATACAGGCGGAGAGACGGCGGGTTTATTTAGTGGGTGAGGGCCCCACACTACCCTGCCCGTTTACATTTTATTCAGACAGCGTCCATATTTCATATTATTTAATACACACAAAAAATGAGCCGTCGTGGGACGTCTCGCAGATATGAAAACATCGATTTTCTTTCTTTCTTCAAATATTTTTCGAGTCTTAGGTATATAATTCTTGTTAAGCGCCCTCTCATTATCCATAGACGAATTAAAACTGTTATTGATTTATTGATTGCCATTATACTTCCTAGTTAGATGCTTTTGTGAACAGATGGTGCTAAAAACAATTAAATAAATTGGCGCCAAATTATTGCTAAACAAGAGTTTGAATGAAGGAAATAAACAAAGGCTTGAATCGAATCCCAGTTAGTTGTAAACTAACCACTTAACTGCATAATGTAACTGAATATTGTAATTTGAAACAGCACAATTTTCGTTGAACCCAACTTTATTCAAATTCACAGAACGTAGTCACAGCTCTGTAATACCTGTTTGGGAGTTCAGTTGCTCATTCAGTTCCCTAGCTTTGGTTATATTTAAATGTTCAGGTATAATGTATGACTGTACACCACACTGAGCTTTTAGACAAGTACCTTTGCAGATTTAAATTACCTAAGAAAACTTTAAATGTAATGCTGCATGTATTTCTTGCAGACTGCTATGACTATTTCTAGTAGAAGATTATAATGGCTATACCGTTCTTTATAGTTTTATCACTAGTCAATACTTCGTAAGGGTTTTTTAAACTACGTGGGTGGTAAGCAGTTACAATAGCAGAGGCATCACTTGCACGTCGCCAACTCCAAGGAAAGCGATGGATGGTGAAAAGGTAGAATAACAAGGAGGGAGTTCAGACTTATGGCGCTCGCACTCACCATAGCAATACATAAAAGTAGTACCTATATCGTTGTAGTATGTTGATCTTCTTTGAGAGGGTAATATTTTACTGATCGAGCCGGCCCATTCATGTTATGACATGCATGGCCCTACACTGCTAAAAGAGAGTGAGAGATGTATTAAGAGAAATATATATAGGTACTAGCTGACCCGGCAAACGTTGTTTTGCCATATAAATTAGAGAATTTTTAAGGAATTTCTAGCGTAGAAAAAAATAACTAACATATATGCCGAATCTTAAAAAAAAAATAAAAAAATGGTGCATCCACAAATGTATAGGCTTTGTTTTCATATTGTATCATGTTGAAACTTGCCTTAATTTATAGTGTTTTAAGTCTTAGTGTACCTACATACAATTATAAATAATACAATATCCCTACTACGCCGGATTTTCGAGAAAGAGACTAATGTAGTTCATCAAATTAGGTTATATTTTACGTGTTTGTACCTACAATTATACAAATGTTATGCGCTTTCATCAAGTTTATTCTTATAGGTATTTAATGCGACAGAAATGAGCCTCATGGGACGAAAACATCAATTTTCTTTCTTTTTTCTTTTTTTTTTATTGCCAACGGTGGTAGATGAGCAAGCGACCTACTTGATGGTAAGTGGTAACCGCCGCTCTTGGATTTGAGCAACACCAGGGGCACAGCCAAGCCGTCGCCTACCGCAAACCATTGTTCGAGTCTTAGAACTTAAAAACATAGCATCACGCCTGTATTCCCCGGAGGGGTAGGCAGAGGTGTATTACACACCCACGATTCGCCAGCTATCTTTAAGTCCCACGTAATAGGGGGCGAGCCTATTGACGTCTACCGGGCACATTTCCAAACTCCGGGCTGCTCCTGAGAATTTTTCTTTTTAGGAAAAAGCTCAATAACTTTGTCCGACCCAGGATCGAACCCGAGACCTCATGATTAGCAGTCGCATACACTACCGCTACACCACCGAGGCAGTATATCTCGTTATCAATAGACAAATTAAAACTGTTATTGGTTTATTAATAATTGACATTACACTTAAGTTAGATGCTTTGCGTCAACAGATGGCGTTAAAAACAATTAAATAAATTGGCTTGGCGATAGTTCCACGCCAACAGCCGGTTTTACCGTCCCTCCGTATTAGATGTTTTCTCACATCAATAATTATCACTAAAGAAAAACAATATAATTACAATGTTTTTGAATGTATTAAAGTTAATCATTGCTAGTTTTAAATGTATCCAATAGATGGCAATAGGCTTGCCTACTATTACATTTTATATATTAGATAATATTTCTACTTTCCAAAATTATGTGCATATGTATGTTCACAAATTATCACAGCTTTATGAATGAACCAAGTCCTAAAGATTTCCGCGGCAGCTTGTTAAGTCTCCCAGCATTGGGCTAACGTATTAGCTATGGACTAAATCTATTCCAATTCGTTGAAGACCAGCGCCCAATAGACGGAAAGAAAACGATTAAGAAGTAAAAGTTTTTAAATTAACACCTCTTTTTTACAATCTCACCTCTGGTTCAGGAAAATAATATATCAAAATTTAATGAACGATAGTCAGCATTTATACCAAGATATTATATGAAATATTAGTTGTCCTGAAAGGTAAAATTCTTCTTGTAACCACACTTAATGACTTAGAAATATGATTAAATTCTGTGCCAGAATCGCTTTGAACATTTTTAGATAATTATTATGCTTCAAGTGTTATAAATTGTATGCTGAACAAAGGTATTTTTAATGTTGTCAGCATTAAAATTGAAATCACTTTTGACATTTTTTTGGGAGCAAACGAAAGGTCGATTGTGTTTGAGTTTGACAAATTGACTTTCGAGTTTCGTAGTCATAGACAAAAATGGAAACATCAAAACCGTTATACATAATTTTAAATCTGATATATCATTGCTAATTCAGCACGTTAGTTTTGGATCGTAAATCATTTATTCCAAAAAGAATTCCAATAAAAACAGATTTTTATAAGTGGTAGTTTCTGTAGTAGCTAACAATATTAAAAAACACAACAATTTCTTCATCTTAGGAAAGTTAATGTTTAATGAATAGGTAATATTTATTAAATAAAACGTAAATAATCAGTTTCATTCATTACTTACATTAAATACCATTCAAGACGTAGGAAGACACGTTCCCAAACGTCATCAGATGCCGTCAAAATAGGGTTTTGACAGCTTTAGTTGATATTTACAGTGATTTGTTTTATGTAAGAACGTTATAAGGTAACTTGGCATACGTTATTATTTTTACACAACGTGGGTGGCAAACAAGCATACAACCTACTTGATGGTAAGCGGCTACCGTAGCTTATGAACGCTAGCAACACCAGAGGCATCACTCGCTCGTCTCCATATCCAAGGAAATGGATTGGAAGTGGAGAGGAATGATAAGGAGAAGATAGGAAGGTTACTAAGGAGAAGATAGGAAGGTTACTAAGGAGAAGATAGGGAAAGTAATAAGAATCAAAATTATTATAGACGATTCTAATTTGAAATTCCATAAAAATCTAAATTCAAATCCAAAGAATATTCTAAATTCAAAATTTAATGACTGATCCGTTAAGTATTAAATACAAGCGGCGTGTTTCATTATTACTGACGGTATGTTGTATAAAGTCTAGTCTTCTAACAGTAAAATTATTAACAAAGCTTACATAACGAGCTAATTAAACGTAAAAGTACGTTAACAACGATTGTGAAAATACAACATCCAGTGTTCCACTGAGCATTGTTTCGTACGAATAGTTTTTGTTTTACTTGTTTTTACTCTAGTTAACTGGAATTACTCAGTATTAAGTAGAGAATGTCTGTTTGTAGGTAAAGTTGGTGTTTCATTTCTCTCTTTTTTTTTTACAACAGTAGATTAAAATACTTTGGAAAATCCAAAAGCGCACGCCTCATAATCTTCATTTTTCATAATAAAATTGATTATTTGATAAGTTTGCCGTATGGGGCCGGCTTTAGAATTGTCCCACCCCTATCCACTCATGGGAGTCGTAAGAGCCGAATGAGGGAATACCGGGGGAGCGAGCAGCAGCACTCCCTCGAGTATTAACAACATCCACTGCGATCGCCAACCCGCCTGCCAAGCGTGGCGATTACGGAGCTATCCCCCATATGAGCGAAACACATGTTGTGGCGTTCTCTTGGGGACGCCTGTATCCAGCAATGGACGTCAAAAAACTGATGGATGGATGGATGGATGGATTTGATAAGTAACTAGTAATGTATTGGTCTTACTAAGTAGTTTTCAATAAATCACATAGATAGCGCTAATTTCAAAAAGTACTAATGTGGTTCTCATGTCTTATACGCCATCTAGCGCTAATTTTAAGAAGTACTGCTATATTGGTCTATAGAAATAGTCCTCACGAAATAAGGTATAGCGCTGGTTTTAGTGTAAAACTGTACCATCGAATTGATCGTAAACATTAACTATTTTTTCGTTTATTTAAAAACAATTAAACCACATCGAATCAGACCGTGAAAAGTGATAGGGCTCTATTCGTAATTATACTGGAACGTAAGAAAAAAAAACAACTCGATTAGTAAAGTATTTCGGTCGTTATCGTATCAAAATACATTATACGAACATGTGGATGAATTTGTATATCTTGGATGTGGATTCAGTCGTGATGGAAGGTACACCACTGATGTAGAGAGAAGAGTGAATGCGGGAAATAGAGTGAACGGAGCATTGGGACAACTTCTCGGAAGTCAACACCTCAGCCAGAGGGCACGTGTCGCAATACACAACACAGTGCTTGTCCCAACGTTATTATATGGAAGTGAGAGTTGGGTATGCAAAAAGGAGCATGAGAGTAAAATCAATGCGGTCGAAATGCGATCTCTGCGGGGAATCTGTGGAGTGACGCTGACTGACTGCATTCGTAACGACGACGTAAGAGAGCGAGTAGGTATGAAATAGAGTATTGGTGTAAAGATGCGAAAGGGAATGCTCCGATGGTTCGGACATGTGGAAAGAATGCCGATGCGACTGGTTAAGAAGATATACAATGCGAAAGTGGAAGGATGTATGTACAGGAGGAGACCGAGACTCACCTACCTAGACCAAATCAGTCATGTATTGAACGAAGGTGGAGTCAGGAGTCTCCGAAACCGGCGAGCGTGTATGAAGAGAGTTATGAATTTTGAGGAAATTACTTTTACTAATAAGGCCGCCCATTGTACCACTTATGGGTTTTAACATTTCTTTTTTTCTTTCTGCGCATTATACCTTAAAATATTATTACATATGGTGTACAATAAAGTATAAATAAGTAAATAAGAAGCGAGAGATGTATGCAAGAATAGAGCCTCTTGGCACTCTGTTCTCTCTGCCTACCCCGCAAGGGAAATGGCGTGATGATAAGTAAGTAAAATACGAACATATCTACAGACACACGGACGTCCAAGACAGAACTTTGTTAAGCAGTTTTTTAACTAGTTTATATAACAAAAATGGCATCAAAAATATCATGAGTGTTAAAAATAGTGTTTTTTCTTGATATGTATGTATATATATTATTTTACAAGTGCAATATATGATAAATAGAGACATTTTAAGTTTTAAAAATCAGTTGTTCTGCATGAAACGAGAGTAGTACCCATCTCAAGGCTTTGCTTATGAGGCGTGCAATATCGTAAGCAAGCGTACTATTCATTATAATCGTCTTAGATTAGACACAGTGGTTGGATACTGACCTCCCATGTCAAGTTTTGTGGGTTCGATACCCACACAGGACAATTTGTGTGACGCACAAATAGGTCGTTCTCAGTCTTTGTATACTGTCTGGTGGTAGAGCCTTGCTTATCCGAGCACGAATGGGCCGGCTCAATCGGGGAGGTACCACCCTCTCACAAAAGATTTCGTATGGTGAGTGAGAACGCCGGAGGCCCAAACTATCTCCCTATCCTCTCCTTATTATCCTTTCTATTCACCTCCTCTCCCGATTCCCTGGAGATGGCGATGCACGAGATACTATGGTTTTGCTAGCATCTATAGGCTATAGTAACCGCTTTCCATTAGGTGGGCGATAAGCTGGTTCTCAACCCAAATAGTATAAAAAAAATCTTTATGTGGGTGATATTATATGTTTGTAAAGTCTTCCGCGATACAAAGATTAAGCGCTAATTTCAAAAAGTTCCTTCTCATGTCTTATACGCCATCTAGCGCTATTTTTAAGAAGTACTTCTACATTGGTCAATAGAAATACATAGCATCACGCCTGTATTTCCCGACGGGGTAGGCAGAGGTGTATTACACACCCACGACTCGCCAGCTATGTTTAAGTCCCACGTAATAGGGGGCGAGTCTATTGACGTCTACCGGGCACATTTCCAAACTCGGGATGCTACTGAGAATTTTTCTTATTTTTTTTTTACGAAAAATCTTAATAACACTGGCTGACCCGGGGATCAAACCTGAGACCTCATGATCAGCAGTCGCTTACACTACCGCTGCACCACAGAGGCAGTTCAATAGAAATAATTCTCACGAAATAAGGATAGCACTGATTTTAGTGTCGCGTCGGTCTTAAATATTCACTATTTTTTTTGTTTATTTAATAACAATTAAACCACGTCGAATCAGACCGTGAAAAGTGATAGGGCTCTATTCCTAATCATAATAATTCGTAAACGAAAAAAGAAGACTCGATTAGTAAAGTATTTTGGTCGTTATCGTGTTAACATACACTACCTACAACTCACGGACGTCCAAGCCAGATTTATTTCTTATAGTTTTTTAACTAGTTTAAATAAAAAAAATGGCATCAATAATATCATGAGTGTTAAAAATAGTGTTTGTCTTTATATGTGTGTGTAGATATTTTTTAAAAGTGCAATAAATAGAGACATTTTAAGTTTGAAAAATCAGTTGTTCCGTGTAAAACGGGAGTAGAACCCACCTCAACGCTTCGCTTATGAGGCGTGCAATATCTGTGTTCATCACACAAATAATTGTCCTGAGTGGAAATCAAACTCACGACCTCGTGCACGGAAGTCGGTTACACTACCGACTTTGCCACGAGGCCAGTTTTACTCGTAGCAGACAATTACCGTGCACTAATTTCCTTAATTAACCATCCGCAAAATGAAATGGTGAGCAGCGGCTTGGAGGTAGGTACTCTTAATAATGTTTTGTTCATGAGCGGCGGTTACCACTTACCATCAGGTGGGCCGTGGCTCATCTGGCATCACAGGCAAAAATAAATAAGAAACAAAAAACCATTACGTGCGACTTAAACATAGCTGGCAAACCGTGGGTGTATAATACACCTCTGCCTACCTCTTCAGGGAATACAGGCGTGATGATATATACAAACAACTAAAAAAAAAAACAATTCTTGAAAATAACTATGTCATATTGCTTAAAACTTTTTATTTAATTTTAAAGCTACCATATCAATATAGCATTTGAATTCTTGGAGTGTATGGCTCGTATATTCAACAAAACTTTTTAATTTATGCGGCACAGGGGTGGAATTTCAATTAACAGGAGGGTTGAGGACAATTGCACATAAATATGTGTTTTATTATACTGCTGCCGCTTATTTTACTGTAAGGTTTTTTTTTATTGCATGTAGTGGCAGACGAGCCACGGCCCATCTGATGGTAAATGGTAACCGTTGCTCATGGACTCAACTATGCCGAAAGCATTGTCAAGCCGCTGCTCACTATTTCATTTCACCGATATGAAATGAAAGAATAAATGGCTATCTCCTGCTACAGCCAAAACGCAACGATGTGCTTCATGGCCGGTCACACGGGAGATGGTGGTACCAACCCGCTCGGGCCCGATACCAAGTGAGTACTCCCACTTGGTACCTAACCCTACCACCAGTCATGCAATGGATGATAATTGCTTACTTCCCTTAGTCGCCTCATACGACACCCGTGGGAAAGAATGGGGTGGTGACACTTGTATTCTTAGTCCGTTACCACACGGAAAGAGAGAGTTTAGTTGGCGTACCCATATTATATGTATATGGGTACGCCAATCTTTCTTCACGGTCTTCGGACTCTCGCTGTTTTCTATTTCTTTCTCTACAGTGCTTTAGGAGCTCATATTTATAATTTTCAGACTCCTGTGTCCTAAGGAAGGCCCCTCCATCATGTACCATATACTCTAACCTACGCACCTATTTCATAAATAACCACTAAAAAGCAAAAAATTAATTATTTTTAAATAAAAAAGAAACCGCCTTCAAAAGACACCTTAAACTAAAAACCAAAAAATAATTTAGTATTTACAATTTAGTACATACAATTTCCGTGCTAGACACCTACTGATGTGTTTGAAGTCGGTGCCTAGTCTAAAAATAACAAAACCATACTTATACTCATATAATAAGAAAAACAATAGGTAGGTATATATACCTACTTATAATAACATTAACATCATCTAGGCACTGACTATTATTGACTGACTGACACCTATGTGTCAGTCAGTCAATAATATTCTTTTAAATACATAGTGTGGCTATAAATACTTTTAAAATAAAAATAAAACACATTACATTTGAATTTGGAAACTGTCATTGTTAAATGATTATATTTTATTGTTTTCTAATTATCGGTATTAAAATGTAGAAAACCAAATTGCTGTTTCAGCTACACAAAGTAGGTATGAAGCCAAATGCATTTTTTAAACTCTTCATCAGCTTGGTGTAAGTCCAAGGTTACCAGGCTATTGATCGGTACAATGAAAGGTCCTCTGTTTGTGATAGAAAAAGCCGTCCAATTAGTGTTCGATATAGTATAATCTGCTATAAGATTAAAGTAATTAATATACGAAAAATTCATTACAAGATTATCCTGTCACTGTTAATGCGATTTTTGTGTAGAAACATCAGTTAATCTTATTTAACTGGATTAGAAATATACCCAGTCATTTTATTTAATCAAACATATCTTGTATTGATTTTGTGATTTGATTAGCTTTGTAAATTGTAGAGTTAATGATGGGCAAAGATATTATTTTGCTTAACCTCATGAGATACTAGTTACCGCCCGTGATTTTGTTAGCGTGGGATACAGAGATAAATTAAAATGTCTGTGCAATTGATCATTTGGGTGTATTACACAGGAAATCCTTAATATAACACAAAATATTCTATGTGTTGCTAATCATGACACCTCAATAACAGCAATAACATAACAGCAATAACATTGCCCGACCCCCGGGTCTTTTTCCTTGAGCTTTTTCCTAAAAAGAAAAATTCTCAGTAACAGCCTGGAGTTTGGAAATGTGCCCGGTAGACGTCAATAGGCTCGCCCCCTATTCCGTGGGATTTTAAACATAGCTGGCGAGTCGTGGGTGTGTAATACACCTCTGCCTACCCCTTCGGGGAATACAGGCGTGTTGCTATGTACTAACTAATTTATCTAGTCACTTCGTTCTACGCTCATACTAAAGAAAAAAGGAAGACATCACGCACCAAACACGTGTATGACTTCAAGTTCGATAATCCTAAATGAACACGACCACGAGTAATATATTTCCGCGCTTAAATAGCAGTACGCCTAAGCGAGTAGGCCTACGCCAGTATGCCTACGCCAGTACGTCTACGCCAGCATATGTCTACGCTAGTAGCTTACTGATAAGTCAGTCATTATAATAATTATCTTTTACGCAATTGTATTTACTTTATATCACTGTAGTAGTTATGTGCATTCAAGAACTGTAAAAACAGTTCCCGAGAATATTTGATAGAAAAGAGGCCGACATGTTCTTTACTTAGTCTAGCGTACGGCAGCGCCGAGATCACGCTAACGTGGCGACGCTTTTATTGTACTTGCGTACTTAGCCCGTTCAAATCTTGCAAGTTAAATTTGACACACTTCCCGGTTTCCGATTGAGCTGAAATTTTACACGCATGTGTATATCACATGACAATGCAATATTATGATGACATGGAGCTGATCTGATGATGGAGCTGGAAGGTGGACATAGGAACTCTATAATGAAACGGCGCAACCCCATCGAATTTGGGCTCGTATGATTCGTCTTGCCGAGTACTTTGTGTCTAGATGATATCCAGGGGCTGATGATGAAGCTGGAAGGTGGTCACAGTAACTCTATAATGAAATAACGCAACCCCGTCGAGTTTGGACACGTTTGATTCGTCTTGATTAGAACTTTGTCTTTAGATAGTATCCAGGGTCTGATGATGGAGCTGGAAGGTGGCCATGCAGAACTCTGTAATTAAATGGCGCAACTCCATCGAGTTAGGGCTCGTTTGAAATGTTCTGACTAGAACTTCAGTCATAGATGATATCCAGGGTCTGATGATGGAGCTGGAAGGTGACCACAGTAACTCTGTAATGAAATGACGCAACCCCATCGAGTTTGGAATCATATGATTCGTCTTGACAAGTACTTTGTCTTTAGATGGTATCTGGGGGCTGCTGATGGGGCTAGAAGGTGGCCATAGGAATTCCGTTATAAAATGACATAACTCCATCGAGTTTGGGCTCGTATGATTTGTCTTAACGAGTACTTTGTCTCTAGATGGTATCCAGGGTCTGACGATGGAGCTGGAAGGTGGCCACAGTAACTCTGTAATGAAACTACGCAACCCTATCGAGTGTATACTCGTTTGATTCGTCTTGAGGAGTACTTTATCAAGTTATGATCATGTTATTTCTACAAAGTAATTACGATGTTTTCACATCTAATAGACGTCCCGTGACGTCTAGTTTTTTTTTTACACGGAACTAATTATTTTTTCAGAAATAAAAGTAAAGCTTATGTTACTCCTCATAACAACAGCTATCTGTTAATGAAAGTCCCATCCAAATCGGTCCAGCCCTTCCGGAGTCACA
Source organism: Leucoma salicis (assembly GCA_948253155.1). Taxonomy (NCBI): domain Eukaryota; kingdom Metazoa; phylum Arthropoda; class Insecta; order Lepidoptera; family Erebidae; genus Leucoma; species Leucoma salicis. Next base: position 2,658,484 of record OX411812.1, read on the forward strand.
TTCATTTATAATTTCATGAGTTTTATTTTTTACGCTTAACCCTCATTAGTTTTCTAAAATAAAAGCACCCTAAATTACTCCTTGTAACAACTGCTATCTGCTAGTAAAGTGCCGGCCAAATAGTTCCAGCCGTTCCGGCAACGGTTCCGGAAATATCTTAAAAAATACGGCGATTGGAATATCTCAAGACTAAGCGCCCAAGATATGTAACATCGTTGAATTTCTTGAAGAGATGTCGTGACCACAATCTCATTCCTACGTGTGTCAAAATTTCCACCAAGAAGAACATACGAGGAAGCGCTAAGATATTATACCAAGCCAGCAAAAAGTTGTTAGTAGCGGTCATTCGTCAAAATAGATTTGATCTACACGATATTAACCAACAGATTGAGACAATATCTAATAAAATCAAGATTGTTTTAACGACAGCTGATTTCAAAAATTGCATCGAAAACTTAAACAAGCGCGAAACACATAGGTATAATGAATGCAAAATAAACACCTTATTAAATTTGAAAAACTGTTGCAAAAATCAAATGTTTTTACTGGAACGCAACATGGCATCTGTGGAAACGGAACGCGCCCGTCAACCATAGACTCATACGCAGATCCAGATCTAGCTGTCATAAATTTGTCAAAACAATCGTTAGATGAATCCTCAATTCAGGTACTAAATAAAGGTTTAAATTTTGCTGTAGCGCCAAACCGTATCCCCTATGAGGAAATTATCTGTGCTGTTGAGAACGTGCTGGCCAAAAATGTTATGAAACCGGACGACATGGAGGCTATTCACCAAGACGTATCTTCACTGTTACGTCGAAGTAAACGGCCGAAACCAAATTTGTCCAAATCACAATATTTGGCGTTGAAGAACCTACGCAACAGACCAGACATCGTCATTCTGCACGCAGATAAGGGTAATGCTACTGTGGTGATGGACACGTCAGATTATAATGCCAAAATTGAACACCTTTTATCGGATGAGTCTACTTATGAAAAGGTTAAAACTGACCCGACCAACTGTTCTCTAAATAATATGAAAAAGTTACTCAACCAGCACTCCGAAGCATTGAATCTAGATGTAAAAACCCTGGTACCACCTTGTGCAAAACCATCTAAATTGTATGGGTTGCCTAAGATACACAAACCGAACGCACCACTACGACCTATTGTAAGTGATCGACTCACCTACTTATAAAGTCACTCAGTTACTGGCAAAAGTTCTCTTACAGCTCCGAGAACATACAGATGCGTTCATAAAAGACTCATACCATTTTGTAAGTGAGATTAAACACCTTCATCTTGCTAACAATGAAACTATGGTGAGTTTTGATGTCCAGTCACTCTTTACCTGCCTACCTGTGGAAAACTGCATCAGAATTGTATCTAAGAAACTATCAGAGAACAACATACCTATGCAATACGCTGAACTGTTAAAGTACTGCCTCACATCTGGCTACATTATGTGGAATGATGGCTTCTACAAGCAAGTGGACGGAGTGGCCATGGGTTCGCCAGTCTCTCCCGTTGTTGCTGAAAATATTCATGGAAGACATTGAGGAGACTGCCCTAAAAACCTCACCTGTGGTCTCACGTTTTTACAAATGGTATGTAGATGACACTTTCACTATATTACCATCTGATAAAGTAAGCGTATTTCTTAACCATCTGAACTCCATCAATCCTAAAATTCAATTCACTATGGAACTGGAGTAAAATAACTCTTTACCTTTCTTAGATGTTATGGTAATCCGTAACCCCAGCAACACCTTGAGTCATACAGTGTATCTATCTCAAATTCTCGCAAAAGAACATCGATATCGTCCTAGAATGATACGTGAGGCTATTGAAATTAAGAAACGTCCCAATTTCAATAGAGAAGACGGCTGGGTCTTACCATCAAGCTGGAATCCTGTGATAGGCCTCACCAAACATAATACAAGAAGGAACACCACATGATTGCAAGACACAGTTTGCGCTTATTGTGTAGATAAAACCCACAGTAGTGATTAGTTAGTATTTCCGCATAAATTTAATAATCCATAACAAGTTGTTGCGTACTGAGTTTTCTGGCCGGATCTTTCTCAGTCAGGCCGCATTCCGATCCGGTGGAAGCTTTTTTAGGGTTAGCTTCTATTAAAATCTATGTATTTAATAATAGAAACTAATAATCAATATTGTCTTCTTAATAGTAGATTTTTGATAACTTAAAAATTTTAATTGGTAGTTTGTGGTAGAATTTTGAAGCACTAAATATAAACAAAAATTTTTAAAACTTAAAGTAGTATTATACTAATTTTATTACACTAGCTTAAAATCTCATACATTGTAAGCATAAATCTTAGAGTAGATATTTTTAATTGTGTTTCTAAACGAATATTATGTAGGTTGAAATAAATAAACCAAAAATGTGTAAAATCATATTACTGTGGGTAGATGAAACCGTTGAAACAACATATCAGCTTTGGACATACTACCATCTAAGTCCACCCGTGATCATGAATGCTGTAAAGTATTCGAAACGTCGGGATAGTATAAAAATCAAGTAAACGCGATAGATTCCGTAAACGTAGTTTTATTTCAAAATTGTTATAGGTAGTGGTAGAAGGTATGCTCTCGTATAAATTTAGTAAAAAATTGTTATTGACACATTACAAGCAGTCACTTCAATTTTATTTATTTGTATACATAGATGACGTCATTGAAACATCTACGTCAACGTTGAAATGTTAAGATACTATTAGGTTTGTTTTTAAATATCACAGTCAATGACATAATAATGGAGGTCATAGCCTAGTTGTGCACTTACAGTTTAAAGTATTAGCAAGGTTAAGCAACTTTTCCTCGGCTCACAATGTAATGGTGATCAAACAGCGACACTTATTTGTATACACCTCCTCCGTATTTCGGAAGGCACGTTAAGTAGTGGGTCCAGGTTGGTTGTCAAATAGCACCAGACATTACAGGTTGTCAGTCCTGAATACGAGTATAACAAACTGGGCCAGTAGAATGTAATGTAATGAGTGTGTAATACACCTCTGCCTACCCCTTCGGGGAATACAAGTGTGATACTGTGCTATATAGAATGTAGCTTACTAAATCGTATCGACATCGTATCGTCTCGCTTGTGATTGGTAGAGAAACCAACGCGTGATGTCGCAATAATCCCTCAGCCAATCACGGTGATCACTCAACCAATCACAATAACACGATGCGATGTCGATATGATCTAGTGAAATACGTTCTAATCCCCCAGATTCCGGTCTTATTCTAAAGTCACCAATTATCCCCTTAGTGGGGTCTTAGAGGTTATATAGGCAGTCACTCTGAGTAAATACTAGTGAATCAGCTCTAACCGAATAGATTGGCAACCAGCCCGAACAAAATAAAAGTTTGTGATAACTGTAGGGAGATGATGGGCCAATTACGTCTTATTAACATTATTTTACAGTAGCAACACTGTATTGTAAGGCAGAAGTTATTATTTTAGTCAGTATGTTAGCCCTTCATATGCTCAATAATAAATTATTTGTGAAATTGGAAAAAGAATGCTTTACTGTAAGGAAGATTCGAATGTGCTCATCCAAATCGTGGAAGTGCTCTGGACCGCTATGCTATTGCAGTCACTTAACGGTGATACCCTATCTCCACTTCACATTTATTTTAGATGTCTTTTCAACCCACGCTACAATATAGTAAGTTTAATTTTGCAAATAAATTTCATACTATATGAAGGCGAAATTTTTTAAATTGTTTGGTCTGTATTTTAGTACTTTTCATGCTCAGTTACTTTAAAGGACAAATTATTTGTGAGCACGCACGCGCGTTATTCCTGGTTGCAGTGAAGCTCTCTTTTTCCACTTTCACAAATAATTTATTCAGAGGTCATTAGTTCGAACCCTCCTGTATGAAGAGTATGGCAGTAACAGGTGGTCTTGAATGTGTTTTAAAATCTCATTCTGTGTTAAAACCTACTATCAGTACCTTTCCGAGAAGCAGTATAACTATAAAAAGGTCTATGTGGACTAAGAATAATTTGAGCCTCCAAGCCCAAATTCAAGAAGATTCTCTATTATTCTTCGTCTCCATTGCATCATCGCCTTCCTCTCATACCTCTTCTCCAACTCCTACCTATTTCTCTGAGGTTGCCACTGCGCGATTGATGTCCGGGTATTGCCACTTATCGTCATAAAAGGCTGTATAGTTATTTATCTGTGCTAAAATATACCTATCTGACTACTAAATTACAGTAGCACTTTTTTAATCTTTAGAGTAATCTTGTAGTAGTAGTACCAGATGTGTTTAAGGATCTGTTTCACAATCTAAAAGTAAAGTCATCAGTAGTTACTCGTCAAGTAATTTACTCAACAGTTAAATCCTTCCTGTAAGTCGTCACACAACTATCCATCAGCCTTCCAAAGTCCACCGCTGGACATAGGCCTCCCCAAGAATGGGGGGATAGTGCCATAATCGCCACGCTTGGCAGGCGGGTTGGCGATTGCAGTGGATGTTGTTAATACTCGAAAGCGTGCTGCTGCCCACTCCCCCGGTATTACCTCAGTCGGCTCTTACGAATTCCATGGGTGGAGAGGGGTGGAAAAATTCTAAAGCCGGCCCCACACGGCCAGTTTCACAACTATCCATCTCATATTTTTACTTGATAAGTAACTTCCCAATAGTTAATCAGCAACGTCTCATATTTGCATTTCGTTTTATACGTTGAGAAATACTTTTTAAAAGCTATTTTAATTCATAAAAAAATCCTTTAAAAATACTATAAACAAAGAATCACTCATTATATTTTATTGATATTGAACTTAATTGTTTTAAATAGTCTTTTAAACTTCTAGAAAAGGATCTCTCGTAAAATTGTAAAAGGTGTAACGAAACAAAATCAAACGTCACATTGGGTAAGGTTATGTTTGTAGTCTCTTCTATAGTTCTATGGTTGTATCAGTTAACTATTAAGTACTTATAATATACTATTACATTCCCCGCGGCTTCGCTCGCATCATAGTAATGTCAATGAAAAGTCAATTTCGGACAGGATTCCTATTATTAGGTATAAGCGTCGCCACGCTAACTTCCGGTTTTACCCACCTTCCGCATTAGATGTTTCAGATCAAAAATATAAGTTCCGGATAAGTAATCACCAACATATATCATATACTATAACCTTTTCCGAAACACGCTGCATCTTATGGTATAAGTATAATTCCGATCGGTTCAGTAGTTTTTGCAGTATAACCGAACAAAATAACAGGCTCTCCATTTGTTAGTATAGATGATAATTACGGATATCGGTTATGGTTGGGAAAACATTGGATATTTTTGCTCAAAATAAAATATAGTTCGCCATACCTTTTTGTGATGGCATTAATTTTGTTTGGAGTCTTTAATAAATGTGTGTTAATATATTTGGCGCCATACAAAATAAACAACTTTCTATTTCTATTATTTTTTTCGTACTATTCTAGGTACTGTTAAGGAAAAGACATTAGTGAAGTAGGTTCTTAAGGTACTTTATATATATATATATCATTCCTGTAACAGGAAAATATTAATATTGATGTTCAAGGGTGACGTTTACTGTCACGTGTTGAAGTTATTCAGGTACCCAATATTTCTAATAGGCGATAAATTCTTATCATTCTGTGTAAGATGACAGAGACACGAACACTAATATATATTGGAGTACTAAAGATACAGAATTGTGACCCTTTCGGACCTCCAGGGAAATTTGCGAGGTTACCTACATCAGTAATCATTTATAATATGACATGCTGCTCTCATCTTTATTCAGTGAGTCGTGAAAGGTTTGTGTGGTTAATCGTAGTGAGATCGGTCTGGGATCATAAAGGTCTTTAATTTGAAATTGATCCTAATAATCCTAAGAACATTATATGTGTGGGGGTTGATGTTAACGGTGCGCTATCAGTTGGATCTTTCATGACAATGGGTGTGCCACAAGGTTCCATTTTGGGGCCATATATTTTCCTTGTTAATATTAATGACCTACCGTTCTACGTAGGGGATAGTCAAAATATTGTATTGGTCGCAGATGATATATTTTATTATTCCAAATAAGAAGTCAATGACTTAATTATAAAGATGTGAAATGATGCACTATCTAAAGTTGTTACTTGGTTTAATCCAAATAATCTAGTTATAGCTAATAAAACTAAATGTATTACATTTACAACACCCAATGTAAGACATGCATAGACCAATGTACAAATTTCGCAAGCCCGGACCTTGTGGAGTCAACTGTTTTTTTTAGTTATCACTATAGATAATTATGCTAACGCCTGGAATACTGAAACAATATAAAGTTAGAGTTCTCCTGAATTAATTATTTCAAAGACCATCCAGTGTTACTCGGGATGACGTAAGCTAATCCTAACAATACCCCACATGAAATCGTTTACTTACTACCTACTATAAATGCAAATGTGAGTTTGTTAGTTTTTTTTACGATATAACGCTGTAATTACTGAACTAATCAACATACAATTTTGCACAAATTTAGCCCTTTTTTTTAAGGCGGGAAAAAATGTTTTTAACCGCACACCTCGTCGTTCGGGGCAACGACCAGGGTAGTGTGGGGCCTTCATCCACTAAAGAAACCCGCCGTGAGCCGTCTCTCCGTCTTTATTGGCAGGCCACTGGAACTATGTTACATTCCTTCGTTGGTCCGCCGGCGGCCTACCCTTTCGAGTACCCTCTACTGAGCGACGCATCCGCACACGGAGCGTCGCACCTTCGCGGGAGGCCATGTGCGGCGGACGTTCCCCGATCCATCCACCCGCAGCGGTAGGGTGGCATGAGGCGCAAGTACCCCGGGTACTGGCGGCGGTTTGGGTCAGCGAAAGAATCCTCCTCCCTGGCCCTTTCCGCCCTTCCTTCCGCGGGATAACCTCCTCGCAGAAGGCAGCGACCGCGGTCCAATTCCTGTCGCTGCCAAGCATCGCTCTGACGACGCTCGGCAGCGAGAGGTCCCGCCCTATTTCCGCGACAAGTTCCCACATGCCCACACGGGTGCACTTTGCACAAATTTAGCCTGGAGCCTAGAAAACGAAATGGGTCGTTGCTTAAAACTCGGTTAAAATACGACACTCTAAAGCACGCACTAAGCAATAATCCCTTATCGCGAGGGACTTTTTAAACATACCATTTCACGGGCACAGAGTACACCCAGACTTATAACAACCAGTTGTGGATCATACAAAGTGTTGTCCTGTGTGGGAATCGAAATTTAAAATTAGTATCATACACATACACATGTCCAAAAGAATTGTTTATATAAAAATAACCCGACGTGGCCATATCCATTAATAGTCTGTTTTGACGATGCTAGGTATTGCCAGTGATTTATCACTTAATGTCTTTGTTGTCTATAAAACCAATCAATTTACACGTTAAAAGGTAAATTGGATGTACAATCTGATAGAATTTATTATCATAAGACCACCATTAAATAAATTGATGGCATTACCTTTCATATCAAGGACGGAACGAAGCTCAAAAAAGTGACAACTCAATTTGCATCAGTTATCTTTATGTCAAGATAGTACCGTCAGCAAAAAAGTAGTTCAAGTTATGAGTATAATTACTAGGTTCGTTATGATATTAAACTATACATTAAACACAAAGTGAAAAATGTGAAATCGAAAATAACAGTCAGGAGCAGGATTTGAACCTGCATCTCCTGGATACCGTGTGATGGTAGATGCTTTACCAATTCAGCCATCCTGACAGTTACTCCTGACTGCTAATTTCGATAACACATCATACTTAACGTCTTTGGGTGACGCCGAACGATATTAAACTATTTTTTTGTGTAATTTACTTGATTCATCATAGGTTTTGGATACGTCCTATCATTGTAGGTACTCTAAAACATGCGCAGACCTCACCCAAGAAATGAAGAAGGACTGTGTTATTGAAATTCGTAGTCTCGAGCAATTGTCGTTATAACTGAATTGACAAAGCATTTGGGACGGTATCTGTAATACAGGTTCAATTTCAAAAAATAGGATGCATGTCCTTTTTATGTTTAATTTACTCACTGCCGTTTACTGTAGTCTTGATATTTTTATGTATATTATAAGCACTTAACATGATTGGTCATTTACTAGAACACCAAGTGCCAAAATGCCAAAAGCCAAGTGCTTAAAATATACATCAAAATATTTACAGAGCTGCGTTAGTATTTAGTACGAGCTCTAATTGTAATAATTAGGCTTACCGGGTCGGAACAATTTATGCAAATATATCAAACAGATGGCGCAGGCATAAAAAAAGCTATAAAAACCCAAGGAATTCAGAAGGAATTTGCTATCAAAATTAGTGGTCCCAAGCGGATATCACGATGGCTGAATTTGCAAAGCATCTTGAACCATTTCTCATTTCACATTTATGTATTTTCAAATGTTTTATTCTTCTGACGGTACCTGATCTCATTTTAAAAGAGAGTATAAAACCACAAAGTATATTTTTATAGACACAACATTGAAAATTGCTGTAGGACTGCCATTAAAATGTGGTTGCAAATGGTATTAGCATCCATAATATCATCTACCGTTAAACCATTAAACATAAATAGTGTAAATTTTGCCATTGGGTACTTTAAATATAGACAAGTAAAACATATTTGCTTGCTGACTTGTGATAATGACGTTTATTGTAAGTATAAAAAATGCCGGACGATTGACTGGTTAAGAAGATACGAAAGTGGAAGGATGTAGTTAGAGGGGGAGACCAAGAATCACCTACCTAGACTAATTAGTCAGTTCATGAAGGAAAATGGAGTCAGGAGTCTCCTAAACCAGTGAGGGTATATGAAGAGAATTATGAATGTTGTGGGAACGAGAGATGTATGCAAGAATAGAGACTCTTCGCAATCTGTTATCTTTGCTTATCCCGCAAGTAAGATGGCGAGATGTAGTAAGTATAAAAAAATACTATGACACCGTGTATAAAGTTCCCAGAAAAAAATGTATTATCTAATATGCACATAGCTTTATTATAGTTAACTAATAATACCTATCTTACGTTGAGGAATACTATACGCATACCTTCGCAAGGACCTTTTGTCCGTGTGGTGACGGAATAAGAATACAAGTGTCACCACCCCATTCTTTCCCACGGGTGTCGTATGAGGCGACTAAGCTAAGTAAGCAATTATTATCTATTGCATTGCTGGGGGTAGGGCTGGGTACCAAGTGGGAGTACTCACTTGCTATCGGGCCCGAGCGGGTTGGTACCACCATCTCACGTGTGACCGGCCATATGAAGCACATCGTTGCGTTTTGGCTGTAGCAGAAGATAGCCGTTTAGCGGCTTGACAATACTCTCGGTATAGTTGAGTCCATGAGCGACGGTTACCATTTACCATCAAATGGGCCGTGGTTCGTCTGCCACTACAAGCAATAAAAAAAAAACTGTAAGAGTGGTTATGTCAGAATCTCCTCAAAGGGCTTGCCGACTAAAACAATTACTACAAGTTACCTCACGCGCTTTGTCTTCATCGGTGGCTCTGACACATCTATCTCTTCTGGAATGCTCTTACAATGAGGGTAATGTTGGTTAATGGGTTTTCTTCTTTTTACGCAGAACCCTAATTATTTTTCAAAAATAAAAGTAGCCTAAGTTACTCCTTGTAACAACAGCTATCTGCTAGTAAAATTACCGTGCAAATTAGTCCAGCCATTGGAACAGACAGAAGACAGATCGATAGACAGACAAACAAGAATTGTTAAATTAAAAAAATGGTATTTTGTTATAGGTAGCGTATTATAATCTCATAATTATACATTTAGTAAAAAGTTGTTATTACATAAATTACAAACAGACACTTCAATTTGTTTATATGTATGACAGATGAAGGATGCTTAAAAATAAATAAGAAGTTAGAATTTCAAACATCAAATAAATTGTTGATATACGAAACATAGAATTAAAAATCCTATTTTGATGTCTTTATATATTTTTTAAGCATTTGATATGCTACGCCATTTAAACAAAGCATCATAGCATTAGCTTACTCTACTTTATCTTTTTACAAAAAGAACGGATATAGAACCCGAGGCCTCACGATCAGCAGTCATTCACACTACTGCTGCACCATAGAGTCAGTTTAATTTAAATGAACACAAAGTGCAATAATGTGAAAACGAAAATAACAGTCACTTAAGTATATATTAGGGGTTAAAGAATGAAATTGCCGATTTGTACTGAAAAATTGAAATTAGTTTTTTTCATCTAACATATTTATTTAATCAAAATATCTACCATTATTATCTATACATTGCTGCCATCTAATATCTAATAGGAAGGTCATTTATGCCTTTGCGATAGAACTCTGGTGATCTAGATTCTACAAACTGTGTGAAAGCATTTTGCCTCCATTTTTGTTTGTCCGGGAAATGTTCCTAACCGCACACCCCGTCATTCGGGGCAACGAACAGGGTAGTGTGGGGCCCTCACCCACCACGGAGCGTCGCACTTTCGCGGGAGGCCTTGCAGGTGGCGGACGTTCCCCGGTCCATCCACCCGCAGCCTCAGCTCGGGCGTCATTGGGCGCAAATATTCACGCCTGCGCCGCCCCAGTCGCTGGCGGCGGTTCGGGTCTGTGGAAGGATCAGCCTTCCTGGCCTTCCCCACCGCTTCCTTCCGCGAGATGAACTCCTCGCAGAAGGCAGCGAGCGTGGCCCAATTTCTGTCGCTGCCAAGCATCGCTCTGACGACGCTCGGCAGCGAGAGGTCCCCCCCTATTGCCGCGACGAGTTCACGGCACTGCCCAGTTCACGGCGCTGCCCTTTGTATTGCCTCCTGGGAATAAAAGTTTTTATCACATAGAAAATTGTCCAAATCACGAAAAAAATGGTAGTCCGTTGGAACAAGGTCTGGCGAATACGGAGGATGACGAATGGTTTCTAATTGCAGTTCCTGTAGATTTAAAACGGTTTCTCGTGCTGTATGAGGTCTTGCGTTATCATGGAGCAATAATGGTGAAGATCGATTCATGAGTCGGGGCTGTTTCACTGCAAGTTTTGCTATCATTGTTCGGAGCTCAGCACAGTAGACATCTGCCGTTATTGCTTGACTAGATCGGAGGAAGCTATAGTGAATAACACCATGCTAAGACCAAAAAACAGTTAGTTTCACCATTACCTTTTTATTGGTAAGCTTTGCTTTAGGACACTGTTGGGGCGTTAGACCTGGGGTCAGCCATTGCATTTTTCGCTTACGTTGATTGTAAAGAAACCACTTTTCATCACATGTCACAATTCGATCTAATATTCCTTCATTTCTGTATCGATTCGACAAGGCAACACAAGTTTCAATACGTGTTTCTTTCTGCAGATCAGTCAAATCATGAGGCACCCATTTTTCATAATTTTAATTTTATTGATTTAAAGCAAATGAGTCAATATTGTTGGTAAGGTAACGTTAAACCATGCCGCTAATTCCTGGGTAGTTTGGCTCGGATCGGCTTCCACAATCTCTTTCAATTCATTGTTATTCACATGTGTGGGCGGTCTTCCACGTGGTTCGTTCATTCAAATCAAAATTTCCATAACGAAAGCGTTTAAACCAAAATCGCACGGTGCGTTAATTAGCAGTCCCCTCTGCAAACGCAACATTGATATTGCGAGCTGTTTCTGCAGCGTTAGTTCTGCGTCGGAACTCGTATTCAAAAATCACTCGAATTTTTGAAGTATCCATCTTTCTTGTCTAAGCTGAATAAAAAAAACAACTGAAAGTCGATAATCGAATGCTGCACATTTTTTTAAAGAAGAACCTCATAGGTACCATTTGAAAAAAAAATCACTCAAAAATCTCAAATCATGAAGTTTCTATGTCAATTCGAAGTACCTATTACAATAAAACGTCAATTTCATACTTTAACCCCTATTAAAATATCAAAATATTTATCGCCTGCGTTATTATTTGGAAATGTTAATTGTATTTAATAATTAAACTTACTCTCTGTTATTTCGACGGGCCTCGTGGCGTAGTCGGTAGCGTAACCGACTTCTGTGCACGAGGTCGTGGGTTCGATTGCCACTCAGGACAATTATTTGTGTGATTGAACACAGATATGTTGTATTGTATTTCGTCTGCGTGTTTTCTATTTATTATGTAGGTATTTTCAAAAAAAAAGTACCGAATATATGTATTATATCCGTAATCTGGTACCCATAGCACAATCGTTAAGCTTAATTTGGGACCAGAGGACGTTGTGTGAAATGTCCGGGAATATTTATTATTATTATTAACTATTATTATTATTAAAAACATTAAGGAGAATTGTGTTATTAAAATTCGCAACCCCGAGCAATTGTCACGATGGCTGAATTGGCAAAGCATTTGCGATGGTTTTCCAGTAGATGGTGGTTCAAATCCTGCTCGTGACCGTTATTTTCGATGTCACGTCTTCGCCCTTTGTGTTCATTGAAATTCCTCTTTCAGGGTCTCTGAAGTTTTCAAAGGAGGCTTCTACGAACTTAATGTTGGTGTCTGAAATTAAACTGGACTATATAGAGACCTATAACAGCTTATATGAATGCCTTTATTATGATTTAAGTCCTGTGGGAGTGTTTCTTAATGGGAGCTGCGAAAAAGCCGAAGAAGTAATGTACTTGGTAAATATATTTGAACAGATGTGCCCAATGGTTGCACCCGCATTTTAATTAAAAAACTGATTATTTATGAATACTTGAGAGTTCTTTAGCATAGACAATATTTTTAGTCATCTTTTTACTTCAAGTCTTCACCACTATCTATTCGATCTCTAAGAGCTGTAGTGTATTTATAAATAACTTAAAACTTTCCTCAAAAAATGGATTCGATGATGAAAAAATAGTTTTTTTAATTTATTTTTGTATCAAGATATTAGCGTGCGTAAATAAAAATCCAACAAATTCTTCATATTTATTATCCATCCAGCCTTTTAAAGTCCACTGCTGGATATAGGCCTCCCCAAGAATGGGGGATAGTGCTGTAATCGCCACGCTTGGCAGGCGTTGGATGTTGTTTATACTCGCAGGAGTGCTGCTGCCCAATTCAACAGCCAACTCCCCCGGTATTCCGTCAGTCGGCTCTTACGACTCCCATGGGTGGAGAGGGGGTGGGGGGTGGTGTTTAAATAAATAATTTCCAACCATATTTATTATATTCGGATAAAATGCTTATATTACCATTATTATTAAACAAGTTATTTCGTGGTCTACTGTTCACTTCGAGTTGAAAATGACAGATTTTTACACTAAAGAAAATCAAAGCTTACTAATTTAGATATTTTGAATAACCGTCACCAGCTGCTGTAGGTTCTATTTACGCAAATACTTGTTATTTGTTGTTATCTATTTAGTTATGACATAAAAACTAAATTTACAAGATTAGTGAAAATAACTGATTTCAATAATTGGTAATAGGTCCGTAAAATTTAGCCTTGTAACAAAACTCGAGCGTAGGCGAAGCTTGTTTACAGTCAGCAATAGCAGAAATGTTTCGGAGTCTACAAAGTCGCTCTTGAATGTAAATGACCTCATCTATACTATTATAAAGCTGTAAGAGACCTGTGTCTGTACATTCAAGATATTTGAGAAAAAATGTATGTAATAGGCTATATAGGCGTGTCTAAGCCCAAAACAATTTTTTTTAGATTTTTTTCTGCTTGCCTGTTTATCTGTTTGTTTGTTCGTGCATTACGCAAAAACTACTGGACGGATTTTGATGCAACTTTTTTTATTTGAAAGGCCTTGACTAGGCTTAAAACTGTATACATTTTATCCCGTTATTATATCGGGAACCTGAGATATAACTGAAAAACTAGAAAATTATTTGAACTAGATTTTTTTAGAATATATCTGTGATACATAATAAATATGACTTGAAATTATTAAATTATTTGAGATGATTCTTTCAGGCTTCCAAGCATCTGTCATATTCAGCTCAACACAGATGGCTTATTATAGAGAATGAATCGGTTCTTTCTAATGATTATAACATCTCAGATAAAATTGGAACTTTTAACAAAGAGAGTCCCGTAATAAAGGTGCTCGAGAAGTTAAATGTTAGTGTGGATGCTGATATTATGGTGGGTAGATCAGGTAAGCGAGAAGATTGTTTTTAGGATAGTGTATTCCAAACATAGAATTAGACGTTTTGATCTATATTTTTTTAGCATTTCACATGCTTCGCCCCTTTTTAAAGTACAAATCAATTGTGAATAAATAAAAAGAGATTTTTTGTACATAAAATATTATAGAATTAGACTGTTAGGTGAAAGATACTTAAAATATAATTGACATCAAACATCAACCCATTTCATTACCCATACTATTCCATCATTTAGGCAAATGCCTCTGAGAGGAATTATGCCAGGAACACCCCTTCCAACCAAGTACTAAAGTAAAGGCAGCGGTATCGATTTTGATCCCAATTTCAAGGTGATACATAAAATAATCTTGTCCGTGTGGTGACGGACTAAGAATACTAGTGTCACCACCCCATTCTTTCCCATGGGTGTCGTATGAGGCGACTAAAGAAAGTAAGCAACTATCATCCATTGCATGACTGGTGGTAGGGCTGGGTACCAAGTCGGAGTACTCACTTGGTATCGGGCCCGAGCGGGTTGGTTTCCAATCTCCCGTGTGACCGGCCATGAAGCACATCGTTGCGTTTTGGCTGTAGCAGGAGATAGCCGTTTATTCTTTCATTTCATATCTGTAAAATGAAAAATTTTAACACATATAAGACATACATGTTAAAATCTCTCAAGATTATTATATACATTTTCTAGACGATTTCGGGTATCATACATTACACGAAGTATACAACTTTGGCAAAATACAAGGAGGCAATTTGATTGTCAATAAATTTGGATACTGGAACCCAGAAAATGCCTTCAAACTTGACTCAGACCTCAACGAATACAAGTATTATCGCCGATGGAACTTCCAGAAGTGGGCGATGAGAATGATTTTGGTTGTGAGTATTACGAATGTGTTACTCAATCTGATAGTGTGGTACCTATACACCATATATTTATAAAGAGTCGCTTGATAAAAGTGACATCAGTCTGCCAGTTTGTTACGATGTAACCAACAAATTGTAAAGTTACATAATGAAAGAGAGTATTGATGTAAAGATGCGAAAGGGAATGCTCCGATGGTTCGGATATGTGGAAAGAATGCCGGAAGAGCGACTGGTTAAGAATATATACAATGCGAAAATGGAAGGATGTAAGTACAGGGGGAAACCGAGACTCACCTACCTAGACCAAATCGGTCATGTATTGAAGGAAGGTGGAGTCAGAAGTCTCTGAAACCGGCGAGCGTGTATGAAGAGAGTTATGAATGTTGAGGAAGCGAGAGATGTATGCAAGAATAGAGCCTCTTGGCACTCTGTTCTCTCTGCCTACTGGGACTGCCGCAAGGGAAATGGCGTGATGATAAGATAGTTTTTGGAACTTTCCCATATTCTGTGCGTATGCGGTCCCGTTTGCTTACCATATATATTAATTCATTGAGCATTCCCTTTCGCATCTTTACACCAATACTCTCTTTCATACCTACTCGCTCTCTTACGTCGTCGTTACGAATGCGGTCAGTCAGCCTCACTCCACAGTTTCTCCGCAGAGATCGCATTTCGACCGCATTGATTTTACTCTCATGCTCCTTTTTACATACCCAACTCTCGCTTCCATATAATAACGTTGGGGCAAGCACTGCGTTGTGTATTTTGCTGTCCAGAAATTACTAATTATCCACCAATAGCAGTGTTTACATACGGTAACGCGACCGAGATAGCATTATATTGTAATAGCTAGGAGGTATATGATTAGAATATAATAGGATCGGAGGGGTATAATAGATAATGTTTATTTTTACCAAATATACTACACTTATATCAAAAAGGTTATAGATTGTACAATCCTATTTTATTTATGTTGCATAGGTATCTCCAGCTCCTAAGAAGTTCGATCTCAATCTTCTATCAGGTACAAAGCTAATACCTGGCGTCGCAGTAATAACACACACGTGTGGCGCTGTACTTTGTCTTATTGCTGAGATGCATAATTTCAGGTAATTGTAATGTTTATTTAAACACATCTTGGAATGATACTTGTATATCGTGGGAGACTTTGCAGACAACTAAAGGGCACAAAGTGTACGAAGACGAAAAAAAAATGCGTGTACTTATGTACGCGCGTGAGAATATATACTTCTTTGGCATCATTAATAAATAAAGTAATTATTATATTCGTAACTGCAAAACTTGTCACAGTTATGTTTTTAAATACCTTGTTTGATAAAGTAATTATGTCTAATGTCACTAGATGGCGTTATTAAAATTTTGAAATTTCTCATAAGTCGATGTTAAGAGTACACCTAATGTCTAATTAAAATCTCTCCATGGTAGCGTTAAACGCTTAACGCAACCTTGCCGGAAACTGTAATAAAAGTATAATTTCAATATAACTTCAATAGTTTGTAGTTTATGTTATTTCAAGTTCAACCACTTCGCTATTTTGGCATTCAAATCAATGATTCCCTAGTGACAATATTAATCCATTACCAGTTACCACACGGTACCTTACTTTGTTTGTTACGTCTTCACGAATTGTGGAATTTTACATAAATATAGTCTAGAGTATATAGGTTTATCGCGGAATAGGATATAGGCTTATCGCGGAATAAAGAGCGGCTCCTGTGGGGTAATCCTTGTCCATCAGCCTTTCGACGTCCACTGCTGGACGTAGGCCTCCCCAAGAGGGAATAGTGCCGTAATCACCACGCTTGGCAGGTGGGTTGGCGATCGCAGTGATGTTGTTAATACTCGAGGGAGTGCTGCTGTCCACTCTCCCGCTATTCCATCAGTCAGCTCTTACGACTCCCATGGGTGGAGAGAGGTCGGACAATTCTAAAGCTGGCCCCACACAGCAGAGCCGGCCCCACACGGCAGAGCTGGCCCCACACGGCATGTAATCCTTGACATAGGGATTATTCATGTGCGGTTGAGTGACGTATTTACGAGAATATTATGTAGACTCTGCCCTAAAGTCCACGACGATAATATCCTATTTTAGTATTTCTGTTTCCTGTTTTAGGTACAATTATACTATAACAGATCGATGGGTTGGAATATTTGAAGAGAATGCTCCAAGGGTAAGTTATTGGCACAGCTGAAAACTTTATTTTTTATACGTGCAATGATGGACTGAAACCTTTAATGCCACCACCCCATTATATAATACAGGTTCCTCAAAAGTCTATTATGTGTGTTTATCAGTGATAGCCTAGCGGTAAAACACAAGACGATCTCCACTTCAAGGTTCAGGCCATGAACGGTACACACCTCTGACTTTTCAAGATTTTTCGAAATTTCTGTTTACGATTTACAAACCAATCAGAGGAAGTGTGAAGGTAGTCCCAGTGACTGATAAATTAAGGAGCAGACAGTTAGCGTGGTATGGACATGTGATGCGTCGAGAGGAGATGCATGTAACCAGAAGATGTATGGAAATGGCAGTGCAAGGTAGAAGGGGAAGAGGTTGACCGAAAAAGACATGGATGGAGTGTGTGAATGACGATATGAAAGAAAAAGAAGTGTGTGTTGAGATGACGGCTGATAGAAGAGTGCCCACATGAGTGGGATAAGGTGGAGACAAAGAAGGTCAAGGAAAACATCGTGAGGAAAAGTCTATTAACCTGCACCGGGCCAGCGTGATGGACTATAGTCTAATCTCTCCCACCATTAGAAGAGACCCATGCCCAATAGTGGAACAGAGAAAGGATAGACAAAAAAGTGGTATTCAACCCCGGCTAGTAATGGTAACTTTCTTCCATATTCAAGGATCTACTACAAATTGGCCAGTATTTATAGTTCCAAGTGAAGAATTTACATACTTATGTAACTGGAATGTAGATTTTCTTTTGTAATTAATAATATCCACCCATCCATCAGCCTTTCGACGTCCACTGCTGGGCATAGGCCTCCCCAAGAGAACGCCACAATGAGCGGTCCTGTGCCGACCGCATCCAACGGCTCCCCGCGACTTTGACCAGATCATCGGTCCATCTGGTGGGGGGCCGTCCTACGCTGCGCTGTCCGATACGTGGTCGCCACTCGAGAACCCTTCTTCCATCCATCAGCCTTTCAACGTCCACTGCTGGACATAGCTCTCCCCAAATTGGAGGTATAGTGCCGTAATCGCCATGCTTGGCAGGCGGGTTGGCGATCGCAGTGAATGTTGTTAATACTCGAGTGAGTGCTGCTGCCCACTCCCCAGTTTTCTTCAGTCGGCTCTTACGACTCCCATGGGTGGAGAGGGGTTCCTTAACACATAGTGATACTTCTATTAACATCAGTCTGGCTTAGCGAAAATTCAATTTGCGCTACTTGATTACAAATATTGTATGAACATGAACAAGCTAGACTATTATGAAACAATACACAACACATAACAAATGTAACAGCCGTATGAAATCCGTAGCGTAGTTTAGAAGAAATAAGGTCAAAAACAGACAAACGTGGGCAGCTACTCTGTTACATACTATCTAGAGATTAGAAGTAATAGCAGTGTGATTATATAAACTCTCCCCCTTCTACTGGGAAAGGCTTGCTTCCATCCATCCATCAGCCCTTCATCATCCACAGCTGGACATAAGCCTCCCCAGAATAAGGGTTTTACCTTAATCGCCACGCTTGGCAGGCGGGATGGATCGATCGCAGTGGATGTTTTTAGTACACAGGGGAACGCTGCGGCCCGGTTCCCCGGTAATCCCTTAGTCGGCTTCTACGACTCCCATAGGAAGAGACGGGGAGGCCTTGCCTTGGCCTTGCGATAAGCCTTGCTTATCTAAGCATAAATAGCCCGTCTCGATGGTAAGTACCACCCTCTCACAGAAGATCAGTATGGACAGTATCTTTCGTAACTACCATTGTGTTTTGTATGGTGAGTGAAGGAGCCGGAGACCCTAACTTTCGTCCCTATCCTCTCCTTGGTATCCTTCCTCCCCACCTATCCCTTTGCTTTGAGATGGTGATGCGCGAATGGTCAAATGTCTGGTGAGTTATGGGATGCAGGTTTGTACGAGTAGCATAGGGCCGCTCTATGTTGCACTCTCGTAGGCATGTGTCCTGTGGTCCATCATAACAGGCGAAGAGATGGCACATTCCGGGTTTATTTCACTAAACAAACCCGGCCTGTGCCGTCTCTCCGCCGAACGAGCCATGGTTGAGGGCCCCACAAAACCCTGTTTTTTGTCCCGAACGACAGGCTGTGCATTTAGGTACATTTTTCTCGACTAAAAAAATGGTCTATGTCCAGCAGTGTGAGTATGCTGAAAAGCTTATGGACGAATATAATAATTGAAATATCTCCAAAGAAGTTATCTCCTTCCCCGGATTGGAAGGGACGTGGGTTCGATTCCCGCTTGCAATAAAGTTCTTTTTTTACTTATTCAAAAATAATTTGTACTTTGAAAAAGTAGTTGAGCATGTCAAATGCTTAAAAGTATAGATCAAAATATATAATAATTACTTGTTACAGTAAAAATATGATTGAATTTTTATAACCGCCTCCTTTTTAGTCTTAGTTATTAATGGTTTTTTATATAGGTAATTACAAATAGTCTGTACTTTAAAGAACAAGACATTGCGCCTGGAATAAGATATTTGCCCTCCATAGAAGATAAAATATATGCGCCCGGAATTCCTTTGCAGATTCTCGAGTAAGTAAAACTGTGTGTAATATCTATATACCTTAAAAAGTGTGAAAATGTGAAATCTAAAATAACAGTCACGAGCAGGATTTGAACCTGCATCTCATCGGTACCTTTCCAGTTGCGTTACCAATTCAGCCATCGTGACAATTGTTCGGGAATGCGAACATTTTTTTTAAATATATTTTTATTGCTTGTGATGGCAGACGAGTAACGGCCCACCCGATGGTAAGTGGTAATCGTCGCTCATGGACTCAACTATACCGAGAGTATTGTTAACCTTTCGCGTACCTTCTCATTTCTGAGATATGAAATGAAAGAATAAACGGCTATCTTCTGCTACAGCCAAAACACACTGTCGTGCTTCATGACCGGTCACACAGAAGACGGTGGTACCGACCCGTTCAGGCCCGATAACAAGTGAGTACTCTCACTTGGTACCCAGCCCTACCACCAGTAATGCAATGGGTGATAATTGCTTACTTCCCTTGGTCGCCTTGTACGACACCCGTGGGAAAGGGTGGGGTGGTGACACGTGTATTCTTAGCCCGTCACCACATGGACAAACACACTTCGAAAACATTCCTTTTTAATGGTTTGGATCTATTTGTTCTTGGTCTATATACCCAATAGTTCTCTATGGTGTATTTTGTGGCTATGAAATATCTCCCGTATTATCCCTACTGTAATACATTCTGCCCGTGAATTCGTCTGCGCAGTCTTCAAAATATAATACGTCACTTTTCTGCACACTTATGATCGCTATACAAATTTGTTATCCCTAAGTAACTTTCTCTTTTTCTGAGATGAAAAACTTTTACTGGATTCTGTATGAATGTGTTATCGATTAGCAGTCAGGAGCAATTGTCACGATGGCTGAATTGGCAAAGCGTCTGGACGGTATCCAGGAGATGCAGGTTCAAATCCTGCTCGTGACTGTTATTTTCGCTTTCACATTTTTCACTTTGTGTTTAATGTATAGCGTTTTATACCTGTCAGGACTCTGCCGTCCCCATAAAATGCTTTTAGAAGAAAACACAAAAAAAATGTTGCTAGGATATTCAACTATGATCTGATTTAAAACTTGCCGTTCCAGAACTAGATTCTACTATCGTATCCCAACCACGGGCCCAGGAAACTTCGAGAACAAATTCTTGGTACCATTCAGCACTTTGGCCTGGTGTGGAGTTATAACAACATCTTTATTATGTGCTTCCTTATTGCTATTGTCCGCTTGCCTGGAGCAACGTCCGTCGTCGGTTCAGTATGCGATATTTTCTATCATAGCTTTGGTATGCCAGCAATGTAAGTAACTCTTTATAGTATATTGCTCTATTTCACAGAGTTTTGCTATAGGCATTTGTTTCACTTTTATTTAAATTTCAGTTTTTGAAGATAATGGCGATGATCGAGTTAAAAGATGCTTCGTGGGTATGTATTCGCTAAAAGTGTCAATATTTTATTTTATTTGGTCATATCCTTTATAATTTGTCTATTATACGATATTGGAACAGTGCTATTACCCTCAATATTGCATATTCTTAAACTGGCGTTAAAGTTCGATCTATAATCTCATTCAGCCTATTATATAGGGTTTTACAACAAGAACTTTGTTTTTTTTTATTGCCTTTAGTGGCAGACGAGCGACGGCCCATCTGATGGTTTAAAATGGTAACCGTCGCTCATGGACTCAACTATACCGAGAGTGTGGTCAAGCCACTGCTCACCATTTCATTTCACAGATATGAAATGAAAGAATAAACGGCGATCTCCTGCTACAACCAAAACGCAACGATGTGCTTTATGGCCGGTCATCCATGGGAGATGGTGGTACCAACCTGCTCGGACCCGATACCAAGTGAGCACTCCCACTTGGTACCCAGCCCTACCACCAGTCAAGTTTTAAATCAAAATAAAACAATAAATTTAGGTGATAATGATTTTTTTTTATTGTATTACAATAAGTAAGGTTTGGCAATTATAAATGACAAATAATATCCGATAAATGTCCACAACGACCACGGTTACAGCCGCCGAAACAATGAATTTATTGCAAACTAAATTTGCCGATCGCATAATTTCACGAAATTCAACTGTTAAGTGGCCAGCTCGAATATGTGATTTAACACTGCTGGATTATATATTTTGGGGTTATGTTAAAAGCAGAGTCTATACGAAGCCTTAAAACTCAAAATTCGTGAAGTGATTAACAAAATAAACCCACCATTTTGTCAAAAAGTGATTAAAACTGATGAAAGAATCGACATTTGTAACCGTAGTCGTGGTGGACATTTATCAGATATTATTAATCATTCATAATTGCCAAACCTTACTTATTGTAATACAATAAAAATTTTAATCATTATCATCTAAATTCATTGTTTTATTTTGATTTAAAAAATTAAGTTCTTGTTGAAAAACCCTTTATTATAGTTAGTTAGGCACGAGTTTCCCGAAGAAGAGAAGAATTTAGGCTGTAGTTGATCACGCTCGTCTAAGGCAAGTTGGCAGACTTCGCAATCTGTTGAGAAAATCTCTCAGGTGTGCATGTTTCTATGCGATATTTTCTTTCATATAACAGTGATAATTTGTAAACAAGTACACAATATATCTTGAAAACAAAGTGTGTAGCGTTACAAGGACCTCAAATTCAAATTCAAAAATAATAATAAAATAATAATAAAATAATATAAATAAATAATATATTTCATAGGCTTATTATAATAGCACTTAAAATCGTCAAAGTTACTTACTAATTACTAACACGAGCGCTTGAGGCAAGTGCATCCGCAATGTCGCGGTTGCAATCGCCACAAGTGGCTGGATTCCATACTAAGGCTTTTCATGAGAAGAACCCGGCAAGAAACTCATGAGCCCCTTTTTTAAATCTTAAATTTCTTACAATATTTAAATTACTAATTAATACTTAAAGTAGGTGCTCACCAGAACACACAATATTGTGGAAAAGACAATATAATAAAATAAAAAGGGGTATGTGCTTATTTATATTACAATGTGGAGCAGTTCAAAACCATTTTGTTTTATCTTCCAGATAATCCGAAATTGTATAAACCTTTACTAATTAGTCTGACTTTTACTGTTTTCTTAAACTTATTTAAAAGCATGTTTCGGATATTTCGGGAATTTTATTGAAGAAGCTTATACATTGCCCCATGAAGGATCTACTAATTCTGTGGAGACGAGTACTGTGTGCAATAAGATTGCCTTTGTTCCTAGTATACATATGATGAACGTCACTGTATTTATCAAAGTTATCGATATTTTTCTTGACATATAACAAATTTTCATATATATATTGTGACACAACAGTTCAAACTCTTGGACCTAATTTATACATTGCACGAATAGCGCTTTTCTGAAGTACAAATATAGAATTTAAATCTGCGGAGCATCCCCATAGCAGTATGCCATATGACATAATACTATGAAAATACCTGAAATAAACAATTCTAGCCGTTTCTACATCTTTCAATAATCAAATTTTTCTTACCGCATATGCTGCTGAGCTAAGCCTACTTCCAATATGGGGACCTCGGTGCGGGGATCGAACTCGAGTACCGTTACTTTCGCTATTACTGCTAAATATATGGAGTAATTGTGTCCTTATTATAGAATGTATATTTTAAGAGGACAGATCACATGACATCAATCTCGGCTATCTTTGGACACACATAAAATAACCTAAGATTGCCAATCCGCACTCTCACATGTAGAGGAGAATGTGATAATAACCTACTTTGTTATTATCAAATTTTCGTTTATCTGTGAGAGTGTGGATTGACAATCTTAGGCTATGAGTGGCGAGCTCTCCTCCTAAAATTTCTATTCTATAATAATAAAAATGGACTTCCGCCAAGATTTAGTGTCGTTTAATTCAATTAATTATAATTGAGTCCAATTATAAATAAGCATTTCTTTCTAGTTTAAGGGCTAATGAATGTATCCAAAATTATTCTCTTCTGTTTTCAGCGCGAAAAATGTTAATTCTAGTGTGTGGTCTATCATGTGTGCTGATCTATAACTACTATACCAGTTCTGTGGTGAGCTGGTTGCTAAATGCCCCTCCACCTTCTATTAAAAGTTTGTGGGAACTCCTAGAGAGTCCTTTAGATTTGATCTTTGAGGATATTGGATATACACGTAGTTGGTTGCAGGTAATTTGACTGTTACATGGAAAAGGCATAGTGTAAATTCCCATAGTTCAACGAAAAATATAAAAAACCACGGCACCTATGGAATGAACAAAACTTTCAATCTTAATGCTTAAGCCCTCTCGATAGAATTAATTTCACATAACAGCGTTTTTCGATGTTCTTTTAAAAACCTATGGTATTATTATAGAATGGATATTTTAGGAGAGCCCACTACTCATCCACGGATTGTCAATCCTGGTTATCTTTGGACACACATATAATAACCTATCATTGCCAATCCGCACTCTCACAGATAGAGGAGAATGTGATAATAGCAGAGTAGCATGCACGATAATGACAAAAAAGCTCACCAACCCGACACAACCATACGATACGGTAGGACTCTCAGAATCACAACGTTGCAATATTCTGCAAAAATCCAAACACAAATTCAATACATGTTTCACTTATAAACGAGGCATCCTCAGGACCGCTCGGCAAAAAATGGGCCTAGACCTATGGTATTAATATAGAATACATATTTTAGGTCGAGATCCCACCACACACCTACGTGTTGTTGATCCAACCTATCTTAGCACACACACACACACTATAACCAAAGATTGCCAATCCGCACTTCTCACAGAGGTTTGTGATAATACCAAGGTAGCGTGCACAGCAATGATAAAATTTACCAAAAATACAATGTGGCAGGAACTTCAACGTGTAATATTCCGCAAAAACTGGTAGGCAGCGGCTAGGCTGTGCCTCTAATATTGCTAAGTTCCACGAGAAATGCTTACCACTAACCATAAGTTAGGTTGCTATCTTATAGGCAAATAGGCAATAAAAATATGACTTACATTGCAGACCCCAGAATTGTACTACTACAACAAAAGAAATACTCTAGCGGAAGATGCCTTACGTCAAAAGAAAGTATTTAATAAGAAAAAGGATGATCCGTTATTTGTGCCATTAGTTCAAGGAATTAAAATGGTGCAACATGGCGGTAAGCAACTTTGATTTTGCATTTATTTATTTTTATCGATATATTCAGGAAACTGAGCTGTTGAGCGTATTAGCTTCAAGACAGAAGCCTATTAAATGTCGATGCTGGAAACCACTTGCCTTAGAGATCCAGATCCAGAGATCGAATTAAATTTGCTATTTTTAAATCCTACGCTTCATAAAGAAAATAGGGCTCAGTGCTCTCCCCAACGCTGTTCATCCTGCATATCAATGACTTCCTCTCGATAGAGAGTATGCATTGCTATGCGGATGACATTCTGTGGTGGAACGGTCTTTTCTAGGTCGAGCCGGCTGGATATAGCAAGGCTAATATAACTTCTCTAATAAGAATGCTGCTAGCCGTTATTCCATTTCATTCCTTTAGTAAGAAAGTTTAGGGTGATCATAGTTCGGGGCGTGCTCGTCGCGCTCCCTGCCAGACTGCAATCCACAGGCTGCAATCCGGCTCGAATGCGTACCGCAGTGCGGGTTAGGGCGTGCCCCAGAGGCGACGCGTTCCGACCCGCCCCGTTGGTACGAACAATGGCAGATGCAGCGATGGGGGCCGCCACCCATCACGCCTTGCCCAGGTTGGCGAGTCGAGTAGAACAGAGTGTCGAGTAGGCACGTGGAATGTAAGAGGTGGTGTGGAAGGCAAGTTACACGAGCTGGTAACCGTCATGTCAGACAGACAGCTTGATGTGCTCTGTGTGACAGAGACCAAGCGAAAGGGCAGTGAAACCTGTGATCTTCTTGGTGGAGGGATAGCTCTGTGGTCTGGTGTACCACAGAGCGATCGGGCCAGTATGGGAGTGGGGGTGTTGCTGTCTGCTCGCTTGGCCTCAGGTGTGAAAGACTACGGAATGTTTGATCCCAGACTTTTATGGGTCTGAATAAAACTAGGTGTCACCAGGGTCTTTATGGTCGCAGCTTATGCTCCCGTAGGCTCTTCGGTGGCATCTGATCTAGAGAAGTTCTGGGATAATGTTAGGGAAGTTCTGGATTTGGCAGAAGCTAGGGAACGTGTGATAGTATGCGGAGACTTGAATGGATGGGTTGGAACCAAGCGTCCAGACTTCGAGGACGTGCTTGGTTCATTTGGTGATAAGAGAGTGAACGATACAGGTAGGCTCATTGCGGATGTATGTATGGAGAGAAACCTTATTGTGTCAAACACATTTTTTCAACATAAGGACATCCATATGTATACATGGAGAAGGAATGAACAGAGAAGTATGATAGATCTAATTCTGGTAGACAGTCGCCTCCGAAGTAAAATTCTGGATACAAGGGCCTACAGGGGTCACACTGTCGATACGGACCACTATCTCGTTATTGCGAGATTTAGTGGTCTGTTCAAAAAGTGGAGACACTGGCGAGAGCGTGTCCACTTCAGAGGGCTTGAAAGAAAAAAGATTGAAAAGTTGCAAGAAGAGAGTGTAAGAGAAAAATATGCAAAGGGTGTCCGTGAACGGCTGACAATGGCAAGTCAGCCGGAATCTGACATGGAAGAATGCTGGAGAGTATTGAAAGATAGTATGGTAGATACAGCGAAAGAAGTATGTGGATGCTCAAAGAAGCATAGGAAAGTGAAAGGTGATGCATGGTGGGATATGACAGTAGCAGCTTCCGTAGACCAAAAGAAGAAAGCGTGGCTGGACTATGTATCTTCTTTGAACCTGAGTGCAAGTATGAAAGAACAGAAGAAAGAAATATACCGGCAACGTAAGAACGATACCAAAGCCTTAGTGAAAGAGAAACGTGATAGAGCAAATATGATTGCAGAAGAAAAGCTGACCAAAAACTTCGAGAGCAACACCAAACTTTTCTGGAGGGAGGTGAAGAAATCTCGGAGCGGTTGGTAAGCTTTCAGAATGAATAAAATAAGGTCTAAGGGTGGAGAAATTCTTACGCAAACACAAGATGTGTTAAGCCGATTGAGTGAATATTTTGGAGATATGTATGCGGATGTTCAGGGTGATGCTGGTGCCACATGTGATCTAACAGATCAGCATTCGGTACCGGCTTCCTCTGATGACATTAGTATGGATGAAGTTGAATGGGCGATTAGAAGTTTGAAAAATGGTAAGGCAGCGGGTATTGATATGGTGTCTGCTGAGATGATCAAGCTTGGAGGATCATGTGTCTGGGAATTCTTCCTGATGCTTCTCAATTTATGTTGGAGCTCAGGAATGGTTCCCAAGGACTGGAGAAGTGCAGTCATCGTACCCTTGTTTAAAAACAAGGGTTCACGTTATGACTGTGCAAACTACAGAGCCATAAGCTTGACCAGTTTGGCAGCCAAAGTGTATGGTAAGATTGTTGAAAGGAGAATGAGGATGGTGACTGATGAATTTTTGTGTGAGGCACAATGAGGTTTCAGGTGTGGAAGGGGATGCATGGATCAAGTGTTTTCTCTGCGCAGCATTGTGGAGAAGCATCTGGCTGTAGGTCAGAGGGTTTTCTGCAGTTTTATGGATTTGGGGAAACCTTTTGACACGGTTGTACGAAAGGAACTTTGGGACATTTTGCCGGAATATGGTATTAACGGTAGGCTGCTACAAGCGGTGCAGTCCAACGACATGGACTACAGAGCTTGTGTGCGGCTGGATGATGGAACAACTTCTCGGCAGTCATCACCTCAGCCAGAAGGCACGTGTCGCAATACACAATGCAGTGCTTGTCCCAACGTTATTGTATGGAAGCGAGAGTTGTGTATCCAAAAAGGAGCATGAGAGTAAAATCAACGCGGTCGAAATGCGATCTTTGCAGAGAATCTGTGGAGTGAGGCTGACTGACCGCATTCGTAACAACGACGTAAGAGAGCGAGTAGGTATGAAAGAGAGTATTGGTGTAAAGATGCGAAAGGGAATGCTCCAATGGTTCGGACATGTGGAAAGAATGCCGGGCGAGCGACTGGTTAAGAAGATATACAATGCGAAAGTGGAAGGATGTAGGGACAGGGGGAGACCGAGACTCACCTACCTAGACCAAATCGGTCATGTATTGAACGAAGGTGGAGTCAGGAGTCTCCGAAACCGGCGAACGTGTATGAAGAGAATAATGAATGTTGAGGAAGCGAGAGATGTATGCAAGAATAGAACCTCTTGGCACTTTGTTCTCTCTGCCTACCCCGCAAGGGAAATGGCGTGATGATAAGTAAGTAAGTTAACTAACCTAACCTATCGTCTCCAGGATATGCATACCACGCCGAAGTCAACACTGCCAACACATTGATAGCAAGAACATTTGATCAAACTGAACTGTGCGAATTAGGGTCCCTGCAAGCCATCGATAAGACGCCTTTGTTTATTTGCATGTATAAGAACAGCCCTTATAAGGAATTTATAACGTGGAGGTAAGGGGATACGGAATAATGAGTATAAATCTGAACGTCCACTGGTCCTCCCGTCCGCACCGGCCGCACCGCACGCATGACATGCAACGGATTTTTGTTTGCCTTTTCTGAATTTGTATAGCACTGGGTGCACTAGGAAGATCTTCTCGTCCAATATTCCGCAGTGTCTGAAAACGAAGGTCTACGACCAGTGTTATCAGTGTGTTATCAGTGATGACATACGGGACAGAGACGTGGTCTCTGAATGTTGGCCTCGTTTCAAGGCTCAAAGTCACTCAGCGGGCCATGGAGCGGGCTATACTTGATATTTACCTACGTGATCGAATCCGTAATACGGAGATCCGTAGGAGAACGAGAGTGACCGACATAGCCCGCCGGGTTGCCATGTTGAAGTGGCAATGGGCAGGCCACATCGCTCGACGAACCGACAACCTTTGGGAAAGAAAGGTTCTCGAGTGGCGACCATGTATCGGACTGCGCAACGTAGGACGGCCCCCCACCAGATGGACCGACGATCTGGTCAAAGCCGCGGGGATGCGGTCAGCAAAGGACCGCTCGTTGTGGCGTTCTGTTGGGGAGGCCTATGTCCAGCAGTGGACGTTGAAAGACTGATGGATGGATGATGGATGGGTGCACTATCCGTACCGCCCGCAATTCCGTTCCGCCGATCAATGCGTTGCGTTTCGTGCATGCTTTGCGGCCAGTGCAGACGACCAGCGGACAGCTTTTGAGTTAAAAGAACTGCCCCACTATTGGGCACTGAAGTCTTACCACGAACTCTTATTGCGATCCAGCTTAGGACCCAAACTGAACTGAATCGCAATTTCGTACTATGACGTGTCCAAATATGACATCTTTGTATTGAAATTCGTAACATGAACTTTGAAAACCTAAACAAGTTCACTCAATTAGACATCATGACCCCTCTCCACCCATGGGAGTCGTAAGAGCCGACTGAGGGAATACCGGGGAGAGTAGGCAGCAGCACTTCCTCGAGTATTAACAACATCCACTACGATCGCCAACCCGCCTGCCAAGCGTGGCGATTACGGCACTATACCCCCAATTTGGGGAGGCCTATGTCCAGCAGTGGACGTCAAAAGGCTGATGGATGGATGGATGGATGGATGGCACCTATTTTGAATTGCATCGGAATTGAATTGCTAGCTAAGAGTTCATAGTAGACCTGCAGATCTCCTCTATATATTACAGTACGGGTATATTTCAGCTAACTAAGGGAACTAATCAATTATCATTCTTTGTAATACTGGTAGTAGGTTCAAGGTTAGGTACTGTATCCCTGAAGGGGTAGGCAGAGGTGTATTACACTCCCACGGTTCGCCAACTATGTTGAAGTTCCACGTAATAGGGGGCGAGCCTATTGCCGTCTACCAGGCACATTTTCAAACCCCGGGCTGTAACTGAGAATTTTTCTTTTTACCAAAAAGCTCAATAACACCAGCTGACCCGAGGATCGAACCCGAGACCTCATGATCAGCAGTCGCTCACACTACCGCTGCACCACCAAGTCAGTTATAATAATAATCATCCTTTATAATTCACAGCCTCCTAAGACTCTTCGAACGTGGTTTCGTTTCCTGCATTCGAAGGCGGTTGGCCTCGCCCGATGTCAAATGTGAGGGTAGCTCTCCGAGAGCCCTGACATTGGGGGGAGCAGCTCCAGCATTTATACTTCTTGCTATTGGGTATCTGGTAGCTACTATTATTATGCTGACTGAAATGTAAGTACTGTACACATACTCGTATATATAGTGAGAACGATTGGTAAGGTTAAGCAACTTTCTCTCGGCTACTAATCAGATTGGTGAAGTCACCCACTTTTAAGTAAAAGTGACACCTACTCGCGGACCCCTCCTCCGTGTCAAATATCAGCCTGACCATCGTTACAGGTTGTCAGAGCTCTGAATAAAAAAAAAAATACTCTGTTCTTGTTCTAAAGTCACCAGTTGTACTCTTATTTAAGTTGTAGAGTCAGAAGAGCAGTTACTACGTTTAAATACTGGTGGATTGGGTTAAACCGAACACATTGGCAGCTAGCCCCAAAAAATTTTGGGATAGGGAGATGGTGACTCTTCAATACGAGTTGCCGATCAAATCCAAGGCATCTAATTGGCTGTATATTATGCTTGTTAGCTTGTTGTTGTTGTTAAACTATCCAGATCCCTGATGACTCGATGAGAAAAGTTACTAAGTACTTATTTAACTGAGAAAAGTATCTGATTAAGTTTCCTGAAAACGTGTCCAATTACTCGTTTCACCGAATAATTATGCGAATGGTGGCTTTATGTTACCTTAAAATTAGATCTGAGATCGAATTATTACTACCTTACTGGTTCATAGAGATTGAGTTTAGAACAGAAAGTAGTGGAGCGCCTTACAGATTAGCGTATAACAATGGTAGATATTCTTACTGTTGTGTTTCTTATGGAGAGTGAGAGCTCCGGAGGCTAAAGCTCCCTCCTTATTAATTATTTTATCCACCTCCTATCCCTTTCCTTGTTGGCGACGGCCCAATGAAGCCACCAGTATTGCTAGTGCCTATAGGCTACAGTGACCGCTTACCACAAAGTGCCCGTGCTTAAAAAAATTAATTGCTTTTTTTATACTACAAGCGTGGAAAACATGCATACAGCCAGCATGATAGTAAGCAATAGACGCTAGCAATACCAGCGTCAAATCTCGCGCATTCACAGCCCTTCTATTTGTTAAGGTGGGAAATTTTTTCGTAAATACACACCACGTCGTTCGCGGCCACGAACAGCGTAGTATGGGGCCTTTTTTATTGCATGTAGCGGCAGACGAGCCACGGTCCATCTGATGGTAAATGGTAACCGTCGCATGGACTCAACTATACCGAGACTTTTGTCAAGCCGCTGCTCATCAATTCATTTCACAGATATGAAATGAAATATAAACGGCTATCTCCTGCTACAGCCAAAACGCAACGATGTGATTCATGACTGGTCACACGGGAGATGGTGGTACCAACCCGCTTGGGCCCGATACCAAGTGAGTACTCCCACTTGGTACCCAGCCCTACCACCAGTCATGCAATGGATGATAAAAGCTTACTTCCCTTAGTCGCCTCATACGGCACTTGTGGGAAATAATGGGGTGGTGACACTTGTATTCTTAGTCCGTCACAACACGGATAACACCCTTCACCCACTAAATAAATCCGACGTGTGCCGTCTTTCCGCTTGTATTGGCAGACCACTGGAACTGTGTGACATAACTTCAATGGTATGCTGACGCATTCGCAACTCTAGGGAATGGTACAGAAAATGAAGAGGAAGAATGATTGAGAGATGATAAGGAGGTGGGCAGTTAGGGTAATAGGGAGCAGATAAGGGGGTTTGAACCATGCGGCTCTCTTATGCACGGTACGAAGTACAACTTTAGGAGTACTGTGACTTCACGACGATCTCCAGTGAGCGGGTGGTACTTCCCCGGTTTTGTGAGATCGTCCAAACTATTACTTGGCCAGCGGGCAGAGTGATAGCCACTACGTGACTATGCACTAACACTAACTCTTTTGGTTGTTATTTCGAAATGATGCGGTTAAGAAATTTGGTTTGCAATAATTTCATTGTTTCGGTCATTGAGATAAACGCTACTAGAGTAGTACTCTAGTACAAATAACTCTCAAAAAAACTTAGCCACTTAAGAGTTAAAAAGACGTAGCTTTGAAACACACACGTAAGCCAAAGAAAACTATGTTGGTCTCGTTTTTACTACCGTCAAACTAATTACGTCAAAAGGATACAATACATTGTCATTGGGAAAAAGGGCAAAAGTTGCCAGAGGTCAGAAAAAAATCCCCAGAATTAATGAAAAATTTGGATATGATACAGCATGTGTATTCTGATAAACTTTCAATAGATCATGTTAGATCTAAAGAAATTGACAGGGATCACTAATAGGAAGAATAAATAGTTAAATGAGTTAACGTAAATAATTTATTTTTAACAAATGAAATCAATACGTAAAAAGAGAATATGTATTTGTACATAGGTAGGCTAGTAATATAAACATAAAATTTACAAGTTTAAAAAGATAAATCAAAATCACTTACAGTGGAATATTATTATGTAATTGATGCGTATGTCAATCACTTTTTAATCGACCTAAAAAGTAGGTTCTGCATACATAGATTTATATGCTAAATCTATGCATGCATACAATTACATAATTATATTATATACTTATTTAAACATCGCGACTAGGGCTAAACAAATATTTATAATTATTAAGTATTCAAATAAAGTAATTAAAATGAAACAAACCTCACAGTTTTCAGTCGTCAAGCGATGGTTAGATCCCACTCCGGCAGTGTGTATGCAGTTAAATTTGTATGTGCTCACAAACTATCCTGTCATATCAAATTGCTAGAAAAGAGTCATGGATTATTTTTCAGCGCTCATTCTCTTGTCTCGGTAGGGGATGCAGAGGCCGTAGTCCTAATTTCTTCGCTTACTATACACAGTCACACAGGCTTGCTCGCAACAATTTATTTGCCATTTGTTTATATTTCTTTTTTTTTGACTACTGATGATTATGTATGTTCACGCCACTAAATTTCGTTTTCAATTGTATATAATTGTTATTATAAGTTGTCTAAAAGTTAAGTTAATTATTACAACCAAAACAAATGATGTGACCAAATAATAGTGAAATGTATAAATCTGTTTAAACTTATTGTAGTCTGTGCTTATTATATAGGTTAGAGATTAGACCAAAGGTTCTTAGTCTGAGACCAAAGACAATATTTTTCTTTGCATAGATTAGTTAGAGATCACAGATTATATAGGTAGTTGTATCTTGTATGTCCTTTACGGATCTTCTTGTTTATAATGTCTTTTCTTTATGTTGAATTTGACACATTTGACATCATTATGCGTCATTTCTCTTTTTTACGTATTTTTCTTTCTTGAAAATTATAACCTGGTAACTTAGCATTATTTTTTTTTTTAATATTATCTAATTGTGTAATTGTAAATATTTTCTCGTACTGCTCTTTGTCCTTTGGCGAATATAATGTCTAGCGTCGCCGGGATAGGACATTGCTGAAAATCAGCGTTGTGATGTCATCACATGACATCACAGCATAAGCTGAGCAGTATGCCTTTTTCTGCCGCACTTGAGACGCACACAATGAATGTGATTATTTATTATTGTTTTTCTTTTTTGTAAGGTTTTATTATTTTTACTTTATTGTATTTGTAATACTGCGTCTTTTATGCGGCGCAAAATAAAGCTTTCTTTCTTTCTTTCTTATATATTTTTTTATTAGATCCCATTTAATTTCAATGAATATTGGTACAGTAGTTTTTTTTAAATAGTTTTTTATTTACTTACTTATTCTTAACCAGTCCCTCGTTCGACTTTCTTTTCCATTCTTTCCACATATTCAAATCGGAGCATTCCCTTTCGCATCTTTACACCAATACTCTCTTTCATACCTACTCACTCTCTTAAGTCGTCGTTAAGAATGCGGTCAGTCAGCCTCACTCCACAGATTTTCCACAGATATCGCATTTCGACCGCATTAATTTTACTGTCATAATCCTTTTTTACATAACCAACTGTCACTTCCATATAATAACTTTGGGAAAAGCACAGCGTTGCTTTTTGCGACACGTGCCTTCTGGCTGAAGTGATGGCTGCCGAGAATTTGTCCCAATGCTCCGTTCACTCTATTTCCCGCATTTACTCTTCTCTCTATATCAGTGGTGTACCTTCTATCCCGACTGTATCCACATCCAAGATATACAAATCATTCACTTGTTCTAGAACACCATTGCCAATTGATACTCTACCATCAATTCTGGCTTCTCCTCTTTCAAAAACCATTATTTTGGTTTTGCTCACATTCGCCTGTTTATCTTGGTCTTCGTGGTTTTTGATTTATCTTGATATTTTTTAATGTTACGTTTATTAAAATAACATTATAAGTATCTTAAAGATACCTGTTGATTTATTAATCACTAGATATGTAGCAATGTGTAGCTTATCCACTAAAAATAAAAATGTGCTGCTGTTGTTGACGGTAGACAGCCATTTTTTTTCCGTAAACGCCTTATACCACCTTATATACCTTTTTATCCACTCCTCCTTGGCTTTTTATCTTCTGGAAAATATATAGAAAATTACATACTACTGGCCCTACTCCTAACTATTGTACTATGATTATTACACATTAACATAGCATCACGCCTGTATTCCCTGAAGGGGTAGGCAGAGGTGTATTACAAACCCACGATTTGCCAGCTATGTTTAAGTCCCACGTAATAGGGGGCGAGCCTATTGACGTCTACCGAGCACATTCCCAAACTCCGGGGCTGCTACTGAGAATTTTTCTTTTTTTTTTTACGAAAAATCTCAATAACATTGCCCGACCCGAGGATCGAACCCGAGACCTCATGATCAGCAGTCGCTTACAATACCGCTGCACCACACATTATGGTGAAAATAACATAAATTACTTATAATACGTTGACAAACTCTAACTGGCATGTGTTTGTCATTCACTAAACTCCCGACAGTGTGGGAAAATATAGATTCGTTTTTTGGCAGCACTGATGGCTAGAACAATGTATGATAACTTTATTTCGTTATAATGCCATTTTGGATTTCTGAACAAAATTAAGCAAACTTACTTGTGAAAAGTAGCTTTATCGTCCTTTTCGGCCTGCGACATAGACATTTTAACTGCACAAATCACCATTTTAGAAATTTTAGTTGTACGTTGCGGATACGTTTGCACTCACTAATGTCAAGTTGGCAACTGAAGTCAGATATGCCTGCAGGCATCTAATAAGTAGCCCCGCGTCGGCGCGCTATACAACGTATCTAGTGTTTAATATATCAATGGTTTCGGTGGCTGTGTAACTTGTGGCACCGTACTAAAATAATGTAACCGTGGTCGTGGTGGACATTTATCAGATATCATTTTTCATTAATAATTGCCAAACCTTACTTTTTTTAATACAATAAAAATTTTAATCATTGTCATCTAAAATTATTGTTTTATTTTAATTTACAAAACAAAGTTCTTGTTGAAAACCCTTTATAAAACAAAGTCGGTTTAGTTACACCATTTATAACTCAAGAACGGCTGGATTTTTTTTTATAATCTTAGATTTTTTAGATTTATCTTCGCCCCGAATAGCAGAATAACTATGAAAATATAGTAAAAAAAAACAAACATAAAATAACAATTACACTATAAGAAATAAATACAGAATAACTATGAAAATATAGTAAAAAAAAAAAACAAACATTAATATTA
The DNA here is from genome assembly GCA_948253155.1 of Leucoma salicis. Lineage (NCBI taxonomy): Eukaryota > Metazoa > Arthropoda > Insecta > Lepidoptera > Erebidae > Leucoma > Leucoma salicis. The sequence goes on from OX411812.1 coordinate 2,694,055, forward strand.
GTAAGAATGTGAAAGTGAATTTGTTTATTTTTTACGTTATCACGCTCTAACAACTGAAGTAATCATCATGAAATTTTGCGTGAATATAGTCTGGAGCACAAAATGGACATAGGCTAATTTCTCATCGTTTTTTTTTGGTTAGGCGGAAAAAAATGTTCCTAACCACACACCCCGTCGTTCGGGGCAATGAACAGGATAGTGTGGGGCCGTGTACCGTCTCTCCGCGTTTATTGGCGGGCCACCGGAACCATATACATTCAATATGATCAAATTCAATATGATCATATATTCTTTCTGATATTTACGCTCTATGTAAAATAGCTTTACCATGGGAACTAATCATTTTTCTAAGATGAAATTAGCCTCCACTGAAGGAATGTAATAAGCTTTAAAATACATTCCTTCAGTGGAGGCTAATTTTCATCTTAGAAAAATGATTAGTTCCCATGGTAAAGCTATTTTACATAGAGATAGTTATTATGCCACAGAGTGAAGTGTTTATAGTCTGAAAGGAGTGTATTTATTAATAATGCTGGGTCCATGAGCAGCGACTACCACTTGCCATTTGCGCTCGTAGAATGCAACTCACTAAATCGTATGGACATCGCATCGTGACATTGTTATTGGTTGAGAGTTCTTGAAAGATCATCGTGATTGGATGAGCGATTATTGCGGCATCACGCGTCTATGTCTCTACAAATCACAAATAAGATGATACGATTTTGTAAATCACATTCTAAGGGTGCTTGTAGGATTTTTTGCCAAGAAATGTTTTAATCATATTTTTGTTTGGTTTCAGATTTATTTATAAAATTAAAAAGGCTAAGTAACTAACTAACTAACTTATCATCACGCCATTTCCCTTGCGGGGTAGGCAGAGAGAACAGAGTGGCAAGAGGCTCTATTCTTGCATACATCTCTCGCTTCCTCAACATTCATAACTCTCTTCATACACGCTCGCCGGTTTCGGAGACTCCTGACTCCACCTTCCTTCAATACATGACCAATTTGGTCTAGGTAGCTAAGTCTCGGTCTCCCCTTGTACCTACATCCTTCCACTTTCACATTGTATATGTTCTTAGCCAGTCACTCGTCCGGCATTCTTTCCACATGTCCGAACCATCGGAGCATTCCCTTTCGCATCTTTACACCAACACTTTCTTTCATACCTACTCGCTCTCTTACGTCATTGTTACGAATGCGGTCAGTCAGCCTCACTCCACAGATTCTCCGCAGAGATCGCATTTCGACCGCATTGATTTTGCTCTCATGCTTCTTTTTACATACCCAACTCTCGCTTCCATATAATAACGTTAGAACAAGCACTGCGTTGTGTATTGCGACACGTTCCTTCTGGCTGAGGTGGTGGCTGCCGAGAAGTTGTCCCAATGCTCCGTTCACTCTATTTCCCGCATTCACTCTTCTTTCTACATCAGTGGTGTACCTTCCATCCCAACTGAATCCACATCCAAGATATACACATTCATCTACTTGTTCTAGCACACCATTTCCTACTGCTACTCTAACATCTGTTCTGGCTTCTTCTCTTTCAAAAACCATTACTTTGGTTTTGCTCACATTCACACGTAGGCCCTTTTTCTTACTCTTCTTATCTTCAGCCATTACGTTGATTAGGGTTTGCAGGTCAGTCGCAGACTGCGCTAATAGGACCGCATCGTCTGCATATAGCAGCGAGTTAACCACTGAGTCGCCCATCTGAACTCCCACATTCATTTCATTCAACCTTTGTAGACATTTATCCAGATATATGATAAACAGTCTGGCTGATAGAACGCAGCCCTGTGTAACGACGATATTGACGTCAAACCAGGGTGACATTCCATCATCCAGCCGCACACAAGCTCTGCAGTCCATGTAGTTGGACTGCACCGCTTGTAGCAGTCTACCGCTAATACCATACTCCGGCAAAATGTGCCAAAGTTCCTTTCGTACAACAGTGTTAAATGCTTTCTCTAAATCCACAAAACTGCAGAAAACCCTCTGGCCTACAGCCAGATGCTTCTCTACAATATTGCGCAGAGAAAACACTTGATCCATGCATCCTCGTCCACACCTGAAACCTCCTTGTGCCTCACACAATAATTCATCAGACACCATCCTCATTCTCCTTTCAACAATCTTACCATACACTTTGGCTGCCAAACTGGTCAAGCTTATGGCTCTGTAGTTTGCACAGTTATAACGTGAACCCTTGTTTTTAAACAAGGGCACGATGACCGCGCTTCTCCAGTCCTTGGGGACCATTCCCGAACTCCAACGTAAATTGAGAAGCATCAGGAAGGATTCCCATATATATGAGCCTCCAAGCTTGATCATCTCAGCAGACACCATATCAATACCCGCTGCCTTACCATTTTTCAAACTTCTAATCGCCCATTCAACTTCATCCATACTAATGTCATCAGAGGATGCCGGTACCGAATGCTGATCTGTTAGATCACATGTGGCACCAGCATCACCCTGAACATCCGCATACATATCCCCAAAATATTCACTCCATCGGCTTAACACATCTTGTGTTTGCGTAAGAATGTCTCCACCTTTAGACCTTATTTTATTCATTCTGAAAGCTGACCAACCACTCCGAGATTTCTTCACCTCCCTCCATAAAAGTAGTAGTAAGTACTAAGTAGTCTTATTAAAAAGAATAAGTAGTCTTTTTGGGGCTAGAAGATGTGAAGATATTTAATTGTTTATGTACAATATACTAGTAGTTATATATAACATTTGAGTATAATTATTTATTATAATTTCTTTATGCACATGGAATTTTTAGACTTGATCAATAAATGCCTATTGTACTGAATATTTTGTTTTATTTTTACGTATTGATAAAAATCTTCTCTATATTTACTACACGTCATCCATCGTCAACTAAGTATGTAATGTCAATCAAATGCTTCTTAATAATTTACTTAATTTAAGCCTAGATTATCTCATATGGGACAAACTTTAGGCTTAATAGATCATCAACATACATAAACTTTATATTGTTTGGAAATTGAGACAGTTACTGTAAATATTGAATTTACTTAACAGGTAATATACATCCCACCATACATCCTGTTTGACGTGAATTTGACATAACATAAATATAGGTGGTATCCATGGTGTTCAATGTTTAGTTTACTATCCTACTATATAACCGTATCTACCCGTAAATTCGTCCGCCTAGGTTTTAGAATATGAATACGTCACTCCCGAGCACATTAATCTCCACATAAAAATAGCAATCCCACAGGAATCATCCAATATTTTCAGGATAAACGGTAACCTATGTCTTTTTCTGAACTAAGACTATATGTTTGCAACATTTCGTGTATTGTTGTTACAGCGTGAGAGCGTAACAAATAAACGTACGGATTCACTTTCGCATTTGCTATATTAGTAAGGATATTTTTTTAAACAATAACGCTATTTTAATATCTCTTTGGTCCAATTTAGAAGTCCATGCAAACAAACTCGAGAGCAGAAGATTGTTAACAAAATAAAACACATTCATTAATTTGTCAGTAATATATTTAACTAGCCTTTGCCTGCGTTTCCGCCGCAGCCAAAAGCTAGTTTTAAGGTAATATCTCAGGTTCCCGATATAGTAACAGGATAAAATGTATACCAGTTTTTAAGTCTAATTAAGTCTGTACATTTAAGATATTTGAGAAAAACTTTTTTATCTATCAAATAAAGAAGTTTTTCTCAAATATCTTAAATGTACAGTTTTATCATGCTTTCAGTAGCTTTATGTCACAGTATTACATCATTCAATATGAATGAAACTATTTCATGTGAAGCGTATTTGCAGTGGCTGACCAAATGAAATAATATTATAATATTTTTAAATAAACAGTATACTAGGATATAGGATATAATTAAAAAACAAATTTATTTGTGAAAATTTGGAAAAAGATAATTTTACTGCGAGCGGGTTTCGAACTTACGTCCCTCCCATTCCGGCATAGTAGAAAGAGTGGGAAAGTAGGCTATCTCCGGCCCATTCCACGATATAATTACCTACCATATTTGCCTGTCTCAGGGTTGTCACTTTTAGCAAAATTTTAATTCAGTGCGTAGAAATTGGCAAGGGCCGGGAAGTTGTATTTTTTACTTGTAATCGTTTAGGTAAAACCGATCTCACTAACCCTGAACCCAGACGACACAACACAGATTATTTAAACTTACGATTATTACTTAGTCACTATACCTACAATACTGAGCACAGAGACAGCCAAACACACAGCAATAAGTTCTCCTGCGATTATCGCACATTTTTCATTTATTTAGCAGTGCCAAAAAGCCGTGACGCGCGAACCTTGTGCGGCGTAAGCCCCGACTGGCGTACTGAGAAACGGGTCGAGATTTTGTTAGAGTGTGCGCCATAGTATCGACTATGGCGCACACATACAAGCCGCGCGCGGTGCGTTTGTATGAAGATAACCTTCTTACCACTCTTTCTACTATGATTCCGGGGAAGTGCTCTAGACCGCTAAGCCATCGTAGACGACCATACCCAATCTCCACAATGAGCTGAGGAGCGTAGCTCTTGCCGAGAGACCATGACAACGAATGGTCGTATGCAAGACCAGGTCTTCGGTAGGAGATCACCAATGCGCCGTCTAATATGAGTTCACCACTCACTCTACCACAATACTTACCCAGTGGGAGTTAGCAGACCTAATATACTGTTGAGAAAATATTTGAAATTTGCAACTTTCTTTATGATGTTATCATTCAACGAAAAGTGATAATTTGTACCTACATACTTATTTATGAAAATTCACAGGAGTGCCTTGCGAGGTTTCGAACTTAAAGTGGGAAACGAACTCGATACAACTGTAATTACAGTCCTTGCTTTTATCTCTAGACTATAATTGCACTTCTTTATTACTATTGCCATTCAATTGTATCCCACTTCTGATACTTCATGCATCAGAAATGATTAGCCCGGTTTAACCACACTACGCCAAACTTATTCCATTCTCGGAGTCAGGAGGTAGTACTTCGATATTAAAGGTCTGCTTAAGATGAAAGCTACTGTGCTGCGTTACAAAGGGAATAGAAAATGATCTAGTGCATAGCCCGATTGCTAAATTAATTTTTAAACCGGAGTCAAAGAGTCATTCTCTGATATTCACGTGAATATTACACATCTATACTATTATAAAACTGTAACATAGCTATGTCTGTACATTTTGATCTATATTTTTAGCACTTGACATGCTCAGCTACTTTTAGAGTACAAATATTATTTGTGAATGAGGAAAAAAAGAACTTTAGTACGAGCAGGAATCGAACCTGCGTCCCTTCCTTTCCGGGGAAGTGCTCTATCACTTCCCCGGAAAGGAAGGGACGCAGGAAATACTTCCGACAGATGGTGCAGGCGTCACCCAAAGACGTTAAGTATGAATGTGTTATCGAGATTAGCAGTCAGGAGCAAGGGTCACGATTGCTGAAATGGCAAAGCATCTGGACGGTATCCAGGAGATGCAGGTTCGAATTCTGCTCGTGACTGTTATTTTCAATTTCACATTTTTCACTTTGTGTTTAATTTTGATCTATATTTTTAGCACTTGACATGCTCAGCTACTTTTAGAGTACAAATTATTATTTGGGAATGAGGAGAAACAGCACTTTAGTACGAGCGGGAATCGAACCTGCGTCCCTTCCTTTCCGGGAAAGTGCTCTAATCCTTTGAGCTATCGTACTCCCTTACGGTCGTACCCAATTTCCTAACGACCAACGCCATCTATCGGAACGCATTTTCATGCGTTAATCCAATATAGTAAGTTTAATTTTGCAAATAAAACTCATACTATATGGCGGCGTGATTTTTTAAAAATGTTTAAAAAATCACGTCATCAAATAGTATGAATCATCCTCATTCGCAAATAATAATTTGTACTCTATGTCTGTACATTTAAGATTTTTGAGAAAAAAATACTGTAATAGGCTATATGGGGGTCCGCCGGCGGACCACCGAAGGAATGTAACATAGTTCCAGTGGCCCGCCAATAAAGGCGGAGAGACGGCACACGGCGGGTTTCTTTAGTGGGTGAGGGCCCCATACTACCCTGTTCGTTGCCCTGAACGACGGGGTGTGCGGTTAGGTACATTTTTTCCCGCCTAAACAAAAAAAAAAAAAGGCTATATGGGGGTGTCTAAACACAAAACGATCTTTTTTAGATTTTTTGTCTGTTTGTCTGTTTACCTGTCACTATGGACAATAAATACAACAATTTGCTCCTTCAAATGTAATAATTAATTAATACGAAACTTCATGAGTGGACAAACGTCAAAACGGCCATCATAGCGTGCCGATAGTACAGGTATATTTTATTTTATTCTTTACTATTCTAATAGTTTAGATGCTTTATAGGATCCACCACCAAGTCACTAGTGTATTACTGGTGGTAAAATGGGTCCCTTAAAAGTACTTTATTTCATAACTAGATGGTCCTCTCAATTTGGTTTATGTTCATCATAAATTATTTCTGAATAATGTAGCATTTTAACTGTGAAATAATTATCAAAGTCTGTTTAATAATTTCGGAATTTACCAATTACAAACAAAACAAATAAGAACCTCTTATTAAGTTACCTTAATTACTTACTCAGAAGTTTAAGAGTTTTAAAATAATCCATTTAAGTTTGTAATAATGAGCAGTGTCATTTAAAACGGGCTTATTTCTCATTTTGCAAATAAAATTTTTGCTTTAGTGCAATTCGGTCCCAGTTTTACATTCTCAATAATCTATACTATTATAAAGCTGTAACAGAGCTATGTCTGTTCATTTAAGATATTTGAGAAAAAATACTGAATTTGGCTATATAGGCGGGTCTAAACATAATACGATTTGTTTTAGAATTTTTGTCTGTTTGTCTGTTTATCTGTTTCTCTGTTTGTTTGTTCGCGCATCACACAAAAACTACTGAATGGATTTTGATGCAACTTTTTTTATTTGAAAGGCCTTGATTTGACTTAAAAATTGGTAGACATTTTATCCCGCTACTATATCGGGAACCTGAGATATAACCGAAAAACTAGCTTTTGGCTTCGGCAAAGCCGCTGGCAAAGGCTAGTTAGTTTATAATAACCTAATTTCTCTAGAAAATTATTTCTCATTTCGGAAATAAACTTTTTACTTTAGTGCATTTCGGTCCTAGTTTTACATTCTCAATTATTTTCAATGACATTACAACACATAACACAGCAACACGCCTTTATCCCCGAAGGGGTAGGCAGAGGTGTATTACACACCCACGGTTTACCACCTATGTTTAAGTCCCACGTAATAGGGGGCGAGCCTATTGCCGTCTATCGGGCACAATGTGAAATTTCGAGCTTCTACTGACATTATATTATATCTATACTATTATAAAGCTGTAACATAGCTATGTCTGTATATTTAAGATATTTGAGAAAAAATGACTGTAATAGGCTATATGAGGCGTGTCTAAACACAAAACGATTTTTTTTAGATTTGTGTCTGTTTGTTCTGTTTGTTTGTCATCATCATGTTTGCATCACGCAAAAACTACTGAACGGATTTTGATGCACCTTTTTCTGTGTGATAGCCCTCGATTAGACTTAACAACTGGTATACATTTTATCTTGCTACTATATTGGAAACCTGAGAGATAAGCAAAAAAACTAGTTTTAGACTGCGGCAGAGCCGCTGGCAAAGGCCAGTCATATATAATTTTCTAGAAATTATATAGATTTTTTTTTTCTAAAAAATTGTCCTGGTGGTGTCCGCCTACGCCACGAGACCCGTCAAAATATCCCACAGGATCTTCGTATTGGGGTAAAAATATTAAATGTGATGAACAGGCTATATGACTGCCTCGGTGGTGCAGCGGTAGTGTAAGCGACTGCTGAACATGAGGTCTCGGGTTCAATCCCCGGGGCAGGCAATGATATTGAGCTTTCTCGCAAAAAGAATAATTCTCAGTAGCAGCCCGGGGTTTGGAAATGTGCCCGGTAGACGGCAGTAGGCTCGCCCCCTATTACGTGGGACTTAAACATAGCTGGCGAATTGTGGGTGTATAATACACCTCTGCCTACCCCTTCGAGGATAACAGGTGTGATGCTATGTGTGTGTGTATGTAACAGGCTATAATATATATGTATATCAAATTTCGTACAAATCTTTTTGATCTATATTTTAGCACTTGCCATGCTCAGCTACTCTTAAAATACAAATTATAATTTGTGAATAAGGACTTACTATATTGGATTAATGCATGTAAATGCATTCCAATAGAGGGCGTTGGTCGTTAAGACAAATGTGATAAGGAGATTGGGTATGTCTAAAAGATAGTACTGTAGCTCAGTGGATTAGAGCATTTCACCGGATAGGGAGGGACGCAGGTTTGATTCCCGCCTGTACTAAAATAATCTTTTTCCTTATTCACAAATTATAATTTGTATTTCGTACAAATCTGTTTAGATCTTAGATTATCTGCAAATAATAGCGATCCTACGGAAACTGTTATTTGAGTGTCTCATCTTTCTACCTACTCATTGTTGGGCTTAGTAATTTAAGTGTGATTGACGGACATACATCCAAACATCTTAACAAACTTTCACATTTATAATAAGTCGGATGGTTCGTTTCTCAATTATTATGTTGTGAAATAGAAATAAAATCCAGTCAATAACCAATGCGTAAATCTTCTGTCTCTACATACGACGTACATTTTTCGGTTATCTTGTAACATCTAGGTACAATATGAAATCATTTTATACTACTTGGTTTTCAGCTGCAAAGCCGTGCCTGGCTGGCAGCCAAATTCTGATGCTAGTTTCCCCAATTCTTGCCCTTTTGAGCCAAATAACTATTTGATATTACTCTTACAAAAATGTATGGTCTTAAACTTGTATTCTTAATATATGTATATTGGAAGCTAAACTATAGGTATATTGTGTTAAAGGACAAATTATTTGTGAAAATGTAGAAAAATAGAATTGTACTGCAAGCGGGATTCGAACCTACGCGCGTCTTTTCAAATCCATAGAAGTGCTCTAGACCACTAAGCCATCGCAGCGGAAGCCATGTCTTTACGGCCCATGGTACCTGTCGGATACAATTAAAGTAGCTGAGCATGTCAAGTGCTAAAAATACAGATCAAATTATATATTGCGTGTTTTTTTTATAATGACTAGCCGTAGCAAGGTGGTGCAATTTACTAATAAAAGAAATGTCTAGGATTTTGGAAACACTACAAACCCTTTATTATAATATATTATTTTGGTGTATCTCTTATTGACAAGAAAATTTAAACGGGAATCGGATACTCTTGAAAAAAATATTGAATTCAGAAAAAAACGTGATAATGCGTCAAATACGAGGTTTTTATTTAGGTACCTACCTGATTTAAATTATTATAATTATTAAAAACGTGTGTTTAGAAAGTAAGCTGTAAAAACGACATTCAAAAAAAGCACTCTGTATTACAAGGTATTATACCCTTACGAACATGTACATATTAACATACATACATACATTGTCACGCCTTTTTCCCGCAGGAGTAGGCAGAGACCACTTCTCTCCACTTGCTACGATCCTGACACACATCCTTCGCTTATTAAAAACATATAATTTCAAGCAACAGCGAAATTATTATGATATTATTATATATTTTTTAAGCATCTGACATGCTTAGCTATTTAATTGAACGAACTCGTACATTGAACGAACTATGAAGACCACGCGGTCGCGGCCGCGGGCAAAGTCTAGTATCATATATCAACCATTTAGCCTTTTAACACCCGCTGTGTGACTTAGACCTCCCTAAAATATTTTCATAACATAGGGTCCGAATGGCTAATGGTCCTCTTCGTCGGTAGCTATACATAACACAAATTTAACCGTTTAGAGCTATACTAGTTAGTTATTAAGGAAAACCTACTTGTTAGTTGACATGTTAAGTTATTTTCAGAAATCAGTAGGTATTTTAGAACTGCACATAAAATATTACATTTTATTTATTAAAATCCGTAGTGGAGGTATTCGTAGGTATATAAGAGTAATCGAGGCAGTCCGTAGGGCTGAATTGACAGCTGTTAAAGGAAAATAGTGCACTGAAGGACTTCCATAAGGAGGAAGGTGGAAGTCGCAGGGAGCCGTTGGATGCCGGTGATAAAGGATGTAAAAAATGTTTGGTTATTAGAATAAAGTAGTTCATTTTACTTAGTTTACTTCCATGACTAATACAATTTAACGGTAACGTTATAATGTTTTCGGGGAATCCCAGTAAATCCCCAGGATTTTGGTTGAGTAATGTGCAGATCTTAACACTGTGGCAGGAGGAATCTGTTTCATTTATACTCATTCGTAAGTGATATATTTTCCTTTCATGACAAAATAAATATAAAGCTACACTAGCCTTCGCCCGCGACTCCGCCGCAGCCAAAAGCTAGTTTTTAGCTCATATCTCAGGTTCCCGATATAGTAGCGCGATAAAATGTATACCAGTTTTTAAGTCTTTTATATAATTATATTATCTATAATTATATTATCTATAAAGTAGATATTTCAATAATTATATTATCTTCTATATCTATACTATTATAAAGCTGTAACATAGAGCTATGTCTGTACATTTAAGATATTTAAATGACTGTAATAGGCTATATAGGCGTGTCTAAACACAAAACAATTTTTTTGATTTTTTGTCTGTTTGTCTGTTCGCGCATCACGCAAAAACTACTGAGCGGATTTTGATGCAACTTTTTTATTTGATAGCTCTCGAGTAGACTTAAAAATTGGTATACATTTTATCCCGCTACTATACCGGGCACCTGAGATATAACCTAAAAACTGGCTTTTGGCTGCGCTGCGCAAAAGCTAGTACTATTATAAAGCTGTAACAGAGCTATGTCTGTACATTTAAGATATTTGAGAAAAAATTACTGTAATAGGCTATATAAGCGTGTCTAAACACAAAACGATTCTTTTTTTAGATTTTATGTCTGTTTTTCTGTGTGTTCGTTCGCGCATTACTCAAAATCTACTGGACGGATTTTGATGCATTTTTTATTTGATAGCTTTTGATTAGTCTTAAAAACTGGTAGGTATACATTTTATCCCGCTGCTATATTAGGAACCTGAGATATAACTTAAAAACCAGCTTTAAGCTGCGGCGGAGCCGCGGGCAAAGGCTCCTTACACAAAATGTAAAAATGTGAAATAAAAAATATAGAAAGCTGGGTTTTAACCAGTGTTTATCTCTTCGCAAGTCATACAAAAACTACTGAACGTATTTTCATGGAACTTCTTTTGTTTGATAGCTCTTGGTTAGTCTTAAATACTGGTATACGTTCATCCCGCTATATATCGGGGATCTGAGGTATAACCTAAAGCTAGCTTTTGTCTGTAGCGCAGAGGTGGAAAAAGGCTAGAGTAGTATAAATAAGTAATTAAGTATAAGACGATAGCATCTCTTTAAGTGTACCACATGCTTGCCAACTCTACCAGTGAGAAATGGCAAGTAGGAGAATAAAGCGCTAGTTGGCGAACTGCCATATTTGTACCCAACTGATTAGGGATGGTAATACAATATGCTTTGTCTTACAGTATCCCGTATTTCATTTGTGATTTTTGTTACTGCAAGAAAGCCCTTAGCATTATCGCTATTATTAATAACTCCGATTCTATCTATTATTATAAAACAGACCTATTTCTCTACATACTTTTGAGAAAAAAATACTGTATCTATACTACTTAGGCGAGTTTGAAGTTGATACAGTTGTTAGGATTTTATGTAAGTTGGTCACGCATCACGCAAAAAGTACTGAACGGATTTTGATGATTTTTTTTTGCTTCGTAGCTCTTGATTTGACTTAAAACTTGTCTACATTTGTCTTGTTACGGTTTTGGGAATCTAAGTAATAGCTAAAAGCAGACTTGCCTAAAAAAATAGAGAAGTAGAACTGCAAAAAAAAAAATAGAGAATAGCCTTGGCTTGCAGTTTCGCGGAAAGTTTAAAAAAATCCAAACCCTCTCCTTATCATTTCCTTATTCAAACTTGATACCACTGTCTTTGCAGACTTTGGTTTTTTGCCAATAGATTATCACTGCACTGATAATAGTATTTTAAGTTGTGAATGACTCTTCGTGACTTAATACTTGAAGACATGTGCAAATTTGATCAAAATTTATCACTGCCCGGTTAAGGCCTAGCCTGGTGTACTACAGCCCAAATCCCATATTCAAAGGAGACTTGTGCCCAATAGCAGGAAAGTAATGATTTGTGACCAAAATAGAATAAGGGATATGTCTGGTGTATTATTGGTGGTAGCAACTTCGAGAAAGAAATCAACCGCAGGATCCAATTGGGTTAGGCAGCATTTGGCAAACTACGCCACGTCTTCTCTTCGCCTTTACCGCAATGCCTGAAGACTAAAGTCTACAACCAATGCGTCCTACCTATCATGACTTACAGGGCCGAGACGTGGACACTCACAGTGGGACTAGTCCACAAATTGAAAGTCGCGCAGCGGGCTATGGAGCGGGCTATGCTCGACGTCTCTTTGAAGGATAGAATTCGTAATGAGGTAATCCGACAAAGAACCAAAGTTACCGACATAGCTCGCAGGCTCAGTAAGCAATGGGCTGGTCACATCTGCAGAAGAACCGACGGCCGATGGAGCAAGCGTGTCCTAGAGTGGAGACCGCGACTTGGTAAGCGTAACGTAGGACGGCGTAGCGGGAGGCAGCTATTATTAATTCCCCATCTACGACAGGAAATGGTGAGCAGCGGTTCGACAGCTTATCAGGTGGAGTTAAGTTTTCTACCATGAGAAAGAAACGAAAGTACGTGACTCCCATTAAATAAGGTTATTTCGGCATAAAATTTTAACGCGACCATAACTATCTTGCCTTTGCTAGTTATTTTTATTGACACGTAAAGTTTATGGGGCGTTTGTTAAATTGTGACGTCAAAGTAACCTTAAAAATATAGGGGCTAGATTTTGTATGAGTCATTAGAAAGAAAGAAAATGTTTTTTGAAACCTCACATATATTTACTAGTGTAACAAAGCATAGCATGTACTCGTAAATATAAACACTGGGTTATGTATGCGCGAGGTCAAAATATTCAACCTGTCTCTGTTTGTGCTGCAGCAACTATGATGGTAGCATCAGTGCCAATATTTTGATAGGCTCATAGGTTGGTTCCGTATGCCAAGCCGTTGCACGATCAATCCTAACTAATATTATAATGAAAGTGAGTTTTTATTTTTGTTTGTTACGGTTTCACGCTTTCACTACTGAACCAATCACCATGAAATACGTATAGTCTGGAGTGCAGAAAAGGACATAGCCTACTTTTAATCCAGGAAAAAATTATTGTTCCCCTGGAAAGCTACTTTTGTATAAGTAGAGATAATGCCGTGTGGGGCCGGCTTTAGAATTGTCCCACCCCTTTCAATCCATGGGAGTCGTAAGAGCCGACTGAGGGAATACCAGGGGAGTGGGCAGCAGCACTCCTTCGAGTATTAATAACATTCACTGCGATCGCCAACCCGCCTGCCAAACGTGGCGATTACGGCACTATCCCCCTAACAAAAAATGGCTCCCAGTCACGACAGCTCCGCTATTCCGTGGCCTAACGGTAGCGGGCCCGGTAACGGTAGAGCAAAGAAGGGGGTGCGAAGAATCTCCGGTCGCGGCAAGGCTACAAAAAACAACGACTTCTGGCCCTGGTAACGCACAACGTTCGGATACTTTTCAGTGTTTGAAAACGTGTGTATTACCAGTGATGACATATGTAACAGAGACGTGGTCTCTGAATTGGCCAATAAAACTAATTTGGCCTCGTATCAATGCTCAAAGTTGTCAGCGGGCCATGGAGCGGGCTATGCTTGATATTTCCCTACGTTATCGAATCCGTAAAACGGAGATCCGTAGGAGAACGGGAATGACCGACATAGCCCGCCGGGTTGGCATGCTGAAGTGGTAATGAGCTGGCTACATCGCTCGTCGAACTGATAACCGTTGGGGAAGAAAGGTTCTCGAATGGCGACCACGTATCGGACGGCGTAGCGTAGGATGCCCCCCCACCAGATGGACCGACGATCTAGTCACAGCCGCGGGGAGCCGTTGGATGCGGTTGGCGCAGGACCGCTCGTTATGGCATTCTCTTGGGGAGGCCTATGTCCGGCAATGGACGTTGAAAGGCTGATGGATGGATGAGGGATAATTAGTGTGTCGTACTGTGAGGTATTTACATACTGAAATCGACACGGACGGTGTCACGGGCAGAATTTAATAATAGTATATAAGAAAATATGAAGACTAACTAATATAAGACAGACGGGCCTCGTACTGAACCAAAGTCGGTACTATAACCGACTTCTGAATACGAGGTTGTGGGTTCGATTCCCACTCAGAACAATTCGTGTGTTAAGAACTAGAGAAGCGTAAGGGCAAAATGACAACTTCACTGGAGAGCCGAAAAACAACTCAAATTTACCTGCCGTTATCTTATAACTCTTTTATGACAAAATCTATAGTAGTTAAATATCTGATTTTTACTAATAATAAAGCTTTATTTATCTGCTACAGAATAGTGTAACTTTTTGGGCAATCAAAAAACGCTATTATTTTAATAAATTTTATTTTTCAAAAAATGGTTGACATACGTCATTATGGCTGTTATATAAATTTAGCAATGTGTGGAATGCAACGGAACTTCCGTTAAAATGGCCTTAATAATCATAGGCTACATAATCAATATTTCTGCGTTAAAAACGTATGACAAGATACGTTATTTGAGCGATTACATTCAAGCTCATTCAAGGCATCTTCGGTGTCCTATTCGCTCTGTAAATCGAGTTTCGATCGTGGTGCTCGTAACTTATTTTGACAAAATAATGTCAAGATTATATTATAAGTAGCAACACTTAATTTTGGCAGTAAACAAAAATCATTTTTATTTGATATGTTATTTTTGTACTAATCAATCTACACACTATAACGACCTAGTTTTTTGGCACATAAAAATATGGGGATTAAAAAGCGAGTGAACAAAAAATTTTTTTTTTTTTAATTTATGGCCTTACGCTGTTCTTGTTCTTAACCCACGAATTATTTGTGTGATGAACACAGATTTTTGTACTGTGTCTGGGGTTTTCCATCTATTATAATGTAAGTATTTACAAAAAAAAATTGTAATATATACATTCAGTCAAGAAAGTATTGGGAATGGACGATTTGTTTATGGTTCCAAATTCAAATTTTTGTTTTTTTTTGTTGTTGTTAGATTGGCACAACTGTTATCCATTTTGGCGTGGAGTTTGAGTTGTATCTGTTATTTATATTATAAATATAGTGCTGTTTTTAGTTATATCATATCTAGTGTGTATTGCGAATTTCATAATGGACAAAAACATTGAACAAAGAGTTTGTCTTAAATTTTGCATCGCCAATGGAATTTCGTGTTCGGAGTCACTGAAAATGTTCCAAAAGGCTTACGGTGAATCGACTTTATCAAAAACACGTGCTTATGAGTGTACAAAGCGTTTAAAAGCGGTCGAGGTGTGATGAAAGATTTGCCTCGCTCTGGTAGGCCATCAACGTCTGCAACTGAAGTTAACATTGCAAAAGTGAAGGAAATAGCAGCGGTAGATTTACACTAGGGGCAGTCGGAGCAAGTGCCCAGGGCGACATTTTTTTGAGGGCGGCAACATTTTGAAAGCGAAAATATTTTTTTTAGTCTTATCGAAATTGCTCAATATAATTAATTAATTCTATTAATTAATAATTTTCTGTTTAATTGATAATTCAAGAAATTCAATTCATCCATTATTAAATCAATTTATTTCCTTGTAGATTTCAATAAATAGTCGATTTTTCTATTGGAATTAAAAAAAATAATTAGTATTTTTTTTTTCAAAATTGATAAAAATTCTGAATAATTATTTGCATTTTTCAAAACTTTAATCAGTCAATGAATTTAAAAAAAATGATGATAATAAATAAAATATATAAACTATAAGTTTAAGTAAAATTCCAGTATTTGGGCGGATTTTTTCCGGTGCCCAGGAGCGGCATTAAGTTTAAATCCGGCCCTGGGAAATAGTGACTGAAAATCCTCATTCAACTTTGAGAGAGATAGCCGCTGAACTTTCTGTGTCTCACGAGTCGATCCGTACCATTTTAAATAATCACTTGGGTATGAAACATATTTCCGCTCGGCTAGTCCCAAAAGACCTAAATTTTCTCCAAAAACTCAATCGCATGAGAGTCACTGAGGACATGCTAGAACGAGTCAATTTCGACCCAACAATCATGAAACGCATTGTTACTGGTGACGAGACGTGGGTTTACGAGTTTGACATGCAAACTAGTCAACAAGCTTCGGAGTGGCGACTTCCCACTGAACCGAAACCGAAAAAACCATGCCAAAGTCGATCAAAAGTCAAAGTCATGTTGACTGTTTTCTTTGACTATCTCGGTGTTGTGCACTCGGAATTCTTGCCAGAAGGTCAAACGGTAAATAAAGAATATTATTTGAGCGTTATGCGGCGTCTAAGAGAGCAAATTCGACGAAAAAGGCCAGATTAGTGGAAAGAAAATTCTTGGATTTTACTTACTTACTTACTTATCATCACGCCATTTCCCTTGCGAGAGAACAGAGTGCCAAGAGGTTCTATTCTTGCATACATCTCTTGCTTCCTCAACATTCGTAACTCTCTTCATACACGCTCGCCGGTTTCGGAGACTCCTGACTCCACCTTCCTTCAATACATGACCGATTTGGTCTAGGTAGGTGAGTCTCGATCTCCCCCTGTACCTACATCTTTCCACTTTCACATTATATATCTTCTAAACCAGTCGCTCGTCCGGCATTCTGCCCACATGACCGAACCATCGGAGCATTCCCTTTCGCATCTTTACACCAATACTCCCTTTCATACCTACTTGCTCTTTTACGTCATCGTTACGAATGCGGTCAGTCAGCCTCACTCCACAGATTCTCCGCAGAGATCGCATTTCGACCGCATTTATTTTACTCTCATGCTCCTTTTTGCATGCCCAACTCTCGCTTTCATACAATAACGTTGGGACAAGCACTGCGTTGTGTATTGCGACACGTGCCTTCTGGCTGAGTTGATGACTGCCGAGAAGTTGTCCCAATGCTCTGTTCACTCTATTTCCCGCATTCACTCTTCTCTCTACATCAGTGGTGTACCTTCCATCCCGACTGAATCCACATCCAAGATATACAAATTCATCCACTTGTTCTAGCACACCATTTCCTATTGCTACTCTAACATCTGTTCTGGCTTCTTCTCTTTCAAAAACTATTATTTTGGTTTTGCTCACATTCACACGTAGGCCCCTTTTCTTACAATATTCTGCCATTACGTCGACTAGGGTTTGCAGGTCAGCCGCGGACTGCGCTAATAAAACCGCATCGTCTGCATATAGCAGAGACCTAACCACTGAGTCACCCATCTGAACTCCCACATTCATTTCATTCAACCTTTGTAGACATTTATCCAGATATATGATAAACAGTCTGGCTGATAGAACGCAGCCCTGTTTAACGCCGATATTGACATCAAACCAGGGTGACATTCCATCATCCAGCCGCAAACAAGCTCTGCAGTCCATGTAGCTGGACTGCACCGCTTGTATCAGTCTACCGTAAATACCATATTCCGGCAAAATGTCCCAAAGTTCCATTCGTACAACCTTGTCAAATGCTTTCTCCAAATCCACAAAACTGCAGAAAACCCTCTGGCCTACAGCCAGATGCTTCTCCACAATGTTGCGCAGAGAAAACACTTGATCCATGCATCCCCTTCCACACCTGAAACGTTCTTGTGCCTCACACAAAAATTCATCAGACACCATCCCCGTTCTCCTTTCAATAATCTTGCCATACACTTTGGCTGCCAAACTGGTCAAGCTTATGGCTCTGTAGTTTGCACAGTCATAACGTGAACCCTTGTTTTTAAACAACGGTACGCACTGCGGTACGCATTCGAGCTGGATTGCAGCCTGTGGATTGCAGGCTGGCAGGGATCGCGACGAGCACGCTCCAGACTATGATCACCATCATTCTTGGGTTTTGCACCACGATAATGCGCCTTCGCACAAGGCCATCATTGTGAATGAATTTTTTTCCAAACACTCAACAAATACCATCGAGCAACCACCATATTCATCAGATATGGCTCCAGCCGACTTATTTCTTTTTCCTAAACTCAAGTTACCACTTCGTGGCACCTGTTTTCAATCGGTAGAAGACATAAAGGAGAATTCGCGGCGAGAACTGAACTCAATTCCGGAAACAGCGTTTAAAAAATGTTTTGATGATTGGATTAGTCATTGGCATAAGTCTATCGTTTCTGAAGGAGCATACTTTGAAGGTGATAAAATAAATTTGGATGAATAACAAAAATGTTGTGTATTATTGATCTTTACCGGTACTTTCTTGACAGAGTGGTATGTATTATATCCCTAATATTGTGGTACCCATACCACAAGCGTTAAGCTTAGTTTGGGACTAGAGGACGTTGTGTGAATTATATATTTATTTATATATTTTTAATAATAACTGCCTCGGTGGTGTAGCGATAGTGTATGGGACTGCTAATCATGAGGTCTCGAGTTCGATCACCGGGTCGGGCAATGTTATTGAGCTTTCCTAAAAAAGAAAAATTCTCAGTAGCAGCCTGGAGTTTGGAAATGTGCCCGGTAGACTTCAATAGGCTCGCCACCTATTACGTGGGACTTAAACATAGCTGGCGAGTCGTGGGTGTGTAATATACCTCTGCCTACTCCTTCGGAGAATACAGGCGTGATGCTATGTGTTTGTTGTTAAGTTTGTATTTTTAATCATTTGACACATAAGTGAACACAAAGTGCGAAAATGTGAAATCGAAAATGACAGTAACACAGTATCTAAATGTAAGGACCAACAGAGGGTAGTTAGCGAATCGAAACCCGCACCCACCCCCTGGCAATATAGTTTGACAGCTATAACCTTTTTTTTTGTTAAGGCGGGAAAGAATACCTAACCGCACACCCCGTCGTTCGGGGCAACGAACATGGTATTGTTGGGACCTTACCCACTAAATATCCCGGCGTGTGCCGTCTCTCCGCCTGTATTGGCTGGCCACTGGAACTATGTTACATTACTTCAGTGGTCCGCCGGCGGTACCTTCTACTGAGCGACGCATTCGCATACGGAGTGTCGCACCTTTATAAAACAGTATAATTATAGGTACATTGCTGTGCAAAGAACAAAAAAGGTACTTAGCTCAGTGTAATGCTGCCTCATAAAAATCAAGTTGCGCTGATATTTCACTGTCCTGTGTTCGGAGCCAACTATAGTAAAACAATCAATTCTAGTAGATGAATGTATGAGCAGGGGTAAAAATCACGCAGGCATCACCCAAGACATTAAGAACGTATGTGTTATCGAAATTAACAACACACCAATTCAACCATCGTAGCAGTGCCGAGCAATTGTCACGATGGCTGAATTGGTAAACCTTCTAGAACGTTTTTCCAGATGATGCTGGTTCAAATCCTACCCTGCTCGTGTCTATTAATTTTGATTTTACATTTTGTGCTCATTTTGTCCACCTTTAAATAACTATCCTTAAAAATATTTGTGGCATTTTTAAATAAGTAAATAAATTAAATAAATATTCACGGACATTTTCACACAACGTGCTCTGGTCCCAAACTAAGCTCAATCCTTGTGCTATGGGTACCAGATTACGGATATAATACATATACTACTTTCTTTTTTGTAAATACATACATATCTTAGATAGAAAACACCCAGACGCAGTACAATTATCTGTGTTCATCATACAAATAATTGTCCTGAGTGGGAATCGAACCCACGACCTCTTGCACGGAAGTCGGTTACACTACCGACCACACCACGAGGCCTGTCAAATTTTTCCACAACTATATTGTTTTGGACAGCGCACTTTCTGAAGTTATATACAGCCATCCATCAGCTTTTTAACGTCCACTGCTGGACATAGGCCTCCCCAAAGGGGGATAATGCCGTAATCGCCACGCTTGGCAGGCGGGTTGGCGATCGCAGTGGATGTTGTTAATACTCAAAGGAGTGCTGCTGCCCACTCCCCCGGTATTCCCTCAGTCGGCTCTTACGACTCGTGTTGGTAGAGAGGGGTGGGACAATTCTAAAGCCGGCCCCACACGGCTTATATACAAAAAGATGAATTACTTTCAGACACGCTATTATTAAGGTGCTGTGACAATACACGCATGAGACATTGTCTTGTTGTATTCCGTGATGTATAGACGTTGTGTTGCACTTTAGCTGTGTGGCACAAATGAGAGAAGAACAGCGTCTCTACTATATTTTTTTTATTACAACAACCTGCACTACAATTCTAGGGTCTACACCGCCGCCGTGGCTGTTCCCCCGAACGATACGACCGAACGATAGCCTCTTATGACTTAAATTCTGTGAGATTTATTGTAATAATACAACTATTTACACTATAGCAGAACTATGTTGTTCACAATATTTTCCAGTATAACAAAACTCTAATTATTTAGATATTCTAAAAATATGCATTTGACATGCTTAGCACTATACATTAAACACAAAGTGAAAAATGTGAAATCGAAAATAACAGTCAGGAGCAGGATTTGAACCTGCATCTGCTGGATACCGTCCAGATGCTTTGCCAATTCAGCCATCCCGACAATTGCTCTCGACTGCTAACTTCGATAACACATCATACTTAACGTCCTTGGGTGACGCCTGCGCCATCTGTCGGAAGTATTTTCATACATTATACCGACTTGCTGAATTGGCAAAGCATCTGGACGGTATCCAGGAGATGCAGGTTCAAATCCTGCTCCTGACTGTTATTTTCGATTTCACATTTTTCACTTTGTGTTTAAAACTCCAATTGCTTGACAATAAACTGTATTTTTTTTATTGCATGTAGTGGCAGAAGAGCCACGGCCCATCTGTTGGTAAATGGTTACCGTTGCTCATAGACTAAACTATACCGAAAGTATTGTCAAGCCGCTGCTCACCATTTCATTTCACCGATATAAAATGAAAGAATAAGATAGCCGTCTATCTCCTGCTACAGTCAAAACGCAATGATGTGCTTCATGGCCGGTCACACGGGAGATGGTGGTACCAACCCGCTCGGGCCCGATACTCTAATCCGTTCATGAATTTACTTATACCCTCCACTTTGCTTAATGTTGCCAGACGCAGGGAGTTAAAGAGAGATTTTTCTTTTTATTTTACGTGGGTGGGGAATAAGCATACGGTCCATCTGATGACAGCGATTATTGTAGCCTATATACCTACGCTAGCAATACCAAAGGCATCACTCCCGTGTCACCAATTCCAAGAGTACGAGATGCCAACATTGTTTCACGCTGATTTAAAGAGGGAAGTAGTTCCTCGACCGAGCCGGCCCATTTACGCTGGGAGAAGAAAGGCAAACCACAACATCCCCTAGCAAGCTTAAATTATACTCACAGAGTATAATTTCCAAAAT
The DNA here is from genome assembly GCA_948253155.1 of Leucoma salicis. Lineage (NCBI taxonomy): Eukaryota > Metazoa > Arthropoda > Insecta > Lepidoptera > Erebidae > Leucoma > Leucoma salicis. Next base: position 2,715,606 of record OX411812.1, read on the forward strand.
TGGTTTTATTGAGTGGCTGAGTATGGCAGGTGCTTGAAATACCAATAAAATCTAAAACCGCTTCCACTTCTCTATTGGAACCAGGGTGATAGCGCATGCGGTTGAAAAGTGCGGTACGACAGAAGCTAGAGGGAGTCTCGAAATGAGCATACAAAGCAGCCCTATACGCTATTGATGCACCAGACTGGGTACAGACAGCAAAACAGTCTATGTTATAAATATATAAGTTTGCGGAGAACATAGCATCACACCTGTATCCCCGAAGGGATAGGCAACGGTGTATTACACACCCACGCTTCGCCAACTCTGTTTCAAACCCACGAGCCTAATTCCGTCCGTACCCGACACATTTCCATTTCCTGGCTGCAACTGAGAATTTTTCTTTTAATGAAACTTTTACTTTTTTTTTTTAAATCTTCAATAACACTGCCCGACCCGGGGATCGAACCCAAGACCTCTTGTTCAGTAGTCGCTCACACTACCGCTGCACCACCGAGGCAGTTATATTCTTATTTCTATAAGCAGTTCCTGTATGATATGCCTTAACAAATACCTACGTATAACATATTTGTTTAGAACATTTTTCGTAAATGTGGAATTATGTAGGTATACAGTATTAAGTGCAACAAACAAAAGCATTATTTTTTCTAAAACGTGTACAATAATTATTGTAATAATCTTTTCTGACTAATCTATTTTCTTTTGACGGTACCTGTGTCAAGTTCATTAACCCTGTGACGTCACCCACGCCGGTGTGTGCTGACAATCGTCTAAGTACTTAACTGTACGCATACGTAACGTTATGTGTCATATCTTCTTCATTTTTAGGTCTAGAATTGTACTGTACTGTTCAACAAGATAAGTTTGGATACTAAAACCAAACTGAGTATGTACATTATATTTCTGCTAATTAAACCCATCCATTTAATATTTAAGTAGCGCATTATACGCAGCTTCACTCGCTTCATAGCGATAATTCTATATTGAATTGGATTCCTTTCTTAGTGCTCACCTACATCAAAGAAATCCATATGTAAATTTAAATTGTCCTAGCCCCAGGAGTTTAGGCTGTGAGCTGATATATCAATCCGTCCGTCAAATATTATTTTATATAATACTAATCTTTGCTCGCGGCTCCGCCGCACAGAATCTAGATTTTAGGTTATATCTCAGGTTCCCGATATAGTAGCGAGATAAAAAGTATACCAATTTTTTATTCTAATCATGAGCTATCAAATAAAACAAGTTGTATCAAAATCCGTTCAGTAGTTTTTGCGTGATGCGTGAACGAACAAACAGACAAAATATCTAAAAAAAAATGCTTTATGTATAGACAGACACGCATAAATAGCCTAATTCAGTATTTTTTTTAAATATTTTAAATGTACAGACACAGTTTTATAATAGTTAGGATAGGTAGAAGATAATAAAGCACCTTGTCAAAGAAAAAACCTATAAAAGTCTGTCAATCCGCTGGCCAGCGTAATGGTCTACGGGCTGAATTTCTCTCCGTCTAAGAGAACAATGTCAATAAAGGAAAAAGCAGAAAGAAAGTAATATTCTTATTCTATCACCAAGTACATTAGTATGCCAGGTTCATAGTTTTTACAAATAATGGTCAAAGTTTTTTCATTACGGCTTCCAAGTTCCTGAAAGTTAACAGTATAACTTTGGAATTTTAAATTACAGCAAGTCGCTCTACAGGTTTGCGATGAAAACCCACGCGGTGGTATGTTCTCAATGCTTAATTGGTATAGTGGTTTATATATCTGACCTGCTTTAACGAAGTGTGAGTTCTTTTGTACACAGAACATTTATATGTGTGATCCACATAGTCGTACTTAGGTATTTATAAAGAATTGTTACAACTTTTTCCTCGAGAGACAAGAATAAGGTGACTCTGAGGGAGTAAATTGAATTTATTTGTAAACATCTTTGTATATGTGTATCTATATATAAGAAAGAGCGATTAAGAGAGATCATCTCAACATCGCGTCTGTCTGCTCTGTTATGATGACTGTGAAGTTATGCTCAGACACAAATTAGTAATAGAGCAACACCGTTAATCGTTACATCGCACAAATTAATCATTTGTACATGAAGCTACGAACAAACATATATTCTAGCACAAATCTCAAATTATGTGTCTTTGTTAAAAAGCTGCCAATGTATTTGTTCCGCATTCACGGTCGTCTATTGATACCACTGCTGGACATAGGCCTCCCCTAGCTTTTTCGCTCATATAGGGGATAATGCCGTAATCGCCACGCTTGGCAGGCGGGTTGGCGATCGCAGTGGATGTTGTTAATACTCGAGGGAGTGCTGCTGCCCACTCCCCCGGTATTCCCTCTTCCCTCAGTCGGCTCTTATGACTCCCATAGGTGGAGAAGGGGTGGGACAATTTTAAACCCCCCCCATGGCCCTTTAATTAATACATGACCGATTTGGTTTAGGTAGGTGAGTCTCGGTCTACCCCTTTACCTACACCGTTCCCCTATCTGCATTGTATGTCTTCTTAACCAGTCGCTTATCCGGCATTCTTTCCAGTTGGCCCAACCATCAGAGCATTCACTTTCGCATCTTTACACCAATACAGAGAGATTCATACCTATTCGCTCTCTTACGTCGTCGTTACGATATCACTGTTTAGTTGTAGTCTTCCCGTAATGTGTGAGAGTTTGATTCTCATACAAGACAATTATCTGTTCATTCTATCAATAATTGAAATGTATAGTATAGGTAGTTTGTGTCTGTTTGTATGTTTTTGAAATCCTTTAAGATGTCAGGTGCTTAGTGTAGAATATTATTTAAAAAATCAATGCTACAATGAACAAATTATTTGTAAATGTGGAGAAAGAGAACTTTACTGCGAGCGTTCTCTTTTTCACTTTTTCGACTTCTCTATTTCTTCTTCTTTTTTGAGTTCTGTTTTTCTTCTTCTTCTTTTTCGAGTTTTCTATTTTCACATTCCCAAATAATTTGTTCTTTAAAGTAGCTGAGCATTTCAAGTGCTAAAATATAGATGAAAATACTACAACGGTGGGGCTCTGCCTATCTGATAAAACTTGTGGAAAGAATGTGATACCATTCTTATTACAGAGTCTCAATATTATAATCGCTTAGAAGTTTTTTCCCAACCCATTCCTGTCTTACTTGATGGGTACACAAGACATTCCTGGCCGCGAGATTTCCCTAAAAGTGATAGAGTTTTAAGCCATAACCCATCACGCTGGTGTAGTGCGATAATTTTTAAATAGAGGTAATAATTTCTATAAGCTAGACTACACCACTTTACAAGGGATACTCGATACCCCTATTTCTGCTGTACATGTATGCTGTTATTATTAGTATATATTTTACTTTAACGCAAATTCGTTTAGCTGTTTAGAAGATATGATGATGACGGCATATAAACAAATACTTATAACACCTCTGATACGTCAGGGTTTGAAATAACATTTATAAAGCTAGCTGATGCCAGAAAGATGCGCATGCTTTAATGTTAATAAATATTTAACTAAACAATACAATATATGAAGTTTTTATTAAAAATACATGTCTTCCCATCAATGATATTGTATATAAAAAGAGGCTTCCCATACAAACATTCACCACTCGTTTTCCCCCATTCATATACAAAATTCTAAAACACTTAAGCACCAATAAGTAATTACAATTCCAATTTTAAAATAGCTTACTTTAAAAAAAATTAATCTTCTATAAAAAACTTAACCCACAATCTTCCCTAGATAATATAATATATGGGAAACTAACTGTATTTGTAATTTACATGCTTCTATCTACAAAGAACAAAAATATATACACAATTCCTCTACTATTTACCCCTTTAAAGTTGGTAGTTCCGAAAATCCTTTCTTAGAATGCTTACGTTTTAATACACACCTACATATACAATTTCAACTCTGTAGTCTTAGTATTTTGGCTGTGCGTTAATCGTCAGTCAGGACAAGCAATTTTATATATACAAGTTTATAGTTTTATAATCCTAGCTACAATATTTCATAGCTCGCAGACTCTCGATACTAAGCATTCTCGTGTTTCATTGTCTACTCGATACAATTATAATGACAGAGTGTATCTATCAATCAGTATGACAGATTCTTAACGAAGGCTTTTGATGTCAGTGTATGCTGTATCGCTTCATTATAACACAAGCGCGTTACCTACGGCTTCACTCGCGTCATCATAGTGATAAATCCGTTTTGCACAGGATTAACGTAAACGACTTTTTTAGCGCTCGCCTACAATATCTATCAAAGAAGAAGGACCCATATGTAAATTTTTACTGTTTTAGCCCGAGGAGTTTGGGCTATGCTTTGATATGTCCGTCACGTAGTTTGTCCTTGATGAACTCTTAAACTAATGAACCGATTTTAATTAAATTTGGCATACTGTGTGCAGTTTTGTCCAAATTGATTGAAATTATTGAGATAGAACAGTTTATATACGGATAGGATAGTTGAAATTAATGTGGTAGTTCAGATGGGCGACTTAGTGGTTAACTTTCTGCTATATGCAGACTTATATACTTACTTATTATTCACGCCATCCCCCTTACGGGGTAGGCAGAGAGAACAGAGTGCCAAAAGGCTCTATCCTCGAATACATCTCTCGCTTCCTCGACATTCATAATTCTCTTCATACACGCTCGCCAGTTTCGGAGACTCCTGACTCCACCTTTCTTCAATATATGCAAACGATACGGTCTTATTAGCGCAGTCCGTGACTGACCTGCAAACCCTAGTCGATGAAATGACAGCAGATTGTAAGAAAAGGGGCATACCGATGAATGTGAGCAAAATCATAATAAAAGAAAGAGGAGAAGGCAGAACAGATATTAGAGTATCAATGGGCACTAGTATGCTAGAACAATTGGATGAATTTGAATTGTATATCTTGGATGTGGATTCAGTCGGGATGGAAGCTACACCACTGATGTAGAGAGAAGAGTAAATGCGGAAAACAGACTGAGCGGAGCATTAGGACAACTTCTCGGCAGCCACCACCTCATTCAGAAGACACGTGTCGCTATACACAACGCAATGCTTGTCCAAACGTATATCAAAAAACGTAAGTATATAAAAATATGGAAGTGAGAGTTGGGTTTGCAAAAAAGAGCATAAGAGTAAAATCAGTGCGGTCGAAATGCGATCTCTGCGGAGAATCTGTAGAGTGAGGCTGACTGACCGCATTCGTTACAACGACGTAAGAGAGTGAGTAGGTATGAAAGAGTATTAGTGTAAAGATGCGAAAGGGAACGCGCCGATGGTTCAGACGCGACTGGTTAAGAAGATATACAATGCGAAAGTGGAAGAATATAGGCACAGGGGGAGACCGAGACTAACCTACCTAGACCAAATCGGTCATGTGTTTAAGGCAGGTGGAGTCAGAAGTCCCCGAAACTGGCGAGCTTGTATAAAAAGAATTATGAATGTTGAGGAAGTGAGAGATGTATGCAAGAATAGAACCTTTTGGAACTCTTTTCTCTCTGCCTACCCCGCAATTGACAAAGCGTGATGATAAATAAGTAAAAATAATAGTTTATAGGTATAGAGATAAAATAGGTTTTCCCACTTATTACTTTTACGTTGCAAAATTAACGAAGTGATTATGTGTACCGCAGCAACGCGTGGCCGGGTTTGCTGGTCTTTTAAGGTATAAATGTTATATTGTGTATATTTTTATATATTTTTAATGGAAGATTTGTGTGTGCAACACATTTTGATTAATCTTTTCAAAGTGAAAACTTCTATAGGAAGAAAACTACGTTTACGGAATCTATCGCGCTTACTAGATTTTTCTACTATCCCGACGTTTCGAATAATTTACAGCATTCATGATCACGGGTGGACTTAGAAACTTAGATGATAGACGTCCAAGGCTGATATGTTATTTCAACGGTTTCATCTACCCACAGTATATGATTTTACAAAATGTTTGTTTTATTTATTTTAACCCACCTAATATTCGTTTAATAAATTACACAGAGATAAGGAAACACTTTTTCTTTTTTTTTTCACTGTGTTTCAAGAAACGGCGGGTAGCCTCGGGCATAGTAATCATTGGTGTCCCAAACGTTCTTTGTCCTTACAAATAAAAAATATAATACAATAAAAAATTCGATGCATCTATATGAACACAATCTTCATGGGCCAAATTTTTGCTTCTTTCAATTTATTTTACCCCATTTTAATATTTCACTAGTTCTTCTTTTAATTCGATATATTGAAAGTCTGTTTGCAACGATAGTAACAACATTTTTAGATACGTTCGATATATAAGCAAAATGATCAATGTATCCAACATTAGCGGGACCGGCGGTACCCGATCGTTTTCATGTAACATTTTTAAACATATCTCTCCAATTGTAGAACAATTGTTGGAAATACTATTAGAACCTTTAAATATAGAAAATTTCCTAAAACATTGAACAATATACAAGAATGCACACTTACGTATTAATTTTGTACTTGATAACCTGCAATGAATTTTGACAGGAGCGACGAAATTTTTTGTCGAGAACAAACACATTTACAATAACGAATTTTCTATACAACGCATTAACTTTCTTAGAAATTGAAATATCCGGGGTTACCCGCCATCCGGAACTACCCGACTTTCCCTTATACAAAAATAACAACTGTTTGTTTATAGTTTTAAGTTTTCACTTCTGTCGGCAGTCCTTATTTGCTTTGAAATTTTTTTTTAGTGTACCATTTCTCCAGTTGCATCGGCCAGTCGTAGTAACCGTGATGAACAACTACCCTAGTAATTAGCCCCTGGAAACAATTAATTCAGATGTACACACTGTAGGTTCGTACTTTAGACCTTTGAAAAGACAGTCTGACTGTCGCAAAGTTAATTCCGCAATGTGTGTGTAAACTCAAGTGTAACTTAATAAAAGGAGTAATTTTTTTGTACACAATAAGGGACCTTAATAATCTAGCGTGAACAATGCTTTGACGGGTACTTTTTTAACATGTGCATAAAATCCGTGTTAAACTAACAACTTTGTGCCCTGTCATTAAAGTTTAATTTGATTTGTAGTTATAATATTTTACAATAAAATTAGCACAAGGCAAATTAGACTGTATTTCCAAAGTATATATTTCAATATAGAAAATGTTAAATGCTGAAAAAAGCGCTTATTCAAGCGCGGTCTAATGGTATGTTATGGTATGTTAGATGTTTTTTACTGAAACGGGAGTTTTGACAAGCTTCCGAAATAAAGGGTTGATTGTTTAAGGCTATAATGAAAGTTGTTTCGCTGTGTCATTTTCACTTTAAGAGAACCTTTAGTTTTAATATTAGGTCTGGTTATTCGTTTAAATTTATGCGGGATTTTTACCTTTTTGCAATTAAAAATCAGCTATCTTACTAAGATCATAAATGCAACATTTTGTAGAATTCTTTAGATTTTTTTAAAGGAGAATGCCCATGCGTGGTTTCGTTTTGTATAAACACTACCGACTACGCCACGAGGCTCGTCAACAATCAAACACATTGTAATTATATTGTTTTTCTTTAAAGTGATCCATCCATCAGCCTTTAAACGTCCACTGCTGGACATAGGCCTCCCCAAGAGGACGCCACAACGAGCGGTCCCGTCATGGGGGATAATGCTGTAATCGCCACGCTTGGCAGGCGGGTTGGCGATAGCAGTGGATGTTGTTAATACTCGAGGGAGTGCTGCTACCCACTCCCCCGGTATTCCCTCAGTCGGCTCTTACGACTCCCGTGGGTTGAGAGGGGTGGGACAATTCTAAAGCCAGCCCCACATGGCCCAAGTGATAACTATTGATGTAAAAATATCTTATGTGGAGGGAGGATGAAATCAGCTGTTAGCTTGGTGATGTTGCCACGCAAAGGAGATGTACCAAATGCCCATACATTTTCGGCCTGGAAAGTACATACATAAAACAATATGATTTTTGAAGATAAATAACTACCCTATTGCCCTGTGTATTTCTTTTCACACTAAAACTTTTGGATGATGAGATAAAAGACATCTAAGATGGATATAATTTTGAAATTGAAATACCTCAAAATCGAATATTTGATCAAAAATAACACCATAATTATAAATAAATAAAATAATATCTACATATATAAACAAATAATGAGGCTTAAAGTCACTAAATATATAACTTAAACTCATAAAATCACAATACAATATTCACGATACACAATAACAACAGTAGATGTTGGTAGATGAGTTAGAATGACATGACATGACAAATGTAAAATGTTTTGCCAATATTTTGAATCATAATTGCTACTGTTGATTAGAAATAATATTAGCTTTTACCAAATAACTATAAAAAATATTTTCTTAAATAGTCATATTACTGTTCTCACGAAATTATTTAAGAAATAACTACGTAATATTGTTTTGTAATATAATATAGTACCAAAGTTTTTAATGTTGTCAATTCAGCGTAGCGGCAATATCCTATTTGATTGTCATTAATAAAATGGATTAGGTGGGTTGGCAACAGGTTGAATATATCTTGACATGACATGTGTTCTTTGTTCCACAAACAATGGATGAAGCAGTGTCTGCAGCAGGATTAGTCCGAGGTGTTTTGTTTCGCATATAGGTGAGATTTACAATGACAATGCCGTGTGTAGAGCCAGAAAGACCTGCACCAAATTGTATAAATAATATACGACTACAGTAGCTTTATCCAAGGCAATTAAAATACAATGCTTCATGTGCACTGCTGGACATAGGCCTCCCCAAGACAACGCCATAACATGTGTTTCACGGGGGATAGTGCCGTAATCGCAGCGCTTGGCAGGCGAGTTGGCGATCGCAGTGGATGTTGTTAATACTCGAGGGAGTGCTGCTGCCCACTGTCCCGGTATTCCCTCAGTCGGCTCTTACGATTCCCATGGGTGGAGAGGGGTGGGACAATTCTAAAACTGGCCCCACTTGGTTATTTTTAACATAAATAAGTAGGTAAGTAATAAAATCTGTGATTTATTAGAATAAAACCTATGATATACTACATATAATACTCACCTATCTAGACCAAATCGGTCATGTATTGAAGGAAACCGGCGAGCGTGTTTGAAGAGAGTTATGAATGTTGAGGAAACGAGAGATGTATGCAAGAATAGAGCCTCTTGGCACTCTGTTCTCTCTGCCTACCCTGCAAGGGAAATGGCGTGATGATAAGTAAGTAAGTATATATTATAATAGATCAGGTTTTAAGCTACATATTTGTGAGCTTTTACTGTAATCCATTTGAACGTAACTGACTCAAACATGTAATTAAAATACGATTTCGTATTTTTGTTACAGGTAACATTACCACCGGATGTCCATTTAGCCTTAAGTTGGTATCATTTCATGATACGGCTTAAAATCTACAGGAACTTGGGGTTATTGAAACAGGTCCTATCCAACCGCGTACAGAGAAAGTCTGACGGTGTGTCAAACACGTCTCATCCTTGGCCAATGTTTGAACTGTGCAATAACCCAACCAATGTTTGCGGTGAAACTGGAAATTCACTCGCAAACTCATTTGTGGAGTGTGCCGTTTGAGTTACCGGGACTAGAACCGTACAAGCGATGAGAATTTGTACAGATTATTATTTTAATTTTATTCCTAATAGTGCCAAATCAGTAGGCCATCTGATAGAAAGCAAAAGTCACTCACGGACTTTAACAACGCCAGGGACCCAGCCAAGCTACCACCTATATTGAATAAAGTACTCTTCTTAAGCCTCGCTAAAGGACGTGTGATAACGTTCGCGAAACACTGCAGCAGGAAGTCCATTTCAGATCTTACCCCTACGTGATAGAAAGGAAAGCTGAAAACGATTCGTCTTGAATGAGATGATCATCTTCAGGTGTTATGGATGAACTCTATTACGGCGTCTCGTGGTCCGATGGTAAAACGGAAATGTTGGTACCACCTCAAACAGTTCCTCGGAGCACTTCCCATTGAAGAGTCGATAGAGCATACAGAGACCCAAAGTCTCCGCCACCTCAACGTCTCCACTTCATCTGTGTGATTGGGATCATCTACAATTCGTACAGCACAGCTCAGAGAATCAAGTGATTTAAGCTGGTATTTTGGTGCGCCAGCCCAGAGATGGGAGCAGTACTCCACGCGGATTTGTGCCGATCGTGTGATTTAATTCAGTCAGTTTTCAGTTTTTAGGTTATATCTCAGATTCGAGATATAGCAGCAGGAGAAAATGTATACCAGTTTTTAAGTCTGATCAAGAGCTATCAAATAAAAAAAGGTGCATCAAAATCTATTCAGTAGTTTTTGCGTGCTGCGCGAACGAACAAACAGACAAAAAATAGCAAAAATATTGTGTTGAATTCAGTCACGCCTATATAGCTTAATACAGTCTTATTCTCTCAAATATCTTAAATATACTGACACAGCTCTGTTATAGCTTTGTAATAGTTAGAATTTGAATTTGAATTTGAATTTGAATTAGGATAAGTCGCTGACTCAGTGTTTGGCTTGGCTGCTTGGCTTTGTTCAGGACGCCTAGTTTTTTGCTCGCCAATTTGGATAATGACTCCCAAACTAGACTTTGCTGGATATGTCGATGCCAAGGATCCCAATACTTTCGGAGACCGGGACAGTTACTCCTTGGAAACGGCGCACCATAAAAATTGCTATCTTCTTTGCAGTTAATTCGTCAATTTATTACAGTTTACAATTCTTATTCATAATTAAAATGACATGAAAATGCAACAACCGAGGTGATAGTAGCGTCATCTAGAAAAATAAAACGAAAAAAGTCATCAGCAGTTCAAGCCTATTTTGTTTTATCCTCAAAATAATTCACAATGTAATCAACACTGGCAATTTCTTCATCCGCTGCGTCCTTCAGTTTACTCCCCACCCAAGTTTGACTACTCAGGGATCCCAAGTACTCCCGAGTACTCCTCGTTAATTAGAAGCCTGTGTAAATTTACTCAGCCGATCCTAATTATTAATGACTGTGAGTTCTAAAGATATTTCACGAAAAATATGTCGTCTATTTTGATTATTCTAAAATGGAGTGTAATGGCTTAGCCACTGTTCCAGTAGTATAATTTTAGTTTTAGGTAGGGCATGCAGAGGTGCGGGTCGGGATACCTCCGCGTTGGTGCACCCCGGGCAACGTCGGCACTCTAGTGCCGGCGGCTGAATACTGAAGTTCCGCACGGGTCGCCGTGCTTGAGCCCCGACCCGCGAGGGGCTTTAAGTGCATAGCAGTCGGACACACCCGGCCGACGTGCACTAACTGTTTTGATTGCAGCGGTCTTTGTTTCCGCTGCGATCAGGCAGGGCACCGGGTGGCAACTTGCACCGCCGCCCCTCACTGCCCCGCGTACGCGTCAGGCAACAGGCCTGCCAAGCACTATATGGGGTGGGAGGGATGCAGACCCCCGACGACAGGCCCAAAAAAGGGGGGCACCAGCCAATCGGCCCAGGCTACCCCCCCTAGCGCAGCTTCGCCACCGTCTCGGGTGGAGGAGGATATGGTTACGGCTTAAAATTCAACCGTGACACTATCCTCCTCCAGGCGAATCTCAACCACTCCGCCAGGACGCAGGATTTATTCCTGCAAACCATGGTGGAGCGGTTGATTGGTGTAGCCATAGCTGCGGAGCCTTATTGCGTTCCTGACCGCCCTCATTGGGCGGGCAACTGCGATGGCTCCGTGGTAATCGTCAATTCTGCGGCGCTTCGTTCCCCACCCTTGTTGATCAGAGACAGGGGCACGGGATACGTCGCGGCTGACTGGAGGGGAGTTACGCTGTATGGCGTATATTTCTCCCCCAACCGAAGGCTGGCTGATTTCGGGGTCCGCCTTAACAGCCTAGAGACCTCGATACGGCGACCGGTACCTACGGTAACCTAGCCACGTCCTGGTCACACTTCAACGCCAAATCCATGGCGTGGGGGTCCCCTGCGACGAACACCCGTGGAGCGGCGGTATTAGAGTGGGCGGAGTCGACGGGCCTTTGTCTGCTTAACAGAGGCTCCGTCAACACGTGCGTGCGGCGACGGGGCGGGTCGATAGTGGACCTTTCGTTCGCTAGCCCCGACGTCGCAGCGCGAATGAGGAACTGGCATGTCCTGGAGGAGGTTGAGACCTTGTCCGATCATCGGTACATCCGGATTGAGGTCTCCCGGTCCCTTCAGGGCCCCAGTAGGGGTCATGCGGCTCGCAGAGCTCCCGCGTTCCCGCGGTGGGATGGGGGCAGACTAGATAGGGACCTACTGGTGGAGGCAGCCATCGTCCAATCGTGGCTGTCCTCACCGGCCCTGACCGACGGGGTGGACGTTGAGGCTGGCCGATTTTGCGCTGCGATTACGCAGATGTGCGACTCGGCCATGCCCCGTGTGCGACGTCCTCCTCCAAGGAAGGGGTCTCTACTGGTGGTCCCAGGAGCTGGCGGACCTCGGTGCGGCGTGCATTCGTGCCCGGAGGTCCTACACCCGCAGTCGGTGGCGCAACCGCGATGGGGAGCGGGAGGGCCGGCTGTACGAGGCATACCGCACATCGCGGGCTGCGTTCAAGTTGGCCATTTGCCGCGCTAAAACGGAAAAGCAGAGCACACGCCTCCGGTCATGGCACAGCCAGGTAGCGACCGGGAGGCCGACCTCAGTGTACCGCCCATCACCACGTCGGAAATGGGGGTGGCTGTTACACGGATTCGTTCCAAGAACACCGCCCCCGGCCCGGACAGGATACCCGTCCGGGTGCTGGCCCTGGCTCTGGACCATCTGGAGCCCCGCCTCAGGGCACTGTTCGACGCGTGCCTGGCGTCCGGACTGTTCCCTGACTGCTGGAAGGAGGGGAGGCTGGTACCCCTGCCGAAGTCGGGGCGAACGCTGGATTCGGTCGGGGCCTTCAGGCCCATCGTGCTGCTGGACGAGGCGGGTAAGCTGCTGGAGAGAATCCTCGCTGCCCGCATCATCCAGCACCTGCGCGGAGTCGGACCCGACTTGTCGGATGCCCAGTTTGGTTTTCGAGCTGGTCGTTCGACGGTCGGCGCGATCATGCGCCTGAGGGCCGCGGCCGCGGCGGTCGTTGCCGCCGGTGGAGTGCTGTTGGCGGCGTCGCTTGACATCGCCAATGCATTCAACAGTCTGCCATTCAGCTGCATCAGGGAGGCGCTCCGGTATCACGGGGCATACCTGAGTCGGCTAGTGGCAGACTATCTTGAGGGCCGCAGCGTTCTCTATGAGAGCCGCATAGGGGAGACGTTGTGAGGAGAACCATGTCGTGCGGTGCCCCACAGGGTTCGGTTCTAGGGCCGCTCCTGTGGTACATCGGTTACGACTGGGTGCTACGCTGTCGGCTCCCCCACGGGCTTCTCTGCTATGCGGATGACACGCTGGTCGTGGCCCGGGGTGGAAACTTCGAGGAAGCGGCGTTCCTGGCCACCTTAGGGACCTCAGAGGTGGTTAGGAGGATCGGGGCATTGGGGCTTAGGGTGGCCCTGGACAAGTAGGAGGCCCTGCTTTTCCATGGGCCCCGACGTCGGCCACCTGCTGGCGCCTGGATCACTGTGGACGGGGTCCAAATTGGGGTCCTTAATACAGATACTTAATCTGGGCCTGGTGCTGGACGGGCGGTGGCGCTTTCGCGAGCACTTCCACCAACTGTCTCCGAGGCTCGTCAGTGCGGCGTCCGCCCTTGCAAGGCTCATGCCGAATATGGGCGGACCCAACGGCGGCCTGCGCGTAGGCCGGAACCCCTCCGTGGGACTTGGAGGCGGAGGTGCTCGCCGAGGTGTATTGGCGGGCGTCACAAGAGCGGGAGGGGGGTGGACGTCCCTCACCCAGCGTGGTGGCGAGATGGCAGGGCGACACCCGCCGAGCGGCCATGGCCAGCTGGAGGGCGCAGCTGGAGGCACCCCGGGCCGGTCTTCGGACCGTAGAGGCGCTCCAGCCAGTGCTGGAAGAGTGGGCAGGGCGACGGCACGGAGTCCTTACATTCCGACTGGTGCAGGTGCTGTCGGGGCACGGTTGCTTCAGGAGATATCTGCACATAGTCGCAAGGAGGGAAGCGACTCCGGGCTGTCACCATTGCGGCTGCGACGAGGACACGGCGCAGCACACGCTCGAGTCGTGCCCGGCTTGGGCTGAGCAGCGCCGTGAACTCGTCGCGGCATTCCCCTATGGGGCCTTTCGCTGCCGAGCGTCGTCAGAGCGATGCTTGGCAGTGACAGGAATTTGGCCGCGGTCGCTGCCTTCTGCGCGGAGGTCATCTCGCGGAAGGAAGCGGCGGAGAGGGCCAGAGAGGTGGATTCTTCCGCTGACCCAAACCGCCGCCAGCGACCGGGGCGGCGCAGGCGCAGGTACTTGCGCCTCATGCCGCCCTAGCTGAGGCAGCGAGTAGATGGGCCGAGGAACGTCCGCCACCCGCAAGGCCTCCCGCGAAAGTGCGACGCCCCGTGTGCGGATGCGTCGTTTAGTAGAGGGTACCCAAAAGGGTAAGCCGCCAGCGGACCACCGAAGGAATGTAATATAGTTCCAGTGGCCCACCAATAAAGGCGGAGTGACGGCACATGGCGGGCTTCTTTAGTGGGTGCAGGCCCCACACTACCCTGGTCGTTGCCCCGAACGATGGGGTGTGCGGTTAGGAATATTTTTTCCCGCCTGAACAAAAAAAAAGTTAGGGCATGTAAACCAAAAACTGATGAACCAGTACTCCAAATAGACTTATACCAAGGGCGAAATTTTAGGGAAGGCTACTTAGACACATACCTAATTGAGAAAAATACCATTCTTGACCCCGCGTTATTTTTGATTGCATGACAAATGCACCTAAATAAAAATTTTACAATTTGAACTAAATAGTTGTATACGGAATTGTTTCGCAGATAGACAGAAAATGGGATTTTTAATTTTTGTTCAACAGATTGTGAGTTAATCGCGAATATTACGGCAGCAGTTTTGTGTTTTTAATAATATTATGAGCCGCCGCGCTCGCTCTTAATAAATTATCCCTTGAACACTTGGTTTTTCTCCAATGTCCCTTTCTTCGTGAGTAATTAAATTTTAACTAATAGTTATGGTGTGATCGTTTGTGGCCATACGCAAATTGTGGGACATTTTCAAATTGAAAGAGTCGTTCTGCCTGTTGTTATATGAGTCAGCTGACGTTGAAAGAGCCGCCAGCACAAATTAACCCCTCTATAGCCTCTATGCAAAAAAAGCTATCCTACAGGAACAAAGAAAAAATAAACATACCTCAATGGTCCGGGGTTTCCTTTCTCTACATATCCTGGGCTAGCAAGGGATAGTATTAAACATCTACATTGAAATCAAGTGTCATATCTATCTTCCTACCGAAGTAATTCCAAAACAGTGCAGATGACTGCACTAGCAAAAAGCATTGATTTGCGGATAATCATCTAAACATCTTTACAAACTATCACATTTATAATATTAATAGGACATAGGTATTATTCACGGCTATAAAAAAGCCATTCAAAAACAATAGCATCATATATTTTACATAATAACTTCAGATATACAACTCCAAGACCGCAAACTCCACACGAGGCTAATGTAGTTAAGTTGTTTTGTTGAATTATGAGTAATGTATAATATCCGCTTTGTTACAAACGGTTCTGGAGTTTCAGCATTAATAACCGTTACCCAAATCCCTATACTCGTTTCTCTTCCTGAATAATGAGAGTTTTTCATATGTACTAAACTTCTAATACTGCTGGGTTTTTACTACCGTGAGCACTCATCGTTATTTGGGTTGCTAACTTTACTTGTCGATAAAATGCGTTGATTAAACTAGCAACATGAATTTTCAAAAAAAAAAAAATTCAAATTGTGTTGCTCCGTAATCAATTGATTATCGTAAAATGCGAATTGTCGATAGATCGAATCTACTTCTATCGGTAGGTATTAAAATTCATCATCACAAAATACCTGTAAAAAATACGCTCGTACTGTTTCACCTTCTTATATAACTCTATCTTGCCGTATAGGGCCGGCTTTAGAATTTTGCGCACCCCTCTCAACCCATGGGAGTCGTAAGAGCCGACTGAGGGAATACCAGCGGAGTGGGCAGCAGCACTCCCTCAAGTATTAACAACATCCACTACGATCGCCAACCCACCTGCCAAGCGTGGCGATTACGGCACTATCCCCCATTCTTAGGGAGGCCTTTGTCCGGGCAGTTAGCCCACCAGACATAACACCCGTCTGGTCGAAGGATCCTCCCTTTTCAATGGGGGATGAGGAACTTTACACCCTGTTCCTCTTACCCCCCAAACTTAAATTACTTTTTCCACCGAAGGAATGTAACACAGTTCCAGTGGCCCGCCAATAAAAGCGGAGAGACGGCACACGGCGGGTTTCTTTAGTGGGTGCAGGCCCCACACTACCCTGTTCGTTGTCTCGAACGACGGGGTGTGCGGTTAGGAACATTTTTTCCCACCTTAACAAAAAAAAAATGGAGGCTTTTGTCCAGCAGTGAACGTTAAAAGGCTGATGGATGGATGGATGATATAAGTCTATATAGGTATTCTTCTTGTTTTTTGTTTAATTAAATGGAGTATTCTTCAGAAGTAGGGGCACAAATTGGGGATTGGCAAATCAGGTTTAATTATATTATTTTGCATTTTATAGCATACTAGCTTCTGCTCATTACTTCGTCTGCTTAGATTATAAATTCAAATCCATTAAGTCGTTTAGGCATCATAGGAAATTATTACATAAAGAAATAGTTATTTATCTAAGCCTTAATGTATCTTTCATACAAAAGCCATTCAGTTTATAGTTTATATCCCAAAAATAGCGATCCTACCGGATTTTTTTTCTGATAAAAATTTTACTATCCATTGCGTATCTATATGTCTATTAGGCGTGATTTACGGATAAACATCCAACGATCTTCACAAACTATCGCATTTATAACGTTAGTAAAATTTTGGAAGGCCATAGCCTATGTACCTACTGCGAAGACTTGGACTAATTAATGGAGCAATTAGGGTGATAAGTGTAGGATTTCGGTGGATGACGAGGTTCAAATGGCATCCATCCATCAGCCTTTTGGCGTCCACTGCTGGACATAGGCCTTCCCAAGAGAACGCCACAACGAGCGGTCCTGTGCCGATCGCATCCAACGGCTCCCCGCGACTTTGACCAGATCATCTGTCCATCCATGGGGGGCCGTCCTACGGTGCGCCATCCGATACGTGGTCGCCACTCGAGAACCCTTCTTCCCCAACGGTTGTCGGTTCGTCGAGCGATGTGGCCTGCCCATTGCCACTTCAGCATGGCAACCCGGCGGGCTATGTCGGTCACTCTCGTTCTCCTACGGATCTCCGTATTACAGAGTCGATCACGTAGGGAAATACCAAGCATAGCCCGCTTCATGGCCCGCTGAGCGACTTTGAGCCTTGATACGAGGTCAACAATCAGAGACCACGTCTCTGTTCCATATGTCATCACTGGTAACACACACTGGTCGTAGAACTTCGTTTTCAGACACTGCGGAATATTGGACGAGAAGATCTTCCTTAGCTTCCCGAACGCTGCCCAGCCGAGTTGAATTCGTCGATTGACCTCTTTCTCGAAGTTGTGCCTACCTAATTGGACTGTTTGTCCCAGGTAGACATAGTGGTCGACAACTTCGAGAAGCGCACTCCCGACTAGGACCGGTGCTGAAATGACATGGACATTACACATGACATTCGTCTTGTCCATGTTCATTTTGAGACCCACTAGTCGGGAAACCCTGCTGAGATCATTGAGCATGGTGCCAAGTCCTCCAGCGATTCTGCCTTGACTACGATATCGTCGTAAATCGTAGGTGAGTGATGTATTCGCCATTGATGTTGATGCCAAATGCGGTCCAGTCCAAGAGCTTGAAGATATCTTTAGATATTTTTATATATATTTTTAGCATTTGACATGCTTAGCACTATACATTAAACACAAAGTGAAAAATATGAAATCGAAAATAACAGCCACGAGCAGGATTTGAACCTGCATCTCCTGGATACCGTCCAGATGCTTTACCAATTCAGCCATCGTGACAATTGCTCCCGACTGCTAATCTCGATAACGTCTTTGGGTAACGCCTGGGCCATCTGTCGGCAGTATTTTCATACATTATACCGACCAGGTAAACTTAATTTTATAATTAAGATTTTTACCTAATAATGACGCAAACCCTATAAATATTTAGATATTTTTATATATGTTTTTTAGCATCGATGATCCCGTCTCACGGATGGACTGAAGTCGTAGAGGTGGCGTAGAGACTTTAGGTCTATCTGTGTGCTCTATCGACTCTTCAATGGGGAGCACTTTTTACAGAACTGTTTGAGGTGGTACTAACATCGCCGTTATACCACCGGACCATGAGACACTGTAATAGGGTTCATCTATATCACCTCGATGGTGTAGCGGTAATGTATGCGACCGCTAATCATGAGGTCTTGGGTTCGATCCCCGGGTCAGGCAATGACATTGAGCTTTTTCCTAAAAAGAAAAATTCTCAGTAACAGCCCGGAGTTTGGATATGTGCCTGGTAGACGTCAATAGGCTCACCCCCCTATTACGTGTGACTTAAACATAGCTGGCGAGTCGTGGGTGTGTAATATACCTCTGCCTACACCTTCGGGGAATACAGGCGTGATCCTATGTTTTAAATTATTTTAAAGAAATATTTGAAAGTAAGTCTATAAAAAAAGCTTTTCAATATTAATCTTTATTTAATACTTAACTTTGTTATTTCAATTAAATATCGCGCTGTTATTGAGTGGCTGTAGAATAAGGTTCAATAGAAATGTGGAAATAGAAATAGTTTTTTTTTTTAATAATTTGACAGCTGTCAGTTGAAAACGATTCTCCCTAGAGGTGAAAAGTATTACTTTCAACCCGCTCCTCAGGCAACTTCAAACCTACTTTCCGAGTATGAGTAATGAAAACATACTTAATTTTCTTTCTACTAAGACCACCTTGTCACATTTTGTTACCTCACCTTAGTGTGATAACGTATTTTATTAACGGCTTCATAAACGAACACGACAGTTGTACCTACTCGTTCAGCTACAGCAATAAGCAAGTCGCCATAACGCTCGTATCTGCGCAGTATAAGCAGCCAGGCCCTTTGTATTATTCCTTAATTGCCATTAGTGAAATATTTTTGTCAGCGTTTATTATTCTTGTATATTATTGTTGTCAAAAAGTTAGTTATTTAAATAAGTCATTACAACACTGTGATAATTTCTATATTAAAACAGTTATCCAAAAGGAACTGTACATTTTACGTGATTATATACCTACCTATAGCTTATTTTGTTCTCTGATCCCCGGACTTTATTTATGTTAAATTTTATGCTGAGTAGAGAAAGCTACGGCGCAATAGCTTGACGAAGAAGCAATCTTATAAATTTAACTAAACATTTGTATTATTAAAATAATCCATCCATCCATCCATCAGCCTATCAACGTCCACTGCTGGACATAGGCCTCCCCAAGAGAACGCCACAGCGAGCGGTCCCATCATGGGGGATAATGCCGTAATCGCCACGCTTGGCAGGCGGGTTGGCGATTGCAGTGGATGTTGTTAATACTCGAGGGAGTGCTGCTGCCCACTCCCCCGGTATTCCCCTTAGTCGGCTCTTACGACTCCCGTGGGTAGAGAGGGGTGGGATAATTCTAAAACTGGCCCCACACGGCAACACTATAAAACATTATCATTAGTATAAAACTAATAATATAAATGTTTAGTTAACTTTATAGTGCTGATGGTACTGGCTACCAATGACATAAAGACCATATTCATCCATCCATCCATCAGCCTTTTAACGTCCGCGGCTTTGACCAGATCATCGGTCCATCTGGTGAGGGGGCCGTCCTACGTTGTGCCGTCCGATACGTGGTCGCCACTCGAGAACCTTTTTATGACTATTCTAATTTATTTAATATCCAATTTCTATAAAAAATACAATAACTTACCACCACAACTCAACCTAGTTGTCTGTGCTTACCGCCATACAAACATCTAAATCCTTTGAATTCGGTTTAGGAATATTTTGATATTTTTATATATTTTTTAAGCATTTGATATGCCATATTTATATAAACATAAAGTGCGAAATAGTGAAGTCGAAAATAACAGTCACGAGCAGGATATTAAACTGCATCTCCTGGAAAACGGCAAAGGTATGGGACGATTTTCTAGGAAATGTAAGTTTAAATCCTGCGTCATTTGATCATTGCGTACATTTTCGCACTGTGTGTTCACTTTAAAAATGTTATTGCTTATATGAATATTATCAGCGTAAACTCTTTACCTACTAAAGAATATATATATGTTCCACTACAAATCAACAGGGCTTACGCGCAACCTTTAGGTTATAAAAATATTTTTGAAAGATTTTTTTTTTGCTTATAGTGACAGTACCTGATAGTTCAGGGTGGATTACTGTTACCACTGAAGTAATCTAACATAGTTCCGGTGACCAGCCAATTAAGGCGGAGAGATGGCATACGGCGGGTTTCTTTAGTGGGTGAGAGCCCCACACTACCATGTTCGCTGCCCCGAACGACGGGTTGTGCGGTTAGGAACATTTTTTCCTGCCTAAACAAAGAAAAACAAAAAGGGCAGGGTACTGTTAAGCTACTACTCACCCTTTTTATTTAAGTATATCTTAAAAATTACATGAATTGCTTAGTATAACTAACAGACAAAGAATAAAACGAGTCATCTGTCTTATGGAAGCATTCAAAATCAATAATATCTTTTTATTCAGAAAAGTAAATTTATATCTAAGCAAGTACTTTTCCTAATAAAATCTGCAGATGCAAACAAACGACCATTTTAAATGAATAGCTCTCGTTCCCATCTGCATATAAGAGTACCTCTGCATTCCTTTGAGTAAATTTGAATTTAAGTGCATGCAATTAGGTAGATGGACTGGAGTTCTCTTTTACTTAAATGAACATTTCAATAAAAGTAATGTTTTCAACTTTTTTACATTTTATTTTTCATCATTTTATTTTGAGTTACCTTTACTAAAATGCACTTATGAATGAAGCAACGGATTTAATACTGTTACCGTCGATTATAGGTATATATTTTAAGAAGAGGATATATGTGGGTACAGTTTAAAAAAACGCTTAAACTATTGAACATATTTGCGTAAAATTGGGTAGGTATATTAGATGAGACACTGATTAACATAAACTTTTATCACAAAAAGATGAATAGTTACCGTAAGAAGAAGAAGGTAGCTTCTGAACATACTTCTATTAGCGTCATCTGTATTACATCAATCTATCTACTCGTATTTATCGGAAATTTTGACCATGATTTGCACCCACTTGAAAGCGTGTGATTAAATTGAAACGCTGCACACTTATCAAGGTCCGATGACAAAACAATATTTTAAGAAGTTTGATTTTTAACTAGTTGTAGAGCCTTTGCAGGGCCGGCCCGCCCATACGGCGAATGGAGCAGTCGCTCCAGGTGCCAAATCTTAGCCTAAATGGTAAAGAAAAATAAAAGAAATTTCTTTTTTTTCGATTGTCTATATGCATTTTAAGCGAAGAGATGAACGGGACGCGCGAATAGAGTGCGCAGGTTACACCAGAGTATGGTTGAGATCTTCGCGTTCCATACTTACTTTACACTCACAATTAGTATAGGTATATATTATGAGTGAGAGTGCGATTCGGTGAACGATATGAACAACAGGTTCGTAAAAACTGTCCAAGCGGTCGGGTCGACCTTTTTTAAGACCAGTCGCGTCGATAGGACTCAAAAGCTTTCGGACCAAACTCTTAAGCTCATGGCGACACGGACAGAAATGACGGTGCAGTCTTCAGCTGATTGGTCCAATCGGAGGCGACTAAACAGACAGATCCCCAAGTACCTTGCGTATTAAAGAGGCGATAGAGCGGAACCAAGGTTCCAAAGTGTTCGCAAGAGATCTGTCTGTTGGTAAAAGCCAGCTGACCAAGCTGAAGACCAATGATGGCACTGTTGTTTCTTCCAAAGATGAGATATTAAGAGAGGTCCAAGAGTTCTATGGACAGTTAAACAGATCCCAGAACCCTGTTGTCAGCTTGGTTCATGAGCCCAGATCCAAGCTAACTCGGCACTATACCGAAGATATCCCGGACGTCAGCCTGTACGAGATCAGAATGGCTATCAAACAACTAAAGGACAGAACGGCACCGGGAGACGACGGAATTACTATAGAGCTTTTGAGGGCAGACGGAAAGCCAGTCTTCAAAGCCCTCCAGAGGCTATTCAATTCCGTTGACCTTGGGGGCGATGTTCCAGAGTCGTGGAGGTGCTGTTCTTCAAGAAAGGTGAAAGAACCCTCTTGAAGAATTACAGACCCATCTCGCTCTTGAGTCATGTCTATAAGTTGTTCTCGAGGGTCATTACAAATCGACTCACGCGCAGGCTCGACGACTTCCAGCCTCCCGAACAATCTGGTTTCCGAAAAGGCTGCAGTACCGTAGACCACATACATACGCTGCGCCAGATTATATAGAAGACTGAGGAGTATAATCGGTCTCTGTGTCTAGCATTTGTGAACTACGAGAAAGCCTTCGATTCGATCGAAACTTGGGCGGTGCTGCAGTCCCTTCAGCGGTGCCAAATTGACTATCGATACATTGAAGTGTTGAAGTGTTTGTATAGAAACACCACTATGTCTGTCCGAATTCAGGACAAGAGCACGAAACCGATCCAACTGCAGAAAGATGTTAGACAGGGAGACGTCATGTCACCGAAACTCTTCACCACTGCATTGAAAGATGTTTTCAAGCTCTTGGACTGAACCGGATTAGGCATCAACATAAATGGCGAATAGATCACTCACCTTCTATTTGCAGATGATATCGTGGTCATGGCAGAATCGCTGGGAGGACCTAGGTACCATGCTCAACGACCTCAGCCGTGTCTCCCGACTAGTGGGTCTAAAAATGAACATGGACAAGACGAAAGTCATGTCTAATGTCCGTGTCATTTCAGCACCGGTCCTGGTCGGGAGTGCGCTTCTTAAGTTGTCGACCACTATGTATACCTGGGACAAACTGTCCAGTTAGGTAGACACAACTTTGAGAAAGAGGTCGATCGCAGCGTTCGGAAAGCTGAAGGAGAACTTCTTGTCCAATATTCCACAGTGTCTGAAGACGAAGGTCTACGACCAGTGTGTGTTACCAGTGATGACTTACGGCACAGAGGCGTGGTCTCTGAATGTTGGCCTTATATCAAGGCTTAAAATCGCTCAGCGTGCTATGGAGCGGGCTATGCTTGGGATCTCTCTACGTGATAAGATCCGTAATACGGAAATCCGTAGGAGAACGGGAGTGACCGACATAGCTCGCCGGGTCAGCATGCTGAAGTGGCAATGGGCAGGCACATCGTTCGACGAACCGACAACCGTTGGGGAAGAAAGGTTCTCGAGTGGCGACCACGTAACGGATGGCGCAGTGTAGGACGGCCTCCCACTAGGTGGGCCGATAACCTGGTCAAAGTCGCAGGCAATCATTGGATGCAGGCAGCACAGGACCGTTTGCTGTGGCGTTCTCTTGGGGAGGCCTATGTCCAGCAGTGGATGATGAAAGGCTGATGGATGGATGGATATATTATTAGGAGCAAACGGGAGAGGCGCCATTTCGCCATTGGATCTCGCTCCATTCTAAAATTTACTTCGGGCCGGCGCTGGAGCCTTCTTTATCCCAGCATGAATGGGCTCGATCGGGGAACTACCACCCTCTCACAAAAGATCAGCGTGTAACACTTACTCTTACTGTTGTGTGTCCTATGGTGAGTGACTGCGCCGGAGGCCCGAACACCCTCCCTATCCTCTCCTTGTTATCCTTCCTATCCACCTCCTAACCCTTTCCTTGGAGATGATGACGCGCGAGTGATGTTTCTGGTGTTGTTAGCGTTTATAGGCTAGGGTAACCGCTTACCATCAGGTGGGCCGTATGCTTGTTGGCTCCCATGTACTTACTATAAATAAAATTAAGGAGACTATTCATGATTTAACTGGCTCTGTGGTGCAGCAGTAGTGTAAGCGACGTTCGTGTGGTGAGTGAGAGTGCCGGAGGTCTAAACCTCATGCCTGTCCTCTCCTTATTATCCTTCCTATCCACCTCTATCACTTTCCTTGTGAATGGCGAGGCGCGAGTGATGCCTCTGGTGTTGCTAGCGTCTATAGGCTACGGTAACCACTTGCCATCAGGTGGGCTGTTTGTCACCCAGGTACTATAAAAACAGTTCCTATGGTCATACAACAATACGTCATATAAACATAACAAAATTGAGCAAGTGCTTTTGCTTTTGATTGAAAAAACTAAAAAATAGAAAATAATATCTTTATTTAATATAGCGATAATTAAGTGTTAAGAAACAACAATTTTTATAGTACTTATAAAAACCACCTCGCTATCCCGATAGAGGTTGACCAAGACATCACTCCATTTCCTTAACACTCTTACCATGAGGGGTTTTCAAGTCAGTTCTATTCCCATTATGGAAGGCAGAGATTTGGGTGTGTGATTGTCATCGCTGCGTCTATAAGTAGCGGTTACTACATTGCATGGAAGCCTAGCCTAGCTGTCACCGCTTGCTAGGCGCGCTACCCGAGGCCCTTACTTCCTACATCAACTTTAAGGCGTACATTCATTCTTAGAGTTCCAGATTGTCAGTCATTGGAAAGGGGTTACGTAAAAGAATTAAAGTGTAAATAAACAAAGGATATTACAGTTTTATTTATTTTTTTGTGTAGGGCTAGGTACCCAGTGCCTTCCCCTTCCGCAAAAAGTGCGGCGATGTGCGGAAGGGTCGTTCAGGATAGGGTACCTGAAAAAAAACAGCACCTTGTGGCCTATACTCATTTTATGTATTAAGTTTCCATATTCTGTATTATCTTCATATTAACGGGCCCGAGCGAGTCGATAGCATTGTTGCCCATGTGACCGATCGTAGTTTTTACCTCTCGGTGTGTTTTGGTTTTGAGAAGAAATACCTAGCCGTCCATTTGTTTATTTTACATACGCGAAATGTAATAGTAAACGGTGGCTTGTTAATATTCTTAATATTGTTGAGTCCAAGAACGACAGTTACGACGTGTTAAATTAGACCATAGTTCACGACGCTGGAACAATGCGGGTTCACAGAACATAGCCCACAACAAAATCTCTCAGACGTCATGTCAATTTCAAACAGCAAAACGAAGCGATCGCTAATACTGATGTCCTTACAGATATGCCGTGTGGGGCCGGCTTTAGAATTGTCCCACCCCTCTCCACCCATGGGAGTCGTAAGAGCCGACTGAGGTAATACCGGGGGAGTGGGCAGCAGCACTTCCTCGAGTATTAACAACATCCACTGCGATCGCCAACCCGCCTGCCAAGCGTGGCGATTACGGCACTATCCCCCATATGAGCGAAACATATGTTGTGGCGTTCTCTTGGGGAGGCCTATGTCCAGTCGTGTGAAATCAAAGGATCACTACAGATTTTAATTTATTTCAGTGATTACTGATTACATAATTAATAATAACATACGATATCTTATAGCTATTGATTCTAAAAAAATCATTTCCAATATCACCCTTACCTAGTTATTAACCGCATAAATCCATTAAAAATTACTGTTTATTACTTATCTTAATTAAATTAAAGAAAAGTTAATAAAAGTTAAACATTTAGATGTATTTTACGACCAAGATGTTGCCATTACACATTTTATTATGTCATTTGATAGCATGCAATATATTATTAATGAACAAACTTTTATAGCTCTTCAAAATCTTTGGTATAACGTACTCAAACAAAAAAATAAAATATTTAAATTAAAAACACATAAAATATAAAGAGTATTGCCTTGAAAATTTGTTCCAAAGCTAAAATAGATAAATATTGACAGACTTTGCCACGATTTTAAACGAGTTACCTTATTTTTACTATGTTTTAGTTAGACAGTTTATCATTATCTAAGGTTAAAACCTCTGAATTGCATTTTTATTATATTGATTAACAAACAACTGTTGATTTTTTCACGTTACTTAACTATCACTACTTTACATACTAAAATTTCTAAATTTATTAACTAGTTTAATGCCTAAAGGATAATTGAAGGTATGGAAGATGAAAAAGACGATGAAACTGGGAAGTAAAGAGATGGCACGCAAATAGTAGATGAAATTAAAAGTACGTAGAAAGAGTTGACATAGATTCCTGATCATGACACTGTAAACAAGCTGTATTAGCTTTTAAGAATTAAACGGCATGAATTATTGTCCATATTTTGTTGCAAGTCTGTATAATATGCTCGTGTTAGCGACAACGATGAAATCATCTAAATAAACCAAATTCGACTCACAGCCAGAATGATTTTCCATACACCGTGTTTAGATATGGTAGAGGAAGTTAATTTTTAGGAAGATAATTTTAATAGATTTTTTATAAGTTACTTTTTTTCTTTAATCTCTAATTATCTACAGTGCATAAGTTTAAATTTTCTATTTTATTCAAATATTAGGATTTGATTCAATCCGTTACTTGGAATGTTAGATAAGTAGCGCTACTACAACTGAAAACGACCAAAATTGTTGTGATCCGATTAAAATTCTTTCACAAAACAATTTTGGCGTACAGCCATCTTAGATTATAAATTTAGAAGAATTTTATATGGAAACTACGTATCGCTTTAATAACTTTTAATGATTTAGGCAGAATTTCGTCTGTTTGATTTCGAATTATATTAACCTAATCAAGTGCTCGATCAATTTAAAATGTATTTTCATAGTTTGAATTTTAAATACTTACTTTTAAATATTCTACTAGGTGATTGGGATATGGAAATAATAGTTAGACAGTTGTAAATTAATGATAGATTAGGCTTAGTAGCGATAATATTTAAGAAGTGGAGAATAGAATATATAGCTAATAGCTAGAAGCAACTAGATCAATGGCACTGTGGAATGTACCCATGTTTATAAAAAAGTATCCTAAACTGCTTAACAATTAAGTTTCAAACAAGATTATGTTGTATTACACTTATATTTATATGATTTTTTTCATTGTCACTACCTTTTTTAACCGTTTAACTTTAATCTTACTTCACTCCCTTTATTGCCAATATTTTATCATAGCTAATCCGTGATTCAGCGAATATTTATTAAGTTGTGATTTGCGATTATCCCTATAGATTTAAGATAAAAGTTTTTAAATACGAAGATTCGTGAGCTCAAAGAATCTTCACATTTAACATTTATTTTATTTTCTAATTCGTGGCAAAGAAGTCAGCTTAGAAACCAGTTATGGTGTTGAAACACCGCAAACGGTTTGAATAGAATCCATCCCAAATCCATACAAACAGATGAAAAAGGAAGTTGCTTGTATTTGTATGGAAAGGCATGGGTTCCATAGAAAATATATCACCAATTTTCAAGGAAATACTCGTCTCTTGTTATTTCAAAAATAAATAAATAATAATAATACGGTTGTCAACGTTCGATTAAGATTATTTTACACTTTCCTCGTTTTTTAAAATAATGGGATTTCTTTACTTTCCCATTAATCTCTACCGATAGTATCATGCCCAAACGTTATATTACTAGAAATACAAAATTTAACGTATTTACAACCATTTTTTAAACCTTTATCTTTTTAACAAAAACATTCATAAGTACATTCTTGCTTCGCGCACAGTCTAAATGTACATTCTTTACATTAGAATTATATGGGACTAGATTCGTCTTGGGAACAAAAACTACAAAACATAATCGATGGAAATCATATGACTTGAACTCCTGGCTCTTGTTGGTGTACATCTCCATATAGTTTGGCAGTTTTGGTGTAGCCTTCCATTACCCCAATAATAAGTTCGTCTTCTCTGATCTCACAAAAGTAATATTTTAGAATTTTGGTGATATTTTTACTTAAGTTTATCAAGATTACATAATGATGCATTTTCCTTTTTCAGCCCAAGGGTTGTTTTTCTTGTCAGGAGCGTGTATCAGTGGATCGTTCTTTTCATTTTCTTCCACATACTCCCTCATTCTGAAATCAAAGTTTATATTTATAATAAAGTAAAATCTACAGTATAAAGTAGATCTTAGTATCTCTATATAATAGTAGGTATTTCGTCAACATCTTCAACGTTTCATTCGTTATCTCAGGTGCCCGGTATAGTAGCGAAATAAAGTGTATACCAGTCTTTAAGTCTAATTAAAAGCTACGAAACAAAAAAGTTTGATCAAAATCTGTTCAGTAGGTTTTGCGTAATCAGGAGGATCGGGGCGCTGGGGCTGAGGGTGGCCCTGGACAAATCGCAGGCCCTACTTTTCCATGCCCCGACGTCGGCCACCTGCTGGCGTCTCGATCACAGTGTACGGGGTCCAGATTGGGGTGCAGGCCCAGATTAAGTATCTGATCCCAGATTAAGTATCTGGGCCTGATGCTGGACGGGCGGTGGCGCTTACTCAAACGCCGGCGGATCACTGCAGTAATCCACACAGTACCAGTGGTTCGTCAACACAGGCGGCGAGACGGCACACGGCGGGCTTATTTAGTGGGTGAAGGCCCCACACTACCCTGTTCGTTGCCCCAAATGACGGGATGTGCGGATAGGTACATATTTTCCCGCCTAAACAAAAAAAAAAGATTTTGCGTAATACTCGATGAAACAAACAGACAAATATTAAAAAATAAAATAATATAACATTATAGATTGGCTGACTTTTTAAATGCGTAACTAGTTATTTTTTTTATTGAATTATTTTCCATAGGGTACACAAGATAATAAATCTGTTTTTATAATACGCGGATGGGTACGTATGATGTAAGTTAGCTACCGTAGCTAGCTATACCAGCGGCAAAACAAGCGTGTTACCACCTCCAAGCAAAGGTAGAGATGAGGAATTACAACGAAAGGATTAAAGAAGGTTTGCGCCTCCACATATTCGCTCACCACACGACACACTACAGTAGAATACCTACTTGCGTTTCACACTGATCTTTTGTGTGAGCGTAGTACTTCCCTGATTGAGCCGGCCCATTCATCCATCAGCCTTTCAACGTCCACTGCTGGACATAAGCCTCCCCAAGAGAACGCCACAACGAGCGGTCCCGTCATGGGGGATAATGCCATAATCGCCACGCTTGCCAGGCGGGTTGGCGATCGCAGTGGATGTTGTTAATACTCGAGGGAGTGCTGCTGCCCACTCCCCCGGTATTCTCTCAGCCGGCTCTTACAATTCCCATGGGTGGAGAGGGGTGGGACAATTCTAAAGCCAGTCCAAAAAAATATAACTTGTATCTACTTAAAAATAAGAGTCGCCCAAGAGCTAATATGTATGTGCATACGTAGCATTGCGCCTGTATTGCCCGAAGGGGTAGACAGAGGTGTATAGCTGGCCAGCTATGTTTAAGTCCCACGTAATAGGGGGCGACCCTATTGTCGTCTATCGGGCACATTTCTAAACTTCTG
Organism: Leucoma salicis; assembly: GCA_948253155.1. Lineage (NCBI taxonomy): Eukaryota > Metazoa > Arthropoda > Insecta > Lepidoptera > Erebidae > Leucoma > Leucoma salicis. Next base: position 2,745,096 of record OX411812.1, read on the forward strand.
GCTGCTACTGAGAATTTTTCTTTTTACGAAAAAGCTCAATAACACTGCCCGATCCGGGGATCGAAGCCGAGACCTCAAGATCAGTTACACTACCGCTGCACAGAGACAGTTTTTTAACTAGCGTATACTGTGACCGAAATAATTTTCTCTCTGATAGGGCATGCATACCACCACTGACGTAATATACTATCGCTCACACTACCGCTGCACCACAGAGGCAGTTAGTTAATAGGTAATGTGGTTAAATGCGATATAATGTCAGATTTAAGTTAAAGAAAGAAATGTAACATTGAATCTGTATTCGTAAAGAGTATTAGCACCGATATTTACTACGCTTACAAAACATTTAGAAGTAATTATAACTGAACACTTAAAAGTAGGTAAGCACTTGAGTCCTAATTTTGGCTCCATAATGGAAGCCACTTCAACAGAATCAATTGATACTAAAACTTTAATTACTGCGAAGTTTTCAATAGCTTCGATAATATTTGAAGTAGAACTAAGCAGAGGAAGTTCGAGTTGCAGTTCGCATTGTTATTACTTTTAACTGAGTCCTAACGCGATTGTTTTTGTAAAGTCCTACTTTTGGCGATATTTTTGAGACGAAATAAAGTATCGTTATTGATTTTAGTAAGTGTTTTTCGTCTTAGTATAGTTATGCACTTGTAGTTTGAACTATCAGCAAATTTTGCTTCGGCTGGTATTCAGATGAACTACCAACTGGTAGTTCATCTGAACTATGAAGCGAAGTTTCACCATCCCACCCGAAGGCACAATAAGGTAACTGTGACCTATCTTTCGCTAGAACTAAAAGTTAATAGTCCTTGTTTACAAGTACTTGAATGAGTAGGTTAGTGTTTTTCAATCTTTTAGAATACGCGACCCCTTTACAAGCTGAATAATTCTGGCGACCCCTTTAGGTCATAGGCTGACGAAAAGTTAGTAATTTAAAAGACTGCGTACTGTACGATTTTCTTTGTTTTGGTATGATAATATTCATTATTAAGACCTACTCCTCACTCCCTCCACCCTTCTGACTGAAATTGGGTTTGTATTTTAGTGTAGAACCTCGACCTTTTTGCTTTTGCCGGCGACCCCCCGAGTAAGGCTTCGCGACCCCCAAAGGGACGCGACCCACAGTTTGAAAAACACTGGTGTAGATCATCTATTTGTTATGTGTATATCGTATGTTTGATGGATCGTAAAATATTTACATCTACGACTCAAAAACCGATTGATCATCAGTTTTATGGTTTCCGTAAAAGCGATCCAGTTAGTAAGATAAATATTTGTAAATATACTTTAAAAATAACATTGTAAAATATTCAATCGCTTACTATTGGAAACGAGTAAATCAATATGTTTAAAGTGCGAAAGTGTGAATGAAAATTGATAGTCCCGAGCAGATATCACGATGGTTTATTTTTGGCGAAGTGTCTGGAACGGTTATCCAGGGCACGCAGGTAATACTACTGAAGTTATGTAACATATTTCCAGTGGCCCGCCAATATAAGCAGAGAGACGGCACGGTTTATTTAATGGGTGAGCGCCCCATACTACCCTGTTTGTTGCCCTGAACGACGGGGTGTGCGGCTAGGAACATTTTTTTCCGCCTTCACAAAAAAAAAATATTTTTTTTTTACTACTTTTTGTTAGTAAAAGGCCGAGCGTCTGAAGTGCTAAAAATATATATCACAATATCTAATACTAGTAGTCACATGTCTTAGCCTTCGCGGCAAGACCTACAATGTCCACATTATTTTATAATAACCCACTATTATGTATCAATGGCTAACCTTCTAATGTTTACACATTAATAAAGGTATGGGTGATGTACTGGTTTTTATGGAAATCTACACTAATAAATGGAGGACCCGTTTTTTTTGTTCGGTTATACTGCAAAAACTACTTAACCAATCGGAATAATACTTATACCATAAGATGTAACGTGTTTCGGAGAAGGTTTCAGTATATGATATGTTGGTGATTACTTATCCGGAACCTATATTTTTGATGTGAAATATCTAATGCGGAGGGAGGGTAAAACCGGCTGTTAGCGTGGCGATGGCGACGCTTATACCTAATAATAGGAATCCTACCCGAAATCAATTTTTCATCGACATTACTATGACGCGAGTGAAGCCGCGGGGAATGTACCAGTAATTTATAATTGTTCTCCTCTTTTTTCAGGGTATCTTCAGGTTCCAGAATAACCTCATTACTATAATTATAAACGTTTCAGTGCTATAAGCCTTCTCGACTTATCATCCATCAGAATCAATTATTCTTTTAGGTAAGAATACACTATGTCACTAGCCTGACATTAAACCATTTCTAATAATTTTACGGTAGTTCTACAGTAGCTACGTGGTTAGGCCGTTTTAATGCCGCCGGCGGACCACTGAAGGAATGTAATATGGTTCCGGTGGCTCGCCAATAAAGGCAGAGAGACGTCACACGGCGGGTTTCTTTTGTGGGTGAGGGCCCCACACTACCCTGTTCGTTGCCCTCAACGACGGGGTGTGCGGTTAGGAACATTTTTTCCCGCTTAAACAAAAAAAGGCCGTTTTAATGCCAGAATTGTAGGGTGGCGCCATCTATGACGTTGATGCACAAAACCTGTAAGTATGGTTGTAAATGGCGCCATCTTTTCCGCTCTTGCTTTTTAAATATAATGCATCGATCAACATCCGCTTCGGTCGCAATTTTTTCTGCTGCTTCGCAAATTTGTCTCGTCAAAGACTGGCTGTCGGTTCGCACCTGGACGCGCTTGCTGCTGTTAATTGCACGAGGAGAACATCAGGCAACGACCACAGGTTAGTGCAATATACCAAAAGAGCTTGGCGTGCCCTTCACATTCTGGCACATCCAGTATTCGTCCTTACCGCATTTTAAACGCGACCTGGCCTCCGTCTATGTGGTCAGACTCAACCGCATCACCACTATGGATGTCTAGAACTGGCCTGTGTTAATTCCACGGTAACCCAGCAAGCGTTTAGTAATAAGTTAGAATATCCATTTAAATTTGATTCAATTTGTTAGTATCCTAAGCTTTAAAAATGCGAGTTGACAAACGAAACTGCGTAGATTGGCAATTAGGGAGCCGAATGTTTTCGCTCAAATTAAAACTGAACTGAAATTTTATACCAGGATTTGGTAGCGACGGAGTCAAATTAATCCCTCGTCTGATAGATTAATACGTTATTCCAGCACCGGCTTTGATTTAGGATTCATTAAAAAATGAGTTATCGAATTTTAAGGATTATGTTCGAACTAAATTTCACCTACAACTTCGTGTACGTTGATTTCAGAATTTATTGAATATAATATTACACTCAACAAATTTTCTCTGTACAAATATAAGCTATCCTACAAAAACCGATCCGTTTCTCTAATAATTTTTCACATAGATTAATCTTCTGAGAAAACATGCCATTTTAAATACCAAAGCTTTGTATTAGCATTTATATAAAAGTAGTTCCCTAGACAAAAAGCTGTAGATATGACAACAGTTTTAATAAAATTCGGCGAATACGAGGGGTGTAAGTACTTTAGTGACACTCTATTTTTGGTTTATGGTGAAAAATGAGCCAGCGATTACAGCGGCGTCACCAAACCACTGCATATCACAAAGGTAAAGCTTTTCTAAACCTAAATAAGGATGTAACTGCACTTGGGAAAAAGTACAGCAGGTAATCTCTTAATGAATACTAGGAGGGACATAGTAGAAACAAACGTACGGAATATTTTTCTTCACTTGGCAGTGATGATGAGCACTTTGTAAACAGTATTTGGTTTATAGTTTTAAAATGTCAGGGTATGATTGATATAAAAAAGGTATTAAAAGAAAAGAAGGATGGCGCACCAGTACATTTCAATTCGTTTTTAAAATAAGAACGTGTGAAGTACAAATTATTTGTGAATGAGGAAAACGAGAACTTTAGTGCAAGCGGGAATCGACGTAATGCTACATGCATTCCGATAGATGGCGTTGGTCGTAAAGACAAATGTGATGAGGAGATTGGTATGGCTGAAAGGTTGGTGCGGTAGCTCACTAAAGTTCTCTTTTTCCTCATTAACAAATAATTTGTACTTTAAAAGTAGCTGAGGGTGTCAAATGCTAAAAAATATAGATCAAAAATAAGAACGTGTGATATAAAATAAGTATATCAGTTGTGCCGAATATATTTCTTGAGTCATATAAATACCTAGTTGCTTTCAAGTACAATCCCTTTGTGATGACTGACTAAGAATACAAGTGTCACCACCCCATTCTTTCCCACGGGTGTCGTATGAGGCGACTAAGTGAAGTAAGCAATTGTCATCCATTGCATGACCGGTGGTAGGGCTGGGTACCAAGTGGGAGTACTCAGTTGGTAGCGGGCCCGAGCGGGTTGGTACCACCATCTCCTGTGTGACCGGCCATGAAGCACATCGTTGCGTTTTAGCTCTAGCAGGAGATAGCCGTTTATATTTCATTTCATATCTGTGAAATGAATTGTGAGCAGCGGCTGACAATACTCTCGGTATAGTCGAGTCCACAAGCGACGGTTACCATCAGATGGACCGTGGCTCGTCTGCCACTACATGCAAAAAAAAAAACAAAATACAATCCTACAGGAATCGGGGTGTAAAATATGTGTAGTGTTGTATCAGGCTATTATTATTTATGTGCGGGTATACCAAATTTCGTACAAATCCCTTTATTTGCTAGGCGGTTTGCGATAAATAGCTATCCTTCGACAACTATTAATTTTTCGAATGAATGATAACGAATGTTCCACCAATTTCTCATAGATCTATCTACCAAACTTCATCCGAACCGGCTTAGTTGCTTAGACGTGATTGATGGACAAACGTCTTCACAATCTTTCACATCTTTAATATTAGTGGGTCTAGTAGGATAGTAGAATTTCAATGTAAACAGTATATAGAGTACCCATGTCGGTAAACAATCATTCCAAACGGCTGGGTAGATTTTTTATCGTGTTCGGGAAGGCACCCGATATGCGACAGATGACAGCCTACGTTGAATAATTCATCATAATCTCGAGGGATGACACTTTGTTTACTTATCTTGAGCATTTTACTTTGGATAAAGGAAATTTTGTAGAGTTTTTATCGATCTCATTTTTAAATAATCTTCTATACTTCTATACAAATAAATAAAATTGAAGTACAATTTATTTGTGAGTGAGGAAAAAAAAAGTTTTAGTGCGAGCGGGAATCGAACCGGATTAATGCATGTAAATGCTTCCGATCGGTGGCGCTGGTCGTAAAGACAAATGTGATGAGGAGATTGGGTATGGCCGAAAGGTCAGTGCCATAGCTCAGCGGCTTAGAGCACTTCCCTGAATTGGAAGGCACGCAGGTTCAATTCCCGCTCGCATTAGAGTTCTCTTTTTCCTCATTCACAAATAATTTGTACTTTAAAGTTAGCTGAGCATGTCAAGTGCTAAAATAAAGATAAAAATTTTTAAAATTGAAGTTTCTGTCTGTAACGTCTGAATAACAACTTTTTACTAAATTTATACGTACAAACAAATTACCATTTTTTTAAGTTTTTGTCCGACTGTTTGTTCTGGCTAATCTCAGGAACGGCTGGACCGATTTAGACGAGATTTACACTAGCAGATAGCTATTGTTACAAGACGTAACTTAGGCTACTTTTATTTTTAAAAAATAATTAGGGTTCTGCGTAAAAAAAAACATAAAATTGTGAATGAATACAACTCCGGAATGGTTGGACCGATTTAGAGGGACATTCACTAGCAGATAGCTGTTTCCACAAGACGTAACTTGGGCTACTTTTATATTGTAAACAAATAATGAGGATTCCACGCCAAAAAAAAAACGATTCAACTGGTAAGTGGCAATCGGAACACCATGACTAAAGCCTAGCTGTTAGCCACTATGAAGATCTACCATAGCACATAAGACAGAAGTGGATGTTTTACGGCTATTTATAGCCGAGAAGGCGGTGGCACTTATACGTTCAGGTCCGGAAACAAATAAGAATTTTTACGTTTTTATACAAAAAAGACAATCTTGCATTTGAGAGTAATCCCTACACCGCGGGGGACTTTACAAACATTAAAACGGATAAAAAGTACATTAAAAGTGAAAAAAAACAATTTGCAACTTATACAAAGATTAGTTTTATGAGAATCGAACCCACAGTAGTCGGTGTTGAAACTACTGTACCATAATAAGCTATCAAATGTTACCAAACCCTACCCCTAAATACGTTATGTCTCTGAAAATGAGTACACATTCAGTTGTTATTTTTATGCTCGTTGCCAAGTTAATTGACGTAATTCTCGAAGTCACGCGTTTGTTATAATGTGACAGGGGGGAATACGACCAGGGGGGAGGATCGAGGGAGTTATGACCCGGGGTAGGGCCGGAGTTTTACGAGCTATCGCTTAAGTACATGTTACACGTTCATTGTGACGACCTTTTCCATTTTGACGACTTACAAGTCCAATTAGGATTAATTGTTTACATTTTGGTTAGTTTTTTGTTCTCCATCCAAGAGTATAGTTTCTTTAGTCATTTTAGTTTAGAAGCTAGTTTTTGTTAAAAAATATTTTTTATTTTCTATAAATATTTAATTAAAACAGTTTATTTAGTAATTTTGTTCTGTAATTTAGCACTTGACATGCTCAGTTAAAAGACTCGCTCGCTGTAAATCTTTCTTTATCCACTTTCACAATAATTTGTTCTTGAAAACAGCTACTGCCTTACTAATAAACGCTGTATAACCTTTGAATAGTTATTCAGTGTTTTGTCTTTGTCACTAATATTAAAGTTTACGTGGAAAGAACGGAACAAAACACTAAATAACTATTCGGAGCTTATACAATGTTTATTAGTAAGGGGGTTATAGTTTAGTAGGAAGATCGAGAGGAGTCAAGTCAGTGGGACCCAATTCAATCCTTTGTAAAATGGTAAAAACGAAGGATTTTAAATTTGCGAATATCTTCACGAATTGGTGCCTCGGTGGTGTAGCGGTAGTGTATGCGACTGCTAATTATGAGGTCTCGGGTTCGATCCCCGGGTCGAGCAATGTTATTGAGCTTTTTCCTAAAAAGAAAAATTCTCAGTAACAGCCCGGAGTTTGGAAATGTGCCCGGTAGACGTCAATAGGCTCGCCGCCTATTACGTGGGACTTAAACATAGCTGGCGAGTCGTGGGTGTGTAAAATACATCTCTGCCTACCCCTTCGGGTAATACAGGCGTGAAGCCATATTTTTTTTTCTTAACGAATTATCATTATTACTGCCCAATAAACTCAAAAACCATCATGAGAAGGAAACATCTTGACGGTTTGTGAAGTCCGCATTGAGCCAACAGGTAGATAGCCTAAATCTTACTCCTTAGGGAGAGGTGTATACTACTGAACTAATGGCACATAGTTCCAGTAGTCCGCCAGTATAGGCGGAGAGACGGCACACGGTAAGTTTATTAAGTGGGTGAGTGCCCCACAATGCCTCGAATGGTGGGAGGTTAGGTACAGTATTTCCTGCCTTAATAAAAAATGATTTATTACAGAAGGAGTGAGTCGGGTCTTATAACTTCTATGAGATATAAGGGTTTAGAAAGAGCGTCAAGTCACGAAACTCCTTTCTTCTTAAATTTTCTCTACATCTCCTCGTAAATTTATCATCTTGCTTTTCAGCCAGTCATCATATTACTATTATTCTTCATTTTATGACAACTTGCAAACCGTTATCTCTGCCTACCCCTTTGGGAATAAGCGTGATTCTATGAATTAATAAGAAACTTAAATCCAAGGTTCCGTTAGTCTTGACAAATTCAAAAAGAAAACGTTATGTACAAAGAAAAACAAACTTAAAGTTAATTTACCAGACTTGATGGATTTTATTTTCTGTGCCGCCCTAATTCATCAGAATCCGATAGTAAAGATCGGAATTGAGTCGTAAAATAAGTTTTATTTCAATATGTCTACGATTCCAAGATAAAGTAAGATATAAAACCACACTAATAATAAGCTTTCATATTCAGTGGTTTTATATATTTTTAAGCACTTAATTTGGTCATTTACCAGCACACACAGTGGGTAAATGTGAAATAGAAAATTATAGTTCCGAGTCTGGTTGGAAATCACGTCTTCTGGTTTACTGTTTTAGGCCCTCTGGTATCTGAGTCGTAACATACACTTAACGGTAAGAAATTAAATATGTGCAATGGAAATCGAATGGTTCCGAGTGAATATCACGATAGTTCAGATGGCAGGCCGTCGAGAAGGAGAGGAATTTAGTACGATCAGGATTCGAAATGAGATTAAGGGCCACTATTTGGTGGCTGCGATAGCATAGCAGGGGTCTAGAACACTTCCCCGAATAAAGAGGGACGCAGATTCGAATCCTTCTCTCAGAAAATTGCTTTATTGAGTTGTTGAGTGTAGTTGAGCATGTCAAATGCTAAAAAATACAAATCACTAATTTATAATATGAACTAATTATTATAATAATGTATTAAAGCGTCCTAAGGCGATTATAATAATGATAACAGTCGACGAACTTAAATGAGTTTCCAAAATGAAACTTATTCAAGAGCGGTGAATCTTGCCGAAGATTTTATCTCGTCAAGCAGAATAAAGTTCACAATTCTCTGAATTACGAAACGCTGGACCAAATTCCTATTGTTTCTCTATACTAAGGCATTACCAACAACAAAAGCAATTCAATTAGTACGGAATCATTTTCCTGAATCGTTACAATGGGGAGGTAAGACTCGTTTGAAACAATCATAAGAGTTACAATAGAAATTAACGCTTCCTCCCAAAAGACGATATATGAATTTCCTTGAGAGAAATCTAATAACACTGTTTGTATTCAATCCATCCATCAGCCTTTCATCGTCCACTGCTGGAAATAGGCCTCCCCTAAGGGGGGTATTGCCATAATCGCCACGCTTAGCAGGCGGGTTGGCGATCGCAGTGGATGTTTTTAGTACACAGGGGAACGTTGCTGCCCGGTCCCCCGGTAATCCTTTAATCGGCTTTTACGATTCCCATAGGAAAAGAAGGGGTGGAGCTATTCTTGATGCCGGCCCCCACACGGCTGGCTGTTTTTATTAACCAGGTTACCGCACACCCCGTCGCTCGAGGCAACGAACAGGGTAGTGTGGGGCCCTCACCCACTAAAGAAACCCGCCGTGTGCCGTCTCTCCGCCTTTTTTGGCGGACCACCGGAACCATATTACATTCCTTCAGTGGTGTGAGCTACTGCACCTGGCTCTACGCGAATAAAGAAAACCAATAAGTCCCAAAAAACCACTAATTTATTTAATAAAATATTAACTAAATTCCCCAAATTCACCACAAGTTTACGGGCTGGTCAGTTCGCAGTAACTGGCCGAGTGCCGCACATTGTTCTCGCTCGCACGCTAAACTGCTGACATGACTAACCTCATTTGAACTTACATGTTCCCTAAAAAGTTATAACATTTGTCAAAGAAAACACCCTTATTTTTTTATTAAGGTGGGATAAAATGTACCTAACCGCACACCCTGTCGTCGGGGCAAAAACCGGGGAGTGTGGGTCTTCTTACCCACTAAATAAACACTATTGGCGGCCTACTAGAACTGTTAAAGACAGTTATATTTTTTTTGTTAAGGCGGGAAAGAATTTTCCTAACCACACACCCCGTCGGTCGGGGCAACGAACAGGGTAGTGTGTGGCCCTAACCCACTAAAGAAACCCGCCTTGTGCCGTCTCTCCGCCTTTATTGGCGGGCCATCGGAACCATATTACATTCCTTCAGTGGTAGACAACATACACCCTGCTAAGGAATAATCACGAGGGACTTTACAAAACAATATAACGGACACCAAGTAGGTACACCCAGACTCAGAACAATAATTTGTGGATCCCTAAAAAAGTAGTCCTGTATGGGAACCAAACCCACAATATTTGGGCTGGAGTTCGGTATCTCAACAATCAGTTACATAATAATTATGTTGGTAAGGTTCCCAATAGACACCTTTTTTTTTGATGTGAAACATCTAATGCGGAGGGCGGGTAAAATCGGCTGTTAGCGTGGCGACGCTTTTACTGTAGGTACTTGTCTTGCAAGTTAAATTTGACACACTTCCCGGTTTCCGATTGGGCTGAAATTTTACGCGCATGTGTATATCACGTAACAATGCAATATTATGATGACATGGAGCTGATCTGATGATGGAGCTGGAAGGTGGCCATGCGAAACTGTAATTAAATGGCGCAACTCCATCGAGTTAGGGCTTGTTTGAAATGTCCTGACTAGAACTTTAGTCAGAGATGGTATCCAGGGTCTGATGATGGAGCTGGAAGGTGACCACAGTAACTTTGTAATGAAACGACGCAACCCCATCGAGTTTGGAATCATTTGATTCGTCTTGACGAGTACTTTGTCTCTAGATGATATCCAGGGTCTGATCATGGAGCTGGAAGGTGGTCACAGTAACTCTGTAATGAAACGACCCAAACCCATCGAGTTTATACTCGTTTGAGGAGTACTTTGTCAAGTTATGATCATTTTATTTCTATAAAATAATTTCGATGTTTTCACATCTACTAGACGTCTCGCGACGTCTCTAACCGCACACCGTCTTTCGGGGTAACAAACAGGGTAGTGTGGGGCCTTAACCTACCTAAGGAACCCCACCGTGTGCCGTCTCTCCGCCTTTATTGTCGGGCCACTGGAACTATGTTCCAATTGACACCTACGACACCGGTTAGTTAAATTCTATTACCCATAACTATGTATCTAGATAGATATTGTTACAGGTAAACCTCATAAAAACGTATCAATAATATACGTAGCAATCTTACTTCATTGCCCATAAAATAATCGTTTCCTAATCGATTCATTGTTGTTATTGTCCAAATAATAATCAGTACGTGAATAATAGAAATATCCGGCAAGAATATCGATAATGACTTATGTTATTATATGGCCATCGAGTTGATGAGCTAAATAAGTACACAATCAATGTGTCACAGAATTCTCTCATTTATTAATACACTATTAATTTTACTAAATATGATCGAACTATTTTATGATAGGCGTATACATAGGTGCCAGTTGGCGAGTTGAAGTGGCAATAGGCAGGTCATATTCTGGCAGAGGTGAAGCTCATGTGAAGAGCGTTCACTTCGCCTCTGGCCAAAGGTAGTCGTAGTCTGCAGGAATACCGCGGGGTTTTTTATAGTTTTTCTTCACCAGCACGGCAGAGGAGTATCCATAAAGAATTTCCACGCATAATAAACAGTAGCCTTTGTTTAGCGCTCTACGAACCAACAACTGATGGAGAAGAGAGGAAACGACTTTGTAGAGGACAGAGGGATAGAGCATAGTGGCTAGAATGGAAATAAAGAGTAAATATACTGCACAGATAGCGGAGTGGTTTAGATACCGGCCTCCCCTCTCGAGTGTTGTGGGTTCGATTCCCACACAGGACAACTCTTTGTGCGATCCACAAATTGTTGTTCTGAGTCTGTGTGGACTTTGTGTCCGCGAAATTGTATGTTTGTAAAGCCCCGATGTGTGCCATTTGAAATGTAGGCTTTTAATAACATATTAAAACAAACTAAATACATACGTTTAAATAAAATCATATTTTAGAATATTTTCTGGGGATATTCATAAAGATTTGTAAAATATAGGTAAGTAATCATACATATTTTCATTACGTATTTTTATACATATAATTATTTTATTATATATTGACACACAACTACGTACATATCAAAATAGAGCTTTACATTCGGGTACGAATACTTAAAATAAAGGCCAATATTCGCAGAATTTTATTTTCAGTCTTAACGAGAACGAGGCCCATAAGAGTCCACAGACAATACCATAACATAAAAATTTATGGTACGACTTTATGCCAGAATAGAGGATACATACGCCATGAGAATGATCATAATAAAATAATATTTACTGTGTACCATCTCATTGTATATGCAAAACTGCAAAAAGAAAAAAACATTTTGTATCTTTAACGATAGCTTTTTTTAAATTTCGTATGGTGGCAGTAACCGTCGCTCATGGACTCAACTATACCGAGATTATTGTCAAACCGCTGCTCACCATTTCATTTCACAGATATGAATTGAAAGAATTAAAGGCCTCCACATCTATCTCCTGCTACAACCAAAATACACCGATGTGCTTCATGGCCGGTCACACGGGAGATGGTGGTACCAACAGGTACAGGCACGATAGTAAGTGAGCACTCCCACTTGGTACCCAGCCCTACCACCAGTAATGCAATGGGTGATAATTGCTTACTTCCCTTAGTCGCCTCGTGTGACACCCGTGTGAAGGAATGGGGTGGTGACACTTGTGTTCTTAGTCCGTCACAACAGGGTAACATAGCCTTGCTACCGTGTTGTACATATAAAGTCTAGCAGTATCATTCACATATATGGGTTGCATAGACCATAAGAAAATATTTCAGTAAATTTACGTTTTCTAGTGAGTGAAAGTATTTATACATCACACAGACACACATTATTTTCGATTTTTTTAAGCATGTTATGCTAAAAAATATGTAAAAATATCAAAATGTTTATAGGGCTGTGTAATTTTTTGAGCCGTGTGGGGCCGGCTTTAGAATTGTCCCATCCCTCTCCACCCATGGGAGTCGTAAGAGCCGACTGAGGGAATACCAGAGGAGTGGGCAGCAGCATTCCTTCGAGTATTAACAACATCCACTGCGATCGCCAACCGCCTGCCAAGCGTGGCGATTACGGCACCATCCCCCATTCTTGGGGAGGCCTATGTCCAGCAGTGGACGTTAAAAGGCTGATGGATGGATGTCATTATTTGGTAAAAATCTTAAAATTAAGTTTACCTGATTGAAAGAAAGAAAGAAAATATATTTTATTTTTGATCACACACGACAAGTTATGTGCAACTATGTAAGCAGAACAAATCAATTAGTAAATGCGTGAGGACAAAAATAAGGTCTCAGCTTGTGCTGCAACACCTTGATGCTCCAGCGCTGATATTCTGATGGGCCCACGATAGGGTAACGAATGCCAAGCACGTAGCTATGCCTTAGCCAATACCCAAGTATGTACCTATACAGGATTTATATTCTTACAACAATTAAATCTAATAATAATGTATATTAACATAAAAAGAAACAAAATCTATATAAATAAAATAAATGAGTAGTAAGAAATAATGTAAATATATACTTAAGAAATAATGTTAATATATAGGTACATAATAGGAATATAAGTAGGTACTTAGTAAGAACAACAGAAAATAGCAGTCAAGCAAGAGCAATAAATATGTCATATTAACATCTATAACATTAGACACGCTGGGTCATTTACACAAACACAATGTGAAACAGAAAATAATAATCACAGGTGGCATATGAACATAGAAATGCAACTAATCTGGTTAGAAAATAACGAAGCTGAAATTAATTATAAATTACAATATCCCATATTGCTACAAGGAAAACCGAGGAGTAGATTATGAGCACTCACGTACCGGTAGTAGACTGAAATACTGTAACACACATTATAGGAAGCACAAATACGAGTAATGTTATGGTATGAGTTTTTGTTCACTTAACAAAATTTCTTATAATTTAATTTTAAATGTACGCGATGTTTTCAAGGAAAGTAGAGAGGGTTTAAGTACATTCCAGCACCGAGTGGCAGCGAACTTGAAACTTCCCCGAAAAGCAGCTGTGCGGGGTTTATTAGTGAGCAGAAGGTAAGAGAATGCCCTGGTTTTGTATTGATGTCCCTCCCGAGACCACGACAATTTGTTGTAGAGATAGCTTGGCTTCTCATCTCTTATAATATCAAACAACAAAGTCGTCAGATGAAGCTTTCTGGGAGCAGACATCTTTAAGAGATTGCCAGCATTTAAAAAAGGGGTAACATGCGACACGGACGTCATAACAAAACCGAGCACATGCATTCTGCACCCGTTGCACAATCGTCTCTGTTCTACCTATATATATATATATATACACGAACCGTAAACACTGTCAGCATAATTCAATTTAGAAAAAACGAGCGATTCGCACAAAAGTAAACGCAAATCTACAGAAAGATATGGCCGTATTCGATACAAAAGTTTGAGACGGTAAAAACAGTTTCGCACGGATTCCAGCACATGTGTCTCAAAGTGCAGTTGACTGTCGAAAATTACGCCCAGGTTACGAGCCTCCGATACCTGTTCAATTAGGCACCCCTCTATACTTATAGATGGATTCAAAGTAGCTATTATATTTGCACAAGTTTTTGATCCTAGTATTAGGAATTTAGATTTATCCGGGTTTGTTACCAATGAGTTTAATTTAGCCCATCCGGCAATTCTGTCCAGATCTTCATTTAATTTATTTACAGATTGATGGCATTCGTAAGGTTTAAAAGAGGTATAAACTTAGAGATCATCCGCATAGAGGTGAAATTTAGAGTTATGTATATACTTTATGAGATGAGCACTATATAAAATAAAGAGGAGGGGGCCGAGTATGGATCCCTGAGGAACTCCCCTGGTTACTTCCCTGTTGGATGACCTAGAACCAATATTATCTAAATGTACATATTGAAGTCTGTTGCATAAATAACTGTAAAACCACTTTACTGTGGCGGGGTCGAAACCATAGTAAGAGAGTTTGGAAAGAAGGAGAGGAATATTAAGAGACTCAAAAGCACGTGAAAAATCAAGCAGAACCAGGATAGTACCCATACCAGGGTCCCTAGCCTCTAATATGTCATCCACTACGTCTAAAAGCGCAGTGATGGTACTACGGCCTTGTCTAAATCCGGACTGCATTGGAGGTAAAATATTATATTTTTCAAGGTAACTCCTCAGCTGATTTTAAATAATCCTCTCCAGAATCTTTGAAAGACAAGGAAGAATATTGATTGGTCTAAGGTTTAAGCACACGTAGGATTAGGAAGCTTGAGTATAGGTTTCACTATAGCAGTTTTCCACAGGTCTGGGAAGGTCGAAGAAGTTATAGACCTATTTATAATTGCAGTAATTGCAGGGAGACTTTGCGGTAGAGTCCACTTAAGCATCTCCAATGAAATATCATCGGAACCTAAGGCATTTGATTTTAAACTATGAAAGGCCTCCAGTACTAAGTCTTCATTAATTGTCTCAAGTGTAAAAGTGCTATCGTGAAATCTATGAAACTCGAAGTATGTAAGAGTTGAAATAACAACAGAGTCATCACCAGGTATAGACAGGAATTGCCCGTTAAGAATTTCTGGGTTACTGCATGATGGGGGTAAATCAAGTTTACTTTGGTTAGTTACTGCAACTGTAGATTTAAGATTTTTCCGAAGTCTCTTAGGGTTATTTATGTTTCTGTTGATAAAAGTATTGAAATAAGCTCTTTTTTCACTCTCTTCTATCGCCGCAGCAACAAAGCACTTCATTTTTTTATAACTATCTTTGTGAATATCTAGTTTACTTAATTTGAATCTTTTGAAGTACTTATCTCGCAATTTTATCATTTCTTTGACAGTGCCCGTGATCCATGGATGTGATTTTTCCTTCATAATGATCTTTCTTAACGGGGCATGCAAGTCGAACAAGGTTATTAAAAGCGAGTTAAATATTGACACCATATTGTTTACCTCACCCTGTTGCAATATTAACGGCCAGTTAAGATTAGTGGTATCGGTACAAAAAATATCTAGTAATATATGATTAAAAGGCCGGTAATATATATATCTAGGAATTAACTCATTAACCTTGAGGTGCAAATCTAAAGATATCACCGCGTGTTGGCCAAGGTCTGGTTTATGTTGTACAGAAATATTATCGACTGGGGCATCAGTACATATCACAACAATTAAAGTCTCACTGCATTCAGTAAAGTGAGTTGGCACATTGATAAATTGATTTAGGTTACAACACTGCAAAAAGGTGTTAAGCAACTTTGTTTTGTTGTCTAAGCTATATATATAATGTATACAAATACTTCCGACAGATGGCGCAGGTGGCACTCTAGATGTTGAGATTGAATGTGTTATTGATTAGCAGCCCCGAGCAATTGTAACGATGGCTGAATTCACAAAGCATCTGGACGGTATCCAGGAGATGGTTCAAATCCTGCTCGTGACTGTTATTTTCGATTTCACATTGTGTTAAAGTATAAATCAGATAACTACAATTAAAAACAGATCACGCTCGCTTTTAGGCCTTTTTCATCGATGTTATCCACAGCTCCACACATTGGGGCCAACAATTCTTTCATTTCATATCTGTGAAATGAAGTGGTGAGCAGCGGCTTGACAATACTCTCGGTACAGTTGAGTCCATGAGCGATGGTTACCATTTACCATCCGATGGGCCGTGGCTCATCTGCCAACACATGCAATAAAAAAAAACATATAACCCGACCATCTATCTGCCTTCTGTGTTAAAAATTGAGTTGAGGCGAGCGTTTGGAACCAGTGTTGTAGCACAAATAAAAGTTAGTTAGTTGCAACGGGTAAAGCTGGGTTTTTTTCTATATAAAGTACTTTATGAGTCCTGGAATCGAACTTAAAGTTTTAAGAAACGGCAACATTTAGGTATGGGTAAATCTCAAAGATAAATTTTACTGTTATATAAACAAATCATTTCAAATTACTTCGCCATTTAATCTCTAATTCTAATCTCTCAATTATTTAAAAACAAAAATCTAAGTTTTCAATTAAAGTTACTTTACGTGGCGTTTAGTTTTTTTTTATATTTTACTAAAAATTATATTAGTAAATATCTGTTATGTTGAATGTTTAAAACAACAAATAAAAATGTAGGTACCTACACTACCTACTATTAATTAAACTGTTAATCTTGGCAACTAAAAATTGCCAAGCTCAAAGTATTTAGGTATAATATTCTCATGATAAAACATTAGACGATATTAGACACGGGTGGGCTCACGTGCTCATAAAAACGTAATTAGAGAGCCAAAAAAAGTAAATGTCTATTTAAAACTAAGTTTTATTTTTTAAAGGCAAATTTTGAAAAACAAATTAACTATTTATTACCTTTACAATCTTCTTTAATGTTATAACACGTTACATTTTGGTCGCCCAAGAAAGATATATATTCGTTGCGTAGTCGGTAGTGTAACAGACTTCCGTGCACGCAGTCGTGGGTTCGATTCCCACTCAGAACAATTATTTGTGTGATGAACACAAATATTTGTTATGCGTTTGGATGTTTTCTATCTATTATATGTATTTATTTACAAAAAAAAGTAATATGTATGTATTATATCCGTAATCTGGTACCCATAGCACAAGCGTAAGCTTAGTTTGGTACCAGACGACGTTGAATAATTATTTATTTATGTAATATAATGTTAATGTTTTTTTTTTATCAATGGTAGATAAGCTACGATACACCTATAAATGACAATTACTCGCACAGAAGAACCTTTATTTAATACTAAAAACGAACAGTGAGAAAAAAAAATTAAAGGTTTTTCTTTAAAGACATAACTCTGCACTTTGGAATAATTCTTGCATCGCGGAGGACTTTACAAACATACAGCTTCACGTACACAAAGTAAACCCAGACACAGAATATTCATTTGTGAATCACACAAAAAGTTTGCCTGCGTGGGAATCGCACCTACAATACTCGGACGAGAGACGGGTATCTAAACCCCTCCGCCATCTTCTGATTAACGATAAAAAATATAATTTTATTAATACTTTTGCACCTGCTTACTCAAAGGAAGTTCATTTGAACTTCCTTTGAAATCTCATTTGAGATGAAAACATCTGGACTCTTTTTTTTCTGGTTTTGGGACCGCCCGATTTCCCACCTGAGCTATTATAACCTTGTAGATGGTGGCGAAATTTATCTTCGTATTCTAATAATATTGTAGCAGTTTTTCATTGCCTGAAAACCCGGATAAAACGACGTTTTCTAAAAATGAAACCTAGCTAGATCGATTTATCGCCCCCGAAACCCCCAGTATAAATTTCATGAAAATCGTTGGAGCCGTTTCCGAGATTCAGATTATATTAAATATACAAGAATTGTTCGTTTAAAGATATTAGTAAAGTTTAAAGATAGTAGTAATAACATCATTGCCTACTAATGAGTTGCCAGTCAAACATTTGCGTGCTTATAATTATAAATACCCAATGTAGTCGAGATTTTGTAATAAGAACGCAAAATTATTTGTGTATGCAAAACTTCCATCAGTTTTAGCATAAGAAGGGGCTGCTAAAATCGTCCCTTGTCACATTTACCAAAATAGGCCATTTCGTTTCTGGGTCAGTTATTTTCGTGTCGATGTTTATGCATTTTGGTCTGTATTACTAATTCATTCCGATTTTGTTGAAAGGTTAATTTTTTTCGTCATTATAACGATAAAAAATTAAACTGATCGACGACGTAAGAGAGCGAGTAGGTATGAAAGAGAGTATTTGTGTAAAGATGCGAAAGGGAATGCTCCGATGGTTCGGACATCTGGAAAGAATGCCGGACGAGTAACTGGTTAAGAAGATATACAATGCGAAAGTGGAAGGATGTAGGTACAGGGGGAGACCGAGACTCACCTACCTAGACCAAATCGGTCATGTATTGAAGGAAGGTGGAGTCAGGAGTCTCCGAAACCGGCGAGCGTGTATGAAGAGAGTTATGAATGTTGAGGAAGCGAGAGATGTATGCAAGAATAGAGCCTCTTGGTACTCTGTTATCTCTGCCTACCCTGCAAGGGAATTGGCGTGATGATAAGTTAGTTAGTTTTATACAGATTTTTAAAGTGACAAAAAATGTTCAATGTCTGTTACTGAATAAGGCAAAAACGGTCAAACGGATTTGTGTGAAAGACATACAGCATACTTAACCCGAAGAAAACGTTATGTTTGTGCACTGTGTGCTACTTTTAACCCGAAAAAAAACGTTTTGTTCTTGCCTTTAACCCGAAAAATTTGTTTTTGTATAGAGATTATTAAGTTTTTTAAATTTGCCTGCACAGATAAATTAAAATAGAATAAATAATGATGGCGGAATGATTTAGATACCGCCCTTCTACCCGGATGTTGTGGGTTAGATTCCCACACAGGACAATTATTTGTGTGATCCACAAATGGTTGTTTTGAGTGTGGGTGAACTCTGTGTCATTGAAATTGTATTTTTGTAGTCTTCCGCGATACAAGGATCATTTAGTTTCATTATAACTATGTAAGTATAGTTGTATTTGTTTTGAACTGTTGTCTCATCTAACGAAATAACCCATTTATTGTTAATGTGAGAAAAAAAATTATGTACATAACTGCACACTGCGTCGTTCGGGGCAACGAACAGCGTAGTTTGGGGCCCTCACTCACTAAATAAACCCGCCTCGTGCCGTTTCTCCGCCTGTGTTGGCGGGCCACTGGAAATATGTTGCCTTACTTCAATGGTCTAACAAAATAATCCTAAGATTATAAATCAATCTAAGAATATATAGTTGACGGATCTAAAGTACACTTTCAATGAGGACAACCAATTATGGATTACAAAATATAAATTATCCTACGCGGCAATTGAATCCAGAATACTCGACACGGGAGGTTAGTATCGAAATCTGTTATATCTGTTATAAATAGACAACAATATGTATCTACTTTATCCATCATTTATCATCGTGGATCAATGTCATTTGATATTTAGCTTCGATTCGGAAATGGGTACTTTTGCCTGTCAAGGGACCGGTATCCATTCAACATGATACCAATATTGATGTGAATCAGCTATAATTACATACTTGACCCAGTTAGATATTACGGCCAGCATTGAGCTCGCTGCCTATTTTAATTTGTTTTTAATACAGCTTATGGATATTGCAATCGAGAAATTTGGTCACACCTGGATAAATATATTTGAATCGTCTGAATAAATATTATTATGCTTTATTAAATTGCGCGTCTCCCACTATATTATATTCTGTAACATTGAATTAGAAATGATAACATTAATAACGAATCAAATATTTAGTGCAAAAAGTTAATATTGAAGATGGAAAAGGTAGTTTATTTTCTGGTAAGAGACCGAGCAAGTGCTTAAAAATATAAAATAAATATTATATTTTCCCGACATAGTAGCGGAATAAAATATATACCAATTTTTGAGTCTAATCAAGAACTATCAAATCTGTTCAACAAACAAATAGACAAAAAAAATGTTTTATGTTCAAAATATAGAAACATAGCATCACACGCCTGTATCCTTGAAGGGGTAGGCAGAGGTGTATTACACACCCACAGTTCGCCAGCTATGTTTAAGTCCTACGTAATAGGGGGCGAGCATATTGCCGTCTACCGGGTACAATTCCAAACTCCGGGCTGCTATTGAGAATTTTTAAATAGCTCAATAACACTGTCCGACCCGGGGATCGAACCCGAGACCTCATGATCAGCAGTCGCACACACTACCGCTGCACCATCGAGCAGTACGAATTATATATGCAGCAGTAATTCAGTTCTTTGCATTAAGAATAAATTTAATATGATTATTTAGATATTTTTTTATATATATTTTTAGCATTTGACATGCTTAGCACTATACATTAAACACAAAGTGAAAAATGTGAAATCGAAAATAACAGTCAGGAGCAGGATTTGAACCTGCATCTTCTGGATACCGTCCAGATGCTTTACCAATTCAGCCATCCTGACAATTACTCCTGACTGCTAATTTCGATAACACATCATACTTAACGTCTTTGGGTGACGCCTGCGCCATCTGTCGGGAGTATTTTCATACATTATACCGACCAGGTAAACTTAATTTTACAATTAAGATTTTACCTAATAATGACGCAAACCCTTTAAATATTTAGATATTTTTTATATATATTTTTAGCATTTGACATGCTTAGCACTATACATTAAACACAAAGTGAAAAATGTGAAATCGTCACCCAAAGACGTTAAGTATGATGTGTTATCGAAATTAGCAGTCAGGAGTAATTGTCAGGATGGCTGAATTGGTAAAGCATCTGGACGGTATCCAGAAGATGCAGGTTCAAATCCTGCTCCTGACTGTTATTTTCGATTTCACATTTTTCACTTTGTGTTTAATGTATAGTGCTAAGCATGTCAAATGCTAAAAATATATATAAAAAATATCTAAATATTTAAAGGGTTTGCGTCATTATTAGGTAAAATCTTAATTGTAAAATTAAGTTTACCTGGTCGGTATAATGTATGAAAATACTCCCGACAGATGGCGCAGGCGTCACCCAAAGACGTTAAGTATGATGTGTTATCGAAATTAGCAGTCAGGAGTAATTGTCAGGATGGCTGAATTGGTAAAGCATCTGGACCGTATCCAGAAGATGCAGGTTCAAATCCTGCTCCTGACTGTAATTTTCGATTTCACATTTTTCACTTTGTGTTTAATTTAATATGATTGATGACATATACTTTATTCCACGGCCAAAAACGACTTTTACGAGAATTAAAATACTAAACGAAAAGTTTCCTCACTGTTTGGAGTTAAGGTAGGGTGAGGCCCTCGCCCACTAAATAAACTGCCGTGCGTCGTCACTCAGGAAGTGTCGAGTTCGGGGGACAAACAAGCACACGGCTCACCTCACGCTAGTAAGACAACTCCAAGAAAAGGGATGACTCGTGGCGAGGAAGGTTAATACAGATTTAGACCTCTACCACGCTTGTATAAGAACCTTCGATCATCTATACCAAGATACAGTTTCACGAACAAAATCAAGCTAAAAACTGTCCGTGTGAATATATACTTATACAGCTACATCTATATACTAACGAACTGAGACAAAGGTTTTAAAACAGTTTTAAGTTCAACCTGGTACTTAGTGATAAAGTTACAAATATTTAAAATATTATCTTACATGTACGATCATTAGTCAAAAAAAACGAACAAAGCAATAATTTATTACTGCCACTTAAAAGTGAAAAGAGAAACAATATTTACTGTGAAATCAAGCTATAGCAACAAATAAAGCACTTTTTGCCGAGACGGATTTTTTGGGCTGACGTGATATCTATTGCATTATTGATCGCAAATAATAACCTAAATATTTAAAATATCTTACATTTTCCTTGAAAACACAAAATAAATTCGGCTTTTCATCTACCAAAATTCTTCGCATTGCTGTCTATTTCCATATAAACGAAATAATACATTTACTATACACCGTTACCCTTTTTAGATTAAATCTGAAGAAGAAAAGAATGACTGAAAATTCACGAAAGCCTTCATGTAATAAATAAACCACATCCTTAAAGGAAAGTAATCCGTTTACAATTTGACGAGACGAGTCTTTTTGTTGTCTAAAAATAATGTAATGAATTCTAATGCCATTGTATTTGGCAGAAATGTGTTTATTTTAAGGCCTTTTTGCTCTATTACAGCTGTCAAAAGGAGGGTTATGGTTTCCAAGACCTCGAATTGAATTTTTAAAATAATATTTGTTCTTTAAATTAATTATTATTTCCCCGTGAATACCATCGTGAGGTATAGTAAGTTCCTCGAAGGTTTATGAAATCTTCTTCTATTTTTAAACTATCGTATACATATCATGATGCCCATATTCCCCGAAGGGGTAGGCAGAGGTGTATTACACACCCACGGTTCGCCAGCTATGTTTAAGTCCCACGTAATAGGGGTTGAGCCTATTGCCGTCTAACGGGCACATTTCCAAACTCTGGGCTGCTACTGAGAATTTAAAATATAACTTTTTACGAAAAAGCTCAATAACACTGCCTGACCCGGGGATCGAACCCGAGACCTCATGATCAGTTACACTACCGCTGCACAGAGACAGTTTTTTAACTATCGTGTACTGCGGCCGCAATCATTTTCATTCTGATATGCATGCCCACCACTGACGTAATATAACACAGTTCCAGTAGTCCACCAATACAGGCGGAGAGACGGCACACGGTGGGTTTATTTAGTAGGTGAGGGCCTCATATTACCGTGTTCGTTGCCCCGAACGATGGGGTGTGTGGTTAAGTTCATTTTTTCCCGGGGGAAAGGAAAGGGCGAAATTACTTGTGAAAAAGCTTCGTAACCGACGCTCAGAAGTCTTCAAACGATCAACGTCAATCCATAAATCTTATAAGAAGTGATAAGTCCGTTCGCAATTTATGAATAGCGTTTTTCTTATATAAATCATTTAATCATGATATATGGCAATAATAGAGAATTCTGTGGAGAATAAATAATGGGAATTTCTACTGTAAGTTCGTAAATCTATGAGCTTCCGTATTGCTTTGTTCACGTGTGTTGGAGGTTTTGGAAAAAAGCTTGGTGGGTGTAATGACATAAAAATTTAAATGTGCCAATTTTCATAATGATTTTAAACAGTATTGGTATACCTTTACTATAAATACGTTATTGTTTGTTTCTCACAGTTCCAAGCCGTAACTGCGCAACCGATCATGATGAAATTTTGCATACATATAGTTCAGAACCCGGAGAAGGACTTTACTTTCAATTCCAGCAAAATTTATAGTTCCTGAGGAATGAAACCTTTGGTCTAGAGATAATATGTACCGTAGATTGACATACCTCGTGGCATAGTCGGTAGTGTAACCGACTTCCGTGCACGAGGTCGTGGGTTTGATTCCCACTCAGGGCAATTATTTGTGTGATGAACACAGATATAATTTGTACTGCGTCTGGGTGTTTTCTATCTATTATATATGTATATATTTACAAAAAAAAGTTATATCCGTAATCTGGTACCCATAGCACACAAGCGTCAAGTTTAGTTTGGGACGTTGTGTGAAATGTCCGTGAATATTTATTATTTATTAGTATATTTATATTCTTTGAGTGAATTCTGATATCTACGCAGAAAAAGGCGCGGTCAGAGGTTAGTTTTAAATCGAATAGAATTGTCTTATTATAACTCCTGATAAGCGTACGCCATCAAAAAGGACACGTAAATGTTTACAGCTGAACATCTGCGTTTAACTCCAAGGTCAAATCACAAGAAACGAGTGTGTACTTATAAGGTCGACGTTTAAATTACAAGGCTGACGATTGTAGAGTTGTGAATATGTAGAGTCTCTTTATATAGTAATATTTTGTTTAACTTGACGGGGTAAATTTTATGAACTACTGAAAGAAAGAAAGTATTTATTACAAAGAATAAAAAATATAAAGAGATTACACAGAGTGCGAAAATTTTAAATAAAAATTACCAGACCCGTCACGAGCAGAATTTGAACCTGCATCTCCTGGAATACCGCCACAGATGCTTTGCCAATTCAGCCATCGTGATGCCCAGGATTGCGAATTTTAATAAGACATTCCTTCTAATATTTTAGGGACACGGACACACGGCTATCCTGAAAAAGCTATTATATTGAAAAAAGAAAAACAAACATTTTTATAACGCAAAAAACCAACTTAGTACTAATTTCATCAATAGATAGTGCTGATTTATACTGCAGCTATTATGGTTTATGAAAGCGCAAGAAATATGACAGGTAAAATTAACTCCATTTTTTGGTCACTTTTTAATATTTTTTATAAGGATCAAATTCTGATTCCACGCAGATAAATCTTCGGGCGTAAGCTACTATTGAATAAATAAGCATGTATGAGTACGTAAATATAAGCATAAACAGGAAATTATAATAAATAATTAATATTTCAACTTGTGGTTTTACTAATAAAGATATAAATAATTAATTTATGATTTTTTTAATTTATGTTCGCACGCCATCTTTTTTTCACAAATATCTACTCTCAAAGTTAAAGGGATTTAGGGAATAGAGTACCACCTGCGCCTAGAGCGCGTTAGCAGACTTTTCAAGCGACGGGTTGTGCGGTTAGGTAAATATTTTCCAGTCTTCAATAAAAATTGTGTTTTCTCACGATCTTATAATACACATTTTTGTAATCTATGCTGAAAGACGATAAGTGATTGAGTGATAATTTATTTTGATACTTTTACATATGTCAGGACCAGGATTTCAACCTGCATCTTCTAGAATACCGTCCCAGATGCTTTGCCAATTCAGCTATCTTGACAGCGCGTAGCAGTTGAGAGACTTTACCCAAAGATTTTTTGGATATTTCACTTTTTTCATTGTCATATGTTGGGAGTGACTACACATTTATTCAGCTTTAGGTAATGACTAGTATTTACATGGAACAGCAACTGATGACAGCGTTAGGATAAGATCGTAGTCAGATTATATTTAGGATTTTTAAAACCTGTACCAACTGCCCGTATGTTATGGTTGAGAGCAGGAACCCACTGCTTAAACTTCCTTCTGAAGCAGAGAATACTATTCTGGTACCTAGTGGGTGAAAGTTGCTGAACCTTGCCGATTGTTCGAGTGGAAATTACACAACCAGGGCTTTTATATTCTAATTTAGAAGTTCCCCTCTGTTGCCATGCAACATTCTTTATAGCCATCTTCTTTAGGAGAGAAAGAGACAGCTGCATAGTACCCATACTTAGTCTATCAGCGTGCGAAATCAGTAACGATACATTTTTAAAATAACTGTGTTTATTTGTATAAGAAAATTCTTTGAGAACGTGGGCAGACAATAGCATTTGTGTGTATTAAATGTTGCTTGGTCGTTAAACCTAATCTATACAAAAATTATAAAGTGTAAACATTAATTTTGTTTGTAATTGATAAACTCCGAAACTAACTAACTTATCATCACGTAATTTCCCTTGCGGGGTAGGTTAAAAAGCTGTTATTTAGACATCGGTTACACTACTGACTCGTGGCGTAGTCGGTAGTGTAACCGACATCCATGCACGAGGTCGTGGGTTCGATTCCCACTCGGGACAAATATTTGTGTGATGAACACAGATATTTGTACTGAGTCTTGGTGTTTTCTATGTATTAAAAATATGTATTTACAAAAAAATTTAGTATAAATGTATTATATCCGTAATCTGGTACCCATAGCACAAGCGTCAAGCTTAGTTTAGGACCAGAGGACGTTGTGTGAAAATGTCCGTTAATATTTATTTATGTCTAATACAAACAGACACTTCAATTTTATTTATTTGGATAGATATCATCAAATATACTAAACATACTTATACATTTAACATGGAATATATTTTCGTACATAAGTGTGATAAAACAAAGTATTTGTTCTTAATTAAAGGAAACTTACTTGCCGTGTGGGGCCGGCGATAGAATTGCCCCACACCTCTCCACCCATGGGACTCGTAAGAGCCGACTGAGGGAATGCCGGGGGAGTGGGCAGCAGCACTCCTTCGAGTTTTAACAACATCCACTGCGAACGCCAACCCGCCTGCCAAGCGTGGCAATTACGGCACTATCCCCCATTCTTGGGGAGGCCTATATCCAGTAGTGGACGTTAAAAGGCTGATGGATGGATGGATGAAAGGAAACTTTTATTGTACGCGCTTTTCTAAAAAAACATCGGCAAAGTATTTAAACAGTGTGCCTATCTGCACGCAACTTTGAACTCTTTATCGAGTGTATTTGCAGTGGGTGCTCGCCTGTAAACGCATCTGGCAACACAACACTAAAACAATAATAAACAAACGGTTCTTTCACCGTCTGATGTATTTACGGGAAATCGCGTTCTATAAATTGCTGCACGCCCTTCCTTTGGGAGTCACAGAGTCGTTATTGCTTCTTAAGATCAGTAATTATGATGCTCCAAACTCCCATCGTGTGATTTCTACGCTCATTAATTTTATGAAAATGGTAAGTTTTGAAAACAATTATGAACATCGATATCTATTTCTCGAGTGCAAATATATATAGACGGTGTTACCACTTGGCATTAGGTTAATCAATGCCTTTCTTATTACTGTTGGTAATAAAAAAATATATATATTAGGTACTTTTTTTAATCTTATTGGCCTGTTTGGTTTTATTGTGTAAAGAGCATTTACGCCATCGTACCTTTGCTATGTAATTCTTACTAATCTATATAAAAATGAATCTCTATTTCCTTTGGTCATCGCATCACGCGTGAACAGATGGAACAATTTTGCTTATTCTTTTTTTGTTATGTTTATTTGACAGTTCGTAAGGAATGAATGAGTAATGTTGAAATAATTAACTGAAAAATAATGAATGAATGTTCATAGCTAAGACAGGACGTCTGTCGGGTCAGCTAGTATTAAATATGTAAGTATATACATAGTCTGGCCCAGAAAAGGACATAGGTTTTCATATAGGAACAATGAATGCTTCCCGTGGGATAGTTATTTTTGCATAGTGACAAGTAATGTTGACTGACGTACATATTTATATTCTGAACGGACGGAGTCGCATTCAGAATCTACTTTAATAATAATGTAAATATTATCTATTATTATGTAGATGACGAGAGCGATTACGAATGCATATAATAACATTATTTCTTAGTTATCATTCAATATTATTATCTATTAAAATCTTATCACCTTTATCACCCGAAAAGGTTAGAAAAGAGCTTAACCACAACGCATTCGCATTTCGCCATTTAGCTTCACATTCAATAGATTACTTGTTATCATAATCGAGCATTGATTTAGATTCAAAGTTGTTAACAGCACTTCTAGATGAGAAAATCCAATAACTCAATCATCCTAAGAGTAAACCGTGGAACTCAGCTAAGTTATTATTATCTATATCTATACTATAACAGAGCTGTCTGATATTTGAGAAAAATAATCTTGATAGACTATTTAGGCCTCTCTGAACACAAAATATTTTTTAGAGTTTTAGCCTGTTTGTTTGTTCGGTTATCAGGCTAAAGCTATTACACTGATTTTGATAAAACTTCATTTGCTTGATAGCTGTTGGTTAAAGTTAAAAAATGGTATGCATTTTATCCTGCTACTATATCGAGAACTTGAGATAATATCCTAAAAGCTAGGCTAGTTATGAAATAAATCTACTAGCTCGAAATCTATCGCGTTTACTTGATTGACCACTATCCCTATAATCAATATATTTTACCGACTAATTGAACATAGGACATCCAATATCTCTATCCGTGACCATGAATCCTGTAAACAAAACATCGGGATAATATAAAATCGTACAAAACATCGGGATAATATAAAATCGAATAAAACATCGGGATAATATAAAATCGAACAAAACATCGGGATTATATAAAATCGAACAAAACATCGAGATAATATAAAATCGAACAAAACATCGGGATAATATAAAATTGAACAAAACATCGGGATAATATAAAATCGAACAAAACATCGGGATAATTAAAAATCGAACAAAACATCGGGATAATATAAAATCGAACAAAACATCGGGATAATATAAAATCGAACAAAACATCGGGATAATATAAAATCGAACAAATCATCGGGATAATATAAAATCGTACAAAACATCGGGATAATATAAACGTAGTTTTATTATATACTAGCCTTTGCCCTCCGCAGCCAAAAGCTAGTTTTTGGGTTATATGTATATCAGGTTCTCGATATAGGTAGTAGCGGAATAAAATGTATAAGTTTTTAAGTCTAATCAAGAGCTACCAAATAAAAAAAAAGTTGCATCAAAATCCGTTTATTAGTTTTTGCGTGATGCGCGAACGGACAAACAGATAAACAGACATAAAAAGACACGCCTATATAGCCTACATTCAGCTTATTTTTCTCAAATATCTTAAATGTACAGACAGCTTCGTTACAGCTTTATAATAGAATAGATTACATTAAATTACATATAATATATGTAGGTAAGGCCATTATCAACAGAATCCATATACACAGGCGTTATAGTGCACGAGTGGGCAAACACAAGTGCACGATAACGCCTGCGTATATGACACGACTGGAAAGTCTTCGCGAAGTACGGGGTTGAAACACCGCCATCGTCTAACTCCAAGCTGCTATTGAAAATTTATTGATGGAGAAACCCTAGAGACCTTGTGATCTGCAGTCATATAAACCACCACTGGTCCACCGAGTACTATGTCATTAATGTCTTATTACTTTAAATAACAAATTATTTTGGAAGTGGAAAAAGGGATCTTTTCTGCAAGCAGGATTCGAACCTACATCTCATCCAATCCGGGGAAGTGCTCTAGACCACTAAGCCATTGCAATCGCCCCTCCGCTCTCTTAGTGGTCCTTCCCCGGATTGGATGAGACGCAGGTTCGAATTCTGCTTGCAGGAAATTTCCCTTTTCTTTCTTTATTTTTCTACCTTCACAAATAATTTGTTATTTAAAGTAACTGAGCATGTCAAGTGCTAAATATACAGATCAAAATATCTTACTTCATTCCACGACTTCATTTCTATAATTGAGATTGAAGTGACATTAGGATCCCCGTCTTCTAGACAACTAAGCCTAGCAGTGACTCAACGGTTTAATGACATCGGATATCTGCTTAATACTGAATGACGTCATTACCTCCCAAATGGGTAGGGGTGCTTATCGCGGCCTATCAGTAATGGCTCAATTTCCAAACTTCGAAAATTGTTATTATGTTATTCGGTTTTATATACCTAGTCTGTGTTTATTTTATGACTTATTGCGAGCAAAGCACTTATTTATTTTGCCAGAACGTATTTTTATTTTGACATATGGATTAACGACATTTTAAAAGGCAGGGATTCATTGGCTACCACTGAATTAATGTCTCATAGTGCCCGTAGTCCGCCAGTGCTGGTAGAGACATGGCACACGACGGGTTTTTAGTGAGTGAGGGCCCCACACTATCCTATTCATTACCCCGAACGACGGGGTGTGCGGTTAGATCCATTTTTTCTCACTAGAACAAAAAAAAGCGTAGTCGAAGATTGTCGTGAAAAAAGCCGCTGTAGTTTACTTTAAGGAAAAACTTCTACAGTGGACAAAATAGAGTGGATGAAAAGAAGAAAAAGATGAAGTATGTAAGTATCATCGGTTTCAATGAATTTATGACCGGTGAACGAATGAGTTTCACTTGAATGTTTTAACTGAGGCGAGGTGTGCCCATGTTTCGGGTAAAGTTCTCTTTTCCTACATTCACAAATAATTTGTTCTTTAAAGTCGCTGAGCATGTCAAGTACTAAAATACAGATCAAAATGCTGACCCAACAAACGATGGCCTGTCTTAGCTATGAATATTCAATTACATACTTGTGAACTGTCAAACGTGTCAAGTTAAAATAGTCGACAGTTTTCTGAAATTTTCCAATTTTCTGCGCAATTTTCTTAATTTTTGTTTCTGTTAGAACCTTTTACGAAGTATTAGAATACTTAAAAAAAGCAAGAGGAATGAAATCAGTAAAGTCGTTCACAATTTATGGCGTGACCAAGGGAAATAGATAATAAAAATAATGTGTTGCCAGTTTATTTTTAAGAATAAACTGGCAACACTACGTATAAAGTGTCGTATTTTTTCCATTATCCAAAATTTATTTATTTACCTCTTTTAAATAGTTTTATATAATAACTACACAATAATATTTATAAATTTGGAGATCAAAAATATTTAGATGAAAAATAAATATGTTATTTTATAAAACCATAAGTAAATCACAATAGAAAAATGACAGATGTCATCAAGAAAATTGTTATAAGAATCTCAGATTATATCATAAAATAGATGGAAGACTGGGAAAATGCTGACACCAGCAAAAGCCAGGCTCGCTACCGCACTGAGACTAACCCCGGACTCGTCACTCAGCTCCGCCTCGCAGCTACCAGCGGGACCAGTGGCAGTGACATCGGTTAGTGTTGAGGCGTCGAGCTCAACATCGAGTGACGAGTACTTCTCCCCACCCACGTCACCTACACCTGTACGTAGGAAGAGGAGAGGCCGGCCGCCGGCGTGCTTGGGACTCTGAGGTCAACAGATCTTAAATAGGGCTCCCGCTGCCGATGGTAATGTGCGCCGCATGAGATGGTCGCAAAAGATAAATGAAAATGTCATGCGGGCATATTATGTGGCTACAGAGGGAGGAATCAATCTTACAGCGTACCGTGATCGTATGCTGCCTTTGTTTCAGGAGCTTGAGCCGGCGTCACGGCATAGCGATTATCGGATCAAGTGCGAGCCATTCAGCGTTGTCACCTACTGGATGAAACCGTACTTGAACGGCTTCGCTCAGACGTACGGAGTAACATTGTTACCTCCATTTTCTCGCAAACTGCAGAGGGTATGTCGATGTTGAGGAATATACCACAGTTGAACCCTGTTGAGGAAGTGGAGGACATTGGAACATCAACCGTAAGTACCCAGTACAATGATCAATTAAGGAGCGCTTTGGAATGTGCATTACAACAGTATCGATCCATGTCTCCTGAGCGTAGACCACGTCTGCCGCGTTTGCCTACTCATAAAAAGAATATAGCGCTGGTGAAAGTCCTGGATTTGCTGTTATCTGTCTACATAGAAAGCAGTGAAAATTTGGCGGTTATGCACTCAATCATGTATTGTGCAGCCGTGGCAGCATATCGAGTAGCAGGAATTAAAATTTCTGAGGAAGGTCCTGTTACTCGGTCAAATACACCCGCAACCGGCTTGGCAATGCAGGATTGAGCGACGTATAGCCAGGGTACTCATCGGTAAGCTTATCTGCTTCAGGTCAGGCAACACCCGCCCGAGGGTTATGCGCTTTGTGAATCGGGCGTTCTCGGGGACTGAAATAAATCCTCGAGAATACATGTCTCGCGTCACGGAGCGCATAGACTTCCTGAAGCAGAAAATTTATGCGTGGACAAATCGCCTTAGGCGCTACAAACGGAGAGTGGATCGATGCACTATAAATCGCACATTCCAAAGGGAGGAAAGGCAGGTCTACCGTAAATAGGAACGACCTGATATAGACCTGAATGCCAGGCATCTTCCAGATATTTATTCCACTACTATGTTCTGGCAAAATATCTGGTCGAGGCCTGTCATTCATGAAGAAGGTGACTGGATGCGGGACGTTGAATGATCATGTGAACACATTCCTAACATGGAACCAATAATGATAACACCAAATGACGTAACCAGTGCAGTCCGTTCGTTACCTAACTGGAAAACAGCAGGGCCGGACGGACTGCATAATTTTTGGCTCAAGTGGTTACGTAGTTCGCATGCTCGTTTGGCATCTCAATTTCAGTTGTCTTTAATATCGGGTTCGTTACCACACTTTTTAACTGTCGGTATGACCTACCTTATCTATAAATGTGATAGTTCCACGGATCCCAAAAATTACAGGCCAATAACATGCCTACCAACATTGTATAAGCTCCTCACATACATTTTGACAGTAAAAATTTCTTCACATATTACAAATAATTCAATTTTGGCCATATTTCAAAATGGATGTAGGAGCGGGGCACGTGGAACTAAATAGCTCCTTATAATTGACACGGTCATTAGCCAACAGGTTCGTCGTAACCGGAAAGAACTGGCGACGGCCTGGATAGACTATAAGAAAGCCTATGACTCTGTTCCCCATGCATGGCTCTTGAGGGTATTGGAGTTCTATAAAATAGATGCAAGTCTACGTGCCTTCTTGAATGCATGCATGGGGCAATGGAGAACGGCCCTTTGCTATCCGGATCGTCGCTGGCTTCGGGTTGAAGACGCACCAATAAAAGTTGAGCGGGGTATATTTCAAGGGGACAGCTTGAGTTCATTGTGGTTTTGCCTGGCTCTGAATCCTCTTGGTACCTCTACTAGAGAATTCAGGCCTAGGCTATCGGTTGCGGAGAGGGTGTCGGAGCCTATCCCACCTCCTTTACATGGATGACTTAAAGCTATTTGCCCCCACTAGATCCCAACTGATGGCTTTACTTAAGGTAACTGAAACCTTTAGTAAATCTATCAGAATGGGGTTTGGTGTGGATAAATGTGCAGTCTTACATGTAAAGCGGGGTGGGGTCGTGGCATCTGAAGGAATGCAATTTTCAGATTTCACACATCTCCGATCTCTTTCTGCAACGGAAACATACAAATATTTGGGTATGTCACAGGCATTACTCATTTCTGGGATAGACATGAAACAAAAGTTACAGGAGCGTTTCATTTGCCGCTTAAAAAAAGTATTCAACAGCTTACTTTATGGCGGCAACAAGGTGCGCACCTGTAACAGTTGGGTCATGCCTGTCCTGATGTATTCCTTTAGCGTACTCAAATGGACTCAATCTGAGCTAGATGCTCTTGATAGGAAGGTTCGTACACTTCTTACTGCATACCGAATGCACCACCCGCGATCATCGGTAATGAGGTTTTATATCCCTCGGAAATGCGGGGGTCGTGGGGTACTTAGCATTGAGGACCGTCGGGAGGTATGGAGGAGCAAGGAGCTGCATGGACGTTTTTATCGGGTCTTACAAGGGCCTGATGTTGACCATTCAGCATCAGTCTCCTGGCTACAATTCAGTGATCTCTTCGGAGAAACTGAAGGTTTTGTCTTAGCGATAATGGACGAAGTTGTGATGACGAATAATTACCGGAAATATATCCTGAAAGATGGTACGGTTGACATCTGTCGGGCATGTCACCGACCCGGAGAATCCCTCAGGCATATTGTTTCTGGTTGTACTCGTCTTGCCAACGGCGATTATTTGCATAGACATAATCAAGTAGCCAGGATTATCCATCAGCAACTTGCTCTTAAATACAATCTGGTGGAAACAGAAGTGCCGTACTATAGATATGTGCCCGACCCAGTTCTCGAAAATGACCGCGCCACGTTGTACTGGGATCGGTCTGTCATTACTGACAGGACTATTGTTGCTAATAAGCCTGATATAGTGGTGATAGACCGATCAGAGCGCCGTGCACTAATTGTTGATGTCACTGTTCCACATGACGAGAATCTGGTGAAAGCTGAAAAAGAAAAACAAATTAAATATTTGGATTTAGCTCATGAGATTACCGACATGTGGGATGTTGATTCGACAATTATTGATCCGATAGTCATATCGGTTAACGGACTGATCGCCAAGAGTCCAACCAACACCTAAAGAGACTCTCGTTAGACGGCTGGATCAAGGGCTTGATACAGAGGGCAGTATGACACGTATTGTGAGGAGGTTTCTTTCTCTGGAGCCCTAACCATCGGCAGCTTGGTCCCTGCACCCGATGTCGGTCTATTATTTTAAATATTTTTAAATTTGTTATATTGAGTTGTTTTTGTTTGTATTTTTATAAGTATGTTTGTGCGAGTGTTTGTGTATTTTTATAATATATTTAAAAATGTTTGAAATATGATGTATAGTAAATAAAGAGAATAATAATAAAGTTTATTATTTCCTTCGCAAAGGTTTTTACATAGGTTACAATAAAATAACATATTAAGACTCCTCTGTGAGAGGCTGGTATCTGCGAAACGTAGACCTGTGTTACAGATTACCAGGCTCCCACCCTTCGGACATGAGTAAGAATAGTAATAAAAATTGTGTGTGTGGGTATGTGCGTACATGTGTGTGTTTGTGTGTGCGTGTTTGCGTGTGTGTGTGATTGTGAATAATACAATCATTATTGTTATTCTAATGGTGTAAGCATTTTTTCAGTTGCATCATATGACAATTTCTTTAACTAGGATTTTAACTCTTTCTTTAATTTGTGCTTTGTAAAGCTGTCAACAGGCAAAAAGGAATTCATTTTATTGTATAAGTATGGACCAAGAAAACAACAAAACCTACGAGAAAGGCTTAATTTATAACAACTGGTGGGACATACTGTATTTTTACGACGCTTCGTTGAAATAATAGTGGGATTGTACGTAAGAGTGGAATGCGTTTTAGAGATAACATGAAGAACGAAGAGTTGTCGCACGGTTAGAACATTAAATTTTTGATATACTAAAGCTGTGGGATGAAAAAATGGTAGAAAGAGACAAACTTTTATAACCGCTCTTTGAGCGCGCTCCAAACTTATTAATTTACTTTTTGTAGTTCCACCCCAAGAGGATATACAATAACTTAATATCGATTGACATAACGCAAAGTATGTCATCTTTAATATATTTTGATCAGCGACATGCCGAAGATTTTTGAAAATAAAAATTAATTTACGAACTCTGGAGGTTAACAATTCAATATGGAAGTTAAGGTTTCGGTCTATTATCACTCCTAGGTATTTTGTTTTCGTTACTGTTTGAATCTCCTGACAGGAGCATTGACTGTATTCTCTACAAGAATGAACAAATATGTGCCCAGTTGATTCGGGTATATTTTTATCTTTGGTCCCCCAACGATAAAAATAACGATATGATTTTGCATTTTTCTACATTTAGGGTAAGGAGATTAGTAGTCAGCCATTTGGAGACCATATTCATTCCTTGCTGGGCGTATCCATACACACTTTCCCAAGAATCAGCATGGAATATAAGGGAAGTATCATCAGCAAAAGTGATAATCTTTCCGTTACTTATTTTAAGTTGACAGAGGTCATTAATAAAAACTAGAAATAACGTAGCCCCCAAAACGAGGAGTATTTGTGGCAAACCTACATGAATGGGAAGATCAGTACTTCTTACACCTTCGAGACTTACACATTGCGTACGTTCTGTTAGATAGCTTTTAAAAAATTTAAGCTACGTACCACGAACGCCAATCCGAGACAGTTTGTTCAACAGCAGAGGGTCAGAGACTGTATCGAACGCTTTAGCAATATCCAAGAATATTGCTAGTACTTTCTTCATTTTTTCTAAGCAGTTAATAACTGTATTAGTTAATTCATGTACAGCATCTTCAGTCGATTTTTTTTTACGAAACCCGAATAGCGAATCAGATAAGAGGTTTTTAGTTTCCAAGTAATTCACTAGTCTATTATTAGTTATTTTCTCAATTATTTTTGATAGTCCTGGAAGTATGGATATTGGTCGATAGTTGTTGATACAGTCTCTGTCACCTTTTTTATATATCGGGTGAACAAGAGCTCTTTTGAAAGCCGAGGGGAATGTACCGGTAGTGAAAGCTAAATTACATATATGTGCAAGTGGTTCAATTAATAATGCTTTGTACCTTTTGATCAGCCCATTTGATATATTGTCTAATCCAATGGCACAGTCTTTTTTGAGATTACATATTATTCTTAAATTAAACACAAAGTGAAAAATGTGAAATCGAAAATAACAGTCAGGAGCAGGATTTGAACCTGCATCTCCTGGATACCGTCCAGATGCTTTAACAATTCAGCCATCCTGACAATTGCTCCTGACTGCTAATTTCGACAACACATCACACTTAACGTCTTTGGGTGACGCCTGCGCCATCTGTCAAAGTATTTTCATACTTTATACCGACCAGGTAAACTTAATTTTACAATTAAGATTTCGATTTGGATTTTCGATTTCACATTTTTCACTTTGTGTTTAATGTATAGTGCTAAGCATGTCAAATGCTAAAAATATATATAAAAATATCTAAATATTTATAGGGTTTGCGTCATTATTAGGTAAAAATCTTAATTGTAAAATTAAGTTTACTTGGTCGGTATAAAGTATGAAAATACTTTGACAGATGGCGCAGGCGTCACCCAAAGACGTTAAGTGTGATGTGTTGTCGAAATTAGCAGTCAGGAGCAATTGTCAGGATGGCTGAATTAGTAAAGCATCTGGACGGTATCCAGGAGATGCAGGTTCAAATCCTGCTCCTGACTGTTATTTTCGATTTCACATTTTTCACTTTGTGTTTAATGTATAGTGATAAGCATGTCAAATGCTAAAAATATATATAAAAATATCTAAATACATATTATTCTATCAATTTCGTCTGAATCTGTATGGAGGAGAGCAAATGAGTGTAGTTGCGTTATAGGCATAGGGGACGCATGAATGTCGGTTAAATTATTACGACTTGAATTTCGCGAATTTGATACTAAATTGTGTCCTACGTTAATAAAATGATAATTTATTGAATTTACTGTCTCAATAGGGTCATGATTAGATATTAGTTCCATACTTGGAGTCCTTGGCTTGTTTGTATAGGTAATTTTCTTTATTATACTCCAGAGCTTTAAGTTATCATTTTTAGCCATATTAATCTTTATTTTTTCGTAATCCCGTTTAGCATTTTTTATTATTGAATTACATAAATTACGATATCGCATAAAAGTTACTTGGTAAATTTCATTTTCCGGATTTTTTTAAAACTTTTTATACAGTTTATCTCTATTTCTTATACAACGTAGTATACTATTTGTAATCCAGTGTTTTATGATATATTTACGACTGGGTGTAGTTACTGTTTTGGTACAAATAAAAAGCTTTTCATTTAAGGTGTTAGTTAGTAAAGAGACAGCATCACTAACATCATTCATTTAAAAAAAAAAATCAATGTTCAAAATCTTGTAATAGAGATTAATTTTTATATTTTAAATATAAATAGATAAGTATCTAATATAAAAGGTTTTTTGTACCCATTAGTGTTTTATTGTTGTATATGGGACTAACGGGTTTTATACCATAGTCCAGCATCATGTCACAAATTGGTTTAGCAGACTTTATAAGCTGTCAAAAAATCCCTTAGCAGGTTTTTTCAAAACGTTTTTCTTTAACGAATAATGTTTACCCTACTTAAACCACCGAAAAAATGTAACATAGTTCCAGTGGCCCGCCAATAAAGGCGGAGAGATGGCACACGGCGGGTTTCTTTAGTGGTTGAGGGCCCCACACTACCCTGTTCGTTGCCCTGAATGACGGGGTGTGCAGTTAGGAATATTATTTCCCACCTTAACAAAAAATAGGTATATACTTTTATAATTTAAAATTCTCTCATATGTGTTTATCACTAAACTTCTAAACGGCTCAACCGGCTTTGATATTATTTTTGTGTGGTTACTGGATACTTTAGATTCTTAATTGGACTCTGCGATGGTTGCCATTGTAATCCAGGATTGTTATTTCAATTGTTTGACGGAAAAAAGGTAATTATATAACAGAAAATACTAGGTACTACAAAATTTAACCCCAAAACTACAGCTTTTATTCCACGTCCTAATAAAACTTAAAAAAAAACTCCAAGTGTAGATAGAGATTATATAATTTTTGAAATACGCATATAATTTCGAGAATTTCTTGTAAAATTTTAGTCTTAAGCTGGGGATTGAATTCCGTACTATTCCTTTGACAGTTTGCGGTCTTACCACTTGACTATCACTGGCATACAACTAAAGTACTTGCATCACCATCATAAATGATGTTATTATGGCGTGACGTTGATTGTATGATAATTAGACACTGTTGTTTTGTATGCGACACCAAATTCGATCACCTGATCGACTAGAGAGATATTCAATTCAGATCTCGTTTAACGGTGTTAAAAGAACAGCCAAACACTTTACATTTAAATCTATACAAATGAATTTAAATTATAATGTCTAAACAGCTTTTTACTTATTACATAATTATGATACTTATAACAAAACCTATTCGTATTTATGTCTTTATCTCTGTTTGTCCTGGCTAATTACCGTAGGTGCTGGACTGATTTGGACGGGACTTTCATTGGTATACAGCTGATGTATATAATACTATGCCGTGTGGGGCCGGCTTTAGATAGTCCCACCCCTCTCCACCCATGGGAGTCGTAAGAGCCGACTTAGGGAATACCGGGGGAGTGGGCAGCAGCACTCCCTCGAGTATTAACAACATCCACTGCGATCGCCAACCCGCCTGCCAAGCGTGGCGATTACGGCACTATCCCCCATATGAGCGAAACACTTGTGGCGTTCTCTCGGGGAGGCCTATGTCCAGCAGTGGACTTCGAAAGGCTGATAGATAGAGATAGATAGATGTATATAATACTTTATGATATTTATCCGAATGTCATTCTGCAATAAAAATATCTACTTTCACGGAATTTTGTTTACTCGATTTTAAACTATCCATGCGTTTCGAATACTTTACAGCATAATCCATCTATGGCCAAGTTTGCGTTAGGATAATAGAAAGTCAACTAATCGCGATAGATTCCGTAAACTTGGTTTTTTCATAGCGAATGTTATAAATAGTAACTTAGTCCTTTTTTTAAAAAAAAGATGGTCGATCATTGTGGGAGATGGTGGGACACGGGAAGGAATATGATGCTGACATTTGTATTATGAATATGTTATACGGACACAATTTTTTGTATGTTTCTATGATTATAATTATATTATACCTATAGATTATTGTACGGTTTTGTAAAGCGTTTATTAATGAAACATGTAGAAAATTATAGTTTTCTTGATAGCATTATTTTTTTATCAAACGCGTCTGTACAGATTGGTTCGCATTATATAATTTATTTTGTCGACATTTTGCTGCAGCACCAGCAACAGGCATGAGCAAATACTCCTACATAACATATACATACGTATATGTTATGCAAACGAGCAAATACTACTACACCCTAAAAAAAACTGTACCACAAAATGCTAATAAATTTTCAACTAATAGACAATGTTTTTGTGGAAATTATACCCACACTAAAAGATCACATAGACCACAGTCAGTCTGTTAATATTTAATAGTACCTACTTAAATAATAATCTTTATCGCAACATTATTTCAAACCACTTATTATACAGATGTACCCTAAGAATGAGAGAGACCCATCACGAACTTAAAGAAAATCTTTCAGGAACGTATCTTTCCGCAAGATGTTCAATATAATACCAACTGTTAAATTTAATAGAAAAACAAACAAACCATAAAGCATTCGTACTCATAATTTGTATTAAAGATAAAGTCATTTTAACTAAGTCCTATAGAAAAAAATAAAGTCACTGTATATAACAGTGCCTTTGCCTTTAGAAAAAAAAGTTGAATTAAAAATTATAGCACAACACTATTAAAAATTACAACACTTAATCATTATTTAGATATTTGTTTCATAATATTTTAGTTTTCTTCAAATAACACTTGCAAATAGAGTGAATGCTTAGTTAAACTTAAATATCGATTTACGTATTACAATGTGAATGACTCTATTTAGGTTATAATGGTACGGGTGGCAAAAGCCATTACTCTTGGCCAGAAATATAATAGCCCAATTAATGTCAACGTACAATTAACCGAAATAACACTGTGACTATTATTGTAATTACCTAAAATTTACCGATCGAGTTTTATAAAAAATTACCGTAACGAAACCACAGAAATAAAAAAACCGTCACAATAACAAATTCGAAAATCGATTCGGAATGATAAAAAAAATATCCTCAATAGCTGCACGGGTCGAACCACGCAACTTTATACCTCAAGCTTCTTGTAAAAGACTCCATTATGGCGTGCACACATTTTGGGCGACTCCCGTTTCAAGCACAACACATACGTCACTATACAATTATTTTTTTAAAATAAAGATCTCTACTCACGCTGCAATGCTTTTAGAAAGCGGCCAGCGTTCCATAGACGCTTGGTACTTCATGTTTTCAATCTGCTTTTTGAGTGCTTCTTTGTCCATGGCTGCGAGAATACTAGGGTCCATCGCGCAGAATCTGTGGTGTAAAGCACACACACATCGGTAAGTGTATTATACAAGTTCATAGTATCTTAGTGTGGGTCCAATACAGTCGAAGTCACAAGGATGTAGGTTTTTTTTAAATAATTCGCTGTTAAATTACGTTGCTAAATGTTATATTTTTTATTTGTATTACGAGGGCGGCAATCAAACATACGGCCCACCACCTGATGGTAAGCGGTTGCCATAGCCTATAAAATGCTAGTAACACCAGAGGCAACACTCGCTTTCACCAAATGACCAGCTGGGTTAGACGGAATCTCATATCTCACATGTCGATCGTATCGTGATCATTGTGATTAATTGATAGATCACCGTGATTGGCCAACGGATTATTGCGACATCACGCATCGGTTTCTCTACCAATCATAAGCGAGTCGATACGATGTCGATTGTGAGATATGAGATTCCGTCTAACCCCCAAGGAAAGAGATTAATAAGGTGCGGATATGGAGAAGAGTTTTAGACCTCCGGTGCTCTCACTCTCACTGTACCGTACGCAACACGAAATAGTAGGAGTCATTAGGAGGACAATGCTCTACATAAATAGTGAATCATAATACTAAGAAGGACATACCTCGGCTACTTTTTATCCCGGACAAATGGAAGCTCCTGTGGGATTGCTATTTTTGTATAGAGATAATTTATGTGCCATGACGAAGTTTATAGATTATGGGTGGGTGGCCTTGCCGGTGGCAGAGCCATGGGTAAAACGTAGTTTTTGTTAAATACAAAAATACATATACAGATTCACGCCTGTTTTCCATAGGGCTATGCAGAGACAATGAATTGCGATTTATTGAGACGAGGCGTGACATGATGGGTGGTGAACCATGCTGCCGCCATTCTGATGATTGTTATTAAAAATCTTCATTGCGTTACATACGGTTTTTTAATTTTAATATCTGCCAACCTATCGACGTCCACTGTTGGACATATGCCTCCTAAGAGAGCATTACAACGAGTGGTTATGTGCCACATACAACAGCTTCCTACGGCTTTGACCAGGACATTGGTCTACCAGATGGGAGGCCGTCCCAAGCTGGGCCATTCCAAACATGGTTGCTGCTCGAGAACCATAATAATCGAATCTACAATATAATTAAATCAATATTCAAATATTATACTACACTTAATAAATTTTGTAGGCGAGTGTACAGCTGATATCACCATCTCATTCGCACTTTAAGGGGAAATATTAGAATGTGTGCACGTATATCTTTGTGTGGGTGTGCGCGCGCAGAACTTCAGTTTCTATGACAACCCCTTTAGACACACTGAAGTTGCGCAAAGTTAGGTTATATGTGTAGGCGAATTTCAACTTTATGCTTATTCAGTTATAGCATAATTTAGTTTGTTGGAATGGTTGTAAAATTAATGAATTAAAGCGTAATGCCCGGTAGCTCTTAGTGTTTTGTGTAACTATTATTATTTGTTTTTAATCAGGTGTCATAGAGGGCGCTGTTTGTGAAAAAGTAAATGTCTTTCGATTTTAAAGGTATCGTTTAAGTTATTTTTTTATTTTAGTTGGGAAACTTTCTAAATACGGTTAATTAAAGGTTATATGTATTTAGTACTAGATTTTACCTGCTGCGTCGTAGCCACCAATAATAAAAATACGTTAGTCTACGGCATATTAACTATCTATCTTTCTCTAAAAACTGCTTTTCCACAGGAACCATTCATTTTCTGCTTATATAATTTTCTGGTATATGTATAAAAATAGAACAATTGAAATCGGCCAATACGGACCTACCAGAATACGCTCTGTCTACACATGACATTCATCAATATGCTATCTGTTATGGCTTACTGATAGTGGCCATTGTAGTAGCGGCATTACTTTTATGGAAGAGAAGACGAGCAGTTTCCTCAGTGGAACTATCTCAAAGTGTTGCAAACAGTGTTGTGTTTTTGCGAAAGCAGAGTACGGCTGACCGTCAACCTAGTGAAGTGTGAAAATCCGTTCAGTAGATTTTGTGCGATACGCGAACAATCTAACAGACAAACAGACATAGAATCTAAAAAAATGTTTTGTGTTCAGTCACGCCTATATAGAGTATTGTTTTCTCAAATATTTTAAATATACAGACACAGCTCTGTTACAGCTTTATAATACCTAGTTAGGGTGTAGGTTCCTCGAGTTGTCGCTTTTGTTTAAGATAGTAAATGTAGCGAAAACTGTCGCTTCTACTCAACACTTTTAATATTAAGGATTCCGAACATTGATGGATTATCTTTGAAAATTAATAGCGTACCATTCGGACAAAATCCAATATAGATTATATGAAATTGCTATCAAATTAATACTGATTCGTAATTTATACGATAGGATGCGATATCCTTTGAG
The DNA here is from genome assembly GCA_948253155.1 of Leucoma salicis. Classification (NCBI taxonomy): domain Eukaryota; kingdom Metazoa; phylum Arthropoda; class Insecta; order Lepidoptera; family Erebidae; genus Leucoma; species Leucoma salicis. Next base: position 2,787,844 of record OX411812.1, read on the forward strand.
AGGAAAAAATATTATATATCGATACGTTTTAACAATGTGTTTTAACAAACAAACGAACATACAGACAAAAATAAATAACATTGTTTAGTATTCGTTTTTATCGTTTTTATGTTAATACAAAGTGTGAAAATGTGAAATAGAAAGTCACAGCCACAACCAAGGTTTGTAACTGCGTTTTCTGTATCCTGAAATTTGCTCGAGAAAATAAATCATGGACACATTCTTTGTTAGCATCTTGGTTGACGTCTGTGCCATCTATCGGATGTATTTGCATTCGTTATTCCAACCTGCTTAGCTTAGATATTATAACTAATAATCTTTTTAAATGTCAGAGCGTCTAAAGGTAATTTAGAAGATGCAGGTTTAAGCCCTCTACTGAAGTAATATCATACAGTTCCTATGGTCACCCAAAATAATTGTGGAGAGGGCATACAACAGGATTATTTTGTGGGTGAATGGAGAGACAGCACACAGCAGGTTTATTTAGTGGGTGAGAGCTCCAAACTAACCTGCTCGTTGCCCTAAACGACAGAGTGTGCGGTCAAATATTTTTACTCACCTCTACAAAAAAAGTTCAAATGCTGTGACTATCAGTTAATATTTCACATTTTTTTTATACTACATCGGTGCCAAATAAGCATACAGCCTATCTGATGGTAAGCGGTTACTGTAATAGACGCTAATAACACCAGAGAAATCATACGCGCGTCGCCAACTCTTAGGAAAGGGATAGGAGGTGAAGAGTGACGTTAATAAGGGTAGATGGAGAGTGAAAAAGGCCTAGTGGTAAATTGGGTTAAATGATACCTTTTTGCTAAAGTCTTCCGTCGTTTGGTTGTGTTGTTGATCTGTGGCGTACCTCGTTCCGGATTTAGAAGTTTAGTCTGTAACGTGATTGGTGATATTAAAATTTGATTTATGGCATGATGACCCAGTAAACTTCGTATCACCTACAATTTATTATATCAGCTATTATCGATCCTAATCAATCTGCATCGTCTTAGGTTTGAATTTACAATGACAGTGGCTGTCACGTTGTCGTTTGTTAGCCAAATAACCCTTCTTCTTTAACTTTAAACCAGCCCTATATTAGAGCGAATAAAACAAACAATTGTTCAAATCGGTCAAGCCAGTTTTGCGTTTTAGCGAGACTAACGAACAGCAATTGATTTTTATGTAAATAGATTTAATCATAATACAAATCATCATGCTTTATGAGTGAGTTTTGAAGCTCATTATTATTTAGGTATGTCAGTTAATGACGGCGCATGGCGGGTTTATTTTGGTTTATTTAGTGGGTGAGGGCCCCACACTACCCTGTTCATTGCCCCGAACGAATGAAAGAACATTTTTTCTGCCTTAACACAAAAAAAATATGTCAGTTGTTTGGCAACTGCTAGCTGTCTCCTGTACCAACTGTACCTAACAATAATCAAAATATGGCGACATGGTTTGTCACCCGTCACGTCTTGCATAAAAAATCCATCTCTCTCATTGCGCTTAGAAAAAGACGTGAGCCTATGTATGTATAACATAAAATTCTTTAACAATATCTAATTGGGTGTGGTAATTTACTATGTCAGTGCCCTAAGGGTTTAAATGATTTTAAGTAATACAGTTCAAAGTTCAATATGTTCTGGAATACTACAGTATTACTAATTACTTACAAGTAGGTACTTTAAAATAAAGTAATTAAAAGTAGAAATATACTTAAAAGGCAATCTTTTACCAGAAATAACTATTTGCATGCATTTTTATAATGATTGAATGTGCATGTACCTACAATATCAGCTTGATTGGAATATTTATACAATTTATATAGCGGCCATTTTGGAAGTCGCCATATTGATTTATCATTTTCGTGTATTGTCACGAGGATTAAATAATTATGCTAAATTGCAGAGGCACAAATCGAATACTTCTACAATATTAATAATGCGTTTCTACAATATTATATTAATAGTTTATAATTATGTATAAAAATTTAGGGCTTTAAGTAGCAATGTACCTACTATTTTGTGTTGATTTATTAAATATGGCTAAGCATGTCAAATGCTAAAAAAAAATATAAAAATACAAATTAGTACATACTCATGTAATTATAAACCAAAAATACATAGGTTACTTTTTTCATCCTGGAAAAAGGGACCGGTCCTGTGGGATATTTTTTTTAGAATAGAGATTTAAAATTTTTAACAATTTTGAAACCTACGCGAACCAGTCATAATAAAATTTTGCATACATATAGTCTAGAGCCCAGAAAACTCAAAGTACTGGAAGTATAATATTCCATCCCAGAGAAATGATGTTTCCGTGGGCTATCTCTTTCTATATAGGATTAATTATTGTGCCGTAATGTATTTATTATGAAGTAAACGTAGGTCAGAATCTATTAGGAATAGAGATGGGCCGAATGTGATCTAAACCGAATACGAACTTCGGCCGAACATTCAGTAAGAATACAAAATTCAGCCGAAGTTCGATGTATTTTTGCTAAGCTTTCCCGGGAGTCATGTTTTATGTGTAATTTTTATGAGAAAACATCTTTAGGACTATAAAAAGTCAGTATAAGAGTGTCACTGTTATTTAAAATTGATGTGTTTATTCATAGACTCCTTGCATTAAATAAAATACTATTTTTTTTTATTTGTAATAGATTATTGTAGTTTAACAAATTGATGGGCATGATTAAATGATTATATAGTAATGGCATAATGTGACTTATTTACAGCTATGAAATAGAATAGATTTGGTTTCAAGTTTTTCTTATACCAAATGTTCGGCATTTAAAGCGAACTTCAGCCGAATGCCGAATTTCGGTTCAAACCACCGAAATTTGGTCAAACCGAATGTAAAACGAAGTTCGGCCTAATTGAGAATATAAAATGACAAATAAACATATTAATAATATTTAAAAAAAAACGAAGAAAAATAAATTTAAAAGGTGTAATTATATCAGATTACTAAACAATGAAATTTAAAGTGGTCGAGAAACTTTGGCTTCCGCCTATAAAGCAATTTATACAATCCGATTATGGTAATGAATTATTATGACAAAGATATAATATGACCTTGATAGAACATTTTGTAACCAAAGTAATACCAAGGTTGTTCATTTGTTTGTTACGCTTTCAAGTCATAACTACTGAATCAATCCACATTAAATTTTGTGTATTTATAGTCAGAAGTCCAGAAAAGGACATAGGCTACTCTTTTTCTAGGAAAAATGAATAGTTCTCCTAGGATAGCTATTTTTACATATAGATAATTAATACGCCATAGAGTATTTATATTCTAAGACTCTGCTCACGACTCCATTCGTGTGGACTTCGGAATCACGAAGACGAGGAAAAGGACCTATGGACGGAATGTGCGGTTAGATATTTTTTTCTCGCCTTACCAAAAAAGTTTTCCTGCTATCATATTTCATGCGGTAAGTGAGAGTGCCAGAGTCACAAGCCCGGGTGGGATGTGTATCTCCGGTCTAGCATCTTTTCTTCCTTGAAAACGTGCTAATGATGGGCCTAGTATTGCTAGCGACTACAAGCTAACCATCAGATAGACTTATTTAGCTATGCTTATTTGGCACCCTTATACTCGTAGTATAAAAGCGTGAATTAACTCCTCTTTTGATGTTGGTTAAAATAATATGTAAAGGGTAAGTTCTCTAATTAATGATATGGTGAAAGTTGTTAGTAACGCTCCTGCGTCCCCTGCAAACAATAGCATACATGGGATCCTGGGGCGTTATTAAAAATAATTTCATTAACGTGAAAGTTAAAGAAAGAAAAAAAGTAAGTAGTAAGTTTAAATAAGTAAGTAAGTTAAAAATGCCTTTACATTCTACGAACTTTTTTGGCAAATCTTTCACTATCACTGCTATTAGTCAGTGGAATGCTCTGCCAGTGGAAATAAGGCGAGCAGAGACCTTAACTAAATTTAAAATAATGGTCAAAAATTACTATTTGAGCTTGCAACCATGAATTTTAATATACCATCAAGCTATGATCTCATCCTCACTGAATGTGTATTTTCCTTTTCTTTTTTTATAAATATTAATGTATTGTTTGTGTAATAATTATATGTATGTATATAGGTGTAGTTTATTTGTACAGAGGTTTATGTATTTGCATGTAAGTGTATGTATTATATTTATCATATTTTATTTATATATATAAATATATATTTTTTTTTCTTGTCTATATAGGTACCAACACCTACAACTACCATTATCCAATTAAAAGTTGTGTCCATCCAAAGGTTGCCTGGAAGAAATTACTATTAGTAATAAGGCCGCCCATTGTACCACTTATGGGTTTTAACATTTCTTTTTTTTTTCTTTCTTCGCATTGTACCTTAAAATTTTATAACATATGGTGTACAATAAAGTATAAATAAATAAATAAGTTAGTTCAAGTAGTGCTGTTATCGGCGTGTGTTATCTATAAGATACCTAAAGATTGAACACACTGAATTATATTTTTCTATAGGCGACATCATTTCGTAGTCCTCATCAGGTCTGTATAATCCGTCCTCATCTGCTCTACATAATTCTTACTCTCTATCACTTTTACTTTCTTCTGTCATCCTTCCATTTCCTTTCACTGGGGATCTCTCAGTAAATAAAGTCTGAGGTCCAAACTCTACCAAAAGACGATACCAATATTTAGTTTCACAATAATTCACATTAAGTTTAAAGATAAACTGCTTATCCATATATCTGGTGATAAAATGGTGTAGCATATGTCCTTTTTTAGACTATAACTTCTCCGAGAAGACACACTTGGCCCTCTGTGGGATACTATTGGATTGTGGAAAAACTACTCAAAACATACGCTGACTATAAAAATATATGAGGTTCTTCAACAGTCTTCGATTGAATCAATACCCTGATAGGAAGATCATAAGACTGCCTTCCATTTTTTTTATACTCCTTGAATGCCAAATTAGTACACGGCCCATCTGATGTTAAACAGTTACAATAGCCTATAGAAGCTAGCAATACCAGAGGCATCACTCGCGATTCGCCATCTCCAAGGAAAGGGATAGGAGATGTATAGGAAAAATAATAAAGAGAGAATAAGTAGGACACTAAGGAGTGAATAGGAAACATAATTATAAGGACAGGGAGGGGACTTGGGCCTCCAGCGCTCTCACTCACAATGCGAAACACAACGGTTAGAGTACCTATCGTCATTTCATGCCGAATTTCTGTGAGACGATAGTACTTCCCCGATCGAGCTAGCCCATCATGCTGTGAACCTCGAGGCTATTTTCATATAATAAATTGCCGCCTGTTCTAATGATAAATAATCTTAGTATTGGCAGAATGACTGGAGGATCGTGACCGGAGCAGAGTGTTCCGGCTAGTGGTTCTAAAAATTATGAAAGTTCTGTGCTGTTTTAGTACCGGTCCTAGTCGGGAATTGTCTTACCTAGGGCAAATAGACCAGTTAGGTAGATACAACTTTGGGAAACAGGTCAATTGACAAATACAGCTCGAGTAGCGTTCGAAAAGCTGAAGAAAATTTGTGCAAAAATAAAACCAATGATGTCAAAAGAATATGTTTCTAATGATGATGTATGGAACAGAGTCTTTAAACATTAGCCTCTTATCACGTCACTTAACCTGCCATGAAGCGGACTTTGGTCCGTATTTCACTACGTGATTAGATCCGTAATAAGATATATAGAAGAAATTGAGTGATCGACATAGCGCACCAGTTCGTTATCCTGAAGTGGCAATGGGCAGCTCGATGAACCGACATTGAGGCAGAAAGGTTTTTGAAAGGCTACCGCGTATATGACAGTGCGGCACAGGCAAGCCCCTTACCAGGTGGATCAACGATATGGGTATAACCACGGCTTTTATGGGGAGCCGTTGGATGCAATCTACTCAGGAGCGATCGTTGTTGCGCTCTTTTGGGGAGGCTTATGTCTAGTGGTGGCCGTGAATACGTTGATGGATGGAAGGATGAATATTATTATCTGAGATTGATGTTAATATTTTACTAAACTACTGAACGCAATCAAAAACTAACAGAGAATCCTAAGTAAACTCGTGTAGTTAAAAATATAAACTTGTTTAAATACTTACAGATACTTGTTTAAATAAGTAAACGGTTCTTGTCAATGAAACTCAACAAGTAATAATTATACAAATGAGCACTTAAACGCACATAATGCCTTCAAATATTCAAGCAACATTTTTCATTGCGTGACTCGACAGGCTCGCCGCAAAACTAATCTAATTACGACTAATTCGATTACCTCAATAAGCTCCCGTTTGTCCTCCACACACACATATGAATATATAACCAAACACACGCATACGTGACACAATGTCGACAAAACAATACACAACAATTTTACATAATACACGTAATAAAACAAAACACACAGCTGACTAAGAGTTCTTCGATTTTAAAAATCAAGATCAGAACAGCTTAAGTTAACACTACGCGCGCGTTCGAAATTTAAACTTTTTACGGGTGCAATATAGAGGTGAACTATTTTTTGCGTGTTTTGTTTTGTAATTTAACACTGTGTTTGTAATTGAAAAACGTACCGTCTATCTTGAGCGCTAGTTCCACTATACGAGGACTCGTATGCGCTCGCTACCTCGCTCTACGCTCTAATTGACTAAGAATGTATAATACAACTTCTATATTCCAACTTTGTATTATTTAAATAATGAGTGTGTAAATTTGAATTCAAGGATTGCGTGTGGTATTTAGAAAACTTTAATAGTTTTATTTTTGCTTTAACTATGAATATTAACTAATACAATATTAGATTTTTATGGATTTAGTCGCTGTTATATTGTTCCACTGTCTTGGATTTTATGCAGGATCTATGGCAACAGCACAGAACAATACTACTCCTACAGGAGTGTTAGTCAAACCATTTACACTGGAAACCAGTTTCACAAATGCATAAAAGGAGGAAGGTTATCTTTGTTTTTTAATACATTGGTTGTCTCGTTATCTGAGTAAACTTAAAATAAGGTCCTTAGAGAAATCAAGAATTTGAAATTATAAAAAAAATGCATGTCATTTCTCAGAATAAAATGCACGCAAACCCTAAATAGTACATTCTTTACCTTAATCCAGGCAGCTATTTGAGTGGCAAATTTTATTTGTGAGTTGAGTAACAAACATACAAACATCTTAATATACAAATCGTCAAATTTATACTATTATAAATTAGTTATGATGTGGTAAGAAAAATAATGATAATGCTAATAAATATTTTTAATACAGTCTTTCTTGTAGTCGCTACTGACTTTAAGTATAGAAAGCTATCCTAGTTTTGTAAATTTTCTCACAGAAAAATCTAATTATTTTAATGAGAAATTCTCACGTACAGTCTTTTACTGAGCGAACGTAGAACAACAGCATGCACACATAGATACTTAATAAACTCACACATAGGCATGTAGATGCATATTGACCGTTCACTATTATGAGTTAGGTTATGACAGTGCGTTCACATTGTCGAACGAGAATATAATTTAGATTTTTACCAAACCCAACCATGTACCTATATATCATTGGTTGAGCTTACCGTGGTAAATATAAACTTTTCTGTAATTAAAAGTATAAAAGTATTTTGTCATAAATTTTAAAAGCATAAATTTCTTTAAATATTTTACTGACCTAATACGACAGAGGGTAAATAAAGTTGTCACGCACCCTCATTTTACACAAACTTCCCCTAGTATTATTTAATACCGTCACGCAATAACAACATTAAAATATTTACCTACGAGGGTCCCAAGAAAGGGCTTATTACCTTGGCGAAAAGAAATAATCGATTATTGTGATATTTTGTATAAGTTAGACATAAACGGTAGTAAGGGTAATAGATATGCTCACAGTAAATTTTCATATAGACTGACATAGTCAAAAATCTCTTTTACAAATGACAAACAAAAAGCTATAACATTAATATGGCGTGCCCATTTTTAAAGTTTATATTACGTGAATATGAAGCCGGCCTTACCCGTTGTACTAGGTGAGCGACGGTACGCGACAAGTAGCTACGTAACGCGACGTGACGTAATGCGACAAATAAATACTTTACGCGACGTGTGTCCTATTTTGTATTCATTCGTGAGCGACAAACGATGCAATCTCAATTCTTTATTGTTTTAATCATGGGCATGTAATGTACTCGTAAATGCACGTCTTCAAGTTGACACTTTACACTGCGTCGCGTCTTACACGTCTTTACGCGGGTGATAAGCAAGTACGCGGGTGATAAGCAAGTACGCGGGTGATAATACAGCCCGTCTGATGGTAAGCGGTTACTGTAGCCTCTAGACGCTATCAACAACAAAGGTATCACTCGCGTGTTACCATTTCCAAGAAAAGGAATGGGAGGTAGATAGGAAGGTAATAAGGAGAGGATAGGAAGGATAATAAGAAAAGGATAGGGAGGGGGCCTCCGTTCTCACTCACCATACGAAACACAACGGTAGGACTACCTACCGCTGTTTCACGCTGATCTTTTGTGAGAGGGTGGTACTTCCTAGATGGAGTCGGCCCATTCATGCTGGTATAAGCAAGACGTAGAGAAAGAAAAAAATGAAAAAGTGCAATGGAAACCCACCTACCTGATATAGGCGGCAACGTAAATGATTCTTGACATACCTACCTATCCGAGTGCTGGTGCAGAATTATACATATTGATGATCAACGCGATTGCCTATGAAGCTTCGATATTAGGTTGATGGTGGTTCTTCCAGTGATCATGTATTTTCGCAGCTAGTCTTTAGTCATCATTATACATCTTCCTAGCTCTGTCACAAACTTTTTAAAGCTGACTTCCGATATATTCGGCTTGAATTAATCTCTAGTACATAAAAACAGAAGATTGGAGTCAGATTTTTATTGAAGGTTCTGACAACGGATGACAACTGTAATGATATTATTTGACAGCCCTGACCTACTTCTTCCTTCTGAATTATTGATTACTTATATTACATAATTTTCATACTTATATATGTATATATTATGCAGTTTCTACACTAATTAAACATATAAACCTAGTAATATATTATACTAGCATTTGCTAGCGGCTCCGCCACTGCCAATAGCCACTTTTTAGTTTATATCTCAAGTTCCAGATATAGTAGCGGGATAAAATGTATAACAGTTTTTAAGCCTAATCAAGAGCTATCAAATAAAGATAGTTGCGCAAAATCCGATTAGTAGTTTTTGCGTGATGCGCGAATGAACAAACAGATAAACCAACCGACGAACAGAAAATCTATTAATATTTTTTTTTGTTTTCAGACACGCCAATATTATATACAGTATTTTTTTCTCAAATATCTTAAATGCATAGACACAGCTCGGTTACAGCTTTATAATAGTTAGAATTTAGGAATTATGACATAAAAGAAGGCCATAGTCTAGTTGTAGCACTTGCTGCTCGAGCGTTCAGCAAGGTTAAACAACTTTCACCCGCCCGACAGTTAGATGGGTGACCAAATTTTACACCTATTAGAGAACTCCTGACCTCCTCAGTTGTTTGGAACGCCGTTAAGTAGTGAGGCTTTTAAATAACATCCTGGCAGGCATCGTTACAGGTTGTCAGAGTCCTGAATAAAAAAAGTAACCGTAACGGGATGTCTCGTAGATGTGAAAACATCGATTTTCTTTTCTTTTTCATCAAATATTGTTCAAGCCTATATGCGCCCTCTCGTTATCCATAAATGAATTAAAAATGTTATTGGTTTTGAAATAAAACTACGTTTACGGAATCTATTGCGTTTACTTAATTTTACTACTATCCCGACGTTTCGAATACTTTACAGCATTCATGATCACGGGTGGACTTAGATGATAGACGTCCAAGGTTGATATGTTATTTCAACGGTTTCGGGTTTTTGACTGGAGGTAAAAATTGACTAATTCTTTTGGGTGGCTTATAGTAGGTTTTAATTGAAGCTTTTTTAAGAATGTAGCCAATCTTGTCAGTGACTCCTTTAACATAGGGCAGGACTGCAGGGAGGCGCTCAACTGTGGGTGGCTTCACTCGGTTTCTGTGACGGCGGCGTGGAACCTGCAGCTTATTTGCATGTAAAACTTTCTTTACATGCTGCAACTCTCCAGCCAGGTGTTCTTCGTCACAGATTCCTTGTGCTCTCTGAAACAAAGATTTAGACACGGTAGCCAACTGTGAAGGATGGTGGTGAGACTCTCCATTCAGGTATTTATCAGTATGGGTTTTCTTTCGATACACTGTATGACGCAAGGTGTTGTTGGGGTTACGGATTATAATATAATTTTTCAAAAATTCAATTCACTATGGAACTGGAGTCAAATAACTCTTTAGCTTTCTTAGATGTTATGGTATATTATACATTGTAAGCATAAACATTTGAAGTAGATATTTTCACTGTGTTTCTAAACGAATATTAGGTGGGTTAAAATAAATAAACCAAAAATTTTGTAAAATCATATACTGTGGGTAGATGAAACCGTTGAAATAACATATCAACCTTGGACGTCTGTCATCTAAGTCCACCCGTGATCATGAATGCTGTAAAGTATTCGAAACGTCGGGATAGTAGTAAAATCAAGTAAACGCGATAGATTCCGTAAACGTAGTTTTATTTCAAAATGTGTAACATTCGCGTAAATATCAGAAAGTATTATGTTACTGGTTTATTGATTATCATTATACTTCCTAGTTAGATGCTTTTGTCATCAGATGTCTTTAATAAACTAACAGAAAAATACAAATAAATATCGCCAACAGCCGGTTTTACCCTCCCTCCGCATTAGATGTTTTCACATGACAAATCTGAATATGGTCTTGTTCTAAGGTCCATTTGTCCACGTAGCTGTTTTGGAAGTTAGATAGGCAGTAGCTTTGAGTAAATTTATGGATTAGTTAAAAACCAAACTAAGTTTGACAGTCTAAGGTGATGTTGATGGTGATAAAATGTACTAAAAATAAATTAACCAGTTATAACCGCAGCATCGGTGTTTAATGATAGCGTCAAGCGTCAAGCAACCGCATTGCGGTCGAGTGCCGGGTGAGTAGCTGTATTGATACCGTTGTTTATAACTATTTATCAGTTTGGTTTTACGGATGACTGCAGGTACTGTTAGCAAACCTATTTGTGTGTAAAGACTATACATATTATAAATATTTTATAGACACACGAGCATCTGGGCCATTCCATGTGAAGCAGACAGGGACAAATTATGTTGACGATTTTAGTAATATTGCTAATGAATTAAATACGTATTATATAAATACTAGCCTTTGCCCGCGGTTTTAAGGTTTTATCTCAGGTTCCCGATAAAGTAGCAGGATAAAATAGGTATATACCAGTTTGTAAGCCACAATCTCTAAACTTAAATATGTTTTTAGCTAGCTGCAGCTCCGTCTACCAAGAATTTAGTTTCTTTTTTTAAGCTGGATCTTATAGCTTTAGTTATCTGTCAATAAAAGTCGCATCTTAATGGGTCCAGCTGTGTTGGAGATTAGCCGGAACATATTATTATGCATTTAGTAAAAAGCCGTTATGAAGACACTAAAAACAGAAATTTAAAAGACAATGCCGAAAGCCAGGCTATATTGTGCCCGTCTTGCGTCTTAACTATCTAAACATAAAAAAACGTCTTTTGAATAATAATGTTATATGTATTTATTTTAGTCATAAGCGAAGTGGGGTTTCGAAGTTATAAAAAAAAGATATACATATTATTAAAACATAGCATCACGCCTGTATTCCCTGAGCAAAATTAAGCGGTGAAGGACCTAACTAGCCTTTCTTTTGTTAATGCGGGAAAAAGTGTACCTAACCGCACACCCCGTCATTCAGAGCAACGAACAGGGTAGTGTGGGGCCCTCACCCACTAAATAAACCCGACACGTGCCATCTCTCCGCCTTTATTGGGGGGGCCACTGAAACTATGTTACATTACTTCAGTGGTAAGGACCTAGCTAGCCTGAAGAAAACTGCATGCACGAAGATTTTTGGCTTATAAAGTCTGCTAATTTGGACTAGCGTGGTGGACTGTAGCTTAAATGCCTCGTACTCTGACCAGCCGTGTGGGGCCGGCTTCAGAATTGTCCCACCCCTCTCCACCCATGGGAGTCGTAAAAGCCGACTGAGGGAATACCGGGGGAGTGGGCAGCAGTACTCCTTCGAGTATTAACAACATTGACTTCGATCGCCAACCCGCCTGCCAAGCGTGGCGATTACGGCACTATCCCCCATTCTTGGGGAGGCCTATGTCCAGCAGTGGAAGTTAAAAGGCTGATGGATGGATGGACTCTGACCAGACCCGAGCCCAATAGTGTAAGTAGTTAAATAAAACACTTTATTTGCTTTAACATTTGTGTTGCATTTAACAATTAAATTTGAACAATGACAGTTTCTATTATACTGAATATAGGGTGGCAACTCTGTTTCCATATAAAGTAGAATGTTCCTGGCACTCTAGTTATGGTAACTACATGTAGTATTGTGAGTCAGTTGTGGACTATTAATTTTTAGGGTTGCCACGTAAAATATTGTAGCGGTTTTGAATGCAAGAATTCACTTTTGATATCAAGTTATAATGAAGTTTGATCTTGAGTGTTAGGTCGAAATTTTGCAAAGCCTTTTTTGTTGTTCACGCAAAAAGAAATGTACCTAAGCGCACACTCCGTTGTTTAAGGCAACGAATAGGTTAGTGTAGGGCCCTCGCCCACTAATTAAACCCGCCATGTGCCGTCACTCCACACAGAAAGGAAGTAAACCTCACTATTGATCAAGGAATCGAACTTGATGCTTCTATCCAGATATTTCTAGGTTGTAAAACCTCGATTGTCGCTGTCGTCAAAATCGCTTAGGTTCTTTATAAATCATTTTTCATTATATCAAAACAAAAAACATAGCATCACGCCTGTATCCCCGAAAGGGTAGGCAGAGGTGTATTACATACCCACGATTCGCAAACTATGTTTAAGGCCTACGTAATAGGGGGCGAGCCTATTAATGTCTACCGGACACATTTCCAAACGCCGGGCTGCTAATGAGAATATTTCTTTTTACGAAAAAGCTCAATAACATTGTGCGACCCGGGTATCGACCCGAGACCACATGATCAGCAGTCGCACATACTACCGCTACATCACCGAGGCAGTTATATCCAAGTTCCATAAAGATCTTCAACTATATTAAATTGTTCAATACTGTGTGCGCGCCCAGCGAGGGACGCTATTGACCCTAAATTGACTCATAAATATTTGCCATAGCAAGGGAATAAATATTAATAGCTATATCACTAAAACCTACAAAAATATCAGAAGAAATGTCTGTGATGCAATATCGTGGAGGCTCCTAAGTAATGCAATAAATAATGTCGACCCAAATCCTGCAGCGGCCCTCACATATCATGGGACAGAACCCCATTAATACTAATATAGAGCTGGTATACACAGGACAGAAGCAGCCGTTCATTCTGGACAGTAAAAGGCTTCTAGGAAATAAGTAATATGTATTTATTTATATTAGAACTATTGTAAATGAACTCAATATAACTAGCGTACTACTATTAAAAATTAGCTTATTATATGAAAATCGTCGTCGCGTCACCCAGGACGTTAAGTATAAATGTGTTATCGAAATTAGCAGTCAATAGCAGTTGTAACCATGGCTGAGTTGGCAAAGCATCTGGATGGTATCCAGGAGATGCAGGTTCAAATTCTGCTCGTGACTGTTATTTTCGATTTCACATTTTCCACTTTGTGTTTAATGTATATGGCTAAGCATGTGAAATGCTAAAAATATATATAAAAATATCTAAATTAGCTTATGTTAATATTTGTATGTGGAAGTTATCATGCAAGAGTAGCTTTTTTTTATATACTACATGGATGGCAAACAAGCATACAGCCCACCTGATGGTAAGCGGTTTCCGTAGCCTATAGGAAAGGGTTAGGGAAGGTGGATAGGAAGTATAATAAGGAGAGGATAAGTAGTATACTAAGGATAACAAGAAGAGGTTAGGGAGTGGGTTTGGGTCTTCGGCGCTCTCACTCACTATACGAAACACAGCAGCAGGAGTAATTGCCGTTGTTACACGCTGATCTTTACTGAGAAAGTGATACTTCCCCGATCGAGCGGGCCCGTTCACGCTGGGATAAACAAGGCTCTGTCAATAGAGCGGGTCTTTTTTTATTGCTGATGATGGCAGACGAGCTATAGCCCACCTGATAGTAAGTGGTAACCGTAGCTCATAGACTCAACTATACCGTAGGACAATACTCTATTGTCAAGCCACTGCGCACCATTTCATTTCTCAGATATGAAATGAAAGAATAAACGGTTATCTTCTGCTACAGCCAAAACACACTGATGTGCTTCATGACCAGTCACACAGGAGACGGTGGTACCGACCCGTTTGGGCCCGATACCAAGTGAGTACCCCACTTGGTCTCCAGCTCTACCACCGGTAATGCAATGGGTGATAATTGCTTACTTCCCTTAGTCGCCTTGTACGATACCCGCCGGAAAGGATGGAGTGGTGACACTTGTATTCTTAGTCCATCACCACACGGATAGATTTCTGTGAAATTTGGAACACAGATAGATATATGTAACCTGGATGAATGTAATTTTCTAACTTATATACTAACTGACCTATTGAACTTCACTGGATGCACTAAGAATCAGACCAGGAGTTGACCACAGGCGGCCCGTAAGGTAAACCGAACTATCTGTCATACATCAAAGAACCCGTAAGGATATAGTCAGGTCTTATTATCATACATATTTTACCAGTAAGTATGTACAATAAATGGAGTTTTTAATGGATGATATAATTTTTAATAATATCCGGAATAAGCTATGTTAACTCGCGAGTGTATCCGCGGACGGTCACTAATATAATGACATCAATGTCCCGCTTGTCAGCCCTACATCAAACAATACGGTGGCAATGATTGTTGAGCCGTCTCACCGACACGGGTCCTCGACAATACCACACCGGTCTATTGATTTAACACAGTTTTGAACATCCTATGCATAATGAATGTGTAGAAAGAGACAGATAGTACCAATATTGAAGAACACTTTACAATAATATTGTTTGTATAAAAATACTTTTTATAGTTCGTAAAGCAGAGGTACATTTAGCTGTATAATATAAGTACTCCACTCTTGGACTGTAATTACTTTGAGGTCACTGTATGTGAGAATATCAGGGAGAAAAGGACAGGTAGTGAAAAGAATAAAAGGAAAAAAGAAGTTTAGACTACCGGCGCTTTCACTCACCGAACGAAATAAAACCGATGCTGGAGGTCAGCAAAGCTTCACTTTTAAGCAAGTCAGACTTCACGAGGAGTTAAGCAAATCTCTCAGGTATGCATTTATTTTCTTCACATCAAACTGCAAATATGGAGGATTTTTTAAATAGTGCCCCACAAAATTATAAACTAAAAATAGGTACAAGCTGTTTAATTTCTGTTTTAGTCATAAGGTAGAAACTATGGATATAACTACTATTCCTAATAAAGTAATTAAGAACTCTTTTTTCCTTCGTAAAAAGTTCATACGCAAATTCTGAATACTCAGGACTTTGATCTAATAAAAAGTTACGGCTAATATTACTGGCTGAATTACGAGTACCAACGTCCACATAGGCACTTAAATTCAAATGAATTAAAAAAGTTAGAGTTAAAAAAAATATAAGCAAAACGAAAACATGGAAAGTTGTTCTGAAAAACTAGCTCGGAGCAGGAGCCGTTTTTTCGTTCTTTTTTGCGTGTCTCCCGTCAATTGTGGCAAGAAGAGAAATACTCTTTGAATATACGGGTACTCGCTGAAATTACATTGCAGAAGAGTCAAAGGATTTCAGAAGTTTTTGTATTTCTGTTTCGTGTAAAATGTATAATTATTCCAGCGAGACATTTATTTAAACGCGACATCACGTGTCGGTTTCTCTACCAATCACAAGCGAGACGATACGATGTGGATACGATTTAGTAAGTTACATTCTACGGTCCCTGGTGTAGTTGCTGTCTATAGGCTATGGCAACCGCTTACCATCAGGTAGGCTGTGTGCTTATGTGTGACACATACGTTGTTTAATCATTTTTTGTGTCCTGTTTTTTCCGGCTAATATCCTAAACAGCTAGACCAATTTGTACGGAATTTTTTTCACTGGCATAAAGTTGATTTTATAAAGTGTAAGTAACTTAGGTCATACTTAAAAATGTGTTAAAATATAACAAAGACGAAGACATAATACAAGCTATCAAATCACAAAATAAAAATCTTTTGGAAGGTCTGACCGAGAGAGAGGCCTCTGCCACAGTAAAATACCGTAGGAGAGCACGGAACAAAAAGGAAAACCATGTAGTCCTCCAGGTAGCTCCAAAGCTGTGGCAGAGACTTACCTCTGTGGGAAGACTACATATAGACCTACAAAGAGTTATAGTAGAAGACCAGACACCCTTGATACAGTGCACCAGGTGTTTGGCATACGGACATGGTAGGAAATATTGCACAGAAAGCGAAGACTCGTGAAATTACTGTGGAGATCTTCATCTAAGAGCACAATGTCCACAACAGCAAGAAGGGAAACCACCAAAGTGCTGAAATTGTGTTAAGGCCAAGAACCCGGAGGCTGAATATCTGGTGTATAGTGATGCATGTCAAATTAGACGTAAAATGGATGCACTAGCAAGAATGTCCACTATATATTGTTAAGGGTACCCTAATGAATCCACAGGTGAAAAATAACTGCCACTATAAAGTGACACAGGCTAACCTCCAACGTAAACAATATTGGCTACAATGGAAATGATGATGGAAGCACAACGCAGAAAAATTGCTTGGGCCATGCTCCAGGAGCCATACGTTGGGGGTAAAAATCATATGAATACCTATAGGGGAGCAAGGATATTTCAGAACACCAACCAAAATGGAGGTACTGTAAAGGCGGCGATTGCCGTATTTGACCCAAACCTAGAAGCCACATTATGCACACAATACACTACAAATAACGTCTGCGTAGTAAAAATAAAATCAGTTGGTTGGGAAATCCTTGCCATATCATATTATTTTGAGCCAGACCAGCCTATATTGAACTATCTAGACCACCTATCGGTAGTAACTTCCGCAACCAGAATAAAAAAGATTATAATAGGGGGAGACGGAAATGCCAAACATCCATGGTGGGGAAGTCCTAAGGTGGACACCAGGGGCGACGAAATGGCAAGTGCTCTAGTGGAAATGGGCCTGCAAGTGCTAAACACAGGCGAGATGCCAACATTTGACACCATCAGAGGAGGCCGTCGACTGACAAGCAATGTTGACGTTACCGCTTGCTCAAACGACCTTCTAGACTTGGTGGACAACTGGGAAGTAGTCGAGGATCTTACCAGTTCAGACCACAACGGAATATGCTTTAAAATCTTCCTAAAAAAGAGTAAAGGACTCAAAATTAAACGAACAACCAGAATATTTAATAGTAAAAAGGCAAATTGGAACATATTTTTAACTGAATGTCCTGCGAACACAATTAAACTACATAATACAGAAACACAGATAGGAACCAGTATCACTAAAACGAATATAAGTGAAATAATGAAAAACACAGACAAAAGAGAAGAATTTCTTAAGTATTGCATGAAAATAGCAGAATTATCTATTGAGAGAAATAAAAATTAGAAAAAATAAGAAAACAACAACTATATGAATTTATCCATAACCATCTACAACTAGAATTAAAAGAAATTGTAACTATAATTTAAGGCAACAAAATTAAAATGTTAATATAATAAATTAAATAAACTATAAATAAGAATATAATATAGATAGCATAACAAGCAACATTGTTAAAATGCACTAAGAAATGTATCTATACAGATTAAAAAGAAATAGCCCATAGGAGGCACTACTATGTATACTAACATAAAAACCTGTACTTATATTACGACTAAATAAAGTTCCTAATACTGTTAGTAGCCCATGATCACAAAAAAAAAGAACTTGTTTTTGATAAATAATTAGAGTAAAAAAATACCTACATTCCAAGCGGATATAGTCAGCTAGTAAACTATGAAAAAGACATTAACTACTCTGTGTTTTTAATAATACTAAACAGCAGTTATGACAACAGGTCTCAGCTAGAGCGTTTATTATGCAAAAATAATAAGTATATTATATTTTTAGTAGATAAATCTAAAATAACCTATTACGTGAGATAACAGAAAAAAATTGTATGAACCCGTGATCTTATTATGCTGGGCTAACTTTGATGTACTTGTAACAAATTGAATTTGCACGGGGACTCGTCTCGTTGTGAATATGAATAAATGGAATCGAAAGTCAACTAACGAAGTTTTAGAACCGTTTAGAACATACATACGTTATACTAGTAATTCAAGATTATATTCGTTTTTAATTATCATTGAATCTTCAGGATCCTGAAAAGACAATCAATGGAATAACTGTGATTCGTATATTAAAATTTGACATGCTCAGTTATTTTACTAAAGCAAATTATTTGTAAATGTGGAAAAAGAAAAATTTACTGCGAGCAGAATTCAAACCTGCGTCCATCCACGCCACTTACGAGATGTACTGTATATATTCGTGTGGTGACGGACTAATAATACAAGTGTCACCACCCCATTATTTCCCACGGGTGTCGTATGAGGCGACTGCAGGAGATAGCCGTTTATTCTTTCATTTCATATTAGTGAAATGAAATGGTGAGCAGCGGCTTGACAATACTCTCAGTATAGTTGAGTCCATGAGCGACGGTTACCATTTACCATCAGATGGGCCGTGGCTCGTCTGCCACTACAAGCAATAAAAAAAAAACAATGTACCTATCGGATATTTCAGACTAATAGTAGCGTGGGTCTTAAAACACCTTATCCATCCATACATCAGCCTTTTTTTTTTAAACACCTGTATAGCATTAAACACAAAGTGAAAAATGTGAAATTGAAAATAACAGTCACGAGCAGGATTCGAACCTGCATCTCCTGGATACCGTCCAGATGCTTTGCCTATTCAGCCATCGTGACCCATGCTCCTGACTGCTAATTTCGATAACACATTCATACTTAACGTCTTTGGGTGACGCCTGCACCATCTGTCGGAAGTATTTTCATACTTTATACCGACCAGGTAAACTTAATTTTACAATTAAGATTTTACCTAATAATGACGCAAACCCTATAAATATTTAGATATGTTTATATATATTCTTAGCATTTGACATGCTTAGCAACATACATTAAACACAAAGTGAAAAATACCTAAGGTCAGGAGCAAGGGTCACGATGGCTGAATTGGCAAAGCATCTGGACGGTATCCAGGAGATGCAGGTTCGAATCCTGCTCGTGACTGTTATTTTCGATTTCACATTTTTCACTTTGTGTTTAATGTATGTTGCTAAGCATGTCAAATGCTAGAAATATATATAAAAATATCTAAATACCTGTATAGCAAATATGCAATGGAGATTGTAGCACTTTAGCTTAGTGATCCAATAGGTTCGGACCATTTACGGGCAGAAATAATTTGTAAGTTGCGAAATGTTAGAGCATAAATGAATGAAGATCGAACTTTATACATTTGTCTTGGCAGTTCCGGCAAGCCACAAAGGCTATTGCTTTTCTTATTTTTTTAATTACTCAACAGTAAATAAACCTCTTTAAATAAACGAGAAAGTGCTCCATTTGTTTTTTAAATATAGATTTTTTAATATCATATTAACGATGGCTGGAGTTCAGCCAAGCGTATAAGTTATGAAAAATTTTACTCAAGATATTTATGTTACGTAATGTTATGTTATTCAAGATGTGTTATTTTATGCTACGACTGAATAAATTGTTGAGTATTTTTTTTCAAATTTAATGTCGAAGAGAGATAGATAGAGACGATATTCCACATGTTTAAATCCTGATCGTCTGTTATTTGCGATTTCGTATTTTCGCACTTTGTGTTAATTTATATGGCTAAGCATATTAAATACTAACTAACTAACTTATCATCACGCCATTTCCCTTGCGGGGTAGGAAGAGAGAACAGAGTGCCAAGAGGCTATATTCTTGCATAAATCTCTCACTTCCTCAACATTCATAACTTTCTTCATATACGCTCGCTGGTTTCGGAGACTCCTGAGTCCACCTTCCTTCAAGACATGACCGATTTGGTCTAGGTAGGTGAGTCTCGGTCTCCCCCTGTACCTACATCCTTCCACTTTCGCATTGTTAATAAAAACAAACATATCAAAATAAATATCCTTTTTTACTAAGACAAGTTAAGTAAGTTATCCATGTGGTGACGGACTAAGAAAACAAGTGTCACCACTCCATTCTTTCCCACGGGTGTCGTACAAGGTGACTAAGGAAAGTAAGCAGTTATCAGCCATTGCATTACTGGTGGTAGGGCTGGGTACCAAGTGGGAGTACTCACTTGCTATGACCGGCCATGAAGCGCATCTGTGTGTTTGGGTTGTAGCAGGAGATAGCCGTTAATTCGTTCATTTCATATATGTGAAATTTATTTATTTTAATTATGACATCGCTCGGGTAAATCACCCTCACCTATTAAATAAAACGGCTGTAAGAATTCTCTTCGCCTGCATTGGTGGATCACTCTGGTATTATACCTATGCCAATACTCTGAGAGGGTGGGACTGCCCCAGTCCGAATGGGGTGTTCATGGTAGAATAAGCGATCCTAGTATTCTTAGAACTCTGCACAGAACTAGTAGTGTGAAGCCTTTAACGTTCAAAAGGTAAGATTTAAAGTAGCATGTGAATAGTTTATAAAACAGGGCTCGTGTCGTGAAAGATGCTAAGTGATCTTTGATGGGCGGCCGCTAATGGTTGCTGTGGACTGAATTAAGAGAGGACAGCGGATATAAGTTGATAATTATCGTTTTATTTGGGAAAAAAGATATATTTCCTGCCGTTTCTCTTTTATGTTTGCAATGGGAAATTTGAAAATTTAGGAAACTACGTTAGCTAAACCAAATTAGGAGTATATACCCTAGTTGGACACTTGCTGCTCAGAGGAATAATTGTAATGCTCTTTTGTATAAGCGTATATTGTTATATAATTTATGAGGTATCGGGTTCCCCCAACGGGGGAACTCGAGGTCCCCCGTGTCGGGCAGTGTTATTGAACTATTTCGTAAAAGAAATATTCTGAGTGGCAGCCCGAAGTTTGGAATTATGCCCGGTAGACGGCAATAGCCTCGCCCCCTATGACGTGGGACTTAAACATAACTGGCGAACCATGGGTGTGTAATACACCTCTGCCTAGCCCTTCGGGGAATACAGGCATGATGCTATAATTTATTTTACCACCATTGGAGTTTGAAACATTAATGAATATGTTATAAATAGAGTTACAAAGTAGACTATTACTTTTAATACAAACTTAGGTAAGGCTGGTTAATAATTTAATATACTGTAAATAACAGCAGGCTTCCCTGGGGCTATTATGTATAATTTCATTATCGATTCGCACGCACTTTTATATATCCCATTGTTATGAACCTACAAAATAAGAGCGTTAATAACATGACTGAACTGCTCACCTTGAAATTAACAAAGCATCACGCCTGTATTCCCTGAACGGGTAGGCAGCGGTGTATTACACACCCACGGTTAATTGAAATTAACTATTTCGTTTAAGAAGAGTGGGTATAGCTCACAGTTTTTTTTAAATAAAGAAGACGTGGTTCCTTATCTTTGAGGAATAAAAATGGTACTTCAGGGTGTGTAGTTAAGAGCTACGGGCTGTGTCGTCATCTCTTTGACTGTGGATTGGTGGGTAATCCAAAAATATAAAAATAATTGTAGGACTGCCTCACTATATGGAATGTCTTAATTGTAGTTATTATGTAAATACATCCGACAGATGGTACAGGGCACCCAAGACATGTGTTATCGAAATTAGCAGTGAGTGGATGTCACTGTGGAATCTGGAACACTTTTTCAGGAGATGCAGGCTCAAATCCTGCGCATATCAATTCAAATATAGATATTTTGCGCACTTTGTGTTCATTTGTATGTGTAAGTTTATAATTGCTCGGTGAAAGAAAACGTCTTGAGGGGACCTGCATTCTCAATGCCTTAATGAAGTCCACACAGAGCTAACGCGGTTGACTACGACCTATATTCGAGAGGAGACACATACCCAATAGTGGAATACAATTTTTTTTATTAAGGCGGGAGCAATGTGTGCTTAAGGTGTGTTGCTTTAAGCCTCGGCTGTATCCTACATTAATGCTGTACGAATACTGCTAAGTTCTTATAGTCAGGCAACTTTTCGGCCAAGCCACTACTCTTAAAACAGCATTCCCTAACAGACTTCACGCGAAAATCCACCACCGTAATCATCTTGTTGCTTCTTCAGTTATCATCAAAACTTCTTTTAGTCGCAAATTCTTCTTTTTTCTTGGACCCTATTTATATAATAAATTACATAAAATTTTGTCATTGTATGTGTTAAATAAACATACTTGCAAATTTACTCTATATGAATGGCCAGAAAAGCACTCTTACAGCAGCACTGAAAGCTTGTTGGATATTTTAATATGACTACTAAATGATGTAAATAGCACGCACACAATTATACATACTCTCTCACACACACACACGCACATGAACGCGCACACACTCACACACACGCACACAAACACCCTTTGCCTCACATATCAATGTACTTATATAATGCGGTATCCGAGTGGAGACCTGGTGACCTGGTACACACAGGTATTTTCTGTACCTACCACAGGCACCAGCGATCCACAACTTGTTTTTCTCTTTTCCCATCGGGCAATGGACAGGGTAGTGTGGGGCCCTCACCCACTAAATAATCCCACTGTCTGCCGTATCTCAGCCTGTACTGGCGCAATACTGGACCTGTGTGAATTTCCACACACCGGAGCGTCGCACTTGCTGGTCCATCTACCCGCAGCCTGAGCTAGAGTGGAACAGTACCTAAGGTGTTGGAAAAAGAAAGAACAACAAATTGTTAATTTGTTGTTAAAACAGTAGTATTAAAATTGGCTGAGAAACAATTAGCATTAAATCAACGCTCTAGTCTGCAGTTTGAGCCTGTAGTAAAATCGACCGCTGTTCATTATTAGAGCGCACTCTGCGCATCTTCAGGCAATACTTAGCGACTCATCACCCAAATTGAAACACTGAAAACAATGTCTTGTCAAATAATATTCGCTTTTTAGCTGGAAAGTTCGTAGATGTACATTAGCGAAACTCAAGGGAATTTAGCATTTTAGTATGAACTTTAAGAATGTTTATAAGGTGTCAGCTTAAAGGTCTTGTTGAAGGCAGCACCTTTTAAG
Source organism: Leucoma salicis (assembly GCA_948253155.1). Classification (NCBI taxonomy): domain Eukaryota; kingdom Metazoa; phylum Arthropoda; class Insecta; order Lepidoptera; family Erebidae; genus Leucoma; species Leucoma salicis. The sequence goes on from OX411812.1 coordinate 2,811,197, forward strand.
GTTTAAACATTAACGACAAAAAGTATAGTTTATTGTCTAGCCGTAATAAAGAACCACAAAAAAAAATAAGAATTAATTATTTGCGAATATGGAAAAAGATAACTTTATTGCAAGCGGACGAGAGAGAGAGAGAGCGAGAGAGCTCGCAGTAAAGTTGAAATATTTTATTTAATAGTAACTATGGGCAAATGGGCATCATAGAAGGTGGAAAAAGGGATGACAATGTGGGGCTTGGGACCTCAACCTTCCTACTCACCACAGGTAACGGTTGAAAAACGTGTGCAACGACATTGGATGTCTCTCGGTTTCAAGTCACACTGGCACTGGTTTTCTATTTATACAATTTATACGATGTTTAATGAGAATTTGTCTGCAGTGCTATATTAATAGAAAATAGGTACATCACCTAACATGTATGAAAATTGTATTTATTTTAATTTTAATTTTAGATATTTTATGGTTGCATGCAACTTGTGGCTCAGATATTCAGATAAAGAAAAAATATGATTTATTAGATATACGTTGTTTCTAACTTTAATAACTTTATATTAAATGAAGATATCGCATTTTTTTTCTTAAAATCCATTTGTCTAAGAAATAAAACTTAGAAAACATAATTGAAATAGATCCATTAGTTTTTCCGTGATGAACAATCAAGACGGACAACGGTAGACCTCTATAATTTTCTATTATAAAGCTGTAACAGAGCTGTGTCTGTACATTTAAGAAATTTGAGAAAAAAATACTGTATAAGACTATATAGGCGTGTCTGAACACAAAACAATTCTTTTTAGATTTTTTGTCCGTTTATCTGTTTATCTGTTTGTTCATTCGCGCATCACGCAAAAACTACCGAACGGTTTTTGATGCAACTTTTTATTTGATAACTCTTGATTATTAAGTATTTATATAAAATAATTTAAAAACAGAGTGCATGTATCCTCCAGAAAATTAAAACATTTATATCATAGAACCATTCAAAATACACATCATGTATTCCTCGTCATTCAATATGATAAGAACAGCGTCAGTCCGACACTGGAAACATGAAAACAGAAATCCAATAGCACGAGGTGATCCGCACAGATTTGGCGAGATCTTTGACTTAGTGAATATTTACGTAGACGTGACACATGTCATGTCTGTGAGATGGTTCTGTAACAGTATTTTTTACAACTCACTTTTACCCTCTGTCACAAAAACAAAACATAATATAGTTTCACGCCGGTATTCTCGGAAGGGGTAGGCAGAGGTGTTTTACACACCCACGATTCGCCATCTATGTTTAAGTCCCACGTAATAGAGGGCGAGCCTAATGCCGTCTACCTGGCACTTTTCTAAACTCCAGGCTGCTACTGAGAAGTTTTCTTTATACAAAAAAGCTCAATAAACATTGCCCGACTCGGGGATGGAATCCGTAACCTCATAATCAGCAGTCGTACACACTACCGATGCACCACAGAGGCTTTTAGGCTCGTTATTAGACTTCATCAGCCGTCGAGAAAATCTCTCAGAGATTTACACATGAGGAGGCCTCATGGGGTGGATCCGTTGTCTCGATCTCAAAGTGCAAATATAATTACGTATTAGAAATTTAGCAGTTAAGAGCAGTTGTCACGATGGCTGAATTGGCAAAGCATCTGGACGGTATCCAAGAGATGTAGGTTCAAATCCTGCTCATGACTATTATTATCGATTTCACAATTTCCACTTTGTGTTTAATGTATAAAAAATAAAATCTAAAGTACAAATTATTTGTGAATAAAGAAAAAGAGATTTTTAGTAGGAGTGGGAATCGAACCACGCATCTTTTCCAATCCGGGGAAGTGCTTAGTTTGAGAGCTTTTGTGTTGACTTTATTCAAAAATAATTTGTACTTTAAAAAGTAGCGGAGCATGTCAATTGCTAAAAGAAATAGATCTAAAATGTTTTGAAATAAAATCTAAATAGGTATTTTTGTAATTTCAGTTCTTGATATTACCACTAGGATGTCACTGCTGCTGATAGTATTATACCCAAAGTATAGTGTATTATAACCAAAAGGCGGTTGCTGGTCTAACGAACACATCCATGAGGAAATCAGCGAGACTGCGGAAACGGGTGTCACATTGTCTCCTAAACCGATGTTTATTTCCCAACGAGAAGTATGTCATATCTATTTCTCAATATATTACATAGTCTTTGTCCTAGATAGAGAAGCAATATCAAATGTATTGCAGCAGAGGCTCTCATAGAGTCACGTGGATCACAGGAATTTATTACTTTCCTGTGATTCGTAGGTATGTTTTACACTTGCATATATTTGGCGAAAATATAAGGAAATATCCCTATAAAAGATCAAGCTGGCAGATATTTGAAAAGACTTGACAGTATCAAAATCTCACGGCTGTGCCTTGACCATTTTTGTACCTATGCATTTCTTGATTACTATCTAAATTATATTTAAACTTTATTTTTTACTAACCTTTGCCCGCGGCTCCACCGCAGCCAAAAGCTAGTTTTTAGGTAATATCTTAGGTTCCCGATATTGTAGCGGGATAAAATGTATACCAGTCGTTAAGTCTATATAAGAGCTATCAAACAAGAAAAATGCATCAAAATCCGTATAGTAGTTATTGCGTGATGCGCGAACAAACAAAGAGACAGACCGATAAACAGACAGACAAGAAATCTAAAAAAAATCCTTTTGTGTTTAGACACGCCTATATAGCCTAATTCAGTTTTTTTGTTTAATATATTAAATGTACAGACAGAGCTCTGTTACAGCTTTATAATATATATATATATTTTTCCGTTTTAACGCTTGATAAAAGTTATGGCCATGTATGCTCATGCGGATACTGAGTTCGTAGAGTGAACGGATTCTTTGAAAGAACCAGCACTTTCTAGCTTAATGGCCTCTTATTGTTAAATTCGGCTAAAATGTAGCCTATGTTACTCGAGCTATAATAGCGAATCGATTGACACCTTATTCCCCAAAATCGGATATATTTTAGGCGCTACAAATGAATATAGTTACGTAAATACAAACATACATACATAGACTGCTAAAATCGTAACCCTTCCTTTTGGCTTCGCCGTAGTCGGGTAAAAAGTACATTAATTCCATAAATTAAATATATACTATCATATATAATTCCATATCTACTTTGATCGTTCGAGTATTACCATGTATTTTGACTTCGACTTACACTGTTTTCAAACAAACAAACATATTATGTTATTGACATCAAAAAAACATTCTTAACCTAGAAAAACACAAGAAAATACAGAATACAGAATTTCAAAGGTCAAAGGACAATAAGGCAATGATGTCACAGTGCAGCAATTAAGATGCACTGCAACGCTATCAGTAGGTATTATAAGAATACATCGATTATATTTATATGTAATATCCTATGCCCACGAGAACAAGGATTACTTGGTGCAGGTCATTGTCTTTAAAAACAAAATTATGCCCATTAAAGCGATATTATATTTTTTTACTATTGAAACACAGTTTTTTCGGAGTTAGTTTAGTTTTATAAATAATAATCCACAAAAGCCTTTTCTTCTTTTGTTACCGCATCTGTTGGCGATATAAGAACTTTTCTCTTCCTAACTTAATGTAACTGACATCTCCAATTCATTTAATGATAACAATATCTTGCTAATGGCCTCTTAAATAATATTTACTGATATTGGTTCCCACATCTATATATTATGACTAGATTCCGCCAGCGACATCGACTGCATCAACTTCAGATCATAAGTACTGCACTTAACGGCGCACTAATGATTTCTTTGCAAAAAATGCTATCCCGCAGGAACCAACAATTTATCCGGGATATAAAACAGCTTTTGTCATTCTTTGGGTTTTAAACTATACGCATACAAAATATAATGATTACCAGCTTAGTAGCTATGGCGTAAAAGCATTGTAAAATATCCTCCTCCTCCTCAAGTCACTCCCTCACTGTTGAGGATCGTGGCTTCGATGGAAGCTTTGCAGTAGGCTCATATATAGGTATCTGCAGTTTTCCGGACACCTGATCGGACCACCGTTTTTGAGAGCGTCTTCTTGGCCGTCCATCCACATTTCCTGTTATTATAAGTCTTTCAAGGTTATCCGTACTACGGCGCGCTATGTGTCCGAAGTACTGCAGTAGTAAAATATAATATAGTATAAAAAACATGCCTTGCAAGATTTGCACTTGTATTGGACTTGATAGTATGGTCTTTGTAGTCCGTGGTTAGGCACTAGGCTATCGGTGCACTTAGCTCGATACACTGTAAGAAAGTGGGGTAGTTCTCCGGTCAATAGAATAAGTGTCGTGTTTGTATTCCATGTGGAAATGGACTGAGAATACAAGTGTCACCACGGCATTCTTTTCCGCGGATGTCATACGAACCGATTAATGGAAGTAAGCAATTATCAATTACATTACTGGTGGTGGGGTTGCAAAATAAATGTGAGTAATCACTTGTTATCGGATTCGAGCGAGTCGGTACTGCTTTCTCCCGTGTGTTTTGAATTTAGCAGGAGATATCCTACGTGAGTATAGGTTAATTAAGGCATTTTAAAATATCAGTAGGTACTATAAAAATCCACTGAAGTATGTAACACGGTTCCAGTGGTTCCACTATTGCAGGCGGAGAGACGCCACACGGGGGGTATATTTAGTAGGTAAGGGGGATGGAGTATGCGCTTACGTACTTTTTCTCCCGCCTTAACAAAAAAAAAGGTAGAAGAAATACTAAAGTTCCCAGCCCCGTCACTTTTAAAACTATTTTAATTAAATATTTAAGCTATAGTTTGGAATTGTGCCCAGTAGTCGCAACAGGCTCGAATCATTACGCGGCGCTTTAGTTATATTGACAAAATTTAATGTTGAAACTTCTGCTTACTCATTTGGTAAAAAAAGGCGTGTATCTATTAAAAAAAAAGAGACTTGTCACTGGCAAGAACTGGTCTACCTAGTTTTTAGGTTATATCTCAGGTCTTTTATATATAGTAGTGAGATAAAATAGATACCAGTTTTCAAGTTTAATCAAGAACTTAGTACACAGTACAGTATTTCCGTGTGGTGACGGATTAAGAATACAAGTGTCACCACCCCATTCTTTCCCACGGGTGTCGTATGAGGCGACTAAGGGAAGTAAGCAATTATCATCCATTGCATGACTGGTGGTAGGCCTGGGTACCAAGTGGGAGTACTCACTTGGTATCGGGCCCGAGCGGGTTGGTACCACCATCTCCCGTGTGACCGGCCATGAAGCACATCGTTGCGTTTTGGCTGTAGCAGGAGATAGCCGTTTATATTTCATTTCATCTGTGACATGAATTGGTGAGCAGCGGCTTGACAATACTCTCGGTATAGTCGAGTCCACGGGCGACGGTTACCATTTACCATCAGATGGACCGCGGCTCGTCTGCCACTAAATGCAATAAAAAAACAAAAAAACCTAAACAAAAACCATTAAAATCCGTTCAGTACCTAGCTAGTTATTGCGTGATGTGACAAACAAACAAAAAAGAAATATAAAAACATATTTTGTGTTTTGTATAATTTTTTTAATTTTTTTGGCGGAAATAATGTACCTAATCGCACACCCCGTCGTTCGGGGCAACGAACAGGGTAGTGTGGGGCCCGCACCCACTAAAGAAACCCGCCGTGTGCCATCTCTCCGCCGTTATTGGCGAGCCACTGGAACTATGTTTCATTCCTTCGATGGTCCGCCGGCGGCTTACCCTTTCGGGTACCCTCTACTGAGCGATGCATCCGCAGAGAAGCGTCGCACATTCGCGGGAGGCCTTGCGGGTGGCGGACGTTCCCCGGTCCATCCACCCGCATCCTCAGCTAGGGTGGCATGAGGCGCAAGTACTCACGCCTGCGCTGCCCCAGTCGCTGGCGGCGGTTTGGGTCAGCGGAAGAATCTTCCTCCCTGGCCCTCTCCACCGCTTCCTTCCGCGAGATAACCTCCTCGCAGAAGTCAGCGACCGCGGCCCAATTCCTGTCGCTGCCGAGCATCGCTCTAACGACGCTCGGCAGCGAGAGGTCCCCCCTATTGCCGCGACGAGTTCACGGCGCTGCCCGTCCCAAGCCAGGCACGACTCGAGCGTGTGCCGCGCCGTGTCCTCGTCGCAGCCGCAATGGTGACAGCCCGGAGTCACTTCCCTCCTTGCGATATGTGCAGATATCTGCCGCAGCAACCATACCCCGACAGCACCTGCACCAGTCGGAAGGTAAGGACTCCATGCTGTCGCCCCCCCACTCCTCCAGCATAGGCTGGAGCGCCCCTACGGTCCAGAGAACGGCGCGGGGCGTCTCCAGTCGCACCCTCCAACTGGCCGTGGCAGCACGGTGGGCGTCGCCCTGCCACCTGGCCACCTCGCTGAGCAGGAGGGTGCCGCCTATATAGCCTAAAACAATTGTTTTTATCTCAAATATCTTAACTGTATATAAATTTTTACTTGATTTTATTCATTCTTTGTGTCACTTCATCGAAGACGTGAGAAAGCGTGGGAGCGAGGGGTGTATCCAGCACCCCTGTTAGATCAAGGCTTATCAACCTTTACCGGATCCTGCTCGTTGAGTAGAAAGAGCGACTTGTACGACCGAGCACAGGGCAGCCTCCGTAGAGGAGTTAAGTCCAATTATGGATGAACGACTGATAGACTGAACCTGTCTACTACACAAAAGGTTTGTAAAGCAATACAGCATGATACACGTGCTAATCTTTTGTGGAGTCTATGACACTTTTTTTAAAGTCACGAGTGAATTATGTGGTGCTAATAGTCTTTAAAAATATAATTATACTAGCCTTTGCCCGTGGCTTCGCCGCAGCCAAAAGCTAGTTTTTCGGTTATATCTCAGGTTTCCGATATAGTAGTGGGATAAAATGTATACCAGTTTTTAAGTCTAATCAAGGCCTTTTAAAATTAAAAAAAGTTTCATCAAAATCCGTTTAGTAGTTTTTGCGTGATCCGCGAACAAACAACCAGACAAACAGACAAAAATTCTTAAAAAAAGTGTTTCCGTTTAGACACGCCTATATAGCCTATTACAGTAATTTTTTCTTAAATATCTTGAATGTACAGACACAGCTCTGTTACAGCTTTATAATAGTATATAGATAGAAAAGAAGCATGTCTCCTTGTACCCTAAGTACTTTTTAATTGGTAATCCCGTGTTCCCTGATCCAATATTTCAGCGTGTCCTTAAACTGTTCAGTCGAGTCACGTCAACGCTTGTCGTGTTTCTGAAATTTATCTCAGCTGACGTTATTAAGTTCTTGGAAATTAGTTTTAAAGCTGAATACAAAAATTCATTTGACTATAGTGTAAGCTTGGTATTATGAAACAATATCTATTAATTATTAACTTTCATACCGTAACAACTGGACAAACTTTTTACTCGCAATCAGTTAACCTAATTATGAGTATTTGGGCTCTTACAATTATGACGGGATTCATTAGGAATGTTTTTCTCTGGACCATCAGCATCACCATCATCATGAGTCTAGCCCTAGTATCAACTATAGTCATTGTTTTTTTACAAAAGAATTAATTCAATACTACATTAGCAGATTGGAAATGGTCAGTAACTGACAGATAACTGTTATTTCCCGCTATAACCTCACTTCAGGTACTTCACGGTCGGTCACCGGACAGCGGTGGTACCGACCCGATCAGGCCGGATGACAAATGAGTACGCCCACGCCATGCCTCGTATGATGACACTTGTATGCTTCTTATTACATCATCCATCCATCCATCCATCCGTCAGCCTTGCATCGTCCACTGCTGGACATAGGCCTCCCCAAGAGAACACCACAACGAGCGGTCCCGTTATGGGGGATAATGCCGTAATCACCACGCTTGGCAGGCGGGTTGGCAATCGCAGTGGATGTTGTTAATACTCGAGGGAGAGCTACTGCCCACTCCCCCGGTATTCCCTCGGTCGGCTCTTACGACTCCCGTGGGTAGAGAGGGGTGGGACAATTCTAAAGCTGGCCCCACACGGCTTATTACATCACCGCACGGATAATCATTCCGAAAAGTTCTTATTAAAGTATCAATTTACTATTTGTTTTAGTCTTTTAGGAGCATGTTTAAAACGAGAAAAAACAACAGGTAAATCAAAAAAGGTTTTAATATATCCTTTGAAGAATCATTACATAAAATAATAAAACTTAAAACAACAATTCCTCTTAGAACATATAGCATAGCATCACGCCTGTATTCCCCGAAGGGGTAGACAGATGTGTATTACACACCCACGACTCGCCAGCTATGTTTGAGTCCCACGTAATAGGGAGCGAGCCTATTGACGTCTACTGGACACATTTCCAAACTCTTAGAACCAACTTAAAAAGAACCTTCTCTTATCACCGACTTCTCTGCTACTTCTTGGATTTTAACTCCTGTTTCTTCTTAGCAGACAGAGTTCTACAAAGAGTCTCCTGAACTATAGCGTCGTCTCTTTCTTCCAATGCTTGGCTTAATTCAGGTGACCAACGGGCTTCTATATTTGAAAAAAATTAACATAAACAACCTGAATTTATCGATGGTACTACACACTATCAATAAAAAATATTCTTGTCGGAATCTAGAAATCTTACTGAAAGCGGTGTACATACATATATACCAAAAAATATTTGTTCGTTGTTTAGGAGTGTCATTATACAATGCCCAGGTATTGTCCAGGGGGGTTAGGCAGAATCTCATATCTCACATGTCGATCGTATCGTGTTCACTGTTAAGAATTTGTTGAATTGGTTGAGAAACTGACGCGTGATGTCACAATAATCCGTTGGCCAATCATGGTGATCTCTCAACCAATCACAGTGATCTCGATACGATCGACATGTGATATATGAGATTCTGTCTAACCCCCAGATCATCCTTTATCATAGTTAGGTACCTAGTTTGTTTTAGATGTTATAAATCTACCAATACTTAAATTCGTTTCTCGTTAGAAATTGAAGAGGTCCCTTATGTATCTACGAAGTTTAATGAACAAAAAACAACGAAATTAATATGAGTAATAAATTATTTAAATTAAACACAAAGTGGAAAATGTGAAATCGAAAATAACAGCCACGAGCAGGATTTGAACCTGCATCTCCTGGATACCGTCCAGATGCTTTGCCATTTATATAAACATATCTAAATATTTATAGGGTTTGCGTCATTATTAGGTAAAAATCTTAATTGTAAAATTAAGTTTGCCTGGTCGGTACAATGTATGAAAATACTGCCGACAGATGGCGCAGGCGTAACCCAGAGACGTTAAGTATGAATGTGTTATCGAAATTAGCAGTCAGGAGCAATTGTCACGATTGCTGAATTGGCAAAGCATCTGGACGGTATCCAGATGCAGGTTCAAATCCTGCTCGTGGCTGTTATTTTCGATTTCACATTTTTCACTTTGTGTTTAATGTATAGTGCTAACGCATGTCAAATGCTAAAAATATATATAAAAATATCTAAATATAAATTATTTAAATTCAGATTTTAATTCTGAGTTTGAGGGCAATACATTGCCACCAAAATGTATATAACATTATGAACCTCTAGTAATATTACTATGAATACCATCATCAAATGCCATCTTTATTCAAATTAGAGGTCAGTAGTCAGTAGGCAGTTTATTGAAATGACCTACTGCTGCCTTTTTGGGATTAATTAAATCGAGTTTCCCAACGATATGCTTCATCACGTACCAACAGTAAGGTCTTCGAGTAACTGACATCTGTCTCTCTGTCTGCCGAGAACGTGGACTTCGTTGTATGTTTGCAGCTCCCGCATTCGCTCTAGGGCCGCTCCGATGCGGGCATGTCTATCCTTCTTGGCAGCTTCTGCCATACCCCAGGTTATCAGGAAGCTAGAGAAAACATACATCTTGATATGAAACATCCATTGGCTCGCCTTGGCAGTATAATCTACCCGTATGCCGTAACAGCAAACGGTATGACGCTGTCATGCCGTCATGTCCTCTATACGTCAGCGCTCCTAGCTCCTTTGTATGTGTGCATACCTCGTATTTTTTTTCTTAATAGTTTTTATTTTTATAAGAAGTAGGCCTGAAATAGAGTATGGGTGTAAAGTTGTGAAAGGAGATGCTCCAATGGTTTGGGCATGTGGAAAGAATGCCGGACGAGCGATTGTTTAAGAAGATTTTTAATGCGAAAGTTTTCACTTTGATATATTTACAGGGGGAGATCGAGACTAACCTACATAGACCAAATCGGTCGTGTTTTGAAGGAAAGTGTAGTCAGGAGCCTCCAAAACCAGCGAGTGCATGAATAGAGCCTTTTGGCACTATTTTTCTTCTACCTACCCCGCAAGGAAAGGTTTTTTAAATTATTATTACAATGAAAGTAATAAAAAAATTGATTTAAACAAAGCTCTATTCTTTTTTATTATTTTACTTCTAAGAGATTACTGATGATAAGAGTTTAGCGCCTCTAGCGCCCTCAAAAGAGTCTACATTAAACATAGTCTCATAAATGAATATCCTGAAAAGTCTAACCAGCTATCTTCAACCAATAGCTTAGTACAGAGTGGTACAAATGACAAAGGTATGAATTTGTCTCGCAGTAGCTCCGGCATCCCGAAGTACTTTATCTCCTCTTCAGTTTCCACTGACATTTCTATAGCTGAAACAAAAATACCTATACTTTCGGCAATTATTTATAATTATGTCGGAGTAATATATATTAACTATGTTCTCCGACATAATTAATATATATATATATATAATTAATATATAATAAATAATAGATAATATAATATATTATATAGGTTATTATATAGATTGCGTAATTAGATTATTGCCATGGTGGCAGACGAGCCACGGCCCAGCTGATGGCAAATGGTAACTGTCGCTCATGGACTCGACTATACTGAAAGTATTGTCAAGCCGCTGCTCAACATTTAATTTCACAGATATGAAATGAAAGAATTAACGGCTATCTCCTGAAACACACCAATGTGTTTCATGGCCGGTCACATGGGAGATGGTAGTACCAACCCGCTCGGGCTCGATAGCAAGTGAGTACTCCCACTTAGTACCTTGCCCCACCACCAGTAATACAATGGGTGATAATTGCTTACTTCCCTTAGTCGCCTCATGCGACACCCGTGCGAAAGAATGGGGTGGTGACACTTGTATTCATAGTCCGTCCCCACACGGAGAATTACAGTATATTATATTGGGAATTTCCTTAGTAAGAACCGTCACAAGATAAGTAAAGGATATCATTGCACTTTTGTATAGTAGCTAATGTTTTCATAATCCAAGATGGCGTCGGCGCTATTGCAGGGAAAGAACGTTAATTCTGTGTTGAGACATCGCACCGGCAAGAAAATGATTTGATACCTATTTTTTTTTTAAATACCAATTCAAGAATTCGAATAAATCCAAATATATATTATAATTTGGATTCAATTTCTTGTATCCTACTACAATAATGTGGAAGATGGTACAGATTCTGCATCTTTTCAATCTTTTGCCATGACATAATTATATTTTTTAAGATATACATGGGTTTATAAACAAACGCTCTACGGTGACCAATCTTTGTCAATTTCTTGACGTCACTTTAGAGGCAATGAACAATGGGTTCCAGATTGATGCCGTGTATACCGATTACTCAAAGGCGTTTGATAAAATATCTCATGATATCTTAATTAGTAAACTAGAAGCAATCGGTATACACGGTGACCTCCTGAGATGGCCCAAATCTTATATACGTGAACGTACTCAAGCGGTTGCTGTCAAGGGATATACTGCCATTTTTATACCGATCACGTCTGGCGTACCCCAGGGCTCCCACCTTAGGCCGTTGCTTTTTAATATATTTATCAATGACGTAGTTAACGTGTATAAAAAATTCTAACTAACTCTTATATGCTGACGATACAAAAATATTTAATATTATTAAAACAGAAAAAGACTGTCAAGATTTGTAGAATGACTTAGATCGTTTAAGTCGATACTGTATCAACAATAGTTAAGCCTTGAATGTTGATAAATGTTGTTCTATTACCTTTACGAGGAAAAAGAAAATAATATCTTATAGTTATTATTTACTCGAGACGAAATTACGTAAAGTTGATGAGGTGAGAGACCTGGGAGTTCAATTAGATAGTCAACTATCATTTGAGCAACATTTATGTAAAATTCGTAATAAAGTATATAGAATGCTAGGATTTCTTCTGCGTCAGACCACTAATTTTAAAAACCCTAATACCCTTATTTGGATTTTCAACTCACTCGTGAGAACCCATCTGGAGCATGCTTCAACTGCTTGGAACCCACAGTACGCCATTCGCGTGGATATGTTGAAGGGCTTTCAGCATACATTTTTAAAGTGTCTTTATAAAAGATTTAATTCCTTTGACACTAAAAAAATAAATACTTACTTTAAAACTTAGAAGAGAACACAAAGATCAAATATTTTTGTATAAGTTAATAAACGGTCTAATCGATTGCCCATATCTGGCAAGTAAAATAAAGTGTTGTGTTTCCAGGCTGGACAAACGTAAATATCGTAAAATTAATACGTTTCTTTCCCCACGTGCCAAGACTAACTATAATCGGAATCGATTTATAATAAGAGCATGTGACGCTTACAACAATAAGTATCAACACATAGACCAATATTTTATAAATTAGGTGAGTTTCCATCTGCAATAAAAAAATGCAGTTAAATTTCGGCACTTTATTTAATGATTAGGTATATTATATTTTCCAAATGAAATCATATATATATACTATGTTATATAATGTGTTTTGCTTTACGAATGTATTGTAACTAGTATTAATTAGTATAACTTATTCATAAGATCAAGTATTAGCTCCCGTGTGTTTAAGATTAATAATTAGCAGTGAAAACTGTATTGGCTTATGTAATATCCATTAAGTTTATCTATTGTAACAATTTGTTTATAGCTGTTTTTTTTCAAATAAAAAAAAAATACCTAATAAATGTATCTAAAGTGGAATTAGAGAACTCCTGTGTGTACTTACAGGCGCTCTCGGTTACAGGTGTTGGACCGTGGATCTCCGGTTCCTGTTGTTCTTCTTTTGGAAAAATAATTATGTTAGAACGGGTATATTATCAAGACTATCTACCAAAGCAGTTTTAATAGTAACCAAAAAGAAACTGAGGAGTTTGAACTAATTCCATTTATGAATTAATTTTTTTTCTTTTATTAGGAACTTCCATCCGACCCATTGCTTAAACAGAGTTTTCCCATAATAGAAGAGAAATTGGCTGTAACACTGATCTAATAATTTGGCTTTGAGTTTTTTCGGAGGTTAATTTCTCTTGCCTCTTTCTCAACTGGCTGTGATACTATTATATTTATTTCTTGGATGGTTCATGGATCTACCGAAACCAGTGGTACAGCAGTGTCACTCTATTATGTTGAAAATTTTGGAAATAGGATCAGCTATCTCATGGTGAACGACAAACATTTTGCAGGTTCGAGAGACTTTTCGAAAATATGTTTCTGTTTATAATTTATCATGGCAAAATCGTGAGAAAACCTATTATATAGCTAACAACGATAGATATTATTTTTTATATTAAAATACTAGATGACCCGCTATACTTCGTATCACCTACAATTTATTTTATCAGTGATAATCAATCCTAATCAATTTACATCGTGTAAATTTTGGATTTTGATAGGTTAATAAATTAAACTTGCTTGTAATGCAAATTAATTAGAAAGAATGACAACAAAGTTGCCAATACAGATTTTTTAAATTTTTCTCCTTTTTTTATAGGGTTCCCCTTTTTTCGAGCGATTAAAACACAAAAACAATTATTGAAATCGGTGAAGCCAGTTTTGAGTTTTAGCGAGACTAACAAACGGCAATTATTTTTTATTATATAGATAGATAAATTAAACATCTATCTATATAAAAATCAATTGCTGTTCGTTAGTCTCACTAAAACCAAAAAATGTCTTGACTGAATTAAATATTTTTTTTGTTTTATTCGCTCTACTAACAGCAGTAGAAAAGAAAATAGATATACAATTTTGTATGGGAATCGCGAAAAAGTTATGGACCTGTCTTTTGCCTAACAGGTGACAAAATGGCAGCTACTGTCATTCTGCTTAATTCGTTTTAATAACAAGCAAGTTTCTCATAATAACCCATTGAAATTCAAACCTTAGACGATGCAGATTGATTAGGATTGATAATCACTGAAATTGTAGGTGATATAAAGTTCACAGGGTTATCTAGTGCTAAATTAAAAGAAACATATCTTATTACTTCTCATTTCTTCTTCGATATGTTCACCTTCTCCGCCCTCGTAAAATGCTGATACCTATAAAAATGCATAAATCATTATCTGATTGAGGCCAAGACCATATAACAAAAAAAAAAATATAAGAGCAATAGAAATAATCAACCTCATTCATGATTTTTAGTTTTTTATTTTTGCTGAGGATGGTAGAATGATTATGACCCACCTGATAGTGTTTTAACTGTCACTCATGGTCAATAGGTAATACAAAATATACATCATTCCAGAGATTACGAAAATTAGAAGTATAAATAATATATTATAATATCAAGTTCTAATTATAAGAATCTGTGGTTCATCTAATTTTTTAACTAAGTCACTTACATGTGTTGTGCTAGAAAAACTCTCTGGAGGTGGTGGTACTTCCAAATTTTCTTCTCTAAATTGTTTTCTAAAATAAATTTTCAAAGTATAAATTCGCTAATCATGCGACAGATTTCAGTCCTTAGAGAATCTGGGAATTAAATGTCGACTTTTCTACGAGAACAATTTAGCCATACTTTATTCCTACGCGTATGTCCATATCTATTAGTGGACAAGTTCTTGGTATCATTTTTTTATATATAATTAAGCTTAAAGTACAAATTATTATTTGTGACTGAGGAAAAAGAGAGCTTTAGTGTGAGCGGGAATCGAACCTGCGCCCCTTCCAATTCGGGGAAGTGTTTTAAGCCGCAGAGCCACCGCACTGACCTTCGGCCATATCCAATCTCCTCATAACACTTGTCTTTACGACCAACGCCTCCTATCGGATGCATTTACATGCATTCATCCAATATATACTGTGAAGGAAATACATACACAACTATCAGGCTGAAAAATTGAATTTGATGCTAGACTGACCAGAATTGAAGCTTCATTGTCCAAAATCGAGAAAACCAACCAAAGAGATCGAGAAATCTATTGATTTCACTAGCTCGCAATATGACGAACTAAGAAAAGGAATGCAAGGAAAGCCGGGTGTATATATCTACTGTGGAGGAAAGAATGGAGGAAATGCAAAGACTTTCAAAAATAAATTTGATTGAATTGAGAAATGTGCCTAAAACGCAAAATGAATCTAACATTGATATTAATAACTACTTAAACAACATTTTGAAGTCGATAAATTTAGGTTTACGCATAAACAGCATATAGGATATATTCCGTATACCAGCTAAGAAAGGAGGAATCCCTACTATTCTCGTCGAGTGTTACAATAACACAACAAAAAAATCAATATTAAGGGCTGTTAAGCCCTTTAACACATCAAGAGAAATCAAGTTAAATATTTCCCATACTGGAGGTGTAGGAAAAGCTCCAATTTATGTGTCTGAACTCTTAACTCCCAAAGCAAAATAATTACACTTTTTAGCCCAGAGTTACATTAAAAATCAACAACTCAAATACTGTTGGACATCACATGGAAAAGTCCTGGTTAAAAAATTGGACTTAGCACCGACTATCCACATTAAAATAGAAGAATAATTGGAAAAGGTAGCTTTGCATGATATATGACTCGTAGCATATAACTTTCGGTTTAAGTGTAGCTTAAATGTGAGAATATACTATGGTAAGCGTTATTCAATTTGTAATCCTTTTTTTGTATTTTGCTTTTTGTCGTATCACATTTTTCCATCATTCTATGTAAATCATGTATACCACACACATTGGTTTATTATTTGTTTATAATTTTTTATTCAATAACATACATTACACACATACACAAATAAAAATTACACAAAACAACACAACACCTTACCTAAATAAATCGCGCAGGCTTATTACACATTCATTAATATTGTTCAATCACAGCCAAGTGTTGTATAAAATTTTCATATTTATTGTTGCTATTTATATTTTATTATTGGTATATTTATATCTTACTATGGTTTTACTTATACATATCTATTGCTATATTATTGCTATATAAAATAAATAAAATAAAAACGTTTCATTGTTACAAAACCATACTAATTCTATGCATTCATTTAATATATAAATTATATCACCTTTGTTAAATATCGTTTTAAAATTCGATAATCAGCTATTACACGAAATCGACACTTACTCTAGTTCAGAAACTAAACACTGTGATCCTGAAGATTGTTTGTCCTCTTATCTTAGAACATTTAACAGATACTTAAAAATACTAGCACAAAATATACGTAGTATAAAAGCAAATTTTAATTAGTTAGCCTTACTGCTACATAGATTAAAATTTGATAACGATATTATAATTCTCTCGGAATGTTGGCTGTCATGCGTCAGCAACCTTCCTACTATAGAAGGATATGCTGCATCACATACCACTGCCCATTATAACCAAAATGACGCAGTGGTTGTTTACATAAAAAACGATATCAATGCCACTTTGAGTGAACCCGTAATAGATGAAGCTAATTGTCTATTAATTAAAATTGAGTCCAGGATAGCTATCTTGGCAATTTATCGTTCGTACTGTTTTAAAACGGTCACTATTTTCTTGAGCTGCTTACAAAGAGTACTATCAAGTTTAATGACGTACAAAGATGTTATAATAATTGGCGACATTAATGTCAACATAGCGACAAATAGTACAGAACCTCGTTTGACAGAATACTTAGATCTTCTATCGTTAAATGGTTTTTTACCCGTTTTTAATACTCCTACTCGCGCTAACAGCTGCCTTGACCACGTTATATTAAGAGCTAAAATTTCTATAATCACATTTATCATTAATTCTAATATTACACATCATGTCCATATCTTGTGTTGTGTTGAACATAATAAAAAAAGTAACCCAGTCCAACGTCAAATCACGAAATTAAGCTACAAGAATATAAAATTAGACGTTAGTAAAATTGATTTCATGCCTATAATGAAATTAAATAATCCTAATAATGCCATTGAACTTTTTGTAAGTAAAATTATCAATATAATAGAATTAAATACCCGATTAGTTAAAGTTGCTAATAGACGCAGAATTCTCAAACCCTGTATCACGATGGGTATCGTTAGATGCATTAGGAACAGAGACCGAATGCATAAGAAATCAAAAGAGAACCCCAATGATTTAATATTAGAAATAACGTACAAAAGATACAGAAATTATTGTAATAATTTAATTAAAAAATTAAAACAAGGTTACGAAAGACATCAACTATGTCAAGCGGGTACAAACAGCAAAAAAAAAATTGGACTAAAATAAACAATATTACAAATAGAACCGTTAAAAAAGATGGCACCACTGCCGTCACTACAACCAATGATTACACAAAGCAACAGAAACTCTTTTGTATTATTAAATAAATAAAAAAGAAGCCCAAGAAATAGACAAGTGCATCAAAAGTTTAAAAAATAATTGTTCCCCAGGATCCGACGGCATATCATCAGACTTACTAAAACTGCTTAAAAATTATATTGTAGTCCCACTTACACACATTTTCAACTTGTGCTTAAATCAGGGCATATTTCCAAACGCTCTAAAACAATCGATAGTTAGACCGATTTTCAAGGGTGGAGATAGAAGCCGTGTCACAAACTATAGGCAAATTTCAATTTTAACATCTTTATCTAAAGTTTTAGAAAAAAATATTCACACTAGGCTAAAGATCTATTTAGAAAAATATCTTTTATCACACCAACAGTACGGATTTAGAGCTGGGAAATCAACTCAAGATGCTTTAAATAGTTTCATAGAACTTATAGTTAATAAACTAAATACGAAAAAAAAATGCCTAACAATATTTTTAGACCTTGCAAAAGCTTTTGATACGGTTTCCATCCCCATTTTCCTGGGAAAACTACATCAGATTGGCATTAGAGGTAACCAGTATAGTCTAATCAAAGATTATTTAACAGGAAGAACTGAAAAGGTTAAAATTGTTGACTATACTAGTGACACACTACCAATTATGCATGGAGAACCCCAGGGCAGCATCTTAGGGCCTACGCTGTTCCTAGTGTATATTAATGGGCTTACGGACCTTGACCTAAAAAATTGTAATATCCTCTCCTACGCAGATGACACAACTTTGACATTTTATGCTGATAATTGGAATGAGGTATATAAACATGCACAAAAGGGATTTAACACTGTCACCCACTGATTAGCTTCTAATTACCTATTAATGACCCAGCCAAAACCAACTATATTTCATACTCAATTTATAACACGGGAAATGAAATTCACCAAAGTTATCGCATATTCGCACACACATGTTTGTCAACTACAAATCTCACTTATCCTATTCAACCTTGTCACTGCTCTCCCTTATCCGCTGTGGATTCTATAAAATACCTAGGCATTATGATTGATAAAATCTAAACTTCAAAGTACATTGCACCCAGACGGCAAATAGAATTAGAAAATTAGCTTACATATTTAAACAACTTAGGCACTCCGCTTCTCCACAAATAATGAAAATGATTTACTTTTCACTGTGTCAGTCTGCAATTACATACCGTATTTCGTGTTGGGATGGCACTGCGAAAGGACACATTATAACTGTCGAAAGAGCACAAAGATTAAAAATCATTGAATTTAAACCAAAAACATACCCCACCACTGATTTATATAGAGAACATAAGGTGCTCACAGTACGTCAATTGTTTATATCTTCTATAATTATACCACAACATGCCAATGCATTACAAAATCACAAGAACTCTCAAAAAACAGTGAGAAGGAAACATAAGATCTTTAAACTTATTTCATGTAGGACATCTTTTGCACAAAGATTCCGTATATATCTAGGACCTGTACTATACAATGTCGCTAATGAACAAAATAAAATTTTGTATATGAAGAAAGTGGCTTGCACTAGGGCAGTGAACAGCTGGCTCTTATCCCTTACATATGATGAAAAAGAAAGACTATTAATAGTAATATCTTAGATATAGAACGCGCGCCGTCACACATATTCACACATCACATACCACACGGATATACTTAGACACAAACACACACACACACATACACACAACACGCACATACACATACGCACGCACACGCACACATACACATACACACATACACAAATGCACACACACGTACACACATACACGTGCGCGCGCACACACACCCACACAGACACACACACACACATACATGAACACACATCTCAAGCTACGCACACCATACGTACACCACTAACTTCAATCAGCACCAGCATCTGTAATAACTATAGTGTAACTATGAATAAGGCTTGCAAACTTAGTCGAGAGTGGGCGCTGATACCTATATTACAGGATAATATTATTTTAGTTTAGGTATTAGCTGTAACACAAATATTGTCAAATTACTTTCCTTTAAGCCACATGATCTATTTATATTTTGTCATTGTTTCTTGTAATTTGAAGGTGCAAATAAATATTATTATTATTACATAAGTATTATAGTAAGTTTAATTTTGCAATTAATATTAATACTATTTGATGGCGTGATTTTTCAAACATTTTGTTCTGTATCCTCATTCACACATAATAATTTGTACTTTAATGTAGCTGAGCATGTCAATTGCTAAAATACAGAACAAAAATAATGTATGTTAAGCTTATTTTTTTATTTTATTTTTAAGCATTTAGCATGCTTAGCCAAATAAATTAGCAGAAACTTTGAATATGTAACATCGAAAATAACAGTCGCGAGCAAGATTTGAACTTTCATATGCTAGAATACCGTCCCAGAGGCATTGTCTTCAGCCATCGTGACAATTGCCATGCCAACTGCTAAATTCGATAACACATTCCTTTTTAGTGTCTTGGATGACGCGTACGCTATCTGTTGGATGTATTTGCATACAATATTACTCACGGGCAGAATCTAATATAGAGTAAATAGATCGCTTACCTTAACTCAGCTCCTCTTTGATTTCTTCCAGGCTCATTCTCACCCCAAGATTTTACAGCAGCTGCAAATTCTAGATCCCTTTCATCATTTCTTCTTGCAACTATCCCCCCGCCGACTGTTAAAGAACATTCTAATTCTATGTACGCATCCCCAGGTTGTGGTTGTTGGGTTGGATTTGTCATTGCTTGTTTCTCCGATGGTTTTTCTCTAACAGAACCTGGCTTAATCATTACTGTCTGAGAAAGAAAGAAATTCAGAATAGGCATTTGATTGCTTCTAAAGACTTAATTTCGAAATTCTGCCAGAAATATGACTCGAAATATCCACATGCATATTTCGTAGTAAGAGACCCTTACTAACTGTCATTAAACAACGTTAAGCCCGACTCCAAAATTGAGCGCAAAGGTCCGTTATATCCTCTGGGATATACGGAATAAGAGTTTTATCAGGGTAAAAAATGTTATAATTATATGCCCAAACGAGTATGTCCCAGTAGGTATTCCAAATATTGCAAAATAATAGACTATAATTAACCAATGTATTATTTGTCTTTCTACCAAATTTTATCCAGTCCGCTTAGCCATTTAGGCGTGTTTGACGTACAAGCATCACAAACTTAGTGTTAATGAATCGGTTCAATAGTTTCAGAGATTATCTACAACAAAAAAACACACAAATGATTGATGTAAAAGCATCGAAATATCTAAACATCAAAACCTTCACAAGTTAGGATCACATCACATCTTCACAATTTAGTATTAAACTTAATCATGAGACGCTGTCTTATATATTACTTCTCTATTGGAGCCAAAGTCATATATGTCTGATGATATTTTATCGACCATCAATCTAACGCTGTTGTCCAGGTAGATCAAATCGTGGGTAGAATCTTGTTATTGTATTAATAGAAAAATCTCTGAAATCACTGCTCACCTTTTCTTTAGTATTGGCAGCTTTTTTAGCCACTTCTAGTTTGAGGAATTCTTGTGAATTGCGAACTTCATCAACTCTTCTCCATTGATTAATTGTCAATGGCCAGCCAGATGGAGCAGTCACCCTGGTGACCATTTCATTGGTATTAAGTTAATAAAGTTTCAGACGCGATTTTACAAAATAAACAACATTAGATCTATTGCTGACTGAAAGCACAGATCTCGTTCTGTGATCAGAACGTCCGGATAGTAGAAACTTAATAAGCGATATTGGGCCACACATTATAAAAATGTGAAATATAAAATAGATACGAGTGGGGTTGTGCCTTCTCTTATTACAGTCTTTCTTACTGTCGCAATATACTTGCCTAGAGAAAAAAATTGTTCTTTCGTTCTATCACTAGTACTGGATGTAGTAGCGAGGAAAATGTATACAGTTAACTCTAACCAAAAGCTAACAAAGAAAAAGATAAATCAAAATCTTTTTATAAGCTTTTGGGTGATGAGATAGTAAGCAAACAGACAAACAAAGAAAAAATAAAAACAAAATTTAAGGGTTACAATTATTTTCTATTCTTGTATACTCGTGAATTTCAGAGATTATTCTGAACTTTATTCGTTATTTGGTATATACTATTGCACTTTGATAGGCATTATAAGTCTCCTTCATGAGATGAAATCCTTTTTTTTTTGACTTAATAATATATTATGTTCTAACTACGAGTCCTTTTTTTTTGTTAAGTCGGGAAAATTTTTCCTAACCGCACACTCCGTCGTTCGGGACAACGAACAGGGTAGTGTGGGGCCCTCACCCACTAAAGAAACCCGCCGTGTGTCAACTCTCCGCCTTTAATGGCGGGCCACCGGAACTATATTACATTCCTTCAGTGGTACTAACTACTAGTCCTAGCCGATGTATTTTAGAAAAAACTTACTCAATAGTATAACATTTTGCATCTGGTGCCTTAATCTGGAATACGAATATCTTATGTTAATTATCACCAGCACTTCGCAATCATCCTTGTATCGCAGGGGGGTTTACAAACATACAATTTCACGGACATAAAGTACACTGAGACCCAGAACAACCACACTGTATGATCCACAAATATTGTGTCCTGTGTGGGAATGGATCCCACAGCACTTGGGTGGGAGGCCGGTATCTACCAATCCACCATATGTGCAGTTCTTTATTTTTCAATTTCACTTTCACTTGCATCACATAGAGCCTTGCTTGTCCCAGCATGAATAGGCCAACTCAATCAGGGAAGTACCTCTCACAGAAGAGCGTCACAACGGTAAGTACTACTACTCCTACTTATGTATTTGGTACGGTGAATGAGAGCGCTGGAGACTTGTAGGCCTTCCTCATTCTTATTATCCTTCCTCTCGACCTCTTATCCATTTTCTTCAAATTGTCGACGGCGAGTGATGCCTCTGTCTGGTGTCGCTAGCGTCTATGGACTACGGTAACTGTTTACTATCAGCCATCGTAGTAAACTTAACATAAAAGGTATGAAAACCTTCTTGAAAAGCCTGAGTAAGTTTTTTATCAAAATTATCGTAATCATTTTCGGTCCATTCATGTTATTTCAGATCAACGCTACAAGTTTCTTTTCAAAACTTTTTCATTATTCATCAATCGTACGGTCCGACCCTTTTGGGCGTATATTATGCGCAGCCCATCCATCTTTTTACAATAAGTATATTAAACTTGCAAACCTTAGTATTTGACTTTTGGCTTCGACCGCTGATTGGTTTGATTTTGACAGCCTTGGTAACTGAACGTAAACTACCCATGTTCAAGGTTGGGCTGCTCTGCAAATAGAAGAGATAATCTTAGAACAACTAACAAATATTGAATATATTGAATAGTTTTTGATAAACTAAAATCATACTGGAAATATTTTCGGCGTCATATAAGGCAGTTATAACAATGATTTGGCTCAAATTATCCATCCGCGTGGATGTCAGAATATGAATGATATACGGTATAGTAATTATCTCTAAGTAAAAATAACTATCCCATGGAAACTGAACAATTTTTCGAGATAAAATGTTGCCTATGTCCTTTAGTGGGCTCCAGACTATATACCTACCTCCAGACTACTACAACTATATAATTTCCTGATGATGGGTTTAGTAGTTACAGTGTAAAACCTTAACAAACAAACAAACTCACTTTCTAATTTAAATCTGAAAGTAAGGTTAAGGATTTTGCTTTTTTAAGTTATCAATACTTTTTTTATAAAAATAAGATTTCAAAACGATTGGTATGAAAATGTATATTCTAATTAACATTTTGTTTTTCAAGTTTAAATAAGTATTTAGATATTTTTATATATATTTTTAGCATTTGACATGCTTAGCACTATATATTAAACACAAAGTGAAAAATGTGAAATCGAAAATAACAGTCAGGAGCAGGATTTGAACCTGCATCTTCTGGATACCGTCCAGATGCTTTACCAATTCAGCCATCCTGACAATTGCTCCTGACTGCTAATTTCGATAACACATCATACTTAACGTCTTTTGGGTGACGCCTGCGCCATCTGTCGGACGTATTTTCATACATTATACCGACCAGGTAAACTTAATTTTACAATTAAGATTTTACCTAATAATGACGCAAACCCTTTAAATATTTAGATATTTTTATATATATTTTTAGCATTTGACATGCTTAGCACTATATATTAAACACAAAGAAATCGAAAATAACAGTCAGGAGTTCACATTTTTCACTTTGTGTTTAATATATAGTGCTAAGCATGTCAAATGCTAAAAATATATATAAAAATATCTAAATATTTAAAGGGTTTGCGTCATTATTAGGTAAAATCTTAATTGTAAAATTAAGTTTACCTGGTCGGTATAATGTATGAAAATACGTCCGACAGATGGCGCAGGCGTCACCCAAAAGACGTTAAGTATGATGTGTTATCGAAATTAGCAGTCAGGAGCAATTGTCAGGATGGCTGAATTGGTAAAGCATCTGGACGGTATCCAGAAGATGCAGGTTCAAATCCTGCTCCTGACTGTTATTTTCGATTTCACATTTTTCACTTTGTGTTTAATATATAGTGCTAAGCATGTCAAATGCTAAAAATATATATAAAAATATCTAAATATTTAAAGGGTTTGCGTCATTATTAGGTAAAATCTTAATTGTAAAATTAAGTTTACCTGGTCGGTATAATGTATGAAAATACGTCCGACAGATGGCGCAGGCGTCACCCAAAAGACGTTAAGTATGATGTGTTATCGAAATTAGCAGTCAGGAGCAATTGTCAGGATGGCTGAATTGGTAAAGCATCTGGACGGTATCCAGAAGATGCAGGTTCAAATCCTGCTCCTGACTGTTATTTTCGATTTCACATTTTTCACTTTGTGTTTAATATATAGTGCTAAGCATGTCAAATGCTAAAAATATATATAAAAATATCTAAATATTTAAAGGGTTTGCGTCATTATTAGGTAAAATCTTAATTGTAAAATTAAGTTTACCTGGTCGGTATAATGTATGAAAATACGTCCGACAGATGGCGCAGGCGTCACCCAAAAGACGTTAAGTATGATGTGTTATCGAAATTAGCAGTCAGGAGCAATTGTCAGGATGGCTGAATTGGTAAAGCATCTGGACGGTATCCAGAAGATGCAGGTTCAAATCCTGCTCCTGACTGTTATTTTCGATTTCACATTTTTCACTTTGTGTTTAAATAAGTATCTTCTCTAAAAAACACGTTACAACGTTTTTACAAAGGACAATAAACAGTGAGCAACACTCCTTCGCCCAGAGATGGTGTTTTTTTTTGATTAATCCGGGAAAAATGTACCAACGTATGGGGCAACGAACAGTGTAGTATGGGACCCTCACCCAATAAATAAACCCACCGTGTGCCGTCTCTCCGGTGGACCACTGGAACTGTGTGACATTACTTCAATGGTGCCCAGAGATAGTATGTACAATTAGGTATATTCTAACCAAACCAACAGATGAGAGTGGGCCCTTAGCTTGGTATGGTTCCAGTTTTATATACGGCCAGAATATTTCACCAGTACCGGAGCACTTAGAAATCTCTTCTGTAAATCCAGCAGGCGTTACTGTACGAAGCGTTGCTACAATTTCGAGCTAAAAACGTAAGGGTTTAATTAATAACTGGTTAAAATTACCAATTAAGTACATAGCTTTACCACGAGATGGTACATTCTTATATCGCAACTACTACAGCACAATATATATTTTACAGATGGAGATGACAGATTATAAAAATAGGAAGTGCGAAAATGTAAAATAGAAAATGAGAGAGCCACGAGCAGGGTTTGAACCTGCGTCTCCTAGATTAACTGCCTCGGTGGTGTAGCGGTAGTGTATGCGATTGCTAATCATGAGGTCTCGGGTTCGATCCCCGGGTCAGGCAATGTCATTGAGCATTTTCCTAAAAAGAAAAATTCTCAGTAACAGCCTAGAGTTTGGAAATGTGCCCGGTAGACGTCAATAGGCTCGCTCCCTATTACGTGGGACTTAAACATAGCTGGCGGGTCGTGGGTGTGTAATACATCTCTGCCTACCCCTTCGGGGAATACAGACGTGATGCTATGATGCTATGTTGCCACTGCTAATAAGCTATCGTGGTATTTGCTCGGAGATGTCAATTTTCATAACGATTGCTATGATAACCAATTGTGGTTATGTTATTTTAATTAATTTGTGTTCATATTACAATATCTGGGCACAATTCTGGTTTTAACAGCACGTAAACGAGATCGCGTGCAGATGCTATTAAAAAAAACTAATTTACAGGTTCAGAATTATTCCATTCTATATATTACGAGAGAAATAATTATGTTCAAAGTAAAAAGAACCACCTTCAATAAGAATTCATTGTCTGTCTCTGCGGATCTTCGTCACACTCGATAATATATTATACACTAAAACCTTCCTGAATAAATAGTATGTATTTAATAATGGAAACCTCATTCAAATAGGATCAATCCTTTATGAGAAAATTACGGATATACAAACATATATGTATAGGGGACATAACTATAGTGAACCTCCTCTTTTTTATGTTAACATAAAACCACAGTCATCTTACATCAGGAGATGTTGCCGCAGTCCTGAAACTTATAGCTTCATATTTAGTGACCGACAAATGTATCCCTCCAAGTACGTTTTTTCTGTTTGGTAAAAAAATCTCGTCAATATGTACTTTGCTGGCAGGAACAAGTTGGGTTTCTTTGCAATTTTCATCATTATCACAGACGTGGAATACACCATCAATAGACGACAGTACAGTAAGTTGCCAGGAGACGTCGACGTTGCTTCCAGAAGCTTCTTTTAAGCTGCCATGACCCATGACATTATAACTGGCAGCATATTAAAGATATTGAAAAATGGATATTAAAAAAAGGCTTCTTACTTTAACACAATTTCTCTTGCGGGATAGGCACAGAGAACAGAGTGCCAAAAGGGTCTATTCCTGCATATATCGCTCACTTCTTCAACATTCATAATTCTCTTCATACACGCTCGCCGGTTTCGGAGACACCTGACTCCACCTTCCTTCAATACAGGACCGATTTGGTCTAGGTAGGTGAGTCTCGATCTCCTCCTATACCTACATCCTTCCACTTCGCATTGTATATCTTCTTAACCAGTCGCACGTCCGGCATTCTTTCCAAATGTCCGAACCATCGGAGCATTCCCTTTCGCATCTTTAAAAGGCTTCTTATTATACAACAATGATTTCATATACGCTAGTAACACTAAGAGCATTACACAGGAGAAATGCCTACCATTAGTAGTGCCAATATTTTATGAAAAGATAGTACTTACTTTTGTGTCAGTCAAGCTGTTTATACTTGAACGAGCAAAGCAATAGTTCATTACCAGAAAAAAGCTTTACTACCAGAAATTATTTATCCAGTAAAGTAATTAGTAGATCACATGTCTATTATTGACAACGTCCTTTACATAACTTAATGGTATCAAATTTAAATTACTATATTAAGACTACTGGTAGGTTTTATTTTGAGAATAAAAATAACTATAAGTTCCACGTGGACGAAGTCACAGCTAGTAATAAATATAGTTTTACTGATGGTAGGACTGGGTATTAAGTGAGAGTACTCACTTGGTATGGAGCCCGAACGGGTCGGTACCATCGTCTACTGTGTGCGCGTGCCCGTTCATGAACCACGTCAGTGTGTTTTGACTGTAGCAGAAGATAGCTGTTTATTCTTTCATTTCAGAAATGAAATAAAGCACAGTGGCAACGTTCTCGGCATAGTTGAGTCCATGAGCGACGTTTACCACTTAACATCGGGTGGGCCGTGGGTCGTCTGCAATCAGAAGCATTAAAAAAGAACTACAAAAACAAATTATTGGTGAAAGTAGAAGAAGAAAGATTTACTGCGAACGGGATTCGAAACTGCGTCTTTTCCAATCCGGGAAAGTGCTATTTGATTGGAAAAGATGCAGGTTTGAATTCCGCTCGCAGTTAACCTCACTTTTTAAACTTTCACAAATAATTTGTTCTTTAAAGTAGCTGAGCATCTCAAGTGCTAAAATACAAATTAAAATATTTACAAAATCACGCGAAATACATACCCATTTGTATTTGGACTGAAATCAAATGTCTTATGAGCATTATAAGCTTGAGGCAATTGTACTCCAGTATCATTATCATAAACAGCTATAGTGCTATGATGAAGAGAACTTGTTATATCGAAGTGTACTTTTACAGGGGCATGACAGTAAAATACTTCTTGAAAATATGGAATCCATTTGCATCTGGATGTCGCTGGACTTGTTCCATGATATTGATTCAAACCGTAAATACCGCTCAGGGCTGACGAAATAGAATACGAATACTTAGCTCCAGGATACATTCTGAAGAATTCGTTCATCAAACTCATTAAATTTTCTTGAGATCCATATGTAGTATCTTGCAGCTGCAGGAAAACATCGAAACAATTCAATACTTTCAATTTATTTCATAGATTTCAATATCATTTGATAAGTTACCTGATCGGAATTATGTATTCAAATACATCCGACAAATGACGCAGGCGCAGACAAAGATTAAGAAGGAATGTGTTATCGAAATTGACAATCACGAGCACTCTCACGATACCTTAATTAGCAGAGCATCTGGTATAGTTTTGCAGGATATGAGGTTCAAATCCTGTTCGTGACTGTTATTTTCAATTTCGCATTTATATAAATCAAAAATACTTAAAGACTTACTGCTTTCATAACTTCTGGACTAACAACTACGTGAGTATTAAGACATTTTCTAGCCCAGGCTCCCCGCCAGTGAGCCTGAAGAGTCGTCGCAGCTTCGTGTCTCCTTATAACTTTGTTTCTTTCCTCTTTCAGAACACCACAAGGCAGTTCTTCAGTAGCCAATTCACAAACATGTGAAGTAATAGGTGGTTTTGGTTTCATGAGCAATAGTTTCATTATATCTGCACTTACGATAGGACTTTCTTCTACAGTTAGAGCCTCCTGCTGTGTATTGTTCAAATAATATTTATATTATTTTTCAAATTTTAAGTTATTTTATTTGCAATATACTCAAGACTTTTCTCAAAGCTAAATTTTTATCCCTGTCATTATGAACTAAGCAATTATTTTAAAGTGATATTTTTTTTCATACTACGTGGGTGGCAAACAAGCATGCATCTCACCTGATGGTAAGTGGTCATCCATCATCCATCAGCCTTTTAACGTCCACCGCTGGACATAGGCCTTTTTATTATTGGTAAGGCGGGAAAAATGTTGTTAAGGGCAAAGCATGGCTGTACCACTAGCAGACTATTACAAGAGATCTATTTGACAAGAATTAACATTTTTGCTCAAGGTATTTTTTAATACCTCGAGCAAAAAACCTCTTTAATATGTTAAAATTAAACTTTTTAAACCGTTATTTGTTAATTTAAGCACGATACTGGATTGTTTCTAAAGTATTTTTACACGCACAATAACTCAAATGATTTTTCAATAACAGTGCGTTAAATCGCTTTATATTTGGTTATTATTTACCGAAGCAAATATAGCGGCTAGATATTGTTGATGAATGCTGTTATTATCATTTTAAGAACGGAATCTTTTCAGATCATTTATGTGAAGAAATTGTCTAGTATTTAATTTACCTGCACTATTTCTTCTTCTTGCTCTTCTAACGCTTCTATTTGTTCGGCTTCAGGCAATAAACAGTCACAAGGGTCTAGGTCTGCAATAGCTTTTAAAGGAACAGCAGGTTTTGGCGTAGTAGTAAACCCAAAGTTAGGATCACAGAAATATTTTCTCAAAATAGTGAATGTGTTTCTCTTATCAACAGGTAACAATCTCTTTACGAGATGGGATTGCAGGGCTTGCCGAAACATCCAATGCCGAAACGTAAGGTCGTATCCCACTATTTCTTTGTCCCATGGTAGATCAGGGTTGTAGTGCCTATTAAAGTATCAAATATACTAGTTACTGCTGCTAATAACAACGTAGCTGATAACAACGTAGTACTACTACGTTGTTATCAGCCTACTAAGGTTTAGTCTAGATGTCTATAGTGATGGTACAACTTTAACAGAATATTAAACACAAAGTGAAAAATGTGAAAATCGAAAATAACAGTCAGGAGCAGGATTTGAACCTGCATCTTCTGGATACCGTCCAGATGCTTTACCAATTCAGCATCTGGACGGTATCCAGAAGATGCAGGTTCAAATCCTGCTCCTGACTGTTATTTTCGATTTTCACATTTTTCACTTTGTGTTTAATGTATAGTGCTAAGCATGTCAAATGCTAAAAATATATATAAAAATATCTAAATATTTAACAGAATAATTATAATTATTAATAATACCACATATTTCATGATCCGTGATAAAATATTTTTTTCACTTTTCACATCTTTATTCTTAAAAGAAAGACAGCTATGTGAGTATGTTTCGCTTTAGTAATTACTGAACCTAATAGAAAGTGAATCATCCACTCTACCGATATCCTATCCTCCTATCTACCAGAATTAGTTCTACGTGATTCAGAACTGTGTTAGTAGTTTCGTATTAGTGTAAGTAATTTCGTATAAAGTATTACTGGGGTTTATTACCCTTTTACTTTGGGTCTTAGTTGTTACCTAATAGTTTGGGAGTAATGTATTCTTCATAAAAATAATGATGTGTTTTTCTTACTTCAAAAACTATAAAATCCTTATGATGTATACGTAAATACAATAATAATTGTTCCACTTTAACAATTACTGTTTAAAAAACTTTTATGCCTTTTTCCACTTACTTGAAAAATTCCTGATCTGCCATTAGAATATTGGGCAAAAAACTATCTGATCTGTTAACCCTTAACCAGTTTGCAAATGCACTTCCAAGAGCTGTCAGAAACTTTGATATCCAAGGACATTCACGAACTGCTGCACATTGTATCTGATCTCGGGGACCAAGGGTCAGTGTAGATTCGCTTATCAGCATCATATGCCAATTCATTCTGGAGTGTATCCATATCCTAATAAACATTTTACTTTTTATAAATATTTTTAACACTACACAATACTATTACGATAATTATTTGCCCTTCTATATCATGCTATAGATTGTAATTCCTAGACTAAGCTAGTTTTGTGATCTTAATCTTCATTTATAGTATTATATTGACCAGAAAAAAGTCATAATAATTTTATTTTTCGGTGTCTATATTGTAGTAACGGGTTTGCCCACGGCTCCGCCGCAGTCAATGTAATACACATCACATGTCGTAATCCATAGTGAATGGTAGTTTTTAGGTTATGATCTCAGGTTTCCGTTATACTAAAAAAAGTGAAAAAGTAAAGTTTCATTAAAATCCGTTCAGTAGTTTTTGCGTGATGTGCGAACAAATAAACAGGCTGACAATAAAAAAATATTTTGTATTCCGCTACGCCTGTATAGCCTAATACAGTATTAAACACTAAATGAAAAATATGAAATCGAAAAATAACAGTCACGAGCAGGATTAAATATCTTAAATGGATTAAATATCTTAATTGTACAGACATACAGCTTTATAATAATTAGGTCTAGTGCATTATCCGTGGGTTTACTCGTGTTATAGGTTTCCATTTTAGACAGGATTTGCATAAAAATCCTTTCGCACAAAAAATTATCTACAGTATCAAAAGCTCATATTTTCACGGCCCCAGAAGTTCAGGCTGTGCAATGGCATGTCAGTCAGTCGAACGAAAAATTCTTCCTATAAGTGACAACGATGATTTTGATAACACACCTGCAAAAATGTCTCCCTGGAATAAAATTCACTTCTACTGAGTCATACCCACAAGTTTTTACAAATGCATTTGGTTTCGGCAGATAACTATCCTTGAACCATTCGAAGCATTCTAATACAATATACGCTGAATCCACATAATCTGCGATCAGTACTCCAGAATTTGCAAGTATTCTTGGATGAAGCATGTTCAAAGATATTTTAAGATTGTTAGTTTCGGGTCCATCTATTTGGAGATAAAGAGGCGCAGATTTCGGAGCCTGAACATCCAAAGCTTTATTTAAAGGTGCTTTAGTTATTCGCAAACAAGGACTACTCGCTGCTGATGTAGCTTCGAACATTGATGGATAATAAAGTGTGTAGACAGATTTGATAAGACCGTAGACCTAAAAATAGATATATTGGATTAGCAATTACTATCTTTTTAAAATTTTAATTAAATTTGTCAATTGAATAGGGTTAAGCTAATTAAAAAAAAAAGAAAATATTTTTTAAATGTTTTAGAAGCAGGGCTTCTGAGAGACATTAGGTATATGCTGAAGAATTACACATCACACACCCACACAATATATAAGACACCACGTGAGCGACGATTTGATGAAGGCCAGGCAGAATACTTGGATGCAAGTCATACACGATTGCTGATAGTGATGTTTGGACAACAGCAGGGCACGATACAATGCTAATAAGAAGAAATTGTAAAAATAACGTGAAGCATACGGATTCATATTTTATCCATTCACGAAGTTCCTCCTTAACTTGTGGAGGAGTATTTGCAGCCGGCGTTGGCTTCACGTCTTTTGTTTTGTTTTTCATCTGGAAATACAAAGCAATCATATTATTGTTAATGTTCTATGATAATCATTAACATAATAATCACAGTTCCTACTTTTGCTACGATTTTTTATACTACACGGTCTCGTGGCGTAGTCGGTAGTGTAACCGACTTCCGTGCACGAGGTCGCGGGTTCGATTCCCACTCAGGACAATTATTTGTGTGATGAACACAGATATTTGTACTGCGTCTAGGTGTTTTCTATCTATTATAATATAGGTATGTATGTATTTACAAAATAAAAATAGTATATGTATTATATCCGTAATCTGGTACCCATAGCACAAGCGTTAAGCTTGGTTTGGGACCAGAGAACGTTGTGTGAAATGTCCGTGAATATTTATCTATTATATGTCAATCTTACCGCAGCAGGCATTTTGCTTAGCTCTGCTTTGATGAAACGAACAGTGATCTGTAAAATAAATAATTTATATAATTATTAATATTAAGCCACATAAATTAAATATGTAGATAAATATGGGCAATCTTTAGTTTGGATGGTCAACCAGGTTGCCAGGCTAAGTACTAAAAAAACCCTTTACTCGAAGCATTTCATTACGCCTTTAAACCCGACCTCTAAAATTGTAATGAGTTTCGAATTTAATCTCTCAAAATATTTATAATCATGAAACTCCTTGGACACAGCCAAATGAAAGTAATAGAACAGCTACGAGTCATGGTTTTTCTTTACTTAATATTACCACGTTCATAATCGGGGTGACCCGTAGATGTAAGTGCGTCAATGAATGCATGACTAGGTGGATACGAGTATTTGATATCTTGGAGGTTAAATACAAAGTAAAAAATGTGAAATCGAAAATAACAGTCACGAGCAGGACTTGAACCTGCATCTCCTGGATACCGTCCAGTTGCTTTGCCAATTCAGCCATCGTAACGATAAATTGCTCCTGACTGCAGGTTCAAATCCTGCTCGTGACTGTTATTTTCGATTTCATATTTTTCACTTTGTGTTTAATGTATAGTGCTAAGCATGTCAAATGCTAAAAATATATCTATATAAAGATATCTAAATCTTGGAGGTTCTGAGTCAATAAATAAAACAACTGAATTTGGCCATTGCTAAAGAGATCTATTCTGGTCATTTGTAACAACTGAATTTGGCCATTGCTAAAGAGATCTATTCTGGTCATTTGTAACAACTGAATTTGGCCATTGCTAAAAAGATCTATTCTGGTCATTTGTAACAACTGAATTTGGCCAGTGCAAAAGAGATCTATTCTGGTCATTTGTAACAACTGAATTTGGCCATTGCTAAAGAGATCTATGCTGGTCATTTGTAACAACTGAATTTGGCCATTGCTAAAGAGATCTATTCTAGTCATTTGTAACACTTGAATTTGGCCATTGCTAAAGAGATCTATTCTGGTCATTTGTAACAACTAAATTTTGCCATTGCTAAAGAGATCTATTCTGGTCATTTGTAACAACTAAATTTGGCCATTGCTAAAGAGATCTATTCTGGTCATTTGTTACAACTGAATTTGGCCAGTGCTAAAGAGATCTATTCTGGTCATTTGTAACAATTGAATTTGGCCATTGCTAAAGAGATCTATTCTGGTCATTTGTAACAACTGAATTTGGCCATTGCTAAAGAGATCTATTCTGGTCATTTGTAACAACTGAATTTGGCCAGTGCTAGTATAAACAGTCATCAACGAACAAATGACCAGAATAGATCCCTATCTATTCTGTCATTTGTTCGTTGATGACTGTTTATATCTGTACCTTTTTGTTTAAAAATTTAACCTAAATAAATTTTCGAGTGCGTCTTGACTATTCTAAGCGAGCTTCACAATTTTCTATTTCATATTTTTACACTTTTTGCTCTAGGAAATTCTGCTATGTTACATACCGACTCAGTACTCTGCACGTCTAAGAGATGCGGAGCATGCGAGAGTTTCATCAGGCCGTTAACTTTGATAAATTTAGTTCTAGGACATTCGTAGGCCTCATACAAGCCGTGACTACGAGCCCAGTCCACCCAGCGGTAGTACTTCCAAGGAGTCACTTCT
Source organism: Leucoma salicis (assembly GCA_948253155.1). Lineage (NCBI taxonomy): Eukaryota > Metazoa > Arthropoda > Insecta > Lepidoptera > Erebidae > Leucoma > Leucoma salicis. Next base: position 2,845,404 of record OX411812.1, read on the forward strand.
AAAAATTAAATAAATATTAAATTAAATGATTATGCATTATATTATTGACACATTTCGGGGGCTTTGTGACCTGTTGAAATATACAATGAAGAAAAAAACACACACTAGGCAGATAACATAACAACTATATCTACACAGTCCAATATTATGCCACATTTAGATTACGATCTCCTTCAGACATGCTTTTTTTCTCTATGGAAAAACTGGCAGTAAATTCAAAAACATCTTTGTAAGGGGTCAGACCTGTAACGTTGGTATTTCACTGAACTGTTCTGTGAAATACCAACGTTACAGGTCTGTCAGTCTGACCCCTTACAGTGAAAGGATATATATATTTTTTTTTGTTAGTTCAGCATCGTATACCACTTGACTCAGGATGCCTAACTCACAAATTTGGCTTTTCTTTTAACTAACTTCTAGTATCTTATTCGTAATTTTTTCATTCAGAATCCATCCTAATACTCTATATAACTGAGAGATCCATTCCCTAGAACTGGAGCGCCACGGCAAAAGAGTCTTTCTTAGAAGTAAATGCGCAAATCTCTGTGTGGATTTTAATATAGTTAGAGTTCTATTAACCAAAATTTGAGGCCTGTGCTCTAGTCTGACCTTGATATCACTTTTTTATCCATATTTCGAGGGACTTCTAGTGCTTAGTTTACAGCCATTTAACCTTTTTACCACATGCGTAGCAATAAAATGTCATCAATAGATAGCATAATCATTGATGTGTAGCACGTATAACGTTGAGGAGGGCATCGATCTCTATGATACGCCAGTATTAAACGTCACACTTTCGGAATGACAGCTGTCAATGATGATTGTGATACTCCAATTATTTCAAAATTTAAGGATCCTCTGCAAAGTCTCTCGTGGTGGAGGTGTGTTGATATAATGTTTTCTTAGCTCGCTAACACAAGAAGGGATAAGAATGAGAGAGAAAATCATTATGTAATCTGTCTAGCCTTATCCCAATTGTGGTAGGCCTCCAATCTGATCGGTTTTTGGCTAATCAATATTTACACGGAGCGACCTTTTTTTATCGCTGTGGAAATACGTTTACATTTTCGCTCCGCCAGCGACAACCTATCCCAATTTCGAAAACGACCACTAATGTAATTACTGTCCGGTAGTTATTTGACAATCACGACTAGCAGAGCGTTATTTGATCCAGAGACAACCCGTGCCTGCCGAAAAGGCCCTCCCTTTTTGCCGAAAAGGAAACGTAATTTACCTGGTTCTGGCAAAGGTTTCTTCAGAGGCAGATCCCGAGTCATGCTGACAAGGAGACTCATTTCAAAGCCAGGTGTTATGCCTGGCAGCTGATAATGAGGTATTTCTTTTGTGTCATTGAGAACGAGGTACACCATACTTCTTCTCTGTGACAGAAAGCCAAACTAAAGCTCAGTTAAAACTGCACTACTCATGGTTTAATTCTTGAAATTATAATGTTACTATCTATGCATTTCATGTATTAATAATAGAAATTCTAGACTAGAAACAAAAAAATAATAGGAGTATACCCCATACTTCACATATTTACGTCAAAATAATTCTTTCGACGGCACAGATGGCAGAGTGGATTAGATACCAATCTCCTGTGCCGAGTTTTGTGGTTTCGATTGCCACATAAAATAATTGTTTGTGTGATCCACAGACTGTTGTTCTGAGTCTGGGGGTACATTGTATCTCGGAGGACATAATGTCCGATGTGAGGTTTAAGTTCGAAAAATAAATGTGAAATGAATTAATTTGTTACATTTTTTAGTTTGGAGTCCAGGAAAGGACATAGGTTTTTTTTAATAGAATGGTTCCTGTGGGAGAGCTATTTTATGATTCTAAAGTCCACCCGGAAGAAGTTGCGCGCAAAATCTAGTTTTTATAAGAATAAAGGAATATATAGTAGTGCTTCTTGTGGGCTTTGGCAATATCCCAAAACAATAAAGAGGGAAATAGCCTTTCACTAGACGGTGAGCCGTATGTAGTGTCTCCTTAGGAACGGTGAGGAAAAGCACGCGAGTGCGCTCATTGTTCGCAGCCGATAAGCAACTTATACTGTGTGTGTGGTGATTTATACACCTGTTAGTAAACGATAGGCTCTCAGAAAAAAAAAGGGATTTTGGCTGAAGTCCAACACGCTAACCTGGCTTGGTTGTCTTGTATAAGCCTATTAGAAAATCTCTTATGATTGTATACTTTTCTTGCGATGTTTCCCTTCATCAAGCAGTGATAAATAATTCGTAATCTCTACACGCATAACTTCGAGAAATTTCGAATGTTATATGCACCATATGAGGTATGGAATGAAAAGCGAAACCTTAGACGAACTTTCGTTTCGCTTCATTGCCGCCTGAATCACGCGTCGAAATCAGGAATCACGCGTTGAACTTTTGATCAATCACAATGACTCGAAACGAAGGTTCATCTAGATTTTCATTCTAAAGGGACTGGACCTCTAGGGGTAGAACTCTATACTACTTCTGCACTGTATGACAGATTAGTATCCTACATAAAGAATGGTATATTAAATTACCGATTTGGTAGCAACAGTATCTTTACCCGTTGGTTTCTTTGTGCTTTTAGATCTGACAGTACTGGCTTGGGTCTCATCGTCATCGTCCCAAGCAAACAGAGGTATTTCGGTTATAAGCAGCTCCCAAAGTGAATGTTCATCTGTCAAAGGAAATCATGGTCCTAGTAAACTAAAAATAGACGCTCAATCTGCCTTTCTTGTCCCTTCCTTCTTCCCTATTCTTATATATAAGGATAATAGGGTGAGGTTATAAAATTATATATCATTGTAATCGATTTATTAAACATTTGCAAATTTTCGAATCAACAAATCGAATCGATTAAATAGTGAATGTCTTACTTTGATATCTCCTATTATTTTTGTGTAGATATATCGATAGTTAAACATAAAGCTTATAAAACCTTATATTTGGTCCCCTAAAGATCAATTCAAAATTATGTGTCATGCTTATACAATATAGGCCCATGTGACAATAAAATATCTATCGTCTATATCTGTATTAGAAAAATAACAAATTAACATGTAAGGATACCCTTTGTCAACTATTTCCATCTCATTCCGACAATTGATTAGTGCCTAACAGGGGCAGACTAATGGCTTAATAAAAAACATATGATATCTATCTACCTGGTTTTATATCATATCTAGTTCTTGATATAAGTAGTTTGATTAAGAACAACCAAAAAAAAACAAGTTTGGTCGAAATCAGTTCAGTTATTGGAGAATGATGTGAAACAAACAGACGAACAGAGAAAATAAATTCAAAAAAAACACAGCTCAGTTAACATTTTATCTGGGTGTAAAGTTTTACTGATTAACTCACCAGGGATTTTAAAATCCATGATGAAACATCCAGTAAGGGCATGCATTATATTAAACTCAGGCATTCTCTCGTCCTCAAGACAATCAGATGCCTCGTCAGAATTCATGTCAGGAGCTGCCAACTTCAGGAGCGCCTGTTTCATTTTTATTAGCAATTAGTTTAACGCGTGATGTGAATGTTGCTATATGTCTTATTATAGGCGCTAGATTTAGTTTATACGGGCCAAAAGGAAATCATTTCATTGTCTTATCCATTCCATAAGTATCGTAAGTGATAAAACAATTAACCTAAAAAGATGTATAAATAAATTAAAATTTAAAAGGAAAATTCTTAAAAGAAAGATTCTCTGCAGCCAGCGTGTTCTTCATAAAGTAAAAAAAAAGTTGGGACACGAAATAAGTTGAATAGTAAAAATATACAATATAAAATAGTTGTCTTGCTTGATAATGCAGCCATTTCTTAAAATAGTTTTATTGGAATACCTACGTAGGTGTGGGGAAATTTTAAACTATTGCATTTTTCTTCATTGTATGCCTTTTTTCTGTTTTTATGCCTTTTAATAACTATCTATGAGTTCAATTATGGACATGATTTTACCATTTTTCCTAGTATTTTATATATAATATACCTTCGTCAAACTAATAATAAATTTGGAAATATTAAAAGGAAAAAAACTAATCGAATTGTTTATTTAATAGACAAAATTCATAATACAAAAGGAAAATTAGCGAACATGTTTTTCGCAAATAATTGTCCACCGTTTCGCCACGAGTCCCTCAGAATGAGCAATTAATTTATTACGGTTGGCAAACTTCACAAGCTGTCGAGATAATCTTTCTGATATGCAAGATTCCTTACAATGTTCTCTTTCATCAAGCAGTGATAATTCCCAATAATAAATAACAAACAAAAATATAAATAACCCACCTTTTGTTCCGTGTGGTGACGGACTAAGAATACAAGTGTCACCACCCCATCCTTTCCCGCGGGTGTCGTACAAGGCTACTAAGGGAAGTAAGCATTATCCCCCATTGCATTACTGGTGGTAGGGCTGGGTACCAAGTGAGAGTACTCACTTGCTATCAGACCCGACCAGATCGGTACCACCGTCTTCTGTGTGACCTATCATAAACCACGTCAGTGTGTTTTGGCTGTAGTAGAAGATAGCCGTATATTCTTTCATTTCACATCTGAGAAATGAAATTGTGCGCAGTGGCTTGACAATACTCTCGGTATAGTTGAGTCCATGAGCGACAGTTACCACTTACCATCAGGTGGACCGTGGCTCATCTGCCATCTGTAGCAATAAAAAAATATTATTGATGTGAAACATCTAATGCGGAGGGAGATAGATCGGTATAAAATCGGCTGTTAGCGTGGCGACACTTTTATTTACTTGTCCCGTTCAAATCTTGAAAGTTAAATTTGACACACTTTCCAGTTTCCGATTGAGCTGAAATTTTACACGCATATGTACCTATATCACGTGACAATGCAATATTATGATGACATGGAGCTGATCTGATGATGGAGCTGGAAGGTGGACATAGGAACTCTATAATGAAACGGCGCAACCCCATCGAGTTTGGGCTCGTATGATTCGTCTTGACGAGTACTTTGCTTCTAAGTAGTATCCAAGGGCTGATGATGAAGCTGGAAGGTGGCCACAGTAATCTGTGTTTTATCGAAGAAAATCGTGGAGTCAATACACAGAGAAAGCTGATCAAATATAATCTAATATATAAAATTCTCGTGTCGCGATGTTTGTAGTTAAACTCCTCCAAAACGGCTTAACCGATTCTCATGAAATTTTGTGTGCATATTGGGTAGGTCTGAGAATCGGACAACATCTATTTTTCATTCCTCTAAATGTTAAGGGTATATTCGCCTAATATATTTTTTTAATTTTAAGTTAATTTTTTTTTTATGATACAGCATTAAAAATACATACAACCCTAAATTTTCAACTCTCTACGATCAACCCCTATTTTTTATTTGTTAATTATAAACTATTTTTTTGGCAAGATTTTTATTTTTATTTTGTCATGACTTAGCATAAAAAATATTATATTAAATTGTGTATTACTCTATATTTTTCACCCCTCTACCATCAACCCCTATTTTTTATTTTTTTATTATAAACTTTAATTTTTTTGGCAAGATTTTTATTTTTATGTTGTCATGACTTAGAAAAAAATATTACATTAAAATTTATATTACTCTCGTTTTTCCACCCCTCTACGACCAACCCCTATTTTACCATCGCTATTTTTTTTTCTCAATTCATATTGACCTTTCGGTTTCATCGGTAGATAACTGATCAACTATCAATCGATCAGTTATCCCCGCACTATACAGTTTTCGACCATTTTTTTTTTGGTTTTATTTGTGTATCGATCGTAGCAGTGACTGTTATACGTATTATTTTAATTTTTCTGTGCAACTCTCATGTTAATTTTACTCTCATCGTAAATTTATTATTAATTTCCAGTGCAATAATTATTTATTCGCAATTTATTAATAACTGATAAAAACAGTTTCAACTATTAGTTAATTAAGTGTCTCATGTAAATAAACACGTGTTGTGAGTTCCCGCCAGCAACGGCCATTACCGTACCTGTATATATTGTACTTAACATTTTTTGGAAATAGTTTTAAATCAAAACGAAAACGTGTACGTGTTTAATAAATATACCTGTTTTATTATTGTGAAAATTATGTCAAATAATAAGCAAACGAACACAATATTAATTCAGTGTTTTTCACGAATACACTGATAGAAAGATTTATTAATTATTAATAATTTAATTTATTAGAAGACAATTTGAACAAATATTTTTTTACATTCAATAAAACTTTATTTGGGAATAAAGTACATCCTAAATAAAGCATACTTTCATTGTCTACAACGCTTTCGATTATAATTAAATCCCCGCACACTTATAGTATATAGTTATTTTTATTGAACTAAATAAATGTTTCCTAGAAATAATATACATGGCAAAACAACGTTTGCCGGCTAGTAGCTAGTATGATATAAATGTATGATTGTCTGTAAAGTCGGTTTACGGACGATAATTTTACGTGATAACGTCATATATGTTTTCTGAGAGTTTCACAAGCAATGCATCGGTTGCCGTCTTACGAACCGCAAATGGACCACATAGTCCACATAGTAGATTACTTTAAATACCGCCACCTATTTTTATGATTTAGCAACTCTGGGCGGAACGTGACACTTTTTCGTGCGTGCGGCCGACGTTCATCGATTTATAAGACGTTATCACATCAAAAGCCTTAGTTGAGTTTCCATAAGAATTTACTGTGTAGACGCTGGTTGATGTATAATATTTGGTTGATTAACAGAATGGAAAGCCGGGAGCATGAAATTTTAAAAGAATTTATTAAATAATATTGCGATCTTCCATTTTTATGGGATACAGGATCCAAATTAGTTGAGTATTTTTTAAATATTGAAGTGGCTTAATGCTGGTCTCTGTTTTAATCATTGTCTCACACATTTTCTTTTATTTCTTTATTTTTATTGCATTTATATCACATGCGCATAAAAGAGCTAAAGTTACTCAATTTTTTTTATTTTTTGAAAGGTACTTTACCTTTGCGTGCTGTTTTTAAGACGTTTTGATCTGTTGCGTTTGCAGTATGCTTTGAGAAGTTGAGTCAATGACATGATCGCGGAAAATAATGTAATTTGGTTGACCCAACCAAGGTAACCTCTGTTGGTGGTTGGTTCAAATTCCAATGAATTTTGATTTCACAACAACTTGTATCTAATATTAATCACACTATTTATAATCCACAAAACGAATAATAATCAACAAAACCATTACTTAGACAAACAACTCCAACCAATTTTATTAAACACCGAGCCAGTTCGTCACGAAACTTTACATAATTTGTTGTTCCACTAACAAAATAACCCAATTTACAGCCGTCAGGTTGTTTCGCAGCTCCGTATTGTCATTAGACATTCCTCGACCACCGTTCAATTAATCCATAGTTTCTCAAAGTTTATTTTGTGAGTTTCCTCCCGTACACCATCGCATAGGTACTTTTTATTTAATATCACGCTTTAATGAAAAGCAAGAAAATTAATTAAATACCATTATAAATTCAAAATATCATAAATTTAAATATTTATTTTATAAGATAAAGGTCTAGGCAGACATGGGACATTTTATTTGTGCATATTTTTTATGATTTTCGTAAACTAGTTTCCACAACTTCGTCTTCATGGACTTCACAATTCAAATCCATTAAGTCGTTTCCCACAAAAACTCATTATCGACAGTACCTGGATGACATGGTATATTTTTTTTTTGGTAAATCGTGAGTTTTTCTCACAAAAGAAAGAACTTCAAAAAAAAGGGGGAAAAATATTCGAACTGGAGACATTTGGACTCGAACCGAGGTCTTCTGGTTTTGGTACCGCCCGATTTCCCACCTGAGCTATTATAACCTTGTAGATGGTGGCGAAATTTACCTTCGTATTCTAATAATGTTGATTTTCATTGCCTGAAAACCCGGATAAAACGATGTTTTCTAAAAATGAAACCTAGCTAGATCGATTTATAGACCCTGAAACCCCCTGCATACAAAATTTCCGAGAGCCGTTACCAAGATTCAGATTATATATATCTATATATACAGGAATTGCTCGTTTAAAGATATTAGATAGATGTATCGGTATTCTATGTTTATCTATATACCAAATATGATTAAAACCGTTCAGTTTTTTACTCTGTGTGCCGAAATATAGCTATTAGGCCGGTATCTAAACCACTCTGCCATGTGTGTATTATATATAGATGTGTATTTGAGATATAAACCATACTATTAGTCCATCTACCTACCGAATTTCATACAAATTCGTTCAGTTGCTTAGGTGCGATTTACTTACAAACATCCAGACATCTAAAAATTATTATAAATCTGACATTTGTAATAATAGAAGGGTTGAAATTATAGAAAAAGAACGTGAAAAGGAGAATAGAGACAAAAAGACTAAAAAAATCAAAGCCAGAGGGAGCTAAAATATTTCACAAGTATAAGTACCATTGCACTTATCGTATTTACTTATAACTAATTAAGTAAGGAAAATTTGATGTTCAATTTCTCGACAAATCGAATGGGGTCAATTGGGTCTCCAAGTTTGAGAAACACTGATTTACACCAGTCAACGTTTGTGGTCGGGGAACAAATCTCCTATTTGTTTCGCAATAAACGTTCTTGCGGAACAAGTTTTGGTCTCTTTGGGAGTGGAGTGAGAGGTAATACTCATTTCTGTCTGTTATGCCTGTTTTTCCTACCGCCTGTTTTGCGGGTTGATATTAAGTGCAAATTTTGTGGACGATTTATTAAACAGGTCAGAATCTGCATGTAAGAACGAAGACTGGCTATAATGAGGTACGCACGTGATGGACTACAAGTGTTACCACTACATTTTTCCCGCTGATGACGTATGAGGTGACTAAGGGAAGTAAGCAATTACCATCCATTGCATGACTGGTGGTAGGGCTGGGCACCAAGTGGGAGTACTCACTTGGTATCGGGCCTGAGCGGGGCTTGGTACCACCATCTCCCGTGTGACCGGCCATGAGCACATCGTTGCGTTTTGGCTGTAGCAGGAGATAGCTGTTTATTCTTTCATTTCATATCAGTGAAATTAAATAGTGAGCAGCGGCTTAACAATACTCGGTATAGTTGAGTCCAGGAGCGACGGTTATCATTTACCATCAGATGGGCCGTGGTTCGCCTGCCACTACATGCAATAAAAAAAGGCAAGTTATCGAACGACGAAGTAAGCTATTATCACCCATTGCATTTATGGTGGTAGGGCTGGGTGTGCTCACTTGCTATTGGGCCCGAGCGGGTTGGTACCATTATCTCCCGTGTGACCGGCCATGCATCACATCGGTGTGTTTTGTTTGTAACAGGAGATAGCCGTTAATTCTTACATTTCATATCTGTAAAATGAAATGGTGAGCAGCGGCTTGACAATACTCCCCGTATAGTTGAGCCTATGAGCAACGATTACCATTTACCATCAGGTACTCGTGTGCTACGAAACGTAATAACCAAAATAACATAATAATAAGTTTTCTTCTTAACTTACCTTACAAATAAGTAATGGCCACAAATGTACAACAGGAGCCGTCACCATGGCTGGGGCCTGCTTCGTTCCAGGTTTCGAAGCTGGTGCCTTACATAGAAGTGGGGAGAACGGTAGCAGTGGAGCGCCTGTAGCATCCACTGGCACTTGATCGGAGACCCACACGCAACGCCATGCTCCCAGGTAGTAGAGACGAACGAGATAACAACCTATTGATTAACTACATATTAAAAGCCACATTTTTGTTTTTCGTTCTTTCAAAAGTACAAAATACAGAAAGGAGATGGACCTGGGGGTGAGGATGTAACACACTAAATTGTATCGACATCACATCGTGTCATTGCGTCATCACGCGTCGATGTCTCTACCAATCACAATAAGACGATACGATGTCGATGCGATTTCGAATAGGTATTAATTAGATTATCTTTCAATAGAGCTAGGTTATCTGCGAATCTTAGACGGCACATTGCCCTTAAAGGGTATTAAAAGTATGCTATTTTTACAAACTGTGAGAAAGAGTGTGATATTGATTTTGAAGGAAACGGTATGTTGGCAGACCGTCTGGAATGATAATCCAGGTTATGAAGTTTACTGTTCAGACTTACTAATATTTTTTTCACACTTTGTTTTTGTTAATGCCTTCTATGTACCGATATAAAATAATAATAAATAAATAATTTTCTAAATATGACGTTTAACTAATATTAAGCTAAGATCCTCGCCATAACAAAAATTATTAATTGAAGTTCAATTAAAAATTTTGCTTGTTTCTTTCTTACAAGTTTCCTGCAAGTTCAATACTTCGTTACAATAATGCTTCTTTTTTCTTTCTTCAACTAATAATAAATCTCAATGTGATTGACTTTAACGTTAATATTTAAAAACGCTGTGGCAGACACACATGTGGACTGCCACTATGCTCGTATCTGACCCCCATTAGATAAGAGGAAACCATTCAATTATCGAATAAAATGCTTAATTAGGTCAGCGTGACTATGTTCGCTTCGGCTTATATAGAAAGAGGTCACGTTAGGAGTAGAAAGGTCCATTATGAAAAATTTATTGTAAACATTTTGATCTATATTTTAGCACTTGACATGCTCAGCTACTCGTAAAGTATAGCTGTATACCGGCCAGATGCTTTGCCAGGAAAGGAAAGAATCAGGAGATGCACGTTCAAATCCTGCTCGTGACTGTTATTTTCGATTTCACATTTTTCACTTTGTGTTTAATGTATAGTGCTAAGCATGTCAAATGCTAAAAAATATCTAAATATTTATAGGGTTTGCGTCATTATTAGGTAAAAGTATTAATTGTAAAATTAAGTTTACCTGGTTGGTATAATGTATGAAAATACTGCCGACAGATGGCGCAGGCGTCACCCAAAGACGTTAAGTATGAATCTGTTATCGAAGTTAGCAGTCAGGAGCAAGTGTCACGATGGCTGAATTGGCAAAGCATCTGGACGGTATCCAGGAGATGCAGGTTCAAATCCTGCTCGTGACTATTATTTTCGATTTCACATTTTTCACTTTGTGTTTACTGTAATAACTTTCTAATATTATTTTATGAAAACACATTATAAAATTGCTTTTATGGAATCGTAATGTTTTATCACTTTTTTATGAGAAAAGTTTAGCAGACAACCATTAAGGCCCGTCTCGTAAGTAGTTACCGAAGCCTATAAACGCAAACAAGGGTTATATCCCGCGCGTTGGCCTTAGGCGTTCTCACTCACCTAACGAAACGTTATTTACTAATATATTAATACTAAAATAAAATATAAATAAATATTCACGGACATTTCACACAACGTCCTCTGGTCCCAAACTAAGATTAACGCTTGTGCTATGGGTACCAGATTACAGATATAATACATATTATGTATATTACTTTTTTTTTTGTAAATACATACATATTATAGTTAGAAAACACTCAGTATACACGCAGTAAAAATATCTGTGTTCATCACACAAATAATTGTCCTAAGTATTTTTTTTTTGTTTTTTTTTTTATTGCATTAAGTTGCAGACGAGCCACGGCCCATCTGATGGTAAGTGGTAACCGTCGCTCATGGACTCAACTATACCTCTCGGTATTATTGTCAAGCCGCTGCTCACAATTTCATTTCACAAATATGAAATGAAAGAATAAACGGCTATCTCCTGCTGCAGTCAAAACGCAACGATTTGCTTCATGGCCGGTCACACGGGAGATGGTGGTATCAACCCGCTCGGGCCCGATACCAAGTGCGTACTTCCACGTGGTACCCAATCCTACCACCAGTCATGCAATGTATTATAATTGCTTACTTCCCTTAGTCGCCTCATACGACACCCATGGAAAAGAATGGGGTGGTGACACTTGTATTCTTAGTCCGTCACCACACGGGGGCAATCGAACCCACGGAAGTCGGCCCGTCAAATGCGATTCATAGAAGTATTACCGACATATAAATTGTATGCTAGTGATTAACAGATTCATTAATCGGCAAGTCATACATAAAAACATAACTACGAATGTTCCTTACTCGTTTGGAGTATATTCCGTTTATGGTTGATTTTGCGTGAAAGTAGAAGCTCAAATTGGCAGTTATTGCAGTTCAAGTTGTTACGTAAGTGAATGGTGTGGTATACTGTTCTAGAGAACCTTAACGACTGTGTACACGACTTTGAATAAATAGCGTCGTGCTGAGGAAATAGCCACTACTATATTAATTTATTATACTTTAACTAATGACCCACCTCAATTTAGCGGAAAATATAGCCAAAAAATTGTAAAAAAAAAATATTTTTTTCATACATTTTGTATAAAACGGTTTTTTTTTACCGAATAATTGAATTTAATTCATTTTAGGTTTGTCGATTTGATAGTTAAGTATCTACACATATACATACATAGTATCACGCCTGTATCCTCGAAGGGGTAGGCAGAGGTGTATTGCACACCCACCGTTCGCCAGCTATTTTTAGCTCCCACGTAATAGGGGGCGAGCCTATTGCCGTCTACCGGGCACATTTCCAAACTCCGGGGGGCTGTTACTGAGAATTTTTCTTTTTTAGGAAAAGGTATATACCATGAAAACTTAAAAGCCCAAAATACACATACCGTTTTTGGAGAGGGTCGGACGATGTTGTGTACCACCCCCCGGCTTAAGTCCAGGTGAGTATATGTGATACTTGGCGCGCCAACCTTCAGGACCGAAAGAACAAGTGAAGCACTCCCACTGGTGTTCAGTCTGGAACACAAGTCCATACTTTAAGTAACACTTCATATCCTGGCACTGGCTGAAATGAACACCTTTCTGCTGCAGACCGTACTCACATACCTATAGCTGGCTGATTTTACATATTATCTAATGTGTAATAATCTTCATTGATGGCAAAAAGCAATTATTATTTAGTTATATATTTTAAAGAACAAATTATTTGTGAAAGTGGAAAAAGAGAGATTTACTGCGAGCGGGATATAAACCCGCATCCCTTCCAATCTGGGGAAGTGCTCTAGACCGCTAAGCCATAGATGCTTAGCGGCGACTGAGTAGCTGAGCGTATCAAATGCTAAAATACAGATCAAAATAGTTATATATTTTAACTAACCTTTGCCCGCGGCTCCGCCACAGCCAAAATCTAGTTTTTAGGTTATATATCAGGTTCCCGATATAGTAGCGGGATAAAATATATACCACTTTTTAAAGTACAAATTATTTGTGAATAAGGAACCTTCAGTCCTTATTCACAAATAATTTGCACTTTAAAAAGTGGCGGAGCATGTCAAATGCTAAAAAATATAGATGGAAAATATATACCAATAATTGTTAAGTCTAATCAAGAGCTATCAAACAAAAAAAGTTGCATCAAAATCCGTTTAATAGTTTTTGCGTGATGCGCGAACAAACAAACAGATAAACAGACAGACAATTAATCTAAAAAAAAATGTTTTGTGTTTAGACATTCCTATATAGCCTAATAAAGTATTTTTTTCTCAAATATCTTGAATGTACAGACACAGCTCTGTTACAGCTTTATTAGTATATAGATATAGTCTTAAATTTTATTTTTTTTAACTGTTAAAACTTAAGTTATGTTGTGCGTTACGGTATGTAAACTTTTCTTTCTTTTCTGTCTAACATACTCTGTTTGTTACGCTTTCAGAGCTAAACTACTGAATTGATTTTAATGAAATGGAGATGTTTACTGCCATCATTTCACGGCAGACGGCGTATTATCAACATGTCCATTTAAAACTGTCATTTTCCTACAATTTTAACCTGTAATTGGGTCAATTTTAATTTTCACGTAATATGTATGTGTGTGCTGTAGCAAAATGTAATATAATAATATAATATTCACGGACATTTTTCACACAACGTCCTCTGGTCCCAAATTAAGCTTAACGCTTGTGCTATGAGTACCAGATTACGGATATAATACATATTACTTTTTTTTGTAAATACGTACATATAATAGATAGAAAACACCCAGACGCAGTACAAATATCTGTGTTCATCACACAAATAATCGACCCACGACCTCGTGCACGGAAGTCGGTTATACTAGCGACTACGCCACGAGGCCCGTCAATAATAATATCTCCGATGTAAATTTATTTCACAAAGATCCTACAAAGAAAAATCATCCAGGTACTATATATTTTAACAATATAACTGATCAACCGGATTAAACACAAAAAATAGCTAATAATTCTCAGGCAAACAAAGCAACTACAGTTTGACAGTGGCCATCTCGCCGATAGCATAATCTGCGCTTTGCCCGTGAATTCCCATTTTGTACGGAGTAAACATGAACCCTCTAAAGTATATGAATTCAAGTAACCTAGTTCATTTCATGCGAAAATAAAATAGGCGATGAAAGGACATGTACCATTTACGGCCTGTGGCGGCCATAATGTTTTCAATATTTAAAATTAAACTAATAATTTATAAAATCCGTCAGTAGTTTTCTTTTCTTTATAGAACTACAGAAAAAGATTATAGTTTAAAAAGCTATTATTTTGAATTTGTACTTTATCGTAATGGTTATTGGTGAATTATTGTTATCATTTGACAATCAAATAGGATATTGCCGCTACGCTGAATTGACAACATTAAAAACTTTGGTACTATTAGATTACAAAACAATATTACGTAGTTATTTCTTAAATAATTTCGTGAGAAGATAAGAGTAAGAGTAAGAAAATATTTTTTATAATTATTTGGTAAAAGCTAATGTTATTTCTAATCAACAGTAGCAATTATGATTCAAAATATTGGCAAAACATTTTACATCTGTAATGTCATGTCATTCTACTCATCTAATGTTGTTATTGTGTACTTATTGTGTATCGTGAATATTGTATTGTGATTTTATGAGTGTAAGTTATATATTTAGTGATTTTAAGCCTCATTATTTGTTTATATATGTAGATATTATTTTACTTATTTATAATTATGGTGTTATTTTTGATCATATATTCGATTTTGAGGTATTTCAATTTCAAAATTATATCCATCTTAGATGTCTTTTATCTCATCATCCAAAAGTTTTGTTTTGATTGATGGAGTAAGTAAATTTAATTCACCCGTAAGTAATTTAATAAGTTCAGTGAATTTAGGCCCTAAAAATTTATGCATTTTCGGAGGAGTTGAAAGAAAGAAAAGACGACGATTTCTAGACAGCTTGTGAAGTCTGCCAACTGGCTCTAGGCCAGCGTGATAGACTACTACCTAAATCCCTCTCTTAATCTGAGAGGAGGACCCCTTTAGCGGGACAGTAATGGCATAAAAAATTTAATCCTGTAAAGTTAACTCTGTCACTAGATGGCACTGTGTTAAAACTAAAAAGTGGTTCATTGTTGATAGACAAAATAAACAAAAAATATATATGACAAAATATTTAACTTTCTATTCTACTTTTGAAACTATAGTGTAGGAAATTGCCTTCCGTTACTTAATTATCAACATTTAATAATATTATTTTTATACGGAAGTTATTAAAATATGAAATCGACTCTAATAGGCAATCAATGTGGTATTAAATTGATGCGATTAGCTAATAGTGATTCTGATGAAAGATAATATTCTCATAAATATAAGGTATTGGTCCGCGTACGCCCTAATCCGAGAGTATACAGGTACTTATAAAACCAACATAACATAACCATGAAAAATCGCAGTAGGGTGCACGAATACCACCGGGAAGCCATGTTGTCCGTACCGTAGGTATAACACTGACCACCGAAGGAATGTAACATGGTTCCAGTGGCCCGCCAATAAAGGCGGAGAGACGGCACACGGCGGGTTTCTTTAGTGGGTGCAGGCCCCACACTACCACACTACCCTGGTCGTTGCCCCGAACGATAGGGTGTGCGGTTAGGAACATTTTTTCCCGCCATAACAAAAAAAAAAAAAAAAAAAAAAAGGTATAACACTGAAAGCATTACTCGCATGTTGTGACCCTGGGCAAAGGCATAGGGGATGAGAAAGAAGATAGAGAAGAAATAAGGAAGTAGACATTGATATTAATAGCTCCTCCATATTGATGATGATATGAGAAGTGGGTTTTGGCCTCCGGGCTCATCTCATCGAGCAACCGTACAAAATACAACCGTAGGTTTTTTTTGTTAAGGCGGGAAAAAATGTTCCTTACCGCACACCCCGTCGTTCGCGGCAACGAACAGGGTAGTGTGTGGCCTTCACCAACAGTAGGTGTACCTGTATGTAATGGCTACGCGATGCAGATTGATGTGATCAGATGTAATGAATGAGCGGGTAAAGCGAGACAGAGTACTAAGTAGGTAGGTACCTATTATTTGCGTATGGTCAAATAGTTTTAATATTTGTCTGTGGTAGTGTTCTTTATCGATTTATACATTTATCTATACTATTATAAAGCTGTAACAGAACTGTGTCTGTACATTTAAGATATTTGAGAAAAAATGACAACACAAAAGCATTTTTTTAGATTTTTTGTCTGTTTGAGATATAAGCAAAAAACATTTATATAGGTATATAATTTTTATTATGTATTTTAACTTCAGTTGGTATGTAGATTAAACAATATTTATGTGTTTGTTATTAGCATAAGTTAAATATTATTATTGTTAGCGATTTTTCATTTTCGTAATGATTTTTTCTTTTCTTGTTGTGCTAGTTTATCATCCGTACGTCACTAATAAGGCCTCCATTGAAAATCAGCGTTTGCAGTGTAACATGCTTATGTATCGTTGCACTGCAACATTAGCGCTGATTGCATTAGCGCTTGGTGTCCTTATTGTCACTAAAAATGTTCATATACTTTAAACACAAACTGTGAAAATGCTGCATCTCCTGGATACCGACCAGATGCTATGCCAATTTAGCCATCGTGACATTCAAATGCTAAAAATATATATAAAATATTTAAATGTTCATATACTAGTAAACAGCATCCTAGTTGTAGTTTTTATATCATGTAAATCCATTTTATGTTCACCATAGTTCGTTCTTTAGTGACAATTAAAAGTAGTTTTCTTTCTTTCTTTCTTTCTTACCTACTGTTGTTTTACGCTGATCTTACGTAAGAGCGTGTTCCCGGTCGAGCCGGCCGGGAGAAGCAAAGTTGTCCAGTATTTATTTTATTTTGATTATTGTCATTTTTATATAAATGTAGCCTTCGTTGACGACTCCGTCGCAGAGAAAGCTAGTTTATAGGTTATAGCCTAGGTTTCCGATATCATAACGGGATAAAATGGATACCAGATTATAAGTCTTATCAAGAGCTATCAAATAAAAAAGTCGAAATTCATTCAGAAGTTTCTGAGTGATGTGCAGCAAACAATGTTTTCTGTTAAGAGACGCCTATAATTTAGGCACTAAATACAGTTCAATATTCCCCCAGACAGTATTTTTCATAAACATCTTAAATGTACAGACACACTCTGGTACAGCTTTATAATAGCAGACAGCCTCTATTTTACATGTAGGATGAAATCTAAATCTTTGCAAAATTTACTCATAACCGTTTCAACCGTTTACATATGAAAAGTTAAGAGACAAGTAAAAGTTAATTAATTTCTATATAACTCGCCGAGTTTTAAGGAGCTCAAGGCTTACGGTATATACAAGTTTACTTACAACAATCGAATCGGATTTCTCCAAAATGAAGCAGGTAGACAGGACCTCTCTACAGAACGAGGAGCGGTGGAGAACTTGAGCATGGCCGAGCTGCACATCCGCCACAGACATCTTGCCTCCGTTGTTTTCTTCCTGTTACAACAAATTATCAAAATCATGAATTACAGTATTCTATCGAATCGAGTTGAATCTAAGCCTTTTTTTGTTAAGGCGGAAAAATTGTACTTAACGTCATACCCCATCGCTCGGGGCTGCGAACAGGGTAGTGTGGGGCCCTTACCCACTAAGCTACCACTGAAGTAATGTAACTTCAGTGGTAGCTAAATCTAAACCTAGGGGCTCAGCAAAAATATTTGCCTAAGTTAAATATAATACGTCGTTGTTCACGGATACATTATGAATAATAAACATTATTTGAACAACTCTCTATTACAGTATTTTAAAGTAGGTATATCATGTGGTGAGGCCAGCTAATGCCGTAAATTAACTTGATTAAAAAAACAATTAATTTATCTACTTACAGAAGGTAATTATGGTGTATTATGCATATTTAGGCCGTGTGGGACCGGCTTTAGAATTGTCAAACCCCTCTCCACCGATGGGAGTCGTAAGAGCCGACTGAGGGAATACCGAGGGGAGGGGGCAGCAGCACTTCCTCGAGTAACGTATTAACAACATCCACTGCGATCGCCAACCCGCCTGCCAAGCGTGGCGATTACGGCACTATACCCCCAATTTGGGGAGGCCTATGTCCAGCAGTGGACGTCGATAGGCTGATGGATGGATGGATGCATATTTACTCATCCTTGAAAAAAAATATATAAAACAAAAGTAAAAATATCCGTTTTTTTGTACCTCGTGGGTGGCAAGCAAGCATACGGTCCCCCTGATAGTAAGCAGTTACCGTAGATTAACACAAAGTGTGAAAATGTAAAATCGAAAATAACAGTCATGAGCAGGATTCGAATCTGCATCTCCTGGATACCGTCCAGATGCTTTGCCAATTCAGCCATCGTGACAATTGCTCCTGACTGCTAATTTTGATAACACATTCATTCTAAACGTCTTGGGTGACGTTACCGTAGCTTATAGACGCTAGCAACACCAGAGGTATCACTGGCGCAACCCCAACTGTATGAAAGATTGAGAGGGATAATGAGAAGGAGAGTTTGATGAATAGAGTAACAGGATTAGGCTTCTTGCACTCTCATTCGCCACAGAAAACATAAAAGTAGGAGTACGTACCTTATTTTTTTTTAAGGCGGGAAAAAATCTTCCTAACCGCACACCCCGTCGTTTGGGGCAACGAACAGGGTAGTGTGGGGCCCTCACCCACTAAAGAAACCTGCCATGTGCCGTCTCTCCGGCTTTATTGGCGGGCCACCGGAACCATATTACATTCCTTCTGTGGTCAAGAGTCTATAGTTGTTTCACGCTGACCCTATGTAAGAGGCTCCGCTGAGGACACTGCTTTCCTAATAGAGCCTGCCCATTCAATTTCGGAGTAGCAGGGCTCTATCACTAAGAGAAAGAAAGTGGACCAACGCACACATGGATACAGTCACTACGTTATATTATGTATAGATATACATAGCCTTTACCCGCGGCTTCACCTCAGCCAAAAGCTAGTTTTTAGGTTATATGTCAGGTTTTCGATACAGTAGCGGGATACAATGTATACCAGTTTTTAAGTCTTATCAAGAGCTCTCAAATAAAAAAAGTTGCATCAAAATCCGTTAGTATTTTTTGCGTGATGCGCGAACAAACAAACAGACAAAAATTCTGTGTTTAGACACGCCTAATATAGCCTATTACAGTATTTTTTCTCAAATATCTTAAATGTACAGACACAGCTCTGTTACAATTTTATAATAGTATATAGATTATATTATATCCGAACACTTAACATAACACGTGGAAGTTACCTTGAAAATATCAACCTTTACATGTTCCGGTTTATTATAATATGTACCTCAAAGTTTACCAATCGAATTACTTATCCATTAACCATTGAGTACCAAAGTTATTATAAACTAACGAGATACTAATAATATGATCGTGGACTATCAAGGTAGAAGAGGATCGAGATCGAATTTGATGCCCAGTTTGTGGCCTTGATTAAACCTCTGAATAATCGAAATAATGAAATAATACTTTCTGATATTTACGCGAATGTTACACATTTTGAAATAAAACAACGTTTACGGAATCTATCGCGTTTACTTGATTTTCTACTATCCCGACGTTTCGAATACTTTACAGCAATCATGATCATGGGTGGAATTACATGGTAGACGTTTAAGGCTACCCGCGCGTAAACGTAGTTTTATGTCATAATGAAATAATGTTACGAGTATAATTCATCAAAAAAGTTTCACACATTCGAATATCGCGCAGCAATCTAAACTTTTGTTAGCGCAACGCTATATATATACCAGTGTGGTATCGTTACTGTTGTCTTTTAGTTAATTTTGCCAAGCCGCATTGTATTCATCGCAATTAGTCCAGTAGAATATGGTCAGAATCTCTCTCCCTGCTTATTTAAACAGTAAGTAACAGTAAAGGTTTCTTAATAATAAAAAAGAGGCAAATATCTTTATTCAGTATGAGAAGCATTTAGGCCTATCATACTCGTCCAATATGGGCTGCCAGACATCAGAAGCCGTAAATATAATCTCTCGGGTTTTCACAAAACATTATCCGTAACCCGGATAATTATAAATAGTATTGTTAAGTCCATGGCGGTTACCACTTACCATCAGCTACCATAATTGGTCCAAAAAATGCACTCCTAATTCAAAAAATTCCTCATGTCAGACAGAATCAATTCGATACCTCTGTCTTGCTCGTACTTCATTTTACCACTAAACTTGTCAATGCTTGTGTGACAAAAAAATATTGCAAAAACCTGACGGTAAGTACACAATCCAGAATTCATTAATAAGTAAACAAGTGCAGCGTAATTAATTTTTGATTGGTCGTATAAAATAAATGAGTAACATTCGAAAATTTCGTAGTTGTTTTCGTTATTTATTAAAATGAAAAATTAATATTCGAAATTCAAAAACAAATAGAGTATTAATTGACTTTTATTGAAGCAAAATTTTGTTCCGAAATAATATAAATGTTGCCAGTACAATTCATTTACCTAATTTTTGAGTGTCATTTTATCCGAATGTATTTTTAAATAGGACCATGTTATAAATTCTTATTTTATTGCATTGTGCCAGCTTGATGGACTAGAGACTAAACAAAAATACTAATTTAATTTTGTAACCAGCGTTTGCCCGCGGCTCCGCCGCAGCCAAAAGCTAGTTTTTAGGTTATATCTTAGGTTCCTGATATAGTAGCGGGATAAAATGTATAACAGTTTTTAAGTCTAATCAAGAGCTATCAAATAAAAAAAGTTGTATCAAAATCCATTCAGTATTTCTTGCGTGATGCTCAAACGAACAAACAGATAAACAGAAAGACAAAAAATCTAAAAAATCGTTTTGGGTTTAGACATAATTATAGTCTAATACAGTTATTATTTCTCAAATAGCTTAAATGTACGGACACAGCTCTGTTACAGCTTTACAATAGTATAGATAATTATATAATACCTAGCATGTTAAGCTTTTAAAGCCTAAAACTCTCTTTAAACTGCCTTATGCCATCTGCACTAGGTCATGGCTTCAATTCCCGGATTCTCGAATAGGGCTAACAAATAGTTATTAGGTTTTTCCGTTAAGAAATTCTTTATCGGGGAAGTACCACCCTCTCACAGAAGATCAGCGTGTAAAAATGGTAGATTCTTTTAGAATTTCTCTATTGTGTTTCGTACAGTGTATGAGTGAGGAGGCTGAAGTCCCTTTTTATCCTCTCCTTATCATCCTTCCTTTCCTTGGAATTGGTGATGCGCGAATGATGCCTCTGGTGTTGCTAGCGTCTATATGCTACGGCAATCGCTTACCATCAGGTGGGCCGTGTGATTGGACCCGCGTAGTATAAAAAAATATTACTAGTGACTCCTCCCGGCTTCACACGGATAAAATAAAGTAATAAAAAGTAACTTTAGGATTTTTTAAGAACTATGATTCTTTAGAATGTCATATTAATGTACGTTTGGTTAAAAGATAATTTTAAACAAACGTCTGCAATAAAATCAAATTTGTCTAGAGTTTCGATTATCCCTAGTTAGGTATAAAAAGGAATTATTAGTATGTATAGGATAATCTATTATGCCCTTATTCATAATAAAAGAAAAGTTATTTAAAACACTGTTTAAGCTGACAGATATTTTGTCACTTTCTGTCAAATTTTCAATGAAATTTGTTGAAAAGGGAAAAAATAGTATGTTAGTTAAATCAGTGCTATAGAGCTGCGATAGTTTCTATGAATAAGGCCCTTAGTCTTTAAATATTATAAAAACCCATGTGAGCCTAGAAATATAAGTGGCATCACCCCATTTATTCCAATGGATGTCTTACGAAGCGAGTAAGAGAAATTGTAACACATTGCATTACTGATGGTAGAGTAGAGTAAGTGTGAGTAATCCACTAATTTTTTATCGGACAAAGACCCAATTTTTTCAGGAGTAAAAATAATCCAGGGAACAAATTATTTATGTGCCAAATGTCACCCAAAATAGCCAGCACAGATGGTGGAGTGGTTTAGATACCGGCCTTCTGCCCGAGTGTTGTGGGTTCGAAACCCACACAGGACAACTCTTTATGTGATGCCCAAATGGTTGTTCCGAGTCCGAATGTACTTTGTGTCCGTGAAATTGTATATTTGTAAAATCCCCCGAGATATAAGGATATTCCTTAGTGCAGGGTGTTAAAAGAAAAATAACTTTTTAGTTATACTCTAATTGATTGAAAAGCAAATAAACTTTCACATTTATGATATTAGTAGGTTTCAGACTTATGTAAATTTTAATTCATCACTTAACGGTCTTGATACTAAATGATACCTACATAGAACCTATTAATAACTTTCTTAACACATGCTAATTAATTAAGAACAAATGAGTTTATTGGCCGATGCTTGGACACAGCGTCTCCAGGTCTTTTGAGGCGACAACCTCTGTTTCTTCTTTTTATAGTTCTTTGTATAAAATTGGATTGAATAATATAAACACCTCGACATTTTTTATATATTCTTAGGCATACTTAGCCATATAAATTGACATAATAAATTATAGTTTAAAAAACTAAAATAACACGCTTTAAATAGCTAGTTGAACTAAAAAGTAGTAAATAATATTACAATAAATCGTGATTGTAAAAAAGCGTGGGGTGCTTTTTACTATATAGTTGAACTATTTGTAACATTTGGTTATTCACCTCACGCTTTTTTACAATCATTATTTATTGTAATATTATTTACTACTTTTGAGATCAACTAGCTATTTAAAGCGTGTTATTTTAGTTTTTTAAACTATAATTTATTTTCTTCTTTTTAGTATCAAAACTTCAAAATTACAAAGCAAAGAGACAAGAGTAAAGTAAAAGTAATACTACATGAAAGTAGAACATAGATAAATAACTATAGGTACTAAAAACTAAAATAGAAGCAAAAAGATTCTTATTTCGCAAACACTCATATCGCGATTCAGAAATATCGGAAAACGCCGGTGCACATCTTAATATCGAGATTCAGAAACTTTCACATTCAACGACTACGGAACACTAAAAACCGATAAATACAAAAAAAAATTATCAAATTAGTGTATTGTCATCGGTCCTCGATAAATCTACAAAGTTTGAACGAAATCTGGCATTTTAAAGTGGGTCAAAATCGCGTCCAAAGGAGTCGGTTACAAACATACAAATATACAAACATACAGGTGAAGCTAATAAAAAGCGTGTAAAACGCGAAAATGTCAAATTGAATTTTTTATGTAAAATTACTATATTAAACATGCTTATAGACGATATTTCGTTCAAGTAAGCGCTTCATTATGAAAAATTACGAGTGATAATCCATTGCGGGATCCCTGGTAACCAGTGCCATAGGTTGCTTTGCAGAAACCTACTTCATGCATCAGTCTCTCACGAAGAACAGCAAAATCTAAAACGTTTTTATTCATTGATGAACCAGAAATTAGAAGCAGCTAGGTAATGTTACGCTCTTTTAACTAAATTTTATCACTAAATAAATTTAGGTTTTGGATATGAATTTGGGCCGCTAAGATTTTGCTTAATTAAAATGTCGTATGGCGTATGAAAATAACAGTCACGAGCAAAGATGCTTTGCCAATTTAGCCGTTAGTTTAGACTGCAGACAGGTGTCACTTAAGAAGGAATGTGTTATCGAAATTCGCAGTTCCGAGCAATTGTCACGATGACTGAATTGGACTTCAGAATATAAATACGTCACTCTATTATCTTTGTGTAAAAATAGGTGTCCCACGGGAACTATTAATTTTCCAGGATAACAAGATATAGCCTATATCCTTTTACAGGAACCAGACTACATGTAAGGAAGATTTTATGATGATTGATTCTGTAGTTCCAGCGAGAAAGCATTACAAACCATCCAACAAACAAACAAACTCACTTTCAAATTTATAATTTTAAGTAAGGATTTACATAAAGCTTTGGATTACATTATAGTTCTTACCTCAAAAATAACGACCTCAGCTTCCCAACGTATATCAGCCAGCTCCTCAGCCCTGACCCATTCATGAAGGTACTGTCTCACAGACCGCGGCAAAGGTTGAGTTTGATCGTCAATCCAGGCTTGGTCAGGAGTTGACTTCGATGCAGCAGGTTGTTTAGTGACGACAGGGTGAGATCTAAATGCTGATGGTCCCTGGTTTTAGACAAAATAAGAAACAAAATATATAGGCCTTTTTTATACTACAAAGGTGTAAAACAAGCATACAGTCTACCTGGCAGTAAGCGGGTACTGTAGCCTATAGACGCTAGCAACACCAGATATGACACTAAATTCAAAAAAAGAATAGGAGGCAGAAAGCAAGGATAATGAGGAGGCCATGAAGTAAGAGGTGATCCATTTCGAGGTTCCCTACTTTTTTAAAGAAAAAAACACAGAAAATTCAAATTTAATGGAGAACGACAACGTAGCAACGGCCAACATTTGATATACATAATCTTCAAAAAATAAATGCCAAAGAATGTTCTTTCAAATGATAATAAACATTCTCCATTAAATTTGAATTTTCTGTTTTTTTTCTTTAAAAAAGTTGGGAACCTCGAAATGGATCACCTCTTATAAGGAGAGGGG
Organism: Leucoma salicis; assembly: GCA_948253155.1. Lineage (NCBI taxonomy): Eukaryota > Metazoa > Arthropoda > Insecta > Lepidoptera > Erebidae > Leucoma > Leucoma salicis. Next base: position 2,870,245 of record OX411812.1, read on the forward strand.
TTTTAGTCTCTGGCGTTCTCGCTCACCATACGAAATATCTGTACGAGCTTCTACCGTTGTTTCACGCTAAACTTTTGTGAGAGGGTGGTACTTCACACCACCGAAGGAATGTAACATAGTTCCAGTGGCCCGCCAATAAAGGTGGAGAGACGGCACACGGCGGGTTTCTTAAGTGGGTGCAGGCCCTACACTATCCTGTTCGTTGCCCCGAACGATGGGGTGTGCAGTTAGGAACATTTCTTCCCGCCTTATCAAAAAAAAATAGGGTGGTACTTCACAACTCTTCAAGTTTCTACCACTTTTAGTTTTTTTTTAGGAAGAGGCGTCTCATAGATGCTAGTGGATGTACAGTAGCGGCGAGTAAACAAACAAATTAACTTTCGCATTTATAATACTCGTATATAGTACCTAAGGACTACCAAATATCCAAATCTGTTTAGCCATTTAGCCACTATGGACAAAGAAATAGCCAAACATCTCCACAGATTTTCGTATTTATAATTTATTTATTTATTTTATTTATTTATCTTCCACAAAGGTACTGCATATAAAAACATGGCATTGTGTGTTTTACAAACAAACCTCTGTGGGAGACTGGTATCTGAACTAGGTTGTCCTGTCATACAGATTACCAGCCCAACCCCCCCCCCCCCCCCTCAATGACACAAATAAAAAGTACACAATTTAATAAACATAATAATTAAATTATACAATGAAAAGGAAGTAAATAGTCTTACTATCCATCCATCCATCAGCCTTTCATCGTCCCCTGCTGGACATAGGCCTCCCCAAGAGAACGCCACAGCGAACGGTCCTGTGCCGCCTGCATCCAACGGCTGCCTGCGACTTTGACCAGGTCATCGGTCCACCTGGTGGGAGGCCGTCCTACACTGCGCCGTCCGTTACGCGGTCGCCACTCGAGAACCTTTCTTCCCCAACGGTTGTCGGTTCGTCGAGCGATGTGGCCTGCCCATTGCCACTTCAGCATGCTGACCCGGCGGGCTATGTCGGTCACTCCCGTTCTCCTACGGATTGCCGTATTACGGATCTTATCACGTAGAGAGATCCCAAGCATAGCCCGCTCCATAGCACGCTGAGCGACTTTAAGCCTTGACATAAGGCCAACATTCAGAGACCACGCCTCTGTGCCGTAAGTCATCACTGGTAACACACACTGGTCGTAGACCTTCGTCTTCAGACACTGTGGAATATTGGACAAGAAGATCTCCCTCAGCTTCCCGAACGCTGCCCAGCCGAGCTGGATTCGTCGATCGACCTCTTTCTCGAAGTTGTGTCTACCTAACTGGACAGTTTGTCCCAGGTATACATAGTGGTCGACAACTTCGAGAAGCGAGCTCCCGACCAGAACCGGTGCTGAAATGACATGGATATTAGACATGACTTTCGTCTTGTCCATGTTCATTTTTAGACCCACTAGTCGGGAGGCACGGCTGAGGTCGTTGAGCATGGTACCAAGGTCCTCCAGCGATTCTGCCATGACCACGATATCATCTGCAAATCGAAGATGAGTGATGTATTCGCCATTTATGTTGATGCCTAATCCGGTCCAGTCCAAGAGCTTGAAAACATCTTCCAATGCAGTGGTGAAGAGTTTCGGGGACATGACGTCTCCCTGTCTAACACCTTTCTGCAGTTGGATCGGTTTCGTGCTCTTGTCCTGAACTCGGACAGACATAGTGGCGTTTCTATACAAACACTTCAACACTTCGATGTATCGATAGTCAATTTGGCACCGCTGAAGGGATTGCAGCACCGCCCAAGTTTCGATCGAATCGAAGGCTTTCTCGTAGTCCACAAACGCTAGACACAGAGGCCGATTATATTCCTCGGTCTTCTGTATAATCTGGCGCAGCGTATGTATGTGGTCTACGGTACTATAGCCTTTTCGGAAACCGGCTTGTTCGGGAGGCTGGAAGTCGTCGAGCCTGCACGTGAGTCGATTTGTAATGACCCTCGAGAACAACTTATAGACATGGCTCAAGAGCGAGATGGGTCTGTAATTCTTCAAGAGGGTTCTGTCACCTTTCTTGAAGAACAGCACCACCAAGCTCCTGGTCCACGATTCTGGAACGTCGCCCCCGAGAACGACGGAATTGAATAGCCTCTGAAGGGCTTTGAGGACCGGCTTTCCGCCTGCCCTCAGAAGCTCTATAGTAATTCCGTCGTCTCCCGGTGCCTTTCCGTCCTTTAGTTGTTTGAGAGCTGATCTCGTACAGGCTGACGTCCGGGATATCTTCGGTATAGTGCCGAGTTAGCTTGGATCTGGGCTCATGGACCAAGCTGACAACAGGGTTCTGGGATCCGTATAACTGTCCATAGAACTCGTGGACCTCTCTTAATATCTCATCTTTGGAAGAAACAACAGTACCATCATTGGTCTTCAGCTTGGTCAACTGGCTTTTCCCAACAGGCAGATCTCTTGCGAACACTTTGGAACCTTGGTTCCGCTCTATCGCCTCTTTAATACGCAAGGTATTAAATCGGCGAATGTCTCGTCGCATAGACTTGGAGATCTGTCTGTTTAGTCGCCTCTGATTGGACCAATCAGCCGAAGACTGCACCGTCATTTCTGTCCGTGTCGCTATGAGCTTAAGAGTTTGGTCCGAAAGCTTTTGAGTTCTATTGACGCGACTGGTCTTAAAAAGGGTCGACCCGACCGCTTGGACAGTTTCCACGAACCTGTTGTTCATATCGTTCACTGAATCGCACTCGTCTAGGCATTGAAAGCGATTTTGTAGTTCGAGCTGAAAGTTTTCGGGGTTCTGGTATTGAGCACGTGTTGGTCGGAGCGTAGACCTCATCAAGCGTGACCTCTCGACTTTCATATTTAGATTCAATATGCCTCTAACTAAGCGGTGATCACTCCCAGTTTTAATCCTGCTGATCACTGAGACATCATTGAATATGTGTCGTTTGTCCGTTAAGATGAAGTCGATCTCATTTTTCACTGAACCATCAGGGCTAATCCAGGTCCATTTTCGCTGGGGCTGTTTCCTGAAGAAGGAATTCATCATAAAGAGGCCTTCCTTCTCCAGAAAATCAGACAGCATCTGGCCCCTGTGGTTCCTCTGCCCAAATCCATATTGCCCCACCTTCAGCTCATCGTCTCTCCTTATGCCTAGTTTTGCGTTGAAATCTCCCATAACCACCGTGAAGTGACTTTTAGACGCGTGAATAGCTTTCGAGATGTCCTCGTAAAGGGCCTCCACTTCGTCGTCGGAATGTGTCGAGGTCGGTGCGTAAACCTGTATGACCTTCAGCGAATACCTTTTGGTTATTCTGAGTATAAGGTACGCTACCCTACTCGACACACTCTCAATCTTCTCCACGTTACCTATGAGAGACTTGCGAACGATAAACCCGACACCACCCTGGGACTGTTGGTCGCCCTCCCGGTGGAAGAGCAAGTTTCCGGACTGGAGGATTATCGTGCCCTCACCCTGTCTTCGCACTTCTGATAATCCTACAACGTCCCATCGGATCTTGCTCAGTTCCTCTTCCAGCGCGGTGATCCTCTCGTCAGTCCTCAGTGTCCTGACGTTGTGTGTTACCAGGGCCAGAAGTCGTTTCTGGTAGCCGGATCGCGACCGGAGATTCTTAGCACCCCCTGCTCCGCCGTTACCGGGCCCGCTACCGTTAGGCCACGGAATAGCGGAGCTGCCGTGACTGGGGGCCGATGTGTGTGTGTGTGCACTCATATGGGGGGATATTGCCATAATCGCCACGCTTGGCAGGCGGGTTGGCGATCGCAGTGGATGCTTTTAGTACACAGGGAAACGCTGCTGCCCGGTCCCCCGGTAATCCTTCAGTCGGCTTTTACGACTCCCATAGGAAGAGACGGGGTGGAGCTATTCTTGGTGCCGGCCCCACACGGCAAATAGTCTTACTATAGAATGAGATAAACTAGAAGAAAATAATTAACAATAATAGGTCTGTGTGTGTGTGTGCGTGCGTGTTTATGCGTTTCTGTGTGTATGCATTACATATATGCTACTCGTATATATTAGACATTGTTACTTTGGTATAAAATAACAATGTCTAATATATATAATAATATTAAGTAGGAAGTGAAATAGTATTATAATTATAAACAATAAGCAAGCTTACCATTCCCCAGAATTCTGGTTGCAATTCATTGTCTCGAAACTCTCTAAACGGGCATTCTAGTGGATTCACAGGCTGGTTGACGGGAATGTAAGCAGAGCTTTTCACAGTACTTACAGTCCGTTTAGACATACTATATAGTTTAGATATACTATAGCTATTGGCAATCCAGTCTGCAGAATGGTAACCTAGTTATTTTTTAAGGTGGGTAATGCCGATGACGTTATTTCTGCAAATAACTAATCTATAGACCAACGTAAAAACTGGAGAGAAAAAATTATAACAGACTGTGCTGTTGACATTGGGACTGAAGTATTTGGTTTAAATGTCAACGTGACGGATATCATAATTGCTTTTAGCACAGATGACATTACCTGTAAGATTAAGAAGGAGGTTTGTTTAAAACTATACTATTATAAAGCTGTAACAGAGCTGTGTCTGTACATTTAAGATAACTATTTAAGAAAAATGACTGTATTAGATTATACCTATAGGCGTGTCTAAAAAAAACAATGTTTTTTAGATTTTTTGTCTGTTTGTCTGTTTATCTGTTTGTACACGCATCACGCTAAAACTACTGAATGGAGTTTTTTTCTATTTGATAGCTCTTGATTAGACTTAAAACTGGTATACATTTTATTCCGCTACTATATCGAGAACATGAGATATAACCTAAAAACAAAATAAAGTTATATTTGAAGTTTAATATTGGAAAGTTAAAGATAATCAATCAATGGTCCATTTACAGTGTAAATTATAAATTAATTCATTTCTCTTTCGACAAGGTGGGAGTTGATGACGTTTTGTTAGGGGATAAAACTATTATTAAATTTGTCAGATCTCTCCCCGATCGTGTCTGAATACCGTCCCATCGAACTGTGAGAGTGATTATACAAAGAGTGCACTTGTGTTGGCGCACACAGTCGTGCACTATAATATCTCCTGCATACATGGCTAGGCCGTGTGGGGCCAGCTTTAGAATTGTCCCACCCCTCTCTACCCGCGGGAGTCGTAAGAGCCGACTGAGGGAATGCCGGAGTATTAACAATATTCACTGCGATCGCCAACCCGCCTGCCAAGCGTAGCGATTACGGCATTATCCCCCATGACAGGACCGCTCGTTGTGGCGTTCTCTTGGAGAGGCCTACGAGTATATCCAGCAGTGGACGTTGAAAGGTTGATGGATGGATGGATGGACATGGCTAGTGTCTGTTGATACTGGCCACTGTGACCGAACCGCTGTCTGGAGACCATTACTATTATTAAGTATTATATTTTCTTTTATTATGAACTTTGCCACGCAAATTGCTCTAATAAACAGACAAAAACTCAAAAAAAATTGTTTTGTGTTCAGGCACGCATATATATATAGCCTAATATAGTATTTTTTTTCTAAAATAAACTAGCCTTTGCCCGCGGCTTCGCCGCAGTCATAAGCTATTATATCTTATGTTCCCGATATAGTAGCGGGATAAAATGTATACCAGTTTTGAAGTCTAATCAAGAGCTATCAAATAAAAAAAGTTGCACCAAAATCCGTTCAGTAGTTTTTGCGTGATGCGCGAACGAACAAACAGACTAACAGACAAGCAGACAAAAATCTACAAAAAAATTGTTTTGTGTTTAGACATGCCTATACCAATACAGTCATTTTTTCTCAAATATCTTAAATGTACAGACATAGCTCTGTTACAGCTTTATAATAGTTAGTGGTATCCTAACTATCCACTGACAGCAGCCACTGACGATAAATGGTGATCCTTCTAAATGCGATTACCATAAAGCACAGCTATTTTGCTGTGCTACCATAATACATCAAAATGCTATTGTTTATAGTAGTAAAATTATATACCCAAGATTTTAAGAACATGAAGGCATGTGCTATCTGAATTAATAGTCCCGAGTGAATGTGAGGATAACTTATTTGGCAGAGCATCTGAACGGTATTTAGAAGGCGAAGGTTCAAACCATTTTAATTTCTTACATTTTCGCATATTATCGTCACCTAAGTATATATTGTAACATTTCACGACCATTAGCTTTGTATAATATGGCTACGTCAATACTGGACTAAGCAAGATGTAGGCGGATATGGATCGGCATTTATTGCAGGAAGTTTACTAACGAGCAAAGAGTACCGGTTCGCCGTGAAAGCCTCCGTAGGTTGTACCGTTCTGTTCAAATCTTGAGTGCGAACGAAACTTTAATAATTGTTTATTGATTCGTGCTTATAAAAAAAAAAAACTTCTTCGCCAAAGAGTATAGCTGTGGACCCATCCACAGTTTGCGTGCATAACTTTCCTCTCTATCAGGCCTATGTTATAGACCCTGTGGCACTACTGACAGTTACTTGATAGAGCTTACTTACTTATTTATCATTATGCCATCTCCCTTGCAGGGTAGGCAGAGAGAACAGAGTGCCAAAGGGCTCTTATCTTGCGTACATCTCTTGCTTCCTCAACTTTCATATTTTTTTTAATATACGCTTGCCAGTTTTGCAGACTCCTGACTCCACCTTCCTTCAATACATGACCGATTTGGTCTAGGTAGGTGAGTCTCGGTCTACTCCTGTACCTATTAACGAGCAAAGTGTCCTATAATACTCCTTTTTCAGCCTAACATTCGAATCTTGGACTTCAATAACGGAAATTAAAAAATAAGTGAAGTTCCTACCGAATGTAAACAATATTCAGTCGGAACCGTCTCGGTCTATTTCGGTAGTTTAGGGAAATATAAATAGCCCTCTATAGGATGCCTCTTTTCTTATGAAAGGAAAAAAGAAGTTAGGCAGGATTTTATGGCAATAGCCTGGTTGTATCTACCACTACTAAGTTACTCTGTATTATTAGCGGTTACCGGCTTACCACCGCTTCCACCAGGAAGTGATTACCAACGTTATTGATAATATATCTAGAGCAAAATGCCTAGTGGTAAAACCAGTGACCTTGAAGACAGTTATCGACTTCGACCCCTAGTCCGAGTTTAGGTACTCACAAGTGTGCCTTGACACGGATATCTGGATATTTTTCCAAATGATATGTGTATTTGTTTACAAATTGTCACTGCTCGGTGAAGAAAAACCTCTAAAGCCTGCTAATCCAGCCTGGATCAGCGTATTGGACTACGGCTTCTACCTGTCTTACTATAAGAGGGGTCTCTAACAGTGGAAGAATAAGAAATAGAAAAAATAATAGTGTAATCTGTGTAACTATTTTTATTTTATTTTTTGTTGACAACACGATTTTTTTTGGTTATCGCTGCTGAAATGCCTTTACGCATCCCCCCGGTGAGAAATAGGGGGGTATGTAGGACTCGCCGGGCGCGCAGATCTTAATTACGCCCGGAATACCCACTAAAGGTGGAGGTGCGGCGCAAGCGCCGCTAGTCTCCCGTCCTGTTCCAGGAGACTCCAGCTCCTCCCTCCATCCCCAGATCAACGTCCTTCGAGCCGCTTCACGTGCTGCCCAGACTCCTCTCCGAGATTTCTGCACACCCCGGCCCGCGCCGCAGCACAAAGCCAGTAGACCTCTGCCAGTGCCTCGGCCTGGAGAGGCCAAGGTGGGTGACCCGCCAGCAGCGTGGCTGCGGCCCAGGACACCGTATGGTACCCCCTAATGACCGTCACCGCTATGGCCCTCTGCGAACGTCGCAAGAGGGCCCTATTGGAAGCGTTGAGGGCGTCCGCGCAGATCTGTTGACAACACCCTGCGCTAAAGAATATTTCTTGTATAGCAGGGTACTCTAAACATATTACACGGTCGCAAAGTAAACCAAGCCCAGACGCAAAGTAAACCAAGCCCGGACGCAAAGTAAACCAAGCCCGGAGTTATCGACTTCGACCCCTAGTCCGAGTTTAGGTACTCACAAGTGTGCCTTGACACGGATATCTGGATATTTTTCCAAATGATATGTGTATTTGTTTACAAATTGTCACTGCTCGGTGAAGAAAAACCTCTAAAGCCTGCTAATCCAGCCTGGATCAGCGTATTGGACTACGGCTTCTACCTGTCTTACTATAAGAGGGGTCTCTAACAGTGGAAGAATAAGAAATAGAAAAAATAATAGTGTAATCTGTGTAACTATTTTTATTTTATTTTTTGTTGACAACACGATTTTTTTTGGTTATCGCTGCTGAAATGCCTTTACGCATCCCCCCGGTGAGAAATAGGGGGGTATGTAGGACTCGCCGGGCGCGCAGATCTTAATTACGCCCGGAATACCCACTAAAGGTGGAGGTGCGGCGCAAGCGCCGCTAGTCTCCCGTCCTGTTCCAGGAGACTCCAGCTCCTCCCTCCATCCCCAGATCAACGTCCTTCGAGCCGCTTCACGTGCTGCCCAGACTCCTCTCCGAGATTTCTGCACACCCCGGCCCGCGCCGCAGCACAAAGCCAGTAGACCTCTGCCAGTGCCTCGGCCTGGAGAGGCCAAGGTGGGTGACCCGCCAGCAGCGTGGCTGCGGCCCAGGACACCGTATGGTACCCCCTAATGACCGTCACCGCTATGGCCCTCTGCGAACGTCGCAAGAGGGCCCTATTGGAAGCGTTGAGGGCGTCCGCGCAGATCTGTTGACAACACCCTGCGCTAAAGAATATTTCTTGTATAGCAGGGTACTCTAAAACATATTACACGGTCGCAAAGTAAACCAAGCCCAGACGCAAAGTAAACCAAGCCCGGACGCAAAGTAAACCAAGCCCGGACGCAAAGTAAACCAAGCCCAGACGCAAAGTAAACCAAGCCCGGACACAAAGTAAACCAGACCATGACGTTAAGAATGAATATGTTATAGAAATTAGCAGTCGAGAGCAGTGGTCACAATGGCTGAATTGGCAAAGCATCTGGACATCCAGTAGATGCAGGTTCAAATCCAGCTCGTGACTGTTATTTTCGATTTCACATTTTCCACTTTATGTTTAATGTATATGCCTAAGCATGTCAAATGCTAAAAAAGTATACATATAAAAATTTCTAGAGAATTCAATATAGGTAAGCTGTAATTTCAAATCCTACGCCATGCTTTACTTTTATATTATAGGTTCAAATCGTTCTTGTTTATAGTATACTAGATGACCCGGCGAACTTCGTACCGCCATATATGTATTTTTTCATGAATAAATCGCACCTTTAGAATTATAGAGACCAGAACTAGAAAAAGTAGTTTTTTGGAAAACGTCGAATAAAGTTTGTGTTACATAAACATATTAAAAATCGTAGTATTTTAATTTTATATAATACTCCACTTATTTATGTACCCGATCTAAACTAAAAGAGTAAATAAAAATTATTACTAATATTTTTTTTTTTAAGACGGTTGCTAGTTAGGTATTTATATGACTGAAACCACAGATTTTTAAAAATACATTTTATTATTTGAGTCTATCCAATTCCGAAAGTATATTTAAAATCTTGTTTTATTCCTAAATAAGCCACTTTTACAGTAAAAATCAAATTGTTTGAGGGATATTTTATGTTTAGGTAGTACACAAAATATATAATAAAGTGGTGAATTTTTTTGTGCCAGATATGTTAAATCACAATAATCGCAAGTCATCATATAACTGTACAGCACAGTAACTCTTAAAAAAAAACTATAAGTCTTGAATAATAATTTAAAAAAAAAATATTACGTATAAGAAATTTTATGTATTTTAGTCCTCATTATTATTTAACAATTGAAAGTCACTGTTTTGATATATTTTTTTGTTTTGTTTATAGTTGCACAGTACCTACTGAACAAAATTCTCTCTTAAGTTATTTTATAATTTAAATAATTATAAAATTTGGGGACATTTTAATTTTCAATTTGAAGTGGGTACTAATGTGGATTATAATTGAATAAACACTGAGTTTCGTAAAAAAGGTTTAATAAACTAAAGAAACACAAGTTAGGTACACTTTTAGGCAAAGTTATCAATTACAGCATTACGAAATCAAAGACGCGTGCGCTTACGGCGACGAGCGGCGAGCGGACCGGCACGGAGTGGAGTGGGTAGGGCCACCACGACGCGCGTTGGGAATGAACCGGGAGTGATCGAATGAATGGAATTTTATAATGCGCGGCGCGCTATTTAACTCTTACATACTGCTCCTTTTGACTAGGACAGTGTCCTCACAACTAGTCAAACCATAACTAAAACTAACGTTTACGAGGTCGTCCTCTGCGACGAGCAGGAGCGACCGGGGCCTCAAGACATTCACCCTCTCTACCATGATAACTCCTCAAATCAGAGATGGTACTTCCCCACTATCTCTTGAGTTTTATCGGGGAAAGCAACGCAGTAAGTAGTGGGACTTGCCTTTTTACTGACTACGTAGGGGCCATCACGTTTCGGTGCAAATTTGGATGTGACACCTTTAGAAGCGTTGCTAAGTACGTGGGATTTTATAAGCACCAGATCACCAACTTTCAGCTCATCTGGTTGGCAACGAAGATCCTTAGAAGCTTTCTGGGTATCTTGCTGATTCTCAATGGATTCCTTACTTGAGCTGAGAGTATCTGCAAGCTTCAGCAAGTATGGAGTTATCTGTGGCACGTAATTTTCTGCCAGGATTACAGCACGATGATCGCTTTGTACATCCAGTGGTGACCTTAACTCACGAGCATAAGTTAAGTATGCAGGAGTTTGTTGCGTAGATTTGGTTCGCGATGTGTTCATGGCGAACCGAATGAAAGGAAGAGCTTCTGGCCATTCGTTATGATGATCCTGCACCAGGATCGCCAGGTGCGTCTTCAAATCACGATTCTTTCACTCCACCGGATTAGCCTCTGGATGGTACAACAGAACAAGGTTTTGCTTCACGTTCAGGGTGAACATCGCTTTCTGCGTCACTTCTGCAACGAATTGCACTCCGTTGTCGGATATGACGCGCCGAGGGAACCCGTAACGTAAGAACACTTGTTCAATCAGGGTTTTGGCACGTATTTCGGCAGTGGCTTCAACGAGAGAGAATACTTCCACCCATTTGCTTGCAGTGTCTTCGACTATCATCGGCACTCATCTCTCTTCATTGGCACCCCTCGGAAGTGGTCCAAATAAATCTACCGCCAAAACTTCAAATCGTTGGGCTGGAATGGGAGTTTGAAGCAATCCCGTAGGTTTCTCATTCGACGGCTTGAACCTCTGACAATCGATGCATGTTTTCAGGTAATCAGCAATGTAACGACGCATGCCAGGGAAGTAGAACCGTCTTGAAATACGATTTAGAGTTCTATCAAAACCTCCGTGACCTGAAGTAGCAGCATCGTGGCACTCCATCATAACTTGTTTTCTTCTTTTTACAGGTATCACAAGTTGCGGCTCTTCAGTGTCAACATCAGTATAGCGGTATAAGACTCCTTTACACATATGGTACCCTCTTTCAGACCATCTGTTGATCTCTAATTCAACTTTCCCTTCCAGGCCATTGATAATCTTCGCTACTTCTGGATCGGCGAGCTGATCATCACGCAAAGCAGCGGCTTCCCATCGCGGCGTTTCGACGATCACAGTGCAGACTCCGCAAGCATCACGGGCTTCGTTTTCACATGGAGGGCGACTAAGTGAATCAGCAGTAACCTTTCCAGGTGTATAGTCCACTTGAAGATCAAAGGATTGGAGCTTCATCGCCCACCGAACCAGTCTTCCCGTTGGCGACTTCAAGCTGAGTAACCATTTCAGAGGTTGATGGTCACTAACCACACGCACGGAGTATCCATCTATGAAACCACGGAACTTCTCAACTGCCCACACGACAGCAAGAGCTTCTCGTTCTGTAGTCGATTAATTACGCTCGGCAGGTGTAAGAAGGCGGCTGGCGTACGCGATTGGACGTTCTTCACGAATAGACTCCCCCTGCAGTAAAGCGGCACCCAGAGCATAATTGCTGGCGTCGGTTCTCAGGACGAATGGAAGAGCATAGTCTGGCTGAATAAGTATCGGCGATGAGGTAAGTAGTCTTTTCAGTTCGTTGAACGCCTTCACCTGGGCTTCTCCCTACAACCAGGACTGATCTTTTTTAGTAGGCATAGTCAGCGGCTGGGCAACTTGAGCAAACCCTGGAACGAACTTCCTGAACCATGAGCACATCTGTAAGAAACTTTTCAAATGCTTCACAAAGGTAGGCTCCTTCATCTCTGATATCGCGGTGATCTTGTCCGGATCCGGTGATACTCCCTTAGGCGTTTTGACGTGACCCAAGTATTTGACGCTTTCCTGAAAAAAACTCACTGAAACTTGCCAGTACCCGGATCGTAAGTCGATGGTGCTCATGTAGCAGCTTTTACATGTGTACTGAAGCAGGTCGCCAATGACGGGCAATGGATAAGAGTCACTCTTTGTGACAGCGTTGAGTTTCCTATAGCCCACGCAGAATCTAAACGTACCGTCCTTCTTTGGTACGAGAAGAGCGGGCGCAGCCCAGGAAGACTCGCACTCTTCAATAAGACCCTTTTTGAGCATCTTTTCTATCTCGGCCTCCATGATGGCTTTCTTGGCCGGTGTAAGTCAATAAGGCGGCGCGGCGATGGGTTTGTGGTCCCCCGTATTTATGCAGTGCTCTGCGAACGGCGTTGGACCTCCCCCTTCTCGGAAGATGTCTTCGTATTTCTGCAACATCTCAGCTAGCATCGCCTTTTCATTCTGAGTCAGCATGGTACCCTCATCACACCGAAGAAGATCCGCGGTCACGTACCCTACATAAGACCTAGACGTCTCACAATGTAAATGGTGAATGACCTGAGGTCGATCAGCTGTAACCCACACACCATTATCAAGGTTAATAACAAGACGCGCTCTACGTAGGAAAACAATTCCCAACAAAGTGTCGTTATTAACCGAATCAGGAAATATGACGAATGTAATGGGTATCATCGAACCCTCAAGCTTTACGTCAACATCCGCAAGCTTGACCTTAATGTCGCGCACTATCCCGTCAGCGAGCTTAACCGACATGCAATTGTCGCGAAAAGGGTGATGTAATTTACGTAACAACTCGTAAAGACTATAACCCGCGATACTACGTTTCGCAGCCGTATCCACCAAACCGGTACCACGATAACCGCAAACTTCAAAACGTAAAATGGGACGTTCCCCGATACCGTTATTGGATAATATAGGTATAGCACGCGTGCGATCCGCTCGCGACTCATCAATCTGATGAACATTCTGTGATAAACTACTCTTTGGTATCAAATCAGTTTCACAAATACGTACATTCTGTTTTGCATTACTCTTTGACACATCATATAAATGGACAGTCGGCGCTGAACTACTTTTTGACGAAGGATCACTGTGTTCCGTCTGGGCAATATTACTCTGCGACTCATTATACACATTTCCAGTCTGACCCGAACTATTCTGTGACGGCGTAACACAGTGGCCCGTCGGCACATTATTAATCTGTGACATCATACATACATGTTCAGTCTGACATAAATTACTCTGTGAAGGCATAATGTAATGATCCATCTGAACTTTATTAATCTGTGACACATTATTAACAAGTACACTCTGTTTAGATTTAATCTTTGACAAACAATGAAAACAATCATTACACCCTACATGTTCAGTCTGAAAAGAATTATTCTTTGACGGAATACGCGGAATATCAAGTTTCGTAGGTACAATGCTATTTAATACTTTCTGCTATTTACGCGAATGTTACACATTTTGAAATAAAACTTCGTTTACGGAATCTATCGCGTTTACTTGATTTTACTACTATCCCGACGTTTCGAATACTTTACAGCATTCATGATCACGGGTGGACTTAGATGATAGACCTCCAAGGCTGATATGTTATTTCAACGGTCTCATCTACCCACAGTATATGATTTTACAAAATTTTTGGTTTATTTATTTTAACCCACCTAATATTCGTTTAGAAACACAATTAAAATATTTACTTCAAATTTTTTTATGCTTACAATGTATGAGACTAAGTTAGTATATTAAAATGAGTATAATACTTCTCTCGCGCAAGACACAGTTAGCGCTTATTGTGTAGACAAAACCCATGTTGTTAATACTCAAGGGAGTGCTGCTGCCCACTCCCGCGGTATTCCCTCAGTCGACTCTTACGACTCCCGTGGGTAGAGAGGGGTGGGACAATTCTAAAGCCGTGATAACTTCATATATGTTTTCTGAGAGTTTCACAAACAATGCATCGGTCGCCATACATTTTTCGAAACGTGACACTTTTTATGCGTGCAGCCGGCGTTCATCGATTTATAAGACTAACGTCAAAAAAGCCTTTTCTGTGCTCCAGACTTTAGGTATGCTAAATTTCATGATAATTGGTAGTTAGTTGGATGGTATGAAAAACAAACTAACTTTCGCGTTTGTAATATTAACAAGAACTTCCATTTTAGAGCATATCATTCTTGCATTTTTAAGAACTTCTTAGTCTGTGACTAATTATAATTTATTTTAGTCGACGTGTTTCCATTTTTGTCAGTCAGGAAGGAATGTACACCTGATTAAAGGTTAGTTGCCGTGAATCACCGCGTTAACACTTTCTCCACAATTTCTTTGAAACAACGTCCAGTTGATTATCCGCCATACCTTTTTGTGAATCATTATGTTGATTGTAAAATGTTTTGTGATATTTACACGAATACTATATAATTATCCTAACTTCCTTAATAGTTATCACGAAATTTATCATACCTACGTGTAGCCCAGAACCCAAAGAGACGTAGGTTGCTTTTTGTCCACCACTGAAGGAATGTAACATGGTTCCAGTGAAATACAGGCGGAGACACGGCACACGGCGTGTTTATTTAGTGGGTGACGGCCCTACACTACCCTGTTCGTTGCTCCGAATAACGGGGTGTGCGGCTAGGTACATTTGTTCCGCCTCAACATAAAAGAAGGTTGCTTTCTGTCCCGAAAACATTATATTTTCTGTGTGGTACCAATATTTGTATTGAAATCATAGCGTGACGTATTTATATTTTGAATGCCACGCGGGCGATAATGTTACAGCCAATATCTGCTTTGTAATATTAGTAAGAATTGATTACTGAGCTAAAATTGGTTGAAATCATAAAGTAAATATATTAGAAATTACTAAACTTTTGTATCGATATTAATAAATATTTAATATCATAAATGCTATGAATTATTCAAAACTTCGGGATCACATAACTCTAATGACTCAGACTTCTATAACTATATTAGAAAATCAATTGAACGCGAGATAAGTAAGTCTTTTTATAAAAAAAAATAGCATTATTTGAGTAATAATAATAATTTCTTTATTAACATAAAAAATAGACACTAAAGCATATGGGAATCTCTGGCTCCTACGATAGTTATACACTGTGTTGCAGGAGCCAGCGTCCTCCCGCATTATACATGACACATTGTAATGTTAATTTAGTAAATGTAGGAAAAAAAAATACGAAATCGTGTGTGTGTGTGTGTTTGTGGTTGTGTGTGTGTGTGTGTGTGTGTGTGTGTAGTGTGTGTATTGTGTGTGTAAGTAAATTTTTACATACCTATCCGGATTCTTCAAGGCTCGTATTAAAAATCCCCTTTACCTCATTCACAAATATTTTGTACTTTAAAAAGTAGCTGAGCATGTCAAATGCCAATAAAATATAGATCAAAAATGCTTGAAGGCTGTTAAAAAAAAGGCGTTTACAGCTCGACCGCAGAAGTGCTATCCTCTCACATAATGTCAGTGTATAGGTGGGAAGACATATTAGTATGTTTTTTTCAGTCATTGAGAGCGCCGGAAACCCAAATATCCGAGGTATGTCCGATTAATTTATAACTAGATTTTTTTTTAAATATATAGTGGCAGAAGAGCCACGGCCCACCTGATGGTAAATGGTAACCGTCGCTCATAGACTCAACTATACCGAGAGTATTGTCAAGCCGCTGCTCACCATTTCATTTCACAGATATGAAATGAAAGAATAAACGACACGTGATGGTGGTACCAAGTTACCAACCCGTTTGGGCAAGTGAGTGCTCCCACTTGATACGCAGCCCTACCACCATTAATGCAATGGGTGATAATTGCTTACTTCCCTTAGTCGCCCCGTACGACACCCGTGCGAAATAATACGGTAGTGACACTTGTATTCTTAGTCCGTCACCACACGGATAAAACATTTCAAAATTAATTGGTATACAATAGGTAGATAGTTACATAAGCTTGTTTTTTAAGTTATACCTCCTTTGGCGCGTTAGGGAAAAATTATAAGAGTAAATTTTTACGATGCGCGCGCACACCGCCACGAAAAACCGACACCCTGAAGATAGTCAACATTTTCGTTTTTTTGTGATATTTACATAAACTTTATTTAACCAGATAATTGGTTATACTCGTAATAACACTTTCAATGTATTAAATACCTTTTTTCTATTGTTTGTGTCGTTTTTTCTATAAACGTAGAATAAAGCGAAAGATTAAATTTTTGAAAAGTATTTTATCTTGTTACGCCACAGAAGTATAACTTCTAACGCGTGTACATAAGTACTCACACACTTGTTTTTTCTGGGTTCACTTGAAAGTTCCAAAATGCAAAGTTGCGTAGATGGACATTTCATGTACAGACAGACTTTTAGTCATCATAACTAGTCCATGGCGTCTCTTGCAAAGTTTTGGCCTCCAGCGCTCTCAATCCGCATACGAAACATAACTTTATTAGGAGTACCTACCAGTGAGAAGGTTGTACTTCCGCGATCGAGTCGGCAAACAAAGCTCTACCATTAAATCTTCTACCAGAAATCTGTCCTATAAAACGTAACATGCATGTTACTAAAATTTGATTCCTATTAAGTTTTTTTATTTAACTGCCTCGGTGGTGTAGCGGTAGTGTATGCGACTGCTAATTATGAGGTCTCGGGTTCGATCCCCGGGTCGGGCAAAGTTATTGAGCTTTAAACCTTTTCCTAAAAAGAAAAATTCTCAGTAACAGCCCGGAGTTTGGAAATGTGCCCGGTAGACGTCAATAGGCTCGCCCCCTATTACGTGGGACTTAACATAGCTGGCGAGTCGTGGGTGTGTAATACACCTCTGCATACCCCTTCGGGGAATACAGGCATGATGCTATGTTTATTAAGCTTGATGACAAAGAACATACTTAGAAGAAACCAAGAAACATAAGGAGCGCTCGTTGAAGTATTCTTTAAAACTATTACTACATTTCTGTTGAAATGCTACTAGTATTTCTGTTAATGTTCGCAACGTGACTCGTGGGTAGCTTATTTGGCCAGTTTGTCAGCATCCTCATTTGCAGATAGCTCCAATATGCGATGGATGTGGTTTAGATACCGGCCTCTCGCCCGTCTGTTGTGGGTTCGATTTCCACACAGGACAACTGTTTGTGTAATCCACAAATGGTTGTTCTGAGTCTGGGTTAAAGTCTCTTGCGACCTTGACTTGTCAAGGTCTGTTTAAATAGAAAGAAGCACTAATATATATTTTATTAAATGTAGTAACGAAGTTTAATTAAAAAAAGCACATTAATTATTCCCGTAGTTATGGATACCGTAAAGTGTCTCAAAGAGCAGTATACTAAAATATAGAATAAACGTATATTCTTTAAAAGCAGTTTTATTTCTTAATAACTTTGTTGATGATTAAAACTCCGTATGTTAGGTGTTTATTGTGACATCATTTCCAAGAATAACACCTTAAACGCTTTGAAGGTCGCTATTATAATATAAATAATAATATACAAAACATCGCATAAACAGATGCCACCGTTTTTCGTGTAAACATTAACAACTGCGCTGTTTCACATGAGAAATGTTAAGTTCAGTAAAGCTTTCGTCAAACAACGGCGCGACGGAATGACAATGTAACGTTGGTGCTGTGTAAAAGGTCGTTGAAGGTTTTGACGTCGATAAAACGAAACCGTTTATGGAAAATTGTTGAAAAAACAGTTGACGTTTGTAACCGGTTTGCGTTTACGTTAGATCCAGTGAGTTAAAGCGCTGAAGGCCCAAACCCCCTCCCTATTATTTCCTTAGTATCCTACCTATCATCTCCTTAATATCCTTCCTGTCTACCTCCTGTTCCTTTCCTTGGAGACGACGATGCGTGAGTAATAACTCTGTTAATGCTAGCCTCAATACACGGTAACCGCTTACCATCAGTTGGGCCGTAAGCTTTATAATTTATACCAGAATAAGTAGCTTAAGTGCCGTCTTTTTAAGATAATAAGATTACGATATCGATGCAATAATATTGCTCGAAATAATTATATTCATGCAAATATTCTGGCATATGCGTTTGTAAATGGCTACTGTCTGGTGATTTGTAGTTTTGCTCAACAGTCTAGTCTAGATATTAATTTCATAATATCTGTTACTTGTTCGAGATCTCAAGCGTAACGTAAGAATAATAAATGTGGTCTGTTTAAATAGCAGTTGGCACCCTTTTTTATTTGTTAAGGCGGGAAAAATGTTCCTAACCGCACACCCCGTCGTTCGGGGCAACGAACAGGGTAGTGTGGGGCCCTCACCCACTAAAGAAACCCGCCATGTGCCGTCTCTCCGCCTTTATTGGCGGGCCACCGGAACCATATTACATTCCTTCAGTGGTACCCAGACCTACCACCTGAAATGCAATTGGTGATAGTATCTTACTGTATTTTTATATCTAACTTGTTTATTTTCTTATTTTTCAATGCATTATTGTGCCGCTGTAGGCTTTGGTCTTCTCTGAAAATGAGGAGGTGTACCTAGGCCAATGATATATCTACACTATTATAAAGCTGTAACTGATGATTTCCTTCACCAAACAAGATTGTTATAATCTCGACAAGTCAGAGATGTGTGCCATATTAGGACCTCTGACTGTACGAAAAACGATCAGATAAAGCTATTGATCGCTGTAGGTACTACCTGTGATAGCTTAGCTGTAAAATCGTAAGTACCTACCTCTCTTATCCTCTATAGCGGACTTAAAAATAACAGACTATTTTAGACCATAATTAACTTTTATAGTCATATTATCTGACCTTTAGCCGACTAGTTTATTTTCTGTAAACCAGTAACTAGAAAAACAAGTTTTAGATAATGTTAAAATAAGCATTCCGTTGACAATATATATCTGCTTACAGTAGATGAAAATAATTGATCCCGTGGGAGTGCAATGGAGATTTTAAGTAACAATCTCCAGAATGACATTGATTTGGTCCGTCACAACCTGCTGAAGTAACCATGCTCCGACAGCACCTGCACCAGTTGAAAGGTGAGAACTCCGTAATCGCACTGCTCACACCTCCAGAAACGACTGGAGTGCCCCTGCGGCCCGGAAAACCGGCCCGGAGCTTTCTTCTCCACCTCCCATCCCTTTCCTTGGAGTTAGTGACGTGCCAGGGAAACTTCTGGTGTGGCTAGCATCTATAAATGGAAGGATCTAGATACAGGGGGAGACCGAGACTCACCTTTTTTATATTTGTTTTTTATTAAGGCCGGAAAAAAATCCTAACCACACACTCTATCGTTCAGGGCAACGAACAGGGTAGTGTGGGGCAGACGGAGACTCACCTACCTAGACTAAATCGGTTATGTATTGAAGGAAGGTGGAGTCAGGAGTCCCCTCACTGTATTTAACTGTGAGTGCAGCCATCAAGAAATTCTGGACATCACCTCGGAGGTAGGGAGATAATGGTGTTCTATGGCACAGGGGAAAAACACAGCTGTTAGTCCAGCGCCAGATCTTTCTTCGGTTGCATCTCAAATGCCGAAAGAGTGAAACAGGAAGTGCACTATAATATCTCCTGCGCACTTGGCTAGTATGCTAAGCCACTGTTCACCGTGACCAAATTAGTTCTATAGCTTTTTGAAGTCTACTGCTAAACATAGGCCTCCTCAAGATCGCTATAACAAGGGGTCTGCTGTTCGCATCCAACGCCTTTCTACGGCTTTGGACACATCGACCATCCTTGTAGCGGAAGAGCTGAGCCATCCGATCCGTAGCCGCTACTCGAGAACTTTTTTCCCCAACGGTTGTCAGTTGGTCAAGCGATGCAGCTTGTCTATTACCACTACATCGTGCCAAATCATCATTAATACTTTTTTTTATACTACTTCGGTGGCGAACATGCATACGGTAACCACCTGATGGTAAGCGGTTACCGTAGCCTATAGACGCCAGCAACACCAGAGGTATCACTCGTAGTAGGGTACTAAGGGTAATAAGGAGAGGATAGGGAGGGTGTTTGGGCCTCACTCTCAATCACCAATTTTGTGAGAGGGTGGTACTTCCCCGATCCAGCCAGCCCATTCCTGCTGGGATAAGCAAAGCTCAACCACTAGTGTATAATAATGTAATTAACTTCATTTCCTGCACATGCCACACATTGCACTGATACGATTGTCACAATCAGAAGTCGACAATAAGGTCACTTGCAAAATGTAGCTAGTGAAAGTAGTTTTAACATACCAGTATCAAAGACCTCCATTGTGTTCACAATATCAAATACACTTAATGTAATTGAGAGGTCTTGTGATTGGTCGTGGGTCTGTTGAGCAAAATTCAATCTTGTTTTAGTTGGCTGTGTCTATGGTTATGTTTTAATCATTGTAATCATATTAGTTTGACGTGTTCGGATGTTTCGACACTGGATTATGTTTCAAAGGTTATATAATATATGTATTATATCTTGTTACATATTTATGTGTTAATTAAAATGTTTTAAATTATGGCTCTTATAATTAAATTAGACAAAAGGCACATTTACAAACTACTAGATGACCCGGTGAACTTCGTATCACCTGCAATTTATTTTATCAGCGATTATCAATTCTAATCAATGTGCATCGTCTTAGATTTGGCTTTTGATGGGTTATTAAATTAAACTTGCTTGTAATGCAAATTAATTATAAAGTATGACCGTAGCTGTCATTTTGCCGTCTGTTAGCCAAATACCCATACAAAATTACCAATATTGTTTGTTTGAATTTTTCTACTTTTTTCTAGGCTTTCCCTTTTGTTTCACTTTTAAACCACCCCTGTTTTAGAGGGAACTAAACAAAAAATCAATTATTCAAATCGGTCAAGCCAGTTTTGAGTTTTGGCGAAACTAACGAACAGCAATTCTACATTAAACACAAAGTGAAAAAGTGAAATCAAAAATAATAGTCACGAGCAGGATTTAGACCTGCGTCTCCTGGATACCGTCCAGATGCTTTGCCATTTCAGCCATCGAGACAATTGCTCCTGACTGCTAATTTCGATAACACATTCATACTTAACGTCGTTGAGTGACACTCACGCCATCTGTCGGAAGTATTTTCATACATTATACCGACCAGGTAAACATAATTTTACAATTAAGATTTTTACCTAATAATAACGCAAACCCTATAAATATTTAGATATTAAAAAAAAAAGGCAAAGCATTTGGTCGGTATCCAGGAGATGCAGGTTCAAATCCTGCTCGCGACTGTTATTTTCAATTTCACATTTTTCACTTTGTGTTTAATGTACTCGTATAGTGCTAAACATGTCAAATGCTAAAAATATCTAAATATGAGCAGCAATTGATTTTTATATAATTATAGGTATAGATTAGATTCTGCCTACAACTCTGTCTCTTGATTAGACTTCAAAACTGGTATACCTACGTTTTATTCCGTTACTATATCAGATACCAGAGACATACCTAATCTAAATGCTATCCACGGGCAAAGGCGTAAAGTAATTATTATAATAAAATAATAGAACTCTTCGTGTTTATACATGGAAGGAGCGTATTGAGAGGGGACCAGGAAGGGGTATTAGAGCACAAAACAAAGATATGTAATTGAAATAAAAGCTTTTTTAGACACGGCATGTATCCTTTTTGCACATGACGAAGTATCCACGTGGATTCAGATTTTTTTATCGATGGATTTAATGTTCCGCCAGTCCTATACTTACAAACATCGGTTTTCTATAGAAATACTTGATTTGTAATATAATTAAATTAAATCTATTTGTTTATAACAACAAAATTATATAAATTAACAGTTACTAACTTGTATATAATCTAAAGTTCGTTCATTATATTAATTAAAAAGATTCTGCCCGCGACTGTCTACGTGAACTTATTATATAAATACCCCACTCTATGGCACTTTAATTCTCTATATAAAAATAGCTATCTCACAGGAACTGTCATTTTTTATAAAATGTAGCTTATGTCCTTCTCTGCGCTCCTGACTATATGTATACAAAATTTCATGATGATCGGTTCAGTAGTTGCAGCGTGAAAGTGTAATAAAGCCATTTTTGCATTTATAATATAAATTTGCACCAATTGAATCATGGCACGTAGAATGTTACTCACTAAATCGTATCGACATCGCATCGTGTCATTGTCATTAGTTGAGAGATCATCGTGATTGGGTGAGCGATTACTACGACATCACGCGTCTATGTCTACCAATCACAAATAAGACGATACGATGTCGATACGATTTTGTGAATGTCATTCTAAGGGGGCAGAACACTCGACGCTTGAAATCGATATTTTAACCTCTGCGCCATATACAGTGCGTATATTCATAAATATTTTATTTTAAACTTATTCATAAATTACGTAACAATATTATTTACATAACAAATAGGAAAAATATATCTCCGTAGAATTTTCTAAGAATAAATGTAATTACGTTATACATTTACGATCTCATAAAAAGATAAAATAAACGATTATAGTAATTTTATATTTTTAATATTATATTTATATATTTTGAATGTAAATTATGTGACTTAGAATTTTTATTAAAATGATTTTTAGTTACATTAAGACAAGTTTAATATAAATCGCCTCTGCTCTTCCGCAAAAATATTTTTTATTTTTGGTATACTCAGATTGTCGATATGGTAGCAAGATAAAAATAATGTATTCTAGGAATCAAAGGCTCTAAAACAAAAAGCTTCAAATTCAATTTTCAGTTTGGAAAAAAATTTAAGTTTTTAAGTTTAATCAAAAGCTATCAAACAAAACAAATTTCATCAAAATCTGTTTAATAGTTTATGTGTGAATCCTGAACAAACTGACAAACGGACCAATTCGAACAGGGTAGTGTGGGGCCCTCACCCACTAAAGAAACCCGCCGTGTGCCGTCTCTCCGCCTTTATTGGCGGGCCACTGGAACTATGTTACATTCCTTCGGTGGATAAGGATGGGTTTAACCTGGAATCGAGCTTAAAACAGGTTACGAGAGGTGTTCCCCAAGGTTCCATTCTCGGTCCACTTCTCTTTACTCTATACACTGCTGACATCACTAACTGCATAGTTAATTCTAAATTTCATCTTTATGCTGATGACCTTCAGTTATACCTGTCTTTTAACCCAAAAAATGCAGAAGAAGCTATAAAGAAAATAAATGAGGACCTTGAGAGAATATCTGAGTGGTCGAAGAGAAACTGCTTGGTGCTGAACCCTGAGAAATCTAAATTTATTGTCATGGGGTCCAGAAGTATGTTAAGGAACTGTCAAAAACTCCAGTTAAACATTAAAATAGATGGTCGTTCAATTGCACAAGTAGAGGAGGCACGTAACCTTGGAGTAATATTCGATGGGCAACTGCATTTTGAATCCCATGTTGTTCGGGCAGTAAGTGACTGTTTCTATAGGCTTAAAATATTGTATCGAATTCGACGACATTTAAGTGTTGATATGCGCATTATGCTGTGCGAGTCACTGATATTATCGAAACTTAATTATGCTGATACAGTGTATGGGAACTGCATTCTTGGTAAAACTGAGAAACTATTACAACGCGTACAGAACGCATGTGCACGATTTTGCTACCACATCCCTCCTCGTTCTCACGTCACCCCGTTTTTAAATCAAGGTAATTTAATGAAAATGTCAGCACGAAGGAAGCTTCATCTAGCTTCTCTTATTTTTAATGTAATCTTGTCACAACAACCGGAGTATCTTTATCGGAAATTGAGGTGGTCAAAAGATCATAATAAAATAAAAACAAGGGCGTCTACTTACTTACTACGAACACCACGGCACAGAACCGCAGCTTTTCATGGTAGTTTCAAATTTGCTGCCACTCGCTGTTGGAACGATCTTTTGCCTCCATTTCGTGAGTTACGATCCGGAAATAGTTTCAAAATTAAATATAAAAACTTTTTATTAGAATTACAAAAGTCAGATTTTTTATTGCATCGGTAGCAATTAAAATACATAATTGTGGCGGAAAAAAAACTAATCTTTTTTTTCACTTTGTGTTTGATGTATTATAGTGCTAAGCATGTCAAATGCTAAAAATATCTAAATAAAAACTACCCTATTTGTGACACTAACAGTGAATAATATTTACCTTATTACTTTATTGCTATTATTTAATGTATATATATATATGTATGTATGTATGTATGTATATATGTATATATATATATATATATATATATATATGTATGTATGTATGTGTATGTGTATATATGTATATATAATTTATATCGATATGGTCAAATTATTATTTAATTATATTAAGTTATGTATTATTGTATCGTGGCGGTCCGTAATCTTACTTAATAGGTATATCTGAAAACCAGCGCTGCAGCAGCCAAATGTTGTAGCATATGCTGAGGTTGTACCTTTTTGGTTTCTACGTGTTAGGTAATATTGCTAAAAGTGTATATATGTGTTAAATGTTGAAGAAACCAAATAAATATTTTCTTTCTTTCTTTCTTTCTTTCTTTCTTTCTTCGGTGGTCCGCCGGCGGCTTACCCTTTCGGGTACCCTCTACTGAGCGACGCACCCACACACGGAGCATCGCACCTTCGCGGGAAAGTTCTGAGACACCTAAGTACTCTAAGTAGCGTACCTAATTATAAATATAATATAAATAATATAAATATTCACGGACATTTTCACACAACGTCCTCTGGTCTCAAACTAAGCTTAACACTTGTGCTATGGGTACCAGATTACGGATATTATACATATAAAACTTTTTTTTTGTAAATGTACATATAATAGATAGGAAACACTCAGACGCAGTACAAATATCTGTGTTCATCACACAAATAATTGTCCTGAGTGGGAATCGAACCCACGACCTTGTGCACGGAAGTCGGTTACACTACCGACTACGCCACGAGGAGGATTCATTTTTTTTTTGTAATTACTGAAATGTACAGAAATAGCTCTGCTACAGCTTTATATTATACTAGTACTAGCGGCCCGTCTCGGTTTCGCACGGATGGACATTTTTAAACATTTTGGGATAAACGTAGAGTAAATGTATCGTTATGCAGGACATAACAAGTAACTTTTTCAAATAACAATTTATATTTTTCTTAGAAAATTTTATATTTTTATCCTTAACCTACATTATTTAAGTTTTCGTATGGATCTCAAAATATATTTTTTTTAGTTTTATAGCCAGAGATAATGTAACATTCTAATAGTGAAAGAATTTTTGGAATCGGTCCAGTAGTTTTTGAATTTATTTGTTACAAAAATACAATATAATCTTTCCACTTTATAATATTACCTAGTTCTTTTTCTAGTTTTAATATAGTCTATGTTACTCAGGGATAATGTAACATTCTAATAGTGAATTTTTGAAAGCGGTCCAGTAGTTTTTGAGTTTTTTCGTTACAAACACAAAAATACAAATCTTTCCTATTTATAATATTAGTATACTATAGATAATTATGTAGACGTCAGAAACAATGCTCGAGACAGCGTGTCGCGCACTTTCGTCGTGATCTTACGATTGTAATTTGCGAGCTACTTGTTTTCACACACACTTTCCTTAGGTAATTTATGTACATTAGCATGCACATAGTATTGTGTTCCAAGGTTTGACTACTAGTTAATTCATTTTTTTATAGTACAAGGCTGACAAGCAAGCACAAGACATTAGCTAAACCAGCAGCATCAATCGCTCTTTGCCAACCACAGCAATATTTTTACTGTACCCGTAACCGATATAATAGTTTCGAATAATTTCGAAAAGGGGCGGAGTCTAGATGACACATATTTTGACAGGTTTTTGTTTTTGTCCGGCGGCGGGGAGTCAAGCCGCGCGTATAGATATTACACTATATCACGCGCATCTCGTCATAGAAAATCAGGACCCTACATTGTTTTTCATTTCTATTCGTCCATCCATCCATCAGCCTTTCAACGTCCACTGCTGGACATAGGCCTCCCCAAGAGAACGCCACAACGAGCGGTCCCGTCATGGCGGATAATGCCGTAATCACCACGCTTGGCAGGCGGGTTGGCGATCGCAGTGGATGTTGTTAATACTCGAGGGAGTGCTGCTGCCCATTCCCCTGCTATTCCCTCTTTCGGCTCTTACGACTCCCGTGGGTAGAGAGGGGTCATTTCTATTGCTTAGTCATAATTATTAGGTGATTGTGGGATTATATTACAATTTACCTTAATACATCGTATTTTACTTTTACTAATCTTTAAAAACCTAATATCCTTAACCGAAACTAGCGGATAATCCGAAATAATTTCATATCCGTAACCGTATCCGAAACCGGTATAATATTATTTCTATATCCGTATCCAGATCCGAAAGTTCATATCCATAGCACCCCTGCTTAACACTACCTTCCTTGCCGCAAAGGACGGAGTACCCATGTGGTTACATACATTTTCCCGTCTTAATAAAAAAAGGAAAGATATACCTAGAAGTTGAGAAAGGGCGTTAGAAGGGAGATGGTGTGATTAAAGTTAATTTTGTTTTAATTTTTTTTACGAATTAGACTGTTCTAAAATTGAAAATAAAAAATTAAATAAAAAAATATGGCTGTTGTGTGTTAGGGTTCAATAGGTATATTTTTAAATTATTTTGACAAATTTAAATCTGTTCTAAAATTAAATTCCTAAAAATTTTAAAATAGGCATAATTAGATCGATTTTTCAATGACCATGACCAATGATTTCGTATCGTTAAGTATTGTATGATTTATGAGCACTTCCTACTTTAACTCACCTGTTAATAGCTGTCAAAAGTGCACTTTCACTTGTGAGTGGCCAATGAGCGATTGTTTCATTGCAGAACGCAATACACATTATATTTTGATGGATAAACTCTTAGGAATTAATTTTATTTGGCTTTGAAACTTGGGTGCTTTAAAAGCCTAATAGGTTGTAAATGACGATTTTGAGCTTTGCTTTGATCCATGTAGTGAGAGATTAAGAATATAATATTTCACCGCATTGTTCGTTCCCGCTCATATAATATAGGTATAAATAAATATTCACGGACATTTTCACACAACGTCCTCTGATCCCAAACTAAGCTTAACGCTTGTGTTGTGGTACCAGATTACGGATATTATACATATATAACTTTTTCTGTAAATACATACATATAATAGATAGAAAACACCCAGACGCAGTACAAGTATCTGTGTTCATCACACAAATAAGTGACTCCTAAGTGGGAATCGAACCCACAACCTCGTGCACGGAAGTCGGTTACACTACCGACTACGCCACGAGGCCCGTACAATTATAGGAACTAGCTGTTTTATCCTGTACCCACGGCTTTATACGCGTAGAATATAGGTATTAATAATTTTTATTTTGCGGAACCCTAATTATTTTTCCTAAAAAAAGCCCAAGTTATTCTTTATAACGTCAGTTACTTGCTAGTGATATTTCCAGTTAGTCTATTTCGTTTAGTCCAAATCGGTTCAGTTCTTCGGATGTTAGCAGTTAGCACACAACACATACAATTACAATTTTATATATTTGTATAGATTAAGTAGGTTCTTGAAGCTAGACCTTCTTCATCAAATCTCCAGTAATAGGTGTTTTTTTCTAATCATGTTCTCCATACTACCTGATAATGTCGGCATGATTTTAGGTCTCTATAGCACTATCGCGCTTTACCACTAAAGACCATATACTGATGGTAGAGCTGGGTACCAAGTCGGAGTACTCACTTGTTGTCGGGCCCGAGCGGTTAAAATCGGCACAAGCTAGATTTTAGGTTATAGCTTATGATAAAATATATTCCAGTTTCTAAGTCTACTAAAGAGCTATCATATAACAAAAGAAGTTTCATTAAAATCCGTTCAGTAATCGTTTTTGCGTGATTTCCGAACGAACAAAAAGTCTAATAAAATGTTTTGTGTTCAAAGACACCTAAAATTCCTAATACATTCACTGTTTCCCAAATATTTTAAATATACAGCTATGTTACAGCTTTATAATATTATAGATTACCATCAGCTGAAATGTTGTCAAAACATTGGCATTGTTAAATTAAAAACATTTCTGATATTTCATAAAATTGTATTATATTATCATTTCATTCAAAATATAGCTGCTATATAAAACTAGATTGTATCATAGAAACGTAGACTGTATTAGTCAAATTATTTATAATTTCAAAACATTTTGAATACTACACCTAGAACGTTGATCATTTTTTTTTATTAGTTTCTGTTTAAATATTTATCTAATAACAAAAAAATAATAATTCAGCAATCAATTCACATAATATATCAATATTTAAATTACAACTAGGTATGTCTTTTTACTGGTAGTTAAAATATTTATTACTAACCTTTAATAACTGCCTCTGTAGTGCAGCGGTACTGTGAGCGACTGCTGATCTCCGAGTCTAGGTTTTATTGAGCTTATTCAAAAAAAGAAAAATTCTCAGTAGCAGCCCGGAGTTTGGAAATGTGCCCGGTAGACGGCAATAGGCTCGCCCCCTGTTACGTGGGACTTAAACATAGCTGGCGAACCGTGGATGTGTAATACACCTCTGCCTACCCCTTCGGGTAGTACAGGCGCGATGCTATGTTTTTTAATATTATTACTAACTATATGATCCGGTGCGTAACACACAATTTACTTTATCAGCTATTATCAATCCTAATCAACCTGCAGCATTTAAGATTTGAGTTATTAAATTAAACTTGCTTATAATTCAAATTGATTAGAAATATTGACAAACAGCTGTCATTTGTTGTCTGTTATCAAAATACCCTTATAGTGTTACCAATATTGAATTTTTCAATTTTTCTACTATTTTATGTGGACCTTCTTCGGACCCTGTATTTATATTTTTTAAATACTCCTGTATTAGAGCAAACAAATTAAAAAACAATTATTCAAGCCACCGGAACCATATTACATTCCTTCAGTGGTCCGCCAGCGGCTTACCCTTACGGGTACCCTCTACTGAGCGACGCATTCGCACACGGTGCGCCGCACCTTCGCGGAAGGCCTTGCGGGTGGCGGACGTTCCCCGGTCCATCCACCCGCAGCCTCAGCTAGGGCGGCATTAGGCGCAAATACTCGCGCCTGCGCCGCCCCAGTCGCTGGCGGCGGTTCGGATCTGTGGAAGGATCAACCTCCCTGGCCCTCTCCGCCGCTTCCTTCCGCGAGATGACCACCTCGCAGAAGGCAGCGACCGCGGTCCAATTCCTGTCGCTGCCAAGCATTGCTCTGACGACGCTTGGCAGCGAGAGTACCCCCCCTATGGCCAAGACGAGTTCACGACGCTGCTCGGCCCAAGCCGGGCACGACTCGAGCGTGTGCTGAGCCGTGTCCTCGTCGCAGCTGCAGTGGTGACAGCGCGGAGTCGCTTCCCTCCTTGCGACTATGTGCAGAATCTGCCGAAGCAACCGTGCCCCGACAGCACCTGCACCAGTTGGAAGGTAAGGACTCTGTGCCGTCGCCCCGCCCACTCTTCCAGCACCGGCTGGAGCGCCCCTACGGTCCAAAGACCGGCCCGGGGTGCCTCCAGCCGCGCCCTCCAGCTGGCCATGGCAGCTCAGCGGGCGTCGCCCTGCCATCTGGCGACCACGCTGGGTGGGGGACGACCACCCCCCTCCCGCGCTTGCAACGCCCGCCAATACACCTCGGCGAGCACCCCCGCCTTCAAGTCCCACGGAAGGGTTCCGGCCAACGCGCAGGCCGCCCCGTTGACACCGTGCGGTATCCACGTATGACCCTGGACGCGACGACTCTCTGTGGCTTTCACAGAAGAGCCCTGTTCCTGGCAGCTCGGCGGGCGTCACCCTGCCATCTGGCTACCACGCTGGGTGGAGGACGACCAACCCCCTCCCGCGCTTGCAACGCCCGCCGTTACACCTCGGCGAGCACCCTCGCCTTCAAGTCCCACGGAAGGGTTCCGGCCAACGCGCAGGAGTACTAGCCTCCCCTCTTTCCAGCAGTCAGGGAACCGTCCGCACGCCAGGCACGCGTTGAACAGTCCCCTGAGGCGGGGCTCCAAGTGATCCAGAGCCAGTGCCAGCACACGGGCGGGTATCCCATCCGGGCCGGGGGCAGTGTTCTTGGAACGAATCCGCGAAACAGCCGCCCCCATTTCCGACGCGGTAACGAGCGGCCCACTGAGGTCGGCCTCCCGGTCGCTACCTGGCTGTGCCATGACCGGGGGCGTGTGCTCCGCCCCGTCGTGGGAATAGGCCCTCGACTGCTGGGCTGCAGTGTCTCTGTGAGGGGGGACCCTAAGTGCGGAGCTTATTTAGCGCCGCACGGTACGGGCGACCCCAGGGGTCACGGTTGAGACCATCCAGCATCTCCTGGCTTTTCTCGGTTTTGGCGCGGCAGATGGCCAACTTGAACTCGGCCCGCGAAGTGCGGTATGCCTCGTATAGCTGGCCCTCCCGCTTCCCATTGCGGTTGCGCCGCCGACTGCGGGTGTAGGACCTCCGTGCACGAATGCTCGCCGCACGGAGGTCTGCCAGCTCCTGGGACCACCAGTAGAGCCCTTTCCTCGGAAGACGCCGCACGCGGGGCATGGCCGAGTCGCAGACCTGCGTTAACGCATCGCGAATTTGGCCAGCCTCGACGTCCTGCCCCTCGGTCAGGGCTGGTGAGGACAGCCACGGCTGAACAATGGCTGCCTCCGCCAGTAAGTCCCTATCTAGCCTGCCCACAGCTCACCGCGGGAACGCGGAAGTTTTGCGCACCGCGTGACCCCTACTGGGGCCCTGGAGGGACCGGAAGACCTCCATCTGGATGTACCGGTTGTCGGACAAGGTCTCAATCCCCTCTAGGACACACCAGTCCCTTACTCGTGCCGCGACGTTGGGGCTAGCGAACGAGAGGTCCACTATCAACCCGCCCCGCCGTCGCACGCACGTGTTGACGGAGCCTCTGCTTATTAAACAGAGGCCCGTCGACGCCGCCCACAGGAAACTCTCCCCAAATAGACCCCGCAGCCTTTCAGCCACAGTATCGGCCATCTTGGGACCCTCCGCCCCAGGAAACTCTAAGACACGAGCCCCTGTGCGGGCTAGGCGTGTCCGGGCGGCGACGACCCCAATATCAGAGATGTCGATCTCCTCCCGGGCCCTCCTCAAGATGGCCTGGTAGCTCAGGCCCTCCGCCCCCGGCAGCATGGTAATAACCACAGCTACCGTTTTGGGCGTTTGCAGTTTGCGTGGCTTCTTGTTGGAACCAGGCTTACCCCCTGGCGCAATGGACTCCGTATCCTGAGCATCAGCCCTGGAAGCAACTCCCCTCTTCTTCTTTTTTCCCCGGGACTTCTTCCTCCCGCTGCCCATAGTCTGCCAGCTCTCCTGAGAGGGTGCAGGGCCGGGCGGAGCAGGAGTTGAAACGTGCGTGTCCCGAGGCACAGCAGTTGGGGCCCGCGTAGGGTAGCTAGCATTCTGCAAGGGAGGGAAGTCCTCCCTGGGCCGGCCTTTCGGGCGCTGCCCAGTCTTCTGCACCACTTTTGCCTTAGGGGCAAGTTTTCCCTGGCCCTTGGACGGCGTAGCCGCGGCCGCGGAGTATTTGGCTACACGGCCGCCCTCAAAGAGCAGCGGTGTTGAGCCCGAAGGCGGCGCGACCTTCTTACTTTCCGCGGCAAGCGGCGGTCAAAGTCTCGATTCCGGTGGCACCCTGGCATCAATGGCGGAGATGCGCGGGTCATAAATTGCGCCAATGCGATCAATAATTTGGCGCATCTGCCCCTCCGTAAGAAGATCCGGTGTTGTGGTGGCCCAACGCCCACCGTTGAGACGGCGGCTGCCGGTGCAGCATTGTCGACCCCCGTATTGCCGGTGTGCCTCTTACGGAGCTCCGCTAAATCCGCCTCGAGGCGCCTACACCGCGCCTCCAGCATCCTGTTCTCCTCCGATACCGAATGATACCGGAGGGACTCCATTGCGCCATGCACCACCTCAGTGGCCTTTTTGAGTGCCTCGGTGAGGTCGCCAGGAAGGCTCCGCGACCCATTAGCCACCGTGGAAACGATGGCCAGGGCGTCGAAAGCCCTCCGGGCAACCTCATCGGCCGTCAAGCGATCGGCTTTCCCTGGAGGCTCCTCCTGGAGCCTCGATGTGTGGAGGGTGATCCGCTCCTCCATCGAGAGCCCTGCTCTTAGATCCTCCATTGTAGTTGGCACGTGGAACCGTGCGCCTAGTGGCGCCTCGGCCCCTTTTTGCCGGCCCAACCGGCCTTCCTGGTGGAGGCATCTCTGTGGAGCTTCCCTCCGACTCCGACGCACCTTCCGACCGCGCTATCGCGCGCTTCAGGACTCGTGAGGACCGCCGAGACCCCGATGGATTCGGGGCGAGTTCCCCACCCGTCTCCATGCCGGACGTCACAGCGGATCCGCTATCCACCGTAGGACTTTCCACGGGTGTGGGATTCCTCCCACGGGTCCTCCTCTTCCTTCCAGTCTCCGTCTTTTTTTCACTCAAGGCGGTTGCCCCCCTCCGATACGCGGGGCTGACAGGGCCGGTCTTGGTACTCGGCCCTGTGAGGGGTTCTCCGGATGCGTTGCGCCCGGTACCCTCCGGAGGTATACATGAGTTTTTAACTTCCGCCATGTTTAAGTTTATAGTCCTTCGACTGTGGTGGTGCCACCCTTGCGACTGTGCTCCCCTCAGCCATGCATCCTCTGGCCGGGCGGCAGAGCACGGGATTGGGGTAATTTTTTATAGGGGTTTTCTTCCCCGCAGTACGAAGACCCCCGGTCCTGTCCGTTCAGGATTACGGGTCGAGCCGAACGGTGGTTTGCATCAGACCCTGCCCCCCACTTGCAAAGCAAGCGGTTAGTCCGTCGCCCCTCAGGCTAAAAGCCCTGTCTCCGTCTCCCAGGGCCGGGGGGACCAGTATGGCCCCGCTGGCCCACGGCAGACATTTGACCCACTGCAAGCAGAACTATGTGACTTTTCTTCAGTGGTCCGCCGAAATCTATCCTCACCGTGGGATTGGTAATGCGAGCAATAAAGCTATACTACATCCCTGCCACAGTGGAGCTACAGTTGCGCTACAGCCACGTTACATCTAAGCTATTATACAATACGAAACCACTCTAAAAATATAATAGTAGGCTTTAACTTCGTACATTAAATTCTTATAACATTTTGCATGGGTGCTTTCTAAAGAGGTCACTTTAAGTGCTAAAGGTGAAAGGTCAACCAGCACAGCTATCACAGCAAACCTGACGTTCAAGAAATTTATGTACTATTATAAGCTGTAGTTGTGTCTGTACATTTGAGGAAAAAAAAACACTGTAGGTATTATTAGGTTATTTAGGCGTTTATGAGTAGGTACTTAACATAATGTTTTTTAATTTTTGTCTGTTTCTCTATTTATTTATTCGCACATCACGCAAAAACTACGCAACGTATTTTGATGATTTTTTTTTGATAACTCTTGAATAGACTTAAAACTGGTATGTGTTTTATCCCGCTTTGATCTAAAAACTAGCTTTTGTCTGTGGCGGAGCAAAGGCTAGTATAAACTATACTTGATATTGAATTACGATACAGGGATGTATTCTGAGGTCTTATATTTGTATTATACTATAAGGGCGGCAACAGCTCACTTAATGGTAAGCGGTCATTATAGCAACACTTACCGCTTGCCAAACCTACGAGAAGGGGTAACGGGTGGTAAAGGTATGAAGAGAGTTTTTGGGCTCATGCAGAGAAAGGACTTACTAATATTATAAATTGAAAAAGGTTTTGTTTGTTTGTTGCTTACGCATTCATGCTGTAACTGCTTGACTGATCATTATGAAGTGTTGCTTACATATAGTTTGGAACCCAGAAAAGGACACATGTGCTTCTTTTATTTTTCGTATACGGGAAATTCAGGATACTGTATAAGTCTTGTGAAAAATGTGAGACACTGTGTTACAAATACCCACATATTTTGTCCCCTTTGCCTATGCCTATCTTATTAATACAGAAGGGGTGAAAGGAACAAAGTGGAATTTTAGTTTGACAAAACCGCAGGAAATTTGAATTACAAGCGATCTTGATACTTTTAAGAGAATTTATTCTTGCACAGGAAGAATAAATTATTGAAAAAATAAAAAAGGTTAATGCGGGCCGAATTAAAATCCTCAACTTATGTCTTGTAATTCCGTTTTATATCTCTTAATGCCGTCATAGATAGTAAGCATAGACTACCAATTTTTTTTTACATCCTCCATGCTTATATTGTTTATTTTTAGTATCAAGAGTAGCAGTTCAGCTAACTGCCCAGGCATATAAAAGTAAATGCATTAGACACATTATTTTACTGTTGGAAACTTCCTCAAAAACCCATTACGATTTCTAAATTTTCACAATAAATTAATTTATTCTAGCCTAATAAGTATTCGAGCATGTCAAATGCTTAAAAAGTAACAAGTTCTTTATTAAAAGTTATTTACAGTCCATGCATAATGCATAAGTATAGCTATTAACTTAATTATTTTGCGTAAATATTAAAATTACCTAAACGAATTTATAAATTTATATATTAAATTAATAACTTACCTACGACTATTCAAATTAGCGAAAGAGGGTTGTGAGCATATGGTTAGTTCAGAGGTTTTCCAGAAATATATAATTCTGCTTTTCATAGAATAGGTTCTCTCTAACTTAACCGGATGTGGCTAGTTTTACTTAAACCTTAAACTTGTCACATTCTAGTAACTATTCCGAGGATTGCCATGTTCTAAAATGTCACTAATCAGTCTCAGAATACGTCCGTTACTGTTTTCGTTGACAAGGCAACTTGTCACGTATCTTACGGAAAAATATCCTAAAATTATAATCAACTACAGCCCAAAATTTTTATTTTGTTAAGCCTCATTACCAGAAATACAAATTCCTCCTCAAGCTAAGCAAAGAATCTTAACAAGCTCATTATCATTCCCAGCACAATCTTAAGAACTATAACAATAAAAATATGCATTGAAAAAGCACTCTCGTTTTTATAGCAATCAAAATTCAAGACAAGTATCAAGACAGTTAGGTCCGCGTACAGTCGTATGCGCACCGTTGAATAACGAAGGAACGCAAGACTTTCGGTCGCTAACATCAGTCCACGACTGTCTTTCAAATCCGACAGACGACAGGACAGAGATGTAAGTCACAACGAACTAATTTTTGTACTAGGAATTTGTTAGTTCATACAGCGACCAGTGACGAATTGTGATTTTTTTAATTCTCGTGTTACTGTGACTGAACTGAGTGCGGTACTGTGTGTGTGCGGATATATTTTTATTTATCGTCATTTGTGATTTTCGTGGTAGCCCGCAAAATGGTAAGTACACATTCCAAAATATTAATTAAAAAACTAGGTTTCTCAAAAGAAAGTCCCTGGAAAATATTTTTTTTTATAATTAGTACTCACTAAGCACTTAATGTTTGAACGATAATGATTTTCTATATAAGAAATTTACATAAATTTCTAGAACTACGACTAGTTTTATTTTACAGATTAAATTCACGAAAATAATAATTTTCCTAAACAAGAACCCTAATTTACATTTGTTTCTGCAACTTTTTTATTGCTTTTTGTCTGCTAACTTGTTTATAAATTTTCACATCACCTTAAACTTTAAAAATAAATTACAAGATCCAAGGAGTTTCGGACCTGTTTTCGTAAACCTCCTTAGCATAAAATGCCAAGTATACCACATCTCCGTGTTTTAAAAATATATAGGTATTTATTTTTAGGATTTATGTTTGCCTTGTCTTTATTTAATTTAAGTTGTTCTTTGTTTTCGATTGTATACTCAGCGCCTAAAGCGTTACGGCTATGTTTTAAATTCAAAATTCTCAACCTCCAATTAGCCTAAAACACGAACTAGAACCGTGTGCTAGATTTAATTTTGGAATGTATATTAAATCTATTCCAAATTCGAAATCCTTCGTCGTTCGCTATTCGAAATCGGTAAACGGTGCTGACAATGAACAAAAAGCCTCAGTTTCACTCAGTGAAAGTGGCTAACAGAGGTTTTGTAGAAATCGGCGCATTCGCACTACGGGCGCCGTGTGTGCTACGTTTGTTTTTTTATTATTTGGCACATAATCATTTGTTACGGGGTCTTATGAAGATAATAGAAAGCTTATGTTTATTACCAATGTTATGAATGAGGTCGGTAATGAGAAAGTTTCGTGTGTGATTCGTTGCATACGTATTAATCAATTAAAAGCTGCAAAATATGTGCTAACGATTATAAGGAAGCGTTGGTGTATTGATTAGTTAAAATAGTGTATTAGTTAGTTTATAATTTATTAAAGCCATGTAAGATGTTTCGTTAAAAACAGTTCAATAGTTTTTGCGTGATGCGTAGACAAACAAACAGACATCAATATGTTTTGTCATTCATCAATCACTGCGAATTTTATTCGTACGATCTTTTTTATAGCTGTTTTTAATCTGCGTTCTGGAACGTAATTTGAGCTATTTTTTTCGCAAGTGCATGCAGTTTCATACAATTTCCTATGTCACAGAATTTTGCGTAAAAAACCACGCGAATAAAATTCGCAGTGCGTAGGTATTAAGCCTAAAACAGTTATTTTTTCTCTAATATCTTTGCTGTACAGATATCTACCAGAGTTTTATAATAGTACCTAATGTAAATAACTATGTCTTTGACTAAACTTTAATTGGTATTTATGACCGAATTTCGGTTAAAGGTCCTCTAACTTTCAATCGAAAACATT
The DNA here is from genome assembly GCA_948253155.1 of Leucoma salicis. NCBI lineage: Eukaryota > Metazoa > Arthropoda > Insecta > Lepidoptera > Erebidae > Leucoma > Leucoma salicis. Next base: position 2,907,236 of record OX411812.1, read on the forward strand.
GCTTTGATCTTATGCTGAGCTGCATACGGAGAGAAGTATCCAAGTCCACGGAGAGAGTTAATTCTCCTATGTAGAAATATCACAAGCCAAGCTCATGTTAAATAGATAGATCTCCGTTTTGTAACATCTATTACAAAACGGAGATCTATCTATTATATACGTTATTATCTTTATTGTTAAAGGAGTAAAAGTTAAGTAGATGAAATGTCAGTGCTACATACCTAAGTAGCACTGACATTTCATCTACTTAACATTGCAAAAAATTCATAAAAATGAGGCTGTCGTTTAAATAATGGCAATTATTTGCCACTACCTACAAAGCGCGCGCGAAATCTTTGATATTTGAAATAGGAACGAAGCAGACAGTTTTGTGTAAACTATCGTAAGAACTCGAGACCTCATACTGCTTCGCACTTTATAGTTCTAGAAAATGCATTAATGTGCAGACTATGCATTTAATATGTGAATGCATTTCATTTAGGTAAATATTTATGAAATACAAAATAAATGCCTTGGAATCTGGAATTAGTATATTTATGAGCTTTTCTACATCTATATAATACTAAAATTCTGCCCGCGACTTCGTTCGCGCGGACTTCAGAATATGAATAGATTACTCTATAGCACACTAATTATTTCTATGTAAAAATAGCTAACCCACGGGAATCATTCATTTTTCTGGGATAAAAAGTAGTGACTACCTATATCCTTTTCTAGGCTCCAGACTATATGTATGCAAAATTTTATGATGATTGGTACGGTAGTTACAGCGTTAAAGCGTAACAGACAAACAAACTCACTTTCGCTTTTATAACATTAGTAAGGACTCTCTTAAAAAAAACTTTGACACACTTCGTTGAATAACAATAATAGTAATTTCGTGAGCATAATTCCGAATTTAAAAAAAATCGTCTATGAATTCGTTATTTAATTAATTAACTATAATTTTTAACGTTACGAGTCAAACACATCCTTATCTATAACATGGAGGATGTTTTATTTTTTATGATTTTTTCTTTATAGTTGTTGCTAATTACTTTTTTAATTATTTTTAAATTATTTATTTTTCCTTCTTTGTATGTTATAGTTAAATGCATTTTTTTATAATTCTGTCTCCCTTAATTATATGAAATAATAAATAAATAATAGGATACTAACGAGAGAAGGGTAATAAGAAGCGAATAGGGAGAGGGTTTGGGCCTCCAGCGCTCTCACTCGTTCTACTAAACACAGGGGTAACTTGTTTTTTGTTAAGGCGGGAAAAAATGTTCCTAACCGCACACCCCGTCGTTCGGGGCAACGATTGGGATAGTGTGGGGCCCTCACCCACTGAAGACACCCGCTGTGTGCCGTCTCTCCGCCTTTATTGGCGGGCCACCGGAACCATATTACATTCCTTCAGTGGTCCGCCGGCGGACAAACGGTAGAAGTACCTACCGTTGTTTCACGCTGATCTTCTGTGAGAGGGTGGTACCTACTTTCCCGATAGAGCCGGCCCATTCATGTTGGGATAAGCAAGGCTCCACTACTAGAAGAGTTCTGTTCATATTTGTGAAACTTTTATGTATATTTTAAGCACTAAGTGCAAAATAGAAAATGACAGTTACAAGCGGGCTTGGAAGCTTGGGTGACATCCTCGAAAGATAGCGCAGCATCACCTAATTACATTAAAAATTTATACTTAGAAAGAATATGTATCGAAATTGATAGTCCCGAGCAGACGTCACGATGGCTTTGTTGGCAAAGCATCTGGAACGGTCATGCAGATGACGCAGGTTCAAATGATAGTAACGAGTATAATTTTCGACTTCACGTTTTTATTATCGCCTTTTTATAAACAGTTTAACTACCCAGACCAACAATGTGTCAATATAAAGGTCCAATTAAAATCCAGTTAGAAAATTATATGCCATTATAAGCTGGATAGCCGTTGCACCACACGACGGCCATAACGGTAATAGAATGTTGCAGAGATCACGACAACTATTTTGACATAAATGTCACCGTATCGTTCGTCCGTACCGTTCATTATTCTCTTAGTCTCTGGTTTCTATATTATATTATTCTACTAATGAAAATTCATGAGATTATAAATATAAATCTATATATACATAACTGACTGACTGACTGACATCTGACATATCGCTCAAACTCCTGGGGCTCCTGTGAATATTTACACATATTATGGGTTTCTTTGATACTATGTGAGCACTAAAAAAGGATTTTACTCAAATACTATGAATAAATGGATTTATCACTATGATGCAAGTGAAGCCGCGTGCTACGCGCTAGTAATTAATAAATAAATTCCTAACAAAAAAGTTGATGATTTTCTAAAAAATAATGTTTTCTGTTCAGAGACGACGAGCCTATTAGGCTCAATTTTTCTCAAATATTTTAAATGTACATACTATGTACAGATATAGCCCTGTTACAGCTTTATAAAAGTATAGAAAGGTCCCCGCCATACGAGGATTATTCCATTATGCATCGGTCGGCAAAAAAATATGTAATTTATATCGTAGGTATGTACCTATATACAAACAATATCTAATTAAATAAAACCATAGTGTAAACCGTATCTAAATTCACAGTGTGGTTTTAAAAACTGATCAGCCCCCTTAGAATGAAAAACGAAACGTTAGACGAACTTTCATTTCGCTTCATTGTGATTAGTCGCCTTAATCACGCGTCAAAATCTCGACTAATCAGGAATCCCGCGTCGTACTGTTGTTGTTTTTCATTCTAAGGGCGTAGACAAACAAATGGATGTGGACAGTGAGTTCGAGATTTTTTAACATAAAGATTAAAACGTAGATTAAGGTTTTAGTTTGACAAAAATTTAATTTGCAAAAACTAAGAAATCCCATTTAATGACCGGTCTAACCACTTCTGCTTATATGGAAGCAATCAAAGGATGTAGTTATACAAAACTGAACCAAACTGAACAACTTCTTTTACCTGCACTAAGGAATAATTCTTGTATTGCGCGGGACTTCAGAAATACGCAATTTACACATAGTCCACGGAGACTCACAACAAAATTTTTTGGAACAACAAAGAATTGTCCTGCATGGTAATAGAACCTACGACGTTTATCAGAATTTAACGAGGATGTCAAATATCTAAATGCCTCGAAATTATTTTCAGGATGTTTAGAAAACCCTCCTCAACAGAGCAATTTATTATTTACAGACAGTAATTTGTCTCTCAAACCCATTACCATTCGACCATTTAGATGTGTCTCCCATTGGAGTGTGACGGATTTCAGGGTATAAAGACAACGCCGGCTTAGTGCGGTATGACAGACTTCATAAGCCGTCATGAAATCTCTCAGGACAAGAAGAGACGGAATTATCTTCAACAAAAATAATTGCATGTATATTATGTTACCTGCCAAGCAGAGGTATCAAGTTCGATTCCTTCGCGAAGCTTAATAAAACCTCTGACAAAAGTTATTCACAAATTATTGCTGTCTGACGAAGCAAAACCGTGCTCCGATTTTTGATGATGATGGCTTGTCAAGTCCAACCTCATTGCATGATGAAATATAGCGTTCCTCTCATTATAAGAACTTATTCCACACAGTGTGACAGTGATTATTAACACTTTTTTCTAATCATGACAATTATTTCAAGCGCATATTTGGGAGAGAAAGAGAAAATCGTAGCAAAGTTGTGCACTTGTAGTTGAAACGACCGACAAGGTTAAACATCGTTCACTTGGCTGGCAATCAGATGGGCGACTGAAAAGTGACAACTATTTGTAAACACCTGATCTCCACCATGCTTCAGAAGGCACCTTAAGCAGTTCTGGTTGTCAAATAACAAAGATGTTATGAACTATCAGGAGGAAGTAGTTGCAGGCTGTTAGAGTTCTGAATAAAAAATTCTCGCTCCGATCTTATTATAGTCCGCAGTTGTCCCCTTAGTTCAATCGTGAAGGTCAGATAGACAGTCATTCCGAGTAAATTCTGGTGAATCAGCTAAATTCAATCAGATTAGAATCCGACCCCTACAAAACCTGGGATAAGGCTAGGGAGACGGTGATTTGATAAGGTGGATCTTTTTTGCATAAACTGGTTCATTTATGATATAGTAACAGAAGTTGTTTTCGAATGCCAACTTCGATCTGTCATTGTTTTTTGTATTGTGAATTAACGTGAATCCTATTTATTATTCTTGTTATGTGTTATTTTCACACTTATATTAAAGAATGACATAATTTTATTTTGGACTCCTTCAGATATAAGTCTGACTCAATATCAAAAACACTATTGTCAGAATTCATGACCATAATTCGTTTATAAATAAATAATAATGATATTTATTTTTATTCAGACCGCATTCATATTTTAAATTATTTAGTAGGTATATACAGTTAGTAAAATAGTACATAAAAAAAACTATACTAAACTATCGTACTCGTACGTGATCGTTAATGAAAGGCTTCAATACAACTGATTCTTGTTCATCAGCAATGACGTTTAGGATACTATTAAGGATAGCCCGTTCTCTGAGTAACAGTGATACGATTCTTCAGCAAATGATGGTATATAAGCTCTTGCGTCTGCAAACACACCAGACGCGCAACATAAACGGGCCATCAATAATATCCTAAGTTCATTGTTGTATTGGACTCGTTGAATACTTAACGAGTTCTATGCATATTTGAACTACAGCCTACACGTGATGAAAAATAGCTTTAAGCAATGTGGCTTTGACTTGATCACTACAGCGTGAAAACCTGTTTTTTGCTACATCCGGAAAAAATGTACCTAACCACACACACCCCATAGTTAAGGGCAACGAAATGGGGAGTGTGGGCCCTCAACCAATTAATAAAACCACGAGTGCTGTCTCTCCGCCCATGTCAGCGGACCACTGGAACTGTATGACTTTATTTCAGTGGTATAGCGTGCAAATCTGCGAGCCAACATATTAATTCTAAACGTCAGAGCTCTAACCTCCTTCTGTATATCATTAATAACGAGTTTTTAAATAAAAATACGAGTAAATTCTCGTACTAAAATTTTCCGCCGTGTGGGGCTGGCTTTAGAATTGTCCCACCCCTCTCTACCCACGGGAGTCGTATGAGCCGACTGAGGGAATACCTGGGAAGTAGGCAGCAGCACTCCCTCGAGTATTAACAACATCCACTGCGATCGCCAACCCGCCTGCCAAGCGTGGCGATTACGGCATTATCCCCCATAATGAGCACACAAAAATAAAAGGGATGCGGTTGGCACAGGACCGCTCGTTGTGGCGTTCTCTTGGGGAGGCCTATGTCCAGCAGTGGACGTCGAAAGGCTGATGGATGGATGGATGGAAAATTTTGCTTATTCTTTTTATAATTATTTTGGATTGTCGTTAGATGACGCACATTTTTATTATGCTACGTGGGTGGCAAACTAGCATACGGCCCGGTGATGGTAAGCGGTTACCGCAGCTTATAGACGCTAGTAACACCAGAGACGTCACTCGAATGTCACTATCTCCAAGGAAAAGGATAAGAGGTGGAGAGGAAGAATAATAAGGAGAGGATAGGTAGGTGGACTGGGGCTACCACTGAAGGAATGTAATGGTTCCGGTGGCCCGCCAATAAAGGCAGAGAGACGGCACACGGCGGGTTTCTTTAGTGGGTGAGGGCCCCACACTACCCATTTCGTTGCCCCGAACGACGGGGTGTGCGGTTAGGAACATTTTTTCCCGCCGTAAAAAAAAAAAAGGTGGACTGGGCCTCCTGCGCTCTCACTCAACATACGAAACACCGATCTTCTGTGAGAGGGTAGTACTTTCTCGATGCAGTCGGCCCACGCTGGGATAAGCAAGGCTCTGCCCCTTTTTTTTGTTAAGGCGGGAAAAGATGTACCTAGCCGCACACCCCGTCGTTTGGGGCAACGAACAGGGTAGTGTCGGGCCTTCACCCACTAAAGAAACCCGTCGTGTGCCGTCTCTCCGCCTTGATTGGCGGGCCAATGAAACTATGTTACATTCCTTCGGTGGTAACTTGTTGAAAGCCCTACAGCTCTATCATTGCAATGATTTCAAAACATTGTTCCATACAAATGTGAATGCATTTGAAATCCTGTTTACCATTCTAATTGGAAGCTTCTGTCTATCCATTAGACGAATCAAAGCGTGAAGATGGCCATGGTACGTACATAATAAGTAGGCAGTTGTTTTCACTGCGTGGTTCACGGTCCGATACGCTATCCATCCAAGCGTAGGACACTTGCGACACTTCTCACTTGTGTATCAAATAAAACCTTCACCTGCGACTTCTCCTGCATATAGTGTCTACATATAATTACTTGTCCCAGAATGAATGACCCGTCTTAATCCGGAAAGTACCTACCACTCTCTCACAGAAGATCACCATAAAACAACGGTAGGCTTCTATTTTTGTATTGTATATGGTAAGTGAGAGCGCTGGAGGCGTAAACCGTCTCCTCGTTCTCTCCCCTTTACCACTTTCTCTCTCCTTATATTGATCTGTATTTTAGCAGTTGACATGCTCAGCTACGTTCAAGAACTATTTTTTTATGAAAGTGGAAAAGGGAACTACAATAATTTTTACTTTCTCTCTTTTTGTGGAGTTAGCGAGGCGCATCAGGTGGGCCTGTTTGCTTGTTTGCCAACCGCGTAGTTTAGAAAAAGGCTGCTTATTTTAGCATAGGTAATAAAAAAGTAGCTTATTTATTCTAGAAAGCTCTATCAAACAACGCAAATAAATAGATATACCTATTATCATAAAAGCTTGTACACAGTTTTTGACCATGCTTTATAATCCTTACCCGTGTGGTGACGGATTAAGAATATAAGTTTAGTGTCATCCCATTCGAAAAGCAATTATCTCCCTTTGCATTACCGGTGGTAGGGCTGGGTACCAAGTCGGAGTACTCACTTGATATCGGGCCCGACCTGGGTTCGTACCACCATCTCCCGTGTGACCGGCAATGAAGCACATCGTTGCGTTTTGGCTGTAGCAGGAGATAGCCGTTTATTCTTTCATTTCATATCGGTGAAATGAAATGGTGAGCAGCGACTTGACAATACTTTTGGTATAGTTGAGTCCATGAGCCACGGTTGTCATTTACCATCAGATGGGCCGTGGCTCGTCTGCCACTACATGCAATAAAAAAAATCATCTCATCTTAATTTATTGTATATGGTGTCAGATGAGCCACTGCCCACCTGACGGTAACTTTTAATTTCTTAGACTCAGCTATACTAAGATGACCGTCAAGCCGCTGCTCACTATTTAATTTCGTGAGTGTGATGAAAGAATGAACGGCTATCACTCGCTACTACCAAAACACGATGAGGTACTGTCGGTCAGTCACAATGGAGACGGTAGCACCGACCCCTGATGCCTGATAACTAAGTACTCCCACTTGATACCCAACACAGCATGTTAAATCAATAAATCTATAGTTTATAACAAATATTTTGACTCTGAGTGATGTTAGCACGCCTCATAAGCGAAGCGTTGAGGTGGGTATTGCTCTCGTTTCATAGAGAACAACTGATTTTTCAAACTTAAAATGTCTCTATTTATCATATATTGCACATGTAAAATAATATATACACACACATATCAAGAAAAAAAAACTATTTTTAACACTCATGATATTTTTGATGTCATTATTGTTATTTAAACTAGTTAAAAAACTGTTTAAAATAGTTCTGTCTTGGACGTCCGTGTGTTGTTGGTAATGTATGTTAACACGATAACGACCGAAATACTTTACTAATCTAGTATTTTTCTCTTTTATGATACAGTATAACTATGAATAGAGCCCTATCACTTTTCACGGTCTGATTCGATGTGGTTTAGTTGTAATTAAATAAATAAAAAAATTGTGAATATTTACGCTCGACGCGACACTAAAACCAGTGCCAACCTTATTTCCTGAGAACTATTTCTATACACCAATATGGACGTACTTCTTAAAATTAGCGCTAGAGGGCGTATAAGACATGAAAACCACAGTACTTTTAAAATTAGCGCTATTTATGTGTTTTATTGAAAACTACTTAGTAAGACCAATACATTATTAGTTACTTATCAAATAAACAATTTTATTGTGAAAAATGAAGATTATGAGGTGTGCGCTTTTGGATTTTCCAAAGTATTTTTTATTGCCAATGGTGGCAGACCAAAAAAAGGCCTACCTGATGGTAAGTGGTAACCGTGGAATTTGGCAACACCAGGGGCACAGCCAAGTTGACGCTTACCGTGAGTAAAGCACTCTTCTCAAACCTCGTTTAAACAGGGACAAGTGGCAACAAATACTGCAGCAGGAAGTTCATTCCAGATCTTACAACAATTATTTCTACACTAATCAGCTGATGTTATTGAGCTTTTCACTGCTCAGCAATGAACGCAAAAACACTGATGGAAGATTGATGGAACTTAAAATAAATTTAATGGAAGTATTAAAGAATATCTATTTTCAATCCGTGTTCTTATCACAGATTGGTTTAAGCGGAATACCAAAAAAAAAGCGATTAAAACATCCAATCAGTTTTTGAAATAACAATTCACGTCGATTCTCTAACAAATACGATATCAATCCCTGGGGATTAACTGGGGATCGCGGATCGTATTGAGTTTGAATTGTTACTAAAGAATTCCAAGTTACATCCCCTTATGTGGTATCCGGGAAAATGCACGATCCTCATGGGGAGGATTTGCTCGGAGTTAGCTGATTTTGTCTCCCTCAAGAAGTATTAAGGGACGGTGTCTGGATAAGACTGTGTAATAAGTCTTAACGGTATCTTGTCGTATTAGTACTGGACTATAGAAATTCAAACCTTAGACGATGCAGATTGATTAGAATTGATATTGATAATCGCTAATATTCTTAATACTTTCTGATATTTACGCGAATGTTACACATTTTGAAACAAAACTACGTTTACGGAATCTATCGCGTTTACTTAACTTTACTACTATCCCGACGTTTCGAATACTTTACAGCATTCATGATCAAGCTGATATCTTGTCTATCATCTAAGTCCACCCGTGATCATGAATGCTGTAAAGTGTTCGAAACGTCGGGATAGTAGTAAAGTTAAGTAAACGCGATAGATTCCGTAAACGAAGTTTTATTTCAAAACGCTAATTCTTTTTTGTTGCATTTGGTGGCAAACGAGCCACGGCCTACCTGATGGTAAATAGTAACTGTTGCTCATGGACTCAACTATACCGGCAGTATTGTCAAGCCGCTGCTCACTATTTCATTTCACAGAATATGAAATGAAAGAATTAACTGCTGTCACCTGCTTCAACCAAAACACAGTGATGTGCTTCATGGCTGGTCACACGGGATATGGTGGTACCAACCCGCTCGGACTCGATAGCAAGTGAGCACTCCCACTTGCTGGAGGCACTACAATCAGTAAACAAAAAAAAATGTAGGTGATACGAAGTTCGGCCGTCGGTTTAGATGTCCGGGTTGATTAGTCTTATACTAAGAGCCATTACGCACTGTCGACTAGTCGCTGGCGACTCGGTCTCTCGGCGACCAAAGGTCATAGACATCTAGGGCCAGGACATTAAGCCGAGCAACATATTATATTATTGTTATGGCGTATATTGCTGTATGAATCAGTACTTTGGTGACACGCTCTTTACGACAGTTGCTCGCAGTGCGAATGCTTTCGTTTGAGGCCGTGCTCCTATTGGTTGCCAGCGACTGGGTGTCGCTCATGGGTTGCCACTACGCGGCGAGTCGACAAGTCGCCCGGGCGACTAACAACCAAGTGCGTAAACATCTATTTAAACTATAGTAAGTCACAGTCGCCACCGACCGAGTCGCTGGTGACTAGTCGACAGTGCGTAATGGCTCTAAATATTAGAAAAGAATAACTAATTTACTGCTCTGAATCACTACAGCCATAATATAATTAAATATAGTCATTTTACTTAACTTTTTTTTCTATAGTTATGACCGTAAAGCACTTCAGCGTGTTTTAATTGTAGCGGAAGAGAGTCTTCCATTCCTTCATTTCCTATCCGGGAAACGTAAATAAAGGCTTGAGAGTATTTTTTGGTACTTATTGAGTCAATCAGCGTCAGCACTTTTACCATTGGGTGGACGTGACTCGTCTGCCACCACAAGCAAATCTATAAGCAGTTTATTCAAACGTTTGACAAATTGTCAAGGTAGCTATTGCTATTATACCTGATGGTAAGTGGTTACCGTAGCCAACAAACGTTAGCAACATCAGAGGCATCACTCGTGCGTCACTATCTCCAAGGAAAATAATAGAATGAAGGAATAGAGAGATGATAGGAAGGATACTAAGAAGAGAATAAGAAAGATATTATGGAGGTTATAGGAAGGATTACAAGAGAGAATAGGAAGGATAATAGAAAGAAAATAGGGAAAGGGTTTGGGCCAGCGCTCTCACTTGTTATTCTAAACACAAGGGCAGGAGTACCTAAAGTTATTTCACGCTGATCTTTACTGAGGGGGTGATACTTCGCCAATCGAGCAATGCTGCATTTTAGTGGGATAAACTAGGCCACTAAAATGCAGCAGAGTACTGCAGCGGAGCAGTACCTATATAGTACGGTGCAGGCGATTGCACGACCATCTCACGCAATTCTCTGCCCTTCTTTGACCTAAAATGCTATTGGTGTCTCTAAGCAGATATTATCTCCATTTCTTCGGAACTTAATGATTAATAGTCGAGACTCGCACCGTAAAATCGACCACACGAAGTCAGGTTAGGCTTACTAAGTAAAATATATTTACGGTAGACACGGCTAAATATCTGTATAGGAAGTTCAACGTATGTGCACAGCTTAAACGATTTCCTTATTCCGTATCAATAACAAATTGATGTATAAGTTATATAACTGATCAGCGACCATATACCTAACCATTTATTACTGATTTAAAATTTATTTATTTATCATTATCACGCCATCTCCCTTGCGGGGTAGGCAGAAAGAACAGAGTGCCAAAGGGATTCTTGCATAATATATCTCTCGCTTCCTCAACATTCATAATACTCTTCATACACGCGCGCCGGTTTCGGAGACTCCTGACTCCACCTTTCTTAAATAGATGACCGATTTGGTCTAGGTAGAAGAGTCTCGGTCTCCCCCTGTACCTACATGCTTCCACTTTCGTATTGTATATCTTCTTAACCAGTCGCTCGTCCAGCATTATTTCCACATGTCAAACATCGGAGCATTCCCTTTCGCATCTTTACACCAATACTATCTTTCAAAGCTACTCGCTCTCTTACGTCGTCATTACAAATGTGGTCAGTCAGCCCCACATCACAGATTCTCCGGAGAGATCGCATTTCGACCGCATTGATTTTTTGCATACCCAACTCTCGCTTCCATATATTAACATTAGAACAAGCACTACGGTGTGTATTGCGACATGTGCCTTCTGGCTGAGGCGATGACCTATTTAAAATAGAGGTACGTAAGGTTAAATTCACATTTAAATGCTAGGGGGAGTTTTAAAATTGTTGTTTTATGGATGGGTATAAGAAAATAACGTACAATAAAATAGTAGACAGTATATATAAGCATAATTGTTTCAGTAGGTAGAACGAATTGAAATTGGGGGTCGGATCAATTATGTTATTATTCAAAATATGGTTAATTACGCCTAGTTCCTAGCTAGCTGATGATAACAGACGTAACTTTTTATTGCACGCGATTGTCTGTCACGACTGTGCTTTGAACGAAAATCTTTACAAGTTAAATATGGGCCTGATAGTGTAGCTCTTGCAACTGTGAAATACAATGCGGTGATATTACAATATATTTTTCATGCGTCTCCAAGTCTTCTTCTACGTTATTTTATACATTGTATTCAGAGACTCAAACCTGTTTCCGGAAGGGTAAGCAGAGACAACGGGTTGATATCATAAAACGGCCTTCCACTGTCTATTCTTCGCTCTCATATGAACGAGATGTGATGGATGGCGAATCACGTCACCGCATTCGGATGATAGTTATTAAAACTCCTCTGTAATATGTTTTCACTGTAACCTTTAAGCACGGGCAACACTACACGAACGTTATATATCCTTGGGATATCATAATATCATTCCGTGTTCTATCAAAAAATTGCGAGGTCCGTTGGAAAAAGTATACATAACATAAACATAAAAAACATAGCATCACGCCTGTATTCCCCGACGGGGTAGGCAGAGGTGTATTACAAATGCACTGTTCGTCAGCTATGTTTAAGTCCCACGTAAGCGAGCCTATTGCCGACTACCGTGCACATTTCCAAACTCCGGGCTGCTACTGAGAATTTTACTTTTTACGAAAAAGCTCAATGGCATCGCCCGACTCGGGGATCGAATCCGAGACCTCATCATCAGTAGTCGCTCATACTACCGCTGTACCACAGAAGAAGTACCTTTACACAAATGATAATCTAATAACACTATAATCATGACATACTTTTAGGTATGTTAATAAGAGTCTTGAGACTTGAAAGCCGTGACATTTGACATACATGGACACAATATTAGCAGAAAAACTGCTTAAATATTTCCCAAAGGTTTCTAAGTTCATAAGAAACTAGTTCTTTCCGCCGCATACTTCGTCGACGTGTACAGTAAAATTCATCTCAGGAACTCCTAATCCGGATAAAAAATTTACTTTAATTTATGTGCTTTAATGTATCTGTAAATACCGATAACAAATTTAATTCATCCGATAGGTCAATATGCTAAATATCTCAAAGAAAGCAGCATTTTTTGGGATATAAAGTACCCAATATGTGAATATATGTTTTACCTATCTACTTACCAAATCTTACCTAATCTACTTGCCCATTTTTATCCATATCTGTTCAATCAGTTAGGTGTGATAGACAGATAAACATATTATAAGTATGTTAACTCTCAACATATTCACAAATCACATACATTAGATTAGTAGGACTAGAAGAATTGTGGCTGAAGAAATGATCATTGTTATTTAAATACCGAGGCTTGTCCACATGAAGTCATGCATTAATTTTGCACTGACCTTTTCCTAGACGAGTCCTGTTCCAAAATATTTGTCTGACTAATTTATTTAAATTGTTCATAGGGCTATACTTATAAGATATACTATGTATGCATTATGATACCGAGGCCGTTTAAATAAATAGTTGTCGTGATAGCCTTTTTTACAAAGCTTGTTTTTAGTTTATGTCCCGGATTCCCGACCTAGTAACAAGTAAAATCTTATACTTACAAGTTTTTAAGTCAATAGCTATCAAAAGTTTAATTGACATTGAGTTCAGTACACGTAATGCGCGAACATACAAAAAAAAAAACGAAAATAATCGGTAAATCACGGGATATAAGTATTCTGACTTTTAATGCAATTCATAATCTATATGTATTTTCATGCAAATCAGCGCAGCTGCTTCTGTTTCTTCTATGAGAAAACAAGCTAAAACTACAAAAGCTAAAGTATTAATCTGGAATATTATACATTACCACTGAAAACAATTTTTACAGTAGGTAGTTCCGGACATTATATTATACATAAAACCAAATTATTTTTTTTAGTTATTTAGAGTGATATTTAGACCGTAGATAACGCTGGCCTAAAGCAGCTTGGCAGACGTCACAAACCGTTGAAAAAATCACTCAGGCATGCTGGTTTCCTCAATATATTTTCTTTTTTTAATCAATACTTACCTCTTTGTTCTATTAGTAAATATTATAATGTTTTATTATAAACAATCATTATATAATAATAAAATAAATTGCAACAACTACCAGTTGGGCAATATTATGCGGTAGGCAAATAATTCCTTCCATGTCTACCTCCTTATGTAACGACACCGTTAGCAAATTGAAACGTGATTCAATTTTGATAATTGCATTAATTCAGTAAACCTGTAAATACCTTGTAATATCATTGTTATTTTATTGTGTAAGTAAACGGTTAAACTGCGTAAACATATTTGTAATAACACCTTTTTGTCTGTGTGGTGACGGACTAAAAATACAAGAGTCACCACCCCATTCTTTCCCACGGGTGTCGTATGAGGCGACTAAGGGAAGTAAGCAATTATCATCCCTTGCATTACTGGTGGTAAGGCTGGGTACTAAGTGGGAGTACTCACTTGGTATCGGGCCCGAGCGGGATCGTACCACCATCTCCCCTGTGACCGGCCATGAAGCACATCGTTGCGTTTTGGCTGTAGCAGGAGATAGCTGTTTATTCTTTCATTTCATATCGGTGAAATGAAATGGTGAGCAGCGGCTTGACAATACTCTCGGTATAGTTGAGTCCATGAGCGACGGTTTACTATTTTTAGTGGCTCGTCTGCCACCATACGAAATAAAAAAAGATATAATAAAGGAGGTTTTTCTTGTAGGTATGTTTGTTACGCGATTATTCCCCCAATTATAGATTGATTTTGATGATTCTGTCTTTGTTTGGTAGGTTATACTTCAGAGGTGTTTCCGTGTAAATTATATCGAAATTTGTGAAAAAAGCAACGGAAGTAAAAATATATATGCAGATGACGTTTTGGTTTGTGGTTTGCTTCTTCTTATCTTCTTGTTTAATGGCTCTTGTTGTGGCAGTGGTGGTTTGCTTCAGCAAAAGTTTTGATGAGGACTTTCAATGTCTCTTTTATCTGTCATCACAGAAACATTGGGCAAGAACAAAGAAGATTTTATTTATTTGTAAGGAGTCGTGATGATGATGATAATTATATGTAAACGTTTTAATACGTCACAGTTAATATCCGTAGAGCAAAATAGTTGATGCAAAATGTACTGATATAGGCACTTACGCACCATATTTTTCTTAAAAAGAAATACGCTAATCTAAACTATAATTCCTATATTACGGTAGATAAAATTAACGGGCATTACAACCATGTAGGTTATACAAAGAATTGTCCTGTGTGGGAATTGAAAACTTACAACTGTCACGCATCGGCAGATCGGCTCCTACGCCATTTGTGTAGTCAATAAAAAAAATATTGATTTAATTTGTTTTGTTACCGTGCAACATTCTATACACAAAAATCGATGTGTATATGTTTGCCTATAGACTCCAAAACAGCTGTACCGATTTTGATGAAATTTTCGGGAAATATTCAGATTACTCCGACTGATCCTATAAACTTTGCGAAATTCAGAATTTTCTTTTTTTTACTGCCACTTTTGAGTCATATTTCCCTACAAATTTTATGCACACCCGTGTGAAACCCGGGCGGGTCGCGTGAATAAAATATCCATATATGAATGAGGTTGCAAAATAAAACAATTTTCTTCTTTCATCAAAAGGTTTTCCTTTCTATCTGGTACACACGGATCTGAGACGGAGGAATCAAAGTTATGTAGGGACATTTATAGCATAATATAACATAGCATCACGCTTGTATTACCTGAAGGGGTAGGCAGAGGTGTATTACATACACACCTACAGTTCGCCAGCTATGTTTAAGTCCCACGTAATAGGGGGCGAGCCTCTTGCCGTCTACTGTGCACATTTCCAAACTCCGGGCTACTACTGTGAATTTTTCTTTTTTTTACAATAAGCTCAATAGCACCGGATCTGGGGATCGAACCCAAGACCTCTCGGTGCTCACACGACCTCTGCACCACAGGGACATTTATATCCATAACAATGACTACAATATCATTGTTCGTCGTACTCAGATTTTCGTATGACGTAAAATTGTCATGCAACTCGTTAAGTGTAGGTACTCACACATTACATGACACTGTAAAGGGGGGCAATCTTCCTCATTGAATGTCCTAACTTCTCAAAATTCTTCTTTTTATGTAATTTTGTTTTTAATCCTTCACCTACCAAATCCGTTTAATCGTGTCTATGATTCACGGACAAACATATGAATATCTTCACAATCTTTGGCATTCTACTTTATAAATCTGAATGTATGTAAATACAAAAGAAAGATCCAAAAATATATATTACTCAATCATGAAAAAGTGGCTTTTGATGATTTACTTTTAGCCTACATCTTTTTTTAAGAACTACAGACTACATGTATTTCATGATGATTGGAACAGTACTTAACTTTTACCTTTCAAAGTTCTTTATTTACCATAAAATATAAGAAATTTTACAAACTAAACACGGTTTAGTATAACAAACAGTGCCTATAAAAGTGTTTCAGGTAAAATTGCTATTTATGAAATACAATACTTTGTAAGTCCTAAATTGATAAAAACACTTATTTTCATAACTTGTACTTTGAGTAACTTTTATAGCACACACTTTTAATTTATGATATGATTGGAACAATAGTAATGGTGTGAAACCGTTACAAACAAACAAACAAACTCACTTTCGTATTTGTAATATTAAATTAGAATTAACCATAAATATGTCAACAATAAGGAAATCTTATGGTTACCGATAGGAAAATAGCATACTATCGGGCATTTTATTACCAGTCTTTGAGGCATTACCCGCAGTTAAGTAGTGTATCTGACTAATTTAGCTGCTTACCATGAGAAATACAAATGTGATGTGGAGATTGGAAATGGCCGTAGGTCACTGCGATGGCTTAGCTGTCTAGAGCACTTTCTCGGATTGGAAGGGATGCAGATTCGCATCCCGCTCACAGTAAAGTTCTCTTTTTCCATATTCACAAATAATTTGGTCTGTCTATTGACACTGGCTTTTGTAACCGAACTCGGTCTGGCGTTGGTCATTTGTAATTTCTTCGGCAAAGTGAAATATGAAGGCATTTCTTAACGACACAAATCGCTGGCTACTTTCTTTATGACAACATCCTGCACTAAGCGATCATTCTTGTATCGCGGGGGAATTCACAAACATACAATTTCAAGGACACAAAGTACATCCAGACTCAGAACAACCATTTGTAAATCACACAGAGTATTACGTATTTCAAGTTTTGACTGCACAGACTACTCTGTGCAGTCAAAACTTGAAATACGTAATGCTTTTCTCAATACATAACGAGGTGCATTCAGAGAAATGTCAGGAGTCATGGTCGTTGAGTAGTCTCATTGTAATCTGCACTTTGGACATTATAATTATGTGTAGCAATATTTCAACGCTATTAATATACCATTCGGTCTCTGATTAAGAGGTTACAAATTTACAATAGCTCTGGCAAACAATTACAATAGCACAAAGTGTGAAAAAGTGTAATCGAAAATAACAGTCAAGATTTGAATCTGCATCTCCTGGAACACCGTCCCAGATGCTTTACCAATTCAGCCACGTGACGATTGCTAGGGACTGTTAATTTTGATAACACATTCATTATTAATGTTGGGTAACGCCTGCGCCATCTGTTGAAAGTGTTTTCACTTTTTCACACTCTGTGTTAATTTATATATCTAATCATGTCATAATTACGCTAAAAAATTATTTAAAATATCAAATTAACTACAATAGCTCTGGTGAATGAGTCTGTTAAGAAAATATATTTTGTGTTTGCGGCATTTGAGGTACTTTTATCCGTGTGGTGAAGGACTAAGATTACAAGTGTCACGACCCCATTCTTTCCCACGGGTGTCGTAAGAGGCTGATACTTGAAGGAAGCATTTATCACCCATTGCATCACTGGTGGTAGGGCTGGGTACCAAGTGAGAGTACTCACTTACCATCGGGCCCAAGCGGGTTGCTACCACCATCTCCTGTGAGGCCATGAAGCACATCGGTGTGTTTTGGTTGTAGCAGGAGTTAACTGTTAATTCGTTCATTTCATATCTGTGAAATGAAATAGTGAGCAGTGGCTTGACTCTCGGTATTATAATTTAGTCCATCAGCGACGGTTACCATTTACCATATAATTTTATATATTATTCAAACTCATTGTTAGGTCTGTTGTTGTTAATATTAATGAATGATTTTTTTACAAAACAACAGACTGCGCTGGAAATCAGAACAAGGAATTGTTCTGTATGGTAAATGAACCTATAACACTCAGGAAAGGGACGTCAGTAACTAAACCACTCCGCCATCGCTTGTTTTATGTACAGGCGAGAAAAAATGTACGTAACCGCACACACCGTCGCCGCCGTGTGCCATCTCTCCGCCTGCAGACATTACTTCAGTGGTACTCTGCCATCACGGCATCAGTTGCTGATAAAGATAAAATAATATCCATAATAATATAATCTTGAACCATTATATTTAAATGTCAGTTGATAAAATAATATTCACATATAATAATATAATAATTAAATAATCATATATTTTGATTTCGTTTTCTCTACAATATAAATTGGTTAAGTTTTGACTCGAATAGCACACAAGAAAATAGTTTTAATTTGCATTACTTTCCCGCGAGAAAATTTCTCATGAATGCATATTATTATTGTTGTTCTCAATATTTTTTTTCACGTGGCAGTTATAAGTTTTTTACAAATATTGATATGCTTGACGGGCCTCGTGGCGTAGTTGGTAGTGTAACCGACTTCCGGCACGAGTTCGTGGGTTCGATTCCCACTCAGGACAATTATTTGTGTGATGAACACAGATATTTTTACTGCGTCTGGGTGTTGATCTTTAAGTATGTATTTAGATATTTTTATATATATTTTTAGCATTTGACATGCACAGTACATTAAACACAAAGTGAAAAATATGAAAATACTGCCGACAGATGGCGCAGGCGTCACCCAAAGACGTTAAGTATGAATGTGTTATCGAAATTAGCAGTCAGGAGCAATTGTCACGATGGCTGAATTGGCAAAGCATCTGGACGGTATCCAGGAGATGCAGGTTCAAATCCTGCTTGTGACTGTTATTTTCGATTTCACATTTTTCACTTTGTCTTTATGTATGTATATACAAAAAAAAAGTAATATATGTATTATATCCGTAATCTGGTACCCATAGCACAAGCGTTAAGCTTAGTTTGGAATCAGAGGATGTTGTGTGAAATGTCTGTGAATATTTATTATTATATTTATTTCCAAAAACCAGAGGCCTTGCCTATACTAAATTCAGACTACAAGTTAATTCTACATCTGTTTTAATAGTCTTTACCACTAAGCTATCAGACTATCATACTATAATCTATTAAAACTAAAACATATTGAATGTTCAAATGACCATTTTAATATACAAAACTTCTTGACTATTCTCGTAACTAACAACTGACCAAATTTGTAAGAACCCTATCAGCGTGTCCACTCTCCTTACAACGTATCAATTGCTCCAAATTCATAAGAGGTCAGACGGCTCAATTGAGACTGGTTTGTATGTCTAGTATAACTTGAGCTTTGGACAGTGTACATAGTGTTATAAGGCGATGAAGAGCTATAGGTCTTGTTGTTTTAGACCTTGTTGTTGAGCAAGTTACTATGTTGAAAGCTTGCGCACGCGTTGACAAGGCCGGCCAGTATTAGTAAGGACACTGTGTGTTAGTTTGTCCTTTTGTTTCGCGATTTTTATATGAGAATAACGTCTCTATGAATGTTGTTTTTATGAGAGTCTATGTGTATAGGCAATGTGTGCCTCCCTATACTAAAAAAAAAATAGGATAATTGCTGTGAACGGGAAATTTTGAATGTCGCTTAGACAACAAGTAAAAATCTAAATAGGCCGTTATCTGCTTGCATTGACTTAATTTTGATGTAAAACATCTAATGCGGAGGGAGAGTAAAATCGGCTGTTAGCGTGGCGACGCTTTTATTTTACTTGTCCCGTTCAAATATTGCAAGTTAAATTCTACACACTTCCCGGTTTCCGATTGAGATGAAATTTTTCACGCATCTGTATATCGTGTGACAGTGCAATATTATGATGACATGGAGCTGATCTGATGATGGAGCTGGAAGGTGGACATAGGAACTCTATAATGAAACAACGCAACCCCATCGGATTTGGGCTCATATGATTCGTCTTGACGAGTACTTTGGGTTTAGGTGGTATCCAGGGTCTGATGATGGAGCTAGAAGGTGGCCATAGGAACTCCGTTATAAAGCGACATAACTCCATCGAGTTTGGGCTCGTATGATTTGTCTTGACGAGTACTTTCTCTCTAGATGGTATCCAGGGTCTGACGATGGAGCTGTAAGGTGGTCACAGTAACTCTGTAATGAAACGACGCAACCCTATCGAGCTTATACTCGTTTGATTCGTCTTGAGGAGTACTTAGTCAAGTTATACTCATTTTATTTCTACAAAATAATTTCGATGTTTTCACATCTGGTAGACTTCCCGCGACGTCTAGTTTTATTTTTAGTTTTAAAGGTAATAACGTAGTAGATTAAATAATATTGTAATAATATAAAAGACTTCCAGTCCGAGGTTTTTCAGAATCGTGTGCATTTCTTTATAAATTATCACTGCTCGGTGAAGAAAAACATAGCGAGGGTATCTGCATGCTGGAGAGATTCTCTCGACCGTTTCTGAAGTCTGCCAACTTACGTGGTGGACTACACCCTGCACACATATATTCCAAAATTCTCGAAAATTCAGAGATGTGGACAGTGCCTCCTTCCTCTCTCTCTCTCTCTCTCTCTCTCTCTCTCTCTCTCAGTGTTGATTACCGGCAAAGAAAAAGTTTGTAATGCTTATATTTTCATTCATAAAATGATATCTGGTTTGTTATAATGATGTTTTGTTTGAGAATGCGGTAGGAAAGTCAACCAGCTATAAACCTCAAAACGAACGTAAAAGTCAGTATTACGACCTTCAAATTAGTAAGCCTACCTATATCTATACAAACAAATGGAGAGCCGGTTTTTTTGTTCGGTTATACTTACTGCGAAAACTACTGAACCGATCGGAATAATACTTATACCATAAGATGCAGCGTGTTTTGTAGAAGGTTTTAGTATATGATATGTTGGTGATAACTTATCCAGAACCTACATTTTTGATGTGAAACATCCAATGCGGAGGGAGGGTTAAACCGGCTGTTAGCGTGGCGACTCTTATTTTTCTTGTATAATTATATGGCAAAAACTTGCTCCATATATTTATACACTTATATATAATTCATGTGATGCGTGTACTTAAAAACATACAATTTTAAGATATAAAGTACGCATACCTTTTCTTTGTGTTTTTGTCTTACCCAATAAATAAACCCGCTATATACAGTCTCTTCGCCTGTACGGTGGGCCTGGCGGACCACTGAAACTATATGAAATTAATGCAGTGGTCCGCCGGCGGCAAAATAGTACCTACTTTATTGAGAACAAATATTTGTGGTGCGCCAATTTATGGTAGGTACTGACAACATTTGTCATCGGTTAATCAACCAATCAATCAGTCAATTGCCGTCCACTGATTGATAAATGGGTATTATAGAATGATAATTTGGTTTTAGAAAAATCTTGTAATATATTTTAGTTTCTCGCTACTAATTTTATTGTACGAGTACCCTAACCATTAACAAAATAATAGTTAGGGTAGGTAGGACGAACAAAATGTCGCACAAAATTAAAACAGCCCCTGCAATGTAGATTCAATTTCTTCACAGGATAATTTAGACTAGAGCGTTCACAACTAATCCTTGTAACTATTAGTGTACTTTATGTCTGTTTTTTATAGTAATTATGATAGTAGAATATAATAGGGTAGTATTATATTCACTTGAACCTAAGAGAATATGTAAATAAAACAAACAATGTTTCTCAAAGAGTCCAGATTCACGCATATTTAATATCACAAAAACATCATAACAATAACAATTAACTAAACACATAACACAATAAGAAACTTAACAAAAGTAATAAGGAAATAACATAATAATCGAAAATATTTAGAAACAATACTCTCGTGTAAGAAAAGTTATCGATAATAAGTATGGCGGATATAACCCGATTAAAAATGAAATTTCACTATTAAAGGTAAAATGCTTGCATTAGTTCTCTATAATTTGGTAGCCTTGAAATTCATTCTAACTTTGATAATTTTGTTTTATTTAAGTTCACTTACATGTGAACTATGCAATTTATAATTTTATACTACTAAAGAAATTCAATACGATGTCTATCGTGACATTAAAATGCAAATTAATTTAAAAAAAATACGTAGTTCTGTATGAATAGTACCATGGAGTACCATTTACAATGTTATTAGGACATTACTGCTAGACTTATTTGCGTTTAATATTTTCAAATATAAAATTGACATATAAAAGTGCCCTTTTTCTGGGTTTGTTTACATCTCCAGGCTTTCTGGATAGAGTATAGCTTATGTCCTATCTAAATCTTCACCCTGTGCCACAAAAATAATCTCTACCTACACAAAAATATCAATTCAGTTGGAACCCTTCATGTTACCGAGATACACAAAAGCCTATTTTCTTTTCTGTACTCAGGTATACGTAGTCATGTATCTCAATTTTTGTCATAGCTTTAGTAGTTACGACATTAAAATTTAACAAACAATAAACCAATTAACTTTCACCAATTATAATATTAGTAAGGTGTAACAATAATCTCCTGGGATGATGGAATTCATTGAAGTGTATATATATATATATATATATATATATATATATATATACTAAAGCAGTTTCGACAGAGTACAACCCTCTGAGAGAATATTGGGATAAAATATTGGTGGATAATGGACAACTGTTGAATTTCGTTTAAGCGGGACCACAAGAAGCCCAAATAGATCACCTTATTTTCATCACCTACTTCTTCCTTTCATCACCTGCTTCGTCTAATGCTATTTCTTGACCTCTGACTGACTTCTCCAGGATATATATGTCCACTGGTGAAAGCCATGCTGTCATCTAAACGAATAAAGAAAAAAGGACGTCTGCAAATATCACCAAACGAAAAGCAGTTGAAACGTAATTCTATAAGTTCTAAACATCATACAAGTTAAACATTATCAAATAATATTAGTCTTACCTTCAAATAACTGTTAGCTATCGACCTCAAACAACTTGCACCATATCCGCTATAACTCGACAATTCCTGTACTTAATTTTAATGTACGTTTAATTGATTAATTTAAGATTGATGTTAAGAGATGAAACGAGGTCATCTATGACTATAACGAATCACCACTAACATCAATATTAGCAGAGTGAGGCAGTTGACTGCAGTATCGATTTTGATTTAAATCACGAACGTATCGATATCGCGTCGATTCATTGTGGTTGATTGAGGGATCACTGTGATTTGCTGAAGAATTGCTGTGACATCACGTTTTTTCCAACGAATCATAATGAAACGATACGATATCGATACGATTTTGAAATTTTTCTTGAACACTTGTTGTTTATAATTGTAACCTTCTTCTCGAGTCCTTCTATGCAGTTGATCCTAAATTAGTTATTATTCTTAACACGTACTTTGATATACACGTTTTTATTACTCTCCTGTGACTTTTTCTATCTTTCTTAATGTGAGAGAACTTGTACGAAATAATCTGAGAGTAATTACTTAATAACCAATAAATAATACGATATTAGTTTATACTGCATATGATTTTAAAGCATTTGTAAATATTTTGCAACTAAAAATATAATTACCTTCAAAACTGACCTCCGCTGACGTCACGTCCGTAACTGATACAAATGTTATGCCATTGGTACCATTTATGAGTGCGCTAAACGCACGAAACTTAAGCAATGCTAGGTAAGGTTTGGAAGTAGATTACACAATACCATAAAGCGTAAAGATACCTCATGAAGAGAATACATTATGTCATTGACGTTTAACTGAGACATTACAAGTTTTGGATTAAATTTGTACATTATCGGAGATAAACACAATTAACCTCAAGATTTACAAATATGGTAAATATTACTGCTGGTGAATTAACTAAAACCGATCAGAGGGCCTAGACAAATTGCATAAATGCTAGTAAAATAAAATAATCAATGTATGGGATTGACATAAGGATACGTAAACATCGTCGTATTATAATGGTTGTAACAAATCGAGCAATCATTAGTTAAGTAAATACATATCGTTGTAACAAAACTAGTGCCGGCGACTACACTACAATTTCGTACAGAGACAAATGAATATGTGTAAATATTTCAAAAAATTATGAGATAAAAATTTCACCTATCATATCGTTTGCGGTACATCTTTTTTTTTTTAAATTGTACCTTACTAAAACTGACCCTGGCCGCGATGACTCACTGTGGTCGCCATAAAAGAATTTCAGGGCGTCCAGGGACTCCACCCACATGGGTGCACCGTACAGCGCCATCGACCAGACCACATCCGCGTAAAGCCGTCGGTACGCATTATTAGGTCCGCCCATATTCGGCATGTGCCGTGCACGGACAGACGCCGCGCCGCGCTGGCGAGCCTTGGGGAATTATACCCATATAGCACCAGGCTCAAATATTTGTTCTGGGCTTGAAGCCTAATTTAAACCCTATCCACCGTGATAGGCGCCAACAGCTGGCCGACGTCGGAACCCCTGAAATAATAGGGCCTCTCGATTTGTCCAGGGCTGCCCCAAGCCCTAGCGCCCCGATTCTCCTGAAGTCAAAGTGCTCCAGCTAGTGTACAATTCAGCACTAAGTCGGTATTTTTTAAAGCAGTTGGCAAATTATGTCATTTACCCGATGAGTATTCTATGTCAATAGATTCACAATCCGTTCAACCGACTTTTGCGTGGTTGACTAACAAACATGTATTTAACGGAGAAAGTACTAAAGAAATATGTGCGTTCACTGCACGAGTTTCTACCAAACTTCATTTTATATTTTGACACATTCAGTTCTTGTTAAGTTTTTTGCTGTATTGAGACAGCAACAACAGTTATTCTTTGTAAAAAATGCGTAACAAATTGTTAATAAAACGTTGCAAAATTGTAACATTTCATTTTGTAGGTCGAAATGTACCAGAGTAAATTTAGGTAAACAAGCAAATTTAATTATTGTCGAGATATTTGAATATGTTATTTTATTAAACACAAAGTGAAAAATGTGAAATCGAAAATAACAGTCAGGAGCAGGATTTGAACCTGCATCTTCTGGATACCGTCCAGATGCTTTACCAATTCAGCCATCCTGACAATTGCTTTTCACTTTGTGTTTAATGTATAGTGCTAATTATGTCAAATGTTAAAAATATGTATAAAAATATCTAAATATTTAAAGGGTTTTGCGTCATTATTAGGTAAAATCTTAATTGTAAAATTAAGTTTACCTGGTCGGTATAATGTATGAAAATACTTCCGACAGATGGCGCAGGCGTCACCCAAAGACGTTAAGTATGATGTGTTATCGACATTAGCAGTCAGGAGCAATTGTCAGGATGGCTGAATTGGTAAAGCATCTGGACGGTATCCAGAAGATGCAGGTTCAAATCCTGCTCCTGACTGTTATTTTCGATTTCACATTTTTCACTTTGTGTTTAATGTATAGTGCTAATCATGTCAAATGTTAAAAATATGTATAAAAATATCTAAATATGTTATTTTATAATAGCAGTGATAGCCTAGTGGTAAAACTAAAGGCTTCCATTGAAAACCAGCGCTGCACGCTGCAGTGTGAGTGTGATACTATAACATTGCAGCATCATAGCTGAATGGGGACCTTGTTGTCACTTGAACAATTATTGAATTTATATACTTCTAGTGCTAATGCGACTTCCGGCAAGGTTGCGTTAAAGGTTTAACGCTACCATGGAGGGGTTCTCATCAGACACCTAAACTCTTAACATCGACTCATAAGAAATTTCAAAATTTTACTAGCGCCGTCTAGTGACATTAGACATAATTACTTTATCGAACAAGGTATTTAAAAACATAACTTTGACAAGTTTTTCAGTTACGAATTTAATAATTACTTTATTTATTAATGATGCCAAAGAAGTATAACTTCTCACGCGCGTACATAAGTACACGCATTTTTTTTTATTCCGTGAGTTATACCAGTTAGTTAGATTGTAAATATGTATTTTTTTGTATTAGAATTGCTAACCTTAAGATACTTTCTGTTGTATTCTCAAGTGATAATAAAATATAGGTTCTTTCTTTCTTTCAAAGATAATGGTATCAAGTTCGACCCTTAGTTCCAGATGACATGAATATATTCCAAATTATTTGTGTACTAGATTCAGCCCGCGACTGCGTTCACGTGGACTTCAGAATATAAAAATATCACTCTATGATACATTAATTATCTTTATGTGAACCATACATTTATCCTGGATGAAAATCATATGTCGTTTTCTGCACTCCAGATTATATGTATTTACTATGATTGGTTCAATAATGACAACATAAAATCGTAACAAACAAATTCACTTTCGCATTTATTATATTAGTAAGGTTATTTACAAATTATCACCGCTCGCTGAGGAAAAACACCCCGCTGCCCGGGGAGACAACGGAGTAGTGTGGGGCTCTCACCCACTAAAAACCCCCGCGCCCTCGCCCGCCCTTGTTACGGTGGATCACGGGTACCGCGTCGCATCGACCGCGATCCACAGGCGGCAGCCACTTCGGGCACCCTCTCTTGTGTGACGCCCCGCGCACACTTGGGCGTCTCACATTCGCGGTAGGCTTCCGTGGACGGCAGGGTGATCCCCGACCCCACCACCGAAGGAATGTAACACAGTTCCAGTGGCCTGCCAATAAAGGCGGAGAGACGGCACACGGTGGGTTTCTAGTGTGGGTGCAGGCCCCACACTACCCCGTTTCTTAGCCCCAAATGACGGGGTGTGCGGTTAGGAACATTTTTTCCCGCCTTAACAAAAATAAAAAAAAGGTGATCCCCGACCCCACCGTCTGCAGCCTCGGCTAGGGCGGGATCAGGCGCAGGTAAGCGCGCCCACGCCGCCCCACGCGCCGGCGGCGAACCGGGTCCGCGAAGGAGAATTCCTTCCGGACCCTCTCCGCTGCCCTTTCCGCGAGATGACAGCCTCACAGAAGGTGGCGACCGCGGCCAACGCGCAGGCTGTATCGGTCGAGACCGTGCGGTACCCGCGTATTGCCCTGACCGCTACGACCCTCTGTGGACGCCACAAAAAGGCCCTATTGTGAGCGGCCAGGGACTCCGCCCACACGGGTGACCCTACAGTGCGATTGACCGCACTATCCCCGCATAGAGTCGTCGACACACGAGACTCGCTCCGTCCAGATTTGGCATCAAACGCCCACGAAACGGCCCAGATATTTAATATGGGCCTGGATTGGAACATCCACTCTGTTAACCGTTATCGAGGCGCTGGCAGGTGGGCCACGTCGGGGCCCATGAAAGAGCAGAGCCTCCGACTTTTCAAGGGCCACGCTAAGTCCCAGCGCCTCGATCCACCTGACCACCTCCGTGGTACCTGAGGTGGCCAGCGTTGCCACTTCCTCGAGGGTCCCGCCCCGGGCTGTGACGAGTGTGTCGTCGGCGTAGCAGATTACGCCCAGGCCGGGGGGGAGCAGGCCACGGAGGACCCAGTCGTAGCCGATGCCCCACAGGAGTGGCCCGAGAACCATTAACCCCCCGTCACCACTAATACCGTAAAGTATCTGAAATTCTGGAATAGTAAAATATCGATAAAACCTGATTACTAATTTTATTTCATTACTAACGATTTTTTATTAATTTCAGGTACGTTAAGTTTCCTTCTATTATCTTTTCTTCAGTCTTGGTAAGTCATCTTCATGATATTCTTCTTGTTTAAAGCTGGAAATTTGAGAGACTTTGTTTTTTTATTAAGTTTAATTTGGAGAAAACCCACCTTTTTAGGAATGTCCTCTCAGCTGTTGTAAAGTTTCGTAAGTTCGTTGTAAAGTCGCACTATAAATTTCTAATAATATTATAATACACATTTTTTTGGCCCTGAATATACTTTGAATCTGAATATGCATTGTTCGATGTTTCAGTAATACTATAATAGAAGAATATCTAGATATTTTTAAGAATATCTAGATATTTTTATATACTTTTTTAGCATTTGACATGATTAGGTATATACCTAATATGTATATACATTAAACACAAAGTGAAAAATGTGAAATCGACCACCGCGGGCGTCACCCAAGACGTTAAGAATGAATGTGTTATCGAAATTAGCAGTCAGGAGCAATTATCACGATGGCTGATTTGGCAAAGCATCTGGACGGTATCCAGGAGATGCAGGTTCAGATCCTGCTCGTGACTGTTATTTTCGATTTCACATTTTTCACTTTGTGCTTAAAGTTAGAATACTGCAATAAATATTTTTAACATATGGTTGATACATATAATTCTGAAGGTATCTTGATAAATGGTATAAATGTTTTTAACATATGGTTGATACATATAATTCTGAAGGTATCTTGATAAATGGTATTACAGACAGAACTACAGTTTGTTACACAATGCTTGTCTAATAAAGAATGAATGCCGAACACACATTTTCTTCTTAGACATCACTCCCGATAACCGCCCCACTCCCGCCAGTGTTGCCACCGCTGTCTGTATGTTTACCACCCATTTTGTGGAGACAACAACTGCTAGTTCTGAAAGTATATTTACATCACTATCTGGTTGCGATATTTGCTGATTTCCCTCATTCACTTATTTCTTTGAGAAGCGTAATTTGGCAATCACTTATAGGTATATATTGTATATTTATATAGTTATAGTATATTTATTCGGACTCATTAGCTGGTGGCTTTCCTTTTTAATATACGCATTAAATAAAAAAAGGAATATAACCTCAAACCAACGGTTTCGCCGCAAACAAAAGCTAGTTTTTACGTTATACTTATTTCAAGTTTCCGTTATAGTAGCGGGATAAAACGTATACCTTTTTAAAGTCGAATCATGCGCTAACAAATAAAAGAGTTTCATCGAAATTCTTAGTATAGCTTTGATGCGCAAACAAACAAATAGACGAAATAAAAACTGAATATTGTTTTGTGTTCGCCTAAATAACGTCCGAAAAGCCGAATTTTATTTTTTATTTGCCACGGCTCCGCCGCCCCAGTCAAATGCTAGTTTTTAGGTAATATCCCAGATTCTTAGCGAGATAAAATGTAAACTAGTTTTTAAGTCTAATCAAGAGCTATCAAATAAAAAAGGTTGCACCAAAATTTATTTAGTAGTTTTTGCGTGATGCGAAAACAAACAAACAAACAGACAAAAAATCTAAAAAATATGTTTTAATAAGTTTTGTGTTCAGACACGCCTATTATAGCCTAATACAGTCATGTTTTCTCAAATATCTTAAATGTACAGACACAGCTCTGTTACAGCTTTTAGTTTCTAGTTAGGATAAGTCGCTGCTTCGATGGGCCGTATTGCATTTGGCTCTGTTCAGGACGCCCAGTTTTTTTGCTCGCCAATTTGGCATTGTCCTCCAAATGATACCATCATCTTTTCTCATATATTAGGTACTTACAGATATTATATTTACTTTATAATAGTATAGATGATAATTATGTTAGCTCTGTAAGCTTTATAATTAGATTTATATCTCGCGGCCCGTCCCGGCTTCGCGCGGGTAGACATTTATTTTTAAACAATTGGGATACGCATAGAGTAATTTTTTTCACCGGTTGGATTACATTATTGATGTTTTCATACGGATCCCTAACTTTTTTGAAAATATTCTATCGCCCATGTTCATCAGGGATAATGTAGACTTCTAATGGTGAAATAATTTTTCAAAATAGTTTCGGAGCCTATTGAATGCAAACACACAATCAAATCTTACTTACTTACTTAGGTACTCATCACGCCATCTTACAATCAAATCTTTCCTCTTTATAACAATCTATACTAAGATTGATGATAATTATTTAGATCGAAATAGAGTTTCTCCTAAGTTATTCTCTACAGGATTTCTTGAGAAGTATTGATTTGTGTATGCCTGGAAATATTTTCTAGCCACGTTAAGCCAGCTAAAAAATAAAGGCTTAGGAACCTGTCTAACAATTCCGGTCGTCCACAGTTTTACCTAAACATATTATTATTACTAATGTGTATACGTTTAACAGTGTTACAGTACAAAATTATATAGCCAAGCGTATATTGCAACATTTAGGAAATTGCACGTCGCAAACCTATAAATTGTAGCCTTAACACATTGAGCAATATGTTGCATTATAAACATAAAGTTTTGTCTAATATTCGACACATTTTATAGCAACCTATTTGAATAAATGGCAGATCATTAATTGAACTCAGTTATGCCCAAACTAGATTCCGCCGGCACCTTCGTTCGCATTGACTTTAGTTTTGTTACTTTACGGCTTACTAACAACTTATATGCAAAAATCCCACAGGAATTATCCACTTTTTTGGGATAATGAGTAGATAATTGAATGAGACGACACTTGACGGAAGTCCAAAGGCTCATTTGTTGCCAAGCGTTCCAGAGGATGCCTCGCTTAGAGGCGAAACACGTATTGAATTTATGTTAGGATTTTTGCAGAATATTGCAACGTTGTGGTTCTGGGAGTCCTGCCTTATCGCACGGATGTGTCGCGTTGGTATTTTAATTTTTATTGCATGTGGTGGCAGATGAGCCATGGCCCATCTGATGGTAAATGGTAACCGTTGCTTATGGACTCAACTATACCCAGAGTATAGTCAAGCCGCTGCTCACCATTTCATTTCACCGATTTGAAATGAAAGAATAAACGGCTATCTCCCGCTACAGCCAAAACGCAATAATGTGCTTCATGGCCGGTCACACGGGAGATGGTGGTACCAACCCGCTCGGGCCCGATACCAAGTGAGTATTCCCACTTGGTATCCAGCCCTACCACCAGTCATGCAATGGATGATAATTGCTTACCTCCCTTAGTCGCCTCATAAGACACTCCTGGGAAGTAATGGGGTGGTGACACTTGTATTCTTAGTCCGTCACCACACAGACAAATTTGTTTTTGTTATTATCGTGCATGTTACTTTGCTATTATCACATTCTCCTCTATCTGTGAGAGTGCGGATTAGCAATCTTAAATTTGTGTGTGTCCAAAGATAACCGGACCACAAAAGAAAAGATAATCTCAACTAAAATATCTCATTTAACATTGACAAGCTAAACGCCGTTTTATTAATGCTGTAACATCAGAGACCCAGTTAACCTTTAATTATAGCTAATCAAACAAAACTCCGACTTTTTGATTAAACAGCTGAATTAATTACCTCGGTCACTATAAGAGCATAGGTCAGAAGGTGAAATCATCTAAATATATAAATCACAACTACATTTTAACGATTTCCTATCATTAAGTTTTCATTAATGGATCCACAAATTATTCAAATAGACAGTTTAAATTTTAAGCTTTTTACTTACTATTGAACGTTCTTAAATTATATACCAGCCCCCTTAGAATGGAAAACGACTTTTTTTCACTTCATTGTGATTATTTTGATCTATATTTTAGCACTTGACGTGCTCAGCTACTCTTAAAGTACAAATTATAATTTGTGAATAAGGAAAAAGAGTATTTTAGTACGAGCGGGAAACGAACCTGCGTCCCTTCCTTTCTGGGGAAGTGCTCTAATCCATTGAGCTATCGTACCATTTCTAGAAATACCGAATTTCCTCATCACATTTGTCTTAACGACCAACGCCCTCTATCAGCAATGCATTTTCATTGTGATTATTTGTGATTGGTCGCCTGAATCACGCGTCGAAATCTCGACTAATCAAAAATCACGCGTCGGACTGTTGATCAATTACAATGACTCGAAACGAAAGTTCGTCTAGCGTTTCGTTTTTCATTCTAAGGGGGCAGGTGTAAATGACATGATACCGATAACTCCGGGCAAAGATATTACCAAATAACTGTAATAAGTACCTACACATACCATTTTTTACAAAGTTAGAAAATTTTTTAGCCGCCATCGAATCATATGATGCGACTAAAAAACTTGACGATAGTTTCCATTGTAGTTTTTGAAGTAAATCGATGATTAATAGGTTTATTACCTAAAATCGAATTAAGATAGAACGATATAACGATTGTATCTCGTATTCAATTTTTAAAAAATGAAGTAGAAATTGCATTTTTCATGAAAAGGCTGATGCAAATCTCCACTGGGAATTGAGGGAGAATCGAGGTTGAGAATCGAGTATTGAACCCATGATATCAATTATCGATACGATGTAATTTACACCTGTATATTTCCAAGCTGCAAGCACTATGCACGGCTTTAAAAAACCAGAACACTGGAAACTTTCATCTTAAAATGGAATAATAATACGTTAAGCTATCATAGAAAACAAATATTAACACTAATTTACTAGTACTTGTAGTACAATTAGTACATCACTTGTACTTTAGTACTAACCGCGTAAATTACTGTCACCAATACAGCCTGTACATAATAAGTACAAACAAAATGGCATACATTGCGCAAAAAGTACTGTCTTAAGCTAATTGTAAAATAAAAGTATGTCGCTTATGTATTGATTGCAGTACATCGATGTCAATGTACTGCACTTATATAATAACTACATACGAAGTGTGTCATACCAGTTATGTAATACATTTAGCAATACCGGTGTTATGGAGGTTCTGTAAAATATTTACTGGTGGTAGCGTGGTCTGAAGTAAAAAGAAATACTATAACTGCTAGAAATTGTACATGTCGTAATGAAATTCTACTATCCAGAGGCCTGTTGGAAGATACAATACTATTTGTGCACTGTATATGCCCCTTTAGTACCTAAATAAGATAGATAATGCAGCAGAATATACGGCCTCGCAATAATCGGAAAAAGGGCGATTTACTTCGAATTTATGTCTTTCTCAATCCGTGTAGAGCTCTTGACCGTTAAGCCTCTCAATCTCTACCTCACATTTGTTTTTATTATGGTTTTTAGATATACGGAAATTAGCGGCATTATTTTGTGTGATTCTTTAATTTAAAGCTAAATATGGTAAAAAATAATGTGCCAAGAGGAGGCGTGTCTCTAGACATCTAAAAATAAATATGAGTTGAAGATTGGGAGTTACTAATAGTTATTACGATAGCTTTGTGATCAAGAGTACTCCCCTAGATTGGGCTGGTTCAATTCCTACACGCAGTATGTCTCTCTTTTTCCACTTTCATAAAAAAATGTTTAAATAAAGGCTTAGCATGTCTAATACTAGAAATACGAATCACAAAATGAGCCATAGTTTTTTTTAATTGTTCATCAAGTAAAGACTATAGCGGAATGTGAGATTATCTATAGCCTTTCTTAATAAACAGCCTATAAAATGTAATAATGATGATTTTTTATGCCCACCAGTTTTAGAGCTTAGTGCGTTAGTATTATTCAATTATATTGATATAGTTTATAAATTTAAAAACCGTCAATATGTTGTCATTTAAATTTTTTTCTAAACAACTTACAAAATATTTAAGTTCAACTCACGTATATGTTACAAGGCAGCGAACAAGCGAATGATAGCTAAAATATTCTTCGGGGCTAAAAGCGTGAAGATTAAAACAATATTGTATATATTCAAAGAGGAATTCACAATTAAACTTCTGCTACTGTCATTTCTGTTGCCATAATGAAGCCCATCAAGTATCAAGTTTAAAGAATATAGTTTACTTAATACTTGATTAACTTAGGAACTTTTCCTTTGTTAGTTTAACTCAATTTTAATTACTGAATCTTTTCTTAGAGGGCGTTCTCGAGTTCTTTAGTCTTTGTAACACAATATTAAAGTTCTTTGACAAAATAGCTACTAGAAGGACAATTGAGATTGCCATTAAATTGAATTATCAATATTGTGTTATTAAATATTTATTTAGATATTTTTATATATATTTTTAGCATTTGATATGCTTAGCACTATACATTAAATATTTATTTGGCTTATGTCGTGAATCTAAGATAAATCCTAAAACTAGCTTTTGTCTGCGAGTGCAGCTGTGGGCAAAGGCTAGTAATGGGAAAGTTTCGAAAGATGTTTGGATGTTAATCCGTAGATTATGCCTAAACTACTAAATGGATAATGTCTCATTTGGTAGCTAGACAGATGACCAGTTTAACACATGGGTAAGAATATATTGAACAGTTCCTTTAAGCATAAGATACCTATTTTTGGCATACCTAATGACTAAATAATCAAAATTAATTATAATAATTAAACGTAATACAAATCAATTATGACTTATATAAATACAATCAATTTTTTTTAGCCAGATGGGATACTCCCTAACAATTTAATGGATTTGATTTTTCTAGTCCGCGCCGAGGATGTAATTGGCAAAATTACAGTCCAAAGTATAAAAAAGGCAAGGACAACATTGAGAATTGGAAAAATTGAGAATTACCATGGCGGGGCTATTTTTATATTACCTATAATAAATTGTAATAATCTTTATTAAAATCCGGTATGAATCCACTGTCTCTGTGGTGCAGCGGTACTTTGAGCGTCTGCTGATCATGAGGTCTTCGGTTCGATCCCCGGTTCGGGTAGTATTATTGAGCTTTTTCTAAAAAAAGAAATATTCTCAGTAGCAGCCCGGAGTTTGGAAATGTTGCCGATAGACGGCAATAGGCTCGCCTCCTATAACGTGGGACTTAAACATAGCTGGCGAATCGTGGATGTTAATACACCTCTGCCTATTCCTTTGGGGAATACAGGCGTGAAGCTATATTATGAATCCTAAATTATGACGTATATTTCGGTATAGGCAAATAACGTAATATACTTTTATTTATTGCTAATGGTAAATAATCCTCGGCCCACCAGATGATAAATACTGTCAAGACGCTGCTCACCATTTCATTACGCGAATGTGAAAAGAAAGGACGAACGGGTTCTTTAGCTAAAAATTTCCCACTTAGTACCCAATCCCACCACTGATAATGCCATGGGTGATAATTGCTCACTTAGTCGCCTTGTATGACACCCACAGAAAATAATGGGGTGGTGACGCTTGTATTCTTTGTTCAGGCGGACGCTATAAGGTACGAGTACTATCTGCGGTAACTTAAGTTTTTAAAAGCCAAATTTAACTTTATTGCGATTCCATCACAAAAACGCCATAGCCAATTTTCAACAATAATAAACATTGAAATATAGAATGAGTCTGACACACTGACATAGAAGATCTGACTAAAAAAGAAAGTGATGAACGGCCATTTCAAGGACGCAACGTTTATACAAACGATAGCGCCATGTTTTTTGTGTAGCTATTATTTATAGTCTGTGGTTTAGTTGTTATTTTGTTAGTTAAGGCGTGCAGAAATAGACAGCCAATATCGATTTTGCATTCGATTAATATAAAAAAAATTGGTCAACAAACTTATTGATTGTTGAATTTTATTTTTATTTACAATCCATTCATCATCCTGTCTACCGCTGAATCCAAGTCTCCATAAACTTAGCACATAGTATTTAGGTCATATTTTACCAAGATCTTCCAGTGCACGTTGATGAAAAACATGGAATGCAGGTCACGATTCTAATTGGGCAGTTTTATTTTTAATACTTGGTTAGCTAACAAGCATAATGTCCACCTGACAGTAGTTACTTTAGCCTATAGACGCTAGCCACACCAACACCAGACGCTAGCAACACCATCCATCGCACATCGCCATGTCATGAGCAGGAAGGTAGAAGTAAGTACGTTGTTACATGCTGATCTTGTGTGAGAGGGTGGTACTTCCTCGATCGAGCCGGCACATTCATGCTGGGACAAGCAAGGCACTACCACCAGTGTTATTTTTGTATGCACTGCGAAGAGTCGACTTCAGACCAACCCTTACTCAGCTATGCAATGGACAAATGTCTAAGTCCTTTAATATAAAGGAGACTAACTTTGTAATAAAATGATCCATCCATCCATCAGCCTTTCATCGTCCACTGCTGGACCTCCCCAAAATGGGGGTTTAACCATAATCGCCACGCTTGGCAGGCGGGTTGGCGATCGCAGTGGATGTTTTTAGTACACAGGGGAACGCTGCTGCCCGGTCCCCCGGTAATCCCTTAGTCGGCTTTTACGACTCCCATATAAGAGATGGGGTGGAGCTATTCTTCGTGCCGGCCCCACACGGCATAATAAAACAAACTTAATAGCTAATATCTTCTTTTAATTAAATCAAACGTCTTAAACTAAAATAGAAATCGCAAGTATTGATGATCATATCTATAACTCCGATTGTTGTAGAAAGTGGGTGAAAACTAGACCAAAGAGTTTCACTCAGTAGCGCGCGGTCTCGTGCATTGTGTGCATTTGTGAGCGCCTTTAGTGCAGAGATAGCGAAATCTTACCACCGAATTCCCGCGCTGAGCGATGTGGCACAGAGTACTTTACAAAGTTTGCGTTTCTAAAGAGCGCTATCATAATGAGGATACTATAGACGAAATAATTATAACAAACAAGATTTTTGTTATATGATTATTACCTTCTTTTAGCAACGTTAATGTATTGTCATCGGCCACATACCAAATTTTCTTGACCCTATTAGGTTTCGTATTCAAAGTCTAAGCTTTACTAAGTAAATAACTAAATGTTTTCGTCCGTTCAAATAGTAATTGATCATGACTCACGATAGATTAGCCCAATTAGCAAAGATTTATCAAAATGTCAATGATCAGTGAATAGATTTTACCAATTACCATCAAATGAGTGAAGCAAGTATTTTAAAAACAATTTCTTCATAAAAGTCATTCTTCACAATTAAGGTGATTAAATATAACAATGGAACATTTCCAAGCAAGTCATTCCAAGGGCCAGTCCTTAACTCCAAAATAACCATTGTAACACTTCACCCCATTTTTTCTGGTGAGTTCATATGGAATCATAAAACCACCAACGTATATCGCGGCTGCTGAGACTTTCTGTATTTACGATACGGTAACGAGACGATATGGTCACGATTTGATATAAAGACTTGAATAAACAGTCATTTAAAAAAATATATTTGTTAAAAATAATCAGATTACGGGGCCTATAATTTTTATCGAGATGAAAATTGCCCTATATATTAAAGCTCTGCCGCAGACTAAAGCTAGCTAGTAGTAGTGGCGGGATAAAACGTATACTTAACAGTTTTTGAGTCTTAACAAGAGCTATCAAACAAAAATAGTAGTGAATATTGTAGGTTTTGTACCTATTCGATGAATAAAAAAGTTTCACAAAATAGTTTTTGCGTGATGTGCGCACAAATAAAGAGACAAACCGACAAACAGATAAAATTTCTAAAAAACATGTTCAGGGACGCTTAAATAGCCTAAAAATACAGTCAGTTATTCTCAAATTTTAAATTTTCTTTCTCATTAAATGTACAGACACAGTTCAGTTACAGCTTTATAATAGCATATAAACACATAAGCTGAATAAAATATAAATCCAGCAATAAGGTAACCGGTGCAATTCCGTGCAATTATTTAATTATAGAGAATACAAAATAGTAATAAGTATAAAAAAGTTATTACGAACAGACATTGACATCTATAAAGCCGTTTGTTTCTCTCCAACGATGCAATAAAAACGGTGATATCTGCCCCGAAAGTCGTCACGTAAAAAGGCTTTAAAGGCTTAAGGCTAACACCGAGACCTTACTGGGACCTTTATAAGTTTATTGAACCCAAACTCTTTGAAGTAACAGTGTTTCCTTTGATATTATGTGCAACTTACTTTTCTTGCCTAGAATACTTATATAAAATAAGATACGTACAGGATAATAGGCTTTTGTTGCAGCAAACTAGAAGAACAAACAATTTACTTTTCTTTAAATCCACATTGACCTATCTATAAATATATGTACATCATCTTCTATATAGCCTTTGCCTGCGGCTCCGATGCAGGAATAAACTAGTTTACAGGTTCTCGATGTAGTAAAACCTTTACCTATTTTTAAATCTAATCAAGAGCTATTAAATAAAAATAATAATAGATATTGTTGTGTTTGTATCTATTCGGATATTAAACATTGTGTCATGTACACCAGGAGAGGGGGTAACTGTCAGATCATTTGTGTTGTAAGTCTGTGGACGGACACGAGAGTGATCGGACTTGCGCCTGGGCTCGTTGCTGTGTGTAATAATGAGCCAGTGAAATACAATATCCCAGTTTCTTCGAGTGTAAACATCTCAGTACAAGAGGACACTACAGATAGATTTGGATATGTAGTTTTTGTAAATTATAAATTCGTATTATGGACGACTCTAGTAAAATTATGCCCTTTGATGGCTGGATAGTATTTAGTATGACTTGTCTCGAAAGATGGCGATGCATATGTATTCTTAATAGCGGTGTTAAGAATTTCACGCGCATAGCATCGATGACGCAAACTTATAAGATTATACTCATCTGAAATTCGACAAACGTGCCTATAAAAAGTTTCTACTTCAAAAAATATCACTTATTAAGAGAAATATCGTGAGCAAATCTACACGCTTTAAGGATGTTCTTTATGGCTTTAGAGGAAGTTTTTCGTGCCCAAGAATGGGGCAAAAGTTTGAAAAAAATCCCTCGTTAAAAAAAGAATACTCTGCTGAGTGTTGATATATAAGATAACATAAATCAATCTTAATGACGCCTAGAACTCTGCTGGTGCCAGTCGGCGAGCCGTGAAGATAATCATATCGCTTCCAATCTAGTAATACAAGATATCCTTCACTATTGTTCAAACAGGAAAAGTACTATAGACAAATTCCATTTTGAATTTTAATTATATTCAATTAAAAGATAAGTTTGTATTTCAACTGCATTAAAAAATCGATTCAATTCCTATTCTGTATCATTTTGATCTGTATTGAGTGAAATATAAGGCATAATTTTCCGCACTATGTTTCGTCAAGATCAATATATTTCATGAGTGGCAAACGAACATACGGCCCGACCTGATCGTAAGCGGTTACCATAGCCTATAGGCGTTAGCAACACCAGAGGCATCACTCGCGCGTCACTATCTACGAGTACAAGGATAGATATAGGGGGTGGAGAGCAATGCTAATAAGAAGAGCATAGGCAGGATAATACTACTACTACTACTTATCATTACACCCTTTCCCTTGCGGGGTAGGTAGAGAGAACAGAGTGCCAAGAGGCTCTATTCTTGATAACATCTCTCGCTTCCATTCATAACTCTCTTCATACACGCTCGCCGGTTTCGGAGACTCCTGACTCCACCTTCCTTCAATACTTGACCGATTTGATCTAGGTAGGTGAGTCTCGGTCTCCCCCTGTACCTACATCCTTCCACTTTCGCATTGTATATCTCCTTAACCAGTCGCTCGTCCGGCATTCTTTCCACATGTCCGAACCATTGGAGCATTCCCTTTCGCATCTTTACACCAATACTCTCTTTCATACCTACTCGCTCTTTTACGTCGTCATTGCGAATGCGGTCAGTCAGCCTCACTCTACAAATTCTCCGCAGAGATCGCATTTTGACCGCATTGATTTTACTCTCATGCTCCTTTTTGGATACCCAACTCTCGCTTCCATATAATAACGTTGAGACAAGCACTGCGTTGTGTATTGCGACACGTGCCCTCTGGCTGAGGTGATGACTGCCAAGAAGTTGTCCCAATGCTTCGTTCACCCTATTTCCCGCATTCACTCTTCTCTCTACACCAGTGGTGTACCTTCCATCCCGACTGAATTCACACCCAAGATAATAAAGAGGAGATAGGAAGGACAATAAGGAGAGGATAATATGGAGGGGGTTTTCAATATTAATTTAAAATCTTTTATGACAAGTAGATCGACGTATCCGCGAGTAGGTATGAAAGAGAGTATCCGATGATTCGGACATGTGGAAAGAATTCCGGACGAGCGACTGGTTAAGGAGATATACAATGTGAAAGTGGAGGGATGCAGGTACAGGGGGAGACCAAGACTCATCTACCTAGACTAATTCGGTCATGTATTGAAGGAAGGTGGAGTCAGGAGCCTCCGAAACCAGCGAGCGTGTATGAAGAGAATTATGAATGTTGAGGAAACGAGAGATGTATGCAAGAATATAGCCTTTTGGCACTGTGTTCTCTCTGCCTACCCCGCAAGAGAGATGGCGTGATGATAAGTAAGTAGAAATCCGTTGTCTGTGGCTGCCTTTTCGGGAAATAGGCGTAGGTAAGTCTATAGGTAGGTATATTATACGAGTATTTATTTCATATCCTAAAAGGATTATTATATTATGACAAAATTAATAGCTTTTTGAACAAGTTATGGTCGTTTATATCAAGGTTACAAGTGAGTCATGGGCCATGCTAATTTTATTCGCTCAAGTGGTATACGGAAACATTATACTTATTAATTATACAGTTTGCGGTTAAAATGGCAAATCAATGATATAAAACAGCTTTTACATATATCGCGTTCTATCGAATACCTACTGTCTGGAAGTTTCGGATATTTTCCAGTATCTATGGTCTCAGGAAAGCCTTTGTTAACCGCTATTTTACACGCTTTTTGTTAGCTTCACCTGTATGTTTGTTTGTAACCGACTCCTTTGGTCGCGATTTTGACCCTCTTTAAACGGCCAGGGAGGTTAGGCAGAATATCATATTTCACGTGTCGACCGTATCGAGATCACTGTGATTGGTTGAGAAACCGACGCATGACGTCACAATAATCCGTTGGCCAATCACGGTGATCTCTCAACCAATCACAGTAATCACGATACTATCGACATGAGAGATATGAGATTCTGCCTAACCCCCCAGATTTCATTCAAACTTTATAGATTTATCGAGGACCGATGGCAATACACTAATTTGATAAAATTATTCCATTTTTCAATTTGCAAAATAAGATTTGTTAATTTATATAACTTTAAAAAACACGCTACGGAATCTTCGAACGAGATTTTCAACCACTTCGAAACGTCGGATTGATTTGAAACTTTGCATATTTATCAAGGACCGATGACAATGCAATAATTTGAGTTATTGAGTTTATCGGTTTTTAGGGTTCCGTAGCCAATAAAGAACCTTTATAGTTTAGCCATGTCCGATGAAGTTTTTTACTTTTAAGGCCTCGTCACATAGAGGCGGGAGCCGCGGGAAAACGACCGCGATCCGGGACGGGATTTTTTTGTAATATTCGAATTTGTATGCAACCAGTCACATAGCAACGGGCGAAAGGCAAATTATCACGGCAAAAGTAGGTTTTATTTCTTTTAAATAACAGTACTTTTGATACTATTTTGAGACTAAAAAGAAGAAAATAAATTATAGTTTAAAAAACTAAAATAACACGCTTTAAATAGCTATTTGAACTAAAAAGTAGTAAATAATATTACAATAAATAATGATTGAAAAAAATCGTGAGGTGCATAATCAAATGTTACAAATAGTTCACCTATATAGTAAAAAGCATGCCACGCTTTTTACAATCATTATTTATTGTAATATTATTTACTACTTTTTAGTTCAACTAGCTATTTAAAGCGTGTTATTTTAGTTTTTTAAACTATAATTTTTAGAAAAATCCCTTGGTCTCACAAGTCACCGAGGAAATATCTTAGACACGTATGTCTCATTAAGTTTTCTGGACGGAACTGTGATTATTAAATATGTATACAAATACATAATTACAATAGATTAGAGGTATGTGATTT
This sequence comes from Leucoma salicis, assembly GCA_948253155.1. Lineage (NCBI taxonomy): Eukaryota > Metazoa > Arthropoda > Insecta > Lepidoptera > Erebidae > Leucoma > Leucoma salicis. The sequence goes on from OX411812.1 coordinate 2,948,650, forward strand.
GCAAGAAGTTTGCCAAGGGTGGAAATGGCACTTAACATCTTGGAAGGCTTCAAAAAGTTTCATCAATATCCATTCAGTAAATTTGCGTGAAGCCTGGACAAATAATCAGACAGACTAACCGACAAAACAGACAAATATTTTTTGTGTTCAAAGACGCCGAAATAGCCTTATACTTATTTTTTTTCTCAAATATCCTAAATGTACAGACATAGCTCAGTTACAGCTTTATAATAATATCATAGAAATATGAATTGTCTGGTGGTCTAGCGGTAGTGTATATAATTGAGGATCATGATGGCTCGGGTTTAAATCCCAGGTCATGGATTTAGAATGTTGGTGGTATTCTCACACTGCCGTGCCTTCAAAAGCCCATAAAGACGCTGCTTCTATGTCTATTCTCTCTGTGGTCATGTCAGAATGTCGACCCATCCGACTATGAGAGTAAAGAATCTGGGGGGTTAGATGGAATCTCATATCTCACAATCGACATCGTATCGTCGCGCTTGTGATTGGTAGAGAAACCGACGCGTGATGTCGCAATAATCCATTGGCAAATCACGGCGATCTCTCAACCAATCACAGTGATCACGATACGATGTCAATTGTGAGATATAAGATTCTGTCTAATGTGAAATCGAAAATAACAGCCACCAGCAGGATTTGAACCTGCATCTCCTGGATACCGTCCAGATACTTTGCCAATTCAGCCATCGTGAAAATTGCTCCTGACTACTGCTATGAAACATTCATACTTAACGTCTTTGGGTGACGCCTGCGCCATCTGTCGGAAGTATTTTCATACATTCACATTTTTCACTTTGTGTTTAATGTATAGTAAACATGTCAAATGCTAGAAATATATATAAAAATATCTAAATAATTACTATATCCTTATGAAACACGAATTAGTAACAGATAATTATACGTCATATAATATATCGAAATGCGGAAGTGGAATATTGTATAATTTATAAATTGATTGTAGGCATAGGTATAAAGCGCCAGTGGTTGACTAGTCCAACTTAAAATTTGGACTCTTACATATTTTAACGTTTCATAACTTCCATTATGGAGTGCCCAAATTAATAAGAACATTACTTTTTTGAAGTTATATCACACTACTATTTAGTATAGAATTCTTTTTATACTACATGGGTAGCAAACAAGCATACGGCCCACCTGATGGTAAGCGGTTACCGTAGCCTATAGACGCTAGCAACCAACAACAGAGGCATCACTCGCGCGTCGCCATCTCCAAGGTATAGGAGGTGGATAGAAAGGATAATAAGGAGAAGATAGGAAGGATTACAAGGAGAGAATAGCCAGGAGTTTGGACCTCCGGTGCTCACACTCACCATACGAAACACAATAGACAATTGGAAAAATTACTGCTAATGCAGTTATTTTTTTGTTTATTCAGGTGCTCAGGTACTTTTGCCATACCTATATCTTGTCTCGCTGTTTGGTCGCGCATCATCATCTATTAAACAGATTTTAATGAATTTGGTTGAAGACTCTTGATAAGTCTTAAAGGAGACAATTTATTTTTGTATGAGGAATGGGCCCACTATAATTTGTAACGTTTATTAATGTTACTATTATAGAATGGATTTTAGGAGAAGAGCCCACCACTCACCCACGGATTGCCAATCCCGGTTATCTTTGGACAGAATAACCTAAGATTGCCAATCCGCACTCTCACACATAGAGGAGAATGTGATAATAGCAAAGTAGCATGCACGATAATGACAAAAAAACCAACGCGACACAACCATGCGATACGGTAGAACTCTCAGAACCACAATATTGCAATATTCCGCAAAAATCCGAACATAAATTCGACACGTGTTTCACCTCTAAACGAGGCATTCTCAAGAACGCTCGGCAACAAATGAGCGAAGCTTACTCGTGCAACTTGCTTTTATACCCCTTCCACTATACAACAGTTATGACGTATCGCTCGAACGATATGAAAACAAGTTTAGTAGTGGGGAACTACAGCTAGTTTGTTCATTCAACAACATATTACTACTGACTAATTATTTCTAATTGTTCTAAAACGGACAGTCTAATATTTTTATCACAAATATGCAAGGGCCCGAATTTATGACTGTTATCTAATGAATGGTTACAATCTAATAAATGTTTCGCAAAATGTGACTTTTCAGGGTAATTATGCCTATACGCAGCTATATTAATGTATTATAGTAGTTTATTAATGTATTATATATCAAATCCTTCCTTAGACTCCCTAGATAACAGTAGTAATATTATCTTCTTAAACTCTAACCGGAATATTGAGAAATTGATTGAAACCTAAGAGAAACGATAAACATAAAACTATTTGTTTTGTTATATTTGCATCCACAATTATATTTAAATCAAATGTATTTTTATACGTATTTAAAAAGGACATTCGATTTTGATTTAATTAGGAATCGAACCGACTACGATTATTTTACACTTCAAAAAAATGTCGTCTAACAGTAATGTGCTTTACTGTTCAAGTGATAAATATTTTTTTAGGCATTGAGAATTCGTATTATTCTAAATAGAGATTGCCCGGTCTACTAGGGAATCTATGTTATCCTGATATTTACATACATATATTCACGCCTTTTTCCCAGAGGGGTAAGCAGAGACCACGGATTTCCACTTGCCACGATCCTTTGCTCATCTTTTTTTCCTCATTCACTGTCATTATATTCGTCATACATGCACGTCGGTTAAGGGTACTTCTAACCTGACCTGTCTCGATAACTTCTCTGATTTGGTCAGAGAACGTTCGACGTGGTCTACCCCTCTCAATAATATAATATTATTATTATATGATAGTGGCCGTGTGGGGCCGGCTTTAGAATTGTCCCACCCCTCTCTACTCACGGGAGTCGTAAGAGCCGACTGAGAGAATACCGGGGGAGTGGGCAGCAGCACTCCCTCGAGTATTAACAACATCCACTGCGATCGCCAATCCGCCTGCCAAACGTGGCGATTACGGCATTATCCCCCATGACGGGACCGCTCGTTGTGGCGTTCTCTTGGGGAGGCCTATGTCCAGCAGTAGACGTTGAAAGGCTGATGGATGGGTGGATGGATTATATGATAATTCATATGTATTAATTATTATTGGAATCATGGAAGGATAAACAAATGCACGTAATCCAATTAACAAAAGCTTTTATTATATTAATAATCTTCATTTGCGAAATCTCTCAATAATAATACCGCATCTAAGAAAGATGCAGATGGTTCGATATTATCCTGGTGGCGAGCCCAAGATAAAAACCACACAATGGACATAACGTGTGCACAGCAACCACCAGTGTATCTTCCTACCAAACAATTACAACAATATCCAGCAAGTGCAGTTCTAAAATAAGCAGTTTGTGTGGTTCATTTAAATGGTATTCACAAACACGTGCACACCGGGGGACATAAAATGAATAATCAATCGGTAATCTTTCTTTTAACAGTGTAGGTACCAAAAATCGAGATGTATTTTCACACAATCTAAAAATACAGTGACGTGAAGTAGAAGCAGCACGCTTGTAATTAAACAAAGTAATGTGCGGTACTGTTCTAGAAATAGGGGGCTGAACGGGTGCAGGCACAGGTGGTGGTTGTGGGATGTTACTGCTGTCTGCAATCTCTAGTAGTTGAACTGGCACTTCAGGTCTATTAAGAGTATCATCTTGCAGTCTGTTTCTGCTGTGCAGCGCGAAGAGCTTTCAACCAGCAAGTCATACAAACTTGTTCTAAGCGTTCCACCTATTTAAATATAAAAATTATAATAGTTGATTATCATAATATATAATTCATGCAGGCTACTTAAACCAAATTTAAAGTTTATAACAATAAATAAAAAAATATGATTTATTATCGCCATTGCATTGTATATAACTGCACATATGGTGTAATGGTTTAGATACCGGCCTCTCACCCGAGTGTTGTGGGTTCGATTCCCACATAGGACACATCTTCGTGTTTGTTCCGAGTCTGGCTATATTTTGTGTCCGACAAATTGTATGTTTGTAAAATCCCCGCGATAAAAGGATTATTTCTTATTGCAGGTAGTTGTCTATATAAAAAAAAGGAAATATAAACATATCTACTAATATTAGTACTTTTTTACCTGATGTGTTGGAATCCACGACAAAATGATGTTTCTTTCTGCAGAGACATCAGTGCTCTTAAAAACGGAGAACCACTTGAATTGCAGATATTCCGGTACCCGAATCTTTTTGTTGTCTGGGAAGTTTGTGTACTGTGTAATATTACTAAGCACTTTTTACAAACTGCCTCTTGTGGATTTAGCTGAAATTAAAGCAGGTACATTTAAAAAATATGTTCGTATATAATAGGGTTGCAATATTGGTTTCAAGCTTTAAAACTCACCTCGCTACAAATCCACTCGCAAACAAGTTGGCACACATTTTCAGTTGATTCAGAAAGTAATTGTCTTTGTATATTGCGTTGAAACACAATTCACACAACGATTTACTGGAAAAGGAGCTGATTTCAAAGATTTTTTTGATAGAAACAGTCATTGTGTCAATAGGATTTGCGTTTCATTCTACTGTGATCATTATATATTATTTATTATCATAACAAAAACATTCTCAAAAATGTAATTCAAATATTTAAGATACAGTTAAATTCAGTTTAATTAATTTATAATATTAAATAATCTTTTATGGCAATATTATTTATTCACTACATGCGTATTTGAATATGTTTTTTTTTTCAATTTGAACTACCCTGATTTTCCTGTACGCTATTTATTTATGATTAGTTTATTTCATAGATTTAATATAGTTTATTTAAAATCAATACTAATACATTTTTTTATAGATTTCATATTCCGGTTTCATTTATACTTCAACTTTTGGGAAAACACATTAAAAAACGAGCAACGTTTTCTAATGGGCCCAGTAAAAATTGACCCCTTTTATCTCACTACTTCATATACTATTTTGTATTATTTTCTTCTATATTACCTTTTGAACATAACATAGCATCACGCCTGTATTCGCCGAAGGGGTAGACAGAGGTGTATTACACACCCACGACTCGCCAGCTATGTTTAAGTCCCACGTAATAGTGGGCGAGCCTATTGACGTCTACTGAGCACATTTCCAAACTCCGGGCTGCTACTGAGAACTTTTCTTTTAGGAAAAAGATCAATAACATTGCCCGACCCGGGAATCGAACCCGAGACCTCATGATTAGCAGTCGCATACACTACCGCTACACCACCAAGGCAGTTAGCACCTTTTGTATTTCAATAATATTCTTTCTAATGTTATAAATGCGAAAGTGAGTTTTTTACACTTTTACGTCGTAACTACTGAACTAATCATCATTAAATTAAATTGCATATAGTGTGGAGACTGCATTTAACCCGGAATAATTTATAGCTTCTGTAAGATAGCTATTTTTGCATAGAGATTTTTATAATATGCCATAAACTGACATATTCTATATTCAGAAGTCCATGCGGACGTAGTCACGAGTAAATCTAATAAATTATTAATATTTTCAATGTTTATTATAATGTACGATCTCACTATTAAACTAATATTCATTTATAGGCGGGGTATCCCGTTATCCCCCACGCAGGGTCGCTACAGAGCCCGTTTCAACGATACTGTTAGAGAAAACCTGCTTACGAGACACAAATGTAGGGCTACACGCAACGGAATAGACTGGTTTAACGGCTTTGACGTTTAACACACAACTTCGTGTTACATCACAACCTTTGACAGATTGAGGGCTTTCGATGCGAATGTAGATATTGATGAAAATTTTATTGGAGAGCATTAGTGCAATATTGGTATTCTCTAATGATATTATAATACAACATAGATGGCATCATTTGACGGGCTTCGTGGCGTAGTCGGTACTGTAACCGACTTCCGTGCACGAGGTCGTGGGTTCGATTCCCACTCAGGACAATTACTTGTGTATTATATGTATGTATATACAAAAAAAAAGGTATATATGTATTATATCCGTAATCTGGTACCCATAGCACAAGCGTTAAGCTTAGTTTGGGACCAGAGGACATTGTGTGAAATAAATGTCCGTGAATATTTATCTATTTATCCCAGGGAGAATCCCTATTTGTTTTGTTAAGGCATGAAAAATATTACCTGACACACCACCTCATTCGGGGTAACGAATAGGTTAGTGTGTCTTTCACTCACTTAGTAACCTCGCCGTGTCTGCATATTAGGGGACCACTGGAACTGTGTGACATTAATTCAGTGGCGGCGTGATTCTCCCTAAGACTACATAAATAACGTGATAAGGCAATTGATAATCGCCGGCACTCACAGGTTCAAATTCTGCTCTTAGCTATCTTATCGTAGCTTATAATAGTAGGTATAGAGGTGTTATAATTTTGACGGGTATGTGTATGCGTGGTATCATAGCTTCCAAACGACTTAACCATTCAGTCGTGTTCATTAAAAAATGTGTTTGTGTTTTACCATCTTAAATTAGTGAGTTTTTTTAGTGTTTGTTCTCATTGAAATGGTGTCAATAATAGAAGAATAACAGTTCTGATGATGAAATGAATGATTGTTTGTTTATCACGTTGATATTGATTTGAGAAGCTATTAATCACTAGGTTACATCACAGTAGAGCTATTTCGTAATAAAAACCCGAACTACTTTTGCTATTGAAAGGCTGGTTCTCAGCCGGTTGGATAACAGTACTAAGTTACTTCGAACAAACACTGCCTTGGGAAAACTTTGTGGGAATGCTATGAGACAATTACAGCTGGTACAGTAGTCATAACGACTTCTCTTATGTTCTAGGCTCGATTCCTACTTAGGAAATATCGTTGTGTATAAATACGTACTACGAAATGTACACCGTATATATATTCCGTAGCCGTGTGGGGCCGGCTTTATAACATATTTTCACACCTGTATTTTCCGAAGGGGTAGGCGTATTACACACCCACGGTTTGCCAGCTATGTTTAAGTTCCACGTAATAGAGGGCGAGCCTATTGCCCTCAAGCGGGCACATTTCCAAACTCCGGGCTGCTACTGAGAATTTTTCTTTTTAAGAAAAAGCGCAATAGCACTGGCCAATGATCGACCCGAGACCTCACAATCTGCAGTCGGTCACACTACCGTTGCAACACAGAGGCAGTTAGTCGTTCTAGAATCAGTTAATCAGTATGTTTCCAATGTACTCCAAAAGGGCTGAAGCCATTATAATGACATTTTCAAACAATCTTTATATTAGCCCAGTGGGTGATGCTATGACGTTTAGTAGTAATCGGATCAATAGAATATTTATTTTTGAATCTTTGGTCATTTTGTGCAGCAACGCCATTTCATGTGTCGCCAAGTTATATGGCTATAGAATTAGATAATTAGTGCAATCTGTGCAAAGCCGGGGCTAGTTATTATTATAATAAGTATATATTTTTTAAACAGAGACAAATATTACGTATAAAACTTAAACTATCTTAAAGAATAACAAATAAAAATAACAACACAAAAATTATAATTAAATATAATTTAGTGAAAGTTTGACGAATAAAACTGCAAGCCGATTACGGCTATGAAGCATAATAAAATTCTGACGTAAAATCTCTAACATTTTGAAGTTAAAAATATTACGATTTTGCATATCACAAAAACGATTATTATCTATTTTGATCACTTTTTACGGAAGAGATCTAGGACTAAATTTATCATGTTTTTATTACACGAGGCAATCCTTCCTTCCACTAGGCGGACGAAGAGGAGGATTTGGCACAAATTCTTTTTTTTTATATAGGTAACGAGGGTGGCAGGCTAGTATTCGGCTAACCTGAGGGTAAGCGGTTACCGTAGCCTACAGACGCTTACGACACCATTAAAATAATCATCTGCACGTTATAAAATCCAAAGAAAGATACAGGGGGTGGAGAGGAAGAATAATAAGGAGAGGTTTTAGGCCTCCGGTGCTCTTACTATACAAAACATAACAAGAAGTATCTTAGTAGTTTTTTTAACTTATCCGATAGAGCCTATCCTACTAATATATAAAACACAGCACCACGCCTGTATTCCCCGAAGGGGTAAGCAGAGGTGAACTACACACCCACGATTCACCAGCTAAGTTTAGGTCCCACATAATAGGGGGCGAACCTATTGCCGTCTACCGGGCAAATTTCCAAACTCCGGGTTGCTACTGAGAATTTTTCTTTTTACGAAAAGGCTCAATAACATTGCGGGGAACATTTGGGGGGAATTTTTATTTTTTAATATAATAGATTTGAAATTTTATATCTTAGAACGTTTAGATGTACCTATGTCGTTTAATTACGCAAAAAGCACATTACAGCCCCAGCGATATGAGGTGTATTTGTAAGCGATATGAGGTGTATTTGTATAAAAAATAAAATGTAATTTCATTATTGCTATTCTACATTTTTTTGTCTCTGGACACGATTCTGAAGTTTAAAACGATAGAAAAATATTCAGTTCAAACCTGCGACTATGAAATAGACCAGTCAACTGCATTTGCAGTTAAGCTATCGCAGGTAGTACTCACATTACAGTTATCTATTTCTATATCACTTCTTTTTTAAACGTCTTATTAGAAAACACCCATGGTATCTCTATCGGAAACGCAATTCTAAAAACTTCTCCAAGCAATATTTTTATAGATCGTTTCAGTTCTAACATATATTTTTCTAGCTTGTCAGCAAGTTGTTCGTCTTCGTGTACTTTAAAATTCCAAAGTGAAATGAAAAAAAGTGTGAGTAATAATATTAACATAAAATATTCCCCTATCATACTTTAGTAGTAGTCAGTTTGCCGCTTCTGTATCCTGAATAAAAACTATTCTACTTGTTCATCCAAGTTATAGCTGTATACTAAATATTATCCAAATCCATCAGCCGTTTATCTTGATTGAGCAACAAATAACTAGCTTTATAATTTTATAGATTTAAAACGTAACTGACTTCAAGTATACTTCATCTGAATCTAATCAAATAATATGCATCTTGATTTCAAAATTGGTACTCAAGACTTAATTGTAAGTTACTAGAACCTAAATGAATGACGTTGCTGATTGAGTATCTGTGAGCTCAAAACGAAGTTTCAATCTGCGTGAACGACGAAACGTATTCAAAAGGAATCCTAACTAATATTATTAAATATGAAAATGAGTTCGTTTGTGTTGCATCATGAAATAGCATGCATATAAACCGTAGTATAAAAAGGATATGAACTACTTTTATCCAGGAAATATGTTCGATTATTACGGGATAGTTATTTTAGCCCAGATATTTGTAACGTAGAGTGATGTATTTATATTATTCGCAACTCCCTGAAGCCATTTTTCGGTAACTGCTTGCCATTAGGTGGGCCGCATACTTGTCTGCTACCCACGTAGCATAAAAAAATAAAGGTGTAAGTATTCTTACTGCTGCATTTCCTTCGGTGAATGAGAGCGCCAGATGCTTAAACCCTGTACTCATCGCCCTGTTATCACATTTTTTCTTGACCTCTTTATCCTCTCAGGAGGTGGCAGGAAATAACCTCAAAAGACAATGTGTATAATTGTTATTTTATAACATTCCTATCCCTTTCCTTGAGGTTAATAGTTTGCGAATAATGTCCTTCGTATTACTAGCGTCTATAGGCAGCAGAAATCACTTACCATCAGACGGTCTGATGCTTATTTGCCACATTTGTAGTGAAAAACTAGAAAAAAAACTCTCACAGTAGATGATAATCACTGCTTTTCTTGCATACACTCGATAAGATAAGTCATACTTATTATTTACGTGTTCAATTTACAAGCAGAAGCGTTGAAAGTAAAAGATGATAATTGGAAAGTGATGTCATGGATTTTTGACTGCTACATGAGTCGTCCGACCGGTCTGGCTGTAGGGCCAGCTGTTTCACCAATTACGAATTAGTCTCATTTTAAAACAAACCTTATAATAGCACGGTCTCTGACCGAGTTTATTGCGGGTCTTCTTGAATTATAAAATTTGTTATGAAATAAAACTACTTTTACAGAATATATCTTATTTAATAAAAAATGTATTATCTATATATGTTTAATTTAACGTAAACATATTATGTATACCTAATATAGTAGGTCCGTGTAGTGACGGACTAAGAATACAAGTGTCACCATCCCATTCTTTCCCACGTGTCGTATGAGTGGGAGTACTCACTTGGTATCGGGCTCGAGTGGGTTGGTACCACCATCTCCCGTGTGACCGGCCATGAAGCACATCGTTGCATTTTGGCTGTAGCAGGAGATAGCCGTTTATGCTTTAATTTCATATCTGTGAAATGAAATGGTGAGCAGCGGCTTGACAATGCTCTCGGTATAATTGAGTCCATGAGTGACGGTTACTATTTACCGTCAGATAGGCCGTTGCTCGTCTGCCAATAAATGCAATAAAAAAAAATACTTTCATGAATTTTACATATTTTAAATACAAAGTGTATGGACTAAGACTAAGGAATAATCCTTGTATCGCGAGGACTTTAACACAATCACGGATACAAAGCACACTTAGAATAACCATTTGTGGACACAGGGGCAGTCCTGTGTGGGAATCAAACTCAAAACATTCGGGCAATCGGTATCTAAGCTATTCCGCCATCTGTGCAGTCAGCACCTATATAATTCTTAATTTCATAAAGCTTCACAATGTGTAATGTTGTCTAATGAATTAGAAGATAGATATTTAAAGCCTCAAATCGATATAGTTAGTAGCGGTCCCTATAGTCAACAAAAAATTCGGTACAATACAAGCCAAAATCTATTAAACTCGAACAAAGAAACTATAAAATAAAACTCAATTGAAATGGACTAAAAATAACAAAAATCAAAACATAGTCTGCTTATACTTTGTACCACAACTTAGTTCCCTGCGTGTCGGAATTCAACACGCTCTAATTACTGCAGTTGTAACACTTGTCAATTTCTAAGTAAATATTTCGAAGTTAGTTAGCAACCACACAAACTAAACCTACAAAACCTATTTGATTTTAATATGTTGATATTTTTATGTATATAGCACTTAACATATTCGGTCATAAATTATGAACATATGAAATTAAAAATGATGGCTGCAAATGGATGTTGAATCCTCCTGCCTCCTGGAATACCGGCTCAAATGCTCTGCCACTGAGCTATAGTAGCAGTTTGCTCGGAGCTACCAATTTCCATATCACATTGTTTCTTATGTGTTGGGTGTCCTACACACAGTCAGATGCATTTGCTTACACTGCAAATACTTCCGTCAGAACTTCTACAAAACTGCGAACCCTCAACGAACCCTCACCCTTCATACATCCATCAGCCTTCGAAAAACCAGTTTTACAACAGCGAAGTCCACGTGTAGCACAAGACAACGTATGCTGGGTCAGCTTGTATAAAAAAAAAAAAGTTGCATCAAAATCCATTCAGTAGTTTTTGCGTGATGCGCGGACGAACAATCAATCAGAAAAACAGACAAAAAAGTAAAAAAAAAAAATGTGTTGTTTTCAGACACATATAGCCTAATACAGACATTTTTCTCAAATATCTTAAATATACAGATACAGCTCAGTTACAGCTTTATAATAGTTACTAACCTACATAATTATGCAATAATTAATGACAGCTGCAAAATAATTAAGAAGAAGGCGGCATTTTGCCTGTACTTTTTTTATTGTTCAAGTCCCATCAGGTGGGCCGCTGTAACGTGAATATAAACACTTATTTTTACAATACTGTGTATTTTTTCTAGTTAATATTATTTATAATAGTCAATGTATTTCTAAACGCTATTCAGTTATTTTAAAGAGTGTAAACTGACGATTGACTTTAATTTGTTTCAGGTAATTCAACATTGGTTAATACTTGAAAAGTCCCCAATAACACGTGTTCCTCGAGCTCTTCTTTCTAATACTTCAAACACGAAAATGTTTCATTTGTAATATATTCAGAATTTCTATATAACTAGCTCTGCATATATTTCGCTCTCTTCGCAATTTCAGAAGCAATTGATCTCGGGAACGTTAAAAGAATTTATTAATATGCCAGTTTAATTTTTTTTCTAGGTATTTTCACAATAATTTATACTATTGTATTTATATCTAATACTTAAATATATCGTAACTTTATATTATGTGGTATCGTAGTGAGTAATGAGCGTCATTACAGCAACTACTGAATGTATCTCAGACATTTCAAATTAGCGACACTGCAGTATACCGCAACGTCTATTGGCGAGACAATTCGATAGAGATGTGATAATACTTCATCGATATATTTTTCGATAGAAAAGCTTTTGACCAAATATATATACATCACATTATATATTTAGATATCTATAGAATAATTTACTATCAAATAGATCTACATATGATTGATATGATGCCTTAAAAAGTCTCAGTATTCTCTAGAAATATGTATACGAAACACGTTGCATATTGCATTAAAATGCAATACATAGAAAACCAGAGTTTAAAAAAAATCTATTTACATGTAAGTTTAGATAACAGACGATTTTTTGAAAATGATTTATATGAAAGCAAACTGTCACTTGAAGAAAACATCGCGAGGAAATCTGCATGTATGAGAGATTTTCTCGATGGATTGCGGAGTTTTCTTAGAGATGATAGATGAAGAGAAGCAAAATATTTTTAGACTGACGTTTTCTATTTGCACCTTCCACGTTAAATTATATATTAAAATAGCAAAATGCTTAGTGTATTTGATTAATAGGATAGTTAATATTTAGATAGATTAATAGTGATGCCGTCTGGGGCCGGCTTTAGAATTATCCCACCCCTCTCCACCCATGGGAGTCGTAAGAGCCGACTGAGAGAATACCGAAGGAGTGGGCAGCAGCACTCCCTCGAGTATTAACAACATCCATTGTGATCGCCAACTCGCCTACCAAGCGTGGCGATTACGGCAATATCCCCTATTCTTGGGGAGGCCTATGTCCAGCAGTGGACTTTAAAAGGCTGATGAATGAATGGATGGATAGGATAGTTAAGCCATTTTAAGATACTTGAGAAAGCATTTGCCAATCGATTTAAGATACTCAGATACTAACTCTAAATTAGTATTTGTGTAACTTTTTCTTCAAACAATGAACTCAACAAGCGAGTAAACGACTTATAATTTAAATATCATTAACCATAGTTAACAAAGCATCATTAATTATTAGGTAAGTGCTTAACAATTACAGAGAACATTAATAAAGTTTTGAAATTAAGTTAATTAAAGTGTACAGCCGCTATAAATGGATATACGAAGAATTAAGTATATAATTGCTGCAATAATAAGCGAACCAGTTTCTTATGTCTATGTTTTGAAATGATATATATGAGAATTGCTAATTTCGTAATGCTAGCTATCAATTTGCCTGGTTAAGAAATAGTTAACTCTGATAACTGAATCATTGGCTCAAATACAATTCTGTGTTGTTTAAGTATAAATCTTCCTATAATGTTTAAACTGTGTTGAGTAATGCTTTAACAAGTTTCCAAAATATTGATAGTTTTCACATAAAATTTGATTTGAAATTGAAATGCTAAAAAAAACGTTTTTTGTTATTTAATAAAACAACTCATCATCAGTTGTTTTATCTAAACTTTCAGAGATAATATTCTTATTACTAATTTTATTGTATTTTATACCTTATGGTATCGTCAAAGATTGATCTATTAAATTGTAAGCTTTTTTCCAAACATTTTAACTGTACAATAATATGTAAACCAGCCAAGCAAAACTTTTCTGATATTTACGTGAGTTGTTACTTGATGTAAACAAAAAGTTATAATATTTGTACGGAATCAACCACCTTTCCTGATGATCCTTGCTTGACCATAGATGATTCAATTAAATGTGACGTATTTCGTAGAAGTTTGTAATTTATTCCAAAAAATGTTATTTATGTAAATAGTATTATAACGACTATAAATCAAAATATCGATAAATGAGCACTTCACTACATAGCAAGAATTTCAAGCTGCACAGTCCACCAGTGAACCTCATTGGATATTTATTTGGTACGGCAGCGAAGCTAATATTGTTACTGACAAAAAGTTCTGCCCTGATGAAATTCCAACGACCACATTTTTTTCATGCACCGTTTCTTTCACAGAATTTCTGCAGAGAAATGTTCAGTAATATCTTGGAGTTTACAGTACCAAATGCGTTTTTGATTGCCGCACTGGTTTCAAAATGAAAAATTACACAGCTTGGCTATAGAAATTATTTAGGATCAAGTTATTTAAAAATATAACGGATTTTCATATATATAAAAATATCTAAAATATTTAAAGGGTTTGCGTCATTATTAGGTAAAATCTTAATTGTAAAATTAAGTTTACCTGGTCGGTATAATGTATGAAAATACGTCCGACAGATGGCGCAGGCGTCACCCAAAGACGTTAAGTATGATGTGTTATCGAAATTAGCAGTCAGGAGTAATTGTCAGGATGGCTGAATTGGTAAAGCATCTGGACGGTATCCAGAAGATGCAGGTTCAAATCCTGCTCCTGACTGTTATTTTCGATTTCACATTTTCACTTTGTGTTTAATGTATAGTGCTAAGCATGTCAAATGCTAAAAATATATATAAAAATATCTAAAACAAAAATGGCATCAAAAATATCATGAGTGTTAAAAATAGTATTTCTTGATATTATTTTACAAGTGCAATATATGATAAATAGAGACATTTTAAGTTTGAAAATCAGTTGTTCTGCGTGAAACGAGAATAGTACCCACCTCAACGCTTCGCTTATGAGGCGTGCAAAATAAGTATTAGGTACTTTTTAATAAAAACTTGTTATACCAGAACTATAAGCGCTTCATCACTAAACATTTTGAAATGTAAATCATTACATTTTCCCAGATTATAAATAACGCGTTGACATCGTGTTTCAAGACATCACTAACTTACGAAATTACGAAATTGTTAACATCGACGCAATTATACAAAAAGTTATATCGAAATAGTCGATAGAGAAATCATTGCGATAGGCAATAATTATGTTTTCGAAGATTATTTATATTAATTACTTGTATTTGTTGCATTGATTTATACTGATATGAAATACGGATGTTTGTTTATAGCTTATGGTCGTAAACAAGCCGCAACCCACCAGATGGTCAGTGGTACCGCCGTGTTTTCTATCTATTATAATATGTATGTACTTACAAAAAAAAATAGTATAATGTATTATGTCCGTAATCTGGTACACATAGCACAAGAGTTAAGCTTAGTTTGGGACCAGAGGACGATGTGTGAAAAATTACCGTGAATATTTATTGCACGCCTCATAAGCGAAGCGTTGAGGTGGGTACTATTCTCGTTTTACACAGAACAACTAATTTTTGTAACTTAAAATGTCTCTATTTATCATATATTCCACTTGTAAAACAATGTATACACACATATCAAGAAAAAGTACTATTTTTGACACTCATGATATTTATTTTTATGCCATTTTTGTTATTTAATCTAATTAAAAAACTGTTTAAAAAAGTTATGTCTTGGACGTCCGTTTGTTGTAGGTAATGTATGTTAACACGATAACAACCGAAATACTTTACTAATCGAGTCTTTTTTATTCTTTTTAACTTGAGTACAACTACGAATAGAGCCCTATTACTTTTCACGGTCTGATTCGATGTATTTTAATTGTTATTAAATAAAGAAAAAAAAGTGAATTTTCCGCTCGACTCGATGGCACAGTGCTACACTAAAACCAGCGCTATAGCCTACCTTATTTCGTAGAACTACTTCTATAGACCAATATATTAGTTTTATACGTGTACTTTTGGATTTTTCAAAGTATTTATTTATTTAATCAATGTAACGAATACTGCCATATCGTTGTACCTATATAATTTTATTTCGCGGATGGGAAATTTGGCTCTGCCACAACAGAACGTAGAATATGATGAGTGTTGATTCGCATCAGCTTCACCAACGCAATAAAACCGATTATGAAATGCAATTCAACAAATAACCATATATTATGAAAGCAAGGTCAATTAGTTACCTCAATGCAGTACATAATTATAGCTACATTTGCAGATGTAATTACTTACACATTCGTACTAAGATGTAGTTCAATGATGAAGGTTGAAAATATAATTAAAATACATCAGTCTATATAAGTAAAAAAATAACATCACTAATCAGTGACTAAATACTTGTATCGGGGGAGACATGAAACAAATATACTTTAACTACGTATATACAAACTCAGGATAATGGTCTGGAATTGGGTGGTACAAAAAATGCACCAGCACCAACAACAGTCGGCGCGAAAGGTCAGCTTCTTAACGTCTGCACTATTTTTGCAGTCAGTTTTAACTTTAAACACTGTTCACATTAACTGTTCACGTCATTTTGATATTTTTATATTTATTTTTTTAGGATTTGACGTGCTTAGCTATATAAATTAACGTCACCTGAATAATAATGAATTAAATATGTTATCGAAATTCGCAGTCCCGAGTAATTATCACGGTTGCTGAATTGGCAAAGCGTCTGGGACGGTATTTCAGGAGAAACAGGTTCAAATCCTGCTCGTGACTGTTATTTTAAATTTCACATTTTCACACTTCGTGTTAATTGTTCACGTCATTTCTAAATTCATGTCTGTATGTTAAGAGTAAAATTTCAGGGTCATAAACGCGATTCTGCGAGTAGTATCTCCTTGATTAGGAAACTACCCAACAATGTTTATAAAATATTAAGAAATAAAGAAGAATGTATATTTTTCAAAATATTTGGAAGTGATGGCAGCTGACATAGCAAACCTGGCAATAAGAAGTACTTATATATTCTTGATGGTACTCCTATAATAAACGAAGTTATATGATCTGATCCCCCAGAAGAATTTGATGTAGGCTCTCGGTTAATCGGTATTTTTAGTGAATACCATTCACCATGTACCTGCTACTATTATGAGCTAGTCTAACATCTTTTGCAGTAATAAGAAAATCCAATTTAATGAGAAAACCTTGTTATTTTGACCTCAGATACTAAAAATAAAGGTTGATATAATGTCTGTATTGTTTTAACATAGGAAGGATATATAGTGGCATAATATATCTATACTTTAATAAAGCTGTAACAGAACTATGTTCATACATTTAAAATTTTTGAGATATAAATAATGTACTAGGCTATTTATAGGCATGACCACTGAAGCAATGTAACATAGTTCCAGTGGCTCGCCAATACAGGCGGAGAGACGGCACACGGTGGATTTATTTAGTGGGTGAGGGCCCCACACTACCCTGTTCGTTGCCCCGAACGACGGAGTGTGCGGTTAGGTACATTTTTCCCCGCCTAAACAAAACAATAAAGGCTATTTAGGCGTCTCTGAACATAAGACATTTTTTTAAGTATGTCTGTTTGTTTGTTCGGACATCACGCATAAACTACTGAACCTATTTAAATGATACTTTTTTGTTTGATAGCTCTTGAGTAGACTTAAAACTGATTATACATTTTATCCCGCTACTATATTGGCAAGCTGCGGTATAACCTGAAAACAAGCGTTTGAATACGGTGGAGCCTGCTGGTATGATTATATAAGCAAGCTGTGTAAGTAAAATCCGTAGGTGGTTAACTCGTATGCCGTCGGACCACTAGGTTAATGTCTTCCAGTTCCAGTGGTTCGCCAATACAGGCGGAGAGACGGCACACGGCAGGTTTTTATAGTAGGTGCCCCGCACTACCCTGTTCGTTGTCCCGAACGACGGGGTGTGCATTTAGAAAAGATGGGTAAGCAGTGTGGCTTTTTTTTCTAACTGGATATACCTATTATAATTATATCACCATTCTAAATCAAGCTACTTTAACATCGTTGATGATGGTATATCTTCTGATAGTTTTGATTCATCGTAGATCGGCGACTACTGATATTAGCTCATGCAGATCAATAAATATTCAGAATAAAGTCAAATTAGTGGAGGGAATATTGTGATGAAAATCGCATTCCTAAGATTTCATTCAGGGTTTGTGAAGTCTGCCAATGTGCACTAGGCCAGTATAATAGACATGACCTATGTAAGTATATATACTTCTAACATAGCATCACGCCTATATTCCCTGAAGGGGCAGGCAGAGGTGTATTACACATCCACGGTTCGCCAGCTATGTTGAAGTCCCACATAATAGGAGAGGAGTCTATTGCCTTCTATCGGGCACATTTCCAAACTCCGAGCTGCTACTGAGAATTTTTCTTTTTACGGAGAAGCTCAGTAACACCCGACCCGGGGATTAAACCCGAGACCTTAAGATCAGCAGCGACAGCTCACACTACAGCTGCACCACAGAGATAGTTATACCTATACTTTTCATTCAGATAAAAGAACTGCGCTCAAAACAGTGAAAATCAAGAATTCTCAAAAAATCTACTTAGATGATCCATATACCATGATCAAAATAGCAGCATATTAATAATCAGCATAATTTGTTTAATCTGTGAACACACATACAGTTTATAATGACTGTATTGCATGCTAGATACACTTGTTACAATTCATAAAAAAGCATATCATTCGACGTGGCCTTACTATCCGGTTAACACAGAGTAGTTTTTACCAGAGATTATATTATTAACATAAATAATAAATAATAATAAATATTCACGGACATTTTTCACACAACGTCCTCTGTTCCCAAACTAAGCTTAGCGCTTGTGCTATGGGTACCAGATTACGGATATAATACATATACTACTTTTTTTTTAAATACATACATATCATAGATAGAAAACACCCAGACGCAGTACAAATACCTGTGTTCATCACACAAATAATTGTCCTGAGTGGGAATCGAACCCACGACCTCGTACACGGAAGTCGGTTACACTACCGACTACGCCACGAGGCCCGTCGTTTTTATACATATTATTATAGTTATAAAATAAAACTATTTTTACAAAACTTGACGTCGACCTAAATTGAGGATTGGACACAACACTCCTCCTTTAGTTATGGATGTTGTAATGTATAAATAGATTATCTTTAGAATCCTTAAATGTATTATAATAGTTATTTATATACGTACCCTTACAATTCATGTCTAATACTAAGAAAATGCCATTATTTTGATATTTTTTAGCATTTGACATGCTTAGCCATTTAAATTAACACAAAGTGTGAAATCGAAAATAACAGTCATCCAAGACATTAAACACAAAGTGAAAAATGTGAAATCGAAAATAACTTAACTTAACTTAACTTTCACTTTGTGTTTAATGTATAGTGCTAAGCATGTCAAATGCTAAAAATATATATAAAAATATCTAAATAAGTCATCCAAGACGTTAAGAACGAATGTGTTATCGAAATTCGCAACCCCGAGCAATTGTCACAATTGCTCAATTGGCAAAGCATTTAGGACGGTATTTCAGGAGATGCAGGTTCACATCCTGCTCATGAATGTTATTTTCGATTTCACACTTTCGTGTTAAATTACAATGACATAAGTTACACTAACCGATGATCAAACGGTAGCATGAATATTTTGAATATTATTTCATAAGAACATCTTCGTATATATTAAAAAAATATTAAACCTTTTTGGTAGATATAATTTTTGAGACTATGACATCAATCTAATACTATTTGCTATCACTATAAGCCTTAAGTAAAAAAAAAATGTACCTAACCGCAGATCCTGCAGGTCGGAGCAACTAACGGGTAATGTGGGGCCCTCACAGACTTATTAAAACTGTCTTTCCGCCTATATTGGTGGACTATTGGAGACGTGAAGTCCTGAAACTCGTCACAGAATAATCTTAAACTTGTCATTGTTTAATTAAACACTATTTCCTTATAAGACGCTCAAACCAAATGATCTACATTACAAAAATCACTTTCCCTAGGAAGCGAATGAAATTGTCTAATAAATCTGTGCTTAGGCGTACGTCTTGACAGCTATAACGCCTACACGCTCAAACTGTCAAATTAACTCTTTATGACATACAAAACTGCGAATGTGTTTTTTTATTGCTTATTTATGTAATGTGTACAATTCATTGTGTTTATTGCACTGGTTTGACGATCTCGTAAGTAGGCGATAAACGTGTCAAAATCTTATGTAAATATTGCAAATACTTAATTCGGTATTTCGTTTCTTCTAAAATGCTTAAACAGTTAATGTAGGCAATAATGTTATACAGATTTTTTCATACATTTCCAAAGCCTTTCATTATCGTATAAAGGTATTTTCAAGTTCAGGAGTGCTAGGGAGATCACTGAAGTATTGTCACACAGTCCAGTGATCTGCCAAGACTGGTGTTTATTTTATGGATGAGGGCCCCACACTACCCTGTTCGTTGCCCCAAACGACAGGGTAAGTGGTTAGGTATGTCTTTTCTCGCCTTAACAAAAAAAAAAGAGTGCTTATAATCCTTGTATTCCGAGCGATTTTATAGACATACAGTTAACGGAATTCACTTACACCCAGACTTTGAACAACCAGTCGTGGATCACACAAAAAAATATCCTGTGCGTAACCTACTACACTCACCATGGGAGGTAGGTATTTAAATCACTGTGCCATATGTGCAGTCATGTATATTACTCGTGTACATTTAATCTAATGACTTAATATCATCTTACATGTGTTATGTTAGTAACATCTTTGCAAGAACTGAACATGTTATGTTAGAATTAATTAGACTCATTAATTTAAATATTTTATAGAACTTAATATTGTGCTACGTGTTACAATATCAATAATATACTCATATTAATAGCTAGATTCTGATCGTGACTTCTTTCGCGTGGGCTTCAGAATATAGATAATACGACACTCTACGACATACGTTACTCTACGACATGCGTTACTCTACGACATGCGTTACTCTACGACATGCTTTACTCTACGACAAACTAATTATTTTTATCTAAAGTTAGCTATCCCACAGGAATGTTGCTGAACAAAAAAGTGTCCTTTTCTTGGTTCTCTCTTCTGACTTATGTATTTCATGGTAATTAGTTTTGTAGATACGGAATCATTTTAGTATTTATAATATTAGTAACCTTGAAGGTCAGGAGCCGTATGGGGCCGGCTAGCCGTGTGGGGCCGGCTAGCCGTGTGGGGCCGGCTAGCCGTGTGGGGCCGGCTAGCCGTGTGGGGCCGGCTTTAGAATTGTCCCACCCTTTTCTACCCACGGGAGTCGTAAGAGCCGACTGAGGGAATACCGGGGGAGTGGGCAGCAGCACTCCCTCGAGTATTAACAACATCCACTGCGATCGCCAACCCGCCTGCCAAGCGTGGCGATTACGGCATTATCCCCCATGACTGGACTGCTCGTTGTGGCGTTCTCTTGGGGAGGCCTATGTCCAGCAGTGGACGTTGAAAGGCTGATGGATGGATGGATGGATGGATGAAGGTCATAAAAACCTTATTCGTTGAAATATGAATTTCAAATCATCATGAGACATGTGTATATAAATATTAACTTTTATAACATAGTCACACGTTGTCATAATTTATCTATTCTTATCACTATATTAGGTGCTTTTTTCAAAAATGCAAATTATTTTTTAAATTATAAAAGAAAACATTTCAGACAGCAGTAGAAGTATTAATTTTGTATGATTATAAAAAAGTTGAGTATTTGAAGTCCTTTTTGCTGAATAATGTAACTTTTGAATTTAATCTGATGAGCAAACTCACTTAATTTTTGCTATTTGTTTGTCTTCTTTTTTAAGTAATACAATGCTTCCTTATCACTAATTCGTAACCATCCGACCGATAGCCATTTTACATACGTACATATTGTCACGCCTTTTTCCAGTAGGGGTAGGCAGAGACCACTTCTCTTCACTTGCTACGATCCTGACACACATCTTTTGCTTCATCTACTTTTATGCATGCTCGTTGTTTTCGAGTACTCTTAACCTGGCCTTCCTTAACAACGTCTCCGATCTGGTCAAAATACGTTCGCCTAGGTCGACCTCTACCGACTTTCCATTTTAAACATAAGAAAACAGTACATGATATAACCGCCGGCGGACCACTGCAGTAATTGCAACATAGTTCCAGTGGCCCGCCAATAAAGGCGAAGAGACGCCACACGGCGGATTTATTTAGTAGGTGAGGGCCCTACACTACCCTGTTCGTTGCCCCGAACGACGGGTGTGCGGTTAGGAACACTTTTTCCCGCCTTAAAAAAAGGTACGTGAGATAAAACACGAAATAACGAAGCATTTAGTCCTATATAATACGAAATATATTTGCTTATAAAATTCCCAATATGCCATCTTTTTTTCCTTATTAATCTAGACAACAAAGAAACATCAATTAAAAATAGTTGTTGCCTCTTTCTGCAGACTACTCTATGTAACTTTTTGCCGACCGCTCCTTTTCCTTTCATATGACCTTGAGGTGCGTGCTGCAGCCACAGCAGTAAGACTACTGTTGTGCGCCAATGTGTTAATTATGATTGTTGCCAATAAAACGATATATTATGGTTAAGTATGTATACTGTTGCCAATATTATTTCCTTATCTAACTTTTTTTTTAAGTTTTAATTACAGCCATGATGGCAGATGGGCATCTGATAGTAAGTTACAGGTACGTGTCACCTGTAGACTTCAGGTTACAAAGAATACTGCCAAACTATTGTTCAGCATTACCGTCAACTTTAACGAGCTATAACATACTTACGATATTTAAAAACAAGTGTCGCGACTAAGGGAAATAAACTATCATGCCTTGCAATACTGATAGGGTTGGGTCATTCGGTTGTAAAGGAAAACCTGAGTAATCGTGTGTGCTTGGATAATGTTCTCGATAGTACGCGATGTCTGCCAACTCCGACAGAATGGATCTGTCTATGCCCGACACAAAGCCAACTATGCTTTTATCATTCTAAGATTGATTCTCTGCCCAATTTTGTTACAGCAGTAAGTAGGTCGACAAAAATATGTTGAATCAAAAATATCAAAAACAATTTGTGATTCATAAAGTTCACCCGGAAATACGCCATAGAGATCAAGTTTTCGAGAAAAATACTAAACCGTATCGTTCATATCAACTCGTTGTCCTTGATCGATATAGTTTACGTTTATTACGCGTCTATCGTTATCTCTAAATATCTATATCAGACAGTTGTAATATTATTTTAAAATGGAAACAGTAATTCGTATACAATGTCCACCTCCGAAGTCGCATAATATAGTTTACTTAACCTTGAACACTTAACAGTTAAGGAAATACAACTCCTGGGCATTGAAGTCAACATGTTTTTGTAGCTCGTATGATTAATAATCTCTAGGTACACATTCCCAAAGTGGATATTTATAAGAAATTTTCTAGAAGTTTTTGATCATGATTCATAACTCAATCTTGTCTAAGAGTTAAGTAATCAGATCTAGCATTAAACATTTTGCAAATTAACAGTAAACCATGTACTAACTACCTGCTACCTGATAAATGGGAAATATCGTAGATGATAATGCTTCGCAAAAGCTTTTTTTATACTACGTCTGTAACAAACAAGCTACGGCCCACCAGCTGTTACCGTAGCCTATAGATACTAGTTGGCATGAAAGGCATCACTCGCGTCGCGATCTATAAGGAAACAGATAAGAAGTCGAAATTAAGAATAATGCAGAAAGAAGATGGTCTAGTACTCAGAATTTTTCTTTACGTAAAAAAAAGACAAATTTCATTACGTGAAAAAAGACAAATTTCATATTAAAATAACTGCCTCTGTGGTGCAGCGGTAGTGTAAGCGACTGCTGATCATGAGGTCTCGGGTTCGATCCCCGGTTCAGGCAGTGTTATTGAGATTTTTCGTATAAAAAAAAAGGGAAAAATTCTCAGTAGCAGCCCGGAGTTTGGAAATGTGCCCGGTAGACGTCAATAGGCTCGCCACCTATTACGTGGGACTTAAACATAGCTAGTGAATCGTAGGTGTGTAATACACCTCTGCCTACCCATTCGGGGAATACAGGTGTGATGCTATGTAAAATAATAACTTGATGACTTGCTAGTTTAAAGATTTGCAGATATTTGTGAGTTCTTATCCCCAACAGCAGACATAAGTACATAATTATATAACAGATTTATTTTGTCCTTGTGGTGACGGACTAAGAATACAAGTGTCACCACCCCATTGTTTCCCACGGGTGTCATATGAGGCGACTAAGGGAAGTAAGTAATTATCATCCATTGCATGACTGGTGGGCTGGGTACCAAGTGGGAGTACTTACTTGGTATCGGGCCCGAGCGGGTTGGTACCACCATCTTCCGTGTGACCGCCCATGAAGCACATCTTTGCGTTTTGGCTGTGGTAGGAGATAGTCGTTTATTCTTTCATTTCATATCGGTGAAATGAAATGGTGAGCAGCGACTTGACTATACTCTCAGTATAGTTGAGTCCATGAGCATAAAAAAAGACAGTGTAATTTTTTATCCAATATTTACAAAACAATATAAAGCAATTCATTCTTCAATGTAACACTACATCAGATTGGAAGTGAGCGCTTTTAATAAATTACGCCATACCAGCACGTTTCTCGCTAATATTTGCTTTGCCTGGCACCATTTAATCAGCCGGCATCCATCTGGATTTTCAATATTGGCTCGATTGTATTTTCTGTACGATTTATGTTTGTACTGACTTATGCTCGATACTTTGCCTGTATAGAATACTTAATTGGGTCCAAAAAGAAACATAATAATGAGTTTTAAAAATGTCAATCAAGGTATACTGTACTATAAGGCAGCGCCATCTTTTTTGATACTACGTAGGTGGTAAACTAGCGTAGGCCCACCTGATGGTAAGCGGTTACCGTAGACCTATAGACGCTAGCAACACCAGAGGCATCACTTGCGCGTCGTATCTCCAAGGAAAGAGAGAGAAAGGATAATAAGGAGAGAGCAAGAAATATAATAAAAAGAGAATGGAAAGAAAAATAGAGAGAATAGGGAGGGAGTTTGGAATTCCGCACCTCTCAAGTGATCTTAAATTACCTGTAAAGATTGATTACTATTTTCGATCATAATAATTATGTATATTACACTCATTGCATCTGGACTAAAGACCATATTTATGGAAACAACCAAACAAACACACGCACTTTCTCATCTATAATATTAGTAAGGAGAGTAAGTATTTTGATCTATATTTTTAGCACTTGACATGCTCAGCTACTTAAAGAGTACAAATTATTATTTGTGAATGAGGAAAAAGAGAACTTTAGTACGAGCGGGAAACGAACCTGCGTCCCTTCCTATCCGGGGAAGTGCTCTAATCCACTGAGCTACCGTACTACCTTGCGGTTATACCCAATTTCCTCATCACATTTGTCTTAACGACCCTCGTACTAAAGTTCTCTTTTTCCTCATTCACAAACTTAATAATTATACTTCTAATTAGGTATTAATCCTCCTTTCTTTTCCTCCTTCCTCCTTTCACGTCCCAACTACTGGAGCAATCACCATGAACTTTGCACACGTAGAACCTAGCGAAGGAGAAAGGATAATCTTCATACCGGAAAAATGAATGATTCCCATGGGACAGCTATTTTTGATAATTATGTAACGTAGTGAAGTGAAAGAATTCGATAAAATTAGTTTACACACTTCAGTAAAGGATAAAAATTATATATTTGCCTTGATAAGATCATTGAACCCTGTTGCAATAACTACATAGGCACGTATTGAACGAAATATCCGGCATTGATTGCCGCGAGTTATAAGCTGTGTAGAAAGAACTTTGTTAAGAAATCATAGTGTTAATATTTTTACATAATAGAGAAACATGACTTAAATCTTCATCAGCCAATATGTGGTTTTGACTGTTTGCATAGAGTAATGGTTCACAAACCAAGTGTCGTGGGTTCGATTCTCATAAAGATTGGTTACATTAGTTACCATTTCAGTTACCTACGTAGTCCAAATATTAATGACTCCATCCATCCATCCATCCATCAGCCTTTTAACGTCCACTGCTGGACATAGGCCTCCCCAAGAATGGGGGATAGTGCCGTAATCGCCACGCTTGGCAGGCGCGTTGGCGAACGCAGTGGATGTTGTTAATACTCGAAGGAGTGCTGCTGCCCACTCCCGCAGTATTGCCTCAGTCGGCTCTTACGACTCCCATGGGTGGAGAGGCGGTGGGACAATTCTAAAGCCGGCCCCACACGGCACAACAATATTAATGACTAACCACTTCTAATCTATGTATGTTACAAAAATAATCTCTCCACAAATATAGCCATTCCCCAGGAGCGTTCTATTTTTCCGGGATCAACAGTAGCCTGTGTTCATACTCCAGACTGGTATGGTGAGTGAGAGCGCCGGGGAGTCAAACCCCCTTCCCTATCCTTTCCGTATTATCATTCCTGTTCTCTCCTACACAACGAAGCACGGAGGCGGTCTGGTGTCTACAAATAGATGTCACTTTTTGGTCACCCATCTGATCGCCTGCCGAGTGAAAGTTATTTAACCTAGCCGATCGTTCCTGCTGCAAGTGCACAACTAGACTACGTCCCCCTCTTTATTGGTGTAAATAGTGACTTTAAATTAAAATAGCCTTCAGTGTTGTCCTTAATTTATAGTAGCTACGGTCATAAATGCTCTACGGCTATTGAAAACGTGTTTTGCACGCCTCATAAGCGAAGCGTTGAGGTGTGTTCTACTCCCGGTTGACACAGCACAGCTGATTTTTCAAATTAAAATATCTCTATTTATCATATATTGCACTTGTAAAGTAATATCTACATACACATATAAAGAACAAACACTATTTTTAACACTCATGATATTTTTGATGCCATTTTTGTTATTTAAACTAGTTAAAAAATTGTTTGAAAAAAATCTGGCTTGGACGTCCGTGAGTTGTAGGTAATGTATGTTAACACGATAACGACCGAAATACTTAATTAATCGAGTCTTTTTTTTTCGTTTATGAATTATTATGACTAGGAATAGAGCCCTATTACTTTTCAGGTTCTGATTCGATGTGGTTTAATTGTTATTAAATAAACAAAAAAATACTGAATATTTACGGCATTTACGCTCGACGCGACACTAAAACTAGCGCCTTTCATGAGAACTACCTACCTTTTTACGTACGCATAGCCACCGGTGGTTTTACTATCGTCAATAGAACAGAACGCCGTTCGCCCGGCCGGTACATTGTTTTTTGTTAAAAGAAAGTTTTACCTTTGCTTAACGAACTGATGATATTTGTCAAGGTATTATACTATTTTATCCATAACAATAAGTAAAAACACTAAACACACGTAAATAATAACACACCAACGTTATAAAACACGAAAAATACATATTTAACATTCCACAATTTTTTTGCGTGGCCTTGGCGTCGCAGTGTTTTCACTTGGAACAAAGTATAAAATTATAAGGCAACCAAGTTAAGAAGATAAATGGTTTAGAGATTTCTTGTTAAACTCATTGATGTTTAAATAAGTCCTATAATATTGTCCAAAGTTGCAATTTTCTATTGATAGATGTCGCTGTTTTAAAGTAAAAGAGATATTGACAAATGTAGCCCTAGATGACGCAAGTGGCAATTTTAGATGTATTCAGTTGCTGTTGTATATATAGAACCACAATATTGCTTTTTTGGTAAGGAATCTAGCGACGTCTTTTTGTTTTCTTAAATTGTTTTTGTTTACAGTTTAATAAATTATTCAATTTTACATGTTTATATATATTATATGCATTTATGCAGGTATACCTAAATGTAAACTCATGGATTGTTGTTCTTACTAATTGCCAGATGGCGCCTTGCAAAATGACAGTAGTAGACCAATATAGAAGTACTTCTTAAAATTAGCGCTAGATGGCGTATAAGACATGAAACCCATATTAGTACTTTTTGAAATTAGCGCTATCTATGTGATTTATAGAAAACTACTTAGTAAAACCAATACATTATTAGTTACTTATCAAATAATCAATTTTATTGTGAAAAATGAAGATTATGAGGCGTGCAGTTTTGGATTTTCCAAAGTAACGATTTTTATGTCAGGTTGAATAATAAGTATTACCTATATTAATTTTAAATAAAAGTTGTTTATTAAACTCTAAATAACTGACTTCTAAGGTACATTAGGTGTGATACAGGGCATTATCAATAGACCACTGGAGTGATGTTACTGTTCCAGTGGTCCGCCAATTCAGGCGAAGACACGGTACACGTCAGGCTTATTTAGTGTAAATAAAAACGGGTTGGACTTTAGTTAAATACCAGTGAAGTAATGTCACATAGTTCCAGTGGTCGGCCAATACAGGCGGAAAGACGGCACACGGCTGGGTTATTTAGTGAGAGAAAGCCCCATACTACCTCTTCGTTGCCTCGAACGTCGGTGTGTGCGGTTAGGTACATTTTTTCCTGCATTAACAAAAAAAAGAACCATATTTAGTTCCATAG
This sequence comes from Leucoma salicis, assembly GCA_948253155.1. NCBI lineage: Eukaryota > Metazoa > Arthropoda > Insecta > Lepidoptera > Erebidae > Leucoma > Leucoma salicis. The sequence continues at coordinate 2,977,082 of OX411812.1, forward strand.
CTCTAATATAGCCAGTATTGGTGATTATTTCAATTACGCAAAAGCATGCTATATAAATAATACCTACATTTTGTACCAATTTTGAGTGCAAGATGAGAAAAATATACTGACCGCACACCCCGCTGTTCTAAGAGAAAACGAGACAGTGTCTGTAGGGTCGTATGTGGATGGAGGAATATATTGGCACATTTCACTTCTGATCTCGGTGACTTTCAAGTAATTTTTTTCTGAAAATTCCTGATAGGTTAATATTGTTGCCATATCGCTACTAATTCGTATATATAATTTGGTTACAATAGTATGGCACACAATTTCAGTACATTCCGTATAATTAATAATGAATTTCAGTCACAGCGGGCAATAAATACTATAAGTATTATTATTAGTATATTTATTATATTTAAGCACATATAATTATAAAAGCGCATTACAGTGCTAAAATGAGGTTCGACAAAGTGTCTTTTAATTGGCTTCTGTATGGGGATGGGCACCCGGCACTTGACAAAAAACATAGCATCACGCCTATATTCCCCGAAGGGGTAGATATAGGTGTATTACACACCCACGATTCGCCAGTTTCATTCGGCAATTGACTGGTGAGATAAAACAAAAGAAGACGTTACATATTCTCAGATTATTATATTGAACGTGTTTATCGTAGGAGGCAGGACAAAAGTATCTCCCATCGACTCGACAAATAATGACCCAAAGTTTTTCCAAGGAGTTCCGATGCCATACTGAACGCACCCTAATTACAGTTTTAAAAGAGGTTGCTTTTAAAAAGTTTGTATTACGGTATTTCAGAAGTTCTGAAAACGTATCTCGTTCTTATTTATTGTCAATGCTAATTTTAGATGAGAGATTTGAGTTTTATATTGAATAACGTAATGCTTAAATTACCTTTGTGGGAGGTTCGTATTTTTTAAGAAAAATATTATATTTGCTTAGGTATAAGGTTTTTATGCGTTAAAAAAGAAAAACAGTCTTTTGTTACTTAAGTGCCATCTGTTCGTGAAATAACAATGATTGTTATGCTTACATTTCTTTAATAAAACGAAAATCTTGCAAAAACTAATTGAATTTAAGACTGGATATTAAGATCGTATTAGATTTATTATTATGCCAACAGTAACTCACGTATCAATCTCACGATAATTTCAATACAAAAGTTAAGATCGTAGTTTAGAAATTCAACATTAGTTTCTTGTACACCCATCTGATGCAAACTGAGCGAAATTTGCTTAACCTTAGGTAGAAGTACCTCTAGTCTATTCACGCTGATATTTTAAGAAAGGGTGGTACTTTTGTGTTGACCGATTGTGGCGGTTTTTTCATGCTGGGATAAGCAAGGCTCCACCACTAGAAAAACATACATAAATACATATACATTTCACACTTAGTTTTGCATTACTAATTTTTATTTATATCTTCCAGAATATATACTACTTACAGTTGATAGATTCACCAAAATATGTACATACCGTTGTCTTGATTAAACTGTCAATAAAAGACGCCATCTTGTATTTATGGCGGGAAAATTGTACTCGCTTCAGCAATACATATTCTAAATCGAACTGTGGGTTATTGCCATTTTATTGTCTGTAGATAAAATATTATGTGCTTATGTCTCGAAAACTATTAGTCCAATTTTATGAGTAGGTACTGTTTGCGAGTAAAATATGTGCTGTTTATCAGATATATTGGGAAAAACAATTTATACTTACTTATCATCACGCCATTTCCCTTGCGGGGTAGGCAGAGAGAACAGAGTGCCAAGAGACTCTATTCTTGCATACATCTCTCGCTTCCTCAACATTCATAACTCTCTTCATACATGCTCGCAGGTTTCGGAGCCTCCTGACTCCACCTTCCTTCAACACATGACCAATTTGGTCTAGGTAGGTAATTCTCGGTCTCCCCCTGTACCTACATCCTTCCACTTTCGCATTGTATATCTTTTTAGCCAGTCGCTCGTCCGGCATTAATTCCACATGTCCGAACCATCGGAGCATTCCCTTTCGCATCTTTACACCAATACTCTCTTTCATACCTACTCGCTCTCTTACGTCATTGTTACGAATGCGGTCAGTCAGCCTCACTCCACAGATTCTCCGCAGAGATCGCATTTCGACCGCATTGATTTTGCTCTCATGCTCCTTTTTACATACCCAACTCTCGCTTCCATATAATAACGTTGAGACAAGCACTGTGCCTGTGTACTGTTCCCGCATTCACTCTTCTTTCTACATCAGTGGTGTACCTATTTAGATATTTTTTATATATATTTTTAGCATTTGACATGCTTAGCACTATACATTAAACACAAAGTGAAAAATGTGAAATCGAAAATAACAGTCAGGAGCAGGATTTGAACCTGCACCTTCTGGATACCGTCCAGATGCTTTACCAATTCAGCCATCCTGCTCCTGACTGTTATTTTCGATTTCACATTTTTCACTTTGTGTTTAATGTATAGTGCTAAGCATGTCAAATGCTAAAAATATATTAAAAAATATCTAAATATTTAAAGCGTCATTATTAGGTAAAATCTTAATTGTAAAATTAAGTTTACCTGGTCGGTATAATGTATGAAAATACTTCTGACAGATGGCGCAGGCGTCACCCAAAGACGTTAAGTATGATGTGTTATCGAAATAAGCAGTCAGGAGCAATTGTCAGGATGGCTGAATTGGTAAAGCATCTGGACGGTATCCAGAAGATGCAGGTTCAAATCCTGCTCCTGACTATTATTTTCGATTTCACATTTTTCACTTTGTGTTTAGTGGTGTACCTTCCATCCCGACTGAATCCACATCCAAGATATACAAATTCATCCACGTGTTCTTGCACACCATTTCCTATTGCTACTCTAACATCTGTTCTGGCTTCTTCTCTTTCAAAAATCATTACTTTGGTTTTGCTCACATTCACACGTAGGCCCCTTTTCTTATAATCTTCTGCCATTACGTCGACCAGGGTTTGCAAGTCAGTCGCAGACTGCGCTAATAGGACCGCATCGTCTGCATATAGCAGCGAGTTAACCACTGAGTCGCCCATCGGAACTCCCACATTCATTTCATTCAACCTTTGTAGACATTTATCCAGATATATGATAAACAGTCTGGCTGATAGAACGCTGCCCTGTTTATCGCCGATATTGCCGTCAAACCAGGGCGACATTCCATCATCCAGCCGCACACAAGCTCTGCAGTCCATGTAGTTGGATTGCACCAACTACATGGACTGCAGTTGTAGCAGTCTACCGCTAATACCATACTACGGCAAAATGTCCCAAAGTTCCTTTCGTACAACAGTGTCAAATGCTTTCTCCAAATCCACAAAACTGCAGAAAACCCTCTGGCCTACAGCCAGATGCTTTTCCACAATGTTGCGCAGAGAAAACACTTGATCCATGCATCCTCGTCCACACCTGAAACCTCCTTGTCCCTCACACAAAAATTCATCAGACACCATCCTCATTCTCCTTTCAACAATTTTACCATACACTTTGGCTGCCAAACTGGTCAAGCTTATGGCTCTGTAGTTTGCACTGTCATAACGTGAACCCTTGTTTTTAAACAAGGGCACGATGACTGCGCTTCTCGAGTCCTTGGGAACCATTCCTGAGCTCCAACATAAATTGAGAAGCATCAGGAAGGATTCCCAGACACATGAGCCTCCAAGCTTGATCATCTCAGCAGACACCATACCAATACCCGCTGCCTTACCATTTTTCAAACTTCTAATCGCCCATTCAACTTCTGACTTTATAAAAATCGATATTAGTATTGATTTAAGTATATCTACTAACACACACACACACACACACACACACAATTCTACACTACCTTGGAAGTAAATCATGAAGAAACATAAGAAGCTGAATGATACCTAGGTATATTATGAATTGCTAGTAACCTTAATCTAAAGGTAGGTACTATTATTATAAAACCACCGAAGAAATGTATTATAGCTGCAGTGGCCTGCCAATAGAGGCAGAGAGACGGCACACGGCGGGTTTCTTTAGTGGGTGAGGGCCCCACACTACCCTGCTCGTTGCCCCAAACGACGGGGTGCGCGGTGAGGAAAATTTTTTCCCGCCTTAACAAAATAAAGCTTGTAACAGAGCTATGTCTGTACATTTAAGATATTTGATAAAAAAATGAATATATTAGGCTATTTAAGCATCTCTGAACACAGATAAATTTTAGTCTGTTTGTCTGTCTGTTTGATCAGGTATCATGCAAAAACTTCTGAACAGATTTTGATGAACTCTTTTTGTTTGATAGCTCTTCATATCAGTCATACTGATCTGACACTGACGTATCATTACGACGGATTATATTGATTGGCTTCGCCGCAGCCAAAAGCTAGTTTTTGGGTTATATCTCAGGTTCCCGGTATAGTAGCGGGATAAAATTTATAGTAGTTGTTAAGTCTATTCAAGAGCTATCAAATAAAAAAAGTTGCATCAAAATCCGTGCAGTAGTTTTTGCGTGATGCAAGAACAAACAAACAGATAAACAGACAAACAAAAAATATAAAAAAAAATTGTTTTGTGTTTAGACACGCCTGTATAGCCTATTACCGTTTTTTTTTCTCAAATATCTTAAATGTACAGACATAGCTATGTTACAATTTTATAATAGTATAGATAATAAAGCTGTAACAGAGCTGTACATTTAAGATATTTGAGAAAAAAATATTGTAGTAGGTTATATAGGCGTGTCTAAACAAAAAACATTTGTTTTAGATTTTTGTCTGTTTATCTGTTTGTTTGTTCGCGCATCACGCAAAAACTACTGAACGGATTTTGATGTAACTTTTTTATTTGATAGCTCTTTTAGATTTTATCCCGTTACTATACCGGGAACCTGAGATATAACCCAAAAACTAGCTTATGGCTGCGGTGGAGCCGCGGGAAAAGACTAGTAATAGTATAGATTTAAAACGATATTGACTCAACTAATATAATAACAATAATCCGATTACGTCTAAAAAGTTGTTATTAAATTGGTAGATAAAGCTTGGAATAGCGTCCTAAATAAATATTTACTCCGACCGATAAATATTTAATCGTTGCTATCTTTTCTAATTCCGACAAAGCTCGGTACGGGATGCTCGTGTATAAACAAAATACTCGTATAAAGCTGATATAAAAAGTATCTAGTGGAGAAAGTGCCGTTTAGTAACAGATAAATAATGTATCTAGAGCCTTGCTTGTCTCAGCATAAATTGCCCGTGTGGTGACGGACTAAGAATACAAGTGTCACCACCCCATTCTTTCCCGCAGGTGTACAAGGCGACTAAGGTAAATAAGCAATTATCATCTATTGTATTACTGGTGGTAGGGCTGGATACCAAGTGAGATTACTCAGTTGATATCGGGCCCGAACGGGTCGGTACCACCGTCTCCTGTGTGACCGGTCATGAAGCACGTCAGTGTGTTTTGGCTGTAGCAGAAGATAGCCGTTTATTCTTTCATTTCATATCTGAGAAATGAAATGGTATGCAGCGGTTTGACAATGCTCTCGGTATAGTTGAGTCCGGTCCACTTACGATCAGGTGGGCCGTGGTCCGTCTGCCATCATTAGCAATAAAAAAAATGCGCCGGCTCATTTGTTGAAGTACCATCCTCTCACAGAAGATCAGTGTGAAACAACGGTAGGTAATCCTACTATTATGTTTCATATTGTGAGTGAGAGCGCCGGGAACCAAACACTCTCGTTGTTTTTTCCTTATTATTCTTTATTCCACTTCCTATCCCTTACCTTGATGTTGACAACGCGCGAGTGAATACTCTGGTATTGCCAGCGTCCATAGGCTGTGATAACCGTTCGCCTGTCGTATACTTGTTTGCTATCCGTCTAGTATAAAAAAATCAGTACATTATTTTGAAAATTTAGAAGCTTTATTAACTCAAACTTAGACCAGAGATTTAACCCGTATAATTTATTGTCAAGAATCTAATTTATTTTCGGTTGCAACACTACTAGATATAGCTATTCACACGAGGTATTCATATCCAAATCGATCCGTGGTATAATATCAATACTGGAACGTTATTATTCTCTTGAATTATTCATAGATTTGTCGTGTTCATAGTCAACTGAAACCGTAATCTTAACCGCACCAACGCTATAGTGATAGCGGTTAGCGTTTTCTTACATAAGCTTATTACAGACACGAGCGTAAAATCTTTTGGTGACATTAATTATTTATGAGCTGTTTTTAATCGCAAAACGAAAACGCACGTCATAGTGTTTTGTTGTTAAAAATTTAAATATTATTAAGACCAAAAATAAATATTTACTTAATTAAATTTTGTGAATTTCATTTTAGATAATTTTGCACGTAGATTATTATTTAATACGGAAGTCATATTCAAGATAAAGGAAGAATCATCATTAAATGTTATGCCATAATGTTAAATTCAAATTAAAAAAATAATATGTATTCTTTAAAAATCTCGAATAAGAGTTGAGTTTTTATATTATTGTAATGATGAATAGTAATCATTCTCATTTACAAATAGAACATCAAATATTTTTTACTAAATTGTATTTTTTTTTACATTTTCATCTATATTTTTAGCACTTCACATGCTTGACAAATTGTAAATTGCTTATTTTCTGCCACAAATAAAACATGAAATGAACTCGCTTGCAGTATGACCTGCCACGTAATCCAAAATAATATTAAAGATGGGTCCCTGATCGAGAATATATTTTTTTCTTTAAAAGAATATGGAGTATTCTTTTAAAAACTGACATAAATTATTTTATCGCAAAATAGTTATAAGTAATTAATTATTCATGTCTCAATATTTCTAGTTGACAGTATTTTGTATTACATGTAACAGTACATTCAATCCTATAAGTATTAGTAACAATATAAAATATCATATCATTTTAGTACAAAACCTCATCATTAGATGGCACTATTTTATGCTGTATGTGGCTGATTTACTCTGTATGCTACAAATATGTGATTCCGAGGCAGCGAAGAAGCAGGCAGGAACTAGTGTTATATGAAACAAATACTAATAGTAACATCGATTTTGCAATAATTCAATGTAAGTACTTCATATGCTTTTTGTTGTTGTTTCAGTGGCCCCCCAGATTGCTCGGGTGGACAATAACAGTTCTCTTGATAATCGCCGTGATAGCACCTACATCAGACTCTACCAGTAAGTACTTCTAAATTATGCTTCTGTAGATGGCGCCTGTGTGATCTTGTATTAATAAAATATATCTCATATCTGTCTTCAGGTTTGGGAATATTTTTATCAACATTACAAAATTGCGTTCTGGAATTTATCTATATACATACTTACTTACCATCACGCCATCTCCCTTGTGGGGTAGGCAGAGAGAACAGCGCTCCAAAAGGCTTTATTCTTGCATAAATCTGTCGTTTCTTATCTGCGCTAAAAAATTTGAATTACCTATCACGGTGGTTAGGTGAACTGATGACGGGCCCCACACTACCCTGTTCGTTGCCTCGAACGACGGGGTGTGCGGTTAGGTACATTTTTTCCCGCCTAAACAAAACAAAAAAAAGGTGAACTGATGACCTCTGCGTGCGTTCCCAGACACGTGCCCAGTAAACTAGTTGTATTATTTTGATAAAAATACGAGTTTAACCAGAATTTAATGGTGACTGACGTCTTATTACTAAATAAAACACGTCTTTCGAAAACATGTGCATATACATGTGACTAATTTCCTTTTAACGTAAAAGTATATGTTAATTGATGTGCTATCGATTGTTTTAAATGAAATATATCCTTAACACAAGATGCGAAAATTACTATTTAATAGTGAAATCAAAAAAGACACTTACGAGTAGAATTTGAACCTGCATTACAGCCCCCTTAAAATGAAAAACGAAACGTTAGACGAACTTTCGTTTCGAGTCATTGTAATTGATCAACAGTCCGACGCGTGATTTCTGTAATCAGAAAATCTCGACTAATGTCGAGATTTCGACACGTGATTCAGGCGACCAATCTCAAATAATCACAATGAAGTGAAACGAAAGTTCGTCTAACGTTTCGTTGTTCATTCTAAGGGGGCTGGAATACCGCCCCAGCTGATGCTTTGCCAATTCAGCAATCGTGACAATTGCTCGACAGTGAATTTTTATTACACATTTTTTTTTAATGTCTTTAAAGACCCTATTGTGTCCTTTTCTGGTTTGTGGACTATATTTGTGTGAAGTTTCATGATGATCGTTTGAGTATAATCGAATGAGCTACAGTGTTTTCACGCTTTTACGTAACAAATAAACAAACGCACTTTCGTTTATCCCATCCATCCATCCATCAGCCCTTTAACGTTCACGTCGTCCACTGCTGGACATTGGCCTCCCCTAGAATGGGGGATAGTGCCGTAATCGCCACGCTTGGCAGGCGGGTTGGCGATCGCAGTGGATGCTGCCTATACTCGAAGGAGTGCTGCTGCCCACTTCCCCGGCATTCCCTCAGTCGGCTCTTACGACTCCCATGGGTGGAGAGGGGTGGGACAATTCTAAAGCCAGCCCCATACGGCTTTCGTTTATATAATAAGTTATTACTGAGGATATTAATGACAGAATTTTTAAGTATAAGCAAACAAATTCGCGGGTAGAAGCTATTTTTTTATAAAGCAAATATTTTCCTTTAAAAATTACGCTTATTCCTGAAGCATAAATTCACATGTTAAGCCTATTTGCAACCGAAAATTATGGTTATGTCAGGATACAGGGACATGTCCAGACTTGCGCACGCAGTCCGTCACGAAGATGTACTGCTGATAATCTGGCCGTTTGTCTGCCTAAAAACCCGCTTTTTATAAAACCGTTTAGTATATTGTGGACATTACTTATGGAAATCTAGGCTGTAAATATACATGTAACGGTTAAAATGTTTGCATAACTTGCACTTAGAATATCAAATAGATTTTAAGCACAGTTCTAGTCAAATTGTATATTTAGAACTGTGTAAATGCAAAATGCCGTTTGCCGTGTGGGGCCCAAACGGGGCACAAAGTACACTTAGACTCAGAGAACTCGTGTTGTTCTCTGTGGGACTCTGCAGCATGGAGTAATAAAATTGAAGACAGCATTATTTTGAATTTTGAACAATATTTTTGTCACATTTAGTTATTATTACTTTCAATGTCGAATATGTAGAAGCCCCTGGTCCCAAAATTAATACACGCTTAAGAAAACAACGCCTCATCACCTCCTCATCAACTCTTTCTTAACATTCCCCTCCGCCTCCTAATTTTTCCCCTAGGGTCAGCAACAAACCTTTAATATTCCTAGCGTTCACAGCCCATAGGCCTTAATTGTTAGTCAATTAGATACCATCAAGCAACCTACATAAGGCTCGCTTCGTTCGTAGGTACATACATTAAAACAAAATACTATAGAGCTAGAACTACATTACTATTGGAAGGCGTCCCTACAAAACATTTAAATAAACATCGCAATACGTCAGATCTGTCCCACAAACATGTGGTTTTAATGAATGGCTAGTTGGTTTGACCGGGAAGTAGGTACCATTCCCAAAACATTACGTAGGGCAACTACAAACATGTGTTTTGCTCGGTCAGTCAGTCAGAGGGCCGTGATTTTAAACTCTTTTCTTCTCCACCATTTTGTATTTAATTATATAAAAAATACACCCTGCACTAAGGAATAATCTTTGTATCGCGAGGGACTTCACAAACATACAATTTCACGGACACAAAGTACACTCAAACTTAGATCAATTTGTGGATCGCACAAAGAGTTGTCCTGTGTGGGAATCGAGCCTAAAATACCAACTACTTTTGTGGACTTTTAGAACCACAACAGCCACAACTCTGATCATATGAATCAAGATAAATGAGCATATTGCGTGATTGATTGCTTTAATTATAGTCGCTCGCCTTGAATAGAGACAAGAAAGGAAGTTGTCCGACTTTAAGTGCGTGTTTGACCCTTCATCAAATACTTAACGGAAACTAAGAAATCATAATGTCTGTACCTCTGTACTGTAAATATGCATATTATTGTGATCGGAAATAGTAACAATATTTACAGGTGATTTAAGATCACTTGAGAAGGCTGCAGTTCCAAACTCCTCCTCCCTATCCTCTTTTATTCTCTCTTTCCTGAGAATTTCCTTGACTCTAGTGTTGCTAGCGTCTATAGGCTACGGTAACCGCTTACCGCAGGTATATCTATTTGCCTCTGTGGTGTAGCGGTAGTGTGAGCAACTGCTGATCATGAGGTCTCGGTTCGATTGGGGATCGGGGGAGCAGTGTTATTGAAGTTTTTCGTGAAAAGAAAAATTCTCAGTAGCAGCCCGGAGTTTGGAATTGTGCTCGGTAATAGACGCCAATAGACTCGCCCACTATTACGTGGGTCTTAAACATAGCTGGCGAATCTTGGGTGTGTAATACACCTCTGCGTACCCCTTCGGGGAATACAGGCGTGATGCTATGCATGTATATATTTATTTGCCACCCACATTATATAAAAAAATTAAACACTGTCTGTGCCCCGTGGATCACGTCCGGGTTACCACGGTTGGGAATTGCGGGAAAGTTTAAATACTTTGGAAAATCTAAAACTGCACGCCTCATAATGTTCATTTTTCACAATAAAATTGATTATTTGATAAGTAACTAATAATTTATTGGTCTTCCTAAGTAGTTTTCAATAAAACACATAGATAGCGCTAATTTCAAAAAATGCTAATGTGTTTCTCATGTCTTATAAGCCATCTAGCGCTAATTTTAAGAAGTACTAATATATTGGTTTATAGAAGTAGTTCTACGAAATAAGGTATAGGCTATAGCGCTGGTTTTAGACTTTTAGTGTATAACTGTGCCATTGAGTCGAGCTAAAATATTCACTATTTTTTTGTTTATTTAATAACAATTAAACCACATCGAATCAGACCGTGAAAAGTAATAGGGCTCTATTCGTAATTGTACTGAAGTTAATAAGAAAAAAAAGACTCGATTAGTAAAGTATTTCGGTTGTTATCGTGCTAACATATATTACCTACAACACACGAACGTCCAAGACTGAACTTTTTTGAACAGTTTTTAACTAGTTTAAATAACTAAAATGGCATAAAAAATATCATGAGTGTCAAAAATAGTGTTTTTTGTTGATATGTGTGTGTATATATTGTTTTACAAGTGCAATATATGATAAATAGAGACATTTTAAGTTTGAAAAATCAGTTGTTCTGTATAAAACGAGAATAGTACCCACCTCAACGCTTCGCTTATGAGGCGTGCAAAAACTGCATGATTTGTTGATTTCCAAGCCGACTCGACATATTTGATACTACGTGATGCATATATCGTGGCCACATATTAGATTGATCATTTTATGGTGTGGCCAACCTTTTCAGGGTTTATTAGGTTAGGTTTCATGAAATGGTCGGCCACATTAAGTGGCCAATGGTCTAGCTACGACATAATTAGGTATACACATCATCGAAACCGGCACACTACTGAATTAATTATCATAATTAGAATAGAATAGAATACAACGTACTTATACTATCTGTGCTATTATAAAGCTTTAACAGAGCTGTGTATGTACATATATTAGATATCATTATAAAGGTGTAAAAGAGCTGTCTGTACATTTGAGAAACTCTGACTCTGTGACTGTATTAGACTATATAGGCATGTCTAAACACAAAACGTTTTTTTTTAGATTTCTGTCTGTTTGTTCGTTCGCGCATCATGCAAAAACTACTGAACGGATTTAATGCAACTTTTCTTTATTTTATAACTCTTAATTAGACTTAAAAACTGGTATACATTTTATCCTGCTACTATATTGAGAACCTGAGATATTACCTAAAAACTGGCTGTGGCGGACAAAGGCTAGTTTACAATAAAATCTATAATAAAAATTAAAACTATTTATATCTAATTATATACAACAGACGAGGTTATTGCTAATTTCTGCCTTTAATTATTTCACAAGTAAAGAGTTACATCTATCTATATCTATACTGCCGTCGTCTTGCCGTGTGGGGTCGGCTTTAGAATTGTAATGGGAGTCGTAAGAGCCGACTGAGGGAATACCGGCGGAGTGGGCAGCAGTACTCCCTCGAGTATTAACAATATCCACTGCGATCGCCAACTCGCCTGCCAAGCGTGGCGATTACGGCACTATCCCCCATATGAGCGAAACATATGTTGTGGCGTTCTCTTGGGGAGGCCTATGTCCAGCAGTGGACTTCGAAAGGCTGATGGATGGATGGATGGATGGATGGATGGATATCTATATACTATTATAAAGCTGTAACAGAGCTGTGTCTGTACATTTAAGATATTTGAGAAAAAATACTGTATTAGGCTATACAGGCGTGTCTAAGCACAAAACAATTTCTTTTAGATTTTTGTCTGTTTGTTCGTTCACGCATCACGCAAAAACTACTGAATGGATTTTGATGCAAATTTTCTTATTTGGTAGCTCTCGATTAGACTTAAAAACTGGTATACATTTTATCCTGCTACTATAATAGAAACCTGAGATATAACCAAAAAGCTAGCTTTTGGCGGAGCCGCGTGCAAAGGCTAGTTTATGTATATAAAAATCAATGTGTGTATGTATGTACTCTTATGTGTTTATATTCCCTATGGAATCCGGAGCTCGACCGATTTTGATGAACTATTAAGGTAGTCTTCACATTAGTCCAGCAAGTATCCTGTGAAATTTGGTAGCGCTCGGATCAACAGCTTTTATGTGCTACCTGTACAAAGTCAGATCAGGGGGGTTAGGCAGAATGTCATATTTCACGTGTCGAATCACTGTAATTGGTTGAGAAACCGAAGCGTGATGTTGCAATAATCCGTTGGCCAATCACAGTGATCACGATACGATTGACATGTGAGATATGAGATTCTGCCTAACCCCCCAGGTCACTAGTTATCTATAAATAACGTAAGCTTTGTAACATTACCGTATATGAGTCACAAAAATATTTATTACAAACACTGTACTCGTAATTACTCATTATACCAAACTACTATAATATAGGTAGGCTCAGATATAAGATCCATAAAAATAAGAATTTACGAGCTAAATATCCTGCAGTACACCACTCATATGTTTCTAGTGTGTGGCCTTCATAGTAATAATTTCTAAATGTGATCCATAAAAAGGCCGTCTCAGAGCCAATACAAATGTGGTACCTTTTACCAAACTAAGGTAATTTACTTCAGTAGCCTAAAAAGGACCCAAAAGAGTCACTCGTAAAAGTGAATGCTGTTGAAATTGTATTGATATTGTATACATCATATTGCTTATGAATTCAAATTTGTTATTCACTAGCAGCTGAACCAACAACGCCCTTTTTGTGGGCAAAGAAAAAATCTTAAAATAACATTTGTATTGTATTTGTATTTATATCAATCCAATTATGATTTTTACATTTTTTGGTATCTTATAATAACATTTATATTTTTTGTACTTACTTATCATAACGCCTTCATCCTTGCGGTGTAGGCAGAGAGAACACAGTGCCAAAAGCCCCTATTCTTGCATACATCTATCGCTTCCTCAACATTCATAATTCTCTTCATACATGCTCGCCGGTTTCGGAGACTACTGACCCAATACATGGCCGATTTGGACTAGGTAGGTGAGTCTTGGTACCTACATCCTACCATACTTTTTTCTTTTTTTTTTTTGTTTAGGCGGTATACGCACACCCCTTCGCTCGGGGCAACGAACAGGGTAGTGTGGGGTCCTCACCCACTAAAGAAACCCGCCGTGTGCCGTCTCTCCGCCTTTATTGGCGGGCCACTGGAACTATGTTATATTCCTTCGGTGGACATCCTATCATCCTACCATTTTCGCATTGTTTATCTTCTCCAGTAGATCATCCGGCACTCTTTCCACGTGTCCGAGCCATCGGAGCTTTCCCTTTCGCATCTTTTACACCAATCACCATTACTTCCTCTCTTTTTTTTTTTATTTATACGTAGGTACGAAAGACGTTCTCTTACGTCGTCGTTACGAAGTTACGAATCCAGTCAGTTAGCCTAACTCCACAGATTTTCCGCAGATATCGCATTTAGACCGCATTGATTTTACTCTCATGCTTCTTTCTCTCTCGCTCTCGCTTCTATATAATAATGTTGGGACAAGCACTGCGTTGTATATTGTGACACGTGCTTTCTGGCTGAGATAGATAGACGATCACAGCTTCATAGACAGTCACAGGGGAGACCGTGGTGCCGACTGGCTCAAGCCAGATAACAAGCTAGTACTCCCACTTGGTACCCAACCACCAGTAAAACAATGGGTAATAATTGCTTACTTCCCGTTGTTGCATCTTAATACATCCGCCGGTTAGAACGGGGTGATAATAATTTCCTTAGTGTAAAGAGCAATCGTATTTAAGTTAATCGTATTTATAATAAAATCCTTTAAAACGCGGGCCCCAGTACAGCTCAATTCTTTATTTTAATAATATAGAAGGTTTTATTTGGTGGAGGGACACTTATTAATTGATTCTGTTACCTACCTATTATGCGTGATGGATGATTTCTTATTGAGGCTTAATAAATTATTTTCATATACCGAAAAGCCTGATAATAAGAAAAATGATAGTATTGAGAATAATAAATGATGAGAACGCAATTTTTAAATAAGAGACTAGCATCGATCTTCCGAATGACGGCGACGTCTCGTATCCCACGAGGGTAAAGTGCGCAGCGAAAGATCGTTTTATGATAAGTTACTGACTTGTCTCTGCTTACTCCTCTGGGAAACAAGCGTCGAGTCTATGCCTAAGGAATTTTACAAGATCTCAATATAAATAATAAAGAGGACATATTTTACATTGATATTATTACTAGCTAGCTGATATCCGCCTCTTCGTCTGCGTTGCTTATTATATTATCATCATGAGTCAAACGCAGAAGTGACTTCCCCTTTCCCCCTACTTCTCTGGGGCAAGAAAACACATGACTGAAAACGCTTTTGTTTCTTAAAATTTTAATAATGCCATGAATGTTTATTTCAGATAAACAAGTACCAAGCGTCTAAGAAATAACACTTAAAATTTTAATTGAAATTTATCCAGTAGTTCCTCCATAATGCGTGCCCAACGACAGAGCTCTAATATTTTATTGATATATATATATTCTATTTTTTTTAAATAATACACCTTGCCCTAGGTAAAAATCCTTGTAGGTACTATGGAGACTTTACAATCACACAATTGAAAGAGACAAAGTACGTCTAGACTCAAAACAACCATTTTATAGATCACTAAGGGTTGTTCTATGTGGGACTCGAACGTACAACACACGCCACGAGCCGTTTTCTAAACCACTTGTTGGTGAGTGGAAGCGCTGGAGGCCTGGACCTTGATTTTCTATGAGACGTAAAATTACTTGCCGAAAACCAGTGACGTCATACCGAGCGCGTAACTCAAACGTCAGAACGCAACGTACCACGACATATTTTACAAAAAAAAATATTCTGTATACCGCACATTACGTTGTCTATGCCAAATTTCAATTTCACACAGTACGTCTAGAAACCATACAATCGTTTCAATCGGAAAATAACCGGTTTTTTAAATTACATTTTTTTGTTTCTTAACTTCATTATTAGTTAATATTTATGCATCGAAATTACTATTATAGACAATTAATATTAATTTGTTTTTGTTTTGTTATAAATATATGATCAAATATTGGATAATTATGTACTATCTCTGCGTACGAGGAGATAGTTTTAAAACGAAAATCTATCTGTCATTGTTTTAATGTCACGTCATATGTCACAGTGTATAAGTAGTATCTCTTAGTAGTCTGTGCACATTGTTGTGAATTTTACTTTATAATAACCCATCAATAAAATTGTTTATTTAATTGAATATAAGTAATGTACTTTCACAAACTAACAAGAAAAAAGAAAGTAGTATGTAAAATAATAAGCTCAACACTACAAACTTATCAACAGAAGAAAAATTCAGAAAACAGTTAATTGTCCAAATCAATAAGATCGCCACAGAAGAATTTATTGTTATAACAATAATACACATTGCTCCTTCTTTTGATAATCTATTTGAATTAAGTACGGGGCATTGGCAACGTTGTTTTTAGAAGGCTATCATAACTATTAATCAAGAACTGAATTATCACATTATATATAATAACAAATGCAAAAGCAAAATTCACATATTATACGATACTTCATCGATATCAACGGCAAAATTGCGGCGGCTATTGCTTAATACAAGGACTTAATTTCATAAAATGGATATAATTTTAGTAGACGTGTTGTGAGATGTTGTTGTGAACGTATTACTGCATTCTTGCCTGTGTGATGTTTCCAATCAGTGACTTGCTTAACTTTTGTTTGTGAGACTTCATAGGTACTAATTAAGTTATACTTATTTATACAAATAAATAAACGATTATTACTTTTCTGCATACTTTATTTCACAATTTTATTTATAAAAACACAAGAGGCGTTGGCCTACTATTATACACACGTCTAATACATAATATAAATACAGGTTTTATAATGTCATAGGTACATGGAATAGTTTATTAAATATTATATTACTTGGACATTTTGTAAGAGTTTGTAACAATGTTCCGTTTATATCTAAGACATGAGTCGTAGTTACTGTTTCTCCCAAATAACGTAACGAGCACTATTTTATCAATAAGTATGTGCATTGTAAAGTTATTGATATTATATGTACAATGTATAGTACCTATAATAAAATTGTAAGTTGTAATACTAAGAAGAGAAGATCTTAGAGAATATACTCTCGTTCTCGTAATAAATAACAAATGACCTTTTTATACCTAAATATTATCTTAGTGATTCTGAAAATGTATGCCTAAAAAGTAAATAATAAGTAGGTAAAGTATTAGCGGGTAGCAATTTTAATGGTATTATAAACCATTAATATAACTGGGTTTCTAAACTTTAGCTTACTCGTATTTTTACAGTTACAGAAACTTGTAGTCATTTCACCCACGAAAGTATAATAACAATGGTAAACGTAACTACAAACGCGCTAGCATGAAACACGTTAGATTGACAGTTTAGAACAGCTTCAAAACTAACCTAGCCACGTTATGAAACTTGATACTTTGCATAGTGAATACAATTTTAGACGACTTCCACGCAGACATCGTCAACTCGCCACGTAACGTGCTTCTTTAATCATAGCAAATCAGGGCCCAGAACCTTTTTTTCGCCCTCTTTCTATTTCTCTCCACATTCGTAGGTACTTACTTCCTTTTCTACAAAAATCTGTCACACATCCCTCGCAATAAATATTATGATATGAAAACATCTAATGTGGAGGGATAATAGTAAAACAGGCTGTTGGCGTTGTTTCTGGTGGCATTTGTTGACAAAAGCATCTAACTAGGAAGTATAATCTCAATCAGTGAATCAATAACAGTTTTAATTCGTCTATGGATAACGAGAGAGCGCTTACCAAGAATTATATAAGGCTCGAACAATATTTGAAGAAAGAAAAAAGATCGATGGTTTCACATCTACGAGACGTCCCGTGACGGCTCATTTTATTTTAGATCTCAAAAAGGATCTTAACAAAACACCCTGAATCATTTTAAAATGTTTATTTAGCAGAGTAAAGTATATTTTCCTCCAAAATAAATTATATTTGCCTAAGCCTCAAATATTAAAGTGCAATCCATGTGTTACAATACTATCGGTCACAATAGCATACAGCAGACCTTTATTCGTTTGCAATTCAAAGTGTAGACCAAGTTTATTACTTGTAACATATTGGCTTTGTGTAGATGTATTTTAGAATTATTGTGTAGTCGTGCTTGCAAGCAATATTTTTCAAATATGTAGCATGGATTTTTACACACATAATATTGAAATAGTAGACCCAGCCACCCGTTACTGTGGCACACTTATCATTTGTTCAATTATTATAAATTAATCCTTCCATCCATCCATCAGCCTTTCAAAGTCCACTGCTGGACATAGGCCTCCCCAAGAGAACGCCACAACGAGCGGTCCCGTCATGGGGGATAATGCCGTAATCGCCACGCTTGTCAGGCGGGTTGGCGATCGCAGTGGATGTTGTTAATACTCTAGGGAGTGCTGCTGCCCACTCCCGCGGTATTCCCTCAGTCGGCTCTTACGACTCCCGTGGGTAGAGAGGAGTGGGACAATTCTAAAGCCGGCTCCACACGGCCATATATTATAGCGTTCTCATTTATAATTAATACTTATTTATAATTATTACACATAGTATAACAGAATAACTTTGCATTTAAAAAATTGTGATAAAAACTACCCTACGTTTAGAAAACAGGTAGCGGAATGGATTAAATACCGATCGAGTATTGTGGTTCGATTCTCAAACAGGACAACTCTCTGTGTCATCCACAAACAGCTGAGGCTCGCTGTAGGTACTTTGTGTCCGTTAATTTGAATATTTGTTAAGATTCCCACGGTGCAATGAATATTGCTTAGTGCAGGGTGCGTGCACTGTGCACTGTGGTTTAATAGCGTCTATAGGCTACGATTGCTGCTTTCCATCAGACAATATTATGTGCGCTTGATTGCCACTGTAATATCACAAAATTTGAAAAATCCAAAATTACACGCCTCATAATCTTCATTTTTACAATAAACTTGATTATTTGCTAAGTAACTAATAATGTATTGGTCTCTTACTAAGTAGTTTTCATTAAATTACATAGATAGCGCTAATTTCAAAAAGTACCTTCTCATGTATTATAAGCCATCTAGCGCTAATTTTAAGAAGTACTTTATATTGGTCTATAGAAGTAGTTCTCACGAAATATGGTATAGCGCTGGCTTTAGTGTCGAGTCGAGCGTAAATATTCACAATTTTTTTGTTTATTTAAACAATTAAACCACATCGAATCAGACCGTGAAAAGTGATAGGGCTCTATTCGTAATTATACTGAATCGTAAAAGAAGAAAAAAGACTGTATTAGTAAAGTATTTCGGTCGTTATCGTGTTAACATACATTACCTACAACATACGGACGTCCAAGACTGAACTTTTTTAAACTAGTTTAAATAACAAAAATGGCATCAAAAATATCATGAGTTTTAAAAATAGTCTTTTTTCTTGATATGTGTGTGCATATATTATTTTACAAGTGCAATATATGATAAATAGAGACATTTTATGGGTATATTATTTTATTCGCACTAAAATGAAACCTATTGTGCTGAAAACTTTGTTAGCCATATTATTTACAACTTTACATGCAACTTTGTGCTTTTTGAATTCTATACATATACAGTTAAAAACAAAACATAACATCACGCCTGTATTCCCGAAGGGGTAGGCAGAGGTGTATTACACACCCACGATTCGCCAGCTATGTTTAAGTCTCACGTAATAGGGGGCGAGCCTATTGACGTCTACCGGGCACATTTCGAAACTCCGGGCTGCTACTGAGAATTTTTCTTTTTAGGAAAAAGCTCAATAATATTGCCCGACCCGGGGATCGAACCCGAGACCTGATGATTAGCAGTCACATACACTACCGCTACACCACCGAGGCAGTTTAAATTCAATTAAGGGAAGGAGGTTCCAAATAGCAAACGACGTCACGGGTAACTGCTATTATATTATACAATAAGAATTATTTGTCTCCGTAGAAAAGGTAGATATAATAATTTCAATATGTTTCAACCAATATTACATACATTTCTAATTGAAAGCAGTTTTACTTTGAAGTTAAACTGTACGGAAAAATAAGGTCTGAACAGTACCGATGTCAGCACAGTAAATTTATTTCTGGTTTTATTTCTTATGTGTTATGGTTTTAATAAATATCAATAATAAAACATCCAAATGATAAAACTATTTACTACTTGCAATATTAGATGTATGTAAGGATGATTGAGAGGTTTGAGGACGTGGGGAAGAAATTAGGATCTGAAAGCGGAGGTGGACCGGAAAAGTTATGATTTCTTTCACTAATCACAGTTAGTAATTGTGGAAATGAATAACGCAGTGCAATCACAAAATAATTAAGAAATAGTAGCTAGTTGTACTCTTGCGGTCTGACGATCGGTAAGGTTAAGCAACTTTCGCCCGGCTAGCAAAGAGATGGGTGACCAAAATGTACCACCTATTTGTGGACACCTGACCACCTCCTTGCTTTGGAGGGTACGTTATTTAGTGGGTCCCGGCTGCCAAATAATATCATAGCAGTCGTTACAACTTAAAAAAGTCTGAAACCGGTCTTGTTCTAAGGTCACCAGTTGTCCCTTAGTTGGATCATGGAAGTCAGATAGGCAGTCACCTTGTAAAGATTAGTGGAACAGATATACCTAATCAAACAGATTGGTAGACTCCAACAAAAATTTAGGTTAAGGCTAGGGAGATGATGAATCATAAGAGAATCCGTGAATGATTTTAATAATTTTAGTGTCCTTAATACATTGTACTAAAATTTACTATTGTCCACAGCTGTTCGTAGAAGACTACGCAAACCAAGCAAAGTATCCACCACAGCAAGCAGCGTGGCCAAAACCACAGACCAGGTCATAGCAGCTAGTGTGAACAGGCCGAAAGTACGAGGTCGTCCTATTATTGCTAGTAGAAAATCGTCAGCTGCTATCGACAACTCTGTCACTACTGATCACCACAAGGACAAAGATGGATATAAAGTAAGTAATTAGCAGCAAGTTTTTTTTATCAAACAAGTATTACTACTTTATTTTTCAATACGACTGCACTAAGGTATCCTTGTATCGCCGGGGACTTTACAAGCACACAATTTCACGGACACAAAGTAAACCAAGACTCAGAACCACCATTTGTGGATCACACAAAGGGTTGTCCTGTGTGGGAATCGAACCCACAACATTCAGGCGGGAGGCCTTTATCTAAAAATTATGTGAATGTATTATGTGTATTTGTTTACAAATTATCACAGCCCAGTAAATAAAAACATAAGTAAACCTTTAGTACGAACCTGGTGAAATACCTATGCATAAAATACAATTTAGTTATGAATTAATAAATACGGAAAAAGTAAACCTAGAAAGTAATCAAAGTATGCAACGGATTTAAAAGGTTGAATAGTTTGCTCAGTAAAAGACACCGGCACCAATGTAGAGCCTTGTGAGACTCCACCGCAAACTTATATTAACATTTATAAAGCTACTGGTACAAATGATTATAAATCTTATTTACTTGCAAAATACGCTTCGCCGTTCGTTTATTACACACCAATTTAGTTAAGCGATAGTATATTACAACACGGATACGAGCGAGCTTTTCGAACGCAAAAGTAGAGTTGTTAGCCTTCAAGATAACTTTTTGCTTACTTGTATATTATTTATCATAGGAACTAACCAATGGAAAGGAATTTATCACAAAAAAATAAAAAGTAACTGTCATCTGCTGTCTCCCTGGCTTTAACCTAAATTTTGTAGGTATCAGCTTCTGATCTGTTCCGTTTTAACTTACTTAGCGGTATTTACACGGAGCAACTGTCTATCTGACCTCCACGTGCTAAATAAGGGGACAACTGGCGACCTTGGGCAAGAGCGGAAATAGTTCTTTTTTAAGGACTGAAAACTATAACGACTGCCAGTAAGTTATTTGACAGCCGTGACCCACTGCCTAACGAGCCTTCCGAAGTACACTTAAGGTCACTTGTCACTTTTTGGTTACTCATCTGCAAAAGCACCACTAGGCCTCGTCTTGAAAAAAAAAAACTTTATTTTTAACACTGACTATTTTTGGGTGGCGTTTTCAAAATATTTTCACGGGGCCTGCATTGCTTAATTATAAGTACCATAAATTGATAAGTACAATTAAATTGGTAATCAATTTGGTGCGGTCGTTTGATAGATTTGCCGTGTGGGGCCAGCTTTAGAATTGTCCCACCCTTCTCCACCCATGGGAGTCGTAAGAGCCGACTGAGGGATACCGGGGGAGTGGGCAGCAGCACTACTTCGAGTATTAACAACATCCACTGCGATCGCCAACCCGCCTGCTAAGCGTGGCAATTACGGCACTATCCCCCATTCTTGGGGAGACCTATGTCCAGCAGTGGACTTAAAAAGGCTGATGGATGGATGGTTTGATAGATAGTTGATCATTTAGTAATATTCGCACCGAGTAACTAAAAGCGAGGTACGTTGAATATTTTTAAGCTATTCAATAGCTTTTCTTAAAAGCAGTTTTTCTGTTACAGAATTTAAATTTCAAAATGCTTAATCTTATTATCCTAGTATGTTATAAAGTAGACTAGAGTGGGCTATAAAACTGAGCCCCTGAACGCAATGTGCTTAGAAATAAATTTATATTTTCTAGTATTAAACCCTGTATACTATGTAAAAAATGCGACCACTTGAAATTCTTGAATGATATTATATATAGCCAAGCATGTTCTTGGAAATACGAGCTAAGAAAGTAATATTGAATATTATGTGCTTTCACCATGTATCATTTTGTTTGTATGATACTGGTACTATGGACTACGCTCTTAGTCCCTCGTAGTAAGGGAATATGTGATAAGGCCTATCAGCATTTAGACAAACACATATTTTTTATATCTCCATCATATTGTTTACACGGATTTTCTATCAGTTAATTTAACACGTTCTATGCTACCGTCTTATATAATCTATATAAATAAAATGATATAGGGACTGCCACTTGGCTTTATCTTAAAAAAATAGATATATACATTTGATACAAAATTACTAGAGCATTAAGAAACAACGACATAATAAAGATTTTTAACTAATCAACATAAGACCACAAACTTTTTTTTTTCTTTCAAAATGTACAAATATTAGTGATTTTTATGAACATTTAATTTTGAAACCAATAAATATTTTCCGTTTAAAATTATTTTTATTTCTCCATAAATTAATATTTGTAAGCTCAATGCAATATGTTTTCTTCCCTTAAACACTGATAAAAATAAAAACAACAGTTTAAGACCTAACAACGTCTCAATATCATATTGCGACTGAGCACGTCGCTTATACATCGCAATATCGTAGCAACATCTGTTGAAAAGATAATTTGGCTTTAACTCGTCTTTTCGGGAGAGTTGCATCAGCCATAGTCACGGCACCATTCAATAGACCTGATAACAAGACTCACATGAGAAATCATTATTATATTTCATCCTACAAGCGTCACAAGCAAGCACTGATGGTAAGCTGCTAGCGCCACCTCTGGACACTGTAACAAAAGGGGAGGTCATGCCTTAATTTCCCTAGGGAAAGCAATACAAGAAGAGAGGAGGGAAAAACATAGTTTAATTATTGGCATTTACGTTATACATATATTTGTCCATATATTTGTCCGTGTGATGACGGACTAAGAATACAAGTGTCACCACCCCATTCTTTCCCACGGGTGTCGTATAGAGCTGGGTACCAAGTAGGAGTACTCACTTGGTATCGGGCCCGAGCGGCTTGGTACAACCATCTCCCGTATGACCGGCCATGAGGCACATCTTTGCGTTTTGGCTGTAGCAGGAGATAGCCGTTTATTTTTTCATTTCATATCGGTGAAATGAAATGGTGTGCAGCGGTTTGACAATACTCTCGGTATAGTTGAGTCTATGAGCGAGGGTTACGGTTTTCCATCAGACGAGCCGTAGCTCGCCTCCCAATACATGCAATAAACTTCATAAAATGCTATCCCACAGAAAACATCTATTAATCTGGCATAAAAATTAGCGTACCTCCTTTTCCGGATTCTGAACATAGCTAGCTAGCTGCTAAATTTGATGACGATCAGTTATGGCAAGCGCGAAAGCGTAATAAACAATTACACAAGTGCAGCACTATCGTATCTCTTAACATTGCATTTACATAATTATATTTATATAGTCTGGCTCCCAGAAAGGGCCATAGGTAAATAGGTAAATTGTTATCCTCTTTTTTTTTTGAAGTTATAACTTTCGGAGCGTTAGGGAAAAATGATGGGAGTAAATTTTTAAGATGCGCGCGCACACCGTCACGAAAAATCGACACTCTGAAGTTAGCTATTGTCAACATTTTAGTTTTTTTTTTCGTGATATTTAAATAAACTTTATTTGACTAGATAATGCGTTATAATAAAACTTTCAATGTATTAAATACCTTTTTTCTATTTTTAGTGTTGTTTTTTCTACAAACGTAGAATAAGGCGAAAGATAAAATTTTTGAAAAGATTTTTCTCTTGTTACGCCAAAGAAGTATAACTTCTAACGCGTGTACATAAGTACACACACACTTTTTTTTATTAGGGCGGGTAAAAAATGTTTCTAACCGCACAGCCCGTCGTTCAGGGCAACGAACAGGGTAGTGTGGGGCCCTCACCCACTAAAGAAACCCGCCGTGTGCCGTCTCTCCGCCTTTATTGACGGGCCACCGGAACCATATTACATTCCTTCAGTGGTAGGTAAATTGTTATCTTGGAAAAAATAATAATTCCCATGGGTTTATTTTTACATAGAGAACAATTTCCGTAGAGTGACGTATTTATATTCTTAAGTCTACGCGCATGGAGTCCCAGGCGTAATATACTTTATAACATTATTAAGGATAGCGATTCGGAAGCCATACAAGAATATACTGTATACCGTAGCAAGCCAACTGCGGTTTAATTATCCAAGCCCCTAAATAAACGAAGTAATTTAGAACTTTTCAAGCTGAGCCCAAGATATGCGGCCTACTAAAATTAAACTGGCTTCCAACGTCATTGGAACACCAAAGTTAATAAAGAAATACTTTAATGAATAAAGTTTATTTGTCATTTAAGAGTATTTTGATTTAAAAATTTAGGGTTATATTCAGAGAATCTTGAACTAATTAAGTGAGTTGGTACTTCTATAAGATATTTATGATGGATATCACTCAAATGTATCAACATCGTCTACAGAAACCTCCTGGCGCTTATAATGACTGCACAGATAGTTGAGGGGTTTAGATACCGGCCTCCCGCCCGAGTGACAGTGCCCCCACAGGACAACTCTTTAAGTGATCCATAAAATGGTTGTTCTGTAGTCTGGGTGTACTTTGTGTCCGTGAAATTGTATGTTTGCAAAGTGTCTTGCGATACAAGGATTACTCCTTAGTGCAAGGTGTTGTCTTAAAAAAATCCTCCTTAAGATGACAAACAAAATTACTGATTCATATTTATGCATTGATATCCTAGCGGTAGAACTAAGAACTGTAGAGACAGTGGTACCGAATTCGATCCCGAGTCCAAAGTTCAGGCCTCGTACAGCACACACCTCTGACTTTTCGAGAGTTTTAGAAATAATGTGCCTGATAGATTTTCTCGATGACTTGTGAAGTCTACCACCCTGCATTGGACCAACGTGGTGGACTTTGTCCTAATCTCTCTCTCTCTCTTCATGAGAGGAGATCGATGCCCAATGGTAGTACAGAAAAAGGGTTGAAAAAAATATGTCTGTGTTATTTTTATATTGTAGCCGGAGTGAATTAGCATATCGCTCGCCTGTATCAATCACGTGCTACAAATCTCAAAGAAAGAGATGGGAGTTGGAGATGAAAGACTATGTGGAGAGCATTTTTTCTAGAGGGGAAATAAAAAACGATGAATAGTGACCGAGTATGAGAACAGAGGTTTGGTTCTTCGATTAGTTTAAAGTCTTTTTGCATAATGTGATTTTAATATAGGATAGTTTTATAGATTTTTTGTTTGTTTATTTGTTTGTCTGTTTGCTCGTTTGCGCATCACGCAAAAACTACTCCACGGATTATGATGCAACTTTTTTTATTTAATAGTTCTTGATTAGACTTAAAAACTAGTATACATTTTGTCCTGCTACTATATCGGGAACGTAAAATGTAATATAAGTAGAGTGCTTAAAACAACATAATATACGAATATACTTTTTTCCCCTAGATTGTCTGTTACTACACAAACTGGTCCCAGTACCGCACCAAGATTGGCAAGTTCATGCCAGAGGACATCCAACCTGATCTCTGCACACACATAATCTTCGCCTTCGGCTGGCTGAAGAAAGGCAAGCTTAGCTCCTTTGAGTCCAATGATGAAACGAAAGACGGAAAGACCGGATTATACGACAGAATCAACCAATTGAAGAAGGCAAATCCAAAATTGAAAACTCTTTTGGCTATTGGTAAGTAATCCTACCTCCTAGTAATATTCTGAAGGTGTTTAGATATTTGGATGTTTGTCCGTCAACCACGCCTAAACGACTAAGCTCAGCAAGGTAAACATTTTACACACAGGAGTTTTTCTTTATTGCTTATGGTGGCAGACGAGCCACGGACCTCCTGATGAAAGGGTAACCGTCACTCATGGATTCAACTATACCGGGAGTATTGTCAAGCCGCTGCTCACCATGATATAGATATGAAATGAAAGAATAAACGGCTATCTCCTGCTACAAACAAAACACCCCGATGTCACAGTAGATATATATATTTACTGTGCCGATGTGCATCATGGCCGGTCACACAGGAGATTTTATTTATTTATTTTATTATTTATTTATTTACAAAAAACATAACATCTTAACAGCTAATGCCAAAGCGATGATATGTCGATGATTATTAAATACCAAGCAATATTAGTTTTGATCGTAGTATTTTCATAGAGCCTGTGAGCCACTCTTGTAAAATCTGCCAGGCTGCATGTAAATATATCGATATACTTCGATATTCAATTTAATAGTATTATAGCACATGACATGGGGGCAATGGCGTGGATGATGGTACCAACCCGCTCGGGCCCGATAGCGAGTGAGTACTCCCACTTGGTACCCAGCCCTACTACCAGTAATACAATGGGTGATAATTGCTTATTTTTTTTCTGGTAGCACTTGTATTCTTAGTCCGTCACCATGGACGTAGGCTTCATCTAAATTACTTAATGGACTTAAATTTTGAAGTCCTAGTAGACGAAGCTAGTCGCATAATACTTATTAGAAATACAAAAATATATATGAAATGTAATAAACAAACGATATAATATGCTATCTTATGATCATATATTGCTCAAAGCGTATATTCAAGTCAGATTATTTACATTAGGCTCCTGAATATCAAAATACTTCAATGTTATGATCACGACCCAACGACATTTTTACAGCTCTCCACTTCTATTAGCACTATTATTATTATTCCATCCATCCATCCATCCATCCATCAGCCTTCCAACGTTCACTGCTGGATATAGTCCTCCCCAAGAGAACACCACAACGAGCGGTCCCGTCATGGGGATAATGCCGTAATTACCACGCTTGGCAGGCGGGTTGGCGATCGCAATGGATGTTGTTAATACTCGAGGGAGTGCTGCAGCCCACTCCCGCGGTATTCCCTCAGTCGACTCTTACGACTCCCGTGGGTAGAGAGGGATGGGACAATTCTAAAGCCGGCCACACGCATTATTATTATTATTCTTTTATTTCAGGAAACCATGGCCCATAAAAAATATATTAAACTATCTAGGTAATTTATGATTTTAGGAATTTTATCGCTATTATAATACGTACTTTACTCCGTAACCAATAAATCCGAACATAGCTTTGCTTCATCTCGCATAAGATGATAAAATAATTTGTTCTAAAAATCTAAAATTTGTCTTATACGATATACCAGGATATAACTATTAATGCTCAGGCGTTTTAAATTCATTCATATTTGAGTTTTAATTGTATACATATTTATTATAAAAGCATCGTAGAATTAAAATTATTTTATGTTTTCAAATTTAATTATTATCTTTCCTAAAATATCTACAAATTTAGTTCCTTAATTTATAACTTTATCACAAGTATCCTTCACCTTATGACGTTTTACAAATATATAGACATACAAAAGAGTTGCTTACATTAAAATATTTGATTCTAGGGTCATAAACACAGACCTTATATCACTCTCTGGTCATAAATGAAATCAAATATTTAAACGTTGAAAAACTAAGCATCATCAAAATTTAATTCAACGCCATCTATTGTATATTATTGGAAGAATTTTTTTATAAATCCTTTGTGTTCCTATATACAATCTTTTAACATTAAAATCTAATACGCAAATATATACTATTAAATATGAAAATATGTTATTTTTCTAGTCCCCTTCCTACTTATCTAGGAAATTCAATTAATAATATATACTAAATAATGCATTAACCTTTAACCTAGGAAGAACACATAGGTAGTATCTTTTAAAAATATATTGGAATGTGTAATCAAATTATTGTGATAAACATTTTGATGGCAACTTAATTGATAATTTTACATGGATGCCTAGTTAAAATATTTCCTGGTAGAATTTCGATGAATATATTCAGACACGAATATGTAGTAATTAATTTAATTCTTTATTGTGACGTCATATTACGACGTATATTTAGTTATTGGGAATATTTACAGTGTAAACACAAACTTATTGACTCAATACAAGGCTCGTGTATTACGATAATTACAAATATACCTACGTATAGCATCACACCTGTATTCCCCGAAGGGTTAGGCAGAGGTATATTACACACCCACGGTTTGCCAGCTATGTTTAAGTCAGACATTTCCAAACTCCGGGCTGCTACCTACTGAGAATTTTTCTTTTTACGAAAAAGCTCAATAATATTTCTTGACCCGGGGATTGAACCTGAGACTTCATGTTCAGCAGTCGCACACACTACCGCTGCACCACCGAGGCAGTATAATTACAATTATTACAAATATGCATGCAAAATAAAAATAATGAAATTTAATTAACTTAAATTAAATAATATAAATTATTAATAGATAACTAAGTAATAAAAAATATCAAATAAATAATCAAACAAAAATCTGTTTACTAGACAGACAAAAAATTATATATAAGTACCTACACTGTTTTTTTTTTTTGTTTTAAGTGTCGTATTCACTTTCATATGCATTTAGTAAAAAGCTTTTATTTAGAGATTACAAACAGGCACTTCAATTTTATTCAATTGTATGAATAAATTTCAACGTTATCTCAGTTTCATTGTAAGTATTTAGTGCTTGTTAGACGTCGCTTTTTAACACTCAAAATTGCCACACAGATGGCATTTTGAGGGATGCTCCGTGTAGCAATTTGATTTGTTAAAATTTGCAGAGGTATAGAAATCCAATCAGGTAAACAAAATAGGGACGGGATGATAAGAGTTAGGATAATAGATAATAACAACGATTTGTTTCACTATATGTTAGTGCACATCTCTAAAATTACTGAATTGATATAGACCCGGTATTTGTGAACTTTCTATGTTCATTTCACATTAGCGAAATTAGTAACCTACAGTCAAGCCACTGTGGCTGTTTTTCATTTTAAAATTAATGAAATTTGTTTTATATAAATCTCCACAGCTTAAAGCCCTTTATGTCAAAATTAAAACAATTTTTAGAAAGTTGTGTATTAAAACTAAATTTATAATATAATTTGATGATTGCATGATTACCGGTTGGTTGAAACGCTTGATAATCGATCAATTCGTTATGTAACTCGTGTTTAGGAAAGTCGGATTTAAAAACAAAATACTAGGAATATTTACATGTAAAATATGTCTACTTCCTAACTATTATGAAGCTGTAACTGAGCTGTGTCTGTACATTTAAGATATTTGACAAAAAAAAATACTTTATTAAGCTATATAGGCGCGTCTGAACACAAAACAATATCTTTTAGATTTTTTGTCTGTTTGTCGGTTTTTCTGTTGGTTTGTTCGTACGCACATCACACAACTACTGAACAGATTTTGATACAACTTTTTTATTTGATAGCTCTTGACGATTTAAACCCTAGTATATATTACAACGGTTAGTATGTAATAAAATAACTAGTAACATCAAATTCTTGCCCAAAGCCCAAGAGTGATGTAATTCAGCCGAAATTCAAAATTAAAGTATTTTCACAAATTGATATTGAGTGGGTACGTAGACACGGTTATATTTATCAATAACACACTATTTACAATTTTAACATTGTTTTTTTTAATTTAAAATATCGATATTTTCACGTCACTATATCTATGCGAACTATATGCCTTTCCCACAATACAATGCCTTCACACCACATTTTCACCTATTTTCGCGGGAATGTCGACAAAAACCGTGTCTATTTTCGTGAGAGCGGTGTAGAAACATTATTATAAAGTCGAAAACACACGATAAATGTTTTGCCGTTTCCAATACTGTTGCGAAAAATTTGATCGAGTTGTTAATTAGAGCTATTGATTTCGTGTGATTTAATGAACGTGAATTAATATTGAATGAGAATAATTGGGCCTATTATTCAGGTAGTTCCGTGGTTTAAATATCATGCAGAATGTTTTGAATAGTCCTACTTGTCCTGTGACAAGTATTACTATGATCAACGGTCGTTCTAACTTTGGGTAAAAGTATAATGTGCCCGCTAATTGTATGTTTATAAAGGAAACGCAAGGATTATTCTCCATTGCAACGCGATGTCCGTTACACACATTTGCTATGAAAAGACAACACTTAACAGTAAGGATTTTGATTATGGATTATAATTTATATTGTGTTTGCATACAGGAATGTGTTATCGAAATTCGCAGTCTAGAGCAATTGTCACGGTGGCTGAAAAGCCAAAGCACTGTTATTTTCAATTTGACATTTTCGTACTTTGTTATACGATAATTGACTGAAGCTTTACAACAAAACTTGTTAATTTACTGTCTGCGTGAACTTTCGAGTTGGTCTAACATATCAAACTATCACGAAAATCTTCATACTCTGTCCGTGTGGTGACGGACTAAGAATACAAGTGTCACCACCCCATTCTTTCCCACGGGTGTCGTATGAGGAGACTAAGGGAAGTAAGCAATTATCATCCATTGCATGACTGGTGGTAGGGCTGGGTACCAAGTGGGAGTACTCACTTGGTATCGGGCCCGAGCGGGTTGGTACCACCATCTCCCGTGTGACCGGCCACGAAGCACATCGTTGCGTTTTGGCTGTATAATATTCTTACTAATTTACAAACCTTCACATTTTGTAAATTAGTAAGAATATTTTTTACATTTCTTCTCCAGGTGGTTGGTCCTTCGGCACCCAGAAGTTCAAGGAGATGTCGACTACCCGGTACGCTCGCCAAACTTTCATCTATTCAGCGATCCCTTACCTCCGCGATAGGAACTTCGACGGCCTGGATGTAGACTGGGAGTACCCCAAGGGTGGTGAAGACAAGAAGAACTTCGTTTTGCTGCTGAAAGGTAAGTTCTATTTCTTTTATATATACTACATGCGTGGAAAACAAGCAGTCCCACCTGATTGCAAGCGGTAACCAAGTCTATAGACACTCGCAACATCAGAAGCATCACTCGAAAAAACTATTTATTTATTTATTTATTTATTTATGTACACACAGAGATCTTAACCACAATACAAGAACGGATAAATATAGTAATAGTACAAAGGTACTGCTTATTTCTAATAGAAATCTCTTCCAGCAGACCAGCGAGAGGATAGCGTGAATATTATAAATATGATTGTGTGTAGGATAGATATACAAACATATATTATATTAATACATACAGTAAATATACATACATACATATGTAACATATAACTACATAAATATCTGAATGATACGTACCTATACAATAAAATTACTTAAATATATAGTAATGATGAAAGATTTAGGTATAGATTATGGAATAGTTGACAGATAATGTTGACGAACCTTATGTTTGAATGAAGAGGTAGTGGTAGATTCTCTAATGCTGGATGGGAGTTCATTCCACAGTTTAACCGCATGCACCGAAAAAGAATAAGAATAAAAATCACTTTTGTGTGTAGGGAATTTTAGCATAGTGCGAAGATTAGTCCTGCAGGTCGCATCATTAGACCGGGCAAAGGAAAACCGCTCACGCAGATAAGAAGGAGCATCAGGGTTGTGTAAGATATTAAATAAAATACATAGCAAACGAGTGTTCCTGCGAAGGCGGATTGGGAGCCACTTGAGTTCCTTGCGAAGGTGGGAGACATGATCGTACTTTTTAAGATTAAACACAAAGCGTATACACAGGTTTTGCAGCCTCTCAAGCTTATCTATGAGCTCCTCGGTGGCATCCAAATAGCAGGCATCTGCGTAGTCAATAATGGGTTGAATAAGTGATTGAGCAAGAGTAATTTTTGTTTTCAAGGGTAAGAAATACTGAAGGCTTTTCAATGAATGAAAGGTATAATATACTTTTTTACTGACCTCATTAACTTGTCGGTTCCATGACAAAGTGGTGTCCATAACAATTCCTAAATTTTTAACAGAATCCGACAATGGAATCAAAGTCCCAGACAGAGTAATAGGCACCAGTGAAGAAACTTGCAACCTACTACGGAAATGTCGGCTGCCTATTATTATGGCCTGGGATTTGTTAGGATTTAAGGGTAGACCGTAGTTTTTAGCCCACGTATCTATACGACTTAAATCACTATTAATTGCAGTGAGGGCTGATGGTGCGTCAGATTCTGTGAAGTGTGAATACAATTGCAGATCATCCGCATAAAGATGAAAATTTGAAGATATGAGCTTTGTGACAGAATTTATGAAAATAGAGAATAAGAGAGGAGAGAGAACCCCCCCTTGAGGTAGACCCACACTAAGGTTACTCCATTCAGAGAAAGTATCATCAAGACGCACGCACTGCGAACGCCCTCGGAGATAGGAATCGAACCAGGTGATACTAGCAGGAGAAATGTTTAGAGATTTGAGTATGCCAAGCAGTATATCAAAATCAACTGAGTTAAAAGCACTACTGAAGTCAAGTAGTACGAGTATGGTCAATAATTTATTCTCCATAGCCCAGCGGATATCGTCAGTAACTTTGAGGAGTGCTGTTACGGTACTATGGCCAGGACGGAAACCAGACTGAAACGTACTAAGTAGGTTGTGATTATTTATATGTGAAGAAAGTTGTCGGTGAACAATGTGCTCAAGAACTTTTGACAGAAAAGGCAGTATAGAGATTGGTCGAAAGTGAGAAGGTGTAGTAGGATTTGAAACTTTAGGAAGAGGTATAATATGGGCACGTTTCCAGAAATTAGGGAAAGAACCATAGGAGAGGGAAGAATTAAATATAAATGTAAGAACAGGAAGTACTACTGATAGAATAGGATTAATCATACTGGAACCTAAATTGTCGTAACCAACAGCTGAAGAAGTGATAGATGATATAGATCTAAGGACATCAGTCTCTGAGACTAGACTTAGGGTGAAGGATGGGACTTGTGGTGTTGGTAATCTTGAGATTGACAATAAGGTCCTGGCCTTGACAATATTATCCAGAGATAGAGGAGCATCAGAAAAATGTTTATTTATTGAGTTTAAATCAATATCCCTAACACAAGGAGAAAATTTTCCGATGCCCACAGTTTTTAAAAATCTCCAAACATCAGACGAGCTACGATTCTCGAGCGCTGCCTGGAAATATTGCCTTTTAGCATCACGACACATTCTATTACAGCAATTACGCAGGTTTTTATATAAGTGATGCTTATATTCCGTAGGATTTCTCTTATATTTACGTTTAGCTTTGTCCCTGAGAGCCATACAGTTTTTGATATTATCACTTAGCCAAGGAGCTGGGTTATGCTTGACTTTGATACGCCGAATTGGAGCATGCTTATTAAATAAGTTTGTGACATTTGCATTAAAGTGATCAATCATAACGTTGATGTCTGTACACTCATACACACACGTCCAATCAATAGCACTCGCATCTCGTTGCAATACATTTAGATCCAAACCCTTAAGATTTCGTAGAAGGCGAAATTCCGGTTTACGTTTAGGAGGACGAATACGATAAGAGGTGTAGAGAAGGTCGTGGTAAGAGAAAGGAGCAGACAGTTGGCCGAAAGTACTGATTTTATCAGGAGAAGAGACAATTATAAGATCCAACAAAGATGGGGTAGAGTTAGGAGAGTGATGGGTAGGAGATAGAGGTAATGTTTGAAGGTTGTGAGAAGATAGTAATGAAGTTAACTTATGTGATCTTATGTCATTTTTTATTAAACATGTGTTGAAATCTCCCATTAACACTATATTGTCATAGGTTGGACAAACTTCGTGCAAGATATTATCCAAAGAATTAAAATAATCAATATGGAGATTTGGGCTGTAGAATACTCCTAGCATAATTTTACTGTGAAGCAGTGTAATTTCAAGGAACAGGTGTTCTGCCGACTGGGAGTATTGAGATAAAGATTCACTGATAATTTTATAAGGAATATCATCACGTAAGTAGATGGCCACTCCACCACCTCCTTTACCCGTTCTGTCGTTTCGAACTAGGACGAAACCAGGCAGTGAATAATGAGTAGATGGAAGAGAAGGTTTGAGAAAAGATTCAGAAATTAATATGGCATCGAGATTAGCACTGCTGAATGTAGCCAGAAGGTCGGAATAGTGACCAGGAACACTCTGCGCATTAATGTGGACCAAGTTAAAATTCTTAGGAAATACTGACATGATTGAGTGAATTTGGTCATGCAAGGTTAAACCATCTGCAGAATCCCCACCAGCACTTATGAAACTATCAGACAAGGAGGAGCAAGTAAAGAAGCTATCGTTGAAATCAATGTGATCATCCATAATATCTTGAGATTATTTAAAATATTTCAATAAAAATAATATAGATATTGAACTAAGAATAATAACGTATAGACTATTAATACATACATATATACCACCAACTCGCAAGTTTAGAAGGAAGATTTTACAAACAATTTTATAGTAGTTGAGCTGTAAAAGTGAAGACGACAAGAAAATAGAAAAAAAAAAAAAAATGTAACTAAGCGAGACACAAAGAAAATTAGAAGCAATTCATTAAAAAAAAAAAAAAAAACTATATATTTGAATAGCAACAACCACATGGACATAGAAAAAGGCTGC
Source organism: Leucoma salicis (assembly GCA_948253155.1). Lineage (NCBI taxonomy): Eukaryota > Metazoa > Arthropoda > Insecta > Lepidoptera > Erebidae > Leucoma > Leucoma salicis. The sequence goes on from OX411812.1 coordinate 3,011,990, forward strand.
TTAAAATATTATGTTCTGAATGTCCTTAGCGGACACAATAAGTACTTTGTCTATGGCACAATCGTTTGCACAGTGCATAATCTAATTACAAAAAAAAAAAAAAATATACGGTATTCTACTGACGTACATAGCTTACATGGTGATGAAAAATCCGGTCCAGATAAAACTACAATAACAATCAAGCTTCTTGACATTGACATTTCCCACCTATTTAAACTCAATGTAACTACCGTATTTATGATCAAATAAATATATATAATTACTCTTTGAAATATGCAAATAATGACATTGTAAAAAGGAAGGTAGTATATAGTGCAAACTTAGTGGAAGAAAGTTATAAGTTAAAAATTACCAGGCTACCGACTTATGTTACGAAACAATGTGATTGTCACAGGTTTTACAGCTCGAAATAGTAACATTATAAATATAATTGTTTATCAACGGATGTGGATAGCTCTTCATTAGACGCGACGACGTGACGGCTTATTGGTTTTGGCCAGAACCTTGGGAATCGCTGTATCGGGAGCAGAGCTTTCCTCGGCTGACGGGGATTTACGGCCTTCAATAGTAGACGGAAATTGCACTACCAGAGCGTCGTACTCAACCTTACTCTCTATCTTTTTACGGCATTGGTCCGGAGTGAGAATTACAATTTTACCATCAATAGTCCAGCAGTTCTTTATACCAAAATGTTTCCGTGCAGCAATGAAAACCCGATGCCGGGTCTTAGTGAGGAACTCTGACAGTGTGATGCCAGTACCCTTGAGAGTTGTTTTGTTCTCCCAAATCAATTGCCGATGTTCCATATTGTGAAATCTTACTAATATTGGCCGTGCCTTACCCTGCGCACCACCCAACCGATGACATACTTTGATGTGATGAGCACCAATATCTGGAATCTTCATTTGCGTTGTAATTACCTTAATAATAGACTGATGTAATTTTTCATTCGGCTTTTCTGGTACTCCATGAAACAACAGTACCTTTCTTCGCATAACGGTTTCATGTCTATCAAATCCAAGGCTGAGAAGTTCAATCTGTGCTTTCATTTTGGAGAATGTTTGCCAGACAAAGGATTTGAAATCATTAAACTCACATGATAATGTGGCGAGGTCTGCTTGAGCTGGAGCAGTTCCTGAAGCAACCTTCTGTAGCTTGCCATCATATTCAGTCATTTTAGATTGAAAGAACTTTTCTAGTTCCTCTAAACTGTTTGCCAGCTTCAAATCCATGTTTGTTTAAGATATATTGTTGTTTGCAAAATAAAATAACTTTGTTAAGAAGTAGTTATTCAATATACTGGACAACAATAAACAGCGAGTTTATGGTAACCTTTAGTGCATAATTAGTTTGATATTACTTAATTAAGAAATTTAATCAACAAAAATATCACAGAGCAAAATTTTCGCGTGTATACCGTGCCTACCCACATAACACACATCAACTATGTTACTAAACATAGCATAGCATCACGCCTGTATTCCCCGCAGGGGTAGGCAGAGGTGTATTACACACCCACGATTCGCCAGCTATGTTTAAGTCCCACGTAATAGGGGGCGAGCATATTGACGTCTACCGGGCACATTTCCAAACTCCGGGCTGCTACTGAGAGTTTTTCTTTTTAGGAAAAAGCTCAATAATATTGCCCGACCCGGGGATCGAACCCGAGACCTCATGAGTAGCAGTCGCGTATACTACCGCTACACCACCCAGGCAGTTACTATATTACTAATTAAACCATATCTCTTTTGGTAGTGTGTAACTGGCTTGTTCCAGCATGAATGGGCCGCTCGATCAGGGAACTTCCACACTCTTACAGGAGATCAGTCTGAAATAACATTAGGCACTACTGTTGTTTCATATGGTGAGCAAGAGCGCCAGAGGCCAAACCCTCTCCTCATCCTCTCCTTATTATCCTTCAACTCCTATCCCTTTCCTTGGTGTAGGCGACGCGGGAGTGATACCTTTAGTGTTCCATAAGCTACGGTTACCGCTCACTATCTAGTGGGTATACGAGTTATACGACCTATTTGGTCGTAAGATGTGGCTTGTTTAACACTATCATAGTAAAAAAAAAACATAATGATTTAATAATTTGATATTTAATAGTCATATTTTATTACTATAATGAGCTGCAGTTACTTTTATTTCAATATAATAGTTATTACTTTATAAATAAAATAGTCTATCTATATAAAAATCAAAGCAAAGTTTTCCTTTCACGGTTTTGTATCGAAATTCATTTTAAATGGAATCTGTTGCCGTATAGCAATATCTGTGCCCGGGTCTTCTAAATATTGCCAAATATCGGACAGTGGCGACCGCACTCAGGTGCTGCTGTTTATGTAGAGCTCATAATGTATTAGATGTGGCCAAATTTTATTTATTTATCAATAAGAAACTCTATAGATTATTTACAGTGAAGGTACATTAAATTGTGACAATGCTAATAAATTGTTAAGTCAATTATGTATATTTTAAAGTTTTAAGATATTTGTATAGGTATATAAAACTAGAAAACTCAGATAATTGTAATAAGTTGAAAATAAATAAACAAAACAACAGATTTAGTAAAAATATAAATTTTTCAATAGTAGCCTTGCGGTAAATACCGAAGACTGTTTGAATATTATATTTGTTATGTAACATACGAGTAATATCAATGCTCAGTAAATAAAAATATTTGCTAGCAAAACGGCACGCCTGAGATTGCATGCATGTGCAGTTTACCAGCCTGGTTTGTCCCTCTTATTACCATCCATCCATCCATGAGGCTTTCGTCATCCACTTTTGACACGCTTTACATGTGTTAAATTGAATGGTCCTCATCGTCCATGAGTACGTCATCCGGAACTGCAGGATGCTGTCTCTTTCTACTAAATATGCCTCATGCGTACAGAACTGGCAAATCAAATTATATTAAAAGCTTTTTTTTTTTAAATTATATATTATTTGTATTAGCAGTCTACATGGACAATATGTACTGATAATATAAAGAAGAAAAAATAGTTTGTTTGTGATTGATAATCTCTGAAACTACTAAAGTAATTTTGATAATTATTTTATGATTTGGAACCTAAATTATCCAGAATTAGACGTAACATAGACGTAAACGCGGATTAAACCGCACCATTTAGATAGTATAAAACACATTTTAAAATTAGTGTTATCAAAATAATTTGCCACTTCTATGTTTAATATGTACAATGCCCTATCAAAATACAATTTATCGATATAGTGGCGGCTACCGCCGTGCTCTACTGCACCTGTCGTCAACAGACAGTGCTGTGGCAAAAACATTTTATCGATATAAAATTGGTTTTAATAATTTATTTGCTGCCGGGTTTTCGATACGGCATTTTATTGGTTTTATTAAAATTGTTGTGATGAAAAACATTGCTTTGTGGAAATCACATTGATATTTTTATAAATATGTTCTGTATTGTTTAGTTGTACAAACTGACAATTATAAGGGGGTGGGTAATACCTTTGAATAGCTCAGTACTTCAGCATAAGAACTCTTTGCTAACGTATTAATAAATAAAAAAGTCATATTAAGAACGATGTCGCTCCACATTTCCGCTCCAAAACTATTTTATTTGCTAACTGAAAAAGAACACAATAATTCTAGAACTATCTTCTAACATCAAAATGGTTTAATAATCTTCCATGACGTAGGTAGTTTTTATAAATTAATAAATTATTTTATAAAAAAACTCGTTTATATTATGTCTATCAAATTATTAAATAAGGACACTTATGTAATAAATCACTAGAAAATCGATTGTTGCTTAAATATTACCTAAGTTTTTTGATCAATGTTTAACATAATGTTGTAAGTTTTAACGTTTGTATTTTGATATATTTCATAGCAAAATATTAATTTAATGATTTGAATGCATTAACTTTATATAAATAAGAGATGTTATTTTTAGAACACGTTACTATCAAACTGTTAGGGTCGGGTCTCCTCTAGAATGAGAGGTACACGCTTGTTCAGGGTGAGTTGGAAGACTCGTAAGCCATTGAGTCTTGGCAGATTTTCTCACGATGTTTCCTTTACCAGGCCGTGATAATTTGTTAACGTGTGACTTACGAGGTTTTGACTTTGGGATGGCGATCGATTTTAAAGCCGTGCTCAAAAGTCTTTGGTTTGAGCGCTCAGCACTACAGGATTATTATAAGCTGTCACAAGCGTTTATCGCCTAGTGGTAAAACCAAGGACTGCAAAGACAAAAGTATTGAGTTCGATCTCCAGTCCGACGCCACGGCACACACCTCTGACTTTTCAAATTTTTTCGATAATATGTGTCTATTTGTTTACAAATTATCACTGTTTGGTGAAGGAAAATATTGTGAGGTAAATACATGCCTGAGAGATTTTCTCGACGGCTTGTGAAGTCTGCCAACCCGCATTGAGCCAGCGTGGTGGACTATGGTCTAAATCCCTCTTACTATGAGAGGAGACCTGTGCCTAATAGTGGGACAACAATGGATTGAAAAAAAAAGTAATGCGGATTTTCTTGCCTTTGCTTCAGGTTTTTAGACCATTAGCAAAAAAACATATTTTGGATGACGTTTGAGTGTAAAAACACTGGACACCTAACTGTCAAACCACAAAACTGCAACACATTGAGTATTTAAAGACACGTTCATGAATTGTTGTTTAGTGATTTCAAAAGTACCACTGCGGAATCTGACAGGTTTAGATCATTATGTCGCGTTCAAAATCCCACACTCTACAGATTACTTAACTAGCATAAGATGTTCTAAAACTATCGACCTCATTTCTTGACGATTACCAACCCTAAATATCCTTAGAACATCAAAATTCAACGCACGTTTTGTCAGTGTACCGTCACGAGCGCACTTATTTGTGTCTTAGTCATGACAGGGGCTCACAACTAAATTATTAAGCTTTCGAAATATGCTTAGACAGAAATAGGCTTTGAATTTTACAACTACGTTATGGTATTAAAAAGAGAAGCTAGTCTACCTTTCAAAAAGAAAAGTATACAATCGGTGCAATACTTTAAGTCCTTCTAATTTTATCTTATTTTGAGCACTACATGCTACTTATCTATACTATTATAAAGCTGTAACTGAGCTGTGTCTGTACATTTAAGATAAATATGAGAAAAAAATACTGTATTGGGCTATATAGGCGTCTATGAACACAAAACAATTTAAAAAAAAATTCTGTCTGTTTATCTATTTGTTCGTTCGCGCATCAGCAAAAACGACTGAACGGATTTTGATGCAACTTTTTTGTTTGATAGCTCTTGATTAGACTTAAAGACTGGTATATATTTTATCCTGCTACTCTATCGGGAACCTGAGATATAACCTAAAAACTAGCTTTTGGCTGCGGCGGAGTCGCGGGCAAAGGCTAGTTCTTACTAATATTATAAATGCGAAAGTGAGGTTGCTTGTTACGCTTTCACGCCGTAACTATATAACCAATCATCATGAAATTTTGCATACATAAAGTCTGGAGTTTAGGAAAGGACATAGTCTACTTACATCCCGTAAAAAGAATGGTTCCCGTGGGAAGGAATGTACCGTAGAGTAATGTGTTTATATTCTAAATCCACGCGGACAAAGTCGCGAATAGTAAGAAACTATAATAGGCCCAAGTCCACCATGCTGGCCCAAGGCAAGTTAGTAGACTAAACTTTACAAGCCGTTGAGAAACTCTCTTAAGAATGCAGATTTCCTCTCAATTCAGCTAAGATAAATGTGACTTAATAACTTTAAATCATAGTTATAAAGTCTCCTGAATGAGGGAGACTATCAGGGCATAGGTCACCATGCAGCATCAATGCGGATCAGGAAAAAACATACAAAATAATAAAAGAATTTACATTGTTTTTTTGACATTTAAATGGAGATAATACAGAGTAAACCAAATAATATTTAGTCTCATTTTATTAATAAGATGTAATTTAAAAGTATAATTTTTAAATAGTTGTTTTGATTTAATTTAGATTTATATATTCGATATTCTTATTAATATGTATATATTTTGTTGAAAATAAAGAACAAAAACAACTTTTATACAAAAGATATAAATAAAATACTTTTTTTTTTAAAACCCTTCAATCACTATAAAGCTCTAAGTTCGCCCATGTAAGTTTCCAAATGCAAAGTATCTTAACTTCGTAAAAAGAAGAAAATTACACAGTCGAACATTGTTATGATAGTCAATAAAATTTATAAACATATCTAGATAATACAGTTTTATTTTGGGAAAATATAACTCGTAAACAAATGACTGCACAGTTAGCGGAGAGGCCCTCCCGCCCTAGTGTTGTGGGTTCGATTCCCATAAAGGGCAACCCTTTGTGTGATCCATGTTGTTCCGTAATGTACTTTGCGTCCGTGATATTCTATGTTTGTAAAGTCCCCCGCGATACAATGATTATACCTTAGTGCAGTGTGTCTTACCACTGAAGGAATGTAACATAGTTCCAGTGGCCCGCCAATAAAGGCGGAGAGACGGCACACGGTGGATTTCTTTAGTGGGTGAAGGCCCCGCACTACCCTGTTCGTTGTCCCGTACGACGGGGTGTGCGGTTAGGAACATTTTTTCCCGCCTTAATATAATTAAAGGGAGTTGTCTTTAAAAAAAACACTTTCAAAAAATTATTATTTTAAATAGGTAAGTATTTGCTACTGACTGGTACTTGAACTCGGTTCCTCCGTTTTGATATCTTTGGCCTAATCAAGCAACGGTAGTCTAGTACCACTGCTTGTTTACTCACAAATTAATTTGAGTTTCACTAAAATTTCTCTAACTTTACTTTAGAAAGCCACCTTGTTATTTGAGAAGCACCCTCGTTATTTGTCAAAGAGAATAATTAAGGCTATACGTTGCTAATGGACCCTGTTTCCGCCTGTGAGAAGTGCATATTATACCTATTAAGTGACCAACCCATGGCTTTAACGATCCTACCCAAGTATATTTTTCTGTCAGTGGTATAACCATTGCTTTTCCTAGCACAAATGGGCCGGCTCTACCATGGAAGCACCACCCTCTCACAGAAGATCAGCGTGGAACAATGGTAGGTATTCGTACCGTTGCGTTTCGTATGGCGAGTGAGAGTGCCGCAGGCCCAAACCCCTCCCTATCCTCTCATTATTATCCTTCCTATCCTGTCCTTGTAATCCTTCCTCTCCACCTCTCATACCTTTCCTTAGAGATGGCGACGCGTGAGTGATGCCTCTGGTATTGCTAGCGTCTATAGGCCTTACCATCAGGTGGCCCGTATTGTTCCACCCACGTAACATAAAAAAAAATTGTGCGTAACTGACAGACCATAGAAAGTAGCTATGGTAACTAGAAACTGCTAATTTTGTTTTATTACTAGCTGGACTTTGGTTCATACTGGGCGTTGCTTTGCTTGCTATAGCGGCTCCAGAATTATTTTCGCATAAAACGATGATTTGTGTATGCTGTGACAATTTCTGATGTAGTAACTTTTAAAGATTCGCGAATTGTACACATATTTAAAGTAGCATAAACGGGTCTTTTTTCGCGTATAAATTAGGTTACTTTAAATTCCGATGTGCTAAAAAAAGATAAGTTTCTGATCAAAACTGCATAATAAAAATTCTAGTATAGGTTGCAGCGGCATCTAGCGAGTGAAAGTGAAAGTTTTGAATATTAACCATCCAGAATTTGTCTTAAACACACCCAAAGTTTTCATCAATTTTAGTCGTTCGGTCTAGCCGTTTCGGAGATTTTGCGAGACTAAGCCACGTATCTGTTTGTAATATCTAATTGTTAGCTTGTTAGTTTTACTAAATACATAATATAAGTATATAAGACGGGCCTCGTGGCGTAGTCGATAGTGTAACCGACTTCACACGAGGTCGTGGGTTCGATTCCCACTCAGGACAATTATTTGTGCGATTAACACAGGTGTTTTCTATCTATTATATGGCAATGTATGTATTTACAAAAAAAAAGTAGCATATGTATTATATCCGTAATCTGGTACCCATAGCACAAGCGTTAAGCTTAGTTTGGGACCAGAGCGCGTTGTGTGAAAATGTCCGTGAATATATAACTATTTATTTATTTTATCCTAAAGACCATGCGACGCATTTAATCAAGATTTTGGAAAAGCAACGTTATGGGATGTTGTCCAATAAATCCCCACATATTCTTCTAAGATTAAGCTATAAACAACATACTCGTGAATGAGTCAGAATCGCCAAAGTCCTCGACATTTAACAAAGGTTAATAAACACCGAAGCCTTTATGTAAATTATATCATTTTGTTATTCCTTGATTAGTGGACAAAGCAAACGTTTAATATTTTCTGATATTTACGCTAATATAAAATACTAGTCTTTGTCCGCAGCCAATAGCTAGTTTTTAGGTTATATCTCAGGTAACCGATATAATAGCGGAATAAAGTGAATACCAGTTTTTAAATTTAATCAAGGGCTATGAAATAAAAATTTATTAAACAAAAAAAAAATTGTAGTGTTCATAAACGCTTAATATAAAAACTTTACCTAACCTAACCTATCCGCACACCCCGTCGTTCGGGGCAACGAACAGGGTAGTGTGGGGCCTTCACCCACTAAATAAACCCACCGTGTGCCGTCTCGCCGCCTTTATTGGTGGGCCACCGGAACCATATTACACTCCTTCAGTGGTCCGCCGACGGAATATAAAAAGCCATTCATTTTTTTGAAATATCTTAAATGCACGGACATAGATCTATTACAGCTTTATAATCGTTTCTTTTTCTTTTTTATTGCATATGTTGGCAGATGAGCCACGGCCTACCTGTTGGTAAATGGTAATTGTCGCTCATGGACTCAACATGAAAGAATAAACAGCTTTCTCTTGCTACAACCAACACTCCAATGTGAATCAAGGCCCGTCACACGGGAGATGGTAGTACCAATCGCTCGGGGCCGATACCAAGTGAGTACTTCCACTTGGTACCCAGCCCTACCACCAGTAATGCAATGGGTGATAATTGATAACTTTCCTTAGTCGCTTCTTACGACACCCGAGGGAAAGAATTGAGTGGAGACACTTGTCTTCCTAATCCGTCACCACGCGGATTAAATGTATAGTTTAGATATAGGTTATATGGCATACAATAATATGTTACGACACAATTTTATTGGTAAGAGTAAGATCCACACAAAACATTGTCGATAATCATTCGATGTTATTAAATTAGTTCGCCATCTATTAGGAGTTTACACTACTTGACAATTAATTAAATCACTTTAACAACATGTAAACAGTCGGTTATATTGAGAATTATTTGTTGGGTCCAAAACTATCTTATCTTTCAAGCAGGAATGGTTGTGATTCATTGAAATAGGTTGGGCAGTTTAGGAGATACACGTGAAAAGAATATAAATGACACGTTATTTTTATTTTATATTAAGAATAGAAGAAGAAAATACAGGTAGGAATTTTTTGTTTGTTTTTCTCTGGAATTACTAAACTCGTTTGAAAAAATATTTTTTATTGATAGCATATCTTTCCGGAAAAAAATATCAGTTATACGATATGATAAAGACCTTTAAGCAAGTACACGGCGTCTGAATTATACTAGAATTTGGCCGTTTTATATTCTTGTGAAATATTGACTGTTTATTATTCCGAATGTATTTCCATAAGAGAAAGTGAGGAAAAGTTATTGTTGTGTTTTTTATACTGAAAGGGACACACATGTGAATACAAATTTTGTGTACAGCGTTTGCCCGCGGCTCCGCCCCAGACAAAAGCTAGTTTTTAGGTTATACGAGTATCTCAGATTCCCGATATAGTAGCGGGATAAAACGTATAGTACGTCTTTAAGTCTAATTAAGAACTAGGAAACAAAAAAGTTTTATCAAAATAAAAAGTGTGTATGTACTTATGTACACGCGTTAGAAGTTATACTTCTTTGGCGTAACAAGATAAAAATCTTTTCAAAAATTTTATCTTTCGCCTTATTCTACGTTTGTGGAAAAAACGACACTAACATTAGAAAAAAGGTATTTAATACATTGAAAGTTTTATTATAACGCATTATCTAGTTAAATAAAGTTAAATGTTGACTATAGCTAACTGCAGGGTGTCTAACTTCACTGAAGGAATGTAATATGGTTCCGGTGGCCCGCCAAACAAGGCGGAGAGACGGCACACGGCGGGTTTCTTTAGTGGGTGAGGGCCTCACACTACTCTGTTCGTTGTAGGAACATATTTCCCACCTAAACAAAAAAAAAACAAAAAGGGTGTCTAACTTTAGGGTGTCGGATTTTCGTGACGGTGTGCGCGCATCGTAAAAATTTACTCTCATCATTTTTCCCTAACGCGCCAAAAGAATTATAAATTGAACAAGCGATCAAACAGACAGATAAAATGTCTAAAATTTTCAAAAAAATGTTTTGTGTAGAGATGTCTAAATAGCTCAGTATTTTTTCTAAAATATCTCAGACATAGTTCTGTTACAGCTTTGTGGTAGTGTAGATATTTGTAGTAGTGTAGATATTTGTCTGGTTTGTTTGTTCGCACATCACGTAAAATAGACTGAAAATATTTTGATGTAATTTTTTTATAAATACCTAGCCCTTGCTTTGCTTTAAAAACTGGTATATATTTTGAAAGGTTTACTTTATCGAGAGCTAGGAATAAAATTACAAAGAAGCTCTTAAAATGGATTACATCACAAATAAGATAGATATTGCTTTAAAATGTACATATTGGAAGTTAAAACAGTATGAAATTGGCTTGACATGTGAAGTTTCCAATCTCTCTGTTCACTCTCGTGTAATACGCAGTAATCAATGTAAAAGTCAAGGGTGTGGTGCGATTGCCAGCGGGCTACGGACACGATGGCTGAATTGGCAAAGCATCTGGACGGTATCCAGGAGATGCAAGTTCAAATCCTGCTCGTGACTGTTATTTTCGATTTCACATTTTTCACTTTGTGTTTAATGTATGTTGCTAAGCATGTCAAATGCTAAAAATATATATAATAATATCTAAATATTTATAGGGTTTGCGTCATTATTAGGTAAAATCTTAATTGTAAAATTAAGTTTACCTGGTCGGTATAACGTATGAAAATACTTCCGACAGATGGTGCAGGCGTCACCCAAAGACGTTAAGTATGAATGTGTTGTGGAAATTAGCAGTCAGGAGCAAGGGTCACGATGGCTGAATTGGCAAAGCATCTGGGCGGTATCCAGGAGATGCAAGTTCGAATCCTGCTCGTGACTGTTATTTTCGATTTCACATTTTTCACTTTGTGTTTAATATACGGACAATAAGTTTTAAAATTAAATATTGTCTAATGTGCTTTATATATAAAGTACAAATTATTATTTGTGAATAAGGAAAAAGAGTATGTACATGCGGGAATCGAACCTGTGTCCATTCCTATCCGGGGAAATGCTCTAATCCACTGAGCTACAGTACTATCTTTTAGACATACCCAATCTCCTTATCACATTTGTCTTAACGACCAACGCCCTCTATCGGAACGCATTTACATGCATTAATCCTGTGCCTGTACTAAAATACTCTTTTTCCTTATTCACAAATTATATTTTGTACTTTAAGAGTAGCTGAGCATGTCAAGTGCTAAAATATAGATCAAAATGCTTTATATATGTTTAGAGTTGTATCTTGAACTAGGATTCTATAAAACAACCAAAATTTGCAGTAATAACAGTTTTTTTTTAAACTACGTGGGTGGCAATCTAGCATTTAGCAATTATTCCAGCATGAATGGGCTGGTTCGGTCGGGGAAGTACCACCCTCTCACGAAAAATTAACGTGTAACATCGGTAGTTATGGATAGTTACCCCTTTTTTTGTTAAGGCGGGAAAAAATGTTCCAAACCGCACACCCCGTCGTTCGAGGCAACGAACAGGGTAGTGTGGGGCCTTCGCCCACTAAAGAAACCTGCCGTGTGCCGTCTCTCCACCTTTATTGGCGGGCCACTGGGACTATGTTACATTCCTTCGGTGGTTGGGTAGTAACCCCTACCGTTGTATTTCGTATGGTGGGTGAGATTACTGGAGATCCAAACCCCCTCTCTATCCTCTCTTTGCTATTCTCCTTATCCTCTCCGTGTTATCCTCCCTATCCTCTACATACTGTCCTACCTATCCTCATTATCCTTCCTATCCACCTCCTATCCCTTTCCTCGGAGATGACGACGCGCAGCTGATATCTATGGTGTTGGTATTGCTAGCGTCTATACGTAACCGTTTACCATCAAGTGAGCCGTATGCTTATTTGGCACTTATGTAATATAAAAAAAAAATGATGTCTCGAATAAACATTAATGTTGTTTATCTCAACATAGAGTTTCTGTGAAATTTAAGTACACGCAAACGGTGTCGAGGGCAGAAATTAGTTTAAATATAAAATGAAAGCGTCGCTATCACTAACACTCCACCCCATCTCCTGTTCAATGTTTGAACGCGTACTAATTGAAGTCTGTGCGATTGTTCTGCGCTAACCGAACAGCGCGTTATTAGCCCGAGTGGCACAGAAGCACATGTAATTGTATATAGAGGATTAATTAAGACTTGCGAATAATTATATTATTTAGACATATTGTACAGTATTAAATAATTTAACCCTCACTCAAAAAATAATTATTAATTTCATTATTTTATAATAAAAATCCCTGCGCTATGGACTAATCCCAGAATCACCCTTTACAAACTTACAATTTAATGTAAAGTTCACCCGGACTCAGAGCAACCATGAATTGTGGATCACGCATTTCCGCGGTACTTACATGAGATGGCCAATTCAGCTCCTAAGCGAGATGACTTTCCCACCCAGGGCCGTAACAAGGGTCTCATTTGCTTAATAAATTACCTTCAGCTCAGACCAACTCGTAAACGATACCACAGGACTCTTGGACAGATCCTTGTAGGATAGTTGTTCTGTGCACAAAACGCTGAGCTCTGAAGTATGTTTTCAATGCTCTTTCCAACCACGTAAGCCATAACTCAGAGCTATGTATTGTGCTTTCTTAAACGACCTTTCAGGAGAGCATGTTTTACTCGACTAAAGTGGCCATGTCTGGTAGTTGCTCGCTACCAACAGGTAGACCCTTATTATAAACTATCTAATACCCGTGACTTCGTCTGCGTTTCTTGTTATATTAATATCACGAGGCAGAGATAGAAGAAATTTCTTCGCGGCAAGAAAACACAGATTACTGAACACATAGTGCTTATAAGTATCTATGGTTCTTAAAACTTTAATAACTTTATGATTAATGAACATATCATATTTATTATTTTTTTACCAAGTGGGTCAAGTGTAGGCCAAGTGTCTAAGAAATAAATTTTAACCGAATTCTAGCCAGTAGTTTCTCTATCATTTCTATCTTTTTAATTAACATCAAAATATGTAGATTTATGTATAAAAATGAATGATCCTACATACATATGACACCACGAATAATTAAGTATACCTGATGAAGTAGGCATAATTTAACCCCTATTTGGAAAGACTGTTTAGTTGGAAATAACTCAAATTTATTGTCGTCTCTAATGTCCTTATAGGCATTATAATAAATTTATTGCCAATTCCAAAATACTTACTAATATTATAAATGTGAAAGCGTTTGTTTGTTACCTCTTGATTTTACCATCACCTGACCATCACATACCCACATAAAGTCCGGAGTACAGAGAATGATATAGGCTTCTGTACATCTCGAAAAAATAGAGGGTTTCTGTGGGATGGATCTTGTGTAAAGACACCGTTTGTACGTGTGGTGACGGACTAAGAATACAAGTGTCACCACCCCGTTCTTTCCCACGAGGCCGTATGAGGCGACTAAGGGAAGTAAGCAATTATCATCCATTGCATGACTCGCCGTGTGGGGCCGGCTTTAGAATTGTCCCACCCCTCTCCACCCATGGGAGTCGTAAGAGCCGACTGAGGGAATATCGGGGGAGTGGGCAGCAGCACTCCGTCGAGTATTAACAACAGCTACTGCGATCGCCAACCCGCCTGCCAAGCGTGGCGATTATGGCACTATCCCCCCATATGAGCGCACACGGCCGCTCGTTGTGGCGTTCTCTTGGGGAGGCCTATGTCCAGCAGTGGACGTCGAAAGGCTGATGGATGGATAGATGGATCTGGTGGCGCTAGGTACCACGTGGAAGTACTCGCTTGGTATCGGGCCCGAGCGGGTTGGTACACACATCGTTGCGTTTTGGCTGTAGCAGGAGATAGCCGTTTATTCTTTCATTTCATATCTGTGAAACGAAATAGTGTGCAGTGGCTTGACAATGCTCTCGATATAATTGAGTCCATGAGCGACGATTACCATTTACCATCAGATGGGCCGTGGCTCGTTTGCCACTAAATGAAATAAAAAAAGACATATTTTTGTGTCAGAGAATGACGTATTTAGATTAGAGATAGCTAACTTTTCCTTGTAATAAACTTATTAAAAGCAAAAGCTAGCTATCTCTTATTTATTTTTATAGTAATAAGATGATATAAGTAAAACCATCATCAGCACGTCAATATAAGATGAAGAGTAAATGTGTGTATTGTATTTCCTTTTACAAATAAAAGCGCTTTTCTGACTTATATCTAACGACTGTCTGAGTGACGGAACCTACGGTAGCTTAATGATTAAAGCTCATGGAATGATTTTCTACAAAGTCAGCTCAGAATTCAATACCAATGACATTTTTTTTATTAATTATTAGTTTAGTAAATGTTTAGACATGTATTTATTTACAATTAATACAAACATGTGTGCACACGAGGTAAAAGTGAACTTTGAACAGACGCAAAGATATTACGAGATTCTATGTACCTACCAGTTTCATCACATTCTCTCGCAAGCTAAATCCTATAGATCTATCAGTTTGTCTGTTTTAGTATATTTTTTATAGAGTTTCAAATCACAACGGTACTAAAGAATATTTTACATTTAAATTAAATAACAATTTATTAGTAACACCTCTGAAAATGTGTATCTACATTCATACTAAATGTGCTAAATAGACTTTTAACGCACTTACTGCATAGTATTATCGCATGTATGGAGTAAATAAAACTGCTGTAGCGTTAGAAAATCAAAACAAAGTGATAATATTTTTAGTATCCGTGTGGTGACAGATAGCATGCTTGTTTGAAAAAGGTTTCTGAAATGTTCTAGATTCATATCACACGTTCGGTGATATTTGTCGATTTAAAAAATATATAAATATAAAACTGCCATGGTGGTGCAGCGGTAGTGTGAACGACTGCTGATCATGAAATCTCGGGTTCGATCCCTGGATCGGGTGGTCCTATTGAGCTTTTTCGTAAACGGAAAAATTCTCAGTAGCAGCCTGGGGTTGGGAAATGTGCCCGGTAGACGGCAATAGGTTCACCCCCTATTACGTGGGACTTAAACATAGTTGACGAACCGTGGTTGTGTAGCACACCTCTGCCTACCCCTTCGGGGATACAGGCATGATGCTATGTTTGTGAAAATATATTACATAATTATATAGTTATGTACATATTAAACTGAATTAAAAATGCCTAAGAGTCTATTTGGGTTTCAAACGTTTATTTTCTTTTTCGCGAACTACTTGATTGACTAGTCGATGGTCTCGCTTCGAACATTTTAGTGCCTTAAAAAGTTAATATTCAATTGTTTCGTTAGGATAAAAGACAAGCGCAGCAGTCTGTTGTAAACTAGTGACTGCAAAGTTATCAATCGAAAAGATATCGATGCCTAGTCAGAGGATGAGCCCTCACAACTCAGATAATCATTTTAGATCTATTTTTTAGCAATTGACATGCTCCGCTACTTTTAAAGTATAAATTATTTGTGAATAAGGAAAAAGATTCCCGCTCCTACTAAAAATCTCTTTTTTCCTATTCACAAATAATTTATACTTTAACTCAGATAATGTCAAAATTTTAGCTTGGTAAAAGAAGATGACCCACAAGCCTGAGAGATTTTCTTGACGATTTTTGAAGATCGCCTAACCGCACTGGGCTCGTGTGGTGGGCCCCCTCTCAATATGAGAGGATTTTACCCAACAGTAAGATAGTAATGGTTCGGTAATGAAAAAAAACTACAAATATACTATTTATAATGGTAAGTTCAGGAAAACCTGTTTGTGGATGCCAAAATTAATTGTCTGGGATCGGAATCGAAGCCACAGTATGCACGTAAGGTCAGAATTAATCATTATGCCAATTAATTGTGTAAAAATTACTACAATTTATATTGCAATGCCTTTTATCAAATTTTAAAACTTTTATAAAATTGTTTAATAATTATTTTTTGTTACATCACCCACACGTAACTTGAACGTGTTCATAACTTCAAATAAACTTATATTACTCAATGGGGAAACGGAACTAGAGGAAAAAAATAATTCAACTCGCTAGCGCACGTTATGGTACGTAAAGAATAAAAATAAAAACTAGGATGATTCCAGATTTCTAGAACATTACTTTCACGCCAAGCTTGGTTATGCGCGTGATGTTGCCAGTTCCATGATTTGCTACCAAGCAAAGTTAGCTTTTCTACTACAACAATAGATTTGGTATGCAATTGGTGCAAAAATGATTTTGGTGCTTCTAAGCAAACCTCATAGGGTTGTGGCCTCTTTCCTCGCAACAATCTTGGATGACGTCACGCCTTCTCTTTCTATTCGCAGTCGAATGAATCCTTAACAAATCATTAACCTTTATTTAAAAATGGTCCGTTAAATCACAAGTAAAACTAATGAAACTAATATTAAAACACTAGTAAAACTATATATAACTTCTTCTCGCTATTTCATATTGCCATAATGAAATAATAATAAAACGTACCTCCAATTAGGTATATTTAAAGCTTTTGCTCAATAAATCAGCGCCATCTAGTGATGAAGTTCAGATTTATAATTGATAATAGTTATGATGTTATTTCCAACATTTAAAAGTGGCTACCCTGACCTAAACAGGTAGTTTAGACATATCAAACCTTAGATAAAGTCTATCTTGCAAGAAAATCTGTCAGGCGTGCTAGTTTCCTCATCGCGATTTCTTACAGTGGGCAACTGATTAAATTGATTATATAATTGTTAATAAATACACAAATAATGAAATTTCAGAGATGTGTGCCTTTCAAGGTCCACGCAAAATGATTAAGACCAGCCGTTTAGTTAAAATATATACATAATAGTTTTATTTTCCATTTTTTTGCTAACAGTACTGAGGTGCAAAATTTACATGTTGCACACACGGACCAACCTACAATATAATGTAGGCCAATGTCACTTCTTAGAGATATGCGTGTCAATAAAACAACAAAAAATTGTGACACAGCATTATATACATGGCCGTGTGGGGCCGGCCGGCTTTAAAATTGTCCCACCCCTCTCCACCCATGGGAGTCGTAAGAGCCGACTGAGGGAAAGTGGGCAGCAGCACTCCCTCGAGTATTAACAACATCCACTGCGATCGCCAACCCGCCTGCCAAGCGTGGCGATTACGGCACTATACCCCCAATTTGGGGAGGCCTATGTCCAGCACATATACCTGCAACATATACCTCGATATACATATAATGTCAATTGTCATAATAATTACTAAAATAAATGCGACATTTTTGAAAAAGTTGCTAGTTCGTGAATAACGTCTTAACGACTCAACGGACTTGATTTGGTAAGTAGAGAGATGAGATAATCCAGTGATTAGCAATAGTATACTTTTATCCCGAACTCCCGTAGGGCATTTTTTTATTAATCATGCGTTTTTCATTCCTAAGTTTTGAAGATCACGCACACCAAGTTGTCAATAAAAGTTATTGTATACATAAGTAATAATGAGACCATTATACTACGACACCATTTGATCATTCCCCATTAGAACAGGCCAGGTCATGGAAGTTTTCACGCTGAACTCGTATAATATGTTATATTTCTTCAGGAGAAGACGAGATAATTTTTGAAGCGACCATCTATCGCCATGAAAATTAGTATGTAACTTGCATACTACTTTCCTTGCATTCCAATTGTCCTATGTTTGTGATATATCTTGAATATTGGAGATACTCTACCGTGATATAACCATTTCTTATTTATTAAATTTAATTGAGGTAATCGTAGAAGCCTGTTTTTTGAACTAAACTATTGTAATGCATTATTCACGGTCTTTTTAATAATAAGGTTAACAGAAATCTTGGCTTGGTTTACTTTGAATTAAATAAGGCTAATGTAGGTTTTTATTTTTATAATAAATTATACCTTTACAGAGTAATTAATCAAAGCATTTGATAGTGTCTACAGTCTAATCGAATGGGAACAAATACTGAGGTATAAGCTAGTGTTTTTACGTATTATAGATTCACATGGTTTGACATGATACAAATAAAATAATACAGCGCTCTTTTATATTTAGAATAGAGTTTTAACGTCTTATACTTTTTCGTAAAGAGGTCTTAAGGAAGCGGAATCTTAATACAAGAACAATATATCTGGCATAATAACGGTCCTTTGCCTGAATAAATAAATAAAAAAATATACATTTGGCTGAAGAGTGGCGCCAAGTTTATGCATAGTGGATAAATTTGTGTTATGCTTGGATAAAATGGGTATTATTGGCTTGGACGGAACAAGTGTGTTGTTGAGATTATTTATGATCAGCAGAATCTAGCTTTCTATAGAAATAGAAAACTAGATTATGCGTAGACTAGAGAATGTAACTTCGAATCTACGGCATACTAATGATCTCTATGCATCAATTTCTATCACATAGGAACCATGCATTCTGACTATACGTGTCCTAAATTTCATGATGATCGATGCAGTAGTTATGGCATAAAAGCCTAACAAACAAACTCAATTTCGCATTTATAATATTACGTAAAAATTATAAATGGTTTAAAAACTAAAAACACTAGCAGACTTTTCGTCCTACTGGTCGTAATTCTAAGTCATGAAATTGTAATCATCGGTATAATACATTATATGCAATGGTTCACTCTTGTGAACAAATTGTTATATACCATATTGTTGACTAGCAATGTAAATTAAGCTTAAAAAATACTGAAAATAATGCTGTTACCTTAACAAAAAACTTAATTACACTAAAAGGAATCGCCAAAATCAATTTGCAACCTACGAAGATTTAGCTCACTAACGATAACATCTACAAATAAGTTACTAGCTTTCTTTGTATCTTGTTAATTTGCTAAATTGCTGAACTAATTTCAGTACAATTGATACGGGATGAAACCTTCAGCTTTCTTTCGAGTTGGTTCATATCGAGTATAACAATTAGGTAGGATCATGTTGCTTGAATTACAAATCCATCCAACAGCATTTCATCGTCCACTGCTGGACATAGGCCTCCCCAAAATGGGGGTTTTATCATAAACGCCACGCTTGGCAGGCGGGTTGGCGATCGCAGTGGATGTTTTTAGTACACAGGGGAACGCTGCTGCCCGGTCCCCCGGTAATCCCTTAGTCGGCTTTTACGACTCTCATAGGAAGAGACGGGGTGAAGGTATTCTTGCAAAATTTTAATTACAAATACTTATTCTAAAATCTAATTTACAAAAAGGAAGGTTCTTCCAACATACTTTTTTTCCTTTCCAAGGACCTTTTTTTGTTGTTAAGGCGGGAACGTTTATTAGCACATACAGAACATCTGTAGATAGACACAAAATGCTATACAGAGACTAAGACTAAGATTCTAAATTAAAGTCTTAACTAACTAAAGTCCTAACTGCATTGCTAGGCTCGGTAAGGTTTACCACCGAAGGAATGTAACATGGTTCCAGTGGCCCGCCAATAAAGGCGGAGAGACGGCACACGGCGGGTTTCTTTAGTGGGTCCAGGCCCCATACTACCCTGGTCGTTGCCCCGAACGATAGGGTGTGCGGTTAGGAACATTTTTTCCCGCCATAACAAAAAAAAAGGCTCGGTAAGGTTCTGTGTGGCTAACAGGCTAAAGCTCAGCTTTTTGATGCAATAAATTACAGCACTGATTTTCAGCTATAGCCTTAGGTTAGTAGCAAAATTTCTTAAGTACCTAACCGCACACCCTGTCATTCGGGGCAACGAACCCCGGTGGTAGGTAGGTGGCTAGTGTGGGGCCCTCACCCACTCAATAAACGCGCCGCGTCTCTCCGCCTGTATTGGCAGACCACTTCCTTCCCAAGGACGTGGTTTTTTAGAAGGAATAGGGTAATAGAACTTTGTATGCCTGGTCCACTGTCAAAAGGACAACTCATTTAGGAATAACAGTATATAACCGTATTTAAATATATGAATATATCTTGGCTATATGCCATAGTAAGTAACTGTAACGAAGAATTCTCATATTCATTACTGAGAGCCGCGGATTCGTGTGCTTTGTATATTATGTTAACAGAAAACACACATTACTTACTTAACACTAACCCGTAGTGTTTATAAAAATCGTTGTTTCTTAAAATTGTTATAAGTATGCATTAAACTTTTAGATCATATCTCAGGTTCCCGATATAGTAGCGGGATAAAAGGTATACCAGTTTTTAAGTCTAATCAAGAGCTATTAAATAAATAACTTATATCAACATCCGTTCAGTATTTTTGCGTGATGCGCGAACGAACAAACACGACAAACTGACAAACAGACAGAAAACCTAAAAAAATGTTTTGTGTTCAGACATGCTTATATAGCCTAATATGAGGTTTCGGTTCGATCCCCGGGTCAGGCAGTGTTATTGAGCTTTTTCGTAAAAGAAAAATGCTCAGTAGCAACCCGGAGTTTAGAAATGTGCCCCCTATTACGTGGGACTTAATCAGCTGGCGAACCGTAAGTGTATAATACACCTCTGCCTACCCCTTCGGGGAATACAGGCGTGATGCTATGTTTATGTTTGTTCTATGTTTAATACAATATTTTTTGCTCGAATATCTTAAATGTACAAACACAGGTCTGTTACAGCCTTGTAATAGCTAACTATTATGAAGGTATCACAGTAATTTTTAGATCAGGGCCAAGTGTCTAAGAAATCAAACTGACATAATTGAAATCTATCCAGCAGTTTTTCCGGGATGTGCCCCTAACCACAGACTTCTATCATTTTGATTATATAGATACCTATCAATAGCAGAAACTCGTATGTGTGGATGAATATGTTATGTAATTGAGGGTTCAACCCCCACTGACTTCAGTTTTATTTATGCGATCCACAATGTGTATTTTACGACCATGTATTTTGATCCCCATAGAGAATGTTTTTTATACTCCAATTTATCACAGTAATATTCGCTCTCATATAGCTTTTCTATACGTGGATTTTAAACAGGCATACGGCCAATCTGATTGTAAGCGGTTACCATAGCTTATAGACGCTAGTGACACCAAAAGCATAACTCGCACGCCGCCATCTCCAAGGAGAGGTTAGGAAGGATATTAAAGAAAGAACAGGAAGGATAGCAAGGAGGGAATAGGTAGGGGGTTTGAGCATCTGGCGCTCTCATTCACCATACGAAGCACAACGGCAGGAGTACCATACCATTGTTTCACGCTAATCTTCTGTCAGGAAAACTCAGTGGAAGAAAATTTTGAGCCTTAGAGTCGCATGATATTCTCGGTGGTTTGTGGAAGTTGACTTTGGAATTGTCTTTGGAATAGTCTCACTTTGGAATTGCTAATACGTTACGGCCTTAATTCTTCCCAGTCTACAGGAAGACTTTTGAAGTAGCTGAGCATGTCAAGTGCTAAAATACAGATCAAAATGTCAATAATATGTTTATCTGTAAAGAGTCCACACGTTCACTTTAAGGCCCTTTCACAATCATGTTTTAAAAATCCTTCGCGCTATGAACATCATCGATTAAATGTTAATAGTCTAAACTTCAGAAGTTCGCTCAAGTTTTGGTGAAGTTTAAGGCTAGAACTGCGATAACTTATTAGTAATTTATCAGAGAGCAAATTTCACAGTCACTGTTCACTGTCCCTCAAACGATAATTTTCAAACTTATGAGTTAAATTTGCATTATTTATTAGATTTTATCTGTAATAAATATTCCACAAATTCAGCTTTAAAAATAAGGCAAAACCCCAGCACTTTCCCAAAAACTGTATGGTTGTCTGTAAAGTCTGTTTGCGGATGATAATTTTATGTGAAAACGTCATTTATGTCGATAGATGCGTCACAAGCCGAACGCTTAGGCTGATCGTGTCGTAGAGGGCCACCGAAGTAATCCAACACAGTACCAGTGGTCCGTCAACACAGGCGGAGAGACGGCACACGGCGGGTTTATTTAGTGGGTGAGGGGCCCACACTACCCTGTTCGTTGCCCCGAACGATGGGGTGTGCGGTTAGGTACATTTTTTCCCGTCTAAACAAAAAAAGGCCGATCGTGCCTCTCTATCGCTTGTTTCGCGCTCTCGCTTGCACGCTTGGCTCAGGCGGAACGTGACAGTGAGTTATGCTTTTTCGTGCGTGCAGGCAGCGTTCATTGATTTATAAGACGTTATCAAGTCAAAAGTCATTAGATATTATAATAGTTTTTATTTAATTGCAAGACTAGTCTAAAAGGACTTTGGGCAGGTATCCGATACATTAATACAGTGGCTTATTCCTCTACCTTCCAAATTTCATCCAAATTCTCTGTTGTTAAGGCGTGATTGACGAACAAATATCTTCACAAAATTTATAATATTGGTAGGAATACGATACTTGCAAATTATTGATAGTTTGCAAAAGACTGCAAGATATTACTTCTAGAGCACAGGTCTTAAGTTGGACCCCTATCCCGAGGTCAAAACTTCAAGACAAGAAGCATTTAGAGGAAACTTTCAGAAATATTTATGTGCATATTCGTTCACAAACCATACGCTTGGTGAACGGGAACAGCACACGGAGCCATTTCTGCCAATCCGCGTTAAGCCAGCATAAGCATGGGCTTTAGTTGAACCCCTGAGAAGAGACCCTGCACAGTAATGGATTGAGAAAAACCTTGGATCACGATTGTTTTGTTTTATAAACTATATTTAATACATCCACAATCGATTCTCAAGCCATTATTGAACAGAAAACAATCGTTATTTACAAATGCAATAAGTCTCATACATAATATTATTGTATATCAGTAACAACAGCGTCCTTGCTACATTTAGAGAGGAACCTTTCAAAAATTCCTTTTGTATCCAACTAGCTGTAATACGCGGAGTTATACGCGTAAAATTTTATAATTTTGTTACGCATATGAAATATATCGTGTCGCCTTCTATGGTAATTTGGTGTAGTGGTTTAGATACGAACCTCGTGCTGACCCTTAATGGGTTCAATTCGCAGTCTTTACAATTCTTTGTTATTCTGAGTGTTGATACTTTGTGCATTGTAAAGTCCCCTACGATATAATAATTATACACTAATACAAGAAAATTATCCCTACTGTTATACTTTCTGATTTTTATGCGATATTTATCACATTATGAAATATATAATAATGCTACTTTAAAATTTGTCGGTATCTGTCGCATTTACTTGACTTCCCATTATCCTGATGTCCACTCGTGACCATGAATACTGTAAATTATTCCAAACGTCAGGGTAGTAGCGATACATTATTTTATACTACTTGAGTGGCAATAGTGCGGCGGACGGTAGTGTAACCGACTTTCGTGCACGAGGTCGTGGGTTCGATTCCCACTCAGTACAATTATTTGTGTGATGAACACAGATATTTATACTGTGTCTGAGTTTTTCTATCTATTATATGTATGTATTTAAATAAAAAAGTAATAATTATGTATTATATCTGTAATCTGGTACTCATAGCACAAGCGTTAAGCTTAGTTTGAGACCAGACGACGTTGTGTGAAAAATATCCGTAAATATTTATTTATTTATTAAACATACGGCCTACCTGATGGTAAACGTTTACCGTAGCCTATTGACGCGCAGCACTAGAGGTATCACTCGCGCGTCACTATCTCCAAGGAAAGGGATAAGAGGTGGATAGGTAGGATATTAAGGAGAGGATAGGAAGGATAAGGATTAGCCGTGTGGGGCCGGCTTTAGAATTGTCCCACCCCTCTCCACCCATGGGAGTCATAAGAGCCGACTGAGGGAGTCGACTGAGGGAGTCGGCTCTTACGACTCCCATGGGGATACCGGGGGAGTGGGCAGCAGCACTCCTTCGAGTATTAACAACATCCACTGCGATCGTCAACCCGCCTGCCAAGCGTGGCGATTACGGCACTATCCCCCATTCTTGGGGAGGCCTATGTCCAGCAGTGGAAGTTAAAAGGCTGATGGATGGATGGATGGATGGATGGAGGAAGGATAATAAGGAGAGGATAGGTAGGGGATTTGGGCTTCCGGCGCTCTTACTCACGATACGATCCACAACGGTTGGAACATCTACCGTTGTTTCACGCAGATCTTTTGTAAGGGGGTGGTAGGTACTTTCTTTTCACTACCCAAATATTATTTTACGTGTTTTTTTAAACAGTATTATTAGTTTAAAACTTTCGCAATCTGTGTTAATATTATAAAAAAAATAGTTTCAGATAAAAATAGAACCTTTTATCAGTATAATTTAATCAAGTTTTCCAATTGTTACAGAACTGCGTGAGGCCTTCGAAGCTGAGGCTCAGGAAGTAAAGAAACCTCGTCTGCTCCTCTCCGCCGCTGTTCCTGTGGGTCCTGACAACATCAAGGGTGGCTATGATGTACCTGCAGTCGCTAGGTATGCATCTAAATATTTCACCACGCTTTACATAAAGGAATCCCTCAACGTAATTTGATGTTTGAAATATCTATTACACGAGTAATAATATATATTTTTTGTGTCGTATCATTTGTCATTGAACTCCTTCGAAACGCCTGGTCCGATTTTGATGATTTTTTTTTGTGTATTTTTGAGCCAGTAGTGGGATGGTTTAGATTCACATTTGGACCCGCTAGATAGCGCCACGGTAGGATTTTTTCTTCAATTTATTCTAATTTAAAACATATATCTACCCAATAAAAAAATTTCCCTCAACAACAACCCCGTTTTTTCTGATCATAATCCATAGAAGCTAAAATAAATAACTCCATCTAAACGAAACGCCAATATTCGGACAGAACAACGTCTGTCGAGTCTGCTAGTTTTTATATAACAAAGAAAGAAAGAGAAAGAAATCCTTTTATTTTGGTCTCTACAATATCGTTAAAAAAATGAATACATTTATTAACTAAGCCCTCAATAATAAATTATGATATAGAAGCCAAAAAAGGTCTTGCCTCAGCTAATGTTGCTGCGCGAAAACACCGCAGTGCTGGTTTTTAGGCAGAACCATTGGAGTACGAATACGAACCGCCACCGCAATATAAATCAACTAATAGTAAATAAATACATACATAAATACAAGGGGAAAAGATGCAAAAGATATGTTCGTGTGTTAGTTACTGAACTTCTTCTAAACAACTGGATCGATTTCGTTATTTTTGGTGAAACGTAGAAAACTCATTTAAAAAAAAAAGGAAGTTTTCAATTAATACTTTCAAATAAAATTCAATTATCAGTTTGACAGAGTAATGACCAGATACTGCATAACATGCGTGGATACTACTGTGATGTGGGCTGATAGTGTATTCAAATGCAGCTGAAGGCAAAAGTTTACAATCGTTGAGGAAAAATGTTGTCAAGTGCAGATCATATCAGTTTTTAAACTATTTATGACTTGTTGCCTTTTTCTTAAGCACCCCCTCTCCATTTTTGATACATAGTAGGTATATAATATAATATTGCATCATCGGAGCATAAAGGTACTTACATACTATTTCTGTACAATTTTCAACGGTAGCTACTAGAATCCCTTCGTTTTTTCAATATCAACCCAAATTATTTATACTTATTGGATAAAAAATTCGTAGTCACACAATAGCTGAGAAATTTTCTTCCGCTAATATTTTTTATACATTGTACAAGCTTCAACAATTTTCTCACATACAAACATATTGTACTTGTAGGTAGTAACGCAAACTTATTAATTACCTAAGTAGTAGATTTTACCCGCGATTTCGCCGACGTGGACTTCAGAAATCAGAATATAAATACTCTCTAACTACACTAATGATTTCTATATAAAAATTGCTATCCTATGGAACACACCCTTTTCTTCCGGGATACAAAAAAGCCATCCAAGTCTTTTCCGGATTCTGGACTATATTAATGCTAGTTAAAGTACAAATTTATTTGTGAATAAGGAAAAATAGATTTTTAGTACAAGTGGGAATAAATCTGTACTTTAAAAGTAGCCGAGCATGTCAAATGCTAAAAAATATAGATCAAAAATGTTTATGTGATATAATGATGATAGTTATTAGCTAGAATATTTCTGGTGTGAAAGCGTAACAAACACACAACTAAACAAACAAACGCACTTACGCATTTATAATATTAGTAAGGATACTTCTATTCTGTCTATCAATCTAATTTAAACCTTAACTCTTTTGAACAAAGTGTTGGTTGTTTAAATTAGCTCTCTATCTACAATATACCTACGAGTATATTTTAATACTACCACGAACTTCTCTGTTTCTAAAACGTCTATCACGTAGACGTATTTCGGTACGTCTATCAGAAACAGTGAATTTGTTATGAAGTTATACATTTCCGTTGCTTAATTTATTTCAAATTTGTTTATAATGATGTACCTGTTTCTGAGAACAGCTCAAACATTGTTCATGTAATTTTCATAACAAAACAAGATTAAGCTTACTTATTCAATATATTCATTAATTTAAGAGAAATGTTACTATACAAAATTTAATTTGACTTTGAGAAGTAAGACCAAAGACTAGATAATAAAAGATTTGATAAAATTATTCTCAACTCTCATTTCAAATACCCGAGTGCTATAGGTTCGATTCCCACACAGGACAACTCTTTGTGTGATCCAAAATTGGTTGTTTAGAGTCTGGATGTACTTTGAATGTATGGGCATTGAGATCTTAAACATTATGCCTATAACGCTTTTTTTAGTCTATACTTTTTGTTTAATTATTGCTTTTTGTAGCAGATGCATCTCGGTCCACATGATGGTAACTGGTAATCTGCACTCAAGGATTACACAATACTAAGTGTACTACCAAGCTGTCGCTTACTATTTCTTCACCTTTTCATTCCCTCTATCATAATTCCAGTACACCTGCTCATCCCCTTTTTATCATGCTTATTCCCCAGTCTATTCTCTGTCTATGATTCTTCCTCATCACATCCTATCCATATCCCTGGGACAGGCAACACGTGAAAGTAGCCGCTTGCCATTAGACGGGCCGTAAGCTTATTTGTTCTTTTTACTTGCCTGTTATAAAACAATATTTACGCTACCATGGTGTTCACGATTATTGTATTTTGCCATTTCAATTCAAATTATTTCTTGCCATATTTAGCAGCAATTTACAATATAATTACAAAACCATTTCATGTTAAAGCTTCTAAGAGCCTTTAATATAGCGTTGTTTATGTCGTGGATTGGGAATCGTAAGTCAATTAATTTCTTGTGGTGTAAGTTTCCTACTCTCGTTTCCTAATTGATACTTTGATTAGGGGTATTATGGCGACGAAGGATTAAAAAAGAGTGTCACCTACCCATTACATTCCAGTTGAACAAATAACGCCTAAATAGAAAACCCAAATGCAACTGACGCAAAATTTACAAAAAAACTGGGCCTAGCCAAGTTGCATTCTATGATCGCTAACGCTATAGAAAACTATTTAAATGTATGGGAATTTGATATTTTTAAAGCTATCTATAACGCTAAGCCACGTGACGTAACGTTAGAGATGTCCGATTTCCATACATTTTAATAATTTTCTATAGCATTAGCGATCATAGAATGCAACTTGGCTAGGCCCACTGGATAGACAGAGCTCATGCATTGCAGCTTCATGAGCTTAATAATTTAAATTACCAAGTAGACTTTCTTCAATAATTTTCAATTAATGAATTTGTATTCTTTCTTAACCAACTTAAACTTTCGCCTCTGTCAAACCCCTCGCTTACCAATCCCCGAATCCACTGAAATATCTTCACTTGTAGGTACTTGGTAGTAATACTGAGCAATATTCAGTTCACTGTTTGTAGCGATCATAGATATTAAATCTATGGTAGCGATCAACACGATATTAGTTCGAAAATATTACCAGAAACTGCTTGTCAGTTTTATTGAAGGTTTGAGTTCAAAGGGGTGTTAAATGCAAAGATAGTGGAGTGTTTTAGATACCGGCCTGCCGCTCGAGTATTTTGGGTTAAATTTCCATACTGGACAACTCTTTGTGTGATCCACAAATGGTTGTTAGTGTGCTTTGTGCCCGTGAAATTGTATGTTTGTAAAGTCCCCCACGATACAAGGATTATTTCTTAAGACAGAGAATTATCTTTTTAAAAAAATGTATATTATTGCACAATCAAGGTTTTATTCGATATTATTCAAGGTGTGTTTTGGAGTAACAATACTTTTCTTCTCTATCAGCTACCTGGATTTTATCAACGTTATGGCATACGATTTCCACGGCAAATGGGAGAGAGAGACAGGTCACAACGCCCCCCTTTACGCCCCCTCCTCCGACTCTGAGTGGAGGAAACAGCTGTCTGTTGACCACGCGGCACATTTGTGGGTCAAACTTGGCGCCCCTAAAGAGAAGCTTATTATAGGTAAGTGTCAATTTTTAAAATTCTCTGTGATCTTAAAATATAGACTCACGGCACAAAAACTACTATCGGAAAAAAATTCTAGAAGAACATTTTAAGCATAAAATTGGATATTTTGTTATTTTTATTCCCATTTTCAGCAGTTGACAATGCTTGACCTCTTTTTTTTCACCAGGATACAAATTGCGAAATCTAAATTTATAGCCATGATCAGGATTTGAAACTGCGTCGCCTGGACTATCATTCCAGACTCTCTGCTGAGCTATTGTGACATTTACTTGTGACTATTAATTTCCATACCTAACACATTTCTTCGTAACGTCTAAAGATGGGTTTTATTTTCGATTTCAAATTTTCGCAACTCATGAGATCAAAGTTTAAATTTAAAGGAGTAGCTAGTAACTAATGTTAATCACAGATAGGATAAGTCTGGTGGTCGACTGTATTAAATACCGACATCCGTTGCCGTGTAGTGTGGATTCCATTCCCACACAAACCAATTATTATTTGTGTAAAAAATGGTTGTCCTCAAGCTGGATTTAGTTTGTGTCCGTTAAATTGTATATTTAGTTACATATTATACCTATATGAAGTCCCTCACGATACACCAATTATTCACAGGTACTTTTTCTTTAAGGAAAGATGATAATATATTCCATATTAACATTATCTGAAGATATTGTAAAGTATCAATAGTATAATCTATGACTTGCTAAATAATATACATAACAATGTTTAACCAAAAAAATATTAAATACCAATTATTACCAAAAAAATAATATGAAATTATTAACATATTTTAAAGTATTTCACATAATTATTTTTGTAAAGTACCTACAAAGATAACCAAGAATTTAGCAATGTCGAGAACCTTTAGGTACTGATGTATAACATTACATACAGGTATGCCGACGTATGGACGAACATTCACGCTGTCTAACCCGACTAACTTCAAAGTGAATTCTCCTGCCAGCGGGGGTGGAAAGGCCGGCGAGTACACCAAAGAGAGTGGCTTCCTCGCCTATTACGAGGTAAATACAGTCTACATAAATAAATGCGACTACAACAAATTTATAGTAATACATTGCTGTAAAATAATAAATTACTATGAAAACTATAGCTGTTTTTGCTGTCATGAATAGATGGTTAGGCCGTGAAGTTGGAATTGATTAGTATTAGAATCAACGGTTGCTTTATAAATTAGCTAGCCTTTTATATTTTAGGTTATCGATATAGTAGCGGGATAAAATGTATACAAGTTTTTAAGTCTAATCAAGAGCTATTAAATAAAATATATTGCATCAAAATCCGTTCAGTAGTTTTTTCGTGATGCGTCACCGAATAAACATACATCCAGACAAAAATTCTTAAAAAAATTGTCTTGTGTTTAGACACGCCTATACATGTGTCCGGACATGGACTAGCGATATTCTAAATACTTAAATATAA
Organism: Leucoma salicis; assembly: GCA_948253155.1. Classification (NCBI taxonomy): domain Eukaryota; kingdom Metazoa; phylum Arthropoda; class Insecta; order Lepidoptera; family Erebidae; genus Leucoma; species Leucoma salicis. The sequence continues at coordinate 3,042,096 of OX411812.1, forward strand.
ACTATTAAATACAATTACACTCTAGGCTTGGGCCCAAAGCACTTTTCGCTTTTAATGATTTTCTGTTTAGGGTTCCGACAAAGGCATTTTGTGCTTGATACAACAACAACAACAACAACTTGAAACACAATAACTCTTAAAGTATTTACATACCGTTGTGAATTTTATGTTGTATTGTTGCTTAGCTCAAAATCTGACGATCTAGGCAAAAAAATAAAAATGGTTTCGGGGGCGTTTTTGTAGTAATTAACAATTATTGGTTCAATTGCATAATTCTTCGTGTTTTTTCGACTTTTAAATTTTTTTTCAAAAGTTATGGAATTGTGAACACGTTGACTTGTAATGCAGACGGTAGTCAATATTATTGCCTTTCGAATAAGCCTCTTTTTATCTCAGTATGACTAAAACTTTGAGAGATATTATTTTTTTTGTACTCGCTCGGCTATAGAGCATATTTCAACAAAAAAAAAACAAAATGGCTGCCACATAGCGGGGAAGTGTATTGGAGCCAAGCCTAGAGTGTAATTAAACTTTAAAATAGTTTATATTTAAGTATTTAGAATATCGCTAGTCCATGTCCGGACACACAATATATTACAGACATTTTTTTCTCAAATATCTTAAATGACACAGCATCTGTTACAGCTATAAAATAGTATCTATAGATTATAGATTAATAATGCGTGCGCATCAGTTTTCTAGCAAAAAGTCATTACAAATTCGCTCTTCGTAGCTTTAGAATATTTTCACAGTAGTTTATTCTATTAAATACTAATCCATAATATAGGAAAGAAAGAAGAAGTCGCTGTGCGTGCCTGTCTGTTTTACTGTTTAGGTCTTCGAAACCACGCAACAAGTTTTGAAACGGTTCACTTTCATTAGGATTTTTTTCAATGAAGGTTCATGGCATACATAATCTTTTTTAAAAACACAATATCAAACAATTCATCCTAAAGGTCTTCAATTATTTATAGTAAACTAGCTGATACGGCAAACATCGTACCGCCCGCGCCATTTCTTCTCTTGTGAGTATTTTCTGGGCCGTGTGGGGCTTGCTTTAGAATTGTACCACCCCTCTCCACCCATGGGAGTCGTAAGAGCTGACTGAGGGAATACCGGGGGGAGTGGGCAGCAGCACTCCCTCAAGTATTAACAACATCCACTGCGATCGCTGTTTACCACTTCTGGTAAATTAAAATCAGTCGGATTATCAATCATTCCAGATACTTTTGATGTATAGAAAGTAACTCACAGTCTTCTGTCTCATTCACTCACTCGTCACATTATGCGTTTGTTTAAAATTTTCTGATACATTTTTTAAATTTTCTTTTATACAAACTTTGTCCTGACAATAAGGAATACAAAAAAAAGAATTATTCAATTTGGTGCAGTCATTATGCGGGTAGGGTACATTTCAACGATCCATTTTTATTTATATAGATAGATTAAGTAGGGACAGACCGCTAATAAACATTTACTAAAATACAATAGTTGTATCTACAAGCATCAGCTATAAAGATTTTTGTAATTACGAGCTATAATGACTTAATAAATTTTACTGACTAGTTCCGATCAGCCAGGTTTCAAGCCTTATAAAACCACTTCACTGATAGAAAACAGACAGTTATACGAACAAAACCCAATAATATTAAAATAAATCAGTGTGAAAATGATATTGTCTATTGTCTACCGAGAATTTCTTAACATAATGGCTTTGTTCAACTAAAATCAACAGTACAAATGTGGTGAACTTCAGTTCAGATAAGAGGATCAAGTTATATTAAAAAAAAACATAACATACTCGTTTTACATACCCATGTTTCGCCAGCTATGTTTAAGTCCCACGTAATAGGGGGCGAGCCTACTGCCGTCTAGCAAGCACAATTCCAAACTCCGGGCTGCTACTGAGAATTTCTCTTTTTAAGAAAAAGCTCAACAACACTGCCCGACCCGGGAATCGAACCCGAGACCTCATGATCAGCAGTCGCTTACACTACCGCTGGACCACAGAGGCAGTTCTTATATTTACGAAGGCATCGAGTATTAAAAAAAAACTTCAATTTTGAAATGTGATTTCTGCGGAGAATCTGTGGAGTGAGGCTGACTGACCGCATTCGTAACGACGACGTAAGAGAGCGTGTAGGTATGAAAGAGAGTATTGGTGTAAAGATGCGAAAGGGAATGCTCCGATGGTTCGGACATCTGGAAAGAATACCGGATGAGCGGCTGGTTAAGAAGATATTATACAATGCGAAAGTGGAAGGATGTAGGTACAGGGAGAGACCGAGACTCACCTACCTAGACCAAATCGGTCATGTATTGATGGAAGGTGGAGTCAGGAGTCTCCGAAACTGGCGAGCGTGTATGAAGAGAATTATGAATGTTGAGGAAGTGAGAGATGTATGCAAGAATATAGCCTCTTGGCACTCTGTTCCCTCAGCCTACCCTGCAAGGGAAATGGCGTGATGATAAGTAAGTAAGTAATTTCAAAAAAACTAAGATTAATCATTCTAATAGTTCCGTGATCTAATGTACCTAATATTAATCACAGGTCTGCGAGATTCTGCGAAACGGCGGTACTTACGTATGGGATGACGAAATGAAAGTCCCTTACGCCATCAACGGTGATCAATGGGTTGGCTTTGACGATGAAAAATCCATCAGAAACAAGATGAGGTAGTTTTGTTAATAAATAAGCACTAAAAACATATTATAAAGTAGTCCTATTTTAAAAACATTTTTCTAAAGAGAGAACCATGCACTAGGGAATGTGCCTTGTCGATTGTAGACAACTATTTGTTGTTTTGTTAAGAACAGTTCTATGGGACATCCCATAACAATCGGAACGCGCACCTGTGCAGTCTACTGTTAATATAAATTACACAAATATAAGTCTTGAAGGAGAACCGAATACAATAACACTTTGTGCCTGGGGATAACATTTTCGGAAAACACACACCTGCAGTTTAAACAATCAGGAAATTAGATCAGTAAGAATATTTAACCAATACTCACAACAGCTTCAATAAATTACCCATTTTGTCGGAGTCCTATTACACTGACGACTGAATTATAAATTACGACGATCTGAAATGCATTTATTTGTAGGTGGATCAAGGACAATGGCTTCGGAGGTGCTATGGTGTGGACTGTAGATATGGACGATTTCAGCGGCAGCGTGTGCGGTGGTGATGTGAAGTATCCACTTATTGGTGCTATGAGGTAATTCATAACTCATTAATATCGGATATCAGAGTAAACCTCAAAAAGTATTAAGAAAATGTCCGTGTGGTGATGGACTAATAATACACGTGTAACCACCCCATCCTTTCCCACGGGTGTCGTATGAGGCGACTAAGGCAAGTAAGAAATCGTCACCCATTGCATTACTAGTTGCAATGGGCATGACTGGTGGTAGGGCTGGGTACCAAGTGGGAGTACTCACTTTGTATTGGGCCTGAGCGGGTTGGTACCATCATCTCCCGTGTTACCGGCCATGAAGCACATCGTTTTGTTTTGGCTGTAGCAGGAGATAGCCGTTTATAATTCATTTCATATCTGTGAAATGAATTGGTGAGCAGCGGCTTGACAATACTCTCAACTTTATAGTAACTGTATAGTCGAGGCCATGGGCGACGGTTACCATTTACCATGAGATAGACCATCGCTCGTCTGCCACTACATGCAATAAAAAAAAATAGTAGTTTGTTTTTCAAATATGGCAAATATACTTACGCTAAAACAAAATTTAAGTAAGAAATATAGATCTTCTGATAATTACTTTTCCAATTCCAGAGAGGAACTTCGAGGTATTTCCCGAGGCAAAGACGCTAAAGATATTGACTGGTCAGAAGTTGCATCTAGCGCTGTCATAGAAGTAACTGAAAAACCGCAGCCGATCAAGATCAGCCTCTCTGACGTAATAAGCAAAGTCAAGAAACCAGTGAAAAGTATTATCATCAAGAATAACAACGCAGCTGCTCTTGATAAGAACAGTAAGTAACTTCAAATTATAGCAGATTTTAAACAAATAACATTAAACAGAAATTAATAATTTACCTAAATCGCCTGACCTGAAATAGCTGCCTCTAATCATGAGGTCACGGGTTCGATCCCCGGGTCGCGCAACGTTATTGAGCTTTTCCTAAAAAGAAAAATTCTCAGTAAGAGCCCGGAGTTTGAAAATGTGCCCGGTAGACGTCAATAGGCTCGCCCCCTATTACGTGGGACTTAAACATAGCTGGCGAGTCGTGGGTGTGTAATACACCTCTGCCTACCCCTTCGGGGAATACAGGCGCGATGCTATGTGTTGTTGTTGTGTTTGTTGTAATTCACTTTGTAAATCACGTATCATGAAAAATGTTTACTTGAAATATAATGTAGATAGTGAGATATTTAACAAATTAATGTAGATGACTATGCAATAACAAATTCATATTTTTGATCTAAGCGGAAAATGTCATGTAAGCTTCTTCATTACATTCGAATTTATGATCACGATTGGTGTTATGATCTCCAGCTTTATGGTTGAGGGCTTACCATATAATTTTCACTTCTATGTTAGATTGATTACCGTGCCTATATTTGTTAATATTTATTGTGTAATTCACTACGGCTACACCATATATGCAGCAATTAATATAAGTACCATCGGCGACTTTAATCAAAATTGCTTTAACAGCTTAAGTTAATAGCAATAGAAACTACTTTCACGTGTCTGTAATTGGTACCGTTTACAACCACAATGACTATCTATAATTTCAGTTCAAATAGACTTTCTAAAATTTACGTTATGTTTCAACCAAAATTTTTGATTCGCGTTACGTAAACTTCGATGATGACAACGATTTATAATTACAATAATTATATTTTTACCCACGATATACGCAGAATGGAGGCTATAACGTGAGACAAAAAATTTGAGACAAAATTGAATGTATTAGGCGTCTCACAAAACATTTCTTTTATTTTTATCTATTTTTTTGTTCGGGAATCACGCAAAAACTACTAAACGGATTTTGAAGAGACTTTTTTTCATTGGATAGCTCTTAAAAACTGGTATATATTTCATCCCGCTACTATATGCCGTGTGAGGCCGACACCAAGAATAGCTCCACCCCGTCTCTTCCTATGGGAGTCGTCTAAGGGATTACCGGGGGACCGGGCAGCAGCGTTCCCCTGTGTACTAAAAACATCCACTGCGATCGCCCACCCGCGTGCCAAGCGTGGCGATTATAGTAAAACCCCCATTTTGGGGAGGCCTTTGTCCAGCAGTGGACGATGAATGGCTGATGGATGGATGACTATATAGGTAGCCTGAGATATAAGTTAAAACTAGTTTTTGGCTGCGGCGGAGCTGCATACTTCTTAATATTGTTGAGTCCATAAACGACGGCTACCATTCACCATTAGGTAGACCCTGGCTTGGCAGACAACCCAACTATAAGCATTACAAACATTTTATATTTGCACTAAATTTAATATTATATATAACAATTTTCTGTAAGATTTAATTATCGAAACAGTATCTTGCACAATACCATTAAAACAACCTCAAGAGTTTTCTACAAAAAATAAGGATGTCTGACTTAGCAGAACATTTACTACGAAAAGTATTTAGTTTAACATTTTCAAACAAATGGAACCAAAACAAGAGGAAAGCGTGTTTGACATTAAAAGCTCGGCATCTATCCAGCGCAGTACCACAAGGGTCACTTTTAGGCCCTCTGTTGTTGCCAAGAATGGCTTAGACAATCTGACAATTCGTGACATAGTTGCTAAAAGTTTGAAAGATCGAATGCTTTTACGTTTAAGTGTTGCCAACGACCAGTATCGAAAGATCTCTGAAAATGAATCAACACATTTGTGCGCCCCAACATTTTTTGAATTATATGAGGAGCGAAATGTCTGCTTGAGCTGGCGCGGTAACCTAAATGGGTTTTGTGATTTAATGCCTTCAAGTTTATGACACTGCCGGTCGACAACTTAACAAGTATGTAAGAGCTTTATGGTTGTTCGAATGGGGCTGCAGTGAATAACATATCTTTAATAAAAAGCATTATATGCGTAACTATTATTTTGCCAACAGTCATTGATCTATAAATTAAGGATAGGTATACATAATTTGTGTTTAGAAATGGAAGCAAAAGTTGTATGGATCTTACTTAAAATAAATAAATATTCACGGACATTTTCACACAACGTCCTCTGGTCCCAGACTAAGCTTAACGCTTGTGCTATGGGTACCAGATTACGGATATAGTAGGTACATATATTACTTTTTTTTTGTAAATACATACTTATAATATATAGAAAACACCCAGACGCAGTACAAATATTTGTGTTCACCACACAAATAATTGTCCGGAGTGGAAATCGAACCCACGACCTCGTGCACGGAAGTCGGTTACACTACCGACTACGCCACGAAGCCCGTCAATGTATAGCAAAGCCAAATGTATAGCATTTATTACGCATTAATTTTATAAAATAAAACTTTTAACTGCGTGCGTGCGTGTAATGTACTCACTATTCAGAAAGAATGAGAGAAAAAGAGACAGTCAGTAAAATTTTCAAAAAAGATTTTAGAATTATTAGACAAGTTGATACATTGCGGGCATTGCGACTGCTCGCGCTGCTAGATTGTTTAATATTACTTTGGATTACAGATATAGTATATACGTAGAGTATACTACTCTGTCAAGAAAGTACCGGGAAAAGATCAATAATACACAAAATTTTTGTTATTCATCCAAATTTATTTTATCACCTTCAAAGTATTCAGAAACGATAGACTTACGCCAACGAATAATCCAATCACCAAAACATTTTTTAAACGCTGTTACCGGAATTGAGTTCAGTTCTCGCCGCGAATTCTTCTTTATGTCTTCTACCGATTAAAAACGGGTGCCACGAAGTGGTAATTTGAGTTTAGGAAAAAGAAAAACGTCGGCTGGAGCCATATCTGGTGAATATGGTGGTTGCTCGACGGTATTTGTTGAGTGTTTGGACAAAAATTCATTCATAATGATGGCCTTGTGCGAAGGCGCATTATCTTGGTGCAAAATCCAAGAATTTCCTTTCCACAAATCTGGCCTTTTTCGCCGAATTTGTTCTCTTAAACGCCGCGCAACAACCACAAAAAAAAACAAAAATTTGAATTTGGAACCATAAACAAATCATCCATTCCCAATACTTTCTTGACTGAATGTATACTATATCTATATATATTTTGATTTCTTGACGGGCCTCGTGCCGTATTCGGTAGTGTAACCGACTTCCGTGCAAGAGGTCGCGGGTTCGATTCCCACTCAGGACAATTATTTGTGTGATGAACACAGATATTTGTACTGCGTCTGGATGTTTTCTATCTATTATAAGTATGAATTTACAAAAAAAAAGTAATATATGTATTATATCCGTAATCTGGTACCCATAGCACAAGCGTTAAGCTTAGTTTGGGACCAGAGGAAGTAGTGTGTAGATATCCGTGAATATTTATTTATTTATCTTTGGATGTACGTGAAATGGTAGTGGTATAAGCATTTACCGTTATTTTTGTTGGGAGTTCGACACGGCCCATCATGATAAGTGGTAACCATACTGGATTTTGACAACACGAGGTACATAGGCACCATAAAAATGCATGCCATGCACTTTTATAACAATGAGAAATGTTGGCAAATGATTTGAAATATTAGTGAAAATTTTCATCTACGAGTATAGAGTATTATCCCGCAAATAAACGTGATACAGGATTCAAACTCACAACATTTCGCACGGGAATTCGCTATCTGAAAAGCCTCATCTCATTTATAATATAAACAGATATATTTCTGCAAAATATTGAAATATGAGTGTAATAATATTCATAGAGCTTCTAACTTGAAATAGCTTTTGATTCTCCCCGTCACTGATAGATGAGATTTCTGATAAATTTCCAACGCGTATCAAATTGCTTCATCATTTCAGACTAAAGATTTACGATGAGAGAAATTTAATATATTGAAATAGTTGGAATCATTTTACTTGTGCTGTCAATCATATGATACTTGGAATCAGTTTGGATCGGTTTCTTTTTGTGGAATTGAAGACTTCAATAAGTTTTAGAATATAAATTGATTGAAGGCAAAAAGTCATAACTGAATAGCTTTTTTTTGCGGTAGGTAGAGACCATTGTGTTTCATATGGTGAGTGAGAGTACCGGAGTCTTAAGCCCCATCCCTGTACGCGCCTTATTTTTTCCTATCCACCTCCTATGCCGATGGAGATGGCGACAAGCCTGTGATGGCTCTGGTTTTGCGTCTATAGGCTGCTGTAACCGATTAGGTACCATCAGGCAGGCCGTATGCTTGATTTCCACCCACGTAGAATGTTCTTTTTATTATTTATATTATACATATTTTTATTTGTACAGAGCGTGAACCTCAAATCCTCTGCTATTTGACATCATGGTCTTCCAAGAGGCCGTCTGGCGGCCGCTTCATGCCTGAGAACGTAGACCCTACGCTTTGCACTCACGTCATCTATGCTTTTGCCACACTCAAAGACCACAAACTTGCCGAAGGTGATGAGAAAGACGGTGAAATGTACGAGAAAGTTGTTGCTTTAAGAGAAAAGAACCCGAATCTAAAGGTCAGTTAATCTTGCAACCAAGAACCAACTAACTTCTTACTTTTTAAACATTTTGATCTATATCTTAGCACTTGACATGCTCAGCTACTCTTAAAGTACAAATTATAATTTGTGAATAAGGAAAAAGAGTATTTTAGTACGAGCGGGAATCGGACCTGCGTCCCTTCCTATCTGGGGATAGGAGGTTCCTATCTTACTTTTTGTTGATAATTATTTTGATCAGATGGCTTTATTTTTCTTACTTATAGAGGCAGATGAGCCACGGCCTCCTCATGATGCTCATATAATCAGTAATGCTAAAAAAATCTGCCAACCTGCAGTTTACCATTTCATTTCGCGGGTGGAAAATGAAAGAATAATAACATAACGGCTATCTTCACTACGACCAAAACACATCTAGGTATTATACGGTCACTCACATGGAAGATGGCAATACTGACCTGCTCGGGTCTGATAACAAATCAATATTCCTACTTGGTACCCAACCCTACCAACAGTAGGTAATGCAATGGGAAATAACTGGTTACTTACCTTAGTCGCCTCACCTCGTAAGATACCCAAAGGAAAGAATGGGCTGGTGATACTTGTATTCGTATTAGTCCGTCGTAACTCAGAATATGTATTCTGCAAAATTGGAAAGAGTAAATGCCAGAATCATGATATCTTCAAGACTAACTGATCAAGGACTGATAACGTGTCGTTTCATACGCCATGATCAGTCCAAAAACAGTATATAGCTTTAATTTTTAGAGTCACAGATGCAACTGATTGTATATTGCTGTATTTGTGTAATATTCTCATAATGTATCAAAAAATAAACGCATCAAAATTTACCACATCGTATGCCATTCCAGATTCTTTTGGCTATCGGCGGTTGGGCTTTCGGTTCCACTCCTTTCAAAGAACTGACCTCCAATGTGTTCCGCATGAACCAATTTGTGTATGAAGCCATCGAGTTCCTCAGAGACTATCAGTTTAATGGACTGGATGTTGATTGGGAATACCCTAGGTGAGTTAATAGACTAAGAACAAAAATATGATTGTAATAAGAATGGGCTGAATAATGAATGAATTATATAGGTACCATCTCAAAAAAATTAAGCAACCTCAAAAGAAAGAAATAAGAAAATAAACAAATATCAAAATAACACAACATGCACTAGTAAACAAATACTATGCCATGGGACATGCTTATTACGGTCATGTTATTAGACATGAATTAATAGGTACCTATCTACCCATACTTGGTTAAACTTGCAGGCTACACATTTATTATAAGGCGGGAATAAATTTACCTAACCGCACACGCCGTCATAGGGTAGTATGCGGCCTTCAACTACTAAATAAATCCGCCGTGTGCCGTCTCTTCGCCTGTATTGGTGTGTCACTGGAACTATATTGTATTACTCCACTGCACTGGTAAAGAAATTATGGTGTTACAGAACGAGATGTATGCTCTGCGCAGAAAAAAAGACTGGCTCGCATTGAGATAGAGATATAGATGAGATAGAGATGAGATTAGAGCGTGTTAAAAACTCAATTAAAATGAAATCATATTTTTTACAGAGGAGCTGATGACCGCGCTGCCTTCGTGTCCTTACTCAAGGAACTGCGACTCGCCTTCGAAGGTGAAGCTAAAACATCAGGACAACCCAGACTGCTGCTGTCTGCTGCGGTACCGGCGTCTTTCGAAGCTATTGCTGCTGGATACGACGTGCCTGAAATTTCCAAATATTTAGTAAGGACTTTATTAATAATACATAGAATGATTGCCTATTTAAAAAAAAATCATTGCCATCATCTCTACGGTGTTATAATTGAAGGCATTTATCCAAGAAGTAATCTGAGAGAAAAATCTTATCCTTTTTTTGTTAAGGAGGGAAAAAATGTTGCTAACCGCACACCCCGTCATTCGGGGCAACGAACAGGGTAGTGTACGGCCCTCAACCACTAAAGAAACCCGCCGTGTGCCGTCTCTCCGCCTTTATTGGCGGGCCACCGGAACCATATTACATTCCTTCAGTGGTAGCAAAATCTTATACTAACTTTTCTGACCAGCGTAATTTAATGAATCAGCTATTCATTCCTTTATACAAAAAACAGCCCTTGACTTCTATTAACATCATCTACTATGCTGTATATGTATATCGAGTAATAACAACATCCTCTGCGATCGCCAACCCGCCTGCCAAGCGTGGCGATTACGGCATTATCCCCCATGACGAGAACGCTCGTTGTGGCGTTCTCTTGGAGAGGCCTATGTCCAGCAGTGGACGTTGAAAGGTTAATGGATGGATGGACTATGCTGATGAAAGAAATTGGGACTTTCCTAAATGCTTATTAGAAAACAGTATTCAAGTGATGCATTGAATTTGCGATGACTCACAGGATTATAAAACTAATAACCCTAATAGCATTCTATTTGTTAATACAGGACTACATCAATGTGATGACATACGATTTCCACGGCCAGTGGGAACGCCAGGTCGGACACAACAGCCCTCTCTTCCCTCTAGAAAGTGCCACTAGTTACCAGAAGAAACTCACTGTGGTAAGTGATTTAACTTTAAATGTGGACGTAAGTTATAAAAGTCCAAAAATAAACCTAAGATAGAGGCAAACGCACATCCTCAGGTTTTTTAAAATTATATACGAATTTGCTTACAAGTCATCCCGGTGAAAGGAAATTTATATGTCTGGTGTATTCTCGATGGCTTGTGAAGTCTGCCATTCCGCATTAGGTCAGACTGTTGGAGACCTAAACCCCTTTCAATCTTCGTCTCAAAGTAGTTCAGTAAAAAATTAAAGTTATTTGCTTTTAAGCATCTCTCAAAACAATTTGTTAAACACGTGATATGGTTGGCTATTTATCATCAGCCAGTATTCGTCCTCTATTTCACATATTATGCGTCTTAGCTTGTTGATTGTTTGATTTCCAGAGGTCTCGGATTAGAAACCCAATAATTTGTTGTGCTCAAGTTTATATTTTTTTAAAGTAATTAACTATTATAAAATAAAACTCATTTTTATAAAATATTTGAGGTGTTTCGCCATTTACTTGAACACAAAAAACGGAATTGTGAAATAGAAAATGATAGCCACGAGCGAGGTTTGAACTCACGCACTCTAGAATAACATTCCAGACGACTGTTATCGTTTCCGAATAAGGCCTTTATGATTTTAACCATCAGCACCTCGATTTGATATGAAATTGGAAGAAGACTGTATCTGAGTGTAGTAAAAAGATGGGCTATTAATAATTATGATAATTTTCCAACAGGACTACTCAGCACGCGAATGGGTCCGCCAAGGTGCGCCTAAAGAGAAGCTGATGATTGGTATGCCGACGTACGGCAGATCTTTCACTTTGATCAATGACACGCAATTCGATATTGGCGCACCGGCTTCTGGTGGTGGTAAGTATTTTAATAAATGTTATACAAAACATAGTTTATGATAAATACACTATAATGTTCTCAAAACCTTTAATACCCCTTTCATAAAACTAAAATATCAGACAACAAATCTATACTATTATAAAGCTGTAACAGAGATATACCTGTACATTTAAGATATTTGAAAAAAATACCTGATTAGGCTATAAAGGCATGTCTAAACACAAAAATATTTTTTTTCTGTTTGTCGGTTTGTTCGTTCGTGTATCACGCAAAACTACTGAACGGGTTTTGATGCGACTTTTTATATTTGATAGCTCTTGATTAGACTTAAAACTGGTGTACATTTTATTCCGCTACTATATCTGGATTCCGAGATATAACCTAAAAGCTAGCTTTTGGCGATGGAGCCGCGCGCAAATGCTAGTATTATATATACAACTATGTCTTCGCATCTTGAACGGGCAAATTCAGGACTGCGCCTACAAAATTCTGGTGAATATGAGTTATGTTGAGTATTGTCTTGACAGTAATATATGTTTATGATTATGAATCAAATTTATGTTTAAAAAATAGGCTATAGAAATAATAGTAGATATAAACATGATACTGTTCATCAGTGCATCACTACTTTGGTATTACTTGTCAATTTCCGACTAAAAAGAGATTACTTCAGGTGCCGCTGGACGCTTCACCAATGAGGCTGGATTCATGTCATACTATGAAATTTGTGAGTTCCTTCGTGAAGACAACACTACTCTCGTGTGGGACAATGAACAGATGGTTCCATTCGCGTACAGAGAGGATCAGTGGGTCGGCTTTGACGATGAGAGGTCTTTAAAAACTAAGGTAAGCTTAGATTATGGCTATGATAACCATCACGTAGTCACAATATTGACGTATTTTCTAGGTTTTTTAGTAGTTCTTGATAGATATCTATTCAACCAGCTTGTTTAAGACCACAATATTACTAATTACTTGTGTAGTAAATTCTAATTGCCATCGCTATATGCCACTGATAATAATAAAAAATAATAACACTTAATATGTGGTACTTAATTTTGACCTTTTAAGATACCTACATCTTTAGTACAGGAACAGAAATCTTTAAACTAAACCTTCACCTTTAAAAAGGAAATAGTAGTTTAAAATGCTTATAACTAAAAGGAAAACACAAAAAATCTTTATTATTTACAGCCTTAACACAATTATATTCTAAAAAAAATCTTTTGAGCAACCTTCAGCATTGTATAAAAACAAAGGTCTATACCATTGCGTGTTGTCAGCGATCAGATGTGGAACAAAGGCGTGGGCTATGCTCGGTATTTTTCTATGAGATAAAATCCGCAAGAGAACTAGAGTGACTGACGTAGCTCACCAGGAAGGCACGCTGAAGTGGCAATGGGCAGGACACATCACTCAACAAACTGACCACTGGGACTGAAAGATTACGATTATTACAGAAGACGTCCACATATCAGACGTCGCAGTGTAAGACGGCCGCTTACCAGGTGGACCTGCAAAAAAAAACGAAAGTTGCAGGCAGCCGTTGGTTGCAGGCAACACAGGACCTTTCTTTGTAGCTCTTTTTTGGGGAGGCCTATGTCTAGCAGTAGATGGTAGAAGTCTGATAGATAGATAGATATTTAAATTATGTATAATTAATTTTGCAACATATTTGACATACCTACTATTATTTTTTTCTAGATGGCCTGGCTCAAGGAAGAAGGTTTTGGTGGTATCATGGTCTGGTCGGTGGATATGGACGACTTCAGGGGAACGTGTGGTACTGGCAAATATCCACTTATCACAGCTATGAAGCAAGAATTCGGCGATTACAAAGTCAAACTAGAATATGATGGTCCTTATGAATCTTACAATCCAAATGGTCAATATACCACGAAAGACCGTAAGTATTTTTATAAAATGCTTAGATCATTTTGGCAAATTTTAATAGTGGGAGACAATTTTTATATTTCTTGTCTACTAAATTACAAATTATTTATTACGTATTTTGTATAGTAATATCTATTATAACATACATTTTTTTTAAAAATCGTATCCTTGAAAATAGTGTGATGTAGCCTATATCACAAAATATTTTGTGCAATCATAATCTTACTTCCAAAATTATGAATGCGAAAGCGCGTTTGATTGTTTATTTGTATGTTGCTTACACTTTCACGCCGTTTCTACTTAACCGATAATAATAAACTTATATTCCGGAGAAAAGAAAAGGAAAAATGGACAGTTTGTTTATGATGATAGCTATTTTTGCGTAAAGTGAATAAATAATGTAGGGTGACGTATTTATATTATATATACCCAGTTCTGAAGTCTACGCGGACGAAGTTGCGTGCAGAAACTAGTTTGTAATAAATTATAACCAATATCTATTTAATCTCGAGTAAATTTTACAGAAGTTTATACACTTAGTTCTATATTATGACATAAAAAATTCCATCAAATGCACGGCGTTTGATAGATTCTGTGACCGTGGCCCATAATAGAGGTCAAGTTACAAATTTGTAAATAAAATATAATATTAATTCTATTACACCTACTGACACAATACTAATTGTATCAACTAACGTTTACAATAATTTTCAGCTAACGAAGTTGTCTGCGAAGAAGAAGACGGTCATATATCCTATCACCCCGACAAAGCTGACTGCACACACTATTACATGTGTGAAGGAGAAAGAAAACACCACATGCCATGCCCTTCAAACTTGGTATTCAATCCCAATGAAAATGTTTGTGATTGGCCAGAAAATGTAGAAGGATGCACCCACCACACGCAGGCTCCTGCCGCTAGACGGTAAATGCGGATACTCTCAAATCCATGTAGATACTTAAAGACCATAAAATTCATGATCGTTCATACAATAATATTTTTAAATAGTTTGTTGACTTATTTAGATAGGTATTATGTGGTGTTTTAATTCCCGTATAGCTATGTAAATTGCGGTTATAGTGTTCAAAATGAGGTCTAACTAGATGACCTTTTTAATTTTTCGACACGCATTGTTAAGAGATTGTTGATGCTTACTTTCTTTTTCTATTTTTATATTGAGATCGCACTTTTACTTATTAAATATACATGCCATTTGAGACAGTGTCACTGTGTTTGCGGCCAATAAAAAAATAAGACTATCTGTTTTCAAGATTTTACCTTATATTATATAAGATTTTTTATAATATTGAAAAATTATAAATTTGCGATCAATAACACAAACAACAATGTGATGATTATCATTTTAATAGCAAACAACAATATCTTAACATTACATAATAAGTTTTCGTAGAATGATACCTATTCATAAACGCACAAAAAACCACCAATATAAGTTAACCTCTAATTTTATAACATTATTTATTGGCATAAGTTGACATCATGGATAATTATTAAGTATAAAAAAAAGAAATTATGTGATAGAAAATTGTAAATTTCTTTATCATTTTAACTGAAACTTAGCTATATAATTTGTTAAATTATATTCATTAGATAAGTTATTTGCTCTCCCAAAGGTACATAAATAATAACTTATAACTCTAGAGCTTAAATAATCCAAGAAATAAAGTATATTTTCTATACAAGATATAAATTCCAATCTATATAACGAAACCACAGTTAGAGATAACTTGAACCTTACTTCTTGAACTTGAACTGCTTGAACTCTGATACATAGATACACAAATTTACATGATAAGCAAGGAGTAGGCTACAAATATCCAAGCAATTGTGATTTGTGCACTGGCAATGATAAAAAAAAGTTATAATATAATATGTATATCTCCATCAATTCCAATCTCATTTAATTCTTACATTCCTTTTTTAATTGTGCGACATTTCACAGTTTTATTGTGTCTTCTTATAATAAGTCGTTTAACCTCTGATTTTTTTTTATATTGATGCAGCCTGCTAGTTTTTGATATCAATAAAACTCCACAATATACCTATGGTTAATCTAGGTGAGATTTTGTCTTTCAAGCCATTAAATAAATTTATAAACTCTAAATCAAATCGATTTTCTTTCTTTCTTCAAATATTGTTCGAGTCTTATATAATTCTTGGTAAGCGCCCTTTCGTTATCCATAGACGAATTAAAACTGTTATTGATTTATTGATTGACATTATACCTTAAAACAATTAAATTAAAACACAATTAAAAACAATTAAATACATTGGTGTGGCAAAGTCGCCATGCTAACAGATGTTTTCACATCAAAAGTACTATTCTTATTCTTCTACGTGAGATATCAATCTACGTGATTAATAATACTCGAATAATGTACCTTTGGGATTTAACATCACTCAGTTATATTTAAGTAGCAAACCGAAACTTTTTTATATTTTGATAGTATAAAATACTCAAGTAAAAAATAACACTGCCTTTTGTCTCACCCGGATCTGATGAAAATCAGTAACAGAGTTTGGGTAGAATTTAAACATATTTTAATGTTAGTTGTATGATTAAGCTTGTAAATATTGTATTTAGATACAAAATGAGATGTAAGAGTATTATTAAATATTTTTTAAAGAATGTTGTGTATTATTTCAAACTATTTACCATTAAGCATAGACTAATATTATGATTACAATCAGTGTAATGATAAGAAGATAAACTACCAAGATCATTACTTGGCTTAGGCAGATTGCGGTGAAATTTGCAGATGGATATTTTAGGAGGAGAGCCCACCAATCACCCACGGATTATCAATCCCGGTTATCTTTGGACACACACAAAATAACCTAAGATTGCCATAACGTACTCCCACAGATAGAAGAGAATGTGATATAATAGCAAATTAGCATACATGATAATGACAAAAAAACTCATTAACGCGACACAACCATGCGATACGGCAGGACTCCCAAAACCACAACGTCGCAAAAATCCGAACAACACTCGGCAACAAATGAGCAAAGAATAATAACAACACCAAGTGTCGCCTCATTCAATCAATTAATTTTCAATTCGTTTTTTTCTTCGTGCTTACATTCAGTCAGCATGTTAATCAATACCTTAAACCCCTCCAACTATGGCCTTCAAGCAGGTTTCATGTTTTTTATACTGGAAAGAGGATGGTGCTCATCAGTACGGCATTTTTAGCTCATACAAAAGAGAACTAAGTGGCCGAATTCATTCGTTTCAATATTGACATTATAAAAGAATACCTATCGACAAATCTAGATATGAAAAAATAATATTCAACAATTCGAAGTAAATTAAAAAAAAACTTGGTATTTGAATGACCTTATTTTTCCAGAAGTTCATAAAAAGGTGACAGAAATTTATTGGGCGGTATGGTGATGGTGTGATCTGGCCTGATAGAATGTAACACACAAAATCGTACCTATCGACATCGCATCGTTTCGTTGTGATTGGTTGAGAGACCACTGTGATTGGCCGAGGGATTATTACGACATAAAGCGCCGGTTTCTCTTTCAATCACAAGTGAGCCGATACGATGTTGATACGATTTTGTGATTCCCATTCTAAGCCAAAGAGTAGAATAATCTATAAAAAGATTCTAAGCCCCGTATCGACACTAATGACGATGCCAAAAAATGACAATGTTTAAAGCAATGAATTTCAAACGCGAAATTTATTATTTTTGCGTTTCAAACTCATTGGTTAAAAAGGACCAACGCCATATTGCCAGTATTATATAATAACGACTATTGCATAACCAAAAACTCCTGATACACCATATTGTAACATATTCGGTACGAGCAAATATCCGCAATACTGCAGCGGATTAAAATTCAAGACATGTACAGACTCGTATGCTCTTGTCGTCTTGAAATGCTCAACATTTCTAAAATTCTACCTAAAATAAAGATATTTATTGTTATACTTAGTTGTTTACTTTGATATAGTTAGGCATGCGAATATGAGGTATAGATATCATCACCAGGCCCGGGAATTGAAACATTATATTAATGCCGATATTATTAGATTCTCTCAAAGAATATAGTGCGTGAGTTAGTCAATACTATCTTTATTAACTACTTAAATGGTTTAAAGCTTTGGGAAGAATCATTTATAATACCAGCCTTTGCCAGTGGCTCTACCGCAGCCAAAATCTAGATTTTAGGTTATATCTCAGGTTCCCACTGTAGTAACAGGATAAAATATATACTAGTTTTCTAAGTATAATCCAGAGCTATTAAACGAAACAAGTTTAATCAAAACACGTTCAGTAGTTTTTGCGCCAATCCCTAGTATATTGTAAAGAGACAAAAATTATAAAAAATAATGTTTTGTATAATTTATGTAGTGATGACTAAATAGCTATTATTTTATTTGCAAATATCTTAAACTAGGGTTTGTTCGCGGCTCCACCGCAGACTAGCTAGTTTTTAGGTATATCTCAGGTTCCCGATATAGTAGCGAGATAAAATGTATACCAGGGGGGTTAGGCAGAATGTCATATCTCAAATTTCGATCGTATCGAGATCACTGTGATTGGTTGAGAGATCACCGTGATTGGCCAACGGATTATTGTGACATCACGCGTCGGTTTCTCAACCAATCACAGTGATCTCGATACGGTCGACACGTGAAATATGACATTCTGCCTCAGGGGGCAGTTTACAAGTCTAATCAAGAGCTGTCAAATAAAAAAGTTGCATCAAAATCCATTAAGTAGTCTTTGCGTGATGCGCAAACGAACAAATAGACAAAAATTCTAAAAAATATTGTTTTGCCTTTATAGCCTAATACAGTATTTTTTCTCAAAAACCTTAAATGTACAGTCACAACTCTGTTACAGCTTTAGTTAAAAAAGTGATAATCTATTGATAATTGCTAATATATTACAAGGGCTGTAAATACAAGGGTATCTAGTTCCATCTCGATGCCTCTCGAGACACATACTGGATATTCAAAATAAATAATCACTACATGGTGAAGCAAATCATTGCATGCCTGAGAAATTTTCTCGGCTGCCAACCAGCTATGCCTGTGTGATGGACCACTGAAGTAATGTAACATAGTTCCAGTGGCCCGCCAACAAAGGCGGAGAGACGCCACACGTCGGGTTTATTTAGTGGGTGAGGGCCCCACACTACTCTGTTCGTTGCCCCGAACTATGGGGTGCGCAGTTAGGAACATTTTTTTATTGCTTGTAGTGGCAGACGAGCCACGGCCCATCTGATGGTAAATGGTAACCGTCACTCATGGACTCAACTGTACCGAGTATTGTCAAGCCGCTGCTCACTATTTCATTTCACTGATATGAAACGACAGAATAAACGGCTATCTCCTGCTACAGCCAAAACGCAACGATGTGCTTCATGGTCGGTCACACGGGAGATGGTGGTACCAACCCGCTCGGGCCCAATACCAAGTGAGTACTCCCACTTGGTACCCAGCCCTACCACCAGTCATGCAATGGATGATAATTGCTTACTTCCCTTAGTCGCTTCATACGACACTCGTGGGAAAGAATGGAGTGGTGAAACTTGTATTCTTAGTCCGTCACCATACGGACAAAACTTTTTATCCCACCTTAAAAAAAAGGCCTGTGTAATGGACCAAGGCCTGAATTCCTCTCACTCTGTGACCCAAGCTCCACAGTGGGAAAAGTGACATCTCAATTGACCTCGAGAGTTTTTTATACAAAAATAGTTTTTACATGAATGTACGTACGAGTAGATAATGCCATGCCGTGTGGGGCCAGTTTTAGAATTTTCCCACCCCTCTCCACCCATGGGAGTCGTAAGAGCCGACTGAGGGAATACCAGGGGAGTGGGCAGCAGCACTCCTTCGAGTATTAACAATTGTATAATATTCTTATAATGTTTTAATCGTTATTAAGTTACGCTTACCATCAGATGGGTTGCTGTCTTGATCGCCACGTTTTCTGTTACTAGATCCTGCCCGCGACTCTCTCTGTGTAGACTTTACGAGTGTAATGTAAATATTTCACTCTGCGACTTAATGATCTCTATGCAAACATTGCTATACCCCAGAAACTATTATTTTTTTCCAGGATAAACTAGCTTGTCCATTTTTGGGCTCCAACAAAAACTACTTAACGGATTATAATTTGTGAATAAGGAAAAAGAGTATTTTAGTACAGGCGGGAATCGAACCTGCGTCCCTTCCTATTCGGGGAATCGCTCTAATCCACTGAGCTACCGTACTATTTGTTAGGAATACCCAATCTCCTTACCACATTTGTCTTAACGACCAACGCCACCTATCAGAAACATTTACATGCATTAACCCAATATAGTAAGCTTAATTTTGCAATTAAAATTCATACTATTTGACGCCACCTATCGGAATCATTTATGTGGTAAGGAGATTGGGTATTTCTATCAAATAGTACGGTGGCTCCGTGGATTAGAGCACTTCCCCAGATAGGAAGGGACGCAAGTTCGATTCCCGCTCGTACTAAAATACTCTTTTTCCTTATTCACAAATTATAATTTGTACTTTAAGAGTAGCTGAGCATGTCAAGTACTTAAATATATATCAAAAATGTTTAAAAAATCACGCCATCAATTAGTATGAATTTTAATTGCAAAATTAAACTTACTATATTGGATTAATGCATGTAAATGCGTTCCGATAGAGGGCATTGGTCGTTAAGACAAATGTGATAAGGAGATTGGGTATGTCTAAAAGATAGTACTGTAGCTCAGTGGATTAGAGCACTTCCCCGGATAGGAAAGGACGCAGGTTCGATTCCCGCCTGTACTAAAATACTATTTTTCCTTATTCACAAATTATAATTTGTACTTAAAACTAGCTTTTGGCTGTGGCGGAGGCAAAGACTAGTGCTTACTAAAATTTTTCTTATTAATATTATAAATGCGAAAGTGCGTTTTTTTTTTTACAATTTGACGCTGCTACTGGACTGATCGGGCTCTCCATAACCCAGAAAGAAACGGGCTATTTTTTTTATCTAGAAAAAATGGCCGGTTCCTGTGGTTTAACTATTTTTTAATAAAGATAATTAATGTGCCGTATATTCTGAAGTCACGGGAAGAATGAAGTAGCCAATAGATTCATATTTGATTTAGTTTAGATCAAACTCCAGAATCTTTAGCACAATAATTCTACTTCAATATTACCACCATTTCAGCGTTACCACAAAGTATGAAAATGGTCAGAATAATGTATGCAAATACTTCCGACAGATGGTGCAGGCGTCACTGGGACATGAATTAATATGTTTTCGAAATTCGCAGTCCCGAGCACTTGTCACGATGGCTGAATTGGCAAAGCACCTGGACTTGGCTATTAAAATTCCACCCCTGAATTTAGAATCGAATATGAACACAAAGTCCAATAATGTGAAATAGAAAATAACAGTCACGAGCAGGAATTTGCACCTGCATATCCTGGAAAACTGGTCCAGATATTTTGCCAATTCAACCATTGTGTCAATCGCTCGAGACTGCGAATTTCTCTGACACATTCCTTCTTTTCCACTTTGTATTAATCTATATCTATACCATTATAAAGCTGTAACAGAGTGGTGTCTGTACATTTAAGATTGAAAATGACTGTATTAGGCTACATAGACGTGTCTGAACACAAAACATTTTTTTTTTATCTGTTTGTCTATCTATTTGTCTGTTTATCTGTTCGTCTGTTTGTTTGTTCGCGCGTCACGCAAAAACTACTGAACGGATTTTGATGCAACTTTTTCTATTTGATAGATTAAGATTAGACTTAATAACTGGTATACATTTTGTCCCGCTACTATATCGGGAACCTGAGATACAACCTGAAAACTAGCTTTTGGTTGAGGCGGAGCCGCAAACAAAGGCTAGTGTTTAATAATTGTAGAAAATCTACGTAAATTACCTACTACTTGTACATACTACCAGTGTATAAAACAAGTTAATTCTAAAGAGAGTACGCTCAATGCTAGCTCAGTGTGTCACTAGGCAGACATCTCTGTATCCTTGTTAACTAACGGTTATTAACGTATTCTCGAAGCGTTTCAACTTGATGAAAATAGTAAAGTAATTATTTTTAAAGAATTTTACACAATTGGAGTTAAAATTATTAAATTGAGAGAATATAGAGAGAATAGAGAGAGTCATATTGTGACCGGATATACATATATCTCGATGAGAGCTAATAGACTGGTGTGGATTTCCACTGACAGAATGTTAGCGATAGCGTAGATATGCTTATTGGTAAGTCCGGCGACTGCTGAAACAGAAGTATTGAGTTCTATATCCAATGTAGATCAAAATAATCACCTCGGTAAAGAATAACATAAAATTATCATCATCATCATTTACTCACTGGTGGGGTTTGGCACCGAATATAGCACTATTTATCGGGCCCAAGCGGGTCAATAGCGACCTTGAAACACACACCCAGTGTGTTTTGGCTGTAACGCAAGATTGCCGTCTATTAATTTATTTCTCGTCTGATAAATTAAATGGTTAGCAGCGGCTTGACAGTAATATTCACCACTTACCCTCAGCTCGTCTACTACCATAAGCAATAAAAATAACATCGTGAGACAATCTGCACGCATATAGAGATTTTCTCTTACAAAATCTGCCAGCCAACAATTCTTTTATATTCTTCTTTCTTTTAAAAGACAACACCCTGCACTAAGGAATAATCCTTGTATCGTGGGGAAATTTACAAACATACAATTACACGGACACAAAGTACACTCAGACTCAGAACAAACATTTGTGGATCACACAAAGAGTTCTCCTGTTTGGGAATCGAACCCACAACACTTGAGCGTCGGTCGGTATTTAAACCACTGCTCCATCGTAGACTTAGACTTCTCATTCATCTCATGTTATATGTCCAATTTTAAGACAGTATTTTACTGTTATTCTACGCTTCATCTCTCTTCGGCCGTGTTGGAATGCCTTTCCATCGGTCTAAGAGAGAAAGAGAACAGAGTTTTTTTTTATAATACGTGGGTTGCAAACAAGTATACGGCCCACCTGATAGTAAGCGGTTACCGTAGCCTATAGACTCTAGCAACACCAGAGGCATCACTACCGCCTAAGGACAGGGATAGGAAGGGTAATAAGGAAAGTATAGGTAAGATACTAAGGAAAGGATGGGAAGGATAATAAGTAGAGGATAGCGAGGAGGTTTGGGCCTCCTGCGCTCTCACTCACCATACGAAACACAACGGTAGGAGTAACTACCAGGGATGGGCCGAAATTCGTTTTACATTCGGTTTAACCGAATTTCGGTGGCTTGAACCGAACTTCGGTATACGGCCGAAGTTCGGTCTTAAATGCCGAACATTCGGTATAAGAAAAAAGTATGGTTTCTACTAAAATTAAGAGAAATCAAATCTGTCACAGCTATAAAATAAGTCGCATATACTCTAGAATAATTTAATCATGGTCAGTTCTATTATAATTATTATAGATAAATTAAAATGTATATATGAATATTTTTTTTCGTAATCCAGGAGTCTATGAATGTCACCTTTACACTTATTACGACGTTCTTTCATAAAAAAATACACATAAAACAAGACAAGTTACTCCCGAGAAAGTACACACCGAAGTTCAGCCGAACATCAGCCGAATTTTGTATATTTACCAAATGTTCGGCCGAAGTTCGTATTCAGTTAAAATCACATTCGGCCCATCTCTAATAACAACCATTGTTTCATGCTGATCTTTTGTGAAAAGATGTTACTTCTCCGATCGAGGCATTCATGCTGGGAAAAGTAAGGTTCTACGCTTGTGTTTGCCCGTCCGTGTACTTATTTCTTTACATAGTTAGTATCCCTTGATACAAATCGTTCTGGATATCATCATTGTCATCAGTACACAGTTATGTATGAATAGACAACAGTCTCAATATGAAACAAATCAATTAATAGGATAATCGTTTACATGACCAGTACTCGTGTGCAACTTAGCGTTTAGAAGAAAATAGTACGCCGAGCTACCGTTTTGATACTTTTAGAAGAGTTTAACACGCTCGCTATTTTCCAGAACATAAAACGGAGAAATGTGAAACAGATAATGAGAGCCATGAGCAGGATTTGAACCTCTTCTCACTTGAATACTCAGACTAAAAATTTCAACAACACATTTCCTTCTTAATGTCTTGGGTGACGCCCGCGCCATCTGTCGGATGTTTTTATTGTTGTGGCCATGTAACTTTATAATTACAATTTTATTATGAATCATATCAAATTATAATGCTGCATCTATAAATATTTAGATATTTTTATATATCACTAGCAGACCCAGCGAACTTCATACCGCCATTTTTTTTCATGAATACTTCTATAATCATATTTCGATCAATATTTTTAGCACTTGACATGCTCAGCTACTCTTAGTACACCTGAATGAATATTTATAAGATCTAAAAGGGAATACATTCCGTAATATAAAGTTTTTATTTAGTTACGCATACGCTCTGAAACTGCTATTTATAATTATGAAATAATCATAAAGGAAAAGTCGTTGCAAAATGTTATAAATAGCCATTGCCGGAAGAAAATGAAAATACTAAACAAACTTGATAAATAAAACATACCATTATACTGAATAAAACTCTGAATTATAAACAAAACGATTAAGTCTATTCAATCCGCATACGGTTTCAAATGCCCGGCTGCCCAGTGCTGCGTTTGCGCACGCCATTTCTATCAGTCGATTCTCTAGGTCACTCGAGTGAGCGCGTCTTTCTTGCAATCAATGAATCGAAACAAAAACATTGTAATCGGTATCTCGAAGTGTTGTGCTCCAAATATTTTGTGAGTTTTGATATTAATGTCCTTTGTTTCTGTGTGTTGGACCGACTATTGTTTTGTGTTAAAAAAAGGTTTGTAAATGATTTTTTGTTTTTAATTTAGATTAATTTAAATGACATGTTATTGAAGACCGGTGTTTTATGCAGCTCATCATTAGTGAGTATTGATTTGTGGAATGTACAATTATGGCACTACACCACAGTCGTGGATGTCCTGGGCATATAAGTTGCACGGTTTTTATCACGCATCAGTTTTCTTAGATATCTGGTGGCAAGATCACATGAACATCGATATCATGATTGAGAGTGAGAGAATGTCCTAGGTCTAACACCCTTCATAGACTAATTGGGTTTTTTTCGACCTCAGACCAGCGTTTATGAAACGGACATTAAACCTTCTTTGGCGCTCCGTTAACTGAAAGAAGGGAAGACTATAGTGAGGGTAGATTTTACTTTTATAGTACAAGCATTCAGCTCATTTAATGAGGTCACCGTAGCCTATAGGCGCTAGCAAAACTCTTGCATTATCAACCCGACGGAAAGGCGTAGGAGGTGGAGCGAACGGAGATAGATGTTAGGATAGAGAAAAAGGGTGACATAGACGTGCAACCGTCGAACTAAACACGACTATAGAAATCCAAGTGCGTACGGTGTTATTTTGTGAAGGGGTGGAATCTTCGTAAGTCGAGTTGAACCTCTTCATAGTGGCATCTCAAGAAACTCACGAAGATTTAAAAAAAAATTTAAAAAAATGTTATCTCATGCAGCAATATATATAATGTTCCCCACATATTGCTAAGCTCAATGAGCGCCAGGCACCACTTACCATCAGATGGGCCGTTAGCTCATGTGCCAATAAAGGCTATAAAAAAAATATCAATAAAATAATACACGAATATATCTGATAGCGGTATAAGAAAAAGTTTAAATGTGTCTGAAACATGCTTTCGAAGTTCATGGCGTATTAAGTTTTATATACGGAACAGAATTATAACGGGGAACGCGTAATGGATTGTAATGTTTTCGGAATTTATCGCCTTTATAATACGTAGCGTAATCGTCTTAGACTTAACACATGCGCTGAGTTTGATTCCCAGACGGGACAATGACTGAATGTACTTCGTGTCCGTTAATTGTATTTAAGCTGCGAGATATAGAGATAATTAATTACATAGTACACGTTGTAATCTTAAAAAAAATATATAAGTACTATCTCCATGTTAAGTACATACAAAATACTCGAATAAAATCCGTGATGATAATAGAAATAATCGATATAAAGCGTTTAAAATTTAACCATAACAACACGTCGATTATAGGGACTATATACGTATATTTGAAATAAAATGGTATCACCCATAGATATAGTACCTATAATATATACGTAAATATATACTATATCTATGGTATCACCCGAACGTGGCAGTACCATCTTCCTAGCTGTAACCGCACGTAAAGTATGCCAGTTTCGATTTGCAGTGGAGCTATCTTTTAAGTGTGTCCATCCATCCATCAGCCTTTCAAAGTCCACTGCTGGACATAGGCCTCCCCAAGAGAACGCCACGAGCGGTCCCGTCATGGGGGACAATGCCGTAATCGCCACGCTTGGCAGGCGGGTTGGCGATCGCAGTGGATGTTGTTAATACTCAAGGGAGTGCTGCTGCCCACTCCCCCGGTAGTCCCTCAGTCGGCTCTTACGACTCCCGTGGGTAGAGAGGGGTGGGACAATTCTAAAGCCGGCCCCACACGGCCAGTTTACGTGTGTATAAGTTATTTATTATCACAGTAATCACTGGTTTGGCTGTGTCATTGCCTTTATACGTTTGTAATTAAAAGTATTTCGAAATGGTGTGTCTATTTGTTTACAATTTATCACTGCTCGGTGATGGAAAACATGGTGAGGAAACCTGCACGCGTGAAAGATTTTCTCGACGCTTTGTGGAGTCTGCCAACCCTTTTTACTTAGTAGTTTGTAGTAGAATTTTTGAGAAATATATAAAAACAAAAAAAAATACAATTTAAAGAGGAATGCCTATTATACACATTTTAATATACTAGCTTAAAATCTAACACATTGTAAGCATACAATTTAAAGTAGATATTTCAATTATTTCTAAAGGAATATTAGCTGGGTTAAAATAAATAACCCAAAAATTTTGTAAAATCATATAACTGTGGGTAGATGAAACTGTTGAAACAACATATCTTATCAGCCTTGGACGTCTACCACCTAAGTCCACCCGTGATCAATGCTGTAAAGTATTCGAAACGTCGGGATAGTAGAAAATCAAGTAAATGCGATAGATTCCGTAAATGTAGTTTTATTTCAAAAAATCTGCCAACCTGCTTTGTGCCAGCGTGGTACACTAGGGCATAAACCCTCTCACTCTGAGACGAGACCCGTGCCCAATAGATGTACAGAAGAAAATGATCGAAAAACAATATCAAGAGTTACTGTTTACCACCCTGTGAGCCACTAGACCGTCCGTCACCATTCATAGTAAAACCTTTTTATTAGCTACTGTTTAGATTAATAATTATTAATCTAAGAGGTACTGTCTTACTATCGTCACGGGTATCCCGATGTCTCTTAATCAATTTGCGTATACAAATAAATAAATATTCACGGACATTTCACACAACGTCCTTTGGTCCCAATCTAAGCTTAACGCTTGTGCTATGCGTACCAGATTACGGATATAATACATATATTACTTTTTTTTGTAAAAACATACATATAAGTAATATATAGAAAACACCGAGATGTAGTAAAAATATCTGTGTTCATCACACAAATAAATGTCCTGAGTGGGAATTGAACCCACGACCTCGTGCACGGAAGTTCGTTACAATACCGACTACACCACGAGGCCTTTCCTCACATGTTTCCCATCGGCAGAACTTAGACGTAATTATATGTAGTTGCTCCGAACGATAGGGGCACACCTCACGAAGCTGTGATAGCAACATTTCTTGCTTGCCTTATGCAGGCTCGCGGTGTAGTACATTCTAAAAAGTCTGAGGCGCGTGCCTCCGTACCGTAAAAATAATGGTTTTATTTAATTATTTCGTAATATCTAGTGGTCGCATAAACATTAGAAAGTGGAATGTTGACACATATTTTAATCATTTTAAATATACTTATTATTAACTTAGCCGAAATAACCTACTAATACTGTATAATTTCAGTTTATTTAAAACTAGATACCGCCCGCGACTTCTGCGTAAATTGCAGTCGGGTAAGTATACCTAATAATATACCTATGTCCTATAGTCCAACCTACTGCGCATCAATTTTCTATAAGTATGCAAAAATTATGCATAAATTTACCGTGTGGGGCCGGCTTTAGAATTGTCCCACCCGTCTCCACCCATGGAAGTCGAAGAACGGGAGAGTGGGCAGCAGCACTCCCTTGAGTATTAACAACATCCACTGCGATCGCCAACCCGCCTGCCAAGCGTGGCGATTACGGTACTATCTCCTATATGAGCGTAACAGCACAGGACCGCTCGTTGTGGCGTTCTCTTGGGGAGGCCTATGTCCAGCAGTGGACGTCTAAAGGCTGATGGATGGATGATGCAAAAATACTATTGCAAGAGCTGTAATAATTTACTTTGAGAAAAACGTAGGAGTTGCCAGGTAAAATCTTATATAATTTACTATTGCAGATTATTATAAAACTTGTGGTCGTCGGGGGTTGTGGTTTCAGTCGGGGTTGTGGATTCAGTCGGGATGGAAGGTACACTCCTGATGTAGAGAGAAGAGTGAATGCGGGAAATAGAGTGAACGGAGCATTGGGACAACTTTTCGGCAGTCATCACCTCAGCCAGAAGGCACGTGTCGCAATACACAACGCAGTGCTTGTCCTAACGTTATTATATGGAAGCGAGAGTTGGGTATGCAAAAAGGAGCATGAGAGTAAAATCAATGCTGTCGAAATGCGATCTCTGCGGAGAATCTGTGGGGTGAGGCTGACTGGCCGCATTCGTAACGACGACGTAAGATAGCGAGTAGGTATGAAAGAGAGTATTGGTGTAAAGATGCGAAAGGGAATGTTCCGATGGTTCGGACATGATGAAAGAATGCCGGACGAGCGACTGGTTAAGTAGATATACAATGCTAAAGTGGAAGGATGTAGGTACAGGGGGAGACCGAGACTCACCTACCTAGACCAAATCGGTCATGTATTGAAGGAAGGTGGAGTCAGGAGTCTCCGAAACTGGCGAGCGTGTATGAAGAGAGTTATGAATGTTGAGGAAGCGAGAGATGTATGCAAGAATAGAGCCTCTTGGCACTCTGTTCTCTCTGCCTACCCCGCAAGGGAAATGGCGTGATGATAAGTTAGTTTAGTTAGTTAGTTTGGGAACAGTATGGAATTTTGGTCGGATAATAAAAAAATGACGCAGTCGGGTGATAATCCTGACGCCTCAGCCGATAGGGGTCCGGCTGCAAATGCGGCCCCTACTAGTGAGGCCGTGCGCAAAACGCGTGGCGGCAGAAAATCCCGCAAGGGCAACAAGATGGGAGAGTCCCAAACCTTAAGGGACGACTCGGCGACGGGCAGCTCGGCGGTAACTTCAGCCGCTCAGATGTCTGCGAACGAGGACGATGGCTTAAGTGTGGTCGCCATAGTGCAAACACCGCGGCCAACGGAGCTCACGGTGGTTTCAGAGCCGCTCCCGTCGCGGTTCTGGCGCAAGCGTACCCTGTCTCAGGGTGGCGCTGCGTCGGAGTCCGACGGGAGTTAGCCACAGCATCTAGGGGTAGAGGCAACAGCCGGCCGGGGACGCCAATCCCCCGCAATGTCTCGGGCAACAAGGCCGAGGCAAGTTTAAAGAGGAAGGAGGCAGAGCAAACCGCGGAGCCCTTAGCGGCCCGTATAGCGGAAAGAGCCTAGGACAGCGTGGCCATAATTACAACGGTGGCCACAGGCTCAAAAAATTTGAAGGGCACCTTTGTAAGATGCCTAAGGAATGCCGCCACGGAGCTGTCCAACGTGATGGAGCGGCTGGTGGCGCGCAATGAGCGCCTGGAGGCGGAGGTGGCTGAGCCCTCGCGGGCTCAAGCAGCTGCACCTCGGGACCCTGCACCCCGCAACGCCATGCCTGTTGACGAGGGCTGGCAGACTGTTGGTGGCGGAAGAAAGTCCCGGGGCAAAAATAGACAAGGCGCCGCAGCTCGAGAAGTGGCACCTGCTGCAGCTAGGGGCGAGCCCGGCGGTGGAAATAATAAAAAGAAGAGGTCGCGCAAGCGTAATTTGAAGGCGCCAAAGACTGCAGCGGTGGTTGTCACCCTGCTGCCTGAGGCAAAAGAAAAGGGCCTCAGCTATGAGGCGGTCCTCAAGCGAGCCCGGCGGGAAATTGACGTATCCGAAATCGGAGGCGTCGCCGCAAGGACCCGCCAAGCCCGGACGGGCGCTCGAGTACTCGAGTTCCCCGGGGCGGAGGGCTCGAGAACGGTCGATCTCATAGCGGAAAAGCTGCGAGGTCTGTTCGCCGGGGAGAGTGGGGTCCGGGTCGCCAGGCCCGTGAAGTGTGCAGAATTGCGCATTTCCGGACTGGACGACTCAGTAACGGTGGACGATATCCGGGAGGCGGTAACACTAAAAACCGGACCGCCCTCCACCGCGGGAGGAGGAAGTCATAGTCACGGTCTGTCACGGACCGTGACACTATTTCACGGGCCTCGGCGCAGACCACCCGCCGGCGCCTCGATAACAATAAATGGTGTAGGGGTCATTATCCAGGGCCACATAAAATATCTGGGCCTGGTCCTCGACGGGCGGTGGCATTTTGACGAGCACTTCCGCCAGCTCCCACCGAGACTCGACGGCACGGCGTCCGCCCTTAGACGTCTGTTACCGAACCTGGGCGGACCCAGCATTGCGTGCTGACGGCTGTACGCAGGGGTGGTTCGGTCGATGGCGCTTTACGGCGCACCCGTGTGGGCGGAGTCTCTGACCGCCCGCAATAGGGCTCTTTTGTGGAGACCGCAGAGAGTCGTGGTGGTCAGAGCAATCCGCGGCTACCGCACGGTGTCGTGCGAGGCCGCGTGCGCATTGGCAGGAACCCCCCCGTGGGACCTGGAGGCGGAGGTGCTCGCTGAAGTTTATCGGCGGGCGTCAGCAGCGCTTGCGGGAGGCACTCGCCTCCCGCCTAGTCAAATCAGCGCATGGCGGAGCGACGCTCGCTGCGCCATCATCGCCCGTTGGAGGGTTTGGCTAGAAACGCCTCGGGCCGGTCTTCGAACCGTAGGGGCGCTCCAGCCGATTTTCGAGGAATGGGTGGCTCGGCGGCATGGGGTCCTCACCTTCCGGCTGGTGCAGGTGCTGTCGGGGCATGGTTGCTTCGGCAAGTACCTGTACACAGTCGCTAGGAGGTAGGAGACTCCCTGCTGCCACCACTGCGACTGCAGCGAGGACTCGGCGCAGCACACGCTCAAGTCGTGCCCGGCTTGGGCTGAGCAGCGCCAGGATCTCGTTGCAGTCATCCGAGAGGATCTGTCGCTGCTGGCTGTCGTTCGATCGATGGTCGGCGGCGATAGGTACTGGACCGCGATCACCAACTTCTGCGAGAATGTCATCTTGCGGAATGAGGTGGCGGAGAGGGCCAGGAAGGCTGACCTCTCCTCTGGCCCGATTCGCCGCCGGCGCGCGGGGTGGCGTGAGCGCGAATATCTGTGCCTAATGCCGCCCTAGTCGAGGCTGCGGGCGGTCGGACCGGGGATTGTCCTCTGCCCGCGTAGAGCCTGCCGCAAAGGTGCGACACCCCAGGTGCGTGGGGACGTCGCTCAGAGAGGAAGCCCAACAGGGCTAGCCACCGCGCGGACCACTGAAGTGAATATACGCGGTACCAGTGGTCCGCCGAGTATGGGCGGGTGACGGTGCACGATGGGTTTTTAGTGGGTGAGAGCCCCACACTATCCCGCTGTCTCCCCGGGCAGCGGGGTGTGCGGTAGGTACATTTTTGCCCACCTTAAAAAAAAAAGTTTATGTAGTGGTCGTCCAGTGGTCAACATTTGATCATACACGGACCGTACATACAATTAATCCTATAAAATGTACTTTTATTGAATTAATTTATTTCTAATGCATGTTATACAAAAATATTATTTTTAATGCATATTATATTAAAATATTACGTATCTGCACTCCTTCTACATTTACACTTTAACTGTGCCAAATCTCACACTTTCCGGTTGGCGCAATGTGCTAAAAAACGGGTATTAAAGAATGGATTTGAGTTTGAACTTTGGTTTTTTAAAGTTCGCATTGACCTCTAATTTACTAAACTGAAAAGATATACCTCATTTTGCAATATGGTTATTCATATTACAGTTAAGAATATGCGCTAGATAACCATATGTACCTATATTCTCAATTAATTATTGTCTGAGTGAGACTCGGACTCACTCAACTGCCTCGATGGTCTAGCGGTATTAATGCGATCACAAGGTCTCGGGTTCGATTCCCGTGTCGGTCCAACAAAAAACTATTGCGTTTTTTCGTTAAGTACCTAATTCTCAATAGAAGCCTGGAGTTAGGAAGTTGACGGTATTTCCATTCGTGCCTCGCAAAGTACGTGAAGCCGTTGATGATCTCTTTCTGGTCAATGACACTGGTTGCCGTAACTGAAGTAACAGTCTAGGGATCATTAATATTATTACTGTCCTACTCTGGAGCATGAAGAATGAGAGAGACATAATCGATAATTTGACACACGTTTCAGCCATCTAGAAAATTGCTCAGGGATAAAGATTTCCATTTGAGGTGAACGAAGCTCACCTGACTGACTGGTTAAGAAGATATACAATGCGAATGTGCAAGATATCAATGAGGCCGAATGTGCGATCTCTGCGGAAAATCTGTGGAGTTAGGCAGACTGACCTCCGCCGACGGACCACTGAAGTAATCCAACGCAGTACCAGTGGTCCGTCAACACTCCGCGGAGAGACGGCACACTGTGGGTATCTTTAGCGAGAGAGGGCCCCACACTATAAAAAAAAAGAAAAAGTTGACTGACCTCATTATATTATATTAGATAAGAGAGCGACTAGGTATAAAGGGAGTATTGGTGTAAAGATGCGAAAGGGAATGCTCCGATTGTTCGGATGTGGACATGGAATGGAAAGAACGGTGGACGAGCGATTGGTTAAAAACATATACAATGTCAAAGTGTAAGGATGTAGGACAAGGAGAGACCGAGACTCACCTACGTAGATCAAATCGGTCATGTATTGAAGGAAGGTGGAGTTAGGAGTCTCCGAAATGGCGAGCGTGTATGAAAAGAATTATGAATATTTTAGATCTATTTCTTTTAGCAATTGACATGCATCGCTACTTTTTAAAGTACAAATTATTTGTGAATAAAGAAAAAGAGTTTTTTAGTAGGAGCGGGAATCGAACCCGCGTCTTTTCCAATCCGGGGAAGTGCTCTAAGCCACTAAGCTACCCTACTGATCTTTCGATCATCCCAATTTCTTAATCACATTCGTCTTACGACCAACGCCATCTATCAGTCCAAAATCGGTTGATTCGTTTGTGAGATATCGTTGTCGAAAAAAATTGATAAAATGTTTTTTTCAGAATTTCTATGAAATTTTCAGTCTAACCAGTTCGAGCTTTAAGATTCTTCAAAGAGCTCAAAAAGCTGCGTTGAATGCCGTAAACTACGAGAAAATCGGTTCATTCATGCGATTTAAAAATTCAAAAAATAGTGTTTTATTAAATCTCTAACAGACTTTTGAGCTCGTAGAGCTCACAAGGATAAAACAGTTATCTCTTTGAGCTTGGAGATCACAAAATGACACGAAAATTATACTTTGAAGCTCTCCGAGCTCAAAAACACAATAAACGCAACAAACAGGGTAGTGTGGGGCCATCACCCACTAAATAAACCCGCCGTGCGCCGTCTCTCCGCCTGTATTAGCACTGGAAATGTGTGACATTACTTCACTGGTATTACTAGAATACCTACCACTGTACAAATGTAGGTATTATATGTCTTTAAGAAATTCAGATCATTTCAGAGATGACATTGTAAGACGTTAGTTACGTACATATATAATCATCACTGGAATTTATATTGCATTTTAATGATCTATAAAGTAATAGAATCTACGATAGTAGACTAAATGACTTCTAGTTTTTATTGAAAGCAATTTATAATGTTGTCTATGCGAATGATATATGATTATGAATATGAGATAGAGGAGCAGCAGACATGTTTTGAATAATCTAGAGCAGGGGTCTCCAAACTTTGAAGCCTTAGGGCCATAATGATTTTTTCAGAATGTGCCAAGGGCCAAAACACATTTACATAAATCTCATTAGTGTTTTTTGTTTTACTGTGATTAGTGGGATTAATTCCAATTATTTGCTAGTTATTAATATGCTTAAGCTTAGATACTTAAGCTAAGTTTTCTGCGCAATAATAACAACAATAAGTCATTGGTTGTCGCGGCCCAGATTGATAACCCTAGTCATAAGCTGTCGCGGGCCGGATTTGGCCCGCGGGCCGTAGTTTGGAGACCCCTGATCTAGAGAATCACAGAGGTGAGATACCTCTCACCTTTCTGGGTTTCTGGTCTTTAACCAAAAAAATGCTATATTATTATTTTATTCGGAACTACCCTTTGCCCGTGGCTCCGCCGCAGCTAAATGCTAGTTTGTGTACCAGTTTTTAAGTCTAATCGAGAGCGATCAAATAAAAAAGTTGCATCGAAATCTATTCAGTACCTAGTTTTTGCATACGAACAAACAGACACACAAACAAACATATATACAGACAAAAAATCTAAAACAAATAGTTTGCTGAATTGGCAAAGCATCTGGACGGTATCCAGGAGATGCAGGTTCAAATCCCGCTCGTGACTGTTATTTTCGATTTCACACTTTTCACTTTGTGTTTAATGTATAGTGCTAAGCATGTCAAATGCTAAAAATATGTATAAAAATATCGAAATATCTTCAGAAACCTTTATAACATTAAATAAGTTCACAAACATGGAATATCACGGACACAAAGTATACCCAGACTCAGGACAACCATTTGTTTGTGTGGTTACGGACTAAGAATACAAGTGTCACCACCCCATTCTTTCCCACGGGTGTCGTATGAGGCAACTAAGGGAAGTAAGCAATTATAACCCATTGCATTACTGGTGGTAGGGGTTATCAAGTGGGAAAACTCACTTGCTATCGGGCCCGAGCGGGTTGGTACCACCATCTCCTGTATGACCGGCCATGAAGCACATCAGTGTATTTTGGTTGTAGTAGGAGATAGCCGTTAATTCTTTCATTTCATATAATGTGAAATGAAATGGTGAGCAGTGGCTTGACAATGCTCTCTGTATAGTTTAGTCCATGAGCGACGGTTACGATTTATTATCTGGTGGGCTGCAGCCCATCAGCCGCCATATGCATTAAAAAAAATCACAGTGGTGACTCTAACCAGTGAAGTAATATAACACAGTTCCAGTGGTCCGCCAATAATAGGCACATTGTTTCCCACCTTACCAAAAAAAAAAGATCCTGGTCTCTACCACCAGCTTGATTGCATTAAATAGGCCAGTTCGATCTTGGAAGTAGCTCATTCTCATTGAAGCATGAAACAACGGTAGTTATTCCTACTGTTGTGTTTCGTATGGTGAGTGAGAGAGCCGGATGCACAAATCCCCATTTTTTAAACATTTTTCTGTCTCACTATTGGGCATAGGTCTCCTCTCATGGTGAGAGGGATTTAGGCCATAGTACACCACGCTAGCCCAATGCGGGTTGGCATACTTCACAAGCCGTCGAGAAAAACAATCAGCATAGCATCACGCCTGTATTCCCCGAAGGGGTAGACAGAGGTGTATTATACACCCACGACTCGCCAGCTATGTTTAAGCCGACCAGGGGATCGAACCCGAGACCTCATGATCAGCAGTCGCTTACACTACCGCTGCACCACGGAGGCAGTTAAATCAGGCATACAGGTTTCCTCATAATGTTTTCATTCGCTGAGCAGTGATAAATTGTAAACAAATACACATATTTTATTCTTATATTTTTAGCACTTGACATGCTCAGCTACTTTTTTTTTGTTTTAACGACCAACGCCGTCTATCGGATTGAGGAATGTGTGATGAGGAAATTGGGTATGACCGCAAGGTAGTATGATAGCTTAGTGGATTAGAGCACTTCCTCGGATAGGAAGGGACGCAGGTTCAATTCCCGCTCGTACTAAAAGTTCTCTTTTTCCTCATTCACAAATAGTAATTTGTACTCCAAATATTTAATTTCGAAAAATCTCGATAAGTCAGAGGTATGTATATTCCGTAAAGGTGTCATGACTGTGGACTTGGGATCGAACTCTATATCATTGTCTTTGCAATCCTTGGTTTTACCACTAAGCTATCACTGCGTCCTTATCCTCTTCCTTCCAGCGTATCCTCCAGTAAAACTGACCATGAGTATCAAACTTAACAAGATGTATGGGATAGAGTAGTGTAACGTACGTATATCTATCTATACCTACTATTATAAAGCTGTAACAGAGCTGTGTCTGTACTTTTAAGATATTTAAGAAAAAATACTTCATTATGCTATATAGGCGTTTCTAAACACAAAACGTTTTTTTTTTCAGATTTATAGCCTGTTTGTTCGTTCAAGCGTCACGCAATACTGAATGGATTTTGCTGCATTTTTTATTTGATAGCACTCGATTAGACTTAAAAACTGGCATACATTTTATCCCGTTACTATATCTGGAACCTGAGATATAACCTAAAAACTAGCTTTTGGCTGCGGCAGAGCTACGGGCAAAGGCTAGATATTACTAGAATTGTACACAAGTCATATAATCGATACGAGAAATCGTTTTTAAATGCGTCTGTATAATAAGTGTTAATTGATTTCAATTTATATCACTTATTATAGTAATCTAATGGCCGATACGTTTGTATAATCTAGAAATGAATATGGATGGAAACTTTCTTGAAAGATTTTATTTACTTTGTCGAACTTGTTGGGAATGGGAAAGTCAGATAAACCTGATTGATAATAAACAGATTTCTCGTGCAACAAATAATCCTACAGTTTTGTTTTGTATGGTGCGTGAGAGCGCCGGAGACCTAAACCCCATTCTTATCCTCTTGATTGTTCAGTAGTTACGACGTGAAAGCGTAGCGAACATACGCAATTTCGCATTTTTAATATTAATAAGGAAATAATAGATTATACTCGTATGTAGCAAATATCTTGCTGCCTCAGTGGGCTAGTGGTCGCGTGTAGTGTGTGCGACTGCGGATCACCAGGTCTCGGGTTGCAACCCGGGACGGGCAAGCGAAATTAATTCGGGTTTTCCGTCAAGAAATTCTAAGTAGGAAATCAATCTGAAAACAACTACGTATTTGCAGTTCACATAAAGTTTTTTTCCGAGATGAATCGAACCCACAACACCACTTCACAGAAAGTAGGCATCTAAATCACAACGCCACTCATGCAGAAAAACATAACATCACTTCACTAATTTCCAGTACCTTGCTCTCAATATCAAACTCTTGTTTTCAATATCTACTGCACTCACTGGCCCTTGGTTTCAAGAACTCGATAAACCATGAAGCGATAACGATTATTATGTTATACAAAGTAATAAATACGTAAATAATACATCACAGTTCCGTGCCGCTTCATAGCATGCTTAAAAACACTAATATATTCGCAAAACAAATATAACAGTGTGTAAAATATAATATAAATATACCTGTAATAGAAGAAATCATTACTATGTATATTATGCATAAATATGTACACAGAAGACAGGACAAGTGTCCGTTTATATTTTTACTAGGCTTTGCCAGCGGCACCACCGAAGGAATGTAACATAGTTCCAGTGGCGGAGGACGGCACACGGCGGGTTTCTTTAGTGGGTGAAAGCTTCACACTGCCCTATTCGTTGCCCCGAACGACGGGGTGTGCGGTTAGGTCAATTTTATCCCGCCTAAACAAAAAATAAAAAAGGCTTTGCCAGCAGCTCTACCGCAGCCAAAAGATATTTTTCGCGTTTTAACTCAGGTTCCCGATAGTGGCAGGATAAAATGTTAACCAGCTTAAGCTTGAAGTTCTAATCAAGAGATATTATACAAAAAAGTTTCCTCAAAATTCGTTCAGTACTTTTTCCGTGATGCTTGAACAAACAAACAGGCAAAATTTGTTTTGTGTTCAGAGACGCCTAAATAGCCTAATACCCCAATTTTCTCAAATATCTAAAACTAGCCTTTGCCCGCGACTCCGCCTCAGCCAAAAGCTAGTTTTTAGGATATATCTCAGGTTTCCGATGTAGTAGCGGGATAAAATGTATACCAGCTTTGACTCTAATTAATAGCTATCATATAAGAAAAATTGCATTAAAATCCGTTCAGTAGTTTCTGCTTGATGCGCGAACAAAAAAACAGACAAAAAATCTAAAAAACAATCTTTTTGTGTTTAGACACGTCTATATAGCCTAATAAAGTCATTTTTTCTCAAATATCTTAAATGTACAGACATAACTCTGTTACAGCTTTATAATAGTATAGATTTACAGGCATAGCTCTGCTACAACTTTATAAGTGTAGAAGTATGAACCTGATGGTCACTGGTAACCGCCACTCATGGACTTTGCAACACCAGAGGCTCAGCCCAGCAGCCATAAGTGAAGTGCTCTTCTCAAACCTCATTTATAGAAGAACCAGTCGGAGTGCTGAGTCAGTCTAAACCTTTTTTTGTTCGTAAAGTTGAACTAAACTGAGTTCTTTTTATAATACTTTCTGATATTTACGCGAATGTTACACATTTTGAAATAAAACTACGTTTACGGAATCTATCGCGTTTACTTGATTTTACTACTATTCCGACGTTTCGAATACTTTACAGCATTCATGATCACGGGTGGACTTAGATGATAGACGTCCAAGGCTGATATGAGAAGGACTTAGATGATAGACGTCCTTCTCATATCAGCCTTGGACGTCTATCATCTAAGTCCACCCGTGATCATGAATGCCGTAAACTATTCGAAACGTCGGGATAGTAGTAAAATCAAGTAAACGCGATAGATTCCGTAAACGTAGTTTTATTTCAAAATGAGTTCTTTTTGCCCCATTCTGAGGCCTGCCCTAGAGAGAGTTCGACTTCAGGCGCAAGTTGGGTCCGTCTATCCTCTGAGGGACATTCGTCATGTCATCTGCATAGCAAAACATACTCTCTATCGACAGCAAGTCATTGATACGCATCGTTGGAGAGAGCACCGAGCCTTGTGGTAGCGTTAGCCTCCATGGTATCGGAGCAGCATCTTACAGCAACCATCCATTTCTAAAAAGCAGCCTAAGGCCCGTCTTATATACTCACAAGATAAACAAATCAGAAACTGATCTATAACATGCTACTGTAAACTAAAGAAACTGTATAGTAATTTATAAAAGTATACCAACATAAACTGAATAATACAAATAAAATAATAAATCATTTATAGCTGGCCAGTATAAAATATTGTCTATGAATAAATAACGCTTCGAAATTGGTTGATTTGAATTGAGAATGCAGTTTAAATTTAGAACGTACCGTATGAATTGATATTTTATAACCTCACCAACTAGGTCACTAGACATCTACTAGTAGATGAGTCCAACCAGTATATAATATATATAAATAAATATATTATTCTTTAACAGTATTTTCTTATACCACAGGGGTGGCAAATGCTCCAGCCGATGCTGGAGGAGTGGGCGGGCCGACGGCACGGAGTCCTTACCTTCCGACTGGTGCAGGTGCAGTCGGGGCACGGTTGCTTCAGCAGATATCTGCACATAGTCGCAAGGAGGGAAGCGACTCCGGGCTGTCACCACTACGGTTGTGACGAGGACACGGCGCGGCACACGCTCGAGTCGTGCCCGGCTTGGGCCGAGCAGCGCCGTAAACTCGTCGCGGAAATAGGGGGGGACCTCTCGCTGCCGAGCGTCGTTAGAGCGATGCTCGGCAGCGACAGGAATTGGGCCGCGGTCGCTGCCTTCTGCGAGGAGGTTATCTCGCGGAAGGAAGCGGCGGAGAGGGTCAGGGAGGAGGATTCTTCCGCTGACCCAAACCGACGCCAGCGACCGGGGCGGCGCAGGCGCAGATACTTGCGCCTCATGCCGCCCTAGCTGAGGCTGCGGGTGGATGGACCGGGGAACGTCCGCCACCCGCTAGGCCTCCCGCGAAGGTGCGACGCTCCGTGTACGGATGCGTCGCTCAGTAGAGGGTACCCAAAAGGGTAAGCCGCTGGCAGACCACCGAAGGAATGTAACATAGTTCCAGTGGTCGGCCAACAAAGGTGGAGAGACGGCACACGGCGGGTTTCTTTAGTGGGTGCAGGCCCCACACTACCCTGGTCTTTGCCCCGAACGACAGGGTGTGCGGATAGGAACATTTTCTCCCGCCTAAACAAAAAAAAAAAAGGGTTGGCAAATGCGCCTGCAGTCTGATGGTAAGTGGTAGACTATAGACACTAACAACGCCAGATTTATCACTCGTGCATTGCCAATCGAAGAAAAAAGGGATGGGAAGTTGTGAGGAATGATGATAGAGAGCTGATGAAGAAGTGAAGAGAAAATATGAGACTGGGATGAGGAGGTTTGGGCATCCGGCGCTCTCAGTCGCCATATGAAACACAACAGAAGTACCGTTACTTCATGTACATACTCTGTGAGATAGTGATACTGCTCTGCTACTATCTCTCATAATAGTGCCTATTCACTAGAATAAAATTTATGAAGAAGAAAAAAATATTTTGAAATTACATTCTCTACCTAAGCCGCCTATTGCACGCATGGAATGGGGTCCTGCTAAACATTATTCTTTCATCCGTCACCATATGTACACAAATTTCGTAACCGTTTACCAAACCCCATACTTGTAAGATAATAGTAGCTCTTCAGAATAGCTAATGCAATCATTAGACAATGGCATAAGCAGCGCACTCGTGTCGACTGTCAAATGTCAACAATCGTTGAACGAACATCATTTGAAATTCAAATTTGGAAGACACATGTTAGAAAGACCGTTAACTTTAAAGGATTCTCATACGTTTTACAACAATCGTAGAGCAATAGATCTACACGATAACACAATATCTAATAATAGGCCTATACATATGTGATAATTATGAAAATTTTACTGACCTCTGCCTTTTTGCTAAACAGCTACAGCGGCGCGTCGACTGATGACGCAGGTATTCAGTTTGTAATGAGCTAAAATTATTTTCAACCACCCTCACATTAGGTCTTCGCTAATTTGAACGACTGATACCGTTGTAGTATAAGCAGGACAGGAGCTCAGACTACTATTGTATACCGGAGCTCAAACGTTATATAATATATACAAGGGCTGGTAACTGTGAATTTCGATAACATATTCATTCTTAACGTCTTGGGTGCCATCTGTCGGAAGTATTTTCATACATTATACAGACCAGGTAACAAAATTTTACAATTAAGATTTTTACCAAATAATGACGCAGCCCTATAAATATTTTAATTTTTTTAATTAACATTTGTTATGCTTAGCAATATAAATCAACACAAAGTGTGAAAATGTGAAATCGAAAAGAACAGTCACGAGCAGGATTTGAACTATTACATAGTACGGAGCAATTGCCACAATGGCTGAATTGGCAAAGCATCTGGGATGGTATTCTAGGAGATCCAGGTTCAGAAATGTAATTAATAACTGCCAACTCTATTCTCTCTGTTACAAAAATCCGATACTATGGTACGACCGGAAAGAAATCAGGCGTAAAATTGCTTTACGTGCTCATCCGAGACATGTATACCTAATTAGCATGGAAATTAATAAATCATCAAATGTGACTAAAATACTTCCTTTCCCCACCTTGTTCGTAATAAGTAATAGTTACGTTCAACAGTTTCTATCACGCAGTCTACTTACAATGTTAATAATACAAATAGCTAAAATAATATCCGATATAGCAATAATCAGCTGTCATAGCCTAGTAGGTAGTAACACCAAGGACTGCAAATACAATAGTATCGAGTTTGACCACTAGACCAAGATCATCGTACGGCATACTCTGATTTTCTAGATTTTTCGTTGAATGTTTACAAAAAGAGAAAAGTTTATTTTGTTATATCTTAAGTTTTCGATATAGTAGCGAGATAAAATGTATACCAGTTTTTAAGTGTAATCAAGAGCTATCAAATAAAAAAACGTATCAAAATCCGTTCAGAAGTTTTTGCGTGATGCGTGAACAAACAAACAGATATACAGACAAATAATCTAAAAAAAATGGTTGTAGAAATAAAACTTCGTTTACGGAATCTATCGCGTTTACTTAATTTTACTACTATCCCACCATATATATCCAAGTAAACGCGATAGATTCCGTAAACGAAGTTTTATTTCAAAATGTGTAACATTCGCGTAAATATCAGAAATTATTAAAAATTATTGTGTTCGGAAACGCCTATTTACTGTAATATAGCTTAATTAAGTCATTTTTTCTTAAATATCTTAAACTAATTATGTAACCGCAACTTCGTCCGCGGGGATTTATTTAGTTATAGGCGTCGCCACGCTTACAGCCGGTATTACCCTCCGCATTAGATGTTTCACATTAAAAATATAGGTTCCGGATAAGTAATCACCAACATATCATATACTAAAAATAAAAATAGATTTATATGCTAAATCTATGCATGCATACAATTACATAATTATATTATATACTTATTTAAACATCGCGACTAGGGCTAAACAATTATTTATAATTATTAAGTATTCAAA
This sequence comes from Leucoma salicis, assembly GCA_948253155.1. Classification (NCBI taxonomy): domain Eukaryota; kingdom Metazoa; phylum Arthropoda; class Insecta; order Lepidoptera; family Erebidae; genus Leucoma; species Leucoma salicis. Next base: position 3,084,663 of record OX411812.1, read on the forward strand.
TAAAGTAATTAAAATGAAACAAACCTCACAGTTTTCAGTCGTCAAGCGATGGTTAGATCCCACTCCGGCAGTGTGTACGGTGTATGTAATTTGTATGTGCTCACAAACTATCCTGTCATATCGAATTGTTAGAAAAGAGTCATGGATTATTTTTCACCGCTCATTCTCTTGTCTCGGTAGGGGATGCAGAGGCCGTAGTCCTAATTTCTTCGCTTACTATAATTATATACACAGTCACACAGACTTGCTCACAACAATTTTTTTGCCATTTGTTTATATATATATATATATTTTTACTTCTGATGATTATGTATGTTCATGCCACTAAATTTCATTTTCAATTGTATATAATTGTTATTATAAGTTGTCTAAAAGTTAAGTTAATTATTACAACCAAAACAATTGATGTGACCAAATAATAGTAAAATGTATAAATCTGTTTAAACTTATTGTAGTCTGTGCTTATTATATAGATTAGTTTTTTTTTTTTGTTTAAGGCATTGGAAGAACCATCAGCCTAACAGTAACTTATAAACATCGTTATTCTCTCATCACACGTATGTTTGGTTCATAAAACAAGTCATAGTCGAAGTCAGTCATATAAAATAAGTCAGTCAAGTCAAAAAGTCCCACTCCAGTAAGACGATGGCAATCTTACTGAAGCTTCTATGGAGTTTTGGAGACAACAGGAAAAAACACGTTATGTCGTATTACATCACTTGCCAACACTTATGCACATACACAAATAGTTAATAAGCAAAAGGCCACCACTTTTACACATTAATACTTGAAATAACACAAGTTTAGGAAAATAACGCAGAGCGACGACATGATCTTCTTCGTGTTCCCGCCAAAACCCTTGTATAGATTAGAGATTAGATCAAAGGTTCTTAGTCTGAGACCAAAGACTATATTTTTCTTTGCATAGATTAGTTAGGGATCACAGATTATATAGGTAGTTGTATCTTGTATGTCCTTTACGGATCTTCTTGTTTATAATGTATTTTCTTTATGTTGAATTTGACACATTTGACATCATTATGCGTCATTTCTCTTTTTTTACGTTTTTTTTCTTTCTTGAAAATTATAACCTGGTTACGTAGTTTTTAATTCATTTTTTTTTTTTTAATATTATCTTATTGTGTAATTGTAAATATTTTCTCGTACTGCTCTTTGTCCTTTGGCGAATATAATGTCTAGCGTCGCCGGGATAGTACATTGCTGAAAATCAACGTTGTGATGTCATCACATGACATCACAGCATAAGCTGAGCAGCGTGCCTTTTTCTGCCGCACTTAAGACGCACACAATGAATGTGATTATTTATTATTGTTACTAGTTTTTTTTTCATTTTTGTAAGTTTTTATTATTTTTACTTTATTGTATTTGTAATACTGCGTCTTTTATGCGACGCGAAATAAAGCTTTCTTTCTTTCTTTCTTCTTTCTAAAACCTTCTCCGAAACACGCTACGTCTTATGGCATACGTATTATTCCGATCGATTCAGTAGTTTTCGCAGTATAACCGAACAAAAAACCGGCTTTCCATTTATTAGTATAGATGTACAGACACAGCTCTGTTGCAGCTTTATAATAGTTAAGATTATCACCCATGTATGCCGCATAATGCGTCTCCCAGAAAAGCTTTTTATTCCGGAAAAATGGTTTATTGTGTCAGTTTGTCGTGGACATCATACTAAATTGATGTACCGTAGAGTGACCTATTTAAATTGGTTCACTCCGAGGTCCTCACAGGCGAAATATTATAACTTGATTTTTTAAATTTCTACTTACTAACTTATCATCACGCCATTTGGTTAGTTGTGAGGTAGGCATAGAGAACAGAGTGCCAAGAGGCTCTATTCTTGTATCTCTTGCTTCCTCAATATTCATAATTCTCTTCATACACGCTCGCCGGTTTCGGAGACTCCTGACTCCACCTTCCTTCAATACATGGCCGATTTGGTCTAGGTAGGTGAGTCTCGGTCTCCCCCTGTACCTACATCCTTCAACATTCGCATTGTATATCTTCTTAACCAATCGCTCATCCGGCATTCTTTCTACATGTCCGAACCATTGGAGCATTCCTTTCGCATCTTTACACCAATACTCTCTTTCATACGAACTCGCTCTCTTACGTCGTCGTAATTTCTACTAAAATAATTATTATAAACTAAGTTTGAACAGAACAAAGCGGCAAGAAACCAATTAACACTTATCTGCTATTCATCCACATCCGATTTTAATTGGCCAGCTGTTGACACGGGTCCGAAACCCGAGTTTGTTAATGCGCTTTTACGTTCAAACAAAACATCGTTTATCTTAGCCGAAAAGGTTAATTGGGGTATTATAGTTTGCACATTACGTATGCGTGGAATGACAATACATTCTGTTAACACCCTATTCATTCCCATTTCACTCAATCAATCAGTTATCACCCATTGCATTGCTGGTGGTACTCGCATGGTTGATACCATATTAGCAGCATTAATGCGAATTGAATGCTATACATTTAAGTAATATTATATATTACCTACTAGCTTTTGGTTGCGGCGGAGCTTTTCAGCTTATATCTCAGGTTCGCGGTATACTAGCAGGATAAAATGTATACTACCAGTTTTTAAGTCGAACAGAGAGCTATCAAATAAAAAACTTTGTGTTTAATGTATAGTGCTAAGCATGTCAAATGCTAAAAATATATATAAATATTTATAGGGTTTGCGTCATTATTAGGTAAAATCTTAATTGTAAAATTAAGTTTACCTGGTCGGTATAATGTATGAAAATACTTCCGACAGATGGTGCAGGCGTCACCCAAAGACGTTAAGTATGAAGTTGTTATCGAAATTAGCAGTCAGGAGCAATTGTCAGGATTGCTGAATTGGTAAAGCATCTGGACGGTATCCAGAAGATGCAGGTTCAAATCCTGCTCCTGACTGTTATTTTCGATTTCACATTTTTCACTTTGTGTTTAATGTATAGTGCTAAGCATGTCAAATGCTAAAAATATATATAAATATTTATAGGGTTTGCGTCATTATTAGGTAAAATCTTAATTGTAAAATTAAGTTTACCTGGTCGGTATAATGTATGAAAATACTTCCGACAGATGGTGCAGGCGTCACCCAAAGACGTTAAGTATGAAGTTGTTATCGAAATTAGCAGTCAGGAGCAATTGTCAGGATGGCTGAATTGGTAAAGCATCTGGACGGTATCCAGAAGATGCAGGTTCAAATCCTGCTCCTGACTGTTATTTTCGATTTCACATTTTTCACTTTGTGTTTAAAAAAAGTTGCATGAAACTGTACAGTAGTTTTTGCGTGATGCGCGAACAAACAAACAGACAAACAGGTAAACAGACAAACAGACAAAAATTCTAAAAAAAATCATTTTGTGTTTAGACACGCCTATATAGTCTATTACCTACAGTAATTTTTTTCTCAATTATTTTAAATGTACAGACACAGCTATGTTACAGTTTTATAATAGTATAGATATAGTACAACTTTTGCCTCAGTATCTAAACACAATTGTGTATCTTTAATTTATAGATCAATATCTTACAAAATCTTACAGTCTTAACCAATACGATGCTAGAATTACAGTTTAGTCTGTAAAACATATTCATAAGAAATATTAGGGGTTAAAGTATGAAATTGCCGATTTGTACTGAAAAATTGAAATTCGTTTTTTTTTTCATTTAACATATTTATTTAATCAAAATATCTACCATTATTATCTATACATTGCTGCCATCTAATAGGAAGGTCATTTATGCCTTTGCGATAGAACTCTGGTGGTCTACATTCTACAAACTGTGTGAAAGCATTTTGTACTGCCTCCTGGGAAGAAAACTTTTTATTCAAATTCAAATTCAAAATTGGGTAGTTTGGCTTGGATCGGCTTCCACCATCTCTTTCAATTCATTGTTATTCACATGTGTGGGCGATCATCCACGTGGTTCGTTCTTCAAATCAAAATTTCCATCACGAAAGCGTTTAAACCAAAATCTCACGGTGCGTTCATTAGCACTCCCCTCTCTAAACGCAACATTGATATTGCAAGCTGTCTCTGCAGCGTTAGTTTCGCGTCGGAACTCGTATTCAAAAATCACTCGAATTTTCAAAAAAAGAAACAACTGAAAGTCGATAACCGAATTTTGCACATTTTTTAAAAGAAGAACCTCATAGGTACCATTTGAAAAAAGTTTCACTCAAAAATCTCAAATCATAAATGTTCTATGTCAATTCGAAATACCTATTACAATAAAACGGCAATTTCATACTTTAACCCCTATTATCTAGTTTCTGTCCGGGAAACATAATGATCTCTCTAATTATTTATTTATTTTATTAACCACTATTTTTATAGGGTATACCTTAATACAATAGTGTAGCTTACATCCTTATAATAGTAGTTAAGGGAGTGCGATGGTTTATAAAAAAAAACACTATAAATACACTAATAACTGTTTCTGTGTGAAAGCGTAACAACCAAATGAACGCATTTTTGCATTTATAATATTAGTAGGTACAGGGGGAGACCGAGACTCACCTACCTAGACCAAATCGGTCATGTATTGAAGGAAGGTGGAGTCAGGAGTCTCCGAAACCGGCGAGCGTGTATGAAGAGAGTTATGAATGTTGAGGAAGCGACAGATGTATGCAAGAATAGAACCTCTTGGCACTCTGTTCTCTCTGCCTACCCTGCAAGGGAAATGGCGTGATGATAAGTAAGTAATATTAGTAAGAATTATTTACAAGTTAATATATCCCAACCTAATCTAATAAAATAATTAAAGGGCCTCTTTCCAAAAACTTCATTATAATTTCCATTAATTCCGTTAAGCTACAAATTCATATGTCAACGTCGTTAAATATTGTAACTGTCCCATGCTTGAGACAAAGACGAAAATTATTACGTGGAATAAAAATGCTGTTAGGTTAGTTCTCAATGCGGAGGATGATAAGAGCTTATATCTCGCCAGACTGTGCCGTGTGGGGCCGGCTTTACAATTGTCCCACCCCTCTCTACCCACGGGAGTCGTAAGAGCCGACTGAGGGAATACCGGGGGAATGGGCAGCAGCACTCCCTCGAGTATTAACAACATCCACTGCGATCGCCAACCCGCCTGCCAAGCGTGGCGATTACGACATTATCCCCCATTTCTTGGGGAGACCTATGTCCAGCAGTAGACGTTGAAAGGCTGATGGAGTGGATGGGGAGACTGACGGTAGAAGAAACACCGCGGAGTTGTAGCAGATATCATAGATATTGGCAGTCTCATCCTCCACCCACGTGGTTTATAATAATATATATTGGGTTTCTTCGCGTAAGAAAAAATAAAAATACAACAATTCTCAATAGCTGCGCAAAGTCAGAAAATTTGGCAGGAAAGGATACACCAACTTCAAGTTAATACTTAATTTACGAGTATCTAAGTATACTTTATTTCAAACCATAGTACGAAAAACAATATCCAATAAAAATACTATAATAAATTCAAATTTATGATCAGACAACGCCAATTCATCACAGTAGAGTGATCATGTGGGATAGGTAATATGCATGCGTATCGAGCGTGCGCAAGTGCGTTACGAAATGTATCTAAACGATATTATCAGTTAAGATGTAGATGAAGCTCGAGTTGCTAAAGTCGGATTCACCAATTTACCACAAGCAGGGAGGATGTGTCAGTGTAAGGTCAGGTGCAGTGCGAACGATCGAAAAGGTTAAGCAACTTTCGCTCGGCTGGCAACGAGATGGGTGACCAAAAATGCCCTCTATTTGTTTACACCTGACCTCCTCCGTGCTTCGAAAGGCACGTTGAGCAGTGTATCCCGGCTGTTAAATAATATCCTGGCAATCGTTATTGGATGTCAGTCCTGAATAAAAGATCTGAATCCGGTCTTGTTATTATAAGGTCGCGGTGGAAATTAAATTAGTTAAAAAGATATACAATGCGTAAGTGGAAAGATACAGGTGCACGGGGAGACCGAAACTGACCCAACTAGACCAAATCGATAAAGGAAGGTGGAGTCAGGTGTTTTTTTTTATTGCTTGTAGTGGCAGACGAGCCACGGCCCATCTGATGGTAAATGGTAACCGTCGCTCATGGACTCAACTATACTGAGAGTATTGTGAAGCCGTTGCTCACCATTTCATCAATATGAAATGAAAGAATAAACGGCTATCTCCTGCTACAGCCAAAACGCAACGATGTGCATCATGGCCGGTCACACTGGAGATGGTGGTACCAACCCGCTCGGGCCCGATACCAAGTGAGTTCTCCCACTCGGTACCCAGCCCTACCACCATTCATGCAATGGATGATAATTGCTTACTTCCCTTAGTCGCCTCATACGACACCCGTGGGAAAGAATGGGATGGTGATACTTGTATTCTTAGTCCGTCACCACACGGAAATATTGAGGAACCGAGAGATATATGCAAGTATGGAGCCTTTTGGCACGCTGTTCTCTATGCGGGAACAAGGAATATGACATGATAATAAATAAGTAAGCACTATTTACGAAGCAACATCACACTTCAAAATGTCCTAATAGTTCTGTCACCATCTTGACCGAGTTATAAGGTGAAATAAATTATGAAATTCAACTTTCCCTACAATACTATAATAGTAAACTTCTCACGACAAAAACAATTATTACATTGGAAGCGTTCCGACCGAAATTATCACGTTTTATTTGCCCTTCTCACGTCATGCTTTCGTTTTGAAGATTTAACACACGACGTCGTTAGCGACATGGACGTTGATTCGATATCTTGATACTTCAGGGTATAAATACGCCAACCATCGAAGGAATGTAACATCGGGTTGAGAGCCCTCTGCGCTCACCAATTGTCCGGGTAAGGTTGTCATAGCCATCTGAGGCTAACAACCAACGTCACACAAAAAAAAAAAAAAAAAAAAGGAATGTAACATAGTTCCAGCGGCCCGCCAATAAAGGCGGCGAGACGGCACACGGCGGGTTTCTTTAGTGGGTGCAGGCCCCACACTACCCTGTTCGTTGCGCCGAAAGACGGGGTGTGCGGTTAGGATCATTTTTTCCGGCCTAAACAAAAATAAAGTTATAAATACGCCACTCTGCCGCACACTATTGAACTCAATACAAAAATTGCTAATTCACGGGGTAAAAAGTGTCCTAATTCCTTTTCTGACATGAAAAGCTGAGATATAACCAAAAAAAACACATTTCCTTTTGATTTTTTTTGTTTGTGGGAAATAATGTTCCTAACCTAATGTAACCTAACACCCCGTCGTTCGGGGCAACGAACAGGGTAGTGTGGGGCCTTCAACTACTAAGAGTTATAGACTTATCACCATTTATGAAGACCCCGTCAGCCCTTTGAATGGTCACGTGACCTTTCGACCATCGACTTCGTTCAAAATATTGTACATTCTCGGTTTTTGTCATCACGTTTCGGCATGACGTCACCGGTCGGCCTCTCAGCCAATCACAGACAAGACGTTTATGGCTCGAAGGCAACGTTGTGAATTTTACTCTAAGCCCGCTGTTTGTCTATAATAATAAAGCTGTAGCAGAGCTATGTCTGTTCATCTAAGATATTTGAAAAAAAAAGAGTGTATAGTGTACTTAGGTGTGTCTATGACCCGATTTTTTTTTTAGAATTGTTGTTTGTCTTTTTATCTGTTTGTTTATACGCACATAACGCTAAAACTACACGGAACGGATTATGATGAAGCTTTTTTGATTGATAGCTCTTGTATATGTTTTATACTGCTACTATATCGGGAAACCGATATATTATAACCCAAAAACTAGCTTTTACCTGTGACAGAGCCTCGGCTAAAGGCTGATTTATTATAAATTAGTAATTAATACTACATAAACTCTTCAAACGATATTGTTTCACTCACTCAACACTCACTTTTACTCCTTAGTCGCCTGTTAAAACTCTCATTGAATTAGATGGTACTCGTAGGTAATTCCTAATTCATCGTCGCTCAATTAAATATAGGTACAACCAGTTACCATTCGATGGAGTACAGTCACGAAAATACTTATTTTAGAAATAATATAGGTATACCCAGTTATATTTCTTTTCGAAAATAAGTGTACTTAGCAAACGTCCTAAACAGTTATAACGTATATTTTTAAATTTTGCAATTTTAAATTGGATGTTTTTGCATATTTTTGTTTTATGATAAAATAACAATAATTTAGGCGTAAAAAGTTGTCTGTACACGTAGGCCCAGAATTCCGTCACCACACAAACAGTTAGTTCAGTAGGCCACAAAGATCCCATGTGAGGCCAATATTTTATTATAATTTATCTCTATCGTCATAGTTAAAAAATTTCACAATACAAGAGAACCTAACTACATGAGAAAACTAATTCATTAACGTCAAATTATGATTTCTGTAATGAGCTGATGGTATAATTTTACATGTCTCTTATCTGCGTAATTAATTAGATAATTTTGAATTTCTACAGCATAATATGTCGTTCCAAAACAATTCACGGTTATTAATGATAATCCAAAAACACAACTTTCGCACTTTATGTTAGTATTAGAATTATCATAGTCTCCCTGAGCCCAAAGTTTCTTAGGGTCGGCTTCAGATCTATTCGATTTAGCTAATCCACCAGTATTTACACGAAGCAACTGTCTGTCTAACTACCACGACTAGGGTTGCCAACTATACTTACTTACTTACTTTATAATAACGTATCCTATTTTATTTTTGGTAATTATACTTTATACTTTTGCATAAAAGTAAAGTATGCAAAAATATGCTATATTTCAAATCTTTACTGTGATGCTTAAAATGAAACACTTATTTAAATAATTACTGGAATATTATCGATACTTTTAAAACGATCTAAAATGTGTATTTACAAGATTTCAATTCCGATTCAATAAAACGTGATACAAAGAGCTTCTACTAGCAATGATAAAGAATTTTCAGATAAGAATCTGTCGAAAAATAGCAATAAATAATTAAAAATGCAGCTGATGTGTAAAGAAAATTATTTCTCATATTATCATCTATAAATTTAAAAAAAATATAGTTATTTGTTAATTTTTTGTTCATTTTAATTTGAATTAGGTTCGTGAAGATAGCTTCCAAAAATTCAAGGATAATAAAAACGGTTAGAATAACTGTGAATAAATAAATAATGAATTATTTTTTAAACTCTTTTTTTTCTTCCAACTACTTTCTTTTTTTTTTAAAATATAATATTTACGTTATTTTTTTCAAAAAAAGTTGGCAACCCATCCACGACCCAACTAGAGTGACAACTGACGACTTTAGAACAAGACCGGAGTCCGATAAATTCAAGATCGTAACGACTGCCAGTTTGTTATTTGACACTTCTTAACGTGCCTTCCAAAGCACGGAGGCGGTCAGGTATCCGCAAATAGGTGGCACTTTTTGGTTACCTATCTGATTGCCTGCCGAGCGAAAGTTGCTTAACCTTGCCGATCGTTCGAACTGCAAGTGCACAACTAGGTTACGACCTTAAATTCAAATTCATAAATATCTTTATTTCATAGACCTTAAAATTGTCAAGAATACACTCTTAATTAATACGACTGCCTGAAGCGAGTGCATCTGCATTAACAAAGTAGTGTTAGTAATCGCCATAAGCGGCCGGATTCCACCGTCCATGAGAAGAACCCGGCAAAAACTCACAGGTCACTTTTTAAAATTGACAATTTATTACAGTTTAATATAATTTCTTATAAATACAATGACACGAAATAAATGCTGAAACCAAGACTATATTCATCACGTAAACCAATTTTGAAAATTAATGAACGAGCTGCTGCTCAAGTCTTATTTTGTTTTATGCTCAAGATAATCCGAAACTGTATAATAATCCTTATTAGAAAGTCTAATTAATGGCATTCTTAAACTTATTTAATGGTATGTTTCGGACATCTTCAGGAATTTTATTGTATAAGCACATACATTGCCCCTCAGCATAGGTACAAGGTAGGGTCCTTTAATTCATTACAGCTTCGTTTCATCCCCGCTAATTTTATTACGTACCTTTACCATTCAAGGGTCAATTTATTGCATAATGTTCCTTTGAATTCACACCCACCATTGTATAGAGCCTTATACAAAATTATTTATACCCCATAGCCTTATATTAAACTAGCCTTGAATCGTATCGGAGTATAGCTACCGCTGTGTTAGTCGTTCAGATAATACCGAGCCCCGGGCTACACGAACAGTTACAGTACAATAAAATTACCCTCAAGTTATGTTTAGTATGTGGTGTTCAAGAAACAATGCATTATTTGCAATATAATACAATTAACTAAAAGTATCGTGATCTGTATTTTAGCACTTGACATGCCCAGCTACTCTAGAGAACACATTATTTATGAAAGCTGGTTTAAAGTAGCTGAACATAATTGAAGTTCTTATTCAGATGTATATTGAAGATATTTAAGAAAAAATGCTTAATATATCTATCTATACTATTATAAAGCTGTAACAGAGCTGTGTCTGCACATTTAAGATATTTGAGAAAAAAATGTCTGTATTAGGCATTGATGGTATTAGGCTATATAGACGTGTCTAAAAGCCTATTACAGTCTTTTTTCACAAATATCTTAAATATACAGACACAGCTTTATAATAGTATAGATAAATATTGGTTAGAAGTGTCATAATGCATGTTCGATAAATGTACTATCTACAGTTGTGCTTACCCCATTTCCGGATACCGTCATAATGATATGTTACGTGCGCTTTCTAAGTGCAACCAGTTAATACTTGTTCAATGCACTTTCCCCGGACTTACCTGTAATGAGTAGAAAATTTCTAAGAACAGAGAAACTAAACGGAGAACTGTCCGTTTGGTGTAGAACTAAGAATAGTGTCATGACCGCATTCCAATTCTATACATTTAATTATGTTAGACGATTTAGCTAAAAAAAGCTGTTTTATCTGGTTCAAAATAAAACCAATACGACTTAACATTGGCATGATTTTTTTATTGCGTATGGTGGCAGACGAGCCATGGCCCACCTGATGGTAAATCGTAACCGTCACTCATGGACTCAATTATACCAAGATTATCCACCCAATCAAGCCGCTACTCATAATTTCATTTCATAGATATGAAATGAAAGAACAAACGGCCATCTCCTGCTACAACCAAAACACATCGATGTGCTTCATGGCCGGTCACAAGGGTGATGGTAGTACCAACCCGCTCGGGCCCGAAAGCAAAGCAAGTGAGTACTCCCACTTGATACGCAGCCCTGCCACTAGACATGCTATGGGTGATTTGCCTATTGATACTCAGATATTTGTACTGGCTTCTCCTCTTTCAAAAACCATAATTTTGGGTTTGCTCACATTCACACGTAAAAAGGGGCTCATTTCTTACAATCTTCTGTCATAACGTCGACTAGGGTTTGCAGGTCAGTCGCAGACTGTGCTAATAGGACCGCATCATCTGAATATAGCAGTCTGTTAACCACTAAGTCGCCCATCTGAACTCCCACATTCATTTAATTCGTCCTATGGAGACATTTATTCAGATATATGATAAACAGGCTGGCTGATAGAACGCATCCCTGTTTAATGCCGATATTTACTCTAAACCAGGGTGACATTCCATCATCCAGCCGCACACAAGCTCTGCAGTCCATGTAGTTTGACTGCAGCGCTTGCAGCAGTCTATCGTTAATACCATACTCTGGCAAAATGCCCCAAAGTTCCTTTCGTACAACTGTGTCAAATGCTTTCTCCAAATCCATAAAACTGCAGAAAACTCTCTGGCCAGATGGTTCTCCACAATGTTGCGCAGAGAAAACAGTAATTGATCCATGCATCCCCTTCCACACCTGAGACCTCCTGGTGCCTCATACAGATATTCATCAGACACCATCCTTATTCTTCTTTCAATAATCTTACCATACACTTTGGCTGCCAAAAGATCACACAAACAACCGAAGTCAATTTCTCATTTTTATACTTAGTATTAATAAAGATAGAAGTAGAATATTAAAAGCTATTATTTATGTGCTATTAAAGAGACTTACTAAGCCAGGTTTTATGCAAAATAATTAGATGATGTAGTTATTAAGGCCGTGTAACAAGATTTCAATAAGTCTATGACCTACATAGATTAATATAGTATCAGTACATCAATAGTATCTATATACACATATTACTAGGAATAGGTGCCGTTGGAGCCGGCTTTAGAATTGTCCCACCCCTCTCCACCCATGGGAGTCGTAAGAGCCGACTGAGGGAATACCGAGGGAGTGGGCAGCAGCACTCCTTCGAGTATTAACAACATCCACTGCGATCTCCAACCCGCCTGCCAAGCGTGGCGATTACGGCACTATCCCCCATTCTTGAGGAGGCCTATGTCCAACAGTGGACTTTAAAGGCTGATGGATGGATGGATGGACTAGGAATATATTCTGTCATCGCCCCCTTTAATCTTGTAGAGATGGAAAAATCGAGAATGCTGGTGATATAGTAATAATACTTTGGGTTAATGGCGTTGCGTCGGTAAAAATTCTGCCGAATAGGGCGCCGGAGTACTTTGCCGCCTATTTAATTTCTAAGCCTAACAAACTACCATTGTAAAGACATACGAGTAATTGAATGTTTATCTTACGTTTGTTGATAAATGGTTAAATTTTTTATATAGACTATAATGTCAGTATATTTAGAATTTATTGCAAAATTTTACCTATCCGAGCAAGTGCCTTCCGGAGAGGGCCGACCGACTACAACAAAAGTTGCCTCGAAGTGTAATAATACTAATTGCTATACAACTTTTGTAGGCGCTTTTATATTTAAAGTGGAAGAAGGATTCAATCAAGTAATCAGCCTTTTACATTCTGTTATTTCTACTTAGGAAATTTATAGACAGTTGGATAGATATAGGTAGGTCTCTCCTAATTGTAGCTACAATACCAGACTCTCTTTCTTCTACATATAGTTTACTCTTGACATCTTTTTAATATGTTTTTATTAGCTTCACCTGTGTTTTATCTATCTGTCCTACATCTGTATGTAACGGGATGTAGGTACATGTGACGGGATCATCGAACGCGATTTTCACCTACTTCAAAACATCGGATTTTAAATTGAAACTTTGCACACATCAATAATCGATGACAATACAATAATTTATGTTTATGTTTGTAAGTTATATTGTTACCTATATATTATAACCGTATCGTCACACCTACGATAAAAAGAAGTAGGGTCTTATGAAGGGAAGTACATTTTTAATGCAGTTTTGAGATTAAAAAAGAAAAAAATAAATTATACCTACTTTAAAAACTAAAAAAAAACAAATTAATAGATAGTCGAATTAAAAAGTAAAAAACAATATTTTAATAAATAGTAAATAGGTAGTGATTATAAAAAGTCTGGGGCACTTTTTACTATATCTTATTAATCATAACAAATGTAAGTATATGCTTATGCAATTACCTATTTTGAAATATTTGAAGGCAAGCGGCCCACGCTATTTTACTATCATTATTAGTTATTATAATAACATTTTCTACTTTTTAGTTCAACTAGCTATTAATGCGTGTTTTTTTTAGTTCTTTAAAATATAATTTATTCCTTCATCATGATCATCCGAACTCCTTTATGTTTGCCGATTTCCGGCCTCCATTTAAGGACTATATTGTGGCTTCAGCGACCATATTTCTTGTAATGTTACATTGACTACTACTTATTTATAGATGAAACAGTTTAGTAGATAGATAGGTACCTCATACACAAATAGTATATTCTGGGTCTCAAACGCGTAGATATTAAGTAAAATACCTTTATTTCCCCACATTTCAACCCTTTTGCATCGGCCGTAGTCACGTTGACTGTATGTCTGTCTATATATCAACCCGTGACTACGGCTGATATAATATTTATGGTATTAAACCGTATTATTATATGTATTTAACCTTAAAATATCTACGCGTTTGGGCCTGGAACATAGTATTTGTGTAAGATGTGTACAAATCGCGAAAGTTTAAAAGATACCTTCTCGGCTTGTCAACCAAGTTTCTTGTTATGTATAATATTATATTTCTAATATGTTAATATGTTTTCCTTAAATGATTTATAATGATTATGAACAAATATCGACCATGGGTTAAGTGCCTACTAGCAGAATTGTTTGTAATAACAATTGTTAGTTTACATTGACAAAAACGATGTAATCAAATTGTCGTACTCGTTATATCTCCACTTTGACTGTGTAATAAAACATCCAGATTATATAGAAATAGCGCAAACAAATTAAAGTTTATTGAAATGCCAAAATAAAATAAGTAATGCACACGTCATAATATATACTAATACATATCTTATTAACCCGTGATGGGTACAAAAAATCGCGAGATTCCCGTAAACATTACCATCAATTTGGATATCCAAAAATATCAACTGTTTGTTTATAAGAGGTGATCCATTTCGAGGTTCCCTACTTTTTTAAAGAAAAAAACACAGAAAATTCACATTTAATGGAGAATGTTTATTATTATTTGAAAGAACATTCTTTGGCATTTATTTTTGAAGATTATGTCTATCAAATGATGGCCGTTGCTACGTCGCAGATGGTCCATCCGTTGAGTCCAATTTTCGATGACTCGTTCGAGGATTTCGACTGGTAACAACAAAGTAATGAGGCCCATTTCTGGCTCAATGGGTATGTAAACAAACAAAATTGCCGCGGATGTACCATCTGCAACGTAGCAACAGCCAACATTTGATAGACATAATCTTCAAAAAATAAATGCCAAAGAATGTTCTTTCAAATGATAATAAACATTCTCCATTAAATTTGAATTTTCTGTTTTTTTCTTTAAAAAAGTAGGGAACCTCGAAATGGAGCACCTCTTATTTTGATCTATATTTTTTAGCATTTGACATAGGTACTCCGCTACTTTTTGAGTACACATTATTTGTGAATAAGGAAAAAGAGATTTTTAGTACGAGCGGGAATCGAACCCGCGTCTTTTCAAATCCGGGGAAGTGCTCTAAGCCACTGAGCTATCGTACCATTCTTTCGATCATCCCAATCTCCTTATCACATTTGTCTTTACGACCAACGCCATCTATCGGAATGCATTTACATGCATTAACCAATATAGTAAGTTTTAAGTTTGTTTATAGTTTTAATTTTCACTTCTATCGGCAGTCCTCATTACTGTTTTTTTTTATGTTATAAATGTGGAAAGCAAACACATGACTGGTCGTAATAAAGCGGTTACCTCAACCCAGCATTACTCAGACTTTTATAGTAATAAAAACCTTTTGGTTATCCTCAGAAATAATAAGATCTGCTACACGCACTTAATTCTAGAGCAAAAACCAGTTTCACCGGGTCCGGCTGGTTAAAGATATTTCAAAGGAAATAATAGGTTATTTAGGCGAACTTAAAACAATGTTTTTTGGACTTTTATTCTGTTTGAACCAATTTTGATATACTAGACTTAAAAACTCGTATAGGTACATTTTATGTCGCACTATACCGGGAACCAGAGATATAATCAACATTTTGGGGAAAGATAGTATATATTATATACAAAGGTATCAGTCAGAAGAGTCATTCGAGCAAACAACCGTCCCACAAAAAGAAAGCTATGCCAGTTAACTAACCAACATTGTGACATCTATGTTTATAAGAAAAATAAAAATGTCGGGGAAATCCCGAGTTATTTTGTTTTTCTTTTACGCCCAACATCATAAAAGTTGATTAATGAAACGGAACCACTAGAGCAAGGACTAACGCGCATTTGTCGGACTTTCATTCCATCTGTTCTGGATTACTATTTGCGATATCTTTGTAAATGTATCGTGACGAAATATACAAAATATGTTCTTTGTAAATGAATTTCTTGTTCGTATTTTTATTTCTCGCGGTGCTAGCGGCCTTCCGTGCAGGTCAAAAAGAATAGTGGAGATAGGTCCGCTATAGGCTCATTTTCTCACTGGGCACTCTGGGCAGTGCAGGGACATCATGAAGCTCTGAGTTATTGCCAGATCTGCCAAAAATCCAACGACAATTACTTACTCTTATTGCATACATAGGTACGAGATAATGGGCACCAACTTTTACGTGTGCGTAGCAAAAAAATAATAATAAATGTAAAATGTTGTTTAAATACTCGTAGATACTCTTTGTGCCCGTTTTAATAAATTAATTCTCATAATTATTAAACACTGGATTATTGGATCCATCTATCCATCAGCCTTTTAAAGTCCACTGCTGGACATAGGCCTCCCCAAGAATGGGGGATAGTGCCGTAATCGCCACGCTTGGCAGGCGGGTTGGCGATCGCAGTGGATATTGTTAATACTCGAAGGAGTGCTGCTGCCCACTCCCCCGGTATTCCCTTAGTCGGCTCTTACGACTTCCATGGGTGGAGAGGGGTGGGGCAATTCTAAAGCCGTCCCCACACTGCGGGTTTATTGGATAATGGACCCTATATATGGATTATACAGAAATCTTATTATCTTAATTGCCCAGGGCGTGCTATAAGTCAAAAATGCCCAGATAACCCTCTCCGTCACTATTGAAAGTTTCAATTTGAAACGATGACGGTTATCCATATACATAATAATATGTATATTTAATATAACATTGGATAGTACCTAACGGTGTAGAAAAATATGTTACCGCGAGGAAACTTGCATATCAGCCGGATTTTGGATGGTAGCGGTGTAAATTGCACTGATCGTATGGCAGACAGCCCACCTGATGGCAAATGGACCGTCACTCAGTCCATAACTATATCGAGAGTATTGTCAAGCCGCTGCTCACCATTTCATTTCACAGATATAAAATGAAAAAATAATCAGCTATCTTTTCTGCTACAGCCAAAACACACAGATGTGCTTCATGGCCGGTCACACAGGATATGGTTGTACCAATCCGCTCAGGGCCGATAACAATCCAGTACTTCCACTTAGTACTTACCAGCCCTACCACCAGTAATGCAAATGATGATAATTGCTTACTTCCCTTAGTAGCCTAATACGACACCCGTGGGAAAGAATGCGGTGGTGACACTTGTACTCTTAGTCCATCACCACACTATCTAAACTCAAACTAAAAGCTTTTAAAATACCTACAACTTATTTTTTTTCACTTTCAGAGCACGTCTACACTTTTCGAATGCTTAACAATAAATGAAGCGAATCTAAATTCAAAATGGGCAGCGGGCTCAGCAGCGCCGCCAGCCGGAAGTGTTCGGGACGGAAACAAGAGATACCTCCTCACGCCGAGTCTTCGAGGATACTCTTCCTTTTGTACCTCATACATAGAACCTGGAATGTGGTCGTGGAGCATGTCGATACAAAAAGTGCCAGGTACGACCTTACTATTTAAAAAAACCGAATCATTCATTTTGACACAATTTGAAATTATAACTAAGTCTCGCGAGATAGCCTGCTGTGAAAAAAAAAATAGGGTCAATCAGTACAAATATATTATGTTCCCACACTACTCTGTTCGTTACCCCGAACAACGGGGCGTGCGATTAAGTTTCTTTTTATACTAGGCGGGTGGCACACAAGTACGGTCTATCTGATAGTAAGCGGTGACAACACCAGAGCCATCACTCGCGCTTTAACGTCTCCAAGGAAAGGGATAGGAGGTGGATAGGAACCAACAACAATCAACCAGGATATGTGGGATACTAAGGCCAGAATAGGGAGAGGGTTTGGGCCTCCAGCGCTCTCACTCACCATACGAAACACAACGGTAGAAGTACCTATCATTGTTTCACGCTGATCTTTGCCGATTCGACTTCCTCGATCGAGCCTGCCCATTCAAGGTGGGACGCAAGCAAGGCTCTACCATAAGATCTAGATATAAAACATTATTTTTTTTCTATTTTTTTTTTTTTTATGTAAGGATGTATTATCCCCCACCGAAGGAATGTAACATAGTTCCAGTGGCCCGCCAATAAAGGCAGAGAGACGGCACACGGCGGGTTTCTTTAGTGGGTGAGGGCCCCACACTACCCTGTTTGTTACCCCGAACGACGGGGTGTGCGGTTAGGAACATTTTTTCCCGTCTTAACAAAAAAAAAAGGATGTATTAAATCCATATATAAACTTTCCACAAAAGTATCTAAGCGTCAGTGAAACCTGTTAATAATGTTGTTGCGTGGTTAGAAGTAGTATGTTGATAAAAACAAACAAACGCCGACAGCTATTCATAATATTTATAAATATGTTAATGCATGAGAATGCAAATAAAGTTTTCCCAAACTGATTTCAGATGGCGTGGATCTCACACGGTTCCAAGTTCTGGCGAAGGTCTCGCACAGAGATACGATTCTGTCAGCCTGGCTGACACGGACATCGGTTCCTGTTACACCAACTGCAACTGCAGTTATTGCCGGCTGAGGGAGTGCGCTCATGACTGTATCAGGTGAGTTGATAAAAGTGTGTATTATAGGAGGGGCGACATTACCACCGAAGGAATGTAATATAGTTCCAGTGGCCCGCCAATAAAGGCGGAGAGATGGCACACGGCGGGTTTCTTTAGTAGGACAAGGCCCCACACTACCCTGTTCGTTGCCCCGAACGACGGGGTGTGCGGTTAGGAACATTTTTTCCCGCCTTAACAAAAAAAAAGGGGGTGCCATTATATATGGAATCCTGTCCTTATTCAAATATATATACTTCATCTCCACCTCCTACGCCTTTCTTTGGAAATGGCGACGCGCGAGTGATGCCTCTGGTCTGCGTCAGACTGGCCATATAATCGAGGTGGCGTTTGCCAGCCGGGCCCTAACTTGCGCGGGCCCCCCACGGGCGTACTTTGAGGGTCTTGCTGCAAGCCAGACCATAGGTAAGATACGATATGCCCGCGCAGGCTAGATCACGGAATCTAATGACGAGAACAGCAGCTTTTACGATCGAGTTATTAACAGCTTAGCTGAAACTGTACTTTGGGTACCTAATAATATATATCGTTGATAATTAATAATTTGTATATTTCATTATTTTCCGATAGTATCCCATCTTATCCAGTCTTGGGCCCTAACAGGAGCCACCCGAGCCCTTCCGGCCCAGTCCGACACAGCTGGTGTTGTTAGCCTGTATAGGCTACGGTAATCGTTTACTACCAGATGCGCCGTATGCTTGTTTGCCACCCACGTAATATAAAAAAAACCCTTTTTTAGGATTCCGTACCCGAAGGGTCAAAACGGGACCCTATTACTAAGACTTCGCTGTCTGTCTGTCTGTCCGTCCGTCTGTCACCGGGCTGTATCTCAAGAACGGCGATAACTAGACAGTTGAAATTTTCACAAATGTTGTATTTCTGTTGCCGCTATAACAACAAATACTAAATAAAAACAAAATAAAACAAATATTTAAGGGGTCCCACAAACGTGATTTTTTTGCCCTTTTTGTTGTTTTATTCGTCCATAGTTGATTGTACTTTTTTAACATTGCTACAATTTTATTAAATTTATAAGTTAGCATAATAGTCGTATTTTCTACCAAGTTACTGACATCTGGATCTTCGAGGCAAGGGCAATGAAAATCAAGTTTAAACCAGAGGTCAATTAAAATTCACTGACCCTCTATACAATTATCGAAGTGTTCATGGCAACTATGACTAATGGCTTAACGTACTTTACGAGGCTTTCTAGATCAATGGTACGGAACCCTTGGTGCGCGAGTCCGACTCGCACTTGGCCGGTTTTATATTTTAGTAGAGATATTTTTTAAGTAGGTATTATGTAAAAAGCTCAGCTGGGCAGCGTTCGGGAAGCTGAGGGAGATCTTTTTGTCCAATATTCCACAGTGTCTGAAGACGAAGGTCTACGATAATGTGTGTGTTACCAGTGATGACTTACGGCACAGAGGCGTGGTCTCTGAATGTTGGCCTTATTTCAAGGCTCAAAGTCGCTCAGCGTGCTATGGAGCGGGCTATGCTTGGAATCTCTCTACGTGATAAGATCCGTAATACGGAAATCCGTAGGAGAACGGAAGTGACCGACATAGCCCGCCGGGTCAGCATGCTGAAGCGGCAATGGGCAGGCCTCATCGCTCGATGAACCGACAACACAACGCAGTGTAGGACGGCCTCCCACCAGGTGGACCGATGACCTTGTCAAAGTCGCAAGCAGTCGTTGGATGCAGGCGGCACAGGACCGTTCGCTGTGGCGTTCTCTTGGGGAAGCCTATGTCCAGCAGTGGGCGATGAAAGGCTGATGGATAGATGGATGGATGGATTATGTAAAATATAATACATATTTATCGATAGATCGATACCTAATAACACTTCTTCGGAGTGGACAGAATTAAAATAATGTATTGCATGTACATATCGCTTATGCTGTAATCAAGAAAAAATAGCTGCGTTCTGCAAGTGTAACACATTGCGCAGTGTGGGACGACCTCCTACCTGCCAGGTGGACTGATGATGTGGTCAGAGCAGTAGGAAGCCATTGATGCAGGCGGCAGAGGACCACTCGTTGTGGCACTCTCTTGGTAGGCCTATGTGCAAATGAACGTGCCTATGTGCAAATGAACGTCAATTTAAATGAAGAAACAACAATTTCTTAGTAACGACCTCTGCTATCCCCTGTCTTAACCATTCTCCGCCACTACTATGCGGATATATCATAAAACTTTTAACACTGTTTTGTCTTTTTTCAGGTAAGCAAAGCTAATTGAGAAAATAAAGAAGTTCCTAAGTGATAAAGATTCGTAAATTGCTGGTGATAAGAAAAAAATAAGTACTATAGACAACTTCGACATTAACAAGAAGTTATTACACTAATGTTCAGAGTTTTCGTAGTGCATCGTTCTAGTAATTTAGTCAATTTAATTACGCTACTAGTAGGAAAGAAGTACGGCAAGTGTAGTGATCGCCTTTTGCATCACTAATCACCATGTGATGATATCACGAAAGAGTTAGATGATAATAATACTAAAACATTAGCAATTTTGATCCTACTTATATTATAAACGGGAAAGTTTGAGGAGGCCGTAGTTTAGCTGTGTACTTGCAATCATCAGATGGGTGACCAGAAAATTATAAATATTTGTGGCCACCTGACCTCCTCCGTCCTTCGGAAGGCACGTAAAGTCCCGGCTGACAAATAATATTCTACATTCCTTACAAGTTGTTAGAGTCCTGAATAAAAATCTACTTCGGTCTTGTTCTAAGATCGCCAGCTGGTCAGATCGGAACAAAGTTTGAGATAAATAATAAACAAATAAATATTCACGGACATTTCAACACAACGTCCTCTGGTCCCAAACTAAGCTTAACGCTTGTGCTATGGGTACCAGATTACGGATATAATACATATACTATCTTTTTTTGTAAATATATACATAATATAATATATAGAAAATACCCAGACGCAGTACAAATATCTGTGTTCATCACACAAATAATTGTCCTGAGTGGGAATCGAAGCTACGACCTCGTGCACGGAAGTCGGTTGCACTGCCGACTACGCCACGAGGCAGTCAGTCAGATGTCAGATCAGAGAGAGCAGATAAGGTTAAAATGATCATTATACTTACATGTCAAAGTTGGCGAAGAATTTTGAATGATTGTCCACCAATCACACTTAGACGTAGGTATATGTAGACACTGGATGACTTTATATGACTTAATATGATAGGTACTTTATATCCCAAAAAACCCCCTAGGACCTTACAGACTTCAGTTAGTGTAAGTCTATTTAACACTACGTATATCGATCGTACATACGGGTTTACAAGAAAGAATATGTTTTATATTGAACTCCTGAAGCTAAAGGTAATACATACCTCTAATTTTGATATAATTAACGCACGTAATCCATTAATATTGATCAGCGCTATGCAAGCAAACATTCGTATTATAAGAACAAGACAACATCCTGCACTAGGAATAATCCCTGTATCGCGTAGGACTTTACAAACTTCAATTTAACGTACACAGTACACCCAGACTCAGAACAACAGTTTGTAGATCAGACAAGGAGTTATCTTTTTTGGGAATCAAACCCACAACGCTCGGCCCAATCGGGTAAAAGTACTTGTCAAACTCAGCAAAAAATACTCGAAAAATAGCATTATGTATTATAAATTATTTTTTTATACTAGATATTAAAGAAGAATAGCTCCACCCTGTCTCTTCCTATGGGAGTCGTAAAAGCCGACTAAGGGATTATCGGGGGACCGGGCAGCAGCGTTTCCCTGTGTACTAAAAACATCCACTGTGATCGCCAACCCGCCTGCCAAGCGTGGCGATTATGGTAAAACCCCCATTTTGGAGAGGCCTATGTCCAGCAATGGACGATGAAAGGCTGATGGATGGACGGATGGACTAGATATTATCACCAAATTATCAAGTTGATTAGTGAGAAAAAATTATACGTGTATTTTTTTCACTTTCATTCTACGACTAAATCAATCATGGTCATAAGTAAGTGGTCCCCTGATCTTCGTAGCACTCACCGGCATCACCTAACCATACAAAGAGATTCTATGATTCTATTTAAATTCGGAATTCCACACGGATCGACTAGCTAGTGGGACAATAACTAATCCAGAAACTTTCAGTTCACCCCGATTTTTATCAAATATATTTTAAAATAAAATTTTATAGTGCCAATACATATAGGTACCTACTTAGCTAAAATATTCGAAATACCTGTGAATATGTTAACTTCGTCATTTAGTGCGTGATTGTGTGGTAATTTTTATGTAAAATGTTTTTTACGTTCCCTCTAAAAATATTTGGGAACAAGTAAAATAAACCGACAATAAAAAAACCAGACTTTAATTAAACTTACAAATAAATTAAATATTTTTTTCTGTTTTATGTTCAACCATAACCTGCTGTATTGTTTAGTTACAATAAACTATTCTTTATTTCTTTCTTCAAATTATAATAATATAACGCGGTAACGCTCTCTAATAACAAATAAAATAATATAAAACAAAATATATTATATAAAATATATCTAATGTAAAGCCATCTAGTAATAATTGTTCAAACTAACTAACAAACGACGTATTTAGGTCAATACCCACTAGCTTTTAACACCTTCTGGTCAACTGACTATCTAAAGAGTTCAAATGTATTGCAATAGATGGCGATGTCATAAATTTAATAAACATTACCTAACATGTTAGGATAAAAGTTAGATAATTATCATATGGTATTTATCACCTCTAAAAATTTATTAAAATATAAAATGGCAACTGTAAATTTTACAAAGTCGTTATAATGAAAATTATACCTTCTATAAGTGTAGTTCTAGTTTTTGGACGTACGTAGTCTTAGGCACTTCGTTGCCCCGAATGACAGGGTGTGCGGTTAGGTACATTTTTCCCACCGCAACAAAAAAAAAGGCTTAGGCACTATAAAAAGGGAGAGAAGTATTATAGGCAGGAGGGAGATACGTAGGGTATATTTAGAAGGCTAGCTCAAGTGAAGTGTTTGTGTTATGTACGAGTATTGTATGGCGAATTGGCAAATCCCGTAACATCGCGTACCTTATATAGTAGAATTTGCAGGGATATAGGTAGGTACTTACTTAAATGCATTTTTCACTAAGTAGACCATGAAATATTTTTACAAATCGGGAAAATAAAGTTGGTTAAACAACAGATTTTTACTTCATTCATATGAATGTTTATATAGTACTTAGATAAAAAAGCATTTATTTTATATATTTGTCTGTTGTTTCGACTAAGCTCTGAAACGGCTTGACTGATTGTGACGAAAGGTGAGTACCAAAATAAGTGTGTTATGGTGAAAAATAAAACCAGTAGGTACCTACATAATCATAAATATTTAATAACGTAGTAGAACCCGAAGTATTTATTTATACATTAAAATACATGTAGATACTATGTTTTGCCGTGTGGGGCCGGCACCAGGAATAGCTCCACCCCGTCTCTTCCTATGGGAGTCGTAAAAGCCGACTAAGGGATTACCGGGCAGCAGCGTTCCCCTGTGTACTAAAAACATCCACTGCGATCGCCAACCCGCCTGCTAAGCGTGGTGATTATGGTAAAACCCCCCATTTTCGGAAGGCCTATGTCCAGCAGTGGACGATGAAAGGCTGATGGATGGAGGTACTATGTTAATACAATTTTTAATGCAGGTTTCACGGGTATATGGAATTGGTATGGAAATATTATAGATATTACCTATAGGTACGATTTAAGTCGTCAAAAATGACAGAAAAAAGATAACCACGTTTAAAACTAAACAGGTACTTACTTTACACGACGTAGTCGCGGGCAACAGCTAGTACCTAGTTTAAGCAGCAGTCTCCTAAGGAGTAGAAACCCAGGCTATAATGTATATATAATTATGTATTTAAGTAAACGTAGTTGCCGCATGAGTTAATCTGTTAAACACAGACAGATCAGATACTGCGCACGGTGGATTCTTTACCTAATACATGAGGACCCCATACTCCTCCTTGGTCGAAGCATTCTGTATAGAGTATAGAAACATAAGGATAATGGAAAAATTAAGTAAACGCGATATTTCATAACCAGCTTAACACGTTGACGGACAGTATACTTGTGGCCGTCAAGATAGCCAAAACTAATACGACGGTACGCCCTTCGACCTCCTAGTTTTTACACACATAAATCAGTACGCCTTGAGACGTACAATTTTCTAGGCAATCATATGGAATAGCATGTTGTACTGTCACCAAAGCTTTAATTTAGACTTTCTACTGTCACTACATAATGTTAAAAATCCGTTCCAAAAAAGGATCTCATTCACATTTCGATGGCTCCTTCTACACGCACACTACGCCCGTAGACGTCCTATTTCAGTACAAACTGTGCAGTACTGCGCTGCTGCGGTGCGCCGACAGATTTCACTCACAATTATTATTATTTCTTTTTTGTTGCCAACGGTGGCAGACGAGCAAACGGCCTTCCTGATGGAAAGTAGTAACCGCCGCCCATGGACTATGGCAACACCAGGGGCACAGCCAAGTCGCCGCCTACCGTGAGTAAAGTACTCTTCTCAAACCTCGTTTAAAGAGGGACAAGTCGTAACGCTGGGGAAACACAGCAGCAGGAAGTTCATTCCAGATCTTACACGTACGTGGTAGAAAAGAACGCTGAAAACGAACCGTCTTGGACGAGATCGTTTCCAGTTGGTATGGATAAACCCTAGTACGGCGTCTCGTGGTCCGGTGGTAAAACGGCGATGTTGGTACCACCTCAAACAGTTCCTCAGAGCCCTCCCCGTTGAAGAGTCGATAGAGCACACAGAGAGCCCCGAAGTCTCTCCGCCGCCCCAACGACTCCAGCTCATCCGTGAGATTGGGATCATCGACAATTCGAACAGCGCGTCTTTGCAGGGAGTCAAGTGGGCCGAGCTGGTATTTTGGTGCGCCTGTCCAGAGATGTGAACAGTACTCCATGTGAAGGCGGACTTGTGCTTTATACAGCACAAGTCGCTGCCTCGGTGTGAAGTACTGCTTGGCTCTGTTCAGGACGCCCAGTTTCTTGCTCGCCAATTTGGCTTTGTCCTCTAAATGACTCCCGAACTGGGGGGTTAGGCAGAATGTCATATTTCACGTGTCGACCGTATCGAGATCACTGTGATTGGTTGAGAATCCGACGCGTGATGTCACAATAATCCGTTGGCCAATCACGGTGATCGTACAAGCGAGACGATACGATCGACATGTGAGATATGAGATTCTGCCTAACCCCCCTGGACTTTACTAGATATGTCGATGCCAAGGATCCCAATACTCTCGGAGACCGGGAGAGTTACCCCATGGAACTGGGGCGTCACGACAAATGCGTCCTTCTTTGCAGTGAATGCACAAACCTATGTCTTCGTAGGGTTGAATTGAACCAAGTTCTTTTCTTCCCATTCCGAGGCCCGCCCTAGATAGCGCTCGAATTCAGACACAAGTTGAATCCACCTCTCCTCCAGCGTGTTCCGAGGGACTTTCTGATGGTTGGTATACCGCGCATCACCCGTACTGTCATCCGCATAGCAATGCATACTCTCTATTGAGAACAAGTCATTGATATGCAGGATGAACAGCGTTGGGGAGCGCACCGAGCCTTGAGGAACGCCAGCATTAATCTCCATGGTATCAGAGCAGCATCCGTCTACAACGATAATCACTCCGTCTCAATATCTGGTACACGGGAAGGCTGTGTTACCAGTTGAGAGAGACCATAGGCCGAAGTCATATTGAAGAGTTGCCGACCCGGGAGGTCAGTGGGCCGGGACCCAAGCCACTCTATGTGGTGAGCATTGACATCACCAAGGACCACCACCTGCGCAGATGGAAACTGCTCCAATATTTTGTCTATTCCCCGTTCGACGTTCTCGAAAAGATGAGTTCACTCCAATTCACTGCCATAGGACCTGTAAAGGCACGGGTAGATGCGGTCTGTTCCACCATATTCTACGCGTAGCCATAAAATAGACAGTTCGCCATGTTCGAGGCCCCGAAGGCAGTTACAGCAGACATCGCTCCGAACGAATACGCACACTCCGGCTTTACGATGGAAAGAATGCTCCAGTTCGTAGCCGGGATATTTAAGGTACGAAATGTCGTCCGGAGCGCTTATCTGCGTCTCCGTCAAAAAGAGCAAGGCAGGCCGCGCCGTCTCGAGATGGTGATGGACCGCGTCGAGATTACTGTGAAGACCCCCGATGTTGCAAAACTCCACTAATGATGTGGATAGGAGCGGAGTCCGCCTTAAACACTTACTCTTTTTATTTTTCTTTTTGGCCATGATTTGTGAAGAGTTTGGAGGATATGGGCATGCGCACAATGGGTACCGGTGACACTCGGAAAAAATGGGTGGTGAGACTTGGCGAATGGCTAGACAATGGGTTTTGTGATGAGCTGACACGAAACACGGAAGGACCCCTGGTGCTCCCCCATGAGTAACCATCGGGTCCACACCGGTCTCCTACTCCGGCACGACGGCAACCCCACGGGATTTTCGCCGGTTGGCGGGACAGCCTCCCGAGGTAGGATTTCGCCGGGTTCGGGTCCCCTACTGACCAGCAGGTGACCGGCGAACCATTCCCACCGGGTCTCCCTGTACCCCGCGTCAGCCCCTCACGCCCAACGCATAAGCCATGACCCTTGTCAATGCCCGTTCCAAGCATCACCGAAACCCACCACGCGCTCAGGAAGGGAAAATGGACAGGGGCGGCAATATCCTGCTACAACCAAAACACACCTAAGGGCTTCATGGCCGGTCACACGAGAGACGATGGTACTGACCCGCTCGGGCCCGATGCCAAATAAGTAACCCCACTTGGCATCACACCCTACCACCAGTAATGCAGAAACATGATAATTGCTTACTTACCTCAGTCGCCTTTTACGACACCCGCAGGACAGAATGGGGTGGCGACATCTGTATTCTTAATCCGTCACCACACGGATAGCTATAGATTTTTTCGAACGTAAATATTGTTTGTTTAAAACGTAATTTTATTGTTTTATGAATACAAAACATTAAAACTAGTATAGTTGTATATCCAAATAACTTATTTATTTTGAAATAAAACTACGTTTACGGAATCTATCGCGTTTACTTGATTTTTATACTATCCCGACGTTTCGAATACTTTACAGCATTCATGATCACGAGTGGACTTCGATGGTAGACGTCCAAAGCTGATATTTAAGTTGTTTCAACGGTTTCATCTACCCACAGTAATATGATTTTACAAATTTTTGGTTTATTTATTTCAACCCACATAATCTTCGTTTAGAAACACAATTAAAAATATCTAATTTAAGTTTTATGCTTACAATGTATGAGATTTTAAGCTAGTATAATAAAATTAGTATAATACTCCTCTTTAAGTTTCACAATTTTTTGTTTATATTTAAAGTTTAAAAATTCTACCACAAACTACCAATTAACATTTTTAAGTAATCAAAAAACTACCTGTAAGAAGATAATATTGATTATTAGTTTATATTATTAAAAACATTGATTTTAATAGAAGCTAAGACTAAAAAGCTACCACCGGATCGGAAGGTGGCCTGACTGAGAAAGATCCGGCCAGAAAACTTAGTAGGTAACAACAGTTATAGATTATTAATTTTATGCGGAAATACTAACTAATCACTACTGTGGGTTTTGTCTACACAATAAGCGCTAACTGTGTCTTGCAATCTTGTGGTGTGCCTTCTTGTATTATGTTTGGTGAGGCCTATCACAGGATTCCAGCTTGATGGTAAGATCCAGCCGTCTTCTCTATTGAAATTGGGATGTTTCTTTATTTCAATAGCCTCACGTATCATTCTAGGATGATATCGATGTTCTTTTGCGAGGATTTGAGGTTTGTCAAACCTGATGTAATGGCGGGTGTGGTCCTGTGTGTGCTCACAAATTGCAGACTTTGTATAGCGACGGTGCTTCACATCAGCTATGTGTTCTTTGATCCGAGTTCTTATGGATCTCTTTGTTTGCCCAATGTAGGAGAAACCACAATCACAATCCAGCTTGTACACTCCTGCATCCTGTATGGGACTTGACTGGTGGTAAAAATTGACTAATTCTTTTGAGTGGCTTATAGTAGGTTTTAATTGAAACT
Source organism: Leucoma salicis (assembly GCA_948253155.1). Taxonomy (NCBI): domain Eukaryota; kingdom Metazoa; phylum Arthropoda; class Insecta; order Lepidoptera; family Erebidae; genus Leucoma; species Leucoma salicis. The sequence continues at coordinate 3,113,255 of OX411812.1, forward strand.
TTCTTGAGAATGTAGCCAATTTTGTCAGTGACTCCTTTAACATAGGGCAGGACTGCAGGGAGGCGCTTAACTGTGGGTGGCTTCACTCGGTTTCTGTGATGGCGACGTGGAACCTGCAGCTTATTAGTATGTAAAACTTTCTTTACATGCTGCAACTCCCCAGCCAGGTGTTCTTCATCACTGATTCCTTGTGCTCGCTGAAACAAAGATTTAGACACGATAGCTAACTGTGAAGGATGGTGGTGAGACTCTCCATTCAGGTACTTATCAGTATGGGTTTTCTTTCGATACACTGTATGACTCAAGGTGCTGTTGGGGTTACGGATTACCATAACGTCTGAGAAAGCTAAGAGTTATTTGACTCCAGTTCCATAGTGAATTGAATTTTAGGATTGATGGAGTTCAGATGGTTAAGAAATACGGTTACTTTATCAGATGGTAATATAGTGAAAGTGTCATCTACATACCGCTTGTAAAAACGTGGGACCACAGGTGAGGTTTTTAGGGCAGTCTTCTCGAAGTCTTCCATGAAAATGTCAGCAGCAACGGGAGAGACTGGCGAACCTATGGCCACTCCGTCCACTTGCTTGTAGAAGCCATCATTCCACATAATGTAGCCAGATGTGAGGCAGTACTTTAACAGTTCAGCATATTCCATAGGTATATTGTTCTCTAATAGTTTCTTATACACAATTCTGATGCAGTCTTCCACAGGTGGGCAGGTAAAAAGTGAATGGACATCAAAACTCACCATAGTTTCATTGTTAGCAAGATGAAGGTGTTTAATCTCACTTACAAAATGGTATGAGTCTTTTATGAACGCATCTGTGTGTCCTAGGAGCTGTGAGAGAATTTTGGTCAGTAACTGAGTGACTTTATAAGTAGGTGAGTCGATCTGACTTACCATAGGTCGTAGTGGTGCGTTCGGTTTGTGTATCTTAGGCAACCCATACAATTTAGGTGGTTTTGCATAAGGTGGAATCAGGGTCCGATCGTGAACCTAACCCATCCATGGACCCACTCAAAGACACACAGGGCACACAATTTATCAAATACGTTTTTAGTTATCTTCAATTATCAAAATCCGTTTTTGAGTTTTAGCGGGACTAATGCACGGTAATTGATTTTTATGTAAGTATACAATACATAGATGTGTTAAATTTATTTTCCTGACCCCATTACTGACCCTGTGTTGGGCGGGGTTTCACCGACAGATGGCGCAAGCGTCACCCAAGACGTTAAGAATGAATGTGTTATCGAAATTCGCAGTCCCGAGTAATTATCACGATGGCTGAATTGGCAAAGCATCTGGACGGTATCCAGGATGCAGGATCAAACCCTGCTCGTGACTGCTATTTTCGATTTCACATTTTCACACTTTGTGTTAATCTTCTCATTGATAATTGATCCAAGCATTTTAGTGTGATTTTTTTTTTATGAATGAGCTTGGTATGTAATAGTCATAGATATATATAGTATCTATGGTAATAGTAATGTAGTTCATGGACAAGCATCGATCATAGATCTTAGATTTACAAAGTAAAACGATGTCCGGCAATTAAATAGATTACTAAATAGCATGATTACAAATTGCAAACATTCTGTGACCGGATTTTGATTATTAATAATTCTATTAGGATGTTTCGCAATGATAATTACTTACGGCATTATCACCAATAAATAACATTATGTTATTTTCATTGATATAAAACCCATATATATATATATATATATATATATATATATATATATATGGGTTTTATATCATATATATATCAATGGTTATTTTAAACATTTATATATATATATATCAATGGTTATTTTAAACATTTTCACAAACAGTATTTTTTGATAGATTCAGATTTTAATCTACAAACATATTTTCGATTTGAATGGTTTTTTTTAACAATCTCTTCAGCTTTTTAATATCTTTCCAGCGGCTACGTTTGCAGGAATAAGCTAGTTAAGTTAAATCACTGTTTATCTATATTTTTTATCATTTGATATGCTCCGCCATTTTTTAAAGTACAATTTATTTGTGAATAAGGAAAAAGGCGGCACACAGTACTCTTGGGGAGGCCTATGTCCAGCAGTGGACGTCGAAGGGCTGATGGATGGATGGATGGATGAAGGAAAAAGAGATTTTTTGTACTAGCGGGAAACGAACCCGCGTCCCTTCCAATCCGGGGAAGCGCTCCAAGCCACTGAGCCTGTTTATTTTTTTTTAAGTCAAATCAATAGCTCACAAAAAAGATTCACCAAAATCCGTTACGTAATTTTTACGTGATGCGCGATCATATAAACAGAGGTAAATTCTAAAAAAAATATTGTTTTAAGGGTTTAAATATTTTTATATATATATTTTAGCATTTGACATGCTTAGCATTATACACTAAACACAAAGTGAAAAATGTGAATTGGCAAAGCATCTGGACGGTATCCAGGAGATGCAGGTTCAAATCCTGCTCGTGACTGTTATTTTCGATTTCACATTTTTCACTTTGTGTTTAATTGTTTTAAGGGCTTAGACACTCCTAAATAGCATTTTTTTTTTTCAATTTTTTTTAATACGGATTCAGCTCTGTTATAGTAAAGGAAGGAATAGGAGGTAGAGAGGGAGTATGATAGAGAAGAGAGGATGGGTTCAGGCCCCTGACACTCACACACACATACAGTGATTGTTGATGACTTATTAAAGTCATTTAAACAGGTTTCTTCAATAAATTATTGGTCCGAACTGAATAGGTAAATGCCCATTTTTTCGTTATTTTTCTACTAAACCACAGTTTCAAACTACAAAACAATTAAAACTAACAGCAAAATATTTTTTGTCTGCTTCTTAGGAAGGATAGGATTTAGGATATTAAATACAAAAGTGAAGTTTGTTAAGCTTTCACGCCGTAACTACTGAATCAATCGCCGTGAAACTGCATTCATTTATAGTCTGAAGCCCAGAAAAGAACATAGGCTGCTTTGTATCCTTTTTGTGTTTTTTTGTTAAGGCCGGAAAAAATGTATCTAACCGCACACCCCGACGTCCGGGGCAACGAACAAGGTAGTGTGGGGCCGTCACCCACTAAATAAACCCGCTGTGTGCCTGTATTGGCGGGGCACTGGAACTATGTTACATTACTTCAGTGATCCGCCTTTCGGGTACCCTCAACTGAGCGTCGCACCTTCGCGGGAGGTCTTGCGGGTGGCGGACGTTCCCCGGTCCATCCACCCGCAGCCTCAACTAGGGCGGCATCAGGCTCAAGTACTCACGCCAGGCTGCTTTGCATCCTATAAAAATGAGTTCCAGTGGGATAATAACTTTTGTATCACTATCATTGTTGTGCCGTAGAATGACGTATGGTACTTTTAAGTCCACGCGGTTGAAGTCGCGGGCATAATCTAGACTATCCATCCATCCATCCATCAGACTTTTAAAGTCCACTGCTGGACATAGGTCTCCCCAAGAATGGACGATAGTGCCGTAATCGCCACGCTTGGCAGGTGGGTTAGCGATCGCAGTGGATGATCAATCTAGACTATATAATTATATAAAAATGAATTCCTATTTCCCTTGGTCACACCATAACTTGAGAACGATTTTACTAATTTCATTCATATTTTTTTAAGTTTCCTAATAGTTTGTAGAAAAAAATATGAAAATTACACAGAAAACTAGAAAATTTCAGTAAACTTAAAGACTATTTTAACTTCGCTTGTTTGACAGTTAGTAAGTAAATGAATATTCAGACAGGAAAACGTCTCGCGTCTATCGGATTCGGGTCAACCATTCCTAACTATTATAAAGCTGTAACAGAGCTGTGTCTGTACATTTATGATATTTGCGAAAAAAATGCTGTATTAGACTTTATAAGTGTGTCTAAACACGAAACAATTATTTTTAGATTTTTTGTCTGTTTATCGGTTTGTCTGTTTGTTCGATCACGCATCACGCAAAAACTTCTGAACGGATTTTGATGCAACTTTTTTTATTTGATAGCTCTTGGTTCGGGAACCTATTCTCTCTATAATCTATTTAACTTAAAAACTAACTTTTGGCTGCGGCTGAGCCGCTGGCAATGTCTTCATCCAGCCATCAGCCTTTCAACGTCCACTGCTGGACATAGGCCTCCCCAAAATGAGGGATAGTGCCGTAATCGCCACGCTTGGCAGGCGCGTTGGCGATCGCAGTGGATATTGTTAATACTCGAGGGAGTACTACTGCCCACTCCCTCGGTATCCCTCAGTCGGTACTTTTAAGTCCACGCGGTTGAAGTCGCGGGCATAATCTAGACTATCCATCCATCCATCCATCAGACTTTTAAAGTCCACTGCTGGACATAGGTCTCCCCAAGAATGGAGGATAGTGCCGTAATCGCCACGCTTGGCAGGTGGGTTAGCGATCGCAGTGGATGATCAATCTAGACTATATAATTATATAAAAATGAATTCCTATTTCCCTTGGTCACACCATAACTTGAGAACGATTTTACTAATTTCATTCATATTTTTTTAAGTTTCCTAATAGTTTGTAGAAAAAAATATGAAAATTACACAGAAAACTAGAAAATTTCAGTAAACTTAAAGACTATTTTAACTTCGCTTGTTTGACAGTTAGTAAGTAAATGAATATTCAGACAGGAAAACGTCTCGCGTCTATCGGATTCGGGTCAACCATTCCTAACTATTATAAAGCTGTAACAGAGCTGTGTCTGTACATTTATGATATTTGCGAAAAAAATGCTGTATTAGACTTTATAAGTGTGTCTAAACACGAAACAATTATTTTTAGATTTTTTGTCTGTTTATCGGTTTGTCTGTTTGTTCGATCACGCATCACGCAAAAACTTCTGAACGGATTTTGATGCAACTTTTTTTATTTGATAGCTCTTGGTTCGGGAACCTATTCTCTCTATAATCTATTTAACTTAAAAACTAACTTTTGGCTGCGGCTGAGCCGCTGGCAATGTCTTCATCCAGCCATCAGCCTTTCAACGTCCACTGCTGGACATAGGCCTCCCCAAAATGAGGGATAGTGCCGTAATCGCCACGCTTGGCAGGCGCGTTGGCGATCGCAGTGGATATTGTTAATACTCGAGGGAGTACTACTGCCCACTCCCTCGGTATCCCTCAGTCGGCTCTTACGACTCCCGTGGGTAGAGAGGGGTGAGACAATAATAAAGCCGGCCCCACACGGCCAATGGCAATGTCTAGTATTCAAATAAAATTAAACAGTGCATTTGGGCTTATGCCCCCAGAAACACATATATAGCATCCATATTACTAGAAACCTTCATAGTCATTTCGGTAGTTGCCATGACTAGTATTCTCGTTTATGATAATAATCGACTCGCGTTATTCTATGTTTTAGTTCTTTTTTAAGAACCATAAACAACTGTAATAGCAGTTTAACAGGAAAATAGCTGAGTTAAAAAAAGATAAAAACAAAAATCACGTAACGTAATAAGATTCAAAGCGGCCATTATACATTTAAAAAACTTTTCTTTAAATTAAGTCATAGACTACGCAGAATGTCACTATCTGATGACGACATTCTTGAGGATAGATTTTTATCCGAAATCTTAGTAGAATGAACTCTTCAGGTAGGTACTTTCTCAGGCTTTTTAGGCTTATGCTAATAGAATGTCTGAAGGTGAGTGATAGTGCCGGAGGCACAAAGCCCATCACTGTTCTTTCCTTATGATTCTCCCTATCCCCTCCTCATTTTCCTTCGTCTCTATCTCCTATCCCTGCTATAGAGAGAGAGAGAAAGATGGTAACGTGCAAGTTGTGGTGCCTCTGGTGTTGCTAGCGTCTATAGGCTTACCATGAGATGGGCCGCATGATTACTTGCCACTCACTTCATGTAAAAAAAAAAGCTCAATATAGTAGAATAATAATCGATATGATTGTGTTTCTTCATAAACCGATCGAAACACTGTCTACAGCATGGACGTATTATTTTACGTCCATGGTCTACAGCTGCTGGTTGAAGTGGTATCAACTTGTTTGGGTCTCAACTCAGTCCACCGAACAGTGAACCTTTGTTTTCTGTTAAAGCGTGAAAAAATGTTCCTAACCGAACAGGGTTGTATGGGGCCCTCAACCACTAAAGAAATCTCCGCTGTGTGCCATCTCTTCGCCTGTGTTGGCTGGCCACTGGTACTATGTTGCATTATTTCAGTGGTACCAAACAGTAAACTTAAGCTCTACGGAGTATTTTTATATACTGCGATGTTGCCAAATCAGGATAAGGCCTGTAAATGCTAGCAACATCAGGTGCACTATGCAATCTTAACAAAGGGATCAGAGGTGGAGAGGCAGTAGACAAGCGTTTAGTGTTTTTCATAATAGCTGGTTTCTGGCGTCCTATAGTTGGTGATTTTCTTCCGTGACGGCACCAAGGCGCCCTAAGTACAGTGCAGTTGTTTTCACCCAGCATAGAAGTTGTTGAGACGAAATACGAAATAAAGGACGTGCCCACTTCTGTCTTATGGAACATACATTACACTGCTTTTGTCTGTAGAGCCAAGAGCATAAGCCAGCAAGCAATAAACCCGTGCTCTTGATTGCGCTTGTCTCAGCATCACATTATGCCCGACTCAGACTTCAAACCTGGAACCGGTTAGAATTTGCATACTTATGTCATGAGACAAACGAGGCCGTCCACACGCATATACACTATTAAACCCTTGGGCTCTTCAAGAATTTCTTTTTTTACACCTAGCACTAAGACCATCAAGTAAACCTAACACTTTAAACATATCAGGACCTTAAGATGAGAACGTTAGGACTTAAATTCATCTAAAAGGGTGTAGTAGTCAGCCGTGCGTTTAATCAATGAGTGCAACGGTATATTCGTGTAGTATCGCTTCAGCCTCGTTTAAGCTTCGCTTTAGCTTTGTATTTTTGTTTAGCTAACGATAGCTTGGCTGTCTTCATTAAGAATGAAAAGCTTCTCTCATTTAATTAGAGCAGAAAGCTGTCCGCGAATGCAGACGCGTGGACTTCAAAATTTGATCCCTAGAACTTTATGTCGGATTAACAAATACGCTATGCGTTTATCCAGGCCATAATTTATTGGTATACTAAATCGTTAAAGTTATAGGGCTATTTGCCAAAATATGTATCCTATGGAAACCTTACCTTTTTTTGGGATTAAAAGTTTTTTATATGTTTACCTGCCAAATATCATCCGAACCCGCTCAGTCGTTTAAGCGTGATTACCGGACAAACATCCAAATATCTTCACAAATTTTCACATTTTAATATTTGTAGGCAATGGGTTCTATATAAGTATGTTTGTTGTGCAATATTTCTGACGATTCCACGAGTTTAAACGGCCTCAAATGCATCAGAATTTTCAGAATACGGCCATAAACTTGACACTCAACTTCACTCAAGTTAGTCGCAGCGGTGCACGGTGTGCGAGCGCACGAATTCAGTGAAAATATTAAATTGAAATGTGTGCGTGATCTGTGGAGTGTATCTGTGTTTGTCGTGAATTGAATGATTTGAATTTAGAAATTACCTTGTGACGGTGAGTGATTTTTTTTTTTCGGAGGTGTCCGTAACTAACAGGAAAAATCGACTGTAAAATTTATTTTTTTGACTTCGAGATGCTGTTTTTATTTTTATAAGTTTTTAGGTCAGTCTTATTTTAGGAGGTCGATATTTTTTATTTACCTACTAAATGAGTTTTATTTAAAATTAAACTCATTTCGTAGGTTTATCCTAGTTTATCGGACATATATTTTGTTGAGATTTGTATTATAATGAAATAAAATTATTTAAATTAAAAATACACCTTTACAAATTAAGGACACTATCCAGTTTTCAATGTAAATTAATTTTAGGTAATGATTTTTAACTTTCACCTTTTACAAAGACAAAGAAATCATAACGGAAAATATAATGTATGAGATATTCTTAGTATGCAACACGAAAAGCGAAAATATATGAAAACTGTCGGGGGAAGTCCCCGACAGATTTTTGGATCTAGAAAATAATACGTGTTGATGTAGGAAACTAAACTGAACAGCCCCCTTAGAATGAAAACCGAAACGTTAGACGAACTTTCGTTTCGCTTCATTGTGATTGGTCGCCTGAATCACGCGTCAAAATCTCGACTAATCAGAAATCACGCGTCGGACTGTTGATCAATCACAATTACTCAAAACGAAAGTTCGTCTAACGTTTCGTTTTTCATTCTAAGGGCGCTGATCCTAAAATAACTCTACTAAAATTTATTATTATTGCTACTTCAAATAAATATTCCTCCAGCCTCGTGGAGTAGTCTGTAGTGTAACCGACATCGGTGCACGAGGTCGTGGGTTCGATACCCACTCAGGACAATTATTTGTGTGATGAACACAGATATTTGTACTGCGTCTGGGTGTTTTCTATCTATTCCATCCATCCATCAGCCTTTTAAAGTCCACTGCTATTTCCAGCAGCCTCCCCAAGAATGGGGGATAGTGCCGTAATCGGCACGCTTGGTAGGCGGGTTGGCGATCGCAGTGGATGTTGTTAATACTCGAAGGAGTGCTGCTGCCCACTCCCTCGGTATTCTCTCAGTCGGCTCTTACGACTCCCATGGGTGGAAAGGGATGGTACAATTCTAAAGCCGGCCCCATACGGCAACTATCTATTATATGTATGTATTTACAAAAAAAATAATAATATATGTATTATACCGTAATTGAGATTTTTCGTAACAAAAAAGGAACAATTCTCAGTAGCAGTCCGGAGTTTGGAAATCTGCCCGGTAGACGTCAATAGGCTCGCCCCCTATTACGTGGGACTTAAACATAGCTGGCGAATCGTGGGTGTGTAATGCACCTCTGCCTACCCCTTCGGGGAATACAGGCGTGATGCTATATATTATATCCGTAATCTGGGACCCATAGCACAAGCGTCAAGCTTAGTTTGGGAACAGAGGACGTTGTGTGAAAATGTCCGTGAATTACCAATTCAGCCATCCTGACAATTGCTCCTGACTGCTAATCTCGATAACACATCATACCTAACGTCTTTGGGTGACGCCTGCGCTATCTGTCGGAAGTATTTTCATACATTATACCGACCAGGTAAACTTAATTTTACAATTAAGATTTTACCTAATAATGACGCAAACCCTTTAAATATTTAGATATTCTTTATATATATTTTTAGCATTTGACATGCTTAGCACTATACATTAAACACAAAGTGAAAAATGTGAAATCGAAAATAACAGTCAGGAGCAGGATCCTGCTCCTGACTTTGTGTTTAATGTATAGTGCTAAGCATGTCAAATGCTAAAAATATATATAAAAAATATCTAAATATTTAAAGGGTTTGCGTCATTATTAGGTAAAATCTTAATTGTAAAATTAAGTTTACCTTGTCGGTATAATGTATGAAAATACTTCCGACAGATAGCGCAGGCGTCACCCAAAGACGTTAGGTATGATGTGTTATCGAGATTAGCAGTCAGGAGCAATTGTCAGGATGGCTGAATTGGTAAAGCATCTGGACGGTATCCAGAAGATGCAGGTTCATGTCCGTGAATATTAATTTAGGTAGGGTAGGTAGGTACCACGGAAGGAACGTAATATGGTTCCGGTGGCCCGCCAAAAAAGGCGGAGAGACGGCACACGGCGGGTTTCTTTAGTGGGTGAGGGCCCCACACCACCCTGTTCGTTGCCTCGAGCGACGGGGTGTGCGGTTAGGAACATTTTTTCCCGCCCAAAACAAAAAAAAAAGGGTAGGTAGGTAGTTTCATAAATTCCTTGTTTTGGTATGTATTAACACTCTCCAAACAAGTCTTGTTTACTCTGTTATTTTTTTGTGAACAGAGGCAGTCTGTGATAAATTCCTTGTTCCGTTGAAGTAGCAAGGAGATTCTGACATGATACCATACAACTCTACAACCAGGTATTACTCTCCTGGTATCCCGAGTGGTTTCTCGCTAAGAATCACATACCTATCTTGCAAAGAAATGGGTATACTTTATATTGCTTGCTAACCAAACGACTGTTTTATTCAAAAGAAGCCCATCACGCCAACATTCTCAACTCAAATTTAAATCAGATCGGAAGTCAAAGAGTAAAAAAAACTGTAAAATCGATTCGACGAACCATCGAGTTTATAGCTTAATACAATGCAAACGAGTGTTTTTGTTTTAAACTAGTTTTTTTATTAACCGTAGCCATAGGCTTACACGCATAGTGATGTTACGTAGACATTTACCTTTATAGTAACAGTGATTGGCTGGTTGATTAAGTGTTTATGGTATGTTCATTTTCATTAGTTGTAGGTATGCTCTTAATATTTTTTAAAGACTTAAATTACACTCTTTGTTATTTTTGTTGGTAGGTACACATCAACAATATGATTATTTTTACGATATTTTTATTTCGGATCATCTCATTGTAGCTCTACATTTGAATCGGGTCCCAGAGTGCTCTTATAAGCATTCCTATAGGCACTTATATTTATATTAAACTAGCCTTTGCCCGCGGCTTCGCCGCAGCCAAAAGCTAGTTTTTGAGCGAGATATAGTTCCGGATATAGTAGCGGGATAAAATATGTACCAGTTGTTAAATCTAATTAAGAGCTATCAAACAAAAAAAGTTGCATCAAAATCCGTTCAGTAATTTATTAGTCCACGCACCGGAAATGGGAGGGAGAAACTAGAAATTTAAATATATTGTATGCCGTGTATTAGGCTATGACTGTCAAATTAAAAAAGAAATATTATCAAATTTTATTGGATAATGAAAGCGCTATAACCATCTCAACCACATAATGTAAGATGAAAGCTGTTAGAAATTTACTTCATGACCAAGCAGAATGGCTTCATTTGGTTTTGAATACATCATTTAACATAACCGCAACTGTTAGGTGCGTCGCTGTATTTTTTTAAGAATAAAACGCTGTGTTCTAGTACAAAAAATCATTATAAGCGGCTGATGCTAAATACGGTAAGTTTCAGCCGATATTTTATTCAGGTTACTTATGAGAGAAAAAGTAAATACATTTCGGCTCTTCTCTGTTCTCTGGTGCTTTCTCGCGCTTACTTGTGCCTAAAAGTCGCAGCATACTCTTATATAGCGTGTACTATATCTAAATAAACTACAAATTTTATAAAAATAATTTTCCAATTTGACCGAGACCATAGAACTTTACGTATAATATAGCGGTTTTGCACGCCTCATAAGCGAAGCGTTGAGGTGGATACTACTCCCGTTTTACACGGAACAACTAATTTTTCAAACTTAAAATGTCTCTATTTATCATATATTGCACTTGTAAAATAATATATACACACACATATCAAGAAAAATACACTATTTTTAACACTCATGATATTTTTAAGCCATTTTTGTTATTTAAACTAGTTAAAAAACTGTTTAAAAAAGTTCTGTCTTGGACGTCCGCTTGTTGTAGGTAATGAATGTACCTATGTTAACACGATAACGACCGAAATACTTTAATAATCGAGTCTTTTTTTTTCGTTTTAACTTGAGTATAACTACGAATAGAGCCCTATTACTTTTCACGGTCTGATTCGATGTGGTTTAATTCTTATTAAATAAACAAAAAGATAATGAATATTGACGCTCGACTCAATGGCACAGTGACTGACACTAAAACCAGCGCCATACCGGCTATACCTTATTTCGTGAGAACTACTTCTATAGGCCAATATATTAATATTTCTTAAAATTAGCGCTAGATGGCGTATAAGACATGATAAACTCATTAGTATTATTTGAAATGTCTCTCGACCATCCCAATTTAAATGCTTCTGATAGATGGCGTTGGTCGTAAAGACAAATGTGATAAGGAGATTAGGATGGTCAAAAGACCTGTACTATAGCTCAGTGGCTTAGAGCAATTCCCCGGATTGGAAAAGACGCGGGTTCGATTCCCGCTACTACAAAAAATCTCTTTTTCCTTATTCGCAAATAATTTGTACTTTAAAAAGTGGCGGAGCATGTCAAATGCTAAAAAATATAGATCAAAATGCTTATATTCCTTTAATCGATCCCGCTACCCATGCCTCGGAATCATCGTACTGTTACGTTATCAATGCCTAATATTGCTCAACTTAATAACAAAAATACGTAATCTTTATTGCTCATCAAAATTCATTGTGAAAGTGATTTAATGAATAAACAGCTTTGAAAATATTATCATAATATATATGTATTAATCTGATTACGTATGAACACGTGGGCGTTATATGTTATATAAATGGAAAATAAGTAAACATTTGAAAAATAGCCTAACAAAATTTCGTTTCGTAACAAAAAATTGCTTCCGATTGTAAATTATAGCAGATTTCATACTAATAATTAAGTATGTTAATAAATGTAATAATAACGCTCGATTATATATTATACTAGAGGACATACCCTCGTTTTGCTTGCTGCAATTAATACCGAAAAAATTTTCAAAGCTAAGTACTTCTTTAACATTAAATTATTATTGAAAAACATTTAACTTATTTATACGACAATGGAAACCATTTCAAAATCTGTTTTTATTCTTTACAGGACTACCCAAAAAGGTCATATAATGCTTTTGGGGTTCATAAAGTGTATGTGAATTTATTTATTCCCTAACTACCTAAACTTTTAAATACCTGAAGAGATCTTGAGAAGAAATAGACTGAAGCGGATAGCCATTTTATTGTATTTATAGACTTTATAAAATATACCTACCTTTTTCTTTTTGTTTAGGCGGGAAAAAATGTACCTAACCGCACACCCCGTCGTTTGGGGCAACGAACAGGGTAGTGTGGGGCCCTCACCCACTAAGAAACCCGCAGTGTGCCGTCTCTCCACCTTTATTGGCGGGCCACCGGAACCACATTACATTCCTTCAGTGGTATAATACTATCTACTCGTACTTTCCGATAGGACCAAAAGTGTTTTCCTTCCTACTTCCTATCCCTTTATCTACGCATCTTAAGAGTGATTGGTTCAGTAGTTACGGCGTGACAAAATAACAAACAAATTCAATTTCACATTAATTTATATTAATGGAAAAAAAGTTGCGTCAAAATCCGTCCAGTAGTTTTTGCGTGATGCGCGAACAAACAAACAGACAAACAGATAAACAGACAAAAAATTGTGTGTTTAGACACGCCTATATAGCCTAAATCAGACATTTTTCTCAAATATCTTAAATGTACAGAAATAACTCTGTTACAGCTTTATAATAGTACTAGCCTTTGCCTTTGCCCCCGCCGCAGCCAAAAGCTAGTTTTTAGGTTATATCTCAAGTTCCCGATGTAGTTATCGGGATAAAAAGTAAACTAGTTTTAAGACTAATCAAAGCTACCAAATAAAAAAGTTCCATCAAAATCCATTCAGTAGTTTTTCGTGATGCGCGAACAAACAAACAGACAAACAAAAATCTAAAAAAAATGTTTTGTGTTTAAACACGCCTATATAGCCTAATAAAGTCATTTTTTCACAAATATCTTAAATGCACAGCTCTGTTACAGCTTATGTAGGGAAGGATCAGGGTTTACTGACTTTAATTAATCAATCAGCATCCAGTGGTTTACTAATTTAACGGCTTAGTTATCATAATAAAGTTATATAACAGAAAATTTTATCAATTAAGTAGCCATGAAGAATTAATTAAATAATTAGCCGTTTTAAATACAGGAAATCTTGTTGTTACCGTATTCAAAGCATTAGTTAATCTGATGACATAAAGTAACGAGAATTCACTTAAATAATTACTTTACAATATCTCTTTACGAAAGATTTTTGATATAAGCACAGATAATATATAATTGGCGATATACTGACGATATAATTGAATATAATGACGGCTGAATATATATTTTGGAAGAGAAATCACCGCACACTTACCGATTGTCAAACCCAGTTTTTTATCAAACAGTTATCAGCGATGGGCGATCCGCATTCTTCAAGGGTAGAAAGGAATGTGAAAAAACTAATATTTCCTGCGAAACAAACTTATGCAATCTGGCAGATTTTTTTATTTATTCTACGCGGGTGACAAACGAGCATACGGCTGACCTGAAGGTAAGCGGTTATCGTGCCCTATAAACCCCAACTCTAAGTAAAGGGATAAGAGGTGGACAAAAAGGATAGCTTACCAAAGGTCCGTATGTTTACTTACCACTCGCGTATCAAAAAAATGTTATATATCTACATGTAAGCGTTAGTAATGTAAGCTGTAGTTACTGACTGGACATTGAACGAGCAATATTAACACACACACACACACACAACATACTTTAGAATAAGTTGTAGTCGAATAATACTCGTATGTGATCCACTGACTTTTATAATAAAATTATGAGTTCATTTAGAGAGTGTCCTGGCACCCATAACACAAGTTAAATCTTAGTTTGGGTTTCGTTGTTGTCCTTTTGTAAAATAAATAAATATTCACGAACATTTTCACACAACGCCCTCTGGTCCCAAATTAAGCTTAACGCTTGTGCTATGGGTAGGTACCAGATTACAGATATAATACATATATTACTTTTTTTTTGTAAATACATACATATAATAGATAGAAAACACCCAGACGCAGTACAAATATCTGTGTTCATCATACAAATAATTGTCCTGAGTGGGAATCGAACCCACGATCTTGTGCTAGGAAGTCGGTTACACTACCGACTACGCCACGAGGTTCGTGTAAACAGTAAAACTTTTCTGTTGTCAACAACCAACATATCAGTGGGTCAAATATTATTTTATTATAATTAAACAATTAGCACGGTTACAGCGCGGAAGTGCTTAATATATTAGCATAAATTTCTTTGAAATGACCACGATATTATAATTTATGTCAGACGTTGCGCAATCGTGTAAAAATTAGTTAGGCGTGGTTTGTGTGTTGCGGTTCTCTTTGTAACAAACATCTTTCACTTTAGTTATTCAATGTTTTTGGGTGATATATTTCGTAATCTTTAGTGACGGATTTTGAGTAGGAAAATGAAACTAATACTTGTTTTCTTACTGAGAGAGATGAGTCCATTAAAGGTAGAGAGAAGAATCCATTAGAGGTAGGGAAAGAAGAGTCCATTAAAGGTAGGGAGAGAAGAGTCCATTAAAGGTAGGGCTACCAGATAGAAAATTTTAAAATTCAGAGAAGAAGCCTGATTTTTTGTCTTTGTAGCCCGTGGAACGACGCGTGGGTACTGCATGCAGACAGCATAATTATATCATACAACTCTATTTTATTGAAATTCTAAGCATCCTGAGATTTCCTGAAATTTCAAAATCCAGCCGCAATCCTGAGAAAAGCCTAAAAATCCAGAGATATGGTTACCCTAATTAAAGGTATAAAATAAGCCAAATGTATAGTATATTACATAATTATGTCACTATCGAGTAGAGATGGGCCGAATGTGATTTTAACCGAATACGAACTTCGGCCGAACATTCGGTAAATATACAAAATTCGGCCGAAGATCGGCCGAACTTAGTTGTATGCTTTCTCACATGTTGTGTTCTGTTCTGTGTGTATCTTTTATGAAACACAACGCCGTAAAGCTATAAAAAAACAGTCAGTGTAAGGGTGACACCTTATTTCAAAATTATTCGGTGTATTGATTCATAGACTCCTGGATTGTGAATTAGTTTATACATTTTAATTGATCTATAATAATTATTATAGTTTAACAAACATCTGAACATGCTTAAATGACTTTCGAGTAGTGGTATATGTGACTTATTTTGCAGCTATGACACATGTGAATGCTCTAAATTTTAATATAAACCTTACCTTTTTCTTATACCAAATGTTCGGCATTTAAAACCGAACTTCGGCCGAATGCCGAAGTTCGCTTCAAGCCACCGAAGTTCGGTTAAACCGAATGTAAAACAAACTTCGGCCCATCCCTACTATCTAGCCGTGTGGGGCTGGCTTTAGAATTGTCCCACTCCTCTCTACCCACGGGAGTCGTAAGACCCAACTGAGGGAATACTAGGGGAGTGGGCAGCAGCACTCCCTCGAGTATTAACAACATCCACTGCGATCGTCAACCCACCTGCCAAGCGTGGCGATTACGGAATTATCCCCCATTCTTGGGGAGGCCTATGTCCAGCAGTGGACGTTGAAAGGCTGATGGATGGATGATGTCACTATTACAAAAAATAACAAAAATACTTCTTTGAATATGCTTCATACTTATAAAATAAGAAAAGCCATTGTATATCTTCGTTTATCTTCTTTTCATCATGACTAACGTCAGTCCTATGGTACGAGTATCCCATGAGATTGACAGGAATTTGGGCTGTAGTCCCCACATTAGCGTATTGTAGGTTAGCAGAATTATTCGCATGTCATGCCGTGGAGAAAATCTGTCAAGCACGTAGGTTTCCTCATAATTTTTCTTTTTCTCATAATTTTTCTTTTTTTAATTTTTTTTGTGTTATGTACTTTCGCTTACAAAGTTGTAATAACCCATAAGGGTTATAAACCTATGGTGTCATCAATAAACGTACCTTTAGATATTAAAACAAATTCCTTCATGCAAGGTACACTCATATTAAAATGCCTTAACCGACTGCATGACCACGCGTCTCAACATACTGTAGTTATGAATGGAAATTAGCACATACATTTTAAGTGGCTTCTGTGAATAGATTGAAATGATACTTCATAAAAAGAAGGTTGAAATAACACCTAATATAATTTTACAACTAATTAAGTTTGATAAAACTGTTTTTGTAAAAAATAAAACGTACCTAACGGCACACCCCGTTGTTCGAGGCAATGAACAGGGTAGTGTGGGGCCCTGACCCACTAAATAAACCCACCGACATTAGTTCAGTGATAAACGACATCAATATGAATGCACCCTAACTCCGTAATCACATGAAGATCATTTCCATGTATACTTGTATTTTTATGTATACATATACATGTATACAAGTCTAGTATGTTCCAGTGCTATTTAGTAACAGGAAAAACTGGTCGCCATCTTAATGCCATTTAGAAAATAAATGCGAAGATTTAATTTAATTATAGTCCGCGCTTCCTACAGGTTTTATTACTTATTATATGTTGCGGCACACGACCGGCTCATCTGATGGTAAGTTGTTTTAGTCGTTTGTTGACTAGGCGAAATAATCAATCGTACATATGTACGTACTTCCGTTGTTTTTTTTTGTTTTTTTTTTAGGTGAACAAGCCGCTGTCAGGGGTATTGCCGAAAAATCAGCTTTGTGATGCAATCATCACAAAACAAGCTGAGCTATACTTACCCCTGTTCTGCCACACCTTTTTTTTGTTTAGGCGGGAAAAAAATTACCTAACCGCACACCCTGTCGTTCAAGGCAACGAACAGGGTAGTATGGGGCCCTCACCCATTAAATAAACCCGCCGTGTGCCGCCTCTTCGCCTGTGTTGACGGACCACTGGTACTGTATTGGATTACTTCAGTGGTCCGCCGGCGGCTTACCCTTTCGGATACCCTCTTGTTCTTACACACCTACCATTGTATTGCTAGGTCTATTATATTTTTTTTTTGGTTAAAGTAATGTTAGTATAATTTTTTTTTGGTTTTATTCTAGTTTCACATTTTGTTTTATTTTTATACTTGGTGTGTGCCAAGAAATAAATATTTTCTTTCTTTTTTCTTTCAAATATGTATTATCTCTGTACGTCCTTATCCATACTCATATACACATCGGCAAAATTAGCGGAATATAAAAAAAAGTTGTAGTTTTAAATATTTTTCTTTTTTAATTTAAGTATATTTTATACTTAACCATAATTAATGTAGGTACCCACATAGGGTGTATTGATATTCTAAAAAGACCACGAGGCGAGGACGATGTTCATCCAAAATTTTTTAGAACTAACACACATTTAAAATGTATGTTTGTTCGCGTATCACACCAAAATTACTGATCGGATTTCGATTTTCTCTCCATCCATCCATCTATCAGCCTTTCAACGTCCACTGCTGGACATAGGCCTCCCCGAGAGAACGCCACAACGAGCGGCCCCGTCATGGGAGATAATGCCGTAATCGCCATGCTTGGCAGGCGGGTTGGCGATCGCAGTGGATGTTTTTAATACTCGAGGGAGTGCTGCTGCCCACTCCCCCGGTATTCCCTTAGTCGGCTTTTACGACTCCCGTGGGTAGAGAGGGGTGGGACAATTCTAAGGCATGGTTTTTTTCTTTAAGCTACTTAATTATATTTAAAAACTGGTATCCTACATTTCATATTGCTTCTATAACGGGAATATGAGATTTAATTAACTTAGCAAATGCTATTATAACAAAAAGATATAACCCGCTTAAAATTCAGTAACGTTAAAGAACAATTTTTTTGTGAAAATGTGGAAACAGAGAATTTCACTGCGAGCAGGATTCGAACTTGCAACCCTTCCAATCCAGAGAACTGCTCTGGACCGCTAAGCCATCGCAGTGACCGACGGCCATACCCAATTTCCACATCACATTTGTCTTTACGACCCACGCCACCTATCGTATGCATTTACATGCAGGTATTCGATCGGATGGCTTAGCGGTCTAGAGCACTTCCCCGGATCGGAAGAGACGCAGGTTTGAATCCCGCTCGCAGTAAATTTCTCTGTTTCTACATTTTCATAAATAATTTGTTCTTTAAAGTAGCTGAGCAAGTGCTAAAATACAGATAAAAATATTCAGTAACGTTGTAATATTCGGGCATTAGTGTGCGTGGATACATCTTTACTAAATCGTGTTATACTCTCTTTTTATTTAAGGTGGGAACAAAATGTACCTAACCGCCACCCCGTCGTTCGGGGCAACGAACTAGGTAGTGTGGAGCCCTCACCCACTAAATAAACCCGCCGTGTGCCGTCTCTCCGCCTTTATTGGCGGGCCACTGGAACTGTGTTACATTCCTTCGGTGGTCCGCCGGCGAAAAATAATCGTATTATACCTAAGAAAAAGCTAGACTAGGTGCCATCAATTCAAGGGCGACTTAAGAATGCAGACCTTTGGGTCGTAAAAACCAAAGAAGTCGTTAAAACCGCAGTAAGTGGCCGACAACAGTTATCCGAGGAGACTGTTGTGTGTTAAACTTTTTGCATGTCAATCGTACAGAACGTACGAGAGTAGCGATATTTTCTGTGTTAAAATTTAAATAACAGGTTTAACAATTATTTCAAAGAAATAGAAACCTTTATTCCTTCTCTAAAAACTACTGATTTAACAAGAACAATGCAACGCTTTTGATATCAAGAGTAAAGTATCTTGATTATAATTATCTTCTCTTCAAATAAAATTCAATTGCGTCAAAAATCAATGAACTCTTGGAAAATGGCCGGACCGATTTTGATAAAGGTGTGTGTTGCAGTAAATCTCGATGGATGTTTTGGATATGTTAGATGGTGTTGTAATTTTGTACCAGGATTCTAATTATTAATTTTGTAGGGGAATAATATTATATTTCTTACCGATTTTCGGTCCGAGTGTTGTGGGTTCGATTCCCACACAGGACAACTCTTTTTGTGATCTACAAATAATTGTTCTGAGTCTAGGTGTACTTTGTGTCCATCAAATTGTATGTTTGTGAAGACCCTGCGATGCAATGATTATTCATAAATGCAGGGATGATCTTTAAAAAAAGTGTGATGTTTTTTTCGATTTATATTCCTAGCTAATGGCAGTGGAAGTCAAATAAAAATATCAAAACCTCTATACCCTAATGCGTAAGTTAAATAACTCAGCTTACGTAATTCTTGAATAACACTTTTAAATGAAAATGACGCGCGTACAAATCATATCTTCAAAACCTGAATAACCATAAAATATGTAGGCTACTTGACAGCATGCACGGTAGCAATGTGTACCGTTTTAATGAGTCCCGCTCGAAGGTAAATAAACCTGAGGCTAGTGCGACAATTTGAAGCGAGTTATCTCGCTGCGACCAAATGCATAATATAGCTTTTCTATTATTGCTTGTCTGATCGAAACAATGCATGTTAAACACACCCATATATGGCGTGGGTTGAGCAATAAGGACATAGGAGCTATGTGATTGAATCACAATTAAAATTAAAGCTTGTGTTGTTCTAAGTTCGAATACCGCTCACAGATACATTTTTCAATTTTCACAAAGTTTGTTATGGTAAGTTTTAAAAAAAAATAACAAGAGATATCCCGCTTGAAATTAAGTAATGAGAGAGAGTTGCTTAGATATCGCCCATACATGCCGAGTGTTTGAGTTCGATTACCACACAGGAGTCAGGACAATCACTTGTGTCATTGTTACTGTACCTACTTTGTTTAGTGATGGTAAGCGTTCACCGTAGACTATAGACGCTAGCAATACCAGAGACATCACTAACGTGTCGCGATCTGATTATTTGTGAAAGTCGATAAAGAGAGGGTTATGCGATCTGGATTCGAACCTGCGTCCCTTCCAATCTGGGGAAGTGCTCTGAACCGCTAAGCTATCGAAGTCGCCTAATGATGACAGCCAATCTCCACATTTATCATTTTTCAAGTGCTTTGTTTTTTTTTAATTCATACTTACTTATCATCACACTCTTCACTCCTTCTCTGCCTTGCAGGGTAGGCAGAGGCCTACCCTGCAAGGGAGAAGACAGAGTGCCAAAAGGCTCTATTTTTGCATACTAACATCTCTCGCTTCCTCAACATTCATAATTCTCTATACACACGCGCACCGGTTTCGGAAACTCCTGATTCCACCTTCTTTCAATACATGACCGATTTGGTCTTGGTAGGTGAGTCTCGGTCTCCCCCTATATTCACTTCCTTCCACTTTCGCATTGTATATCTTCCTAACCAGTCGCTAATCCGGTATTCTGATTTAACTTCATGCAATTTCTTAAATTTGATTACTTATAAAACTAAAATATGCTACAGTTAATTACACGTGGCCGAATTCAGTTCTAGTCTGAAAAATAAGTTAGTTGATTATACATTATCGCCACCAGCACTTACTGACTCACTTAATTTTCAGAGTCGTTAAACTTGTACCATATTTAATAGCCTGTCCAGCTAGACAGTATTAAGAGGTTGATCATTAAATAAGATGATTAAACTAAGATAAAGCGTTAAAGCTTTTAGTATATACGGATGAGTTCTCCACATTTAAGCACCATCTTAGACTTTAATAGTCCTGGTGCTTGCATGTTCTTCAGGTTAAAGAGTCGTGAAACATGTCGATATTTCGGGTGCAGGGTGTTGCAAGTTCATTGCACCGAAGGAATGTAACATGATTGCAGTGGCCCGCCAATAAAGGCGGAGAGACGGCACACGGCGGGTTTCTTTAGTGGGTGAGGGCCCCACACTACCCTGTTTGTTGCCCCGAACGACAGGGCGTGCGGTTAGGATCATTTTTATGACATAACCTTTTGTATTTTTTTGTTAAGGCGGGAGAAAATGTACCTAACCGCAGACCCTGTCGTTTGGGGCAAGGGACAGGGTAGTGTGGGGCCTTCGCCCACTAAATAAACCCACCGTGTGCTGTCTCTCCGCCTGTGTTGGCGGGCCACTGGAACTAAGACTAGATACCCTAATCAAAGTACATCGATGAGAAAATATATAATGAACATAAGTGAGGCAAAAGATTGTAGTAAGTGCAAAGGTTATAATATAAAAGCGCGCGAAAATACGTTGTTTTTGCTTATCTTTTAGGAAACAGGCATGAGTCTTATGTTACTATGTATTTATGTTATAATTATCAAATAATTAAAGATTTTTAAATATTTTTATAATTTAACCTTTTTTACTTCACCTTAAATACTTCAAAACAATCTTGATGCATATATCGAAATAAGTATAGTATAGAAATTCTTTTGTGAAATTAATATAACCTTTACCATGAAAAATTAAAGTTAGTTTTAGATTTATTTGTCATTACCGAATACGGTAAATCGGTCTATAATTATATATTTATTATCAAACATCGAAATAAATTCAAAATTATTTAAGGCTATGTTCTAAATTCACGAAAGATTAAGAAGAAATTAAAATTAATCAAGATATTCACTTTATTATAAAATAAAACTACGTTTATTCTTTATTATAAAATAAAACTACGTTTACGAAATCTATAGCCATATGTTACTTGATTTTCTACTATCCCTACGTTCAAAAACTTTACAGCATTCATGATCACGGGTGGACTTAGATGTTAGATGGCCTATAGCTGATTTCGCCTTATTAGCTTGTGATAGTTACCTACTGCTTCATCTCATTAGATACCTACCTATTTATTACCTATTAATCGAGATATTTTTTTATTATTATCTTTGGTTTTTGACATGTTTAATGTATTCAAATTTTTTTTTATGCCTGGCTGCTCCCACCTACGGAATTGTTCAAATTTCTAAGAACAAAATTTTATTGTTCTACGAGAATTTGATGACTGACAGCTGTAATCACGATTACTTTTATCGGCATATTATATGGCACAATCTCCATTCAAGCATCACCAAATATGACATTTGTAAAACGAACGCACCTTCTTAATTTGAATATAATAGAACATGGCCGCCGAACATGGCAAAACAAAATGGCGCTTATTTAAATGCTAATTTTAAAGAGTATGAAAGGCGTGCGTACATCTGCTTGTCATTTATGTGAATAGCAACTGCAGGGAACGGAATTTTATTAGCTTAGTTTAAATAGAATGCAGTTTTCATTCATGGTTTTTAGTTTTTAGCTGCAACTGCCCTTTACTAGGTAACTCTATGTATTGCCGAATAGGGCACTAAGTTGAATATTATTTTGTTAACTAACTACGGAGCACTATGATAATATGTTATTTTTTTGAGAACGTGAATAAATATTGTGTTAATTGGAACATTATGTTCAGTTAAAGAGCTATGCGATGGTATTAAAAATGACTGCAATAATTGACTCTATTACTGGCAACATTATATTTATTTAATGAAATAAAGCGGATAGCCCCGTGACCATGAATGCTATAAAGTACGAGTGAGCGTAGACAGTGAGTTTACGTTGGGATAGTAAATATTCCTGGACCTTATATATATCTATAAAATAATGATCAAGTAAACGTGATAGATTCCTTAAAAGCAGTTTTATTTCATAATTATGTATCTAATACTTGTCAACCCGTGCAGAATTCTTCCATTAAAGGACCACTTCTTACATGATTTTAAATCTCAAATTTAAGAGAAGTGATACTATTTAGGACCGTGGGTTTTTTCACTAGCCGGCACGAAAACCTTTAAAATGAGGGGTATATCATGGAATTTGATAAAGGAATAAGGCAGATGTCGCGGGCCGACAAAACATACAGCTAGAGAAATAATATAATTAGCGCAAATATCAGAAAGTGTTAAGATTTCTTCATTTTATTGAAAATGGCAACACCACTTCACATCTCTATTTATTAGATTGGTTAGTGGTGGATATTTAAAGATTTTAATATTATTGTTTTTTAGAATTCGCTTTCAACCAGGTTCATCACCGTAAAAGCGCTTATCTAAGATTCAGTGCTTTCACAGAATGTTTATTGGATAGAATGTTTGTTATATTCTAACTTATAAATTTATTTAACACGATTTCACTTGTATCTATTAGAATAAATGATATCCACATATCTAAGAAATGGATTAAACATCTTCTAATTGTCGCATCGATTAGAAACTTTGCAAAAAAAAACAAGACGTCGCGGGACGTCTACCAGATGTGGAAACATCGAAATTATTTTGTAGAAATAAAATGATCATAACTTGACAAAGTACTCCTTAAGACGAATCATACGAGTATAAACTCGATGGGTTTGGGTCGTTTCATTACAGAGTTACTGTGGCTACCTTCCAGCTCCATCGTCAGACCCTGAATACTATATAGAGACAAAGTAAGAAAGAAAGAAAGAAATATGTTTATTTTGCTCTCTTACAAATATTAACAAGTAGATGGGCATGAATGTAATAACAGTCAGGGATAACCCCCAATAACAACATATATGTTAATGTATCATACGAATTAGTGAGAGTCAAAAAAGGCTCTTAGCTCAGCTTGTGCTCCCCCTAGAATAATGCGTGGGCAGCGCTGATATTCTGCTAAGACCTCTTGCGTTCACTGATAGTTATTTCTTACTTAAAATTTTCTTGATGTGTAACTGTAATATTTACTTAAGTGATAGCGTATTTCAGTCATATGTTCATTGCTGTGTAGTGTTATACTGTAGTGTAAATGAAAGCATTCAAATTATTAATATTTATTAAAAATTAAAATTAAGTATAGTAAGATGATTGTTTAAATTTATAGTACGCTTAAGAACGTCACCTCTATGGCAGCTGTTGGATTTGAGCGCTAAGCAGATGTTCTTTATATTTTTGGTTAAACAAAGTTACTGACTTTACCTCTCGCAGAGGCGGCGGCAAGTAATTCCAGCAGTGGGTCGTAGCGAATTTAAAACTACCACGAAACGCAGCAGTCCTGTGTTTAGGTGTACTTAAAAGGTATAATGAAGCTCTTGTTCTGTATATGCTATGATCACTAGACCAGATAAGCTTTTCATAAAGATATTTGGGTCTTTGAGACAATATGACACCAAATAGAAGTGTGGCTAAGTGGAGCCTTCTTCGTGATGACATCTTCAACATTCGCCCCCTATTAAGAAATGGAGAAACATGTGAGCGCGGTGGGATAGGAAAACAAAACCTCGCACAAGCATTTTGCACACACTGAATGAGTCTCTCAGTTCTAACGAGGAGGCAAGGACCATAAACTATGTCGCGATAGTTGAGTTTTGATAGAATAAGCGACTCGCAGAGTAGGATACGCATATCTAAAATAATATAAGGTCTAATCTTATATAATAGTTTAAGAAACAGTTTCGTACAGATTCAAGTAAGTGAGTCTCAAATTGTAACATCCCGTCCATAACAACCCCGAGATTACGAGCTTCTATGACCTCCTCAATTTGACGACCATCCACCTTGATAATAGGTCTGACGCTTTGCTTTACGTATAACCTCTGCAGATCCTATGATTACGAATTTAGATCTATTAGGATTAAGTACTAATGAATTTTGTTTGCCCAATTTGTTACCCCATTTAAATCTTGATTTATTTTATCCTTAAATTCTGGATAGTCCTGTGGGTGGAAGGATGTGTAAATCTGGAGGTCATCTGCGTATAAATGATACTTGCAGTTAACTAAGGCTCTGGTTATGTCTGCGGTGTAAATAATAAATAGTAGAGGGCCAAGTACAGATCCTTGTGGAACTCCTCTAACTACAGGAGAAAGGGGTGAAACAGCACTACTACCATCCTTACTATTTATCACCTTAACAAATTGATAGCCATTACTCAAATAGCTGTTAAACCAACGCACCGGTCCCGAATCACATCCGAAGTAAGATAGCTTGGATAGCAGAAGGGAAACATTAATAGAATCGAATGCACGCGTGAAATCGAGTAACGTGAGCAACGTGCACATACCTTTATCTCTAGCGTCCAGCATATATCTACTACATCGATTAAAGCCGTTGAAGTACTGAAACCCATACGAAATCCAGGCTGATGTTTAGGTAGAATGTTTATAGCCTCTATATATTGTCTAACTTGATGACAGACTATTTTCTCTAAAACCTTAGATAAACAGGGCAAGATGTTAATTGGACGGAGATCTAGAACACTCATTGGGTTAGGTTTTTTGGGAATAGCTTTGACTATAGCAGTCTTCCACAATTCCGGAAACGTAAAAGATATTATAGATCTATTTATAATAGAAGTAATGGCAGTAAGAGTATGTGGAAGCGTCATAACTAGCATATCAAGTGTGATATTATCTATTCCTAAGGCATTGGATTTAAGACTATTAATAACACCCATTACTTCATACTCGCTAACAGGCTGGAGACAAAAGCAACCTCGACTAAAGTGGTTGTATTCAAAATAAGTCAAATCCGAAATAGCAATATTATTACTACCAGGGACATTCAAAAAGTGACTATTAATAGTTACGGGATCGTCACACGAATCGGGTATTTCTTGCCTTTTAAAATTATTATAAGTAATTATAGATTTAATATTACTCCATAACCTTTTAGGATTTCCAGCGTTTTTATTAATTTTGATTCGAAAATAAACAGATTTTTCACTCTCGATTGCAGCCGTAACTAAGCCCTTTAATTCTTTATAAGACTTACGATTAGATTCTGTCTTGTTCATCTTAAATCTTTTGTGATATTTATCTCGCAGCTTTATCATATCTTTGACTGTCTCCGTTATCCATGAATATTTCTTTTCTTTAATAGTAACTCTTTTGATAGGAGCGTGGAGGTCAAACAAAGTTTTTATAAATGAATTAAATTTATCTAACATCTCATTAACGTCACTGAGGCTCTTCAATAGAACACCAGTCAATTTGACCTAAATCTTTCTTAAAAATATCAGTTAATATATCTTTCATAGGCCTGTATGTAATCCAACATGGAGCAAGTTTGTCAACTTCAACATTTATTTCTACAGCCACCATTGCATGTTGACCTAATTCAGGTTTATGAAGTACCGTGGTTTTAACTACTTCAGCGTCCGTGCATATCAAATCAATAAAAGTTTCACTGTGATCCGTATAGTGCGTTGGTTCAGCAATTACATTGTTAAGATTAATATATTGCAGAAAATTACTAAAGTGTTACTTTTAACATCACTAGCATCTAAAACATTTATATTGAAATCGCCCATTAAGATTATTTTATCAACTCTAGAGAAGGATGATATGGTGTCAGTAATTGCATCTAAGAAAGTGTTTACATTTTGCCACTATACGCAGTGCCTATAATTATTGATTTTGAGTTTATAAGTATCTCAATCCACATCTGCTCTACCATTGGCGCGTGTGGATGCAGTACATTCCGCGCATATAGATCTCGACGTATATAAAAGCCAACGCCACCTCCACGACCTTTTCGTGCACCATCTGAGCGTGGCACATGTCTCAGTCGATAATTAGGAACAGGAGGAGCGCGTCCCTGCTTTTCAGCTCAATCGGAATCCGGGAAGTGTGTCAAATTTAACTTGCAAGATTTGAACAGGATAAGTAAAATAAAAGCGTCGCCTCGCTAACAGCCGATTTTACCTCCCTCCGCATTATATGTTTCACATCAAAAATCCGATGAACAAACAATAATTTTATATTTTTTTAAATAATAGTTTTTTTTAAATTCCTACGTGGATGATAAACAAGCATACAGCCTACCTGGTGGCAAGCGTTTATCATAGCTAGCAACAATCTCCAAGAGATAGGAAGGATTTTAAGGATAGGATAGGTAGGATACTAAGAAGGAAGGATAGCAAAAATAATAAGGAAAGGATAGGGCGGGGGTTTGGGTCTCCGACGCTCTCATTCTCACACCATTTGAAACAGAACGGTAGGAGTACCTAGCAATGGTACACGCTGATCTTTTGTGAGAAGGTGGTACTTCCCCGTTCGAGCCGGTCCATTCATTCTGGGATAAGCAGAGTGACTAGAATACTTACAGCTGGTAAGATGATTTAGTATTCAGAGACGCCTAAATAGCTTAATATTTACATTCATTTTTTCAATATCTTAAATGTAGAGACAGCTCTGTTACGACTTTATAATGGTAGTGTAATATTCGCGTAAATATCACAAAATAACATTTTGGTAAAATCGCATATCTATAAGAAATGAAGTTCCTTTTCTCTTTTATTGCTTGATATGAAAGTGTATATTGCACCCCCATCATAAATGTGAAATCGAAATATTTATTCTTATCCAATTATGGTTTTACAGGGACCACGAGAATGCTATAGGAACAATCGCCACAGAGTACACGGGTGAATTGGAAAGTGACAAATTCTGCTTTCTGAGATTCCCATCTTGAGCTCCTAAAATAACATACTAGTTATTTTTAAAGTCTGGCGTAGTAACGTTATATTTACTGCCAAAAAATCTTCAGATAGTTTTCGCACTAGATTGTAAAAGGTACTCAGCTCTGTGGAGCAGCGGTAGTGTGAGCGACTGCTGATCATGAGGTATTAGGTTCGATCCCCGGGTCGCGTAGTGTCATTGAGCTTTTTCGTAAAAAGAAAAATTCTTAGTAGCAGCCATAGATAATTCACTTATAGTAGCAGCCCGGAGTTTGGAAGTGTGCCCGGTAGACGGCAATAGGCTCGCTCCCTATTACGTAGGACTTAAACATAGCTGGCGAACCGTGGGTGTGTAATACACCTCTGCCTACCCCTTCGGGGAATATAGGCATAATGTTATGTATGTACTGTAAAACTCACAACGACAACTATTACATCATTGATTAAAAATGAAAGACTTGTCCACGAGTGTCGTACCAGGCGACTAGGGAAGTAAGCAATTATTACCCATAGGTTTACTGGTGGCAGGGTCGTATACCAAGTGGGGAGTATTCACCTCTTATCTAGACCGAGCTTACCGACCCGTAACGTAGAATACCTCAATGTGTTTGGGTTATAGCGGCAGATGCCCCTTAATTTATTACCCATGCGTGAAATGGAACGGAGAGCAGCGGCTTGGCCTTTCAGTCTTCCCATGCGAAAAGTTATCTGATCGAAATTAAAGTAAAAACCTAACCTAATATTATATAGAACAAATTATTTGTGAATGTGGAAAAAGAGAAGTTTAGTGCGAGCGTCAAATTTGTCTTGACGGCCCAATATGATGTGGAGATTAGGAATGACCGCCGGTCAGTGCGATGGCTTAGCGGTCTAGAGCACTTCCCCGGATCGGAAGAGACGCAGGTTCGAACCCCACTTGCACTAAACTTCTCTTTTTCCACATTCACAAATAATTTGTTTTTTAAAGTAGCTGAGCATGTCAAGTGCTAAAATATAGATCAAAATGTCTTATATTTTATGCTACAATGCCGTTACACATACGAAGTAATACGACCTTATATCACGAATCTCCACTTAATATTTTATTGGTTGCATGGATGTTATCCACGGCAAACTTAATTTAAACACTTAAAAATGATACTACTTTATACTACAAATCTTATTAAGAGGAAGATAGAGATTGATCTTGAATGGCAGTGAATTTTTTGACGGCAAAATGAATGTGAAAGTGTGTGGCAATTTTAATAACGGCAGATTAATTTGTAACTGTAGTAGTACATGTTACTTTACAGAGATAGTTACATGGCGTCCGTAATAAACTACAATGCAGAGGATTCCTATTAGGTACGGAAACGTCTGAAGTCGTTTTCATGTATAACCCTTATGTTGTCTACCCCGTTGTCTCTTAAGGCAGCGGGGCGTGCGGGTAGTTACCCACCAAAAACATTACTAAATAATAATACAAAAAAAATGTACTTACCATGTCTTTATAACGGACTAAAAAGTATAAAATAATTAAAATACTTGTAGGATCGAAAACCAAAAACATGCAGCAGATAACTAGCGTGTCGCATGCTTTGTGCTATGGCCCAAGTTTCAAGTATCTAGCTTATCGGGATTAGTTTAAAATCAATTACAAAGTTCCACCCGGACAGACGTAGAAGAAAGCGAGTTAGTAAAAACCTAGTAACATAGTAAAAAGAGTAAGGATTTAAAAAATGGTTACACATTGTGGTTAAATACGAGTATAATAATATACTATAATTTCATAGAAGTCTTGTGATCGATGTAGATACGGTATCGACCTATCGAGCTGACTATTTAGTCCAGTCATTCTGTCCAAAAATAGATGAATTGTAAAGTGAACCGAGGAATTCAGGGGTAGGACGACGATGACTTACAACGCAAATAAAAGTTCACTCTTATTTCAAGGTCGCGGAATACGCCATGGGGGGGTTTAACCTGAAAACTTGAAATGAAGCTGTAACCCTCCAAAATTATATAAAAAAATTGGCATCCTCAGTTCACTTTTCAATTCAAACGCATTAAATGACTGAACTAGTTGTGGGTTCGATTCCCAGACAGTGCTGGATGATTGTTCGGAGTCGGGGTGTACTTAGTGGCCGTCAATTATATGTTTGTAAACTCCCGATACAAGGATTATACTTTTTTAAAAAAACAGAAATAGTAGTATTATAAATAAACGCATAAAAATAAATATCACCTTGTAACCACAATAATTGTATCGACCTGTTAGTTGCATATTACTCTACTTTTTGCATCCCGTTTTACGCTGTTTGTGGTTTGAATCTGGGACTAGCTGTTACTCGTGGCTTTTATATACGTGGATAATTAATATTGATTTTTAAAAGTTTTTCTTCGCGTTGAACGTAAAATGCATCAAGTCAAGTATATTTTGTAGACCTCTAATTTATTTTACTTTAATACTTTCTGATATTTACGCGAATGGTGTAACATTTTGAAATAAAACTACGTTTACGGAATCTATCGCGTTTACTTGATTTTACTACTATCCCGACGTTTCGAATGCTGTAAAGTATACAGCATTCATGATCACGGGTGGACTTAGATGATAGACGTCGATCGACGTCTATCATCATAGTTTTATTTTACTTTATTTTAAGATTTAAAGAGATATGTAACACTGTTTTATTAAAATTTCTTTAAAACTTTGCCAATATTTGCCTCTCTACTTTCTTCGTTGCGACGCACTCCCATCTATATTCAAATATGTAGTTATTCACGTAATTTAAAAAAATCAGTGATAGCTTAGTGGTAAAACCAAGGACTGAAATGGTATCGAGTTTGATCCCCCGTCCAAGGTCCAAGGTTTGTCTGTGTGGTAACGGACTAAGAATACAAGTGTCACCACCCCATTCTTTCCCACGGGTGTCGTATGAGGCGACTAAGGGAAGTAAGCAATTATCATCCATTGCATGACTGGTGGTAGGGCTGGGTACCACGTGGGAGTACTCACTTGGTATCAGGCCCGAGCAGGTTGGTACCATCATCTCCCGTGTGACCGGCCATGAAGCACATCGTTGCGTTTTGGCTATAGCAGGAGATAGCCGTTTATTCTTTCATTTCATATAGGTGAAATGAAATGGTGGGCAGTGGTTTGACAATACTCTCGGTACATTTGCGTCCATGAGCGACGGTTACCATTTAACATCAGATGGGCCATGGCTCGTTTGCCACTACATGTAATAAAAAAAAGTTCACAGCACACACCTCTGACTATTCGGAATTTTTCAAGAATATGTACCTATTTGTTTACAAATATCGAAAACATCGTAAGGAATCCTTTATGCATGAGATTTTTCGACGGCTTGCTATGTACCTTAATAAGTCAGTCATGTCTCTTAAGCTCTTGATTAGAGATATTAGTTACTAATATATGAAATTGTTTTTTATAGGTTAGTTCGAGAATCATTTAATTACTTGGTAAGTTTTTATACCAATCCTAACATTTATAAAGCTGTAAAAGAGCTGTGACTGTTCATTTAAGATATTTGAGAAAAAAAATACTGCATTAGGCTTTATACTGAACTGAACACAAAACATATTTTTTTAGATTTTTGTCTGTTTGTTTGTTCACGCATCACGCAAAAACTACTCAATGGATTTTGATGCAACTTCTTTTAATTTGATAGCTCTTGATTAGACTTAAAATCCAGTATACATTTTATCCCGCTACTATATCGAAAACCTGAGATATAACCTAAAAACTAGCTTTTGGCGGCGGAGAAGACGCGGGCTAAGGCTAGGCATTTCTAAACCCGTAGTGTTGCTAACATCTACAATAATTAAATACTATGTCGTGTGTATATATAAATATCTGTTATAATTCAGTAGCGTTAAGACGGATTTGCAAATACTCTGTAACAGACACCTACAAATGTCGCTTCGCATGATTGAGTATATATTACGTCTCGCTCAAACGCCTCTTAATCTATGACAAAACTGTTCACACTTATAATTAATATAGACACACGCCTGTTTCCCAGAACGCCGGGCAGAGACAAAGGATTGAGGATGATTTTTCTTTTTTTTTATTGCATTTAGTGGCAGACGAGCCACGGTCCATCTGATGGTAAATGGTAACCGTCGCTCATGGACTCAACTATACCGAGACTATTGTCAAGCCGCTGCTCACCATTTCACTTCACCGATATGAAATGAAAGAATAAAAGGCTATCTCCTGCTACAGCCAAAACACAACGATGTGCTTCATGGCCGGTCACACGGGAGATGGTGGTACCAACCCGCTTGGGCCCGCTACCAAGTGAGTACTCCCACTTGGTAACAGCCCTACCACCAGTCATGCAATGGATGATAATTGCTTACTTTCCTTAGTCGCCTCATACGACACCCGTGGGAAAGAATGGGGTGGTGACACTTGTATTCTTAGTCCGTCACCACACGGCACAAATTTGCTTGCTCATCTCTTATTCCTTTTTCACTCTCGTTACATTCTTCATACATACGAGTACATGTCAGTTAAGGGTGCCTGACCCGGCTTTTCTAGATAACGTCTACAATTTGGTCAAATAACGTTCGACGAGGCCTCCCTCTTCCAACACCTTTCACACTCGCTATGTATATATTTTTTTGTCGCCTAAACAATCTTAACATTACTTTATCAATCAATGTCACTATATCTTCTTTAACACCACATCGTTATCTTACTATATACGCTGTTTCTTACTCTATTTTGAAATAAATTATTATTATTAAAAAAGACAACACCCTGCACTAAGGAATAATCCTTGTATCACGGTGGACTTTACAAACATACAATTTCACGGACACAAAGTACTCAGAACAAACATTTGTGGATCACATAAAGAGTTGTCCTGTGTGGGAATCGAACCCACAACACTCGGGCTGATGGTGTAGAATGGTACCGTCCCTCCACTCGAATGTTTTGGACTCGAATCTTGGATAGAAACACCCTTTGTATGATCCACAAATGCTTGTTCTGTGTTTGAGTGTGTTTTGTGTCCGTTAAATTGTATGTTTTAAATCCACTGCGATACAATGATTATTCCTAGTACAGGATGCTGCTTTTCTTTTACAGTGTGCACCCAGACTCAGAATGTCTCTACTTTCTGTGCAGTGTAGTGCTCATTGAACTATGACTAATCTTATCTATTGTTTGTTATCTTGTTGCATTGCATGGGACAAAGGCAAAAAAAGAAAATGACATTACTGATCATAGTTCCCCAAACACCACTACGACTTTCTGTGCAGTTTGCATCTAACAGTTCCTTACCGTTTTGACTAGGACGCTGGTAAAAGCCCATCCTAGGCTACGTTGGCTGTGGTCACCAGTCAGGGTTCCGTTTTCAAATAAAGGTATAGGCAATCGGGTAGACAGGCCTCTCGACAAATATTGAAACAGAGTCGGTGTTACTGCACCGTCAAAAACTCCGAAAACTACCGTGTTACTTATTAGTGTTACCATACTAGTGTAATATGCCCCTAAAAATATATAACTATCAAATTAAAATGAGCGATTAAATTTAAATACGACAGCGAGTTTTTTAATTAAACAAGAACTAGTTTAGAGGCTGTCATCAATAGATTTAAAGCTTTATTGCATACACGCTTGTCAAACAAGCTTCAGGGTTGTCACAAGTTGAAATTATTTTATTTTCACTGCATTTATCTAGTGGTAGAGCCTTGCTTATTCCAGCATGTATGGGCAGACTTGATCAGGGAAATACCACACTCTCACAGAAGATCAGCGTAAAAAGACACCGATAGGCAATAAAAAAAAAAATTAAAACAAAATTTCCTACGGGTAAGAGCGTCTATACTACCACCCAAGTAGTATATAAATAAAATTATGTATAAATTTATTTTTAAACATTTCGGAATTTTTATAAACCACATTGAATTACACCGCATGACGTACTTCACCTAAGTTTTAAAAATACCAATAGTTGTGAATTTTAATAGACCAAAATATGTACAAAATACGATTTAAAGTTTACTTAAATCTAAGTACCCGAAGATAAAATCATGACGGCTCACCTGATAAAAAGTGGCGACCTCCACTTAGAAATACCAGAATTACGGTCAAGACGCTGACAACCTTAAATAAAACAATCATGCATAGCATATCATCAAGCCTGTATTCCCCGAAGGGGTAGTCAGAGGTGTATTACACACCCACGACTCGCCAGCTATGTTTAAGTCCCACGTAATAGGGGGCGAGCCTATTGACGTCTACCGGGCACATTTCCAAACTCCGGGCTGGTACTAAGAATTATTCTTTTTAGGAAAAATCTCAATAACATTGACTGACCCAGGGATCGAACCCGAGACCTCATGATTAGCAGTCGCATACACTACCGCTACACCACCGAGGCAGATCACGGCAATCAGTATATGATCGGAAAGAAATAACTGACAAATGTGACAACCCTACCAAAGACAGCTAATTCTTGTTTCAACACCTTCAGTCACATAGTAATCATATTCAAATTATTATTCCACAATCAACGACCAGTGCATTGTACATACAAAAATATTACATACATATACATTCGTTTATGTAACAATATAAAGTATAAAGGAGCCAGGAGAGAGTTCAATCTAAAACCTGAAGTCAGAACTTCGTGGATATTGTGTACTGATCGACCCAATCAGAAACCCGCATTCAA
The DNA here is from genome assembly GCA_948253155.1 of Leucoma salicis. Lineage (NCBI taxonomy): Eukaryota > Metazoa > Arthropoda > Insecta > Lepidoptera > Erebidae > Leucoma > Leucoma salicis. Next base: position 3,147,776 of record OX411812.1, read on the forward strand.
TAAAATACTTGCTCTTAAATGATAAATGATTTTTAATCTCAAGTTTCAGCGATATATCTTTAGATCCTGCGTAAATTTTTCGTCATTACCCATAGGGAACCATACCCATAGGGAACCATACCATAGGGAAGATTTCAGACTAGAGAAATAATGTATAAGGTAAGAGTTTCCGGTGAAGGAAAACGTCGTGTTGAAACGGCATGCATGACCCCACATAAATAATCTCTAAATTCACGATAAATTTTTACAAAGGCCATGATGTTGATTTGTTACGTTTAAATCGAAAGAGTCGCTATATTTTCTAGTCATCTTACATAAAACATATTAATCACTCAAATATTTCTGTACATAATTTCTATGTTAATAAGTTTGAATATATTAAAGAATGATTGGCCCGGAAGTGATTGCAATATATTATCTATAATCAATTCGATGTTACACTGTCAGATTAAGTGTTTAAAAATGTATCATTAATAATGATTAAATATTTAAATATAAATAACATGAAAAGTAGCAATCGCGAGTACTAGAAGATTTTTTTATACTACTTGGCTAGCAAACAAGCATACGGTCCACCTGATCATAAGCAGTTACCGTAGCGTATAGACGCTAGCAACACCAGAGGCATCACTCGCGCGTTGGCATCTCCAAGGAAAGGGATAGGAAGGATAATAAGGAGAGGATAGGGAGGAGGTTTGGACCTACGGCCGTTTTCACTCGCGATACGAAACACAACGGTAGAAGTAACTACCTTTTGTTAGAGCTAATCTTTTGTTAGAGCTAATCTTTTGTGAGAGGGAATTATGATAATCTATGCAATCCATGACCCCAAGCTGTAATCAACTTGCAGCTGAACAAAGGCTCAACAAGACTCATGATGTTTGGACAGGTGTCGTGACGGCCCCGTGGGAATGTTTGCAGAACATTCGAGGATATATAGCTATTAATTATAAACATAGCATCACGCCTATATTCCTCGAAGGGGTAGGCAGACGTGTATTACACACAATTCGCCAGCTATGATTAAGTCCCACGTAATAGGAGGCTAGCCTATTGCCGTCTACCAGGCACATTTCCAAACTTCGGGCTGCTACTGAGAATTTTCCTCTTTTTTTTTACGAAAAAGCTCAATAGCAATCCCCGACCTAGGGATCGAACCCGAGGCCTCATGATCAGCAGTCGCTCACACTACTGCTGCACCACAGAGGTAGTTAGTTAGTTAAACATATCATCACGCCTGTATTCCCCGAAGGGTGTTGCATAGGAAAGATAATAAGGAGAGAATCATAGGGTACTAAGGAGAGTATCCATCCAGCCATCCATCAGCCTTTCGACGTCCACTGCTGGACATAGGCCTCCCCAAATTGGGGGTATAGTGCCGTAATCGCCACGCTTGGCAGGCGGTTTGGCGATCGCAGTGGATTTTGTTAATACTCGAGGGAGTGCTGCCCACTACCTCGGTATTCCCTCAGTCGGCTCTTACGACTCCCATGGGTGGAGAGGGGGGGGGGGACAATTCTAAAGCTGGCCACACACGGCATAAGGAGAGTATAGGAATAAAAATCATTTGGCAGTGCGTCCTTCGTTACAATCCTGAATATCCGACTCTAGGATATGGTGCTGAAGTCACCAGTTGTTAAGTAAGGGAGATCAGATGTGCAGTCACTACGAGTAAATAATGCTGACCAAGTAGAACAGAAAGATAAATCACTACCTGATACAATAGTACGCTCACAGCCAAGGCGCTATTCGCCATGAATAACCACCTCTCATGAGGAACGGAAATTCCCCCAAAACAGAAATGCATAGCGATGTTTCACAATTTTAAAAGGGGCACAGCGATATAAAACCATTCTAGTTCAGTAGTAACTGTGAACATTCATTTGGTACAAAACTCTACCATCTTGCATTAAACATACTACCTATGTATTATGCCGACTAATAAAGTCTTGACGTATTCTATTTAATCGATTCTGAAGACTTTGACGTCATAATCGAAATGGGACAATGACTTATGATATCATGTACCCACCCCTACACGGATGTTTTGTAACCACAGTCTCAGTACTCAAAGTATTGTTCGTTAGGGTTGCCCTTAACTGAAAAAGGATTAGAATTTAATTGTTTTATTCCAATATTACTTACTTTTGTGATAATTAAAGAAATATTGTCTATTGTTTTGTAGTTTATGACAAGCCACTGTTAAGCTGTATGGGGTAACCGCCACTCATGAACTCACGTCTACAACACTGACAAGCCCTCAGGGCGACGGCTCTTCCGTTGCAAACCAAACACCCGCTCCTGTGCATATCAAGTGAGTTCTTCCCCGGTAACCAATACTACCCCAAATAATGCAGTGAGAGGTAACTGCTTATTTCCCTTAGTCATTTCGTAATTCTAATCCTAATTATTTAAAATGTTATAACGGGACTTAACGCGTATGTTTAGTGGTAAAATACCTTTTTATGCCCGACGTTTCGACTGGGTTTCACCAGCCGTGGTCACGGGTCGACTGCCATTCCAGTCGACCCGCGACCAAAATTCATATATAAATACATAGTAATGAAACGCGATAGCTTAAAATCTTATGTCTCTTCATATTCTAGAGTTTTCTTCTGGGTAAGTTGCTATAGGGCTGTCATCTTTATAATTAAATAACACTGAAAGTAAGCGCTAGTCCAACTATTGAGGCCCAAATTGACTCCTCATTCCGTTCTATCGTCGCCTTTGATTGCATCGCCCGGAGCTTTCAAGGCACCAGTCGCGTGGGGCGAATATGTGCTACTCCCTGTAGCATAGCCACACCTGGTTTGAAGAGTCAAATCAAAGGCGAGAAACTCCCCAGTTTTATGTTTTATATTATTAAGTTCTTCAGATTGACAACCCTACCGTATCTCCCACACATCACAGCAGGGGTGACTCATAAATAAATTTGAATCATGCAAAAAGCGGTTACAAAAATCGGGTATCAAACCTTGTTACAAATATACAGCGTGATTACGAATGACCGTAAAAATTTTAAGGATACTGATATTATTTAATTTTGTTAAACTATTTTTAAGTGGTTAGGTTAATATTCTTCAGAGGACAAATATTTGATGAGGTCAGGCACGCCACTGCGTGTTCATCCTAGTAATGAGTAATGGACATGCTCTTGACACGGGTTAATATAACTGCTTCTAAACGTGATTTACATGCCGTTTATTAAATATGCACATAGTATATATGGTACATGCATAGTTCAGCTCTTCTTGGTATCGCTCGAATAGTGTTGTCGTGATAGACATTCATCATGTTTTTTTATTGAACAAACAAATTAAAAAAATAGAAGGTTGTTTATTAAACTTGAAATATTCAATACATGGACGGATATTTTCCTTTTTATTGCTTATAGTGGCAGACAAGCCACGGCCCATCTGATGGTAAATGGTAACCGTCGCTCATGGACTCAACTATACCCAGAGTATTGTCAAGCCGCTGCTCACCATTTCATTTCACTGATATGAAATGACAGAATAAACGGCTATCTCCTGCTACAGCCAAAACGCAACGATGTGCTTCATGGCCGGTCACACGGGAGATGGTGGTACTAACCCGCTCCAGCCCACTACCAAGTGAGTACTCCCACTTAGTACCCAGCCCTACCGACAGTCATGCAATGGATGATAATTGCTTTCTTCCCTTAGTCGCCTCATACGACACCCGTGGGAAAGAATGGGGTGGTGACACTTGTTTTCTTAGTCCGTCACCACACGAAACATATATGATATAAGAGTTATTTTATATAGGTATTATTGTTTTAAATCAACCTGTATATTGGTACCATAGAAGGTCTTATCTGACAAAGAGGCGGAGACCATCAAACGATTCTTATTAAAATCATATTACCATTTTAACTCAGCTTACAAAAAACTTGAAAATATAGACGAGGTATTTTTTATACGACATGACTGACAAATAGGCATACGGCCCACCTGATGGTAAGCCGTTACTGTTGCCTAGAGACGCTAGCAATACCGGGAAAAGGATAGGAGGTAGAAATCATGGATAATACGGAAAGTATGAGAGGACGACGAGAGGATTGGGCCTGCGGCGCTCTCACTCACCATACGAAACAGAACAGTACGAATACCTACTTTTGTTTCACCATGATTTTCTGTGAGAGGGTAGTACAACCCCAATCGAGCCACTCTGTTCATACTGGGCTAAGCAAAGCTCTACTATAATAATAACAAATACTTACAAGGCCACATCATTTAACCTTTTTTTTAACATAGCATCACGCCTGTATTCCCCGAAGGGGTAGGCAGAGGTGTATTACACACCCACGACTCGCCAGCTATGTTTAAGTCCCACGTAATAGGGGGCGAGCCTATTGACGTCTACCGGGCACATTTCCAAACTCCGGACTGTTACTGAGAATTTTTCTTTTAGGAAAAAGCTCATTAACATTGCCCGACCCGGGGATCGAACCCAAGATCTCATGAATAGCAGTCGCATACACTACCGCTACACCACCGAGGCAGTTTTGTTAATACGGAAAAAATGTATCTAACCGCATACCCCATAGTCCGAGGTATAGAATAAAGGAGTATGGAGCTCTTACCCACTAAGTAAGCCTTTTTTTTTGTTAAGGCGGGAAAATATGTTCCTAACCGCACACCCTGTCGTTCGGGGCAACGAACAGGGTAGTGTGGGGCCTTTACCCACTAAAGAAACCACTGGAACTATGTTACATTCCTTCGGTGGTGTCCAGGGCCACCCTAAGCCCCAGCGCCCTGATCCTCCTGACCACCTCCGAGGTCCCTAAGGTGGCCAGGAACGCCGCTTCCTCGAAGTTTCCACCCCGGGCCACGACCAGCGTGTCATCCGCATAGCAGATAACCGCAAGCCAGGGAGGGAGCCGACAGCGTAGCACCCAGTCGTAACCGATGTCCCACAGGAGCGGCCTTAGAACCGAACCCTGCGGGACACCGCACGACATGGGTCTTCTCACAACGTCCCCTATGCGGCTCTCATAGCTGCGGCCCTTAAGATAGTCTGCCACTAGTCGCCTCAGGTATGCAGGCACCCCGTGATATCGGAGCGCCTGCCTCATGCAGCTGAATGGCAGACTATTGAATGCGTTGGCGATGTCAAGCAACACCGCCAACAGCACTCCACCGTCGGCGACGACCTCCGCGGCCGCGGCTCTCAGGCGCATAATCGCGCCGACCGTCGAACGACCAGCGCGAAAACCGAACTGAGCGTCCGACAAGTCGGGTCCGACGTCGCGCAGATGCTGTACGATGCGGGCAGCGAGGATTTTCTCCAGCAGCTTACCCGCCTCGTCCAGCAGCACAATGGGCCTGAAGGCCCCGACCGAATTCGGCGTTCGTCCCGGCTTTGGCAGGAGTACCAGCCTCCCCTCCTTCCAGCAGTCAGGGAACCGTCCGGACGCCAGGCACGCGTCGAACAGTCCCCTGAGGCGGGTCCCACTAAGTAAGCCTGCCGTGTGCTGTCTCGCCGTCTATATTGGCGGACCAATGCAACCGTACGACAATATTATAAGGGAACTCATAATTTACCCTGACCGATCAATTTTAAAGACTAGTATATAAACTAAACTAACTTTTGACCGCGACTTCGCCTGCGTGGACTTCAAAATTAAAATCCTTTTAGTCGTAGTCGTATACGCGTATCCCACAAGATTATTTTTTTGGGTTAAAAATATTAAATAGAAATAACAAACGAAAAGATTTATTTCAATACAAATAAAATATAATAAAAATCAATAAAAACTTAAGAAACTAATAATAACACTAAAAATAAAAAATCATGACCATTGTGTGCGTATGTGTTTTAACTGGGCTATCTTTTATGCCCGCTATTATTTAATGAACTCTGAACATCTATCTGCCTACCCAATTTCTTTCAAAACTCATGGTAAACAATTCTGTTTGTATTCTAGTTTTAGATACCTATATGGAGCAACGCTCGGACAATGGCTAGTATAGAATAAAATGCCTGTAGCTATAGCTTTTTTGTTTCTAAACATTTCACTAATTATTATTGTCTTTTAACGTCGGCGATTCACCTCGTCTAAACGTTTATAAAATAGTAAAGATAATGTATAATTCAAATTTAAATTTAAAATGCAAATTAATTTTTAAGTAGGTACGCGTACCTGTTATAACCTACTTACAATGCCTTGAATACGCAGCTAAATTCACACTCAATAATCGCTTACTTTCTAAAACTTTACTAATACGATGCTCTACAAATAAGTGACTTTGCAGTTTCATCAACAAAAAAATTTTCACTCATTCCGCATACCTCATAAACGCACGCGAGCGCCGCTAATTGGATTATGGAATCCGATTAGAAAACACATCGCACCACTATTTCAAATTCCACGTAATGCATTACCGCATAGTACTCCTCTTGATACTTCAATCCATCATAAACTTCGCAATGGATGAGAAATATTGCGACGTGTTATTAAAAGTTAAACTCGAACAGTGAGACAGCAAAACAGTGTGACATTCGATAGTAACTTTCGTTCTACATTTGAAATTGAAGATTCGTTATGATAAAACTTCGCAGAAGAAACAATATTATTATGTTGGTAACAATGTGTCGTGGGATTCCAACTATTTCGATCTGAAAGTTTATAATTGGAATAGCAATATGAGCTTTTGTTTTTAGAATGAATACGTTTAGTAATTTTCTTAGACAATGCAGACCTATGATGCAGACAAGAAACTCGCTTGAAATTAATTTAAAATTAGAATGTATAATTATTATTTAATCTATGATCGCTGTATACACAGATAAAAGGCAGAAGAGGTGATTTTGAATTATCACAACACGGTAGTACTGAAATGGATCAATATTTTTTAGCCTTATAAAGCAAGCTGTTAAAGCTCCTACTACTACTAAAGTATCTATCATTTACATTTAAACTCTTTTAAGTCCTGAGCGACAACTCCAAGCAGGACTCTATGTAAGCCATTTACATAAATTTGTTTTTAAAATCGAGTCCGGCTATGCATGCTTCATCTCCTAAGAAATGAGTAAAGATTAATTTGCCCTACCAAATAGACGACAAATTGATCATAGATAAGTCAGTGATACCCATGTTCATATATGGAACACATCATTGACTGAAGCGCTTCGGTCACATCCCGCATATCAAAAGCGCCGTTCGCTCGGCTCGTGGTCACGTTCTTGGCATAACTACGCGCGCTTGCGTGCCAGTTGCTTTGCGACCAGCATTTTGTATATCATCTATATGCACTTCAATTTCCTGTTGAGAGCATAGACACTATAACTTATTATTTTTATTATTTAAATATTTCACATAAAAGGCCGGTCCCGTAGCAGATTGTTTGGCGCAGCTATCTTGACAATCACTCGGGAGCCATACATTTCCATATTACATTGTTTCTTACCGTCTTAGGTGACATGATGTATTTGCATACCTTATTCCAACAGATGGCGGCGACATTCTTCTAGTAAATGGTCGATCAATGCCGAGTATGACAAGTGCCTAAAATATGATTAAAAATAAAAATAAAATATTATGTCACTCGCTGTGACTACCTAATCAAAATAATACTTTTATTTTGATTAGTCACAGCATGTGTAACATACAGGGTGCAAATGATATCGTACCGATAATTGATACCATGGGTTCAATATTCGATTCTAAACCCCCAGGTGGTGAAAATTTTCATAAGTCCTTTCATAAGAATTGCAATTTCCTTTTTATTTTTTTAATTGTATGCGAGATAAATCGTTAACTTTGTTCTCATCTAAATTCGATTTTAGGTAATAAACCCACTAATTACCGATTTATTCCATCATGTTTTTAGTAGTTTTGTTAATGTTTCCATGGCGGCTAAAAATTGTTAACTATGTAACCCGTCGTTGTCGACGAAAATGGTATAGGGCATAAAACTCGTATTAGAGTTATTTGGTGACATCTTTGCCCTGACTTATCTGTATGATGTCATTTACACCAGTGCCTGCTTTCTTGACATATATAACGATCGCTATATTAGCGTAAAGCCATAACGACATAATTTTATCGAGTTTTGGTAGTCTCTACTGTCACAGATAACAATTTTTATCGTTACAATTACCGTAAATCGTAATCGTTCGAACTACCTATTTTTAGGGATAGAAAATGTTCTATATCCTCTTCTGGGTTCCATGGCTCCAAATGGAATGGCGATTAATTCATTAGTTACGGCGAGATAGCGTAACAAAAAAACTAAAAATCTTTTTGTATTTCCACTTTATAAAGTGAGGATTGTTTATCATCTTCCTTGTGTCATTACCTATTTTTCTCGCCTTATCCCAAAATGTGTTGAGGTCGGCCTCCGATCTGTTCCGTTTTAGCTAATCCAACAGTACCTATTTAGACGAAGTGACTGCCTATCTGACCTCCACGACCCAACTAGGGGGATACCTGGCGACTAGAGGATGACCAGAGACATATTTTTTATTTAGGTCTCTCACAATCTGTAACGATTAGCAGAATGTTATTTGATAGCTACGACTCACTGCTTAATGTGCATCCCGAAGCACGGAGGAAGTCAAGTTCACAAATAGGTGAAACTTTTTGGTCACCCATCTGATGCCAGCCGAGCGAAAGTTACTTGACCTTTCCAGATTATTTGAACTACGTGACCTCTTCATGTTTATAATAGGTAATATCTATGCAGATTACTTTTGTTCGTAACATAACGAAGCGCAATTTTTTTACGTTTAATTAATTATTCTTTGTACCCTTTTAGCTGTAGTTAAACATTGACTGCTTCGACAATCCTTGATAAAACAAAACAAAAACTAAATTGTTTGAGACATTGATAAGAACTAGAAGTCTTCCGTGGTAAAACATTTACTGTCCGTTAAACCAAATTAGCCTATAAAATACACTCACAAATAATTTCACTAACGGCATAATATAACTTTGTTTAATACATGCTAATACCCGCTTATTGCAACCTTATTACGATCCAACTAAGACTAATTTCGTTTAACGGTCATTAGAAATGCTTGTGTAACGGTCAGCTACCTCCTACTGCATTCTGCTCGCCTGGTAACGGCAGCTCTTATTTACTTTAAAAAAAATCGTCACGACCGTCTGTACTGTTAAGATCATTGATTTTTTGTCCGCAACTAAATTGCTTGCCCTTTGATAAACTGTGAAGGTGACTGAGGAAAACGGATGAGGAATATTAGGGTTTTTTGATACATAGCAATAATGAGAATCTGAAAACTTAAAAATTCTATTCCAAGTAATGGTTGAATTAAATCATCAGTTGGTAACGCGTAAAAGCGAAAAAAAATTATACTAAGCGCACACAAAGAAGTAAGGCGTTCAGGGCAAACTACTGGTTAGTGTAGTTTCTTCATCTACTAGGCAAACATGCTGTAAGCCACCCCTCCGCATATTGGAGGACCATTGGAACTGTGTGACATTACTTTATCGGTGGTCAGAGATGCCCTAGTTCTTTTATTTATTAGCATGCGCTATATAGTCATACCGGCATAGAGTAATCTCGCATTGTGTATCAAGCTGTGCTTCCATAGTCGATGTAGATGATACCCGTTGAATGATATAGATTATAACGCATACTATTTTCAAAAAAACTGTTCGTAGATCGCGTTGCACACAGATTGACTTTAAAAAAAGCTAAGCGACTGGGTCAATGTTTGCATTATATATGATTTTATTGTGGTTTTTGGCCTGTCTAAATATTATTACTAGTGTTCTATTTTCTCCTTCATTGCATCTGTGCAAAGAAAAATAAAGCATACTAAATATTAATGTATGTTTTTTACACAATTCAAAAACAATTACCAACTGAATAGCACGAATTAGAACGAAGGAAATAATTTATTCAAACTTAGAACGCGATTCAAACTAAAGAATAACAGCGCACCGATACGATACCGCAGTTTATTTCTATTAGGTTTATTCTCGGACGGTCGCGTCGAAAAGTGTTTTAACCAACAATTTTTACACATAAGTTACGTCAGATTAATTTCAATATTCTACAAGATCTAAGTATAACGTTATAAAAAGAAAGTCTGGTTCAAGCACTTTAACGTTCATAAACTTACAACTAGACAATAAACAAACTAATTATTCTAAGCCTATTAGTAGACTGACCCAGTTACATATTATATCTATGTGTGTTTGTACATAGAAAACCCATTTATCTCCACAATAGAATAGTTTCCTTAGCAACTTTCTAAACGATATTTGTTTTACAACTTTTTCTCGTTAGCCTAGTAGTAAAATTAACGTTACTATCCACAGACAATAGAATATATCAATGTAGCTACTATACCACTTACTGTCAATAAACCTACCGGCTAAGTGCATAGAAACTTCACAAAATGGAGTTCTGGCGAGAACATGAAAGAATCATGTCGTCGCTCTCCATTATTTTCCAAAACTTATTCAATCGCTTTATTTCATGTATTTATGTGTAAAAGTGGTGGTATTTTACTAATTTACTATTTGTGTATGTGCGTAAGTGTTGGCAAGTGATGTAAAGGCTTAACGTGTTTTTTCCTGTTGCCTCCAAAACTCCATAGAAGCTTATCAGTAAAGTAGCCACCACTTTCCTAAGGCTTGACTTTGACTTGACACTTACATATTATCGAGTCATCTTAACAATTGACCTGATGCTAGTTGCAATAAATAATATTCCAATTCAAAGGTGACAAATTTCAATTGCAGTGTTACACATAAAAGATCTTTATTTATACTTATTATAAATGCGGAAGTGTGTTTATTTATTTCGTTTGCGGCCGTAACTACTAAACCGAGTGTCATGAAATTTAGTGTACATATAGTCCAGAACTAAGAAACTCTGGGAAGGGCATTGACTGTTTTTTGTCTCTGAAATTATAGATAATTTTGCATAGAGATAATGAATGTGCCAGAGAATGATGTATTGTATATTAAGTATTTGATCCAATTGTGATGGCCACGCCGACGGAGTCACAGGCAATATTAAGTATTATAATATACTTGCAACTATCTGCAATCCATATAATATAATCTTCGTCCGCGTGGAATATAGTTTTTTTTTAATTTTTTCAACTGACTTCATTACTAATATAAAAGCCATTGGCTATCTGCCAGTGAGAGTCGCATTCAAACTGGTCTAGCCGTTCCGGATACTAGCCCGAACAAACACACAGACAAATAGATAAAAACTTTTAAAATTGATATTTTATTATAGGTAATTATTATAAGTTATAATTTCATATGCATAGTAAAACGCTGTTATTTAGACATTACACATAGACGCTTTTATTTATTTGTATAGAAGTATACACAAAGAATTCCTCAGTCAGGAAGTTTTGATAAAGTTTCAAATTGATTATTGTTGTTCACTTGTAGAAGTATTCATTCGTCATTAGTTTTGAATTGAATAGAATTTACTAGCGATAAATATTTACAGTTTGTACGTCTAGTATCATCACAATAAACGCTTCGTAAACATTGTTTTGCTATTAGAAAAATCAGTCTGAGTGTATAGTAGACGGTAGATAGGTGGAAATAACTATCTTAATCTAAGTACCACACTGTACATTACATAATTAAATTCATAAGTGCATTATTTTGTAATAAAAGACTTGATCCTATGAAAAGCAGTAGCGAATCTGTGTAAGTATTATTATACTATATTTTATGTTGTGTTGTGTCTGGAGACCATAAAAGAAAACAGTATTTTTATCTCAAAAAAAATGACGTCGGCTCACTCACCACACGAAACATATTAGTAAGTACCTACTGTTATTTCACGCATTATGTTTTATGATAGGGTGGTACATTCCCAAGCCATCCCATTAATACTGGGTCAAGAAAGGTAATTTTTTTTATTGCATGTAGTGGCAGACGAGCCACGGTCCATCTGATGGTAAATGGTAACCGTGGCCCATGGACTCGACTATACCGAGAGTATTGTCAAGCCGCTGCTCACCAATTCATTTCACAGATATGAAATGAAATATAAACGGCTATCTCCTGCTACAGCCAAAACGCAACGATGTGCTTCATGGCCGGTCACACGGGAGATGGTGGTACCAACCCACTCGGGCCTGATACTCCCACTTGGTACCCAGCCCTACCACCAGTCATGCAATTGATGATAATTGCTTACTTCCCTTAGTCGCCTCATACGACGCCCGCGGAAAAGAATGGGATGGTGACACTTGTATTCTTAGTCCGTCACCACACGGACAAAATATTCAATTAACACTTGTGTTCACGATATTACTGGAGGCTAACTGTTATACGATTACGTGTGAGAGTATTTGACAAAGCACCATTGTGTTAACCCGTGATATTTGCAATGACACCCATCTTGGGGGCGTTCATTGTTCATTCGGGGTACTGTTTGACCTCCGAACCTAATAACGTTAGTAATACACAGATGGTCATAGTTAAGATACCGACCTCTCGTCCTAAGTATGTACTTATTGTGGGTTTGGTTGCCATAATGGAACAATTTTTTTTTGTTTTTTACTACTTTTGTGGCAAACAAGCAAACGGCCTACCCGATGGTATGATCGTATACATGACCAAAATTATTATGTTATAGTAACTATGTGTCCGTTAAAAATTTTGGGATACTGTAATAAGCTTTACATTTAATCGTTTTTAAAAAGATATAGCCGTGTGGGGCCGGCTTTAGAATTTGACTGTGGGAATACCGAGGGAGTGGGCAGCAGCACTCACTCGAGTATTAACAACATCCACTGCGATCGCCAACCCGCCTGCCAAGCGTGGCGATTACGGCACAATCCCCCATGTGCGCTCGTTGTGGCGTTCTCTTAGGGAGACCTATGTCCAGCAGTGGACGTCGAAAGGCTGATGGATGGATGGATGGAAAAAGATAAACATTTTTTGTATTGTGTAATAGATCTCGGAATATGGTTATGTATAATAGGTGTCATGAAAAATATGCTTTTGTGCATCAGTGCAGTACTAGATACTTACACACAATCTATCGTTGACTCTTCTACTCCGGATATTAGCTTAAATTTAAGAAAAAAAATTTGAATTGTTTTTTACATATAATATACTGCAGCCACACATTATGCATAACGACGGAAGCGTCAATATTTTGTATTTAATAAAATATGACTTAAGTAGACCAGGTACATGTTTCTATCCTCCATAAACCAAACGTTGCTCAGACAAATATATTTATTCGATTTGAAAACTATGTACACAAATAGGTGCCACATTTTGGTCAACCATTTGTTGAAAATAAACAAAAGAAGTTGAAAATTGCTTAAGCATGCCGATCGTTTAAACTGCAAGTGTACAACTAGTCTACTACAAAGTACAAATTATTTGTGAATGTGAAAAAGAGAACTTTAGTGCGAGCGGGAATCGAACCTGCGTCCCTTCCAATCCGAGGAAGTGCTCTAAGCCGCTGAGCTATCGCACTGACCTTCGGTCATACCCAATCTCCACATCACATTTGTCTTTACGACCCACCCGGATTGGAAGGGATGCAGGTTCGATTCCCGTGCGCACTAAAGTTCTATTCTTCCACATTCACAAATCATTTGTACTTTAAAGTAGCTGAGCATGTCAAGTGACAGATCAAAATACTCTTAAATCTACTACAATCAATATTCAGAGCAATTAATACATCGATTTGATAATTCGATAGGTACAACAAAACATTAGAGTTGAATACTTCCCACTTTACCGATTAAAGCCGGTATAAACCGGTATTATGGCCGAACTATAATCTGGTTTAGAATCTCGCGTGTGCAACGGTTTTTTGGAGCTCGAGATCATTTCTGATATGGCAGGTGTTTTGGTATTTAATGCGCGATTACTTAATCGTTTTTATTTCTATTTAATATTACTAGATCCTTACCATAAGCTTGTCCACGTGGACTTTGAAATATAAATACGCCTCTTTAGAGCACGCTAATGATCTTTACACAAAAATTGCTATCCTACAGGAATCATAATTTTTTTCCGAAAAAATGAATATCCTTTTCTAGATTCGAACTATATAACTACTACATTTTATGGTAATCGGTTGAGTAGGTAGGTAGTTATGGCGTGACACCGCACTTTCACTTTAATAATATTAGTAAGGACTGCCTTTGCCCGCGGCTTCGCCGAAGCCAAAAACTAGTTTTTAGGTTATATCTCAGGTTCCTGATATAGTAGCGGGATAAGGAGTTTTTGCGTGATGCGCGAACGAACAAACAGACAAAAAATCTAAAACAAATTGCCTATATAGCCTAATAAAGTTTTTTTTTCTCAAATATCTTGAATGTACTGACACAGCTCTGTTACAGCTTTATAATAGTATAGATTTCTCAAAGGTTTATGTTTGTCGATATGAAATATCTCCCCCGATACTGTATCAAAATTAAAGATTGATACATCATTTTGATGATTATGTTTCATTATAATAACGAAAACTTAACAAATATCTTAAATCTAATGACTTTGTTACAAAAATTTTAAACATATAAAATAGCACTCAAACAATTTTCCGGCAACCATAGCAACTACAATTTGAAAGTGGCCCATAGCGCCATCTGCGCTCAGCTTCGCCCGTGGATCCCCATTTGCTCGTAAAAGAAAATATTATGGGTGCGTGTTCTTATGTACGCGCGTGAGAAGTTATACTTCTTTGGCATCATTAATAAATAAAGTAATTACTAAATTCGTAACTATTATTCAAATTGATTGTTTTAATTCGCATCACAGTAACACAAAAGTAAGAGGTTGAAGCATGCTATGTTATCTTCGAACATGTCTTTAATTTATTTAAAAGCGCCATCTATCAAACTGGTTAAGATAACATAGCATGCTCCAACTTGTTACTTTTGTGTTACAGTGATGCGCGCGCATCTTAAAATTTCACTCTCATCATTTTTTCATAACGCGCCTAAAGAAGTATAACTTCAAAAAAACAACTACAATCATTGACACTACCTACCATAGTAATCAGAGCCTAATTTTTAGCCATAATGTAAGTGGTGTCGGACTTAGAATACAGGCACACCATCCTATTCTTGCCACCCGCGGGTGTCGTACAGAGCGACTAAGGAAAGTCAGCAATTACCACCCATTGCATGACTGGTGGTAGGGTTGGGCACCAAGTGGGTAATCACTTACTTGTCGATACCACCGTTCCTCGTGTGACCGACCTTGAAACACCTCGCTGTGTTTTGGTTATAGCGTGAAATAGCCGAGAATTCTTTCATTAAAACATCCGTGAAATGTTATCGTGAGCAATGGCTTGACAGTACTCTCTTAGTATATTAGACTCCATGACCAGTGGTTTACCACTTACCATCAGGTGGGCCATTGCTCGCTTGCTACCACAAGATCAGCGTGTAACAACTGTTACGCCTACTGCGTACTGTGAGTGAGAGCGCCAGAGGCCCGAACCCCCTATATCTTCTCTTATTATCCATCCTATCCCTCTCTATCTAACCTATCCCTTTCCTTGGAGATGGCGACGTGGGAGTAATACCTCTGGTGTTGCTAGCGTCTATAGGCTACGGTAACCGCTTACCATCTTGTGGGCCGTATGCTTGTTCGCCGTCCATGTAGTATAAAAGAAAATTTAGACAGAAATTAAGAAATGCATAGCTACAAAAACCTTTTTCCCTGACCATTGCACCTTCGGTAATAAAAATATTTAAAACCTGCGCTAACAAAAACTATTGTTGAAGTCGGTTAAGATGTAGCCCATGTTGTTACCCTGGCCATAAAAACATAAGATGAATAGTTTAGGCACTACGGAGTAACGTATATAAATACAAACATACAGAGAAGAAATAAATCTTGTTCTCTAAGTTTTGTTCTCTACAATATCATTAAACAAAAGTAAATATATTTATTAACTAAGCCCTTAATAATGAATAATGGTGTAGAAGCCAAAAAAGGTCTTGCCTCGGCTTATGCTGCTGCGCGAAACCGCCGCAGCGCTGGTTTTCAGGCATTGTAGTGCGAATACGCAATATAAATCAACTAATAATAAATAAATACATACATAAATACAAGGGGAAAATATACAAAAGATATACGGTTGTACAAACTGAGACTGCTAAAATCATAACCTTTCCTTTTGGCTGCGCCGTAGTCGGGTGAAAATATTAATGCAGATCTATACGTTTCATTTTAGAAAACTAAATATAAATAACGAATCGTTTTTGATTTAATATTTGTGATTAAACTTTCGTTATTACATAACAGATCAATAATTACAGATTCTTTTCTTTTTATTATTATTAACTATAAACAAAACTTTCTTCAATCGTTGTTAATATTATAAATGCGCAAGTGCATTTGTTTATTACGCTTACATGCCATAACTAGTCTACTAATCCTCATGAAATCTAGCATACATATGACGGATGTAAATGGCATCATTATAGATAACTCCGGGCAAAGATGTCACCAAATAATATGCCACATACTATTTCCGTCGACAACGATGGGTTACAAAGTTAGCAATTATTAGCCGGCACTGAATCATTAACAACACGACTAAAAAAACATGAAGAAGGTTTTAATCCATTGTAGGTTTTGGAGTAAATCGGTGAATAATAGGTTTATTACCTAAAATCGAATATAGGTAGAACAATATGACGATTTAAACACGCATTCAATTTAAAAAAAAAAATTGTAATTTTCATGAAAAGGCCGATGCAAATTTCTGGGGATTCAGAATCGAGTACAACCTCTGGTGTCAGTTATCGTTACGATGTCATTTACATACCTGTACCTATATTTCAGACCGTGCCGTGTGGGGCCGGCTTTAGAATTGTCCCACCCCTCTTCACCCATGGGAGTCGTAAGAGCCGACTGAGGGAATATCGAGGGAGTGGGCAGCAGCACTCCTTCGAGTATTAACAACATCCACTGCGATTGCCAACCCGCCTGCCAAGCGTGGCGATTACGGCACTATCCCCCATTCTTGGGGAGGCCTATGTCCAGCAGTGGACTTTAAAAGGCTGATGGATGGATGGATGGATATTTCAGAACCCGGAAAAAAATATTTGCCACTTATTATTCCCGATGGCTTCCGTGGGTTTGTAAATTTATGCAAAGAAATCCTTAGTGTGCCGTTGCAGTAATATTCTGAAGTCACATGGACGAAGCCGAATCTTGTTTTTAATAAAATGCACAAGCATTAGAAAGTATTTACATAAATATTTGAAGCTACGCTCCGCATGACTAGACACGATGACGATGCAAGTCATATAGTACCTATGCTCGTGACTTGAACTCTGCACTTCTCCATTCGATTCAGAGAGAAATTTAAAATATGAAATGACAAAAATTTTCGTCAGTTATGCGGCCTACGCTGTAATGGATAAAAATTGCTACATCTTAAATCAGAGCCATCTAGTAATGGGGTTCAGTACTGAATGGTTAATCTATATAGATAAATTGAATTGTCTGTTTTTAATGGGATAAAAAGTAGCCCTTTTCTGGTCTCCAGACTATAAGTATGCGTCTCATGATAATTGGTTCAGTAATTACGGCGTGAAAGCATAATAAACAAATAGAAAAACAAACAAACTCAAATTCGCATTTATAATATTAGTAAGGACTAGCTGCTACCCGTGACTTCGTTTGCGTGAAATTTAGTTATTTTCTTGTTTTTTGCGGAACCCTAGTTAATTTTTCAGAATAAATGTAGCCTAAATTACTCCTTATAACATGAGATATATTCCAGTGAAGATCCCGTCCAAATTGGTTCAACTGTTTCGGAGATTAGTGGGAACAAACAAGCAGTTAGACAAAAACTTTATCAATTGGTATTTTGTTGGTAACGTATACTTTATATGCATTTAGTAAAAGCTATTTAAAGACATTACAAACAGACACCCCAGTTTTATTTATTTGATTAAACGTTACAAAAACCGGTATAGAACATTTGTACCGTAACCAATAAGTAATCTAGTATAAATAAGTAAACCTCTATTTCGAAGTACCTATACATTGTTCTCGCAAATCGATAACGTATTGTCGTGTCCCAGGAACACCCATTGTGTGGATACCACGAAGAGACGCTTCCTACTTTAATTCACTATTGTTCTTCGTAATAAGGTGCAGGGTGACCAACTTGTCGGAAATGAGGCGTCATTATTGGGACATGGCTCCTTGGTTGTGCAATGTTTGTATTACGGTATTTTTTTAACGTTTTGATTGCATCTTGTTTTTTCATTTATATTTTTTTTTTATTTTGTCCACAAAGGCAGGAAAATAAGTATTTATAATTTTTTTTTAAACGAGCTTAGATTGAAGTTTACGTGTTTACTGTGGAGACTTCAAAGTACACACGAATATAATAAAATTATACACATGTTAAGTAGGTGTTTACTGCTTAAGAGATTTCGAATTACTCACAAAATCGCAATCGAGACTCTATTATACCATCTTCAGTGGTTACGTGATCCCATTTCTCAAGAGTAAGATAGTATTTGAGGGTTTTTTAAATGAGCTTTGATAAATGCAGATACCTATTAAGCCTCCTGTAATTACCCAAATTCAATACTACAAAAAACTTATTAAAAAATAAAGTTAAGTATCAAAATAGAACCAGTTACATGAGCTACGCGGACATAAAAATAGAGTTAATATTCTCTTTGGGTGCATAGAACCGAGAACACTACAAAAAAAGAATATAAATCAGTCTTGTGTTTTATTTTTTATGTGTTGCCCTTTAACTAATAACTGTGTTCAGGGACCGTGTAGTAAAACGTGAGAAATTAAGATACTCGCAGGGTTGGGCTATTATCGATTTATAATACCGATTCTTATTTTTTTTTTTGTATAAAGCTTACATTGCTGTCTTAGTGGGGATGTGGGACGTTATTTCCAGCATCATAGTGGAGACGGCCTCTAACAGGGGGGTATACCATCTCCTCCCTAGGAGATAATGGGAACTATATCTAGCTATGTCGAGTTTTGTTTTGAGTTTTCAATCCATGGTTTAATTTTCCCCTGACGGAGCCTATGCTCCCTGAATAAAGGAGTGGTGCTCGTTTTCACTGATATCCATTTTATATCATCTGTCATATTTTCATTCACTCTCTTTCTTTCCTCACCTAACAGATTTTAAGTCTACCAGCTCGCATTAAGTCATAGTAATGACAAGGCCCTAAACTATTTATATTCTGAGGGGAGACCTGGGAATCGCTTCTGGTTTATCATCAAATCTTACGGTCACATGTATCTCTCTCATCAGCTGGAGCATAGTTGGCGCATAGCAATGATTATCGTAATAATGTTGTAAGACGCCTGACATAATAATCAACATATTTTTCAACACTAACTAAGTATGTATTTTATTGTGGTGTAATTGCTAGGGTTGTCCCATACGTTGGTAATATCTTATTTTATTTTATTTTTTTTGTATATATTTTATTTATTTTTAAATTTAATATGTGGTTATTTACTCGATGTCCCGAGAAATCATCGAGTAATAAAAAAGATCCTCCTGCCATTTTAGTCTCTAAATACCATATTTACTCATAAAGTATACGATAATACGGAACAGTAATTGTACTATACTTGCTTTTTTTAATATATATAAGAGTTATGTGCCCTGTGAAGATTATACTTTGGAATAGGGATCGAAGTCTCTGTAGTCCTCCTTTTTACTGCTAGGCCATAATTGCATGCTTGTTCTTAGCACAGTTTTTTAGATATAAATGGATAATTATGTTCTAAAGCGGTTATTAAATATTTTCTAATTATTAACGATTCAAACCATAGGGTAGGGCTGCATAGTAAAAATATTTCTTAATAGCTTTATACCTGAAAGTTCGATAAGACAAATTTATAAAAGCTATTAAATAAATAAAATTCATTTCAAGCACAAATCAGCAGTACCTAAATCTCTCTTTATCCACTTTCACAAATAAATTGTGCTTAAAGCACAAAGTAGCTGAGCATGTATGAACATAATATACATCACAAAGATATTTAAAATTGATTTCTAAACAAATAAATAAAATTTAAGTACCTATTTGTAATGTCTAAATAACAGTGTTTTATTAAATACAAATGAAAGTTTATACAAAATACCAATATTTAAAGTTTTTCTCTACCTGTCTGCCTGTTTGTGCTGGCTAATCTTCAAAACAGCTGGATCGATTAGGACAAGCGGCCTTTCACTGACAGATAGTTAATGATATAAGGAGTAACTTAGGTAGGTTACTTTTATTTTGGAAAAATAATAACGGTTAAGCAATAAATAAATAAAAAAATCCACGCGGATGAAATCACGGTTAGCAGCTAAAAATTAAAAATGTTCATAAAGAGTTGATATTTGACAGATTGACATTTTTTTTCTTGTAACCAATGTATAAATAAAGAGTTTTCTACCTACCGTAGCAATAAACTCTTTGGTATCTGTGGTATGGATGGATAATAGGAAAAATATTTCTTGAATAATTTGACAACCCTAATAACAACTGCCTGCGGGTCAACTTACTCGTACGGGCTATTATCACAGTAACAGACAAGACACGAAACAAAAGTAATAAAAAAAATTAATATGTATTTTAAATACATACCTATGTAGTTGATATATAATATATACATATTATGTAATTATACAGGATCATATAATATTTATTAAAAATTCGAATGATGTTGCAAGCCGTGCTCCATTTTCGGTCACATCACAGACTAACAGTTGTATCACTATATCTCGTCACCAAATCATTAATTTCGAAAGTGTGAATGATTGCTATCGTAACTTTCATTAATTTGTTGTACTTTGTAATTAATTATAGGCGAAAACAACTAAACTTTGAAATGCCTGAGTGCTCTTCTCTTCTAGCAGGGAATTAATTATAGAACCTCGACATTGTTCTAGAACAAAAATCGACTCAACTGCACTAACCCTGAGAGAAAAGATAAGCCGAGCCACACTAAGAAAATCAAGTGTTCGTGGGCTTATACGTCATATTTTAAGCATACGAAAAATATTCTAATCCTCTCAACAGATTAATAGTTACTAAATCCATAAATTCATGTGTGCTCTGTGACAGACGTCTTTCGACTAAAAGACGAAAAGTATAATATTGAAAATTACACGTTCGCTACGTTATTTTATACTTAACAAAGAGATCCAACAAAAAATAAAGTTAAAAGACTGTAACTACGGAAATAAATTTCCTTTAACATAGTCGATTTATATCGATAGCACGATAGACGACGATATTAGTATCGATAGAAAGCTTCGTACATCACTAACGTTGTTATTATGCGCATGACTTGTGAATTTAATGATATAATGTATTCATTATTATTGTCCTATGTGTATTACGAATGTTTATGACGAGGAATGTTATGGGAAGCCCTATTGATAGCGTCTTGCCTTTTCAGTCTCAGTCTATGAATACTGATTACCACTTCCACCATCAAATGATAGATTTCGCTAGTTCATAGTTGTTGTTGACAAAAATAGTAATGCCAAAACGTTTTAAGACCACATAATATTAATAAATACTTAATTATGTTAGTAATTTCAAGTGGCCCTTGAAACTGCCTCTGTGGTGCAGCGGTAGTGTGAGCGATTACTGATCATGAGGTCTTGGAATCGATCCCCGGGTTGGGCAGTGTTATTGAGCTAAAATTCTTACTAATAGCCTGGAGTTTGGATATTTGCCCGGTAGACGGCAATAGGCTCGCCCCCTATTACGTGGGACTCTAACATAGCTGGCGAACCGTGGGTACACCTCTGCTTTCTCCATTCGGGGAATACAGGCATGATGCTATGTTTATGTTTTTTTAAAAACTGATTGCGAAAATATGGCTGCTTTATAAATTTCAAAATTTATTTTAAATCTATGGTTCCTGCCAATGTGGTGAGATTAATTAATTTTAAAAGTAAATTGAACCACCAAGAACATTTTTTATAGAATTTTTGTCTAAGTATTTGTGCACGCGTCACACAAAAATTACTGGATGGATTTTGATGAAACCTTTACGTTTGAAAGCTCTTCATTAGACTTAAGAATTGTATTTCAGTTCTTAAGTTTTATCCTGCTACTATATCGAGAACCTAAGATATAACCAACCAGTTATATTCAAATTATCTCCGACAAGCGCATAACCTTGTTACCAAATTACCAAAGGCGAAATCGTCTTCAAACTATTAAGGAACATCACTGTCACTTATATTCAAAGTCATCTTTCATTAGTACGCGTCAAAATTACTACAGAGCTCACTTTCCAAATAATTCAATAAGTAATTATCACTTTTGTACAGTACTTACAAAAGTAAAAGTGCGTCTATCAGAGAGCGCAGTGAAATGTATCATGGTATTTAATGAACCCATGGGTCGGAGTCATCCGCCATGGTTCGGTAGTCAATTGTTTTTTGAAGTGTGAATAACTATGTATCTACTATGAGCTGCTCGGTGGAGGGGTGATATTGAAAAAATCAAAGACAATAGTCGACCTTTTATAAACTCCTTCACCTACGTGGAATCCTACTTTCTACTAGTATTATAAACTAGCCTTTTAGGTTATATCTCAGGTTCCCGATATAGTAGTGGGTATAAAACGTTCTTAAGTCTAACCAAAAGCTACCAAAAAAAAAAACAATATTCAACAAAAAATAAATTTGTCTTTAGAGACATTCAGTTTTTCTCAAATGTCCTCAATGTGCAGACATGGCTCTGTTACAGCTTTGTAAAAGTATAGATTTGTTTACCCCAATAAGGAATGGGATAAAAAAAGGACTTTATGGACCAAATTTTGAATAAGGCAGATGAAGTCACCGGCAGTAAGTAGAATATTATAAATACAATATATTACGACACAAAAATAACTATCATTGTGCAAAAAAAATACAGAAACCTTCTTATTATCCGGGATAAAAATTTTCCATATCCTTCTATGTACGGAGATAGAACCCGTGTCTTCTAGAACACCGATCCAGATGCCTTGCCAGTGAGCTTCCATAACATTGCATCGTACTACCCATTTATCAATTACATTCTTTCTTACCATGGTGGGCAAAGCTAACCTTCGAATAGATTAGTTCCAAGATTTTCGTCTTTTAATAATTTTTTTATACTTAGTGAGTGGCAAATAAGCATACAGCCCACCTGATGGTAAGCGATTACTGTAGCCTATAGACGCTAGCTACACCAGAGGTATTACTCGCACCTCGCTATCTCCAAAGAAAGGAATAGCCGGTGGATAGGAAGAATAATATGGAGAGGATTTGGAGGGTGTTTGAGGCTCCGGTGCTCTCACTGACCATACGAAACATAATGGTAGCAGTACCTACTGTTGTTTCACGCTAAGCTTCTGTGAGAGGATGGAGCTTCCCCGATCGAGCCAGCCCATTCATACTGGCATAAGCACGACTCTACAACTAGAGACAACTAGATAGAACGTGGATATTATAAGCTTAATCCTCTGAGCAGCTTTTTAAACCCTCGGGAAAGAACCAGCTAATAATAGTCCGAATTCATTACAAAAACACTATATATTACGATATCTTTAACAATAAACGTTTCTTTATGCAAATGTCTATCTAGACGGCGATTAAATCGTCGATTCCGAACGGGGCAAACATCATCCCGTTTACGGAATAGATTCAATGACATATAAATTGACTGCTTATCAGATTCTGTCAGCCAGGCTTAGTGTAACATATAAATCGAACGAGTTTACATGTCAGAGCTGAGTATCTGCACAAACGGACAAGTAAGGGCTATAGTTAAGTATACGGCTAGGGGCAACTACAATAGGGATGTACAATTTGAGTATATTTGTACTATTTGAGTATGTATACCTATTTGTGTATGTATGTACTATTTGGATATATTTGTACGATTTGGGTGTATTTGTACTATTTAAGTATATTTGTACTATTTGAGTTTATTTACTATTTGGTTATATTTGTACCTTTTGGAAAAGCATGTGCAGGAGTGCTTGATTTTAATATATTTATATATGTATCGCGAGGGCTTAACAAAGATACAATTTGACGGACACAAACTTCAGACTCAACAATCATTTGAGGATCACACAATGAGTTGACCTTAGTGGGAATCGAACTCACAAGGCAGAAGGTCGGTATCTACACAACTTTGTCATTAATTCAGCACTTATGTTATTCTAGATTAACAATTCTCAAAGTACCTGTGCTCCATGGAACTCCAGGATACAGCAAAAAATATTGACCTTAGTGAAAAAAATACTCTACTATATTCCAACACAAAAAAATATCTAGCCACAATAGCAATAATACTCTCATTCAATGGCAATGTTAAGTAATATGATGAAAAAGTAGAGAATAGTAAGATGAGTAGTAGTAACGTCCTGCGCGATCGGTTTTTCTTTAAAATTAAGTGCGTATGGTAGATCTTATTATGTGAGGGCTCTGTCAAATATTTAGTAAAATTGAGCGATTCTTAAGAGATTTGTGATAAAAAAATCATAATTTCTCAACTTAATACTAAATAGTAACCTTTCAAAATCTAAATACAAATATTGGTTAAGAACTCTAAATTTTATAGATATTTTTAGTTTCCGAATGCTCTAACTTACTTCAAATATAACCTGTAAATGTACTTTAACCATAGATAATATCAACAGTTGAATATAAAGCCTTCTATTTTCACACAGCAAGATGCTTTAATATAATTTTTGCATTGAAAACAGCACCTGCAGGATACACTTGATGGCGATAAGAGTTATTTATGTTTATTTCTAGATATAACTTTATATTCCACCTGCCATTGCTATTGTGTCATAGACAATGTTTGTTTTTTAAACTGCAGATGGTGCATTCGCCAATATGATGCGCTGAAAAATTGGTCTATGATTTTCCTCTATCTTAAATAGTACTAACCACTAATCGCCTTTCTTATTTTATTTTATTGCTGATGATGGCACGATAACGAGCCACGGCCCACCTGCTGGTAATTAATGGTAGCTGTTGCTCATGGACTCAACTTTACCGAGAGTATTGTCAAGCCGCTGCGAACCATTTCACTTCTCTGATATGACATTAAATAATTAACGCCTACCCAGCTCTACAACCAGTAATTCAATGGGTGATAATTGCTTACTTTCCTTAGTCGCCTTATACGACACCCGCGGGAAAGGATGGGGTGGTGACATTTATATATGCGAACAAAAACACAGACAGAGACAGAAACAGAACAGTTGTGTTAGGTTCCTGTGGGATTGAAGTAATATAAAACAGTTCCCTTGATCCGCCAACACAGGCGGAGAGACGGCACATGGCGGGTTTATTTAGTGGATTAGGGGACCTCACCCTGTTCGTTGGCCCGAACGACGGGTGTGCGATTAGGTACATTTTATCCCGCCTTAACAAAAAAAAGATTCCTGAGGGATAAAATGTTTTGCATAGATATAAAGAATGTGTCATAGAGTAGCCTACTTATATTTTACTGAGACTATTCTGAGGTCAAGGTAGACAAATCCGGGGCAGCAGCTAGTCTACAATATACAGTGTCGGGTTCAACGTACTCGTACGCATACTTTAAACCAGTGCAACATCTCGTAGAAACAAACAAAAAGGCATGCCGACCTACTACGTTCACACGTAATACCGTTACACGGCAGATGAATGATGTTATCTTTAATTCAAGGTATTAGTACTAACTTAGATGCATATCCCGACTTTAAGATGGACAGCGTGAGATGTTTAACCTACTAATATTATAAAAGTGAAAATTTGTATGTTTGTTAGTCAATAACGCAAAAACGACTGAACAGATTTGGATGATATTTGGCACACAGATAGTTATTTTTTAAATAATATTATCCGCGTCCTGGGGTATAAATTAGTTTTTTTTTTTATAATTACCATGGCCTTAGATGATTTAAAAGGTTTGATAATTAATATAGATTAGAAAGGTACTATACATCATACTAAAATAATAATTAAATAAATGAAAAAGCAATAAATATGTTATATTTATGATTATATTTTTGAAACTTTTATAAGAATTGTTAAAATAAAAGTAGCCTAAGATACTCCTTCTAAAATCAAATATCTGCCAGTAAAAGTCCCGTCCAAATCCGCTCAGCCGTTTTGGAGATTAGTCGGAACAAACAGATATACAGACAGACAAATAAACGGACAAACAGACAAAAACCTTAAAAAATTGTACTTTGTTATAGGTAACATAATATATACTTTCATATGCATTTAGTAACAAGCTAATATTTAAACATTACAAACAGACACTTCAATATAACATTGCTTGCTTATATTCCGCGGATACCCAGGATTCCGACTGATTTACCTACACCGTTTAAAAGGTTACAGTATCCCGTCAAGGTCTCTTTTGCCCTCACTATTAATAAGTCCCAGGGTCGAACATTTTCTCTGGTGGGCATTGACCTGAGAAAGCACTGTTTTCCCATGGGCAGTTATATGTTGGCTTATCTCGGGAAAGAACTCCTGAAAGACATTACTACTAATATAGTATATATCGAGAAGTTTTGAACAATTAAAATAAGTAAACATGATGTAAATCATGTAAATAGTGTATATTAACATCAAGTAATAAAAATAACAACAAAAAACAGTAACATAAAAAAAAGAAACATACAAAAAACAATAAAAAAACAAAATACAATAAACCAAAACAAAAAACCAAAATAAAAAAAAATCTTCATCATCATAATTTTTATTTATCCCGAACTTTTAACCTGAAGTTATTACGCGGGACAAATGGGCCGGGACAAAAATATTTCTAAAGCGGAACGGAGTCCGCGGGCACTGCTAGTATAGGTATAAAATACTACGCCTTTGCACGCGGCTACACTGCAGTCAAAAGCTAGTTTTGCACGTATCATAAGCGAAGCGTTGAGGTGGGTTCTACTCCCGGTTGACACGGCACAGCTGATTTTTCAAACTTAAAATGTCTCTATTTATCAAGCACTTGTAAAATAATATCTACACACATATACAAAGAACAAACACTATTTTTAACACTCATGATATTTTTGATGCCATTTTTGTTATTTAAACTAGTTAAAAAACTGTTTGAAAAAATTAGGAATAGAGCACTATTACTTTTCACGGTCTGATTCGATGTGGTTTAATTGTTATTAAATAAACAAAAAAATACTGAATATTTACGCTCGACGCGACACTAGAACCTGCGCCTTTCATGAGAACTACCTTTTTAAGTACGCATAGCCACCGGTGGTTTTACGCCCGGAACTGAGAGGTAGACCAATATAGAAGTACTTCTTAAAATTAGCGCTAGATGGCGTATAAGACATGAAACCCACATTAGTACTTTTTGAAATTAGCGCTATCTATGTGATTTATTGAAAACTACTTAGTAAGACGAATACATTATTAGTTACTTATCAAATAATCAATTTTATTGTGAAAAATGAAGATTATGAGGCGTGCAATTTTGGATTTTCCAAAGTATTTTTAGATTATATTTCAGGTTCATAGTATAGTAGCGAGATAAAACGCCAGCTTTAAGTCTAATCAAGAACTATACAAAAAAGTTTAATGAAAATCTGTTCAGTAGGTTTTGCGCCACAAACAAACAGACAAAAATTCTAAAATAATGGTTTTTTGTTCAGAGACGCCTAAATATTTATAATAATTTTTCTTTCAAATATCTTAAATGTACAGACGTAGCTCTGTTACAACTTTATAATAGTATACATAAATACAGCAGAGAACACAGCCCTATCAAACCTTCATTATAAATGGCTTCCCATACATAGACAGCCATACAATCTGAATTAATAATGAACGGTACTAACCGTTCATTTAGTGTTAGCTGGCCTAATGCAACATAACTCCTAAATAGAAGTGTCCTTTATATAATAAAGATAGATGCGGCAAAATAAATGCTTCCGTCGCTACTCGCTAGGGTTGTCACGCTACCACCGAAGGAATGTAACATAGTTCCAGTGGCCCGCCAATTAAGGCGGAGGGACGGCACACGGCGGGTTTCTTTAGTGGGTGAAGGCCCCACACTACCCTGTTCGTTGCCTCGAACGACGCGGTGTGCGGTTAGGAATACGTTTTCCCGCCTTAACAAAAAAAAATGGTTGTCACGCTCCTTTGAAGGAATGTAATATGGTTCCGGTGGCCCGCCAATAAAGGCGGAGAGACGGCGTACGGCGAATTTATTTAGTGGGTAAGGGCTCCACATTGCCCTGTCCGTTGCGCCGAACGACGGGGTGTGCGGTTTGGAACATGTTTTCCCGTCTTAACAAAAAAAAGGGTTGTCACGCTAAAAATATATAGTTTTTTAACTATTTCAGTATGCTAAACTGCAACTAAGCTCGTATTCTTTTTTTAAATCCTTCATTATGCATATCGTTGAATATTTTGGGACGGTATTAAGATAACTGCACATATGGTGGAGTTGTGAATTCGATTCCCACTCAGGACAACTGTTTTTGTGATCCATAAATGGTTGATCTGAGTCTGGGTGTACTTTGTGTCAGTGAAATCGTGTGATTTTAAAGTCCCCTGCGATACAAGGATTATTCGTTAGGGCCGGGTGCTGTTTAAAAAAAATATAAAACCTAGTCTCTTTGATTCATATATTTTTTTAAATTATTTGTTTTTTGTGTGTAGTTTCCACATAAAGTTAACGATATTAATTAGTTGTTCCGAATTTCGGTATATTTGATAATTTGGGTGTTTGCATATTCGCCAAACCGGGCTTTATTAGTTACAAAAGATCCAAATTGATATTTTTAATAAAAATACCAGAATATATTCAAATAGGAATTACGAATGCTTATTTTCCTTATTGTGCGTCCCTTATAGCTTGCGAGTGGACCCAACTCATATATTTCAAATAGATGAGTTGATACAATGCTATAATTAATACCAACATTGTAATAGGGTTGTCAATAAACAAGTTTTTAATTTATTTGATGCAGATTGTAACAAGTACATCTTGCATGTTACATTATGAAGCCAGCAAAGCCTGTTTTCTTTTTGTATGCAATAAATAGTTGCCGTTACCACTTTTTTTGTTCAGGTGAGCGTGGCTAACCTTAACATCAAGGGCTGCAAAGACAGCACAGACAATAGATTCAAATTCTATCCCAGTCTAAGGTCGAGACCTCAAAAGGCTCACCTTTTAAGCAAATAATAACTTACTGTCAATCAAATATTTTATTGAACTTGAAATATAAGCACATTGACTAAACATTATTCACTTAACGCACCGACAACATTAAATTTGCATATACTGCATGCAACAATGACAAAAATGTCAGTAGGGTAAACAAACCAGTTGGCGATAAAAAAATTATACCAAAATCACATATTTTTTTTACACTACGTGGGTGGCAAACCGACATACGACCCACCGGCTAAGCAGCTACCGTAGCCCATAGACTATAGCAAAACCAGAGGGATTCGCGTGTTGCCAACTCCATGGTAAGGGATTGAGGGGAAGTTTATAATAAGGAGAGGCTAAGACTTGGAGCCTGCGTGACCTGCATCACTCTCATTCACCATATGAAACAAGAGTACCTTCATTTTTTTAGTTTAAACGGGAAAAAAATGTACCTAACCGCACACCCCGTCGTTCGTTGTAACGAACAGGACTACCCTGTTGTGCCCTCACCCATTAAATAAACCCGCTGTGTGCCGTCTCTCCGCATTTATTGGTGGGGTACTGGAACTATGTTAGATTGCTTCAGTGGTAACAGGAGTAGTTCCTACCACTGTTTCTGTGAAACAGTAGTAAGTACTTCCCCAATCGAGGACGATCAAGTCTCTACCACTTTTTCTACTATTGAAGATTAATCTCCTCTCAGCATGCGCAGAATTTCATAATCCTCGGACCTAATTTATTGCAAATTGGCTTAAAACTTAGTAATACATTTAATTTCATGACTGGTAAGAAATATTCTTATAATAGAACAAATTTTTGATGAAAAAAATTATATTTGCAAGCAGCGCTCGAAACTGCTCCTTTTCCATTCCCGGTGGGACATTTAAGATCGGAGAGTCATCTTCGTACCCGCGCATATATTCCAATTTTCACATAACGATTCATCAATTTGTTCTTACGACTGACGTCATCCAACGCATCTTGTTTAAAATATTTATATTTGGATTTCAGATTTTATATTGCAATTGAACCAATCGCCAACCCGCCTGCCAAGCGTGGCGATTACGGCACTATCCCCCATATGGGCGAAACAAATGTGGCGTTCTCTTGGAGAGGCCTATGTCCAGCAGTGGACTTCGAAAGGCTGATGGATGGATGGATGGATGGATTGCAATTGATGAGATTTATTTATTTACACACATTACAATACCACATATGGCGCGATTATCAATATAGCTTCGTGATTTTGAATATTCTTTTTATCTACCGACCTGTGTCTATACCCTTATATAGACTTTGTCTTGCTCCTCTCTTAAAGTATTCTATCCTGAGTCTGGCTTGTCTTCTATAAAGTATCCAAATCGAATTATCTGTTTTTCGACATAAAAAATATTTTATCGATATGTAAAAATGCTTATCCATAATGTGCATCTCTAAACAGTGGCCGCAGAACACAGATACCGACAAATTATTCACATCAACTTTACGATGCGCAAACGCAGGAATGTCACCCATTCGCTCGATGGCAATTTGATTGGTCAGGTTCACCTGTAATGTTTATGTAGGCATGTGGCGCCTTTTAGGGTTGACCACAATGTGGTACGATTTTGAAAAACTAGCATTTTAATCGATCGTTGCGCGGCCATCCGTGAAATAATCATATATTTTTGATTACATTGTGTACTTATACCAATTTTCTTTTAAAACAGGATAGATGTTTCTATTTTTCACTTATTAATGGCTTATTATTGCCAATAGTAGCAGAGCAAGCAGTAGGAACGAGTTCCCCCTGCAGTGTTTTCTCAGCGCCACGATATGTAATATTCCAAACGACGTTGGAAAAGAGCACTTTTACGCACGGTAAGCGGAAGTTTGGCTATACCCCTGCCAAAGTCTCAGCACCTGAGTCTACAAGTACGTAGTAGAAAAGATAGCTGAAAGCGGACTATCTTGGAGGAGATCGTTTCCAAGTGGTATGAATGAATGCGTGGTCTCGCTGAAATACAGTTGCAGAGGAAGATAGCCTATCTAATCTCTACTCGTTTCAAGCGTAGTACTTGACCTTCATCATGAATTTACTACTTGGTGGTATAATTAAGTCAATGAACAACTTTTACTTACCATCGAGTGGACTGTGGCTGGCTTAAGTAGTCATAAAATGTTTTTTAACCATAAGCCGTTTGAAAAAGAATGTCGCAACACTGCGATTGCTACAAAATGATATTGGAAAATCGAATGGAAAATGAACCAATTACCAGGTGAAATCGTATTTGCAACACTATCGATAATTATTTCCATAATAGGTCAAAGTATTTATATTGATAAATCAAGTGTAAAGATTTCGTTTTTCATTATTATGTAATTACATTAAGTACTGTCCGAATCCACGTCAGATGTCTCTTATGCTTAAAGAATACGTTTATATCCCTTACGGGAAATTAAATGGCAGGTCGAGAAACGAAACCACTGAGGCAATGTCACACAGTTCCAGTGTGAGAGACGCCACACAGCGGGTTTATTTTGTCTGTGAGGACCCCACACTACCCTCTTCATTGCCCTGAACGACGGAATGTAGGGTTAAGTACATTTATATCGTGCCTTAACAAAAAAAGGGTTGGTAACTTACGAATGGATGCTCCCATTGTTCAAAGAGGCTATGATAATCGTTTGCAATCAGAACGGCCGTACACTACTATTGACTATTGCAGTGTAAAAAAAATCCTTGTAAGATAATACTCACACCAGGTTATTAATTCCTATATCTTCCGCTATTCTTAAGAGGCCTATAAATCTCTGAAATAAAATACACCTACACAAGAATAACGTTAGTGAACTTCCGAATATGGTTGGATTCTCTAAAGGCCCACAGTCTCTACTAAATAAATCACATCTATTTTGACCTTTCACAGTGAAATAACCACGTTATTATTTCTTAGATATGCTTACGAATATACCTATCTGATTTCATTCATATGTCCTCATGTATTGACTGTGAGTAGGCGTACAATATCTTGGTATTTCTGACTCTAATAAGCTTTTAGAAGGTTATACAGTGCCTATTTAACAGCTACAAAATACAACGCAAGAGCTAATCTTCCGTTAATACAAAACAATTCGCTGTCAGCAACGGTTTGTTTATTTCTTGCTTGCTTTATACGATATTTGGCATTTTTTTTAATATTTTTAACAGTAATCGAACTGTTTATAGATAGAAAAATTCAAAGCTCCGACACTCAAAGCGCCGCCCCGCGTTGGTATTACAAAAACTAAAGAATAGCACGTCGCATTTTGATTTTATCATGTTTGAGTAACGTCATGGATGGTTTAGACAATTGGACTCAGTAGATGACATTGCGATCGTTTACTAGGATTTTAATTATCAATTTTGATGGTTATTTTCTTGTTATAATCTTTTAAGATGTTTCGAAAATTTCGCCCAAACCCCATCATCGCAATTATCGTAAATTCCAATAAATATCTAAAAAAAACCGCAATAAGCAAGTAAGCAAGCCACCTTTAGGGTAGAGTAACATAAGCCTGGTCAGCTAGTTGGATATAAGAACTACTTATTTAATTTTATTCCTCTAACTATCAAAATATATTGTTAGAAAAGTATTTTCTATTATCATTTACGGCGGTAATAGAGCCACGGCCTGATGGTAAGTGGTAACCTCCGCTCATACACTAAGCAATATCAGAAGCATAGCCAAGCTGTCATGAACGCCAATCAATACGCCGATAGAAGTAGATTGGTTATTTTCTTCTACAATCAAAACACATTGCAAACCTTCTCGACTGTTTAAGAAGATGTGGTACCTTCTCGGTCTGAGAGTCCACTTACCATACCCTTTTTTTATTTTTAAGGCGGTAAAAAATATTCCTAACCGCACACCCCATCGTTCGTGGCAACGGACAGGGTAGTGTGGGGCCTTCACCCACTAAAGAAACCCGCCGTGTACCGTCTCTCCACCTTTATTGGTGGGCCACCGGAGCCATATGACATTCCTTCAGTGGTTCACTTACCAAACCCTACCAGTGATGGACGTGCTCAATTTTTTTACATTGTAATACACAATCGTTTAACCGCTACTTCCTCAGTCGATGTACTCGTACAACATTGTAAACCATTCTTCTCGTAAAACTGTTAATTTGGCCATATTATCTATAATCATATAATATGTTGGTACCTTTAAAAACTGGTAACTATATACGAACGAGTTCCTCAGTACTTGTACAATTAATAAGAACCATTTATGGTTCGAAGACATTGATATAATAATTTGAAGCGTCAATCCGTCAATATTGATGACTTATACGGAAAAGAATAAAAAGAAGCTTAT
The DNA here is from genome assembly GCA_948253155.1 of Leucoma salicis. Lineage (NCBI taxonomy): Eukaryota > Metazoa > Arthropoda > Insecta > Lepidoptera > Erebidae > Leucoma > Leucoma salicis. The sequence goes on from OX411812.1 coordinate 3,181,255, forward strand.
AACAAATAAGGGGTCTTTAAATGATATTGCTGTTGGAGCAGCATCTTAAAGAGAAGTAATTATTGTGGATCTTTTATATTACTAGCCTTTGCGAGGGCCTTTATTCCCTAATTATGATTCCCTCATTTTAAAGCTTATCGTGCTGGCTAATGAAAAAAATAGACTCAAGGACTAAAAATGTACCGCTTCTCTTAAATTTAAGATTTAAAATCATCTAAGAAGAGGTCCTTTAATGGATGCGGATTTCCGCACGGATCGACTAGTGTAGTGATATTACCATCGATTATTCGATCGAGAAAAACCATCTAAGTGTCGATTTTTTTAGCCGATACACTCTGCAGATTTTGATATGCATTTTTTTTTGGTAAGGCGAGAAATATTGTTCCTAACCGCACACCCCGTCGTTCGGGGTAACGAAAACAGGGTAATGTTGGGGATGCCTAAGAAAATATTATTACTGTCCCGGTGCGGTGACATAATAATTGACGGTATGTATCTAAAATGCAGACGGATCGGTAAGGTGTATTAAATATTGGCTTAAAAAACATTTATAAATTGGATTATGGGAAAAAATATTATTCTCATTTAAAGGTGTTGAAATAAAACTAACGTTGACGCACGTTACATAAAACAATTAAACGGAACTATTATTGTGGGATTAGACTCTTACGACTAGTCTGCCCGTAACCACGTCTGGTGCAAAACCGTCGAGAGTAAATATGATTCTCCAAATATCTATACTTACTTATACATGCATAGGCGTTAAGACCCATTAAATTGTTTTATTTAGTTATGAAACGCGATAATTGCACGCCTCATAAGCGAGGCGTTGAGGTGGGTACTATTCTCGTTTTACACAGAACAACTGATTTTTCAAACTTAAAATGCCTCTATTTATTAAACACAAAGTGAAAAATGTGACAATTGCTCCTTAACCCAAATGGTATAATGTATGAAAATACTTCTGACAGATGGCGCAGGCGTCACCCAAAGACGTTAAGTATGATGTGTTATCGAAATTAGCAGTCAGGAGCAATTGTCAGGATGGCTGAATTGGTAAAGCATCTGGACGGTATCCAGAAGATGCAGGTTCAAATCCTGCTCCTGACTGTTATTTTCGATTTCACATTTTTCACTTTGTGTTTAATGTATAGTGCTAAGCATGTCAAATGCTAAAAATATATATAAAAATATCTAAATATTTAAAGGGTTTGCGTCATTATTAGGTAAAATCTTAATTGTAAAATTAAGTTTACCTGGTCGGTATAATGTATGAAAATACTTCTGACAGATGGCGCAGTCGTCACCCAAAGACGTTAAGTATGATGTGTTATCGAAATTAGCAGTCAGGAGCAATTGTCAGGATGGCTGAATTGGTAAAGCATCTGGACGGTATCCAGAAGATGCAGGTTCAAATCCTGCTCCTGACTGTTATTTTCGATTTCACATTTTTCACTTTGTGTTTAATGTATAGTGCTAAGCATGTCAAATGCTAAAAATATATATAAAAATATCTAAATATTTAAAGGGTTTGCGTCATTATTAGGTAAAATCTTAATTGTAAAATTAAGTTTACCTGGTCGGTATAATGTATGAAAATACTTCTGACAGATGGCGCAGGCGTCACCCAAAGACGTTAAGTATGATGTGTTATCGAAATTAGCAGTCAGGAGCAATTGTCAGGATGGCTGAATTGGTAAAGCATCTGGACGGTATCCAGAAGATACAGGTTCAAATCCTGCTCCTGACTGTTATTTTCGATTTCACATTTTTCACTTTGTGTTTAATGTATAGTGCTAAGCATGTCAAATGCTAAAAATATATATAAAAATATCTAAATGCCTCTATTTATCATATATTGCACTTGTAAAACAATATATACACACATATCAAGAAAAACACTATTTTTGACACTCATGATATTTTTTATGCCATTTTTGTTATTTAAACTAGGACGTCCGTTTGTTGTAGGTAATGTATGTTAACAAGATAACAACCGAAATACTTTCCTAATCGAGTCTTTTATTTTCTTTTTAACTTGAGTACAACCACGAATAGAGCCCTATTACTTTTCACGGTCTGATTCGATGTGGTTTAATTGTTATTAAATAAACAAAAAATAATGAATATTTCCGCTCCACTCGATGGCACAGTGCTACACTAAAACCAGCGCTATAGCCTATACCTTATTTCATAGAACTACTTCTATAGAAGAAAATATAGATAAGAAGTACTAACTTCTTAAAATTAGCGCTAGATGGCGTATAAGACATGAGCAACACATTAGCATTTTTTTAAATTAGCGCTAGCTATGTGATTTATTAGATGTACATAGATATACATGGATAGATGGATGGATGTGATTTATTGAAAACTACTTAGTAAGACCAATACATTATTAGTTACTTATCAAATAATCAACTTTATGAAGATTAAGAGGCGTGCAGTTTTAGATTTTCCAAAGTATTTATAATCTTATATTCACGCACGTTGTTGCTAGTTGATAATATTACTCAATATTCCATTTAATTTAATTTTAAATGTCAGTAGATACAAATTATGATAAACAGAGATGCTTAATTGTGTGAGTATGTACCTACCAATCGGATAAATTACGAAAGAGGCTTCGTTGCCAAAACATTTGTAGAAGCGCATTTCGACACCAGTATTAAGTGCCGTTAAATATGGAGACATATTAGTGAAAACGAAAATCTCACATTCCATTCCAACTTCTTCAATTTTTTAATCGGATAAATGCAATATTTTATCGGTTCTTAATACGTGTGCAAAATTAGTAAATTAATCATACTCGTGGAAGTCGGAAGCTTAATCGATTTTAATGATTCTTCTGATCTTGATTATAATAATTTGAAAAATAAAACAGATCACGCCTGTATTCCCCTAAGGGGTAGGCAGAGGTGTATTACACACCCACGACTCGCCAGCTATGTTTAAGTCCCACGTAATAGAGGGCGAGGCTATTGACGTCTACCGGGCACATTTCCAAACTCCGGGCTGGAACTGAGGATTTTTCTTTTTTTTTACGAAAAATCTCGATAACACTGCCCGACTCGGGGATCTAATCCGAGACCTCATGATCAGCAGTCGCTTACACTACCGCTGCTTTACAGAGGCAGTTAAATAAATAATGAATACGTTATCCAAATAACACATAAATAAAGAAAATACTGATTAACATATTTGCCTATTATTTTTTAAATCGAACTAATTAAAAGTCATAATTTATAAGTCTATCAAGGGCTATAAAAAAGAAAATCATGCGGGGGGTGCGGGGGTAGTCATTGGGGATTTTTGGGAACAATTAGGTACTTCTTTATAAACCAAAAATAATTCAAAAATAATAATCTAATAGCTCGACGATACTATTTACAAGTTACCTACTTCGTTTTCACTTATATCGGAGCATTCGGTGACAATGACGCGAGTTCCATGATTTTTGTTCACCCAAAAAGTACTCAACGCGTCTAAAGGTGGTTTCACTACAACGAGCTAATTTCATCAAAATTGGATAAGTAGTTTATGTTTTTGATGGGCCTCGTGGCGTAGTCGGTAGTGTAACCGACTTCCGTGCACAAGGTCTGGATTCGATTCCCACTCAGTGTGTAATGAACACATATATTTGTACTGCGTCTGGGTGGTTTCTATCTATTATATGTATGTATTTACAAAAAAAAGTAATAAGTATATGTATTATATCTGTAATCTGGTACCTACCCATAGCACAAGCTTTAAGCTTAGTTTGGGACCAGAGGACGTTGTGTCGTTGCGTGAAAAATGTCCTTGAATATGTATTTATGTATTTTATTTTATGTATGATGAAAAAAAACTGATAAAAAATCTAGAAAAATATATTATGTCTGAAAGCCCTTTTTTTTCTCAAATACCTGAAATGTTTGGTACAACTTTTTAATATTATAGATAATTAGATTCTATAAAAGCATAGCACTTTATGATTAACATAATATTATGACTTACAAATATTGGTAATATTTTTCTGATTCCAGCATAACTACTGCCTTAACTGGGGTACCACTGTCTCATAATATCAGCGTAAAGTAACACAGTTTTTTCGGTGAGTGAGAGCGTTGGAGACCTATATGCCATTTTCATCTCCTGTGTACGTTTTCTTCAACTAATTTACTAACCTTGGGTTGCCAAGTCACGAGTGGTACCCCTATTGCTAACCTCTAAAGGCTACTTTACACTGACCGCTTATGATCACGTTGGTCATACCTGCATAGCATTGCCATCCTTATAGTATAAAAATGTGTTCAATTCACTATGAGTGACTAACAATTTTTTTTATGCTACGTGAATGGCGAACAAGCTTGGGCCGTATGCTGATGGTAAGCGGTTACCGTAGCCTATAGACGCTAGCAACACCTGAAACATCACTGACGCGTCGCCATCTTCAAGGAAAGGGATAGGAGATAGATAGGGTAGATAATTAGGAAAGGTTAGGTGGGGTAATAGATAGGAAAAATTAACTACTGTTGTTGCACGCTGATCTCTTGTGAGAGGGTGGTAGTTGCCCGATCGAGCCAGCCCACTAATGCCGGGATAAGCAATCTCTACCACTAGAAATAGACTATATACGACTAGTAGGTACTAGGTATTTCTATATAGACTAGATATTTCAATATTTGTGGTTGTCGTATTAAAGGAACCGTACCTTAAGGCCTCAGGCAACAGAGTAGGTAACAGAGATAGAACGCTAAATAATAAATATGCGCGCCACATTCTTGGGCACCCGCTTATAATATATATATGGAAGTTATGAGAGGTAGCGATTTTATAAAATTCACCAAGGAAAATTCAATATATCTCAGGGAATTTACAAACATATAATTAACAGACACAGAATTATAAATATGAATTGTCCTGTCAACAGATATATACTCTGCACACTAGCACACACACTCACACAAACACATACGCATATAATATAGGTTATTTACATCACGCTATGACTTTTAGTATTAAATGATGATACGAGCCGCGGGACATAGCTAGAATAGTTGTTTATATTTGGTCGTATAAAGGCTAACGTATGAAATTCATAAGTACAGAACTTCATTTGAATCAGAGAGACAAATGTGTGAGATTTTGAATGCAAGCGTGTTAGCATTGTACTTTAGCAGAGTACAGCATGATGTTTGCACAATTGAAGACGGCGAGGATGCCGTTGCAGTGATACTATGAACATTCTATCTTAACTACAAATACCTTTTTTTTTTGTTGAGGCGGGCATATAATGTGGAATAGTGTGGGGCCCTCACCTACTAAACAAAACATGCCGTGTGCCGTTTCTCCGCCTGTATTGGCGGACCACTGGAACTCTGTTACAATTACTTCAGTGGTATCTAATAGCTCTCTCACAATAATTGCTGAATTTGTTAAACAGTCTTAATTGAAACAATATCTATCTACTTGTATTCTGCTACCATACGAGTATTATCTACACTATCATGAAAGATGTTGGCGACTTTACACCTAACCAGCCCTTCTGGTATTTTCAGTCTCTGAAATGTATTTTTTTTCATCAAACGCCCTCGTCTGTAATTAACACCAAAGCAATAAGATTCATACCACAAGATTACTTGCTACCATTTTCTATCATCTGTATGTTTGTAATTTATGAGTTAAAGAACCTTTTTGTCTCTAGCATTGTTTATGCTTCTGCATTAAACTGGAATGATAAAATATACAAGTTAGGACCATGTATTATGCAATGTTACTGCTTATAATTTGGTTTGAAATGGATTTTACACATAATATATATTGTCTTGATATTTGTAGGTATTTGACAGGTGTAGGCTATGCAAATAATAAATAAATTTTCACGGACATTTCACACGATACGACACAACGTCCTCTGGTCCCAAACTAAGCTTAACGTTTGTGCTATGGGTACAAGATTACGGATATAATACATATATTACTTTTTTTTGTAAATACATACAAATAAAAGATGGAAAACACCCAGACGAAGTACAAAAATAATTGTCCTGAGTGGGAATCGAATCCACAACCTCGTGTACTACCGCCTGCGCCACGAGGCCCGTCAAATTAACAATATCTAAAAATATATCAATATAGTTACAGGCCTGCGTCATTGGTATTTATCTTAATTGTAATAATTAAGCTTATCCGGGTCAGATTTATACAAATACATCCGACAGTTGTTGCAGGTGTCACCCAAGACATTAAGAAGGAATGTGTTATCGAAATTCGCAATCCCGAGCAATTGTTACGACGACTGAATTGGCAAGGCATCTGGTACGGTATTCCAGGATATGCAGGTTAAAATCCTGCTCGTGACAGTTATTTTCGTACTTTGTGTTAATATGTATATTTTCAATCCAACCATTTTGCGCTGTTCTTCAGTTAATAGTCTTTATACATACATTTATATATATATATATATATATATATATATATATATATTTATATTTCTGACGGTGAACAGAACTAAATAAACCCGCCGTGTGCCGTCTCTCCGCCTCTAATGGCGGAACACTAGATCTGTGTGACATTACTACGGTGAGACTCGTAACTAAGTACTTACTAGAATATTTCTACAGTTTATTTTATAAACATGTAATAATTAATAAATAAAATATGGTTAGCAGATTGTATAACCTCTTCACGGACTTTACTCTTGGTCTTACAAGTAAACGAAGTAACATTAAATTGCATACGGTACTTTTATGGTGCGGTAAACTCTCCGACCCACATGGATGATACTAACGCCTAGTCAAGCTGACTAACATGTTTCCCGCAGTTTTTCATTTTTAAATTAGTTGATAAGCAATGGTTTGGTTTTGCGAATTGATCTATAAATTAAGAATACACAAAATTGTGTTTAGAAATCGTGACAAAAGTTGTAGATATCTTCTTACTTAAATGTAAAGCATTGATTTCGTATTAATTTGATAAAATAGTAACAACTTTTAACTGCGTGTGTTTACACTCACGCACGCAGTTAAAAGTGACACTATTCAGAAAAGAACGAGAGAGAAAAAGACAGTCAATGAGTTTTTCAAAAGAGATTTTATTATTATTAGGCATGCAGATACTTTGTACCGAAAGAATGTAACATAGTTCCAGTGGCCCGCCAATAAAGGCGGAGAGATGGCACACGGCGGCTTTTTTTAGTAGGTGAAGGCCCCACACTACCTTGTTCGTTGCCCCGAACGACGGGGTATGCGGTTAGGAACATTTTTTCCCGCCTTAACAGAAAAAAAAGGCATGTTGATACGTTGCAGACTTTGCGGCTGCTGTAAAACAGGTTAGTTATAAAAAAATATTAGTTGTAGGTCAATTTTAATTTACACGCGAATTACTTATAAACAAGCTTTAATCAACCGGGTAATTTTGTTTAAATTAATAAAACCTATATATTTTAAATTACTTTTCGTTAAAAACCGAACAAAATTGGGAAAGTTAATTCAAAATATCTCACGCCATTTTGCAAATCCGCATCTTATGATACGCTTATGTGCTTTCTGATAAACAAATAATGCTTAAAAAATAGTATTTATTAAAAGCTCGCTTTTGCCAAAATCTGGATATATCTGTACACAATATTAAGTAGATATGTCGTAAGTAAAACGTAATTCCTTTTCTAATCATCTCACAGGAATAAAATGTACTTTTCTGAAAAAATTCTTACGTGTTAATCCAGGTAATAAACAATGCGCGTGTGCCGAATTTCATCTAAATATCTTCAGCGGTTATTGAGTAGTCAATTACTCAAGTAACAAACAACCAAACATAAAATTTCGCATTTGTAATATTTTATAACAGTAAGGATGCTTCGCTATTATAAATTAAGTTTACTTAGTCCAAGGATTAATAAATCTATTTGCTATAAAGATACATATCATTAATCGATCATGAAAAACTAAAGACAGATAACAGATAAACTCTTCGAATGCGACACTATTAAATCGATACTCGTATATCACTGGACGTGCGAATCGTTAACAAGAAACGAGAATGTGAGGTAATGCATAATTCAATCGATTATAAATCGATACTTGAATCACAATTAACGTACAAGTTTAGAATAGTAATAGACGTATTAAGGGGTAAAGGTATTCTAAACGCTAATCGTGGTGTTCTGAAAGCCGTCAAAGAACTTACAGCGGCTTGAAATAAATGCATAGCGAGTTTTTGTCAGCAGATAAACAGACTTCGCAAGCCGTTGAGAACGTATCTCAGGCATCCAGGTTTCCTCACAATGTTTTTCTTCGCAGGGCAGTGATAATTTTGTAAACAAATACATAAATAGATTTGAGAAGTCAGAGATGTGTGCCTCATGTGTGGACTAGGGATTGAAATGATTGAATCGATCCTCCTTGATACGGCTTGATATTACTACTGACTCTGTCACAAACTATAAGCCGAGTCAAAAGGCGCATGTTACCAGATTAGGACAACCTAGCTTAATTCAGCTGATATAATATAGAGTGATTCTCAGTGGAGAATCAGCTCCACATGACAGTGCAACAACAAATCTGCTCATAGTCGGCAAGACTGATCACACGATCAAAAAGGAAAAAAAACATAAAAATAAAGAATATCTGGCTAATATGTAATATGTTATATAATATAATTTGCCGTGTGGGGCCGGCTTTAGAATTGTCCCACCCCTCTCCACCCATTGAAGTCGTAAGAACCGACTGAGGGAATACCGAGGGAGTGGACAGCAGCACTCCTTCGAGTATTAACAACATCCACTGCGATCGCCAACCCGCCTGACAGGCGTGGCGATTATGGCACTATCCCCCATTCTTGGGGAGGCCTATGTCCAGCAGTGGACTTTAAAAGGCTGATGGATGGATGGATAGATGTAATATGATGATGAAATACCAACCTAAATTCACAATGTATATTTATCTTCAAAGAACGAATTATGTACATCGCTCAGGAACAAAACCCCCTATCAGGGACATCGATTCGCCTCGTCGTACTGTATACTTTATTACATTTCCAGTTATAACGACTATATTATTTTATCGTCGGTACGATTTCCAATACTCCCTATATAATCTAGACAATTGCAATTGATCTCGCGTTGATATCTTAATATCTTCGTTTGATAACAAAGATAGATAGGTAATAGGTAGGACAGAGGACCGTTTAAATAGGCACCGGGTTTATTGAGGTGAAACTTCTAATGGGACTTCCAACAAGGTTGCGTTGAACGTTTAACGCTACCATGGCATGTTATATACCGTCGAGTAACAAAACACTAGCGCGATTTAGGAACACTGTACGCCATCTATCGACACAAAGTGTAAGCTTTTGTTAGTTAGAAGGGCGAAACTGACTAATATTTGTACTAAAGAAGATGTTCGAAGTTTTACTTCTTCCGCGCGGAGGGACTCCACGCACTATTGTTTTTTTTTCATTATTTTCGTTTTTTGCATGTGGTGGCAGACGAGCCACGGCCCATCTGATAGTAAATGGTAACCGTCGCTCTTGGACTCAATTATACCGAGAGTATTGTCAAGCTGCTGCTTACCATTTCACTTCACAGATATGAAATGAAAGAATAATCGGCTATCTCCTGCTATAACCAAAACGCAACGATATGCTTCATGGCCGGTCACACGGGGGTACCAACCTGCTCGGGCCTGATAGCAAGTGAGTACTCCCACTTGGTACCCAGCCTTACCACCAGTAATGCAATGGATATTGCTTACTTCCCTTAATCGCCTCATATGACACCCGTGGGAAATAATGGGGTGGTGACACTTGTATTCTTAGTCCGTCACCACACATACAAACATAATTTCTAGAAAACTCTTTAAGTTAGATCAAAGGTAAGTATTTTGACTGCCTCGGTGGTGTAGCGGTAGTGTATGCGACTGCTAATCATGAGGTCTCAGGTTCGATCCCCGGGTCTGGCAATATTATTGAGCTTTTTCCTAAAAAAAAAAATTCTCAGTAGCAGCCCGGTGTTTGGAAATGTGCCCGGTAGACGTCATTAGGCTCGCCCCCTATTACGTGGGACTTAAACATAGCTGGCGAGTCGTGGGTGTGTAATACACCTCTGCCTACCCCTTCGGGGAATACAGGCGTGATGCTATGTTTTGTGTAAGTATTATGTTTTGAAATTTTAGTCCGTTATGTGCTTGGCTTCAGATTTCCTGTTATTCCAGAAACACCAAAAAATGTTTACGTAATACTTAACGATTTCTACACGCAATTTTATACGAGTGCATAATCGTTAAACTTAATCGATATGAGCGTATCAAACGATCGAGTACAGCGGAAATTGTTTTATTCTTACCAAGAAAATATTGATGTCGAGATTTTTTTTCTTTATTCTCGTTGTTATGCTGACCTCTAATGGATAGTGTTGTGACTCCAAATGTGGTAGGCATAAGTATTATCGCAGATACGATAAAAAATTAGCTATCTATCCATTCCTTTCTGTAGATACATTATCATTATAACATAACCTACCTAGTACATTCATGTCATAAGTTTGGGAAACCCAAAAGGTTCGTTCCAGAGCTTGTTCGTACGTGAGAGAAGCTTACACTCACGGCACCGATGTGATAGTGGCTAGATGCCCTCCAAAGCCGAGAGCCGTGGGTTCGATTCAAGTGCATAATTTGAACTCTTCGAGAAATCCTAAGCACCAGTTCACATTTTCCGTAACCACCACGGAAAGTCGATACGAAAATGTCAACCAAATTATATCCATTCATAGTACCATTTACGTAGACCCTACATTACTTACATTTACTCCATTAATAGAGCTCTACAACTGGATAATGTAATAGAAATCTCATTTCCTCGAGCGATTCAGTGAGCGACGATAGCACACTGTGTTTTGCGAAGCAAGTGCCTTAATAAGCCTAATCATGTCTTACTAAGTAGTTTTCAATAAATCACATAGATAGCGCTAATTTCAAAAAGTACTAATGTGGTTCTCCTGTCTTATACGCCATCTAGAGCAAATTTTAAGAAGTACTACTATATTGGTCTATAGAAGTAGTTCTCACGAAATAAGGTATAGCGCTGGTTTTAGTGTACCACTGTACCATCGAATCGAGCGTAAATATTCACTATTTTTTTTGTTTATTTAATAACAATTAAACCACATCGAATCAGACCGTGAAAAGTGATAGGGCTCTATTCGTAATTATACTGAAGCGTAAGAGAAAAAAAATACTCGATTAGTAAAGTATTTCGGTCGTTATGGTGTTAACATACATTATCCGAACATACCTACAAACACACGCACGTCCAAGATAGAACTTTTTTACAAGTGCAATATATGATAAATTTAAGCAACATTTTAAGTAACATTTTAAGTTTAAAAAATCTGTAAGTGAGAGTAATACCCACCTCTACGCTTCACTTATGAGGCGTCCAATAGCTATCCCACGGCAACCATTATTTTTTCCAGGATTATAATAATAATAATAATATATATTTAGTAAAGATCCAATTTTATTTGTTACAGTGAACTCACATTGTTGGAGGGCATGGCAAACAGCGGGGGCTGGAGCGAGGAGCCCGTCTCTAAGGTAACATTCCTTTCATTACAGAAATGCCGTTATTGAATTTCACGATCAGGAATCCCACATTCCATTGTTTATGTACTACAACAAATCATGTTGTTAAGGGGCAGTTCATAATTTCGTCGAGACGACGATATTTAGCGAGCTAAATTCTGCTTTTTTGAACCCTCTCTCCCCTCACACTCTGCGTCAATCATGCAACGCCATCGTGAATATTACGTCACAGCAAAAACCCTAGACCTCTTTCTGCATTACCTTGTACATGATGAAGCTAAACTGAATATAAAAGCTGCGATGTCACATTTCCTAAGCCCACCAGGTGCCAACCTTGGCACATTTTGTCACGAACAATGTTTTTTCGAACGGCCTCTAATAAATTATATAGTGGGTGGCAGACTGGCCCACCTTATGGTGAGTGGTCACAGCTATTCAATCAATAATACCAGGAGCATAGCCAAACCGCTGTTCACCTTGAAAGTCAACCACTTGAGAGTAAGAATAAGGTCACCTACATTTCCCCACAAACGAAAAACATTGAGAAGCTTTTTTTGTCTACATCGCTATGAAACTAACGAAGCAGAGGGTAACACGTTAATCTATTTTTTGTATACTACGTGGGTGGCAAACAAGCCGTACCGTTTGCCTTCAGGTGGGCCGTATGACCACCTGATGGTAAACGGTTAACGTAGCCTATAGATGATACCAACACCAGAGACATCACTCGCCATCGTCATCTCCAAGGAAAGGCATAGGAGGAGGATAGGAAGAATAATAAGGAGAGGATAGGGAGGGGGATTGGACCTCCGGCGCTCTCACTCACCATACGAAACACAACAATAGGAGCACTTACCGTTGTTTTACGCTGATCTTCTATGAGAGGGTGTTACTTCTCCGATCACGCCGGCCCATTCATGCTGGTATAAGCAAGGTTCTAGCATTAGATGTGATGTACCTATAATTAAACCTTCATTGTCGATTACTTAAAACTCTTTACATGTTAGTAATATTATGTTTTCGACATTACTCTCTAAAATCTCTAACTATTACGCATTCAAAATAACATTTGTTATATGCACAATTTACTTCACACATTACCAAATATTGTTCATCAACTTTCTTCCATACGTTGCTTAATTTTCTCCATCATTCACTGTCTCTCAAACTCCAAACAATCGGTGTTACAAATAATTAATTTTATTCACGCAATTATAGCTGTCGAAATTCACAAAAACACATAGAAAACGAGAGCGTGGGTAACTAATGATGAATTACTATGAGTGAGGTAGCTGCGCCAGTTCGCGTCCGAGATATTGTGAAGTGAAACTTCTTGATAGTATTATTGATAATGGTGGTTGATGTTAGTTGTATAGATTACTAGCCTTTGCCCGCGGCTTCGCCTTGTTTTTAGCTTATATCTCAGGTTCCCGATATAGTAGCGGGATAAAATGTATACCAGTTGTTAAGTCTAATCGAGAGCTATCAAACATAAAAAGTTACATTAAACACAAAGTGAAAAATGTGAAATGGAAAATAACAGTCATGAGCAGGATTTGAATCGACAGATGGCGCAGGCGTCACCCAGTGACGTTAAGTATGAATGTGTTATCGAAATTAGCAGTCAGGAGCAATTGTCACGATGGCTGAATCGGCAAAGCATCTGTACGGTATCCAGGAGATGCAGTTTCAAATCCTGCTCGAGACTATTATTTTTGATTTCACATTTTTCACTTTGTGTTTAATGTATAGTGCTAAGCATGTCAAATGCTAAAAATATATATAAAAATATCTAAATAAAAAGTTGCATCAAAATCTGTTCAGTAGTTTTTGCGTGATGCGCGAACAAACAAACAGATAAACAGACAAACAGACAAAAAATCTTAAAAAAAATTGTTTTGTGTTCAGACACGCCTATATAGCTTAATGCATCCATTTTTTCTCAGTTATCTTAAATGTACAGACACAGCTCTGTTACAGCTTTATAATAGTATAGACTAGCCTTTGCCCGCGGCTACGCCGCAGCCAAAAGCTAGTTTCTTGGTTATATCTCAGGTTCCCGATATAGTAGCGAGATAATATATATACCAGTTGTTACGTTTATCTGTTTGCATCACGCAAAAACTACTGAACGGATTTTGATGCAACTTTTTTATTTGATAGCTCTTGATCAGACTTAAAAACTAGTATACATTTTATCCCGCTACTATATGTGTTACTACCCCTGTGGCATGAAGCGACTAAGGAAAGTAAGCAATTATTACTGCTGGTAGGGTTAGGTACCAAAGGGCCTCACATTACCCTGTTCGTTGCCCCGAACGACGGGGTGTGCGGTTAGGTACATTTTTTCCCGCCTAAACAAAAAAAAGGGTTAGGTACCAAGTATCAACCACTATTGTTATACAATTCCAGTTGTCACAGGCGGAAAGTCCGCACACGGCGGGTTTATTTTGTAGGTGAGGGTCCCAAGCTACCCTGTTCGTTGCCCCGAACGACGGCGTTTGCGGTTAGGTACATTTATACCCGCCTTAATAAAAAAAAGTTACCAATTATCAAGTGTACTTCTGTGAAGAACCTTGGTGTGTTTTGGCCGTATATTTATTTAATTCCCGTTAGTGAAACCAAAATGTGAGCTTGCGGTTTGGTAGTGATACTTACCATCAGGTGGTCGTGGCTTGTCTGCCATCAAAAAGCAATAAATAAAGTGTGAGATACACTTTATTTATTGCGTTTATCTATATTCAGAAAGAGATAGTAATTATTACATTGTGTTAATCTGTACCGATGGCACAGATTACTAAATAGTTACTACCGATGGGAATACTGTTACGTCAATTTTATTTCAGCCATTATTTCCTAAAGACTGGCCTCTGACCTAATTCACAAATTATTAAATCAGAAGTAAGTAATAATGAATGATCGCTGGATAAGTTATAGCGACGATGAAGGCCGCCACCCAACACGCCTTGCCCAGTCTGACGAGTCAAGGGGAGCAGTGTCGAATATAGGTGGAATGTAACACGAGGAATGTAAGAGGTGATTTGTTACACGTGCTTGAGGAAGCGAGAGATGTATAAAAAAATAGATAGCATTTTGACCCTTTGGTATCTCTGTGTACACCGCAAAGAACATGGCGTGATGATAAGTAAGCATAGTATCTATACTGTAATAAAATTATAATATAATTTGAGATATTTAAGAAATTTTAGTCTTTATAACAGCAACAGAAGCCGTAGCAATCGTTATTTTGGAATTAGTCTAATCTCTCTGTATCTAATCTCTCTGTATCTAATCTCTCTGTATCTGTTCGCGTACCTATTACGTAAAAACTAATGTACGGATTTTAATGAAACTCATTTTTAGTAGTTATTAATTAGATATAAAAAAATGTACTCATATTACTTAGCTACTATACCCGGAACAGGATATATAATTAGTCAAAAAATCTTAAAAAAGTTAAAAACTTTAATATTAAACGATTTTTTGTATTAAATTATTGTAGTAAAATTATAAAATTAAATCTGCAGCAGGATATAATTATGATTACGTATAAAAATAGTATATAATATTTATTTAAGCTACGTGAAAAAATGTATCTAGTAAATTATGATATTTTACGATACAAATTTTAAATTTTCGAAACGATTAATATTTATGTACTTATCTCACGAAAATTATAATTACATATAGGAATTAGAAAGCATTCTTCATATATGACGAGTTACGATGTATAATGTAACAGAGTTGAAGAGAAAATCAACAAAATAACGGATTTACCATACTCAAATTATGTAAAACATACATGTATCGAATTACATAACTAAACTAGAATAGATAATATCGATTAATGACATCACGGCCCTTCATTGAAGTTACTTGAAGAAATAGGTAATTTACAGAGACAACTTATTGTGAGAAATCCCGTTATTTTATTTACACAATGGTAGTGATTTTGATGTGTTTAATTAAGAAATTATTTACCGAGATACATTTATCTTAGGATTTATAATATAACTAGCCTTTGCCCGCGGCTCCACCGCATATTTTGGGCTCCCGATATAGTAGCAGGATAGAACGTACCTATACCCGTTTCAAGTCTAATCAATTACGAAATTTTCATCAAAACCCGTTCAGCAATTTTTGTGTGATGTAAGAACTAACAACAGACAAAAATTATATACATAATAAAAAATATTTCGTGTCCAGAGACGTTAAATTATAAATTCAGTCAGCCACAAATTAGGTATATCGTTATGTTTTCGTACAGTCTCCCTAACCAAGTGGCATAAAGGCTAGTAGAATAGAATAGAATAATCAATGTGTGAGATTGGCAAAAGGTTACGACAACGTAAGCGTAACCGACTGTCAATCCCATACAATGACTATTCTATTCTATTTCTATTATATATTCTACAATGTTTATGCAATTTGGCTAGGGGGCCTGTTCATTATTTTTATAATAACTGCAAAATTAAACGATCAGCGGCTTGGCAATACTCTAAGTAGAGTTCATAAACGCTTTACCATAAGATGGCCCAGTGGGCCTAGTCAAGTTGCATTCTATGATCGCTAACGCTAATAGAAAACTATTAAAATGTATGGAAATTTGACATCTCTAACGTTAAGTCACGTGACTTAGCGTTATAGATATTGTTAAAGACTTAGATAAATATAGGTTCTTTATCTATGGTTAAAGATGTCAAATTACCATACATTTAAATAGTTTTCTATTAGCGTTAGCGATCATAGAATGCAACTTGGCTAGGCCCACGGGGCTCATAAGCAAAAAAAATGCGACAATTAGTAAAGAACAAGATGTTTGAATGTTTGTCAGTCAATTACGCCTAAACGGATATGTCCGTTTAGTAGGTTATGTTCCCATGGTATAGCTATTATTTCTTGATGAAAAAGAGTAAACAGATTTGAACGAAATAAATTTAATTTTAGTCTGGATAGATTATTTATCCCGAGATGAGGTTTTTGGAATCAATTTAGCATTTCTTTTTATTTTCTCTCTAGGAATAAATTCCGAACTCAAAAAATCAACCAACACGCAGATAAAGTCTTGGTAGGAAGCTGGTAAAATTACTAATAAAGCTTACATGCATTAAATTTTGAATATCAAGCAGTTTTAAGCATTATATTTTATTGTTTAATGCACTTAAAGTATTTATTCTGCGAAAGAATATATTAAACTGAATCTAACAGGTCTTTAGTAAAAGTTTAAGCTTTAACTTTCTCAATGGGTCCAAAGGAAAGTTGGCCTACATTGCATAAAAACTGTTCAAAGAAAATACTGCTAATTGTAGGTAGATATAGTATTTTCTGATGTTCTACCGAACAAGAGACATTGCAAAATCTGATATCCATTGACAGCATAAAATAAGGTCTTACGATTGTGTCTATTTCTCTTCTTACTCATCTTAAACCGGGCAACGGATTTAGAAACGGATTATGCAGTTATTTCCATCCATCCATCAGCCTTTCGAAGTCCACTGCTGGACGTAGGCCTCCCCAAGAGAACGACACAACATGTGTTTCGCTGATATGGGGATAGTGCCGTAATCGCCACGCTTGGCAGGCGGGTTGGCGATCGCAGTGGATGTTATTAATACTCGAGGGAGTGCTGCTGCCCACTCCCCCGGTATCCCTGAGTCTGCAGTTATTTAAACATTACAAAATAGGTTTGTATGTACAAATCTTATTCAAACTTTTTGAGTAGAGAAATTGAATATTTTAAGTCGTGCGAAGCTAGGCATTTTGTTTATATGGAGGGAAATTTCCGGAACCACTTCACCTATTCAAAATCTTAAAATATTTAAATTAAATTGTGTACTTTCTGTATTTAGGTTAATATCAAAACATTATGAACTAAAACTTCTTTTCTGTAAAACTAATGAATCGTCGAGATAATGCATCTCTCAATCTTTGTAAAAATTTCAAAATACTAGAAGCTAGTGGTATAGCCTGAATGGATAAGACAACATGGCATACATATAGCACTCGCAGTTATCAATTTCTTTATCAAATTTATTTCTCTATTTGGAAACGACTACAACATCGGAGATTATTTTACAGAAATATCTTAATTGTTACAATTAAGCTTACCTGATCGCAACAATGAATGCAGTACTTTGATAACTTATCAGTAGATCGTATGAAATTGTAACTTTTTTTATTATGGCTGGAAAAAATGTACCGAACCACACACCCCGTCGTTCGGGGCAACGAACAGGGTAGTGTGAGGCCCTCACCAACTAAGTAAATCCACCGTGTGCTGTCTTTCCGCCTTTATTGGCGGGCACTGGAACTATGTTACATTACTTCAGTTGTATGAAATTGTAACCTGTAAGTAGCGTCAAATGAAATCAAATCGTCAAATCCCAGCAAAAAACTTTTAACTCCAAGCGTCTTAGAACTACTTATTACATTGTTCTCCGTCCTAATAATTCAGTCATACTCTACTTCTGCGATGGTGATAAATATTCAGGTAAAATATTATTTGCGTTTTAAGGTAGCTTCTCGTGGTTATATCACGTCAAATGCGGATAAACCCGAATCCAACCCCTGTCCTTATCCGCCATCCTCTCCTTAATATTCTTCCCCTCCTATTGTTCTCTCGTGTTGCTAGCGTATATATGCTACGGTAACCATCAGGTGGACCGTAGGCCTTTTTGCCACTCGCGTATTAGGTATAGAAAAAAATGCACACCATGTGTAAGAAATCGTTTGGTATACACGACACAATGACGTCGATCTTACTTTCTGTGGTACATAAATTAGTTCGTGATATCACACATACTGTGACGTCACAGAGATAGTAAAGGGTTCCAACATTTTATATAAATTACTAGTGTTGTCATTTAAACAAAAATAGCAGAGCTGATATTTATTTTGTACTAGCTGTTACCCGCGACTTCGTCCGCGAGGAATTTCATAAAAATAAATAAAGCAACCCTTGAAGTCTTGAATACAAAGGGAAAATTTTTACGTGACCGTCGGTAATGCAGTGCAACGGTATTACAGTACTCGGGGTTGGAACTTCATTACTGAAATGCTAGATGGCGTTGAAGTTGCTAGATTTTGAGATTTTGTGACAAACAATTTTTTTATTTTTCGTATTTTTTTTTAATAAAAAGTATCCTATGTTACTTCTAATACCTCCGAGAATATGTGTACAAAGTTTCATGATGATCGGTTAAGTAGTTTTCACGTGAAAGCGTAACAAACAAACTTACATTCACATTTAAAATATTAAGTATGATATCGGATTTTATGTAAATAACCAGATAAACAGGTCAAAATAATTAGAAATTCACTAGAACATATTATTATTATTTGAATATTTTACTAATGAATAATTCAAAATAAATGCAATAAAGTGCTAAACATTATTCTTAGAAATAATTTTTATCTCAAGCTTCCCGTGAGTTAGCTTAAAAATAAAAATTTTATTAAACACAAAATGAAAAATGTGAAATCGAAAATAACAGTCACGAGCAGGATTCGAACCTGCATCTCCTGGATACCGTCCAGATGCTTTGCCAATTCAGCCATGGTGACCCTTGCTCCTGACTGCTAATTTCGATAACACATTCATACTTAACGTCTTTCGGTAACGCCTGCACCATCTGTCGGAAGTTTTATGATTTAAAATGTGAAATCGAAAATAACATGTTATTTTCGAAATAACATGTTATTTTTGATTTCACATTTTTCACTTTGTGTTTAATGTATGTTGCTAAGCATGTCAAATACTAAAAATATATATAAAAATATCTAAATATTTATAGGGTTTGCGTCATTATTAGGTAAAATCTTAATTGTAAAATTAAGTTTACCTGGTCGGTATAATGTCTTCTTTACAAACAAACAGACTCACAATAGACATTTTTGGTGTCACATACAGAACCATCCTGGGGGTCGCGACGTGTCGATGTCTCTACGAATTACTATGAGACGATACGATGTCGATATGTTTTTGTGTATTACATTTTTAGGGGGCTGTATGGGAATCAAAATCGATAGGATGTTACTCTCGAAACGATCGATCCAAGAAGTCATAAAGCAATGAGCCGAATTAGACTTTAGGGAGCGTGGATTTGACAGCTATCTTCATCAACCTTAACAATCGTTTATACGATAATCTTACACGACTTTTCAAAGCTTAATAAAAAAAAAAAAAATTAAAGCTAATATTGAAATTGGTTCTTAAAAATTATAGTTAAAATGAACATTTATAAAAAAATGGGAGCCATCACATATTTTTTTAATCGGTACTTTGATTGTATTTTAGCACTTGAAGTGCAGTAAAGTTCCCGTTTACCACTTTCACAAATAATTAGTTCTTTTTTTAATCGTTTTAATGTTGCCACTTTTAAAAATATTAGACATTTTAAAACAATAAAACTTGATCCACTTTCTCTTACTGTAAAAATAACTTCAGTAGATATTCATTTTAAATCAGTATTTATGTTGGCTACAATATATTTAATTTCCGTAAAGCAATATAACGGACCGTTTCATACTAAATTTACTATCTATGCCAAAAGAAAGGAAAATTTATATTTTTGCGCAATTTTATTCCATTGTTAGATAATTCAACTTATACATTCACCGACTGGATAGACCTGAAAGGGTAAAATAAGATAAAATAATCCTTGTAAATGACCTTTCAACGTATATAGTAATATTACTACATTATTGATAAACAAACTTTATTCATATATATTCAGATATTCACGGACACACAACGTCCTCTGTTCCCAAACTAAGCTTAACCACAGTCAACGAACCATATTCTTCGACTGTGGCTTAACGCTTGTGCTATGGGTACCAGATTACGGATATAATACATTTATTACTTTTTTTTGTAAATACATACATATGATAGATAGAAAACACCCAGATGCAGTACAAATATATGTGTTTATCACACAAATAATTGTTCTGAGTGGGAATCGAAACCACGATCCCGTAAACGGAAGTCGGTTATACTACCGACTACGCCACGTTTGTGATGTGAAGCTTCAATTTTACTTAGGTATTTTTTTTTGTTAAAGTGAGAAAAATGTACTAACCACTCATCCCGTTGTTCAGAGAAACGAACAATGCTCTTCCACTAAATCCTATGTTGGCGAACACCTCTGAAATTATTTTATTTAAACAGATGTTAATGCGATTCACAGGTAGATAGAGCCTGGATTGTAAGCAGAATGTAGGCTTCATCCTTACTAATATTATAAATGGTAAATTTGTTTGTTTGTTATACTTTCACTTCCTAACTACAGAACCAAACATCATTATGAAATATTACATACTTATAGTAAGGGATCCGGAAAAGGATAGACTAAACATACCGTAAAAATGTATGATTTCCGTGGGATATACGAATAGCTATGTTTACATCGAGATAATTGTGATTATTCTGAAGTATACGTAGGCGGAGTCGCTAGCAGAACTTAGTTTTAAATATATCAGATTTTGGGCAATAAGTAATCCTCATTTAAACATACATTTATAACTGTGTCCCAAAGCGGCAGAGTTAAGGGTTTTTTAAACTTGCTACGATGCTTGCTCACCCCTTTTGCCAGTCTAACGCTCCTCATATACATGCACTTTAGTTAAGGATGCTTCGGACCGTTTAAATATATCGGATTCAGATAATAGACAACAGCTCGTTACCCATAGAAGAAAATCTCTTGAGCGGGATATGTGTAGAAGTTCATATAATGCAGTACAAAGTACGAGCGGTGGCGTTCTAAGGTAACAATCTAAAACACTTACAGGCTCACTTCCTACCATAATTTCCCAAAACATCAAAATAATAACCCATTGAGCCATAAATCGTAATCTTAATTATCAACACGCGTAACTATGACATAACGTAATTAAGATCACCTAAAATTGATTACGACATGAGAATATTTGTAAACACGTGTAACTCGCTTTAACTGAAACACAATGCGATTGTAATGGTGTTAACTTTCATGTTTAATACTAAAAAATGCAAAAGTTTGTGAATATGTTTGTATGTTTGTCCGTCAAACACACCTTAACAAAAGAATGGAGATGAAAGTTAGATAGAAGAAGAGCCTGGATTAAAATGTGAGATGCTATTATCTGAAAAAAATTAATAATTCCCGTAGGATATTTTTTAATCAACCCCACGTTATTCATTTCTCTATGAACCAAATTTTAAAGTCTATGCATAATATATTTATTTCTCAATCCCTTACCTACTATTTTTTTCGATTTGTAATTATACTTCTAAAATATTATTATCTACTATAAAAAGAAAATTAATAAGGATATCGAACATAATATATTAACTTTTTTAATATAACTTTCAAAGTCTTTTTGATCTATATTTTAGCACTTGACATGCTCAGCTACTCTTAAAGTACAAATTATAATTTGTGAATAAGGAAAAAGAGTATTTTAGTACGAGCGGGAAACGAACCCGGGGAAGCGCTCTAATACAATGAGCTATCGTACTATTTCTAGAAAATTCCTCATCACATTTGTCTTAACGACCAAACACACGACCTTTCAGTCTTATCTGTATAATAATGCGAAAGTGGAAGGAT
The DNA here is from genome assembly GCA_948253155.1 of Leucoma salicis. Classification (NCBI taxonomy): domain Eukaryota; kingdom Metazoa; phylum Arthropoda; class Insecta; order Lepidoptera; family Erebidae; genus Leucoma; species Leucoma salicis. Next base: position 3,203,405 of record OX411812.1, read on the forward strand.
GTGGGTACAGGGGGAGACCAAGACTCCCTTACATAGTCTAAATCGGTCATATATTGAAGGAAGGTGGAGTCCAGGAATCTCCTAAACCGGCGAGCATGTATGAAGAGAATTATGAATGTTGAGGAAGCAAGAGATGTATGCAAGAATAGAGCCTCTTGGCACTCTGTTCTCTCTGCCTACCCCGCAAGGGAAATGACGTGATGATAAGTAGTTATAGTAGTAGTGTTTACACTGTGCTCTAAGTTTGAATTAAGTACTGTTGAGCACGGTTCCTCTCAGAGTGTGAAAATCTAACAGGCACGCATGTTTCCTTACAATTTCCCTTCACCGAGCAATCATTATAATAATTTGATGGAAAATTAATCTCGCTATAAAGTAGGACTTTGTTTACAACCCTATTACCAGTAATGCTTACTTTAAAGAAAAAAATATTTCACAAAAAGTGGATAAAGAGAACTTTACTGCTAGCGGCATTCCCTTTCAACACGGGGAAGTGATCTAGACCGCTAAGCCATCGCAGTCACCGACTGTGATTCCCAATCTCCACATCACATTTGTTTACGACCCACGCTACTTACCGGATGCATTTACATGCATTATTCCAATATAGTAAGATAAATTTTGCAATTAAAATACAATTTGATGGCGTGAGTTTTTAAATATTAAGATCTGTATTTTAGCACTTGACATGCTGACAAGGAAAGTAAAGCGGTTTAGTTCCTTATGGTAATCTTTGCATGAATACAGACATATTCATAGTTTACGATTTCTTTCATCGCTGAACAGTAAAAGGTATTTTTAAAGCCTGTTTTTGTAAATTATGTAACTTACACATTCACAACGTTATTCCATTGCAAAATCGGCTCTTAATGACAATATTTATACAGCACTCAGCCCGAGCCAAGCAAACCAAAGTTACAATCAGACTATATAACAAATAGATAATTGTTAGAAAATTAACTTAATAACACATTCTAACCGTATTGTTAGCAATTACGTCATAACTACAATAGTACTGTAATTTAGAAATACAACGTTTGAGAAAGTTGAAGTATATTTTTTTAATTATGGAGTCTGGTTGAAACAAAAGTAAAGTGAAAATCAACGATGACTTGATGGGCCCGAAACTGCTTTGGTGTCGTAATTATGAATTTTTGAGTACCTTGACATGAGTGCTGTTATTAGACCCTACATCCTAATTATCATATAGCTGGAACAGTCTATACATTTAAGATATTTGAGAAAAACTGACTGTATTAGGCTATATAGGCGTGTCTGAACACAAAATATTTTTTTGTCAGTTTGTTCGTTTCCGCATCATGCAAAAACTACTGAACGTATTTTAATGCAGCATTTTATTATTTGATAGCTTTTGATTAGACTTAAAAACTGGTATAGGTACATACGTATTTCTTTTAGCAATTGACATGCTCCGCTACTTTTTAAAGTAAAAATTATTTGTGAATAAAGAAAGTCGTAAGACAAATGTGATTAAGAATTTGGGATGATCGAAGGATCAGTAGGGTAGCTCAGTGGTTTAGAGCACTTCCCCGGACTGGAAAAGATGCGTGGTTCAATTTCCGCCCCTACTAAAACTCTCTTTTTCTTTATTCACAAATAATTTGTACTTTAATCCTACTAATACTAATAATCACCATTCTTATCCCAAACTTTGTTGGGGCTGGTTTCTGATCTGATCGGGTTTAGCTGATTTATCAGTATTTACACAGAGCGACTGTCTATCTGACCTCCACGACCCCACTAAGGGGACAATTGACGACCTTAGAACAAGACCGGAAACAGGCTTTTATTCAGGACTCTGACTACCTGTAAAGATTACCAGAATCAGAATCAGAATGTATTTATTTGTACAACATAGGTCAAATATAGATCTTAAATAGTGTGTGCCTTGTCACTAGGACATACAATTATAATATTAAATTTAATTAATTATTTGATGATTTATAGAATTAATTCATTAAAATTAAACATGATATACAATTAAATGAACATAAAACCAATGTCAATAAATATTAAATAATAATAACCAGGATGTTATTTGTTTACCCGTGGAGCCACAGCTTCATGTGCCTTTCGAAGGACCGGTCTAAATCGGACCGGATCCTATTAATAATATAAATGAGAAAGTTAGTGGAAGTTTTTAAAAAACGACGGAGCCGATTTGTATGAAATTAGGAAGGTACACTACATGTGCCGTGTGGGGCCGGCTTTAGAATTGTCCCACCCCTCTCTACCCGCGGGAGTCGTAAGAGCCGACTGAGGGAATACCGAGGGAGTGGGCAGCAGCACTCCCTCGAGTATTAACCACATCCACTGCGATTGCCAACCCGCCTGCCAAGCGTGGCGATTACGGCATTATCCCCCATGATGGGACCGCTCGTTGTGGCGTTCTCTTGGGGAGGCCTATGTCCAGCAGTGGACGTTGAAAGGCTGATGGATGGATGGATGGACTACATACAGGATAATTTGTAAAAGGAAAAAAAATCTTCTCTGTTAGTTATTTTTGCCAAATGACTTAACAGCTAAATGGATTTAAACGGAATTTGCTATGCAGACAAGTTACAGCTTGGATAACATAATATTTTTACCCATATAACGAGTTTTTGTGGAATATATTTAAACGACTTATGTACTGAATTTTGATGTCAGATACAGTTGTGGACAGTAGCTAGATATGCTATAAAAGATAATGATGTCGTCCTAATATTCACGGAGTATCGAACCCAGGATGGCACAAGATCAACAGCTGTCCTCTGAAGAACCAAACTCCCAAAACTACTACGCAATAGCTAATTATTTAAAAAAATGGAAGGAATAAACATATTTCTTAAGTACATGTCTATAGAATTTAACATAGGGATATTTTTTATTTTAAATTTATTCAAGCAAAAGCAAACTAACAAAATAATGAATCTCTTTACAGGACAAACAGCGCCCTCCCATTTACAATCCAGAAGACTACGTGACCTCTTTAAAGAAATGGGGCAAGAAGACCAGCGGGGCAAGCTTGTACGACCTGGAGGCGGGCGAGGACGCGAACAAGGCCAGTACACTACCCAACCAAGGCAGCAAGGACTTCAGGTATTTACAAATTGGCATACCATAATTAAAACAAAAGTTGATGTGCAGACTGTAATTTTGATCATGGCGTTTAGTGTCAATGGAAACTAGCCATGCATGCAGGAGATATTATAGTGCACAAATCCGTGCGTCAACATCAGTACCTCACACTCACTGTACCGTTTGACGGTATTCCGACATCACTGCACAGAGATCAGGCGTAGCAACTATACGTGCTTTCCGAAGCACGGGGGTGAAATATGTAACAAATAGTACTATCTATGTGACATACATGATATGTGCTGATGGAGGAAAATACATTATATTAGTTTCTGATTCCATTATGTGTTAGATTTATTATACCGGCAAGCAGCTCACGTTTAGGTTCAATTACGTCGACCCGGGTTCCGAGCATAATAGCGTGCTGGGCACGCCGGGAGCTCGCAGACGCCGCTATGCACTCGTCCGGATATGCTTGAAACACAGGTCAACGTAATCGATCATAAACGTGAGTTACTTGCCGGTATAATAAATCTAATATGTGCTTGCGATAATTCCATTATTTGCATTTTTTATAGCTAATGGTAGCTGAAAAGCAAGGGCGGCCTCATGATAAGCGGTAACCGCTGCTTATAGACTCAGCAGTACTAAAAATACTGCCAAGCCGCTGCTCACCATTTCATTTCGAATGAGAAATGAATAAGTGGAAGGCTACTTTCCGGTACAACAAAAGATAGCTGTTAATTCTTTCATTTCATACAAATGAAATGAAATGGTTAGCAGTGGCTTGACAACACTATCAGTATAGTTGAGTCCATGAGCGACGGTTACCACTTACCATCAGGTTGGCCGTTGGGTCGTCTGCCACCAAATGCAATAAAAAAAGGCAAATTTGATGTCTTTAAATACCTGCTTAGACCCTTAAAACGAGTTTTACATTCTAAAAATGTTCTTGGCTTCCAGGAATCCATGCCTGAGCGTTGGTGAAGAGATGACACTCCGCCAGTTCGGTACGCCGAGCGAATTGCTCACCAAACTTAGAGCGGACCTCAGACTTTCTTTTGCGAGGTATGTTATGATAATATTTTTGTTAGTTACAACAAACCTCCTCAAACCGTTCTGACAAAACAATAAAATCGTTGAGTTGGTATACCATAGATTATTCAGTATTGTACACGAAATACTCGCAGCGGGCGAAAAAAGGTCCCTTTCACAAGTGTAGGTAATAAATATGTCTGATGAGTAACTGCTGCAATGTGGTGTCCAGATCAATTATTCCCCCTTAAAAAACAACTCTCTGTATTAATATTCCTTAATATAGTGTCGTCGAATTCGATAAAAATTTTGATAATTATACACAAAGTGAAAAATGTGAAATCGATAATAACAGTCACGAGCAGGATATGAACCTGCCTCTCCTGGATACCGTCCAGATACTTTGCCAATTCAGCCATCATGACAATTTCTCCTGACTGCTAATTTCGATAACACATTCATACTTAACGTCTTTGGGTGCCGTTATTTTCGATTTCACATTTTTCACTTTGTGTTTAATGTATATTGCTAAGCATATCAAATGCTAAAAATATATCTAAATATTGATAATTATAGTTTTATCTAAATATGCTATTAATTATTTTTTTGATTTATCACCAGCTTCATCCAGGAGTTTGCGTGCGAGCCGCTAGATGGCGTTACTTTGCTCTTGGAACTCCTGCGCAATGTGCAGCTAAGCCAGTCCGGCGAAGGAGCGCGTGGCCCACCCGCTGTGCGGAAACGACCACTACTCGATGAGCTTGCTTGTTTGTGAGTACTTTCTCTACTTCATTTCTCTGACAAAATGTAGTGTAAAAGCTTTTTCTGCAGAGGATCCAGAGAATGAGAGGAATTATGTCTATTGATTAGCCGTGTGGGGCCGGCACCAAGAATAGCTCCACCCCGTCTCTTCCTATGGGAATCGTAAAAGACCGTGCAGCAGCGTTCCCCTATGTACTAAAAACATCTACTGCGATCGCCAACCCGCCTGCCAAGCGTGGCAATTATGGTAATACCCCCCACATGAGTGCTGGTGGCACAGGACCATTCGCTGTGGCGTTCTCTTGGGGAGGCCTATTTCCAGCAGTGGACGACGAAAGGCTGATGGATGGATGGATATAGAAAAAAATATATTCTGCAAAACCTTAGTACGTCTAGAAATCCGACCATTGGGGTCGTCATCATTAGTATGGAGGCCTAAAATTTCTCTTAGCTCAGAGGTAACTTTTACCATTATAGTCTTGGATAAACAGTGGATTATTTCCTCATTCACTCAATTTGTTGAATAAAATAATTTGTAGTACAATACATTATAGCCTACAAAGGGGATATCGTATATTATATCTTTTCTTTCTTTTTATATCTATCCCCTCTTTATTATCTTTTCTCGTCATCTGCTTGCCCTGAATGTTGCTGGCTACTATAAAGCTTCATTAACAGCTCACCATCAGACAGGCCGTATGCTTGTTTTCCAACAAACCAAAAATAAGTACTCAGATCTTTTACACATAATTTTGCCTTTAAAAAATAAATTATATGATTATAGACAGTGCCTCTGGAGCTGCTGTAGCCGATACCCAGACTGCGTGAGACGGCTGGTCGGAGGTTCTACTGGAGTATATACACTCACAGTGTGTATTATGTCTACTGTCAATAAGTCCAGGGTACTGGCTCTACAGGTACGAATATTGGCCAAATGAGAACTATTTTTAGTTGTGAACAAAAATATTCCTCCGGACGCTAAGACACAAATTGAATGACTTTTTTTTTATTGCCAACCGTGGCAGATGAGCAAATGATCCACCTGATGGTAAGTCGTAACCGCCGCTCATGGACTTTGGCAACACCAGGGGCCAAGCCGCCACCTACCGTGAGTAAAGTGCTCTTCACAAACCTCGTTTAATGAGGGACAAGTCGTAACGCTGGGGAAACACCGCAACCGTAGAAAGGAACGCTGAAAACGAACCGTCTTGGATGAGATTGTCTCCAGTTGGTATGGATAAACCCTAGTACGGTGCCTCATGGTCCGGTGGTAAAACGGCGATGTTGATACCATATCAAACTGAGAACTTAACTTGAGTGCGTGAGCGTAAATGTTACAATATCACCACCTCGTCTTTTGTGACCGATCTTTATCCTACCTGCATAGTATCTGATTCAGGAGACGCGGTGTTGGTCATGCACCTAGTAAAACCATGCCACAAGTATATATCATACAAGAAGCTCTCTGCTTTAACAATTCATTCGGCAGGGGCACTAATTGTAAGCTGAAATCTGGTCTAGCCATATCTTTATAACTGTCTAAGAATTCAAATTGCAATATCAATGATTTGAAAGAAATATATCTTTGATTCCAGCTCCTAACGAAAGCGTGCTACCCACCGGCTAATGGTCACAGCGTAGTTTCAGAAGCCCTATCTACCCTTCGACTTCGTTACGGTGAACCAGTACGCTTTAGATTCCTCGTAGGTATGCTACAAAGTGCTGGAGGTTCTGGGGACCTGCAAGCCGCTGGACTCAGTTTCATCAACGCTTTACTCAGTAGTGCGCCCACTCCTCAAAGAAAACTGTATTTACAAGCTGAATTGGAACAGGCTGGATTTGATATCGTTGCTTTGAAAAAGGTTAGTCATCAACTATACTGCACTACCATAATTATGCATGATCTTATAATACTGTGTCATATTGATATACTCTATACCAAATACTATATAATATATTTATTCTACAAATAAAAAAAAATTACTCTCTACTTTCATTGCTGGTAGCATTTGGTACCAAGTACCAAGCGGCACAGAGTAAGAAGTGGGAATTGTGCTAGAATTATACGATTAGTGCTGACCGATTCGAATTCGATTAACGACGATTCGAATGGGTTTATTATGTTTTCATATCTAATTGTTTAGCCCTTATACTCCCGGGCGTACCGAGTTAAAAACAGAGTGAAAAATGTGAAAATAGAAAATAACAGTCACGAGCAGGAACTGTTTTCTATTTCCACATTTTTCACTTTGTGTTTAATGTATCTTATACAGAATTTGACATGCTAAGCCATAGCTAAGCATGTCAAATGCTAAAAATACCTATATATAAAAAAATCTAGATAATTGTCTAGGTCTATTTAATATTTTTAGATTCAATAAAAAGTATACGAGCGATAAGCTAACAATGAATAAGCTTTAATCTTTTGATCTATATTTTAGCACTTGACATGCTCAGCTACTCTTAAAAAACAAATTATAATTTGTGAATAAGGAAAAAGAGTATTTTAGTACAGGCGGGAATCGAACCTGCGGCCTACCTAGAGGGCGTTGGTCATTAAGACAAATGTGATAAGGAGATTGGGTATGTCTAAAAGATAGTACTGTAGCTCAGTGGATTAGAGCACTTCCCCGGATAGGAAGGGACGCAGGTTCGATTCCCGCCTGTACTAAAATACTCTTTTTCCTTATTCACAAATTATAATTTGTACTTTAAGCTTTAATCTGATAAAGAAGAGTCCACATCTTTTAATACGATTGATAAATTATATGGTTATCGATTACAATTGTTCAATAATATCAAACATTTTTTGATATGTAAGAAGACGCACATCCCTTGCGACACAAAAATAGCTTCTACGCAGCGTCTGGCAGCAAACTTTAGAGACACAAAGATATGATGTGACTATAATAACTAGCTTTTTTCGTTTGCAATAATCTTCGAATATAAACTTAGTGGTTATATTCTCTTTGTTCGAATATCTGGAAGACATGCAGTAGCACAGGTTCATTGGCATTACTATTTTCATAGTGGTCACTTTATGATGTAGGTTGGTCGTAAACAATAATAAGAAAATATTCCCACTACATAATCGTAATTTTACTCATTAGATTTGCGGATATGCGCTAACATAATTTGTATTGGATAAAAGAATCAAAAAAAAAAAATACTAATGAAATATCTTTTAAACTTAATATTTCGACACACTTTAATCATCAAGTAAATCGTTATTATAGATGGTAGCCAGGCTGCCAAACATGAACGAGCAAGTGACAGCAGAAATAGCCGAATACGAGAGACAGCTAATAGATATCGACTCCCTCAGTGAAAAGGCCCACGTGGCGCAAAAAGAGAAGGATGACCTGAGACACAAACTTGAACTGCTTGAAAAAAGAGTCAAGGTAAATCTGTTATATTTATTCACGAATAGCTACCATATTATGGTGTATGTATTCCTTAGAGATTTTTCGACGGATTTTGAAGTCTTGCTCGCCTGTGATGGGCTATTGTGGTTGATTATGGCCTCAATACCTCTCACTCTGAAGGACTCATGTCATATTTTTTGACATTAGGTATATAAAATAATCCATCAGCCTTTCGACGTCCATTGCTGGACATAGGCCTCCCCAAGAGAACGCCACAAAGAGCGGTCCTGTGCGTTCATATGGGGGATAGTGCCGTAATCGCCACGCTTGGCAGGCGGGTTGGCGATTGCAGTGGATGTTCTTAATACTCGAGGGAGAGCTGCTGCCCACTCCCCCGGAATTCCCTCAGTCGGCTCTTATGACTCCCATGGGTGGAGAGGGGTGGGACAATTCTAAAGCCGGCGCAATTTATAAAATAATAAATAAATTTTATTATTTACCACAAATAAAAGCAAGGAAATATTTCAAAGGTTTTCGATCAACACAAAAATAAGCAGCGTCTACTCGCTACATAATATTTAGGTCTATAGAAGGGGTAGGCAGAGGTGTATTACACACCCACGGTTCACCAGCTATGTTTAAAGTCCCACGTAATTTAAATTGATTTAAAAGAGCTATATTAAAGAGCCGTTGGCCGTGTGCGGCCGGCTTTAGAATTGTCCCACCCCTCTCTACCCACGGGAGTCGTAAGAGCCGACTGAGGGAATACCGGGGGAGTGGGCAGCAGCACTCCCTCGAGTATTAACAACATCCACTGCGATCGCCAACCCGCATGCCAAGCGTGGCGATTACGGCATTATCCCCCATGTCGGGACCGCTCTTTGTGGCGTTTTCTTGGGGAGGCCTATGTCCAGCAGTGGACGTTGAAAGGCTGATGGATGGATGGATGGATATTAAAGAGATCATAACGATCTGTTCAAAACTAATCGTTGACTTCAACGAACTCACTTTCTGCTACCTTCATGATAAAAATGTGTGAATGGTATTGATAATATAACTCTGAATTTTGTCTGAATTTGGTGATAAATATGATAGGTATAATAGTATCCCCGAAGGAGTAGGCAGGGTATAAACCCTGTCTACTACTTCGGGGAAAAACATATATAATCTTTAACTCATCACTCATCATATTGGCACCCATAATACCTATATCAAAATTTAGGTACTCCATATTCGCAATATCACGTATACGCGTAAATATCAGAAAATCTAATCAAGTTGCCAATTATTGCAGATTCTTCAAGAAGAGAAAGGGATTCTCTTATCCCTAGAGAAGTGTTTGAAGGACAAGTGTTGTGAGCTGCAGGAGGAGGTGTCTACATTGCGATCGGAGCACGGCAACTCCAACAGAAAGAAATCATTTGTCATAAAGAAAAAAAACTCGGTGCATAACAATAGAGGTATATTCATAGTTTATAATTACTTGCTTATTTAAGATATTTATAATAAAATAAATAAATCATTGGATTATTTTTCACAAATTATATTATAGTTTATATTAGTGTCGAAATGAAAATTTTTACAAAATTAATATAAATAATATCTATCTATCCAGGTGAATACATTCACTTTAACCTGTTTCTGATATATAATTTCTATTTTCAATCAAGTCTATCAACCAATTAATCATCCTGTTGCAGTGCTCTGCTCGATATAGGCCTCTCTCAATTGCCACCACAGGGTTCTGTGCCTTTCATGTCTATTCCAGCTGTCTTTTTTGGTCATTGGTCCATCAAACCAGAGGCGAGGGCGGTCTTACATTTGCCGATTCGTATTATGTACTCAGGGACCTTTTGGTCCAGGAAAGATCTTTCCTGTAACAGGCAGACGGAGGCCCAAACCTCCCTCTTATCCGCTCCTTATTATGCTTCCCCACCTCCTATCTATTCCTTTCTTTGAAATTGGTGACATGCGAGTGATGTTTTAGCTAGCGTATAGGCTACAATAACCGCTTACATCGGGTGGGCGCCATAATTGTTTGCCACCCCTGTGGTCTACAATAAACCGTGATCAGACCCTTCAAATTTCAGTGTGCTAATTCTACTCGTTGTAAAATACATAAACTTCATTTAATATTTCTAAATAAGGTTAATTTACTTACAGACGAATCATCACCACCAGAAGACGAAGGCATTAGTTCCTCAGAGCGATCTCTTAGTCCTGAAGGTGATCCTCAACGCGAATCTATGGTTTACGAAGTTTTCAATGTCAAAAATGAAACATACGATCTACTGCGAAACAAGCGAACATTGCACAAATTAGAAAATAATAAAAGCAACGATAAGAAATCTTCTGATGAAGATGAAGAAACTACGATAGATGAAGTTATTCAGGAACTACGAAATATAGTTAACCATGCTGAATCAGAACAGCTAGCTAAAGATGTTTTTAACGATGATCACTCGTCTAGATGTAACCAAACCTCTGAAATTAATGTCCCTATTAATGCTTTAGAGTGTAGAAATCATAAAAAAGAAAAAGACAATTCTATTACTACAAGTAGACACAATATCCACATTAAACGCAAAGAAGACTTCACTGATGATAGCGTAGAAGATGAACGAGAATCTGAAATAGTCCCAACAAAAATTTTACCGCATCCTCCTAGGAAATCGAAAAGCCTGCATCATCTTTTCGTGCAACCGTCAGAACAAGGATTATTGTACAAGCCACCAGATCTTTATAATGACAATTTCTATTCGAGTGATGAAGGATCTGATTCTCTGTTAAGTGTGTCTAAATATAATAAAAATAAAAAAGTTTGCAAAAAGCCTTCGGGAACCAGTTTTGATTTTAAAGAGTGCCGAGCTGTATTCAGTTCTATGACTGAAAGAAATAAAGAAGAAAATAAGCCTAAGCGATCCAGGACTCGCTCTAGAGACGAAAATAGACGGACATCTGTAAAACGAAGTGAATCCTTTCAAACTTCAGAGAAGGAATTTCGTCAACGGGAATATATTGACAGCATGTTTTATAATGACACACGCGCTTCGCTTGCCAGCCTGGGTCCATTAGATAGGTCTAATTCTAAATGCAGCCGGGTTGATGAAATAGTAAATTTAATTGAATCCAAAAAACTGACTAAAAGTTTAGACAGAATCGACGAAGGTCTCAACTCCATGGTCGATATCGTAATGCTAACTGAATCGAACAAACCGATTTGGCCATATGAAAGACGACAGAGATCCTGTTCTAGGGCAAGCAGCGACGCAGGAAAAGAAACTCCTTTAATTCCCATCACAAGATCAAACAGTAGATTAAATAGCATACATCACTATGAGTCCAAGACTTGCCCTAAAGAGACAGACAATATTTTCAAAATGGATGGACAGAGATTTTTTAATACCCAATCAAAACTGAGCCCTGGTCTAGACACTAGAGCATTTAATAACTCCACTTTTCTGGTAAAACGTGGTCATAGTAATGCTGGTTTTTATTCTGGCACTCATATGTTGAGAGATGCTCCTGCTAGTATGACCAGTCTTGTTATGAACGGCACTCATAGTCACGGTGATTTAAAAGTAACATCGTCTATGAGTTCTGTTTCAAGTAAATATGGGGCTCACAAAGTGCTCGACATGCCATCTGGGTTGTATTAATAACTGCTACTATTGTTTATTTTAAAACCATCGACTAATATAAGTATTTTGTACCTAATTATTGTGACTAGTGCAATATAGCCTTTTAGAAAGACTAACATGTTAGTGAAGTACTCCCATTTTGAATCGATTACAAACTGATTAAAGTTATGAAATAGAAATTTAATGACTCATATTCTCTTGATAAATAAATTAGGAGCTATGTGCACAAACTACATAAAAATGATAAAAATACATTTCGTTTGCATTTTATATAAAGCGTTTAATCGATTCTAAATAAACGAAACTTCCTGTTCTTATTTATTTTTAAATTAGCCATTATTTTGTAGGTATCTTAGTAATTTTGTTTATTTGCAAAATTGGCTTAAGATCACTCTGTCAATGCCAGTTTTATTTAACTTTATATTTAGAAACGCTACTTAATTTGAAAATACTGCTAAAAAATAATAAAATACCAACTTATGCCTCGTTCACACAGTGTTGCATAAACTAATAGTAGAAAGCTAAAAAGTACTTATATGTGTACTCCTTAATTTTAAAATTTAGTTACTCGTATTTGTTACTAAATCGTTTTAATCGTCACTAGCTCTTACACGGCACCTGTTAGTACCTTGTACTTCACTTGATACGTTAAACGCATTTGGTGGTAGTTAGAAAGCAAAGGACTTGAACATCAATCAAGTAACTATCTACTTTCCGAATAACAGCTTTTATTGCACAGCAGAGAAGAGCAAGTTACTGGCAAATGTTTGCGTGTGTCTGTTCACTGTCTCGTCAGCAACCTTGTGTGGGAATTATGCAACTACGCAGGTGACTATGACGTCTAGTAACTTGTTCTTTGTGATAAACAGTTAAAATATAATGCTAACCCTAATACAATTATAATTAATAAGGGCTCAGCGTTTTATGTCCAACTAGTATATTGATAAAAATAGAAAATATTCTGCCGTTCCTGGACCAGCTCTTAAGGTGATGTCAACGTTACACAGCCAAACGTGACCGGCAGTAGTCTATTTAAATATCATTCAATAGCACCGTATTTTGTATAGTTCTGATAAAAATACAATTCTATCTGTTACTGTAACAATAAAATACACTTAACTTTAAGGATGTATCTTACATTAGTTACTAACACGTATACCAGCTTATGTGCAATTGAAAGTTAAAAAAAACCTATTAATATTATGAGAACGTTAGCGAGGGATTTTGTACTGTGTGATTAGCCGAGAACCAGACAGTAAATATCACATAGTACTATCATCTCGCACTGATCCAAACTGAGTAAACGAGGCATAACTTTGATATATATCACTAGTACTATATGTTTCTTTATTCAAATGTGTTTAGATGTTTGTAACGACTTAGACTAAGGTTAATATTGAGACTAAACGTCTCTTGACTCAGTACCTCGTTTTGATTTCCCTAAGTAAAATTCCACAGCACAAATTATTATCGTGTAAGCTGTAAATATATTATTCGACATAATTTAAAACTCTTATGTTTATATTGTAACTCAAATAAAGACGTGTATATTTGTTTTGTCTGAGTATTGTTTTGCAATATTATTTTACGTATTCCTAGATCACGAGTCTAGAACAAAAATCAATGCAATAAGTATCGGTAGATGACTTGTATAATTTTACTATTAGCGCCTCAATTTATTTGAAACTCTATTTTAAAGAAAAAAATATTTGTGAAAGTGGAAAAAGATAGCTATATTTAGGATTCGAATCTGCGTCCCATCCAATCCGAGGAAGTGTTCTGGACCGCTAAGCTATCGCAATCTCCTAATAGTGACCCTTAATCTCCACTTCTATTTTTTTACCATAGCTGTTATAGCCTACTGGTAAAACCAAGGACTGCAAAGACAGCGGTATCGAGTTCGATCGCCAGTCTGGATTTTCTGGATTTTCCATAATTATATGTATTTGTTTACAAGTTATCACTGGTCGGTTACAAAAGTGAGGATACATGCCTGAGAGATTTAAGAGAGAGATACTACTAAAGAGAGGATAGAAACCGAGTTGAATAAAAAAGGATATTTGAATGGGCCCTTAGCTGGCTTAAATCCACATTTAGACCCGGTCGGTGGTGCTACAGTTGGTACTAAGATTTTCTGATATTTACGCGAATGTTACACATTTTGAAATAAAACTACGTTTACGGAATCTATCGCGTTTACCCAAGGCTGATATGGACTCCGTAAACATAGTTTTATTTCAAAATACTAAGATTTTTTTAATTTCAGGCACCAGGCTCACTTATGTAAAATAAAACTGCCACATTAAAATGTACTCATTATATTATAATCAGAATATTTACATTATGTACAAAACCGTTGGAATTAAAGTCTACTCTCAGCATCTTCCATACACTTGAGGACTGTTTCGTAAACCATACTTTTTGCATCATCAGCCCAGATAAAATCGTAATGATTGAAGGTGTCCCTTATAGGTTTATAAAGACCAATGGTATTGCCAAGTTTGTCTGCTAGGTTGAATAAGTCTTTATAATTTACCTCTTTATCGCTCATACCATAGTGGAGGTAAGCAGGGGCAGTGATCTTAGAGAGGTCGTATTCTGGAGGGGTGAGTCTACCGTAGACTGCTAAGTTGGTGAGAGCGTTATAGTTGTAGCGACGGAAAGCCTTGTAGCGGATGACCTGGCCGTAGTGGGCTACTTGACGAACTGATGCTCCAGCAGGAGCATGAGCCAGGAAGAGTGGTACCATGGTCTGTAAGAAAGACATAGAATTTGTGATGAAGCTATTGATTGTAGTGCTTAGCCCCCAAGAAGGCTATAAAAGCAAGGTACTTTGTACACTATAGTCTAACTAACCTATAATCTCTAATTATTTTAAACACAAAGTGAAAAATGTGAAATCTAAAATAACAGTCACGAGCAGGATTTGAACCTGCTTCTCCTGGATACCGTCCAGATGCTTTGCCAATTCAGCCATCGTGACAATTGCTCCTGACTGCTAATTTCGATAACACATTCATACTTAACGTCTTTGGGTGATTATTAGGTAAAAATCTTAATTGTAAAATTAAGTTTACCTGGTCGGTACAATATATGAAAATACTGCCGACAGATGGCGCAGGCGTACTAAAAATTAAAAACATTTTTTTTAATTTTTAGTAACTACACCGTTACGTTTGACGATGAAAAACTTATGAACGTATGAATTATCGTGATAAAATTGGTGACTTACAGAGTTGAAGTATTCTCTATCGGCCAAACCAGTGATGGTAGATCCGCAGATGGAAGCTAAAATAGAATCAGGGGTGCAGTAGTTTTCCACAAACCAACTGATGAAGTCTTGGCTGCCGAAGATCTCACCCTGACCCATGGCGAATGCCGTAGACTATAAAATAATAGATAAATTTATTATAGAACATACATAGACTGGACGAGACAATGGATTTCCACTTGACATGAAAAGCTCCGCGTGTAACAACGGTAGTTATTCCTACCGTTGTGTTTCGTATGGTACGTGAGAGCGCCGGACGCCCGAACCTCCCCCTATCCTATTCTTATTATCCTTCCTATCCTCTCCTTAGTATCTTAACTATCCTCTCCTTATGGTCCTTCCTATCCACCTCTTATCCCTTTCCTTGCAGTACGCGGGAGTGATGCTTCTGGTGTTGCTAACGTCTATAGGCCACGCAAAACCGCTTACCATCAGGTGGGCCGCATGTTCCACAACCATGTAGTATAAAAAAGATATCTTTTTGCTGCCCATTTTTCGCCCGCGAAACCCATTAGGTTGACCAACGATCTGGTAAAAGCCAATAGAAGATATTGGATGTAGCTGATCCAACAACACTCGTTGTGGCGTTCCTTTGTAATAATAACATTCCATCCGTTATTTTCAATTTTTTTTGGCCGTGGGGGGCCGGCTTTAGATTTTCCCACGGGAGCCGACTGAGGAATACCGGGAGAGTGGGCAGCAGCACTCCTTCGAGTATTAACAACATCCACTGCGATCGCCAACCCGCCTGCCAAGCGTGGCGATTACGGCATTATCCTCCATGACAGGACCGCTCGTTGTGGCGTTCTCTTGGGGAGGCCTATGTCCAGCAGTAGACTTTGAAAGGCTGATGGATGGATGGATGGATCCGTTATTTTTATAACTTTAATAATATTTTCCCCCTCACCATTATTCCGCTTACACTCATTGTACCAAGCATTTTTCACTCACCTCAATAACGTTCTCGTAGGGCGCCAAAGACTGGAACATGGAGACATCATTGTTATCAAAGAAGGAAGCTGGAGCCAGTCCTTGGAATGAGATAAACTTCTTATTGTACTCTGGCTTCAAAGAATTCAGCACTAAGAAGCTGGTTCCACCTTGGGAATGCCCAATATAGTGGAGCTTCTCTTGACCTGTTCTTGCCAGAATATAATCAACAAACGCAGCAACGTCGATGTTGCCGATCTCATCCCAAGAGAACTTCCAGAAGTTCTGGTTGAGTACACCCCCATTAGGGTTTAGTGAAGTATGTCTTCTTGAGTAGTAGTTGCCGCGGGCATTGCCTAGCCAGACGTCATAACCAGCCTCGGCAAGGGTGTAAGCTGAAAGGCATAAATACTATTATACTTTTATAGTTTGTAGTTTTTAGTATACTTTGTACAGGATTATATTTTCTGTGCAGTTGGCAATTTATAATGCGTTATTGAACTTTTTCCTAAAAAGAAAAATTTTGAATGCTCGGAGTTTGGAAATGTGCCCGGTAGACGGCAATAGGCTCGCCCCCTTTTACGTGGGACTTAAACATAGCTGGCGAACCATGGGTGTGTAATACGCCTCTGCCTACCCCTTCGGGGAATACAGGCGTGATGCTATGTTTGTTTGTTATATTTATAATGTGGCATCTCCAGGACTAATAAGATACTTATTTTCTTATTATTTTTTAATAGTGAATCTAGATGTAGTATCCATTTTCAATAAAATTTCCCAAAACTAAAATATTCACATTTATTAATCTGTTAAATTATACGTTATTAATACTGATACTAAAACTTCCACAATAAGCGATTTCTCCTTCTTAAAATGTGAAAATCTAAACACGTGCTCTCTGGGACTCCATCTGTTTCTAATTCAGTTTTGCAAAATAAATGTAGCCAAGTTACCCTTATAATATCTTTCAGTGAAAGTCCCGTCGAAATCATCATTTATATGGCTACTACTACTTATCATTTCCCTTGCGGGGTAGGCAGAGAGAACAGAGTGCCGAGAGGCTCTATTCTTGCATACATCTCTCGCTTCCTCAATATTCATAATTCTCTTCATACACGCAGTTTCGGAGACTCCTAGCCCCACCTTCCTTCAATAAATGTCAGATTTGGTCTAGGTAGGTGAGTCTCACCGCCGAAGGAATGTAACATAGTTCCAGTGGCCCGCCAATAAAGGCGGAGAGACGGCACACGGCAGGTTTCTTTAGTGGATGAAGGCCCCACACTACCCTGTTGGTTGCCTCGAACGACGGGGTGTGCGGTTAGGAAAATTTCTTCTAGCAAAAAAAGGGCGAAGGTGGGTCTCGGTCTCCCCCTTCGCATTGCATATCTTCATAACCAGTCGGTCTTCCGGCATTCTTTCCACATGTCGGAACCATCAGAGCATTCCCTTTCGCATCTTTACACCAATACTCAGTCGTTACGAATGCGGGTAGTCAGCCTAATTATATGACTAAGCATGTTAAATGTCTTAAAAGAACATTATTATAATTACGTTTTTAGACACAACGCCAGCAAAGTTAAGATCCAGACCGATATTAGACAATAATACAAATTGATTGATTGATTAATGGCGCGACATTTGTACGTGATTTCTAAATACAAACGATAATGACTGATTGATTTGGAACTGATAGACTGATAACGTTGCGTACGTTATCATTAAGTCCTTGATATTCCTATTCTTATGGAATTCAGCTTTTTCATTGTTTATGGTGACTAATTAATCCACCTGATGGTAAGTGGTAACCGCCGCTCATAGTACTAAGAATATTGTCAAGCCTCTGCTCACTATTTCATTTCCCTGGTGGGAAATGGTTGAATGGATGGCAATCTCCTGCTACAACCAAAACACCAAGATGCTTCACACGGCAGACGGTGATACCTACTTGCTCGGGCCTGATAACAAGTGATTACTCCCACTTGGTACCCAAACCTACCAACAATAAAGGATGGGATGATAATAGCTTACTTCCTTTAGACTCCTCGTATGGTAAAAAACGGGGTGAGATCACTTATATTCGTGATCACCAGAAACACTTTGTTTGTTAAGTATGTTTAGTGATATATTTTTCATTTTTCATAAACTGGTTTTTTTACCCGACTATGGCGAAACCAAATGTGGGTTATGATTTTGTATTGTATGTATGTATTTACGTATATTCTTCCGTAGCGCCTAAACTATGAATGATTATAACTATGATGCTTTTGATGAATAAGTTGTCATTAAACACAAAGTGAAAAATGTGAAATCGAAAATAACAGTAAGGATCCTGCTCCTGACTGTTATTTTCGATTTCACATTTTTCACTTTGTGTTTAATGTATATTGCTAAGCATGTCAAATGCTAAAAATATATATCAAAATATCTATTGTAGTTGTCAATCGATTCATTATTATGGCCCGGGTAACATATATATAATATATAATATAGGCTGTAACATGTATGTCTGAAACACCTTTTTTTTTTTGGGCCTGCACATACTAGAGAAACCCCTCGTGTGCCGTCTCTCTGCCTTTATTGGCGGGCCACTGGAACTATGTTACATTCCTTCTGTGGTATGTCTGAAACACCTACAAAATTATAATACTCGAAAGAGTGCTGCTGCCCACTCCCTCGATATTCCCTCAATCGGCTCTTACGACTCCCATAGGTGGAGAGGGGTGGGACAATTCTAAAGCCAGCCCTTGACGGCTAGGCGTGCGGGGCCGGCTTTAGAATTAGTCGGGTTACAGTTTCTAAATTTTATACTTACTCGACTAAAAGTTTGACAAACAATTTTACGCCCACCCGGTGGCACGCGGTATCAATATCACTTTTTATATATGTATATCCTAACTATGATAAAGATGTAATAGAGCTGTGTCTGTACATTTAAGATATTTGAAAAATAAATACTGTATTAAGCTATACTTGAAGGCGTGTCTAAAAACAAAATTTTTTTTAAATATTTTTTTTCTTTAGCGCATCACAAAAACTACTGAACGGATTTTGATGCAACTATTTTTATTTGATAGCTCTTGATGAGACTTAAAAACTAGTAGGTACGCATACATTTTATCCCGTTACTATATCCGGAACCTGAGATATAACTTAAAAACTAGCTTCAAAGGCTAGTAGCTGATAAAAGCATATCAAGTACCTATTTTATACTCTACTAGCTCACCCGGCGAACTTCGTACCGCCATATTTTTTTTCGTTAATTTTGCAATACAAAATATTATAGTACTAATATCGCTATTAAAAAATAGGGGTTGGCAGTAGAAAGGTAAAAATTTAGGGTTGTGTGTATATATGTTTTAATGCCAAATCTTAAAACATTAAATTAAAAAATTTTGCCCACAAAATAAAAATATATTTTTGGGGTGGACCACCCTCATCACTTAGGGGTATGAAAAATAGTTTACATCATATTATCTCTCTACTGAATATACACACAAAATTTCATAATTATCAGTCAAGCCGTTTCGGAGGAGAATGGCGACAAACACTGTGACACGAGAATTTTATATATTAGATATTTACAACTGAATAATACCTATTTCACTAAGCAATCTTGATTAAAGGAAAGAACTAATCGCTTAAATCCAATTATCGATACGACTAACACGTGGCCCATTTAAATGCTAATGTTCTAATGCTGAAAATTTTATCAGATCCTTATATCAAAATAATTTAAAATCCAGTAAGGCGTTAATGATTCATACATATCAAGACATCTGATCAAACATGGCCAAGTTTTTTAATATATTACGGTAGCAAACAAGCTACGGGCTACCTGATGTTCATGGATTCAGCAATTGCAGAAGAATAGGCAAGTGACTGCCTACTCAATAATTACGCTCAAGATTAAAAGGAATAAGTAGTACTGGAGGAAGATCTTTATCTGCCGTAATACACATACCTATATGTTTCACGTCTTTCTAAACCACTATTCGGACCTATCAACTTTTACTTGATATCAAACCCTATAACCAGTGTTTAATGTTTAAAGTTCTCCATCTCTAGCTGTCACATTTCTTTTTTATAATTCTAGATTCTGATCATCAAAAGTATTGTTATCAATTTGCTTGTCTTGTATTTAAAGGAAATATACTTTCCGCCAATACAGGCGGAAAGATGACACACGCGCGTGTATATTTAGTGCGTGAGGGCCTCACCCTCCCCTGTTCATTGCCGCGAACGACGGGGAGTGTGGTTATGTACATGTTCTTCCCGCCGTATACTTTACAGAAGATTTTTTCATCATGGTATCCTACTAAATGTGAAAGTTTCTCTGTGTTACTCAATCACGCAAAAACGGCTGAACGGATTTGAATAAAATTTAGCACACAGATAGTTGCGTGTCGTGACCACAACTTAGTTAATGGTCACTTTATATTGTGGCCGACAATTTCATGAAGTGAAAAAAATTTGTTCCTGTAGAATAATATTGAGCCATAGAGTGCAGTACCGGCTTATACAATATAAATTGACCCAAGTCTGAGATCCGCGCGGACGAAGTCACGGACAGCAGTAACACATAAACACATTTAACTATTATGATTTTGTTATCACTAAACGCGCTCTGAGAACAACGCCCTCACCTTCGTGCAAATTCCTATGTTTGCAGATAATATTTTTTATCTCTAATAATAATTACGCACCCTGCGAAACTACAAACTATCAAACGTTGTTTAAATAGTGACTATTGCTAATTTGATTACTTATTGATAATACATAGGAAAAATAACTTGGGTGAGGTGGCGCGTATGCTTTTCACATAGGTACATTACTGTCCTGGAAAGTGGGAGGTGGGCACGTGTCTGACATTAACATAGGATATTTAGTTAGCAATATGTATTGAGAGATTATTAATGAGGAAAAAGAGAACTTTAGTGCGAAGTTCTCTTTTTCCTCATTCACAAATAATGTGTTTTATAAAGTAGCTGAGCATGTCAAGTGCTAAAATACAGATCAAAACGTATTGACAGACTTCACAATAGTAGAACAAATCTATCAAGAATGCTTGACTCAGTCACGATGTTTCACTTCATCGGGTTATGATAAATCTGAGAACAAATACGTTCAGAATTTTGAAAAATCACATGTGCATGGAAACGTCTGTTAATTGTGTTATGTTAGAATTGCATAGGTATTACGTAGATGTATGTTCCATTGAGCTCTAATAAAGGGGGAGGCGCCCTTATATTCATATACCTAGTAAAAGTCACTTACTTCGGCTGTCGTCCGCCATCTTAATAGTTACGATGACAGCGTAATTTGGGTGTGTTCCGATATACACTGCGAGCACTGTAAGGTGTGATGTCAATTTAGTATACTGTAAAGTCGTTCCCTTATAGTTAGCTATAATGGTTACTGTTTTTAACGGAATGCAGTTCAGTATACTGATCTGTCATTACTTTCATTTCATACAAAGTATTGGTTTTACACTGCAATAAACACAATTTCCTTACTTTTGCCATGTTTGGGTATCTTTGATTTACAATATTCAATAATAATAATAATATTCCATAGTGCGTTGTTATATTTATGGAAGCTGTTGATCACGTGATATCACAGTGCTCGCAGTGTATATCGGAACAAGGCCTTTAACTGTTGTATGTCAGCTGTCAATTAGGGATGCAGGAAGACCCAACAACTATCGATATATCGATGTTTTAAAAAATATTGATATATTAAATATTCTTTATTTAAAAATATTTAATTTGCGCTATTAGGTTCCAACCTAGCATCCACCACTAATTATTTATGATTTTTATTCGTCACAAATTTTCATATAGTGGGAAGAAGCCAACCATTTATTAATTTTGTGTGCTCGGAATGAAGTGGTGAGCAGTGGCTTAGCTGCATACCATTAAATAAATTACTTTTTATTAATTTATCAAATTGATTAATCATTTGAATTGTATTATTATTAGCATTCAAAGCAAGTAAATACTTTTGTTACACAAGATAAGAAAAACAAAATAAAAAGGAACAACTATAAAATATCAATAGTGTAACAAAGGTAGCCAGCTCAGTTTTTGTAGTGCTAATTGCAAAACACTGATTTTCAGCTGGCCCTACAATAAACCTTCAACTTAACTTATTATTATCTTTTCAGACAATTTTACAGCGAGCATAATCCTGTAAAGTTCTTCAATCTAAATACGTCACTCTCTAGCATAAAAATAATCTACACAAAAATAGCCATCCCAGCCAGGAGACCTTCTCCACTTAAAAAATAGTAGCCTTTGTCCTAATCTGTACTCCAGAGTTTTAAATAAGTGACAATTCGTGATGATTGGTTAAGTAGTTACGGTGTCAAGAAATAGCAAATAAACGAACTTACTTTAACATTTATAAAAATAGTTAAACTCTCATCGCCGTAAGATTGCTGGAATTCAGTCATAAGAAAGGCCTCAAAATTGTATGGTTGTAAAGTATAAAGTGAAAAAGAATTTAACCGATATATCGATATATATTCTGCAAGCCTATTGCCAATATGTTCCATGCTGTCAACAATATATTTATAATAACGATTTTTGCCTAAAATCTGCGGAAATACAGTGATTTTAACAGAGATAAAAGATAAAACAGATGACAACATGTTCAGTACTTCAATGCAGCACGAAGAAAAGTAATACCCGATTATCCATCCATCGTACTCGTCAAGAGTAACATTACGAGCCCAAAATCGATGGGGTTATGTCATTTTATAACGGAGTTCTTATAGCCACTTCTTAGCTTCATCATCAGACCCTGGAAACCATCTAAAGAGAAATTACTCGTCAAGGTGAATCAAACGAGTCTAAACTCGATAGGGTTGCACCGTTTCATTATAGAATTCCTATGTCCACCTTCCAGCTCCATCGTCAGACCAGCTCCATGTCATCATAATATTATATTGTCACGTCAAAGCGTCGCCACGCTAACACCGGGTTTTACCCTCCCTCCGCATTAGATGTTTCACAGGAAGGTGCAGCATAGGACGGCCTCCCGCCAGAAAGACTGACGACCTGGTCTAAACCGCAAGCCCAATCCCCCCCCCCTTGGATGTAATCACTAGAGCGTCGGTGTGGAATATCTGTAGTCGATCCCATGACTCTCCATTATGACGGAAGAAGGCGCCGCGGTCATGTTTTAGTCGTTATTGTGGCTCATGAACTCAACACAAGAATCGAGCCTGTATGACATCAAGCTCGACACTCCCCCTGGATCCTGTTGGTACCCCAGTGACGTGCGTAAGCTTGCATTTTGGACCATGTTAATAAAAAAAAAGGACCGCTTATTGTGGCGTTCTCTTAGGGAGACCTATCACAAACTAATATAGGTATGTTTGGTCTTAGAGTGAACGTCTATACCCAGGATAAAATTATTATTTATTTCTTTATGCTTTTTACAACCCAAATCTATTCAATAAAGTGTTACGCCCTTAATTTTCTGTTTGTTTAAAAAGAAGGCATACCTGATTGATCTATCAACCACTAGCTCATATGACTGAATGGATTGGGTTGCAATTTGACACACATGTAGATAAAGATTTACGCAATTAAAAAAAACCTTTGTCCACCCAAAAATTTATAGATCGCTCGAACGACTGAAGGCGCGTAAAAAATATCGATATTTTTTACGCGCTTCTCTAGCAGAAATTCCGCCATTTTTGTATTTCAAAGACTTGGCTCGGTAAATTTGTAGTCATTTCCTCTCCCCCTTTATTAGAGCTCAATGGTATATTCAATATGGGAATCGAATAGACAATAAACATCATTATTTAAACTGCCATGTGCATTACAAATATAATTGCATTTTATGTTAACGCAGTGTTTACTTTGACATCATTAGCAAACGAGAGGTTACCAAATTACACATTTTTTGTTTAGGTGGGAAAAAATTTACCCTACCGCACACCCCGCCGTCCGGGGCAACGAACAGGGTAGTGTGGGGCCCTCACCCACTAAAGAAACCTGCCATGTGCCGTCTCTCCGCCTGTGTTGACGGACCACTGGTACTACTATGTTGCATTACTTCAGTAATTACCAAATTATACCTGGTCATTTGGAATAACTATTTCGGTAAATACATTTTACTAGATATTCGCGCAACTTCCTCCGCGTGGATTTTAAAATATAAATACGTCACTCCATGCCACATTAATTGTCTAGTATATTTTTCTGCGCATCAGATTATAATGTATTCAAAATTTCAGGATGTTGTGTTTCATGTGTGTCCCAGTAGTTACGGTGTGAAAGCGTGACCAATTATCGCACTTTTTAACCGACGTCAAAAAAAGGATTAGGTTAAACGCAGAGTGAAAAATGTGAAATCGAAAATAACAGTCACGAGCAAGATCTGAACCTGCATCTCCTGGATACCGTAAAGATGCTTTGACAATTCAGCGTCACCCAAAGACGTTAAGTATGAATGTGTTATCGAAATTAGCAGTCAGGAGCAATTGTCACGATGGCTGAATTGGCAAAGCATCTGGACGGTATCCAGGAGATGCAGATTCAAATCCTGCTCGTGACTGTTATTTTCGATTTCACATTTTTCACTTTGTGTTTAATGTATATTGCTAGGCGTGTCAAATGCTAAAAAAATATATAAATATATAAATAAAGGAGGAGGTTCTCAATTCGTCGGAATATTTTTTTTTGGACCGATTTGCAAAATGATGTTTTTGTTTGATAGGGTACTTTCCAGGTGGTTCCATAGTCATCAGGTAAGGATCTGATGATGGTATCCTTGAGAAATTGGTGGAATTCTTAAAATTGTATAGGCAATTTTAACGTTTTTCTTATTTCCTTGTCAAATTTTTTTTCGTTTAGGGAGGCCTGCACATCAGGTACGATCTACTCTAATCTATTTTATAAAAAAAAAACACTAAAAAGCAAAAAATAAAACATTAAAAAAAAAAGAAAACCGCCTACAAGTGCGCCCAGGAACTAAAAAGCAATAAATAATTAGTATTTAGATACGATTTCCGTGCTAGACACCTACTGATGTGTTTGAAGCTGGTGCCAAGTCCAACATTAACAAAAACAATTCATAATAAATACTTAGATAACATTAAAAACATTTTTGGCAATAAATTATCTCGAATTCTCGAAATTAATCAGTTAATATCAGTATAACAGAGAATAACAGCTTACCTAGAGCACTGCCAGGGCCTAGCACGATGAAGTCAGCGGAAGAAGACAGGAGCCCATGCATGATGAAGACCACAGGCCTGGGGCCAGGCTTATTGTGGTTGTCTCTGCCGTGGGGGATCCTGTGTGTTTCGAGGATGTAGCCATCTGAGGTGATGATGTTGTGCGTCTCTTGAGGGTAGCCGTATTTTTGGATCAGGCCGGGCTGTTGTCATAAAAATTATAACTTAATAGGTACGGATAATATTTTCTTAATAAACTAAATAGCTCGTCTCTACGTCGAAAGGTCGTCGCTTTCAGTCACAACATAAGCGATATTTTTGTATGTAATACCTATACCTTACGATTAAAATCAGTTTAGTGAATCAATATAAATATGGTGAGTTCCTTGATACTCATGTCTGCTGATTAATAATAATATATCTTGAGCAGTTTCTTGACCTTGACTTTAAAGGTCGAATATCTCATTACATTTTAAAGGTCTTGCCAATGTTCTGAGTTTTCGTGCAGTGTTGAGGCTACGAATCCCATACAATACTTTGATTAATCTAGAAGTGGTTATTCGGAGTT
Organism: Leucoma salicis; assembly: GCA_948253155.1. NCBI lineage: Eukaryota > Metazoa > Arthropoda > Insecta > Lepidoptera > Erebidae > Leucoma > Leucoma salicis. Next base: position 3,229,248 of record OX411812.1, read on the forward strand.
TCGTTGGCTGAAAAGGAGTGATAGCCTAGTGGTAAAACCAAGGACTGTAAAGACAATGGTATCGAGTTTGATTCCCAGTTCAAGGCCACAGCACACACCTCTGACTTTACGAGATTTTTCTAGAATATGTGTATTTTTTGACGGGCCTCGTGGCGTAGTCGGTAGTGTAACCGACTTCCATGCACGAGGTCGTGGGTTCGATTCCAACTCAGGACAACTATTGGTGTGATGAACACAGATATTTGTACAGCGTCGGGGTGGTTTCAAAAAACAAACAATAAGTTTACAAAAAATAAGTAGTATATGTATTATATCCGTAATCTGGTACCCATAGCATAAGCGTAAAGCTTAGTTTGGGACCAGAGGACGTTGTATGAAAATGTCAGTGAATATTTATAATTATTTATATTTTATTTATATTTTGTTTACAAATTATTACTGCTCGGTGAAGGAAATCATCGTGAGAGATTTTCTCGACGTTTTGTGAAGTCTGCTGCCCCCACTATGCCAGTGTTAATTCTTCTATTTCATATATGTGAAATGAAATGGTGAGCAGCGGCTTGACAATACTCTCGGTATAGTTGAGCGACGGTTACCATTTACCATCAGATGGGCTGCGCTCGTCTGCCATCATACGCAATAAAAAAAACTTATTACTAGAATTAAATTCTGTCTTTTCATTAAAAAAGTCGTTCCATAAAAAAATCTTTCATTTTTTTGTGAATTTTTCCATTAAGTTTTTTAAATAGTTATTCTGCTATTCCGGTTTGCAACAAATCAGAGATTATAAAAACAACTACAACCCTTTTTAAGTTGTCCAGTTTTTCTTAATAATGGTGTAACTAACCCGACTTTGTTTTATTTAGATACATAAGGCTAGTGCCTTTGCCCGTGGCTCCGCCGCTACCAAAAGCTAGTTTTTGGGTTATTACTCAGATTGCCGATATAGTAGCGCTATAAAATGTGTACCAGTTCTTAAAGTCTAATCGAGAGCTATCAAATAAAAAAGTTACATCAAAATCAGTTCAGTAGTTTTTGTGTGATGCGCGAACGAACAAATAGACAAACAGATAAACAGACAGACAAAAAATCTAAAATAATCGTTGTGTTTAGATACGCCTCTATAGCCTAATTCAGTCATTTTTTTCTCAAATATCTTAAATGTACAGACATAGCTCTGTTACAACTTTATAATAGTAGGTATAGATTAATATGGTCTTAGAATAATATGGTGATATTAATTCATAGCAGACAATGCCATTGGCGTATAACTTTTATTTTTAATCTATTTATTGCTTTCTGTGTTTTTTCTTATCATAAGTTTAAATAGTACATTAACATTATGTAGTTGGACCTTCAATCTATAAGAAGTGTAACGTATCGATATGCAAATTTTTCATATCGATAATGCAAAAGACGAATCAGTTTGTATGAGTGAATCACTACTGGGACTTCCCTACGAACTTCTTTTAAAAGGTAGGTACAATAACTCTCCAGAGGCCCGCCATTGCAGGCGGTGAGACAGCACACGACGAGTTTATTTAGTGGGTGAGGGCCCCACACTACCGTGTTCGTTGCCCCGAACATGTTACTTCCATGCTCGAACGACAGAGTGTGCGATTAGGTAAATATTTTCCTGCCTTAACAAAAAAAAAGTTGTATTAACTCTGAAAATGTTGTAAGTATATTAAGAGAAAATGTGACTCTAAGGCAGTAAATTATTGGCATTATTTTGGCATTAAATTAATTTACTGAGAGTAGAGTAAATATTATTTAAATATCTATCCCGTAAAAAGGGTAGTTTCTGTCGTACCAAAGAGTACGTACGAATCTATAAAGTAGATTGATTTTTTTAAATTTATTTAAGGCTTCGGCAGTACCAACAGCCTAATAAAAACTTAAAAACCAACATCGTTATTCTCTGATCACAGATAAGTTTAATTCGTCAAAACAAGTCTAGTTGAAGTCAGTCATATAAAATTAGCCAGTGAAACGGTGGTGACCTTACCGAAGCTTCTATGGAGTTTTGGAAACAACAGTAAAAAACACGTTATGTCGCACTACATCACTTGTCAACACCTATGCTCATACACAAATAGTTAATAAGCAAAAGGCCACCACTTTTATAACACACCACATTAATACTTGAAATAACACAAGTTTAGGAAAATAATGCAGAGCGACGACATGATCTTCTTTATGTTCCCGCCAAAACTCCATAAGGAAGTTTGACATAAGGACTACAAATATCCATGAACGTGGAACTAGGACTGCACAGATGGCTGAATGGTTTAGATACCGACTTCCTAGCCGAGTGTTGTGGGTTCCATTCCTACACAGGACAACTTTTCTTAACTAAACTATACCGAGAATATTGTCAAGCCTCTGCTCACTATTTCACTTCACATATATGAAATGACAGAATTAACGGCTATCTTCTGCTACAACCTTAAGACACCGATGTGCTTCATGGCCGGTCACACGGGAGATGGTGGTACCAACCCGCTCGGGATCGATAGCAAGTGAGTACTTCTACTTGGTACCCAGCCCTACCGCCAGTCATGCAATGGATGATAATAACTTACTTCCCTTAGCCGCCTTGTACGACACCCGTGGGAAAGAATGGGGTGGGGACACTTGTATTCCTATCCGTCACCACACGGCGTGACATTAAAAGGGTTAAAAAAGAAAAAGAGACTCACCACATCAAGCGACGAGTCCTGTTCAATATCAGTGGAGTAATGCAATTGTGGTGTTGATCTGATGAGCTGTTTTGCATAGTCTGCGTACGGAGACATCCTGGCTTTTGCTAAGGCCACGAGGGCCAAGAATATTAAAACTTTTAGCGCCATTATACAGTCATCCGTGTACTATGACAGGAAATAATAGCATCTCGTATTTATGTGCGATGTTATCGCGACGACTTATCAAAAGATAAAAGTTGTGCAAATTATAAGTGACTAGTTTTTTTTGGGTTTTCATTTGTTGTAATAAGTAAGCTTCTGGTCGGGACTACGCATAACGTCCCGTGTGTCGCGAGCATGACATGATAGCTTAGTTGGTAGAACGTTTGGAACAACAATCTAGAAAGCACAGGTTGAAACAGTAATTGTGCATTCTATTTTTTTTTTTTTTTTTTTTTAATTTGTTATCCTTGATTTCAACTTCTCACGCTTTGTTTTCTGTTAAATAGCCGAGCACATCAAGTGATTATATATACCTACTAGCCTTTGCAGTCGCAGTCAAAAGCTAGTTTTAAGCGTGCGATGCGTTACCATGCGTAGCGATTACGGCATTATCCCCCATGACGGGACCGCTCGTTGTGGCGTTCTCTTGGGGAGGCCTATGTCCAGCAGTGGACGTTGAAAGGCTGATGGATGGATAAAAATAAAACAAATGTCTAGTTTAGTTTTTGTAAATTAATAACTTTATAGCAGCCGAGTTAAAGTAAATAAGTATTTTTTTTAAATACTATATTCAGAAAAAGTGATTAATTAAGGAAATAAGCAAGGTTAACCTAATGGTAAGACTAAGGATCTTGAGTTCTATTCCCGTTCCGAATTCGAGACCTCTAATTTTTTATGACCTCTGATTCCTCTACACCTCTAATATTTTTGACGGGCCTCGTGGCGTAGTCGGTAGTGTAACCGACTTCCGTGCACGAGGTCGTGGGTTCGATTCCCACTCAGGACAACTATTTGTGTGATGAACATAGATATTTGTACTGCGTCTGGGTGTTTTCTATCTATTATATGTATGTATTTACAAAAAAAGTAATATATGTATTATATCCGTAATCTGGTACCCATAGCACAAGCGTTAAGCTTAGTTTTGGACCAGAGGACGTTGTGTGAAAATATCCGTGAATATTTATTGTGGGTATAATAAATTCTCAAATAATTATTTATATCTCGTAGCCAGATCATAAAATTGGGCACTTAATGATGTTGCCAACTATTTCATGAAACCGACTCTATTTTTTTTGTTTAGGCGGGAAAAATGTACATAGCCGCACACCCCGTCACTCGTGGCAACGAACAGGGTAGTGTAGGGGTGTCTCTCACCCACTATAAAGAAACCATCCGTTTGCCGTCTCTCCGCCTGTGTTGACGGACCACAGTGGTACTATGATGGATTACTTCAGTGGTCCGCCGGCGGCTTACCCTTTCGGGTACCCTCTACTGAGCGTCGCATCTTCGTGGGATCATGAACCCTAACAAAACCTACTTTTTTGTATTCATAATCTGGTTTAAAATTTTTTATTGTACTGTATTCTCATGCGATAACAATGAGCTTGGATTTTTATTCTGAACTAGCTCTGACCCGCGATTTCGTTTGCGTGACTTCAATATACATAAATACATTGCATTATTGCGCAATAATAATATTTAAACAAAAATAACTATCCCACAGGAACCGTCCATTTTTCCAGGATAAAAGTAAATACCTAGTACAAAACCGATAGTAACACATGCCCGATCTGAAAGAAGATTGTGTGATTTTGTAAGTAAGGTAAGGAGTTATTTATGATATTTTTGTGTACTTTTTACATATCTACTCATTTTATGCTTATGCGGGAAAAACATTCCTAACCACACACCGTGTCGTTCGGAGCAACAAATAACCTGCCGTGCACCCGGAGGACTCCTAGAACTGCTTGACATATCCTCATTAGTTACCCCCTTTTTTTTTTTTTTTGTTTAGGCGGGAAAAAATGTACCTAACCGCACACCCCGTCGTTCGGGGCAACGAACAGGGTAGTGTGGGGCCCTCACCCACTAAAGAAACCCGCCGTGTGCCGTCTCTCCGCCTTTATTGGCGGGCCACTGGAACTATGTTACATTCCTTCGGTGGTCCGCCGGCGGTCATTAAATTAAAAAAGAAACGATATATATAAATTAGTGCATTTTATTTTACAGTAGGTATGGACAACTAATGTTACGTACCTTATAGATTGCCAGAATGAGTAGGTATCATCAAAAACTCTTTGTTTCGTTTTAACAAATAAAGTCATAAAATAATTAACTTACCAATCAGTTGTTTATTGTTAAGACTTTATATTTACGACAATTTTTACGACAGATAAGATGTTGATATACTTTTAAATATATATCAGGGAAGTATACAATATGTTGTTTGAGTAATAAAATATTTATATTTGGGTTGGGCGCTGATTTTCTTCTTCCGTGTAGCGGCACGTTTTATTATCTTATCTCGTACGGGTACGCAAGCCATACCTTTTTTTTTGTTAAAGGCTGGAAAAAGTGTACCATCGCATCGTTCGAGGCAACGAACAGGGTAGTGTGGGGCCCTCATCCACTAAATAAACCCGCCGTATGCCGTTTACGGTTTCGCAAATTTCAAGAATACAAACCCTTTTTTGGGCGACTGTGGCTTCCTCGTGTAGCATGCGCCAACCAAGACTATTGATAAACAAAATAGTACAATATCTTAAATCGTAGAAGTCCTTGGTCTTATCGCTAGGCTATGAGAGCACTAGTTGGTTTTCCTACTAATCCCAGAAACATAACCCAAGGCGTTCCTCGTGGCGTAGTCGGTAGTGTAACTGACTTCCGTGCTTGGTAGGATTCCCACTCGGGACAATTGTTTGTGTGATGCACACTGATATTTGTATAGCATCTGGGTGTTTTCTATCTATTATACGTATGTATTTCCAAAGAAAAAAAAGTAATAAATGTATTATATCCGTAATCTGGTACCCATAGTACAAGCGTTAAGCTTAGTTTGGGACCAGAGGACGTTGTGTTTCCAAGGACATTTCACAAAATTCACGAATATTTATTTATTTATTTCCTTTTTTGCAGACATGTAGTTTCTTGAAAATCACAGTGGGCAAAAAATATCAATTACATACTTGTAAAACTCACCTGGAAAAGTGAAGGCTGCTTCTGACTGAGGAGTGGCCATCTATATTTATTTATTTGCGTATTGTGTGGTTGATATAAAGATGATATAAAAAGCTCTAAAGGAACAATATACATTAGGCCATGATATCATAGCATGCAAATTTATGTAATATATACCTATATAAATTAAATTCATATGACTAATTCAATCAATATAAAATACAGATAATTAATACAACTTAAATAGATAGTAATATTTTTATCTTATGTTGATGTCAATTTATTTTATGAATTAGTGTTTTACCATATCATCGGTGTCTCTGTAAGTCTCTGTAAACGAGCAACTATTATACCACCAAACTCCAAACCAAATTGGCACCAAACTCCTTTCATATTCTCCTCGCTACTTATCTCGTCTAAGCTTTTAGTTAATTTCGGTTTCATTTAAAATCAAAGTTGTGGACCATTTTTTTTTTATTTAGACGGGAAAAAATTTACCTAACCTCACACCCCGTCGTTCGGGGCAACGAACAGGGTAGTGTGGGGCCCTCACCCACTAAAGAAACCCGCCGTGTGCCGTCTCTCCGCCTTTATTGGCGGACCACTGGAACTATGTTACATTCCTTCGGTGGGAAAGTTGTGGACCCTGCCACAGCCACGAAACAAGAAGAAAAAGAAGTCAATTATTATTGTGAGCTATTAACGCCTGGGAGAAAAGATTTGCACTTTTGGGGTGTAATAATATGAGTTTTAGGTTAGGAAAAGTTGTTTTGAATTCTCAATTATACAAAATCCGCTGCTTTATATGAAAACAGTAAAATAAATTCTAAACGAGGTCTTGTGAGCTTTAAATTAAGTGATAATTATGTAACGATTGGTCACAGTAGTTTCTTGCGAGGGCAAGACTATACGGCAATGGTCATGGCCCTTGCCTCCAGACGTTAGGATACCTAATTATTATTATTATTGGAGCGGATATTGTTTCTTTACAATGTAAACTATGTACGTCAGTGGAATACCTCATTATATTTCATACAGTATTCTAATTTTCATTTAATTAAAATAATTAATGGTGTTCGTGACAGGATTTTAACCACTCACAGTGACGTCCCGCCAAAAAGTGATGCTGGTGACTATTGGTGACAGACTAATTGGTGACAGACTAGTTAGGTTCTTAGACAGTAGTTAGAGGTTGGTGATAAACCACAAGTAGATATAAACTTATGAATGCTTTCGTCAATGCTCGACAAAAGGCTACATTGATTCGGCCATAGAGTATGTAATGAGCACACACAGAAGTCTGTATTCTACTTAAATTAAAATAATAGCAAATCGCTTAAATAAAACTGCTGAGCGTTATTGTAAATGTCATTATATAAGAATCATATTTACAAAAAACGTACAGAAATCGATTAAAGACTTTCAGCGTCCTTCATACATTTTAAAACCGTTTTATAAGACATTTCCTTAGCATCATCTGCCCAGATAAAATCGTAATGGTTGAAAGTGTCCCTTTTAGTTTTGTAAAGCCCAATAGTATTGCCTAATTTCTCTCCTAGAATAAAGATGTCCTTATAATTGACTTCTTGGTCGCTCATAGCATAGTGGATGTAGGCAGGTACTGTAATCTTGGAGAGATCGTATTCTGGAGGGGTGCGGCTGCCGTAAACTGCTAAGTTTGTGAGAGCGTTATAGTTGTAGCGACGGAAAGACTTGAAGCGGATGACTTGGCCGTAGTGGGCTACTTGACGGATTGATGCTCCAGCTGGTGAGTGAGCCAGGAACAGTGGAATCATCGTCTAAGACAAATTAATAGTTCATTTATATGTAATGCTTAGTTTTAGCTACCTATACTATCTTGGAAGAAATATGATATATTTATAGCGACTGGTAAGAGTACTTTCAAAATATGATTTTGTAAAAAGAAAGGCTTTTGTAACTTTCCAGTAATTCTTAAGTAAAATATAGATTTAATGGAGTCCAGTGTTTGGCTGATACGTAATCAGTGACTGCACTTGAGGCGTAAGCTTCCTTTAATTACTTTTACAGCATGACAATGAGATATCTTAGTCTCGTGGCACAGAACTATTACCCAAAACACAAGTAGGTAGTACAAAATACTACCCCAATAGGTTCTAGAGGAAATAGCCTTATTTCGCTTGTTCTGATTCATCAATTTAAGAAATCTGAATTTGGAATGAGTGGTAGAGGATCGTCATTTTTTTAGACTGACACCTCAGCAAGCACATATTGAGCATCTGTTTTTTAAATGGCACGTACTGCTTCAGTCTGTTTGATATATTTGTGTGTTATAAGACACGATTTAAAGATTATCCATAGTAAATTAGAGCGTCTTAAATTATTCATGACTTTGAGCACTACATTGATAAAGGATGACACTATTGCTTTAATTACAAATCATTGCACGTCCCAATTATTGATCATTTTCTCAACTATTATAGGAAAGCTGGCTTATTTTAGTCAGGTTTTCATTCGTAGGCAGTTTTGTCGTCTTGGTTTGCTAACGACACCCGTGAAATGTACTAGTGAAATAACGTCTTAGTTCGACAACAATTTGTACAAAAATAACTTTTTAAAACCACAATAAAATTAGTAACATACCGAGTTATAGTCTCCCATACTTGTGATTGCATACTCGCAGAGAGGCATGAAGATGGAGCTAGGAACGCAGTAATTTTGCATGAACCACCTTATGAATGCTTGGTCACCGAAGATTTCGCCTTTACCCATGGCGAAAGCTGCACTCTGTAGATGAAAATAGAAATTTTAACTTTTTTTTATTAATTCAGGGCCCGTAGAATATAACTCACTCAAATCGTATCGACATCGTATCGTCTCGTTTGTGATTGGTGGATAAAACGACGCGTGATGTCGCAATAATCCCTCGGCCAATCACGGTCATATCTCAAACAATCACAATGACACGATGCGTGTCAATACGATTTATTGATATAGGTACATTCTAACGTGGCAAGCGACAATTTGAAGATCCACTGAACAGAACTACCATTGTGTTTTATATTGTGAGTGAAAGCGCCGGAGCCGGAAACCCCTTTCTTCGCTACTTACGTCTCCTAGCAATCTTTTACGATGGTTTAAAAAACTTTCCATAAACACATGGGCCATAAAAAATCTAAATGCTTTGCTTACGGCTTAGTTAAAAGGGAGTTATTGGCTGTAGAATCGGTGATTGGACCTATTCGAGTCCGACAGCTAATGAGAATTCCTATTTCAATTCCTATGTGAAATAACTACTAGACACGATGTTTAGGTACACTGTTCATGTCGGTAAGAAGACTATGGCAGTCAATGTTCCCTATTGCAATATCCTATTAATCCTAGTCTATACTATTAAAAAGCTGTAATAGAGCTGTGTCTGTACATTTAAGATATTTGTGAAAAAAATACTTGAGAGGTGTCACGGGACACCCGGATGGAACGAAGTTCCTTTAGATTAATGGTGAAGGAATTGTGAAGGAATTGTAATTTTTTTTTTTTATGTTATAATAATATTTTTTTATTATTAACAAATATAAGTTATATAAAAAAATATTTTTTTATTATTAACAAATATAAGTTATATAAAAAAATATAACAAAAAAACAAACAAAAAGCAAAAAGTGTCGTTACAACTTTTCGTGAGAATTTTTTCCGTCTAGCCCCCACTCACAACGCGCGATAAGGAACTTCGTTCCAATACTGTAATAGGCTATATAGGCGTGTCTAAACACAAAACAATTTTTTTTAGAATTCTTGTCTGTTTGTCTGTTTGTTTGTTCGCGCATCACACAAAAACTACTGAACGGATTTTGATGCAACTTTTTTTATTTGAAAGGCCTTGATTAGGCTTAAAACTGGTAGATATTTTATCCCGCTACTATATCGGGAACCTGAGATATAACCGAAAAACTAGCTATTGGCTGCGGCGAAGCTGCTGGCAAAGGCTATAATTTTTATATAAACGTGAAAGTTTGTAAAGGTTTAGATGTTTTTCCGTTAATCAATCCTAAACCACTCATCGCAATTACATGAAACTTGATACGCAGATAGAGGAACATACACAACATACAACATAGCATCACGCCTGTATTCCCCGAAGGGGTAGGTAGAGGTGTATTTAGCCCTGGATAGGGTAGCCCTGGATAAGTCGGAGGCCCTACTTTTCCATGGGCCCCGACGACGACCACCTGCTGGCGCCTCGATCACAGTGGACGGGGTCCAAATTGAGGTTCGGGCCCAGATCAAGTATCTGGGCCTGGTGCTGGACGGGCGGTGGCGCTTTCGCGAGCACTTCCGCCAACTGTCCCCGAAGCTCGTCGGCGCGGCGTCCGCCCTTGCACGGCTCATGCCGAATATGGGCGGACCCAACAATGCGTGCCGACGGCTTTACACAGGGGTGGTCCGGTCGATGGCGCTGTACGGCGCACCCGTGTGGGCGGAGTCCCTGGACGCACTGAACAGGGCTCTTCTGTGGAGACCACAGAGGGTTGTCGCGTCCAGGGTCATTCGCGGATACCGCACGGTGTCGACGGAGGCGGCCTGTGCATTGGCCGGAATCCCCCCCCCCATAGGACTTGGAGGCGGAGGGGATCGCGGAGGTGTATCGGCGGGCGTCGCATGAGGGGGCGGGGCGCAGGCGTCCCCAACTCCTTGAGGTGGCGAGGTGGCAGGGCGACGCTTGACGAGCTACCGCGGCCAACTGGAGGGCGCGGCTGGAGGCGCCCCGGGCCGGTCTTCGGACCGTGGGGGCGCTCCAGCCGGTGCTGGAGGAGTGGGCAGGGCGACGCACGGAGTCCTTACCTTCCGACTGGTGCAGGTGCTGTCGGGGCACGGCTGCTTCGGCAGATATCTGCACATTGTCGCAAGGAGGGAAGCGACTCCGGGCTGTCACCATTGCGAACTCGTCGCGGCAATAGGGGGGGACCTCTCGCTGCCGAGCGTCGTCAGAGCGATGCTTGGCAGCGACAGGAATTGGGCCGCGGTCGCTGCCTTCTGCGAGGAGGTCATCTCGCGGAAGGAAGCGGCGGAGAGGGCCAGGGAGGCTAATCCTTCCGCAGACCCGAACCGCCGCCAGCGACTGGGGCGGCGCAGGCGTGAATATTTGCGCCTAATGCCGCCCTAGCTGGGGCTGCGGGTGGATGGACCGGGGAACGTCCGCCACCCGCAAGGCCTCCCGCGAAGGTGTGACGCTCCGTGTGCGGATGCGTCGCTCAGATGAGGGTACCCAAAAGGGTAAGCCGCCGGCGGACCACCGAAGGAATGCAACATAGTTCCAGTGGCCTGTCAATAAAGGCGGAGAGACGGCACACGGCGGGTTTCTTTAGTGGGTGAGGGCCCCACACTACCCTGTTCGTTGCCCCGAGCGGCAGGGTGTGCGGTTAGGAACATTTTTTCCCGCCTAAACAAAAAAAAAAAAGGTAGAGGTGTATTACACACCCACGATTCTCCAACTATGTTTAAGTCCCACGTAACGCCACGGGGCGAGCCTATTGACGTCTACCGGACACATTTCCAAACTCCGGGCAGCTACTGAGAATTTTTCTTTTTAGGAAAAAGCTCAATCAATAACATTGCCCGACCCGGGGATCGAACCCGAGACCTCATGATTAGCAGTCGCATACACTACCGCTACACCACCGAGGCAGTTAAAGGAGATACTGGATTAATATATAGAATAGGTTGTATTACTTTCCAATGGTTTACCGATTTATAATATTTATACATATTATACATATATTACGTCTATAAAATAATATCTATATATTCGTATCTATGGATTAAATTGATACTTTATGTAATTAATTTTATCTATTCCGAAATTCACAAATACTATTCCTAAATACTATTTTGTTGATAATGATTCCAGATAATCTATTTTAATCTCAATACAGCATTACTCCAAAAAAGGACAGGACTATAGCCCTGAGACAAAAGCAACTGAATATTGATAACTGGCGACGGACTAAGAATACAAATGTCACCACCCCCATTCTTTCTCCCGGGTGTTGTACTAGGCGAATAAAGAAAGTAAGCAATTATTATTCATTGCATTACTGGTGGTTTGGGTTTGGTACCAATTGGAAGGACCTACCACCCAAATAACGGCAGAAATTGATGAAGAAAAAGAAAAATAGTTAAAGGTTACATTAGAATGTCTATTCCATCACCACATGGATAGAAAGTTATGCTTGTAAGAAAAAGAAAGCAGTGTTTATAAATTTCATATCGAGATATTCATATTCGTATATTTGGAAGCGGCTACCAAAGGAAGTCAGCAGATAGTACCAGCCTAAAAGAAGAAAATCTCTAAAAAAACCCTCTGTGAGAGTTTTCACTTATAGCACGTCCCGTACATATATATGTACCTACCAGCGTTTAAATTATTTTACCGAGTTATTTTTTTCTATAGTTGTCGTTCATGAGGTCTTCCAATGGCGGGAAAATAGTTGGAGCAATGGAATCATGCAGCGAATGTGTACACTATTAAGTTCAACCAATAAAATTCTCGCTTTGTATTTAAGCATTTCGACTACTTATTATTGACGGGCCTCGTGGCGTAGTCGGTAGTGTAACCGACTTCCGTGCACGAGGTCGTGGGTTCAATTCTCACTCAGGACAATTATTTGTCTGATGAACACAGATATTTTAACTGCGTCTGGGTGTTTTCTATCTATTATGTGTATGTATTTACAAGGAATAAAAAAGTAATATATTATGTATAATATCCGTAATCTGTCCGTAACCCATAGCACAAGCGTTAAGCTTAGTTTGGGATCAGAGGACGTTGTGTGAAAATGTCCGCGAATATTTATTTACTATTATTATTATATAATGTGCATTATATTGATAATATATAAATTAATGTATAAGCTATGCAATAGGTAGAAACTAGAAATGAAGACATTAATTTTCCCTAATTATTTTGTTGTTTTACTACAGTAGCAAATACTCACCTCGATTATATTCTCCATTGGTGACAAAATCTTAAACATGGTCACATCATTATTGTCGAAGTAAGAAGCTGGCGCCAACCCTTGGAAGGACAGGAATTTCTCATTGTACTCTGGACGTACGGAGTTTAGCACCAAGAAACTAGTTCCACCTTGGGAGTGCCCAATATAGTGGAGTTTCTTTTGTCCAGTGCGGTCTAAAATGAAGTCAACGAAAGCAGCAACGTCGATGTTGCCGATCTCATCCCAAGAAAATTTCCAGAAGTTCTGATTAAGAACGCTGTTAGGGTTCAAACTTCTGTGCCTTCTTGAGTAATAGTTACCACGAGCGTTACCTAGCCAGACGTCATAGCCAGCTTCTGCTAGGGTGTACGCTGAAAATAAAAAGCGTTTAAATAGATATTTTATAGCACAGATGAATCAATATATGGAGAGTCACCGAGCTCAATAAGTGTTCATCGACCAAAACTATTAGAGGAAATACAGCATCTTGTCGTCAAACTTAATTAGTCCCCTCAAATTGGTAGGATTATGGATACACTTTGCTATGGCCTGATAAATTTATTAAGTTTGGGCAGATTTTTTTTATAATATTGGTAGAAGGGTTTAGGAGTCCTAAGAGAGAGAGAGTTTAGGTGGTAGAAACAACAATTCTTCAGTGGTATATATGGCCAGTAGTTTTGAGAAGCATCTACAGAAAAATATATACCAAAGATGCATTTTACATCAAGTAATGATTATGTAATTTTTTATTTTGACTGAGAGGCTGACTGAGAGGGAGGTTCGTAAACAAATCATTGTCTGTCTAATCGAGTGAACATTTGTAATAGATATTCAATACTTTTATTGGACGTAAATGATATCTCATCTGCCATGAATGCTATCATGATATTGATCATGATGATCGTAAAATCATTTTGACGTAATTATCAATACAGATAATGATATTAATTGTTATTGATTAATTAGTGCGTAGATGAAAATATGTCACGTCACATCAATTAATTTAACGATGTACCTATACGAGATTATTAAGTATAGATTGCAAATCTGATTGACGAAATTCATTGTAGACTTGTTAGGAATTTATAGCTATGAAAAGATTGTAATTTTTGTGTATTGTCAGTGATTGCAGTGCGTGAAAAGATCGCCAAGTAGTACATTTACATTTTTTTTTAATATAAATACAAAGGCTTACGTGTTGTCAACACTATTATTGCATAAAGCACGTAATATTAACAGTGGTGCGTAAACCAGTATTGGTTTTTCCGCATGTACACTGGAAAACATCATCGTTTTCTCATCAATAGGCACACTAATATGTACGAGTATGTAATAGGTATTGTATTTGTACTGTATTTCATTGTTTGACGTAATGTCTAATAAAGAGTAATAGTACTGTATTGTAATGTACATGCATTGCTAAATGCTATTAGTTAGTTAGATTTGCCAGAAAAAATAGAAAAATGTAATGGCAGAGTAGTTGAGATCTACCGGTCTCCCGCCTGAGTATTTTGTATTCGATTCCTACGCAGGACAAGTCTTTTTGTGATCCACAAGTGGTTGTTCTGAGTCTGAGTCTACTTTGTGTCCCCCATGATACAAGGATACTACTTAGTACAAGGTGTTGTCTATACTATTATAAAGCTGTAACAGAGCTAAGTCTGTACATTTAAGATATTTGAGAAAAAATGTCTGTATTAGGCTATATAGGCGTGTCTAAACCTAAACACAAAACGATTTTTTTTAGATTTTTTGTCTGTTTATCTGTTTGTTTGTTCGCGCATCACACAAAAACTGCTGAACGGATTTTAATGCAACTTTTTTTATTTGATAGATCTCGATTAGACTTAAAAACTGGTATACATTTTATCCCGCTCCTATATGGGGAACCGATGGCCGTGTGGTGCCGGCTTTAGAATTGTTCCACCCCTCTCCATCCATGGGAGTCGTAGGAGCCGACTGAGGGAATATCGGAGGGAGAGAGCAGCAGCACTCCCTCGAGTATTAACAACATCCACTGCGATCGCCAACCCGCCTGCCAAGCGTGGCGATTACGACACTATACCCCCAATTTGGGAGGCATGTGCCATCAGTGGACGTAGAAAGGCTGATGGATGGATAGATGGATATCGGGAACCTGAAATACAACCGAAAAACTAGCTTTTGGTTTTAGCAAAGGCTAGTCTTTAATTAAAAATAGACATTTAGGTGGCCTCTCTAACTAATACCTTCTTCTATTAGTAAAGGCGGGAAACGGGAAACAATGAACCTAACCTTACACCCCATCGTTCGGGGCAACAAACAGGATAGTGTGGGGCCCTCACTCCATAAATAAATTCGCCACATGCCGAGTCTACACCTGTATTGGCGAATCCCTTGAACTGTATAACATTACTTCAGTGGGCTTTACTAATTAAACAGCCTACGTAATAGCTTTAATGTTTAACAGTAGACGGCTGTTATAACAAAATTAGTTTAGAGACCAAATAGCACATTATATATGTCAATATGGAATAGACTTACCTAAAGCATTTCCAGGGCCTAGGACGAGGAAATCAGCGGAGGAAGACAAGAGTCCATGCATGATGAAGACCACAGGCCTGGGGCCAGGCTTATTGTGGTTGTCTCTGCCGTGGGGGATCCTGTGTGTTTCGAGGATGTAGCCATCTGAGGTGATGATGTTGTGCGTCTCTTGAGGGTAGCCGTATTTTTGGATCAGGCCGGGCTGTGGGTATATAATGTAATCATTTCTCAATTGTTTGCCATGATAAGTATATACGTTTGATTGTTTAACTTGTTTTTTCCAGTGCGTCGAAATTTGTCCAATATCAATGTTAAAAAATAATCATATTGGAAATTTAAGGAAATTATATTTTAGTTTACATGTCCCAACTACTTTTAATACTTAGTACTCTAAAAAATATATGGTTGTCTCTAAAGTCGGTTTACGGACGATAATTTTACGTGATAACGTAATATATGATTTCTGAGAGTGTCACAAACAATGCATCGGTCGCCATACATTTTTCGGAAAATTACTCTTTTTCGTGCGTGCAGCCAGTTTTCATCGATTTATAAGACGTTATCACGTTAAAAGAGCGGTATATTATGTCTGTTACCATCTTCCTTTAAAACAATTGACAATTATGTCTGTTATATTAAATATATGGTCTGTTACCATTTCCCTTTAAAATAACTGACCCGAAATGTATATTTGGCTGGGCCGATTTCGTTTTGATGTTATGATATTATTTCATAGTAGGTTCTTAGCTAGGCAGCGCTGCAGACGTAGGCATTTTCTAATTTCAAATTTTTGGTTTTATAGAATACACTTTCAGACTATAATGATTTTTTTAAGCTATACAACGTACATCTTTTCTTCTACGTCAATGGATTTTAATTATTAGAAAAGGTTTAGACCAAAGAATAGTTTAGACCATAACCATATATAAATTTGGTCAAGGTCAGTAGGTGATCCTAAATTCTCAAAGAAATCGACAAACTAAACTTAAAAGTATATTTGAACTATGGCAAATAAACACGATACAAAGAAATATGACCTACGTAACCACCGATCAGTGTACTATATAATAACTCACCGCATCAAGGGCAGAATCCTCTGCAATGTTATCGGAGAACCGCAACTGCGGTGTTGACTTCATAAGTTCCTGAGCGTAGTCTGCATGCGGAGACTTCCTGGCTTTGGCTAAGGCCACGAGGGCCAAGAATATTACAACTTTTAGCACCATTTCAAAGCCATCCGCATACTACGCAGGGTACGAGTGACATAAAGTATTTATTTGCAATTCTATAATAGCGATGGCATCTTATCGAGGGATAATAGGGTCGTGATTGAAATTATAGATGTGATAAGGATGAGAAAATTGCTGTTTATTTGTTTTGATTATATCATATTAGGGATCTTTATGATTAGGCAGAACCAGAACCCTTTTAAAAGTAGCATAAAGTACCTATTGGATTTTGACTGATGATGTGAATTCTTAGTTTATTGGCCGTTATAATACGTGACGCCAGGGAATGCAATCTTTTGCTTTATTTTTTATATTTTTACTTAAGTTTTCCAAAAATACGTTGACTATAACCTTTCTTAATACTGAGCACGAGGCTCCTGTCATAACGAGAGGCTACCAATATGAATTGACACGTTTCACTAGCTGTCTTCAAGAAATTCACCCAAAAAACGTTTCCTTACCTCTCTATTAGTTTTATGGGTTTTATGCAAGACAAGAAATAAATCAACCACTCCACATATCTGGAGTAGGCAACATGTTCTATCCCTTAGCTGAGTACTTTCAGCACTTCAATACTTCCAACCACCATCTGAAGCAAACCAGGCCCTATAAAGCATGAACTTAAACGATTTAACCTCGTTGAATTGCAAGAAACATAATTAAAAGACTTGTCCATTATAAGTATTTGCCAAGGCATTTTTGAATAGTAATGTTTGAAAGAAAACGCTTTTATTTTCGCAGTCTCGACATACATTACAACAATAATATTCACATCAGTTAATCACTTTAACATTTTACATTTTAACGTTGGACATCCGAATTCACGTATATTTATTATTATTTATCGATTGTATGTCGTGACAGCGTCAACGATTCACAACACATTACACTCAACCTGATGCGCGTTGATACACAACACAGCGCTGATTTTCAATGTGAACTTAAAGTGACTCTTTGCTTCAACTGTTGCATTTCTAGATACGTTAATTGCTTTGATCTTGTCTTAGCCAGTAAATTAATTTAGATGATATATATTAGACTCCGGATACAAAATATTGTTAGGCAATCTGCCCAACAATATTAAAATTTAAGCTAACCAGTGGTAGAGCCTGCTTATCCAGTATGAATAGGCTAGCTTGCTCGGGGAAGGATGAACCTATCACAAACAATCAAGGTTGAAGATGAAGATTCGTATGATGAGTAAGAGCTCCGGAGGCCCAAACCCCTCCCTTTCCTCTCCTTATTATCCTTCCTACCCTCTCCTTAGTATTCTTCCTATATACCTCATATCCCTTTCCTTGGAAATAGCGACGCGAGAGTGAAGCCTCTGGTGTTGCAAGCGTCTATAAGCTACGGTAACCGCTTACCAACAGGTGGGCCGTATGCTTGTTGGCCACCCACGTAGTTTAAAAAAGTATCTGTTTGTAATGTCTGAAGAAAAGCTATTTACTAAATGCATGAAATAGTTACGTTCCCTATACCAAAATAGTATTTTTTAAAGTTTTGTCTATTTGTTCCAGTTAATCTCTAACATTTTAAAAATTTTTGGAATTAGCTGCTTTTGCAGCTGTTGATGCACGAGGAGCTGTGTGATAGGAAGCCGTCTCAGTTTTACCGCCACCTCTTAAACATGGCCGGTCCCGGCGTACCGGATGGCTTCCTGCAAACCATATGGGCAAGCCGTCTACCATCGGGTACGCAAACTATAATCGCAGCCCAACCTCATGCGAAACTGGATGAATTAGCAGAGCTCGCGGACCGCATCTAGGATGTGGTCGGTCCCCAAGTCGCAGCAACTACCGTCGCCGTATCAACCCCATCGACTAGCGCAGCTGATCCCATGATGCAGCAGATTGCTGCACTTACTAGGCAAATGGAAGTGCTCACGACCCAAATGTAGAGAATGTCTCGTTCCCGGGCAAGAACAACCAACCGCCCCCGTCAACGGTCCAGCTCCCAGAGATCACAATCACAGTACCGAAAGTTCCCACACCGCTGGTACCATGCGAAATTTGGTGAGCAGGCAAAACGATGCGTGAAGCCCTGTGACTTCTATTCAGCAGGAAAATCTCAGGGCAGTCGATAATGGCGACCGACGATTGCCTGAATACCGGTCGCTTGTTCGTCACGGACCAAAAAACAAAAACGCAGTTCTTGGTTGACACTGGAAGTGACCCCTGTGTTTTCCCCCGGTCTGCACTATCCGAGCGGCGGCAAAAGACTTCGGTTAAGGTAATCTTTGGTGAGTCCATACACCACAAACTGGTGACCCCGAACCAGCTACGTCATCGTGACGTCATTATCACTTCCTCACGCTTTCAAGCAGCGAGTCATACAGCCAGCCAGCATCCACGGCTACTACGGGTATCCTGACCACCAGCATGCAGCGGACGCGCATTCCTAGTCATCACCCACAGCCTTCTCAGTGACCTTGGCACAGCACACTGCACTTCGGCCTGACCGGCCGGGCAGTTAGCCCACCAGATACAACACCCGTCTGGTCGGAGGATGCTCCCTTTTCAATGGTGGATGAGGAACGTTCCACCCTGTTCCTCTCACCACAAACCAATCAGTTCGTGCGAAATTATTTTCCACGAGGCCCCTCTTAGGGTATTCCTTAGGAGGGGTCTTGATAAGATATTTCACTTGTCACCATCAGAAATGCCCCAATGTATCAAGATATGTTGTCTCCGCAGCTTACACGTAATTTTAATGAAATATCAGTTTGATATTTCACATAAATCACAGATTTGGATCAGTTGTTACTTGAGATAATAGTGTTATTATTATCACTCAAATCCTTTTGTTATTCGCATTCTAATCTTTAACTTAGCATCGACATTAGTCAAAACTATTGAACCTTAGATACAAGACGACTATAATGGCACTGCACTTTTTTATATTTTTTTGGACCGATGATCACGCGCGTATCGGATCATCATAAACAATCGAAAATTTCCTAAAGTAACTCATTAGGTAAAATCATCATATTAGTTAAAATCTTAATTGTAAAATTAAGTTTACCTGGTCGGTATAATGTATGAAAATACGTCCGACAGATGGCGCAGGCGTCACCCAAAGACGTTAAGTATGATGTGTTATCGAAATTAGCAGTCAGGAGCAATTGTTAGGATGGCTGAATTGGTAAAGCATCTGGACGGTATCCAGAAGATGCAGGTTCAAATCCTGCTCCTGACTGTTATTTTCGATTTCACATTTTTCACTTTGTGTTTAATGTATAGTGCTAAGCATGTCAAATGCTAATAATATATATAAAAATATCTAAATATTTTTGTTATTTTTATTAGTGGCAGACGAGCCGTAGCCCACGTGATGATAACTGGTAACCGTCGATCATACTTTTTTTTTTATTGCGTATGATGGCAGACGAGCCACGGCCCACCTGATAGTAAGTAGTAACCGTCGCTCATGGACTCAACTACACCGAGAATATTGTTAAGCCGAAATGGTGCACAGCATTTCATTTCTGAGATATGAAATGAAAGAATACACGGCTATCTTCTGTTACAGCCAAAACACACTGACGTGCTTCATAACCGGTCGCACAGAAGACGGTGGTACCGACCCGTTCGGGGGGTTTATATCAAAAATAGAGAGGGAAAAACCAAGCAAAGATTTTCTTATTTTGTTGTCCGTCTGTCAGTTTGTTAGAGCATATCTTAAAATCCTGAACGGATTTTAATACGATTTCCATAGATTGATAAATCTTGGAACAAAATATAAGCTTTATTTCTTCTAAATTGGATGTCAGGAAAAATTATCCTCATTAAAAAAGAAAAAATCTTAGTAGCAGCCTGGAGTTTGGAAATGTGCCCGGTAGACGGCAATAGGCTCGCCCCCTATTACGTGGGACTTATACATAGTTGGTGAATCAAGGGTGTGTAATACACCTCTGCCTACCCCTTTAGGGAATACAGGCCTGATACTATGTATATTCTGTAACATTTATGCAACTTGGCTGACATGCATAAATTAACACAAAGTGCAAAAAAATACATATATCAAAATATTTATAACTAGTTTTTAGTTTATATCTCAGGTCCCCCCGACATAGTAGCGGAATAAAATGTATACCAGTTTTTAAGTCTAATCAAGCGCTATCAAATAAAAAAGTTGCATCAAAACCCGTTAAGTAATTTTTGCGTGGTACACGAACGAACAAACAGATAAAAAGACAAAAAATCTAAAAAAATGTTTTGTGTTTAGACACGCCTATATAGCCCAATACAGACAGATTTTTTCTCAAATATCTTTAAAGTACAGACACAGCTCTGTTAAAGCTTTATAATAATATAGATAGATGTTATTTACTAGCATAAAGGGGAAATATATCACTCGACAACAAAGGTAAAAGGGTCAAAGTACACAACAAGTTACATAATCAATAGCAAGTAAAATCAACACCTGATAAACACTAAAAACAAATATTTGTAAAGATTATTTGTGTCGTAATTATTGTGTTTAGATAATGAGCAAATCTTCTTAACATAACAATTTTTCGTTAAGGGGCTATCTGAGATTAAGGGCTTACCGACTTTTATAGTGACATTAATTCTGGATTATACGTAGGTACCTTAACATGTTAATAATATAATAGTGATATTATTTTTGCTATAGAGAGTTTTCTTATTAAAAAAAGGTAAATTCATCTAAGTAGTCATAGAAATCAAAATTCTATGATTTTTCATGGACATAAAAACACTCGCTCCGTAGATATGATGGAATCCCGGGTCGATCTAATCAATCCTAGTCTATATCTGATATTTATATGTCATTCTCACGATAACTTCAATATTTAATTTTTTTCTCTTCGTTGTTCCGTTCTGTTTGTTGCACTGCTTGGCTTTGTGAACAGCCAATAAGTGCCTAACACGACTGTCTGTGCATAGGGGGTGCTGGTCTCTAGACTTATGTATAGTAGTGAATGTTGGGCATGGCAGAAGAAGAATGAAAGTATGATAAATGCTGTGGAGATGAGAAGTCTGAGAAGCATAGCCGGAGTGAGTCTGATGGACAAAGTGAGAAGTAGTGTGATACAAGAATACTGTGGAGTGAAAGAAGATGTAGTTACAAAAAGACAGAGGAATGCTTAGGTAGTTCGGACATGTAGAGAGGATGGATAAAAGAAGAGTAACGAAACAGATATATATAGGACAACTGTGAATGGGCAAGTTGGTAGAGGTTGACCTAGGCGAACGTATATTTCGACCAGATAGAAGATGTTCTAAAGGAAGACCAGGGTAAAACGACGTTACGAGTATACCAACGAGCATGCATGAAAGCGGTGATGAAAGTAGATGAAGTGAAAGATGTGTCAGGATCGTAGCAAGTGGCGAGAAGTGATCTCTGCGTACCCGTACGGGAAAAATGACAATATGTATACAATGTATGTACGTTGCCCCGAGCGACGGGGTGTGCGGTTAGCTACATTTTTTTCCCACCTTAACAAAAAAAGGATCTGTTCCGCAATAGGATAGGCAATAGCCTCTTCTGGTCCGCTAGTCAAAGAAATCTTTCAGACATGAAGATCTCCTCATTAATTTTTCATTCAGAGGTGTGTGTCGTGCGAGGCCTGGAGGTTGCACTCGGGCTCGAACACGATACCACTGTCTTTGCAGTCCTTGGTTTTACCGCTAGACTATCACTACGTCGTAGACCTATACGCATACAATATCGAAATGTCATAAGTGTCTTTTATAATCACGTCTTTAGACTGAAGTCGAACACTATACTTCTGCATTGACGGTTCTAGGTTTGACTACTAGGCTATACTTGCATATCTTCTTTTTATTTTTTTCCTTTTAATATCTGCGGTCGACTCTGCAGCCTTTATCAGATATGGTCTCAGAATAGTAGGTAGTGAAATATTTGGGGCTATTACAATAATAGCGCCAAAGTAATATACTCGTACTGTGTTGCATTATTTTCTCTGATCTAGTTCGCTTCAAGTTCTCTCGCTCGTCTAATAGGTCTTTTGCCAATATGTTTCTGTGTAGTATCTTTTTGTATTTTGAACTGTAGTTAACGACTTGACAGTCGGCATTTCGAGGAATTCATGATTGTGTTTCCGCATTTATCGGTAATAGGCTCGCCTCATATTACATGAGACTTAAACATAGCTAGCGAACCGTGGGTGTGTAATACACCTCCCCCTTAGAGGAATACAGGCGTGATGATGAATTATGTTTCTAATTTATCAGTAAATCCGACATCATCTTCCTGAACTAACTCAAAATTTTATAAATGAAAATGTATCAATGTTTACATAAATATTTGACTACGCAATTTATTTTAAACACTACCATTGCTTTGTTCATTGTTCTGAGCATTATTATCATTAGATATAAACAAACAATTTTCCTTTACAAATACGAATGCATGAATAGTCCAGAACTATTTTGCTAGTGGTTATTGTGGTGGAATTTCAATTCATTTCAAATTTCAGTGTGATAAGTGTGTATATTTTTTATTATGCAATTATTCAATGATAGTTAATAATATCATTATCCTTTTTTTGAATAACATTTTTCTTGTGCTGTTATAAATTCAATAACATTTATTATTTTCTTTAGAATATGTGTATGAAATGGCCTTATATAAGCAATAATTAAAATGATTTAATTCAATTCCTTAAAACATCTGCTGGTCGCTTGTCTTTCTCAAAGAAAACACCTTTAGATACTAAACATGTTAATATTCAGTATTGTGGTACTTGCATTATTAATTTTCCTGGGAGCCCCGCATTAAAATTTCTTATTCTACGATGTGTCCATATAATATTATTACCTATACTTAATTTATATATTTTTTTTCCCTAAAAATAATGTGGCTGAATAAGTCATAACGTATTCTAATTTTAAAAATGCCGGCTGTTATCATCTAATAAATAACTCATAATAATATTAATATAAACAATATAATTATAATTTCATTAAATAACAACCAAATGCTTAATTACGAAATTTTACATAACATTGTTTAGGTTAAAAAATACTCAGAATTAATAGAAAAATGTGCAAAATTAAACTAGTTTTCTTCTTCATAATTCTGGAAGCCAAGATATCGTATTTAGCTCGAAGACAAGACAACCCTGATCGCATTGACGTGGTAGATATGACGAGACCTACGTCTTGGTCTGATATATCTATGTACTACGGTGCCATGGAGAAACATTGGTGAGTTTTTGTAATAATATCTTGTCAATATAATTGTAAGAAAATGAATGCATAAAATATTGCTGTACAATCGAAACGAATGACACAGTTCACTCTTCATTAGGAAATAATGTTAATGCTTATTTTCTTCGATCACCAAATTTTTTATTTAAAACACGTATAACGTGCCACGAACGTGCCTTACATCTTCTAATGGTTTCTTATTTGGATTAGAGCCGCGTTTAAAGGTGACTCAAAAAAATAGAATGATAATTATACTTTCTCCTAGCCTTTTTTTGTTTAGGCGGGAAAAAAATAGAAGAACAGGGTAGTACGGGGCTCTCACCCGCCAAATAAACTCGCCGTGTACTATTTTACAGCCTGTATTGACGGACCACTGGCACTGGAATAGTTTTCCTATCACACTATACTCTTTGCAAACATGCTCAAGCCTCTACTTCACATATATCTGTTAAATTACCGCCATATTTATTGATTTTTTATTTATTTTAGGAAGATGTGCGTCAATTGCGGCGCGCCTAGCTTAGGTACTGGAATGCATTTGGAACACTCAGGAACTACTGGTTCCATGCATCCAGCTGTTATTCCATCTGAGTATTTGTTAAGTCGATGTAAGTAATATTTTTTACCTAGGTGAGAGGAAATACCTAAATAAGCAAATAAGATATGTTATGACAGTGTTTTCTTTTACGTACGTGTTGCTAAAAAGCAGGCTAATACCTACATTAGATGATGTATCCGATTATATAGCTGTGCTAACTTCTTCTTCTCCTATAGCTCAATATTCTATATATCTTACTGTCGATCTTCCTCCTTCTCGATTAAAGGAAAACTTTCTTGTTTATTAGCACTGGACAATTAAGTAGCCATTTTTTTATACTAAACGGTTGGTAAACGAACATATAATTTGCCCAAAACGGCAACATTGGGTTTTCCTTCCTTATTTACTTATTATCCCACCATCTCCGTTGTGGGGTAGGCAGAGAACAGAGTGCCAAAAGGCTCTATTCTGGCATACATCTCTCGCTTCCTCAACATTTATATTCTCTCCATATGCACTCACCGGTTTCAGTTTTTTTCGAGACGAGCTACGGTCCACCTGATGGTAAATGGTAACCGTCGCTCATGGACTCCACTATACCGAGAGTATTGTCAAGCCGCTGCTCACCATTTCATTTCACATATATGAAATGAAAGTATAAACGGCTGTATCCTGCTACAACCAAAACGGTACCAACCAGCTCGGGCCCGATAGCAAGTGAGTACTGCCACATGGTACTCAGCTCTACCACCAGTCATGCAATCACTGATAATTGCTTACTTCCCCAAGTCGCCTCTTCCATGGTAAAGAATGGTGTAGTGACACTTGTAATCTTAGTCCGTCACTACACGCCTTCAAAGAAAACACATGGAAAGATTAATAAATCATACAATACGTTTCTTAATTTATAGTTATCTGTCTGTATGTACTAGCACTCAATTATGACTGACCTATGTTCCAGTGACCGTCATCGACTTGACTGGTATGACGTCTGTGAATCCTACAGTGGTACTGACCCTAGACGTGGCACTGCAGTGGTCCGCATTGAAACAGGACCCCAGAGAACCTACGCTGCTTATGTTCAGATTCGGATGGACCGAAGAGGATACTAAGCGTATTAATGTTAGGACGTGCGTCTGTAAAGTGCCTGGTAAGTCTAGCGTTATTTGAAACAAATACCGCTCGCTTATATAGGTACTTGTCCTGTTTGAGAATCGAACCTAAAACACTAGCGGATTTCATAGTTTTAGCGCACGAGGCCCGTGTCAACATGCTAAGTTTATATAGCAAAATATAGGTAGATACATATTTATACGATCTTATAGGGAGTGCTTTTCAAAAGGGATCTTTTCTAAAAATAAACTTTTGATGTGAAAACATCTAATACGGAGGGAGCGTAAAACCGGCTGCTCATTTATTTAATTGTTTATAACGCCATCTGTTGACAAAAGCATCTAACTAGGAAGTATAATAGAATCAATAAACCAATAACAGTTTCGTCTATGCATAACGAGAGGGCACTTACCTACCTTAGCTTACCGAGAATGATAAAAGACTAACAGTATTTGAAGAAAGAAAGAAAATCGATGTTTTCACATCTACGAGACGACCCGTGTTTGTTAGTGCAATTGGGTTCCAAGTCCTCATTCTCCAATAACTTGCAATGATATTACACTAGTACCTACCTATATGGCTGGGTGGAGGGCAGGAAACTTAGGAAGATCGATCGAAGATGAGAGAAATCTTAGTAGGTACTTACTCCCAGTATTTGAGTTCAAACATCTTTTATATTAACCATAAGTCAACTTTAAATTTTGGCGCTACGAAAGCTAAGTACCTACGCTTAAATTTAGGGCGCTTCTAAGGCTAGGCTTTTCAGGCAACCAAAATCCGTCACTGCGCAATTTCCTTTTAAAAACGAACAAGATGTTTGTACCTACATAATGTAAGTATAACATACCTCTGTTCTAGCGATCATTTTTTTAAATTTTCACTTCTAGGCTTAAGCTACGAGCTCGCAGAGTGGATAGCAGCCAACTTGAGCCATGTGGTCGGAGTAGCGACTGACACCCCAACGTTTGAGTCAGAACAGACGAGGGAATTCGCTAGCAGAACTGTGTCCAATGTTTTAGGGAGGAGCGGCATTTATATGATTGAGAATGTACATTTTAGAAGGAAAGTACCAGGTTTGTATGATATTTTTTATACTACCTAGTTCATTCAAAATATGCTAACTAGTGGTGGTAGAACCTTGGTTGTCCCAGCATGAATGGGCCGGCTCAATTGGGCACCACCCTCTCACAGATGATCAACGTGAAACAACGGTAGATATTGCTGTGTTTCATGTGATGACTGACAGCTCTGGAGGTCCAAACCCCACATTATCCTTTTCTTATTATCATTCATTTTCACATCCTATCCCTTTCCCAGGGGTTGGGGACGCGCGAGTGATGTCTCTGGTGTTGCTTGCACCTATAGGCTACGGTAACCGTCTACCATTATGTGTGCTGTATACTTCTATGCCACAAGGCCTGAGTAGTACAAAAAAAAAACATTCCTTTATAAGAACCGAACCCTCTACGATCCGGCTTCTTTTTTTAAACTGTTGTGTAAATCGATTAGGTTGTTAAAAGCATGTTTGCAGAAGATTGAGGATCGCGTATCCACGTGGTTTAATTTTATGTCATTTCAGAATATTAGTTTAATGTCTATGTAATTAATATTTCAGAACAAGGCTGCCTGGCTCTAGTGATGCCTCTGAAACTTCTAAATTCAGTCTACGTTCCCACGCGCCTCACCGCGTTCTGTCCAGTGTTGGGAAGCAACAGACAAACGGACATGCACGTTGTGATGGCGCTAAAGAAAGATTTCCAGTCACAAGGCAGACTACCAAACAGTAGAATATACGATGTTAATCTTGATGAAATATTGAGTTAGTATTGTTTTATATTAGTATTAAAAATAAATAAAAAATTCTAAAAATGTTGTATTTCTGTTATTTGTTGGTTTCACCAGAAGTCCAAACCCCACCACTCCTGCTTTATCCAATTTTTACAATCCTTTCTCTCTGTGACCCCATTCTCTCTTTGTCATTCTTCTTTTCCACTTTTCCTTTTCATGGGCTTGGTAAAACTCCAATGACGGCTTTGTTGCCAGCGTAACCGCTTACCATCAGGATGACGTTTGCTTACAACCTTTGTAGTATAGATAAAAATCTAGTGAACATTTTATTTTATAATTAGTAGAGCCTTGCTTATTTCAGTATGAATGGGCCGGCTCGATGGGTGGAGTACCATCCTCACACAGAAAATCATCGTGAAACGACGGTAGGTACTCCTACCGCTGTGTTTCATATGGTGAGTGAGAGCGCCGAGGGTCAAACCTCCTCTCTGTCCTCTCCTTAATATCCTTCCTATCACTTTCCTTGGAGATAGCGACGCACCAGTGATGACTCTGGTGTTGCTAGCGTCTATAGACGGTAGGCGCTTACCATCGGTGGTGAAAGTGAAGGTGGTTCAGTAGATATTAAAACCAACATGTCCCAGTGTTTGACATGACGAAATGAATTTGAAGTACCTATGTCACTTAAGCAAGGCATCAGTGACTAGAATACGCTACTGACACAAATATTTTTTTTATTTGCAATCAGTCATTCCAGACTATAAGCAGATGAGGTGGTTGCTTGTTGGCGTTTAGGACGCTGCTCCCAGTAGAGCCAGTCCTGTCTTTGTCATTATTTGAATTTTAAACCCTCTAATCGTCAAAGATATCCCGCCGATTTTTAAGCCGACGAATGGTTTCCGGGATAGTGAGCTGCCCTGCTAGCTGGTTCGGGTGCTTTAACAATCTTTTATAGTTGGCTCCGTATCTACTTATTTCTTCTTTTATCATAGGCATGTTCAGAATTTCACAGATCTTGTTCAAAACCATTCGATATTTGGATGTAGTTTTGTACTCTCTGTAATAATAATATGTTTGAGGCGTTAGCAGAGCCCTGCAAATATATACCATACATCCAGAATGGTTTCAGAATCATTTTATATATGAGTATTGAGTTAGGTCCCAATAACTAATAGAGATTCCTTTCATTTTTATTAAGGCGGAAAAAATGTACCTAATCGCACACCCATCACGAACAGTAGTGTGGGGCCCTCACCCACAAAATAAACCCACCGTGTGCCGTCTCTCCGCCTGTATTGGCGGGCCACTGGAACTAGCCAATAGAGATCCCAGATATTTAAGGTTAATTTCATCCCGTTTTGTTTCAACATGTTTTCTCCAAGTACTGCGGCTGGACCGCAGACTTATACCCAGGTACCTTACAGCATGTTTGTGTGGTAGGTGAATGCCATTTAAACTGACTGGAGAACAATCTTCTTTTCGGAGAGTGAATGTTACGTGCAGTGATTTCGTTGCACTGACAGCAATCCTCCACTTGGCTAGCCATTTTGCAATTTCATCAAGGCTGTTTTATAAGACCCGAGAAGCTTTGATAGGACATTTGTTCGAGGTGAGTAAGGCCGTGTCATCAGCAAAGTTTGCAACGGTAACTCCTGGGCTTAACGGTCACTCAAATAATTAAAGTAAAATAATGTACCTACTATAAAAAATTAAAATCATCCACGCCCGTTTAAAGCGAGACCGACCAATTACCACCACTACCATTTGAGAGTCACTGTAACCTATAACGTTGACCACATGTACCTACGTAATAAATCATTGACTTTTCATTCTATTTTGAATATATTACAGTTATAACCTTTAAATAAGTATGTACTTTTGCCTACGTATGTGGTAGCCGATGGAAAGGAAGACGAACCAACTTCTTTTCATTTCCAAAACAAGGCACGCTAGGACTTATCGGTAGTGTATATTAGGCTACGTCATTTCCGGAGAAGGAAAACATTGAGGTATCTAAGTTCCTCTAAAGCTGCGTATCCACCAAAGAAAAGTTGCCAACTTTTGTGGTGACAAAGGTTTCTATAATTAAATTGTGTTAGCAACAAATAGGCACATATTATGTAAACAAATGTTGTTGGTATCCAGTCCTTTTTTGGCGGTAAACATCTCGCTCGCTCGCTCTTGTTGGCGACAGTTAGTGGATACGCTTACTGTTGGGAACATTAGTTGGAAACAGAAACATGACTAAATGTGTCAACTAGAAGAACGAATTAACCAAAACTATTATTTATTTTACACTTAAAAGGTATTATGGGATTCGGGGATGACCATTATAAAAATATAAAAAAGATGCATGGAAGACTATGCAACACGAACTTGCAGTACAAAGGAAAAGAGACTTTATTCTTCTCAAAGCATTTATTATCTCAATCTCCTTCCATGTACCTACTGTTCTTTCTTTGAGGCTTGGTCGTACCTATTTATGTTTCCTTTTCTTTGAGGCTTGGTCGTACCTATTTATGTTTCCTTTTCTTTGAGGCTTGGTCGTACCTATTTATGTTTCCTTTTCTTTGAGGCTTGGTCGTACCCATTTATGTTTCCTTTTCTTTGAGGCTTGGTTGTACCTATTTATGTTTCCTTTTCTTTGAGGCTTGGTCGTACCTATTTATGTTTCCTTTTCTTTGAGGCTTGGTCGTACCTATTTATGTTTCCTTTTCTTTGAGGCTTGGTCGTACCTATTTGTGTTTCCTTTTCTTTTTGCTTATAATAAATACTGCGGCTGCCTGCAAACCTAATGTCATCATAGTTACAAGGTTACAAGACATTTTACCAACAATACTGGTGGAGACAGCTAGTTGTCAACTAAAATGTTTCTCAAATTGTTGTCGATTTGGTGGAGACAGTAGGGGAACCGCAGAAGGAAGTATGGGATTAACTCGAGCGCGGCAGATTAACATAAGGGAGGATACCTTGTATCCTGCTGAGTAGGTACCTGTACCATATATAAGCCCTCTATATAGTGACGTGCGTCTAGGACAGCACATAAGATTAAAAAAATCGATGGTCCGAAATATTAAAGCGCGTCAGATTAAGATAAGGTGGGTTAATTATGAGCTAATAAGAATATATTTTGAAAATCTGACGATTTGAGCGTGACGAAAGGGAGTGGGAGGGTTACAAAGCTGCAAAAAAAACGATATCCTGAAATTCTCGAGCGTGGCTAATTTTTTTTTTATTTTGAAGGAAATAATTCAAGGATAACGAAAAATATATAATCTGACGTTTTGCACAAGCCGGAGTAACAAAAATTCGTTGTCGATGGTAAGTTCAAAATGATCTGGTTTGCAGGTGATCAATTACCGAAAGCGTATGAAGATGAGTCATAACACCTGATATTCTTGAGGATACTCCAGAATCAGGTATATATTTTCTCCAATAATTAAAAAACACGTTATTCATAACAAAAAAATATTATTAAATATTTTAATGATTTCTTGTTACAGATTCGCAATCTGAGGATGAAATCGAGCCAGAAGAGGAAGATGTTTCTACGGATGAAGATCATGATTAATTAATCAATTAAACATAAAAAAAAAATTTTTTTCGATTTAATTTTAGTTATTTTCTTATAAATACAAGTATTCTACTTAAAAAACATACACTTTTTTATTTGCATGCTATTTCCTAAGCTTTTCAATTAAATAAGAACAATTATTAAAAAAAAAATTTGAATTTTTTTTTTAGTTGTCAGGTTAAGCGAATCCCTCGAGTTATTCGTCAGATTATGAGACAGCACGTCTAGGACATAAAGATGAACCATATATATCTTAATCTGACGCGCTTGAGTATTTCAAAATGGCGATATTTTTTTGCACATTATATCGTCAGGTTAAGCGAATCCCTCGAGTTATTCGTCAGATTATGAGACAGCACGTCTAGGACATAAAGATGAACCATATATATCTTAATCTGACGCGCTTGAGTATTTCAAAATGGCGATATTTTTTTTGCACATTAAATCAACGACCACGAGTTTGCATCACATCGAAATCGTCAGATTATTGAATGAGAGCTTTTTTTTAGAACATCCCCTTAGAAAATCTGACGCGCTTAATTAAATATTTTATTTTTTTCAAAGAGTTAGTGATTTTCAACAAACAAAGTTTGCCAAAAATTTCGGTGGAAACACGCCTTTAGGCTTGTTAAGCCGCATTGGAACAATGGCCTAAGACCTTATTCTGAAGGGTAGACCCATCCAAAAGGGCCCTCGCACAACAACTGCAATAATAAAGCCACAAACACGCCGACTCTCTTTACCAGAGGAGAAGCCAGAGACGATGGTCGAAGCACACTTTAGCCAGGTTGCCGCCATTCGGAAGATTATTACTAAAAATCTCCATCACATTCATACCCACAAGATTAAACTCATTTTACCTATGTTTAAATAAAACAATAGCTGAATAAATAAGCTTTATTTTTGGCCAAACTATTACATTGAGTAGAACTTTACACACATTGAAATAAAATAGTTATAGATGTAACAAAAATAACAAAATATACCATATCATTTTTTCTTAGTGTTGTAGAGAATGGAAGGTTCTGGAATTTTAAAAATTATAATGGAATTTGCGGCAATTGCAGATACAAATGCAAAATATAATGATAATAATATATATATATATATATATATTCTAAAATTTATAATAGGGAAGCCTTATATTTATATATAGAATTGCACCAGCGCTAACACTGAAGCACCTTCTTACTATTATTTTACGCTTAAGCAATAATTTTTGTTCATTTTTAAATGCCTTTTACAGCTGTCCAGGTCGCGTAACCTTTACCGTCGGACATAACCGCCTAATAATAAATACACATACACCCTTACAATGTGAACTTTCTACCTTAGACCTTCCATTATTTAGCAGAGTCATGTACAAGGTAAGAAAAGGGGTTCTAGATTTCATGATATAAAGGGTCGTAAGAATTGTGATGCAGTCTGTCAATAGGGGTAAGGACAAAAGAGCAGAAATTAGCGTTACGTTATTTATGAACAGCCCCAAATAAAAAATGTGGGTACTGTCATCTTTTATCATTATGTCATTACCTAAGTATAGTATTATAATATAGATTTTTCTAACATGCAGGTGAATTTCATGTGATCTAATTATTAGCGGGTAGGTCCAACGGTGCATATTGAACAAAACGCCGATAACACCGTCAGTTAGTTACATTCAAACGTGTACTTTATTCCAAACGACTTAGATTCTAATTTTCTCTACAGGGCACAGATTCCGTACATACATACATTAATACTTTTTTAATAATATATTATTGCCTTGATACACGATACTGGCACTGCTCATTACATTAGAAGCTATAAGTATGTGAAATATTAAAAATAGTTATTTTTTCATTTCATTGGTGCACGTATATAAACCCTTATTTTTTTCATAATACTATATCTTGATACTTATGTTTGGTCGCCTATAAAGGTAAATGTATAAAATTTGAGAATTATTTTTCACAGGAGAGTTGATAACTCTATTCGGATTTACGTATCGTTATATATAAAAAAATAATTAATTATGCTGTATGTAAAGAAATTCATTATAAAAAAATCATAAAAGTTTTCTTTTAAAATGAGGAATTATAATAAACAATATAAAAAAAAATCGCTTTACAGTCAGTTTCTCCTCTATCATCTCTCAAACCACACAACGTATTTTGAATCGGATTTTACATTTTTAGCATAATGTCACATACAAATGCATGATAAATTTCTAAAATTTTGTAGAGATAAATAAATTTTGTAGAAGTAAATTACTGAGAGGGTATTTACCCTTTCAGTAATTTTAACGAATATTATAACAGTATATTTAAAACAAAATCCGAATAGAATAACCATTTGTTAATGTACAAAATTCTAGGCGACCCTAGTTACTTATAAGCTAAGTATCCAAACTAGACAGAAATAAACAGACAAAATTATATGGGATTTTGTATCTTATTCATGAATGTCATCGACCTTATCTAAAACAATAGAAGCTTAAATTACAATCTAAATAATATTGCTACATCATGAAGAATGTCTCTTGAAAAGGGCTTATTTCTAAAACATTTTTGCTTAGTGCGATTTGTCCCTAACTTCCACATTCTCAAAAGATATTATATTGATGCTTAACAGCTTTTTTATCCAGAAAATTATCTACAAAAGAAAATTCTATTCATCATCAGCGATCTACTATTTTATTATTTTTATCCATTCAATACATATAAACAATTAAATTAGCCCTTTCGAAAAGACCTTCCATATTTGTAATAAATGACAAATGATTGAAAAAATTGCATTTTAATGTAATTAAATCTAAAACTATATAGAATAGACTGTATTCAAAATACCTACGCCTATTAGTTGTCACAGTAAAAAAAATATTTACTATGGTCAACCATAGACTGCGCTGAGTGTTTTAAAACTGGCTGTTAAGTTTTTTTTCAACTAACAACACTAGGCAGCTAACTTTATTGAGACTGAAAAATTACATACAATAGGCAGTTATTTAAAAAATATATAATCCCATAATTACACATCTTTTATGTATAGGTAGACTAATGACTTGCCATCGCCAAATAAATCTATAGACTGCGTACAGACTTTTTTCCTTACAATGATATAACCGATGTTGAGCCATAAATACTCCATAAGACATATTTATGTATAATATTTAAGAAAATATTTTTTATGTTTGAGGAAATATAGTAGAAAATAGACATCATTTTTTTTCATTTAGAAGTGAAAGACAATTATTTTTGTGGAATCTTCCAGAGCAGTCCAGTTTTTATTTGACGAGACGTTTACACTAATTTGTAAATAGGTATCCTCAGTCAGCCACCATGCGACTCGAATAACTGGGTTGGTCTAAGGTCCTGTGCTGTTTGCAATAATTAGATTTTATTAGACTTAGTGTGATGTGTATTAGTTTAAACTATTAGGCGGTTCGTTTCTGCCGTTCAATTAAGATGAAATCAATTCAATGAGGATGAAGCGCATTGTTGTGAGTATACCTTCAGCACCTTTTAAAAGTAAATCAATTTGGTTAAATTATGCAACAACTGATGACATTAAATTGATTTCGAAAGCATATCACATATTGTCATATGGCACAATGACCTAAACGCCAACCCAGTTTGTCTTCGTGTTAATAAAAAAAAACAAAGCTTAATCCTTCCAGTCCTTTTTGATATCAAAACACCACTCCCATTGGAGATGGATATTTTTATCATCGTCTGTGAAGAGGCTGTTCACGGAGTAGGATCCTCGGGCGACTATACCCGATGGTGCGTCTTCAGGCGGGGTTGTGTATGACTGGATCTCGGTCTTTGGAGGATACGAGCCGACCATGTGGGTCATTTTGTCCACTGGAAATTAAATGAGATAATGTTATTGTATAGATTTTTTTATACTAAGCAGATAGTAAACAAGCATACGGACTACCTGATGGTAAGCTGTAACCGTAGCCTATAGATGCTAGCAACACCAGTCGCCAAATCCAAGGAAAGAGATAAAAGGTGGAGATAATAGGGAAGGGATTTGGGCCTACGGCACTCTCACTTACTACACAAAACGCTTTTACGCTGATCATCTGTGAGAGGGTGATACTTCATCGATCAAGCCAGCCCACTCATGCTAAGACAAATAAGGGTCGGTCTACTATCTATACTTATAATAAAACTGTAGAGAGGTCAATTCTGTACATCGAATATATATTCAAAATTAATATTGGAGGATGATTCATCCTCAAATATTAATTTTGAATATATATTCAATGTAGGAGCTGAGCAGTGACGATAAATTTGAAGCAAGTCGGATGAAAATGCGCTTTCGAGCTCTTAACCTCGCATACGTTAATCATACACCAAAAGTATGTATTACAAAGATGATGGTCTTCAAAAGATCTACAAAAAAGTCATCAATAGTATATATCTATCTGTTATATATAATTCCAGTGTCAAGAACTACTGAATCGATTTTAACTGTTTTTTTTAAATGTGTGTTTTGTTCCAACTTAAGAGATAGGATACTTTATATCTCAATTTATAATTGCAATATTTATTCATGAAAAAATATATGGCGGTACGAAGTTCGCCGGGTCAGCTAGTCAAGAATAAAATGCAGCGATTTTCAAGTGTGATCTGCAGCACCTAAGGACTCTGGTAAGCCTCTACGAGGGCTCCGCAAAAACACTGACTATAATGGAAAAAAATAATTTCATATATTCCGCTTAATGATATATAACGAATAGATGTAGTACAATTTGATGTCTATAATTAAATGTAGACTAATGGGATCATTAATAATGAATTAATGGCGGAATGGTTTAGGTAACGGTCTCCACGAGTGATGGGTTCGATTGCCACACAGGATAACTCTGTGTGATCCACAAAATGTTCAGTGTATGGGTGTGCTTTGTGTCCGTGAAATTGAATTTTCGTAATCTCCCCCGCGATACAAAGATTATTTTTTAT
Source organism: Leucoma salicis (assembly GCA_948253155.1). Classification (NCBI taxonomy): domain Eukaryota; kingdom Metazoa; phylum Arthropoda; class Insecta; order Lepidoptera; family Erebidae; genus Leucoma; species Leucoma salicis. Next base: position 3,265,005 of record OX411812.1, read on the forward strand.
TTAGTACAGCGTGTTGTACTAAAAAAAAACTTTTAGGGCTCCGGTAATGTCATCAATTATCATCATTACAAAAGTTTGAGAGCGGCTACTCTAGTCCTATAAGTAAAAAGTACTTTATTATTATATCGGCCGGGCCTCGTGGCACGAGTTCTTTCAAAATATAATTTTGTATAAAACAAAAACTTTTCACTTTGTGTTTAATAAAACAAAAACGCTTTTGTAACTTTCTAGTAATTCTTAAGTGAAATATAGATTTAATGGAGTCCAGTGTTTGTTGTGAGAGGACGGGGCCTCGTGGCGTAGTCGGTAGTGTAACCGACTTCCGTGCACGAGGTCGTGGGTTCGATTCACACTCAGGAAAATTATTTGTGTGATGAACATAGATATTTGTACCGCATCTGGGTGTTTTCTATCTATTATATGTATGTATATACAAAAAAAAAGTAATATATTATATCCGTAATCTGGTACTAAGCAAGCAAGCGTTAAGCTTAGTTTGGGACCAGAGGACGTTGTGTGAATATTTGTATTTATTATTATATATACATACCAGGAACTATATAGGCAGCGTGAAAAAATCAGTAGTGCATTAGTATTAGGTAAAGATATGCTTTTCTGGTGTTATGTATAGCGTACGACTGCATATTACACTCTTTCTTTCTATATTTAACTGTTATTTGCGCTATTTATTGCACAGTGTAATTCACTTCCATTTTTTTGTTTCACCGATCCACCCACATGCATTTTAATTATTATTCAATTTTTGACAACGAAAGAAATATTTTACGTTAAACTATATATAAAAGTATAGGTTCTGTTAATAATTTTGTTTGTAAAAGGTCACTTTTATCGAAATATAATATTTTTATTTTTTATTTATACATGGCAAGCAGCTACTAATAAAGTGGATCTTTGTTGCCAAAAATATAGATTTATTATTAATTCGGCAAGAATAGTGCGGCCAGAATACCAAAACAATAAATGTTTTACTTTCCATACCTGGTACACCCATCCGATAAGTCTTCTGCACGTATTTAAGACCATGCACAATCTCGCGCTGCACGATGAAGTCGATTCTTATCCTATATTGCACACCTTCCTTGATCACAAACACCTGGAAAGTCGAGTAGCATTGTTAGAACGGATCTTTTTGCAGCAAAGCTTATAGATATAAATGGAAACATAGCTTACAAAGCATTTATAAGTCATTTTCAGATACCGTGGGTGTAAATCCCAGCCTAATATATATTTTTTTTTTCAGAGTAATTAATACAATTAAATATTACAAGTACTTAAATATAAAATTATAATAAATATTACACATTGAATTACTTGCTTACTGATCATGCCATCTCCCTTGCGGGGTAGGCAGAGAGCACAGTGCCAAGAGGCTCTATTCTTGCATATACATATATCGCGCTTCATCAACATTCATAATTCTCTTCAAACACGCTCGCCGGTTTCGGAGACTGGAAGTATTGAAGGAAGGTGTACTCCACCTTCATTCAATACTTGACAGATTTGGTCTAGGTAGGTGAGTCTCGGTCTCCCCCTGTACCTACATCCTTCCACTTTCGCATTGTATAACTTCTTAACCAGACGCTCGTCCGGCTTTCTTTCCACATGTCCGAACCATCGGAGCATTCCCTTTCGCATCTTTACACCAATACTCTCTTTCACGGGTGTCGTATGAGGCGACTAAGGGAAGTAAGCAATTATGATCCATTGCATGACTGGTGGTAGGGCTGGGTACCAAGTGGGAGTACTCACTTGGCATCGAGCCCGAGCGGGTTGGTACCACCATCTCCCGTGTGACCGGCCATGAAGCACATCGTTGCGTTTTAGCTGTAGCAGGAGATAGCCGTTTATTCTTTCATTTCATACAGCGGCTTGAGAATACTCTTGGTATAGTTGAGTCTAGTAGTGACGGTTACCATTTACCATCAGATGCGCCGTGGCTCGTCTGCTACTACATGCAATAAAAAAAAATTGATATTACTCATAATACTCATGTTCCTTTTTGCATACCTAACTCTTAGCTTCCTTATAATAATTTTGGGACAAGCACTGCGTTTCTATTGTGACACGTGCCTTCTGGCTGAGTGAGATGGTGGCTCTATTTCCCGCATTTACTATTATCTCTATTTCTATCTATATCAGTGGTGTACATAATAGATACCTATACTACTCTGTCAAGAAAGTACCGGGAATGGATGATTTGTTTATGGTTCCAAATTAAAATTTCTGAATTTTTTTGGTGTTGTTAGGTTGGCACAACTGTTATCCATTTTGGCGCGGAGTTTGAGTTGCATCTGTTATTTATATTAAATCCATCCCATCCATCCATCAGCCTTTTAAAGTCCACTGCTGGACATAGGCCTCCCCAAGAATGGGGGATAGTGCCGTAATCGCCACGCTTGGCAGGCGGGTTGGCGATCGCAGTGGATGTTGTTAATACTCGAAGGAGTGCTGCTGCCCACTCCCTCGGTATTCCCTCAGTCGGCTTTTACGATACCCATGGGTGGAGAGGGGTGGGACAATTCTAAAGCCGGCTCCACACGGCAAATACATACAATTATATTAAATACAGTGCTGTTTTTAGTTATATCATATCTAGTGTGTATTGCGAATTTCATAATGGACAAAAACATCGAAAAGAGAGTTTATTTTAAATTTTGCATCGCCTATGGAATTTCGTGTTCGGAGTCACTGAAAATGTTACAGAAGGCTTACGGTGAATCGACTTTATCAAAAACACGTGCGCGTTTAAAAGCGGTCGAGATGTGATGGAAGATTTGGCTCGCTCTGGTAGGCGATCAACGTCTAACATTGCAAAAGTGAAGGAAATAATGGCTAAAAATCCTCATTCAACTTTGAGAGATAGCCGCCGAACTTTCTGTCTCGCGAGTCGATCCATACCATTTCAAATAATCACTTAGGTATGAAACATGTTTCCGCTCGGCTAGTCCCAAGACCTGAATTTTCTCCAAAAACTCAATCGCATGAGTCGCTGAGGACATGCTAGAACGAGTCAATTCCGACCCAACATTCATGAAACGCATTGTTACTTGTGACGAGACGTGGGTTTACGAGTTTGACATGCAAACTAGTCAACAAGCTTCGGAGTGGCGACTTCCAACTGAACCGAAACCGAAAAAACCACGCCAAAGTCCATCAAAAGTCAAAGTCATGTTGAATGTTTTCTTTGACTATCGCAGTGTTGTGCACTCGAAATTCTTGCCAGAAGGTCAAACGGTAAATAAAGAATATTATTTGAGCGTTATGCGGCGTTTAAGAGAGCAAATTCGACGAAAACGGTCATTGCGATGGCCTAGCAGTCTAGAGCCCTTCCCCGGATTAGAAAGGACGCAGGTTCGAATCCCCCTCGCACTAAGTTTCTCTTTTCCACATTCACAAATAATTTGTTCTTTAAAGTAGCCGAGTATGTCAAGTGCAGCAGTAAAATACAGATCAAAATGTTTGAAAAATCGCGCCATCAAATAGTATGAATTTTATTTGCAAAATTAAACTTACTGTATTGGATTAATGCATGTAAATGCATCCGATAGGTGGCGTTGGTCGTAAAGACAAATGTGATGAGGAGATTGGGTATGGCCGAAGGTCAGTGCGGTAGCTCAGCGGCTTAGAGCACTTTCCCGGATTAGAAGGAACGCAGGTTCGATTCCCGCTCGCACTAAAGTTCTCTTTTTCCTCATTCACAAATAATTTGTATTTTAAAGTAGCTGAGCATGTCAAGTGCTAAAATACAGATCAAAATATTCAATATTATAATTTGGAACCTTGTACCACTATAATAGTGTTGAGTTTTCTTTGCAAAGAGACTAGCGCGCGATTGATTATTTTTTGGCGTTTTGTTACTCTTTTGGTTTGGACACATTTGAGCGCGGGTACGAGGTCCATTTGTCGGTAGGTCAATGGATATTATAATACTATTTATCACAAATTTAATTTACATGAAATTAAAACTACGTTAGTGTCAATATTCGTAATTCTTTTCAATTAGTAAAATATAAGACAGGTTTATACCACACGAGACGATATATTATTCGTTGGTAAGTAATATTTTGGCGCGTCCTTGCCTGATGTTTCTCATCTCAGGGGATTAATATTGCAAACAATAATCAACCTATTTATAACTCTATAACGTGGCAGTAGCACGCATAAAGATTATAAACATATTCGCGACTAGAAACTGAGGAATTAATCCAATATTCAATTTTTATATCAAATTAACTTGTCTTCTTTGAATTTTTATACTAAACTATTTCTGTACTTTGTGTCCGTGAAGTTGTATGTTTATAAAGTCCCCCGCGATACAAGGATTATTACTTAGCGCGGGGTGTTATCTGTAAAAAAAAACTGATTTAGTCTGCACGAACTTAGGTTAGGTTAGATCCAGAGTTGTTTAGGCATATCGCACAAAACTCCATATCGCGGTAAACAATATTTTATGTCTTTATCCAGCCTATAATATTTATCTGTAGGTATACCAAAATCCGTTGTAGTTAGATCATTTGCGAAATAGCTTTTTTATGTGTACGACAAACAAGCACCAGGTGGGCTATGTGCCCACCTCGTGGTAAGCGGTTACTACAGCCTCACATGTCACCAACTCCGAGGAAAGGGATAGGTGGTGAGGAAAGACAATAAGATAAGGATACCTAGAGGATAGGAGGTGGAGAAGGAGGATAATAAGGAGAGGATAAGTAGGTTTGGGCATTCGGCGCTCTCACTCACCATACGAAACAACAATAGGGGATCCAACGTTTGTTTCACGCTGATCTTTATCTGAACTGGGAAGTTAAAATACTATAACACACAAAATCGTATCGACATCTAATCGTTTCATCGTGTTTGGTTGAGGGATCACCGTGATTGTGACATCACGCGTCATGGATTTACACATTATAAGGGGCTGGACTGCAGCTTAAATTTTAAAGGTAAATCGGAGCCCAAAGGCGAAACAATAGTTGTAAAAAAATAGTACTAAGATATATAAGATTAAAAATGCGAGTAGTTTCTAGACACTATCAACGTGTTGTATGCACAGAGCTGGCATCACGCCAGCTAATAATTATGACTAGCAGAGTTATGGCTTACAGTACGTCGCACCTGTCATGTCGGTGATTAGTGCGATCTGATTTTATTATAGCAAAATATCTACATATTTTGAGATATCAAAATAATTGAGAATACTAAGGTAGAGCTTGCCCCAGTATGAATGGACCGGCTCCATCAGGGAAGTACCACCCTCTCAAAGAAGACCAACGGTAGGTACTGCTATTGTTGTTTCGTATGGTGAGTGAGTGCGCCTGAGGCCCAAACCTCCTTCTTATAGCTTTCCCCTCCACCTCCTATCACTTTCTTTGGAGTTTCCTCCGGTGCTACGGTTACCACTTACCAGCATGTGGGCCGTATACCTATTTGCTGCCAGTCTAGTATAAACCATAGCACACAGTGCCCACACCATAAGGAATCCCCACCACCTCCACAAGGAGACTAAATTCTCGGGATTAATAATCTCCACATAGATTTCAGTCGCAGCAGCCTGTGTCAACAGACAAATAGGCAACTAGGCAGGAAATAGTATAGTGCACCAGTGCATGTGCGCAAACACAATTGCACTCTCTGTTCCTTCACTATTCCGATGGGATGACATTCCTACACGACCGAGAAGAGAACAGTCGCAGTGCCCAAGCTTTTACATGCTTTTCGAGGGATGATGGTGAAACACCATGAACTTCCAACTGCTGCGCTGCTTTTGAGAATTTCCTGGCGGAAAACACAAAGACTTTTTGCTGACCCAACGCGGGATTTGAACCTGAGACTTATTAATCTGCAGTCACATTCTTGATCACTGCATTTCCGTCTGCACGATGCCGGGTGGTAAACTTCGGCTGCCCTTTGATTTACCACATACTTAGAAAACACATATACACATAGCCATGTGGGGCCGGCTTTAGAATTGTCCCACCCCTATCTACCCACGGGAGTCGTAAGAGCCGACTGAGGGAATACAGGGGGAGTGGGCAGCAGCATTCCCTCGAGTATTAACAACATCCACTGCGATCGCCAACCCGCCTGCCGAGCGTGGCAATTACGGCATTATCCCCCATGACGGGACCGCTCGTTGTGGCGTTCTCTTGGGGAGACCTATGTCAGCAGTGAACGTTGAAAGGCTGATGGATGAATGGATGGATGATGAAACGAAGAAAGAAGAAAAAAAAGACACGCATAAGTATCCTAATATAGTCACATTTACTATCTTCGATGTTACGGCATTATCCCCCATAATGAGCACACAAAAAAAAGGATGCGGTTGAAGCTGCCTTAACTTTGTTTTCACGGACCCAGTATCTATCGGACAGTAACTGTCCTTCACTGTCCAGCAGCTACTGGATCCGTGAAAACCGGGCATTAGTTTTAGATTTGCAGCTCTGGAGGTCGAACTCATTAGCCTATCATCGGTCGTGTAAATGCTACATAACAATTAATATTTTAAAACATATCCAAATTACTATACCTACCTATATGCAGCATGGGAATCCCACAATCCCTATAAACTTTCCAATACCTAAATGTTTCATGCTGTAATGTGAAGTGTGAAGTTGAAGCGAGAGATGTGTGCAAGAATAGAGCCTTTTGGCACTTTCTGTTTTGTCTGCCTACCCCGCAAGGGAGATGTTTATGCTGTTAAAGTGATATGTTTATTTACTGACATCGCGTCCCACGGCCTATCAAGCAGATCTACATCACTGTTCTCAATCTTGAGAAGAAAGAAATAAAACGTATTTTTCATTACTCATACTCGGAAAGTAGGTTTGAAGTTGCCTGAGGAGCGGGTTGAAAGTAATACTTTTTAGCCCTAGGGAGAATCGTTTTCAACTGACAGCTGTCAAATTATTAAAAAAAACTGTTTCTATTTTCACATTTCTATTGAACCTTATTCTAACTTACTACAGCCACTCAATCACAGCGCGATGTTTAATTGAAATAACAAAATTAAGTAATAAATAATTTTTTTTTTTAACGACCACCTATTATAATTTACCTAGTTTCAAATAGAAATATTTTAGATTTGGGTAAAATATTTTACCATTTTTTCAATGTTGAAAATGAAAAATAATGGCTGTTATGCTGGCCGGCCACAAAAAAAAAACTTTAAATAAATAATTATCTCAGCAGTTAGTAAATTAAAATTCACAAATTTATTGCATGTTTTTATTTTTACCTTCCTTGTATTCGTAATGAAAAGCACAGTGTTTACCTCGGGTTAAAGAGTTATTTCTTGTGTGTGTTACTTTCACCCCTAGGGTAACAATGTACTATTTTTGACATACATACATGGCAAACGACTTAAATGTAAATAGATATATATCGGTAACAATACAACTAAAGTAGGTTTCATATTATATGTAATTATAAATGTAATTACATGTATGTATTAGATACATATATTATAATTACAAAGATGTTGGTCGGTCTCATGTGACCGATAAACTCCGACATCGTTCAATCGATCATCATGAAAATTGGCATAACAACGTATTTTATCCCGGAGGGTTTCAAGCTATGCTACTGTAATTCACCACCAGATGTTGCTGCATTATCCATTATATTTAAATATTAACAAGAGAATAAATATAGAAAGAAAAGAGACGAAAAAGACGCACTGCGTTCTGCTGTTGTCGTATTATTAACGATCGATTGTAATACACATTTTTGTACCTGGTTTTAAAATACCAGCAGGCTTAAAACGAACTCTTATTGGGATTCAGTTCAGGACCCAAACTGAACTGAATCGCAATTTTGTACCATGACGTGTCAAAGACGCAATCTTTTGTTTTTTGCTGAATTAGTACATAATCTAAATCGCAAACATGACATCTTTGTATTGAAATTCGTACCATGAACTTACTTGACAACCTAAACAAGATCGCTCAATTAGACATCATGGTACGAAATACAACAACATACCTATTTTGAATTGTGTCGGAATTGAATCGCTAGCTAAGAATTCATGGTAACGCCTGCTGATAACAATAATTGTTGCCATCAGACAGCCCTACGAAACACAAAAAGTCAAGCACACATGCAAAATACATAACAATATACAAGAGCGATCATAAATCATTTCTAAGTTTATCCTTCACTTGTTTTTGTTACAAAGTGACTCAGCGTTCATATTTGTATATTCTAAATCCATAATTTGAAAAATAAAATGATAATTTATGGTTTATTAAATATTACTGATTCTTGTTTATATTTTACTACATAGTTTCTGCTTGCGACTTCCTCTGTGTATACTTTATAATTATATTAATTCGATATAAGTATGTCACTCTTTACGGCGCTTTCACCTCTATGCAAAAATAACTGTTACATAGGAACATATATAGGGGGGCAGATATGCTAGATAGTTTCCTCACGATGTTCTCTTTCACAGAAGTAATAATATATGACGGGCCTCGTGGCGTAGTCGGTAGTGTAACCGACTTCCGTGCACGAGTTTGTGGGTTCGATTCCCACTCAGGACAATTATTTATGTGATGAACACAGATACTTACACTGCGTCTGGGTGTTTTATATCTATTATATGTATTTATTTACAAAAAAAAAGTAATATATGTACTATATCCGTAATCTGGTACTCATAGCACAAGCGTAAAGCTTAGTTTGGGACCAGAGGACATTGTGTGAAAATGTCCGTGAATATTTATTGAATAATTGGAAAACAAATAGTACTAAATCAGAGATCTCTGAACAGGGATCAAATTCGATAACACTGTCTTTGTGATCCTTGGTTTTACTACTAGGCTGCGATTGTTCATGACGGATTCAAATAAACAATAAAATCGTATGTTTAACGGCTAGCGCTTTGCTCAGACGACTACAAAGACAATAAAACGTAATACTTTAATGCAGTTGTAAAATGTTAAACGGTACATCACAACCACATATTACCACATAGTATACTCGTACTATGGATACTGAACGTTGTGTTTACGTTTGTGATTAGTATTTCCCAGAGATGTCCATAAAAACCCATTTTTTACCATGTTTTTAACAACTCGCTTTCTTGTATGTCTGTCCGGGTGGAATTTTGTAATTGATTTTAACTTCCCGATGAGCTAGATACTTGAAACTTGGGCCATAGCACAAAACATGTGGCACGCTAATTATCTGGTGCATGCTTTTCGTTTCCAATCTTACAAGTATTTTAATAGCTATCAAAAGTTTGCCAACTATGAATTTTCAGGATAAAAGTTAGAAATCTGTATGTGGTTTTATCCTTCATAAGAATTAAAGAAATTATTTTATAATTTTTAGTCCGTTATAAAAACATGGTACATTTTTTGTTTAACTTAGTAAATAATCAATGGAAGCATAGGATAATTGGACAAAATAATTGTTATTTTAATGTAAAAATATAATATTAGGGATAACACCAAGGTCTGTAAAAACAGTGGTATCGAGTTCGACCCACTATTGGAGGCAGAGATCTCGCATGGCATAAATTTCGAAATGATCACTAAGGAAAATATCGCACTGTATGCCTGAGAAATTCTCGACAGATTCTGAACTCTGCCAACCCGCATTGTGCGTGGTGATTATGGCCTAAAATCTTCTCACTCTAGAGATGATACAATATACCGATAAATAGCCTTCTACTGACATCTTTTGTTTATGGACTTCCCCCTAAATTAAATGGTGGTCACTAAGGAAAATATCGCACTGTATGCCTGAGAAATTCTCGACAGATTCTGAACTCTGCCAACCCGCATTGTGCGTGGTGATTATGGCCTAAAATCTTCTCACTCTAGAGATGATACAATATACCGATAAATAGCCTTTTACTGACATCCATTGTCTATGGACTTCCCCCTGAATTAAATGGTGGTACCTGTCATTATAAAAACTTAATACAGCCTAAAATAACCCTACCTGTTTTTTAAGGTCAGTCAAATCCCCACTCAGGTCCAATTCGACGTCATCACGGCCGACCACGCACAGCGCCAGTTTTTTCACAATCACTTTCCGTTCATCATTTGGATCTGTTGAATAAAAACATAATATATTTAGATATTTTTATATATATTTTTAGCATTTTACATGCTTAGTACTATTCTTTCACTTTGTGTTTAAAAACATATATCTGTTATTCCAAATAAAAAGGAGGTACCTATATGATGTTCTTTTATAACTTTCTGCATCAAGAAAAAGCATACGGACTGCCTGGTGGTCAGCTGTAACCGAAGACTGTAGATGCTAGCAACACCAGAGCCATCACTCGCACGTTGCCAACGTCAAAATATTAGGTGGACAGTAAGAATAACAGGGATGGGACAAGGGGTGTGGCCTTCGGCACTGTCACTTACCGTATGAAATACAACAATAGGAGAGTAGGTAACACTCGCTTCATGCCGAACTACTGTACACAGTTCGGACTTTTAAAAAAAATATATTGCCTCTACCTCCGAATCTGTACTCTTTAGTTAACTCGTTTAAGTAAAATCAATGGATATAAAGTACACTCGGACTCAAAACAATAATTTATGAATCACACAAATAACTTTCCTGTCTGGGAATCGAACCAACAACTTTCGGCGCGGAAGGTCAGTATCGTGCAGTCGTGTATTTTAATAGAAACTTCCTTATCATGTGCGCTCTGTACAGTACACAAAAGGTTGTTTACACAAATCCGTAACATAATATTATTTCAAAATGTCTATTAAATCACGTAAACGTCAAAAGGTATCACTTCCAATGGCTAAAAAAATAATTAATCAATCAGTCATCCAATTTGATTGTCCAATGGCTAAAAAAATAATTAATCAATCAGTCACCCAATTTGATTGTCCAATGGCTAAAAAAATAATTAATCAATCAGTCATCCAATTTGATTAAGTTTGCGAATTGATTCACGAGCGACTTCATGAACTAATAAGGCATCTATATATTATAATAATAGATATCGATTACACGTTATTAGGTGCACAATGGCGCGCAATGCAGGCACTTATTGTTTATCGCGTTCAAGGCCGAACGCATAGCCAATAAGCCTTGACAATACAATGCATAGGTTTCCGCGAAGTAATTATGTTAATGTCAACTTATTGTGATATGAATAGTAGAATTAGATTTTAGGATCCAATTGGTGGAATTAATGAAACATATTTTATACTAGTTTCTGCCCACGACTTCGGCCGTGCCACTTCAGAATTTGTCCATAGAGTAATTTAGGCTTTTCGTAGAGGAACTCCTTATTCTACGCATTTATTACCGCAAGTTAATGCCAAATTTCCAACAAATTCGTGCAATGGTTAGGTTAGGTAATAGTTATCCTACGGGAACTATTCATTTTTCGTGATAAAAACCATCCTCTAATATGTTAATCCAGTATCTCATCTATCTACCCACTAAATTTTATTCAAAATCGCTCATTCGTTTAGCCGTGATCAACGGACAAATATCCAAACATCCTTACAAACTGACACATTTATAATATTAGTAGGAATTAGGTACACGCTGTCTAAATAAGCTGGTGTCTTACTATTAGGAAGGCCATAAGTTTGTTTTTCCGCGATACGACATCCTCTCATTACTTCCTCTATTGAAGCTAAAGATTTCATCAATCAAGGCACGGGGCGGGAATGCTACGCGACGCTTGATATCGCACAGAGCCTTTCAGAAAAAATCTTAAATGTCATCCAATATTCTACTGTATTGTAGGGAAACCAAATAAATATTAGAGGTGAATAAAATCGTTAATATTCAATAAACGTTAAACCGGTACGTTTCGTCTGTTATGCTAACAGCAGCAAAATAACCCACGGCGATTCAGAAGCCTATAAAATTCTGTTTTAATTGCAGGTTAACGTGACTGATAATTAATAAGACTAAATTTTTTTAGTTATAGGTGTGAAGATAATACCGGTATGTATTTAAATACTTTTTTTTCATAATTTCATTACTAAAAATAAAACTGTGCAAAATATTATATTGAAGTTATGCCATTTCGAATTCAATTTCTGATTTGTCGAATATTATCTTTATTACTTTTCGGAAATAGTTAAAGCAAAATTAAATAAGCCACTAAACCACCTAACAATCAATATATAAAAAAATACTTTGGAAAATCCAAAAGAGCACGCCTCATAATCTTAATTTTTCACACTAAAATTGATTATTAGATAAGTGACTAATAATGTATTGGTTTTACTAAGTAGTTTTCAATAAATCACATAGATAGCGCTAATTTCAAACAGTACTAATGTGGGTTTAATGTCTTATACGCCATCTAGCGCTAATTTTAAGAAGTACTTCTATATATTGGTTTATAGAAGTAGTTCAAGTAGTTCTCACGAAATAAGGTATAGCGCTGGTGTTTGACAATTTTTTTGTTTATTTAATAACAATTTAACCACATCGAATCATACCGTGAAAAGTGATAGGGCTCTATTCGTAATTATACTAATTCGTAAAAGAAAAGAAAAAGACGATTAGTAAAGTATTTCGGTCGTTATCGTGTTAACATACATTCTCCGAATATATCTACAACACACGGACGTCCAAGACGGAACTTTTTCAAACAGTTTTTTAGCTAGTTTAAATAAAAAAATGGCATCAAAAATATCACGAGTGTTAAAAATAGTGTTTTTTCTTGATATGTGTGTGTATATATTATTTTACAAGTGCAATATATGATAAATAGAAACATTTTAAGTTAGAAAAATCAGTTGTTCAGCGTGAAGCGAGAATAGTACACACCTCAACGCTTCGCTTGTGAGGCGTGCAAAATATTAACGATTTTTTGCATTAGATACCTAGGTAACTATATACTCACGGTATAGTAGTTTACTCACGACCTGATTCACGAAGGACAAACAGCAATCAAGTAGAAAAAATACCACTGAACCGTATCGTATTGTGAATTGACCGACATAAATGAGAGACTGTTTTGGATTAACCAAGTGAATTGGGTCATAGTGTCAAGATTGAACAAAGGTTCTTAGAAACGGCTTATAGTAAGATATTGGACTGGTATAACGTACATAATATATGTTCTAGAAAGTCTGATGATATCATTAAAAAGGTTCAATGATCATTTTACAGATGCAAGAATATCTATTATTTTATTGGAATAAATATCGGTTTATTTAAAAAAAAAAATTGATAGTGCCTACTAATTGTTGCGCAGCAACCGCGCAGGATGGAGGCGATTCCTGGCCACCTTAGGGACCTCGGAGGTGGTCAGGAGGATCGGGGCGCTGGGGCTTAGGGTGGCCCTGGATAAATCGGAGGCCCGACTTTTCCATCATCGGCCACCTGTTGGCGCCTCGATCACAGTGGACGGGGTCCAAATTAAGGTTCGGGCCCAGATCAAGGATCTGGGCCTGGTGCTGGACGGGCAGTGGCGCTTTCACGAGCACTTCCGCCAACTGTCCCCGAGGCTCGTCGGCGCGGCGTCCGCCCTTGCACGGCTCATGCCGAATATGAGCGGACCCAACAATGCGTGCCGACGGCTTTACGAGGGTGGTCCGGTCGATGGCGCTGTACGGCGCACCCGTGTGGGCGGAGTCCCTGGACGCACTGAACAGGGCTCTTCTGTGGAGACCACAGAAGGTCGTCGCGTCCAGGGTCATACGCGGATCCCGCACGGTGTCGACGGAGGCATTGGCCGGAATCCCCCCATGGGACGGGGCTCGCGGAGGTATACCGGCGGGCGTCGCAAGAGCAGGCGGGGCGCGGGCGCCTCCAACCCCGTGAGGTGGCCAGGTGGCAGGGCGAAGCCCGTCAAGCTGCCATGGCCAGTTGGAGGGCACGGTTGGAGGCGCCCCGGGCCGGTCTTTCGACCGTAGGGGCGCTTCAGCCGGTGCTGGAGGAGTGGGTTGGTCGGCGGCACGGAGTCCTCACCTTCCGACTGGTGCAGGTGCTGTCGGGGCATGGTTGCTTCGGCAGATACCTGCACATAGTCGCGAGGAGGGAGGCAACTCCGTGCTGTCACCACTGCGGCTGTGACGAGGACATGGCACGGCACACGCTTGATTCGTGCCCGGCTTGGGCGGAGCAGCGCCGTGAACTCGTTGCGGCAATAGTGGAAGACCTCTCCCTGCCGGGCGTCGTTAGAGCAATGCTTGGCAGCGACAGGAATTGGGTCGCTACCTTCTGCGAAGTGGTCATCTCGCAGAAGGAACCTGCGGGAGGGCCAGGGAGGCCGATCCTTCCACGGACCCGAACCGCCACCAGCAACTGGGGCGGCGCATGCACCAGTACTTGCGCCTGATGCCGCCCTAGCTGAGGCTGCGGGTGGATGGACCGGGGAACGTCCGCCACCCGCAAGGCCTCCCGCGAAGGCACGACACTCCGTGCGCGGATGCGTCGCTCAGTAGACGGTACCCGAAAGGGTAAGCCGCCGGCGGACCACTGAAGGAATGTAATAAGGTCCCGGTGGCCCGCCAATATAGGCGGAGAGACGGCACACGGCGGGTTTATTTAGTGGGTGAGGGCCCCACACTACCCTGTTCGTTGCCGGCTAGGTACATTTTTTCTCACTTTAAAAAAAAAAGGGTGGAAGCGATAAAGTTACTGATCGAAAATCACTCCAGAAAATACTTTAATTAAATACTACTATTTCGTGTAAGATCTGTAATGAACTTTCTGCTGCGGTGTTTCCCTAGCGTTACGACTTATCCATCTTTAAACGAGGTTTGAGAAGCGTACTTTACTCATGGTAGGCGGCACAGCCAAGCCGCCGCCAAAATCCATGAGCGGCGATTACCACTTAGCATCAGATGGGCCGTTTGCTTGACTGCCACCGTTGGCAATAAAAATTAAAAAAAACACTTCATATTAGCTTCGCCTATACTTACATAATATATCTATGGATCTTTAAACGTGATTTTCTCCCACTTCAAAACGTCGGAATAAATTGAATCTTTTCACACTAATCATCACACCCATGGCAATAAATAACTTAAGTAGTCCGTTTTGTTTTGTATTTTTTATTATAATGCGGGCACTATCGTCTCACCTACGATAAAAAAAATTAATAAGTTCGTTTAAATCGATGTACTTTTGATGCTGTTAAGAAAAGAAGAAAATAAACCAAAAAAAAAAAACATTTTCGACTCACAAATGGCCGAGTGGTTAGATACACAACAGGAAGACTCTTTGTGTGATCCACAAATGGCTGCTCTGAGTCTGGGTGTGCTTTGTGTCCATGAAATTGTATGATTTTTTTTTTTGAATGTTAATTATGGCAGACAGGAGCCATGGTCCACCTGATGGTAAGTGGTAACCATCACTCATGGACTCAACTATACCGAGAGTATTATCAAGCCGCTTCACACCATTTCATTTCTCAGATATGAAATGAAAGAATAAACCTAAAAAAATCGTGTCACGTTATTTGTCTGCGGTGAACTCCGTAATTACTTGTCCGATCTTAACGGTTTTTTTTTATCTTCACAATAAGTGATTTGTTCCAACTTAAAACATAGGGTAGTTTTTATCCTGATTATTTCCTTTTTTTATTACAAAAAATTTACAAAATACAAAAAAAATATATATCTGGAGAGGGATTCCAGACCTGAGAAACGGCTATTAAGTATTACAAATAATCATTGAACGGATTATACCTAAGTGATACAGCAACGCGAGGCCGGGTCTATTAGTAAAGTAATAATTCTTGGGCCAAGTTACAAGTTCGTCACGCACTGGCGGGTTGCTTTGACCAATCGCGATTGTAGTGTCAAACTTTGAATCGTTGAAGAACGAGAACGTTTGAAGTGACGGTCAAGGTCAAAAAGTTCAAGTGTAATGAAATATGTATTCTGAAACAGATTTCGACAAGCATTTGATTTTATAGTGTACTAATACTAACTTTTAGGTTACATCTCAGGTTCCCGATATAGTAGCGGGATAAAATATAAGTAGTTTTTAAGTGTAAACAAGAACTCCATCCATCCATCCATCAGCCTTTCGACATCCACTGCTGGACACAGGCCTCCCCAAGAGAACACCACGACGAGCGGTCCCGTCGTGGGGGATAATGCCGTAATCGCCCGCTTGGCAGGTGGGTTGGCGATCGCAGTGGATGTTGTGTTAATACTCGAGGGAGTGCTGCTGCCCACTCTCCCGGTATTCCCCAGTCGACTCTTACGACTCCCGTGGGTAGAGAGGGGTGCGAAAATTCTAAAGCCGGCCTCACACGGCAAACAAGAACTATTAAATAAAAAAGTTGCATCAAAATCCGAACGCGCGAACAAACAAACATACAGACAAATAAACAGACAAACCGACAAAATATCTAAAAAAATGTTTTGTATTCAGACACGCCTAATACGATATTTTTTTTATTAACTAAAGCCGGCTGTACGCACTCGTCGAGACAACGAGACAGGCCGAGGGCGTGTGTGTACATGGTAGCCTCGTCTCGTCTCGCGGCTCTCGCTATGTCTCGGAAGCGTGTCGGTTTTTTGTGCACGAGTCTACGAAGGCTAGAGCGTACGCGCTGATGAAAGTAGATGACGCGAAAGATGTCTCAGGATCGTAGTAAGTAGAGAGAAGTGGTCTCTGCCTACCCCTACGGGAAAAAGGCGTGACAATATCTATGTATGTACGAGGAGGGATCAAAAAGTAGTGAGAATGAGATAGAATATAATTACTGTTGAATACTTAATAATTTATTTTTCTATATAGTCTCCCGAGTCTCTCTGCACACCGAGTCCAGCGCTTATCTAAGGCTCCAATCCCTTTCAAAAAAAGTTTTGTCTTGGTCCTGCAAAAAGCTCTCCACGGCATCCATCACCTCGTTATCGTCTTCGTACCTGTTTCCCCTTAAGTATTCTTTCAATTTGGGAAACAGATAAAAATCGCTAGGCGCCAGATCTGGTAAATAAGGGTGTAATAAGGTAAGGGGTGGTCAACCAATTCGAAGCCAGCTTGCTGAATCGCAGCCATCGCAACTGCTGACCTGTGTGCGAGTGCGTTGTCGTGATGAAACAGCACGCCACTTCGAAGTTTCCCTCTGCTTTTCTCTTTGATGGCATTCCTCAACTTGGGAACTAAAGCTGCATAATATTGGCCTGTAATAGTGGTTCCACGCTCCAGGTAATCAATCAACAATATCCCTTCTGAGTCCCAAAATATTAAGGCCATAACCTTGCCAGCCGATGCCACGGCACGAAACTTCTTCGGGGTCGGTCATGATGGCCGTTTCCATTGCGAAGATTGCTGTTTTGTCTCGGTATCAAAATGATGGACCCATGTTTCGTCCATTATTACGAAACGAGACAAAAAGTTTTCAGAATCTTCTTGAAACTTGTCCAACAGTATCTTCAAAATGTCAAGTCGATTTTGTTTCAGACTGTCGGTTAACATTCTCGGCACCCATCTTGCGGAGACTTTTCTCATATTCAAAGATTGTTTCAATATGGATTGAATACTTCCATATGAAATGCCCGTTTCTTGAATTAAGTATCGGATGGTAACTCTTCAATCGCACAATACAATTTTCTTGACTTTCGCAACATTTTCTTGGGTGACTGACGTCGATGGACGGCCGCAACGATGTTCGTCTTCCGTGCTCGTTCTCCCTACTCGAAATTGAGAAGCCCACCTTGCAACAGTGGAATATGGCGGAGCAGACTCTCCTAATGTTGCCTCCAAATCGCAATGAATCTCTTGCGTCGTTAACTTTTTTAAACAGAGGTATTTAATAACGGCTCGCACTTAGTTTTTCTCCATTTTCGAGAACACGTTCCGACAAAAAGCAAACAAATGACTACATTCAGAAAAAAACAAAAGAGAATCGAATATTTTTTTCTTTTTTAATATTACAAATATGTATCTGAGCTATGCCTGCCAGTATTTTTTTTTCTTACCAAGGAGTATGTCGTTCTCACTACTTTTTGATCCCTCCTCGTATGTATCAACTGCTGGCTGAATAACTGAACGTCAATATGTTAACAGTTTGTCAATATATTGAAGATACACACAGTCACACAGTATTTTGTTTCAGTCACTCACCCACTTTTCATAATAAGAGCGTTTTTTTAAATTTTCCGTTATTTTTTTTTCTTTCATTTTCTTTTATACAAACATTGTCCTGACAATAAGGAACACAAAAAAAAACTCTTTGGGTAAAGTCGTTCGGAAAGTATGCGCGTTGACATTTCACTGATACATTTTTATTTATATAGATGTACAGACACAGCTGTTACAGCTTAATAATAGTCAGCGCATTTTAGAATGAGCATTGGTTAAGGAGTACATTTTAACATGTGGTTTGTATGCAATGTTTTTCCTCAAACATTTTTCCTCTGCCATTCAGGGAATGAACATCTTACAATATCGACTTCGATTGAATCACAAGGACACGTGACTTAGGGCGAAGCCTTGGTTAGGAGACTACACAGGCCACTTAGTGATCCATTTAGTAAATGTTGATACTTGATATCAATTACTATGATTTATTAGTCAATAATAAATATACCATGTAGCTTACTTACTTACTTATCGTCACGCCATCTCCCTTGAGTGCCACAAGGCTTTATTCTTGCATACATCTCTCGCTCTTCAACATTCATAATGATTCTCTTAATACTCGCTCGCCGGTTTCGGAGCCTCCTGACTCCACCTTCCATGACCGATTTGGTAGGTCAGTCTCAGTCTCCCTCTATAAGTACCCATATCCTTCCACTTTAGCATTGCTTTTTAATAAATCGCTCGTCTAGCATAACTTCATCCACTGGATGATATGACCACCCATGGACTGATAATTATGTATAATATAGCTGATGCTTTGATTTGACTTAACTTATTTATTATTTTTGAATAAGATTCTTTTAAATTAAAAGGTGAAGGAAACCAATCCGAGCAGTAGAAAATTTTAAACCTCTTGACTTATTGAGATTTTCCGAAATGATGTGTGTATCTCTTTACAATCTATCACTTCACGTTGAAGGAAAACTTGTGAGGAAGCCTGTATGCCTGAAAGATATTCTCCCACCTTGTGAAGTCTGCTTACCTGTACTGGGCCATCTCAACTGTCCTCACTATGAGACGAGACTCGTGTCAAATAGTGGGACAGGGGACCCCTATGGTTGGAAAAAAAATTATATTCTACGAATTTATGAATTTTTATGAATTATTCACAAGTCCTCACCCACAATAACAGCACCAGCTTGAGCTTCCCCTAAGAGTGCTTCCTTATATTTTCGTAAAGACTCATCCTCTTGGTCGGCAGCTAATATTTCATCTATGGTCTTCTCAGGAGGTGGCCTGTATGAAGACTTGATTTCTTCTTCTTCTGTCCCTTCTTCCTCAGGAGTGTGAGTCACTTCCGGGTCTCCAGACATGACTGGTCTAAAAAGAAATGTGATATAAAATGCCAGCTCCAACTTATTGAAGTGTTACTTTTTGAATTCTTCTACAAATGATTGTGAAGTTAATAATCAACTAGCTTCTGCGGACAAAATTCAAATCCACCGAGTAGCTTAAGCATAATCCCACAAGAACTTATTGGGATATTATTTTTTGTTTTATTATTTTGATTCACATTTATCTACCCAATAGATTCTGCCCACGAGTCCCATGACTAAGTCCCTATGGACTTCATAATATTAATACATTACTCTATACTCTATGGTATACTAATTATCTCATATTATGTAATTATCTCATATACTTATTCATTTTTCCATGATGAAAATAGCTTTTTGACATTTATAATATTAGAAAGGATTAAAAGTTCATCAAAATCCATTCAGCATTTTTGCATTTAATGACATCTACGCAAATATTACTTTCCCACAGGCAATATACTATATTCCATGATAAAAAGTAGGCTAATACCATTTTTGAGTTCTGGACTAGCTACGTGTGCTAAATTGGTTGAGTAGTTATGATGTTGGAGTAAAATAAACAAACACACTTTATAATATTAGTAATGAAACTGCTTACACAACTATATCAGTAACGACACTGCTTACACAGATGGCAGAGTGGTTTAAATACCGCCGAATGTAGTGGGTTCAGTTCCCTCACAGGACAACTTGTGTGATCCACAAGTTGCTCTGGGTTTGTGTGTACATTGTTATAAAAGTCCCCAGCAATACAAGGATTATTCCTTAGGGCAGGGTGTTGTCTTAAAAAAAATCCCTTATTTGTACAAAGAGTAAAGAACTAGAGATAATGACATATTATATCTCATTTGTAATATACTTGTTTATAATCATTCAGCTGATAAAAGATAAGATATTTATTGCATAAGAATTGCAGAGGCAACCCTTAAGCACGAATTCATTAACAATGCAAGTAATTTTTGTAATATTTATATATATACTTGAAGGTGTAATGGCATAATTTACTAACTTAGTCCAAATCAGGTTTAGTCCAAATCAGGTCCTTGGTCTTGGGACCACTAGTTTGTTAACAAAAATTTCCCTTTATTAAGTCTAGAACTGTGTCCGTTAAATGACATTAGGCTTACTCCTAATATGAGGCAATTGTATGTTACACTTCCAAAGCCATCCTTCCTAGAAGGGCTGTAGAGGTGTGGTAACATGAGTCAAAATGAGAATAAAAAAACAACGTTAAGAATAATATCAGATCAACATATTATTGTAACTGTTTTTATAAACAGTCTATACATAATAAATAAACTGGCTTTGGTTACATTTTTAGCACTTTATGATATTGCATTCTTAGTACGTAGGTAGGTACCTATTATTCTTTTCAGAGCATTACATTATAAGTCTGCGTAGTACTGATCTATATGCATTGGAGCAAACGTTAGGGAACAATAAAGCATCACTGTCCAAATTGAAGTTCGAAGCTACTGAACAGTCACGCCACTACAAGAGCCATGAATCATAATTCATAACCTATACGTACGCAAGTAATGGAAACATCTATGATAGAACGCGATTTCATATATCTACCACACAAGCCGGATACTGTGATACACAAATAGATAATAAATACCTCACTGAAGTTAACACGAACTACAAATACCCATATTATGGAACACTTATCTGGAACCGCCCAGAAAGGATAAAAACATTTAGTAACTGCACAAACCGTTAATAAAATAAAATTACGTTTTCTAATAACTATAAGCTGTTACGATGCACAATAAAACAAGACATACAACAATATCACGATTTAGCGGCACTCGATATTGCAAGCGAAAGCTTCGAAGCTGTCTTATCACGAAATCAGAAATAACTTACATTTCAAAATAAAACGCTTAGAGGTCCCAGCAAAACAAATAACTATAGTTATTACACTATAATTACAACCACTTTTCAGTATCAATAAATTGAAAAACAACTTACAAGAATATGTGATTTATAAAATTTATGAACAAAAATGACGGACAAAACGCTTCCGGGCGGTCATCGAACTCTCAAAATAATTTTATTCGTCGATTATCTGTGTCATATTCAATATATTTTTTTCTATTCCATTCTCTCTATCGTTTTTCATAATTTAGTAAGAGATAAAAAACTATAATGTTGCTAGAAAATCGACAAAGTTGCCATAATAAAAAACTAATAAATTTTGATTTTTCGGCAGATTCTACTTGTCTATGAAGGAGCAAAAATAATGCGGGATTTTTTATGCCTGAACCAATAATATTATATTTGTACTAAAAGTTGCCCGTGACTTTGTCAGAAATAATTTTTAAAGTTGAATTAATTACCCTGAATAAATGTATACGATTATATATTATTGTCTTTGAATATACAATAGGGTCCCCAAGTATTACGTAAGCACTACAGAGTGTTGATCTTTGCTTTGCTTATTATTTTTTGAAGACATGGGGACACTTGGCCCTAATATGAGCGTTAGAATCGACAACCGTCTCGTTCATGATCGTTTTTAAACATACTAGTATAGATATCACACTCTAGTTGTGCGCTTGCAGTTTAAACGATCAGCAAGGGTTAAGCAACTTTCGATCATTTTGAAATAAAATTTGGACAAATTTGGTTTCGGCCGTTTGCTTCGACGTAACAGAGACGAAACGTCTTGGCGAATAGCCTCCATATCGTCCGGTTTCATTACATTTTTGGCCAGCACGTCCTCAACAGCACAGATAATTTCCTCATAGGGAATTCGAATGAATCTACTTATGAAAAGGTAAAAAAAAAAATTAAAATTTAAACCTTATTAGATCTCAGTAATTCCGTACAAAATTTAATAATCCATAACAGTTGTTGCCTACTGAGTTTTCTGGCCGGATCTTTCTCAGTCAGGCCGCGTTCCGATCCGGCTGTAGCTTCTTAGTCTTAGCTTTTGGCAAAATCAATATATTTAATAATATAAACTAATAACCAAGAACTTCTTACTGGAAGTAATTGGTAGTTTGTGGTAGAATTTTTGAGCACTAAATAAAAACAAAAATTTTACAATTTAAAGAGGAGTATTATACTCATTTTAATATACTAATTTAAAGTCTCATACATAGTAAGCATAAACATTTGAAGTAGATATTTTCACTGTGTTTCTAAACGAATATTAGGTGGGTCAAAATAAATAAACCAAAAAATTTTGTAAAATCATATACTGTGGGTAGATGAAACCGTTGAAATAACATATCAACCTTGGACGTCTATCATCTAAGTCCACCCGTGATCATGAATGCTGTAAAGTATTCGAAACGTCGGGATAGTAGTAAAATCAAGTAAACGCGATAGATTCCGTAAACGTAGTTTTATTTCAAAATGTGTAACATTCGCGTAAATATCAGAAAGTATTAACTTTCGATCAGCTACTATTGAGATGGGTGACCAAAAAGTGACCTATTTGTGATTAAATGACCTTTTCCGTGCCCTATAAGCAGTGGCTCCCGGCTGTCAAATAACGTCCTGGCGGTCGTCACCAGTTGTACCCCTAGTTGGCTGGTGGAAGCTGGTCCCAATTAAAAAAATGGAAAAATTCTCCAGAGATTATGTGACAATGACTATGCAAATCAAAGATGAATGCTGATTCGCCAGTAATTATTGGCATCTAAGCTTAGCGTCGATTACAGCAGAAATATGCTGAGTCGAAGCGCGTCGAATCGAATCGCATTTATTCATGCCATCAGGCGCGCCAAGCAGAGCTGAATCGAGTCGCAGAAAGTCACCTCTATATTTATTATGAAACTGCGTACATTAGCGATGTGCCAACTCCGCCAATACTTTTTGGAACTTCCTACATCCCTACCCCTATCGTCGACCGATACGTTTACCTGGGTTCCCAAATCTGCAATGATAGTAGTTGTATCCCCGAGATAAAGAGGCGAATCGGGATGGCAAAGGATGCGATGACCCGTTTAAACTACATCTGAAAGCAGAGAGGAATGGGTATCAAAACCGATATCAGATTAGTACGAGCCTTGGTATTCCCCATTTTCCTGTATGGAGCTGAAACATGGACAATACTGGCCCGTGAGAGACAAAGGATTGATGCATTCGAGATGTGGTGTTGGAGGCGAATGCTGAGAATACCTTGGACTGCGAAACACACCAATGCATCGATCCGGACTCAACTCCGAGTAAAAACTCACTTGTCTACCATATACCAACAGCGCATTCTGTCGTATTTCGGCCACACAATGCGCAGAGGCGACGAGAATCTGGAAAGTTGATTATGGTTGGGAACACAGATGGCAAAAAATCGCGCGGTCTTTCACCCACCAGATGGACCGATCAAATAAAAGACTCGTCGTCCTCTAAATTTTACATGGTCGTAAGGGACGCGCTGGACAGAAACCGGTGGAGGCAGATCATCCGCTCCAGATGCAACCCTGATGCTGACCACGATCCTCAGACATGAGGGACCGACTGAGAGAGAGACATCCCTACCCCAGGCAACGCATGATAATGCATCGGCAAAAAAAAATCACTTATCAGGCAATATGTCCGCGCGATTCCATTCGACGCGTTTCGGTGCTTCCTAATGGACGCAGTTTCCTAATAAATGTATTAAGTTTAGCGTCGATTACAGCAGAAACGCGCCGAATCGAAGCACGTTGAATCGAATAGCATTTTATGTAAGCCCCCCCTCGAGCCACGCCGAATCGACTCACAGAAAGTCGCCTCCTATATATTTACTATGAAGCTGAGTCCATTAACGATGCGCTAAGGCGCGCCAAATCGAATCGCGCTGGCACATTGCTCTTGAGGCGAATTTCTTCGTGCGCCGATGCGTTTCGCGGATTCGTCCGATAATGTATCGTTTTAGTAATGATTACTTTACTCTATGATGTAGCGGTATAGCCTCAAACTAAGAACATTAAGGTATAGCATTATTGTATAAATTATTTAAGGAAGAGGATATATTATTTATATATGATGAGATATAAAATTATAAGCCTAGTCTATGGATTAGATAGACTATGATAAGTATGACAGATGACAGCAATAGCATAGATAACTAGGTCTGTGTTCCGAAATACACTGCGAGCACTGTCAAGTGCTCTTACTGGTGAAAAATTTCGTTCCGTTATAGACTGACAGTATACTGTCGCAGTATGCTAGCGAAATATATGACGTCATAAATCGTCGCCATTTTTGTACTGTGAGCACACATGGACTTCGCAGTATACTAAATTGACGTCACACCTTTCAGTGCTCGTAGTGAATATCGGAACACACCCAATATAGATTATAGATATAAACTAGTAAATGACATATGACAGTATGATTATTTAATAGTTGGTAAAAATAAACATGAGACATCCACAAGAAAAGAATTGAATTGAATTGAAACATGAGACATTTACAGACATTTATATATAAACATATACTATAGTAATATTATATTAGTAAGATAAAGAACAAGAAGAAATTGAACGACGCGAAAGTAGTAAAATTCTACATGAGCAAAGTATGACATTTTTACATTATTCAGTCGTCTCACCTTTCTGCACTAACGAATTATGTCTGTAAGTAAAAGCACTTCATTTTAGCATCATTTCCGTTTATAGCGTAGTACCTACTTGAACTTACCTAACTAAAATAAAGCACTTATTACAGAATCCCAGAATACTACTACGATTCCCAGAAATAATTAGATATAATAACGTTCAATTGAGATCATGCACAAACGTTTCACAAGAAAAAGCTCACTTTAAGAAACAACAGAAATTAGAAACAATAGCCAAAAATGTGAGTATTACAATTTTTATAGTTAAATATTATCACACTGGCATGAAAGATTTGAATTTTCTTAAGATAACATGCTAGGATTTACCCTCATTCAGCAAGTAAGCCTCAAATAAATACTGTTTAAAGAATATTATGTCATCATGGTCAAGTTTTGAGTCCATCTTTGTAGCTGTAGATTTTAAGGATTTTTTTTCTAGTGCAGAAGTAACTGCAATATAAGACACAAGAAAGTGTTCGCAGTTAAAGCTCCCTTTTTCCTCTTTCACAAATAATTTGTTTTTTTACAAGAAAGTATGTACAACCCCCTTAGAATGAAAAATGAAACATTAGACACACTTTTGTTTAGAGTAATTGTGATTGATCAACAGTCCGACTCGTGATTTGTGATTAGTATATTTCAACGCGTGATTCAGGCGACTAATCACAACGAAGCGAAACAAAAATTCGTTTAACATTTCGTTTTTAAGGGCGCATGCTTGATTTATGACAGAACTACCATCCTAGGCATGTTCAATCACAAATGTCACATAATATGAGCAGTTCGATCTAGCATGCGGACGGTGAGCTTGCACCTCGCCGGTGACCCATGGTTGGCATGCTGGCAACTAGCATTAGCCTAATTCGACACGCGCCGTCGGGCTACAGCTGTGGCATTGCGGTACCGGTATACCTAATGTGCCATGACCTTTATTTTGTGGGAATATTTGATTCTCTGCCAAATTAAAACCGATGACCCTGATACAATTAAGAATAATGATGGCTCAATAAAGTGACTAAGGTTTCTAAACCTAAAATGAATAAGTAATTTTTATTTAGATAGGCGATCAAAAAAAATTGTAACAATTAAAAAAAGATAACAAAAAAACATTTTTAAAACTAGACTTGTTTAAAACTTAATTTGAAAATAACATGTTTTGCACCATTGCTGCACTAGAAAAAATATGCTTATATTTTTTCTAGGACAGAAGTAACTGCAATATAAGACACAAGAAAGTCATTTGATAGATTTAGACTGTAATTTGATAGATGATATGATTAGAAAAACTTTTTTTGTAGTAGTGTGCTGTGTGTAGTGACATCCCTGAAAGGACTTATAGTAACTTCTGTCTACTAATATATATTTATACCCAACTATAGATCTGTGTTATGCTTCTAAATATGGTGTGCTGTGTCTATAATTTCTCATCAAATACTTGAAGAAGTAACTTAAAAATAAATGTTTCAGGCATCTATAAACAATCCACCAACAGGTTGCTGCCAGTCGGGGTGTAACAATTGCGTATACATTGTTTGGGCAGAAGCAGTGGCAGCTAAGATGCAGGATATGGGCCCAGAGATCAGTGAAAAGATACTCAAAATGGTAGAGGACCCATCTATGAAGGCTTATCTGGAGATGGAGCTTAGATTACGAGGGCTTAGAAAATAATTTTTGTATTTAGTATCAGAATTTTCAAATAGGTACATTTGTTATGTATATAGTGAACATTTGTTGTAAATATTTGTACATATATATGTAAGTAGCTTGTTACATGTAAATATAAGCATTGGCAAAAGCAATTATGGTTTTTTTATTGAGATTATGAATGTGAGCAAAACCAAAACTGTGGTCTTCGAAAGAGGAGAAGCCAGAACAGATGTTAGAGTATCCATAGACAAAATATAAATAAATAAAAATAAAATAAATTGATGAGTAGGAACTCTTGAAATTTGTTGGGCCCAGCAGCAGATTAATTATTGCAGATAAATGAAATTACAGATGGTCATCAATTGGTAAAGGGATGCCTTTAGTAGATTTCAGCTGAATATTACATTCTTACGCAAACACAAGATGTGTTGCAGATGGAGTGAATATTTCGGAGATATTTATGCGGATGTTTAGGGTGATGATGGTGCCACATGTGGTCTAACAGATCAGCATTCGGTACCGGCATCCTCTGATGACATTAGTATGGATGAAGTTGAATGGGCGATTAGAAGTTTGAAAAATGGTAAGGCAGCGGGTATTGATATGGTGTCTGCTGAGATGATCAAGCTTGGAGGATGTCTGGGAATTCTTCCTGATGCTTCTCAATTTATGTTGGAGCTCAGGAATGGTTCCCAAGGACTGGACAAGCGCAGACTTCGTGCCCTTGTCTAAAAACAACGGTTCACGTTATGACTGTGCGAACTACAGAGCCATAAGCTTGACTAGTTTGACAGCCAAAGTGTATGGTAAGATTATTGAAAGGAGAATGAGGATGGTGTCTGATAAATTTTTGTGTGAGGCACAAGGAGGTTTCAGGTGTGGAAGAGGATGCATAGATCAAGTGATTTCTCTGCGCAACATTGTGGAGAAGCATCTGGCTGTAGGTCAGAGGGTTTTCTGCAGTTTTGTGGATTTGGAGAAAGCATTTGACACGGTTGTATGAAAGAAACTTTGGGACATTTTGCTAGAGTATGGTATTAACGGTAAACTGCTACAAGTGGTGCAGTCCAACTACATGGACTGAAGAGCTTGTGTGCGGCTGGATGATGGAATGTCACCCTGGTTTGATGTCAATATCGGCGTTAAACAGGGCTGCGTTCTATCAGCCAGACTGTTTATCATATATCTGGATAAATTTCTACAAAGGTTGAATGAAATGAATGTGGGAGTTCAGATGGGCGACTCAGTGGTTAACTCTGTTATATGCAGACGATGCGGTCCTATTAGCGCAGTCTGCGACTGACTTGCAAACCCTAGTCGATGTAATGGCAGAAGATTGTAAGAAAAGGGGCCTACGTGTGAATGTAAGCAAAACCAAAGTAATGGTTTTTGAAAGAGAAGTAGCCAGAACAGATGTTAGAGTAGCAATAGGAAATGGTGTGCTCGAAAAAGTAGATGAATTTGTATATCTTGGATGTGGATTCAGTCGGGATGGAAGGTACACTGATGTAGAGAGAAGAGTGAATGTGGGAAATAGAGTGAACGGAGCATTGGGCCAACTTCTCGGCAGCCACCACCTCAGCCAGAAGGCACGTGTCGCAATACACAACGCAGTGCTTGTCCCAACGTTATTATATGGAAGCGTGAGTTGGGTATGTAAAAAGGAGCATGTGAGTAAAATCAGTGCGGTCGAAATGCGATCTCTGCGGAGAATCTGTGGAGTGAGGCTGACTGACCGCATTCGTAACAATGACGTAAGAGAGCGGGTAGGTATGAATAAGAGAAGGTATTGGTGTAAAGATGCGAAAGGGAATGCTCCGATGTTTCGGACATGTGGAAAGAATGCTGGACGAGCGACTGGCTAAGAAGATGTACAATGCGAAAGTGGAAGGATGTAGGTACAGGGGGAGACCGAGACTTACCTACCTAGACCAAATTGGTCATGTATTGAAGGAAGGTGGAGTCAAGCAGTCTCCGAAACCGGCGAGCGTGTTTGAAGAGAGTTATGAATGTTGAGGAAGCGTAAGATGTATGCAAGATTAGAGCCTCTTGGCACTCTGTTCTCTCTGCCTACCCCGCAAGGGAAATGGCGTGATGATAAGTAAGTAATATTAGAACATCTGGTCTATCTGATGGTATTTGTGTAGGGATTAGGTACCTACCCCCTGGAAAGTGTCCCTGACCGCTTGCACATGTAATATATATTTGCTCCACTGTATCGATCGTAAAGGGCTGTAGCAATGAGAAAGAAGAAGAAGAGACTATCTTACATGTCATAAAAGTAATGCTACTGGCCTGTCACATACTATATACGAAAGGTATCACAAGCAGAAGTTTGCTAGTTCTGTGAGGATAGGTACGGGAAGAGTGTGAGCAGCTAGGAGAACCCTATAGTAGGGCGGGGGACAGTGGAATCATGGAGTCCGGAGAGTGCTGAACGTATTCATCTCTTCTATCATTCTGCCTCTCTAACTTATCAATTTCACAGAAATTGAGAACGCGGCAGTCTCTGGTATTGCCACCGACTATAGGCTACAGTAGCCCTTACCATCAGAGAGTAAAGGTACTTATTCTTCTCCCTTGCAGCATAAAAATAGTGGATAATTATTGTAGGTTTCTTTTTTCTTGGCTTAAATTCGAGAGTCCGTTTTTAATGTGCATGTATAAGTACTTACCTATATATTTTTTTTTCATGCCCCTAATAGACGTACGGTAGTGCTTCAAGATGTTGATGCCTAAACATATGTATACCAATCAACACCATCCATCCATCCATCAGCCTTTTAACGTCCACTGCTGGACATAGGCCTCCCCAAGAGAACGCCACAACGAGCGGTCCTGTGCTGACCGCATCCAACGGCTCCCCGCAGCTTTGACCAGATCATCGGTCCATCTGGTGGGGGGCCGTCCTACGCTGCGCCGTCCGATACGTGGTCGCCACTCGAGAACCTTTCGTCCCCAACGGTTATCGGTTCGTCGAGCGATGTGGCCTGCCCATTGCCACTTCAGCATGGCAACCCGGCGGGCTATGTCGGTCACTCTCGTTCTCCTACGGATCTCCGTATTACGGATTCGATCACGTAGGGAAATACCAAGCATAGCCCGCTCCATGGCCCGCTGAGTGACTTTGAGCCTTGATATGAGGCCAACATTCAGAGACCACGTCTCTGTTCCGTATGTCATCACTGGTAACACACACTGGTCGTAGACCTTCGTTTTCAGACACTGCAGAATATTGGACGAGAAGATCTTCCTTAGCTTCCCGAACGCTGCCCAGCCGAGTTGGATTCGTCGATTGACCTCTTTCTCGAAGTTGTGCCTACCTAACTGGACTGTTTGTCCCAGGTAGACATAATGGTCGACAACTTCGAGAAGCGCACTCCCGACTAGGACCGGTGCTGAAATGACATGGACATTAGACATGACTTTCGGCTTGTCCATGTTCATTTTGAGACCCACTAGTCGGGAAACCCTGCTGAGATCATTGAGCATGGTGCCAAGGTCCTCCAGAGATTCTGCCATGACTACGATGTCGTTGGCATATCGAAGGTGAGTGATGTATTCGCCATTGATGTTGATGCCGAATCCGGTCCAGTTCAAGAGCTTGAAGACATCTTCCAATGCAGCGGTGAAGAGTTTCGGGGACATAACGTCTCCCTGTCTAACACCTCTCTGCAGTTGGATCGGTCCCGTACTCTTGTCCTGAACACGGACTGACATGGTGGCGTTTCTATACAAGCAATTCAGCACTTCGATGTACCGATTGTCAATTTGGCACCGCTGAAGGGACTGCAGCACCGCCCAAGTTTCGATCGAATCGAAGGCTTTCTCATAGTCCACAAACGCCAGACACAGAGGCCGATTGTATTCTTCGGTTTTCTGTATAATCTGGCGTAGCGTGTGAATGTGGTCTATGGTACTATAGCCTTTTCGGAAACCGGCTTGTTCGGGAGGCTGGAAGTCGTCAAGCCTGCGCGTGAGTCGATTTGTAATGACCCTCGAAAACAACTTATAGACGTGGCTCAAGAGCGAGATGGGTCTACCAATCAACACAAAGTGTGAAAATGTGAAATCGAAAATAACAGCCACGAGCAGGATTTGAACCTGCATCTCCTGGATACCGTCCAGATGCTTTTCCAATTCAGCCATCGTGACAATTGCTCATGACTGCTAATTTCGATAACACATTCATACTTAAAGTCTTGGGGACGCCTGCGCCATCTGTCGGAAGTATTTTCATACATTATACCGGTGCGGTATTTTTATTATTTTCGATTTCACATTTTCACACTTTGTGTTGATTCATATGGCTAAGCATGTCAAATGCTAAAAATATATATAAAAATATCTAAATATATATGTATACCAATCTATGAGTATATATAAAGAAGGAGTGATGGTAGCCAAGAACAACTGCCATGCTCCCAAACATCAGATATTCCGTCTCTAAATCAAGAGGATACGTCAAAGAACAGTTTGCTTGAAGACATTATTTCTAGCATAACCAATGAAGACACTGTGTACCTCCGTATCTTCTTACACCTTTTTTTTTGTTATGGCAGAAAAAAGCCTAACCCCCGTCGATCGGGCCAAGGAACAGGGTTGTGTGAGGCCTTGATCCACTAAATAAACCCGCCGTGTGCCGTCTCTCCGCCTGTGCTGGGTTTACTACTGTAACTGTATGACATTATCACATTACTTCAGTGTTAGGTATGTATCTCTCCCTAAAGGGTAAGTGGTCTTCAGTGGTCTACCGGTTTACCCTTTCGGGTACCCTCTTCTGTAGCGTCTTACACCTGCCGCCTGAAATCGTACCTGTAACATTTAAACTTTCAGTCTGCACTAAGATAGTTAGTCGTGGTGCTGTTGGTAGCCCTGCGCACCCGCTCGATCTGCAGAAGACCGCTCAGCATACGGTCGCGCACCTAAGGCTGATGGCTCTGCTTATGTAGAATTCAGGGGAGGTTAGGAGGATTGTTGTCATCATAAGGTTGATATATTTCAATATGTTTAGTCTGATGTTAATATCTGTATCTAGTAATATAAAACTGTGACTGTGCTGAATTAAATTTAAACTGAGTACAATTTTAACATTAAAAAGACTTATTGGGGAATAAACAATGTAATCACCTATTTAGGAGTCTCTGAGCACATAACATTTTTTTTTTATCAGTTTGTTGGCACAACGCTCCGAAACTACTGGACGGATTTTAATGAAACTTTTTTAGATAGTTCTTGCTTCGACTAAAATCTATAGGTACATTTTATTTAACTAGGAGACCATGGACTTAAAAAACTAGACGTCGCGGGACGTCTACCAGATGTGAAAACATCGAAATTATTTTGTAGAAATAATATGATCATAACTTGACAAAGTACTCCTCAAGACGAATCAAACGGGTATAAACTCGATAGGGTTGCGTCGTTTCATAACAGAGTTACTGTGACCACCTTCCAGCTCCATCGTCAGACCCTGGATACCATCTAGAGAGATAGTACTCGTCAAGACAAATCATATGAGCCCAAACTCGATGGAGCTATGTCGCTTTATAACGGAGTTCCTATGGCCACCTTCTAGCTCCATCATCAGACCCTGGATACCATCTAAAAACAAAGTTCTCGTCAAGACGAATCATATGAGACCCAAATTCGATGGGGTTGCGTCGTCATTATAGAGCGTCCACCTTCCAGCTCCATCATCAGATCAGCTCCATGTCATCATAATATTGCATTGTCACGCGATATACAGATGCGTGTAAAATTTCATCTCAATCGGAAACCGGGAAATGTGTCTAATTTAACTTGCAATATTTGAACGGGACAAGTAAAATAAAAGCGTCGCCACGCTAACAGCCAATTTTACTCTCCCTCCGCATTAGATGTTTCACATCAAAAAAGGTTTAAGTTCCTTTATTCGTCCATGTAGGAGACCTAAAATTATAATCAAACAAGTAGTTGACATTATGATCGCTCTGACTGTAAAGGATACTAACATTGTTGAGACGTTAATTTCAACGTCATTAACTACGTATTAAAAACTGTCTTACCTATATCAATATACCAATTTATATTCATACCCAAAACTTTCCTAACGACATTTTTTCCTTTAGCCATATCTTATCACTTGACGGCAGACACTTTACTAAGACCGATACATTTTTAGACTTACTAAGGTAGTTACTTACTGCCTGGTTCCACCTCATGATTTTGATAAAAGTCACCGGATTACTACTAAAATAACCCCAATGGACCCACCCTTGACCATGACAACATAATAATCTTGCTAAAATAGTTTTTTGAAGTGAAACTTCTTTATCGACGTATGGGAGAAATTTTCAATGTAACGTTTTTCTGTTACGCGCCAACTTTATTTCTAAGTCACATTTTTTCGTTACGCGCCATATTTATTTCACCTATATGATTTTTTTAAATATGGGTTATAAGACTATAAATAATATAAGACATATTATTATGTATATTGCGTGACAATGTAACATTATGATGACATAAAGCTGATCTGATGATGGAACTAGAAGGTGGCCATAGGAACTCTATAATGAAACGGCGCAACCTCATCGAGCTTGGACTCGTTTGATTCGTCTTGACGAGTACTTTGTCAAGGTCTGATGACGGAGCTAGAAGGTGGTCATAGAAACTACAATATAAAACGACATAACCCCATGGAACTGCCTCGGTGGTGTAGCGGTAGTGTATGCGACTGCTAATCATGAGGTCTCGGGTTCGATCCCCGGGTAGGGCAATGTTATTGAGCTTTTTCCTAAAAATAATAATTCTCAGTAGTAGCCCGGAGTTTGGGAATGAAATAGACGTCAATAGGCTCGCCCCCTATTACGTGGGACTTAAACATAGCTGACAAAGACAAAGACATTTTATTGCAGGAACTGTGTAGTTACAAAGATGTTAAGATAAATAGTATCAACAGTTTACCCAGGCGGGCGCATAGCAACATTTCTTATAATAATTAAATAAATGTTCAAATTAAAATATTAGTAATTTAAAGTTGTTCGAAATATTCAAATAAGCTATAAAATACTTTGGGAGTTAACCATCCTTTTAATGTTTTTTTTAAATACTTCACCATCTAGTTTTTTTAAGTCTATCGGTAAATGGTTATAAACTCTTATTGCTGAAACATAAGTACTCTTATAGAACATTGTGTTATTAACATTTGGAAAACGTAAATTCTCTTCTTCTCTTCTCTTCTACATTGACTGCGTACATTTAGTTTACATTCTGATATTTGAGTGAAATAATGTAAGTTACTTTTAACAAATAAGCATAACTCCAATATATAAATGCCTGTAAGTGTCAGGATACCTTTCTCTCTGAAAACAGATCTAAGAGATTCTTTTGTCTTCATTTTATAAATGATCCGTAAGCATCTCTTTGGCAAAACAAACGTAGATTGCACTTTGCATGAATTACCCCAGTAAATAACCCCATATGTTAATTGGGGGTACACAACCAAAGTAAGCAGATTTTGCGATATTTGTGGATGTTGTTTCTATAAGAATGGACAAAACGTAACAATAGCTTGATATTTTTTTATTTATTTTTTCTATGTGACTCTTCCAGTTTAAATGTTGATCTATGGATACTCCTAAAAAATTAATTTGTTCAATTTCTTCAATTTGTACGTTTTATTCTCTTATTTGTAAAATTGGTGGTCTATATTTATAATTTCTAAATTGCATTACTTTTGTTTTTGTTGAATTTACTTTTAAATTTATGGATTTTAACCAGTTCGTTACAATATTCAAAGTTCTATTTATTTCGTGTTCATACTCATTATCATTTAAATTATCATTTGGTATAAAAATAGTAGCATCATCAGCATACATTACACATAAATGTTCAATAGTATTAGGAAGGTTATTAACGTACATTAGAAATAATAATGGGCCCAAAATGCTGCCGTGGCACACCCAATATGACGTTCTCAAAGTTAGATTGAACAGTTTCAATTGTTTTGCTTGTCTTGTCATATACCTCAATGGCTGTAGCTTGCTTCCTGTTTTCTAAGTAAGATTCTAGTAGTTTTTGTGCTATACCTCTTATACCTATTATACATGGTCGAGTTGCTTTAGAAGTATGTCATGCTGTACACAGTCAAAAGCCTGTGACATATCAAGAAATAAAGCAGTACATCTTCTTTTATTATTGATACCATTCCATATATATTTAAAAAGTTTGAAAATTGCAAGTGATGTGGTCTTATTTTTTTGAAATCCGATCTGATTTTTGTGTAGAATTTTATGACATTCTAGGAAATTCATAATTCTATTATAGATGACCTTTTCAAATATTTTAGAGAAACCTGGCAATAGGGCAATAGGCCTGTAATTGCTGAGATCATGTTTAATTCCTTTTTTAAATAAAGGTTTTATAATAGCTATTTTAAGTTTTTCTGGAAATGAACCTGTTTCTAACATAAGATTTATTATGTGGACCAAAGCATCAGCAGTATAATTGATGCTAAGTTTTATGATGTTTACTGGAATTTTGTCAATGCCACTGTTACTATTTTTAAGATTTTTTGTTATGCTAATTATTTCTTGTCTGTCAACAGGAAAAAGGAAAATAGAGTAAGGGTTTTTTAAAGTGTTTAGGTTAGCTCTATACTGTGAAGATGGATTATAATTTTTGTTTGTGTAATATTTATTAAAACTATTTACTATATCTATTGGTGACCTTAATTCGACGTTATCTTGAATAATGGATAACCACTTAATAGTGGATGGTAATGTATTTATGAGTCGAATTTGTTGTTTTATAAGTGCCCATGAAGCTTTAGTTGAATTATTACTGTTTTTGAAAAAAATTATATTCGAATTTTTCTTAGATTCTTTTATAACTCGTTTTAAAATATGACAATACTTATTATATTTACTATTATTATTTGCACAGTTTTCTTTTTATTATGTAGATACATTATGCTTTTTTGTCGACAAGATGTAGTTATACCTCTTGTTTTCTTTTTTATTATTTATTTTAATTTTGGTTGTTGAGCAGCACAAATTAGAGTAAAATTTCAGAGAACATATTGAACGCTGTATTTGCATTACATTGGTGAAAAACTTCATTAAATTTGATCTGTGAAATATTATGAAGAAATATTTCTATATTGTTTTTAATAATTATTTTATTTACAAACCAAAATTCTTCTATGAAACTTAACGTGCAGGGTATTTTAATCATTTGTGCTGTACGATCAGTTATTCCTAAGTCTAAAACCTCTGATGTACTTTTTTATGATTTGTAATTATATTATCTATACAAGTAGATGAGTAGGAAGTGATTCCAGTAGGTTCATTTATCGAAATTGGTTAACCAGTCTCATTTATTCGAGCAGATCGATTTTTTACATAAATACATACCCCCCCTCTACGTTTGTTTTTTCTTGAGAAATAATTTGCGACCTTATAACCAGTTAATTGTAATATTTCCGCTTGGTCTTCTTTGAAAAAAGTTTCACTAGCACAAAATACATCAATATTCATGCAATGCAACAATATTTCAAGTTCATTTAGTTTAGATTTCATGCCTTAACATTCTGGTGTAGGTAAACTTATTATCATTACGATCGAAAAAAAACCACTTTCTGTCTGAGTGGCAACACTTGACTTATTTAGTGTTATCAATGATTCAGTTTGCGTACATATTGAAATTATGTTCGACTAAGATACATAAGATTTTCTAATATTGTTTATATATTGTTGGTACTGATGTCTATATGAAGGTGAAGGATATTTCTTAATATATATTTAGAAATAATATAGTTATAAGATTTAAATGAGACTTTAAAATCTTACCAAACGAAAATGCTGTGCGTAAATTGAGAGCATAATGTAGTCATACAACTCATTAGTTTATCCTCATTTAAATATGAATTGCGTTTTATGTTACATACTAACACATTTGTATGTGATAATTTATTTAAAAAGTAGTACAGTATAGATTGCGTTTCAAGTGGGTTTTTATCATTATTACCACACATAACTACCACATAGTCAGTTTTATCAAAATATTTACATGTATTCAAGCAAGATTCTAGAAGTCTATCACTAGTAGCACCGGGTTTGCTCACGCAAGAGATGAAGTAAGAGGTTCCCGCAAGGTTTTGAATTAGATTTCTCAAGTTAAAACTGTGTTGATCCGTAAATATGGCAATCCTCTTTTTTGTAGCATCTGTTACTTTATTTTGAAGTATTAACGAAATGGTATTTTTTTGTTCTGAGGTGCATAAAGAATTAATTGACTCATCGGTTCCTGATGTTTCTGAAGTGCAAGGCCTAACCGAGTTGAGTGTAATTTTTGCATCTGGCTCCCGTAATGTTGCTTGATAATTTTCATCACAAGTTATCTGCTCTTTACATAGATTTTCCGTTGATATGGACTCAGATAGAAATAATGTTTTCCGACATTTTGTTGACTTTCTGGACATTGGAGTTCTATTTTTGCATAAAAGTTACAAACTGTATTATATTAACTTGTTGACGGCTGATAATATTCTGTAGTGACCCCTATTTTCAATATTTAGACTGTCGACTTCACTTTGAGTACGTTCCAATTCAAATTTTAATTTCATTAGCTCGTCTCTCAGTTCATCCACCTCACTATTTAACAAAATTCTAGATAAATCTGGTAAGCTTCGGTTCGGATTCGTATTGTTCGGTGACGATGAAGTATTCATTGTATCGTCACAAATACTAGTATTGGTATTTTTCCTTCGTAGTGTAACATTTCTTTTACCAGTATCCATCTTATACTATAATGTAGCTAAATCGAAAATGAGAATTTATGACTAATGAATATAAATAAAATTAATCCCAAAAACTCAATTTGATTTCTCGTAGGCTCGAACCATCGACTTTACATACATGAGTAGTAGTTGGCTAGACTCAATATGTAATACGCCACGGTCACTTTGGCAAAGAAGACGAAATTTATGTGTACTGAAGTATGATGTAGGTAATACGAAATGTTGTGATTGGTTGGAACCACTACAATTTTTTCACAGTTCAAATACTGTTTCTTAACGTATGGTTTGGTAAACTTTGATGAAGTTTTAGATATATTTGCACTTTTTTTGTCAAATTAACACTGTACTTCCATATTTTTATTGCAGAATTTGGATATTACACACTTTTTTTAAATTATTAAGTTCAATAGAAGCTGAAATTATAGGATTGCAACGTAATCTAGTTTAACTAACACTTTGTTTTATTGATTGTTTTACACTGATTTTTAGATTTGTCCACTGTTTTTAGTTAATTTTACACTCAATAACTATACTTTTTTAGCAGTAATACATGTTAAAACATTTTTCAATAAAAAATTTTAAGGAGCTCGTTTTTATACGTCTAATAACCGCCACAATAATTGTCGAGTCATGGGTGTGTAATACACCTCTGCATACCCCTTCGGGGAATACAGGCGTGATGCTATGTTTAACCCCATGGAGTTTGGACTCGTATGAATTGTCTTGACGAGTGCTTTGTATCTAGATGGTATCCAGGCTCTGATGATGGAGCTAGAAGGTGGCCATAGGAACTCCAATATAAAATGACATAACCCCATGGAGTTTGGGCTCGTATGATTAGTCTTAACGAGTACTTAGTATCTAGATGGTATCCAAGGTCTGATGACGGAGCTAGAAGGTGGTCATAGGAACTCCAATATAAAACGACATAATCCTGCTCCTGACTGTTATTTTCGATTTCACATTTTTCACTTTGTGTTTAACGACATAACCCCATGGAGTTTGGGCTCGTATGATTCGTCTTGACGAGTACTTTGTCTTTAGATGGTATCTAGGGTCTGATGATGGAGCTGAAATGTAGCCAAAGGAACTCCATTATAAAACGACATAACCTCATGGAGTTTAGGCTCGTATGATTCGTCTTGACGAGTATTTTGTATCTAGTTGGTATCCAGGGTCTGATGATGGAGCTGGAAGATGGCCACAGTAACTCTGTAATGAAAAGACGCAACCCCATCGAGCTTGGACTCGTTTGATTCGCCTTGATGAGTACTTTGTGTCTAGTTGGTATCCAGGGTCTGATCGTTCTATTATAACTAATGAAATGCTATAATAATCTTAGTAGCAATAAAGTGAAATAATTGTATTATTTGTATCCATGTCTATGATGAAAGCCTTTTGCTTAAACTTTAGCTAATTTAGCTTTATTTAACCAATTTCTGTAAAGTTGTAAATAGTAGATCATTTTTCGAAAAATGATGTCATAAAGAAGTTTCACTTCTTGCGTGTGTACACTAATACACACACATACCTTTTTTTTATATGAGCTGTTTCAGAAATCAAGTCCTAAACGGGTTAAGGTTGACAGTTACAAGAAGAAGAATAGGTAGTTAAAAAAAATAATCTTATACTTTTAAAACTATAGGCATTAAAAAATCGGAGAAGCTGACACCCTGTAGGTAAGTACCTACTGATCTTACAAGTGCCTTAATTACAAATCTTAACATTTAAAGTTACAGTCTAAAACTAACACATTGCCTTAGTTTGAAATAAAATATTGTCTTCTTCCAACCCTTTATTACCTACTACCCATAATATTATTAGGTATACCTACTTCACCAAACTGAACCTACTGTAAAAAACGGACCTACCTATATTATAGTTTGGTTACGTCAGTGTGTATTTCTTTTTAATTAAGCTTAAATGTGGTGTGCCTAATCCTCTTTCCTTTCCTATGTCGGTACTCTGGCCATAAACTGTCAGTGAAAAGAAAAAAGTAAAAACAAAACAAAATGACTATCGCGCGTGTGCTCGCCTAGTATAAATGTTCCTTGCGCGTGTGTCTAGCGAAGAAGTTAATATACGTCGAATATCTCTAACATCAAACATTTTTCCTTTTCTTGAGCTGGATGTACCTATACCCGCCTATGCATTGTGCATTAAACTATCGTGATCACGTGCAATCAGTGCGTGTGTGGATTGCTGTGGAGTGCTGGAGATTGGCCGTGAGTACATTCCCTTTTGTCCCATCCCATTATATATCCTACACATTTGAGTTATATGTTACTTCTAGAGAAGCTATCCCGAACAAAAAATGTGTCGCAACGCAACTTGCTTTCGCAGGACTTAGCTTTTACAGCGCTAAAGCATTAGTTATAATCGCATAACGTCTAATTAAACTAAATAGAACTTAAAACATACAGCGCTAGAGCGCTTATAAAGTAAGGTTTTCTCACGACCAAAACGTTATAACTGTGTATGTAGTATTATCCCTATAGATTATACACCGTAGAAATGACACTTCTTTTTTACCTACAAGTCTTTAAAAATTCATACTCTATTCCAATATTTGTGCATAGTAAAATGTTTCACACAACGTCTTCCGGTCCCAAACTAAGCTTAATGCTTGTGCTATGGGTACCAGATTACGGATATAATACATATACTACTTTTTTTTTTGTAAATATATACATATAATATATAGAAAACACCCAGACGCAGAACAAATATCTGTGTTCATCACACAAATAATTGTCCTG
Organism: Leucoma salicis; assembly: GCA_948253155.1. NCBI lineage: Eukaryota > Metazoa > Arthropoda > Insecta > Lepidoptera > Erebidae > Leucoma > Leucoma salicis. The sequence continues at coordinate 3,305,139 of OX411812.1, forward strand.
AGTGGGAATCGAACCCACGACCTCGTGCACGGAAGTCGGTTATTCTACCGACTACGCCACGTGGCCTGTTGGCGACCAAATTGATTATTAAAATTCATAAATTACGTTATTTAAAAATGTTTTAATTATAAATGAACGTGTTGACTATCTGGCTACTTATACCTAGTTATAGAAAAAATAGGAAAATAAACTCACCATAATTGATGAGAAACAAAAAACAAAAACATGCCATTCGCTCTCATTACCCTCCACTTCAGGTATTCAGAGCCATATAAAGACCCATATGTCAAATGGGAGCCATATTAAATAATATGTAAAATATTTCTATAGTCTTTTCTTTGTTTTTAAGTCTCTGTAAAATTTTACCGTACTAAATCAACGTAAAAATTTGGTACCTAATAAAATCAACAACAATCATTAATAACACTGGAAAAATTTATATTTTAAGGATCTAAACAAAATTAACTTTTGCAACTGCACTGTTACTGCCCGAACATGTCACATGCGACGATTTTTACAACTTCTGCAGCGATACTTAAGTTCTTCTCATTTGTCTGTCATCATCGAAAATTTTGTTTTCATCAACTTCTACATTTGACAACCCATCTTCATCGTGACGGGATATTTTTTTTTTCTAATATTTGTACCGTCAAAGAGGGTTTAGGCGTCGTACGGTCTCTTTTTCGTAGCATTTGGAAGTAAATTAAGCCAGTAATACGCCAGTGAAAATTTAAAAAACTCCTATGGGGTAAAGGGAGCCATTTTCGAGTAACGCAGGTAATGGGAGCCACGAATAGCTCTCATTACCCGCATATCAACAAATTAAAAACTAATAATGTAATAAAAACAGGTCATTCTCAGTTGTAATTTGAGAAGCAGCACCGTAAATTAGATAGATATGATGATGTATTTCATCTAAATACAATACAATATAATTATTCATATTTTAGAGCTTACATTGAAAGAAGAAATTTTATTTTTTTATAAGCGCGGAGCGTAAAACACACATTTGTCTCATGCATCTGATCGCGGGCACTGTGAGGTTGTCCGCCAAAGGCAAGTGTTGCCGAACATTTCTGAACCTAATTGTTATAATTGTTAATAATTTACTAATTGTTGTTGTTTGTACTAATACAAGCATTGAGTAAGTCTATATTGACTATATCGTGGGTGTGTAATACACCTCTGCCTACCCCTTCGGGGAATACAGGCGTGATGCTATGTTTTTTATATTGACACCGCTCCCATTACCCGCCGGCTCTCATTCCCCCACGCTCCCCTAGTACATGTCACATACTTACGTCAATGATCTTACACCAGTTTGTAAAATACAGTCCACTTCTTTTCGATCTAAATATTAGGGGCATCTGTTCCCACCATAATATCCTTTTTTGTTTTTTTTTGTTAAGGCGGGTAAAAATGTACCTAACCGCACACCCCGTCGTTCGGGGCAACGAACAGGGCAGTGTGGGGCCCTCACCCACTAAAGAAACCCACAGTGTGCCGTCTCTCCGCCTGTGTTGGCGGGCCACCGGAACTATATTACATTCCTTCAGTGGTCCCACTATAATACCCTGGCGTAATCATAGGTAATAAAAAATAGCAAGTACAATACATATAAAATAAAATTAGGTTTAAATGTAGAATTCATATTAAAATTGTTTTATTTAATACTGTTGGTATTAAAATTTTTCTGTCTCATCAGAAACACAATTTTGTAAGATCCGGCGCAGACCCAACGGCTTTATGAACCTTGAGGGACGGCGGTATTATGCCAACAATTACCTTACTACGTTCTGCTATACGAATAATAAAAAAACAGCTCTTTATTATACTTAGCCGGACAGAACTGTTTGGAAAAAAGAAAATATACAAGTCCTGGCCGTTGTTACGCATTACCTGTTAGCTATGCAACCTAAGTAGTCTGTCGTAACATGTACAGTACAAAAAGGAGTCGTTATTATGATTTGTATGTTAATTTTGCAATGAATATGCTAATTCGGACCGCCTTTCTGTGTAGGATCATGGACAAGGCTTGTTATTAACTTTTCCAAAACCTACCCTGCTGATTAAGGGATATTTTATATTTACTTTAATAAAGGCAAAAAATCGATTTGTCCGTCTCGAATATAACTTTTTTATGAGGCATCTACTTATGGTGGCAGTTGGAAGAAAGGGACCACTCTTGCCATTACTAAAAAGAATGGAAGATTTTCATTTTAATTAATTAAATAATTTGCTTGTTTATTCAAAATACGCACTTCTAAAAATATAATACCTATAGTTTTTTTTTATAGCAAGTAGTGGCAGATGAGCCACGGCCCATCTGATGGTAAATGGTAACCGTCGCTCATGGACACAAATATACCGAAAGTATTGTCAAGCCGCTGCTCACCATTTCATTTCACCGATATGAAATGAAAGAATAAACTGCTACAGCCAAAACGCAACAATGTGCTTCATCGCCGGTCACACGGGAGATGGTGGTACCAATCTGCTCAGGCCCGATACCAAGTGAGTACTTCCACTTGGTACCCAGCCCTACCACCAGTCATGCAATGGATGATAATTGCTTACTTCCCTTAATCGCCTCATACGACACCCATGGAAAAGAATGGGGTGGTGACACTTGTATTCTTAGTCCGTCACCACACGGGCAAAAATAGTATATCTAATGTGCAGGCTGCAAACTGTTTAATAATGAACGTACGGATATAGCTATTGTGGCTGCTTACCGCTCGCCTGCTGAGAAAAACATCAACAAATTTGTTTATAGTTTGGACCTAGCTCTAGATTCGTTATCTTTATATGGAACAGTTGTATTAATTGGTGACCTAAATATTAATTTAAATGACAATAATTTAAACACTGACACATATTTAAATATGCTGGCATCTCATGGACTGTTAGCTGCTCATACTATCCCCACGCGTGGCAAAGCTTGTCTGGACCACGTGATGATAAGGACAGATAAAAGTTCTACTACTATAATACTAGACTCTCCTATAACTGACCACACTCCAGTACTTTTTTGCTCTCATATGGTAGTTCAATTCCAATGGCAAAACGACTTCATAACTCGAATCAATATTTCAGCTGTAATAGAAGCTTTATCAGTAATTGACTATTCTCCAATATTTTCGGCTACTAATGCAGACTTTGCGACATATAAACTTGTATCTATGATATCTACCACGCTGAACGCAAACTTGAATGTAGCTAAAATTCCAAACCGAAAAAGGTGGCCCTGGATAACACCAGGACTATTTAGGTGTATTAAAAATCGTGATTCCATCCATCAGACTTTCAATGTCCACAGCTGGACATAGGCCTCCCCAAGAGAACGCCACAACGAGCGGTCCCGTTATGGGGGATAATGACGTAATCCCCACGCTTGGCAGGCGGGTTGGCGATCGCAGCGGATGTTGTTAATACTCGAGGGAGTGCTGCTTCCCACTCCCCCGGTATTCCCTCAGTCGGCTCTTATGACTCCCGTGGGTAGAGAGGGGTGGGACAATTCTAAAGCCGGCCCCACACGGCAAAAAATCGTGATTATTTGCACAAAAAAAGCAAACTAGAGCCGTGTGATACTGTCTTACGATTAATAATACTCTAGATACCGCAACTTCTGTAATAACCTTTTAAAAAAACTTAGAGCGTCTTACTGACAGTAGTCAAGAATTAGAAAAGAATAAAAATAATACAAAAGGTAGGTACTTGGAAGGTAGTAAAAAATATTGTAAATTTAAATAAAGTTCTCTCACCTCCTATAGAACTTCTTAGGCTTAAAGATAATGACACGATTTCTGCTAATTTTGTTAATTACTTTTTGCTAATACGGGTGCTAATCTTGCCTCCGCTATCCGTGGCGGTATTATTAACAAAATTCCAATTCTCAATAAATATCCTCTCAAATCGTCTATGACCATATTAGAGGTATTGTGCTGGATATTTTCCGTAGCTATTTGTCTAGCCGTGTACAAACAGTAAAAATAGGCAAATATAATACGCAATATTGCAAGTGTCACTTTTGGCGTACCTCAAGATAGTATGTTGGGTCCTACGCATTTCCTTATCTATATAAATAATTTGTGTTTAGCTGAAATACCTAATTTCAATATAGTTTCTTAAGCAGATGATACGGTACTAATAGTACCTATATGGCACAGATTAGGATTGTGTCCGTCTTACAGCTGAAAATGCTCTCTTTTCTGTTATGGCGTGTTTCAAAATTAAAATTTTAACACTTAATGTGGAAACATTAAGTGTTAAAATTTAAAAAGCAAATTATATATAACGTTTTCTCATAGAGTCCATACACAATTAACAAATACATTTGTCATCCGGGCACACGTCTGTGACGCACCAACACAAAACTGTAAGTGTCTATCTCTTATAAGAACCAACGATATAAAATATTTAGGAGTTATGATTGATAGCACATTTACATGGCACAAACAAATAAATAGCTTAGTAGGACGAATAAGAACATTACTACCTATTTCTAAAATACTAAGAACCTGCACCAATCCTAATATTATAACTTTTTCTTTACTGGATTGCATTTTGGTAGTGAGAGGAACAGGGCAAAGTTCCTAATTCACCATTGAGGGGAGTGATCCCTCCGAGACCGGAAATCGATAGCAGGTTGAGTCGTCCATACATCTTGTGATGCTTGCCGGGCCAGTGGAATATTCTAGTGAGTCAGAACCAAGATGCCGCATAGTTCATAGTGAGTCGGAACTGTCTGCGGTGGTGCCCCAGTGAGTCGGGGTGATGCTGCAAATGATCGAGTGAGTCGGAGTGGTGCAGTGCTTCGTAGTGGCTGGCTGCTACGTCGACCAGGAGAGAAGTGCGTCTCGTTTTAGGTCTATATTTTTTAGCATTTGACATGCTCTGCTTGCTGACCTGCCGAAGTGCAGTGTGCTGTGCCAAGGTCGCTGAGAAGGCTGTGGGTGATGACCAGGAATGCGCGTCCGTTGCATGGCATGGTGGTCAGGATACCCGTAGTAGCCGTGGATGATGGCTGGCTGTATGACTCGCTGCTCGAAAGCTTGAGGAAGTGATGATAACGTCACAATGACGTAAAACTTTGCGAAGTTTGCGCTGACGATCACGTTGGGGTCACCAGTTTGGTGGTAAGAGGAACAGGGTGTAAAGTTCCTCATCCACCATTGAAAAGGGAGGATCCTCCGACCAGACGGGTGTTGTGTCTGGTGGGCTACTGCCCCGACGGTTGTTGTCGGGTTCTTGTATATATGTTCAATCGCTCGGATAACTTTAATATCGCGATGTAGGATACGTCAGTTTTTAGTTCGTATGTGGCGAGATAGATGTCGCTACAGCATCATGGGGCGGTACTGACGCCACATATATGCTCCGACTAGAATGCGCACAAAGAGCTATCTTAAAGACAATGACTTGGAAACCGCGAAGGTATCCCACTACGGGTCTATACAAGGATACTAAAATATTGACAGTAAGGCAACGTTATATCTTAAAGGTCAGATTGAAGGTGCATTCTTCTTTGGTATTTAATCCGAGGGTATTGGTTGGTAGGAGAATAAAGGTTTGCCCTATTACAGTGCACCGAACTACGTTAGCGAGGCGTCAGTTTTTTCCGTGTGGTGACGGACTAAGAATACAAGTGTCACCACCTCTTTCTTTCCCACGGGTGTCGTATGAGGCGACTAAGGGAAGTAAGCAATTATCACCTATTGCATGACTGGTGGTAGGGCTGGGTACCGAGTGGGAGTACTCACTTGGTATCGGGCCCGAGCGGGTTGGTACCACCATCTCCAGTGTGACTGGCCATGAAGCACATCGTTGCGTTTTAGCTGTAGCAGGAGATAGCCGTTTATTCTTTCGTTTTATATTGGTGAAGTGAAATGGTGAGGAGCGGCTCGACAATACACTGAGTATACTTGAGTCCATGAGCAACGGTTACCATTCAGGGTATTGCTGGCACCCCCTTAGTCATTGGTACTTTGGATTTTAAATGCAAATATTAAGAACTGGTAGGTAAAGCAAAAAGCCTCTGATATACTTTTTTTCATAATCTGAAATAGTAACATTGCTTGCAGAAAAAAGTAGGTTTTATAATATTATAGCTGGCAGCACTAAAGAAAATAAATATCTATATACCGGAGCCATGCAGAACTGTTAAAACATCACTTTCTAATAAGGGTCATCAATTAACGACTGTAACATAGATTATTTATTATTATGTTTACTTTTAAGGTAAATAATGGCAACGAGTGCTTTTTTTGACCAATTTTCTGTTATAATCTTATTTTATTAGACTGACTTCTATGTGTTAATAACAGTAACTGTACCTATGGTGCCAATGACTGTAATTTTAAATATTTATTTTGTTCTTTTTGTTTTTCTATTAAAAATCTCTTACTTACTTACTTATCATCACGCCATTTCCCTTGCGGGGTAGGCAGAGAGAACAGAGTGCCAAGAGGCTCTATTCTTGCATACATCTCTCGCTTCCTCAACATTCATATCTCTCTTCATACACGCTCGCCGGTTTCGGAGACTCCTGACTCCACCTTCCTTCAATACATGACCAATTTGGTCTAGGTAGGTAAGTCTCGGTCTCCCCCTGTACTTAAATCCTTCCGCTTTCGCATTGTATATCTTCTTAGCCAGTCGCTCGTCCGGCATTCTTTCCACATGTCCGAACCATCGGAGCATTCCCTTTCGCATCTTTACACCAATACTCTCTTTCATACCTACTTGCTCTCTTACGTCATTGTTACGAGTGCGGTCAGTCAGCCTCAATCCACAGATTCTCCGCAGAGATCGCATTTCGACCGCATTGATTTTACTCTCATGCTCCTTTTTACATACCCAACTCTCGCTTCCATATAATAACGTTTGGACAAGCACTGCGTTATGTATTGCGACACGTGCCTTCTGGCTGAGGTGGTGGCTGCCAAGAAGTTGTCCCAATACCCCTTTCACTCTATTTCCCGCATTCACTCTTCTGTCTACATCAGTGGTGTACCTTCCATCCCGACTGAATCCACATCCAAGATATACAAATTCATCCACTTGTTCTAGCACACCATTTCCTGTTGCTACTCTAACATCTGTTCTGGCTTCTTCTCTTTCAAAAACCATTACTTTGGGTTTGCTCACATTCACACGAAAAATCTCTAATTAGATTGATTCATGAATTTTTAATTTTATAATATACACAGAACCCTTTATCAATGTTTGCTGACTTTTTAAACACCTATAAATTTAAAATATACAGTCGTGGTCAACTAATTAGGGACAATCTCTAGTTGAGCCAAATTGTGAATTATTTTTTTATTTTCCAACGTGTCTTAACAATATTCCATATCTTTTACATGTAAGTATAATTAGTCATTGATGTGCCCGATTATACAAACAATAACAACTTCTTAAACATTAAACCTCTTTACAGTATAGCTGATAAATTATCATAGTGCTATTTGTTCAAAGAATGCTGGCTAGCCATTTAATTAGGGACACTGTTCTAATTTCAAAATTTGAATCTTAATACTTTTTTGTTTCTCTCTTATTGTTTTGTGGTAGTTTTGGCGGCAATCCAGATTTTTAATTTTAAGTTTTGAGAATGATTTTGAAGAAAAAAGGGGAAAAATAAAAATAAAACGGTGTTGGTCATACCAAAGGATAGCACAACATTTAAATTGTTCAAAAACTATGGTATGTAATGCAGTGCAACATTTCACAGCTATAACACAGCTTTAAATGTGTCCAGAACAAAAAGATCGAGAAAAACAACTCCGCAAGAAGATAGAATGATAACCAGGTTAGCTAAGAAAGATCCGTTTCTAGGCTCTATTTTAATAAAACGCGTAGTGTTTGGGGCAGACGAAAGAGCCGGTGTATCAGCGAGGACCGTTCGATGACGTCTGGTAGAAGCAGGGTTTTTCGGAAGAGTGGCTCGCAAAGTACCGTTGTTGAAGAAAGAACATAGAAAAGCTCGTTTGGCGTTTGCACGTAAATATGGACATTGGACCTACACCCAATGGCAACATGTATTATTCTCTGACGAGACCAAGGTTAATTTGATTTCTTCAGATGGAAGGCAATATGTACGGCGTCCTGTAAAAATGAATCCAAGATTCACAAAAAAACAGGTGAAACATGGCGGTGGAAACATTAAAATGTGGTGTTCATTTTCTGGACGTGAAGTGGGACCTGTGAGGAAAGTTCAGGGTAACTTAGACCAACATCAATACAAGGCAATACTGGAAGAAACTATGCTTCCCTACGCTTAGGAGCATCTCCCTATTATAGGGACGTTTCAGCAGGATAACGACCCGAAACATACCGCCCGTTCAGTCAAGTCGTTTCTTACCAGTCAGTCAGTATCGGTGCTAGATTGGCCAGCAAATAGCTCGGACCTCAACCCAATTGAGCACCTTTGGCACGAAATCAAGAAAAATGTCTTGATTTCGTACTACAACTTTAGATGAACTTAATGAAGCTTTTTGTGAGGCATGGGCAAACATTCCTGTCGAAACATGTTAGAAACTGATAATGTCACATCGGTGTCAAGCGGTAATCACTAACAAAGGTTTTGCTACTGAGTATTGATTTTACACGTAATAAAATGGAGCTGTTAAAGATATTATAATAGTGCAGATTGTTAGTTTTGTTTAACTCTATTTTTCATTATACTTTACTGTCCTTAATTAAATGTCCAGCTACAGAATTTTATCTTAAAATTTAATACATGTTTAACCTTTGATATTAAATACTTTTATCTATTTATTTAATCTTTTATTTACAACCATTTATAGCATAATAATCGGACCAAATTATGCAAATAATAGGTGCTGAGAAATCAATAGGGTTTTATATTTATATGTACATAACCGGTTATAGCTCTTCACTATCTTGAATGCCCCTAATTAGTTGACCACGACTGTATATATATATATATATCAATCTTAAATATGCTTAGAGTGCCAATCATTATACAGTTTACCCTACCATAAGATGGGCCATGGCTCGTCTGCAAATACAAGCAATAAAAAAAAAGTTTTACGTGACGGCTCCTAGTCTGTATAACAAAATTAATAGATTAATATACCTATATCATTATTATACACTCTCTCCTTTCATTCTTGTAAAAATATATTAAAATCTTGGTTACTTACCCTTACTTATGATGATACCGAATCCCTACTAAAGTAAACGCACACACGCTTGCACACACACACACATACACACACGTGTACACACTATCTTCTATTATATATAATTCCAGTGTCACGATGTTTGTCCGGGATGAACTCTGAAACTACTGAACCGATTTTAACTTTTCTTTTTCTTTAATGTGTGTTTTGCTCCAACTTAAGAGATAGGATACTTTATATCTCAATTTATAAGTAGGTAATTGCAAAATATTGATACGTGAAAAAATATATGGCGGTACGAAGTTCGCCGGGTCAGCTAGTAAACAATAACTTTTAAACTTATTTTTAGGTTTTTTTATCTCCTAATATGTCATTATTAAATTACTATACCTCAGATATGCTTTTATTTAAGTTTTTGGAAATCACATAACTTTTGTCTTAATACCTGTGATATAGTCAAGAGAAGACTCTGGCTTCTGTAATACAGTATATTAATACTAGTACAGTAGTCAGTGCAATTATATAAATAGGTATATGTACATTATTATGACAATAAAAATATTATCATATTATATACTATACTATTATATAAAATAAAGCAGGTAATACTAATGAGGGAGATGGAAACTTCGGAACAAACCCTCTGTTATTTTAAGTGGGAAATAAATTCCTGACTGGTCTGTGGAGACAGTGGTCTTCACCATATCAATAATCCGCCATCACCACGCGTAGTCTGTGGGCCACTGCTACTAGGTTATATACCTACCTCGGTAGGTACCTAATATAAAATATTATGTCAACCCGCCTGGCCAGTACACTAACTCTGTAGGCCCCGAAGAGTAAAGCTAGCCCCACTGGTAGGCCCATTGTGAAATAGTAAGTGTTTGCACAAACCTTTTGCCGTAACAGGTCGTACCTATTGACTACGACGAAGGTTTAAACAAAAAACTTGCACGAGAATACATAAATCTAGTGATTTATGTACCATCTGCGCACTCTTACATTGTCTACAAAGTTTTTTTCACGCAGCTGTGGAATATGGATTTAGGTATGTTTAATATTGGTAATTTTCAACGAGAACTGGGTCACGCAGGCCTGAATCAAAACAACGGATTACTTTGAAGGATAATGGCGTCCTTCAAATATTAATAGCAACTGTTTGGACTGCGCATAATGTAACTTGCTAATATTACTTATGCCGTTGAAGCGGGGATTTTCTTAAACCCATTGATTGCGTTCGGATTACACATGGCGTGATTTCACATCTAAGCTGGGGTAACAAATTTAATTTCAAAATTTTGAACTGTATTTTGAGATTTGGAATGGATTTGATTTTAAAATGGAACATGTATTCATAAAATTCACAGTAAAAACAATTTTAGTTGTGTTTTGTATTATAACTATTAAAACAATTTTAGTTTGTTGTTGCATATTTTGTAGTTTGTCAGTTATTTGTTTTAGTTTACCTAATTCATAAGGGTTGTTTGGCTCATAATTACCGGCCCTATCGTTTGTCACCGATCAATCTCTTTCGTTTGACAGGCTATTCGATGAGACATTTGTAATGTTGTGTATACATAAGTACCTATAGGTAGGGGGAAACGGGAGAATGGGCACTACGTAAGAGCAAACTTCTATTTATAAACTCATTTAAATACAGTTTTGATTAAATATCTGTTATGGTCAAATAATGAATACTCAGATGGCGAAGTGGTTTAGATACCGGCCTCCCGCCCGAATGTTGTGGGTTCGATTCCCACATAAGACAACTCTTTGTGTGATCCATAAATGGTTGTTCTGAGTTTGGGTGCACTGTGTTCATGAAATTGTATGTTTGTAAAGTCCCCCTGCGATACATGGATTATAACTTAGCGCTGGGTGTTCTTTTTAAAAATAAAAAAGTAGACGTCGCGGGACGTCTTCTAGATGTGAAAACATCGAAATTATTTTGTAGAAATTAAATGATCATAACTTTTTCAATATGTGCTTGTATAAAATTATGGCATGTGTAAAATAACGGAAATGGACATAAATCCTCATCATCAGGCCCTGGATATCATCTAGGAACGAAGAACTTGTCTAAACGAATCAAACGATTCTAAAGTCGATGGGATTGCGGCGTTTTATAGCATGGCCATCCGGCTCCATCATAAGACCCTGAATATCATGTAGGACTATGGTACTGTTCAAGATATCTCAAACTAGCCCTAAATCAATGGGATACGACATTTAATTAACGAGTACCCATGGCCAGCTTCCAGCTCAGCTTATCAGACCCTGGATACTATATAGAGACATAGTACTCGTCAAGACGAATCAATCAAGTATAAACTCGATGGGGTTGCGTCGTTACATTAAATAGTTACTGTGGCCACCTTCCAACTCCATCACCAGAACCTGGATATTATCTAGAGACAAAGTACTCGTCAAGACGAATCATACGAGCCCAAACTCATCGGGGCTATGTCGTTTTATCTTGGAGTTCCTATGGCCACCTTCTAGCTCCATCATCAGACCCTGGATACCATCTAAAGACAAAGTACTTCTAGACAAATCAAACGAGTCCAAACTCGATAGGGTTGCGCCGTTTCATTATAGAGTTCCTATGTCCACCTTCTAGCTCCATCATCAAATCAGCTCTATGTCATCATGATATTGCATTGTCATGCGATATACATATGCTATATATAATTTCAGCTCAATCGGAAATCGGGAAGTGTGTCAAATTCAACTTGCAAGATTTGAACGGGACAAGTAAAATAAAAGCGTCGCCACGCTAACAGCCGATTTTACCTCCCTCCGCATTAGATATTTCACATCAATAAATAAAATAATATTTTTTATGTAATTTACCGTTTGACGTCTGACGTGTGAGCGACCAGTTTTGAGATATTTTATATAAAGAACAAATTACAGTATTTGTGAAAGTGGAAAAAGAGAATCTAAATGCATCCGATAGGTGACGTGGATCGTAAAGACAAATGTGGTGTGGAGATTGGGATTGGGTATGGCCATCGGTCAGTGCGATGGCTTAGCGGTCTAGAGCACTTCCCCGGATAGGAAGGGACGCAAGTTCGATTCCCGCTCGCACTAAAGTTCTCTTTTTCCACATTCACAAATAATTTTTTCTTTAAAAATAGCTGAGCGTGTCAGGTACTAAAATACAAATCAAAATACATATTTTATATAATATACAAAATAAAATTTGTTTGGGTAAGTATTTATACAACAAAAAGTCATATTTAGTTAAGTGATTTTCCAAGTTAACTCCTTACGAACTCAGTGGGCTGCTAATAATAATAGGGAAGTGAAAATTCCTCGGAACTAAGTCGATTCTGACCCGAAACTTTTAGTGTTGTTGTACGAAATTATGCTCTTGATAAAAATTTTTGAGAACTTCATTTGTTCTTGTTAATTTGAGGTCCCAAGTCCACAACATTACGGATACTATAAATGTGTGGCTGAGTTTGTATTTTTGTTACGAAATTTTCCATAATATATATGTGTGGAGCTCGTTGACGCGAAATATCGACAACACTGAAAGCGACAATGTGTGGCCACAGAATAAGTGTGGCTCACAAATGCGCGTTCCTACACACACATGCGAGTACTAGCTGCAACGGCCTGATGAGCCGAACCTGACTCACTTGATGTAATCTTACTACATACATATTTACCGACCATTGTATATTAAAACAACCATTGTTATGTTCCCCTAACCTTGTAGCTTTTATCCCGAAAAAATCCTAATAATAATAATATGAGCTCGCCGTAACAAGAAGGATCTGATGACATGTTGGATAGACTATAAAAAAGCTTTCGATTCTGTGCCACATACGTGGCTCTTGAGGGTGCTGGAGTTGTACAAAGTGAATGCTACTTTATGTGCCTTCTTGCAGTCATGTATGGGGCACTGGAGAACAGCTCTTAGCTATCCAATATGTCGGCAGACACCGGGTAGTTGCGGTGAGCTTATAAGGATTGAGCGAGGTATATTTCAGGGCGACAGTCTGAGTCCTTTATGGTTTTGTCTAGCCATGAACCCTCTTAGTACATTGTTAGAGGGTTCAGGCCATGGCTACAGGTTACGAAGAGGTGGTCGGGAAATATCCCACCTGTACTACATGGATGATCTTAAGCTATTTGCCTCCACCAAATTGCAACTGATAGAGTTAGTGAAGGTAACTGAATCCTTTAGTAATTCTATCGGTATGCAGTTTGGTGCAGACAAATGTGCGGTCGGTCATGCATGTAAAACGGGGAAGGATAGTGGAATCCGAGGGAATTCAGCTCACGGATTCTACTAATTTACGACCACTTTTCGTAACTGACATCTATAAATATCTGGGTATGTCGCAAGCCTTAGGCATACATGAGGTGGATATGAAACAATTGCTGCGGGAACGTTTCTTTGGCCGCCTGAAAAAAGTACTAAGTAGTCTTTTATCAGGTGGAAACAAAGTGCGAGCCTACAACAGTTGGGTCATGCCACTTCTTATGTACTCTTTCGGCATACTCAGGTGGACTCAGACTGAACTCGATGCCTTGGATAGGAGGGTCCGCAGTCTCATGACCAGATATTGTATGCATCACCCTCGTTCTTCAGTAATGAGGTTGTACATCCCGCGAAAGTGTGGAGGTCAAGGATTCCTGAATGCCAAGACCTTGCACAATCACGAGGTATGCAACCTTAGGGAATATTTTCTCTGTGCTGATGGGGTTATGTGGTCGCTGTAGATTCCGGACTCACCCCACTCTCCTTGGCTAAGGAGAAATGGCGCAGACCTGTAGTACTCAGTACTGACGACCGCAAGAGTGTATGGCAGAGCAAGGAGCTCCATGGAAGGTTCTATCGGGCCTTACATGGACCCGACGTAGACTTTTTAGCTTCCGTGGTCTGGCTACGTTTCGGCAACCTCTTTGGGGAAACCGAAGGTTTTGTCTGTGCAATTACTGATGAAGTTATCATGACGAACACCGGAGACATATCCTTAAAGACGGGACAGCAGACATCTGTCGTGCCTGTCACCGTCCAGGTGAGTCCCTTAGGCATATAGTCTCGGGTTGTTCTCGTCTGGCTAACGGCGAGTATTTGCACAGACATAATCAAGTAGCTAGGATTATTCACCAACAGCTTGCTCTGAAATACAAGCTTGTGGAAGTCAAGGTTCCGTACTATAGGTATGTACCTGAGCCAGTTCTCGAAAATGGCCCTATCACACTGTACTGGGATCGATCAATCAGACAGAAGTGTTGTAGCCAACAAACCTGATATTGTGGTGGTTGATCGATCTGAGCGCCGTGCAATGATTATTGATATCACCATCCCACATGACAAGAAGCTCGTGAAGGCCGAGAAGGAGAAACAAATGAAATATCTGGACTTGGCTCACGAGATTTGTGACATGTGGGATATGGATTCGGCGACCATTGTACCGATAGTCGTTTCAGTCAATGGACTGATAGCCAAGAGCCTCGACCAACATCTTAAGAGGCTCACGTTGGATGGCTGGGTCAAGGGTCTGATGCAGAAAGCGGTACTTCTGGACACGGCACGCATTGTTCGGAGGTTCCTGTCTCTGGGACACTAGCTAAGCTGGGAAACTGCCAGTGAGTTTGGCCCCTGTACCCGTTGCCAGTGGGTCTAGACACTTTTTATATTTTTAAATTTTGTGTTATGTTTTATAATATATTATTTAAAAATGTATTTAGTGATATTATGTGAATAAATGATGATAATAATATGAACTCTTTATTGTACACCAAAAAAAAGAAACAAGAAAAAGTATGTAAGTATTAAATTGATTAAGTACAATTGGCGGTACTATCGCACAAAACAATCTCTTCCGGACAAACATTGGATGGAAAGAAAGAACAAAAAAATAGTTTTGAAAATAATGTTATGGCGTTCACAATAATATGATATATACTAATTAGGTTGTAATAAATACTATACATACATATACTATACACAATAACATAGATAAATAATGTACCATTATATTAACAAATTATTAATAGAAGTAGTAAATAGTGGAAAAAGAGAACTTTACTGCGAGCTGGATTCGAACCTGCGTCCCTTCCAATCTGGCGAAGTGCTTTAGAGCGCCAAGCCATCGCAGTCACCAACGGCAACTCCACCTCCTAATTACTTTTAGATATCTATACGTTTCGTAAAGTATCCTAGAATCATACATCATACCAGAAAATGCTGTATCCTTCCACATGTTACGATCGTCTTTCTGGATAATTCTCTTCGTACCTACAAACTACTGTTAACTACTGCTATTCTGTGCACCTGTAGATGGCTTATTGATATTAATTGCAGCTCTGTGAACTCCTTTTTTATATTTAGTATTACCCTTTTTTGTTAAGGCGGGAAAAATGTTCCTAACCGCACACCCCGTCATTCGGGGCAACGAACAGGGTAGTGTGGGGCCCTCACCCACTAAAGAAACCCGCCGTGTGCCTTCTCTCCGCCTTTGTCGGCGGGCCACCGGAACCATATTACATTCCTTCAGTGGTATATTTAGTATTACCTAGTTATTTTGAGCTGTACATTTCCTGTA
This sequence comes from Leucoma salicis, assembly GCA_948253155.1. NCBI lineage: Eukaryota > Metazoa > Arthropoda > Insecta > Lepidoptera > Erebidae > Leucoma > Leucoma salicis. The sequence continues at coordinate 3,320,854 of OX411812.1, forward strand.
GTATTTGCTAATCTTGTGACAAGTTTTTAGGATTCTTCTTTAAAATATAAGAGATGTCTGATTGAAGATAGAATGTAACAGATCCACACTATGGAAAATATACATCAAAATGTCATTGGGATTAGTTTTGTATTGAACTAAACCGAAGCCTTTATATGGGTACGGTCACTTAAAATTACTGGCATTGATTTAAGTAAGGCTTTTGTTCGGGTAAGCACACTTAGGCATATTTCCCCACCTACACCACGTCATACGACGCCGCGCTTCCAAAAAAATAAGTTTTAAGCTTCTAGCTCTAAAATCCCCTCTATTCAACCCCTTACGACCCTTTTTCGCATTAAAAAGTAGCCTATGTCCTTTCTCAGGCTCTAGACTTTTTGTGTACCAAATTTCATTTAAATCCGTTCAGTAGTTTTTGCGTGAAAGCGCGACAGACAGACAAACAGAGTTACTTTCGCATTTATAATATTAGTAATGATGCATAATAACATAGGTATTTATAGGGCCGCGCCATTGTTTGGTATCATGAATAAATTGTAATAATTAAGCTTACCTGGTTGGAAGAAGGTATGTAAATTTATCCGATAAAGTGCGCGGACGTTAGCCAAGACATTAAGACATTGAGAAGGAATGTTTAACGGATGATAGTTTGAATTCTGAATAAAAAATTAACGTAGACGTGCATTTTCACGACGTTGTGAGGAGACCCATGTCGTGTGGAGTCCCGTAGGGTTCGGTCCTGGGGCAGCTCCTGTGGGACATCGATTACAACCGGGTGCTGCGCAGTTTTTTCCTCCCGGGCTGGCGATCATCTGCTGTGCGGATGACACGCTGGTCCCGGCCCAGAGCAGAAGCCCTATGGGGGGACCCGTGGCTGCCAAGTGTCATCAGAGCGACCCGAACTGCCGCCAGTGACTGGGGCGGCGCAGGCATGAGTATTCGCGTCTAATGCCACCCTAGCTGAGGCTGCGGGTGGATGGACCGGAGAACATCCGCCACCCACAAGGCCTCCCGCGAAGGTGGGATGCGCCGTGTCTCCGGCGGACCACTTTAGTAATGTAACATAGTACCAGTGGTCCGCCAACAAAGGCAGAGAGACGACACTACCCTGTTCATTCAACGACGGGGCACTGCGGTTAGGTACATTTTTTCCCGCCTAAACAAAAAAAAGTGGTGCATTTTCATGGACCGTTTGGAATAGCGTAGCGTGAACTATCTGAGAAAAAAGTGCAGACAAGTAATGGTATATTATTATTATTATTATATTCACTTTCTACCAAAAGGCAATCACAAAAAAATAATGCAATTACGGGCCACATATAGTAAAACATTGTGTATAAACATTGTGTAAATCTATTTTAAATTAATAAAAACTCTCTTATGTGAATAATACAATCATCTAATCTGAATGCAAAGTAATAATACCTCTTTGTATAGGCACTCGAAAGCCTTTTGCTTTTTAATTGCGATTAAAAAATTGTTCGGACAGCCCTTTGAATTAAAAAATACAGGTTTAAACAAATAACAATGGAGTTTTACGAGGACTTTAATATGAGTATATTAAGCTCTTTTATTCATCACTAACTTTATTTTATAAAAGCGAATTCTGATATTGAAATTATTGATCGTAATTATTATTATTTATTTATTTTATTTATAACTTTTGCACAATGAAAGTGTATAAGGCAGACTTAATGCCTAAGGCATTCTCTCCCAGTCGACCCAGGGTGGAGCAGAGATATATTGTAGTAGGCGCTGCCAAAAATTCAATTTCATACTGTCACTAGTTGCTACCCGCGACTGTGTCTACGTGAATCGGGTCAATATAATATAAGTACGTCATTCTATGATACGTTAATTATCTTTATGCAGAAATTAGCCTTCCCACAGGAATCTAATATTTGTCCAGAAAAGAAAGAAAAAAAGAAAACTAGGTTTTAGTGTCACGAATCCCAATTGAGAATAACATTCTGGAGATCAGGTAAAGCTAAACACCAGTGTGGAAAACCTCTTACTTCCGGCCGTGGTAAAGGCCATGGTCCGTGTGGTGACGGACTAAGAATACATGTGTCACCACCCCATACTTTTCTGCGGGTGTCGTAAAAGGCGACTAATAGAAGTAAGCAATTATCACCCATTGCATTACTGGTGTTAGGGTTGAGTACCAAGTGAGAGTACTCACTTGCTATCGGGCTCGAACGGGTTTGTACCACCGTCTCCTGTGTGACTGGTCATGAAGCTTCATGAAGCTTTCGTCAGGGGTGAGGTATACGCTCTACAAAACGAGCAATAAAAAAAGAGATTATGAACACATGATATTTGACAGAAATGATTCGATCATCAATACCAACAAGATACAGTGGCATGAACAAAATCAAGCTAAAATCTGTCCGTGTGAATATATACTTATATAGCTACATCTGTTTACTAACGAACTGAGACAAAGGTTTTAAAACAGTTTTAAGTTCAACCTAATTACAATCATGGCACTGTAATAAAGTCACAAATCTTTAAAATATTATCTTACATTTACGATCATTCGTCACAAAAAACGAGCAAAGCAATAATTTAGTACTGTGTCTGCAGTCTCGACATCGATAAACCCTGTCGTTATGATATCGAAATGAATACCAGTCAAAAAAATACAAGGTAGATAATGGGAAAAATATCTTATCAAAATAGTGATTCCTAGGTACTTATTACATATTTACTATAGTTCGTTTACTAAATATTGATCTATAATCTCCAAAAATAACATTGATTTATTTTTACTTAGCTTGATAGGTTAATTTTATTAAACACCGACGATGCAGGTAATTCGTGGAAAATAAATTATTGATATGGCTGCACTAGTGTTGACAGTTTCAAAGGCAAAGTAAGCCGTAGACTCTTAGACGAAGAATAATATCCTTCGTCTAAGCGGAGACTAGACAGAGGATATAAACAATAGACACGTTCTAAGAGTATGCAGCGTGGAGATAGTAATAGTTGGACATATGATGACCGGAATAATTTTAGAAGATAACTATGATTATAACTTTGTACACTAAAAATGCACCACCTATTTTAGCCGAATAACTACAAAATAAATTACAGTTATGCTTTTATTTGGCTTAAAATGTATTAGAACGTGTAATATTAGCGTATATAACGTGATTGATGAACATATAAATTACAGTTATGCTTTTATTTTGCTTAAAATGTATTAGAACGTGTAATATTAGCGTATATAACGTGATTGATGAACATATAAATTACAGTTATGCTATTATTTTGCTTAAAATGTATTAGAACGTGTAATATTAGCGTATATAACGTGATTGATGAACATTTTTTTCACGCAAATACAAAAACAAGCTTATATACCGATAATGGGGAGAGTTAGCCACCTTATTATTGGGAACCAGTTGATTTTAAATTGTATTGTATCCCACTCACCTGCGTTTTCGTAGAAAATCCTTAAAGCCGTTGTCTTTGAAGGGTGGACCGAAAATTTCAAGAAATTTCTCGACAAAAATATTATATTTAGTAGGTACCTACTTACTAAGTGTATGTTATCAACAGTTTTTCTGCATATCGGGCAGTCCCAAGGGCTCGATAAGTTATCAATCGAAATTGTTAATTTGACAGTTGTGTTCGATATTATAGCAAAAACAATTGACATTTTAAACTGACAGACTACGAAAAATCTATACAGCGTGTAATGCTAACTACGTAATTACATTTTTTTTTCATAATTGCATATAGACGAGCCACGGCCCATCTGATGGTAAATGATAACCGTCGCTCATGGATTCAACTATACTGAGAGTAATGCCAAACCGCTGCTCACCATTTCATTTCACCGATATGAAATGAAAGAATAAACGGCTATCTCCTGTTACAGCCAAAACGCAACGACGTGCTTCATGGCCGGTCACACGGGAGATGGTGGTACCAACCCACTTGGGCCCGATACCAAGTGAGTATTCCCACTTGGCACCCAGCCCTACCACTAGTCATGCAATGTATGATAATTGCTTACTTCCCTTAGTCGCCTCATACGACACCCGTGGGAAGGAATGGGGTGGTGACACTTGTATTCTTAGTCCGTTACCACACGGAAAGGTGTTTATAGTGATAACGCAGCTATGATATCAAACGGTTTGATATCATAGCTACATTATCGCTATCAATATCCAAATGTAACAGCACAAGTAATTTTGGAAAATATTCAATTAAAAAAAATTTATATTGAATATAAATTCATTAATATTTGTAAAATTAAATCGATTTATTACCCCTGACATTATGCGTGCAGCATTGCATACCTACACGCGCGGCTCCTTTGTGTTCGGGACGAAAGAGCGCCGCTAGTATTTCAGCGAACCAACTATGCCTACACTAAGGGTCGTGACCTTGTCACGTGCAACTAGATTTTTAAATTTCATCACCTTACTAGATGATTGTTTATAACTTTTAATTTGGTTCGTCCGATAATACCACACACAATAATACTAATTTATTATAACATCAACTTGATGGTTACGGAGATGTTGTTCAATGTGTCCGCCTTGTAATTCTACGCATTTTTCGCATCGTTTACGAATGTTTTCACAAACATGTTGTAGCACTAATGTATCGGATTTAATTTGGTCAAACACCGAAATTATCCGTAAACGCAGTTCGTCCTCAGTATCACATGTTTTTCTAAATACAGACTGCTTGATGGTTCCCCAGAGAAAAAAATCCAATGGAGTGAGATCAGGTGACCGTGCTGACCAATTAACTGGTCCACCACGGCCAATCCACCTTTCCCCATATTCTGTATTTAAATAGTCTCTCACAGTCCGGAAAAAGTGCGATGGCGCGCCGTCATGTTGAAACCACATACGACGCACAAGATCAAGATTTAACTCATCAAGTTCTTCACTGAGTTCTTCTCGCAAGAAACGAAAGTAGTTGCTACCACTCATGGTTCTTTCTAGAAAATAAGGTCCGATAACCTTATTATCAATAATTCCCGCCAAAACATTTATCTTCCATCGATGTTGGAAGTGACTGGGTTTTATGCAATGAGGGTTAATGGTAGACCATACGTGTTCATTGTGTGAATTAAAGATTCCTGTTTTAACGAAGAAGTACTCATCTGTGAACAGTATGTGGTTCAAAAAATCTCATTGACTTTATCTAAGATCCATCTGCTGTACTCCATTCTCGGCTCTCAGTAGTCGGTAGGAAGGACTGAGCTCGAAGATAGTGATATGGGTGCTTGCCATCATCTTTGATTGCTCACCAAACGCACATGTGGTTTATACCGAGCTGCCATCTTACAGAACGCGTGCTTTACGTGGGATCTTCCCCAAATATATCCAAGATTTGTTCTTCGACATTGTCATGCAGTCTTGGCCTTCCTGCGTCAATACACTATTGTTTATGACCGTGCTGAAATGCCATCGCTAACGGCAATGCAATGTTCCGTGGAACACTGAAGTGTTCCTCATAAATTCTGCGCGCCTCTGCATAATTGCAGTCACATTTTCTAAGGCACATCAACATATTAAAATACTCCTCGATTGAATAAACATAAGTCACTCACGGTATATATTACGTGAAAATACGGACGGCCGTTCGAAAGAAATCTGCGCGGGAGACTAAGGGGTAAGGGGCGGCTTATAAAAGGAATAGGTACAATAGCGGTGCGTGTGACAGGCGGCGGCATCGTTTGATATTTTTTCCGATTTCTTATTTTTAATTTTTCGAAGACTGCCGCCATAAATTATATCTATTAATGGATCGACAAGTACTTGTAAATATAGGATCTAATAACATTTTTTGCTTGTGTCGGTTTTATAAATAATTTTGATTGTACTTTTTAACTGTAACTGGATATATTTTATACCATTTTATTTTATTTTAATTATAATTACATATATAAAACACCTATTTGATTATGTATCTATCCCTAAATTTTCCAACAGGGTTTATGTTATAGCCTGTATATTTTAGCGTCAAGAAGATATCGACCGAAAACGATCGTTATGCAGTAGTTATATATGTCGAGACTGCAGCCACTGCTACTTAAAAGTGAAAAGACAGATAACATTTACTGTGAAATCAAGCTTAAATAGCAATAAATAAAGTAATTTTTGAACTAAACAAAATAAGAAGTCACTTCTTAAGTGCGCTGTTATTTACCGAGACAGATTTTTTTTTTGACCGACGCGATCTATTTCTTTGTTGATCGAAGCAGAAAAGACAAAGTCCAAGTGAGTGTGATGAGGACAGGCAGATAAATATTATAGAGGCCATAAAATTATAGGTAATCTATGAGCTCATGGTTATTAGTGATACGACGCGTAGCACTCATCAATGACGTCACAAATATCGTAGACGATGCGTAGTATCACGTCTCATGACTCATAAAATATATTGCAGAGATTCACAGAACGATAACACGAATGCAACATCGTCGTGTCGACGTTTTTTTTTTCAATCATTTTGGAGCCGACTCAGTTTATATACGCAAGATTTTTACAAACCTGTGATGGTGTTGCTAGCGTTTATAGGCTATAGTAACCGCTTACCATTAGGTGAGCCGTATGATTGTTTGTAAACCGCACAGTATTAATGAAAATAAATTTATCTCTCTTTCTTTCTTTCTATTAAGATAATGATAGTTACTGTTACACGTTAGTATGTGGCAGATAATCTCTGCAATATCATTTCGGTAGTGAAATTATAGTACACTGCAGTTTTTCGCAATACCTAATATATCATTGTGTAGGAAGCTTACGTGAAATACGGGTAAGGACGACATCATTTGGTTTCAGGGTGTCGTCTTAGTCATTGCGTTTAGATTCTGAAGACGAGGAATTGTTGTTAATCCCTTTGTGAGAGTGTAGGCACACTATTAATATATCGCATCATTACAAACTTGTAAACAATAGGGTCGTTTGTCCAGAATTATTAAGTAGGGATATTTAGATATTTTTATATTATATATTTTTAGCATTTGACATGCTTAGCCATATATGTACATTAAACACAAAGTGGAAAATGTGAAATCGAAAATAACAGTCACGAGCAGGATTTGCACCTGCATCTCTTGGATACCATCCAGATGCTTTGCCAATTCAGCCATCGTGACAACTGCTCTTGACTACTAACTTCGATAACACATTCATACTTAACGTCCTGGTGACGCCTGCGCCATCTGTCGGAAAAAGTCTGTTTCCACCTTGTGTCTAATATTAAGTCGATTTTTTGGATTCATAACAGAACCAATGATTCTAAGTCCTCTAAGCTGCTTTACGCTCCACGAAGACTCCACGTAGGACTTATATTTAGATGATTTATTCTCCTAGCCTTATGTTAAATCTGCGGAGAGACGGCACACGGCGGATTTATTTAGTGCGTGAGGGCCCCACACTACCGTGTTCGTTGCCCCGAACGACGGGGTGTGTGGTTAGGAACATTTTTTCCCGCCTTAACAAAAAAAAACGTCTGTATATTCAAGATATTTAAGAAAAAATACTGTATTAGGCTATATAGGCGTGTTTGAACACATAACTATTTTTTTTTAGATTTTTTTTGTCTGTTTATCTGTTTGTTCGTTCGCGCATCACGCAAAAACTACTGAACGGATTTTGATGCATTTTTTTAATTTAATAGCTCTTGATTAGACTTGAAAACTGGTATACATTTGATCCCGCTACTAAATCGGGAACCTGAGATATAATGTAAGAACTAGGCTAGTGATTTATATTTTATTTGTCTTAGTAATTTCTCACATACATATATTATATATGTACTAAAATTATTAAATAAAATATTTTGGGCTTCTCTCATCAAATTCTGTCTGCTCAGACAGAATGCGAGGTACCACTTTGCGATGCGAAACACGAATAGCGAATTGTCTACGTGGGTATAACGACAATTTCGTAGTTATTTGCGAAACAGTACCAACAAAGACACAACTTTACTATCTCATCTCGTTATAGGTACAGTGAGGTATAGCATAAATAATATAATAGCGAGATGCTGCTATAGATACAAATTACAGTTTATTTTCAATGATTCGCTACTGCATACGAAAGCATCACTATATTATGTACCAACATTAAGAGCTTACTTTCCTTTTCTTATACAAAAAAATAAAAACAAAAATGACGCTGTGAGCAGTCCGTGTGTAGCCTGCGTGATATTCAGCCACACTAATTGTGATTGCGAAACATTTCCTCTTTGGAAATGGCAAGGTGTTAAAAAGTTTGATAATACAAAGTTACTTTTTCACCACCTTTGTCGGTAAAATTCTTAATAAAGTGTGAGATATGTAAGAATATTATGATTATGTGAGGGTAGGTTAAGTCCGTTGTTGGCGATTATATGTGAGCTAGTACAGACGCGTTTTATTGCTCTCTACTCCTATAGTCCTGTGGGATAGATTGTTTACGAGAATTCTTCAGTGGCGACGAGGATTATCGGATTCACGTGTGCAGTGTGCAAATAAGGTTTTACAATAATGTCTATCGGTAAAATCGCGGAGTTCAACGTGCACAAGGACGATTAGAGGTTATACGTGGAACGTCTTGAACAATATTTTCTAGTGAATAAAATAGAAAGTGAATTACAAGTGCCGACGTTAATCACCGTGATGGGTGCGGAAAGTTACGAACTACTTGTAAATTTATGTACGCCGGATAAACCTAAGTCGAAAACATTCGTACAAATAACGGCCATCATGGAAAAGCACCTCCACCCTTATTATCAACACCTTAAAGTCAAGTAAGTTGCCACATACAGTTTTATAGTTATAATAGCCTTTGCCAGCGGCTTCGCCGCAGCCAAAAGCTGGTTTTTGGGTTATATCTCAGGTTCCCGATATAGTAGCGGGATAAAATGTATACCAGTTTTTAAGTCTAATCAAGGCCTTTCAAATAAAAAAAGTTGCATCTTAATCTTTATTTGAAAAAGCAATTTAACGTTTTTCATATATGAGTAGCTAGTTCAAAATAAGCCATTATTTATCTAGTAAACGTAAAAAAGGTATAAAAAATAACCTTTTAGCACAGAAACAGTGGTTTACAAACGCAATGGCCATAATGCATTCTCTTTCTCAATAAGAGCGATAAAAACGACGTAATTTTCTCTCCATTATGTCGAGCATTTGAGATTTAAAATACTCTTAAGTGATTCAAGTGTGAATGCCCTGGAACAAGTATTATGTAAACCTTGCGATATTGAATTTTGTGGGGCGTTGGTTTTTTTTTCAGAACACATTACAATGCGCCTATAGGGCACGGGTCTCCTGTAGGGATCACTATAGGGCACGAGTCTCCTGTAGGTATCTAGGCTATATGGCGGTAGGGATCTAGTTCTTATTCACTGTGATCTCATCCATCCATCCATCCATCAGCCTTTTAAAGTCCACTGCTGGACATAGGCCTCCCCTGGAATGGGGGAAAGCGTCACGCTTGGCAGGCGGGTTGGCGATCGCAGTGGATGTTGTTAATACTCGAACGATTGCTGCTGCCCACTCCCTCGGTGTTTTCTCAGTCGGCTCTTACGACTCCCATGGGTGGAGAGGGGTGGGACAATTCTAAAGCCGGCCCCACATGGCAAAGTAGTAAAGAAACCTGCATAACTATTTCCAAGGTTTACCTAATATTCAGCCGTGATCCGTAAGCTATAGACAAAAAAAACACACTGTTACCATTCTTTCTCTAGACTAGAGATTGCTCATAGAGACTTTTCCGAGACATAGGTTAGATCAACAAAACACAAGTGGTACCCTCGTCAGCTACTGTTCCATTATTCGTAGAATTCTCATGTCAGTGCAAGCTGGATTTGGCGGGTCCCTTTCCTTTGTTGCCAAGGTTAATTGTTGTCACCAATGTCTATGTACTACATCCTTCTAATATTATAAACTGGGTTCTGCCCGCGACTCCATCCATACATCTCTCTATGGGACACTAATTTATTATTTATTTATTTATTTTATTTAAAAACTTTATGCACTATTTGTACAAAGGCGGACTTAATGCTAAAAGCATTCTCTGCCAGTCAACCTTTAGGTCGTGCAGAAAATATCTTAGGTAGGTGCCAAATGGATCAAATGTGAAAGAAATGCTACTATAAAAATAATATATATAATAAGATAATATATATAAGAAGAATAATATATATAAGAAGCCGTGTGGGGCCGGCTGTAGAATTGTCCCACCCCTCTCCACCCATGGGAGTCGTAAGAGCCGACTGAGGGAATATTGGGGGAGTGGGCAGCAGCCCTCCCTCGAGTATTAACAACATCCACTGCGATCGCCAACCCGCCTGCCAAGCGTGGCGATTACGGCACTATCCCCCATTCCTTGGGGAGGCCTATGTCCAGCAGTGGACGTCGAAAGGCTGATGGATGGATGGATGATATAATAAGATAATATAATATATATACATACATATATACATAGAACATAGATAGTATCTATATACACCTATAAATATAATACATTGTCACATCTAGCCTACCTAGCTGGTGGTAGAAACCTAACACATCTAGGTAATGACCATGCGGTCGCTTTACGGGTGTAGATTGGGAAGAAAACTACAACAAAACAATATAACTAACAGCGTATATTATAGGAACCAATAGTAATTAACATAATATATACACTAAAATCTCAAGGTGTAGGTTCTAGGCACAAGATGAGGTGAAGTAAGAGGAAGAAGAGGCGAGAGGAAGTGCGTTCCAAAGAAGAATAGATTGTATAAAGAATGAAGAATGTACAAGGTGTGAAGTATGCGAAGGGCATTGTAGGAGAAGATTGTGTGAGGATCGAAGATTTTTATTATGTCTGGAACAAACAAAATCAAAATGCGTGGACAGATAGCCGGATGCGTTCGGTGAGTTTAACAACGTGTAAAGCGTTGTTAACGCATGCAAGCTTCGACGCTGCCGAATACGTAGCCATTTTAGCTCAGAGCAATAGTTAGAGACATGGTCATATTTACGAAGGTTATAAACGAACCGTATGCAATTATTGAGAAGCCGATCCAGTTTATTGAGCAAGTCTGCATTCAGGTCGAGATAGCACACATCACCATAGTCGACAATAGGAAAAATTAAAGCTTGCACAAGCATTTTCTTTGTTTTGGATGGGAGAAAGTTCTTGAGTCGATAAAGAGTCCGTAGGATGCCGGTATTATATCTATGTAGAAATAGCTGTCCTACAAAGACAATTATTTTTTCCGGAATAAAAAGTAACTCAAGTCCTTTTCTGGGCTTTAAACTATGTACATATAAAATTTCATAATGGTTCAGCAGTTACAGCATGAAATTGTAACTAACAAACTCACTTTCACATTTATTACTTACTTATTATCACGTTATCTCCTTTGCGGGGTAGGCAAAGAGAATAGAGTATACAAAAGACTCATAATTTACATCATACCTGTGGGGTCCTAGCTCACGGAGATAAATAAAATGCGAGTGGACTGTATAACAATGCTGGTATATTAGAAAGTTTTTAGAATAGAACTTAGTACGCTGTTGGCGACCGTTAGTGTCAATGGATTTGAACGCAGTGTGTGTGGCGGGGGTTCAAACCGTCGTCCCCCTCTCGTACCGCGCCGCGCCCGACCGCACCATATATGTACTCGTATATTAACGTGTTCACGCGTTAACATACTGCCCACGTTGAAGAGATCCTGTAGGATATATTCAATTAAGAAACGGGTAAGGGGCATATATTATTATATGCGCGCCGAATAATGCCTTTCTTTGCCTTAATATCGGCCACTCTTGTAACACCATCTGCTCCGGAAAAGCTCCTCACAATACGCCCAAAGCCATAGAAGAGAAGGTTGGGTTTTGTCTCGGATGAGAACCAGTGCGCCTTCTGTTAATGCTGCCCTCGATGTGTGCCATTTCATCTTCTGCTGCAGGAGACAGACATATTCCATATTAAAACGTTGCCAGAAATGTTGCTGAAGATATTGGACTCGGCGATAGCGCTCCAGCCGGTTGGGCCGGTCCAATAAGGAAATGAGAAGGAGTTAGTGCGGTGAAATCAGAAGGGTCTGAAGATAGAGGAGTTAAAGAAGTGAATTATGAATTGCCTCAATAGAAGTTAGACATGCCGCCATTTCTTAGTACACGAGATGGGTTAATTGTAACAAATTGCGAAGAAGTTACTTAGTGCTACGTACAGCAGCTTCGGCAAGACCATTAAAATGTGGTGAATACGCTGGTGCAAATATAAATTTAATACCGTCTTGTGCTAAGTTCGTAGCGAGTTTTTTTTAAATCTTTTATTTGTCATGGCTTTAGTACCACAAGGCACTATGCAGGCCTCGTAAGGTTGCTCTACAATTTTAAATGCCTATTTTTTTAACAATTACAATGAATTAGCAGTAACATTTCTCTCATTTTTTTTTTGATGTTGAGGTGTTTATAAGCCTTGTCACATATATTATTTATATGGACACCCCATCTCAATGACGAATCTAACCATAGACCTAAATATTTAATTTTATCTACTATTTTAATATCATTATTATTAACTTGTAAACTAATATTTGGAAGTAATCTTGATCTGCTGAACACGCATGCATAAGTTTTTGATTCAGATAAAAATAAACCCATTTCACCTAAGTATTTTAAAATTCTTTCTATAGCAGAATTTAAAGTAAAAACTGCACTATCTAAATTATACTTGTAGGATGAAGTATACAAAACAAAATCATCTGCGTATTGTAAAATTGAAACACTATTCGTATAAATATTATTACAAATTTCCATTGTAACTATATTGAAGAGAAATGGACAGAGGGGGTCACCCTGTGCTAAGCCTATACCGGCCTGTCTAACTAAGATATCATTATTAGCACTTTCAACCTGCAGATATCTTTGACTTAAAAAGCTCCATAGATATTTACAAAGTTTTCTTCCTATTCCAATTCTCTTTAATGTATTGATCAAATAGTTTATATTTACATTCTTATACGCATTGCAAATATCAATGAAACAAGCAATCGTGCTTCTATTTTTTGAAAAACCTAACTGAATACTTGTAATCAACCTTGTAAGGTTATCTAAACATGAATGCGATCGGGTTACCGTGCTGGAGCCCTGACCTGCAAGGTGCTATAAGTGCATGGCGGTCGGACACACCCGACCGACGTGCACTAACTGCTTTGACTGCGGCGGCCTTTGTTTCCGCTGCGGTCAGGCAGAGCTTAAGGCGGCAACCTGTACCGCCCCCCCCCCCCCACTGCCCCGCGTGTGCTGCAGGCAATAGACCTTTGGGGGGTGAGAAGAACAGGGTGTAAGGTTCCTCATCCCCTATTGAAAAGGGAGGATCATCCGACCAGACGGGTGTTGTGTCTGGTGGGCTAACTGCCCGATGGTTGTTTTTGTCGGGTTCTTGTATATACCTATATGTACATCGCTCGGATTACTTTTAATATCGCGATGTAGGATACGTCAGTTTTTCATGTGTCAGTTCGTATGTGGCGAGATAGATGTCGCTACAGACCTGCGAAGCACTACATGGGGCGGGAGGGGTGTAGACCTCCAGCCACTACAGTCCCAAAAAAGGGGGGGACCAGCCAATCGGCCCAGGCTGCCCCCCCTAGCGCGGTTTCACCGCCGGCCCGGGTGGAGGAGGATATGATTACGGCCTAACATTCAACCGTAACGCTGTCCTCCTCCAGGCGAATCTCAACCACTCCTCCAGGGCGCAGGATCTTCTCCTGCCAACCATGGTGGAGCGGTTGATTGGTGTAGCCGTAGCTGCGGAGCCTTATTGCGTTCCTGACCGCCCTAATTGGGCGAGAAGCCGCGATGGCTCCGTGGCAATCGTCAGCTCCACGGCGCTTCGTTCCCCGCCCTTGTCAATCAGAGACAGCGGTACGAAATACGTCGCGGCCGACTGGGGGGGAAATACGCTGTACGGCGTGTACTTCTCCCCCAACCGGAGTCTGGCTGATTTCGGGGTCTGGCTTAACAGCCTAGAGACCTTGTTGCAGCGCTTGTCACCTAGCCGCGTCCTGGTTGTGGGGGACTTCAACGCCAAATCTACGGCGTGGGGGTTCCCTGTGACCAATCCTGGTTGTTGAGTGGGCGGCGTCGACGGGCCTCTGTTTATTAAACAGAGGCTCCGTCAATACGCGTGCGGTGACGGAGCGGGTCGATAGTGATACCTTTCGTTCGCTAGCCCCGACGTCGCAGCAAGAGTGAGGAACTGGTGTGTCCTGGGGAGGTTGAGACTTCCTTTCTATCTGGGCCTGGTGCTGGACGGGCGGTGGCGCTTTTGCGAGCACTTCCTTCTGCGAGGAGGTTATCTCGCGGAAGTAAGCGGCGGAAAGAGCCAGGGAGGAGGATTCTTCCGCTGACCCGAACCGCCGCCAGCGCCGGGGAACGTCCGCCACCAGCAAGGCCTCCCGAGAAGGTGCGACGCTCTGTGCGCGGTTGCGTCGCTCAGTAGAGGGTACCCGAAAGGGTAAGCCACCGGCGGACCACAGAAGGAATGTAACAGTTCCAGTGGGCCGCCAATAAAGGCGGAGAGACGGCAACCGGCGAGTTTCTTTAGTGGGTGCAGGCCCCACCCTACCCTGTTCGGTGCCCCGAACGACGGGGTGTGCGGTTAGGAACATTTTTTCCCGTCTAAAAATAAATAAAATAAAATATGTGTACAGCTTTGATTGACAGGCAAACAAAGATGCACAGGTACAACTTAATCCGTCTTATTACAAAACACGGACTAAGTCGCGGTTTAAACCTGAACTAGTTCGTCCAGGACTAACTTATAAGCCATTGACTAAACTTAGTCATATTACAAAAAATAATTAAACCATGGACAGGAAGTCCTGCGATTTAGGTCTTTCTAAATAATATTGTTCGTTCAGTGCGTCACCATTCATTACGCACGTTTAGAAAGGAAAGTGTTTTAAAGAAAAAATATTGGCGATTTATTTAGGAACGAAGAAAATAAATAAAAATTAGTATATTTTATACCAGTTATCACTTTTCATTTGATTACCATTTATTCTGATAGATAAATTAATTATTCTGGTAATTTATTACACGATTACCCGGGTCATTCTTTGTGGACGTAAAACGGAATAAAGTTGTTGCGCTAGGATATGTCATAATGGGGTGCTAATTTGTCCGGTTTACCTCCTAGTGGTGCACCCTGGGCAACGTCGGCAGTCGCCGGCGGCTGAAATTCCGGACAGGATGGGTCTCCGCGTGTCCCTCTGACTCAGCAGAGGGCACAGCGGATAGATTAGGGCGTCGGAGCTCTCCTGGCTCTGGAGATGGGGACAGTGGGGCCACAGCGGCCCCCCCCGTCCCCAATCGTAAACCTGACTAGGATGGGCTGTGATTATGTCACGCAGCTCATTTCAGGAACGAGGGTCTTGGCTTAATCGCCCGGACTGCGAGGAAGACAACCTCTATAAAAAATTACCCCGAATCTCAAGTTCTGGCGCGCGGCGAGGAGATGCATGGCTGACGGGTAGTTCAGTCTTGAGCGCGGCCCCAGCCAGGGTACCTGCGGACCCCCTGGTTGGGTTAAAAATGTACGCTTACCCGGGTATCGGGATCTCTGCCCGGGTGGACTTTTATTTCTCCCTCAATCGTGGGAATAATATGGATAATTTACTACAAAAAACTTTAATGACGGAGTTGGGTGATACACCAAACACTTCAGCCGAGAGGGGTCCGGCTATAAATGTGGCCCCTACCAATGTTACCGCGCGCAAAACACGCGGCAGCCGTAATTGCCGCAGAGGCAGAAAGACGTCCCAGACACCAAGGGACGGTTCGGCGGCGGGCAGTTCGGCAGGCACCTCAGCCACTGAGATGTCTGCCACTGAGGAGGGTGCCCTGAGTGAGGTAGCTACCACGCAGTCACCACGGCCGGCGCATGTGCCGGTTTTACTGGAGTCAATCCCATCACGCTTCTGGCGCAAGCGCACCCTATCCCAGGGGGGAGCTACGTCCGATGACGGGAGCTCGACGGAGATGCCTCCCCCAAAGGTGACGACTTCGCGCAGAGGTCGAGGCATTAATCGCCCGGGGACACAAGGGCCAATGGCGTCGGAGGCTGCCACGCGAAAAGCGAGGCGCGCTGAAGGGGAGCTGCAGGCCGAGGAAGAGGTGGAGCAGCTCTCTATGAGGATCCGTGAATCGACGGAGGACGTAAATAATCTGTCGGTCGCGGACCTTAAAAGGAGAGCCCAAAACCACGCGGCCATCATTAACAAGGTGGCCACAAAGTCGGGAAATATGAAGGGCACCTACGTGCGCGCTGCTAAGGAGGCAGCCGCTGACAACATCAAAGTGGTGGAGGCCCTGGCCAGGCGATCCACCAACGAGGAGACGGAGCGACTGCAGGTGGCCAACGACCGTCTTACGGTGGAAGTGGCCGAATTGCGGGCTGACAATAGCCGGCTTAATGTCAAAGTCGAGGAACTGCAGGCTAAGCTCGCGCGACTTGAGGCGGCTGTGCTGCGGGCAGGAGTTGCACCTGCTGAACCGGACCGCGTAGAGACGGCCGCGCGGTCTTCTGCGGCTGCTTCGACCGCCAAACAGACCTCTGCTGGCCTGCCGGAAGAGACGGCGCGCGCAATCTCGCGTCTTACGACAATGGTTTGCGCGCGTCTGGAAGCGATGGAGGCACGACTGCCTCCTGAGCGACCCCTTCGTCCTCCACTCGCTGCCGACAGGCAGAAGGAGACGCCCAAGTCTGCTTCAAAAAGGGTGGTGGAGGCCTCACCAGCCCTGGCTAACACACTGCAGGCTAATGCCTCTCATGTCCCCGAGTCGGGGGAGAGCTGGACCACGGTGGTGCGCAAGGGAAAGCAAAAGAAGACTTCCCCTCCAAAACCGGGTGCGTCTGCTGTTCCGCCCGCTGCTACACTCGGTGACACAGCCACGGCCGTGCCCAAGAGGAAGAGGAAGGCACGACAAGAAGAAGTCGGCGTTTCTAGCTCCTCGCTCACCCGTAGTGATAGTCACATTACAGCCGGCGGCTGAGAAACAGGGTGTGACGTACGCCGACGCGTTGTTGCGTGCAGAACGGGCCATAGACCTCCCAGCCCTGGGAATAAGTGAGGGGCTGAAGATGCGCAGGTCTGTAACTGGTGCCAGGGTACTTCAACTACCCAAGGCCCAGTCACCAGAGGTTGCAGAAACACTGGCTGGGCAACTTCGGACAGCCCTAGATGGAGTGGCGGATGTTGTCCGTCCCGTCAAGTGCGCCGATCTTCGCGTGACGGGACTGGATGACTCCGTAACTAAGGAAAAAATTGTCGCCGCTGTGGTTCGCGCATGCAGCTGTACTGCCGAGGAGGTCCGGGTTGGCGACATCCAATCCGGGACTCGAGGCATGGGCATGGCGAAGATTCGCTGCCCTATCGCCGCGGCCAAGACGCTCGCTGACTCAGGGAGACTCCTGGTCGGCTGGAGCGCGGCCGGTGTCAGGGCCCTGGAGCCACTGCCGCTGCGGTGCTTCAGGTGCCTGGCATTGGGGCACACGAGTCAGCTGTGCCCAGCCGATGTCGACCGGTCCCAACTATGCTACCGGTGTGGTGACACTGGCCACCGGTCGGCATCGTGCGTGGCTGCACCCCGCTGTGCGGTCTGCGCGGCTGCAAAACGCTCTTCCGAGCATGTCATGGGTGGGAGGTCGTGTAGGCCTCCCATCGTAAAAGGGAGATCGGTGGCGGCCCAAGGACCTCGGGCCAATAGCGACAGTGTAAGCCACCTGGGCCAGGGAGAGGCCGGCATGTCGCCATAATAGGTGACAGAGTCGGTCTCCTCCAGGCGAATCTGAACCACTCCGCTGGGGCTCAGGACCTGCTACTGCAGTCCATGGCGGAGTGGAACATAGACCTGGCGGTGGCCTGCGAGCCATATTTTGTCCCTCATCAGCCCAATTGGGTGGGGGACCTTAATGAGGATGTCGCTGTCCTGACGAGAGGAAGCGTTGGCCCTCCCCTCTCCGCTCTCGAGAGGGGATCAGGCTATGTCGTGGCGGGGTGGAGGGGCTTCAGTGTAATAGGTATTTACTTTTCCCCCAACCGCGGCCTGGCGGTGTTCGAACTCTTCTTGGACTCTGTTGGTGCCGCGGTTCGCAGACAGTCGCCGAGGCCTACTATTGTCCTCGGCGACTTCAATGCGAAGTCCCGGGCGTGGGGGAACCCCGCCACGAATGCTAAAGGTAGGGCCGTTGAAGAGTGGTCGCTGCTCTTCGGTCTGTCCCTCCTCAACAGAGGGACCGTCCACACCTGCGTGCGGCAGCTGGGGGGGTCCGTGGTGGACCTATCGTTCGCCACCCCTGATGTCGCGCGAGGTGTGTATGACTGGAGAGTGGAAGAGGAGGTGGAGACGCTATCGGACCACCGATACATCCGGTTCGGGCTCTCCGCCCCTCTGGGGCTACCGGAGCCCCGGCGCAGGAATGGCAGACTCCCCAAATGGGCCTTGGGTCAGTTTGACCGCGAAATGGCCCGCGAGTCTGCCATAGTGCAGCGCTGGGGCTCGGCAGGCGGGCGGGACAGCGACAGCATAAATGAGCTCGCAGGCCAAATGAAGAAAATGCTGACGGCGGTGTGTGACGCGGCGATGCCGAGGGCCCGGCGG
This sequence comes from Leucoma salicis, assembly GCA_948253155.1. Taxonomy (NCBI): domain Eukaryota; kingdom Metazoa; phylum Arthropoda; class Insecta; order Lepidoptera; family Erebidae; genus Leucoma; species Leucoma salicis. Next base: position 3,339,482 of record OX411812.1, read on the forward strand.
AGGCCACCGCGCCAACAGGTTTATTGGTGGTCACCCGAGATTGCTAATCTTCGGGTGGCCAGTAACCGTGCGCGGCGTGCTTACGTCAGGTATCGAGGAAGGAGTGCCAGGGACGCTGTCCTTGAGGGTCAGCTCCGGACAGAATATCGTAATAAGAGAAAGGAGTTGCAGCTGGCCATAAGCCGGGCAAAGGAGAGGGCCCGCGAGGAGCTATTGACGGGCCTCGACAGGGATCCGTGGGGGCGCCCATACCAACGGGCGCGGAACAAGCTCCGCGCTCATGGCGCCCCCATCATCGAGTCAATGGAACGAGATCTCCTGTCGGAGCTGGTGGGGGGTCTTTTCCCGCGCTCTATGGGACACGTCCCCCCAGCAATGGCTCCTCCGTCGGTGGCAGAAGAGGAGACACGAATCCCTTCTGTCACCGACATGGAATTGGAGGTAGCCCTCTCCCGCCTTCATGGACGAAGGAAGGCGCCCGGTCCAGACGGCGTTCCAGGTCTGGTACTCGGCGTCGCCGCCGAATATATCAAGGACAGGCTCCGGGAACTGCTCAACGCATGTTTGAGGTCCGGGCAGTTTCCGGAGCAATGGAAGTGCGGACGTCTATGTTTGCTGCGGAAGGAGGGTCGCCCACCTGACTCTCCTTCCGCATATAGGCCGTTGGTGCTGCTGGACGAGACGGCCAAACTGTTCGAGAAGGTGCTCGCGGACCGTCTCGTCCGGCACCTCGAGGATGTCGGGCCGGGGCTGTCAGAATCGCAGTTCGGATTCAGGGCGGGCCGCTCGACGATAGACGCACTGGCCGCCCTGAAAACCCTGGCCACCGAAGCAGTGGCCAGAAAGGAGGTCGTTCTGGCAGTCTCGCTCGACATTGAAAACGCCTTCAATAGTCTCCCTCACGAGACGTTGAAGGAGGCGCTCCGGTTCCATGGAGTGCCTTCGTATCTCCGGAGGCTATTGGAGGCGTACCTCGAGGGAAGGCACGTGCTCTGGGAGGGGGGCGACGGGCGCCTGTACCGCCATCGGGTGGAGCGCGGCGTTCCACAGGGATCCGTCCTTGGCCCGATCCTGTGGAACGTCGGATTCGACTGGGTCCTGCGGGGCTGGCTCCTTCCCGGGATGAGGGTCGTTTGTTATGCAGATGACACCCTTGTCACCGTGAGGAGGGCCGGCTTCGAGGTGGCCGTCCGATCGGCGGAAGTCGGAGTCGCGCTCGTCGTTGACCGGATCGGTATGTTGGGCCTGAGGGTCTCACTGACTAAAACTGAGGCCCTCCTGTTCCATGGCCCTCGCCGAGGTCCCCCCCGAGGAGCATGCCTGTATGTGCAGGGGGTTGCCGTGCCGGTGCAGACTCAGATGAAATATCTGGGTCTGCACCTCGACGGTAAGTGGAATTTTGGGTCGCACTTTGCCCAGCTCGCCCCTAGGCTTGTTAATTCTGCCGCGGCCTTGGGTAGGCTTCTGCCAAATACTGGAGGTCCAGGGTCATCCTGTCGCCGACTTTATAGCGGTATACTGACGTCTATGGCACTGTATGGTGCCCCGATCTGGGCGGACGCCCTCAGCGCTCCTAATAGGCCCCTCTTGCGACGCCCGCAGAGGGTCATAGCGGTGAGGGCCATTAGGGGGTACCGTACGGTGTCCTGGGCTGCAGCCACGCTGTTGGCAGGCGACCCGCCTTGGCCTCTCCAGGCCGAGGCACTGGCGGAAGTCTACTGGCTTCGTGCGGAGGCATGGGCCAGGGGCGAGGAATTCTCTGAGAGGAGTCTGGGCAGAGCACGAGAAGCGGCCCGAAGGACGTTGATCCGGCGGTGGAGGGAAGAGCTGGAGTCTCCCGGAGCAGGACGGGAGACTTTAGAGGCGGTTGCGCCGCACCTCCATCGCTGGTTAAATCGAAGGCACGGCAACCTCAGTTTTCGGTTGACGCAGGTGCTTACCGGACACGGGTGTTTCGGTAAGTACCTGCATCGTATTGGTCGGGAAGGAGCCCCCGGATGCCACGAGTGTGGCGCACAAATCGATGACGTGCGGCACACTCTGGAGGAATGCCCCGCCTGGGGGCTCCAGCGCCGCGCTCTGTCGGTGGCAATTGGAGGAGACCTGTCGCTGCCGGCCGTAGTAAGCCAAATGCTCGGCGGCGACGGGTTCTGGTCGGCCGTTGCCTCCTTTTGTGAGGTAGTAATTTCATGGAAGGAGGCCGCGGAGCGGGAACGCGAGGCGTCGGCCCACGCCGACTCGCTCCGCCGGCGGCGACCGGGGGGGAGAAGGCGTCGCTACGCCCACCTCCTCCCACCGCCTTGATGACGACAGGGCGTGGCCAGTAAGCCATCCGCCTGGGGCGTCAGAGTAGAATGTCGAAAGACGACCCTCTGGCGCCCCGCTAATAGGCGTGGAAGGGGCCGCTGTGGTTTTAGTGGGTATTCCGGGTGCAATTAAGACCCAAGTGCCCGGCGAGTCCTACATACCCCCTGTTGGACCGGGGGGATGCGTAAAGGCATTTCCACAGCGACAACAATAAAAAAAAAAAAAAAAAAAAGGATATGTCATAATGCCAATAAGACACTAATTTGTGAAACCTTGAACAATAAACAAACAAAACTATTTCATCGCAACATAATATAGTTAACTTTTCAGCTTTTTTAGGTTCGGAATTACTTCTATGTATGTTTGTGTTTTTGTAGTACCTAAGTACCTATTAAATAAATGTTTCAGTCACAGTAAATATATAAGCTAAAGCAGTAGTGAAACTAGGCCTATTCGTTGAAATAATTACCTACGCTTCGTTGGAGCATTAATTAGGGTTGTCCCCGTAAGTTCATACAAATTAGCACCCGACTACATATTGTTGTGGTTCGAGTGAAACATTGTTTACGATTATCCTAATAACTAAATCTGTAACAGAGCTATGTCTGTATATCGAAGATAGTAAATGTGACTTATATTAGGATACTTATGCGTGTCTCTTTTTTTCTTCTTTCTACGTTTCATCATCCATCCATTCATCCATCAGCCTTTCAACGTCCACTGCTGGACATAGGCCTCCCCAAGAGAACGTCACAACGAGCGGTCCCGTCATGGGGGATAATGCCGTAATTGCCACGCTTGGCAGGCGGGTTGGCGATCGCAGTGGATGTTGTTAATACTCGAGGGAGTGCTGCTGCCCACTCCCCTGGTATTCCCTCAGTCGGCTCTTACGACTCCCGTGGGTAGAGAGGGGTGGGACAATTATAAAGCCGGCCCCACACGGCCTTTCATCCTGCTACTACTATATTGAGATATAACTTAATTAACTAGCTTTTGTCTGAGCCGCAGCCGCAAACAAAAACTTTTAATGTTTATAAAATTGGAAAGTGTTTTATTATATATTAGCAGCCCACCCTGGCATTGCAGGGTCAATTTTTTTTAACATTTTGGGATAAAAATAAAGTAATTATAATGTATCATTATGCCGGATTTTGTTTTTCATATTAATATTTATAGTATCTAATAATATATCATGTTATTTGTATACTTACAAAATTTCAAATCATTCCTCTTTATAATATTAGTAATAAATTTATTACGATTCATGGAACAACTTAAATAACGCATGACGCAACCACTCATCCCGACGCGACACCCGATACTTTCAGCACTGCCAGAGGTGCTTAGATTCTCGTAGATGCGCGCGTCTGTTTGAGTGTGCCGTTTCTAACGATTTGGCCCTAGTTTCCGTACTGGTTTATATATTTACTGTGTCTCAGGTCTCTAACGAGCGAAGTTATATATGGTACGCAAATTGAAGTAGACCTCTGGAATACACTGGACCATGCTATTATTTCATAGTGAATTATTATTACATACTTAAAGCCTCAGGATACAATACGAATCTTTTATTTATTAAATTAATATTAAACAAAACTGTTGCGAATATGTAATAATGAATACCATGGAAAAAAAATTGTATCTATAAATATAATTGTGAGGCTAAAATTTTATTATTATTAAAATAATACTTAGTGCTTCATTTAATACTGTTTTATATTTCTATATAAAATATATTATTGCCATTTATAGTTATAACAGGGTGTTAATACCTAATCACTGTGCAAGATGTACCTATAGGTATGTGAAGAGTTTAATCTTTGGAGTGAAATGAAAGTAACCTATTAGGAAAACAAAGAAAAGAAAGATAAATACCTATTTATTTACTTTCTACAACATTCGAATCACATACACTATACTTATGCAATATTATAAAGCTTGTAGAAGCTATCCAACATTTGGCTGCTGCAGCACTGATTTTCAGGTATAGGTACCCATTCGAGCATGATTCGACTGCCACAATACAATGATTTACCGTTATTTTAACTAGATAGATATAATTAATTGATTAGACAAGAAAAATAGATGTAACATTTTATTTATCCTAATACAAATTCACTCATTATATAAAATATGAACTTTAATATCTTGAGATTGCTAGCTGATTTTCATCTATTGGTCTTTAGTGTCCATTATTGGATTTTTTATTCAAATGTGATAGTTGTTATGTAGAAGCTATAGGTATAATGTCATATTGCATTGTTGTATTTTATTTCTCATCTCTGTTTGTCCTTTGGCAAAGTCCTACCCCACCTTTTCCATTTTGTATCTTCTTTTATGTGCAAAGGTAAATCACAAAAGATGTGTGCCAACTAATTGTATTTCGATACATTTCACAACACATACACAATTTGGATGTTATCTTGATTGAATCCAATTCTACAGGAGATAATTCTGTAACTAAAAGAATGTATGCGTAGGTAGGTATATTGGCTCGGCATGGCATTTCTGAGAGAGCGGCCACTTAAATATCTTTCACATAAATTAAATCAAACATATTATTATTAATTTTTCACATAAAATCATAAAATCATAATTTAATATTAACAATAACTTGCAATAAAATATTTGACATTACTTTGACAATTAGACTTAGACCAACTTAAACTACTTAAACTGGGTTTCCCGGTAATTTATCTTTTAGTACATGGTTTAACGCTTAAAACTGATTTTGTAATAAGAATTTTGTTAAACCGTGGTCTAAAGATGATATAGACCTGGTTTAAGGGTTAGAATATGTTTTGTAATAAGGCGGAATAAGTCTGCATCCCCTACCTTTACGGTCAGCAATCAAGATTGGCCCGGCATAGTCGACACCGACACTGAAATTTAGAAATGGAAATTCAAGTAAAGTCCTCGAGGAAGGAAGTTGTCCCATTATAGGCTGTATATTTTGTGCTATATTGCGAAAACACTTCATGCATTTTTTAACCATAGACCTTGCTCAGTTACGCCCACCTAAGGGCCAATAAGATTGTCTTATATTTGCTAATAAAAGCTGTGGACCGGCATGAAGAGTTTTTCATGATGAAATCGAAATAAAATTTTAGTTAAATAATGTTTACCGCACAGCAAAATAGGGTGCTTGATATTAAATTCATAGGGTGAATTATCAAGCCTTCCCCCCACGCGAATGAGATCATCCTCGTCCAAAAAAGGAGTTAACGAAATTAACCGGTTTTTAGGTGACAATAATTTGGTCGGTTTTAGAATATTGTATTCATCAGGAAACATCTCCTGTTGTGCACTAGGTATTATGCATTTCATAAAATTATCTTATTCCTATACAGTGAGAGGACCTTTTATTTTATTATATTTGTTTTTTAAATTGTAAATAAATCTTTTAATATAGGTATGCTACTATTCTTTGTATTAATAATATTTTAGATTTGAATATTTATCTATTCATTTATTAATTTTTATTTTTTGTATATTTTGATTAGGTTTAGTATTAGAAATGTTATCGTTAAAGTAGTATGTCTACTTCTAGTAGCCTTGATTTAGTATGACTAATACTAAATCTATGCTATTAGGTATTTTTGGCCACACGTCTTTATCCTGTCTTAAAAAAGAAGGACCGTCCCACCACAAGGAGCAATCGCTAATAAGACTAGCATTAAGCCCACGAGATACTATGTCGGATGGGTTTTCCGACGAAGGGACGTAGCTCCAGGTACAGCCGGAGGTACTTTCTTGTATTTCATTGACTCTATTACGCACAAATGGTTACGATGTTTAGCGTGTATTTTTTGGTCTAGAACGCCATAATATTTGTTGCACAGAGCGCTGCTTGGGGTCTACTAATATTTGTCGGTACATTTTTTTGATGTCCGCTGTAACGACATATTGATGCTGGCGAAACCTTAATAAATTGCAAAAAAATCACCCTGCACTGTCGGGCCGACCATTTGGATGTCATTGAGTGATTTTCCAGAAGTCGTCACAGCAGATGCGTCAAAAACCACACGCAGCTTTGTCGTCGTACTGGACTCGCGTAAAACACCATGGTGAGGAAGATAATAACTAAAACTATCGTTATTATTACGAGAATTTTCAACCATATGACCAAGCTCAATATATTCTGCAATAAAGTCTGTGTAAAGTTGTTTAAGCTTTAGGTTTTTTTTTGTAGGCGCTGTTCTAACGAAAGAAATCTTCGTTTGGCTATCGAATATGAGTCACCCAGAACGTCAACGGACTCTTTTAGAGGAATAGTGACGACAAAACGACCCTCACTATTACGCTCTGTAGTGTTTATAAAATTAGCGACAAAGTATGTTGTGGCAAGACTGAATCTAACTCCCAAAAGCGTGTAAGATCTGGGCTAGGGTCGGTAGACAGTATGAAGAGTGAGGTAATGAATTTTGTTGAAGATGAGTTATAGAAACTGAAACAATTCATCCTAACTTGGTCTCACACAACTTTGGTTGTGGTTTGCCTAAGTCAACAGTGGAATAACCTAACACTTCCCAGAAGACCTTCCTCAGCACTGATTAGAATATCGATTGCTGCTGGTAGGTAAAATGTAGGATCCGCTAACTGTAGTCCTTTAGGAAGAGGAATGCTACAGGTACTGATCGCTGTTGATGGCAAGACTTTTGTTATCTCGGATGTACTATCCACGTAATGTCTGCGCTATACTCACTGTATAAAGACTCAATTCTGAGTTTACAAGACTGTGTACTGAAGGAAGTCTGATTATTTATACCAGTCACTGTGGAGCTCGTACCAGTTCGTTGTAACCCCAGCCGACTGCAAAGCGCCTGAGTAACAAAATTAGCAGTGCTACCGTTATCCAGCAGTAATCTGGCCTGATACTGCTGGCCGTCGTGGCCTACCACGCACACCAACGCTGTGGAAAGTAAAATAGAGTGCGTTTTATTATTAGTAGATAAAGACACATTATTACTACTAGAAGGCATTGCATCTTGATAAGCAATTGGTTCAGAAAGATCAAGATGCAAAAGAGTATTATGCATCTTATTGCAGTACTTGCAATGTGAAAGCTTATCTACATTTTTTTACGTTTAAGTTTTTAAAATTTTCACAATTAAAAAGGTAATGATTATTTGAGCACAACAGAAATGTTAATGAGTGAAATATTTTTTTTTGTATTATTGTCGTTAATGTAGGTATTTGTTGCTATAGTAATTTTTATTTATTTATGAAAGTCGTGTTTTGTTTTGATTTTATTTAAGTGTTTTTCTTTTATTGAAAAAAACATAGCATCACGCCTGTATTCCCCGAAGGGGTAGGCAGAGGTGTATTACACACACTCACGATTCGCCAGCTATGTTTTAGTCCCACGTAATAGGGGGCGAGCCTATTGACATCCACCGGGCACATTTCCAAACTCCGGGCTGCTACTGAGAATTTTTCTTTTTAAGAAAAAGCTCAATAACATTGCCCGACCTGGGGATCGAACCCGAGACCTTCTATTTTTTCCAATAAATCGGCCATATTGCTAATAAGCGTACAGAACTGAGACAGTTTAGGAGTGGAAGACAGTATATTGCAATATTCTTCCCAGTGTCTGTTTATAACTGAATCTAATTAGCCAGACAACGTATATAAGAAGAGTATCCCAGTATTTTTGATCTATATTTTAGCACTTGACATGCTCAGCTACTCCTAAAGTACAAATAATAATTTGTGCATAAGGAAAAAGAGTATTTTAGTACGAGCGGGAATCGAACCTGCGTCCCTTCCTTTCCGGGGAAGTGCTCTAATCCATTGAGCTATCGTACCATTTCTAGAAATACCGAATTTCCTCATCACATTTGTCTTAACGACCAACGCCCTCTATCGGCAATGCATTTACATGCATTCATCCAATGTAGTAAGTTTAATTTTGCAGTTAAAATTCATACTATTTGATGGCGTGATTTTTCAAACATTTTTGATCTATATTTTAGCACTTGGATTAGAGCACTTCCCCGGAAAGGAAAGGACGCAGGTTCGATTCCCGCTCGTACTTAAATACTATTTTTCTTTATTCACAAATTATAATTTGTTCTTTAAGAGTATCCCAGTATTCCGTTGGTTCATTGAGTGTTTTTAATGCACGAATATTTTTATTGGTCACGTCAAGAAGACGACGTAAACAGTTGCTAGACTCCCTCAAGACCGGAGCATCATTAAACAAAGCTTGCACGTGATTATTTACAAGAAGACGACTGTTGTTGTATCGATCACATATAAAACTCCACGCGATTTGATAGTTCTCGCTATTAAAATCAAGACTTTTTATTATTTCTGATGCACTACCTTTTAAGGCCCGCAAATAATGAAATTTATTTATGTCATCGATTCCGTCGTTCTTGTGGATTAACGAAAGGAAAGTGACCCTAAACTCAAGCCAAGCCTGGTAACTGCCATCAAATCGAGGTAAATCAATTTTCGGTAGGCGGACAAAATTATTATTAAGTCGGATACCACCTGGTACTAAAGCCAAAGAGCCTGCTACGTCACCCGTACATCCGAGATTGTCGATAGAACCGGCGGTCGATAGCAGCAGTCGAGACCGAGCGTCGAAAAAAAAAAAGACCGTCCTCGAACTGCTCCCGCACCTCTAGCTCTTCCTCCAGTTCGTCGCTCATTGTCTCAAGCTCCGTCTGCAATTTGTCGTATTGGGCGTATGAGGCTTCAAATTTTAAAATACGTTCCCGTAGATCGATTTTAAAGAGGTCCGACAAAGTATCTGTATCATCAAACTTACTTAAATAATTGCTAAAAATTGTAAGCTTGCCTTAAACATAAAGTGGAAAATGTGAAATCGAAAATAATAGTCACGAGCAGGATTTGAACCTGCATCTCCTGGATACTGTCCAGCTTTGCCACTTCAGCCATCGTGACAATTGCTTCTAACTGCTAATTTCGATAACACATTCATACTTAACGTCTTGGGTGACGTCTGCGCCATCTGTGGGATGTATTTTCATTCACTCATTGTAATGGCATGTGAAAAAAGGAAGTTGATTTGTTAAGGAAATATTGGAAGGAACTTACTCAGTACGATATCTGATCCTCAACCTTACGACAACGTTCACTATGCAATCTGAAGTCAGCACAAAAAACGGCAATCTTCATATGAGGAAGTACACCAATCGATGCTCGTCCCAAATACGTATTCTTCCAACTTTTCTTGATAACGGTGAAAGGACCAAAATTTGGGGTCCTAGCTCACGGAGATAAATAAAATGCGAGTATATAGACTGTATAACAATGCTGGTATATTAGAAAGTTTTTAGAATACAACTTAGTACGCTGTTGACGACCGATGGATTTGAACGCAGTGTGTGTGGCGGGGGTTCAAACCGCTGTCCCCCTCTCGTACCGCGCCGCACCCGTCCGCACCATATGTGTATAATAACGTGTTTACGCGTGAACATATCCGCTCTCCGTTTACAGAGACTCTTGACTCTACCTTCCTCCAATACATTTAATTCGCATTTGTAATATTAGTAAGGATGTAAAAATAGCATCCTTATGAGTATAATACATGTCATATGCTCAGAAAAGGCCATAGGTGAATTTTTAACCCGGTAATATGTTCATGTGAGCTATTTTTGCATTGAGGTAATAAATTTTTTCCATTCTTCTCTAGTCAAAATGCTTCATTATTTCTATATCTATATAGAGTAGAGATATCACGAATAGTAATTTAGCCCAATACCGAATATTTGGCGAAGCCCTTGGCTGGAGCCCCGAATATTCGGCAACTGAATATTCTGCAACCCTGAGTACCTTTCGCGGGTGTCTGGTTTAAACCTGCTTCACTAAACTACTTGCGATGACGACGCGCCGTTGGTGCTTTTGTTTCATTCGTGACTGAGTCGTGTCACAACACGCTTTATTTGTTGATTGTTGGTATGTTTGCTATCAGTGTTGCAGTGTAATTTACGTTACACTGCAGCAATATTGCTGAATGGGAGTCTCATTGAAACTAAATTATTTTAATTATGTATAGTTTCACTTAGTCTAAGGTTATGGTCAATTTACAGTCGTGACAATAAATCATAGTTTTCTTTCTTCCTTTCTAACAACAAAAGCTAAAAATATATATATGCATTTATTTATCATAACCTACCACTTACATACTTAAACTCAATACGAGTTTAAGTATCAATATGCTTAGTTAATGGTATTATAAAAATCTTTGTGAGTAATATTATGCAATCTTCTTTCGTGATTTATTATTCGGTATTCGGCCGCATGGATCGCAATATTCAGCAATAGTGAAAAATTTCGGCCGAATGGATCACAATAATATTTGGCCGAATATCAAATAGTTCAAAAATTCGGCCGAATAGCCAAATGCCGAATAGTTGCCGAATATTCGTGACATCTCTTATATAGAGTTTGCTCATTAAGACTTACCCGAGGTAGGTAGGTATACATGAGATCAATCCTACCAGCTTTTGTACAAGTGGTACCCTCATCAACTACTATTCCATTATTCGTAGAACTCTCATGTCAGTGCGAGTTGCATTTGGCAGGTCTTTTTCCTTTGTTGTCAAGGTTAATTGTTGTCACCAATGTCTGTAAAGGTACTACATTGTTGATAAATGGTAATTCAGCTGGGGATCAGGAGGCGTGGCTGCACTTTTAAACATGCTCGTTAGTGAGACAATGTAATTAGCGCACCGTTGACGCAGCTTTATCTTTTTTAAATCTTTATAAGGCAAAAGATTACAATTGTTGAGACCAATTATGATTCCATTAACAGCCTCTGTGGTGCAGCGGTAGTATAAGCGACTACTGCTGGTCATGAGGTCTCGGGTTCAATCCCCAGGTCAGACAATGTTATTGAGCTTTTTCGTAAAAATAAAAATTCTCAGTAGCAGCTCGGAGTTTGGAAATGTGCCCCGTAGACGGCAATAGGCTCGCCCCCTATTACGTATGGAACTTAAACATAGCTAGCGAACCGTGTGTGTGTAAAACACCTCTACCTACCCTTTCGGGTAACGACTTTATTTTAATATAGTTGCCACTATATCTTTAAAATAACGAAGATTTATATTTTTTCAATGATTAATATGAGAAATAATGGCTGAATAGCTGACAGGCCACAGAAAAAAAACAAAATCATCGCGAAAACGGCGATTCCAAATTCAATTTTTTAAAGTCTCCCATTTTTTCTTTAGCTAATTCATGATTTTTATTTTTAGTTTCCTCGTATTCGTAATGAAAAGCACAGTTGTACCTCGGGATAAAGACTTATTGAGTCCCTCGAACTATTGGAGCCCTCGCTACGCTCGGGCGCCAAACCCCGTCTCGGCAATAAATAAGTTGCTTTCATCCCTAGGGTAACAATGCACTATTTCATTACTCATACTTAGAAAGTAGGTTTGAAGTTGCCAAAGGAGCGGGTTGAAAGTAATACTTTTCAGCCCCAGGGAGAATCGTTTTCAACTGACAGCTGTCAAATTATTAAAAAAAAACTAGTTCTATTTTCACATTTCTATTGAACCTTATTCTAACTTACTACAGCCACTCAATCACAGCGCGATGTTTAATTGAAGTAACAAAGTTAAGTATTAAGTAAAGATTTTTTTAACGACCACCTATTATAATTTACTTACTTTCAAATATTTCTTTAAAATAATATAGATTTGGGTAAAATATTTTACCATTTATTCAATGTTGAAAATGAAAAATAATGGCTGTTTTGCTGGCCGGCCACAAAAAAAAAACTTTAAATAAATAATTATCTCAGCAGTTGATGTAAGTTAAAATTCACTCATTTTTGCACGTTTTTATTTTTACTTTCCTTGTATTCGTAATGAAAAGCACAGTGTTTACCTCGGGTTAAAGACTTATTTAGTCCCGAGACGGGGTTTGGCGCCCGAACGCAGAGAGGGCGCCTATAGTTCTTACTTGTTCGTTACTTTTACCCCTAGGATAACAATTTACTATTATTCCCTAGTGCAGGATTTTGTCTTTTAACCTGCACCTATAATAAGCGCAAAAAAGTCCTTATTCTGGCTTAGCAGTTGGCGATGATATTAAGCGTAGACGATTATCTGATAATCGTAATCGACAATAACACATTAGAAAGTTTTAGAGCTCCACACCAGATATCCAGGGGCAGAATATGTTTGCAATTTCTAATAAGAAAATAATTGATTTGATTCAATCAGTCATTATTTGAAAAAGAGATGCGCGCACTTTCAGCTGAAAACATCAGGAACTTGCATGCCTGAGGGATATTGTCAACGGCTTGTTAAGTCAACTCGCACTGGGCCAACTGGTGGACTTATGGCCTAATCCCTCTCACCAGGGAGAGTAAGGAGACCCACGTCCAATTGTACATAGCATCACGCCTATATTCCCCGAAGCGGTAGGCAGAGGTGTATTACACACCCACGACTCGCCAGCTATGTTTACGTCCCACGTAATAGGGGGTGAGCCTATTGACGTCTACCGGGCACATTTCCAAACTCCGGGCTGCTACAGAGAATTTTTCTTTTTAGGAAAAAGCTCAATAACATTGCCCGACCCGGGGATCGAACCCGAGACCTCATGATCAGCAGTCGCATACACTATCGCTACACCACCGAGGCAGTTAATATTGAGACAGAAAAAGGGTTGAAAAAAGTCCACGATGAGTTTTCATCGTTGTCGAAATGACTGAATGACATTTTAAGCAAGTTCTGAAGTATTATTAATTTTTATGAACAAATTCGTTAGCCAGATCTAAATTCAAAGCCAATGGCTAAAAGCTAGGTACCTCAGTTATATTTTATTTTTATTATAAACCTTATAATATGACCATATTACGAGTATATCCCTGTGTAAAAGTAAAACTAATTATATTTTACAAATATCTTTATTAATAGATAACAGTCAACATCAATATTTATTTAATAAATACAATCAAAACATACGTAATATAAATATAATTAAACGCTATCTACGTAATACAAATACAATTTTTCAGTATTTGTTTATTTATTCTATCACAATTACGACAGGGTTATAAGTACAAACACAATTTATTTTATATATAAAAATAAACTTTAAATGGAATTATATGATGAATTAGATTTATTTTTATGAAACCTATTCAGTAACGAGACATATGCATTTCATAAAAGTATTCTAAATTTCATAAATTCAAACCAGAAAATATTCTCGTAAAGATTAGAAAATATTATTTTACAACGATTAACACCCATATTCTAAGACGGTTCCTTGAAAATTTCTCGACTCCACTCAGAGTTTGGTATTCTTAGTTGCAAAAAATCTCCTCCACTCGACGCCTTTCCTCACTCGAGGTGAGGAAACAACTGTCAATCTCAAGGTACGTCGGGACCAACCTTAAGGAATACTTAAGGAAGTTTTTGTTCTATAAACAATTTACTGAAGTTTATTATTTCATGTGAATATTATTTTCTAGTGTTTATAATGGATTTACAGCGGCTTTTGAATTAGCTTTATGACAATCCGTATGATTATCTCATAAGATGTTACTGGCGAGATGCTGCAAACGCAACTTTTACGATGCCGTAGAATTCCAAAGCCGTAGGTAAGCTATTTTTTTTCCAGCAGGATTACCAGCACCTAAAGTAGCCATCAAATTTATTTTATATTTAATTATGAGTTCCTGTAGGCATAACTTTACCGACCGATATTCAGTAAGAATATCTTCCAGACATATTACAAAATAAATGATATCTAAATAATTTATACTAGCTAGAGCTATAAAAACAAACCCAGCAAAAAAACAATGTTGACGCGACGACGCTATGTAGGTACTTTCTGGTGATACGATATACGTAAGTATTACTTTTTGCTATGTAGGTACCTACCTGAGTTTTACTCTTTGTGGCGATCCTTGTATAATACCTCTCGCCCTATCTAAACATTTACATGTCAAATGACAAACATCTGTTATCTTTTGAGTGACCACAGATGTAAAATCAAAGCATTTTTGCCCAAAACAATGTTCTATCTACAATACAATGACGTAATTTAATGACGTATTACCTCAACTCAACCTCATTCGAGGTTCCTCGAATTTTCAACTAAGAATACCAATTTCGAGGATTCCTTGAGATATTCCTTGAGGTGTCCTCAGTTGAGTTTGAGTCGAGGAAAGGTTGAGGAACCGTCTTAGAATATGGGTGTAAAGTGTGTCATCTACACATATAAAAATCTACTAACGATTAAATTCTACGACTAGTCTACTTAGGTATCGCCACACTACCCCAGACTATAATTGCTCACACACTGAGCAGTGCTGGCTTTCACAGAGGACCAATCAAAAATATATACATATTTAGATATTTTTATATATATTTTTAGCATTTGACATGCTTAGCTTATTTTTCACTTTGTGTTTAAAATATATACATTTTACAACGATTAAATGTTGATACATTTAATCCAAGTAGATGACATCACATATATAAAAATCCAATTACGACTTAATAGTCGATTTATTCCCACACTACCCCAGGCTAAAATTATTCGCGCACTAAACAGTGCTGGCCTTTACACAGGACCTTGAAAAATCTAGCCTAAACCTTATAAAAAAGTAGAGTGACGTTATCGTTTTTGGCACCCTCGTTGTCATGGTAATTTTATTTAAATGTATCATGAAATAAATAACTAACATTCTAAAACTAACCCAGGGGGGTTAAACGGAATCTCATATCTCACATGTCGATCGTATCGTGATCACTGATTGGTTGAGAGATCACCGTGATTGGCCAACGGATTATTGCGACATCACGCGTCAGTTTCTCTACCAAGCGAGTCGATACGATGTCGATTGTGAGATATGAGATTCCGCCTAAACCCCCTGTTTAGTCATTGCTAATTTTGGACGGCTAATTACCGTGATGGTAAATAACACATTCTTGTTTTTCCAAAATGGTCGTCGTTTCCATAAAGATTCCTAATAATATAATCATGGCATTTTCTGAAGTGGGAAATCTGAAGAACTGACATTCGCTAGAGATTTGTAAATAAATCTATTTTAAACTGACGCTCTTCCGTAAACCAAAACCGGCTGTTTATAATTTAAGTTTAATAATACACTACTGATATAGCTGTAGCTTTATTTAATTTAGATTAACGTTTACGGGACATTAGCATAAAGTTTACAAGTTGTTGTTTTTCGTTTAAAAACTCCACAAAACTAGAATTATTTTTATATTTTGTCAAAGCGTAATCAATAATAAAGCCAAGGAACATGAATATTATTCTGAATTACAGAATCCTCAGAGATATAAAATGCAAGTGAATCATTGTTATATAAGGATACACAGTTGTGTTTAGAAATCGAGGCAAAAGTTGTATATATAATCTTCCTTAAATGTACAGCATTAATTTCACATTAATTTTATAAAATAGGAACAACTTTTAACTGCGTGCGTGAGTGTAATGATACTATTCACAAAGAACGAGAGAAAGAGGCGGACAATGAGCTTTTCAAAAGAGATTTTACCTAGTATAATAATCAACACAAACATACCTAATAAGGTATATTTATACGTTGTGGTTGCTCGCGCGTCGAAACAAAACAACACTAAACGAAATGAGTGCAGAAAAGCGTAATCTGCACTAATTTATAGTAGACACTTTTAGTGCCTCATTGTGGATCTTCTCTTTTTTAAACACAATGAAGTGAATCTATTAATTTGAGTATCGTGTTTATTCACGTGACACCTTTACTAATTGTGTGGCAAACGAAAGAGGATGCGACCTTTACACATACCGAGAATAACGTTAAGACTTTTCAATTTGCATTCCTAATTTAAAATAACCACATGCCCTATTTTACTACGGATGTTGTCTTGTTTGTAGTACCTTTCAAGCTAAATGCAAAATTGGATTTCGTAAAAGGACTTATTACGGAATCTGGTGACTTGAGACTTCTTGCAATCATAACATTAATGCTGCGCATGCACTGCTTCGAACGCCCTTGTTAGTCAATTTTGAGAGTTATAAAAGGCCTATGAAATATGATTTTAATTTTTATTTTGGTCGCTCCTGCCTGGCACCGCGAGAAAAAATAAATTTCATGTGCGTTAACAGAAAGGTTTCAACTAGTGATTTTAAACAAATTTTATGTGAGACAAAATGACGTTGTCTTGTTGTGTTGTTACTTACACACCTAGAAATAATGTACATTTATATCTAACATTAAAATAGTTATATCTTGTACATAATACTGCCCCACCGAAGAAATGTAACATAGTTCCAGTGGCCCGCCAATAAAGGCGGAGAGACGGCACACAGCGGGTTTCTTTAGTGGGTGCAGGCCCTACACTACTCTGGTCGTTGCCCCGAACAACAGGGTGTGCGATAAGGAACATTAAAAGGTACATAATACTGCTAAAAGTTATTTTCACTTTTCAATACAATATAATTAATTTATTATAATAAATTTTTATTAATATAAAACACATATAAATTATTTTTTTACAAATTTTAGTATATAAATTCCTCAATTTAACACTCAGTATTTCAATATCAATTCTTAAAAGTTATAAGACTATGTATACAATTAATTGTTGTGTTTAAATCTATTAAAATTTGATTCATCCATCCATCCATCCATCAGCCTTTCAACGTCTACTGCTGGAGATAGGCCTCCCTAAGAGAACGCCACAACGAGCGGTTCTGCGCCGACCGCATCCAACGGCTCCCCGCAGCTTTGACCAGATCGTCGGTTTATCTGGTGGGTGGCCGTCTTACGCTGCACCGTCCGATACGTGGTCGCCACTCGGGAACCTTTCTTCCCCAACGGTTGTCAGTTCGTCGAGCGATGTGGCCTGCCCATTGCCGCTTCAGCATGTCAACCCGGCGGGCTATATTGGTCACTCTCGTTCTCCTACGGATCTCCGTATTACGGATTCGATCACGTAGGGAAATATTAAGCATAGCCCGCTCTATGGCCCGCTGAGCGACTTTGAGCCTTGATACAAGACCAACATTCAGAGACCACGTCCCTGTTCCATATGTCATCGCTGGTAACACACACTGGTCATAGACCTTCGTTTTCAGAAACTGCAGAATATTTGATTAAAGAAACTTACTGTTACAAATACTTTCACATCTAATTCAACTTTGATTATTGACAAGTGTCAAAGAGTTATGTAACGGCAATTACCTAAATTCTCCAAGGACACTTAGCGCTGTAAAGTATTTGAAAATCAGGATAGTCAGAATTTAATTAAACACAATAGAATCTGCGTTTTTCTTTTCAAATGTAGGGATTTGTTATAAACTTTAGAAAGTACCAGCAGATCCTGGCAGATGGCCTATGCTGGGGAGCTACATCAGGTACCGTGAAAACATTTATCGCGTTTAAATGTCTGTATCTACATTTTCAAAGCTAACCTTAAAAAAAGCTATAATACATCGCAGGATTAGCAATAAATTAGATAGCATAAAAAATATTTTGATCTTTTTATTATATCATGTCTTTATCCCCAGAGGTTACCTTAACGTGAAACACGAATTTGGCCCAAGATCCATCTCGCTAACATAATAATCTAAACTCCATTATAATGATAATTTTGCATCAAAGATTACGAACTCTTTCTTGAATAGGAATTTTAGAAAATCAGATAAACGCAAAAGATTTCGTGATTTTCCTTAAAGTTTTGTTTGCATACATAGGTACATACATACATTCTTAAGTTAGAAATAATTATATTGCGTTAAAAGCTTATTGCCGACAAACTGCTGATAAACCTCTTTAACTAAAGTTCATAAGTGATTCTGAAACACGTACGGTGCTGATATAAAGTGCTATGAAAATGTACTTTAGATTAAATGTTATTTATATTCTCAAAATTTTTTAGGTAAATTTCTTTTAGATTGGAGGTAACAATTTTTGATTTTTGGAGAGTACTAATTACTAATTATTATTATGTATTTTTCTTATTTAATTTTGGATATCCATATAAAGGTACCTATATGTTTTATGAAATAAAACTACTGTTACGAAATTCATATTAAAATGATTTTTCTAATACCCCAAACGTTATTACAGCTTTTACGGACACAGAATTTCAATATATTGACGCGAATAACACAAATAAAAAATGTTATATAATAAGATATTATTAACTCAAACAATGTTGTGTTATGTTACAATTTCTTGATCTTCGTTAACGTCCTCTAAGTAGAATTAAGGGATAAAGCCGTTCATATAAAACGACCTATATTAAGATACATCTGTATTTTCGTATAAATATAAACTTGAAACACGTAAGTATATACTATAACTTTTTTTATTAATACGATATATTTACTATCATGCAAATATTTATCAAATACATTATACATTCCCCGGGTCGGGCAATGTTATTGAGCTTTTTCCTAAAAAGAAAAATTCTCAGTAGTAGCCCGGAGTTTGGAAATGTGTCCGGTAGACGTCAATAGGTTCGCCCCCTATTACGTGGGACTTAAACATAGCTGGCGAGTCGTGGGTGTGTAATACACCTCTGCCTACCCCTTCTGGGAATACAGGCGTGATGCTATGTTTTTTTTTTAAATTATTATATATTATCCTCTATAAATATAATATCTATTGATGTCAGTATATACTATATAGATACGTATATTGTTTAATACATGTCATGGGGTTTCATATTTGACATGAGATCACTTAATTTTTAATACATTTATCTACGAAAGCTCTTGTCCCAAAAATTCTCATAGTACATAATTAATATTTAGTGTATCAATCTTAATTTCTTCGTACTATTTTACTAGGTACCTACACGTAAATAAGATCGAAGACAACATTGATATTGGACAACATTGATACTCACAATACACAACATATACTTACAACATTGATATTTATTTTTGTATGTGGTCGAACCTTACAATTATTCTGAAATATAACAACATTAAATAGATTTTAGGTAGATTGACTATTTATTTATTTATTTCGGACAACCAATAATCGTTAAATCTTAATATGCATCGAACATAAAGTAATGAGAAACATAAAACTAGATGTACAATTTTTGAACTATATTTTTTAGCATTTGACATGCTACGCCACTTTTTAAAGTACAAAAAATCTCTTTTTCCTTATTCGCAAATAATTTGTACTTTAAAAAGTGGCGTAGCATGTCAAATGCTAAAAAATATAGTTCAAAAATGTTTAAAAAATCGCGTCATCAAATAGTATGAATTTTAATTGCAAAATTAAACTACTTACTATATCGATTTAATGCATGTAAATGCTTCCGATAGATGGCGTTGGTCGTAAAGACAAATGTGATAAAGAGATTGGGATGGTCGAAAGACCTGTACTATAGCTCAGTGGCTTAGAGCACTTCCCCGGATTGGAAAAGACGCGGGTTCGATTCCCGCTAGTACAAAAAATCTCTTTTCCCTTATTCGAAAATAATTTGTACTAGATGTACAATTTTATAAGGTGTCACAACATGCGTAGCAAAAAAATAAATATAATGTAGGATATACTAACATAAAATAGTCATATTATTTTAATAATTAATAAAAAATATCATAAAAAGTAGACGCGAAGAGTGTTTTCAGTCTACTGTATCTCGATAGGTAGGTATTTTATTGTAGCGGGGAGAAAGATCTAACAAAAACAAAGGGAGGCTGCGCGACCACTTACCTTAGCCCTGGAACCGGTCAGGCGCGTTCTTCCCTTCGTATACGAGGTCTCGATCTTCTGCAGTTCTTCGATATTAGTGGACGAAGCCGTGCTGAGGTAGCACTTGCTCCAGAAAATGCGGTGGCGTATAAAAACTCCTCGATAGCCCAGAGTTTTGTATCCGCGACTGGGCGCAACCGACGGTGGTCCAGTACTAATGCTTGCAGCCGCGCAGTCAGTTTATAAAGATAAAATTAAGAATACCTACATTTATAAATATTAGAAAAAAAGAAATAAGCACCGAATAGATTCGGCGCGAATAGTTAGTAGTATAATAAAATAACATTAGCCATGAAAAAAAAATAATACACATCTAAACATCTTAATATAATAAATTGAGGAACTAATTCAATATTAGTATTTAGCTCTTAACCGTATCAATACACTTGTTTTACACTTATCTACATTAAACTTGTTTTTTTATCCACTACAGCCAAGTACCACAATCATATTCCACAGAATATAACCGTTTCATTGCTGCCAGGTCTCTAGCGCGTGCTTTGGAGTTATCTTCTATCACGTTCTGAGCAAATTGGTACACTACCATATAGTCTTTGAAATTATCTTCTATATACATATCTCCATCGGCCTTTTGTTCATGGGTATTTTGGTTGACTGTTAATGTCTGTGATTTATGCTCGTCTTGATCTAACAGGTCATTGTTGTTCTTCAACCAGAAATTTTCTAGAGTGCTTTGTTAGTGTCATTCATCACAGAAGAGCACCACAGGCGCTGAGTTATTTTCTCTTGGAGGAACGAAACAGTCGCAGGCTGGAGGTCCAGGCGAGGACAGTGTAGAGCTAGGGCCTATGGAACCTCCACAGGACAGTCGAGCACGATCTCGTATGTTCAGAATAGAACG
This sequence comes from Leucoma salicis, assembly GCA_948253155.1. Taxonomy (NCBI): domain Eukaryota; kingdom Metazoa; phylum Arthropoda; class Insecta; order Lepidoptera; family Erebidae; genus Leucoma; species Leucoma salicis. The sequence goes on from OX411812.1 coordinate 3,360,370, forward strand.
GTCCAAACCCCATAAGGAATCTTCGTTTTCTTCCATGGCCATTCCCAGACCTGGTTCTGAAGGGGAAAATACAGTGAGATACGAAGCTAACTAGCTTGTTTAGCGCTGTTTTAATAGTGCATATAATTATGCTTAATTTAACTCATCAAAGAACAATTTAAAGCCACGATTAAAAACATTTACCCCCTTACTAATAAACATTGTATAAGCTCCGAATCTCTCGCTCTCGTTACGACGATTATTAGTAAGGCAATAAGGCTTTAATTGCACTAAGCCAGGTGTTCAACAGACGCTCTTGTCTTAGTAGTTATACTAAGCTACGCAGCCTGATCCGACCTCTACACTAACTCTAGCTGTAAATAGTACAGTTATTTTTATTTAAACTTTGCGATAAAGATATTGTCAAACAAAAAACAGGTTGTTAGTGACCTGAATAAAACACCTGGTCTTGTTCTAAGGTCATCAGTCGTCCCCTTACTTGGGGCGGGAAGGTCAGATAGGCAGTCGCGTCATGTAAACACCGATGGATCAGCTAAAACCGAACAGATCAGAAGCCGATCCCAACAAAGTTTGTGGTAAGGCTAGGAAGATGATGGGGAGGACTGTAAATAAATGTCAGGAAAGTACCGTAATTCTTGTCCAATATTGGAACAGATCCAAAAAATCTTGAAAAATTCATTCGATATTTCAATTTCACGCTAATCATATTATTTTTTGATTGAGCACCCCCTGCCTAACCTCTCCAAGGTGGAGTCTAATACACTTTGGCCTAATAATTAGCCCTCCTATTGCTAAATATATAAGTAGTTACATGTGTGTTGCATGTTTTAGATCAAGAATTTATTTACTGCGATAAAAATTGATTGGACTATCTCAAGGGTTTGTAGAATATCAATTAGTTAGTTCTTCCCTCTAAAAAACAATCAATCAAAAAAATCAGTCAATGAATGCGTCTTTTTTTATTGCTCCCTGCTCATCAGCGGTACAGCCAAGTCACCGCCTATCGTAAATTAATCACGAGTTCTACACCGGTTGGCTTGGATTTCTTATTGCTTCTTTTTATAGTAGCATCACTAATTTATGGGGAACTAATAATTTTACCAGAAAAACTTTCTTTGAACTACTTTGTTTTATGTAGCACAATCAATAAATTCCTAAGAGCTATACTGATCACTATCGCTATCTATCGATGTCTCTACTAAGAAAACTGTTTCCTGTTATTTGAAAATTACTTACGATATCGATTCATAATGTCTTTTCTCCTCTCGTGATCTTCTCCGATTAGCCACCAAGTTTTCATTTCACCTTTGCCCTTTAAAAAAAGTCACATATAAAAATTACAGCTGACAATATAAATATCACTGAACATTCACCGGATTCTGTCATCCAGAATGATGTGTCCGTGTGTTGACGGACCAAGAATACAAGTGTCACCACCCCATCCTTTCCCGCGGGTGTCATATAAGGCGACTAAGGGAAGTAAGCAATTATCATCGATTGCATGACTGGTGGTAGGGCTGGGTACCAAGTGGGAGTACTCACTTGGTATCGGGCCCGAGCGGGTTGGTACCACCGTCTCCCGTGTGACCGGCCATGAAAGCACATGTTGCGTTTTGGCTGTAGCAGGAAATAGCCGTTAATATTTCATTTCATATCTGTGAAATGAATTGGTGAGCAGCGGCTTGACAATACTTTCGGTATAGTCGAGTCCATGGGCGACGGTTACCATTTACCATCAGATGGACCGTGGCTCGTCTGCCACTACATGCAATAAAAAAAAAAATATGTTACTACAGGATATTTCCGGCCTAAAAGGATATAATGTGTGAAAGTGTAGGGGAAAGAGCAGGGCTAACTCATTCTTGTCACTATGATTGGCATTTTACCATCTCGGTAAAATTAAACTATTTTTATAATAGGTCTTGGATCCCAGAAAATAACCTTTTAACTAGAACTTTAGAAAATCACTTGAACTGACATGAATGACGATGGTTCTGTATATATCGATATCCTGGAATTTATTAAGTGTCTTTAATTCATACCTTGATATTAATAATGCCCCTCTCCTTGAAGTGGTAACCACCATGTTGTTTCAGCAAGAGGTATGTATCATTACTTATGTGGATACGATGTGTTTCGCCACTGGACTCCATCCTGGCTGCTGTGTTGACCGTGTCACCGAAGAGGCAATACCTGGGCATCTTCATTCCAACCACTCCCGCAGCACATTGTCCGCTATGTATTCCTGGGAGCAAATTGGGTTCTCAAGTATTTATAGACTTTAAAGCCTACCACACTTTAAAAAGAGTTTTTTAAGGATTTGACGAGCTAAACTTGTGTACTTTAGCCTGATCGTAAAATTTGGAAGTAGTTAATTTAGATAACGCTCTTTATTGAAATACTTCATTATCTTTGGCGGATGGGTGTACGGAGACCTTAAAGCCATTAATATCTTACATCGTTTAAATAAGATAAAGTTGACTGTTACTAATGCTTAGTTATATTATCATGTTTGAAAAGCTTTTTCTCATACTATGGTAGTTGTAAATAAACAGGAAAATGGTTAACAGGGGATAAAACATGATATAGAACTAATGACAAGGTCAAGCGGGAAGGACGATAAAATACATGAAGATGTAGTTTTTGATGTAGCCTTTTATGAAAGAAAGATGACATGAGACAGTACGGTACTATACTATATACATATCTAACAGCTTTTTTTTATATTTTTGCATTTAGACAAGGCCAAAACACAGCCAAAATAAACAAATACCATGTTGTGAACTTATTCCAAAATTTCATAGCAAGCTAAGCTTTTATACATTGAAGTAAGTGCAAGAGGCTACACACAAAGTCAATAAATTAATATTCAATAAATTAATATTCAATTTTACTAATTATTCAATTGATGCATGAGATTTTGGTAGTGAACCAGTGACAAGTTGGAGTACTGCCAATATTGAGATCGATTAACCATCAAGCAGTTGAGATATTGGTAATATGGTTGAAGCCAAGATAATGTCGTCACGCGTCCCTATATAAATATATATTTTTTTAAGTTTGAAGGGTGTACTTGATATAGTCACAAATAATTACATCTCAAGGTATGAACGCATTCAAGACATTGATGGGTTTTATATATCAATGATTGAAGAAGTAGAATTATGGAAATATTGCGAGATGAAGGAAATTCATCACAATAATATTTGCGAACTGATCTATCCAGAGATACATGAGAGGTCAATTTCCTTACTAATTGTAAAGGAATGGAAAAGTCTTGTGCTCAGTAGTAGCAAGTCCAACAAAAAGTAAAGAAAACTTTCTCTGAATGATGAAGAATGATAGACCGCATATAAAAATTCAAGTCAATATTAAGTAATCTCTTCTATCAGGTACCAGTTATCCCAAAGGATTGTTGGGATGAGAAGTAGGAGGTGATTTACATCGGCAGATGCTCATTACATTTATTCTATTGAGACATGTATTGTGTTTGACCGTGTCTCTTCCTATGGGAGTCGTAGAAGCCCACTAAGGGATTACCGGGGGACCGGGCAGCAGCGTTCCCCTGTGTACTAAAAACATCCACTGCGATCGCCAACCCGCCTGCCAAGCGTGGCGATTATGGTAAAACCCCCATTTTGGGGAGGCCTATGTCCAGCAGTGGACGATGAAAGGCTGATGGATGGATGGATGGATGTATTGTGTTTAAAATATATAGCAAGCTAAAAAGTTATTATTATAATATTTTCTTGCTTCTTATGGGGGATGATAATAAAACATCGATGATCACTGGTTAATATGTTCGCTACATCGCAGTTGGTGTTCTGACCTCCTTACCTACTAGTATCTATATATACATAATTATGTGATTGCATCATTATATGTAACTTGCAAAATCACCACATCCTCATCACATTTGTCTTAACGACCAACGCCATCTATCGGAACGCATTTACATGCATTAATCCAATATAGTAAGTTTAATTTTGCAATTAAAATTCATACTATTTGATAGTGTGAGTTTTTAAACATTTTGATCTGTATTTTTAGCACTTGACATGCTCAGCTACTTTAAAGTACAAATTATTATATGTGAATGAGGAAAATGAGAGATTTAGTGTGATTGAGAATCGAACCTGCATCCCTTACAATTTAGGGAAGTGATTTAATCCACTGAGCTACCGCACTGAGATACCGCCATACCATATGGTGAGAAGATTGGGTATGGTCGAAAGGTGGTGCGGTAGCTCAGTGGATTAGAGCACTTCCCCGGATTGGAAGGGACGCAGGTTAAAGTTCTCTTTTCCTCATTCGCAAATAATAATTTGTACTTTAAAGTTATTATTATATCTAAATTAAGTCTACCTAATATCGGTTTCAATTTCCTTAAAGAATATCTTTTTTGTGTTTAACCTATTTACCCAATTACAGGTTGTAGCTTTTTTACTGCCATGTTTCATTTGTGACATATTAAAATGCATGTGTTACGTAAAACTCACCTATTCTAATATTCAGTCTCGCAGCTGGCATGTGCCTCATTCGGATCTTCGGTACTGCGTCGAGCACGTGCAGAGCCATTGAAGCTACTTCAGCAGCGTGGCGTGAACATCGCTCTGGTAAACCTCCCACCACCATGTAAGCGTCGCCTATTGTTTCCACCTATCAGAGAAATATATTGTTCTATCTTATACAAGACATCTTTATAAAATCTTCAACAAAACCGAAACATTGAGTTACTTCAAAGCTTTGTTAAGTTCTGGTAACAAATTAAAAGTTGAACCCCTCAAACCCAGCCTGAAATTTTCATTCTCTTTCAGTTAAATATATTCAGTACTGCTAAGAGAAGCTTAGTCGCTTTGTAGCACAAGGTGATTAGGGGAGTCTTAGTAATTTATCAAAAGATGAACTACTGATGCCATTCAAAACTGGCATGGTAAGGGCCGCTGTAGTTCTGTGGGTATTCCAGAAGCCAGTAAAGTGAAGTCCCTGACGGTCGGCGTGACGGTGACTCAGGGAGGTACGGTATAATAGGAATAAATATTGTGGGTAATATAATATATTCTTAATCTGTTATTCTCATTTATCGGTTAATTTGACCCATGGCATGCCAGTTTTATTTTTCAAGACACCACTGCACTAAGGAATAATCCTTGTATCTCGGGGGGCTTTACCAACATACAATTTGACGGACACAAAGTACACCCAGCCATTTGTGGATCACACAAAGAGTTATCCTGTTTGGGAATCAAACCCACAACACTCGGGCGGGAGGCCGGTATGTTCCACTCCGCCATCTGCGCATTTTATCGAATTCCTTATAGTCATAGTCTGAATTGTATACTGTTTCAACAAAATTCGTTCAGAGACATATAAAACAGTGAAAACCAATCAAACTTACTTTATAAACGTTGTAGTATGATATGATGGAGTCACAACACGTGTACAAATCGTTCAGAAACTCGACTACCTGTTAACAAATAATGTACTAAAATATTCATGCATACACACATTCATGAACACGTGCATGCATTTAATGTATGTGAGTACAAAGTCTGCAAGAATTGTGCAATTGCGGTGCATCTCCGTCTACACAGGTCATCGGCCTCAAAGTTGTGCCTTTATAAGTAGTTTTTTACTATTTTAACCACAAACAGTATTGTCTATGTTTTACACTGCTTACAACGTTTTATGTTTTATTTAAATTAAATAACTTTTGGAAGCAATACGGTTATTTTTTAGTAAATTTTATTAGTTATAGCGAATCTGACGTTGTATACACAATGTACTAAAGTTTAAATGACTTGTATGTAATACTAGATTTTTCCCGCGAATTCGTTTGCGTGGACTATAGTATATAAATTGTTATAAATACGTTACTCTACGGTACATTAATTAACTCTCTACAAATAGCTTTCCCACAGGAACCACCAATTTTTCGAGCAAAATAAGTCGTCTATGTCGTTTTCTTGACTCCAGAATATAATATGTATGTAAAAATTCTTGATGATTGGTTTAATAGTTCCAACGTGAAAATGTAACAAACAAACAAATGCACAAAGAAACTCACTTTTGCATTTATTATATTCATAAGCCGTGTGGGGCCGGCTTTAGAATTGTCCCACCCCTCTTCACCCGTGGGAGTCGTAAGAGCCAACTGAGGGAATTCCGGAGGAGTGGCAGCACTCCCTCGAGTATTAACAACATTCACTGCGATCGCCAACCCGCCTGCCAAGCGTGGCGATTACGGCATTATCCCCCATATGAGCAAAACAAATAAAATAGCCCTCAGTCACGGCAGATCCGCTATTCCGTGACCTAACGGTAGCGGGCCCGGTAACGGCGGAGCAGGAGGTGCGAAGAATCTCCGGTCGCGGCAAGGCTACCACAAACAATGACCTCTGGCCCTGGTAACAGACAACATTCTGACACTTCGGACCGACGAGAGAATCACCGAGCTAGAAGAGGAATTGAGCAAGATCCGCTGGGACATTATAGGGTTGTCAGAAGTCTGAAGAGAGGGTGTTGGGCATTTAAATCCTCCAGTCCGGGCATTTGCTCTTCCACCGGGAGGGCGACCACCAGTCCCAAGGGGGTGTCGGGTTTATCGTTCGCAGGTCTCTCGTAGGTAACGTGGAAAGGATTGAAAGTGTGTCGAGTAGGGTAGCGTACCTTATACGCAAAATAACCAAACGGTATTCGTTGAAGGTCATACAGGTTTATGCACCGACCTCGACACACTCCGACGACGAGGTGGAGGCCCTATATGAGGATATCTCGAAGGCCATCCACTCGTCTAAAACCTACTTTACGGTGGTTATGGGAGACTTTAACGTGAAACTAGGCAAAAAGACAGACGATGAACTGAAAGTGGGGCACTATGGATTTGGCCAGATTCTGGCTGATTTTCTGGAGAAGAAAGGCCTCAACATGATAAATTCCTTCTTCAGGAATCAGCTCCAGTGGAAATGGACCTGGATTAGCCCTAATGGTTCAGTAAAATACGAGATTGACTTCATCTTCTCGAACAAATGACATATATTCAATGATGTCTCAGTGATCAGCAGGATTAAAACTGGGAGTGATCACCGACTAGTCAGGGGCATCTTGAATATTAGCATGAAAGTCGAGAGGTCGCGCTTGATGAAGCCCCGAGAGCTTTCAGCTCGAACTACAAAATCGCTCCAATGTTTAAATGAGTGCGAATCAGCGATATGAACAGCAGGTTTGTGCAAACTGTACACGCGGTCGGGTCGACCTACTTCAAGGCCCGTCGCGTCAGTAGGATTCGTGAACTCTCGGACCATACTCTTAAACATGGAAAGGAGAAAAGAAATGACAGTCCAGTCCTCAGCCGATTGGTCCTGCTTAAGGCAGTTAAACAGACATATCTCCAAGGCTGTGCGACACAATATTCGCCAATAATTACTACCCGTATTAAATAGGCAATAGAGCGGAACCAAGGCTCGAAAATGTTAGCAAGAGATCTGTCTGCCGGCCAAAACCAGTTGACTAAACTGAGAACCAACGACGGAACTGTCATTGTCACCCCGAGATGAGATCTTGAGAGAGGTCCAGCAGTTCTATGGATAGTTGTACAGATCCCAGAGTCTTGCTGTTGGCTTGGTCCAAGACCCCAGATCCAACCGAAGATATCCCGGACGTCAGCCTGTACTAGATCAGAATGGCTCTGAAACAACCAAAGAATGGAAAGGCACCAGGAGACGACGGAAGAACCATAGAGCTACTGAGAGCAGGCGGAAAGCCGGTTCTAAAAGCTCTTTAGATGCTGTTCAATTCCGTCGTTCTCGGGGGCGACATTCCAGAGTCGTGGACCAGAAGCGTGGTAGTGCTGTTCTTCAAGAAGTTCTCTTGAAGAATTATCGACCCATCTCGCTCTTGAGCACCGTCTATAAGTTGTTTTCGAGGGTCATTACAAATCGACTCACGCGCAGGCTTGACGACTTCCAGCCTTCCGAGCAAGCCGGGTACCATAGACCACATCCATACGTAACGCCAGATTATACAGAAAACCGAAGAATATAATCGGCCTCTGTGTCTGGCGTTTGTGGACTATAAGAAAGCCTTCGATTCAATCGAAACTTGGGCGGTGCTGCAATCCCTTTAGCGGTGCCAAATTGACTATCGGTACATCGAAGTGCTAAAGTGCTTGTATAGAAACGCCACCATGTCAGTCGGTGTTCAGGACAGGAGTATGAAACCGATCCATCACCAATCATCTGCAGAGAGGTGTTAGACAGGGAGACGTTATGTCCCCGAAACTCTTCACCGCTGCATTGGAAGATGTCTTCAAGCTCTTGGACTGGACCGGATTTGGAATCAACATCAATGGCGAATACATCACTCACCTTCCATATGCCGACGACATCGTAGTCATGGCAAAATCGCTGGAGAACCTTGGTACCATTCTCAATAATCTCAGCAGGGTTTCCCGACTAGTGGGTCTCAAAATGAACATGGATAAGACGAAAGTCATGTCTAATGTCCATGTCATTTCAGCACCAGTCCTAGTAGGGAGTGCGTTTCTCGAAGTTGTCGACCACTATGTCTACCTGGGACAAACAGTCCAGTTAGGTAGGCACAACTTCGAGAAAGAGCTCAATCGACTAATTCAACTCGGCTGGGCAGCGTTCGGGAAGCTAAAGAAGATCTTCTCGTCCAATATTCCGCAGTGTTTGAAAACGAAGGTCTATGACCAGTGTGTGTTACCAGTGATGACATATGGAAGAGAAACGTGGCCTCTGAATGTTGGCCTTGCATCAAGGCTCAAAGTCGCTCAGCGGGCCATGGAGCGGGCTACGCTTGTTATTTTAACAAGCACTCTCGTTGTCCTGCGATATAGCCCTCCTGGTTGCCATGCTGAAGTGGCAATGGGCAGGCCACATCGCTCGACAAACCGACAACGGTTGGGGAAGAAAGGTTCTCGAGTGGCGACCACGTATCGGACTGCGCAGTGTAGGACGGCCCTTCACCAGATGGACCAATGATTTGGTCAAAGCTGCGGGGAGCCGTTGGATGTGGTTGGCACAAGACCTCTCATTGTGCGTTCTCTTGGGGAGGCCTATATCCAACAGTGGACGTTGAAAGGCTGATGGATGGATGGATGGATATAAGTAAGTATTCATGACAGTAGGATGTATGCCGTGACCACTGAAGTAATGTTACACAGTTTCAGTGGCTCGCCAATACAGGCGAAGACACGGCAACTGGCAGGTTACATATATAATGGGTGAAGGCACCACCCAAAAGGTTAGATTTACTCCCTTTGAAAAAAGGAGTGTATGCTGTAGGTAATAAATAGTATTTAGGCCTAATAGCAATACCGAAGAAAGCTATACCTGTTTATTAATTGTAGCTAGCTGTAAAAAACCATCATTTGACTTTATTGTCAGCTTGTAAAGGCTACCGTCCAGGTGAATCCATCTTTGTCCTAAATTCCACTTCTTTTAAGAGGAGATAGATACATGGGCAGCAATTTAATAAAGTACAAACTTTTGATACCCTAAGATAGCTATAGCAGAGGCAGCTGTTAAAATGGTGAGTATTCTGACATAGTGGGCAGAATCAACCTGATTTTCCACTTATTTTTGTCACTGATGATAACACAATCTACCAAACAGCATCTGCAAATTGGAGCTGTACCATACAAGTTCAATGGATCCCATTATATACGATACCAATTTTTAAGAGATCCCATTAATCACCAGCACCTGGAACTCTTCAGCAATCGAAAAAATCCAAGGATTGCAAAGACAGTATTATGTTCTATCCCCAGTCCGAGTTCCAGACCTTACATTGCAAACCACACTTAGACTTCAAGATTTTTCGAATTGGTGTGTGTAGTTGTTTACGAATTACCACTATTAAAAAATGGACGCCACGAATGGTGCCAAATAATGGACGATTACTTTGAACAATTTAAAACAGTGGTGCAGTAAATTCTTACCTGCATAGGGCTATTAGTCGCTGCTAACTTCGTAAAGCCTACAATGTCGCTGAAGTATATTGTGACGCAATCGAAACTTTCCGCTTGAACCCTTTCACCACGCTTCAATGCTTCTGCCACAGTCCTGAAAAAATGAAAACTTAGATTTTTTTTATAAACTAGAAAGCTAGACTACTCTAATCAAGACATCACGTAGTAGTAGTCACACTCTCGTCTCTACACAAAAATAGCCATCCTACAGGAGCCTGCGATTTTTCTGGGATAAATATATATATATATATATATCCCAGAAATATACTATACTGCATATACTTCTCAGTACTCTGGAGTATGTGTGTATCAATTTCGAGATGAACAGTTAAGTAGTTAAGGCCTCAGAAGTTAACAAACCAAACATTAACGTTTATAATATTACAAAGGACTAGCTTCTGCCAGCAACGTCGCTTATGTGGACATCGAAATTTAAAATGATTAAGTCATGTTAGAGCAGGGGTTCGCAACCAGTTGTCCGCAGACTATCAATGCAAGACGGTCCGCAAGAACTTAAATATGATCCATGAAAATTCAAACTTTGATTGAACGCGCGCCGGTGGTAACGAGTGCGGCGAAGCACCATGTTGGAAAGATTATTATGAACTCATAGGGGAGAGAGGTTGAATTGTTTCTAGAAGAGAAAATAATAAAAGAATTACCTACTAGAGCAGTTTTATGATATAACATCTCAGTTGCATTTGGTTTATCTTACGGATATTTTTGCACACTTAAACAAGTTGAACTTACAATTGAAATTTTGAAGACACAAACATTTAGATGGCGTCGCAAATAAATATCTTAGAAGATAAACTTCGTGCTTTTATCTGTAAATTTCTAATAAAGATAAGTCAATTTTGCAAGGACAATTTTTACTTTAGTGTGTTCTTAAAGTATGACACGTTTAAGAATATACAGGAACTTTCACTTTGTGTTTAATATACAGGAACATATCAAATGTCATCTGCAAATATTGTTACATGAATTCGTTACTTCTCACAATATAACTATAGGTACAGAAGCTGAAGGTCACCAAAAACTGATACGCAATTCTTTTGGGACTTAGGGTAGAGAAATTGCAGAAGAAATGGATTAATTGTGTTACCGATAATTAAAAACCAGTTTAGAAATTGATTGAAAGTAAGTAGGTAGGGATATCAAGATATCCGTGTAGCGTTGAACAAAAATATCGCCCCGAGAATTTAAGATCTTGCACAGAAGATGTAAGTTCAAAAATAACATTGATGTAGAGTGAATTTTCTACTAAAAATTATGTGTTTTCACTCATAATTAATGTTACTTTAGTTAGAGTATTACGATTACTATTATTACTTCATTTTGAATAAAAACTATTTTTAGATTTAATCAAAGTTGTAAAAATCTAAAATTTTGTGTTCCCTGCCAATAATAAAGAAACCAAAGTGGTCCCTGATTAAAAAAAAGGTTAAGAGCCACTGATTTCTAGGTCTATGGTCTATGGTCCAAGTACAGATATTTCTTAGTTATTCAAACTAAATATTCGGATTGAATTCTCCGTATAAACCAACTTAGTAGTTCATTCATGTTAAAACGGTTCCTGTGCTATTTGTACAAACTATCTAATAGAAAATACCTTGAATAGTTTACTAGTAAATGCTTTTATACACAAATACTTTGTTAACTACGCGGACAGTATTGTTATATTGTTTATTGAATACCATCCATCCATCCATCAGCCTTTCGACGTCCACTGCTGGACATAGGCCTCCCCAAATTGGGGGTATAGTGCCGTAATCGCCACGCTTGGCAAGCGGGTTGGCGATCGCAGTGGATGTTGTTAATACTCGAGGGAGTGCTGCTGCCCACTCATCCTGGTATTCCCTCAGTCGGGTCTTACGAATCCCATGGGTGGAGAGGGGTGGGATAATTCTAAAGCCCCACACGGCAAACTTTATTTAATTGCTTTGTAGTATAATTTTTTTTCTCAAATCTCAGTTCCCACTTGGGAACGGCAAATTTTACAAGCCGTCGAGAAAGTCAAACGCATCGTTGGTCTAGCGCTAGTGTATGTGACGTGACTGTGGATCATGAGATCCAAATTCCGGACCGGGCAAGCAAGCAAAAATTATTGAGTTTTTCGTCAAGAAAAGAAAAGTCAATAGCAGCTTGTAGTTAGTTAGGAACTTGGAGGTGTTTCACCCCCGTATCTCGGAAAATACGGATATAACAAAGCACCTGATTTATCCCTTAAAAATGTTCCTAGGCACACCCCGTCGTTTGGGGGAACAGGGTAGTGTGGAGCCCTCACCCACTAAAGAAACCCACCGTGTGCCGTCTCTCCGCCTTTACTGGCGGGCCACCGAACTATATTACATTTCTTCAGTGATACCTGATTTATCCCTGGGCGTATCGGAATTTCATCCAATCAGAATATGAACGGGTGTGAACAGAACGTGTACTTGTGTTTACTATCTTTAATATCTCCAGTGGAGTTGGACACTGGCCGCCATGACCTTAAGTCAGTCTGGATACAATATTATTTATTACTTACCTAGGTAGCATCCTGTTGAGTAAGTCATCTGTCCTCTTTTTCTCTTGTAAGAGCTGTTCCGTCCTTGCGGCGACAATCGTCTCTAGGTTGGATGCGTATTTTTCCATCATGGCCAGCATGTTGTCGAATATGTTTGTTTTCCTAGACATAAACAAAATATCGCAATTTAGAAATTATCGGAATTGCTGACGTTCTTGTGTATTAGAAAAGATTATCTTGGATTTTGTTGGAGGAAAATCTTTATATTATGGCGTCGTTTTCACCTACTTATACATTCACTAGAGACCGCAACGTATTCTTTACTTAGTGTTGATTCTCTTTGATTCGTTCCAAGTGGAAGACTCATGTAACCTCGAGCAAATCTCTCAAAGTAGATTATATAGGTATTCTCGGTAATCTTAATGTAGGCTTACGCGATTTTCTTTAACATGTTTTCAACAAAAATAAAATGTTTAAAAAAAATCGCGCTATCAAAGAGTATGAATTTTAATTACAAAATTAAACTTACTATATTGGATTAATGCATGTAAATGCATTCCGATATATGGCATTGGTCGTAAAGACAAATGTGATAAGGAGATTGGGATGATCGAGGGATTGGTACGGTGGCTCAGTGGCTTGGAGCGCTTCCCCAGATTGGAGGGGACGTGGGTTCGGTTCCCGCTCGTAATAAAAATCTCTTTTTCAAGAGAGTTACAGTGCAAGAGAGTTTTGGGAGTCGTACGACTCCCGTGGGTAGAGAGGGGTGGGACAATTCTAAAGCAGGCCCCACACGGCCAAAAACTCCATCCATCCATCTATAAGCCTTTCAACGTCCACTCCTGGAGATAGGCTTCCCCAAGAGAACGCCACAACGAGCGGTCCTGTGCCGACCGCATCCATTTATAATAGAGCCTCTTGGCACTCTGTTCTCTTTGCCTACCCTGCAAGGAAAATGGCGTGATGATAAGTAAGTAAGAAAATGATAGAAGAAAGTAATCACATTTCAGGTTAAAGATACGAAAAATTCATCATCTTTATACGTTTGGATCAATAAAGAATATTCCTTGTTATTAGAAAAGTAAAGAAATTAAAAATAAGCGGATTATTTAATATTTTAAGTATTTACGAGAACCTACTTTTGTATACCAATGTATCTGCAGTCAATCTAAAAACAATGCCGACTCATATGAATCGCGAATTGAGTTACTGCATGTGCATAATATACTCGTATATCCTACGTATTTATATAGAAAATACTAAGAAAATAATATCTTTGTGTAAAGAAACAAAAAACCTGTACATAAAAAACTATCCATCCATCCATCCATCAGCCTTTCAACGTCCACTGCTGGACATAGGTCTCCCCAAGAGAACACGAACACGAGCGGTCCCGTCATGGGGGATAATGCCGTAATCGCCACGCTTGGCAGGCGGGTTGGCGATCGCAGTGGATGTTGTTAATACTTGAGGGAGTGCCGCTGCCCACTCCTCCGGTATTCCTTCAGCCGGCTCTTACGACTTCCGTGGGTAGAGACGGGTGGGACAATTATAAAGCAGGCCCCACACGGCCAAAAACTCCATCCATCCATCCATCAGCCTTTCAACGTCCACTGCTGGACATAGGCCTCCCCAAGAGAACGCCACAACGAGCGGTCCTGTGCCGACCGCATCCAACGGCTCCCCGCGGCTTTGACCAGATCGTTGGTCCATATAGTGGGGGCCTGCCCATTGCCACTACAGCATGGCAACCCGGCGGGCTATGTCGGTCACTCTCGTTTTCCTACGGATCTCCGTATTACGGATTCGATCACATAGGGAAATACCAAGCATAGCCCGCTCCATGGCCCGCTGAGCGACTTTGAGCCTTGATACTAGGCCAACATTAAGAGACCACGTCTTTGTTCCGTATGTCATCACTGATAACACACGCTGGTCGTAGATCTTCGTTTTCAGACACTGCGGAATATTGGACGAGAAGATCTTCCTTAGCTTCCCGAACGCTGCCCAGCCAAGTTGGATTCATCGATTGACCTCTTTCTCGAAGTTGTGCCTACTTAACTGGACTGTTTGCCCCAGGTAGACATAGTGGTCGACAACTTCGGGAAGCGCACTCCCGACTAGGACCGGTGCTGAAATGACATGGACATTAGACATGACTTTCGTCTTGTCCATGTTCATTTTGAGACCCACCAGTCGGGAAACCTTGCTGAGACCATTGAGCATGGTGCCAAGGTCTTCCAGCGATTCTGCCATGACTACGATGTCGTCAGCATATCGAAGGTGAGTGATGTATTCGCCATTGATGTTGATGCCAAATCCGGTCCAGTCCAAGAGCTTGAAGACATCTTCCAATGCAGCGGTGAAGAGTTTCGGGGACATAACGTCTCCCTGTCTAACACCTCTCTGCAGTTGGATCGGTTTGGTACTCCTGTCCTGAACACGGACTGACATGGTGGCGTTTCTATAGAAGCACTTCAGCACTTCGATGTACCGATAGTCAATTTGGCACCGCTGAAGGGACTGCAGCATCGCCCAAGTTTCGATCGAATCAAAGGCGTTCTCATAGTCCACAAACGCCAGACACAGAGGCCGATTATATTCCTCGGTTTTCTGTATAATCTGGCGTAGCGTATGGATGTGGTCTATGGTACTATAGCCTTTTCGGAAACCGGCTTGTTCGGGAGGCTGGAAGTCGTCAAGCCTGCGCGTGAGTCGATTTGTAATGACCCTCGAAAACAATTTATAGATGTGGCTCAAGAGTGAGATGGGTCTATAGTTCTTCAAGAGGGTTCTGTCACCTTTCTTGAAGAACAGCACCACCACGCTTCTGGTACACGACTCTGGAACGTCGTCCCCGAGAACGACGGAATTGAATAGCCTCTGTAGACCTTTTAAGACCGGCTTTCCGCCTGCTCTCAGAAGCTCTGTGTAGATTCCGTCGTCTCCCGGTGTCTTCCCGTTATTTAGTTGTTTGAGAGCCATTTTGATCTCGTACAGGCTGACGTCCGGGATATCTTCGGTAAAGTGCTGAGTTAGCTTGGATCTGGGATCTTGGACCAAGCCTTTTGGCAGGACTCTGGGATCTGTACAACTGTCCATAGAACTGGTGGACCTCTCTCAAGATCTCATCTCGGAATGAAATGACAGTGCCGTCGTTGGTCCTCAACTTAGTCAACTGGCTTTGGCCAACAGACAGATCTCTTGCTAACATTTTCGAGCCTTGGTTCCGCACTATCGCCTCTTTAATGCGAATAGCATTAAATTGACGAATATCGTGTCGCACAGCCTTAGAGATCTGTCTGTTTAACCGCCTCAGGCAGGACCAATCGGCTGAAGACTGGACTGTCATTTCTTTTCTCCTTTCCATGAGCTTGAAAGTACGATCCGAGAGTTCACGATTCCTACTAAAGCGACGGGCCTTGAAGTAGGTCGACCCGACCGCGTGGACAGTTTGCACGAACCTGCTGTTCAAATCGCTCGCTGATTCGCACTCATCTAGGCATTGGAAGCGATTTCGGAGATCGAGCTGAAAGCTCTCGGGGTTCTGATATTGGGCATGTGTTGGTCGGAATGTAAACTTCATCAAGCGTGACCTCGCGACTTTCGTGCTAATATTCAAGATGCCCCTGACTAGTCAGTGATTACTCTCAGTTTTAATCCTGCTGATCACTGAGACATCATTGAATATGTGTCATTTGTCCGACAAGATGAAGTCAATCTCGTTTTTTACTGAACCATCAGGGCTTGTCCAGGTCCATTTCCGCTGGGGCGGCTTCGTGAAGAAGGAATTCATCATGTAGAAGCCTTCCTTCTCCAGAAAATCAGCCAGCATCTGGCCCCTGTGGTTCCTCTGCCCGAAATCATGGTGCCCCACTTTCAGCTCATCGTCTGTCCTTTTGCCTAGTTTCGCGTTAAAGTCTCCCATAACCACCGTGAAGTAGGTTTTAGACGAGTGGATGGCCTTCGAGATATCCTCATATAGGGCCTTCACCTCATCGTCGGAGTGTGTCGAGGTCGGTGCGTAAACCTGTATGACCTTCAACGAATACCGTTTGGTTATTCTGAGTATAAGGTACGCCACCCTGCTCAACACACTCTCAATCCTCTCCACATTGCCTACGAGAGACCTGCTAACGATAAACCCGACACCTCCTTAAGACTGGTGGTCGCCCTCCCGGCGGAAGAGCAAGTTCCCGGGCTGGAGGATTGTCATGCCCTCACCCTCTCTTCGGACTTCTGACAACCCTATAATGTCCCAGCGGATCTTGCTCAATTCCTCTTCCAGCTCGGTGATTCTCTCGTCGGTCCGAAGTGTCCGAACATTGTGCGTTACCAGGGCCAGAGGTCGTTGTTTATGGTAGCCTATCTGCGACCGGAGATTCTTCGCACCCCTTGCTCCGCCGTTACCGCGCCCGCAACCGTTAGACCACGGAATAGCGGAGCTGCCGTGACTGGGGGCCATTTTGTATCGTGTGCTCGTCGTGGGGGATAATGCCATAATCGCCACGCTTGGCAGGCGGGTTGGCGATCGCAGTGGATGTTGTTAATACTCGAAGGAGTGCTGCTGCCCACTCCCCCGGTATTCTCTTAGTCAGCTCTTACGACTCCCGTAGGAAGAGAGGGGTGGGACTATTCTAAAGCCGGCCCCACACGGCCAAAAACTATTACGCCTCAAATAAACAGTCTTTCTAATTTTATTGAATTATAGCGGCGTTTAATGATTACATTATATATATATTTTTTTAATTTAACAGTTTATGTCAAACTGTCATAAAGATCATAAAGATCATCAGATTAGTTACAAATAAAAGAATTCAATGAAAATGATTTGCAAAAAAACAGTTTTGCCTTGATTTCATCCAAAAACATACCTAGTGATTACCACCATCTATGGTATACGGCCGTCATAATATCTCCGTCGATTGAAGACTGCAAAGTGCAGTATCATGCCATTAAAGACTTTTAAACTTTCGCGATTTGTACACATTATACACAAATATTAATATATCGGGTCTTAATCGCGTATATAATGTTGAGGTTGAATACCTTAATTTCCCGACGTTTCGACCGTATTGCATCGGCCGTGGTCACGGGTTGACTGGTGTAGTTCAGCGTTGCCTCCGTGAAGCGCGAGTGTCTGTAACTACCCTCGCCTCGTTTATATTTTGATTTCCGAAACTGTCGGTACTTCGACACACCACACTAACGACATCCTCACACTGGCGCGTAATGTTTGTTCGGCGATATGTACACTTACTGATGACAGGATTCCATGATGTTGACAAACGGTATCCGTCTTCTCGGTTGAAATTAGCATGTTTTTTGATTTCAACCGCTTCCCGCGCCATCCTGGAGTAATAGTGACGGTCGGTGGAGAGGACCTGTGGTTTATGCAGTTCAATCCAGTGGTTGGATCCCGCCTCCAGCAAGTGTTCCGCTATAGCTGACTTTTGTGTATGTCGGTGTTTTACAGCCGCGATATGTTCTTTAACCCTTTCCGCAATTGTACGTTTGGTTTGTCCGATATAAGAACTACCACAGCTGCAATCCACTTTGTAAACGCCAGGTGTCTGCAGAGGAATTATATCTTTTGGAGTACGTAGGTGATGTGATACTTTGGAATGCGGACTATATACAGTCTTAATGGAGTATTTCTGTAGTACTGTTCCAACTTTGTCCGTTACTCCTTTAATATACGGTAAAAAGGCTGGTGCCCTGTCTACCCCAGTTCGTGCCTCCTTCTTCCGCAGTCGTCGTGTGCTACCCCTAAATCCGTTTCGTTTAAGTACCTCCTGAACATGTGTGAGCTCACTATTCAATTGTTCAGGGTCACAAATGTTGTATGCTCTATTGGTCAAAGATGCTACTACGGATTGCAGGTGTCGTGGATGGTGGTGCGAGTCAGCATGCAAGTATCTGTCAGTGTGCGTGGGTTTTCTGTACACAGTATGTGATAAGGTACCGTTTGCTTTGACCCTTAGTTTTACATCAAGAAATGCTAACGATCTGTCCATCTCCATTTCAAAAGTAAACCTGATGTTGGGATGTACGGAGTTCAAATCCTTAGCAAATGTTTCCACTTCTTGTCTGCCGCCCTTCATAATGCAGAATACGTCATCAACGTATCTCTTCCACAGTTTAACCTGGGACAGTTTCGGCTTGATCATTTCTTCGATATGTTCCATCCAGATGTTGGCCATAACCGACCCCAATGGGCTGCCCATGGCCACTCCATCGGTCTGGAGGTAATACTGTCCCTGGTAGATGAAGTAGTTGCCTTCTAGACAGTTTCTTAGTAGAACATTGTACTCACTGGACAGATCATTCGCTCTTAGTTTTTTCTCAATGACCTCCAGGCAAGCATGAATGGGAACGTTGGTGAACAGTGACTCCACATCAAAACTCACCATCACCTCATCTGAGTCCACTTCCATGTTCTTGATGATATCCACAAAATGTCTAGAATCCTTCACGAACGATGCATTCCCACCGACTAATGGTTGCAGTATTTTGGCGAGGTGTTTAGCTAGATCGTAAGTAGGAGAGTTAATTTGACTTACGATCGGGCGAAGTGGCACATTGCTTTTATGGATCTTTGGCAAACCATATAACTTAGGTGGCTGAACGCTTTCAGGTCTGAAAAGTCTTTCAAACACATCATCCGCGAACAGATCCTTGTGGTCCTTAATTAGTGCTCGCATACGTTTTGTGACTCTAGCTGTAGGGTTGTACGACACTGGCTTGTATACAGAGGTGTCACTTAATAGACTCCGTAGTTTCTCATCATAGTCACCGGAATTCATCACCACAGTGGTATTTCCCTTGTCGGCCTTTAGCACTAAAATATCCGTGTTATCACGCAGCTCTTTCAGCGCCAGACGTTCTTCTGCAGTGATATTTGGTTTAGGCAGCTTTGATTTTCGAAGGATAACGGCCACATCCTGTCTGAGCGTTTCCGCATCGGCAGACGGCAACTTGTTTCGCATTATCACTTCTTCGACACCACTAATGACATTCTCATACGGAATCCGTTTCGGTGTTACAGCATAATTTAACCCTTTAGCTAATATGTTCTGTGTAGTGCCATCAATTTTTGTACTCGACAAGTTTATTACCGTCGTTTCGGGGGTAGGTGGTCCTTTAGTCGTGATTTTACCGTCCCGGCGACAACGCAACTTCTCGAATTTTGCATTATGGCGTATAGTACTTAAATCATTGATACGACGCTCCTGCTCGTATGTTACGCGATCACACAACTCAAAATCACTCACTGATAGCACTGCACTACACTCCGTATGTAAACTATATAGTTCGCACTGCACACTGTTTAAGTCATACCGACAGTTTCGTATTAATTGTCTCAAGAGACGAACACTCGCATTCCTTAGAATCCCTTCGGAGTGTGGAATGTCATTACGCGGCTTGATTCGCACTCCCGTAGGTACTAAGTCCGACTCACGACATTTTATAAGAAAGGTTAAGGATGATTCTAACCGTACACGTTTTATACGAAGAGATTCCAGACATTTTATTTTGTTTACAAACTCCGGCCCGTATAGGTTTGCAATAAAGACTTTTAACTTTCGCGATTTGTACACATTATACACAAATAATAATATTAATATACCGGGTCTGCCATTCTTTAAAATAATCATAAAGCGAGAAATGAGACCAGCTTGATAAACCATCAAAAAAATCGGTATGGTTTTAATCATTATCAGTATAATGACGAAACCCGTGAACTTGATATTTTTTTTTCATCTTCAAATTATTTTAAAATATCATTAATACCAGCCGTTTTACCTTTTTGGGGTAATAATAAATATATTTATACATATATGGGTAAACTTTTGTTATCTACTTTTGAAGTGGATCTACTTAAACTGCCAGTCACGACGGTATAATAATCTTATTACTCACTTTGGAGTGCTCTGCATCATCTGTTTGTAACTAAGTTTTTGCTAACTGGCCAAAAGCTACAACACCTCTATATAAACTCTTCAGGGCGAGTATCTTAAGCCAACTCAAGCCACAAGTATGATGTTTTTAGAATGACTTCTTGATCGACTTGAGTTTTCTTAAGTTATAGGAGGTAGTGTTTGTAAACCAAACATAAAAATGGCATTATTTTTCTCTATATCTTTCAGAAATCTAATACTTTCTAACATTTACGCGAATTTTACACATTTTGAAATAAAACTACGTTTACGGAATCTATCGCGTTTACTTGATTTTTATTACTATCCTAACGTTTCAAATACTTTACAGCATTCATGATCACGGGTGGACTTAGATGGTAGATGTCCAAAGCTGATATGTTGTTTCTCTACCCACAGTAATATGATTTTACAAATTTTTGGTTTATTTATTTCAACCCACATAATATTCGTTCAGAAACACAATTAAAAATATCTACTCTAAGATTTATGCTTACAATTTATGAGATTTTAAGCTAGTGTAATAAAATTAGTATAATACTCCTTTAAGTTTTAAAAATTTTTGTTTATATTTAGTGATTCAAAATTCTACCACAAACTACTAAATACGATTAATTTTTTTAAGTAATCAAAAAACTACTATTAAGAAGACAATATTGATTATTAGTTTGTATTATTAAATATATTGATTTTAATAGAAGCTAACCCTAAAAAGCTACCACCGGATCGGAACGCGAAAAGATCCGGCTAGAAAACTTAGTAGGCAACAACTTGTTATGGATTATTACATTTATGCGGAAATACTAACTAATCACTACTGTGTTTTTATCTACACAATAAGCGCTAACTGTGTCTTGCAATCTTGTGGTGTGCCTTCCTGTATTATGTTTGGTGAGGCCTATCACAGGATTCCAGCTTAATGGTAAGACCCAGCCGTCTTCTCTATTGAAATTGGGATGTTTCTTAATTTCAATAGCCTCGCGTATCATTCTAGGGCGATATCGATGTCCTTTTGCGAGGATTTGAGGTTTGTCAAACCTGCAGCTGGTTGCTCACAAATTGCAGACTTTGTATAGCAACGGTGCTTCACATCAGCTATGTGTTCTTTGATCCGAGTTCTTATAGATCTCTTTGTTTGCCCAATGTAGGAGGGACCACAATCACAATCCAGCTTGTACACTCCTGCATCCTGTAAGGGTATATGGCCCTTGACTGGTGGTAAAAATGAATGCTGTAAAGTATTCGAAACGTCGGGATAGTATAAAAATCAAGTAAACGCTATAGATTCCGTAAACGTAAATTTATTTCAGAAATCTATTTCGATTCTATGCCTCTATAGCGCTTTTGTACGTTGAAATTTCCAGAATTTTTCTTAGCAGATGTTTATGCTACAAAACCAACCCATGTTTTTCAGCCTTCCATACTAAGTAGTGGTAGTACGTTGACGATCGGCCAGGATAAAATAATTAAAAAGTATAATCCATCCATCCATCCATCAGCCTTTCGACGTCCACTGCTGGACATAGGCCTCCCCAAATTGGGGGATAGTTTATAATTATAGTGCCGTAATCGCCACGCCTGGCAGGCGGGTTGGCGATCGCAGTGGATGTTGTTAATACCTTAGTCTAGGAAGTGCTGCCCCCGGTATTCCCTCAGTCGGCTCTTACGACTCCCATGGGTGGAGAGGGGTGGGACAATTCTAAAGCCGGCCCCACAAGGAAAGTATAAAGACCCAAGAAATGAAACAACTCTTCGTCTCGAGTCCTGGATTTTGTAAGTTTCGAAAGTTTTTAAGTTGGACGTTGAGTCTGTTAAAAATGGTAACAACTAATTCCATGCGTTCAAAATTGCGAGCCCTTGCTTCAAGATAAAGAGCAAATGCTGCTAGTGTGCTCGTAATGCGGTACAAATGGTAAGGTTTAAAGACAGGCGAAACTGCGGGTTCATCTAGTGTTTACTAATATTATAAAAGCGGAAGTCATCCTAACTGTCCTATTCAAAATTATCTGTTACTTTTTCACGCCTATGCCGCTGAACCAATTTGCATGAATTTGGTATAGTGATAGATTTAAAAAAGAACATTGGCTACTTTTTGTTGTACACGTGAAACTTGAAATGAGTGAAATTTTGGGAACCAATAATTTTTAGTAAGGCGTAGATGTCTATACATTGCTCCTTTTTTATAAGTAAGCTAAGCTTTGCTCGGTATTTTTTTTTTTGGTAACTCGTGTTTTTTGGGAATTATATTTAGATACGAATTACATACTGAATAAACACGGATAAAACGACGTTTTCTAAAAATGAAACCTAGCTAGATCGATTTTATCGCCTCCGAAACCCCCCCACCTGCAAACCAAATTTCATGAAAATCGTTGGAGCCGTTTCCGAGATTCCGATTATAATTATATACAAGATTGCTCGTTTAAAGATATTAGATAGATTTGTTGTTTGTGTTTCTCTGCGTCAATGGCTATGAAAAGAGGACTTTAATTCCATTAATGAATTCTTTAAAAATAGGTATGCAATAAATTATAATATATCCTTGTTGTAAGTACAATAAGAATCCATCCATCCATCCATAAGCCTTTTAACGTCCACTGCTGGACATAGGCCTCCCCACTTGTCCATAGTGATGGCATGCAAATTATCTATCTATAATATTATAAAGCTGTAACAGAGCTGTGTCCTGTACATTTAAGATATTTGAGAAAAAAAGACTGTATTAGGCTATATAGGCGTGTCTCAAACAAACACAAAACGATCTTTTTTAGAATTTTTGTCTGTCTGTTTATTTGTTTGTTTGTTCGCGCATCACGCAAAAGATACTAAACGGATTTTGATGCAACTTTTTTTATTTGAAAAGCCTTGATTAGACTTAAAAACTGGTATACATTTTATCCCGCTACTATATCGGGAACCTGAGATATAACCGAAAAACTACCTTTTGGCTGCGGCGAAGCCGCTGGCAAAGGCTAGTATCTATTATTTTTGCTAAGAAATAAAGAATACTTCTGCGCTTTCAAGCCAAAATAGGCAGTTCAATTTATAATTTTAAGTACTGCCCCTACTTTTGTGTGCTCATGAATCTATTGCCTGCCTAAAAATACTGCCGACTCATTTAAATCAGTGAATGTAGGTATTTCTATTTTATTTATGTATATAGAAAAAAATAAAGAGCCATGACATTTGCGTAGAGAAATCAAAAAATACATAGAAAAGAAGCTTATTTTACATAAATGTTCTTACGTTTCATTAAATTACTGTTTTTAATGATTACATTAATTAAAATGAGTATTTGGCGTAAATAAGGTAAAGCATAATATAAAGCACTCAAATCAAAATTATTTACCGTAGTCATTTGAGCGCCGTTGAATAGCATAATAACTATAGAGATAGGCTTATTTTAATAGTATCACCTACTTTAGTATTCGCCGCTTAAAATATTTACAAAACAGAACACGAATGGTACAGATAGAATATTTTGATAATGTCAGACATTAAATAAAATCTGTCAGATCTCATGAACAACATGCTTAATCCCCCAAGGGAGTATTTTGAGGTGTGTACTTTTTCGCATAAATAATATAAAATCTGCCCAAATTACTAGGCAAACATACAGCTTTGTCTGTACTCTTTGCAGATGATATTTTGATATTTAATAACTTATGGAAATGCTTATGACTGACACTGGCTAAAATTCATAATTGGGGGACTTAATTAAAACGGTAATAATTCAATGCAGGATGTATAAAATTACTTATTGAAACAAATAGTACTCGTATACCAAAATACGTATTTAGTACGCATTATTTCAAGCAAACGTATTTTTTCACACAAAACACGCGCACAGACGTGGGTTTGCGGAGAACGGCCAGCTGTACCAATATCAAACCACGCATTGAGAAAAAGTACATTAACTTGCTAGGTATACACGAAGACGCATACATAAATTGCAAAAATCATGATGAGTATATTACATCAAAAATAACAAAATTCTCTTACGCCCTTTTTCAAATAAAATTTTCTATCAATTTAAAAACAGTACACAGTCAGCGACAGAACTGCAAACCCTAGTGGACGTAATGACAGAAGATTGTGAGAAAAGGGGTCTATTTGTAAATGTGAGCAAAACTAAAATAATGGTCTTTGAAAGAGGAGAAGCAAGCATCCACCAACCACCTCAGCCAGAAGGCACTTGTCGCAATACACTTGCAGTGCTTGTCCCAACATTATTATATGGAAACGAGAGATGGTATGAGGTATGCATAAAGACTCCTTTAGGTACTCACCTAAGAGGTGACGGTTCGGACCTGTAGAAATAATGCTGGACGAGCGATTGGTTAAGAAAATATACAATGCGAAAAGTGGAAGAATGTACATGTGTGGTACAAGGGGAGTCAGGAGTCTCTGAAACCGGCAAGCGTGTTTTAGAGAATTATGAGTCTTTTGGCACTCTATTTTGTCTGCCTACCCTGCAAAGGATATGGCGTGTTAATAAGTGAGTAAGTAAACTATGATTTTTATTTTAATCACACAACGGATTTTGAACCAGTTGTCATTGCAGTTTAGATAATTTCTCAAGAAAGTTTTTATGTAAAATAAATTCGAATTACTTTTTTTAAGTAGAGTGTGATTAAAGATCTAATTATTTGTGAATGTATCGCAATAAAGCGAGCGGGATTCAAACTTGCGTCCCTTACAATCCGGGAAAGTGCTCTAGACTGCTAAGCCATCGCAGTGACCGACGGTCATTCCCGATCCCCACATCACATTTGTCTTTACGACCCACGCCACCTATCGGATGCATTTACATGCATTAATCCAATATAGTAAGATTAATTTTCCAATTAAAATGTATACTATTTGATGGCGCGATATTTTTTTAACATTTTAAACTGTATTTTAGGACTTGACATGCTCAGCTACTTTAAAAAACAAATTATTTGTGAATGTGGCAAAAGAGAACTTTAGTTTCAATGGCTTTATGGGCACGAGGGTAAGCGCCACCAACTTTCTGACTCTGGGCTGCTATTGAGAATTTCTTGACGGAAAAACCCAATAAATGTTTGCTGGCCCATCCAAGGCATCGAACCCGAGACCTCAAATCCGCAATAATACAAACATGACCGCTAGACCATCGAGAAGGTACTATAACCCTGTGAGCGCTATCAAATGCTGCACAAGCACAGCGTCATTTACGTGAGTGACATATATTTACTGCCGAATAATGCCTATTTTTCTCTAAATAATGAAAATTACATCACGTATGTAGGCGCTATACTAGTTCCAGTGCTGTATGCGATCTTGTCATAACATAAATCTCTTCTAACCGAAATTAAAGACACACAATTTTGCGCCAAAAATCACAAAGCTATACTAATAATCGCACCATCATCTGGTCTGATTGTGAATCTTAAGTAAAGCTTACAAATTGGAACAAAATGTATGTACGAATATATCTATCTGGTAGATGGTTATATAATGGTTGGTGGTTAATGAAATAATATGCACACATTAGGGTACTCATTTGCATGAATCTGCAATAACTCAGCGGTTTAGTGCGTGCCTACTGGAAAAGGGGAGAGGCGTAGCTTCAAATCCTTTCTTTTTTATTAAGACGGGGAAAAATGGTAGTACTAACCGTACACCGCGTCGTTTGGGTTAACGAACAGGGTTGTGTGGGGCCCTCACCCACTAAATAAACACCACTGTGTGCTGTCTCTCCGCCTGTACTGGCAGACCACTGAAACTATGTGACATTTTTTTTGTCCGTGTGGTGACGGACTAAGAATACAAGTTTCACCACCCCATTCTTTGCCACGGGTGTCGTATGAGGCGACTAAGGGAAGTAAGCAATTATCATCCATTGCATGACTGGTGGTAGGGCTGGGTACCAAGTGAGTACTCTCACTTGGTATCGGGTCCGAGCGGGTTGGTACCACTATCTCCGGTGTGACCGGCCATAAAAAACATCGTTGCGTTTTGGCTGTAGCAGGAGATAGCCGTTTATATTTCATTTAATATCTGTGAAATGAATTGGTAAGCAGCGGCTTGACAATACTCTCGGTATAGTCGAGTCCATGGGCGACGGTTACCATTTACCATCAGATGGACCATGGCTCGTCTGCCACTACAAGCAATAAAAAAAAGAAGAAAAAAGCATTACTTCAGAGGGTAGCTTCGAATCCTGCTAGTAAATACCACATTTTCCACATTTATATACCTATTGCTAAGTGTACCAATCTCGGGTATCTGAGGATGTTACAGCACTCATACTTTCTTTTTTATTGCCAACGTTGGCGATGAGCAAGCGGCTCACCTGATGGTAAGTGGTAACCGCCGCTCATGGACTTTAGCAACACCAGGGGCACAGCCAAGCCTTCGCCTACCGCAACTTAAGTGCTCCTTTCAAATCTCGTTTAAAGAGGGACATGTCGTAGCACCGGGGAAACACCGTAGCAGGTAGTTCATTCCAGAGCTTACACGTACGTGGTAGAAAGGAACGCTGAAACAGAGCTGTCTTTGACGAAATCGTTTCCAGGTGGTGTGGATGATCCCTACCGCAACGTCTCGGTGATTCGGTGGTAAAATGGTGATGTTGGTACCACCTCAAACAGCTACTCCGATCACTCCCTATTGTAGATTGCCGATAGAGCATACAGAGGGACCCGAAGTCTCTCCGCCACTCCAACGAGTCTAGACCCTCCGTGAGATCAGGATCATCGACCTTTTTAGTCCAAGATTCCTACACAAATGTAAATATCTTAATAATTTTGAGTGGGCGCGTTATTGAAAAGAATATAAGACCTAGTGTTATTAATGTAGTTGAAAATAAGCCGAACACGACGTAGGCGAACGCTTGGGGTCAGTATAAATATACGCATAAAGACATCATCTAAATTCCTAGTGGCATCTTTCCTTTAACATTATAAATATTTCGCCATAGTTTGGGCTTTTTGTGAAACAAAATATGTCTTTCATAAATATTCCATACATGCACAACTCATATCTTGAAGTAAAGCTCACGAATATTGTAATACGTCCCATGTATAAAGATGTAGATTGTATGTTGGTTTGCTGAGCAAATTATTCAATTTTAGGAAGGTTTTGATAGGGAATATTCTTTTACCATATTGGAAATAGGAAATCTTTTTTTACCTTACTTTCATATTAATAAATAACCAAATTTTTAGAAATTGTCTTTTTTTAAATAGCTATCTTTAAAAACGATGGAAGTTGTCGGTTTGGCTTGAATGTTTTTTATGAGTTTTTATTTAATTTGCAATACATTTTTTTTTGCCTTTCGAATTTATAATATACCTAAGTAGTTATAGTATTTACATAGCATATACCAACTAAACTAAATATGAATGAATTTGTATGTATATTGTGAACGTGACGTCTGGCGTCGTGTCGTAACGTGTCGTAATGGCGCTGGTCGTAAAGACAAATGTAATAAGGAGATTGGGATGGTCGAAGTACCTGTACTATAGCTCAGTGGCTTAGAGCACTTCCCCGGATTGGAAAAGACGCGGGTTCGATTCCCGCTAGTACAAAAAATCTCTTTTTCCTTATTCTCAAATAATTTATACTTTAAAAGTGGCGGAGCATGTCAAATGCTAAAAAATATAGATCAAAAATGTTTAAAAAATCGCGCCATCAAATAGTATGAATTTTAATTGCAAAATTAAACTTACTATATCGGTTTAATGCATGTAAATGCTTCCGATAGATGGCGCTGGTCGTAAAGACAAATGTAATAAGGAGATTGGGATGGTCGAAGTACCTGTACTATAGCTCAGTGGCTTAGAGCACTTCCCCGGATTGGAAAAGACGCGGGTTCGATTCCCGCTAGTACAAAAAATCTCTTTTTCCTTATTCTCAAATAATTTATACTTTAAAAGTGGCGGAGCATGTCAAATGCTAAAAAATATAGATCAAAAACGTGACGTCGTTCTAAGTCTAGTAGTGCGAACCGCTCAAGATGACGGACTAGTTACTTTTATGCACTCTCACAATATAAGTACCAAATGAAAAGGTTTCTTGAAAAGAATACGAAAAACAAAATACGTCACTCTAATTCCAATATGGCGGACTCCCAAAGATGGTGGACTATGGTTTTTTATGCACTCTCATGATATTGATATCAAATGAAGAATTCAAAATTCACCCAAATTATAGAGATCGGTGACAATTTCACGCACACGTCTTTCAAAAAGTGCCTTTTCTTTTTAGTTGACATTGACAATTCGGTGTCTTTATTTCTTAGTTAGTCTGAGACTAATTTTAAGGAATTATAACTCGGCAAAGTTCGGCAAGGACAGTTAGTCGACTACCAGCAATAAAAATAGAACGATGACGAAAAAATCGACCATGCAAAACTAACGCTTAATTAAATTAAATGGACTTAAAAAAATATGTTCAGCGATAGCAAAAAATCTATAAGAAATTAATAGTAAATAGTAAAAAACATTTGAAAATACTTTGAAAAGAAGAAAATTTAACGAAAACCATTGATTTATTACATTTCACAATTTACCTGTATGACATAAAAGCTTGCCACGAGGTTTACTTGTGTAGATAAACAAGAATACAATATAGTACCTAATTTGATATTTTCATATACCTAAGTAGTTCTCATAAAAAGAATAGGTACTTATTTATCATCACGCCATCTCCCTTGCGGGGTGGGCAGAAAGTACAGAGTGCCAAAAGGCCCTATGATAGACACATCTCTCGCTTCCTCAACATTCATACCTAATTCTCTTCATACACGCTCGCCGGTTTCGAAGACTCCTGACTCCCCCTGTCTTCAATACATGACCGATTTGGTCTAGGTATATTGAGTCTCGGTCTTCCCCTGTACCTACATCATTCCACTTTCGCAGTGTATATCTTCTTAAGTCGCTTGTTTGGCATTTTTTCCACAAGTTCGAACCATTGGAGCATTCCGTTTCGCATTACACAAATCTTTACACAAATAATGATTTTTTCTGAACGAGATTGGATCCGGAGAACCCCTGAGATGGTGGCTGGCGAGAAGTTGTCCCAACGCTTAGTTCACTTATTTCCCGCATTTACTCTTCTCTCTATATCAGTGGTGGGTATACCACGAGATGAGGCGGATGGTGATGGAAGTTATTCCATCCCAACTGAATTCACATCCAAGATATACGTATTCATCCACTTGTTCTAACATACTATTGCCTGTAATTGTTATCTAATCTAACATCTGTTCTGGATTTTCGTCATTCAAAGATCATTATTTTGGTTTTGCTCACATTCACAATATGTAGGCCCCTTTTCTTACAATATTCTGTCATTACATTGACTACAGTTTGCGTCTTTCGTTCGTGTAACATAAATCGTAGAAAAAGCAAATTTTCCCTAGTTAAGTTCATGGTAATAAAGACGCGCAACTCTTAAAATGATGCCTCAACGAAAAACAAGTGACAGTCAGATAAAACAAACTTTTTGTAGACTCATACTGCACCGACTTGTTAGTTATCTGTTAGTACTGCCAGTGTGTAATACATAATGAACGTTAATAAAAGCCGCCAGTTTAATTTCGTTAACATGACATTACAGAATAGGTACAAACTGCTGGCGGTGCGCTCAATATCTTAAATTGAAATTCAAAATAGTTTTATTTCATAGATCCTCGATAAAGCATTTAAAATCGTCAAGAGTTTACTAAAGAAAAGCAAGTATACTAATATCTCACCAGAGATACCAAATTAAATTATGAATTACTTTCTGTCTGTTAAATTATGTCTTTTTCTCGGGGCTGTATGAATCAGTATCAGCACACACAACTGAATACTTTATTTATTTATTTACTATAATGTGTCCCGTATATAAACAGGACCGTCGGCATTGGCCACTGTGCGTGACTAAAATACGGTCATTCATAACATAATCCATCATCAAAGTGACATTGTTGGAACCGTGAGTATACCTAATAGTCCTCTATTTATCTTATATCATCTATAATCTATCTATTCAATTTACATTCGTGAAATGAATGGATGAGCAGTGGCTCGACAGTACCTACTCTTAGTACAGTTGTGCCCATAGATATTATACGTATAGATCACCAAAGCGTGTGAGCGAGAAGAAAATCTTATACGGCAATATAGCAAGATGGAGAAGGAATGCAGATCTAATGTCATTGTAACCCTTAGATAATAGGTTATTTACTCATGGTCTTATTCATAACAAAATGCTTATCGAAGGTATAAACCAACATTAGTTAAAACGTCTTTTAAGCCTATCAAACGTTGGATAAAAATCTTTATTCATAATCGTTTGATAAACCTCCGATAACTAAAATGTCTTTAATGTACATAATGTTGCAACTTCGTAGAAAAAATGATGAAATGTGAATAGTAGAAAAATATTTTCATAAGTTTATACTTGTCATTGTCAAACGTTTTAATTTTTGATTGTGTCACATTAATAAAAATAATAAAGTTATTACATAAACAACAGCGAAATTGTGCTCACACTGCCACAATAAAAGCCATTAAACAAGAAGATACATATACAACTAACAAAATGATAAAATTATTACGATTTCTTATTTAAAATTATTTTAAAATGAATGATAAAAGAAACCCGCCGTGTGCCGTCTCTCCGCCCGTGTTAACGGACCACTGGTACTGTGTTGGATTACTTCAGTGGCCCGCCGGCGGCTTACCCTTTCGGGTACCCTCTACAGAGCGACGAAGGTGCGACGCATCCGCACACGGAGCGCAACCTTCGCGGGAGGCCTTGCGCGTGGCGGACGTTCCTCAGTCTATCCACCCGTAGCCTCAGCTAGGGCGGCATGAGGCGCAAATACTCGCGCCTGCGCTGCCCCAGTCGCTGACGGTGGTTTGGGTCAGCGGAAGAATCCTCCTCCCTGGCCCTCTCCGCCGCTTCCACGAGATAACCTCCTCGCAGAAGGCACTGTTGCCGCGACGAGTTCACGTTGCTGCCCGGGGTGCCCCAACGCGGAGGTATCCTGACCCGCACCCCGGAATTCCTCATCCCCTAAAGAAAAAGGATTGCCTCTTTGCCGATACACTTTTTGCGCCGATTGATGACATGATTTTCAATCACCGCAATACTTTGCAGGGTTTGTAAAGCTTGCATATTTAAGAAAATTAACGTAAAATCGCTAACGTAAACTTCTTATAACAATAAAATGAGATTATGCGTGTCGGATGTACCTATTAGAAATCAATGTCAATACACAATAAATTGTCATTTCAAACATCATAATCAGCTAATATACGCTTATCGAAGGTTTATAGTAGGCTACTAGCTTGTGTAAATCAAAGATAGTTATCGGAGAGTTAATGAACATTTTAGCGTTATCGAACGATTATGAATAACACTTTTTGACAATCTACTTTTAGCGAGGTTTTAAACCTCCGATAAGTTATTATGAATAAGCTAAAACGTTTATTAACTCTCCGATATAGTCTCCTTGATTTATACAAGCTAGTAGCCTACTATAAACCTTCGGTAAGCGTATATTAGCAAAAAAACATGGCTGATTTTGGTCAGCTGATTATGATTTTTGAAATGACAATTTATTGTGTATTGACATTGATTTCTAATAGGTACATCCGACACGCATAATCTCATTTTTATTGTTATAAGAAGTTTACGTTTACGACGTTAATTTTCTTAAATATGCAAGCTTTACAAACCCTTTTTTTTTGTTAAGGCGGGAAAAAATGTTCCTAACGGCACACCTCGTCGTTCAGGGCAACGAACAGGGTAGTGTGGGGCCTTCACCCACTAAAGAAACCCGCCGTGTGCCGTCTCTCCGCCTTTATTGGCGGGCCACTGGAACTATGTTACATTCCTTCGGTGGTCTGCCGGCGGCTTACCCTTTCGGGTACCCTCTACTAAGCGACGCATCCGCACACGGAGCGTCGCACCTTCCTTTGGGTCAGCGGAAGAATCCTCCTCCCTGGACCTCTCCGCCGCTTCTTTCCGCGAGATAACCTCCTCGCAGAAGGCAGCGACCGCGGCCCAGTTCCTGTCGCTGCTAAGCATCGCTCTTACGACGCTGGGCAGCGAGAGGTCCCCCCCTATTTTCGCGACGAGTTCACGGTGCTGCTCGATCCAAGCCGGGCACGACTCGAGCGTGTGGCGCGCCGTGTGCTCGTCACAGCCGCAGTGGTGACAGCCCGGAATCGCTTCCCTTCTTGCGACTATGTGAAAATATCTGCCGAAGCAACCGTGCCCCGACAGCACCTGCACCAGTCAGAAGGTATGTCCCGCCCACTCCTCCAGGACCAGCTGGAGCGCCCCTACAGTCCAAAGACCGGGCCGGGGCGTCTCCAACCGTGCTCTCCACTTGGCCATGGCAGCTCCTGGCCACCTCCCTGGGTAGAGGGCGTCCACCCCCCTCCCGCTCTTGCGACGCCCGCCGATACACCTCGGCGAGCACCTTATTTATTTATTTATTTATACTTTATTGTACGACATATGTTATAAAATGTTAAGGTACAATGCGAAGAAAGAAAAAAAAGAAATGTTAAAACCCATAAGTGGTACAATGACTTCGCCTCCAAGTCTCACGGGGGGATACCAGCCAACGCGCAGGCCGCCTCCGTCGACACCGTGCGGTATCCACGTATCACCCTGGACACAACGACTCTCTGTGGTCTCTACAGAAGAGCCCTTTTCAGTGCGTCCAGGGACCCCGCCCAAACGGGTGCGCCGTACAGCGCCATCGACCGGAGCACCCCCGCGTAAAGCCGTCGGCACGCATTGTTGGGTCCGCCCATGAGCCGTGCAAGGGCGGACGCTGCGCCGACTAAGCTTTACAAACCCTGCAAAGTATTGCAGTGATTGAAAATCATGTCATCAATCGGCGTTATACTGAAGAGTAATAGTTTTATTATTTTTGTTAAAGTGACACAATCAAAAATAAAAACATATGACAATGACAAGTAACAATCCATAGATAAACTTATGAAAATAATTTTCTACAATTCACATTTTACAATTTTTTCTACGAAATTGCAGCATTATGTACATTAAAGACATTTTAGTTATCGGAGGTTTATCAAACGATTATGAATAAAGATTTTTATCGAACGTTTGATAGGCTTAAAAGACGTCTTAACTAATATAGGTTTATACCTTCGATAAGCATTTTGTTATGAATAAGACCATAATACTCTTAGATAAATATAGGTTTTTTATCTAAGCTAATACTGCACCGACTTGTTAGTTATCTGTTATTTATCACACATTGTTCTTTTTTTTATTGCTTATAATGGCAGATGAGCCACGGCCCACCTGATAGGAAGTGGTAACCGTCGCTCATGGACTCAACTATACTGAGAGTTTGTCAAGCTGCTGCGCACCATTTCATTTCTCAGATATGAAATGAAAGAATAAACGGCTCTCTTCTGATACAGCCAAAACATACTGAGGTGCTTCATGACCCGTCACAGAGAAGACGGTGGTACCGACCCGTTCGGGCCCGATAACAAATGAGTACTCTCACTTGTTACCCAGCCCTACCACCAGTATTGCAATGGGTGATAATTGCTTATTTCCCATAGTCGTCTTGTACGACGCCCGTGGAAAAGGATGAGGTGGTGACACATGTATTCTTAGTCTGTCACCACACATTAAAATTCGTGTCATCGAGCTGTCAAGTGATCTATACGGGAGTTTAAACTATATATATGGTTGTGCCTATAGGCGGCAGCTGTCACTTACCATCAGATTGACCATGGCTCCTTTCCATCATAAGCAATAAAAAAACAGTGATATGATTGCCTAAAGGCATTGGAATACTTTCTTATGAAAATTTTTCTATTCTCTGTCTGATGGACGGTAGATTTTTCCACCATCTGCCCTACTGAAAACCGTTGTGAAACATTTCGGTGTATTTTAGTTATAAGGAAAATTTATCAATGTTACTAGCTTCAAATTCTTACACGAGTAAAGTTTTATGATTTAAGTAAGTGGCTGTCTAAGTGAGTACGTGCGTTTTTTTATAAGACAGTACTTGACTATGTCCCTCTGATGTAGCAATAAGCGATTATATATTGATGGTAAAGCACAATGGTTTCGTTAAAACTTATTCGTTCTTTTTCTTAAGATAATTAAATTGTTTTTGAAAACTTAGCAATGTATGTCATTGCGTATTAAGAAATTTTCATTGGTCTAAACACTTATTTTGGACATTATTGGTCCAAAATACCACAACACATGTACGGAAGCTCATCGTTTGTTGGGATATAAAGGGGATGAATGCCTATAGTCGTGAAATTCCCTGAGCAAATCACCAAAATGCATGCAATAGAATACCAATAGGCTGCCTAATGTACCTGTCGCCCTCAAAGCTCAAATATTTCAAAAGGCTTAGAACTTTTTTAATTTAAACTTGTATTGACTTGCAATTACGTTGTCTGTTTGTTTTTGTATATTGCAAACGGAAAACATACACAGAGCGTGCCTCGTGGTAAGCGTTGTCAATAGATTATAGACGCTATCAAAAGCAGAGGCATCACTCGCGTAGTAGAGAGAAATTAGACGGTATGAGATGGGTGTTTGGGCCTCCGGTACTCTCATTCCGTAAGAAAATTGCATCAGTACGTTTCGTTAAGCTCCGATTTCTGTGACATGATGGTACCTGCCCGGCGCGCTGGTTCATTCATACGGGATGTAACAGATCTTTGGTACCATAACCTTTTGGTTTTCAGACCAATTTTTACCATATTGATAGAATTTAATTAAGGAGATGGTGACATAAAAGAATTAAAATCTGAAGGAATGGGTGGAATCCCAGACTTATAAATACAATAAATTCGCAAGGTCTACTCTGGAATATATTCCATCCATCCATCCATCCATCAGCCTTTTAACGTCCACTGCTGGACATAGGCCTCCCCAAGAATGGATAATGCCGTAATCACCACGCTTGGCAGGCGGGTTGGCGATCGCAGTGGATGTTGTTAATACTCGAAGGAGTGCTGCTGCCCACTCCCCCGGTATTCCCTCAGTCGGCTCTTACGACTGGTGGAGAGGGGTGGAACAATTCTAAAGCCGGCCCTACATGGCAGAGAGAGATGGAATATATTAAAAAGGTCATTTCAGGTAGCTTTTCTGTGTCAACTAGCAACGAAATTTAAAATTGAAAAGCTGCCCTATTCATTGGAACCATTCCAATAAGCCTAAATACGCTACCGACACTGTAAGTTGGTGAAAAAAACAGCTAGTATTTAAAGATGGCCAGAGTTTAAAATTATAGCTAAGTCAAGTTTCCTTTCAAGCAAAAGAAATACTAAATAATTCCGTTCAGCCGACTGGAAGTTATGATGCCAAATACGGGCATACAGATACACGCCATGTTAAATTATAATACATTTCCCAACCTAATTCTGTGGAGGCTAGGGTTCTATTTAACTTTAAGGCAGTGTAATATCAGTTTACTCTAACAATGTAATAATATATTGGAATTATGGCATGATTTATAATAGCTCATACTAATGTACAAGCCCTTTTAATATAAGAAAATAAAAAAAACAAACGAAATATATTTCCGTTTACATGGAGTGACAAAAACAACAGTATGTCACGTCACGTAAATGTGAGGCAATGCTTGCTCAAATACTCAAAGATCGCTATTGCGTGTATCATCTATAAATTAAATAAATAATAATAAATACATAAATATTCACGGACATTTCACACAACGTCCTCTGGTACCTACCAAACTAAGCATAATACTACATAATATTATAATAGATAAAAAACACAGATGCACTACAAATACCCCGGGTCAGGCAATGTTATTGAGCTTTTTCCTAAAAAGAAAAATTCTCAGTAACAGCCCGGAGTTTGGAAATGTGCCCGGTAGACGTCAATAGGCTCGCGGGACGTGGGACTTAAACATAGCTGGCGAGTCGTGGGTGTGTAATACAACTCTGCCTACTCCTTCAGGGAATACAGGCGTGATGCTATGTTCACTACAAATATCTGTGTCCATCACTCAAATAATTGTCCTGAGTGGGAATCGAACCCACGACCGTGCTTGGAAGTCGGTTACACTACCGACTACATCACGAAGCCCGAAAAGAAGAATTAGAACAAAGTACTCACATGCCAGCATGCATATCCTTGAGTCTCATCCTTACAAGCCGTAGGTCAGGCCTACGATCCGGCCGTTCGCTCCAGCATGCTTTCAGTACAGCGAGAACTGCTGGCCTCGCTACTAGGCCTCCAAGAGGTGGCCTAAATAGCACTCCGCCTATAGGCTGACGAACACGACCGATGATCTCTATAGAAGAAAACAAAATACTTATTGACTGGCAAGTTTTATTTGTACAATGGATTTTTATGAGCACAGTTTTAATATTTTATGGACATGTGTTTCAATTTATTTCACTTTTATGTGGGTCTATAAAATTGAGGTGGACTTTATAAAGCGAGAAAAACTTATATTATTATATATATTTATATATATTTATTTTATGTATAAGTGAAATATTTACGAGTCGGCTTTTGAATAATTTATTAGAAGTTCACTTGGTAGTGGAGATATCATTAGAATAGGTTTCCTAAATTAAGTCTATAAAGTGAGTGGTGATTTTGAGTCCCCCGCGTTACAAGGATTATTCCTTAGTGCAGGTTGTCGTTTTAAAAAAAATATTGTTAAAAATTTTAATAATATACTTGGATTTACATTTTTATCATGTTTATTTCAATTATTTCGTTTAAAGGTAACCAGTTGACAATCCGTGAAGAAAACGATTCTTAAATATTTTGTCTTCGTCTATTAATCGTAATATGATAACATTGATTAAACAAAAATAAGTTTTGATAATAACGATTATGTTTTGATAATAACGCCTAAGTTTTGATAATAAGTTTTGATGATTATTAGAAATACATTCAGTAAACAAGAATAAGTATTCATTACTGAGTGTATATTGGATGACGATGTAACACGATAATGCGTACCTATTAGCAATAAACTAACGTAGACTCAACAAAGAAAAGTTATATTAATTGTTATTATTCTTTTATTATTTATTATGAATCGTGATATGAGTGAAGCTAGCTTTTGATTGCCTTATTGAATTGATTGCAAACATGATCATTTGAGGTTACGAAAAAGCTTGCTATTGTAGTTTGAGTTTGAGGTGATTCTATTAGTGTTTTTTCTATAAATCTAAAGAAATTCAATTACAGACGAAAAGATCGCCTTTATAGGTTTTTTTTTATATAAAAAGAGATGATCAAAAGTTTGTTATTTGTTCGTTATGTAATGTCAAAAAAGATATTTGGCCGGTTTATTATCCGGTATCCGGTTGGATTTTAAATTTGGGCTGGAGAGTTACAGAATATCCGTTTCATCTCTGCTAGTTACTAGGCAAAATGCAAAATCGTAATTTTTCAGTAAAGGCTCTCAAAGTTTCAATATGATAGATATATTTTTTATTATCTTTAGGCTATTGAGGAATGACAGCATAGAGATAAGACCTTCGATTGCTTAACAGGCACGCCTATCTGACCTTTTCACAAATTATCACGATATATTCCGGTGAAGTAAAAAAGAAAGCATTGTAAAGGAACCTGCATTTTCGCAATTTTTATTCTGCTAACCTGCACTTCACAATACAAAGATTGCTAGGCCAGCATGATAGACTATAACATCCGACTCTCTCTCTTCTAAGAGGAGATCTTTGCTTAAAAGTAGGAGAGTAAGGGTCCGTATAAAATATGTTTAATATTTATTTTTCTTTGTATAACTTACCAGCATAAGTAAGAATTGTATCGCCCCAAGGCCCATTTCTGCCGAGTATTTCGTAAAGTATGATGCCGAAGGAGTACACATCTCCTTTTTGCGATCCCCTGGGAGGTGCATTAGGGTCTCGAAGGAGTTCTGGAGCGCGCCACAGCATGCGCCTCTCCATACGCAACGCATGTTCTGCGTCCGAACAGCCAGCTAGAAAATTAAATTATGTAGCAACTTTTCAGACACTATAAGAGAAATAAATAATAAATAAACCTTATTTATCTCTCACAATAAGGTCATAATAGGTCTTAAGCTATTTAATTAACATTGTTTTAGAAAAAATATTTATGATGTGCATCTTAATAGCCAGAGCGAGGGACTGGTGCCAGTTGTAGGTATTTTACAAAACCTGTATTACAGGTCACCAGGGCCCCCCACAATAGCCAGAGCAGTCTATTTGACTGAGAACTATTTCTAGACCAGAATTCTTGTTTATAGCGTGAGTATTAAAAATAGAAAAAACTGATATAACGAACAAATCCGCTTGAGTTTTATAAATAACTAGCTGATAACCGCGACTTCGTCAGCGTTAAAGATTTACTTTCTAAATTCGAACCCTATTTTATCCGCGACTTTATAAAACCATTGAAATGTATGTGTACGTATCTTATATCTAATATAAAATGAAATTTAACATTATTAATTCCAAAAAGTCTAAATATGTGTTTCCACTCACTGACTCATCACGATATCACCGAAACCATACGTCCGATTGATTTGAAATTTTGCATAGATGCTCCTTTGACGACGTAGACGCTCACTAAGAAAGGATTTTACGAAACTCCTATCCACAGTTATTTATTTATGCTCCTATCCAAAATGTATATTTTTATCTACGGTATGCTATGGTAACCATTGATGTGGTTAATAAAGTACAATAATAATCATGATAAAAGTTGGTTAAGAATTTAAAATAATTTAAGTTATGTTTTTTAGTTGAAAAGTATTATTTGGCATTAGTTTAATAGATTTTAAAGACTTATTTTAGATATTCCGATATTTATATTGTTAGTTTAATAGTTTTTTTAAAGACTTATTATATTACCGATTACGAATTATTTATGAATGAGGAAAAAGAGAACTTTAGTGCGAGCGAGATTCGATCTGCGTCCCTTCCAATCCGGGGAAGTGCTCTAAGTCGCTAGCTATCGCACTGACTGACTGACCTGACTGTGGAAGGTGTGTATTTGTGAATATGCGTGTGTGTTTTAGGAGATTGTAACAGTGTTAATTGAGGGGAGATAGTGTATATTTAGGAGTTTGTGAGTATTAAATATTGTTATTAGGTACATACAATTATTGTAGTGTTGACTCAACATATTTTCTGCCTTTTGATAGTTTAAAGTTTTAAGATAACTAGTGACTACAGCTTTAAAATTTAAATTGAGAAGAGGATATACATTTAGGCCACTATTTAGCTTATTATACAGATAAGGGCCAAGGAAGCAGAAGAAATTATGTGAGAGGGCAGTATTAAAAGTCTGGGTTGGACACACTTTACTTTTACGACGTTTACTCTTATTTAAGTTTGGGTCATATTGCAGTTGTGTATGGGTTTTGAGGACAGTCTGCAGTAGAGAATGTCCCATTCTTTGTGGAGTTCGACAGTGAAAAGAGGAAGGGTAGACCAGCACCCACCTTGAGTATAGCTTGTTGGGCCCTTTCCTAACATGTTGGTTTTTGCTACACAATGCAATAGTCAATTAATGTTTGGCATAGTGCACAGTAAACCATTCTTACTGTAGATCGGTTTGCTGCGTGCCTGAGATTTTTAAAGATGTATATTAATTTACGTAAACGCGTTACTAAACATTGAGTATGTGATTTGAAAGTCAATCATTGGTCAATAGTAATACCGAGGTGTTTGACAGTGTCAGATCTTTTAAGTATAGGACAGGCGCAAATGGTAAGTCCAGGACTACATACAGGTGCAGTGATATTGAGGGAAGGTGGAGGAAGTAAATTTTTCTTATGGGTAAACGTTAGGTATTTAGTTTTAGCAATGTTTAATATTAATAAGCTCCCTTGGAGCCATTCACAAACTATGTCAAAACCCTTTTGCGTTGTGTTGAATACTTCCTCCCAGCTTCCTCCATAGAAAAACAAGAAAAAAACATGCATAAGTTTAACCTGATGGTAAGCAATTTCTGTACCCTATTATAGTCGCTAGCAACACCAATCATATAATTTGAGTGTTTGTAATCCTACGGGAACAGTTAATTACGCTCTTTAATGTTACCTCATGCAAAGGCTGTGTTCTGTGAGAAGGTGTATCATTTCTGTACTACACTGGTAGGAAAATACCTTATGATATTTTTTTTTATTGGAGTGGAATATACGTTATTAAACTTATACCTACTATTTTACATATGTAATATTTTGTATCTTGAAAATTGGAATCATATGAAAAATAAATAATAACGTATTTTAAGGTTTTTGTAGGGTTTATGAGGGGAAATAAATGGTAAAAGTTTGTATGGGAGAGTGGGTATCCTTGTCACTTATTTTAAATATAATTGAGTCAGATATTTATGATTTTTATTATATACTTACGTAGGTCTTTTTTTTTTATTTCAAACATGTATGTGATGCGTAAAACACATCTGATGCTTATTGATTTATTTATAGTAAATAATATCAGTAAGATATTCAATATGTTGATTACATACACATGGATAAATCAGATACTAATGTCTAATATCAAGTTCCAAATACGCAATATTACACATACCTTTTGCCACTTTGTGTAGGTATTATCTGTGTATTATATTAAAATGTTAATAAAACTTCATTTAAGAAGGTCTTTGTTTCCCTAAAGGTGTAAGGTGTAAGTAGGTATTTATCGTTAGGGAGACTCGTTTTGAAACTGTGTTTATTAAGGTCTTTGATATAGAACTATACCTACCTACCCTCGATACTGATCGGGCATTGTTTTCTCTCGAACGCGGGTCTTAAAATATTGCTTGGTATCATAAAATGGTTTTCGGCTTACCTAAACAATAATTTAACAGTAGGTACCTAAACAAGGTAATTTTACAGACGATCTAACAGAAAGTGTAACATTAATATAACTTTTCAGTGGTTTTTAGATATAGAAAAACGCCCTTGCCCAGCAAATTGGTCGTAGGCAAAAAAAAATTTTTATTTACTTTTTCAATCTAAAAGCTTTTACAGTTGTGAGTAGAGGTGTTGGTTATTATTGATAAAAAATCGATTTAGAAATCGATTCAAAACTTTAGGCTTGCGTCGACTGATTTCCTAATAACACTAATTATATATATTTTATAAGCGGAACTTCTGGATAATTTACGATGTTTTACGAAAAACAATTTAACGAAAACTAAAGTTACAAATTATAATTTGTGAATAAGGAAAAAGAGTATTTTACTACGAGCGGGAAAAAATACTCTTTTTCTCCTTATTCACAAATTATAATTTGTACTTTAAGAGTAGCTGAGCATGTCAAGTGATAAAATATAGATCAAAATGTTTGAAAACTAAAGTTTATTTCAGTAAAATTCTGTATTTATTTGCTTAACTAGCATTTGCCTATTTATTTGTTTATCAAAAAAAAAGCTTAATCAAAATCCTTTTAGTAGTTTTAGCGCGATGGGCAAGCAAACAAACAAACAAACTGAGATTCCAAAAAAACAAATAGTTTCAATCACAGATGTTAGAAAAAGGCAGATGGAGTTTTTACGTACAATACTGTGAAGTATCTCAATCTGCTATGTGACCGTTACACACATAAGATGCTGGCTGATTTTCTGGAGAAGGAAGGCCTCTACATGATGAATTCCTTCTTCAGGAAGCAGCTCCAGCGGAAATGGACCTGGATTAGCCCTGATGGTTCAGTAAAAAATGAGATTGACTTCATTTTGTCGAACAAACGCTACATATTCCATGATGTCTCAGTGATCAGCAGGGTTAAAACTGGGAGTGATCACCGACTAGTCAGGGGCATCTTGAATATTAGCACGAAAGTCGAGAGATCACGCTTGATGAAGTCTACGCTCCGACCAACACCTGCCCAATACCACTATCCCGAGAGCTTTCAGCTCGAACTACAAAATCGCTTCCAATGTCTAGATGAGTGCGAATCAGTGAGCAATTTGAACAGCAGGTTCGTGCAAACTGTCCACGCGGTCGGGTCGATCTACTTTAAGGCTCGTCGCGTTAGTAGGACTCGTGAACTCTCTGGCCATACTCTCAAGCTCATGGAAAGGAGAAAAGAAATTACAGCCCAGTCTTTAGTCGATTGGTCCTGCCTAAGGCAGTTAAACAGCCAGATCTCCAAGGCACGATATTCACCAATTTAATGTGCCAAATCCGCATTAAAGAGGCGATAGAGTGGAACCAAGGCTCGAAAGTGTTCGCAAGAGATCTGTCTGTCGGCCAAAGCTAGTAGACTAAGCTGAGGACCAACGGCGGCACTGTCATTTCATCCCGAGATGAGATCTTGAGAGAGGTCGACCAGTTCTATGGACAGTTGTACAGATCCCAGAGTCCTGTTGTTGGCTTGGTCCAAGATCCCAGATCCAAGCTAACTCAGCACTTTACCGAAGA
Organism: Leucoma salicis; assembly: GCA_948253155.1. Taxonomy (NCBI): domain Eukaryota; kingdom Metazoa; phylum Arthropoda; class Insecta; order Lepidoptera; family Erebidae; genus Leucoma; species Leucoma salicis. Next base: position 3,403,200 of record OX411812.1, read on the forward strand.
TATCCCGGACGTCAGCATGTACGAGATCAGAATGGCTCTCAAACAACTAAAGAACGGAAAGGTACTGGCAGACGACGGAATCACCACAGAGCTTCTGAGAGCAGTCGGAAAGCCGGTCTTGAAAGCTCTTTAGATGCTGTTCAATTCCGTCGTTCTCGGGGGCGACGTTCCAGAGTCGTGGACCAGAAGCGTGGTAGTGCAGTTCTTCAATAAAGGTGACAGAACCCTCTTGAAGAACTATAGACCCATCTCGCTTTTGAACCACATCCATATGCTACGCCAGATTATACATAAAACCGAGGAATATAATTAGCCTCTGTATCTGGGTTTGTGGACTATGAGAAAGCCGAATTCGATCGAAACTTGGGCGGTGCTGCAATCCCTTCAGCGGTGCCAAATTGACTATCGGTACATCGAAGTGCTGAAGTGCTTGAATAGAAACGCCACCATGTCAGTCCGTGTTCAGGACAGGAGTACGAAACCGATCCAACTGCAGAGAGGTGTTAGACAGGGAGACGTTACTTCCCCGAAACTCTTCACCGCTGCATTGGAAGGTTTCTTCAAGCTCTTAGACTGGACCGGATTCGGCATCAACATCACTTACCTTCGATATGCAGACGACATCATAGTCATGGCAAAACCGCTGGAGGACCTTGGCACCATGCTCAATGATGTCAGCAGGGTTTTCCGACTAGTGGGTCTCAAAATAGACATGGACAAGATGAAAGTCATGTCTAATGTCCATGTCATATCAACACCGGTCCTAGTCGGGAGTGCGCTTCTCGAAGTTGTCGACTACTATGTCTACCTGGGACAAACAGTTCAGTTAGTTAGGCGCAACTTCGAGAAAGAGGTCAATCGACGAATCCAACTCATCTGGGCAGCGTTTGGGAAGCTAAGGAAGATCTTCTCGTCCAATATTCCGCAGTGTCTGAAAACGAAGGTCTACGACTAGTGTGTTACCAGTAATGACATATGGAACAGAGACGTGGTCTCTGAATGTTGGCCTCGTATCAAGGCTCAAAGTCACTCAGCGGGCCATAGAGCGGGATATGCTTGGTATTTCCCTGCGTGATCGAACCCGTAATACAGAGATCCGTAGGAGAACGAGAGTGACCGACATAGCCCGCTGGCTTGCCATGCTGAAGTGGCAATGGGCAGGCCACATCGCTCGACGAACCGACAATCGTTGGGGAAGAGAGGTTCTCGATTGGCGACCACGTATCGGACGGTGCAGCGTATGACGGCCAAAGCCGCGGAGAGCCGTTGGATGCGGTTGGCATAGGAACGTTTGTTGTGGCGTTCTCTTGGTGAGGCCTATGTCCAGCAGTGGACGTTGAAGGGCTGATGGATGGATGGATTATAATAAGCGCAGTGCCTTTTCATGACACTTCGTTTAAATAACATAATATTTAATCAGAAATTATGTTTAGACATAGCGCCCATCAAATATCGACTATAAAAGGGGTATCGTGATTAATACGAGTACATACGTATTATATGTAAGTAATAATATTGTATATTTTTAAAGTGGCACTCATAGACTAAGCAGAATTAAGATCACTTATTTTTGATGCAACTTTTATTTGATAGCCCCTGGTTAGACTTAAAAACCGGTATACATTTTATTCCGACACTATATCGGGAACCTGTGATATTATAATTAACCTAAAAACTAGCTTTTGGCTATGGTGAAGCCACGGGAAAAGGCTAGTTATGTTTATAATAATGCATATTTATGTTTAAAAAATGTTATAGCATGTGGCCTATTTATTGGGCTCCAGTCTGGCCGTGTGGGGCCGGCTTTAGAATTGTCCCACCCCTCTCTACCCACGGGAGTCGTAAGAGCCGACTGAGGCAATACCGGTGGAGTGGGCAGCAGCACTCCCTCGAGTATTAACAACATCCACTGCGCATCCCGCCTGCCAAGCGTGGTGATTATGGCATTATCCCCCTTAACGGGAGCGCTCGTTGTGGTGTTCTCTTGGGGAGGCATGTCCAGCAGTGGACGTTCCTACCAGTATGCTAAAATCTTGCCACGATGTTTGGCTAAATAAAGAAAGGTTGTGTTTTGCTAAGAATAATTTGACTTTTATCTCATGAAACAGTTAATTTTAATTGCAATTATTTATCGTGAAACTTATGCTATAAATAAAAACACTAAGCTTATTATTAATTTCTACTTTAAGTAATCTCGTAATTATCATCCCTACTTACTGTTATAGAATTACCCCAAAAATTTAGGGAAATATTTTCAATAAAAACTTGCAACACGGCCGGCAATGTTTAGCTATTGTGTTCCGATTTGATATAATGTATTCTGTCTATTGTGGTAGAGCGTTTCCTTGTCCAGCCGAATGGACTGAACATACCGGGGGCAGTACCACCCTCTAACAGAATATCAGTTTAATATAACGGCACTTCCTCTTACCGTTAGTACTTATTTCAGTAAGTGGGAGCACTGGATGGGCACTCAGAGGTTTGCCTATCCAAAGCTCGGTCCTTTTCTGCCTTTTTAAGATAACGGTTATTTCCCTTTTCCTGAGGTAGGAAACGAGTAAAGCGATAAAGGCTTATTTTAGATAGTAAAAAAGTTTAAACTTATTTAAATACTTACCTTTTAAATAATGCAGTCCATAGTCAGCGATTTGTAGTACCCATCGGCTGTCCACCAAGCAATTACTCGAGGTCAGGTTCCCATGTGAAATCAACGCAGAATCGTGAAGATATGTGAGTCCCCGCAGGAGGTCCGCAACTAGGCTAGCCACGAACATGTCATCCAGATGCAAGTCTCTATCTGCCAATACTCTGGCTAGAGAGCCTCTTGAACAATAGGCAGAGACAATGCAAGCGGAACCACTTTCAACGCAAACTCCTACGAACGCCGTCAGATTTTCGTGGCGGAGTTCTCGAATCTAAGGGAAAATAATAATGATAAATTTTGTACTTTAATGAATTATCGATAGGCTAATTAGGCGACAAATAGGTAAATGTAGAGGTAATAATAGAATAGTTGACAGCACAGATGGCGGAGTGGTTTAGATACCAGCCTCCAGCACGAGTGTTGTGGGTTCGATTCCCACACAGGACAACTCTTTGTGTGATCCACAAATGGTTGTTTTAAGTCGTGGTGTAATTTGTGTCCTTGAAATTGTATGTTTGTAAAGTCCCCCGCGATACAAGGATAATTTCTTAGTGCAAGGTGTTGTTATTATATAAAAAAAAAAACAAAAAAAAAAACAATTCGTTTAAAGATTACCACCCTCTCATAGAAGAAAACAACATTGAACATGAAACATTATTTATTTTTTTCAGCTATACTTGATGCACGCGTAAACGTCAAAAATGGAGTTAACCATTGTTAAACCAAAAGAAGCGTTGTTTCATGAAATGAGGTCCTTAACGTACGTTAAATAATAATGATTACAGTAACAGATGTCCCACCCACTGGTTAACGTCACTTTCGTTACGTCTAGCCATAGATATAGCAGTGTGCCAGTAAATAGGTACTATATAGACGCGTTTAACAAACAGTACCTACAACATTATGGAGTTTCTTTGTATTCGTCTTTATTCGACGATAGTTGATTTGGCGATAATACAAACAATGTAGAAAGGAAGAAAAAAATATTTAGAACACGTGTTAACAACCTAAAATTTTGGGAAGAATGCATTGCAAGGTATCGTGTACCTAATAAAAGAAGTATTGTTAACACGTCTTATCGAAGACGATATAAAATTTGTTACAGAAAAGTAGAGTTTCTCATTAGAATACTTTGATTTAAAATTTATTTGTAAACAATAGAGGTGGTCGTTGAATCAATAAACTATTTTTTTAACGGCTTTTCATTCGTCAACGAGTTAACTGTTAATTATCAATGAAAAAACAGGTTGAAAATATTAGCTGTTAATTTACGTCAACGTTGGGCGTTACTACTATCATTATTTTATTCAATTCCAAAAAAGCAGTTGAAAATATAAACTGTTAATTTACGTCAACGGCTCATCGGAATAAATTAACGCTGAACATTCAAAACCTGTTATTAATTTAACAGCTTTTTTTAACCTGTTGACCATTTTGTCAATGATTGAAATTGAAAACGTTGACATAAAATTGACACTGAACATTGAATGTTCAGTGTCAATTTTATGTCAACCAACCTCTGTTATTTATTTAACAGTTTTTTTAACCTGTTGACCATTGATGATTAACAGTTACATTACATTAACCAAAAAACCGTCAACGACCTATACCTAGTTAACAATATTTCAGAAACATGGCAGTAAAACGTAACCTACCTATATATCAGGTACTTGCTACTCTAGAATATTAGGGCTCAGGATCACTTATGAGATGGGTTGGGGATATGTCAGGTTTGCAGAAATCAATAGTATGCCATATTATTCATCGAGTGATTCGGGCTATCGCCAAATTAAGTCCTTCCTCATAACATAAACATTCCATTTAATGACGAAGAAAAATTGGCTGTTGCAACTGAATTCTATAATATAGCTAGATTTCAACAGACGTAAAGCCCTCGGTTGGTCTCTACCGGCATTGGATTTTGCATGAATAGCTTATTTTTCTTTATAGTGCCTAATAATATTGTCATAATTTACAACTAATAATAAAGGAATAATTCAAAGTTCTGTCATTCGTGTTGTAAATAATAAAATAAATAAGTAATAATATGTTTATAGTATATACTTATTTACATTACATATTACTTCCATAATAAAAACCATAATAACATAGATAAAAACAGATAAACTGACGTATTTGGGCAAATGTTGCCATACTAGAAAATTCTCCCATCTATTTTCATTACGAACATACGTTGATTTGTGCCGGCATCCCTAATAACTTTGACGACTGGTTTTTTATGCAATTAAACAACTCTTTGTATTTAACCTACGTTAAATATCGTTCGTAATCGTTATTTTTTGACGTACGTATGTTACGATAATCAATCGTTTGAAACAACCGGCTCTTAAATGTTTTAACAGTTTGTATAAGTTCCATACGACATCTACAGGATTTATTTGCCTACATTTTGTTCTGATATACTAAGCTATTACAATAAAATTAAGAATTGTATTAGTTGATTGATATAACCTTTTGTGAAGTTGCAGACTAAATCTACTAAAATATACGAGTACCTACGTATTATTGCACGCCTCATAAACGAAGCGTTGAGGTGTGTTCTACTCCCGGTTTACACGGCACAACGGATTTTTCAAACTTAAAATGTCTCTATTTAGCATATATTGCACTTGTAAAATAATATCTACACACACATATAAAGAACAAACACTATTTTTATCACTCATGATATTTTTGATACCATTTTTGTTATTTAAACTAGTTAAAAAACTGTTTGAAATAATCTGGCTTGGACGTCCGTGAGTTGTAGGTAATGTATGTTAACACGATAACGACCAAAATACTTAATTAATCGAGTCTTGTTTTTCGTTTACGAATTATTATGACTAGGAATAGAGCCCTATTACTTTTCACGTTCTGATTCGATGTGGTTTAATTGTTATTAAATAAACAAAAAAATACTAAATATTTACGGCATTTACGCTCGACGCGACACTAAAACCAGCGCCTTTCATGAGAACTACCTTTTTACGTACGCATAGCCACCGGTGGTTTTTACATATCAAATTTTTTTTTGCGTGGCCTTGGCGTCACGGGTTTTTTCACTTAGGACAACAAGTATAAAATTATAAGGCAACTAAGTAACCTAAGTAGGAAGATAAATGGTTTAGAGATTTCTTGTTGAAGTCATTGATTTTTAAATAAGTCGTATATTATTGGCCAAAGTTGCAATTTTCTATTGATAGATGTCGCTGTTTTAAAGTAAAAAAGAACTTGACAAATGCAGCCCTAGATGTCGCTAGTGGCAATTTTAAATGTCGATATCATTGTATTCAGTTGCTGTTGTATATATAGAGCCACAATATTGCTTTTTTTGTAAGGAAACTAGCTATGTCTTTTTGTTTTCTTAAATTGTTTTTATTTACAGTTTAATAAATTATTCAATTTTACATGTTTATATATATGCACTTATGCAGGTATATATTTTACATATGATACATGGATTATTGTTTTTACTAATTGCCAGATGGCGCCTTGCAAAATGACAGAGGTAGATCAATATAGAAGTACTTCTTAAAATTAGCGCTAGATGGCGTATAAGACATGAAACCCACATTAGTACTTTTGGAAATTAGCGCTATCTATGTGATTTATTGAAAACTACTTAGTAAGACCAATACATTATTAGTTACTTATCAAATAATCAATTTTATTGTGAAAAATGAAGATTATGAGACGTGCAGTGTTGGATTTTACAAAGTATTTTATAATACGATTTTTTGAGGACAACAGCACTGTTTGAAATCGTATACAGATTAATGATCTCATTTCCTTGCGTTGTCTGTATAGAAGTTAGACGTGTAAGTTCGAATAACGAGCATGTCACTAACGACCAAATCAAAGCGCCTTTAAATTAATTTTGTATAGATTCAAGGTCGACATTCCCTTGACTAAGAAACAGATGAAAAGATTCACTTAAGTGTAAATCTATTGACTTTGTAACTAACAATATTAAGTTTAGGGAAGGTATTATACATTTATTCAAATATCGATTCCTAAGTTTGAAATATGTTTAATTGAATTGAATAGACTTTAGAGGTGTTGTAAACGATTTCCTTTGCCAACATTTGGGGATTACTGAGTCATCCATCCATCCATCCATCCATCAGCCTTTTAAAGTCCACTGCTGGACATAGGCCTCCCCATGAATGGGGGATAGTGCCGTAATCGCCACTCTTGGCAGGCGGGTTGGCGATCGCAATGGATTTTGTTAATACTCGAAGGAGTGCTGCTGCCCACTCCCCCGGTTATCCCTCAGACAGCTCTTACGACTCCCATGGGTGGAGAGGGGTGGGACAATTCTAAAGCCGGCCTCACACGGCCAGGATGGATTATTTATTTATATATATTATCCAGCCGGATTACTGAGTGCTCTCAATATATATATTTCATCCTATTATTATGACTAAAATTATCTGAATAAGGTTTGAATATACAATGTAGTTTGTTCTAGTTGAAATTAAAGAGTTAACGGATTTAATGAGTTTTCAAGGGCTCATTTCTTGATACCTTAATAGACCCGCCTTTTAATTAAAGTATTTTTTAAATGATTTGTAAACGCGACGAGCGGTCCATTTTTGTTCGAAAGTATCGTCTATATTTTACATACATTCAGTCAAGAAAGTATTGGGAATGGATGATTTGTTTGTGGTTCCAAATTAAAATTTTTGTTTTTTTTGTTGTTGTTTAATTGGCACAACTGTTATCCATGTTGGCGCGGAGTTTGAGTTGTATCTGTTATTTTATATTAAATACAGTGCTGTTTTTAGTTATATCATATATAGTGTGTATTGCGAATTTCATACACAAGACAAAAACATCGAACAAAGAGTTTGTCTTAAATTTTGCATCGCCAATGGAATTTCGTATTCAGAGTCACTGAAAATGTTACAGAAGGCTTACGGTGTATCGATTTCACCAAAAACACGTGCTTATGAGTGGTACAAAGCGTTTAAAAGCGGTCGAGATGTGATGGAAGATTTGCCTCGCTCTGGTAGGCCATCAACGTCTGCAACTGAAGTTAACATTGCAGAAGTGAAGGAAATAGTGACTCAAAATCCTCATTCAACTTTGAGAGAGATAGCCGCCGAACTTTCTCCGTGCCGTGTCTCACGAGTCGATCCGTACCATTTTAAATAATCACTTGGGTATGAAACATGTTTCCGCTCGGCTAGTCCCAAAATACCTAAATTTTCTCCAAAAACTCAATCGCATGAGAGTCGCTGAGGACATGCTAAAACGAGTCAATTCCGAACCATCATTAATGAAACGCAATGTTACTGGTGACGAGACGTGGGTTTACGAGTTTGACATGCAAACTAGTCAACAAGCTTCGGAGTGGCGACTTCCAACTGAACCGAAACCGAAAAAACCACGCTAAAGTCGATCAAAAGTCAAAGTCATTTTGACTGTTTTCTTTGACTATCGCGGTGTTGTGTACTTGGAAATCTTGCCAGAAGGTCAAACGGTAAATAAAGAATATTATTTGAGTGTTATGCGGTGTTTAAGAGAGCAAATTCGACGAAAAAGGCAGATTTGTGGAAAGAAAATTCTTGGATTTTGCACCACGATAATGCGCCTTCGCACAATGCCAATTTTTGTCCAAACACTCAACAAATACCATCGAGCAACCACCATATTCACCAGATATGGCTCCAGCTGACTTCTTTCTTTTTCCTAAACTCAGATTACCACTTCGTGGCACCCGTTTTCAATCGGTAGAAGACATAAAGGAGAATTCGTGGTGAGAACTGAACTCAATTCCGGAAACAGCGTTTAAAAAATGTTTTGATGATTGGATTATTCGTTGGCGTAAGTCTATCGTTTCTGAAATAGCATACTTTGAAGGTGATAATATTTATCGTACTGTTAGCACGGAAATGAATTTAGCCTTTTTAAAAAAGAACTATTTATTTTACACACTTTTATATTATATTAAACAATCAGAGAATTAATTATTTAAGGCAACCGCTCTTTTCGAGTGTTGAACGCAGACTGACTATGAATCCTAACTGAGACTAGGAGCTAAGGAGATTTTGCTTACTAGTCAGGCTAGGGGATGCTTGGGTAGCAGTAACCCTTACATAGTGCGGGTATAACACCTCCCCCCTTAAGAAGAGGCTTTGAGGTTTAATTTCAAAGGCTCTACTATACTCTGGTTCTGAGTGGAGCAACCGGGCTAACTGTTTGAATTTCGGGGTCTAGTATAGTTGTCATGTCATGTATGTTTATGTCTTCAGGGTTTGTGGGAGTCGAGGCTTTGTTAATATTAAATTTAAACTGAAAAGGGCGGTTTTTACGAATATTACATACTTTCTTAATAGCTAGGTGAGATATGAATACAGTGATAAAAATGAAAACTATAATTATAAGGATTGAGTAATGCGTCCCGTATTCTATGATATGCGGCTGTTTTTGAAATTCTATATTTCTTAAATCACTTAAAATAGAGTCCAGTTTGATTTTGTTTTCAGAATGGAAATCATCCAGGTCTATGTCATGTAAGTGAACAGGGGACACATTGTCAATCATGTTATCTAACTTAATTATATTACAGCAACTATCGTTAATTAAATTAAAGTCTGGAATGTGGTTGATGGGTGAAGTAATATTTAAAACATTATATTTGGGTATGAGAGTAGTGCTCTTACAGTAACCAATACAATCTTTAGGTATGTGTAATATACCAGTACCTACTATATTACTTTCAAATAATTTGGAGTCCAAACAGTCTATAGATAACTTTTGAGGTTCCGATTGTATATAGAGCCACTTATTATTTGCTAAAGGTTTCCAAACATCAATTTTACCTAGAATTGTTTTCGTTTCACACTGTGGTGGTTTTTCACTGATCGCCTTAGTGAGAAGTTCACTTCCGCACGTGTGCTTAGCTTCGGTAGAGTACACATTCTCAATATCACATATGAAGTTTCCTGGTGTCACAGATTTACATACATTTAAATTATTAAAAACACAGTAGTGTGCTTTGTCAATAGTCATTGCTATGTATTTGTTATCTGGAATAATCAATGAGAAGGAATTAGGTTCTTTAAAATTGTGTGGTGTCGGAAGTGCTAGATTATGAAATAGTACATATTCTTTAGTATTGACTAATGGTACTTAAAGGACGAATACAATCTTACTATTACTATAATAACAAACTAACTTAGAGATACTTAAGACTAAATGTATAGAATTAATATCTAAACTCACGGGCAGCTCTAGTTCACTAGATAAATGCCTATAGTTATTGGCAAGTTCTTGATATAATTGACCTGGCGTCATTATAGCGGGGAGGAGAATATTTTGGCTGCTAAATAATATTGCATTAGTTACGTCTTCTAACTGGAAGGATAAGGTAAGTATTGATGCTTCCAGTGTATTAAATATTTCGTTAATATTAACAAGTATTTGGAGCCCATTAGTCATCTCATTGATGTTTTTAATATTTAACGAAAGCTTTTCTACGGCATCATAAAGGTTGTTCTCGTTTTCTCTGATTTTGAGTAAAGTGTCGTTATAATGTTTTAGTATGGAAGTAGTGACCAAAATATTTTCCTTCATGAGCGAGGCTAGTTGTTTCTCATTGTTTTGTAGTAACGTTATCGCCTCATCGTATCTTATGCCGTCATTTTCGTCTAGGGAACCAAATGTTTGTTTCAGAGCTGATCCTATTCCTCCTATCCAAGCGCTACGCTTGGCCCTATTGTCAATCAGATGTGAAATGGCAGAAAACTCTTTATTCATATCTTGGAACTGTGCCTTTAATGGTTGTAATAAGTTGTGACATTCTAACTCAATTTCTATAATTCGAGTATCGTTACACAGACGTTTGACGGTAGCTAAGGTAGTTTCAATATTTTGTATATGCGGTTTAAAATGTGCAATATCTACTGGAATTAAAATTTGTAATTGAACATTATTTATTTTAAGTTTTCCTAGGTAGTCATAATAGAGGCCTGAGCTTGAAATTATCGGCTGGATGAAATTTCGATGAGATTCTCCCTGAGTTGAGCTGCAAATAATGGTTATGGTAAGCTAAGGTAAGTAAATATATTCTATTTTAAAACTACTATTCTAACTTATTTATTTCTAATTTATCAATATTATTATTATTCCTATATTTAGTTTTATTACTAATGCATACTTATTTTATTTTCAGGTTTAAGGAGATTAATCGCGAAGAGAGTAAAAGGTAAGGTAAAGGTATCTACGTTATATTATAGCTAATGTATCTATGATTTACAGGTTATCACCAATGTTGGCTGGTTTTACCTGATCATAATGGTGTGTTACGTGACGTCTATTGATTAGCAAGGTAAGTGTATTATTACCGTTAATCTTAATAATTTTATAGGGCCCTTTCCAGAGGGGTGAGAGGGCTTTACGCATTCTCAAATGATTTTTCAGGTAGACAAACTCGCCTGCTTTATATTTGACTGGACGAGTATGATTATCGTAGTAAGATTTCGATGATTCCTTAGATTTCCTGATGAATTATAAAGCTTTGTCTCGTGAATGTATTAATCTATTTTGCAGCAAGCGGACATAGTCCGGGTAAGTTGCCCCTGGGGCTTCTTCGTAGACAGAATTCGGGATCACAGGTTTACTTCCAAACATAAGCTCGTATGGAGTATAGTGAGTTGTGGAATGGACAGACGTGTTGTACGTGAGCATGGCTGTATAGATATAGCGGGGCCAATTTGGTTGATCTTGGTCTACAAAGGACCTTAAATATTCCTTGAGAGTCAAATGACTTCGCTCTAAGGCACCCTGGGTTTGAGGGTGATATGGAGAGGCCCAAAGGTTTTTAATTTTTAAGAACTTACAGGTTTGCTTAAACAAGTCTGAAGTGAAGTTTGTTCCCTGATCCGTGAGTATTGTTTTAGGGATACCAAAGATGGATATATAGTGTAGTAGACATTCACTGGTCTCTTCCGCAGTCGTACTACGTACCGGGTATGCGGAGGAGAATTTGGTGAGGTCATCTTGTACCGTTAAAATGTAATTAAGTTTTGCTGGGCCTGCTTCAGGTAGTGGTCCAACAATATCTAAGGATACACGCTGACAGGGTTCAGTTGAAGTGCTGGTAATCAGCATGGGCGCACGGTTCGTTTGTCTAAGGGCTTTGTTAAGTTGACATTGTTGGCATTTCTTTACAAAGTTTTCAATGTCACTACGCATGTTCTTCCAGTAAAACGTTTCCTGGATTCTTTTGAGCATACGACTACTACCAAGATGTCCGGCAATCGGGATATTATGATTGTCCTTCAAGATTTTAGGAATTTCGACAAGAGATGGGTATATGATTTTATCTTTATATATATGTATATTAATGCCTGAATTATTGAAAAGAAAGAGTAGCATGTTATAGATTTTGACAAATTGGTGCGTGTCAAACGGATTTTTGAATTCTGTTATTGCTATATCTGTAGCAATATTCCTGTCAAGGCTTACGATTAGTTCGTTCCTAAGAGATTTAAGACTATTATAAATATCTACGTAAGAGGATTTATCGAAGTGATAGACCTTAAAGAATAGAAAATAGTACGTTTTGTCCTCGTGTTTGAACGATATGAAGGAGCTAAGGGATCTTTCCTTATTTAAGGTTTCTGTGTTATCGGGTATACAGTCGAGGATACCTTGAATGAATGGGTTAGACTCGTCTAGATCAATAGAAGTAGGTAAGATAATTATTTTATATTTTGATTTAGTTATGTTTTCATTATGTTCTACGATTTTTGTGTTAAAAGTATTGTTGTTATTTGTCATTATTTTCAGGAAAGTAGAGTAGTCGTCATCGGGTAAGTTTAAATCTGGAGAGGCGCTAGTGGAAGGGATTGGATCGGCTGCGGCCAGATCGTGAAAGGGCTGTGTTAACTCAGGCACCTATACAGGTAAGTCAGACGTTTCATTTTCAATTTGCATTCTCAACGAGTCGGGGATATTGGAAGGTAAGTTTGTATCGAGTGACGGTAAGATGTCTTCGTCAAGATCGAGATTTGGAGCAGGTAAGTTAATGTCATGTGGTGGTGCGGCGTCGTCATTAGTTTGTAGAAGATCGGGCGTATGAACATTTAACTCATCAGGGTTGAAAGAAGCCGGCGATATGAGTAAGTCCATTAAGTCTTTGTCTAATTCTCTAGTAGAGGTTTTGTTTTGGCTGGATTCAGAAGTTTCAGGTTGGATTGGGTTTACTGGGAATCGAGACAGGGCATCGGCATTAGTGTTTATTTTACCTTTCTTATATTTAATATCATATTCGAACTCCTCCAGTTTCAGACGCCATCGGATGAGTCGCGACCCTGGGTCTTTACACTTGAAGAGCCATTCTAGTGGTTTATGGTCTGTCAGGACAGTGAATCGGTGACCATAGAGGTAAGGCCTGAATACTTTAGTGCCAAAAATTACAGCTAGACATTCTTTTTCCGTTACGCTGTAATTGCATTCAGCTCGATTGAGAGTGCGGGATGCGAAGGCAATGGGACGATCTTGTCCTATAGGGCCTTGTGAAAGTATTGCTGATATTGCGAAGTTAGAAGCGTCACATGTCAAGAGAAAGGGTTGTGTGAAATCTGGGTAGGCCAGAATTGGAGCAGAGATTAATTTGTTTTATAAAGATTCGAAGGAGAGTTGTTGTTCATTGCGCCATTCGAAAGGAGTATCCTTTTTCAAGAGAGAAGTTAAAGGTTTAGCAAGTTTAGCGAAGTTGGGTATAAATCTCCTATAGTAAGAGACTAAACCCAAGAAGGATTTTATATCTTTTGGAGTTTGAGGGGTTGGAAATTCAGATACAGCTTTAGTTTTTTCTGGGTTCGGTTTCACACCGTTTTCACTGATGATGTGTCCTAGATACGCCACTTCTTTGCGTAAGAACTCACACTTTTCTGGCTGAAGTTTTAAATTGAAATTACGGATTCTGTTGAATACGGCATTGAGGTTGGAGATGTGGGAACGGAGATCATGGGAGTATATCACAATGTCGTCAAGATGTACAAAGCAGCGATTACATTGGAGACCAGAAAGGCAATTATTCATAAGTTTCTGAAAAGTAGAGGGCGCATTTTTAAGCCCAAATGGCATTCTATTAAATTGGTAATGTCCTTGAGGTACGGAGAAGGCTGTCTTAGGAGCGTCTTTGGGGGAAATGAGGATTTGATGGAAACCGGAAGTTAAGTCTAGAGTAGTGAAGTATTTGCTATTTCCTAGTTGGTCAAGAATTTCCGATATCTGTGGAATGGGGTAAGTTTCGCCTACAGTAATATCGTTTAATTTTCGGTAATCGATGACAATTCGCCATTTGCGTTGACCCTGCGAGTCTGCCTTTTTCGGTACTACCCAAATCGGCGAGCTCCAGGGAGAGGAAGATGGTTCTATGATATTTTGATCGAGCATTTTGCTGATTTGCGTCTCAACTTCCTTCTTATGACATTCCGGAAATCTGTACGATTTGGTGTGAATGGGGATATCGCTATTTGTCCTAATATGATGTTTAATCGCGGATGTGTAAGTTAGTTGATCATTAGGAAGGTAGAATATATCGGAAAATTGGGAGCAGAGTTCTACAAGAGCGGTTTTCTCTTCGTGGTTGAGGTGAGTTAGTCTAAGCGAATTAATAACCTCGTCGGTTCTTTTAGATATCTGTCGGCTTAGTCGGCTGTATTAACTGGATATGCAATTGAATGTAGGGGTTCAATAGTAAGATTTAGATTTGTTTTAACATTTGCAAAAGATTCTGATGTATTAGCTACGGTTATATTAACACGGTTGTTATCTTTTATTTTGACAATGCAATTGGATACTAGTATGTTTTCAGAGATGTGTTGATCAAAGATTAAACCTTCTTTTAAATTGGTCTTTTGTACTGAGCATTCTATTACTGCTTCAGTGCGAGGTGGAATAACAAAGAATGGCTCGGAGAATAGTAATTTAACTCCATATTTACCTATTTTCAGGACATCATGTGTATAATCTATCTTGCAGCCAAATGCGGTTAGGAAGTCTGTACCAATGATACCATCGTAAGGTAAGTTGATATTTTGAACAACGTGAAATTTGAATTTTAGATGTTTCCTGTCCAGCATATTTAATTTTAATTGGAAATGACCTATGGTTGGCGTCGGTTCGTCGCCCGGGTCTATACCCTTGAGCTTGATAGATTCTTTGACTAGTTTCTGGTTATTTCGTATGCTAGATTCTTTTAAGAGACATATTGTAGAACCTGAATCGACCAATAAAGATAAAGGTATGTCTGATGCTTGCGTATCCATTAACCCGTCAACTGACAGGATTATTATTTACTATTATTTCAACAAGTTCTAAACGAGCGTTAGACTCCCGGGAGTCTTACACGTGCCGGCCAATAGCGCGCCAAGGCCACGCGGCGCCGCGAGAGGCCACGCGCCGCAACGGGTGGCCGTATTTTTCTAAAAAAAATCTAAAAAAAAAACTACTTACCCATTGTTGAAAAATCCATGTTTATTGTCAAGTATAATAACTATTTTATGCACTAAAACACTTAAAAACACTATCCACTAATTATTATAATAACACTGACTTTATAAAGCGAAAACTTTTCACAAACTTTAATTTTATTTCACTTTCGCGTTGAAATCTCGACTTTATTACCGTCCCGTTCGAGTCCATTGACGCAACTGGCTGACGTTTACGTTTGGGATTTATTTCTCGTTGATACAGTATATATAGGCTTAGGCAAAAATCATGAACAGCTTGTAGAATGAACAGTCTGTATCGGGCAAAAATTTTAGAGTAGATAGCATTGAAAGTTAAGGAGTAGGAAATAAATTTTTAGCGCCAAATTTTTTTGCGACCGCGCGCGCGGCTCGGCCCTTTTTTTTTTTGCGATGTTGACTCTTATTGCAAGCTTTGGAGATTCTTTTGGACTTTTTTATCAATTGTCGAGGTCATTGATCCGAGACTCCCGGGAGTCTAACGCGTTTCAAGCGATTAACACGTGTGGTAAGAGTCGTTTCGTCGTATCGATATGGATTTCATAAATTTCTTTATTCGCTTCATTCGAAACAGCCTCGAAGTCGTTGGTACTATGCGAATTCGGTTCAGACGTGTTTATTGAAAGGGCACTTGCTTGGGGCTGGTTACCCGTGTGGTCCCTATGAGAAAGAGAAAGGGCACTTGTTTGGGGCTGGTTACCCATGTGGTCCCTAGGAGATTGAGAAAGGGCGCTTGCTTGGGGCTGGTTACCCGTGTGGTCCCTATGAGAAAGAGAAAGGGCGCTTGTTGGGGGCTGGTTACCCGAGTGGTCCCTTTGATTGAGAGGCTGTGGTTGTGGTATGGTGTCGGCTTTTATATTTTGTCTCGGGCGACACCCGGACGAGACTCCTACTCGTTTAAAGGCTGGGGGGATTGATCGACAACGTCATGGCCGGCCTCTTCGTTGGGTTGTTCCAGGTAGTTTACTCGTGGAGGCGGCCTATAAGAATTTTGGTTTTGTTGGAATCTGATGCGGTTATTATATTCGCGTCTTTTGCAATCATTTATATTGTGGCCGGTCCTTTTACAGTAATGGCAGAACAAATTAATTTGCGGCCTTTGATTTGCGGGAGTAAATGGTCGCTGTGGAGAGAAGTTATTATTTGGCCTAGAGATACCTGTCCTGAATCTATTAGTATTATTATTAGTATTAGGTTTTTGATCCACTTGTGGCCGTCTATATAGCGTTTGCTGTATTCGTTCCTCGGAGATTGCGAAGTTAATTGCTTCATTTAATGATTTGGGGGATCTACATCTCACAATGTTTGAAATACGGGGTTGAAGACCCATTAAAAAATGGTGGAGGGCGAGATCCTCCATGGCTGCGGTACGACCCGGAAGTTCTTTAGCCTTTGTGGTTGATAATGACAGTTCTGTCAATAATTATGAGAGGTAAATCTCCATGCGTAAGGCGTACTGACTAACATTCTCTTGTGGACCTTGCCTGCTCTCTTGAAGTTCCATCAGGAGATGCGAGTAATGTTTCCGTTCACTGAATTGTGTCTTTAAAAAATCTTTAAGTTGTTCCCAGGTTGTAAACTCTTTTATGGAACAGGCAATTTCCGCTTTACCATTTAATTGAGAAAGAATGAATTTAAATAATATGGGCCTTTGTGCCTCTGTAGCTAATTCGAATGCGTTATCACAGTTCACAAGGAATGAATTGAGAGTTTCCCTGTTGCCATCATAACAAATTTAAATAGGATATTTAATTCTAACTCGGCCATTGCGAGTGCGGCGGCTGTCCTTTTCGTGATACGGGGAGAACACAAAGGTGATTTATTTATGCTATCGCTTGCGACCTGTTCTGTTTCGGGGATATCGATGTGAAGTTTGTTGTCTTCGGCTTTTGGCACTTTTGGCATAATTAATTTACCGAAATAAGTTTAAGAGAACAAGTCGCAATATACAGTAAACATATATTCAAATTCAACAAATTAATTAGATGGAGATACTTAAATATAAACGGAACCCTAATTCTAAGACAAAGCAATGACCAAAGACTTACAGTACAAGTGCGTGGGCGACCGATAAGAACGCGACGGCGGGCAGGAACATTCCGACGAGATAAGGATGAAGTCCGTCTCAGCTTACAGATTGTTGAATATAATTGAAGAATATTTCGTTTTGTAGATGCAGAATCTCGAGGTATGAACGAAGGATGGTGAGTATTTCTTCTTTTGCAGTAAGGAGTTAGGAGTAACTTTTCTGCGTGTATGCAGGTGGATGGTTGCGCCTCAGGATGCAACGTGATTCTTGTTACAGAGATATTATCTTCGGGATCTTGCAGGATTCTTGTAAAAACTGGTAGAATGTGACACAGCGGCTTTATATACTATACACGTTTCACACACTAGTTCACTGGATAATATTTTGAACACTATTTATTAGTTTTAAGTTTTATGTTCACAGGATTAGATTTTGTAGGACACGGAGCGAGACTGCGGAGCGGAGCCTAGGCACTGGGGAATTCCGTATCCCACCGCTGCCACCAAAATATGTTAGCACGGAAATGAATTTAGCCTTTTTAAAAAAGAACTATTTATTTTACACACTTTTATATTATATTAAACAATCAGAGAATTAATTATTTAAGGAAACCGCTCTTTTCGAGTGTTGAACGCAGACTGACTATGAATCCTAACTGAGACTAGGAGCTAAGGAGATTTTGCTTACTAGTCAGGCTAGGGGATGCTTGGGTAGCAGTAACCCTTACATAGTGCGGGTATAACAGTACGCAGGTCTCTCGTAGGAAACGTGGAGAGGATCGAAAATGTGTCGAGTAGGCTAGCGTAACTTATACTCAGAATAATCAAACGGTATTCGCTGAAGGTCATACAGGTTTACGCACCGACCTCGACTCACTCCGACAACGAGGTGAAGGCCCTATATGAGGACACCTCAAAGGCTATCCACTTGTCTAAAACCTATTTCACGGTGGTTATGGGAGACTTTAACGCGAAACTAGGCAAAAGGACAGAGGATGAGCTAAGGTGGGATACTATGGATTTGGGCAGAGAAACCACAGGGGCCAGATGCTGGCTGATTTTCTGGAGAAGGAAGGCCTCTACATGATGCATTCCTTCTTCAGAAAGCAGCCACAGCGGAAATGAACCTGGATTAGCCCTGATCGTTCAGTAAAAAACGAGATTGACTTCATTTTGTCGGACAAACGACACATATTCAATTATGTCTCAGTGATCAGCAGGGTTAAAACTGGGAGTGATCACCGACTAGTCAGGGGCACCTTGAATATTAGAACAAAAGTTGAGAGGTCACGCTTGATGAAGTCTACGCTCCGACCAACACCTGCCCAATACCAGAACCCCGAGAGCTTTCAGCTCGAACTACAAAATCGCTTTCAATGTCTAGATGAGTGTGAATCAGCAAGCGATATGAACAGCAGGTTCGTGCAAACTGTCCACGCGGTCGGGTCGACCTACTTCAAGGCTCGTCGCGTCAGTAGGACTCGTAAACTCTAGGACCATACTCTCAAACTCATGGAGAGGAGACAAGAAATGACAGGCCAGTCCTCAGCCGGTTGGTCCTGCCTAAGGCGGTTAAACAGACAGATCTCCAAGGCTGTGCGACACGATATTTGCCGATTTAATACTACCCGTATTAAAGAGGCGATAGAACGGAACCAAGGCTCGAAAGTTTTCTCAAGAGATTTGTCTGTTGGTCAAAGCCAGTTGACTAAACTGAGGACCAACGACGGCACTGTCATTTCATCTCCAGATGAGATCTTGAGAGAGATCCAGCAGTTCTATGGACAGTTGTACAGATCCCAGAGCCCTGCTGTTCGCTTGGTCTAAGACCCCAAATCCATGCTAACTGGGCACTTTACCGAAGATATACCGGACGTCAGCCTGTACGAGATCAGAATAGCTCTCAAACAGCTAAAGGGCGGAAAGGCACCGGGTGACGACGGAATTACTATAGAGCTTCTAAAGGCAGGCGAAAAGCCGGTCCTCAAAGCACTCCAGAGGCTATTCAATTCCGTTGTTCTCGGGGACGACGTGCCAGATCAGGAGCGTGGTGGTGCTGTTCTTCAAGAAAGGTGACAGAACCCTCTTGAAGAATTATAGACCCATCTCGCTCTTGAGCCACGTCTATAAGTTGTTCTCGAGGGTCATTACAAATCGACTCACGCGCAGGCTTGACGACTTCCAGCGTCCCGAAAAAGCCGGTTTTCGAAAAGGTTATAGTACCATAGACCACATTCACACGCTACGCCAGATTATACATAAAACCAAGGAATGCAATCGGCCTCTGTGTCTGGCGGTTGTGGACTATGAGAAAGCCTTCGATTCGATCGAAACTTGGGCGGTGCTGCAGTCCCATAGTCAATTTGGCACCGCTGAAGTAGCAGTGCCAAATTGACTATCGGTATATCGAAGTGCTGAAGTGCTTGTATAGAAACGCGACCGTGTCAGTCCGTGTTCAGGACAGGAGTACGAAACCGATCCAACTGCAGAGTGATGTTAGACAGGGAGACGTTATGTCCCCGAAACTCTTCACCGCTGCATTGGAAGATGTTTTCAAGCTCTTGAACTGGATCGGATTTGGCATCAACATCAATGGCGAATACATCACTCACCTTCGATATGCCGACGACATGAACGATCTCAGCAAGGTTTCCCGACTAGTGGGTCTCAAAATAGACATGGACAAGACGAAAGTCATGTCTAATGTCCATGTCATTTCAGCACCGGTCCTAGTCGGGAATGTGCTTCTCGAAGTTGTCGACCACTATGTCTACCTGGGACAAACAGTCCAGTTAGGTAGGCACACCTTCGAGAAAGAAGTCAATCGACGAATTCAACTCGGCTGGGCAGCGTTCGGGAAGCTAAGGAAGATCTTCTCGTCCAATATTCCGCAGTGTCTGAAAACGAAGGTCTACGACCACCACCGTGTGTGTTACCAGTGATGACATATGAAACAGAGACGTGGTCTCTGAATGTTGGCCTCGTATCAAGGCTCAAAGTCGCTCAGCGGGCCATGGAGTGGGCTATGCTTGGTATTTCCCTACGTGATCGAATTCGTAATACGGAGATCCGTAGAAGAACGAGAGTGACCGACATAGCCCGCCGGGTTGCCATGCTGAAGTGGCAATGGGCAGGCCACATCACTCGACAAACCAACAACCGTTGGGGAAAAAAGGTTCTCGAGTGGCGACCACGTATCGGACGGCGCAGCGTAGGACGACCAGATGGACCGATGATCTGGTCAAAGTCGCGGGGAGCCGTTGGATGCGGTCAGCACAGGACCGCTCGTTGTGGCGTTCTCTTAAGGAGGCCTACGTACAGCAGTGGACGTCAAAAGGCTGATGGATGGATGGATTATAGATGGCCTATTTTTATTATTATTATTTTGTTATCGTTAATTAAAATACTTTCAGAAATTGTTTCATAATGTGGGCACAAACAAACAAAAAAATGGTTTTGTGTTCAGATATGCCTAACCTAATGTAGTCAGTATTTACCAAATATCATAAATGTACAGCCAGCTATAAAATAAAAAATGTAAGTATACGATAGATGGTGTTGGTCGTTAAGACAAATGTGATAAGGAGATTCGGATGATCGAAAGATCTGTACTATAGCTCAGTGGTTTAGAGCACTTTCCCGGATTGGAAAAGACACGGGTTCGATTCCCGCTAGTATAAAAAATCTCTTTTTTCTTATTCACAAATAATTTGTACTTTAAAAAGTGGCGGAGCATGTCAAATGCTAAGAAATATAGATCAAAATGTTTAAAAAATCGCACCATCAAATAGTATGAATTTTAATTGCAAAAATGCGTTTTTGATAGATGGCGTTGGTCGTTAAGACAAATGTGATAAGGAGATTTGGATGATCGAAAGATCTGTACTATAGCTCAGTGGTTTAGAGCACTTCCCCGGATTGGAAAAGACACGGGTTCGATTCCCGCTAGTACAAAAAATCTCTTTTTCCTTATTCACAATTAATTTGTACTTTAAAAAGTGGCGGTGCATGTCAAATGCTAAGAAATATAGATCAAAAATATAAGTATGCTCCGGACAACGCTGAATATATTATCAAATTTATCTAAAAGGTTACACCCTTAATTCAACTCAAAATAAATACACACCTATTCGATATGACGATCCTATTACTGTTTATTACAATAATAAAGTTTAAGATCGCTCGTAATATTATGTTTTATATTAATACGAGCTGTAGAGTAACGGAAGCTTAATGGAGAGTTGGGGAGACCAATAAAATATATATTATGTAAGTATCTAGAGGGGAAAGTATCAAAGGGATACACCTCTCAGGCCTACTGTCCTGGGAGGAGTAGTTTTATAAAAGCATTAACGTCACTATACGCTAGCAGTCTGTCAACTGAGCGATAAATGTGATGCTAGTGTCACTGCATGCAGGTGTCAGGAACGGCTTATCGTTCCACGTGCTATATCAGATGGAGATGCTGGATAAGCAAGGCTCAATCACTAGAAAAATGAATCATTTACGTTCTCTAGAAAGAGAATACTAGTGTCTAGGCTGCGATAATTGAAATCTTCAGGAGAGCGCATGCGAGCTTGCCATCCTTTTAGTATAAAAAACAGAATGAGAATTAGTTTAGATAATGACCTTGATGGGCCACGTGGCGTAGTCGGTAGTGTAACCGACTTCCCTGTACAAGGTCGTGGGTTCGATTTCCACTCAGGCCATTTATTTGTGTGATGAACACAGATATTTGTAGTGCGTCTGGGTGTTTTTCTATATACATATAATAATATGTTTGTATTTACAAAATAAAAAGTAATTATGTATTATATCCGTAATCTGGTACCCATAGCTTAGTTTGGAACCAGAGGACGTTGTGTGAAGTCGAATATTGATTTATTATTATTTATTTATTTACCTCCTAAGCAGGGTGATGTTTAATGCAGGAGTTGAAAAAAAAATTGAGAGTTTAAACGTGGCTTATATTTAAGTATCTTGTCGATCTCTTAGGCTTTCACGTGGAATTCAAATCACATTTTTTAAAGTCACCTACGCAAATAATGCTTTCGTCAAACATATTTTAAGATAACAAATAATGATTTAGATCTCGTAATTGCGCAAAGGAATATGTTGTATTGTTATTAGAATATACTTTGAAACGAAAATATTCTAATACAAGCCTGTGCAAACAATCGTATAACTATTTATTCTGGTAATAATTACCAGAATAAATTGTGAGATTCTCTTTACTTGTACAAACATTATTAAAAACGAGATCAACTATACCAATCCAAACACAAGAGACTAGGAATATTATGATATTGTCTGTTATGAAAAACGTATGAAATGAACGCATTACTTTATATATAAAGTTTACTAGCTGCCTTTCGTGACTTCTTCTACGTAAACCTCAGTTAAGTCACTATTAATACGTCACTCTCTGACAGATTAATTATCTTCGAAGATTCTCCCGGGATACAAAGTATATTATATTATTTCCTTTATTTCGTTCAAATATGTTGCCATGTGTTGGAGTGGGTAAGATGCCTCACTACCGGGTACATAGTATACAGGCGGATTGTTAAAGTACAAACTGATAACAATGCGGAAATATGGCAAGTTTTTCAAAGTCAATGCTGGTTAAACAGTCGTCATCATCCACCTTTTTTATTGCACGCCTCATAAGCGAAGCGTTGAGGTGGGTTCTACTCCCGTTTTGCACGGAACAACTGATTTTTCAAACTTAAAATGTCTCTATTTATCATATATTGCACTTGTAAAATAATATCTACACACACATATCAAGAAAAAACACTATTTTTAACACTCATGATACTTTTGATGCCATTTTTGTTATTTAAACTAGTTAAAAAACTGTATGAAAAAAATCTGGCTTGGACGTCCGTGAGTCGTAGGTAATGTATGTTAACACGATAACGACCAACATACTTTACTAATCGAGTCTTTTTTTTTTCGTTTACGAATTATTATGATTAGGAATAGAGCCCTATCACTTTTCACGGTCTGATTCGATGTGGTTTAATTGTTATTAAATAAACAAAAAATAGTGAATATTTATGATCGACGCGACACTAAAATCAGTGCTATCCTTATTTCTTGAGAATTATTTCTATAGACCAATATAGAAGTACTTCTTAAAATTAGCGCTAGATGGCGTATAAGACATGAAATCCACATTAGTACTTTTTGAAATTAGCGCTATCTATGTGATTTATTGAACTACGTAGTAAGACCATTGTGAAAAATAAAGATTATGAGGCGTGCAGTTTTGGATTTTCCAAAGTATTTTATTTCTTTCTTTTTTGTTAAAGCGGGAAAAATATTCCTAACCGCACACCCTGTCGTTCGGGGCAACGAACAGTGTAGTGTGGGGCTCTTATCCACTAAATAAACCCGCTGTGTGCCGTCTCTCAGCCTTTATTAGCGGGCCACTGGAACTATGTTATATTACTTCAGTGGTACGTCATTATCCACCTAGCCTCAGAAATACGGCAACGTATCAACGTCACGCCTCTAACATCAAATGTTATGTATATTGTCACGTGTATTCACTTCAAGTGAGCCAAAAGTTCATTTTTTCGCCCCTTCGTTTGCGATTACTGGTTATGAGGTCTCGGTTCGAATCCTGGGTGGGGCCAGCAAAAAAATATAAAGTTCAAGACATTCTCAATATCAGCTCATCAGCAGTTGGGAAGTTGATGCTGTTTCACCCTAGTGCCCCGGAAAGTCCGTAATTCCGTTGGTCTTACCCTTGATCTCGTTTTGGTCTTCATCCCATCGAATTAAGAGAGTGAGGGAACAGAGTGCACTTTAATATCTCGTGTGTGGTTGGCTGGTGCCTATTGACACTGGCTGCCATAACCGAAGTCGATTTTGGATTTTAGAAATAGATACAAAAACCGTTATGTACGTATCTCAAATAACAGGTTCAATGTAAATAGAAATCCACACACCTGTTTCAGTTCCTTCTTGATTGCTCTAGTGACGTCAATGCTCTTTTTCTGCAGACGTTTGACAGCCACGATGTTCCCTCTATAAAGTGCTATGGTAGTATGAGCTCGGCGAGGCTCTATTTCGTTCTGAATTGATGCCTAGAGAAAAATAAAAATATAAAATCGTTAGGAGCAACAAAAATATACTCATCCTTACTTAATATTATAAGCGAAAAAGTGCGTTTACACTTTCACATCAAACTATTAAAAAGAAATCGTGAAAGGACATGTGCCATTTACGGCCTGTGGCGGACATAATGTTTTCAATATTTAATATTAAACTAATAATTTATAAAAGCCGTCAGTGGTTTTCTTTTCTTGATAGAACTTTAGAAAAAGATTGTAGTTTAAAAAACTATTATTTTGAATTTGTACTTTACCGTAATGGTTATTGGTGGATGTTTGTTATCTGTTGACAATCAAATAGGATATTGCCGCTACCTCGCTACGCTGAACTGACAACATTAAAAACTTTGGTACTATTAAATTACAAAACAATTTTACGTAATTATTTCTTAAATAATTTCGTGAGAAAAGTAATATGCCTATTTAATAAATTTTTTATAATTATGTATTTAGTGAAAACTGATATTATTAATCAAGAGTAACATTTATGATTCAAAATATTGGCAAAACATTTTACATCAATCTGTCATGTCATTCTACTCATCTACTGTTGTTGTTGTGTATCGTGAATATTGTATTGTGATTTTATGAATGTAAGTTATTATATTTAGTGATATTAAGCCTTATTATTTTTTTATGTATGTAGATATTACTCTATTTATTTATAATTCCATCCATCCATCCACCAGCCTTTCAACGTCTGGCAGGCGGGTTAGCGATCGCAGTGGATGTTGTTAATACTCGAGAGAGTGCTGCTGCCCACTCCCCCGGTATTGCCTCAGTCGGCTCTTACGACTCCCGTGGGTAGAGAGGGGTGGGACAATTTTAAAGCCGGCTTATAATTATGGTGTTATTATTGATCAAATATTCGATTTTGAGGTATTTCAATTTCAAAATTATATCCATCTTAGATGTCTTTTATCTCATCATCCAAAAGTTTTAGTGTGTAAAGAAATACACAAGGCAAAAGGATAGTCATTTATCTTCAAAAAATATTGTTTTATGTATGGTTTTTCCAAGCCGAGAATGTATGAGCATTTGGTACATCTCCTTTACCTACTTTTAATAATTAAGACATGTGCTGTAGACCTGACGTATTTATATTCCGTCTGCGTGGACAGAATTTTATTATATCAAGAGAAGAACATATAATTTTGACTTTTGCTTTAACATTAATATTGGAACAAGCTAACACACACTCACATCACACACTACCTTGTCTGCTCCCTGATGAGTGTTGTAGGCAGAAATGAAGGTCAAGTCTTTCGCCTCAATTCTCCACAGGACAGAAGCCAACTTCTGCTCGTATCTGTAGTGACGGATCATTAGTGCAGCGGCGAGGATCGCGGCAGCGGCTACTGCGACTGCCGCTGACAGAAGAACAGGGTCGTGGGGCAAGGAACACTTGACTCCGTCAAAGCCACATTCAGGTTCTGCAACTGGTGGGCCATCGCCAATCCATGCTATCTTGTTTGCGCCAACTAATTCCTGAGTAAATAATAATACGCTTTTGTAACTTCGTGTAATTTTTAGCGTAGGTTATTATGCATGCATTACCTCTGTTTGCATATAGTAATGGATTATTTCTAAATTTTGCCATTACATGACAATATTGTTACAGTATCTTATTAAGAGCAACACTTATTTATAATCAAAGGATGTAGTAGATTAAGTCGGCTTGGACTGAAAATCAACCGCTGGCGTGTCTCATGTCGGCTAGTTGTTTCGAACACCATTTTGTTTATTTTTTAATTTTCTTTTTGTTTTGCTTACTAAATTGTCATCGTATGAATATTGTAAACAAAATTAAATAAAGGTCTTTTCTTTCTTTCTTTCTATTTAAGCCAAACAACTTTTATCTATCAGCAATACAATAAAATAAACTACATGAATTACAATATCAAGTCATGTCATAATAAATTACGGATATGAGAGGGAAAACACGCCACCCGTAAAATTGGCAACTTTGCATCGATGCATCACGGGCTTCGGCGCACCTTTGGTAGAATTTAGGTGTAGTCGCTCAGTGGCCTAGAGCTCTTTTTGGCTTTACGATAATAGTAGTAGTAGGTAACTACTGCTACTGTTTCTATATATAAATTCATTTTTATACAATAGTTTAGTCCATTTAAGAAGGCTAAAGTCAGTCCATTGTCCAGGACACAAAGACTGCATTGAGCGTCTTCAACATACTGGGCCGCACGCACCGCGAGTGTTGGGGAAGTTTTATACTTCATGTGTGATCCAAAATATTAACCTGGCGATACTGCTGATATTGACAATTATAGATCTAGATAACTCAGATTTTGAGAGTACAGAGAGTTACATAATTCGTTATTCGATCACGTCTGTCAATTGTAAGTGCTATATTATCATAGAGGTTATGACTTGATGCCCTACGATATAATATTATGGGACGAGAGATAATAAATTGCCTTGCTTATACCAGCAGGAATGGGCCGGCACGATCGGAGAAGTACCACTGTCTCACAGAAATTAAACAACGGCAGGTACTCTGCAAGTACTCCTGATGTTGTGTTTCGTTCAGCGAGTGAGAGTGCCGGAGGCCCAAACCCGTTCCCTATCCTCTCCTTAGTATCTTTCCTATCCTTTCCTTATTAACATTCCGCTCTACCTCCTATCCCTTTCCTTGGAGATGGCGACGCGCAAATGATGCCGTAGGTGTTCTTAGCGTACCACTGAAGGAATATAATATGGTTCCGGTGGCCCGCCAATAAAGGCGGAGAGACGGCATACGGTGGGTTTATTTAGTGAGTGAGGGGGTACACTACCCTGTTCGTTGCCCCGAACGATCGGGAGTGCGGTTAAAGGTGTTGTCAGCGTCTATAGGCTACGGTAACTGCTTGCAAAAGCCACGTGCTTGTTTGCCATCTACGTGGTAAAAAAATAGATATCAGGTGCAGTGTGTACAATGTCGGATCCCGTATAGATTGGTGTGCGGTGTGAGAGCGGGCGGGCTAACTTCGCACTAATAAATAGTTGTACTTAGTAATCTATCCAAACTTTCAAATATAGCCAGTTTAGTAACTAACTCAGCCAAGAAACCTAGAAACTGCTCGTTTAATGTTAGTTAATAATTGAAGTTGAGTGAAGTTTGATAGCTTGTATAAATTTGTAGAGTATCTTCCATCGATCCTCGTGTATTTGAGTGCGTTCTATGACTTCTATGAAATTATTTTAAGAGAACTAAGTCTAAACATGCCGTGTGGGGCGGCTTTAGAATTGTCCCATCCCTCTCCACCCATGGGAGTCGTAGGAGCCGACTGAGGGAATACCGGGGCAGTGGGCATCAGCACTCCCTCGAGTATTGGCAACATCCACTGTGACGCCAACCCGCCTGCCAAGCGTGGCGATTACGGCACTATCCCCCAAATAAGCGAAACACATGTTGTGGCGTTGTCTTGGGGAGGCCTATGTCCAGCAGTGGACGTCGAAAGGCTGATGGATGGATGGATGGATGGAAGTCTAAACTATGTGTTGTTTTCAGATTATTTGGAAGTTTTTCACTTTGTAAGATAATACAAAATGGGCTTGAACTGCTTCTTATTTTAAAATACTGTTTTAAATAAGAACATACCCCATTTTTAAACGACTTCAAAATAGGAGGAGGTTATCAATTCGGCTGTTTATATTTATTTTTTTGTATGTTGGGGCAACGACTTCAAACACATCTGTAGATGTCTAGCACGTTAATCGTATGTAAATACTTATAATTTTTTGCTTTTAAGGTCCTGGGAGTTTTTTAAAAGGTGTTTTTCTTTTTTTGAACTGAAAGCTTCTATAAAAAGGTTTGGATAGGGAGTAAATTCATGTAAGTCGTCATCAACATGGTCACGTGGTTACGTATAATTGTTGCTCACAGTATCGATAGATGTCAAAACTCGATAAATGTAAACAGTTTTGATTTACAAGTTTTAATTTAAGATCAAACAATTAATTTGGATATCCAAAAATAACAACTGTTTCAACACAAAGTGTGAAAATGTGAAACCGAAAATAACAGTTACAAGCAGGATTTTAACCTGCATCTCCTGGATGCCGTCCAGATGCTTTGCCAATTCAGCCATCGTGACAATTGCTCATAACTGCTAATCTCGATAACACATTAATACTTAACGTCTTGAGTGACGCCTGCGCCTTCTGTCTGAAGTATTTACATAAATTATACCAACCAGGTAAACTTAATTTCATAATTAAGATTTTTACCTAATAATGGCGCAGCCCTACAAATATTTAGATATTTTTATAGGTATATGTTTTTAGCATTTGACATGATTAGCCATATACATCCATCCATCCATCAGCCTTTCAACGTCCACTGCTGGACATAGGCCTCCCCAAGAGAACGCCACAACGAGCGGTCCCGTCATCGGAGATAATGCCGTAATCGCCACGCTTGGCATGCGGGTTGGCGATCGCAGTGGATGTTGTTAATATTCGAGGGAGTACTGCTGCCTACTCCCCCGGTATTCCCTCAGTCGGCTCTTCCGACTCTCGTGGGTAGAGAGGGATAGGACAATTCTAAAGCTGGCCCCACACGGCCTATACATTAAACACAAAGTGTGAAATAGTGAAATCGAAAATAACAGTCACGAGCAGGATTTGAACCTGCATCTCCTGTATACTATCCAGATGCTTTACCTAATTTACTTAAACTACAAAAAAAATCTAAACACTACTTACAGGCAGTAAGTCCGAGGAATTACCATATCTGAATGTGGCAACGGGCTGCGCGCTCCAGCCCCCTGGAACTTTAGGGTCTGCTAGTAAACCGATGACTGTGAAGTTACCTTCTGCATCTCCAGCGCTGTCCATGTTCACCTGGTGTTTTTACGTAAAAAATATTCATGTCAATAGCTATATAGAAATGAACAAGCAAGCCGCCAGGAGACGCTTGTTGGACGTCTAACAAGTGTTATCTGGCGACCTGACGTGCATAGAACATCTAAATTTATATTTATTCTATAGGATATTTTATAGAAAAACTTTAGTTTAACCAAAAATGTAGATATTTATTTTTCACTTATTATATCTACTTACTACTCATCATGGTTATAATCAATTGAGGTCCAAATCCCTCTTTCTATCCTTTTCTTATTATCCTTCCTCTCCACCTCCTAGCCCTTTCCTTTGAGATGGCAACGCTCGAGTGAAGCCTCTGGTGTTGTTAGTGTCTATAGGCTACGTTAACCTATTACCATCAATGGGCTATACTACATGTTTGCCACCCACGTCTTAAAAAAATCACACATATGTAATTAGTGTCTATTTTAATATTAATTTTTTGATAACACGTATTAAAAACATTATAGTATAATAGATACTAATTATACAGCACATGACGCGTAGATCTATACAGCACGTTACACGTTGACCCACACAGCAAGTTACGCGTTGATCTACACAGCACGTTACGCGTAGATCTACACAGTACGTTACACGTAGATCTACGCGGCACGTTACTCGTAGATCTACACAGCACGTGATGCATATATCTACACAGTCCGTGATGCGAAGATCTACACAGCACGTTATTCGTAGATCTACACAGCACGTGACGCATAGATCTACACAGCCCGTGATGCGTAGATCTACACAGCACGTTATTCGTAGATCTACACAGCACGTGACGCATAGATCTACACAGCCCATGATGCGTAGATCTACACAGCACGTTATTCGTAGATCTACACAGCATGTTACGCGTAGATGTAAAATTGTGTGGATGGAGGGGGTTTGAAGTCTGCGTCGGTGGTAATTAGTTACTTTAAAACCTGATTTTAAAATTAATGTTTTACTAAATCGTTATTAAAATATAAGCAAGAGAAAGTATAAGTTTCAGTGTACGTTGGAAATAGTTCAGTGATATCAAATAAACAAAACTATATTGCGTAAAAGGTTAATTGAGTGGCTGTAATTAACTTTGAATACCCACTATTGAATTAGTGTCATCAGCTGATTGCAAATACATACAATAACTTATCTGAACCATATTAATATTTGAGTATTAATTGCGTATTACATGTTTTTTGACATTGAATTAATTATAAAGGTATTTACTGTGTGGTTTTTATGGCACCAAGTAGTGTCTGTGACTAGCGACATCTATCGGTTACTAAGTTGGGCACATAATTTGTTAATAAGTACAATTATATACATTAACGTAGAAAATAATAAGTAAGTGGTAATCCTCGATACTTGACTGTTATTATACACCACTTCCTCATTGCTTGTAGATTTACATTTACTGTGTAAAATGGCGAAATGCGGCGGCTGTGGGAAATTTATTTCACAAACAGATGCCGCTAGGTGTCAAAAATGTAATGTAATGAACCATCGAGGATGTGTAAACTTTCCACAAGCCAGTATTATTTCCTCATCCTGGCGATGTCCCGAGTGTACTAAAAATGTGGTGAGGGATAATAAACCTGAAACACCAATCCGGGTACGAAGCCAAAATATAAATAGTCCAACTGAGGGGGAAAAGCTCGGTGAATCTGTGGTCGAGTCAAAGCCAGCAGAGGAAGTTAACGATTTAGCTAGTAATTTACAATTATTTAGCGAGGAACTGCGATCGGTGCGTATTGCAGTTATTTCGTGCTGAGATGGCGGAGTTAAGGTCTTCGTTGAAATTATGCAATGATCGTATGGATGGCTTAGAGGCGCGTGTAACTGCTATAGAACAACGAAAACTAGATGCCCTGACAGAAAACCCACGAGTCGACGCAGACATCTCGGAACTCCGGCGTGAGCTCAACGACCGTGACCAGGAGCTTTTAGCTAACGATGTAGAGATAGGAAACTTGCCTGAAACACCTGGGGAGAATCCGGTACACTTAGTGGAAGTGATCGCGACTACATTGGGGGTCACTATCGAGGAGCGCGACATCTTGAGTGCCGAGCGCGTGGGTGCGTACACCGGGCCGGAGCGCCGCCCGCGCCCCCTGGTGGTGCGACTGGTGGGCCGCCATACCCGTGACGAGCTGCTTGGTGCCGCGCGCGTGCGCCGTGGCGCCACCTCGTGGGACCTAGGCATCGCCGCACAGTCACGCCCATTTTATGTGAACGAGCGTCTTACTAAATACAACAGGCTGTTGTTTCGGAAGGCGCGTGAGGCTGGGGCCCGCCAAGGTTGGAAGTTTGTGTGGACAAAGCGCGGAGCGATTCTGGCGCACAAGGAGCCCACTGCGCAAGTCTGCACTATTCGTTGTGAGGCAGATATATCACGCCTTATTGGAGTGGAAGCAGACATTACAAGTTAAATTTTTAAATGTTACTATAAGTTGTATGCTATCTTTATTTTTATTTCGGAGCGTAAACATGTTACACTATGAAAATCTATTTGAACTATATAGCCTTAAATGTGAAAATTATACAAGTAGCAAGGTAATCACAGTCTGCCATAGTATTGTATCGAGTTTCGTTTCGTTATGTTTGACGTACAATTCTAGGATCTTGGTTGCAAGCACATCATACCAAAAATTAAATTACGTTACTTATGAAATATTTATTATATATCATAAATATTATATATTCTATTACAATCAATATTACTTATTAATCTACTTATATATTAACATAATAAATGAAATGCTTTTAATTATACTATGTCTGGATATATACATGCTTTACACTATTTCAATGACTTATTTACAAAAACACCTTTATAATAAAAAAATCTAAAAATTGTATAGATATTAATAATATAAACACAATTATATTTTTTTAATTTTTTTCGTTTCTTTCCCTAAAAATCATATGAAATTAGGATTGCATAACGCAGGGTCCTTAGCAACTAATCATGATGAGTTTTTGTCGGCAATGACACACCACTCTGTAGATATTATGGCAGTGAATGAAACATGGTTGCGACCGGGGGAAGAAGGCAGGGCTCCTATCGTACCGGGGTACCGGCTCAGACACGTGCCGCGACCTATGACTGTCCGAGGAGGGCGGGGTGGTGGAGTTGCTTTTTACTTAAAAACTGGCGTACATGCACGTATCAAACCTCATTCTGACCACTCCGATGTCGAGCAGTTGTGGTTGACATTAGGTGTAAAAGGTAAAAAGCTACGAATAGGTACTGCTTATCGGCCGCCATGGCTAGATACGGACAAGTTTTTGGATGCAATTACTGACAGCATTAGTGCATTATCCCCATATGACAATATAATTTTACTTGGAGATTTTAATATAAACGTATTAGACATAAAATGTGCCAAGACTAAAAAAAAATCGCAGTTTCTTGATTATTGTAACCTCTCGCAAATAGTACGCTCACCAACACATTTCGTAGGCGACAGTGCCACGCTTATCGATGTTATATGCACTGATGTTAGTTATCGAGACGTGGCAGTGGAGTTTACTCCAGAGTTGGGTCATCACGCCTTTGTTACTTTTTACACAAATATTAAAAAAAATAAAGAAAAGCCTCAGTTAGTTACCATAAAATCACTAATGCAAATAACAACTTCACAACTGACTTGGGCCTAATGAGAAAAATCCATTAGCAATCAAGTGTTTCCACTTCAGTGGAAAAATGCAATTATTCGGCCCATCCCGAAGAACAGTAATCCCCAGAATGTTGCAGACTTAAGGCCCATAAGTATTTTTTTCTTGCATTTCGAAAGTGTTGGAACGTGTTGTATACCTACAGGTCACTGAATATCTGGAGTCAAACAAAATCCATCCTTCCTATCAATCGGGATTCCGTAAAGGTAGAGGGACTGCTACAGCATTAGCTGATGTAGTTGGAAACATTCTGGAGGCTCGGGATCGTGGTGAAGGCACGATACTTGCACTATTGGATTTTTCCAGGACCTTTGATACCATAAATACTATAATGTTACTATCGAAGCTTTCATTCTACGGTTTTGAGCCCAGTGCCATCATGTGGTTTGACAGCTACTTGTCTGCAAGGACGCAGTTTGTTGAGATACGTAAGGGGAACGGTATCACAGAAACATCTTCAACACGTCCAGTAATACGTGGTGTGTCACAGGGCTCCATTTTAGGACCCCTTCTCTTTATCCTATACAGTGCTGACATTATTGAATGTATCAAAAATTGCAAATTAAATGTATGCTGATGACATACAATTATATCTGTCCTTCAGAAGCGAAAATACTGGGCTTGCTGTCCAAAAAATCAATCAAGATTTAGAGAGGGTGATTGCGTGGGCAGAAAATAATTCTCTGACACTAAACCCACTGAAAACCAAATTTATGGTGCTGGGCAGTAGAAGACAGATTAGTGCTATTCTCGCTAACAACCCGGTTATTAAATTAAAAGATAATAATATTGAAAGGGTAGAAGTTGTATGTAACTTATGGCTCACTATGTAACCGGACCTGCGCTTTGAGACGCATATTAGCAACATCCTTAGGCGATGTTTTTACAGATTAAAAATTCTTTACAGGATCCGACAATACCTAAGTTCCCCAGTACGAATAAGGCTAATGGAGACACCTGTGTTATCTACGGTCCGTGTCTATTGGCAAGGACAGAACGCCAAGTCCAGCGCATTCAGAATGCATGTGCCCGCTTTATATGCACAACACCGCGACGAGCACACGTTACACCTTATCTCAATAAGCACCACTTACTGAAAATGTCTGCTAGGAGAAAGCTACACTTAGCAAGTCTACTGTTTGGTGTAATTAAAACAAAGCAACCTGAATATTTGTATGAAAAATTGAGTTGGAAGTGCCAACATTACTTTTACACAATCCGTTACACATCTAAGCCGCTCAGAATTTCTAAACATAGTACAACTGCATACTGGGGATGCTTCAGATGGGCTGCCACTCACATATGGAATGATATTCCGCCGCCCATAAGGGACCTTAAAACAATAAACACTTTCAAAAAAAAGTATAAAGACCACTTAAATAAGCAACAATTAACCTAATATAGTTACCTTACGTTAATGGCCCATTAATGAACCGGCATTCCTCCTGCAGCGAATAGCATACCACATCTATTCTGCAACTTGCTGACCACATCAGTGCAATACATTGTTTATGTATGTATTTAGCTATAGTTTTTTCATGCCTAAGCCACACGACTATTTTGAGCATGTTCCTTTTATTTTATTTTTTTATATTAATTGTATGGTCTTGCTACACTTTACGTTCATTTTATGAATAATTATTCTATATATTTTAGTAGTTATAGTATGTATTTATCGTAATTAACAGTTGTAATAAGGTGTGTAATGATCTACCGTCTACTGGCGTCATGCCTCACCGAGTGTTGAGGCTCCACTGAAAACCAGCGCGGTTGTGCCCTATGTGTGGCCGCTTATTGCTGAGTGGTGACCTCATTGGTCCAACAGAGACATACCTCGCAATAATGACATGTATATTACCTAAACTAGTTACGGACATCCTTATTTGTGTAATTAAAATAAGGCTCTTGACTTTTTTTTCTCTCTCCTAATTGTCTGTAACCTGTTTATATCTTTGTTGTGTCTTCTGTTTGTAAACAATAAAATATTTTTCTTTCTTTCTAGATCTACACAGCACGTTACGCGTAGATCTACACAGTACGTTACACGTAGATCTACACAGCACGTTACTCGTAGATCTACACAGCTCGTTACGCGTAGATCTACATAGCACGTGACTTATAGATCTACACAGCACGTGATGCGTAGATCTACAGAGCACGTTATTCGTAGATCTACACAGCACGTTACGCGTAGATCTACACAGCACGTGACGCATAGATCTACACAATACGTGATGCGTAGATCTACACAGCACGTTATTCGTAGATCTACACAGCACGTTACGCGTAGATCTACACAGCACATGACGCATAGATTTACACAGCACGTGATGCGTAGATCTACACAGCACGTTACACGTAGATCTATGCAGCACGTTACGCGTAGACGCTCATATACGTGACATTGTTTTGTATCGTTGTATACATAAGTCGCCTTTATTGAATGTATAGCTTTCTTATTCATTCTCTCTAAATATTACATCTTTCTTGTTCTTATGTAATGAAATACGCCTAAACGTGACCCATCCTTAAATTTCACTCTAACTTAGCGAAGTTTGCCTTAAAGCCTTAGAAATTCCACTTCAAAGGATTAATTGGGATGATTGGAATTACATAATTAGGTCAAACCATTTTGTCAGTTTTATTGATAAAAGAGCCGATAATTATTCATATTTTCTGTGTACTTTACGGTCTATTACAATGAAGACACAAAACTACTGAGAGAAATAAATTTAAACAGGCTAGTTCATATCATAGAAATTGTCACTAAAATTTATGTGAGTCTCGTGAGGTACGCAGTAAAAGATATGCAATTTTGCTGGCATGACGTTAAAACTAAATTGGAATAAAACTTTCTTAAATCAAATAAACCAATAAAAGCTGCTAAAATTGGTATTAACAATTGTGTCGTACGAACTGGGAGAATTACTTATTGCGAATAATAGCAGATGAGCAAGCGACGCGCCTGATGGTAAGTGGTAACCGCTGTTCATGGACTTTGGCAACACCAGGAACAAAGCCAAGCCACCTAGCCCACACTCCCTTATCTCTACATTTATGAACAAAACAGCCTGCCTTCAGATCATCATTATATAGTTCTTTAGTGCGTGTATTAGTTACTGCACCACTTCTAAGCTTTGATGTTTTTTTTCTGAAGTGGCAAGCCAACGTTGGGACAGGACAACGTCTGCAGAGTCCGTTAGTAATAAATATATTTAAAAAGATCGTCGATTTTATCTATTTCTCTCAAGCGCAGTGTGTGTAGTATTTTAGCACTAAATAGGGCTGATAAAAGAGTGGACTGTATGAATGTTTTGATAGCTGATGGTTGGCAGTTGGACTATATATGATCCCACACTTGGAAGAAGAGGTGAAAGAATCAACCGCCTACCTTTATGCCTTCACACGCCAGATCCACGCGGTCAGCAGAGCAGGATCAATGTTCACGGAACGATTACAGCACCAACACCGAGCTGCACGGCAGCTTATGATTATAGTATTGAGCTAGCTCAGTTCACGGAACAGACAGAGTCCTTGAGAAGGTCCAGGAACGTCTTGTTTACGATGTTACTCTGCACGAGCGCACTAGGAGACTACTCGCGACTAACTGTTGTTGCCAACATAACGCGGGTAGGCGGAAAAGAAATACTAGGCGATGGCCAATCACAATCGACCATCCTCATAGCCAAATGGCGGGATCCAACACAGTGATTGATCAATATGTTAGACATCGGCTTGGCTGTATTGCAGAGTATATGAGCAGTAGCTACCGTTTACTATTAGGTGAGCCGTGGCTTATCAGCTACCGTTAGCAATACACAAATATACAATTTGTTATGTCCAACAGTTTAACATGAAAGTTTCGAGTCTACGGAAGAAGCACGACTCTCTCATGCCAACGTATATCAATAACGATAGATATTGGTACTGTTACGTTTCGTTCAACGAGTGAGATCGTCAGAGGCCCTAACCCCCTCTTCATCCTCTATCTAACTTCTTTCCGCACCAAATCTCCGACCACAGGGGTTATGCGTGTCCTCAGTCTTGGAAACACCTGATAATGATGATGATATATCTTAAATTAACCCCTCGGTGTCACGATAGACCACTTTGAGTATCAGTGATCTACGATAGCCGATGCGGGCCGTATGTCTGATTGCCATCCTTGTGATATCAACATAAAACTAATAGACTTTTAAACAGCTGTTAGCCAACTCTGAAACCAAAAAATTGATACAACTCACGTCAAATCCTTGCACAGATCTGTAGGTGGTAGGTCTGAGGAGTTTCATGAGGGAGGCGCCATTTGTTGGTGGTAGACCAGAGCGCATCGCCGCAGTCGCTGCTCGAGCCCACAAGGTCACTGCATCATACAGATGAGCTGCTTCTATTGGCACCTGTGAGAAAGGGGTAAATGTATAAAATACCGCAAGGAGCTGAATGCAGCTCCTTCTTATTACCTAGGCCAAATCGGTAATGTATTGAAGGAAGGTGGAGTCAGGAGTCTCTGAAACCAGCGATCGTGTTTGAAGATAATTATGAATGTTGAGGAAGCGAGCGATGTATGCAAGAATAGACCTCTTGGAACTCTGTTCTTTCTGCCTACCCCGCAAGAGAAATGGCGTGATGATAAGTTAGTTAGTGATTGCTTGACATTCCATTAATTGCCATCTTTATATATTATGCTTTGCGACACATATATGTTTGCGTATTGTATCGCACCCGAAATATACGGTATCATACATTCAACACATACTTTACCACAGAGTTATAGCTTCAAGCCTGTATTCCCCGAAGGGGTAGGCAGAGGTGTATTACACACCCACGATTCGCCAGCTATGTTTAAGTCCCACGTAATAGGGGGCGAGCTTATTGACGTCTACCGGGCACAATTCCAAACTCCGGATTGTTACTGAGAATGTTTCTGTTTAGGAAAAAGCGCAATAACATTGCCCGACCGGGGGATCAAACCCGAGACCTCATGATTAGCAGTCGCATACACTACCGCTACACCACTGAGGCAGTTATAGAGTTATATTATATGTTTTAAGCTTTGCTGTTTGTTTAATTAGTATCGAATGGAAATCGATTTGATATTTTCTAATAATTACAAATTATTAAATCCTGGCAATACTTTATATGAAATTAATATAGGATATGATATATAAGTAATTTTATGACTATTAATTATATATTTTTTTTTGTCCGGTACGAAAACTTATAATACTTGCTTGCTTGAAATTGTATGAATTTAGGTAAGTAATTTATTTAGGCACATTGTTGTTTTTCCTGGGCCCAAAAATGGGCACCGTCCTTTCTTTCCAGAGATAATCACGACCAAAACACAAATATCAAACAAAGCCTTAAGCTTTATTAAATATGTATAGAAAGAAAAATAAAGAAAGAAATCTGTTTTTAATTGCCACTTTGTACTATTGACAGCAAGAAAAGCAAAGCAGCAGAAAAAATAAACTTAAATATGTGATGACCTTATTTTAAAGTGACAATAATAAAATATGTAATACTAACGTTATCAGAAAGTATAATTACAATAAATCTGACCTAATATTTCGGAGATTGAAATTCATACTCACAAAACAGGCTAACCACATCGTCCTATGATATTAAAAGATGTAAAAGAATGTACTTGATATTGAAATTTTCTTTAATAAATAAGACGATGAAGCAATGATTGATTGATGAATGTATATTTTAGAATATACTACGATATTGTTTCCGCCTGTGACTTTACCTAAAACTTCTTTCGTTTGGAATCCTTATGAGCTCTTATGCCTTACTTCTTGTAAAAATACAATATGTTTGTTTTTATATAAACTACGTTTTTAGTTTTTCTCAATTGTATATCTATTATAACTAATTGGTTTTCACTAGTGTGAAGTGAAGCAATGACTGATGTATGTTTTCGTATAACTGTAATTACTAAAACAGTGCAAGCCATGAAAGCCCTTAAAAATTAGTTCAAGAGATTATTCCAACATACAAACGTTCAAAGTTTCCCTCCTTTATAGATATAGACGTGCAGCATGCTTAGTGTTCATGATAAATTAGATACTACTTTTAATTAAATATTACACCCATTGGGAAGTCATGTAATAATAGGGGTTTTGAAAACGGTAATTAATGCGGGCTACTTGACGTTGGGTAACTCCGTATAGGGGAATTGATAACGATAAAAGTAATAATACACGACAATAACGTAAGTGGTCGATAGCAAAGAGTAAAATAATCTGAAAAAAAAAGTCGATAGTTCGAGTATTCTCCATCAAGTATAACCTACATTTATTTTTATCTACTCTTTATAAAACTGTAGCTGCTGTAAATATAGCTGTATCTATAGATTTAGGAAAATTGAGAAAAAATGTCTTGTGTAAAGATATTTCTCCAAAAATATTTATCGAGTTCATATCTGTTTATTTGTTTATGAATTACACAATAACTACATTACAAATTTTGACGAAATGTTTTCTTTGTATAATACCTATGTATTGATTAGATACAAAAACTAATATAAATTTTATTTACATAGATACTTGAGAACCTGAGATATTACCAAACAAGTAGCTTCTTTCCGTGAGTCCGTTATCCGTTATAATGTTAATTAAAAAGCAAGCTGCCTGTTTTTTTTTTTTTATTATTGCATCTAGTGGCTGACGAGCCACGGTCCAAATGGTGGTAAATGGTAACCGTCGCCCATGGACTCGATTATACCAAGAGTATTGTCAAGCCGCTGCTCACCAATTAATTTCTTAGATATGAAATGAAATATAAACGGCTATCTCCTGCTACAGCCAAAACGCAACGATGTGCTTCATGGCCGGTCACACGGGAAATGGTGGTACCAACCCGCTCGGGCCCGATACCAAGTAAGTACTCCCACTTGGTACCCAACCCTACCACCAGTCATGCAATGGATGACAATTGCTTGCTTCCCTTAGTCGCCTCATACGACACCCATGGGAAAGAATGGGGTGGTGACACTTGTATTCTTAGTCCGTCACCACACGGACAAAATGTGTCTAATGATAAACGGTCTCTTTATTGATAAGCCGATAGTTACCATAAATACTACAGACACTAGGATCCCTAGATGTATGTTTATATATAAACATCTATATCGTCATCATCCCCCTGACTTTATCCCAAGCCTTGCTGGGATCCGCTTCAAATCTGTTTGGTTATAGCTGATCTATCAACGATGCGACTGCCTATCTGATCTCTACAACCCAACTAAAGGGACAACCTTACCATAAGACCGGAGTCAGATTTTTTAATCATGTCCTGACAACCTGTAACGGCTATCAGTATTTTATTTGAAGACTGGGAACCACTGCTTAACTTGCCTTCTGAAGTACCGAGGAGGTCAGGTTTCCAGAAATAGACGTCACTTTTTAGTCACCCATCTGACTGCCAGCTGAGTGAAAATTGCTTAACATTGCCGATCGTTTAAACTACAAGTCTTCAAAACTGCAAGTGG
The DNA here is from genome assembly GCA_948253155.1 of Leucoma salicis. Lineage (NCBI taxonomy): Eukaryota > Metazoa > Arthropoda > Insecta > Lepidoptera > Erebidae > Leucoma > Leucoma salicis. The sequence continues at coordinate 3,443,514 of OX411812.1, forward strand.
ACAACTAGCCTACAATCTCCTTGTATAAAAATCTAAGTGTGAGGTGTGGGGACAACTTAGAACACCAAGGACGGGGCAACTTTGAATAGGATATTTTAAGTCACCAGTCATAGTGACGGGTCGATGTTGTTGATGTTTTTTTTATACATCTTATGGCTATATATTTACGTTACTAATAATATATTGTGTGGGAATTCTACACATAACCCAACTTAGGAAATGTTCTTATAGCACAACGCTTTCAAATTATATTTTTGTCGATTTTCTATGTTTCTTACCGATACGTCTTCGAAAATTCTGTGGTAGTTGGGCACGCAGAACGGAGGTGCAGCTGATAGTTCTCTGATCATTTGACACAGGATCCTGCACAATAAGGCAAAGATAATTGGAATTCTAATTCACTAGAAGTCAAATTTCTAAAAGATTTTTTGTTAGAATTATAAGTTCAGCAAGTGGCAAATTAAGTAAACTCACATCAAAGGTCGGTTTTCCCAAAACGATTACAAGTAAAAAAATACAACTTCCCGGCCCTTGTCAATTTCTAGGCACTGAATTAAAATTTAGCTAAAAGTGACAACCCTGAGACAAGCAAGTATGGTAGGTAATCATATCGCGGAATGGGCCGGAGATAGCCTACTTCCCCACTCTTTCTACTATGTCAAAACCCTCTAGGGATATTTTGTATAAAGGTCTTAATGTTAATAAATGCCAGCAGTTTTAAAATTTTTTGAAGAAAGATTATTTTATAGGTATTTTCGGGTGATTCCAAATAAATTAAAAACAAAAAATTTGGGCGGCATAACTTTAGCGAAGGTTGAATGGTTTCAATTTACTTCATTTTCATTTTATTTTAAGACTTTTACACATGCTAGGTATAAGGCGGACTTAATGCCTTAGGTATTCTCTACCAGTCTACCTGGGGCGGAGCAGAAATGTAGTGGTAGGTGCATTTAAAGATAATACTACAATATATAATACTGTAATAAAATTACATATTAATACCGTAAGAATGACTTATATGTAAACTAATAGAACACATACAATAATAAATAAGGTACATAATATACATACATATATACTTACATAGAATAAATATTAAATAGAAGTGAGCAATAATTACAGTGAAGACTCTGCCATAAAAACCTGGAGTAAAGCTCAAGCTTTAAAAGTTTTATGACTAGTGGCCATCTTGATCTCTAGAGGCAATGAATTCCAATGAGGAAACAGAAAAAAGAAAGAACTTAACTCAGTTTTTAGTAATTTTTGGTGACAAATTAAAAAAGTAAAGTTAGAGTTTTAAAAGAAGTTGATAAATGAATGCCACTGTATGCATCTTGCAGCGGCGCTATTTAACGAGAGAGAAAATGATAAGGGCAGTAGGCATGTTCCAAGCTGGGGTTACTCAACGGAATATTGCTGAGGACATTGGAACAAAATATAACGTGATATCAAGGTTATGGTCACGTTATTGGCTTGGTGAAGTGGCTGAAAGACACCCAGGCGGGAAGCGCATAACCCCCTAATGACAAGACCGATTTTTGCAAGGTGCCACGAGAAGACAGCCAAATGTTATGGCCATGCAGTTGGTTCAAAGGCTCCAGTTAGAGTACCAGTTGCTTGTGAGTGACCAAACTTTGAGGAGAAAACTACATGGAGCTAACCTTCATGCTAGAAGAGCCCTTTGTACTTCAGCACTATGCCGAGGAAATCGAGGAAGAAGATTACAGTAGGCTCGTGAACATTTGCTCTGGGAAGATAACCAGTGGTCAGAGTGCTGTTTTTCGCCTTTAATTAAATACACTTTTATTTACGCAATAACAATATTTTTATTTAATTCTGAAGTCTAGCTTGATGGATGAATGGGCTTTAAAAAACATGTTGTATGATATTAATAACTTTAAGTAAATTGAGAAAATCCGAAATATCCCTAGATGGTGTTGATGTTGCTAACCACATAAACATAACCTAAGTGAAAGAGAAATTTACAAATTCAGATATTTTCAAGACAACACTCCCCTGAATAATCAACAGGATGAATGTTTGTTAAAACGCACAAATATTAATTTCCTGGATGATCCCATACCCTTCTAACCTTCGGAAATTAAGTGACAAAGTAAAGAAAATAGAGGGTTTTTTCTGTTTATATATCTTATTCAAGCTTACAAAGAGTTAATATGTAGCATTTTCTCTAGGTACGGAAGCACCAATGAGCCTGATCAAGAAGACAATATAGTTTACCTAGATCCCAAAATGGAATTGAAAATCCTAAAATCGACAAATAATGCAACATTAATTTAAAATAACATCACGAATGTTACTTTGTAAACAGGTACTTACTCGTAATAAGGATTACTGGGAAATGAAGGTGTCAATTTTAAAACTGCTCGAAATGCTAGAATATCATTACTGCTGTTTTGCCCCAGGTGATCTGAAAGGAAAAATATTGTTAATTCTTTTTACTTTTTAATTACTAAAATTACTAAGATAGGCCATGGCTGATGGTAAATGGTAACTACCACTCATGGACTCAGGAATACCACGAGGCATAGTGAAACCGCTAGTGATCATAAAGATCCATCACAACTTTCAAGAGAGGTAGGCATAGAATCGTAAAAGTTTCTTGCATACGAGACCTTAACATACTTAGTAAAGCAACACTTGCACACTCAAAAAAATGCTTTTATAGAACAGAGGGATAAAATAATAAATAGGTAGTAATGCGTGCAACTTGCCATGGAAAGGTCAATGTTCGAGATCTCTCTACGAGATAACATTCGAAACATGAAGCTCCTTAGAAAACTAGAATGCCCCACAGCCCAAACAATTGACGCGTTAAAGTAGATATAAACAAGTCACATGCTCAACCAAACGATAACTGTATTGGAAGAAAGGCAACCCGTATCAGCGCTGTGTAAGATGGCGTCCCAGCAAAAACTATTCCATATACCTTTGTACGTGTATAGGGACAGGATTTATTCTCAAAATGCAATAAATTCACGTATTATTTCAATCAATGATACCAAAGTTATTAATTATGGTTAAATATGTTGGAAACGCCAACATTACTGGGATGAAGTGGCTGCACGAGGCAATACCTTTGGTTTTGGGAATTCTGCCAGGTACCGCGGAGGTGGTCAGGCGGATCGAGGCGCTGGGGCTTAGGGTGGCCCTTGAAAAGTCGGAGGCCCTACTCTTCCATGGGCGCCGACGGGGCCCGCCCGCCAGCGCCTCGATAACGGTCAACGGTGTGGGCTTCCCAATCCAGGCCCACATCAAATATCTGGGCATGGTATTGGATGGACGGTGGCACTTTGACGAGCACTTCCGCCGTCTTGCGCCAAGGCTCGTCAACACGGCGTCCGCCCTCGGGCGACTTATGCCGAATTTGGGCGGACCGAGTCTTGCGTGTCGACGACTCTACGCGGGGGTAGTACGGTCGATGGCGCTGTACGGCGCGCCCGTGTGGGCGGAGTCCCTGGCCGCTCGCAATAGGGCCCTTCTGTGGCGCCCACAGAGGGTCGTAGCGGTCAGGGCAATACGCGGGTACCGCACGGTCTCGACCGATGCAGCCTGCGCGTTGGCCGGAACCCCCCCGTGGGATCTGGAGGCGGAGGTGCTCGCCGACGTCTATCGGCGGGCGTCGACGGCGCGGGCGGGGGGCAGCCGCCCCTCGCCGAGCGCAATGTCATCGTGGCGGGAAGATGCCCGCCGCGCCACCGTCCTAAAGTGGAAGTCTCGGCTGGAGACGCCCCGGGCCGGTCTCTGGACCGTGGGGGCGCTCCGGCCGATCTTGGAAGAATGGGCAGGGCGGCAGCACGGGGTCCTCACCTTCCGGTTGGTGCAGGTTTTGTCGAGGCATGGTTGCTTCGGCAAATACCTGCACACGATCGCAAGGAGGGAGACGACCCCAGGCTGTCACCACTGCGACTGCGACGAGGACTCAGCGCAGCACACGCTCGAGTCGTGCCCGGCCTGGGATGTGCAGCGCCGGGAACTCGTTGCAGTCATAGGCGTGGAACTGTCGCTGCCGGCCGTTACGCGAGCGATGGTTGGCAGTGACAGGGCCTGGACCGCGGTCGCCGCCTTCTGCGAGGCTGTCATCTCGCGGAAGGAGGTGGCGGAGAGGGCCCGTGAGGAATCCTCTTTTGCGGACCCGATTCGCCGGCGGCGCGAGGGGCGGCGTGCGCGCGCTTACTTGCACCTGATGCCGCCCTAGCCGAGGCTGCGGGCGGTGGGGTCGGGGAGTACCCTGCCGTCCGCGGAAGCCTACCGCGAAGGTGCGACGCCCATGTGCGCGAGGCGTCGCTCAAGAGAGGGTGCCCGAAGGGGCAGCCGCCTGCGGATCGCGGTCGTAACGACGCGGTACCCGTGATCCGCCGTAGCAAGGGCGGGTGGAGGCGCACGGTGGGCTTTTAGTGGGTGAGAGCCCCATTCACCCCGTTGTCTCCCCGGGCAGCGGGGTGTGCGGTAGGACATTTTTGCCCACCCAAAATAAAAATAAAAAAAAAAGGCAATACCTTTGGGACATTTGAAGTTTGATACGTGATATGTATAAATAAATAAATTAATATTCACGGACATTTCACATAACGGCCTCTGGTCCTAAACTAAGCTTACGCTTGTGCTAGCAGATTACGGATATAATACACATATATATATATATATATATTGTAAATACATATATATAGGAATAGATAGGAAACACCCAGACGCAGTACAAATATCTTTGTTCATCACATAAATAATTGTCCTGAGTGGGAATCGAACCCACGACCCCGTACACGGAAGTCGGTTACACTACTGACTACGCTACGAGGCCCGTCATACAAACAAATACTGGAAATTTACTGAAATTTATATTTATATAATGAACTCAAGACAATAATGCATACTAGTTGACTCGTGCTGAATTACGCAATATAATACAATTCGTCGAAAAATCTTAGATTCTTCTTAGATGATTTAAATCTCAAATTTTAGAGAAACGGTACATTTTTATACCATAATGCCTATTTTTCGTCAATAGCTTTTATCTCCGTATTAGTCCGATTAGCTTCGAAATGAGGGGTAAATCATGGAATTTAATTAAGGAATAAGGAAGTTCTCGTGGATCGACAGAAAAACTGGCTTGAAAAATAATATATTAGATTACGTCTATAATCTTATCTACAAAAATAAATTATTAAAGACAAGGCGGTAGGGTCACTGAACGACTTAAGACTTAACTGACTTAAGTCTGTCCAACAATATGGAAAAATAATAAAAATGAATAACAATCTTTCATGTATAAACTAGGTGAATGGAAATGTCCGATTAAATTGCATTGAGTGTGCAGACTCTATCCAATTCAAAAATACCTTTATTTCATAGGCATTTAAAATCGTCAAAATTGCTAATAACTAACATGACGCTTCAGGTATATCCGCAACTAATGTCGCGATTTTAATCCTCACAAGCGTCAACAAGGCTTTTTATGAGAAAAAACCCGACAAGAAACTCGTAAGCCACTTTTTTAAATCACCGAATACATAATTATTATACTCTTTGGTGCAGACGCAATTGCGAGTACTCGTTGCCACAAGGTTTTGAACTCGCCGCGTTTCCGTACTATATTTATATTTACTTTTACAATTTGTCTATATTAATACCGGCGGTTATTTTTAAAATATATTTAAATTAACGAATAAATAGAACGTGGTACAAGTAATTCCGAGTTTTATTTTGATAAATAGCTGACCTCTGAGGGCCTATAAGTGGCATAAACGCTAGTCTACAATCGGATAGAATAATCAATCTATGGAGTTGACATATTATGTTAAGGTTACCGTGTGGGGCCGGCTTTAGAATTGTCCCACCCCTCTCCACCCATGGGAGTCGTAAGAGCCGACTGAGGGAATATCGGGGGAGTGGGCAGCAACACTCCCTCGAGTATTAACAACATCCACTGCCATCGCCAACCCGCCTGCCAAGCGTGGCGATTACGGCACTATCCTCCATATGAGCGAAACACACGTGGCGTTCTCTTGGGGAGGCCTATGTCCAGCAGTGTATGTCGAAAGGCTGATGGATGGATGGATGTTAAGTTTACGCTTCTTGTCTACAATGCCTGGACCACCCATTCAAAATATATGTATTTAAAAGTAACATATTTAACCGCTCATATGGATATTATACTTTTCAAATATTGTTATTGTTAACTCAATGGTTACGACAATAAAGGCGAGAGCTAACGGCAGACTGATCTAATCACAAGTACCTACAAACTACTGACAGTAATACATAATTTATAGCAATCAACTCTCAAACGTTATAGTTATCTTATAACTAGCTGCTACTCGCGACTTCGCCCACATGAAACTCGGTTATTTTTTTTTGCAGGGCATAATAAATATATATAATGTTTCACTTTGTGTTTAAAATATATGATAAGTTACTTCTTATAACTATCAAATTTGAAAAACTGTTGCATAAATCAAATGATTTTACTGGAACATAACTTGGCAACTGTGGAAACGGAACGCGCCCGTCAACCATAGACTCTTATGCAGATCCAAATCTAGCTGTCATAAATTTGTCAAAACAATCGTTAGATAAATCTTCATTTCAGGTACTAAATAAAGGTTTAAATTTTGCTGTAGCGCCAAACCGAATCCCCTATGAGGAAGTTATCTGTGCTGTTGAGGACGTGCTGGCCAAAAATGTTATGAAATCGGACGACATGGAGGCTATTCGCCAAGACGTATCTTCACTGTTACGTCGAAGTAAACGGCCGAAACCAAATTTGTCCAAATCACAATATTTGGCGTTGAAGAACCTACGCAACAGACCAGACATCGTCATCCTGCGCGCAGATAAGGGTAACGCTACTGTGGTGATGGACACGTCAGATTATAATGCCAAAATTGAACACCTTTTATCGGATGGGTCTACTTATGAAAAGGTTAAAACTGACCCGACCAACTGTACACTAAATAATATGAAACAGTTACATAACCAGCACTCCGAAGCATTGAATCTAGATGTAAAAACCCTGGTACCACCTTGTGCAAAACCACCTAAATTGTATGGGTTGCCTAAGATACACAAACCGAACGCACCACTTCGTACCTATTGTAAGCCAGATCGACTCACCTACTTATAAAGTCGCTCAGTTACTGGCAAAAGTTCTCTCACAGCTCCGAGGAAACACAGATGCGTTCATAAAAGACTCATACCATTTTGTAAGTGAGATTAAACACCTTCATCTTGCTAACAATGAAACTATGGTGAGTTATGATGTCCAGTCACTTTTTACCTGCCTACCTGTGGAAGATTGCATCAGAATTGTATCTGAGAAACTATCAGAGAACAACATACCTATGGAATACGCTGAACTGTTAAAGTACTGTCTCACATCTGGCTACATTATGTGGAATGATGGCTTCTACAAGCAAGTGGACGAAGTGGCCATGGGTTCGCCAGTTTCTCCCGTTGTTGCTGACATTTTCATGGAAGACTTCGAGGAGACTGCCCTAAAAACCTCACCTGTGGTCCCACGTTTTTACAAGTGGTATGTAGATGACACTTTCACTATATTACCATCTGATAAAGTAACCGTATTTCTTAACCATCTGAACTCCATCAATCCTAAAATTCAATTCACTATGGAACTGGAGTCAAATAACTCTTTAGCTTTCTTAGATGTTATGGTAATCCGTCCAACAACACCTTGAGTCATACAGTGTATCGAAAGAAAACCCATACTGATAAGTGCCTGAATGGAGAGTCTCACCACCATCCATCACAGTTAGCTACCGTATCTAAATCTTTGTTTCAGAGAGCACAAGGAATCTGTGATGAAGAACACCTGGCTGGGGAGTTGGAGCATGTAAAGAAAGTTTTACATGCTAATAAGCTGCATTTTCCACGCCACCGTCCGAGTGAAGCCACCCACAGTTGAGCGCCTCCCTGCAGTCCTGCCCTATGTTAAGGGAGTCACTGACAAGATTGGCTACATTCTCAAGAAAGCTTCAAACCTAATATAAGCCACTCAAAAGAATTAGTCAATTTTTACCACCAGTCAAGTGCCATATACCCTTACAGGATGCAGGAGTGTACAAGTTGGATTGTGATTGTGGTCTCTCCTACATTGGGCAAACAAAGAGATCCATAAGAACTCGGATCAAAAAACACATAGCTGATGTGAAGCACCGTCGCTATACAAAGTCTGCAATTTGTGAGCACACACAGGACCACACCCACCATTACATCCGGTTTGTCAAACCTCAAGTCCTCGCAAAAGAACATTGATATCGTCCTAGAATGATACGTGAGACTATTGAAATTAAGAAACACCCCAATTTCAATAGCGAAGACGGCTGGGTCTTACCATCAAGCTGGAATTCTGTGATAGGCCTCACCAAACATAATACAAGAAGGCACACCACAAGATTGCAAGACACAGTTAGCGCTTATTGTGTAGATAAAACCCACAGTAGTGATTAGTTAGTATTTTCCGCATAAATTTAATAATCCATAACAAGTTGTTGCCTACTGAGTTTTCTGGCCGGATCTTTCTCAGTCAGGCCGCGTTCCGATCCGGTGGTAGCTTTTTAGTCTTAGCTTCTATTAAAATCAATATATTTAATAATAGAAACTAATAATCAATATTGTCTTTCTTAATGGTAGTTTTAGATTACTTAAACATTTTAATTAGTAGTTTGTGGTAGAATTTTTAAGCACTAAATATAAACAAAAAATTTTAAAACTCAAAGGAGTATTATACTTATTTTATTATACTAGCTTAAAATCTCATACATTGTAAGCATAAAACTTAGAGTAGATATTTTTAATTGTGTTTCTAAACGAATATTATGTGAGTTGAAATAAATAAACCAAAAATTTGTAAAATCATATTACTAAGGGTAGATGAAACCGTTGAAACAACATATCAGCTTTGGACATCTACCATCTAAGTCCACCCGTGATCATGAATCGTCGGGATAGCATAAAAATCAAGTAAACGCGATAGATTCCGTAAACGTAGTTTTATTTCAAAATGTGTGAAATTCGCGTAAATGTTAGAAAGTATTATACAAAGAATATTTACAAAAAAATAAAAAAAATAAAATGAAAATATTACAAAGTATAGATAAATTATATCTTAATTTATATTTTAAGTTTTTCTTTTAGGTGTATACATTCAGTCAAGAAAGTATTGGGAATGGATGATTTGTTTATGGTTCCAAATTCAAATTTTTGTTTTTATTGTTTTTGTTAGATTGGCACAACTGTTATCAATTTTGGCGTGGAGTTTGAGTTGCATCTGTTATTTGTATTAAATTCAGTGCTGTTTTTAGTTATATCATATCTAGTGTGTGCGAATTTCACAATGGACAAAAACATCGAACAAAGAGTTTGTCTTAAATTTTGCATCGCCAATGGAATTTCGTGTTCAGAATCACTGAAAATGTTACAGAAGGCTTACGGTGAATCGACTTTATCAAAAACACGTGCTTATGAGTGGTACAAGCGTTTAAAAGCGGTCGAGGTGTGATGGAAGATTTGCCTCGCTCTGGTAGGCCATCAGCGTCTGCAACTGAAGTTAACATTGCAATAGTGAAGGAAATAGTGACTCAAAATCCTCATTCAACTTTGAGAGAGATAGCCGGCGAACTTTCTCCGTGCCGTGTCTCACGAGTCGATCCGTACCATTTTAAATAATCACTTGGGTATGAAACATGTTTCCGCTCGGCTAGTCACAAAAGACCTGAATTTTCTCCAAAAACTCAATCGCATGAGAGTCGCTGAGGACATGCTAGAAGGAGTCAATTCCGACCCAACATTCATGAAACGCATTATTACTGGTGACGAGACGTGGGTTTGAGTTTGACATGCAAACTAGTCAACAAGCTTCGGAGTGGCGACTTTCAACTGAACCGAAACCGAAAAAACCACGCCAAAGTCGATCAAAAGTCAAAGTTATGTTGACTGTTTTCTTTGACTATCGCGGTGTTGTGCACTCGGAATTCTTCCCAGAAGGTCAAACGGTAAACAAAGAATATTATTTGAGCATTATGCGGCGTTTAAGAGAGCAAATTCGACGAAAAAGGCCAGATTTGTAGAAAGAAAATTCTTGGATTTTGCACCACGATAATGCGCCTTCGCACAAGGCCATCATTGTGAATGAATTTTTGTCCAAACACTCAACAAATACCATCGAGCAACCACCATATTCACCAGATATGGCTCCAGCTGACTTCTTTCTTTTTCCTAAACTGAAATTACCACTTCGTGGCACCCGTTTTCAATCGGTAGAAGACATAAAGGAGAATTTGCAGCGAGAACTGAATAAAATTCCGGAAACAGCGTTTAAAAAATGTTTTGATGATTGGATTATTCGTTGGCGTAAGTCTATCGTTTTTGAAGAGCATACTTTGAAGATGATAAAATAAATTTGGATGAATATCAAAATTTTTGTGTATTATCCCGGTACTTTCTTGATAGAGTTGTATAGTTAATTTAGCCAAAATTCTGTAATTTTATATTAAATTTAATAATACCAATAGAGAAGTTTTTTTTTTGACATTACAAAGAGATATTTCAATTTTATTTATTTGTATAGATGATGGAAGCGTGAAATATAGCAATAAAGCAAATATTTAGGAGATCAAATAAGACCGCAGATAAACGTAACAAAAGATTCCCAAGAATGGTTGGCCTCAGGCAGACATAAATCTCACTTTAACAAAAACCTTCTACAGTGTGTGCGATATTACTTCAAAAGCTTATAGAAAGAGGAAGGAAAGTCGACCCTTAATCGATCGATGAACTAGTTTTTATAATCTATTATTGGAGCACTTGAAACGTCCTTGTTATTACCAAAATTACTTTTTTAATTTTTTACTATCGCGTGTAGATGTTGGTAGACGATCCACGGCCCAATGGTAAACCAAAGCACACTGACATGCTTCATGGCCGGTTACACGAGAGATGGCGGTACCAACCCGAACGGGCCCGATAGTAAGTGAGTACTCCCACTTGGTAACCAGCCCTACCACCAGAAATGCAATACGTGATGATTGTTTACTTCCCTTAGTCGCCTCGTACGACACCCGTGGGAAAGAATAGGGTGGTGACACTTGTATTCTTAATCCATCACCGCACGAATGAAATGATTAATATAAAATATCCATTCATTTTAGAGATTATTATATACGAACAGTTTTTATGTAATTAAGGATTGCTGAAAAAAAACACTAATGTGTTTTTTTATTGTCTCCAGGAATAAAATATCCATTTGTAAAGCCATATTACATAACCGTTATATTGAGGCTCGAATCTATAATCCAGCAAATGATTAAACATTTCGGTAATTTTATTCAAATCATATTTTGATTATATCACCATTATATAACATAAAATTTATTAAAATTATACTTCTGTATTCGATTATGGAAGTACGTGTCGGAAAAATAAAGCAAAAATATAGAAGTAGGTTCAAGCGGATTTATTTTTCATTCAAATTGGACTATCATATTGCGTCAACTTAAACAGAGCTTTACAGGATTCTATTAGCAATATAAATATAATTAGGAGGCATTGCCTATATATGTATAAAATCTGGGATGAAAGGTACACCACTGATATAGAGAGAAGAGTAAATGCGGGAAATAGAGTGAACGGAGCATTGGGACAACTTCTCGGCAGTCATCACCTCAGCCAGAAGGCACGGGTCGCAATAACAACGCAGTGCTTGTCCCAACGTTATTATATAGAACCGAGAGTTGGGTTACATGCAAAAAAGAGCGTTAAAGTAAAATTAATATGTATCGCATTTTCCTTCTGTATCACCCACATTACAGAAAACAAGAGTTCTTCACCACTGTCTAGCTATATCATTCATTCATCCATCCATCCATCAGCCTTTCATCGTTCACTGCTAGACATAGGCCTCCCCAAGAGAATGCCACAGCAAATAGTCCTGTGTCGCCTGCATCCAACGACTGCTTGCGCCTTTGACCAGGTCATCGGTCCACCTGATGGGAGGCCATCCTACATTGCGTCGTCCGTTACGCGGTCGCCACTCGAGAACCTTTCTTCCCCAACGGTTGTCGGTTCGTCAAGCGATGTGGCCTGCCCATTGCCACTCCAGCATGCTAACCCGGCGAGTTATGACTGCCACTCCCGTTCTCCTACGGATTTCTGTATTACGGATCTTATCACGTAGAGAGATCCCAAGCATAGCCCACTCCATAGCACGCTGAGTGACATTGAGCCTTGATATAAGGCCAACATTCAGAGATCACGCCTCTGTGCCGTAAGTCATCACTAGTAACACACACTGGTCGTACAACTTCGTCTTCAGACACTGTGGAATATTGGACAAGAAGCTATATAATTAAGTAGCTTTTTTAATTATTTATTAGTCTTTTGGAATGTTACCTCTATACGTAATAACACTAAGCAGAAAATCTTATATTTTATGCTTTGCGCAAAAGTATGGACGACAAATTTACTTATGAGGTTTGAGAACTAGACCCTTATTTTATAGAGCATATCCTCAGACCAATCGACCACTGGACACTTAATTTTAAGGCAAAGACGGTTAAGGCACATATGTCTAAAATGACATATTACCCGAACGTGCTTCCTGAAACGTTTCAATTTTATCCAATGCTTAGAACTGTCTGAAAAAAGTAAATCCTCATAAAAACTTCCAACTTGGTCCTTGGGAGTGGCGTGCATAAATTGTTGTTCTTAATTATTTCAAGAAAGAAAATTATAATGTTGCATCGACTATAAGCAATTATAAATAGCAAAATATTTATTTCAAAATGCAGAGTTTAACAAATACTAGATGTTGCCATGTCGAACATGCGATCTCGTTCTAACTCGGTGTTTTCTTAACGTTCTCTCTCGCTCAGCGTTAAATAAGAAAACTATTATAATGTAGTAGCTATGGCGATACGGAAATTATCGATATTGTTTTTATTTACTTCATAAATAATCAGTTAATTTATAGCTTTCTGCTAACGGTTTTTATACTCTAATTGTATGTATTACTTCCTTACTAATAGGCATACTTATTTACTTATATCCTTACTAATATTATAAATGTTTTAACGCCATGACTGCTTTACTATTCATCATGAAATTTAGCATATATATAGTTAAGTACTCGGAGAAGTACCTAGTATCTTTTTCTTTGGAAAAATTAATGTTTCATGTGGGGGTAGCAATTTTTGCCCAGGAATCATTGGTGTGCCACAGAGTGACAAATTTATATTCTGAAGTTCCCGCGGAAGTTACGGGCAAAAATATAATTTGTTTAAGCAGTAACTAATTTCTCTTAGTTTCTGAAATATATATAATAAATAATACAAGACCGTAATAGTATTATTTATTCTAGATAATAATCTATCACTACATGTTAACATGTGCGCTTCTCGAAGTGGTCGACCACTATGTCTATCTGGGACAAACAGTCCAGTTAAGTAGGCACAACTTCGAGAAAGAGGTCAATCAACGAATCCAACTCGGCTGGGCAGCGTTCGGGAAGCTAAGGAAGATCTTCTCGTCCAATATTCCGCAATGTCTGAAAACGAAGGTCTACGACCAGTGTGTGTTACCAGTGATGACATATGGAACAGAGACGTGGTCTCTGAATGTTGGCTCAAACCCGCTCAACGGGCCATGGAGCGAGCTATGCTTGGTATTTCCCTACGTGATCGAATCCGTAATACGGAGATCCGTAGGAGAACGAGAGTGACCAACATAGCCCGCCGGGTTGCCATGCTGAGGTGGCAATGGGCAGGCCACATCGCTCGACGAACTGACAAACGTTGGTGAAAAAGGTTCTCGTGTGGCGACCACGTATCGGACGGCGCAGCGTACGACGGCCGCCCACCAGATGTCGAAAGTGAGACGTTGAAAGGCTGATGGATGGATGGATATGTTAACAGCGATGGCGTAATGTATAAAACGTAGCCCCTAGACGAGGGCATCATAAGGAGAAGTCACGCAGTGTGCCGTGGTGTTGGCCTTTGTTTGAAATCCGTAGGGGAACGGGAGTAACCAACATACCTAGCCAGATTAGAATAGAACATAACAAAATATTATTAATAAACAAATATATCGATATACCGGTAATATCATAACTTTTCTGTAATTGGCTTACCATTATTTATTATTGTTTTAACACAAATAGCATGTGCGGTACATGCTCCAAAAAGCTGTAGTTTCCTTAATTAGGATAAATAACTTTTGATAATAGGCAGCAGCGATAAGTATATCAAATTCAAAAATATATTTATTTTATAGGCCTATTAAATAGCACTTAAAGTTGACAAAAATACACTAATAATGAACAGGAGCGCCTGAGGCGAGGGCATTCACAATAACAAAGTGGCGATTGCAATCGCCACAAGCGGCCGGATTCCCTAGTAAAGCCTTTCATGAGAATATATCGATAAAATTTGTCGATATTATTGATAAAGCACGGTTGCTCGATAGCTGCATTAATTATGTAACAATAATATGATTTTATAATCCAATCACAAAATATTTGTCTCCTGCCGCACACCGCTATTTTTTTAGTAATGCATCTGAAGCAACTTAATGCCAATGCGAAAAATAATGTAATGTAAGCTCCATAAATTATCTGTATTCCTCGATTTAATGCCACGCTTTTTTTTGGTAAAACGGGAAAAATGTACCTAACGGCACACGTTCTTTCGGCGTAACGAGCAAATTAGTGTGGGGCTCTCACCCACTAGTGCCGTCTCTCCGCCTGTATCGGTGAACCATTGCAACTGTGTCACATTACTTCAGTGGTACCCTTAGTACCACCCTGAACCCCAGAAAAACTTTTTTATTTTTGTCTGACGCCTCATTTATAAAAAAAAAACAATAGCCTGCTACGACTCCAATTTTCACCTTCACATTGTAGTATTATAAGAAGCTTAATTATTATAATTAGGAGTCAACAGTTAAAAATCACTTAAAATTCTCGACTTACCAGCATGTGTAATGGCAGCCGTATTTGGGTCATATATTTCGTCATCCACAGCAACTACGGCGTACTCTCCATTTGTGAGGAGCCCTCTCATTTGCAGAACCTTTACAAAGTCCACTAGAGCGATGTGCTCACCCAGGAACACGTATACTGTGAATAAAAATGTACGTTAAATGAACTAAGAAGTCTATAAGATAATCTGAGCCGATGCGCGTAACATCCAAGATAATTGCTGGTAAAGATGTAAGTTAGAATCAAGCACTTAAAAAATAATTTTAGTTTCGTGACTCTGACTCTCTTAGCAGTCAATCTAAATATAATATTCAGACTCCTGTGCTCGACGCTTTCTCATACGAGATGCACCCAAGGAAGGCCTTCCCATCATGTACCACCACCTACTCTAACCTACGCACAAATAATATTAAAACATCATCAATAAGTAAAAAATAAATTATTGAAAAAACACCTAGGAACTAACAAGCAGCCAGTCCAAAAATTAGGAAACGAATACTTAAATTCATATAATAACAAAAACAATACATTTAAAACAATACATAAATAACAATAACAAAATTCTTGGTACTGGTCTCAAACACGTCAGTAGAATCTTATGTAAATACCAATTATTTTGTGCCTTTTAGTTCCTGGGTGTTTTTTGAAGGCGGTTTTTTTTTAATTATTTTAATGGTTAAACGTTGGAGTATGTCGTAAATCCAGTACGGATTAACGGCATACTATCTTATCATTAGTACTATTATAAAGCTGTAACAGAGCTATGTCTGTAAGTTTAAGATATTTGAGAAAAAAATACTATTGTAGGCTATTTGGACGTCTCTGAACACAATTTTTCTGTCTG
The DNA here is from genome assembly GCA_948253155.1 of Leucoma salicis. NCBI lineage: Eukaryota > Metazoa > Arthropoda > Insecta > Lepidoptera > Erebidae > Leucoma > Leucoma salicis. The sequence goes on from OX411812.1 coordinate 3,459,365, forward strand.
TTTTTTTTATTCATACTACCCACTGAAAATCTTTTTTTTATTCTACAGCTCTAGATTATAATACTTATAAGCTGCAGACCTATTTTTTATCACGCTACTGTATCTAGAACCTGAGATAGGTATATTATATCAGTTTTAGGTTATCCTAAAACTATGTTTTGCCGGCAAAGGTATCGCATGTAGGCCAGTATATTATAGATGCAAAGGAGTTTGTTTTTTTTATAAAAACGGATGATTCGTGTAGAATAACTATTTTTGCACATAGAGATGAGCCGTATAGTGACATAATTATATTCTGAATTCCACGTGGACTAAGTAGCTGACAAAATTGAATACGCTTCTCATCAGGAAAATCTAAGCACTTCCTTTTTATGGTTTCTGTCCTAATTTAACCCAAAAGAGTTTTCATTCATTGTATAGCTGGCAGTTTGGCCATTACAGTGATAAGCGAAAATTCAAAATTCAAAAACATAATTTCATTTGTTTATCCTATAAATGAAATGATTCACTGTTTTGAGACAAATGTGTGTTTAGAGTTGGAGTACATTTCACGTTTGAAAACTAAAAATTAGCACTTATCTTGAAACTTTTTGTTCTGTATACTGTATGTGTACTGTAACTTTGGGACGTCTGAAAAAGTTTCATTACTAAAACATATGGATACTTCGCCCGCATAAGCCGCCCAAGTGGTGGCATTGCTGGATTCTGGACTTAGCGTGTTGTGGTGAAAGTTTGCGTCTAAGCCTGTCGTCTGTTTAAAGAGTCTACAAACGCTATCGGTAGACTGGTTTATTCATGCGCCGTTCAGGATCTGGCAGGATCGGGGTCACTTCTGAGCAAGATGATCGATTTATTGTAACAACTTCTTTACGAAATCGACGCCTTAATGCTTTTCAACTGCATCAGCAGCTTCATATTGTACGTAGGGTGGCTGTAAGTGACTCTACAATTAGAAGAAAGTTGAAGGAGCGTGGACTGGTACCGCACAAGCCAGCAAATGGGCTGAAATTAACTGCAGACCATCGAAGAGCGCGCCTTAACTTTGCACGAGAGCACCTAAATTAGTCATACCTCCTCCAGTGGAACAAAGTTGTCTTTTCTAATGAGTGTAAAATTATGCTGTATGGTAACGACGAAAGGAACAAGGTCTACATAAGAGATGAAAGAACGCTTTGCACAATGTTGAATTGAAGAAAAGGTCAGCTATGGTGGTGGTTCGTGGATGGTTTGGGGAGGAATCAGCGCCGACGGTAAGACAGAGCTTGTCTTTTTTTACATCGAACGGTGTCTTGAGCCTCATGTGATGCCCTATGCACATTTTATTAGCAACATTTTCATATTCATGCACGACAATGCTAGGCTCACACCGCGAGCGTTGTATGAGATTATGTTACCGAAATCGGTATCTCCATTATGGAATGGCCAGCAAGAAGCCCGTACATGAATCCGATTGAACATCTATGGGATGAATTAAAGAGAAGAATTAGTGTCAGAAATATGGCCCTACAAATACTTAGACAGCTGCAAAATGCAATCCAAGAGGAATGGAATGGAATGCCACAACATTGGATCGTGACTCTCATCCGATCGATGAAGAATCGTATGGAAACAGTAATAAGAGCTCGGGGAGGGAATACAAGTTATTAAATAAACATTTCTTAATATTTTTTTTTCATTTACGTAATGTTGTTTTATCAATTTCTTTCATACTCCATACAGGGTAAAAATGACTTGGTAAACAAAATACGAAACCTATAAAAAATTTTATTTGAATTTAGAACATTAACATTAGGATTTGAAAACCTCATATTATCATTGAGCTCTAATAAGGCATATTATTTACTATTAAACGACATTTGACAATATATTCCTAAATATACACATTTTTTCTGATAATCCTTACAAAACATAAACTTGCAAGGTGCTTCGATTTTTCTGATGAGAAGTTTATTTCAAAGTTGCAATATTAGCTTTTCTCGAATACATCATTTTGTAAACAAAATTTCGAAAATAACAAAAGAGTACAAAACAAAAGAGTAGGCAACAAAAGAGTAAACGTACGTAAACTTTTAGGTAGTTACATCATCTAAAAATTTAACAAACGGCCACAACTCAAAATTGGTTACAATATACCTATTCGTTTACAAAACTTTTCTAATAAATCACCAAAAATATCCAAGATATCATTTTGTGAAGTTGAATCGTTGGGTTGGAACTGAGTTATGGTAAAACTAGTAGTTTGTTTTTACTTTGACCTATCAAACATCACAAGTTTACGTTATGACGTTCGTTATAATCTTTACTGTATCTTTCAAAACTAATCTAGTATGATGCGTTATGAGTATTTTTCTTCAAAACTAGTTATGGCAACTATCATTTTATTTATAAGAGTGATAAAAACACAGCACTTCAATTTATATTTTAAAGTATTGTTTCAAATTAAATGAAGGTTCATTATTAGTTGCACCAAACCTCTTTGTTATAATTAATATATTTAAATGCCTTAGTGGTGTAACGGTAATGCATGCGAATGCGGGTCATGAGGTTTTGGATTCGATTACCAGGTCAGGCCAAAGAAAAGTTTCTTTTTCACCTTTGTATAGCAGGGGACTTTACAAACATACTTTTTCACGTACACAAAGTACACCCATACTCAGAACAATCATTTGTAGATTACACAAAGAGTTGTCCTGTGTGGGAATCGAACCCACAACATTCTGGCGTAAGGTCGGTATCTAAACCACTCCGCCAACTGTGCAGTCAAGTGAAAGTAAAGTCTGTGAATGGACGGCAGGCTCTACGCTCAGGGCGGGTAACAAATGAATTCCTTCATTCTGTATCAAAAACTATCACAAATAACTATTTAAAAATAATTCTATGGTAAAATACCATTCAATATACTCCTCGGCTAATGGTATTTGGCCGTGTGGGGCCGGCTTTAGAATTGTCCCACCCCTCTCTACCCACGGGAGTCGTAAGCGCCGACTGAGAGAATACCGGGGGAGTGGGCAGCAGCACTCACTCGAGTATTAACAACATCCACTGCGATCGCCAACCTGCCTGCCAAGCGTGGCGATTACGGCATTATCCCCCATCACGGGACCGCTCGTTGTGGCGTTCTCTTGGGGAGGCCTATGTCCAGCAGTGGACGTTGAAAGGCTGATGGATGGATGAATGGATGGAATGGTATTTGGTATGGTAACAAATAGTTATGAATTATTCGACAAAAATTCGTGTCATTAAATGTCTTTGCCAATTTACCATTGACGTCAAGAGAAGTTTATTATAAAATAATAAAGAAACAAAGTTGGTAAGTTAAATAATTTTGTTTTACTTAACTTTTAACGAAATAATCTCTACATCGCAGGACAATCCATCTTGGAAGTTGCTTATGAAAATCTCAGAAAAATAAATATTTTTATCACATCTATTCGAAAGGAGCTATTTTAAGTATTCTTCGTAAATAGGGACCAAAATAGTTCTTTAAACCTTATTTGAATATATAATAGGTATAACGTTAGTAAAAGTTCGAATGCCTTTCAGTTCCCACACAGGACAACTCTTTGTTTGATCCAAAAAAATATAAGCAAATTCACACATAATTAGATATTTTTATATATATTTTTAGCATTTGACATGCTTAGCACTATACATTAAACACAAAGTGAAAAATATGAAATCGAAAATAGCAGTCACGAGCAGGATATTAACCTGCATCTCCTGGATACCGTCCAGATGCTTTGGGTGTCACCCAAAGACGTTAAGTATGAATGTGTTATCGAAATTAGCAGTCAGGAGCAATTGTCACGATGGCTGAATTGGCAAAGCATCTGGACGGTATCCAGGGGATGCAGGTTCAAATCCTGCTCGTGACTGTTATTTTCGATTTCATATTTTTCACTTTGTGTTTAAAATTCACACATAATTTCAATTTATAGGTGTGTGCTAAACTACATCGAACTTGATAACGCTGTTTTGCCATTTTTGGTCTAATAATTAGACTTAGCGTCTGATTACTTATGTGGTGCAAACCAGTTATAAACATATAGGTACCTAAATAGATTTACGAATAAAATACATTTCTATTAGAAATTTCTCATTTAGCAAATAACTTTACAGTAACCTCGAAAGTCAATTCCGGCATCAAGCTTGTCTCTGGCACTAATTGGTAAATGTGAGCAGGGGTAGAATAGTTAAAGGGGCAACAATGTTTATAATATTCTCCTGGTGACTTAAATAGATTATGTCGTCTATTTAATGTCGTCCATATACTTTGACACCAACTGAATTACCGGAAGACGATGATGTTTACGTAAAACAGCAATTTAGAGCTTTAGAGCTAAATTGAATAACTGCCTTGGTGGTACAGCGGTAGTGTGTACGTCTGCTGATCATGAGGTCTCGGGTTCGATGTTATTGAGCTTTTTTGTAAAAAGTAAAATTTTCAGTAGCAGCCCGGAGTTTGGAAATGTGCCCGGTAGACGGCAATACGCCCCCAATTACGTGGGACCTAAACATAGGTGGCGAATCGTGGGTGTGTAATACACCTCTGCCTACCCCTTTGAGGAATGCAGGCGTGATGCTATGTTATTTTTGTTTTAGAGCTACATTTTTCTTTTATTTTTTTGTCTGTTTAGGTAGGCACATAAAAATTATAACGTACTCATATATTCAGCATTCTTTCATGGTGAACAATCATTTCGGAACATAAATTTTACTAACATTCTCGTAATCTACGTGTATATTGTATAATATGATAAACCTGCAAAACTCGCTGTGTCTGTGCGTTAAAGAAATGTACCTAAAACGAAGAGAGTACGTAACAGAAAAATATCAAAATACAATGGAGAGTCCGTCTGTCTGTCCATTAGTTTTTTAGTGATAAATTGATCATTATTACCAATTATTATAGATATTATTATAATTGCGAAAGTTTGGAATGACGTTTAGATGTATCGTGGGTGAATTACGCCTATATGGCTAAATAATTTCGGATATAATTTAGTAAGTTATATTTATTATGCGATACTTTTTACTCTTTTTTATTTGTTAAGGCGGGAAAAAAATTAACTAACAGCACACCCCATCGTTCGGGGCAACGAACAGTGAAGTGTGGGGCCCTTACCCAGTACACTCTACTATATACTCGACGCATGCACACGGAGCGTCGCACCTTCGCGGGAGGCCTCGGGTGGCGTATGCTCCCCGGTACATCCACCCGCAGCCTAACCTAGGGCAGCATCGGCTGGTGAAGACGGTCACGAATGAGCGATGGCTCCCTCCGCCATTAGGTCCCTATCCAGCCTGCCCACAGCCCACTGCGCGAACGCAGGCGTTCTGCGCACCGCGTAACCCTACTGGAGCCCTGAAGGGACCGGTAGATCTGAATCCGAATGTACCGATGATCGGACAAGGTCTCAACCTCCTCCAGGAGACACCAGTTCCTCACTCGAGCTGAGCCGTCAAAGCTAGCGAACAAAAGGTCGACTATCGACCCACCCTGTCACTGCACGCACGTGTTGTCGGAGGTTCTGTTCAACAAACAGAGGCCCGTCAATGCCGCCCTAGATATCACCGCCGCTCCACGGGCGTACGTTGCAGGGGACCCCCATGCCGTGAATTTGGCGTTGAAGTCCTCCACGACTAGGACGTGGCTAGGTGCCAATAGCCGTAACGAGGTCTGCATCTCCCCCGCCCCATCCAGTACTTGGCGGGCCTGCACGCAGGGCAGTGAGGGAGCGGTTCAGGTTGCTGCCCGATGCCATGCCTGACTGCAGCGGAAACAAAACCGCTGCATTCAAAACAGTTAGTGCACTTCGGCCGGGTATGTCCGACCGCCATGGCCGGGGCAGCACGGTGACCCGCGTGAAACTCCAGCTCATGAAGAGCCTGCCTGCGGCAGCCAAGGTGTAGGCCACTGCGACTTTCAGCGTCATGTATTTCTCTTAATGCGGTGATACCTAAATCCTGGACGTCATTCTCTAAGTGCATTAAATTTAGTTGTGTCTCCTTGATTTTGTTGCGAAACAGTCGCCACGAATTGCTTAAAACACATGCGCGGCAAGTCTGTACAGAATTTTTGCTGATAATATAATTGCTGCCAAATCACTAACCGTTGTTTCTGCAGTGGCTGGAGCTTGTATCATTTTTCTTAGTTCCATGTTTATGTTAATACACGTGGTGCTGATATTCTTTACCGGGAAGCCACTCCGAAAGATGAATTATACGAATACGTAAACAATGTCGAGGGTTACCTCTTGTTGGAGTACCCTGCGTTGGAGGTGTGGATGCTAGCTTTTTGTATTTCCATCAGAAGGCTAACGTGTTCGAGGTCATTACAACGGGATTCTTAATATAAAATACGGCTTGCACAATATTTATTCACTAAAACATATACACGGTACAAAGCTGTAGGCGTGACTGCCTTTGCCGATGGATTTACGCGGAGGTGGTCCGATCGATGGCACTGACCCGAACCGCCGCCAGCGACCGGGGCGGCGCAGCCACATGTACTTGCGCCTCATGCCGCCCTAGCTGAGGCTGCGGGTGGATGGACCGGGGAACGTCCGCCACCCGCAAGGCCTCCCGAGAATGTGCGACGCTCCGTGCGCGGATGCGTCGCTCAGTAGAGGGTACCCGAAAGGTTAAGCCGCCGGCGGACCACAGAAGGAATGTAACATAGTTCCAGTGGCCCGCCAATAAAGGCGGAGAGGTGGCACACGGTGGGTTTCTTTAGTGGGTGCAGGCCCCACACTACCCTGTTCGTTGCCCTGAACGACGGGGTGTGCGGTTAGGAACATTTTTTTCCCGCCCAAACAAAAAAAAAGGCGTGACTGCCTTAGAGGTAAATGGATACATACATGCTCCATACCTTAAATGCTAACGTTGGATAAACGTGACCCCAAAGCCATTGTCTTTGTAAACAACTGTTTTTGTGAAAAAAGATTCTGTTAATACATAATCCAGTACCAGTACCAGTTAAACAATTAATCGTGTTTAGGCAGAGGTTTCTTTAAGATTTTTTTTTTAAAAGAAAATTTACGTAAATATGTAAATTAGAAGAATAATAAAAGACCTTGTGACAGAGACAAAAAATCTCATTATAATTCATAGGAAATAACAATTCGAAAAGGATAACAGATTTGGGCGATGAACTCGGGGTAAATAGATGACTTAAGAGAACGAAGCTACTTCAAATATTACGTAAGTTCGAAAACACAAGCTATAAAAAAACATTAAAATAAATATGAAATGTGGCAGAGATACGATAAAAGTGAAAAATAACAGAAAGTGTAATATATAAGGATTTTGGCTGAAATACGCAAGCTCGTATTAAATCTTTTTATGTCTATAACATTGTGATTTATACTTGAACAAAATTATTAGTGAAAATGGAAAAAGAGACATTTTCTGGAGCAGAATTTGATCACAAATTTATTACTATTTGTATTAATAACCAACTTCAAAAAAAGGAGGAAGTGTTTGCTGTTTGGTCCGATCTCTTTTGTTGTATGTCTTTTGTATACGAGTTCTCCCTGATTTCTGAGCCATTTGCATAATTTGGCCGCGGCTTTAGAAATGTCCCACCCCTCTCTACACACGGGAGTCGTAAGAGCCGACTGAGGGACTACCAGGGGAGTGGGCAGCAGCACTCCCTTGAGTATTAACAACATCCACTGCGATCGCCAACCCGCCTGCCAAGCGTGGCGATTACGGCATTATCCCCCATGACGGGACCGCTCGGTGTGTCTCTTGGGGAGGCCTAATGTACAGCAGTGGACGTCGAAAGACTGATGGATGGATGGATGGATTGCATAATTATTTTTTGTTTGATACTAAAAATACAAGTGTTACCACCCCATCCTTTCCCGCGGGTGTCGCACAAGGCGACTAAGGGAAGCAAGCAATCATCACCCATTAAATTACTTGTGGTAGGGCTGGGTACCAAGTGAGAGTAGGTAGGTCATGAAGCACGTCATAATTATGTTTTGGTTTATTAATTCATTTCATATCTGAGAAATGAAAAGGTGAGCAGCGGTTGGACAATAAAAACATAGCATCACGCCTGTATTCCCCGAAGGGGTAGGCAGAGATGTATTACACACCCACGATTCGCCAGCTATGTTTAAGTCCCATGTAATAGGGGGCGAGCCTATTGACGTCTACCGGGCACATTTCCATACTGAGAATTTTTCTTTTTAGGAAAAATTCAAGCTCGATAACATTGCCCGACCTGGGGATCGAACGCGAGACCTTATGATTAGCAGTCGCATATACTACCGCTACACCACCGAGGCAGTTAATACTCTCGGTATAGTTGAGTCCATAAGCGACGGTTATCACTTACCATCAGGTGGGCTATGGCTCGTCTGCCATCATTAGCAATAAATAAAATACTACCAAGGTAGTCCGATATAAATATAACGTTTATCTGATGATAGGGACTGGATTAGAAATGTTTACCCACTCAATAGAAATAATTTTCATGAATTACTCTGATTATATGCTGTAATTTTTAATATATGATTCCGTAGGTGGTGGATTAGTGGTCTGAGCGTTTTCCACAGAACGAGAAAAGGCGCAGGTTTAAATATTATTTTTTTTTTAGTTAAAATCGGGACTGATTATTATTTTAATATCCCATGGATCAAGTACTACAGATCTCGCTGTGTCGCTGGCAAATTGGGATTTCCCATATGTAGGCTTGTTTGCTATACTTGTAGTAGAAAACGGAGTGAGGGTAACAAAATGGAGATACTTACTTCTAGTCTTATCGTACGTCTCGTCAACAATCCTCTCCATGTCAGAGATGTGTCGGGGTATGTAGTCAGCGAAACGGTGTTCCACTGTCACCGTCATACCAACGGACTGTGCTAGCTCCTGTTAAATACACCAAACAAATTATATAAACCTTATTATTATATCTGCCGTGTGGGGCCGGCTTTAGAATTCTCCCACCCCTCTCCACCCATGGGAGTCGTAAGAGCCGACTGAGGGAATACCGGAGGAGTGGGCAGCAGCACTCCTTCGAGTATTAACACCATCCACTGCGATCGCCAACCCGCCTGCCAAGCGTGGCGATTATGGTACTATCCCTCATATGAGCGAAACACGTGTTGTGGCATTCTCATGGGGAGGCCTATATCCAGCAGTGGACTTCGAAAGATGATGAGATGGATTATTATATTTGTACTGCGTCTGGGTGTTTTCTATCTATAATATGTATGTATTTACAAAAAAAAAGGAATATATGTATTATATCCATAATCTGGTACCCATTGTACAAGCGTTAAGCTTAGTTTGGGATTTGGTTTAAAAAAAGAAAACACATCAATTTAAAAAATCAACATTAGTTCAATGTCTATTAATTGAAGACGGTCGAAGTTATCCAAAGTTTACGTCAAAGTCACAGGCTTGAGTGATGATATACGACCGAATTTCTATTAAGGACTAGCCGTTGCCCGCGGCAGCTAGTTTTTTTGTTATATCTCAGGTTCCCGATATAGTAGCGGGATAAAATATATACCAGTTGTTAAGTCTAATCAAGAGCTATCAAATTGCATCAAAATCTGTTAAGTAGTTTTTGCGTGGTGCGCGAATAAACAAACAGATAAACAGACATAGAAGACCAAGAACTGCAAAGACTACGACTACTAGAGATAGGGTTGGGTATCAAATGGAAGTATTCACTTCTTAAGCACGATACCAGTAGTGGCTCAACAGTATTCTTAATTGTGATGAGTCCATGACCACTTATCATCAAGTGCACAGCGGCTCGTCTGCTACCATAAGCTATAAGAAATCGAGTTCAATCTACAGTTTAAAATAGTAGGCAAGGGCAAGACTTATACCAAAATTTTCAAAATGTTGTGTGTATCATTAATTCAAATATTATCTCTGTCCAATGAAGGAAAACGACGTGATGAATTGCATATCTAAATGGCATTCTCAACGGCTTTTGAAACCTGTTAGACCCCATCTAGCGTATTAGACTACGATCGGACTCGATTACATCATTAAAAATCGATCGAAAACGACCTTGCTCATTAAAGACGGTAGTCACATCTTATACCATAACCAACCTTAATAGCAACCATTTGCTGTCCAGCTGCCGTCTGTTCATCGCCAGCGATGATCGCAAACTTGTCCCAGCCGAATGCTTTCAGCAGCGCTACGACATACTTGGAGGCTTTGCATGCGGGCGGCAGGGTCCTAGCGAAGGTGGCGCCAAGACCAGAGACTTTATCTGACCCGTGTGCCCCAGCACATTTCTGGTGTAAACAAAGGCTTAATTATATTTGCATCTTGGTTGAAATTTCACTTCAAAGTTTTTACCTTTTTTTTTAAAGTACGAATTATTTGCGAATAAGGAAAAAGAGATTTTTGTACTAGCGGGAATCGATCCCGCGTCTTTTCCAATCCGGGGAAGTGCTCTAAGCCACTGAGCTATAGTACAGGTCTTTCGACCATCCCAATCTCCTTATCACATTTGTCTTTACGAATTAAAAATAAGTGGCGGAGCATGATAAATGCTAAAAAATATAGATCAAAAATGTTTAAAAAATTGCGCCATCAAATAGTATGAATTTTAATTGCAAAATTAAACTTACTATATCGGTTTAATGCATGTAAATGCTTCCGATAGATAGCGTTGGTCGTAAAGACAAATGTGATAAGGAGATTGGGATGGTCGAAAGACCTGTACTATAGCTCAGTGGCTTAGAGCACTTCCCCGGATTGGAAAAGACGCGGGTTCGATTCCCGCTAGTACAAAAATCTCTTTTTCCTTATTCGCAAATAATTTGTACTTTAAAAAAAAAGTGGCGGAGCATGATAAATGCTAAAAAATATAGATCAAAAATGTTTAAAAAATTGCGCCATCAAATAGTATGAATTTTAATTGCAAAATTAAACTTACTATATCGGTTTAATGCATGTAAATGCTTCCGATAGATGGCGTTGGTCGTAAAGACAAATGTAATAAGGAGATTGGGATGGTCGAAAGACCTGTACTATAGCTCAGTGGCTTAGAGCACTTCCCCGGATTGGAAAAGACGCGGGTTCGATTCCCGCTAGTACAAAAATCTCTTTTTCCTTATTCGCAAATAATTTGTACTTTAAAAAAAAAAGTGGCGGAGCATGATAAATGCTAAAAAATATAGATCAAAAAAGTTTTTACCTTGTTATTAAATTAGGAATTGCATTATTTTTAAATAGAGAACGACAGGAGACGACCTAGATTTAAAGCCGTTACAACACAAGTTATACCTCAAATTCGCTTCGACTGCACTTACGATTAAGCTTACTATGAATATTAATCATAGGGTCAACTACTTACGTGCCTGTCATTCAAGAACATGAGCTCATTGCATACAATAAATATTATGGTATAATATACCTTTAGAAAAAAAACATTGGGCAACCTTATGTGTCTACAATACCTCAGCCTGAATTCAAATTTTGACCCCCCTTACCCCGCGCAAACTCGCTCTCTATCCTGCTCGCACAGTGAGTGTTCGTGCCACTTGGGGTCCCGCGAAGTCAAAACGATTTCTTAGAGTAAAGTACACTTTTGTCGGACAAGCTAATTAAATTACCAAATATAATATTTAATATAAAATGTTGTTATGCTTTTCAATGTAGTAATCTTATAAGCTACTAGTCAAGTATGAGATAATATTGCACTGAGGGTTCCGTCCATTGATTAGTAGCAAGTTTTCGCTTTGTCTGTCTTGTCTGTCTGTGGCCGTGTGGGGCCGGCTTTAGAATTGTCCCACCCCTCTCTACCCACGGGAGTCGTAAGATCCGACTGAGGGAATACCGGGGGAGTGGGCATTAGCACTCCCTCGAGTATTAACAACATCCACTGCGATCGCCAACCCGCCTGCCAAGCGTGGTGATTACAGCATTATGACATGACGGGACCGCTTATTGTGGCGTTCACTTGGGGAGGCCTATGTCCAGCAGTGGACGATGAAAGGCTAATGGATGGATGGATGTATGGAAATGTATGTACTTTTATACAGGATATAAGTTTTTTTTTCATATTACTATTTATATTGTTCTTATAAAATTTTATATTTTTATCCATCGTCAATAATGTAGGTTCATTTTTTTTGTTAAGGTGGGAAAAAATGCTGCTAACCGCACACCCTGTCGTTCGGGGCAACGAGCGAACGAGCTTCGCGGGAGACTTTGCCGCAGCCTCAGCTAGGGAGGCATGAGGCGCAATTACTCACGCCTGCGCCACCCCAGTCGCTGGCGGTGGTTTGGGTCAGTGGAAGAATCCTCCTCCCTGGCCCGTCCTTCCACGAGATAACCTCCTCACAGAAGAAATATATCACCGGAAATAACTCACGTTGAAGATCGATTTAGTCAACTCAGGTTTCGAGCATTATCGATGCTCATCATCAGGGCTAGCGCGCAGCCGTGACACTACTCGTTGATATATTTCTAATATGTATCAATCTCACGATAGTTTTAATACTCTGACGACGCTCGACAGCGAGAGGTCCCCCCCTATTTCCGTGACGAGTTCACGGCGCTGCTCGGCTCAAGCCGGGCACGGCTCGAGCGTATGCCGCGCCATGTTCTCGTCACAGCTGCAGTGGTGACAGCCCAGAGTCGCTTCCCTCTATCACGACTATGTGCAGATATCTGCCGAAGCAACCGTGCTCCGACAGCATCTGCACCGGTTGGAAGGTAAGAACTCCGTTCCGTCGCCCCGCCCACTCCTTCAGCACAGGCTGGAGCGCCCCTATGGTCTAAAGAAAGGTCCGGGGCGCCTATAATCATGCTCTCCGACTGGCCATGGCAACTCGGCGGGCGTCAACCGGCCGACTGGCCATTTTCCTGGCCAGGGCGCCAGCAGGTGGCCGACGTCGGGGCCCATGGAAAAGTAGGACTTCCAACTTATCCAGGGCCACCCTAAGCGCCAACGCTCCGATTCTACTGACCACCTCCGAGGTCCCTAAGGTGGGCAGGAACGCCGCTTCCTCGAAGTTTCTACCCACGGCCATGACCAGCGTGTCATCCGCATAGCAGATAGGAGGCCCCAGGACTGAACCCTGTGGGACACCGCATGACATGGGTCTCCTCGCAACGTCCCCTGTGCGGCTCTCATAGAGGACGCTGCGGCCCTCAACAAAGTCTGCCACCAGCCACCTCAGGTATAAAGACACCCCGTGATACCGGAGCGCCTCCCTGATGCAGCTGAATGGTAGAATATTAAATGCATTGGCGATGTCAAGCGACACCGCCAACAGCATTTCCCCGTCGGTAACTACCACCGCTGCCGCGGCCCTCAGATGCCTGGTCACGCCAACTGTCGAACGACCACTGAAGAGAATATATGTGGTACCAATGGTCCACCAAATACGAGCAGGTAAGGGCGCACGGCGGTTTTTAGTGGGTGAGAGCCCAACACTACCCCTTTGTAAAATTTTTTGTTTGTACACGCCTAACTAACAAAATTATGTCATATAAAGGGTAGACTAACGTTTTCATTACACTTTTAGTCATATAAAAAGGTTGTATAATAGTTTTATATATGAGTATATAACGCGGGTTTGGGCGCACTTTATATAACAATTTAGCCGTGTAAGGGTCGCTTTGTGGTCGTATCGGCGATTATTAATTTGCATAAAAATCACATAATAGTTATATTAATTAAATATGCAACGTCTAAGTTATATTAAAGGTTTAATCGTCACTTCTAAATCTCTTATATGACTAATAACCATCTATAATAGACTTTTAAAAAAAGAGCATATCAAAATTGTTAAGCTAGATGTAAGCGGTGCGAACTATAGACAACATTTTGTATTTTTGTAAAGTGTTTAATGATTACTTTTGTTTTAATAGTTACGTAAAGAAAGCCTATTAATATGGATTTATACTTGGGAATTAAATTTTTTCGATAATATGGATGGTAATCCTTGTTGAAATTTTAATAGGCCTTAATAATATTGGTATTTCAATATTCAATATTAAAATAAAATCTATTAATTGCCATCAAAGTGACCGCCATATTGCTATTAGTTATTGGACGACCGCATTACGACAAGTATATATAAATTCGTTTTATAAAGGTTATTTATATAATTGATGGCCTTCACTATGACGGTTGCAATTAGAGTTCTATTAGAATATATAAAAACCTTTCTTATTCTGTTACAGTTACATCGTACTTATATTTGATAGGTGTTAGAAATATCATACCTTTGTTTTTCTAATTTTTTTAAGCTTGGACATGCTAGCCATATTAATTAAAATAAAGCGCAAAAATGTGAAATTGAAAATAACAGTTGAGCAGAATTTGAACCTGCATCTTCTGGAATACCGTGCCAGATGCTTTGCCAATTCAGCCATGATGACAATTGCTCGAGAGGTGAATTTCGATAACACATTCCTTTTTAATGTCTTGGGTGACGCCTGTGCCATTTGTCCTTCCTAGTTAGTATCTATACTATAGGCTACGGTAACCGCTTACCGTTAGGTGGGCCGTATACTTGTTTGCCACCCGTGTAGTAAAATATTTTCATCTGTTCCCTTTTATGTTTAAACTACTTATCATATTATTTGGAAGCATCTTGATCTTCCGCTAGTTGTAGACTATGTGACGACACAAAAAATTGTAAAATATTAAGCTAACTAAGCGTCTTATGCTTAAATGAAATATATTAAAGGGTGCCTTCTGTTTAAAAATGTACAGAACCATCTATATTTTTATTACTTTCATCTTGGCAAAATTTTTTATTTTATGAGATTACATGAAGAGGTTTTTGCTGTTTTTTGTGAATGATTTATAAAAGTTATATTACAATAACGTTATAACTTGAAAGTTACATAAAAGTGGAAGTACACGACATAATACGACTGTTTTATAAAAGTTAATTAGAAAATCATTATAGGACAGTTTGTTATGTAGATGTTGTATAAAAGGTTCTAAATTTAGACGAAAATGTCTGCTCATGACTATTTTCTAACTGAAACGTTAACTCGGCTTGAACCCCGGTCGTGTAAACGTTATGTCATATATGTTATATTATAGTCATAAAAAATGATTGAAAAGGCGTTTATCAGACACATTAATATGACTTAATTATATATAACTAATGTGTCGTATTGAATACCATTTTACAACTGTTTAGTTGCTGCAATACAGTTATAAGGCCCTTATATATCTGTTAGTTGTATAATCTAATTTAATATAACATTTTTGCTACTTGGGCGGGCCTCGTGGCGTAGTCGGTAGTGTAACCGACTTCCGTGCATCAGGTCGTGGGTTCGATTCCCACTCAGGACAATTATTTGTGTGATGAACACAGATATTTGTACTGCATCTGGGTGCTTTCTATCTTATTATTTACAAAAAAAAGTATTATTTACAAAAAAAGTATTATAATTATATCCGTAATTTGATACCTATAGCACAATCGTTAAGCTTAGTTTGAGACCAGAGGACGTTGTGTGAAAATGTCCGTGAATATTTATTTATTTTTGTTTGTAGGTACATTTTATCCCGCCTAATAAAAGGAAAAAAATGGTTAGTACTAACAACTGGTAAGGTTACCCTTCCGCAAACAGAGATAGGTAGGTACTTATTTACACTACGTTGTTTATATGTTCAAATGATTTTTTATTCCAACTCAATCTCTTCCTTTTTGGACTACGGACCTTATTACCCATTATTGCATCCCTCACAAAAAAAACTAATAAGATAATTAATATTATTACGTCGCGTTATGTGCTTAAACCAATTGATACGGGCTTCTCATCCGAGCTCCGCAGAGGGACTGAGCGGAGGGTGGGGCAGCAGGACAGATGACTATTTAACACGACATTTTAGGTATTTCCTTTTTACACTAAAAATAATGGTTATTTCTAAAATTTAAAACGCATGATCCCTTTTTTTATTTTTTTTTATTTTAGGTGGGCAAAAATGTCCTACCGCACACCCCGCTGCCCGGGGAGACAACGGGGTGAATGGGGCTCTCACCCACTAAAAACCCACCGTGCGCCTCCACCCGCCCTTGCTACGGCGGATCACGGGTACCGCGTCAGTTACGACCGCGATCCGCAGGCGGCAACCCCTACGGGCACCCTCTCTTGAGCGACGCCTCGCGCACTTGGGCGTCGCACCTTCGCGGTAGGCTTCCGCGGACGGCAGGGTACTCCCCGACCCCACCGTCCGCAGCCTCGGCTAGGGCGGCATCAGGCGCAGATAAGCGCGCGCACGCCGCCCCTCGCGCCGGCGGCGAATCGGGTCCGCGAAGGAGGATTCCTCACGGGCCCTCTCCGCCACCTCCTTCCGCGAGATGACAGCCTCGCAGAAGGTGGCGACCGCGGTCCAGGCCCTGTCACTGCCAACCATCGCTCGCGCAACGGCCGGCAGCGATAGGTCCACGCCTATGACTGCAACGAGTTCCCGGCGCTGCACATCCCAGGCCGGGCACGACTCGAGCGTGTGCTGCGCCGAGTCCTCGTCACAGTCGCAGTGGTGACAGCCTGGGGTCGTCTCCCTCCCTTCGATCGTGTGCAGGTATTTGCCGAAGCAACCATGCCCCGACAAAACCTGCACCAACCGGAAGGTGAGGACCCCGTGCTGCCGCCCTGCCCATTCTTCCAAGATCGGCCGGAGCGCCCCCACGGTCCAGAGACCGGCCCGGGGCGTCTCCAGTCGAGACTTCCACTTTAGGACGGTGGCGCGGCGGGCATCTTCCCGCCACGATGATATTGCGCTCGGCGAGGGGCGGCTGCCCCCCGCCCACGCCGTCGACGCCCGCCGATAGACGTCGGCGAGCACCTCCGCCTCCAGATCCCACGGGGGGGTTCCGGCCAATGCGCAGGCTGCATCGGTCGAGACCGTGCGGTACCCGCGTATTGCCCTGACCGCTACGACCCTCTGTGGACGCCACAGAAGGGCCCTATTGCGAGCGGCCTGGGACTCCGCCCGCGCGCCGTACAGTGCCTTTGACCGTACTACCCCCGCGTAGAGTCGTCGACACGCAAGACTCGGTCCGCCCAAATTCGGCATAAGTCGCCCGAGGGCGGACGCCGTGTTGACGAGCCTTGGCGCAAGATGGCGGAAGTGCTCGTCAAAGTGCCACCGTCCATCCAATACCAGGCCCAGATATTTGATGTGGGCCTGGATTGGGAAGCCCACACCGTTGACCGTTATCGAGGCGCTGGCGGGCGGGCCCCGTCGGCGCCCATGGAAGAGTAGGGCCTCCGACTTTTCAAGGGCCACCCTAAGCCCCAGCGCCTCGATCCGCCTGACCACCTCCGCGGTACCTGAGGTGGCCAGCGTTGCCGCCTCCTCGAGGGTCCTGCCCCGGGCTGTGACGAGCGTATCGTCTGCGTAGCAAATTACGCCCAGCCCGGGGGGGAGCCGGCCACGGAGGACCCAGTCGTAGCCGATGTCCCACAGGAGCAGCCCAAGAACCGAACCCTGCGGGACGCCGCACGACATAGCCCTCCTTACAACGTCCCCTTCCCGGTCCACGAAGAGGACGCTGCGGCCGTCCAGGTAGTCTGACACTAGCCGCCTTAGGTAGAGGGGCACTCCATGGTACCGGAGTGCCTCCTTAATGCAGCCGAATGGCAGACTATTGAAGGCGTTGGCGACGTCGAGCGACACCGCCAACAGCACTTCCCTCGAGGTGACGGCATCCGCAGCCGCGGCCCTCAGGCGCAGAATGGCGTCGACCGTAGACCGACTCGCCCGATATCCAAACTGGGCGTCGGACAGGTCGGGGCCGACCGCTCCTAGGTGCCGGACGATGCGGGCAGCGACTACCCGCTCGAGAAGTTTGCCCGCCTCGTCCAGCAACACCATGGGCCTGAAGGCCGAGACCGTATTCGGAGGCCGTCCCGGCTTCGGCAGGAGCACGAGCTTCCCCTCCTTCCAGCAGTCAGGGAACCGTCCGGACACCAGGCAAGCGCCGAACAGCTCCCCGAGGCGGGGCTCAAGGTGGTCGAGGACCAGGGCCAGCACTCGGGCAGGAACCCCGTCCGGCCCGGGGGCGGCGCCTCTTCGCATACGCGCAGCCGCCGCCCCCATTTCCGTCGTTGTCACGGGCGGTACCTCCCCGTCGTCGGCCTCCCGGTCACCATCTGGCGGAGCCATGACCGGGGGCGTGTGCACCGCCCGTGAGGGGAAAAGTCCCTCGACCACCTCAGAGAGGAAGCCCGGCTGGAGGGTCTCCGTAAGGGGGGGGCCCTGGGCGCGGAGCTTGTTAAGCGCCGCACGGTACGGGCGTCCCCAGGGGTCACGCTCGAGACCCTCCAGCATCTCCTGCCTTTTCGCGTCTTTGGCGCGACAGATGGCCAGCTTTAACGCGGCGCGCGCACTGCTGTACGCCGCATACAACTGGCCCTCCCGCTCTTCGTAGCGGATTCGGCGACGTCGGCTGCGGGTGTAGGACCTCCGGGCACGAATACAGGCCGCACGGAGGTCCGCCAGCTCCGGGGACCACCAGTAGACCTCCATCCGTGCAGGCGGGCGCCGCACGCGGGGCATGGCCGCATCGCAGATTTGCGTAAGCATGCCGCGAATGCGGCCAGCCTCGGCGCCCACGTCTTCCGTCAGGGGGGGAGGCAGCCAAGATTGAAAAATGGCCGCCTCCACTAGCAGGTCCCGGTCGAGCCTACCCACAGCACATCGCGGAAAAGCGGGAGTTCAGTCCGCCGCGTGACCCCTGCTGGCGCCCTGAAGGGTCCGGGAGACCTCTATCTGAATGTATCTGTGGTCAGATAGGGTCTTGACCTCCTCCAGGACTCGCCAGCTCCTTACGCGTGCGGCGACACCGGGGCTAGGGAACGAAAGGTCCACTATCGACCCGCCCCCGCGCCGCACGCACGTTAGGGCGGACCCTCGGTTTAGCAACACGAGGTCCGCCGCTGCCGCCCACTCTTCGACCGCCGCACCTCGGGCGTCCGTCCCGGGGGACCCCCACGCCGTTGATTTGGCGTTGAAGTCCCCCAGCACGAGCACAGGGCTCGGTGCTATACGCCGTATCGAGGTCTCCAGATTGTGCAGGAGGACCTCGAAAGCCGCCAGACTACGACTAGGGGAGAAGTAGACGCCATACAGCGTGACCCCTCCCCATTCAGCCGCCACATATCCCGTGCCCTGGTCTTTGAGTGACAAGGGCGGGGAATGCGGCGCCGCCGTACCGACGACCGCCACGGAGCCATCCCCGCTACCCGCCCAATTGGAGCGATCCGGGACTATGGAGGGCTCCGCGGCTACAGCAACACCGATCGACCGCTCCGCCATGGATTGCAGGAAGAGGTCCTGCGCCCTGGCGGAACGGCCGAGATTCCCTTGGAGGAGGATAGCGTCGTGATCCGTTATTGGACCACGATATCCTCCTCCATGCGCTGCGGCGGTCCAGCCGCGCCGGGTTGGGCAGCCGGGGCCGATTGGCTGCCCACCCCCCTCTTAGGGCCTGACTTGGCTGGAGGCCTGCACCCCACCCGCCCCATGCAGTGGTTGGCGGGGCGATTGCCCGCCGCGCACGTGGGGCAGTGTGGGGTGGCAGAACAGGCAGCCGCCTGGTGCCCTGCCTGACCGCAGCGGAAACAGAGCCCGCTGCAGTCGAAGCAGTTAGTGCACAGCGGCCGGGTGTGACCGACCGCCATGCACTTATAGCACCTGGCAGGCCGGGGCTCCAGCGCGATTACCCGCGCGGCGCTCCAGCCCACCAGAAGTCTACCGGCGGCGACCAAATCCTTGGCCGCCGCGACAGGGCACGAGACCCAGACGGCACCCACACCACCTGGACCTGGGCGAATGGTTCCCACCCGGACGGCGCTGCTGGGAGACCCGGTTTTCGAGACGATCGCCTCCCGGATCTCTTCCGCCGTCACGGAATCGTCCAGCCCGGAAATGCGCAGTTCGGCGCACTTCACGGGTCTGGCGACCCGGACACCACTCTCTTCTGGGAACAGGCCCAGCAGCCTAGCGGCCATTGCGTCGGCCGTCTTGGCGCCCTCTGGCCCCAGGTACTCGAAGATTCGAGCACCTGTCCGGGCTTGGCGGGATCGAACGGAAACGTCTCCGAGGTCTGAGACGTTTATATCCCGCCGGGCACGCTTCAAGACGGCCTCGTAAGTCAGGCCCTTTTCCTTGGCCTCGGGCAGCAGAGTGATGACCACCGCTGCTACCTTCGGCACTTTGAGCTTACGCGACCTTTTTCTTTTAGGCGCTTTTGGGGTCTCCCCCGTTTGCGCCCCTCTTTGCGACATTGGCGCTGCTTCGCGTTCCGCGGCAGCACCACGACCCTTGGCCCGGGATCGCCGGGGCCCCACCACTTGCCAGCCCCCGTCTGAGGACGTAGGAGCCTTATTGCCAGGAGCGGAATCCTGGGGCGTAACCACCGTAGCTCGCGAAGGTGTGGCCTTTTGTCGCGGTTCTGTAGCACGTGGAGGCGCTGCGGCACTTGGCAGAGGTGGGAACTCCTCTCGGGGCTGGCCCCTCGAGGCTTGTCCCACCTGGCCCTTTTTCTTGCCCTTTTTCGTCGTTTGCGCCTCCGCTGGCGGCGCACTCTTCCGGCTCGGTGTTTTGGCCGCCTTAGCGGCAAAGGACACTTGACCACCCTGGCACGGCAGGGGTGTCGGTGCCGAGGACAATGCGGCACTTCTTTTATCAGCCGCAAGCGGCGGCCGAAGTCGGGGCTCCGGTGGCAATCTTGCGGCTAGGGCCTCAAACCGCGGGCCAAAGACCGCATCCATGCGGTCGATGACCGCGCGGAGCATTCCATCGTCGAGCCCAGTGACAGGGCCCGACTGAGCGGCAGACGGAGCCGAGGCGGTCGCGGAGGTGGGGCGGAGGCGCAGCGGCTGCGGCGAGGCGGTCGCGGGAAGAGCAGGCTCGACCCGCATTACGGAGGCCGATGCACTTGGGGTGGCCTCAGGGAGCCCAAGCTCGACCCTCATTTTTGCCATGCCCCGGTGCAGCTCCTCGACCGTCGCCTCCAGGCGCTGGTTACGTGCCCCAAGGTCAGCCACCTCCGACACAAGCCGCTCCACCACGTTGGACAGCTCCGTGGCGGCGATTTTGAGGCCCCGGACGAAGCTACCTTTTAGGTTCTTCGAGCCCGTGGCCACCGTCGTGATTATGGCCACGCTGTCCGCGGCTCTTTCTGCGAATTTGGCCGCAGTGGGCGGCCCGCCGCTGTCGATAGGGAGACGGAGCTTCTCAGACAGGAGCGCCAAGCGCTCCTCTGAGTGTTGCACCGTCTCAACCCTCTTCAGGCATCGCGTCTCAGCGGGATCGGTGTCCCGGGTCGGCCGATGCCTCGACCCCTAACCGCTGCGGGTATTTTTGGGGGAGGCATCTCAGCCGAGCTCAGGTCGGAGTCCGAGGCAGCGCCCCCCTGAGATAGGGTGCGCTTGCGCCAGAACCGCGACTCCGACATCACCTCTGCCGACCGCGATGGCTGACTCTCGGCAGCCTCAGTCAGGCCACCCTCTTCAGCGGCGGACATCTCGGCGGCTGAAGTGCCGGCCGAGCTGCTCGTTATCGAGCCGTCCCTTGACGACTGGGACGCTCCCTTGGTCGTCTTCGTATTGCCCTTGCGGGACTTCTTGCCGCCGCGCGTTTTACGCGCAGCTGCACTAGTAGGGGCCGCATTTACAGCCGGACCCCTTACGGCTGAGGCGTCAGGTGCATTACCCGACTCCGTCGAAGCTTTATTTGAGTTATTTAAAAACGCATGATCCCTTCCTTAGGTTTAGATCATTATATTTCGAAAATTTCTTGATCTAATTTAAAGTATTTATTGAGTATTTCAGCTTTATTTAATTATTTAGAGGTAACTTTGTAATTTATTTTTATCGAGAAAATTTTAAGTAATCGTATTTTCACCACGCATAAACCTTAGTTTATGTCTTCAACTTTACTATATATTTATTACATATTTATTGGTTCAGTATTTTACATAATATTTGGATTGGAAAAAGGCAATTTCACCTATCATGGGGCCTTAATAAAATTCCAAAAGTTACCTATCTTATTCCTTCTCTGACATAACTAAATTTTAGTTGACACTTGTATAACACATATTTTAGGTCCACTGAATATTTTATTATCCTTAAGGGAATGGAAGAAACCCAATTTATTTCACAGGTATCGAACCAAACAACTACAGAAGTAATATTTCACAGCTAATATCAGCCAAGAGAAAGAGTACTCGAAACAAATTCCTACGAAAATCCAACTGTAAATCATGCATTTAGAACAGTTTCCTTTTCATTGCAGAGAATATCATAGCCAACAGTATGGTTTTAAATGAGCTAGAAAGAAGGCAATATATTAAAATAACTAAAAACCAGGAATTATTGTTTTAAATAAAATAATAGTCATGATTAATCAGCTACAGCAGCTACGACGTAGAGGTTCGTCGACGGTGCACCTACGACGTAGAGAAAATAATATATAGAGTGTGGACAACCATTATGCTGTAAGACGTAATATATAATTATGCTAAATCTTTGGTATAGCTGCATCATAGGAAATATACATGACATAGATGATCATAGACGTTAACTTATATTTAACTTAAATAAGTGGCGAGGGTCTACGAGTCATAATTTGATGCTTATGAAGCTTAAATTCTAAAATAATTATAATGTTTGTATATCTCACTGTCCCAATCCCATAATATAGGCTTTAGCCTAGTTTCAGATCCAGTTTCAGTACCTACTACTATACTATTATAAGACTTAGATTAAGCCCTCTTTGATATAACTACTTCGTGGTAAATAAACATTTATTTTATTTATTTATTTTATGATAGATGCGACATAAATATTCTTCTTTTGAAACCAAGATAGTAGAATAAAGCGCTTGAAATGCCAAAATTTTAGGGTAATTCTTGGATATTTCGATCTGTATTTTTAAAGTTAGGGAGATAGGTGCCACCACCGAAGTAATGTAACATAGTTCCAGTGGCCCGCCAATAAAGGCGGAGAGACATGATTAATATCGATGATTGCACCATAAAAAATATTAAGGACCAAGTCTGCCACCATATTATTATTGCCTGTGTTAAAAAAAAAACGGTATGTTAAATCATTTGGTCGTGTCTGCCTCTTGGACTGATAGTCAGAAACTTTTCAAAACGAGGAACATCGAAGAGGCAAACGTCCAGCCCTCTGACTTTTTAAGTAATTAATTTATAAACAATTTTTTATGATTTAAAAATAAGTATATGAAATATAGAATTTCAAACTTTCATGGTCACTTATAACAACTGTTGTTCCGTGATCACTGTTGTTCCGTGATCATGGCGCTTGCAACAGTGCCGAAATATCGGAAACTCGTAAGTAAAAATTTACATGGTATAAATCCCGTAAAAACGTTTAGAAGTATATGAAATGTTCAATTGGTAGACCCGAATTATTCGATTTATGACTATATAAAGAATCACAGAAAAATAGTCTGCCACCATGGTAGCGCTGCGCTTTCAATCGACAGCGCTTCAAAAATGTAAAAATAAAATTGTCTGCTAAATCATTTGTTCGTATCTGCCTTTTGGACTGGTGGTCAGAGTCATCCTCTAAACATCGAAGAGGCAGACGTCTAGACCTCTGATTTTCCAAGGACTTACCATTTTTATACATTTTTTTTTCGAAAGTTTGTCTATCTTGCTTTTTTTCTTTCTTAGAGAGAAGAAAGTGACAACGGTATAATTCCCCAAGTAGTTGTGGTTTACCTATTTTTTTTTGTTAAGGCGGGAAAAATTGTTCCTAACCGCACACCCTGTCGTTCGGGGAAACAAACAGGGTAGTTTGGGGCCTTCACCCACTAAAGAAACCCGCCATATAACGTCTCTCCGCCTTTATTGGCGAGCCACTGGAACTATGTTACATTCCTTCGGTGGTCCGCCGGCGGCTTACCCTTTCGGGTACCCTGAGTGACGCATCCACAGAGGAACGTCGCACCTTCGCCGGAGGCCTTGCGGGTGGCAGACGTTCCCCGGTCCATCCACCCGCAGCCACAACTAGGGTGGCATGAGACGCAAGTACCTGCGCCTGCGCCACCCCAGTCGCTGGCGGTGGTTTAGGTCAGCGGAAGAATCCTCCTCCCTAGCCCTCTCCGCCGCTTCCTTCCGCGAGATAACCTCCTCGCAAAAGGCAGCGACTGCAACCCAATTCCTGTCGCTGCCAAGCATCGCTCTTACGACGCTCGGCAGCGAGAGGTCCCCCCCAATTTCCGCGACGAGTTCACGGCGCTGCTCGGCCCAAGCCGGGCACGACTCGAGCATGTGCCGCGCCGTTTCCTCATCGCAGCCGCAGTGGTGACAGCCCGGAGTCGCTTCCCTCCTTGCGACTATGTGCAGATATCTGCCGAAGCAACTGTGCCCCGACAGCACCTGCACCAGTCGGAAGGTAAGGACTCCGTGACGTCGCCCCGCCCACTTCTCCAGCAGCGGCTGGAGCGCCCCTACGGCCCAAAGACCGACCCGGGGCACCTCCAACCGCGTTCTCCATCTGGCCATGGCAGCTCGGCGGGCGTCACCCTATCACCTGGCCACCTCCCTGGGTAGGGGGCGTCACCCCCTCCTGCTCTTGCGATGCCCGCCGATACACCTCGGCGAGCACCTCCGTCTCCAAGTCCCACGGAGGGATTCCGGCCAACGCGCAGGCCACCTCCGTTGACACCGTGCGGTATCTACGTATGACTCTGGACGCGACGACTCTCTGTGGCCTCCACAGAAGAGCCCTGTTCAGTGCGTCCAGGGACTCCGCCCACACGGGTGCACCGTACAGCGCCATGGACCAAACCACCCCCGCTTAAAGACGTCGGCACGCATTGTTGGGTCTGCCATACAGCGTAACTCCCCCCCAGTCGTCCGCGACGTATCCGTTACCCCTGTCTCTGATCGACAAGGGCGGGGAACCGTGGAGCTGATGATTGCCATGGAGCCATCGCGGCTGCCCGCCCAATCAGGACGGTCAGGAACACAATAAGGCTCCGCAGCTACGGCTACACCAATCAACCGCTCCACCATGGTTTGCAGGAGAAGATCCTGCGCCCCGGCGGCGTGGTTGAGATTCGCTTGAAGGAGGATAGTGTCACGGTGGAATTTTAAGCCATAACCATATCCACCTCTACCCGAGACGGTGGCGAAGCCACTTTAGGGGGGGCAGCCTGGGCCGATTGTCTGATCCCCTTTTTTGGGCCTGTCGTCGGGGATCTGCATCCCTCCCGCCCCATGCAGTGCTTGGGTGACACGGACTCCACTCCCCTCGTCAAACAGACCCATCAGCCTTTCAGCCACCGTGTCAGCCATCCTGGGGCCCTCCGCCCCAGGGAACTCGAGATTTCGAGCCCCTGTGCGGGCTAGGCGGGTCCGGGCGGCGACGACTCCGATGTCGGAGACGTCGATTTCCTCCCGGGCCTTCCTCAAGATGGCCTGATACGTCAGGCCCGCTTCCGCCCCCGGCAGCATGGTGATTACCACCGCTGCCGTTTTCGGCGCTTAAAGCTTGCGCGGCTTCTTAGGGCCGGGCTTGCTCCCTGGCGCAGCGGGATTCGCAGCTTGGGCAGCAGCCCCAGTCGCGGCTCCCTTTTTCCTCTTGCCCCGGGATTTCTTCCTCCCCCCACTCACGACATGCCAGCCCTCATCAGAGGGTGCAGGGCCGGTTGGCGCGGGAGGTAGGACACGTGGATCCCGGAGATCGGTTGCTAGAGCCCGCGTGGGCTGGCTAGCACATGGAAGAGGAGGGAACTCCTGGGCTGGGCTGGCCCTGGCTGGTCTGGGGCGCTGCCCAGCCTTCTGCGCCGCCTTCGCTTTGGGGGTTTTGCCCTGCCCCTTGGGTGACACGGCCGCGGTCGCGAAGTAAGTGGCCACGTGGCCACCTTGGCAGGGCAGCGGCGTTAGTCCTGAAGACGGCGCGGCCTTCTTCTTATCCGCAGCCAGCGGTGGCTGGAGCCGCTGCTGTGCTAACACGATCGATGACCTGGCGCATTTGCTCCTCACTGAGGGGTTCAGGGGCCAGAGACCCCGCGCCTGTCGCTGAGGCTGAGGCTTTCGCCACGGCCTTGGCGAGCCCTGTTTTGGCTCGCGGGCCGCAGCGCTCCTTGCGGAACTCTGCCACCTCATCCTCGAGGCGCTTGCAGCGCGCCTCCAGCCTCCTATTCTCCTCAGACGCAGAGTGGCACCGGAGGGACTCCAACGCTTCGAAGGCCACCTGGGTCCCCCGGCCATATGTCTGCTGCTCCCGATGTCGCGCATGAATCCCAACCAACCGTGTCTGTATCTCTCGGGTAGTCCTGGTGTCCAAAGTGACATCCCCAAAGGTGCGGGCTCCGTGGAGGGTGGGAAGCTCGAGAGACGAAATACAAACAATCACGTGGTATGGATAAAACCAGATCCCAAGCCCCACGGGCGCCTGAGGTTAATCCCACAGGCACCCAAACACACGGAGGAGACGGTGCGGCTCACGCTGTGCCCGACACCTCCACTTTCCCCATACAAATGGGGGGTGCTGTTCCCACAGTGCCTACCCCACCCACACATGCCTTGAGGGACGCGAAAGTGGCCCGGAAAGGCGCGAACACATCACATAACACAAACAAGACACACACAAACAAGACACACACAAACAAGACACACACAAATACTGCACTCACTAATACTGCACTCACTAACACTGCTCACACTAACACTGCTCACAAAGAAGGTGCTGTTTCCACAGTGCCTCGATACACCAAGCGCAGTGGCGGTGCTGTTTCCACAGTGCCCCCCCGTAAAAACCAGTCCGTGCCGGGTAAAAAGGCTGCTGGGATCCCGGCGCCTCGAACACCCGGCACGTTGACGACACCGACGGGCTCGGGGCAGGTTCATGACCGAACCCAGCCAACACTTAGTGCCGAGGGAGCCGTTAAGGAGGACGCTCCGTCAATAGAGAAATCCGTTGAACCGGAGCGGACACCAGCGGTACCCCCAACGGATGCTACATCCGCGCTGTTCGATGCAGGTTGGACAGTGCCGGACTTTAAGTGGAAGACGCACAAAAATAAAAAACAGCGTCGCAAGTCCAGGCAGAGGCGAGCTGCATTGGACAACACAACAGCCCCAGCGCCTCAACAACAACCAGGTGCTTCCAATCAAGAGCCGGCGAAGGCAGCCGCTGGAACCCCAGTAGCACGCCGCGCCCGCCGTGCAAGGAAAAGGGCTAGGAACAGGCCTGCAACGACCACAATCCCGGAATCTCGAGCTTCGGCCAAAAGAAATCGCCCGGATGAGACCATCTCTCCGCGAGGTGAGACCAAGAGGCTGAGACTCGAGCGTACGGGGGATACTCCGAAGATGGCGTATGCGGATGCTTTGAAGGCGGACCTGCTGGTTGCTGTTACCACAGTGACCTCAGGTCACCTCACTCCGCAGCTGTCTGAGGAGGTTCAGAAACAGCTGCAGGCACTGCTGATGCAGGAAGCCATGCAGCCTAGCAATAGCCAATCCTCTGGCCCACTATTCCGGGGAAAGCCGTTGTTATCCAACGGCGCCCTACGGCTATGGTGTGAGGATCAGGCTACGTTGGCATGGCTCAGGCGGTGCACGGCGACTATGACCCTGTCTATAGGGGACAAGGTCACCGTGAAACGCCAGAGTGAGCTACAGCGTAGAGTACGCTCTGGCGTACTGTTCCCGGGGATCTGGGAAGATTTCCGCGCCGTAGCGCGAACACTTCGGTACCAGAACCCCTGGGCGCAGATTGACCAGTGGTTACTCCACAAGACGGAGCGACAGGAGACGGACACGTTTGCTGTTGTTAGTGTACCGGAGACGGTCGTGGCGGTCCTTGTAGAGCGCGAACGCCGGCTTGGCTTCCTGCTAGGCTCGGTGTACGTAAAGTTCCAAGGACCGCGTGGCAGGTACGTGGAATACCCACCACCCAGCAACACCGTCTCTCGGGAAAACACGGCACCTGCTGAATCCGAAGCTATGGACACTTCCGTGGGGACCAGGGCAAGCATTGTAGGAGTGGAGGTGTTGCCCGGGTCTCAGACGTCGGCGCGGACTGCTCCTGCTTCTGATGGGGACGAGAAATAACTTCTTCGTGATCCCTCGGAGGCTGGGGGGACTGCGCCCGGGGTCTGGAGAAGCTGGCCATAGGTGAGGAGGAGGTGGAGGGAGGATCGGCGGAGGAGGATGACATTAACAGTGTTACCCCCTTCTCCGCTTTGTAATATCCTCCAAGCCAACCTCCACCACAGCGAAACCGTGACGGCTCAGATACGGAAATGGTTGGAGGTCAACGACACGGCCATAGTCCTGATCCAGGAGCCGTGGGTCAGGAATGGCACCGTCTGCGGACTCCGGAACATCGGAGGTAAGCTTATTGCACAAACAGGACCGGACAATCCCCGAGCCTGTATTTACATGTCTAGAAATATACACGCGCAACCCTTAACGAGTTTCTGTTCTAGAGACCTGTGCGCCATTATAGTGCACGGGGCGCCGGATTCAAGCCTTCAGGAGACGGTTATTGCATCCGTGTACATGCCGGAGGCTGATGATCCGCCACCCCACGAGCTGACACGGCTAATCACCTACTGCGAAGAGACCAGGCTCGAAATTATCGTGGCCACTGACGCAAATGCACACCACCCCCTATGGGGGATGAAGACAAGTAACGAAAGAGGTAAGAAACTTGTTGAGTACCTTTTCACAACTGACCTTAATATACTTAATACAGGCTCAGAACCGACATTTGTAAACAGACGTAGCAAGACAATCATTGACTTGACGTTGGCAACCGAAGAGGTTTCGATCACATCTCGAACTGGCATGTATCAAAAGATCTATCATGCTCAGACCATAGGTGGATTCGATTCGATATTCAAGTAAAGACAATGGCAGCAACCCCGTGGAAGGAACCCCCGCAGAACGGATCGTATCCGGTACGCGGAATAAATGTGCCTAGCCCTGGTGCAGACAGAGGTTCCCACAAAACTGGAAGGTGCTGCAGAAATAGAGAGGCAGGTAAGCGTCCTCACAAATACCATGCTGGATTGCTATCACCAGGCGTGTCCCTTGTCCACTCCACCGCCCAGTAGAGGCAAAAAAGCCGACTGGTGGGGACCCGAGATGGATAGACTCAGGAAAAGGAGACAACTCAACAGAGCAATGAACACAGGTACGGACCAGGACTGGGATAATTATAAGTCAACTAAGTCTAGGTACAAGAAGCGTCTCAGGTACAGAAGCAGGTGCTCATGGCGCAACTTCTGTTCCGAAATAGAGAATGGAGCACAGGCTAACAGGGTAAGTAAGGTTCTTTGTAACCAGCCCACGGTTACGTTGGGATCCCTACGCAAGCCAGACGACACCCTCACTAGGTCATGGGAGGAAGCGGAATACATCTTAGTAACAGACGCACTTCCCCGACTGCAAGACGGTACAGTCAGTCCGCTGGACAGATGAGGAGGTCATCCCATCTGAAGCAGAATGGCACCAAACACTTGATGTAGTTAGCCCACAAAAAGTACGGTGGGCCATTAACAGCTTTAATTCATACAAATCACCTGGCCTGGATGGAATTTTCCCTGCCTTGCTGAAGTGGGGCGGGGAGGAACTCATTCAAATACTCACCACTATTCTGGCCGCCTGTCTTGCTCACAGGTACGTGCCGAAAAGTTGGAGAGAAGTCAAGGTGATCTTCATACCCAAGCCAGGTAAGAGCGATTACTCGGACCCCAAATCTTTTCTGTAGAAGACACTGGAGAGGTTGTGCGATAGGAACCTGAGGGAGGGGGTTCTACTAGGCGCCCCCCTGCACCCGCATCAACACGCCTACTGTCAAGGTAAATCTACAGAATCGGCACTTCATGCAGTGGTATGCAAAATTGAAGAAGCGATTTCAAGCAAGTCTATATGTCTAGGCACCTTCATAGACATCGAAGGGGCCTTTGACAAGACCAAATTTACTAGCATAACTGCAGCACTTGAAAGACATGGAGCAAATGCAGTTATGATCCAATGGATAGATACTATGTTAAGCAAAAGGATCGTTAAGCTTAGCACAGGCGGAATACACAAGGCACTGGTGGCCAAAGGATGCCCTCAAGGGGGTGTGCTTTCACCGCTACTGTGGAATTTAGTGGTAAATGATCTAATTGCTACACTGAATAACAATCACTATTATACGGTTGGTTATGCCGACGATCTGGTGATACTGATATGCGGCAACAGTACAAGTACAGTATGCGACGTTACACGCTCTGCGCTGGTCATCGTGGAACGGTGGTATACTATCAACGAACCAACAGTCAATCCAAAAAAGACGGAAATGGTGATGTTCACTAACAAACGCAACCTGGGCAACTACCGACTGCCCAAATTATTCAAAACAGAACTCCAGTTATCAACACAGGTTAAGTACCTAGGGGTAATTCTTGACTGTAAGTTTACTGGAGTAATCATTTAAATAGTAAAATAGATAAAGCTACGGTCGTATTTTGGCAATGCCGCAGAATGATAGGTAAAAGATGGGGCCTAGACCCTAAAATCGTTCTATGGCTATACCAGGTAGTAATCCGACCAATGATTAGCTACGGTGCGGTGGTGTGGTGGCCACGGACCGAATTATCCACTGTCATAGCTAAACTACAACGACTCCAGAGATTGGCCTATATGGCGGCCACGGGATGCATGAGGACAACTCCAACTGCTGCTCTGGAAGCTATTCTTGACCTGCCGCCACTGCATCTGTTCATAAAACAAGAGGCAGCAGCTACAGCGGTAAGGTTTAAAAACCTGAGTCTCTGGAGACTAGCAAGGGTACCGCACACCGAAATCCTCAGTGAGGTAACAGGTAAGGAGCCGCTCATGGCAGCGGTGACCGACAGGATACCCAAGCAGTTTGTATTTGACAAGAAGTACAAGATACAATTGCAAGAACAACCGGGTGAAGGTCTTAACCCAAGAGAGATGAGTATCTTCACAGATGGATCTAAAACAAGGTCAGGTACTGGTGCGGGTGTATTCTCCGAGGACCTGAACATTCAGATATCTACACCATTAGGAGCTCATAACACGGTCTTCCAGGCAGAAAGTGTGGGCATCTTAATGGCAGCGTATGCAATCGACTCTAGAAAGGTAAAGAACCAACAAATCCGTATACTCTCTGATAGCCGATCAGTCCTACAGGCCCTTCAAAGGTACACTATAACCTCGGGTCTTATATACGAGTGCCATCGAGCCCTGTCACAGGTATGTATCGACAACGATATAACCCTACAGTGGATCAAAGGACACAGCAACTCACGCGGTAATGACGCTGCCGATGAATTGGCAAGGGGGGGTTTGGAGATGATAGTGGAAGGACCTGAGCCCATTCTACCCCTGCCGTTCGCTTGGCTCCGAAACACACTACGACGAAACACCAAGGTAGAACACCAAGAATACTGGTCTAACTTAGGTACATGCAGGCAAGCCAGAGAGGCCCTTCCGACAATCTACCCCGGATTGTCACTAAAGCTGCGGCGTTTGAAGAGGCCTCAGCTCCGGCTCCTAATGGGAGTCATTACTGGACATGCTTTATGGAATAAACACTTATTTTACTCTAGGTGTTACTGATAGTCCTCTTTGCAGAGCTTGCATGGAGGCAGACGAAACGGCCGCCCACGTCATCCTTGAATGTCCGGGGGTGGCGGAATACCGGGCACTATACCTCGGCTCTCCGAGGTCACTCCCAGAGGTCGTCGGCAACGTTAAGGGTCTGCTAGGCTTTCTGGTGATGCTGGGTTGGCAGGAGTAGTGCCAGCAACCCGTCACGCAAAATAGGCGCACATACGACGTCGAGTTGCGGAAAAATAGCCCGCGTTTACAATAGACAATAGACGTCTCTGCCAACTTTTTTTTACATTTTTGCACCTACGTCCCGTGATAAAACAGAGCCCTGCACGTTTGCTTCTTTGATGTTTATCGTTTTAAGGATGATTTTGACCATCAGTCCAAGAGGCAGACCCGAACAAATTATTTATTATCTATTCCTTTTTTTACATTTTTGAAGCGCTGTAACTCGAAAACACAGGGACATACGCCCTTCATTTACGGGACCAAATCGGTTTGTATTGGTATAAACTTTCATTCCTATTAATATGAAATACGATCAAATCATATATCAAAATGGCAACCAGCTCCTTAACCAATTAGCAATTGACATGCTCAGCTACTTTGAAGAACAAATTATTTGTGAAAGTGGAAAAAGAGAGGTTTACGTTGAGTGGGATTCGAACCTGCGTCCCTTCCAATCCGGGGAAGTGCTCTAGATCACTAAGCCATCGCAGTCGCTGACGGCAATTTCCACTCTACACTTCACAATTGCTTTTAGATGTATTTACGACTCTTGGATATTTTGAAAGCCAAAAATTTAAAGAGGAAAATGTGAAATCGAAAATAGCAGTCACGAGCAGAATTTGAACCTGCATCTCCTGGATACCACCCAGATGCTTTGTCAATTCAGTCATCGTGACAACTGCTCTGGACAGCTAATTTCAAAAACACATTCATACTTAACGTCCTGGGTGAAGAAAAAAATATCTAAATAGCCATAAATATTTTATAAATAAAATAATCTCTCTGAATATATGATACGAGGACTACTCACATGTGATATAAGCGGCAAATTCCACGCTGCGGCCAACTTAGCTTCAGTGTGGCAAGTTCCATCGGAGCCGAAGAATGCGACTACACCAAGATCTCGCATCTGAGTCATTACTCTGCGTACAAAATATGAATGTTAATTTAAATATACAACTCCTGAATAAAAAAAAATATAATAGCAAGCTAGTATAGTATAAGTCCGCTTGTTTAATCAGCGACTTTGGTCTAGTGGTAGAACCTTGCTTGACCCAGCATAAGTGGACTAGCTCGATCGGAGGAGAACGACTCTCCCACAGAAGATCAGCGCACGATACTCCTACTGTTGTGTGTTTTGTATGGTGAGTGAGAGCACCGGAGGCCCAAGCCTGGGTAGCCTATACGCCACCAGGTGGGCTGTACGCTTATTGATCACCCATATAGTATAAATGATCAATTAATGTGATGGACTAAGAGTAAAACTGTCAAAACCTCTTTTCCACGGATGTCGTACGAGAAGAGAAGTAAGCAATTATCACCCATTGCATTACTGGTAGTAGGGCTAGGTACGAAGCCATAATACTTCTTACCTGGGCCGACTGGGTTCAACAGTGAAATTCTTCGGTGTGTTTAGGTTGCTGTTCATTCATGAAATCGTGAGTGGCAGTATTCTTAGTATTGCTAAGTCCATGAGCGGCTGTTATCACTTAACATCAGGTAGGTCGGCGCTCGCTTGCTACCATTATCAATAAAAAATATCTGAAATAATAAATATTAAGGCAATTATGTGAAGTTGTCGAAACATAAATTATAACAAGTATTCTAACAGGTTATTCAATACGGAAAATCGTATTGCGATTTCTTTTTGTATTTTTCTTGTATCTACATAAAATATAAAAGTTAATCGAATAAGTAATATACTATAATATTTCATATTTTTTTTCATAGGAATTTCCACGTGTACTCGTTCGTTAAATAAAATACGATGTTATTCAACGGGCCAAAACATTTTTACCAACGTAGAAGCGTGAATAACATGTTGCAAATTTATTGTAACTGAATAAAACATATTTCAGATAATTTTATAGTGTAGATAAAGTTACTTAAGTGCTGCGTAGGAGTATGGTACTCTACACAGGAGATATGTACTTCCTTGTATTCAAAATTGTTAGTTCGATATCTTTTTTGATAATACGAGTCAGGGCAACATAGATATATATTTATTATATTTTCAACGCTTTTCAATATAAATGAGCTTATTATATAATCGTTTGGAAGAAGATAAAACTATTTTTAAATGATTACTAGCGACCCGTTCAGGCTTTGCATAAAAACAATTTACTAATGAAGAAAATCGTTTACGATTTTAAAGAATTGTAATTCTTACCCATTTTATTTTGATATGCATATCCTATTAAAGATTTGTTATCTTGATAACTAACATAAAAATTAATTTATCTACCAAAAATTATGTAAAAGTCCCAAATACCCGAAGGGCGAACGAAGTAACTACACACACTTTGCTTGATAGTTATTATTGATCAAAGAAAAAAAAACAAATGGTTGGTTTTAATTAGACCCATAACATCGAGCTCTAAAGAATTAGAAAATTTTACTAACGCCTTCTATTGAGATTATACTTAATTACTTTATCGAACAAATTATGAACATACAAGCATTCCTTACAAAAATGCATCGAAAACGACATTGAAAATAACTTAAAAATCACGCTAGTAAAATAAACTTTAACAAAATCATAATAAAGATCAAAACTATTAATGAACATGGAAAAAGAAAGCTTTACTGCAAGCAGGATTCGAACGTGCCTCCCATCAAATCCGGGGATGTGCTTCGACACAAATCATTTGTTCTTAAAAGTACCTAGCTGAGCATGTCAAGAACTAAAACACAGATCACAAAATGGTAATACTCAAAAAATATACCACTGCTTCTTTTCTCGCTTTAATGAGAAGTTTTTTTCCGTTTTACTCCCTCAAGTTTCAATATACAAACCTGAGCAAATCTCTTTGATGTAAACAAAAATATATGAGGCAATTCATCGCCCACAGACAATAAATGGCTATTTCCATCGTACAATAGATCTTCTTTTACTTGTAATTATTTATATACACATTTCGCTTGTAACACAATAGCTTTATTATTACAAATCTGCCTAAATAAGTGTATAGATTTATGGTTTAATGTGCTTATGCGAGTTTCATTCTACATTGAAATAATGCAATAGATATCGCGTCGGCTCACAAAATCAGTCTCGGCAAATAAGAGCACACTTGAGAAGTGAGTTCTTATTTTGTCTAATTCAAAAAGCACTTTATTTGTTGCTATTTAAGCTTGATATCACAGTAAATGTTATTTGCCTTTTCACTTTTAAGTGGCAGTAATAAATTGTTGCTTTGCTCATTTTTTGTGTCGAATGAACGTAAATGTAAGATAATATTTTAAAGATTTGTGACTTTATTAATAAGTGCCATGATTGTAATTACATTGAAATCAAAACAGTTTTAAAATCTTTGTCTCAGTTCGTTAGTAAACAGATGTAGCTGTATAAGTATATATTCACACGGACAGTTTTTAGCTTGATTTTGTTCGTGACACTGTATCTTGGTATTGATGATCGAAACATTCTACCATCACTTTAGTACTTGAGCTGATTTCGGTAGGTAACAAGTCTCGATGTATGGGGTATTGTCTTCATACACTACGTACACTATCCCAAGTGACACAGCCTGCTTCTGTCTTAAAGAAAAAATTGTTACTAAAATTATAAAATAAAAACAAAATACTGAAAATAATTGTAAGTAACAGACGATTACCCTATAAAAAGGAAAAAAAAAACAGTTGTATTGTAGTCGGGGAACGTTCTGTGGAACACTTTATAATATGTTATTGCCCCGATTGAAATACCACTTGATTTTTTATTCATTTATTTTGATTTAGTTATTGAATATACCTACATAATGTTTATTTCGTGATTATCAAAAAATCACTTGCCAGTTCGACACCCCCATGCAAAAATTGTAACTCATTTTTAATGACAAATTGAGTAACAATGTTATTGCTATGCAAAAAAATTAGCTCTTTTTGTGTGTAATCGTCGTAACTCTAAGTCAGTTTTGAGTTATACAAGTGACAAAAGCATTGTAACTTAGCGAAAATTACGATTGTCGAACGAAATCATTGTAACATAATTTACAAAAACAAAAATGTTAATAATATATAAATGATGAAATACAACAAAATTGTAATTTTCTTTACAATCTTTGTACAAGACTACTTTGGTGTTTATAAACACTAAATGTAATGGTAACTTGAATTACAACGTTATTGCACGACTATTTATAATATTTTTTAACGTGTCATGACCTGTATTATGCGTTAACCTTTTACTTACTTACTTATCATCACGCCATTTCCCTTGCGGGGTAGGCAGAGAGAACAGAGTGCCAAGAGGCTCTGTTACTCTGTACAACCGTATAAAATGCTTTCTCCAAATCCACAAAACTGCAGAAAACTCTCTGGCCTACAGCCAGATGCTTCTCCACAATGTTGCGCAGAGAAAATACTTGATCCATACATCCCTTTCCACACCTGAAACCTCCTTGAGCCTCACACAAAAATTCATCAGACACCATCCTCATTCTCCTTTCAATATTACTTATCACACACTACTTACACTTTGGCTGCCAAACTGGTCAAGCTTATGGCTCTGTAGTTTGCACAGTCATAACGTGAACCCTTGTTTTTAAACAAGGGCATGATGACTGCGCTTCGCCAGTCCTGAGCTCCACCATAAATTGAGAAGCATCAGGAAGGATTCCCAGACACATGAGCCTCCAAGCTTGATCATATCAATACCCGCTGCTTTACCATTTTTCAAACTTATAATCGCCCATTCAACTACATCCATACTAATGTCATCAGAGGATGCCGGTACCGATTGCTGATCTGTTAGACCACATGTGGTACCGGCATCACCCTGAACATCGGCATACATATTTCCAAAATATTCACTCCATCGGCTTAACACATCTTGTGTTTGCGTAAGAATGTCTCCACCTTTAGACCTTATTTTATTAATTCTGAAAGCTGACCAACCACTCCGAGATTTCTTCACCTCCCTCCAGAAAAGTTAACATAAGTCATAAATTACTATTCTATTGATGTCAAAATTTTTAGCCATCTTGGTAAGCCGTTAGTTATTGATGTTGACGTCATAAAATTTAGCTGTACCTACTGTAAACTATGTTTTAAAACTAAAATACGGATTAAGATCTAGGTGATTGTATTGATTTTTAATAAATTTAATAATTATATTTATTTTTTATTCTTACTATCAAACATCATATTTATTATCTATATTATATATTATTATTAAATTTAACTACATGGTTATCACAAGAGAATTATTGAGAGGTTTATTACTATTTTCATGAAAAACACTTAAATTTTACAATGAAAAACATTGTTAGACTATAAAAAAATTCCATGCAGTTAATCGTAATTTGGAGTTACAATTATCTGAAGCCAAAAAAAGAAAGCCTAATAAAAAATCTTGATTGTAACTCAGACATACAATGTTTGTCATTGTAACATAGGTGCTTTTATTAAGTATTGTTTTGACCGTAAGTCCTGAAAAACCATGAAAATGAGTTTTCTTGTAGAATCTTAAAGTACATACAAATAGTGCACCTAAAATGCACTAGATAGATTGTAGGGATTAACCTTTGATTAGAAGATAGAATTTTTTAAATCTTATTTTTGCTCTCACCGAAAAACAAGAAAAATGAATTACAATGTTACTGCATGGGGGTGTCGATTTTGTCGTCATTGACGATATCGAAGTTCCTATTATACCTACTTTGATTTCTTGGGAATTATACTAGCAATTTTTAACTATGTATTTAAAGCGCTTATTAGTTGACATGAAAAGATAGAAAGGTACTTTATCAAATTCATTACTACCCATTTATTTTATTACCTAATTTTATGTTGTAGATAATCCCTATACGAAACTTATGTATATTTTTTTATAAAACACATTCATAAAAAACTCGTAGAAAATCTTGCAGATACCGAAAACTCATTCCCAACGGTATTTCCACTATTCGTTCAACTATACAAATAAATAAAATTGAAGTGTCTGTCTGTCATGTCTAAACAACAATTTTTTTTCTAAATGTATATAGGAGTATATACGTTACCTACAACAAAATACCAATTACTAAAGATTAAAAAAAAAAATATTTAGTGTCATTATAAAAAGTAACCAAATTTCACGCGGACAAGTTGCGGGTTGTCAAAAGTAATAAAAAACCACTGAAGGAATGTAACATAGTTCCAGTGGCCCACCAACACAGGCGGAGAGACAGCATACGGTTGGTTTATTTAGTGAGTGAGGGCCCCACAGTACCTTGTTTGTTGTCCCGAACGATGGGGTGTGCGGTTAGGTGCATTTTCTCCCGCGTTAACAACAAAAAAAGGTAGTCATATAATAAAATATTTGTACGTTTGATTTTATTTATCTTTCAACATTTACCCCAATAATCGGGTAAACGTATTAGCGAATATTATCACGCGAGGGTAGGGTGCTTGCATTGTTTTGGACACAGCGTTCAATTATAGTTGAATGTGGTTTCTTGTTTTTTCTTCTTTTTCTGTGACGTTTGAGAAAAACAAGTATACAGCAGCCCACCTGATGGTACGACAAACATAGCATCACGCCTGTATTCCCCGAAGGGGTAGGCAGAGGTGTATTACACACCCACGACTCGCCAGCTATGTTAGGTCCCACGTAATAGGGGGCGAGCCTATTGACGTCTACCGGGCACATTTCCAAACTCCGGGCTGCTACAGAGAATTTTTCTTTTTAGGAAAAAGCTCAATAACATTGCCCGACCCGGGGATCGAACCCGAGACCTAATGATTAGCAGCCGCATACACTACCGCTACACCACCGAGGCAGTTCTGATGGTATGTGTTTACCGTAATCTATAGGGTACGATAACCGCTAAATCTATAGATGCTAGCTAATCTCCTATGCACCATTCACGTCGGCAACTCCAAAAAAGGGAAGAAGGAAGGTGTAGCGGAGAGTAGCTAAACTGTTATCCTAATTGTTGAAATAATATGGGAACGTACTAAAAAAGGAATTTAATAAAGAACAGATGAAGAAAATGTACATGTGTGACGAGAGCGATATACATGAAGAAAGATTCTGACATTTATACGAGTATAAAAAAGCAAAGACAAAATATGTAAAAAAAGGAAACAAATATTTTATAAAAGAATCCGCAACAGGAGGTAAATAGGAAGGATTACAAAGATAGGATGAGAAAGGTGCTTAGACCTTTGCGCGCTCTTATTCATTCGACTCTCCTAAATTCAATTCTGAAGATCACGCAGACGAAGTAGCGTAAATAAGCTAGTTTTACAATATATTTTTCTAAGAATACAAACCACTTAAGGGAAAAGTACCTCTGTCACAAGTATATCTTCAAACACAATAATCGGATAAAACATATCCCTACTCAGAACAAATACTTATGTATTGTAATGTTTATTCAACAAAACGATATCCAAATAACCAAGTAATTCTACAGACAGGTCTCATTTTATTTAACAAATACCAACCATTGTGGACTCTATCATACAAAGGGAAAATATTTGTGGTATACCTTTTTTTTATTAGCGGGAAAAATCGAAGGAATGTAACATAGTTTCAGTGGCCCGCCAATAAAGGCGGAGAGATGGCACACGGCGGGTTTCTTTAGTGGGTGAAGGCCCAACACTACCCTGTTCGTTGTCGCGAACGACGGGGTGTGCGGTTAGGAACATTTTTCCCCGCCTTAACAAACAAAAAAAAGGCGGGAAATGTGTACCTAACCGCTCACCTCGTCAATCGGGGCAACGAACAGGGTAGTGTGGGGCCCTCACCTACTTAATAAACTCGCCGTGTGCCGTCTCTCTGCCTTTGTTGGCGGGCACTGGCACTATGTGATATTGCTTCAGTGGTCTTCTAAATGTATATAGGAGTATATACGTTACCTACAACAAAATACCAATTACTAAAGATTAAAAAAAAAAATATTTAGTGTCATTATAAAAAGTAACCAAATTTCACGCGGACAAGTTGCGGGTTGTCAAAAGTAATAAAAAACCACTGAAGGAATGTAACATAGTTCCAGTGGCCCACCAACACAGGCGGAGAGACAGCATACGGTTGGTTTATTTAGTGAGTGAGGGCCCCACAGTACCTTGTTTGTTGTCCCGAAC
Organism: Leucoma salicis; assembly: GCA_948253155.1. Classification (NCBI taxonomy): domain Eukaryota; kingdom Metazoa; phylum Arthropoda; class Insecta; order Lepidoptera; family Erebidae; genus Leucoma; species Leucoma salicis. Next base: position 3,499,261 of record OX411812.1, read on the forward strand.
GATGGGGTGTGCGGTTAGGTGCATTTTCTCCCGCGTTAACAACAAAAAAAGGTAGTCATATAATAAAATATTTGTACGTTTGATTTTATTTATCTTTCAACATTTACCCCAATAATCGGGTAAACGTATTAGCGAATATTATCACGCGAGGGTAGGGTGCTTGCATTGTTTTGGACACAGCGTTCAATTATAGTTGAATGTGGTTTCTTGTTTTTTCTTCTTTTTCTGTGACGTTTGAGAAAAACAAGTATACAGCAGCCCACCTGATGGTACGACAAACATAGCATCACGCCTGTATTCCCCGAAGGGGTAGGCAGAGGTGTATTACACACCCACGACTCGCCAGCTATGTTAGGTCCCACGTAATAGGGGGCGAGCCTATTGACGTCTACCGGGCACATTTCCAAACTCCGGGCTGCTACAGAGAATTTTTCTTTTTAGGAAAAAGCTCAATAACATTGCCCGACCCGGGGATCGAACCCGAGACCTAATGATTAGCAGCCGCATACACTACCGCTACACCACCGAGGCAGTTCTGATGGTATGTGTTTACCGTAATCTATAGGGTACGATAACCGCTAAATCTATAGATGCTAGCTAATCTCCTATGCACCATTCACGTCGGCAACTCCAAAAAAGGGAAGAAGGAAGGTGTAGCGGAGAGTAGCTAAACTGTTATCCTAATTGTTGAAATAATATGGGAACGTACTAAAAAAGGAATTTAATAAAGAACAGATGAAGAAAATGTACATGTGTGACGAGAGCGATATACATGAAGAAAGATTCTGACATTTATACGAGTATAAAAAAGCAAAGACAAAATATGTAAAAAAAGGAAACAAATATTTTATAAAAGAATCCGCAACAGGAGGTAAATAGGAAGGATTACAAAGATAGGATGAGAAAGGTGCTTAGACCTTTGCGCGCTCTTATTCATTCGACTCTCCTAAATTCAATTCTGAAGATCACGCAGACGAAGTAGCGTAAATAAGCTAGTTTTACAATATATTTTTCTAAGAATACAAACCACTTAAGGGAAAAGTACCTCTGTCACAAGTATATCTTCAAACACAATAATCGGATAAAACATATCCCTACTCAGAACAAATACTTATGTATTGTAATGTTTATTCAACAAAACGATATCCAAATAACCAAGTAATTCTACAGACAGGTCTCATTTTATTTAACAAATACCAACCATTGTGGACTCTATCATACAAAGGGAAAATATTTGTGGTATACCTTTTTTTTATTAGCGGGAAAAATCGAAGGAATGTAACATAGTTTCAGTGGCCCGCCAATAAAGGCGGAGAGATGGCACACGGCGGGTTTCTTTAGTGGGTGAAGGCCCAACACTACCCTGTTCGTTGTCGCGAACGACGGGGTGTGCGGTTAGGAACATTTTTCCCCGCCTTAACAAACAAAAAAAAGGCGGGAAATGTGTACCTAACCGCTCACCTCGTCAATCGGGGCAACGAACAGGGTAGTGTGGGGCCCTCACCTACTTAATAAACTCGCCGTGTGCCGTCTCTCTGCCTTTGTTGGCGGGCACTGGCACTATGTGATATTGCTTCAGTGGTCCGCCGGCGGAATTTATTATATAGGTACTTACATTAATTTTATGAAATATATTTTTCATTACTCATACTCTGAAAGTAGGTTTGAAGTTGCCTGAGGAGCGGGTTGAAAGTAATACTTTTCAGCCCTAGGGAGAATCGTTTTCAACTGACAGCTGTCAAATTATTAAAAAAAAACTAGTTCTATTTTCACATTTCTATTAAACCTTATTTTAACTAATCACAGCGCGATGTTTAATTGAAATAACAAAGTTAAGTATTAAATAAAGATTTTTTTTAACGACCACCTATTATAATTTACTTATTTCAAATATTTCTTTAAAATAATATAGATTTGGGTAAAATATTTTTCAATGTTGAAAATGTAAAATAATGGCCGTTATGCTGGCCAGCCACAAAAAAATAATTTAAATAAATAATTATCTCAGCAGTTGATGTAAATTAAATTTCACTAATTTTTGCATCATTTTATTTTTACTTTCCTTGTATTCGTAATGAAAAGCACAGTGTTTACCTCGGGTTAAAGAGTCCCTCGAACTATAGGCCCTCCCTGCCAAACCCCGTCTCGGGACTAAATAAGTTACTTTCACCCCTAGGATAACAATGTACTATTTGTTCGTTCATTCTATAGTCGTATTTGTAAAGTCCCCCGCAATATAACTGCTACATTATTACTGTTAGGATGCCAAAATCTGATTAGCGATCTCTTTGCAATACTAGAGGCACTTATAAGAGTAGGAGGTGAAGTGGGTTGATGTCTCATGGCAAATATTAAATTCATCACTTACACCTTACGAACCCCAAGTATACCTATCGCTACTTCATACTGACATTCTGTGACAGTTTCAGGAAATTAAGTGTTTATTTAATAATATTCGCATAAATGTTCAGAGTAGTTACTCTGAACATCGACCGCGTCGACGTGCGATCTAATGGCTCGTCCCCTCGGTCCACGCTATATTGTTTCACACATCCTTATTCTATACTATTATAAAGCTGTAACAGAGCTGTGTCTGTACATTGAAGATATTTGAGAAAAAATGGCTGTGATAGGCTATATAGGTGTGTCTAAACACAAAACATTTTTTTTTAGAATTATTGTCTGTTTGTCTAAGATAATTAATTGAATGAGGCGACACTTGGCGGAAGTCCATTGTTACTATTATAGAATGGATTTTAGGAGGAGAGCCCACCACTCACCCACGGATTGTCAATCCCGGTTATCTTTGGACAGAATAACCTAAGATTGCCAATCCGCACTCTCACAGATAGAGGAGAATGTGATAATAGCAAAGTAGCATGCACGATAATGACCAAAAATCTCACCAACGCGACACAAACATGCGATACGGTAGAACTCTCAGTACCACAATATTGCAATATTCCGCAAAAATCCGAACATAAATTAGACACGTGTTTCACCTCTAAACGAGGCATTCTCAAGAACGCTCAGCAACAAATGAGCGAAGCTTACTCGTGCAACTTGCTTTTATATCCCTTCAACTATACAACAGTTATGACGTATCGCTCGAACGATATGAAAACAAGTTTAGTAGTGGGGAACTACAGCTAGTTTGTTCATTCAACAACATGTTACTAATGACTTTAATTATTTCTAATTGTTCTAAAACGGACAGTCTAATATTTTTATCACAAATATGCAAGGGCTTGAATGTATGACTATTATCTAATGAATGGTTACAATCTAATAAATGTTTCGCAAAATGTGACTTTTCAGGGTAATTATGCCTATACGCAGCTATATGTTCTTTATAACGAGTCTCAAAATTACGGCCCGTTTGCCCTATATAAACATTATTACATATTTGACATTGCAATTTATATACACCAGACTTTTTACATTTATCAATACTATCTTTACCGTTACAAAGATTTTTAAGCGAAAAGTTAGGCCTAAATGCGGGATAGATTCGCTTAAAAATCTTTGTAACGGTAAAGATTCTGTCCAACCACCGAAGGAATGTAACATAGTTCCAGTGGCCCGCCAATAAAGGCGGAGAGGCGGTACACGGCGGGTTTCTTTAGTGGGTGAAGGCCCCACACTACCCTGTTCGTTGCCCCGAGCGACGGGGTGTGCGGTTAGGAACATTTTTTCCCGCCTAAACAAAAAAAAAATGTTTTTCTGTCCAAAGATAACCGCGATTGACAATCCGTGGGTGAGTGGTGGGCTCTCCTCCTAAAATCCATTCTATAATAGTCTGTTTGTCTGTTTATCTGTTTGTTTGTTCGCGCATCACGCAAAACCTACTGGACGGATTTTGATGCAATTTTTTTTTATTTGAAAGGCCTTGATTATACTTAAAAACTGGTATACATTGTATCCCGCTACTATATCGGAAACCTGAGATATAACCGACCGGCGAAGCCGCGGGCAAAGGCTAGTATTTATTATAAATGCGACAATAAGTTTTCTTTTGCGTTATAACTATTCTTTTCATCCCTAGTTCTCCTACTTATCTCAAAGAACGCTTCCATTTCCCACACACTACACATTCTAGGCTACTAAGATCAGAAATATTTTTGTATTTATGTACTAAATACTATGTAGGTATTTATTTGCTTGTGTATCATACTTATATATATATATATATATATATATATATATATATATATATATATATATATATATATATATATATATATATATATATATATATATATATATATATAATATATATATATATATATATATATATATATATATATATATATATATAATTATAATGTATATATATATATATAATTATAAATGTGAATGTAAGTTTGTTTGTTACGCTTTCACGTGAAAACTACTTAACCGATCATCATGAAACTTTGTACACATATTCTCGGAGGTATTAGAAGTAACATAGGATACTTTTTATTTAAAAAAATACGAAAAATAAAAAAAATTGTTTGTCACAAAATCTCAAAATCTAGCAACTTCAACGCCATCTAGCATTTCAGTAATGAAGTTCCAACCCAGAGTACTGTAATACCGTTGCACTGTATTACCGACAATTTCAAGGGTTGCTTTATTTATTTTTATGAAATTACTCACGGACGAAGTCGCGGGTAACAGCTAGTATCTATATATACGAGTAGTACCTGGATGATTGGTAAATCGTTAGTTTTTCTCACAAAAGAATAAATTATAAAAAAAGGGAAAAAGAAACGAACTGGAGACATCTGGACTCGAACCAGGGTCTTCTTTCTGATTTTGGGACCGCCCGATTTCCCACCTCAGCTTTTATAACCTTGTAGATGGTGGCGAAATTTACCTTCGTATTCTAATAATATTGTAGCAGTTTTTCTTTCCTAGCTACATTGATTTATCGCCCCCGAAACCCCCTGCATACTAAATTTCATGAAAACCGTTGGAGCTGTTTCCGAGATTCAGATTATATATACATATATATATATATATAATTATTATATATATGTATAAATAAATAATATACAAGAATTGCTTGTTTAAAGATATTAGATGTATGTATATATTGTATATGTGTATTCATGTTAATGTATAAGTTAGAATTAATCTAAAATTGTACGTTATTGACTATCCATTTTTTTTACGTTATTCCTCTCACGTTCCATCCCATGGTTGCCTGGAAGAAATCACTAACGGCGATAAGGCCGCCATTTGAACACATAGTATGATCAAAAACTGTATTTAATAATTTGTGTTCATTATCTACAATAAAGAGTATCTATCTATCTATAACTACTGAACTTAACAACGTGAAATTTAGACATCATATAGTCTGGTGCTCAGAGAAGGACGTAACCTACCTTTTATCCCAAAAAAATGGAATATATAGAATGTCCGTAAATAGTTTAAATAATACATATAAATAACGTAATAGTAGGCCGTGTGGGGCCGGCTTTAGAATTGTCACACCCCTCTCTACCCACGGGGGTCGTAAGAGCCGACTGAGGGCATACCGGGGGAGTGGGTAGCAGCACTCCCTCAAGTATTAACAACATCCACTGCGATCGACAACCCGCCTGTCAAGCGTGGCGATTACGGCATTATCCCCCATGACGGAACCGCTCGTTGTGGCGTTCTCTTGGGGAGGCCTATGTCCAGCAGTGGACGTAGAAAGGCTGATAGATGGATGGATGGATGGTAAATAGTATGTGTTGTAAAAAATATTATATTTACCTTAGAGAAAGACTGTCTTTGTCCATAGGTAAAGGCGGTCTTGAGCGGCCTATGTCAGCAGCAACGAAGCGAAGCTTTAAACCAGGCAACAAGCTCGGCTCTCGGTTAATAGCTGCCACGGCGAGAGGCATGGCACCTAACACTGTCTGTAAAGAAATAAAAATTAGACGCTAGATATTTGCTAAATTTCAATAAATTTCTAAAAAATAAATTATTACTAGCTGCTGCCCGGAACTTTGTCTTCGTGAACCTCAGGTTGATCAATCTTTCCTAATATCTTAAATGCAAAAGTGAGTTTATTTGTTAGGTACGTTTTACACGGTAAGTAAGTCATAAACCAATCATCATGAAATTTTGCATGTATATAATCTGTTGCCAAAAATAATACATAGTATAATATGGAGCACAGAAAAGGACAAAGGCTATTTTTTATCCCGAAAAATGAATGGTTCCCGTGGCCATAGCCATTTTAACATAGAGATAATTAATCATTATCTCTTTAGCCTAATCCCAAACTTTGGTGCTTCCGATCCGTCCAGTTTTAGCTGATCATTGGTGGATATTTACACAGAGCAACTGTCTATCTGACTTCCACGACGCCACTAAGGAGACAATTGCCGACCTTAGAACGAGACCGATGTCAGATTTTTTTCACAACGTGTGACAACTGCCAGGATGTTATTTGACAAACGTGCCTTGCCAAGCACGGAGGAGGTCTGGTTTCCACAAATAGGCATCACTTTTTGGTCAACCGTCTGATACCAGCCGAGCGAAAGTTGTTTAACATAGAAATAATGAGTGTACGGTAGTACCTAATCAATTTGATGGGTGTGATTCAATTTAAATTTTATATTTTTCTTCTTTTTTTAGGGCATTTAAATAAGAGTTTTTGTTGTAATTTTGTTTGTTGTGTTTTCACAACATAACTACTTCACCAACCATTATTAAGTTGTTTTGCAAATATAAAGTCCGGAGCTCAGAAAAGGGCATTATGCTGGAAAAATAGACGGTTCGTGTGAGATAGCTGTTTGCATAACGATAAAGTGTCGTAGAATTATGTATTAATATTATATTAGATTTTGCGCTCGTCTTTGCCCGAGTGGATTTGCTAATATATCTATACTATTATAAAGCTGTAACAGAGCTGTCTGTACATTTAAGATATTTGAGAAAAAAATACTATAATAGACTATAGGCGTATCTAAACACAAAACTACTTTTTTTAGATTTTAAGTCTGTTTATCTGTTTTTTTTTTGTTCGCGCATCACACAAAAACTACTGAACGGATTTTGATGAAACTTTTTTATTTGATAGCTCTTGATTAAAATTAACAACTTGTATACATTTTATCCCGCTACTATATCAGGAACCTGAGATATTACCTAAAAACTAGCTTTTGGCTGCAGCGGAGCCGCGGGCAAAGGCTAGTGTTTATATAAATACATCACTCACTCTAAGGCACATTTATAATTTCTTTGCAAAAATAGTTATAAATTTTTCTTTTTCCCGTTCCAATTGCTTGTTAGCGTTTAATTCGTAAATCCAAGTGGAAGGAATTGTAAATCTTACTGAAGGCAGAGTTAAATATTACTTATTAATGGTGGATTTGAAGGTAAGAAAAATATTATCATTGTTATTTTATAGAAAATAAATATTTTTTTAAAGGAGAATGTCCCTAAAAAATGTTTTTTAGTTCTATATGGTATCATGTTGTACATTAATGAAAATTACTATCTCTCTATTTAATTTACAGTGTTTTAAGTGTACCTACATACAATTACAATATCACTACTTCGCCGGATTTTCGAGAAAAAGGCTAATATAGTTCATCAAATTAGGTTATATTTTACGAGTTTAAGTACCTACAGTTACGAGTATACAAGTATTTTGTGTTTGCGTCAAATTTTTACTTAAGTATTAGGTATTTGGTGTGACAAATATCACTTTAAATAAAAACAATATAATTAAAATGTTATTGAATGTATTAAATGTCAATTATTGCCTATGTCCAGCAGTGGACGTTGAAAGGCTTATGGATTGATGGATGGATGGATTGCTAGTTTTACCTGTGCTCGGTAGATGGCAATAGATTCGCCTACTATAATCAACAGGTAGTAATCGAACGATCTAATTAGGTGAATTAATTTTTAATTAGCAGATTTTTATCCGTCAAAATTTTAGCTTGATATTTGGGAAGGTATTATAGATATTAAAAATTGAATTATTGAGCCTTATTTGAGTCTGATACAAAATGAAACCTTCAATTATCATAATATGTGTATACTCTCGAATAAGCCAGTTTCAGGAGAGACTATAATATCATAGACCACATACATACGCTGTCCCAGATTATACAGATGATTACCTTCGAACTGATAGGGGTGGTGCTGCAGTCGACTCAGCGGTGTTAAATTGACTAGTCGGTACATTGAAGTATTGAAGTGCTTAATTATATAGAAACACCCCATGTCTGTCCGAGTTCGGGACTACGAAAGCAATCCCACTGCAGAGAGGTGTTACAGGGTGAAGTTATGTCACATAATACTGAGATCCGTAGGAGAACGGGAGTGACCGACATAGTCCACCAGATTGGCAGGCTGAAGCTGTAACCACGTATTGGATGACGCAGCGTGGAATGGGCTGCCATTCTCCCAGCAGACCGATGATCTGGTTCAGCCCGTTGGATGGAGATGTCACAGGACCGTTCGTTGTGGCGCTCTTTCGGGAAGGCCTGTATTCTATAGTAGATGCCCATATTTTGATAGATAGGTAGATGGTAATATATTACCATAAAACTGTGGCCAAGCATTAATTGTTATTTTTTATAAAATTATACAATTCAATTTTATTTGTCACCATATTTTAATTTAAAAATTGGTGCCTTATTTATAAATGCTCATGTTAATCCAACTCTTTAAATGGGTCATTGTAATCTTGACACAAGCCAAAATAATGACGTTATCACCGCAACCACAACGACCCCGCATGTCAAGTGAAAGGGCTTCAGTATTGTTTTGAACATTGCGAGTGCCAAATGGACGAAACCGGTGGATATTTTTTCTCACCATTTTTTATATTATAAATATGCATTATATAATAAAATATTAACAAAATTTAACAATGGAAAATATGCCATAATGTATGCACCTCGAATCACGAGGTCTCGCGTTCAAATTCTAGCAAAAAATATTGAGTTTATCCGAATGAAATAAACTTCTGAATAGAAGTTCTCAGTAGAATTTTGATAAGAAGAGAGATTTCAATAGAATTCTGATTATTAATAATTAAGCTTGCCTGATCGGAATAATGTATACCAATACATCCAACTGATGCTGGAGTTCCCAAAGTATGGTTCGCGACCCACTAGTGGGTCGCGAGCGAATATTGAGTAGGCCCTGAAAGATAGGACCCGACTGATTGTGCTAACAGCCGGATGGCCAGCAAGGAGCGCTACCGTTTCCCATTGAAACAGACAGTCTTTGTATGTGTAGCTATATAAGTATTACAAAAAATATGTTGTTATTCTTATTCGTATCATCGTCTGAGTACAGAGACTAGAGAATCTGAGCGTTACCAATATTTTCTACCCCGTTTTTAAGACGGCCAAGAGGTGGGTTCCGAATTTGGCTGTTTTTGTTAGGTGGGTCGGAGCCCAATCTAGTTTGCGAACCACTTAACTGATGTATTTGCTGGCACCAGATGCCTCAGGCATCACCCAAGGCAATAAGAAGCAATGTGTTATCGAAATTCGCCATCTCGAGCAATTGTCACTATGGTTGGATTAGCAAAGCATCTGGGACGGTAATCCAGGAGATGCAGTTTCAAATTCTGCTCGTGACTGTTATTTTCGATTTCACATTTTCGTACTTTGTATTCTTAGTAGCAACTCAGATTAACACGCATATCCTGGAAGTCACGTAAAGGTATTAGTCCTGCACCTGAATGGACGGAATAGAGAGCGCGCTTGTTTTTACGTACATACTCGTGAACTATACTATATCAGTCTAGAAAAAGTATTGCCGAAAACCCGAATTCAATAAAGATACCGACAACCGACGCAATAAATTTGAGAAACGCTGAGAAATACAATGTATTTGTCTATTGTTTTGAGAATATACACGTGCCGTAGTTATTTGTTTAGTTTAGTTATGTTGTTATTAGCTATTCGTAAATTATAAGTTATTGTTATGGCTACGAAAATTCAAGAAAATCAACAATGTTGTTATGAATAAATAAATAAATAAATATTTACAGACATTTTCACACAACGTCCTCTGGGCCCCAAACTAAGCTAATGCTTGTGCTATAGGTACCAGAATACGGATATAATACATATGCTACTTTTTTTTTTGTAAATACATACATATAATAGATATAAAACACCCAGACGCAGTACAAATATCTGTGTTAATCACACAAATAATTGTCCTGAGTGGGAATCGAACCCATGACCTCGTACACGGAAGTCGGTTACACTACCGATTACACCACGAGGCCTGTTAAATGAAAACTCTCACATTTTTTTCAAGAATGGTTTAGCTTTGTTTTAATGTAAGACTGTCAAACGAGTTAACAGCCCTTGTATTTATAAGTGGTGCCTAAGCTACAGACGGTAGCAATAATGGGGCGGTTGACAAACTCAGGGTCGACGCTCTGACGCACAGGAAATGGCAAACGGCGGGTTATAGTGGGTGACAGCCCACACTACCTTGCTTGCTGCTCTAAACGACAGGGTATATTAAGGTAGGAACATTTTATCAACCGATTTCTCCTCGATATTCTGGGAATGGGTTTGCTGTTAGCTCGGTGAAACCAGCTTTCATAATATTTTTTTAGTATAAAAATATTCAAGTTCGAATTCAAAAATATCTTTATTTCATAGAGCTATTGCGAGATCTCATGTAAAACCAATCTAATTACTTTACATAGTATTTTTGGAAGTACCTATTCAACCAGGTCATCATTTTTTATCTAATTAATTAACCACTATTATTTATAGTAACCGAATCATTATTAGATATCTTTATCTTAATATTTATAACGTATTATTATACTATTGTAACTTACACAGGCTTCTGTGTATGTTAAATATATTCTATTAAATATGACTTTTAACTAGGTTAATTGGGCGTCTCGAAACGCAAAATTATTTTAAAGTACAAATTATTTATGATTGTGGAAAAATAAAACCTGCATCCCATCCAGTCTGGAAGTGCTCTAGACCGCTATGCTATCGCACTATCCAACGGCCATACCCAATCTTCACATTACATTTGTCTTTGTCCGCAATCACAAATAATTTGTACTTTAAAGTAGCTGAGCATGTCATTCGCTAAAATACAGATCAAAATGCAAAATTATTTTTTAAGAATATTGATCTGTTTATCTCAACACAATTTTACAATAATAAAAGCTTATCGGCCAACAAACAGCTTACTGTTAATTAGAATAGTGCAAAGATAATAATCGGATCGGATCGGAATCCGATTATAATTTGCACTGATCCCCACTGATCCGAACGAGCTGGTTTCCGAATAGGCTATAATACCGTAGACCACATACATACGCTGCGCCAGATTATACAGAAGACCGAGGAGTATAATCAGCCTCTGTGTAGCGTTTGTGGACTACGAGAAAGCCTTTGATTCGATCGAAACTCGGGCAGTGCTGCAGTCCCTTCAGCGGTGCCAAATTGACTATCGATACATCGAAGTGTTGAAGTGTTTGTATAGAAACGCCACTATGTCTGTCTGAGTTCAGGACAAGGGCACAAAACCGATCCAACTGCAGAAAGATATTAGACAGGGAGACGTTATGTCCCCGAAACTCTTCACCATTGCATTGAACGATGTTTTCAAGCCCTTGGACTGGACCGGATCCGGCATCAACATAAATGGCAAATACATCACTCACCTTCGATTTGCAGATGATATCGCGGCCATGGCAGAATCGCTGGAGGACCAGACAGGGTACCAATACCATGCTCAACGACCTCAGCAGTGTCTCCCGACTAGTGGGTCTAAAAATGAACATGGACGAGACGAAAGTCATGCACAGTAACCATGTCATATCAGCACCGGTCCTGGTCGGGAACGTGATTCTCGAATTTGTCGACCACTATGTATACCTCGGACACACTTTCCAGTTAGGAAGACAAAACTTCGAGAAAGAGGTCGTACGACGAATCCAGCTCGGCTGGGCAGCGTTCGGGAAGTTGAGGGAGATCTTCTTGTCCAATATTCCACAGTGTCTGAAGCTGAAGGTCTACGACCAGTGTGTGTTACCAGTGATGACTTACGGCACAGAGGCGTGGTATCTGAATGTTGACCTTATATCAAGGCTCAAAGTCGCTCAGCGTGCTATGGAGCGGGCTATGCTTGGGATCTCTCTACGTGATAAGATCCGTTATACAGAAATCCATAGGAGAACGGGAGTGACCGACATAGCCCGCCGGGTCAGCATGACAATGGACAGGCCACATCGCTTGACGAACCGACAACCGTTGGGGAAGAAAGGTTTTCGAGTGGCAACCACGTAACGGACGGCACAGTGTAGGACGGTCTCCCACCAGGTGGACCGATGACCTGGTCAAAGTCGCAGGCAGTCGTTGGATGCCGGTGGCACAGGACCGTTCGCTGTGGCGTTCTTTTGGGGAGGCCTATGTCCAGCAGTGGACGATGAAAGGCTGATGGATATAATATATATATATATATATATATATATATATATATATATATATATATATATATCCTAGATATTATATATCTACTGCTAATCCAGTTTATAAAATCAATAAGGATACGAGTATATATATATTAATAAAAGACAATCAGAGAGACAAAAATATATATCAAAAAGTTTTTCTTGATGGTTTTATTTCATTTAAATCGAATGACAAGAAAAAATTTATCTTCATACATACATAACATCACGCCTGTAATCCCCGCAGAGGTAGACAGAGGTGTATTACACACCCACGGTTCGCCAGCTATGTTTAAATCCCATGTAATAGGAGGCGTGCCTATTAGCGTCTACCGGGCACATTTTCAAACTACGGGTTGCTACTGAGAATTTTTCTTTTTATGAAAAAAGCTCAATTACACTGCCCGACCCGGGGCACACGAGACCTCATGATCAGCAGTCGCTCATATTACCGCTGCACCACCGAGGCAGGTATCTGCATTAAAGGTTCACGCAGACGAATTTACGAGCGACAGCTAGTCTTATATAAAATACTGTATTAACTGGCCGGGTCGTAAAAGTATGCGATTTTGCGTATGTGGAAATCTGAGAAGTGCTTATGTTCGTTGGAGCTGTTGGCACAAGGCTTGAGGGTGTTTGTACGTAATCCTATCTTACGTTATCCTATCAGTTTAACATTTATTTTTGAAGCACTTTATATAGAAATCTCATTATCCTAAAGGATTACAAAACCTTTATAACTTTTGGAAAATGTTATTATTTATATTATAACTAACCTTGGCTCCGCCGTAGCCAAAAGCTAGTTTTTAGGTTATATCTAAGGTTTCCGAAAGAGTAGTGGGTTAAAATAAATACTAACTTTTAAGTCTAGTCACTAACTATGAAATAAAAATGTTGCATAAAAATATGTTCAATAGTTTTTGCGTGATGCGCTAACAAACAAACAGACAAAAAATCTAAAAAAATTACAGACCTGTTACAGTTCTGTTGTTGTTGTTGCGTTTAGTAAGGTTTTGTCGGTAAAATGTATGCAAATACATCCAAAAGATGGGCGTCACCCAAGACGGCAAGAATGTGAATAGCTCTGTACACTGCTACAATATGTCAATGCCAGAGCGTCTAGACCGGTATTCCAGAAGGTACTGGTTTATTAGAATTTCAAAGATTAAGACTTTTAAATTATCTCGTTGGTTGAATGCGGGTTGGCAGATTTCATAAGCGAAAGAAATATCTTTGGCTTCCTCAAGAGTATATACAATTTCGAAAAACATAGGTGAATAAGTTAGTACCAAAGACGAACCTATTTTTAGCCTTCTTCCGAGTACATTTGTATGCAAAGAGTCTTTTGGCACGACACAGGATTCAAACCCAGCACTTAGCAGTCTAAAGTTGTGTACTAAGTCCAATAAACAACTAATTTAATAATGGCTTCGTAATTAGGTCCCCGTCGGCCGCACCTTGGTATTACTGAATTCTTAAGGCTGTAATTATCTACCTTAGATAACATCAAGATTTCGGAAAGCTCACAAAAGTAAAATGAATTATTATGTCTAAGGTAATCCCAGATAATATCGTTTTGATGACTATGCTATGACCTTCTGTAATCTTCGCTTAAGTTTACGGAAAAAAACCAATATTATTAATTTTATTTTCTTTGATTACTCCTCGCTGGACATAAGCCTCCCCAAGAGTATGCCACAGCGAACGGTCCTGACTGCAACTTTGACCAGATCATTGGTTCACCTGGTGGGTGATTTCCTTATTACGGAGTTTATCACGTAGAGAGATCCCAAGCATATCCCGCTCCATAGCACGCTGAGCGACTTTGAGCCTTGATATAAGGCCAACATTCAAAGACCATGCTTCTGTTCCGTAAGTCATCACCGGTAACAAACACTGGTCATAGACCTTCGTCTTTAGATACTGCGGAATATTAAACAAGCCTTTGATATGTCTAGCAGTAGTGTATTTAACTGCAAATCATGAGGTGTCGGGTTCGGGTCTAGCGTTTAGGTAATATCTCAAGTTCCCGACAAAGTAGCGGGATAAAATGTATGCGGTATGCAACTTTATTTATTTGATAGTTCTAGATTAGACTTAAAAACTGGTATACATTTTATCCCGCTACTATATCGGGAACCGGAGATATTACCTAAAAACTAGCTTTTGGCTGCGGCGGAACTGCGGGCAAAGGCTAGTAAAAAATAAAAAACAAATTGTTAAGGATATAATTCAAATCCACTACTTAATATGGAAATCCGTCTTCGTATCTTCAGTTCGAATATTATATATAGATACGTTTAAAGAACAAATTATTTTTGAAAGTGGAAAAAGAGAGCTTTACTGTGAGCGGAATTCGAACCTGCGTCTCTTCCTATCCGGGGAAGTGCTCTAGACTGCTAAGCCATCACAGTTTCACCCAATCTCCACTTCACAATTGCTTTTAGATAGCTTTACGACTCACGCCGCCTATCGAATGCATTTACATACATTATTCCAATACACACAATAAGTTTAATTATGCAATTAAAATTCATATTATTTGATGGCGCGATTTTTTTAAGTATTTTGATTTGTATTGTATTACTTGATATGCCCAGCTACTTTCTAATTACTTTCTAGCTTTTTTCGAATCCCTTATTACTTAGTTCGAATCTCGCTCGCAGTAAGGCTCCCTTTTTCTACTTACACAAATAATTTATTCTTTAAAATAGCTGAGCATGTCAAGTGCTAAATTACGGATCAAAATATTATACGTTTGTGCGAGTGACGTATGGTGTAAAAAAACGACTATGGTAAAACCTATATATCATTGCCCTTTCGTTACTCAATAAATTGATAATCTAAGATTAATGATTCGATAAATCAAATCTATTATTCGTTGACATATCAGGTTTCTATATCAAATTTGTCTAGAGAGAGCCCTCTATATTAATTGTATTATTTATAGTATATTTTGTTACTGCTATTCTTACTAATATTATAATTGTGTGAAATATTATAAGTAAGTTTGTTTATGAAATAAAACTGCGAAAATGTGAAATCGAAAACAGTCACGAGCAGAATTTGAACCTGCATCTCCTGCAAAACCATTTGTTTTTTTTCACACTACTAACTACTGAACCAATCATCTTGAAATTTTGCATACATACAAACTGGAGCCCAAAAAAGGACACAGGTTATTTTTCTACCCGGAGAAATTAATGGTCCCCGTGGAGAAACCATTTTTATATAAATACAATTACTGTGCCATATAGTTATGTATTAATATTCTGAAGTCCACGTGGACGGATTTGCGGGCAAAATCTAATTCATATTATATATCTTCACATTATTATAATTATCTACCCATCATTGTGATATTATTTGTTTACCTAATATAATGAAAAAACTACTTTACCTGACTTCTGCTGTAAACTCCAAGAAATCCAACAGTAATTGTCTTGTTGTTCGTCCAGTTGCCATTCGCGTTAGGACAAACCATCGCACCACCGCAATCACTATTTACAAGATGCAACAAATCAACGCCTTCAACTTCCATTCGATCAATCGATTTGCCTATCAAATTCGATGTTAGACTCGAATGTACGTTATTCAAATATACAGACCCAAGCGTATTTTTTTCCACGTGTTCTATATCTTCTGATCCGGATGCGTTTAACATTTCACATTTCTTGTGATTCACGTCATTGACAATAATATGTATAGGTCTATTTGTTTCTATATTACTTTCGTTATAATGTAATTTTTCAAACACAACAGTTTTATTGTATTGTTCAACGTAATCGGTTATATTGTTATCGGGAGCTTGGATTTCATCTTCAGTTGACAGGCCAATTTCCGTGAGTATCATCAAAATAATGTAAAGAGATGTGGTGTGCGCCATCTTGTCTGTTTTGGTTTACGTTTGATCCGTCATTGGAGCTTATTTCTGTAACAAAAATATTTGTATTAACAAAGATAACTAGTTGATACACAAAGTTACATACTTTTTAATAAAAACAAACAATAATTCACAACAAACAAGCCTAGTTTTAAAACTCATATTAAAACTATACAATATTTTATTACCCACTTTCCGCTGTGTGTAGAATTACAATAGAACCCGCTTAATACGATCACGTTTAATACGATTTCTCGCTTAATACGTCATTTTACGTCAGTCCCTGCAACTTGAGGAATGTTTTCATATATTTTTATCACGCTTAATACGATTTGTCATCCCGTTTAATACGCTATCTGTGAAACAGAACCTACGATACTGCAGTATTTTCCTAGTTATTCTTCCATTGACGTCAATGTTGTATCCTATGAAACCGGTTCAGTCGAATATCTTATTGATGATGTGAATAAAATCATAAAGAGGTCCTAAGTGGTGACGATGAAGATGAAGTAGAGTCACTCCGATTTTTGCAAATGCGCAGGCATTATCAGCAGTAAACGATTTAATATCTTTTTAGGGAAAAGTGGAGACGCGGGTACTACAAAAGTTAAGTTACATTGAAAGCCTTGTCATTACTAATGCATCAAAATCTCTTTGTCAAACCAAAATAAGAGATTACTTTAAGTAATGTCATTATAAACTATGATATAACGTAATAAATATGTACATACAAAATATATGTATCTATAACATTATTATAAATTTATAAATACATACAACCTATAATTCAATGCGTAGATACACAAAACTTGTAAACGATCTTTTATTTTCCCATTCCCGCATAATATGCTTTCCCGCCTTAGACGCGTTTCTGACTAGGTCCCTTCAAAATAGTCTTAAGCGGGTTTTATTGCACTTTGTAGGCGGAAAGTTCATGTTAACTTTGAACGTATAAATTACTTTAAATTCTCTTTACATAACATTTTATCAGACTTGAAATATTTAATCAAAGCGCTTTATATTATTTATATTGTCTAGTAGTCTAATTAAACTTCAAAACTAATCAAGACAGCTATTTATCTTCCAAGAAAATTTAACGATTGTTAATTAATTTTGCTGTAAAAGACTTCCTGTGATATATTAATTATATAATCATTATTTTCCTATAAAAACAATTGGATATTGTTGAATATTTTAATGTTGTAAATACTTAATGCTATTGAAAGAGAAAAGAACAAATTAATTAACGTAGTTGCCTGTATTTTTAAGTTCCCGGCATGCTACTTTCTAGAACAACTTATTATAAAAAAATAACTGTGGGCGGGATCCGAATGACTCATGTCAGTAATGTGACTGTTGATAAGCTGTCGCAGGTAGTACCCGCAGTAATCAAATTTTATATGAAAACGGACTAAAAATACAAGTGTCACCACCCCATTCTTCCCCGTAGGAATTCATAGGACAACTTTGGTAAAAGATCTTGTAAACCTCACCATAGCAACATAAATAACAAAAGTATATGATTCACTTCGGGGGTAGGTGAGAAAAACACTATAACTGGCATGGGAATAATAATAAATTCTTTATTGCCACAAGATATACAATTCGTTCAGTGAAATGAAAACAGATTTAGATTAAAAATACCAAGTGAACATTGAAAAACAGAGATATTAGTTTATTATTGAATGCATATCACTTTTTCAAACTTAGTATTATGTACACCGTGGTCATATTAAGTTTAAGTATTGATCACGCAAGCCGGAGATCGAGGTTTCAAATCAATTACCAAGGAATAATATTTAGATATGTTTATATATATTTTTAGCATTTGACATGCTTAGCAACATACATTAAAAACAAAGTGAAAATTAAGTTTACCTGGTCAGTATAATGTATGAAAATACTTCCGACAGATGGTGCAGGCGTCACCCAAAGACGTTAAGTATAAATGTGTTATCGAAATTAGCAGTCAGGAGCAAGGGTCACGATGGCTGAATTGGCAAAGCATCTGGACGGTATTCAGGAGATGCAGGTTCAAATCCTGCTCGAGACTGTTATTTTCGATTTCACATTATTCACTTTGTGTTTCATACCATGGAATAATTTTTGTGAGAAAAAAAAATCAAAGTTAAATAACTTTAAATGGGCTTTTCTGCAACTGACTGTTAATCCTATACATTCATGTATTTGTTTCTTTATTGTGACGCATTTTCGTTTCATTGAGTTTCAAATCACAACGATTCTATAGAAGTTTCACTTTAAAAAGACCCTAATACGTTTCTGCATCAGTGTTGATATGCGTAGGATATGTGAGATATTGATATTGTTGAAAATATAGGAGATAATAAGTACGGGTCCGCTATTTTCCGCAGAATCGAGAAACTCGTTCAAAGTGTGCACAATGTTGGAGCTAAATTTACCCTTCATCGCGATGGACTTTACAAACATACAATTTCACGGACACAAAGTACACTACAACAGAAGAAGGAGGTTAGTATAAAAATACTGCGCCATCTGTGCAGTCATTGTATCCCGTCACGTTCACACATTACCTCATTTTTAATTTCAAATAAAGGTAAAGATGGGAAAATGTCGCCACACGGAAAGCTTCTTTGTGAGACCCACGAGGGATTGTTCGGAGTTTGGGTGTGTGGGTCTTTGTATCCGGTTCGTTTAATTGTGTTTGTTAAGTTCCTCGCCATACAGTTATTTTCGGATTTGAGCAGTTTAAAAATAAAAATTAAACGCAAATCCTTGCCGTATGTCTCCTTTATTTGTATCACAGGCAACTACTTACTATATATAGAGAACGCGAACTATTTACTATATATAGAGAACGCGAACTATTTATATATAGAGAACGCTCTGCGAACAGAGACCCTAAGGGCTCTATTCTTGCATACAACTCTCGCTTCTTCAACTTTCAGAATTCTCTTTATACACGCTCGTCGGTTTTGGAGATGAAATCAATGTTAGTTTTCTTTATATATATTTGGAGATTTAGTAATATTGTAGAAACTAAATTAAGTGTGACCGATCTAAGTATCTAAAAAATAGTGAAATATATTTCACAATTTTTACTTAGTAGATACGAGTAGTTATTGCTAACAAAACATAAAAATAAAGACGAATGGAGTCAGCCCCTTCTTAGATATGGCTTAAGAAATTATAAAGAACTTATTTTTAAGCATTTGATATGCTCAGCCGTTTACCTTAAAAAGTATCTATTTTTTTAGAAGAATACATATTAATTTATTTACTATCTATTTATTCAATTAATTATTAATTTTATCTTTTTATTTATTCTAATTTAGTTACAAGAGCATAATGTTACCTAACTGCTTCCTTTTTCTGGTTCATTATCGAATGAGTTCAAGTTTCTTCAATAAAAATCTTTTGGTGGTAGGGCTGGGTACCAAGTGAGAGTACTCACTTGCTATCGGGCCCGAATGGGTCGGTACCACCATCTCCTGTGTGACCGGTCATGCAGCACGTCAGTGTGTTTTGGCTGTAGCAGATGATAGCCGTTTATTTTATCATTTCATATCTGAGAAATAAAATAGTGCGCAGCGGCTTGATAATACTCTCGGTATAGTTGAGTCCATGAGCGACGGTTACTACTTACCAACAGGTGGGCCGTGGCTACATCCAAAACACACCAATGTGCTTCACGGCAGATCTGGCGATGGAAATGGATGGATGGATGGAGATGGTGGCACCAACCCGCTCGGTCGATAGTAAGCGAGTACTCCCTCAGTACAGCCCTACCACCAGTAATGCAATGGTTGATAATTGCTTACTTCCCTCAGTCGCCTCGTACGACACCCGCGGGAAAGAATGGGGTGGTGCACTTGTATTCTCAGTACGTCTTGATTTATATTCTTAATCCAAAATATTGGTATATTATAATTTCAACCAATTGCAGTTCTACTTGTATTTAGCAAGGTAAATATTATTGAAGCCATGAATTCCCTGAAAGTTTTGCAATAGAACAGGATGAGAAAACTTTGCAAAACATTATAAATCACGAAGTTTATCTTTATACTAGCCTTTGCCCGCGGCTCCGCTGCAGCCAAAAGCTAGTTTTTAGCTTACCTATATCTCATGTTTCCGATATATTAGCGGGATAAAATGTATATCAGTTTTTAAGTCTAACCAAGAGCTTTCAAATAAAAAAAAATACATCAAATTCTGTTCCGTAGTTTTTGCGTGATTCGCGAACGAACAAACAGACAAACCAACAACAACAACAGTTAAAAATTCCAAAATAATTCTTTTGTGTTTAGACACGCCTATATAGCCTATTACGCTAATATTTTCTTAAATATCTTGAATGTACAGACACCGCTTTGTTCCATCCATGCATCCACCCATCAGCTTTTTAACGTCCAATGCTGGACATAGGCCTGCCCAAGAATGGGTGATAGTGCCGTAATCGCCACGCTTGGCAGGCGGGTTGGCGATCATAGTAAATGTTGTTAATACTTGGGTAGTGGCTTGGGTCCCGGACCACTGACCTCCCGGGTCGACAAGTCTTCAATATGGCTTCGGCCTATGGTCTCTCTCAAATGGTAACACAGCCTACCCGTGTCCCAGATATTGAGAATCATGAGCCCTCCTTGTTGGACCTTCTGCTGACTACAAATCCACACGGATACCGGGTGGTGGTTGGTGCTCCTTTAGGATCATCCGATCACTGCCTGGTCCGCTGCACTGCCCCTGTTACGAGAACCAATCGTTTTCCAGCGAATGGGTCTCGTAGAGTCTGGCAGTATAAGTCAGCAGATTGGGATGGACTTCGCGAGTTCTTCGCGTCCTACCCTTGGAAGCAGCTATACTTCTCCTCTAGGGACCCTGACGTCTGTGCGGACTGCATCACGGAAACGGTGATTATGGGGATGGAATCATTCATCCCCAGCACCAAAATACCGGTTGGCGGTCGCAGCCGTCCATGGTTTAACAAAACCTGTAGGACGGCTGCACGCCAGAAACAGTCCGCACAACTGGCCTGGAATAGGGCCAGGAAAAGTCAGGATCCGAGCGCCAAAGAGGAGAAGCGGAAATTTAATGCTGCTTCCAGGTCCAACAAGAGGGCTATTGCCGAAGCCAAGGCAGAACACGCTGAAAGAATTGGCGAGCGACTTACAAGCTATCCCACTGGGAGTCGAGTTTTCTGGTCGCTCGCCAAGGTAGTGCAGGGCAACTTCTGCCAGTCTAGTCTTCCACCACTGCCGAAACTGGACGGCAATTTGGCCCATAGTGCAAAAGAGAAAGCCGATTTTTGGGCCAACTCTTTGCCTCAAACTCGACTTTGGACGCCGGAGCGGCCACACCACCCACCGTCCCTTGGTGTGAAAGCTCCATGCCTGAAATACGCATTACACAACTTGCGGTCAGGCGGGAGCTGCTGCTGCTGGACGTCCATAAGTCGAGTGGGCCGGATGGCATCCCTGCGGTGGTTCTTCGAACGTGCGCCCCTGAGTTGACCCCCGTCCTTACGCGCCTGTTCCGCCTTTCATACAGTACCGGCAGGATTCCTACTTCGTGTGGAAGGTAGCCCATATTCACCCGATTCCCAAAAGGGTTGATCGGTAGAACCCGTCGAATTACAGGCCAATCGCGATAATATCCCTGCTCTCCAGGGCACTAGAGAGGTTTATTAACCGCCGACTTCTGCAGTACCTTGAGGATCACCAGCTGATCAGTGATCACCAATACGGCTTTCGTCAAGGTCGATCTGCTGGTGATCTTCTCGTGTACCTCGCTCATCGCTGGGCAGAGGCCTTGGAGGGTGGGGGTGAAGCTTTGGCGTTCAGCCTGGACATCGCGAAGGCGTTCGACAGGGTCTGGTATAGGGGCCTGCTATTGAAGCTTCCATCGTATGGAATCCCCGAGGAGCTCTGCAAGTGGATCGCCGGCTTGCTTGCTTGCCGGATGCTGCTCTGATATCATGGAGATTAATACAGGCGTTCCTCAAGGCTCGGTGCTCTCCCCAACGCTGTTTATCCTGCATATCAATGACTTGCTCTCAACAGAGAGTATACATTGCTATGCGGATGACAGTACGGGTGATGCGCGATATACCGGCCATCAGAAAGTCCCTCGGAACATGCTGGAGGAGAGGCGGACCCAACTTGTGTCTGAAATCGAGCGCTCTCTAGGGCGGGCCTCGGAATGGGGAGAAAAGAACTTGGTTCAATTCAACCCTACGAAGACACAGGTTTGCGCGTGCACTGCAAAGAAGGACGCATTTGTCGTGACGCCCCAGTTCCAAGGGGTAACTCTCCCGGTCTCCGAGAGTATTGGGATCCTCGGCATCGACATATCTTGTAAAGTCCAGTTCGGGAGTCATTTGGAGGACAAAGCCAATTTGGCGAGCAAGAAACTGGGCGTTCTGAACAGAGCTAAGCGGTACTTCACACCGAGGCAGCGGCTTGTGCTGTATAAAGCACAAGTCCGTCCTCACGTGGAGTACTGCTCACATCTCTGGGCAGGCGCACCAAAATACCTGCAAAGACGAGCTGTTCGGATTGTCGATGATCCCAATCTCACGGATCAGCTGGAGTC
The DNA here is from genome assembly GCA_948253155.1 of Leucoma salicis. Classification (NCBI taxonomy): domain Eukaryota; kingdom Metazoa; phylum Arthropoda; class Insecta; order Lepidoptera; family Erebidae; genus Leucoma; species Leucoma salicis. The sequence goes on from OX411812.1 coordinate 3,522,162, forward strand.
GTTGGGGCGGCGGAGAGGCTTTGGGGCTCTCTGTGTGCTCTATCGACTCTTCAACGGGAAGTGCTCTGAGGAACTGTTTGAGGTGGTACCCACATCGCCGTTTTACCACCGGACCACGAGACGCCGTACTAGGGTTCATCCATGCCACCTGGAAACGATCTCGTCCAAGACGGTTCGTTTTCAGCGTTTTTTTCTACCACGTACGTGTAAGATCTGGAATGAACTTCCTGCTACGGTGTTTCCCCAGCGTTACGACTTGTCCCTCTTTAAACGAGGTTTGAGAAGAGCACTTTACTCACGGTAGGTGGCGACTGGGCTGTGCCCCTGGTGTTGCCATAGCCCATGGGCGATGGTTACTACTTACCATCAGGTAGTCCGATTGCTCGTTTGTCACCGTTGGCAATAAAAAAAAAACTCGAGGGAGTGCTGCTGCCCACTCTCCCGGTATTCCCTCAGTCGGCTCTTACGACTCCCATGGGTGGAGAGGGGTGGGACAATTCTAAAGCCGGCCCCACACGGCGATAAAATGTATACCAGTTTTTAAGTCTAATCAAGAGCTCTCAAATAAAGAAAGTTGCATCAAATTCTATTCAGTAGTTTTTGCGTGATGCTCGAACAAACAAACAGACAAACAGTCATAAATTCTAAAATAATTCTTTTGTGTTTAGACACGCCTATATAGCCTATTACAGTATTTTTTCTCAAATATCTTAAATGTACAGACACAGCTCTGTTACAACTTTATATTAGTATAGGATAGTACAAATTATTTGTGAATAAGGAAAAAGAGACTTTTTGTACGAGCGGGAATCGAACTCGCGTCTTTTTCAATCCGGGGAAGTGTTCTAAGCCATTGAGCTATCGTACAGATCTTTCGATCATCCCAATCTCCTTATCACATTTGTCTTTACGACCAATTCCTTATTCACAAATAATTTGTTCTTTAAAAAGTGGCGGAGCATCTCAAAATATGTAGATACAAAAATATAAAATAGATTAAGAGAGTGGCAATATAATAAGAAGGACCGTATGGGTCCACCTGATAGTAAGCAGTTACTTTAGCATATAGACGCTAGCGACACCAAAAGCATTATTCGCGCGTTGCAAACTCCAAGGATAGGGAAGGAATAGGAGGTGGTAAATAGTTGGTACTTCCCTGATCAAGTCAGTCCAATAATGCTGGGCCACCAAGGCCTACCATTACAAAAGTTACAACTTTTTTTGCTATACACTTTTTTTACTACGAGATCATAAAAATGGTTTAAAATTAACACAAAGTGTGAATATGTGAGATCGAAAATATCAGTTACGAGCAGGATTTGAACCTGCATCTCTTGGAATTCCGTCCCAGATGCTTTCCTAATTCAGATGGCGCCGGCATCACCGAAGACATCAAGAAAGAATGTGTTATCGAAATTTGCAGTACCAAATAATGGTCACGGTGGCTGAATTGGCAAAGTATCTGGGACTGTATTCTAGGAGATTATATTACAAGTTCCCGATATAGTAGCGGGATAAAAAGTATACTATAAAAAGTATTTTAATCAAGAAGTATCAACCAAAAAAAAATCAACAAATTCCGTTCAGTATACTATACTTTATAATAGTAGGTATAGTACAGATATAGTATAGATATAAAAAGACAAAAAATGATGTACAGTTGAAATCTTTATTGATTTGTACTTTCACTCGACATGTTGGGCTATTTTAAAGAACAAATTATTTGTGAAAATGGAAAAAGAGCATTACTGTGAGCAGGATTCGAACCTGCATTACATCCAATCCGAGAAAGTGCAGAGCCACCGTTAAGCTATCTCAGCTATAGCTGAGAGCACCTTTCCTTCCTTCAGTTAAGCTTTCTTTTTCCAAATTCACAAATAATTTATTCTTTATGGTTGAAAAGGTTATTTGAAACTGTAAATTTGCTACGCATAAATGATAAACCCATGTGTACACGGGGATTAATTATAGTCGTTGATTTCTTTCACGGAAAATTGCGGAAAAATACGCCAGTGGATCCCGATATTCGTTAGTTATAAATTCGAAAACTACACAACACAATAAATCGAATGATATATATTTTTCAGAAACATTACTCTGGTATATTTCACATAATGAAAGCATGAGGCGGTGCACTTGTATTCTTAGTCTATCACCACATAACATAGGACAATCCTTTGTATGAGTCACAAAGTAGTTCTGAGTCTGGGTGTACTTAGAGTTCGTTAAATTGTATGTTTGTAAGGTCCGCGATACAAGATGTTTTTACCAGAAACAAAAATCATGACAATATTTCGATCAAATTTTCCGTATAACGTGTAAAACGTTAATTTGAAAATGTTGACGATAATTTTAATACGACTTACTTACTTACTTACTTATCATCACGCCATTTCCCTTGCGGGGTAGGCAGAGAGAACAGAGTGCCAAGAGGTTCTATTCTTGCATACATCTCTCGCTTCCTCAACAGTCATAACTCTCTTCATACACGCTCGCCGGTTTCGGAGACTCCTGACTCCACCTTCCTTCAATACATGACCGATTTGGTCTAGGTGGGGGAGACCGAGACTCACCTACTACACACTACTACACTTCCATGCTCCTTTTTGCATACCCAACTCTCGCTTCCATACAATAACGTTGGGACAAGCACTGCGTTGTGGATTGCGACATGTGCCTTCTGGCTGAGGTGATGACTGTAATACGACAATCTATTGTATAGACTCTGTAGGATCACCAGGATAAAAAAAATGCTTTGGGGCGGGTTTATAATTTTTATGTGGTCTGGCACAAAGAAAATAAATCCGGGACCGGGTTCTAAGAACAACTATGTACTGACCTACCTGGGACATGTAATTATTTTACTCATCTAAGAAATATGCCCGTTATTCCGATGGCATATTAATTAAGGATTGTAGGAAATCTCGAATACATAAAAATACAAACACATACGAATATGAATGCGTTAGCAGATAGAGGGGATTATTGTACATATATTATTTAACACAAAGTGTGAAAATGTGAAATTTAAAATAATAGTCACGAGCAGGATTCGAACCTGCGTCTCCTGGATACCGTCCAGATGCTTTGCCAATTCAGCCATCGTGACAATTACTTAGGACTCAGGCGTCACCCAAGACGTTAAGTATGATTGTGTTATCGAAATTAGAAGTCCTCGGACTCTCGAGCTCGGGCAGTGTTGTTCTATTCAGGAACCTCAGGCATCCGTCGGTTTGTGAGTGTATTCGAACCCACTACCCGCAATTTTTTCATTATTTTATTTTTGATTAAACATAGTAATTTACTAAATATTTGCATGATTTCCCAACCTCTTGAGAAAGGACTGTTACACCTAATAACTAGTTTTTGCTTGAGGCTAGTTTAATTTTGAGTTTAATATCAAACAAAACAAGAGTTTTTTAAATTTTTATATCGATATCAATAACTTTATAATTATTTGACAATAAATAAAAACACTTTCTTGTGGTAGAGCCTTGCTTATCTCAGCATGAATGAGCTGGCTTCATTGCGGAAGCTTGGCTGTACCCCTGGCGTTGCCAAAGTCCATGAGCGACGCTTACCACTTACGATCAGATGGGCCGTTTGATTGTCTACCACCGTTGGCAATATAAAAAAAGTGGTACACCTATTATTGTGTTTCGTATGGTGAGTGAGAGCGCTAGTGACCCAAATTGCCTTCGTCTCCACCTCCTATCCCGTGCCTTGGAAATGACGACGTGTGAGTGATGCCTCTGATGTTAGTAATTGTACCATCAGATGGGCCGTATACGTGCACACGGCGGGTTTATTTAGTGGGCGAGGGCCCCACACGGCTCTGTTCGTTGCCCCGAACGACGGGGTGTGCTGTTAGGTACATTTTTCCCTCCCTAAACAAAAAAAGAAAAAAGGTAGGCCGTATACTTATTTGAAACCCACGATGTACCGATAAAAAAACATTTAGACTTATATTCTAGAATTTTAATCAATAAATTTTCCCATCTGTTATTTTTTCAATATTCTATATGTTAAATGAGAAACCGTCTCATCCATCAAATTAAATTTAATTTTATTTATATTTATCTACCAAATTTCACTGGAATCTGTTTAGTAATGGCTTAAAAGCTATTGCAATTTTTGCGCTGCCGAAATTGAATATTCACTGGTACTATAAAACCACCTAAAATCATACCTTTATGTATCAATGTTTCACTGCGACACAGCGTAGTGAGTGAAAATAGGATTCTCAAAAATGTATTATCCTATTCTCTTCAATTCTGGCTATTCTGGGTATTCAAATTTGGATAGACTGGAAAACCAGCCATAAAATCATTAAAAATTATAAAGAACCAGCCTTGAAAGGAAGCTAAGAATACAAGTGTCACCACCCCATTCTTTCCCATGGGTGTCGTATGAGGCGTCTAAGGGAAGTAAGCAATTATCATCCATTGGGCCGTGGCTCGTCTGCCACTACATTCAATAAAAAAAAAAAAAACAAAAAAAAAACATCCTCAGACTGGACATCGAACTCGATACCTACCTATGTTTTGGTATAAATATTTTTGACTATCATTGCATATAAAAAATATTATTATTCAGATTACAAAATTTTTTCACCCGGTCCTACCAGAAACTTTATTATCTTTTTTCACTTTGTGTTCAATGTATAGTGCTAAGCATGTCAAATGCTAAAAATATATATAAAAATATCCAAATTTTACTTAGTAAGAACTTAATATACGAATGAATTTTAGTTGGAATAAAATTTACTAATTACAAACGATCAAATAGCTGTTATTAATGATGGGCTCGTTACTCGTAGATTTTGTATCATATTTTATCTGAACAAATTACGAGTATTAGTGATAACGGAAAAAAGAGAGCTTTACTGTAAGCGGGATTCGAACCTGCGTCCTTTCCAATCTGGGGAAGTGTTCTAGACCTTGTCCCTTGTAGTGCAGAATTTGTCCTTAGTAGTAGAGCATGTCTCGTGCTAAAATACAGATTAAGATAATTTGTCTGCGATATTTTAGATAATTGTATGCTCTATTGTTCGTCTTTTCCACCATTTTATACATGACTAGCCATTTCCCGCAGCTTTATCGCAGCCAAAAGCTAGTTTTTCGGTTATATCTCAGGTTCCCGATATAGTAGCGGAATAAAATGTATACCATTTTTAAGTCTAATCAACGCCATTCAAATAAAAAAAGTTGCATCAAAATCCGTCCAGTAGTGTTTGCGTGATGTGCGAGCAAACAAACAGACAAACAGACAAAAATTCTAAAAAAAATTGTTTTGGATTTACACACGCCTATAATTATAGCCTATTATAGTAATTTTTTCTCAAATATCTTGAATGTACAGACACAGCTCTGTTACAGCTTTATAATAGTATAGATTGTTGGTGGTAATTATAGTATTAATTACCACCAACAATCTATACTTTTAACAATTATAGTAGTAGTAATTATAGTTTGTATTTGTAACAATTATAGTAGTCTATGAATATTGTATTTTTTATTAATTGAACAAAATTTTATGAAAGCAAAAATAAACATCTGTATCTCTCCAAATTCCTGTGAAATTACTATAGTCAATTAAGCTATCGTAGACCCTATTCCCTATGACTAAGAAAAATACGGTACAAATACTTGCCTCAAGCACATCTAACTTTTATTTTGTCCTCCGTGCTTTTAATCAACTGTCTTCAAAAGCCCATAAGGTTTTTTGAACCTTCACTTACACAACTACAAACAAAAAGGCTATGTAAACGACAGCGATCGTAATTAACTTCGTATAAACACCGCATTAATCATGCAGCCACCGGGAGTGCACCCGTCTGCTCGTATACACAATCAACTGCGATTCTGAAATTGACGTTTTATTCACGTTACTTCCTTTTTTGCTTTAATCAAGCATTTTAAGAAGACATGGAAAGCGCTATAACAGACAGCAATTATGGATACACGTTTCCATTCACTCAGAAAACAGAAAGAAGAAAAGAAAGAACACTAGGTTTTATTGTCACGAATCTCACTTGGAAATGACATTGTACATATTAGATAAAATATGCAACAATTACTTGACAATAAGGCTCCCATTCAGCAATATTGCTGCAGTGTAACGTAAATTACACTGCAACGCTGATAGAGAGAAATATTTATGTTCCAGTTAGATACATATATTATTTTCGATATCTTAGATTCACGATCTATTAGCGAGCAATGTGCACCAGTAATCAATCGGAAAAAAGAGCAGGATTTGACCCTGTATCTCCTGGGTAACCGATACCTATTTCCTAGAGCTTAGGGCCTACACATTAAGGAATTTGTTTTCGAAATTGATAGTCTTAAGCACATAATTATCACAATAGCTTATTTGGTAAAGTATCTGGAACGGTTATGCAGGAGACCCAGGATCAAATCCACGATGATCGAACAAACAAACAGACAAAAAATTAAGATTTTAAACACGATGTGTTTAAGCGTTAAAGTACATAGTAATGACTCTGTACTTTAAACAAGAATTGACCCGTGACCACGACTAGTGAAACCCATTCGAAACGTCGGGAATAAAAATATTATGTCACCAGTAAATAGATACGCGTTAAGTCCCGTTTATAGCATTGAAAGTAAATATTAAAAAAATACAGACATATTTTTTTTAATATGATATAATATATGTGAAATAAAACATATGTGAACGGAGCCTTGGGACAACTTGTCGACAGCCTTCACCACAACCAGAAGGCACATGTCACAATACCCAACACAGTGCTTATCCCAACATTATTACTGGAAGCGAGAATTGGGTATGCAAAAATGGAGCATGAGAGTAAAATCAACGCGGCCGAAATGCGATGTCTGCGAAAATCTGTGGAGTTAGGCTAACTGACCGCATTTGTAACGATGACGTAAGAGAGCGAGTTGGTATTAAGGAAAGTATTTGTGTAAAGATGCGAAAGGGAAAGCTCCGATGGTTTGGACATCTGGAAAGAATACGAGAGCGATTGGTTAAGAAGATATACAATGCGAAAGTAATAATAATACCAATTTGTTGATCTCAAGAAAACAATTTAACGGTCAAACACAAATAGCGTTAGGTATATGCAAACAAAACAAGATACATACTGAAATTACTATTTTGTTAGTCATTTCATGAACTCTGGAACTCATGGTAAAATTTAGCTTGTGTTATGGGTTCCAGTATTCCCAGATTTTTCCATCCATCCATCAGCCCTTCAACGTTTACTGCTGGACATAGGCCTCCCCAAGAGAACGCCACAACGAGCGGTCCCGTCATGGGGGATAATGCCATAATCGCCACGCTTGGCAGGCGGGTTGGCGATCGCAGGGGATGTTGTTAATACTCGAGGGAGTGCTGCTGCCCACTCCCACGGTATTGCCTCAGTCAGCTCTTACGACTCCCATGGGTGGAGAGAGTTGGGACAATTCTAAAGCCGGCCCCACACGGCGGACTGACACTGGGTCAGACAGTCCAACGAAAAGTTACTGGGTTTTTCCGCCAATAAATTCTCCATAGCAGATCGGAGATAGAAAGTTGGTGCTTCCTTTTCCACCCCCATACTTCGGAAAGCACGTAAAACTGTGGTCTTGAACCTGATCTCTCTCCGATCAGACTATGATACTGTGGGAACACATCGTGCATATAATATCTCCTCCGTAGTTTACTGGTTGTCGTGACCGAAATCGATTTTTTTTTATTACTAACGGTGGTAGACTGGCATATGGCCCACTTGATTGTAAGTGGTAACTACCGCACAGGGGAACAATTCTAAAGCCGGCCCCACACCGCCCAGCTCAGACTTTTATTTGGTCTATATTGTGTTGGTTAAATGTTGAGAAATTATAGCCTACTTATAGCTTTACTAAACTGATTTTGAGGAACCTTATTTTCTTTGATAGTTCTTGATTAGACTAAAAGACTGGTATACATTTTATCCCGCATTTTATCGGGGACCTGAGGTATATACCGAAAAACTAACTTTTGACTGCGGAGCCGCCGGCAAAGATTAGTTTATATTAAAACAGTAACTAAAAAGGTTTATTAAACACAAAGTGGAAAATGTGAAATCGAAAATAACAGTCACGAGCAGGATTATTTTCGATTTCACATTTTCCACTTTGTGTTTAATGTATATGGCTAAGCATGTCAAACGCTAAAAATATATATAAAAATATTTAAATAAGAAGATTTAGTTATGTCCTTTCATACAAAAATCAATATGGCTCACTCAAACTCTAAATATTTATTGCGATCAATTACAGATACTTATTTTTATGATTCATAAATACTGAATAAAACAGCCCCGACTAATGATCACCCTCTTTAGAAAAATATTTTATTATGCTTGAAAGTATCTTTCCTTTGATATTACTTTTGTATAATGCTCACACAGGGAAATTCATTTTATATAATATTATAATATATGTCTTATTATTCCTTTATGCCACATATTGATGGTATCCTTTGTAAAAAAATATAATATTACACAAAAAAAAATATCATTAATTTTTACACACGTCGCTTTATTCTAAGGAGTAATCCTTGTCGCGCGAGACTTCACAAGCATACAAAGTGTACTTTAATAGTTTTTTGAGAAATTAATGCGCGTATGATTTATACGCGCATTTAGACGTGCTATAATATATAGTTTGTTTCAGAACATATATATTATCTCTAGGGGTGGAGCCTTGGAATTTAACATGGTTCCAGTGGCCCGCCAATTTAGGCGGAGATACGGCACACAGCGGCTTTATCTAGTGGGTGAGGGCCCCACACTACCCTATTCGTTGCCCCGAACGACGGGATGTGCGGTTAGTTACAATTTTCCCGCCTTATCAAAAAACAAAAATGGTAGAGCCTTGCTTACCCCAGCACGAATGGGCTAGCTTGATCGGGGAAGTACCACCCTTTCACATAAGATCAGCGTGTAACAACGGTAGTTTTTCCTGCAGTTGTGGTTCGTATGGTGAGTGAGAGTGTCAGAAGCCCAAGAGGGTAGAGATAGCCCTATCCTCTCCTTATTATTCTTCCTATCCACCTCCTATCCTTTCCTTGGAGAAGGCGACGTGCAAGTGATGCTTCTAGTTTTGCTAGCGTCTATAGGCTACGGTAATTACTTACCATCAGGTGGGCGTTATGCTTGTTTGCTACCCAAGTAGTATATAAAAAAAAGCTCAGATTCGAATGCCTAGGTCGCGCCAATCAATTTGAGGTTTTCCTTCAAGACATTCTCAATAAAAACTCACAATTGAAGTTAGCGGTATTTCACCCTCACCTTGGATTTGAGAGAAAAATATTGTATTAGGCTACGTAGGCACATTTAAACACAAAACATTATTTTTATATTTTTGTCTGTTAGTTCGTTCGCGCATTACGCAAAAACTAATGAATGAATTTTGATGCATTTTTATAGAATATATATATTTTATATATTTATATCGCTCTTGATGAGACTTAAAAACTGGTATACATTTTATCCCGCTACTAGATCTATCTGGAACCTGAGATATAAACTAGCTTTAGGCTGCTGCGAGGCCGCGGGCAAAAGCTATTTATTTTTAAAGCTCGTAAAAGACGCACAAAAAAGACATAGGCTCTTTCAAGTGTCCCCATTTATAAGCTCGTCAGTATGATGAGAGACTTTACTAAACCAGTCGAGTGTCAGTACAGTGGCTCTCATCTTTATAGGGACGGAACCCTTTTGGAAATAAATATTTGACGGAGCCCTAAAATTATACTCTGTATGAATAATCATATTACTTTATATTTTCGTTTAACTAGAGGTGTGATACCCTAGTGCTACTCTTTTAGTTATTTTGATCTGTATTTAAGCACTCGACATGCTCAGCTACTTTTAAAGAACAAATTATTTGTGATTATTTTTCCACTTTCAGAAATAACTCTTTTCATCACCATCATCCATCCATCAGCCTTTTAAAATCCACTGATGGACATAGGCCTCCCCAAGAATGGGGGATAGTGCCCTAATCGCCACGCTTGGCAGGCGGGTTGGCGATCGCAGTGGATGTTGTTAATACTCGAAGGAGTGCTGCTGCCCACTTCCTCGGTATTCAATAACTCTTTTAGTTATTTTTTTTCCTAACGCTTGAACTCTTTTAGTTATTTTTTTCCTAACGCTAGAAATTTCCTTTTACTATTTTGTTTTTTACTTTAGCCAGTATTTTCATAGACCTCTAGTGTTCCACGAAATCCACTTTGAAAATGGCTGCAATAGAGTAATAGTTGTCATAATAATTTCAATGGATTTTCAAAAACAATTAAATATTTATCGTCTTGATAATTTCAAAACCAGAGAGGTAATCTATTATACATATATATTATTATATATCTATCCATCCATTCATCAGCCTTTCAACGTCCACTGTTGGACATAGGCCTTCCCAAGAGAACGCTACAACGAGCGGTCCCGTTATGGGGATAATGCCGTAATCGCCACGCTTGGTATCTTTGGCTTGGTTGGCGATCGCAGTTGATGTTGTTAATACTCGAGGGAGTGTTGCAGCCCACTCCCCCGGTATTCCCTCAGTCGGCTCTTACGACTCCCGAGGGTAGAGAGGGGTAGGACAATTTTAAAGCCAATTTTTTATATATATATATATAATATTAAGCGAAATACCACTCACTGACTCATCACAAGATCTCCGAAACCATAAGTCCGATTGACTTGCAATTTTGCATGATGCTCCTTTCGCGACGTAGACACTTGCTAAGAAAGGATTTTACGAAACTCCTATCCAAAATATATATTTTTATCTGCTATCGTATTCAGACTTCTGCACTCATTAACACAAAAACACCAACTACATGTCAACCGTTGCTATGGTGGCCATTGATGTGGTTATTAAAGTAACATCATGCTTAAAGTTAGCTTTTAACAAAAAAATTAGACTTATTTGAGATATTCCGATTTATATAATATTTCAATTTGCATTAGTTTTATTAGTTTTTTTAAAGACTTATTTTTTATTACAAATTATTTGTGAATGTGGAAAAAGAGAACTTTAGTGTGATCGGGACCTGCGTCCCTTCCAATCCGGAGAAGTGTTCTAAGCCGCTAAGCTATCGCACTGACCAACAGCCACACCCAATCTCTACATCACATTTGTCTTTACGACTCACGACACCTATCGGATGCAACGTATCTTAACCAGATCGGAGACGTTCTTAAGGAAGGCCAAGTTAAGAGTACTTGAAACCAACGAGTATGCATGAAAGCGCTGATGAAAGTAGATGAAGCGAAAGATGTGTGTCAGGATCGTAGCAAGTGGAGAGAATTCCCCTACGAGAAAAAGGCGTGACAATATGTATCTATGATTTTCAGGGGCGTAGCTACCGCCGTATTTGCCGTATCAATTATACGGGGCCCCCGGGCCACGGGGGCCCCCAAAGTGTGTAAGGAAAAAGAATAAAAACTTTCTAATTTATTTTATTTTACAAATGACAAAATTCTATAAAGCAATTCCTTTTTTTCCCGCCTTAAGCGTGCGTTCAAAAGTTGGCAACACTACATCGTTATGGCGGGCTGCGGGACTTCCCCGTTTTACTTACTTCATCTTCAACTCAGCGGGGAATCCCCGGGAATCCTTCATCGATATCGCGATGTACGTGTACGTTGTTGTACTTTGCATTGGATGTTAAACCACGGAGTGCAGTGCACTGTTTATTTACGCGCTTTATATAAATGTGCATTACATTGTAATTCAGTACAAACAATATTGTTCTTCTGGTTTAGCAGTATTAGTAACGATTTGTAAAAGAAATGAGTGAAAGAAAAAGAGATTATCCCAGCGGCGCTGAGAAAAGAAAAATTAAACAGAAAAGGGACGAGGTTATAAAAAAAGTGCCCAAAATTTCTTCATTTTTTCAGAGACAAGATACTGTGAGTGATTTAGATTGGAAAGGTAAGTACTACACTACTACCCAACCCATTTATTAGGGGCCCGTAGTGATAAACAAGGAAATCTTTTAATTTCGGTCTGTCCATCTGTCCGTCACAAAAAGTTGTCTCCCTCCTCGATTTTTCACAATTATACTGTTTTTAGGGTTCCGTGCCTTGATTAAAAAAAACAAAATTCTAACTTATCTATAGGATCGATTTGTTTTGTTGTTTGTTTATCAGTCCGTATCGTATCGTTAATTGCGTGTTGAGAACTTCAGATGTGCAGACTCGCTTTCGGGTTCTCGTTTTGTATGGCCACTACACTACGCGCTGCGTTTAAATAGCACGCAGGTGTATAGTAATGCACGGACGGGCTGCAGGTGATTTTGTATCTACTAATAGGTACGAGCACAATCCGCGTAGAATCTGTGTGCGTCTGAACTGAACACTCTCTAACTGTGACGTTATTTATTTATATATAACTCTTTTTTTAGTATCAAAGCATTTCGTATTTATTTTTTAACAATTACTCGTTTATTTTTAGATTCTTCTGAAGCATGTTCTTCGTCACATATCCATCCGGAAATAGAAGAAAGCCAAGCTACTTTATCGGATGTCCATCCAGAAATCGAGGAACCCCAAGTCAACGATTCTGATATATCTGCAGATAATGCAGATTGTAATATAATTTCATCAGATAGAGGAAATTTTGGTGACAATTTAACTGACTACGAACGAAAAATAATTTTTAAATTGGGTCCATTTAAACCACAAGGACCATTTCCAAAAGTTTCAGAAAATAACCGACCTTTTTCAGCTTATTATTATTCATATTTCAATCAGGCAGGCATAAAAATTATAAGACCATGGTTATGTTATTCTAACGTTTTAAACAAACCGTACTGTCACTTCTGTTGGTTATTAGCAGATCGTCAAAACAAATCGTACTCCTCTGCTTGGGTTAACGGTGTTTCGGTTAGAAGCAATTTCACACAAACTATTCTTGACCATGAAAAGTCACAGCAGCATATTAGTGCCTGACTCTCTTATAATAATTGGTTGCAAGGAAATACCATCGATACTCTATTGAAAAGTGAAATCGATAGTAAAATTACATTCTGGAGAGATGTACTGCATCGTATAATTAATGTTATAATTACTTTAGTATCTTGTAATCTACCTTTGAGGGGGCATGATTCTGATTCTGGCATTTTTATGGCAATTTCACGTCTGCTATCTAACTATGATGCAACTTTAAAAGAACTTTTTCTAAAACCGAAAGGTGAAATAAATTATTTAAGCCCTACGATTCAAAACGAAATTATTAGTTTGCTTGGTACTAACGTTAGGAACAGTATTATCTCAGAAATTAAAAAAGCTCCATTTCTGACAATAATTCTGGATACAACACAAGACTTGTCAAAAATTGACCAACTATCTGTAGTTTTTCGATATATCTCGATTACAGAAAATGATGATAATGTGCCTAAAGAAATAAAAATCTGTGAGTCCTTTTTAGGATTCATAGCAGTAACCGATTGCAGTGCTGCAGGTCTGAAAACTGTCATTTTAAATTTGACTAAAGAATATGGAATTGATTTGACTAAATGTAGAGGACAGGGATACGATGGAGCAAATGTTATGTCGGGTGTGTATGGAGGATTACAAACCCTAATAAAAGAGCATGCTCCAAATGCCGATTATGTTCATTGTGCTGCGCACGCTTTAAACTTGGTTTTGAACGATGCTGCGAGACATGTTCGTGAAGTATCGACTTTTTTCGATAATTTAGAAAAAATATATACTTTTTTTGGCAATAGTATAAAACGCTGGGCTATGCTAAGTGACGATTCATCTGAAAAATATTTGATTACCCTTAAAAAGGTATGTCCTACCAGATGGTCTTCTAGGAACGACGCTTTATTAGCAGTAAAGAAAAATTTTTTACTAATCATGAAAACTTTGTACCAACTAAATTTAATTTCAAATAAAAAAGATAAACGTGAAGAATGTAAAAGTATAATTAATATTTTAGAGAGTTTTGATTTCTTAGTGCTCGTTACATTTTTTTCTTCACTATTTGAAATTATTAATCCTGTTTCTAAAGCTCTACAGCATGAAAATAATGACTTACAGAAATCTAGTATTTTATTAAGTAATCTTTTAAATAGCCTGTGCCAATTAAGAAATCAGAATTCATTTAATAGTTTGCTAAATGAATCCAAAGATTTAGCAAAAAAGTGGGGGGTAACAACTGTTTTTAAAAACAGTAGGCGAAAGATAACGAAGCGTTTTTTTGATGAGTTATCACAAGATGAGAGAATTTCCGACCCGGAATCCTATTTCAAAGTCAATGTATACTATTGCTGTTTAGATATATTAATTTCTCAAACTAAAGAAAGATTTCAGAGCCTTTGCAACCTGAGTAGTATATTCGAAATATTACAACCGGAGAAACTCCTATCTTCTTCAAGCGAAGAGATATTAAACGCTTCCGGAAAACTGTCTGCTAAATACAGTAAAGACATCTCACTTAATCTTTGTGACCAATTAAAGGCTCTAAAAACATGCTTAAATTCTGAAATTAAAAAAATTTATTCCATTAAAGAACTCATTGAATTATTGCTAGTAAAATTCAATAGTCTTGCATCCAGTTTTCCCGAGGTAATCACAGCATGCTTTTTATTCTTGACCCTTCCAGTTACAACCGCAACGGCAGAAAGAAGTTTTTCAAAATTAAAACTAATAAAAAATTACTTAAGAACTTCGATGGGACAAGAACGGCTGTCAGACATCTCACTATTGTCCATAGAGGCAGAAACTTTAGAAAAACTAAAATCATCATCAGCCATAAATGATTTAATAAATCAGTTTGCCGATAAAAAGGCAAGGAGAGTGAATATTTAAAATTCGATTTTTATTTGTAAAATGGGTAAATTATGTGATAAATAAATATTACTTCTCACAATATTTTTTTTCTTTTGTGAAAAATCTTTACCTCCATATAAGGGCCTCCAAAAAAATTTTTATACTGGGCCCCGACAAGGCACGCTACGCCACTGATGATTTTATAAAATAATAACAACTTTTAACTGCGTGCGTGAGAGCAATGACACACTGATTGAGCTTTTCAAAAGAGATTTTGGTATCTAAGCATATTGATACGATGCGGCTGGTCGCGCGTCGAAACAATACTAAACGAAATGAGTGCAGGCAAGCGTAATCTGCACTCATTTATAGTGGACACTTTTAGTGCCTAATTTTGATCTTCTCTGTTTTATACATCAACTGGTGGTGCAGCGGTAGCGTAAGCGACTGCTGATCATAAGGTCTCAGGTTCACTTCCCGGGTCGGGCACTGTTATTGAGCTTTTTCGTAAAAAGAAAAATTCTCAGTAGTCACCCGCAGTTTGGAAATGTGCCCGGTAGACGGCAATAGGCTTACCCCCTATTACGTGGGACTTAAACATAGGCGACTATAACAAAGGCAACCTTCGCGAGTAATCCATCCCAAGAAAAGCTATAGGACATGAAGAGGAATGATGATATAGAGGAGATGAGGAAATGGTCAGTTAAAATAATAAGAAGGGAAAGAGGGGATGGTTTGGTAGGTTTTTAATTTATAGATAGACACACATATTTAGACTTTTTTTAAGAATGTTAAATTTCATTTTAAATTTGATATAGGATACACATACATTTCAAAGGTTTTATAAAATCGCGGGTAAAATAGGATTCGAATTTAGAAAATAAATCATTAACGCTGACGAAGTCATCATATCAGCTAGTAGGTTATATTGGTGAAACGCCAAGACAGAAGTACCGAGTTCGAACCCCAATCTAAGATTCATACAAAACAAGGTAAACGACTCTAATATTTCGAATTTGTGTATTCAATTTTTCTTGTATTATTATATATTTGTTTTTAAGCTACCAGGTAAAGGAGAACATCATAAAAATTTAAAATTTCAGGGATTTTGTCGAGGTCTTGTAAAGTCAGGACCCATAGACCTGGACTATGGCCCTAAGGTTTTTCATTATAAAAGGAACCCCTTAACTGTGGGACTATAAGTTGCTTTTTATACTACGTAGGTGGCAAGCAGGCATACGACCCCCCTGATTGTACGTAATTGGTTACCGTAGCCTATAGACGCAAGTAACACCAGAGTGGACACTACTCACGCGTTGCCCTCTCCAAGGAAAGGGATAAGAGGTAGATAGGAAGGATAAACAGGAGAGAATAGGTAGGATAATAAGGAGAGGGCAGGGAGGGTTTTGGGCCTCCAGCGTTCTCCACCATACGAAACACAACGGTAAGAGTACTTACCATTGTTTCGGGCTGATCTTCTGTAAGAGGGTGGTACCTCCCTGATTGAGCCGACCCATTTATGACAAGGATCTACCACCAGAAGATATACTTGCAAAAATAACACAGCAAGAAATACAAATTGCAGCTCTGAATTGGATATTAAGGATCACTACTTACTCACAGATCTTTAACCTATAAAAACCCAAAAATCATCATCATCTCATTTAAGAGCTTAGCTCTTGTCGGTGGAGCATCCTCCAGCTCTCACTGCATAGTGCCTTTTCCTTAATTTCCTGATACGACACGACATCCAGGCTTTCCTTCACTTGCTGTATAAATGTCCTTCTTGGTCTTCCTCGCTTCTTCTTTCCTTCAATCTTTCCCTCTAGGATGGTTTTGACTAGATCATCGTGTCGTATCAAATGGCCCAGCATTTGGCCTCTTCTGTTGTCGATGGTATTAAGGATACACCTTTTCTCTTCTAGCATATTTAGCACCTCTTCGTTTGTCCTTCTCTCTGTCCAGCTTACTCTCTCCATTCTTCGCCAACACCACATTTCAAAAGCTTCTAGCCGCTGTCTGTCTCTTTGCGTCATAGTCCATGTTTCGCAACCATACAATACAATACTCCAGATGTACACCTTTATCAATTTTTTACGTACACGCTTTGATATTCTCGCGATCAGTAGATGTTTTTTGTTGTTGAAGGCTTTTTTAGCCATTGCTATTCTTGCGATGATATCTGGTGAACATCTGGATTCTTTAGTAATTAAGCTTCCCAGGTATCTAAATGAATTTACTTGTTCTATTGCAATATTGTTAAGAATGATTGGGTTGTAGGTATCTCTCTTGGCAACTATTAAGGTTTTGCTTTTATTTGTATTTATGTTAAGACCAAACTGTGTCAAAACAATGTCCATCTCTGTTAATATCTTATGTAGATCAGAGTTTGATTCCGCTAATACTGCTATGTCGTCAGCAAAACGTATAAATTTTACTATTTCTCCATGCATTTTGACCCCTCCTTCCACTGACCCTGTTAATTTCCTTATTGCGCATTCTATGAATATGTTAAATATTATTGGCGACAGTGGGCATCCTTGGCGTACTCCTTGTCTGATCCGTGCTGAACCTTTTGCTTCCCCTATTTCTATTATTGTTTCCTGTTCCCTGTATAAATTATATATAATTCTTCTATCTCTGTAATCTAAACCTGCCTCTTTTAATATTTCTAGCATTGTCTTCCAATTTACTTTATCAAATGCCTTCTCTAAATCTACAAACGCTATATGGGTATCCATATCATAATCGCCTGTCAACTATAAGTTGTAATGCAAATATAGCGTCTCTAGTTCCTTTCTTTTCTATAAACCCATATTGGTCTGGTCCTAAATAACGTTCTGATAGTGGTTTTAATCTGTTTTGTGATATTTTTAATAGGATTTTACTATTAATTAAACACAAAGTGAAAAATGTGATATCGAAAATAACAGTCAGGAGCAGGAATTGAACCTGCATCTTCTGGATACCGTCCAGATGCTTTACCAATTCAGCCATCCTGACAATTGCTCCTGACTGCTAATTTCGATAACACATCATACTTAACGTCTTTGGGTGACGCCTGCGCCATCTGTCGGAAGTATTTTCATACATTATACCGACCAGGTAAACTTAATTTTACAATTAAGATTTTACCTAATAATGACGCAAACCCTTTAAATATTTAGATATTTTTATATATATTTTTAGCATTTGACATGCTTAGCACTATACATTAAACACAAAGTGAAAAATGTGATATCGAAAATAACAGTCAGGAGCAGGATTTGAACCTGCATCTTCTGGATACCGTCCAGATGCTTTACCAATTCAGCCATCCTGACAATTGCTCCTGACTGCTAATTTCGATAACACATCATGTCAAATGCTAAAAATATATATAAAAATATCTAAATATCTGTTTCGTCTAATATTGCAGTGCTTTTTCTCTTTGGTTTCTTTCCTAGCTTTCTTATTATATTATACGCTTGACTCATTTTACCCGTTTTTATAAGGTATTCTAGGAAATTGCATGTGTTTTCTGTATCCTGTTCTTTAGCTTTTCTGCAATTTTGTGTTATTTGATTTGTTAATTTTCTATATTCGACTTGACTATTAATATCAGTTTTAGTTTTAACCCCTCTTCTTTTGAGCATTAAATCGATGATATCAGGAGTAAGCCACATTTTCCTTGGTGTGATTTTATCTTTCTCGAAAAGTTCTGTAGCACACTTAGTTATTATATCTATTGTATTATTCCATCTATCCTCTATATTTATATTTTCTATATTATTTTTATATTTATCTCTGTATTCTTCTAACTTAGTATCTATATTATTACTATATTGCACATTTAAGTTGCTATCTTTATTCTTAAGTTTAGTGAGATCAATATGTTTAGGTTTTTGTTTTCTTCTAATTTTCTTTATTTCAAAATTGTTTAAGCTAATAAAGAGGTTGTGGTCGGAATTCAAGTCTGCTCCGGGTAAGGTTTTACAATTCTTGAGTTGTTTGCGGAATTTGTTCTTTATTAATATAAAATCTATTTGATATCTACCTATATCCCCTGGCATTTTCCATGTATACAGTCTTCTTTTTGGTTGTTCGTATAAGGTATTTGTGATAATTAGTTCATGTTCATTACAAAACTGTATCAGTCTTTTCCCTCTTGTGTTCCTATTACCTAGTCCAAGGTTACCTACTATATTTTCCACTTTGCCCGCCCCCACTACAGCATTAAAATCCCCCATCACAATTAAGTTATCAGAATCTTTGACTGTATCTATTATGCTATCTATGTCATTATAAAGTTCCTCCACTTCATCGTCGGAGTTACTGCTGGGTGATATACACTTGAATTATAACAATATTTGCTGGTGAAGATCGTATCTTTACGGCAGTTATTCTGTCACTATGATGAATAGAGTTTTCGACCTGTTTACCCCATTTTTAAAACAGCCAAAAATCAATGCACATAAAAATCAATGTAGAAGGCAATTTGTAAAATGTAAGCTGATGCAAAAGGAAAAATCTTCCATAAATAATTTCGCGCAACATTTGGCAAAAGAATAAACTTTAATTCCCGACTCGCTTTGCTTCCGAACGAGGCATTAGTACAAACAACAAGCAACGAATGAGCAAAATATAGATATTTCATCAAATTTAGATATAAAATATTTTACACTTACCTATAAACAAAACTTTAATTTTACCCGCGAGTTCGCCAGCGTTACAATTCTTACTTTACCCATTTAAGGTGCGATTTTGTAAAACCTTGAAACACATAATTCTAAATTAAATATATAATGACACTAGATTTTACTCCGGCGAATTCGTCCGCGTAGATTTAAATACACTAATCTACGGTACTTACAGTAATGATCCCTACTTACTGTAATGTTCCCTATACACAGCTTGCTATCCTACGGGAGCTATCCATTTGTCCGGGATACAAAGTAATTGATGCCCTTTTCTGGATTCTGGAATATATGTAAGCTAAATTTGATGATAATAGGGTGAGTAGTTATGGCGTGAAAGCGTAACAAATAAACAAACTCACTTTCGTATTTATAATACAAAAAAAATTCAAAGCAGTCTAAGGACTGCCGATA
This sequence comes from Leucoma salicis, assembly GCA_948253155.1. Lineage (NCBI taxonomy): Eukaryota > Metazoa > Arthropoda > Insecta > Lepidoptera > Erebidae > Leucoma > Leucoma salicis. Next base: position 3,542,043 of record OX411812.1, read on the forward strand.
GTAGTGAAAACTTAAAACTATAAACAAACAGTTGTTATTTTTAGATATCCAAATACCCATTGACGACCGTTAGACTCCCGGGAATCTTACGCGTGCCAAGCGATACAGTGCCAAGGCCACGCGAGGCCGCGCGAGGCCACGCGTCGTAACGGATGGACACATTATATGAAAAAAATTAAAAAAAAAATTGACACGCTTAGTACTATACATTAAACACAAAGTGAAAAATGTGAAATCGAAAATAACAGTCACGAGCAGGATTTGAACCTGCATCTCCTGGATACCGTCCAGATGCTTTGCCAATTCAGCCATCGTGACAATTGCTCCTGACTGCTAATTTTGATAACACATTCATACTTAACGTGTTTGGGTAACGCCTGCGCCATCTGTCGACAGTATTTCCATACATTGTACCAACCAGGTAAACTTAATTTTACAATTAACATTGTGTTTTTTTTTTTCACTTTTTGTTTAATGTATAGTGCTAAGTATATATATATAGTAATATCTAAATATTTATAGGGTTTGCGTCATTATTAGGTAAAATCTTAATTGTAAAATTAAGATACTTTCTGATATTTACGTGAATGTTACACATTTTGAAATAAAACTTCACTTACGGAATCTATAGCGTTTACTTGATTTTACTATTATCCCGACGTTTCGAATACTTTACAGCATTCATGATCACGGGTGGACTTAGATGATAGACGTCCAAGGCTAATCAAAACTCATTCAGGCATTAAAAAAAATAATGTGATCATAACTTGACAAAGTACTCCTCAAGACGAATTAAACGAATATAAACTTGATGGGTTCGGGTCGTTTCATTAGTCATAGTTACTTTGGCTTCCTTCCAGCTCCGTATCAGACTCTGGATACCACCTAGAGACAAAGCACTCGTCAAGACGAATCATACTAGACAAAACTCGATGGTGTTATTTCGTTTTATAACGGAGTTCCTATGGGCACCTTCTAGCTCCATCATCAGACCCTGGATATCATCTAAAGACAAAATACTCGTCAAGACGAATCAAACGATTCCAAACTCGATGGGGTTGCGTCATTTCATTACAGAGTAAATGTGGCCACCTTCCTGCTCCATCATCAGACCCTGGATATCATCTGGGACTGGAGTATTAGTCAAGACATTTCAAACAAGCCCTAGCTCGATGGAGTTGCGCCATTTAATTTCAGTTTCGCATGACCACCTTCCAGCTCCTTCATTAGATCCTGGATACCATCTTAAGACAAAGTACTCATCAAGACGAATCAAACGAGTCCAAACTCGATGGGGTTGCGTCGTTTCATTATAAGAGTTACTGTGGCGACCTTCCAGCTTCATGCTCAGACTCTGGATACCATCTAGAGACAAAGTACTCATCAAGACGAATCATACAAGCCCAAACTCAATGGGGTTGCGCCGTTTCATTATTGAGTTCCTAGGTCCACCTTCCAGCTCCATCATCAGATCAGCTCCATGTCATCATAATATTGCACTGTCACGCGGTACACATATGGGTGTAAAATTTCAGCTCATTCAGAAACCGGGCAGTGTGTCAAATTTAACTTCCAATGCACACACTATAGCTGCGTCTCGTAACGGTGTCGCGGGTCTAGAGATTTTATCTTATATAAAAATATGCGTACCGTGCTAAAAGAAGTTTTCACTTCAATAAGGATTAGTAGGTATGGATTAAGGTTCTTAATTTAAAAGCCTAAAGATATGATTGCTTCTATCCCTGAATTAAGAACCTTTCTTTTGTTAAGGTGGAAAAGAATGTATCTAATCGCACACCCCGTCGTTCAGGACAACGAACAGGGTAGTGTGGCGCCCTTACCCACTAAATAAATCCGCCGTATGCCGTCTCTCTGCCTGTATTGGAGGGCCACTGGAACCATGTTACATTACTTCAGTGCTGGATATAAAATCGTTATTTTTGCGATAAAAAGGAAATAATCGAGTTAAAAACTATCCTATCTCTAAAGTTGGACCAAACTGCACACAGTGTGCAATACTTCATTAAAATCGTTTCATTATGATAGACGTCCATTAGTCCGCACGCACGCGCCGTACACATCGCATTGAACGCATTTGTCGAAAGGGTGCGTCCATTGCTTCAGCATTATGCTTATGTCAAACTTTTGCTGATGGGGTTGCCATTACTTAAAAATTGGTTGCCGTGTTTTGTGGTAAAACCTGAAAAATTGCCGTGTCTCGTACAAATTTAATCAAAATGTAGACTTAAACACGCAAATGGATATTGTTCTTATAGTTATAGTGATTAAAGGATATTAAATATAAATATGTAATATCCATAATTCATAAAAATTTCAGATTAACAGACAGATTTTAGCGGTCCTCTGCATATTATATTACGATCTTCTTTCGCTATTTTTGTTCATGCTTGTAAGTCTCGTAACAGTAGAATGAATATCGTAAATACGTATGAAAGAACGAAAACGATCGATTGAAGAACATCTAATCTTCCAGGGAATTCTCTACTAGTGCCATATCCATTATTAACTTATCATACTAGCGATGTGAATTCAATAATCAACTAAAGTGTGAAGTCCAATGGTGCTATAGGTTGTATTAAATTACGTTAATGAGTAGCTGTATCCCGTGACTTAATGCGTTTTGTGAGGGTCCCCTGATTGAAGATTATGATGCCTTATACCGTGTTTTTTTTTCAAATGGCACCAAATACCGTATAATACGGTAATTGTCACTTCAATGGCAACACTGGATGGTATACGTCTAATTTGTATGGTTTAGGGTTGGCGATTCTTCTGGTGAAAGATTGATTTTTGTATAAATTATTAAATAAAGTTGGATACCCAAAAAAATAGAGTTCAAAAAGGCAACCTTCCAAAATCGATCCTTCTTTTGACTTGTTTTATTTATAGCTATTTTTAAAAATTATAATATGGACAATACGAATTAATCTGTCGATACTTTCTCGGTATTGAAACGTAAGTACTTGGTATCAAATCAGACTACGTGAGTGTAATAGTCAAACTAAAATTTTTAATTTCTCTCTCGCTCGGTTCCTGTACTTAAGTTATAGAAATGCGCCAGCTGAAACCGCTTGAGGTCATATAAATTTAAATTTAAAAAAAAAAATACCTTTATTTCATAGGCTTATTATATAGGTAGTAGTAGTATGAAAATGAAATTTCAATGGAGATGGAAAAGCTTCCATACATTTTTGGGCCCAGGTGGTAACAAGATGAAAGTTGCACCATTTGGAAGTTTACATCGAAACATTTCATAATATAAAAATTTTGTTAGATTTGGCAATCTAGGAATCAAGATATAGAAGATTATATAAAAGTGAGTTTAAGTATCAAACTACACCCACTAAATGTCATCATAACATTTAAAAGCCATACATTTAAAGTAGTTATACGTATCGTTCGTTTCGCTAGGTGAGTGACAGCGCCGGAGGCACAAACCCCCTCCCTATCCTCTCCTTGTTACTTCTAATTATCCTTCCTAACCTCTCTTCAGTATCCTTTAAGAGAATACTCTTCCTATTATCCTTCCTCTGCACCTCCTAACCCTTTTCTTGGAAATGGCAACGCGCGACCGTTGACTCTGGTGTTGCTAGTGTTTGTAGGCCACGGTAACCGCTTACCAGATGGGTCGCTTATCAGCTGTGCCATATGCTTGTTTGCCACCCATGTAGTATAAAAAACGTAGTAACTTTCTTAGGTACATTTACCAAATAATTAAGTTAGTATTTAAGGTACGTTGTGTTATCTACTCAAATAACACTAAGAGTCTTATTTAATAAACTATCCCAATTCAGTTTGTTTCTATGTTCAGTTTGTTTCTATGTTTTGAAGTGGACAGACGTGTTGTTCTTCGCGATTTGAACAGTATACTGATTATTTGTGATTGGCTGTCGTTCTGTTTTTCAAATCCTTGTTGCTCTTGTAGTGCTTTTACCTGATGTGTACGCCCAGTGGGAGGAGCTAGAGAGGGACATCAAATCTTAAGTGAGCTTGTGCTTCAATTATATACAATCGTTGAATCGAATTAAATTTAAACTAAATTTGAATTTGAACTTTTAATAAACAAATAAACTTAAACTACTTTATATAATTCCAAAAACGAAGGCTGTTGGTGGGACGCGAACCGGCGGCATCGTGAGTGCGACACCGGTGGCTTGTGCATTGCGCCACGGTAACAAGTGGCCGCCGTCGTGAAATTGCTATCTACACTATAGACTCTCTGGATGACTATTGTTATTGTTTAAGTACCTCCACTGCAATGCCGCTAACTAAGTACACGCCCCCCAAAAGCACCTGCATAACCCGGATGCTTCATGAAACTCAGTCTGAGCCGGACGTCTCAACTGCTGGCCATGCCGCGTTGTCAGAAGACAGCTCCTGTGCTACTGCGTGTATGACTACCAGACCGAGTAAACGCTCTCGGGGAGCCGATGCTTACTCAGAGAACGACAAATTCGAGGAGTTGAAGATTATGTTGCAGTCTTGGAAAGCGGAACAGGACACTATACTTAACAAAATAGTCACAGAAGTAACGGAATTAAAACATCAAAATATTATAAATCAAAAAACCAACCTTGAAATTCAAAAATCGATAACGTTTATAAATAAAGGGTATGAAGATATGAGGGGTCGGCTTGAAGCGGTTGAGAAATGTCAAAATGACTATGAGAAGCGATTTTGCGAAAAAACATGTTGTGATTCGAATGAAACAATATTGGTACTGGAGGCTAAAATAGACGCCATGGAGCAACATGCACGCCAGTCCAATGTTGAGATTTGCAACCTACCTGAGAAAAGGAACGAGAATCTGCTCACTTTAATGGAATCTATCTGCAAATCAGTAAACTTCTCTGTTCCCTCAAGTGACATCATATCAATACACAGGGTTCCTCACGCTCTTCAACGCGATGGTAAGCCGAAGAATATTATTGTGAAATTGAAATCAAGAATTCTACGAGAAAATCTGATTAGCGCCTACCGAAAAACAAAGAGTGTGAAGTCGGACCAATTAGGAATATCAGGCGCTTCGGTACCCATCTACTTAAACGAGCATCTTACACTAAAAAATAAAACATTATTTCGTAAGAGTCGTGAAGCTGCCCGCAAATGTGGTTTTAAATTTGTTTGGATTAAAAATGGGACAATACTGGCACGGGAACGTGATGGGTCGTTGGCTTTTGCTATTCGTTCTGACAAGGACCTTGGAAAGTTCTACGAAAAAGCCGGTCCGTCTGAAAAATAATTGTAAATTCACTGTGCCTTCTGGTGCTGTCATATTTATTCTGTTAATACAATTAATTATAATGGTTTTAATATTACTAATAATTCGTGCTATTTTTAATACATGCGTCCATATATGCATGTATATGGACCTGTGGAATAATAGTTCTATAATTAATATCTCTTTACATTTACATTGTCATAATTTCTATTATCTTTGTTTTTATCGTTTAATGAGATCTTTCATATTGTTTACACCTAGCATTATGTTAGCTAATAATTTTGTTATATCAGGATACAATTTCAATACATTAAATGTTTATTTATATGTTATTACGAACATATTATACATTTATAAATTGATTGAATTCCAGATCGTACGTACCATATTTTTTGTTATAATATTACATATAACTAAAATGTATTTATTGATTCATTATTACCAGTGTCTCCCAATAGTGTAGTAATATACTATCAGAATTGTAGGGGGCTTCGCACGAAGTTGCATACATTATATGTCAACATTTTGGCAGCTTCATACGACATATTAATATTAACGGAAACCTGGCTTATTCCGGGTATCCATGATAGCGAATTCATTGATAATCGTTACCAAGTGTTTAGGTGCGACCGCGACAGGTTAGCCACGCAAAAAAATGAGGGAGGGGGTGTTCTTGTGGCAGTGCGTCGTGAACTGCAACCGGCCAAAGTGGTGATGCTATTTAATCATGCAGTTTTCGAACAAGTAACGATTCAGTTGCCCGCGTCCCAGACCAATAAATGTCATATCGTTTGTGCTGCGTACTTTCCACCACGCACTTCTGAGGAAATATATTCATAATATTTTAACACTTTACGTGATATAATTGATGATCGCACAACTGATTCTTTCTTCATTGCTGGTGACTTTAACATACCTGATATAGACTGGCTGGCTCAGGAGAGTCACACTCCTGACAGTTTAAATTTGCCTGTGATTAAGCCTTTAAGTCGACTTCTGCTTAATTTTATTGCTATAACAAATGGTGTACAATTTCATACTTATAAAAACACCCTTGATAGAATTTTAGATTTGTTTATTTCTAACAATGACTGCGACTTAGTTTCCTGTAGCCCTCTTCTAGACCCTGACAGTCATCATCCCCCTTTTACTATATTTTCATGCTTAAATACCCCCTTTATACCTATGAGACGCCACTCAGAGCCAACTTACAATTACCGTAAAGCCAACTATAAGTCTATTAATGAGGAAATTGGCAATATAGACTGGGATGTGAGACTTGCACACCTCTCTGCTGAACAATCGGTCAATGTTTTCTATGATACTCTATACGGTTTAATAAGAAAGGATGTACCACTTACTTGCTTGAAAAGTTCTCGATTCCCTATCTGGTTTTCTTCCTCTTTGATCCGTAGTTTTAGAAATAAAGAGCGTGCTTGGCTAAAATGGAAAATTTATAGAAACCAATCTGACTATGATCACTATTCCAGATACCGTAAGATAATACACAAAGAATTAGTCTCGTGCTTCCGCAGCTATATAGGTTCTGTTGAGGATAGCATACCCATGAATGTTAAATACTTTTGGACGTACATATCAAATAGGAAAGGCAGGGGCAAGTTTCCGAGTACCATGTACTTTAAAGACACCTCTTCTGATAATCCCACAGACATATGTAATCTATTTTCCAATTACTTCCGCTCAGTATATGAACCCTCTTCACTCGACCCAGATACTTGGCATCCTTCTGGTCAATGTTCGGATACATCTATTAGTGTTCCCGATCTATATTTATCTGATCACTGCATACGTAGTGCGATTAAAGCGCTTGATACGTCTAAAGGAGCTGGACCTGATGGTCTTCCACCGTATTTTTTTGTTAAAACATTTGATACCATCTTCATACCACTTCATATCATATTTAATAAATGTTTACATGACAGTGTATTCCCCTCAATTTGGAAACAGGCACATATTATACCTGTTTATAAGAATGGTGATAAAGGTAACATCGAAAACTACCGTCCTATATCGATTCTCTCCACCTTGTCGAAGCTTTTTGAGAGATTGGTGCACAATGCACTGTATCCACTTCTTCACAGAATTATAGTCCCCCAACAACACGGCTTTGTTAAATGTAGATCGGCTGCCACAAACCTTATGACTTTTGTTGAGCATCTATTCGTAAACATGGACCACCAAGTACAAGTTGACGCCGTGTATAGTGATTTTCAAAAGGCATTCGACAAGGTGGATCACGTGCTGCTTTTGGGCAAGATTGCCTTTAATGGTATCAGAGGCAATTTGCTTCGCTGGTTTGTCTCATATATTTTTAATAGAACTCAAAGAGTCGTTCTTAACGGGTACAAATCTGAGTCAATAATTGTCAATTCTGGTGTTCCTCAGGGATCCATTTTGGGGCCCCTGCTTTTTATCATATTTATTAATGACATACAGCATTGTTTTATAAACTCTAATTTTTTAGTTTATGCAGATGATTGCAAAATTTATAAGGCTTGTAAAACAATAGAAGACTGTATTCTCCTTCAAGAAGATCTTAATAGACTCTCTAATTACTGTAAGAAAAATAAACTCTTCCTAAGTCTCCCTAAATGTCACACAATTTCCTTTACTAAAAATAAAAATAAAATTCACTTTAATTACTCAATTAATGGCGTGGTGCTTAATAAAGTAAACTTAGTTCGTGATCTAAGAATACTGATAGACTCTTCTTTACATTTTGACCAACACATTGATGCAATTATTAACAAAGCTTATCAGATGTTTGGCTTTGTCTTAAGATCCTCTCGTGACTTTGTGCGACCCTCAACTCTTCTGACATTATATAAAACCCTAATACGTTCACAATTAGAATATGCAGTATCAATCTGGAATCCTCTTTATGCTAAGTACAACAATTTATTGGAAATGGTTCAGAAGAAGTTCTTACGTACCATAAATTATAAATGTAATCGGACCAAACTTTCTTACACATCTTCATTAATTAAGTTTAACATTTTAAGCTTAGAATCTAGACGTTTAATGCTAGGTGTCATTATGCTTCATGGTTTATGTAACAATAGATTTGATTGTACCGAACTCACAAACCAATTATGTTATAGTGTACCCAGAACAGTATATCGGCGAGGGGCGCGCGTGCCTCGATTGTTCCACACTGGTACTAGTAGGACTAATGCCGGAGTTCGCGCACCTCTTCGTCGCCTTGTTGATTCGTATAACACACATTTTAATGATATTGACATTTTTGCACTCTCAAACCAACAATTTAAAAAACAAGTAATTGAGCTACTATACACAGATACTTAATATAATAATATGTCCCTGACAGACATATCAATATTAATTTGATTTTGTTTTTAGTTACGCTTTTTTCTTTTCTCTCTCTTTCAACATTTTAGTCTGATCTACTTTATCTTGATTTTTATGTTAAGTCGTGAACAATGTCGTGGGTTATACATTTATAAATTTAGGTTAAGAAAATTTATAAATGCATGTAAAATTTTAATGTATAACTGTTTGTTGTTCCAAATAAATAAATAAATAAATAAATATCCCACTGCTGGGCACAAGCTTCTTTGAATTTCAAGTAAAAGAACCGTCAAGCAGATAGAATATTCGAAAATAACAAGGCCAGGACCATTGTGTAGGCAAGTTCTCAGTGTCCAGTAACGAAGCAAGGGTCAATAAAATAAGCAAATCAGTATAATAAATAACGTTAATAAAGCTGGAAAAGATAAAATTAAACTGGCAAATGTAGTGTTGCTGTGGTAGCGCTCAAAAAAGAGGATTTCATTTGTGTATCAATTTGATATATCAATCGATATAGTGATATAAAAATGTTCGATATTATTTTTACTCGAATATATTTTTTTATTAATTCATTCTTTTGGATAAATGATTAATAATGAAACTAAAGATTTAGTTTTCATTTTATTTATGAATCCAAATGTGCATTCATTCTATTGTAAATCATCTAAAGTAATCGATTTCCTTCATTATTTCTTTTTTAATGTTTTTTCGATTTCTAGATTGCAAAATAAGCTAGTTTTTTGAATTTTATATTAGAAAAATATTGCCAATTTTTTAAAGAATATTTCAACTTGTTAACTTCAGGCCCAAAAATCCCTGGAATGAAGGAATGTAACGTAGTTCCAGTGGCCAATATTTAATGTTTAAATATTTATGGTACTTAATTGTAATAGGAAACCAGCTTAATATGCCAATAAACCCTTGCTATACAAAAAGATTACTTATAACGTAAAACACCATTATGATACCAAGCATAAAATTAAATTTGCATTTTTTTTTATTTGTTTAGTTTCTTGTTTTTTTTTTCGTCATTTCTCATAATAAAATTACAATAAAATGTCTTTAAATTTAAAATAATATGACAATTGCGGCCCGCTTTCCTTTATATAGTCCCCCGTTGTCACCTGAAGGCCAAAAGGTAGCCGACCCATGGCCTAGATTATAAACTAATTATTAAGTTTATGGGTGCGTCTCGCCAATAAACGTTAAAGTTTGGCGAGTACATTGAAGCTTACAATATGTACTATGTCATTGATATAAATAAATAAAAAAAAAACCATCTGGATATTAGAACAACGACAACCCTAGGTGAACCTAAGCGAAAAATGCGGATGACGTCATCCGCATTTTTCGAAAAATGCTGATGAGGTCATCCGCATTTAACCAGATAGCTAATATAAGCCTGCTGCGTGCTTGCGGAAGAGTGAACGCAGTGCTAAACAAATTCATACAGAGCGAACAAAAATGCCTGCCTACGTTGCGTACGGCGCGGATAAATGGACGGGTAGCTTTAGTATTCATCGCGGATAAGTAATAATTTTAATTAGTATCAAAAAGGTGTTTTCATCGCTGTTTAGATAGTTCGTTCGCGAACAAAGATACTAATTTCTCGTAACACAACACTACGCCGCTCTAACGCCGTGCGGGCAGACCCGCTGTCTTCGTGACCAGGTACAGCGTCGCTCCCGACGCTGCCGCCGTCCCGCTCCCGCTGAGTTCGTGACCGAGGCCTTAAGATCATTATTAAAGATACATTTAGATCAATCTTTTTTTAATTGCAATATCACGAATAACTATCGATTTCCTATTGTGTCATATAAAAGAATGTATGTAATGTAGAGCATGACGACTCATTCGATCCGATAATCACGAAAATGGAGTATGGCACAAGCAAACGCACTTTTAATAAGAAGGCTATTTCGAAACGTATTTTCACGCATCACGAAAACGAATTGAATACGAGTGAGTGCGCAACCGCCTTTATTCTTAAATTAAATTATGAGATTCGTGTATCACAGTTTTTTCAAAATCATCCTAGGGTCGAGTCCAACAGGGTTTTGAAAATCCTATAGGTTATGTTATACGGGTGCATCGCGTGCAGGGTGGCAGTATTTGTATACCGAAAAATTTGATGGTCCCTATGGGATAGCTATTTATGGGTACAGATAATTATTACGGGCTACTGACGGGCCTCGTGGCGTAGTCGGTAGTGAAACCGACTTCCGTGCACGAGGTCGTGGGTTCGATTCCCACTCAGGACAAATATTTGTGTGATGAACACAGATATTTGTAGTGCGTCTGGGTGATTTCTATCTATTATATGTATGTAATTACAAAAAAAAAAGTAGTATATGTATTAAATCCGTAATCTGGTACCCATAGCACAAGCATTAAGCTTAGTTTGGGACCAGAGGACGTTGTGTGAAAAATGTCCGTGAATATTTATATTATATTATTTATATTATTGCTAAGTGACGTATTTACATTTTGAAGTCAGACGAAGTCAAAAGTCGAAGTAAGTTTTTTTAATACTGCGATTGTGGTAAACAAACATAGTTACAGCCACCTGATGGTAATCGGTTACCGTAGCCTATATACACTAGCAGACTGAATTAAGTCCCAAGTAATTGTCACGTACCCTGAAAAAAGCATCTGGGACGGTATTTCAGCAGATACAGGTTCGAATACTGCTCGGGGCTGTTATTTTTGATATTAAATTTTCGCATTTTGTATTATATAGCTAATGCTTAAAAAATATAAATTAATTACTATACGTTCTAATATAGTATATTCGAAAATATTGAATATATTAGCTATCTGGTTAAATGCGGATGACCTCATCAGCATTTTTCGAAAAATGCGGATGACGTCATCCGCATTTTTCGAAAAATGTAAAAGTATTTGTAACTGGTTCGTATCAATACAGTAATGTGTTAGTAATGTGTTTGAAGGTAAACAGTTATTCCGAAGGAGGAAAAGATATTAAGTGAATGAGAAGTATAGGCAATATAAAATATAATACCTCTGAAGATGGAACGATTTTATTGCTAATGTAATTAATACCATTCAATATTTTCGAATATACTATATTAGAACGTATAGTAATTAATTTATATTTTTTAAGCATTAGCCATATAATACAAAATGCGAAAATTTAATATCAAAAATAACAGCCCCGAGCAGTATTCGAACCTGTATCTGCTGAAATACCGTCCCAGATGCTTTTTTCAGGGTACGTGACAATTACTTGGGACTTAATTCAGTCTGCTAGTGTATATAGGCTACGGTAACCGATTACCATCAGGTGGCTGTAACTATGTTTGTTTACCACAATCGCAGTATTAAAAAAACTTACTTCAACTTTTGACTTCGTCTGACTTCAAAATGTAAATACGTCACTTAGCAATAATATAAATAATATAATATAAATATTCACGGACATTTTTCACACAACGTCCTCTGGTCCCAAACTAAGCTTAATGCTTGTGCTATGGGTACCAGATTACGGATTTAATACATATACTACTTTTTTTTTTGTAATTACATATATATAATAGATAGAAATCACCCAGACGCACTACAAATATCTGTGTTCATCACACAAATATTTGTCCTGAGTGGGAATCGAACCCACGACCTCGTGCACGGAAGTCGGTTTCACTACCGACTACGCCACGAGGCCCGTCAGTAGCCCGTAATAATTATCTGTACCCATAAATAGCTATCCCATAGGGACCATCAAATTTTTCGGTATACAAATACTGCCACCCTGCACGCGATGCACCCGTATAACATAACCTATAGGATTTTCAAAACCCTGTTGGACTCGACCCTAGGATGATTTTGAAAAAACTGTGATACACGAATCTCATAATTTAATTTAAGAATAAAGGCGGTTGCGCACTCACTCGTATTCAATTCATTTTCGTGATGCGTGAAAATACGTTTCGAAATAGCCTTCTTATTAAAAGTGCGTTTGCTTGTGCCATGCTCCATTTTCGTGATTATCGGATCGAATGAGTCGTCATGCTCTACATTACATACATTCTTTTATATGACACAATAGGAAATCGATAGTTATTCGTGATATTGCAATTAAAAAAAGATTGATCTAAATGTATCTTTAATAATGATCTTAAGGCCTCGGTCACGAACTCAGCGGGAGCGGGACGGCGGCAGCGTCGGGAGCGACGCTGTACCTGGTCACGAAGACAGCGGGTCTGCCCGCACGGCGTTAGAGCGGCGTAGTGTTGTGTTACGAGAAATTAGTATCTTTGTTCGCGAACGAACTATCTAAACAGCGATGAAAACACCTTTTTGATACTAATTACTTCCTAAAGTTTGATTTATTGAGGCAAAAGAAGATGTAAATTCTACTACGTCACTACGTCAATGCAGACGCGCGGGCGCCGCAAGATCGGTACGCACCGCTCGTACGCCACTCGCCACCCGCTTCCCGCGCCGCTACCTAGCTCCTTCATGGACAGTTCCATATAAATGTATGCATTGGAACGCGCCGCTGCCCGCACCACCGCCGCCGTCGCCCCGCTGCCGCTGAGTTCGTGACCGAGGCCTTATATATTCCCTAAATACTTCTGTATATCAATAGAGATATATCCAGACCCTTTTTATTATCCGCCGTCAACGAATGTATAAGAGAAGTGCGAAAAGCTGCGAACGATTAAATGCAGCACACATTATGAACGCGATCTCGGTCTACGAAATATTTTGGTGCATACTCGATTCTCCGATCAGTGCACAAAAGGTAATTCGTGAATTTCTGATCCGTTTTTATGATGTCCATAAACAATATTAATATAAGTGCACAAGTGTGTAAGTGCAATTTTCGAGTCAATCGATTCAGAGAGTAAAATAAAAAGTTTCATAGAAAATTCTACCTTTCACCCTCTTAAGGGTGGAAATTCAAAAAACCTGTTCAGAGTGATTCTCTCTCTCTTTGTGGCTACCCACAAAGAAAAAGCCACCCAAATTTCATGTCTCTAGGTCCAGCGCTTTAGGCTGTGCGTTCTTTGAAAATTATGATAGTAGTCGTTGTAATGATACATTCAAGCTATTTGTTTGCGTGTAACGGAACTCTAGACGTAATTAGGTACTATGAAAAGCCTGATGGGCGAATATAAAGCTACCATCATTATGCTCAAGTTGCCAGAAAACGGAATTCTTAAAATCACTAATCGGATTATAATATTTCTTTTATTTATACAATGTAAGTATGATTAAAAAAAATGCGCAGTATAATCTATTTTGATTCTTGCTTTAAAGACTCCCACACTGTATAATGATTATAAGTGATTAAATCTGGTGAATAGATATTGGCTTCAATATTAACTTTGTTCTAGAAAATATATTTTGATTTCAATAGAAACGTTATAATGTCATTAGCTGTGCCCGCAGCTCCGTCACGAAAATAAATTTTATTTTTATCAGGATAGTAGGTATATAGCCTATGACAGTTTTCAAAGTCCGTTCTAAAATTTGGTGTGGTGACGGACTAAGAATACAAGTGTCAACACCGCATCCTTTCCCGCGGGTGTCGTACAAGGCGACTAAGAGAAGTAAGTAAGCAATTATTACCCATTGCATTACTGGTGGTAGGGCTGGGTACCAAGTGAGAGATTCACTTACCATCGGGCCCGAACGGGTCGGTACCCTCGTCTCCTGTGTGACCGGTCATGAAGCACGTCAATGTGTTTTTTGCTTTAGCAGACGATAGCCATTTATTCTTTCGTTTCATATCTGAGAAATGAAATGGTGCGCAGCGGCTTGACAATACTCTCGTTATAGTTGAGTCCATGAGCGACGGTTACCACTTACCATCAGGTGGGCCGTGGCTCATTTGCCATCATTAGCAATAAAAAAAAACTTTATACCTTGGTCGTTCTTGTATTTGTATTAACACGGTAACTGCAGCTTATGGACTCAACAATATTAAGAATACTGCCAAGCCACTGCTCACCATTTCATTTCTTGAACGGGCAATGAACAATGCATCGTCTCGCTCTTGTTTACTCAGCCATGGCCTTGGTTGTGCAGTCGCCAAGACTGCACTTTTTATACTTTGTGTTAAAAATTTGCTGTAAACTAAATTCAAATTAATAAAAATAAAAATAGAACCCATATGTGTGCAATTCACACACGGCAGAAGTGAAACTTCTGAAAAGTAGCCTACGAGAGATTGAGATGGATATGGAGTATCAAGAGTATAAGGATTAATGTAAGGTTTATTCTTTTTACCAAGCTTAAAATGACCTCTCATTAATTAAATTTAATGGAGCATTAAAACCTATTCAAATTTTGTTTTCTGTAACGATATAATGGATCCCGTAGGAATTCATGGGACAACTTTGGTAAAAGGTCTTGTGAACCTCACCATATATAATATGATTCATTTCGGGGGTAAGTGAGAAAAATACTCTGTAACTGGCATGAGAATACCATAGTGAACATAGTAAAACAGAGATATTAATTTATTATTGAACGTATATCACTTTTTGAAACTTAATATTATCTACACCGTGGTCATATGGTTTAGTTTAAGTATTGATCACGCAAGGCGGAGACCGAGGTTTCAAATCAACTACCAAGAAATTCCTTTTGTGACAAAAAAAAATATTACAAAGTTAAAAAAAAAATAACTTTAATGGACTTTTCTGCAACTGACTATTAATCCTATACATGTGTTTGTTTCTTTATCGTGACGCATTTTCGTTACATTGAGTTTCAAATCACAACGATTCTAAAGAAATATTCACTTCAAAAATAAAGAAAGCAAATAGCCGTCCGCACTCGCTGCGTCTATTTGTTAACATAACACAGCGCTGGGCCCGGATCCTCTATGAGACGTAAAATTACTTGCTGAAAACGAGTGACGTCATACCGAGGGCGTAACTTTACAGTGCGAACTTATAGGTACAATAATGCATGGTCACAAGTTAGGGGATCAAAACGTCCACAATTACAAACTATTTTTTTTCTTAAATATATATACAATGTTACTAAAAATAACTTATAGCTATTCACTAAAACACAAACATAAAATTGAAATTAACGCCAATTTTATAAATTACTAGCCTTTGCCTGCGGCTTCGCCGCACCCAAAGTCTAGTTTTTAGGTTATATCTCAGGTTCCCGATATAGTAGCGGGATAAAATGTATACCAGTTTCACAACTTACAGCTTCATAGTAGTTAATAATCTTTAGTAATCCTTAACAGAAATCATAAATATTATTGAGTCTCGTTCAATGAGCATTATTGGCCTTACATTATCGGTCTAGGTCTTCTAGACTGCAAATCCAAAGCCATCACAGCAAGGCTAACTTCTTGAAACTTTTAATAATATGTCCATAATTTATTATGAACCTAAGACCACCAGCACGTTCGCGAGGCAACATACTTCATGAACTTTTACCGAACTTTACCTCAGTAATAAATTAAGCATGAAATGTTTTCTTTCAACTATAACTACTGACGTAGCGTACGTCGTGGAAGCTCTCAAAATAAGACTTTTTTTAACTTAGTTAACTAAAAACTTTAACATATTATAACATAGCATCACGCCTGTATCCCCCGAAGGGGTAGTTGGAGGTTTATTATATAACCACGGTTGGCCAACTATGTTTAAGTCCCACGTTATAGAGGGCGAGCCTGTTGCCGTCTACCGGGCAAATTTCCAAACTCCGGGCTGCTACTGAGAAGTTTTCTTATAACGGAAAACCCTAATAACACTGCCCGATACGGGGATCGAACCCGAGACCATGATCCGCAATCGCTCACACTATCGCTGCACCATATACTTATATATACATAGCTTATTATGTCTTCTATATAAACAAAAATGAATCACCGCAATGTATGTACGCGTATAACTTACGAACGACTTTACCAAATTGGATAATTCTCTTTTTGTTGCGTTCGTTATTGTCATTAAAAAAACCAAATCTTTTTTGAAGTAAATACTTCTTTACGCACACTTGACTTGGGGAGTAAGCTGGTGAATGCGTGACGTGAGCGTTACGAAAAGTGCTGATCGGGCGAGGCGAACGGAAGTTGATAGGGAGATATAAGCTAGCGAAGATAGAAAGAGAGAGAGTTACATTTCGTATATTACTGTATGGGCCAGAGAGAGAGGTGCGAGAACACATTTTCTTTCTCATTATTTGTTATAATTATATAATATAATAATTCATTTATTCAAGTAACCATGAATTATTATTGTTAGTGATACATAAAACTTAACCTATGTTAGTAGTGGCACATTTACAACACATAATATTTTATTTTATAATCACTTCACCATCCCGTGTGGTGGCCAGTGCGCAATTTGAGCTAGCCCACACTCTGCATACCAGGGATGCACATCGTGTTCGCATAGTTGTGTGAAAGCAGTCCACTCGCGCCTCTGCGAACATCCCGGATGCACTACAGAAGCGGGGCAACCCCAACAGCACTCTAAACGCATTATTGTATTGTATACGGATTATTATCAGTATTAACAACATCCACTGCGATCGCCAACCCGCCTGCCAAGCGTGGCGATTACGGCATTATTCCCCATGACGGGACCGCTCGTTGTGGCATTCTCTTGGGGAGGCCTATGTCCAGCAGTGGACGTTGAAAGGCTGATGGATGATACGGAGGGAGTTGTAAGCTTTTCGAGTATATCTAGCCCACAGGCTGTAGCCAGTAGGCTCTGAAAATTTTAACATTTTTGGAGCAATGTGCAAACCTGCGGGCCAGCATATTCGCTCTCACCGACAACGCCCGGCGCTCCTTTTTCACGTCGTCATCGTCTTTGAGGCTGGGAGTCAAGATATGCCCTAGATATTTAAACTTAAAAACTCTTTTTAATGGTTGCCCATTTAAAAATTCGCATAGTTTTAGGGTTATATATTATTATATTTATATTTTATGCTTTTAATATTCAATTTTGCCGAATAGACATTGTAATCAATGTTGATTCCTCAATGATTTCTCAAAAAGTCAACTGGCGCAACTCGGAATCGATCTTGAACTGAAGCCAGATGTTTATGCCCCAAGACCAACAAATTATTTAAACTGTATGTCAAATGTGGGGTTTAGTTATACATGTTCGGAAACGATAAGTAAATTGCGACGTTTTCATTGGTGGTACGTCGATTGTCACACAAGTTTAAATAAAATTAATGAAATAGTTTTTTCACATAACTGTATTCACGTATTCACTTGTTAATAGATATTAGCATTATTAATAATATATATGTTTATTGTTAAGTTTTACTTCAGTCGTGTGGTCTAAAGCACGCTCGTTTTTTTTTTAATTTCATCAAAGAGTAAAGTAATACTAAGGGAAAAGAGAGCCCACTTGCGGATAAATTTGACGCTCATTTTGAAGCACCATCTGGATTTCGGCCCCGCAATTCGCTCTAAAGTCTATATATACAATGCTAACATTGCAATAGTATCTATATAGCTATACTGAAATATTTTATATTTGAGTTCTTATAATTAATTACCAACATAATATTTATCCAATAAAGATGGCGTTACTCGACTTCCAAAGAGTAAAGTGGTCCTAAAGAACTCGACTCAATAAATGTCGCTAGTTCCACCTTAAAAAAGCGATGACGTAAATTAATGTGCCTGTTTCTTATAATCAGCTACCGAGCGTAATGATAGCGTGATTTAAAATTGCCACTAGCGACATCTAGGGCCGATATGTGTACATATAAACTTTGGGGCGTAGAGAAAGGTGGCGCTTTTGTTAGGAACCATGCCTTCAAAGGGAACTGTCCCCCCCTGAATTTCATAATATGAGAACTGAGTGAGTGAATAAGACAGAAGACAGAGAGATCTTCAATCTTCAATATATTAACAACATTAACATATTGACAACATTGACAATAACAGATACATATATAACAAAAATATTGAAAGTATGGATAGATTGACATTATTTCAATAAAAAATTAAGGAAAAACTAATAATATTGTACATTACATGGCATTACAATATGGTCGAATCATTCAACTGTAATTTTATTTCATTAAATGGTCGCATTGTAAACGAAAGATATTCTCTCATTTTTTGGAATTATGTACGTGTATTAACGTGTAATATTTCCGGTACTTTTTAATTTGACGGGTTAATTACTTTCGATAAATAAAACGTGTCACTATACAGAATTATTGATAATCCGACTGATTTGAATTTACCGGAAGTGTTACATTTCCTTAGGCCACGAGTGTACACCACCCACTACCACCACCCGTGTAAAGCCGAGGCAGGCATAAATAGCAAAACATCTTATTCAGAATTTTAGAAAATATTCACGAAAAATTAAATACTTTGGAAAATCCAAAACTGCACGCCTCATAATCTTCATTTTTCACAATAAAATTGATTATTTAATAAGTAAATAATAACGTATTGGTCTTACTAAGTAGTTTTCAATAAATCACATAGATAGCGCTAATTTCAAAAAGTACTAATGTGGGTTTCATGTCTTATACGCCATCTAGCGCTAATTTTAAGAAGTACTTCTATATAGGTCTACCTCTCAAATCCGGGCCGCGCGCACGCCAAGGTCAAGCAAAAAAAGGGCCCCCGCGCCGCTAAAAATATTCCGTTAATGTGTTATTATTTACGTGTGTTTAGTGTTTTTAATTATTGTTATGGATAAATTAGTTATTATACTTGACAAAAATCATCAGTTCGTCAAGCAAAGGTAAGAACTTTCTTTTAACAAAAAACAATGTACCGGCCGGGCGAACGGCGTTCTGTTGACGATGGTAAAACCGCCGGTGGCTATGCGTACGTAAAAAGGTAGTTCTCATGAAAGGCGCTGGTTTTAGTGATAGTAGGGAAATAAAATTAAAAAAAAAATAAAAAAAAATCTCAGTAGCAGCCCGGACTTTGGAAATGTGCCCGGTAGACATCAATAAGCTCGCCCCCTATTACGTGGGACTTAAACATAGCTGGCGAGTCGTGGGTGTGTAATACACCTCTTCCTACCCCTTCGGGGAATACTGGCGTAATGCTATGTAAAATCATTGAATTTACCACGTAAAGTAATTGTTATATTGTATATCTCTAGTCTAATATATAGTGTGGTTTGAAAATCGAATGTTTGTAAATAATGAGCTCCAGACCGTCATTTCAGTCATTATAAGTGTTAACAGACACTAGTCATGTACCCAGAGATATTATAGTGCACTTGTGTGTGCGTAAACACAGGTGCACTCTCTGTTGTCTTACTCTCATAGTCCGATGGGATGGCATTCTGACACGGCCAGAGAGAGTCGCGCATGACCAACGGCTTCGGGCACTTTCCGAGGCACGGGGGTGAAACACCGCCAGCAATAATTGTCCACAATGAACTCTAAACTACATAATTATACGATTATAATATATTTTTTTCAAAATATGTAATTTGTTTCGCCAAAGATGGAATAGTTTTTATGCAGAATATATATTTTTTTTATGTACTACCTGTTTTAGCCGGATACAAGTATGACAGGACAAAATAAATTGCAGTTATGCTTATATTTTGCTTAAAATGTATTAGAACATGTAACTTTAGCGTATATAACGTGATTAATGAAGATTATTTTTTACATCAATACAAAAACAAGCTTACATACCGATGATGGGGATGGTTGGCCACATTATTGTTGGGACCCAGTTGATTGGGTTCAAATACAAATAACGCATACGCGAAAAGGATAAAATTCTTATACATGCGTCTCTTTCACTCTTGCTAAAACCTAATATGTGCATCCTTTTCTTCATCCTTAGTGTCAAAATAGTAGAGTCTTTGTCTAAGATAAAAAGTAATGGAAATGTCACTTTTTATTTATACAATTATTTTTCGTCTTGCTTTTAATATGCTTAAAAATCGTTGTTTATTAAAAGTTATTAAACTTTATATTAAATGAGGACTTAGCTTATTTTTTTTTAGATAGCCAATTGTCTAATTATTAGACAATTTTATATATTAGACTCTAATATATAAAACTTAGTAAACTTAGCTGAAACATATTCAGTATCTTTTCCGCGATGCGTGCACTACAACACACCTCTATCATTTTATTTATATAGATCCACATAGGTATAATTTTATACACAACTAGCAACCCACATTGCTTTAAATGAGTGCAATTTACTAGAAGAGAAAAATCTTATGGATTTCCAAAGAACTACAACTCTCTAGATCATTGTTTAGATATATCTCAAAGTTTGGCGTATGCTACGAAAATAATTTTATTTTTGCAACTTTATTACAAACCATTAAATTTCTCCATTTATTCCCAGTATTTTACATAAAAAATCTTAAAAATAAATCATTAAAAATAACTATGTAAATGGTGGTATATAGAAACCCGAGAGAAATATTACGAGGTTTAAAGAAGTACCTTTGCAGAGAAAAAGAGGTCGCAGAAAACAGATTTGTTTTAGAACTACTATTTAGCATTGGATAATTATGAAAGATTTATTTATATAAACTATATTCATAAAATGTTAAAAAACTTAAGAGTCAGTTACCTCTAAATATCACTTGTTGAATTCTTTATTTATAATAATGATACATCTTTATTGTCATTATTCCTGATAAAAAAGGAAATAAAGGACATGTACCATTTACGGCCTGTGGCGGCCATAATGTTTACAATATTTAAAATTAAACTAATAATTTATAAAATCCGTCAGTGGTTTTCTTTTCTTTATAGAACTTCAGAAAAAGATTATAGTTTAAAAAGCTATTATTTTGAATTTGTACTTTGTCGTAATGGTTATTGGTGAATTATTGTTATCTGTTGACAATCAAATAGGATATTGCCGCTACGCTGAATTGACAACATTAAAAACTTTGGTACTATTATATTACAAAACAATATTACGTATTTTGATATAATATATTACGTAGTTATTTCTTAAATAATTTCGTGAGAACAGTAATATGACTATTTAAGAAAATATTTTTTATAATTATTGGGTGAAAACTGATATTATTTCTAATCAAGAGTAGCAATTATGATTCAAAATATTGGCAAAACATTTTACATCTGTAATGTCATGTCATTCTACTCATCTAATGTTGTTATTGTGTAGTATTTATCCATCATAGTAATTTGTTAAGTTTGACACATAATCACCGGCCTTTCTATTATCACCGAACAATCTCCTTCGTTTGACGGTTTATCTCTGCCACGTGACATTGGCAAAGTTGTGGACATACTCCTGCAACAGCCATAAATCAAGAAGAAAAATGTTATTGTGTACCTTAGAATAATAACTTTTAGAACCCGAGTAGGTCCAAACGGAGTGAAGCACTTTCAAGTTAGCCTTAAGAGGCTAACTGCGTTACTCCTTCTGTCAGTGTCCATGGTAAAGTGTCATTGTAAACATCTCACATATTACGTCCATGATCTCGCATAATTTTATTTAAAAATGACTTACTGCACCGTGAAAGGATGTCACAACGCGTCTCTTAACCACAATAATGATAGGAAGATTACATTTCACTCGTAAGTATTCTCTGATAATTAATAATTTTAAGCAATACATTCATCAAAACAGAAAATTAAATTGTAATCAAAATATTGCCAGCTTTGGAAAAAATATTTACCCCGAATCAAAAAATATCTACCTATTTAATTGTATTCGTTTTTAGATTTCCATCAAATCCAATAATCATAATAATACCAATAATCATTATTGCTGCGCGATGGATACAACAAATACGACTTAATTGAAGCGAAGAATGTTGGAAACCAACTAGATAACAAAAATATGTTCCGAGTATTTTGGTGACAACGAAAAGTATATTATGATGATGGTACTACTTGGTATTACTTGGTATGGTATTACTATGGTATAATTATACTTACTATGGTATTACTTGCTTATGATGGCAGACGAGCCACAGCCCACCTGATGGTAAGTAGTAACCGTCGCTCATAGACTCATCTATACCGAGGGTATTGTCAAGCCGCTGCGCACCATTTCATTTCTCAAATATGAAATAAACGATTTATTCTTTACGGCTATCTTCTGCTACAGCCAAAACACACTGACTTGCTTCATTCGTCTCTTCATTCACAGAAGCCGGTGGCACCCACCCGTTGGGGCTTGATAGCAAATAAGTACTTTCACTTGGTATCCAGCCCTACCACCAGTAGTGCAATGGGTGATAATTGCTTACTTCCCTACTTTGTATGACACTCGCGGGAAAGGATGGGGTGGTGACACTTGTATTCTTAGTCCGTCACCACACGGCAAAATGGTAATTTAAGCTTCATTACCTACAGTTGCATTATTAATAAATTACAAATTTTGTCTAAGTTTCTACATACATATCCCGTCTTTTTTCTATACAAATCTACTATTTATTACAATTTTAAATCAGAAAACTATGTAGGAGTATCTTGGTTTGGCAAAGCTGGAATAGTGTGCCATTTTCCTCACTTTTTGGGAAAAATGTTTTTACTTGTATTATTATTTGATCATGTGTGTGGGTGGCGTTGAATGTAATTACGTGACGTTTACGCACACATTAATCGTTATGTTGCTTCAAATTTGAGCGGAATTATAAATGAAACTATCCTTCCGGAATTATAAATGAAACTATTATTCCAGTTGTGTACTTATTGAGTATCGTGAATATTGTATTGTGATTTTATGAGTGTAAGTTATATATTTAGTAATTTTAAGCCTCATTATTTGTTTATATATGTAGATATTATTTTATTTATTTATAATTATGGTGTTATTTTTGATCATATATTCGATTTTGAGGTATTTCAATTTCAAAATTATATCCATCTTAGATGTCTTTTATCTCATCATCCAAAAGTTTTAGTGTGAAAAGAAATACACAGGGCAATAGGGTAGTCATTTATCTTCAAAACACATATTGTTTTCTGTATGTCCTTTCCAGGCCGAGAATGTATGGGCATTTGGTACATCTCCTTTCATTTGCGGCACTAATTACTGGCAACTACGTTTTTTAATAAATTAGCTGTAATATTTAATCATTGAATAATCCGAAGTAATGGATCTAGTATACCTTGAGCTTAATAATTATCCCAATATAATAATCTTATTTACTAACCTGCAAATTCATGGAGATGGTCTATCTATATCGAAATACGATTAAATATTTTTATTTTATTATGTCTAGTATCCTAGCAAAAGTAAAACATCTGAATTTATCAGCTGCATCTTGCCTTTCTTAGCATAATATTGTCTATAGTAGTCACCAATTAAATAACAATATAATGATTTTGTACCGTCTGGTACGTATAAAAATATTTACTAGAGCGCATCCGCTTTAAGTATCGTAATTCAATTATATTTTTCCCTTTAAAGAAAATTTACTTTATTTTGAAGAATGCCTATTTTAGACCAAATAAACAGTGCAAATTTTGATAATAACAAGTATTATAAACTTTATTTTATAATAATATAATTTATTGTTATGATGTTTAAAAATATTACAATGTTGTAAATAATGTATGATTGAAATCCATCAGTTTTTGTGACGTGGATTAATATAGTATAGCTATAAACTTTTAAATCTTACAAAATTAAGTACTTACAATAAAATCAAACATTAAAACCAACACTACTAATGATTGCACAAATATCTGTATAACACCACACTGTTCTTCTTCTTTATAAAGTTTTAAAGCACAGGTTATGGACAGTACAAATATAGTTATTTATTTACGGCACTCGTAAGAGACATTGAGACACTCGCGGCACGTCATTACTAGACGAACGATCACGAAGGACTGATAACTCTAGACAGGAAGCTTGAAAATCTCAGAGAGAGGCTGTATAGTGTTATCCCCTTTGATTTCTACTATAACTGACTGAGCGATGGATACTTCGTTTAATATACCTAATATTAATTATTTTTCGGTGTTTCGCGATGTAGAACTGTGCATCTATTCAATTTATACAAATAAATCATAAAATACCGGTACTTTTATTTTCAATCACTAACCTATCTATTAACAATAATTATTTATATTTAAATTATATTAATCTAGGTATATGTTTCAGTTTTAAAAAGGAACGATTTATTAATCAACGTAAAAGAAACACATTGTTTGTTTCAGAAAACCTTTGACAATACTTAATACAATTGCAGTTATTATATCATAAATGCAAATTGAGTTTGTTTGTTTGAATTTCATCTCGAAATTTTGTTAACTTATAAGTATTATGGTTAGGAGAATTAATGAGCTGTAGAGGAAAGTTTACATTCTGCAGTCCACGTGGATGACGTCACGGGCTGAATGAATCTAATATTACAATAATCTTCGTTAGTGGCGCTTTGAATAGATAAAAATATATAAAGAATTGTTATCATTTTTATACTAACTTCATGGTCCGTAAACTTTCTTTCTATAACGTTAAGTGCGTCACATCCATTGTAGGTATACGTACTAGATGAAAACCCGGCTTCGTTCGGGAGAAATGTGACTCATAATACACATTTTTTTACAATACTGATACATGCGCATCGGCCTTAACGAACTCAAGATGGCATCCGAGTGGCCAATATGACGACTGCCATTTGCACCATTAGACTTTAAAAAAATACTCGACTATCTGAATTTTGCGGATATATACTGTCAACTTGAAATAATATTTTTTTTTTATGTTTTATTATTCAGGTAAGGTTTCATTCGAGTCTGCCGTACCCCTTGACCGAATTATTAATATAGATTATAAGTTACCCCGCTGCATATCTCTGTCTGAACGCAATAAACTTATAGTACCTACCTTTTTATTTGTTTAGGCGGGAAAAAATGTACTTATACACACCCCGTCATTCGGGGCAGCGAACAGGGTAGTCTGGGCCCTCACCCACTAAATAAACCCGCCGTATCGACATACGGCGGGTTAGAGACGAATCTCTCCGCCTTTATTGGCGGGCCACCGGAGCCATTTTACATTCCTTCAGTGGAACTCATAAAGTACCTAACGAATTTTGTTGCGGTTTCTATTAATTATGAACAAGGTTTTAATGTATGACTCTTCTCTTTTATGAAATTGGCTGACGTGTGACAATGATCGTTACGGAGACCGGAAAAAAACAATCGAAGCCATCACAACACGCCACGCTTAAACAAATATAATTGCGGACTATTTGTCTTTGAAATTCCATTATTTTACTCAACCAATGGAAGTCGTTTATTTTTTTGAATTCATATTATGTTCTACTAGTGCATTACCCGCGGCATCATTCGTATCATGGTGATAAATCCTTTTTGGATAGTATTTGCGTAAATTGCCTTTCGCAGTGCTCATCTGCAGTATCGAAGAAAATTTTTTATGGTTCTAGCCGTAGGAGTTTGGTCTTTGCATTATTTGCCGTATGGGGCCGGCTTTAGCATTGTGATGGGAGTCATAAGAGCCGACTGAGGAAATACCGGGGCAGTGGGCAGCAGCACTCCCTCGACTATTAACAACATCCACTGCGATCGCCAACCCGCCTGCCAAGCGTGGCGATTACAGCACTATCCCTCATTTTGGGGAAATATGTTTATTACCCGGTACAATACAAATATTGATGCGGGAGAATGTGATTATTGCCTTTAAACTTATGTATGCCTCTCATAGCCTTACACACTTAACTCACGGTAGGCAGCCTCATGTTTTATAAACTTTTTCTTATATACAGGGTCTGTCGTAAATAATGGATAACCCAGTAATTGGAGTAGCCCTGATGTCAAGCTGCTAGAAAATCGACTTTTTATTTTAGGACTGCCAACGGTGTGAAAGTTGTTGTGACATATTAGTATTTTTTTTTATTTTACATCTTTGCTCATTTATTCGGTCACCATTTCAACAAACTAACTTATTTTTATCTACTTTTTATTGTATCTGACTCCTGGATACTTGTACTATTTTATTAGATTACTATTTAGACATTATTAATGTAAAAAAATTAACATTTTAACCATTTTGCAAGTATTTTTTTTTCTTTATGTCAAAATTTTAACATTGACTGTGAAAAAAGAATGTGCTACGCTATAGCTACCCATTATTTTAAAAATATTCCTAGCTAATGTTAATTCTAAAAAGGTATAATACACGCGTACTTTATAAGTAATATTAGTTACACGAACGAAAGAACTTAGCAAGGTCAAAATTTTAATTTAAAGAAATGTGTCAAATCGCAAGGATATAGACTCCTAAATTTCATAACATGATTTTATTCAATAAGGATTCGTTATTTTATCACCAAATTGTCAATTTAATGTTTGACTGTGCCACAGAACTGGGCCCCAAACCGGCACGTCAGCGGCACAAATGACAAGAATCGGTAACTTGGTAGCTATTGGCTTACCACTGGCCTTTTGTTTTAGGTATTATGCTAAATTTTGACAGTTCTTACAACAACAACTATAGCTTTTTGTCAGCATTTTGTACAGTTTGAGTAAGTAAAAGCGAAGTATAAATCATTTTTCTAAGGTGAATTAAATTAGATTAGTAAAGATATAAGCAATATGTAAATATAGAATGTACCTAAAGCTTTCTTTTGGTAGATACTGGTAGTATTTTAAAGGATTATTTTTGGTACTCTACTAATTCAACGACCTACGATCGGCATGCCACCGGTACGTCAGCGGCAAATTAATCGGTAACTTGGTAGCCAGTGGCTTGCCACTGGCCTTTTACTTATGGTAACTTGCTAAAATTTTGACGGTTCTTTTGGCCGCTGACAAGCTATTGAACTGCGATTGAACTACTATAGCTTTTTGTCAACATCTTGTACAATTTGAGTAAGTAAAAGCGAAGAATAAATATTTTTTCTAAGATGAATTAAATTAGATTAGTAAAGATATAAACATTATGTAAATATAGAATGTACCTTAAGCTTTCTTTTGGTAGATACTGGTAGTATTTTAAAGAATTATTTTCTAAAATTAATCACGAAGAAAGTTTTTATACGCTACCTAGCTATTGCAAATAAGTATCTACATCGCAAAATAATCTAATATAACTAGCCGCCTACTGTTTTCTTTATGGTTATCTACCGATCTTTAATTCAGAATTAAGTATATTGTATGTAGACGCCAGTAGCCCAGGCTTTACCCATGACTTTACCACCGAAGGAATGTAATACCACCGAAGGAATGTAACACCACCGAAGGAATGTAACATAGTTCCAGTGGCCCGCCAACAAAGGCGGAGAGACGGCACATGGCGGGTTTCTTTAGTGGGTGAGGGCCCCACACTACCCTGTTCGTTGCCCCGAACGACGGGGTGTGCGGTTAGGAACATTTTTTTCCCGCCATAACAAAAAAAAAAAAAAAAAGGCTTTACCCATGACTCAAATGTGTGGCAGCATCATCTAGTCAGTCGGCACTTGAGTCAACTTGCAGATAATGGTGATCAAGAGTTTCACGTTTCTTTCTATTTTAAAAAGACTACATCCTGCACTAGAGAATAATCATTGTATCATGGGGACTTTAAAAACATATAATTTCACGGACACATAGTACACCCAGACTCGGAACAACCATTTTGTGGAAAACACAGAGTTGTCCTGTGTGGAAATCGAACCCACAACACTCGGGCGGGAGGCTTGTATCTAAACCACTACGTCAACTATGCAGTCAAGCTCAGGAGGTGCAGTAATGATAGCAGAGAATATAGCAAACTTTCTTATAATTTATGAGTAATAGTGGACATTCTATCAGAGCACACCAGAGTATAAGTATTATTTTTTAAATGAAGCAAGTGACTGCTCGTAATACAGTGGAGCTATGTATTTGTACCTATACTGAAATCACCTTTTAGGTAGATAAGAAACTATAACATGGGGCAGCATACTAAAATATATACATAATCGTAGTTTGTATAAGAATTCTATCTATTTTCAGATGAAATTATCGTGAAATAAATATATAATAAAAATATGCACGTTGGGTGTTGCATAATTTCGCTAACTCTATAAATGTCTTTGTGTCTCTATTAACACGCGAAGAAACTCGTGCAGAGGTTCACCTCATTCAGTAGGCATATAGCCATATTCAATAATCTACATAATTTCGCTATCTTATCATAACAGGGTATTTATATACACATATATATAGTACATTAAAGTCAATAAGGTTTATATTAATACACGTTGCAAATGATTTAATATATTTATTTACAGGCAATGATGTTCTTGAGTCGCTTTCACAAATAAACTGACGTATACTTATATTATTTACTACTGAAATCTGCAGCAGGCTTTTGGATACAAGCTGTGGAGAGATGCATTGATAAGTTACCACATTAAATCTATATATATAATTTATTTATGCTATAATCAGTTATTAATAATATTGCTCGTTGTTACAAATAAATATGTCTGACTTTTTATCAGTTCATCTTAGTTTTATGTTGTTTTAATTGTCTTGTTTTATATTGTTTTAAATCTTTTTATGCATTTTTCCTTTTTACTGTTATGGAAATATTAAATAACTATAATTAGCTGTAGCATGCTGCAACAAGGCCAAAAACTAAGCACGTTCTATTACATGCGCAAAATCCATGCACAAAAGGAACGATTGGCGGACAAGTTATGAATTATCTATATGCTAAGGAAAACATTGATAGTTTTATTACTTATTATACGCTATTCCGTCACAGTTTTATTGGGGCAATCTGCAGACACCGCAGACACCAATTCCGCCCAACGTCGTTTGTTCAATTTACGCCCTTTGGTGTTACGGTTGTAATGACGACTGTTAGTTCGTTACCTAATTCTAAAAAGTCGATTAGGACCGTAATTTGGCTACATGAACCATTATTTAATTTGTTGTTGTACTTTTATTGCTATAACTTTCACGGGATCACAACGACAACATACAAACTTCATCCTTAGACGTGTACAGTAAATAAACTATGTAAAGTTTGACATTTCTTTGTGTTACAATCATGGACGTATACACATAAAATTTATGTTTTTGACTTTTTATGAGCACTTTAGTTACGTTACACAGGTTATTTTAAAGATATATTTAAAATGTTTTTACATATTTAGAACACATATTTTGCTTATATAGACAAGTTTATTTAATGTTAATTTCGGGGAAAAAGGAAGGGTGCCAGGTTTTATTATAATTGCAACCCCGAGCACCTTTCTATTGCGATTCTACTGCGATACCAGTGGCAATTTAGCATGATACCAATTTATGGTGCCGATAGAATTCTATCGGTGTTTTACCGTCAAAATTTGAAAAATTTACAGTGGGGCCACGTCAGTAAGAGCGTAAGATAAGAAAGTTTTCTAAAGTGAATTATATCAATCATTAAAGAGGTAAGCATTATGTAAATACACAAAGTACCTAAATCCTTATTTCCTTAAATAAATTTTGTTTAATTGTATTCCAAACCTAGGTAAAATGGCCCTTCTTAGATGGAATATACTAGAGTTGGCTGCTCTAGAAGATAACCAACGTGCAGAGAATATCAGACTGCGGCGAACTCGGACCTTGTTGAGGGCGAAAACAGACCCTCTCGGAGACAACATTCATAAAAACGTTTCGCCTTAATAAGGACCTCGTGAGGAATCTAGTGGAAGAGCTCACTCCACACATTCCGAGGCCACGACGGCAGGACACCATATCGGCAGAGATGAAGTTTGCATAACAATTTAGTTGTTCATTGCTTTTTAGTAAAATATCTATTATTACACTAAATAGGTCTTTAATAAATGTGACTCTAAATCCAATGTTTTAATTGCAGGTTTTGATAGCATTAGCTTTTTATGCTACAGGATCATACTAAACGTTGGTCGGCCAAAGTTTTCTGCAGTATTTTTTTTTAGTGCATGTAGTGGCAGACGAGCCACGGTCCATTTGATGGTAAATGGTAACCGTCGCCCATGGACTCGACTAT
Source organism: Leucoma salicis (assembly GCA_948253155.1). Classification (NCBI taxonomy): domain Eukaryota; kingdom Metazoa; phylum Arthropoda; class Insecta; order Lepidoptera; family Erebidae; genus Leucoma; species Leucoma salicis. Next base: position 3,572,525 of record OX411812.1, read on the forward strand.
ACCGAGAGTATTGTCAAGCCGCTGCTCACCAATTTATTTCACAGATATGAAATGAAATATAAACGGCTATCTCTTGCTACAGTCAAAACGCAACGATGTGCTTCATGGCCGGTCACACGGGAGATGGTGGTACCAACTCGCTCGGGCCTGATACCAAGTGAGTACTCCCACTTGGTACCCAGCCCTACCACCAGTTATGCAATAGATGATAATTGCCCACTTCCCTTAGTCGCCTCATACGACACCCTCGGGCAAAAATGGGGTGGTGACACTTGTGTTCTTAGTCCGTCACCACACGGACAAATGTCTCGCAAAATTCTCTGTCTGTTGCACTGAGGTACGTTACAGAGGCACTGAATAAAATATTTCTAAAATATATTAAATGGCCATCAGAACCTCGTCAAAGAAATGCAATCAAGGTCAAGTGAGAAATTATATATAGATCTATTCTGATTGTTTCGTTTAGTAGTGGTAGTGTAAGCGACTGCGGATCACGAGGTCTCGGGTTCGATCCGGGGGTCGGGAAATGTTATGGAGATTTTTCGTAAAAAAAAAAACAGCGACACGCCTGTACCCCCGAAGGGGTAGGCAGATATGTATTACACGCCTACGGTTCGCCAGCTATGTTTCAGTCCCACGTAATAGAGAGTGAGCCTATTGCCGTCTACCGGGCACATTCCCAAACTGAGATTTTTTACGAAAAAGGTGAATAACATTGACGGTACCCGGGGATTGAACTCGAGACCTCATGACCAGCAGTCGCACACACTGATGATGATGTTGATTCACGGATTTGTGATTCAGAATTTAACATACTGTGTGTAGACGCCAGCAACCCGGGCTCTACCCATGACTCAAATGTGTGGCAGCATCATCCACTCAGTCAGCATTTGAGTCAACTTGCGGATAGCGGTGAACAAGAGTTTTTACTAGGTATAATAAAGGTTCCATCCATCCATCCATCAGCCTTTCAACGTCCACTGCTGGACATAGGCCTCCCCAAGAGAACGCCACAACAAGCGGTCCCGTCATGGGGGATAATGCCGTAATCGCCACGCTTGGCGCTTGGTGGGTTGGCGATCGCAGTTGATATTGTTAATACTCGAAGGAGTGATGCTGCCCACTCCCCCGGTATTCCGTCAGTCAGCTCTTACGAGTACGACTCCCGTGGGTAGAGAGGGGTGGGACAATTCTAAAGCCGGCCCCACACGGCCTAGATTACCTTTTTAATATTTTTATTACCATACTCGTATATATTAAATTGAATTACAATTTTTAGGAGATAGTGGATATCCTCTCAGAAAAACCCTTATAACCCCTATCCTTAATACTGTAGAGGGTACACCAGAACACAATTTTTATATGAAGCATGCAACTGCTCGCAATACAGTGGAGCGCTGTTTTGGGATACTGAAAGCACGTATACATACAGTTACTAATACCACATGACTTTCTATATACTTAGTTTTTTTATCTATTTTTAGATGTTCGCTTGCAACACGTGCTTTATACTATAGCCCTGTTAGTGTAGGCAAAATAATAAATGCATGTTGTGTTTGCATAATATTGCAAACTCTACAAAAGCTCCTGTGCCTCTACTAACACCTGAGGAAACTCATGCAGAGATTCATCTCATTCAGCAGGCATGTAGTCATATTCTATATTCCACATCTATAGCTTAAAAAAATCCATTAGCTATTTTATCAAAAGCTTGAGTCCTTAACTTAACATAAAAGGCTATTTATATATAAAATATAATAGTGGCCATTTTAAGATTCAAAATAATACAAGTCACAAATTATTTATTACTTATATTTATTTTAAGGATGGATTAAACTATGATGCACTATCCCGAATGAACCGACGGGTGAGTCAAGCTTTACTTGAGGGTCGAGCTCTGCAACATGTTCTTGCAGACAGGCTGTGGAGAAATGCATAGATAATGTCTCAACATGTATATAGTGATAACAAATAAACAACTTAAATTAATTTTACATTGTTTTATAATTTTCAGACATAACTTCCGCTATGCGTTCCATTGCTGCAGCTAATCGATTGACAGCAGTAGCATGCTGCAAAAATGCGTGTTGGTTTTCAATACGCTCTAATCTTGCCTGGGCAACTTGTAAAGCAGTGTCTCTCTCTTTAAAATAAATAAAAAACAATAATAATTTAATTATTTAGGCTAGGCGAAGTGACCTAGTGAAGCATGTTTTAGATGAGATGTATGAATACCATACTTGCGATTATTGCCTAAGGAGTGTTTAGACAAGTGGAGACACAATGCGTATATCGACCTCCAAATTATTGTCTGTAGTCAACACAATTCAAGAAGAATGAGACTCGCCTTCTACACTCGAACACGAACATCGGTTGTTTTCTGCGAGATTTTATCGTAATATAAACCATCACAGAAAATGATCACATGGAGAGTTCTCACCGCTCGCGTTCGAGATTATCTTTTGTGTAACTTTGGTCTTAGTAACCACATGGATACCGTAAAAAAAATTATAAATTTGATCACACCTGCTGGATATGGCCACACAATTTTTTGAATAATATATTAGCTATATGATTTTTACTCTGAAATACCTTCTTCTAATTATAGATGCTTTCATAGTTTTAATCTTGTTAATTTCTAATCCTGTCCCAATACAATTGAAATATAACGAGCATGCTGATGATATCGATGATTCTACAAAGTTGTAGTGAAAATAAAGGAGAGGAAAAAACGTTCTAAAAAGGAAACTCACGGAATAGCATTTTCAATATTCGTAGCAGGAGTATCTCCCTCCATAACTGCAGGCATACATATTTAAAAGATAGCACGCAACCTTGCAAAAAACCGCTGTGTCGCGGGGAACGGTATACCTAAACACAATTAATTGATAAAAAATACCCAGACTGTTAATCTTACGAATCATAATTTTCCTGTACGAGAACCGAATGCAATACTTTATGGCACGGGAGGCCAAAACTAAGCAGCATGTTCTGGTACATGACGATTGGCGGGAAAATTAATGAATTACCTATATGAAAATAGTGGGTATTGAGTTTTTATTACTTACCATTAATATATTTGCAGTGGAAGAGAATATAACCACTACGTTTATTTGCAGTTTTGTTGCTTTGACATATTCGCACGTGGGATTGATACGACAACACACCATAGAGAGAAGTTATATACGTAGTCTATGACAACACACTGTAACAGGTTGACATATTTCTTTTTGTCACAAACATGTTACTTCCATGGTCACAATACATAAATATAAATTTTATGTTTTAGGCTTTATGTGAGCTCCTTAGTGACGTTTATAATTTAAAAAATATATTTAATATGTTTTTAGACATTTACAACACATAATTTACTTATATAAACATTTTTATTTGATGACAGTTTTAGGGAAAAAAATAAGGGTGACACGTTTTATTATAATTGCAACCCGAGCACCTTTCTATTGCGATTCTATTGCGATACCAGTGGCAATTTAGCATGATACCAACTTATGGTGCCGATAGAATTCTATCGGTGTTCTATCGGTCAAATTTGAAAAATTAGCAGAGTTGGGGCCCAGTTATCAACACAGGTTAAGTACCTAGGGGTAATTCTTGACTGTAAGTTTAACTGGAGTAATCATTTAAATAGTAAAATAGATAATGCTACGGTCGTATTTTGGCAATGCCGCAGAATGATAGGTAAAAGATGGGGCCTAGACCCTAAAATCGTTCTATGGCTATACCAGGTAGTAATCCGACCAATGATTAGCTACGGTGCGGTGGTGTGGTGGCCACGGACCGAATTATCCACTGTCATAGCTAAACTACAACGACTCCAGAGATTGGCCTGTATGGCGGCCACGGGATGCATGAGGACAACTCCAACTGCTGCTCTGGAAGCTATTCTTGGCCTGCCGCCACTGCATCTGTTCATAAAACAAGAGGCAGCAGCTACAGCGGTAAGGTTTAAAAACCTGAGTCTCTGGAGACTAGCAAGGGTACCGCACACCGAAATCCTCAGTGAGGTAACAGGTAAGGAGCCGCTCATGGCAGCGGTGACCGACAGGATACCCAAGCAGTTTGTATTTGACAAGAAGTACAAGATACAATTGCAAGAACAACCGGGTGAAGGTCTTAACCCAAGAGAGATGAGTATCTTCACAGATGAATCTAAAACAAGGTCAGGTACTGGTGTTGGTGTATTCTCCGAGGACCTTAACATTCAGATATCTAAACCATTAGGAGCTCATAACACGGTCTTCCAGGCAGAAAGTGTGGGCATCTTAATGGCAGCGTATGCAATCGACTCTAGAAAGGTAAAGAACCAACAAATCCGTATACTCTCTGATAGCCGATCAGTCCTACAGGCCCTTCAAAGGTACACTATAACCTCGGGTCTTATATACGAGTGCCATCGAGCCCTGTCACAGGTATGTATCGACAACGATATAACCCTACAGTGGATCAAAGGACACAGCAACTCACGCGGTAATGACGCTGCCGATGAATTGGCAAGGGGGGGTTCGGAGATGATAGTGGAAGGACCTGAGCCCATTCTACCCCTGCCGTTCGCTTGGCTCCGAAACACACTACGACAAAACACCAAGGTAGAACACCAAGAATACTGGTCTAACTTAGGTACATGCAGGCAAGCCAGAGAGGCCCTTCCGAAAATCTACCCCGGATTGTCACTAAAGCTGCGGCGTTTGAAGAGGCCTCAGCTCCGGCTCCTAATGGGAGCCATTACTGGACGTGCTTTATGGAATAAACACTTATTTACTCTAGGTGTTACTGATAGTCCTCTTTGCAGAGCTTGCATGGAGGCTGACGAAACGGCCGCCCACGTCATCCTTGAATGTCCGGGGGGAGCGGAATACCGGGCACTATACCTCGGCTCTCCGAGGTCGCTCCCAGAGGTCGTCGGCAACGTTAAGGGTCTGCTAGGCTTTCTGGTGATGCTGGGTTGGCAGGAGTTGTGCCAGCAACCCGTCACGCAAAATAGGCGCACATACGACGACGAGTTGCGGAAAAATAGCCCGCATTTACAATACAATACAATACCGTCAAAATTTGAAAAATTTACAGTGGGGCCACGTCAGTAAGAGCGAAAGATAAGAAAGTTTTCTAAAGTGAATTATATCAATTAATAAAGAGGTAAGCATTATGTAAATACACAAAGTACCTAAATCCTTATTTCTTTAAATACATTTTGTTTAATTGTATTCCAAACCTAAGTAAAATGGCCCTTCTTAGATGGAATATACTAGAGTTGGCTGCTTTAGAAGATAACCAACGTGCAGAGAATATCAGACTGCGGCGAACTCAGACCTTGTTGAGGGTGAACACAGACCCTCTCGGAGACAACATTCGTAAAAACGTTTCGTCTTAATAAGGACCTCGTGAGGAATCTAGTGGAAGAGCTCACTCCACACATTCCGAGGCCACGACGGCAGGATGCCATATCGGTAGAGATGAAGGTTGCATAACAATTTAGTTGTTCATTGCTTTTTAGTAAAACGTCTATTATCACACTAAACAGGTCTTTAATAAATGTGACTCTAAATCCAATGATTTCATTGCAGGTTTTGATAGCATTAGCTTTTTATGCTACAGGATCATACCAAACGTTGGTCGGCCAAAGTATTCTGCACAGTGTCTCGCAAAATTCTCTGTCTGTTGCACTGGGGGGATCGAACTCGAGACCTCATGACCAGCAGTCGCACACACTGATGGTGATGATGATTATTTAAAGATTTGTGATTCAAAATTAAATATATTGTGTGCAGACGCCAGCAACTCGGGCTCTACCCATGACTCAAATGTGTGGCAGCATCATCCACTCAGTCAGCATTTGAGTCAACTTGCGGATAACGGTGAACAAGGGTTTTTATTAGGTATAATAAAGTTTCCATCCATCCATCCATCCATCAGCCTTTCAACGTCCACTGCTGGACGTAGGCCTCCCCAAGAGAACGCCACACGGAGCGGTCCCTTCATGGGGGATAATGCCGTAATCGCCACGCTTGGCAGGCGGGTTGGCGATCGCAGTTGATGTTGTTAATACTCGAGGGAGTGCTGCTGCCCACTCCCCCGGTATTCCCTCAGTCGGCTCTTACGACTCCCATAGGTAGAGAGGGGTGGAACAATTCTAAAGCCGGTCCCAGACGGCCTAGGTTACCTTTTGAATATTTTTATTACCATACTCGTATATATTAAATTGAATTACAATTTTTAGGAAATAGTGGATATCCTCGTAGAGAAACCCTTATAAACCTTATCCTTAATACTGTAGAGAGTACACCAGAACACAATTTTTATATGAAGCATGTAACTGCTTGCAATACAGTGGAGCGCTGTATTGGGATACTGAAAGCACGTATACATACAGTTACTAATACCACAAGACTTTCTATATACTTAGTTTTTTTTATCTATTTTGGATGTTTGCTTGCAACACGTGCTTTACACTATAGCCCTGTTAGTGCAGGCAAAATTATAAATGCATGTTGTGCTTTGCTTAATATTGCAAACTCTACAAAAGCCCCTGTGCCTCTACTGACACCTGAGGAAAGTCGTACAGAGATTCATCTCATTCAGCAGGCATGTAGTCATATTCTTTATTCCACATCTATAGCTTTAAATCCATTTGCTATTTTATCAAAAGCTTGAGTCGTTAACCTAACATAGAAGGCTATTTATATATAAAATATAATAGTGGCCATTTTAAGGTTCAAAATAATACAAGTCACAAATGATTTATTACTTATATTTATTTAATGGATGAATTAAACTATGATGCACTATCGCGAATGAACCGACGGGTGAGTCAAGCTTTACTTGAGGGTCGAGCTCTGCAACAGGTTCTTGTGGATAGGCTGTGGAGAAATGCATAGATAATGTATCAACATGTATATAGTGATAATAAATAAATAACTTAAATTAATTTTACATTGTTTTATAATTTATCAGACATAACTTCCGCTATGCGTTCCATTGCTGCAGCTAATCAATTGACAGCAGTAGCATGTTGCAACAATGCGTCGGCGTGTTGGTTTTCAATACGCTCTAATCTTGCCTGGGCGAGTGTCCTCTCTCTTTAAAATAAATAAAAAACAATAATAATTTAATTATTTAGGCTAGGTGAAGTGACCTAGTGAAGCATGTTTTAGATGAGATGTATGAATACCATACTTGCGATTATTGCCTAGGGAGTGTTTAGACAAGTGGAGACACATATGCGTATATCGACCTCCAAATAATTGTCTGTAGTCTACACAATTCAAGAAGAATGAGACTCGCCTTCTACACTCGAACACGAACACGAACATCGGTTGTTTTCTGCGAGATTTTATCGTAATATAAACCATCACAAAAAATTATCACATGCAGAGTTCTCACCGCTCGCGTTCGAGATTATCTTTTGTGAAACTTTGGTCTTAGTAACCACATGGATACCGTAAAAAAAATTATAAATTTGATCACACCTGCTGGATATGGCCACACAATTTTTTGCTATATGATTTTTACTCTGAAATACCTTCTTCTAATTATAGATGCTTTCATAGTTTTCTTAATCTGGTTAATTTCTAATCCTGTCCCAAAACAATTGAAATATAACGAGCATGCTGATGATATCGATGATTCTACAATGTTGTAGTGAAAATAAAGGAGAGGAAAAAACGTTCTAAAAAGGAAACTCACGGAATAGCATTTTTAATATTCGTAGCAGGAGTATCTCCCTCCATAACTGCAGGCATACATATTTAAAAGATAGCACCCAACCTTGCAAAAAACCCCTGTGTCGCGGGGAACGGTATACCTAAACACAATTAATTGATAAAAGATACCCAGACTGTTAATCTTACGAATCATAATTTTCCTGTATGAGAACCGAATGCAATACTTCATGGCACAGGAGGCCAAAACTAAGCAGCATGTTCTGGTACATGACGATTGGCGGGAAAATTAATGAATTACCTATATGAAAATAGTAGGTATTGAGTTTTTATTACTTACCAATAATATATTTGCAGTGGAAGAGAATATAACCACTACGTTTATTTGCAGTTTTGTTGCTTTGATATATTCGCACGTGGGATTGAGACGACAACACACCATAGAGAGAAGTTATATACGTAGTCTATGACGACACACTGTAACAGGTTGACATATTTCTTTTTGTCACAAACATGTTACTTCCATGGTCACAATACATAAATATAAATTTAATGTTTTAGGCTTTATATGAGCTCTTTAGTAACGTTTATAATTTTAAAAATATATTTAATATGTTTTTAGACACATAATTTGCTTATATAAATATTTTTATTTGATGACAGTTTTAGGGAAAGAAATAAGGGTGACACGTTTTATTATAATTGCAACCCGAGCACCTTTCTATTGCGATTCTATTGCGATACCAGTGGCAATTTAGCATGATACCAACTTATGGTGCCGATAGAATTCTATCGGTGTTCTATCGGTCAAATTTGAAAAATTAGCAGAGTTGGGGCCCTGATGGTAAGTGGTAAGCCGCTAAGTCAAAGTCACTCATGGACTCAACTATACCCAGAGTATTGTCAAGGCGCTGTTTACCATTTCATTTCACATATATGAAATGAACGAATTAATAGCTATCTCTTGCTACAACACATAGGACACAGGAAATGGTGGTACCAACCCGTCCGATGTGTGTCCGAAGTGAGTACTCTCACTTGGTACCCAGCCCTACCATCTGTAAAGCAATGGGTGATAATTGCTTACTTCCCTTAGTCGCCTTGTACGACACCCGCGAGAAAGGATGGGGTGGTGACACTTGTATTCTTAATCCGTCATCATAACGTTGTGCGAATAAACAAATAGACATAATTTTTTAAATAAAACTACGTTTACGGAATCTATCGCGTTTACTTGATTTTTATACTATCCCGACGTTTCGAATACTTTATAAATTACCTTTCATTAATTAAACTTAATGGAGAATTAAAATTCATTTATTTTGATTTTTGCAACGATATAATGGATCCCGTAGGAATTCATCGGACAACTTTGGTAAAAGATCTTGTGAACATCACCTTAGTAACATAAACAACAAAAGTATAATGATTCACTTCGGGGGTAGGTGAAAAAAATATCTACTTTATCGACTTTTCTGCAAACTGACTGTTTCCTATACATTTATGTGTTTGTTTATTTATCGTGGCGCATTCTCGTTTTATCGAGTTTCAAATCACAACGATTCTAAAGAAGTTTCACTTCAAAAATTAATGGTGTGAAAGCGCAACAAACAAACAAACGCACTTTCATATTTTTAATATTAGTAAGGATTGGTAGCCATTTGTTAGTTTAAAATTATTTAATAACTATTGAAGGAAATATTCAATAATGCCAGAGCAGGTCGTGCCACGCACAAACAGAAAAAAACATTCCTAAGACACAATAGCTTTTATGTAACTATCTAAATGGATCTCAGATGTACTGCATAATTATGTAACTTTTATCTATTACTATTATAAAGCTGTAACAGAGCTATGTCTGTATATTTAAGATATTTGAGAAAAAATATCCGAATTAGGCTATATAGTCGTGTCTAAACACAAAACCTTTTTTTTTTTAGATTTTTTGTCTGTTTATCTGTTTTTCTTGTTTGTTTGCGCATCACGCAAAAAACTACTGTACGGATTTTGATCAACTTTTTTTGTTTGATATCTCTTGATTAGACTTAACAACTGGTATACATTTTATCCCGCTAGTATATCGGGAGCCTGAAATATTGCCTAAAAACTAGCCGCCGCGGAGCCGCGGGCAAAGGCTAGTAACTTATCTATCTATATACCTACTATTATAAAGCTGTAACAGAGTTGTGTCTGTACATTTAAGATAGGTATTTAAGAAAAAAATACTGTATTAGGGTATATAGACGTGTCTGCACACAAAACCATTTTTTTAAATTTTTTTGTCTGTCTGTTTATCTGTTTGTTTATTCGCGCATCACGCAAAAACTACTGAACGGATTTTGATGCAACTTTTTCTATTTGATAGATCTCGATTAGACTTAACAACTGGTATACATGTTATCCCGCTACTATATCGGGAACCTGAGATACAACCCAAAAACTAGCTTTTGATTGCGGCGGAGCCGCAAGCATAGGCTACAAAACGACTAAAGACAAATGTGATGAGGAGATTGGGATGACCGAAAAGGTCGGTACGGTAGCTCAGTGGCTTAGAGCACTTCCCCGAATTGGAAGGGACGCGGGTTCGATTCCCGCTCGTACTAAAAATCTCTTTTTCCTCATTCACATATAATTTGTACTTTGATGACTAAGGTGTTACAAAATTGCATCTCTTTTCAATATACTAACGACACGTGCATTCTGGTAGCAGGAAAGGATATTAAATCTATCTTTGTGCTTTTAAAGAAGGATTTTGACATGTTATGTATGTGGTGTCATGATAGGGGATTAGTATTCAACGTTGATAAAACAAAGCTTATGCATATTAAGTCGTCTTAATTGATAATAGTCCCATACCTAACATAGTGGCCCACACGCACGCCTGTTTTCATAATAATCTAATAAATTGTATTTCTAACTTTTCTACTTATTAATTAAGTATCCACTCATAATTATGTATCTTGGGTTGCTCATTGATGAGAAGTTTAATTGGCGTCCACGCATTAAACGAGTATGTGACAAATTACGAGCAATCTTAACTAATTTCTATGTGCTCGGTAATCGAGTCCCCATATTAAATTGCGTTGGTACAATGCTTTTTACGACTCTATTATATCACACGGCTCATCTAGCTATGGCCGTAAATTTAAAATCTACGGACCCCATCCACAGTTTTCAATTAAAAATACTTAAGTTAATCGTTTCACCAAACTTGAGATCACAGTTAACAGACGATGTTCGATTCTTTAAATACTGACAATGTATTCCTGTACATAATAAAGTAAAACTTTCCATTTTAAAAGGTTTTTTTTTTAAGTTACAGCTATATTTAAAAATAAAACATCCTATATATACACGAAGCATAGCGCATAATAATCTTATTGTACATATCCGCAGCTTACAATTATTACGGTGAACGGTCGACTGCTTACCGTCCTGGTGCCGCATCTAATAAATTGTTTACCTACCGCTGTACGCGATAGTATTACCTAATATTAAAAAGTATAAGTTTATACTACAATAATACTTCTTATCAGTTTTATATATCAAAGTTTTATTTTATTACTATTAATGCTAAATATATTGTATCTTACTGAAATATCGTTAGGTATTCATGTTCGTCAAGACTATTCAGTACTTATGTTTGTTATTCTTGATACCGAAAACGAATTAAACTGTATCACACACAAACTTTATTAGTTTTTTTGATCTATATTTTAGCACTTGACATGCTCAGCTACTCTTAAAGTACAAATTACAATTTGTGAATAAGGAAAAAGAGTATTTTAGTACAGGCGGGAATCGAACCTGCGTCCCTTCCTATCCGGGGAAGTGCTCTAATCCACTGAGCTACAGTACTATCTTTTTGACATACCCAATCTCCTTATCACATTTGTCTTAATGACCAACGCCCTCTATCGCAACGCATTTACATGCAGCTCAGTGGATTAGAGCACTTCCCCAGATAGGAAGGGACGCAGGTTCGATTCCCGCCTGTACTAAAATACTCTTTTTCCTTATTCACAAATTATAATTTGTACTTAAACTTTATTAGGTTTAAGTGGTACGTTATGTCAATTCTAATTGTACTTTTCTTTTTGTTAAATATAAAAAAAGAATAAATGAAACTTTTGATCATAGACAAGTTTACAAGTTAGCTTTTCGTCAAAACAAATAGAATAGAACGTTGTCGATTCTACAGTCTTGATCGCCGTTTCCATCCAAATGCGAATGGCGTACGTAAAATCAGCTGTTTTACGTTATTTCTGACCGGGAAGTGTTTTATTTGAATTGTTCATTTTCTATGTTTTTGTTGGACTAATTATTTATATTTAAGCATTTAAAATGTTTACAACATTAAAGGATCGATTTAATTGACCAAAAGGCTAAATGCAATCATTGCGTGTGTTCCATAAGTAGGTATATAGTTCAATTCAAGTGGTGTATCATGTCACTCATTGCTTATGTTTGAAGATTTTGAACATGAGAGCGATTCAAACAAACAATGAAGATTGTTATAATTTACGTACCTTTCCATGAATAACTTTTAATTTTCGTACCTTTCCATGAATTCCAATTAAGCCTCAAACTGCTCCGGACTCACGAGTTAGCCCGGAGCAGTTTGCGGCTTAAAATTGCATCCTATAGAAGTTATTACTTTAATAGAGATATATACTAGCTGACCCGGCTACGTTGTTTTGTCATAAGAATTATTTCTAGAGTATGAAAACATTATTTTATCTTTTTAATCTTTACTTTTGAAATGTATTTGAAAAATTGCGTTCGACGAAACTTGCTATTATGCTGCTCCCAAGCGGAGGAGTTTGGGAAAATGGAACCCCATTGATCAGTTATAGACCGGGGTTAAAAAATACAAAATGTTATTAAAAAGTAGGGGTTGGTGGTAAGAAGGTAAAAATTTAGGACTAAATGAACTTTTAATGCTACATCATAGAAAAAATAACAAAAAAAAATGACTAAATATGAAAAAAAATTTTGGGGTGAGCTACCCTTAACACTTAGGGAAATAAAAATTAGTTTTTAACCTATTCTCATACCTACTGAATATACATATAAAATTTCATCAAAATCGGTCAATTCCTTTCGGAGGAGCATAAACACTAAAAGAAGACAAGACACAAGAATTTTATATATTAGATTATACTGCATTAACTTGCCAAACAAATTAAATTTATGTTTTACAATAACCCTTTAAAGTTGTGTAAAACCATTAAAACTCCGCACTATGATTTTAAAATAAATAGTGTAATAGAGAGAATTGTTACTACATTTCACTCAATTCCACGAATATTTCAAAACATTTCGGAACTTTTATTTCACCAGCGTAACGCACAGAACAAAGTTCTATTCACAGACTAGTAAGATGTTTTATTCAATTCAATTCTATGCTTCTTTTTGGCAAGCGGTGCCGTGTCAATGACGACAATTTCTGCCAATGACAAATAATTAATGGTACCACATGTGTATGTCAATAAAAGCATATTAATTAATGAATCACAGCAAGACTAGATGTGGGCCTCGTATGGCAGGTTATGGTGTTGAAATAAAGAAAAACACATAATAACATATTTATACACAAGACACTTCACTTTACGAGCGCTAACCCTAAAAAATTAAAATTATGTAGTCTCTTGTAGTTGTAGAATAAGCGATCGAGACTAGTGTCGATATGACTACAAACTTGTCGTTTTCTATGATCATTTTCACTAATACGTTAGCCTTGTTCTTTTCTTAACTTCAGACTTACGTCGTGACAGCGTAACGGCCAAACACAAAAAATCTCTATCGCATTTTTAATATTAGTAAGGATTTGTTCTTATGCATTCTTTCAGAGAACTCTTTACAAATGTTGTCATCAACCTGTATATTTCTTGTTAAGTTTGTAAAGAAGGGAATTTTCAAAGTAATGAGCAATGTACAGGTATTAATGCCTCAGGGTGTTTATGTAATGTGACGTACGATGGTAATTAGTTTGTAGCTTAAACTAATTAATTCATAGTAAATTGTTGATTATATAAACTTATAATAACTGATAGTGTGTTGTCTGTGGTTAGAAAAACAACATGATGTTTGAATGTTTGTCCATCCATGATGCCTAAACGACTGATTGCGTTAAATGAAACTTGATAGTTACGACTGAATTACACAAATAACAGCTTAGCATACAATACTTTTTATCCCTAAAATATAATTATATTTATTGTAGTTATTTTTGGTACGTCTTAACTAATTTGAACGAAATTAGGTATACAGATAAATTGAGTAAAAGTCAGAGGCCCTGCTCTTCCATGGGCCCCGACGTGGCCCACCCGCCAATGAACAGAACCTTATTATAATATGCTTTGAGTTAATTCACACGATCGTGTGCCGGTGATTTTGAGCAACATTTTATTATTGATTGACTTTGGTTTGAACAATGATGTGCTTAAAACGATAACACTGACCGCTATAAAAGTACTGTGAGTAATTAGCATTGGAGATTTTCGAGTAATAAAAATAATAAAATATATAATTTTGCTAGTAACGGAAGCAAGCAATTTTATCAGTGGGTTCTTGGAGACGTCCCGGTGTTTTTGTGCCGGTCTGAGTTTACAGGATAATACTTAATGATTTAAAAACGAACCACTGGGTGCCTATTCTTTCAACAAACAAGTTATGTTAAAGATTATTTTATATTTTTTTTTTGGATTGCACGCACGAGTGTCCTCCCCCCTCCATCCATCCATCAGCCTTTTAACGTCCACTGCTGGACATAGGCCTCCCCAAGAATGGGGGATAGTGCCGTAATCGCCACGCTTGGCAGGCGGGTTGGCGATCGCAGTGGATGTTGTTAATACTCGAAGGAGTGCTGCTGCCCACTCCTCCGCTATTCCCTCAGTCGGCTCTTACGACTCCCATGGGTGGAGAGGGGTGGGACAATTCTAAAGCCGGCCCCACACGGCAAAAGTCTCCCGCCTAAGTGTTGTGTATTCAATTCCCATACAGAACTCTTTGTGTGATCCATTGTTGAGTACTTCTCTCTCTCTTCTTGTTCTGAGTCTGGGTATACTGTGTGTCCGTGAAATTGTATATTAGTAAAGTCCTAAAATTTTATTCCATGTAGCAGAGTGTAGTCTTTTTAAAAATCAAAAAAATCATAATCATTCACAATTGAATCGTACCGTATAAAACAATACCAGCTAGTAAATTATATAATACCTAATCTAATTGATGAGCTAAGATTAAATTTCAACGTTTCAAGTTCAATACTGCACGCGCTTTAATTATATAGGAATAGGAATCTTCAAAGGAATAGACGATAATAGTCTTCCAATAATAGTTATCGATGAAGGAAACCTGAATTTCTATTAATTCTCGGTATATCCTATTAATGTAACATTATCGCCACATTGTGAATCATTATAGTTGCGGCACGCTATGATGGCCGTTTTGACATATTACAATAGTGATGTGTGTGTGCGTTCAGCGATGTTGACGAAATTCACAACAAAAGGCGTAAAAAGAGTCCAAATTAACGAGCAAGGGTCAACAGTAATGCAGTATCAATATCTGAAATCCACAGCCAGTTCAAAACTATATCACAATCGCAGTGCACTCACAGTTTGTACTTTTCGAAGCAACGTCAAGTCGAAACTGCTTTGTTTCGCATTGAGCATTGACGCGAGTTTGCCGGAGGTAGTAGTTGTACTGGCCAGCGATCCTAGTGACAATCAATTTCATTTGAATTCATTTTCATTTAAAAAAAAATATTATTTCGAAAATCAAATGCTGTGTTGTGTGGTAAATAAGTACACCAATTATTATAATCTTATAAAAATAATATTCGCGTGAGCCTAATTTATATAGTTTAGAAATCAATGTAATAAATAAATTTTGTGTCCTAAAATTATACATTCGATAAATTTTATGACTAACTGCACGTCACTATTGACAATAAATAAAGAACAGCAATTTGCTCCTTCAAATGTAATTATTAATTAATACGAAACTTCATGAGTGGGCAAACGTCAAAACGGCCATCATAGAGTGCTGATAGTATATTAAGTAAGTTATTATGTAAGTAATATAGTAATTTTTTATTATATTGTTTTTTCCCCACAATATTGTGTGTTCTGGTGAGCATCTACTTTAGTTAAGTATTAATTTAAACATTGTGAGAAATTTAAGATTTAAAAAAGTGGCTAATGAGTTTCTTGTCGGGTTCTTCTGATGAAAAGCCTTACTATGCAATCCGGCCGCTTATGGCGATTGCAATCGCGACATTGCGGATGCACTTGCCTCAAGCGCTCGTGTTAGTTACTAGTAAGTAACTTTGACGATTTTAAGTGCTATTATAATAGGCCTATGAAATAAAGTTATTTTTGAATTTGAATTTGATAGGTACATAATTATTTCAAAACTATTAATAAAGCCGTTTCTGTCCGTGTGGTGACGGACTAAGAATACAAGTGTCACCACCACATTCTTTCCCACGGGTGTCGTATGAGGCGACTAAGGGAAGTATGCAAATATCATCCATTGCATGACTGGAGTTAGAGCTGGGTACCAAGTGGGAGTACTCACATGGTATCGGGCCCGAGCGGGTTGGTACCACCATCTCCCGTGTGACCGGCCATAAAGCACTTCTTTGCGTTTTGGCTGTAGAAGGAGATAGCCGTTTATATTATATTTCATTTCATATCTGTGAAATGAAATGGCGAGCAGCGGCTTGACAATACTCTCGGCATAGTCGAGTCCATGGGCGACGGTTACCATTTACCATTAGATGGACTGTGGCTCGACTGCCACTACATGCAATAAAAAAAACTGTGTAAGAGAGCTGCGAGTGTATATTTAAAATAAATATTGGATTTTTTTGAATAATGTGTAAGACTACGCGTCTCTGAACACAAAACACCTTTTTTAGAGTCTTTTTCTGTTTGTTTGTTCGAGCATCACGCAAAAAATACTGAGCGGATTTAAATGAAACTTTTTTACGAGATAGCACTTAATTAGACTTATTTTATCCCAGTACAAAGGCTTTTAATACAGCTATAACGGCTGTATCCATTTTTTAGAATTTTTGTCTGTCTGTTTGTTTGTTCCCTGACCAATTTAATGAACTCTTTTATTTGGTGAATATTTTGATCTGTATTTTTGCTCTTGACATGCTCAGCTACTTTAAAGAACAAATTATTTATGAAAATGTGGAAAAATAGCATTTTACTGCGAGCAGGAAGCTCTTTTTTCCACATTTTCACAACTAATTTGTAAGTGCCGATTACATCTTTAAAACTGCTATATATTCCACTACTACGGGAGCCTGAGATATAACCTAAAAATTAGCTTTTGCCTGCTGTGGAGCTGCTGACAAAGGCTAGTAATCTATAAAGATTATATTTGATCGATTTTTCTGCTGGAAACTACTGGAAATAATATTTTCTTTTCTTGATGAGATAAACATAAAAAAGGTATATTGATAGGTTTTGCGAAAAATGCTTTGTTTGAAATTCAATTAATGTTGCCATAAATATTCATAGACTATTAAGCCAACTACAACTTTGATTAATATATTTTTTTTATTTGTGGCTGGTGTTACAATGCTGAAATAAAAACAAAAGTAAATAATTGTTTTTTTTTCTTACCAAAAGGGAAAAATTTAGTTATCCCTTTTATATTAAGATGGGGTTGAAAGGATTCCAAGTAATAAATCTAATCTTTACTAACACCGTTAGGTTGTATAATCGTGATGAAAAATCTCCTCATGTGGGATTGGAAATAAAGCCTTTTAGAAATCCTCGTGCGCAATAACATCTTCTGCGTAGTTCTGGCAGTAATTCCTTTTGTTATGTTTCGTATGGCTAGTGAGAGCGCCGAAGGCCCTAACTTTCTATTTATCCTATCTTTATTATTATTTCTGTCTCCCACCTATCTCCTTTCTTAGAGGTGGCAACGCGCGAGTGATGCCTCTGGTATTTGCTGGCGTCTATAGGCAACGGTAATCGCTTATTACGCCGTACGCTTGTTTACCACTTACGTAATTTAAAATAAGAATTGTTTTTTACAATCTAAACTTATTCTTTGATAATAAAAATAAACATTCTAATAACACCTATTGTAAAGTTGCGGTACGCTATGATGGCCGTTTTGACGTTTGTCCACTCATAAAGTTTTCACAGACTATTGGCGCGAAGTAATTGTAGATATTCCTACCGTAACGCTTCGTACAGTGAGTGAAAAAGCTAGACATTCACTACTTATCCCCTCACCATTATATGTAATTCTTTCCCTGATTTACCTGGTTTTTACAGCGACTAATACTGTTGTAGCCGATTACCACCAGATAGGCAGAGTGCTTGGTACAAAAACATCAAACAACAATTAGGAAGTTTCACCAGTAATTAAACAGATTAAACCTCTGCTTCATTATGAGTCTTAAAATATAGGACCTTTTGATGTGATAATCCAATTGACACCTCACACACTAATTATAATTTCAACATGTACTTTTAGCTATGTCTCCCAAACAGGAAGATAGTCATTAATTTAGAAGATTAATAGTAATCCTGCCCCAGCCAACATGTATTGTGTGAACATGCTTGAGTGATGTGTGTAATCTATGTACAGCAAGTTTAGGTCATGCTTCACAAAGGCAGATGTGAATGCGAAATGGTTTTGATCATGAATCGGCATCTTCGATACTTTAGACTTTCTTAAGATTTTGTGGTATTATGCATATTTCATTTAAGACGTGACGTCTTAAATGAAATATGGATAATACCTCCTCCTCTTTTTTACCCGAGGAAAGAAAGAAAGAAAAAAAATACCTTTATTTGTTTTTTTTTACAAGTTTTATACGATGACAGAGTAATATATGAATAGGAAAAAAGAAATGTGTTGGACTCAACTAGGCGACATAAATAAATAAATATAAATAAATATTCACAGATATTTTTCACACAACGTCCTCTGTTCCCAAACTAAGCTTAACGCTTGTGTTATGGGTACCAGATTACGGATATAATACATATATTACTGTTTTTTTGTAAATACATACATATGTATAATAGATAGAAAACACCCAGACGCAGTACAATTATCTTTGTTCATCATACAAATAATTGTCCTGAGTGGGAATCGAACCCGTGACTTCGTGCACGGAGGTCGGTTACACTAACGACTACGCCACGAGGCACGTCACGCTGCGGTTGATTTTCAGTCCAAGGTTATGTTTTTCGTGGGTATCGTGTGTTTGTAAATTTCTTTATTACGTCGTAACTTCCAAATGGCTGGATGGGCTTCGACAGAAGGTATATTCATCTTAAAATTTCGTGCTTTAGATAGGAATTTGAAAAAACAACAAAATGACGGAGTTTTTCCTTGTATTTTGTATGTTTGTAAATAAAATAAATAAATAAATATTCACAGACATTTTCACACAACGTCTTCTGCTCCCAAACTAAGCTTAACGCTTGTGCTGTGGGTACCAGATTACATATATTACTTTTTTTTTTTGTAAATACATACATATAATACATAGAAAACACCCAGACGCAGTACAAATATCTGTGTTCATCACACAAATACTTGTCCTGAGTGGGAATCGAACCCACGACTTCGTGCACGGAAGTCGGTTACACTACCGACTACGCCACGAGGACCGTCGCCGAAATTTATATAATAAACTATAAACAAAATAAACTCTACTTCATTTTGACAGGCTATATTATGAGCTGAAAGCCTAAGTTAAATACCCGCATAAGTTTAGAAGCAAGCGAGACCCATTCATCACCCGACTGCCAAGAAAGGATTATTTTAATTTGGTTTTCTATTCTCAATCTTGATTTTTCTTTTTAGTGCATTAAATTTTTGCAATCGGGTTGTTTTTTAAATTAAATATTTTATTTATTGGAGAATAATCTTTCCGAGCTGCCAATTGTAGGGCATGGTTGGAGATTTCCCGGGTCGGTCTAAGGACCTTAGGGGCGCTCCAGCTAGTGCTGGAGAAGTGATATAGATAATGAATGTACCGCATGTTTAAATTATTTCTCTGTGCATTGATAGAACGCTATTTGATCAACAGTTATTTTGCAATTACTACAGTATGTAACTGTCAGTGTGTCGAATATCAAATCGTACACGATATTAAATTCCTCGCGTTACCTTAACTCATCGGTAATATAGGTATATCGTACCTATATTAACAGTCGTGACTTCCTTAATCACAGCAGTAATTAGAGGCAATATATCAGTATAGAATGAATTATTGAAGTAGGACTTAAAATTAATTATTTAGAAATTTTTGAGGTTAAAAAGAATAAAAGCATCTTTTCATCAAGTAATAAAATTCAGACACACGATTGTAACGAGTACTATAGTGAATTTAAATCATCCAGGGGTCTGTTTAATGCACTTAAAAATTTCATCAAAATGAGCCAGCCATTTAGGAAGAGCTCCGTGATAAACATCTGTATCTAGTTATAATTACTAGCAGTTACCCGCGACTTCGTCAGCGTTAAAGATTTTATTTTCTAGATTCGAGTCCTATTTTACCCCTCGAGTGTCATATGTGGTTAGATGTGCTCGTACCAAGGTATAAAATTGGATACAGTCTAAGGCTTAAGGTATTACAATAGATGCCTTAGTATATACACAAACAACACAACACTTACGCACAGAAAGACAGATAAAACTTTAGAAACTAGTAGAATTGGGGAGAATAAATCTTAAAGTTATTTACAACAAAATTTGAGAAAATAATAGAATTTAGGGGTCGCTCATTAGTGGGGGTGCGGGTCAGGATACCTCCGCGTTGGTGCACCCCGGGCAACGCCGGCACTCAAGTGCCGGCGGCTGAATCCCGGCAGGGGACGGGTCTCCGCGTGTCCCTCTGATTAGCAGAGGGCACAGTGGATAGGCCGTACGTCCGCCGTGGAGTGTCGGTGGGGCCACAGTGGCCCCCCCGGCCCTGGGAGACGGAGACGGGGCTTTTCAGCCTGAGGGGCGACGGGCTCACTGCTTGCTTTGCAAGCGGTGGAGTCGGAGGGCAGCTCTACAGAGATGCCCCCGCCGGGAAGGTCGGCCAAGAGGGGCCGAGGCGCTACCAGGCGTATGGCGACCCGAGCCTCAACCCTAGCGGATGAGGCCATACTGCAGGGTTTGGGAGTGGGGCTTTCGGTGGAGGAGAAGGTAACCCTCCTCACATCAAAGCTCCGTGAGGAGCCTCCGGAGACGGATGGTCCGCCCACGGTGGACCAGATTGCCCAGAAGGTTTCAGATGCCCTGGCCGTCGTTCTAACGGTGGCTACGGTGGTGGTCACGGAGCCTTCGGGGCAGTCTCGCGGAGGCCCTCAATAGCGCTACGAAAGTAGCCTATAGCGAGGTGCTATAAGTGCATGGCGGTTGGACACACCCGACCGACGTGCACTAACTGCTTTGATTGCGGCGGTCTTTGTTTCCGCTGCGGTCAGGCAGATCATAAGGCGGCAACTTGCACCGCCCCCCCTCACTGCCCCGCGTGTGCTGCAGGCAATAGACCTGCAAAGCACTACATGGGGCGGGAGGGGTGTAGACCTCCAGCCACCACAGGGCCAAAAAAGGGGGGGACCAGCCAATCGGTCCAGGCTGTCCACCCTAGCGCGGCTTCGTCGCCGTCCCGGGTGGAGGAGGATATGGTTACGGCTTAACGTTCAACCGTAACGCTGTCCTCCTCCAGGCGAATCTCAACCACTCCGCCAGGGCGCAGGATCTTCTCCTGCAAACTATGGTGGAGCGGTTGATTGGTGTAGCTGTAGCTGCGGAGCCTTATTGCGTTCCTGATCGCCCTAAATGGGCGGGCAGCTGCGATGGCTCCGTGGCAATCATCAGCTCCACGGCGCTTCATTCCCCGCCCTTGTCAATCAGAGACAGGGGTACCGGATACGTCGCGGCTGACTGGGGGGGAGTTACGCTGTACGGCGTGAACTTCTCCCCCAACCGGAGTCTGGCTGATTTAGGGGTCTGGCTTAACAGCCTAGAGACCTCGTTGCGGCGCTTGGCACCTAGCCCTGCGTCCTGGTTGTTGGGGACTTCAACGCCAAATCCACGGCGTAGGGGTCCCCTGCGACCAATGCTCGCGGGGCGGCGGTTGTTGAGTGGGCGGCGTCGACGGGCCTCTGCTTATTAAACATCTGTTTATTAAACAGAGGCCCCGTCAACACGTGCGTGCGGCGACGGGGTGGGTCGATAGTGGATCTTTCGTTCGCTAGCCCTGACGTCGCAGCACGTGTGAGGAACTGGTATGTTCTGGAGGAGGTTGAGACCTTGTCCGACCATCGGTATATCCGGATTGAGGTCTCCCGCTCCCTCCAGGGCCCCAGTAGGGGTCACGCGGCGCGCAGAACTTCCGCGTTCCCGCGGTGGGCTGTGGGTAGGCTGGATAGGGACCTACTGGCGGAGGCAGCTATCGTTCAATCGTGGCTGTCCTCACCGGCCCGGACTGAGGAGGTGGGCGTTGAGGCTGGCCGATTTTGTGCTGCAATCACGCAGGTGTGCGACTCGGCCATGCCCCGTGTGCGACGTCCTCCTCCGAGGAAAGGGCTCTACTGGTGGTCCCAGGAGCTGGCGGATCTCCGTGCGGTGTGCATTCGTGCCCGGAGGTCCTACAGCCGCAGTCGGCGGCGCAACCGCGATAGGGAGCGAGAGGACCGGCTGTACGAGGCATACCGCACTTCGCGGGCCGAGTTAAAGCTGGCCATCTGTCGCGCCAAAACTGAGAAAAGGCAGGAGGTGCTGGACGGTCTCAATCGTGACCCCTGGGGTCGCCAGTACCGTGCGGCGCTGAACAAGCCCCCTCTCCCCTCACAGAGACCCTTCAGCCCGGCCTCCTCAATGAGGTGGTCGAGGGCTTATTCCCACGACGGGTGGAGCACGCGCCCCCGGTCACGGCACCGCCAGATAGCGACCGGGAGCCTGACTTTAGTGTACCACCCGTCACTGCGTCGGAAATGGGGGCGGCTGTTGCGCGGATTCGTTCCAAGAACACCACCCCCGGCCCGGACGGGATACCTGCCCGGGCTCTGGCCCTGGCTCTGGACCACCTGCTGGAGCCTCGCCTCAGGGGACTGTTCGACGCGTGCCTGGTGTCCGGACAGTTCCTTGACTGCTGGAAGGAGGGGAGGCTGGTACTCCTGCCGAAGCCGGGACGAACGCCGGATTTGGTCGGGGCCTTCAGGCCCATCGTGCTGCTGGATGAGGCGGGTAAGATGCTGGACAGAATCCTCGCTGCCCACATTGTCCAGCACCTGCGCGACGTCGAGCCCGACTTGTCGGACGCCCAGTTCGGTTTTCGAGCTGGTCGTTCGACAGTCAGCGCGATCATGCGTCTGAGGGCCGTGGCCGTCAACATCGCCAACCGCTCCGGTATCACAGGGTGCCTGTATACCTGAGGCGGCTGGTGGCGGACTATCTAGAGGGCCGCAGCGTCGTCTATGAGAGCCGCATAGGGGACGTTGTAAGGAGACCCATGTCGTGCGGTGTCCCACAGGGTTCGGTCCTGGGGCCGCTCCTGTGGGACATCGGTTACGACTGGGTGTTGCGCTGTCGGCTCCCCCCCGGGCTGGCGGTCATCTGCTATGCGGATGACACGCTGGTCGTGGCCCGGGGTGGAAACTTCGAGGAAGCGGCGTTCCTGACCACCGTAGGGACCTCGGATATGGTCAGGAGGATCGGGGTGCTGGGGCTTAGGGTGGCCCTGGACAAGTCGGAGGCCCTACTTTTCCATGGACCCCGACGTCGGCCACCTGCTGGCGCCTCGATCACAGTGGACGGGGCTCAGATTGGGGTGCAGGCCCAGATTAAGTATCTGGGCCTGATGCTGGACGGGCGGTTGCGCTTTCGCGAGCACTTCCGCCAACTGTCCCCGAGGCTAGTCGGCGCAGCGTCCGCCCTTGAACGGCTCATGCCGAATATGGGCGGACCCAACAATGTGTGCCGACGGCTTTACGCGGGGGTGGTCCGGTCGATGGCGCTGTACGGCGCACCCGTGTGGGCGTGGTCCCTGGACGCACTGAACAGGGCTCTTCTGTGGAGACCACAGAGAGTTGTTGCGTCCAGGGTCATACATGGATACCGCACGGTGTCGACGAAGGCGGCCTGGGCGTTGGCCGGAATCCCCCCGTGGGACATGGAGGCGGAGGAGCTCGCTGAAGTATATCGGCGGGCGTCACAAGAGCGGGAGGGGGGCGGACGCCCCCTACCCAGGGAGGTGGCCAGGTGGCAGGGCGACGCCCGCCGAGCTGCCATGGCCAGATGGAGGGCACGGTTGGAGGCGCCCCGGGCCGGTCTTTGGACTGTAGAGGCGCTCCAGCCAGTGCTGGAGGAGTGGGCGGAGCGACGGCATGGAGTCCTTACCTTCCGACTCGTGCAGATGCTGTCAGGGCATGGTTGCTTCGGCAGATATCTGCACATAGTCGCAAGGAGAGACCGACTCCGTGCTGTCACCACTGCGGCTGTGACGAGGACATGGCGCGGCACACGCTCGAGTCGTGCCCGGCTTGGGCCGAGCAGCGCCGTGAACTCGTTGCGGAAATAGGGGAGGACCTCTCGCTGCCGAGCGTCGTCAGAGCGATGCTTGGCAGTGACAGGAATTGGGCCGCGGTCGCTGCCTTCTGCGAGGAGGTTATCTCACGGAAGAAAGCGGCGGAGAGGGCTAGAGAGGAGGATTCTTCCGCTGACCCAAACCGCCGCCAGCGACAGGGGCGGCGCAGGCGCAGATACTTGCGCCTCATGCCGCCCTAGCTGAGGCTGCGGGTGGATGGACTGGGGAACGTCCACCACCCGCAAGGCCTCCCGCGAAGGTGCGACGCTCCATGTGCGGATACGTCGCTCAGTAGAGGGTACTCGAAAGGGTAAACCGCCGGCGGACCACCGAAGGAATGTAACATAGTTCCAGTGGCCCGCCAACAAAGGCGGAGAGACGGCACATGGCGGGATTCTTTAGTGGGTGAGGGCCCCACACTACCCTGTTCGTTGCCCCGAACGACGGGGTGTGCGGTTAGGAACATTTTTTCACGCCTTAACAAAAAAAATAAAGGTGGTCGCTCATTAATGACGTGATGTTTTTTAGCACCTTTTAACCTTCCTTTCCCTGGGGATGCGTGGTGAGGTTTTTAACTAAAATTGGGTCAGACAATACTAAGGCACATTAGTTATTTCTATGCAAAATGTTCCCCTACAGCAAACATTCAATTTTCCAGTATAAATCCTTTTCTCGGTTCCGGACCGTACTACGAATCCCATATTTCGATAAAAATCGGTTTAGTAGTAAGAGCGTAAAAGTGTAACAGACAAACAAACACACTTCCTCATCTTTAGTCTATACTATACTAATATTCTAAAGAGATAAAGTTTTGGGCAAAAATGTCCTACCGCACACCCCGCTGCCCCCGGGGAGACAACGGGGTAGTGTGGGGCTCTCACCCACTAACAACCCACCGTGCGCCCTCACCCACCCTTACTACGGCGGATCACGGGTACCCCGTCGTTTCACCGCGATCCGCAGGCGGCAGCCCCTTTGGGCACCCTCTCTTGAGCGACGCCCCGCGGTACTTGGGCATCGCACCTTCGCGGTAGGCTTCCGCGGACGGCAGGGTACTCCCCGACCCCACCGTCCGCAGCCTTGGCTAGGGCGGCATCAGGCGTAGGTAAGCGCACACACGCCGCCCCGCGCGCCGGCGGCGAATCGGGACCGCGAAGGAGGATTCCTCCCGGGCCCTCTCCGCCACCTCCTTCCGCGAGATGACAGCCTCGCAGAAGGCGGCGACCGCGGTCCAGGCCCTATCACTGCCAACCACCGCTCGCGCAACGGCCGGCAGCGACAGGTCCACACCTATGACTGCAACGAGTTCCCGGCGCTGCCATCCATCCCAAGCCGGGCATGACTCGAGCGTGTACTGCGCCGAGTCCTCGCCGCAGTCGCAGTGGTGACAGCCTGGGGTCATCTCCTTCCTAGCGATCATGTGCAGGTATTTGCCGAAGCAACCATGCCCCGACAAAACCTGCACCGACCGGAAGGTGAGGACCCCGTGCTGCCGCCCTACCTATTTTTCCAAGATTGGCTGGAGCGCCCCCACGGTCCAGAGACCAGCCCGGGGCGTCTCCAGCCGAGACTTCCACTTTAGGACGGTGGCGCGGCGGGCATCTTACCGCCACGATGAAATCGCGTTCGGCGAGGGGCGGCTGCCCCCCGCACCGTCGACGCCCGACGATAGACGTCAGTGAGCACCTCCGCCTCTAGATCCCACGGGGGGGTTCCGGCCAACGCGCAGGCAGCATCGGTCGAGACCGTGCGGTACCCGCGTATTGCCCTGACCGCTACGACCCTCTGTGAACGCCACAGAAGGGCCCTATTGCGAGTGGCCAGGGACTCCGCCCACACGGGCTCGCCGTACATTGCCATCGACCGTACTACCCCCGCGTAGAGTCGTCGACACTCGAGGCTCGGTCCGCCCAAATTCGGCATCAGTCGCCCGAGGGCGGACGCCGTGCCGACGAGCTTTGGCGCAAGACGGCGAAAGTGCTCGTCAAAGTGCCACCGTGATAGGCTCGCCCCCTTTTACGTGGGACCTAAACATAGCTGGCGAGTCGTGGGTGTGTAATACACCTCTGCCTACCCCTTCGGGGAATACAGGCGTGATGCTATGTTTTTTTTTAGAGAAAATGAATTTACCGTTGAATTATGTAGGTATTTATGTTATTAGAACCAATTTTAAAATCCACGAAGACAAAGTCGCGGGCAATGTCTAGTTTAAAACATTACTCTACTAAGGATAAGGAAAACATTCTGACGTCATTTCCATTTTAACATAACATTAATTAATTTAATTCTAGTAATTACAAGTGCGTCGGGTAAACAAACGTAGTCGTAAGTATTTATGAGTATGCCTTGAAATATTAGACCTTGTTACCATACTTATATATTTGGTATTTACTGTGACTATACGTAGGAAAAATTAACCTGACGGGAGTGTGGTGGGGTGTGACATACCCCACCAATTATTTTTATTATTCTAAGTAATAATGTTAGAGCATTCCAGCTGTGGTTGTGGTACTAAGGTGCATAGCGCTATGATCACAGGGGTGCATTGGCCGGCGTTCGAGTAATATGCCTGAACGCGTACGTGGGTAAGTGACAGCCCACCACATAGTTTATATGTGCGTTTCATAATAATAAAGTTTAGTATTTTGTTCGTATCTATTTAATTATTTTTGTATGTTGTAGGTTTTTGGGATAAAAAGCCTGTGTACGTTTTTGGATTCTGAACTGAAATTTAGCAAATACTATCCTAAATTTCATGGTAACCTGTTGAATAGTTATGGCGTAAAAGCGTAACAAATAGACAAACAAACGCACTTACGCATTTTGTATGTTATGTAAGGTTTTCATTACAAAATACCTGTTCTTTATGTTTTTAATATTTTTTTTCGTTAGTACATAGTTTAGTTTGTAAGTTTAGTGAATAGTTTAGTTTGATGCTTCTTTGAAATGAGCGCTTTGATTTTACCCAAAAATTTGTTCCTTAATTTTGACCTTAAAAATATTAAAACATTATTACTCTTTATTTTATTGAAATCTATCTTGAAGGGTTCTAAAAGTAGAAGTAATTTGACTAACTTTTAATAACAATAATCAACTACAAGCATTTTGATATTGTTATATACTTTTTCAGCATTTGGCATGCTTAGCCATATAAATTAACACAAAGTGTGAAAATGTGAAATCGAAAATAACAATCAAGAGCAGGAACTGAACCTGTATCTCCTGGAATACCGTCCCAGATGCTTTGCCAATTCAGCAATCATGACAATTGCTCGGGACTGCATCTACAAGCAGTTTCATTTTCGGGCATGTCGTACCTCGCCACAGACTCAATGTAATATTTTGTCACTATACTCACGCAGGGTTAAGACTCATGTGATCAAAGGAAAGTTTAGATAATTAGTCTCATATAAGAAAATTTTCCTCGTAATTAAATTCGTACAAACATGTAACAAACAAACATGTTGTAACATTATACATTGCCTAAATTATTTAGTATGTACTTTAAATGTGCTTACATCTGCTGTACAAACAATGGCAGTTCATTAAACACAAAGTGGAAAATGTGAAATCGAAAATAACAGCCACGAGCAGGATTTGAACCTGCATCTACTGGATACCGTCCAGATGCTTTGCATATATCTAAATAATTATAGGGTTTGCGTCATTATTAGGTAAAAATCTTAATTGTGAAATTAAGTTTTCCTGGTCTGTGTAATGTATGAAAATACTTGCGACAGATGGCGCAGGCGTCACCCAAAGACGTTAAGTATGAATGTGTTATCGAAATTAGCAGTCAGGAGCAATTGTCACGATGGCTGAATTGGCAAAGCATCTGGGCGGTATCCAAGAGATGCAGGTTCAAATCCTGCTCGTGACTGTTATTTTCGATTTCACATTTTTCACTTTGTGTTTAATGTATAGTGCTAAGCATGTCAAATGCTAAAAATATATATAACAATATCTAAATATTTATAGGGTTTGCGTCATTATTAGGTAAAATCTTAATTGTAAAATTAAGTTTATCTGGTCAGTGTAATGTATGAAAATACTTCCGACAGATGGCGCAGGCATCGCCCAAAGACATTAAGTATGAATGTGTTATCGAAATTAGCACTCGGGAGCAATTGTCACGATGGCTGAATTGGCTAAGCATCTGGACGGTATCCAGGAGATACAGGTTCAAATCCTGCTCGTGACTGTTATTTTCGATTTCACATTTTCCACTTTGTGTTTAATGTATAGTGCTAAGCATGTCAAATGATAAAAATATACATAAAAATATCTAAAGAATGAGAAGTAATTCCGACAAAACCATGGTTTTCAAAATATCATAAAATTACTAAACGAGCTACTTCAGTAATTTATCGCTTACGCCTTGGACATTCATGTACTCCTGTTCATCTGGCCAAAATACGGGTTAGAGATTCATCATTGTGCGAATGTGGACTGGACGAAGGAACACCCGACCATATTTTTTTTAACTGCCCCAATAATTCTCATTCTCTTTATGATCTTCTTCCTTCATCTATTCCTCTTCCTTCTGACTTCAAATCTCTTTTACGTTATGTTGACTCTCCGTTTATACATACACTCAGCGATTTTATTATCAACAGTAACATTAAATTATGATCTTCTTTTCTACGTCTGCATTTTCGATTTATTCATGATCTTTCACAAAGCCAAAGTTTAAACAAAAAAAATATATTTATCAATTCAATAAAAATTAAAAAAAAAAAAAAAAAAAAACCTGACATTGGCGAAATCATCGGGACCGCCAAAATGAAGAATTGAATCTAAAGAATGACAGTTATTTAAATTTATGAAACCAAATTATATAAAAAATATTCAGCGTTAAAATTAACAAAGAGTATATAATATGTACAGGGTCTGTCGTAAATAAAAGATAACCTTTTAATTGGAGGTAGCCTTGATATCAAGCTGCAATAAAAGCGACTTTTTATTTTAGGGTTGCCAACAGTGTGAAAATCGTAAACATATTTCTTTTTACTTCTTTGCTCATTCATTCGGTCACCATTTCCACAAAGTAACTTATTTTTATGTTTATTTTCTTTTGTGTCTCACTCCTGGATACTTGTTTTATTTTATTGAATTACTATTTTAGACATTATTAATGAAAAATATGGTAAAATTTTACATTTTAAGCATTTTGTATTTTTTTTCTTTATGCCAAAATTTTAACATTGACTGTGAAAAAAGAATGTACTACGCTACAGCTGCCCATTATCTTAAAAACATGCCTAGTTTATGTCTCAGATCTAAAAGGGTGAATATTTCATTACGTGCATATTTTGGTTCGGACTATAAAGAATATATAATACACTAAAAAAATTTAAACCGTATATTGTTTATTTGTAGCATAATTGGGGTTCTATTAGACGCAACCCTTAAAATATTGTATTTTTTATTAGAAAACTAAATTTAAAATACAAATTCAAAAATCTAATTACCGTCCGTGTCCCCTTTTCCGGATTTTAGTAAATACATGCATTTAAATGATATTATTACTGGAAGAACTAGGTTTTCATTATGTTTTAGGATAGTGGGATAGTAATAAACATTCTGCTGCTTTGTTGTTAATTAAAGAACATATTTAACAGGCATTGGTCAACTTTAAAAAATGTCCTTGCACTGCCCTATAACTACCGTTAGGCGACATGTTCGGTCCGATATTTTAATATTTTGAAGTACCTATGCAGTGTCAGTCACTTCAAATATTCGGCGTAGTCAGTGCCTGTTCACCAAGCTGTGTATATGCGTCTAAGTGTCAATCTTACTCTGTTAAGTAGAAATCTCCAGCCCTCCGAGTGGTTTATCATGTAATATTCCTGCACACCATTTGTTTTCAAAAAGGTAATTATACTATTATTTTTCTTGTGTTTTGTAAAAATATGATGGAACTAAAGTATATTTTTACATAAATCAATTTTCACGCCTTTACCTGCATTAATAAAAGCACAATTTTAAAAAAACTTGTAACTCTTATGGTAATTAGGTTTACTACAACAGTTATTTTTTTACAAAATCTTACTTATCATCCATCCATCCATCAGCCTTTCAACGTCATCCACTGCTGGACCTAGGAGGTACTATAAAACGTACAGCAGATGCTGCAGTTGCTCAAGGTAAGGACATTGCTAATTTAGATTCTTTTGTTAATGTCCTTACAAGTAAACAGAAAATATTGAAATAAGGGTGGTTGATGATTACCATATATACGAAAAAGATCTGATGATCTGAGATGTTGTTTAGAGAAGCAAGTTATTTTAACTACATTAATGAAGACTGCTTAGATACAAAAGTTGTAGGAAAATTACGATACGTATAACAAAATATCGAAGAAACTAACAAAGAAACCGACATCTCAAGAAAAAGTAGCTCAAAAGTCATTATTAATTTAAACATTCTTATAAATCCAGTTAGTAGAAGCAATACTAAAGTCTGCAGACTTTCTGATATAGGACAGTAAACTTCATTTAAATTTAGATGCTAATGTTAATGAAATGCTATCTAAATACAATATGTCAAATTTTTACTTACTTAGTTTTTAATAAAAAGCTGATTTACAGATTCTGAATGCTATTTATCATTACCATTTCCATTTACCTCATTCCCATAAATACTATTCTCATTACCGTAATTGTAATCTCATTACCATTTCTCAAAATAAAACAATCTTCAATATCTCAGTTACTAAAAGTCCGATTACTGTCCCTTTAGTATATTTGTCCTTCTAACATTAATCTCTTTCTAAACAACATGTAAAGAACATGTTTAAGAACATTTTTTTTACGAATGGTAAAAAACCCAAATATGTACGAAATGAAATATTCACCCAAAAAGGTATCATGCATGCGTACTTTACAAGAAATATTAGTTACACGAGCGAAAGTAGCAAGGTGTTTTGATTTAAAGACATGTATCAAATCACGATGATTTGGGCTCCTAAACTTTATAACATGATTTTATTCAATAAGAATTCGCTACTTTGTCCCTAAATTGTCAATTTAACGTTTAACTGTGCCGCAGAATTAATTTTATTTTCATAGTTATAAATTGCACGCGACTAGCTAGTACTACAAGATAATTTCATAATCTTTAATCAAAAACTAGGTATCCTATTTTTAAAAGGATACAGCATAATAATTGATTGAATGAGGTGACACTTGGCGGAAGTCCATTGTTAATTTTGTCCAATGTTGTTGCCGAGCGTTCTTGAGAATTCCTCGTTTAGAAGCGAAACACGTGTCCAATTTATGTTTGGATTTTTGGTGTTTTTGATGTCCAATTTATAATAGTAACAGCATAATAATACAAAAATGTACAAACACGACAACAAAGGGCCCTCCTTGCGTGTAAAAAAAAACGGACTATTGATGTTGGATGTTACTTGAAAGAAGTGCACTGACCCTTTCACACTCCTCTAAGTAAGAAAGATGGCGGCACTTTTTGTGTTTTTATCGTTAAAATGCATTTCTCTCTAGACCCGTGTGATTTTGAACTTCACGTGCGCTAATTCTAAACGTTTTTACGGGATTTATACCATGTAAATTTTTACTTACGAGTTTCCGATATTTCGGCACTGTTGCAAGCGCCATGATCACGGAGCAACTGAAGTCCTTGCGGGTGGGAATAGTTTTTATTATTCTGCGGTTAGAAATATCTGTCTACCCGCTTTCTCACTCGTTTATGACACGCAACACTATCTATGGAACCACTACCACTGGTCTCACTCACGTATCGAGCTCGATCACGACACACAACACTTACGGTGTCGACCCTGGTTTTTGAGGTGTTTTTCTTCTTCTTTGTACATAGACGAATCACGGGACGCCAGGTGCTAGATAATTGAAAACCATCTTCACGGTTGAAATTTTTGTATTTCGTGATTTCAATGGCTTCTCTCACCAATCTGGGTATATAGTGGCGTTCTGTCGAAAGTATCTGAGGATTATGTAAATTCTCGATGTAGTGACTCGTTCCTGCCTCCAAAAGGTGTTGTGCTATCGCCGATTTTCCTGGGTCATTGTTTTTATAAGCCCTAATGTGTTCTTTCATTCGACATGCTACAGTACGCTTAGTTTGGCCAATGTATGAACTTCCACAGCTACAGTCCACTTTGTACACACCTGGTCTTTCCAATGGGAAATAATCTTTCGGAGTGCGCAATAGCTGGGAAATCTTTTTTAAAGGAGTGAAAATCGTTTTTACTGAATACTTATTTAAAATATTTGCGACCTTATCTGTCACTCCTTTAACATATGGTAAATAAGCCGGCTGTCGTTCTACCTGAATGGGTCTTGCCTTCGTTTTTTGTCGTGGTGGAGGGAGCTGTCCTTTATAACCATTCCTCCGTAGAACTGCGCTTACATGTTGTAGTTCATCCGTGACATGTTCCTTGTCACACAAATTAAAAAAAGAAAAAAAGATTTCCCAGCTATTGCGCACACCGAAAGATTATTTCCCATTGGAAAGACCAGGCGTGTACAAAGTGGACTGTAGCTGTGGAAGTTCATAAATTGGCCAAACTAAGCGTACTGTAGCATGTCGAATGAAAGAACACATTAGGGCTTATAAAAACAATGACCCAGGAAAATCGGCGATAGCACAACACCTTTTGGAGGCAGGAACGAGTCACTACATCGAGAATTTACATAATCCTCAGATACTTTCGACAGAACGCCACTATATACCCAGATTGGTGAGAGAAGCCATTGAAATCACGAAATACAAAAATTTCAACCGTGAAGATGGTTTTCAATTATCTAGCACCTGGCGTCCCGTGATTCGTCTATGTACAAAGAAGAAGAAAAACACCTCAAAAACCAGGGTCGACACCGTAAGTGTTGTGTGTCGTGATCGAGCTCGATACGTGAGTGAGACCAGTGGTAGTGGTTCCATAGATAGTGTTGCGTGTCATAAACGAGTGAGAAAGCGGGTAGACAGATATTTCTAACCGCAGAATAATAAAAACTATTCCCACCCGCAAGGACTTCAGTTGCTCCGTGATCATGGCGCTTGCAACAGTGCCGAAATATCGGAAACTCGTAAGTAAAAATTTACATGGTATAAATCCCGTAAAAACGTTTAGAATTATAAGTGACCATGAAAGTTTGAAATTCTATATTTCACGTGCGCTCTCGTTTACTCTGTTCTTTTTACGGTTAGTATTTTTTTAAATCGGATTTGGTTAGCCTTGTGATTTGAACTAGTTTACTAAAGTCGGAATTTTAATTCGATTCCAGATTTGACAATTTCAGTGTTGCAACGTTATGACAAGTACTAAATAGTGACGTTGCGAAATTATTCGATACGGAAATGGAATATTTCCGGATCGATTCCTCTCGTCTATAGTAGTATATCTAAACAACTACTACTTTAATAGAAACTAAGTATATCAGGAAATTAAATATTTCTGAACGGATAATTTAGTTATGACGATTAATTTTATTTAGGATCTGAGAGTTTTCTTTAATAAATTAAATATTTTATTTTATAAATCGTCGCCGTCGTCGCTATCGCTGTCACTTTCTGTAACATTTATTATAAATGTGTCTATGATATTGTCAATTAACATATCTAGCCTACTCATTTTTTCCTCTTCTTTGACAACATGGGATACGCATTTAGACCATTCGGTAGCCGTAATTTTTTGAATGCCTTCCACATATCAATTTCTCACGTC
The DNA here is from genome assembly GCA_948253155.1 of Leucoma salicis. Taxonomy (NCBI): domain Eukaryota; kingdom Metazoa; phylum Arthropoda; class Insecta; order Lepidoptera; family Erebidae; genus Leucoma; species Leucoma salicis. The sequence goes on from OX411812.1 coordinate 3,606,483, forward strand.
TGTCAATTTGAAGGTTTTATTATTTTGAGCTACATGCCCCTTTACCTGCGCCCATATTAATTCGATAGGGTTCAGCTCGCAATGGTAAGGGGGCAGTCTTAAAACCGTGATCCCATGTTGTGCTGCCATTTCGTCTACAGCGTACTTATTAAAAGACTCGTTATGTGGAATCAGTTAAAAGTAAAAGCGTAGCTTTAACCATATCTGGTTCGTAATGAATATTTTTATTTAAAAGCCAGTCTTGAATTGCAGCTTTTTTCCAGCTGTTTTTGGTGCCGTTTCCAATTTTCGGGAGTGGCAAGGTGCATTATCCATCACCACAATTGAGTTTGGTCTTAATTTTGGTAAGACTCCAGCGAACCACTCCTCAAAACTAACTGCATTCATCTCATTATGGTAATCTTCACAATTTTTCTTTGCTTCAAAAATCATGAGCCCCTCTTCCAGGAAGCCTTCTTCACTACCTATATGGCTAATTATGAGACGTTTGCCTTTTCCAGATGGATTTTTTAATCCAGTGGTCAGTCCATCCAAAAACGCTTGCCGAGATGATGTGACTTTCTTGTCCACCCAAGTTTTTTTTACAGTATGACCTAAAAATAAATATAGTACATGAATATTCAATATTACTATTAAATTTAATGTAAAATGTATATAAATTCAAAACGTTAGCCTTACCTGCGTTAACCCAAGTTTCATCTTGATAATATATATGTCTCCCTTCTCGTCGAAACTGACATATAGATCGCAAGTAACGCTGGCGCCATGTTATTATATCTTTTTGATCAATAAGTGTGCTCTTGCGTGACCGTGCAACAAATTTAAAATTAAGATGCTTCAAAATTTTTCTGAGGGTGTCTTTGGAAACCTTGGGCATTTCTGGATCATCGGTCATCACTTGTAAAATCTAAAATAGTTAATTTTGTAATAGTTTGGAATCATTAGTTATATATAAATGATGTACGTATAAAATAATACTGTCTGACTGATTGACTAACCTTTGCAATGGTTGGAGGTTCATTTCGGTAAAAGAACTGATGAACAATTCTGCGTATTGCGGAGAATGTAAATTCATCAATTTTATCTTTGAAACTTCGCTTTGGTCCAGTTTTTTGAGGAGGAGTTAGCGGCGTACCTTTATTTACTTCCTTCAAAACGTTACAAACAGAGCGTGAGGTTATTCCCAATATGTCAGAAACTTTGCTCATACATTCATCTTCTTCCACAACTTCAAAGGCCTCCAATTGCGCAGAAGTTTCATTTTTCACGTACTTGTAGGCGTTGCGGATCATTACTTTTTCAGTAACAGTGAAAGCTTTTCGTGGACGTTTTTTTCTTGGGGACAAGAAATCATCCACGTCTTTTTGTGATGTACTTGGCTGAGGATCCATTTTGATGGAAAACCAAAACAAATAGATTCACTCAAAGTTCACAAAAAACTATAAACGTATTAATTATATTCGTGCAGTTAGACTGGGAGAATGAAGCCGAATGACAAGATAAACAAAATGGCGATAGCTGCACGAGCGCGCACGGGTTGCCAATACAGAAAACTATCTAGGCCCTTTTATTATAAGTTTTGTTTTTAATATAAAAAACAAAAATATTAACTTTTTATAAAATAAAGCAGCGGTTACTAATTAATAAATAATTATTATGAATAATTATGTATTTATTAAAATAAAAATCAATAATTTAGTCTTTAATTGGCACACCAATATTATGATTACATAAACATAAATCGCGATTGTTTATCGATTTTTGTGTTCATCACTACACTATTAATATGTGGTATCATTATTTTACAAAATGACAGTAGCTAATGTCAAATGTGGAATCGAATTATAATTCCGACTTTAGGTACTCCTGACGACTTTGCTCATCGTTATATTTTTTTGTAAACAGTTAGTGAATCGGGGAATGTGAAATAGACAGTGTACTTCTTCTGAGTAACGACGAAAATCGATGGTCATTTTCACTCCTTTGCTGTCGTGTTTGTTCATTTTTATGTTGTATCACTTGAGGGCCTTATGTTGTCGTGTTTGTTCGTTTTTATATGTTATATTTTATGTTGTATCCTTTTAAATTTGGAATTCTCTAGTTTTTGTTTATAAATTTTGAAATAACTTTGAAGTACTTACTAGTCGGATTTCAATTTATAACTATAAAAATAAAACAGGGCCCCAACTCTGCTAATTTTTCAAATTTGACCGATAGAACACCGATAGAATTCTATCGGCACCATAAGTTGGTATCATGCTAAATTGCCACTGTTATCGCAATAGAATCGCAATAGAAAGGTGCTCGGGTTGCAATTATAATAAAACGTGTCACCCCTATTTCTTTCCCTAAAACTGTCATCAAATAAAAATGTTTATATAAGCAAATTATGTGTCTAAAAACATATTAAATATATTTTTAAAATTATAAACGTTACTAAAGAGCTCATATAAAGCCTAAAACATTAAATTTATATTTATGTATTGTGACCATGGAAGTATCATGTTTGTGACAAAAAGAAATATGTCAACCTGTTACAGTGTGTCGTCATAGACTACGTATATAACTTCTCTCTATGGTGTGTTGTCGTCTCAATCCCACGTGCGAATATGTCAAAGCAACAAAACTGCAAATAAACGTAGTGGTTATATTCTCTTCACCTGCAAATATATGAATGGTAAGTAATAAAAACTCAATACCTACTATTTTCATATAGGTAATTCATTAATTTTCCCGCCAATCGTCATGTACCAGAACATGCTGCTTAGTTTTGGCCTCCCGTGCCGTGAAGTATTGCATTCGGTTCTCATACAGGAAAATTATGATTCGTAAGATTAACAGTCTGGGTATCTTTTATCAATTAATTGTGTTTAGGTATACCGTTCCCCGCGACACAGGGGTTTTTTGCAAGGTTGGGTGCTATCTTTTAAATATGTATGCCTGCAGTTATGGAGGGAGATACTCCTGCTACGAATATTGAAAATGCTATTCCGTGAGTTTCCTTTTTAGAACGTTTTTTCATCTCCTTTATTTTCACTACAACATTGTAGAATCATCGATATCATCAGCATGACTACGACTTTCCTCAGGTGTCAGTATTTGCAATATTAATATATTATTTGTAGAGTTTGCAATATTAAGCAAAGCACAACATGCATTTATAATTTTGCCTGCACTAACAGGGCTATAGTGTAAAGCACGTGTTGCAAGCAAACATCTAAAAATAGATAAAAAAAAACTAAGTATATAGAAAGTCTTGTGGTATTAGTAACTGTATGTATACGTGCTTTCAGTATCCCAATACAGCGCTCCACTGTATTGCAAGCAGTTACATGCTTCATATAAAAATTGTGTTCTGGTGTACTCTCTACAGTATTAAGGATAGGGTTTATAAGGGTTTTTCTACGAGGATATCCACTATCTCCTAAAAATTGTAATTCAATTTAATATATACGAGTATGGTAATAAAAATATTCAAAAGGTAACCTAGGCCGTCTGGGGCCGGCTTTTGAATTGTTCCACCCCTCTCTACCTATGGGAGTCGTAAGAGCCGACTGAGGGAATACCGGGGGAGTGGGCAGCAGCACTCCCTCGAGTATTAACAACATCAACTGCGATCGCCAACCCGCCTGCCAAGCGTGGCGATTACGGCATTATCCCCCATGAAGGGACCGCTCCGTGTGGCGTTCTCTTTTGGAGGCCTACGTCCAGCAGTGGACGTTGAAAGGCTGATGGATGGATGGATGGAACCTTTATTATACCTAATAAAAACCCTTGTTCACCGTTATCCGCAAGTTGACTCAAATGCTGACTGAGTGGATGATGCTGCCACACATTTGAGTCATGGGTAGAGCCCGAGTTGCTGGCGTCTACACACAATATATTTAATTTTGAATCATAAATCTGTAAATAATCATCATCATCATCAGTGTGTGCGACTGCTGGTCATGAGGTTTCGAGTTCGATCCCCTCAGTGCAACAGACAGAGAATTTTGCGAGACACTGTGCAGAATACTTTGGCCGACCAACGTTTGGTATGATCCTGTAGCATAAAAAGCTAATGCTATCAAAACCTGCAATGAAATCATTGGATTTAGAGTCACATTTATTAAAGACCTGTTTAGTGTAATAATAGACGTTTTACTAAAAAGCAATGAACAACTAAATTGTTATGCAACCTTCATCTCTACCGATATGGCATCCTGCTGTCGTGTCCTCGGAATGTGTGGAGTGCTCTTCCACTAGATTCCTCACGAGGTCCTTATTAAGACGAAACGTTTTTACGAATGTTGTCTCCGAGAGGGTCTGTGTTCGCCCTCAACAAGGTCTGAGTTCGCCGCAGTCTGATATTCTCTGCACGTTGGTTATCTTCTAAAGCAGCCAACTCTAGTATATTCCATCTAAGAAGGGCCATTTTACCTAGGTTTGGAATACAATTAAACAAAATTTATTTAAAGAAATAAGGATTTAGGTACTTTGTGTATTTATATAATGCTTACCTCTTTATTAATTGATATAATTCATATTTAGATATTTTTATATATATTTTTAGCATTTGACATGCTAAGCACTATACATTAAACACAAAGTGAAAAATGTGAAATCGAAAATAACAGTCAGGAGCAGGATTTGAACCTGCATCTTCTGGATACCGTCCAGATGCTTTACCAATTCAGCTATCCTGACAATTGCTCCTGACTGCTAATTTCGATAACACATCATACTTAACGTCTTTGGGTGACGCATGCGCCATCTGTCGGACGTATTTTCATACATTATACCGACCAGGTAAACTTAATTTTACAATTAAGATTTTTACCTAATAATGACGCAAACCCTTTAAATATTTAGATATTTTTATATATATTTTTAGCATTTGACATGCTAAGCACTATACATTAAACACAAAGTGAAAAATGTGAAATCGAAAATAACAGTCAGGAGCAGGATTTGAACCTGCATCTTCTGGATACCGTCCAGATGCTTTACCAATTCAGCTATCCTGACAATTGCTCCTGACTGCTAATTTCGATAACACATCATACTTAACGTCTTTGGGTGACGCATGCGCCATCTGTCGGACGTATTTTCATACATTATACCGACCAGGTAAACTTAATTTTACAATTAAGATTTTTACCTAATAATGACGCAAACCCTTTAAATATTTAGATATTTTTATATATATTTTTAGCATTTGACATGCTAAGCACTATACATTAAACACAAAGTGAAAAATGTGAAATCGAAAATAACAGTCAGGAGCAGGATTTGAACCTGCATCTTCTGGATACCGTCCAGATGCTTTACCAATTCAGCTATCCTGACAATTGCTCCTGACTGCTAATTTCGATAACACATCATACTTAACGTCTTTGGGTGACGCATGCGCCATCTGTCGGACGTATTTTCATACATTATACCGACCAGGTAAACTTAATTTTACAATTAAGATTTTTACCTAATAATGACGCAAACCCTTTAAATATTTAGATATTTTTATATATATTTTTAGCATTTGACATGCTAAGCACTATACATTAAACACAAAGTGAAAAATGTGAAATCGAAAATAACAGTCAGGAGCAGGATTTGAACCTGCATCTTCTGGATACCGTCCAGATGCTTTACCAATTCAGCTATCCTGACAATTGCTCCTGACTGCTAATTTCGATAACACATCATACTTAACGTCTTTGGGTGACGCATGCGCCATCTGTCGGACGTATTTTCATACATTATTTTCGATTTCACATTTTTCACTTTGTGTTTAATGTATAGTGCTTAGCATGTCAAATGCTAAAAATATATATAAAAATATCTAAATATTTAAAGGGTTTGCGTCATTATTAGGTAAAAATCTTAATTGTAAAATTAAGTTTACCTGGTCGGTATAATGTATGAAAATACGTCCGACAGATGGCGCATGCGTCACCCAAAGACGTTAAGTATGATGTGTTATCGAAATTAGCAGTCAGGAGCAATTGTCAGGATAGCTGAATTGGTAAAGCATCTGGACGGTATCCAGAAGATGCAGGTTCAAATCCTGCTCCTGACTGTTATTTTCGATTTCACATTTTTCACTTTGTGTTTAATGTATAGTGCTTAGCATGTCAAATGCTAAAAATATATATAAAAATATCTAAATATTTAAAGGGTTTGCGTCATTATTAGGTAAAAATCTTAATTGTAAAATTAAGTTTACCTGGTCGGTATAATGTATGAAAATACGTCCGACAGATGGCGCATGCGTCACCCAAAGACGTTAAGTATGATGTGTTATCGAAATTAGCAGTCAGGAGCAATTGTCAGGATAGCTGAATTGGTAAAGCATCTGGACGGTATCCAGAAGATGCAGGTTCAAATCCTGCTCCTGACTGTTATTTTCGATTTCACATTTTTCACTTTGTGTTTAATGTATAGTGCTTAGCATGTCAAATGCTAAAAATATATATAAAAATATCTAAATATTTAAAGGGTTTGCGTCATTATTAGGTAAAAATCTTAATTGTAAAATTAAGTTTACCTGGTCGGTATAATGTATGAAAATACGTCCGACAGATGGCGCATGCGTCACCCAAAGACGTTAAGTATGATGTGTTATCGAAATTAGCAGTCAGGAGCAATTGTCAGGATAGCTGAATTGGTAAAGCATCTGGACGGTATCCAGAAGATGCAGGTTCAAATCCTGCTCCTGACTGTTATTTTCGATTTCACATTTTTCACTTTGTGTTTAATGATATAATTCAATTCACTTTAGAAAACTTTCTTATATTTCGCTCTTACTGACGTGGCCCCACTGTAAATTTTTCAAATTTTGAAGGTAAAGCACCGATAGAATTCTATCGGCACCATAAATTGGTATCATGCTAAATTGCCACTGGTATCGCAGTAGAATCGCAATAGAAAGGTGCTCGGGGTTGCAATTATAATAAAACCTGGCACCCTTCCTTTTTCCCCGAAATTAACATTAAATAAATTTGTCTATATAAGCAAAATATGTGTTCTAAATATGTACAAACATTTTAAATATGTCTTTAAAATAGCCTGTGTAACTAAAGTGCTCATAAAAAGTCAAAAACATAAATTTTATGTGTATACGTCCATGATTGTAACACAAAGAAATGTCAAACTTTACATAGTTTATTTACTGTACACGTCTAAGGATGAAGTTTGTATGTTGTCGTTGTGATCCCGTGAAAGTTATAGCAATAAAAGTACAACAACAAATTAAATAATGATTCATGTAGCCAAATTACGGTCCTAATCAACTTTTTAGAATTGCATAAGGAACTGACAGTCATCATTACAACCGTACCACCAAAGGGCGTAAATTGACGAAACGACGTTGTGCGGAATTGGTGTCTGCATATTGCCCGAATAAAACTGTGACGGAATAGCGTATACCTAATAAGTAATAAAACTATCAATTTTTTCCTTAGCATATAGGTAATTCATAACTTGTCCGCTAATCGTTCCTTTTGTGCATGGATTTTGCGCATGTATTAGAACATGCTTAGTTTTGGCCTTGTTGCAGCATGCTACAGCTAATTATAGTTATGAAAATATTTCCTTAATAGTGAAAAGGAAAAATGCATTAAAAGATCAATTAAAACAACATAAAACTAAGATGAACTGATAAAAAGTCAGACATATTTATTTGTAACAACGAGCAATATTATTAATAACTGATTATACCATAAATAAAATAGTAAATTTAATGTGATAACTAATCAATGCATCTCTCCACAGCTTGTATCCAAAAGCCTGTTGCAGATTTCAGTAGTGAATGATATAAGTATACGTCAGTTTATTTGTGAAAGCGACTCAAGAACATCATTGCATGTACTTAAATATAATAAATAATTTGCAACGTGTATAATATAAACCTTATTGACTTTAATTAAGTATATATATGTGTATATAAATACCCTGTTATGATAAGATAGCGAAATGATGTAGATTATTGAATATGGCTATATGCCTACTGAATGAGGTGAATCTCTGCACGAGTTTCTTCGCGTGTTAATAGAGACACAAATACATTTATGGTGTTAGCGAAATTATGCAACACCCAACGTGATATTTTTATTATATATTTATTTCACGATAATTTAATCTGAAAATACATAGAATTCTTATCCAAACTATGATTATGTATATATTTTAGTATGCTGCCCCATGTTAGTAACTGTAGGTACATAGTTTCTAATCTACTTAAAAGGTGATTTCAGTATACAAATACAGAGCTCCACTGTATTACGAACAGTCACTTGCTTCATATAAAAATAACTTATACTCTGGTGTGCTCTGAAAGAATGTCCACTATTACTTATAAATTATAAGATATGTTGCTATAATCTCTGCTATCATTACTGCACCTCCTGAGCTTGACTGCATAGTTGGTGTAGTGGTTTAAATACTGGCCCCCCGCCCGAGTGTTGTGGGTTCGATTTCCACACAGGACAACTCTTTGTGTTTTCCACAAATGGTTGTTCTGAGTCGGGGTGTACTATGTGTCCGTGAAATTATATATTTTTAAAGTTCCCGTGATACAAGGATTATTCCCTAGTGCAGGGTGTAGTCTTTTTAAAAAAGAAAGAAACGTGAAACTCATGATCACTATTATCTGCAAGTTGACTCAAGTGCCGACTGATTAGATGATGCTGCCACACATTTGAGTCATGGGTAAAGCCTGGGCTACTGGCGTCTACATACAATATACCTACTTAATACTGAATCAAAGATCGGTAGATAACCATAAAGAAAACAGTAAGCAGCTAGTTATATTAGATTATTTTGCGATGTTGATACTTATTTTCAATAGCTAGGTAGCGTATAGAAACTTTCTTCGTGATTAATTTTAGAAAATAATCCTTTAAAATACTATTAGTATCTACCAAAAGAAACAGGTAGGCAGGTACATTCTATATTTACATAATGCTTATATCTTTACTAATCTAATTTATATCACCTTAGAAAAACTATTTATACTTCGCTTTTACTTACTCAAATTGTACAAAATGCTCACAAAAAGGTATAGGTAGTTGTTGTTGTAAGATCTGTTAAAATTTAGCATAATACCAAAAACAAAAGGCCAGTGGTAAGCCACTAGCTACCAAGTTACCGATTCTTGTCATTTGTGCCGCTGACGTGCCGGTGGCATGCCGATCGCAGGTCGTTGAATTAGTAGAGTACCAAAAGTGACATTAGGTAGCGATTGGCCGCGATTGCGATACCGATAGAAGCTCGTTGCGTTACGCAGTTTGGGGCCCTGAGTGCGGACCTCATTCAATTGACACAGTCGCGATATACAGTTTTTTTTACTGTGTAATATTTTAATGTACCTACCTAATTAAGTTTTTGTATATCCAGACTGTGAAAATAAAATACTTTTTTTTCTTTCCTTCTTTCAATTACTTAAAGTCACAAATTTCTATATCACATTCCGTTTTACCGTATTGGGTGACCCACATTATAGAATATCATATTTTCACATAATTTATTCATATAAACACAAAGTGAAAAATGTGAAATCGAAAATAACAGTCAGGAGAAATTATCGAAATTAGCAGTCAGGAGCAATTGTCAGGATGGCTGAATTGGTAAAGCATCTGGACGGTATCCAGGAGATGCAGGTTCAAATCCTGCTCCTGACTGTTATTTTCGATTTCACATTTTTCACTTTGTGTTTAATGTATAGTGCTAAGCATGTCAAATGCTAAAAATATATATAAATATTTAGTCATATATTCAGCTACTTCCTGAGGCTCTTTGCTCAAATAAAATAAACAAACAAGTGGAAAAAGCAAGATTTATTAAGAACATAAATCGAACCTGCATCCTTACAACAAGCGCCAAATTTTTGTTCCGGCTCTTCATATGGGTTTTATCCCGCCACTATCCGTGAACTAAAAAACTATAATATGGTTGTCTGTAAAGTCGGTTAACAGACAATAATTTTACGTGATAACGTCATATAATTTAACATAAACAATTTAAATTTCATAAATCATGATATCAATCGCAAACAATAATTAAATTTGTTTATTAATACTAAATTATAATAAATTTAAGTACAAATTAAAATATGTCCTCATCCTCTCTCCTACGGAACTATGTTGCTGTGCCCGACAGGGTCCATAATTGTATCTACAATCTCAAGCCTACTACCTGTACACAATATCACATTATGGAATGCAATAAATAATTGAATTGAATTGAATATATATGTATTCTGAGAGTTTCACAAAATGTAATATTGATAGAAATCGAATGGTATATATAAAAAGGTACGATCGCGCGTGCTGCTATACAATAATTGAGATACGCGTGTTACCCGGGACGCGTTCGTGCAAAGAATGTGATGTGGGTCGGTCGGTCAGCACTACGGGCGGCCGCCTCCTTCCCGCAGACGCTCTTCAGCCCGCGGCTCTCTTGTGGCACGAACATCAAACAATGCATCGATCGCCATACATTTTTGGGAACGTGAGACTTTTTCATGCGTGCTGCCGGTGTTCATCGATTTATAAGACGTTATCACGTCAAAAAAAGACTAGTAAATACATAATATCCAAAAGTTAAAGGTGTGTGCTATAGACTGCATCTTGATCTGCATCTTAGGTTATCACTAATAGTAAGTGTAGTAATACTATAATATTATGTCGCATTGGCTGTGTGGGGCTGGCTTTAGAATTGTCCCACCCTTCTCTACCCACGGGAGTCGTAAGAGCCGACTGAGGGAATGCCGGGGGAGTGGGCAGCAGCAGTCCCTCGAGTATTAACAACATCCACTGCGATCGCCAACCCGCCTGCCAATCGTGGCGATTACGGCATTATCCTCCATGACGGGACCGCTCATTGTGGCGTTCACTTGGGGAGGCCTATGTCCAGCAGTGGAAGTTGAAAGGCTGACGGATGGATGGATGGATGGATGTCGCATTTGGCCGGACAACTGATGCCGGTCGGGTGAAAGATGCTACCTTGCCGATTGTTCGACTGGGCAGTGCACACCGACGCAGCAATGGAGGTCATGGTCAACTTGTTTATGTTTATGCTTATATATCTACTACCATTCTTACTAATCGTACTCTTTGTCTGTGGGATAGCTATTTTTGCTTAGAGATAATTTTATGTGTTAATATATACAGGGTGTTTCGCAACCCATATAACACCAGAAGAACATCGTAACCAGTATCGAATAGGGATTACGAAAATCTATTTTTTTCTTTTTTCTGAGAGCATGAAAAAAAACAATGACAAAAAAAAAATTATGTTTAAGTTAACCAAAATGTTACTTACCACTAAAAGTATAATCGCCACGCCCTCCTGCCTACATCGATTTCATTGATGTAATTTACGCGAAACAGCCGCACCGCCCGCACCACTAACATAAAAGACACGGCCGCGGGTAGGTAACTATGCTATTATTACGTCTATACGTTCCTCGATTGTCTTAAATCTTGTTTACCACCGACATCGATGGATTTTAGACACCGTTTCAAAAAATTTACTATAATTCCTAGGACTGCACTATAATTTTTTAAGGAATTAAAGGCTGCAAGGATCCTGGCCCGCATCTCATCCTCCGACTCGCACTGTGTTCGCAATACGCGCTCTTTTATGTGACCCAACAAAAAAAACCAGAGGCAAAAGGTCAGGTGAGCGGGTGGCCAAGCAACTGGTCCTCCACGTCCAATCCAACGTGCACCATACTCTGCATGAAGGTATTCCCTCACGGCGAGAGAAAAGTGTGGAGGAGCCCCGTCTGTCGCGTCATCGCAAACATTACACGAATATGTACCTAACCATTGGAATGCCTGCCGCAAAGGCAGTGGAACCACGAGGCCGAGCGAAATTTTCCTTGTAATCCCTTCGAGCTTCATTGTAGTTAGAGTTAGATCTGCCTAGACACAAGCATTTCGAACTATTCCTCATTAGAGTACATTTTCGAAAAATTTCACTAACAAACACAAAAAATCACAACCGAACTGATCTGAAATACCCGTGTGACTAACTAATTTTATTTAAATAAAACTAGGTAGGTAAGTAACCAATTCATTTATTTAGTTACCTAGTAATATACTCAATAATAAAGGCTATGTTTACATGATAAGGACATTATTTTATTATTGTTAACATTTTTTTGTAGTACGAACTGATAAGATTTGCTGTAATTTTTAATTAATTAATCAGAGCTATAATTCTAATTAATTGCTATTAAATCTCAGCTTGTAATGAATTTGTTACATTGTAATAGTAATTCAAATTATCTGATTGTGCTATTAAATAATGTCGATACTGGTAATGCTCTATTAATAAATATTCCAAAAATGGTTTAATTTAGAATTAAATTCTGATCAGACTATTTCCAAGGCAAATCTTTTCATTTAAATTCTCTTTCTTTTATTGTTCATGAAATCCTTAGTGTGAACTAAACTTTAGCAATAGGTACTTTAGGACTCGTCGGCGTTCTAATGTCGCCATTTGTCAAAGAAAAGTAGTCTTTCAAATTAAAATAGTAATTTAACGACAATATTTAAAGTATGTTTTCCCATACCATCGCTACCATGATACACGTGTTTCTATGTCCTTTGATACATGCCGCCTTCGCCACTATCGGTACCTATTTCATTTCAGTCAGTCACTGTAGAATACAACAACTGTACCTACAAAGTACAAATTATTTGTGAATTTTTATTTTTTATTTCTTGTAGTGGCAGACGAGCCACGGCCCATCTGTTGGTAAATGGTAACCGTCGCTAATAGACTCAACTATACCGAATATGAAATGAAAGAATAAACGGCTAACTCCTGCTACAGCCAAAACGCAACGATGTGCTTCATGGCCGGTCACACGGGAGATGGTGGTACCAACTCGCTCGGGCCCGATACCAAGTGAGTACTCCCACTTGGTACCCAGCCCTACCACCAGTTATGCAATGGATGATAATTGCTTACTTCCCTTAGCCGCCTCGTACGACACCCGTGGGAAAGAATGGGGTGGTGACACTTGTATTCTTAGTCCTTAGTAGTAGTTAGTTGTGTGGTGACACAAGGAGAAATGTGGTGAATGTGGAAAAAGAGGAGTTTAGTGCGACCGGGATTCGAACCTGCGTCCCTTCCAATCCGGGGAAGTGCTCTAAGCCGCTGAGCTATCGCACTGACCTTCGGCAATACCACGTTTCTACATCCATACATCCATCCATCAGCCCTTCGACGTCCACTGGCCTCCCCAAAGTGGGAGTACACGCTTGGCAGGTGGGTTGGCGATCACAGTGGATGTTGTTAATACTCGAGGAAATGCTGCAGCCCACTCCCCCGGTATTTTTTCCCTCAGTCGGCTCTTACGACCCCCATGGGTGGAGAGAGGTGGTACAATTATAAAGTTTCAACACAATTATTCCACACGGCATTTCTACATCACATTTGTCTTTACGACCCACGCCACCTATCGGACGCAGTTTCGATTCCCACTCGCACTAAAGTTCTCGTTTTCCACATTCACAAATAATTTGTACTTTAAAGTAGCTGAGCATGTCAAGTGCTAAAATACAGATCTAAACTGCACCTACAGTTTGTGCGAGTGTTAGTGGGTTCGCGTTTGAATCTCACACAGGAAAACAAATTTGGTAAAGATTTGACGAAGAGTAAAAGACTTCTCTCGTCACATCAACATCATCAGCTCTGGTTATCACTGATCACCAATAGGATTTATAGTTAAATTAAAGACGGTGAAAGAGATGATTATGTAATCTTAAGGTTTCGGTTTTTACCACCGATGGGTAAGTCATTAACAAAAATACTTATTAAATAATTGATTAAATAATTCATTGGCGGGAGACCAATAGACTCGACGAACGTAGCAGTGGCGCACGCGGCACGGACACGGACACGTTCCGACCTGCTGTTTTACGCCCGTAGGTACCTACCTAAATGTTTTGTAAACTCGACGACCAGGTCAACGCTCTCTCTATAATGAATGGTAACTTATTTATAGTGCCTAGACATTACGTAGTAATCGGGATCGTAAAAATTTGGCTAATATTTTATTAGGATTTTTAAAATATAATTTAAAAGTTTCATAACTTTTTACTTATGTTGTATTTTCTTTTGCCAACACTAGTAATGGATTCCTTATATGGACCTTAATATGCCTGAAATCGCTGGTATCGCTGGCCCTTAGAGTTACTCCCTGTATATACATGAACTCACGCCTGTTTCCCTGAGGGATAAGCAGAGACAACGGATTGTCACTTATTACGAGGCGGCCTTTCGTTGCCCAGTTTTAGCCAGCCACCGTGGGAATGAGAAGTGACGGGTGGCGAACCACGTCTATACTTCCACGGAATAATGTATATAATAATTAATATGTTAGAGTGGCGCGGACGAAGTAGGTATAATCTAGTTAGAAAAAATATTATATACGCAAAATAAATAAAAATATAACGTTATAATATAACGTTGTCACTCAATCAACCTTAGTCGACACATACTAATAGACCTGTCCTACACGTCCATTTTATATGACAGAGTTTTAGGATATCATGTTACGAACGTATTGTGCCTTGTTACTACTACATAACCTGTGTCAAAAAATAATATTGAATAGGTTAGACTCCAGAGAACGCCTACAGCTTGACATAACCAGGTCAAAGGCGATAGGAGTTTATTTCATAGGTGGATTACTGGACTAATTAGGTGTATATACCCAGTTTAGGTGAGTCTGTACTGTAACTGGAATTAGTAGGTACATAAAATTGTCGAAATTCCGTAAAAGTATATAATTATGTATGATTTGTTAGATTAGAATCTATTTATATATAATTATAGTTGCATTATTATATACTAGCCTTTGCCTCAAAGCTAGGTTTTAGGTTATATCTCAGGTTCCCGATATAGCAGCTGGATAAAATGTATACCAGTTTTTAAGTCTAATCAAGAGCTATCAAATAAAAGAGTTGCGTCAAAATATGTTCAGTAGTTTTTGCGTGATGCGCGAACGAACAAACAGACAAACAGATAAACACAAAAAATCTAAAAAAAATCGTTTTGTGTTTAGACACGCCTATATAACCTAATACAGTATTTTTCTCTCAAATATCTTAAATGTACAGACACAGCTCTGTTACAGCTTTATTAGTATAGATAAAAAATTCAAAGTCCTGACTGTGACTGAAAGATATATCAACGTACAGCCTAAACCGCTGGTCTTGGAGCCATGAAATTTATAGAGTGTGTTCTATGTGAAGTATTATATAGCTTTCTATTAAAAAAGGGTTTTTAAAAATTCCAATACAGATTAAAATAAATTTATTAGATACTTCTTTAACACAAATACGAAGTTTGCTGTGTCAGCTAGTTTGATTTAAGTATAATTTTTTAAGAACTTGTTTGTTGGGTTACATACGAACCGATACCCGAAATTTCAAGTGCCACCCACGACAACACTTTTCATTTTATTACTTCGCTTGTAAATTTATTTTTGCCTCAGTAAATCAAAAAAATCTAAGGTAAATATCAGAAAGTATTACTTCTTTGAAATTCCGTACACTCGAGGTAATGTTAGTAAATAAAACCGGTTCGACTGTCACAGTAAATTGGGACGTAAACATATTAAAATATACTGTTTGCTTAGTGCGGTGAACTTCAAGTTTACACATGATTTGTAGATATACGTGACCACTACCCAACTTTAGTTATCGCTTTGTTGCCATGAGAGCGAGATGATGCACCATCAATAAAATTAATGGTTGACTAGAAAGTTTTATATACAACAAAGGTTGATTGCAAGAATTCGAATTGTGGTGACAAGCAATTCCTTTAGCTTATGGAGCGGTTCCATTAGACGCCATACCGCACTGACTCCGAGAATCTTCTGCTTTAAAAAATTGCCAGACCATCGAAGATAAATGCAAACAAAAAATTGTATTTTTTATATTGTGCGGGTGGCAAGTAAGCATACGGCGCCCACCTAATAGTGAGCGATTACCGTAGCCTATAGATGTTACCAACATCAGAGGCATCGCTCACGCGTCGTCAACTCCAAGGAAAGAGATAGGAAGTGGAGAGGAAGGACAACATGGAGAGTATAAGGAGGGGGTTTGAGCTTCCGTCAGTCTCACTTACCTTTTTTTTTTTTTTTTTTATTTATTTTAGGTGGGCAGAAATGTCCTACCGCACACCCCGCTGCCCGGGGAGACAACGGGGTGAATGGGGCTCTCACCCACTAAAAACCCACCGTGCGCCTCCACCCGCCCTTGCTACGGCGGATCACGGGTACCGCGTCGTTACGACCGCGATCCGCAGGCGGCAGCCCCTACGGGCACCCTCTCTTGAGCGACGCCTCGCGCACTTGGGCGTCGCACCTTCGCGGTAGGCTTCCGCGGACGGCAGGGTACTCCCCGACCCCACCGTCCGCAGCCTCGGCTAGGGCGGCATCAGGCGCAAGTAAGCGCGCGCACGCCGCCCCTCGCGCCGGCGGCGAATCGGGTCCGCGAAGGAGGATTCCTCACGGGCCCTCTCCGCCACCTCCTTCCGCGAGATGACAGCCTCGCAGAAGGCGGCGACCGCGGTCCAGGCCCTGTCACTGCCAACCATCGCTCGCGCAACGGCCGGCAGCGACAGGTCCACGCCTATGACTGCAACGAGTTCCCGGCGCTGCACATCCCATGCCGGGCACGACTCGAGCGTATGCTGCGCCGAGTCCTCGTCGCAGTCGCAGTGGTGACAGCCTGGGGTCGTCTCCCTCCTTGCGATCGTGTGCAGGTATTTGCCGAAGCAACCATGCCCCGACAAAACCTGCACCAACCGGAAGGTGAGGATCCCGTGCTGCCGCCCTGCCCATTCTTCCAAGATCGGCCGGAGCGCCCCCACGGTCCAGAGACCGGCTCGGGGCGTCTCCAGCCGAGACTTCCACTTTAGGACGGTGGCGCGGCGGGCATCTTCCCGCCACGATGACATTACGCTCGGCGAGGGGCGGCTGCCCCCCGCCCGCGCCGTCGACGCCCGCCGATAGACGTCGGCGAGCACCTCCGCCTCCAGATCCCACGGGGGGGTTCCGGCCAACGCGCAGGCTGCATCGGTCGAGACCGTGCGGTACCCGCGTATTGCCCTGACCGCTACGACCCTCTGTGGACGCCACAGAAGGGCCCTATTACGAGCGGCCAGGGACTCCGCCCACACGGGCGCGCCGTACAGCGCCATCGACCGTACTACCCCCGCGTAGAGTCGTCGACACGCAAGACTCGGTCCGCCCAAATTCGGCATAAGTCGCCCGAGGGCGGACGCCGTGTTGACGAGCCTTGGCGCAAGACGGCGGAAGTGCTCGTCAAAGTGCCACCGTCCATCCAATACCAGGCCCAGATATTTGATGTGGGCCTGGATTGGCAAGCCCACCCCATTGACCGTTATCGAGGCGCTGGAGGGCGGGCCCCGTCGGCGCCCATGGAACAGTAGGGCCTCCGACTTTTCAAGGGCCACCCTAAGCCCCAGCGCCTCAATCCGCCTGACCACCTCCGCGGTACCTGAGGTGGCCAGCGTTGCCGCCTCCTCGAAGTCTCACTTACCTTATGAAACACAACGATAGGTGTACTAACGTTGATTTACGCTGAACATCCCTGCTCTCTAGGGTACTGGAGAGAGTTATCAACCGCCGACTTCTGCAGTACCTTGAGGATCATCAGCTGATCAGTGATCGCCCATACGGCTTTCGTCAAGGTCGGTCTGCTGGTGATCTTTTTGCGTACCTCACTCATCGCTGGGCAGAGGCCTTGGAAGGTGGGGGTGAGGCTTTGGCATTCAGCCTGGACATCGCGAAGGCATTCGACAGGGTCTGGCATAGGGCCCTTCTATAGAAATTACCATTATACGGAATCCCCGAGGGGCTCTGCAAATGGATCGCCGGCTTCCTCCATGGTCGCAGCATCAAAGTCGTTGTAGACGAATGCTGCTCTGATATCATGGAGATTAATGCTGGCGTTCCTCAAGGCTTGATGCTCTCCCCAAACGCTGTTCATCCTGCATATCAATGACTTGCTCTCGATTGAGAGTATGCATTGCTATGCGGATGATAGTACGGGTGATGCGCGATATACCGGCCACCAGAAAACCCCTCGGAACATGCTGGAGGAGAGGCGGACCCAACTTGTGTCTGAAGTCGAGCGCTCTCTAGGGCGGGCCTCGGAATTGGGAGAAAAGAACTTGGTTCAATTCAACCCTACGAAGACACAGGTATGCGCGTTCACTGCAAAGAAGGACGCATTTGTCGTGACGCCCAGTTCCAAGGGGTAACTCTCCCGGTCTCCGAGAGTATTGGGATCCTAGGCATCGACATATCCAGCAAAGTCCAGTTCGGGAGTCATTTGGAGGACAAAGCCAAATTGGCGAGCAAGAAACTGGGCATCCCGAACAGAGCCAAGCGGTACTTCACCCCGAGGTAGCAACTTGTGCTGTATAAAGCACAGGTCCACCTTCACGTGGAGTACTGCTCACATTTCTAGGCAGGCGTACCAAAATACCAGCTCGACCCACTTGACTACCTGAAACCTCTCTTAAACGCCGCATAACGCTCAAATAATATTCTTTATTTACCGTTTGACCTTCTGGCAAGAATTCCGAGTGCACAACACCGCGATAGTCAAAGAAAACAGTCAACATGGCTTTGACTTTTGATTGACTTTGGCGTGGTTTTTTCGGTTTTGGTTCAGTTGGAAGTCGCCACTCCGAAGCTTGTTGACTAGTTTGCATGTCAAACTCATAAACCCACGTCTCGTCACCAGTAACAATGCGTTTCATGAATGTTGGGTCGGAATTGACTCGTTCTAGCATGTCCTCAGCGACTCTCATGCGATTGAGTTTTTGGAGAAAATTCAGGTCTTTTGGGACTAGCCGAGCGGAAACATGTTTCATACCCAAGTGATTATTTAAAATGGTACGGATTGACTCGTGAGACACGGCACGGAGAAAGTTCGCCGGCTATCTCTCTCAAAGTTGAATGAGGATTTTCAGTCACTATTTCCTTCACTTTTGCAATGTTAACTTCAGTGGCAGACGTTGATGGCCTACCAGAGCGAGGCAAATCTTCCATCACACATCTCAATCGCTTTTAAACGCTTTGTACCAATCATAAGCACGTTTTTTTTCTGTAACATTTTCAGTGACTCCGAACACGAAATTCCATTGGCGATGCAAAATTTAAGACAAACTCTTTGTTCGATGTTTTTGTCTATTATGAAATTCGCAATACACACTAGATATGATATAACTAAAAACAGCACTGTATTTAATATAAATAACAGATGCAACTCAAACTCCGCGCCTAAATGGATAACAGTTGTGCCAATCAAACAACAACAAAAAAAAACAAAACTTTGAATTTGGAACCATAAACAAATCATCCATTCCCAATGGTTTCTTGACTGAATGTACAGTTCAGTTTTCAAGTTAAATCTCAGGTTCCCGATATAGTTAATAATAAGACGTTTTAGTCTAATCAAGAGCTATCATACAAAAAAGTTGTATCAAAATTCGTTCAGTATTTTTTTTTTATTGCTAACGAGCCACGGACCACCTGGGCCCCAAACTGCGTAACGCAACGAGCTTCTATCGGTATCGCAATCGCGGCCAATCGCTACCTAATGTCACTTTTGGTACTCTACTAATTCAACGACCTGTGATCGGCATGCCACCGGCACGTCAGCGGCACAAATGACAAGAATCGGTAACTTGGTAGCTAGTGGCTTACCACTGGCCTTTTGTTTTTGGTATTATGCTAAATTTTAACAGATCTTACAACAACAACTACCTATAGCTTTTTGTGAGCATTTTGTACAATTTGAGTAAGTAAAAGCGAAGTATAAATAGTTTTTCTAAGGTGAATTAAATTAGATTAGTAAAGCTATAAGCATTATATAAATATACAATGTATCTAAAGCTTTCTTTTGGTAGATACTGGTAGTATTTTAAAGGATTATTTTTGGTACTCTACTACCTACGATCGGCATGCCACCGGTACGTCAGCGGCACAAATGACAAGTAATCGGTAACTTGGTAGCTAGTGGCTTGCCACTGGCCTTTTACTTTTGGTAACTTGCTAAAATTTTGACGGTTCTTTCGACCGCTGACAAGCTATTGAACTGCGATTGAACTACTATAGCTTTTTGACAACATCTTGTACAATTTGAATAAGTAAAAGCGAAGAATAAATATTTCTTCTTATATCTTTACTAATCTAATTTAATTCATCTGAATTAAATTAGATTAGTAAAGATATAAGCATTATGTAAATATAGAATGTACCTGCCTACCTGTTTCTTTTGGTAGATACTGGTAGTATTTTAAAGGATTATTTTCTAAAATTAATCACCAAGAAAATTTCTATACGCTACCTAGCTATTGAAAATAAGTATCAACATCGCAAAATAATCTAATATAACGAGCTGCCTACTGTTTTCTTTATGGTTATCTACCGATATTTGATTCAGAATTAAGTAGGTATATTGTATGTAGACGCCAGTAGCCCAGGCTTTACCCATGACTCAAATGTGTGGCAGCATCATCTAATCAGTCGGCACTTGAGTCAACTTGCAGATAATGGTGATCATGAGTTTCACGTTTCTTTCTTTTTTAAAAAGACTACACCCTGCACTAGGGAATAATCCTTGTATCACGGGGACTTTAAAAACATATAATTTCACGGACACATAGTACTCCCCGACTCAGAACAACCATTTGTGGAAAACACAAAGAGTTGTCCTGTGTGGAAATCGAACCCACAACACTCGGGCGGGAAGCCAGTATCTAAACCACTACACCAACTATGCAGTCAAGCTCAGGAGGTGCAGTAATGATAGCAGAGAATATAGCAACATTTCTTATAATATTTAGATATTTTTATATATATTTTTAGCATTTGACATGCTTAGCACTATACATTAAACACAAAGTGAAAAATGTGAAATCGAAAATAACAGTCAGGAGCAGGATTTGAACCTGCATCTCCTGGATTCCGTCCAGATGCTTTACCAATTCAGCCATCCTGACAAGTACTCCTGACTGCTAATTTCGATAACACATTCACACTTAACGTCTTTGGGTGACGCCTGCACCATCTGTCGGAAGTATTTTCATACATTATACCGACCAGGTAAACTTAATTTTACAATTAAGATTTTACCTAATAATGACGCAAACCCTATAAATATTTAGATATTTTTATGTATATTTTTAGCATTTGACATGCTTAGCACTATACATTAAACACAAAGTGAAAAATGTGAAATCGAAAATAACAGTCAGGAGCAGGATTTGAACCTGCATCTCCTGGATTCCGTCCAGATGCTTTACCAATTCAGCCATCCTGACAAGTACTCCTGACTGCTAATTTCGATAACACATTCATACTTAACGTCTTTGGGTGACGCCTGCACCATCTGTCGGAAGTATTTTCATACGGACGGAATCCAGGAGATGCAGGTTCAAATCCTGCTCCTGACTGTTATTTTCGATTTCACATTTTTCACTTTGTGTTTAAAACATTTCTTATAATTTAGAGCACACCAGAGTATAAGTAATTTTTATATGAAGCAAGTGACTGTTCGTAATACAGTGGAGCTCTGTATTTGTATACTGAATTCACCTTTTAATTAGATTAGAAACTATGTAGCTACAGTTACTAACATGGGGCAGCATACTAAAATATATACATAATCGTAGTTTGGATAAGAATTCTATGTATTTTCAGATTAAATTATCGTGAAATAAATATATAATAAAAATATGCACGTTGGGTGTTGCATAATTTCGCTAACACCATAAATGTATTTGTGTTTCTATTGACACGCGAAGAAACTCGTGCAGAGATTCCCCTCATTCAGTAGGCATATAGCCATATTCAATAATCTACATCATTTAGCTATCTTATCATAACAGGGCATTTATATACACACATATATATAGTCAATTAAAGTCAATAAGGTTTATATTATACGCGTTGCAAATTATTTATTATATTTAAGTACATGCAATGATGTTCTTGAGTCGCTTTCACAAATAAACTGACGTATACTTATATTATTCACTACTGAAATCTGCAGCAGGCTTTTGGATACAAGCTGTGGAGAGATGCATTGATTAGTTATCACATTAAATTTACTATTTTATTTATGCTATAATCAGTTATTAATAATATTGCTCGTTGTTACAAATAAATAAGTCTGACTTTTTATCAGTTCATCTTAGTTTTATGTTGTTTTAATTGATCTTTTAATGCATTTTTCCTTTTCACTATTAAGGAAATATATTCATAACTATAATTAGCTGTAGCATGCTGCAACAAGGCCAAAACTAAGCATGTTCTAATACATGCGCAAAATCCATGCACAAAAGGAACGATTGGCGGACAAGTTATGAATTACCTATATGCTAAGGAAAAAATTGATAGTTTTATTACTTATTAGGTATACGCTATTCCGTCACAGTTTTATTCGGGCAATATGCAGACACCAATTCCACACAACGTCGTTTCGTCAATTTACGCCCTTTGGTGGTACGGTTGTAATGACGACTGTCAGTTCCTTATGCAATTCTAAAAAGTCGATTAAGACCGTAATTTGGCTACATGAATCATTATTTAATTTGTTGTTGCACTTTTATTGCTATAACTTTCACGGGATCACAACGACAACATACAAACTTCATCCTTAGACGTGTACAGTAAATAAACTATGTAAAGTTTGACATTTCTTTGTGTTACAATCATGGACGTATACACATAAAATTTATGTTTTTGACTTTTTATGAGCACTTTAGTTACACAGGCTATTTTAAAGACATATTTAAAATGTTTGTACATATTTAGAACACATATTTTGCTTATATAGACAAATTAATTTAATGTTAATTTCGGGGAAAAAGGAAGGGTGCCAGGTTTTATTATAATTGCAACCCTGAGCACCTTTCTATTGCGATTCTACTGCGATACCAGTGGCAATTTAGCATGATACCAATTTATGGTGCCGATAGAATTCTATCGGTGTTTTACCTTCAAAATTTGAAAAATTTACATTGGGGCCACGTCAGTAAGAGCGAAATATAAGAAAGTTTTCTAAAGTGAATTATATCAATTAATAAAGAGGTAAGCATTATGTAAATACACAAAGTACCTAAATCCTTATTTCTTTAAATAAATTTTGTTTAATTGTATTCCAAACCTAGGTAAAATGGCCCTTCTTAGATGGAATATACTAGAGTTGGCTGCTTTAGAAGATAACCAACGTGCAGAGAATATCAGACTGCGGCGAACTCAGACCTTGTTGAGGGCGAACACAGACCCTCTCGGAGACAACATTCGTAAAAACGTTTCGTCTTAATAAGGACCTCGTGAGGAATCTAGTGGAAGAGCTCACTCCACACATTCCGAGGCCACGACAGCAGGATACCATATCGGTAGAGATGAAGGTTGCATAACAATTGAGTTGTTCATTGCTTTTTAGTAAAACGTCTATTATTACACTAAACAGGTCTTTAATAAATGTGACTCTAAATCCAATGATTTAATTGCAGGTTTTGATAGCATTAGCTTTTTATGCTACAGGATCATACCAAACGTTGGTCGGCCAAAGTATTCTGCACAGTGTCTCGCAAAATTCTCTGTCTGTTGCACTGAGGGGATCGAACTCGAAACCTCATGACCAGCAGTCGCACACACTGATGATGATGATGATTATTTACAGATTTGTGATTCAAAATTAAATATATTGTGTGTAGACGCCAGCAACTCGGGCTCTACCCATGACTCAAATGTGTGGCAGCATCATCCACTCAGTCAGCATTTGAGTGAACTTGCGTATATCGACCTTCAAATAATTGTCTGTAGTCTACACAATTCAAGAAGAATGAGACTCGCCTTCTACACCCGAACACGAACACGAACATCGGTTGTTTTCTGCGAGATTTTATCGTAATATAAACCATCACAGACAATTATCACATGGAGAGTTCTCACCGCTCGCGTTCGAGATTATCTTTTGTGAAACTTTGGTCTTAGTAACCACATGGATAGCGTAAAAAAAATTATAAATTTGATCACACCTGCTGGATATGGCCACACAATTTTTTGCTATATGATTTTTACTCTGAAATACCTTCTTCTAATTATAGATGCTTTCATAGTTTTCTTAATCTGGTTAATTTCTAATCCTGTCCCTATACAATTAAAAATATAACGAGCATGCTGATGATATCGATGATTCTACAATGTTGTAGTGAAAATAAAGGAGAGGAAAAAACGTTCTAAAAAGGAAACTCACAGAATAGCATTTTCAATATTCGTAGCAGGAGTATCTCCCTCCATAACTGCAGGCATACATATTTAAAAGATAGCACCCAACCTTGCAAAAAATCCCTGTGTCGCGGGGAACGGTATACCTAAACACAATTAATTGATAAAAGATACCCAGACTGTTAATCTTACGAATCATAATTTTCCTGTATGAGAACCGAATGCAATACTTCATGGCACGGGAGGCCAAATCTAAGCAGCATGTTCTGGTACATGACAATTGGCGGGAAAATTAATGAATTACCTATATGAAAATAGTAGGTATTGAGTTTTTATTACTTACCATTAATATATTTGCAGTGGAAGAGAATATATCTTATCTTATCTTCTTGTTTAATGGCTCTTGTTGTGGCAGTGTGAGCAGAAGAGAATATAAACACTACGTTTATTTGCAGTTTTGTTGCTTTGACATATTCGCACGTGGGATTGAGACGACAACACACCATAGAGAGAAGTTATATACGTAGTCTATGACAACACACTGTAACAGGTTGACATATTTCTTTTTGTCACAAACATGTTACTTCCATGGTCACAACACATAAATATAAATTTAATGTTTTAAGCTTTATATGAGCTCTTTAGTAACGTTTATAATTTTAAAAATATATTTAATATGTTTTTAGACATTTACAACACATAATTTGCTTATATAAACATTTTTATTTGATGAGAGTTTTAGGGAAAGAAATAGGGGTGACACGTTTTATTATAATTGCAACCCGAGCACCTTTCTATTGCGATTCTATTGCGATACCAGTGGCAATTTAGCATGATACCAACTTATGGTGCCGATAGAACTCTATCGGTGTTCTACCGGTCAAATTTGAAAAATTAGCAGAGTTGGGACCCAGCACGTTTGCTGGGTCAGCTAGTTATTATGTAAAATAGTAATATGTACGAAACAAGGAATACCAATAAATAAATAAAACTATAAGTACTACTTTTACTAACTAATTTATATATCTTGAAAGAAAAATAGTTATTCATCTGATTTCTTGTGCTAATTCTACGTACAGTAGCAAAGGATCCTATATAGTCTTAATTAAAAACCATTTATATATGGTGAAAAATAAATATACACAGAAAAATAAATTATGCCATAAATCAAATCAATGTGGCGGCGATTTCATGTCGTGTGTTCGTGTGTATATAGTATATATAATTGCTGCTATAGCTCATTCTCAGAGAGTTGGGATCAGCATTTCAGAAGACGTGGCTTCGATCCCCGCTCGAAATTGTCATTTTCCTTTTCATATTTTCACTCAATTTATTCCAAGTCTAGTTACCCTGCAAACTCATGTAAATGCGTAAAGATTTGGACTACGCTGAAGAACTGGCGGTAGCGTTAGGCAAGGTCAGACCAATAGTAATGCAAGACTAGAGGCCCAGATGTCTATCAAAGCAAAGGTCTTGTGTATTAAACTCTTGCCAGTTATCAAATTAATTTCCGACATTATTCATGATTTGCAAGGATTATATATAAAGCTAAAGGGTAACATTTGAAA
The DNA here is from genome assembly GCA_948253155.1 of Leucoma salicis. Lineage (NCBI taxonomy): Eukaryota > Metazoa > Arthropoda > Insecta > Lepidoptera > Erebidae > Leucoma > Leucoma salicis. The sequence goes on from OX411812.1 coordinate 3,632,331, forward strand.
AGCTCACGTAGTCAATTCCTAATAAAGAGTGGGTAATAGCCAACCCACTTTGTACCACAAACAAAACTCCGTATTCGTAGAAAGATTCTAGCCAATTGCTACGAATGTTCTACATTACCTCTACGAATATTCGTAGCGCACTAAAACGACATTGTTCATTGAACCTTAATTTGGTTTAGTGAAATAATGGTGTCACTAGTTACATTCTGCGTATGACGTAAGAATCAACAAAGTAAGATTAAGCGGATAATTTCACTGCAAAAACAAAAGAAACTCTATTCTTAAAGAAGAAACTTTATTTAACACGATTATATTTATACTTTAATTATGAAAAAATCTCTAATTCTACCTCTTTTTAATCAATCTATATTAATAATTCAGTCAAGGGGTACGGTAGACTCGATTGAAACCTTACCTGAATAATAAAAAATAATGATTTCGAGTCGACAAAATATTAATATCCGTAAAATTCGGAATGTCGAGTATTTTGTTAAATTCTAATTGTGCAAATGGCAGTCGCTATATTGGCCACTCGGATGCCATCTTGAGTTCGTTTAGGCCGATTCACACGTATCAGTTTTGTAAAAGATTGTGTATTATGTATCACATTTCACCCGATCGAAGCCGGGTTTTCATCTAGTTCTATATTATTTATCTCCTGAAATCCTAAATACCTACTCAAATTTAAAGTTTATGAAGAACTCTATTAATATTAAAACAAAACTGTTTTACCAATTTAAATCGGGGTTTAAGTAGAAACTTTCAATTAGAATTATAATCCTTTAAAGAGGTAAGTTTGATCGGAGAATGAAAGTCTTAGGAAGACAGATCAGAAAAGAATTTAATGGCAGTGGAGATGTCGCACGGAGATCCATCTCTTAGCCTTGTGTAAAGACTGACTTGAAAATATTATTGACTGTACTTTTAGTGGCAGCTACTTAATAACTATAATATTATAAATATGAAAGTAACTATGTCTGTCTGTTAGGCTTTTACGCCTACGTTCTTCGGACCGTAGGGGCGCTCCAGCCGGTGCTGGAAGAGTGGGCAGGGCGACGACACGGAGTCCTTACCTTCCAACTGGTGCAGGTGCTATCAGGGCACGGTTGCTTCGGCAGATATCTGCACATTGTCGCAAGGAGGGAAACGACTCCGGGCTGTCACCATTGCGACTGCGACGAGGACACGGCGCAGCACACGCTCGAGTCGTGCCCGGCTTGGGCCGAGCAGCGCCGTGAACTCGTCGCGGCAATAAGGGGGGCCTCTCGCTGCTGCCGAGCGCTGTCAGAGCGATGCTTAGTAGCGACAGGAATTGGGCCGCAGTCACTGCCTTCTGCGAGAAGGTCATCTCACGGAAGGAAGCGGCGGAGAGGGCCAGGGAGGCTGATCCTTCCGCAGACCCGAACCACCACCAGTGACTGAGGCGGCGCAGGCGTGAATATTTGCGCTTAATGCCGCCCTAGCTAGGGCTGCGGGTGGATGGACCGAGAAACGTCCGCCACCCACAGATGAGGGTACCCGAAAGGGTACGCCGCCGGCGGACCACCGAAGGAATGTAACATAGTTCCAGTGGCCCGCCAATAAAGGCGGAGAGACGGCACACGGCGGGTTTCTTTAGGTGGTGAAGGCCCCACACTACCCTGTTCGTTGCCCCGAACGACAGGGTGTGTGTTTAGGATTTTTTTTCCCGCCTATAGAAAAAAAAGGCTTTTACGCCTAAAACACTGTTTTACTGAATTTGTATAGAGACAAACTATACTTTAGAAAAGGGCATAGGTACAAAAAAATAGACCAGACCTTGGGAAAGGATAAAAGTTGTTACCTTTTATTTTAAAAAAGGGCATGAAGTGGTAGAAATAATGGATGAAAGTATGTATGGGAGTTCGTAATTATTGATGATGAAACATAAAACTTTATATTTAGGCATTTGATAAGAAGTAAATAATTTTTTTCCAGCATCTTTGAAAGTGTACGCGGGGGGGTACGTGTGCTCTCTAACTGTGGGGTGCGTACTATCTCTGCCTATACCCCGCAGTCTCTATGTGTGATTATACTGTAAGATGCCTCACGTCACAACCTAGTTCCTAATAACCTGCGTATGTGACGTGGAATGTAATGTGCGTGTTCTCCTGACTATAGTGAGCGTGGGGATCCTAATTGCACTGTGAGCTACTGCACCTGGCCCTACGCGAATAAAGAAAACCAATAAGTCCCAAAAAACCAACTAATTTATTCAGTAACTTATTAATTAAATTCCCCAAATCTAACACACAAGTTTACGGGCTGGCCAGTGCGCAGTAACTGGTCGAGCGCCTAACACACTTCTCGCTTGCACGCTAAACTGCTGACATGACTAACCTCATTCGTACTTACATGGTCCCTACACTACACCCCCCAAATTTTTACAAAAATTTTAAAAATACTTATTATTAAAAACCTTAATAAATACCTCTTAATTTTTTTACTTTAAAAATACTCATTACAAAAATTTCAAAAATAATTATTACTACATGTAAGTTTCATTTGCATAAAACGTATGGTCACCCTATCATTACATACGTATAAACAATATTTAATACAAGCTACTGATTACACCGAAGCAATCACTATCAACAAAATTCTCGCGTATCCTATTACATCTAGCTCGTCGTAGGTAGCCGCGATGTTGTCGCGTGGGTGGCGACAGGCGTCATGGCTAGCTACTCACGATCATTACCAAAAGTAGTAAACCAATAATTAACAACAATATTCGATACATTTCATGTGACTTTCAATATTCGAAAAATCCATTTAATTCGCACCATTCTGAGCTATTACAATCTCTTTATCTTTACTATATGATTTTCCCATTGTTACAATAATCTTGACTGAATTTTATTACAAGTTATACTAAAAAAATTACCTATATTTTATACTCAATTGAGATGTAATGATAGAATGTGACCATACCTAAACTTCTTACTTTTACATCACAATAACAAAATGCGCTTTTGCAATTTCACAATCCAAAAGTAGGTTGTTAATTATTAATTACAAATATTTATTATCTGCAGTTTAGCAAAACAATTATGTTGCAATGCTTAGAACTGAATTCTTATACTTTTGCAATCTAGCAAAATAATATTCTGTAAACATATATTGAATAGACTAAGGCACGGTTATACCATACATTAACCAATGTTAATATGCTGTTTAACTTAACATGTTACAGTTATGCAAATTATTTTGAGCTGAACAAAACACGGTTGCACCATATCCTAACCGTCGTTAATCTATTGATTATAATAACATATAATTCTACAAATTAAATCTAACTGGTGGCTTAACAACCCGGCCACTCTTGGTTGTCTTAACACACGAATCCTTAGACTTACTTTCTAAAGACGTATTTTTACCAACGCTGGCGTCATGTCCACTGTTTTTATCATCGACACTATCGTCGTTAATAAGGAAAGCTGGTTTTAACCTGTCAATCGACACATTTACTGTTCTATTGGGCAATTGAATTGTATACACTTTATTTCTCCTATTTATAACACGATAAGGACCTTCATAGGGCGGTACTAGCGGTTTACGAACTGCGTCATTTCGAATAAATACCTGTTCGCATTTAGATAATTCACGGTGAACAAATAATGCGCGTGAGCTCCGTGGTACTGCCGATACTGGTTTCAACTTTTCTATATTGTATCTTAACTGCTCCAAAAACGCATTTCCTTCGCTCAATCGCTTATCTGAGACGTCATAAAAGTCTCCAGGTAAGCGAATTGCTTGACCGTACATATATTCCGCGGGACTCACGCCATTATCGCTCCTACCTGCCGCACGTAGTCCTAACAAGACTGTTGGTAGTTCGTCACACCATGCGCCGTTTTTCTCTAGACGTGCCATTAATGCCTGTTTTAAGGATCTATGCCAGCGTTCCAGGATACCATTAGATTGTGGATGGTACGAACAACAGCGTATCCTTTTTATACCCATTCACTTTAATAGTTGCTCAAAAAGATTACTTTCAAACTGCCTCCCTTGGTCGGTGGTTATTTTGAAAGAGTTCCCAAATCTACATATCCACGACTCATAGAATACCTTAGCAACTACCTCTGCTGTTATTTCCGTCACTGGTACAGCTTCTGGCCACCTCGTAAATCGATCTATCATCGTGACTAAGTACCTATGCCCATCTTTACAAGTCTGTAGCGGGCCTACAATATCTATATGCACATGGCTTAATCGTTCTGCATTCGGAAATTGTTGTAACTCTGATAATGTTTGTCTACCTACTTTCGCTTTCTGGCACTTAATACATGTTTTCACCCATTGGCCAACGTCGCGATTTAAACCTGGCCAAAAGAATCGCTTTGCCATTAATTTTCGCGTTGATCTAGTACCTGGGTGACTTACATCATGAACTGAATGAAAACCTATTTGCCTGAAACTTTTAGGTAAATACGGTCTACAAATATTTAACTTATTTTCACAATAAATAATTCGGCATAAAAACTTTCTGTAACGAAATATTATTATTGTTCCCGTTTAATAATTCTGCTAACTCGCTATCACATTCCTGAGCTGAAGCTAATTCCGCGTAATCAATTACTGTAGGGCTGTGTATGGTTTCAATTCTCGAAAGTGCATCTGCTACTGTATTGCTATCCGCCTTAACATATCGAATGTCCGTTGTGAATTCACTGATGAATAATAACTGTCTAGTGCGCCTTGGCGTTTCGCTACTTGTCTCAATTTTATTGAATGCAAAAGTCAAGAGTTTATGATCCGTAAAAACTATTAATTCTCTTCCCTCATACATGTACCTAAAATGTTTCATAGCCAAAAATATTGCCGTAAGCTCTCTGTCATATGTAGAATACTTTTGTTGAGCTTTGGTAAACTTCTTCGAAAAGTATCCTAAAGGTAACCACTTACCATCTACCAATTGGTGCAATGCCGCCCCGGCAAAGTTGTCAGAAGCATCTGAAAACAGCGATAGGGGTACGTTACTAACTGGGTGAGATAACATTACAGCGTCTTTCAATTTTATCTTACACTGTTCAAAAGCTTTAATCGACTCTGATGTCCATGCGATTTTGGTTTTATCTCTCTTCTTTGCACCTTTTAAAAATTCGTTTAATAGTGATTGATGTTCTGCTGCATGGGGTATACTAGCCCTGTAAAAATTTATCATCCCTAAAAATCTTCGGAGCTGTTCAATGGTTTCTGGCCGAGGGTACTCTGTTATAGCCTTGACCTTATGGTCAAGTGGTCGTATGCCGTCGGTCGAAACCTGATATCCTAGAAACTCTATATTTTCTTTACCAAATTCACACTTCGCTAAATTTATCGTTATACCAAATTTTGAAAATCGGTCAAATACTTTTCGTAAATGCATTCTGTGGCTTTCCATTGAGTCACTTGCAATGATGACGTCATCTATAAAATTAAATAAAAAATCTAGGCCTTCCAGAACCGTATTACTCATAAATCTCTGAAAGGTTTGACTAGCTGTTCTTAAACCAAAATTTAATCTTAAAAATTCAAAGAGTCCAAAAGGTGTTATTACCGCAGTTTTCTCAATGTCTTCAGGTGCAATTTTGACAAAATAATACGCTTTATTAATATCTAGCTTTGAAAAAATTTTCTTACCTGACAGTATGCATGTGAAGTCGTGTAGCCTCGGTACGGGGTAGCGATCCGGCTTGGTGATCGCGTTCAATCGCCTGTAGTCACCCACGGGTCGGATGTCCCCATTTTTTTTCACCACAACATGTAACGGGCTGGCCCACTCGCTTTTCGATGGTCTACAAATCCCCATTTCCTGCATCAACTGAAATTCCTTTTTAACCTTATGGTACCTATCTGGCGGTAATGGCCGCGCTCTCGCATGAACTGGAGGTCCCGTGGTTTCAATATGATGATATACATCATTCTTGAAATCACGGTCCATATTTTTAAATGACACCGGCTTAGTTATCTCTGGAAATTCTGCTAATAAATCTACAAAGGGGTGGTTCCTATCTATGGTTGTAATTGACACCTGATCACACGTGGCTATGCTGCCCAGCGTTAGTAAATTCGTCTCCTTATCGACTAATTTACGCGCACTTAGATCTACTACTAAGGTGTGATGCTCCAAAAAATCCGCACCTAATATCGGTTGGTTAACGTCTGCGACCACAAAAGTCCATCTATATGGCCGCCGTAGGCCTAAATTTACATGTAATGTTTTTGAACCGTAAGTTTTGATTTCACTACTATTTGCCGCAAATAACTTAAAGTCCGTATGTGCTGCTGATAACTTCTGCTTCTTCGTGGCAGGAATAACTGATATGTTCGCGCCTGTATCCACCAAAAATTTAAAACCATTTTCTCTATCATAAACGCTGAGACGGTGATTAATCCCCGGCACAAAACTCACCGCCGCCGTATTTTGTACCGCGTCTAGTTTTCCGTCTTCCATGCGCAGGGTTTCTCACACTTTGTCGCTCTAGCCCGGTATCGAAAATGCCACCTGCATAGCCAGTCCGGGTCCGCCGATGTTCTTGATCTTGTTCTCGAGCGCCCTCTTGATGGTGTACGGCCTCGGCCCCGGGAAGCGCTGCGACGCTGCTCACTAACCTCCTCGCGCAGTGCCGCTACTTCGAGGCTCAGCTTGTGCATCTGCACCAACATCTCGCTCATCGGCAGTTGGGTACCACTGGCCGCCGCCGTGCTGACCTCCGCTACTTCACCTCCCCGGATATTCTCGATGATTTTATCCGCTATATTGGCCAAATTTTCCAGCGTCTGGTCTTGGCTGACAAGCAGCACCGATCTAACTGATGCTGGCAAACGGGCGAGCCACAAGTTGTGCAGAGTCTGCTCGGATATCTGTGCGTTCCTCCCCAGGTCACGCATCCGCCGCAGAAGCTGAGATGGTTTTTGCGTTCCCAATTCCATCTCACTCACTAATTTCTGGAACTGCCTTTCCGCGCTTTCTTCATATACGTGCAGTAGTCGCTCCTTTATCGCTTTATATTTATCACACTCGGGAGGTGTGATTAAAATATCGCTCACTTGTTGCAGAGCGTCGCGACCTAACTTTGCCACCACCAGATTGAACTTGGTCTCGTCACTTTGCATCTGAGGACCGAGTATGCTCTCTATCTGAGCGAACCATAATCGCGGCATTTCCGCCCAAAAGTCAGGTAGACGCGAATGCACACTAATTGCAGCCAGTTCTACACTAGGATTAGACATACCTGCAGCCGACGATGTCAAATCACTTATATTTACTTTTTGCGGCGTTTGGAACATCACTATAAATAAACACTTAATGTCCTTATTCACCACTTAAATTACTCCTTAATCTAGCCAGTGCAACTGTCCTAGCAATCCCCGCACTCAAAACAGCCTCACTTAAAAACGCGGGTCACCACTGTACGCGGGGGGGTACGTGTGCTCTCTAACTGTGGGGTGCGTACTATCTCTGCCTATACCCCGCAGTCTCTATGTGTGATTATACTGTAAGATGCCTCACGTCACAACCTAGTTCCTAATAACCTGCGTATGTGACGTGGAATGTAATGTGCGTGTTCTCCTGACTATAGTGAGCGTGGGGATCCTAATTGCACTGTGAGCTACTGCACCTGGCCCTACGCGAATAAAGAAAACCAATAAGTCCCAAAAAACCAACTAATTTATTCAGTAACTTATTAATTAAATTCCCCAAATCTAACACACAAGTTTACGGGCTGGCCAGTGCGCAGTAACTGGTCGAGCGCCTAACACACTTCTCGCTTGCACGCTAAACTGCTGACATGACTAACCTCATTCGTACTTACATGGTCCCTACAAAAGGAAGCGAGCGAATCTGGGCCTAAACGTTACACAAATGAAAAGTTTATCAATATTTCTTTCTATAGTCAATTGCGAAATATTCAATCGTAAAAATGTGGGATAATAAATAAGATGATAATTAAAAAGATTAATGATTTCCTTCCTTTCCAGTTTTATAATGTTTGCAAATGAAATAAGTTAATCGATTTGTCGAATAACATTTTTAAAATGATTTTATATTTTTTATAGTGATACACTTATTTTTAGTATATAAAGAAGTTCGGAACATACTTTACTTTAAAAATACATAATAGTAGCTTTATTTAAGATACTTAATTTAAGTTTAAAAAAAATTTTAGAACATTGATCTAAAAATCGATCAGAAAAATCGATAAGCGCATTTTTTTTAATCGGGCAATAAAATGATAAATATGAAAATTAAGGAAACAACACTGTAACGTCAAGCCCAACTTTCTATGAATTTTCACCCGATTTCTTTCGAACTACAATTTCGAACTACGTGGGGATGAAATAGGAGATGAAAATTTGTATGAAAGTCCAAACAAATCAGTCCATGTTTGCTATCGGAAACATTTAATAAAAAACTCGTAAGCTATTTGCAGTAAACCACAGCAGTTTGTAGTTATACACATTTGCAAAATAAGTATCCAAAAAAGTAAAAATTCTACCCAAAGTAACTATTCCATACGCGGACGAATTCGCAGGCAAAAGCTAGTAATATATAATTAAATAGGTTTTCTAACAGTAAGTTCTGTTATGAACCCAGTAACAAGAAGGCCACAGCTTAGCCATGTCATAAAAGCCAATGTCTTCCACAAGTGCGTCTTACATTAATATTTTTGTACTACTCCTATACGATGGTACGAAATAAGATGATAACTTTTAGTTTAGTCTGCTATCTAACGTAAAAGACTGCATAAACTGCGTGTTTAGTAAACATTATTGTTTAAATATAATTATAGCTAAATTAACATTGTGACAGCACGCAGGTTAGTTTGGGAAAAATATTTTAGATGGCAGTACCCTCAAATACCTATTTAACAAATAATTTTAATTTCTCGTTAATAAAATTACGTTGTTATTATAACTACATAATAACAACGAAAAATAATTTCAACCGTAGGTGTGTAATACACCTCTGCCTACCCCTTAAGGTAAGACAGGCGTGATGCTATGCACCATCATTGAAATGAAGCTGAAGTAGCGTGTGGTTTTTTTTCTAATTTGATTAGTATATTGAAAGTATAGTTCAATATTGTAGCTTCCCTAGAATTCAACCAATTTATGTGGACAAATAAAATTTAAATGTAAATGCTCGTTTCGGTGAACTGCAGATATTGACAAAGAAATCTATGAAAACACAAAGAAGGTAATCGCGTTTGAATATAACTTGAGAAGGGTGAAGGATATATGATTTCAAATGATTGATAACAATTCTGTGCATCAATACCTTTCATATTTTGATATGTATTTTAACACTTGAGATAATCAGCTACTTTAAATAAAAAATTATAAGTGGAAAAAGGAAACTTTACTGCAAGCGGCATTCGAACCTGCGTCCCATCTAATCCGGAGAAGTAATAGGGCGACTACGATAGCTTAGCGGTCTAGAGCACTCCCCCAGAGCAATCTTGCTTAATTTTGCAGTAAAGTTTCCTTATTTCACTTTCACCAAAAACAAAATTAAAATATCTTTTAGTTTAAAAAAATAAGTAAATCAGTTTGGATACTATCTTCTTAGATATAAATAGAAACACTTCATTGACATAAGTTACTGAAATATTTAGTAGTAAATAAGTTTTATGCACACTTTTTCACTCTCTCAAGCTTTTTTACCTTGTTGATCTTTGTCACCCTGTCGAGCTTTTCTTATGAACCTGGCGGATAATATAATTATCACATTACCTACTTGTAACAGAACGAAACTGTAGAAGAAATATAGCCAAAGCAATTGACTAACCTTATAGCAGAAATTTACATTATTGACTGCCTCGGTGGTGTAGCGGTATTGTATGCGACTGCTAATCATGAGGTCTCGGGTTCGATCCCCGGGTCGGGCAAAATGATATTCAGCTTTTTCCTAAAAAGAAAAATTCTCAGTAGCAGCCCGGAGTTTGGAAATGTGCCCGGTAGACGTCAATAGGCTGGCCCCCTATTACGTGGGACTTAAACATAGCTGGCGAGTCGTGGGTGTGTAATACACCTCTGCCAGAAAAACCTATCCTCATTGATTGACGCAAAGTGTGAAAATGTGAAATCGGAAATAACAGTCACGAGCATATCCTGCTGTATGTCATGTCATGTCAAATGCTAAATAAATATATAACAATATCTAAATATCCTCATTGAATTATACTAAGAGTACCAGAGTCACATTCTTTCCTGCGGCTGACTAGGGAAATAAGCAATTACACCCAAAGCATTACTGCACTGGTGGCATACAAATCACCAAGCCTGGATGGGATTTTCCCCGCCTTGCTTAAGTGGGGCGGCGAGAAACTCATTCAAAAACTCACCACAATTCTGGCCGCCTGTCTTGCTCATAGGTGGCTCACTGGTGGCAGCGTTGGATACCAAGTGGGAGTATTCACTTGTTATCATGCCCGAGAGAGTACCAACATCTTCCGTGTGATCCGACCATGAAGCACGTGGTTCATGGTGGGTGTATTTAGTTGTCGCTAGAGCTAGCCATTAATAATTCCCCATGCGTAAAATGATGAGCTGCGACTAGGCAGTATTCTTAGTATTACTGAGTGTTATGAGTAGCGGTAACTGCTTACCGTCAGGTGGGCAATAGTTTTACTTCAACCATAAGCAGTAAAACAATCAACATAACTTTTAAGTGCACATATCCTTTTCTAACCACTCATTCCAACCCACGTAATAATTAGAAAAAGACACCTCACTTCACTCGATCGGGCTTCAACAACAACGGAATGCAATGAAATTTCTAGTTCAAGCTGTATTGAGCAATATCTCACAAGAAATAGAGTTTAACTTAAATTGATAATATCCTTTGGTGAACTTAATATGTACGCTGCAGTTTATATTATTTTTCTTTTAGAGTCGGCGTCCGTCCAATACCTCAGTATTTACAGTGCAATAGCAGTAGTTGTTTTAGGGCTTCTCATAATATAAAGTGGCTTAGAAGAACTGAAGAAATAAAAATAAAATTAGCCTTTAGACGATATCAACACCAACACCAGAGGCATCACTCGCACGTCGCCATCTCCAAGGAAAGGAAGGAAATAAAAAGGAATATAATAAGGAAAAGATAGGATACTAAGGAGAGGACAGGAAGGATAACAAGGAAAGGATAGGGAGGCGTTCAGGTCTTCGGCGCTCTCACTCACCATACATAACACAACAGTAGGAGTAACTACCTCGGAAGTGGTCAGGAGGATTGGGGCGCTGGGTCTTAGGGTGTCCCTGGATAAGTCAGAGGCCCTACTTTTCCATGGGCCCCGACGTCGGCCACCTGCTGGCGCCTTGATCACGTTGGACGGGGTCCAAATTGGGGTGAAGGCCCGGATTAAGTATCTGGGCCTGGTGCTGGACGGGCGGTGGCGCTTTCGCAGGCACTTCCGCCAACTATCCCCGAGGCTCGTCGGCGCGGCGTCCGCCCTTGCACGGCTCATGCCAAATATGGGCGGACCCAACAATGCAAGCCGACGGCTGTACGCGGGGGTGGTCCGTAGAATGATGATGATTAACTGCCTCGGTGGTTTAGCGGTAGTGTATGCGACTGCTAATCATGAGGTCTCGGGTTCGATCCCCGGGTCGGGCAATGTTATTGAGCTTTTTCCTAAAAGGAAAAATTCTCAGTAGCAGCCCGGAGTTTGGAAATGTGCCCGGTAGACGTCAATAGGCTCGCCCCCTATTACATGGGACTCAAACATAGCTGGCGAGTCGTGGGTGTGTAATACACCTCTGCCTACCCCTTCGGGGAATACAGGCGTGATGCTATGTTTGGTCCGTAGATTACAGAGAGTCGTTGCGTCCAGAGTCATAGGCGGATACCGCACGGTGTCGACGGAGGTAGCCTGTGCGTTGGCCGGAACAGCCCCGTGGGACTTGGAGGTGGAGGTGCTCGCCGAGATGTATCGGCAGGCGTCGCAAAGCCTTAAAAAAAAAAGGATTAACTACCGTTGTTACACGCTAGTCTATTGCGAGACGGTGGTACTTCCCCGATCGAACCGACCCATTCATGCTGGGATAAGGAAGGCTCTCTCTGGGTCTACCCCAATGATAAAACATTTTAGTGGTATACATTTTATCCCGCTACTATTTCGGAACCAGAGATATAAAGTAAAACCTGGAGCGAAGCTGCTGGCAAATGCTATTTTTTTTTTATAGACTCACAATGTTATGCCCGCGGCAGGGTTGCAAGATTAATCTGTATATTTAATAATATGCTGTCCTTTTGAACAAAAATGATTCCTGCACGAAAATAAACACCCCAAAAGTCTAATTTTTTTTTCGGGGTAAAAAGTATCCTATACTTAGTTAATTCCGTGCATCATCTATCTAACTAAAAGATTTCAAGTGACAACATTTTTTAGGTTGACTGAGAACATCCGAACAACTAAATATAAAAATATTCTAACACCTTCACAAACTTTCACTTTAATTATTAGTAGGACTGGAGTTACATTTAGCTACCTATATTACTTTAATAAGGTTCTATTAAGTACAAAATTATCTAAGTCTTAATTTCATTTTTATAATGTTGCAATAAATTTCAATTATACTGCGAATAAGTATATCATGTTTATAACAAGTAAATCTCCTAATACTGGTATTGTTTGCTTAAAATGAGGCTACAAGTACAATCACCAATTAATGTTTGAAAATACTGTTACCATAGATCAATATTCTAGCAGTAACATTTTTGGTTTTTTAACCAAGAAAAGAAGGTTCTGTTTTCAACCAGTCCTGGATTAGCCAATAAGCAATTGCTTAGGACATCCTTTCTTCGGAGGCCCTACTTTTCCATAGGCCCCGACGTCGGCCACTTGCTGGCGCCTCGATCACAGTGGACGGGGTCCAGATTGGGGTGCAGGCCCAGATTAAGTAACTGGGTCTGGTGCTGGACGGGCGGTTGCGCTTTCGCGAGCACTTCCGCCAACTATCCCCGAGGCTAGTTGGCATAGCGTCCGCCCTTGCACGGCTCATGCCGAATATGGGCGGACCCAACAATGCTTGCCGACGGCTTTACGCGAGGGTGGTCCGGTCGATGGCGCTGCACGGCGAAGTCCCTGGACGCACTGAACAGGGCTCTTCTGTGAAGACCACAGAGAGTCGTTGCGTCCAGGGTCATACGCGGATACCGCACGGTGTTGACGGAGGTGGCCTGTGCGTTGGCCGGAATCTCCCCGTGGGACTTGGAGGCGGAGGTGCTCGCCGAGGTTTATCGGCGGGCGTCGCAAGAGCGGGAGGGGAGCGGACGCCCCCTACCCAGGGAGGTGGCCAGGTGGCAGGGCAACGCCCGCCGAGCTGCCATGGCCAGGTGGAGGGCACGGTTGGAGGCGCCCCGGGCCGGTCTTTGGACCGTAGGGGCGCTCCAGCCGGTGCTGAAGGAGTGGGCGGGGCAACGGCATGGAGTCCTTACCTTCCGACTGGTGCAGGTGCTGTCGGGGTAAGGTTGCTTCGGCAGATACCTGCACACAGTCGCAAGGAGGGAAGCGACTCCGGGCTGCCACCACTGTGGCTGTGACGAAGACACGGCGCGGCACACGCTCGAGTCGTGCCCGGCTTGGGCCGAGCAGTGCCGTGAACTCGTCGCGGAAATAGGGAGGGACATCTCGCTGCCGAGCGTCGTTAGAGCGATGCTTGGCAGCGACAGGAACTGGGCCGCGGTCGCTGCCTTCTGCGAGGAGGTTATCTCGCGGAAGGAAGCTGGGGAGAGAGCCAGGGAGGAGGATTCTTCCGCTGAACTGAACCGCCGCCAGCGACCGGGGCGGCGCAGGTGCCTCATGCCGCCCTAGCTGAGGCTGCGGGTGGATGGACCGGGTAAAGTCCGCCACCCGCAAGGCCTCCCGAGAAGGTGCGACGCTCCATGCGCGGATGCGCCATTTAGTAGAGGGTACTCGAAAGGGTAAGCCACCGGCGGTCCACAGAAGCAATGTAACATAGTTTCAGTGGCCCGCCATTAGGGGCGGAGGAGCGGCGCACGGCGGGTTTCTTTAGTGGGTTCAGGCCCCACACTACCCTGTTCGTCGCCCCGAACGACGGGGTGTGCGGTTAGAAACATTTTTTCCAGCCGAAAAAAAAAAAGGCCATCCTTTCTAGTTATGCGTTATACTACTCTTTGGAGCGGGATGCCCCATGTCTAGGGGGCGGGCATATATAATTACACTTGCTAGCCGTAAAACTAGCAATATCACGATTACAAACGCCACAAGTGGACGGATTCCGTAGTAAGGCTTTTCTAGAGAAGAGCCTGGCAAGAAACTTATGAGCCAATGCCTCATGAAAATGAAATTTCAATGGAGATGGAAACGCTTCCATACATTTTTGGGCCCAGGTGGTAACAAGATGAAAGTTGCACCATTCGGAAGTTTACATCGAAACATTTCATAATATAACATTTTGTTAGATTTGGCAATCTAGGAACCAAGATAAAAGATTATATAAAAGTGAGGTTAAGTATCAAACTACACTCACTAAGTGTCATCATAACATTTAAAAGCCATACATTTAAAGTAGTTATACATATCGTTCTTTTCGGTAGGTGAGTGACAGCGCCGGAGCCACAAACCCCCTCCCTATCCTCTCCTTGTTACTCCTAATTATCCTTCCTAACCTCTGTTCAGTATCCTTTAAGAGAATACTCTTCCTATTATCGTTCCTCTGCACCTCCTACCCCTTTTCTTGGAAATAGTGACGCGCGAGCGATGACTGGTGTTGCTAGCGTTTGTAGGCCACGGTAACTGCTTACCAGATGGGTCGCTTATCAGCTGCGCCATATGCTTGTTTGCCACCCATGTATCTACTCAAATAACACTAAGAGTCTTATTTAATAAATTATCCTACTGCTAGGCACAAGCTTCTTTGAATTTCAAGTAAAAGAACCGTCGTCAAGCAGATAGATTTTTCGAAAATAACAAGGCCAGGACCATTGTGTAGGCAAGTTCCCAGTGTCCAGTAACAAAGCAAGGGTCAATAAAATAAGCAAAACAGTATAATAAATAACGTTAATAAAGCTGGAAAAGATAAAATTAAACTGGCAAATGTAGTGTTGCTGTGGTAGCGCTCAAAAAAGAGGATTTCACTTGTGTATCAATTTAGTATATTAATCGATATAGTGATATAAAAATGTTCTATATTATTTTTCTTCGAATATAATTTTTTTGTTAATTCATTATTTTGAATAAATGATTAATAATGAAACTAAACATTTAGTTTTAATTTTGTTTATCAATCCAAATGAGCATTCATTCTATTGTAAATCGACTAAAGTAATCGATTTCCTTCATCATTTCTGTTTTAATGTATTTTCGATTTCTAGATTGCAAAATAAGCTAGATTTTTGAATTTTATATTAGAAAAATATAGCCACTATTTTTAAAGAATATTTCGACTTGTTAACTTCAGGCCCAAAAATCTCACCACTGAAGGAATGTAACGTAGTTCCAGTGGCCTGCCAATAAGGCGTAGAGACGGCACACGGCGGGTTTATTTAGTGGGTGAGGGCCCCACACTACCCTGTTCGTTGCCCCGAATGACGGGGAGTGCGGTGCGGAACATTTTTTCCCGCCTTAACAAAAAAAAGAAAGGCTCAAAAATCCCTTTCTCCTTTCTTATAATGTTTAAATTGTAATGGTACTTAATTGTAATGAGAAACCAGCTTAATATGCCAATAAACCCTTGCTATACAAAAAGAGTACTTATAACGTAAAACACCATTAGGATGCCAAGCATAAAATTAAATTTGCATTTTTTTTTATTTGTTTGTTTCTTGTTATTTTTCGTTATTTCTCATAATAAAATTACAATAAAATGTCTTTAAATTTAAAATAATATGACAATTGCGTCCCGCTTTCCTTTACATAGTCCCCCAGTGTCCCCTGAAGGTCAAAAAGTAGCCGACCCATGGCCTAGATTATAAACTAATTATTCCGTTTATGGGCGCGTCTCGCCAATAAACATTAAAGTTTGGCGAGTACATTGAAGCTTACAATGTGTACTATGTCATTGAGATAAATATATTTAAAAAAAAAACATCTCGAAATCAGAACAACGACAACCCTAGGTTAACCTAAGCGAAAAATGCGGATGACGTCATCCGCATTTTTGAAAAATGCTGATGACGTCATCCGCATTTTTGAAAAATGCTGATGACGTCATCCGCATTTAACCAGATAGCTAATATATGCCTGCTGCGTGCTTGCGGAAGAGTGAACGCAGTGCTAAACAAATTCATACAGAGCGAACAAAAATGCCTGCCTGCGTTGCGTACGGCCTGGATAAATGGACGCGTAGATTTAAGATCTAGAGTACTGGATAAGATTTGTGTTGCAAGCTTTGGGGAAATTAAGTTTCTTTTTTTGGCCTTTATTTTATGCCATGTCTGACTACCTAGAGCGAGCGCACATCGAGCCACTAGAGGCGACCACACTAGAACGACTAGTGGCCGCCACAAGTTGCGGATGCGTTTCTCCATACATTTTGTTTAGCATCGGCGCACACCGAGCGTTTGAGTGGCGGCGGCGCCACAAGCTGCGGGAGTCGACCGCGCTCGCTACTTGTGGCCGCGTTTTGTCGTTCAACTTGCGCGCACACACAGCCACAGTCGCCGGCTTCTCCCTTGTCCTTCACTTGAACAACTGCCGCAAGTGGCAGCCACTGAAGGCCGCATCAAGCCACCAGTGGCTGCCATTGGTGGTGGCGTGAGTGGTCTGACTGAACCACTGGTGGTCGCGTTTAGTAGCGACGACGGGTGGCCATAATGCGCGGGGGCTCTTTAAATAAGTATTTTAAATAAGTATTCAGTAAAAACTATCTTCACTCTTTTAAAAAAGATTTCCCAGCTATTGCGCACACCGAAAGATTATTTCCCATTAGAAAGACCAGGCGTGTACAAAGTGGAATGTAGCTGTGGAAGTTCATACATTGGTCAAACTAAGCGTACTGTAGCATGTCGAATGAAAGAACACATTAGGGCTTGTAAAAACAATGACCCAACAAAATCGGCGATAGCACAACACCTTTTGGAGGCAGGAACGAATCACTACATCGAGAATTTACACAATCCTCAGATACTTTCGACAGAACGCCACTATATACCCAGATTGGTGAGAGAAGCCATTGAAATCACGAAATACAAAAATTTCAACCGTGAAGATGGTTTTCAATTATCTAGCACCTGGCGTCCCGTGATTCGTCTTTGTACAAAGAAGAAGAAAATCACCTCAGAAACCAGGGTCGACACCGTAAGTGTTGTGTGTCGTGATCGAGCTCGATACGTGAGTGAGACCAGTGGTCTAGTGGTTCCATAGATAGTGTTGCGTGTCATAAACGAGTGAGAAAGCGGGTAGACAGATATTTCTAACCGCAGAATAATAAAAACTATTCCCACCCGCAAGGACTTCAGTTGCTCCGTGATCGCGCTTGCAACAGTGCCGAAATATCGGAAACTCGTAAGTAAAAATTTACATGGTATAAATCCCGTAAAAACGTTTAGAATTATAAGTGACTGGCGTCCCTACTTTTAGGTCTAATTCTATCTAACGTATCCGTAAGCCTAAGTATGTACGCTTGTGGATTATCTATCGTAGTGCTATTCTCGCTACAAAATTCACCAGGTAACCTCAAACAATGCCCCAACGTAAATTCCGCGGCGCTTATAAAATCGCTATCCGCTTGACACACAGCTCTCAATCCTAACATTACTGTGGGCAATTCCGTTAACCAATCTACATTATTTCTTAACCTACATGTAAGTGCGGCTTTTAATGATCTATGCCATCTCTCAATTTTACCATTTGCCTGCGGGTGGTATGGGGTGGTGCGTGATTTGTCAATACCTAATAACCTCATAAGGTCTCTGAACAGATCACTTTCGAATTGCCGTCCCTGGTCTGTCGTAATTTTCAAAGGCACTCCCATCCTTGAAATCCACCCCTCGTAAACTGCCCTTGCCACCGTCTCTGCCGTTATATCCCTAACGGAAAAAAAATCTGGCCATCGTGTACGCCGATCTATCATAGTTACGCAATAACGAAAGGCCTGTTATGTCACCGGCAAGGGTCCTATAATATCTACATGTAGATGCTCGAAACGGACGCCTACCTCAAAATGGCTAAGCTTAGACACCGTGTAACGTCCTATCTTACACTTTTGGCATTTAATACATGTACCCATTTTCCTACATCCCCGTTCATTCCTAGCCAAAAGACTTTCTTACATAATAACGCTCGAGAAGCTCGGGTTCCGGGATGAGATAACCCATGTAACGTATCAAATATAGTTTTTCTAAATTCTAATGGAATGTAAGGTCTAACATGGCCAGTAGAAATTTCACAATAAATCATTTCCTTATTTATTCTCATGAGTTTTAATGGAATGATATTATTCGCATTTGTATTACACAATAGCCTTGCTAGCTCATCATCTTTCGTTTGTGCTACCGCGATTTGCTTATAGTGCAAGGTCGCCGGACTCGATATCGTCTCAACCCTAGATAACGCGCCCGCGAAGCATTCTTGCTACCGTCTATGTGTCGTATATCGCTTGTAAATTCGCTAATATACAACAACTGCCGAACACTTTTGAGTAACTCCTTATCCGAACCTAGCTTAGTGAACGCAAACGTGAGAGGTTTGTGATCCGTATAAACCGTAAAATTCCTTCCCTCTATTAACTCCCTAAAATAAACCACCCCCGAATAAATCGCCAAAAGTTCCTTATCATAGGTACAGTACTTCTTTTGGGATTCTGTAAGCCGTTTAGAAAAATAACCAAGGGGTTTCCATGTATTATTTTCTTTCTGTTGTAAAACCGCGCCTATACTGAAATCGGATGCGTCGGTCATTAAAGCTAATGGCGCGCTCGCGATAGGGTGAGATAACGTGGCAGCATTTTTGAAGTTCTCCTTACACCTTTCGAATGCTCCAGTTGCCTCGTCCATCCATTCTATCTTACTCTTATCTCGTTTTTTCGCGCCGTGTATATACTTATCTAAAACTCCCTGAACTGTTGCTGCGTTAGGTATATGGTTTCTTTAAACACAAAGTGAAAAATGTGAAATCGAAAATAACAGTCAGGAGCAGGATTTGAACCTGCATCTTCTGGATACCGTCCAGATGCTTTACCAATTCAGCCATCCTGACAATTGCTCCTGACTGCTAATTTCGATAACACATCATACTTAACGTCTTTGGGTGACGCCCAAAGACGTTAAGTATGACGGTTTGGTAAAGCATCTGGACGGTATCCAGAAGATGCAGGTTCAAATCCTGCTCCTGACTGTTATTTTCGATTTCACATTTTTCACTTTGTGTTTAATGTATAGTGCTAAGCATGTCAAATGCTAAAAATATATATAAAAATATCTAAATATATGGTTTCTGTAAAAATTCAACATCCCTAGGAACCTACGCAGCTGTTCAATCGTCTCTGGTTTCGGGTATGTCTATATAGCCTTAACCTTATCAGGTAAGGGACTAATACCCGTTTCCGTGACCTCATAACCTAAAAAATCTATTTTTGACTGCCCGAAGACACACTTGCTTAAATTAATGGACATATTGTATTTCCTAAATCGTTCGAATAACAACCGCAAATGTTCCTTATTTAATGCCTCGTTATCCGACCCTATGATGACGTCATCTAGGTATCCAAACACAACTGACTGTCCTATGTTATCCTTATAGCTACCCTTATCACTAAGACTAGAATTATTATAACCTATCTGTTCTATCCCCGCTAGTACCGTGTTATTTATGAACCTTTGGAAGGTTTGTGCTGCGTTACGAAGTCCAAACGTCATCCTGGGGAACTCATACAGCCCAAAAGGGGTAATTATAGCCGTCTTTTCTACATCTTCTGGCCTAATCTTAATGCAATGGTATGCCCTACAAATATCAATCTTAGAAAATACTTTCTAAAGTCCTGCACTCTGGGTATAGGGTAGCGATCCGGTTTTGTTACCGCGTTAGGCATCCTATAGTCTCCGCAAGGACGAATGTCGCCATCTTTCTTAGGTACCACGTCTAAGGGGCTCGCCCATGCGCTTTTTGACGGTCTACATATTCCTAGCTCTTGCATTAACTCAAACTCCTTCTTACCTTATCATACCTGTGCGGGGGTAACCTTCTTGCGCGGGTATGCACTGGCGGGCCCGTCGTCTCTATGTGGTGGTAAACAGCATGCTCCGGCACATCTTTAAACGTGGCTGTGTGATTTCCTGAAATGATTCTAGTAAATCCGCGTATGGGTGACTACTACTACTAATGCATTTTATCGAGCCATCGGAAAAATACTCTATGATCCACAAACGTACAAATTAGTAACTAAATCTATCAATCTATTATTGTACAAATCTACTGCAAGCCTAATTTTTTTTTAAAAATCAGCCCCTATTATTGGCTGTTTTACGTCGCACACAATAAAAGGCCATTTAAAAACTCTCCTTAGTCCAAAACTTAATTCTAAATAACATATTCCGTACGTCCTAATTACACTATTATTAGCGGCGTACAACTTAAAATCACACCTCTCCGTACTGTGTCTCCTAAGGCAACTTTTAGGAATGACAGAGATGTTTGCACTGGTATCTATTAAAAAAGTATATCTAGTTAAACTATCCTTAACTAATAAACAATGGTTTTCCGCTACCTGTCCTTGGGTACACCCGTCCACCGCTGCCGAATGTACCGCGCCTAGTTTCCCGCAGCCTTGTTAGTTCAGGCGCATGGCTGCTCGCACCGCCTCGCGTTCTTCTTATATCGGAAGTGGAACCTGCATAGCCAGTCTGTGTCGCCGGGTGACCTTCTCTTCCTCGACGCCGACCGATTCCCGTACTCCTTCCGACTCCGGCTACGCGCGTGCCCCCGATCTCTCACTTCGTTGCGCAGCGATGCCACCTCCATAGCCAGCCTGCTCATCTTTTCGACCAGCTCGGTTACCGGTCCTAGCGTGACCTGCGCTGAGCCATCGGCTATAGCCGCTACATCGCTGGACCCTGTGCTCTCCACGATCTTGTCGGCTATCACCACTATGCTGTCCAGCGGCTGGTCCTGGCACACGGTGATGACCGCACGTAAGCATGAGGGCATCCTCGACAGCCACAGGCTATTTAGCGTCTGGTCCGAGACCTGTGCCGTACGCTCTAACTCTCTCATCTGCCGCAGAAGATGTGTAGGCTTCTAAGCGCCCAGTTCCAGCTCTGACACTAGCTTCTGGAACTGGCGCTCGGCGCTCTCCTCGTACACCTGCAGCAGTCTGTTCTTCAGCGTGGCGTACTTGTTCTCCTCTGGTGGTGACGTCAACACGTCGCCCACCTGTTGGATGGACTCTCTCCCTAATTTCAAGATGACCATGTTGTACCTCCTGGCCTCATCTCCCTGCTTCTGCGGTGCCATCACGGCCTCAAACTGGGCGAACCACAGCCGTGGCATATCTACCCAGAACTCGGGCAACCTCGCCGACACACTGATGGCAGCGAGAGTCGCGTTCGCGGACTCTGCTGCAGCCTGGGATGCTGGTGGTACACCATACATTGTGTGAGTCGCTCGTTGTTGTAAAAACTACGCGAAACCACAAACAACTCACCGACACCGGACAATTAAAAATTTTGAATCCCCAGCACCAGAGTGACATTCACGATCACGTCGGGTTCACCAGTGTGGTGCTCCTCGTGGGGATGATAATGAAACGTCGATGAGCACTGGATATATTCGTATATTAGTTACATTGCGTTCTGTGGCCGACTGACCTCCTTACATACTAGCCTGCTTATATACATAAGTGATTGCGACATTACAATATGCAATTCGCAGAATCCCCACAACGTAATTGGTAGTGAGCCTGCCTTCGACGCCGGTCGTCGTGTCTTCGATTCCCACCCACGGTCAAATGTGACGAACACATATTATGTTGGCTGTGTAAGATGTTCCTGAGGTGAGTTAACGTCAGGTAGGCGGCTGGTTGTAAAAATATAGCTGAATCTTGGGATATGTGAAATAATGTTGTGCCGCCCCCACCTTACATGGGATAAGGGCAGGAATAACAACACATATTCTACCTACGATATGCATTAACATTTTATTTTTTATTTAATTCTTTGTAGTTCACTTAAGGAAGGCCCACAGGGGAGGATTGGTTAGGGCATCAAGTTACCTTAATCCAGCACTGTATTCAACCCGTATGTTTGTATGTCTAAGATTTTCACAAAATGTACTGATCCGCTTTGGAAAGTTTCCATAGTTAGAAGCTTATCGTATCAGGCAAATATTTTAGAAATTTTTATATATATTTTTATCATTTGACATGCTTAGCCATATACATTTAACACAAAGTGAAGAAATTTAACACAAAGTGGAAAATATATATGGCTAAGCATGTCAAATGCTAAAAATATATATAAAAAAATCTAAAATATTTATAGGGCTGCATCATTATTAGGTAAAAATCTTAATTGTAAAATTAAGTTTGCTTGGTCGGTATAATGTATGTAAATCGTGCCGACAGATGGCGCAGGCGTCACCCAAGACGTTAAGTATGAATGTGTTATCGAAATTAGCAGTCAGGAGCAATTGTCACGATGGCTGAATTGGCAAAGCATCTGGACGGTATCTGGACTGTTATTTTCGATTTCACATTCTCCACGTTGTGTTAAATGTATCAGGGAAAGTTTTAGTATACGATTTGTTATGATCTGATAAAGATCTTCGAAGATAGAAAACGGAACTCTTTAGTACACCAAATGACCCGCTATTGCTGCGAACGCATGACTACTTTATTGTTTTTACCACTACATAACATAACATCACGCCTGTATTGGTTTCAGGGGGTAAACAGATGTGTATATCACACCCCCATTTTGGCGTTGATATTTCCATATTTGACCGTATTCAATTATTATCTAATATATAAAATTCTCGTGTCAGTGTTTGCCGCCATTCTCTTCCGAAATGGCTTGACCGATTTTTATAAAATTTTGTTTCTTCTTATTCAGTAGCTCTGAGAACAGAGTATAAACTATTTTACATATCCTTAAGTAATAAGGGTGGTCCACCCCAACATTTAATTTTTAATTTTTTGGACAACATTGATTATTTTATTTTTTTTATGATTTGGCATTAAAAAATGCATGCATACAACCCTAAATTTTCACCCTTCAACTGCCTAGCCCTATTTCTTACTAGCGATATTAGTACTTACTTTAATAATTTTCATTGCAAAATATTAACGAAAATAAATATGGTGGTATGAAATTCGCCGGGTGAGCTAGACAGATTTAATAATTTAATACGGTCAAATCATCAATAATGTTCAATCATAACTGTAGTTGATCGAAGATTTATTATTATCTAATGTTAGATTTCTATTGTATATGTTACTGATAATAAAATAAGACACTAAAAAGTATAAAATAACATCGAATTATTTAGATATTTTTATATACTTTTTAGCATTTGACATGCTTTAGCCATATAAATAAACACAAAGTGTGAAAATGTGACATCGAAAATAACAATCACGAGCAGGATTTGAACCTGCATTTCCTGGATACCGTCCAGATACTTTGTCAATTCAGCCATCGTGACAATTGCTAGTTATATTATAAATGCGAAAGTGAGCTTGTTTGTGACGCTTTCACGCTGTAACTAGGTACTTGACTAATTATCATGAAATTTTGCATACATGTAGTCCGTGTGGTGACGGACTAAGAATATAAGTGTCACCACCTCATTCTTTCCCACGGGTGTCGTATGATGCGACTAAGGGAACTAAGCAATTATCATCAATTGCATGACTGGTGGTAGGGCTGGGTTACAAGTGGGAGTACACACTTGGTATCGAGCCCGAGCGGGTTGGTACCACCATCTCCCGTGTGACCGGCCATGAAGCACATCGTTGCGTTTTGGCTGTAGCAGGAGATAGCCGTTTATTCTTTCATTTCATATCGGTGAAATGAAAATGGTGAGCAGCGGCTTGACAATACTTTCGGTATAGTTGAGTCCATGAGCGACGGTTACCATTTATCATCAGATGGGCCGTGACTCGTCTGCCACTACATGCAATAAAAAAAAAGTCTGGTGCGTAGAAAACGGCATGGGTTACTTTTTATGTAAAAAAATGGATATTTCCTGCGGGATAACTATTTTCGGAAAGAAATAATTATTGTACCATAGAGTGACGTCATTATATACTGAAGTCAACGCGGTCGGAATCGCGGGCAAAATCTAGTGATATTATAAATGACTAAGTGCGTTTGTTGTTAAGCGTTCACGCCAAAACTTCTATACTGATCATCATGTTTTTTTAAGTGAATACTCTGCTTTAGTATCGTTATGATTTGAAACTTGATGAAACGAAAATGCGTCAAGATAAAGAAACAAACACATAAATGTATTGGATTAACAGCCAGTTGCAGAAAAGTTCATTAAATTTAAACTTTGAAATATTTTTTGTCACAAAAATTATTCCATGATAGTTCATTTGAAATCTTGGTCTCCGGCTTGGGTAATCAATACTTAAACCATATGACCACGGTGTTCATAATATTAAGTTTGAAAAATTGATATGCATCCAATAATCTTACTAATATTATAAACATGAAAGTTTGTGACGATGTTTGTTACTCTTTCACGCAAAAACTACTGAATGGATTTTAATGAAACTTAACAATAATATAGCTTATACATCAGAATAACACATAGGCTATAATTTATAAAGATACATTAAACACAAAGTGAAAAATGTGAAATCGAAAATAACAGTCACGAGCAGGATTCGAACCTGCATCTCCTGGATACCGTCCAGATGCTTTGCCAATTCAGCCATCGTGACCCTTGCTCCTGACTGCTAATCTCGATAACACATTCATACTTAACGTCTTTGGGTGACGCCTGCACCATCTGTCGGAAGTATTTTCATACATTATATCCAGGAGATGCAGGTTCGAATCCTGCTCGTGACTGGAAAAACAATTAGGGTTACGCGAAAAAAAAAACCATGAAATCGTGAATGAATAAAATCTCCGGAATGGCTGGACCGATTTGGACGGGACTTTCGCTAGCAGATAGCTAATGTTATAAAGAGTAACTTAGGTTACTTTTAATTCTGGAAAAATAATTAGGGTTCCGCACAAAAACATTATATATGAAATTGTGAATGAATAACTATTCAAATAGATAACTGTATACCTTCATCGAATATACATCCAATATACATAATATACTCTAACTAGCTTCTGCCTGCGGTTTCACACACGTGGCCTAAAGGCAATATATAATTTTTTCCTCAGAAATGAACATTATATGTTAGTTATACATAGGTATTACTGATACACCAACAAAACCTACCTACTTACTAATAGGTAATACTCCCTCGCCGCGCGCTTAGTGCGTGCGTTTATTGAGGAGCTAAAAAGAAGCATAGAAAACTCAACCCTCCATTTTACTCAACTCTGTCTTAAATGGATACCTACACTAAGCAAAGAACACGCCTTTTTTTCTTAGGGCGAGAAAAAATGTACCTAACTGCTAAACCTGTCATTCAGGGCAATGGAAAGGGTAGTGTGGGGCCCTCCCCACTAAATAAGTCAGCCGTGTGCCGTCTTTCCGCCTGAACTGTGTTACATTCAGTGGAAGCAAAGAACACACCAGCCAAACTTCTTAGACCAACTTTTTACTACATGTATATAAAAGTATAATAGCAGTGATAGCCTAACGGTAAAACCAACGGCTGCAAAGGCAGTGGTATCGAGTTCAATCCCGAGTCTAAGGTTGAGACCTCGCCGCACACACCTCTGACCTTTTGAGATTTTCCGATATTATTGTGTGTGTTTGTTTACAAATGATTCACAGCTTGGTGAATTAAAACATCGAGGAAACCTGCATGCCGGAGAGATTTTCTCGGTGGCTTGTGAAATCTGTCAACCCACAGTGGGCTAGCGTGGTGGACTCCCTCTCACCATGAGAGGGTCTCCTCGGCAGATAGCTGATATTATAAAAATAACATGCTACTTTCATTTTGAAAAATAAATTATAATTCCGCGAAAAATGTAAATGCCACGTGGTAAGTGTCTCGGGCAACAGTTACTCAATTAATTCATCAACGTCATCAGCCTCTCCTGGTGCATAACTGCACGTAGGAATCTCCCAATTTTTTTCAAGGTCACACTGCTGCTTGATTTATCCAGTCACGGCATGCATGTCATCGGATGTCGGCTACCCATCGCTGGGCAACCACGTTGCCTGGTGTTCGTCCATGGCCTCCAGTCTAGGACTTTCCATGCCCATCTATCTGTGCTCATCCGAGGAATATGACCATGTCCACTTTTGCCGCGCGATGGTTTCCACCAACATCTCACGTGTGTTTTCACTTTCACACATTTGTTTTTCGGTCGCGCAAGGAGACCATGAGCATGGCCCTCTCCATGGGGCCCTCTGCACAACTATGAATTGATATATTTTTCTGAGAAACAAACTTTATATATTTAGTTATACATAGGTATTACAAATAGGTACAGATGCACCTGTGTGTTTTTGTAGGTACAAATCCACATGAATTATTGATTAGTATAGGTATATTAGTATAGGTATTACATTGTTTATATTGAATTCTTATATGCATTCATAAAATTAAAATATACCTTACTCGAATAATATGTCAACGCACAACCTAAACCACTGGTCTAAGAAGTTTGGCTGGCGTGTTCTTTGCTTCCACTGAATGTAACACAGTTCAGGCGGAAAGACGGCACACGGCTGGCTTATTTAGTGGGGAGGGCCCCACACTACCCTTTCCATTGCCCTGAATGACAGGTTTAGCAGTTAGGTACATTTTTTCTCGCCCTAAGAAAAAATGGCGTGCTCTTTGCTTAGTGTAGGTATCCATTTAAGACAGAGTTGAGTAAAATGGAGGGTTGAGTTTTCTATGCTTCTTTTTAGCTCCTCAATAAACGCACGCACTAAGCGCGCGGCGAGGGAGTATTACCTATTAGTAAGTAGGTAGGTTTTGTTGGTGTATCAGTAATACCTATGTATAACTAACATATAATGTTCATTTCTGAGGAAAAAATTATATATTGCCTTTAGGCCACGTGTGTGAAACCGCAGGCAGAAGCTAGTTAGAGTATATTATGTATATTGGATGTATATTCGATGAAGGTATACAGTTATCTATTTGAATAGTTATTCATTCACAATTTCATATATAATGTTTTTGTGCGGAACCCTAATTATTTTTCCAGAATTAAAAGTAACCTAAGTTACTCTTTATAACATTAGCTATCTGCTAGCGAAAGTCCCGTCCAAATCGGTCCAGCCATTCCGGAGATTTTATTCCTTCACGATTTCATGGTTTTTTTTTTCGCGTAACCCTAATTGTTTTTCCAGTCACGAGCAGGATTCGAACCTGCATCTCCTGGATATAATGTATGAAAATACTTCCGACAGATGGTGCAGGCGTCACCCAAAGACGTTAAGTATGAATGTGTTATCGAGATTAGCAGTCAGGAGCAAGGGTCACGATGGCTGAATTGGCAAAGCATCTGGACGGTATCCAGGAGATGCAGGTTCGAATCCTGCTCGTGACTGTTATTTTCTTGTGTGTGCGGCGAGGTCTCAACCTTAGACTCGGGATTGAACTCGATACCACTGCCTTTGCAGCCGTTGGTTTTACCGTTAGGCTATCACTGCTATTATACTTTTATATACATGTATTAAAAAGTTGTTATTTAAACATTATAAACTGTCTGTTTTAATTATTAATTATTTAACGTACCTACGTTAAATAATTAATAATTAAAACAGACAGTTTTAGTTTTAGTCTTTAGTTACCTAACTAAAGTAGTGTATAATCATCCTGATGAATCACAAACATAATCTTCCCATCAATTCAGTTTGCAATCTGGATGAAGCTGTTAATTATCAAATATAAATTTTAAACACTATAAGTAAAATGTGCCTGATATACCCCTACACAAACTAGAACTTAAGATTGGCGTACCCATCATACTAGATTGCGAGTAGTAGGTATCATTGCAAGGAAACGTTCTGAAAGGACTTTTAATATCCGGATGTGGAAAAGGTGAGACGGTATTTATGCCACGAATTCCCATAATACCGTCGAATTTTCTGTTTAAATTCAAAAGACCAATTTCAGGGGTTCCTTTATTTATATTTATAAAATTCCTCGCGGACCTAGTCGCGGGTAACAGCTTGTAAACTAATATTTTGCTATGTTCACTTCGTATTACCATATCAGTTATAAAGTATTTATCTCACCTACTCCCGAAGTGAATCCTATACTTTTGTTATTTATGTTGCTATGGTGAATTTCACAAGATTCTTTACCAAAGTTGTCCTATGAATTCCTACGGGATCCATTATATCGTTGCAGAAAACAAAATTAAAAATGAGTTTTAATGCTCCATTAAATTTAATTAATGCGAGGACATTTTAAGCTTGGTAAAAAATAATAAACCTTACATTTATCCTAATACTCCTAATACTCTATATCCATCTCAATCTCCCATAGGCTACTTTTCAGAAGTTTCACTTCTGCCGTGTGTAAATTGCACATGGGTTTTTTATTGTGACAACTAATAGTCATTATGAAACAAATAGATAACTTAATTACATTACTACAAACAGGACATTGAGTGCCAAAACTTAAACTTATTTTAATAAAAGGTAAAACAAAAAGCTTCTAAGGTAGGGTGCTAATACAGAGAAAAACGTAGATACCTAGTAGTAATTATATCTCATATTACAGATTTAATACGCCCAATCTTAGACTATCTCGCATCTCGCGCCCCAGTAATAATTTATTTGCACTAACCTGTTTTTAAAAACTTTACACGTAACTGTTTCATGTATCGCTGTCATAAATTTTAAAAGGTATGGGGGCTAGCATTACTGGAGAATGAATGTAATCTATTCTACTATAAAGCTGTAACTGAGCTGTGTCTGTACATTTAAGATATTTGAGAAAAAAATACTGTATTAGGCTATTTAGGCGTGTCTGAACACAAAACATATATTTTTAGATTTTTTGTGTGTTTGCCTGTTTATCTCTTTGTCTTTTTGTTCGATTGCGCATCACGCAACAACTACGGAACGGATTTTGATGCAACTTATTTTATTTGATAGCTCTTGATTAGACTTAAAAACTGGTATACCAACATTTTATCCCGCTACTACATCGAGAACCTGAGATATAACCCAAAAACTAGCTTTTTAGGGCGAAGGCTAGCTGTTAATAAGCTTGTAAAGAAATACAATATCAAATGGCTTGCGACAATTTTTAAACTTAATATTTTTATGTGACGTAACTTTCCTCGTGGTGTTTAATCCATAATTTACAATTTTAATTTTTTTTTTCAATGCGATCAATATGTACTTGGGAAGATGGGGACCAAATTACACACCCGAAGTCTAAGATATATCTGAGAGTGTAATAGACTAAATTTATGGTTTTTCTATTTGAGAAAGGTTTTGTGACTCTGTTTATAATTCCTAGATTTTATAAGCTCTCTGAGTAATCGTATCAATATGTAAATTAAACGATAATTTATCATCCATCATAATGCCCAAGTTTCGTATGTGTTTAAATCTTTTGAGAAACTTATCCGCACTATTGAATCGGTTATTTTTTATGGGTACTACTGCGAATATACGAGTCTATCTACCTTAAGAGTGTGCCATGTATACCGATGTTCAATAGCTTCTGTATAAGTAAGTCTTGATTAATTTTGTCGAAAGCTTTTGAGAATTCGGTATACACAACATCAACTTGTTGATTATTATCTAAAGCTTCGGACAGAAGATTCGTTAAAGATACCATATTGGTTTCTACTGCACGACCCTTATAGAAACCGTGCTATCTTTCATTGATGTAATTACAGACAGCGTAGGATATTTGGCTTGTAACAAATTTTTCTAAGACTTTTCCGAGATGTTGCCTCGAACTTTGAAATTGGCCTGTATTTAGTTACAAGATCCCTTAGATTGTTAAAAATGCTTTCTTTCTAATTGACGGGAATACATCGGATGCTAAAGACTTTTTAAAAATTATGCAATAAGTTAAATGAGTTCATTGGCGCAATTACGAATAAATATTGGGGAAATTTCATCTGAGCCTGCCACTTTATGTATATATATTTGTTTTAACTCTTGCAATAATGCTTATTTATCCACGTGTATATAATTAATGTCAACTTTAGACACAGTCGGTTGCATCTGATGTGAAGTTGAGCTAGGGATTTCGAATACTAAGTGAAAGTATTCATTGAAGGCCTTGCAAATATCGTACCCATTAGTCAGACACACACCATCGTAAGTCATCCTCTTACGAAGATCCCCGCACATATCTCTTTGGATTTAACAAAGATATTTTGGACATTTTAAAATTGTTTCTTTGGAAAGTTGTTATCACAACTAATTTGTGTCTTTTTCCATAGAATGATATCTTTTTTTTATTGCATGTATTGGCAGTCGAGCCATGGCCCATCTGATGGGCCTCTGCTCACCATTTCATTTCACAAATATGAAATGAAAGAATAAACTGGTGCACAGCCCTACCACCAGTCATGCAATGGATGATAATTTCTTACTTCCCTTAGTCGCCTCATACGACACCGTGGGAAAGAATAGGGTGGTGACACTTGTATTCTAAAGCTGCGTGTCGTTGTTCTGATATCCAGATGTTTTTTTTTTATCTATCTCAATGACATAGTACATGTTGTAAGCTTCAATGTACTCGCCAAACTTTAACGTTTATTGGTGAGACGCGCCCATAAACTTAATAATTAGTTTATAATCTAGGCCATGGGTCTGCTACCTTTTGGCCGCCAGGGGACATAGGGGGACTATATAAAGGAAAGCGGGCCGCAATTGTCATATTATTTTAAATTTAAGGACATTTTATTGCAATTTTATTACGAGAAATGCGAAAAGGAAGTAGAAAATAAAGGGTAGTGTGGGGCCTTCACTCACTAAATAAACTTGCCGTGTGCCTTCTCTACGCCTTATTGGCAGGCACTGGAACTATGTTACATTCCTTCAGTGGTGGGATTTTTGGGCCTGAAGTTAACAATTTGGCAAAATTGGCAATATTGTTCTAATATAAAATTCAAAAAACTAGCTCATTTTGCAATCTAGAAGTTGAAAAAACATTAAAAGAGAAATGATGAAGGAAATCGATTACTTTAGTCGATTCATAATATAATTAATGCTCGCTTGGATTGATAACTAAAATTAAAACTAAATTTTTAGTTTAATTATTAATTATGTACTAAATGTTTAGTTTCATTATTCAAAAATAATGAATTAATAATAAAAAATATTTGAGGAAAAATAATATAGAACATTTTATATCAGTATATCGATTGATATATTAAATTGATACACAAGTGAAATCCTCTTTTTTGAACGCTAACACGGCAACACTACATTTGGCAGTTTAACTTTTTCGTTTCCAGCTTTACTAACATTATTTATTACACTGTTTTGCTTATTTTATTGACCCTTGCTTCGTTACTGGACTCTGAGAACTTGCCTACACAATGGTCCTGGCCATGTTATTTTCGAATAATCTATCTGCTTGACGACGGTTTTACTTGAAATTCAAAGAAACTTGTGCCCAGCACTGGGATAGTTTATTAAATAAGACTCTTAGTGTTATTTGAGTAGATAACACTACTTACCTTATATGCTTACTCAATTATTTGGTAAATATACCTAAGAAAGGTACTACCTTTTTTATACTACGTGGGTAGCAAACAAGCAAATGGCGCAGCTGATAAGCGGCCCATCTGGTAAGCGGTTACCGTGGCCTACAAACGCTAGCAACACCAGTCATCGCTCGCGCGTCGCCATTTCTAGGTTAGGAATGATAATTAGGAGTATCAAGGAGAGGATAGGGAGGTGGTTTGTGCCTCCAGCGCTGTAACTCACCTAGCGAAACGAATAATATGTATAACTACTTTAAATGTATGGATTTTTTTTTTTTTGTGGGTGTAGTTCGATACATAACCTCACTTTTATATAATCTTCTATATCTTGGTTCCTAGATTGCCAAATCTAACAAAATTTTATATTATGAAATGTTTCGATGTAAGCTTCCAAATGGTGCAACTTTAATCTTGTTACCACCTAGGGCCAAAAATGTATGGAAGCGTTTCCATCTTCATTGAAATTTAAAAAAATGGCTCATGATTTTCTTGCCAGGCTCTTCTACGGAATCCGTCCGCTTGTGGCGTTTGTAATCGTGATATTGCAGATCCACTTGCCGCAAGCTCTCGTGTTAGTTATTAGTAACTTTGACGATTTTAAGTGCTACCTATATAATAAGCCTATGAAATAAAGGTATTTTTTAATTTGAATTTAAATTTATGGAGATTAATGACCTCAAGCGGGTTCAGCTGGCACGTTTCTATAACTTAAGTACAGGAACCGAGCGAGAGAGAAATTAAAAAGTAATAGTCACGTAGTCTGATATGATACGAAGTACTTACGTTTCGATACCGAGTAAGTATTGACAGATTAATTAGTGTTGTTCATATTATAATTTTTTAAAATAGCTATAAAATAAAACAAGTCAAAAGAAGGATCGATTTTGGAAGATCGCCTTTTTAAACTCTATTTTTTTGGATATCCAACCTTATTTAACAATTTATACAAAAATCAATCTTTCACCAGAAGAATCGCCAACCCTAAACCATACAAACTAGACGTATACCATCTAGTGTTGCCATTGACATGACAATTGCCGTATTATACGGTATTTGGTGCCATTTGAAAAAAATACGGTACAAGGCATTGTAATCGTCAATCAGGAGACCCTCACAAAACGCATTAAGTCACGGGATACAGCTACCCAATAACGTAATTTAATACAACCTATAGCACCATTGGACTTCACACTTTAGTTGATTATTGAATTCACATCGCTAGTATGATAAGTTAATAATGGACATGGCACTAGTAGAGATTTCCCCGGAAGATTAGAAGTTCTTCAATCGATCGTTTTCGTTCTTTCAAACGTACTTACGATATTCATTCTACTGTTACGAGACTTACAAGCATGAACGAAAATAGCGAATGAAGATTGTAATATAATATGCAGAGGAAAAACAGTGACACCTAACAGCCTACTACCCATAAAATCTGTCTGTTAATCAGAAATATTTTTATGAATTTTGTATGGATATTACATTTTTGTATTTTATATATCCTTCTTATATATTTAATATCCTTTAATCACTATAACTATAAGAACAATATCTAATTGAGTGTTTAAGTCTACATTGTGATTGAATTTGTATGAGACACGGCAATTTTTCAGGTTTTACCACAAAACACGGCACCCAGTTTTTAAGTAATGGCAACCTCATCAGCAAAAGTTTAACATCAGCATAATGCTGAAGCAATGGACGCACCCTTTCGACAAATGCGTTCAATGCGATGCGTACGGCGCGTGCGTGCGGACTAATGGACTTCCACCATTAGTCCGTCACCACGCGGACAAAAGTGTAGAAAAAGTGAGGTAATTCAAATTCAAATTCAAATTGAAAAATATCTTTATTTCATAGGCCTATTAAGTAGCACTTAAAATCGTCAATAATACACTAATAATTAAAATAATTAACACGAGCGCCTGAGGCGAGTGCAACCGCAATAACAAAGTGGCGATTGCAATCGCCACAAGCGGCCGGATTCCGCAGTAAAGCCTTTCATGAGAAGAACCCGGCAAGAAACTCATGGGCCACTTTTTTAAATTGCCAATTTATTACAATTTAATATAATCTTTATAATTAAAATTACATTATATCTTATAAAACAATTTTGAAAATTAATGAATGAGGAGCAGCTCAAGCCCATTTAGTTTTATCCTCAAGATAATCCGAAACAGTGTAATAACCTTGATTACAAAGTCTAATTTTATGGCTTTCTTAAACTTATTTAGTGGCATCAATCAATCATTAATACGGTTACCGTATCTTTTTCCACCTAGTATGGTATTTGCGTTTCTCTCTGCTTAATTTTATTAAAGGTCGTGTGTACCACGGTGGACAATTATTATTATCATATTGCGTTACCGTACGCTTAGGAATGTATTTAATTAAAGAGTTTGCTATTTTATAAAAATGGCTAGTTAATTCGTCTACATTTGTGTATTGCGAGAGCATCTGCTCCCAATTTATATCTGAAAATTATGTCTGGCAGTGTTATTGAGATTTTTCGTAAAGAAGAAAAGAATAATTCTCAGTAGCAGCCCGGAGTTTGGAAATGTGCCCGGTAGACGTCAATAGGCTCGCCCCCTATTACGTGGGACTAAACATAGATGGCGAGTCGTGGGTGTGTAATACACCTCTGCCTACCCATTCGGGGAATACAGGCGTGATGCTATGTAAAATTCGTTCCGAATAGCATCATCATTTGCTTTAAAAAACATTTTTTGTAGTCTTTCTTTTCTCTTTTAAAAAAGTCTTTATTTAAATATAATAATAAAAAAAGATACAAAAGTGTAACATTACAAAAAAATAGAAACACTAATCGATTAATTACAAGCACTTTTTCAGACTGCAATTTTTGTAGTGAAAACTTCTATAGGAAGCTGCGTCCTTTCCTTTCCGGGGAAATGCTCTAATCCATTGAGCTATCGTACCATTTCTAGAAATACCGAATTTCCTTATCACATTTGTCTTAACGACTAACGCCATCTATCGGCAAAGCATTTACATGCATTCATCCAATGTAGTAAGTTTAATTTTGCAATTAAAATTCATACTATCTGATGGCATGATTTTTCAAACATTTTGATCTATATTTTAGCACTTGACATGTTCAGCTACTCTTAAAGTACAAATTATAATTTTTGAATAAGGAAAAAGAGTATTTTAGTACAAGCAGGAATCGAACTTGCGTCCCTTCCTTTCCGGAGAAGTGCTCTAATCCATTGAGCTATCGTACCATTTCTAGAAATACCAAATTTCCTTATCACATTTGTCTTAACGACTAACGCCATCTATCGGCAAAGTATTTACATGCATTCATCCAATGTAGTAACTTTAATTTTGCAATTAAAATTCATACTATCTGATGGCGTGATTTTTCAAACATTTGGATCTATATTTTAGCACTTGACATGCTCAGCTACTCTTAAAGTACAAATTATAATTTGTGAATAAGGAAAAAGAGTATTTTAGTACGGGCGGGAATCGAACCTGCGTCCCTTCCTTACCGGGGAAGTACTCTAATCCATTGAGCTATCGTACCATTTCTAGAAATACCGAATACGTGACGTGTTAACGATAACACTATATCTGTACTATATCCTATTAGTATAACTTATTGCCCTGAGCCAGCTGTGAATGGAGAAATTAATAATTTTAAATAATATTTTTTTAAACACAAAGTGAAAAATGTGAAATCGAAAATAACAGTCAGGAGCAGGATTTGAACCTGCATCTTCTGGATACCGTCCAGTTGCTTTACCAATTCAGCCATCCTGACAATTGCTCCTGACTGCTAATTTCGATAACACATCATACTTAACGTCTTTGGGTGACGCCTGCGCCATCTGTCGGAAGTATTTTCATACGTTAGCATGTCAAATGCTAAAAATATATATAAAAATAACTAAATATTTTTTTAATTAATGAATAAATAATTTTGATTTACAATATTTAGATATTTTTATATATATTTTTAGCATTTGACATGCTAAGCACTATACATTAAGGCGTCACCCAAAGACGTTAAGTATGATGTGTTATCGAAATTAGCAGTCAGGAGCAATTGTCAGGATAGCTGAATTGGTAAAGCATCTGGACGGTATCCAGAAGATGCAGGTTCAAATCCTGCTCCTGACTGTTATTTTCGATTTCACATTTTTCACTTTGTGTTTGATTTACAAGTTTTAATTTAAGATCAAAAAATTTATTTGTATATCTAAAAATAACAACTGTTAGTTTTAAGTTTTCACTTCTGTCGGTAGTCCTCATGACTGATTTGAATTATTTTTTTACTATACGTATTGATTATTAATGGTGCAGTAATAATAAATATTCCACCATAAATCTCAAGTATAATCACAATTTAACGAAGCACGTACGATTAGAAAATAATAAATCCAGCAACCTGTTATTGTTATTAAATACAGAGTTTTGAAGGTAAAATGGCGAGAGAATTATTAGGAGTACGGATATTCATAACTTTTATTTTATCAACATATCACCACTCGGCATGTGTGATATTGAAATCGCCTACAATAAGATACGTGTCATCCGGGTTAAAGTAGAACCTCGATAACTCAAATCTCCGTAACTTAAAAACCTCTAACTTCAAAAAATAATATGTTCCCGTCCCATCAGAGCCCAAAACCTCAATAACTTAAAATATGCAACCTCTATAACTTCAATAAATAATCTCTGTATTGGCCCTCAGTAACTTCAAGAAATGTTTTCACAACCTCTATAACATAAAATTGTTTGTCAATGAGAGTCATTTTGAAGTGCAATTTTGCAAAACAAAAGGTTTATGTATTTATTGCTTGCACGTGTTCACTAGTTAAATTGTTAACGTAAACAATACATACGTCACCTAATGTTTGCTTCTTTGAAATTCTGTAAAGCTGTATTTGCGGCGGTTAGGCTTATGACAACGGCTTACTTGGATCATAAGTTTTTGATCACTGTCCTGGAAACATCGCTTTACCCACTGTGTGATAAAACTGGCTTAAAATGAGTTCAAAAAGAAAATAAACAACACTCACATACGCTGATAAATTAAAAGCTCTAGAAGCAGTGCAAATGGATTGAAAAGGAAAGAAGTTGCAGCAGCAGTAAAAATGGATTGAAAAGGAAAGAAGTTGCAGCAGCAGTAAAAATGGATTGAAAAGGAAAGAAGTTGCGGCTCAGTTTGGGATACATGAGAGTACATTATCAATCATAATGCCTGCCTATTGCCACTTCAGCATGGCAACCCGGCGGGCTATGTCGGTCACTCTCGTTCTCCTACGGATCTCCGTATTACGGATTCGATCACGTAGGGAAATACCAAGCATAGCCCGCTCCATGGCCCGCTGAGTGACTTTGAGCCTTGATATGAGGCCAACATTCAGAGACCACGTCTCTGTTCCGTATGTCATCACTGGTAACACACACTGGTCGTATACCTTCGTTTTCAGACACTGCGGAATATTGGACGAGAAGATCTTCCTTAGCTTCCCGAACGCTGCCCAGCCGAGTTGGATTCGTCGATTGACCTCTTTCTCGAAGTTGTGCCTACCTAACTGGACTGTTTGTCCCAGGTAGACATAATGGTCGACAACTTCGAGAAGCGCACTCCCGACTAGGACCGGTGCTGAAATGACATGGACATTAGACATGACTTTCGTCTTGTCCATGTTCATTTTGAGACCCACTAGTCGGGAAACCCTGCTGAGATCATTGAGCATGGTGCCAAGGTCCTCCAGAGATTCTGCCATGACTACGATGTCGTCGGCATATCGAAGGTGAGTGATGTATTCGCCATTGATATTGATGCCGAATCCGGTCCTGTCCAAGAGCTTGAAGACATCTTCCAATGCAGCGGTGAAGAGTTTCGGGGACATAACGTCTCCCTGTCTAACACCTCTCTGCAGTTGGATCGGTCCCGTACTCTTGTCCTGAACACGGACTGACATGGTGGCGTTTCTATACAAGCACTTCAGCACTTCGATGTACCGATTGTCAATTTGGCACCGCTGAAGGGACTGCAGCACCGCCCAAGTTTCGATCGAATCGAAGGCTTTCTCATAGTCCACAAACGCCAGACACAGAGGCCGATTGTATTCTTCGGTTTTCTGTATAATCTGGCGTAGCGTGTGAATGTGGTCTATGGTACTATAGCCTTTTCGTAAACCGGCTTGTTCGGGAGGCTGGAAATCGTCAAGCCTGCGCGTGAGTCGATTTGTAATGACCCTCGAAAACAACTTATAGACGTGGCTCAAGAGCGAGATGGGTCTATAGTTCTTCAAGAGGGTTCTGTCACCTTTCTTGAAGAACAGCACCACCACGCTTCTGGTCCACGACTCTGGAACGTCGCCCCCGAGAACGACGGAATTGAACAGCCTCTGAAGAGCTTTTAAGACCGGCTTTCCGCCTGCTCTCAGAAGCTCTGTGGTGATTCCGTCGTCTCCCGGTGCCTTTCCGTTCTTTAGTTGTTTGAGAGCCATTCTGATCTCGTACAGGCTGACGTCCGGGATATCTTCGATAAAGTGCCGAGTTAGCTTGGATCTGGGGTCTTGGACCAAGCCAACAGCAGGGCTCTGGGATCTGTACAACTGTCCATAGAACTGCTGGACCTCTCCCAAGATCTCATCTCGAGAAGAAATGATAGTGCCGTTGTTGGTCCTCAGTTTAGTCAACTGACTTTGGCCAACAGACAGATCTCTTGCGAACACTTCGAGCCTTGGTTCCGTTCTATCGCCTCTTTAATACGGGTAGTATTAAATTGGCGAATATCGTGCCGCACAGCCTTGGAGATCTGTCTGTTTAACCGCCTTAGGCAGGACCAATCGGCTGAGGACTGGACTATCATTTCTTTTCTCCTCTCCATGAGTTTGAGAGTATGGTCCGAGAGTTTACGGTTCCTACTGACGCGACGGGCCTTGAAGTAAGTCGACCCGACCGCGTGGACAGTTTGCACGAACCTGCTGTTCATATCGCTAGCTGATTCACACTCATCTAGACATTGGAAGCGATTTTGTAGTTCGAGCTGAAAGCTCTCGGGGTTCTGGTATTGGGCAGGTGTTGGTCGGAGCGTAGACTTCATCAAACGCGACCTCTCGACTTTTATTCTAATATTCAAGATGCCCCTGACTAGTCGGTGATCACTCCCAGTTTTAATCCTGCTGATCACTGAGACATCATTGAATATGTGTCGTTTGTCCGACAGGATGAAGTCAATCTCGTTTTTCACTGAACCATCAGGGCTAATCCAGGTCCATTTTCGCTGGGGCTGCTTCCTGAAGAAGGAATTCATCATGAAGAGGCCTTCCTTCTCCAGAAAATCAGCCAGCATCTGGCCCCTGTGGTTCCTCTGCCCAAATCCATAGTGCCCCACCTTCAGCTCATCGTCTGTCCTTTTGCCTAGTTTCGCGTTAAAGTCTCCCATAACCACCGTGAAATAGGTTTTAGACAAGTGGATGGCCTTCGAGATGTCCTCATATAGGGCCTCCACCTCGTCATCGGAGTGTGTCGAGGTCGGTGCGTAAACCTGTATGACCTTCAACGAATACCGATTGGTTACTCTGAATATAAGGTACGCTACCCTACTCGACACACTTTCAATCCTCTCCACGTTGCCTACGAGAGACCTGCGAACGATAAACCCGACACCCCCTTGGGACTGGTGGTCGCCCTCCCGGTGGAAGAGCAAGTTCCCGGACTGGAGGATTGTCGTGCCCTCACCCTCTCTTCGGACTTCTGACAACCCTATAATGTCCCAGTGGATCTTGCTCAATTCCTCTTCCAGCTCGGTGATTCTCTCGTCGGTCCGAAGTGTCCGAACGTTGTGCGTTACCAGGGCCAGAGGTCGTTGTTTATGGTAGCCTATCCGCGACCGGAGATTCTTCGCACCCCCTGCTCCGCCGTTACCGGGCCCGCTACCGTTAGGCCACGGAATAGCGGAGCTGCCGTGACTGAGGGCCGTTTTTTGTTGGGTGCTCATTTTTTGGGGGATATTGCCGTAATCGCCACGCTTGGCAGGCGGGTTGGCGATCGCAGTGGATGTTATTAATACTCGAGGAAGTGCTGCTGCCCACTCCCCCGGTATTAGCGGACTCATACCGAAAGAAAAAGCTGAAGAGTTCGCTAATTCGCTGAAAATCCATAATTTTAAAGGGTACATACATACATACCTACCTCTATATACTAACCTATCCCTAACATAGACCCTTGATAACTTAAAAACTCTATAACTTAAAATATTTTGTTTCCCTTGGACTTTAACTTAACGAGGTTCTACTATAATATTAATTCACTAGCCTTTGCCCGCGGCATCGCTGTAGCCAAACGCTACTTTTTAAGTAATAATAATCTCAGGTTCCCAATATAGTAGCGGGATAATATATATACCAGTTTTTAAGTCTAATCAAGAACACAGGTGCATCTAAATCCGTTCAATAGTTTGTGTGTGATGCGTGA
Organism: Leucoma salicis; assembly: GCA_948253155.1. Classification (NCBI taxonomy): domain Eukaryota; kingdom Metazoa; phylum Arthropoda; class Insecta; order Lepidoptera; family Erebidae; genus Leucoma; species Leucoma salicis. The sequence continues at coordinate 3,672,535 of OX411812.1, forward strand.
ACGAATAAACAGACAAATAGATAAACAGACAAACGGCCAAACTAGTGTTTAGACAAGGCTATATAGTTTATTTCAGTTCGACATTTTTCCTCAAATATCTTAAATATAGAGACACCCACGGAGTACGGAAAAATAGGAGACACCACTTTATTACAGCTTTATAATAGTATAGATTAATTTTGTCGTAGTATTTCTCTAAAATCGACTCATGTAATTAGTTGTGCGGTACTTATATACAATCTATGTGTAAGTGTGTACAGCAGCTCAGGCGTGGGGGGGTACTACTGCCGTCGTTGCCCAAAAACGAACATAGTTTTCTGCCAAAACAGCTATAGCCCTTATGGGTTAGCAACTTTAGCAAAGAGATCATTAGTCTGTGTCCATGCGAAGACCTAGGATCGAGGATCGAACTATATACCACTGTCTCTGCAGTTGGTTTTACCACGCGATAATCTACTAGCTTATATATTAGAGAGTTCAAAAAATAATATAATTTATCTGTGGCGTTAACCCGGTGTCACTTACCCAGACAATTTAATTAAACTTCGCATCGTATCGATTTCTTATAGTGTAATTAAAATGTCTAATTCTAAGTATTTTGCTAATGTGACTTTTTAAACACATGCATCATTATTCATTTACTTGAATACAAAGTGGGAAAGTTGGAAATAGAACATTATAGCCACAAACAGGTTTGGAACGTGCGACCACTGGAGCCACGTCTCATAGTTCCAGTAGCATGCCAATACAGGCAGAGAGACGGCACACGGTGGGTTTATTTAGTCAGTGAGGACCCCACACTAGCCCTGAACGAGGGGATGTGTGGTTAGGAACATTTTATACCGCCTTAACAAAAAAAAATAGTTTAAACGTGCTTTTCTTTCGCTTCTGTACGCTCCATGCTCTGCCAACTGAGCCATAGTGATATTTGCTTGAAGTCAACAATTTCTACATCATATTCTTTCTTATCGTGTAGGGTGACGCTCACACCTGTGGAATGCATTTCCCATCCTTGCAGTATAATATCCCCAGCATAAAGGTAAAGGACTCGACGTAACCGGAAGGAAATTTTCTGGACAACCAATACCACGTATCATAGACCTATTTCTGAAAAGATGTCGATGTCTTTTGCCATGATAACGGTTATAGAAAATTTTATTGCTTTTGCCAGCAGAATAGCACGGTCCACCTGATGGTAACTAGTAGCCGCCACTCGCAAACTCAACAATAGAAAGAATACTGCCAAGAAATAAAATTATGTATGAATTTCTGTGTTCTGGACCGCTAAGCTATCGCAGTGACAGATGACCATTCCCAATCTCCACACCACATTTGTTTTTACGATCTACGCCACCTATCGGATGCATTTACATGCATTATTCCAATATAGTAACTTTAATTTTGCAATTAAAATTCATACCTGGTACTATTTGATGGTGCGATCTATATTTTAGTACTTGACATGCTCAGCTACTTTAAAGAACAAATTATTGGTGAATGTGGAAAAAGAGAAATAAGCTAAGCGTACCAGTCTAGAGGACTTCCTCGGATTGAATTCCTCGACCTTCTGGCAGTAAAGTTCTCTTTTCCCACATTCACAAATAATACCTCGTTCGGAAGACGAACAGGGTAGTGTGGGCTCTCACCCACTAAATAAGCCCGCCGTGCGTCGTCTCTCCGCCTTTACCGGACCACTGAAACTGTGTGACATTAACTTTAGTGGACGTCATCAGTGACTTTTGAGCGCGCTGCCGCACATCGAAGCGTCGCTCCTCACGGGAGGCCTCGCAGGTGGCAGACGTTGCTTCCCAGTCCGTACACCCTCGGGCTATTCTTTTTGAACCTGCCAATTCAATTTGAGTAAGTCCTTATTAGATTTACAAATAACAGAAAATTCGTGAGTCTAAAAATTTTATTCTAAAATCTCAAAGAACTCGAGACGTAATCAAATGAGAAATAATTCTATTAGGTACCTCATTTGATTGTAAAAATAAATTTGTACTGTGTGGGAACAGTCGACATTATATTAAGGTAAATTTTATATGTCCGTAAGGATTGAGGAGCCACTTTTCGTATCTTAATCAAATTATTATACGAGGAGGGATCAAAAAGTAGTGAGAACGACATACTCCTTGGTAAGAAAAAAAAAATACTTGCAGGCATAGCTCAGGAACATATTTGTAATATTAATAAAGAAAAAAATCTTCGATTCTCATTTAGATATTTTTATATATATTTTTAGCATTTGACATGCCCATCTGGACGGTATCCAGAAGATGCTGGTTCAAGTCCTGCTCCTGACTGTTGTTTTCTATTTCACATTTTTCACTTTGTGTTTAATCTTCGATTCTCTTTTGTTTTTTTCTGAATGTAGTAATGTTTCTATTACTCTCTATAGTTAAAATATCATCAACTTTGCAAGATCACGCGGGAAATTTTAGTTCATAAACTGGTATCACATAAAAAAATACGTACTAAAATTAATTTATTTTCGGAATATTTAAATGACTTATTTAGCCAGTTAGTGTGTGAAATAATGTTACTAACTGATGATAAGAGATATCTTTAGTGCTCATTTTCCGATTTTTGTAGTTTCGGCACACTTTAATTACACACGTTGACATTTTAAATGACTCACTATTGCTCCTGGATACGAGCTTGTCAAGTGACGTCACGATTGACACTAACAGCATTGGGGTGAAAAGTTCACCCCTTTTTGACGCGTTTACAACGCCGAGGTTCCATCTAGATATATCATTAATCTAAGCTAAATATACCTACCTACTACAGAATGTCCTTATAAACAACGTTTACAGCTTTTTTGTCATTAGACAATACAAACATGTTTTGTTTAGAGGTTACTATTGAAAGAGCGACATATAATTGTCCATGAGAAAAACACTCAACGCTCAAATCTAAGCCCGCTACGTTGACCCTGCGATTTATTGATGGTCATTGCAAAAGATGTCTTTACCGGAAAGGAATTCGGGGAATTTATACGTCTTCTCCGGTATCAAAAAGGCTTTCTAGGTTAATCCTTCCATCACTGTGTTAACTCTCCATTGCCAACTTTTAGCAACATCTCTGAAAAAAGCTTGTTCTCACGTGAAGACAATGAAACCCTTTCATGTTAGTTTTAAGCTCCTAAAGGCACGCGCCGCCGGCCGTGCCGGTACCGCCGCACCGCTATGTCCCTGCATTTTAAATCTGTAATATCTTCGGAAATATGCATTTAAATTACATGATGTAAAGGCCATATTGATCTATATTAAATGGACAATGTATATAATGTACTTAATTGGATAAGGATTGATGCTGTATAGCTTAAAATCACCTCGTAAATAAGCTATTTTTCCCGTAAAATGTAAAGGATAAAAAATGGTTGTTGTGGGTTATCCTTAAGAGATAGACATATACAATCGCAGACTTTTTTGTTTATGTTTTTAAGGTGTACAATACTGTAGTACATTATTTTGATTTATCTCGTGGGATTCAGCCAGCGTTTGCAATGTAAGCGCAAAAAAATGTGTTTATTTACGACATCACATTAGAAACCTCTAAATTTATCAGTGTTCCTCTAAAATATTATGCATATATTATACATATAAACCTTCCTCTTAAAACACTCTATCTATTAAAAGAAAACGCTTCAAAATTTGTTGCCTAGTTTTAGATTTAAGCATACATATGGACGGACAGACAGCGAAGCGACTTTGTTTTATACTATGTAGTGATGTACAGATGTAACATAAAATAAATACTCTAATAAAATATTATAATAAATACTCAGCTAACAATTAATATAATTATTAATGAAAAAATATATTGCTTCAACACACAGGCAAACATTTTCATATAGTGAATTCCTCACATTAATTACCGTTAACCGGTCGCGTTCAGTGAAACAACTTCATTCGCGGCACAAGGCACATTTGTTCGTGGACCTCGGAGAGAGGCGCATGACATAAGAGATAAATACTTGGTGTGACGGTCGTGTGTCACTCCTTATACTTATAACTTAGTAAAAATAACGGAGGATTGATTCCAGAATAGTAATTTACAAACAGCTGTCTCACAGTGTAACTCTGATCTAATAATTGTGTAGTTCCCGTGCGTAAGTTGTGCATACTTATCTACTTTTTATTATTGAAAATAGGCTATGTTATGTGTTGAAAGCTTGCAGTAGATTCTGTCGTGTTATTTGTGATCTAAATGTTTGGTTTATAGCTGTACTTACGCTTTGTTCGTTATATTAGTTTTCATATACGCATAAGCAAAAAGTTAAAGTGTAATGTATGGTTTTGCGAGGTAGTTTTGTAACCGTTTCTGATTTTACGCTTTATAACTGCCACTTCCACCCAGTTTTATTGTAAATGCCATCTCTCATTGTGCTAGCTAATAACTTTCTACGGCTTCGCTCGCTAATTTACCATTGGAATATCCCTTAAGTAATGTCGGCCCCCGATATTATGTATTATCTACTTTACTTTAAGACATATCTTCGAATGCACAGGAACTCCGGCGGGATTGGATCTTGCCTTATTATCGGGTCCACTACCTAGAGGCCATCCTAAAGACAACGCTTCTGGCTGGGAAGCAGAGTGCTATTGAGGCTCCCAACTCGGCTCAGGGGAGTGCTGCATGACGAAGGACGGCGGAGACTATCATAGCTGCTCAGGGGAGTACGGCATAATTGCTGGGGGCTATTGACCTACCCACGCCTGAGATAACTTAATCTAGCTGACAATTTCTACCATTTCCTTAATTAAAATTATTTCCCTTTGTTTGGATCGTTTTTTTTAATCGGTATTAATATAAGTACATGGAAGAAACGTGACACAGACACTGCTTTGTTACAGCTTTATAATAGTAGGTACATATAGATAGATAAAAGAAATATAAATATATTACAATAGTTGCTTAGAATTTCGATACTGTCGATTTGTTAAAAATTAAATTTCAAAAACTAGTCTCTTGGTTTCATTCATATAACATGGTCACCCTTAATAGCGAATTCTTAAGGAATATCGAAAAGTTATTTGTTTTTTAGATACCGAATATATACAATGTTGATCTATACAATTTTATTTAGTAGACATTTATACTAAATGTTAGTGTCTCTGGTTTTTGATTACGTTGTGATCTGAGGTAGCTACAGTCAACTATTTATTAAGCTGAACGTCAGGATTGAGGAGCCAAATAAAATGCATTTATTTACTAAATTCACTCAGTTTTACTACTTTCTCCATAACTATGCTAAAAATTCGAACACACTCACTACTAAATGTTTTTGGTGTGGAATATAAATTGACCATTACTTCTATAAAAAATCACATTCCTATGTATAGATTGAGGAGCCACATTAAAAGTATTGTATATTCTTGAATATCAACAGTACTGGATTCAGATTTTTAGTAGGCACTATACACAATTACTACTAAATGATAGAAAATTTTCAAAAATATTAGGTAAATACTTTCCGTGTTCTAGGTGGCTCCTCAATTCAGATGTTTGGATTTTTACATTGGTATATCTTTGGATATATTTTACTACAAATTTCAGGATTTGGCCTACAAAATTATTTGCTTTCCTACTAAATATGCCGATGATTTTCCTTTGAAAATCTGAAGTGGCTCCTCAATCCTTACGGACACAATTTTATAATACTTTTTTATGCTACTAAGTTGGAATACAAGCATACCACTGAAGTAATCCAACACAGTACCAGTGGTCCGTCAACACAGCCGGAGAGACGGCACCCGGCGGGTTTCTTTAGTGGGTGAAGGCCCCACACTACCCTTCACGTTGCCCCGAACGACGGGGTGTGCGGTTAGATACATTTTTTCCCGCCTAAACAAAAATAATAGATTGGAATACAAGCATCAATACGGCTCACATTTTAAGCGTAGAATTTAGATTCTAGCAACACCAAAGGTGTCAGTCGCACAAGAAGACAGAAGGTGAAGATGAAGGGTAATAGTAGTAGTAATGGAGGATGTCATCCGACGCTCTCACTCACCATACGAAAACACCGTAGGAGTATCTACCGTTGTTTCACGCTATTTTTTGTAAGAAAGTGATACTTCCCTTGTCGATCCGAGGGACAAGTATAGTAGTCACAACAGATCTTTGTGTCTCTGAAGTAAGGCACAGAGCAAGAAGTGGGGATTGTGACGGAATAATACAATTAGTGCTGACCAATTCAAATGTTATTACTCGATTAACAAAATAATCGAATGAGATCATAGTGTTTTCATATCTAATTGTTTAGTTTCTATTTATTATTTTTATATTCAATAAAAAGTATACGAGCGATTTGAGTGAATAAGCTTTAATATAGATATAGAAGAGTCCACATCTTTTAGCATGATCGATAACTAATATGATTACCGGTCACAATTGCTAAATTATAATCGAACATTTTTCGATTAATGCATTGCGACACTAAAATGGCTACTGCGCAGCGTCTTGCAGCCAGCTTCAGAGACACAAACATCCGTTGTCACTGCTGTAAGACTCTACTTGATGGCCAAGCCTTGCTAATTTCAAGACGAGCAAGCTGACTCGACCAGGGTTTTTTTCAATACTGTAGGTGAGCACTAAAAATGGATTTTACGCAAAATGGAATTAGGTGACGAAAGAGAAGCCGCGGTAATGCGGTAGTTATTTATACATGTCTGCATGCATCATCACACTTAAACACTCTTTTTTATTAAAAAAGTAATTTAGTTCATCTAGAAATATTTACGAGAACAAACTTTGAAACTGCTATTTGTGCTTCGCAATATTTATTTATTTATACTTTATTGTACACCATATGTTATAAAATTTTAAGGTACAATGCGAAGAAAGAAAAAAAGAAATGTTAAAACCCATAAGTGGTACAATGGGCGGCCTTATTACTAATAGTAATTTGTTCCACGCAACCTTTGGATGGACACAACTTTTAATTGGACAATGGTAGTTGTAGGTGTTAGTACCTATATAGACAAGAAAAAATATATATATTTATATATATAAATGAAATATGATAAATATAATACATACACTTACATGCAAATACATAAACCTATGTACAAATAAACTACACCTATATACATACATATAATTATTACACAAACAATACATTAATATTTATAAAAAAAGAAAAAGAAAATACACATTCAGTGAGGATGAGATCATAGCTTGATGGTATATTAAAATTCATGGTTGCAAGCTCAAATAGTAATTTTTGACCATTATTTTAAATTTAGTTAGGGTCTCTGCTCGCCTTATTTCCACTGGCAGAGCATTCCACAGACTAATAGCAGTGATAGTGAAAGATTTGCCAAAAAAGTTCGTAGAATGTAAAGGCATTTTTAACTTCATATTTTCCGATGACCTTAAACATCTGCTATGTGTGTCATGAAGGTATTCAAAACGACCTTTGAGATAGGAAGGAGATGAAGGGTTAAACAGTACATTATATAGTAACGAGAGAATATGAGTATGTACAAATTATAATTTGTGATTAAGGAAAAAGGGGTATTTTAGTACAGGCGGGAATCGAACCTGCGTCCCTTCCTATCCGGGGAAGTGGTCTAATCCACTGAGATACAGTACTATCTTTTTAGACATACCCAAACTCCTTATCACATTTGTCTTAACAACCAACGCCCTCTATCGGAACGCATTTACATGCATCCAATATAGTAAGTTTAATTTTACAATTAAAATTCATACTATTTGATGGCGTGATTTTTTTAAACATTTTGATCTATATTTTAGCACTTGACATGCTCAGCTACTCTTCAAGTACAAATTATAATTTATGAATAAGGAAAAAGGGTATTTTAGTACAGGCGGGAATCGAACCTGCGTCCCTTCCTATCCGGGGAAGTGCTCTAATCCACTGAGCTACAGTACTATCTTTTTAGACATACCCGAACTCCTTATCACATTTGTCTTAACGACCAACGCCCTCTATCGGAACGCATTTACATGCATCCAATATAGTAAGTTTAATTTTACAATTAAAATTCATACTATTTGATGGCGTGATTTTTTTTAAACATTTTGATCTATATTTTAGCACTTGACATGCTCAGCTACTCTTAAAGTACAAATTATAATTTGTGAATAATGCGTTCCGATAGAGGGCGTTGGTCGTTAAGACAAATGTGATAAGGAGTTTGGGTATGTCTAAAAAGATAGTACTGTAGCTCAGTGGATTAGAGCACTTCCCCGGATAGAAAGGGACGCAGGTTCGATTCCCGCCTGTACTAAAATACCCTTTTTCCTTATGCACAAAATTATAATTTGTACTTTTAGAGTAGCTGAGCATGTCAAGTGCTAAAATATAGATCAAAAATAGAATATGTATTTTAGTAAAAAATGCATAATAAAGACAGTTCCTTTGACAAATTGCTTTTAGATTGGCTATATTTTCAAGCGCTTGCCAATAACTTTTTAGAGCACTGTAAAGAGAGAAAATTATTCACTGAAGTCAGAAATGTACTATATTTAAAAATAAAGTTTTATCGAGTAAATCTTTGTTCAAGGGGAAACAAAATTATTTTATTTTTCGTTGCGAAAACATACATCCCTCATTCCAAGTTTAAAATCAAAATAATAACAGTCTATATAAAATATAGATTTTTTTTTTATTTGTGAAAGTGGTAATTAACTAAGAAATAAGAGGGATTTACTGCGAGCATAATCGAAACCGCATCCTTTCTAATGCGGGGAAGTTGTAGGAAGTAGATGTGATAGGTGACGTGAGTCTTGAAGACATCTAAAAACAAATGTACAATAGAGATCGGGTGTCAAATCGAAATAATTTATAATCATATTTAAGTTATTGCAATATCTCCTATAAAGTAGAAGCCGTATAAAATAACTAGCACAATAACATCGGGGTTGCGGATTCTAACGATCTGCCACTCCAAGTATAATATTATCCCTATAAATATATCGTAAAAAGTTGTATGGGGCAATATTTATAATGAAACAAGTCAGTGCTTGTTAGGAAATATCCAGTAAATAAGCTGGAATCATATATATATATATAGAGGGATTACACACCCACTGTTCGCCAACTATGTTAAGTCCCACGTAATAGAGGGCGAGCCTATTGCCGTCTACCGGGCACATTTTGAAACGCCGGGCTGCTACTGAGAATTTTCCCTTAGAATTCCCGGGGATCGAACACGAAACCTAATGATCAGCAGTCGCACACACTACCGCTGCACCACGGAGGCAGTTAAAGAACAAATTATTTGTGGAAGTGGAAAAAGAGAGCTTTACTGCAAGCAGGATACGACCCTGCGTCCCATCCAATTCGGGGAAGTGCTCTGGACCGCTAAGCCATCGCAGTCGCCTAATAGTGATACCAACACATTAGTATTTCTGATCTATATTTTTTAGCATTTGACATGCTCCGCTACTTTTTAAAGTACAAATTATTTGTGAATAAGGAAAAAGAGATTTTTTGTATATTTGTATTATTCACAAATAATTTGTACTTTAAAAAGTAGGCATGTCAAATGCTAAAAAAAATATAGATCAGAAATGTTTAAAAAATCGCGCCATCAAATAGTATGAATTTTAATTGCAAAATTAAACTTACTATATTGGATTGATGCATGTAAATGCGTTTTTATTATTATTGTTATTTTAATTGCGATAGATGGCGTTGGTCTTAGAGACAAATGTGATGAGAAAATTGGGATGACCAAATAGGTCTGTACGATAGCTCAGTGGCTTAGAGCACTTCCCCGGATTGGAAAAGACGCGGGTTCGTTTCCCGCTGGTACAAAAAATCTCTTTCCTTATTCACAAATAATTTGTACTTTAAACACATTAGTATAAATTTTAATTACAAAATTAAACTTACTATATTGTAATAAAATGTATGTAAATGCATCCGATAGGTGGTGTGGGCTTAAAAGACATCTAGAACAAATGTGAAGTGAAGATTGACAAACAGTTAATAAGCGTGGCAAAATAAATAAATAACTATTCTGTTATACATAAATGGTTTACATAAACCTTGAATGCTTCAAAGAAAGGCTATTAACATTTTATACCTTATAAACTCCATTGAATAAATTTGGCAGCGCAATTTATGAAAGCTGTTATTTATCGAACATATAACCGAGAATGCTGATTCTGACACACATTTTGCCTGTTCAATGATGTTAATGGAATTGAGTGTGTGATTGTAAATAACATAAGGAAATTTACTGAAGGAATAATATAGTATTGTGATCTTTTCTATGGAGGCACCTTTTTTTCAGTCGAGTACTATTGGTCTTATATTATTTATCGAAACGTTTTGCCCTATATTGCGTCGTACGCACTTCACGTGAATGTTTTAGTATGGCCGAAACTCTCTCATTACCCACTCTACCTTTGTTAGAGTGGACGACGCATAATGCCCCTGAAATCGCTGGTATCTATAGGCTATGATAACCATTTACCGTCAGATTGGGGCCGTACGCTAGTTTACCACCCGTGTAGTATCAAAAAAAATTACTGTTTTTGTTCGATAAACGTAAAGTTTATAGGACTTAACAATCGAAATACATAATGTGTAAGAGCCAATTATAAACTTCTGAATAATACTTTCTGATATTTACGTGAATGTTACACATTTTGAAATAAAACTACGCGTTTACTTGATTTTCTACTATCCCGATGTTTCGAATACTTTACAGCATTCATGATCACGGGTACTTACATGGTAGACGTCCAAGGCTGAAATTATGTTGTTTTAACGGTTTCATCTACCCACAGTATATGATTTTACAAAATTTTTGGTTTATTTATTTTAACCCACCTAATATTCGTATAGAAACACAATTAAAATATCTATTCAAAATTGTATGCTTACAATGTAGGAGATTTTAAGCTAGTATATTAAAATGAGTATAATACTCCTCTTTAAATTATAAAATTTTAATTTTTATTTAGTGCTCCAAAATTCTACCACAAACTACCAATTAATTTTTTTTTGTAACAAAATAACTACCGGTAAGAAGACAATCTTGATTATTAGTTTTTATTATTAAATATATTGATTTTAATAGAAGCTAAGACTAAAAAGCTACCACCGGATTGGAACGCGCCCTGACTGAGAAAGATAAACTCAGTAGGCAACAACTGTTATGGATTATTAAATTTTGTACGGAATTACTCAAAACTAATTAATTAAAAAATTTTAAAAAGCAAAAACTAATCACTACTGCAGGTTTTATCTACACAATAAGCGCTAACTGTGTCTTGAAATATTGTGGTGTGCCTTCTTGTACTCGTATTTTGTTTGGTAAGGCCTATCACAGGATTCCAGCTTGATGGTAAGACCCAGCCGTCTTCTCTATTGAAATTGGGATGTTTCTTAATTTCAATAGCCTCAAGTATCATTCTAGGACGATATCGATGTTCTTTTGCGAGGATTTGAGGTTTGTCAAACCTAATGTAATGGCGGGTGTGGTCCTGTGTGTGCTCACAAATTGCAGACTTTGTATAGCGACGGTGCTTCACATCAGCTATGTGTTCTTTGATCCGAGTTGTTATGGATCTCTTTGTTATAAACTAGCTGATTCCCGCGACTTCGTTTGGATTGCTTATTATATTCACATCTTGAGGTACAGATAAAAGAAAATTCCCCTTTTTCACAAGTGTCTGAAGGAAGAAAACACATCACTGAACACGTAGTGCTTTTAAAAATCGATCTTCCTTCAAGTTTTAATAACTTTTACAATAAATTTATTAAAGAGGAATTTAACAATTTTTAAACCTTAAAGAAATAAAGAAAGAAAGAAAGAAAGAAGATAATTTTATTGCCACTAGTAATAAAGGATAAAACAAAAATTAGACACATACTTACTGCCTTACTAATAAACGTTGTATAACCTCTGAATAGTTATTCAGTGTTTTGTCTTTGTCACTAATATGTCAGTTTGACGTTGAAAGAACGGAACAAAACACTGAATAACTATTCGGAGCTTAAACAATTTTTATTAGTAAGGCGGTAAATGTCTAAGTGACAATAAGGCCCGCATTCAGCAACTATGTCACAGTGCATCATATTAAAACACACTGCAACGCTGATTTTCAATGCGGCCTGCGTTAGTGACGTACGAACGTCAAATAAGCAGTACTTATATATAAATTATATACAATAAAAAACAGAATACCAATCATTATCTACAATCAGCATTAATTACAGTGAAATAATATTAAAATATACAAAAACATTAAAAAAATACAATCAACGAAAATAGAGTACCTACTATTCATCTATGTAGCCGTGTGGGGCCGGCTTTAGAATTGTCCATCCATCAGCCTTTCGACGTCCACTGCTGGACATAGGCCTCCCCAAATTGGGGGTATAGTGTCGTAATCACCACGCTTGGCAGGCGGGTTGGCGATCGCAGTGGATGTTGTTAATACTCGAGGGAGTGCTGCTGCCCACTCCCCCGACACCTTCAGCATTAGTGAAAATGTTATTTATTAATTTTATTACTAACTCTTGATCTACATATTTTAAATTAAATGTATCTGACCCATATCTATGGTGTTCGAAATATGTTAGTTGGGATAATAGTGACATTAGAATTGCCGGGTACGTCTAGAAAGATTGATTGATACCTTCAGGATCGGGCAAAAGAATCGGCAGCGTATTATAGTTTTTTTTGTAAGGACGTGCTGTTTTAAATTTTTCCACAAAAATTTGGCAGCATTTAAATTATCATTGAATTTAGTGAAATACGCTTTCTTTTCGTTGCGTAAGGCGTTTTTGGCTAGGTTTTTGAGCTGCAGGTATAATACTCCCTGTGGCTATGAAATTTTGTCGACCTGTACCGTAACCGTGCTTCATTACGTAATTTGAACATTAACTTAATATTATCAGTAATCCAGGGTGTTGGACGAGTTTTAAATATGTTTCGTTTAATTGGGGCGTGTGTATCGCAGAGCTGTAATAAAGTTCTGTTAAAATTATTTACCATATGGTCTCTATATCTTGGTTTTTACCCATTGAGTACCAAGGGATTAAATTTAAGTATGGACGGTGGCACTTTGACGAGCACTTCCGCCGTCTTGCGCCAAAGCTCGTCGGCACGGCGTCCGCCCTCGGGCGACTGATGCCGAATTTGGGCGGACCGAGTCTCGCGTGTCGACGACTCTACGCGGGGGTAGTACGGTCGATGGCACTGTACGGCGCGCCCGTGTGGGCGGAGTCCCTGGCCGCTCGCAATAGGGCCCTTCTGTGGCATCCACAGAGGGTCGTAGCGGTCAGGGCAATACGCGGGTACCGCACGGTCTCGACCGATGCAGCCTGCGCGTTGGCCGGAACCCCCCCGTGGGATCTGGAGGCGGAAGTGCTCGCCGACGTCTATCGGCGGGCGTCGACGGCGCGGGCGGGGGGCAGCCACCCCTTGCCGAGCGCAATGTCATCGTGGCGGGAAGATGCCCGCCGCGCCACCGTCCTAAAGTGGAAGTCTCGGCTGGAGACGCCCCAGGCTGGTCTCTGGACCGTGGGGGCGCTCCAGCCGATTTTGGAAGAATGGGCAGGGCGACAGCACGGGATCCTCACCTTCCGGTTGGTGCAGGTTTTGTCGGAGCATGGTTGCTTCGGCAAATACCTGCACATGATCGCTAGGAGGGAGACGACCCCAGGCTGTCACCACAGCGGGTGCGACGAGGACTCGGCGCAGCACACGCTCGAGTCGTGCCCGGCCTGGGATGTGCAGCGCCGGGAACTGGTTGCAGTCATAGGCGTGGACCTGTCGCTGCCGGCCGTTGCGCGAGCGATGGTTGGAAGTGACAGGGCCTGGACCGCGGTCGCCGCCTTCTGCGAGGCTGTCATCTCGCGGAAGGAGGTGGCGGAGAGGGCCCGGGAGGAATCCTCCTTCGCGGACCCGATTCGCCGCCGGCGCGCGGGGCGGCGTGCGCGCGCTTACCTGCACCTGATGCCGCCCTAGCCGAGGCCGCGGACGGTGGGGTCGGGGAGTACCCTGCCGTCCGCGGAAGCCTACCATGAAGGTGCGACGCCCAAGTGCGCGAGGCATCGCTCAAGAGAGGGTGCCCGAAGGGGCTGCCGCCTGCGGATCGCGGTCGAAACGACGCGGTACCCGTGATCAGCCGTAGTAAGGGCGGGTGGAGGCGCTCGGTGGGTTTTTAGTGGGTGAGAGCCCCACACTACCCCGTTGTCTCCCCGGGCAGCGGGGTGTGCGGTAGGACATTTTTGCCCACCTAAAATAAAAAAAATAAAAAAAAAAGGGATTGAATTTAAGTCTCTTTCAAAATGTTGAAGATTTATATTTTTTAATGGACGATATTTAATACTCCTTGGCTTTTCTATGTCCTTTTTTACTAATAATTGGCATGTTATAAAAGAATGGTGTCCAATATCACTATTATAATCAATAGTTAGATTCTTAAATTTAGTGTCAGTGCAAATTATATCTATAAGCGTAAAACTATTTCCTATGAAATGTGTCGGTGTGTCGACAATTTGGTCGAGCTGCAGTTTTAGTCTTAATGTTATATAAATCTAAAAGATTTATATTAAAGTCTCCGAGTAAGGTAATATGATCATATGGTGCGAGGGCGTTAACACTTTCTGTCATAGCATCCAGGAATTTGTCCACATCTAACCACGGTGGCCGATACGCAGTACCAATTAATAGTTTTAGCCAATTTTATATTATACTAGCTTTTGCACGCGGCTCAACCGCAGCCAAAAGCTAGTTTTTAAAATATATCTCAGGTTCCCGATATAGTAGCGGGATAAAATATACCAGTTTTTAAGTCTAATCGAGAGCTATCAAATAAAAATCTGTTCCGTAATTTTTTCGTGATTTTTTTTAGATAACTTGTAGGTTTGTTTATAGGCAAACAAACCTACAAGTTATCTAAAAAAAATTGTTTTGTGTTCAGGCACGCCTAATAAAATAATGAGTATGGTATGTAAGAAAACAGATAACATATAAATGTGATTGTGATTGATGTGATTTTGTATTGATGTGCGCTAATAATTTACCAATAAAACATGGGCCCCGCAGAACAGGAGTTTCGTTGAAAACAGAATATCACAACAACATTTAATTATGTTTTTATTTGATTATATGTTTTTACGTATTCTGTTTACTCTACCAACGTCGATTGCCACAGCGTCGTGGAATTGGTATATCTATATGAATAAAATGATCGAGGTCTGCCGTTTATACGAAAGTGGAAGGCTGTAGGTACAGGGGGAGACAGAGTCTCACCTACCTGTACTAAATCGGTCATGTATTGAAGAAAGGTAGAGTCAAGGGTCTCGAAACCTGCGAGCGTGTATGAAGAAAATTATGAATGTTGCAGAAGCGAGAGATGTATGCAAGAATAGAGCCTTTTGGCACTCCGTTCTCTGTGCCTAATAAGTAAGTAAGTAAGGTCTGCCATTATTCACGCATGACGAAAAATGGATAATTTCAAAGTTTTATATCATAGACGAATTTGCCGTGTGGGGCCGGCACCAAGAATAGCTCCACCCCGTCTCTTCCTATGGGAGTCGTAAAAGCCGACTAAGGGATTACCGGGGGACCGGGCAGCAGCGTTCCCCTCTGTACTAAAAACATCCACTGCGATCGCCATCCCGCCTGCCAAGCGTGGCGATTATGGTAAAAACCCCCATTTTGTGGAGGCCTATGTCCAGCAGTGGACGATGAAAGGCTGATGGATGTATGGATGGATATCATAGACAGGTGACCTTAACCTAAAAGCAAATGTAATATCTTCATTAAATATTAAGTTATAATAACAGTATTAAGAAAAACGATTTTAAGCACATAATAACTAAAGCAGGCGAAGTCGCGGGTATCATCTAGTTCTAAATAACTCCACTCGAAAATAAATGTTTTTAATAATGCCTTGTTTATTGAGCATTCTACGAAGTAAGAAGCCTATTTATCAATATCATTTGTTTGCCTTTTGTGCCTTAAAGGAGATATGAATTGAATTTTACATTCCTTTTTCAATTTAAGCTGAAAAGTTACCAGGAACATAAATAATGTTGCCTTAAAGATACTGAAAAATATATGGATCCGTCATACTTAGTGAAAATTAAAAATAAGCTAAATAAAAATGCTACAGGGCTGTATGTCATGTACCAGTGGTCTGTCAACACACAGGCGGAGAGACGGCACACGGTGGGTTCATTTAGTGGGTGAGAGCTCCACACTACCCTGTTCGTGGCCCCGAACAACGGGGTTTACGATTAGGTACATTTTTTCCCGCCTAAACCAAAAAGAAGGCCGTATGTCATGGTCACATCTTAGAATTGGTCACTTCATTATGTGGCCGACTATATCATGAAATGGTAGGCTTTTATAGGTTCACGAAATGGCCATATCATAAAGCGGTGAATTCTATGATCTAGCTACGACATATATAACACTCTCACAATGTCTTAATAGTCGTAAGTAAAACAATTTAATGAGTATCAACATTTAAAATACGCCAAGCTTAAATGTCATAATGATTATAGCACTACTACTACTCTTTGTGCAACAATGATAATGATTTTACCAAGGCCTGCAAAGATAAGAATATCGAGTTCAGTACCCTAATAGCTTCCTATGCACACTGGGGTGACCTGGTCCGTGCTGTCTGTCAATAAAAATAATAAAAAAATAGACGCCGCGGGACGTCTAGCAGATGTGAAAACATCGAAATTACATTGTAGAAATAAAATGATCATAACTTGACAAAGTGGAGTACTTTGTTTTTTTTTTTGTTTTTGGAGATGAATCAAACGAGTATAAACTCGATAGGGTTGCGTCGTTTCTTTACAGAGTTACTGTGGCCACCTTCCAACTCCATCGTCAGACCCTGGATACCATCTAGAGACAAAGTACTCGTCAAGAAAAATCATACGAGCCCAAACTCAATGGAGTTATGTCGTTTTATAACGGAGTTCCTATGGCCACCTTCTAGCTCCATTATCAGACCCTGGATACCTTTCTAAAGACAAAGTACTCGTCAAGACAAATCAAATGATTCCAAACTCGATGGGGTTGCGTCGTTTCATTGCAGAGTTACTGTGGCCACCTTCCAGCTCCATCATCAGACCCTGGATATCATCTATGACTGAAGTTCTAGTCAGGACATTTTAAACGAGCCCTAACTCAGTGGAGTTGCGCCATTTAATTACAGAGTTTCGCATGGCCACCTTCCAGTTCCATCATCAGAGCCTGGATACCATCTAAAGACAAAGTACTCGGCAAGACAAATCATACGAGCCCAAACTGGATGGAGTTGCGCCATTTCATTATAGAGTTCCTATGTCCACCTTCCAGCTCCATCATCAGATCAGCTCCATGTCATCACAATATTGCATTGTCACGTGATATACACATGCGTGTAAAATTTCAGCTCAATCGGAAACCGGGAAGTGTATCAAATTTAACTTGCAAGATTTGAACGGGACAAATACAATAAAAGCGTCGCCACGCTAACAGCTGATTTTACCCTCCCTCCGCATTACATGTTTTACATCAAAATATTTATAGTGCGCGTCAATACAGTAGGTTTTAATAAGCTTGGCTGGTCGAAATCCATCCATCCATCCATCAGCCTTTCAACGTCCACTGCTGGACATAGGCCTCCCCAAGAGAACGCCACAACAATAAGTTTTCGCTGAATTGCTCCTGACTGCTAATTTCGATAACACATTAATTCTTAACGTCTTTGGGTGACGCCTGCGCCATCTGTCGGAAGTATTTTTGGCTGAATTGGTAAAGTATCTGGACGGTATCCAGAAGATGCAGGTTCAAATCCTGCTCCTGACTGTTATTTTCGATTTCACATTTTTCACTTTGTGTTTAATTAAAATTATATAATAAATATTGATGGAAACATTTAATAATTCCAGAGTAGGTCGTGCCACGCACAAACAGAAAAAAAAACATTCCCACTGAAAAAAACATTCCTTAGACACTATAGTTTTTATATAACTATCAATGAAAAATGGATCTCAGATGTACTGCATAATTATGTAACTTTTATAACTTATAAATTCGTATTATGGACGGACAATATTTAGTATGAATTGATTTGATAGATGGCGTTATACATGTACTCGGAATAGGGGTATTGATAATATCTTTATCGTGACGCATTTTCGTTTCATCGAGTTTCAAATCACACCGATGCTATAGAAGTAGTCACTTCAAAAAAATAAAAACAATATTTTGTGTTCAGACACGTCTATATAGCCTAATACAGTATTTTTTTCTCAAATATCTTAAAAGTACAGACACAGCTCTGTTACAGGCTTATAATAATTAGGATAGTATTATTTAGGTAATATTTATTTTATCAATTTTTATTTGTCTGAAGCAAGCATACAAAGCTGCTGGCGCCACCTTGTATATTTAAAATTCTATATACAGTTAACTCCATCGACAACTGACATTTAGCCTCTCTGTTCGCTATACACATGGGGATTTATATAAAGCTGTTCATAAGTAGATCTGACACGTGTAACTAGAGAGGGAGTGCAATAACACTGCTAACGCTCAGTAAACTGAATTAAAGAGCACGTGGGCGTTTTAATGAGATGCAACAATCTATCTCTTTGGATCAGAGGCCCAAGCACGAAAAGCTATCGAATTCGTATCGTAAACGTATCGAGTCCACGATAATATAACAAATATTGTATGGTTTTCGAACAACTATACATGACATTGTCGGGCAAGCTTGTTTGTTTATGTTTTCTGAGTGACAGTGACGGTAGGTATTCTTATGCCGTATTTTAATTTTAATGCATTTTATTGTATTATAGTTAAAATGAGAACAAAATGTATATGCTGGCTCATTATAACATTTTTTATACTGACTCATTATTTTTATTAGTTGACAAATCATCAATTTTAATTATTTGGTTAGGTACACCTTTATGAACACTAAAGTGTATATTATTCGTAGGTTCCCTTTATAATGGCCTATGGTAAAATATGTGAGACTAATAGAAATATGCAAGGTTTTACATCTATATTATCCACAAATAAGCTACTTCCAAAATAACCCGTTTTGTTAAGTGAACATTGCTATTACTAGGTAGGTACGAACAGCATATTTTTATACAAATTTATTTTATTATATCTATCATCTATATCTACTTTTTCATCGTCATATATTACTGTGGGATTAATTGGCTTTCGAAGTTTAGTAATTTTAAAACATTACATACTCAAAAACCTAAGATTTAATGTATCGAATCTTTTCTCACCGACAATTTCTAAGTGAAAAAAGTTTCGACAGTGCTCGATAGCTAGCCTTCGACCGTACGTCAAATCAAATTTCGCGATACGAAATCATTCGAAGCAAAATAAGTTCATTTTACGCACTATAGGGGCGCTGCACAATTCTCATACAAGTTTTATTGTTTTCGATGACGATACGAATACTTTTTCGCATGTATTTCGTGCTCGGGCTACAGAACTCCTTGCTTTATCTCAATGTAATGTTAACGAAATCTGAGGGCTATACATACTGTATTTTTTTATACTGCGTATGTGGCAAACAATCATACGGCACATCTGATGGCATAAGTAGCCTATAGACGCTAGCAACACCAGAGATATCACTCGCGCGTCACCATCTCCACGAAATGCATATGAGGCGGAGAGGACAGCTAATAATAGATAGAGGATAGGACAGATACTATGGCAAGAATAGGGAGGGGGTTTGGGCCTCCGGCGCTCTCACTCACCATGCGAAACGCAAAGGTATGAGTACCTATCGTCGTTTCTCGCCGATCTTTTGTGAGAGGATGGTACTTCCCCGATCGAGCCGGTGCATTGTTATAATTAGGTGACACTTAGCAAACTTCCAATGTTAAATGGTAATTGGGAGGATAATCCACCACACACCCACGAATTGTCAATCCCAGCTGTCTTACCAAGCAATAACCAAGTACTTATTGTTAATCCGCAATCCTCAAGGATAGTACAGAGGTTTGTACAAAACTTTTCACGCAAAACACTCGCTCAGACGTGGAGTTGCGGAGAACAGCCCGCCGGACCAATACCATAGTACAAAACTTGATTATTATCCTAACTTTGATACGTATTAGATATTGTCCACGACTCCGTCCTACGACACACTAATTATCTTTATGTTACAATAGCAATCCCACGGGAACCATTCATTTTCTGGGTTCAAAAATAGCATAAGTCCTTTATTGGGCTCCAGATTAAGTATGCAAAATTTCGTGATGATTGATTCCTTAGTTACAGTGTGAAAGCGTAAGCGAACAGATAAAACTTAACAAAACTCTTTCCCATTTATAATATTGATAAGGATATTTTTCTAAATCCTACCTCACGTTAAGGATCGATTACATCAAACCCGGTTTCAAGTATATCCGACGCTTATCATCAGACCCGGAGCGAACTCCTGCCGTGCGTAAGACAGTCGACGTAATCGATCCTAAACGTGACTTATTTGCCGGATTTTGAATTATATATTTCAAATAATGTACTGGTTGGCAATTTATCAAACTTTAGATGAACTTACATTAATAAAAGTAATTAAAGTCACTCATAACGGTTACGGTAATAGTGGGAACACATATTTGTAAGGGCGCGCTTAATTATTTAATCATGTACATGCGACGTAACCGCTCGATATTCTCAGCTCAACTTATCTCTATTTTTTTAAAAAGCTAAAATGTGTTGTTCTAAATTGGCCTATGAATTTTTATTTTTATTCCTCGTCTTAAATTAAAATAACATAAAAAAATACATCAAAATATTTCTAGAACCAACGTTAGATCATCACCATATTTTTATGAGACTGGCTTAAGTATTCTACCATTTTTGTTTGTTAAGGCGGTAAAATTTGTACCTAACCGCACATCTCGTCGATCTGGGTAATGAACAGGGTAGTGTGGGGCCCTCACCCAAAAATTTACTCGCCGTGTGCCGTCTCTCCGCCTGTATTGGCATATACCACTGGAACTGTGTGAAATTACTTCAGTGGTTTAGTATTATAATAGGGTAATAATAGGGCATTAATCAAAATATACCAGGGGTGTGGGCAGCAACACTCCCTCGAGTATTAACAACATCTACTGCGATCGCCAACCCACCTGCCAAGCGTGGCGATTACGGCATTATCCCCCATAATGAGCACACAAAAAGGATGCGGTCAGCACAGGACCGCTCGTTGTGGCGTTCTCTTGGGGAGGCCTATGTCCAGCAGTGGACGTCGAAAGGCTGATGGATGGATGGAATCAAAATATAATGTACGCATATCGGCCCACCAATCAAGGAGAAATCAGTGTACATACATTAAAAAAAAAGGAAAAACTTAACCTCTTTTTTTTTGAGACCTGTCTGCGATTTTCAAGCAGGGCAACACGATACTATTCACAAATGGTTGTTCTGAGTGTGGGAGTATTTTATGTAAGTCAAATTATGTTTATAAGACTTTATATACGTGTGATACACTGATTATTTCATAGTGTGATGTACCTACTATGATAAGCGGCGCGTACGTTTTCGTAGCAAAAAAATATCTATGCTGCTCATAGTGTATAAAACGTATAGTCGAAAAACGTAAAGTACTAAATACTTAGTATGAATTTAAATTGCAAAAATTAAACTCACTATATTGGACTAATGTATGTAAATGCATCCGATAGATGACGTGGGTCGTAAAGACAAATATGATGTGAAGATTGGGAATGGCAGTCGGTCAGTGCGATGGCTTAGCGGTGTACTAACGGACGCAGGTTCGAATCCCACTCGCACTAAACTTCTCTTTTTTCACATTCACAAATAATTTGTTCTATAAAGTAGCTGAGCATGTGAAGTGCTAATATACAGATCAAAACGTAAAGTAATTAGAACGTAACACAACTCGGCTTAGTATTACAAGCGCCCTGACTGACGCCAACCTCATACTCGTATTACTAAATAATTCGTAATCACGTTTTCGCTCTTATAAAGTGTATTGGCCTCTGTGTCATTCACTTTGATATTCGGAATTACAAATTTGTTTACAAGTATATTAAAATGTCGTATATAAGTAATATAGCGACCCTTCCTCGCTACGCAATTCATTAATGAAGAATATTTTGACATCTTAAAATGTCAAAATATTTAGTAAAACATTTAATTTATATAATTAACTAGCCTTTGCCTAAGCTAGTTTTTAGGTTATATCTCAGGTTCCCGATATAGTAGCAGGATATGTATACCAGTTTTTAAGTATGATCGAGAGCTATCAAATAAATAATTTGCATCAAAATCCGTTCAGTAGTTTTAGCGTGAAACGCGAATGTACAAACAGACAAAAAGTCTAAAAAAAATCATTTTGTATAGACACGCCTATATAGCCTAATACAATCTTTTTTTTCAAATATCTTAAACTAGTACATTCCCCGCGGCTTCGCTCGCATCATAGTATTGTCGATGAAAAATCAATTTCGGGTAGGATTATTAGATATAAGCGGCGCCTCGCTAATAGCCGGTTTTACCCTCCCTCCATATTAGATGTTTCACATCAAAAATATAGGTTCCAGATAAGTAATCAACAACATATCATATACTAAAACCTTTTCCGAAACACGCTGCATCTTATGGTATAAGTATTATTTATAATAGTATACAAAAGGTTGGATCTATTATATCTACATAAAAATATCTGGAAAACGGTTGACCCTAAAGGCCATTCCTGCAACTTCCCGCTAATTAGATACTTAAGCGCCCAAAATTGTACTTATTACGTTTTTGAGCTCGAAGTGCAATTTTTAGTAAAAACGACTTTTGAGGTCGAAACGACAAAGAAAACGAAAAGAAGGTAAGCTCTTTTGAAAAATATAATAAATAATTATACTTTTGAGTATAATTTTTGTGTCATTTTGAGCTCTCCGAGCTCAAAGAGATAACTGTTCTATGCTTTTGAGCTCTTTGAGCTCAAAAGTCTGATAGAGATTTAATAAAACACTATGCATTGAATTTTCAAATCGCAATAACTTTTGAATTAATAAACTGATTTTCTCGTTCAACGCAGCTTTTTGAGTTCTTTGAAGAATCTTAAAGCTTGAACTGGTCAGAGTGAAAATTTCATAGAAATTCTGAAAAAAACATTGTTTTCAATATTTTTCGACAACGATAAGTCACGAACGCACGCAAGCACGCACGCACGCACGCACGCACGCACGCAAGCATGCACGTACGCACGCACGCACGCACGAGCGCGCACACACACACTCACAAACACACACACACACACACACACACACACACACACACACACACACACACACACACACATACACACACACAAACAAACTAATAACTTCCCAACTTTTGAAAATTTTCAATTTTCTTAGCAGGAAGTTAAAAAATCGTTATAAATATATAAGCGATGGTGATTATATTTATATGAGTATTTGTGTGGAAAATATACGGTTGGCACTGTCGCTTATATATAAAATCCGAAAAATCCTGGTTTTGAAGAAGTAAACAGAGAAACAAATCCCAACAAAAACATAAATGTCAAATGAGAGCCAGATATTAACCCCGATAAGAGCCAGGCGGTCATGTTTCATAGGAGACTACCCCGACTGTATCCACCGGAGGAGATCAAACAGATTAGCATCTTGGTAAGCCTATTCCTTGGAGTAGGCGAGCCAAGTACTTAGGTGTCATACTAGATAATAGACTCATATTCGCCCATTACATTCAGGTGGTACGCTTTCGCGCAGCCTATTCCACGGGGCGTTTGCATTTTCTGTTAAACTCTATGTCAAAACTCTCACTTAGGAATAAGGTCAGACTCTACACTGCCTGCATACGTCCTATTATGACGTACGCCAGTGTAGTATTTTCACACGCTTAGGCACACAGGGTCCAAAGATTACAAACACTACAGAATAGGTTCATGCGCAGAGCTATGGGTGCACTGTGGTTCATACGCAAAGTCTACCTTCACATAGACTTGCAATTGCCTACCATCAAGCAATTTATCGCCTCTCCACCCATGGGAGTCGTAAGAGCCGACTGAGGGTATACCGGGGAAGTGGGCAGCAGCACTTCCTCGAGTATTAACAACATCCACTGCGATCACCAACCCGCCTACCAAGCGTGGCGATTACGGCACTAGCCCCCATATGAGCGAAACACATGTTGTGGCGTTCTCTTGGGGAGGCCTATGTCCAAATCATAAAAGTGGGTTGTCCCACGTTACGCCCATTGTCCGTAAGTTTGTCATAGCCATCTGAGGCTAACAACCAATGTGACACCAAAAGAAAAAAAATTCAACATGCCTTGGTTCAACGACAAAATAAGTGAGATCTAAATGGGTGTCAAGTTTAATGGTCAGTCCAGAAATTTATTTATAACAACATAAACAATTTTATAACAACTTAAAATATCATTTCTTCTTATAACTTGGGACAATACTAGCCTTTGTCCGTGGCTCCGCCGCAGCCAAAAGCTGGTTTTTAGGTTATATCACAGGTTCCCGATATAGTAGCGGAATAAAATGTATACCAGTTGTTAAGTCTAATCAAGAGCTACCAAATAAAAATTTGCATCAAAATCCGTTCAGTAGTTTTTGCGTGATGCGCGAACAAACAAACAGATAAACAGAAAAACAGACAAAAAATCTAAAAAAAAACATTTTGTGTTTAGACACGCCTATATAGCCTATGACAGTATTTTTTTCTCAAATATCTTAATTGTACAGACACAGCTCTGTTACAGTTTTGTAATAGTTTATAAATATTGAAGTCTAAGGTCTGGCTTGCCTAGTTCTAATATACTGCTCACCATTTCATTTCACATATATGAAATGAAAGAATAAACGACTGTCTCCTGCTACAACCAAAACACACCAATGTGCTTCATGGCCGTTCACACGGGAGATAATGGTACCAACCCGCTCGGGCCCGATAGCAAATGAGTACTCCCACTTGGTCCCAATTGCTTACTACCCTTAGTCGCCTCGTACGTCACCCGTGGGAAAGCATGGGGTGGTGACACTTGTATTGTTAGTCCGACACGGTGTTAATCGTATTGAGGATGTCACTAATAGCCAACGCTCTTTACGTCAAAATATGCTTCACGGAACCCGTTGTTTTTCGTGTGGAAATGCACTTACTAGCAAAGAAAGGAAGCAGGGTTACGACATCAAAGTTCTCCTTGGGATCCTAGCGCTTCCCAAACCCTCACTGCAGCTTCGCAAAATTACTGGCTATAATGAAAAACTCCATACTAAAAGAATACTATACCGTTTAGTAGAGTAGTAGGTAGTAGATTGCAGGATAATATTAGTAATCTTATATTATTTCAACATTAAATAATAAATCTAAGTAAAGTATCAGCACTATTTTATACCTCCCATTAAATTCAAATCGAGTATACACATAAAACAAATTTTGTGTTATTTTAGGGCTTCGTCAAATATTTAGGTTTCCAATAGAGCTAAGTTTCTAAGAAGTTTGAGAACCGCTGATCGGCACTATTGATAACGACAGGTTTGCTTACGTGTCATAAGCTAGTATTCGATATCTAACTTTAAGTGGTGAACGTGTTGTTTTTAGTTATTACCATCTTAAAAACATACTAATGTTAATTTTACTCTATATGTTTGTTACTACAATGTTGAGGATAACAACCCCGGCTATTATATTAATATTTTTATTATTTACTAGATTATAGATAGAGATTCTGCCTATGACTCCATTCGTGTATCATGAGAGAATAGTGATAATTTTATATCAGAATATAAAATTATCACTTTTCCCTCTCTACTGATTAATTTTCCAATTTCATTCAGCTACCGTGACATCCACCCGAGACTATTAATTTCGATAACACCATCCATCCATCCATCAGCCTTTCATCGTCCACTGCTGGACATAGGCCTCCCCATATGGCAGGTGGGTTGGCGATTGCAGTGGATGTTTTTAGTACACAGGGGAACGCTGCTGCCCAGTCCCCCGGTAATCCCTTAGTTGGCTTTTACGACTCCCATAGGAAGAGACGGGGTGGAGCTATTCTTGGTGCTGGCCCCACACGGCAATTCGATAACACATTTCTTTTTAATGTCTTGGGTGGCACCTGCGTCACCTATTGGATGTTTTTTGGATGATTGCATACATTGCTTCTACCACGTAAGCTTAATTATTACAATTACGATTCATACCAAATATTGACACAGCCCTGTAAATATTTTGATATCTTTATGCATTTTGATCTATATTTTAGCACTTGACATGCTCAGCTACTTTAAAGAATAAAACAGCGGCGGAGCCACAGTCAAAGGGGTAGCTTTAGGGTTATATCTCAGGTTCCCGGTATAGTAGCGGAATAAAATGTATGTATACCAGTATTTAAAGCCTAATCGAGAACTATCAAATAAAAGTTGCATCAAAATCCGTTCAGTAGTTTTTGCGTGATAAGCGAACAAACAAACAGACAAAAAATCTAAAACAAAAACGTTTTGTGTTTAGACACGCCTACATAGCTTATTACAGGATTTGTTGCTCAAATATCTTAAATGTATAGACATATATGTTACAGCTTTATAATACGATAGATTACTCGTGAATGTGGAAAAAGAGCTCGCACTAAACTTTTCTTTTTTTTTGTGTTATATTTTAGAAACTTTACATTCTTGTGTTCTATTAGTACCTAGTGTAGTAGTAGTTCTTTGTGAAGTGCTTAAAACTAACTAACTAACTTATCATCACGCCATTTCGCTTGCAGGGTAGGCAGAGAGAACAGAGTGCCAAGAGGCTCTATTCTTGCATACATCTCTCGCTTCCTCAATATTCATAACTCTCTTCATACACGCTCGCCGGTTTCGGAGACTCCTGACTCCACCTTCCTTCAATACATGACCGATTTGGTCTAGGTAGGCGAGTCTTGGTCTCCCCCTGGACCTACATCCTTCCACTTTCGCATTGTATATCTTCTTAACACTGGTTAAGCGGAGCGAGCGACTGCGCTCGTCCGGCATTCTTTCCACATGTCCGAACCATCAGAGCATTCCCTTTCGCATCTTTACACCAATACTCTCTTTCATAACTACTCGCTCTCTTACGTATTTAGGTACATAAAAATATTAAAAAAAACTAAAAATTCTTATGAATTTTGGTTGTAATGCTCCTTTTCCGCACACTCCGTCGTTTGGAGCAACGAACAGGGTAGTGTGGGGCCCTCACCCGCTACATAAACCCGCTTTGTGCCGTCTCTCTGCCTGTATTGGCGGAACGTTGGAACTGTGTTACATTACTTCAGTTGTCGAAGTTTGTAATGCCTGAACCTAGTGTTTTATAATCACATTGGCTTGGCTTCTGTGTATCAATTCATGAGCAGTGGTCACTTACCATAAGGCTTTGAAAATGGTAAGAAAATAAAAGAAAAATCATAAATTTAATAAATCATTTAATGTGTTTAAAAAAAAGGGACAAATTTGAATGCAATCACAAGTTGACAAGTCGCACGCCGTCGCTCGGTTGACTTTCGAAAAAAGTGGGTATGCCTTTATATTGCGAAATCACGCGATTCTTTAAGATTTTCACCTCATTTTTCTTCACCTGTAAGAAAAAATGTGATTGGACCTAACCCAGTATTCTGTAGGGTAAAAAGGATAATAATACATTGCGGCACCATTTAAACTTCGAAAAAAGGTTCGATACTAGGATCGAGTGAAATAAAAATTAAAAAAAAATGTGTGTGTGTACACGCTTTAGAAGTTTTACTTCTTTGGCGTAACAAGATAAAAATCTTTTCAAAAATTTTATCTTTCGCCTTATTCTACGTTTGTAGAAAAAACGACACTAACAATTAGAAAAAAGGTTTAGTTATCACAAAAAAACTAAAATGTGTCTAACTTCAGGGTGTCGGTTTTTCGTGATGGTGTCGTAAAAATTTACTCTCATAATTTTTCCCTAACGCGCCAAAAGAAGTATAACTTCAAAAAAACGTATGTGTGCAATTCACACACGGCAGAAGTGAAAGTTCAGTAAACTAGCCTACGAGAGATTAAGATGGACATAGAGTATCAGGAGTATTAGGATAAATGTAAGGTTTATTATTTTTTACCAAGCTTAAAATTACCTCTCATTAATTAAATTTAATGGAGCATTAAAATTAATTTAAATTTTGATTTCTGTAACGATTTAATGGATCCCGTGGGAATTCATGGGACAACTTTGGTAAAAGGTCTTGTGAACCTCACTATAGCAACATAAATTACAAAAGTATATGATTCACTTCGGGGGTAGGTGAGAAAAATACTTTATTGACTTTTCTGCAACTGACTGTTTGTGCTGTGTATACATTTATGTGTTTGTTTCTTTATCGTGACGTATTTTCGTTTCATCGAGTTTAAAATCACAACGATTCTAATAAAGTATCCACTTCAAAAATTTATGGTGTGTAGGTGTATATGGGTCCAGTTGGAGTAGATAAAAATGGCAACTTTGGAGATGATACCTTTATACGGTTACAGTCAAAGTAAAAGTGAATAGAATAAGTGAATATATGATTAATTTAATTCTTATGGCTAATTCATCCATGCATCAGCCTTTTAACGTCCACTGCTGGACTAGGCCTCCCCAAGAATGGGGGATAGTGCCGTAATCGCCACGCTTGGCAGGCGGGTTGGCGATCGCAGTGGATGTTGCTAATACTCAAAGGAATGCTGCTGCCCACTCCCCCGGTTTTCCCTCAGTCGGCTCTTACGACTCCCATGGGTGGAGAGGGGTGGGACAATTCGAAAGCCGGCCCCACACGGCTATATATAGCTATAGCTAAACGCCGTACGATTTAAAAATTATTAAGAATTAACGCTGTTGCGCGTTACTTTTCTATCAGGCATTAAAACAAACGGTGTGAAAGTACGACAAGCAAACAATCTCACTTTCGCATTTTTAATATTAGCAAGGATTGGTAGCCATTTGTTAATTTAAAATTATTGAATAACTATTGAAGGAAACATTTTATAATTCCAGAGCAAATATTGCTACTGAAAAAACATTCCTAAGACACAATACTTTTTATGTAACTGCCTAAATCAGGATTTCTCTAAGTATGGGTCGCAAACCACTGGTGGGTCGCGAGCGAATATTGTGTGGGCCCTGAAACATAAGATAGCCCGAACGATCGGGCTAACAGTCGGATTGCCACTGTGAGGCACGGTTTCCTTTTGTAATAACAGTCTTTTTATGTAGGTATTTATTAAAAAATTCAATTCTAAATTAAAAATGTTTTTTTTTATTTGAACCGTCCTTCATCCATATTGGCGACGCTTAAATTTCCATTGTTTATGAGCTAACTAAAGTTACTAAATTACAATATAATTATGTTATCTGTGATGATAACAAAAGTTTGGGAACCACTGATCTAAATAGATCTCAGATGTACTGCATAATTTTGTAACTTTTATAACTTATAAATTCGTATTATGGACGGACAGTATTTAGTACGAATTGTTTCGATAGACGGCGTTATATATGTATTCTGAATGGCAGTGTTGAGAATTTCTTTATCATGACGCATTTTCGTTTCATCGAGTTTCAAATCACAACGACTCTAAAGAAGTATTCACTTCAAAAATGAGCACTTTACTCGTATGCAGCAGCTTGACTTTGCTCTTTGTGTTATCACTGCGGCAATTACCGCTTACCATCAGGTGGGCCATTTGCTCGTCTTCCACCGTCGACGTTAAAAAAAGGCATGATACAAACTAAACGCTGTCTATCCGAGTATCGATCGTAAGGTCAACAGGTGAAAAGCAAATTGATCACTTGACAAATCCTAACGCAGCTCCACCGCAGTGGACATCTATTTTTTAGATTATATCTCAGGTTCCTGGTATAGTACCGGGATAAAATGTATAGCAGTTTTTAAGTCTAATCAAGACCTCAATTAAAATTGCATCAAAATCCGTTCAATACTTTTTGCAGTCAAAAGAGGTGGTTTAATACTTTTTTTTAAAGGCAACATCCTGCACTAGCAAATAATCCTTGTATCGGGGCCTTTATAAATATACAATTTCACGGACACAAAGTACACCCAGACCTCTGGGTCTGTCAATAAAACTCATTGGAAACAAAAATCATTGGATTGATCTGTCAATCATTTTTGGATCACACAAAGAGTTGTCCTGTGTGGGAATCGAACTAAACCACTCACCACACACATCTGTGCAGTCAAACTTAAGTATGCTCTCGTCATCTAAAATAATCTGAGGCGTATACATGCTCATCAGAAATCAGCAATACTTACTAATGCAACTACACAACCACCGAAGCCACCTCCAGTCATTCTAGCACCTAACACTCCTGGTACTCCTCTTATGATGTCCACTAACTCATCTAACTCTGGACAAGACACCTCCATCAGCTGGCTTAGTGAATCATGCGAGTTGTAAAACAGTTCACCGACCTGCAAACCAAGCAAAGTTTTAAATAATAATAAAATATGCGCCATCTAGCAACCTTCTAGAATTAACAACTAGACTATGGGATGTAAAACATAGAGCGCTATCCTAAAAAAAATATAATTTGTTGACAAATTATTATTTATAAATACTTGAATCACATTTCTTTTAATAAGCGGATTAAATTGCGGGGTCAGTTAATTATAAACGTAAAAGTAAAGCTTACTCGTTTAAAATCTTTCTTCTTCATAAGTTCAGCTACCTCGACAGTCCTTTCGATCTCTTCTATAACGTGCCTGGCCCTCATCAGAACCACTTCTTCGCAATTTTTTGCTTTTAATACTAGAAATTAAAAGAATTTAAGTATACCTTTTATTTCTCTGATAGGGAACTATGCCCGTACTAATACCGACGGTGGGACAATAGGGGCAATTGCTAGCTGTACAATGTGGTTGATCCAATTGATTCATGACCCAAGTACTTTATTTTATTGCTTCTAAATCAAAGATTTCTAACAGCCTTAATACACCGTCGTTAATTTTTAAAAGAAGAACTACGAACAAATGGACAGATATTGGTTCGTAGTTCTCCTTAGTGATTACAGAATCATTATAACGATTGCAATAAAACTTAAAAACTACAGATACTTATCAAAAAATACAAACTTGAATTTCGGAGCCTTAAAATTATTCTAACGTACTTAGTAACAACAAACAAAACAACAGTTCAAGTTAATTTTCACATTATAGGCAGACGACCGGCGCCTTCACCTAAGGTTGTCGCCAAATTGACAAGCAATGTCACCTTGAGTACGTGATTGTGCTAGTCTAGCACATGTAAACATACCTAACTACCATTTAAGTTATAAAGAATCACATTTATAAAATCACACTATAAACAAATTTTCCATTGGTCACTAATCGGCTCTAAGGACCAAAAATATAATCACGCTGAGTGGATCGCACATCTTGACACACACTTGCTCGTTGCCCCGAAAGGCAGGGTGTGTGGTTAGGATTTTTTCCCCGCCTAAATATAAAAAGGACCCTGCCTGCGGTTATGTTTATCTATTCTGCAAAATTTATTCTAAAGTAAGTAAATGCTAGATATGATTTTTCTACAATATATTACGTGCGGTATGTCTATCAAAATAAAAAGCTGAGAAATGAACGAAGGGATAATTCAATACTATTTCTCTCAATAGAAGAGTTAAAGAACAAGTTAGTGTGTGAAAGTGGAAAAAAAAAAGATTTACTGCAAGCAGGATTTAAATCTGCATCCATCCAAAAAAGATTAACTCTCTGTCTACCCCTCTCAGAAGCAGGCGTAAGCAGTAAACCAAATTACGTGTTCTGTGTAATATAACATATACACCATATTAACATCACGATCCCAAGAATACTCAAGTATTTTTGTCACGTGGCACGAAAGGTTGAAGTAGTAGATCACGTAGCTAAAAAGTGACTGAAATCTAATTGCGAAAACATTTGTATTCCGCTTCATTAGGCGCAGCAGAGTGTGACCTGGGGACAGCTAGGCAAAACTAAAAATATATGACGTGGTCATGATCCTCAGCAATGAGGAAATGACAAAGCAATATGACTCACATTATGCTAGATTATGAAGCTAACAGGCGACACATGTCACCACCATATTCTTCGTTAGGTCAATTAAGGAAGTAAAATGGACAATATAAAAAAGAAATAAAGTGGACAATTCTTTCCACAATTCCTTCTCCTTCTTTTTTCATAAGAGCTGTCTTATAAACGGCTGCATAGATTTAACTGTCTCGGTGGTGCAGCGATAGTGTGAGTGACTGCTGATCATGAGGTCTCGGATTCAATCCCCAGATCAGGTGGTGTTATTAAACCTTTTTGTAAAAAAAACTTCTCAGTAGAAGCCCGGAGTTTGGAAATGTGCCCGGTAGACGGCAATAGCGAGTATATTACGTGGGATAAACATAGTTGGCGAACCGTCGGTGTATAATATACCTGTGCCTACCCCTTCGGGGAATACAGGCGTGATGCTCTGTTTAGATTTTTGAACATAACTAAGGACAATCTCGATAAATTCTCCTTTATAACAAAATAAAAACTAAATTAATATCTGTTCGGCGGTTTGAACGTTATGATGCCTCCGACAGACACACATGTTAAACTTATAACGTAAAAAGAGCATTTTTATGTCCGGGGTTAAAAGTAGGATATTTTGTCGTACCGGGGGAATTATAGAAAAAAGTGCTCATGCAAGAGAAAAAATTCAAGGATTCAATGATGAATTCCATGTGTGTTTCAGACTATTTAGTAGGTTCAGAATTTTAATAAGCTACTTATTTCAACACAAAATGCGAAAATGTGATTTTGGTAAATTACTGAGCCCTTCAGGTTGAAATCTTCTATATAAATAAAAATTAGTAACCAAAATGTACGTACGCGCATAACTTCCGAACGACTGCACCAAATTAAATATTTTCTTTTTTCGTATTCGTTATTGGCAGAGCAAGGTTTGTAAAAAAGAAAATCTAACAAATAATTTAAAAAAATCTGGAAAACGTTTGACCCTTAAGGCCATCCCTGCAACTTCCCGCTAATTGATACTTAAGCGCTCAAAACTGCACTTATTACGTTTTTGAGCTTCGAGCTCAAAAACGTAATAAGTGTAAAAGCGTAATAAGTGCTTAAAAACGTAATAAGTGTAAAAGTCAAGTTCGAGGACGTAATAAGTGCTCAAAAACGTAATCCGCCTTATTACAAAACATAGTCTAACTCCTAAACCAGGTCTATATCATCTTTAGACCACGGTTTAACAAAATTCTTATTACAAAATCAGTTTTAAGCGTTAAACCATGTACTAAAAGATAAACTACCGGGAAACCTAGTTTAAGTAGTTTAGGCTGGTCTAAGTCTAAATGTCAAAGTAATGTCAAATATTTTTATTGGAAGTTATGGTTAATATTAAATTATGATTTTATGTTTTTTGTGTGAAAACTGAATAATAATATGTTTGAATTAATTTATGTGAAAGATATTTAAGTGGCCGCTCTCTCAGAAATGCCATGCCGAGCCAATATACCTACTTACACATAAATTCTTAGTTACAGAATTATCTCCTGTAGAATTGGATTCAATCAAGATAACATCCAAATTGTGTATGTGTTGTGAATTGTATTGAAAAACAATTAGTTGGCACACATCTTTTGTGATTTACCTTTGTACATAAAAGAAGATACAAAATGGAAAAGGTGGGGCAGGACTTTGCCAAAGGACAAACAGAGAGGAGTAATAAAATACAACAATGCAATATGACATTATACCTATACCTTCCACATAACAACTATCACATTTGAATAAAAAATCCAATGGTGGACACTAAAGACACATAGATGAGAACCAGCTAGCAATCTCAAGACATTAAAATTTATATTTTATAAAATGAGTGAATTTGTATTAGGATAAATAAAATTTTACATCTATTTTTCATGTCTAATCAATTAATTCTATCTATCTAGTTAATATAACGGTAAAGCATTATATTGTGGCAGTCGAATCATGCTCGAATGTGTACCTATACCTGAAAATCAGCGCTGCAGCAGCCAAATGTTGGTTGGCTGAGGTAGGACCTTTTTAGCTTCTACAACTTGCATAATTTTGCATAAGTATAGTGTATGTGATTTGAATATAGTAGAAACTAAATAAATAGGTTTTCTTTTCTTTGTTTTCCTAATACGTTACTTTCATTTCACTCAAAGGATTAAACTCTTCACATACCTATAGGCATGTCTTGCACAGTGATTAGGTAACACCCTGGTAAATAACTTTAAATGGCAATGATATATATAGAAAAATAAAAAAGTATTAAATGATGCACTAAGTATTATTTTAATAATAATAAAGTTTTAGCCTCACAATTATATTTATACAAAAATGTTTCCATGGTATTACATATTCACAACAGTTTTGTTTAATATTATTTTAATAAGATTCGTATTGTATCCTGAGGTTTTAAGTAAGTAATAATAATTCACTATGAAATAATAGCATGGTCCAGTGCATTCCAGAGGTCTACTTCAATTTGCGTACCATATATATAACTTCGCTCGTTAGAGAACTGAGACATTTATTAATAGGTACTAGGTACTACGAAAATACCGGCGGAGTGGGCAGCAGCACTTCCTCGAGTATTAATAACATCCACTGCGATCGCCAGCCCGCCTGCCAAGCGTGGCGATTACGGCAATATCCCCCAAAAAATGAGCACCCAACAAAAAACGGCCCTCAGTCACGGCAGCTCCGCTATTCCGTGGCCTAACGGTAGCGGGCCCGGTAACGGCGGAGCAGGGGGTGCGAAGAATCTCCGGTCGCGGATAGGCTACCATAAACAACGACCTCTGGGCCTGGTAACGCACAACGTTCGGACAATTCGGACGGAAGAGAGAATCTCCGAGCTGGAAGAGGAATTGAGCAAGGTCCACTGGGACATTATAGGGTTGTCAGAAGTCCGAAGAGAGGGTTAGGGCACGACAATCCTCCAGTCCGGGAACTTGCTCTTCCACCGGGAGGGCGACCACCAGTCCCAAGGGGGTGTCGGGTTTATCGTTCGCAGGTCTCTCGTAGGCAACGTGGAGAGGATTGAAAGTGTGTCGAGTAGGGTAGCGTACCTTATACTCAGAATAACCAAACGGTATTCGTTGAAGGTCATACAGGTTTACGCACCGACCTCGACACACTCCGATGACGAGGTGGGGGCCCTATATGAGGACATCTCGAAGGCCATCCACTTGTCTAAAACCTATTTCACGGTGGTTATGGGAGACTTTAACGCGAAACTAGGCAAAAGGACAGACGATGAGCTGAAGGTGGGGCACTATGGATTTGGGCAGAGGAACCACAGGGGCCAGATGCTGGCTGATTTTCTGGAGAAGGAAGGCCTCTTCATGATGAATTCCTTCTTCAGGAAGCAGCCCCAGCGAAAATGGACCTGGATTAGCCCTGATGGTTCAGTGAAAAACGAGATTGACTTCATCCTGTCGGACAAACGACACATATTCAATGATTCTCAGTGATCAGCAGGACTAAAACTGGGAGTGATCACCGACTAGTCAGGGGCATCTTGAATATTAGATCAAAAGTCGAGAGGTCGCGTTTGATGAAGTCTACGCTCCGACCAACACCTGCCCAATACCAGAACCCCGAGAGCTTTCAGCTCGAACTACAAAATCGCTTCCAATGTCTAGATGAGTGTGAATCAGCGAGCGATATGAACAGCAGGTTCGTGCAAACTGTCCACGCGGTCGGGTCGACTTACTTCAAGGCCCGTCGCGTCAGTAGGAACCGTAAACTCTCGGACCATACTCTCAAACTCATGGAGAGGAGAAAAGAAATGATAGTCCAGTCCTCAGCCGATTGGTCCTGCCTAAGGCGGTTAAACAGACAGATCTCCAAGGCTGTGCAGCACGATATTCGCCAATTTAATACTACCCGTATTAAAGAGGCGATAGAGCTGAACCAAGGCTCGAAAGTGTTCGCAAGAGATCTGTCTGTTGGCCAAAGTCAGTTGACTAAACTGAGGACCAACAACGGCACTATCATTTCTTCTCGAGATGAGATCTTGGGAGAGGTCCAGCAGTTCTATGGACAGTTGTACAGATCCCAGAGCCCTGCTGTTGGCTTGGTCCAAGACCCCAGATCCAAGCTAACTCGGCACTTTACCGAAGATATCCCGGACGTCAGCCTGTAAGAGATCAGAATGGTTCTCAAACAACTAAAGAACGCAAAGGCACCGGGAGACGACGGAATCACCACAGAGTTTCTGAGAGCAGGCGGAAAGCCGGTCTTAAAAGCTTGTCAGAGGCTGTTCAATTCCGTCGCTCTCGGGGGCGACGTTCCAGAGTCGTGGACCAGAAGCGTGGTGGTGCTGTTCTTCAAGAAAGGTGACAGAACCCTCTTGAAGAACTATAGACCCATCTCGCTCTTGAGCCACGTCTATAAGTTGTTTTCGAGGGTCATTACAAATCGACTCACGCGCAGGCTTGACGACTTCCAGCCTCCCGAACAAGCCGGTTTCCGAAAAGGCTATAGTACCATAGACCACATTCACATGCTACGCCAGATTATACAGAAAACCGAAGAATACAATCGGCCTTTGTGTCTGGCGTTTGTGGACTATGAGAAAGCCTTCGATTCGATCGAAACTTGGGCGGTGCTGCAGTCCCTTCAGCGGTGCCAAATTGACAATCGGTACATCGAAGTGCTGAAGTGCTTGTATAGAAACGCCACCATGTCAGTCCGTGTTCAGGACAAGAGTACGGGACCGATCCAACTGCAGAGAGGTGTTAGACAGAGAGACGTTATGTCCCCGAAACTCTTCACCGCTGCATTGGAAGATGTCTTAAAGCTCTTGGACTGGACCGGATTCGGCATCAACATCAATGGCGAATACATCACTCACCTTCGATATGCCGACGACATCGTAGTCATGGCAGAATCTCTGGAGCACCTTGGCACCATGCTCAATGATCTCAGCAGGGTTTCCCGACTAGTGGGTCTCAAAATGAACATGGACAAGACGAAAGTCATGTCTAATGTCCATGTCATTTCAGCACCGGTCCTAGTCGGGAGTGCGCTTCTCGAAGTTGTTGACCATTATGTCTACCTGGGACAAACAGTCCAGTTAGGTAGGCACAACTTCGAGAAAGAGGTCAATCGACGAATCCAACTCGGCTGGGCAGCGTTCGGGAAGCTAAGGAAGATCTTCTCGTCCAATATTCCGCAGTGTCTGAAAACGAAGGTCTACGACCAGTGTGTGTTACCAGTGATGACATACGGAACAGAGACGTGGTCTCTGAATGTTGGCCTCATATCAAGGCTCAAAGTCACTCAGCGGGCCATGGAACGGGCTATGCTTGGTATTTCCCTACGTGATCGAATCCGTAATACGGAGATCCGTAGGAGAACGAGAGTGACCGACATAGCCCGCCGGGTTGCCATGCTGAAGTGGCAATGGGCAGGCCACATCGCTCGACGAACCGATAACCGTTGGGGACGAAAGGTTCTCGAGTGGCGACCACGTATCGGACAGCGCAGCGTAGGACGGCCCCCCACCAGATGGACCGATGATCTGGTCAAAGCTGCGGGGAGCCGTTGGATGCGGTCAACACAGGACCGCTCGTTGTGGCGTTCTCTTGGGGAGGCCTATGTCCAGCAGTGGACGTTAAAAGGCTGATGGATGGATGGATGGATGGATGGATGGACTACGAAAATAAAACATACATAGAAGTAATTCCATAAAAAAGCTGAAAAGTTAACAAAATTATGTTGCGATGAAATAGTTTTGTTTGTTTATTGTTCAAGGTTTCACAAATTAGTGTTTTATTGTCATTATGACATATCCTAGCGCAACAACTTTATTCCATTTTACGTCCACAAAGATTGACCCGGGTAATCGTGTAATAAAGTGCCAGCACAATTAATTTATGTATCAGAATAAATGGTAATCAAAAGAAAAGTGATAACTGATATAAAATATACTAATTTCTATTTATTTTCTTCGTTCCTAAATAAATCGCCAATATTTTTTCTATAAAACACGTTCCTTTCTAAGCATGCGTAATGAATGGTGACACACTGAACAAACAATATTATTTAGAAAGACCTAAATCGCAGTACTAAAAAGTCCATGGTTTAATTATTTTTTGTAATAAGACTAAGTTTAGTCAATAGTTTATAAGTTAGACCTGGACCAATTAGTTCAGGTTTAAACCGCGACTTAGTCCGTGTTTTGTAATAAGACGGTATAAGTGTAAAAGTTTTGAGCTCAGTTAAAAGTATAATTTTCGTGTCTTTTTAAAGAGATAACTTAAGAGCTGATTAGTTTTTGGAATCGATCGGTAAAAGTAAGTCCAAAACAACACATTTAAAAAATAAATTGTAGTTTTTTTTGAGATTTCTCAAGATCTACCAGTTTCAATCGGTCCTAATTTAAATTGCCAGAATGTACTCGGTTTGGAAGGCTGTATCGCCTTAGGATTAGTTAACAGTGATCACAAAATAATTAGATATTATTAAAAAAGAAACTAATTCTGATCACGATTGTAAGGTGTTAGTTAGATATATTATAGACGGTTGGCCGAATAATAAGCATGACGTTGATAAAAATTTTTATTACGCGTATTTTGGCCGTATCGCAGTGAGCTTCATTATGCCGACGGAATAATTTTTAAAGAGCATCATGTGTTCATTCCACGTTCTCTGCGCGAGAGTATGTTGGCGCGGGTGCACGAGGGCCACCTCGGCATACTATAGAGAGATGCAAGCGGCGCGCCCGTGACGAGATGTTCTGGCCGGGGAGGGCGCGGACGTCGAGAGCGCGGTGCGCAAGCGCGCGGCGTACGCGCTCCAAGCGCCCCGCGTGCGCCGCCTGCCGCTGACGCAGCACAGCGAACCCGCGCTGCCCTAGCGCAAGTTAGCCTCTGATATATTTGAATACAGAAAGAAAAACTACGTTATCCTGGTTGACTACTTTTCTAATTATGTAGAAATCGGTCAGTTAACGGACATTAGCTCCAGGCATGTTATATATTTATTGATAGATCAATTCACGCAACACGGTATACCTGCGTTGTTAGTGACCGACAATGGGCCGGTTTTTAATTCTCTACAATTTAAAAGGTTTCCGACTGATTGGGAAATACAACAAAAAACCTCGTCACCGTACTACCCACAGTCGAATGGCAAAAGTGAGCGGACTGTGCAGTCCGTTAAACACATGCTAAAAAAATCTGTAACTGGGGACAGGATTTTCGTTTGTCCCTCTTGAACTTTCCAGCTACACCGCGTCACGGTATGGACTCGCCTGCACAGATTGTTATGGGTAGACGCTTGAATACAAGGCTTCCTGACACTCCTGAATTATTAACTGAGAGAGTGGTCAATGAGCGTAATTATAGAAACCCGTGTGAAGCCGAGGTGGGCATAAATAGTAACGTCTTTCAGGATTTTAGAAATTATTCACACAAAAACATTATGGTGCTACGAAACTAGCCGAGTCAGCTAGTTATAAATAAAAATATCAAGCTACTTATTCTTCCTATCATTACGTAATATGAAACATCAAACATCTTTATTTTATATAAGGTCTCTTGATATTTATTTTTGTCATTCAATGTATAAGATTAGACACATTTAAAATTTATGAAGGCCGCCTCCGCAATAGTATTAATGGATACAGTAAAATATAATATTACAAACGTCCCTTAGAATGTAACTCACTGAATCGTATCGATATCGTATCGTCTCGCTTGTGATTGGTAGAGAAACCAACGCGTGATGACGCAATAATCCTCTATTTCAACCAATCACAATGACTCGATGCGATGTCGATACGATTTAGTGAAATACATTCTAACCCCCCAGGTAAAACAGTTACCTCTCTTATAAATGTCGCACTTCTCAATAATTAAATTGACTTCATAAGTTTTTGCCACTTAAATACCACTTAATATAGGTCTGAGTTACCCCTATCGTATTTATACATAAGTGATTGTAGATGTTTTGGTTTTTTGTGTAGCGGTTGAGTATAAAATACGGGGGAGGATGAAACCTTTACCAGTTTTTGAGTCTAATTAGAAACTATCAAAAGAATATATAAATAAATAGACTTTACATACATCTACCTATCTAATATCTTTAAACGAGCAATTCTTGTATATCTATACTATTATAAAACTGTAACATAGCTGTGTCTGTACATTTAAGATATTTGAGAAATAATGACTGTAATAGGCTATATAGGCTTGTCTAAACATAAAACATTTTTTTTTAGAATTTTTGTCTGTTTGTCTGTTTGTTTGTTCGCGCATCACACAGAAACTACTGAACGGATTTTGATGAAACTTTGTTTATTTGAAAGGCCTGGATTAGACTTAAAAACTGGTACACATTTTATCCCGCTACTATATCGGGAGCCTGAGATACAATCCAAAAGCTAGCTTTTGGTTGCGGCGGAGCCGCAAGCAAAGGCTAGTATATAATATAATCTGAATCTCGGAAACAGCACCAACGATTTTCATGAAATTTAGTATGCAGGGGGCGATAAATCGATCTAACTAGGTTTCATTTTTAGAGGGGTGCGGGTCGGGATACCTCCGCGTGGTGCGCCCCGGGCAACGTCGGCACTCTAGTGCCGGCGGCTGAATCGCGGCAGGGAACGGGTCTCCGCGTGTCCCTCTGATTAGCAGAGGGCGCAGTGGATAGGCCGGACGTTCGCCGTGGAGGGTCAGCGGGGCCATAGTGCCCCCCCCGACTCTGGGAGGGGGACAGCGGGGTCACAGTGAACGCCCCGTCCCCGGAGATGGTGCTTTCGGCCCGAGTGGCGACCAGCTCACTGCCTGCAGTGGGCCGAACGTCTGCCGTGGAGGGCCAGCGGGGCCATAGTGGCCTCCCCGGCCTAGGAGACGAAGACGGGGCTTTTGAGCCTGAGGGGCGACGGGCTCACCGCTTGCCTTGCAAGCGGTGGGCACGGTCTGATGCAGACCACCGTTCGGCCTGACCCGTAATCCTGGAAGACAGGACCGGGGGTCTTAGGACCGCGGGGAAGAAAACCCCTATAAAAAATTACCCCAATCTAAGCTCTGCCGCCCGGCGAAGGATGTATGGCTGGAGGGTATCCAGTCGCGAGGGCGGCACCATAGTCGAAGGACTCTAAACTCAAAAATGGCGGAAGTGAAAACAAAATGTATACCTCCGGAGAGTACCGGGCGCAATGCGTCCGGAGAATCCCTCACAGGGCCGAGTACCAAGACCGGCCCTGTCAGCCCCGCGTATCAGAGGGTGGCAACCAACGCCTGCGAAGAAAAGAAAAAGGAGATTGCGAGGAAGGGGAGGACCCGCGGGAGGAACCCACACCCGCGGCAAGTCCTGTGGATAGCGGCTCAGCCCTTGAAGTGACTTTGGGCATGGAGACGGATGGTGGTGATCGCGGCACAACGGCTGCAGGCGCAGCTCCGTCTGCATCGGAGTCCCAGCGGAGGGTAGCTGGTTCGGCGGAGCGGCCCTCACGAGTCCTGAAGCGCTCGATAGCGCGGTCGGTAGGTGCGTCGGAGTCGGAGGGCAGATCCACTGAGATGCCTCCGCCAGGGAAGCCGGGAAGACCGGCGAAGAGGGGCCGAGGCGCCACCAGACGCACTGTGCCACGAGCCTTATCTGGAATGGACAAGGCTTCAGAGGAGAACTTAGGAGTGGAGCTCTCGATGGAGGAGCGGGGTAATCCGAGCGGGGTAATCCTCAAATCGAGGCTCCGAGAGGAGCCTTCCGAAAAAGCCAGTCTTTTGACCGCCGATGAAATTGCCCAGAAGGTCTCCGACGCCTTAGCGACTATGTTTACGGTGGCCAGCGGATCGCGGAGTCTTCAGGGCACCTACTCAGAGGCTTTCAACGAGGCATCACAAGTTGCCTTAGGAGCGGTGGAGTCACTCCGGCGGCACTCGGCGTCAGAGGAGAGCAGGAGGCTGGAGGCGCGTTGCAAGTGCCTCGAAGCTGAGGTGGCAGAGCTCCGCAAGGAGCGCGCCGGCCCGCGAGACAAACTAGAGCTCGCCAAGATTGTGCCGGGAGCCTCGGACTCAGCGGCGTG
Organism: Leucoma salicis; assembly: GCA_948253155.1. Taxonomy (NCBI): domain Eukaryota; kingdom Metazoa; phylum Arthropoda; class Insecta; order Lepidoptera; family Erebidae; genus Leucoma; species Leucoma salicis. The sequence goes on from OX411812.1 coordinate 3,714,598, forward strand.
CACGGGGCCTCCGGCCCCTGGACTTCTCACGGAGGAGCAGATGCGCCAAGTCATTGATCGCATTAGCGAGATCTATGACCCGCGCATCAACTCCTTGAGCACCGGGATGCCGCTGGAACCACGACTCCGACCGCCACTGGCCGCAGATAAGAAGAAGGTCACACCGCCTTCAGGTCCAACGCCGCTGCCCTGTCAGGGCGGCCGCGTGGCCAATTACTCCGCGGCCGCAGCCGCACCACTCAAGGGGCCGAGCAAAGCTCCCCAAGGCGAAATCAGCGCAGAAGGCTGGGCAGCGCTCTAAGGGCCAGCCCAGGGAGGAGTTTACAAAACAGAAAGACGGCTTTACACGGGGGTGGTCCGGTCGATGGCGCTGTACGGCGCACTCGTGTGGGCGGAGTCCCTGGACGCACTGAACAGGGCTCTTCTGTGGAGACCACAGAGGGTTGTTGCGTCCAGGGTCATTCGCGGATACTGCACGGTGTTGATGGAGGCGGCCTGTGCATTGGCCGGAATCCCCCCATGGGACTTGGAGGCGGAGGGGCTCGCGGAGGTGTATCGGCGGGCGTTGCAAGAAGGGGCGGAGCGCGGGTGCCCCCAACTCCGTGAGGTGGCGAGGTGGCAGGGCGACGCCCGCCGATCTGCCATGGCCAACTGGAGGGCGCGGCGGCTGGAGGCGCCCCGGGCCGGTCTTCGGACCGTAGGGGCGCTCCAGCCGGTGCTGGAGGAGTGGGCAGGGCGACGGCACGGAGTCCTTACCTTCCGACTGGTGCGGGTGCTGTCGGGGCACGGTTGCTTCGGCAGATATCTGCACATTGTCGCAAGGAGGGAAGCGACTTCGGGCTGTCACCATTGCGGCTGCGACGAGGACACGGCGCAGCACACGCTCGAGTCGTGCCCGGCTTGGGCCGAGCAGCGCCGTGAACTCGTCACAGCAATAGTGGGGGACCTCTCGCTGCCGAGCGTCGACAGAGCAATGCTTGGCAGCGACAGGAATTGGGCCGCGGTCGCTGCCTCTGCGAGGAGGTCATCTCGCGGAAGGAAGCGGCGGAGAGGGCCAGGGAGGCTGATCCTTCCGCAGACCCGAACCACCGCCAGCGACTGGGGTGGCGCAGGCGTGAATATTTGCGCCTAATGCCGCCCTAGCTGGGGCTGCGGGTGGATGGACCGGGGAACGTCCGCCACCCGCAAGGCCTCCCGCGAAGGTGTGACGCTCCGTGTGCGGATGCGTCGCTCAGATGAGGGTACCCAAAAGGGTAAGCCGCCGGCGGACCACCGAAGGAATGCAACATAGTTCCAGTGGCCCATCAATAAAGGCGGAGAGACGGCACACGGCGGGTTTCTTTAGTGGGTGAGGGCCCCACACTACCCTGTTCGTTGCCCCGAGCGACAGGGTGTGCGGTTAGGAACATTTTTCCCGCCTAAACAAAAAAAAAGTTTCATTTTTAGAAAACACCGTTTTATCCGTGTTTTCAGGCAATGAAAAAACAACCACCAACCATTTTTATTATTATGTGGGTAAGATCGAAAAACATTATTCATATTTCATCAGTACGTAATCTTTACTACAAATTATAAAGCTCTAACAGAGCTATGTCTGTTCATTCAAGATCTTTGAGAAAAAATGACTGTAATAGGCTATATAGGCGTGTCTAAACACAAAACAATTTTTTTTAGAATTTTTGTCTGTTTGTCTGTTTTTTAGTTCGCGCATCACGCAGAAACTACTGGTCGGATTTTGATGCAACTTTTTTTATTTGAAAGGCCTTGATTAGACTAAAAAACTTTAAAAGAACTACTAGATGAATTTTGATGCAACTTTTTTATTTGATAGATCTCGATAAAACTTAAAACTTGAGATATAACCGAAAAACTAGCGTTTGGCTGCGGCGAAGCCGCGGGCAAAGGCTAGTTCGTATCTAAATACATATAATGAATGAATGATTTTACATAGATACTAGCTGACCCGGCAGACATTGTTTTGCCATATAAATTATTTCTAGAGAATTTTTAGGGAATTTCTAGCGTAGAAAAAAATAACTAACTTATACGCCCAATCATAAGAAAATTAAAATAAAAAAGATGGTCCAAAAAAATAAAAAAATATTTTTTGAGGTAGACCACTCTTATCACTTAGGGGTGGGTATGAATGTTTACATCCTATTCTCAGACCTACTAAATATACACACAAAATTTCATAAGAATCGGTCAAGCCGTTTCGGAGGAGAATGGTGACAAACACTATGACACGATAATATTATATATTAGTTACGTCCTACACTTACTTTCCAAATCTTCAATCTTAGCTCCTCGAAGTGAAGGTAGACCTAGTTTGTCAGCTGCCTCTTGGCATTGCGCTCTACGTTGAGGATACTCGCTACCTGTCAGCCTGTGTTTCACGTTCGAGTTTATCACCAGAATCACCAGTTCATCCAACTCCATAGGAATTTGCTGCGATTCTAAGGACCTGTTGGAGAAACTTTTTGGTAATTTCAATATAAACAGTATTAGTGATGGTAGTCCTCAGTACAGGCAGCTAATATAAAAAGCGGGGCATACTAGCTATGCTCGATAGGTTGTCATAGCCATCTGAGGCTAACAACCAACTTTACACAAAAAAAAAGCTATGCTCCTTATCCTGCTGCTAACCGTCGTAGTGTAAATATCTTTGCTAGCTATTCGCGTTCTACTTATAAATTCAATTGTTAAAATGTCATTTCCCATTTTGTGATTTATTACTATGTTTTGGAGACCGTTTGTGTTTTTTTTTAAGTAAAATACCCTTCTGTTCCTAAGAACAGACATAATCCCACTAATATTATAAAAGTAAAATTTTGTGAAGGTGTTTGGTTTACACGCTTTTATTAGCTGTATGTATGTAACGGAATCATTGAACGTGATTTTGTCCCACATTGAAATGTCGGATTAAATTAAAACTTTGCACACTTATAAAGTACCAGTGACAATATAGAATTATTTGAGAAGTATATCCGTTTTTAGGGTTCCGTAGCAAACAAGGAATCCTTATAGTTTCAGCATGCCCTTCCGTCTGCTTAGCTCAGAGACTTAGTACCTACTAGAAAGCTGTAATTTGGCATGGTCAGCATTTGTTTCGCAATCACGTATAACATTTCAAAAAGGCATGCAGAGCATCTGTTGACCATGGCTAATTTGAATATCGTTGAGCTGCGTACGTTGCGGCGCAGGCACGTGCAACGCAGATGTCGCTGTTCTACTCTACATCTTATTGTAGTGCCAGCACAGATGTCTGCGTGTTCAAAGCATTACAAAATCTGATCGGTCCTGAGCTGCGCGACCTACGTCGCCTGCGTCTCAGCATACGCTGGCTGCAGCTCTTAAGCCGACAATAAAATAAAAAGCAAGCATTTACCATTAAAAGATACCAAAATCAAAAATCCTTTGCCAACAATCTTTACTAATATTGTAAATGGGTTTATTTGTTATTACGCTTTCACGTCATAACTACTTAACCAATCGAATTTTAGTATACATAATAGTCTTATCCAGAAAAGGTCAGGGCTACCTATTATCTCGCAAAATGAATAGTTCCTGTGGGTTGCATAGAGATCATCAATGTGGCGCAGAGCTACGTTAGTATTTATATTCTGAAGACTATGCGGGCGAAGTCGCGGGCATAAACTAGTAATAAATACAATAATTATTATTTAGCTGCGTATAAAATTAATGAACATCTACGCAGCTACCTATATCAAAGTGTAGTAAACCTCTTAAATAAATTAATTCGTTTTTTGCAACAGAGACGTGAAAGTAGGTATATTTAATTTATAAGGAAGGTGCTTCGCAAACACTATTTGTATCCCATAATTAAGTTTACACTGGGCTTCGTCCCGTGACACTCAATTTAATGGAAGCAATAACAACTTAATAGGTTTATCCTGAGCCTCCCTTGTGGCGCAATGAACATACCAGATAACGTTTCGCACCTTCTTTCTTGTAGCGCTTTAGAAAAGCATAGGTTAGTAAAACATATGCCTAGGATTTTTGGCGGAAACATAAAAACATCAAGTTATCACTTTACATTAAACACAAAGTGAAAAATGTGAAGTCGAAAATAACAGTCAGAAGCAGGACATTTTTCACTTTGTGTTTAATGTATAGTGCTAAGCATGTCAAATGCTAAAAATATATATAAAAATATCTAAAATTATCACTTTACGTTACTTTCCAAAACTTGTATTATTACAAGTATTAATGTGTAAAATTGGTGGCTTTTTACTAATTAACTATTTGTGTATGTGCATCAGTATTGGCAAGATGAGAGTAACGCGTTTTTTTATGTTGCCTCCAAAACTCCATAGAAGCTTCGAGTAAAGTTGCCACCACTTTATTTACGCGTGACTGACTTCATTATAACTATAATAGTTTTGCGTGACTTTGACTGTATCTTGTCTAACAAATTAATTTCAGAAATTATATTATGTTGCAACAAGAAGCTTGACAATGGCAACAATAACTTCGACTGATTGCTATTATCAAAAATAATAAGAAAATAATATCCTCTAAATAAGTTATTGGCAAATACTCAAACCCAGTAGCCTATCTTTATAAAAAAAAAGATATACCTATAGGTATATCTTTTTTTTACTTTGGCTCGAAAGATATACCTATAGGTATATCAAGAATAAAGATATACCTATAGGTATATCTTTTTTTAGGTATACCTAAACCATAAATTAGCTAGTGACTTCCCTCTACCGTCGCGGAGAAGTATAGCTTTATTTAAATAAGGTCTTAAATAATCACATTTATGTTTTTAGTTACATTCAAATAACGATGGTGATCCGATTTAACTGCTATAAAATAATTGATTTTATTTGAAATTTATTTAATTAACTACAAATTATTAAAGTTTATGAAAACACCTTAATGTTGGAGCTTAAAATATCAGAAGAAAATGTATTATATTTTTTGCTTTTTATTGTTGTAATATCTTATATCCATCTATACTATTATAAAGCTGTAACAGAGCTATGTCTGTACATTTAAGATATTTTATATAAAATGATTATATTAGGCTATTTAGATGTCTTACATGCCCGGTGGAGCCGGCACCAAGAATAGCTCCACCCCGTTTCTTCCTATGGGAGTCGTAAAAGTCGACTAAGGGATTATCGGGGGACCGGGCAGCAGCGTTCCTCTGTGTACTAAAAACATCCACTGCGATCGCCAACCCGCCTGCCAAGTGTGGCGATTATGGTAAAACCCCCATTTTGAGGAGGCCTATGTCCAGCAGTGGACGATGAAAGGCTGATGGATGGATGGATGGATGGATGGATGGAAGATGTCTTACAAATATATTTTGATGTGAAACATCTAATGTGGAGGGAGAGTAAAATCGGCTGTTAGCGTGGCGACGCTTTTATTTTACTTGTCCCGTTCAATTTTAGCAAGTTAAATTTGACACACTTCCCGGTTTCCGATTGAGCTTAAATTTTACACGCATATGTATATCGCGTGACAATGCAATATTATGATGACATGGAGCTGATCTGATGATGGAACTGGAAGGTGGACATAGGAACTCGTATAATGAACCGCGCAACCCCATCGAGTTTGAGCTTGTATGATTCGTCTTGACAATTACTTTGCCTCTAGGTGGTATCCAGGGTCTGATGATGGAGCTGGAAAGTGGCCACAGTAACTCTATAATGAAACGTCGCAACCCCATCGAGTTTAGAATCGTTTGATTCGCCTTGACGAGTACTTTGTCTTTAGATGGTATCCAGGATCTGATGATGGAGCTAGAAGGCGGCCATAGGAACTCCGTTATAAAACAACATAACTCCATCGAGTTTGGGCTCGAATGATTTTTCTTGACGAGTACTTTGTCTCTAGATGGTATCCAGGGTCTAACGATGGAGCTGGAAGGTGGTCACAGTAACTCTGTAATGAAACGACGCAACCCTATCGAGTTTATACTCGTTTGATTCGCCTTGAGGAGTACTTTGTCAAGTTAGATCATTTTATTTCTACAAAATTATTTCAATGTTTTCACATCTGGTAGACGTCCAACGACGTCTAGTTTTTTTATGGATGTTTTTGTTAGATAGCTCTTAATTCGAATTAAAATCTGGTATACTGGGGGCCTGAGAAATAATCTAAAAACCAGATTTTGGCTGCGGCAGAGCCGCTGGCAAAGGCTAGTCATTTCTAAATGTTGGTATAATATTTACTTTCTTACTTCTTTTGGCTTTGGTTTTTATTATATAAAATGAATTTGTGAAATATAAAAGGCGATAGGGAAGTAAACTTGAAAGTAGAATTCAACTCACGTAGCTATAAATGAATAAGCAGTTGGTATGAATTTCAAGTTAGGCGTTTTCCGGGTTAGTGTCCCCGACTTTATAAAATCACTAAAATGTCGTTATGTCCTCCGTTGATATTGTACTCGATTCTTCCTCCAAGTTCATCTACGTGGACTTCGATACATAAATATATCACTCTACAAAAAAGTTACCCCATACAAACCATCAATTTTTCAGCCGATAACAGATAGCGTATGCACTTTTCTGGAGTCAGTACTACGAGTATATGTATCAAAATTTCATGATGATTGATTAAGTGGTTTTGACGTAAAAGCATAACAAATAAACATACCTACTCATTTTCGCATTTAGAATCTTAGGACTAGACTTTGCCCGCGGCTCCGCCGCAGCCAAAAGCTAGTTTTTGGGTCATATCTCAGGTTTCCGGTATAGTAGCGCGATAAAATCTATACAAGTTTTTAAGTCTAATTGAGAGCTATCAAATAAAAAAATGCATCAAAATCCGTCCAGTAGTTTTGCGTGATGCGCGAATAAACAAACAGATAAACAGACAAACAGACAAAAATTCTAAAAAAAATTGTTGTTTAGACACGCCTATATAGCCTATTACAGTATTTTTTTCTCAAATATCTTAAATGTACAAACACAGATTAGTTACAGCTTTATAATAGTACCTATAGATGAGTAACCAACGATGTTTTGCAGTTGTTTCTGATGTAGGTACTTTAAATAATTTGTATAGATTTTGAGATATAGTATGTCTATCCCTGGCATATGATACTTATATATAATACGTGATCCATTTCGAGGTTCCCTACTTTTACTTTAAAGAAAAAAACACATTCTTTGGCATTTATTTTTTGAAGATTATGTCTATCAAATGTTGGCCGTTGCTAAGTCGCATGTCCATCCATTGAGTCCAATTTTCGATTACTCGTTCGAGCATTTCGACTGGTAACTGGCGAATGACATGCGTGATGTTTTCCTCCAAGGCCTGAATGGAAGCTGGTTTGTCCGCATAAACTTTAGACTTTACATATCCCCACATCCATCCATATCACATCATCCAAAACGTGAAATTATGTGCTCACTGAAATGTTCTCTCAATAAATCCATTGATTGATGCGATGTGTGGGAAGTGGCGCCGTCTTGCTGTAACCAAATGTCGCCGAGATCACGAGCTTCAATTTCAGGCATCAAATAGTCGGTTATCATGGCACAATAACGGTGGCCATTGACGGTTACGTTCGCACAGGCATCATTTTTAAAAAAATATGGACCGATGATTCCACCGGCCCACAAAGCCCACCAAACCGTTGTTTTTTCTGGATGAAGTGGCAGTTCCTGAATCTTTTTGTTACTCTGCTCTTTTTTTGTTGCTCTTTGTCCCAAATGTGGCAATTTTGTTTATTTACATACCCATTGAGCCAGAAATGGGCCTCATCGCTAAACGAAATTTGCCTCGAAAACGTTGGATCTTCTTGGAACTTTTCAAGAGCACATAGAGCGAAGCGATGTCACTTGGGAAGGTCGAGCGGCTTCAGTTGTTGCACAAGCTGTATTTTGTACGCTGACACCCCACAAACTTGCTTTGCCATATAAATTATTTCTAGAGAATTTTTAGGGAATTTCTAGCATAGAAAAAAATAACTAACTTACATGCCGAATCATAAAAAAATGTGACACATGAATTTTATTTATTAGATTTACCTTACGTATCATAAATGAAGGTTATCTGACAGAGATTGCTATTAGGCGATGTGCTAACGTAGACACTTTTGTGTCTTAAATTGTTTGGGATACAAGCTACCAGTGAATTTTCATATAATCAATATGAAATCAGCCGCTTCCTGCGCAGATGTTTACACTTTTTGTGTCCAGTTACTTCCAGTTGACACATACGGGCTGCCAATCAAAAAGTGTTCGGTTTAGGTAACTGGAAACTAAAAGTCATTAGTTGAAAACACAAGCAACATTTCTCACAATTGTAAGGCGCTGCGCAAACGGACAAGTTGCATTTGGTATTTTTATGCGTTTCAAACGTTCGTCTGCCTTGCTTATTACATGCGGGTATCAGCTAGTTCATAATATTAGTAGGAAGTAGGAGTAGTTGGCGGGAGGTCACTAACTCCCTTACTAATAAACGTTGTATAACCTCTGAATAGTAATTCAGTATTTTGTCTTTGTCACTAATATAACAGTTTGACGTTGAAAGAACGGAACAAAACACTGAATTGCTATTCGAAGCTTAAACAATATTTATTAGTAAGAGGGTTATAGAGGAAGTCCGACGGGGCTAGCCGCTGCGCGGTCTACTGAAGAGTATACGCGGTACCAGTGGTCCGTCGAGTACGGGTGGGTGAGGGCACACGGCGGGTTTTAGTGGGTGAGAGCCCCACACTACCTCGTTGTCTCCCCGGACAGCGGGGTATGCCGTAGGTACATTTTATCGCGCCTAAAAAAAGTAGGATATTGTTCGCTTTTTAAAAGAATCCAGTGTTAGCTCTATACATTATATAATATATTTTCTAAACATAGCGATGTTGCTAATATAACTCGGTGCTATTCTGAAAGTAATGATGTTTCGTTCATTTATTTTCACAAGTATTTGACGCCAGAAGTATCGTTAGGATGTGAATGAAATTTCAGGAGGAAACTTTTCGAATTACAGTAATGTGATCTGTCGAATTACTTTTACTAGATCCAGGGACGTGAAAATTTGATCACGTAGAAGTCACACCTTTACACGTAGCAATTGTGAACGCTTGACGCAAACAGGTACGTTATAAGTTTTACTTGTGTATCTGTACTCGTAACGTATATATTTTTTAAACTACGTGGGTGGTTACAAGCATACGGCCCACCTTATAGTAAGCGGTTACCGTAGGACGCTAGCAACACCGGAGGCATCACTCGCGCGTCGCCATCCGTATATAGGAAGGATAATAAGGAGAGGATAGGGAGGGGGTTTTGACCTCTGACGCTCTCACTCACCATACGAAACACAACGGTAGCAGTAACTACCGTTAAGGCTCCAGTATTAGAAATGTATGTATATGGTACTAGAAATGTATATATAATCATGAATTCCAATGTATTTTGATTTAGTTTTTTTGTTTATAAGGTGTTTTGGCCGAGACTGTTCTCAACTATTGCTAGATATCTGTTACTGTCCTTAGCCTTTATGATTATATTTTAGCTAACTAGATGACCTGGTAAACTTTGTATCACCGGGATCTTACTTTATCAGCGATTATCAATCTTAAAATCAACCAATTTGCGTCATTTAAGGTTTGAATTTAGATTACAGATTATTAAACAAAACTTGCTTGTAATTCAAATAAGTTAGACGCCCATGGTATTCAATCCCACCATCAGTAACATAATCGGTGATAATTGCTTACTTCGCTTAAACGCCTCGTACGATACCCGCGGGAAAGAATGGTGTGGTGACACTTGGCTTGCAAGCATCTCCTATGCGAAATTATCACTGCCTGGTTCATCAGTTGTCTGCAATAAGCACCATTAGGAATCTTGCATTCCTAAGAGTTTTTTTAGTGACTTAGGAAGCATAAGGGGTCAGTTGTGGTCATTATGATCTAAATGCATCTTATTATAAGGCAACTGGTCTGCCTGTTACTCACAATAGTTTTGATGAAAAATTACAGCTATATTTAGATATTTTTATATATATTTTTAGCATTTGACATGCTTAGCACTATACATTAAACAGAAAGTGAAAAATGTGAAATCGAAAATAACAGTCAGGAGCAGGATTTGAACCTGCATCTTCTGGATACCGTCCAGATGCTTTACCAATTCAGCCATCCTGACAATTGCTCCTGACTGCTGAATTTCACATTTTTCACTTTGTGTTTAATGTATAGTGCTAAGCATGTCAAATGCTAAAAATATATATAAAAATATCTAAATATTTAAAGGGTTTGCGTCATTATTAGGTAAAATCTTAATTGTAAAATTAAGTTTACCTGGTCGGTATAATGTATGAAAATACTTCCGACAGATGGCGCAGGCGTCACCTAAAGACGTTAAGTATGATGTGTTATCGAAATTAGCAGTCAGGAGAAATTGTCAGGATGGCTGAATTGGTAACGCATCTGGACGGTATCCAGAAGATGCAGGTTCAAATCCTGCTCCTGACTGTTATTTTCGATTTCACATTTTTCACTTTATGTTTAATTACAGCTATACCATTTCCACTACCTAAGTTATGATTTAAATTCCGGCTGAGTTGCACCAGCCCTGGTCACGAGTAGACTGGTGCAACTCAGCCGAAAAGTCGAGGTGAGTCAAAATAATAGTATTATGAGAAGTTTAATGCTCGTAGACCCGTTAAATGTTATAATGAATATAAAACGCGAAAGTTTAAAAAGTACTAGTGGCATGGTGTATCCTACCTGCAATCAATGAGTAACGCGTGACCCTTTTTGCCCATGGTCACTATGTACTGGTCCATGATTCCGCATGGCATGCCAGGGAAATCGTGCTCCGCTTTCTGACACAGCTTTGCTTTTTCCACTAAACTGTGAATGAGAAAATATATTAAAACAAAAACATTGATATATTTTTTTTTCTAATTTATACCTATATTTACAAAACAATATGTACAATAATAATATTTACAAATAGGCTAATTCTAGGCATCGAAGAATTCCTCCGCGTCACCGTCATTGGGTAACGTGCTCAGAAGGCTGGCAGCATTGCCACGTTGTATGGCAATGCTTATTCTTTGTACAAAGTAAAGGCCAGCCCTCTTACGCGAAAAGTCGACTAGTTTTTTTGATATTTCAAATAGATCATTAATTACTTTGCTCATTAAAGTACTACTCTTGTAGAATATCGGTATAAAGTTTCGTAAGGGGAGTGAGCCCTCCCATCGCCACTTCATCTTCTCTAGGATTCCACTCGATACTTTCCTGGGGTTAGTAACGCACGAGCTCCTGCTGCGACTAACATTAATTTGTAAACTTTTTTTCCGTGTGGTGACGAACTAAGAATACAAGTGTCACCACCCCATTCTTTCACACGGGTGTCATATGAGGCGACTAAGGGAAGTAAGGAATTGCATTACTGGTGGTAGGGCTGGGTACCAAGTGGGAGTACTCACTTGCTATCGGGCTCGAGCGGGATGGTACCACCACCTCCCGTGTGACCGGCCATGAAGTGCATCGTTGCGTTTTGGCTGTAGCAGGAGATAGCCGTTTATTCTTTATGTGTGAAATGAAATGGTGAGCAGCGGCTTGACAATACTCTCGGTATAGTTGAGTCCATGAGCAACGATTACCATTTACCATCAGATGGGCCGTGGCTAGTCTACCACCGCATGCAATAAAAAAGATAAAAAATATATTAAAAATAACTACGGTGACTGGCTACGGATCTTTCATAAATAACGTCATGCAAAATTCTGCTTCTTTGGACCGCCCCCGCTATCATTACAAATTTTGCAACCCCTTGTAAATATTACGTCACATAATCTGGACCACCTTCCGCTTTCTTACCTTGTAAATTATTCACTTCTATTAAGAAAATACGTAAAGCGTGAATGCCACGTTTCCTCACCCCATACCCTCTTATTACATACTAGTTTTAACCCGTAACTTTGTCTGCGTGTACTTCGAAATTGGGTCCATTAGTCCATATAATCGTTTAGGCATATCCCTCGGAAAATTATTATAGAGGTTAAATATAGTCTATGGGTTTATCCAGGCCTTAATTTATCTGGTAATTGTTAGATCTATATGCCAGAAAAATCTATCCTACGGGAACTATTCATATGGGATAAAGGTATTCTAAATGTAGGTCATGTATCTATTATATCTAGATAACAAACATTTACAAATCCGCTCAGTCGATTAGGCGTGATTGTCGGACAAACATCCAAACATATATGAAAACTTTAATATTTATAATATAAAATTTGTTTGATTGTCACACCAAGCAATACCTACAACCAACCCCTTGCCTTGTTTGTGAACATTTTATTTGAACGGCACCATTAGGTGGACCAATATGCCAGATTTTCAACCCTGCAGCAATAAGCCCATATATTGTAACCCTCTTGAGCCAGCCTAAGTGAGAGCTGGTCCTTAGTGATCGTAAAGAAATAACACAGAGCTCCGCCTCAAGATTCTTTTTATAAACATTTTTGTGTCGCTTATTTACATTATTAAAATTAAACTTGAATTTGGATTCCACTGACAAATTGTAATTTGCAACGGAGACGAGAGACTTATCTCTAAAAATAAATGTTTATATAAGGCTTAGAATAAATTAACTTTGTCAACGACTTAATAAACACGATACAACATTAAGAGTGAAGCCTTAATTTGCAGTGACAAAATCATACTTCATACTTCATACTAATATTATAAATGTGAATGTAAGTTTGTTTGTTACGCTTTCACGTGAAAACTACTTAACCGATCATCATGAAACTTTGTACACATATTCTTGGAGGTATTAGAAGTAACATAGGATACTTTTTATTAAAAAAATACGAAAAAAAAAAAATTATTTAGATATTTTTATATATATTTTTAGCATTTGACATGCTTAGCACTATATATTAAACACAAAGTGAAAAATGTGAAATCGAAAATAACAGTCAGGAGCAGGATTTGAACCTGCATCTTCTGGATACCGTCCAGATGCTTTACCAATTCAGCCATCCTGACAATTGCTCCTGACTGCTAATTTCGATAACACATCATACTTAACGTCTTTGGGTGACACCTGCGCCATCTGTCGGACGTATTTTCATACATTATACCGACCAGGTAAACTTAATTTTACAATTAAGATTTTACCTAATAATGACGCAAACCCTTTAAATATTTAGATATTTTTATATATATTTTTAGCATTTGACATGCTTAGCACTATATATTAAACACAAAGTGAAAAATGTGAAATCGAAAATAACAGTCAGGAGCAGGATTTGAACCTGCATCTTCTGGATACCGTCCAGATGCTTTACCAATTCAGCCATCCTGACAATTGCTCCTGACTGCTAATTTCGATAACACATCATACTTAACGTCTTTGGGTGACACCTGCGCCATCTGTCGGACGTATTTTCATACATTATACCGACCAGGTAAACTTAATTTTACAATTAAGATTTTACCTAATAATGACGCAAACCCTTTAAATATTTAGATATTTTTATATATATTTTTAGCATTTGACATGCTTAGCACTATATATTAAACACAAAGTGAAAAATGTGAAATCGAAAATAACAGTCAGGAGCAGGATTTGAACCTGCATCTTCTGGATACCGTCCAGATGCTTTACCAATTCAGCCATCCTGACAATTGCTCCTGACTGCTAATTTCGATAACACATCATACTTAACGTCTTTGGGTGACGCCTGCGCCATCTGTCGGACGTATTTTCATACATTATACCGACCAGGTAAACTTAATTTCACAATTAAGATTTTACCTAATAATGACGCAAACCCTTTAAATATTTAGATATTTTTATATATATTTTTAGCATTTGACATGCTTAGCACTATATATTAAACACAAAGTGAAAAATGTGAAATCGAAAATAACAGTCAGGAGCAGGATTTGAACCTGCATCTTCTGGATACCGTCCAGATGCTTTACCAATTCAGCCATCCTGACAATTGCTCCTGACTGCTAATTTCGATAACACATCATACTTAACGTCTTTGGGTGACGCCTGCGCCATCTGTCGGACGTATTTTCATACATTATACCGACCAGGTAAACTTAATTTTACAATTAAGATTTTACCTAATAATGACGCAAACCCTTTAAATATTTAGATATTTTTATATATATTTTTAGCATTTGACATGCTTAGCACTATATATTAAACACAAAGTGAAAATGTGTTATTTTCGATTTCAAGTGAAAATGTGTTATTTTCGATTTCACATTTTTCACTTTGTGTTTAATATATAGTGCTAAGCATGTCAAATGCTAAAAATATATATAAAAATATCTAAATATTTAAAGGGTTTGCGTCATTATTAGGTAAAATCTTAATTGTAAAATTAAGTTTACCTGGTCGGTATAATGTATGAAAATATGTCCGACAGATGGCGCAGGTGTCACCCAAAGACGTTAAGTATGATGTGTTATCGAAATTAGCAGTCAGGAGCAATTGTCAGGATGGCTGAATTGGTAAAGCATCTGGACGGTATCCAGAAGATGCAGGTTCAAATCCTGCTCCTGACTGTTATTTTCGATTTCACATTTTTCACTTTGTGTTTAATATATAGTGCTAAGCATGTCAAATGCTAAAAATATATATAAAAATATCTAAATATTTAAAGGGTTTGCGTCATTATTAGGTAAAATCTTAATTGTAAAATTAAGTTTACCTGGTCGGTATAATGTATGAAAATACGTCCGACAGATGGCGCAGGCGTCACCCAAAGACGTTAAGTATGATGTGTTATCGAAATTAGCAGTCAGGAGCAATTGTCAGGATGGCTGAATTGGTAAAGCATCTGAACGGTATCCAGAAGATGCAGGTTCAAATCCTGCTCCTGACTGTTATTTTCGATTTCACATTTTTCACTTTGTGTTTAAAAAAAAATTGTTTGTCTCAAAATCTCAATATCTAGCAACTTCAATGCCATCTAGCATTTCAGTAATGAAGTTCCAACCCCGAGTACTGTAATACCGTTGCACTGTATTACCGACAATTTCAAGGGTTGCTTTATTTATTTTTATGAAATATGTTATAAGGGATGGGGACCTGGTATCCTGAAATACAGGCCTAAAGCTTAGTTTAGGCACCAGTCTCCCACAATATACAATATTTTGTTATGTAATATTCTAAAAATGTGTAACATTACGAAATTGTGGTGAGAAAATAAATATTTGATTATTATTATTATTAAGAGACAGTATTTTTTATCAAAATCCGTCCTATTTCAATATACATTTATTTGCGCGAGCGAAGCCGCGGGAAACAGCTAGTAAAATATAAAGAGCATATAGATACGTTCTATTTTATAACCTCAAACGTAAATGTGAGAGGTGTTTTTAAAGTTTAACGTGTAATACACACTCGTGTGTCTGTCGGTGGCATGATTGCCTCCAAATGGCCAAAGAGATTTTGATTTAGTCATTTTGAAAGGTAATCTTAACGAAAGTATAAGTGACTATCCGCTTTTTCCATCAACTGAGTAAAGGTATAATGTTTGAGTTCATTGGAATGTTCTTAAAAAATAGTCTATAAACAGACTGTGGTCTGGTGATGGAGTAAAGAGATCAGTCAGAACGTCAAAGGCTTAAAATTTTTAATTAATATGTACCTACTTGTTAAACCTTATTATAGTATGTGATCACCTATCAAAATTAAAATGCGTAAAAAGATTACCACTGTACCGCAACCACCGCTCATTATCAAATTTCACCACCAGAATTGCGAGACTTCCTTTTTTTTAATTCTTATCCTGTACTACTGTATACTTAACGGTGGCAGTCAAGCATACGGCCCGTTTGATGGTAAGTGCGTGGCTACCGTAATCTATATAAGAAAGGAACCAGGGCTATCATTCGGTAAGAATAGTTATATAGGAATGATGATACAGAGATGACCTGCTGAACAGGAAAAACGATACCGATGAGGAAGAGGGATAAGAAAATCAAGGCCTATGGCACCCTTACTCACCAAGTGAAACGCAACAGGAAGAAGGAAGAATATCTTCCAATTACTGTATGCTGATATACCTATATTCGGTAAGAGGGCGGTACTTCTAAGGCCAAGCCGGTCCAAGCCATGCTGGAGTCAGAAAGGCTTTCTTATAAAAAAGTCATATTTACCCAACTTTATTGCCAGTCAATGCTTCGAGCAAGGTGAAACTGGCAACTTCTATAGCAGCACTGCTCGATAATCCAGACCCTATAGGCACGTCTGACACAATGACGGCATCGAACCCGGGTACTTGGCCTAAAAAGAATACACATATTTTTTAAGTCACGTCTACCTCAAGTGGCTTTGCTTGTCCCAGCATGAATAAGGCTCTGCCGGAGAAGTACGATAAACGACTTCTGGCCCTGGTAGCAGGCAACGTCAGGACACTGAGTACTAACGAGAGGATCACCGCGCTGGAAGAGGTATTGAGCAAGATCCGATGGGACATGTAGGATTATCAGAAGTGCGTAGACAGAGTGAGGGCACGATAATCCTCCAGTCCGGAAACTTTCTCTTTCACCGGGAGGGCGACCAAGAGTCCTAGGGTGGTGTTGGCTTTATCGTTCGCAGGTCTCTCATAGGTAGGTACCACCGAAGGAATGTAACATAGTTCCAGTGGCCCGCCAATAAAGGCGGAGAGACGGCACACGGCGGGTTTCTTTAGTTGGTGAGGGTCCCACACTACCCTGTTCGTTGCCTCGAACAACGGGGTGTGCGATTAGGTACATTTTTACCCACCTAAACAAAAAAAAGGTCTCTCATAGGTAACGTGGAGAAGATTGAGAGTGTGTCGAGTAGGGTAGCGTACCTTATACTCAGAATAACCAAACGGCGTTGGCTGAAGGTCATACAGGTTTACGCGCCGACCTCGACACATTCTGACAACGAAGTGGAGGCCCTCTGCGAGGACATCTCGAAAGCCATTCACGCGTCTAAAAGTCACTTCACGGTGGTTATGGTAGACTTTAATGCAAAGCTAGGTTTAAGGAGAGACGATGAGCTGAAGCTGAAGCTGAGCTGAGCTGGTGGGGCGATATGGATTTGGGCAGAGGAACTACAGGCCAGATGCTGTCTGATTTTCTTGAGAAGGAAGGCCTCTTTATGATTAATTCCTTCTTCAGGAAGCAGCGCCAGTAAAAATGGACCTGGATCAGCCCTGATGGTTCAATGAAAAATGAGATTGACTTCATCTTATCGGACAAACGACACATATTCAATGATGTCTCAGTGATCAGCAGGATTAAAACTGGGAGTGATCACTGCTTACTTAGAGGCATATTGAATCTAAATATGAAAGTCGAGAGGTCATGCTTGATGAAGTCTACACTCCGACCATCACTTTTTTTTTTTACGCGTATAAATCCTTTATGGATACGCAACCGCCGGGCAGACGAAAGGGTTATGCCGGACTCCCAGTGAAACTGGGCTACCTGCTAAGACCACGCGGTATTCCTTCAGACTACCTTTCGCCAGAGGTGAGGTATACGCTCTACGTATGAGTTCCTCCACCTCTAGCAGGTCTGGGCCTCCATTCCTGGTGGCCCCATCTGTTTTGGAGGGCCAAGCCCTCCCTCATCGAGAGGCGCTCGCGGAACACGTGCGCCGCCATCTCGGGCCTGCTTCTGCTAGGGTGACAGACTGCCTAGGCCTATCACCCTCAGGACTGCACTCATGGGGACCAGAGA
The DNA here is from genome assembly GCA_948253155.1 of Leucoma salicis. Taxonomy (NCBI): domain Eukaryota; kingdom Metazoa; phylum Arthropoda; class Insecta; order Lepidoptera; family Erebidae; genus Leucoma; species Leucoma salicis. The sequence goes on from OX411812.1 coordinate 3,732,296, forward strand.
TTGACTGGCGCCCTTTGACGCCCAGTGCATCTTCTGCGGGATGACACTCCGACCAACACCTGCTCAATACCAGAACCCCGAAAACTTTTATCTCGAACTACTACTTCGCAAGAGATTTGTCTGTTGGGAAAAACCAGCTGACCAAGCTGAAGACCAATGATGGCACCGTTATTTCATCCAAAGAAGACATATTAAGAGAGGTCCATTAGTTCTATGGACAGTTATATAGATCCCAGAACCCTGCTGTCAGCTTGGTCCATGAGCCCAGATCCAAGCTAACTCGGCACTATACCAAAGACATCCCGGACGTCAGCCCGTACGAGATCAGAATGGCTCTCAAACAGCTAAAGGACGGAAAGGCATCGGGTGACGACGGAATTACTATAGAGCTTCTGAAGGCAGGCAAAAAACCGGTCCTCAAAGCCCTCCAGAGGCTTTTCAATTCCGTCGTTCTCAGGGGCGACATTCCAGAGTCGTGGGCTAGGAGCGTGGTGGTGCTGTTTTTCAAGAAAGGTGACAGAACCCTCTTGAAAAATTATAGACCCTCTTCTTGCTTCTATCTCACTCTTGAGCCATGTCTATAAGTTGTTCTCGAGGGTCATTACAAATTGACACACGCGCAGGCTCGACAACTTGGAGCCTCCCAAACAAGCCGGTTTCCGAAAAGGCTATAGTACCATAGACCACATATATACGCAGCGCCGGATTACACAGAAGACCGAGGAGTATAATCGGCCTCTGTGCCTTGCGTTTGTGGACTATTAGAAAGCCTTCGATTCGATCGAAACTTGGGCGGTGCTACAGTCCCTTCAGCAGTGCCAGATTGACTATCGGTACACCGAAGTGCGGAAGTGCTTGTATAGAAGCGCCACCATGTCAGTCCGTGTTCAGGACAGGAGTACGAAGCCGATTCAACTGCAGAAAGGTGTTAGACAGGGAGACTTCAGTGTAATGAAGTGGGCATTGGAAGATGTCTTCAAACTTTTGGACTGGACCGGATTCGGCATCAACATCAATGGCGAATACATCACTCACCTTTGATATGCCGATGACATAGTAGTCATAGCAGAATCGCTGGAGGTCCTTGGCACCATGCTCAATGATCTTAGCTGTTATAATGTCCGTGTCATTTCAGCGCCGGTCCTAGTCAGGAGTGCGCTTCTCGAAGTTGTCGACCACTATGTCTACCTGGGACAAACAGTCCAGACACAACTTCGAGAAAGAGGTCAATCGACGAATCCAGCTCGGCTGGGCAGCGTTCGGGAAGCTGAGGATCTTGTCAAAATTCCACAGTCTCTGAAGACGAAGGTCTACGACCAGTGTGTGTTACCGGTGTGTGACTTACGGAACAGAGGCGTGGTCTCTGAATGTTGGCCATATATCAAGGCTCAAAATCGCTCAGCGTGCCATGGAGTGGGCTATGCTTGGGATCTCTCTACGTGATAAGATCCGTAATACGGAAATCCGTAGGAGAACGGGAGTAACCGACATAGCCTACCGGATCAGCATGCTGAAGTGACAATGGGCAGCTAATCGCTCGACGAACCGAATACCGTTGGGAAAGAAAGGTTCTCGAGTGGCGACCGCGTATTGGATGGCGCAGCGTAGGACAGCCTCCCACCAGGTGGACCGATGACCTGGTCAAAGTCGCAGGCATTCGTTGGATGCAAGCGGCACGGGACCGTTCGCTGTGGCGTTCTCTTGAGGAGGCCTATGTCTAGCAGTGGACGATGAAGGGCTGATGGATGGATGGAACTTTAGTAACTGATAGAAAGCATTAAACCTACTTAGTTTAGCCTACTCCGTCTACCTGCTTATTGCTTCAATACTAAGAAAAATAGCTTGATGTTATGCCTTTCAGCTATATTTTAAAAACACAAGCCCAACCGATCTTTCCAAAGATGAATAAAAGAGGTCAGCTCAACAAAAGCGAATTATTTAGCTTCATTAAATTAGTACACAGTAAAAAATTACAAAAATAATAGAGAATAGGTGAAATCTATTCAGAATTTTCGATTTAAACTTTTTACTTCTCTAAATATAAATATAATAAAAAACTATAGGTAAAGTAGCGTTATCGTTTAGGTATACGAGTATCGATCATTTATACGTAATATTAAATTATTATAGACACTTTTATATGTTTAGATAAAACGTTTATCTAAACATACAACCAATAAAAAATGCAATTGTTTGATTGTTACAGAATTTACAATTGTGTTTTATGAAATAATATAACATTTCAAATTACGTGTAGTCTTCTATCTTGTAATTGCTTAAAGTTATAATCAAGCTCAGAGGCCGCTAGGCCAATAGTACTGTCGCAGTTTGAGACCAAATGACTGCATGACCCCTTCATATTGACGACGGACGCCATACTCCTAATATTGAATATTGATCCATGAACGGCAGTTATACTTAATAATAATAATAATAATACAAGTGTCACCACCCCATCCTTTCCCGCGGGTGTCGTACCTACAAGTGGACTAAAAGTAACCAATTATCACCCATTGCATTACTGGTTGTTTGCCGTGTGGCGCCGGCACCAAGTATAGCTCCACCCCGTCTCTTTCCTATGGGAGTCGTAAAAGCCGACTAAGGGATTACCGGGGGACTGGGCAGCAGCGTTCCCTGTGTACTAAAAACATTCACTGCGATCGCCAACCTGCCTGCCAAGCGTGGCGATTACGGTAAAACCCCCATTTTTGGGAGGCCTATGTCCAGCAGTGGACGATAAAAGGCTGATGGATGGATGGATGGATGGATGCATTACTGGTAGGGCCGGGTACCAATATGCCTCGGTGGTGTAGCAGTAGTGTATGTGACAGTGGATCATGAGGTCTCAGGTTCGATTCTCGGATCGGGAAATTTTATTTAAAAAACTTCTCAATAGCAACCCGAAGTTGGAAGTAGGCTATGTTATAAACTTCGACAGATACGGTAAAGTATTCAACTTACTTGGAAAATTAGCTACAACCCCTTTCACATAATTCGCCCAAGCAGGTGGCTGCGGTTTTAATGGTATATTAGAAGTAGTCGCAGGGAAGCTGGTCTTCAACTCCTCTCCTGATGCTAGTACAGATACCAGGTCACATTCGTCTGTACCATTGAGGGAGCCAACTATTAGGGTCACGAACGGCAAGGCCTGGAGGCAGAAAAGTCTTATGGTAAGATGCTGTCCGATGGTAAGTGTTACAGTTGCCTGTAGACGTTAGTAACATCAAGAACCTCACTCACATTGCCCACCGCATGCAAAGGCATGGGTGATGGAGACGAAGGATATCACGAGAGAGTTAGGGCCTCTGGTGCTCGCATTCACCAGGCTAACCGCTGCAGAAGGAATATCTACAGAGAATTACGTCACTTAGACTGGTTCATTCATTATTGAACTTATAAAACTTATTGCAAAAGGCACCGAAAAGTATACACTTCATTAATTACAAACACGGTTAATAGGTCTAAGTACGAGTATTTTTTTGAAGTACCTAGGTGGCAAATAATTATACGGCCCAATTATAGTAAGCAGTTAACCTAGTCTCTAGCATCTAGGTAGCAACACCAGAAGCATTACTTGTCGTCTCTAAGAAAAGAGATTAGGGGTATAGGGAGGATACTAAGGAGAGGATAGGAAGGATAATAAAGACAGGAGAGAAGGGATAGTAAGGTGAGAATAGGGAGGGGTTTAAGCCCCCGGCGCTACACAACGGTACAACACAATAGTATCACGTTAATTTTCTGTGAAAGGATGCTACTTCCCCAAACGAGTCAGTCGAGTTATACTGGAATAAGCAAAGCTAGTACAGGAGCCGCCGCCTATTTTTTTAACTGATTAATAACAGGTTCAATCTTTGTGAGTAGTTCCGTTCAACGAGATGCCCAAATTTTTATCTGTGAAAATCTCGATAGAGGTAGCTAATAAATAGCGCAGGTATATCAAAATTAGCAGTCAGGAGCAAGGGTCACGATGGCTGAATTGGCAAAGCATCTGGACGGTATCCAGGAGATGCAGGTTCGAATCCTGCTCGTGACTGTTATTTTCGACTTCACATTTTTCACTTTGTGTTTACTGTATATTGCTAAGCATGCAAAATGCTAAAAATATATATAAAAATATCTAAATACCTATATTGTAATTCTACTAATGGTACTTAACTCAATTTCCATTTAAAATTTCTTTACGACTATAGTAAATTTATTTACTGTAACCGTAATTATTATTTCCAATAACAAACGTTGTTTACTGTAAATTCAATTAAGCTTAAAAGTTTCCCAAGGGATGACGCATCTGATTCCATCTTGATTTTCGATATAATTGGTGATTAATCAATGTTTTGACAGATTCTAAAGATTCTGTTAAGAATATAATATAAAATTTATCTAGACGAAATATGTGTACTAAATAAAATCCTGGCGGTTACGTGCGTCTGTAAATGTTGATGTATTTTGACTATAGACATCTAAAGGTCACCTACAAAACATTTAAATGTAGTGGGGTGATAAACAGAACCGAGTTGCTGTTATAACTTTACACTAAGTAGGTATGGAGCCAAATGCAATTTTTGAAACTCTCCATTCTCTTTGTTTTAGTCGAACGTTAGTGTACTAAGCTATTGATGAAACTTCCTCTGTTTGTGATAAAAAATGTCATGTCCGTCTACATATAATTTATACTAGAAAAAGTGTGTGTGTGTACTTATGTACACGCGTTAGAAGTTATAACTTTTTTGGCGTAACAAGATAAAAATCTTTTCAAAAATTTTATCTTTCGCCTTATTCTACGTTTGTAGAACAAACGACACTAACGATAGAAAAAAGGTATTTAATACATTGAAAGTTTTATTATAACGCAAGACCTACGTATCGTTAAATAAATTTTATTTAAATATCACAAAAAAACTAAAATGTTGACTATAGCTAACTTCAGGGTGTCTAACTTCAGGGTTTCGGTTTTTCGTGACGGTGTGCGCGCGCATCGTAAAAATTTACTCTCATCAATTTTCCCTAACGCGCAAAAAGAATTATATCTTCAAAAATGCGATCAAAGTATTTAAAAAAAGAATTCGAAGAAATCCTACCCGAAAACAAAATATTTTCTCAGGAAATTAATATAGCACTTAGAACCATGTCGCGTAAAATACGCGGAAAGATGACTTAGAACTTTCAGCTTATAAGAAAAGCCCTGATCATTAATTAACCGATAAGTTAAAAAGGACAGGGTCGTAACATCAAAACAACTTTTTAAGCGGTATGCAAAAGGAGGTCACTAAAAAAAGAATTTATTTACGGGAAAAGTTTTGCCATTGAGCAACATTTTAACAAGCAGAATTACCTCTAGTTTATGCTCAAAGTTCTATGTGAAAAAGGTGTCAAAACATCGGCACTGGTGCACATATCTTGGTATACGATTCTTGAGAAGGTGGATAAGCCTCTTAACAACACCATGCTCCCCAACCAAGATTGATAATGGTACTCCTACAAATCTCCAACATAAAAGGAAGGGATTTTGGCCTAGTAGGAGCCTTTCCTTATTATGCTTTCTATCCTCTATATAGTATCCTTCCTATCCTGTCCTTGTTGTCCTTCCTCTCCACCTCCAGCACCTTTCCTTAGAGATGGCGACGCGCGCGATGCCTCTGGTGTTGGTGGCGTCTATGGGCGATAGCCGCTTGCCATTGGAAGGGTGTATGCTTGTTTGCCACCCACTTCGTATACAAAATAGTGTGGTAGGTAGTGTAAGCGACTGCTGATAATGAGATCTCGGGTTCGTAAAAAGAAAAAATCTTAGTAGCAGCCCAGAGTTTAAAAATGTGCCCGGTAGACGGCAGTAGGCTCGCCCCCTATTACGTAGGACATAAACATAGCTGGCGAATCGTGGGTATATAATACATTTCAGCCTATCCCTTCGTGAAATAAAGGCGTGATGCTATGTGTAAAAAAATTAGGATAGCAGGCAACAAATATTCATATGAAACACAAATTGAATCTCATCATCATAGGTTTTTTTTGTCCGTGTGGTGACCGACTAAGACTACAAGTGTCACCACCCCATTCTTTCCCACGGGTGTCGTATGAGGTGACTAAGGGAAGTAAGCAATTGTCATCCATTGCATGACTGGTGGTAGGGCTGGGTAGCAAGTGGGAGGAGCCGTTTATATTTCATTTCATATCTGTGAATGAATTGGTGAGCAGCGGCTTGACAATACTCTCGGTATAGTCGAGTCCATGGGCGACGGTTACCATTTACCATCAGATGGACCCTGGCTCGTCTGCCACAACATGCAATAAAATAAAATAAAAAGGTGTCACCTTTTGGTCACCTGTCTCCTGTCGGCCGAACAAATGTTGCTTAATTTTTCCGAACGTTCGAGACGATATAAGTTCATGTGCATTTTGTCTGATTATTATATATTATGTTTATGAGGACACCCGATGCAACAACGATCCATTTTCTACTATCCTTTAAAAATAGTATACTTTATCGGCGTTGGCACTTTAGAAATGTTATAGATATGCAGTGGTCTGCCAATACAGGAAGAGATGCGGCGCACTGTGGGTTTATTTAGTGGGTGAGGGCCCCACACTACCCTGTTCGGTGCCCCGAATAACAAGGTGTGCGGTTAGATACATTTTTACCCGCCCTTGCTAAAAACAACAAAAAAAGGTTCCCACACTATTCTTTTCCTCTGTCTGAGCGATGGGGAGTGTGGTTATATACATTTTTTCCCACTTTACGAAAAAAAGACTAAGGCTTTATAGGCATGATTACATATTATGTAATATCTGTAAAATATGATCATAATCTATTACCATTCAATGGTTACTTGAAAATAATTATACAAGAATTCAAAGCAGTCGTGAGGACTGCCAAAAGAAGTGAAAACTTAAAACTATAAACAAATAGTTGTTATTTTTGGATATCCAAATTAGTTGTTGAATCTTAAATTAAAACTTGTAACTCAAAATTATTCATTCATTCATTAAAAAACAAAGTACTCGTCAAGACGAATCATACGAGCTCTAATTCGATGGAGTTGCGTCATTTAATTACAGTTTCGCACAGCCACCTTCCAGCTCCATCATCAGACCCTGGATACCATCTAAAGACAAAGTACTCATCAAGACAAATCAAACGAGTCCAAACTCGATGGGGTTACGTCGTTTCATTATAAGAGTTACTGTGGCCACCTTCCAGCTTCATCCTCAGACGCTAGATACCATCTAGAGACAAAGTACTCGTCAAGACGAATCATACAAGCCCAAACTCGATGGGGTTGCGCTGTTTCATTATAGAGCTCCTAGGTCCACCTTCCAGCTCCATCCTCAGATCAGCTCCATGTCATCATAATATTGCATTGTCACGCGATATACATATGGGTGTAAAATTTCAGCTCAATCGGCAACCGGGAAGTGTGTCAAATTTAATTTCCAATGCACACACTATAGCTGCGTCTCGTAACCCGCGCTAAAAGCAGTTTTCACTTCAATAAATTAAACTCTTACCTAATCGTACCTATGTCTTATTTGATTAACGACATCTCGCTAATTATTTAATCAAAGTAATATACGAGTAATTAGTTAAGCCAAACTCAAACTTCAGTTTAACACCGTCGTTATTTAGAATTATCACTTTAAATTAATTAATTCAAAACTTTCTTCTTAATGTGCTGGCATTAACCAAAATAAGTACATTATATTTATTATATATTCTAAATAATTACAATTAAATTGTGTACAAAGCGCAAAAAATTTAAAATAAATATAGATAGATATGATAGATAAAATAAATAATGATAGCTAACGACACGAGATTAACTCAGGGCCATCAAATTTCCATAACACTTTCCTCATAATGTATTGGAGCCCGCGCCATCTGTTGAATGTATTGACATAACATTGTACTGGCCAGGTAAGCTTAATTATTACGATAGAATCATACCAAATTAGCAGCCCTATACATATGTTATTACTAGCAGTTCTCGCAACTTCGTCATCGATATTTTTTTTACATTTTAAATAATAAAGGTTTGACCTCTATTTTATGATCTTGAATACGCTTTGATACGATTTTGTAAATCACTGGAATACACATACATTTAAGTTATGATAAAATAAAATTAATATTCTTAGCATAAATCTGTATGTTCACATACCTATAGGCTTACACACAATTATCGTCGCTCTGTTTACCCCCTCCAGTAATTTCAAAGTTTGTTTAGAGTCATTCAGGGTAAGAGCACATGTCGGGTAAGAGTTCGTAGTGCTAAGATCTCCCTTGGGAATGAATTTTGGTCGTTCCGATACGTAATGAGTTAATGACAGTAAGAATTATTATTAATAATGCGAAGCCTTCTTGATGTGCGTTTATACATATACCAGCAATTACATAACAGGGTCCAGTTACGAATTTAAAATCATTATACCCAAGTCCTTATTTACGCAAAATTATTTATCAGAAAAATACCACCATATTACGTGAGAAAGTGACCGAATCGAAAAGTGGTGATGAAAAATGAAGATTTTGTTTTAACATTCGTCAAAAAAGTACTTTTGAGTTTGTTTTTCCCGGTTTTGTTTAATAAAAGATTTCTCTCATTCTTGAGAGTATTTTTTTCACTCATTTCCCACAATTTTTTCAATCATTTCCCATAATATACTTCAATGCGTTTACTTACCCCGAATGCGAACTTTTGCCCGCCAAGCTGCGTTCCGTTACCCGCATTAAGGGTCAAAAGTTTGCATTCAGACTAAGTGTCATAATTGTCTAATTCTAAGAAAACTATGGACTTAACCACGATCTAAACTTATATATTTAGTAGAGCATTAAATACTCTATCTAATTTTCATAATCACATATTCCTAAAAAAAAAATGGTTTTGGTTTTTGTGTGACTAAGAAAGGTAAAGTGCGTGCTCTTGATCCGAATGACTCGACTACATACTTTTTTTATCAATATCTATCACAGGCCCATGGAAACTTAAGTAGTAAACACATACAGACACGCAGAAATTTAAGAAATGGTAATCTTTGAATCAGTAACTCTTATTAATTATTAAGAATTATTAAGAAAAAAAAATGAAGTTATGGACAGAGTTGTTTATAGTGTATAGAGTATAAATAAGGAATAAATACAATTCCAATTTTCAAGTTCGGTCTTTAAAAAATTACGCACCATACAAATGTTCTCAATTTTAATCGAACTATGAAAATCCAAACATCCTAAAACACGACATTATTTATTTCTGACAAATAGATACAATAGGAATTTTCAAGTTTCTACCTATGATAAGCCCGATACTCGCAAACACAGCTTAACCTCCCATTCCACCCCCCAAATAATATGTGAATATACAAAAATCTGAAAAATGGCATAATGTCATATGTGTGTATACTCACTACTCAGTAACGGTTTAAAAAATTGATTAATTATGTTATGGGCGCCAGTTGCATTTGAGTGTAGCCAAGTGTAGCAATGAAACATAGTATTGATAGTGTTCTGTCAATTAACACTTACTACGAAGCAAATAAACAATGAAATTATTGATTATTTGAAAATAGAATTATAAGTTACTTAATAACCATAGCAACGGTTGCCATGACAACTATTTTTCATCGTGAGTTGTTTAAGCATTTGACGTGCTTAGCCATATTAATTAATACAAAGTGCGATAATATGAGTAGTGTAATGAGTTACCTATCCTCTCCTTAGTATCCTTCCTTGGAGATCGACTCGACTTAAACATAGTTGGTGAACCGTGGGTGTATAATACCTACCCCTTCGGGGATATTTTTTTATATTACTAACACGCTTATATTAGCTTGGTTTGTATCTATGTAACGGAATCTTCAAACGTGATTTTCAACCCCTTTAAGACGTCGGATTAAGGAGTGTTGTGGGTTTGATTCCCACACAGGACAACTCTTTATGGCGACAAATGGTCGTTCTGAGTCTGAGTGTACTTTTGTCCATGTCCAAATTGTATATTTGTAAAGTCCCCCGCTATACAAGGATTATTCCTTAGATGCAGGGTGTTGTCGTTTATTGGCCGGAATCCCCCCGTGGGACTTGGAGGTGAAGGTGCTCGCGGAGGTGTATTGGCGGGCGTCGCAAGAGCGGGCGGGGCGTGGGCGCCCCCAACCCCGTGAGGTGGCCAGGTGGCAGGGCGAAGCCCGCCGGGCTGCCATGGCCAGTTGGAGAGCACGGCTGGAGGCGCCGCAGGCCGGTCTTTGGATCGTAGGGCGCTTCAGCTGGTTCTGGAGGAGTGGGTTGGGTGACGGCACGGAGTCCTCACCTTCCGACTGGTGCAGGTGCTGTTGGGGCACGGTTGCTTGCGCAGATACCTGCACATAGCCGAGGAGGGAGGTGAGTCCGTGCTGTCACCATTGCGGCTATGACGAGGATACGATGCGGCACACGCTTGAGTCGTGCCCTGCTTGGGCGGAGCAGCGCCGTGAACTGGTTGCGGCAATAGGGTATACTCTCGCTACCGGGCGTCGTTACAACGTTGGTTAGCAGCAACAGGAATTGGCCCGCGGTCGCTGCCTTCTGCGAGGTGGTCATCTTGCAGAAGGAAGCTGTGGAGAGGGCCAGGGAGGCCAACCCTTCCGCAGACCCTAACCGCCAGTGACTGATGTGGCGCACGTGCTAGTACTTGCGCCTGATGCCGCCCTAGCTGAGGCTGCGAGTGGATGCACCGGGGAACGTCCACCACCCGCGAGGCCTCCTGCGAAGGTGCGACGCTCCGTGCGCGGAAGCGTCGCTCAGTAGAAGGTACCCGAAAGGGTAAGCCGCCGGTGGACCACTGAAGGAATGTAGGTAATATGGTTCCGGTGGCCCGCCAATATAGGCGGAGAGACGGCACACGGCGAGTTTATTTAGTGGATGAGGGCCCCACACAACCCTTTTCGTTGCCCCGCATGACGAGGTGTGCGCTAAGGTACATGTTTCCCGCCTTAACAAAAAAAAGAAAAAAAAAGAGTGTTGTCGTTTAAAAAAACCTAGAGCAAGGACAAGACTCGATACCACTAGAATGGCTGATTGGCTGCCCTTGTAGTTAATAAGCTACCTACGGTTCTCACACAACAAATATTTGTGTGGTCTATAAGTCTTTGATTTATAGTATTATTTAAAAATAACAATGATACTTACAACAGGTAAGACAAAGCCTTCACAGTAATCAATGTGTTCTCCAATCAGATTGACTCGGCCAGGAGCGCATGCCGCAGCTACTGGTTCGCGATGAAATGTTGCGACAAATTTGTCGCGAGCCTCTTGTAGCAGTAATGCCTCGCCTTTAGCTATCGCTTCGTTTGCCATCTGTTTATTTTAATATTTAAATTTAATTACGTATGGTACTAAGATTTGCCTGTGCCTAATTTTTACTTATTTTCAACTTATTTTGAAACGCTTGGCATACTGTGTGGTTACGTTATACTATATACGAGTATATGGGTTACACCAGTGTGACATTTCTTTTTAATTAAATTTGAATCTGGTGTAATCCTCTTTCCTTTCCTATGTACTCTGGCCACAAACTCACAAACTTTCAGTAAGAAGAAAAAAGCAAAAATTAAACAAAATACGCCGCGCGTATGTCTAGCGCAGATGATAATATACTTCTTTTTTATCTGTTTATCTGTTTGTTCGTTCGCGCATCACGCAAAAACTACTGAACGGATTTTGATGCAACTTTTTTTATTTGATAGCTCTTGATTAGACTTAAAAACTGGTATATTTTATCCCGTTTCTATATCGGCAACCTGAGATATAACCTAAAAACTAGCTTTTGGCTTTATAAAAGTAAACATTTTAAGTAACCCCCGACAGAAATAAAATTCTAAAGTGACAAAAATAAACAGAACTAGACTAATGAGCCCAAACTAGATGGGTTTACTATTAGGTAATCCAGGATTTCGTCGCCTACCTTTGAGCTCCATTATCTGAATAGCTCAGTGGTACCAGCATACATGGGTGTTTCAGATGTTAGACCACAGATATGTTTGAAAGTAAAATATATACCCATTATGCGTCTAAGATCCCTACCGCAGCTACCAACAAGAATGTAAGTGTATCCTTGTAACGCCTGAACAGATATTCATAAATTGTAGCTAAGAACCATATCGATCACAAAACCGCATTAAAATCGGTCCATTCGTCTAGGAGCTGCGATGCTACAGACACACAGAGGCGTCAAACTTATAACACCCCTTTTTTTGCGTCGAGGGTAAATAATATAAATTTTCACCACTTATTAACCCAAGATATCAGGTAGGTACTTGTTATGATAAACTTCTACTTCAAATCCCTACCACCACTATAGCTGTCTATAACGACATCACGCTGATCCTTCCCAAACCAGAAAATAAATTAAAAAGTATAATTTCCGGGAAGAGATAATCTCCTACACAAACTCGCAGGCAGATTATAACAAAGTTTACCAAACATTAATAAACCCATATTGAACGATCACAGAATAGAAATACTTTGGAAAATCCAAAACTGCACGCCTCATAATCTTCATTTTTCACAATAAAATTGATTATTTGATAAGTAACTAATAATGTATTGGTTTTACTAAGTAGTTTTCAATAAATCACCTATGTGGTATATCTATTTAGCGCTAATTTCAAAGAGTACTGATGTGGGTTTCCTGTCTTATACGCCATCTAGCGCTAATTTTAAGAAGTACTTCTATATTGGTCTAGCTCTGTCATTTTGCAAGGCGCCATCTGGCAATTAGTAAGAACAACAATCCATGTGTTTACATATATACCTGCATAAGTGCATATAATATATATAAACATGTAAAATTGAATAATTTATTAAACTGTAAACAAAAACAATTTAAGAAAACAAAAAGACATCGCTACTTTCCTTACAAAAAAGCAATATTGTGGTTCTATATATACAAAAGCAACTGAATACATCTAAAATTGCCACTTGCGATATCTAGGGCTGCAATTGTCAATATCTCTTTTACTTTAAAACAGCGACATCTATCAATAGAAAATTGCAACTTTGGACAATATTATACGACTTATTTAAAAATCAATGAGTTCAACAAGAAATCTCTAAACCATTTATCTTCCTAACTTGTTTGCTTTATAATTTTATACTTTGTTCTAAGTGAAAACACCGTGACGCCAAGCCACGCAAAAAAAATTGTGGTATGTAAAATATGATTTTTTGGTGTTTTATAACGTTGGTGTGTTATTATTTACGAGTGTGAATCGGGTCTGCGAAGGAGGATTCCTCACGGACCCTCTCCGCCATCTTCTTCCGCGAGATGACAGCCTCGCAGAAGGCGGCGACCGTGGTCCAGGCCCTGTCACTGCCAACCATCGCTCGCGCAACGGCCGGCAGCGACAGGTCCAAGCCTATGACTGCAACGAGTTCCCGGCGCTGCGCATCCCAGGCCGGGCACGACTCGAGCGTGTGCTGCGCCGAGCCCATTCTTCCAAGATCGGCTGGAGCGCCCCCACGGTCCAGAGACCGGCCCGGGGCGTCTCCAGCCGAGACTTCCACTTTAGGACGGAGGCGCGGCGGGCATCTTCCCGCCACGATGACATTACGCTCGGCGAGGGGTGGCAGCCCCCCGCCCGCGCCGTCGATGCCCGCTGATAGACGTCGGCGAGCACCTCCGCCTCCAGATCCCACGGGGGGGTTCCGGCCAACGCGCACGCTGCATCGGTCGAGACCGTGCGGTACCCGCGTATTGCCCTGACCGCTACGACCCTCTGTGGGCGCCACAGAAGGGCCCTATTGCGAGCGGCCAGGGACTCCACCCTCATGGGCGCGCCGTACAATGCCATCGACCGTACTACCCCCGCGTAGAGTCGTCGACACGCAAGACTCGGTCCGCCCAAATTCGGCATCAGTCGCTCGAGGGCGGACGCCGTGTTGACGAGCATTGGCGCAAGACGGCGGAAGTGCTCGTCAAAGTGCCACCGTCCATCCAATACCAGGCCCAGATATTTGATGTTAGCCTGGATTGTGAAGCCCACACCGTTGACCGTTATAGAGGCGCTGGCGGGCGGGCCCCGTCGGCGCCCATGGAAGAGTAGAGCCTCCGACTTTTCAAGGGCCACCCTAAGCCCCAGCGCCTCGATCCGCCTGACCACCTCCGCGGTACCTGAGGTGGTCAGCGTTGCCGCCTCCTCGAGGGTCCCGCCCCAGGCTGTGACGAGCGTATCGTCTGCGTAGCAAATTACGCCCAGCCCGGGGGGGAGCCGGCCACGGAGGACCCAGTCGTAGCCGATGTCCCACAGGAGCCGCCCAAGAACCGAACCCTACGGGACGCCGCACGACATAGCCCCTTCCCGGTCCACGAAGAGGACGCTGTGGCCGTTGAGGTAGTCTGCCACCAGCCGCCTTAGGTAGAGGGGCACTCCATGTTACCGGAGTGCCTCCTTGATGCAGCCGAATGGCAGACTATTGAAGGCGTTGGCGACGTCGAACAACACCGCCAACAGCACTTCCCTCGAGGTGACGGCCTCCGCAGCCGCGGCCTTCAGGCGCAGAATGGCGTCGACCGTATCAAATATCTGGGCCTGGTATTGGATGGATGGTGGCACTTTGACGAGCACTTCCGCCGTCTTGCGCCAAGGCTAGGCTAGACCGACCCGCCCGATATCCAAACTGGGCGTCGGACAGGTCGGGGCCGACCGCTCCTAGGTGCCGGACGATGCGGGCAGCGACTACCCGCTCGAGGAGTTTGCCCGCCTCGTCCAGCAACACGATGGGCCTAAAGGCCGCGACTGTATTCGGAGACCGTCCCGGCTTCGGCAGGAGCACGAGCTTCCCCTCCTTCCAGCAGTCAGGGAACCGTCCGGACACCAGGCAAGTGCTGAACAGTCCCCAGCCCCGAGGCGGGGCTCAAGGTGGTCGAGGACCAGGGCCAGCACTCGGGCGGGAACCCCGTCCGGCCCGGGGGCGGCGCCTCTCCGCATACGCGCTGCCGCCGCCCCATTTCCGTCGTCGTCACGGGTGGTACCTCCCCGTCGTCGGCCTTCCGGTCATCATCTGGCGGAGCCATGACCGGGGGCGTGTGCACCGCCCGTGAAGGAAAAAGTCCCTCGACCACCTCAGAGAGGAAGCCCGGCTGGAGGGTCTCCGTAAGCCCCCGCCCTGGGCGCGGAGCTTGTTAAGCGCCGCGCGGTACGGGCGTCCCCAGGGGTCACGCTCGAGACCCTCCAGCATCTCCTGCCTTTTCGCATCTTTGGCGCGACAGATGGCCAGCTTTAACGCAGCGCACGCACTGCTGTACGCCGCATACAGCCGGCCCTCCCGCTCTTCGTCGCGGATGCGGCGACGTCGGCTGCGGGTGTAGGACCTCCGGGCACGAATACAGGCCGCACGGAGGTCCGCCAGCTCCGGGGACCACCAGTAGACCCCCTTCCGTCGAGGCGGGCGCCGCACGCGGGGCATGGCCGCATCGCAGATCTGCGTAAGCATGCCGCGAATGCGGCCAGCCTCTGCGTCCACGTCTTCCGTCAGGGAAGGCAGCCAAGATTGGAAAATGGCCACCTCCACTAGCAGGTCCCGGTCGAGCCTACCCACAGCCCATCACGGAAAAGCGGGAGTTCTGTCCGCCGCGTGACCCCTGCTGGAGCCCTGAAGGGTCCGGGAGACCTCTATCTGAATGTATCTGTGGTCAGATAGGGTCTCGACCTCCTCCAGGACTCGCCAGCTCCTTACGCGTGCGGCGACACCGGGGCTAGCGAACGGAAGATCCACTATCGACCCGCCACCGCGCCGCACGCACGTTAGGGCGGACCCTCGGTTTAGCAACACGAGGTCCGCCGCTGCCGCCCACTCTTGGACCGCCGCACCTTGGGCGTCCGTACCGGGGGACCCCCACGCCGTTGATTTGGCGTTGAAGTCCCCTAGCACGAGCACAGGGCTCGGTGCTAGACGCCGTATCGAGGTCTCCAGCTTGTGCAGGAAGACCTCGAAAGCCGCCAGACTACGACTAGGGGAGAAGTAAACGCCATACAGCGTGACCCCTCCCCATTCAGCCGCCACATATCCCGTGCCCTGGTCTTTGAGTGACAAGGGCGGGGAATGCGGCGCCGCCGAACCGACGACCGCCACGAGCCATCCCCGCTACCTGCCCAATTGGAGTGATCCGGGACTATGTAGGGCTACGGCAACACTAGGAGTCTGAGGACGTAGGAGCCGTATTGCCAGGAGCGGAATCCTGGGGCGTAACCACCGCAGCTCGCGAGGGTGTGGCCTTTTGTGGCGGTATAGCAACACGTGGAGGCGCTGCGGCACTTGGCAGAGGCGGGAACTCCTCTCGGGCCTGGCCCCTCGAGGCTTGTCCCACCTGGCCCTTTTTCATGCCCTTTTTCTTCATCTGTGCCCATGGCCACCGTCGAGATTATGGCCACGCTGTCCGCGGCTCTTTCTGCAAATTTGGCCGCAGTGGGCGGCCCGCCGCTGTCGATGGGAAGACGGAGCCTCTCAGACAGGAGCGCCAAGCGCTCCTCTGCATTTTAGACCACTCCCGTCCGTCTTAAATTTCGCGCCTCGTCCTTGTGCGCTGAGGCGGCACGCGGGATCGGTGTCCCGAGTCAGCCGATGCCTCGACCCCTAACCGCTTCGGGTATTTTTGGGGGAGGCATCTCTGTCGAGCTTAAGTCGGAATCCGAGGCAGCGCCCCCCTGAGATAGGGTGCGCTTGCGCCAGAACCGCGACTCCGACACCACCTCTGCCGGCTGCGATGGCTGACTCTCGGCAGCCTCAGTCAGGCCACCCTCTTCAGCGGCAGACATCTCGGCGGCTGAAGTGCCGGCCGAGCTGCCCGTTATCGAGCTGTCCCTTGACGACTGGGACGCTCCCTTGGTCGTCTTCTTGCCCTTGCTGGACTTCTTGCCACCGCGCGTTTTACGCGCAGCTGCACTAGTAGGGGTCGCATTTACAGCCGGACCCCTATCGGCTGAGGCGTCGGGATTTTCACCCAACTCTGTCTGTTTTATATTTTGTAAACAATTGTCCATGTTGTTCCCACGAGTATGGGAGAAAGGAGGTCCACCCGGGCAGAGCTCCCTGTACCCGGGTAAGCGTACATTTGTAACCCAACACAGGGGGTCCGCAGGTACCCTGGCTGGGGCCGCGCTCGAGACTGAACTACCCATCAGCCATGCATCTCCTCGCCGCGCGCCAGAGCTTGAGATTCGGGGTAATTTTTTATAGAGGTTGTCTTCCTCGCGGTCCGGGCGATTAAGCCAAGACCCTCGTTCCTGTACGAGACGTAACCACAGACACGTGCTCAGGTTTGCGATTTGGGACGGAGGGGGCCTCTGTGGCCCCACTGTCCCCCCTCTCCAGAGCCCGGTGAGCCACTCTGGCACCACCGACTCCGACGCCTGGTTTATCCGCCATGCCCTCTGCTGAGTCAGAGGGACACGCGGAGACCCGTCCTGTCCGGAATTTTAGCCGCCGGCGACTGCCGACGTTGCCCGGGGTGCACCACTAGGAGGTAAACCGGACAAATTAGCACCCCACCGGGAGCAGAACCCACCTCAACGCTTCGCTTATGAGGCGTGCAAAAGAAATACCGTTGAACATTCATTCATTTACCGCAACGTTGCATACTGGCAGTATTCAGAAATACCGCAATATTTAGCGTTTTTGATACCGTTACAATACAAAATATATTATACAAAATAAATAATTTACGTGAGACTGTTACGTATCTCCATATTTATTCCTAATACTTTACTGTAAACTTATTATCACCCTCTAATTTTTTATTGCCAGAAAAATAAATAATATATATTTTTTAATCCAAAGGTATATACTTTATTATATATAACCTTTTCTAGTTACATAGTTTTTTTATTTGATTTTAAAACGTGTACATATTATATAGTCTGTAAATAAGCTACACAAATATTTAAAAAAATACTTTTAAAAAGTTAAGTATAGGATTAATAACTGTCTGAAAACAAATTCTATTTTAAAACCTTTTTAATTTAAGTAAAAGAAATACTAAACATACCTTTTTACAATAAATTGATATTAAATCCACTGTAGTTCGGTGACAACTCACGCTTGCGTCTCTACGATAGCAAGAGTATAAATTAATTGCTAGGCTGAGGACTCATGATAGCACAATTGTAACACAATTATCTGACTACACGTCACAATTGTCGTTGTTGTTTTAAAACGTTCTGTTGGTAGACAATTTCGTTACGAACATATCTACCTACTATTATTCTGTAGCCTTTTGAAAGATTCTCTTACTTTACGGGTAATACTCAACATTACGTCAACTGTCGGCTAATTTGTCACTATAAGCAATAAAAAGTCTTGTAGATCGTACCTGATGCCAGAAACGGACCGTCTCGACCAGTGCCGTACCATTCGCTCTCAGATTATGAGCGTAAAGTAACGGTGGATATTGGTATTATTGCGTTTCGTTGTTCCATAGCAACTCGTCCCGCACTCCAACCTCTTCAGCCCGTTGCTATTCCTCAAGGAAAGATCCCTGGGACTAGCAGTACAATACTGGTGACTCTGATGATGCTTCTATGGTATGTATAAGGACCAAAACGCTGTTAAGATCTATTTACCCATTTTGGTTACCATAGCCTAAGACCCTGGGCTAAGCTGGGCATTTCAAATTCTAAAATACAGGTCAAAATGTGGTAGAGGAATTTAGAAATTATTGATATATACATAGCATCACGCCTGTATTCCTCGAAGGAGTAGGCAGAGGTGTATTACACACCCACGATTCGCCAGGTATGTTTAGGTCCCCCCCACTGAAGGAATGTAACACAGTTCCAGTGGCCCGCCAATAAAGGCGGAGAGACGGCACACGGCGGGTTTCTTTAGTGGGTGAGGGCCCCACACTACCCTGTTCGTTGCCCCGAATGACGGGGTGTGCGGTCAGGTACATTTATTCCCGCCTAAACAAAAAAAAATGTATGTTTAAGTCCCACGTATTAGGGGGCGAGCCTATTGCCGTCTACCGGGCACATTTCTAAACTCCGGGCTGCTACTGAGAATTTTTATTTTTACGAAAAACCTCTATAATACTGCCCGACCTGGGGATTGAACCCGAGACCTCATGATCAGCAGTCGTTTACACTACCGCTGCACCACAGAGGCAGTTATTGATATATGATATTTGGATTTAATATTACTTTAAAATTTTTTTTTTTTTTGGATTTGATATTTGTATTCTCCGTGGGAACGCAATGGATTTTTTTGTAACAATCATCCCAATGAAGGCGACCTGGCTTGCCACCTGAAATATCTCTTTCCTACGAGGGCAAAAAGTGTGTTAATACAAGTGGCAATCTAGTTTCGCCGCCGATCCCTCTGGGAAAGCATGAGTGTGTGCATGTAGGATATGAAAATACAAGGTGTTACATATGAAAATACGTTTTGGTCGTAAAATATATATTTTAGGAGGAAGCCAGAAAAAGATAATAGGGGCCCAGAGACGTGCCTTGCCTAAGGGGCCTTCAATGCGTATTATTTGTTTTATATTTGTGTTACAGCCCCGCTGGTGTGTACCGAGCCTACATAACTTTATCTCGCAGTCATACGCATTGTTTATGACCCTACTTTGTGATAATATTAACACTACAAGATAACTCACTTCACACTACAAAATTGTTTATAATCGTTACTCGCGATAGTGAACTCTGTCACGACTCTTCCAGTTAACATTACAAAATATACTCGTATCTATAAATATATTTTACACTAAGTGATAATAGCTTGCTAAGTTTTAGTGGCATTCTACAATCGTTCAGTCTATATTTTGCTGCTACTGGAACTGTGTTACATTACTTCAGCGGTTCCTTGCTTACTTAGTATTTATACTTTCTAACATTTACGCGAATTTTACACATTTTGACTAATCACTATTAGTTAGTATTTCCGCATAAATTTAATAATCCATAACAAGTTGTTGCCTACTGAGTTTTCTGGCTGGATCTTTCTCAGTCAGGCCGCGTTCCGATCCGGTGGTAGCTTTTTAATGTTAGCTTCTATTAAAATCAATATATTTAATAATAGAAACTAATAATCAATCCATCCATCCATCAGCCCTTCCACGTCCACTGCTGGACATAGGCCTCCCCAAATTGGGGGTATAGTGCCGTAATCGCCACGCTTGGCAGGCGGGTTGGCGATAGCAGTGGATGTTGTTAATACCATACTCGAGGAAGTGCTGCTGCCCACTCCCCCCGGTATTCCCTCAGTCGGCTCTTACGACTCCCATGGGTGGAGAGGGGTGGGACAATTCAAAAGCCGGCCCTACACGGCCAAATAATCAATATTGTCTTCTTAATAGTAGTTTTTTGATTACTTAAAAAATTTAATTGGTAGTTTGTGGTAGAATTTTTAAGCACGAAATATAAACAAAAAATTTAAAACTTAAAGGAGTATTATACCAATTTTATTACACTAGCTTAAAATCTCATACATTGTAAGCATAAATCTTAGAGTAGATATTTTTAATTGTGTTTCTAAACGAATATTATGTGGGTTGAAATAAATAAACCAAAAATTTGTAAAATCATTTTACTGTGGGTAGATGAAACCGTTGAAACAACATATCAGCTTTGGACATCTACCATCGAAGTCCACCCGTGATCATGAATGCTGTAAAGTATTCGAAACGTCGGGATAGTATAAAAATCAAGTAAACGTGATAGATTCCGTAAACGTAGTTTTATTTCAAAATACATAGTATTACTTAACACTCGTTCGTTCGTTCTTCACCACTCGAACAACGAAAGCAGGTGTCATACGAATTGAATAAGGGTAGTGACTGCACAGTTGCCAGAGAGGTTCAGATTCCAACCTCCCGTCATGGATTCGATGCCATCACAGGACAAAATGTTGTGTCATCCATAAATTGTTGTTCATTTATGTACTTTAACTGTCTGTCCGTTCAACTTATGTTTGTAAAGTCCCTCGCGATTCAGGTTTATTCCCTACTGCAAATGCTTGTCCTTAAGCATAAACATATATAAACATAGCGTCACGCTTGTATCCCTGAAGGGGTAGGCAGAGGTGAGTTACACATCCACGGTTCGCCAACTATGTTTAAGTCCCACGTAATAGGGGACGAGCCTATCACCGTCTACCGGCCACATTTTCAAACTCCGGGCTCCTACTGAAAATTTTTTCTTTTACGAAAAAGCTCAATAGCACCATCCGATCCGGGGATCGAACCCGAGACCTCATGATCAGCAGTACACTACCGCTGCACCACTGAGGCAGTCTTTTTGTCCTTAAGAAATAAAATATATAAATAATTGAAAAAAAGGACAGAATGATTACTGTAAATTGATTTCCTTACAAAATCCGTTCTAACTGCAGCTTAATTTTTTTGATTGGCATTTACAATAATTTACTCCAACGAAAGCTACTACTTACATGTCAAATAGTTGTTCTTGAGTCATTTAATCGTGCCATTGATAACGGCAGAAGATAACAGCACAGGCATCATTAATCATGTATATAAAACAATCTATTATCATATCTACCAACTGTCATTCACTTTGTGTTTAACTGTCATTAATATATTGCTAAAGCTACGACTTGGTTTCAAGGGCGTTTCTTACTTACATCTAACAAATGAATCCACACAAATTAGTAAGCAACAATCCATCTGATAGTAGACAGTAAACAATCCCCCCCATTCACTAAGCTACGCCTTATGCATGGGGAAATGGTCCCTACTGCAAATATCAGCTAGATTTCTTACTTAAGCAGAGTGCCAAAAGGCTCTATCTTGCATACATCACATGCTTCCTCAACATTCATAATTATTATCATACACTCTCGACGGT
Organism: Leucoma salicis; assembly: GCA_948253155.1. Lineage (NCBI taxonomy): Eukaryota > Metazoa > Arthropoda > Insecta > Lepidoptera > Erebidae > Leucoma > Leucoma salicis. Next base: position 3,754,118 of record OX411812.1, read on the forward strand.
TTCAGAAACTCCTGTCGCCACCTTCCTTCAATAGATGACCTATTTGGTCTAGGTAGGTGAGTCTTAGTCTCCACCCTGTACCTACATCCTTCCACTTTCACATTGTATATCTTCTTAACCAGTCGATCGTCATCGTTCTGTACAATGGTTCTGACACCATCGGAGCAGTCCCTTTCGCTTCTTTACTAAGTTCCTTGCAAACCAAAACACTTTGAAATAAATCATCCATCCAACCAACTTCACAACTGATTAAAAAAACCCAAACCTGTGGGTTCTATTTCGCACCTAAGTTTAGGGTTGCAAGTGAAAATTCTTACCTAAAAACATAGCATCACGCCTTTATTCCCCGAAGGGGTAGGCAGAGGTGTATTACACACCCACGACTCGCCAGCTATATTTAAGTCCCACGTAATAGAGGGCGAGCCTATTGACGTCTACCGGGCACATTTCCAAACACCGGGCTGTTACTGAGAATTTTTCTTTTTAGGAAAGAGCTCAATAACATTGCCCGACCCGGGGATCGAACCCGAGACCTCATGATTAGCAGTCACATACACTACCGCTACACCACCGAGGCAATGAAAATTCTTAAAAGTAAAAAAGTAAAGTACCTACTTAAACTTTGAGTTTTCCTTCAGTTGGTAGACGTTATCTGCCTACTTCCCTGGGTCTCCTGATGGGAAAAAAAAGAAATGAATGCAGTAACAAGGTGATGTCGATTTGTACCGAGTTCGTCACTAGATAGGGTGAAATAATTTTAGGGTTCATCTACCAGAACTCTAAATATTATGTAATTAATATATTGGGCATGAAAAATTTACCTACTAATTATGTAGCTGAACCTATATTTTTATGACGTTATTAAATTTGCACCTCTATTTACTTACTTATCATCACGCCATTTCCCTTGCGGGGTAGGCAGAGAGAACAGAGTGCCAAGAGGCTCTATTCTTGCATACATCTCTCGCTTCCTCAACATTCATAACTCTCTTCATACACGCTCGCCGGTTTTGGAGACTCCTGACTCCACCTTCCTTCAATATATGACCGATTTGGTCTAGGTAGGTGAGTCCCGGTCTCCCCCTGTACCTACATCCTTCCACTTTCGCATTGTATATCTTCTTAACCAGTCGCTCGTCCGACATTCTTTCCACATGTCCGAACCATCGGAGCATTCCCTTTCGCATCTTTACATCAATACTCTATTTCATACCTACTCGCTCTCTTACGTCATTGTTACGAATGCGGTCAGTCAGCCTCACTCCACAGATTCTCCGCAGAGATCGCATTTCGACCGCATTGATTTTACTCTCATGATGCACCTCTATTTAATTTTTTTTTAATTACATAATTCAATATTTTTTTTAATAATTTTTTTCAAACCTTCATAAATATCGAATTTTTGTTTTCAGACTCTGATTTAGCTACCAGTAATTACCCGATTGCTTATACTATATAAAGGTATCAGCCATTTAACAAATTGTCTACTAAGCCAGTCCATGCACAGCACTGCAGGCTTACCATGAACTCTTATTGGCGATCCAGTTTATGACCCAAACTGAACTGAATCGCAATTTCGTACCATGACGTGTCAAAGTCGCAATCTTTTATTTTTTGCCGAATCAGCACTTAATATGAATCGCAAACATGACATCTTTGTATTGAAATTTGTACCATGAACTTAATTGACAACCTAAACAAGATTGCTCAATTAGACATCATGGTACGAAATACAACAACACACCTATTTTGAATTGCGTCGGAATTGAATCGCTAGCTAAGAGTTCATGGTAGGCCTGCTGACCTTTATTATAAGCCTTTACCGAATACGAATGCGCAATATGCGCATATGATTATTTTTTTTATATTTAGCCTAAAATGTGTTGTACATCTTGAAGAAAAGTCCTGATCTGCATAACCCATACCCTTCCTTAATCTCCCTTGTGCGTACCATACTTTCTTTTATGTTACAACTTTACGCCACAACTTCATATGCTAAGGAGGGTCATGTAAATGTAATTACTTTTTTTATACTACATGGATAAGCATACGGCCCACTAGATAGTAAACGGTTACCGTAGCCTATAGACGTTAGTAACACCAGAGGCATCACTCGCACCTCACGATCTCCAAGGAAAGGTATAGGAGGTGGAGAGGAAGGATAATAAGGAGAGGATACGAAGGATACTACGGAGAGTATAGGAAGGATAATAAGGAGGGGATAGGGAGGAGGTTTGGGCTTAAAATACATTTGTGTTTCCACTAGTCTTTTACAAGATTAAATATACATACATCTTCTTTCAACCCTCTTTCTGTCCCACTGTTGGGGACAGGTTCCTCATGGTGAAAGGGATTAGGTTATAATGCCCATGCGTAGTGGACTATGTGCGGGTTGACTTCACAGCTCGTCAAGAAAATCAATCAGACATGCAGAATTTCTCATGTTTTTCTTCACCGAGCAGTGATAAGTTATAAATGAAAACCTACACGATTAATATCGTAAAATCTCGAAACGACAAAAGTGTGTGCCGTATGGGGTCTGGACCTTGGACTTGGGATCGAGCTTGATACCACTGTCTTTGCAGTTCTTAGTTTTGCCGCTAGACTACCACTGCTTTTTAAGAGTTAGACTATACTAGCTTCTGCTTCTTCAGATTTCATACAAATTAGTTTATCTGTTAGGTCATTTGCGAAATATAGCTATCCTATTTTTTTGTTAAGGCGGGAAAAGATGTTCTTAACCGCACACCCCGTCGTTCGGGGTAATGAAGAGGGTGGTGTGGGGCCCTTACCCACTAAAGAAACCCGCCGTGTGCCGTCTCTCTGCCTTTATTGGCGGGCCACCGGAAGCACATTACATTCCTTCAGTGGTAAAGTAATAAATATAAATATTCCTGGACATTTTCACACAACGCCTCTGGTCCCAAACTAAGTTTAACGCTTGTGCTATGGGTACCAGATTACGAATATAATACATATACTACTTTTTTTTTGTAAATACATACATATAATAGATAGAAAACACCCAGACGCAGTACAAATATCTGTGTTCATCACACAAATAATTGTCCTGGGTGGTAATCGAACCCACGACCTCGTACACGGAAGTCGATTACACTACCGACTACGCCACGAGGCCCGTCAATTAGCGTTTACGCGACGAATACGGAAAACGTTAGCTATCCTAGGGGAACTATTAATTTCCTCGGGATATTAAGTACTCGTACCTATTCAATATGTCGCTGCAGTGTATCCTCTATCTACCCACCAAATTTCATTTAAATGCACCTAGTCGTCGTGATTGCCGAACAAACATCCAAAAATCGAAATATCTTCACCAACTTTTACACTTACCTCAAAAAACTAGGATTACTTTTAATAACGCTATGCGATATTTTTATTTTCAGTTTCCAATATATTGACCTTATTTCCACTAAAATAATATGAAGAATAACTCTAATTCTAAAAGACGTTATTCATTCGTTCATTATTCATTAGAACCCACGCCATGTTGAGATGCATCTTACATTCCAGTGACTAATTGAATCAGAACAGGATTCATAGGCAATGAACACGAACGCATCTCAGCTCAAATTAAATCAACAGTAGCTGACGTGAACGAATATTGCGAATGCTCAATAATGTCCGCAGTGGTTAATTTGATTGTCAGGGAATAATATATTAGTGTAAGTTTATTTTCTTTATTTGTTGGGAACATATTTACGGTAAAAATATGTGCAGTGATACTTTCTTTTTAAGGTGGGAAAAATATGTACCTTACTCACACCCCGTCGTTCGGGGCAACGAACAGGGTAACAGTACCCTGTTCGTCCCTCACCCACTAAAGTAACGTGCCGTATGCCTTCTCTCCGCCTTTATTGGCAGACCACTGATACCCTAGTAATAAAACTGTACGCGACTGTACGGGTGCTCTCTAACTGTGGGGTGGGTACTATCTCTGCCTATACCCCGCAGTATCTATGTGTGATTATACTGTAAGATGCCTTACGTCACAACCTAGTTCCTAATTACCTGCGTATGTGACGTGTAATGTAATGTGCGTGTTCTCCTGACTGTAGTGAGCATGGGGATCCTAATTGCATTGTGAGCACCTGGCCCTACGCGAATAAAGAAAAACAATAAGTCCCAAAAACCAACTAATTTATTCAGTAAATTATTAATTAAATTCCTCAAATCTAACACACAAGTTTACGGGCTGGCCAGCGCGCACGTACCCCAGTCCAAAATCCAAACATCTTCAAATTTTTCGTAATGTTGATATATTTTTGTATGTTTACAAATAAAAGGTCTTTTCGGTGGCTTGTGAAGTGGTGACTGGCTGTCAAACGGCACAGGACCATCTGGACGTGCCCACCACGTGGATAACGGCCTAAATATTTCTTACTGATGAAGGAAACTCGCGCCTCACTGTGGACCAGTAATGAACTGAGTAAACTAAGTGCAACCTATTTTGTTAAGGCGGAAAAAATGTATCTAACCGCGCATCCCGTCACTCAGGGCAACTAACGGGATAGTGTAGGGCCCTCAACCACTAAATAAACCCGTCGTGTGCTATCTCTTGAGTATACTAGAGGATCACTGGAACTGTGTGACTTTACTTAAGTAGTCCACCGGCGACTTACCCTTGCCCTCTCTGAGCTACACTTCCGCACACCGGAGAGTCGCGCCTTCGCGGGAGTTAAGGGAGTTGCGGATGTACCCCGATCCATCCAACCGCGGCCTCAGCCGGAAACTAAGTATAGCCTAAGTATTTATGGTAAAATAATTCAGTGGTGTGCAAAATAAACTCAGAACAGAGAGTAATATAGGATGAAGGGTGATATAAACTTGAATCTTAATGCCAGTAAGATTTCTCCCAACTGTAATTTGGGTATTAAACAAATACCCGAATGAGCACGTAAATTATAGTAACGATTATAGTCTCATTCTCAATCGGAAATGGGGTCCCTAGTTTCTGCCAGATCAGCAATAAATAGGTCATTCTAATTTGCGATACTCTGACGACAATTACTGGTTAGCATTATAGCTTTTACTGCCTGCGCCCTTTGTATGGGCAATACAATAATATAATAACATTAAACACAAAGTGAAAAATGTGAAATCGAAAATAACGGTCAGGAGCAGGATTTGAACCTGCATCTCCTGGATACCGTCCAGATGCTTTACCAATTCAGCCATCCTGACAATTGCTCCTGACTGCTAATTTCGATAACACATTCATACTTAACGTCTTTGGGTGACGCCTGCACCATCTGTCGGAAGTATTTTCATACATTATACCGACCAGGTAAACTTAATTTTACAATTAAGATTTTACCTAATAATGACGCAAACCCTATAAATATTTAGATATTTTTATGTATGAAAATACTTCCGACAGATGGTGCAGGCGTCACCCAAAGACGTTAAGTATGAATGTGTTATCGAAATTAGCAGTCAGGAGCAATTGTCAGGATGGCTGAATTGGTAAAGCATCTGGACGGTATCCAGGAGATGCAGGTTCAAATCCTGCTCCTGACTGTTATTTTCGATTTCACATTTTTCACTTTGTGTTTAATGTATAGTGCTAAGCATGTCAAATGCTAAAAATATATATAAAAATATCTAAATATAATAACAGTTTTATTAATCTAGAATTTTGGTAATGTGATTAAGTAGAATATGATGGCCCCATTATTATTTTTTTATAGTAGGTACGTAGATGGCTAACAAGCATACGACCCATCTGATGGTAAACGGTTACCGTAGCCTATAGACGCTAGCAACACCAGAGGCATCACTTGCGCGTCGCCATCTCTAAAGAAATGGATAGGAGGTCCAGAACGACAATAAGGGTGCGTCCACTGACGTGGAGCTGGGTGGAGTGGAGCGGAGAAGAGCAGTGAAAAGTGACAAGCATTTCCATTGCAGCGGAGCGAGGTAAAGGCGGTGCTGAGCTGATCAGAGCTGCACTAAACTAAAATGCACGAGTCAAATGCCTAAAATGCACCGTCCTGTTACCATCCGCTTCGTGCTCTCCGCTCGACACAGCTTGACTCCGTTTTGTCTGGCTCGGAGCCGCGTGTTCATATTTTTTGACGGGCCTCGAGGCGTAGTCGGTAGTGTAACCGACTTCCATGCACGAGATCGTGGATTCGATTCCTACTCAGGACAATTATTTGTGTGATGAACACAGATATTTGCACTGGGTGTTTTCTATCTATATGTATTTATGTATGTATTTACAAAAAAAGTAATAAATATATGAATTATATCCGTAATCTGGTACCCATAGCACACATAAAACCTGATATTTTTGAGGATACTCCAGAATCAGGTACATCTTTTCTCCATTAATTAAAACACGTTATTCATAACAAAAAAATATTATTAAATATTTTAATGATTTCTTGTTACAGATACGCAATCTGAGGATAAACTCAAGCCAGAAGAGGAAGATATTTTTACGAATGAATCATGATTAATTAATTAAATATATATTTTTTTTCGTTTTTTTTTAGTTATTTTCTTATAATTATTTTACTTAAAAAACTAACACTTTTTTATTTGCATGCTATTTCCTGAGCTGTTCAATTAATTAAGAACAATTATTAAAAAAAAAAAATTTTAAGTTGTCGGATTAGGCGAATCCCTCTAGGTAATCGTCAGATTATGAGACAGCACGTCTAGAACATAAACATGAACCATATATATCTTAATCTAACGCGCTTGAGTATTTCAAAATGGCGATTTTTTTTTGCACTTTATATTAATGACCGCGAGTTCGCGTCACATCGAAATCGTCAGATTATTCAATGAGAGCTTTTTTTTTAGGTTCACTTAACATCCCCTTAGAAAATCTCACGCGCTCGATTAACTTTTTTTTTTCATTTTTAACCCTTACGTACGTCCACCCGCATCATGCAAACGATCAGATTAACATACATACATTATTAAAAATACGTAGGACATGGATGATATCAATATCTGACGCGCTCGAATATGTCCATGCAACAGTTTTTTTCTACATATTTGAAAATCTATAGCTGCTTACCCCACTAATGAAAAGGATACATTATATAAAAATTTTTTCTTCTTATCATCTAAGCTTTGCAATCCAATAGGTATCCATGACGCTCGAGTAAATCCCCAATTAGCATCGTCGGCTAATGTAATAGGGGATTACAGAGGACGTTGTGTGATATGTCTGTGAATATTTATTTATTTATTACCTATTTATTTATTTATAAGAAAGTCCGCTCAGCTCCGCTCCGCTTATACTGATGCCACTGATACGGAAACGCAGTTAGTAGTAACGCACCTTAAGGGGGGAATAGGTTTGGGCCTCCGGCGCTCTCACTCACCATACAAAACACAACATTATATACCTACCGGTGCGTCACGTTCTATGAGAGTGTGCTACTTACCCGATCAACCCAACCCATTCATGATGTGTCAAGCCAGGCTCTACCACTATATTAGGCTCTATTCTAAGTGCCCAAGCCAGGATCCCGTATAGGTTAAAATCGGCCCCAGGGGACAGTAATAAGTTGTGAAATAAAGGCTTAAGTAGGTAAGTAACTAAGATGTAGTATGTAGAATAACATCGTGACCTACTTTATCTCAATTTATTTCCTTGGGTTTACTTAATTCAATAAATACAAAGTACCAAATACCTTAATATCTATTCCAAAAACTCTTCACTGCGTTGTCTGTCGAAAAACAAAACAACACTTTTATTTATTCTACTTTTTGGGCAACACTGACCCGTAATAGACTTCAAAGTAAACGCCTATCTACTAAAAAGGTTTATAAAAGCACTCGTTTCAATGTAAGAGTCGACAGTGTAATTCTATTTACGACCAAAACATCCGTAACAATTCGTCTAAAAGAATACAATTTTGAAGGTTTTCGGTCTCATAAAATCTTACTTATGTAACTCAACATCTGCCATCAAGAATATTTTATGCCAATCGTTTTTGAATTTCGTAAAAGGGTTTCCTCATACGACACATTTTCAAAGGAATAGGTAGTTTACATAATTATATACCTAATAATTCTACCATAATAACTTCTAATAGATAGATATCCACTTAAAACCGTTCCAACTAACTACAATAATTCTTTCCAACTTTGGAATACTTTGGTCAAGAATTTCAAGATGCTGGCTGCCTTGCTGGATCTTTTAGATAACTATAATATAGGTAATACCAAGCGAGGAATGAAAAGCCGTTTCTCTTATCATGAAGTTTCGGCAAAATTAATATAGTTTCAATTTAACAGTAAAGACCTTCGATCAACAAGCAATAAGTATATAAAACTGAAGTGTCTGTTTGAAATGTCGAAATATCAGTATTTTATTAAATGTAAGTAAATAAATGAATATATTTGAGCGCACGGTAGTGCACCAGGCCAATTACCAGCAATACATTACAATTTTACACTTTTTCCGTTTTTCTAATTCTATAACTAGTGTTTCGCAAGCTAGACGCCTGAAACTGGACTTGTTAAAGATAGCTAGATAAAGCAACTTTAACATTATCCTATTCTAAGGTTAGGCACTCTGGTTACGAAGTGGTAGCCATAAATATTGACTGGCATACTTAAAATTATAAAATGGAATGGAAGTGCTATTCCATGTAAAAGTCTGACATTTGGCACGATGATACGTGTTTATGTAAAGAAAAATCTTATGATTTTTCTAATAAAACAAAATATTTTGTGGTGACGGACTAAGAATACAAGTGTCACCACCCCATTCTTTCCCACGGGTGCCGTATGAGGTGACTAAGGGAAGTAAACTATTATCGTCCATTGCATGTCAGGTGGTAGGGTTGGATACTAAGTGGGAGAACTCACTTGGTATCAGGTTCGATCGGGTTGGTACCACCATCTCCCGTGTGACCGGCCATGAAGCACATCGTTGCGTTTTTAGGAGATACCGTTTATTCTTTCGTTTCATATCGGTGAAATGAAATGGGAAGCTACCCACTACTGTTTCAAGTGATGCTGCTTCCTGCCTAGGTCCTCCTCCTATTGCAACCTTCTAGTTTCAATTGCTCTAAGCATTTATGCAATGGGTTCAAACGGCATTACAGTTAACATATAACCAGAGTTCTCCACCAAGGCCTTGTTTTGTTTGAACAGTTTCTGTAAATAAATAGTATTTTGAGAGGAAGTTCTTAAAACCGTCACATATTATTTCATCACATAGATCAAAGACAGTTGTCATGCTGCATGTACTGGCTATTTGAATAACAAATTCCCATTTTTAAAACAATGTTTATGTCATATATAACGTATGTCCTAATAAAAAGGTAAAAATATATTTGGAACTAAAATTTTCATTCTCAAATTTTTAAATGTATAATGCATCCTGTTGTATATATCTTGTTGCTTTCCTGCTTTTTTTTTATAATGTACCTATGTTCATCATCAAATCTAAACATTCTCATATTCACTTGCACACATGTATTTTAAAAATATATTAGAATAGTAGTAAGTGCATACTCACACATTAACTACATCTCCACTGGTGGAGCTAGCTGCACATTTTCAAGGATCATAAAGCACCTTTACCTATAGCCAGTTTCCAGTGTCTATCTTCCATGTATTTTATTATTACGCTAACAACAATATCAGAGATGCCTCAATATCAGAGTTGCAGTGTAATTTACGTTACACTTCAGCAATATTGCTAAATCGTAGCCTTATTATCATGTAATTTTGTTATGTTTAGCTTCAAGTACCCTAATATGTAATGTTATTCTCATTGGGATTTGTGACCATAAAACTTTACACTTCAGCAATATTGCTAAATCGTAGCCTTATTATCATGTAATTTTGTTATGTTTAGCTTCAAGTACCCTAATATGTAATGTTATTCTCATTGGGATTTGTGACCATAAAACTAGTTTTCTTTCGTCTTCTTTCTTTCATATCTGAAAATGCAATTACATATTATATAAATTATAAATCTGCCGATGTAGTGTTTGCACTGCATAAACGCAATATTATTATAATAGGTACTACATACCTTTACATAAACTCCATTATTACAACAACTTGGTTGCTTATGCTTTTTGTCATTTATTTTAATAATTAAATTTTTCATTCATTTACAGACACAACTTTGCATCCAGTGATAATATAAACAATAACAATATTAACAATAATATACAATAAAAATAAATTCACCTACATGTTAGGTTATCTAAATCACAGAGTAATAGAGTATATTTGTATGATATAGATTATTCTGTCAAACATCAAAATCAAATGACATTTGTTCGTTCGGGGACCTTCGGTGACCGGCCGTTGCGGCCCTTTATTACAACAGTGAGTTACAACCTCGCTATTAAAGATCGCGGTTCGACATGACTGTCATTACCAACGAGCGCTCGTCGTCGTTTTTAAAGTGAATCGCGCAGTAACCCCGCAGATGGGCTGTGGCTCGTCTGCCACTACATGCAATAAAAAAAATAAAGTTTTTTGGGAAAAATTTTTAAGGATTTGATTTTCGGAGAATGAACCTTGAAAGAAATAGTAATGTGAAAGACGAAATAAAAAAACCTTGAATTTAAAAAAAAGGTCTCTTTTTCCACTTTCACAAATAATTTGTACTTTAAAGTAGCTGAGCATGTCAAGTACTAAAATACAGATCAAAATGTTAATTTTATAAAACAGTATTAATTTTAATTGCAAAATTATACTTACTACCTTCATATTATATTGGATTAATGCATGTAAATGCATCCGATAGGTAGCGTGGTTCGTAAAGACAAATGTGATGTGGAGATTGGGTATGGCCGAAGGTCAGTGTGATAGCTCAAGGGCTTAGAGCACATCACTGGATTGGAAGGGATACAGGTTCGATTCCCGCTCGCACTAAATTTCTCTTTTTCCACATTTATATATAATTCGTACTTTAAAGTGTCTGAGCATGTCAAGTGCGAAAATACAGATCAAAACATTTTTTCTTGCTTTTTTGAGATTACATCTGTCACATCTAGCCTACCTAGCTGGTGGTAGAAACCTAACACATCTAGGTAATGACCATGCGGTCGCTTTACGGGTGTAGATTGAGAAGAAAACTACAACAAAACAATATAACTAACAGCGTATATTATAGGAACCACTAGTAATTAACATAATATATTATATACACTAAAATCTCAAGGTGTAGGTTCTAGGCACAAGATGAGGTGAAGTAGCCGAACGATCTATGGCTACTCAACTTAAGTGTCGGTGACCGATGCGTAGTAAGAGACGGCAGCAGGCACGCCGCGGTATATATATGGCCGCGCGGAGTGAGGTTAGGGGTCCGGGCGGTGTAAGCGCAGGAGGGCTTCGCTGGTGCGACGTATGACGTCACACACCCCCTCCGTTAGGCCAGAATTTTCGCTGCCAGAAAATTCGGCTGCTGGCAGGCACCCGGCAGGAGCTGAGCTGGTAGTCACCCTGCGCGCGCTGTAGGCAGAACAGACGGCAGTCAACCGAATGCTCTGAAATAGAGAGAAGAAGGGTGAATAGCGATTATAAAAAAATACGAAAACATTTTATCAATATGCTGAAAGAATATTAGTTACGAGGTTAAGTTGTAACAAAACGAGAAATAGAATGAATATGCGAGTATATGCCTGATTCTGAAATGATACCTTTAACCACTGAGTCGTGTGGGAAAATTTTTAATAGATATTATTAGTTTGTTGTTACCTGAATAACCTTAAGGATAAGTTTTATATTTTAAAAGACTATTGTTTATAGTTTGTTTGTTTGATGTCTTTTATGTGCCATTCACCTAACGGCTTGCCTGACATATCTGCGAGTTTATAGACTAGGGGTGACTTTTTTGACATAATTTTGCATTTTATAAATTTTGGGGCTAATTTTTTACTGAAGTACTTATCCTTATCGCTTAGGTAGAATGTACGCCTCCATACAACATCGCCAACATTGAAGTCTGCCGGTTTTCGGCGAAGATTATACGAATGGCAGTTTCGCTGGTGAGCGTTTAACAAGGCTGCCAGTGTTTTATCGAAGACAGATGCTAAATGACCGAGAGACTCTGCGTAGGCATCGTGCGGCTCCAATACCGAATTGGATTCGCCACTGATATAGCGAGAACCAAATGTTATGAGTTCGCGGCCGAAAACTAAGAATGAGGGAGTGAAACCTGTTACTTCATTTACTGCACAATTAATAGCGAATTGAATTTTAGGTATTAGAGTATCCCAAATCCTATGATCGTTTTCAATGAAGGTAGATAAAGTTGTAGTAATAGTTTTATTGTATCTTTCCACCGTGTTAACGTGTGGGGTATACAGAGGAGTATAGTGTAGATTAGGTACTTTATATTTGGTTAGTAAGTTTTAAATGTAGCACTAACAAATTGTTTACCATTATCTAGTATGACAGTAGAGGGGATGCCGTGTACCAAAAAAATTCTTTCTTCTAGAATTTTAGTTATTATTTCCGCTGTGGCACGTTTCAAGGGGAAAAGTAAGCAGTATTTTGAGAAACAACAACAGACCACGAAGATGAAAGTATTTTGATTTCTAGTGGGCGGCAAGGGGCCAATTAGATCGATGCTTATTGTCTGAAAAGGTTTAGAACAAGACTTAGGTCCACCCATATTACCTACCACTGAATGATTCTGATGCTTATGAGCGATACAAACATCGCAAGAATTGATCGCCTCGACGACATCGGAATACATGCCTGGCCAATAGTAGTTAAGTGCTAAACGCTTGTAAGTTTTAAATATACCCAGGTGGCCAGCCGTGGGCAGTGAGTGGTTTTGTTGTATTATGTCTGTTCTGTCTTCATTCGGAACGACTTGTTTGCATTGAAAGTCCCTAGTAAGAGGGTTAAGACTTTTTTTGAAACGATATAATTTGTTATTAATGACCTGATAATCGACAAATGAGGTAGGAGATTGTGAGCAACCGTTGAAGATATTTACATACCAAGAGTCATTAGTAGTAGATATAGTTTTAATATTAAAGTGTAAATTTTGATTATTATTATTCGCCTTTATATTAGGAGAACGAGAAAGAAAGTCTGGCACAACGTTTTCAGAACCACGACGATGCCTAATTTCGAAGTTATATGAGGAAAGATGAACACCCCATCTAGCCAGACGGCCAGTAGGATTATTGAGGTTAAGAAACTACTTAAGCGCAGCGTGATCAGTATAAACTATGATTTTTTTTCCATTTTCAATATAACAACGCCAGTGTTCGATAGCAGACAAGACAGCGAGCGCTTCGCGCTCGGTAGAACTATAGTTTTTTTCTTGCTCTGTAAGAGATTTACTGTAGAAGGCTATGACCGTCTCCTCACCATTGAGGACCTGACAGAGAACCGCTCCAAGACCAAAATTGCTAGAATCCGCGTGGATTTCAAAAGGTTGGTTATAATCCCGACAAGATAGTACAGGAGAGGAAGCTAAGCATTCCTTAAGCTTGTTGAAAGCTAAGTCTGCCTCTTGTGACCAGCAGAAAGCAGGTGCCTTTTTGCCATTTGAAGTTAATTTGTTCAAGGGAGCTGTCTAAGGGTTTGCCAAAAACATTTAGATATATCAAGGCTAGATAGGTATTTAGCATCTCTTAAGTTATCTAAAATCTCCGATATGTAAGGTAAATTGTAGGCATCCTTTTTAGTTACAGAGTTCAATTTACGGCTGTCTAGACAAAAACGTAGTTCACCATTTTTTTTAGGTGTTAAGATTACAGGATTAGACCAAGGGCTTTCAGAAGGCTCAATAACATCCTCCTTAAGCATTTCATCGACATGTTTAATCAAAATACGTTGTTTATCGGGGGATATCCGATAATACCGTTGACGAATGGGAAGACTATCCCCTGTATCAATTGAGTGCGTAATGAGAGAAGTACGACCTAGACCCCGCTTTTGATAGGAAATATCAGTAAATTGAGAAATAATACTGTTAGCGGTGACTCTCTGATCAGGTGACAAGTGGTCAAAGGACACGAGATGACTAGCGGCGCTTTGTAATTCCGCGACGCTAGTATTAGGTTTATTTTGGAAAGCAACAGTTTCCAAGTGATTAGGAAATAAATTAAACCCTCTCCAAAAATCCATTCCTAGGATTAAGGAATCCTTAATTCCAGGTACAATGTGAGTAACCAAGGAAATGGTTTTATTTTGAAACTCGAATGGAAGTAAAACCGAGCCTAGTGAACAATATCTATCGCCGCCAGCGGTAATAAATTGCAACGATTTAGTATTATTAAGTTTTAACCCTTTTGAGAAAAGAGAATGAGAATTATTACCTAGGATAGTAGTACTAGATCCGGAGTCGAGTAGACCAATAGTATTTTTCCCATTTATTTTAACGGGGATGTAAGGAGTACAATTAATTGAGTTGCCGATTAGGGAAAGTTGTGGATTATTAAAAAAATTGATATATAATTTAACCAATCCTGCCATTCAGTTTTAGAAGTTTTATTTAATGTTGAAAATTTTCCCCAATCGTAGCCTACTCGGTTTTTGAAGGTGTGATAGTTGTATTAATTTTATTACAAGTAGGACAATTATTCACTTTGAAACCCTTTAGCCCACACTCAAAACAGATTAAAAAACGTTGTTGTTTACAAGAATGCAAGCTATGAGAACCAGTTCTACACCTCGGGCAGAATTGTTTAGAATTGAAAGGTACGTTAGAAATCGCATTAGATTGAACCATTTCGCAATTGTTAACGGAAAATGGTTGCGTGTTATAATTTTTAAACGTAGGATTAAATTTTTTATTATTATTGTAGAAAGTGCTGTTATTGGTGTATTTGTTTAGAATATTAGTATTAGTATAATTATAAGCAAACTCAGGAGCCAATGTCTCCGAAGTAATTTTAGGCGGTTCAGAGAAATCCTTATTACGACTATTATATTTTTCAAAATTCCTACAGACACCAATTAAAGAAGGAATATCCACAACATTAGTTGTTAAAAGCGAATTAGTATAACAAGGCCTAATATTATTTAATAAGATTTCGAGTTTTTCAGACTCGCTGATAGGTGTATCTAAACGAGAAAACAAACCCTGCATTTTAGATATATATAAGGTTATGTTCTCTTTTTCGCCTTGAGAACGAAGTCTTATTTCCGACATCAACTTGTAGTCGTAATTATGAGGACTAAAATCACGCTTAAGTAATTGACAAAGATCAAACCATGTATTAACATTATTTTTGATAGAACGATACCAGTGCAAAGCATCGTCTGAAAATATTTCAAAAGCAAAGGAAAGTATCTTAGACTCAGGTATACCTCTGCAAGACATAAATTCATTAACCTTTTGAATGAAGGCACGCACACAAGTTACCATTATATTTAAATTTACTAAGTTCCGAAAACAACTTACGCTCGTAACATAACTCAGCTAAGGAATGATCGCTAGTGATGGATTGCGGTTCGACCCGTTCCGGTAACGCAGTTTTATACGCAGATAATAATATAAATTAACGTAGTTATTGTGAAAATCGTCCCAGACTAGGTTAAGTACTTTAGGGTCGCTAAGAGTAGTGGGGTCGATGCGAGATAATCTATGAAAAACATGATTCAAAATAGATTCGGTTCTCGAAAAAAGATTTTTATCAAAGTTAGACTGTAATGCTTTAATATTATTAGTAGCACGGAACAAAGAATTTTTAGCCGCGGAAATATCCTCTAACGGCGCTAGGCATGAAGAAATAATTTCATCCGAGGGCAGATTAAGCGAGAGTTTAGCGATTTGCTCACGTAATTCCTGCACCGTATTAGTTGGCGAGTCACAGTCTCGTATTTTAAGCTCGTATAGTAATTCAGCCTTGTTCAAATGTGAAAATTTAATAGGGTACGCCATTGACTACGCGGTGCAGGAATATGCGAACAACAAGACGCACACTTAAGAGAAAAAAATATGAAAAGGTTCGTCCAAAAGGCAATAAATTAGCTTATAGTCATGTATAAAAAGTAATCTTAGCAGTCGAAAGTATTTAAAAAGTAATTAGATTATAGCGAGGGTTGACCGAACACGTGTTGCCACGCGCGCGTACCGGTATGGACACAAGAATGCGGAGTAAAAAAAAAAACAGCTAATTTTATGCCACTTTACACTGCACAAGCAAGCTATAAGCAAATAGTTTGCGGGTGATAGAAATAAAAAAACACAGTACGTACCTTTTGGATGAAAATACATAAAAACACAATTAGATGGGCTTAGACCTCACCAGACCTTGTGCCTATGCCTATATTATTGGGCGCCAGTGTCACATCTAGCCTACCTAGCTGGTGGTAGAAACCTAACACATCTAGGTAATGACCATGCGGTCGCTTTACGGGTGTAGATTGAGAAGAAAACTACAACAAAACAATATAACTAACAGCGTATATTATAGGAACCACTAGTAATTAACATAATATATACACTAAAATCTCAAGGTGTAGGTTCTAAGCACAAGATGAGGTGAAATAGCCGAACGATCTATGGCTACTCAACTTAAGTGTCGGTGACCGATGCGTAGTAAGAGACGGCAGCTTTTTTTTTTTTTGTGTGTGACGTTGGTTGATGTTAGCCTCAGATGGCTATGACAACCTTACCCGGACAATTGGTGAGCGCAGAGGGCTCTCAACCCGACATTTAAGCAACGCTACCCGGGGGCACCCCCTCTGGGGTAAGGACCTCGGCTCGGGCTGTTGCTGGCAAAGTGGGATTTCCCACGTTTATGATTTGAAAGAGACGGCAGCAGGCACGCCGCGGTATATATATGGCCGCGCGGAGTGAGGTACGGGTCCGGGCGGTGTATGCGCAGGAGGGCTTCGCTGGTGCGACGTATGACATCACACATCTAGTCTATCATCTGAATTGCTTAAACCTAATCATTCTATAATGGTTAGGGAGCTGGGTGCCATTTTGGTACCTATATGATTTGTTCGTCTTTCGTATTAATTGGAATGAAAGTTTATGCCAATACAAACTGATTTGGTCCTGTAAATGAAGGTCGTATGTCCCTGAGTTTTCGAGTTACAGCGCTTCAAAAATGTAAAAAAAAAATAGATCTATAATAAATCATTTGTTCACGTCTGCCTCTTGGACTGATGGTTAAAATCATCTTAAAAACGATAAACATCGAAGAGACAGACGTGCAGGGTATCACGGGACGTAGGTGCAAAAATGTAAAAAAAAGGTATACTAAATGATTTTTTCGTCGTTCTCGTTGCGTCCATTCGATTCATTAGGACTCCCAGAATATGAAAAAAAGTTGGCAGACGTCTAGGTCACTGATTTTTTTATGTACGTTTCTTTAAAGTTTTTTTCAGGAAGGAAGGTAAAGCGGGTATTACGGTTTATTATTACAAACAATTCACGTAGTAGTGTATTGTTTTCTGTCTTTTATAAAATTAAAAAAACATAAAAATTTTAAACTATTAGGGAAAATTCTGTTTTGGGTTCTACTTTCTGTAAAAAAAATCATTATTTTAAAAAGGCTCTTCTTTAAGTTTTTCTTCAATTTAATGTTTTTTTTAGCTCGGGCAACCCCTCATAAAAAATAAAATAAACATTTCTAAAAACTTGTAATAATATTTGGAGCCAAACAAAACCACCATTCACATCAAAACCTGAGGAGATCAGGCCAATGACCACGTGATTTGACGTGGAATGCCCCATAGGTAAACCACAACTACCTGGGGAATTATATCGTTGTCACTCTTTTCTCTCTCTGAGAAAGAA
Organism: Leucoma salicis; assembly: GCA_948253155.1. Taxonomy (NCBI): domain Eukaryota; kingdom Metazoa; phylum Arthropoda; class Insecta; order Lepidoptera; family Erebidae; genus Leucoma; species Leucoma salicis. Next base: position 3,771,852 of record OX411812.1, read on the forward strand.
AGAAAACAAGAAAGACAAACTTTTGAAAAAAAAATTGTATAAAAATGATCTGCCCTTAGAAAATCAGAGGTCTGGACGTCGGCCTCTTCGATGTTCCTCGTTTTGAAGATGTTTCTGACCACCAGTCCAAAAGGCAGACACGAACATATGATTTAGCTGACATTTTTTTTACACTTTTGAAGCGCTGTCTATTGAAAACGCAGCGCTACCATGGTGGCAGACTATTTTTCTGTGGTTCTTTATATCGTTATTAATTGAACAATTCGGGTCTGCCAAGTGAACATTTCATATACACATCTTTAAATTATAAAAAAACTAAAAAAAAAAAATTATTTAAAAAGTCAGAGGGCTGGACGTCTGCCTCTTCGATTTTCCTCGTTTTGAAGATGTTTCTGACTATCAGTCCAAGAGGCAGACACGAACAAATGATTTAACAAACCGTTTTTTTTTACGTTTTTAAGGTGCTGTCAATTGATAACGCAGGCCTATTATGGTGGCAGACGCGGTCCTTAATGTTTTTTTATGGTACAATCATCGATATTAATCATGTCTGCCACACGAACATATCATATATAAATTTTGCCACCCAGCTTCCTAACTATGCATCCATCCATCCATCAGCCTATTAACGTCCACTGCTGGACATAGGCCTCCCCAAGAATGAGGGATAGGGCCATAATCACCACGCTTGGCAGGCGGCTTGGCGATCGCAGTGGATGTTGTTAATACTCGAGGGAGTCCTGCTGCCCACTCCCCCGGTATTCCCTCAGTCGGCTCTTACGACTTCCATGGGTGGAGAAGAGGGGGGTACAATTCTAAAGCCGGCCCCACACGACAACCCTAACTATAATGCTTGCATAAACCTAATCAATCTAATTAATTAGGTATATAAAACAAAGTATGATTAGTTAAAAATGTACTTACACCATATATAAATCAAGAACGGCTAAACCAATTTTTATAATATTCGGTTTGCTCGACTTGTCTCCGCCCGGAGTAGCAGGAAAAAAATTATAAGTTCGCGAAAATATATTTATAAAATAAATTAATATTATTTTCTCGTACATTTTTTATGGAATATATTTTTATCTAGAATCTAGAGAATTTTATTATTCGTCTCAGCCTCGAGAAGTTTTGAGTAATCATTTTATTTTAATAAAAAACAGCATTTAATTCAGCTAATAAGTTAAAAGAAAATTTATTGATTCTGAGGCAGTAGGTACGTTACGTAGTTCACCGGGACGTCGGGTCAACTAGTACCTACCTACTTTAAAAATGTTAACTAAAATAATTCAATTATTAATTTATCAGAATTTATCTACACATCACAAACAGTTTGATAAATCAATATTGGCTATGCTAAATTTGGAATTGTTTTCTCCAATAATTGCAAGCTGATTTGGAATTGTAAGATGGAAATTAAATTTAAATGAAAATTATATACTACAAATTTATTTTAAAGAACAAATATTATTATCAAAAGTGGAAAAAGAGAGTAGCTGAGCATATCAAGTGTAAAATACAGATCACGGTTTCTGCTTGCTTGCTCATATCCTCTCACCTGAGGAGTACCTACCAAGATTTCAATTTGAAATGCTGCCGATATTTACGTTGGTTATATGTAACTATTTCGAAAAAGTTATTTAATGAGATGTGTGACCCCCTGAGTTGCCTTTTATATAATTTTGCCGTAACATCGCCAATTTCCAAACTACAAGCAGCTATTGAGAATTTAGGTATTGTCAAACACTGGTTATCTGTAAAGTCGGTTTACGGACGATAATTTTACGTGATACATAACATCAATATGTTTTCTGAGAGTTTCACAAACAATGCATCGGTCGCCACACATTTTTCGGAACGTGACACTTTTTCGTACCTACGTGCAGCCGGCGTTCATCGATTTATGAAACGTTATGACGTCAAAAACCCAAATAACATTTTCCTGGTCCGACCCGGGATTTGAACCCTAACTCTAACTACTGCTAGATCACCGAAGCCTAAGAATAGAGACATATGAAATGAAAAGAAATCGGCCAAGCCATGACTTGCAGTCGTACTTCTATTCTCATTCCTCTGTCTCTGGGGCTTTTCTAACTACAAATACTCGGCTATTCATGAGAGAAACTTGTTAAAAGAAGAAACTTTCTTAGAAACTGTTGCCGTCTACGGGTTGAATTATGTAGGAATCAATGTTGTCTTTCTAACAATATAATTACCAACCCGCGGTGATACATTGGTAGGTAGGTAGTTAATTTTTAATTTGTATTTTAGTGTAGGTGCGTGAAATGAAACGCAATTTGCAGGTGGCCATTCTTTTTTTTTCGGGGATTCAGTATTATGTAAGGAGAACCACAGAACAATATTACTCAAGAGGAGAGGAGAACCGACTGTGGTGTGTGAAAAAGTGTCCGTAATATTGTAAGTTAGTATCAGTTCAAATTTTAGGTTATATGTATTTACTAAATTCTTTTAGACCACGTGAGTAGGTACCTAATTTACGTTTTATTTACGACGGCTTCATTAAGCAGTCTAGAGATGTGTAACTCAGGAGTGATTGATACAAAAGATGTATAATCTTTCAAAATGCGTAATCAATCTTTAGATCTTTGGTTTCGAAAATACATCTTTAACTCACTAGCTCACTACGTTAGGATTGAATAGATGGAATGGATAGAATGATGGACGTAGATTTAGAATGAAACAATAGATAAAGGATATTGTGAATTGAAAAGATATAAAATAAGTTGTAGGCACGCACAAACGCACTTTTGAAATACAATGACGATAGGTACACAGAAACTTAGACTCTGTCTTTTTAGTAAAAAGCTCAAAACCAGTTGCGACTTGAGGGAATGAGAGAATAACTACATGAATCAATAGATATTTGCATCACTTATGATCAACTGAATGAATAACGTCATTCGTAACCAAAGATTTAAGAGTGATTTAAATCTTTCGAAGAAAAAGATTTATAAATCCCTGATCTCATTGGTGATTTAGTTTGCGCATCTCTGTTAACCACTGTAGTTGCCCGAGATACTTAATATTTCTACTCAGCACACTTTACTTTGTCTACTCTACAATCGCTAAGTTCGTATCGAACCTTAACTTAGACGAAGAACAATATAGACTCGCTACTATTTTGACATTAAGGATGAAGAAAAGGATGCACATACTAGGTTTTACTAAGAGTGAGAGAGACACAGGTATAAGTATATTTATCCTTTTCGCGTATGCGTCAGTTGTATTTGGACCCATTGAACTGGGTCCAAACAATAATGTGAAGAAATAAAACCACTCCTACAGTAACGCTAGTATATTTTCATCATTCCTTCAACTTACAAGGTAACCTGATATAATTATACTTTATACTTATGTACTATAATTACTGTCTCCTTAATACATTATAACAGCTAGATTAACACACGTCTGAACTCAGATGAGCGGCCCGGCCAAATAATCACTTTTAGAAACAGTCGGTCTTAACAGCTATTTTATTTTTAAATTCATTACTAAAATTATGATATTTCCGGTAGAAAACAGGAAGTAACAATGTTGCAATTTTATTTTTAAATTAATTACTAAAATCATGACATTCGGCCATCCGATAATGTGCAGTCTCCTGACGCACACTCCACTATAATGAACACAATTGAATTAATACATATAAATTATTATAGAGACTTATTCTAACTTAATCAAATTTAATTATGGCATCATGCCATCAGCTTATAAGTCGTTAGTAACATTATTTACAACGTAAACGAAATCACGACACTCGGCCATCTGATAACACGTGCTGTCTCCCGACGCAAACCATTACAATGAATACAACTGGACTCATACAATCATATAAATAGGAGATTAATAATAATAATAATAATAATAATAATTTTATTGTCATAATAATGTACACAAATTTATATAATTGCACTGACTACTGTACTAGTATTGGTATACTGTATTACAGAAGCCAGTGTCTTCTCTTGACTATGTCACAGGTATTAAGACAAAAGTTATAAGCGACTTACAGAAACTTAAATAAAAGCATAACTGAGTTATAGCAATTTAAAAATGAAATATATATTAGAAAAAAAATAAAAAAATCTAAAATAAGTTTAACAATTATTGTGTATAGTGTGTATATGTGTGTGTGTGTGTGTGTGTGTGTGTGTGTGTGTGCGCGAGTGTGCGTGCGCGCACGCGCGTATGCGAGTGAGTGAGTGTGTATGAGTATGTGTGTGTCATTTATGTGTGCAAGCGTGTGTGCGTTTACTTTAGTAGGGATTCGGTATCATCATAAGTAAGAGTAAGTAACCAAGATTTTAATATATTTTTACAAGAATGAAAGGAGAGAATGTATATGTGTTTTAATCTATTAATTTTGTTATACAGGCTTGGGGCCGTCACATAGAACTGACGCCTCGCTAACGTAGTTCGGTGCGCTGTAATAGGGCAAACCTTTATTCTCCTACCAACCAATACCCTCGGATCAAATACCAAAGAAGAATGCACCTTTAAAGTGACTTTTAAGATATAAAGTTGCCTTACTGTCAATATTTTAGCTTCGTTGTATAGTTCCGTAGTAGAATACCTTCGCGGTTTCTAAGTCATTATCTTTAAGATAGCTCTTTGCGCGCGTTCTAGTCGGAGCATAGATGTGGCGTCAGTACCGTACCCATGATGCAATACAATAAAGAAAAAGTGATTGTGCCAGTGCTGAATACACCACAGTTATAATGTTAGGATTGGCGCAGGTTCTTAGTATTTTAAAAATAGGTAGTAATTTTCTTATTCGTCCTACTAAGCTATTTATTTGTGTGTGCCATGTAAACGTGCTATCAATCATAATTCCCAAATATTTTATATAGTTGGTTCTTATAAGAGATAAACAGTTACAGTTTTGTTTTGGTGCGTCACAGACGTGTGCCCGGATGTCAAATGTATTTGTTGGTTGTGTATGGACTCTATGAGAAAACGTTATATATTTGCTTTTGGAAACATTAAGTGTTAAAAGATTATTTTTGAACCACGCCATAACAGAAAAGAGAGCATTTTCAGCTGTAAGATGGACACAATCCCAATCCGGGCCATGTACTATTAGTACCGTATCATCTGCATAAGAAACTATATTGCAATTATGTATTTCAGCTAAACACAAATTATTTATATAGATAAGGAAAAGCGTCGGACCCAACATACTACCTTGAGGTACGCCAAAAGTGAGACTTGCAGAATTGCTTCTTGTATTTCCTATTTTTACTGTTTGTATACGGTTAGACAAATAGCTACGGAAAATATCGAGCACAATACCTCTAACTCCAAGGCTCTCCATTTTACGCAATAGTAGAGGAACAGACACAGTGTCAAACGCTTTAGCTAAGTCAAGAAATATCCCCACCACTTTTGTTTTATTATCAAGTAGCCTGATGATCTTTTCAGTAAGATCAAGAACTGCATAATCTGTGGATCTTGATCCGCGAAACCCGTACTGATACAGATAGGTAACAAGTCTCTTGTTCAATATTTTTTCAAGAATTTTTGACACTGATGTGAGAACTGATATTGGTATATAATTATTAACACTGTGTCTGTCCCCACCTTTATAAATAGGACTAACCAAAGCTTTTTTAAAAATATCTGGAAATACACCCGTGGATAGACATAGATTACACAAAACAGTTATAGGACGAACAAGGATGTGACGAGCTGCTTTAAGTATCAGAGCTGGAATATTATCAGATCCAATGGCACATTTACTCTTGAGACCGTGTATTATATTTTCAACTTCGCTTTCATCTGTGTTTAATATGGTCATAGACGATTTAGGAGGATCTTTATTAAGAATTGGAATTTTGTTAATAATACCGCCACGGATAGCGGAGGCAAGATTAGCACCAGTATTAGCAAAAAAGTCATTAACAAAATCAGCAGAAATCATGTCATTTTCTTTAAGCCTAAGAAGTTCTATAGGAGGTGAGAGTACTTTATTTAAATTTGCAATATTTTTTACTACCTTCCAAGTACCTTTTGTATTATTTTTATTCTTTTCGAATTCTTGACAGTAGTAAGATGCTCTAAGTTTTTTTAAAAGATTATTACAGAAGTTGCGGTATCTGGAGTATGTTAATCTTAAGACAGTATCACTCGGCTCTAGTTTACTTTTTTTGTGCAAATAATCACGATTTTTAATACACCTAAGTAGTCCTGGTGTTATCCAGGGCTTAAGACACCTTTTTCGATTTGGAATTTTAGCTACATTCAAGTTTGTGTTCACCGCGTTAGATATCATAGATACAAGTTTATTTGCCGCAAAGTCTGCATTAGTAGCTGAAAGTATTGGAGAAAAGTCAATTACTGATAAAGCTTCTATTACAGCTGGAATATTGATTCGAGTTATGGAGTCGTTTTGCCTTTGGAATTGAACTACCATATCAGAGCAAAAAAGAACTGGAGTATGGTCAGTTATAGGAGAGTCTAGTATTATAGTAGTAGAACTTTTATCTGTCCTTAACATCACGTGGTCGAGACAAGCTTTGCCACGCGTGGGGATAGTATGAGCGGCTAACAGTCCATGAGATGCCAGCATATTTAAATATGTGTCAGTGTTTAAATCATTGTCATTTAAATTAATATTTAGGTCACCAATTAATACAACTGTTCTATATGAAGATAACGAATGTAGAGTTAGGTCCAAACTATCAACAAATTTGTTGATGTTTTTCTCAGCAGGTGAGCGGTAAGCAGCCACAATAGCTATATCCGTGCCTAGGTTCATTATTAAACAGTTTGCATCCTGCACACTAGGTTCCTTAGTTGTATGAATGATATTTGATTTTACATAAATTATAACTCCATCGTTCTGGTTTGCATGGTGTAATTTATATGAGGAATATCCATCAAGTATAGGAATCTTAGAAATCTTACTAAGCCAGCACTCACTTAAAATTATGACATCACACTGTACATTCATTCGTGACAGAAGAATAACAAGAGAACTATAGTTACAGCTAATACTTCTAATATTGATTCTAACCCAATTACATTTAATTACGGTAAAATGATCTAACTTATAGTCGTAAGTTACATTATCTACAACTTAATGAACTCATGACATTCGGTAGTTACTTTAACAAATTAATCCCCACTATTGTATACACTTCAAATTTATTTATCCATGTTTACAGTATTCATAGATTTAGGCTTTGATTTAGCAGACCAGGTAAAGTTAAATTAATCAGATATTTAGATTGAGTTTTGTAAGATATATATATATACAAATAAATCCTAACATAAAATCAACTCGCCTACTGAAATTGAGGTAGTGATAGGTATCGTTACACTAAAATACAAAAAAATATACTGTTGTGTGGTTTATATTCTTCCAAATTCAAGTGATGAAAAATACATAAATAGGTACTTACATTTCGTTTATTAGAAAATGTAGTCTGTAAATATCGGATTAGACGCATTACTGTTAGTTGATTTTAATCAGAATTGTTGTAGCCAAAACGTAACAATAAATTATAATTGTATGATGTCGCATTGTAATTTTAAACAATATAATACTATTCGTAATAAAGTAGGTGTAACTTTAGATCTTGTACTGAGCAATCTGAGTGATGAATGAATCGATGTGAGTGACACGGAACCCGTCGTCCCCGTGGATGCCTACCACCCACCGTTTGTTGTGGTCTTAAGATGTGCGCAGCCTAAAGGCCGGCAGCAAATGAAATAAATGTCTTAATAAATCTGTACCACTAAAAAAGCATAATTATAATACTCAACGATACATATACCCGCTTTGGCTTACTAAAGAGATAATCAAATGTTTAAATAATAAATACTTTCACTTAAAAAAATATAAACAACGTAAATTCGAATTTAATAGACAACTTTTTAAATTCTATAGACAGCAGGCAAAAGAACTTATACATCTGGCTTATAAAATTTATAAAAAGTGTACAGAGAATAATGTTAAATTAAAAACCCCGAAACTTTTCTGAAAATTTGTTAAGGAACAGCAAGTGTCACGAAATGAGTGCACTGAGTACGAGTTTTGTGGTAAAACCGTGTCAGGGTTCGATGCTGCGAATGGATTTGCTACTTAATTTAGCTCTGTTTTTTTGCTCTCGGCTCTGTGTTATCTGCAGAAGTCACTGAGCGAGAGTCTGTCACTCCATTTAGTTCTCTATGGGTGTCGATAAGCAATATAGATTCAACTGACATAGCTTTAGCAATTAAGCGAATAAAAGCTCATTCATCTGCAAGTCCTGACGGAATCCCCGCTTTTGTTGTAAAAGACGGTATGGTAACATTTATAAAACCCCTCCTGTATTTGTATAACTTAATTTTAAACACTTGTAAGTATCCCAGTATTTGGAAAATTCACAAGTAACTCCTGTGCTTAAGTGTGGCTCTGTATCTCAGGTGGAAAACTATAGACCTATAGCTATCCTGTCGGTGTTTGGCAAAGTTCTCGAGACGATACTGAACCGTTACATCACCCGGCAGGTACAAACTCAATTAGTGGACAACCAGCACGGGTTCAGAGCTCATAAGTCGACTACTACTAACCATCCATCCATCCACCAGCCTTTCGACGTCCACTGCTGGACATAGGCCTCCCCAAAAGAACGCCACAACGAGCGGTCCTGTGCGCTTATATGGGGGGATAGTGCCGTAATCGCCACGCTTGGCAAGTGGGTTGGCGATCGCAGTGGATGTTGTTAATACTCGAGAGAGAGTGCTGCTGCCCACTCCCCCGGTATTCCCTCAGTCGGCTCTTACAACTCCCATGGGTGGAGAGGGGTAGGACAATTCTAAAGCCGGCCCCACACGGCGTACTACTAATCACATCAACTTTATAGATTACGCGGTCACTGAAATGGATCGAAAAAACAAGTTGATGCAGCCTACTTTCATATAAAAAAAGCTTTCGATCTCCATATAATCTACTTCTGAAAAAAATTTCAGCTATAGGATTTGTTCCCAAACTGCTTCAGTTATTTGCAAGCTATTTAATTGATCGTATACAATATGTGCAACTCTCTGGTTATCGTTCTAACCCATATTTGACCTGTTCTGGTATAAGTCAAGAAAGTACTTTGGGACCTACTCAGTTTCTCATTGTGATAAACGATCTACCGAAAGCTATCAGAACGGCAGAGTAAATATGTTTGCTGATGATGTTAAACTATTCTTGGGCGTAGATAGTATGTCCGACTGTGAAGCGCTCCAGAGGAACATTGACAGTGTGCCGACGCTCTAGTGACTACATCCAAAGGGTCCTTGCGGTTTTGACCAGGTCGTCAATCCTTCTGGCGTGAGGCCGTCCTATGCTGCGCCCTCCTGTGAAACATCTAGTGCGGAGGGAGGGTAAAATTGGGTGTTAGCGTGGCGACGCTTTTATTTTACTTGTCCCGTTCAAATCTTGCAAGTTAAAGTTGAAACACTTCCCAGTTTCCGATTGAGCTAAAATTTTACACGCATATGTATATCGCGTGACAATGACAAATTATGACAATATTATGATAATTTTATTTTATAATGAATATTTTTTTATTTCTACTTAATAATGAAGATTGACTATAACTAATAAGTTAAGTTGAAAGTATACTATGTTCAACTAAAAATCTGTATTCTGCAATTAGCACAACGAAATCTGAGCTTTGTTACACTATTGATATTTGATATTTGTTCGTTTTTTTTTTTTGTTCTTTCTAATCTTGTGTAACAAAAGTAAATGCTTTGAATGCTAATAATAATACAATCCAAATGATAAATCGCTTCAATTAATTAATAAAAATGAATATTTACTACTATGCTGCTAAGCCACTGCTCATCACTTCATTCCAAGGACTGAAAATTAATAAAAGGACGGCCCCTTCCCACTATATGAAAATTTGTGACAAAGAAAATCACAAATTATTTATTAGTAATGGATGCTAGGTTCCAAAAGCGCAAAAATATCCTTTATTTAAAAAAAAAAAGGATATTTAATATATCAATATTTTGTAAAACGTCGATACGAGATATATCAATAGTTTCTGGTTCTTCCTGCATCCCTAATTGACAACCGACATCATACAACAGATAAAGGCTGTGTTCCGATATACACTACAAGCGCTGTGATATCGCAGTGCCAACAGCGTCCAAAAATATAACAACTTGCACTATAGGAAATTATTATTATTATTGAATATTGTAAATCAAAGATACCGAAACATAGACAATATAAAGAAATTGTGTTTATTGCAGTGTAAAACCAATACCTTGTATGAAATGAAAGTAATGATAGATCAGTAGGTATACTGGACTGCATTCCGTTATAAGGAGTAACCAAGTATAATAGCTATAAAGGAACGACTTCACAGTATACTAAATTGACGTCACACCTTACAGTGCTCGCAGTGTATTAAGTGTATATCGGAACACACCCAAAGATGCTCTTACGCTGTGTAAAGCCTTACCGCATGTAAGAAGGTGGACGATAGCCTAAGTAAGTCACTTTTACTAGGTATATGAAGATTAAGGCGCCTCCTTCTGTTTACAGCTCAGTGTATTATTATTACACACAGAGCAGAGTTCAGCAGAGTACATTGAATGGTGTCATGCACAGACTAGTAGGTGTCATGGAAGTAACAAGTACACAACAATGGTGTCCATTAGAAGTAATATAATAATAGTCTGTGCATATTAGTCTCTGTATTGGTAACATGTAAATCAAAATATCAAAATCAAACTCAATCAAACTGCAAGCCTAAGTTTGGCCTAAGCAGAATAATAAGCTAACAAAAATTAAGTATAAACATAATAGCTATGGCCTTTACTACCAAAGACGTTTTTCTCAAAGAAGACCGACCAAGAAACTTATTACTACAGAAACACAGTGATTATTTAGCCAGCTATGGAATGAATAAAGATGACTTTGAATATTGTATGACTGAATATCTTCGAATGTCTGGTATTTATTGGAGCTTAACAGCTATGGAACTGATGGGACAGTCTTCTAGGTACGTGTCTTCTACAACTTTTTCCATAATGTCTCGCACATAAGTCATAATTCATTTAATTAGTGATGTAGTTTTTGTATTTCAACATTGCACCATCTACTATTGATTTACTTTGATGCTGCATAAGTTAGTGCAAATATCCGATTCCACTCATGAATGAAAACTAATTGAAGAATACTGATAATATTTGATATTGGAAACATAATAAAGGCAGTTAACATCTTAAATGTGTTAACATTGTAATGTTATGATTTTATAAAGGAAGTCACTCACAGACAGATGTTTTTTTTAGAATGCCAAAAGATGAAATAATAGAGTTCATCACGTCTTGTCAGGATAGTGAGAGTGGGGGAATCTCGGCCAGTGTTGGACATGACCCTCATATGCTGTATACCCTTAGTGCAGTGCAGGTTTGTACTTAATTCTAATTTTAATAAAGATCTTTCATTCTATCAATATTAAATTTCAACCAATTGTTGTAACTGAAAATTTTGTAAACAACCTATTTACTTAAGGTTTCCATTATTTTAGCTATAGTTTATTAAGTTTCGAGAATACTAAATAATTAAGTCTATTAAACTTATATCTTACATAATTCCCACTTGCCAACCATTCCGGTCTCTGCCATAAATATGCACAAAGACAAAAACTGCAGCATTCCAATTAGAGATTGCAAACCGGGCCTGGTCACCAGACCCGGTAAGTTAATTATACAAGTTTTACAGTACAGCATAGCATAAAAGATTTCGCTATTTGCTCAATTAGTAATAGTAACACTTAGCCACAGTTTAAGAAAAAACATAATACTTTACTTTTAGCAAATAAGAATTTTAAACACAAAGTGAAAAATGTGAGATCTAAAATAACAGTCATGAGCAGGATTTGAACCTGCATCTCCTGGATACCGTCCAGATGCTTTGCCAATTCAGCCATCGTTACAATTGCTCCTGAATGCTAATCAATTAAAATAATAACCTGAAAAAAATGACGTTACGCATGTCAAATGCTAAAAATATATATAAATAAATAAGAATTTGTTTTGTTTTTACCAAAGCTACCAAAGTTTATCTACCTATGTAATCTAAGTTGTTATGACACGTGTAGTACTTTAAGCTGCGTTATTAGTTTCTTATTTTAATACTATGTTTTCAAATAGTGACTATAAGGAGTAAAGAGAAAGACCTGCTTGTTTAAACTTATAAAAATGAATGATTACTAATAGGTACTTACTTATGTTACTTTTCCGTCCATAAGTAAAAGTAATCAATTCTGTATTAAGTGTGATTTCACTTTCTTTCATTTTCCCACTTGAGTGAGACTGGGTTGGCGACGAATGCGATCGGGCCCGGCCGGGTTGAGAAACATACCGGGTTACAATCTCTAATTCCAATTCTATTTAATTTACAGTTAATTATCTCAAGATCTAATATCTGTAAAATATTTATTAATGTTTATTTTGTTCAAATTATTTACTTTTCAGGTACTAGCAATGTATGACAGATTGGACGCTATTGATGTTGAGGGTGTAGTGAGATATGTGGTCTCCATGCAGCAGGAAGATGGTAGCTTTTTTGGTTAGTCTCATTATAATTTTAGTTTGTGCATCTTTTCACACCCTCTCTCTTAACAGCCTTTTTCAGCTCACCTAGCTACCAATATAATGATTTTCACCATCTAATAAATTAAAATTGAACTCAATATTAAAAATATTAACTTAAACCTATTGTCCAAATTAGAATGATTAGAATGGAAAACAGTTTTTTATGATTATTTTTTACTGTTTAGTTTTGTTTACAAGTTATTTACTGTGTAGTTTTGTTAATGTGTGTATTTTTGTTCATGCATACATAAGTTTCAGTCTGTTGACAAAGAAGTGAGATTCACTCACTGCATCCGACCTTAGTAGTGAGATCTTCATGCTCAGTGACAGTATACTGAGCCATTTTTACTATTTACTGTAACTATATATATACCACCAGCAATAAAAATAAATTTTTACAGGTGACAAATGGGGTGAAGTTGATGTCAGATTTTCTTTCTGTTCTGTGATGTGCCTTTCACTCCTACACAAACTGGATGATATAGATGTGAATAAAGCTGTGGACTTTGTGTTAAGTTGTATGAACTTTGATGGTGGTTTTGGGTCCAAACCTGGGTCTGAAAGCCATGCTGGTGAGTACTTTTTGTAGTGTTTCTGGAAAGTAAGAACTTTTCTTTACAATTAAGTGTTTAGTAATAAACAATATAATAATAAAATTGAACCATGTATCTGAAGATCTCTTAAGTTTTTGATCACATTGAATGGCCCCTGTTTAACTCTCCAAGTAACATTTCTCTCAAAAAACTGAAGAGATGATATATTTAGATATTTTTATATATATTTTTAGCATTTTACATGCTTAGCACTATACATTAAACACAAATTTTCACTTTGTGTTGAATGTAAGATGATATTTTCTCTGTACCAAGTGCATGTATAACAACCTCTCAATTTAATCACAGTTCTTAAGAATATATTTACAGTCCTTCCAGTTCAAAAGAAATGCTAACATACAATCAATGTTGAGGGGTCATTTTGTCTACTATCACAGGGTTCAAACCCTGCATTTACATAATAGTATAACATTATACTACATTCTATGTGTCTCTGAAATAATACTTTTACAGTTATTACCTCTACCAATGGATCATATATTTTAGGCCTAATTTATTGTTGTGTCGGCACCCTGTCAATATGCAAGAGAATGGACGCGCTTAAAGCTGACGAGCTAGCGTGGTGGCTGTGCGAGCGACAACTTCCTAGTGGCGGCCTCAATGGCAGACCTGAGAAGCTTCCCGACTTGTGTTACTCTTGGTAAGAATAACTGAATTAGTTTGAAGTATTGCCTTTTTTTGCGCTTCCGCAAATTCTGATAGGAGTGAATTTTTCAATTTCAAGTCATATGCAACAAAATATTGAAATTATATTGATGTTGTTTTGGCAAGTTAGAGATGCGCGTGTGATCTCTGGTCTTGCTAGCTAGCGTCTCTAAGCTACGGTAACCGCTGGCGGGCCATAATGCTTGTTTGCAGCCCTCGTAGTATTAGTATAAAAAAAATTAAATATCTCATGTCACACCAGAAATAAAATAAGTTTATCCCACAGGTGGGTAATGTCGTCGCTATCAATGCTGAACAGAATTCACTGGGTGGACAAGAAAAGTCTCGAACAATTTATCCTAGCTTGTCAAGATGCAGAAACTGGAGGATTTAGCGACCGGCCAGGAGATATTACAGACCCGTTCCACACATTATTTGGTTTAACAGGACTGTCTTTGCTAGGAAATCCTCATATTAAAGCTGTAAATCCCACTTATTGTATGCCACAGGAAACTATAGATAGGCTAAAATTAGAACCGCAAATATTGCACATTTAGGATTAAGAGAAAAAAATTTGTAATATATTTATTTATAGAAAAAAAAAATATTGCCTCACGTCTGTATTCCCCAAAGGGGTAGGCAGATGTGTATTACATATATATATATATATATGTATTATATTTCTTTAAGACCAAATATAAAGTTTTTATATTAGATCCAAGTGTTTATGACTTACGTGTAATGTGACAAGGAGTGCCGATATCAAAGCCCATATATCCATACTATCTATGCTATTATAAAGCTGTAACAGAGCTGTGTCTGTACATTCAAGATATTTGAGAGAAAATTACTGGAATAGAATTTTTGTCTGTTTATCTGTTTGTTTGTTCGCGCATCACGCAAAAACTACTGAACGGATTTTGATGCAACTTTTTTGATGTGAAACATCTAATGCGGAGGGAGGGTGAAATCGGATGTTAGCGTGGCGACGCTTTTATTATACCTACTTGTCCCGTTCAAATCTTGCAAATTTAATTTGACACACTTCCTCGTTTTGAATTGCGCTGCAATTTTATACGCATATTTATATCGCGTGACAATGCAATATTATGATGACATGGAGCTGATCTGATGATGGAGCTGGAAGGTGGACATAGGAACTCTATAATGAAACGGCGCAACCCTATCAAGTTTGGACACGTTTGATTTGTCTTGACGAGTACTTTGTCTTTAGATCATATCCAGGGTCTGATGATGGAGCTAGAAGGTGGACATAGGAACTCTATAATGAAACGGCGCAACCCTATCAAGTTTGGAATCGTTTGATTTGTCTTGACGAGTACTTTGTCTCTAGATGGTATCCAGGGTCTGATAATTAAGGTGGAAGGTGGCCACAGTAACTATAATTAAACGACGCAACCCTATCGAATTTTGACGTTTGTTTCTTCTTAATGAGTACTTTTATTTAGGGTCTGATGATGGAGCTGGAAGGTGGCCACAGTAACTCTGTAATGAAACGACGCAACCCCATCGAGTGTGGAATCGTTTAATTTATCTTGACGAGTACTTTGTCTTTAGATGGTATCCAGGGTCTGATGATGGAGTTGGAAGGTGGCCATAGGAACTCCACTATAAAACGATATAACCCCATCTAGTTTTCGCTCGTATGATTGTTCTTGACGAGTACTTTGTCTCTAGATGGTATCCAGGGTCTGATTATGGAGTTGGAAGTCGGCCAAAGTAACTCTGTAATGAAACTACAAACCC
Organism: Leucoma salicis; assembly: GCA_948253155.1. Lineage (NCBI taxonomy): Eukaryota > Metazoa > Arthropoda > Insecta > Lepidoptera > Erebidae > Leucoma > Leucoma salicis. The sequence goes on from OX411812.1 coordinate 3,787,496, forward strand.
ATCGAGTTTATACTCGTTTGATTCGTCTTGACGAGTACTTTATCTCTAGATAGTATTCAGGGTCTGATGATGAGCTGAAAGATGGCCATGGGTACTAGGTAATTAAACGTCGCAACCCATTGATTTAGGGCTAGTTTGAGTTATCTTAAATAGTATCTACCATGGTCCTAGATGATATTCAGGGTCTGATGATGGAGCCGGATGGCCATGGTCACTATGCTATAAAACGCCGCAATCTCATCAACTTTTGAATAGTTTGATCCGTTTTGACAAGTACTTCGGTCCTAGATGATATCCAGGGTCTGATGATGATTGATGTCTATTTCCGTTATGTTACACATGTCATAATTTTATAAAAGCACACATTGAAAAAGTTATGATCATTTTATTTCTACTCATTATTTTTATAAAATAATTTCGATGTTTTCACACCTGGTAGACGTCCCGCAACGTCTATTTCATATTAAATTAATATTAAATAAACAATCATCTTTTTCTTTTAAAAATTCGGAATATTATATTTATAATAAATATATTAATTTTCTTTCATAAGCTATCCTTTTATACTCATTTTCACTTTTATACTCACCCTTTCCCTGGGGGAGCCCTAAAGATTGCATCCATGTACCATCACCACTACACTATTTTTAATTGTGCTATATTTATTTCCCTTTAAAAGCTATTATTTTATACGCATATATCATTTCTACAAAATAATTTTGATGTTTCACATCTGCCAGACGTCCCGTGACGGCTGATTTTTTTTTATTTGAAGAGCTTGATTGGACTTAAAAACTGGTATACATTTTATCCCGCTACTATATCGCGAACCTGAGATATAACCTAAAAACTAGCTTTTGGCTGCGGCTAAGCCGCGGTTAAAGGCTAGATGGATAAAGCTGTAACAAAGCTATGTCTGTACATTTAAGATATTTTGAGAAAATAATACTTTATTAGGCTATATACATATAGGCGTGTCTAAACACAAAACGTTTTTTTTATCTATACCTATCTCTGTTAGTTCGTTCGTGCATCACGCAAAAACTACTGAATTGATTTTGATGCAACTTTTTTATTTGAAAGACTGATTAAACTTAAAAACTGGTAAACATTTTATCCTGCTACTATATCGGGAATCTGACATATAACTTAAAAACTAGGCTGCAGTGGAGCCGCGGGCAAAGCCTAGTTAGTATTAAAAAAGATAAATTAAAGCGCAGAGAAAATGTATGATGTTCTCCCTGTGTAGCCGCAAGGGAGATGGCGTGATGATAAGAGGTAGAAATTGAAAGCTTGCAATATTTTTGTTACGTTCCTCTTTATGCATTCAAAGGCACTAAAAGATTTAGAATAGCGATCAGAACCAGTCGTCAATCACGTCAATGGCCTCGTATTTCTTTTTAGTTTGAAAACATATTTTTTTGTGTGATCCCTTCCTGTTTCTGAGAAAACTACTCGACGTTAACGCTATCTTTAGCTGAAATAACAATTGGCAGTGATACCTTTCATCATTATAATATTCTACCGACCTAAACACCTAGTGGAACAGAAAAAACCGCGGTAAAATTATTGTAGTTGTATCTGGAGCGGATTTTCATCACCATATATATGTCAATAGAATACTTCATTAGCCTTATACATTTCTGTAATTTTCAGTAAATTTATAAATCCCGCCAAAAACTCACGGACAAACGGCATGTCAACAACAGAGTACATTACGAGTCAACGGCAGGCTGTTAAATGTCAACGATGTCATATACCACAGAACAATATTACCTCATATGGAAACAAAACAAACATAACCTCAAAAGCATCATGGACTTTTATAAATAATTTAATTATAGATAATAATAATTAATACTTACACCACCAGTAAACATGTGTTCAGTTTACAGTGTCCAGTTTTTTTTATTTACTGCATGTGTTTATACATTTACAATATATACTTATTTTGTTTACTACAGCGATGTGATAGCAACCAGATACTATCTTAGCGAAATTCAACCATATTATGATTATATTATAGGTAATTATATTTTTTCCATATACTTACCACAATTTTTTCACTTTGATTCTTTTTGGCTGTAAACAGGTTTAGAGTCCAGTCTCATAATATTATACATCGCCTCGTTGCATCCCATCATTTACCCTTGTTTTGTAAAAGAATATTTGTTATCAGTTTTATAGATTGAAGGTAATTTCTTCGTTATGTTTTATTTTATTGTCAATATGCTAAACATACCTATCTTACTCAAATATTATTTATGTTAATCAGGACTAACGCATTTGTTATTGATGATACCGATAAGGAACTTATACTGTAGGTAACACAAAATATTAATTATATAAAATTTGTGTGTGGTACCTTATATAAAACCTTATAAATATATTAATAATTTTATGGGCCTCGTGGCATAGTTGGTAGTGTACCCGACTACCGTGCATGAGGTTGTGGGTTTGATTCCCACTCTGGACAATTATTTGTGTGATGAACCCAGATATTTGTACTGCGTCTGGGTGTTTTCTATCTATTATATGTATGTATTTCCAAAAAATTAGTAATATAATATGTATTATATCCCTAATCTGGTACCCATAGCACTATTAGCGTTAAGCTTAGTTTGGGATCAGAGGATGTTGTGTGAAATGTCCGTAAATATCTTTTTATTTAATATTATAGGTTTAAGTGGCACATTATGTCAATTCAATTTTGATTTTTTTTTTCATTATGTATAATAACTAATTTTTTTTTTATTATTCAATTGCTAATGCAGAAAGGTAGGCATAGACAACAGATTGCCACATATCATAAAATGGCCCTCTGCTGCCCACTTTTTGTTGCATCTATTATGAAGCTTTTAGAATGTAGGTATATAATAGAAGTGAGACATTGTTTATATTGAATTTGAATTTCAATTAAAAGAATACTTTCAAACATATCAGTGACCTAACATCTGAAACACCCATTTATGCTCATTAAGTTTGGACTCGTTAGATTCTAGTTCTAGTTTTGTTCATTTCTCATTATTTTTGTCAGGGGTTACTTACAATTTTTTATTTTATCATTATTATTAATGTTGTTCTAGTTGGCTGTGGCACTGCTGGATCTCTGATAGCTCATAGATTAGTAACAGAGACTAACTACTCCTTCATAGTGCTAGAAGCGGGGAGCAGAAGCCATGCACTACTTGAAGCACCAGTACTTGGACCTTTCTTGCATGGATCTCTCTTTGATTGGCAGTTCCAGACTGTGCCACAAGAGCACGCTTGTCTTGGTATGAAAGATAGGGTAGGTATTAATGCTTTAATAACATTTTGTCATTATTTTCTTTAAGTCTATCAATTTGGTCGAAATGCGATTTCTGCGGAGAATCTGTGGAGTGAGGCTGACTGACCGCATTCGTTACGACGACGTAAGAGAGCGAGTTGGTATGAAAGAGAGTATTGGTGTAAACATGCGAAAGGGAATGCTCCGATGGTTCGGAAATGTGGAAAGAATGCCGGACGAGCGACTGGTTAAGAGGATATACAATGCGAAAGTGGAAGGATGTAGGTGCAGGGGGAGACCGAGACTCACTTACGTAGACCAAATCGGTCATGTATTGAAGGAAGGTGGAGTCAGGAGTCTCCGAAACCGGCGAGCGTGTATGAAGAGAGTTATGAATGTTAAGGAATCGAGAGATGTATGCAAGAATAGAGCCTATTGGCACTGTGTTCTCTCTGCCTACCCTGCAAGGGAAATGGCGTGATGCTAAGTTAGTTAGTTAGTCTATCAGAGGGTTTATTATCAAACCACTGAAAAAATTATAATAATCCCAGTGTTTCGTCAATATGGAGAGACAGCTGCCCCCTTAGAATGAAAAACGAAACGTTAGACGAACTTTCATTTCGTGTCATTGTAATTGATCAACTGTCCGACACGTGATTTCTGATTAGTCGAGATTTCGACGCGTGATTCAGGCGACCAATCACAAATAATTACAATGAAGTGAAACGAAAGTTCGTCTAACGTTTCGTTTTTCATTCTAAGGGGGCTGGTTATTTTAGAGGGTGATGGTCTCACACTACGCATCTTGCATCTTGCCCTGAAAGACAGTGTGTGTGGTCAAAAAGTTTTTTCTGGATTAACCTATTTTCATGGATCTGTGTGTCACACACAATTGTGTTTGGAAATCGTGACAAAAGTTATTTATAGAGGTAATCTTACATAAATGTATTTCGCATTAGTTTTATAAAATAGTAACAACTCTTAACTTCGTGCGTGAGTGTAAAATACGTACCTAACCGCACACCCCGTCGTTCGGGGTAATGAACAGGGTAGTGTGGGGCCCTCACCCACTAAACAAACCTGCTGTGTGCCGTCTCTCCGCCTTTGTTGGGGGGCCACCGGAACCATATTACATTCAGATATTTTTATATATATTTTTAGCATTTGACATGCCATTTAGCATTTCACATTTTTTTCTTTGTGTTTAACATATTACATTCCTTCAGTCGTAGGCATGTTGATACCTTTTTTTTTATTACCTTTTAATTGTGGATCTTTATATATCAATGCCTATTTTTTAATGGTTTATTATAAAGAGAAATAAAAGAATGATAAAATAAAGGTACCGACAGTTGCTTTGTTTTGAACTGCTGTGAAACATCTTGATCTATTTCAGTTGTAGAATTCTCTCTCTTAAAGATCGTGATTGATCTTCACAGTGAACAGCAGTTTCGCAATGTTTAAGTACCTACTTACTATAATACCTATCATCAATCCAGGGGCTCGTCTGTCACCAATTACATTAAAAAACTAATAGTTTAAGCTAAAATTCCACTATATCCATCTATCCATCCATCCATCATCATCGGCATCCTTTTATCCGTTATTATCCCTAATTGTATCAGGGTTAGCTTTCTACTTTAACCAGATTTAGTAAAGTTTATTAGAATGGGGTTTGTTTGCTGCCATTATTTCACGACAGATGGCGTATTATCAACATGGCGATTGAAAACTGTCATTTCCATACAATTTGTAACCTGTAATTTGATAAATTTAAATTTTCTCGTAATACGCCTCTGTCTGCTGTAAGTACCAAAATGTAATAACCACGGTGTATATTTATTTCCCAAAGATCCAACATTAAAAGTGGGAAACCTCGGCCAGGTTTGAACAAAGTTCGGACCCGGGTTGTGTTATCAAAACGTTAGGTACTGTGTTTTTCTGCAAAAAATAATCAATAGCAGCTCAGAGGGAGTTCGCATCGTTTGAAAAAGCTGTTGTTTGTTGTTCCTTGCAATGTATCTGAAAAATGACTGCACAGATGACAGAATAGTTTAGGTACCGACCTAGTGTTGTAGGTTCGATTCCCACACGGGAAAATTCTTTTTGTGATCCACTTACGTTTGTGCTGAGTTTGGATGTACTTTGTATCCGTGAAATTGTATGTTTGTAAAGTCCCCCGCGATACAAGGATTATTTCTTAGTGCAGGGTGTAGTCTAAAAAAATACTTTACTCCTCCCAATTCTTGAAGTATAGCAGATTTAAACTTGCAGATTAATCTAAAATAGGTAGGTACTTGAGATAATATTTACGAGCACAAATTATTTCTGAATATAAATCGTTATTTTACACTATGCTTTAATTTACTGATGTGAAATTATTATCTTTTCCAGAAATGCAAATTAGCCCAAGGAAAAATTATAGGGGGTTCATCAAAACTTAATAATATGATACACATTCGAGGTAACATATCACATTACAGTGCTTGGTTTCATGGAAAATACGATGAACAGTATTTAAAAAAACAATTTGAGTTTGTAGAAGAAAATGTTCTCCACTTAAATGGCTTACAATACAAGAGTGAGTTGTCTGAGACAATATTAAAAGCTGCAAAGGAATTAGGATATGATAATGTAAACATAGATTTTAATTTGGGTTTTAAGAAAAGTCTTGTCAGCCAAAAAAATGGTAAAAGGTGGTCTACTTCTGACATTTTGGACATATCCAAATATGTTATTTCAAATTCATTAGTAGAAAAAGTAATATTTAATGGCAACACTGCTATAGGAGTAAAATTTTCTATGCACAACCAAAGAAATACAATTTACGCAAAGAAAGGAGTAATTTTGACTGCTGGAGCCATAAATACGCCAAAAATTTTACAATTATCGGGAATTGGTCCTGAAAAGGTTCTTAAGTCATTAGATATACCTACAATAAAAAATCTACCAGTGGGTAGTAATCTACAGGATCACATAGGTAGCGGCCTAGATTTTATTTTATTTGATAAACCTATTTCTATAAGTGCATTAGATATGATTAATCCATATAATTTAATACAATATTTCATTAATGGAAAAGGTCCTTGGACAACACCTGGTTGTGAAGCTATAGGATTTTTATCAACTAAAAATGATTCGGAACCCGATATTCAATTCATGGTGTTGCCTGTAGGAATATCTTCAGACAGAGGTAGTTTATTAAAAAATAATGTAAACATACGAGATGAAATATGGAATAAATATTTTTGTAAAATTTTTGATAGTTATGTCTCAACAATATTTCCAATTATATTGCGTCCAAAAAGTAAAGGTACTGTTTTAATAAATAGCACAGATCCTAAAAGCCCCCCTTTAGTAGATCCGAAATATCTTTCACACGAAGACGACAGGCGAGTATTAATAAATGGCTTGAAATTAGTAAAGAAATTTGTAAATACTAATTCTTTTAAAAATATTGGGGCTTTTATTAATCCACTTCCCTTTCCGGGATGTGAAAATTTTCAAATATTTACAGATTCATACTTTAACTGCTACATTAAGCATTTAACATTGACTAGCTACCATCCTATAGGCACTTGTTCTATGGGGTTGCCAGAATCAAAAGACACTGTTGTAGATACCTCATTTAAAGTCTTAGGGATAAATAGACTTTTTGTGGCTGACGCCTCAGTGTTGCCAACAATGCCCAGCTGTAATATTAATGCAGTTGTTGCAATGATGGCAAGTGTGTTCTTTAATACAAATGTAAGCTACAAAAGAAAAAATATTCCTCTGTGTCATAAAACAGATTTGCTGTACGAGTATGTATTCCTAGTGTGCATGAATTAATTTATAACTACAATTATATTTTTAACACTTTATTGAATATTTAAGGACACTTCTAAACATGAAATCGCGTACAAGATATTAATCCACAATTTCAAAACAATCATTTAGTGTTACATTTCATTTAACTTATAAATAACAGCGTAGAACAATTTCCTATGAAGAAATTCATAAAAAAATATTTGAAAGAAAATGCAATTTTCATATTGTTTCCTCAATAAGAAATCGTTCTTAGTGGTTAACACTGTAACGGTTTTAATCTGAGGGTAGAAATACATTTTTGGTGACTACGTCTTCTTGGGTCAATATACACCCTAGTAATTAGTAGATTTTTAAACAGGAATACTGCTGAAATATACCTCTATTTTACTGTAAACACAAAAAGCTGATACTATACTGACAAAGGTCTTGTTTCAGTGTAGTTAACACCTACTAACAAAGAGCGACTGAATGAATGAGAAATTAATTTATGTTCATGATAAGTATTGCACATGTTACGCATTTTTCATTCAAATATTTGACAAATTTAAAATGCGAAACCAGATCTAGAACATATTTAAAGACGACAAACATTATGTTTGTGTGCGCCAATCCGTATCATTATCATTAATGATTAATTGATTACTTACGTAACAAGACATTCACAAAATTAAGAAAAGTCAGTAGCGGGAAACGCTTTTTTCTAATTTATGCCACGCACACATATAATATAAACTGTATGAACTTAGTTTTAATGTAAATATAAGTACAATAAACCACTATGGTGAAATAAATTATTATTATTATTATATATTATTAAAATATATAATTAATTATATTATTAAAATAATGGTACACAATGACTTAGATTTTAATATTAATTTATTAAAACAACACTTACAGTTATTTTGTTTCACATTTCTATTTATCTAAACCCTAAAAATCTAATTAAGTATAATTATTAAAATGACTAGTAAAATTGAAATCATACATCTAAAATTCTATTGTTGATTAAAATCGAAAAAATGATTGATTTACTTCCCTTACGATCACATAAATTAGCCAGACATTTTTTTTTTTGTCAAATGTTCCACTCTGTTTGTGTAATTACTAATTACCTATTTTTAGATCAAGTAGGTACTTAAGGTAGGGAATCAATAAGTCAAACAATTACTTAAGTAAACAGGTTCAGTAACACTCGTAAAAGCTAATTCTGAAAGACTAAGACACATGCTTAAACGGGCCTAAGGCACTTGCTTAAATGAGTCGTTTAATTTTAGCCTTCGATATACACTTATTTAATGAAATTTAAAGAACATTTTATTAAATTTTTTTCTTGTTTCAATTTAATAACTGAGAAAAACTTTATGACAGATATTTCACTCAGTTATTTTTATCAATAATCTAGCTAATTTAATAATAACAGCAAATCGGAACTTTTTGAAACTAAGTTGCCATTTCCCTAAAAATATTCCAGACAGAGAAAAAAGGCACTCAAAAAGCTGCACTACTAATGGTAGTAACTACTAACCAGTAGGGATCGTATTTTCTACTTTCGAGGACATAAAAATTACTGTAGTTTATATATTTATTTTCTAGGATTCCAGTTGCCATTAATATGAGATATTTATTTGTACAAATTCATTCTTGTCATCAACACAAAAAAGAATTGAATATTCTAAACATTCTAAATGCTGTCTTTTGAAAGGTATCCTAAGCTTCCACTACACAGTATTGCACGCCTCATAAGCGAAGCGTTGAGATGGGTATTACTCTCGCTTCACACAGAACAACTGATTTTTCAAACTTAAAATGTCTCTATTTATCATATATTGCACTTGTAAAATAATATACACACACATATCAAGAAAAAACACTATTTTTAACACTCATGATATTTTTGATGCCATTTTTGTTATTTAAACTAGTTAAAAAACTGTGTAAAAAAGTTCTGTCTTGGACGTCCGTTTATTGTAGGTAACATAGCATCACGCCTATATTCCCCGAAGGGGTAGACAGAGGTGTATTACACATCCACGCCTCGCCAGCTATGTTTAAGTCCCACGTAATAGGGGACGAGCCTATTGACGTCTACCGGGCACATTTCCAAACTCCGAGCTGCTACAGAGAAGTTTTCTTTTTAGGAAAAAGCTCAATAACATTGCCCGACCCGGGGATCGAACCCGAGACCTCATGATTAGCAGTCGCATACACTACCGCTACACCACCGAGGCAGTTAAAGAGGTGTAATAGGTATGTTCGGATAATGTATGTTAACACGATAGCGACCGAAATACTGTGCTAATCGAGTCTTTTTTTTCTTTTACGATTCAGTATAATTACGAATAGAGCCCTATCACTTTTCACGGTCTAATTCGATGCGGTTTAATTGTTATTAAGTAAACAAAAAAATAGTGAATATTTACGCTCTACTCGACACTAAAACCAGCGCTATATTACCTTATTTCGTGAGAACTACTTCTATAGACCAATATAGAAGTACTTCTTAAAATTAGCGCTAGATGGCGTATAAGACATGAAACCCACATTAGTACTTTTTGAAATTAGCTCTATCTATGTGATTTATTGAAGACTACTTAGTAAGACCAATACATTATTAGTTATCAAGTAATCAATTTTATTGTGAAAAATGAAGTTTATGAGGCGTGCACTTTAGGATTTTCTAAAGTATTTATAGAATTTTATTCTATCAAATTTGAAATTCAAATGACATCAAAATTACGCGCCATTTACTATAAGGCATCATGTTATTCTTAATTACACTAACATCTAAGATTCCACAAAATGGGGCACCATTTTATTTAACACTCCAAGTATTATCTAAAAAGCAGCCTACGTCTCGATTAAACAATGTGTAATTAAAGGTATAATACGGTAAGCTTTTTAAAAAGTCAAGAAAATTTCGGTTCTTTAAAAAATGGGACGTTTTTAATTTTATTAAAAGTCCTCTTGTAATTTTAAATTTATGACAAAGAATAAAAAGAGAAGCTCTCTTTTAATATTTAAGGCAATACAATAGAGGACGGAAGAAGTTTTATATTTTTATGTAATTATGAAACAATAACCCTTATAATTATCATGACTACAACACTAGTTTGTGCAAAGTATAGACAATATCGACCTAGAATTATTTTTTTCCATTTTCGAGTACCTACCTACTTAGACAGGTCAAATGCTATAACAATACTCAGCAATTAAAAAGAGACGTTCCATTAATTATTTCATAAATTATATTCACAGCATATAATTACTATTTGGCTACATAAGCCACACAGATATGATATACCTACCAAAAACAATTATATAAAGATAGCGTTACTAGAACTAGTGGGCCTAGCCTTTAACGATATCTATAACGTCTTGTGACTTAAAGTTAGCGATGTTAAATTTCCATACATTTTAATAGTTTTCTATAGCGTTAGCGATCATATAATGCAACTTGGCTAGACCAACTGGTATAGAATTTGACGACCGACACATTATTGACAGTATAAGTATTAGATCTCTGTAAATACTAAACAATATAATATTCTCACGAAATTGCAAAAAAGAAACAGCTGTTCCGTAGACAGGTGTTTAACCACCCTGCGTGACTAATAGGCACCTATAGCGTTGCGTGGGTGGCTGGTTTAAGTGTTCATCTACTCGGTTACTCATGTAATCTGTGGGTTTTACAAATATTTGTGCCTGAAGTACACTTTGTGGCTCTATATCTTTACATGCAGAGGAATACGATTGACATAGGTTACAAAAAATTTGGTGGGCTTAGTACACCAGACTGAACTTAGCGACTTACAAAGTCGCACAAAGTTTTGTCATATAGGGTATTAAATCTAAAGTGGTTGCTAGTTAAATTATACCACTCCCAATTTTAAATTAGCTGTTAAAATAATGTGTTCGGTTTGGGTTACACAGAGTAGTGCGTTAAAGGGGATTATCTTTTTTTAATCAATACTTTTTTATAACACTAGATAGGTACTTATTAATCTGTCATACAAATGAGCATCTAAAAATACGATATAAACACTAATTCCCACAATGTAATTACGCTTTATAAAAAGTTGCTATCCTTAAACACAATTAAAATAACAATACTTATTTAATATATACGTAGGTATTCTCAACTAACTTATCTGAGCAAATTCGCAAAAAGCAGTTAACTGCTCGCAACACTGGACGGATTGACTGATAATGCTTCACAAGACGTTTTTTTAAACACCATAGATAAATATATAATAATTGCCAATCTTAAAATTAGTTAATTATTACTTTGTACATGCTAATACTGAGCGGTAAACACGTCATTTTTATTATTATTTACTATACGTAGCCGTGCATACGCTAACTCGTTGCATGAAAAATACAGGCTTGATAAGATAGCGAAAAATTTTTATTTTTACCAATACTGCTAGTAAATGCAGGCCATTGGTTTATTTATAACTAGCTGCTACCCGCAACTTCGTCCACGTGGAATTTAGTTATGTATTTTCTTTTATAGAGAAAAGGTGTTATTTAGACATTACAAACAGACACTTCAATTTTATTTATTTGTATAGAATACATGCTTAGCCATAATTTATTGTTATTTATTTTTTCTATTACAACGGATTAGTGACTGCGCGGCATCGGCATGACAATATAAAGCTACCTATACGTTGTTTTGATCTTTAAGAACCAACCTAGTTAGCAACTGATCATTAATTTAAAATCAACTACATTCTACTCTTCTATAATGTACGTGTATTTTTATATTGTATACATATTTACTACTATAATAGATACCTTTTTCCAACGACAGGTACGATTTCCTACAAGAGTTTCATGGTGGTAATATAGATACACTGAGTTTGCAAGTGCTACTAAAAAATATATTTGATTACTTTTTTTGACGAGCATTTGATTCGACTTTTCGGTTTTCATAGACATACATATTTCAAATATTAATAATATAGAGAGATTCTAAATATGAATAAATAAGGTACATAAAAATAATCGATTTTATGGTTTACGCTAGTCAAACATTAAGAGATACATAAAAATAAAATTTTTATTTTTATTTTACAACACAAGGGAGCGTTAGATGATAGCCTACTAGTGAAACTGAGGACTGCAAAGGCTGTGACATGGAGTTCGCCAGCGCGAGGTCCAGAACTTGCAAGGTAAGTATACCTCCGACAGATATCATAAAAAAGAAACAGCATCACGTCTGTATTCCCCGAAGGGGGTAAGCAGAGGTGTATTACACACCCACGACTCGCCAGCTATGTTTAAGTCCCACGTAATAGGGGGCGAGCCTATTGACGTCTACCGGGCACATTTCCAAACTCCGGACTGCTACTGAGATTTTTTTTTTTTTTTTACGAAAAATCTCAATAGCTCTGCCCGACCCGGGGATCGAACCCGAGACCTCATGATCAGCAGTCGCTTACACTACCGCTGCACCACCGAGGCAGTTCGTGTCGAGGTCTGCCAACCCTGAGAGGACCTCTGAGAGGAGACCCGTGCCCAAAAGTAGGACAGAAAGAAGGCTTGATGAAAAAAAAAATGGCCTAAAGCCCTCTCAAAGTGAGAGTTTTGCAGAAATCCTAAGTACACTGATTTAATCTCGATGATATGATAGGTTTTTATGTTTCTTATTTAAAATTAATCAGTTGCTAACTTTGTAACCTATTGGACCTATTTATAATTAATTTTTGTTACAATACTTATAGCTCTTAAAATAATATATTTATTGGAATATTTTGTGCAATACATTAATACTGTTTTAATAAAAACCTAATTTATTAGGCTTTCGACTGAGCTTGTATTGAGCAAATTATTACTTTTGAGACAAATATATTTCATATATTAAGATTATTGATATTTCGAACATTGTGCCTCTGACAACAAAATAAATTTATCCCAGCTAAAATTTACAATAAACAGTTTGTGGAATAAATGGCATTTCTATTATTTTTATCGTATAAAATACATTTATAGCGCATGTTAAGACAATAATCCAGATAAAACACTGCTAAATCTAATATGTATTTATGAATTAACACTATAAGTACACTTTATTTATTGTATGTAGTATACATTGTTAACAATGCAAATGTTTGCTTATGTATTTGAGTACGACATCACGATCGTGGGCTTAACTCATTAATTAGCAGAAAACAAACTAATCCTACTTTAAAGCAGCCCTATAGAAATATACAAATACGTTTATTAGAATCGTTATTTAATGTTACCAGATAAAAAAACTACATTAAATCACAATTTATTAAACCTTACTCATTCGCAAATCTTTTTTGACTAGACTGAATACATAAATTATTTTTCGTTTGATTAAATCAAAATATACAAATATTTAGTAGTCTGTATTTAAAATTGTAGGCCTATGCGATTAATTAATAATTATATTTGTCACTTTCGAATGGGTTACAATTTTTTTCGCTAAATGAATTAATTAAATCCATTAAAATCGAACCTATTTTAAAGAAATGGTAATTTGAAAACAAAACCTAAAACATACGATATGATTAGTATCATCGTCGTCATTATGTATCGTGACATCTAATAAAACTAACGTAGACTTACTTGAAACAAGAATCCAAATAGTTATCCAACATATCCAATTGTAGATCGTCCCAGTCTGTCGGATTCAGGAGCAAAGATGACAGATCGTCTTCAGGTATCAAAGGAGGTGGAATAGCTGGTTCCACTATCACATTTGCCCCGATATTTGTTTCTATTACAATATCTTGCATAGGTTGAATATTTCCGAGATTAAAATCCGGCAGATGCAGTGTTACAGATTGATTTATTTCATCCGTTATTTCTGCAACAGTATTCAATTGCGGAATATTTGCTACTGCAACTTTCTCCTCTGTGGTATTATCCTTGGGTTGTGCTTTCTTCTTTTTGTGAGGCCTGTTTGAGATTCGTTTAGTGCCTTCCAAGTGTGCAAGGTCCAGCTTCCAGAATCCGCCTTTACCAGGTTCATGTTTAGATCTAGCCTCTTTGACGAATACTTTGTTTAAAGATAAATTATGACGTATGGAATTCTGCAATAAAAAAATATTCCTGTAACTATTTACCTATGTTTTGCAAAAAGCCTTTAAACACTTGTAATAATGCACATATTTATTAAAACTGACAATTGGTAAATTGACACTTTTGTACACAATATGCTAATCACTGATATATTATCCAATAAAAATCGATCATACACTTGACTCCCTATTCATAAATTCATTAGACCTAATCTTATCACACTGTTTGCCGATCACACATTTATTAAATCATGAGGGGTTCCCGTCCGAAGTAATAACACTCACCTGCCAAGTGGGATCTGCGTTTCTGTAGTACTTGAAGTTCTCCCTGATCCAAGAATATATCGCTGACAGTGTCATCTTATCGTTGTTGTACCTCATCGCCATGCAAATCAGCGTGCTGTACGAATAAGGTGGTTTCTTCTCACTGTCTGTCTGATACTCCTGTTTATTCTCCGTAAAATCTTTCTGACACTTCGCTATAGTCTGGTTAAATTTCTGCAGCCTCGTGTTCTGCGGCTGCGTCTTTACTTGCGGGCTCGGCGACATTGGTGGTATTGGAAACTGCGGCACGGACATTATATTCGTTATATTCTGTAGCCACGTTAAGTTTGTCAAATCGGCATCTGGTTCCTGATCTACAACCATCTTACTCGGTTTGTGTTTGCTACGAATCTTTTTAGAAATATCTTCCTCCTGTGCCGAGTCCGGAGTTTTCTTCTGAGCTCCATCTAGTAGTATATCGTCCTGATCGATGGTGTAAGTCTCTGGCTGCTCATACACATACTCTATCTCGACCGTGTGCGATGACTCAGGAACGGTGTGGTCCACTGCGAAGTACGTCATTCCACATTGTTCACTAGAGTCTCCATAAAAGTTGAGCGTCGTAGCGTCCAGCATCTCGCCGGACGCCGGAGATAGACCTGACGTTATATGCATCGTGGGTAACTACATCGCTCGCCCTGAAAATGTTACAACAATTAAACTAATGCGTCACACTTGATGAATCAACTAATATGAGAATCGGCGTCGACCCTGCTATTTCAGATTTGATTTATAACCCCCTTTATAGACGTTATAGTGTGTTACCTGAAGGAATAGATGAAGTGGACGGTGTTGTCCAAGATGCCGGACAGTAATCGATCGAATGAGGGGTGGTGGGTGATGTCGCGACGGTCAGTTGCCCCCGCTGGTGGTGGGCTCGCGCCGGCGTGGTGCTCGCGTGGTGAATGCGTGTATGCGCGCGAAGCGGTCTCCCTCTAGTGGGCAGGTGCGCGCCCCATTGTACACTGTACACCGCCGAACAGGTGTGTGCTACCGATCGATATTTTTCCGCCCGCAAGAATACGCGCGGCGGCCGGCCCGCATCGCTGATAGCTCCGGACAATTAGTCACGGCTATCGGATACAGGACCGGACCAGAACTGCAATCGACAATACCACCTATCATTATTACCTCCGATAGTTTGTGATATTTTTATAAAATAAATAAAATTAAAATATTTTTTTTCATGATGAAAAGAACAATTTAGATGATTACCTATTGCAAAAAACTGCTTTAGTAATGTTAAAAGTTAAATTCCAGTGGCCAATACACGCAGAGAGACGGCACACAGTGGGTTTATTTAGTGGGTGAGGGCCCAACACAACCCTTTCCGTTGCCCCGAACGGCGGGGTGTGCGTTTAAGTACATTTTTTCGCGTTCTACAAAACAGAAGATTTTTGATTTTAGATTAACATATTAGGCCAGTGCCGAAGCCTTTGAAAATGGTAAAAATATTTAGATATTTTTATATATATTCTTAGCATTTTACATGCTTAACACTATACATTAAACACAAAGTGAAAAATGTGAAATCGAAAATAACAGTCACGAGCAGGATTTGAAACTGCATCTCCTGGATTCCGTCCAGATGATTTGCCAATTCAGCCATCGTGACCCTTGCTCCTGACTGCTAATTTCGATAACACATTCATACTTAACGTCTTTGGGTGACGCCTGCGCCATCTTTTGGAAGTATTTTCATACATTATACCGACCAGGTAAACTTAATTTTACAATTAAGATTTTACTTAATAATGTACGCAAACCCTATAAATATTTAGATATTTTTATATATATTTTTAGCATTTTACATGCTTAACACTATACATTAAACACAAAGTGAAAAACTTTTTCACTTTGTGTTTGACAAATGTTATGAGGAAATTCAGTATTTCTAGGAATGGTACGATAGCTCAATGGATTAGAGCACTTCCCCGGAAAGGAAGGGACGCAGGTTCGATTCCCGCTTGTACTAAAATACTCTTTTTCCTTATTCACAAATTATAATTTGTACTTTAATAATAAATAATAAATATTCACGGACATTTTCACACAACGTCCTCTGGTCCCAAACTAAGCTTAATGCTTGCACTATAGCTACCAGATTACGGATATAATACATATATTATAATTTTTTTTTGTAAATACATACATATATAGTGGCGTGGTCTCTGAATGTTGGCCTTATATCAAGGCTTAAAGTCGCTCAGCGTGCTATGGAGCGGGCTATGCTTGGGATCTCTACGTGATAAGATCCGTAATACGGAAATCCGTAGGAGAACGGGAGTGACCGACATAGCCCGCCGGGTCAGCATGCTGAAGTGGCAATGGGCAGGCCACATCGCTCGACGAACCGACAACCGTTGGGGAAGAAAGGTTTTCGAGTGGCGACCGCGTAACGGAATGCGCAGTGTAGGACGGCCTCCCACCAGGTGGACCGATGACCTGGTCAAAGTCGCAGGCAGTCGTTGGATGCAGGCGGCACAGGACCGTTCGCTGTGGCGTTCTCTTGGTGAGGACTATGTCCAGCAGTGGACGATGAAAGGATGATGGATGGATGGATACATATAATAGATAGAAAACACCCAGACGCAGTACAAATATCTGTGTTCATCACACAAATAGTTGTCCTAAGTGGGAATCGAACCCACGACCTCTTGCACGGAAGTCGGTTACACTACTGACTACACCACGAAGCCCGTCAAACTGGTTGTTTAATCGCACAATTCTTTTTATTTTCTCTTTGGACCTTATTTTGAACTCCATACACAAACGAACTCCCGGGCCGGAGTAAGTAGCTATTAATATAAATTTGCCGTTTCAAGTGCGGGCCTGCTGCGACTCTTGAGGCGTATCGCCACGAGCCATACCGTGCGGGTACTTCCGTTGTATCAAATCGTCTATGGAACTCCTGATATGCATATAAGTTACCATAGATAACATGAAGAAAAGAACTGAATAAAACGCCTGACATAAGTTTCCTAATTTTAGTTTTTTTAAAGACAATAATTTAACTTTCTTGACTCTAATACGACTATCTCTGTCGCAGAGACTTTTTAACGGCCCATTACAATAACATCGTTGGGCATGGGTCCCTTACAATGTGAGGGTCTTAGGTGACCCACACTAACCTGTTCGTTGCCCCGAACGACGGAGTGTGCGGTTAGGAACATTTTCCCGCTTTAACAAAAAAAGGGTCTTACACCACGTTGGCAAATTTCATAAGTCGTTTAGAATGTCTCTTAAGGGACCCAGTTACACCCAGACATACAAGAACTAACGTTCAGACCCACATTTTTTTGACATTAATACTACACTGTACGGTAAGGACAAATTACACCCGATTATTAGGGCCGTACAAACAGACAACTGATGTGTTATACCGGAGCAAACACTCAATTATAGGAAGTGCTCGGCCCCTGTTTACTTTGTACATATAATCGATGAACACATTCTCAAAAATTATTAGTGCCCTTATAGCCTCTAGAAATCGTCAACGGTTGCAAACTCACAAGAGGCCGTTCAAAACATACGTTCACATAGAAGGGGTAAAGGAGATATTGCTTTCTATGACAAAATGAGACAGAGGCGAGCAGGTCTAAAGAAACGTAAGTTTTGTAGGTTAGTTTATGACGTAATATTTACAGAGATGTCGCAAATATTATAATGAAAAGTGGTGAAAGGGGGAATTCGAAAAAAAGGTAGAATTTATCGTGACGTAATTTATGAATAACCCCTAGATTATTTTTTGCCCTAGGTAATGGTAAGCTAGATAGACCATAGAGAAGTCGAAAGAAAGAAGTTAATATTTGAAAGAAGTTAACGGTATAGGTATCTAGATTTTCTAGATGTTGTAGGTTCGATTCCCACTCAAGTTATACCTAATATTTTTGCGAAGCATAAGAAGTTCATTTATATACTTAGCTAAGCATGTCAAATGCTTAAAAAATATTAAAATACATAAATACTTAAGTTTTCTAGTCTTCTAGTTCTCAATATAAAACTGGCCGCATAACTGACTCAGACCCACAATTTACAACTAACGCTATTACTAAAATCCAAAGAAGGTACCTACCTACTACCAAATTAAATCACGTTCACTCAATATTGCGTTTGTCGTACAGAAATTAGGGTGTAAGCGTAAGTTCAATGACCTCGTGGCCTTTACGAACTTGATCAATCGTCTCAATTAAGAACTCGAGGTCACGTACCTAAGGTCACAAATTAATTGAGCCAGTCTCTTCTTGAGAGACTGATTCATATAAGCTAAATCGTTTGCATCTGACAGGTCTGACAGGCTAAACAATGTCGCTACGGAAGGCAGAAAATTTAATACGAAATCTAAACAAATAATTAAAATGGAAGTACGGCGAGCCTATTGTCGTCTACCGGGTACATTTCCAAACTCCGGGATGTTACTGAGAAATTTTCTTTTTTTTGATAGCCTGACCGGGGAATCGAAGCCGAGACCTCACGATCAGTAGCCGCTCACACTACCGCTGCACCACCGAGGCAGTTTAGTTATTGTTAGTACTATAATGATTATTTTCTACCCCGGTGGTCTAACGGTAATGTATGTGACTGGGGCTCAAGAGGTCTCGGGTTCGCTTCCCCGATTGGGTCAACAAAAAGTTATTGAAACTTTCCGTCAATAAATTGTGAAGAGCAGCTCCGAGTTAGTAAGTTGGCGGTGTTTCACTCCCGTGACTCGGGAAGCACATCAAGCCGATGGCCCTTTTTTGGTTAGGCAGGAAAAAATGTCCCTAACCGCACACCCCGTCTTTCGGGGCAACGAACAGGGTAGTGTGGGGCCCTCACCCACTAAATAAACCCGCCGCGTGCCATCTCTCCGCCTGTGTTGACGGACCACTGGTACTGTGTTGGATTACTTCAGTGGTCTGCCGGCGGCAAGCCGTTGGCCCTACTCCTGATCCCTCTTCGCTCGTATCGGAATGCCATCCCATCGGACTATAAAAGTGAGGGAACAGTGCACAAGTACCTATTTACGCGCACACTCGTGCACTATATCCTGCCCCTAGCTTTCCGCTGCAAGTCTGTTTCGGTCGCTCTCTAATTATAAACACGACCGATCCTGATCAATCAGTGCGACAGTAGTACTTCATGGAAAAAAAACCTACTGAAATAAAAAACAGTTATATAAACCTTTATAAAAATGCACCCAAAATATGCTACTTTAATACCTACTGTCAAATAGCTTTTTAATCTATAGTTACAAATGGTTACTAAATTGAATATTTAAGTTCATGTTAATGACCTTACATTGTTAGTTTTATGTATTGTGGTAAATCGAGCATTGTGACGTTGAATCGATAGTTTTTTTTTTCTATTACATTATGCTTTGACTAGGGATGTGTCCGGGAATTGTAGCGACTGGCACGAATAGGTCCGGTACGCCCTTACCTGACAATATTATGAGAAAAAAAACGTAAATGAGAGACGCTTGGGTTTTAAATTATATCAGGCCTGGCTTGAGTCTGATTCCGACAGACAGCAGAATTAAAAATTTTCTGTATCACAATTCCTGTGATTTCCGCAAGTCAACAGTAATGATAATCTTCTAAGGTTATCGTGATCTTTTTACTAGCTTTTTACAAGTGTCATCACCCCATTCTCTCGCACCAGTGTAGTAGACTACATTAAGCAGTTTTTTTTGTAAGTTAAAGTAAGTAACACTTGATATTCATCACCATGGAATCCGCCAATGGCGCCAGTACCTGCTGGGCTGAAGTTCTAAATATAAATAGCTGCTAGTCCTTATATTTTTGAGAGAACCCCTGCTTAGCGGTGGACAGAAATGGGTTAATGATAATTATTATCGTTCATACAAGCCACTGGGGACATAGGTACGCGTAACACATGTTACACACCTGCTCTTTAACGCTAGGGGAGACAGTGGCTTTGTATACGTAAACAGCAGAAGTATTAATAGGTATTACCTTCGTAAAGACATCTAAAAAGCAATTGTGAAAAAAATATTTGATATAAAAGACTTATACTACAGCCGTTAGCAATATTTAGGATTTAATTGCGCGTCTAGCGCCGGTGGTGTAGTGCCGTTACCCACAATTCAGCAGTTATTGTTTAATTACTTTGATAGGTATTGTCCTAAACCACTGAAGTAGTGTAAAGGTATAATATCACTTATAATCTTTGAATACATAACTAACTGTTGAACAATGCAAAGACCGAATGGATAAACAAAGAATTGAGCGGCGGCCTCATATCAAATGTGCAGTATCTCGCGGCATCCTTTGGCCTACCACGGGGTTCTTCGGCAAACTCTGGCATGCCACGGGATTCCTCGGCATGCTGAAGCGTCCCTCGGCGTTCTGATAATAGATCCCGCGCCATTCCATCGGCCTTATTGGTGGGTGGCACACCAAGCCAGCCCAACATACTAAAATATGAGATTGTGGTCTTTTGACAGCTCCGTCTATAGTCTTGTTTTTACAATAAATAGTTTTTTTTATTTATATTTTACGAATTTTACTTGCTTATTGAGGGCACAGACTAGTAATGTAGGCACGAAGGTAATTAGGGGTGCGTATATATCTAGTCCGGAACGGCGGAGAACGGCGACAAACATTGCGAGTTTGGCCGTGTGGGGCCGGCTTTAGAATTGTCCCATCCCTCTCTACCCACGGGAGTCGTAAGAGCCGACTGAGGGAATATCAGGGGAGTGGGCATCAGCACTCCCTCGAGTATTAACAACATCCACTGCGATCGCCAACCCGCCTGCCAAGCGTGGCGATTACGGCATTATCCCCCCATGACGGGACCGCTAGTTGTGGCGTTCTCTTGGGGAGGCCTCTGTCCAGCAGTGGACGTTGAAAGGCTGATGGATGGATATATCTAGTATTTTTGTTTGATAAAGATGTTCTTCTGTTCTTGTTCTGAGTGAAACAGATTTGGTGCTCTTTATTTATATTTCTTTTCTTACTCGAGAAAATCTTTTATGAAGGCCGTAACCTCTGAAATCTGCGCCTTTAATCCGCGGCCCATGGAGCTTATTGATAAATCCCCTGGTTCTCTGTTTACGACGTGACCAGTAATAGCATGTGAAATGCCCCGTCAGTGGAATTATACACTTTTATAGAAAAATAAATCTGTCCGCGTGAACTTGAGAATATAGATACATCGCTCTACGGCACATTAAGTAGGTATCTAGGTAGGTATAAGGTTTTTCAACAAGAACTTAGTTTTTCAAATCAAAATAAAACCATAAATTTAGATGATAACGCGCCAGTGTAACAATCCTTTCTGTAGAGGTTGGGAAATTATACAAATATTTAGTAGTTTTAATTAAACATAGTAATGTTTAATTAAAAATAGGATAATAAAAAAATAGCGGGTAGTGGGTTCGACTACGCTCACAAACCGACGGATGCTTGAGATTCCTGAATAGAACAACACTGCCCTGCATTAGCCTCCCGCTAGCTCTGCGGTAATCGGAGAAGTAGTAGCCAAGCAGCTGCGGCACAGGAGCAGGCAGTGATGTGGCTTGCGTCAGGCAGCGACAGTTAGTGCAGACGTCCGTAGATGCTTCGGTGGCATTGCCGGGTAGGTGGACCCCAAGACAGGGTAACACAGTTTCACAGCTGTTTATGCGTACAGCATTTAAAATATCGAAGTGAACTAGTTAGTAGTTAGAAAGCATAAAAATCTATGATATATTATGTCCGCGTCTAGCAACGGCGGTGTCTCGGAAACCGTGGTCGTGGTGGACATTTATCAGATATTATTTGTCATTCATAATTGCCGAACCTTACCTAAATCTTGTAATAGGTACAATAAAAATTTGAATCATTATCATCTAAATTTATTGTTTTATTTTAAAGTTCTTGTTGAAAATCCCTATATATGTATATGTAAAAATAGCTATGCCACGAGAATCATTCATTTTTCCGGGATGAAAAGTAACTTATATCCTTCACTGGGCTTTAGACTATAAGTGTGCGAATTTTCATGATTGTTTTAGTAGTTACGGCATAAAAGCGTAACATACAAATAAACATACCAACTCACTTTTTAGACGGGCCTCGTGGCGTAATTGTAGTGTAACCTACTTCCGTGCGTGTACGAGGTCATGGGTTCGATTCCCACTCAGAACAATTATTTGTGTGATGAACAGTGAACACAGATGTTTGTACTGCGTCTGGGTGTTTTCTATATAGATATATATTTAAAAAAAAAAGTATTTTAAGTATTATATCCGTAATCTGGTACCCATAGCACAAACGTTAAGCTTAGTTTGGGACCAGAGGACGTTGTGTGAAATATCCGTGAATATTATTATTATTGTATTTATAATATTAAGTAGGTACCTTTTGCCCACGGCTCCACCGCAGTCAATCTATTTTTCGGTATAAAAAGTAGCATATATCCTTTTCTCCGCTCCAGACTATAGGTGTCCAAAAATTCATGGTGATTGGTTCATTAGTTACAGCGTGAATACCTACGTAACAAAAAACAAACAAACTTGCTTTCGCGTGTATAATATTATAAGGATAGTGAATCTACGGTGTCCCCCCTATTGTGGCATTAAGTGATTAGGTGCTGTGTAATTTAACTGTTATTTTATTGGCACTTTGTTTTTACGCAGTTTCGCTACCCCAACTTCAACCCCTAACATGTATCAACTTACGACGCACTTATTATCGATCCTTTCGTGACTTATCCATCTTTTTAAAATTGGGGCTCAAGTAAGGCTTACTAACTAGCTTATTGAGGTTGTACATTCAGTCAAGAAAGTATTGGGAATGGATGATTTGTTTATGGTTCCAAATTTAATTTTTTGTTTTTTTTTTTTTGTTGTTGTTTGATTGGCACAACTGTTATCCATTTTGGCGCGGAGTTTGAGTTGCATCTGTTATTTATATTAAATACAGTGCTGTTTTTAGTTATATATTATCTAGTGTGTATTGCGAATTTCATAATGGACAAAAACATCGAACAAAGAGTTTGTCTTAAATTTTGCATCGCCAATGGAATTTCGTGTTCGGAGTCACTGAAAATGTTACAGAAAAACACGTGCTTATGATTGGTACAAAGCGTTTAAAAGCGGTTGAGATGCAATGGAAGATTTGCCTCGCTCTGGTAGGCCATCAACGTCTGCAACTGAAGTTAACATCGCAAAAGTGAAGGAAATAGTGACAGAAAATCCTCATTCAACTTTGAGAGAGATAGACGCTGAACTTTCTGTGTCTCACGAGTCGATCCGTACCATTTTAAATAATCACTTGGGTATGAAACATGTTTCCGCTCGGCTAGTCCCAAAAGACCTGAATTTTCTCCAAAAACTCAATCGCATGAAAGTCGCTGAGGACATTCTAGAACGAGTCAATTCCGACCCAACATTCATGAAACGCATTGTTACTGGTGACGAGACGTGGGTTTACGAGTTTGACATACAAACTAGTCAACAAGCTTCGGAGTGGCGACTTCCAACTGAACCGAAACCGAAAAAACCACGCCAAAGTCGATCAAAAGTCAAAGTCATGTTGACTGTTTTCTTTGTCTATCGCGGTGTTGTGCACTCGGAATTCTTGCCAGAAGGTCAAACGGTAAATAAAGAATATTATTTGAGCGTTATGCGGCGTTTAAGAGAGCAAATTCGACGAAAAAGACCAGATTTGTGGAAATATAATTCTTGAATTTTGCACCACGATAATGCGCGTTCGCACAAGGCCATCATTGTGAATGAATTTTTGTTCAAATACTCAACGAATACCATCGAGCAACCACTATTCACCAGATATGGCTCCAGCTGACTTCTTTCTTTTTCCTAAACTCAAATTACCACTTCGTGGCACCCGTTTTCAATCGGTGGAAGACATAAAGGAGAATTCGCGGCAAAACTCAATTCCGGAAACAGCGTTTAAAAAATGTTTTGATGATTGGATTATTCGTTGGTGTACCTAAGTCTATCGTTTCTGAAGGAAAATACTTTGAAGGTGATAAAATAAATTGTTGTAAAGACAAATGTGATAAGGAGATTGGGATGGTCGAAAGACCTGTACTATAGCTCAGTGGCTTAGAGCACTTCCCCGGATTGGAAAAGACGCGGATTCGATTCCCGCTAGTACAAAAAATCTCTTTTTCCTTATTCGCAAATAATTTACTTACTGTACTTGTACTTTAAAAAGTGGCGGAGCATGTCAAAAATATAGATCATTAATGTTAAAATAAATTTGGATGAATAACAAAATTTTTGTGTATTATTGATCTTTTCTCGGTACTTTCTTGACAGAGTAGTATTCAAATCTAAAATTCTAATTGTAACCTTACGTCGTAAGTAAGTGGGTTTATGTGTCGTCCGATATGAATTGTGTGAATTGTGTAATGCGGTATAACAAAATTCGAAGCCGTGGCATGCAGAATTCCTCGTGATGTTTATCTGATAAGATGAACTTTGCGAAACAGTGCGGCTCCCCATTTTTTTTTTCATAAGTTCCTAACCGCACACCCTGACGTTCGAGGCAACGAACAGGGTAGTGTGGGGCCCTCATCCACTAAAGAAACCCGCCTTGTGCCGTCTCTCCGCCTTTTCTGCCGTGCCACCGGAACCATATTACATTCCTTCTGTGGTGAAACAGTGGCTCCCCTGATAGTAAATACTTTAGCATTACGAAACTATACTATCGCCACGCTAAGATGGCCGTTTTGACGTTTGTCCACTCATGAAGTTTCGTATTAATTAATATGTAATTATATTTGAAGAAGCAAATTGCTGTTCTTTATTGTCAATAGTGACGTGCAGTTAAAACTTATCGAATGTATAATTTTAGGACACAAAATTTATTTATTACATTGATTTCTAAACTACATATATATATATATATATATATTAGGGTCACGCGAACATTTATTTTTTTATTTTTATAAGATTATAATTATTGGTGTACTTATTTACCACACAACTCGGCATTTGTTTTTCGAAATACAATTTTTTTTAAAATGAAACCTAATATGATCGTCACTAGGATCGTTGGCCAGCACAACTAGGTACTACCGGCAAACTCGCGTCAATGCTCAATGCAAAACAAAGTAGTTTCGACTTGACATTGCTTCGAAAAGTACAAACAGTGAGTGCTCTGCGATTGTGATATAGTTTTGATCTGGCTTTGGATTCAGAATTTGGAATCAGGTAGTACTTGCAATAAAAACTTATAGATTTGAATGATTTGATTATATTTTTTTCGAGAATAAATTGACATTTCACATCACTATTGTAATATGTCATAACGGCCATCATAGCGTGCCGCAACTATAGTAGTAGAGCCTTACTTATCCCAGTTTATATGGGCCGGCTCGATCGGGGAATTACCACCTTCGGTAGGTAGGTACTCCTATCTTTGTTTCGTACGATGAGTGAGAGCGCCGGAGGCTTAAATCCCCTCCCTATCGTCTCCTTATTATCCTTCCTCTCCACCTATTCCTTTCCTTGGAGATGGTGACGCGCGAGTGATACCTCTGGTGTTGCTAGCGTCTATAGGCTACGGTAACCGCTTTGCCGTGTGGGGCCGGCTTTAGAATTGTCCCACCCCTCTCCACCCATGGGAGTCGTAAGAGCCGACTGAGGGAATACCGGGGGAGTGGGCAGCAGCACTACTTCGAGTATTAACAACATCCACTGCGATCGCCAACCCGCCTGCCAAGCGTGGCGACTACGGCACTATCCCCCATTCTTGGGGAGGCCTATGTCCAGCAGTGGACGTTAAAAGGCTGATGGATGGATGGATGGAACAAAAAAAAAGGGTAACTAGGAGTAGTCCAGTAGTCCACCACAATGACACTACGGGTTGACTTCACAAGTCTTGTCCCAGCATGAATGGGTCGGCTCGATCGGCGAAGTACCACGCTCTCACAGATAACCGTAATACAACGGTAGTTACTTGGAGATGGTGACGTGCGAGTAGATGCCTCAGGTGTTGCTGGGGTCCATAGGCTACGGCTCCCGCTTACCATCAGGCTTGTGTATAATATATCTTATATTATAAAGCTCTAACAAAGCTGTGTCTGTACATTCAAGATATTTAAGAAAAAATTACTGTAATAGGCTATATAGGCGTGTCTAAACCCAAAACTATTTTTTTAGAATTTTTGTCTGATTGTCTGTTTATCTGATTGTTTGTTCAGGCATCACGCAAAAACTACTGGACGGATTTTGATGCAAAATTTTTAATTTGAAAGGCCTTGATTAGGCTTAAAAACTGGTATACATTTTATCCCGCTATTATACCGGGAACTAGAAATTATTTAAACTAGATTTTCTTTAGAATATATTTAAAAAAACTACTGGACGGATTCTGATGCAACTTTTTTTATTTGAAAGGCCTTGATTAGACTTCAAAACTGGTACTTATAGGTACATTTTATCCCGCTACTAACTAACTTATCATCACGCCATTTCCCTTGCGGGGTAGGCAGAGAGAACAGTGCCAAGAGGCTCTATTCTTGCATACATCTCTCGCTTCCTCATCATTCATAACTCTCTTCATACACGCTCGCCAGTTTCGGAGACTATTGACTCCACCCTCCTTCAATACATGGCCGATTTGGTCTAGGTAGGTGAGTCTCGGTCTCCCCCTGTACCCTACATCCTTCCACTTTCGCATTGTATATCTGCTTAACGCTCGTCCGGCATTTTTTCCACATGTCCGAACCATCGGAGCATTCCCTTTCGCATCTTTACACCAACACTCTTTCATACCTACTCGCTCTCTTACGTCGCTGTTACTAATGCGGTCAGTCAGCCTCACTCCACAGATTCTCCGCAGAGATCGCATTTC
The DNA here is from genome assembly GCA_948253155.1 of Leucoma salicis. NCBI lineage: Eukaryota > Metazoa > Arthropoda > Insecta > Lepidoptera > Erebidae > Leucoma > Leucoma salicis. The sequence goes on from OX411812.1 coordinate 3,814,765, forward strand.
GACCGCATTGATTTTACTCTCATGCTCCTTTTTGCATACCCAACTCTCGCTTGCATATAATAACGTTGGGACAAGCACTGCGTTGTGTATTGCGACACGTGCCTTCTGGCTGAGGTGGTGGCTGCCGAGAAGTTGTCCCAATGCTCCGTTCACTCTATTTCCTGCATTCACTCTTCTCTCTACATCAGTGGTGTACCTTCCATCCCGACTGAATCCACATCCAAGATATACAAATTCATCCACTTGTTCTAGCACACCATTTCCTATTGCTACTCTAACATCTGTTCTGGCTTCCTCTCTTTCAAAAAACATTATTTTGGTTTTGCTCACATACACACGTAGGCCCCTTTTCTTACAATCATCTGCCATTACGTCGACTAGGGTTTGCAGGTCAGTCGCAGCCTGCGCTAATAGGACCGCATCGTCTGCATATAGCAGAGAGTTAAACACTGAGTCGCCCATCTGAACTCTCACATTAATTTCATTCAACCTTTGTAAACATTTATCCAGATATATGATAAACAGTCTGGCTGATAGAACGCAGCCCTGTTTAACGCCGATATTGACATCAAACCAGGGTGACATTCCATCATCCAGCCGCACACAAGCTCTGCAGTCCATTTAGTTGGACTGCACCGCTTGTAGCAGTCTACCGTTAATACCATACTCCGGCAAAATGTCCCAAAGTTCCTTTCGTACAACAGTGTCAAATGCTTTCTCCAAATCCACAAAACTGGCTTACAGCCAGATGCTTCTCCGCAATGTTGCGCAGAGAAAACACTTGATCCATGCATCCTCTTCCACACCTGAAACCTCCTTGTGCCTCACACAAAAATTCATCAGACACCATCCTCATTCTCCTTTCAATAATCTTACCATACACTTTGGCTGCCAAACTGGTCAAGCTTATGGCTCTGTAGTTTGCACAATCATAACGTGAACCCTTGTTTTTAAACAAGGGCACGATGACTGCGCTTCTCCAGTCCTTGGGAACCATTCCTGAGCTCCAACATAAATTGAGAAGCATCAGGAAGGATTCCCAGACACATGAGCCTTCAAGCTTGATCATCTCAGCAGACACCATATCAATACCCGCTGCCTTACCAGATATAGCCGAAAAACTAGCTTTTGGCTGCGGCGAAGCCGCGGGCAAATGCTAGTATATCTTATATGTATATTTGCTTGCCACCCGTGCAGTAAAAAAGGTCTATTAATACTTTTACTGTTGCCCTTTACCGGGCACTGATTGAGTATTAATTTTTTTTATAATAAAGCAGACGGACCAAGGCTCATCGGACACCGTTATCAAAAAATCTGCTGACTTACCCTGTAACTGGGTTTTTTTGTCATAACCTAAGCTCTTTCGATCCGAGACTGAAAAATATGTAGGTATTTATTGTTTGGTCACTACTTCTGCGTTTACAAATATTTTAAGAAACCTTTCACCTTATAGTAATACAGTTACAAGTCAAATAAAAACCTTAATATAATAATTATAAATTTATTAAAATACAAAATATTATCTTACAATTTCGATACAATATTGTCTTGAGTAATACTTGTCCTTCATACGAAATTGCCCCGTCTTTCAACACTTCTATCACATGAATATTTACAATATTGGGTAAATAATGGCAGTGTTTACAATTGTAAATGTTCCATTAACCAGTGCGCGCCATTTATCAGATTGTCCATTTCTGCAGCAGGCGATGACAAAGAATGATTATCATCGTACATGAATACTCTGAAAAAAAAATGATATTTTATTGTGATTCTTTTAGCATTTTAACATGATCAACTAATTTGATATTTTTGTATATTTTTTTTAGCATTTGACTAGCCATATAAATTAACCATTCATCAGCCTTGCCACTGCTGGACATAGGCCTCCCCAAGAGAACTATGTGCTCATTACGGGGGATAATGCCGTAATCGCCACGCTTGGCAGGCGGATTGGCGATCGCAGTGGATGTTGTTAATACTCGAGGGAGTGCTGCTGCCCACTCCCCCGGTATCCCTCAGTCTGCTCTTACGACTCCCGTGGGTAGAGAGGAGTGGGACAATTCTAAAGCCGGCCCCACACGGCTTATAAATTAACACAAAGTGTGAAAATGTGAAATCGAAAATAACAGTAATGAGCAGAATTTGAACCTGCATCTCCTGGAATACCGTCACAGATGCTTTGCCAATTCAGCCATCGTGACAATTGCTGGGGTCTGCGAATTTCGCAGATTTAGATATAAAACCAGAGATATTAAATCATGAAAAACTGTTTACCTAGTAGTCACACCATTCGCTTTAAGTCTTCTGGCGTATTCCAAACCCTGATAGTGGGGGACGCGTTTATCCCCGCTGCCCAACATAAGAGCTGTAGGTGCCTTCACTTTATGCACATGAGCCATCGGCGAACACCGTCTCATAGCGAGCAGCTGGTCATCTGATAACGGCCCAGACTCTGTGAACGCGTAGCCGGCTTCTACAGCACACCTAGACATACGTACAATTTATATTACTACTGAACCCGGTCACGTGGCTGTGGCTCAGTTATTGTAGGCTATCCATCATCCATCCATCAGACTTTCGAAGTCCACTGCTGGACATAGGCCTCCCCAAGAGAACGCCACATGTGTTTCGCTCATATGGGGGATAGTGCCGTAATCGCCACGCTTGGCAGGCGGGTTGGCGATCGCAGTGGATGTTGTTAATACTCGAGGGAGTGCTGCTGCCCACTCCCCCGGTATTCCCTCAGTCGGCTCTTGCGACTCCCATGGGTGGAGAGGGGTGGGACAATTCTAAAGCCGGCCCCACACGGCCTATTGTAGGCTATCCCATGAGAATCATCCATTTTTCCAGGATAAAAAGTAGGTAGCCTATGTCATTTTCTATAAACCAGGTTATACCTATGTATGTAAAATTTCAAGCTGATAGGATGAACGGTATGGCAGCACCTGAGATACGCAAAACAAAAAGATTTATATTTATTAGATAGAAGGTTGCACACACCTGATGGTAAGCGGTCACCTTAGCGTGTATACGCTAGTGACACCAGGGGATCATGAATAAAATCAAACGGTGTAAGAAGCTATCAGTATCATTGTAAAGATGTGTCTGGTTTACGCATTGTAGCGGCAGCGGTGAGGGGTTGATGAACCCAAGATGATGGATGAAAGGTGATGATGAGTTTCGAAGATATTGTTGTTTGAGAAATAAAAGATGCGTTAAGTTCACAATCAAAATTGCATGTAATGTCGGTTAAGTAAAATGTACATAGCTCAAGGAGAGGGGGTGCGGGTACAATTATTTAAACTTAACCAATCGCGACCGATAGAAAAAGATATGGCGTTACGTTTAGTTTAATTTCTTGTCGCGAGATGTCGAAAGCGTATTGAATATATGTTGATGGAGTGAGAAGTATGAACATGCCCCCGGCCTTGGAAGCAGTGGCTTTCAATGGTCTTCCGCCGGTGTATCAGTGTCGACCACATCTTGGAGAAGAGGACAAATCTTGGCGAATGCGCGCCTCACTACGCCCGATGACGTCTGTATATCGGCCACCCGGGATATGCCATCCTTTCCTGGGATCGTGCGAAGGACACGACCCAAATGCCACTTCAACGGTGGGAGGTTATTGTCCTTAATAATCACTAAGGAGTTTGGCTTGAGCTCGTCCTTATTCGTCGTCCACTTTGTCCGTACCTGCAGCTCTGAGATGTATTCCTTCGCCCATCGGTTCCAAAAATGTTGGCGAAGTTGTTCCACCCTCTGGTACCGCTGGAGACGACTCGCTGGAACATCACGCAGGTCATCGCAGGCTGGGGCAGTTAGTGATCGGCCAATTAAGAAATGACCTGGAGTGAGCGGGGAAAAGTCCTGTGGATCGGAAGAAAGAGGGGACAGAGGTCGGGAATTTAATACGGCTTCTATTTGAGCCAGTACTGTGCTGTACTCTTCAAACGTAAGGTGCGCGTTCCCTATCACACGACGGATATGGTATTTACTCGACTTTACTCCCGCCTCCCACAGACCACCAAAATGCGGGGAATAAGGGGGAATAAAATGAAATTTAATATTTTCACTAGTTGCGAATTCTAAAATATCTAAACTACAAGTATTTAAAAATTTTGAAAATTCCTTCATAAGTCCCACAAAGTTGCGACCGTTATCCGAATAAATCTCTGCAGGTTTACCGCGGCGTGAAATGAATCTTTTTAAAGTTAATAAATATGCTTCACTGGAGAGGTCACTGACTAGTTCCAAGTGTATCGCGCGTGTCACGAAGCAAACAAATAAACAGATGTAGCTTTTAATAAGTCTAGCTCCCCTACCCTTGCGGTTCAGAATGAGCACTGGCCCAGCATAGTCCACCCCACACCTAATAAATGGAAGACTAGGTGTAACTCTTTCTCTAGGTAAGTTACCCATCATAGGAGTAAGCGTCTTACCTCTAAAGCGTGTACAGGTAACACAACTGTGTACTACCTGGCGAGCTAAGTTCCTGCCTCCCACAGGCCACCATGATTCGCGTAAATGAAAAAGTAATGCCTGTGGAGCAGCATGGAGAAGCTGAGTGTGCTCATGGCGAAATAATAAAGTAGCAAAATAATGTTTACTTGAAATTAAAATAGGATGTTTTTTACCGTAAATGAATTCATTGGAATTAACTAAACGGCCACCCACGCGCATTAATTTGTAGTCATCTAGGAATAAATTTAATTTAAATAAACAACCTTTATTTTTAATATCAGACAACGCCTTATATTCAGTCGGATAAGATTCGATTTGGCATAATCGGGTTAATGTTTTATTAGCGTAGTCTAACTCATCCACACTAAGGCCGCCTGTACGCTTATTTGTTTTGTATCGACTATTATGAATGAAACGCAACATAAAGGCAGCTGCACGCCTAATACGCTTAAATTGGGAAAACCGATGGAACGGGTATAAAGACAATTCACTATAATCTTTAGCTATGACCGCTGTGACGCATGACTTAATCTCAGGTAACTCGCGATGTTTGAATGAGTCTGAACTTCTGTGATCGTCTATTGAAAAATTAGGGTTGCGAAGGAATTCAGGACCCTCCCACCACAAGGTAGAAGATGGAAGTTCTTCTAAACGAACACCCCGTGATGCTAGGTCAGCGGGATTATTTTCACCACTGACGTGACGCCACAGAACCTCAGGTGTCAGATCATGTATTTCCGCAACTCTATTTTGGACAAACGTTTTAAGTTGGTTCGGCCTCATGTGTAGCCAGCCTAAGACTATCGTGGAATCGGTCCAAAATACGACGTTATTAAACTTACAGCGTAATGAGTTACGTACCTTGTCATACAGACGAGCTCCTAATAACCCCCCACAAAGTTCAAGACGTGGGATACTTACGGGTTTCAACGGCGCGACCTTTGTTTTTGAAAATAGTAATCTAACCGATACCGTTAGATCAGTGTTAACTGTGCGAACATAAATGCACGCGCCGTACGCCGACTGAGATGCATCGCTAAAAACATGCAGTTCGATATACATAGGCTGCGTACCTATAACATGGCGTGGAATACGCACTGTGTTCAGCGCTTGCAATGATATAACAAACTGGTTCCACGCGCGCGCCGTGCTATCATGTACATTGTCATCCCAACCTAGTTTTAATAACCATAATTGTTGTAAAAGTACTTTGACTACAATTATGACGGGACTTAACAAGCCGAGAGGGTCAAAAATTTGCGAAATGCTTGATAAAATAGACCTCTTAGTAATTGGTTTGTTTTTATCAATATTAATATGTGAATTAAAATAAAAGTTGTCGTTTGCATTGTGCCAGCTTATACCTAAGGTTTTAGAACTAACATTTTGATCTAAACTTAATGGTTTAAATTGACTAAAACAATGACTGTCATCATCGCGTTTAAAATTAAATATCCATTTTCTGAGTGGAAAACAGCCTGATTGTAACGCTTTCTGGGTTTCATCACATAAATCTAATAATTTAATTTTATCATCTAAGCCCGTAATGTAGTCGTCAACGTAAAAGTCCTCGTTTATGGCCCGAGAAACATCAGGATTAGGAGATTCAGACGCTAATTGTTTTAGGCACCTAACACTAAGAAAAGGCGCGGAAGCCGTTCCGTACGTCACAGTATTTAATTTATAAATACCTAACGGCTTTGACGGATGATTACGCCACAGAATCATTTGCAAGCTACGCTGACCCTCATCTACTAAGCATTGCCGGTACATCTTCTCCACGTCTGCGCATGCTACGTACTTGTGCTGCCTAAAGCGGAGAAGAATGGCAACGAGATCATCCTGTATAGGAGGGCCAACTAGTTGCAAATCATTAAGTGACTTACCGGAGCTTGATGGTGCGCTTGCATCAAATACCACGCGCAACTTGGTGGTGGTGCTGAGCTTGCGGAACACGCCATGATGCGGCATAAAATAGCACGGGGATTGAAAAGAATCTAACTGTGTCATATGGCCTAGACTAATGTACTCTTGCATAAAATTAACATAAAGACGATTATATTCTGGCGAACGTTGCAATCGTTTTTCTAATGCAAAAAATCGACGTTCTGCCTGGGTATAAGAATCTCCCAAAGTGTCAGGTGACTGACGAAGTGGAATGTGCACGCAGAATCGTCCCTCACTATTGCGTGTAGTGGTGCGAATAAAATGATCCTCGCATGCACGTTCTTCTTCAGTCTGCGCGTCTCTGACCTTAGGCAGCTCCTCAATCTCCCAGAACAGTCGAAGTTGCGTATCTAATGAATTAATAATATTACAATGAATCGGCGTATTTTTGCGTGAATAATTAATAATAGGTCCGGAAATAATCCAGCCTAGTTTTGTGTTTTGTAGATATGGACCACTAGACAAACGAATCTTTCCGTCTTCTAACAGATCCCAGAACCTATCTGCGCCAATTAAAATGTCGATGGTTTTATATTCTAAAAATTCCGGATCGGCCAGCCGTATGTTGTCTGGAATATAGACTTGCGCGCTTAGTTTACATACAGCAGGCATCGAAGCCGTGATCTTAGATAGAACATAACAATAAATGCGCGTAGAAAATGAATTATTGGTGTAGGATTTGATATCGATGTTACAAGCTTGCAAACAATGTACTACCGAATCACCTACGCCTCGAACTTCGTTTGTGGACTGTAATAATGGTACTTTTAATAATTGACATAGTGATTTAGAGATGAAACAGCGCTGGCTTCCATTATCAAGGAGCGCACGCGCTTTATGATATGTACCGTTTACATCGGCTACCTCAATTATAGCTGTTGACAATAACACGGATTGCACACCTATAGATCTAGTAGACTGTGTTTGCATGTGTGCCTTATTTACCAGGATAGGAAGGGCAGATCCCGAGAAGGTTGGTACGGCCGCGGGGAGAGGTGCAAGCGCATCACTCGCATTCGCACTCAACACCTCAGTGTTTGTTGTAGAATGGCATGCGACTGAACTATTTGCGTTATCATTATGTAGTAATGAGTTATGTTTTTGACTACAACGTCTACACGGCCCAAACCTACAGTTACTTACCGAGTGTCCCGATTGTAAACAATTCTCACATAAGTTGTGCTCGCGTACAAGTTTAAGCTTTAAATCTAAATCACTATCGATAAACTTTTTGCACGTATACAGTGGGTGATTTGCATTGCATTTTACACATGATAACTTACCGCGTTGTTGTTTATCGTTCGTTTTACTCGGCCCGCTGGATACATTGCAGTGTGATATGTTGCGAGATTTTGTGTGTTGTTTTTGATTATTAGTGTTTTGTGCGTCTTTACAATATGAACGCTGCAATGCCTCCAGCATGTCCGCTCGGTTACGAAGAAAATTAATTAAATCTTCCACAGTTAATCGCGTGGGATTGTTATCAATCGGGTTAGGGAACAATGTGCATTTATGAGTCTCCCATTCCCTTTCAGTAACTTTATCTAGCTTCGACACTATAATAAAAATAATCAGAGTATCCCAGGTATCCGTAGGCTCACCTAGGATCTTAAGTGCACGTACATTCTTTAGAAATGTGTCAATTAATGTTCTGATCAAAGAAGGTGACTCTTTAGTTAATGCGGGTACAGTAAACAAAGCTTTTACGTGATTGTGGACTAAAAGTCTGCAATTATTATATCGGTTGAGCAACAACTCCCATGCAACCTGATAGTTATTAGACGAAAATTCTATGGAATGTATGACTAGTTCGGCATTACCTTTTAGGGACGATTTGAGATAGTGGAACTTTTGAATGTTAGAAATGTCTTTAGAATTATGAACGAGTGAGGTAAATGAGTCTCTGAACTCCAGCCATTGCTCATACGATCCATCAAACGTAGGCATAGATATGGTAGGTAGTTTAATATTAGTATGACTATGACATGACTTGGAGCAATCGGTAACCTCATCAGCATTGAGCATAAATTCGGCACGAGATATTAAACTATAATAATTATCTTCAAATAGTTCTCGCTGATTTAACTGTTCACCTAACTCACTATCGGAAACCCTTTCCTCTATTTTCGTTTGAATGTCGTTAAATTCAGAAAATAAACTAGAACATCCTTGAATTCTTAACTTTAAATCAATGCGTTTTTGATTGGGAAAATGTTGATCATCCTTTATAGACTCTAAATAATTATTAAATTTGGTAAGCCTGCCCTTAATTATACCACGTTTCCTAACCAAATCACGAACTACCTCACTACTTTCTACACCTAGCAAAATGGGAGATTTATCCCGTGATTTAGCGGATTCAATAGGCATTTTGGTGGTCAGTGAAAAGAGGAGTACTCACGGTTTTATGATCCAATCAGACCACACTGATGCTAGCAACGTCACCAGATTTGTAAGACTGGAAATTGCGATATTCCGAGAATACGATGCAGCAATTCACTGAAATTGAAAGCACAGGCACAATATAGCACCAATAGAACAGGAGGTGATGGAAAAGAGAAGGATTGGCCCCACCGATTTGCGTGTAATTTTCGATGAAACGCCAACAAACTTCAGTTCCAGTGCGCTTGGCCTCCGTTGGTTCGTTTGGCAGCTTATTTCTTCGAAACTCGTCCGAATATATGCGATATTTGCGTTTTCTTCTCAAACCGCCGCGTGCAAAGATCCACGATCCACAGGTCGCTCGTCGACTTTGTTCAATTATTTGGCGAAGAAGGCCCAAAATGTAGCGGCAGCGGTGAGGGGTTGATGAACCCAAGATGATGGATGAAAGGTGATGATGAGTTTCGAAGATATTGTTGTTTGAGAAATAAAAGATGCGTTAAGTTCACAATCAAAATTGCATGTAATGTCGGTTAAGTAAAATGTACATAGCTCAAGGAGAGGGGGTGCGGGTACAATTATTTAAACTTAACCAATCGCGACCGATAGAAAAAGATATGGCGTTACGTTTAGTTTAATTTCTTGTCGCGAGATGTCGAAAGCGTATTGAATATATGTTGATGGAGTGAGAAGTATGAACACGCATAAATAAATTAACTGATTTTGATGAAATTTGTGTTACGAACTTGAGGATGGACATAGGTTAGTTATTCTACAAATTAAGCAGGTAAGTAAAATTCAACGATTGCGCTTATGGCTTTTTTACTTACTTATCTTCACGCCATCTCACATGCGGGGTAGGAATAGAGTGCCAAAAGGCTCTATTCTTGCATACATCTCTCGCTTCCTTAACATTCATAATTCTCTTCATACACACTTGTCGATTTCGGAAACTCCTGACTCCACCTTCCTTCTATCATATGCTACTAGCTGCTAGCCGAGACTTTGTCCGCGTGAAATTTAGATATGTATTTTCTTTTTTTATGCAGAACCCTATTTAGTTTTCCAAGCTAAAAGTTCCCGGAACAAACAAATAGACAAAAACTTTAAAACGTTTTTGCACATATCTATTACTTACGAGTAGACATTACAAAAAGACACTTTAATTTTACTTATTTGTATAGATAATAGTTTTTTATAGAAATATTTCAGTTAGCCCAAGTAAACATTAGAATTTTAATTAAAAATGTATATAAAGATTTCTATTTAAAATATCATCTCATGATATGGCGTTTTTTTTTTCAACTATTGGCTTATTGTACACAAGTTTTCCCTTGACATAACATGTAAAAACTTACCCATCAGAATTATCAGCGTAATGTCCTTTAGTGGCCAGGTCTATCAAAGGATTTCTCATAACCATAGCTTTAAATCTATCAGGGTATAACCCGGCCATATGCCCGACCACGAATCCGCCATAACTACCTCCGTACAGGCAGACGTCACTCAGTCTTCCATCTCTTTCTAATAACGTAGTTAGAGCGAGGTGGCAATCTCTGACGTCATAGTTCCCTACATGAGACATCAGGCATCGCACGTGGGCGTCCCCTTGACCAGTGGAGCCGCGGAAGTTTATTCTTATCGTCGCGAAACCTAACAATATGCACGTATGAGTTTGTAACTGCTTACAGAATTCAATTTAAATAGCACCTCCTCTGCCGGGTGTTGTGGGTTCGATTTCTAGGCAAAAATAATTGGGCCTACGAAAAATACTCTACTCACCTGGGCTTGATTTGCTGTGTATGCGTTAATTATATACCTATGTAATTATAATAACACAAAATATTATAATAAGAAATACATAACTATTTTATTAAATAATTTTACGACAAGATTTATTATCTAGATACAGTGGACTGTTCTAACTAAAGAAAAAATAATATTTACGTCTAGGACGTAAAGGATATATTAATTAGCAGAAAATATATTCTTTAAATTTTACCGTAAATAATTTCTATCTAATTTCAATATAGTATATCATTCTAAATACTTTGTAAGTCTCAGTTTTATATCTTAACTAGCCTTTGCCCGCGGCTCCGCTACAGCCTAAAGCTAGTTTTTAGGTTACATCTCAGGTTCTCGATATAGTAACGGGATAAAATATATACCAATTTTTAATCCAATCATAGTTACACCAAAATTCGTTCAAAGTTATTGCGTGATCCACAAACAAACAAACAGTCAGAATATATAAAAAAAACTTGTGTTTAGACACGCCTAATACAATCTTTTTTTTTCTCAAATATACACAGCTCTGTAACAGCTTTATAATAGTTAGGAGGACTAGCTGGTATTTTGGTTATACCTTTTTTTGTTAAGGCGGGAAAAAAAATTCCTAACCGCATACCCCGTCGTTCGGAGCAACGCACAAACAGGGCAGTGTGGGGCCTTCACCCACTAAAGAAACCCGCCGTATGCCGTCTCTCCGCTTTTATTAGCGGGCCACCGGAACCATATTACATTCCTTCAGTGGTATTTTAGGGTTTTCGTTATAGTAGTGAAATAACTAATGATGAAAAGCGACTGAATTTATTACTAGTTATGGACTGTACTTACCGTCCGTGTGGGGCCGGCTTTAGAATTGTCCCACCCCTCTCTACTGCCCCCATGACGGGACCGCTAGTTGTGGCGTTCTCTTGGGGAGGCCTATGACCAGCAGTGGACATTAAAAGAATGATGGATGAATGGATGGATATGGACTGTAGTAAGCCAACATGTTATGCAAACGTGCAACGCAAGCTGCGGTGAAAGTATGGACACGCGACAAGCATTCTTCTTCATTTCAACGTATGTATATATTTCTATTGCTTGTGATGGTAGAAGAAGCCGTGACCCAACTGATCAGGCCTGGACTCAATACTAAGAATAATGCCAAGCCACTGCTCACCATTTTTTAATGGGAATTTAAATTAATGGATGGAATATTTTAGTTTAGTTAGGGAAATCTATTACAAATAAGCTATTTTTACTTTTAGGTTTTTTAGTTCGGCGCAGGCGCGAGAGTACTTGCGGTTGATGGCGCCCTAGCTGAGGCTGCGGGTGGATGGGCCGGGGAACGTCCGCCACCCGCAAGACCTCCCGCGAAGGTGTGACGCTCCGTGCGCGGATGCGTCGCTCAGTAGAGGGTACCCGAAAGGGTAAGCCGCCGGCGAACCAATGAAGTAATGCAACATAGTTCCAGTGGCCCGCCAACATAGGCGGACCACTGCACACGGCACACGGTGGGTTTATTTAGTGTGTGACCACACTACCTTGTTCGTTGCCCCAAACGACGGGGTGTGCGGCTAGGTACATTTGTTCCTGCCAAAAAAAAAGGCTGTCTATCTTAAGCTTCTAAGATCATTCATAAAATGTTGCTCTTATCAACATGAAGTAACTTTTAATGATAAAATAATAAGATTCCACTTTACGCCACTAGAGGACAGTGCGCCTTCGTGTATGTGGTGCTATAGTTACTAACAAAGAACATTCAATTTCCAAACACAACACCTAATCTATACAAATAAATAAAACTAAAGTGTCTGTCTGTAATGTCAAAATAATAGCTTTATAATACACTAACCTTTGCCCGCGGCTCCGTCGCAGCCAAAAGCTAGTTTTTAGGTAATATCTCAGGTTCCCGATATGGTAGCGGGATAAAATATATACCAGTAGTTAAGTCTAATCAAGAGCTATCAAACAAAAAACGTTGCATCAAAGTCCGTTTTTGCGTGATGTGCGAACAAACAAACAGATAAAAAAATCTAAAAATCTAAAACAAACGTTTTGTGTTTAGACACACTTATATAGCCTAATTCGGTATTTTTTTCTTAAGTATCTTAAATGTACAGACACAGCTCTGTTACAGTTTTATAATAGTACTAGCCTTTGCCAGCGGCTTCGCCGCAGCCAAAAGCTAGTTTTTCAGTTATATCTCAGGTTCCCGATATAGTAGCGGGATAAAATGCCTACCAATTGTTAAGTCAAATCAAGGCCTTTCAAATAAAAAAAATTGCATCGAAATTAATCTAGTAGTTCATTTAAATAAATTCAAAAAACAATTCTAGTTTAAATAATTTTCTAGTTTTTCGGTTATATCTCCGGTTCCCGATATAGTAGCGGGATAAAATGTATACCAGTTTTTAAGTCTAATTAAGGCCTTTCAAATTGCAATTTTCAAAAAAGTTGCATCAAAATCCGTTCAGTAGTTTTTGTGTGATGCGCGAACAAACAAACAGATAAACAGACAAAAATTCTAAAAAAAATTGTTTTGTGTTTAGACATCTATATAGCCTATTAGTCATTTTTTCTCAAATATCTTAAATGTACTCGTACAGAGACACAGCTCTGTTACAGCTTTATAATAGTATAGATATAGATGTATATGAAAATATTTAAAGTATATATAACAAAAAAGAAACTATTTTTTTCAAATTTTTGTTTGTCTGGCTGTTAGTTCCGGCTGATATCCGAAACCGCTGCGCATATTCGGACGGGACTTTTACGGGCAGAAGCTGATGTTATAAGGTACTCCCTAGCTTAGGCTTTTACTTTTATAACGGAAAAATAATTAGGACTCCGCGCACAAAAATAAAATAACTAAATTCCACGCGAACGAAGTCGCGGGTAGCAGCTACTATGTTTCATAAAGTTATTCTAAGTCTATGGATACTTTCTGTTCTTTAATTCTATGTTTGCAAAACCCCAATAACAATATTATCTTTAAAAACTCACCAGTCAGCTATATCTGTAGAATTAAACATTGTGGCAACATCGGTCACGGGATTCCTAGTAACGACAGCTCTGTATGTGTCCGGGTACTGCCCGCTGAGGTGGGTGACTAAAAAGCCACCATGAGAGCCACCAATCAGACACAGCTTACTGCTAGCAATAGGGTGACTTTTCACCACCTCATCGGTGGCAAGTTTGCAGTCTTTGACGTCATAATCGCCCACTTTTTTTAATAGGCAGCGGACAGAGGCGTCGCCCGCGCCTGTTGAGCCTCTAAAGTTAATAAGTAGCGAGGCAAAACCTGAAAAGTTTTTTTTGTCTACTTTTTTACCTATATTTAATACCAGATCCTGCCCGCGAGTTCGTCCGCATGGACTTCAGAATATATATATACAGCATTCTATGGACATTTATTATAACTCGATGTAAAAATAGCTTCCTTCCACAAGATCTATAATTTTTTTCAGGGATATATATATACTAAACTGAAACTCAGAAAAATGAAAAGGCTTTTCCTTTTCATTTTTCTGAGTTTCAGTTTAGTAGTTATTTCATGATTATTGGTTTAATAATTACGGCGTCAAAGTGTAGTAAACAAACAAAATTACTGTCGTATTTATAGTAGTTGTAATGATTTGAACTGCGAAATTAAAAACTAATTATAGTTTACGGTTAACGGAAACCCTGAGCTTAGCGAGTGCCTATATCGCATAAATACTCGTACATCAAGCGTTATTTACGATATAAAAACTGTATGGTTGTTAATAAGTATAAACAAATTATAATTATAAACATTTTCTCGAGAGCGTGTAAAGTCATCATCGTTCCCGGCCAGTTTAGTGGCCTAAACCCTATATATCGTTCTTATTCTGAGACCGACTCATGAACCGCACCCAAGGTAGGTACAATTTTCTCTACTGGGCACTTTAGGCGAGTTCCCAGGGCCAAGGGATCGATGGGGTCCCAAAGTTCTTGCTAAGAACCAGGTAAGTGATCGCCGATGACCCGATTATAGCAATATATATTTTTCGAAATCCAAATTGTAAATAGCTATAAGAGTTTAGAAGTGTGTCAATAAAAAATAAATAAAATAAAGTGCTTTCATAAATCTAGAATTTTGCTTATACAAGTTTTTTCTCTGATTTATAATATAATAGTCCCCTACCATTGTCATGGAAATCCCATATTCTCAGTCCCCAGAACCTCGAATGATTAAATAATATTATTTTTTCCACTTTAACACAAATACCTAAACGTTAGTGAAAACCGTATTAAAAATCCGTTGCGTGGCTTAGAACAAAGCGGAGAATCAAGCAAACGCAGATAGCTACTTATTTTTACTATGTACAGATACTATACGATCTATGTAGGGACATACACAACATATTTTAAAGTAAGGCATCGAACCTCAACAATTGACACAGGAGGTTACTAATCAAAAACTTAAAATGTGCTGTTTTATTTTTTCAAATCTCTTTTTTGCTGTCGCGGCAAAAAACAACGGGCCTCTCAGCTCCAGATGGTTAATGGTAACCGCTGTTTTTGGAGCCAGCAATACGAAACGCACAGTCAAGTCGCTGTCTATGGGAAGATCGTCGGTTAGGGCTATATTTCCCTACAACCGGAACCCAAAGAGAATACCAGACGCTCAAATAGAATTCTTATTTAAATTATTTTCTATTTACGAACTAAGAACCATCCAATTCTTTACCGCGGGTGACGTACAAAGCAAC
Source organism: Leucoma salicis (assembly GCA_948253155.1). Taxonomy (NCBI): domain Eukaryota; kingdom Metazoa; phylum Arthropoda; class Insecta; order Lepidoptera; family Erebidae; genus Leucoma; species Leucoma salicis. Next base: position 3,830,061 of record OX411812.1, read on the forward strand.
TAATGGAAGTAAGCAGTTATTACCTGTTCCATTAATGGTGGTAGGGTTGGGTACCAAGTGGGAGTACTCAGTGTTATCTGGCTCGAGTGGGACAATACCATCATCCGCCGTGTGATACGGATCGTGATCGTGTTTTATTATACTTAGTAGTTGGGCCATCGCTGGTCTGCCACCACATTCTAGGGGTAGAACATTGTGTATTACAGCATAAATGGTCCGGCTCGATGGTAGCCCCCTCTCACGGAAGATCAGCGTGAGGCCCAAACCTCCTCCCTATCCTCTCCTTATTATTCTTTCTATCCACCTCCCATCTATTTCCTTGCAGATGGCGATGCGCGAGTGATGCTTCTGGTGTTGCTATCGTCTATAGGCAACAACTTACCATCAGGTGGGACGTATGCTTGTACGCCACCTACATAGTATAAAAAAACAGCGCACTGCTCAATTATTAATCTAGTAGTACAAATTATTACGTCCAACAAAATCAAAAGTGCTATTGGACCGTGATGTCAACAGTATACCAAAGTGAAAAAATATTAGTATTGCAATATGGTATGTAAGACAAGATCTTATCATTTTCCGATCTTGTCCAATTTCCGTCCCATCGGACAATGATAGCGAGAGAATAGAGTGCAACCTTTTTGGGCGCGAAACAAGCACCTGAACGTGTGTAATCACCTCAACCACTAAACAACCCGCCGTGCATCCACCTATATTCAGTGCAGCGTATCGCTAAGAATTTTTTGCTGAATATATAATGGACATTATGTTAATTGTTGCTGTTTAACGGAAATTCGGTTAAAACATTTTTAATGAAATTAACATCACTTACCAAGCATGTTGAATAGCGACGCTTCTAATAAATAAGTGTTGACGAAGTTTGAATGGGGACCTCCATGGGGCCACACTATCAAGGGTAATTTCTTCCCTTCAGACTTAGGTGCAAAATACATAGCATTGAATGTCCCTGTAAAAAAATATGCAATAATATATTTAACCTTGTGTGCCGTGTGGGGCCGGCTGTGCCGTCTGGGGCCGGCTTTAGAATTGCCCCACCCCTCTCCTCCCATGGGAGTCGTATGAGCCGACAAGGCAATACCGGGGGAGTGGGCAGCAGCACTCCCTCGAGTATTAACAACATCCACTGCGATCGCCAACCCGCCTGCCAAGCGTGGCGATTACGGCACTATCCCCAATATGAGCGAAACACGTGTTGTGGCGTTCTCTTGGGGAGGCTTATATCCAGTAGTGGACATCGAAAGGCTGATGATGATATTTAACATGGACATATATATAAGAACGTGTAAATAAATAAGCTTTCTTTCTTTCTTTTAAGTACAGTGAAATTAATAATAATAATATTTTTTATTGATGTAGTGTTACAAAAAAGTTATGGGATTCTCTAACACCTGCGCTAGTAAATACTGTGTTGCAGGTTCCCCTTATTAAATTAACAATATTTTTATATCGAAGAGTAACAGGTTCTATACCAGAAAGAAACATAAAAGTAACAATAATCAATATACATATACATATAAATAACTTTTACTTAAAAACATACTTAATATAAAGTATGTATACGAGTGTATGTGTGTGTGTATGTGTGTGTGTGTCTGCATGTGGGTGTATGTGCGTCATGTCGCGTTTTAAAATATTTTCTATATCCTCGTAGTCTATTGATGTGAGTAGTATGTAAAACATTTTACAATACCAGAACAACTTTACTAGCGGTAGAACCTTACTTATCCCAGCATTAATGAGCCAGTTTAACTGGAGAAGAACCTGTCCAAGAAGATCGTCGTGAAACAACGGCAGGTAATCCACCTCCACCACCACTCCTATACCTTTCCCTGGAGTTAACAACCCGCGAGTGAAGCTCACAGTGTACAGCCAATATATATGAGAATAGAGATATCAGTCAAAATAATACCCTTTTCGCCACCTAACGGTAAAGTATTGTACTAAAATGGACTGCCGGCCGATAGAGAAAAATATGACTCCAAGACCCATACAGCAGTTTAAATTATTACATATTTATCCTAAAAAGATGGCTAATTTGATGTCATCGACATCGCTAGTTTCGTATTTAAAAACAATTATACACGGAAATGTGGCTGTATGTTATAAACAGCAACTGCGTACAATGATTGCGACATTTAAAATTGCCAAAAGCGACATCTAAGGCCGTATATGTCAATATCTTTGCGGTGGCTATAAAAATGTAAAATAACGCTGTCTAACGGAAAATAACGGAATTATTTAAACTCCGTAAAAAAAAAAAGTATAAAGCACCAATATACTGAGTGAAAAGCCTGTGGTGAAGCCTCTGGTGTTGCCAGCGTCTATAGGCTACGGTAACCGCTTACTATAAGGTGGGGCTGAATGCTTGTTTACCATCCGCGTACTATAAAAAATAACTTTCAATACTTTTCGTAAGGCTCATTTTGACACTGCAGCCACGCCCAAAAAAAACAGTTACACACAAATGTAGACTATTACTTTGAAAATACGCAAAAGTGGGCGATACAAATCGTATATAGATACGAAATCTGATATTGGTACAATATCTAAAAATCGCTTACTGGCCTCTTTCGAAATCTAAGTATTACAATATCAGATTTGCGATGTACTGAATACTCGCTCACTCGTCTGTACCTACACGATACGATACGCATCGGCCACATGCGTGCGACAAAGCGCGTAAGATACAAATATTACACTAGTTAGAGCGGTACAGCAATATTACAATATCAGATTTGCGATGCACTGAATACTCGCTCACTCGTCTGTACCTACGCGATACGATACGCATCGGCCACATGCGTGCGACAAAGCGCGTGAGATACAAATATTACACTAGTTAGAGTGGTACAGTAATATCACAATATCAGATTTTTGAACAGATTTGATATAAATATTATAAATAAGTAATTTTAAATCTTAATTCTATGCAAATAAAGCTTACTTTCTGTTAAGTACTAATCATGATATCAATGATGTCTAAAATTTTAATTATTTAGCCTTGAACTTGAGCGAATTTTGGTACTTATGGACCATTATGCACGTAATAGTTTTATTAGGTACTTATTGTTTAATTGTGTCCGAATAGTTGCGTAAGAAAGTTTCATTTCTTTTAATTTCCTTCGCGTTCTAAATTTAGAAAGATTTGTGTATTATGGACGTTGGGGATTGTTTTAATGGATTTTTTAATTAATATGTAGGTAGGTCCACATCCTCACACACTTACAATATGTTAGTTATTTATTTCTACGCTAGAAATTCCCTAAAAATACTCTAGATATAATTTATATGGCAAAACAACGTTTGCCGGGTCAGCTAGTGATAAATAAATACCGAATTAAACATCTATTATATAAGTACGAGTATATCTACAATACCGAATTGTATTGAAATCTATGATAATGTCGTATCCTATTTAAAGATGCGCATCGGATTTGATTTCTGAAATCTGAATCTACTCGTATGATGGATACGCGAACGTAAAATATCTAGATATTAAAATATAAGATTTTGAAATCTGATATTGCAAATCGAAATCTGATTCAGATACGATTCTCAGAAAAAGCGATATGACCCACGCCTACGCAACAGCAGCCTTTGGGGGGTGAGAGGAACAGGGTGTAAGGTTCCTCATCCCCCATTGAAAAGGGAGGATCCTCCGACCAGACGGGTGTTATGTCTGGTGGGCAACTGCCTTAGTGTTGTGGTCGGGTTCTTGTATATATGTACATCGCTCGGATAACTTTTCATATCGCGATGTAGGATACGTCAGTTATTAGTTCGTATGTGGCGAGATAGATGTCGCTACAGACCCACCCAGACGATTTTAAAACGTATTTCCATAGTGATTAGTCAACATTTGTATGCTAAAATTTGTCTTCATCATATATATTTCTTCTCACTCGTGTAACGAAATATTTCTAAACGTTACGCATCCTTAAAACTTCACATTCCGTCATTCTTCCCCTGCACATCCTATTCCTTTCACTAAGCTTAACAAGCGAGTGATGTCTCTGATGGTGCTAGTGTCTATAGACTCAAGTAGGTGCTTACTATCATGCGGACTGTATGTGCCATTTTATAGTATAACTAGCTGAACAGGCGAAATTCGTACCGCCATATTATTTTTCAGAAATTCTATCCTGGCGCCACCTACCGGGTCAAAATGTGAATCTATACCATCCCGGTACTTACTCAAACATACACAAATAAATTGAAGAAAAAATCCTGAAATCCTATCATGGTGCCACCTACCGGGTGCAGATGTGATTCTAAACCATCCCGGTACTTACACAAACATACACAAAAAGCTTCAATTATTATTATTCAAATTGACAATACCAAGCTTGCTTAACGGAACAGCGAGCGCAATGGTTTAACACTTACTGATTGGATCTTGAGAGTCGGAATGCTCGAAGTCTAAATACTCCACAGTAGAACTGGTGATGGACGGTGGTGGTTGGTAGGGATGACTAACTTGTACCCATTTGATGTCTCTCTCGCTACCTGCTGGTGGTAGTTTGGCCACGAACAACTGTCAAACGGTATACTTTTTAAAACAATACTTTACACTAGGGTGTCTCCTACATCCCCTACCACTGAAGCAATGTAACATAGTTCTAGTGGCCCGCCAATAGAGGTGGAGAGACGGCACACGGCGGGTTTATTTAGTGGGAGAAGGCCCCACACTACCCTGTTCGTTGCCCCGCGACAGGGTGTAAAAAAATGTGTAATTCCCTATTACGATATATCCTTATTCCTATCAGCCCCTTAGAATGTCAATGACATCGTATCGTCTAATTTTCGCAATAATCGCTCAGCCAATAACGGTGATCCCTCAATCAATCACAATGACACGATGCAACGTCGATACGATTTAGTGTGTTACATTCTACACCCCCAGCCCACTTAGAATGTGATTAACAAATCGTATCGACATCATCTCGTCTATTTTGTGATTGGTAGAGACATCGACGCGTGATTTTTATTTTTATTTTATTTATTACCATCAGATGGGCAGTGGCAGACGAGCCACGGCCCATCTGATGATAAATGGAAACCGTCGCTCATGGACTCAACTATACCAAGAGTATTGTCAAACTGCTGCTCACCATTTCATTTCACCGATATGAAATGAAACAATAAACGGCTCCTGCTACAGCCAAAACGCAACGATGTGCTTCATGGCCGGTCACACGGGAGATGGTGGTACCAACCCGCTCGGGCCCGATACCAAGTGAGTACTCCCACTTGGTACCCAGCCCTACCACCAGTCGCAATAATCACATGCAATCACGGTGATCCCTCAACCAATGACAAATGTCACGGTCCAATGTCGATACGATTTAGTGGGTTTCATTCTACGGGCCCCAGGGCCTGTATGTCGCAACAATCCCTCGGCCAATCACGGTGATCTCTCAACCAATCACAATGACAAGATGCGATGTCGCGAAACGAGACAATACAGCTTTTGCCACGATTTCTATACACAATTATGTATCCTAATATATAGATCAATGGCCACGGTGAAGTATTTGTCTTCTGAAGTCCATGGGGAGAAACCACGGGCAGAATGTTGTAGTTGATGAAACAAGCTACAAACTGCGAAAATGTGAAATCGAAAATAACAGTCACGAGCAGATCCATCAGCCTTTTAAAGTCCACTGCTGGACATAGGCCTCCCCAAGAACGGGGGATAGTGCCGTAATCGCCACGCTTGGCAGGCGGGTTGGCGATCGCAGTGGATGTTGATAATACTCGAAGGAGTGCTGCTGCCCACTCCCTCGGTATTCCTCAGTCGGCTCTTACGACACCCATGGGTGGAGAGGGGTCACATTTTCGTACTTTGTGTTAATTTATTTGGCTGAGCATGTCAAATGCTTACAAAATATATAAAAACAAACAGCCTCAGTGATGCAACGGTAGTGTATGCGACTGCTGACCATGAGGTCTCGGGTTCGATCTCATGGTCGGGCAGTGTTATTGAGCTTTTTCGTAAAAAGAAAAATTCTCAGTAGCAGCCCGGAGGAGCAATAGGCTCGCCCCCTATTACGTGAGACTTAAACATAGCTGGTGAACCGTGGGTGTGTGATACACCCCTTTTTTTTTAGGCGGGAAATGTGTGATACACCCCTACCCACCCCCTTCGGGGATACAGGCGTGATGCTTTGTTTTTTGTTTATATATAATATATAAAAACCATATGTTTGTGTGTCAAATAATATATTGTAAAAAACTTACCTGGCTCGGAGTTGTCAAATTAGAGCAAGTAGCAAGTATGATGTCTGATCGGACATCTAACACCGTCGTGGACCCAGGTACACTGTTGTTTGATATGTCTACAATTCTGCTACCATCTATAGGATAATACAATTATATTAGATTAGTAGCCTTTGCCTGCGAGCAGCAGCCATTAGCTAGTTTGTAGGTAATATCTCAGGTTCCCGATATAGTAGCGGTAAAAAATGTTCCAGTTTTTAAGTCTAATAAATAGCTATCAAATAAAAAGTTGCATTAAAATCAGTTCAGTAGATTTTGCGTGATGCGCGAACAACCAAACAGGCGAAAAATCTAAAAAAGTTATGTTATATAGTGTAATACAGCAATTTTTGCTCAAACACCTTAAATGTACAGACACAGCTCCGTTACAGCTTTATACTTGTTAGGATATATAAAACCTTGATAATATTATAAATTCTGCCTTCGACTCCTACTCCTAATCCTCTAATTCGACTCCTACTCCTAATATGGCACACTAATAATGTGTAGGTAAAAATAGCTATCCCGGGGAACCATTCATTTCATTCCAGGATGAAAAGTAGCCTATGTCTTTTCTGGGCTCCAGACTATACATATATATGCAAAGGAGAATGTCCATCCCATACAAAAAAATGGCTGAAATGTACAATAATGAAATATATGGTAAAACGTACTATAAATCATAGGAAACCCATTACAATATCAATAATTATCAAAAAACTAAGCCGAAGCCAGTTCCAGACATTTTTTAAATTATAGGATAGGTTATGTTCATGGATTAATATACCATAATAAAACAACAATAGGATTGTTGTTTCATTATTCTTAAAAACAACTAATATCATCATCATCAAGAAACTGTGCAGGAGGATAGATATTGGATTGGTATCGCGCTCATGCTAAGAAGTATAAAAGTAATGCAGAATTTACTTTTATACTTTTTAGAGAACATTCTGCATTACAGTCTGTCATTAAGGCAAAGGGGATGTGTTTCATACAGCCACGATACGTTTTCTATGAAAATACTTTGATTTTAATGATATTGACACACATATATTATTTTAGTTAGATTTACAGTACATATAGGTTGAATTATATTAAAATAATGATAACTGTGGACTAATTCTATCCTATTTCAAAAATCAATAAGAATGAATTAGGCGGATATCAAGTTTAATATTTTAATAGTCGTTATATTTTTGCCCTAGTCAAACAAAGTTGAGAAATATTTAATTATACATATTTTATTCTAAATAGAATTAAGGACTATAAATAGTTACTGTCCATTTCAGGCATTTTTTGGACATATTCCTTTCATGATAATTGGTTCAGTAGTCACGGCGTAAAACCATAACAAACAAACTCACACATTTTTCACTTTGTGTTTAATGTATGTTGCTAAGCATGTCAAATGCTAAAAATATATATAAAAATATCTAAATAAACAAACTCATTTTAAATTAATATGACTATATTAGACTATTTATGTAGCCGTGTGTGGCCGGCTTTAGAATTGTCCCACCCCTCTCTACCCACGGGAGTCGTAAAAGCCGACTGAGGGAATACCGGAGGAGTGGGCAGCAGCACTCCCTCGAGTATTAACAACATCCACTGCGATCGCCAACCCGCCTGCCAAGCGTGGCGATTACGGCATTATCCCCCATTTCTTGGGGAGGCCTATGTCCAGCAGTGGACGTTAAAAGGCTATGGATATGGATGGATGGATGGAGACTATTTATATGTAAACTTGCTTCTAATATAACGTATTAAAAAAAACAAGGGCATATCATAAAATATGCACTTAAAACTAAGCATTATTATTTTAAATATTGGCGACACTCGAAAGATGCCTCTGGTGTTGCTAGCGTCTATAGGCTACGGTAACTGCTCACCATCAGGATTAGGAGCCTGTTTACAATCGGCGTAGTATACAAAAAAAAATCTACCATTTTATTAGATTATAATATAATAATAATATGATGTATAAATTAATGTCACACAACAAATTCAGCCGAAAGTACATTAGTATGCATTGTTAATATACAGGAAATAGGCACAATAAAAAAAGTACATACTCAATAATTTGGTTTTTTTTTTGCATTCCGATAGATTGCGTTGGTCGTTAAGACAAATCTGATGAGGAGATTAGGATGATCGAAAGATCGGTACGGTAGCTCAGTGGCTTAGAGCACTTCCCCGGATTGGAAGGGACGTGGGTTCATATCCCGCTCGTCCTAAAATAATCTCTTTTTCCTCATTCACAAATAATTTGTAATATATACTCAATACTCGAACCACCTCCCCATTCTGTCTACCTCAACCACTCATCCCTTTCCCTTGGATTGGCAATGCGCAAGTGAAGCCCCTGGTGTGGCTAGCGTCTACTACTACTCTAGACTACGGTAACCACTACCAACAGGTGGCAGGTGGTATCAAATAAATTATAGAGTGGGAAGCCCCATAAAACTCAGCACTGTTACCATGACCTCTGACGATACATACCTGCAGAAACCACATAGCTTCTAACTTCGTTTTTCTGAGGTGTGGACAGGACTATCCTATAGCCATCGGAGCTAAAACATTTCGTAGGCAGCGCCTGATTGTATAACCCGTAAAAACTTGGCCCTTCAATATCCTTGTTGGTTTGTACTATATCTACGAGTGTTGTAACTTCAGTCTGGAAAATAGAAAAAATGTTTACTATGTAACTTAAAGTACTGCAGCCAGTTTCCCAAACAGTAGGTATTGACCCCGTACCCCTGGGGTCAAAACTAACATTAATGTGGTTTTGTAATTGCATGCAAATAAAAAAAATCTATGATAGATCTCACAATGCTAAGTTATTAATAAGCCATCGGTATTCAGTACACGATTAGCGGTCATCGCATGCGCTCCCTCGCTCCTTTGGTCTACTAACTTGGTCCAGTAACTAAATCATTTTAATTTGCATAAATCCGTAGCATCATTCGCCGAGTGCCATCCCCTTCATATAATATATAATAATATACATTATATACCTACGTGGTCGGGTTTTCGGTTGTTAAACTTATCTTGTATTGAACCTTAGGGCATCCCCATCCCGATATTGTACCACGTTATGAGGACACCTGCCCACATATCACACTCCAGGGTTACGTTCTACATTTAGATTCATTGTTTGACGCTTTGGTTAAATTACCTTATCAGTTACATGTTTGGTTTTGACCTTTATATAACTTAAGGTTTACTTCACAATAGAAAACATATGGGATGATAATATTAAATTTTATGTCAAGTCATTTATCTACCAATCTTCTGCTGAATATAGGATTGTTGTCAGTATAGGCAATAGAACAAACAACTTACGGAATCCTTCTTCATGGTAACAAGTTGGTGGCAGGCGTGATGCGGACCGCCTGCTTCTCGCTGGAGCCACACCAAGTCTCCCAGTGGGCTGTAGCGAGGTGAACGTACTGCTAAACCTTCTCCACTAAGCTTCTCTGAAAGAAGTTCAGCGTATTTGAAGTCATTGGTATGGAATCGATTGTGACGGTAAGATCGAATTGGTATGTAGTTCCGAGCACTGCTAATATACCTCAAGTAGCAGATCATCTGAACCAATGTTCCAGAAAGCGCGAATTTAATTTCCACTCGTAGAATCATTTTCTGCTTCATATTTTTAACATAAAACTTGATGAGATGCATGTTACGATGATACGGGAATTATATTTGGAAAAGTTGTCCTAAAGCACACCAATATATTTAGTGACTCCTTGCAAATAAATCTCTAGGGGTTAATGCAGAACATTGGGAATAACTGGTCAAAGTGATGATAACTTACTCATTTTTCCATCGAGCGTTAGGCTGAAGATCCAACTAGGTCTATTAGTACAGAAAATAAGCCCGAGTCTACGCGGCTCCGTTTCCCATGCCACCCCGACCACACTGTTGCCCTCGGGGGAGAACCTGACCTGGAAAGCAATTGCAATTTACTTAATTATTTTTTCAAACTCCTATCTAAAGCACGAGTTTTTAAGATGAATATACCTTCTGTCGAAGCCCATCCAGCCATTTGGAAGTTACGACGTAATAAAGAAATTTACAAACACACGATACCCACGAAAAATATAACCTTGCAATGAAAATCAACTGCGGCGTGTCTTATTATTGACGGGCCTCGTGGCGTAGTCGGTAGTGTAACCTACACGAGGTCGTGGGTTCGATTCCCACTCAGGACAAATATTTGTGTGATGAACACACATATTTGTACTGCGTCTGGGTGTTTTTATTTATTTATTTATTCGGAACAACAACAGCTTAAATCTAGTTTGAGTACAAATCAAGATGAGAAGTTTGGAAAGCCAATTATAGTTGTCCACTTAATATACAAAGACTGAAAATATGACCTTAAGAGCGAATACATACATACCTAAAAAGTGATTGTTAGATTGGCAAACAATACAAAATGTTATAGTGATAAAAGTACTATTTACCCACCCTTTAATACACAATTTCATAATGCAAGACCTACCTATTAGTAAGGAGAAAATATTTTATAAAAAAATAATTTAACCTATGTTAAATTTACTTATGTAGTCATCACCATAGCACGAAAATCTAGGAAACTGATGAAATTAAAATAAGTATAAATTTAAAGTGTCAATTTATAATGTGTATATGTCTTTTCTCGAAATGAGTATAAAAGCATATAATTATGTTACCCATAACAGAATACCATTTAAAAAAAAAAATATTAATCTATTAGTTCAAATCAATCTCCGGAACGCATATATTGACACACACACGTAGATAGTTAATTTTAGAAAAAGTAACTTAGGCTACTCCCACCTTGGAAACCATAATTAACGTTCCACTCCAAGAAAATGACCAAACGCCACGCGGAGAAGTCGCGGGCGGCAGCTAGTCAGTAATGGAATCAAAAAGTAAAAGATACGACTGAGTCTTGGGATCGCTATAAGAGCACTGATTTAGCAACTGCGCTAGGGATGCCACTTCATTTAAGATGAAATATAAGAATAAGCATTTGTGATGTGACCATATTAAGATATCATATTACGCTTAATATCGTCCTTGAAAGATTGTTTAGTTCCCAAAAAGATATCCAGAGTCCCGAAGTCATTATTGAAACTGTTTAACATTCTAGAAATGACAGAATTTTTCCCGTAATTAGTAGAATGAAATGGAACACTAAATAAATTGGTATGCCTAGTGCGTTTAGTAGGCGTACGAAAAGATATTAATTGTAACAGATCGGGGCAGTCGAGTCTACCACTGATGATGTCATATAAAAGACCCATGTCGAGAAGTCCTCGACGCTGCTCAAGTGTGAGTAAATTGTGCATACGACAGATCTCATGGTAGGAGGATCGATGGTCAAGATTTCTGAATTTGTAGTTTAGGTGTTCAACAAATTTTTTTTGGATACGCTCGATGTGTTTGATATAAACTTGGTAGCAAGGGGACCAGATCGGACTTGCGTACTCTAGGATGCTACGCACGTAAGCATAGTAAACTAATTTTAAACTCATGGGGCTCTTGAATGGATTAGAAGTTCGTATTACGAAACCAAGATTCCGGAAAGCCCTGTTTACGATTTTATTTATATGTTGACACATTGTCATTTTACTATCTAAGAGGACACCTAGATCGCGCACAGTGTCGGTCCTCTTAATTATAGCGCCGTTGAAGTGATAAGAATGTGATCGGTTTTTTTTTTCGTGATAAGCTGATACATTGACATTTACTAGTGTTTAAAGAAATACGGTTGAGAATATAGTAATTGTAAAGATTAGATAAGTCGTTCTGTAAGAGAACGCCATCAGCAAGAGAACGAACTTGTATATAGATTTTTTTGTCATCAGCGTAGAGTAAATGTTTAGAGTTCTTGATTACTTCGTCTATGTCAAAAATATAGGCGTTATAGAAAAAGGACTTATTTTCTATCTATTATATCTGTTTACAAAAAAAAAAGTAGTACATGTATTATATCCGTAATCTGGTACCCATAGCACGAGCGTTAAGCTTAGTTTAGGACCAGAGGACGTTGTGTGAAAAATGTCCGTGAATATCTATATTTAATTGGACTAGCACGCACTCAAAATGCCGAACGATTCACTAGAATAAATTATCATGAAAAAGATGGAGCTGTTCATAAATTACGTTACGCTAAATCCTGCTTGTGAAAGACCTTCCTCTTTGTACGCTGCGTCACAATTAATGCGACGTACCCTGTAAACATACTTCCCCTATTTTTTTGTTAAGGTGGGGAAATAATTGCCTAACCGCACACCCCGTCGTATGGGGCAGCAAACAGGGTAGTGTGGGGTCATCGCCCACTAAATAAACCCACCGTGTTCAGTCTCTCCGCCTGTATTGGCAGGCCACTGGAACTATCTTACATTCAATATTCTTCTTCTGGGATTAAAAAATTATCAAAACTGGAGAGAGGATGACAGAAAAATTAATAGAACTATTTCTTCTGTCTGACCATTTGTACGTATCTGAAATTCCTGAAGGAATTATTCAATGCAATTTTCACGAGTTTATAAGAGCTCGGTTTGTAGCAAAATATAGGCGTTGTTTAGTTTAAATAGGATGTCCAGGAACAAGTTTAATTTAATTGTCTAAAAAGAGACACATACAAAAATACGATATGAATCTATAGGCCTGCACACATATTATTTTTTTAAGTGGATGTCAATAATCATTATCAATATATCATACCTGACCAGCACACCAACATTCCGGCAGTCCCTCCAGCACTGTGAAGGTTTCCGAAGGCAGTTTGCAGACCATTATGACAGACATGACCTTGCCAACTAACTGTTCACCCCAGTCCTGTCTGTACAGATACTCTTCACCCTAAAATAGATACGAAATATTCTATTATTTTCATCTAAAGTCTAAAAAGTATGTAAATGACTCGCCCATACATCTTCATAACAATAACTAGCTGTGCCCCGCGATTTCACCCGCCTTTTATTTTAAAGGAAACCTGATTGGTTTTTGTTTTAAATAAACTTGATTGGTATTTTTTTCCTACCCACGGGAGTCGTAAGAGCCGACTGAGGGAGTACCAGGGAGTGGGCAGCAGCACTCCCTCGAGTATTAACAACATCCACTGCGATCGCCAACCCGTCAACCAAGCGTGGCGATTACGGTACTATCCCCCATTTCTTGGGGAGGCCTATGTCCAGCGTGGACGTTGAAAGGCTGATGGATGGATGGATGGTATTTTTTTTATGTTTGAAATGTTTGATTATTTATAAATCATAAATATATTAACACGGCTTACGATATTTTTTTACCAAAAAGCGCCTTTGTATTTTTAGTACATGTCACGGTTAGGTTCTTAAGAGTACTGCTAAATAGCTCCCTTCCTGTCCTTCTCAACATGTATAGAAATCGTAAACTTCTCTAATTTATTATATTAATAGATCCTTTTTTTTAATACTATGGGGGTAGCAAACTAGAATACGGTTCACTTGATAGCAAGCGGTTACTGTAACCTTTCCGATTTATTACTATACTCTTTGCTGTAACCCATAGACGCTAGCAACACCAGAAGTATCGCTCGCGCGTCGCCATTTCCAAAGATCCCTTTCTTTTTAAGAGGTGGATAGGAAGGATAATAAAGCGGATAGGTATGAAACTAAGAAGAGGATACGAAGGATAAGGAGGAGCTATCACTCAACATACGGAAGTAATAAGGATACTTTACTCCTCTCTAGTTTTCCATTCACCTTTCGATAACATTTCCTTAAAGTAATATTTTTTACGTTAATAATTGGTAGTCTCCTGATTGTTACATTAATCTCTCAATAATATCTTTAATGTAATTTACGAACTCTGTTCTTCTACTCTTTTACCTGTTCTTCTCCTCTAAAAGAACACTGGGTTACTCACTTATGCCCGGTTCCTATAATAATAAAACGGATCGTTTTGCTTACAAACGGTAGAATATTCTACCAGGCGTAAGTATATTCTGTTCCTATAAAATACCAGTCGTAAGTGATATAGCTGACAGTTTGCAACTAACGGATGGGAGGGTTTTCACTTACGATCTGCAACAATAATCTATGGAAATGAAGATTTATGGTGTTTCTATAAAAAAAACAACCGATAGTTATGTTGTCAAATATACCAACCGTAGGTGATGTGTTTACCGGCCGATTTCGAACGGTTTTGAGAAGTCATGTGCTGGTATGTGCTTATTGAGGCTTACAAACGGAAAAGATATCGAACTCTGAGATTGAAATGGAGACTGCATTTACTCTCAGATACTGATATCAGAGCGATTTTGATATTGAAAAAATCAAAATCGATCATTAATAAGTACTGCGTTGTACGTAGTATTATTACTTCCATGATCTTTATATAAGGGCCATAGATTATAGAAAAGAGAATCCTGTGGCTATGGTTGTTGCATGGACCTATAATACAACAGGACTGTGCGCTTTGTGTTTCTGTGTATACAAAAATACACTTTATGCTCAATAGGGAAGGTTTATATTTCAAATGAAAAGATCAGCGAGCCATATGAGACCGCTAGTACGGAGTGACGGTGTCCCTTTCCTTTGACACACGAATTCTTAGGCTTAGCACACTACAAATTTTATTGACTTGATTTATCTACAAAATTCTGTGACAATGGAAATTGTATGAAGCTGCACGCACTTGCGAAAATAAAATTGTGCAAGAATAATTTTAAAATAAATCTGTGTTTCGCGGTAATGTTTTGTGGAATTAAAGTATATCTCTGATCGCAATGCGAAAAAAAATTTGGGCCGCTTAGTCGCTTTCTATCGCGTCCCACTATTGAGATAGCGAAGGGCAGGAATTGTACGAGTTACTCAATATACGAATTGAGGTGTTCCACCTCATTTGAGATGTGTGACAATGTATCATGATACCATCTGACGGCTCATTTGTGCTTCGCACGTTATTATAATATACGAGGTTGTATGCTCAGATATGAGTTGAACGTGTCAATTCCTCACGAAATAGGTACATTGTGATGATTGTATATGCGCAAGTTAAGATAAGAATCAGGGAATAACTTTACAAGAATAATTTCATGTGACTCTTCTTTTCGGTTATGCTTTTATTTCTGACTTCTTTTTTTTAATGTAATTGAAAACGCTGTAATGTAAAACATACAAATATATATTTTTTAATCGTGTTATTTTATATCTACATCAATTTTTTTTTAAATCACGCGGCGACGTTTCCCTGTGCGTGCTAAGCCTTACTATAGAACAATTAGGGTGACAATAAATTTCCTTTTCCGGTTAATTTAAATAAGCCTTAAGGTTTTTAAACTCAGAAGGGCTAATCAGTTCACGAAAACAAATTTAACAAAAAAAACTGTTAGTTACAATAAAGTAAACTTCCTCAAATGTAATATTTTTATTATTTTCAGACTTCTAACTATAGTTCAGTTGGTAGGTTTTTTTAGTTTGCATGAGCTAAGAAATACGTCTGATCGTCACCTTTGAATGTCCCTACATAGGGAGGTCTAAGTTCTAGTCGTGCTTATATTTTAGTATTTTTTTAAAGTTTAGCTTCCCTAAGAACTAGATCAAACTTCATCAAAATCGGTTCACTACAAGCGTGAGAGCAAAACCAACAAAAATTAGTTTAACCGCTACTAAGAAAAATAAAATAAAAACTAGACGTCGCGGGACGTGTACCAGATGTGAAAACATCGAAATTGTTTTGTAGAAATAAAATGATTTTAACTTGACAAAGTACTCCTCAAGACGAATCAAACGAGTATAAAGTCGATAGGGTTGCGTCGTTTCATTACAGAGTTACTGTGACCACCTTCCAGCTCCATCGTCAGACCCGGGATATCATCTAGAGACAAAGTAGTCGTCAAGACAAATCATTCGAGCCCAAACTCGATGGAGTTATGTCGTTTTATAACGGAGTTCCTATGGCCGCCTTCTAGTTCCATCATCAGACCCTGGATACCATCTAAAGACAAAGTACTCGTCAAGGTGAATCAAATGATTCCAAACTCGATGGGGTTGCGTCGTTTCATTATAGTTACTGTGGTCACCTTCCAGCTCCATCATCAGACCCTGGATACCATCTAAAGACAAAGTACTAACAAGACGAATCAAACGTGTCCAAACTCGATGGGGTTGCGTCGTTTCATTATAGAGTTACTGTGGCCACCCTCCAGCTTCATCATCAGCCCCTGGATACCATCTAGAGGCAAAGTACTCGTTAAGATGAATCATACCTGCCCAAAGAGGGTTGCGCCTTTTCATTATACGAGTTCCTATGTCCACCTTCCAGCTCCATTATCAGATCAGCTCCATCCATCCATCAGCCTTTTAACGTCCACTGCTGGACATAGGCCTCCCCAAGAATGGGGGATAGTGCCGTAATCGCCACGCTTGGCTGGCGGGTTGGCGATCGCAGTGCATGTTATTAATACTCGAAGGAGTGCCGCTGCCCACTCCCCCGGTATTCCCTCAGTCGGCTCTTACGACTCCCATGGGTGGAGGGGTATTACAATTCTAAAGCCGGCCCCACACGTTTCATCAGCTCCATGTCATCATAATATTGCATTGTCACGCGATTTACATATGCGTGTAAAATTTCAGCTCAATTGGAAACCGGGAAGTTTGTCAAATTTAACTCGCAAGAATTGAACGGGACAAGTAAAATAAAGGCGTCACCACTCTAACAACCGATTTTACCCTCCCTACGCATTAGATGTTTCACATCAAAAAATGAAAATTTCTATTTGTTTTCAAACATGGTCACCCGAATAGTGAGATGAATTGACCTCGTTCCTACTATCTCACTAGGACCGCTTTTTGGTAACAGTGCGCATTCCAGTTGTATACATGTTACTTCCATGGGTTGTTGTCATAATTATGGTTGTTATTTATTTAAGGTTGCATGATTGTTGTTCAAATTGACAGTAGTATTTAGCTTGTTAGCGTTTCGTTTAGATGTAGGCATTAAATAGTAATAATGATTAACATAAAAGTCTAAATTATGTCTTAACTATTTAATTGTTAATAAACTACAATTTAATTATTTGTAATAAAGTTTTGTTTAAAAATAACTACATTTATTTTTAACTACACACAACCAATACTCCGTTTTTTCTGAACATTATGTGAAACGATTGATGTAATAATGAAACGCAAAGAGGTTTGAGGTATTCTTAACCGACAGTTGCTCGTTACAGCTAGACGTGATATTAATGTTGTGAAACGCCTGTGAAGCCTCGGTATCGGTATATTAAAAACTTCTGGTAACTGTTATACTCGTACAATGACGATTCGTTGAATATAGGAACCGGGTATTTGTAGTTTTAACTAGTGATTTCGATATCAATTGGGGATACAACAACAGTCCCAATTAGTGGGGATTTTCATTTTTTTTACTTATAATACTGATGCTGCGATATTTTTTTTTTGTTGACTTTTATAACACCCGGCGTAATCCCTGTACCGCGGGGAACTTTACAAACATTCAATTCCACGGACACAAAGTATACCCAGACTCAGAACAACCATTTGTGGATCACACAAAGAGTTTTCCTGTGTGGGAATCGAACCCACAATACTCAGGTGGGAGGCCGGTATCTAAACCACTCCGCCATCTGTGCAATTGGCGTGATGTTGCCACTGCACGATAATTATCGTCTGTGCGTGTAATTAATATTTTAAGTTTAAATTGCCGTTAAATATTTACAGTTTTGACTGGCTAACTTTCAGCATTAGCATTGTGACCAATTTTAAATGATATATTTAACTTTAGTGAGTTATCTTTAGTGATTTTACGTTTCACATCGTGAAATTATCGCTGTGGTCACGTGGAGGGCAACCATGTATGTGTTATCAGTTGAACTGCCCGAACCGGAAAACCAATGCATGTATGTGAATTTATTAAAACTCCATGCGATTGTGGTTTTCTCCAAAGGAAGTAATGGTAAATGTTAAATATAATAAAAACACTACTACTAGTCGAATTTCTGCCCTGATGGTGTATTCATCAATGTTTCAAATCATTTGAAATTTCGATTATTCATAATGCATTCTAAAGTGGGCGTATACAAAAAAAAAGTTTGAGAATCTGATGTAAGATATTAATATTAAAAGTTCCGTGGATTATTTACACCCCAGGCCTATAACTCTACAAAGCCCATGGGTTGCCATAGAAATTTGGTTCTTTCTTTTGAAGGGATTACTTGATTATAGTTCTTTAACACTAACACATCTGTAATTAGAAGTGCATATTACCGATTACCAGATACATACCTTTTTAGGAACTGTTTCTCCGCTGCCATCAGTCTTAGGTTTATTTTCTGCTTTTCTCTTAATAAATGGTTCGGATTTGGCGAGTTTTTTCTCAGCTATATACACTAATGAGGTCTCATCATGTGACCAGTCCAGGCTACCAAATTCGGCTGAAACAAAATATGCATACTAGATAACCCTGACAAAGAACTAAGTAGTGATGAAGAAACACGATAATGTTAAATAACAGTGACACCCTTACACTGACTGCTTTTATGGTCTTACGATATTATCTTTCATAAAAATTACACACAAAACATAACATGTTAATCACGAGGAAGCCTTCTTTTTTGTTAAGGCGGGATAAAATGTACCTAATCGCACACCCCGTCGCTTGGGGCAACGAACAGGGTAGTGTGGGGCCATCACCCACTAAATAAATCCGCCGTGTGCCGTCTCTCCACCTGTGTTGGCGGGCCACTGGAACCATATTACATTACTTCAGTGGTATCCCGAGAAATCCATCCATCCATCCATCAGCCCTTCATCGTCCACTGCTGGACATAGGCCTCACCAAAATGGGGGTTTTACCGTAATCGCCACGCTTGGCAGGCGGGTTGGCGATCGCAGTGGTTGTTTGTGGTGCCGACCCCACACGGCAAAAATACACCGAATTTTGTATTTTTAGCGAATGTTCGGCCGAAGTTCGTCATAGTCACATTCGGTCCCTCTCTAATTAAATCGTATAGCGTTTTTTATTAATTATAAATTTGGCTAACGGTCATTTATATGGCTAAGCATGTGAAATGCTAAAAAAATAACAAAGTACATATAACGCTTTATTGTGGGTTTGGCTGTACTAAATCGCTATCCGCGTCTGTGTCCGCTTCTACATCATGCAACGGTTTTTGATACGATTTTCACAGACTTTTAAATCATTTTTCAAATGAGGTTTATGTGTATAGATAATTTAAATGTTTTTTAAATCAAATTAATTAGCTACCTACGCTGGCTACATCCTATTTTTTTTTTTATTAAGGCGGGAAACAAAGTTCTTAACCACACACCCCGTCGTTCGGGGCAACGAACAGGATAGTGTGGAACGCAAGGTACATCCTAAGATATAGGTACCTACTCTAAATACTGTAATAGTTATATTTTTTTAATTCTACTTGCATTAGTTAACGCAAAGGGGGAATTACTAGTTCGGTATATTAGGTCACTACAGAACAATCTGGCCCTGATTGTTTATGTTCTATTCTTTTTTAATTAATTTTACTTACAATCGGCATAAACATCTCCGTGAATGTCCAGAGCAGTGAGATCGATGCTGTGAGCGATTGTGTTCTTTTTCCACACTTCTAAATACTGCTTCTTCACATCTTTGCCATTTTTT
Organism: Leucoma salicis; assembly: GCA_948253155.1. Taxonomy (NCBI): domain Eukaryota; kingdom Metazoa; phylum Arthropoda; class Insecta; order Lepidoptera; family Erebidae; genus Leucoma; species Leucoma salicis. The sequence goes on from OX411812.1 coordinate 3,850,002, forward strand.
TCCTCACGAATCAGAGCCTTGAAAGTCTCCCGGGGTGAGACAGCTGATAGTAATCTAAAATATATTTAGAGCTATTACATAATTTGTTAATAATTATTAGACTCCTAGTGACTAAACAGATGGGTGTTCAGAGGCTCGCATAACTATAATAAAAAGTAGAACAACAAAACGTGTTGCTTTGGGAGGCCTATGTCCAGCAGTGTACAATTCACTGCTGGATATAGGCCTCCCAAGAACGCCCACAATAAGCGGTCCTACACCGGCTAAATCCGACGGCTACGACTTTGACCATGTCATCGGTCCGTCTAGTGGGAGGCCGCCCTACAATGCGCCGTCCACGTACATGTCGTCGCTCGAGAACTTTTACGGTGGGAAAGCGCAAGTGTTGTCAATTCATCGAGCGATGTTGACTTGGCATCTTGTTCTGCTACAGATTTTCATTTTACGGACGTCACGTAGAAAGATCCCGAGCATAGCCTGCAAGCTACTGTGAGCCAAAATTAAGGAGCCACGTGTCTGCTCCGTATGTTATCACAGGTAACACACACTGCCCCTTAGAATGAAAAACAAAACGTTACGACGAACTTTCATTTCACTTTATTGTGATTGGTCGCCTGAATCACGCGTCGAAATCTCGACTAATCAGGAATCACGCATCGGGCTGTTGATCAATTACAATGACTCGAAACGAAAGTTCGTCGTGTTTCATTGGTTTCATGGTCGTATATATTCATGTGTGTTATAGTATATCGGACGAGAAGATCTTTCTCAGATCCCCGAATTCCTGCTTAGATGGATTATATAAACTATTAAAAATACTCACTCATTAGTAACATCAGTTCCATATTCGCTTTCATCAATAACGTTAAGGTTGGCATCCAGGGTGGATGTGGTGATATATTTGGTGTTCTTCTCTTTATCCAAGTTCCTCACAGTCCATGTGGCTGTGATTTTTTTACCAGCATTATTGAGCTTCCCGCCAGCAACCGCTGGTATCTTAGCCAGGGTCTTGTAAGCGTTTATAATGTTGTCTAGCTGTGGATTGTATGGCAACTAAGTAGTGTAGAAGGGTATTCCTATTGGTTAAATCAATTAGAGAACTCATGTTTAAAAGCCCGTCTTTGCATGGCATGCACCTAATAATTTTTTAAATATGTATACATATGAATGTTTAATCATTAGTTATTATTGTTCAGGGAAGGAAACGTGCCAGCCTGAGTCATTTTGGTCAAAACAACAGCCTATGAGATCTGTTCACCCCGTATCGAGCCGGTGTCGTGGCCTGTCTCTCACTTTCACTCACTCTCGAGTAAAAACTTGCTCCCGCTGTGTTATAGTATAAAGAGTTAAGAAAAAACCTTTTTGCACGCCTCATAAGCGAAGCGTTGAGGTGAGTACTACTCTCGCTTTACACAGAATAACTGATTTTTCAAACTTAAAATGTCTCTATTTATAATATATTGCACTTGTAAAATAAAAAACACAATTTTTAAGACTCATGATATTTTTGATGCCATTTTTGTTATTTAAACTAGTTAAAAAACTGTTTAAAAAAGTTCTGTCTTGGACGTGTGTCTCTGTGTGACATACCTACTATGTTCGGATAATGTATGTTAACACGATAACGACCGAAATACTTTACTAATCGAGTCTTTTTTTTTCTCTTACACTTCAGTATAACTACGAATAAAGCCCTATCACTTTTCACGGTCTGATTCGATGTGGTTTAATTGTTATTAAATAAACAAAAAAATAGTGAATATTTACGGTCAATTCGATGGTACAGTGGTATACTAAAACCAGCGCTATACCTTATTTCGTGAGAACTACTTCTATAGACCAATATAGTAGTATTTCTTAAAATTTGCGCTAGATGGCGTATAAGACATGAGAACCACATTAGTACTTTTTGAAATTAGCGCTATCTATGTGATTTATTGAAAACTACTTAGTAAGACCAATACATTATCAGTTATCAAATAATCAATTTTATTCTTAAAAATAAAGATTATGAGGCGAGCACTTTTGGATTTTCCAATATTTTTTTTATTGTGTACTGTGGCAGACGAACCACGACCCACCTGACGGTAAATGATAACCGTCGCCTATGGACTCAACTATACCGAGAGAATTGTCAAGCCGCTGCACACGAGAATAAACGGCTATCTCCTACTACAACCAAAACCCACCGATGTGCTACATGGCCGGTCACACTGGATATGGTGGTACCAACCCGCTCGGGCCCGATAGCAAGAGAGTACTTCCACTTGGTAGCCAGCCCTACCACCAGTCATGCAATGGATGATAATTGCTTACTTCCCTTAATCGCCTCATACGATACCCGTGGGACCCTCTTAACCTCCTATCCCTTTCCTGGGAGATAGAGACTCGCGAGTGATGCTTCTGGTGCTACTAGCGTCTATAGGCTAATGTAACCGCTTATCAGAAAGGGGCCGTATCCTTGTTTGCCACCCACATTGTATAAAAAATACTTTAGAAAATCCAAAAGTGCACGCCTCATAATCTTCATTTCTCACAATAAAATTGATTATTTGGTAAGTAACTAATAATGTATTGGTCTTACTAAGTAGTTTTCAATAAATCACATAGATAGCCCTAATTTCAAAAAGTACCTATTAATGTGGTTCTCATGTCTTATCTAGCGCTAATTTTAAGAAGTATTACTATATTGGTCTATAGAAGTAGTTCTCACGAAATAAGGTATAGCGCTGGTTTTGTGTAGAGTCGAGCGTAAATATTCACTATTTTTTTGTTTATTTAATAATAATTAAACCACATCGAATCAGACCGTGAAAAGTGATAGGGTTCTATTCGTAATTATACTGAATCGTAAAAAAAAAAAGACGATTAGTAAAGTATTTCGGTCGTTATCGTGTTAACATACATTACCTACAACACACGGACGTCCAAGACAGAACTTTTTTAAGCAGTTTTTTAACTAGTTAAAATAACAAAAATGGCATCAAAATATCATGAGTGTTAAAAATAGTGTATTTCTTGATATGTGTGTGTATATATTATTTTACAAGTTGTTCTGCGTGAAACGAGAGTAGTACACACCTCAGCGCTTCGCTTATGAGGCGTGCAAAAATGATTACACATTTTCGCTTTTTTATGTTCTCATAAATGGATGAGTATGTTAAGAGAGAACTTAATATTTATAATTGTATAAATAACAGAATCTTATTATATTTATTACATTACAGAATATTATCGTTTTTATTTTTTAGCATGAACAGATGCTTACCTGAGAAGACATTTTCAACATAGCAGTAATCACACAACAATGAGAATACCTCCGTTATCTGAAAGGTAAATATGTTATATCAGTATTTATTCAGTTCTTGGTTTCTTGTCCTGTTTAAATCTTAACTATTATAAAGCTTTAAACACAAAGTGAAAAATGTGAAATCGAAAATAACAGTCACGAGCAGGATTCGAACCTGCATCTGTTGGATACCGTCCAGATGCTTCGCCAATTCAGCCATCGTGACCCTTGCTCCTGACTGCTAATTTCGACAACACATTCATACTTAACGTCTTTGGGTGACGCCTGCACCATCTGTCGGAAGTATTTTCATACATTATACCGACCAGGTAAACTTAATTTTACAATTAAGATTTTACCTAATAATGACGCAAACCCTATAAATATTCAGATATTTTTATATATATTTTTAGCATTTGACATGCTTAGCAACATACATTAAACACAAAGTGAAAAATGTGAAATCGAAAATAACAGTCACGAGCAGGATTCGAACCTGCATCTACTGGATACCGTCCAGATGCTTTGCCAATTCAGCCATCGTGACCTTTGCTCCTGACTGCTAATTTCGACAACACATTCATACTTAACGTCTTTGGGTGACGCCTGCACCATCTGTCGGAAGTATTTTCATACATTATACCGACCCGAGTAGATGGGAGTAATATCAGTGCGTTTGAAATGCGCTTGATAACTGCAGAAAATCTGTGGAGTTAGGCTGACTGATTGCATTCGTAATGACGACGTAAGTGGGCGAGTAGGTCTGAAAGAGAGTATTGGTGTAAATATGCGAAAGAGAATGCTCCGATGCTTCGGACATGAAGAAAGAATGCCAGACGAGCGATTGGTTAAGAAGATATGCAATGAGAAAGTGGAAAGATGTAGGTACTGGGGGAGAACGAGACTAACCCACTTAGTCCAAATTGATCATGTATTGAAGGAAGCTGGTCTCCGAAACCGGCGAACGTTTATGAAGAGAATTGAGGAAGCGAGAGTTGTATGCAAGAATAGAGCTTTTTGGCACTCTGTTTTCTCTGGCTGGGGTAGCCAGAGAAGAGAAGCAAGGGAGATAGCGTGATGATAAGTAAAGTAACTTATATTTAATTCTTAATTATAAAAGTATGTTGTTTTAAATTATCTTAAGTTTTGTTTCATAATAATCACATGTTCGCTTACTGAAACACAGTTTTCACAGCATTATCCCGATAAGCGAACACAATTTTGAAGTTAAAATTTACAAGGTTTTTTAAAGGAAGCATGTATTTAGATATTTTTTATATATATTTTTTGGCATTTGACATGCTTAGCACTATACATTAAACACAAAGTGAAAAATGTGAAATCGAAAATAACAGTCAGGAGCAGGATTTGAACCTGCATCTTCTGGATACCGTCCAGATGCTTTACCAATTCTTAATTGTAAAATTAAGTTTACCTGGTCGGTATAATGTATGAAAATACGTCCGACAGATGGCGCAGGCGTCACCCAAAGACGTTAAGTATGATGTGTTATCGAAATTAGCAGTCAGGAGCAATTGTCAGGATTGCTGAATTGGTAAAGCATCTGGACGGTATCCAGAAGATGCAGGTTCAAATCCTGCTCCTGACTGTTATTTTCGATTTCACATTTTTCACTTTGTGTTTAAGGAAGCATGTGTTCGTAAACTGAATAATACATTGTTGAACCATTTATCACATCATATTTTTGACTATTGAAGGTCTAGTTTATGTACTCTGAAACAAAATGAAAAAGCAAAATTCGCAACTGCATGCTGGTTGGCGAGCACTTGTTCGCCAATTGGTGTAATTGACAAATTTGCATGCCGGTTGGCGTACACCCAATTTTTATTACAAATAAGTTAATCTAATACAAAAACTCTATAAAATACCTTTTAACATTTAATATTAAATCTAACTAAATATTAAACGTTAATATAAAATAACAAAAAAAATATTAAATTTACGATTAATCTCGAGCGCCCTCGTAAATTTTTTTGTCATTTTTCACACTTCCACTCACCTTTGAATAACAGGATATATTGAGCGGCTAATCCCCAGCTATAGATTTATGGTCTTATTCATAATAACTTATCGGAGGTTTAAAAGCTCGCTAAAAGTAGATTGTCAAAAAGTGTTATTCATAATCGTTCGATAACGCTAAAACGTTTATTAACTCTCCGATATAGTCTCCTTGATTTATACAAGCTAGTAGCCTACTATAAACCTTCGGTAAGCGTATATTAGCAAAAAAACATGGCTGATTTTGGTCAGCTGATTATGATGTCTGAAATGACAATTTATTGTGTATTGACATTGATTTCTAATAGGTACATCCGACACGCATAATCTCATTTTTGTTGTTATAAGAAGTTTACGTTTACGATTTTACGTTAATTTTCTTAAATATGCAAGCTTTACAAACCCTGCAAAGTATGGCAGTGATTGAAAATCATGTCATCAATCGGCGCAGAAAAGTGTATCGGCAAAGAGGAAATCCTTTTTCTTTATGTATGGTATGAGGAATTCCGGGGTGCGGGTCGGGATACCTCCGCGTTGGGGCACCCTGGGCAGCGCCGTGAACTCGTCGCGGCAACAGTGCCTTCTGCGAGGAGGTTATCTCGCGGAAGGAAGCGGCGGAGAGGGCCAGGGAGGATTCTTCCGCTGACCCAAAACCGCCGCCAGCGACTGGGGCGGCGCAGGCGCGAGTAATTGCGCAGCTAGGGCGGCTAGCTGAGGCTGCGGGTGGATGGACTGGGGAACGTCCGCCACCCGCAAGGCCTCCCGCGAAGGTGCGGCGCTCCGTGTGCGGATGCGTCGCACCTTCGTCGCTCAGTAGAGGATACCCGAAAAGGTAAGCCGCCGGCGGGCCACTGAAGTAATCCAACACAGTACCAGTGGTCCGTCAACACGGCGGGTTTCTTTAGTGAGTGCGGGCCCCACACTACTCTGTTCGTTGCCCTGAACGACGGGGTGTGCGGTTAAATTTAGTTCGCGAAGACTTGCAGCTTTTAATATTATCATTCATTTTAAAATAATTTTAAATAATAAATCGTAATAATTTTATCTTCTTGTTAGTTGTTTATGTATCTTCTTATCTTCTTGTTTAATGGTTTTTATTGTGGCAGTGTGAGTACAATTTCGCTGTTGTTTATGTAATAATTTTATTATTTTTGTTAATGTGATACAATCAAAAATTAAAACGTTTGACAATGACAAGTATAAACTTATGAAAATATTTTTCTACCATTCACATTTCACCATTTTTTCTAAGAAATTGCAACATTATGTACATTAAAGACATTTTAGTTATCGGAGGTTTATCAAACGATTATGAATAAAGATTTTTATCCAACGTTTGATAGGCTTAAAAGACGTCTTAACTAATATAGGTTTATACCTTCGATAAGCATTTGTTATGAATAAGACCATTAGTCTTTTGCTTTAAAATCGGTGCAGTATTACCACTCAACTATCTTAAAACCGTATAAGACATATATCTAGGTATTATTTCAGCTATGAATACTATTGTCAAGATTTTAAAGTATGTAGTCGAGCAAATGTCCGGGTACCGGACCTGTGCGCGCTACCGGATCAATGACCCTATACAGTCGTGGTCAACTAATTAGGGACAATCTCTAGTCGAGCCAAATTGTGAATTATTTTTTTATTTTCCAACGAGTCTTAACAATATTCCATGTCTTTTACATGTAAGTATAATTAGTCATTGATGTGCCTGATTATACAAACAATAACAACTTCTTAAACCTTAAACCCCCTTACAGTATACGAGTAGCTGATAGATTATCATAGTGCTATTTGTTCAAAGAATGCTGGCTGGCCATTTAATTAGGGACACTGAGGTTTGCGTTCTAATTTCAGAATTTGAATCTTAATACTTTTTTATTTCCTCTCTTATTGTTTTGTGGTAGTTTTGGCGGCAATCCAGATTTTTAATTTTAAGTTTTGAGAATTATTTTGAAGAAAAATGGGCAAAAATAAAAGTTGCGATCCAACACTACGAAAAATTATCATGAAGTTTGTCGAGCGTGGTTGGTCATACCGAAGGATAGCACAACATTTAAATTGTTCAAAAACTATGGCATGCAATGCAGTGCAACATTTCAGGCGCTATAACACAGCTTTAAATGTGTCCAGAACAAAAAGATCGAGAAAAACAACTCCGCAAGAAGATAGAATGATAACCAGGTTAGCTAGGAAAGATCCGTTTCTAGGCTCTATTTTAATAAAACACGAAGTGTTTGGGGCAGACGAAAGAGCCGGTGTATCAGCGAAGACCGTTCGACGACGTCTGGTAGAAGCAAGGTTGTTCGGAAGAGTGGCTCGCAAAGTACCGTTGTTGAAGAAAGAACATGGAAAATGCTCGTTTGGCGTTTGCACGTAAGTATGGACATTGGACCTACGCCCAATGGCAACATGCATTATTCTCTGACGAGACCAAGGTTAATTTGATTTCTTCAGATGGAAGGCAATATGTACGGCGTCCTGTAAAAGCGGAAATGAAAACATTAAAATGTGGGGTTCATTTTCTGGACGTGCGAGTGGGACCTGTGAGGAAAGTTCAGGGTAACTTAGACCAACATCAATACAAGGCAATATTGGAAGAAACTATGCTTCCCTATGCTGAGGAGCATCTCCCTATTATATGGACGTTTCAGCAGGATAAAGACCCGAAACATACCGCCCGTTCAGTCAAGTCGTTTCTTACCAGTCAGTCAGTATCGGTGCTAGATTTGCCAGCAGACCTCAACCCAACTGAGCACTTTTGGCACGAAATCAAGAAAAAAGTTGCCATTTATCTTACTACAACTTTAGATGAACTTAATGAACTTTTCTTTTACTGGGTATTGATTTTACACGTAATAAAATGGAGCTGTTAAAGATATTATAATACTGCAGATTTTAGTTTTGTTTAACTCTATTTTTCATTATACTTTACTGTCCTTAATTAAATGTCCAGCTACAGAATTCTACCTTAAAATTTAATACATGTTTAACCTTTGATATTAAATATGTTTATCTATTTATTTAATCTTTTATTTACAGCCATTTATAGCATAATAATCGGACCAAATTTTGCAAATAATAGGTGCTGAGAAATCAATAATTATATTTATATGTACATAACCGGTTATAGCTCTTCACTATCTTGAATGTTCCTAATTAGTTGACCACGACTGTATGTTTTATCCTGCTACTATTTGGGAACCTGCTATATAAACTAGCATTTGCCTGCAGCGGAGATGTGAGCAGATTAGTGTTATATATTATCTAGCTGTAACAGAGCTGTGTCTGTACATTTAAGATATATAAGAGAAAAAAATAGTTTATTAAGCTATATAGGCGTGTCAGAACATAGAAAATTTTTTTTAGATTTTTTGTCTGTTTGTTCGTTCGCGCATTACGCAAAAACTACTGAACGGATTTCGATGCAACAAATTTTTTATTTTATAGCTCTTGATTAGACTTAAATACTGGTATACATTATATCCCGCTACTATATCGGGAATCTGAGATATTAGCCAAAATCTTGCTTTTAGCTGCGGCGGAGCTGCTGGCAAAGGCTAGTCTTTTATATTAAGATACCTAAATTGCATATCAATTGCATTAATGGCAATATGGTTTAAATATGAACTTCTTGTAACAATTACAAATTATTTGTGAATGTGGAAAAAGAGAACTTTAGTGTGAGTAGGATTCGAACCTCCGTCCTTTCCAATCCGGGAAAGTGTTCTAAGCCGCTAAGCTATCGCACTGGCCAACGGCCATACCCAATCTCCACATCACATTTATCTTTACGACCAACACCACATATCGGATGCATTAACAGGATTCAAAGAGATGCAGGTTTGAATCCCGCTCGCACCAATTCTCTTCTCCCACATTCACAAATAATTTGTTGTTGTTTTGTTAAAATACCTGAGCATGTCAAGTGATAAAATACAGATCAAAATGTTCTTGTAACAATTTTCGGGAATTAGGTCGTACACAACACAATTATTGATGCAAAATATTTGTGTCAAACCTGTGTATAATTTGTGGATGTTAATTGTTTGTTTTGTCTATTACCAAATTCAGGACCCAGGAATGAGGGGGGCTCAAGACCGCTTCGTAGGGCACTCCCTTAGGGTGAATGTTGATAGACTGACAAATAGATATGATATATGATGGTTGTTTGATAAAGGCCACCTTAATAGATTATTACCAAGTATTAAGAATAAAAAATGGGGAATACCCCTAATAAGAGGATTTAGATTATATTACTTACTTACTTATCATCATGCCATTTCCCTTGCGGGGTAGGAAATATTATATTGTAGATTGTATTAGAAAAGGGAAAAAAATATTAGAGCTATTGTTTTGGTAAGACTTAGCTGGTTTATTACACATAACATAATGTTGTTAAATTATATATTTAATTCCAGGAACCATTATTTCAGGAACCGTTAGGTATATTTCTAGGATATTTTATTTGTTGAAAAGGTGACACTGCACTAAGGATTATCCTCGAGTCGCAAGGGACTTTACAAACATACAATTTCACGGACACAAAGTACACCCAGCAACAACACTATGACTGGAGGCCAGGATCTAAGCCACTCCGGCATCGGTGCATCAGTATAAACATCAGCAATAATAAGTTTTAAAGAATATTATAATTATTGTTCTATATCCAGATGTATTTTGTATCCATTTAATGTATTTGATAAGTCCCTGACACAGGAAATATTGTTTTAGTTCTAAGTGTTGCTTTTTCTAAAAAAATATATGCAAATATGTAGGTACCTGCTTAGTTGCAATCAAAAGCAAAAATAATATATGTAGTTTATAATTTCTAAAATAACATAATAACTCTGCTCCTAGTTCATAGGTAGTGATTACTACTTACAATGAAGAGACTCCCTTTAGTTAGCCCCACTAATTTCATATTATAATTTGAATGTACACATTTAGAATTAACACACAGAATTAGAACATTTAGTTTCTTGGTTTTTGTTTCTTAGGTTCCCGCCATAAGGAGTACAATGTTTCATCAAATTAACACATAATACTCACTCAAACTCAACCTCGTAGAGTAATAATGTTTTGTGCACTCAACTCACTGAAAAAATATTGTTCTTCAAAGAGTAGAATAATCTAAAAAAAGCTTTTCTTTGTACAGAAAAAAGAAAAAACGGTCCTAATCTTAGATAAAGGGTTTACTATCCTTTAATTAAGGTCCTAGTAGTGAGATATCAGTTACGATCAAAGAGTATAAATATACTAAAGAAGAGTCGGAACTTCTATACTTTGTCGTCTATCGGGCTCTCTTGAGTAATATTGTTCTGTGATCGGGCTAATGCATGAATGGGCGCTAGCTCTTATGTTGCTAAAAGAAAAAACTCACATTCGTTCCGCATGTCAGTCAAGTCAACATGTCAAACTACAATTTATTTGACACTTGACAGCAGGGACATACTTTGTAGTGTTGTCCTTTATAGAATATATTATCGATATCGATACTTTTAAAAATCTTAACGATATTTTAAAAAAATAACCTTTTTATTGGTTAATTTCGTTTTGGCTCTATATAGTAATAAATAACAATGTTGATTGGGATTGCTTTAATATTTAAAATCTCAAACACATTAAATATCAGACATATAAAAATATATAAAACGGCTGTTTCTCAAGCAGCACTGTAATTATAAGTGACTGTTTTTGAATATGAGTTATCAGGCCAGAAAATATTTTTTGTAAATTCCTTGAAAAGCCAAAGCATGGTTTGCTGTTATCAGTCCTGGATTAGCCAATAAGCAATATAAGCAGTTGCTTAGGGCATGCCGACTACCACCGAAGGAATGTAACATAGTTCCAGTGGCCCGCCAATAAAGGCGGAGAGACGGCGCACGGCGGGTTTCTTTAGTGGGTGAGGGCCCCACACTACCATGTTCGTTGCCCTGAACGACGGAGTGTGCAGTTAGGAACATTTTTTCCCGCCTTAGCAAAACAATAAAAAAAAAATAAAAAAAAGGGCATCCCGACTGGTGCCCAGAGACGACCGAGAAAAAAAACGAGCACACGAAAGTGTAAGCAATTACAAAATTCGCGCGTTTTAAATATTGTCGTTGACATTCGGTTCGGTCGCAGTCATGACCTCACTTCCACTCGCTAGGTCGTAAGTGGTCAAATTAGCATTTAATAAATAAATAAAAAAGTTTTGGTTTCTAATAATAATTAATTAATTATTCTATCCCTATTCTGCCTACATATCTTTTTCGTCCTTCATATATACAGGTACGTTAATGTTATTCTGTGATACAGGGTCTGTCGTAAATAATGGATAACCCGTTAATTGGAGGGAATTTCCAGATATCAAGCTGCAAGAAAATCGAGTTTTTACTTTAGGGTTGCCAATGGTATGAAAATAGTAAACATTATTGTATTTTTTTTTCATTTTAATTATTTGCTCATTCATTCGGTTACCATTTCAACAAAATACCTTATTTTTATGTACTTATTTTGTAACTGACTCCTGAATACTTGTATTATTTTATTACATTACTATTTTAGAGATTATTACTGTAAAATACCTTTTGTGTTTTTATCGTTATGTTGTATTTCTTGAGGGCCCTTTGTTGTCATGTTTGTTCATTTTTTCAACATGTGAAATCATGTTGCGCAAACCCCACCTAGCATGGGATAAGGGCAAGAGGAACAACACATACATATTCTACCTACGATGCATAGGTATTAACATCTCAGCTCACTTAAGGATAGGGGGGCCCACAGGGGAAGATTTCTTAGGCATCAAGTTACCTTAATCCGGCACTGGCTGTTATCAGATCTCCTCTAGATCACTTTCATTACCAAGGTCTTGGAATCCATCTACTCTATCAATAGTAGTGTTTTAAATTAGCCTCCTTTTAGGGCCATTTCGTCAAATAAAATAACACCTAAAGTACCACCTGCTCACAGAAAATTAGCTTGAAACAATGGTAGGTAATTCTACTGTTGTGTTTCTTATGAGTAAGAGAGCTGGAGGCCCGACCTTCCTCTTATTTTCTTCTTACTATCCATCCTCTCTATGAAAAGATAAAAAATTAAATTAATGCAAATGAATTTACTATTAATTTGCTTTTATTTTTTATTTTTGATGACAATTGTGATGTTTGACATTGCTACGGATGGTAAAAATATTGAGCGAGTGCCTTTAGGTGCAATTTTGTCCGTGTGGTGACGGACCTTAGTCCGTAAGAATACAAGTGTCACCACCCCATTCTTTCCCACGGGTGTCGTATGAGGCGACTAAGGGAAGTATGCAATTATCATCCATTGCATGTCTGGTGGAAGGGCTGGGTACCAAGTGGGAGTACTCAGTTGGTATCGGGCCCGAGCGGGTTGGTACCACCATCTCCCGTGTGACCAGCCATGAAGCGCATCGTTGCGTTTTGGCTGTAGCAGGCGATAGCCGTTTATTCTTTCATTTCATATCGGTGAAATGAAATAGTGAGCAGCGGCTTGACAATACTCTCGGTATAGTTGAGTCCATGAGCGACGGTTACCGTTTACCATCAGATGGGCCGTGGCCCGTCTGCCATGACATGCAATGAAAAAAAAATATTCAAAAATGTGTGAAACATGGGCTATTTATGAATATTTATAGTTTCTCAAGAACGATATAAGAAAAAAAAAATCGGGTTATATGACAGAAACGAAGATCCTTGATCTGTTCATGATAAAGAGCCGGTTTTTAACACTAATCTATCTTCATCCAGGGGAAATTTAGCCAAAAATCATCGTTTTCACCTATTTTTCGGCCGAATCGATAACCACAATATTCAGACCTTTTGTAATGCATGTTGGTACTTTTCACCGCAATAACAGAACTAAATACGCCAATAAATCACATAAATAAAACGATGTAATCTTTAAACAAATACAAAAGCCGTAATTTCATAAATTTTCATCTTTAGATTTGACAAAGAGAAAGAGCTTTTGGTTGTCATAAATGTATACTTATTGAATGTACTCTGTGGACTTTGGCTTCTATTGACTGAGAGTTTTGGCGGGAACATGAAGAAGATCATGTCGTCGCTCTGAATTATTTTCCTAAACTTGTGTTATTTCAAGTATTAATGTGTAAAAGTGGTGGCCTTTTGCTTATTAACTATTTGTGTATGTGCATAAGTGCTGGCAAGTGATGTAATGCGACATAACGTGTTTCTTTCTGTTGTTTCCAAAACTCCATAGAAGCTTCAGTAAGGTTGCCATCGTTTTACTGTAGCGTGACTTTGACTTGACTGACTTTATATGACTGACTTCAACTACGACTTGTTTGATGAATTAATCTAGTTTGGAGAATAATGATGTTTATAAGTTACTGTTAGGCTGATGGTTCTGCCAATGCCTTAAAAGAAATATAAAAAAAAATATATATATTCTATTGACTGACATCTGTCATAGCCAGTAGGCTTGGAGAAAAGCGTTATTTTTCGATTGTCGTGACTGTCGTTCCTGTGACAAAAAAGTCACAGTGACAAATCAACGTGATTTTGTCACGTCGATTACTCGGTCACACCTGTCACTTTCTGGTTATACGTACTTACTCCTGGCACCGATACTTTTGCAATGGCCCTTCGGGCAGTTTCATCCGTGTTCGTTACAAGGTCGTTCCATGGGTCGTTCGGTCGTTCCATGTTACGTATTGTCGTGATGTGAGTGACAAAGGCAACTATTGGTATTTATACTACTGAAGTTCTTGGGGAACGTAGGAACAATATACGTGATTTTGAAACGTTGTTACTTCGCGCTAAGTAATAACGACATGTTTTAACGACTGATTGCAGTGATTTTTTTCGTCGTGACGTTATTTATCACCCACCTTTTAGCCAGTACGCGCTAGACAAGAGCATTATTTTTTGCTTCGGTCTATAGAATAAATAGGGTAGTAGAAGTTTCGTGTGCCTGGTTACGATACGAAATATGAGGTCACTCACTCTATTCGGTTGACCAAAGCACAGACTAATTAGTGTGTCCCACAGACGGAGCACTGCCGAACAAAAAAGCCCGACTTATTGTTGTTCTTTAAAATTAAATCTCTTTTTGAAGGAAGTATAAATGAAAATGTCATCTATATACTATTATTAAGCTGTAATGGAGCTGTATCTGTACATTTAAGATATTTGAGAAAAAAAAATACTGTAATAGGTTATATAGGCATGTCTAAACACAAAACATTTTTTTTTAGAATTTTTGTGTGTTTATCGGTTTGTTTGTTCGCGCATCACGCAAAATCTACTAGACGGATATTGATGCAACTTTTTTTATTTGATACCTCTCGTTTAAACTTAAAAACTGGTATACATTTTATCTCGCTACTATATCGGGAACCGAGGAGATGTAACCTAAAAATTGCTTTTGGCTGCAAAGGATAGTTTTATTTAAAGATAGCAATTTAAAATTACAGTCGCATAGTTCTAACAATGATCCTGTAAATCTTTGTACTGTGGCAATACGTGAATGCTTGAATATTCATACAAGAATCTATACTGCTCAGGCAGGGTAACAAGAAAACTATTAACAAAATACAAATGTCGGCAATGTAAAGAAGATTTAACCACAAATAAAACGGATGCACATAAGTGGGTTTCTCAAAGGGAATTTGACAAAATGAAGAGCAGCCGAATATGCATCTGAACATGTGGTTATATGTTTTTAAGGACAATAATCAAAGAGACAAATTTGTTCTTGGACTCAAATGCACATAAAAACGAAATTGCAGTTAATATTTGTAATAAAGTACAAAAAAGTGTGCATTTGAGTTCGTTACGTGCCAAAAGCATAAAAATGAAATTATTCAAGCCTTCATTTTTGTAGCGAGATTGGTTATATACAATTAGTGCAATACTATTACTAATATATTAAAGGTATCCGACATTGTTAGACTTTAGAACACAATAGAAAACATGAGTAACACGTGTAAGAGTGCAATGTGCACATCGCTTAAAAATGCCTAGTTTGTCTATGGCTGTCTGTAGTCTATACTCGTCGTAACATTTTCTACTGCACTGAGTTAACTTTACTAAGATGGCGAAATAAGCTTGTAGTATTGAGAGCATGTAGCATTCCTATAATAAAAGATTTCTCCATATAAACACTTTTCCTTCTCTGGTGTCCCCATATACCCCAATAGGTTATGGGCCCAGACAAGGAAAGTAGAGGCGAGTAGAAAGACAAAGTGGATTCGAGTAAGTCGCGGTGCAGCAAAGGTTGGAGTCCTGCGTGGCAACGTGGTTCGAGGAAACTTGGTGGCGAGAGCGGCGTTTACGTCTTACTTCATACTTGCGAGGTGTGTTGATTAAGCAGCGTGCAATATGTCGAGTTCAGAGTTAAATAAGTCGACGATTCTTTTAAATGGTCGCAACTGGCAGGCGTGGCGTTTTCAAACGCAGATTGTTCTTCGTTCGAAGAAACTACTAGAGATTGTTTTGGGCAAAGAGGTGAGGCCTAAAGAAGAGAGTAAAACACAAGAATCATGGGATGACAGAGAGATAAAAGCCCAGGAGGTGATTGTCACCAGGGTGGAAGAGACAGTTATGAGATATTTGATTTCTTGTACCAGTAGTGCAGATATGTGGAAGAAGTTGGTAACCATATATGAACCATCTTCAAAGGTGGGTGTTCATCTACTTCAACAGAAGTTTTTCAACTTGGCCTTCGAAGAACCAGTCGCTGTATTCATGGCGAACGTGGAGGAGTGCATGACCCAGATTCAAGCAGCAGGTGAGAAAGTTTCGGAGAAGATGGCCATAACAAAGATACTGATGTCCCTACCAGAGAAATACAAGCATTTTATATCTGCATGGGAGAGCATGTCAGAAGAGAAGCAAAGCTTGCAGGCGCTGACCGGGCGGTTGTTGGTCGAAGAGGAGCGTAGTGGAAGTACAGCCAGCACAGCACCTCAAGACTCAGCGTTAGTGGTGGGTATGCGGCATCCTATTAAATGCTATGAGTGTGGTAAAGTAGGTCATAAGATAAGTGAATGTAGGTATAGAAAGTGTTTTAATTGTCAGAAAAGAGGTCATTTAATTAAAGATTGTTTATTGCTAAAGAGTAAGTCATATGAAAAGAGTAACTGTTATGAGAAAAATAATTTAAGTGCTAAGAATAAGCCTAAAGAGAGAAGTAAGAGTTCAAAATATGAATCTTTTGTATGCCATTCTACTAGGGAAATGGAGTGTAATTATTCTTTTGATTCAAAATGTTTCTTTTTGATTCCGGTGCTAGTGACCACATGTGTTTTATTAAAGAGTATTTTACAGAGTTATGTGAGTTAAATGCTAAGAGATTTGTGACAATAGGAGATGGTACTAAGCTAGAGGTTTTAGGAACAGGAAAGGTTATTGTGTGGGCCTTTGATGGTTCTAGTTATGTTTCCCGTATGTTGGAGAATGTTCTGTATGTACCTAACCTTAAAGTAAACTTATTCTCTTTAGCATCAGCTGTTAATAAAGGTCACACAATGGTATCAGATTCTAATGGATGTAAGTTGTATAAAAATAATTCAGTAACAGCCATAGCTGACAAGTTTGACAACATGTATATAATGAGATTTAAATTAAATAATGTAGCTTTGGTAACTTTAACAGATTGGCATATTAAGTTTGCACACCAAAATTATAAGTATGTTAAAGAGTTTTTAGATTTAAGAGGTATTAAATATGAAGGGCAGATTGATCAGTGCTTACCATGTATCCAAGGAAAACAGCATAGGTTACCGTTTAGTCAGAGTAATAGTAGGTCAGTTAAACCAGGTGAACTTATACATATGGATTTGTGCGGACCGATGGAGGTAGTATCTGTGGGTGGTTCCTCACATTTCCTTCTGTTTAAAGATGATTATAGCAGTTTTAGGTTTGTTTATTTTATAAATAGTAAGTATGAAACTAAAGAGAAAATTGAAGAATTTCTAGAGATGTTTGAAAATGAGTTTACATGTAAAATAAAGCGTTTTCGTTCAGATAATGGCACAGAGTTTGTTAATAGAGCAGTAGAGAATTTATTTAAAAGGAGAGGCATAATACATGAGTTAACAGTAAGTTACACACCTGAGCAAAATGGCAAAATAGAACGAGAAATGCGTTCAATTGTAGAATCTGCAAGAACATTAATTATTCAGTCAGGTCTAGGAAAGGAACTTTGGGCTGAAGCTGTGTTTACAGCGGTATTTACAATAAATCGTACAGGTAAAAGTAAAGTTAGAGACAAAACCCCATATGAGTTGTTGTATAACAAGAGTTTTGATGTTACACTGTTAAGAGATTTTGGTGCTACTGTATGTACACATGTACCAAAACAACACAGATTGAAGTGGGACCCAAAGGGAAAATTAGGATTTTTTGTGGGATATGGTTTACATACCAAAGGGTACAGAGTATGGTATCCAGACACAAGAAGAGTACAAACTCATAGGGATATTGTATTTGTTAAGAAGAAAGTAGAAGTAAAGAAGAATAACTCAGGCAATGCAATAATAGAGAATGAGGATGAAATAGAGAATAAAGAATTGATAGAAAATGTTAGAGAAGAAAAAGAAGAGGACGAGACAAGAAGCATTGCAGAAGATATTGTATCAAGTGAAATAGACATGATGGAAGAGTAATTAGATGAAGAGTTTTTAGATGCAGAAGAAGATATTCTTGAAGATAAAGAAAAGAAGAATTCTAGAAGTAAGAGACAAGTGAAAAAGCCGGCGTGGACTAAAAATTATGATTTAGCAATGATAGCGCAAGGAGAAGAAGAACAGTTGACTTATGAAGAGGCAATGAATGGAAAAGCCAAAAGGGATGAAAGAAGATGGTAAAGTCTTAAAATTACAGCGCTCTCTATATGGTTTGAAGAAATCTCCATGATATTGGAATGAGAAGTTTAATCAATTTATGATTAAGGAAGGGTTTGAAAGAAGTAAATGTGACTACTGTCTATATTATAAAAAGGATAAGAAGTTTTATGTTCTATTATACGTTGATGATTTGATCTTAATTTGTGAAGACAAGCAAAAGATAAATAAATTAAAAGAAGCCTTACAAAGAAGATTTGAAATGAAAGATTTAGGGGGTGATAATATAAAATATCTGGGAATAAATATTACTAGGAAGAAAGATGTCATTGAATTAAACCAAGAGCAGTATTTAAAAGATTTGTTAAAGAAATATAAGATGGAAAAATGTAAATCTGTGTCAACACCTATAGAACAAGGCTTAGTGTTACATAAAGAAGAATCTTTAAATAAAGAATTAATTAAAAGATGCAGACAGTTAATAGGAAGTCTCATGTATGCAATGTTAGGAACACGTCCTGATTTATGTTATGCATTGAGCTACTTAAGTCGTTTCCAAAGTTGTGGTAATGAGAGTTTATGGAAAGCATTAAAGAGAGTTTTAAGGTATATTAAGGGAACAGTAGGATTAAAATTAGTTTATAGAAATGGTATAAATGTGCAGTTAGAAGGGTATACAGACGCTGATTGGGCAGGGGATCAAGGTGATAGGAAATCTACATCGGGGTATGTCATGAAAGTTTTTGGTAATACAGTGTCTTGGTCCTCAAACAAACAACAGTGTGTATCTTTATCAAGTACAGAATCGGAGTATATAGCATTGGCAAAGGGAATAGCAGAGGGTTGTTGGATAAGGAATTTATTAAAAGAAATAAGAGTTGATTGTAAAAGTTTTATTATTAACATTGATAATCAATCTGCAATTCATGTTGCCAAGAACCCAGAGTATCACAAGCGCCTGAAACATATAGATATTAAGTATCATTTTGTAAGACAGCAGGTTGAATATAAAATTGTATGTTTGAAGTATGTACCATCAGGAGATCAGCTTGCTGATATGTGTACTAAGAGTCTAGGCAGAGTTGTTTTTGTGAAGTTAAGAGAAATGTTATTTTCTTAAATGTTTCTTTTGTAACTATTAGTTTTGAAAGTTAAAAAAGGGAGCAGCTTTGTTTTCAGTTTTTATGTAGAGTGAATGTTATAGTGTTTTGTTCACAATTTTCATTGGAGTTTTGGCTTTGTGTTACTTATGTAGTTATAGTATTACCTATATACTATTGTAGTTTTTGATTGAGTGATGTACACATTGAGGAAGGGTGTAAGAGTGCAATGTGCATGTAACATTTTCTACTGCACTGAGTTAACTTTACTAAGATGGCGAAATAAGCTTGTAGTATTGAGAGCATGTAGCATTCCTATAATAAAAGATTTCTCCATATAAACACTTTTCCTTCTCTGGTGTCCCCATATACCCCAATAACACGCCAGTTATGCTAGTCAAAGCTTATGTAGTCAAAGTTTAAAAAAATGTGTAAAAACACAAATAAATAATTATATAGTTATTAACAAAAGTATTTTTATTTACCTGTTCCTTTATAAAAATAGTCGGAATAGCAGGGTTTGAAATTATCAAGATTATTCAGTAATTTGAATTATTGTTTCAAATTACAGGATATTTTGGTAATTTCGAACTTTCAATAATAATACATAGGTAGCCTACAGGATCCCACTGTAACATCAGGCTGTATGGTATCTGCCTTTGCCTAATTGATACAGTAGTTAATATAAATAAAAACCGCATCAACTGTCAAACTTCATTTGTCCCTAGCCAATCACAAGCAGGTTGCTATGTCCAAAAATTTTACAGGAGACATGACCTTCAGATTCGTAGTATCATAGAGTAAAGTAAGTAGTATCTCTAACTATTCTGTGGTTCTGTGGTATAAACTGTCAAAGAGTTTTGGCGGGAACACGAAGAAGATCATGTCACAACAAGAGCCATTAAACAAGAAGAAGAAGATCATGTCGTCGCTCTGCATTATTTTTCTAAACTAGTGTTATTTCAAGTATTAATGTGTAAAAGTGGTGGCCTTTTGCTTATTAACTATTTGTGTATGTGCATAAGTGTTGGCAAGTGATGTAATGCGAAATAACGTGGTTTATCCTGTTGTCTCCAAAACTCCATAGAAGCTTCAGTAAGATCGCCATCGTCTTACTGGAGTGGGACTTTGACTTGACTGACTAATTTTATATGACTGACTTGGACTATGACTTGTTTTATGAACTAAACTTACGTGTGATGAGAGAATAACGATGCTTATAAGTTACTGTTAGGCTGATGGTTCTTCCATTGCCATAAACAAACAAAAAAAAAATATAAACTGTCAAAGATGAAATTTACCAATGATCACAATCTCAAAATAATATAATCAAATCAAATTATATAGAACTCGAATTTCATTCCATTCGGATTTTTAACATAATATTTTCTCTTTATTGCGAATCCGTGCGTTCTGTGTCCGTAAGTCGGGCTACTATTGTAGTAATACTGCATAAACGTAGTGTTATAGGCTCTTTGATACTGCAGTTCTAATAGCTAGACTACGTCATACCGGGTCAATCATAATCTGATCATAATCATACTATAAGCCTATCGTTTTAACGTAAAGCCACCGGAAACGATGGAAAGCAACGGAAAGGGGAATGTTAGAAGTTAATTATGATTTTATAGTTGCTTCCATGCAAGTTTTACGTACTAAAATAAAAAAAAACCAAAGATGAAACCTGTAAGTAATAAATAATAATAATTCACTGCTATAACTAACATACTATAAACCAGGGGTTACCAAAGTGTGCGCCGCGGCGCGCCCTGGTGCGCCGTGGAAAGCGAAGAAAGGCGCCGTGAAGCGATTCTCTTTACCATTTTCCGAAACCTTAACTTAAGACCTTTTGAATTTTTTCTTTGCCAATTTTACATTTTTTAAATCTAGATTGTGGATGTTAATTTTTGTTTATATCTAACTAACTGCTATCATTGTACCTATCTATTTCAACCTGCTAGATAGTTTAGAGCACCGAGACAAAATAATAAACATGTAAGTGCACCGTGGACTGAAAAAGATTGGGAACCCCTGCTATAAACCGTACAAAACAGAAAACTATAAGTGATAATCATCAAGCATACACAATCATGTATGCTGGGTAATTGTTATTACCAAAGTAAATGTTCAAAATAACAAAGTAGTATAAAAGAACACACCATTTGTACCAAAATTATATCCAAACATTATTTTCATATAATATGTGTATAAATTTTTTCAGCTACTAGAATGCAAAGTGGAATTACACAAATTAGAGTTGTACAAATGTGACCAGTGCACAATTTTGTATTACAATCAGGAAGACTTGACTAGACATGTAAATGAGCACTATGAGATGTATCAAACCCATGTAAGCCAACTTTGCCAAATATATTATCTACATATCATATATTGTTTTTATTGTAAGCACTTTACACACTTGGCTAGTTACCAGAACATAGTGTGACAATGTGGAATAAAAAATGAGCCACAAAGGGAGTTCAATCTAATGGCTATCATTTTTTATTTCACATTTTGTAACTTTATGTGTTGACTAGCCTTTGCCTAGCCAAAAGCTAGTTTTTGAGTTATATCTCAGGATCCCAATATAGTAGCAGAATAAAATGTATACCAGTTTTTAAGTCTAATCGAGAGCTATCAAATAAAAAAAGTGGCATCAAAATTCGTTCATGAGTTTTTGCGTGATGCGCGAACAAACAAACAGATAAACTCGTGGCGTAGTCGGTAGTGTAACCGACTTCCGTGCACGAGGTTGTGGGTTCGGTTCCCACTCAGGACAATTATTTGTGTGATGAACACATATATTTGTACTGCGTCTGGGTATTTTCTATCTATTATATGTATATATTTACAAAAAAAAAAGTAGTTATATCCGTAATCTGTTACCCATAGCACAAGCGTTAAGCTTAGTTTGGGACCAGAGTACGTTGTGTGAAATGAACGTGAATATTTATTATTTAAACAGACAAACAGACAAAAAATCTAAAAGAATCGTTTTGTGTTTAGACATGCATATATAGCCTATTACAGTTATTTTTTCTCAAATATCTTAAATGTACAGACACAGCTCTGTTACAGCTTTATAATAGTATAGATTATTTATTGTTATATAACACTGTATACATTTATCACCACATTTGATCTATACTTACTATCTATATGTGCCATATTTTGGATAGATGAGTCTAGGAGAAATTTGGAAGGCCTTGTCTGTTGATGTTTGATACTAAGTACAAGTTAGCCTTACAAAACTTACTTTATATTTTGAGATATGTCTTAGAATAAATCTTAAAATTGCTTTTCTATTTAATAAATAACTAGCAGATCCAGTTATTCATTGTGGTGGCACGCATAATTCATTGCTTAATTTTATAATTAATAAAGGGATTGTAGATGCTAGCAACACCAGAAGCATTATGGGATAGAAGGTGGATAGGTAGGATACTAAGAAGGGAATAGAAGAGGATAGTAAAGAGAGGTTTAGGGGGGGCTTTGCGCCTCTGGCGCTTTCATTCACCATAGGAAACATGCATCTTATAATGATCTTTTGTGAGAGGTACATCCCCGATCGAGCCGGCTCATTTGTGCTGGGATAAGGAAGGACGTAGGCCTCCCCAAGATAACGCCACAACATGTGTTTCGCTCATATGGGGGATAGTGCCGTAATCGCCACTCTTGGCAGGCGGGTTGGCGATCGCAGTGGATGTTGTTGATACTAGAGGGAGTGCTGCTGTCCACTCCCCCGTTATTCCCTCAGTCGGCATTTACGACTCCAATGGGTGGAGAGGGGTGGGACAATTCTAAAGCCGGCCACACACGGCAAAGAGGAGGCAAGTAAGGAAGGCTCTACAACTAGAAAAGTTAAAAGAAATTATACATTTTGAAAAAAAAAGAACCTCTAAATATCAGATAAGTAGGTATGGTTAAAAAATTTGTCTCACATTGATTGTCTACAATGATGTTGGTAAATACTTGATATCTATTTATTTAACATTTCAGATACGCAGTTCCTATGTAAAATTAAAAAAGATAAATATACTTACGTGTGATATTTGCTCGAGAGGATTTTTATATAATAAAGATTTATTATTACACAAATTGGAGCACATACGTCAATCTGTGTAAGTATTCTAATTAATATATTAATTGGTATACAGTATATGTTATTATATAGTAGTAGCTAGTAGCTATAGAAACTGGCCTATCTTCTTGTCTGTAATATGAATTAAATGTATGTCATGATTGGTTAAGTAGTGAACAGTGTGAAGAAGTAACAACAGGTGCAGGTTCAGCATACCAGTCAGTGGCGGGGGGTCATCTCCCCGTTTTTTAAGGGGTCATATAGTCAAGGTCTCGTGAGATGTTTCAAATTTGAATACAATAGTCCTTACTAATATTATGAACTATATAGATTCCGCTTGCGAATCGTGTCTGCGTGGACTTGAGTATATAATTATAAATACGTTTTTCAATGGCACACTAATTATCCCTATCTAAAATCCGAATGGGCAGGCTCGATCAGCGAAGTCGCACCCTCCCGGAAAAGATCAGCGTGTAACTACGGTAGTTACGCCTACCGTTGTGTTTAGTATGATGATTGAGAGCGCCAGTGGCCCAAACCCCATCCCTTTCCTCTCCTTATTATCCTTCCTATCCCTTACCTTGGAGATAGCCACGCGCGAGTGATACCTCTGGTGTTGCTTGCGTCTATAGGCTACTGTAACCGCTTACCATCAGGTGAGCCGTATGCTTGTTTGCCACCCACGTACAATAAAAGAAAAAATAGCTATCCCACAATGACTATATAATATAAAATATTAACAATATTTTGACGGGCCTCGTGGCGTAGTCGGTAGTGTAACAGACTTCCGTGCACGAGGTTGGGTTTGATTCCCACTCAGGACAATTATTTGTGTGATCAACACAGATATTTGTACTGCGTCTGGGTGTTTTCTATCTATTATATATGTCCATCCATCCATCAGCCTTTTAACGTCCACTGCTGGACATAGGTCTCCCCAAGAGAACGCCACAACGAGCGGTCCTGTGCTGACCACATCCAACGGCTCCCCGTAGCTTTGACCAGATCATCGGTCCATCTGGTGGGGGGCCGTCCTACGCTGCGCCGTCCGATACGTGGTCGCCACTCGAGAACCTTTCGTCCCCAACGGTTATCGGTTCGTCGAGCGATGTGGCCTGCCCATTGCCACTTCAGCATGGCAACCTGGTGGGCTATGTCGGTCACTCTCGTTCTCCTACGGATCTCCGTATTACGGATTCGATCACGTAGGGAAATACCAAGCATAGCCCGCTCCATGGCCCGCTGAGTGACTTTGAGCCTTGATATGAGGCCAACATTCAGAGACCACGTCTCTGTTCCGTATGTCATCACTGGTAACACACACTGGTCGTAGACCTTCGTTTTCAGACACTGCGGAATATTGGACGAGAAGATCTTCCTTAGCTTCCCGAACGCTGCCCAGCCGAGTTGGATTCGTCGATTGACCTCTTTCTCGAAGTTGTGCCTACCTAACTGGACTGTTTGTCCCAGGTAGACATAATGGTCAACAACTTCGAGAAGCGCACTCCCGACTAGGACCGGTGCTGAAATGACATGGACATTAGACATGACTTTCGTCTTGTCCATGTTCATTTTGAGACCCACTAGTCGGGAAACCCTGCTGAGATCATTGAGCATGGTGCCAAGGTCCTCCAGAGATTCTGCCATGACTACGATGTCGTCGGCATATCGAAGGTGAGTGATGTATTCGCCATTGATGTTGATGCCGAATCCGGTCCAGTCCAAGAGCTTGAAGACATCTTCCAATGCAGCGGTGAAGAGTTTCGGGGACATAACGTCTCCCTGTCTAACACCTCTCTGCAGTTGGATCGGTCCCGTACTCTTGTCCTGAACACGGACTGACATGGTGGCGTTTCTATACAAGCACTTCAGCACTTCGATGTACCGATTGTCAATTTGGCACCGCTGAAGGGACTGCAGCACCGCACAAGTTTCGATCGAATCGAAGGCTTTCTCATAGTCCACAAACGCCAGACACAGAGGCCGATTGTATTCTTCGGTTTTCTGTATAATCTGGCGTAGCGTGTGAATGTGGTCTATGGTACTATAGCCTTTTCGGAAACCGGCTTGTTCGGGAGGCTGGAAGTCGTCAAGCCTGCGCGTGAGTCGATTTGTAATGACCCTCGAAAACAACTTATAGACGTGGCTCAAGAGCGAGATGGGTCTATAGTTCTTCAAGAGGGTTCTGTCACCTTTCTTGAAGAACAGCACCACCACGCTTCTGGTCCACGACTTTGGAACGTCGCCCCCGAGAACGACGGAATTGAACAGCCTCTGAAGAGCTTTTAAGACCGGCTTTCCGCCTGCTCTCAGAAGCTCTGTGGTGATTCCGTCGTCTCCCGGTGCCTTTCCGTTCTTTAGTTGTTTGAGAGCCATTCTGATCTCGTACAGGCTGACGTCCGGGATATCTTCGGTAAAGTGCCGAGTTAGCTTGGATCTGGGGTCTTGGATCAAGCCAACAGCAGGGCTCTGGGATCTGTACAACTGTCCATAGAACTGCTGGACCTCTCCCAAGATCTCATCTCGAGAAGAAATGATAGTGCCGTTGTTGGTCCTCAGTTTAGTCAACTGACTTTGGCCAACAGACAGATCTCTTGCGAACACTTTCGAGCCTTGGTTCCGCTCTATCGCCTCTTTAATACGGGTAGTATTAAATTGGCGAATATCGTGCCGCACAGCCTTAGAGATCTGTCTGTTTAACCGCCTTAGGCAGGACCAGTCGGCTGAGGACTGGACTATCATTTCTTTTCTCCTCTCCATGAGTTTGAGAGTATGGTCCGAGAGTTTACGGTTCCTACTGACGCGACAGGCCTTCAAGTAAGTCGACCCGACCGCGTGGACAGTTTGCACGAACCTGCTGTTCATATCGCTCGCTGATTCACACTCATCTAGACATTGGAAGCGATTTTGTAGTTCGAGCTGAAAGCTCTCGGGGTTCTGGTATTGGGCAGGTGTTGGTCGGAGCGTAGACTTCATCAAACGCGACCTCTCGACTTTTGTTCTAATATTCAAGATGCCCCTGACTAGTCGGTGATCACTCCCAGTTTTAATCCTGCTGATCACTGAGACATCATTGAATATGTGTCGTTTGTCCGACAGGATGAAGTCAATCTCGTTTTTCACTGAACCATCAGGGCTAATCCAGGTCCATTTTCGCTGGGGCTGCTTCCTGAAGAAGGAATTCATCATGAAGAGGCCTTTCTTCTCCAGAAAATCAGCCAGCATCTGGCCCCTGTGGTTACTCTGCCCAAATCCATAGTGCCCCACCTTCAGCTCATCGTCTGTCCTTTTGCCTAGTTTCGCGTTAAAGTCTCCCATAACCACCGTGAAATAGGTTTTAGACAAGGGGATGGCCTTCGAGATGTCCTCATATAGGGCCTCCACCTCGTCATCGGAGTGTGTCGAGGTCGGCGCGTAAACCTGTATGACCTTCAACGAATACCGTTTGGTTATTCTGAGTATAAGGTACGCTACCCTACTCGACACACTTTCAATCCTCTCCACGTTGCCTACGAGAGACCTGCGAACGATAAACCCGGCACCCCCTTGGGACTGGTGGTCGCCCTCCCGGTGGAAGAGCAAATTCCCGGACTGGAGGATTGTCGTGCCCTCACCCTCTCTTCGGACTTCTGACAACCCTATAATGTCCCAGTGGATCTTGCTCAATTCCTCTTCCAGCTCGGTGATTCTCTCGTCGGTCCGAAGTGTCCGAACGTTGTGCGTTACCAGGGCCAGAGGTCGTTGTTTATGGTAGCCTATCCGCGACCGGAGATTCTTCGCACCCCCTGCTCCGCCGTTACCGGGCCCGCTACCGTTAGGCCACGGAATAGCGGAGCTGCCGTGACTGAGGGCCGTTTTTTGTTGGGTGCTCATTTTTTGGGGGATATTGCCGTAATCGCCACGCTTGGCAGGCGGGTTGGCGATCGCAGTGGATGTTATTAATACTCGAGGAAGTGCTGCTGCCCACTCCCCCGTTATTCCCTCAGTCGGCTCTTACGACTCCCATGGGTGGAGAGGGGGTGGGACAATTCTAAAGCCGGCCCCACACGGCATATTATTATTATATATGTAAGTATTTACAAAAAAAAGTAGTATATGTATTATATCCGTAATCTGGTACCCATAGCACAAGCGTTAAGCTTAGTTTGGGATCAGAGGACGTTGTGTGAAAATGTCCGTGAATATTTATTATTTATTTATTTATTACTATAAATTTTTCCGAAATAAAAATCAGTCGTGTCCGCGCTCTAAACTATGTTGTGCATGATTTTTTGGTATCAACGTGAAAAACGTAACAAACGAAACTAATTAGCATTATTTTGTAATATTAGTAACTTTTCACTTTGTGTTTAATATTAGTAAGGAAGCAATTTGTTTGCTTCACTTTAACGAAGGACATTGACTACTATTTTTTGTCCGTGTGGTGACGGACTAATAATATAAGTGTCACCATCCCATTCTTTCCCAGGGTGTCGTATGAGGCGACTAAGGGAAGTAAACAATTATCAATTATCGTCCATTGCATGACTGCTGGTAGGGCTGGGTACCAAGTGGGAGTATTCACTTGGTATCGGGCCCGAGCGGGTTGGTACCAGCATCTCCCGTGTGAAGCACATCGTTGCGTTTTGGCTGTAGCAAGAGATAGCCGTTTATTCTTTCATTTCATATCTGTGGGATGAAATAGTGAGCAGCGGCTTGGCAATACTCTCGGTATAGTTAAGTCCATGAGCGATAGTTACCATTTACCATCAGATGGGCCGTGGCTCGTCTGCCACTACAAGCAATAAAAAAAATAAAAAAACTTTTTATCCCGGAAGAAATGGATAATTCCTGTGGGATTGTAGTTTTTGCATATAGCTCATTATTGTGCCGTAGTTATATTTTGTATTCTGATATCTACGCAGACGAACTCGCGGGCAGTATCTAGTACCTGAATTATAATAATATAAACTTGACTGTACAAATGGCGGAGTGGTTTAGATACCGGCCTCCCGCCCGAGTGTTGTGGGTTCGATTCCCACACAGGACAACTATTTGTGTATTCCACAAATGCTTGTTCCGAGTCTGGGTGTCTGTGAAATTATATGTATGTTTGTAAAGTCCCCCGCGATACAAGGATTATTCCTTAGTGCAGGGTTTTGTCTTTAAACTACACTGAAGTAATGTAACACAGTTCCAGTAGTCCACCAATACAGGCGGAAAGACGGCACACGGTGGGTTTATTTTGTGGGTGAGCGCCTCACAATACCCCGTTCGTTGCCCCGAACGACGGGGTGTGCGTTTAAGTAAATTTCTTCCCGCCTCAACAAAAAAAAATGTTAGAAAAAAAGAAAATAAAAAACATCAGCATCACGCCTGTATTCCCCGAAGTGGTGGGCAGAGGTGTATTACACACCCACGATTCGCCACGATTTCAGTATAGGCGGCGAGCCTATTGCCGTCTACCGGACAATGAATAAAAGAACAACATAATTTATTCACATGCGTCCCTGGGTCCTGGAACCTGGGTTTTATTGCCACTATACTAAAATAACGGCAAAAAAATATAATTACTGATTATACTTTTTTGTTTACAGAAAAAAAAGTAATAGTGAAAAAAATAAACTCTATGACAACAAAGACTTAGTCAAGTCACATGAGTGTCCCATATGCGACTACAGATTTGTGGCTAAATCAACACTCGAAGCACATTTGTTTATACATGAGCCGTTCCCGCATATTTGTGACTGTGGCATTGGATTCTACGAGTTGAAAGACTTAATTGGCCACCAAAAGCTAGTTCATTACAAACCCAAAGTTGAAGACGTAAAACCAGTTAATAACAATGTGGTCGAAACACCGAAAGAGGTTATCAAAGTTAAATTTTCTGTAAAAAAAATAAAAAGAAAGAAATGCAAAAGCGAAAACATTCCACTACCTCAGAACTGTGTGAAAAATGACAACTGGACCAGATTGCCAATGCCACCTTTAGATGTAGACTTTACACAAACCAAAGATAAAAAATTTGAGTGTCCTATTTGCAAGAAAACCAGTAACTGTAAGAAGAATGCGGAGATACATTATCGTTCTATACATAGAAATGAGCGGCCGTATCTCTGTAATCTATGTCCAAAGACTTTTAATCAATGGGCTGGAGTACGAGCCCATGTGTTAATACATACCGGTGTTAAAAACTATCATTGTCAATATTGCGACAAGCAGTTTTATAATTCTGATGCAAAGTTACGTCATGAGTGGACCCATACCGGATATAAGCCTTACAAGTGTTCATTTTGCGAGAAGAGTTTTTGTGACAGGAGCGCATTTAGCCGTCATGAACGTATTCATACAGGAGACAAGAGACATCGTTGCGAATTCTGTCCTAAAGCGTTTACAGACTACAGTGCTTTGTATGTTCACAGGAAACGACATGTGGAAGGGTCCAAAACTTTCACTTGCGATAAATGCGATATAGGGTTTTATACCAAATCAAGGCTTAATTTACACATTAGGATAGTTCACGACAGGGTTTTAAAATTTCAGTGTGATCACTGCAATAAACGTTGTAGTATGAAAAATAATTTGATAAATCATATCCAGGCTATGCATTCTACCAGTAGAAAGACTCTTAGATGCGATATTTGTAATAAACATTTAAAGACCAAAGATGGTTTGAAGCGTCATGTAGAAGTAATTCATGCACAAAAGAAATATAAACGTGCACTAGCCCGTGTGCATAATAACAATTATGGAGATATTAGATTTAAATGTAATGAATGTGGTTATGGGTTTGGTAGTAAGAAGCCATTAATAACTCACATTGCCAAATATCATGGAGAGCCTAAATATATATGTGATCATTGCGGTGAAAAATTCACACTCAAAAAATACATAAGTGCTCACATAAAAACTTATCATTTGGAAATTTTACGCTGCCATATTTGTTACAAAGGCTTTTGTTCTAATTTTGATTTTACAAATCATAAAAATTCAGGTTGCTCTGTGGTAAAACACCATTGTAAAGTATGTTATAAAACTTTTAAATCTGTGGATGGTTTAAAACATCATAAATTAAAACATAAAGGTAATTGTAAGAATAAACATTCCTGAGGTAACAAAAAATAGTTATATGAATTACACGAAAGACTGCCTTCAAAAAAGACTCTGTATTAGTAGGCTTAGATATTAGCGTTTCTAGAATTTGATTTGAGCGGCTCGAAGGACCATATCATACAAATGCCAGTGGCGTGCACTCCATACATGCAAATAAGCACTGCATACCCTATAATCCTATACATACCCTCTAAATGATAAATAACTATAGGTAGTTTAAAAAAAATATTAATCTAAGTTATTCGCCATTCACTCGCATAGCCGAGGTTTTCGCGATTTACGTGCCATCTATTATTTTTTTTGAACTAACTCGTTGGAGCATCGAAAACGCCAGCGCGGCGCCACCAATTCACCGCGCAGGCAGCGCTCCCCGTGAGCAAAAGCAGTATTACGCCTTGCTTATTCTTCATAGAACGCATCTCGTCAAATCTCGTGTAATACACAGCAAAAGTGTTACTGTGTGCCTGAAAATGTGCGCGCGTGTTTGAGTTTTAGAAGCATAGCTTCTTATTGCAAACCGGATAAATTGAGAAGCAGTAAAAGCACCGCATTGTAGATTGCAGAGGGTCGACTTTTTTTAGTCAAATTGAGTGCAAGTGTCTATGATAAGAACTTTTAGTCATTTTAAAACGATATAGCTTTTACGATGACGTTTTGAAAAACTATTTGATAAAAGATAGATGCGTTGATTTGATTTATAAAGAAACTTTTTGAAAGTAATCAGTTATTTATTTTGAATGTAAATTAATTTTCGCAAAGAAAACAAAATAAACATGTCCCGGCCTTTTTTTAAAGGCCATTTTGGATATCATTTAAGTGACCTGTTATGTTACCACCAATCACTTATTTAGATATTTATAATGGTCGCAAACAAACATCAAGCGAAATTAATGGCGCCTGCGGTAAGAGTCCGGTAGGGTAGGTAACAAGCTGAAACTGGTATTTTTTTTATTTTAGCCTTGCATATATGTTTAAAATCTCTGTGCATGCCACTGACAAATGCAATAACTAGTCTGATGGATAAACCTATTATTATGATTCGTAAAGCAAAATCTGTTTTGTTTGGTAATTAATTGTTGTTGTTGTAACCGAAATATTTAATTTTAAGCGTAATAGTATTAAGTATAATTTTAGTCGATCAGATGTGTTCCTATCCATTAACCACATTAGACTAAACAGAACAAGCTGACCTTCGTCATAGTATTTAATACCGTTCATCAGAAAATTCTGAACGAAATGAAACCGTGAACCAATTACTTTCGTACTTTTAATATGTGGCGGAGTGGTTTAAATGCCGGCCTCCTGCTCGAATGTTGTGGGTTCGATTCCCACACAGGACAACTCTGTGTGATCCACAGATGGTGGTTCTGAGTCTGGGTGTACTTTGTGTAAATTGTGTGTTTGTAGAGTACCTCGCGATAAAAGGATTATTCCTCAACGCAGGGTGTTATGTTTAAAAAAAAAGTAAATGTTAAATTATTGAAGTATGTTGAATTTAATCAAATGATTCTTATATTTTAGGTTCTTATAAAATTATAAAGGCTGTTTTTCTTTTTAGAAATAACGGTAGTAGTTGATTAGTAGAGTACTATATAGTCCTCCTGGTGGTAAGGTATAACTGCGACTCACAGGCGTAACAGTATTAGTGATGTGGTCGTTAAAACGTATATCCGCGGATACATATGCAAACAGTGATAAATTAAACACTAGTTCTGTGAATACGGAAACTTTTTTAATCAGAAATTATAATCGTTATCACAATTACACTTACCATTATTATTATTTACACGCTATACCTAGCAGTATTACTTAATATACACTTAGCAATATCATTTTAATTAAAATATGAAGATACATTTTTATGCATTTATATAGACGATTTAATTAAAATCATATAACATTGAAGTAAAAGTTTCATATTAAATTTTTGAAATTCATGTGCGCATTTAAAAAATAAAAAATTAACGCTTACTAAAATTGAATAGATTCTATTTCTACTGAAATTTAGTAGCGTTTCATAGATTAATGAATTTCAATACGGACCTAATTCAAAAGTTTCGTTCCAATACTCCTATAAGAAGCGCATACAGATATCCAGCACATCACAAAATTATAGATAAACCACTGTCTACCAAGATGTCCACTACTTTGAACATCAGCGGGAATATTACCGATTACGTTTATTTTGAGATTACTTATTAAGAATTATTTGAATAGTTTTTTGTTAGCCTTGTATTGTTATATGTGAGTTAGGTTTTAACTATAAATATACCTATATGATATGTTACTAAACAAATATACAAAAAAAGCAGACACGAACTTTGTGTCTCTGAAGTTGGCTGCAAGACGCTGCGCAGTACCTATTTTTGTGTTGCAAGGGATGTGCCTCTTCTACAGTTAACATTAATCGAAAAATGATTGATATAAACGAATGATTGAAATCTATAATCGTATTATTTATCGATCGTATTAAAAGATCTACGCTCTTCTATATTTAGATCAAAGCTTATTTACCCCAATCGCTCGTATACTTTTTATTGATTCTAGAAATAATAAAGTTAGGTTGTTAGGTTCGATACTTATCAGATATGAAAACAATGATCACATTCGATTGTTTCGTTTATCGAGTAATTATAACATTTGAATTGAACTACTCTAATCGTATGACTCCGGCACAATACCCACTTCTTGAACTTCAGATACACAAAGAGCCGCTGTAACTACTATACTATAGGTTTAAAGATACTGAAGCTATAATTTTGTTAAAGCAATGCGGGCAAAGCTGAGTACAGATGGCACTATCGGTGAGACGGCCACTGTCAAATTGTAGTTGCTTTGTTTACCTGAGAATTTTTCGCAATTTTTTGTGTTTATCCGGGAGGCATATTACAAGAAAATAAAAATTACCAAATTACAGGTTACAAATTGCTACGCCATCTCCCGTAAAATAATGACAGTAAACATCCCCATTGTAATGAAATTTGCATAAAATATATTTTATTATTTTGATGTTTATTATTGATAATTAATTGAATGAGGCGACACTTGGCGGAAGTCCATTGTTACTATTATAGAATTCACCCACGGATTGTCAATCCCGGTTAATATTCCGCAAAAATATTGCAATATTGTGGTTCTGAGAGTTCTACCATATCGCATGGTTGTGTCGCGTTGGTGAGTTTTTTGTCATTATCGTGCATGCTACTTTGCTATTATCACATTCTCCTCTATCTGTGAGAGAGCGGATTGGGAATCTTAGGTTATTCTGTCCCAAAGATAACCGGGATTGACAATCCGTGGGTGAGTGGTGGGCTCTCCTCCTAAAATCCATTCTACAATAGTTTATTATTGATCTTCTGCTCGCAACTTCAGTAGTAAATTGAAAATGTGTGAGTTATAAATGGTGTAACTGACCCGATTTTGTTTTAAATATATAGGTTTATAATGTTAGTAAAATAGTGGAATGCGTTGATTAACTACGAATACACTATCCCCGTCCCATCCCTTTCCATAGTTGATAGTGGAAGATAATATAACAGAGGAATGTGCAAAACCTAGGTCATTTATTTCAGTGTGGCGATTTAATTTTTATTATTTTGATTTAAGCTTTTGCCCAACAGTGACGCCAATACAATGTTCTGGAATCTTCGATCATTATTGATCGAAGTCTGCAATGGAAATTCCCCATTCTTTCGAACATGTACGAGGTGACTAAGCGATTAATACCCATTGCATAGCTGGTGGCAGGGCTGGGTACTAAGTGGCAGTACTTAGTCCCGAGCGGGCCGGTAACATAGTCTTCCATCTGACCGGCCATGAAGCACCTGGCTGTTGTAGCAGGAGATAGCCGTTGATATACGCATAATGAAATGGTGAGCAGCGGCTTGAAAGTAGCTACTCTTATGCTACGGCTACATTATCATATATGCGATATATCTGGCCTAACAGATCGTTATAGCGCGATGTATTGGGGCAAACAGGAATGCCTATCCGGGGCTGTCGGTATTTTTACGCACATCAAAGAGTTTTGTCGCGACAAGCTTCGCTCGTGGCTACACTTCGCGCTTACAGTTGCATCGTAGACCGAGTGTATTTTATGGCGGGAAAGATCGATGCTACGAAATTATGGAGTGGAATAATGAAAAAATGTTGGTAGTTTTATTCTATGAATAGTAGTCGGCTAAGCACCTTCTTTTTTCATAAAAATAATATGCCGGTGATTTTTCTTTTAAAATCTGAAGTGGCTCCTCAATCCTTACGGACATAATTATTTACCACATTAATTTTTGTTACTCATAAAATAATTAGGTACTGACTTACATTTTAATACGACATAACCGCTTCCTGCATTTTACTTCGCACGAATATTCGTCTGAACACCACATGCATTTTGCGGACGATAATATTGACAACGCCGAAGATCGAACACGAAGTTTTTAAAGCGACAACCCGACAAGAATATTCGTCCGATAATGTGGCCATAGCATAGTAAATTAGGTCCACGAGCGACAGCTTCCACTTAGCATAAGGTGAGCCGAGGCTCGTCTGCCATCATAAATAATAAAAATAATGACTTGTAAATACTAATTAGGTGTATAATAAGTTGAAGAGTATTTTGATGTGAAACATCTAATGCGGAGGGAGGATAAAATCGGCTGTTAGCGTGGCGACGCTTTTATTATACCTACTTGTCCCGTTCAAATCTTGCAAATTTTTTTGACACACTTCCCGGTTTTCGATTGAGTTGAAATTTTATACGCATGTGTATATCACGTGACAATGGAATATTATGATGACATGGAGCTGATCTGATGATGGAGCTGGAAGGTGGACATAGAAACTCTATAGTGAAACGACGCAACCCCATCGAGTTTGGAATCATTTGATTCGTCTTGACGAGTACTTTGTCTCTAGATGGTATCCAGGGTCTGACGATGGAGCTGGAAGGTGGCCACAGTAACTGTAATGAAACTACGCAACCCTATCGAGTTTATACTCGTTTGATTCATCTTGAGGAGTACTTTGTCAAGTTATGATCATTTTATTTCTACAAAATAATTTCGATGTTTTCACATCTGCTAGACGTCCCGCGTCGTCTAGTTTTTTTTTTATACTGCGAGTAGGTTACCTACAACGCTGGCGTACAAGCCGGCTGTACCGGGTCCGCGGGTACAGATAGTTATATTTAAGTTAAATAAAACAATATAGGTAGATACTAAGTGGTATATTGTTTCGTATGTCTACTTCCCGCCGCACTCGATCACAGTATAGGTAAGGCACTGCCTGGTGCTGGCCTGACAGGGATGTTGAGCCGCGCCACAGGTCTTGACGGCAGCTGTCTCCAGCGGAGCTGTCTGCTCGGTCTGGCAGCGGATTTCCAGGCTGGCAAATCTGGCC
The DNA here is from genome assembly GCA_948253155.1 of Leucoma salicis. Lineage (NCBI taxonomy): Eukaryota > Metazoa > Arthropoda > Insecta > Lepidoptera > Erebidae > Leucoma > Leucoma salicis. The sequence continues at coordinate 3,885,800 of OX411812.1, forward strand.
GTCTACGGTAGGCAGATTTCGGCTGGCTAATCTAGTCCGTTCTCGTAAAACGGTAGGTAGTATGTGATCCTGGAACCGACAGGACGCCTGGCATTAGAAAGACGCGCGACTACCGGGGCTGGCCTAGTCCAGCTCTGTAGCCCACCCTATCTAAGTACGCTAAACAGCTCAACATTAAATACAGTAATAGGCAGAACAGCTGATTGCTACAACGTTAACTATTTAATTAAGTATATATAAGTAAGAACTCACCCCAGCGGGACCAACACTGAAGATGCTATTTTATAGTAAGACGTGAATAAGCACATCAACTCAATTCAATGAGGATTATCAAGGAGATAAAAATGGATATTTTATGAGCAACTCCGGTGAATGACTCGCACAAGTTCAACCCGCTTCTTTTTTTGATAAGTGTAACCGACGGTAGGATGCGAATATTAATGCCTAGAGCCTACTTTTAATAAGTAGGCTCTAGGCATAATCTCAACGCGTCTAGTATCATTGCTGATTAATTAAGTCAGGCGCCTCATTTGCGACGTGACAATACGGCACGCCCGATAATGTCAAGCAGCTACCGTGGCCTCTTACGAGTACCTATATAAAGTACCTACCTTGACGCTACCCCAAGGAAAGAGATAGGATGTCCGTGTGGTGACGGACTAAGAATACGAGTGTCACCACCCCATTCTTTCCCATGAGGTGACGTAAGGGAAGTAAGCAATGACCATCTATTGCATTACCGGTGGTGGGGCTGGGTGGGAGTACTCACTTGCTATCATGCTTTGAGCTGGTTGGTACCATCATCTCCCTTGTGACCGGCCATGAAGCACATCGGTGTGCTTTGGTTGTAGCAAGAGATAGCCGTTAATTCGTTTATTTCATAATATCTGTGAAATGAAAATAAATGGTGAGCTGCGGTTTGACAATACTCTCGATAGTCGAGTCCATGAGCGTCTATTAATATTTTCCATCAGGTGGACCGTGGCTCGTCTGCCGCCATATGCAATAAAAAGGGATAATAGGAGATAAGAACGGGCCTTAGACGCTCCCATTCACCCAACGAAACGGAAAGTAAGATATGAAATGCTTCGACGTTTACTCTTACCTACTTGAATTTATACTTTACTAATGGGGGTTAAAGCTTTCTATATATGTAGGTATGAATAAACTGGCTCGATCAGGGAAGAACACCACCTGTATGGTGGTTATACTGTAAAGTGGTAAGATGAGCGTGAAGAAACGTTAGGTACCTGTCTTCTGCTCTTGTGTTTCGTACGAGAAGTGATAGCGCGAGTGCCCCAAACTCCCTCTATAGGTAAGTTTAGGCATGACCAGAATGCCGTATGCACAGAACAATACCTACTACTGGGCATGCATGTCTGCTACCCTCGTAGCAATAAAAGGTAACCTACCCACCATGAGACATACAATCCATACTGGAATCGGCAATAGATAAAGTAGGTAGGTATTATGAACAAAGTGAAAGTGGAAAAAGATCTATATTTTTAGCTCTTGACATGCTCAGCTAATTTAAAGTACAAATTATTATTTAAAACACAAAGTGAAAAATGTGAAATCGAAAAGTACAGTCACGAGCAGGATCCTGCTCTAATGTATAGTGCTAAGCATGTCAAATGCTAAAAACATATATAAAAATACCTAAATAAATTATTATTTGTGAATGAGGAAAAGAGAACTTTTAGTGCGAGCGGGAATCGAACCTGCGTCCCTTCTGATCCGGGGAAGTGATCTAATCCACTGAGCTACCGCACTACCTTTCGGCCATACCCAATCTCCTCATCACGTTTGTCTTAACGACCAACGCCACCTATCGGAACGCATGGACATGCATTAATCCAATATAGTAAGTTTAATTTAGCAATTAAAATTCATACTATTTGATGGTGTGATTTTTTAAACATTATGATCTATAATTTTAGTACTTGACATGCTCAGCTACTTTAAAGTACAAATTATTATTTGTGAATGAGGAAAAAGAGAACTTTTAGTGCGAGCGGGAATCGAACCTGCGTCCCTTCCAATCCGGAGAAGTGCTCTGCCCCCTTAGGCAGAATCTCATATCTCACATGTCGATCGTATAGTGATCACTGTGATTGGTTGAGAAACCGACGCGTGATGTCTCAATAATCCATTGGCCAATCACGGTGATCTCCGATAGATGGCGTGGGTCGTAAAGACAAAATGTGATAAGTAGATTGGGATGATCGAAAGATCTATACTATAGCTCAGTGGTTCAGAGCACTTCCCCGGATTGGAAAAGGCGGGTTCGATTCCCGCTAGTACAAAAAATCTCTTTTTCCTTATTCACAAATAATTTGTACTTTAAAAAGTGGCGGAGCATGTCAAATGCTAAAAAATATAGGTTAAAAACAAAAAAATTATATTTAAGGGGGGCTCCCATACAACGTCTGTCTGTCCGTCCGTCAGTCTCCAGGCTATATCTCAAGAATGGTGATAGCTAGACAGTTGAAATTTTCACAAATGATGTATTTCTGTTGCCACTATAACAAAAAATACTAAAAATAAAAAAAAAAAACATTTGTTAAGGGGGGCTCCCATACAACAAACGTGATTTTTTTTTTTTGCCCTTTTTTGCTCGCTATTGATAACGGCAACAGGTAGACGCTTGAAATATTCACAGAATATTTAGTTATATATTCACTTTAAAAATAAACAATTAAATAAAAATAAAATTAATATTTAAGGAGGGGCTCCCATACAACAAACGTGATTTTTTTTTCCTCGTTTTTGCTCGATATTGATAACGGCAACAGTTAAACGCTTGAAATATTCACAGAATATTTAGTTAAGTATATTATTCACTTTAGAAATAAATAATTAAATTAAAATAAAACAAATATTTAAGGGGGGCTCCCATACAAAAACGTGTTTCTTTACTCGTTGCGCATCTAAATCTAAGTTGAAAACCACGAAATAAGTCAAATTTTACTTGCAAAATTTGGTAACAGCCAAACACCATGGTTACAATAGTGTAATGTTGTTTACCTAGTCAATGGTACGGAACCCTTCGTGCGCGAGTCTAACTCGCACTCGGCTGGTTTTTTTCCCTTAATATTCCTTCGGTTTTTTTTTGTGTGTGACGTTGGTTGTTAGCCTCAGATGGCTATGACAACCTTACCCGGACAATTGGTGAGCGCAGAGGGCTCACATTTAACCCAACATTTAAGCAACGCTACCCGAGGGCACCCCCTGTGGGGTAAGGACCTCGGCTCGGGCTGTTGAGTGGGATTTCCCACGTTTATGATTTGACCGCGACACGTCTTTCGCCCCCGTCGGCAGGGACTCAACCGTGGGTAATTACTTGTATTAGCTGCGCGAGCTGTGTATGCTCTGATTTGAGCGTGAGTTATATCGTCGTCGACTTCGTCGTGGCTATGACGTGGTCTGCGTGCGCGCGATATATTAGAGGGGTTGTACCTAGCCGACTCAACCACTAGAGGGTTGGCGTGAGTAGATAATGGCGGAGTCAAAGAAACTACGTGAACACCGTTTCATAAATTGCTTGATGGTAGGCAATTGCAAGTCTATGTGAAGGTCGACATTGCGTATGAACCACGGTGCACCTGTAGCTCTGCGCATGAATCTATTCTGTAATGTTTGTAATCTATGGATCCTGTGTGCCTTGGCGTGTGAAAATACTACACTGGCGTACGTCATAACAGGACGTATGCAGGCAGTGTAGAGTCTGACCTTATTCCTAAGTGAGAGTTTAGACCTAGAGTTTAACAGATAGTGCAAACGTCCCATGACAAAGGCTGCGCGCGAGCGTACCACCTGAATGTGACGGGCGAATGTGAGTCTGTTATCTAGAATTACTCCTAAGTACTTGGCTCGCCTACTCCAAGGAATAGGTCTACCAAGATGCTAATCTGTTTGATCTTCTCCGGGGGATACAGTCGGGGTAGTCTCCTATGAAACATAACCGCCTGGCTCGTCTCGGGGTTGATCTCTATTCTCCACTTGCTAAACCACGTACTGAGGGCAGTGACCGCGGATTGGAGTTTCCTATGCACTGTGATAGGGTTAAACCCTGCATAATAAATAGCTGTATCGTCTGTAAAAAGTGCTGTCTGCACTTGCCGATGCTGAGGCATGTCGCTGGTGTACAGCGAGAAGAGGGTCGGTGAGAGGACGGAGCCCTGTGGGACACCAGCGAGTAGGGGGTGGGGGGAGGATAGTGTCCCTTCCACTCTATGGCGGAAACTGCGGTTAGATAGAAAGTCTCGTATGATGAGTACGAGATACCGCGGTACTCCTAAGTGGAGTAGCTTGTAGTATAGGTATTAGGCCGTTGTGCCAGACTTTGTCGAATGCTTTCGCTACATCGAAGAAGAGTGCACCTGTGAAAAGGTTGTTTTGTTGCATTTTTGAGTAGGTATACTCAACGATGCGGTGGACTTGTTGCACACTGGAGTGCTTGGCTCTAAAGCCGAATTGGTGGTGGGGGATGAGGTTATTAGCATCGGCGTATGCTTTCAGCCTACACAAAACTAATCGCTCGTAAATCTTACCTAACCCTTTAAGCAGACTTATCGGTCTATAACTAGATGGTTTGGATCGCTTTTTGCCGGGTTTGTGGATTCCAATTACCACGGCCTCTTTCCACTGCGTTATATATACATGTCAGAAGGACTAATAATGAGTGGGGGAAGAGTTTGATGACCCTATTCGGTATTTCGTCCGAACCGGGGGCTTTCTTCTTATGTAGGTTTTTGATTACAGACTCCATTTCGGTGGTGGTAACTGGAGGTGGCTGTTCCACTAGGTCCCTACCTGATGTGTCTACCTGTGGGGCTGAGAGTGAGGCCCTCGACTCCACTTCCCTATCAATGAAGGCGTGGTATGTAGCATCTACGTGTAATGTGCTCGGCGTACATTGTCGCTCCAGACTTTCGGCTAGGCACTCCGACTTCTCCTCGTCCTCGAAGGCGGGTCGAAGTTTGGGTCTGTTAAGCGGAGGCGTGGTAGACACACTGTCGTTTTTGAAAGTGCGGGACAGTTGCCAGAAGGCTTGATGAGTCGGTTCTAGGTCTCTCAGCTTGGTTTCCCACTGTGATTGACGTAGCGAATCAATTGATTTCTTAACAGCCCTTTGTAGTGAGCGCATTATGATGCGGTTATCCTCGCATGGATGATGCTCGTAGGCACGGATAGCGGCGTTCTTCTGCCAACAAAACAACTTCTGAAACAGTCCACCGCAGCCACTGTGTCCTCTACAGTACTAATAATAGGGGGGACTTGGTCTAGGTGTACAGACGACGACGACCCGAGTTTACTCTCCAGTCGTCCCCAGTCTGTCACCGTTACCATTTTATCCTGGTGGCCAGAGGGGCCAGGTGAGGGGGAGGCGAGATCTAAGATCACAGGACGGTGGTCAGAGTCTAACTCATGTAGCACTTCTACCAAACGCGAACGTAGATTTACGTTTTTTAAAAGAGCTTTATCTAGTATATCGGGCCTGTAATCGACACAGGCCGGGTAGTGAGTTGGCTCCATAGGCGCTATGATATCGAACCCTAGTCGTTCAGCCAGTGACTCGAGAGCCCTGCCCCGCGTACTAGTAACGTGGCAATTCCACGAGGTGTTTTTAGCGTTGAGGTCGCCGGCAATGATGACGGCGCTACCCAAGTCTAGCAGGGCTTTCAAGTCCCTGGTTATGAACTGCGTCGAATTGCTACTTCCGGGCCGGATGTAGGCGGATACTACGATTATAGGTTGATGGCCTGTGAGGGCTAGTCTACAGACCGAGGCTTCAATGTACTCCAGTGCGGGCGGATCCATAGGCGTGCAGTGCAGTAACCTTTTATAATATATGAGTGTGCCACCTAACGGTGAGTTTAGCCTATCGTTACGTACTACGTTATAGTTAGCAATCCTCGGAACCCTATGAAAGGATTTGAGGAATGTCTCCTGTACTAGAAATAGGTCCAGTAGTTGGTCTTGTAGAAACGTGGCTACCTCGTTCCTCTGCTGGGCCATTGGCGTTGAAAAACCCTAACTTGAGTGTATATGGTTTGACTCTGCCTGAAGTGTGCGAATCCATTAAACAGTGAAGTTACTTAACTTCTCGATGACGGTCGAGAACCGTACGGCAATGTTAAGGAGGGCAAGGCTATTGCCCTCGTTTTCGCGGAGTTGAGTCGCGACCTCCCTAATCTCACTAAAGTCGATCTGTGAGGCGAATCTAACCACTAAGACCAGATCCGAGTCTGCACCTTGTGTGACCTAACACCCGAGCCTACTCCTACGCCTGGTTTCATTGTGTTGCCCTGAGGGGGCTTGGGTTGGCCCACGGTGGGCTTCGTTTGCCCAACGACTGGCGTCCCTACGGGCTTAGTGATAGGCAGTGCTGGAAACTCTGCCTGTTTAGCTGGGCGAACCCAAGCGTTGCGGAGGGGTGGGGGTGCGGGACGCAGGATGGGTGCGCTTCCCTGAGGCGGTCCTCTTAGTGTGAGAACAAGTGGGCGCCTAGCGGGTAACTGGGGGGCACGGGGGCAACACCGATAGTTCGCCGGGTGACCCTTCTCACCGCATAGAACGCAGGAGGGGGGCTCAGTGCACAGAGTCGTCCTTTGGACGTGAGCAGTCTGTTGTCGCGTGGTCCTCTAGACACTTGACGCATCTAGGGCGGGCATAGCAATGCCGGGCGGAGTGACCATAGAGTTGTCATCTATGGCACTGTGAGACGTTGCCCTCTTGTTAGGTGGCTCGACCCTTATAGCAGATAGGCCGCATACCGCCTTTATCTGGTACACTGCCTTACCCTCTTTGGTAAGGTCCAGGGTGACGATGACTAAGTCATAGGGTTCACGAGCGCGACCCTTGTACATACGGTGTACCTCATGCACCGGTAGGTTTTGTGCAAGCAACGACTGCTTGACTTCATCTGTGGAGACTTCCTTCGGAATGTTCCTCACTACTACTCGTAGGAGTCGATCTTCCGGAAGGGAATATGAGTGGAACGAGACGTTCCTCTCCCTGAGCATTTTTGATAATGCTCGGTGGTCTTTAGATGAGGCCAATAAGGCCTTTATGCCCTGTGGTGTTGATCGGGCGCTCTTATAATTGACGTGGTGTTCATTGCACCACGACGACACGGAGGACCAAACCGTCTTGTCCTGAATGAAAAGGGGCGGCGGGGCGACGTTGACCCTCTACGGGTGTAGGCGCGCGTGAGGGTAAAGGACACCCTTGTGGTCGCTGTGGTGCCCTTGTAGGGGCTACCACAGCCGCAGCCGGCTGGGCGGCTTCCTTCTCAACGATCTTAGGGGCCTTTTTTGGTGCCCGCTTCTTATCTTTGTGGCTCCTTTTACGGGAGCTCACAACCGTGAACTCGGTGTCGGTTGATGAGTCCGACCCGGAAGCGTCCGACTCGGCAGAGTTGCCAGAGTCGGTATCGGTGGCCGTGATCTCCATCGCACTGGGCGGGCGACCATCTCCTATCTCCGAGGGTAGAGCCGGGGTGGTTAAGAGTACCCGACTTGGGCACTTGTCCCCGTAACGGGACTTAATAAAATTATAGAGCTCCTCGTCATTGAGGAGCAGCTCAAAAAGGCCTGTTGGGCCATACTTGTTTCGGAGATGTACCGGAACAAACAAACAAACAGAAATGAAAACGTACAGAACGCAGGTCCCTAGCGTCCCTAAGTCCTCGGGTGGGATCGCCCGGGGATGTGTGGGTGTAACGTCCCTCCCAACCGGGCGTAGGTTGGGAGGATGTGCTTAAATAGTGTGCCCTAAGCTTGTAATCCCTCCACCAATCTTATTGTGCGAAGGGTTCCTAACAGCCTCGGTGCCGGGGTGGTATGGGCCTTTGCAGGCCGGCACACCCAAACTAACACCAGAGGGATGGATTTAAGGTAAGGTAGGGTGGGAGGGGGGCGATGGCTAGGTCAGACTAGGAGATCCCCCAAGGCCTGATTGTCTAGCCCCGTCCGATAGTGCGCTACCCTGAAGTGGTAGAGTTTACCGAGAAGGGGTACCCTGAAGAGGCCAATTTCTTGTTATTCATTATATAGAAATAGATTTGCAATTGAATTCACGTACGTACTTACTACGAACGTAAAAACAAACACAAAGTTCGCCTTGAAAAAGACGGTTGCTACTTGGTCTGGCAAGTAGTATGCGGCGGAGCGAGCTGCGCGCGTGGCGCGGACAGTGGCGCTGTGAGATGGCGGGAGCGTGCAGAACGAACGCAACACGTACGTTCGCTAGAACGGCAGACCGCGGAATCGGATGTTATTTGTTTTTTTTTTGAGATGCTCAGCTACTTTAAATAGCAAATTATTTGTGAAAGTGGACAAGGAGAGCTTTACTGCTCTCTTGTTCTTCAAAGCAGCTGAGCATGTCAAATGCTAAATGCAGATCTAAATAAGTAGGTATAAGTTCATGTTAGACATAAACAAATTGAAAGGATCGAACCATTTTGTGAAATCAGTTTTCTGAATTATTAATAATTTTTAAATACATCATATTTATAATAAACTGCATCTATGTTATTTACCTACTAATCAGTAAAATCAATAACGTTCGGGGTTTGGCAAACGCGCCGCCGTACCGCGCCGGCCGCATCGCTCAATACGCGCGGCGCGCACGTACCGTGCGTCATATTCCACCCCTAGCTCAATCACTTGCTTTACTCCGACGTGATTATCTACACTTGCCCGTGAAAATATCTTAAACACATAAATTGGAAAGCTAAATTAAACTATCTAAACTGCGTTACAAGTAAAAATTAATTATTTTCTCGATTTATGTGTGCTAAATAATACAATACTTATTTTAAAGAAGCACTGTTAAAACATATCGCAACAAAAACATTAAACTTAGTCACAAAAAAGTAACAGGTACCTTAAGTACACAGATTTGTCTAACAATTCTTAAACAACGATAACTGTTAACAATAACAAAAGCATTGTGTTAATTATAAATTTAAAAAACTGAAGGAAATAAATTGGTGAGCGTACCTACCATTAACAAAACACAATGAACGAGATCGATTTGATCAAGGAGGTCGAAAAGCATCCTATTTTGTACGACAAAATGGTAAGCGGTTTTAATAAGACTAAGCTTCGAGATGACGCGTGGAAAGAAGTCCAAGATGCATTAAATGTATCAGGTACGTATGTATGATCTTTAAACACAAAATGCTTGTTATCCCTTGTGAACGACATTAAAATAATTTAATATTTACCAACAAACAGTGACGGGCTTACAAACAATGTTATAACATGTTTTCTAATACAGAAAATAATTCCATTCGAATGTTTTTAAAGCGACATTATTGCTAGAATATAAATTTGGACCCTCTCATACTAGGATAATCCTTATCTTGAGATTCAGGAAGGCTAAGCAGTGTGTCTGCGAATTTATTGGTGCGATTTATTCCATAAAATTCGGTGACAGGAAATACTTGCGAAAATAAAAACGCGAAAATTATGTTCCAGTAGGTACGCCGATTATAAACCGCCAGAAAAAAAATGGCGCGAATTAAATCGCAGTGCTTGCTAAGCCTAAATAGTATTAAATAAGTACCTACTTACTGTTGCAAAAAACAATACCTAACCTAATCCTATCTAATATTTGACAGGTAACACTGTGTAGGTACATTAATCTACTTTAGGGAAGTGAAGCCTAAAAGTGGGACAGTAGGTATCTACTGGTTGGCGGAAAATATTTTTTTTAAGACAACATCCTGCACTACGTTATAATCCTTGTATCGCGGGGGACTTTACACAAAAAGTATCACACAAAAAGTTGTTCTATGTGGGAATCGAACCCACCAAACTCGGGCGCGAGGCCGGTATCTAACCCACTCCGCCATCTGTGCGCAGTCAAAATTGTTGCATTGTTATTTTGAAGCGACTCACATTCACGTCAAAGCCTAACCCGTTGTCCTTGGTGAACGACAAACGCGTTAATACGACGCGACGCGACACGAAAATATCAAATATAGGTTATATGTACTTATGGCCTACGTTGTTGCCTAATATGAATGCGACGTAAAGCGGTTATAGTATTAGCCGCAATACGTCGCATCGCGTCGCGTAGCTCACCTAGGACAACGGGTAAAGCTGAACACAAAGTGCGAAAATGTGAAATTGAAAATAATAGTCACCAACAGGATTTGAACCTGCATCTCCTGGAAAACCGTTCCAAATGCTTTGCGAATTCATCCACTGTGACATCCGCTCAGGACTACTAAAGCATAAATGTTACAAGGTGACTAATGTGGAAGACACCATTCGGATATTTTCACTCGATTTAAAAAAGAATGAATATAACAATAACACAATGCCCGACGGTTTTCTACCCGAGGGGGGTAAATAGAGGTGTAATAGTACCTTATTTCTTCTAACTTAGCCCCTTCCCCCAAGTCGTATGGCCAGCTGCCGTCTACAGGGCAGTTCCATGCCGTATACACTGCGACTCTGGATTCACTAAGTTAAAAGTAATTTTGTTTTATTTTCTTATAAAGCATCTCCTCTCAGCAGGTAGGTTTCCTCACGACGTTTTCGTTCATCAAGCAGTGATAATTTCCAAAGAAATACACACATAAATACAAAAAGATAGAGCTCCTTACCTTTGCAGTCCATAGTTTTACCACTAAGATAGCTTAAGGCACAAACAAGCACATTAATGGCATTAATTTAATAAGCCATTATGGAATTTGGCGTGATAAAAAATTCAATTAATGTTAATACATACATTCCCTATCTCTTTAGAATCGGAGTGTAAGAAACGCTGGCGATCTCTCCGTGACTCCTTCATCAAGTTACAGAGGACTCGTGGCGGGCGCACCAGGTGGCCGTATCATTTCGCCATGAGATTCCTTTTACCACACATTGAACCCAAGGACAATGTGTAAGTATATTCAAGTTTTTATGGGCGACAGGCTAAGAATTCAGTACCTGCATTTTTTTCAGCCTATTGCTGCCCCAAATGTTGTGTATAGGTCTCTTCTAAGAGTGAGAGGGAATAAGGGCACAGTCCACCATGCTAGCCCATGCCCAATACGGGTTGACAGACTTTACAAACCCTCACAAAGTTTTCCTTTACTGAGAAGTGATAATTGTATTGATAGAATAGAGTAGACATATTTTTTCGAATAAAACTAAGAGTAACGTACTTAGTTACTATTTGCGCGTATAATAAACTAGACTCTATCCGCGACTCCGTCCGCAAGGACTTTAGAATATAAATAAGTAGATACAAATCACTGTACGGCACGTTAATTATCTCTATGTAAAGATAGCTATCCCTCGGGAAACATGGATTGTTTTCGGGACAAAGAGTAGCTTATGTCCTTTTGTGGGCTCCAGAGTACCTATATGCAAAATTTAATTATGATTGAACAAACAAACTCACTTGCGCATTTGAATAGATATAGGCAACTTTTTTAAAGAACGGCCAAGTTTATAAAAATAAATGACATGCCTAGAATTAGTATAACTAATGCGGTAAAGAGTGCAACGGTATGAGGTGATGATGATTTTAAATCCAATACCTGTAGCATAATGCGCAATCTGTGCAGTCAAACGATGTCTGTGGAGAACGGCCATCATCTGGTGGGCAAAAGTTATCTGTATATGCCTCTGATTTTGTGACAGCTGGTTAATAAGTGTTATGTTTCTTCCAGACCCAAAAAAGAGGCTGATGATTCAGACGCAGAGGAAGAAATGCGTCAACGAGCAATAGAATGTCTGCCCGAACTCTCTAATTTTAGCAGTCAAGATGTTAAATACGACGAAGATGAAAACGACTCGCAACCATCGCCGAAAAAAGCCCGCCAAAATTCCATAGAGGAAGAAACTCCTTGTCACTGTACCAGAACAGATCCCGACGAATTGTTCCTCTTAAGTTGTGCACCGAGTTTGAAGCGCTTGAACGCTAAACAGAACTCACTGACTAGACTTAAAATCCAGCAAGTTTTGCTTGAAGCCGAGTTCGGTTCGCAGGTGGAATTACCATACGTCACTCCCGCCAGTGAATGTGGATTCGAAGCGGTGTAAACAAATTATGTAAATTGGGTTATTTTTAATAAAACAGTTCTTAATATTAGAGGCAGTGCCGGCTCTGGATCAAAAATCAGGCGCTGTAGGCGCTACATCAAGACCGATGACCGCAACTGCTAGTAAATCGTTTAATGCGGAATTATGTAGTTATTTTGAACAGTATTTTAGCACTTGACATACTCAGATACTTTAAGGAACAAATTATTTGTGAAACCTAAAAAATGGAGCTTTACTGCGCGCGGGATTCGAACCTGCGTCGTAAAGACATCTAAAAGCAATAATTGTGAAGTGGAGATTGGGTGTCGCCATCGGTGACTGCGATGGCTTAGCGGTCTAGAGCACCTCCCCGGATTGCAAGTTCTGGCATTTTGCAAACCGCATATCACAATATAATAATAGCTGAGTTACCAAAACCTTTTGTAAATATACGTTACGCATATATTTATTACTAAGTATATAATGAAGATATCATCAATAATTGCCGGTAGCAAAAAATATTTAATTAATACTTACAATACGTAGTTCTTTTTGGTTTTTAGCTATATTTAGAATAGTTACCGCTTACCGATATGCTGAGTTAATAAAATATTGGACACAATTTAGCGAATGAGACTAATTTTGATAAATAAAAATATTAAAAGACTACTAAATACCTACCTTAAAAAAAATATGCATAATATATGTATGTTTTTGTAAATGGGAAGACTTGATGTACCTATTAACTCATATGTACGTTTTTAATATAGATACATAGGCTTCTCTTAATAAAAAAAAAAACAAAAAAAAATTGAAGCTCATAAAAGGACAAGTTACTACTTATCCCGGAAAAATGAACGTACCTATATATATGTATTTCGGTAAATAAATCGCACCTAAAAGGGGGTTATTTTGACTGTCCTTCTTAGCACTAGGAAAAGCTAGACCTGTTTTATAACTCACAAATGGTGTTTTAGCTAAGTCTATAGGATAGGGTGATCAAATTAGTTATTAAATTAAATGAATAAAAGAAGAGTATCTAAGTATAATTGTTGGAACAGAAATTCTTTTACCCTGAAAAATATCTACTTAGTATTTTTTTTATTGCTTACGATGGCAGACGAGCCACGGCCCACTTGATGGTAAGTGGTAACCGTCGCTCATGGACTCAACTATACAGAGAATATAGTCTAACCGCTGCGCACCATTTCATTTCGCAATGAAAAAATATATATATATATATATATATATATATATATATATATATATATATATATATATATATAAAATAAGAAAATATCTATTTTTGAATTTACTATTAAATTTATTTTTAAAATATTAAATAATCAATAATAAACATTTAAAATTAAGAATCTTATAATATTTAGTACAAATTATGTCTTATATATTTATTATTCTCTAAATTTGGTTTTTAATAATTATATATATATATATATATATATATATATATATATATATATATAGACAGACAAACAGACAAAAATTCAATAAAAAATGTATAACAGCGCCATCTTACCGTATTGCTTAGAACTACCACACAATAGTGGCTACACGATTATTCGTAGTACTAATTATTTCCTGTAGATATCGTTTTCATGTTGATAAGATTATTAATTCTTATAACCTATACATAAAGTAGATAATAATTAGTCAGCTGTTATCTGTTATAGTAGCAATAGTTATTATTTATTAGTGATTGTTGTTGTAGTGAGATATATTCTCTATATTTGTAACATCAAAGGTCACTGTAGTTATTTGGGTGATTTTAAAAAGTTCTGTAAGTGCCTACCAGGGCCATGTCACTCCCTAAGAGCTTGTTTTTATTTAAAATCGTGCTCTCTAGTGGGCGGAAGAGACACTAATAATTATTAGTGGGACTCGAATGTTGTTAGAAGAAAATATTTAGATGATAAAATTGAATAACAGATGGCGCTGTAATAAATATCAGTGCAATTCTATACAAAATGTACCTTAACCTGAATCGCACAATAATTTTTTTTTGTAAATAAAGTATATATACAAATATAATTGTACTTCAAATATACTTGCTTAGGCAGTACATATACTAATAGCTTTTTTTCGAGACTTAATGAGCGGTTAAGCAGACAACTTCATACTGTAGACAACTTCATACTGTTAATTTTGTGTCACAGATGCGCGCGCATCTTAAAATTTCACTCTCATCATTTTTTCATAATGCGCCTAAAGAAGTATAACTTCAATAATAAACGGCTATCTTCTGCTACAGCCAAAACATACTGACGTGCTTCATGACCGGTCACACAGGAGACGGTGGTACCGACCCGTTCGGGCCCGATAGCAAGTGAGTACTCTCACTTAGTAGGTAACCCAGCCCCTACCACCGGTAATGGATGGTGATAATTGCTTTCTTCTCTTAGTCGCCATAAACGACACCCGCGGGAGAAGATGGTGTGGTGACACTTGTATTCTTAGCCCGTCACCACACGGGCAAACGCGGCTTCTCCCACCATTGTTTGTTCGCGCATCACGCAAAAACTACTGAACGGATTTTGATGCAACTTTTTTGTTTGATAGCTCTTGATTAGACTTAACAACTGGTACACATTTTATCTCGCTACTATAACGAGAACCTGAGATATTACCTAAAAACTAGGTTTTGGCTGCGGCGAAGCCGCTGGCAAAGGCTATTATGTAACTAAAAATATAAGTAAGTATGTATTTAACAATTGTCAATTGCCTTTAGAATTGTCCCACCCCTCTCTACCCACGGGAGTCGTAAGAGCCGACTGAGGGAATACCGAGGGAGTGGGCAGCAGCACTCCCTCGAGTATCAACAACATCCACTGCGATCGCGAACCCGCCTGCCAAGCGTGGCGATTACGGCATTATCCCTCACAATGAGCACACAGTTCTCTTGGGGAGGCCTATGTCCAGCAGTGGACGTCGAAAGGCTGATGGATGGATGATGTATTTAACAATGATGGAGAGCCTATAGTATGCGTGTCAGTAATGACAGATCAACGTTACGTTCTAACAAAATGATCATCTATACTATTATAAAGTTGTAACAGAGCTGTGTCTGTACATTTAAGATATTTGAGAAAAAATGACTGTATTAGGCTATAACTATATAGACGTGTCTGAACACAAAACAATGTTTTTTAGATTTTTTGTCTGTTTATCTGTTTGTTTGTTCGCGCGTCACACAAAAAGTACTAAACGGATTTTGATGCAACTTTTTTTATTTGATAGATCTCGATTAGACATAAAAACTGGTAGGTATACATTTTATCCCACTACTATATCGGGAACCTGAGATACAACTTAAAAACTGGCCTTTGGTTGCGGCGGAGCCACAAGCATAGACTAGTTTTGAAATAAAACTAAAATACGTTTACGGAATCTAAAAGGCTGATATCAGCCTTGGACGTCTACCATCTAAGTCCACCCGTGATCATGAATGCTCTAAAATATTCAAAATGTCGGGATAGTAGAAAATCAAGTAAAGCGATAGATTCCGTAAACGTAGTTTTATTTCAAAATGTGTAACATTCGCATAAATATCATAAAAATGATCATTTACAAGTAAGTACATAATTTAGTGAGCGGAAACTACGGAAAACATGGTCTCTGATCTACCACTTTTAGAAACAAGCGAAAGTATAGGTATATCCGACGTGTATTTGCAGTACCTACGCAATAAGTTTAAATTGTTTTGCGACACACTGGTACTTTTTAAGTTTCATTAAAGTCGATTATTAAATACTGATACTCCTTGGTAAAGATATAAAAAGTTCCATTATCTAATCAAATCATATTTCAGGGCCCGTAGAATGTAACTCACTAAATCGTATCGACATCTTATCGTCTCGCTTGTGATTGGTAGAGAAACCGACGCGTGATATCGCAATTATCCTTCGACCAATCACGGTGATCTCTCAACCAATCACAATGCCACGATGCCATGTCAATACGATTGAGTGATATTCTAACCCTCACCAGGCCCTGTAGTATAATTAAAATTTTAGTCAGAACCTTCTTTGACACTCTTTTCTTTGTGGATCACACAAATAGTTGTCCTGTGTGGGAATCGAACACACAACACGCGGGCGGGGGGCCGGTATCTAAACCACGCCACCATCTGTGCAGCCTTAATTGATTCTTTAGCTCTAGTTATTATTAGTATATATCTTTAGTTATATAAAATGATATACTTCTTGTTTTTACACATATTATACTACTTATTTTTACACAATAACAATATAACAAAAGATTCGTCACCCCTGATTATCACGGCATAGTGTTTTGTCTATTGTTTTCGAAGATTATCGACCTCTCTTTTATTTATACACTCTTTATTATACTTATTTGCTAACAAATATTATATCTGGATTATACACATATTATTTATATTATACGTACTTACATAATATTATGTATGAACTCTCTGTATTGTTAAATGAAGACCTCATGAAATTCTCGACTGTTTTGTGCTGTAAATAAAAACTTATAAAAAGAGCTACGATATCTGTACTGTACCTAGCTATACCTACTATTATCTACTACGAGTATATTAACTCATTTACAGGAAGAGAAACGAGTTTGAGTTTTGGCTTGTCTAGTTCGCATGTAAAATATTTTTAATTAATTTTTATATGACGTGACAAAGGAGATAGAAACGCTTCCATACATTTTTGGGCTCGGGTGTTAACAAGAAAGATGCACCATTTGATCTAAACATTTCATAATCTAAAATTTAGCGAGATTTGGCATTCTAGGAGCCGAGATATAGAAGATTATATAAAAGTGAGGTTAAGTATCAAAGTACACCCACTAAGTGTTATCATAACATTTAAAAGCCCAGAAATACGTTATTTATAAACTCGCAGGATGTATAATACTATAGAGATGATATATAAGATAAATAGATTAGTAAATAGATCTACTTCGCGGTTGATAGGTAGTTAGGTTCTAGTTCTAGAACCTTGCTTATCCCAGCATGAATGGCTTGATCAGGAAAGTAGCAACCTCACAGATCAGCGTGAAACAACTGTAGGTAATCCTACAGCTGTATATCGTATGGTAAGTGAGAGCGCCAGAGCCTCCTAGCTTGGGAGACCTCCTACCCCTTTCCATCAAGATGGCGACGCGTGGACAATGCCTCTGGCGTTGCGAACGTCTATAGGCTTCCGTAACCACTTACCATCAGATGGGCCGTATGCTCGTTTGCTACCCACGTAGTATAAAAATGGTAGTTAGGTACCTTCTGAGGTACATTTTCCAAATAATTAGGTAGGTATTTAAGATATCGTTATTTACTCAAATAACTAAGCGTCTTATATAATAAACTTTCCCACTGCTGGACACAAGCTTTGAAATTGAAGTAAAGAACCAATTTTTTATTTTATTTTATTTAAATAACAAATATGTAGTATGTATGTAACACCAATACAATAACAAATATGTAGCTACCTATAGGTACTTTACATATATTTATAGACTACATAATATATAGGTGTACAGCAGCAGACAAGCAGGTTCACCGCTTGTGTCTCGCCTATGTGCTTTTCTAATGAAGTGAAATAAAAATGACAATTATACAAGTACATAGGTAGTATAGATACATAATACTTACGTACTCATTAGAAAATAAAGGTAAGCAGATAAATAAACAATACAAGTACTCGATTGTTAGAGCATAATTATAATAGGTACCATTCTATATGGTTGAACTATGAGGTTATATTTGGTTATTTCAAAGAAAACACATTTTTTTATACATGTATATTTTAATCCTCTTCGATTATTGAGTTGAGGTGTAGTTGTAGGCACACGTTAAGGTGTAGTAGACACAGGTTGAGGCACAACTTCAAGCAACTTAAAAATTCTTATTTCCCGTGGAGAATTATTTTACAGTCGGTGTATGTTGTGAAGTCAATGAACGTCCACACCGGATACAAACACTGGAGTGACCTGCTGCTCGTTGTTCTATGCGTCGTCACTAAGTCGTCCTAAGACTACTTCTTGTAAGTCCCAGCAGGCCTGACATAAATGGTCATTGCTGTTTACCTAAAACACAAGAAATATTTAAAAAATAAATAATAAAAAGGTCACAAGTCAGATCTAGGAGTTGTGATGTGCCAATAGAAGAATACTGAGATTTGACGGCTTATTCAATAAGATTGATAAATAAATAAACATTTAGTACATTTAGTACTTACAGGTTGAGGTGCACATCATTCACGGATCACAGACAGTATTGCTTGGTAATGTAAAACTCGTTTTCCTATTGTATTACAGCGACCAGTCGCTATATTACAATTAATACAATGATCCATATTGTCAGTATCCAATCTATAAGCGTAGTATCGATTTCCAAAATAACATGGCCAGGTCCGTCGTGCAGGCAAAATTCTCAGTATCCAGCAGTAGCAAAGCTAGGGTGAAAAAAATATTTACAGCTCATGCAAAAATTAAATCCATCCATCCATCCATCAGCCTTTTAACGTCCACTGCTGGACATAGGCCTCCCCAAGAGAACGCCACAACGAGCGGTCCTGTGCCGACCGCATCCAACGGCTCCCCGCAGCTTTGACCAGATCATCGGTCCATCTGGTGGGGGGCCGTCCTACGCTGCGCCGTCCGATACGTGGTCGCCACTCGAGAACCTTTCGTCCCCAACGGTTATCGGTTCGTCGAGCGATGTGGCCTGCCCATTGCCACTTCAGCATGGCAACCCGGCGGGCTATGTCGGTCACTCTCGTTCTCCTACGGATCTCCGTATTACGGATTCGATCACGTAGGGAAATACCAAGCATAGCCCGCTCCATGGCCCGCTGAGCGACTTTGAGCCTTGATATGAGGCCAACATTCAGAGACCACGTCTCTGTTCCGTATGTCATCACTGGTAACACACACTGGTCGTAGACCTTCGTTTTCAGACACTGCGGAATATTGGACGAGAAGATCTTCCTTAGCTTCCCGAACGCTGCCCAGCCGAGTTGGATTCGTCGATTAACCTCTTTCTCGAAGTTGTGCCTACCTAACTGGACTGTTTGTCCCAGGTAGACATAATGGTCGACAACTTCGAGAAGCGCACTCCCGACTAGGACCGGTGCTGAAATGACATGGACATTAGACATGACTTTCGTCTTGTCCATGTTCATTTTGAGACCCACTAGTCGGGAAACCCTGCTGAGATCATTGAGCATGGTGCCAAGGTCCTCCAGAGATTCTGCCATGACTACGATGTCGTCGGCATATCGAAGGTGAGTGATGTATTCGCCATTGATGTTGATGCCGAATCCGGTCCAGTCCAAGAGCTTGAAGACATCTTCCAATGCAGCGGTGAAGAGTTTCGGGGACAAAACGTCTCCCTGTCTAACACCTCTCTGCAGTTGGATCGGTCCCGTACTCTTGTCCTGAACACGGACTGACATGGTGGCGTTTCTATACAAGCACTTCAGCACTTCGATGTACCGATTGTCAATTTGGCACCGCTGAAGGGACTGCAGCACCGCCCAAGTTTCGATCGAATCGAAGGCTTTCTCGTAGTCCACAAACGCCAGACACAGAGGCCGATTGTATTCTTCGGTTTTCTGTATAATCTGGCGTAGCGTGTGAATGTGGTCTACGGTACTATAGCCTTTTCGGAACCCGGCTTGTTCGGGAGGCTGGAAGTCGTCAAGCCTGCGCGTGAGTCGATTTGTAATGACCCTCGAAAACAACTTATAGACGTGGCTCAAGAGCGAGATGGGTCTATAGTTCTTCAAGAGGGTTCTGTCACCTTTCTTGAAGAACAGCACCACCACGCTTCTGGTCCACGACTCTGGAACGTCGCCCCCGAGAACGACGGAATTGAACAGCCTCTGAAGAGCTTTTAAGACCGGCTTTCCGCCTGCTCTCAGAAGCTCTGTAGTGATTCCGTCGTCTCCCGGTGCCTTTCCGTTCTTTAGTTGTTTGAGAGCCATTCTGATCTCGTACAGGCTGACGTCCGGGATATCTTCGGTAAAGTGCCGAGTTAGCTTGGATCTGGGGTCTTGGACCAAGCCAACAGCAGGGCTCTGGGATCTGTACAACTGTCCATAGAACTGCTGGACCTCTCCCAATATCTCATCTCGAGAAGAAATGATAGTGCCGTTGTTGGTCCTCATTTTAGTCAACTGACTTTGGCCAACAGACAGATCTCTTGCGAACACTTTCGAGCCTTGGTTCCGCTCTATCGCTTCTTTAATACGGATAGTATTAAATTGGCGAATATCGTGTCGCACAGCTTTGGAGATCTGTCTGTTTAACCGCCTTAGGCAGGACCAATCGGCTGAGGACTGGACTATCATTTCTTTTCTCCTCTCCATGAGTTTGAGAGTATGGTCCGAGAGTTTACGGTTCCTACTGACGCGACGGGCCTTGAAGTAAGTCGACCCGACGGCGTGGACAGTTCGCACGAACCTGCTGTTCGTATCGCTCGCTGATTCACACTCATCTAGACATTGGAAGCGATTTTGTAGTTCGAGCTGAAAGCTCTCGGGGTTCTGGTATTGGGCAGGTGTTGGTCGGAGCGTAGACTTCATCAAACGCGACCTCTCGACTTTTGTTCTAATATTCAAGATGCCCCTGACTAGTCGGTGATCACTCCCAGTTTTAATCCTGCTGATCACTGAGACATCATTGAATATGTGTCGTTTGTCCGACAGGATGAAGTCAATCTCGTTTTTCACTGAACCATCAGGGCTAATCCAGGTCCATTTTCGCTGGGGCTGCTTCCTGAAGAAGGAATTCATCATGAAGAGGCCTTCCTTCTCCAGAAAATCAGCCAGCATCTTGCCCCTGTGGTTCCTCTGCCCAAATCCATAGTGCCCCACCTTCAGCTCATCGTCTGTCCTTTTGCCTAGTTTCGCGTTAAAGTCTCCCATAACCACCGTGAAATAGGTTTTAGACAAGTGGATGGCCTTCGAGATGTCCTCATATAGGGCCTCCACCTCGTCATCGGAGTGTGTAGAGGTCGGTGCGTAAACCTGTATGACCTTCAACGAATACTGTTTGGTTACTCTGAGTATAAGGTACGCTACCCTACTCGACACACTTTCAATCCTCTCCACGTTGCCTACGAGAGACCTGCGAACGATAAACCCGACACCCCCTTGGGACTGGTGGTCGCCCTCCCGGTGGAAGAGCAAATTCCCGGACTGGAGGATTGTCGTGCCCTCACCCTCTCTTCGGACTTCTGACAACCCTATAATGTCCCAGTGGATCTTGCTCAATTCCTCTTCCAGCTCGGTGATTCTCTCGTCGGTCCGAAGTGTCCGAACGTTGTGCGTTACCAGGGCCAGAGGTCGTTGTTTATGGTAGCCTATCCGCGACCGGAGATTCTTCGCACCCCCTGCTCCGCCGTTACCGGGCCCCCCTACCGTTAGGCCACGGAATAGCGGAGCTGCCGTGACTGAGGGCCGTTTTTTGTTGGGTGCTCATTTTTTTTGGGGGTATTGCCGTAATCGCCACGCTTGGCAGGCGGGTTGGCGATCGCAGTGGATGTTATTAATACTCGAGGAAGTGCTGCTGCCCACTCCCCCGGTATTCCCTCAGTCGGCTCTTACGACTCCCATGGGTGGAGAGGGGTGGGACAATTCTAAAGCCGGCCCCACACGGCAAAATTTAAATAAGCAATCAATAATAGACAGGTGTTGAACTGTCATGTGTATAGTCATAGATTGTAGTGTTGCCGTATAGGGTTCAGAAAGGAGGTTTCACTAGTGCATCGATATATTATGTCATTTGATATGTTAACATTAAACAAATGTTCTATATTATTTTTCCGGTAATAATATCTTTATATTAATTAATACTTTCGAAGAAATTATTAATAATAAAAGTAAACATTTAGTTTTATTTTCATTTTTATTTTTTAATATAAATCACCACTAATTCGATTGTATTGATTAAAGTAATCGATTTCTATAATTATTTCCTTTTTTAATGTAAGTATATTTCGTATTCCAGAATGAAAAATAAGCTAGCTTTTTGTATTTTACATTAGAAAAATATGGCAAATTTTTTAAAGAATATTTCAACTTGTTAACTTCAGACCCAAAAATCCCATTCTCCTTTGACAATGTGGGTGCAATAGTGCAATATACGAGTACATACAGCCACAGTACCTTTACAAAAATAGTACTTATAAAAGGAGTAAGTAGGTAAGTATAAAAGGAGCGTTCAATATTTGTACCTGTTCTCCTAGAACTAGGGTTAAAATAAAAAATATTTTTATTTCGCAGTAATTAATTATGTCTGCGACTCATGTCATGTGAATTAATTGAAGGTTCCCTTGATGTTTGTGGACTTCGTGGCCACCCTGTTAGGGATGGCCGCGTGGTCCTAGGCTCTCTTTTTCAAATCCGTATTTCACAGGGACTTAACGTCCTCCTTGGACTCGCGGATCTTCAGAGAGAGCTGCTTGACTTCCTCTTCGGCTTGCAGCTCACCTTCGGCGCGCTTCGCTCTACGAGCGGCAGCCTCCGACACAATTGGCCCCGGTGTAAGAGGCCGCGTAATTCCTCGCCCTCTGCGGACAGTGCGCGCCTGCGGCGTCGGTTTTATATATAGAATTGTAGTTTTTCTAGACTAGATTTTTTTAAATCGGTCCAGTAGTTTCGGAGCCTATTCAATGCAAATCAACAATCAAATCTTTCCTGTTTATAATATTAGTATAGATGTGGCCCAGCCATCCTTTTTTTTTTTTTTTTTTTTTTTTTTTTTATTTTAGGTGGGCAAAAATGTCCTACCGCACACCCCGCTGCCCGGGGAGACAACGGGGTGAATGGGGCTCTCACCCACTAAAAACCCACCGTGCGCCTCCACCCGCCCTTGCTACGGCGGATCACGGGTACCGCGTCAGTTACGACCGCGATCCGCAGGCGGCAGCCCCTACGGGCACCCTCTCTTGAGCGACGCCTCGCGCACTTGGGCGTCGCACCTTCGCGGTAGGCTTCCGCGGACGGCAGGGTACTCCCCGACCCCACCGTCCGCAGCCTCGGCTAGGGCGGCATCAGGCGCAGATATGCGCGCGCACGCCGCCCCTCGCGCCGGCGGCGAATCGGGTCCGCGAAGGAGGATTCCTCACGGGCCCTCTCCGCCACCTCCTTCCGCGAGATGACAGCCTCGCAGAAGGTGGCGACCGCGGTCCAGGCCCTATCACTGCCAACCATCGCTCGCGCAACGGCCGGCAGCGACAGGTCCACGCCTATGACTGCAACGAGTTCCCGGCGCTGCACATCCCAGGCCGGGCACGACTCGAGCGTGTGCTGCGCCGAGTCCTCGTCGCAGTCGCAGTGGTGACAGCCTGGGGTCGTCTCCCTCCTTGCGATCGTGTGCAGGTATTTGCCGAAGCAACCATGCCCCGACAAAACCTGCACCAACCGGAAGGTGAGGACCCCATGTTGCCGCCCTGCCCATTCTTCCAAGATCGGCCGGAGCGCCCCCACGGTCCAGAGACCGGCCCGGGGCGTCTCCAGCCGAGACTTCCACTTTAGGACGGTGGCGCGGCGGGCATCTTCCCGCCACGATGACATTGCGCTCGGCGAGGGGCGGCTGCCCCCCGCCCGCGCCGTCGACGCCCGCCGATAGACGTCGGCGAGCACCTCCGCCTCCAGATCCCACGGGGGGGTTCCGGCCAACGCGCAGGCTGCATCGGTCGAGACCGTGCGGTACCCGCGTATTGCCCTGACCGCTACGACCCTCTGTGGACGCCACAGAAGGGCCCTATTGCGAGCGGCCAGGGACTCCGCCCACACGGGCGCGCCGTACAGCGCCATCGACCGTACTACCCCGGCGTAGAGTCGTCGACACGCAAGACTCGGTCCGCCCAAATTCGGCATAAGTCGCCCGAGGGCGGACGCCGTGTTGACGAGCCTTGGCGCAAGACGGCGGAAGTGCTCGTCAAAGTGCCACCGTCCATCCAATACCAGGCCCAGATATTTGATGTGGGCCTGGATTGGGAAGCCCACACCGTTGACCGTTATCGAGGCGCTGGCGGGCGGGCCCCGTCGGCGCCCATGGAAGAGTAGGGCCTCCGACTTTTCAAGGGCCACCCTAAGCCCCAGCGCCTCGATCCGCCTGACCACCTCCGCGGTACCTGAGGTGGCCAGCGTTGCCGCCTCCTCGAGGGTCCTGCCCCGGGCTGTGACGAGCGTATCGTCTGCGTAGCAAATTACGCCCAGCCCGGGGGGGAGCCGGCCACGGAGGACCCAGTCGTAGCCGATGTCCCACAGGAGCGGCCCAAGAACCGAACCCTGCGGGACGCCGCACGACATAGCCCTCCTTACAACGTCCCCTTCCCGGTCCACGAAGAGGACGCTGCGGCCGTCCAGGTAGTCTGCCACCAGCCGCCTTAGGTAGAGGGGCACTCCATGGTACCGGAGTGCCTCCTTGATGCAGCCGAATGGCAGACTATTGAAGGCGTTGGCGACGTCGAGCGACACCGCCAACAGCACTTCCCTCGAGGTGACGGCCTCCGCAGCCGCGGCCTTCAGGCGCAGAATGGCGTCGACCGTAGACCGACCCGCCCGATATCCAAACTGGGCGTCGGACAGGTCGGGGCCGACCGCTCCTAGGTGCCGGACGATGCGGGCAGCGACTACCCGCTCGAGGAGTTTGCCCGCCTCGTCCAGCAACACGATGGGCCTGAAGGCCGAGACCGTATTCGGAGGCCGTCCCGGCTTCGGCAGGAGCACGAGCTTCCCCTCCTTCCAGCAGTCAGGGAACCGTCCGGACACCAGGCAAGCGCCGAACAGCTCCCCGAGGCGGGGCTCAAGGTGGTCGAGGACCAGGGCCAGCACTCGGGCGGGAACCCCGTCCGGCCCGGGGGCGGCGCCTCTCCGCATACGCGCAGCCGCCGCCCCCATTTCCGTCGTCGTCACGGGCGGTACCTCCTCGTCGTCGGCCTCCCGGTCACCATCTGGCGGAGCCATGACCGGGGGCGTGTGCACCGCCCGTGAGGGGAAAAGTCCCTCGACCACCTCAGAGAGGAAGCCCGGCTGGAGGGTCTCCGTAAGGGGGGGGCCCTGGGCGCGGAGCTTGTTAAGTGCCGCGCGGTACGGGCGTCCCCAGGGGTCACGCTCGAGACCCTCCAGCATCTCCTGCCTTTTTGCGTCTTTGGCGCGACAGATGGCCAGCTTTAACGCGGCGCGCGCACTGCTATACGCCGCATACAGCTGGTCCTCCCGCTCTTCGTCGCGGATTCGGCGACGTCGGCTGCGGGTGTAGGACCTCCGGGCACGAATACAGGCCGCACGGAGGTCCGCCAGCTCCGGGGACCACCAGTAGACCCCCTTCCGTCGAGTCGGGCGCCGCACGCGGGGCATGGCCGCATCGCAGATCTGCGTAAGCATGCCACGAATGCGGCCAGCCTCGGCGCCCACATCTTCCGTCAGGGGGGGAGGCAGCCAAGATTGAAAAATGGCCGCCTCCACTAGCAGGTCCCGGTCGAGCCTACTCACAGCCCATCGCGGAAAAGCGGGAGTTCTGTCCGCCGCGTGACCCCTGCTGGCGCCCTGAAGGGTCCGGGAGACCTCTATCTGAATGTATCTGTGGTCAGATAGGGTCTCGACCTCCTCCAGGACTCGCCAGCTCCTTACGCGTGCGGCGACACCGGGGCTAGCGAACGAAAGGTCCACTATCGACCCGCCCCCGCGCCGCACGCACGTTAGGGCGGACCCTCGGTTTAGCAACACGAGGTCCGCCGCTGCCGCCCACTCTTCGACCGCCGCACCTCGGGCGTCCGTCCCGGGGGACCCCCACGCCGTTGATTTGGCGTTGAAGTCCCCCAGCACGAGCACAGGGCTCGGTGCTATACGCCGTATCGAGGTCTCCAGATTGTGCAGGAGGACCTCGAAAGCCGCCAGACTACGACTAGGGGAGAAGTACACGCCATACAGCGTTACTCCTCCCCATTCAGCCGCCACATATCCCGTGCCCTGGTCTTTGAGTGACAAGGGCGGGGAATGCGGCGCCGCCGAACCGACGACCGCCACGGAGCCATCCCCGCTACCCGCCCAATTGGGGCGATCCGGGACTATGTAGGGCTCCGCGGCTACGGCAACACCGATCGACCGCTCCGCCATGGATTGCAGGAAGAGGTCCTGCGCCCTGGCAGAACGGCCGAGATTCCCTTGGAGGAGGATAGCGTCGTGATCCGTTATTGGACCACGATATCCTCCTCCATGCGCTGCGGCGGTCCAGCCGCGCCGGGTTGGGCAGCCGGGGCCGATTGGCTGCCCACCCCCCTCTTAGGGCCTGACTTGGCCGGAGGCCTGCACCCCACTCGCCCCATACAGTGGTTGGCGGGGCGATTGCCCGCCGCTGGCCCAGCCATCCTAACGCATACAGAATGTTTTGGAATAAACTGTTTTGCTTGTAACGCCGTAGTGGTAAAAACACAAACTAAATTAAAGAAAAATTTGCTCCATTACGCTGTAAAATACTTTTTACCGCTAGATGGATTTTGATCTAGGGGTGGAGCTATAGTTGTACCTCGTCCCCCGAACACCCGCATTTAGCGACGCTTCGTTCTAAAGAGATTTTGCCTTGAAACACCTCCGCTATTTTTCCGTACTCCGTGATCTGCCATTTACTGATATACCAACTATTTAAAATAAATGATTTACCATTCTACCACAACTTCAAGGCGCTCTTGGAATGTTAGCGACGAATTATAATTAAATATCGATACCTATAATATCGACGAGTCGCGCTAGAGATACCTCGCAGGAGGAGGTTCTTTCCAAAGCTTTAATTAGTAGAAATGAGCGCTAAAAACGAACTGTCTTCAACGGGGTCGTTGCCAGGTGATATTATGCAGTAGCAATCTACTCTATCTCCCCGTCTCTTCCTATGGGAGTCGTAAAAGCCGACTAAGGGATTACCGGGGGACCGGGCTGCAGCGTTCCCCTGTGTACTAAAAACATCCACTGCGATCGCCAACCCGCCTGCCAAGCGTGGCGATTATGGTAAAATCCTCATTTTGGGGAGGCATATGTCCAGCAGGGGACGATGAAGGGCTGATGGATGGATGGATGGAATCTACTCTAATCAGCGGAAAGGTCGTCCTTACCTTTTTTTTTGTTAAGACGGGAAATAATGTACCTATCCGCACATCATGTCGTTCGGGGCCACGAACAGGGTAGTGTGAGGCCCTCACCCACTAAATAAACCTGCCGTGTGCTGTCTTTCCGAATGTAATGGCCGGCCATTGGAACTATATTATATTACTTCAGTGGTGTCGTCCTTACCCCCAGGTCCCGAGCGGATCGGTACCACCGTCTCCCGTGTGTCCGGTCCGGTCATGAAGCATCTCGGTGTGTTTTCACTGTAGCGGGAGATTCATTCTTTCATTTCATATCCGCGAAATAAAATTGTGAGCAGCGGCTTGAGGGTACTTTTAGTACCTATAGTTGAGTTCAGGAGCTGCGATTACCTAACACTTACCATCACGTGGGCCGTGGCTGCCACTTTTATCAACAAAATATTCAATGAAAATAATACGACTTTACTTTTTTTTAATGTATAGTGCTAAGCATGTCAAATGCTAAAAAATATATATAAAAATATCTAAATATTTATAGGGTTTGTGTCATTATTAGGTAAAATCTTAATTGTAAAATTAAGTTTACCTGGTCGGTATAATGTACCGTGTGTGATTAAGTTTACCTGGTCGGTGTATGAAAATACTTCCGACAGATGGTGCAGGCGTCACCCAAAGACGTTAAGTATGAATGTGTTATCGAAATTAGGAGCAATTGTCAGGATTGCTGAATTGGTAAAGCATCTGGACGATATCCAGGAGATGCAGGTTCAAATCCTGCTCCTGACTGTTATTTTCGATTTCACATTTCTCACTTTGTGTTTAAAATACGACTTGTTGCTTGTTGATTACGACGTGTTTTTAAATAATATCTTGCTACTTATTATTTGTAAATTGCTTTATGTCCTAATTTTATGCTGTGATAGCATGTAACAAATTGAATATTTACTTACTTATTTGCTTTATACAATTGCATCATTTATGCTGGTAGATTGTAGGTTAGGAATGCGTAGGTACTTTAAATAAAACAGCATGCTAATCTACTCGTATATAAATAAATATGAATCTCCAAAATGTATCAAACTTCTGAACCAAATTGTATAATTCTTTTTAACTTCTCGCTAAAAAAATTGAAAATTTTCAAAAGTTGGGAAGTTATTGGTTTTGCTCCGTTTTTCGAAAATCGAGTTTTCAACGGATGTTGACGTTTTGAGGTCCTAGGAAGCTTCCCCGAATGTTTCCGCGATGATGTCTGTATGTATGTGTGTGTTGTGTTGTGTGTGTGGCCGAATGTAAACCTCTCATAACTTTTGAACGGCTTGACCGATTTCATCGGGGTTGGCGTCATTAGAAAGAACTTGACCAAACTTAGATTTTGAATACAATTAGGACCAATTCGAACCGGTAGATCTTGAGAAAGTGAAAAATGTGAAATCGAAAAAAACAATCACGAGCAGGTTATTTTCGATTTCACATTTTTCACTTTGTGTTTAATGTATAGTGCTAAGCATGTCAAGTGCTAAAAATATATACAAAAATATCTAAAGATCTTGAGAAATCTCAAAACAACTATTTTTTTTTTTCAAATGTGTTTTTTTTGGAATAACTTTTAAACCGGTTTACCGATCGATTCCAAAAACTAATCAGCTCTTAACATCAAAAAACCAACAATCCGGTCAAAATCGCTTGATTTGTTCGTGAGATATCATTGCCGAAAAAAAAAGAAAAAATGTTTTCTTCAGTATTTCTATGAATTTAGGGTCAACCAGTTACAGATTTTTTTTGAAGTGAAAGCTTCTTTTAGCGAGGTATGCATATTTTTAGATGAGATAAAATCTCTGGACTCGCGACTAAATTAGACACACTTCCCGGTTTCCGATTGAGCTGAAATTTTACGCCCATATATATATCGCCTGACAATGCAATATTATGATGACATGGAGGTGATCTGATAATGGAGCTGGAAGGAACTCTATAATGGAACAGCGCAACCCCATCGAGTTTGGGCTTGTATGATTCGTCTTGACGAGTACTTTGTCTCTAGATGGTATCCAGGGTCTGAGGATGAAGCTGGAAGGTGGCCACAGTAACTCTTATAATGAAACGACGCAACCCCATCGAGCTTAGACTCGTTTGATTCGTCTTGATGAGTACTTTGTCTTTAAATGGTATCCAGGGTCTGATGATGGAGCAGGAAGGTGGCCACAGTAACTCTTATAATGAAACGACGCAACCCCATCATCGAGTTTAGACTCGTTTGATTTGTCTTGATGAGTACTTTGTCTTAAGATGGTATCCAGGGTCTGATGATGGAGCAGGAAGGTGGCCACAGTAACTCTTATAATGAAACAACGCAACCCCATCGAGTTTAGACTCGTTTGATTTGTCTTGATGAGTACTTTGTCTTTAGATGGTATCCAGGGTCTGATGATGGAGCTAGAAGGTGGCCATAGGAACTCCGTTATAAAACGACATAACACCATCGAGTTTGGGCTGGTATGATTCGTCTTGACGAGTACTTTGCCTCTAGATGGTATCCAGGGTCTGATATGGAGCTGGAAAGAGGCCACAGTAACTATGTAATGAAACGACCCGAACCCATCAAGTTTATATTCGTTATAATTCGTCTTAAGGAGTACTTTGTCAAGTTATGGTAATTTTTTTTTTAATGCCTGATTGAATAATTTTGATTTACAAGTTTTAATTTAAGATCGAACAATTAATTTGGATATCTTAAAATAACAACTATTTGTTTATATGTAGTTTTAAGTTTTCACTTCTGTCAGCAGTCCTTAGACTGCTTTGTTTTTTGTGTTCGTTACAGTCAGGACAAGGTTTGTATAAAAAAAAAAAATGGAGAAGTAAATTTTAAAAAATCTCATAGTATGAAAAGTGAGTGAATGAGACAGAAGACTGTGAGTTACTTTCGTACATCAAACGTGTATGGAATAATTGATAATCGCGACTAAAAAAGCGAAAAGTAAAATTTGACTCATTTCGTGGTTTTCAACTTAGACTTAGATGCGCAACGAGTAAAGAAACGCGTTTGTGTATGGGAGCCCCCCTTAAATATTTGTTTTATTTTAATTTAATTATTTATTTTTAAAGTGAATATATACTTAACTAAATATTCTGTGAATATTTCAAGCGTTTAACTGTTGCCGTTATCAATATCGAGCAAAAACGAGTAAAAAAATCACGTTTGTTGTATGGGAGCCCCCCCTTAAATAATAATTTTATTATCATTTAATTATTTATTTTTAAAGTTAATACATAACTAAATAATCTGTAAACATTTCAAGCGTCTACCTGTTGCGGTTATCAATAGCGAGAAAAAAGGCCAATAAAATTACGTTTGTTGTATGTGAGCCCCCCTTAAATATTTTTTAATTTTATTTTTAGTATTTGTTGTTATAGCGGCAACAGAAATACATCATTTGTGAACATTTCAACTGTCTAGCTATCGTAGTTCTTGAGATACAGCCTGGTGACAGACGGACGGACAGACAGAGCAAAAACGAGCAAAGAAACACATTTGTGTATGGGAGGCCCCCTTAAATATTTGTTTTATTTTAATTTAATTATTTATTTTTAAAGTGAATATATAACTAAATATTCTGTGAATATTTCAAGCGTCTACCTGTTGCCGTTATCAATAGCGAGCAAAAAAGGCCAAAAATCACGTTTGTTGTATGGGAGCCCCCCTTAAATATTGTTTTTTTTTTATTATTTTTAGTATTTGTTGTTATAGTGCTGTTGGCAAAAAATTACGTTTGTTGTATGTGAGCCCCCTTAAATATTTTTTTATTTTATTTTTAGTATTTGTTGTTATAGCGGCAACAGAAATACATCATTTGTGAAAATTTCAACTGTCTAGCTATCGCCGTTCTTGAGATACAGCCTGGCGACAGACGGACGGACAGACAGACAGCGAAGTAATAGGGTCCCGTTTTGACCCTTCGGGTACGGAACCCTAAAAAGGACTCGAGGCTACTTTTCATCCCAGAAAAAAATATAGTTCCTGTGGGATAACTATCTTGTATAATATAAACAATGTACCATAGAGTGACGTATTTTTATTCTGAAGTCCACGCGGTAAGAGTCCCGGGCAGTATAAAGTATGCTATAAAACTATGATAGGCTATTGCCAAAATAACGGCCTTATTTAGTGGATGAGAGCCCCACACTACCCTGTTCGTTGCCCCGAACGGCAGGGTGTGCGGTTAGGTAATATTTTCCCGCCTTAACAAAACAAAAGAAAAAAATATGTATACCCCTAGTAGAAGTGAGATAAATAATACCTACCAAGAGAAATAGCACCTGCTAGAAAAAAACCGATCATATTCAAGATTTAAATGTCATTATGTTTTTCAATTCAAACCATCTCACTATTTCAGCCAGCAACCGCAAAGTGCCGGTTTATGGGTGAAAATAACCGA
Source organism: Leucoma salicis (assembly GCA_948253155.1). NCBI lineage: Eukaryota > Metazoa > Arthropoda > Insecta > Lepidoptera > Erebidae > Leucoma > Leucoma salicis. Next base: position 3,917,347 of record OX411812.1, read on the forward strand.
TCCTATCCTCAATACGATAACTCTTCCGGTTATAATGATGGAAATTCACAAATAGATACGGCTCGGTTATTGGCACTGGAATTACTACCGCAATGAGCGGTTATCGTCTACTAATATAAGTCCGTGACTCACCTGACATATCTAACAATAAAAATGCTAAATAAATAAAACAAAGCAGTGAACTTTTTATTTTATTACTTATTAAATTTATTTAAGAATGCAAGCAGTGCTGTAACTAGGACGGTGCCAGCGGTGTCCAGGCACAGGGCGCAGACCCTTGAGGGGCACAAAAATTACTAGACCAGGACCACAAACAATACTACTGAAGGAATGTAATATAGTTCCGGTGGCCCGACAATAAAGGCGGAGAGACGGCACACGGCGGGTTTCTTTAGTGGGTGAGGGCCCCACAGTACCCTGTTCGTTGCCCAGAACGACAGGGTGTGCGTTTAGGAACCTTTTTTCCCTCCTTAACAAATAAAAAGAACAATACCTATTACTAGTATTTATAGCGTAATACAGTACACCCGTATCACACTGCTGTTTGCAAATACTCATAATGAAGTATACAAAAACGTAGTTTTTAAATTATAGATTTATTTTTTATCTATATTTTAGCACTTGACATGCTCAGCTACTCTTAAAGTACAAATTATTATTTGTGAATAAAGAAAAAGAGATTTTTAGTAGGGGCGGGAATCGAGTCACGCATCTTTTCCAATCCGGGGAAGTGCTCTAAACCACTGAGCTACCCCACTGATCCTTCGATCATCCCAAATTCTTAATCACATTTGTCTTACGACTAACGCCATCTACCGGCAAGCATTACATGCATCTGATATAGTAAGTTTAATTTTGGAATTAAAATTCATACCATTTGATGGCGCGATTTTTTCAAACATTTTAGATCTATTTCTTTTAGCAATTGACATGCTTCGCTACTTTTTAAAGTACAAATTATTTGTGAATAAAGAAAAAGAGATTTTTAGTAGGGGCGAGAATCGAACCACGCATCTTTTTCAATCCGGGGAAGTGCTCTAAACCACTGAGCTACCCTACTGATCCTTAGATCATCCCAAATTCTTAATCAAATTTGTCTTACGACTACTGTACTATTTTTTAGAAATACCCAATCTCCTCATCACATTTGTCTTAACGACCAACGCCATCTATCTGAATGCATTTACATGCATTAATCCAATATAGTAAGTTTAATTTTGCAATTAAAATTCTTACTATTTGGTGGCGTGATTTTACATTGTTGACCTATATTTTTAGCACTTGACATGCTCCGCTACTCTTAAAGTACAAATTATAATTTGTGAATAAGAAAAATGAGTATTTTAGTACGAGCGGGAATCGAATCTGCATCCCTTCCTATCCGGTGAAGTGCTCTAATTCACTGAGCTACCGTACTATTTTTTAGAAATACCCAATCTCCTCATCACATTTGGCTTTTCACGGACTTATTTTGATAGCTCTTGATTATACTTAAAAATTGGAACTTAACTATACGTTTTATTCCGCTGCACTGTTTCGGGAACTTAAAAACTAGCTTTTGTGTATGGAGGAGTCAGGGGCAAAGCCTAGTTCTTTGTAGATATTGTTCTGTCCATGAACGGTGTTTACTACTTACAGTTTTCATAAGTAAATATATTTCATCCATCCATCTATCAGCCTTTTAAAGTCCACTGCTGGACATAAGCCTCCCCAAGAATGGGGGATAGTGCCGTAATCGCCACACTTAGCAGGCGGGTTGGCGATCGCAGTGGATGTTGTTAATACTCGAAGGAGTGCTGCTGCCCACTCCCTCGGTATTCCGTCAGTCGGCTCTTACGACTCCCATGGGTGGAGAGGGGTGGGAAAATTCTAAAGCCGGCCCCACACGGCAAAATTTTTGTAATTATTAAAAAAAAAAATTATATATAAAACATTTTTACAGCATTAAAGGTAATTAGCGTATGTTTTTTGGTATAGACGTGTGTACGTATAAACCCTGTACCTTGTATTTTAGATCTTTCATCATTATCCCTATACAGAAGGTATAGTTGTGAATCTGGATGCACTGTCTGGATGTACATAGATATATACATATATTATACATGGTCCTCCGGGATACGAGGATTATCTCACAGATAACAGTTTTTACATAATTAAGAAAAACTAGTAAGTGCAAATAGATTTCTCCAGGACACTTATATTAAAAAATATAAATAATTATATTTTTATTTTATTCCTTATATTATATCCTAATTTACAGAATACCCAAGCATCACGGACGATGTCAACGGACTAATAACATCGACAGACTGAACACATAAATAGCTGCTTGACCTCTCAGTAACTTTTCAGTATTATGGAATAAACTAATCGTAAGTTATAAACAAATTATAAAACAAACTGTGTGTACGATTAACATAATTATTACTAGCACACATTACCTATGTTTTATAGAATGTCAATTTACTGCACCAACGTCACGGAGGGTGTATCATCACCACTTTCAAACAACCTTAGCTCTTTCCCATATTTTTGAAGTAATTCTAAAACAATTCCATTTGTCCAACCAAATCCATCCTGAACAGAATATTCCCCACCACCACCATGATCGCCTGGCTGCACGCAACTATACTTTTCAAACATTTTCTGCCATTTCTTGTAACCTATATAGTTGGCACGGACCCAAATTGCCACTTGCTCTCTTGCTAACCTCTGTGCTTCAGGATATCCGCTCTTTTCTAAACCGGCGATCATAATGCTCTGTAATGGCGGCCAAGCGTTTGGATAGTCCCATTGCTCACCCGTATACCATAAAGATGTAGGAACACCCCCAGGAAAGTTCAATGTGGTACTGGCAAGTAGATATTTAACAAGATGTGCGGCGTATACGGGTGCCATGGTTGACTCCACGGCACCTGCCCAGAGGGGAGCGGTACAACTAGCATAGAACTGCTTCCTTAGATTCCCTGTTTCTGTATCATAGTCGTACCAAACGCCATCTTCAATATCCCACATAACCTTGTCGATAGCATGCCTCCAATATTTCGCTAGCCTCCACCATTTCTGAGCGTGTAATTTATCTTTTAGTTGATATCGGAGATCTCCTACCATTTGTAAAGCTCCTGCGAAAAATGCGTTCAAGTCCACCGGGAGAATATATGACGTGTGAATATCAGTCAGGTTGAATTCGTTATCGTTGCCCGCCGTCACAAACCACCTGGATGAGAAATCCCAACCACTTTCCGCGGCACTTTTTATTTCAACATAAAATTTTTCACGTAAGTCTTCTGGAATTCTTCTGCTGCTTATATAATCTTCGTAGTATGATTCTGGACGGGGACCCTTGTCATCCTTATCAGACACGAATCGTAATAACATGTATTTCCTCCCTTTTACATTAACTTCAATTTTTTTCTTATGCAGCCAATAGTGCAGTTCATTTTCCACTGTAACAATATTCTTTTCGAGCCATACTTTATCACCGGTTGCACAAAAGTAATCGAATACCATCAACGTGAGCAGTGGAGGCTGACTTCGACCCAGATAATACACTCGGCTGCCGTTTGGAATATATCCCAATTTATTGACGAGGTGTAGAAAATTTTCGATCATGCCTTTAGCGGTTGAAGTCATATTACTGATGAGAAGACCTCGAATAATCCAATAAGAATCCCAGTAGTAAAGTTCCTTAAATCGACCGCCGGGTACAATTAATCCATTAGGTACGTATATAAAGCTGTACTGAGCCGGGTTCCGAGCTATATCTGGTGACACTATTCTCCCTAATCCTGGCCAAATACTTATAATATCCTTTGCGAATTGTCTCAGTTTTGGATCCACAATCTGGTTCAGCATAGGTGGTTCTGGGTCAAAGTCTGGCGGACTCCAATTATAAAGCTCGTCTTTATCTTCAAAATGTTCATCTACAAAGGATTTTATCTGGTTACGTGTTGGGTTATTTTGTGTCTCCTCCATAAGGTGCTTGAAGCTCACCAAGGTTTCAGCTTCGGAACGTATCAGTTTTAAGTCAACGAAAGTTTTGGAGTCAGGGAAAATTCTGGCAAGTTGTACTGTACGAAGAAGTTCCCCACTACAATAAATCGATGAATTACATATTGAAACTATGTTAACGGCTTGTGCACACGCACCGAGAAGACCAAGTAGTGGATAGAGCGGTGTGTAGCGAGGCAGAAAAAACTTAAGCATGATTCACTGTAATATTATTTGACAAAGATTAACTCGTGTAGAATGCAGAATCAGCAAAATGTTATGTACGTAATCGTTTGATTGCAAAGCGGCACAGCGGCAACGTCCGACGCTGCGCAAGTGACCGCGAAACTGAGTTAAATAGTAATACTCAGATAGAACTCGATAAGCACATCGCGTGCAGTTCCCGCCAGTGTGCAATATTCTCAGTCCGCGACAATCCGGTACCGATGGTAATGTATTACGCGACACTCTTCTGTCAACTAACTAATTTATACACTTTCAAGAGTGAAAGTTTCCAATACACTTCATACATATTATCCGTTCACACAAATTCAATATCATTACCAAAATAATCACACGCATTGGGCTCAATGTCGAGTGAACTGTCAGTTGTCATACTGATACTGACACTAGACTCTATAAACTCACGCAATAATATACTCTCTGTCTGTTTATTTAATGATAAATCTTGTCCAATCCAGTTATCAGCAGCATGACTAATAATATTCTTGATTATTATCAATTATCAATCAGTCACCGCGCCGCGCATGCGCCTATAATAGTGTGCTCTGTGCACGCGCCGTCCACCCACGTCAATGTCAATTTTCGCGGTAAAATTCAATTTAACAATGATAATAATTTTAAATATTTAGCGATAACATTAAAAAAGCAACCAACTTCTAATCACACGCTTTAAAGTGGGTGAAAATCATGTTCAAAGATTCCGTTACATACATAGAGATACACAGGCCAAGCTAAAGCGTGTTAAAAATATTCCTATCTATAGCTTTTATGTAAGGCCAAGCCGCTGCTGGCAACAGCTAGTCTTCTATCTATCTATCTATATATACCTATTATAAAAATGTTAAGTTGGATTGTGTAAGTTCTGAAAACTCAAAAGTTCTGCATCGATTGGGTTCAAATTTCAACACGATATACAAACCCCTTCAAAGATTGTTTTTTTATATGTATTTTTGATCCCCGACTCAAGGGGATTTAGGGGATGGACGTGGGGATGAACGATCGAATATTTTCAAATATACCCAAGTGGGGTATCAAATAAAAGGGCCTAACGTGTACATTATAAAACTGTAAGTTACATGAAAATCAGTTGAGCCATTCAAATGTTGTGAACTCATTTATCAGGGGTTCTCTTTCTCTCGCTTCGTCTAGAATAGCTTCGACATGGTGGAAGGACAACTCATTCAGTTCTGAAGTTACAATTGAACAAGTAAACCATAGAGACTCCCACGTGCAATGTTTCCAAAGCATAAGATATGGAAAAAGTATTACAAAAATGTAAACTCATTGTTTGGGATGAATGCACGATGGCAGTTAAAATATTGCTCTGGATCGATCGTTGCGAGATTTGCGTAGAAAAGTACAACTACTTGGGAATTCATTGATATTGCTTGCTTTTGATTATGAGGAAAACATTGCCTGTAATTTCTCTATCGACACCAGCTGAAATATTCAACATCGTGGCGACACGTACGTGCATTGCAGTTGACTACGAATATGCGTGTCCAGCTACAGAATGATCGATCAGCCGAAGTATTCTCACGAGTGTTACTGGACATTTGGAATGGGCAGCTGCGTAACGATGAGACGACAAGACGAATATCATTTCCTGATAATGTTTGTAATTTGGTAGCATCGAAAGTATCGAAAAAGTATTTCGTAATATTCAAATTAATTATAGGAATCAAGATTGGCTCAGTGAAAGAGCTACCCTTGGCGCGTTTTGTTCTTCATTTCTCATACTCTCTCTCATCCATGCAACCATAATGTGCCACAGCGAAGCGTGGCGGGGTACAGCTAGTTATATATAATTCACGTGTCGCGTTGTTGCTCACGATGTACTCCGAAACTATGTAATCGATTTGAACGTTTTTATTTAAATAGGTATGTGTTTTGCTGGCGTGCCTAAGATAGGATAGATTTTATCACGTATTTTTTATTAATAAAAAAATCGCTGTACGAAGTACGCCTGGTCAGCTAGTACTATTATAAAGCTGTAACAGAGCTATGTCTGTACATTAAGACATTAAGACAGGTTCTATTTGAAAAAAATTAATGTAAGTATTATTTTATTTATTTTAAATTTATACAGGCGTCTCTGAACACAAATAAATTTTGTTTTAGAATTATTGTTGGTTGGTTTTTTCGGGCATTACGCAAGAAATATTCAACGGATTTTGATAAAAACTTTTTGTTTGATAGTTCTTGATTATATTTAAAAACTGGCATATATTTTATCCCGCTACTAGGTATATCGGGAGACTGAGGTATAACCAAAACTAGCCTAAGAAGCCGCTGGTATAGTCTACAACACGCACCTTCACGTGAAAACTTAAAAAAAAACACAATAGAAACACGAGACACAGCCTTTATTGCAGTAAAACATTAAAACAAAGCTAGGCTTACTAGTACTCTTTGACACATTTAGATACGTAAGGACTTTGTGTTGTATTATTTAGTAAGTACCTACCAAATACTTATATATATATATATATATATATATATATATATATACCTACATTTAAACTAAGTAATGAACCTAGTTTTGATCGGAAATTATATTTTTTTGAGGCGGTCGAGCCAGCCTCCTACCTCACAGACAATAAAATGGATAGAATCACTAATAGACTTAGGTAACAATAAAGACACAGCCTCCCAAATACGAAGCCATCATGCTCCGGAAAAACGTAGAGATAGGATCAGTTACTTCTCCTTCAGAGTATTGCAATATAAATAACAAATGTTTCGTCGTTTACTGGTACACTTGACATAAGGAAAACTTCTTCATGGCAATTACATACACGAGATTGTGTTTGATGGAGATGTATTTCTTAGGTAGATGCATTATTTTTTTTTTTAATTAAGCAGTTTTCCTCGCTTATGCATTGAGGGCGTTGATATTGACTCCAAAAAGGTTTTATTAGTACCTAGATCACAGACTAGGAAGGAATAACCTAGATTAATCGATTGATTGATTGTAATACATATAAAAATAATATCATAATAATGTTAATAAAGTTAAAATGGCATATAAACACTGTTTTTAAAATAATAAATCACATACCTACCTAGCTTCAAAAGAGATTACCTATTTTTTCAAATTGGAACTTTTTTTTTAATGTAGGTTAGTCACATCTCCATATTCTCAATGATTTTCAATTATATTATGGTGGTTTCTAACAGCTTATTTAATCTAGAACATTATCTATAGATATAGGATACTGTTCCGCGATAATAGAATATAAGTAGGTAAGTAGTTAAGTACTGCTTTTATGTAAAAATCTTAAAAATTCTATTCGAAATAAACCCTTTCGAAATGATCGACGCTCATAATTAATATTTTTACTTTAAAAATATCATCAGCATCGATTTACCTAATAGTACGAGTAGCTCACATACTAGGGTAAAGATATAGGTATATATTTAAATATCTGTGCCATAAAGTTTTCAAACGAAAATGTGAATAACATTAAAGCTTCTATTGATTTGTGCTACACAATATTGTTCTAAGAAGCTTATAACAGATTTATAAAGGCATACCTAAGAATATTATTAAATGATTTTACAAATTGAAGATTCAAACGATAATATGATCAAGAAACCTTTATCTCACAGAAAATAACCTAACCTAAAATTAATATCTAAATTACTATCTTTAAAAATGATTAAATACATTTTATATAATATTTTTTAGTTTATATTTTTGATATGCCGGGCAATTTGTGTTCTGGTTTAAAATTGTAGTTTTTATACTTAGTTATACAGAAATCAATTCAACTGTAAAGGTTTTTTATATTTTTCTTACAAAATAGTTACCATATCACAACACAATTAACATATCGATGAATGTACGAGATAAGTACTTACTTACATCAATAAAAATTAAGTACTCAAAATCTATAGTTAATATTAAATAAAATTGCGAAGGGTCGAAATCTGTGCGTTTATAAAAATATTTAAGAAACATTCTTGACTAAATCCGCGGGGGCATCAGAATATAAATAAATAGGTACGCCTCTCTACGCCACATTAAGTACATATATCTATTCAAAAATAGCTATGCCACGAGAACCATGCACTGTGCTGGGATAAAAACTAGCCTAATGAAAGGCATGCAAAATTGCATCATCAATTCAGTGGTCACGGCGCACTTACGCATTTACGAGGAGGGATCAAAAAGTAGTGAGAATGAGATAGAATATAATGACTATTGGTAACTTAATAATTTATTTTTCTACACAGTCTCCGAGTCTCTCTACACACCGAGTCAAGCGCTTTTCCAAGGCTTCAATCCCTTTCAAAAAAAAAGTTTTGTCTTGGTTCTGCAAAAAGCTCTCCACGGCATCCATCACCTTGTTATCGTCTTCGTACCTGTTTCCCCTTAAGTATTCTTTCAATTTGGGGAACAGATAAAAATAGCTAGGCGCCCGATCTGGTGAATAAGGGGGGTGGTCAACCAATTCGAAGCCAGCTTGCTGAATGGCAGCCATCGCAACTGTCGACCCGTGTGCGGGTGCGTTGTCGTGATGATACAACACGCCCCTTCGAAGTTTCCCTCTCCTTTCTTTGATGGCATTCCTCAACTTGGGAACTAAAGCGGCATAATATTAGCCTGGAATAGTGGTTCCACGCTCCAGGTAATCAATCTAAAATATCCCTTCTGAGTCCCAAAATATTGAGGCCATAACCTAGCCAGCCGATACCACGGCATGAAACTTCTTTGGGGTCGGTGATGATGAGCGTTTCCATTGCGAAGATTGCTGTTTTGTCTCGGGATCAAAATGATGGACCCATGTTTCGTCCATTGTTACGAAACGAGACAAAAAGTTTTCAGAATCTTCTTGAAACTTGTCCAAAAATAACTTCGAAATGTCAAGTCGATTTTGTTTCTGACTGTCAGTTAACATTGTCGGCACCCATCTTGCGGAGACTTTTCTCATATTCAAAGATTGCTTCAATATGGATTGAATACTTCCATATGGAATGCCCGTTACTTGAATTAAGTATCGGATAGTAAATCTTCGATCGCTCAATACAATTTTCTCGACTTTCGCAACATTTTCTTGGGTGACTGACGTCGATGGACGGCCGCAACGATGTTCGTCTTCCGTGCTTATTCTCCCTACTCGAAATTGAGAAGCCCACCTTGCAACAGTGGAATACAGCAGAGCAGACTCTCCTAATGTTGCCTCCAAATCGCAATGAATCTCTTGCGTCGTTAACTTTTTTAAACAGAGGTATTTAATAACGGCTCGCACTTCGTTTTTCTCCATTTTCGAGAACACATTCCGACACGAAGCAAACAAATGACTACATTCAGAAAAAAAACAAAAGAGAATCGAAGATTTTTTTCTTTATTAACATTACAAATATGTATCTGAGCTATGCCTGCCAGTACTTATTTTTTTCTTACCAAGGAGTATGTCGTTCTCACTACTTTTTGATCCCTCCTCGTATAATACAATAAGTAAGGATCGTTTAACTACCTTTTAATGTGAGTACCATGACTTGGGTAGATATTCTACAAACGTTTAGTAGTATCTGTTCTACGAGTAAGTAGTGTAACCGATCTTGTATAGTGTAGAGATTTTTTTTATCACAAATGCCGGTACAGCAAATGGTAAGTGTCTACTACTCAGGGGGGTAAAGTACGAAAAGAACTATTTACATTCAGGTGAGCTCGCTCGACTGGTAAGACCCAAGTAATTTTCTTTTTTACGTGACAACGTCTAATAAATCGATGAACGCCGGCTGCACGCACGAAAAAGGATGACTCATTGTCCCGTTACGCTCATCTCTGAACATCTCCTAACTACCCCCCTTCTCGACGTCCTTCTCAGGTAGCTTATAGAAACATCGTTGTCCAGCAACGATCACCACTTCACAAACTTAGGTAATTATTGTTTCTTCTATGGCACGATTACTATTATGCTTAAGTTTATAGTTAATTCACAACCAGAAATGAATATATATATGCAAATTAGATGTACCTTTACAATATTAATTTTCTGAAGTATTAGATTCAGAGTCATAAGCCGTCATAACGGAACCATATTTGTTTAAAAATTCCAGAACAGCACCATTGGACCATCCAAAGCCAATCTGTACTTCATATTCTCCACCACCACCATCACCCCCAGGGATCTCGGCATTGTACTTCTCAAACATCTTCTGGTGTTCAGTGTAACCTTTATAACAGGATCTTATGAAAGTTTGAGCTACTTCAACAGCTAACTTCTGGGCTTCTTCTGTTTTTATGGCCTCTAAAGCGTTTACAACAATGCTTACTTCCGGTGCCCACACGTTGGGGAAATCCCACTGCTCGTTACTATGGATCAGAGAGGTTGGGACGCCTCCAGGGTATTGCAATCCTGTGGATTTCTGTAGATATTCGACGATTCTTGGACCATTCAGGTACACAAATTTGTCATTTACCGCTCCCTGCCACAGAGGAGCCACGTTTGACGTGTAAAAGTATTTTCGGTGTAATTTATCTTTGATGTCATAGTCAAACCATACTCCACTTTCCTCGTTCCACAAGACTGCTTCAATAGCCTGTCTCCACTCCTCTGCTAGTTCTCCATACCGTGTAGATTTTCGTACATTATGGAGCAAAGCATGGAATATAGCGACATTTTGAAGAACCCCAGCAAATATGGCATTCAGATCCACAGGAATTAAATTTGTAGTCTGAATATCTACCAAGCTACCATTGTTGCTTCCACCTTCAGCAATAAACCATCGTGAAGAAAAGTCCCAACCGCTTTCCGCTGCACTCTTGATATTAATGTAGAAATCAGTACGTTTATCTTTGTTCAGTTTTTGAGCATTCGTGTAATCTTCTCGATAGGATTCAGGACGCGGTCCACTGCTTGGAGCATAGTATCTCAGTAAGGTATAAGTTTGATGATCTTTTTCAACAGTAATCGCTTTAGTATCAAGCCAGTAATCGACTTCTTTTTCTAGAGCTGCAATATTATTCTTAATGAATTCAATGTCATTTGTGTATCTGTAGTAAATAGCCATCATTGAAGATAGCAACGGCGGTTGACTACGTTCTTGATAGTACCATCTACTTCCATTGGGGATATGGCCTAATAGATTCAAAAGACTTATCAGATTTTCTATAACTCCTTTAGCAGTTTTGTGCATACCGCTTATGAGTAAACCTTCAATGATCCAATATGTATCCCAATAATATATTTCTTTGAATCGACCACCAGGAATGATAAATCCGTTTGGAACTGGAATTAAACTGACTTTATCTGTTTTCTCAAAAACAACATCTTTGACCTTCCTGGAGATAATTGGCCAAATATCATTTATGGCTTTGCCGAACTCTTTCAGTTGCTCATCTTTTATTTTATGAACAAACTGAGGGTTGTCAGTGAAATCTGTTGGAATCCATTCTTCAAGTTCTCCTACACTAGAAAAGTATTCATTAACAAATTGCTCTATCTGTTCTTTGGATGGGTTATCATTAGTCTCATTTAGAATTTGATTAAAATCTGTTAACGTTTTATTCTCATCGTACTTCATCTCTAAGTCCACGAATGTTTTGGAGTCTTCTCTAATCTTAGCCAGTTGGACATGATGGAGAAGCTTGCTGTTGCAGTAAACAGGTCTGCTGCACGAGGGCGGGAGATCTGTAGCACTGGCTAACCAGGCCGTCGCCAGTATCAGTACACCGTGCCACATCTGAAACAAATAACAAAAGCATTACTTATTATCCCAAGTATATCCAATTCAATGTCAATGTGCGTTTGTGTGTTAGGTAATGAATTAGGTACTCAACCGATGTAATTACTCAGCCGATCGTTAGCATAAATTGTAGTCCGAAAAATCCGTGGGATAGAAATTTTCGCATAAATTTAATTAATGTGCCTTAGAGTTACGTATTTATAATATACTAGCCTTTGCCCTCGACTTCGCGGCAGCCAAAAGCTTTTTAGGTTTTATCTCAAGTTCCCGATATAGTAGTGGCATAAAATGTATACCAGTTTTTAAGTCTAATCGAGAGCTATCAAATAAAAAAGTTGCATTAAAATCCGTTCAGTAGCATTTGCGTGATTCGCGAACAAACAGTCTGTTTGTCACAGACAAACAGCTAAACAGACAAACAGACAAAAAATAGTTTTGTGTTTAGACACGCCTATATATTTAGATATTTTTATATATATTTTTAGCATTTGACATGCTTAGCACTATACAGTAAACACAAAGTTAACACGCCTATATAGCCTAATACAGTATTTTTTCTCAAATATCTTAGCTCTGTTACAACTTTATAATAGTATAGACTAGCAGCCCGTCCCGGCTTCGCACGGGTGGACATTTATTTTTTAAGCATTTTGGGATAAACGTCGAGTAAATGTATCTTTATGCAGGACAGGAAGAGTTTTTTTTTAATTATTACTACTTATATTTTATAGTCATAAATATCTACCTAGTAATAAACATAGCCTGTTATTTGTATACAATACATACAAACGTACAAATCTTTCCTCTTTGTAATATAACTTATAAATGTAGCATATATCACTCGGGGATAATGTAGCATTCTAATGGTGAAAGGATTTTTGAAATCGGTCCAGTAGTTTTTGAGTTTATTCGTTACAAACATACAAATCTTTCCTCTTTATAATATTAGTAGGTATAGACTAGCGAAACCCGCAGACGATGTCATGTCCTATTTACAATATTTTTTTTTAAATAACGTGCGTCTAATCGGTTTAGTAGTTATGGAGTGAAAGGGTAACAAACAAACACATGTGGTAACAGACTAAGAATACAAGTGTCACCACCCCATTCTTTCTCAAGGGTGTCGTACGAGGCGACTATGGGAAGTAAGCAATTATCACCATTGCACGACTGGTGGTAGGGCTGGGTGCCAAGTGGGAGTAATCACTTAGTATCGGGCCCGAGCGGGTTGCTACCACCATCTTCCTTGTGACCGGCCATGAAGCACATCAGTGTGTTTTGGTTGTATCCGTTTATTCTTTCATTTCATATCTGTGAAATGAAATGGTGTGCAGCGGCTTCATAATACTCTCGGTATAGTAGAGTCCATGAGCGACGGTTACCATTTACGATCAGATAGGTCATGGCTCGTCTGCCACAATACGCAATAAAAAATAAAAATATATAAGATTAATAAGGATAAATGGTCTTCTGTAATGGCCTGACCTCCAATAGATGATAGGTGGCCTTGATTAGAGCACAGAGCCTATGGACTAGCAATTTTTCGCAATGTCGTACTTCGATTTTTTATTATTTTTACACTCTCCGTAGCAATGGATGATTTCTCAAGACCAGGCTTCAGGATTACTGCAATAGCATAACAATTATCGCTATAAGCTCTATCGTTTCATCATAGAGAGTATGATTATGCAGTAAAACAGTTTGCAATAAAGGATAAAATATGCATATTTCGCAAATTATTCGTAACAGCGATTGAGTCATATTATTATATACCGGCAACGGCATTTATGATAATGTGACCTTACTGAGGTTGAGACATTAATTAATTGGAACAATCCATCCCATTCATTTATTAGATATAAAAAAATATTTCTAAAATAATTAATAAGAATTGACCTATAGGAGTAAAACCTTTTTATAATTATACTATACCTACTGAGAATTAAAAAAAATCAACACCCTCTTTTTCCGCGGGTATCTATCCTCTTATAAAAGGCCACTAAAGAAGAGAAGAGAAATAAAGCTCAAATGAAAACCCCAATCGCAATAGGGTTGCTTACCATGCAGGGATTGAACGTAACCGAACGAAACCACAGAATAGATACTAGTCCTACGAAACTATAACCTTTTTCTTTTCACCAGCTTTGAAACATAGATATTTTCTTATTCTTTATTTTATTATTCTTTATTTTTTATATTTTTTGAGCATTTGACATGCTTGGCAATATAAATTAACTCAGTGTGAAAATGTGAAATCTAAAATAACAGTCACGATCAGGATTTGAACCTGCATCAGAATCTCCTGTAATACCGTCCCAGATGCTTTGCCAGTTCAGCCATCGTAACAATTGCTCGGGACTGCGATTGTGAACGTTGTCTATATTTTTCCCTCAAAACAAAAAGGATTATCCTTGTAAAGAAGTTTCGGTTTCGGTTTTGATTTCGGCTGAAACTGGGACCGTTGCCGAAATTCGGTGTCGGTTTCTGTCGTAAAAACCAGTTTCAGTCGGACACTATCTCCACGAGAATAACTGTTACACCATATCCATACCGGGACAGTCGTATTTTTTAAGTAGGTACATAAAATAATAAAAAACCCATTTGTTGTGTAAATCCAATTAGATCAGTAATAATTGATAAACAAAAAAAAAACGCCCGAGGCTATGGAATAGTTTCATTCTGCCAATATGACATTGTCGAATACTAACTTTTAGCGTAACCGAAATACATATCTAATTTGCATATACTTGACCTGTGCGAATAAACATTATTTACCTACATACTTGAAATCAATGCCATTAATTTAAAAGTAAATCTCTAAATAGGTATCACTTATACATTGTAATGGGCAGGCAGTTAACACCGAAGAAGTAGTCTTCCAGTTCTAGTGGTCCACAGGTATCTACAGGCTCCGCCGACGGATGGCACACGGCGGGTTTATTTTTATTTAGTGGGTTAGGGCCCCATATTACCCTGTTCGTTGCCCGGAGCCGGAACACCCCGTTGGAGTGTGCGATTAGATGCATTTTTTGTCGCCTTACCAAAATTAAAGGTGGTTGACTTGACAGCGTCACGTCACAAGTCAACAAAAAACGTGGACAACGTCTTTAAAAGCGAATTAATTAATATATTAATGACTTTGAGATATTTATGCTTTGTTTCAGTGTATCTCACGGTAATCCGTCGTGTTGGACTCATTTTTCACCGTCTATTTCTCTTTCACCGAACAAATTTCCTTCGTTTGACGGTCTACCTTAAATTAATACTCGATATGGCGAAATTGTGCTCACACTGCTGCCACAACAAGAGCCATTAAACAAGAAGATAAGATGAGATATTTATGCTGATGCATCATTAGAAATAAATCATTATATTTACGTAATTTTATTTGTCGCGTGAAATAGTTTTTCTAGGTTTCGTATTCGAATAATAATAATAATTTATTTTTCTCACCACAATACATAGGTTTATAAGAATAACATAAACATACTTAATTAAGGTTTCATATAGTGGGAGACTGGTACCTAAACTAGGCTCTAGGTCTGTATTTCAGGACACTAGGTCTCCTCTCCTTCCGGCTACATGTCCTTTGGTGGAATTAATATTATTATGTAAAAGATTTAAAGTACAAATTGGAAAAGACGCTGGTTCGATTCCCACTTGTTCTAGCATTTGACATGCTTAGCCATATTTTTTTAAATCTAGTTTTTGAGGCGCTTTAGTCGCTTAGCGGCTATGACAGCTCCATTATGTACACTATTGTCTTACGTGCTACACAATTAAACTACAAAACATAATAAATAGTACTCCGGCTGCATCACTCAATGGAGAAGATAGAACACCTTAAATCACGCCGACATCTAGAAAATCATAGCCATATTGAGCGAGCATGTGCCGCCACCTCACACCCTGAGGAGTCCGTGACCACTCGACTTCCGCAAGTCCACAAATATCGCAGGTATTAGGATTCTGCACAAGCTTAGTCATATAAATTGCACTTCGTTTTCCTCATCAAATCTATTAAGTTGTAAAATATTTGTAAATATTTTTAGATTTTATTTATAATAATGACTAACTGATACGGCAGGATTTAGTCTGCGTTGCTTATTATGTGGTTATAAAAATCTTTTGTTTACTAATAGAATGGCTATTTTAGGAGGAGAGCCCACTACTCACCCACGGATTGTCAATCCCGTTTATCTTTGGACAGAATAACCTAAGATTGTCAATCCGCATTCTCAAATGAGCATTTTTTGCCGAGCGTTCTTGAGAATGCCTCGTTTAGAGGCGAAACACGTGTCGAATTTATGTTCGGATTTTTGCGGAATATTGCAATATTGTGGTTCTGAGAGTTCTACCGTATCGCATGGTTGTGTCGCGTTGGTGAGTTTTTTGTCATTATCGTGCATGCTACTTTGCTATTATCACATTCTCCTGTATCTGTGAGAGTGCACAAGCAAGTGTGTATTGGCAATCTTAGGTTATTCGTGTTTATACTGAACCGTAAGAGAAAAAAAAAGACTCGATTCATAAAGTATTTCGGTCGTTATCGTGTTAACATACATTATCCAAACATACCTACAACACACGGACGTCAAGACAGAACTTTTTGAAACAGATTTTTAACTAGTTTAAATACCAAATATGGCATCAAAAATATCATAAGTGTTAAAAATAGTTTTTTTTTTGATATGTGTGTGTATATATTATTTTACCTACAAGTGCGAGTATGATAAATAGAGACATTTTAAGTTTGAAAAATCATTTGTTCTGCTTGAAACGAGAGTAATACCCACCTCAACGCTTCGCTTATGAGGCGTGCAATTGGTACTTAAATGAAGATACCACAATCATTATTTTTATAGATAAAGGTCTAAGAAATAAAACTTAGAAAACTTTAAACACAAAGTGGAAAATGTGAAATCGAAAATAACATTCACGAGCAGGATTTGAACCTGCATCTCCTGGATACTACTACTACTGCTCGTGAATGTTATTTTCGATTTCACATTTTCCACTTTGTGTTTAATGTAGGTATAAGGCTAAGCATGTCAAATGCTAAAAATATATATAAAAAATTCTAAATACTTAGAAAACTTAATTAAAATCTATCCAGTAGTTTTTCTGTGATGCGCGCAACCACAAACCTCTATCATTTCATTTATATTAATATAGATGATGACGAAATCTGTAGGTAAGTTTAGAATACTCAATATTTTGTTTCTGACGTTAAGGAAACTATATTATAGCATACAATTCGTGTACGTGCCATGTTTCAATACAGAAAAATATATACGGATTCTTCCTCAAACTCAATTTAAGCTTAATTTTAAACTAAATGTTTTAATTAGCTAGTAGACACTAGGGTTTCAACGTCACTGCTCCTCCCCATAGGTAAATCATTGCTTGGTGATAGTTTGTGTTACTTCTGAAAAATATGGCTTTCTAATGCCAACATATTATTCTAAATGAGTTATCTGCTGTTATTCTCCATCTGGTGAATTTCTCTCTTAGTACAAGTTCCTTTCCTTCCTTATGAAATAAAGCCCATGTTAAACAGCTACCTAAAGTTAATAATCCAAGTTCGCTATCCCAATTTCGTCCAATTTCAATATTACCAATCCTTTCCAAAGTCCTTGAAAGTATTGTTTACAAACAACTGTCTTATTATTTTTCCTCTAATTCTCTGCTAAGTCCCTATCAATCTGGCTTTCGTTCTGGTACTGTAGTTCTAGTACTGTAACTGCTTTGGTAAAAATCACTGATGACGTTTGTATAGCCATGGAGAAAAAGCTTCTTACAGTAAACACAAAGTGAAAAATGTGAAATCGAAAATAACAGTCACGAGCAGGATTTGAACCTGCATCTCCTGGATACCGTCCAGATGCTTTGCCAATTCAGCCATCGTGACAATTGCTCCTGACTGCTAATTTCAATAACACATTCATACTTAACGTCTTTGGGTGACGCCTGCGCCATCTGTCGGAAGTATTTTCATACATTATACCGACCAGGTAAACTTAATTTTACAATTAAGATTTTACCTAATAATGACGCAAATCCTATAAATATTTAGATATTTTTATATATATTTTTAGCATTTTACATGCTTAGCACTATACATTAAACACAAAGTGAAAAATGTGAAATCGAAAATAACAGTCACGAGCAGGATTTGAACCTGCTTCTCCTGGATACCGTCCAGATGCTTTGCCAATTCAGCCATCGTGACAATTGCTCCTGACTGCTAATTTCAATAACACATTCATACTTAAAGTCTTTGGGTGACGCCTGCGCCATCTGTCGGAAGTATTTTCATACATTATACCGACCAGGTAAACTTGTTATTTTCGATTTCACATTTTTCACTTTGTGTTTAATGTATAGTGCTAAGCATGTAAAATGCTAAACTATATATAAAAATATCTAAATAGCTTCTTACAGTATTTGTAGTATTGGACTTCAGCAGTGCTTTTAATTCAGTTGATTATGACATATTTTTAGGAATCCTCACTTCCCTTTATATATCCTACCCTGTGATTGCTTGGTTCAATTCATATCTTCGGGGTCGCTCACAGTCTGTACGACATAATGAGACTTTTTCAGAATGGTGTAAACTTTCTGCTGGTGTTCCTCAGGGTGATGTCCTCTCTCCTCTATTATTTTCAGTTTTTATTAATTCTTTAACCTACTTTTTATCTTGTTATTACCATCTCTACGCTGATGATTTGCAGCTATATCGTCACTTCAAAGTAGAAGAATTACATGAGGCGATATTTGCCATCAACAATGATCTCCTTGCCATCTCTAAATGGGCCAAATCTTTTGGCTTGCTTGTAAATCCACCAAAGTCACAGTCTCTTATTGTAGGCAGTAAATATTTTTGTAATATTTTATCTGACCAGACATTATGTAATATCATATATGATTCAATTACTATTCGATCCTCAAAAGTGGTTAAAAATTTAGGCATTGTAATTTGTCATGGAATACTCATATTTCTGAGGTAAGCAGGAAAGCAAATTGGTCATTTCAATTTCTTAGGCGTCTCCATAATATTCTACCAATTCATACTAAAATCACTCTTGCACAGACTCTTTTACTACCTCTATTAGACTATGCCGATGTCTGTTTCCTTGATGCTTCTGAAGAACTTTTGAATAAACTCGAACGTCTGTAGAATTTGTGCATTCGCTTCATTTTCGGACTCCGAAAATATGACCACGTCTCTGATTTCAGGACTCAATTGAAGTGGTTACCCATTCGGCAGCGTCGGGATACTCATATTTTAATTTTACTTTTTTCCATCCTTAACAATAAAAAAAATCCTATATATCTTCGTGAACGTTTTAACTTTCTCTTTCCTAGGGACAAACCTTGCCGTACTAATTCTTCTCTTCTTCTATTAATTCCGAACCACACATCTTCACGCTACGATAGTTCTTTCACAGTGAAGGCTGCAAAACTGTGGAACACTCTTCCTCATTTAATAAGAAATAGCTGTTCATTGCGTGTCTTCAAAAGAAAGATAAAAGAGCACTTTCTCTCTAATCAATAATAAATATATAAGTATAGTATGTATTGTATTGTATATTTTTTGTTATGTTAGATTAGATATATAAGTATGTATTATATCATAATGTTAAATATATATTTTATTAATAGGTAATAATATCCTCCTATCTTGTTGTACAAATGTTTACCTACTCGATTTTTAAAAGCTCCGATTTTTATGGGTTAGCTGGTAGAGAACTCAAATTTGAGTTAATTTCGCCCTATTGTATATATATGTTTTAATATTAAGTTTATAATAAGTTTCTATGTACAATTAAAGTTATAAATAAATAAATATTAATTCAAATAAGTTCACTTATTTCATAATGTATGGCTTACAAACAAACCACAAATTCTAAATAACATTTTCTGTTATCATTGCTTCGTTGGTGTAGCGGCATCCAACTTTTAACCGCGAGGGAAAAACGCGCTGTTGGTTTTTTTTGTTTGAGAAAACCAGCTGGCTACGATATATAAGACCGCTTATCCTATGCTTATGTCCCTCCTCACAATGTGAAGTTGGACAGACTGTGAATTCTATATCCGATATACCTAATAACCCATTGTTGATTATTGATCATCCAGAATTCTACTAAGTAAAAATGTTCTACAATATACATGTATCTCCCAGTTACAATATTGCTAATTTATACTATAATATAATCTTTTTAAAAAGGTAATTATGTGTTATTAACATTTAATTGTAATTTATTCTTTGTTGCTATATCTAAAACTAGTTTGACGACTATATAAATACACAATGTGATAGCTAATTATTTATTGCTTTTGAAAACATCTAATTTACTAAACTTGAAATAATATCAGCAATATGCAAATTGGTATTTGAATTGAGTGTTATTGTTGTCGATAACTTAATTGTTTTAAAAGTTGTCTATCAATCAATCAATCACTATCAGTCTGTCTGTGACAGTCTATGAAACATTTAAATCTATGTTATAAACAAAATATATTGCTATCTTTATCCTTACATTATAAATGTGAATGTGTGTTTGTTTGTTACGCTTTCACGCTGTTACTACTAAACCAATCATCATGAAATTTTACACGCAAAGGACTGCAGAACAGGACATAGGCTACTTTTGATCCCAGAAAAATGAATAGTTCCTGCGGTAAATAATTATGGAAATAGAAAATATAATTAGGTACTACAGATTTTTTAATAAGTAACTGAGCGTTTAAGTATTTTAAAAAGAAAAATAATGCGTTAAATTATGATGTTTTGTATGAGATCACTTGTTTCAATAAATACTTAATTAACATTTTCGTAATAATTCTTCATGGAGTCTGACTGCGCATAGAGAAAATAGCGCAGAGAAAATACTCTTAAAATTTTTTAAAGAAAAATTACACAACCTAGGATTGAAGTTATTTGAGAACAAGAATCCAAAAAGCCATGATCATGCTCAATGATAATATCAAGAATACTGAATTTATTGAACCGTGACTCGACATGGCCTCTGCGCTCACTTTGTGTAAATGGATACCTACCACAAAAACTAAATTGTTCTGCGTAATTTCCATCAAAAGTCATTATAAAGTAGGTATGCAAGGTATTCTATGACTACAGTACTTACCTACCTAGGAGCAGTTTTAACTTCGTGCAACTGTTTAAGTATTTGGTACAGTGCAATATTGTAAAAATGCAATACTTATATCGTAGAGAAAAGCTATCCATACATCAGCCTTTCGACGTCCACTGCTGGACATAGGCATCCCCAAATTCGGCTATAGTGCCGTAATCGCCACGCTTGGCAGGCGGGTTGGCGATCGCAGTGGATGTTGTTAATACTCGAGAAAGTGCTGCTGCCCATCCCCCCCGGTATTGCTCAGTCGGCTCTTACGACTCCCATGGGTGGAGAGGGGTGGGACAATTCTAAAGCCGGCCCCACACGGCGGAGAGAATAGCTATATTACTTACTTATTATCACGCCATATCCCTTGCGAGGAAGGCAAAGAGAACAGAGTGCCTAAAGGCTTTATTCTTGTATACATATGAACAGTGGCGGATTTACGATTTTGCCGCCCCTACTAACCTCTGACACTTCAGAATCTTGTAAACAATTTAAGTCCCACCGTGTGGGGCCGGCTTTAGAATTGTCCCACCCCTCTCCACCCGACTGAGGGAATATCAGGGGAGTCGACAGCAGCACTCCCTCGAGTATTAACAACTTCCACTGCGATCGCCAACCCACTTGCCAAGCGTGACCATTACGGCACTATCCCCCTATATGAGCGCACAGTCGACAGTCGAAAGGCTGATGATGGATGGACTCAATTTTTATTTTTAAACACATTATTTATCAATCCTGTTTTATTATTATTTATTTATTTAATGCATTAGCCGTCCAACTTGTTTATGGATCGCAAATATACCTACTTCTTGGGACGCTCCCCACTTGCATTACCATTAACACCATAGATAGGTACAATGAATCTGTCAATTATGATTTGTATTACTTAGTGATTATGTAATTGTAAATGCAGTAGGGCTAGTTGAGATCACATTACTTGAATGAAAGTGAAATGTGAGAACTAGACCTGCATACATTGAGCTCCCTTTACATATACACAATGGCGCTAATAGTTTACTTTAGACATATTCTGTAAGAAGGATGTATTTTTTTTTTAATTAAATGTTTCAAATATTTTGACAAAAACTTTTTTTTATGGATATTGGCGCCAGAAAAATAGTTGTTTTTGTATAATGTGAAATAGAATGTGATTATCAATTGCAAACAGCTTTACCACCACCTTTTAAAATTCTGTTTTTCATTTGCAATAGATACAAAACTATTTTTTTAGACATACAAAATTATTTTTATGAGAGCAAAAATGTTTAAGAGCGATATTTCTTCCTGTTCCAAGTTTAAGACTAAACAATTTTACTATTAGATGTTATTTAATCATTTACTGACTTACTCGTCGATCACAGCGTTACTCTGCCAGTCTAAACGAAGCTTCATTTTACTTCTTTAAATAATTGTAGTTATGCGGAAATTATTCAACACGATTACACATGTCATATGAATTAGAATCACTTTATGTAATCGAAGTATAGAGTCCCTACAAACGATCTTTTGGCTTAAAACTTAGAAAATTTTAATTAGTTTTCTTTGCAGTTAATAGATGAAATAACAATAGGCAGCTTTGACCACTGAAGTAATGTAACACAGTTCCAGTGGCCCGCCAATACAGGCGCAGAGACGGCACACGGTTTGGTTTATTTAGTGAATGAGAGCCCCACACTACGCTGTTCGTTGCCCCGAACGACGGAGTGTGCAGTACATTTTGTCCCGCCTTAACAAAAGAAAAAGGCATTGATAGCTTTATAGTAACTTTAGTTTTATAAGCGGTAGGTAAATATTATGCCGAGTCTGCAGAGACACAGTTATAGGGTTCAATGGTTCAATTTGGGGTTGATCTTATATTTGACTATTTGTACATAAAAAACCATAGCATAACGCCTGTATTCCCCGAAGGGGTAGCCAGCGGTGTGTTACACACCCACGGTTCGCCATAATCGCCATACAACACACATAGCTATGTTTAAGTACCACGTAAGAGGACTATTTGTAATTTAACAAATTAGGTATTGCTGTCTGGTGAAGGCAAACTTCTTCAGGCAACAAGCGTGAAGAAAGACTTTCTCAAGGACTTTTGAAGCTTTTTATCTTGTATTAGGCCATAACTTTGGACTACGGCATGAATTTCTCTCAGTCACATCCTCCACCACCTCCAGTAGAGGGTTAATATAATACATAAAACGAATAGAAACGCTGGGTGGATTTAAGTAACTAGTAAGTAGAAGAAAAATCGTTTTAGGATTTCATAGCTTAGGTAATAGGTTGTTTAACATTACGATAAAACCATCACGAGAGGTGCAATTAACGAATAAATGCGGGCAGGCAGATATAGACCGGCTGAGGCTGCGGGTGGATCGACCGGGGAACATCCGCCATCCGCAAGGCCTCCCGCGAAAGGGCGACGCTCCGTATGCGGAATGTGTGGATACGTCGCTCAGTAGCGGGTACCCGAAAGAGTAAGCCGCCGGCGGGCCACTGACGTAATCCAACACAGTACCAGTAGTCCGTCAACACAGGCGGAGAGACGGCACACGGTGGGTTTCTTTAGTGGGTGAAGGCCCACACTACCATGTTCGTTGCCCCGAACGACGAGGTGTTCGGTTAGGTACATTTTTTCCCGCCTAAACAAAAAAAAGCGGATATAGACCGAACTGTCAATATTGTCTATGAATAGGTACCTACATGCTTGACAATTTAAAAAAATTATACACGTTATGAATGACATCAGATGACAGTCTCTGGTCTCACCCTTGCTCGTTATCAGATAACTAATGCATTGATAACGCCAAGAGATATGACAAGGTAAGATTATAATTATGACTAGGTATATACCATCACACAAAAATATAATCTACACATAAACTAGGTAGGTACTAATTTATGCCCGCGACTTCGTCTGCGTAGACGTCAGTTTTTTTAATTTATATTCACGGACATTTCACACAACGTCCTCTGGTCCTAGGGTTGCCAACTTTTTTTACAAGAAATAAAGTATATTCAGGTCTATGAAGAATATTAAACAGTATTTTAGAAAAATGAACAGTATTTTATTAATTTATTGTTTTAAATACATATTTTTTTAGCTTCTCGCACAACTTGCTCATTTACAATCTTTTTTCACATCATCACACACTCGCATGTCTGTCAGTGAGCGACAGTCTTGAATATTTGACATTGACAGATTCGTTCAGAAACTCAGGAAACTCAGTGTGATTTGTTTGTGGCTGCGATGCACTGAGCAGTGAGCGCCCTCTGACTAAATAAAAACAATTTTTTGTGAGTGTCTAAGTATAACACATAATAATGTGTTTACATTTTGATGCTGAAAACAGTATTTTGTATACTTTATTTTTGTTCAACAGTAAAAAGTATAATTTAGTGAAAAACAGTAGGTATAATACTGTTTAAAACAGTATAATTGGCAACCCTATCTGGTCCCAAACTAAGCTTAACGTATGTGCTATATATAGGTACCAGACTATGGATATAATACATATATTACTTTTTTTTTTGTAAAGACATACATATAAACACCCAGTACATATCTGTGAACACAAATAATTGTCCTGAGTGGGAATCGAACACACGACCTCGTGCACGGAAGTCGGTTACACTACCGACTACGCCACGAGACCCGTCAAATTAATCAAAATACGTCACTACTGCACAATAATTATCTCTATGCGAGACATCAATCCCACAGGAACCATCTATTTAATCGGAATAAAAAGCTCCAGAGCGTGAAAAACTTAATATGATGACCGGTTAGGTAGTTACGACGTTTTTTATAATAAATTGCGATTTCTTATTTAAACTACAATAAGATGCAGCACTATGTTAACGTCTGAATGTCACGATAGTCTTTACAGGTGGAAAGGACTTGAGTAAGTATTTCAAAGACCGAATTTGTCCGTGTGGTGACGGACTAAGAATACAAGTGTCACCACCTCATCCTTTCCCGCGGGTGTCGTACTTGGTGACTAAGGGAAGTAAGCAATTATCACCCATTGCTGGTGGTAGGGCTGCGTACCGTGTTTTAGCTGTAGCAGAAGATAGCCGTTTATTCTTTCATTTCATATCTTAGAAATGAAACGGTGCGCAGCGGCTTGTTAATGCTCTCTGTATGATTGAGTCCATGAGTGACGGTTACCACTTACCATCAGGTGGGCCGTGGCTCGTCTGCTACCATGAGCAAAACATAAAAACAAGACTAAAAGTCTTCTTTTTACGAGCATCATAGTCAATATCAATTCAAAAAAATATTGACAGTCTCAGGCAGACAACTATCGGTTTCAGAAAACATTTTTATACATTTTCTCTCTAAATCTATTGGCACTGACGATGTATCTGTATGAACATATAATTTTAATGCTTCTAGATCCTTAACAGACTACATGGCATTCAGAAAGCGGTCTGTAGTCTATCATTCTATGACGAATTAACTATCCATTGTCATGAGCAATAAGGATAGCTACACCAAATAGAATTGTTCTATATGTCTCGTCAGTCATATTAGCGTCCTTAAAAATAGAGGTAACAGTAAGTACTTTATTATACTTAGTAGTGAGATGATCAAAACATCAACGTCTCTCTAGACTTTGTTTATATTGCCTACATTGGCAGACGAGCCACGGCCTACCTGATGGTAAATGGTAACCGTTGCTCATGGACTCAACTATACCGAAAATATTGTGAAGCAGCTGCTCACTATTTCATTTCACAGATACGAAATTAAAGAATAAACGGCTATAGCCTGCTACAACCAAAACACATGATGTGCCTCATGGCCAGTCACACGGGAGATGGTGGTACCAACCTGCTCGGGCCCGATAGCAAGTGAGTACTCCCACTTGGTACCCAGCCCTACCACCAGTCATGCAATGGGAGCTTCCCTTAATCGCCTCGTACGGGGGAAATAATCTTCGTATATTACTTATCTTTATGATTAGTGAGTTACATAAATAGATGGCTATAGTTCTAAAATTAAAATAAAATCAAAAAGAATAATGTAAACAATACAATTTTACTCACTGATGTTACAAATGCGAAAATGCGTTTTCTGTTTGTTTGTTTGTTTATTACGCTTTTACGTCGTAACTACTCAATCGATTAACATGAAGTCGTATAGTCCGTAACACAGAAAAGTACTCGTACTAAGGCTACTTTTTATGTTCCTAAAAATCGACGTGATTAGAATTTTTGCATAAAGATCGTTGCAGAGTGACTCAATTATATTTTAACGCAATTCTTAAATCCCAAGACGAAGCCACGGTAGCATCTAATTAACGATATTTATACCAGAACTGGTGAATTAACTAACTACAAACCAATTATTTTAGAATAAAACTTAATTTGCATGTACTTTTCATCAAGGTAGCTAAAGGTTTTTAAATAGATGTCCTTATACCCGTAGCAATACATGATTATGTTTTTTATCGCAATACAAGGAAATAGGTAGGTTTTGTTACTGATTCTTAATGTATTCACTAATGATAAAGGAAATTCTCAACACTAGTTGGTAATTAATTTTAAAATTCTCAATCGTTTTCCAGTAAGACGGCCTTTCAACATAGCATCACGCCTGTATTCCCCGAAGGGGTAGGCAGAGGTGTAGGTATTACACACCCACGACTCGCCAGCTATGTTTAAGTCCCACGTAATAGGGGGCGAGCCTATTGACGTCTACCGGGCACATTTCCAAACCCCGGGCTGCTATTGAGTTTTTTTTTTTTTTTTCGAAAAATCTCAATAGCTCTGGCCGACCCGGGGATCGAACCCGAGACCTCATGATCAGCAGTCGCTTACACTATCGCTGCACCACAGAGGCACAACAAAAACAAGACCTTTCCTTCCAACAAAAAAAATAAGACAAATAGACGAATTAAGTCTGATAATATTTTACACATCGACTATCGTATTTGATTCCACACAGTCCAATTTATATGTTCTGTGAACTTTAACCTACTGTTTTGGTTATGTATGTATTAATTATAGGCATATCAATTCGCAGAAGTATATTAAATCGCAGAGATAAAATCCCCCGTGCCGGAGCTTAATTTAAAAAATCCAGTAGTATGAGTTGGGAGTCGAATGGAGGTTGAGCGCTAAGGGCCTGTGCACACCACGATTCTAAAACGCGCGTCGACGGCACGCTTTTATCCTACAGAGCCGTTTGTTGTCGTTTTTCGATACACACGCGCTTTAGCATCGCGTTTGTAGCGATTCAAAGGCGCGACACCGGCGCGTCACTAGCTCGCGCGTCTTCTCTACGTACGGGGTTTCCCCCACATAAGCCGGTTATTTTACTTCTTCCTTTTTTAAAATTAATAACAAAGCGCATACAGTCAATATGCTGTCTGGATCGACGCCATCTCGCTACTGTTGACGAGGTTCTGCTTAAAAACGCTATATGTCAGAGCGTTTGTATCAATTCAAACGCGCGTATGTATCGCTACACATGCGCGTCTGTATCAACTCAAACGCGTGTTTCAATTTATACAGGTGTGCAAAGGTCTACAGGCTGCGTCCGACTCACGTGCGTATCACGTGTGTATCGCTAAAAACGCGCGTCTACGGCGCGTTTAAAAAACGTAGTGTGCACAGGCCCTAAGATGAATTGAATTATGATTAAGAAATCGTGAAACAGTTCATATCGATTTTTATCCGGTTTCATAGAGGAAAATATCTATATAATTCAAGCAACCATTTGAGAACTATAAAACTACATTATTGTGGCAACACTTGGCAACACTGATTGCTTTGACTAATTGCATTTTTTTACATAGTGACGTCGTGTGTATATAATAAAGACATTGAGTTATATGTTAACTAGTACATAAGTATACATCAATGAATAAAGACCTCTTCACGCCCCGAGACTTCATATAACAGATAAGTCAAGCTAGCAACTTGGTCAACAGGAAAACTTAAATATATTTGTAGAAAAAAACGCAAGAAGTAATAAAAACCATGTGTAGTACTCTGTGTAAAATAGTCTTCGTATAACGTGCGGCATCAATTTACTAATCTTACAGCAGTAGGTTCGGTGGTAGGTTATTATAAGGTGTACGAAGTTCTGTGGGTTCAATTCTACTGAGTATCATTATTGTTACTTTTTGTGCCTCAACTCTTTGATCCTGTAAGTGTAAGTTTGTAAAATCTCCATCAGGTGCAGGGACTTTCGGTAGTAAAGCTGAGTTCATTACATGAAAAAAGGAACATTTACATTCTTACTAATAATATTATAAATGCCAATGTGCCCTTGTTTGTTACGCTTTCACGCTGTAACTGCTGAATGAATTATCTAAACATTGGTATGTATAGTGCTAGCTTGACCTCCTTTTTTTTTTGTTAAGGATGGAAAACATGTTCCTAACCGCACACCCCGTCGTTCGGGGCAACGAACAGGGTAGTGTGGAGCCTTCACCCACTACAGAAACCCGCCGTGTGCCGCCTCTCCGCCTTTATTGGCAGGCCACTGGAACTATGTTACATTCCTTCGGTGGTGTAGTGCGACCTCCTGAACTTCAGAATATTAAGTTAGTTAGAGGCGTAGAGTACATTAGGTACTCTACGCCTCTAACTAATTTAACTAACTTATCATCACGCCATTTCCCTTGCGGGGTAGGCAGAGAGGACAGAGCGCCAAGAGGCTCTATTCTTGCATACATCTCTCGCTTCCTCAACATTCATAATCGCTCCGCCGGTTTCGGAGACTCCTGACTCCAACTTGATTCAATGTATGACCTATTTCCACTTTTGCATTGTATATCTTCTTAACTAGTCGCTCGTCCGGCATTCTATCCAAATGTCCGAACCATCGGAGTATTCCCTTTCGCATCTTTACACCGATAAAGAGATGGGTATGCATAAAGGAGTATGAGAGTAAAATCAATGCAGTCGAAATGCGATCTTTTCGAAGAGAGAAGAACGAGAAGAGTTTGTGGAGTGAGGCTGACTAAATAACGCCTCTACAGTACATTAATTATCTATAAAATTATCTATCCCAAGGAAATCATTTATTTTGAAGGAAGATTAGGCCATAAGACTTTTTCTGGGCTCCAGACTATATATAATAATAACTATATGGTTGTCTGTAAAGTCGATTTACAGGCGATAATTTTACGTGAGATATCGTCATGTATGTTTTCTGAGAGTTTCACAAATGTTAGCGACATAAAAGGGTTTAGAAAATGAAGAAATTAGGTTTGTACTTTTAAACAATGTAATACTGATAGAAATCGAATGGTACATATAAAAAGGTACGATCGCGCGTGCTGGTATACAATAATTAAGATAAGCGTGTTGCCCGGGACGCGTTCGGGCGAAGAATGTGATTTCAGTCGGTGACTCGATGCCTCCCTCTCGCAGACGCTCTTCAGCCCGCGGCTCTCTTGTGGGCGCGAACATCAAACAATGCATCGGTCGCCATACATTTTTCGGAACGTGAGACTTTCGTGCGTGCTGCCGGCGTTCATCGATTTATAAGATGTTATCACGTCAAAATATCATGATGATTAGTTCCATAGTTATGGCGTGCAAGCGTAACAAACAAACTTACTTTCGCATTTATAATATTAGTAGGGACAGTGTCCAGAAAGGGACATAATATATTTGTTTTATCCCGAAAAAAATTAATGGTGCCCGTGGGGTAGCAATTTTTTCATAGAGATAAATAGTGTTCCGAAAAGTGACGTATTTATATTCTGAATGGCAGGATCTAGTTTAAAATAAAAAAATGTTTATGCTTTAAGTAGTCGATGTACCTACATGTTGATATACTTAGGGCGGATTCGACCAAACAAGAATAAATTTTATTCCTAGAATAAATCGCTACTTACTCGAGAATAAATTATGTTTACGTTTTACCAACAACAATTCAAAGAATAACGAGCCTATTCGGGAATAGTCACTATACCACCGTTAAGCATCGAATAAGGAGTTATTCCAAGAATAAAAATATGGCGTCATCTTTTAGTACTGTAATTTTACTTGTAAATGCCCCGCCGAACCGATATCGGTGCAACACAAGTAATTATTGTTTAAGTGACAGTGACAGCTACTGTCCCACGCTATAATACGACAAATAAAAATTGAGATGATTTAAGCTATACGTCGTCCCGTTTGAAGAACAATTTCTTTTTGTCGGGTATTACCTACATTCGTTTCGCTATTCGCATGGCCATTCGCGTATAGCTAATCCAAGTATACATATAGGTACATCAGATTGCGTGGAAAAACGACTGTTGATTATCTAGAAAATACAATCGCGGAATAGATTGTTCTCAGTATAGTTACTCTTGTATAAATTCGAGTTTGGTCAAATCCGCCATTAGTCAGTACCTAACAACAGATACTTAGTACTTTTAAAGGTCCCTCAAGCGCGTCACAGTGAATCCCTACCTTCAGTGACGTGGTTGGACAAGTCATCAAATGATTATATTTTATACACGTATAAACTTGTTACTCATAGGTGGCACAAACGAATCATAGAGGAAAGTCATTTTTCCTCCGTGTAACATTGATGTCAAAGCTTCTTCATCATTCGTATTGAAAAGAAAACCGAAACCAAAGTCCTGGATTCGGGTTTATTTTACTTTAACGCTTAAAATAGCTCGCTTACTGTTCAGATATTTTTATGAAGGTGGAATGCCAGTGCCTGGTGACTTCTATGACCATTCCTATTGGCAATCCATGTAGAAAAGGTTGAGGTTAGAGAAGGTTATCTCTTTACATCTTGAAAACGTTGATTTTCTGAAGATGTTTAACAAAACATATAACTATTGATTTATGTTTCATATACGTATAGGGGGAGACGGCATACGGTGAGTATAGGGTTGCCAAATAAACTGTTTTAAACAGTATTATACTGTTTTTCACTAAATTATACTTTTTACTGTTGAACAGAAATAAAGCATACAAAATACTGTTTTCAGCATCAAAATATAAACACATTATTATGTGTTATACTTAGACGCTCACAAAAATTTGTTTTTATTTTCTAGAAATACCGAATTTCCTCATCACATTTGTCTTAACGACCAACGCCATCTATCGGCAATGCATTTACCTGCATTCATCTGCGTAAGTTTAATTTTGCAATTAAAACTCATACTATTTGATGGCGTGAATTTTCAAACATTTTGATCTATATTTTAGCACTTGACATGCTCAGCTACTCTTAAAGTACAAATTATAATTTGTGAATAAGGAAAGAGAGTATTTTAGTACGAGCGGGAATCGAATAGATCAAAATGTTTGAAAAATCACGCCATTAAATAGTATGAATTTTAATTGTAAAATTAAACTTACTACATTGGATGAATGCATATAAATGCATTGCCGATAGATGGCGTTGGTCGTTAAGACAAATGTGATGAGGAAATTCGGTATTTCTAGAAATGGTACGACAGCTCAATGGATTAGAGCACTTCCCCGGAAAGGAAGGGACGCAGGTTCAATTCCCGCTCGTACTTAAATACTCTTTTTCCTTATTCACAAATTATAATTTGTACTTTAAGAGTAGCTGAGCATGTTAAGTGCTAAAATATAGATCAAAATGTTTGAAAAATCACGCCATGACATAGTATGAATTTTAATTGCAAAATTAAACTTACTACATTGGATGAATGCAGGTAAATGCATTGCCGATAGATGGCGTTGGTCGTTAAGACAAATGTGATGAGGAAATTCGGTATTTCTAGAAATGGTACGATAGCACAATGGATTAGAGCACTTCCCCGGAAAGGAAGGGGCGCAGGTTCGATTCCCGCTCGTACTAAAATACTCTTTTTCCTTATTCACAAATTATAATTTGTACTTTAAGAGTAGCTGAGCATGTCAAGTACTAAAATATAGATCAAAATGTTTAAAATTAACTTTAAAATTATTAATTTCTTTATTCACAGCTGGTCTAGCGCAATAAGCATTATACTAATAGAATATATATTGTTTATTATAGATATAGTGTTATCGTTAACACGTCACGTGGCCATGTCGATACATGAATTTACTCCCTATCCTTCGACGTTAAATGCGGATAAGACGACCTACATAAAGTTTTCAATGCGAAAACAAAATGTAAGTCAGATTAACGCAAAACTCTTTTCTCATCACTGTCAATATACCTAACCTTCCCTTCAGCACTGATAAGACTAATAAAAAGGCGTAAAGACATTGTTTGCCAGCAATATATGAGGTTGAAACATGCATTTACGACTAAATTCTTCTTGTTCTTGAGATAATAAAAGGGATGTCAGTGAATGTGAGCAAGATGAAAGTAATGGTTTTTGAAAGAAAAAATTGTATAATTAATTGAATGAGGCGGAAGTCCATTGTACTTGGCGGAAGTCCATTGTTACTATTATAGAATGCATATTTTTAGGAGGAGAGCCCACCACTAACCCACGGATTGTCAATCCCGGTTATCTTTGGAGAGATTAACCTAAGATTGCCAATCCGCACTCTCACAGATAAAGGAGAATGTGATAATAGCAAAGTAGCATGCACGATAATGACAAAAAACTCACCAACGCGACACAACCATGCGATACGGTAGAACTCTCGGAAGAAATTACTCATTTGTTGCCGAGCGTTCTTGAGAATGCCTCGCTTAGAGGCGAAACACGTGTCGAATTTATGTTCGGATTTTTGCGGAATATTGCAATATTGTGGTTCTGAGAGTTCTACCGTACCGCATGGTTCCTTCCGGTCAGGTTAAAAGTACTCATAACCAACGAGCATGCATGAAAACGCTGATTAAAGTAGATAAAGCGAAAGATGTGTGTCAGGATCCTAGCAAGTGGAGAGAAGTGGTCTCTAACTACCCCTACAGGAAAAAGGCGTGACAATATATATGTATGAATGTTCTTGGAACCTCTTCTATACAACAAAACATGCAATTTCTACCATTTATCCTTGCAATTATATAATCAATGTAAAATTATTGTCAAAAATGCACTTCAAGAAATGTCGTACTACTAAAGGTTTTAAGACCTTAAGTAATGCTATCAGTTGGGGTCTGATGGGGACAAATAGCTTTAAGTCAACCATGTAAAGGAGATTGGATACACCACGCCTCTCTGTCTCTCTCTTATTATTATTATTATCCAAACCTTCCTCTATAGAAGTTTTTACTTCAAAAATCCAAAACTAAAAACATTATCATAATGTACGTATATTGTAATCAAGTAGGAAAACGATTATTTTGTGTATATATGTTTTATTTTTTAAACTGGATATGAAGGTTATTATCACATGTAAGGGCAAAACCACTACCTGTCAAACGGAATATCGTTGTACCGATAAATAAAACGTAACACCGATCTGTTTTAATCTAGCTTAGCTCTTAAAATTGATGTTAACGTTAAAATGTAGAAAAGCATATAATAATTTTAATATCTGGAAAATCTATACAAAGAAACAATACTTAATTAATCTTTTTCTCGTTTATTTATTAAAACTACATACCCATGTGAAACCTATTTCTTTTATTTATTTCATTATGAACCCCACAACTATAAAATATCTGGCTGGTTATAGGACTCTTTAGTCTTATTTATTTATTAGGTTTGCTAACAGTTGATACATTGATACTTATACCTACTAAATATGACATGAAAGTAATGAGACAAATGTATAACCAATTATGAGCAAACACCACATGCACTTAAAATAACGCTTTAATGTGAAACATTGATTATTGAATAAAAAAAGAGGTTGCGTTATCTTCTATCTTTTTAAATTCAAGGCTTAAACATTTGTCTAAGTGTGGGCGCTGTAATTTATTTGATATAAAATATACCTATAATAACTACGTACATTTAAATCTTATGGTTTTTTTACGATGCAGTCTTAAAGTGTCAATATTTGCATACCTAATTGTGACTAAAAGGGCGCGCCTTTAAATTAAACAGGTGTCATACGCGGCGTTTCGAGACATTTAAAAAATGTTTTGGTACTAGTCTATAAACGCTAGCAACACCAGAATCATCACTCACACGTTAGCAATTCCAGGAAATTGGTGAAGGAGGAGAAGAATATTAGAGAATGTGTGAGGAGGTGGTAAGGATTTGTGCCTCACATATACATATATGGAGCAAGCAATTGAGGCAAATACATAATATCATAGCATTTCATTTGATTTTAATGTGTTCACTTTTGTTAGTTATAGGTATGGCTTTTTGCCACGACAATAACTCATTTTTTTCATTAGCCATACCATACCATCCATCGATCCATCAGCCTTTAGACGTCCACTGCTAGACATAGGCCTCCCCAAGAGAACGCCACAACAAGCGGTCCTGTGCGCTCATATGGGGGGATAGTGCCGTAATCGCCACGCTTGGCAGGCGTGTTGGCGATCGCAGTGGATGTTGTTAATACTCGAGGGAGTGCTGCTGCCCACTCCCCCGGTATTCCCTCAGTCAGCTCTTACGACTCCCATTACAATTCTAAAGCCGGCCCCACACGGCGGGTCATACCTTACGAAGTGTGCGTTATCTTCTAATCTTTCTATTTAAAAATCGACGTCTATAAACGTTTTTTTATACTACGAGGATGGCAAACGAGTGAACGGCCCACTTATTGGCAAGTGGTTCCTGTAGCATAGACGCTAGCAACACCAGTGGCATCACTCGCGTGTCGCCAACTCCAAGGAAAGAGCTATGAGGTGGAGAGGTAAGATACAAAGTAGAGCATGAGGAGGGGGTTAAGTCTCTCACTCACCATAAGAAACGCAACAGCAACAGTCGAGTTGGCCTATTCATGCTGGGACAAGCATGACTCTACACGTACAAACGGTCGCAGCAAACAGCATCACGTGCTGGGTTAGAAGTTAACCATTTTCTAGTAGTCTGTCAAGATATTCCATAGATAATAGAAGTGCGTGCCAATAACACTTCAAATTTTATCACTTACCTACCTATTTGAATTATTTTATGACACATTGTCTACTTTGATATAGACAAATACCTTTATCAATGATATATATTTATAGTAATCTTTTTAATTTGCATATGTATACTCGTATATATCTATATTTGTTTTTACTATTATAAAGCTGTAACAGAGCGGTTGTGCTGCCTCGGCGATGCAGCGGTAGTGTGAGCGTCTGCTGGCTATGAGATCTCGGATTCTATCCCGGTTCAGACAGTGTTGTAGAGCTTTCGTAAAAAAAAAAAAATCTAAATAGCAGCCTTTTTTGTTAAGGCGGGAAAAAATATTCCTAACCGCACACCCCGTCGTTCGGGGCAACGAACAGGGTAGTGTGGGGCCTGCACCCACTAAAGAAACCCGCCGTGTGCCGTCTCTCCGCCTTTATTGGCGGGCCACTGGAACTATGTTACATTCCTTCTGTGGTCCGCCGGCGGCTTGCCCTTTCGGGTACCCTCTACTGAGCGACGCATCCCCACACGGAGCGTCGCACCTTCTCGGGAGGCCTTGCGGGTGGCGGACGTTCCCCGGTCCATCCACCCGCAGCCTCAGCTAGGGCGGCATGAGGCACAAGTGTACCTGCGCCTGCGCCGCCCCGGTAGCTGGCGGTGGTATATACATTAATTATAATATTAGGTGGAATGCGTAGAGTTTACTAAACACTTTTGCGACAAATTGTCAAAGGCCACAAAGTTAAGTGGTTATAAGTATTCTAATCCCTAATTTTATCGTAAAAGGCATATAACATCTATGATAGTTGGCAACAGCACTCGGTTGTTTATTTAAATTTAATGTGCTGAAGTTTAATTATAAGCACAGCAAAAAACGAAGTCACTTAAGACGAGTTTTTCTTGTTTTCGTTTTAAAACTAAATTAGCGTATCATTTAAGACTTAAGAAACGTCCAACGATTCACTGAGACGCTAACAAGGCTGTGTTAAGAGCCTTAAATTGATATAACAATATTTTGCTTCCGTGAATATTATTACGAAGGCTCATTGAAGGCCGACATCAAACTTTCCATAAACATATTAATAATTAGTACTGTCCTGCCAACGATAACCCAATGGTAAGACCAAGGACTGTAAAAACAGGGGTATATGATTCGATTCCCAGCCTGAGGTCGAGATCTCGTGTGATTTAGATATATTCTCAATGATTTTTGAATGGTACTAAGGCCTAAATACCTTTTACTGTTAGAGGAGATCACAGTCTAACAGTGGAACGATAATGGTAGTTTTTTTTTTTTATAACGATTACACATAACCGAATTATTTTTTACCCATAGGTAGTGGCAAACTAGATAGCATTAGCTAATCCACCTGATGGTAAATAGTGGTAACAGTTGCCAATGTATTTTAGCTACAAAAGGGATATTTTACGATATCCATCTTACATTTAAAACCATGAAATTATTTCTGATCTTGGGGTCTCTGGTTCGATCCCCGGGTCGGGCTTTTTTGTAAAAAGAAAAATTCTCAGTAGCAGCCTGGAGTTTGGAAATGTGCCCGGTAGACGGTAATATCCTATCCTATTACGTGGAACCTAAACATAGCTGGCGAATCGTGGGTGTGCAATACACCTGTGCCTACACCTTCGGAATACAGGCCTAATGCTATGTTTAAATTATTTCAATAAAAGTACCAATTTTAAAAATAGTTATCCGAAAATAACAGTCACGAGCAGAATTTGAACAGATGGCGCGGGTGTCACCCAAGACGTTAAGTATGAATGTGTAATCGAAATAAATGAATAATAAATATTCATGGCCATTTCACACAACGTCCTCTAGTGCCAAACTAAGCTTGTCCTATGGGTACCAGATTACGGATATACCTAATACATATATTACTTTTTTTGTAAATACATACATATAATAGATAGAAAACACCCAGACGCAGTACAAATATCTGAGTTTATCACACAAATAATTGTCCTAAGTGGGAATCGAACCCACGACCTCGTGCACGGAAGTCTGTTACACTACCGACTACGCCATGAGGCCCGTCAATTAAGCCAAAATCAGCAGTCAGGCCCGAAATTAGCATTATTATGATCTGTATTTTACCACTTGACATGCTAAAATAATATAAAAATAAAACATACTTTAAACAAAAAAATATTTGTAAACGTGGAAAAAGAGAACTTTACTGCGAGCGGTATTCGAACCTGCGTCTCTTCCAATCCGGGTAAGTGTTCAAGATCGCAAAGTTGCTCTAATGTGGGAATTGGGAATGGCCGTCGGTCACTGCGATTTGAAATTTCTCGTGTTTCTATGGCATAATATGCTAAATCTATAATTTATGAATTTTCTACCACCCAATGTTTTATTGTATTAATGTTTAGGTAGGCCATTGTCCATGGACACTTTTGAAAAATATGTTGTATTACTGAACAAACTGATATCTCTTTTTTTACAGTTGTTGAAATAGTATCTAAACAGACCCTATGTCTTGCATATATATAAAATTTTACAAATTGAAATAATCTAGTGAAATGTCACCAGTAAAGCTACGATGGTTGATTTGATGTTTAATTTATAAAAAATACTATATGTAAACCAATGACTACATCAACCCCCTTAGAATGTGATTCACGAAATCGTATCGACATCGTATCGTCTTAGATCTAGATCAGCGACCACCGAGGAGTATATTCGACATATAAACCTAGTAATCAGCATCGTTCTTGTGTAATCACTATATCTAAAGTTGCGGCGTAGTGGTGCGCAATAACTTTAAATCCTAGGCTGATAAATTCTAATAATATTAGTATGATACATAGTAAAAAATATAGTGACAGGCAACAAAAACAATGGTCACAATTATGGCAGTTTAGTAGCTTCCTAAGCTGTGTCAATCTGTTGCTGCAGAAAAAAAATCGCGAGTAAAATCTAGTACAAGCATAATATCCAAAAGTCAGAGTGTGTGTTGTGTGCCTTAGAGGGGACTTGACCT
Organism: Leucoma salicis; assembly: GCA_948253155.1. Lineage (NCBI taxonomy): Eukaryota > Metazoa > Arthropoda > Insecta > Lepidoptera > Erebidae > Leucoma > Leucoma salicis. Next base: position 3,955,324 of record OX411812.1, read on the forward strand.
AAGACTAAGGGTGCGTTTCCACTGAAGCGGAGCTGGGCGGAGAGGAGCGGAGAAGAGCAGTGAAAAGTGGCAAGTGTTTCCACTGAAGCGAAGCGGAGCAGAGTGGATATCTTTGGTTTTATTGCATTTGTATGTTGTCAGTCGTGTATTTCCATAAACATGGAAAATTTTTGACTCTTTCAATTAGCGTCTCATCCATTTTGATTCACATATAATGTCGATTAAGATTGAAGTTTGACTTAATATCACTGACTAAACTAAAATGATGTGCACGAGTCCTGTCTTGACAAGTCTACCCCTTTTTAATGTACCCGCACATGTACCGCACATGTGTGGAGTCCCCACCCACTAAATAAACCCGCCTTGCGCATTCTCTCCTCCTGTACTATCAGACCACTGGAACTCCGATCTGTCCAGCTCGGGCCACGTGTTCATTTATTTCATTTGAAAGTCCGCTCAGCTCCTCTCTGCTCCGCTTACACTATTTCCACTGATGCGGAGTAGAGATTTCGAGCATTGTGATTGGCCAATTCATGACCCGCTCCTCTCCACTCCGCCTAGCTCCGGTCAGAGGAAACGCACCCTTAGGATCGAATGCGATACAACTAATATTATTACAACCAAGCCGACTCTAGTCATCAAAAATATTTTTGTAATGTTACAATTAGGTAAATGTCCATACATTTATCTAATTGTAACATTTAAATACGCTCAGAACTTGAATTATTTTTTGGGTATGTTTATCTACAAATTCCGCGCTTTTAAATTTATTTCAGGAGTATTTCATCTTTTTGTATTTATTTTTTTATTTGTTTAATCTGCTACGCTACGCGACTATAAGTAACTAAATTTTCATGGGATAGCAATGTATTATTATTTCCTTTTGTAAAGTGCGATTACTGTTATCAATACAAGGCAGTCCTGCAGATCCTTAACTATATTTTTTTTAGTAAGCACATAAGTGATAATATACTTGAGTTCAGTTTGGTTAAACATAAGCTATCCCACAGAAGTCAGAGATGTGTGTCATGCGAAGTCTGAACCTTGGACTCGAACTCGATACCACTCTTTGCAGTCCTTAGTTTTGCCACTAGGCTATCATTACAATTTTTTTATTGCATATGGTGGCAGACGAGTCACGGCCCACTCGATGGCAAATGGTAACCGTCGCTCATGGACTCAACTATACCGGGAGTATTGTCAAGCCGCTGCTTACCATTTCATTTCATAGATATGAAATGAAAGAATAAACGAGTATCTCCTGCTACAACCAAAACACACTGACGTGCTTCATGGCCGGTCACATGGGAGATGGTGGTACCAACCCGTTCGGACCCGATAGCAACTGAGTACTCCCACTTGGTACCCAGCCCACCACCAGTAATGCAATGGGTGTAATTGCTTACTTCCCTTAGTCGCCTCCTACGACACCCATTGGAAAGAATGGGCTAGTGATACTTGTATTCTTAGGCCGTCACCATACGGACAAACACATAAATGATAATAAATAAGTAATATAAAATTCAGTTTCTCACGGCGTCTCATCTATATAAACAAGATAATAACAACAATGTGTATTAAAATAATAAAATTTAAAAAAACCTTGTTAGAGCAATAGATTTCAACGCGTTACCTATTACCAAACCCAAAATAAATAATTTTATTATTATTAGATGCAGTTTACACAATAGGAAAAAAAAATAAAGAACAACTGTATGAATTCAAAAATAATTTTATCACCTTACCTTATAAAAGGACACCATTCACTTCACTGGCGGCAAATCACGGCTTAATTTCCGTAATAAAATCAATAAACAAAAACACGAAATGTCTATGCACTCTTGCAATAATTATTCACAGTTAAAAGGTGTGATCGATATATCGATAGTACATTTAATTCGTAATGATTATTCGATATTTAAACTATTGTATGACATGCGACCGACTCGCGAGCTCAATTGATACTAGTGACAGTATCAACTAAGCACCTTGAAGATTTGAAGTTGAATATCCGCGAGGTACAGCGCGAGCGCACATTTATACATGACATGAGCGGATGATAAGAACACAGGCTTAAATTGGCGGATGCTGATTTTGATCGACATGTTTAGTAATAATTTTGATAAGTAAGTTTTTAGTCCATTGAAAAATTACATTTAGGGTTGCGAAAAATATGAAATTAAACAAATTTGTAGTGGAAATTATTCGTTGAAAGACCCTCTATAAGATTGCTCTGATGTCATTTAATTGTAAAATGACCAGGAAAAAGTTATAACGCCCAAAAGGAAATTTGTTCAAAAATTTTCAGTTATTTTTGTTTATAACTGTTTTATTTTCCATTTTACGATTTAATAATAGGAATAAAGTTGTAGACAATTTAATTTGCTACAAATAATGTCTCATAAAATTTTCTGTAGGGTTGCTAGTTTACCACCGAAGGAATGTAACAGTTCCAGTGGCCCGCCAATAAAGGCGGAGAGACGGCACACGGCGGGTTTCTTTGGTAGATACAGCGCAAAAACCTTATGAACCCCTTGAACTTAAGCTTATACTAACTCCCCCTAAAATCAAAAAATAAAATTGCTTCCTCTGAAAAACTTACGCTAAGGCCTAAAAACGTAAAATTTCAATGGACTATTTCATCTATTTTTAAATACGTTTATACATATGTATTACGTACATCAGATACTAGTATAATGCATTATGTTATTATAATAATAATGTATCAGTGTAGTGGCAGGCTATAATAGTGTTAATAAACAACATGGGTATCGTGCGCGTGAGAAGTCAAATTATACGGACCACAAGAAAAATCCCTCGGGTCATGCTAGAGAAGAGACGGATTTTTCTTTGGAGTCGAGAGCTTAAATTGTTCGGACAGTCCCCGGGATGGGGTGAAAAATAACTTGGTTCAATTTAACCTTACCACAAGCATGCGTGTTCATTGCAAATAAGGACACTTTTGCCGTGGCGCCTCGGTTCCAAACACTAACTCTGCCAATATCCGAGAGCTTATGCATCATTTCTAGCGAAGTCCAGTTCAGGGGTTCTACGGTCTTTTGGAGGACATAGCCTAATTAGCGAGCAGAAAATAAGGAACATATTGCTTATGTAAGCTGAAGTGCCACGCTCACTTAATGGTAAGTGGTAACCGCCGCTAATGGATTCAGCAACACCTGCAGCACAGCTAACCTACCCACCGTGACGATCAACCACTATGGTATAGTAACAATATACTGAAATTCTTCATGGTTGTGACGATGGTACATTCCGGTCTGGTGGTTAACAAATACATACAAAATACAATACAAATACAGAACCCTACCATCATATCTGTTATGACCATTAACTCCATCGTGGCTGGATATTAAATACCTTTGCCATGATTAACAAAATAAACATAAAAATACTAATGACCTATTAATTTGTGGTTGTATTGCGAAATTCTGATAAGGCTCTACCTAAATTAATTTAATTATTATGTTCATTAAAGCGATAAAACAAATGGAAATGTATCACACATTTATAAGTCTGTTACTAAAATTATTTTAACCATTACACAGGTACCTTGTACTTTTACTAGTTGATGATTTAGTTTCACCCCTGTCAAACCTTATTGCCAATCCCGTAATATTATATTACCTTATGTTAGTTCTGGGTAAATTCACTTCTTCAATTAATAATGCTACCTTCTAATGTTTAAGGAACTATAAATATTTGTTCAGTTTTAGCCATTAATTACATTGCTTTACAATATGTACATAAATCCGGAAAGACTGAACATCTGGCATCAATATCCGCCAAGGTTGAAATAACCTACATGAGCTGCAACACTAGCATGAATATAGGTGAGGGTGTGAGTTCCCATTTATTCTAACCATGGAGCTCTCAAACCTAGACACTATGTTACTCTCACTACTAGAAAGTAGTCTGTAATGAAATCTTTTAAAAATCTATATAAATACCTTTAGGTAAACATTGTTCTGTGAAGAACAAATAATTTGTGAGAGTGGAAAACAGAGAGTTTTACTGCGAGCAGGATTTGAACCTGCGTCCCATCCAATCCGGGGAAATTCTCTGGACCACTAAGCTCTCGCGGTCACCCAACGGTGCCACTCAATCTCCACTTCACATTTGTTGTAGATGTCTTTACGATCCACGCTACCTAACGGATGCATTATGTATGTAAATGCTGTAAAAAGTAGCTGAGCAAGTCAAATACTAAAAAATTTGGAAAATCCAAAAGTGCACGCCTTATAATTTCATTTTTCACAATAAAATTTTAAATTGGGTGGTAATTTAAATATAATAAGTAACTAATAATGTATTGGTCTTACTAAGTAGTTTTCAATATATCACATAGATAGCTAAGATAGCGCTAATTTCAAAAAGTACTAATGTGGTTTTTATGTCTTATATAGATGGCGCTAATTTTAAGAAGTACTACTATTTAGATATTTTTATATATATTTTTAGCATTTGACATGCTTAGCAACATACATTAAACACAAAGTGAAAAATGTGAAATCGAAAATAACAGTCACGAGCAGGATTCGAACCTGCATCTCCTGGATACCGTCCAGATGCTTTGCCAATTCAGCCATCGTGACCCTTGCTCCTGACTGCTAATTTCGATAACACATTCATACTTAACGTCTTTGGGTGACGCCTGCACCATCTGTCGGAAGTATTTTCATACATTATAGCGACCAGGTAAACTTAATTTTACAATTAAGATAATAATGACGCAAACCCTATAAATATTTAGATATTTTCACTTTGTGTTTAATGTATGTTGCTAAGTATGTCAAATGCTAAAAATAAATATAAAAATATCTAAATATTTATAGGGTTTGCGTCATTATTAGGTATAATCTTAATTGTAAAATTAAGTTTACCTGGTCGGTATAATGTATGAAAATACTTCCGACAGATGGTGCAGGCGTCACCCAAAGACGTTAAGTATGAATGTGTTATCGAAATTAGCAGTCAGGAGCAAGGGTCACGATGGCTGAATTGGCAAAGCATCTGGACGGTATCCAGGAGATGCAGGTTCGAATCCTGCTCGTGACTGTTATTTTCGATTTCACATTTTTCACTTTGTGTTTAAGTACTACTATTATTGGTTCTGTAGAAGTAGTTCTCACTAAATAAGGTAGATAGCCCTGGTTTTAGTGTATGATCGAATCGACCATACATATTCAAACTATTTTTGTTTATTCAATATCTAACAATTAAACCACATCGAATCAGACCGTGAAAAGTGATAGGGTTCTATTCCTAATTATACAAAAGCGTAAGGAAAAAAAAGACTAGATTAGTAAAGTATTTCGGTCGTTATCGTGTTAACAAACATACAGGATCCGCACATACAGACACACGGACGTCCAAGACAGAACTTTTTTAAACAGTTTTTTAACTAGTTTAAATAACAAAAATGGCACCAAACATATCATGAGTGTTAAAAATAGTATTTTTTCTTGATATGTTTGTGTATATATTATTTTACAAGTGCAATATATGATAGAGAAATTTTAAGTTTGAAAAATCAGTTGTTTTTTGTGAAGTGACAGTAGTACCCACCTCAACGCTTCGCTTATGAGGCGTGCAATACAGATCAAAATATTTTTCTGTGAACTAAATTAATGATAGAGGTCTGCAGTTGTCCGCGTATCACGGCAAAGCTACTTTAGATTTTAATCCTTATCTAAAAAATAGAAAAAAATTACTCTATGAGATTATTTAGGCGTGTATGAAAACATTTCTTTTATATTATTTATATGAACACTACGCAAAAACTACTTAACCGTTACGGTACCGCAGGCAAAGGCTAGTTTATGACATAACAAACTAGCCTTTGCCTGCGGTACCGTAAATTAATAATATACAATTATATATCTATTATCAAAAATGGGAAAATACTAGAAATATTTATGCGTACGTACGTTACCTCACGTACGCACAGTATTTAGTATCAACCAACTGTAAATAGGTACCTACTAAATACAAGCAAACAGGAAATCGTATAGGTGCAGCATTAAATATATTTTCCTCCTACTTGTAAGGTACCTTCTCTTACTTGAAGAAGAACAAATAGTCTTAAGAAGCAGAATAAATTGCCAAACAATACATCGACTTTGGAGAAGTCAATTGGAGTAGATACCATACCATTCCAGCCGTATGGGGCTTTAGAATTGTCCCACCCCTCTCCACCCATGGGAGTCGTAAGAGCCGACTGAGGGAATACCGAGGGAGTGGGCAGCAGCACTCCTTCGAGTATTAACAACATCCACTGCAATCGCTAGCCCGCCTGCCAAGCGTGGCGATTACGGCACCCATTCTTGGGGAGGCCTATGTCCAGCAGTGGACGTTAAAAGGCTGATGGATGGATGGACCATACCATTCATGGAGAATTTTTCACTCTCGCTAATGAGTTGATGGCGCCGCTTATCTCTCTAAGCTCTTCTCATCTCAGCTGCGTGCCGTTGCCTGCTTGCGAGGCACAGTTATTTGTAAAATACCTACTCAATATATTTCATTTTTCATTGAAGCTTATTTCAAATACCACGTAGGTGAAGTGACAGCCCAAGCTAGTACGAATAGTTGATTCAAGCCACCAGCATCGAGCAAATGACTGCACTATTTAACTGATATTACAAATTAATACATTATTAGGTAGTGCTTGGTCTTATTATATGCAATCAAATTAATGGGTACTTAATAAACGAGAATAAAAATGAAATTGAATTTACAAACAATAAACTCGTTTATAATAATTACAGTGTAACCGAAATGGTTATTAGAAAATTTAATATCTTAAAATAACATGATTTGAAACAATGCGAATATGCTTCTGCAGCTGGTTACATTTTCATGTAAGTGTTATATCGTCGTACTAATGAAAAAATCTCCCGCCTTATATTATGTTACTATTTTATAAAAAAAAATCCGGTCTACTAACAAACCCTTTTTTGTTTTTGAGACGGGAAAAAATGTTCCTAACCGCACACTCCGTCGTTCGGGGCAACGAACAGGGTAGTGTGGGGCCTTCACCCATTAAATAAACCCGCCGTGTGCCATCTCTCCGCCTTTATTGCCAGGCCACTGGAACTATGTTACATTCCTTCGGTGGTAGCGTCTACTAACAGACCCGCTGCCACGCTGTGGTACACCGCACCCATAATTAATTCGTAAATTTTGCAATAATAAAAGGAAATAATCGGTATCAAAACTATCCCATCTTTTACTTATCACCACGCCATTTCCCTTGCTAGGTAGGCAGAGAGAACAGAGTGGCAAGAGGCTCTATTCTTGCATACATCTCTCGCTTCCTCAACATTCTTAGTTCTCTTCATATACGGTCGTCGGTTTTGGAGACTCCTGACTCCACCTTTCTTCAATATACATGACCAATTTGGTCTAGGTAGATGAATCTCGGTCTCCCCCTGTACCTACATCCTTCCACTTTCGCATTGTATATCTTCTTAACCAGTCGCTCGTCCGGCATTTTTTCCACATGTCCGAACCATCGGAGCATTTCCTTACTCCGTAACCGCAAATAGTCATTAAACATAAAGGTCATTAAAGTCATCACCTCTCTAGCTTTATCCCAAACTTTTGTTGGGATCGACTCTGCTCCACCTGGGGGGTTAGGCAGAATCTCATATCTCACATGTCGATCGTATCGTGATCACTGTGATTGGTTGAGAAACCGATGCGTGATGTCGCAATAATCCGTTGGCCAATCACGGTGATTTTTCAACCAATCACAGTGATCTCGATACGATCGACATGTGAGATATGAGATTCTGCCTAACCCCCCTGATCAGAGTCATTTTTGCTTTCTTTTTTTCAAGCTAGTCACTGTCCCACAACCTTACTTTATTTTACTAGGCTAGCACTGCTATTTTCGCTTAAAAATAATGCTATTATGAATTATGAGTACCTACTAATATTTAGAAGTCCACGCGGACAATATCGCGGGCATAATTAATTTAGCCATATATTTTACTAATCATTCATTTATTATTCCTATAGGCACAGTGCTAATGCTTGGCGAAGAATACGTATGCATTAGACTTTTCGATAATAGCTATAGGCATCGAAAACTATTCCAAGACAAGTCAAATACGATGGAAAACCAAAATCTGATTAATTTTATGGCATCCTATCAAGCGTTTAAAAAAAAGAAAAGCGTGCTAAGAACGTCACCTGCAAACGGCACTGAGAGTAAAATCAAAGATAAAGTAAAACTGTTAATGAACCAGACTATTTTAGAGGTAAACAGGACTGTGCAAAGTGTTACAAGTTATCTAAAAACTATTGAAAAGGAACCTATATACGAGATAGGCTACTTAATAAGCTGTATTAGACGAGAAAGGGAAATAACGAATGATTTCTTCAACTTGGCAGTAAAATATTACTCTCATGTAGAGATATTGCAACAATTAAACGTTTTCGATTTCATTATACAGGCTAACGAGAACATCACATCATTGCTTAGAAAAGCAGCAACGATACATATAAAACGAAGAGGCTGAATAAATGACAATCCTCTATTCATCAGATATTAAAAACTACCTATAGTTTTCTTTTTATGGAACGCTCTCTGAAATTGCTAGTCAGATTTGAAGAATTATTTTTGAATATTACCTATTTCATTTAGGACCTTGCAGACATTTTTTATTTATTTTTTTATTGCATGTAGTGGCAGACGAGCCACGGCCCATCTCATGGTAAATGGTAACCGTCGCTCATGCAATCAACTATACCGGGAGTATTGTCAAGCCGCTGCTCACCATTTCATTTCACCGATATAAAATGAAAGAATAAACGGCTATCTCCTGCTACAGCCAAAACGCAACGATGTGCTTCATGGCCGATCACACGGGAGATGCTGGTACCAACCCGCTCGGGCCAAGTGAATACTCCCACTTGGTACCCAGCCCTACCAACAGTCATGCAATGGATGATAATTGCTTACTTCCCTTAGTCGCCTCATACAAAACTTTTTTTTGCAGACTAACTTAAATGCACGTTATCTCCTAACTATTATAAAGCTGTAACAGAGCTGTGTCTGTAGATACATTTAAGATGTTTGAGAAAAAAATACTGTATAGGCTATGTAGGCGAGTCTAAATACAAAAAAAAATAGAGAAAGGAAAGTTGTTGTCTATTTGTTCATTCGCGCATAACGCAAATAGTACTGAACGGATTTTTATGCTACATATTTGTTGATAGGACTTTATTTGATTAGTGTTAAATACTGGTATATATTTTAAACCTCTACTATATCGGGAACCTAAGATATAACTTAAAAACTACCTTCTGGCTGCAGCGGAGCCGTGGGCAAAGGCTTGTAACATAAAAATATGAAAAGAAATCTAAAAAAATCCCATATGTGTGCAATTCACACACGGAGGAAGTGAAACTTCTGAAAAGTAGCCTACGAGAGACTGAGGTGGATATAGAGTCAAATTCAAATTCGATTGGATAAATGTAAAATTAAATTTCTAAATTAAATAATAAACCTTATCAAATTGAAAAATTGATAAATGTAAGGTTTATTACCAAGCTTAAAATGACCTCTTATTAATTAAATTTAATGGAGCATTAAAATTAATTTAAATTTTGTTTTCTGCAACGATATAATAGATCCCGTAAGAATTCATGTGACGACTTTGGTGAAATATCTTGTGACCTCACCATAGCAACATAAATACAAAAGTATGTGATTCACTTCGGGGGTAGGTGAGAAATAGTACATTGTTACCCTAGGGGTGAAAGTAACCCCTCGAACTATAGGCCAAACTCCGTCTCGGGACTAAATAAGTCTTTAACCCGAGGTAAACACTGTGCTTTTCATTACGAATACAAAGAAAGTTAATACAAAATAATACAAATCTCTGCTATACGGAAGTATATAAAACAAATCTCTACAACTTGAAAAATTAAATGAAGATCGGATTGCCGCTTTCCCGCCAATTTTTTTTTTTGTGGCCGGCCAGCATAACAGCCATTATTGCCATTATTATGTAACTATTTTACTCAAATCTATATTATTTTAAAGAAATATTTGAAAATAAGTAAATTATAATAGGTGGTCGTTAAAAAAAGTCTTTATTTAATACTTAACTTAAATTATTTCAATTAAACATCGCGCTGTGATTGAGTGGCTGTAGTAAGTTAGAATAAGGTTCAATAGAAATGTGAAAATTGAACTAATTATTTTTCTAAATAATTTGACAGCTTTTTTGAACTATATTTTTTAGCATTTGACATGCTCCGCCACTTTTTAAAGTACAAATTATTTGCGAATAAGGAAAAAGAGATTTTGGTCGTAAAGACAAATGTGATAAGGAGATTGGGATGGTCTAAAGACCTGTACTATAGGTCAGTGGCTTAGAGCACTTCCCCGGATTGGAAAAGACGGGGTTCGTTTCCCACTAGTACAAAAAATCTCTTTTTCCTTATTCGCAAATAATTTGTACTTTAAAAATTTGACAGCTGTCAGTTGAAAACGATTCTCCCTAGGGCTGAAAAGTATTACTTTCAACCCGCTCCTCAGGCAACTTCAAACCTACTTTCCGAGTATGAGTAATGAAAAATACTTTATAACTGGCATGGGAATACCAAGTGAACATAGTAAAACAGAGATATTAATTTAATATTGAATGCATATATCACTTTTTCAAACTTAGTATTTTGTACACCGTGGTCATATTTATCGTGACGCATTTTCGTTTCATCGAGTTTAAACTAAAGAAGTATTCACTTTAAAAATAATATCTAGAAATAAATTTAATACAAACATGTATTCCAAGATTTCCAAATAGATACACTAATTTCTTTTGCGATGAAAATACAACAGACATTTCTCACTTTATGTGTAGGTAGTTGGTTCCGTGTTTTAGTTTCTTGGAGTTAAATAGGTACAAACATATTCCTATTCAAATCTGATATGCATGGGAATAGTATACTCAAAGTACTCAAACACATTTCTCTTATATTAGTATAATATCTATGAACTCCTTTCTAGTCCCCACTATATAATCATATAATATATCGTCTCCATCTCTTTCCCTTGGGTAATTAAAGATGTCCCATAGGAAGGCTATGGAATAGGCTATTAAAACATCATAATTGGACCATTAGGACCAAGCATCAATAAAGCGCCATCTGACATTATACAATTAAACCTGGCCTGCGATAGTGGTTGAGGCTTGCTTATCCCAGCATGAATGGGCTGACTCGATCGGTGAACTACCAGCCTCTCTCAAAAGATCAGCGTGTAACAATGGTAGTTAATTTTACCGTTGTGTTTAGTATGATGACTGAGATCGCCGGAGACCCGAGCCCCCTCCCTATCCTCTCCTTATTATCCTTCATATTCTCTCCTTATTATCCAGCCTATCCACCCTCCTATTCCTCTACTTGGAGATGGCGAGGCGCGAGTGATGCCTCTGGTGTTGCTAGCGTCTATAGGCTACGGTAACCGGTAATAAAAAATGGGGGTATAATATAACCGCAGGTTAGTATTAAATAACACGGTTCCACTTGTTTTAACAATATTATATTAATTCTTATTTACTAAGTAGAATTTGATACGATTTTTACAGTAGGCGGTTGGTTATCATAGCCGAGCTTCCGAAAGTCTTTAGACACCATGTTCAGCGATACTGTTACGGTGCCATACGATTCCGTTCGAAGTACTGCGAACAAAACATCGTTATGAAAGAAAAAATTGTAGGTATAAATTTTAAAGTGGTCTAAAATTGAGACGAAAAGATTCTCGAGAGACCACTTATAAAACATAGCCTAGGAAGATGGTTGTCCTAGACCAACAACCTGGTAGAATCCACGGAGGCCTTTTGAAAGCACACAGGACACCATATATTTAATTTTTCATGAATAAATATTGCAATTATAAATTGAGATATATAAAGTATCCTATCTCTTAAGTTGGAACAAAACACACATTTAAAAAAAAGATAAGTTAAAATCGGTTCAGTAGTTTCGGAGTTCATCCCGGACAAACATCGTGACACTGGAATTATATATAATAGATGATCAATGACGTTGATCAATATTTTTTATTAGTGACATCAAATTTTTCATTCTAAAAGTACGCAATGTTTTAAGTACCTATTGAAATTATTTTGAAACATAATACCTATGAAGTGTCTGTTAAAAAGGGCTTATTTCGTAATTAATGTTTAAATGGATTGAATAAATGGAATTTTAATTGAACGAACAAAATATTATGACGCTGAACAGAATGTTTTTAAGGATCAATTTCCATAGAATGTATATGTGTGCTGTTGTGTGTAGCTGTGATAGGTACCTATAACACCTTCATTTAATTGAATATATTATTTGTGGAGTTGTAACCAAATTGCAATAAAGTAAAAATCTCTTTTAAAAAGACACACATCAATATTTGTACTATTATTATACAACAAGTGCAGTCGACTTGGATCGAACCTTTGATTATTTACACCAAATGTTCAAACATCGATGCTGATGATCAGGTCGAGTGTACCGTAGCGTCAGCAAGCTTCCGTGGGGCATTGTATTAATTTCAACATCCTTACTATCCTTTCATACTAATATTATAAATGACAAAGTGCGTTTGTTTATTTGTCACGCTTCGACGCCATAGCTGCTCAACCTTTCATCATGAAATTAAGGTAAGGTAGGTACATATAGTCCAGAGCCCGGAGAAGGGGATAGATTTTCTCCTGCAGGATATCAACTTCTGTATAGACGTCGAATCGATCGAATCTAGTACTATTAAAATACAAAAAAAAAACTTACAATAATTATCTTTGCCGATTGCCAACATCTTCGGATCAGCCAACTCAGGATATTTGCCAGTGATCCATGCTAACCACTCACCCAGCAGAGTAGCAGGTCGGGGCCTTACTATAGGAGCTGTGGTCAGGCCATGGCCGGTGGTACAGGGCATGAGAAATAAAGCATAACCTCTTAATGAATCTCCAGTTAAAGTATTCTGCGCCCGTACAGTGATTAGTAATTGGGGCCCTGAAACAGAAAAGTAGGTAATCTTTAATGCAAACTCGCCAGTAGACCAAGAAGGCCACCTTTTTTTTGTTGAGGCGGGAAAAAATTTACACAGAAAGTAGTGTCACACAGTTCCAGTGGTCTACCAGTACAGGCGGAGAGACGCCACACGGAGGGTTTATTTAGTGGGTAAGGGCGACCCTGTTTGTTGTCCCAAACAACGGGGTGTAAGTACATATTTTCACGCGTTAACAAAAAAATAAAAATGACACTAAACTTAGTTTCTATTCAATAAAAAACGTATGACATGGTGCCAAAATGGTTCCATCTATTTGCATAAAATGTTACGACAATACAGGTACCTAACATGGCATTAGGTATGCCATGTTAGGTACCTGTATTGTACCTATGTGTATAATGTTTAAAAAAATCGCGCTATCAAATAGTATGAATTTTAATTGCAAAATTAAACTTACTATATTGGATGCATGTAATGCTTGCCGATAGATGGCGTTGGTCGTAAGATAAATGTGATTAAGAATTTGGGATGATCGAAAGATCAGTAGGATATCTTAGTGGTTTAGAGCACTTCCCCGGATTGGACAAATTTATACCGAAATCATTGTGTTATACGAATCTAGTGTGATAATAATATGAAAGCAGTATCGAATTTTAATATTGTACTAAGTAAATTATATAAAATATGATTTTTCAAAAAAAATTCGGGTGGTTGTCAAACGGGTTCATGTTTTATACCGAAAACCCATTTACGACCACATGATCGCAATGTGGTTTATTTCAGACTCTTTTCTCTGACATTTTTCTAAAGAATGCTACAAATACAAACAGAGGTTATTCAATACAAATGTTCGTAGTAACTTTGTTGAACTTAGTACCGAATTTCGGCCACCAAAATATCATAAAATTTGTTGGTAAGAGGGTTTCAAAATATTTCATTGAACGTGGCCGTAAACTAGGTTTTGGTCACCTGTTATCGGCCATAGATGTTTTTACATGGACGACAAGTGGTACAAATTGCATTATTTTATGGCCATCATAATTAAAAGGAGGCCGTTAACGAGTTAGAGTGATCCCGATTAACGACCACACAAAATTGTCCCGGCTGGAAGCTAGTTGTCAGTCATTTTATTGGCGACCATCAGATTTTACCGGCTCTCAAACGACGATTATGACTAGATGATGAACCTAATAAAGCATACATTAAAAAATGTTTTGCTAGGTCGCTTAACGTTCTTGTTTGGAAATGCTTAGTGCAGGGATATTGTTTTTTTTTGTTGCAGATGTCAAGCACAACTAAAAGACAAAAGAAGAAAAGGCCTGTTGGTAGAACGAACTTTGCCTATTCTAAGGAGGCTTTATAAAGAAAATTAACACTGTGAAAACGTGAAATCGAAAATAACAGTCACGAGCAGGGTTAGAACCTGTATCTCCTGGAATACCGTCCCAGATGCGTCATAGAACGTCCTGAGGCAATTCTGAATTGGCAAAGCATCTGGGATTTCACATTTTCACACTTTCTGTTAATTTATATGACTAAGCATGTCAAATGCTAAAAAAGTATTTAAAAATATTGAAATAAAGAAAATGGTTTTACTGGAGGAACACTTGGTATCAGATGGTATCGTATTTTTTTGAGGTGGCATCCTGAGATTATTGTGCTTGAACCTGAATCGATTAAGAAGGCTAGAGAGCCTAATAAAGAAAGCATCATAAGAAAATGATTTACAGATCCAGAACTATTTCTGTCTGAAAGAGGGTTATTGGATATTTGGAAGGATCCCAACCGAATTAACTTTATATGCCCTAAGTCAGGAAAAGTGCTGGCGTCCAAAGGCTTTCAAACGTATATACATCCGTCAACAAACGAAAAGAAAAACACACAATCACTGTGATTATTGCGATGACAGTTTCCACCTTTCTTTATGTCCACCTTTTTGGTATTGCTGTACTTGCGCCCGCCAAAAACTGTTATAGAAAACAATTTTAATATTTAATGTTTTAAGACTCGCTTATTTTCATTGATTAAAAACAAAAGATCACAAAATATTTTCAGTTTTATTTAAATACTAAATTTAAACTTTATGTCCCTGTAGAAGAGACTGATATTCCTCGTCTAAAGCTGTGGCCGACGATCGGTAAATCAATGGACGTAAACTAGTCGAAATGGCCGAAAATGCGTTAAATCACTCACTTTTTATTTTTTCTCATATAATGTTTCAGCTAGCTAAAAAATACTGTGTATTAGTTTTTCTTTTGATACTACGGCATTTGATGTATACATACAACATAATTTCTTGCACTAAATATTAATATTTCTAATACAAAAATGAAGCTGAGTTTTATATCAGCATAAACTGGTCGAAAAGGGGTCACTCTACCCTAAGCGACCACATTTTTCTCGATAAAACTCTGTCTAAATCACATTCAAACATTAGTGGTCGCCAACTGATACAGTTCGCAAATTCCATTGGTAGTTTGCGACCACTATGATTTAGTACGAAAAGAATGATGGCCGCAAACTAAAAAATAAGCTGTTTTTTGTATATTCAGTATACAAAAAACAGACCACGTGGATTATTTGATTTATTATAAATAATATATGGTATTTTTGATTTGTATTTTAGCATATTTTTATATATATTTTTAGCATTTGACATGCTTAGCACTATACATTAAACACAAAGTGAAAAATGTGAAATCGAAAATTTAAATTCATATTATATTTTCATACATTATACCGACCAGGTAAACTTAAAATTGAATTTAAATTTTCGATTTCACATTTTTCACTTTGTGTTTAATGTATAGTGCTAAGCATGTCAAATGCTAAAAATATATATAAAAATATCTAAATATTTAAAGGGTTTGCGTCATTATTAGGAAAAATTTAATTGTAAAATTAAGTTTACCTGGTCGGTATAATGTATGAAAATCTTCCGACGGATGGCGCAGGCGTCACCCAAAGACGTTAAGTATGATGTGTTATCGAAATTAGAAGTCAGGAGCAATTGTCAGGATGGCTGAATTGGTAAAAGCATCTGGACGGTATCCAGAAGATGCAGGTTCAAATCCTGCTCCTGACTGTTATTTTCGATTTCACATTTTTCACTTTGTGTTTAATATATTTTAGCACTTGACATGCTTAGCCACTTTAAAGAACAAATTACAGCGGTTGAAGCACTTCCCCGGATTGGGAGGGACGCAGGTTCGATTCCCGCTTGCACTAAAGTTCTCTTTTTTCACATTTTACAAATAATTTGTACTTTAATATAAGGTACCTACGTTTTTTTTTCAAGATGACGCCCTTGAACTAACTGAAAAAATGAGTAGGGAAAAATACTATTCCCAAAAAGACCTAAAAAAGCTCTTTATGACATTCGGAAGGAAGGAAAGGGAATAAGAGTGACTTGTCGTGAGTATGGTATTCCTCGAACGAAGATTCAAGATCGACTAAGTGGGAAGAGATGTGACGTTATCAAGACTAGGATATTAGGAGTAGATGGTGAAAAGCGGGTTAAAGAGTGGCTTCTACGTCTTGCCAAGTGTGGATTCCCAATTAAGAAGCAGGAACTTCTGATAATTTTTAAAAAGTATTTGTTAAAAAAATTCTCGAGGACCATGGGTTGAAGAATTTCTTTAGACAATCGTCCAGGAGACAAACTTGGCACTTGAATTTTTTTGAAGCGCTATCCCAATCTTGTCGTTCAGCTGAAGAAATTAACAAAGCCAGAGCACGAGTAACCGACGAATCCATAAGAACTTGCTTCAATTAGGTAATTGAAAAACTTCTTGAGAGAAAGTAATAGTTTCTTTACTTTTTATCTTGCCAATGTAGGTTGGGTTGTCTTATACTAGATACCCTTAGTCAGTGATCTCCTGTCGAAGTATTCCCGCCACATATCTTTACATTAGTTTTTAACAACATACAGGAGGTCACTGAAAAAGGGTAAACAATGTGTGGTTACGCCAGCCGCTAAAGCACCTTTCGCCAAACGATCTACTGTTTGATTGCCTATCAAAACAACATGGGATACTCGTAGTATCCATTGTAGTATTATATTTTTAATCTTAGACACTAGATTGTGACAGCCGTGTGGGGCCGGCTTTAGAATTGTCCCACCCCTCTCCACCCATGGGAGTCGTAAGAGCCGACTGAGGGAATACCGAGGGGAGTGGGCAGCAGCACTCCCTCGAGTAGGTATTAACAACATGCACTGCAATCGACAACCCACCTGCCAAGCGTGGCGATTACGGCACTATACCCCCAATTTGGGGAGGCCTATGTCCAGCAGTGGACGTCGAAACGCTGATGGACGGATGGATGACTAGATTGTGAAGTGATTTTAAAATGTTGTAAGCTACAGGTGGTCCACGATAATTAGATGTACATCGAGATAAATGTTAAAGAGCACATTTTGAATCCGTAAAAATAACAAACGATCATAACCCAGAGACTCAATGTAAGCTAATGCTTTTAGAATCGCAGTCAATTCAGGGTATATTTATTGATAAATTTGATTCAATGTGTAATTTAATGGATGCATTTGTATGTCAAAAACTGCAACTCTAATTTCATTTTGTGATTTTGTTGCATATGTGAATATCTTATAGAAATTTTGTACAACTTTTTTGGTTTCGTGATTAATTTCTATACTCGTGTGGTAATAGTGAGGATATACCTATTGGAATATCCAGAACGCATTTTTAATGATAAACGAAAGTGGCTGCTCCAAAACTGGAGAAAAGTCTTAGCCGCAAAGGCCTATCGAAATTTGTACCAGGTTAAATCTGGTAACGAAAAAGATAATAACAGTATTTATTAAAGTACAAATTATAATTTGTAAATAAGGAAAAAGAGTATTTTAGTACGAGCGGGAATGAATGCATGTAAATGCATTGCCGATAGATGGCGTTGTTCATTAAGACAAATGTGATAAGGAAAATCGGTATTTCTAGAACTGGTAACTAGAACTGGCTAAAATATAGGTCAAAAACAGTACATTAAACACAAAGTGAAAAAAGTGAAATCGAAAATAACAGTCACGAGCAGGATTCGAACCTGCATCTCCTGGATACCGTCCAGATGCTTTGCCAATCCAGTCATCGTGACCCTTGCTCCTGACAGCTAACTGTATGAAAATACTTCCGACAGATGGTGCAGGCGCCACCCAAAGACGTTAAGTAATGAATGTGTTATCGAAATTAGCAGTCAGGAGCAAGGGTCACGATGACTGAATTGGCAAAGCATCTGGACGGTATCCAGGAGATGCAGGTTCGAATCCTGCTCGTGACTGTTATTTTCGATTTCACATTTTTCACTTTGTGTTTAATGTATATTGCTAAGCATGTCAAATGCTAAAACTATATATAAAAATACCTAAATATCAAAAACAGTATTTATTGCTTAGGTATAACGCCAATGCCCAGATAACTCTACTGCTAGTTGTTTTTCCCTACGTATGGCTAGCAAGAGCCATTTTAAGAGCGTGCCCAAAGAATTGTGTCTTGGAAAACAGAAAGTGGGTGGATGAAGTCGGATGTAATTTTGGAATAGGTACATTACCAACGATTTTAAACGATTGGGTGGACCGCAATTGTAAAAATAAAAACATTATTGCTGCTCGTTGATGGTCACAGATCGCACATGTTATAGGTACCTAGTCTTGGGTGCCATGTGCGAAAAGCATAGCAGAATTTTGTATGCTCTTGCCCCGAATACCACCCATATAAGTACTCCAACCAGCAGATGTAAGTGTTTTTGGACCACTGAAATCGTCATGGAAAACGATTATAAGATTTTTTTTGTCAAAACCTGAAAATATAAACTCCTGCGTTACATAGGTACTAAAACCAACTCTTTTGTCTATTTTTATTTATTTTTCAAATAAACGTTAAATCGGTGAATAAATATTATGGGTTCATTATTGTTTGATATTTATTTATTTTTAATTTAAAATGAAATTAAATAAATATTTTATACTAATAAAATTTGTTTTATTACTTTTCATTTTTATTTTGATAAATAGTGATCGTAATATACCTTGCGTGACTGGAAAGTGGTCGTAAACTAACATTTAGGCTATTTTTGCACTTTACCAATCATTTTGAATAGTTTATGAAAGAAGGTGTTATGGGTCATATTTTATTTCATAACTTGACTATATTTAGGACCAATTTACATGATCGCCAAGTATTTTTCGTGTACATAACGTATATTTACAGGCCTCGTGGCGTAGTCGGTAGTGTAACAGACTTCCGTGCACGAGGTCGTGGGTTCGATTCCCACTCAGGACAACTATTTGTGTGATGAACACAGATATTTGTACTGCGTCTGCGTGTTTTCTATATATTATATGTATTTATTTATAAAAAAAAGGAGTATATGTATTATATCCGTAATCTGGTACCCATAGCACAAGCGTTAAGCTTAGTTTGGGACCAGATGACGTTGTGTGAAATGTCCGTGAATATTTATTATTATTTATTTAGAAACGCCTAAAGTTAGCAACACAGATTAATAAGAGATACTGCGTGGTAACTCGACTAAGTGGTCACCAAACGGCGCAGCGACCCTATTTATAAAAAAAAAATTATATATCCTTGGATTATCCATTCACACCATAGATAAATAACTATACTTGGAAATTTATACCATGCCTTATGCCGTCCACTGCTGGACAAAGGCCTCACCAAGAGAGCGCCATAAGGAACGATCCTGTGCTGATTGCATCCTTGGCTTGCCGACTTAATCTTGTCCTGGGATGCGTAGGTACCTATTTGTAATTCGTAGACTATGGTAAGTAATTATTACTACAATACTCACAACCAGACACATTAGTGCTGCTAAATAACATCTCTAAAGGTAAATTGAAAACAACACGCTCAGGATCAGCTCCAGAGCGTGCCATTTGACTTATGCCAGACGTTAAGCCCATTACAGGATTCCAATCCGGGCCCCAAACAGTCTCATATTGTACACATAGCTGATCATCGAAAACGCCACCAGGAAAAGCAACAAATTCAATTTGACCATTAAAAGATACCAGAAATTTAGTTATCTCACTGTCCTTCATTTTATCAACATAATTTAATTTTATCAACGTAATCTATAAAATTATATTCTGATTATAATAATCGCAAGAATTGGCAAGAAACACGTGGCAAAACAACTAGCTCACAACGAAAACAAAACAAATCGTTTCTATGGTAACGATGCAATTGACCTTGCCAGCCCAAATAATTTCAAATACTTCTTAAATATATATTAAATCACTTGTTATCTAACTATAATATATTAAAAAAAATCAATGATTTTACTAAGTTTCAAGCGGTTGCTATTTATTGAATAAATTACATATCATTTTAAATTAAGTACACGCTTTGCACACGACATTCATCCAAAGACAAAGTGAACATGCTTCCGTTCGCCGTTTTACCGACACGATTTACAAATAGACCACACGATGGCGCTACATGCGCTTTCAAAATCGTATCGGCCACCATTGTGAAGACGAATCTATAGAATACTTTGAGGACTTTTACATTTTTAAGCTCGTAATCAGCGAAATATATACTTTTATTTAGTAAGACATAGTGTTCAATATTATGGCAGTGAAATTTAAACAGTAAATTGTGTTATAAGTGCCTAAATTCAAAACCTAAATGCGTTCAAAATGTCACGCGAAGTGAGCATCAATTTCGTGAACACCATACCATTCACTAAATAATCTTAGTTTTCTTTCAAACTAGCGTTCGTCAACGGTAGAAGTGTTTTGTTTTGTGTTGGGAATACTTGTGACATACTATGAATAGTTAACATTTATCGTATACTGACGAAAACATTTCGGAAGTATCTGTACACGTCGTATAGGAGCGCAGTTACGCGGGCGAAGGCTTTAAACTTGCCGGCATCATTATGGTGGACTGAACCAGTGTTTGTTGACGGATTGGTGTTGATTACGTGTTGTAAACAGTGCCGCGAGGGTGCCGCGCACGATGTCGGGTGGCTCCCAGCACAACCCCAACGGTCGACAGTCGCAACTGGGCTCAGGATGGAGCCCCTTGCAGGTGGTCCTTATTATTCACTTACTATTGTTCACCAAATAACCTATAATGCATTTCGTAACATCCTGTTAGGAACATTTTACATCTGTGCTTTATTTATTTTCTTTACGAAAATATTGACTGGAAGTATTGCTATTACACTATAAAATACTCCTTATACGAGAGTAAATAAGTTCCCACGATTATACTTTGTGCTATTATCTTATACCAATCAGCTGTTTGCATTGACACAGTTGGCTAGCTTGACACATGCACTGGCATTTTGCTATCAAATCTGATACACTGGCACAGATAAAACTAAAATTGTGTGTTATTATTTAATAACAATATACAATTGTTTGAATTAAACTTTTCTTTTATACATCACTATTAAGGTTATTATATTAACCAAAAACATTAGTAAATTTGCAAACTTTGGAATTTAAATCTATGTAATCTAGTAACATAATTTATTTTAAATTCCAAAATGCAGTTTGTATTAGTTGCATGAATTTTAGAATGTTGTTACAATAAAAAAAGCCTTTAAGGAACTAATTAACTGTAATTTGTTACCAGTTCAAAAAATAAAAAAATTTTACAGTTGTGTTGTAAAATTTACATGCCTTAAGGCATGTGACATACAAAAATACATAATTATGTATAAGATACATAAACTTTTCTTTGTCAAAAGAATTGTATAAACATATGCATGCAATTTAGTCCGTGTTTTTCAAGTAAACAGATAAGTATGAAAGAATTTTAGTGTTCTCTCAAACACAATAATATGTTCTTTGTTTTAAATTAGACTGTTTACAATGATTGTTAATGAAATATGTATAGTATAAATTATTCATGTTTTGGTTTTAAAATTCTGCTATAAAGTTGTGAATGTGGAATTATAAAAGTTATTTTGTTTAAATTAATTTGACAGATTTAAGAATTTAAAAGTAAGATGTTTTGTTGTTTACTGTGCCACAGATGTTTTGTAATTTTAGTGTTTGGTTGTTTTCTTTGTAAACAAACTATAATTTATGTTAATATTATGTTAGAATATCTATATTATATGCATACAAACACAACATAACATTCATTATTATTAAGTACTTACTATATTATTTTATGTGTTATAACTTATGTTTTCTTTTTTTTTCCCAAGGGCTTTGGAGTTTTCCCAAGGGCAGGATTTTTTTATACCATTCGTATAGGAAACAAGTATACGGCCTACCTGAGGGTAAGCTGTTTCCATAGCCCATAGACAATACAAACATCAAAGGCAACATTCACGCGTCGCCACAGATACCAGATAAGGAATAAGAGGTGGAGAGGAAGTATACAGTTGTCTCCCTATTTAAGTTAAAAACTATGCATTGTTAAAACTGATATTTCTAGGCTAAAACCATGCGCTATATTATAAATGTACATAGAAGTCTGCTACACTTTCATGTCTAGAACACTGGAATGATTTTGGAAAAGAGTAAGCACTAACCCCAAAGGAGGTCAAGAACCTTTAGTGGATAGGGATAAGAATATGAGGTTAGTGTGATGTGATGTAAACATTAGTTATCAAAAATAGGTGAACAAAGAGATTGTTAACAAGTCCCAGTTATATAGGTGAATAGATAGGTTTCAACTTTCTACTAATAAACATCCAACAAACATAACTATGTTTAACATTATTATTTCTCTCCAGTAAAATACAACCCAGCATTCGTCTAGTTACAGGTGGCCAATCTTCTGGCACGCGCGCCGCAGGCGCACATGGCATCGGATAGAGGCGTCACGTGGCACACGCCAACACCTCCACCCCACCTGTATCACGTTCCTGCACCTTCGCCCCCAGACCCTCTGCAGGTAAATTATTTATATATATATATCTGAGTTTTGGGTTTATTTTTTTATCATGCTAGAAGAGTGCAAACAAGCATACTGCCCGCCTGATGGTAAGTGGTTATCATAGTCTATAGGCACTAGCATCCACAGTGCCAACACTCGCGCGTCGCCATCTCCAAGAAAAGGGATAGGAGGTGAATTGGATAGGGTGAATATTAAGGAGAGGGTAGCTAGAACACTTAGGAGAGGATAGGAAGGATAATAAGGAATGGATAGGGATTGGGTTTCTTGGAAGTTTTTTTTAAATTTATGAACAAAATATATAATTAGAAAGTGACAATTGCTTCACTGGTTCTAAGTTTGAATATTTCTAATATTCACATTGTTTAACTTTTGTCAACATAATATATAACCGACATAAATATTCAAAAACAATTAATATACAATGGAATGTAATGTCTCCATTTTATGCTTACGTATTTTCCTTGTATCTATGTATCGTAATTACCCGGCGCTGCTTTGGTAAGGATATAATCCATAGAAAATACATTGGATATAGCTTATCTCAGGTTCCCAATATGGTAGTGGGATAAAACCTATATACGAGCCCCGATGCAAAATAGTTCGTCTAGTATGGAAAGTAGTGCAAAGCGTAAAATATATAAAGGTAAATATTATATATTAAGAAAGTTTAATAAAAAGTAAACCACAATTTGAGGAACATTTTAAAATTTATTTTAACATAACTGAAAACATGAAAAATTAAAAAAAAAATTCTATAAAACATAACGCAAAAGTATTCGTCTACCCTTGTCACTCACGCAAAATAGTTCGTCTACCACTTAGTTGTGTCGCCTTTGCCCTCAATGACAGCTTTAATGCGAAGAGGCATGGTTGCAACCAACGCTGCACACTCCTCAGGCGTAATTGACTCCCAGACAGCCAAGAGTTTAGCCTTTAAGTCTCTTTTCGATCTTGATGGATTTTTACGGAGAACTTTTTTCATTTTCCACCATAGGATTTCGATCGGCGACTAGTCCGGGCTGTTAGATGGCCATTCGATTGTAGGGATGCTTTTCGCCAGTAGCCACGTCTTTGTTGTCCTTGCAGTATGGCAGGAAGCACCATCCTGTTGAAAAATGAAGGAATCTTGATGGTGACGGAATAGAGGGCAGTAAATTCTCTTCCAAAAGGTTTTGATACCTTGCAGCATTGATAGAACCATCCACAAACTGCATACCACCAACACCTTGTGCAGACATGCAGTCCCATATCATAAGAGACGCCGGAAACTTCACTTTTCGTTTGAGACGAATCAGTATGTAATGCCTCATTTTTGTTCCGAATCACTTTTTACCTTTCATCGCCGAGTGTCACTCCAAATGATACTACGCCACTGATCGGAAGTCCAATTTAAATGATCACGAGCAAACTTCAACCTCTTTTTCTTTTGTACAGCAGTCAACAGTGACCAAATATAATAAGTCAACAGTGAGAAAATACTTCCGACAGATGGTGCAGGCGTCACCCAAAGACGTTAAGTATGAATGTGTTATCGAAATTAGCGGTCGGGAGCAAGGGTCACGATTGCTTAATTGGCAAAGCATCTGGACGGTATCCAGGAGATGCAGGTTCGAATCCTGCTCGTGACTGTTATTTTCGATTTCACATTTTTCACTTTGTGTTTAAAGCTTAATATTTCATATAGAAAAAATAATGAAGTTAGAAATAATCTCGTAGAGAAAATTTCACACTAAACGAACTATTTTGCATCGGGGCTCGTATATCAGTTTTAAGTATAATCTAGAGCTATCAAACAAAAAAGTATCATAGAAATCCGATCAGTAATTTTTGCGTCGTGCAAGCAAAGTGACAAAACTTGTTTTGTGTAGAGATGTTTAATAACGTAATACATATAGAATTTCTTTCTCGAATGTCTTAAATGTACCGATATTATAACTGTTACAGTTTTATAATAGTAGAGATATCTCTGAATTCGTAATAAAAATATTAAGGGTCATCCAACATTACCAGTGTTCAATTAGTGATACAGTCAAATTTAGCTTAGGTTGGTCCTCCGCGACGATGATACGAGGAAACCAACCGCCACGAAGACTAGTTGAGGATTGTCTTTTTAGAGCTTATTATGCCAAGAAATAAAGTAAGGTTGTAAAGACAAATCTGAAGTAGAGATTTGGAATCGTCGTTGGGCGACTGCAATAGCTTAGCGGTCTAGAGCACATCCCCGGATTGGATGAGACGCAGATTCGAATCCTGCTTGCAGTAAAGTTCCCTTTTTCCACTTTGACGGGCCTCTTGGCGTAGTCGGTAGTGTAACCGACTACGCCAAGAGGCCGATCGATTCCCACTCAGGCCAATTATTTGTATGATTAACAGATATTTGTACTGCGTCTGGGTGTTTTCTAACTATTATAAGTATGTATTTACAAAAAAAAGTAATATATGTATTATATCCGTAATCGGTACCCATAGCACAAGCATTAAGCTTAGTTTGGGACCAGAGCTGAGGATGTTGTATAAAATGTCCGTGAATATTTATTTATTTTCAAAAATAATTTGTTATTTACGCCAAGAAATATTTTGTGGATAGAATGGAAAAAGCAATAACAAGTAATTTTTTATAACAGAATTTTGTAGATAATTTTGTAGATGGATGTTTTGTTTGTACTAGACTAAAATAGGAGGTGTAACTTAAACTTTATTCCCATTGGAGAATGGATTTTCAACTCTTCGTTAAAAAATAGTTCATTTTAAACCCACATCCGTTATTATTGCTAATTTTTTATAGTAGTTCTAATTGACCAAGACGCGGATGCTTGTGACCTCTTTTTGGATATAACTATATGAACTGCATTGACGGTTATGTGGCTGGCCGAATATACCTCAGTAACATAATGCCTCTGGTGTTGCTAGCGCCTATAGGCTGCGGTAACCGCTTACCATCAGGTGCGCCTATGCTTATTTGCCAAACACAATGTCACCACCTCATTATTCCCCGCGGTTATGGCATGAGTCGGCAGTTATTACCCTCTTGCATTGCTGGTGGTGGGATCGGGTAACAATACCAAGTAAGTGTTCACTTCGTATTGTGCACGAAAGAGTCGGTATCACCGTGTCCCATATGACTGACCCGTGAATCTAAGTGGTGAGCATCGGCTTAGCTGTATTCTTAGTATTGTTGAGATCATGTGTGGTAGTTAGTAATTACCATCAAGTTATCCATGGCTTGTCTGCCACCATGAGCCAAAAAAAAGCACTACAATCAATAATGGCCACTTTTCCGTTTATGGCAAGCTGCTAGTAGATTTAACAAACACGTGTAACACACTGAACGGCCTTCGTGAATAGAATTAGCCTCTGACCTGGGTAATTATACATAAGCAATACCCCGCACACCCCGTCGTTCGGGGCAACGAACAAGGTAGTGTGGGGCCCTAAACTAAATAAATAAACGTTGATATCAGATTACAATGTTAGATTCAGATATATTTTCACAAACTTGATTCTGCCTGCGGCTCCGGCCGCGTGGACTTCAGAACGTAAATGCAATTCTATGTAGAAATGGCTTTCTCTCCACGGGAATCATACAAATGAGACTTTTCTAGTGGTAGAGGCATATATCGTCTCCATCTCTTTCCCTTGGGTAAGTAATGGTGTCCCTTAGAAAGGCTATGGGATAGGCTATTAAAAACATCACGGTTCGACCATTAGGACCAAGCATCAATAAAAACTAATCAAATAAGCGCCATCTGACATTACAAAATTAAACCTGGCCTGCGATATAGAAAGTATATAATGACGCTTTTCCAGTGGTAGAACCTTGCTTATCCCAATATGAATGGGCCGGCTCGATCGGGGAACTACCAGCCTATCACTAAAGATCAGCGTGTATCAACGGTAGTTAATCTTACCGTTGTGTTTAGTATGATGACTGAGAGCGCCGGGGGCCCGAGCCCCCTCCCTATCCTCTCCTTAGTATCCACCCTATCCACCTCCTATACCTTTCCTTGGAGAGGTCTTTGTCTGCGGCTTCGCCGCAGCCAAAAGCTAGTTTCAGGGCGATATCTCAGGTTCCCGATGTAGTAGCGGGATAAAATGTATGCCAGTTGTTAAGTCTAATCAAAAGCTATCAAATAAAAACGCATTGCATCAAAATCCGTTCAGTAGTTTTTGCGTGATGCGCGAACAAACAGACAGAAAATCTAAAAAAAATCGTTTTGTGCTTAGACACGCCTATATAGCCTATAGTTATTTTTTTTTCTTAAATATATTAAATGTACAGACAGCTCTGTTACAGCTTTATAATAGTATAGATAAATATTAAACATTTTCAAGATATTTACTTGAATTGTTATTAGGTTCAAATATTATTTATAGATATTATGGTCAGTTTTATCGTAGCCATTTATGCGTTATTAGTCAACATAAGTAACAAGTCGAATATTAGGCGCAATTTGAATTGACTGCACAGATGGCGGAGTGGTTTAGATACTGGCCTCCCTCTCGAATGTTGTGGGTTCGATTCCCACACAGGAGAACTCTTTGTGATCCACAAATGGTTGTTATGAGTCAGTGTACTTTGCGTCCTTGAAATTGTATGTTTGTAAAGTCCTCTGCGATATATGGA
The DNA here is from genome assembly GCA_948253155.1 of Leucoma salicis. Lineage (NCBI taxonomy): Eukaryota > Metazoa > Arthropoda > Insecta > Lepidoptera > Erebidae > Leucoma > Leucoma salicis. The sequence continues at coordinate 3,982,889 of OX411812.1, forward strand.
TTATTCCAAAGCTAAATTCTATTTGTCGGACTGTATTCTGCTTGGGCATTATATCAATACAGCCATTTCCATAATTCTTGATTAGACATTCCCTGTCACGTAATACTGCGCATTCCACTATGTAAATATCAGGTTTAGTTATACGCATTTTGTCAGTTTTCACCTGTGCAAACACAGTTTGGTGTTTTTCAATGCAAAACTTTATTTGGGCTCAATTCAACATTTTTCTTCGAATATTCGAACATGTATATATAAGTAAACTGTTAGATCGTATCATACAGTGAAAATAAGTCACGCATTACAAAAATCTATAAAGCCCGTATCTCTTTCCTTTACAAATAAAGTTAAAAATCAAAAATAGCATAGGTACTTCATATTATTAAAGTTCAAATTATTTGTGAGTACGGAAAAAGAGATTTTTAGTACGAGCGGGAAACGAACCCGCGTCTTTTCCAATCCGGGGAAGTGCTCTAAGCCACTGAGCTATCGTACTGACCTATTCGGTCATCCCAATCTCCTCATCACATTTGTCTTTACGACCAAATCCAAATCTCTTTTTCCTTATTCACAAATAATTTGCACTTTAAAAAGTAGCGGAGCATGTCAAATGCTAAACAATATAAATCAAAAATACTTCATATTGCTTGTAAAATGCCACTGTTAGGCCAGTGCCGAAAGCCTTTGAAAACGGTAACAAGCGAAAGAGAAAAAAATAGTAGGATGGAACCCATTGGAAAAGTAAGAAAATATAACAATAATAAAAGGAAAAATAATTTACGGGCGATTTGAGGTCGGGAAGGGGGTGGGGGTGAGCTTTTAAAGGTAAAAATCGGTTTATCACGATTTCCGGCAAAACTAAGTCCTATCGAAAAAAGTTAAATGGCAAAATTGGAGGCAATAAAAAGATCTACAACTTTTGTATTAACACTTTTTTCACATAATCTCAAAATTTATGTGAAAAATCTAAAAAACCGACTTTTTGGTTTTTTACTTTTAACTTCCACAAAAATAATGTTTTTTCGCGAAATTTGGTGAAAACTTACTTTTTTATATCACAAACACATTGTAATTTTTTTGATTCAAAATATTTAATTTATCCTCTTATTTTTATTAAATATCGAAAAATCACCCTAATTTTCAATCAAAAATTTTCACATCAAAATATCTGTTTTTTGAAAAAAATCGGTGTGCTTTTTGTACGTTGAGATCTCTACTTTTTGATGGTTCAAAAAAAAATATACATTACTATGGAAAATTTTCTCAGAAAATGCAATAAAGCGAAATAACTTTTTAATCTTTATGTAAAATATAGCTATTTATTAAAATTTACACTTTAATTACTCAAAAAATGTAAGTTTCCATGTTAATTTGATAAATTAAAAAAAATCAAATCCATGAAATATATACAGGCTATAACAAAAACCCTGTTGGAAATTACGACTGCGTTATGGCTATCTATATCCAATTGTAACAATACAAGTAATTTTGGAAAATATTAATCCTATTAAATATTAATTCATTATTATTTGTAAAGTGAAAGCGATTTATTACCTCTAACATTCTGCGTGCAGTATTGTAGATAAGTACCTAAACACGCGCGGCTCCGTTTGTCGGCGCGGCGCTAGTATTTCAGCGAACCAACTATGCCTACACCAAAGGTCATGAACTCATTGACCTTGTCACGTGTAACTAGATTTTAAAATTTTATCACCTAACTTATCGATTGCTTATAACTTTTAATTTAGTTTGTTCGATAAAACTACATACGATACACTAGGTAATTTATAATCATATCTACTTGTGGGTTACGTTGATGAGATAAGATGCACAAGATCGAGATGAACTCATCAAGTTCCTCGCTCAGCTATTCTCGCAAGAAATGAAGGTAGTTGTTACTCATGGTCTGTTCTAGAAAACAAGGGCCGTTAATCTTGTCATCAATAATTCCCGCCGAAACATTTATCTTCCATCGAAGTTGGAAGCGACTGGGTTTTATGACATGAGAGTTAATGTTAGTCCATACGTGTTCATTGTGTGCATTAAACATTCATGTTTTAAGGAGCACGGATAAGTGAATAGTACGCGGCTTTATCTTGTTGAACTTTATCTACGTGGGATCTTCCCTAAAATAGGCAAAATTTGTTTATCGATATTTTCGTCAAGCAGTCTTGGGCTCCCGTGTCAGCACGATGTTGTTCACAACCTGCCAGTGTGTTGTACACGTGTAAACGCTGAAATACCATCGCTGATGGTAATGCAATGTTCCGTGGAATACTGAAAAGTTCATCATAAATTCTGCGCGTCTCTGCTCAAATGCAGTCACACTATCCGAGACACTTCAACTATTAAAATACTTCTCGCTGGAATACAACATCTCATGAAACATAAGTCACTTACGGAGATAATTACGTGAAATACGGACGTCCGTGTGTCGGTTTTATAAATACTTTGATTGCCAACTGTAACGGGCCACTATTTTGTTTTATTTAAATTATAGTTACATATATGAAACACCTATATGATTAAGTATCTACCCCTAAATTATGCAACAGTATTTAAATTACTCCCTGTATATTGCAAAAAACATGTGAAAATAGTTAATTTTCTAAGTATTAAAGATAGGATTTGAAGGGAATTCTGTCAAAATATAATGTTTTTTTTTTTGCATTTTCTGAGAAAATGTTCAATAGTAATGTATATCTTTTTTATACCATCAGAGTGTAGAGATTTCAACGTATAAAAAGCACACCAATTTTATCAAAAAGCAGATATTTTGACGTGAGAATTTTTCGATTGAAAATTAGGGTGATTTTTCGATATTTAATCAAAATAAAAGGAAAAAATAAATATTTTGCATCAAAAAAATAATTACAATGTGTTTGAGATATAAAAAGGTAAGTTTTCCCCAAATTTCGCGAAAAATATTATTTTTTGTCGAAGTTAAAAGTAAAAAACCTTAAAGTCGGTTTTTTAGATTTTTCACATAAATTTTGAGGTTATGTGAAAAAAGTGTTAATACAAAAGTTGTAGATCTTTTTATTGCCTACAATTTAGTCCTTTAACTTTTTTCGATAGGACTCTTAAGTTTTGCCAGAAATCGTGATAAACCGATGACCGACCCTTAAAAGCCCACCCCCACCCCCTTCCCGACGTCAAATCGCCCGTAAATTATTTTTCCTTTTATTTTTGTTAAATTTCCTTACTTTTCCAATGGGTTTCATCCTAATATAATTTTTTTTGGTTTCGTAAATTATCGACACTGGTCTATGTTTACAAGGGTCAAATGTTTAGTAATTATCTATAAGAATAAATTGTATTACGATTAATATTAATTAGCACTAATGATATCATAGTGGTAAGGAATACCAAGGGGTATTGAGTTCGAGGCCTCAATATGAAATTGGGACCTTTTTTGTTAAGGTGGGTAAAAAAATTTACCTAATCGTACATCCCGTCATCAGCCACTAAATAAGCCCGCCGCGTGCCGTCTCTCTGCCTGTACTGGCAGACCACTGGGACTGTGTGACAGCACCACACGACCCTGTTCGTTGCCCCGAATTACAGGGTGTGCGGTTCCCCGCTTTAACAAAAAATAAGGCATGCAGGTACAAGACGTAATATATACATACTCGTCATCTCACATGTTCATGCCACTGACTGCTATAAACTTGCCCTTACCGATGAACATCGTAGGGTTTGTTACAATTGCAGGTATTGAAATCCAGCTCCAACTCAGTGTTCAGACACACGGCCACTCCCCCTGAACTGTACAGACACACGCCCACGCCGCCAGATAAACATCTCATGAGGTAAGTTATGATTGCTGGATATTTATTCCACTTATTTCAAGAGGAAATGATCTATAAGATGGCCGTTACGAATTACTGTACTGCCAGAAGTGGGATACCTGTACTGCCAGAAGTGGGATATACCTGTCAATGTAAATATCTATGCATGGGTGCTGTAATAGCCGCTTATAAGTGATGTGTGGCACTGTATGGGGTGATGTCAAGTCAGGTCTAATAGTTGGCATTTTTTTTATTTCATCGGCAAATCTGAGATGTGATTGACGATGCTTTATTGCAGGCTTTATCCTCTAAACTTTATACAATAAAAGCGTTACTGTCGTGCAAGAAACTGGGTGTCGTTAAAAAAGCCAAGTGGTATTTCACTACACGATTCTTTGATAGTTAGTGCTGCTGGAGCTGTTCCAGGTAGTACATTGCCTTTTACCGAACCACGAGACTTCGCAGTAGAGTTCATCCATACCACCTGGAAATAATCTTTTTCAAGACGATTCATTTTTTGTAACTTTTGTCATATACGGTATAGACTCCGGAATGAGTTTCCTGCTGCATTGTTTCCGCAGTGCTACGACATGTCCTTTTTAAATGAGGGTTTAAAGTAGGTGGCAACTCAACTGTACCCCTGGTGTTGCCAAGATTTATTAGCGGTGGCTACCACCTACTATCAGGTTGGCTTCTACATCTGCCGTCATGAGCAATAATATATTTTTTGTTTATATTTCCAGGCACACGCCATCACCAGGAGATATCAAAACTTCAACGTTACCACCTGTAGATCTGTATCCACACTTAGCTCCAGCAAGAGGTAAGAGACTTTAAACTTTAATATGTAATAAACTACTATGGATTAGTTTGTTACGTATTAAAGTAGTAAGTAGAGGGTCTACCATCCTCTCACAAAAGATTAGCGTGAACGAACGAAAGGTACTCCTACCGGTGTGTTTCGTATGGTGAGGTGAGCGCTATAGCCCTAAGTCCCTTCCCTGTCTTGTCCTGAGTATGTACTCTATCCTCTCCTTATTACTTTTCTTATTTCTTTCCTTGGAGATGGCGGCGTGCGAGTGATGCCTCTGGTGTTGTTAGCGTCTATATTCTATAGGCTACGGTTACAGCTTATCATCAGGTATGCTGTGTGTTTATCTGCCATCCGCGTAGTAAAAAAAAATACAAATAGTTCATTTTTCGGGATAAAAAGTACTTCGTTTTATTTTCTTTTCTGTAGAACAAATTTTACCCTCCCAATGTTGTCAACGAGTAGTAATAATTTGTAAATAAATAAGTCATTTTGTAAAAGCTTGTGTCGTACGAGGACTTAAACTGAGATTCAATCTCGATATCACTTCCTTGGTAGCCCTCGGTTATATTATTTGACTAGGCTGTCACTGCTAACTATCCTATGTCGTTCTCTGTACTTCGGACTATATTATTATGTATTTGAAATACACATATAAAAGTTTTATTTATGATATTTTTATAAAAAGTTTTTTTTTTTTCTCCTGAACCAATTCTGACAAAATGTATGCGGTCGTGTCGGCAGATAAGCTCCGCGCGGAGGAGTTGCTGTCGTACGGGCGCGTGGGCGTGGACCTGACGCTGGCGGGCGGGCGCGCGGCCAACGGCGCCGCCCCCGCGCCGCCCGCCCCCGCCGCGCCCGCGCTGTCCGTGCGCGACGCGCCCACCATCAACAGTCTCATCGCGCGCGCGCAGCCGCGGCCCGCGCACGCGCGCGTCGACGCGCTGCTCGAGCGCCTCGCGCCCGCGCCCGCGCCCGCGCCCGCGCCCTCCCCCGCGTCCGTCATCGTGCACCCGCGCCCGCACACGCCCTCGCCGCCCTCGTCCAGCGACGACTCGCCCGACCCCGCGCCCGGCGCCAAGCGCAAGCGCAAGCCCGAGCGCACCGTGCGCGGGCCCGCGCCGCCGCCCACCGCGCCGGCCGCCGCGCCGACCGCGGAGGCCCGACCCAAGTCGCCCACGCCTACGCCGCTCGAAAACGGCGACGTCTCACATATAAAAGCGAACGGACCGGAAGAAAGCGCCGCATCGCCGCGCCCCGATCAGCCGCACGCGAGGAGAAAAACGCGCTCGGGCTCCGCGGAGACGATAGCGGACATCGCGGCCATGATAGCGGACATGGACCGCGTGCCCGCGCCGCTGCCGTCGCCCGCGGAGTCCCCCGCCGCGCTGTCCGTGGACAAGCTGCACAGCGTGCTGGCCAGCCCCGACCCGCCGCGCACCGCACCCGCCGCGGCTACACCCCCCGCGGCCGCGGCCACGCCCCCCACCGCCCCTCCGGCGACACAACCCCCCACTCCGCCCCCGGCGCCTCCCGCTCCCGCGGCAGCGCCACGGCGCCGCAGTGTCCGCACGTCCAACCCGGAAGCACCCAACGTCCCGGTGGAGTCGCCCTCTGAAGCGAAACCTGCCGAACCGGAGACGGGCGGCGCGAGCACGACCGAACCCGCTGCTGCCAGCTTCGTCGAAGTAGAGAACAAATTACAGAAAATATTTGCGGGAATAGAGGAGGAGCTCCCGTCGGAACCGGCGGTGGAGCCCGACGCGACTCAGGCTAGCAGTACGGCAGGAGCTGCAGAGGTGTCAGACCCGACGACCGCTCGCAAGCGACGACGGTCGGCGCCCGCACGCCCCAACAGGAGGCCCCCGCGAGGTCTCGCGTCTGAGGACTCGCAACGTAAAAAGCTACAAAAGAAAAATCAGGATGCTAGACGACCTAGAAAAGGCGCTCGGGATCCGTCAATGAGAGACGCGTATGATTCTGGTAGTAATGCCAGTTCGAACAAGTCACGAGGTCCTTACATACAGGTGAGTTTCTTCACTAATTGGTGCAAAACTTCTTTCTAACTTATAATTTTATATTTATATAGGTACTATTATTTGAATGCATATTTTGCAAAATTACTCTGTGGAAATTAGGATGTATTTTTAAAAAAATTCACAAACATAATATTACACAAATAATTTGTTCTTTAAAATCATTGAACTAATAAAAATAAACGTCGGGTCTAGTACAAAATTCACGAAAAAGTGTCTATTCAACCTATATAAACATAAGCGCCTGTTACACGGTAGTGAACCAATGTTCCAACAGAGGTGACCTTGGTCACGGTAATATTATCTATACAGTACTGTGACTCGGCCGTGTCCTTGAAATAATTACCTACAGACGCGTGGTACGTACACGCAATAGGGCTGCCCGCCTCCAGTATTTTAATTTCGTCTACCTACTTGAATTTCTTTCTAGATAGTAAAATTAAGTAGTATTGAACACTTCCTATTTCATTCGCAATGAATTACATTTTTTTTTATTAAAATATAAAACCACAAATTTAGAAAGAAATTATTAAAAGCAGGCGCTATAGGCACATTATATAAATACATACAAACCCCAACATTCTAATTTGAAATCTTGTACCATTATAATAGTGTTGAGTTTTCTATGCAATAATTTATTAGCTTATGTAGCTTCTACCTATAGGCCGCACCATTCACATCATGCAGCTTCTCGTGAATATTATGTGTTGATGATTTATTTTTACAAATAACAAAGTTATGTAAAATTCCTTGTTTTGAAGCAAAATAATACTTGCAAATGATAAAACAGTAGTCCACTTACTGAAAATATGCTACAGATGATGTAGCATATTTTCACTTTATTTGAGTAGTTCACAATACAGTACGCCATATTGAATGTGTAGTCAAGTCGGTCGACCAAACGAAGGCTGGCCTGTGATTCTATCTCTTTTGGTTCGGACACTTTTGAGCGCGGACACGAGGTCCATTTGTTGGTAGGTTGTTATGCTTAAAATAGATGAGCATATCAAGTGCTAAAATACAGATCAAAATATAAAAAAAACGCGCCATCAAAATCACAGACTAACTAAACAATATAGACGGAGCATTAAGAACAATCCAGTGACGCCATATAAAACCTTGCCAAATTTGTAATTACACACGCGCAGAGATAAAAAAAACATGCCAAAAACGAACTACACCACGAGTGTTATATGATTTAAAATTATCCAAAATGAATTATCCATGATGACAAATTATAGAAATTATTTATTTCCGGTGACAACACTCACGCACACATCTTCACAAAAGTGGTTGACAATACAGTGTCTTTATTTTTTACTTAGTCTGAGAGCAAAATTAAACTTAGTATATTGGAATAATATATGTAAATGCATAGGTGGCGTGGGTCGTAAAGACATCTAAAACTTTGAAGTGGAGATTTGGAGTTTCGAATCCTGCTCGCAGTAAAGCTCTCATTATCCACTTTCAAAAATATTTTTTTTAGGGTTTAAGAGCAATAGTAGTTAAAACCTTTTACTACGTTAGAAAGAATAAATAGGTACGCTAACAGAAATATGGTTGTGAACAGATCCGTGGTCCCCGCGACTCTCCGTTAAGTGTGAGCGTGATGAACACGACAACGGCGGGGGAGGAAGAGGAGGCGGGCTCGCGACGCAAGGGAGGCGAGGAGTTCAGGGGCAGCGGGCGGGGGGTGCGGGGAGTGAGGGGGCTGCACGCGAGCACGCTGGGGCTGCGCTACGACGCGAGCACGCCCGACCGCACGTGGCGCTGCGTGTTCTGTCTGCGGGGGCCGCACGCCGACGCGCTGGGGGACCTGTTTGGGCCCTACCACCTGGACACTGACTGCGAGGAGTTCAGGTCTGTATTATATAGGCGACTAATTCAATTATATCAGTGTGTCTCGTGGCTTCACGAACCATGTAAAACTGTCATATTGTAAAGTTAAATAGAGTTTCTCAAAAATTTTGTCATTTTTTAAAGAGTTATTGAAATTCGAGTCGTAATTCCAGAGATTAGCCCATCCAAATTAACAAACGTACCTTTATTTTCGTAAATTACAGATTAATTTAGATTTGTCTGACATGCATCAATATATATAAACAACTTATTCAATTATGTTAATATACTCTGTACAGACTGGAATACAACACTTTTTCAGTACTATTTGTCATGGAAAAATTTAAGATTTCGATGGGAAACTATTTTTGAATTGGGGTAATTAATTTGTTGTAGAATGACTTTTTTATATTCTGAAGTCCACGCGAATGAAGAAGAAGCGAGCAGAATCTAGTAATTCCTAAAGTGGGGCCGTTTTTAACTTATTGGGGGTTTCTGGGCACTTTAATTTCGGTCGCAGGGCACTTTTTTTTGCGTTTAAAAAATGGCTACTTGGTTTGATTTGCCAATGACTTATTTAGGGTATATCTCTTCTTCACAGGTAAGTTTGATTAATTAGTCGAAGTCAAAGTCATTTAAAGCTAGTCATAGTCAAGTCAAAGTCACACTACAGCAAAGCCGTGGCGACTTTACTGAAGCTTCTACGGAGTTTTGGAGGCAACACGAAAAAACAAGTTATGCTGCACTACATCACTTGCCAATGTTGGCAAGTGATATAGTGCGGCATAACTTGTTTGCATGCACATACACAAATAGGTAATAAGCAAAAGGCCACCATTTTTACACTTACTAACTAACTTATCATTACGCCATTTTCCTTGCGGGGTAGGCAGAGAGAACAGAGTGCTAAGAGGCTCTATTCTTGCATACATCTCTCGCTTCCTCAACATTCATAACTCTTTTCATACACGGCCGCTGGTTTCGGAGACTCTTGACTCGACCTTCCTTCAATACATGACCAATTTGGTCTAGGTATGTAAGTCTCGGTTTCCCCCTGTATCTACATTCTTCCACTTTTGCATTGTATATCTTCTTAGCCAATCGCTCGTCCGGCATTCTTTCTACATGTTCGAACCATTGGAGCATTCCCTTTCGTATCTTTACACCAATACTCTCTTTCATATCTACTCGCTCTTTTACGTCATTGTTACGAATGCATTCAGTCAGCCTCATTCCACAGATTCTCCGCAGAGATCGTATTTAGACCGCATTGATTTTACTCTCATGCTTCTTTTTACATACCCACCTTTCGCTTCCATATAATAACGTTGGGACAAGCAAGTTGTGTATTGTGACACGTGTCTTCTGGTTGAGGTGGTGGCTGCCGAGAAGTTGTCCCAATGCTCCGTTCACTCTATTTCCCGCATTCATTCTTCTCTCTATATCAGTGGTTTACCTTCCATTTTGACTGAATCCACATCTAAGATATATAAATTTATCTACTTGTTCTAGCACACCACTTGCTGTTGCTACTGTAACATCTGTTCTGGCTTCTTCTCTTTCATAAATTACTTTGGTTTTGCTCACATTCACACGTAGGCCCCTTTTTTTACGCACACACACTTGAAATAACACGAGTTTAGGAAAATAATGCAGAGCGACGACATGATCTTCTTCATGTTCCCGCCAAAACTCCCGCGGGGCACTTTCGCCGAGGTTCGAAAGTGTCAAGTTCGTGTCGGCGTGCACAGGTCGCTGGGCGAGGCGGCGGGCGCGGGCGGCGAGGCGTGGCTGCACGCGGCGTGCGGCGTGTGGGCGCCGGGGCTGGTGTGCGCGGGCGCGCGCGTGTGGGGGCTGGCGCGCGCCGTGTGGGGCGCGCGCGCGGCGCGGTGCGGCGCGTGCGGCGCGGCGGGCGCGGCGCTGGCGTGCGCGGCGCGCGCGTGCGGCGCGCGGGCGCACGTGCCGTGCGCGGCCGCGTGGCAGCTGCGCGACGACTTCCGCGCGCTGTGCCCCGCGCACCGCCACTAGCGGCCCGCCGGTGCGACTATTTATTCGATATTATAGCAAAAATCTCACTTCGTTTCGTAGTTTTCTCCGATTTTTTTGACTAAAGATGTCCGCGTGTGGACTCGCCCCGGCCCGACGTTGGACGGCGATTCGTTGTTTACATAATCATGTGACGATGCAGTGATATTTTAAAATAATAACGAACCTCCGTGTAATGGAAATATTTTTATGTAAAAAATATAAATAGATATATGAACAACTGTTTAGTTGCCATTTTAGTATCAAAAACTAGTCTAAATAAATAGTGTCTTGAGATTCAAATAACAGAGGTTATAGAGAAGTCGTTTGGGATCTAATAAAATTTACAACTTTAGCTTGGTAAAGGAATTTGTATATGGATACTGCATTGTTATCGGTGGAATGAAAAATAAATAATACACGTACGTGTAGAACTCTTATACTTAATAGTTATTTATACCGAAAAGTTACGCTTACATAATTTAAACGTGGCCCTTCAAATGTTGTACGATCGGCCATCTTGTTTGATCATCGACTGCGACGCATAAGTGATACAAGCAATAACTTATTTGTATAATAGTATTAGTCTCTAGTGAAGTTATTGGAGGGGTATTTCGGCGGCACAATATATGTATGAATCTACTAATAATAATAGTATGTGATACGGAACGACGTTCCATTTGTGTCGGAACAGACAAATCGTACAAACGTTTGGAGCGTCAGCGTACCAGAGCTGCAATGTTCGTTTGACAGTGACGACGCTGCTCTCGGTGAATGTACTTTAATTCCAGTGAATAGAAAAATAGACTTTATTTAGAGAATGTTAAGGTACAAATTTATTGTAGAGAGATCAGGCCAGTTTCGCGTTTTTAAAATTTTATTTGGACAATGAAATGCGCTGTCAATATCGAACAAGGACAGTTTCCCAAAGCCTTTGATTTGTAAATGGTGTATTTTTTTTATCACTTATGGCAAATGATTACTTTATTAAGTATGTAATTGTTATAAATTATATTTATCATGACATTATAAGCAAATTGAAATACAACATGTTTAAAATGAATATGTGGCTGTTATTTGTTAATTCTACTAATAGTACCATCAATATAAAAAAAAATCGATGTCATTTGTTGTCGTTATTGCAAATGAGGATAGGTAGTTCAATAACATACTATCGACGCAGTGAAAGCTCTCGAGACACGTGACATTTCCTGTCTCAAGTTTGTTTTACGCAATATAGCCTATTACAATCTTGAAAAATTTATCAAGTGTTTTTTTAAAACTGCAAATTTAGCAATAAATAACCACATTTAAGATTGAACATTGTTTGTTCCTTTAAGAACAATTTTCTTTTTTTTATATTAAACTTTTATTACTTAATTGCACTAATATGCATTTTACAATCGTAGAAAGAACATGTTGCTACCAAAGAGGTTTCTCCGCCATATTGCCAGTCAGCGCCGTAAGCTATGCTTTTATGTTCCAAATATTCACAAGTAACACTCATTTGGTCTTCGACGTGCAGAATACGGCACCCACCATACATGCATGCTGCTAGGACTGTGTCAAGTTTCGAAGGATGCCATTTCATACGCCACACTCCACCGTTCACGTTTATTTCATTGAGACAGACCTTCAGCTTTCTCGTGTCCCATAGACGAACTTTTTCGTCGTAACTGAAAAATAAGTTATAATTCAAGCTCTTCTAATAAAATCTCTGATGCATAAAATTATGTATATATATATATATACCAAGGGTGATAATATTATAAGATCCACTTGTTAGGCTAACAAATATTGTAAGAATATCTATTGTAAATATTTCAATATAGAATTGATAATTATAATTTTTTGTTTGTGTGATGGTATGCGAGCCACTGCCCAACTGATGTTAACCCAATAGGCAATTCAACATGCGGCGTATGCGGTAGTTTAGCAGTTCAGAGCACTCCCCTCGGATAGGGAAGGACGCAGCTTCGAATCTCATTATAAATCTTTTTTCCACTTACACAACATAATAATAGAAGGTACATTTGTGTGCTAAAATTTGTCTTAGTTAAATCTTTCATCTCACTCATGTAACGAAATGTGCTGAAACATACCGTGTTATTATCATTTCACTTCGAATTCTCGTCCAAATGTCAATTATCAAATTGCCGAGTGAGAAGTTTCCTTCCTTTTTGATGCGCGGAAGTCGTAAGCAATTTCTACATGCTTAATGTTTGTATTTGAAATCGACTTCAAAAAAGGAGGAGGTTCTATGTTCCACTGTAATTTTCTTTTTATGTAATATCACAGATTACTCTGCCAACTGTTGACAGATTTCAAATTTTTTTTTCTTTTGGTCGGTAGGGTAAACGTCCAATTTTGTCCCATTGTCTCCAAGTCAGGATCTGATGATGTGATCCCAGGGAAATCAAGGGCATCCCTCAAATTTTATGGGCACTTATTACGTTTCTCGTATATTTAAAGCTGTTCAAGTATTTGCGTCTCATAATCACCATCCACCATCATGTGGATGGGCTGATGATGGAAAGTACAACACCTCAACGGTTAGGAGTTAAAAATTTTTTTTCAAAATTATACGTAAGAATCCGCACGGGACCGATAGTGGTATTATTTGCTATTAGGTGACCTAATAATAGAAGGGAAATCTCATTATCGTTTGAGTTAGGTGAAAAAATGGACAAATCTCTCTTCACTCGTTTCATATAAACTGTTTCATATGGGCAGTGACCAGCAGCAGACACAGAGGCGCTCGTGATTTCGCTACAGCCTCGTAGATCGACTACACTTAGGTTACGCGAGGGTGATCGAGGTTAGTCTTTAGATGGGCGACTATCAACTATATTTATCATTAACGACTTCAATAAGGAGGAGGTTCTCAATTCGTCGGAATTATTTTTTTTATATGTATGTTCACCGTTTACTCGAAGACGCCTGAACTAATTTGGATTTTTTTTTTGTTTCAAAGGTTTCTTCCCAGGTTAATAAAGTAAATTTAATCGAAATCGGTTGTTTTTAAAAAATAGACGTCGCGGGTCGTCTATCAGATGTGAAAACATCGAAATTATTTTGTAGAAATAATGAGTAGAAATAAAATGATCATAACTTTTTCAATGTGTGCTTGTATACAATTATGACATGTCTAAAATAACGGAAATTGACATAAATCATCATCATAAGGATATCATCTAGGACTGAAGTACTTTCAACAAACTATTCCAAAGTTGATGGGATTGCGGCGTTTTATAGCATAGTGTCCATGGCCATCCGGCTCCATCATCACACCCTGGATATCATCTAGGACTGGAGTACTAGTCAAGACAATTCAAACGAGCCCTAACTCGATGGAGTTGCGCCATTTAATTACAGAGTTCTCATGGCCACCTTCCAGCTCTATCATCAGACCCTGGATATCATCTAAAGACAAAGAACTCATCAAGACGAATCAAACAAGTCCAAACTCGATGGGGTTGCGTAGTTTCATTAAAGAGTTACTGTGGCCACTTTCCAGCTTCATTATCAGACCCTGGATACCATCTAAAGACAAAGTACTCGTCAAGACGAATCAAACGAGTCCAAACTCGATAGGGATGCGCCGTTTCATTATAGAGTTCCTATGTCCACCTTCCAGCTCCATCACCATATCAGCTCCATGTCATCATAATATTGCATTGTCACGCCATATACATATGCGTGTAAAATTTCAGCTCAATCGGAAACCGGGAAGTGTGTCAAATTTAACTAGCAAGATTTGAACGGGACAAGTAAAATAAAACTGTCGCCACGCCGATTTTACCCTCCCTCCGCATTAGATGTTTTACATCAAAATCAACAAAAATCATCAAAATCGATGATATTTATTCGTTTACTCCAAAACCTCGCTGTCTCATTGGAGAAGTACGTTTAGTTGACGTACCCGTATTATATATAAAAGCCTTCATGGTCTTCGAAAGACTCCGAGACGCTGTGCTTTATTTCTTCCTCTATTGCGCTTTAGACGCTCATCTTTGTAATTTTCAGACTCTTCTGTGCTCAACGCTTTCTCAAATGATATGCACCCAAGGAAGGCCTCCCCATCATGCGCCACCTAATCTAACCTACGCACCTATTTTATAAAATAACCACTAACAAAAAATAAAAAAAAAGAACTGCCTTCAAAATACACCCAGGAACTAAAAAGCAAAAAATAATTGGTATTTATATACGGTTTCCGTGCTAGAAACCTACTGATGTGTTTGAAGTCGGTGCCAAGTCCAAAAATAAAAACAATACATATTTTTTTATAATAAATAACATCATTTATGGCAACGGTTTCTTTTTTATTTAAAAATAATTTCATTGCTTTTTAGTTCCTGAGTGTTTTGTGAAGGCGGTTTTTTTTATTTAATTTTTTTTCTTGATTTATGTTTGTAATTCCTCTCACCATACATTTATAACATCTTACACTCATAAATATCCGATCGTTACCTGCCTGTCAGCAAGTGATATTCTACATCCGTATGACTTCTGATAGATGTGACGCCAGCTTCATGGCTTTTGTTCGTACTTGTAGCGATGTCGGGGATACGCATGTCGTAGCTTTTGAAAAGGCAATCATCGCCACCTGTTTCGAGAAATAATAAATCATATAATAGGTACTCGTATGTTAACTTAACTGTCGACGCTATTGTCGTTATTCACGAGGGTAGTAACAAGTAAGAGGTGGATAGGTACTGAGCACGGCAGCCTCCGGCGCTTTCTCTCACCATGCGAAATAACAGTAGGACTAAGTACCTACTATCGTTCTACGCTGATCTGTGAGAGGGTGGTACTTCCCCAGTAAGCTCTACTAACTAACTAGGATAAGCAAGGCTCCACCACTACTAAAATTTTAGTCATATAGTAGTCCAGGAATATTAGGGGGTTCACCTCGGAATGAGAGATAGCCAGCTATAAACTTGTATAAACCTTTAATTTGACACCCTAAAACTTGTCTCAAAAAATCGATTTGTTACTTGCCTACTTATTCTTACTCTACTATACTTGCCCTCATTTGACTAATTTTCTTGGACTATAGGTAATATTAAGCCCATGATTTTTAACTTTCTGGATATGTTAGTCCCCACCACAATTTAAATATTTATTTTAATTTAATATACTGCATTATGTAATTTGTCTTTGCCATTCAAAAATGGTCGTAATATTTAGTCAAAATGGTGCCAATCAATGAGGTAACAAAATTAACGCCGGTCCATGATAGTGGTCAATGGTAATCTAATCAATCCTTTCCGGTCTTCTTTCAATGCTAGTTTAAAAATAAGAGTATTTTTGATCTATATTTTTTAGCATTTGACATGCTCCGCTACTTTTTAAAGTACAAATTATTTGTGAATAAGGAAAAAGAGAATTTTTTGTACGAGCAGGAATCGAACCCGCGTCTTTTCCAATCCGGGGAAGTGCACTGAGCACACACCTATTTGGTCATCCTAATTTCCTCATCACATTTGTCTTTACGACCAACGCCATCTATCGGAATGCATTTAAGATGTTGATAGTGTGATTGAAAAGATGGTACGTGGTAAATCTCCGGGATACGACTATCTCAGCATCGAACACCTGCAGTATGCCGACGCTCACCTACCAAGAGTGCTATCCTTACTTCTTAATCTGTGTCTGAGTCATTCGTACCTGTCCGATAACCTGATGCACACCACGGTGGTGCCCATTGTAAAGAATAAGACGGAGGATGTTTCGGACCTGTCCAACTACAGGCCTATCTCACTGGCGACTATTGTGCCTAAGGTGCTGGACAGTTTGCTTGACCGACACCTACGCATGCACATCAGACTAAACGATGCTCAATTTGGGTTTCGCTCAGGTTTATCGACATAAAGTGCTATCTTGACTCTCAAGCAAGCTGTCCAGTACTACACAGCTAGAAAAACTCCTGTATATGCCTGTTATTTGGACCTATCTAGAACATTCGACCTAGTGAAGTATGACTTACTATGGGAGAAGCTGGCGCTTGAGTCGGCCTTCCCAGGGGAGTTAGCGTCACTATTTAGATATTGGTATAGTCACCAAACAAACGTTGTGAAGTGGGCGGACTCATACTCGCGCATGTACAGGTTGGAATGCGGGGTGAGACAGGGGTGGGTCTTCGCCGAGTCTTTTGAATCTGTACATGAACCGGTTGATTGACGAACTCAGTAGCACCAAATTTGTCACATAGATGGGGTGTGTTTCAATAATATCAGCTACGCTGATGATATGGTGCTGCTGAGCCCTTCGATTAGCGCCCTGCGCAAGCTACTGGAGGCATGTGAGTCCTACGCAGAGGCCCATGGGCTCAGTAACAGGGGAACCGACGATGCTAATTGGGGATTTACTCGAGCGTCATGGAGACCTATTGGATTGCAAAGCTTAGATGTAAGAAGAAAAAAATGTTAGATAATGTTTCCTTTTCATTAGTGGGATAAGCAGCTATAGATTTTCAAATATGTACAAAAAAAACTGTTGCATGGACATACTCGAGCGCGTCAGATATTGATATCATCATGTCCTACGTATTTTTAATAATGTATGTATGTTAATCTGATCGTTTGCATGATGCGGGTGGACGTACGTAAGGGTTGAAAATGAAAAAACAGAAAATTTAATCTAGCGCGTCAGGTTTTCTAAGGGGATGTTAAGTGAACCTAAAAAAAGCTCTCATTCAATAATCTGACGATTTCGATGTGACGCAAACTCGTGTTCATTAATATATTGTGCAAAAAAAATCGCCATTTTGAAATACTCAAGCGCGTCAGATTAAGATATATATATATGGTTCATCTTTATGTCCTAGATGTGCTGTCTCATAATCTGACGATTACCTAGTGGGATTCGCCTAATCTGACAACTTAAAATTTTTTTTTTTAATATTTGTACTTAATTAATTGAACAGCTCAGGAAATAGCATGCAAATAAAAAAGTGTATTTTTAAGTAGAATACTTGTATTTATAAGAAAATAACTAAAAAAAAAAAGGAAAAAAAAAAATTTTTAATTAAATAATTAATCATGATCTTCATCCGTAGAAACATCTTCCTCTTTTGGCTCGATTTTATCCTCAGATTGCGTATCTGTAACAAGAAATCATTAAAATATTTAACAATATTTTTTTTGTTATGAATAACGTGTTTTTTAATTAATGGAGAAAAGATATACCTGATTCTGGAGTATCCTCAAGAATATCAGGTTTTATGACTACATTTTCATACGCTTTCGGCAATTGATCACCTGCAAACCAGATCATTTTGAACTTTCCATCGACAACGAATTTTTGTTACTTCGACTTGTGGAAATCGTCAGATTATATATTTTTCGTTATCATTGAACTATTTCCTTCAAAATAAAATAAAAATTAGCCACGCTCGAGAATGTCAACATATCTTTTTTTTTTTGCAGCTTTGTAACCCTCCCTCTCCCTTTCGTCACGCTCAAATCGTCAGATTTTCAAAATATATTCTTATTGGCTCATAATCAACCCACCTTATCTTAATCTGACGCGCTTTAATATTTCTGACCATCGATTTTTTTTTACTAATCTGATGGGCTGCCCTAGACGCACGTCACTATATAGAGGGTTCATATATGGTACAGGTACTCAGTAGGATGCAAGGTATCCTCCCTTATGTTAATCTGCCGCGCTCGAGTAAATCCCATACTTCCTTCAGCGGCTCCCCTACTACAGATATAACGTTAAGAAGAGTGAGTTTATGGTGTTTAGGGCCGGTTCTAAGACCTATCACAATGTACCACCCATAACCCTAGATGGTACTCCTCTTAAGCGCGTCTCAAAATTTAAATATCTGTGCCATTGGGTCACCGAAAACCTTCAGGACAATGAAGATATTGAGAGAGAGCGCAGGGCCTTAGCCGTCCGATGTAACATGGTGGCGCGCAGGTTTGCTCGCAGTTCCAATGAGGTAAAAGTGGCGCTTTTTAAAGCCTACTGCCAGTCACTTTACACCGGCAGCCTGTGGGTTAATTATACGCAGAGGGCGTATAACGAGCTGCGCGTTCAGTACAACAATGGGTTTAGGGTGCTGATGGGGTTGCCACGTTTCTGCAGTGCGCCAGGATTGTTCAGTGAGGCGCACACTGATGGCTTTCACGCCATCATAAGAAAGCGTTGTGCGTCTCTCTTGAAGCGCCTGCGTGGCAGTCCCAACACCATTCTGAAAACATTGGTGGATAGGTTGGACTCCGATTTTGGGGCACTGGATAAGCCTACATTCAACCCAATGTTTGCCCCAGTCACGAATGTTCCCTAGTTAAGTAGTAGTTCGGTCGTTTTATTCTTATTATATTATTAGTAAAAATATTGACATAATTTGTGAATAATTTAGATTTTGATTTAATTGTGTGTATTGTTATTATTCTTATTATTTATTACTTTTTGAAGATTATTTTTATGAGTTGTGAACTAAACAACTTGAAATAAATGATTTATTATTATTATTTATTTACATGCATCAATCCAATATAGTAAGTTAAATTTTGCAATTGAAATTCATAATATTTGACGGCGCGATTTTTTAAACATTTTTGATCTATATTTTTTAGCATTTGACATGCTCCGCTACTTTTTAAAGTACAAATTATTTGTGAATCAGGAAACAGAGATATTGGATTGATGCATGTAAATGCATTCCGATAGATGGCGTTGGTCGTAAAGACAAATTTGATGAGGACATCGGGATGACCAAATAGGTCTGTACGATAGCTCAGTGGCTTAGAGCACTTCCCCGGATTGGAAAAGAAGCGGGTTCGATTCCCGCTCGTACAAAAAATCTTTTTTTCCTTATTCACAAATAATTTGTACTTTAAAAAGTAGCGGAGCATGTCAAATGCTAAAAAATATAGATCAAAAATGTTTAAAAAATCGCGCCATCAAATAGTATGTATTTTAAATTGCAAAATTAAACTTGCTATATTGGATTGATGCATGTAAATGCATTCCGATAGATGGCGTTGGTCGTAAAGACATGTGATGAGGAAATTGGGATGACCAAATGAAATAGGTCTGTGACCAAATGAAATAGGTCTGTACGATAGCTCAGTGGCTTAGAGCACTTCCCCGGATTGGAAAAGACGCGGGTTCGATTCTCGCTCGTACAAAAAATCTCTTCTTCCTTATTCACAAATAAAAGAGTATTTATTCTTATACCTTCTCTCTTTCATTTGTGTCAGAGATTTAACTGAACCTGTAATGTACCGCGTGCAAGCGGCAGTTACCGCTATGATCGACTCAAGAACGATCCTAACTGAGAAATAGGAGGTAGCTTCAGGTACAATAGCTAATCATATTTTAATTTAAAACTGAAATGTTGTCCATAACAAACCTGAGTAAAACAAATCTGGGTTCCAATAATTAAATGCACCTATCCATGCTTCAAAACCATGACTTTTCCAGGTACCTAAAATCTGTAAGCCATCTTCGAATATACCTAAAACATGGACACTTCCAACAGAATCGCTGATCACTATACGAGGCTCGTCAGAACTTGACTTATTTGTCGACCAGTCGACCGATAATGCAAGGACGTCCATCCCAATTTTACGCTCCATCCAAATTTTTAAATGGAGACTATTATTATCATCTGATAATCTATAAAGTTGTAATGTTCCCGCGGCAGTAACCACGGCTAAGGTTGGAAAATTTTGAATAATATGGCAACACCATTTCTGGTCAAGGATTCCCGGCGTGTCTATGGTCTGAATGGGAGTCAAAGAGGTATTTTCATTCTCTATAACGAATAGGTAAATCCTTCCAAGTCTTGTTGTTTTATTTGAGTCTTCACCTGGAATTGAAAAATAAGTGATTATTATTTTCATTTAATTAATATACCTACCTATAGGTATCTATATATATAATATATATATATATATATATAAGTATTATAGAGCTTGTTTGTTTGTGTGTGGCTAATTTAGCAGTAACAAATTTTAATATACCTACTTCTCTCATCGAAAATAACAGTCACGAGCAAGATTTAAACCTGCATCTCCTGGAATACCGTCCCAGATGATTTGCCAATTCATTTTGCATTTGGGAAGGTTATTTATTTTATCAACTGCCTCGGTGGTATAGTGGTAGTGTATGCGACTGCTTTTCATGAGGTCTCGGGTTCGATCCCCGGGTCGGGCAATGTTATTGAGCTTTTTCCTAAAAAGAAATATTCTCAGTAGCAGCCCGGAGTTTGGAAATGTGCCCGGTAGACGTCAATAGGCTCGCCCCTATTACGTGGAACTTAAACATAGCTGGCGAGTCGTGGGTGCATAATACACCTCTGCCTACCCCTTCGGGGAATACAGGCGTGATGCTATGTTTTATTTTCGATTTCACATTTTCACACTATTTAAATTTATATGGCTAAGCATAGTCAAATGCTAAAAAAAATATATAAAATATCAAAATATTTATAGGGCTGTGTGTTGGTAAAAATCTTAATTGTAAAATTAAATTTACCTGGTCGGTATAATATATGCAAATACTTCTAACAGATGGCGAAGGCGTCACCCAAGACGTTAAGAATACATGTGTTATCGAAACTTACATTCCCGAGTAATTGGCACGATGGCTGAATTGGCAAAGCGTTTGGGACGGTATTCCAGGAGATGCAGGTTCAAATCCTGCTCGTGACTGTTACCCTTTGTCCTAGGTGAGTGACAAACGCGTCAAAACTAAGCGACGCGACACGAAAATATCAAATAGAGGTTGTATGTACTTACGGCCTACGTTGTCGTCTAATTTGAACGCAAAGCGGTTAAAGTATAAGCCGCAATACATCGCATCGCGTCGCGTCGCTAACCTAGGACAACGGGTTATTTTCGATTTCACATTTTCTCACTTTGTGTTAATTTATATGGCTAAGCATGTCAAATGCAAAAACATATCAAAATATAGACGGATCATTACGAACAATCCAGTGAAGCCATATAAAATCATTCCAAACCAGTATTTAGGACGGGCCTCGTGGCGTAGTCGGTAGTGTAACTGACTTCCGTGCACGAGGTCGTGGGTTCGATTCTCACTCAGGACAATTATTTGTGTGATGAACACAGATATTTGTACTGCGTCTGGGTGTTTTCTATCTACCTAATATATGTATGAATATATTATGTACATATTTACAAAAAAAAAGTAGTATATGTATTATATCCGTAATCTGGTACCCATAGCACAAGCATTAAGCTTAGTTTGGGACCAGAGGACGTTGTGTGAAAAATGTCCGTGAATATTTATTTAATTACAAGCGTTCACGCACGCAAATACACAACCAAGCCATGCCAGAACGAAGTGACATAAACCACAAGTGACAGAGTATGATTTAAAATTACCCCAAATAAGCCCCAAATGATACGAAGATTTCCTACGTACGTTACCTACATAGTTACGTATATACGTCGTCAGCGCCATTTTTTATGTTTTTGAAGAATTATTTACATGAGGTAATATTTAAATAAAAACCTTGTTTGTCCAGCTGATAAGTTCCACAGACGAGCACATTGCGATAGGGCGCCACAGGACACCACTCCACCGAGTCAGCACTGTACCCAGTATCCCACGTAATCTTGGTCTCCCATGCAACAACCATATTGAACTGGAACATTTTATTTAAACTAGTTGAGTTTCGTAGTTCCACTCTTTTTAATAAAACTAAATACAAACAGTTAACGGAGCCCTAAAATAAATACAAAAGTTGTATTATACAGGGTGCAAATGTCATTGTACCGATAACCATGGACAATAATCTGAACACTTTTTTTTGTTAAGGCGGGAAAAATGTTCCTAACCGCACACACCGTCGTCCGGGGCAACGAACAGGGTAGTGTGGGGCCCTCACCCACCAAAGAAACCCGCCATGCGCCGTCTCTCCGCCTTTATTGGCGGGCCACCGGAACCATATTACCTACATTCATCTAGTGGTCGATTCTGAACACCTAGGTGGTGGCAATTTGCCTCGGTCATTTCATGAAAATGCATTTTTCATTTTTTTTTTTAATTTAATATTTATAATATTATTATATTGTTGTATCTAAATTCGATTTTAGGTAATAAATCGACGGATTTACTACAAAAAGTACAATGTATTGAAACCTTTGTCATGTTTTTAGTCGCGTTGGTAATTATTCGATGGC
Source organism: Leucoma salicis (assembly GCA_948253155.1). NCBI lineage: Eukaryota > Metazoa > Arthropoda > Insecta > Lepidoptera > Erebidae > Leucoma > Leucoma salicis. The sequence goes on from OX411812.1 coordinate 4,005,561, forward strand.
GGCTAACTTTGTAACCCGCCGTTGTCGGCGAAAATTATTTGGGGCTTATTTACAGCTATTTGGTGCTTTGCCCGGAGTTATCGTTATGATATCATTTTCGCGCGGTATGTATCTAAGTATTTGCTTTATAAATGACCAGCTTGTGCCTGCGACATCTTATACGCGGAGCTTTTTTATTGCTTATGATAGCAGAGGAGCCTGGTCGCCCTAGTCCACCTGACCTTTAATGGTAACGGCAACCGATAGGTAATGATAAGAATACTGCCAAATTGCTGCTTACCATCTCATTTCGGGAATGGGAATTAATTGAATGGAACGTAATCTCTCGTTTCGACCAAAATTCACAGAGGTGTTTTACCGTCGATCTATGGAACACTGCGATCTAATGGTACTCAAGCCTTTTTTTGTTAAGGCGGGAAAAATGCCGCTAACACACCCCGTCGTTTGGGGCAACGAGTAGGTAGTGTGGGGCCCTCACTCACTAAATAAACCCGCCGTGTACCGTCTCTCCACCTATACTCGCGGACCACTGGAACTGTGTGACAATCTTCAGTGGTTTCGTACTCAAGCCTACCACCAGTATAGGTGGCCAACACGCATACGGCGCACCTGATGGTGAGCGGATAAGTTCCCCCTCCAAAGAAAGGGAAAGGAGATGGTGAGAATATTATTTAAAATCTATGGGCTCAGTTATTCACTTTGTTTGACCAAATGTATTAATCTGATTGTAAATAAAAATCATAATTACTATGTTTACCCATTTATTGTAATAAAAATATGCCCATACATGAAATAACTAAAGCTATCAAGATGAATCTTGTCGTCATCGTTCAATACACAACTATACACGTAATAATTAGCTAAAATTTGTACTGTACTGTGGTTCGACACTTACAATTTACATTGGGACAAGAAGGAAGTAATAGTACAATACATGACTGTCCCAAGATCACAAAACAAGGTGCGTGAATTCCATTATTATGTTGTATTTTAATTACTTATATCTAGTTGATATACCTATTCACTGAAAAAATGTCCAAAAATCTTTTTTTTTTTCAATTATAGGTAAGTAAAACAAAAAAACATTGATGAAAATAATAAAACAAGTAACAATTCACATTAAGTCATAATTTAAAATAGGTACCCTACATAAATATGTACAATGAGCTATAATGTCTAAGTTTTATAAAAAAATCTTCGTTATATTTAAAAATAACAAAAGTATAGAAATGTAATCACCAGATTTTTTTTTCTTTGACTGGCACTTTCAATAATTGCAGAATAATTAAATCACGCACCTTACCCAAATTAATCTTAAATTAAATTAAGAGTTATCCTTACTCGATTACAATTATTATGTTATTTATATTATTATCTCATATAATCTGACTTATGGTTTCTATCACTTTATTTAATGGTATTATGTAATATTAAAAAGATCCTAATTATATCTGATTCTAAATTTGTATATTCGTTATTGTAAAATCTGCCTGTTGCATACATTACCAATATCTAATAAATAAATTTTGCATTCTATATCCAAATGTCTAGTACATATTTAGATAACATAGACACAAATAGGTATACATAGATATGTTAACATTTGTAAACTATTTCATATAAGGTATACTGAACTTTATCGGTTAAAATAGAACTCTAGGTACAGAATTAAGAATATGTCTGTTTATAATAACTACAGAGTATACAGTTAATTACAATCGTATACAAGATTATTTTATATTGTCGTTGTTGTCAAAATGTCTTCAGAAACTTGAATGCAGCCACAGATTATATTGCTTACTGCATTTATATAATTCCCTTCGAAAAGACGCATAATTTCAATGTTTAATGCTCAGGTTGAGGCTCAAATAAGCTATAATTTCTCTAATTCCTGAGCAGTCTCACAATTTGTACATTTGTTAATTTTAATTATTTTAAATATACCGCCAAAATTATAAAAGTGGCAGTTCTACAGCGACAAGAAATTTAGTTATATTAGACATATTTTACAGATCAAATTTTATCAGCAGAGGCATTAAACAAAGCATTATTACGCAGATAAAGAATAACGCGTAATAGCTAGTACAATGCCCCATAACATTATTTAAAAATAATTATTGTTAAAAATAGGTAAACAACGTTTATTTGCTACGAGCTTTTACAATTAAAAATCTACAGGTAAATTAAATAATATTCAACATAGTCGTTCATTTGAAAACTTGCTTAAATTACAGTCGACGTTCCCGACATTTCATATCCAAAATTCCGTGCTATAAGGTCTTGTATGTGACCGTACTTTTTTAAATCTGAGCAAATGTTAAAACATTATACCATTACCACCAACACTAATAACCTTAATGAAAATGCGTATCAACTATTGATTGTACGCATTTAATATCGAATTTACATTTTCCATTTTCGAATTTAGTTTACTTTTATAATCATTTGAACATTTTTTCAACTATTGTATTAGGATTTAAATAATTAATGCTAGGTTTTGTGGAAAAAAAACCAAATCTCAATCTTAAGTAATGGTATAATAAGTTCCGCTCTATTCAAAATCATAAACATTTAGACGACACATTGTTAGTACGAGTATGCAACTGATACTAATACCTATTACAATTGACAGGTATTAAATGTTCAAATAATTTATTAATTTGATACAATAAAGCAATCAATCCTAATAGAAAATTATGGTAGGTACATAAATACCAAAAATCTATACATTATAGATTACATTTACATAAGTACTTTATTTAATAATGGTAACTTAATTTTATAATATATTAATAAAACCTACTTCGTAAAATCTTTACTATTTTTATTAAATTCTAACGAGTACACTCTGACGGCAGTTGGTGTGAAATCGAGGTATAATCGAGCTTGGAACTGTTTTAGTGAACTTATGTTTAGGTAAAAAATCGGTGGTATTTTGTGAGTGTCAGATGTCGGTATATCGTTCATTATGGGCAATGACCTGAATAAAATTCGACTCCATATAAATACAGATTGTGTATAACACACGTAGGTATCGCGTAGAAGAGGCATGTGTGAAGATATAAAAATAATAAATAAAATGCGAACAACGGTTCTTTAGCGAATACTCTATGAGTTGCGAGATTTTTTCTACTAATTACTTTCACAAACTAAAACGGTATCTCTACATACTGAATAAAACAAGTTTCTAATAATTTTATAGCATTATATTTGGCTTATATGGGTCGCGTCAAGTTTTGCACTCGTTTTAAATGTAGGCAAGCTTGTACTGCTTGTAAAATTGAGCACGGCTGGTGAGCCTGCTTCTCCTGGCTTCCTTGTGTACAAATCTAGTACTGCGCAACGACTTCCGTCTACATTCAGACCGAGGATAAAGTTTGACACGATCGTAGAGATAGGTAGATACCCTAAATTTTCGTTGATATTTGAATGAGATCTAACCCCTGTTTCTGTGAATAATAAGTCGTTTTTTAGTATGTGTAATGTTCACATAAATATCAGAAGTTATAAGCTACTTTTATTTATTTTCTTCAGCATATACTCAGCTCGGCTATACCTGTCAAAATACATAACGCATATTGGAACTATTGTCGTTAAATGTTACATATCATTACAATGTATGATTTACGTAGGTAAAACTTATTTATATACAACTTAAATATAAAACCATAATGATCATAAATCAATGAGCACATTTCCTTATAGCTATGACGTAATCTAACATGAGGTCTCAACACACAGCAGACAGATGTTCACAGTTCACAGTGTGTTTTGTTCGTATTGCGATACATAATTAATTGTTAAATATTATACAAGTAATATATTACTACTAAACTTTATACGCGTAACTGCAATGAATTTCCATTAACACATTCCCTTATAACTTGAACAAAACCTTCAGCAACTTGCAAGATTTAACTGAAAAAGTATTTCTTTTTATTTAACAACGCGTATTCGAGGATTCTCTTCGTGGTTCTCAACATCAGATCCTAATAAATTTTGATAAATTATCATCCCAGAGCTTGTCTCTTTCAAATCACCACACAAACATCGATTCACGTCTGTTTCCCTGAGGGCCCGGGTAACATTATCGGAAGAGAAGCATGGTCTTATGTACCTACGCCTCGTATTAAGGCTCGTAGTCGAACAGAGTGCCACAAAGCGGGTCATGTTCGATATTTATCTACTTAATCGATTCTGTAATACAGAGAACAGTGGGTCTAGCCAAGTAGCATTCTATGATCGCTAACGCTAATAGAAAACTATTAAAATGTTGGAAATTTAACATCTCTAACGTTACGTCACGTGACTTAGCGTTATAGATATTGTTAAAGACTTAGATAAATATAAGTTCTTTATCTAAGGTTAAAGATTTAAATAGTTTTCTATTAGCGTTAGCGATCATAGAATGCAACTTGGCTAGATCCACTGGAGTGACCGACATAGCTCATCGGGTCGGTACGCTGAAGTGGTATTGGGCAGGGCACATCGTTGTTGTAGAAGAAAGGTTTTAGTGTCGCGACTACGTACCGAACGGCAGTTTACGACGGCCTCGTCTCGTATGCGGACTGATGATCTGGTCAAAGCTGCGGAAAACCATTGGATGCAGTCTGCGCAGGACCGCTCGTTGTTGCGCTTTCTTGGGGAGTTCTATTTCCAGCAGTGAAAGTCAAAAGGCTGATGAATGTATGGACGGATGGAATTATTTAAAGTCCTTTTTAAGCCGGTTGGTAAAATTTACGACTTTTAGGCCTAATCTATGGTGCCATACTATAGTTTAGCCAATATTTGATGATTGCTAGATATTATCACGACATAATGGCACACATCTAGACAACCACATCACCTACCTAGACCCAATCGGTCATGTATTGAAGGAAGGTGGAGTCAGGAATCTCCGAAACCGGCAAGCGTGTATGAAGAGAGTTATGAATGTTGAGGAAGCGGGAGATGTATGCAAGAATAGAACCTCTTGGCACTGTTCTCTCTGCCTACCCCGCAAGGGAAATGGCGTGATGATAAGTAAGTAAGTAATGACTGAATAAATAACCATAAAAAGACACCACTGCAATCTTCTATAGTTCATATGTGTTACCAAAATAACTTTCTAAAGATTTGCGGTCGGTTTTTAATTTTTACAATTATTTCAGTTATTCTTGTAAGTGCTCCACAGCCGTTCATGGAAAGTGCTTTTGTAGGTCCCAGCTGACGTGTGTGAACATTTGGAGTTAGCGAAAACGAGGTCTCAATTTTATAGTGTTTACTATGCGATGAAGTGACTCATATATCTTGCCGGGTTCTTCACATAGTATCTAGTAGCTCGTACATAGCAGTCGACTTTATAAATGCCGTAAAAAGTATTTTAATTGGTTATGGTCCCACTGATGGTAAGTGGTCATTTACTGAAGAATACCAAGAGACTATTGATAAGCCGCTGCTTACCATTATATCGCGGATGGGAGGTGAACAAACATATAAATTATAACTACATCTGTCAACTGTGTAGGCTTGATCTAAGTTTAAAACAATATGACTGAAATCAAGCCACAAACTAAGAAATATCAACATAAATATCATTTTTAAACTGAGTTATCTAAAATCTAGTAAATATTTATTATTCCATGTGTAATATTCTGTATCAGTAAAAGGCTTGTGGTGCTATTAGACATGTTATTTTTACGATTAACTTGCTTTTAGTAGTTCAGATATGATTCCGATTATAATAAGATTATTGTATTTAGTTGTAATAGTCTAAAATATTCAGTTTTTATAAGACAAACAATACAAAGTTTGATGGACAATTTTGAACCTCACATACAATTTTAATCATATGATTTTTTGCCTATAAATTGATGAATAAATAAAATCAATATACACATGCATTCCCTTTTTAAATTTAAGGGCACAATCTATTCATGAAGAATACTATTTACCCTCAACATTCAGCTTGCCTACTAGCACCACCTGCCTGCCAAGACGGAACTAACACAGTTCCATCTCACAAACTGCTGTAACAATCTTGGCAAAGACATTAAACATTAATAATATCTATATAGTGTTTGTGTATGAGGTAGTTGTTCACAATAAATGTTGCAATCACAGCCTGTTACATTCAGGACAATCTGTTCATACAATGTTTAGACACAACACTGTTAACAATGGTTAGAAGAGGTAGTTCTGGATAGACCCGACAATAGGCAAAACTAATATGCTTTTCTCCATAATGATAAGTGTAGTGGACTATTATAGAAAGAGGCAGTGCCATTTAGGATTTTCTAAAAAAAAATATATGATCATGTATACCCATATTGGTTTCAGTTTGACAACCCAACCGTTAGAAACACATAAAGATTACTTCTATAGACTGACCACAGATAATGAGTGCCATGTGTCACTTCTGGAAAAAGTAAGAAAAAAAAATTGTATGCAATATCAGTCTACAGGATTGGCCTCTTATTCACTAGAATTTATTGTCAACAGAATCATCTAAACACATAAACTGCAAGAAATATGTAGTATTTATGCAAGTTAGGGCCAAAATATTTGTATGATGTTCACATAAATATAAGTATAATTCATGCAAATAATTAGGTGTACAGGATACCAAAACTGCCTCTGCTACCCATTGAATCTGTCAATATAGTATACTCAACTGCCAAACTTACATTAGCACTTATCACTATTCAAATGAAATGTTTGATTTAATAAATAACACTGCGAAAATATGTCATCTTTGGAATCAGAAGTGGCCGTTGATAATTGTATAAGTAAATTAAAACTATTTTTTTTTTTATCCAGTTCATTAATTAGATAAGAAATTAATTACAATATTATATAGGCCACCCCTATTAAAATTTCAATTGCTATTTTCAATTACCAGTTAAAATTTTAAAATGGGATTTATAACTTTAAAGTAAATTCTCTTAAATTTACGTCTAAGTACCCTGAATTATATTTAATTCTAATAAATTAGATGTTTGTCATGCTGCATTAACAATTTTCTAATTCAAAACTTTCAATTAGGTCCAATGTCCTTGTCTACAAGAAACATTTTAGGTGAATTATAAAAGTGTCATTGCTATACAATTAACACATTTTATGATAATGTTTTTGTCCTAAATTGTTTATGTAAACAAATACTGTGACATCCTGCTTGAAATTGTTTACTGAGTGTAAAATTCAACATATCTACCCTTGATAGAGAATATTCAGTTAAACATCCTAAATTGATTAAATCATAAAAGTATCTAATCACAAATCTTTACTCAACAACTTTTCTTAAACAATCAATTTGCCTTTCTTAAGTGAAAAATTATTTGTAGCTTATGTGGCTAAAATTTTGAGTAGGATTAAACAGCCAATGACTACTATAAACATTACATTTAACAAAATTATGTAGACATAGTGAAAAATTAATTCCTATGATTTTTTAATACAAATTGAGCAATAGTAATTAAAAAATTGTAGCAGTTATTAATATAGACCTTGCATTATGCAGTTCTTATTTCAAAATTGTATAATTGCTACAGACATTGACTGTTCAATTGTTTAGAAGAATTTAAAGTAGAATATGAATATAGATAATATTCTAAATCTAACAATGTAATGTAAGTTTGAGTGTAGCTTTCAAATTTGTTATTTTTGTCCTATCTCATGACAGAACAAGATAATTATCTTTTAACTAGGGAAGGTACTGCTATTTTACTTATTTATTTTTACTTTTGGAGCTGTATTAACTTTTTGTTTTGTAAAATATATAACCCAGTCCCATCATGAAACAAGGTATAAAATCATTCACATAGTCGTCTTCTTTACTTCTTATCAGATAACATACTTAGTCATGACTTGAGGTACACTAGAAATTGACTGTGACATATTAGTTCAACAAACTACTGCCTGGCTGACCTTTCTGTTTCAATAAGGCATTCCCTCACAAGAATACGAGCATGAATGATCCCACGTTTGAGGCGTTCTGCTGAGCTGCGACTACCTGAATAACTAGGTCGAACTTCCTTACCCATCTCCTCAATGACAGCAAGCAACTGAGCATATTTTGACGTGCCGTTATCTTTATCCTTGCCGTTAGATGAAGGCGATGTAGCTGGAACTGTAGATATAGTTGCCTGATTGTTGTTCCCGATACTCAAGTCTTTGTGAAGATTTTTTCCACTCATAGGAATTGCCGTCACAGTCACATCACTCAGCTTTGATTCAACAGCCTGAATATCCATCGCTTCCATTGCTTGCTGAAAATGTTTGTATCATTTTAGCAAAACAAAGAAGTGTGAGAATGTACAATAACAAAATAAAACTTACCTATCTTATAACTAACAAATAAACGTTTTCACGGGTAACAACACGTAACGGATATACGATGCGAGTGATGATGACTAGTAAATTCTATAATAAATTATGTGATCTAAAGTGGAGGACATACCTATTCCGATTGCCGTCGGCTCCCAAAAAAACAAACGTTATTTTTGTTCACTCGTTACACATGAATCAGTTTTGGTGAAGTTTATAGGAATGTTTTAGGATTTTCATAAATAGGAATGACTTCTGTGAATAGAACCCGTATTTCATGAATATAATCGTAAATAACAAACAAATGTAAAAATTTACCACATTGACAATATCATTTTTGTTTTATCTAATCTCCCCTTTTTGGGGCAAGGTGATGTTCAGCATTCAGCCTACTGCTTAAAAAAAGTAAAGATAACTTTACTTGCAATGGTTTATAAAAAAAAAATCGCCTTATTGTAGAATTATATAACAGGCGATAGATAAACTAGAAAACATTAAATATGAACATGGAGAACAGTGGTCCAGCGGAGTAGTTAAGTATTTATTGTACAAGTAAAAATAATGATTAGCTTAACGTTCCATTCGACGTACGATACGATATGTGTGTCCTACAAAATCCTATAATAATCTTTGTGAGGAAACAAACATGCAGTGCTTGAGAATTTTTCTCAATACTTGTATTCTTAGTCCGTCACCACACGGACAAAAATGCACCTAAAGGCACTCGCTCAATATTTTTACCATCCGTAGCAATGTCCCAAATCACAATTGTTATCAAAAATAAAAAATAAAAGCAAATATAGTAAATTCATTTGCATTAATTTTATTTTTTATCTTTTCATAGAGAGGAAGGATAATAAGAAGAAAATAAGAGGAAGATCGGGCCTCCAGCTCTCTTACTCATAAGAAACAACAGTAGAAGTACCTACCATTGTTTCAAGCTAATTTTATGTGAGCAGGTGGTACTTTAGGTGTTATTTTATTTGAAGAAATGGCCCTAAAAAGAGGCTAATTTAAAACATTACTATTGATAGAGTAGATGGATTCCAAGACCTTGGTAATGAGAGTGATCTAGAGGAGATCTGATAACAGCAAACCATGCTGTGGCTTTTATGCTTCAAGGAAATCACAAAAAATATTTTCTGGCCTGATAACTCATATTCAAAAACAGTATAAATTTCTGAGTCACTTATGATTACAGCACTGCTTGAGAAACAGCCGTTTTGTATATTTTTATATGTCTGATATTTAATGTGTTTGAGTTTTAAATATTAAAGCAATCCCAATCAACATTGTTTTTTATTACTATATAGAGCCAAAACGAAATTAACCTATAATAAGACTATTTTTTAAAACTATCGATAAGATTTTTAAATGTATCGATATCGATAATATATTCTACAAAAGACGGCACTACAAAGTATATCCCTTCTGTCAAGTGTCAAATAAATTGTAGTTTGACATATTGACTGACATACCGAATGAATGTGAGTTTTTTTCTTTTAGCAACATAAAAGCTAGCGCCCATTCATACATTAGACCATAGACTAAGTATACTACTGGACGCAGCCATAGCGCTGTTGCCATTCTATATTCATTTGTCAAACACAGTATTGTTATTTCTGTCTATTGTTCGAAGTCTCAATAGGAGTAAAAAAGATAGCTTATATAACTTTGGCAGTGACGTAATGTATGTGAAATTCGTGTCACACGCTGACCGACTAGTAGGTCAAAACATTGCGATTTGGTGCATCATAAAAGTGAAATACTAGAAAGTCCTATTGAAGTTGCTAAATATTTTGTGTACTAGTGAAAATATATCGTGTGTGACTGTCTTTTGTTCATCCAGAATGACGCAAGGAGGTATAAAGAATCCAAATTTGTAATTTCACAAGTAAGTCTATATCAGCTATTTTCACCTTAAATAACCACGAAACCCAATAACAATTCGATAGATATTGGAAGATTTAGATGTTATCAATATGAATACATTATTATACATTGATATAAAAGCACGTTTATTAGTTAAAATTATTAAAATAATATGCATTGTTTTAGACGCCCTTTGTAGTGATGTAGACAATAGTCATTTACACTTTATCGATAGTTCAACCAACTGAACTGAAAATTTGCTTTTTTATGGTTTTATAAAGTTTGTTCTCTGTTTCCAAAATATCCTGAAGTTAAAAAAGCGTGGATCAAGTCCATAAGAAGAGAAAACTGGGAGCCAAATAAATATTCCTGCCTATGCTCTGAGCATTTTGAACAATCTTATTTTATTTCTGGTTTAAAAATAATGAAAGTAAAATCTGATGCAGTACCAAGTATATTTAAAGGATCCTCAATATTATATCCTAAATATTATATCTAACAGAGTGCACGTTACACCATCTATCCATCCATCCATCAGCCTTTTAAAAGTCCACTGCTGGACATAGACCTCCCCAAGAATGGAGGATAGCACCGTAATCGCCACGCTTGGCAGGCAGGTTGGCGATCGCAGTGGTTGTTGTTAATACTCGAAGGAGTGCTCCTGCCCACTCCCCTGGTATTCCCTCAGTCGACTCTTACGACTCCCATGGGTGGAGAAGGGTGGGACAATTCTAAAGCCGGCCCGACACGGCACATTATACTACGATCCTATACTATATATACTTTTATAAAGCTGTAGGCTATGTAGGCGTCTGAACACAAAACAATCTATTTTAGTTTCTTGTCTGTTTGTTCGTTCGCGCAACACGCAAAAATTACTGAATGGATTTTGATGCATTTTTTTTGATAGCTTTTGATTAGACTTGGAACGTTAGAACTGGTATACATTTTATCCCGCTACTATATCGTGAACCTGAGATATAACTATATAGCTTTACCACTATGGAAATAAAATTAAAAATTATTGATTTAATCTAACTTTAACTAGGGCAGTAAACGTACAATAAAAGATAGAACTGGTGGTCTGGTTATCGATAATCGACATCGTGGCGTCATTCTCCACAACACTAGATTACGCAAACAATGACAAAACGTCAAACGCACACATAAAAAATTGACACGCATTTGAAGCTAAGGCTCCGTCCAGTGTATTATTAGTCCGAGCATTAGACCGATAGACCACAAAGTATGGAAGTTCCGACTCTCTCCATATATGTAAAGAGACAGGTTATAGGTACTCTTACGTTAAATTAAAACGTCTATGGCTTGTTTCCGCAGTAACACTATTGTTATCCAAAGAGTAAAATAGGTAATTATTATCTTTCTACAAAGCGGGGTCCGCCAGGTCCGCAGCGAAATGCTACGAAAAAAACATTGTTTTGCTAATAAATAATATTTTAGTAAAATAAAAACAATAAACAGGCCGTCCACTGTGATTTTTGATTATGGAATATTTTTTTAGCTACCTACAGCAACGATCTTTCAACATCTATAGAAAATTGAAGAAAGTGTTGGTTTAAAAAACTGGACATCGTGGGATGTCTAGCAGATGTGAAAACATCGAAATTATTTTGTAGAAATAAAATGATCATAACTTGACAAAGTACTCCTCAAGACGAATCAAACGAGTATACACTGGATAGGGTTGCGTTGTTTCATTACAGAGTTACTGTGGCCACCTTCCAGATCCAGCGTCAGACCCTGGATACCATCTAGACACAAAGTACTCGTCAAGACAAATCATACGAGTCCAAACTCGACGGGGTTGCGTCATTTCACTATAGAGTTACTGTGGCCACCTTCCAGCTTCATCATCAGGCCCAGGATACCATCTAGACACAAAGTACTCGACAAGACAAATCATACGAGCCCAAACTCGATGGGGTTGCGCCATTTCATTATAGAGTTCCTATGTCCACCTTCCAGCTTTATCATCATATCAGCTCCATGTCATCATAATACTGCATTGTCACGCGATATACACATGCGTGTAAAATTTCAGCTTAATCGGAAACCGTGAAGTGCGTCAAATTTAACTTGCAAGATTTGAACGGGACAGTTAAAATAAAAGCGTCGCCACGCTAACAGCCGATTTTACCCCCCGCATTAGATGTTTCACATCAAAAAATGTTTTATAAATACAAGGTTATTTTCTTTATTCCACTCCATTATCGCTAAAATTACAACATAAACAAACACACACACTAAAGATTTCACGAGAAATTGTCGCGAACGCGGGGATAGTTATAAATTTTTAGCGAATTTTTGAAAAAAAAAACAGTTAGGCCACGCCCCCAATACCGTGACCTTGGTTATAATATCATCTTAATGTGTTTGGAAACACGATAACATGGCGCTGCGGATAGGAGTGTTCGTTATATTAAATAACGAATAAAATCACTTGCTATTTATAAATAATCTATAGCCCCGTTATTTTTTACACCAGGCAAGCGTTATTTTTGTTGAGCGATTATTTTTATTACATAAGCGCTACCACAACCGCTATGCCACGACGTCGACGACACACTACACCACACACTACACTAACAAAACATCACAATGACATGCACACTTGAACAGTCAGTCACTTCAGTCAGTCATACCGCGAAAGAAAGGGACAGAACGGAATGACCCTGACCCGTTCATATCATTGTCACGTGCGAAATTTTGCTCTAACTTTACCACTTATGAACTATATTTCTGTCAATTATAAAAAATAACGTGCAAAATAATCTAAATATCTAAAACATCGTTTGGTTATTTGATTTCTATTTCGTTATATTTTTGAGCGATTATACAGGGTTATAGCTAACTAACGCCAGAAAGGTGAATCAGGTACATCAAGACTAATAACTTGTGTTCTACGACTTTTTCTAATTTAATAATTTTTTTTCCTATACAAAAAAAAATATCAAATTTACACTTCTATTCTTCATAAAGTTTATAACACGATAAATTCCTTAGGGATTTACGCAAGCGAGGTGTCGGTATCTACAAAGCAATGGGTTGCAGGGACGTAGGCGGGGGGAGGGCGCGTCCTTGACTCCTTGACCAAATTTGAATCAAAATTATTTATTAACTACTTTCGACGGTAGTAAATTTCACCGCCCGTGCACCGATTGTGACGTGTTTATGTGTGTGTGTGTGTGTGATTCCTGTGACGCGATCGATTCACAATGGCATATCGCTACACATACACCGAAATGGTGCGTGTCTATGCTAGGTGTGGTGATAATGTTACTGGAGCTTGCCGTGAGTTCTCGAGACTGTTCCCGAATGTGCCGACACCGAGCTGCAGAACTATGTTAGGCGCAACTCAGCGTTTGCGCGACTATGAAGATCAAGAACAACAACAAGATATCAGACCAAGAAGAGAATCCGGTGGTCTGACACCAAGCCACAGTGTCGCTACCCATAACAACATTGTGGATTTCTTCGAGGCTTATCCCGCGGCGAGTATAAATGATGCCGCTCGACGCTTCAATGTGTCGCAATGGTTCGCATGGACAGTGATACATAACGAAGGAAAGTATCCATTCCATCTTCATCGGGTCCAGGAACTGTCAGAGACTGATAAACCAGTGCGGGTTACATTTTGTAACTGGCTGCTCGCGGAGAGGCCGTCCGTATTGTGGACCGATGAGGCAACGTTCGGGAGAGTGGGACTGTTTAATACACGCAACGAGCATTTGTGGTGTCACATAAACCCCTATGAACCCAAGCCGCATCATTTTCAGCATAGGTACTTAGTAAATGTGTGGGCTGGAATTGTAGGTAATGTCTTACTTGGCCCAGTGATCTTAGACCGGTTGAATGGTGTGTCATACTTGGAATTTTTGAGAAACACTTTACCGGATTTACTGGAAGAAGTACCACTCGCCTTACTGAGAGGCATGTACTTTCAGCATGACGGAGCGCCCGCGCACTTCTCTCGTCAAGTACGTGAATACCTCGACCAAGAATATCCGGCCCGATGGATAGGCCGCGGTGGGCCTATAACCTGGCCTCCTCGTTCACCGGATATTACACCATTAGACTTTTATTTGTGGGGGCACGTAAAAGGGATGGTATACAAAGATGGTGCATTAGAAAGCCGGAAAGCGCTAGTGTCCAAAATAACCTGGGCTGGGAAGTCGGAAGACATTCCACGGTCGCAAGTAACAGATACCTTGAGGTCTGTTAAACTCTCCGACTTAGAGCTCGATGAGGTTTCCACTTCAGGGGAAGTCTTCAGTTGCAGAAATTGTGATTTAAGATTCTCATAATATTTCTTTGCCTCTCTTAGCGAAGAGAGTTGCCCAGGTGATTTTGGGGTAATTATTCTTTGCAAACGGTAGTAAAGATGGTGTAGTAATGTTTCCGTCTTATCAGCCAGTGATTTTTGGAATTCAGTTTTAAGTATGTCTAGGTTAGCACTTAGTTTCGTAAAGGTATCAACTATGCCTTGATAGTCGTCACCAAAGTCCAAACAAGATTCCAGAATATCCTCAGATGAATATCGTTGAGTTAATTTTGTTATCTGACGACGCAGATCTAGTACGTTGTCAGCTGGTATGTCACCCCTAATAGTGACTTCATAAGTTTAAAAATCTGAATTAGTTAATTCAGATTTTTGTAAGAGCAAATATTTTATTGGATGCGACATATTTAGAATGATAATAAGAAACCTAGGTATGTTGTGCAACTTTACAGAATTAATTGCCTAAGCTTAAATAAAAAAAGCGTAAATACAAATGTAAAAATAAATTGAAGCGCAAAACAAAAAAAATAAAATAATGCACATACAATAAGCGCTAAAAACTATGCTACAATACACCAAGATTGACTAAACAGTACAATACACATACAAGAAGGAAATAAAAAAAACAACAAGTAAAGCAGGGTGAGGTGAGGGGGTGTACTAGTATTATGTTATAATTTTAAACAAGGTAAAATGTTCACTAAGTAGCATTTTGAGTTTTAAGATAAGCAAAAAGTAATAACGGTGCTCACACTAAACACTTCAATTAAGTAAGCTCGGTACTTCTATAAAGAATAGGTAACAATAATGGATCAGGATTCGAACCCAGTCGGTACCAAAAAAATTACTTATATATTATGCAGCTGAATGCTGCAATAATTATTGGAATATAAGCTAGCACCATGTATATGTTACAATAAATAAGAATTAATCGTGTTTTAACAGAAAGATAACTAGATCTTTACAATCAAGAACGCACACACCAACACCAGAAAGCAAAAAAAAAAATCAAAACTACGTCTAACCAGCCATCTACCTAAGGTAAAACCACGTCTATGAGCGCCATTGTCAGGTTTTATTATATTAAGTAATTAAATAAAACGGCAAATTACTAGAACAACAGTTTGGTATAATTAATTTAGTAAGTAGTGGGTACTAAAAGCCGTTAGGCCGGTAGACGATGTTTCGAATATACCGCACTCTCCTCGGCTGTCCTCGTCTTCCAGAACCCAGCACAGTACGGCCAGCGCAGGTGCACGAAGTAACCGCAGCCAGGGGCTCAGCGACGTGCGAATCCAACTTCGGTAGCCCCAAGGGAGTTCCTATAATGCCCGTTTTATGGACTGGTCAATATTTGGCTGCTTGCGAAAACTTGGACTGCCACCAACGCAGGAGCATGAGGGAGATAGGCTATTGCTATTCTGGAGTATGGTGGTGGTCCAGGCATTATACAAGGCATACAGGATAATTTATTATAATATAGTAAGCATAGCGGCTATTTATTGAAGCCAGAAGCATAAATAACAACTTTTACAACTAAATGCTATGCCACAAAAGTTTTGCATATAAAACTAAAAAATAGTTTGACCGTTAGGTCCTAGATTGAAAATTACAATTTGAATTACAGCAGTTAAAATTTCTATCTACATAATAATGCACAACTTACCCAGTATGGGAAAAACAAGCACTCGCGAATTTATTTACTATATGATTTCAATATTAATTAGGTAAAAGTATCATCTAGCAACGATTATCAAGTACGAGTGTACCACAGTATGTGCTCCGACGAACGTATGTGACGTATGAGTAGATCAATAACATATACACTCGAAAGCAACGTCCAGTGGAATGGCTGTGGTGCTGACTGGTGCCTTTCAAATGCATCGCCCGCCCGCTTGCCGCATAACGGGCGTCATCCGCGGCGCGCGTCGTGAATTCACTATATAAAATTGTAGCCAATTTAATATTTTGTATGTATGTTTGTTGATTTCTTATGTTTGTATATTTATGTTTAAATATGTATATAGAATTATTTAAGTTAGTTTATAGTGTAAATTAAGTTATAGTGTTAGTTTATAGTTTGTGTATTAAGTTATAAGTTAAGTTATTTGTATTTAATTAGAAAAAATAGTTTTAATTATTTATGTAACGATCAGCTTTAAGGAGCATCGTTACACACATTAACGCTGCAGGCACGCGTCCACCAGAGGACAGAATAAAAGTTTTGATGGAGTATCCACCACCCAAAACTGTGCAAGGCATGCGCAGGTTCTTAGGAATGGTAAATTATTACCGCCGTTTTTTACCCAATACCGCTATGTACCAGGCGCCGTTAATCGACGTCGTTACCGCTATTCAGGGTAAAGGCGCTAAACCATTCATATGGTCGCCTGAACTAGAAGAATGTTTCGAGGCCTGCATGAAAAGCCTAACGTCCGCAACTATCTTAACTCATCCGGACTGTAATGCTGCACTCAGTCTATTCACTGATGCTTCAAGCACTCACGTTGGTTCTTGCCTTCAACAACGCGTTGGTAAGGAATATGACTGGCAACCATTGGCTTATTTTAGTTAAAAACTTAACACTAAACAGGCAAAGTGGCCTGCATACTACCGTGAACTTTTGGCTGTGTATGAGAGCGTCCAACACTTTAGGCACATCCTCGAGGCGCAGAATGCTACCATCTACACAGACTACAAGCCACTAACATACGCTTTTCTACAGCGAAGGGAGAAATTACCACCTGCTCAACTAAATCAGTTATCCTTTATAAGCCAATTCACCACAGACATAGTTCATATTAAGGGCCTAGATAATGTGGTGGCAGATACTATGTCCCAAATTGAGTCAATCTCTCTTGAGGAAGATTACGCTGCACTAGCCCAGTCGCAAAGTAAAAATGAAGAGCTAGCTGAAGTGCGACAAAATACTTCATTAAAATGAGAGCCCATCATAATTCCAGGCACTAACATCACCGTATTGTGTGATACATCCTTTGGACGGCCACGTCCCTATCTAACGTTGCCTTTTCGTCGAGCTGCATTTGACCGATGTCACAACCACAGCCACCCTGGTGTGCGAGCAACCGTTCGCCTAGTGACAGAGCGCTACGTGTGGCCGCACATTAACTCGGATTGCAGCAAGTGGGCGCGCTCTTGTCTGGACTGCCAGCGCAGCAAAGTGACTCGTCATATCACATCACCTCTCGGTAATTTTAGCACACCTTCAGGTCGATTTCAACACATCCACATTGACATCATAGGTCCATTACCGCATTCAAACGGTTTTAATGATTGTCTTACTGCCATCGACATATTCACGCGATGGCCGGAGGTATGGCCTATGAAATCGATTACCACTGAAGAAGTTTCCGAGACGTTAGTATTTGGGTGGATATCTCGCTTTGGAGTGCCCAGCGTAATAACGACTGATCAGGGACATCAGTTTGAATCGGAGCTATTCAAATGTCTCCTAAACTTATGCGCAACAAAAAGAGTCCGCACAACTAGTTCAAAAAATAAAAAAAAATCAAAATGTTTTATTTTGTCTCAAATTTATACAAATACTGCAACATTGAACACTGGTACCCAAAGTAAGATTAAACTTGCGCGAATGGCATGGTAAAACGACTTCATCGGCAGTTCAAAGCATCACTAATAATAGTAATATTAATATATAGATAAAAATAATAATAATTTTATAAACAATAATTTAATTGATTATTATGTTTGTATTCTGTCCGTATAATGTGCATACGGTGTTAGCCAGTAAGTGGTTGTTACACATGTACTACTTTATTTAGAAAATAAGTTAAAATGTACAGTGGAAACAATCGTTGGTTAACCTAATAAATAAATAAATAATAAATAATTTATTTAGATATTTTTATATATATTTTAGCATTTGACATGCTTAGCACTATACATTAAACACAAAGTGAAAAATGTGAAATCGAAAATAACAGTCAGGAGCAGGATTTGAACCTGCATCTCCTGGATACCGTCCAGATGCTTTACCAATTCAGCCATCCTGACAATTGCTCCTGACTGCTAATTTCGATAACACATCATACTTAACGTCTTTGGGTGACGCCTGCGCCATCTGTCGGAAGTATTTTCATACACTATACCGACCAGGTAAACATAATTTTACAATTAAGATTTTTACCTAATAATGACGCAAACCCTATATATATTTAGATATTTTTATATATATTTTAGCATTTGACATGCTTAGCACTATACATTAACACAAAGTGAAAAATGTGAAATCGAAAATAACAGTCAGGAGCAGGATTTGAACCTGCATCTCCTGGATACCGTCCAGATGCTTTACCAATTCAGCCATCCTGACAATTGCTCCTGACTGCTAATTTCGATAACACATCATACTTAACGTCTTTGGGTGACGCCTGCGCCATCTGTCGGAAGTATTTTCATACACTATACCGACCAGGTAAACTTAATTTTACAATTAAGATTTTTACCTAATAATGACGCAAACCCTATAAATATTTAGATATTTTTATATATATTTTAGCATTTGACATGCTTAGCACTATACATTAAACACAAAGTGAAAAATGTGAAATCGAAAATAACAGTCAGGAGCAGGATTTGAACCTGCATCTCCTGGATACCGTCCAGATGCTTTACCAATTCAGCCATCCTGACAATTGCTCCTGACTGCTAATTTCGATAACACATCATACTTAACGTCTTTGGGTGACGCCTGCGCCATCTGTCGGAAGTATTAGTAGCACTACCACTTGTACTCCTAGGTATGAGAACGGCGCTCAAGGAAGACCTAAAGGCATCTTCGGCCGAGCTCGTATATGGGGAAACTCTTTGTTTGCCCGGTGAATTTATAGTGTCACCACAAACACCGAAAAGCCACAGCGAAATGGCAGATTTTATCACGGAGCTCAAAGGCCATATGGAAGCTTTACGTCTCATAGCCGCTTCACATCACACGGAATAGTCGTCTTTTGTTTTCAAGGACTTAGCGACGGCAACACATGTTCTACTCCGTGACGGTACAGTAAGACAATCTCTTCAACCCCCATACTCCGGGCCGTATAAAATTCTGAAACGAGCAGACAAAACGCTGACTTTACTTATAAAGGGAAAAGAAATTACTGTCAGCGTAGATCGTGTAAAACCTGCACATATGTATTCTGATTTATTATCAGAAAGCAACTCATTGACTACATCACGAGGGCCAGCTCCAGTGTTAGTTGCAACCCCTCATTTGCCTGCTCCAATTACCACCAGGGCTGGCAGGAGAGTTAAGTTTAGGGATGTCCTAGACTTATGATTATGTTTTTTTTTTTTTGGTTTCTTTAATGTCACTTTTCTTTCTCCGTGGGGAGGTGATGTGGATGTGGAATGTCGGACCTTCGTGGACCGCTGAATTATTTTTGTATTTTTATATAATTTTTGATTGTCAGATTATTAGATAGATAGATAGAAAAAGGAAAACTTAAAAATATTGTACAAATAGATAATTATATATAAGATTTCATAATAAGTATTGTGGCCTAATATAATGTATATTATATTGAAGTAAAGATACTGGATTTAAATGAGTCTGATTTGTATTATTATTATAGCGGCCATTGCCAAATATATAGACGGAGTCCCTTGGTCTCTAAAGTGGAAACGGTGGATGTACGGATTTTTAGTTCCTATAGTATGGCAACACTTGGCTCATTTTACTCTTTGCTCCTATCGGTCAATCGTTTCAGGAGGAGTTTTGGCGGGAATACGAAGAAGATCATGTCGTCGCTCTGCATTATTTTCCTAAACTTGTGTTATTTCAAGTATTAATGTGTAAAAGTGGTGGCCTTTTGCTTATTAACTATTTGTGTATGTGCATAAGTGCTGGCAAGTGATGTAATGCGACATAACGTGTTTCTTCCTGTTGTTTCCAAAACTCCATAGAAGCTTCAGTAAGGTTGCCATCGTTTTACTGTAGCGTGACTTTGACTTGACTGACTTTATATGACTGACTTCAACTACGACTTGTTTGATGAATTAATCTAGTTTGGAGAATAATGATGTTTATGTTACTGTTAGGCTGATGGTTCTGCCAATGCCTTAAAACAAATAAAATATATATCAATCGTTTCAGATTGGGACATGAGGGACACACTAATTAGTCTGTGTTTCAGATATATAAAAGTGCTCTGTGGCCAATCGGCTGAAATTAAATTAGTTTTCGGATTTGTTTGTATGTGGGAAGACTTATTTTTGAGATAAATAAATATCCGGCATCAGACACATCGCTAGCAAATAATGTTGCAAATGACGGTTGTTTATTGTTAACAGTCATGTATTCATTTGATCAATTAACCTAAATAAAAACACTAAAACGATCCGTGATAAGTGATTTCTCCGCCCACTGCAGCGCGGGTATTATTATGCGATTAGTGAGACTCCAGTTGTGCACCGACCGGATGGATATATAAGATACTGAAATATGTCGGGTGAAGGTGAGCGGGCGTCACGTCCGAACTCGTTGCTCCTGGAGACGGCGCCCCCAGAGCGAGAGCCGCTGCGCTTTGACGTGCAGCTCGTCGGAGCACCGCCTGAAGTCGAGCAACTTGTCAACAACATCAAACAAGTCGCTGAAGATTTCCTCTATCATTGGAAAACTTTCCCTATTGGTGAGAACATACATAAAATATTTAGTTGTTGGTTTTTTCAAATAAGTTCTATATAGTGTTATAAAGAAGGAGATATTCTTTTGTTTCATTCAACTGCAATACTAAAAATGTGGAAAAAAGTTGTTTAATCTATAATACATTTATATGTTGAATTGATTGCTATAATAATATAGACAGTAGCTGTTTTCACTGCCTTAGTACCCTACATTTTCTGCATTCTAAGCTCTCAGTAAACATTAATGCAGTACATACCAGTTAGTATGGCACTTGAAGGATCCAGTTAACGCACTGCTTGCTATGGGTAGATCTTAAAGCGGTAGTGGCGGTAGGTACAAATCAGATAACCATGGTGAGTAGTGTTAAGTGCCACTAATCCTAACTAAAACCTGAATTATGAATATATATGCTATTGAATATGGCAAAAGGCTTGCTGTTTAAATATTTGTTTATTCTAAGATGTTCTTACATCTTTTTGACTAGACATGGGATTTATAACTAAGAAAAGAACCAAAATATGGACGTAAGTAAATATGCATATAAGTCAAAATATTAATTAAGTAAAATGTCAAAATATGCTTCTTCTAATTAACATATTTCAATTTAAAGGTACAAAGATAAATTTGTTACTAATAACATTGAATAAAAATGTGAAATAACAAATGAAAAGGGTGTGTATGAGTGGGGAAGAGAAAGATCACTATCATGTGTATTTTTACACATTGTTTTCTAGTAAAATGCTGAGCAAGCACTTAAAATATATAAGCTTAAATTGTAAAAATATACAAAAATAAATTATAAAATATATAAAAATAAGTTAATTAAAATATATTTGTGACATTTATCACCTCATATTAATAATTATAAGCCCAAAACCAGCTGACATCATATGACAGTGTTTAAAATTGGTACCGTTTCACAAGAATCAAGAAATGATGTACTTTAGGCTAGGTTTGATCTGCAACGTCCTAGTTGTGGGGGACTTCAACGCCAAATCCATGGCGTGGGGGTCCCCACCACAACCACTCCACGGACGCCCGTGGAGTGGTTGTGGTTGAGTGGTTGTGATAGAGTGGGCGGCGTCGACGGGCCTCTGTTTGCTAAACAGAGGCTCCGTCAACAGGTGCGTGTGGCGACGGGGTGGGTCGATAGTGGACCTTTCGTTCGCTAGCCCCGACGTCGCGTCACAAGTGAGGAACTGGTGTGTCCTGGAGGTGTTTGAGACCTTGTCCGATCATCGGTACATCCGGATTGAGGTCTCCCGGTCCCTTCAGGGCCCTAGTACGGGTCAGACGGCGCGCAGAACTCCTGTGGCAGGCTGGATAGGGACCTACTGGCGGAGGCAGCCATCGTTCAATCGTGACTGTCCTCACCAGCCCTAACCGAGTGGGTGGACGTTGAGGCAGGTCGAATTCGCGCTGCGATTACGCAAGTGTGTGACTTGGCCATGCCCCGTGTGCGACGTCCTCCTGTGCGGAAGGGGCAAGGTGGGGAAGGTGATCCCAGGAGCTGGCGGACCTCCGTGCGGCGTGCATTCGTGCCCGGAGGTCCTACACCCGCAGTCGGCGGCGCAACCGCGATGGGGAGCGGGAGGGCCAGTTGTACGAGGCGTACCGCAATTCGCGGGCCGCGTTCAAGTTGGCCACCTGCTGCGCTAAAACAGAGAAAAGGCAGGAGATGCTGGACGGTCTCAAAGTGACCCCTGGGGTCGCCCGTACCGTGCGGCGCTGAAAATGCGGAGCTTGTTCTTTCCGCATTCAGGCCCTCAAAACAGAGACCCTTCAGCCCAGCCTACTCACCGAGGTGGTTGAGGGCCTATTCCCACGACGGGCGGAGCACACGCCCCGGTCTGTAACACAGTACGAGGGGTCCGTCAACACAGGCGGAGAGATGGCACACGGCGGGTTTCTTTAGTGGGTGAAAGCCCTACACTACCCTGTTCGTTGCCATCTTTTTTAATACTAAATTAGGAAGGATGATAGCCTGTCCAATAATTGTTTCAGCTATTTTTATTGTTTTATTCAGTGGAAATACTAGTGGTAGAGTCATGCTTACTCCAGCGTGAATAGGCCAGCTCTATGGACAATAGAAGGCTGATTAATGGTTGATTGGTGATACATACAGTTAAAAACGAGATTAACTTCATCTTGTCGGACAAACGACACATATTCAATGATCTCTCAGTGATCAGCAGGATTAAAACTCGGAGTGATCACTGACTAGTCAGGGGCATCTTGAATATTAGCACGAAAGTCGAGAGGTCACGCTTGATGAAGTCTATGCTCCGACAAACAACACCTGCCCAATACCAGAACCCCGAGAGCTTTCATCTCGAACTACAAAATCGCTTCCAATGTCTAGATGAGTGCGAATCAGCGAGCGATTTGAACAGCAGGTTCGTGCAAACTACCACTGAAGGAATGTAACATAGTTGCTGTGGCTCGCCAATAAAGGCGGAGAGACGGCAAACGGCGAGTTTCTTTAGTGGGTGAAGGCCCCACACTACCCTGTTCGTTGCCCCGAACGACGGGGTGTCGGTTAAGAACATTTTTTCCCGCATTAACAAAACAAAATGTTCGTGCAAACTGTCCACGCGGTCGAGTCGACCTACTTCAAGGCCCGTCGCGTTACTAGGACTCGTGAACTCTCGGACCATACTCTCAAGCTCATGGAAAGGAGAAAAGAAATGACAGTCTAGTCTTCAGCCGATTGGTCCTGCCTGAGGCGGTTAAACAGATAGATCTCCAAGGCTGTGCGACACGATATTCGCCAATTTAATGCTATCCGCATTAAAGAGGCGATAAATCGGAACCAAGGCTCGAAAGTGTTCGCAAGAGATCTGTCTGTCGGCCAAAGCCAGTCGACTAAGCTGAGGACCAACGGTCAATAGGTCAGTACGATAGCTCAGTGGCTTAGAGCACTTCCACGGATTGGAAAAGATGCGGGTTCGGTTCCCGCTCGTACTAAAAATCTCTTTTTCCTTATTCACAAATAATGTGTACTTTAAAAAGTAGCGGAGCATGTCAAATGCTAAAAAATATAGATCAAAATGTTTAAAAAATCGCGCCGACAAATAGTATATGAATTTTAATTGCAAAATTAATCTTACTATATTGGATTAATGCATGTAAATGCATTCCGATAGATGGCGTTGGTCGTAAAAGACAAATGTGATAAGGAGATTGGGATGACCGAATAGGTCAGTACGATAGCTCAGTGGCTTAGAGCACTTCCCCGGATTGGAAAAGTTGCGGGTTTGATTCCCGCTCGTGCTAAAAATCTCTTTTTCCTCCTTCACAAATAATTTGTACTCTTCAGAGACTGCTCAATTCCGTCGTTCTCGGGGGCGACGTTCCAGAGTCGTGGACCAGAAGCGTGGTGAAGCTGTTCTTCAAGAAAGGTGTCAGAACCCTCTTGAAGAACTATAGACCCATCTCGCTCTTAAGCCACGTCTATAAGTTGTTTTCGAGGGTCATTACAAATCGACTCACGCGCGGGCTTGACGACTTCCAGCCTCCCGAAGAAGCCAGTTTCCGAAAAGGCTATAGTACTATAGACCACATCCATACGCTACGCCAGATTATACAGAAAACCGAGGAATATAATCGGCCTCTGTGTCTGGCGTTTGTGGACTATGAGAAAGCCTTCGATTCGATCGAAACTTGGGCGGTGCTGCAGTCCCTTCAGCGGTGCCAAATTGACTATCGGTACATTGAAGTGCTGAAATGCTTGTATAGAAACGCCACCATGTCAGTCCGTGTTCAGGACAGGAGTACGAAACCGATCCAACTGCAGAGAGGTGTTAGACAGGGAGACGTTATGTCCGCGAAACTCTTCACCGCTGCATTGGAAGACGCCTTCAAGCTCTTGGACTGGACCGTATTCGGCATCAACATCGATGGCGAATACATCACTCATAAAAGTGTATACACACTCATTTTATGTACATATTTACTCTAAAAATCCACCTGTTAGAATAGACATATAAAGTGCTTGAACTCTAATTATGAAAAGCTTACTCAAATTCAAATTCAAATTCAAAAATATCTTTATTTCATCATGCTGAATTGGTAAAGCATCTGGACGGTATCCAGAAGATGCAGGTTCAAATCCTGCTCCTGACTGTTATTTTCGATTTCACATTTTTCACTTTGTGTTTAATGTATAGTGCTAAGCATGTCAAATGCTAAAAATATATATAAAAATATCTAAATAATCTTTATAACTAAAATTACATTATATCTTATAAAACAATTTTGAAAATTAATGAATGAGGAGCAGCTCAAGCTCATTTAGTTTTATCCTCAAGATAATCCGAAACAGTGTAATAACCTTGATTACAAAGTCTAATTTTTATGGCTTTCTTAAACTTATTTAGTGGCATGTTTAGGACATTTTCAGGAATTTTATTGTAGAAGCATATACATTGCCCCATGAAAGATCTACTGATTCTGTGGAGACGAGTACTGTGAGCAACAAGATTGCCTACTGAACCTGTGACTTAGCCTTAGGAATTGGATTATCGAATGCAAAATAATACTTTGGAAAATCCAAAAGTGCACGCCTCATAATCTTCATTTTTCACAATAAAATTGATTATTTGATAAGTAAGTTAAGTAACTAATAATGTATTGGTCTTACTAAGTAGTTTTCAATAAATCATATAGATAGCGCTAATTTCAAAAAGAACTAATGAGGTTTTCATGTTTTATACGCCATCTAGCGCTAATTTTAAGAAGAAGTATGTACTTCTATATTGGTCTATAGAAATTGTTCAAGTAGTTCTCACGAAATACGGTATAGAGTAGCGCTGGTTTTAGTGTCGAGTCGAGCGTAAATATTCACTATTTTTTTGTTTATTTAATAACCATTAAACCACATCGAATCAAAGCGTGAAAAGTGATAGGGCTCTATTCGTAATCATAATAATTCGTAAAAGAAAAAAAAAGACTCGATTAGTAAAGTATTTTGGTCGTTATCGTATTAACATATATTACCTACTACAAACGGACCTCCATGACAGAACTTTTTCAAACAGTTTTTTAACTAGTTTGAATAACAAAAATATCATGAGTGTTAAAAATAGTGTTTGTTCTTTATATGTGTGTAGATATTATTTTACAAGTGCAATATATGATAAATAGAGACATTTTAAGTTAGAAAAATCAGTTTTTCTGCGTGAAACGAGAATAGTACACACCTCAACGCTTCGCTTATGAGGCGTGCAATTACTCAAATGGGCCTGCCAGTTACAGATATGAGCATGTTTAAATTAAAGCTTTTTTATATTAATACTAGCTTCTGTCCACGAGTCCCTCCGTGTAGTAGTAATTGTACATCAAAAATAGTTATACCACGGGAAGCATTCAGTTTTTCGGGATGAAAAGTACCCTATGTGATTTTCTGGGGTCCAGAGAGTCCAGACTATACGTGAGCCTATATACGATATGGACTACATGTGTATGTGCTTCATGGTGATTGGTTTAGTAGCTACGTCGTGAAAGCGTAACAAACAAACAAACTCACTTTCGTATTTATAATATTAGTAAGGATAGAAGAACAGATAAATTGATGATTCATATAATTGTCTACAGTTCTGCCTCCTTCTCGCTTCTCGGGCCCCGGCAATCGTCCATCCGATATTGTCATAGCACCACCATGTGATGAACTGGATGCGGCTGCGCTTGACGCGGGCGTTGAACCACATCCCCTCTCACCGAAACAACTGCACTCCATCAGGGAAAAAGGGTGAGTGATCTCGCTTAAGCGTTAACATTTTATCGTGAATTGATGTGAAAAAACAGTCTCCGAAGATTATGTTTAAGAGTTATTTGTATACCCGATTTAATTGTAAGTAGGTACCATGCTACCGAGCTCCGTTAGGCCTTTTATTTTTTAAATTATTTTTATTTAGATAAACATAAAGAACGTTTATTAATTATCAACATCTCTTAAAATATGGAATACATACAGAAATATACGCCGATTGCTCGGCTTGGTCTCCTGGCCCTAGCTGCCTGTTTTGGTCGCCGAGAGATCGAGTCGCCGACGACTAGTCAACAGTGCGTAATGGCTCTTACGTGTTTATGACGTGCTCAAGTGAAACTTTCTTTTGATTGGTGAACATCGAAGGAATTGATTCCTTGTCACTCCTGCGCTTATATTGCCGGAAATATACGCCCACTGGGCGGACCCAGAGCAGGATAGCTGTTTTAAGTAAGATCCCGTTTTAAATACTTAAATAATTTGATATTAAAGAAACAAATATAGGAAATATTTCGAAAAGTTGGATGGTCTTTGGTGGGATTTGAACCCCCGACCACTGTGGTTGCGCTGGGGTCGGAGCGCTCTTCTTAAACCATTCGACTACGGAAACGATAGGCCGGCGTGGCAAATTAACTGACTGCTATCTTACTTTTAATATAAGGGGTAATAATGCCAAAAACTAAGCGAACACCCCCAGTTACACCTATCACTGAGAAACAACGTGTCCATTCTAGTCCGGATATTTCGGATACTATAAAACATGACACAGATCTTGTAAATATTTCAAGAAATAAATCGGGCAAGCGGTTGAGACCAGACTTTTCGCCGGAATCAGAGTTCCAAACATTTGAGGACAAAATCATGAGCATACTTACTTCCTGGAAAAATGAGCAAGCTGTTACTCTTAAATCCTGGAGGGATGAACAAGATTCTATTCTAAAGTCATTAAAATCCGATATCACCGAGGTTAAAAATCAGTATTTACAAATAAAAAAAGTAATTGGCGACATTGAAAAGTCTATTGATTTTATGAATAAAGAGTATGAAAGTATGCGCTTGTTGGTTCAGAAATTGGAGAACGAAAGACTACAAGAACGAACCTACATCGTTGAACTCGAGAAAAAAATTGTTGACTTACAACGCGCCTCTAGATCTTCAACTATTGAACTCAGGAATGTCCCTCGCAAAGAAAACGAAACTATATCAGATATAACTTCTGTTGTAATGAAAACTTGCACTACTATTGAAGCTGGTGTAAATGTGTCTGATTTACGAGATGTGTACCGGATGCCACTGATGCCAGGAAAAAAAGAAATAAATAGGCCGATAATTGTTGAGTTCATGTCAGTGCCAATTAAAGATAAAGTCCTAGGAGCTACGCGCGTATTTAATCGAGGCCGTGAGTTTTCTGATAAACTCAGTACACGCCATATGGGCATACCCGGAAAGCAATCGCCTATATACGTTGCAGAGCACCTTCCCTCCAGCATTAAAAAGATATTTCATGAAGCTCGTAATTATGCTAAGGCAAATAATTATAAATTTTGTTGGCATCAAAATGGCAAAATTTTTATTCGGAAAAAAGAAGGCGATAGATCAATTAATATTAAATCGATTTCTGATTTACCTCAGGTACAAAAGTCAGCTTAATCCACTACAGTTTGATTATTTATTTCATTTAAAAACATTTTTTGTTATTTTAAATTATTGTAAACTTTTTTATTTTCATCTTGTATTACTAATATATTACATTTATACTATAGAAACTCCTACCAAAAACCTAATAGCAATAAATGTTCTCTATCTTTTGATGCATTGTACTATACAGGTGCTTAATTGTACTGTATTTACTTTGTTATGTAAATCAAACACTACACCTGTTAATCGTACATATTACACTAAATATAATCGTCGTCGATGTACTTATCATTCAAACACAAATTTACATAGATCTCAGTCACATAAAATTATATACATTAACTACATAGAACTTACAATAAAATTATCCTCGAAAACCCCTATAGTGCAATCGTACGTGTGCACTCTTAGATGTTTAAGGTTGCTCACTTCTATGTTTAAACACTATATTTATCTTCAATGGCTAATTTACACGATATTAACAACGAAATTGACTCCCTAAGTGTATCTAAAAGTTACAAATGCTTTCCTGAGCTTTGTTCTCAATATATAACTGACTCTCAAAGTGGGCTTAGTTTATTACATATCAACATCCGTAGCATCAATAAAAATTTTAATGAAATACCAGTGCTTTTAACCAGGATAGGTTTTAAATGTGACCTTTTGGTCTTGTCTGAGTGTTGGTTGAGTAAAACGTCTCAATTACCTACTTTAGAAGGATATACGTTTTATTCAACAAAGAACAATTACAATCAGAATGACGGCTGTGCTGTATACGTAAAATGTGATATAAAGTGCAAAGTTAGTGAAGCCAAACTAGACGGATCGAACTGTCTTATCTGTCGAGTTGAAAATGAAACCACTATTATCGCAGTATATCGTTCTCCATCAGAGAAGAACTTAGATCCATTTATAAGACAGCTTGACAAAATTCTGAAAGCTTCAAGTAATAGAACTACTATATTGGTAGGCGATATGAATATAGATATAAAGGAAGGCAACAATAATAAATACTCAGACGATTATTTGTCTTGTGGAGCATCTCACGGCCTTCTGCCTGCGCATCAATTGCCTACTCGGTTAACAAATTGTCTTGATCACGTTTTACTAAAGACTGACAAGTCTGCCATCACGCTTATAATTGAGTCCCCTATAACCGATCATGAACCAGTACTTGTTTTTCTAAAAACTAATAAAAAACAGTTCACACTACCACGGACAGTGTATAAAATTGACCACTGCGCCGCTTTAAATTCCATTGAAAGTACTGATTGGTCCCCAATATTATTAATACAGGATGCCAATGAAGCAACTGATACTTTAGTAAGTAGTTTGTCCTCTATTATCAAGAAACACACTCGGGAATCCATGTTACCTAGAAGCAAACGAAATTTAAAACCGTGGATCACACCTGGCTTACTGCGTTGCATTAGAAATAGAGATCGTATGCACATAAAATTAAAAAACCACCCACATAATGCTGTTTTAAGTTTATCTTATACTCGTTACCGTAATTTCTGTAATTCACTACTTCGGAAACTTAAAATATCTTATGAAAAAGAGGAATTTGCTAAAGCGAAACATAGTGTTAAAAATACATGGAACGTCATAAAAAAAGTCACTGATAGTCAGAACTGCAGGCCCTTTCCAGGAGAACTCCTGCAATTATCAGCTACCCAACTCGCGCTTAACCGTATAAATAACTTTTTTTCAAGTGTAGGTGAAAAAATGGCTGCCAAAATTGAAAGACCTGCCACTTTAAACGTCTGTCCCAGCTCACCTCCTTTACAGACTTTCAACTCGATGGCAATCTTGGAAACGTCTGTGGAAGAAATAATCTCTATAATCACGAGTCTAAAGTCAAATTGTTCTTCTGGTTGGGATGGCATACCTATTAAAATGATTAAAGCTTCAAAACATATTCTGGCCCCTATCATAACGCATATATGTAATCGCTGTATCACCACAGGGACTTATCCAAGAGCCTTCAAAAGAGCACTAGTCCTCCCGATTCATAAAGCTGGTAACAAAAGTGACATTAGTAATTATAGGCCTATATCTATACTTCCTGCTCTATCTAAGATCCTAGAAAAGCTTTTAAATAAAAATCTTAGCAACTTTTTAAATGCAAAAAATATTTTGGCGAGTAACCAGTACGGATTTAGGTCGGGACAGAGTGCAGAGGATGCAGTGATGGCACTTACTGATCGGATTATTAAAGGTTTGGATGGAAAAAGGAAATGCTTAGGAATTTTCCTTGACTTGTCCAAAGCTTTCGACACCGTCTTTGTGCCGGCTTTACTGGATAAATTAGAAGAAATAGGTATAAGAGGTATCCCTCTTAGCTTATTCAAAAGTTATTTAAGTGAGAGGACCCAAATAGTTAAAGTAAAGAACTGTGAAAGTGACCCAGTCTTTGTTAATTATGGTGTGCCCCAAGGCAGTATTTTGGGGCCTACCCTCTTCCTTATATACATAAATAGTTTATGCAAGATGCCCATCCCACACTGCAAGATTTTTACTTACGCAGACGACACAGCCCTCTTGCTTGATGGAGACAATTGGCAATCGGTGTATGCTAACGCAGAAGTGGCTCTGAAGTATGTTGCGGTTTGGTTATCAGATAATCTACTGACCCTCAATTTAAAAAAAACATTTTATATTGCTTTTGGTATCAGATCCAATCTCTGTGCTCCTATAAAATTTACTCTTAAAGTACATACTCCAACTTGTACTACATACAATAATTGTAATTGTACCTTACTTAATAGAGCTAATTGCGTTAAATATCTAGGTGTGCAGATAGACCAACACCTAAACTGGCACGCACAGATTGATTCCCAAGCTTCACGTATCCGAAAATTAATAGTTATTTTTAAAAAGCTCAGAAAATCCGCAGATTGTAAGACTATTATGTTGGTATACACAGCATTGTGTCAATCCATACTAACATATTGTTTGCCGTGCTGACAAAACCAGTTTCCTTCGATTGGAGAGAGCGCAGAGAGCGGTACTAAAGGTCATTTGCTGTCGACCGTTCAAATATCCAACCACAAAACTTTTTACAGATTGTAATGTACTCACGGTAAGACAGCTATATGTGCTTCAAATCGTCCTCCGTAAGCAACGGACTCTTAATCTAAACGACAGTGAGCCAAGCGGTAGAATCAAATACAATATATTTAAATTAGAACTACATCGTACGACTTTTGCAGCAAAACAATATTATATAAGAAGTTCCATAATATACAACACCATAAATAAAATATTAAATATTTTCCGACTCACAAAGTACATAATTAAAAAGAGACTGAAAGAGTTTTTAACACATTTGAGTTATGATAGTACAGAGGATTTAATACTTGGTAAATATAACATACATGAATGAAGAGAGCGTAATGCGTTAGGATGTATTTTATAGCGTCACTTGGTTATTCATTTAACACACTCACACACACACACACACAACATGCACGCACGCACACTCAACACACGCACGCGCACACACACACACACACACACAACACACGCACGCGCACACACACATACACAACATGCACGCACGAACACACACACACACACACAACACGCACGCGCACACACACTTGTGCCCACACACACACACACACACATAATCACACACTCACATTAACACAAAAATATAAGAAATAACACACTCATTCCATTTATTTAAAATAATAATGATATATGCTGGCTTAATTGTTTTGACCCTAATCGGAATCGTCTGACTTCCTAAGATACAGGTACCTGAACCTAGTTTAGGAGTCAGAGATCATAAATCTTGTACCTAGTTTTAAGCCCTATTGTTATTTGTGATGTATACCAACATTTTTACTATTATTTTATATAAGGCTTACTGTGTCAATAAAGAATTATTATTATTATTATTATTATTATGACGATTTTAATAAGCATGTAAACCGCGTCCCACGGCAATAACATTACACACACACGGTACTACTAGTTACCGGCATTGTAATTATCTCAACCGAATGCATAATGATGTATAATGTAGTCTGTACACAATTTATGTTGATATAGGGTCATTGAGCCGGTAGCGCGCACAGGTCCGGTACTCGGACATTTGCTCGACTACATACTTTAAAATCTTGACAATAGTATTCATAGCTGAAATAATACCTAGATATATATCTTATACGGTTTTAAGATAGTTGAGTGGTAATCCATCCATCCATCCATCAGCCTTTTAAAGTCCACTGCTGGACATAGGCCTCCCCAAGAATGGGGGATATTGCCGTAATAGCCACGCTTGGCAGGCGGGTTGGCGATTGCAGTGGATATTGTTAATACTCGAAGGAGTGCTGCTGCCCACTACCTCGGTATTCCCTCAGTCGGTTCTTACGACTCCCATGGGTGGAGAGTAGTGGGATAATTCTAAAGCCGGCCCCACACGGCACCAATGAGTGGTAATACTGCACCGATTTTAAAGCAAAAGACTAAATCTATAGCTGGGGATTAGCCGCTCAATATATCCTGTTACTCAAAGGTGAGTGGAAGTGCGAAAAATGACAAAAAAATTTACGAGGGCGCTCGAAATTAATCGTAAATTTATTAATTTTTTTGTTATTTTATATTAACGTTTAATATTTAATTAGATTTAATATTAAATGTTAAAAGGTATTTTATAGAGTTATTGTATTAGATTAACTTATTTGTAATAAAAATCGGGTGTACGCCAACCGGCATGCAAATTTGTCAATTACACCAATTGGCGAACAAGTGCTCGCCAACCAGCATGCAGTTGCAAATTTTGCTTTTTCATTTTGTTTCATAGTACATAAAGTAGACCTTCAATAGTCAAAAATATGATGTGATAAATGGTTCAACAATGTATTATTCAGTTTACGAAGACATGCTTTCTTTAAAAAACCTTGTAAATTTGAACTTCAAAATTGTGTTCGCTTATCGGGATAATGCTGTGAAAACTGTGTTTCAGTAAGCGAACATGTGATTATTATGAAACAAAACTTAAGATAATTTAAAACATACTTTTATAATTAAGAATTAAATATAAGTTACTTTACTTATCATCACGCTATCTCCCTTGCTTCTCTTCTCTGGCTACCCTAGCCAGAGAAAACAGAGTGCCAAAAAGCTCTATTCTTGCATACAACTCTCGCTTCCTCAATTCTCTTCATAAACGTTCGCCGGTTTCGGAGACCAGCTTCCTTCAATACATGATCAATTTGTACTAAGTGGGTTAGTCTCGGTCTCCCCCAGTACCTACATCTTTCCACTTTCTCATTGCATATCTTCTTAACCAATCGCTCGTCTGGCATTCTTTCTTCATGTCCGAAGCATCGGAGCATTCTCTTTCGCATATTTACACCAATACTCTCTTTCAGACCTACTCGCCCACTTACGTCGTCATTACGAATGCAGTCAGTCAGCTTAACTCCACAGATTTTCTGCAGTTATCAAGCGCATTTCAAACGCACTGATATTACTCATGCTCATGCTCCTTTTTTGCATATCCAACTCTCACTTCCCTATATTAATGTTGGGACAAGCACTGCATTACGAGGGGTGATCCAAAAGTAATGATAATTGGTTACTTCAGGTCCACATAAAAATAAAAAAAAAATTTTTCGCTTGCCTATACACTCACTACGTCAGCCTAAAAAAATCATATAAATAGGTCAGGATTTCCGGGAGATACATTCATTTGAATACGAACTGTCGAAGAGATAACATCAACATGGAGAAAAACGAAATTAGAGCTGTGATCAAGTACCTCTGTTTGAAAAAAATGTCTACAAAAGACATACACTGTGACTTGGTGGAAACATTGGGGGACTCTGCTCCTCCATATTCTACAGTTGCACGCTGGGCCAAGGAGTTTAAGCTGGGCAGAACATCCACTGAAGATGAAAATCGCGAAGGACGCCCATCCACGTCCCTCACAGAAGACAACGTGAAAAAAGTCGAAGATGTTGTGTTGGCAGATTGAAGAGTGACCATGCAGGCATGTAGCTGAGGTCACAGGGATCTCATATGGAAGCGTTCAAAGAATCATTTCGAACGAGTTGCATATGAAAAAGGTCTCTGCGCGTTGGGTTCCCAGAATGTTAACCGACGAGCAAAAGAAAAAACGAGTTGACATTTCGAGGGTCAATCTCGAAAAGTTCCAAGCAGATAAAGAAAATTTTTTGTTGCGTTTTGTGACTATGGACGAGACCTGGATCCACCATTTTGATCCTGAAACAAAAAAACAATCGATGACTTGGAAGCGAGCCTCCTCACCGACGCCAAAGAAATTCAAAGTCTCAAGTTCGGCGGGAAAGGTTATGGCGTCTGTTTTTTGGGACGCTAAAGGAATAATTTTGGTGGAATATTTGGAAAAGGGAGCCACTATTACGGGCTCTTACTACGCAGACCAAATAAGAAGATTACGGGAGGCCATTAAGGAAAAAAGACGCGGCAAACTGCGAGCTGGAGTGCTGTTTCACCAAGACAACGCACCGGCTCACAAAGCCGCAGTTGCGATGGCTGCCATTCAAGAAACGGGATTCGAACTGGTCGAACACCCTCCCTATTCGCCAGATCTGGCTCCTAGTGACTTTTACCTCTTTCCTCGGCTCAAGGAACACCTCCGAGGCAAGAAATTTGATGACAATAGCGAAGTTATGGCCGTTGTTGAGGCGTTTTGGGAGGGTCAAGTAAAGGAATTTTTTTCAAAGGGTATCCTGGGTTTAGAAAAAAGATGGACTAAATGTATTGATTTGTTAGGAGACTATGTAGAAAAATAAACTATTATTTTAACTTTAATTACCGTGTTTTATTTTCATTATCATTACTTTTGGATCACCCCTCGTATGTATTGTAACACGTGCCTTCTGGCTGAGGTAGTGACTGCCGAAAAGTTGTCCAAAAGCTCCATTTCATTCTGTTGTGTGTTGTCTATCTATTTCAGTGGTGTACCTTCCATCCCGACTGAATCCACATCCAAGATTAGCAGCCCTCGGCAAGCAGCTTGCATAAGTAAGAATAACGAATGTAGAAGGCTGATAGATAGAATACATATTCTGAAGGGGCTTGATGTAGGCACTTCAGCTAAGTGTTCGCCAATGGGTACTCCAGTGTTGGCAAACTAAAAAAAGTGTTCGCAAACTGGCATTTTCAGTACTTTTTCCTTTTTTTCTCATTTTATTCAAATCTACGTGCAGAATAGCAAAATAGCATTACATTTTCAGAAAAAGAGTATATTCTTAGCGTATTAATATAATAATACATTATATCATTCTTAGATAGTATACATTTTGAAGGGTTCAAAGAAGGCAACTCCGCTAATTGTTCGCCAACCGGCAAAATGACCCTATTATCTTAAATTGTTACGCTGTCAGACATTCCTTCCTACTTGTTGTGTGCTTCTCAAGTAAAACTATTATTATATTTGATGTTTTAACGATCTGGGGGGTTAGAATGTATCTCAATAAATCGTATCGACATCGTATCGTCTCGCTTGTGATTGTTAGAGAAACCGACGCGTGATGTCGGCCGAGGGATTATAGTCCCTCGGCCGATCACTGTGATCTTTCAATCAATCACAATGACGATGTCGTGTCGATATGATCGAGTGAGATACATTCTAACCCCCAGGCTTGTCTTTAACTTTAGCCACCTTTTTTTAGGCGGGAAAGAATGTACCTAACCGCACACCCCGTTGTTCGGGGTAACAAACAGGGTAGTGTGGGGCCCTCACCCACTAAATAAACCCGCCGTGTGCCGTCTCTCCGCCTTTATTGGCGGACCACTGGAACTATGTTACATTCCTTCGGTGGTCCGCCGGCGGCTTACCATTTCGGGTACCCGCTTCTGAGCGACGCACCCGCACACAGTGCGTCGCACCTTCGCGGGAGGCCTTACGGGTGGCGGACGTTCCCCGGTCCATCCACCCGCAGCCTCAGCTAGGGCGGCATTAGGCGCAAATACTCACGCCTGCGCCGCCCCAGTCGCTGGCGGCGGTTCGGGTCTGCGGAAGGATCAGCCTCCCTGGCCCTCTCCGCCGCTTCCTTCCGCGAGATGACCTCGTCGCAGAAGGCAGCGACCGCGGCCCAGTTCCTGTCGCTGCCAAGCATCGCTCTAACGACGCTCGGCAGCGAGAGGTCCCCCCCTATTGCCGCGACGAGTTCACGGCGCTGCCCGCCCCAAGCCGGGCATGACTCGAGCGTGTGCTGCGCCGTGTCCTCGTCGCAGCCGCAATGGTGACAGCCCGGAGTCGCTTCCCTCCTTGCGACTATGTGCAGATATCTGCCGAAGCAACCGTGCCCCGACAGTGCCCTTGGAGGCGGAGGTGCTCGCCGATACACTTCGGCGAGCACCTCCGCCTCCAAGTCCCACGGGGGGGTTCCGGCCAGCACGCAGGCCGCTTCCGTCGACACCGTGCGGTATCCGCGTATGAGCCTGGACGCGACGACTCTTTGTGGTCTCCACAGAAGAGCCCTGTTCGGCGCGTCCAGGCACCCCGCCCACACAGGTGCACCGTACAGTGCCATCGACCGGACAACCCCCGCATAAAGCCGTCGGCACGCATTGTTGGGTCCGCCCATATTCGGCAAAAGCCGTGCAAGGGCGGACGCTGCGCCGACGAGCCTCGGGGACAGTTGGCGGAAGTGCTCGCGAAAGCGCCACCGCCCATCCAGCACCAGGCCCAGATACTTGATCTGGGCCTTCACCCCAATTTGGACCCCGTCCACCGTGATTGAGGCGCCAGCAGGTGGCCGACGTCGGGGCCCATGGAAAAGTAGGGCCTCCGACTTGTCCAGGGCCACCCTAAGCCCCAGCGCCCCGATCCTCCTAACCACCTCCGAGGTCCCTAAGGTGGCCAGGAACGCCGCATCCTCGAAGTTTCCACCCCGGGCCACGACCAGCGTGTCATCCGCATAGCAGATGACCGCCAGCCCGGGGGGGAGCCGACAGCGTAGCACCCAGTCGTAACCAATGTCCCACAGGAGCGGCCCTAGAACCGAACCCTGCGGGACACCGCACGACATGGGTCTCCTCACAACGTCCCCTATGCGGCTCTCATAGAGAACGCTGCGGCCCTCAAGATAGTCCACCACCAGCCGCCTCAGGTATGCAGGCACCCCGTGATACTGGAGCGCCTCCCTGATGCAGCTGAATGGCAGACTATTGAATGCGTTGGCAATGTCGAGCGACACCGCCAACAGCACTCCACCGCCGGCGACGACCGCCGCGGCCGCGGCCCTCAGGCGCATAATCGCGCCGACCGTTGAACGACCAGCCCGAAAGCCAAACTGGGCATCCGACAAGTCGGGTCCGACGTCGCGCAGGTGTTGGACGATGCGGGCAGCGAGGATTCTCTCCAGCAGCTTACCCGCCTCGTCCAGCAGCACGATGGGCCTGAAAGCCCCGACCGAATCCGGCGTACGCCCCGGTTTCGGCAGGAGTACCAGCCTCCCCTCCTTCCAGCAGCCAGGAAACCGTCCGGACGCCAGGCACGCGTCGAACAGTCCCCTGAGGCGGGGCTCCAGGTGGTCCAGAGCCAGGGCAAGCACTCGGGCGGGTATCCCGTCCGGGCCGGGGGCGGTGTTCTTGGAACGAATCCGCGAAACAGCCGCCCCCATTTCCGACGCGGTGACGGGCGGTACACTGAGGTCGGCCTCCCGGTCGCTACCTGGCATTGCCATGACCGGGGGCGTGTGCTCCGCCCGTCTAGGGAATAGGCCCTCGACCACCTCGGTGAGGAGGCTGGGCTGAAGGGTCTCTGTGAGGGGGGGCCCTGAGTGCGGAGCTTGTTCAGCGCCGCACGATATGGGCGACCCCAGGGGTCACAGTTGAGACCATCCAGCATCTCCTGCCTTTTCTCTGTTTTGGCGCGGCAGATGGCCAGCTTAAACGCGGCCCGCGATGTGCGGTACGCCTCGTACAGCTGGCCCTCCCGTTCCCGATCGCGGTTGCGCCGCCGACTGCGGGTGTAGGACCTCCGGGCACGAATGCACGCCGCACGGAGGTCCGCCAGCTCCTGGGACCACCAGTAGAGCCCCTTCCTCGGAGGAGGACGTCGCACACGGGGCATGGCCGAGTCACACACCTGCGTAATCGCAGCGCGAAATCGGCCAGCCTCAGCGTCCACCCCCTCGCTCAGGGCCGGTGAGAACAGCCACGATTGAACAATGGCGGCCTCCGCCAGTAGGTCCCTATCCAGCCTGCCCACAGCCCACCGCGGGAACGCGGGAGTTCTGCGCGCAACTTTAGCCACCCTGGGCCCCGCCAAATTTTGAAAACTACAATTATTTTGCACACGCTTCGGTATAGGACCACCATTGAAAAATTACAGCTCTGCACACAATCTACAAAAATCAATATAATAAGCCAATCGCAGTCTACTGTTGGGCATGTCTCTCCCAATGAAAGCCACAACGTCCGATTATCCGCATCTCGACTGAATGCAGTTCCCACTGCTTTTCTAGGGTCTGTTCATCTTGTGGATACTACTATACTACTCTACTTTTATCGATTCGCAGTATCCACTATAGAACCTTTCTGCTTTAGCGTCCTACGGCGAAAAATAACCAGCCGACTACCAGTTCAGTTTGCTGATTCTGTAAGTTATGTTGTTAGCCGAATACACTTCTTGCGGAGTCTATCCTTTAGAGAAACCCGCTTCAAAGCTCGGTCGAAATTGTGTACATCACGAATTTACTACAAGTAGTAGTCTACACTGATGATAAGGCTTGATAGTATTAGTTGGGGTGAGCTACCAATCTGTTTGTTTATAGCTGATGTGCCAGCCAGCATCTATTTAGACCGAACGGCTGCCTCTGATCTTACACGGGCCAATTAGGAGGACAACAGGTGATCTCAGAAAAAGTATTTATTTAGGATTCGGACAACTTGTAACAAATGCTATCGTGTTATTTGACCGCCGGGACCCACGGATTAACCCTTCCAAAGCATAAACTAGACGATTAGTACTTTTTCATATTCTGTTTCGTAGTGGATTATATCAGTGGGATCACACGGAGAAGATGGGAAAAATACTGCTTCCTTTTTGTAAACCGTCAGTCGTATTTGAGTGATGGCAATTGAGATTGAAGTCAATGCGTGCATTCGTCTGCGTTTTATTGAGTGGATGTAAATTGTTAGAATGATTGAAATGGAACGACTGCGTTAACACTCAATTTGTCTTCATAAATGGAAATTAATAAAATTCCCGTAAATCCCTAATTACTTTAATGTAAATTGCCCCTTACAATGAAATTTTCTAAATTGCCCATCTAATGATAAGTGTTAACTGCCGCTCAGGGGCTCAACAATACTGAGAACAATGCTAAGCCGCTGCCCACTATTTAATTTCGCGGATGGGTAATGATTCGGACGGCTATCTCACGCTACAACCAAAATACACCGAGGTACTTCTCGGTTGGTCACACGGCAGACGGTAGTACCTACTGACCCGAGCGAGCCTGATGCAAGTTATTAATCCCATTTGGTACCCTACCACCAGTAATGCAATGGGTGATGTTACCCCTCCTCCCTTATATCTCTTCACCGCCATACATTTACTATGTTTCCCTAATTTTGGCAATGCGCGAGTGATGTCCCTGCCCAGCCCCCTGAGGCAGTATGTCATATCTCTCACATGTCGATCGTATCGAGATCACTGTGATTGGTTGAGAGATCACCGTGATTGGCCAACGGATTATTGTGACATCACGCGTCGGTTTCTCAACCAATCACAGTGATCTCGATACGGTCGACACGTGAAATATGACATTCTGTCTCAGGGGGCAGGTATTACTCGAGTAAGTTTGAGTTTACCGCGAGGCCGTATTTTTTAGTAAAACAAAATTTTGAAATAAAACTTCGTTTACGGAATCTATCGCGTTTACTTAATTTTACTACTATCCCGACGTTTCGAATACTTTACAGCATTCATGATCACGGGTGGACTTAGACGATAGACGTCCAAAGCTGATATGTTATTTCAACGGTCTCATCTACCCACAGTATATGATTTTACAAAATTTTTGCTTTATTTATTTTAACCCACCTAATATTCGTTTAGAAACACAATTAAAATTTTTACTACAAATTTTTTAGGCTTACAATGTATGAGACTAAGTTAGTATATTAAAATGAGTATAATACTCCTCTTTAAACTAAAATTTTTTGTACTCATTTTAATATACTAACTTAGTCTCATACATTGTAAGCCTAAAAAATTTGTAGTAAATATTTTAATTTTGTTTCTAAACGAATATTAGGTGGGTTAAAATAAATAGCAAAAATTTTGTAAAATCATATACTGTGGGTAGATGAGACCATTGAAATAACATATCAGCTTTGGACGTCTATCGTCTAAGTCCACCCGTGATCATGAATGCTGTAAAGTATTCGAAACGTCGGGATAGTAGTAAAATTAAGTAAACGCGATAGATTCCGTAAACGAAGTTTTATTTCAAAATGTGTAACATTCGCGTAATTATCAGAAAGTATTATAAAACAAAATTGTTAATGGTAGGTATATGACAATTACAATTATTAACATTCAGTGCTATGAGCTAAATTAGTAAAAAAGTAAACGGCTTTTCTGGTTGAACTCATATAAGAGATTGTAATTTTTTTAAACTAAATTGGGCCACTCGTTTTAACTACAGTAATTAATTTTTAACGTGTAAGGGCTCAGCGCGCTTTCATTCATCAAGTATAATTAATGTTTTTACACATGATATAAACTGAGTCATAAATTGACTGGCAGACGTGTAGTGCGCTTTTGTCCCACGATGTTTTCTCGTTTTAGTCTTTTATGAGTATAATATTGGCGCCAACTGTTACTTTTATGCCAAAGAAACAATTTGAAAAGTAATACATCATTGTCTATTGTCTGTAAAAAAGAAAGATTTGTTCTATACACAGTATTGTATTTAAAAAGTTAGATTTTTATAATAATATGAGATGTGAATAAAAATACAGCTAGATTCGAATACATATTATATTCTCAGTTCAAAATAGAGATTATTTGCGAAAACTAGCAAATAACTTTTTTTTTAAAACGTTTTTAGATGTTGGGGTTTGAGTGAGTAAAACAACCACTTCGGTTAACCTACATTTAATGAATGTTAATTAATATTAATACAATATAATATGAGCATACTAGGTAAACTGTATAGTCAGCACCTTACGTTGTTCGTAAGGACCATACATAATACGCTTATAGCTCTTAAGGAGCTTCCATCCATCAGCCTTTCGAAGTCCACTGCTGGACATAGGCCTCCCCAAGAGTACGCCACAACATGTGTTTCGCTCGTAATGGGGGATAGGGCCGTAATCACCACGCTTGGCAGGCGGGTTGGCGATCCTAGTGGATTTTGTTAATACTCGAGGAAGTGCTGCTGCCCACTCCCCCGGTATTCCCTTAGTCGGCTCTTACGACTCCCATGGGTGTAGAGGGGTGGGACACTGCCGACCGTATCCAACTGCTCCCCGCGGCTTTGACCAGATTGTCGGTCCATCTGGTGGGGTGCCGTCCTATGTTGCGCCGTCAGTTACGTGGTCGCCACTCGAGAAACTTTTTTCCCGAACGGTTGTCGGTTCGTGGAGCGATGTGGCCTGCCTATTGCCACTTCAACATGGCTACCCGCAGGGCTATGTCGATCACTCCTGTTCTCCTACGGATCTCCGCATAAACAGGACCAAGTCTAAGTATTACTCTTGATTTATGTAGTCTTGGTCCAGCATTTTTGGTATTAATTTCAGTCATGTACTTGCTAGTGTGGTCTTGGTTTTGCAA
Organism: Leucoma salicis; assembly: GCA_948253155.1. Taxonomy (NCBI): domain Eukaryota; kingdom Metazoa; phylum Arthropoda; class Insecta; order Lepidoptera; family Erebidae; genus Leucoma; species Leucoma salicis. The sequence continues at coordinate 4,047,904 of OX411812.1, forward strand.
ATTAGAAGAACAAGACGGATTTTCACTATCACTAGTACTAATGTTTGTATGTTTTGACAACTGACAAAATATAAAACAAACTTTACATCAATCTTTAATCGTGACTACTAGAGCGGAGAGAGTTCAAAGCTGCAACATTATAGTGACACGTCCTATTTATATCCATGTAACATTACCCGTTGCAATAGAACGGTCTCGATGTATTACGTTACTTAAGTCTAATTTAGTCGAGCATGACAATTAGATTTCTAAGGAGATAATTCAAGAGAAATCCGACATTGATTTATTTATTACGAGATAGTAGCTGCACTTATATAGCAACAAATTCTGCTCTTGGTAGTCTATTTGCATTTTTCTATGTCTAAACGTGAAGTGATAGCTTGGTGGTAAAACCAAGGACTGCAAAGACAATGGCATCATTTCGATCCCCAGTCCAAGATTACGGTACACACCTCTACTTAGGTTTTTCGAGAATATGTATTTGTTTACAAATTATTAGTGCTTGGTGAAGGAAAACACCGCGAGCAAAACTGTATGCCTGAAATTTTCTCGACGGCTTGGGAATTCTGTCAATGCACACTGGGCCAGCGTGGCCTATGGCCTAAATCTCTCTCAATAAGAAAGAAACCCACGTTAAACAATGCGACAGTAATAGGTTGAAAATAAAACACAAGGTTTCCGCTTCGAATCATCGTGCGAAAATTGTTAGTACCATAGAATTTGGAATTGTGCTAGGTAGATGACAATAGGGTCACTACACAATAGATAACAATATTGTTAGTCATTTTTGATCTATATTTTTTAGCATTTGACATGCTCAGCTACTTTTAAAGTACAAATTATTTGTGAATGAGGAAAAAGAGAACTTAAGTGCGAGCGGGAATCGAACCCGCGTCCCTTCCAATCCAGTGCTCTAAGCCACTGAGCTACCGCACCGACCTTTCGGCCAACCCAATCTCCTCATCAGATTTGTCTTTACGACGAACACGAATATAGGTTAGTTCTAAATCTAGATGCGTTACACTTCTACTCTTTACTTTTGTAATAAAAAGTAAAGTAATAAATAAATGATGATAACTGGCAATAGTTCTTGTTGGGCCCTCAGCACTCGTTTGACATTGTATCTCACTTTGGACTCGCAATGTGTGAATTAATATTAACTGTGTGATTTTATTTTAACTATGAAACGGAAATGTATTTCTCATACCTAAGTATATTATGTTTATTTTTATGATTATTTGATCACGCCCCCTATTACGTGGGACCTAAACATAGCTGGCGAATCGTGGGTGTGTAATACGCCTCTGCCTACCCCTTCGGGAAATACAGGCGTGATGCTATGTTTTTTGTTTTTTATGTTATAATCTGATCAAGTGGCTTTAATCGTCTAGAGACGTGATTAACATTGCATTAGATTTAGTAATGTACGTTCATTACATCAATCCCATTTTCATCGTGAACATTGACAATTTAGATGTTTACTTTTTTTTAAATATAAGCTTGCACAAGGACAGAGCTTGTAAGCCGAAGAAGTTAGGAGCTAAACAATTGGAATCAATTCGCGAATGGGGGTATGTTCATTATATATGTATGTATGTTTACATGTCACGTGTTTGTTTAGTTTTTGTATGTTGACCCCCAATGTAGAATCGATTATACTGTTAAATTGATGAATTGCTTTTTATATCGATTATTTTATGATTTCAAAATTGATATTCTAAGTGCAACATAGGGAGTCAGCGTACCTTACCCCCGTATTTCCCTTAATTATTATATGTATATAGCATATACCTATATATATGCATGGCCATTAAAACGATATACTCCCGCACATTACAGACTTATCCTGCCGATAATTTGGTCTGGCTCTAGCATTATCAGTCAGTGGTCGAGCTTAGCATGCATCGGTGAATTAAATAGTTACCGCTAAAACTATCGCCAACTATCCGATGGTTCAGTTTGGTATTTCATTTATTTAAATTTAATTAAAAAAATTTAGGCTTTCGGTAGATTTATACTGAATTACTTAAATAATGATTACCCGCAATTTATTATCATATTATATTTTTTCCACTTGCAGTAGACTAGATGCAGTAACTAAATTTCGGCTTATTCTCTTTTATTGTTATACCTTATTTTTTTGTTAAGGCGGGAAAAGATGTTCCTAACCGCATACCCCGTCGTTCGGGGCAACGAACAGGGTAGTGTGGGGCCTTCTCCCACTAAAGAAACCCGCGGTGTGTCGTCTCTCCGCCTTTATTGGCGGGCCACTGGAACTATGTTACATTCCTTCGGTGGTTTATTGTTATACCTATAACTGCAATAACAATATTTCTAGATAATATTATTCTAACATTCATTATGTGACTGTTGGCTCCAATACCATGCCAACGACCAGCAAAACGTCCAGCTATGTTCACCACCACTATGTGTGTAACTGGCCGGCCCGATCAAACTATCGGCCGATTAAAAAGTTTGCAGTGTCCTAGGTCACTTAGAAACTCATTGTAGTATAGGTAGGTATATATTTAGTGCATTTAACTTTCGATTGTGATTTAGTATCCATAAATCATGCTTGTACATATATTTATATAATATCTGTAATAAATATTTTATTTCAGAATATAAATTGTGTTGTAAATTTGATTAGTGCAGCTAGTTTTACCCTTGATATAGTTGATTTTAAAGAATAGATAAAAAATAATAAAAATATAAAATGAAACAATCACGAACAAATTGTCTAATATTATGGCAACATTATCATATAACCTGCTGGTAGTACTTAACTCCGCGATTTTTGATTTTTCATTATTGGTACCTACTTCACTTGCAATATTTATGTTTTTACAAATAGTTTATTGGTAACCAAGGACTACAAAGACAGGGTATCAAGTTCGATCCCTAGTTTAAAGCAGTTTTCACTTTTTTTCTGCGTTACATTCCATTGGAAATATTGACTGCAAGTAGAATTAGTAGTTGTAACAACAACGTCAGTTGGTATGATATATTAAGTAGGTGTTTTATTTATGCATCGACGATATCCGATGTTTATGAAAATCCTACAGTTCAGTATCCGGCAATTTTTATTTTATCACACATAGATTGCAATACTTTTCGTTTTTTTTTATCAGTACCGTACCGATATAAATATTGCAAAGTGCGGCTGTAATAAAATATTTTCGGGAAAGTCATTAAAATTAAAATCGCAATATCGATTAAGAAAAGTATCAAAGTTGTAGAGAGTTAATATTACTCTATGATAATATAGACTACATAAGTACCCTAACATATTTTAAGCACACGGGGTTACCTGGGTAAAGAACAGTAATTTAAGAATATAGAGATGGGGGCTGTTATAGATCTTTGCTATCTGAGAATATTAGTATTCTCAATTTCACTAACTCTCTTCCCTGTAGTAACACTACTTTGTAATAACATAGAAAAGATTGTCGCGTATGTGATCTGTACAGTCGTAGTTTAGGCACATTCCTTCTTCTTTCTAAAGAAAGCTGTAACCATATCATTTAAATAACACGCTCTTCCTGGCCACTCCTTGATGACGCTAGTTGGCGTAGGGTTTTGTGTCGCGTTTTGCAACTGTAGCAGTTATATTTTCTATTTAATTTTACTCCTTAGTTACAGGGCTTTAAGAAACAGAATATAATGCGGTGATAACAGTATTAGGGCTTGTACACAAAACTGCGAATCGGCGCAATGCGAATTCACAACGCAGAAAACTGCGACACGAATTGCTGCGATGCGATTTAGTGCGGTAATGCGTTTCCCTTCCACGATTCGGGTGACCATTTCTTCGATGATCGTCTGACGTAACATCGCAGGAATGCGCAAGATCTTGCGATGCATCGTGGGAGCTCGTAGATTTTTACGATGCGACGACGCATCGCAGTTTTGTGTACAAGCCCTTAGTTGAGTTATCACTACAATGAAAAACCGCACCTTTGATTGTTGCAACACACTTTATTCTTAGGCTGACTTTTTGGAGGGCCAAGGTGAGTAGTTGAAATACTGCCACAAGAGCCAATTTAAAAAATCTGCGTTATGTAGGTAACTACTAAGCGACACTGATTCCATGATCAAGAAATTAATGAGAAATGTAATCGTAGATGTATTCTGCTATTTATTTGTTGAAAACTTATTAAATTAATGGCGCGTTTTATTAAAAAAATGTATAATTGTAAACTTTTCACGGTAGTATATATTTGAATACTAGTTTTTAACCCCCATTTATTTTATTTTCTTCTTACTATGCAGCGAATTCGAAGTACCTTCTCGTCATTTCCCTGGTCAGACCCACGTGTGGAGAGTTGCACCATGGCTGCAGCGGGGACGGGTGCGCGCCAGGGAAGAGTTGTATTGCCATGTGGCGAGGGCGCTTGCTCTGATCGTCGTGGTGGCTCGGGACAGACTGATGAGGGATGAGACACTGTCAGTTATAGCTGGAGCTAAGTCATTGCTGCAAGGTTTGCATAGGTATGAAAATGAAATCTCTTTTTGTTATGTTTTTTTTTGATGATCGCTACTAGGTGTAAAGGGACATTGCAAGGAATCCTGCTGCCCTTAGAGATCCAACTGACTGTTTGCTTTCGGATAGATAACACGAAATTTAAACTTCATGGAAAGACTCGTTGTCCAGGGGTAGGTGGAAGGCAAGCGCTCACGAGGTCGATCGCCTACTCGTTGGACAGACGTGATAAAAGCCACAACACAAACCATCAAAGTTCAATGTTCCCGTGACGCTGAAGATCGTGAGAAGTGAAGGCGCATTGAATAAACAGTCATCATAATAAAACCACGACCACTCTGTCAAAAGTGAACGACTGAGGAGTTTGCGTTCTTATTCAGTGAGGGACATGTCCATCGTTATAAAAAAAGTTTTGTCTAATCATTTGATTATTTCTATAATTATGTCTATAAAGGTCTCAACATGATTTAATAATTTAGACCTCTGCTACTTGATAATTCTAAAAACTATGAATAGAACTGATTTATCATTAATATTAGCCTGTTTTTCAACAATTCGCATTCGTATTCGCATAAAACGATGCGAATGTTCTGCGAATACATTCAGTCAAGACAGTATTGGGAATGGATGATTTTTTTATAGTTCCAAATTCAAATTTTTGTTTTTTTTGTTGTTGTTAGATTGGCACAACTGTTATCCATTTTGGCGCGTTATTTTAGTTGCATCTGTTATTTATATTAAATACAGTGCTGTTTTTAGTTACATCATATCTAGTGTGTATTGCGAATTTCATAATGGACAAATCACATCGAACAAAGACTTTGTCTTAAATTTTGCATCGCCAATGGAATTTCGTGTTTGGAGTCACTGAAAATGTTACAAAAGGCTTACGGTGAATCGACTTTATCAAAAACACGTGCTTAAGAGTGGTACAAAGCGTTAGCGGTCGAGATGTGATGGAAAATTTGCCTCGCTCTGGTAGGCCGTCAACCTTTGCAACTGAAGTTAACATTGCAAAAGTGAAGGAAATAGTGTCTGAAAATCCTCATTCAACTTTGAGAGAGATAGCCGCCGAAATTTCTGTGTCTCACGAGTCGATCCGTACCATTTTAAATAATCACTTGGGTATGAAACATGTTTTCGCTCGGCTAGTCCCAAAAGACCTGAATTTTCTCCAAAAACTCAATCGCATGAGAGTCGCTGAGGACATGCTAGAACGAGTCAATTCCGACCCAACATTCATGAAACGCATTGTTACTGGTGACGAGACGTGGGTTTACGAGTTTAACATGCAAACTAGTCAACAAGCCTCGGAGTGGCGACTTCCAACTGAACCGAAACCGAAAAAACCACGCCAATGTCGATCAAAAGTCAAAGTCATGTTGACTGTTTTCTTTGACTATCGCGGTGTTGTGCACTCGGAGTTCTTGCCAGAAGGTCAAACGGTAAATAATAGTACATTGTTAACCTAGGGATGAAAGCAACTTATTTAGTGCCGAGACGGGGTTTGGCGCCCGAGCGCAGCGAGGGCTCCGATAGTTCGAGGGACTAAATAAGTCTTCATCCCGAGGTAAGCACTGTGCTTTTCATTACGAATACGAGGAAACTAAAAATAAAAATCATGAATTAGCTTAAGAAAAAATGGGAGACTAAAAAATTTAGTTTGGAATCGCCGTTATCCCGCCGATTTTGTTTTTTTCTGTGGCCTGTCAGCTATTCAGCCATTATTTTTCATTTTAATCATTGAAAAAATATAAATCTTCGTTATTTTAAATATATTTATTTGCAACTATATTAAAATAAAGTCATATAAAAAACAAATTCTTTAATAAATACTTTGTTATTTCAATTTTACATCGCGCTGTAATTGACTGGCTGTACAGAAAATAGAACTGTTTTATTTTTTATAATTACTCAGCTGTCAGTTGAAAGTAATTCTCCCTAGGGCTGAAAAGTATTACTTTCAACCCGCTCCTCAGGCAACTTCAGGCCTACTTTCAGAGTATGAGTAATGAAAAGAATATTATTTGAGTGTTATGCGGCGTTTAAGAGATCAAATTCGACGAAAAAGGCCTGATTTGGGGAAAGAAAATTCTTGGATTTTGCACCACGATAATGCGCCTTCGCACAAGGCCATCATTGTGAATGATTTTTTGTCCAAACACTCAACAAATACCATCGAGCAACCGCCATATTCACCAGATATGGCTCCAGCCGACTTCTTTCTTTTTCCAAAACTCAAATTACCACTTCGTGGCATCCGTTTTCAATCGGTAGAAGACAAAGGGGAATTCGCGGCGAGAACGGAACTCAATTTCGGAAACAGCGTTTAAAAAATTATTGATGATTGGATTATTCGTTGGCGTAAGTCTATCGTTTCTGAAGGAGCATACTTTGAAGGTGATAAAATAAATTTGCATGAATAACAAATTTTTTGTGTATTATTGATCTTTTCCCGGTACTTTCTTGACAGACTAGTATATTTAGTCCATTGAAAAGTTACTTTTAGGGTTGCGTTTTACAGAGGCGCAATTTAATTTTTTTGATGTGTAGGGGTTTAGTATAAGCTTAAGTTCAAGTTTGTGGAGCCGTCACCATTGTCCCCCGGCCGCCATCTTGGGAAAAGGGGTGCAAAGAGTTTTCGCGATTTCGTATTGAAACTGAAAATTTATGAACAAGTTTTCTTTTGGCTGTTATAACTTTTTCCTGGTCATTTTACAATAAAATTACATCAGAGCAATCTTATAGACTTATAGAGGGTTTTTCAACGAATAATTTCCACTACAAATTTAGTGGCTTTTTCAACGAATAATTTCCACTACAAATTTAGTGGCTTTTTCAACGAATAATTTCCACTACAAATTTTAGGCTTAGTTTTGTATTAGCTCCGCACTCAGAATAAAGACCCTTCAGCCTAGCCTCCTCGGGTAGCGACTGGTAGGCCGCTCTCAGTGTATCGCCCGTCACCGCGTCAGAAATGGGGGTGGCTGTTTCGCGGATTCGTTCCAAGAACACTACCCCCAGCTCAAACGGGATACCCGCCCGGGTTCTGGCCCTGCCTCTGGACCACCTGGAGCCTAGCCTTAGGGGACTGTTCGACGCGTGCCTGGAGTCCGGACGGTTCCCTGACTGCTGGAAGGAGGGGAGGCTGGTACTCCTGCCGAAGCCGGGGTGAATGCGCCTTCAGGCCCATCGTGCTGCTGGACGAGGCGGGTAAGCTGCTGGAGAGGATCCTCGCTGCCCGCATCGTCCAGCACCTGCGCAACGTCGGACCCGACTTGTCGGACGCCCAGTTCGTTTTTCGAGCTGGTTGTTCGACGGTCGGCGCGATCATGCGCCTGAGGGCCGCGGCCGCGGCGGTCGTCGCTGGCGATGGAGTGGTGTTGGCGGTGTCGCTTGACATCACCAACGCATTCAATAGTCTGCCATTCAGCTGCATCAGGGAGGCGCTCCGGTATCACGGGGTGCCTGCATACCTGAGGCGGCTAGTGGCAGACTATCTTGAGGGCCACAGCGTTCTCTATGAGAGCCTCATAGGGGACGTTGTGAGGAGACCCATGTCGTGCGGTGTCCGGGCCACTCCTGTGGGACATCGGTTACGACTAGGTGCTACGCCGTCTGCTCCTGCCCGGGCTGGCGGTCATCTGCTATGCGGATGACACGCTGGTCGTGGCCAGGGGCGGAAACAAAAAATGAACTCAATCCGACTAATTTCATTCAATCTACTTCTTAAAATGCCTTGGCTATGTCCGGTTTTAACATGGGTGACTGACAGTGACACTAGATGTCAAACCAGTCTGATATTTTGCGCGCGCTTATTTGAAAATCAACATGCGCATTTACGAATGTTGGAGGGAAACATTCGCATCCGCATTCGCGAATGCTTATAAACTAACATTCGTTACATGGCTAATCCACAATATATTACCGGGATAAAACTCGTACCAGTTTTAAAGTCCCATACAACAAAAAATTTTCACTAAAATACCGTTTATGCTAAAAAACAGATAAAAGTTCTAAAAAAATATATGATTAGAGACGCCGCCCTGTATAGCCTAATACATTCATTCTTTCTTAAATATCCTAAATGTATAGGCATATATCTGTTACAGCTTTATAATAGTATAGAAGAGTAACAAACAAACATACAGGGTGCCTGATGGTAAGCTACACTTTTACCATAATCGCCACGCTTGGCAGGCGGGTTGGCGATCGCAGTGGATGTTTTTAGTACACAGGGGAACGCTGCTGCCTGGTCCCCCGGTAATCCCTTAGTAGGCTTTTACGACTCCCATAGGAAGAGACGGGGTGGAGCTATTCTTGGTGCCGGCCCCACACTGATCATACCACTAGGTTAATTTGAAAGGTATAGAAAGAACTTGTAGTGAGGGTTTTGGGCCTATAAATGACCTATAAATCAACAATTTATTAGTAATGCAGTAACGCCAGTTAAAATTAATTTTTACAGGTTGTTAGATTTGGTCTTCGGTATGCCGTCTTTGGAAGCTCGTGATTTAGAAAAGAAGATTCGGGAAGAGAGGTCAAGGTATTTGGTAGCTGAGCTCATCTGCAAGGTATGGGACATTTAAAATAAATTTTACAAACATTTGATATTCTTCAATGTCTTATCTTATTAGAGTATTTTTCTCTACAATATAAACACTGATGCTATAGGTACCTCACGGAGAGTTGATAGTACCTAACTACGTACTCGGTTCTGGTAACAAAATGACAACTCTGTTTATACACTCTGCACTGATAATAATTCTTGCGTTGCGGGGAATTTTACAAACTCACAGTTTCACGGCCACAAAGTGGGGTGAAATTATGATTCAGAATAACCGTTTGTTCATCATGCAAGGTTTGTCCTGTGTGGGAATCGTATCCACAACACTCGAGTGAGAGTTCGGTATCTAAACTACTCCACAAACGCGACTTTTGACTAGCGGTAGTGTATGCGACTGCGGATCATGAGGTCTTGGCTTCGATTCCCGGGTCACGTTAACAAAAAGTTATAGGGTTTTTCCGTGAAGAAATTCTCACTGCGGCTGTACACATTCGTCGAGACACAACGAGACAGGCCGAGGGCGAGTGTGTACATGGTAGCCTCGACTCGTCTCGGGGCTCTCGCTATGTCTCGGAAGAGTGTCGGTTTTTTGTGCACGAATCAAAGGGTCTCAGTGAGTTTCGCGATGAAAACGAGACCGCGCCTATACACACTCGTTTGCTTAGTTGCCCGCCAACTGCGTTCGCGTAAAGACGTGCTTTCTGCGTGCGACAACGATGTGTTCTAACGCTTTTTAGAAGCCTACCAAAGGCAATCACTATTATGGAATCCTAAGAATGTCAGGCACAAAGATAAGCAACTATTATACGACGCTTGGTTGCAGATAAGCAACGATTTTGATATGCCCGTGGAAGATTTAAAAAAATTATAATATATTCCTTTGAATAGTTAAAAAGTTATTTTTCGCCATGGTTTAATAATATGTTTTTTATGGAAAAATTACATAACTAATAAAATAAATAAACGCCGCAATTGTTTTTTCCACGTCCATCGCGACGGGCATCCGAAGTTCAAGTTGTACATGGTGTGCTCTCGTGTCGAACTTCCACGAGATGAGAGTGGACGAGAGGTTCGCGAGACAAATACACGAGTGTGTACAGCCGCCGTCAAAAGCAGCCCGTAGTCAGGAAAATGTCAGTGTTTCGCCCCGTGCCTCATGCAGAAAGCATGTATATTGGTCCTGCGTTTTATTTCCCTCCGCTCGTGTTGGAATTCTATCCTACGGGACTATACGATCGAGGCAACTGAGTGCACGAGTGTATATCTCGCGTAAATTACTAGCAGTTGACATTGGCCGTCGTGGCTGAAATTAGTGAGCGTGAGAGATTTGCTGTATGCCCCATACGGCAAATCTCTCACGCTTTAGAATTGTCCCACCCCTCTCCACCCATGGGAGTCGTAAGAGCCGACTGAGGGAATACCGGGGGAGTGGGCAGCAGCACTCCCTCGAGTATTAACAACATCCAGCGTGATCGCCAACCCGCCTGCCAAGCGTGGCGATCATGGCACTATCCCCCATATGAGCGAAACACATGTTGTGGCGTATGTCCAGCAGTGGACTTAGAGGCTTGATGGATGGGTCAGAGATTACTAAAACTCTTGCGTGCGTGCGTAGCCAGAGCACCAGGAGGATGTGGCGGCGCTAGCAGCCTGGGTGTCGCGTGCGATGCGGCGCGCGGCCTGCGAGAAGGCGGACGCGCGGGAGCCGCCGCGTCCGTCGCCGCCCGTGCCCTGCCTCTACTCCACGCCGCAGCGCGCGCAGGTACTGCCCCCCGCGAGCGGCTAGCTAGCGACTGACTGCAGTCGCGCGACGGTACTGCTCCAGTAGCATGACCAAGGTCATACTGGACAAAACACGTTGCGAGGTGCGCACGGTAGTTGCTATGACACTCTTTGAAAGACTCTTTCCTAGGCGCACTTTTTGACTTCTGATAAATTTTAGACTCATTTTGAGTCGTCCTCGTCCGTCCTATATGGTAGGTACTCTTCTTTTCCAATATTTTTCCATAAATTGTGTAATCGGTGCAAAAATTTCCGCAGCTGATGAAAGTTTTTGAGCAGTAATATACGACCGCTTACAATAAAACTACAGGAAGAAAGGGGGTCGTAGTTGTCAACATCGGAATTCTACGTTTCACTGTTGCGTTTCGATCGGTGGGTGAGACCTTAGTAGTTTTGAACCCTTTATCATAATCCTAACCTAGGATCGATATCACGCGAATGATACCATGACATAGGCCGTATACTCTGAGAGAGCTGCGCCTCACAGCTGTGGCGTCGCCAGATCGACCTGCGGCTGTACCGGCGCGAGGCGGTGCGGCGCGCGGGCCCCACGCTGCAGGCGGCGCTGGAGCGCGAGGCGCGCGGCTGGTTCCTGCACTTCCGCGAGCGCCGCGCCGCGCACCTCGCCAGCCAGAAGGTGCCCATGCGGGACATCGAGCAGGTGCGACCTACTAGGAGTAGGGAAACTGTCTATGGAACCTTTTAGATGACAACTTTGTGGGGGAGTTTTGAATACCGAATTTCCTCATCACATTTGTCTTAACGACCAACGCCCTCTAACGGCAATGCATTAAGACAAATGTGATGAGGAAATTCGGTATTTCTAGAAATGGTACGATAGCTCAATGGATTAGAGCACTTCCCCGGAAAAGAAGGGACGCAGGTTCGATTCCCGCTCGTACTAAAATACTCTTTTTCCTTATTCACAAATTATAATTTGTACTTTAAGGGTAGCTGAGCACGTCAAGTGCTAAAATATAGATCAAAATGTTAAAAAAAAAACTGTTATGGAAATAATTAATAAATTGACGTACAAACTGTGTCAGGAGGTCCGCGAGGCCGCCATGAAGGAGTACGTGTCGCGGGTGTGTACCGCGGTGACGTCGAGCGAGACGCTGGCGGCGCTGGGGCCCGACGTTCCCGCGCTGCTGGCCGCACAGCTCCGGGCCTCCGCCATCGTCGCCAGGTGAGCTGACTGTGTGCGCATGTCACAAGAGGCAGTACTTACGACTTGCGTGTCACATGAGGCAATACGTGTCGCGTGTCACAAGAGGCAGTGCGACTTGCGTGTCACATGAGGCCATACGTCTCGCATGTCACATGAGGCAGTACGTGTCGCGTGTCACATGAGGCAGTACCTGTCGCGTGTCACATGGGGCAGTGCGACTTGTGTGTCACATGAGGCAGTATGTGTCGCGTGTCACACGACGCAGTGCGACTTGCGCGTCACATGAGGCTATACGTGTCGCATGTCACATGAGGCAGTACGTGTCGCGTGTCACATGAGGCAGTACGTATAGCTTGTCACATGATGACAAAATCTTTGGAATGTACTTTTTATCCATGTTTTCTTCGTGTTATAATTTATAATCCAATAAGCACATTGCGAGACCTTCGTTTTAGTAGTCTTAGATCCCACGACCAGGCTGTCACTGTTTGATACTCGAATTACAATGTATCTTGGTTTTGTTTCCAGGGCAGAAGAAGGCGTCCGTCGTAAACTAGAAGCTGGATTAGCAACAGCAGAAGCGAGAATCCGAGCGTCTCACCCCATCTTGTCTCGGGCGGCGTCGTGGCGGACTGAGCGGCTAAACCTGGCTGCCAAACGCTTAACCGCAGAGCTTCGTTGGGCACACATGGAGGACGCGGCAGCTGACATGCTGGCACACAAACTGCACCAGCACAGATACTTTCTGTTAAGAGACTTGGCCTTCTTGAGAGACAGAGAACCCTTGCTTATGAAAGTAAGTCTAAACTAAAAGTTACTATTTATATATATTTTTAGCATTTGACATGCACTATACATTAAACACAAAGTGAAAAATGTGAAATCGAAAATAACAGTCACGAGCAGGATTTGAACCTGCATCTCCTGGATATACCGTCCAGATGCTTTACCAATTCAGCAACCGTGACAATTGCTCCTGACTGCTAATTTCGATAACACATTCATACTTAACGTCAGGGTGACGCCTGCGAATCGGCAAAGCATCTGGACGGTATCCAGGAGATGCAAGTTCAAATCCTGCTTGTGACTGTTATTTTCGATTTCACATTTTTCACTTTGTGTTTAATGTAAAAGTTACTATCTTGGGCCCGTAGAATGTAACTCACTAAATCGTATCGACATCGTATCGTCTAGTTTGTGATTGGTAGAGAAACCGACGTTTAATGTCGCAATAATCCCTCGACCAATTACGGTGATTTGTCAGCCAATCACAATGACACGATGCCATGTCGGTACGATATAGTGAGATACATTCTAACAATTGGCGGAATTATCAGGATCGCCACAAGTCAATACAAAAAAAAAACCCACCACCTACACCACACATTCTACGTTACTATTTGTCTCTTACAGACCGATCGGCTATTTCTAACCGCCATTATAACGAACTGTTTTAGGTTTCATCACGATATCCCAATGTCAGATATAATTTATTTTTATCATTTACTAACTATGGTTAGTAACAATGGACAAGGACATTTTTTGAAGATTTTACAAACATTCAACATACACAAAATACACCCAGACTCAGAATAATATTTTTTTAAACACAAAAGAATTGATTTAATAGGGAACTGAACGCATAACACTCGGCACGCAAGGTCGACATCGTAATCACTACCACCATTTACTAAAATTGCCATTTAATTCTATATATTTTTTCTTAGGAATTACGTCTAGCCGTATCTCCGACCCGCACGTTCACATGGGCCACTCGTATATGGCGTCCGTCCAACTGGATCGTGGTCCGTCACTTCCGCGGCCGCCGCGAGAGAGTGCCCACCGTGCTGTCGACCAGAGCCACGTCCATAGTGACCCCACGATCAGACCCCTCCCAGCCTGTGTTCCTAGTGCACAGGGATACGACGAGAACGACAACCACCAGGTGGTGCTCGTGGCGATTGCTCAATATGGCGCACAGGTTAGTTTTTGTCTCTCAAAATTAAATGCCCACCGTGCTGTCGACCAGAGCCACGTCCATAGTGACCCCACGATCAGACCCCTCCCAGCCTGTGTTCCTAGTGCACAGGGATACGACGAGAACGACAACCACCAGGTGGTGCTCGTGGCGATTGCTCAATATGGCGCACAGGTTAGTTTTTGTCTCTCAAAATTAAAGTTTTGTGTTAAAATTCGATCAAAACTTGGGTGGTACTGCAGTCCCTTCAGAGGAGGCAAATTGACTAAAGGTACATAAAAGTGTTAAAATGCTCATACAGAAACGTGACCATGTCAGTCCGAGTTTATGACAAGAGTATGAAACCGAACCAACTGTTAGACAGGGAGGTGTTATATCAAAACTCTCTTCACCACTGCACTGTAACACATGTCTTCAAGCTCTTGGACTGGACCAGGTTCGGCATCAACATCAATGGCGAATATATCAATCTCTTTCGATATGCCGACGATATCGTAGTCAGAGCAGAATCGCTAGAACATCTTAGCATGGTGCTTAATGAAAAAATAAAATAAAAAATAACCAGTCTAAAAATAAAATGAATATGAGGACCACGAATTATGGTAAAATATTAATGTGTTGCAGTTTGCGTCAACGAACTTTTAGATGCTACCTTTATAGTTACAACATTTTGACGTGACAACGTCTAATAAATCGATGAACGCCGGCTGCACGCACGAAAGACGATGACTCATTGTCCCGTTACGCTCATTGTCCCGTTGCGCTCATTGTACGCTTGCGCTGTATCCAATTTTATTCATAAAAGTATGCAATCGTTTCATCAATGTTTTGTTATGACGTCACGTTAAACTATCATCCGTAAACCGACTTTACAGACAACCATTTGTTTTTTTTTGGTAAATATTCAGGACGTGGTGTTGGAGCTGGAACATAATGTTCGTACTGGGCGTCCTGGTGCCGTGGTGCTCGCCGCTCTCTCTGCGGACGCTGCTCTGCAACAAGCCCTTCGTGCCTGACCTCGAATTGTCACAGGTAACAATTTATATTGTAACGTATTTGGTTATGCTGCAAGCATGAAACCTCTGCTATGACTTTACTCTAAGCCAGGGGTCTCCAAACTACGGCCCGCGGGCCAAATCCGGCCCGCCAATGCCATCAATCCGGCCCGCAACAGCCAATGTTGTATTTTGTTACTATTTCTGTGTTGAATAAGAAAACACAAAATGATAATTACTCGGTTTTATTAACTTGCAAGGTACAACTTAACGACAGAAATGATGCAGAAAACTTAAGTATCTAAGCTTAAGCATATTAATAACTAACAAATAATTGAAATTAATCCTACTAATCACAGTAAAACAAAAAACACTAATGAGATTTATGTAAATGTGTTTTGGCCCTTGGAATATACTGAAAAATATCATTATGGCCCTAAGGATTCAAAGTTTGGAGACCCCTGCTCTAAGCCATATTCGTCCTTCGAAAGGCACGCTAAGCAGTGGGTCCCGGCTGTGAAATAACATACTGGCAGTCATTACAGGTTTTCAGAGGCCTCAATAAAAACATCTAATTCCGGCCTCGTGCTAAAGTCGCTAGTTGGTTTTTTTATACTACGCCGATGGGAAACATGCGCCATCCACCTGATGGTAAGCTGTAATGGTAGCCTTTAGACGCTTGCAACACCAGAGGCATCACACTCGCGTTGCCAACTCCAAGGAAAGGGATAGAAGGTGGAGAAGAAGAATAACAAGGAGAGGGTAAGGATGTTTGCGCTATATCTTTATTTGACTTATTTTCGGGCTCGAATGGGTCGGTACCTCTGTCTGTAGTGTGAATGACCGTGAAACCCCTGGCTGAGTAGTAAACTGGCAGAATTCTTAGTATTGTTGAGTATATGAGTAGGGATTACCATTTACCATCAGGTGGGCCGTGGTTCCTCTGCCACCATAAGCTATAACATAATCCATATAAATAAAAATCAATTGCTGTTCGTTATTCTCCCCTCAAAAATGGCTTGACCGATTTCAATAATTGGCATTGTCAGGATTCATAGAATAAAAAAAAATACTTTCTAATGTTACTAGTACAAGAAATTATTTCCACTTTTTCCCGCAATATGGTGAATGTTTCTATATTTTTTATCTATATTATATTATAAAACTGTAACTGTGTCTGTACATTTAAGATATTTGAGAAAAAAATACTGAAATAGGCTATATAGGCGTGTCTAAACACAAAACGATTTTTTTTAGATTTTTTTGTCTGTTTGTCTGTTTGTTTGTTCGCGCATCACGCAAAAACTACTAAACGGATTTTGATGCAACTTTTTTTATTTGGAAAGCCTTGATTAGACTTAAAAACTTATACATTTTATCCCGCTACTATATCGGGAACTTGAGATATAACCGAAAAACTAGCTTTTGGCCGCGGACAAAGGCTAGTTAGTGTATAAAAATAAATCTTGCATTTATATTTTCTTTACTTTATGGTAGGTAAACGGCACTCTGTTCCCGAAGCGCAGCAGTGAGACTCAGACGATGTGGTCCCGACTGTTGACGCTTTGGAGACACGTGTCCAAAGAACGGACGAGGTTCGAGACTGAGCCGGACACAGGTGCGTTCTTCTACACACAACATACTCGCCACATGCTTGGGTAAGAGCCGCTTATATTCGGCACACTGGTGGCCAGACAGGTCCAATTTTATTTCAAGGTGCTCGTTTGTTTCTATTTTTGATTAAAAACTATGTATGTAGTTATTTATTCCAGAGTTAATAATAATTAAAATATATTAGTGCTTATCACTAATATTTTTTTTATTGTCAACGGTAGCTGACGAGCATAGTGTAACCGCCGCTAATGGACTTTGCCAACCTAGTGTTGCCAAAGTCCATTAGCGGCGGAGCACAGCGAAGCCATTTGTTTGTTTTCTTGGTTTTTATTGGTAAGCCAATTTGAAACTTACTAAAGTGTTTTTGACGTGATAACGTCTTATAACATTTTTGATCTATATTTTTTAGCATTTGACATGCTCAGCTACTTTTAAAGTACAAATTTATTTGTGAATGAGGAAAAGGAGATTTGTAGTTTTTTGTAGTACGAGCGGGAATCGAACCTGCGTCCCTTCCAAATTGGATTAATACATGTAAATGCATTCCGATACATGGCGTTGGTCGTAAAGACAAATGTAATGAGGAAATTGGAATTTCTGGAAGGTCAGTACGGTAGCTCAGTGGCTTAGAGCACTTCCCCGGATTGGAAGGGACGCGGGTTCAATTCCCGCTCGCACTAAAAATCTCTTTTTCCTCATTCACAAATAAACGTCTTATAAATCGATGAACGCCAGCTGCACGTATAAAAAAGTCAAGTTCCGCTCACGCCTGAAAATGTATCACGACCGACGCATTCTTTGTGAAACTCTCAGACAAACGTATCAATGTTGCCTATAAAAAAATGCATCGTGGACATATATGACGTTATCACGTAAGATTATCGTCCGTAAACCGACTTTACAGACAACCATATTATACTATGAGGGTGGGAACTGATGATACGTGGTTTCCGTACCTCACCGTTCTCGATTTATCTAGAAGAATTTTAATATTGATTGGGTTTCTAAACACATTTCACTAATTCTAAACGTTTTTACGGGATTTATACCATGTAAATTTTTACTTACGAGTTTCCGATATTTCGGCACTGTTGCAAGCGCCATGATCACGGAGCAACACAGAGTTATGTGACCATGAAAGTTTGAAATTCTACATTTCACTAAGATATCTTAAATATTCTCATGGTATTAAAACACTTATTGCAGGTCTATTAGGGAAAGGCCTAAGTCGCCAGGCCAACCGTATGTGGAACTACGGGGTGGTGGGTGGCATTGGGTCTGCAGCCCTACTGTTACTGTTCCCGGTGGTGAGCCTCGTGAGTTGTATAGTATGTGGCGCACTTGCCATCGCGGCGCCGCTCTGGGTACCACCATTAGCAGTACTTCTGCATATAGCTGGTGTGCTTGTCTATGATGTCGACTGTCCAGACCCAGATAAGCTCAACAGGTAAATAATTGGACTCCTTTAATTACAAAATCATTTTGGTCTATTTAGTGATGGTGTCTTTTTGAGTAAAAATAATCAATGTTGTGGTCAGATGGTGCGTGCTGTTCGAAGTGGTGATATGGCGTATCGCTGTCCTGGGTCTAATGCAGCCGATAGCAGCACTGATCGTTGCCCTCGTGTTGTGTCCTCTCGGCGCCTTGTTATTGCTAGTTGGTGAGTACCTTTCGTTAATTTTTTCTAATGTTATAGAAGGCTAGGGGTACCCCCCACCCCCACAAGCCTAGCGGTATGATAGCTATATAATAGATAGTTTATAATAGCCTAGCAGTCAAACTAAGGGCTGCAAAGACAGTGGTGTCGAGTTTGATCCACAGTCCAAGATACGTCCAGACCTTGTACGGAATACAACTCGATACTTTTCGAAATTTTTGAAATTACGTGTGTGTTTGTTTACAATTTATCACTGCTCGGTAAAGGAATACTTCATGAGGAAACCGGCATGCCTGATAGATTTTTTCGACGGCTTGTGAAGTCTGCCATCACGCACTGGACCAACGTGGTGGCCTAATCCTTATCATTATAAGTGCTAAACCTGTGCCCAATTGTGAGATACGAAAGGGAAGACAAAAAAAATTAAAATTGTCTCAATTGTCAAGGGAATTATTAGTCCTTGTTGTCTGTTATCCATAGCATTTCCGGTGGTAGGGTTGGGTACCAAGTGGGAGTACTCACTTGTTATCTGGCTCGGCCAGGTTGTCCACCACCGTCTTTCGTGTGACTGACCGTGTAACACCTAGCTGTGTTTAAGTTATAGCTGGATCATTTTATTTATTTTCTATCAGCAAAATGAAATAGTGAGTAGCGGCTAGGCAGTATTTTTGGTATCGCTGAGTCCATGAGCGGTCATTACCTCTTACCATCGGCTGAGCTGGGCCATGACTCTTATGATAGCATACATAAAAAAAATAAAGGCATGTTTTCGTTTCGAGTGGATGTCACGATGGCTGAATTGGCAAAGTATCTAGAACAGTTTTCCAGGAGATGCAGGTTCAAACCCTGTTCGTGATAAATATATTTTTGTGTTACCTTGCTTACCCAGCCAACAGTATTGTAAAATAAAAAAAGCAAAACTACAGCTTAGCATTTCGGCATGCAAGAACCAATTTTCTCTTGACTTTTCTCAATCTCTTAGCCAATTTTTTAGGTATTTATTATAATGTTGTAGTTATTTTAGATAAGATGCAATCTTATAGTTATAACTTTATTACTATATGATGAATATAATACAAAAATTACACAAAAATATTCTGTCGTTTTATTTCCTCCTAAGTTTATGAAGCGCTTCGATCATAACAAGATAAACAAAAACCGGCCAAGTGCGAGTCGGACTCGCGCACGAAGGGTTCCGTACCATTGACTAGGTAAACAACATATATATAACTAAATATTCTGTGAATATTTCAAGCGTCTAAAAAACGAGTGAAAGGCTCGGACTACACGCATGCGGAATCTCCCAGACCTGAAAAAAAAAACGACTCCGGAGCCCGGATTCAATCCGTCTTTCAAACAATCATTTGAATTGTTCCTGTATTGACTACATAGGATCAGGGGGCATCCGATCCCGAGTTTCACCCGAAAACACATAGGCGTGGCCTATCAGTATAGTATGTAATTGTATAAAGCCATCGAGCACATACCCAATAGAGCGTTAATACTGGGCCACCCAACGCCGAAACCAATCAGTAATTTGTCATTAATAAATATAAACGCTCGCACTTATACAGTACTGCACTAACAACTAACCCGTCTGTACATCTCGGTATATTCCAAAAGATTTTACTAACACTTTTATAGTGGCGTGCTGTTCTATTCGGTAGTGTGGAAAAACGAATGGAACCACAATCCATCGGTAAGTAACAGTAAATAGACAATTAGTCAATTTACGTTATCACGGCTCAAGTTATACCAAACATCTAAATGGCGAAGTGAGGCGTATCTATACCTCTTTCTTCAGCCAATCAGTTCGAAGCGACCGCCGCAGTGACTTGACGGAATTAGTATCAAACAAAGTAAATGACATTTCCTCTCTATTGGGTATGTGCTCGATGTATGGAGCTGACCACACAGCTCCGGAAAACGTTCCCGGCGCTCCTAGACGACTCATGCGCCAGTCGCCAGTACGATGACTGATTTACAACTATAAGACTATTAATTAACTATTTTTAAATACAAGCGCGTACGCTTGTATTTAAAAACGACAATGGTCGATTCTGAGCGTTTAAATAAATGTATCCGTAGATTTTTTCAGGAAAATACCATATTTTTGGCTTTTTCACAAGTCATTTGTGAAATGTACTTTCCGCGGTCTACGTGAAAAGGATGAACCCAGTTAAGTTTGCGTTTCCTTTTGTTAGGTGTCCCTTTTTATTTAACGGCAAAACATCAACTGAAGTAATTTTTTTCATTTGAAACACCAAAGTAGCAGTATGTTGCCTGGAAGAAATTACTTTTAGTAATAAGGGGTTTTCTTTTCCGCTTTGTATCTAATCTATATATATATATATATATATAAGCGATTTACCACTCACTGACTCATCACGATATCTCCGAAACCATACGTCCGATTGACTTGAAATTTTTCATAGATGCTCCTTTCACGACTTAGACGCTCTCTAAGAAAGGATTTTACAAAACTCCTATCCAAAATATATATTTTTATCTGTTATCATATTTAGACTTCTAGACTCATTATCACAACAACACAAACTACACATATGTCAACCGTTGCTATGGTAACCATTGATGTGGTTAACTAAGTACAATAACATCATGCTAAAAGTTGGTTTTTAACAAAATAATTTCAGTAATGTTTATGAGTTTAGTATTTGGCATTATTCCGATTTCTATAATATTTCCATTGGCATTAGTTTAATAGTTTTTTTAAAGACTTATTACAGATTACAAATTAAGTATTTGTGAATGTGGAAAAAGAAAACTTTAGTGCGAGTGGGATTCGAACTGTGTCCCTTCCAATGCGGGGAAGTGCTCTAAGTCGCTAAACTATCGCACTGACCAACGGCCAAACCCAATCTCCACATCACAAAATTGTCTTTATGACCCCCGCCACCTGTCGGATGCAACGTATTTTGACCAGATCGGAAACGTTCTTAAGGAAGGCCAGGTTAAGAGTACTCTAAACCAACGAGCATGCACGAAAGCGCTAATGGAAGTAGATGAAGCGAAAGATGTGTGTCAGGATCGTCGCAAGTGGAGAGAAGTGGTCTCTGCCTACCCCTACGGGAAACAGGCGTGACAATATCTATGTATGATTTTATAAAATAACTACTCTTACTCTTGCTCACCCGGCGAACTTCGTATCGCCATATTTTTTTTTCGTAAATATTTTGCAATGAAAATCATTATGGTACTTATCGCTATTAAAAAATAGGGGCTGGCAGTAGAAGGGTGAAAATTTAGGGTTGTATGTATTTTTTAATGCAGAATAATAAAAAAAAATATCCAAAAAATAAAAAATAAATTTTTCGCTTGGATCACCCTTATCACTTAGGGGTATTAAAAATAGTTTACATTCTATTCTCAGACCAACTGAATATACATACAAAATTTCATAAGAATTGGTCAAGCCGTCTCGAAGGAGTATGGTGACAAACACTGACACGAGAATTGTATATATCAGATAATAACTTTTAACTCCGTACGTGAGCTTAATGATACTATTCAGAAAGAACGAGAGAAAAAAAGACAGTCAATGAGTTTTTCAAAAGAGATTTTGGTATTATTAGACACCTTGATACGTTGCGAAAAAACTAAACGAAATGAGTGCAAGAAAGCGTACTCTGCACTCATTTATAGTGAACACTTTTAATGCCTAATTGTGGATCTTCTCTGTTTTATACATCAACTACCTCTGTGGTGCAGCGCTAGTGTAAGCAACTGCTGATCATGCGGTCTCGGGTTCGATTCCTGGGTGTGGAGGGCTGTGTTATTGAGCTTTTTCGTAAAAAGAAATATTCTCAGTAGCTGCCCGGAGTTCGGAATGTGCCCGGTAGACGGCAATAGGCTCGCCCCCTATTACGTGGGACTTACACATAGCTGGTGAATCGTGGGCGTGTAATACACTTCTGCCATCCCCCTCGGGGAATACAGGCGTGATGCTATGATTTTGTTTATACATCAATGTTTTATAACACATCATTATACTAGGCTGTACGGCTTGATGGTGAGTAAGACAGTAAGTTTGCCACCCCCTGAGTGAGTTGACGTGGTAGCCTATAGACCAAAGGCAACCTTCACGAGTAATCCACCCTAAGAAAAGCTATATCCTATGGCTTTTAAGAATGAGGAATGAGGATATAGAGGAGATG
Source organism: Leucoma salicis (assembly GCA_948253155.1). Classification (NCBI taxonomy): domain Eukaryota; kingdom Metazoa; phylum Arthropoda; class Insecta; order Lepidoptera; family Erebidae; genus Leucoma; species Leucoma salicis. Next base: position 4,070,323 of record OX411812.1, read on the forward strand.
AGGAAGTGGTCAGTTAAAATAATAGGAAGGGAAAGAGTAATTTAAAGATAGAAACATACATATTTAGACTTTTCTGAATTAAGAATGTTAAATTTAATTTTATATTTGATATAGGATAGGTAGAGGTCGAATTTAGAATTTAAATCTTTAACGCTGACGATGTCGCGGGTATCAGGTAGTTATTATATAAACATATGGTGTACAATAAAGTGTAAATAAATAAGTAGCGACTGTTCAGCTCAAGTGCTGGCGGTTGATTGAGTAATTTTCTCTCTGGATTCAAACGGACCGTGTATAGTCGACATCGTGCCAAACTCAGATTTATCTCGGACCGGGAACATTCCTTCCGGGGATGTTTGTAGTCCGAACCTAACTATTAATATTAAAATTCATGGTGCAGGTGGCGTGGTGTGGTGGGGAGCGCGGGGTGTGTGGGAGCGGGCGGCGTGGCGGGGTGTGCTGGCGCGGGGCGCGCGTGTGCCGGCGCACGACTCGGCGTTCTGTCGGCGCGTGCGCGGGCCCGGCCTGCACGCGCGCACCTACTATCAGATCACGTACGTATCTACTGGCCGAGGCGGCGCGTGCGGCGCACGACTCGGCGTTCTGTCGGCGCGTGCGCGGGCCCGGCCTGCACGCGCGCACCTACTATCAGATCACGTACGTATCTACTGGCCGAGGCGGCGCGTGCGGCGCACGACTCGGCGTTCTGTCGGCGCGTGCGCGGGCCCGGCCTGCACGCGCGCACCTACTATCAGATCACGTACGTATCTACTGGCCGAGGCGGCGCGTGCGGCGCACGACTCGGCGTTCTGTCGGCGCGTGCGCGGGCCCGGCCTGCACGCGCGCACCTACTATCAGATCACGTACGTATCTACTGGCCGAGGCGGCGCGTGCGGCGCACGACTCGGCGTTCTGTCGGCGCGTGCGCGGGCCCGGCCTGCACGCGCGCACCTACTATCAGATCACGTACGTATCTACTGGCCGAGGCGGCGCGTGCGGCGCACGACTCGGCGTTCTGTCGGCGCGTGCGCGGGCCCGGCCTGCACGCGCGCACCTACTATCAGATCACGTACGTATCTACTGGCCGAGGCGGCGCGTGCGGCGCACGACTCGGCGTTCTGTCGGCGCGTGCGCGGGCCCGGCCTGCACGCGCGCACCTACTATCAGATCACGTACGTATCTACTGGCCGAGGCGGCGCGTGCGGCGCACGACTCGGCGTTCTGTCGGCGCGTGCGCGGGCCCGGCCTGCACGCGCGCACCTACTATCAGATCACGTACGTATCTACTGGCCGAGGCGGCGCGTGCGGCGCACGACTCGGCGTTCTGTCGGCGCGTGCGCGGGCCCGGCCTGCACGCGCGCACCTACTATCAGATCACGTACGTATCTACTGGCCGAGGCGGCGCGTGCGGCGCACGACTCGGCGTTCTGTCGGCGCGTGCGCGGGCCCGGCCTGCACGCGCGCACCTACTATCAGATCACGTACGTATCTACTGGCCGAGGCGGCGCGTGCGGCGCACGACTCGGCGTTCTGTCGGCGCGTGCGCGGGCCCGGCCTGCACGCGCGCACCTACTATCAGATCACGTACGTATCTACTGGCCGAGGCGGCGCGTGCGGCGCACGACTCGGCGTTCTGTCGGCGCGTGCGCGGGCCCGGCCTGCACGCGCGCACCTACTATCAGATCACGTACGTATCTACTGGCCGAGGCGGCGCGTGCGGCGCACGACTCGGCGTTCTGTCGGCGCGTGCGCGGGCCCGGCCTGCACGCGCGCACCTACTATCAGATCACGTACGTATCTACTGGCCGAGGCGGCGCGTGCGGCGCACGACTCGGCGTTCTGTCGGCGCGTGCGCGGGCCCGGCCTGCACGCGCGCACCTACTATCAGATCACGTACGTATCTACTGGCCGAGGCGGCGCGTGCGGCGCACGACTCGGCGTTCTGTCGGCGCGTGCGCGGGCCCGGCCTGCACGCGCGCACCTACTATCAGATCACGTACGTATCTACTGGCCGAGGCGGCGCGTGCGGCGCACGACTCGGCGTTCTGTCGGCGCGTGCGCGGGCCCGGCCTGCACGCGCGCACCTACTATCAGATCACGTACGTATCTACTGGCCGAGGCGGCGCGTGCGGCGCACGACTCGGCGTTCTGTCGGCGCGTGCGCGGGCCCGGCCTGCACGCGCGCACCTACTATCAGATCACGTACGTATCTACTGGCCGAGGCGGCGCGTGCGGCGCACGACTCGGCGTTCTGTCGGCGCGTGCGCGGGCCCGGCCTGCACGCGCGCACCTACTATCAGATCACGTACGTATCTACTGGCCGAGGCGGCGCGTGCGGCGCACGACTCGGCGTTCTGTCGGCGCGTGCGCGGGCCCGGCCTGCACGCGCGCACCTACTATCAGATCACGTACGTATCTACTGGCCGAGGCGGCGCGTGCGGCGCACGACTCGGCGTTCTGTCGGCGCGTGCGCGGGCCCGGCCTGCACGCGCGCACCTACTATCAGATCACGTACGTATCTACTGGCCGAGGCGGCGCGTGCGGCGCACGACTCGGCGTTCTGTCGGCGCGTGCGCGGGCCCGGCCTGCACGCGCGCACCTACTATCAGATCACGTACGTATCTACTGGCCGAGGCGGCGCGTGCGGCGCACGACTCGGCGTTCTGTCGGCGCGTGCGCGGGCCCGGCCTGCACGCGCGCACCTACTATCAGATCACGTACGTATCTACTGGCCGAGGCGGCGCGTGCGGCGCACGACTCGGCGTTCTGTCGGCGCGTGCGCGGGCCCGGCCTGCACGCGCGCACCTACTATCAGATCACGTACGTATCTACTGGCCGAGGCGGCGCGTGCGGCGCACGACTCGGCGTTCTGTCGGCGCGTGCGCGGGCCCGGCCTGCACGCGCGCACCTACTATCAGATCACGTACGTATCTACTGGCCGAGGCGGCGCGTGCGGCGCACGACTCGGCGTTCTGTCGGCGCGTGCGCGGGCCCGGCCTGCACGCGCGCACCTACTATCAGATCACGTACGTATCTACTGGCCGAGGCGGCGCGTGCGGCGCACGACTCGGCGTTCTGTCGGCGCGTGCGCGGGCCCGGCCTGCACGCGCGCACCTACTATCAGATCACGTACGTATCTACTGGCCGAGGCGGCGCGTGCGGCGCACGACTCGGCGTTCTGTCGGCGCGTGCGCGGGCCCGGCCTGCACGCGCGCACCTACTATCAGATCACGTACGTATCTACTGGCCGAGGCGGCGCGTGCGGCGCACGACTCGGCGTTCTGTCGGCGCGTGCGCGGGCCCGGCCTGCACGCGCGCACCTACTATCAGATCACGTACGTATCTACTGGCCGAGGCGGCGCGTGCGGCGCACGACTCGGCGTTCTGTCGGCGCGTGCGCGGGCCCGGCCTGCACGCGCGCACCTACTATCAGATCACGTACGTATCTACTGGCCGAGGCGGCGCGTGCGGCGCACGACTCGGCGTTCTGTCGGCGCGTGCGCGGGCCCGGCCTGCACGCGCGCACCTACTATCAGATCACGTACGTATCTACTGGCCGAGGCGGCGCGTGCGGCGCACGACTCGGCGTTCTGTCGGCGCGTGCGCGGGCCCGGCCTGCACGCGCGCACCTACTATCAGATCACGTACGTATCTACTGGCCGAGGCGGCGCGTGCGGCGCACGACTCGGCGTTCTGTCGGCGCGTGCGCGGGCCCGGCCTGCACGCGCGCACCTACTATCAGATCACGTACGTATCTACTGGCCGAGGCGGCGCGTGCGGCGCACGACTCGGCGTTCTGTCGGCGCGTGCGCGGGCCCGGCCTGCACGCGCGCACCTACTATCAGATCACGTACGTATCTACTGGCCGAGGCGGCGCGTGCGGCGCACGACTCGGCGTTCTGTCGGCGCGTGCGCGGGCCCGGCCTGCACGCGCGCACCTACTATCAGATCACGTACGTATCTACTGGCCGAGGCGGCGCGTGCGGCGCACGACTCGGCGTTCTGTCGGCGCGTGCGCGGGCCCGGCCTGCACGCGCGCACCTACTATCAGATCACGTACGTATCTACTGGCCGAGGCGGCGCGTGCGGCGCACGACTCGGCGTTCTGTCGGCGCGTGCGCGGGCCCGGCCTGCACGCGCGCACCTACTATCAGATCACGTACGTATCTACTGGCCGAGGCGGCGCGTGCGGCGCACGACTCGGCGTTCTGTCGGCGCGTGCGCGGGCCCGGCCTGCACGCGCGCACCTACTATCAGATCACGTACGTATCTACTGGCCGAGGCGGCGCGTGCGGCGCACGACTCGGCGTTCTGTCGGCGCGTGCGCGGGCCCGGCCTGCACGCGCGCACCTACTATCAGATCACGTACGTATCTACTGGCCGAGGCGGCGCGTGCGGCGCACGACTCGGCGTTCTGTCGGCGCGTGCGCGGGCCCGGCCTGCACGCGCGCACCTACTATCAGATCACGTACGTATCTACTGGCCGAGGCGGCGCGTGCGGCGCACGACTCGGCGTTATGTCGGCGCGTGCGCGGGCCCGGCCTGCACGCGCGCACCTACTATCAGATCACGTACGTATCTACGGGCCGAGACGGCGCGTGCGGCGCACGACTCGGCGTTCTGTGTTAATTGTATGTTTGTAAAATTTCCTGCTATACAGAAATATTCCTTTTAATAGACGGTTCTCTTTAAAAAAAATATTTGTTCCAGGAGCGGTCAAGCTTTGGCAGCTGTCTGTGCTCGGGCGGAACTGGAGGCGTTATCGGCTTGGGTCACGGAGATAGAGCATGCGATTGAACGTCCTCTGAGGGACTATGAACACTTCGTCGACGCGTGTTTCGGACCGTTCTCTGTTCAAATCGCTAAGGTATATGAAAAGTGTCTATTTAGTCAGAATTATACTGATTCCAATATTAATGGGTCACCTTGGAGGGGAGTACCAACTTTATAATGAAAAACGACGTATAAGTATAGTACGCATTCCTGCTGTTGCGTTTGCGGTGAATGAGAACTTCGAAGGCTCAAATCGTATCGTCATCGTCTCTATTATAATTCCTCTCTACTTCCTATCCTCGTGTTGCTAGCATCTATGCTAGAGTAGCCGAATAGAATAACCGAATAAAAAAATGTCCTAATAATGCCTTCAACAGACAGGTGCCTACAAGCAGTTAGAAAAAGAGTGTCATGATTTAACGGCATCTCTACGGGAAAAGGCAGCTACTAGGAGACGCGATCTGGCTCTTGCGCTAAGTGATGCGGCCAGGGCGAGAGTACGAATGACATCACAAGATCTCACGGTACGTTGATCACATCTCTCAATTAATGTAACTCATCACACCTCTCGTCCTGCTGCTCGTCCTACCCGGCGATCCATCTTTTGTCGGTTTTTTTAACGCGAGTCAAAGGAGAGACAATACGAGAGCGAGTGACCGGAAACACTCGCGATGAACGTATTTCGTTGCGAGCACTCGTGTCGTTCGCGTGAGTTTATGTAATTTACCCAGTTCATTTAAAAGAATAGGTGAACGATAAAATATTAAATTTTATTAAATTATTAGATGATGAGTCTGATATTGAGTCCAAAATAAAATATTATACAGTATAAATATTTCTATTCTTATTTTTGTCAAATAGTGCCGCCTAGCACGATAATTCTGCCAAAGACAAATAATTATTGGAGACGCGTGTGCATAATGTTATGAGCAAAGTTTGACTAGCAATTTGGTCACATTAGTACTTATCAAATTTTAAAAGCCGATAGCCCGATATAAACAAAAATATTATAAAAAGACATCACACCTGTGTCCCCCGAGGGGGTAGACATAAGTGTATTACACACCCACGGTTCGCGAACTATGTTTAAGTCCCACGTAATAGGGGGCGAGCCTATTGCCGACTGCTGGGCATTTTTGCAAACTCCGGGCTGCCACTGAGAAAGTTTCTTTCTACGAAAAAGGCCAATAACACTGCCCGACACGGGGATTGAACCCGTGACCTCATGATCAGCAATCGCTCATACTACTGCTGCACCAAAGAGGCAGTTACAGACATAAAAATATGTATTGTGTGTTCAAAACGCGCACGCTGCCACAATCTCGTCCGTTGCAAGGCGAGTACTGGAAATATGCCGTTACAATGGGGAGTGCGTGGCCGCCACGGCAATATAGGCGGCAACGCGAGGTCCACTACAAGGAGCATAGTGTGGTTGAGGCATTATGTTTAACTAATGTTTTATTCAATATTTTAAATATTTTTTGGCTATATCTCTGATTTCTGATATTAGTAGCAAAGCAAATGTATACCTGTTTTAATTTTAATCAAGAGCAATGGAACAAAAGAAGTTTCATAAACAAAAACATCTGAGAAATGAAACGGTGCGCAGCGGCTTCACAATACTCTCGGTATAGTTGAGTCCATCAGCAACGGTTACCACTTACCATTAGCTGGGCCGTGGCTCATCTGCCATCATAAGCAATAAAAAAAATCGAATATTAAGAACGAACGAACAAACATACAAAATTAAAAAAGGCTGTATCCAGAGATGCCTAAGGCTGTCTACACAACGGGGCCGCCGGCACGTACCCGGCGGCTTAGTGTCGGCGGGCTTTAGTAGTTGCGAGTCGAACAATTTTGCCGGCGGCATGACTGTCCCGGCATGTAGCGTCCACAATTTGTAATGGCCAAGTGCGCAGAGAGATTACGCGTTTCTTTCGAATTAAAGAGCAGTTGTTACAGTACTAGTAAAAGATTAAGTGATATAATAGTAGTGAATAGTCATTAACCTGTACTTATTTTGAATATTTACTGAATATCGTTGGACATAGAATAGCTAAACCAGACACAAAATACAGAAAAGCAATTCTACCATTAGATGATTGTCAATAATGTTAAAACATCTTGCCTTTTAATTCATTCAGTAGCCTATGCGACATTTTCATATAGTAGTTGTTTTGAATGATATACATAGGTCTATTAGTTTCATAACTTTTTGTTGTCCCATTCTAGAATGATTTTTGTTGATAAAAATCATTGACACATCACTATTCCTTGAAAGCCGGCGGGCAACTGAATTGAATGAGCGGAGAGTCGGAGAGGCGTGCCATCAGGTAATACGCGCCGGCGCAACCCGTCGGCAAGATAATTTCAGAATAAGGCCGCTAGCCTTGCCCGGCGGGTTGAGCCGTCGCCGCCGGGCTGGCGGCTTAGGTGTGTAGACAGGCTAATGTACATATACGGCTCTGTTGCAGTTTTATAATAGTACGGATAGCTTGGATTAATGTAACATGTTCATACGTAGCGGTGCGTGCACGCGTGTGCACAAGAGCTGGCGCGAGCGGCGGGAAGCGCGGCGCGCTCTGACGAGTGGTGGGCAGCGCGCGGACTGGACGTCGGTGACTGGCACGCGCTCGCCGCCAACACGCTCGTCGAGGTACTGGCGTTATATATCTCAGTTTAATATAAACGTGGCCCTTTATACATTAAAACTATGTTTATGGCTTCATGGTAACAGCTGCTAGTAACCTAGCAATTATTATGGCATAAAGTGGTTTTTAATACGCAGGATAAAATTTTAACTAGTGCGCAAAATTTTTTGATGGTTCTATATCAGAACACATTTCCATAATTTTTTTTTATCCGACTTGAAACCAGTAAAATATGGACACCAATCTTACGAGGAGCTCGAAGCTCTATTTTCTGCATTTTGATGGTCCTAAGCTAATGAAAGTATGAAGGAAAAATTGGAACTACTCTTACAAATAACTTCAGGTCACGACCTAAACTTAAAAAGTTTAGTTCGAACCTGATAAAATTAGAGGTCAGTAACCCGCATAGATACCTACGCGTCGGTGCATTGATCGAGCGCTGACGTAGGTATCTACAGAAGCGCGTGTGACCATAAAATCTGTTTCAAAGGTAAACACCTTTCGTTAGCGATAACTTTATTTTTTAGTACAGGACGGACCATGTATTTGTTAACATTTTAAAAATAAATAACAATAAAACCATAGGATTTATTCTTAAAATTATTTATTTAAAATATAGCCAATAGGCGGGAAATTACTTTTTGAAAATAATATCATCTAAATCGTCATCCATCTCGTCTTTGGCATTCTTCTAAACGCACACGGAAATTTTCAAAGACTCTTCGGCAAAGAGTGTGTGAAATAGAAGACATCTCTTCTCTAATCTTAAGTTTTAATTGAAGCAGTGTTTTTGGCTGGTGAGCGTATACACGATTCTTCAAATATCGCCATAAAAAGAAATCTGCTGGCGTCAAATCGGGACTCCTGGGGGGCCACATGATGTCGCCTCTCCTCGAAATCAGTTTTTCCAGGAACATTTGTTTAACTACGGGCAAGGACTCGTTTGAAGTGTGGCAAGTGGCTCCGTTTCTCTGCTGCCACGTGTTTCGATTGTAGCCAGCAAATTCCTGTAGCTGTGGTGGTAAAAACTCACGTAACATTTTTATATATTCCGTAGAGTTAACGGTGATGGTACGCGTATATAGGGCCCAATGATTCCTGTAGCTGAAATTGCTGCCCATACAGTTAACTTTGGTGAATGAAGGGGCATTTCATGTTTAGTTTTAGAATTTTCGCTGCTCCAATATCTGCAGTTCTGTTTATTAACGTGGCCGTTAAGGTGTGGTGATTTAAGTCGTGTAAATTGTACTCAACACGAAACATGCGCCTTACAATAATGGGCGAATCATTGTTCTTGTAAAAATTCTTTACGCAAAAGGCGCGCTGCGGTCCCGTGAACCGATCCATTGTGACTAAATTTCCGAAAAACGAGCTAACGACTAAGCTCTCCCCCGCGCCTCGCACCGCTAGAGTTTGCGCGGGAAATGAAATTTAAATTTAAACAAATTCATGACCCATCCTGTACTAAGCCATATCAAAATAAAAAATACATGTTTATTAAAATTTACTTACGTTTATTTTCTCAAAATTTGCGTACTGGTTAAAAAATTACTCTGTATAAAGTGTATTATAATAAATAGGTGTTCGACGCCGAGGTATTAGTTGCGTTGGAGGCGAACGAGGCGCGACTGCCGCTGGAGCGTGGCGAGGCCGAGCGGCAGTGGGCGGCGCGGTGCGGCCGGGACACGGCGCCGCCCGACGTGCTGGCTGAGCGGGACGACTGGGGCGCCGCCGCGAGTGAGTCGGGTACTATGTTAAATCTACTACTGATGGTAACACGAATGACCAGCTCGGCCGGGGAACTAATATGCACTTACGTAATAAAATCCCAAGAGCCAACGACGGCCAGACCTTCGTTATTTTATTGAATTCATTTGTCAGAGCTTATGGATTTCAAGCCAATACATGATGTGATTATAAACCTGCGTTCTTCAGAAAAGGAAAATAAAAACATTAAAAAAAAATTTTTGGAAAATCCAAAAGTGCACGCCTCATACGTTCATTTTTCACAATAAAATTGATCAGTAATTTAAATTGAATAAGTTACTATAAATAATGTATTGATCTTACTAAGTAGTTTTCAATCAATCACTACTGTTGTTCTCATGTCTTATATAGATGGCGCTAATTTTAAGAAGTGGTGGTTCTATAGAAGTAGTTCTCACTAAATAGGGTAGATAGCGCTGGTTTTAGTGTATGATCGAATCGACCATACATATTCAATCTATGTTTTTTGTTTATTTCATAAAAATTAAACCACATCGAATCAGACCGTGAAAAGTGATAGGGTTCTGTTCTTAACTATATGGAAGCGTAAGAGAAAAAAAAAGACTCGATTAGTAAAGTATTTCGGTCGTTATCGTGTTAACAAACATACAGGATCCGCACATACAGACACATGGACGTCAAAGACAAATTTTTTTTAAACAGTTTTTTAACTAATTAGGTATTTTTATATATATTTTTAGCATTTGACATGCTTAGCAACATACATTAAACACAAAGTGAAAAATGTGAAATCGAAAATAATCGTTTTTTAACTAGTTTAAATAACAAAAATGGCATCAAACATATCATGAGTGTTTAAAATAGTGTTTTTTCTTGTCTGGCAACGGGATAGGGATTATCAATTAACACAGGAAAGGTACGGAGGGTGTGTACTGCAAGCTGTACATCATCAGTTTACTGCAGTGGAACGTCCTAAATGGCGCGCCTCCGCCGAAGATGTGTGGGTTACTCTTACACTAAAAAAAACAACTCGAGAATCATACACAAAACTTCACATTTGTACCTTATACCTTTGTAAAGAAAACTTAGGTAATTCTTTTAATAAGCAATTACAAAACTTTTCGGAGAAACTATCTATCATTGGTAGCTCTTGTCCGCGCGATTTATTTTTAGTAATGGGTGATTTTACTTTAACTAACATTGACTGGAATATTGAGACTAGCTGCTTACAGCCTAACGGGATCGTGGGCGAATCACATGTATTATTCTTTGATACTTTGGCACAGTATAACCTCAACCAATTTAATTTTAATACAAATATCAATCATAGAATATTAGATTACGTTTTGTGTAACATTGACCTACGCGTATCGGCATGCAGCGACCCTTTAGTACCGGAGGACCTTTACCATAAGTCATTAGAATTTAATATAAACTGTATTCAAGACGATTCACTCGGTGTTAACCGTAGACTTATATATTTTTACGACAAAGCAGATTACATAGCTATTTCTTCCTCATTAAATAAAATAGACTGGGAACGTGACTTAAATAATAAGCCTCTGGACTCTGGACCATGCCCTTGACTTATTTTATGACCACTTATATAATATCAGAGACTATTATACTCCTCATAAAATAATCACTTCTTCTTCGTTCCCACCTATATAGCTAGCTGCTCATTTAAAAAAATGTTAAAAGAAAAATATAAATACAAAAAGAAATATCAAATTTATGGTAATGCGGATGACCTTGACACGTTTTGTCTTCTTCGATCTAGGGCCAAATGATTAGAACAGGAATGTTACATCAATTATATACGACGTTCGGAAGACGCAATTATTAAGGACCCCAAAATGTTTTGGTCGTTTGTCAAATCAAACAATAAGAGTTCTAACTCACTTCCATCTACGTTACACTATTATGGGCAGTCGGCAAATACTGGCGAAGGAGTTTGTAATCTTTTTGCTTCGTATTTTCAATCCACTTTTCTTTCTCCATCGTCACATAGCAATACCCTAAATTATTCACCTTTAAATTCTCTTGCGGTACAGAACATCTAGTATTTGCAAAGTACAAATTAGTGAAGAGTCAGTGTTAAAACTACTTGAGTCGTTAGATTTAAATAAAGGTGCAGGACCAGACCTAATTGTACTTATATTTAGATATTTTTATATTTATTTTTAGCATTTGACATGCTTAGCACTATACTAAACACAAAGTGAAAAATGTGAAATCGAAAATCCTGCTCGTGACTGTTATTTTCGATTTCACATTTTTCACTTTGTGTTTAATGTAATTGTACCTATCTTTGCTGTTAGATGTGCTAAATCTCTGTCAGTGCCACTAACTATTATATACAAGCAATCCGTCACAGAGGGAATTGTACCTAGAATTTGGAAATCTGTATTTATTACCCCAATACACAAAAATGGTAGGAAGAATGATGTTAAGAACTACAGACCTATATCCAAATTATGCCATTTTGGCTAAAATACATGAACGCCTTGTGTATTCTCAATTGTATCAATCGCTATCAACATATTTTATTATTCCTGAACAGCATGGATTCTTAAAGATGCGTTCAACTTCGTCTAACCTATTATCTTTTATATATTTTGTTACAGCCAGTATGGATTCCGGTGGACAAGTTGACGCTATTTTTACTGATTATAGTAAATCATTTGATCGTATTAATCATCAAATATTACTGCAAAAGCTCCTTTTCGCTGGAATCCATGGTAATCTATGCTTTACCTCCTACATCGAGAATCGACCCCAAGCAGTGGCAGTGAACGGTTTCACCTCACTCTGGAATAAAGTCCCTTCTGGAGTGCCCCAGGGATTATTACTGGGACCTCTACTTTTTAATATTTTTATAAATGATGTAGCCTATTGTTTTCAACATTCTAATTTCCTTCTATACGCCGATGATATGAATGTATTTAAAAAAAATTATGTGCTTGATGATTCCAGGCTTCTACAAGAAGACTTGGAACGCTTAGAACAATACTGCTTTGCCAATAAACTAGACCTGAATTTTGTTAAATGTCACTCCATAAATGATAAATGTCACTCGTAAACTTAATCTCGTAATAACGCCATATAAATTGAAAGATCAGGTACTACAGCAGGTAGATGAAATTTGTGATCTTGGTGTCTTGCATCATTCTAAGCTGACCTATGAAAGACACGTAGATCAGATCGCTAAAAAGGCTAATAAAACTATGGGCTTTGTACTTCGTTCAAGTTCACAATTTAACAATGTTAAAGTAATTAAGATCCTCTATTGTTAGTATGTAGTATTCTCGAGTATTGCTCATAAGTATGGAATCCGCGTTACAATGTGTATATTGACAGGATTGAGTCTATACAGCGAAGATTCATGAAATTTCTACAGTATAAATCAGGAACCATTGATTACAACTATGAGGCAAGATGTTGTAGACACCATATTCTACCTTGCAGGAAAGAAGAAAAATTACTGACGTTGTTTTCCTAGTTAAAATTGCTCAAAACATTGTGTACTTACTTTCTAAAATTAATTTGAGGATACCTCACAGAACCTTAAGACAGCCTAATGTTTGGACATCCCACAGTGTGCATCTAATTACAGACAGAATTTTTTCTTTATTCACGCTGCAAAAATAATAAATAATATAGTGGTCAGTATGATTTGTTTACATCTACAATGCAACACTTTAAAAATACCATGGCGAATACATGGTTTAATGGTTCTCAAACTTAGGGCCGGTTGTTTCAAAAGATTGATTATCGTAACATACGTACGTCAAAAAATAACGATTACGAACGATATTTAACGTACGTTAAGTACAAAGTGTTGTTTCATTGCATAAAAAACCAGTCGTCAAAGTTACTAGGGATGCCAGCACAAACCGACGTATTTTGGTAAGAAAAATAGATGGGAGAATTTTCTATTATGGCAACATTTGCCCGTATACGTCAGTTTATCTGTTTTTATGGTTTTTAGCATGGAAGTAATATGTAATGTATATAAGTATATACTATATACATATTACTTATTTATTTTATTATTTACGACGCGAATGGCAAAACTTCGAATTATTTCTTTATGTTTATATAGTTGTGAATTGTGACAATATTATTAGGCAATATGAAGAAAAATAAGCTAAGACCAACCGAGGACTTTAGGTCTGTTGGAGAAATATTACTTTTCTGTGACTAATTTTATATCGTCTGCGATAAGATGTGTTAACACTTCCTTTATTAGGTATACCGGGTACACGATACCTTGCAATTAATTCATCCCAAAAGTTTAGGTTGTTAACGTGTTTTAAATCCTTTTTTCTTCCTTCCTACATTGTTTGTATTATCGCCAGATGAACAACTATCGTCGACTAAAGACGAATACAAAAGAGAGTCCATAATGTTGTAGTTGTGTTTGTTATACACATCCATAGTAGCTATATAGTCTTTAGTAAGTATATACTCTTTGCTATATACTGAAAGTATATAAGTACTATATCTATGGTTAGAACCAACGAAAGTGACGATAACCAATGTGAGGGACATCTGTTACCGTAATCGTTATTATTTAACGTACGTTAAGGATCTCATTTCGTGAAACAACGCTTTTTTTGGTTTAACAATGGTTAACTCCATTTTTGACGTTTACACGTGCGTCAAGTATAGCTGAAACAACCCGCCCTTATTGTTAGTTAGTTATCTTTTTTCTTTTTTTCATTTGTAATGGCGTGGTTTGCCCTAGTTTTTGTTCTTCGAACCTAAACGATAATATTAATTTAAGTTTGTCTTAATTTCTAATCAGGTATTTTCTAACAAATTAGCTATTTTATAGAATCTTATATGTGAAAACATATAATTGGCGTTTAGAGTTTAATTAGTTTTATAATCTGTAATAATTCACTGTTTGTTTTCCGAAAATAAAATAAATAAATAAATATATTATTTTACAAGTGCAATATATGATAAATACTTTGGAAAATCCAAAAGTGCACGCCTCATAATCTCCATTTTAAACAATAAAATTGATTATTTGATAAGTAACTAATAATGGGTCTTACTAATTAGTTTTCAATAAATCACATAGATAGCACTAATTTCAAAAAGTACTAAGTTGGTTCTCATGTCTTATACGCCATCTAGCGCAAATTTTAAGTACTACTATTGGTCTCTAGAAGTAGTTTTCACGAAATAAGGTATAACGCTGGTTTTAGTGTAGTGTACCATCGAATCGAGCATAAATATTCACCATTTTTTTGTTTATTTAATAACAATTAAACCACATCGATTCAAACCGTGAAAAGTGATAGGGCTCTATTCGTAATTATACTGAAGCGTAAAATAAAAAAAAGACTCGGATTAGTAAAGTATTTCGGTCGTTATCGTGTTAACTTACATTATCCGAACATACCTACAACACACGGGCGTCCAAGACAGAACTTATTTAAACAGTTTTTAACTAGTTTAAATAATAAAAATGCCATTAAAAATATCATGAGTGTTAAAAATTGTGTCTTTTCTTGATATGTGTGTGTATATATTATTTTATAAGTGCAATATATGATAAATAGAGACATTTTAAGTTTGATAAATCAGTTGTTCTGCGTGAAGTGAGAGTAGTACCCACCTCAACGCTTCGCTTATGAGACGTGCAATAACACAAAGTGTGAAAATGTGAAATCGGAAATAACAGTCACGAGCAGGATTTTTTACACTTTGTGTGTAATGTGATTGATGTTGATGCCACTCGACTTCAATAATGTTCATCGACTAGTATACAGTATCTGATATAAATGAAGATTTTGACCGATAGGAGTTGCGAAATTTTGACGCTAGCAATCTACGAAACTATATATGTACCACTTGAAACAATGCTCATCTGAAAAATCCAACCATACTTCAACCAAACAATAATGTCTGCGTATTGGAAAATGACAAATACCACTTTGAGTAGTTGGAAGCTCTCCAACTACCAAGTTATGTCAGTTATTCACTCAAAACCCAATCAGGTATGTAAATATTATGTCAAATTATTGCACATAATTTTCCTAAAGAACAAATTATTTGTGAATGTGGAAAAAGAGAACTTAACTGCGAGTGGGATTCGAATTGGAAGGGCAACCAATCCGGGATGTGCTCTTCGCTATTGGAAGGGACGCAAGTTCGAATCCCGCTCGCAGTAAAGTTATCTTTCTCCACATTCACAAATAATTTGTTCTTTAAAGTAGCGCTCAGCATGTTAAGTCCTAAAATACAGATCAAAATTATTTTCTTAATATAACATAGCATCACGCCTGTATTCCCCGAAGGGGTAGGCAGAGGTGTATTACACACCCACGATGCGCCAGCTATTTATAAAGTCCCACGTAATAGGGGGCGACTGCTACTGAGAATTTTTATTTTTACGAAAAAGCTCAATAACATTACAATACCATACATACCGACCACTCATTTTCCTAATATTATTCGTAATTGTATAAATTTGGGTTATTTTTTTTTTGAAACTGATGGAGAAGGCGGTATTGATGACGATCAAGCCACGGACTGGAGTAGTAGTGACGAAGATAATAAAAATATCGACCACAATGATGAAAATTATGGAAATGATAGAATATTTTTTTACATGTAATATTTAATTATTTTTTTGTACTTTTGTAATAGATATAGCTATAAATAGGCTATGGACGTAAAAAAAATATGTTTTTCTTAAACGATCGCAATAGACTAAAGTTGACTAAACGCCTATCTCACTCTCATCCGCTTGAACAGTTGTTGCCTCGTGCGCCTACAGCAGATTTTCAATGTGTCTGGCAAGATGTAAAAACCATTCAAACTGTCCGGCTTTTGAGGTAGCACTATTTAAAAGCTGGATTTTATATATGTTGCTTGGGGACCTCCCAAGCAACATATATAAAATCCAGCTAGTTATTGAAGTTTAGTGGCAGGGGGTTGCAACCGCACTAAGCACCGCACTACCTGTTACCTGCCCAAGTAACCACAATCCAAACTCCATACTTGCTGATCGTTCTTACCTGTGTTGGGGACATGCACAGAGGAGCTTTCAGCTTTTATAAAATAACAAAGGTCTGATCGTCGTTGGCTCTTACTCAACTGCGTAGTAGTCAAAACCGATCTTTGTGTCTTTGAAGTTGGCTGCAGGACGCAGCTATTTTTGTGTCGCAAGGCATGTGCGTCTCCTACATTAATCGAAAAATGTTCGATTATAATTTAACGATTGTAATTGATAATCATAATCATTTATCGATCGTACTAAAAGATGTTGACTTCTATATCTAGATTAAAGCTTATTCATTCAAATCGCTTGTGTACTTTTTATTAAATCTAAAAATAATAAATAGAACCTAAACAATTAGATATGAAAACAGTATAATCTCATTCGATTGTTTTGTTAATCGATTTGGTTGAATTTTGAATTGGTTATCAGCACTAATCGTATGATTCCGTTACAAAAAAAGAGACACAAAGATATGTTGTGAGTGTGACTACTATAAAGGTCAATGTACAGACACCGGGTCCTACAGTTTTTTTAGGTAGATTATTGGTAAAATATTTGACTTCAAATCGAGACACGTTTACTATATTTTGTGTAGTTATTGAACGTGATAATTTGAATACACAGCGCCAGGCCCGTGGAGCGAGTGGGGCGGCACGGCGCTGCCGCGTGTGACGGCGCCGACACTGGAGCTGGGCGCCTTCAGCCCGCGCGCGCCCCCGCACCCCCCCGTGCCGCACCCCGCCGCCGTCGCGCTCGTGCTGCACAACCGGTACGTCGCCTGCCGCGTCACCTGAGTACACTATGCCACTTGGGCGCCTCCAGCCCGTGTGCGCCCCCGCAACCCCCCGTGCCACACCCCGCCGCCGTCGCGCTCGTGCTGCACAACCGGTACGTCGCCTGCCGCGTCACCTGAGTACACTATGCCACTTGGGCGCCTCCAGCCCGTGTGCGCCCCCGCAACCCCCCGTGCCACACCCCGCCGCCGTCGCGCTCGTGCTGCACAACCGGTACGTCGCCTGCCGCGTCACCTGAGTACACTATGCCACTTGGGCGCCTCCAGCCCGTGTGCGCCCCCGCAACCCCCCGTGCCACACCCCGCCGCCGTCGCGCTCGTGCTGCACAACCGGTACGTCGCCTGCCGCGTCACCTGAGTACACTATGCCACTTGGGCGCCTCCAGCCCGTGTGCGCCCCCGCAACCCCCCGTGCCACACCCCGCCGCCGTCGCGCTCGTGCTGCACAACCGGTACGTCGCCTGCCGCGTCACCTGAGTACACTATGCCACTTGGGCGCCTCCAGCCCGTGTGCGCCCCCGCAACCCCCCGTGCCACACCCCGCCGCCGTCGCGCTCGTGCTGCACAACCGGTACGTCGCCTGCCGCGTCACCTGAGTACACTATGCCACTTGGGCGCCTCCAGCCCGTGTGCGCCCCCGCAACCCCCCGTGCCACACCCCGCCGCCGTCGCGCTCGTGCTGCACAACCGGTACGTCGCCTGCCGCGTCACCTGAGTACACTATGCCACTTGGGCGCCTCCAGCCCGTGTGCGCCCCCGCAACCCCCCGTGCCACACCCCGCCGCCGTCGCGCTCGTGCTGCACAACCGGTACGTCGCCTGCCGCGTCACCTGAGTACACTATGCCACTTGGGCGCCTCCAGCCCGTGTGCGCCCCCGCAACCCCCCGTGCCACACCCCGCCGCCGTCGCGCTCGTGCTGCACAACCGGTACGTCGCCTGCCGCGTCACCTGAGTACACTATGCCACTTGGGCGCCTCCAGCCCGTGTGCGCCCCCGCAACCCCCCGTGCCACACCCCGCCGCCGTCGCGCTCGTGCTGCACAACCGGTACGTCGCCTGCCGCGTCACCTGAGTACACTATGCCACTTGGGCGCCTCCAGCCCGTGTGCGCCCCCGCAACCCCCCGTGCCACACCCCGCCGCCGTCGCGCTCGTGCTGCACAACCGGTACGTCGCCTGCCGCGTCACCTGAGTACACTATGCCACTTGGGCGCCTCCAGCCCGTGTGCGCCCCCGCAACCCCCCGTGCCACACCCCGCCGCCGTCGCGCTCGTGCTGCACAACCGGTACGTCGCCTGCCGCGTCACCTGAGTACACTATGCCACTTGGGCGCCTCCAGCCCGTGTGCGCCCCCGCAACCCCCCGTGCCACACCCCGCCGCCGTCGCGCTCGTGCTGCACAACCGGTACGTCGCCTGCCGCGTCACCTGAGTACGCTATGCCACATGGGCGCCTCCAGCCCGCGCAACGTCACTGAGAGTACCTCTATGTCATTTCTCGTTCAGCCCGTGCAATGCTTTCAATTATATTTTAGATGCACATCCTTTCACTTAATATGTCTATGTACCTCCATTTCTAATGTAGATAGTTTGATGCACGTCATGATATTTGAAACAAACTAATAAATCTCATAATAAATTTCGTGTTTACAGAGAATCTGATAACCCAATACCGTTAGATTCAGAACTTTGCGCAGAGATTCTCAGAAGTTTGGAAGATGCACCTGACTGTGATGATAAACGAGGTAACTATGTTCTATACTTCTATATAAATACTAGCTGTTACCCGCGACTTCGTCCGTGAGTAATTTCATAAAAATAAATAAAGCAACCCTTGAAATTGTCGGTAATACAGTGCTGCAGTACTCGGGGTTGGAACTTCATTACTGAAATGCTAGATGGCGTTGAAGTTGCTAGATTTTGAGATTTTGTGACAAACAATTTTTTTTATTTTTCGTATTTTTTTTAATAAAAAGTATCCTATGTTACTTCTAATACCTCCGAGAATATGTGTACAAAGTTTCATGATGATCGGTTAAGTAGTTTTTACGTGAAAGCGTAACAAACAAACTTACATTCACATTTATAATATTAGTATGATGTGAACTCTGTTTCTAATTTGTTATTTTTTTCTAAAATTTTATGATTGGTAGTAAGATGATGCCAATTCTGCCAAAATCTTTGTCTGTCTTGTGAGGTGCTTTTCGAACTCTAGAACGGCTTAACTGATATGAAAATCGTTTAGTACTCATAATTGGATACATAATAGACTATATATATATCTTTCTCTTCTTATAGTCCAAAATCCCAGGTCGTCGGAGCTCACTTCATCAAAGTAACAAAGTTTTGTATATGAAAGAAATATAGATATGAAACTGCGCATACCCGCTAGCCTAGGCCGATAGCCAAGTTCCAGTTATCATGTGTAAAAATTATGTAAACGCCTTATTTACTTTTCTTAAGTGCCGTTGTCCGTATCGTGACGGACTAAGAATACAAGTGTCACCACCTCATTCTTTCCCACGGGTGTCGTATGAGGCGACTAAGGGAGGTAAGCAATTATCGTCCATTGCATGACTGCTGGTAGGGCTGGATACCAAGTGGGAATACTCACTTGGTATCGGGCCCGAGCGGTTTGGTACCACCATCTCCCGTGTGACCTGCTGGTGACCGGCTGTAGCGGGAGAAATCGCTGAAATGAAATGCCTTACAATACTCTGGGTATAGTTGAGTCCATGAGCGACGGTTACCATTTACCATCAGATGGGCAGTGGCTCGTCTACCACCATATGCAATAAAAAAAAATAAAGTGCATACTGACTTGGATTATCGTTTGCAAAATATTAAATTTTTAAAATAAAATTGTTTCATATTGTGTATAAACTAGAGATAACAACATTCAGAATTAGGTCTTGTATTAAAATCTTGATTTAATTTTATCTCAATTATGTGTTTTAACAATTTAAATCTGGCGTAGCGTGTGGATGTGGTCTATGATACTATAGCCTATTAGGAAACCGGCTTGTTCGGGAGTCGATTTGTAATGCCCCTCGAGAACAACTTATAGACGTGGCTCAAGAGCGAGATGGGTCTATAATTCTTCAAGAGGGTTCTGTCACCTTTCTTGAGGAATAGCACCACCACGCTCCTGGTCCACGACTCTGGAACGCCGCCCCCCGAGAACAACGGAATTGAATAGCCTCTGGAGGGCTTTGACGACCGGCTTTCCGCCTGCCTTCAGAAGCTCTATAGTAATTCCGTCGTCACCCTCTGCCTTTTCGTCCTTTAGCTGTTTGAGACCCATTCTCGTACAGACTGACATCTACACGCTACGCCAGATTATACAGAAAACCGAAGAATGCAATCGGCCTCTGTGTCTGGCGTTTGTGGACTATGAGAAAGCCTTCGATTCGATCGAAACTTGGGCGGTGCTGCAGTCCCTTCAGCGGTGCCAAATTGACTATCGGTACATCGAAGTGATGAAGTGCTTGTATAGAAACGCCACCATGTCAGAACACGGGTTCAGGATAGGAGTACGAAACCGATCCAACTGCAGAGAGGTGTTAGACAGGGAGACGTTATGTCCCCGAAACTCTTCACCACTGCATTGGAAGATGTCTTCAAGCTCTTGGACTGGACCGGATTCGGCATCAACATCAATAGTGAATACATCACTCACCTTCGATATACCGACGACATCGTAGTCATGGCCTTGTAGGACCTTGGTACACCATGCTCAATGATCTTAGCAGGGTTTCCCGACTAATGGGTCTCAAAATAAACATGGACAAGGCGAAAGTCATGTCTAATGTCCATGTTATTTCAGCACCGGTCCAAATCGGGAGTGCGCTTCTCGAAGTTGTCGACCACTATATCTACCTCGGACAAACAGTCCAGTTAGGTAGGCACGGCACAACTTCGAGAAAGAGGTCAATCGACGAATCCAACTCGGCTGGGCAGCGTTCGGGAAGCTAAGCAAAATCTTCTCGTCCAATATTCCGCAGTGTCTGAAAACAAAGGTCTACCGACGACCAGTGTGTGTTACCAGTGATGACATATGGAACAGAAACGTGATCTCTGAATGTTGGCCTCGTAACAAGGCTTAAAGTCGCTCAGCGGGGCATGGAGCGGGCTTGCTTGGTATTTCCCTACGTGATCGAATCCGTAATACGGAGATCCGTAGGAGAACGAGAGTGACCGACATAACCCGCCGGGTTGCCATGCTGAAGTGGCAATGGGCAGGCCACATCGCTCGACGAACCGACAACCGTTGGAGAAGAAAGGTTCTCGAGTGGCGACCACGTGTCGGACGGCGCAGCGTAGAACGGTCCCCCACCAGATAGACCGACGATCTGGTCAAAGCTGCGGGAAGCCGTTAGATGCGGTCGGCACAGGACCGCTCGTTGTGGTGTTGTCTTGGGGAGGCCTATGTCCAGCAGTGGACGTCGAAAGGCTGATGGATGGATGATGATGATGGATGAACAATTTAAAAAATCGTATCTCAAGGGCGTAAAATAGGGGATTGAATTTAAAACGTAAAAAAAATATTGCTGCCAACAGATGGGGATGAAGTGGAGAGATACCGCGGTGGTGGCAGTTCTGGTGGTTCTAGCAGCGCTCAGAGTGAAGGTTCACCCGATGAAGAAGAGACTGCTCCTGATCATGCCGCGCAGCACCTGCCTGCTGTACAAAACGAAGATGGAATTTGCAGGTATTTTTATTTTTAAAATCGTACAAAGTGCAAAGGAATCAATTGCTTGTCATGGGGTTATTTTTAAGCATACACTGTCCCAACTCTAAAATGTACGAAATAGGTGATTTTATATTTGGATGTATAATATGCATTAAAACGTAATTGTAGATTTTTTTTTTAATAAAATCCAGTAAATGCTTATTGTACATAATTTTGACAATTTATTAGCTTTTTATGATGGTGTTGTGGTAATTTAAACAGTAATTCTTATCATGTGATAACAGAGTCTCGGGTCGTGCAGCTTGTCGCTGGACGCTGACCGGGCGCGGGATGAGACTTCGAGCCGATCTGGCCAGCCCCGAGGACGTGACGCTAGACCCCGAACGAGCACATGTGGGCACCGACGTCTGACTTATCAGAAATCGATCGTTTAGGACAACAACAAACGTTATTGAAATAAAATACGGTAACAGAGTCGCGCTACACCGAACAAACGTCGTCTCCCAGAATTTAGAATATTTCAGGGAAAAAACTTTTATATTTATTATGCTATGTGCTTGGAGCACACTAAAGTCGGTTGCAGACGAACAATTGAGCTGTTTAGATCAAACATCAACACTAAATGACAGGTGACAAACGTCACATCAAACGTTTCGTTTAGAAATACAATATCCGTAATGCCTCTTGTGCACTATTCAATTGATCGTCGATTATTTATCCGAATGTCACACTACTCAATTACTTATGTGGGAAACAAGATCAAAATAGGAAAAAGGGTATTATGTAACCGTTAATTCTTTATAAATACATACAGCAACAAACAATCCGTGTTATAGACCTTGAAAATAGACTCCCAGCGACATTACAGCAAACAAATCAAATGATTTAGAAAAGTTAGTGAATTTATTGATAAGGAAATCTCTAATCAATTTGAATAATTAAATAGAAACCGCGAAACGATGATTTATAATTAGTATCATTAGTACCATATTTTGTGAAGTCAACTGCGTGAAGTACCTGGTTTTTTAGAGTTTGATACAATATTTGGTACGAATCGCAATATTTTTTTGGGTCGGTTTTGGCGGAAATTACTTACATGGTCGTGCACTGTTTGCAGCTAGTCTCGTGTCCTTTGCCCTGTTTTGTTCGTGGTAGTCTTTCCTACAAAATTTAACTTTACAATACACATATTACAATGCGTACAATTTTATATAGGGCTTATGATTGGTGCTGGAATATACGAAGTGAAAAAAAGTGAAAGAGCTACGACTTTTTTTAAGTTGTGAAATCTATAGTTGTGATTTATGACATGAAAAGTGACATAAAAAAGAGATAAACATATACACCTTAGACTTTAGCCTGCGTGAAAATGAAATAGAATACTGATAGTATTTCCAGACACAGATTTACAGATTATCTTCGACTCCTCTTTCTAATTAAAGGTTTCACTTCTACCGCATGATGTGAGGGAATAGTGTTGTGACGTTTATAATTTATGAAATATGAGTCAAAAGTTACCTCTATGTATTGTATACCTATAAAACGGTGTAAAATGAAAGTCAACTTTTAAATTTTGGAACTGCGTGTAATTATTAGGGTATTCTGTATCGATATCGCCTGCTTTCCATGACAATTTGATAATGATTTATTATTCTGGCATTTAATTATTTGTATATATATTTTTTTTTACAATATGTTAAAATGTGCGCTAGTCACCACAATGAATATGAATTCAACGAATGAACTTACTTTTTGCTACGAAAGGGGGTTCACCGTTTTTATCAAATGCTAATATTGCATTTCATCACGGACCAAAGTTTTACATATTAAACTTTTAAAATGATGTACAGCTCAAAATAACGCAGGACATTGCAACTATACAATGTTTATGTACTAGGTAGATTCAACGACTTCTATTTTTAAACGCACATAATAATATAGAAGTGTCAATTTAAAAAATAAACTCCAATGTGTGTAATTTCTAAATGTATGCGCTTATGCAGCGAAAACTACAATTTATTATTCGATTCGCCTAAGAAAAGGAACGACAAGGGTTCTACACTTATCAGCCATAAATCTTCAAAATGGTTTGTGATAAAAATTTTGGAAACCATGTACGCAATCGGTCCTTCGAGCCGGCTGCAACTGATGATATAAATTTAGTTATATGGACGTTGCTATATTTATTTTGGTTCGTACTTCGATAATAAACTAAAATTATTATTTGGGTGTTGTGGCGTTAATCTTACAAATTGAAAAATTTAGTTTGTCTTTCAAAGCATATTTTTAAACGATACTTGCCTGTCCGGTGGAGATAATTGGAGCTCCTATTCTTTGGCTGGTCGTATGTTTGAGTGAGAAAATTTATGAGGGTCGTCTATACTCTCCTGTACATATAGAGGTACTCGTTGCCTAAAATATATTCTTAAATGTTCCAACGCATTTATAATATGCAATTATTAGTGCCTAGATTAGGAATTGTAGTTCTAACACTTAGACCCAGATATCATTTATTATGAATAGAGTTATATATTCATAAATAAACGCGCAATACATTACATAAGTATTGAAACTAACTCGATGGGTTATGATTGAGATACTATAAAGAACAAATTATTTGCGAAAGTGGAAAAAGATAATTTTACTGCGAGCGGGATTCGAACCTGCGTCCCTTTCAATTCGGAGCGGTCTAGAACGCTAATTCATCGCAGTCATCGACGGCGATTCCCAATCTTCACTTCACAATATTTTAACAAAATATTGCATGCTAATGTAATGTATATTGACATCCAGAAATCGAGGGCCGAGTTTAAAAAATCAAGTTGTATTGATATACCGGCCACCCGCCTGAGTGTTGTGGGTTTGATTCCCACACAGGACAGCTCTGTGTGATCCACAAATGGTTGTTCTGAGTCTGGGTGTACTTTATGTCCATGAAATTGTATGTTTGTAAAGTCCCCCGCGGTAAAGGATTATATAGGTACTCGTTGCCTAAAATATATTCTTAAATGTTCCAACGCATTTATAATATGCAATTATTAGTGCCTAGATTAGGAATTGTAGTTCTAACACTTAGACCCAGATATCATTTATTATGAATAGAGTTATATATTCATAAATAAACGCGCAATACATTACATAAGTATTGAAACTAACTCGATGGGTTATGATTGAGATACTATAAAGAACAAATTATTTGCGAAAGTGGAAAAAGATAATTTTACTGCGAGCGGGATTCGAACCTGCGTCCCTTTCAATTCGGGAGCGGTCTAGAACGCTAATTCATCGCAGTCATCGACGGCGATTCCCAATCTTCACTTCACAATATTTTAACAAAATATTGCATGCTAATGTAATGTATATTGACATCCAGAAATCGAGGGCCGAGTTTAAAAAATCAAGTTGTATTGATATACCGGCCACCCGCCTGAGTGTTGTGGGTTTGATTCCCACACAGGACAGCTCTGTGTGATCCACAAATGGTTGTTCTGAGTCTGGGTGTACTTTATGTCCATGAAATTGTATGTTTGTAAAGTCCCCCGCGGTAAAAGGATTATTCCTTAGTGCAGGGTGTTGTCTTATAAAAAAACATAATAATAGTAGGATACAGATATTATTATGTAAAACTGGACAACATTTTATTTCATTCTAACTTTCAATTCCTATATAAACCTCATTTTGATATATCGGATTGATGAAATTTGTTTTTTTTTTATAAATTTCGACATTAGATTTAGAGTAAAACCTCCTTAACATGTCCACTTCGACACTAGTATTTTTTTTATTATTGTGCCATGCCTACCATAATATGATTGTCTCTGTTCTATGTAAAGACAATATGTGCAGTAGAGAATCCTTTATTATTTTTTCGCAGCTTTTAAAGCTGCTACAAGTATGAGGCATACAAGAATATTTAGGTCTGCCTTTCGATTCGATTGCTCAACGATATAACATTACTTATATTTAAGATATCATTCAGTGCAATGTTTACTAGAATATACGCTTATGTTATTGTATGCCGTGAAAAATGGCAATCTATGTAACAATTATATTCAAGTCTCGTGATTTCGATCAAATAGAAACATGCCTTTTTAAATGTTTTAGTAATGGAAGATCCTTATATTAACTTATTTTTTTTTTTATTTTTAAGCGTTTTGTTATTTAAGATGTGACGTAGAAATTGATTACTGCGCGTATCGCGTATTAGATCTGTAATTAAGCATTTGTAATATCTTAAAATTATGGATAGCACACCCGTAGTAATCTTTTGCTGTTTTCACAACCATTATTTTATGTTTATTACACAATTTTTTGTTGTGGCAATAAGAATTGCTATTATAGAGCATCACTATGGATTAATTGCCACTTTTCAAAATCTCTATAATTTATTTATATTTAATTGAAACTTATACCAAAAATCGATTAAATTACCCACATTTTTATAGCATTTATATATGACCATGACTTTAAGCTTTATCTAGGTTAGATTGATATAATAGAAGTAAGAATAGATTATAAAATACATTACGCAGTGATGTAAATCAAATATATCCGTTAATTAACACTTAAACACCGCTCGCAAGTTCTAATCAAAGACACATATTTAATTTTTTAATCTTTGCACTACACACAGTAATCTTTCTATAATTATATAACTTGTAACTACAGTTGTTTGAAATTGGAATAAGAGTTTAACAAATTCTTTTCAGTCAAGAATGTTTTCTACTATTTCTAAAAAAAATATTCTGATGTTTCCATAGCAGCTGGACGATATATCGTCCAGAAACAACATAAACAAACATCGGAATAATTTTATTGCTGCAGTCTTAATTGATAGAATAGTAAAAAAATACCTGTTTCTCAAATAGTATCACTAATGTATAGTAGTCACAACGGATTTCTGTGTCTCTGAAGTTAGGCTGACCAATTCAAATGGTATCACTCGATTAACGAAACAATCAAATGGGATCATTACGATTTCATATATAATTGTTTAGGGTTCTATTTATTATTTTTAGATTCAATAGAAAGTTATACGAGCGATTTGAGTGAATAAGCTTTAATCTAGATATAGAAGAGCGTCCACATTTTTAATAGGGTCGATAAATTATATGATTATCGATTACAATTGTTAAATTATATCGAACATCTTTCGATTAATATAACCTATAGAAGACGCACATCCCTTACGATACAAATAAATAAAAAAATAGCTACTGCGCAGCGTCTTGCAGCCAACTTCACAGAAACACAAAGATCGGCTATAATTAATATATATGCGAGTAAAGTATTATATTTCTTCTACCCTAATTATAATACAAATTATATAAGAACAAATTAATTAAATGCAATTTATAAAATATATCGCTCTCTATCGGGCCTATATATCTTTTAAAATTACTAAGTTATTTAAATATTAGGTTAGGTATATAAGTTGAAGCTATATGTACAGATCTGGTAACTGATACTGGCATGTATTTTAATTGAACACTTAACAATTCCGCGAAGCGTTTTCAATTTCAAAGTAAATCTTGAGTCTGCAAATGTTATTCTTTGGTCTCTCGATTAGAATATCTTATAAACGGTCTGAATATTATACATACATTGGCAAGGGCCGATCCAGGGGTCGAGGGGTGGTCATGAGGATCATGACCCCAATGTAGGTCTGATACTAATGGTTGTTCTAATCTCATAAAGTCTTTGTATGGTAGCTAACACGTAAGTGAATGATATGCATAATTATCATTCAATGCTGTCATTGTAATTAATTTATTATTGTAATCAATTTTTAGTCTGTTCTCACTTGAGGACGACTATATGACCAACCCTCCTGTGAGTGGTAAGCTGGATCCGCCCTTGGGTAAGGGAATGTTTTACTTTGAATATTTCATAAATTTCATATCTCCATCCCTTTCTCAAAATAACAAAATATCGGAAAGAAATGAAGAGTAATAGATAGTTTTGATTTAGGTGGAATATTTTGGATTTACTAATTGTTATTTCTGCTTATATTTTGACAATTTTGCCGGTTCGATCGGGGAAGTACCACTCCCTCACAGAATACCAGCGTGAAACAACAGTAGATACTCTTGCTGTTGTGTTTCATATGGTGAGTGAGAGCGCTGGAGGCCTAAACCCCCTCCTTTTACTCTCCTTATTACTCTTCCTCTTCGCCTCCTATACCTTTCCTTGGAGATGGGCGTGAGTGATGCCAGCGTCGTGTTGTTAGCGTCTATACTTTATAGACTATAGTTACCGCTTACCATCAGGTGGGCCGATTGAAAAGGCATTCAATTTTTGTATTTTCACCCGCTTAGTATAAAAAAAATGCAGGCCAGGGCTAGGCGCCAACTCCATCAATAACTGCTCTCAGTGAGCATCTTGCTTAAAATACATATATCATTTTAAAATAGTGATCACCTTATGTTTATAAGATAAAACGAAAAATTTTAACACCGCCTATTTTGTAAAATAATCATCAATATCATTTTTTAAATATTATTTATGAAGTGCTTATTTCGTCGACAATGTTTTAATGGGTTGAAGATTTCTCTTCAACTTCAACAAGAAGTCTCTTTGACGAGCAATATACGATACTGTTTTTATCATAGATTTAGTATATATTATATAGATCAGCTATAGAGTAATTATGACGAGACCAAAACTGACACGTACCAGTGTGCGTGTCAAGTGCATGTGTGCACTTCAAATAGTGCTGGGGACGTTCACTAAACGCGACTATCGACACATATTGTGTTGTTTTAGTGTCACAAGGTGAAAAGAGAATTATAATAAATTTTATATTCGAGGGAATGGAAATAAAACTGAAATAAAACATGTTTTATTAATACGTGGTACACTCAGAAAGTTTTGAGAAACTAAAAAACTTCTATGGATAAAATATTTTAAATAAATCTTTTCAAAGAACTCTCCACCAGCCTCTATACAAAGTTTCATGCGTCTGAACCAATTTTCGAACCTTTTTTTCCAGTCCGCAGCAGACACCTCTTCAACGGCCTTCTCGAACGCTGCTAGCGCGTCTTCCGGCGATGAAAACTGTATCCCTTTCAGCTGATTTTTAATTTTAGGGAATAAAAAGAAGTCACACTGTGCCAGATATGTGACAGTGCCTTTCCCAATAATAGACACATCGATGTCATTTTATCGATACCGAAATACCAATAGTGTCAATCTCTTTAAAAGAAACATTGTAGTTAGCACAAAATTCACGTATTTCTTATCTTTTTATATTGAATTCGAAGGCATTCCGGACATGCATATGAATATATGTAATAAAATTCCCCATCCGTGTATGAGCACAGCGTTTGTGGTAGTTCATAAGCTTGCATATAAACAACAAATTATTTTCATGGTACTTACGTGTGAAATGTACAATTCTGTGTATTTTCTTTCTTAGATGAGTAACATCCGGGCACTGCACACGTAACCATGATTACACACTTCAATTAATACAGAATTATACGATAATTTCTGCAATATTCCTAAAACATGCGATATTGTTGACGATTGATGTCAGGTTCATACAGGTCCATAGCGTGTATGATAGTGGTCTCGTCTATCTATCTCGCTCCAACATACGCGTTTACTATGTTCTTACTCTTTTGCATGGCCGATCTATCTACATATTAAATGTGCTATCTATGCTTTTTATAGATAATTTACTACAGGAAATATATACTGTTCTAAACCAACACAATATCACGGAAGATCATTGAGAATGCGGAGTTGGGACCGAATCAAATCGAAAACTTGAGAGGTGTCAAGGGACACCCGGATGGAACGAAGTTCCTTTCGATTAATTAGTGAAGGAATTGTAATAAAATTTTATTTTTTTTAAGTTATAATAATATTTTTTTATTATTAACAAATATAATGTAATATAAACTTAATCAGTAGGCTCAATTTTCGTAATAATTGGCTTGTGGTAACTGAAGTAGGAAACATATGTTTGGGATTCTATTTTATTTGTCTTGAAAAAACTGCATCAATGGTAGTATTATATTTTGTTGTTGATTTAAACTTATATAACAAAAAACCAAACAAAAAGCAAAAAGTGTCGTGACGACAACTTTTCGTAAGAATTTTTTCCGTCTAGCCCCCTTTCACAACGCGCGATAAGGAACTTCGTTCCAATAAAGTTTATGCTAAAATGAGAAATAAGCCCGTTTGAAGACACTTTTTTCTTTGGCAGCTAATATAGCGAAATATAGATAAATCCGTCCTTTATGATCAATTTGAAAATTTGATTAAATTATATGCATATTATTTTATTAAGACGTTTCCTTATATTATTTCGCTTCTATAGAAAGGTAAAATTAGAAATGTGATATCAATTAGAGACGTGAATTTATTCCATACATGTACATACTTACCTTGATAGTTTGTCAAGTATTTAGCCACGCTGTCATCAAAAAATAAACGTTCTTTCTGCTTCTAATTGATAGGTATATTGAATATATGTGACATGGCTTGTCTCATATATTTAATTTACCAACGTTTTTGTTGGCAGGAACGTGGACTACGGCACAATCTAGTTTGGAGCCAATTACAAATTGCCAGGTCAAAAAAGTGCAGTATCATTAGTTAAATTTCTGGTTTTCATGAATGTCCGTTAGTACTCCATCGATCGACCTAAGATGTCGACACCGCTCATGTACCGGTTGTAATTTGCAATGGTTTTAGGCGCTGTGACATGTATAACTCCAAAGCGTTTTTATCCCATCTGTAACCAAAAGCGGTGTCGTCTCCTGGTGTTCAGTTTGATACTACTAAGACAGATTTACTTTCCATCCATTATACCACAACCCCGTCATCTCAAACAAATTGTTGTGATTCGCCACCGCGCATTCGGCTATTAGGTTTGATATCTATGTCTACGCTATGAAATTCGTTTCATCGTTAGAGTCGTTACGGAGTGTTAGCGCCTCTGTAGACTTCAGTGCATCGTGTGTGGCGGCTTTTTACCATCAGATGGGCCGTGTTCTGGTTTGCCACCCACTTAGTATAAAAAAACCTCACACCGTCGTTCGGCGCAACGAACAGGGCAGGGACCTTTACAAGTAAACTACCCTACCTAGCCCATTTGTTATACTTCGGGTAACTGTTAATGTAATGTTAACTATATTGAGCTGAGGTTATTTTTTTTTGCGTTCTACCCTCATTTTTGGTAATTTATATTAAATGTAACCAAAAACTCTTATTCTAGCTGTCCGACAGGCAGGGCCACCCCATTGCCACTTCAGTGTGTTAATTCCTCGGGCTATATCGGTTATTCCAGTAATCGGTCGGATATACTCATTTCTGAATTGAGGAGCCTTTTTCGCCTCTAGAGAAGTTCCAAGCAAAGCGCGCTCCATTGCACGAAGAACATAATATTTGAATGGCGAATTATCTCTGTTGCAAATGCCCATATTTCAGCTTCGTTGTTCATAACTGGTAGACGTGCTGATTATAGCCTACATTCTCAGACATTTAATATTTTGTTATGCATATAACACAAAAGTAATTTAAGAACTAACATTAGTGTTACCCATTATATGAAAATTAATATTAACGTAAACCTGCCTAATATAGCAATAAAATCACAACTATTTTAGTGATTTAAGGTATTATGTAATATCGCAGATCATTTACAAATTGTGTGAATAAAAGAACTGTGAGAGCTTCGTAAGAATTGTGAACACGAGATTGCCTAATTACGTAATATTAAGGATGGAAATAAAATTAGTAGTTGATACTTTAGTCGGCATTTATATTTGAAGCTTCTGCAGTGATCGCTTCATTTATTAGATTGTTTTTGTTGAACAATCATTTAAAGTTTAAAGGCAATGCAATGTTATAATTAATTTCAATAAATAATTGCAAATTACTTACGTAGTTTTATTTCAAACAGGTACTGAATTCTATTTTTTTATACATTAGCAAAGACGCGTAGGGGAAGTCCGGGCATAGCGAATAGCCCAGGCAAAGCGAATACTCTGCAGTGTTTCAAAATGGCGCGTCCGAGGAAACTTGTCACATGCCACAGGGTCCCTTCCGTCGCCCTCAGTCGTAAACAACCAGAGCTAGTCCGTGGTCACGCGACGATTGAGATTTATTTATATGGTGGTGCTACTGTTTTGCTTGATTATGTATTTAAAGTTTGTTTTCTTATTAAAATATTGAGTTTTATTAAGATGTCGTTTCTGGATACAATTTTAGGAAGTATCTATTGGGCAAAGCGAACACGCGCAAAGTGGATACTGTACCCGCTTGGCCCAGTAGTGTTTGTAAGTATTAGTATAGGCATTTTTACAAATAATTTTTGTTCATATTGTTATAGACTGTTTATAAATATAAAAGAAAAACAAATCAAGCCTAAATTTGTTAAAGCAAACACTAAAGTTCTGAAAAATCTTAACAAAGATCTATACACAAAAACAAAGACTCCACAGATAGAAAAATACTAAACACGAACAAAAATACAAAAAAATACCCAAAGACGTTAAATCAACCAATAATACCTACTAAAGTAACCTTAAGACAAAAAAATGATAACTGCAGACATGGTATTTTTGTGGAGATTACATTGAAATCAATGGGCAGCCAGTTCATGATTTGCATCCAGTGCAATTCCTGTAAGCAATGGAGTCACGAGATGATGCACGGCTTACGAAGAAGGCATATTTCTTTATGACAACTGCACTGATTATGATTATGTAGTTATATTTTTTCAATGACCCTATCCACTTTACACGGGAGGGTAGGGCAAAGAGGATAGCTGTGCCAATTGCAATATTCTAAATATGTTATGTAAAACATTTATGTTACGTGATTTTTGTTAATTATATAAAGTCTGATTTATACTCAGTCATTATTGCACGCCTCATAAGCGAAGCGTTGAGGTGGGTTCTACTCCCGTTTTGCACGGAGCAACTGATTTTTCAAACTTGAAAATGTCTCTATTTATCATATATTGCACTTTTAATATAATATCTACACACACATATAAAGAATAAAAACACTATTTTTAACACCCATGATATTTTTGATGCCATTTTTGTTATTTAAACTAGTTAAAAAACTGTTTGAAAAAGCTCTGGCTAGGACGTACGTGAGTTGTAGGTAATGTATGTTAACACGATAACGACCAAAATACTTTACTAATCGAGTCTTTTTTTTTTGTTTACGTATTATTATGATTAGGAATAGAGCCCTATTACTTTTCACGGTCTGATTCGACGTGGTTTAATTGTTATTAAATAAACAAAAAAATACTGAATATTTACGCTCGAAGCGACACTAAAACCAGCGCCTTTCATGAGAACTACCTTTTTACGGCCACCAGTGGTTTTACTATCGTCAACAGAACGCCGTTCGCCCGGCCGGTACACTGTTTTTTGTTAACAGAAAGTTCTTACCTTTGCTTGACGAACTGATGATATTTGTCAAGTATAATAACTATTTTATCCATACCAATAATTTAAAACACTAAAAACACGTAAATAATAACACACCAACGTTATAAAACACGAAAAATACATATTTTACATTCCAACATTTTTACGACACTGCTTTTTTTGCGTGGCCTTGGCGTGCGCGCGGCCCGGAACTGAGAGGTAGACCAATATAGAAGTACTTCTTAAAATTAGCGCTAGATGGCATATAAGACATGAAACCCACATTAGTACTTTTTGAAATTAGCGCTATCTATGTGGTTTATTGAAAACTACTTAGTAAGACCAATACATTATTAGTTACTTATCAAATAATCAATTTTATTGTGAAAAATGAAGATTATGAGGCGTGCAGTTTTGGATTTTCCAAAGTATTTTACTTTTGTGTCTATTGGTTTTCTTACCACAGGCCGGCAAAGGTTAGGATTTCCGTTTTGCCCGGACTTCCCCTATGGCCCGACGTTGGCAACTCTGGGAAAAGAATAGGAAGTGGGAGGTGAAAAAAGATGGCGTAACTATTATTAAATTGCATCAGATCAATAATTTTCATACCTTGACGATAATGATCTTAGATCAAAAATGCAATAAATTTCGCGCCGAAAAATACGTCACGGTAAATAAGAGCGCACTTGAGAAGCGAGCTTTTATTTTGTTAAATTCAAAAACTTTACGTACTTTATTTGTTGCTATTTAAGCTTGATTTCACGGTAAATGTTATTTGTCTTTTCACTTTTAAGTAGCAGTAATAAAATATTGCTTTGCTCGTTTTTTGTGACGAATGATCGTAAATGTAAGATAATATTTTAGAGATTTGTGACTTTATTACTAAGTGCCATGATTGTAATTAGGTTGAACTTAAAACTGTTTTAAAACCTTTATCTCAGTTCATTAGCAAACAGATGTAGCTGTATAAGTATATATTCACACGGACAGATTTTAGCTTGATTTTGTTCGGGACACTGTATCTTGTTAGTATTGATGATCGAAGATGTTGATTGATCAAGCTACATTCATATCCAAACTTCATTTTTTCTGTCCAAAAATCAGTAAAGAAAATTAAAGTAAATGGAAAATAGTATGTAGTAAATATTGAAAAGATGAAGGTGATGAATTTCGAAGGGTCGGAAGTAATGCATGGCACAGTGTGACAGTGAACGACGAAACAAATGTAGAATGAGTGAATTCGTATGTCCGGAAATGTTTCTTACGAGAGATGGGGAGTAGAAAAAGAAAGGTGGAATCGGAGGGAACGGTGTAATATAAAGAAAATAAAGTGACAAAAGTTGAGAAAGGATGGATGAGGGATTTGGGCACGAAGAGAGGAAGAATGACAAAAAAACTATATATGGTGAGTATGAATGGCGAAGGCCTCGTCGAACTTTCTATGTCTAAATTGGAGAAGTTCTCGATAAAGACCAGGTCTGAAGTAGCCTTAACCGACGCGCATTTATGAAGGGTAAGAATCACAGCAAATGGAAATCCGTTGAGACTGCATACCCCTCTGGAGGCGTAATGTAGGTAGTAATGTATGTAACAATCAGTACCTATGTCATTTCGCTAGTGTAACATATTTTCTTAGTACCATGTCAACGTTTGTGCCAGCACAATTTGCGGAGCGCTGTTTTTTAACTTCCCGCTAAGAAAATTGAAAATTTCCAAAAATTGGGAAGTTATTGGATTTACCCAGTTTTTTGAAAATCGAGTTTTCAACGGATGTTGACGTTTTGAGGTCCTAGGAAGCTTCCCGAATGTTTCCGCGATGATGTCTGTATGTGTGTGTGTGTGGCCGTAAGTAAACCTCTCATAACTTTTGAACGGCTTGACCAATTTCATCGGGGTTGGCGTCATTCGAAAGGACTTGAGTCAAGTCCTTTCGAATAAAAAAATCTTTAGATCTTGAGAAATCTTAAAAAAAACTTTTTCAAATGTCGTTGGAATAACTTTTGAACGGATATACTGATCGATTCCAAAAACAGCTCTTTACATCAAAAAAACCACGTCGACCGCCGCCAGTCCGGTCAAAATCAGTTGATTCGTCCGTGATATCGTTGTCCAAAAAAAATTTTTTTTTCAGAATTTCTATGATGTTTTCAGTCTGACCAGTCCGAGCTTCAAGATTCTTTAAAGAGCTCAAAAAGCTGCGTTAAATGCCGTAAACTATGAGAAAATCGGTTCATTCATTCAAAAGTTATTGCGATTGAAAAATTGCAACGAAGTGTTTCATTAAATTTAATCTCTATCAGACTTTTGAGCTCTTCAAGTAATAAATGCACTTTTGAGCGCTTAACTATCAAATTAGCGGGAAGTTGCAGGGATGGCCTTTAGGGACAACCGTTTTCCAGATTTTTTTTTTATTTCAATGAAGAGAAGTGCTGCTGTTTGAGATCGATTGCCGAGTGTATGCAGAACATGCTCCATCAATAAAACAGGTGAGTGATGGTTCAGGCATTTTAAATGTGATGTTTTTGACAATAGCAACAAGATTGCGAATGACGGCCAGTAAAGTTTGGAGGCGTAGGAGTCTTCAGATCAAGATTCACGCCTAACTCTAATTTCTCTGAAGACTTTGAAAAGACTATACAAGCTATTTTTAGGAGTTTGATGGCCATAAACATGATACAAAAAGCCAGTTAAAGTTGGTGAAGAGAAAAAATAAAACACGATTATTATTGAATGGAATTTAAAATTTATTAAACCTACCTATCTAGTAATAATTATAATCTTCGCATCTCTGTTACACATTTGTATCACATGGATTTGAAAATGATTTGTTAAAAAAATATCCACTATTACAAAGAAGCTATACGACGCAATACATGTTTCTTGCAATAAATAAAAATAATAAACATAATTTGATCCTCAGGCGAGTGTGAATGCGTCTCAATTGGTTAACTACTAAACATTCTAGTTAATAATAAAAAATTGAAAGAATTTGTTGGACCTACCTACCTAAAAATTAAATAAAAGTAAAAATATTTAAATATATTGATATTAAGTAATATAGTTGGTGTTATTATGCACTATGTAAAAAAACCATAAAAGCCTTTATTTAATATGTTGGTCCTTAAACTAAAAACAAAATGCAAACCTTAAAAATATTTGTATGTTGAATAAAATAATTGCTTAGAACGATGATAAAACATAACAAGTACCACATCACGCCTCTATAGTAGTCGTAAGTCGAACCGAATGCCGCTGTATCCGGGACCGAGTCACAAGCGACACCAACCAATCACTCTCAAGTTTCATCAGATATAAAAAGATTCACGCGATTTTGATAGCATCTAAATTTCACCAACAAAATTACACTCTCCATGTGATAAAGATCTCTATATAAAAATAAATATCAACTCTAATACACTTCTAAATCTCAAATCGTTGCAAGCTACACTATATGTACGCACAGGACATTTTGTTTTGACACCCTTAATGCTTCCAATACATTACAGCACTAACATACATGAGCAGTTTTACTTTCAATTTTGTCACCTTATTACTTATATCGCAGCCTACTAAGATTTACCGAAATACTGTCGAATGAACTGAAGCAATTCAATGTAAATCCAAATTGAACCAATTTTATGGACATAGGTTTTCCTGTTCAGTTAACCATCTTAATGTAGGCTTAAGTGCTTACTAATTTAGTGCCGTGTCCCTGGATCGTACAATAGCATTCTAATAATTTCACAAGAGTATATTACTTTAGAATTATACGTAAAATAATTCCTACGAGCCATGCCATCTAGCGACAAATCTCGAAGCGATCATACAAATGACTATGCAATTATAATATTCTCACACAATAAGATTCAATTAAAATTTTAATACCAAAGTATATTCAGTTTTCTTTGAATATAGAAATATATTTTTTAGTTTATTCATAGTATTTTATTACTATATATATGAACCTCCCATAATAATGGTATAATTATTAAAAGGCTTAAACTTTTTTTGTCAAGAGAAAATAATATAATATAAAGTTATATGTAATATGATTTCCGGTAGGACTAATATTATTTTATTTAACACTATCTTCAGATCAAAATAGCGATTAAATACCGTTAAAATGGTTGCTTTCGATTGTACAAATTAAGCGTTTGCATTGATATTTTAACGATTTGTATTCATGATTGTTGATGAATGAATGTGTCGTGATACACAGACTATCCTCGAGCACGTGACATAACATTTAATATGAAATTATATTGTCTACAAATACGACAACCGCATGACCAATCTGTGAGGTCAGCAAGTACGCGTGTTATAACAAATGATTCTCACCCGTTGTCCTACGTGAGTGACGGTACTCGACACATAGCGACGCGACGTATTGCGACATACTTTAATCGCGTTTCGTCGCATTCATATTAGGCAACAACGTAGGCCATAAGTACATACAACCTCTACTTGATATTTTCGTGTCACGTCGCGTCGTATTACCGCGTTTGTCGTTCACCTAGGACAACGAGTTAGGGTGACTGCTTTTTCGGGTCTCAAAGAAACATGATCTATGAGTCCAAACTCAGTGTAAAAGACCATTAATCGATGGGTTGGGAGTCTATAACCGGAATATGGTTAATTCAAATTTGAAATATAAATCATAATGTGCGTATTCGGGCAAATATCAGAAAGTATCGAAATAGATTTTAAGTTTAAGAAAGCTTTTTTTAAACTTATTAGAATCCTTTTATTGGTAAGAAAAAACTTATGCTTGAAATGTCTCGACGTCCATTCAGCTAGTTTAAGTGTGATACTTTATCGGATCTTTCCTACTTAGCGATCCAGTTTTTAACTGTAAGCAAACACGCGTATTAAATAACAGTATTTTTTTCTGTTAGTCATCATATAGGATCAAAAGCATTTAGAGAGACAGGTGCGCTCGGATAGTTTATGGGTCGCCACTCTTACAAAACTAACAGAGAATAATATGCTACAATATCTGAGCATTTAGACTACTGTGGTCATATTGCTTTTGTTTACGATATAATACGCTTCTACACACTTAAAAGACGATGTCCATTACAATTTGAAAACACTACTTAAGCCTAATATAAATCTAAGTTAAATTTGTTATTACTATTATATTATTATATGAATACAAAAAAATATTTCTAGTTTTATATCATACTATAAATATGTTTACAGTAGCAAATATGAAATAAACATTTGTATAAAACGTGTTATTTAGGAAAATTTGTTATTTATATAATGGGCGTT
Organism: Leucoma salicis; assembly: GCA_948253155.1. NCBI lineage: Eukaryota > Metazoa > Arthropoda > Insecta > Lepidoptera > Erebidae > Leucoma > Leucoma salicis. The sequence continues at coordinate 4,108,652 of OX411812.1, forward strand.
ACCATTCTACATGTGTTAACAGCCCCTCAGCAAAACATTTATTAGATAAAAATAGATTTCAATTCTAAAGTTCTTCTCAAACAGTATTAAAAGCCTATTACAAAATTTAAAATAAATGCTTTGTGTGCTTTTCTTAGAATAATATTTTATATAGACTTGATAATAACATTTTTTTAGTAGACTGACTAGTAAAATAAAAACACTACGCCATGTTGCGCAAAAAAAATGGAACTAAATGTTTTTGTTCATTTGGACTTAACTCTAGTAATTATTAGTGTTGCAATATGTAGCGCCCTCAGAACAGTGTTTCCATTTTCCTGGTCAGATTTCACAACAATAATCTTCAGTTATGCAGTTCAACTTGTGACAAAATGACATCTAGGTTATTACTTAGGAATGTAAATATAAAAATGCTACATAGTATCATGTAAACAGCTACTTTAATGAGTGATCTACTAGAGAATCTGCGCATTCGGTCATATTCACATATTATATCGTAATATATATCTGGCAACTTACGTTATAGAAAAACGCAGTAATAACAAAGCCACACTACAAACTACAAAAATGCTTTTTTCACTAAGTTAACTGGTTCTATACTAATTTGAATAACTTTCATTGAGTACTATATGAGTAAAGATACATCTGTGAAGTTTATAATTTAATAGTGAAATTTGAACATGGGCTAACTTGTAACTAATAGCTACTTTGCAAGGCAAAGGCGTCGACAAAATAACTAAATACCGTTATTAATTCCTGCGTAATTGTATGGATGCATGCTGCTTTCCAATTCTATATTTTTACAGTCCTGAACAATCCAACACTTGTAAACTGCTGTAGAATTATACCGCGTGTTAGGTTAGACGAGGAACATATTAATACGGTAATTCAAGCTTACTTGTAGCTAATAAAAATATAAACAAATGTAAAATACTTAAAATAACCAATAAATCAGTTTTCAACAATTTCCTTGATTACACTTTTTAAATTAATCTTGTCTATACCAATCCCAACACTTTCTCATTGGAGTATTGATAGATACGTAAAGGTGGGTGATAAATAACGTCACGACGAAAAAGTCACTGCGATCAGTCGTTAAAATATGTCGCTGTCACATAGCGCGAAGTAACAACGTTCCAAAAAAATCACGTATATTGTTCAAGAACTTCAGTAGTATAAATACCAATAGTCTTCTTTGTCACTCACATCACAACAATATGTAACATGGAACGACCTTGTAACGAACACGAACGAAACTGCCCGACGGGCTAATGCAAAAGTATTGGTGCCAGGAGTAGTACGTATAACCAGAAAGTGACCGAGTAATCGACGTGACAAAATCACGTTGATTTTAGAGGTGAGACGTATATACTAGGTTTTTGGCTGGACGGGTAGACTTATTCCATGCTCACCACGTAAACGGAGTATATAGGCGTACGGCGCCAACGCCAGCTTTTCTGGTGGTACGTATATAACAAATACGTACAAACAGTTTTTTTTTTAATTTCTGTTTCTATAATATCATATTTATGCGGTTATAAAATAAGCTGACAGTCCTAAGCCTGTTATTTAAAGTATGAAGGGAAGTTTTCAATACGATTAATGTGTTTTAAAATAATAAAAAACTACTACGCGTACCTAGTCTAATAGACGACAATATTCCATAAACCGAAAATACTTCATTACTCGATCACGATGTTACGAGCACACGCTAGTTATGGAAACGTCATTAAACTTGAGACTAGTTGAGACGCCTAAATACTCGTGGACCTAGTCATTCTGGGTAACTTTGACATATTACCGCGATATTTTTCACGGTATTTTAAATGTTTTAACATTTAAATGACAATATTAAACTTTGTTCTCAGAATATTTTTTATCCATAGACAATAGTGAAAGACTATAATATCCATTAATTATAGAGAAAAATCTATTTTTGTAGTGTGTCAAAGTTACAACCCACAAAAGTGTAACTTTGACACACTTTAAATACGTCACATAAATGAGGTAATATTTGATTATTAAATTAATTTGGGTAGCATTGGTTTATATTATTCTCAAATTAGGGTTGTGGCTGTGGCGTTACAAACATAAATTTGTAGTAGTATCATATATATATATTTTTAAAAAGTCCATTAATAAAAATTTTGCAGTTACAAGTATATATTTTTTTAATTCGCATCAAAACCTCTAAATCCTATAAAAACTGTTAAGCATATTAAAATGAAGACAAACTAAGATAATTAAAACAAACAAAAAAGATGTAAACACTTTGGTTTGAAGTATCTATTCGCCCTACTACATATAGAGTAAATTGTCATCTATGTAGTAAGTGTATGGAGTGCCATACAATCACAAAATATCAAAAAAGTTATTCACTGTTCCACACTCAAATTCACGCGCTAATTTCGGAAACAGGTTTGACATTAACTCTGTTTGACAACTTCTCTTTTATTTTAAGGTATGTTTAGGGAGCTTCTTTAAAAAATAAAATGTAAAGCAAGCACTAACAAAACATATTGATCTCATAGGGAAAAAGCATTAAAACATTCTCATAGTCACACTGTCAATGTTACCCGAATTAATCAGTTACCCAGATTGACTGTAGTTTTTGGAATACGACTTTAGACGGACGAGTACTTCTAAGACTCAGTACGAATTTTACCTAGTACATCTCACCTCTAGTTGATTTGTTTTGTCACTGACTTTACTGTCACAGGAACGACGATCGACGATCGAAAAATAACGCTTATACCGTATATGCGTTATTTTGGGAAAAGCGTATAAGTTATACGCTAGCGATGGGCAACTCGAATTATTTAACTCGGTCAACTCGAGCAACTCTACCAACGAGTCAGCTCGACTTCCTTTTACACGAATCCGAGTCGCGTCGACAGTTGTATGCTCCAGAGTATTATTGTCTTATTGTTATATGGTTGCATGTAACCGGCGACGCAATCAAGTCGTGAGTCAAGCCGATCACTCTTCTCATTAAATTATGTAGATAGTGCTAATTTTAATGTTTGAGCAATAAATACATATCCTAACATTTAAAAGGTAATATTGATAATTAACCACAGATTTACAAACGTGTTTGAATGCTAAAATAAAATAACCTACTAAATTATATGCTATTCGTATCAACCTATCAACGCTCATCTCTGTGTATGATTAAGTTGAGCTGATGAATCGCTGCCAACTCGGCGACTCGGTCGCCAGTTCGGTCATTCATTTGAAGCATAGGTACTGCAATATAATCATTTCCATAACATTCACGCTACGAGTTGTACTCGGAGTTACTGTTACTTGATACGTTGATACCGAGTTAAACCGGCGACGCAATAAAGTCGTGAGTCGAGCTGATGAATCGCTGCCAACTCGGTGACTCGTTCGCCAGATCGGTCGTTCATTTGAAGCATACTGAAATATAAGCATTTCCATAATATTCACGCTACGAGTTGTACTCGGAGTTACTGCTACTTGACGGGTTGACATTGACACCAACTCGAGTTGACCATTATTTTGATTCGAGTAGATCGAGTTCGAAAATGTACAACACGTCCCATCGCTATTATACGCTTTTCCCCAAGTATAGACACGTTGTCTATTGCAGTTATACTTCTGATGCGACTTCCGGCAAGGTTGCGTTAAACGTTTAACGCTACCATGGAGGGGTTTTAACCAGACACCTACTCTCAAGATCGACTTATATGAAATTTAAAAATTTTACTAACGCCATCTAGTGACATTAGACATAATTACTTTATCGAACAAAGTGACAAGTTTTGCAGTTACGAATTTAATAATTACTTTATTTATTAATGATGCCAAAGAAGTATAACTTCTCACGCGCGTACATAAGTACACGCATTTTTTTTTATTTGCCGTTTGTACACACAGATCACGCGAGTTTTTATAATACGGAACTACACGAACTTGTGGACGTGTAGGCACATTTGCAATGCGCGGGCGCGGGACGTGAGTCCAAGGGCGGTACATCAAAACAAAAGAGGCGGGGCGGCTTGTGTACTGTAGTCGACCGGCATGTGCTTTGTTGACGCGATAACTTACAAGTTGGTGACGCGCGCGGGATGCATATGAATGTATTTTAACAGGTTCCCTGTTCAATAAATCATAATATTAAAATTTTTATTGTGTCTATAAGCGGATAGGGAAATGTTAATGGATAATATTGTCAAAAATTAAGGATGAGTTTTTACATACCTGGGATGAGAATCGATGTCTGAATATTTTTTCATAATATGTCCCTTATCTTACCTAACATCCAGTGCAGTATAGCCGTGTTTGTACAGTGCTGGACAATCGTGTAGTAGTTCAATGCTGTACTATTTTAGTTGATTAGCGTGGCCATATTTATAGTCTTTATTATAGTTTTTTATAAGATATTGGTCCTTAAAGTTGTACATATTGAAATATTGAGAAATCAACTTGATAGTCATAAAAAGCTAGAAATAGTATAGTGAAAAAATTGCTTTAGATCGAATATGTAAAATGATTTGTAGATATTCGTACAAAACTAAACTACACGCAATATCCTCCACGGTTTAACATCGACGAAAGCGGGGCCACGAGTTAACGTTACATATAAATCGAGTCACCGCGAGAATTCTAAATCGATACAAAACTCCTTAACTTTCGCGGTGGTCCTCGAGAGCTCCGTCGCGTCCGGGCGGGTCCGGCGGTCAGTGGTGCGGCGCGAGCGGCGCCTGGCAGTACGGGCACTCCGTCGCCGTCGCCGCGCACGCGTCGCACAGCACGTAGTGGTTGCACGGCGCCAGCGTCACCGCGCGCGGCTGCTGCTCGCACGCCATGCACTTGGTGGCCGTCTCCAGGTACAGCACCTTGTCGATCTCCTCCAGCTCCGCGCGCGCCTGCGCCTGCAGCGCCTTCAGCTGCGCCAGCGGCAGCGAGCGCAGGTCGCGCGCGCTCAACTCCCGCGCGTGCAGCTCCCGCGCGTGCAGCTCCCGCGCGTGCAACTCCCGCGCGGTCAGCTCGCGCGGCCGCGCCAGCTCCAGCTCGCGCCGCAGCGCCAGCGCGTGCGCCAGCGCCTCGTCGCGCCGCCGCTCCGCCAGCGCCGCGCCGCGCGCCGCGTCCTCGGCCGAGCGGCGCCACGCCTCCACCGCGCCGCGCGCCGCCGCCGCCGCCGCGCGCGCCGCCGCCACCTCCGAGCGCAGGCGCGCCAGCTCGGGCGACGCGCCGTCCGCGCCGTCCAGCGCGCCGCCGCCGAAGCTGTGCGCGTAGCGCATGAACGGCGCCAGCGGCGAGCCGCCCGGCGGGCTGAACCCGCGCAGGCCGCCCCGCGACGGGATGTTCACGGGCGCCGACCCACCGAGCGGCTCGCCGTCCGCCAGCTCGCGGTCCAGCGACGCAACCAGGTGCAGCGGCTCGTCGAGGTGCAGGTCGTCGAGCGCGTTGCCGACGACGTCCTGCACCACGTCGAAGTTGTTGGCGCGCGAGCCCCAGGCGGAGTGCGCGGCGACGTCGTCGGCGGCGGGCGCCAGGCTGCCGCTGGAGGCGCCCTCGGAGCCGTCGCCGCTGCCGTTGCTGTGGGCGGGCGGGGTGCCGGCGCAGGGCTCGCCCTTCTTGTCGGGCAGCGCCGAGGACAGCAGCTCGGCCAGGCTCGTGCCGCACTCCAGCGCGCCGCCCTCGCGCGCACCGAGCTCCTCCGCTGTACGCACACCGAGCTGTGATCAGGCTGTCGCGCCGACCGACGCTCCCTACGTTGCCGAGATACTCACGTTCGACGTGCGCGAAGGCGCAGAACAGGCCACGCGGACAGTAGCCGGCCTGCTGCACGTCGTTGCACTTGGTGGACTTGTATATCTCGGGGTGGAACTGCTGCTCGGTGCGCGTATGGCAGTAGCCGCACGCGTCGCCCGCTTCACAATTACTAGGTTCGCCCCACTCCTCGCCGTGTTTTACGTTTGGACACGGTGTGCTACGATATTTATATTTTCTTGGTGATCTACGTTTATCCTGAAACGCCACACAAATTTGAATTACTTACTTATTTTTCTTATGTAAGTCTATTACAAAACAAATTATAGCAGCACTTACTTTACTATTGTGATATTGCGGACATGCATATCCTTGTCTACATAACCTAGGTGGTCTTTTACAAGGTTCAGTTTTATATGAAGATAATACATAATTCGTGTCTGTAAATAAAAACAATTTTATTATAAAGTTTTCATCACTTATATAGATAGCCAAGAAACCAATATTTCGTAAAGAAACTGTAATGACCTTGCCACTTAGGGTCTTCATTCTGCAAATTCCTTTCTCTATCTAAAGCATTCGGAGCTGCAGCATCCCCGTCGGCTGCATCTGGATTTTCTAAGGCTTGGAGTTCTCTCATATCAAGAACGGGCGGTCTAAGATCTGGTGCCCCGTGAGCAAAAGCACAGTGGGCCCCATTTTTAGTGCACAATCCCCTAGCATCTGTGTCATGAACACACATACAAGTCTTGTAATATCGGAGATGGTATCTCCGTTCTGTATCTCCAGCTGTTCTATGTAGGTACGGACATCTGAAACATATTTTATTACTTATTACTGTACCCTTACTATTATAAAAATGTGAAAGTGAGTTGGTTTGTTGCTTCTTTATGCTACAACTACTTAACAGAGCATCAATTGCTCATTTGTATCTTATAGGTATTAATTAGTCATAATAATTTAGCATAAACCTAAATTATATACAGTCAAATCAATCGGCTCTGAACGATAAGGCCCCCTATTGAAACACTAAAGTTAAGCCTTTTTTTTGAAGACCCTACTCTCCTACCTGGATCAAATCGTTCATGTATTGGAGGAAGGTGGAGTCTCCGAATCCGGCGAGCGTGTATGAAGAGATGAATGTTTTGAGGAAGCAAAAAATTTATGCAAGAATAGAGCCTCTTGGCACTCTGTTCTCTCTGCCTACCCCGCAAGTGAAATAGCGTGATGATAAGTAAGTAAGTAACTACTCACTTTGTTTGTAACATTCATTTAAGTTTTTAATAAAGAGGTATCTATCTATTAGTGACGCTAACAACAATAACTAATTATGTAGGTCCTTGGAAGTACCTACTGAATATAAGATATATTATATATGTACATTCAAACCAAGTAAATTACATATCAGTAAAATATATTACAGCTTTACAAGATACAATTGATTAGAACAAGATATCTTCTAGATTCTGCAATTTAATTTTTTAATTTTGGAATGTTGATAATTGAGAACTGTCTATATAGATCTTATTTCTCATTTTGGATAAGCTTTACAGTACAATTTGTAACAATTTTATTCCTTAAAGAAAAATTTAAAATTATTTGTAAGTGGTAAAAGAAGATTTACTGCAACCAGGATTTAAATCCTGCCTGCAGTAGTTCCCTTTTTCTACTTTCACAAATAATTTGTTCTTTAAAGTGGCTGAGCATATGTCAAATGCTAAAATACCGATCAAAATTTTATCCCTCTAGAAAATTATCTCAAGAAGAGCATTCTGTTCAGTGTAAAATAAACTTACTTCTAATTATTTTTATCAATGTCCATTTAAATGTTTATAAGGAAAAAAAGCCCTTTCCCATCCTTTTTTGAAGATAAAGTGTACCTTAATTATTATGGTACATATATTATACATACATAGACTCATGCCTGTTTCCCAGAGGGGTAGGTGGAGACAACGGATTGCTACTTATTATAAAACAGCCTTCTACTGCCCACTTTTCACCCCCGTGAGAATGAGATTTGACAGATGGCCACGTTACTGCCATTCTGATTGTTAAGTACTAAAAATCTCCATTGCGTTCACACGGGATTGAAATTGTGCTCTTGTCAATAACAAGCTACTAATGCAAAGCAAATGTCATAAAGGTTGTTTGTTCAAAGATAAACTCGTTTTAATCTAGTTATACTTCAAATAGCAGCAAGCAAATGATAAATAAATCATGATCTTTTCATTAGCCACAAGAGAATGAAAAAATGCATGAGGCACTTGGAAAGGTAAATATAACGTGTGATAAACAAAAACAAAGGAGATGCACTTACTCGTCTCCATCCTCACAAATGCCCGATGTTTCGTTATATTTAGTACAATAGTTATCTGCGCTATAATTGAAAGTCCCATCTCTTTTTCTGACCGGCCTTCGTCGTCTCTGATTATTAAAATGCCAATGAAAACATGTAAAAGGTCTATGTTGTGTACATTTGTGTTGTAAAAAAGACGGACACTGCTCTACTCGAAACTCCTTTAGATATCTGAAACAGATTCGTATGCTCAAGCTATAGCTAACTATTCTATATTTTACACAAAACACTAGCACTCCACATAATAGTTTTACGTAAAACTGAAATTACTTATAATGATTTGGTTTTTCTGTTTGAGCTGCTAACAAAGGTTTAGATTCCGACGGCATTTTGGAAAACTATTATTGCGCCTCTCGCGTCGCGCAGGGCACGCTTACAGACGACCAATTAAAATTCAATATACGATCACGTGATACATATTATTTTAGAAAGGTAAAAAATGTAAATAAAGCCTCTTCATTATAAGATTATTACTGAAATACACAACAATTTATTCAACGCTAGCCTTGAACTTCGAAAGCGTTGTTTCAGTACCTATATTCAAAATTATTTTAGGCAGTAGGCACTTCAAGACAATAGTAAAATGCCATCAATGACATAGCTGTCAAGTTCTATGTTTTCCGTTTGACTCGCTCTAACTCGGGACTAATCTCAGTAGAACACATGAGACAAAAAATAGGACACGCTCTTGCATCAAGTCACAACAACAATATAAAAAACAGACGAGACGAGGTGGGCGGAGGAAGAGCAACGTTGTTTATTATGAAAAAAAAAATATTTGTTGTGTATTATAAAGGGAGTAGGTACTACCTATTATATACAAATCATCGGTGAAGGAAAACATCATAAAAAAAACTCGTACCTATGCCCTTTTTTTTTGCGGCGGGAAGAAATTTACCTAACCGCATATCTTGTCGTTCAGGGCTACGAACATGGTACTGTGAAGCTCTCACCTCCTAAATAAACTCGCCGGGTGCCGTCGCTCCGCTTGTATTGGCTCACCACTAAAACTGTATTCAGTGGTCGCCGCCGCGGCGCCGATGGCTTTCCCTTTATGAGACACGCTTCCGCAACCCGGAGCGTAGCACCTTCGCGGGAGGCCTTGTGGGTGGCGGACGTTACCCAATCCATCCACCCGCGGCATTAACTAGTCTCACCCTAGTCGGGTTAGCAAAAGGATTTTGTCCGTGTGGTGATGGACTAAGTACATAAATGTCACAACCCCATTCTTTCCCAAGGGTATCGTATGAGGCGACTAAGGGAAGTAAGCAATTATCACCGATTGCATTACTGGTGGTAGGGCTGGGTACCAAGTGAGAGTAATCACTTCTTATCCGCCGGGCTGGTACCACCATCTCCCGTGTGACCGGCCGGCCATGAAGCACATCGGTGTGTTTTGAAGCAGGAGATAGCTGTTAATTCTTTCATTTCATATCTGTGAAAAGAAATGGCGAGCTGCGGCTTGACAATACTTCCGGTATAGTTAAATAAGTCCATGAGCAAACTTACCATTTACCATCAGGTGGGCCGTGGCTCATCTGACGCAATAAAAAAAAACTACATCGTGGGACGTCTAGCAGATGTGAAAACATCGAAATTACTTTGTAGAAATAAGAAATAAAATGATCATAACTTGACAAAGTAACAAGACGAATCAAACGAGTATAAACTCAATAGGGTTGCGTAGTTACATTACAGAGTTACTGTGGCCACCTTCCAGCTCCATCGTCAGACCCTGGATATCATCTAGAGACAAAGTACTCGTCAAGACAAATCATACGAGCCCAAACTCGATGGAGTTATGTCGTTTTATAACGGAGTTCCTATGGCCACCTTCTAGCGCCATCATCAGACCCTGGATATCACCTAAAGACAAAGTACTCGTCAAGACGAATCAAATGATTCCAAACTCGATGGGGTTGCGTTGTTTCATTAAAGAGTTACTGTGGTCACCTTCCAGCTCATCATCAGACCCTGGATATCATCCATGACTGAAGTTCTAGTCAGGACATTTCAAACGAGCCCTAACTCGATGGAGTTGTGCCATTTAATTACAGAGTTTCACATGGCCACCATCCAGCTCCATCATCAGACCCTGGATACCATCTAAAGACAAAGTACTAATCAAGACGAATAAAACGTGTCCAAACTCGACGGGATTGCCTCATTTCATTATAGAGTTACTATGTCCACCTTCCAGCTCCATCATTAGATCAGCTCCATGTCATCATAATATTGCATTGTCACGTGATATACACATGCGTGTAAAATTTCAGCTCAATCAGAAACCGGGAAGTGTGTCAAATTTAACTTGCAAGATTTGAACGGGACAAGTAGGTACAATAAAAGCGTCGCCACGCTAACAGGCAATTTTACCCTCCCTCCGCATTAGATGTTTCACATCAAAAATATTCCTCCCTGGCCCTCTTCACCGCATCCTTCTGCGAAATGACATCACCGCAGCCCAAATCCTGTCGGTACTGAGCATTGCTCTGACGAAGATACGACGAGTTCATGGCGCTCCTAGGCTCTAGCTGGACAAGACCCGAGCGTGTGCCACCGCCGTATCCTTGTCGCAGCTGCAGTGGTGACTGCAAGGAGTCAGTTGCCTCCTGGCATCTATGTAAAGGTATCTGCCGAAACAGCCATGCCCCGGCAGCCCCTTCACCAGTTAGAAGGTAAGGTCTCCGTGCTGTCGTTCTTCATAGTCAGTCGGGCCTTCTAATGGACCAGGCTCGACGAGCGACGCCCTGCCATCGGGCCACCTCCTGGGCAGGGGGCGGCCTCTTTGGTGAGTACCACCGCCTGCAAGTCCCATTATTTTGTTCGCAGGCCAACTCAGTCAACAATCATGTCGCGCATTAGCCCGGCTCAGCATATGCAGTGATTACGATGGTAAAAAGCAAGAGAGAAAAACCCAAAGCAAAACCCTATGCCATTCCAGGCAGTACTGTACCGCACTGGACGGGGAGATAACGAGACAATTGCTTCTCCGTGAGCCACTGTAGCTACGTCCTTGAGTCAGTGTATTTTTATAATCCAATTAATTTCAAAATACACTGATAATTACATACACGAAGTACCTACTTAACTAAGTCTAAGTGAAAGAAAGTAAAAAATAAATAGTTTTTTATTTACTTATATTTATTATCTCCAACTTTCCTGCACTGATATGCATAGGCAGGAATACCCGCATTGCTTATAAGTAGATCTAGCCTTTGGCGAATCATATTTTTTTATTTACACTTTATTGTACACCATAATTATGTTATAATATTTAGCTACAAAGCGGAGAAAGAAAAAAGTTACAATAAAAACCTATACAGTGGATAAGTTTTTTTATTGCTTATGGTTATGATGACACTCATGAATCTAACTATAGCTACAATCTTTGCATTGCCAAGCTTCTGCTTATTATGAACTATGCAGTATCACAGCCAGGAGCCAGGAGACAGGTAGAAATATAGTATAGAGCTATCCTCTAATACGCCGTGTGGGGCCGGCTTTAGAATTGTCCCACGCATTCTCCACCCATGGGAGTCGTAAGAGCCGACTGAGGGTATACCGGGGGAGTGGGCAGCAGCACAACGTGCGATTTTAATTGAATTTTCTCTTGATAATCTTGATATACATATATTGATATATATATATTAATATATAAAGACAAAATTCAAGTCATAATTATGTTATATTCTTACTTTCTATTTGAATAAAATCAAGAGGGAATAAAAGAATAATTACGAAATCTCATCATTTATTTATCTATACTCATCATGTAGGTACGGTTTTTAGAAACTTTTTCTCATAGTACCTACCTGCAGTGTTGAGATAGCGATAGTTTAACATGTGATAACCCGAATAATTTTAGAATATAAATATGATTACAACTTTGTCGACTAAAAATGCACTACCTGTTTTAGCCGGATAACTACAAAAGAAATAGCAGTTAATCTTATACTCAGACTAAATACATCCTTAAATTATGCTAAAAATGTATTAGAATAGAAGTGTACCTAACATTCACGTGTAACATGATTAATTAACGTTTTTTTTTACGCAAATACAAAAACAAGCTTACTTACCGACGATGGGGACGGTTGGTCACCTTATCGTTAGGGTTGGGACCCAGTTGAATTGGGTCCCCAAAAAATAACGCAATAAACTCAGACCAAATAAAAAAGGTGGTCTGAGGCAATATATAGGTGAAAAGCATAAAAAACTTATACACGTGTCTCGCTTACTCTTGCTATGACCTAACATAACATAGCATCATCAGGCATGATGCTGATATATTCCCCGAAGGGGTAGCCAGAGGTGTATTACACACGATTCGCCAGCTGTGTTAAGTCCCACGTAATAGGGGGCGAGCCTATTGACGTCTACCGGGCACATTTCCAAACTCCGGGCTGCTACTGAGATTTTTTCTTTTTAGGAAAAAGCTCAATAACATTGCCCGACCCGGGGATCGAACCCGAGACCTCATGATTAGCAGTCGCATACACTACCGCTACACCACCGAGGCAGTAGGTATGACCTAATATTTGGCCGGAATCCCCCCGTGGGACTTGGAGGCGGAGGTGCTCGCTGAAGTGTATCGGCGGGCGTCACAAGAGCGGGAGGGGGGCGGACGCCCCCTACCCAGAGAGGTGGCCAGGTGGCAGGGCGACGCCCGCCGAGCTGCCATGGCGAGATGGAGGGCACGGTTGGAGGCGCCCCGGGCCGGTCTTTGGACTGTAGGGGCGCTCCAGCCAGTGCTGGAGGAGTGGGCGGGGCGACGGCATGGAGTCCTTACCTTCCGACTCGTGCAGATGCTGTCGGGGCATGGTTGCTTCGGCAGATATCTGCACATAGTCGCAAGGAGGGAAGCGACTCCGGGCTGTCACCACTGCGGCTGTGACGAGGACACGGCGCGGCACACGCTCGAGTCGTGCCCGGCTTGGGCCGAGCAGCGCCGTGAACTCGTCGCGGAAATAGGGAGGGACCTCTCGCTGCCGAGCGTCGTCAGAGCGATGCTTGGCAGTGACAGGAATTGGGCCGCGGTCGCTGCCTTCTGCGAGGAGGTTATCTCGCGGAAGGAAGCGGCGGAGAGGGCTAGGGAGGAGGATTCTTCCGCTGACCCAAACCGCCGCCAGCGACCGGGGCGGCGCAGGCGCAGATACTTGCGCCTCATGCCGCCCTAGCTGAGGCTGCGGGTGGATGGACCGGGGAACGTCCGCCACCCGCAAGGCCTCCCGCGAAGGTGCGACGCTCCATGTGCGGATGCGTCGCTCAGTAGAGGGTACCCGAAAGGGTAAGCCGCCGGCGGACCACCGAAGGAATGTAACATAGTTCCAGTGGCCCGCCAACAAAGGCGGAGAGACGGCACACGGCGGGTTTCTTTAGTGGGTGAGGGCCCCACACTACCCTGTTCGTTGCCCCGAACGACGGGGTGTGCGGTTAGGAACATTTTTTCCCGCCATAACAAAAAAAAAAAAAAAAAAAAGGTATGACCTAATATGTGCATCCTTTTCTTCATCCTTAGTATTAAAATAGTAGCGAGTCTATTAAATCCTCTCTCTACGCAGGCAATTGGATTTATTGGCGGGACGTAATTGCAAGAAATTGAATTCTTGTTCAATATTTTTAGAAGTTTCAAACTAATGAATAAATAATGGCAGCTTTTGCATTCATGGTTACAAAGAACTCCGCTCACTCATGAATATAATAAAAAAAGTAGCCAATCGGTTGCGTTCGTCCCAAAATTTCTCTTTTTTCCACCAATAAGAAAGCCTACATTTACCACCAATCAGAGGATCTTAAATTCATAAAGTCCAGCCAATCAACTCATAGCTGTGTTAGCGTCAGTTTCACCCGCTCAATTCTCCTCGGCGCCATCTTGAGCATATGATATTTGTTGTGTGTGCATTGTAGTGTTTTAAAGAGTTTATATTTATTAAATCACGCATTCTTTACTGAAGTTCTGCTTTTAAAGGTATGGAAGTTAATATTTTAATATAAATGTTAATTTATATTCATGACCTTAGGGACTTCGGGTTACGAAGTGGAATTAGTTTAACGACCTCCTTGTATTGAGAAATCAGTTACTTATGTACATCTTACTTTGTTCTAGTGAAAAATGGCCCGTACCAAGCAGACTGCTCGTAAGTCCACTGGAGGAAAGGCGCCCCGTAAACAGCTTGCTACTAAAGCAGCACGTAAATCAGCACCAAGTACGGGTGGAGTGAAAAAACCTCATCGTTACCGCCCTGGCACAGTAGCTCTGCGAGAAATTCGTCGTTACCAGAAATCTACCGAGTTGCTGATCCGCAAGCTGCCTTTCCAGCGTCTTGTGAGAGAAATTGCTCAAGACTTCAAAACTGATTTACGTTTCCAATCTGCTGCAATTGGCGCTCTGCAGGTTTGTGTCATATCAATTTCAGCTCTCTACTTAAAATAAATGTTAGTATAATAATTATTCTGTCTTCCCATGTTACTAATCTGATAATTTTTTATATTTCAGGAAGCCAGTGAGGCCTATCTGGTGGGCTTGTTTGAAGACACCAACTTGTGTGCCATCCATGCCAAGCGTGTCACAATCATGCCTAAAGATATTCAGCTTGCCCGACGAATCCGTGGCGAACGTGCTTAAGCCCAGCACTTGTGTTCACTTATTGTCGTAAATTATCTGTATTACAATAGTTCTAATTCCATAACATTTATAATGTCTCGTTTAATATAATTTTAAATCAATCATATTCATTATTATAAGGATGCAGCTGAACTGAGTTTAATTAATACATTCTTATTAAGTAAGTTTAACATGTCTGCATCTAAAACACTACATGTCTTATGTAGGTACATCTATACTTGCAGTGTTTTAGTGTGTGGACAATTTTTATTAGTATTTTTGTGGTAATTTTACATTAAGTAGTTAAATAGGTTAAAGATGTCGACCACATTGGTGTGTGATTCTGTGTTTGGCATAAACTTTTGATGTGTAATGAGAAAATTTGGTGTTATTAAATTTTTATTAGGACCAAATATGTATTTCAATTATATACCTGATAAACTAATATGGCAGGCATAATTAAATCTGACTTAAATGAATTAATTACACTTTATTTAACAGACAAATGAACATAACATCTCAAGGGGTAGTAGTTAGTGAAAACACTAAACATTAACCTACACCTGACATATAAAATTATATCTGTAGGTATTGCACAACACCATCATGATTGATTGTGTCTGTAGGTATTGCCCAAGATCATATGAATTAAAAAAATCTACACAAGGACTTCATAGGTATTTCTACAAATTCAATGTTCAGTATAATATTGTATTTATTAGGTACTGTGAGTTTGATCACACTAATAACAACAAAGTTTCTTGGACAGTCATGAGTCACCTTGTTATTGATTTCCTTGTAACATGAATTAATTTACACAATATTTTGTAATAAACTCGATATTGATTGATTAGGTATGTATTCAGAATAGGATGAGTCAAAGTTACTTGTAATACTGCCACAATTATTATGACAGTACAATTATTAACTAATTTTAATTTAGATATCAGTTCAAAGTATGGGATATGTTTTTCATTCACTTGAATACTTAAGTTTTGATATAAAATTTTTGAACTACCTACATGCAAGTTATGAAGCATGAGACATTGATGAAACTTATATTTTTTTTATGCAGTTATGAACCAAACCCGTTTACCATATAAGTAACAGACAAATATATATATTTGAGTTGTGAGTAATAAACATTAACATGTTGGCGTCTTG
This sequence comes from Leucoma salicis, assembly GCA_948253155.1. NCBI lineage: Eukaryota > Metazoa > Arthropoda > Insecta > Lepidoptera > Erebidae > Leucoma > Leucoma salicis. The sequence goes on from OX411812.1 coordinate 4,124,518, forward strand.
GCGTGGTACACCAAGAATATGATGAAACTGAAAAAACATTTTCAGTATGTAACATCATTTTTTATACTACACACAAGCAAAAACTGGGTGGTTAGAATGTTACACACACATTTTGTTTGTGTGGTGATGGACTAAGAATACAAGTGTCACCACTCCATCCTTTCCCACGGGTGTCTTACAAGGCGACTAAGGGAAGTATGCAATTATCACCCAATGCATTACTGGTGGTAGGGCTAGGTCCCAAGTGAGAGTACTCACTTGCTATCTTGCCCGAATGGGTTGGTACCACCGTCTCCTGTGTGAGCGGTCATGAAGTATGTCAGTGTGTTTTGGCTGTAGCAGTAGATTGCCATTTCTACTTTCATTTTATATCGGAGAAATTACATGGTGTGCAGTGGCTTGACAATACTCCTGGTATGGTTGAGTCCATGAGGAACGGTTACCACTTATCATCAGGTGGCTATAATCAGGCTGTGGCTCGTCTGTAATTAGTAGCAATAAAAAAAAATTGTATTGCCATTGCATTGTGTTAGTGATTGGTTAAAGAATCGCCATGACTGTGTGAGCAATTATTGTGACATTACACATCAATATCTCTACCAATCACAATAAGCGTATGATGTCATTATGATCTGTGTATCACATCCTAAAGGGGCTGCCATGACAAACAAGTCCTGCGCCATCTGATGGTAAGCCATTACAGCTACATAATGAAGAGTATGTAACTAGCAGCCAATAAAAAGGGGTTCCTACACATAATAAGGTTAAACAATTCACCAAACTTCTTGTCAAATGACTTCCAACTAAATGTAACAATCGTGAAATTATGCTGGTAAATATCTGTAAGGTTATATTAAATCAAATATTGCACATTAAGTCTGATCTAAATATAATCACAACATAAGACTAATTCAATAATTTACAAAGAAAATATTTTTTCTTAAGAACCTATGCATTCCCAGCTAGTTGCAATTTTTCTATTGCTTCTAATTCCTTTAGCCTGTTTTCTATATCTTCAACACTTTTACCATGTTCTTTATTGAATCTGTATGCTTGTAACAGTTGTTGTTTCTCAAGTCCTTTTATTCTGTCATATAAAGTTTTTTGGAATTCCTGATCTATGTCACTTTCTTCTCTAAATACGCAGAAATATAATAAAAATACTGTAACACTGGCTATTACAGAGTAGGGTTGGTACCAAGGGATATTAGGATTTACTCTTCTCATAACTGGTTGTACAGTTTTTCTAGCAGCACCGCTAGTAGAAAACTTAATAGGTTCATTTTCATTAGGTTCTACTTTACTTGAGAAAGGCTTTTTAAAAACCTGGTTGAAGTTCCTGCAAAAAGAGCGATCTTATATTATTATTTGGTTAGCAAGGTTAAAATTGTTATTGATATATTCGGTGAAGTATGTAATTCAGATCACAGTAATGATTGCAATGTTTGTTACCTAAGGTAATTACGCAGGTGTCTATTCATTTCTACGTTTCTATACAATTCTGTTTATGATATACATATATAACTTTGCAATTCAATTCTTGATGAATGGCGTTGTTAGTTATAAACACAACTTTTCCAATGTCCCGTGGATTTGCAATAATTAAATTCTTGATGTTTTTATTTTACTTTTTATCAAATTTTTCATTATAAAATAAGTGTCATTACTGTCAAGTGTCAACTGTCAGATGAAAGCCCACAGCTGAGCTAAAGAACTAAAATGGTAGAAAAAAGATAGGCTGTCACACGTTTCAGTGAGATTTGTTTAAATTTTTGATTTTGATTTTGCTCTTCAAAAATCTCAAAATTTCTCATCTCTTGCCTAGCTTAGTGTATATAGTGTAATAAATAATAATTTTATGTTTTAGTTGTGTATAATTAGGTATGTATTAATTTTCATAGTAAGATTGTCATTTGGTTCATTTTTGTTTTTTTTCATTCGAGTCTTATTTTTTATTTTTTGAAGTCTGGATAAGGAAGTCTGGATGGATCCGATGGACCCAGAACCCCCTGATCCTCCCGATCCCCCAGATATTCGAAAAACCACCAAACCAGGAGAATTAGCCCCTACTTCTACTGGTTTGTCTATTCAATCAGGAGGTAAGCGTCGTTTTCAAGACGCCCAAAATGAAAATAAAAACGCTAAGAAAACCATTGTAGACCAGGAGCTAGCTGTCGCTTCCATACAAAATGTATATATTCACCCGAAAATTGTTGTTGGCATTAAAGAATATACAGATATAGACAGTGGACCATTTATCGTCCATATTTCCCGAGCTGAACCAGATCCAGTGATTGGATCTGTAATTCGTATTATCAAGTTTGGCCAGTTTCTCTACAAAAATAAAATCGAAAACATTTGTGTAGATGGTGTTAAAAAAGAGGGGAGAAATAAGATTTCAGTCCAGTTTAAAACTGCCAAAGCAGCCAATAAATTTTTAGATAACCCTATTTTGACTACTGCAAAATATGTTGCTTCTATTCCATCTTATAATATCACAAAAATGGGTATTGTGCGCCAGGTTCCCGTGGATTTATCCATGGATGAGTTTGTGGAGGCTGTCACTCTCCCTGATGGTTGTGGCCCTGTCCTGAAGGCTCGTCGCTTGAACAGGAAAATAATAAATGATGGTAAGGTAACTTGGACTCCTACCCAAACAACCGTATTGACTTTCCAGGGTCAAAGGTACCTACCCTGTAAAGTCTTCTGTTTTCACATTTCTCTCCCGGTGGAATCTTATCAGTATCCTACGATTCAATGCTACAACTGCTGTAGGTTTGGCCATGTCAAAAGTCTATGCCGTTCAAGCCCAAGGTGTTATCGTTGTACTCAACCCCATGCTGGAGACACTTGCAAAGTCGATGAATCCTCTGCTTCATGTTTGCACTGTTTGGGACAGCATTTTGCCAACAGTAAAGACTGTCCTGAACAGGGTAGACAAAAGTCTATCAAGTTTTTAATGACAAATGATAATATCTCATTTTATGAAGCATCACGCCTCCATCCTAAATCATTTAAACCTTATGCTGAGGTAACACGAGGTGGTACATGTATAAACTCATCTATTCAAACATCACAGTCATCCACTCTTCAGTATCAACCTGCAAATTCTCCTTCTCATACATCTTATCGTAAAACCGTTTTCTCCACCCCACGTGTACGTGCTCCACTAGGGAAATCATATGATCGGGTCTCACATCAAAATATTATTGCTACCCCATCATCATCATTATCAAATGGATCTGCTTTAAACTCTATGTCTAATTGTTCTAACCTTCCCCAATTAGCCCAGGATGATAGTGTCCTGGAAGCTCTCCTCTCAATGGTTATTAGTTTACTGTCTAAATCCAATACTAACATACCGTCCGACGTTGCCAAGACTCTTCTACAGTTCATACCATTAAATTCAAACCATGGCTCCCACATCACTTCTCCAGTGGAACATAAAAAGCATTCGTCATAAAAAACATGAACTTCTTCATTTAGTCACTAAATTTCAGCCATCTGTTTTTGCTGTCTCTGAGACATGGTTAATTCCTGGTTCCCATTTTTGGATTCCAGGTTACTCCTGTCTTAGGGACGACAGAGCAGATGGTTATGCTGGAACTGCCTTACTTGTTAGGCGTTCTTGCTCATTCTCACAAATTTCACTTCCACCCGTATCACCTGACATCAATGTTGTCGCTGTAAATATGTGTAATATATCTTTTGTATCTATATATATTCCTCATCCCAATCCTTCACTAGTCTCAGATATTTTATATATAATTTCATCTGTTCCACCTCCCATTATTTTGATGGGTGATTTTAATGCTCACCACACTTCATGGGGCTCTGGTCATGATGACACATTTGGTCGCGCCCTTTTAGAAATTTTTGATGAAGGCAACTTATGCGTAATTAATAATGGTACTCCTACTCGTAGGGTGTTCCCTACACAGAATCCGAAAAGTGTAGTTGATCTCACTGTGTGTACTCCATCCCTTGCATCAACTCTATCATGGTGTGTCTTGGAACACACTTATGGTAGTGATCACTTTCCCATTCATATTAACATCTGTGACAGATCTACTCCAGTTTTTAACTTTTGCCCTTCTCTTAAATACAGACTAAATCAAAATACTGACTGGTCATCATATTCTAACTCCCTTGATAATAAACTATTACAACTCCCTTCATTTTCCGGCTACAATATTTCTGATATATACTCAAAATTTATTAAATCTATTATTTCAAGTGCTGATATTGCTTTCCCCTTAAAAAAATCTTCCAAATTCAAAATTTCTCCCCCATGGTGGGACACTGAATGTTCAGACATTATTAAGAAAAGAAAGGCAGCTGAAAAATGCTACATATCAAATATCACTTTACAAAACTTTTTGGCATATAAAAAGATTGCTTCTCAAGCAACTAGAACTTTAAAAAAGAAAAAGAAGCTTGGATGGATACAATTTTGTGAACAGCTTTCTCCCAGAACTCCATCCAGTTTAGTTTGGATAGAAATTAAAAAATTTAGAGGATCATGTTACAATAGTAACATCACATCTAATGATCCTTCTTTATGGCTTGAGGAGTTTTTTGATAAATTGTCTCCACCTTTTGTTCCAACTAAAGATGCAATTCCCTCTCTTCCAAATTCCCTCCCGTCTTTAAACCATTTTGACTCCCATTTCACCTTTTCTGAACTTAGTCTTGCTCTTGAGGGGCTTGTGGATACTTCACCTGGCCCAGATGGCATACCATATTCTTTTTTAAAACATGCTTCGCAAAATTCTAAACATACCTATTTGAAACTAATTAACAACTCCTTTGAATATGGAATCATACCTCAGGAAATGAAAAAGCAAATAATTATCCCTATCCTCAAACCAGGAAAGTCTGCAGCTAATCCTAATAACTATAGACCAATAGCCCTTGCCTCAGTTTTAAGTAAAATTACAGAACACATGATTAAACACCGTTTGGAGTGGTTAGTAGAATATAGAAACTTATTAGCTAAAACTCAATTCGGTTTCAGAAAAGGTATGAGTACTATGGATAGTCTTAGTATTCTTACCTCTGATATACGCATTTCCTTTCTTAAAAAAGAATATCTAGTTGGTGTTTTTATAGATATTGCATTAGCGTATGATAATGTGTTATTACCAGTACTTCAAAATAAATTACTTTATCTGAACATTCCCATAAAACTGACCCGTTTTATATGTAATTTATTTATGGAAAGATCTATTTCTATTAAATATCAAAATTCCTGTTATCCACCTAGAACTGCCTGGAAGGGTTTACCCCAAGGTTCAGTGCTTAGCCCTTTATTGTACAGTCTATATACTAGTGACTTAGACACTACAGTTCAACCATTTTGCCAAATATTGCAATATGCTGATGATCTAGTTCTCTATATTGCTACCAAGTCTTTGGAAGAAGCAGAGAGCCGGTTAAACTCTGCTCTTAGTTACTTATCAGATTGGCTTCTCAGGCATGGTTTATCCATTTCACCTTCAAAAAGTAGTGTTGTCATTTTCACCAAAAAAAGAACCATTCCCAATATTACAATTAGTATTAATGACTGTATAATTCCTCAAGAAAATAAAATTAAGTTTTTGGGAGTGTGGTTAGACTCCAGATTGACAGGTACTGTTCATTTTGACTATGTGACCCAGAAATGTGAGAGAAACATTAATATTCTTCGTTCTCTTTCTGGTGTATGGTGGGGGGCACATCCTTTCACCCAAAAAATCTTATATAATGCTATTATTCGCAGTCATATGGACTATGGTTCCTTCCTTTTAGACCCTTGTACTAAATCCGCCCTTAAAAAATTGGATAAAATCCAATCTAAATGCCTGCGTATTATTCTTGGAGCATCGCCTATTAACGCAATGCAAGTAGAGTGTGTTGAACCACCTCTTTCATTGCGTAGGCAATTCCTTTGCAACAGATTTATTTTTAAACTTATTCAAAATTGTGATCATCCTCTCATCTCAAAATTAAACCAATTGGCCGCTCTTTATAACGCTCATGACCTTCAGTCATCATCAGACAAATTTCCTTGTATTCTCTGGAGTTTTCTTAAGTTTGATTAATTATCTAACTTGTTTTATCAGTCTCCCATTCTGCCACTATACTCTACAGATTATGAAGCATTAACCTTCCAACCAAAAGTAATCCTTAACTTTGGCATTGATAAGTATACAATTGAAGCTAATATCATATTTCATAACAAAATTCAAAGTGAATATAAGAATTGGTTTACTTTATACACAGATGCTTCCAAATCAGCCGATAGTGCCGTAGGTGTAGCTGTGTGGATTCCCTTCACCAGAATTGTATTGTCTTATAAATGTCCCCCTGCTACTTCAATATTTACTGGTGAGTCAATAGCTATTTTAGAAGCTATTTTATTTGTGAGATCACACAATTTGAATAACTATAATATTTTCGGATTCTAAAAGTTGTCTTCAATCCATCTTATCAAACCCTTTTAGATCTAAAACAAGATTCCCTATTTCCCTAAAAATTAGAGAAGAATTGTTAAAGTGTGAAAAACTTGGTATTAACATTGTTTTGTCTTGGATCCCTGGACACTCAGGTATCCTGGGGAATGAAACTGCTGACTCATGCGCCAGGTCTGCAGCGGTTTTAGGCTCCCTGACCCATTCCCAATTATATTCCCATGACATCTGTGCATCCTTAAAGACAGTCTTGTTCCAGCAGTGGACTAAAGAATGGCTAGTGTCTAAAACTTTAAAAGGAAAATTTTATGGTGATATTCAAGCTGATATTCCGCGTAAACCCTGGTTTTCTAAATTCAAAAAGGCTGACAAGGCAACCACTTCTACCATCTGTCGCTTACGTTTGAACCATTCTTGTACCCCAGTATTTCTGGCCAAACTTAGGATTAGGGATAGCTCTATTTGTGAATGTGGACTAGCTCAAGGAAATGTGGACCATATTTTTTTTAGCTGCACCAAACTTCACTACTCATTGTATGATATTTTGCCTCATGAAATTCCCCGTCCTACCTCATTTAAATCACTTTTATCACTTGTATTTACTCCATTTGTTTTAATTCTCTGTAAATTTATAAAAGTAAATAAGATTAAATTGTAAATAAATTTCTTTAACACCGTACATTAGAATAATAGATTTTAGTATGATATGTAGTTAGTTGATGTTGTTTATTTCAGAGTATTTATCCATCATAGTAATTTGTTAAGTTTGACACATAATCACCGGCCTTTCTCTTATCACCGAATAATCTCCTTCGTTTGACGGTTTATCTCTGCCACGTGACATTGGCAAAGTTGTGGACATACTCCTGCAACAGCCATAAATCAAGAAGAAGAAGAAGAAGAAGAACTACAATGGTGTACAGACTAGATTGTTTTGGCGCGAACTCCCTCAAGGTTCTGTATAAGCTTACTGCTTCATAATATAATTATACCTCAGACCTCCATCTGTCTCTCAATCTAAACTGCCGCATCCTACAATATGCAGATGACCTATGCATCTATGTATTAGACCCAGCCATAAACAAGGCTAGGGAATCTTTACAAATATCCCTAAACTCCCTATGTAATTGGCTTTCTACGCACAATCTTGAGTTATCAGCTTCTAAAAGTAGTGCTGTTGTTTTCTCCCGTAAAAGAACTATACCGGATATACGGCTGGAGATAGAAGGAATCCCAATAAAAACTGAAGATAAAGTAAAAGTCCTTGGTGTAATACTGGACTCCAAACCCACATCATCATCCTTTTATTATTAGCAAATGTGATAAATAATAATATAATAATAATAATATATCCTTGGCTAAGGAGAATTGGCGCAGGCCTGTAGTACTTGTTACTGACGATCGCAGGGGTGTATGGCAGAGCAAGGAACTCCACGGAAGGTTTTACCGGGCATTACATGGGCCGGACGTAGATTTCCTGGCTTCCGTGGCCTGGCTACGTTTCGGTAACCTATTTGGGGAAACCGAAGGTTTTGTCTGTGCAATTGCTGACGAAGTTATCATGACGAACAACTACCGGAGACATATCCTGAGAGATGGTACGGCTGACATATACAGTGCCTGCCACCATCCTGGTGAGTCTCTTAGGCATATTGTCTCTGGTTGTTCTCGTCTTGCTAACAGTGAGTACTTGCACAGGCATAACCAAGTGGCCAGGATCATCCACCAACAACCTGCTCTGAAATACAGGCTTGTGGACGTAGAGGTGCCTTACTACAGGTATGTAGCTAAGCCCGTTTTCGAAAATGGTCGTATCACACTGTATTGGGATCGATCAATCATCACGGGCAGGACTGTTGTGGCCAACAGACCTGATATTGTGTTGGTTGGTTGGACCTGAGCGCCGGGCAATGATAGTTGATATCACCATCCCACATGACGACAATCTTGTAAAGGCCGAAAAAGATAAACAGCGTAAGTATCTGGACTTGGCTCACGAGATTGTTGACATGTGGGATGTAGATTCGGCAATCATTGTGCCGATAGTGGTTTCAGTAAACGGACTCATAGCCAAGAGCCTCGACCAACATCTTAAGAGGCTCACGTTGGGTATTTGGATCAAGGGTTTGATACAGAAAGCGGTACTTCTGGACACGGTACGCATCGTGAGGAAGTTGTGAGGTGTTGAGAAGAAGGCCCTAGCCACTGGCAGTGTGGCCCTTGTGCCCGCTGCCGGTGGGTCTAGTCTACACACTTTTTATATTTTTAAATATTTTATTATTGTTCATAATATTTATATTTAAAAATGTATTTAGTTGTAAGATATAATGTAAATAAAGAGATAATAATATTCACGGACATTTTCACACAACGTCCTCTGGTCCCAAACTAAGCTTAACGCTTGTGCTATGGGTACCAGATTACGGATATAATACATATACTACTTTTTTTTTGTAAATACATACATATCATAGATAGAAAACACCCAGACGCAGTACAATTATCTGTGTTTATCACACAAATAATTGTCCTGAGTGGGAATCGAACCCACGACCTCTTGCACGGAAGTCATTTACACTACCGACCACGCCACGAGGCCTGATAAAAACCTTAATATGCTACGAGCACGTAGTGGAGTGCTCACCCGTCATCATTAAAGCTAGTTTATAATGCCACTATACGCGTCTTCTAAATTACAGTACATTTCTGCTCGAGCCATGCAACAAGTCAGCTCTATCAAAATTGGAGATAGTTCAGTCTAAATCACACCGTATTGTACTGGGTTGTATGAAATCCACTCCCACAAATGCTATACAAGTGGAGGGTGTCGATCCCCCTCTGCAGCTCGATCCGCAGGCAGTATCTTGCGAGTAGGTATTTTTTTTATTGCATGTAGTGGCAGACGAGCTACGGTCCATCTGATGGTAAATGGTAACCGTCGCCCATGGACTCGACTATACCGAGAGTATTGTCAAGCCGCTGCTCACCAATGCATTTCACAGATATGAAATAAAATATAAACGGCTATCTCCTGCTACAGCCAAAACGCAACGATGTGCTTCATGGCCGGTCGCACGGGAGATAGTGGTACCAACCCGCTCGGGCCCGATACCAAGTGAATACTCCCACTTGGTACCGAGCCCTACCACCAATCATGCAATGGATAATAATTGCTTACTTCCCTTAGTCGCCTCATACGACACCCGTGGGAAAGAATGGGGTGGTGACACTTGTATTCTTAGTCCGTCACCACACGGACAAAAGGTTCATTTATAGGGTTTTCTTTCTCAAGAACCACATCCTATTGGCTAAACTTGCCCAACTAGATGAATTCTATAGATAGGCGGATTACTGGAAGCATAAGGTGTCCCCCTGATCATAAACACATTTAGGAAAATTCGCATGGTTCAGGAAAACACCTCTATTAACCAGTGCGACGAGTTCACATTTTATGACTTGTCTTATGAAATTGCACAGTTTCTCCCAAATTACTCTCCGATCATTGATTTTGGTATCATAAACGACCAGGTTAAAGCCCCTTTTCGTGATGCACACACATCACATTTCTTTACAGATGCATCAAACATCTCCACAGCCAGTAAAACCGTTATCGCCGTCTATTATAAAAATTCACGAATCATCCTTAAATTCCAGTGCCCATCAGAATCATCTGTATTTACAGGCGAGTGTATAGGAATTCTTGAAGCATGTTTTAATTCTTTCGCATAATAATATCCAAAAAGCTGTTATCTTCTCGGACTCCCGAAGTGCCCTAGATGCGATAGCCAAAAGCTCCCACAGGGATAAACTACGGAGCCCATTAATAGCTGAAATAAGAAATCTCTTATACACCTGCTCATTAAAAAATGTAGAAGTTGTATTGGTCCCTAGCCATTCTAGTATTACCGGCAATAAATGTGCGGATATGTGGGCCAAAAACTCAATTAATAGTGAAACAGTGGATCTCAAACATTACTCTATTCAAGTTTATGACTTGCTACATCAGGCGAAGATCAATTTATTTGAATCATGGCAGTCTCCATGGATGATATCAAGTAAAACTAAAGAAGCCTTCTATGCATCCATCCAACAGGATATCCCCGTAAAGCCTTGGTTTAAGAAATACAAAACCACCTCCAAAACAAAAACATCGGTGCTCTACAGGATTCGTCTTGGATACTGCTGTGTTCTCCAGTATTCTTCCATAAAATTAGAATTCGCGATAATTCCATATGTAAATGCGGCCTATCTACCATATCTTCCTTAGCTGTCATCTAAATAACGCGTTCTCCCGTGATCTCTTTGATAAACTGAAAATTCCTCGGCCTGTCAACGTTCGCCAATTACTTTCATTATTTCCAGACCCGCGTATTAGAGCCTTTATTAAGTTTATAGACATTAACAAAATAAAACTATAATAACACTATATAGATTCCAAATTTTTTATGTATGGAACTAAATTCTTAATCTATATAAGAATCTCTATCATAGGTATTATAGGTACTAACAAAATAACCATACATGTTAGTGTTTGTTCCAGGCCCTTTCCCTGACGCCACAATTTTTGTTTTAATCTGTTATTCTATTTTTTTCTGTTCAAGTCCCATGAGTAGCCATTAGGTACACGTCACTGGCAGTAATAGCAAAATTGCTATCAGCAACAGCAGTTTGCCACAAATAAAAGAAGAAGAAGAAGAACTATACTGGTTTGGATTACTGGCCTGGCGAACAGACTTTTTGTTTATGTAAGGTATTCTGTGCTGTGGCACAGACCAAAACTACGTGAAAGTTAGTGACTTTCGGCAGAAAATCTACCGAATCTTCGGCTGCACCGAAACTGTGCGTTCGTGAATTAACGGACGTCGCTTGGTTGGCTTCAGGAGAGTTCGTGTCTCACCCGCCGTAGTTAACTGTCAGATCGTCGGCCGATAATCAGAAGAAATAAATAGAAAAGAAGAAGATTAAGCCATGGCTTTTAATGCTATTAGGTAAAAAAAAATATCTATGTAGGTTAATGTTCTTTTCGCATTGTTTCTATAGAATATTGTAGTGCATTTCTTGTTCTGAAAACAGAAATTCAATATGTGGCAACGAATTTAGTGATCAATATTAGGTACTTATAATATAATCTAACTAACATGATTTTATTGACACTTACCTAACCTTTTTATTCAAAAAGATAGCAAACTGTTTACAAGTATAAGTTCCGAAGCCCTGCAATGGGCAGGGCTTCGTAACAACTAGCCATAGTGGAAAAAAATGCTAAAGGAAATATCAGTACCTACCTACCTACTTAAATAAAAATTTTACTATAAAAGAAACATTTCAGATCGGTATTAAACGAAATGGTGGTAATTCGTCGATAAATGGTTAAAATCGCCTCACCTAATTACTTAATGGACGAATTAAGTATTTAGGGCACCGTTAGTTTTCCAAAAGTGTTCCGTCACCAAAAACAAACCAACGGTCTAGGGTTTGTAGTTTTATTGCTCTCATAGTACCTACCAATGTCTACCTACTTATGTGTGCTGCCATTACATACTCTTACAACAACCATGGAATGGGGTGGTGACAGCATGCATACTTAATTTTTCAACCTTTTAATTGCTTACCTTACAAATTCTTCACCAACGTCTGGCTCCGTTAGTAAAGTATTTTGCAAAGCAATCGCTTTGTTTCTTCTTTCTATTGCGGCATATAATTTACTATCATCTTGGACAATATCTCCACATGTCTGTTTAAGAGTCACGCTTGGCATCACTTCCAATTTAGGCTTGATTAATAAAGCCCAAACATCACATTTATCAGATACATTCTGCACGGATTGAAGTAACGTGTTTCGTTTTTCCCATACCGCTGATATTCCATTTATCTAAAGCGGACAAATTAAGTAGGTATAATTATGGTTTCCCAAACTCCTACTCAAATTAAAAAAAAACATACTTATGTAAAAACCACGTCTTGATTCAAACCCAAGGCAAGAGTAGAAATTGTTATTTTATTTTACATGGCAACGTATAAGCAATTGCACAAAAAAAAATTAAATCAATTGCAATAATTTTCAGTATTAATTGATTCGAAAACAATTTATAATTTCGAAATGAATAAGTAAAGCTTACAGAGGCTTTATGTTGTTCATCAAGCTCTTTGCGGCACTCAACTAGTTGTTCAGAAAGAGCATTTCGACGAACATTTTCCACGAGCAAATCTTGTTGTAATTGATCGGTGGTAGAAATGAGAGTTTCATATTCTTTTGTTAATTTATCTATATTCATCGAAGTCTCATGAATATTTCGCTTTAAAGATAGTATGGTAGCACTTACTGGAATTAAATAAAATAGTTATTTTATTGGCATTAGCGGCCCCTACAGGCCGCGATATTCGCTTACCACCAGGCGGACTGCTGGGACACATTTGTTAATACTGTTGTATACCTGTTTGTTACGCTTGTAACATATTAAGACTGCTGTTACCAGCATCAGGGATGATCATGGGAGTAATCGCATGTCACGGGTCTTGCAACGGTTCACGTAGTACATATTCCCTCCTTCAAGAAAGCCTTGGAGCAGGGCTCAGCTGCCACTGAATTTTTTATTGCCTAGTGTGACAGGCAAGCCAGCGGCCCACCTGATGGTAAGTGATTACCGCTGGTTATAGATTCAGTAATACCAGTGGCACAGCCAAACCACTGCCTACCGGGAACATCTTCAAAAAAAAGGCACGTCAACGGTCGGGGAAAGACGCACCAGGCAGTTCATTCGTCTTACAGATACGTAGACTTCGTGAGATCAAAGCTCCTTCTGTTCAATATCTTGTTAGCTTACTAATAGAGGCAGAAGAAATACTGTAAATCCACAGAGTGAGTAGCCACCTTTCGTAAACTTGACCTTGAAAAACGTACGGCTGCACGTGCTTTCCGAGGCACAGAGGAGCGGTATTAAGAAGAACTTGATTTAAAGATCCAATGAATTTTTGCTGGTCTGACCCGGAATTAAATCCGAAACCTCGTGCACCGCAGTTGCATAAAGTGGCTTACAACTCATTCAGAAGTTTGAAAATATAGGTACCTATAGTTGGTACTGGTTGTAAAGGTGTAAATCGACCCTAACTGTTTCTGAATTTCTGAATAGGTACGTAAGCGTCGTCGCCAGGTGGTCCTTGATTGGTTAATTATTGCTCATACGATCTGAGTACTCTTTGGATCTGAGTGACGCGGGCACAGCGCTCTGCACAACGGCGCCAATCATAGAACAACATTACACAAGAGGCGCCAATATAGACACATACAAAGCCGAGAAAAACAATGTAAGGATGGTTTATGTTACAATAATTAATTTAAACAATTTTAGTGTTGTAAATAATACACATTATCACCTAACCACGCAATGTGACGTCATGGGCCGTATCTACGTGAAAACATAGTAAAAGGAAAGAAGTAAGTTATCTTCATACAAACAAATCGAGCGCGGTTTGCGTGTGTGTGCCAGTACCTACGAGTCGCCGCACACACACAATAACAAAATTTAAAGCTGCTAAAGGTGCGCGTCAATGCTGTGCCGTCCTTTCGTACGCATTGCCGTGCGCCCAGGCTTCCTTGATCTCCGCTAACGCTCGGTATTTATTTATTCAAGCTCAAAGATGGCTACATATCGGAAAAGAAAATACTGTATTGTATTTGGATAACATATAGAAGGGATCTTCTCAAATCACAACACTGAAAACATGATATCATTGAAAAAAAAATATACTCAGCTCCCGTTCTGTGCATAAAAAAATAAATAAAGAAACTTTGTATTATGGATCCCTGATGTTCTGCCTGAGTTTCAAGATAATTTATTTTAATTTTTTATATAAAATCTAGCTCTATATTTATGACGATTGAATAAACTAAAAGTGACCAGCCCTACGTGCGTAGGTAATTATCGCACTATCTATGTGAGTTAGCGTACTAGTTTCATTTTACTATGATGACACGGACAGAAACAAAACACGCACGATTTATCAATTGAGCAGCGGTTTCTTTGCATATATATATTTTTTTTTCAAATATATTTTATTTATATTTTTTTTTATCTTGTTTATCTACGAATCAAAGCATAACCAAAATCAAGTCCAAATCTGAATTAAATTAATGCTTAATACTTACACTCGCGTTTCTCCTTTAATCTCATTTCGTTGTCATATTCTTGCTGTTTAATTTTCTCAATAGTCGGTCTTACAGAGTTATCCATCGTCGATATATTCAATGTAACGGAATTTGCTAAAATCCCTAAATCAGATGTATAGGTATTTCATTGAGAAAATTGAAACCTTCCCAGTTACATGCAAGGCTCTCGTACATGGGTGGAAAATGGGTCTCCTTTAGACCACACTGCCCATGGGTGAAAATAGATAGATAGATATACTCTTTATTGTACATAATGAACACAAATGATTAAATACAGTTTTTGAACACATGTCAGTGTACAAATGGTGGTTTATTTATTTCAAAATTTTCAACCCACATAATATTCGTTTAGAAACACAATTAAAAATATCTATTTTAAGTTTTATGCTTACAATGTATGAGATTTTAAGCTAGTATAATAAAATTTGTATAATAGTTCTCTTTAAGTTATAAAATTTTTTGTTTATATTTAGTGCTTAAAAATTCTACCACAAACTACCAATTAAAATTTTTAAGTAATCAAAAAGCTACCGTTATTATTTGTGAATAAGGAAAAAGAGTATTTTAGTACAGGCGGGAATCGAACCTGCGTCCCTTCCTATCCGGGGAAGTGCTCTAATCCACTGAGCTACAGTACTATCTTTTGGACATACCCAATCTCCTTATCACATTTGTCTTAACGACCAACGCCTTCTATCGGAACGCATTTACATGCATTAATCCAATATAGTAAGTTTAATTTTGCAATTAAAATTCATACTATTTGATGGATGATAATAGACAGTATGGTCCCTCTAACATCACTATCCGATAATTGACTAAAGACGAATTGTGGACAGTCAGGAGTTGGAAGAGAGGAAAGATATATTATATCTATGTTGCTGTTAGTATTGTACATAAATAACTGTAAGGCATGTTATATCTTAATTCCTGTCTATGCATGGTTGCCTGGAAGAGATCGCTCTGAGCGATAAGACCGCCAATTGAAACACTTGCACAGTTAAGCCTTTGACTTTGTTTGTAACAATATTTTAAGTTTTCAATAAAGAGTTATCTATCTATCTATTTCAATGTATTTTCTTTTATTGTGAAAATACCATTGCGACCACCGCGGTTACCATCACATGAAACCAATAGAAAGGGACATCCTGTACTATAATATTAAATATTTAACTATAAAAAATAAAATATAGACATAGATAGGATCAATGACCTTATTTGCCGTGCGGGGCCGGCTTTAGAATTGTCCCACCCCTCTCCACCCATGGGAGTCGTAAGAGCCGACTGAGGGAATACCGGAGGAGTGGGCAGCAGCACTCCTTCGAGTATTAACAACATCCACTGCGATCGCCAACCCGCCTGCCAAGCGTGGCGATTACGGCACTATCCCCCATTCTTGGGGAGGCCTATTTCCAGCAGTGGACTTTAAAAGGCTGATGGATGGAGGATCATAAATGTATAATATGATAGGATAGACTAGATTAGTCTGTTCATTCGTTTTATTTTTATAGATTCTACCCGCAAATTCGTCCATGTGAACTTCAGAAAATAAATACATCACTCTACGGCATATTAATTATCTCTATATCGTCCAACAATAGCTAATCACACGGGAACCATCAATTTCTGGGATAATAAGTAGCTTATATCCTTTTCTGGGTCATATATATGTACCTATGCAAAATTTCATGATGATTGTTGCAGTATTTATGGCGTGACAAACAAATGAACGAACTGAGGAAGTCCGTTTAGTATTGTAATCTTTTTTAACTACATGTTGTTTATTTTATTTCCCTTTTTATTTATGTATTTCATTATATATCAGTTTCCCGACATAGTAGCGAAATAAAATGTATTATTTTTGAAGTCAGTTTTGAAGTCAAGCGAAAAGTTATCATACAAAAAAATGAAAATGGTTGTCTGTAAAGTTGGTTTACGGACGATAGTTTAACGTGACAACAATGATATCTATTATATATATTATAATTCCAGTGTCACAATGTTTGTTCGGGATGAACTCCGAAACTTCTGAACCGATTTTAACTTTTTTTTTTATATGTGTGTTTTGTTTCAACTTAAGAGATACTTACGACGAGGATACTTTATATCTCAATTTATAAATGCAATATTTATTCATGAAAATATATATGGCGGTACGAAGTTTCGCCGGGTCAGCTAGTTGTACCTATATATAAAAAATAGACGTGACAACGTCATACCAAAACATTGATGAAATGATTCAATCAAACTTTTTATCTATCATCAATTATATGAATCACCATAATTTTTAGTCAATTGTAACACAACCTATTATTAGGTACTGCACTCGCCGACCGATGCTACTTTTTTTAATAATAAACGAATAAATACTTAAAATTATACTAGTAATCAGAGTTTTAAAATGCAAGAATAGATGCGGCGCAAGTGTATAATGAGCGTAACGGGACAATGAACGTAACGGGTCAATGAGCGTAACGGGACAATGAGTCATCCATTTTCGTGCGTGCAGCCGGCGTTCATAGATTTTTTTTAGACGTTGTCACGTCAAAAAAAATCATCAAATTTATTCAATAGTCTTTGCGTATGAACGAACCAAAAGACAACTTCTAAAAAAATGGTTGTCTATTTCGAAACACTTATAGGCGTACAGTATTTTTTCGCAAATATCTTTAATCAATTACAGACACAGTCTGTTACAGCTTTATAAAGCTGTAATCGAGCTGTCTAAAAATTTAAGATTAAAAAAAATAAAAATACTAGTGTTAGAGCCTTAAAGTGCCTGCTACACGGTTGTAAACCAACGCGCTAACAGAGGTGACCTTGCTAGATTACAACCGTGTAGACAGCGCAACCGTGCAACCAAATTTGAAAACAGACAATCGGCCGCTAACCAAGGTCACCTCTGTTAGGGCGTTGGTTTACAACTGTGTAGCAGGCACTTTTTATCACAGTATGAATGGGCCAGGTCGATCGGGGAAGTGCAGGAGGTACTCATAGAAGATCAGCGTGAAACAACGTCGGGTAGGTAGAGTAGGTACTACCATCGTTGTGGTGCCCCTCCATAACTTCTCCTTATTATCCTTCCATCCTCTTCCCATTATTCTTCCTCTCTACTTGTCTTTCCTTAGGCGAATAATGCCTCTGGTGCTGCTAGCGTCTAAAGGCTACGGTAACCGTTCCATCAGGGGGGACGTAACGTATGCCTGTTTGCCACTCGTGTAAGTAATTTAGAAAACAATACTGTATCAGTTTATTTAGGGTACATAAAACCTTTTTCATGGACGTATATAAGTCCATGACCTTTTTATAAAATTTTTATGTTTGTTTGTTCACACATCGCGCAAAACTACTGATTCTCTGGTTGATAACTAAGGTAAGGAGTATAGGCTAGCCATTCCTAAGTCCACTTTTCACTCTAAAAGTGCATCCTCATGGCACACAGGGGTTGGTTACCGGACCTCTATAAACGGCAATTACCACTTACCATCAGGTTCGCAATATAATAAAAAGGCGCATAAAAAGTACCTGCTCTTTTGTCAGTCTCAAAAAAGTTTTATCTTCATTGATTTTTCCGTTACCCGGGAAATCATGTAAACAATCGTTTGTTTGGTTTGGTTTTGTAATTTTTGACAGTGAGAAAATGCTAATGTAGTGAACAATGGAGAAACCTGATTCAGATGGTTTTATAACTGTAACTTGGCCCAGCAAAAACATTCCTCACGGTGGTATTTTCCATACTCATATTGCAAGTCCAACAGAAGATCAACGGAAACTTTTAAAAGGTATCTTTTCTATCTTTAGTTATATTACATAACTATTTAGCTAAGGAGGAATATAAAAGTATGTTACCTTTAGAATACGTTATTAATTCTTGAATATGAACGATTATGAAGTAAGTAGGTACGAAAGGATTGCACAGGCACACTGCACTGACATGATAATCCCGCTTAAAATCTAAATCATTTTTTTTTGTAGTGGCTACTCGGTTTGAGTATTTGCAAATAACTTATTTAGGTTCTATTCTTCTTACCACTGAAGGAATGTATATGGTTCCGGTGGCCGGCCAATAAAGGTAGAGAGACGGCACACGGTGGGTTTATTTAGTGGGTGACGGCCCCACACTACCTAGTTCGTTGCCCCGAACGACGGGGTGTGCTGTTAGGATATTTCTTCCCACCTTAACAAAAAAAGGTATATTCTTCTTTGCACGTAAGTTCAATTTTATTCATCAAACAAGTCATAGTCAAAGTCATACAAAATTAGTCATAATGAAGTCAAAGTCACGCCTCAGCAAAGCGGTGGCGACTTTATTGAAGCTTCTATGGAGTTATGGAGGCAACTCGAAAAAACATGTTATGCCGCATTACATCACTTGCCAACACTTATGCACATACATAAATATTTAATATGCAAGAAGCCACCACTTTTACACATTAATACTTAAAATAACACAACTTTATTCTATTCTATTTCAACTAGATATCTGGGGCCCGTAGAATGTAACTCACTAAATCGTATCGACATCGTATCGTCTTGCTTGTGATTGGTAGAGAAACCGACGCGTGATGTCGCAATAATAACTCAGCCAATCACGATGATCTCTCAAACAATCACAATGAGTCGATGTGATTTCGATACGATTCAGTAAGATACATTCTAACCCTTCTGATTTTGATCTGAAATCAATATGTCACATTTTCACACTTTGTGTTCAGAAATCAATGGATCCAGCTTAACTTGATCACCATTACACGCACACATGTATAACGAAACTACGCCTTGAATTGTCAGTCGAGCTATCGCGGCGCTTCGATTAAAACGTCATCAAAAATATCATAATTTATAAAGTAAAAATGCCGAATTGTGTTCTGAAAGGGTGTAAAAACCAAACTACAAGAGATAAAAAACAGGATGGAATCACATTTCACACTTAAGTAAACTTGGAAACCAATATTTTCAATAAATCAAAATAAAATTGGAGTTTATTGCTTGAAACATACAAGTGTTGCCGTTATAAACTGTTATAGTTTACCCTATTTTTGGGCAATGTGACTCGTTTTTTTTACCCCCACACAAAAAGGGGGGTGGTATGTTATAAGTTTGACCTGTCTGTTTGGTGTCTGTGTGCGTGAGTGTCCTGTTTGTGGCATCTTGACTCCTAAACGAATGGACCGATTTTGATGCAGTTCTTTTTTGTTTAAAAGCTGACGTGATCGATTCAAACGATTGGTCTTCATATACTCGTAGAAAATATGTCGGTGGTGACTCAAATTTGGTATTGTGTTATTACTTCAATTAATGTTTTTGTTATTGCGTATGGTTAATGGTAACCCTCGCTCATGTACTACTATACCTGGAGTATTGTGAAACCGCTGCTCACCATTTCATGTCACAGATATGAAATGAAAGAATAAACGGCATCTTCTGCTACAACCAAAACACACTGATGTGCTTTTTACCTACTCGTTCGCGCGGGCCCGATAGCAATTAAGGGTACTCCCAATTGGTACCCAGCCCTACCACCAGTCATGTAATGGATGATAAATGCTTACTTCCCTTAGTACACTCATACGACACCCGTGGGAAAGAATGGGGTGGTGAAACTTGTATTCTTAGTCCGTCACCACACGGAATGCAATCGCTTGTCGTAATAGTTGCCCCCGAGGATGCCCTGAGGACGTGTAGAGAGAAGTAACGGTATAAATGTGTAATTGGTGTGTGTTGTTGCACCGCTTCTGCATATTGCATTAAATTACAGGGAAACGGGCGGTGCACTTAACTGTCTTGCAAATCATACCATCATTTGTGTGAAACAACAGGGCAACAACCAGGTTTTTATTAATTTAGAGATAAACACGAATATGCTGGGCATGAGCATAAAATTATTTTAATACGGTACGTTACTGAGAAATACTTAAGCATTAGATTCCACCATATTGCTAAGTTAGAAACAATTTCCAAATCAATTGAAAGTAAGAGGCAATCTTACAAGAAATTAATTCAGCACAAAGGTTTTTAAATAAATAATAATGCACAAAATTAAATACTCAGTAATTTTATTCTTAAAATATTCTTCTTCTCATATCCTTTTCACTTCCGCCACTACTTTTTAGATACACTTCGCGTCCGAATGGCTGATAGAACACTTGTTCTATCGTGTTTTACCATTTAACAATTAGTAACATTATTTTTGTAATATTGGGGTAATTTGAATTATGATTGCAACACCGGCCCACGCACTACATCTTTATAAACCGGCCTCACTTCGTTGTTCGCAAAGTTCCATCTTGACTTTTTTATTTGATCTGAGCCTCCGACTGCGTTTGTGAACACTCAAGTCTGTCAACTAAGATTATTCAAAACTATGAAGAGTAGAGGTATTCAAAACCAAAATAAAATATTCAAATTAAAAACTTATTTCTATCTTTTCAGTTCTTTAATGAATTTAATAAAGACGGCAGATAATGACGCAGACGGGCTTTTTATTTATATTTTTTTAAATTTATGAACGTTTAATAACTACGGCAAGGGTAACGCCATTTAGTATAACTACGCTATATATGACATGAATAAACCGGCCATCCGAGATAGTACCATGCCACCCTCCCACCATCAGCGTCAAAACAGCGGTAGATACTCCTACTATTGTGTTTGTTTTATGATGAGTGAGAGTGCGGGAAACCTAAACTCTTCCTCATCCGCTCCTCATTATCCTTCCTCTCTACCTCCTAAACTTTTCCTTGGCGTTTGCGACGCGTCAGTGGTACCTCTGGTGTTTCTTGTGTCTATAGGCTACGGTACCCACTTACTAACAGCTAGGCAAATGCCCATTTGCCAACCGTGTACTATTAAACAACCTAAACTATAGAATGTCTAGGCTCCATTGAATCGAATGCATTTGGGGCAGACATTCAAGTAGAACGATATAATCATTATTATTGTTAATTATGTGTAGTGCTCATTGAAGAATCCAAACTCACGCTTACACAAAACCAAAAGGACATCTTAGCACTTCGTCAAAGAGAGGAAAAGCGGCAAGCACAGGTACCAGCTCAAGCTCGAAGACCAATAGTTCGTCCAAGAACATCCCGTCGTCGATCACTTTCTGAAATCAGACAATCAGGAGCCTTTGATTTCGAGAGGTAAGTAATTTTCTTTTGGCTTTTGATTGATAAGTAGGTACTAAGAATAGATTGTTAAATAAGATTGCGGTCATTTACGTCTCACTTACAGCCCTAGCTGCTTCCCAAGATATCGTCTGCATGGAATTAGATCAATATAATATTAAGGGCATCACTCCATAACACATTTATAATAAAAATAGCTATTCCACTGAAAACCTTATAGGTACTACCTACTTTTCCTGGATAAAAGGTATTCTCCTGTCTTAAAATTGATAAATCACTTTTCAAAATAATTTATTTTACTGGCTCGACCATATTGTGATTTCTTGCTGGGAAATTAAATGTTCTCTGGGCGCGGTGAGGTTAATTATCATATTATGCAGATCCTGAGAAATTTGTTCCAAATTTCATCAAATCACTTTCACATTTGTAATATTTGTAGGATTAGGTACTGCGTCCTCTGCGTGTCAGTATTAGCGCTAAAGATTAAGCGAGCACTGTACTTAATGTTTCGTTGCTATATAAGAATATTTTGGTGATCTATAGAGACAGACCCAAGTGCTCTCATTCCTGTTTTAGGTGTGCTATCCATCTTTACAATCAATCCATCTTCTTATCTGAAACTTTGTTAAGTTCGACATCCGATCTCTTCAATTTTAGCTGTTACGCCAGTATTAACACGAAGCCTTCCTATCTGACCTCCCTGACCCAACTAAGGGGCCAACTGACGACCTTGAACAAGACTAGATTCCGATTTTTTTTTATTCAGGTCTCTGACAACATTTACGAGACTGCCAGGATGTTATTTGACAGCCGGGCCCTATGGAGGAAGTCATGTGTAAAAAAAATTGGTGTCACTTTTTAGTCACCCATATAATTACCAGCGGAGTGAAAGCTACTTAACCTTGCCGTTTGTTCAAACTGTAAGTGCACAAATAGGCTACGATCTTCACCCTTTTTTTGTTATGGCGGGCTAAAATGTACCTAACCGCACACCCCGTCGTTGAGGGTAACGAACAAGGTTGTGTGGAGTCTCACCCACTAAATAAACCCACCGTGTGCCGTCTCTCCGCTTGTAGGTATTGGCGGACCACTGGTACGACCTCCGCCCTAGACGATATTAAAAAAAATATCTGGCGCATCACTCGATTTTTATAGAGTTCCACTATTGAACATACGTGTGCTATTATAGGTAATATATCTGCCATGTTCACACATTGGCTATGTAACTCCTGGTACTAAATAACTACAACCCATTTGTAATTTTTATTATATAAAGATATCGACCGTTAAAACGTGGCGAAGATCGAGAGCTGATGAAGGAGAGGCTGGCTAACACAATGACTTATGGAGACAGTCAAGAACAGACACAGCCAAAACCATTATTACCTCAACGTAAGAAGATAACGGAACAGAAGCTACCTACCAATAAAGAGAAATGGAATGAATGTGAGGCATTCAGTTTTTTTCTAATAATAAAGACTTCATTGTTAGAGGTAGAGCCACAGTTTTACAATCTATACAGTTCAGCAACGAATGTAGATACCTACTTGCCTAGTAGAGCAACGGCGGGCGGGGATCTCGCGGGGAAGTGGGCGGTGCAGATCTCGCTTAGTTTGCCGGCTCGAACGTTGAGGGCCATCGCGGTCGTGTAAATCGCGAGCGAGTTTTACGAGAATCGTTGATTATATTAATTATAGCCCCCGCGGATGATAATGATGATACTTATATTGTGATTAAAGCCAAGCAAAAATTTTTTAATGGCCCTTTCGATCTTATAAACATTTATTGAGAACGCACATTATGTATATTTCAGTGATAACTCAGATCCGCGAGCGCACGGAATGGCTTGCCGAGATGGAGTATTTGGGTCATGCTGATCCTCATCGAGATATCATAAAAGATCAAATAGCTGAACGCATGCGAGCTTTAGACGCACTGGGGGTCGACACTGCCTGCTCCACTAGTCGTTCAACTGCATCAGGTTTCAGTACTCTGAGGAGCAGAGAGAGCATTCCCAAGTCCAACAAAGCGCCTGTTTCTGGTAAATAATTTGCCTTATATTTATGTACGTACCCTAAAGAAATATTTTACCTCTTATATTGGTAAAGTCCCTGGAGCAGTGGTTCTTAGCCTTTTAGTCGTGAGGGACCATGTTAACAAATTTATGTCTTGCCAGGGACCACCACAGAGTTTATTGGTAATATACGGTACCAAATGTAAATAATTAAAGGGTTGTTTGATCTATCTATAAATAAAACATGTAAAATTTTACGACGACACTCATTTATTTATTTTGCAGAAATTTAAATCTGAGTTACAAATATTAATGAGACTTTTGCGATTGCATACTCCTTACTAACTTCTGAAACCCTGGTTCAGTGCTACTCAAAGCTAGACGCATGTCGGCAGTGGCATCCAACCGATTTCGGTGTTTGTTTTTAATAATCAGAAGCGCCGAAAACCCTTGCTCACATAGATAAGTTGTTGAAAATAAAGTAAGGTGACGAATAGCAATGTCCCGAAGCTTTGGCAAAGAAATTGCCTTCTGGCTCCAAAAATCTTCAAGATTAATTCCAGATTGAAATGTATCTTTTAAGCTACTATCGTGTTGCATTTCAATCACTTGTTCTTGAATATCATCAGGCACCTCGGAAACGTCGATAATAAAAGGATTGCGGATTAGCTTCTGAATATTATTGTCCTCGCAATCAGGAAAATAGTGATTGAATTCACTTTTTAAGTTATTCAAATGGAGTATTACGTTTTTCTGGATTTCTCCTTTAATCTTTGCATCCAGTCCGTCAACAATTTGGTTGAGCGTATCAAATGCAGAAAAGTTTTTTTTTTTTCAACCTTATTAATCCATAGATCTAATTTACTGATAAAAGCCCTGATTTTATCTTTATACGCAAATATGTTACTCATACCTACTAACTTTAAATTTCCCGACCCTTGCAGCTGAAGGTTCAATTTATTTAATTGTGCAAAGAAGTCTACCAAATAAGCAAAACGTATTTGAAATTTGGGCTCACAGAACTGAACAAGCAACTCTTTGTTTTCCTTGTTAGTGATGAATATTTGTACTTCCTCTCTTAATTCGTAGAACCTCGACAGCATGTTTCCTTTCGAAAGCCAACGCACTTCTGTCTGGAAAAGCAGAGTTTCGTGTTCAAAGTTCATGTCGGAACACAATTGTTTGAAAAGACACTCACTTTGCACTCTTTTTAATGAAATTAACTACCTTTATAGCTGTTTTCATCGTTAAAGCAAAGCATTCCGGGAGCGTTTTGGCAGCTAATGCTTGACGATGAATAATGCAGAGCGTCGTAGCGGATGGATTTTTGGTTTTTACCAACGCTGCAAGACCAGAGCGAGAACCAAGCTTAGCGGGAGCACCGTCCGTACAAAACCCCGCAAGTCTTTCCCACATAAGTCCATGTTTCTCCATATATTGACTTATTACATTCATAATATCTGCACCTTGCGATGTTGTTTCAAGTTCTTGAGAAAATAATAACTCTTCCTTAAACGTTTTATTGTCCTCCAAAAATCTAACAAATACAAGTAATTGACAACATTGTGAAACGTCGGTAGATTCATCACATTGTAATGCAAAATAAGGACTTTTTTATCTTGTCAATAACTTGGTCTTCAATATCAGCTGGCATTTTCTGAATAGGCGATTTCATTGTGTCATTAGAAAGCGGTATTTCACGTATTTTCCTTTGAGCTTCCTGGCCTAAAAGCTCTTCTGCAACTTTGAGCATACAGGGCTTTATTAGAGATTCGCCGATTGTGTGTGCTTTTTTAGATTTGGCAATCAATTTTGAAACTTCAAACGATGCAGATAATGTTTTTTCAGATGTTGTATAACTGGTTCCAGTGGGTCCAAGTTTCATTTTTTTAAGATTAGTTAGTTTGCCTTCGAAAAATTCTCGCGGACGGTTACAAAAATTCGGATGAACAGTCTTCAAATGACGTTCCAACTTTGCCGGTTTTAAAGCATCATTAGCAAGAACAGTTGTGCATAAAACGCATTGAGGTCTAGTTCCCCATTTATTTCTATTGAAGTAAAGCCAAATTTAATATAGTTATCAACATATTTTCTTTTTGGTGGCATTTTTCTGAAAACAAAATTTTATAAATAATATGGATTAAGTTTTTTAATAAAAATATATTTTTGTGAAAATCTTTTCATTTGTGAGCTCTATGCTTAGCTGTGGGAATGGTGGTTAAAGTGTCAAGATGTACCTATCAAATGAGTCCATACGCGACCATATTATTAAGTAGGTATTTTAGGAGTTTCTATGGCCACCTTTCGTTTCCATCATCATCCTATCATTGCATTGTCACCGAAGTTACTTATCTATGCCAAACTTTGGCTCAATCGGATAAGGACAACTGGTTCGAAATTCAGTTGTAATATTTGACCATACTGAAATACGCATCAAATAGCATCAGACAGCATAGTAAATACTAAATACATAGTAAACTTCATGTACAGTTCAGTATTTTTTGGTGTGCAAATAATTTAAATGCAATACTTTTTTTTATTATTTTCCATTAAATAAAAACTTACCTAGTACACGATAAATAGGTAGCAATCAAAAAGAAACCTAGCAGATTTATATAAGTAACAATGTGACAAAAATAAAGCAAAATTAGTAATTCACAATAGCTACTTGTGTCCTTAAAACAAAATATATATATTTTACTTACGTAGGTGAGGTATACCTTTTCAAATCTGGAGTAGTTCGGGTTAAGAGCCCTCTGCGCTCACCAATTGTCCGGGTAAGGTTGTCATAGCCATCTGAGGCTAACAATCAACGTCACAAAAAAAAAAATAAAAAAAAATGGAGTAGTTATTTAATAACGTTTGTAGACCAACGATATTTGTCGAACTTTAAGCACTCAGATATCGGAGTTCGGAACAAACCGAGTGAGACAGAGACACCACTGATCGTTGCGCTAGGCACGTGGTCCCCCTCACACGCACTCGTGCACCGCGTACGCGTATCCGGTTCCGGCGTATCACCTTCATTCGGACCATAAAGTAATCATAATTCGGACTGGTGCCGCACGGGATCGCGTTGTGTCTTGACTCATGACGTCCATTTTACGATAATGGCTTCGCGGACCACTTGGTATGCTTCCAGGGACTACCAGTGGTCCGCGGACCACCGGTTAAGAACCACTGCCTGGAGAAACAAGCGTTAATTTAAAATATTTAAAAATATTTTTGTCAAATGACTTGACCAACGTAAGAGTTATAATAATAGGTGTCAATCGCTAGTTTTATAAATATAACGTAACTCTCTCAATCCTAAGTCCGAGGCCCTCGCCAGCACACAATTGTGTTTTTGGTCATTGAAGTATAATGTACCTACTACGTACCTACTATATTATACCTACTTACCTCTTTGTTTTTAGTGTATCTTTTCACAAGCTATAGGTACTGCCCGATAGAGGATATTGTCGTGAGGTAACATGAACAATTATTTGTAAAAGTGGAAAAAGAGAACTTTACTGCGAGCGGAATGTTCTCTTTTTCCACTTTAAAAATAATTTGTTCTTTAAAGTAGCTGAGCATGTCAAAGTGCTAAAATACCGATGAAAATGCCTTATTATTTATTTTAAATCACATTAATTCATATTTATTTTGTGACGAGACACATTTATTGATGTGAAACATCTAATGCGGAGGGAGGATAAAATCGGTTGTTAACGTGGCGACGCTTTTTTACTTGTTCCGTTCAAATCTTGCAAGTTAAATTAGACACACATTTCCCAATTTTCTATTGAGCTGAAATATTACAAGTATGTATATTGCGTAATAATGCAATATTATGATAACATGGAGCTGATCTGATGCTGGAGCTGGAAATAGGAACTTCGTAATGAAGCACAACACTATCGAGTTTGGACTCATTTGATTCGTCTTGAAGAGTACTTTGTCTCTAGATGGTATCCAGGGTCTGATGATGAAGCTGGAAGGTGGCCACAGTAACTTCATAATGAAACGACGCAACCCCATTAAGTTTGGACTCGTTTGATTCGTCTTGATTAGTACTTTGTATTTTGATGGTATCCAGAGTCTAATGATGGATCTAGAAGGTGGCCTTAGCAACTCCGTCATAAAATGACATAACTCCATCGAGTTAGAGCTCGTATGATTCGTCTTGACGAGTACTTTGTCTCTATATAGTATCCAGGGTCTGAAGATGGAGCTAGAAGATGGTCACACATAACTCTGTCATTACAGACGCAACCCTATCGTGTTTATACTCGTTTGATTAGCCTTGATGAGTACTTTGTCTCTGGATAGTATCGAGGGTATGATGATGGAGCTGGAAGGTGGCCACAGTAACTCTTTAATGAAACTACTCAACCTTATCGAGTTTGGAATTGTTTGTTTCATCTTGACGAGTACTTTGGTCCTAGATGATTTCCAGGGCCTGATGATGATGATTTATAACCATTTCCGCTATTATACACATGTCATAGTTTTATGCAAGCACACATTGAAAAAGTTATGATCATTTTATTTCTACTCATTATTCCTACAAAATAATTTCGATGTTTAACATCTGGTAGACGTCCCGCGACGTCTATTATTTTTTGGGTTCATCACACAAATATTTGTCCTGAGTGGGAATCGAACCCTCGTGCACGGAAGTCGGTTACACTAGATACCGACTACGCCACGAGGTCCGTCGTTAATTAGATTTATGTATTGTTTTATTACAGCCACTCCCTCAATCTCTGACAAACGTGTCAAGAAACCAAGTTCTCAAAGAAAGTGTGTACAGGAAGAAAATGTGGCATCGTATTCACAATTTTCACCATTGCAACCGTCGCCGAGACGTCGCCAGTAACGGACTATACATATAAAATTATAAACGTTTCTATTGATGTTATATCCAAGGAGGACAACGGCTAAATGTCTTTGGTAAATAACGAGCAATTATTACCCGAAAATATTTTGCATATAGATATCCTTGAAATTTTTCACGGTCCTAAGTCTATAAGATAACCCAGTTGTGGGTGTTTAACGTTCGCTAGTCTATGTCTAGATACAGTCCATGTGTACCAAACAATTTATTTAAATGAGGTTGAATTTGAATTGTTACTTTTTGGTATATTACATATTATATACTTATATATAAAGAGTATAAAAATTATGTGTTCAAAAGTTCTATTGAGCATGTGAAAGAAATACCCAACTGAAAAATTGGGCTTTTTTTTCACATGCGAAATCATGGAAATTTTTATTGTAATAAATGTACCTTACAGGTATCAATGAAAAATATTTTTTTTCTTTTTACGCAAAAGCTCAATAACATTGCCCGACCACACCTACCAACCACTCATTTTCTTAATCTATACCTACTATTATAAAGCTATAGCAGAGCTTAGTCTGTACATTTAAGATATTTGAGAAAAAATTACTGTATTAGCCTATATAGGCGTGTCTAATTACAAAACGATTTTTTTAAATTTTTTGTCTGTTTATCTGTTTGTTTGTTAACAATTTTATTTTATTTTCAATGTTGCTAAAATAAATCTTTTTTTGCAAAGGTGGGAAAAAATGTACCTAACCGCACACCTCGTCGTTCGGGGTAACGAACAGGGTAATATGGGGCCCTCACCCACAAAATAAACCCGCCGTGTGCCGTCTCTCCGCCTGTGTTGGCGGGCTACAGGAAATACTTTAAAAAAATATATCACCTGCCAAGCTACCAAGGCTCATTAGAGGATAGTAGATATAAATAACTCTTAAACTTCTGTAGCGTTAAGCCCACGATAGTCACCAGTCTCTTATTGGTAATTTCTTATAGTATAGATATTTATCTATACTCTAAGGGCCATTTAGTCCAAGAGGGGAGGTCTGTAGCGTTAAACAAGTGCTACCATAGAAATGAAAAATACTAATGGATTTTAAAAACTATGAGTTTTATTTTATACTTAATAAAAGTTTATGTCTGCTACCAGGCATGATTAGTCGATACCCTTTGTAAAAAATAGCGATCAGTATTTAATAACAAACATATTAATAATATCAAAATGTATGTTGGACTTTGAATATATACGACGAACTTGTTTCCTGAACTTTCATTCTTTGCTGAACATCTTAACGACAAACCGTATGAAATTGTTGATTGAATCATTATGGTTTGAAGATGGTTTATTTCTGTAAAGTGTTTTAATAATTAGTCATCTATTACTATTACTTCATCCATTTGTGAATCGTTTTTATGATTAGGGGGTTTGTCTAAATTAAAATTGTAGTAGTTACGTATAATAATGGTGAGCGAAGAAAGATCTTCTTTTATAGCGTTGTCCATATTCCGGCCAATTTTTATGTAACTTGTTTTTTTGTATGGTGATATATGACACTCTTCAACAAGATATCCTTGCACCAGCAAGTATGCTATCACATCCTCACGGTTAGCTTTGGAAATACTGTGATATTCTCCGTTGTTCCTCGATATTACTGGCCTTTTATGAAGCCAGGCGTCCAACAGTTTCTGTGCCGTTAATTTTTGATCTTGCTCCGCAGCTTCTTGTATGATACCTACTATACATCTACAGTATTCCTTAATATTAATACTCCTATTATTTTCGTAAGGATTATAACATATGTCACACATTTCTTTACAGTCAACCCCACGTTCTCCAAAATGTTTCACGATTAGCCGTCTTCTACACACTGAACCATTTAGGCAATAATCTACCATTTTATACAGATTACTGGTGCCATTCTTGTTTGTAAATATCATTGGGCTTATTTTGAAAATATCCTGCATCTTATAAAAGATGACACATTCTGCATACTTACCATCACGCCCAGCTCTGCCACTCTCTTGATAATAGCTTTCCATTGATTTACTAATAGTGTGGTGGATAACAAACCTAACATCTGGTTTGTCAATGCCCATACCAAAGGCTATAGTGGCCACGATTGCCTGGTATTCATTATTGTGCCATTTCTGATGAACTTTTGAGCGAGTTGCAGCATTTAATTTTGCGTTGTAGCATTCAACTTTCAATTCACTCTGTTGTAATCTTTTAGTAATATAATCACAATCTTTGACGCTATTTGTGTAAATGATGCCACTCTGGCCCTTATACCTACCTTTCAACAGTTTCTGAAGCATATTAATACATTCGTTTTCAGATTTAGGTTTCTTTAACATCATATAAAACAAGTTTGGTCTATCAATGCCTGATTTGATTATTAAGCAACCAGAAATATTAAGTATATTCTCGACATCTCTTAAAATATCTTCAGTTGCGGTAGCTGTTAATCCTAGTATAGGGACATAAGGAAACTTTTCAGAAAGAATCCCTAAGGATTTGTAGTCTATTCGAAAATCATGCCCCCATTGAGAGCAGCAATGGACCTCATCTATGGCTATCCTTTGTAGTCTGCCGTCTGCATAACATTTTTGTAAACCAGACATCAAAATTTTACTCTTTGCTATTCTCTCTGGGGTTACATAAATAAATTTCAATGGACTTTCATCATCTTTAAGTGCATTTGTTGCCTGTGTGTGGTCCTCTTTTAATTTTATAGGACTTTTACAATCCATGAGTGCATCTAAAGCCCGTATCTTATCCTTTTTGGGACTGGAGCTTGAGATTAATATAGCGGGTATATTTTTCTTGGTCAAAGACGTAACTTGATCTTCCATTAATGATAGAAGTGGTGAAACAACCACAGTCAGACCGGGTCTAACTAGTGCGGGCAGTTGATAGCACAAACTTTTTCCTTTTCCTGTTGGCATAACAACAATAGCGTTCTTACCTGAGAGTGTTGCGTTGATTGCTCGTAGCTGTTTACGCCTGAATTTATCTAATTTAAAAACGCTTTCTAATTTTTCCTGCACATCTGCCGACCACTCGTACTTGGTACTTGACCAATCAAAGCCAGATAGTCTTTCAGATTTTTGCTTGTTTATAGAAATATAAAGTAATCTTTTTTCTTCCTCGAGCTCTTCAAGACGTTTCTTCCAATATGTTATTTGTGCTATTGCACTACTTTCGTCTTTTTCCAATAAATGTAACTTTTCTTCCAGTTCCTCAATAGTCATCATTATTTTGTTTACTTAAATAATTTCAACACATTGTCAACTAACATGCACTATAATACTTAGAGTTGGCTTCATTGAGTTCGAATGCCGATTACGGGTATCATTGACCCTGACATCAAGGGCGCGATATGCGTGTGAGTATAATATAATAAGATACTAAGCAATCAATGTAATAAAGCATGCAGCACCAAGATATAATAATGTATGGCAAATATTGGGTGATGCTTAGGAGTCGGGATAGGCCGATACTATCTATCGTACGATACTATCGTGGCGGGTTGCGATTGGCTGTTGATATGGAACATACTTACCTAATGCTATTTTTAGCACGTTCATGTATATTCTATAGTTTTTGTCCGCAACTTCACGTGCATGGAATTCAAAATTGTGTCGAAAACAACGAAAACGTACCTATGTGTACTAGTGGCACAGCCGGCTCGATCGGGGAAGTACCACTCTCTCACAAAAGGTGGGTGAGAGCGCCGGGGGCCCATCCGCCCCTATAAAGTTAACGGCTGAAAGAGTACCTATTTTAAATGTTTTTAACGTAGGTAACCTGCTATGGTTTATTTTCGCAAAATTGTGTGCAATTAATGGTAACTTTTCAATTTAGTAGAAAGGTAGAAAAAAAGCTTATAAGTAACTAAAGGTGTGATCGTTTTCTTTTTATTCATTTTAATGCAACATGTTAAAGATTTTTTAGTTGTATTTCGTTGCAAAATATTATCATGCAGCTGGCTGGACCGTGTGATAGTTGAAGAAATAATATCTCATTTTAAAAGCATATTTCTAATGTGTTCTTTTTATACCTACATAAAATGTTGTATAGTAAAACTAAGGTACTGCAAAGACTAAGGTATCAAGTTTGAAGACTGAGATAGCTCACGAGGCTCAAACTTAGATATGATTTTTCAAAAATAAAGAAGTATTTTGTATTGTACAAGGTATTTAAAAACATAACTGTGACAAGTTTTGCGGTTACGAAGTTAATAATTACATTATTTATTAATGATGCCAAAGAAGTAGAACTCACGCGCGTACATGAGTACCTACACGCATTTTTTTTTTTAAAGACCCTGCACTGTGGAATAATCCTTGTATCGCGGGGGACTTGACAAACATATTTCACGGACACAAAGCACACCCAGACTCAGAACAACCATTTGTGGATCACACAGTTGTCCTGTATGGAAATCAAACCCACAACACTCGGGCGGAAGGCCGGTAGGCCGTACCTAACCCATTCCGCCATCTGTGCAAGTGCAGTCAATTTCTGTGTACGTACTTATGTTATCCCTGCCTAATAAAGAATTAATATTATGAATAAACCTGCATGCCTGACAGATTTAATCAATGGTTTGTTTTGTACCTAGAGCGGCTCCTTTTCCTCCACCATTAAACTGCTTTTCATTGGAATTCATTCAGTTTTCTAAATTTACTGGTGTTAATGACAAGACTGCTCCTTAGGACTTTCCACCAAAATCCCCTGTGAAGTCTGCATTCGGCCAGTGGGATGGGATCTCCTCTAACCCTTGTCTAACAGTGGGACAATTATGAGCTGTGAAAAAGTCTGTAGAAGATCTACTCCCAAAGAGTTCGGGAGTCTTACTAATACTAAAAATGTGAAATTTTGTACTTATGTTTGTTAATCAATCGCGCAAAAACGGCTGAACTTACTTGGATAATACTTAACATAGCATCATACCCGTATTCCCCGAAGGGGTAGTCAGAGGTGTATTACACACCCACTATAATACTTTGCACACAGATACAATTTTTTATGTTAAGGCGGGAAAAATCTTCCTAACCGCACACCCTGTCGTTCGGGGCAACGAACAGAGTAGTGTGGGGCCCTCACCCACTAAAGAAACCCGCCGTGTGCCGTCTCTCCGGCTTTATTGGCGGGCCACCGGAACCATATTACATTCCTTCAGTGGTGCCTACCTTACAGGTAGGTACACCTACTAGACCAAATCGGTCATGTATATAAAGTGGAGTCAGGAGTATCCGAAAACGACGAGCGTTGTATGAAGAGAAATATGTAAGTTGAGGAAGCGAGAGATGTATGCAAAAATAGAGCCTTTTGGCACTCCGTACTCTCTGCCTACACCACAAGGGAGATTGCGTGATGATAAATAAGCTACTTTATACATCGGAAAAATGTTTAGTTCCTGGGATAGCTATTTTTTCATATAGATAATGTGCCTATCTATAGTTAGCTATAATTGTGACATCCACCCCGATGAAGTAACAACCAGAAGTTAGTGTGGTAATAATTATTTACTTAAAAATTACTTTTGTAACTTTTACTTTTGTATTTAATCACTGTCTCCTATAACTACAGTTTTTGGCACTTTTGATTTTGATTTAACATCCTCATTTGCTTTGCGTTTACTTATTTTGACTTTTTCTTGTAACTTATTTTCTGGCTGGTAACCATGGTTAGGTGGGCTATCCAAATTTAATCTAGAATATTTTCTAATTGCCATATTTAATTCATAACTATCATCCGAGATAGCATCCATGTTTGGGCCAATTTTAATATAACTTATTGTTGAATATGCAGTAAAATGAAAGTCTTCAACAAGATATTTCTCCACCAACAAGAATGCCACTACATCTTCACCAACAACTCTTGAAATATTTGGTTCTTTACCTTTATGCCTCAGAGATACTGGGCCTTTAAGGAACCAAGCGTCCAGCAGTTTCTGCGCTGTCAACTTTACATCTTGTTTCTCAGCACCTTCGATAATATTAGCTATAGTCTTACAATACATTTTGAGATTCAATTCCTTTATATTTTCTTGAGGATTAGAACACACATCACACATTTTATTGCAATCTGCATTACCCCAAGTTTCATCGAAATGCTCAGCAATCAACAATCTCCTACATAGGGAACCATTAAGGCAATATTTCACCATACCATATAGGTGATCCAGACTACTAACATTTGAAAACACCATTGTGCTTACTTTGAAAACATCTTGCATCCTGTAAAAGGTGACACATTCTGCATACTGACCATCACGACCAGCTCTGCCACTCTCTTGATAATAGTTCTCCATTGATTTACTTATAGTGTGGTGGATAACAAACCTCACATCTGGTTTGTCAATGCCCATACCAAAGGCTACAGTTGCTATGATTGCCTGGTATTCTTTATCATGCCATTTTCGATGGACATCTGAGCGAATACTGGCTTCCATATTTGCATGGTAACAACCTACATTTACCCCTCTTTTTTTCAACATTATAGTAATATCTTCACAATCTTTAATGCTGTTTGTGTAAATTATGCCACTCTCACCCTTATATCTGCCTTTTAAGAGTTTCTCAAAGATATTAATACAGTCTTCTTGTGACGTTGGCTTCTCTAATATTTTATAAAACAAATTAGGTCTATTAAATGTTGATTTGATTAGTAAACATCCAGGAATATTAAGTATTTTCTGGACATCATTAAGAACATGTGTAGTAGCAGTTGCTGTTAATCCTAATATAGGAACATTTGGAAATAGAACAGAAAGGTTACCTAAGTATTTATAGTCAGGCCGAAAATCATGCCCCCATTGAGAGCAACAATGGACCTCATCTATAGCTATCCTTTGTAGTCTGCCATCTGCATAACATTTTTGTAGATTCGACATAAATCTCTTACTACCTGGAAACCTTTCTGGTGTCACATAGATTAATTTCAATGGACTTTTACCATCTTTGAGTGCATTTAAAGCCTGTGTATTGTCCTCTTTGGGACTTGAGCTTGAGATTAATATGGCTGGTATATTTTTCTTAGTCAAAGACCTAACTTGGTCTTCCATTAACGATATTAGTGGTGAAACAACCACAGTCAGACCAGGTTTAGCTAGTGCGGGCAGTTGATAGCACAGACTTTTGCCTGCACCTGTTGGCATAACAACTATAGCATGCTGACCTGATAGAGTTGAGTTTATTGCAGTAAGCTGCTTCGGTCTAAAATTAGCAATCTTAAAAATTTCTTTCAATAATCGCTGCACCTCATCTGTCCACTCGTATGTAGTACCAGCCCAGTCCACACTAGCAAGACTATCTGATTTTAGTTTATTTAAAGAGCTTTTCAGTGAAGTCTTCTTTTCGTGAAGCTCTCGTTGGCGGTTCTTCCACTTTCTCAGCTCTGTATCTACTTTGGATAACTCTTTATCCACATTTTTTAGCTCTTCTTCAATATCCTTTACTGTTGTCATAATTCAGGCAGGGTTTATAAATAATTATACTAAAATAAGGGAACGATTTTAGTGAATTCTATTCCATAAAGTTTTATAGCATTCAATCAATTCAATATTTATTAAACGTAGTGGTTATATTTTCTTTGAAATTTATTTATTTACTATTAGAACAGAAGTAGACTTATTTATTTTTGTATTATAATATCATGGACGTACATGTATAATATAAATATAATAATTATTGGTAATTGATAGAGATGTAACCGATATATTCATATGCATTAAGATATTAGTGATATTGGATGTATTCAAGTATCAGTAATCCGACTCAATCTGATATGCTAATACGGGCGTATTGCTAATATGCCATATTCAGTATATCGTGAACATGGACCTAGAGTGACCTAGAGATGTGTAACTCAGGAGTGATTGATACAAAAGATGTATAATCCTTTGAAAATGCGTAATCAATCTTTAAATCTTTGGTTTCGAAAATACATCTTTAACTCACTAGCTCACTACGTTAGGATTGAATAGATGGAATGATGGACGTGGATTTAGAATGAGACAATAGATAAAGGATATTGTGAATTGAAAAGAGATAACATAAGTTGTAGGCACGCACAAACGCACTCTTGAAATACAATGACGATAGGTACACAGAAACTTAGACTCTCTGTCGTTTTAGTAAAAAGCTCAAAACCAGTTGCGACTTGAGGGAATAAGAGAATAACTACATGAATCAATAGATATTTGCATCACTTATGATCAACTGAATGAATAACGTCATTCGTAACCAAAGATTGAAAAGAGTTAAAGATTTAAAAGAGTGATTTAAATCTTTCGAAGAAAAAGATTTATAAATCCCTGATCTCATAGGTGATTTAGTTTGCGCATCTCTACAGTGACCACTGAACATGGGTGTGTTGCTATATCCATAGACTAGATAGAATCGCATATCGGTGAGAACATCGTACGTATCATTGAAATAAAAATGGTGGTATCTATTATGGAGTGTAGAAGTAAGGAGGACCGTCTTGTATATGGAATAAGTTGAAAAAAAGTGTCCACCTATAAACAGCAAGTTATTAATATTGTTATTTGTTTTAATAATGGATTTTTTTAAAGTTGTTGCTTGTTTTAATAATGCTATAGAATACCATTATTAAAAAAAGTAACAATATTAAACATAATGATAGATATTATTCTGAAACGAATAGCAAAAACTAACTGATATGCATACAAAAAAAAATATGATATTATGATATGCAGCATTTCTCTATATCCTCCGTATTAAATATTTGTGATATTCATATATTAGTTTACATATTATGATATTACTTGACGAATATATTCATATCAGCTGATATTGATAAATATCGGTATTAACCCATCTTTAGTAATTGATTGGTATCTCTTTTTATTTTTCGTCCATGATTTTTATTTTAATTTATTTCAGGCATTGGAAGAACCATCAGCCTAACAGTAACATAAACATAGTTATTCTCTCATCACACGTAAGTTTAGTTCATAAAACAAGTCATAGTCGAAGTCAGTAATATAAAATTAGTCAGTCAAGTCAAAGTCCCACTCCAGTAAGACGATGGCGATCTTACTGAAGCTTCTATGGAGTTTTGGAGACAACAGGAAAAAACACGTTATGTCGCCTTACATCACTTGCCAACACTTATGCACATACACAAATAGTTAATAAGCAAAAGGCCACCACTTTTACACATTAATACTTGAAATAACACAAATTTAGAAAAAATAATGCAGAGCGACGACATGATCTTCTTCGTGTTCCCGCCAAAACTCCTTTTCGTCCATGAAGGACAAGCCACAGAGTACTTTTTAAGGACAAACCACTGCCGTACATTGGCTCGCCAAAAAATAGTGTGCTATTATGCGCCGTCTGGTGGTGCAGGAACAGTACTAACTTAGCAGTTTAGTTTCTACAAACGAATATAGATGGCGCTTTTATCAATAGAGGCACATTATTTCATTAAATATTTCCAAAAATACTTTAAAATGCAATAATTTTATAAAATTTAATAACAGTTTACAAAATCCCTAATCAAGTGTGACCTCAGTTATTGTGTGATCAATTTATTACTAACGGGTCACGCAATTTGTAAAACAAAAAATATTAACTAAAGCACTAAAATAAAATCTCCAAAACTATATCCAAAGTGGCGTATCTATTCCAAGTATAGTTATTTATCTATGGGGCAAGCCAAAGAGTATATACTGAAGAAGAGTCGGAACTTCCATACATTATGTCATTTCGGTCTAATGTATGAATGGGCGAAAGCTCGTCATAGCAACAAAAGAAAAACAAAAAGGACTTACCAAAGGAACTTACATTCTTCAACATGTCAGCCAACATGTCAAAAATATTTTTTTTTATTCTATTCAATTCTTCATTCTGGCGGTCACGATGATTTCGCCAATGTCAGGTTTTTTTTTTTAATTTTTATTGAATCTATAAATATATTTTTTTGTTTAAACTTTGGCTTTGTGAAAAATCATGAATAAATCGACAATGCAGACGTAGAAAAGAAGATCATAATTTAATGTTACTGTTGATAATAAAATCGCTGAGTGTATGTATAAACGGAGAGTCAACATAACGTAAAAGAGATTTGAAGTCAGAAGGAAGAGGAATAGATGAAGGAAGAAGATCATAAAGAGAATGAGAATTATTGGGGCAGTTAAAAAAAATATGGTCGGGTGTTCCTTCGTCCAGTCCAAATTCGCACAATGATGAATCTCTAACCCGTATTTTGGCCAGATGAACAGGAGTACATGAATGTCCAAGGCGTAAGCGGCAAATTACTGAAGTAGCTCGTTTAGTAATTTTATGATATTTTGAAAACCATGGTTTTGTCGCAATTACTTCTTGAATCGATTTATAATATTTTCCTTTTATGTAAGAAGACTCGATCCAAGATCTGTTCCAACTGATATATAGATTATTTTTAGCTAATGACATGAGGCCTAGTGAATATGCCGTGAATTCTGATAAACAACCGGTATGAGCGGCTTGTTTTGCGTAATGATCTACTACTTCGTT
Source organism: Leucoma salicis (assembly GCA_948253155.1). Taxonomy (NCBI): domain Eukaryota; kingdom Metazoa; phylum Arthropoda; class Insecta; order Lepidoptera; family Erebidae; genus Leucoma; species Leucoma salicis. The sequence goes on from OX411812.1 coordinate 4,163,639, forward strand.
ACCATCAATGCCATTGTGTCCTGGAACACAAGCAAGATATATTAGGATTCCCTTGGAGTGGCATCTAAAAAGAGATCTTTATTTTAAGAATAATTGGTGTTCGCGATTTTGAACGAAATGAATTAGACCTAATGGAACTCAAAGAACTAAGGGAGTCTGTGAAAATAATTTTTTATGAATGTTGTGTGATTCAGCATATAAAATAGCCTGAAGAATAGCTATAGGTTCTCCGGTAAATACAGAACATTCAATGGGACACTTAAAACTAAGAATGATTTTATATTTAGGTATCCAAACTGCAACGCCGACATAACTTTCATTGGAAATTTTGGACGCATCAGTGTACATAGCTAAATAATCGCTCCAGTTCTGTTCAATAGTCCATCTAAAATACTGTTCTGCGTCCACCATGTTTTTCGACATACCTAAATCAACGATATTTGGTTGGTAAATAAGCGATTCATATGAAGTTCCGAAGAGAGGATTCAATCTGCATTGAAAAACTGGGCAAGGTATTCGAAGAAGTGAGATAAAGCTTTTAAATATGCAGGGGGATTCTTTACGAGCCCAGTAATCGCAAGAAGAAATAAATTCAGATAGTTGGTGTAATTTTGGAATAATAGGATGCGTTGAAACTTGAAGGGCCTTAAAAATAAATCGGTCAGACAGATATTGCCTTCTTGTCCTAAGGGGAGGGTCTACACATTCCACTTGTAGAGCGTTAATTGGGGTAGATTTCATTGCGCCAATTATAATACGTAGACATTTAGATTGTATTTTATTTAAAGAATTTAATGCAGATTTATTACACGGCTCTAAAAGGAATGATCCGTAATCTAAATGACTTCGAATAAGGGCATTATAAATAAGCTTCTGACAGAATGGATGAGAACCCCACCATGCTCCCGACAAGGCTCGAAGTATATTTATGTTTTTTTCACACTTTGTAATTATGTGATTAATATGATGGCTACAAGTTAATTTAGAATCTAGAATGATACTTAAAAATTTTACCTTATTAATAACCGGAAAAATTTGACCATCAAAAGAAATCTCAATATCTGGTGTTATCCTACGCCGCGAAAAAACAACTACATTACTTTTTGGCACTGATATTGATAATCCATGGTTATGTAACAAATCTTGCAGATATGATATAGCAGAATTAAGACGATTGGTTGTCGCAGAAACATTATCTGCAGTTACATATAACGCTAGATCGTCTGCATATTGAAGTACCTCACAAAAGCAATTTACAGAAAGGTCTAAATCGTATGTGTAAATATTATACAAGAGAGGACTAAGCACTGAACCTTGTGGCAACCCTCTAGATACAATTCTAGGAGGATATGATAAATTTTGTACATTGATTATAATGGACCTAGTCGAAAATTAATTTGAGATATAGTTAACTATTCTACCTGGAATGCCTAGTCGAAGCATTTTCTGCCTAAGTATAGGCAGGAGTACATTGTCATAGGCTGAAGCAATATCGAGGAAAATTCCAACCAGAAAATTTATTTTTGAAAAAGCTATCCGTATATCTGTGACGAGAATGCTCAGACTATCCATTGTACTTAATCCCCTTCTAAAACCAAATTGGCTTTTAGGCAGCGTACCTCTACTTTCCAAAAACCACTCTAAACGATTTTTAATTAAGTGTTCTAATATTTTTGCCAGAGTACAAGATAAGGCTATTGGCCGGTATGCTGTAGGATCTGAAGCTGCTTTACCAGGTTTTAAAATGGGGATCACTATATATGATTTCCACTCTTCAGGTGGAATCCCAGAAATAAATATATTGTTAAGAATTTGTAAAATGATATCTTTAGTATTAGGCCTACTGTTGACTACAAAAGAATACGGAATTCTATCTATTCCCGGGGAGGAATCATGTAAGTTTTCTAAAACCATATTAAATTCCTGTTTTGTAAATGGTGAATCAAATGTGTTCGTGACCTGAGGATTATTAGTAAATATACATGATTCCTCAAAAGACATAACTGAGTCTGGAGCCAATTTTTGTGCAAATTAATCAATCCATTCTGAGGAATCATTGGACGAGATATTCCAGTCATGCATAGCATTCCGGAACCTCCTAACATTTTGCCAAACCATGGATCGTCTCGAGCCGGGTGAGAGAGACTCACAAAATTTTCGCCATCCTGATCTCTTTTTATCTGAGAGCAATTTTACAGTTGCTGCTGCAACGTTTTTATATTTTAAATAATTCTCCAATGTCATATTCGAAGAATAAACTCGCTCAGCAGCCTTTCTTTTTTTGACAGCTGAAGTGCAGTCCTGATCCCACCAGGCTGGAGAAGAAATATACTTACTATGTGGTTTTTTATAGGGGATAGTACTGTCAGCAGATGAAATTATAATATTTTTCAATAGTGTTTATATTTGTTTAATATTGCTTTGGTCAACTGAAGGAAGTAGAGATGAATTAGCATCAAGGCAAGCAGAAAATTTAGACCAATTAGCTTTAGCAGTATTATATTTTAATCTGGGATTGCACTGGGTCGTCGGAATATTAATGTGGGATGATATAATGGATAAGAGGATAGGATAATGGTCGCTCCCAAAGGAATTAACTAATGTCGACCACGAGATTGACGAGGTAATATTAGGGGAACAAATAGATAGATCTACGGCACTATTTAAATTTTGCATGGGAGACACTCGACGCGTGGGAGTTCCATCATTGAGGATACATAAGTTTAAGTTGTCAATTAATTCCAAAAACGTTTGCGAAAGTCCGTCACATTGTTGTGAACCCCATGAAGTGTGATGTATATTAAAATCTCCGAGTATCATAATAGGAGAGGGAAGGGAAGATATCATATTAAAAATACGATTTAAAATTGATATATTGGGATCAGGAATGTAAATGGAAACAAATGTGATATTTAAAGCACGTATAGCAACAATATGAAAGGTGTCTGGGTGAATAGGGAGATTAATTTGAGAAAAAATAGTTGATCTTGAAATGAGAATAGAAGAGCCAGCACGTCCGTCGCTCCTGTCATCCCGGAGACATGAGAAACCTGGTACTCTAAAGTAGGTGCCAGGTCGTAGCTATGTCTCCTGAATAGCAAGAACAACAGGCTTGTATTTGTTAATAAAAAATATGAGATCAGCTTTTTTGTGACGGATACTTCTACAGTTCCATTGTAGGATTACTGGGAACATTATTAATCAATGAAATAAGCTTAGTAAGTTTTTGACGAGTACTAGAAGGAAATTTAGAATCACTGAACTTGGAAAGTATATTTATGAGAGTAGAAAGAAGTAACTCACATAAATTATCGTTTGGAGAGTCAGAAATTGCACAGCCATTAGATAGAGAGGAAGCTGGAGTTCCTACTATCATCTGATGAGCACGGGTATCATAGCCTGGGCCAGATGCTGGAGAAGGGGGACGTCGAGGGATAAGTACAGTTTTTTGTAAGATGTTATGGGCGAATGTGGAACATTACAAGAAGGCTGAGACATTGAGAATTGAGGAATTATTTGATAATGTTGCTATAGACGTTTTTGTGGTATCTGCAAAGGTTTTCCTAACATGTGGAAATCTCGCAGAGGCTTCAAAATATGATATATTTTCCTGTGACATTACTAACTTTACAGTTTTTTGACGGGAGTGTTCGGGGCATTTCGTATCCTTAGCTAGATGATCACCTGAACAGAATAAGCAGGATGGGTTTTTTTCCGAACAGGAGTCTCCTTCGTGGCCTTTGGAGCATACAAAATAACGTGGTTTGGATCTACATTGCGTGGTCACGTGACCAAATCGGCAACACTTAAAACATTGTATTGATGGTAATACGTATGCCTCTACAGGCATCGAGGTATAAAAGCTATAAATATGTGAAGGTAGTTTTTGTCCTAAAAATGTCAAAACCACCGTTTGAGTAGGGGTCCAGGTAACAGTACTCTCAGAATTAATTCTTCTGCTCAGTCTACGCGCTTTTATAACTTTTCCAAAATCGGAAGGAACCTCTACGGACGCTACAAAATCTTCTAGAGACCACTCCACAGGTACATCCCTTACTATACCCATTCGTGTTATATTGTAGGAAGGAATTATCGTTTCATATTTCGCAGTAGCAAGGGCAGGTTGACAAAGGAACACATTAGCATCTATGGCGGATTCGAACTCAACAGCAATTCTATTTCTGCCAATACGTTTTACGCCACCGCGAACTATATTTTTAAAATTATTTCGATGTAAAAAGTGACCAAATTTCATAGGGTGTAAAGATACACCTGATGAATTGTCGTCAGCGGGTCTACTTACATGTACCACAAACGGAGCTACATCAGTATTAGAATAGATACGCTTACTTGACTCAAAATCCGGGTGAGTGTACGTATTCTGAATCGACGGCGTGGCGATGGATGGATTAGATATATTTTTCTTAGTAGGAGGGTATGAGGTCACGTTTTTAAGCTCATTGCTACGCTTGCGACTTGCCGAGCTGGAATTAGTGACATTTTCAAAATCTATTGTATTTGATAAAGGTTGACTGAGTCGTGGTGACACTAAACGGGGATCTTGTGCGAGATCATACGGAGGCGATCTTGACCGCGACCGTGATTGAAAAGATCCGCCGCCAGGGTCAGGAGGCTCGACATCCATCTTTGTTAGGTATAAATTGTGTATTAGATAAGTACATTCTCAGAACTCAAGTTTATTAGCCACCAAACAACAAGTAACAATATATTATGACATTCAAACAAATAATCCTTGTAATATTTTACCAAAATACACGAATCTTTCACTCTACCAATCTTTGCTAACCGAATCCAACCTTTTTTTTTATTTAATGACCTGGTAACTACGACCTAGGTCAATGACCAACTAAAATTTATTTGACATAAGGGATGACAATTAGTGCGGCCCTTTCAAAGGAATATATTATCGATATCGGTAGTTTTAAAATCTTATCGATATCGAGTTTTAAATAGTAAGCTTTTTGGTTAATTTATTTTAGCTCTACCATGTAATAAAAGACAATTTTAATTGGGATTTCTTTATTGTTAAAATATTTATATATAAAATATCAAAAATAAAAAATATCGAACATATAAAATATGACATACAAAAATATATAAAACGGCTGTTTCTGAAGCTAAGCATTGTATTTATGTGACTCGGAAAATTGTACATAGCATAGCATCACGCCTGTTTTCCCGAAGCGGTAGGCTGAGGTGCATTACACATCCACGATTCGCCAGCTATGTTTAAGTCCCAGTAAAATAGGCGAGCCTGTTGCCGTCTACCGAGCACATTCCCAAACTCCGGGCTGCTACTGAGAATTTTACTTATTACTAAAAAACTCATTAAAATTGCCCGGCCCGGGATCGAACCCGAGACGTCATGATCAGCAGTCACTGACACTACCGCTGCACCACAAAGGCAGACAATTATACAGTTTTTCAATACGATTTATCAGGCCAGAAAACTTAACATAAATTACAAAATGACTGTTACATATATAGTTATTGAGTTAGTATTAAAATTCAGGTTAAAATCTGGCTTAAAATTCCCAAAACCTTAAAAGTAATTAAATTCGGATCTGCGTTTTTAAATAATTAATTAATTTTGTATTTTTTTATTAAATTAATTTGTAAATTTTGAATATTATTTTTTGTTTCTATGGGTCCGTTAGGTATATGTATTTACCGTACCTGGTAGGCTGGAATGCAGGCAGAAATAAGCACACACTAAATAGCGTAGAAAGTATAATAGCGGGCACAACACAAGCACAGATACAGTTTACAGTCACAGACACAATAAGAATAGAAGAAGAAAAGCAGAGTGATAGCGTGAGAAATAGAAATATGATTTAGATATACATTCACGAGTATGCAGGTCAAGCGAGCGATAGTACAGTATGCAACCGAGGTTTACACCGAACTGTTTCCCTCAGCCGTGTGCATCGTATGAGCCGCGCCTGGCCGGGAACCGGTTATCGCTGCGCGAGTCCAGTACACCATTTTCACACATCGCACGACACGACATAAATGATAGCTACTATACTGATATAATATTATACATAGAATAAATGGTGTATATGAATATGTTGTAAATGCGTAGATATTTAAGTAGGTATGTATATAGGAAGTAGATATATAATAATGTAGGTTTGTGAATATAAAGTTTTATATAATTATATATAGATAAATATTATATGTGTGCTATTTTATTATTATTATTGTGGCGTATGATTATATTATGTGTGTAATAAATAATTATATTAATATATACATAATATAGTACAAGCAGCCTACATTTCATTGTTAGGGATTTCCCCGTTACACTCGCTACTATTTTGACATTAAGGATGAAGAAAAGGATGCACATACTAGGTTTTACCAATAGTGAGAGAGACACAGGTATAAGTATATTTATCGTTTTCGCGTATGCTTCAGTTGTATTTGAACCCAATGAACTGGGTCCAAACAATAAGTTGGCCATTCGTCCCCATCATCAGTATGTAAGCTTGTTTTTGTATTGACGTAAAGAAAACCTTTATTAATCACGTTATATAGGCTAATATTACATGTTCTAATACATTTTAAGCAAAATATAAGTATAACTGCAACTTCTTTTGTCCTGTCATTCTTTTATGCGGCTAAAATAGGTAGTACATTTTTAGTCAACAAAGTTATAATCATAGTTATCTTTTAAAATTATTCCGGTTATCTATTGCTATCTCGACACTGCATACCAATAACATAAGTTGTAGGCACGCACAAACGCACTCTTGAAATACAATGACGATAGGTACACAGAAACTTAAACTCTCTGTCGTTTTAGTAAAAAGCTCAAAACCAGTTGCGACTTGAGGGAATGAGAGAATAACTACATGAATCAATAGATATTTGCATCACTTATGATCAACTGAATGAATAACGTCATTCGTAACCAAAGATTTAAACCTCCCTGCAGCTTTGACCATATATTTGGTCCATCTGGTGGGAGGCCATATTACGCTGCGCTGTCCGATACGTGGTCGCAACTCGAAAACCTTTTTCCCCAACGGTTTTTCTCATCGAGCGATATGGCCTGCCCATTGCCACTTCTGCATGCAAACCTAGCAGGCTATGCTGGATATTCACGTTCTACGGATCTCCGTAATAAGAATTCGATCACGTTGGGAAATACCAAGACTGAGCCTTGATGCAAGGTAAGTATTGCTGCTCCATAAATTGCCGTTCTGTTCGATATCTCATCTGGTAAATAATAATAAGTTATGTTTAATAAAATAATAGTACACAAGAATATAATTAAATTATCTTTTCTTCCTTTTCTGGATCAAATAAGAAAATAATTATCTTCCTTCCAGCGCTGCTGATTTAACTAATTGAATAAGAACTTAGAGCAAATCTAGTTTCTCTGAATTCTAGATTATGACTACAGCCGTAGTCATAATCTTGAATTGAGATTTACTTACAAAGATGAAATTAAAAAAAAAAAAGAGGCAGTTGGCCTCTGTGGTGCAGTGGTAGTGTAAACGACTGCTGATCATGAGGTCTTGGGTTCGATCCCCGGGTCGGGCAGTGTTATTGAGATTTATCAAAACAAAAAAAAAATTCTCAGTGGCAGCCCGGAGTTTGTAAATATGCCCGGCATACATAGCTGGCGAGTCGTGGGTGTGTAATACACCTTTGCCTACCCCTTCGGGGAATACAGGCGTAATGCTATGTTTTTTGAAGTTACAAAGACTTTAAAAGCTATATTTACATGAACATATTCACTGGCAATGATTTTGCTCCCAACGTTACTATTTTCTTATTATGTTTAATGAAACATCAACAAAATGTATACGATATATTCTCTGGCAATGATTTTGCTCCCATTAAACACAAAGTGAAAAATGTGAAATCGAAAATAATGTATAGTGTGTTTAATGTATAGCGCTAAGCATGTCAAATGCTAAAAATATATATAAATATTTGCTCCCATTGTTACTATTTTCTTATTATGTATAATGAAACACAACAAAATGTCGTGGAACATATTTTGGGTATTTCGTGGGTTGCCTCGTTTTCCCGTAGCATACACCTATTTCGATCTCGCATCTGGATTAGAGGGAAACCTAAAATAGTAAATATTTATCATCATCTTATAAATTACATATAAATTTTAGTAAAGTGAAAACTGGGCAAATTTTATTCGCAATAAGGCAACACCGAAACTATTCTCAGTAATAGAAAAAATTTGAGTAGAAAACGTGTTTTGCGAGTGTATCTTAGTAGCAATTATTAATTTTGAGTAAAAAAGCCCATTTTATGTCACATTATAGCATTCAATCATTAAATTTTTTTCGACTAAATATGAATGAAATGTATTTTTTGGCTCGCTGTAGCTTATGTAGCATAGTACACTATTTCACAAGCACTATTATCACGTAGTCTTTTTCTCAAAATACTCATTAACACAAATTAACATTAAATTTTAATTAAAACCCGAATTTTTATACAAATTTTCGATTATGTCAGTTGAATCGTGACAGACGGTTTGGTATTTGTCACGATGTCAAAATGCTTTGTCTGTCACGATTCTGACATAATAGAACATTTGTATAAAAAATCGGGTTTTACATTTTACGTGTTATTCAGTGTTTTGAGACAAAGACTACATGATAATAGTACTTCTTTGTTCGTGTGGTGACGAACTAAGAATACAAGTGTCACCACCCCATTGTTTCCCACGGCTGTCGTATGTGGGGACTAAGGGAAGTAAGCGATTATCATCCATTGCATGACTGGTGGTAGGACTGGGTACCAAGTGAAAGTACTCACTTGGTATCGGGCCCGAGCGGGTTGGTACCACCACATCCCGCGTGACCGGACACGAAGCACATCGTTGCGTTTTGGCTGTAGCAGGAGATAGCCGTTTATATTTAATTTAATATCTGTGAAATGATTTGGTGAGCAGCGGCTTGACAATACTCTCAGTTTAGGCGTGTCTATGGGCGATAGTTACCATTTACCATCAGATGGACTGTGGCTCGTCGGTGAATACATGCAATAAAAAAAAATAAAAAAAAAAAAATCTATTGTACTAGGCCGCAAAAGCTACAGCGAGCAAAAAGATACTGGTATAACATTTCATTCGTAAGTATTCGAAAATGAAATTAATTTAATGATTGATGCTATAAAATGAGCTTTTTGTTTACTCGAAATTATTAATTGTTACTAAGATACACTCGCAAAACACGTTTTCTAGCTAAATTTCTATTACTGAGAATTGTTTCGGTGTTGCCTTATTGCGAATTTAATTTGCCCAGTTTTCACTTTACTAATAAATTTATATGTAATTTATTAGATGATTATAAAATTTACCAATTTAGGTTTCCCTCTAATCCAGACGTGAGATCTAAATGGGTCAATGCTACGGGAAAACGCAATAATACCTATGTTCCACATTTTGTTGATGTTTCATTATACCTAATAAGAAAATAGTAACGTTGGGAGCAAAATCATTGCCAGTGAATATGTTCATGTAAGTATAGCTTTTAAAGTCTTTGTAACTTCAACTTTGTAAGTAAATTCTAGATTATATCTAGAATTCAGAGGAACTGATTTACTCTAAGTTCTTATTCAATTAATTAAATCAGCGCTGGAAGGATGATAATTCTTTATTTATTTGACCCAGAAAAGAAAGAAAAGATAATTTTATTGTATTTTTGTGTACTATTATTTTATTAAATATAACTTATTATTATTTACCAGATGAGATATCGAACAGAACGGCAGTTTATGGAGCAGCAATACTTACCTTGCAGCAAGGCTCAAGATCTTGGTATTTCCCTACGTGATCGAATTCTTATTATGGAGATCCGTAGAACGTGAATATCCGACATAGCCCGCTAGCCAATTATTTTGATAAACGTTGTGATTTTAAGACGTTTGTTTTTTGAAGAGTTTCTTATTTACGATCAAGTTACAGACCTCATTCTAACTATCGTTTATTTTGCCCAAATATGGTTAAATATTTGTCAACCTACCAACATTAAAAAAAATATTGCTGTTTCAAGTGCGGCCACGCCGTGGCTCCGTCTAGTTAGTCGAGAATATTATAGATATATAGACTCGCTACTTAGATAAAGTAAACTCGCTACTAATTTGACACTAAGGATGAAGAAAAGGATGTGCATATAAGGTTTTAGCAAAAGTGAGAGAGACACGTGTATTAGTATTTTTTCCTTTGCGTTATTTGTAGACCCAACAGTAAGGTGGCCAATCGTCCCCATCATTGGTATGTAAGCTTGGTTTTGTATTGACGTAAAAAAAAACCTTCATTAATCACGTTATATACACTAATGTTACGTAATAATAATAATAATAATAAGTCTTTATTATGCCAAAATTACAATGATAATATTTAAATATAACACTAGACCCCACACTAGGATGCCCTGTGTCGTGGGATCTAGTCTCTTAACAATCCAAGAGGCCTAGGCAGTATTAGAAACATACATAATATTTGATTTAACATAATAGTGTGTGTGTGTGTGTGTGTGTGTGTGTGTGTGTGTGTGTGTGTGTGTGTGTGTGTGTGTGTATGTATGGTATATATGGCATGGAGGTGTTTGGTTTGTAAATGGGGTTTATATAACTATGGTATGCGTGTATTGTTAAAAGTGTAAATGTGTCTTAAGTGCTATTTCGGTATTTTTAGTAATTCTTCAGTGCTTGTGTAATCCAAACTTATTAGCCATGAAAAAATCTTGTTTTTGCAAGTTTTTTTCCGCAGTTTTGCTATTTTTAGAGTTCTTTCTAGCTTATTGTAGATATAGGGTCCCATAAATAGGAATGACTTCTGGCCAATAGATTTATAACATCTAATTGTGTCCCACCGAGGCAGCCGATTAGAACGTAATGGTATATTACATGTAAAGAGGCTAGTCCTGTGGAAACGCATAGCAACAGACATGACATACAACTGCCTCACTCTAAGTACTTGAGACTCCTGGTACAGAAGGTCAGTTGAATATTTATACGGAAGTTGAAGTGCACATTTCAAGAGAACCCGCTGTGCTCTTTCCACTTTAAGTAGATTAGTCTTTGCAGCTGCCCCCCAGGAAACAATACAGTACCCCAAAACCGACTGGCATAAAGCCAGATATATAATTTTAATTAATTTGTACGTTGCTAATTTAGCCAGACGTTTGAACACGTATGAGAGTTTTCTAATCCTAATTCGTAATGACTCGATATGCTTAGTCCACATCAGATGATTGTCAAGGTAGACACCTAAATATTTGATAGCGTTTGTGTTTTTGATCACTGGACAGTCACATTTATTGGGATCAGAACAGGAGTGAAGTTTTACAATAAGTGGCACCCTGGGACTGGTTCGTTTAGATACACTAAAGCAAACGGCATTAGTTTTCTCGATGTTAAGGTACAGAAGATTTCTTTTCAACCAATCGACGACAATTTTAAGACCATATTCTGCCTTCTCATGAACGTTAGGCCAAGAGTCTGCGTGGAAAACGATAGCAGTATCATCCGCATATGTGAAAATTTTTGCTGCCGGTAGTGTCAATGAGCACAGGGCATTGATATATATGATGAAGAGTGTAGGGCCAAGAACACTACCCTGTGGTACGCCAAAGTTCACTGAAGCGACATCACTGCAGTGGCCCCCCACGGTCACCCTCTGTTTTCTATTGCTCAGGTAGGAACTGAACCATTCCAGAGGGCCACCGCGGATTCCAACAAGTGACATTTTTTCGAGTAGTATTTTTCTGGACACTGTATCGAACGCCCTAGCGAGATCAAGGAAGACACCAATACAGGGTTTACCATTATCTAAAAGATGTGTAATGTGGTCAACTAAATTTGTTACGGCATCCTCCGTCGATCTCACAGATCTAAAACCGTATTGACTATCCGCTATGAGTTTATATTTTTCAAGAAAGGCTATAAGTCTCCTGTTGACAACTCTTTCCAATATTTTGGACAGAGTGGTCAACAGAGAGATGGGCCTATAGTTAGCTGGATTTGTTTTTTGACCGTTTTTATGAATCGGACACACATTGGCAACCTTCATACTATCGGGTACGCAGTTTGTAGTAAGACTAAGGTTACATAAGAACGAAATAGGCTTAGCTAATGAGTTGCTTGCGTTTTTTATAATAATACTACTAAGTCCATCTGTACCAGTTGCATGTGATGATTTTAAATTTTTAATTATATCAGATATTTCAAGCTCATCTGTTGGTTTAAAGAAAAAAGAATGAGAAATAGTAGTTTTGTTTTTCATCATATTAGAGTAGTTAGCGGCTAAAAAGTCTTCACTAGTATTCATATCATTAAGAGTCTTAGTTGCTAGATTTTCTCCAACTGTAGAGAAATACGTATTAAAAGTTTTAAATTTATTTACAGCATCGTCACTATCAGAAATAAAATTTGATTGTTCCGGCGAATGTGACAGGTTACAGATTTTTTTAATTTCAGACCACATTTTTTTTGAATTGTCTCCTGCACTACTCAAACGTTTACGTTCATATTCAATTTTAGCGTTATATATTATATTATTGCAATAATTTCTGTATTTTTTATATTCAAGTTGAATTACCGGATTGTCTCGATTTACTTTTTTCTTAGATTTAATATGTAATGTGTCCCTACGCCTTATGCATTTTAACAAACCAGGCGTTATCCACGGTTTTTTAATTACTTTAGAACAACTAAGGGTAACATTAGTAGTGTGCATTGTGACCAAATTTTGTAGTATTTTTGTAAAGTAATCAACAGCCAGAGATATGTCCGTATAAGTATACAGAGTATTCCAATTTAAGCGTGCTAGATCGACTGCTAAGGCATTATGATTTGTTTTGGTTAATTGTCTAAGAACAGGGGACTTTCTTTGTTCTTTGTTTATGCTAAGTAACACAGTATCATGATCAGTAATACCTGTGTCGCACACTAAAACCGATGTATCAAAGCTCGATTTAATTAATACATGGTCAAGGCAATTGTTCCCTCTAGTAGGAAAACAATGGCCTGGATAGTATCCATAGTGGCTGGTCAGTTCTAAATAATCGGTAGAACGTGAATCGGTATACCCTTCTTTTATGTCTAGATTTATATCACCCAAAATAGCGCAGGTTCTTGCTTTACACATAGTAATAGTATTACTAAGCGAGTCACAAAAATTTGAGATACTTGTAAATGATGGAGGTCTATATAGAGCTAAGATTGAGACTTCATTGCCAATATTGATTAGTAAGCAATTTGAATCCTTGAAAGGTGGCTCGGAAATATGAACCTGTAGATATGATCTAACAAACACAACAATGCCATCGTTTTGGTTAATGTGATTTTTTGTACAATAATACGTATACTTATCAAGACTACAGCAGGATGACGAGTCATTTAACCAACACTCGGTAAGTATAATAATATCTGGTAAGAATGACAGCCGGTTCAAGAGCACCGTAAAGTCATCAAAATTTTTATTTATGCTACGTATATTCTGCATGATAACCGAGTACTGATTCAATGTGTCACCAACATAATGTTTACATATATCAATTGAATCAATTTTATTAGAGGTTATAATGTTCGTCTTATCGATTTCATCAGCAAATTGAACTAAATTAGCCATTGAAAGGTGTAAATAGAATATAATATTCCGTAAAAATTTGTGTAGGGATATTGAATATAGTACATAAATATGTATAATATTTATAACGAAAAATTTTGAGGTATGTAAACATGTTATGTATGGATGATTTAGAATGTATGTAAATGTCAGGTAGTATAAGGAAATATACCGTAAAGGTAAGAGTTAGGTTTGTGTATATATTTTGTGTTTTATATGAGATAGATATGAAAGAGTTCATTGCACAGTTGATGGGACTGATGGCATATATGTAATATATAAATACCTGTATGCATGCATGTAAAAATAAGGTATTACATACTTTACGTGAAATACAGGGATTATTTATATATATAGTAATAGTACAAACATGGACTATAAAGTATGAGTGTGAAGTGTGTGAGATTATTTTTAATGTAATAGTGTAAATTAAGGTATAGTAATTACCATCTATCATAGGAAATATATATCCTAAATAATGTGTATGTATATAGTGTATGAGTCTATGGATTCTGATAATAAATGTTAATGACTGTAATTTATTGTTAAATAATGATACTCTAATTATTGTGTGAGCTGAAGAAGTTCCCCAGGTGAGATGTATTGTGTAGTAGGTGAAAGTTGTGTAGTGTACAAGTGTAAATACGGAAAAAAGTATGAGTGTATCGTTTGCACCAGAGGTGCAATTAGACAAATTTACATTCTGAATGTCTGTGATAAGTAGGTACACAATATTAAATGTGACATAGTAGGTAAGTAATCCTTCAATAACAGAAAATCGTATAAAATCAGTCTGATACAGTGTTGCAATGACATCAAGACAACACAATAACAATACCATAGAAAGCAAGGACTGATTTTGGTACAATACTACAATACATGAGTAACTGATAAACTCTTGTGAGCCATTAGATGCTAGCCATAATAGTCACTTCTTATTAATTTCCATGTCAGAGGCCTTGTTGAGCTTAAGTAGTTGAAAGGAGCTTTCATTTTTAATAAGACAAGCGGGTGCACCTTGTTTCTTACGAAGGAATATCCTGCCGTTAGTCACCCAGCAATACTGGTAATCTTCAATTTTCGCGAAATCACGAGCCAAGAAAAGTAGTCTTTTAGTTTTTGGCGTAAGATTTTCCGATATGTAAACTGTATTCGAAGGCCCTTGTAAGCCTAGATGAGCTGTATTAAGCTGGTTACTTTTATGTAGTAAATTAAAGTTCTTTGCAGCCTTGAGGACCTTCTCCTTACACAGGGTGTTAGTCAGTTCAGCTACGATTACACCTAAAGATGTGTTCTTCTTAGAAGGAAGTCTGAAGACGTCTTTGACGCAAGAAGGAGTTAACTCCACTTTCAGTTTGTTCATAATAATATTTATCATTTGAAATAGGCTTTCTTTGGTTTCTCCTTGCGTTTTTGGCAACCCTCTAATTTCTATGTTTGTTTTTTTGCTATTACGTTCCAGTGTATCAATCTTCTCCTCCAGAATGCAAAGAGTTGCCGAATAGTTCTTACGTTCGCCTTCCAGTCTGTCTATTTTTTTTTCCATGTCATAGATCCGGTTAGTGAGTATATCCAAATTTTTAGTTAAATCAGTGTATATCCCATGCAAATCAGTGTTTTGAGATTTAATATCGCAAATATATTTCTCTATAGTGCAGTACTGCTTTTTTATTTCTTGAAAGCTATTCTCCATAGTGTCTATTCGTGTATTTTGTTGAGCGATTAATACAGTCAACAACTCATTCAGGTCCGCAGTATTGTTCGATCGTGGCCCAGTAATGACGTCGCATTCAACGCGCGCGCGTTTGTTAATGCTTCGTGATGAGATATGAATCAGATTCGGTTCCAAGCTTCGCGTAGGTAGATCATTTTCGGAAACTGATAAGCCTTTGGGTGGTGTTCTTAATGTATTCATATTGATACAATGATAGAAAACAAACCGCTGAGCGCACGCAACAAGATGACTTATAAAGTTGTTTCTTATTAATCACTCGTCTTGTGTTACAAGTTACGCGCAGTGTCAGGTTCTCATATATAAGTACTATAAGTATGCAAAGCACACAATATGCAGGCGATTCAATCAACGCATCGGTCGGCGGGCAGATAGACGAGGATAAAATGTATGTACCTGTCTCATTAATGCAGCGGGTGTGGAGGGTGCCCCGCCGTGGTCTTGTCCCTGTTGTCGCTACGATGAGTAACTTCGATGGATTGAATACTTCCGCGATTAGGTCGATATTATCTTGTTATTTAATATCAACGTAAATATTCAGATGTTCAACACTTGTACACACGTCTACACTCGGCCAGGCCTCGGAGAAAGAGTAGTTCTAATATATTTTAAGCAAAATATAAGCATAACTGAAATTTCTTTTGTCCTGTCATTCTTGTATGCGGCTAAAATAGGTGGTACATTTTTAGTCAACAAAGTTATAATCATAGTTATCTTTTAAAATTATTCTGGTTATCATAATGTCAAACTATTGCTATCTCGACACTGCATACGCTCTTTGTCTAAGGGCCTGTGTATACCATACAGAGACAAAGACTATATACTAAAGATTATAGACTCGCTACTATTTTGACAATACGGATGAAGAAAACGATGCAAATATTAGGTCTTAACAAGAGTGAACGAGACACATTTATAAACGTTTTATCTTTTTCGCGTATGCGTTATTTTTATTTGGACCCATCAATTGGGTCCCAACAATAAGGTGGCCAACCGTCCCCATCATCGGTATGTAAGCTTGTTTTTGTATTTACGTAAAAAACTTTGATTAATCACGTTATATACGCTAATGTTACATATTCTAATAGATACATTTTAAGCAAAATAGAAGCATAACTGCAACTCCTTTTTTCCTGTCATTCTTGGATCTGGCTAAAACAGGTAGGTAGTACATTTTTAGTCAACAAAGTTATAATCCTAGTTATCTTTTAAAATTATTTCGATTATCATATGTCAAACTATTATTTGGGATTCATTATGATGTATAGTATACTAAACCGCACGAAATACCGATTACACCCTAAACGCACTGAACCAAAGGGCATCGTATCGAATTGCACCTATTCCTGTGCGTCTATCTGAGAGGAATGAAATCGAATACTGAATTGTTATTCCATGTGGTGACGGACTAAGAATACAAGTATCACCACCCCATCCTTTCCCGCGGGTGTCATACAAGGCGACAAGGGAATTAAAAAATTATCACCCATTGCATTACTGGTGGTCGGGATGGGTACCAAGTGAGAGTACTCACTTGCGGCCCGAACGGGTTGGTACCAGCGTCTTCTGTGTGACGGGTCATGAAGCACGTCAGTATGTTTTGGTTGTAGCAGAAGATAGCCGTTTATTCTTTCATTTCACATGTGAGAAATGAATTGGTGCGTAGTAGCTTGACAACACTCTCAAGTATACCACTTGAGTCCATGAGCGACGGTTACCACTTACCATCAGGTGGGCCGTGGCTTGACTGCCATCATTTAATGATGATCATTATCAAAAAAAAAGTTTCGCGATATAACCGTCATTGTCAACTGTCAAGTGACATCGCGATTGACACATTTGACACTTGACACTAACAGCATAAGAGGTGAACTGTTCATCCACATACTAATTAGTCTGTGTGTTCATCTTTAGTATTCTAGTATATTGGACGATTTCTGGTTATACCTACGCATTACTCTTTGTTGGACGCGGTCCAGCTCTTCGATCGAATCAGATAAAAGAACTCATAATACACTCGACTTCATCGAATCTAGAGTTCTAGTATTAAACTGGGAGCAATGAGCCTCCTTTGGATCACTTTGGATATTTAAGGAGACAATAATAGTCGATAGGTTTTAATTTCGCACATTACAGTTCTCTTCACATCCCATTTTCCCCAAATTATAACTACAATGATTCTTCTTCTTCTTGATTTATGGCTGTTGCAGGAGTATGTCCACAACTTTGCCAATGTCACGTGGCAGAGATAAACCGTCAAACGAAGGAGATTATTCGGTGATAAGAGAAAGGCCGGTGATTATGTGTCAAACTTAACAAATTACTATGATGGATAAATACTCTGAAACAAACAACATCAACTAACTACATATCATACTAAAATCTATTATTCTAATGTACGGTGTTAAAGAAATTTATTTACAATTTAATCTTATTTACTTTTATAAATTTACAGAGAATTAAAACAAATGGAGTAAATACAAGTGATAAAAGTGATTTAAATGAGGTAGGACGGGGAATTTCATGAGGCAAAATATCATACAATGAGTAGTGAAGTTTGGTGCAGCTAAAAAAAATATGGTCCACATTTCCTTGAGCTAGTCCACATTCACAAATAGAGCTATCCCTAATCCTAAGTTTGGCCAGAAATACTGGGGTACAAGAATGGTTCAAACGTAAGCGACAGATGGTAGAAGTGGTTGCCTTGTCAGCCTTTTTGAATTTAGAAAAAACTACAATGATCTCTTATTCTCTTACATGTCTCTACCCTATTGTCAGCATAAAAAAGTCATCTGTCATAATACAAGCTGTTTAAAGTGTTTAAAAATTCTATATTTAAGATTCCCAACTCAGAACTTATAAACTACCCCTATTTGACGTTAATTTTGAATCTATCCCGTTTAAACCATAGATTTAGGATTTTAAACCCATTATTTATTTCAACAAAACTTCAAATTATTTGTGAATAAGGAAATAGATTTTTAATCTAATCCGGGGAAGTGCTCTTTAGAGCAAAGAGCGTATACAGTGTCGCTCTAATCCGGGGAAGTGGTCTAAAGAGCACTTCCCCGGATTGGAAAAGACCGAACCCGCGTCTATTCCGGCTCGTACTAAAAATCTCTTTTTCCTTATTCACAAATAATTTGTACTTAAAAAAAAAGTAGCGGGGCATGTCAAATGCTAAAAAAATATAGATCAAAAACTTAAAACTAAATAAAGATCAATGATGTCAAATAATAAATAGTTTCGTAACATAGTAGATAATCTCTGGAATGGGTGGCACTTTGTCTTCACTAATGCATCGAAAATTAACCAGGATGGATGTGTTGGGGTTGGCTTATTTCGTCAAAATTATAATATAGGAGGGGTTAATACGCTAGCGATATAATACCCGCTTGCGACGTGCGACAGTACCTATATAAAGTATTTTGCTGAGACCAACAACAGGCGAGGGTACTACATCCATAGCGTCTAGGACTTTTTCTAATTGGTGTAAAAAAGTAGTGGTTCTTAAAATTATAACAAAGGTAATTTAGTTTCATCGGTAACTATAAGCGAAACATTTTAAAATATTGATTTCAAAATGCGAATATACATAAAATATATGTAATATCATAATACTTACACAGCACCTGACGCGCAAATCTACCTCTATCATGCATTCTGCATGCGTGACACTATTCTATCGCATTGTATGTTTTATTAACCTACCGCACACGAAAGCTAGTTTTTAGGTTATATCTCAGGTTCCCGTAATAGTAGTGGGATAAAACTTATACCATAGTCTAATTAAAAAAGCCATCAAACAAAAAAGTTTCATCAAAATCCTTCTAAGTATCTTTTGTGTGATGTGCGAACAAACAGAAAAATCTTAAATATATTTTATTTTGCGAGACGCTCTATAGACTATAGTCTAATACAGTTATTTTTTTCTCATAACTTAACATTCTCGCGCCTCCCCGAAGGGTGGTCAAAGGTGTATTACACACCCATGGTTCGCCAACTATGTTTAAGTTTCACGTAAGTAATAGGGCACTTATCAAATATCTTAAAGTGAACTGCTTCTGTAGTGCAGCGGTAGTGGAAGCGACTGCTGATCATGAGGTTTCGGGTTCGATCCCCGGGTCGGGCAGTGTTATTGAGCTTTTTCGCAAAATTCTCACTAGCAGCCCGTACTCTGTTAATGTGCTCGGTACACTGCAATAGGCTCGCCTCCTATTACGTGGGACTTAAACATAGCTGCAAACCTTCGATCATCAATACTAACATTGCATTTTTGATCGAAGTGGCGAACCGTGGGTGTTTAATACACCCTTGCCTACCCTTTCGGGTTTACAGGCGTGATGAATTGTTTTTTTTTTCTATATACTTAAAATGTACAGTCACGCAGTTTTGAAAGTATAGCCTTCTTCTTTCTTCTCTCTTCTTCTTTAATAAGTATCAAAATGT
Source organism: Leucoma salicis (assembly GCA_948253155.1). Taxonomy (NCBI): domain Eukaryota; kingdom Metazoa; phylum Arthropoda; class Insecta; order Lepidoptera; family Erebidae; genus Leucoma; species Leucoma salicis. The sequence goes on from OX411812.1 coordinate 4,183,453, forward strand.
GCCCAAAAATGACTTCTTTTAATTTCAGACTCAACATTTCTCGTCCAAATACCAATTTATTGAATTACCGCCCATCAAGTTTCACTTCAATAACTGTCAAGTGGTTAATTTAATTTATTTATGTCCCCGATCGAGACTTCCTTTGCGTAATCTTATTATTACAGTAGGAACATTTTACTAGTTGTGCTGGAACCTAGTGCTCATATCGTTATCTGTATTTTATATAATATTCTTAGAGGAAATAAGAATATGGAAAATGTGGATTAAAGTTCTGATTATAATATCCATGTAAGTACCTATTTGGCCTGACTTTGTATTTTTTTTATTGTAATCTTAAATTATGACGAGATTTAAGTAGATGTTTATTTAAGTACCAAATTTAAAAAAGGAGGTATAGAATTGAAATAACTATAGATAAGGCTATAACCTCGAAAACAGTTATTTTTGTTGAATTCTATAAAATGGAAAGAAAATAAAATATTTTACCAATATTTTACTCGCACTTACAACCATAAAGTAACTTATATGTTATATACTGAGAACCACAACCTTGGGCATCCGTAATACATTTCTGTATCGCAGTTTTTGTAGGCATAGGTACATAGGTAGGTACAATTAATAAATGTCAACAAAGTTGGTACCTACATACCTACATCCTAATCCAGCAAAAAAAATCGGCCAAGTGCGAGTCAGATTCGCGCACAAAGGGTTCCGGACCATTGACTAGGTAAACAACATTACACTATTGTAACTCTCTGTAACCATGGGGTTTGGCTGTTACCAAATTTTGCAAGTAAAATTTTACTTATTTCGTGGTTTTCAACTTAGACTTACATGCGCGAAAGCCTCGTAAAGTACGTTAAGCCATTAGTCCTAGTTGCCATGAACACTTCGATAGTTGTATAGAGGCTCAGTGATTTTTAATTGATCTCTGGTTTAAACTTGATTTTTATTTCCCTTGCCTCGAAGATCCAGATCTCAGTAACTTGGTAGAAAATACGGCTATTATGCTAACTTATAAATTTAATAAAATTGTAGCAATGTTAAAAAAGTACAATCAACTATGGACGAATAAAACAACAAAAAGGGCAAAAAAATCACGTTTGTTGTATGGGACCCCTTAAATATTTGTTTTATTTTGTTTTTATTTAGTATTTGTTGTTATAGCGGCAACAGAAATACATCATTTGTGAAAATTTCAACTGTCTAGCTATCGCCGTTCTTGAGATAAATCCTGGTGACACACGGACGGACAGACAGACAGACAGCGAAGTCTTAGTAATAGGGTCCCGTTTTGACCCTTCGGGCAGGCGTACATCACTCGCTCAAGGCCCCGAGTTAAATGCGCTTCGCATACTTACCACGGTACAACCGACTGAAAACTGTCGCATGCGCGCCTATGCGCTCGCGCTTGTTGTATTGGTTAAAATAAAATTATTTACACGATTTAGAGTATTTCGACAATAAAATTTAATAACCGAAAATTCAGAGCTAAACCTCGAAACGCATATGATCAACAAAAAAAAACAATGTATAAAAAAATAATCCGACTTGAAAATAACATTTAAAATGATATAAAAAGTAATCAAATGGAACCTACTAGAAAAATAAATTTTTAAGTTTTATAAACGACAGCTTTGCTGCTGTCGGTGGAGTCAGGAGTCTCCGAAACCGGCGAGCGGAAACCGGAGAGTGTATGAAGAGAATTATGAATGTTGAGGAAGCGAGAGATGTATGCAAGAACAGAGCCTTTTGTCACTCTGTTCTCTCTGCCTACCCCGCAAGGGAGATCGCGTGATGTAGTAAAATCATCATAGGTGCAACCCTAGCTCATTTGTTGAATGACGCGGTTGCCCGAGGATCACACGGCGGGCAAAACAATTTCAACTGTATTTCTGTGTCCATAAGATACATTTCTTCTCGTTACGAACAATTAGTATTATTATTAAGATTTTGTAGGCTATTATAGAGAGATTTTGGAGAAGTTTTAATGGAAGTGACGTTTCTGTCCGTAGGACTAGTATCTATTCTGTGCTTCGGGTACGGAACCCTAAAAAAGGTTTGCAGATTGTATATTTGTGATATAAGAGAATCGAACTCAAAGCACTTGCAGAAGTGACTTCTTTAAATTATTATTTTTTATTTATTTATTTATTATACAATTGCTACAACATTTAACATTAAATATTGTCCCACAAAACCGGTTTAGTGGTTTGACTGTGGGTAAGTCACATTATTAACATATATTATGTATATAAATATAACATATATTATATCTTTAGGTATACATGTTTACCAACTTAACAAATAATTTTTAAGTTTCTTTTTAAACTTTAAAGGATCTTTTTCCTGTCTTATGTCCGCTGGCATACTGTTTAGGGCATAAGGCACACGTTTCTTTAGTGTTCTATCACCATAATAATTTATGATTTTAGGAATATTAAATTTACCAGCAGTCATTAAGACCTTGTATTAAGATAGTTCGTTATCATCTTTAGAAACCTTAATTGCAAAGTTTCTATTTTATCCCAATATGTTTATCGGTCACCGACACTTAAGTTGAGTAGCCATACATCGTTCGGCTACTTCACCTCATCTTGAGATTTTAGTGTATATATTATGTTAATTACTAGTGGTTCCTATAATATACGCTGTTAGTTATACTGTTTTGTTCTAGTTTTCTTCTCAATCTACACCCGTAAACCGACCGCATGTTCACTGCCTAGATGTGTTAGGTTTCTACCACCAGCTAGGTAGGCTAGATGTGACACTGGCGCCCAATAATATAGGCATAGGCACAAGGTCTGGTGAGGTCTAAGCCCATCTAATTGTGTTTTTATGTATTTTCATCCAAAAGGTACGTACTGTGTTTTTTATTTCTATCACCCGCAAACTATTTGCTTATACAGTAAAACTCCAATTATCCGAATTAATGGGGACCGGGACCCATTCGGATAATCAAATATTCGGATAATCGGATTTTTTTTTAAAAAATTGCCATTGGAGAGAATAAAAGCTACGTTTTGATATTGCACTATTTTTTTATTGAATTAAATGAAAGAAACATGAAATTGTCACATGTCTTAAATACATATAAATAAAATGTACTTATGTACAAGTTTAGAAATAAAAATCATTGTTTTTTAAACATCTCCGTCAATGTAAGCTGTTTTGCGGTCTTCAACTGTTTTCGGGCAGCCAGGTCACGCATTCGCTTGACGGTGAGCAGTTGCAAGTGGTCACACTCGGGCTGACGCTCCATCCACTTCAAAGCAGTCTCGAGGCCGGCAAATGCTTCACTAGCTGATGGTCCAGCGTCTACTTCAACATCAGCAGAAAGTTCTTCTTCCACTTCCACTTCAACATCTTCTCTCACACTTATAACAATTTCATCGTCATTGAGAATTTGAAAACCAGGGTCAGACGTGTCACAAGCCATCCACTCTCCTACATCTTCAGCACTTACTTCTGTACAACCAGGAATTTTTACAATCATTTTTCTTATTTCCTCTAGTGACAACGCATCTTTATCATCATCATCCTCTCCATATTCTTGTTTCTCATTTTCTTCAGATTCTTTTTTTTTGTTCTTCTCAGACGGTAGGCCTTTCAGTTTATTCCACGCACGTCTTAGCGTCACTGCCGTAACCAAACTCCAAGCTTCCGCTACCATGTAACAGCAGTCCTTTAAATTTATTTTGCTATGATTTGCCAAAACCAATTCTTCATCTTCAGCACCTTCGATCAGCAGTTTTCTCAGCAGTTGCCTTCTGTAATGGCGCTTCATTGTTTCAATAACAGACTGGTCCATGGGTTGCAGCAAACTTGTAACATTGGGAGGCAAAAACGTCGTTTTAAACTGCCCATTCTCTCTTTCCAACAGTTCTGCTGTAGGATGAGTGGGTGCGTTATCAACAATTAAAAGCACCTTACTGCCTTCTTTTCCCACCGATTTTTGGTGCTTTTTCACTTCAGGAATAAACACTTCATCATACCATTCGGTAAATAAAGCTGCAGTCATCCAGGCCTTGGGTTGACTTTTGTAGAAGAGTGGAAGTTTTTTTACGTTTTTAAATGCTCTTGGATTTCTTGATTTTCCTATCAAAAGAAGTGGCAGTTTATGATTTCCAGTGGAGTTGGCACAGTTAAGCACTGTAACACGTTCTTTACTGACCTTATGTCCAGGGGCACTAGATTCCCTTTTAGAAGCCAAAGTGGTTTTTGGTAATGCTTTCCAAACAAGGCCAGTTTCATCGGCATTATAAACAAACTCCGGATCATAGGATTCTGATGCAGTTTTAAATTTTTCAATAAAATTTTCAGCAGCTGCAGAGTCTGCTGAAAGCTTCTCACCAGCCAAATCTAACTCGCGTACACCATGCCTGAATTTAAAATTCCTTAGCCAGCCGTTACTAGCCTTAAAAGATGAATAACCAAGCTTTTCTGCTAAGATTTTGGCTTTTTCACAAAGGATTGGACCTGAAATCGGATTTCCCATAGAACGTTGCTGCAAAAACCATTTAAACACGGCATCTTCCAAATTTTTGTTGGTTGCTGTCTTCATTGTTTTCCTAGAGGAACTTCCATCTTCATTTTCAAGCACCGAAACAAAGTCTAAAAGTGTTGACTTACTGTTTTTAATGTCAGAAATTGTTGCTTGTCCAACACCATAAATCTCAGACAACTTCTTACCCGTTACACCTTTATCGAGTTGCTCTATAATTTTCAGTTTGTCCGCTAACGATAGCACAACACGTTTTCTTTTCGAAGCCATGGTATAAAAACAATACAGTATTGTACACGCACAAACAAAAGTAAGCCGTAGCAAGGTCAATAGCACACTGGCTAATCAAAACAAACAATGGCAGGTGCGCCGTGACTGCAATGCGCCGGAACTTGTCTTAACTTGCCGTTGTGCCTACACACGCGGGGGGAAGTCAGTGTAGGCACAACGGCAAGTTAAGACAAGTCAAGTCAAGACTTGTGATTCGGATAATCGGCGATTCGGATCGTCGGAGTTCGGATAATTGGAGTTCTACTGTAGCTTGCTTGTGCAGTGTAAAGTGGCATAAAATTAGCTGTTTTTTTTACTCCGCATTCTTGTGTCCATACCGGTACGCGCGCGTGGCAACACGTGTTCGGTCAACCTTCGCTATAATCTAATTAATTTTTAAATACTGTCGACCTGTAAGATTACTTTTTATACATGCCTATAAGCTAATTTATTGCCTTTTGGACGAACCTTTTCATATTTTTTTCTCTTAAGTGTGTGTCTTGTTGATCGCGTATTCCTGCACCGCGTAGTCAATGGCGTACCCTATTAAATTTTCACATTTGAACAAGGCTGAATTACTATACGAGCTTAAAATACGACACTGTGACTCGCCAACTAATACGGTGCAAGAATTACGTGAGCAAATCGCTAAACTCTCGCTTAACCTGCCCTAGGATGAAATTATTTCTTCATGCCTAGCGCCGTTAGATAATATTTCCGCGGCTAAAAATTCTTTGTTTCGTGCTACTAATAATATTAAAGCATTACAGTCTAACTTTGATAAAAATGTTTTTTCGAGAACCGAATCTATTTTGAATCATGTTTTTCATAGATTATCTCGCATCGATCCCACTACTCTTAGCGACTCTAAAGTACTTAACCTAGTCTGGGACGATTTTCACAATAACTACGGTAATTTAAAATTATTATCTCCGTATAAAACTGCGTTACCGGAACGGGTTGAACCGCAATCCATCACTAGCGATCATTCCTTAGCTGAGTTATGTTACGAGCGTAAGTTGTTTTCGGAACTTAGTAAATTTAAATATAATGGTAAAACTTGTGTGCGCGCCTTCATTCAAAAGGTTAATGAATTTATTTCTTGCAGAGGTATACCTGAGTCTAAGATACTTTCCTTTGCTTTTGAAATATTTTCAGACGATGCTTTGGACTGGTATCGTTCTATCAAAAATAATGTTAATACATGGTTTGATCTTTGTCAATTACTTAAGCGTGATTTTAGACCTCATAATTACGACTACAAGTTGATGTCAGAAATAAGACTTCGTTGTCAAGGCGAAAAAGAGAACATAACCTTATATATATCTAAAATGCAGGGTTTGTTTTCTCGTTTAGATACACCTATCAGCGAGTCTGAAAAACTCGAAATCTTATTAAATAATGTTAGGCCTTGTTATACTAATTCGTTTTTAACAACTAATGTTGTGGATATTCCTTCTTTAATTGGTGTCTGTAGGAATTTTGAAAAATATAATAGTCGTAATAAGGATTTCTCTGAACCGCCTAAAGTTACTTCTGAGACCTTGGCTCCTGAGTTTGCTTATAATTATACTAATACTAATATTCTAAATAAATACACCAATAACAGCACTTTCTACAATAATAATAAAAAATTTAATCCCACGTTTAAAAATTATAACACGCAACCATTTTCCGTTAACAATTGCGAAATGGTTCAATCTAATGCGATTTCTAACGTACCTTTCAAATCTAAACAATTCTGCCCGAGGTGTAGAACTGGTTCTCATAGCTTGCATTCTTGCAAACAACAACGCTTTTTAATCTGTTTTAAGTGTGGGCTAAAGGGTTTCAAAGTGAATAATTGTCCTACTTGTAATAAAATTAATACAACTATCACACTTTCAAAAAACGAGTAGGCTACGATTGGGGAAAATTTTCAACATTAAATAAAACTTCTAAAACTGAATGGCAGGATTGGTTAAATTATATATCAAAATTTTTTAATAATCCACAACTTTCCCTAATCGGCAACTCAATTAATCGTACTCCTTACATCCCCGTTAAAATAAATGGGAAAAATACTATTGGTCTACTCGACTCCGGATCTAGTACTACTATCCTAGGTTATAATTCTCATTATCTTTTCTCAAAAGGGTTAAAACTTAATAATACTAAATCGTTGCAATTTATTACCGCTGGCGGCGATAGATACTGTTCACTAGGCTCGGTTTTACTTCCATTCGAGTTTCAAAATAAAACCATTTCCTTGGTTACTCACATTGTGCCTGGAATTAAGGATTCCTTAATCCTAGGAATGGATTTTTGGAGAGGGTTTAATTTATTTCCTAATCACTTGGAAACTGTCGCTTTCCAAAATAAACCTAATACTAGCGTCGCGGAATTACAAAGCGCCGCTAGTCATCTCGTGTCCTTTGACCACTTGACAGCTGATCAGAGAGTCACCGCTAACAGTATCATTTCTCAATTTACTGATATTTCCTATCAAAAGCGGGGTCTAGGTCGTACTTCTCTCATTACGCACTCAATTGATACAGGGGATAGTCTTCCCATTCGTCAATAAACTATTACTACAACTTTATCTACCTTCATTGAAAACGATCATATGATTTGGGATACTCTAATACCTAAAATTCAATTCGCTATTAATTGTGCAGTAAATGAAGTAACAGGTTTCACTCCCTCATTCTTAGTTTTCGGCCGCGATAACATGTGGTTCTCGCTATATCAGTGGCGAATCCAATTCGGTATTGGAGCCGCACGATGCCTACGCAGAGTCTCTCGGTCATTTAGCATCTGTCTTCGATAAAACACAGGCAGCCTTGTTAAACGCTCACCAGCGAAATTGCCATTCGTATAATCTTCGCCGAAAACCGGCAGAGTTCAATGTTGGCGATGTTGTATGGAGGCGTACATTCTACCTAAGCGATAAGGATAAGTACTTCAGTAAAAAATTAGCCCCAAAATTTATAAAATGCAAAATTGTGTCAAAAAAGTCACCCCTAGTCTATAAACTCGCAGATATGTCAGGCAAGCCGTTAGGTGAATGGCACATAAAAGACATCAAACAAACAAACTATAAACAATAGTCTTTTAAAATATAAAACTTATCCTTAAGGTTATTCAGGTAACAACAAACTAATAATATCTATTAAAAATTTTCCCACACGACTCAGTGGTTAAAGGTATCATTTCAGAATCAGGCATATACTCGCATATTCATTATATTTCTCGTTTTGTTACAACTTAACCTCGTAACTAATATTCTTTCAGCATATTGATAAAATGTTTTCGTATTTTTTTTATAATTGCTATTCACCCTTCTTCTCTCTATTTCAGAGCATTCGGTTGACTGCCGTCTGTCCTGCCTATTCATTCATCCTCCTACAAGAAAACAGTTACATCTAAACCCAAAACTCGAGCCCCACTGATGCCTGGTTATGATAAAAATGCCCACAGGGAATTAACTAATAATTATTCCTTCTTTCCCTCCTCAAATGGATGTGCACTAAATAATTATAGTACTAGCCCAGACACTGCTATTGATAAATCTGATACATTAATATCTTTGTTAAACACTGCTTGAACAAATAAACTTACCTGACCACGTTGCCCATGATATCATTGACACTATATCTTACTTTAGTAAAGTTCACTCTGCTGCAGTGGAACGCCAGGAGCGTCCTACCTAAGAAACATGATATCCTCCACCTAATAAGCACTTATAAGCCTGTAATTTTGCTATAGCTGAGACGTGGTTACTGCCTCGTCTCCAATTTAATGTTGCTCAGTATTGCACTCACCGTAGCGATCGTGATGATGGCTATGGTGGTGCTGCTGTACTGGTTGATAACAACTATCCTTGCCTCCCTCTTTCGCTACCACTACATAACAATCAGATTGATGGCGTTGGCATTAAAATATTTGGTATCAACATTATATCCATTTACCTCCCTTCACCTAACACTGTGTGCTTATAATTTCTTAAAGCCTTATGTAATTTGTTTAAACCTATTGTACTCTTGGGTGATTTTAATTGCCATTCATCCTATGTGGGGTCTGATCATTCAGATTCTTTTGGAACTGAGCTAGCTGATCTAATGGATGAACTAGACTTATGTGTCTAGCTCATCCATTAGATCAGCAAATGTGTCTGTAATCTGTGTTCTTATGTGGTCCAATTGTGTAAAGCTGTTTCGGAGGCTGCTGACATGAGCATTCCCACAAAAAAATCTGCTTCAGGCAAAAGAACATCTCCACCCTGGTGGGACAAAGAATGTACCCTTATTATTAAAAAACGAAATGAAGCAGAACGAAGGTACATATCCCAGAATATAGCTTTGCAATTTCTTAACAAATTGGCCCATCCATATGTGCTACTTTATGATGAATGCTCCTCATTACCTGACAACTTTCCTCTTACCAATGAGGCACTTGATCAACCATTTTCCTTTGACGAATTGGGGGTGGTACTTAACCGTGTTCAGGATTCTGCCCCGGGTTTGGATGGCTTTCAATATTCTTTTTTTAAATTGGCAGGTCCACAAAGCCGCCTGTACTTACTAAATCTAATAAACTCATGCTTTAATATGGGATTTATCCCAGAGTTATGGAAATCCCAGCTTATAATCCCTATATTGAAGCCAGGTAAATCTCCTGATAGCCCCAACCATTATCGCCCTATTGCTCTCTCACCAGTTCTGGGCAAGATTTTTGAACATTTAATAAAAAATAGATTGGAGTGGTATGTATAACGCAGAAACATAATAGCAGAATCACAATTTGGATTCCGGAAAGGCCACAGCACCATGGATGGCATCGGTACTTTTATGACAGACACGCGAATCGCCTTTAGTAAAAACCAGTCGGTGGTTGCATGCTTTCTGGATATTTCCTCGGCATATGACAATGTTTCCCTTTCATTACTCAGAACTAAGTTACGTGAGCTGAGTATTCCTGTAAAGATTACACGTTGTATCCTCAATTTTCTGGCTGGTTGATCTGTGTCTCTTTATACACCTGACAACCAAGGTGTACAGACTAGAAAGGTTTGGCGAGGACTCCCTCAAGGTTCTGTATTATAATATATATACCTCAGACCTCCATCTGTCTCTCAATCTAAACTGCCGAATCCTACAATATGCAGATGACCTATGCATCTATGTATCAGACCCAGCCATAAACAAGGCTAGGGAATCTTTAAAAATATCCATAAACTCCCTATGTAATTGGCTTTCTACCCACAATCTTGAGTTATCAGCTTCTAAAAGTAGTGTTGTTGTTTTCTCCCGTAAAAGAACTATACCGGATATACGGCTGGAGATAGAAGGAATCCCAATAAAAACTGAAGATAAAGTAAAATTCCTTGGTGTGTTACTGGACTCTAAACTGACTTTTACCCCCCATGTTAACTCTATTATTAGCAAATGTGATAAAAACCTTAATATGCTACGGGCACTTACTGGGGTGTGGTGGGGTGCTCAACCATCGTCATTAAAGCTTGTTTATAATGCCACTATAAGAAGTCTCCTAGATTATGGTACATTTCTTATTGAACCATGCAACAAGTCTGCTTTATCAAAATTGGACATAGTTCAATCTAAATCTCTTCGTATTGTCCTCGGCTGTATGAAATCCACTCCTACAAATGCTATACAAGTGGAGAGTGGTGACCCCCCTCTGCAGCTCCGTAGGTAGTATCTTGCGGATAGGTTCATTTATAAGGTTTTCTCTCTCAAGAACCACATCCTATTGGCTAAACTTGCCCAACTAGATGAATCCTGTAGACAGGCAGATTACTGGAAGCATAAGGATACCCCCCTGATCATAAACACATTTAGGAATATATGCGTGGTTCAGGAAAACACCCGCGTTAACCAGTTCGATAAGTTCCCCCTTTATGACTTGCCCTATGAAACTGCTCAGTTTGTCCCAAATTGCTCTCTTATCATTGAGTTTGGTATCGTAATGGACCAGGTCAATTATCATTGAGTTTGGTATCGTAATGGACCAGGTCAATGCTCATTTCCGTGATACAGTCGATAACAAGTGGCGGAACATCACAAATTTTTCACAGATGCATCAAAAATCTCCACAGCCAGTAAAACCGGTATCGCTGTTTATTATCAGAATTCCCAAATCATCCTTCAATTACAGTGCCCGCCTGAATCATCTGTATTCACAGGCGAGTGTATAGGAGTTCTTGAAGCATGTGATTTTATTCTTTCGCATAATAATATCCAAAAAGCAGTTATCTTCTCGGACTCCCGCAGTGCTCTAGAAGCGAAAGCCAAAAGCCCCTTCAGGGATAAACTCCGGAGCCCATTAATAGCTGAAATAAGAAATCTCTTATACACCTGCTCAATAATGAATGTAGAGATTGTATTGGTATGGGTTCCTAGCCATTCAGGTATTATTGGCAATGAATGCGCGGATGTGTTGGCCAAAAACGCAATTAACAGTGAAACAGTGGATCTCAAACATTATTCTATTCAAGTTTATGACTTGCTGCATCAAGCGAAGATCAATTTATTTGAATCATGGCAATTTCTATGGATGATATCGAGTAAATCTAAAGGAGCCTTCTATGCTTCCATCCAACAGGATATCCCCGCAAAGCCTTGGTTCAAGAAATACAAAACCACCTCCAAAACAATAACATCGGTGCTCTGCAGGATTCGTCTTGGACACTGCTGTTCTCCAGTATTCCTCCATAAAATTAGAATTCGCGATAATTCCATATGTGAATGCGGCCTCGATGATGGCTCTATCGACCATATCTTCCTTAACTGTCATCTAAATAACGCGTTCTCCCTTGATCTCATAATTGATAAACTGAAAATTCCTCGACCTGTTAACGTTCGACATTTACTTTCATTATTTCCAGACCCGCGTATTGTTAGAGCCTTTATTAAGTTTATAGACATTAACAAAATAAAACTATAATAACACTATCGATTCCAAATTTATATATATATATATATCTATATTCTCAATCCATATAAGTATCTCTATTATAGGTACTTACTAACAAAATAACCATACATGTTTGTGCTTGTTCCAGGCCCTTTCACTGACTCCACAATTTTTGACTTAATCTGTTATTCAACATTTTCTTGTTCAACAAGTTATATCCCATGAGTAGCCATTACACGACACTGGCAGTAATTGCTAAATTGCTAAAAGCAACAGCAGTTTGCCATAAATAAAAGAAGAAGAAGGAGAATTTTTCTTTGACCTTTTTGTTGTCAAGTACTCGTTTTCTAGGTGCACGTGAACTGCAATGATGGCTATTATTGGACGAGTATTTCGACAGTGTGCGTTTCCATTCTACCACCGCTGACACAAAATACTGATCAGAGATTTTATGTTTTATTACAGCTGAATTAATACAAAATATATTTTTCATTCTAATGTATATATGATCTCATGGAGATTAGCAGTCAGGAGCAAGGGTCACGATGGCTGAATTGGCAAATCATCTGGACGGTATCCAGGAGATGCAGGTTCGAATCCTGCTCGTGACTGTTATTTTCGATTTCACATTTTTCACTTTGTGTTTAATGTATGTTGCTAAGCATGTCAAATGTTTAAAATATATATAAAAATATCTAAATATTAAACTTACTACATTGGATGAATGCATATAAATGCATTGCCGATAGATGGCGTTGGTCATTAAGAGAAACGTGATGAGGAAATTCGGTATTTCTAGAAATAGTACGGTAGCTCAGTGGGTTAGAGCACTTACCCGGAAAGAAAGGGACGCAGGTTCGATTCCCACTCATACTAAAATACTCTTTTTACTTATTCACAAATTATAATTTGTACTTTAAGAGTAGTTGAGCATTTCAAGTGCTAAAATATAGATCAAAATATTAAAAAAATCACGCCATCAAATAGTATGAATTTTGATTGTAAAATTAAACTTACTACATTGGATGAATGCATGTAAATGCATTGCCGATAGATGGCGTTGGTCATTAAGGCAAATGTGATGAGAAAATTCGGTATTTCTAGAAATAGTACGGTAGATTACTGGATTAGAGCACTTCCCCGGAAAGGAAGGGACGCAGGTTCGATTCCCGCTCGTACTAAAATACTCTTTTTCCATATTCACATATTATAATATCTAAGGTAGCTTAGATATTTCAGCGTATTTTTGTAGTTTAAAACTTAAGTGTGACGTCTGCGCAATATCTAATCAAGTTGCATTTTTTTTAGTTTATGTCTCGTGGTCAATGGCAAGGTTGCGGTTCTTATCTTAGCAAGAGGTGGTTCCAAAGGAGTTTATCTTAAAAATTTACAAAATGTAGGTGGCATAAGTTTATTGAGTCGCTCAATATATACTGCAAGAAAGGCTGGACATGAGGATATCACAGTTTCCACAGATCATCCATTGATAGCTCTGCAAGCTATAAGAGGTATTCACAATTTTGAAAAAAATGTTTATTCTGTAAGATTGAAAATTTTTTTGTGTCTCTTTTGCGGCGGGTCCCGGAATAGTTTCATAGGTGACAAAGCAACGATCGTGTTAGAGGATTTCTTTTTCTTCTAAATTTCGAATATTGTATAAAGTTTGCTTACTGGTCAATAGTAGGTGTAGGGGATTAAACACAAAGTGAAAAATGTGAAATTGAAAATACCAGTCAGGAGCAGGATTTGAACCTGCATCTTCTGGATACCGTCCAGATGCTTTACCAATTCAGCCATCCTGACAATTGCTCCTGACTGCTAATTTCGATAACACATCATACTTAACGTCTTTGGGTGACGCCTGCGCCATCTGTCGGAAGTATTTTCATACATTATACCGACCAGGTAAACTTAATTTTACAATTAAGATTTTACCTAATAATGACGCAAACCCTTTAAATATTTAGATATTTTTATATATATTTTTAGCATTTGACATGCTTAGCACTATACATTAAACACAAAGTGAAAAATGTGAAATCGAAAATAACAGTCAGGAGCAGGATTTGAACCTGCATCTTCTGGATACCGTCCAGATGCTTTACCAATTCAGCCATCCTGACAATTGCTCCTGACTGCTAATTTCGATAACCCATCATACTTAACGTCTTTGGGTGACGCCTGCGCCATCTGTCGGAAGTATTTTCGTACATTATACCGACCAGGTAAACTTAATTTTACAATTGAGATTTTACCTAATAATGACGCAAACCCTTTAAATATTTAGATATTTTTATATATATTTTTAGCATTTGACATGCTTAGCACTATACCATTAAATACAAAGTGAAAAATGTGAAATCGAAAATAACATTAAGTTTACCTGGTCGGTATAATGTATGAAAATACTTCCGACAGATGGCGCAGGCGTCACCCAAAGACGTTAAGTATGATGTGTTATTGAAATTAGCAGTCAGGAGCAACTGTCAGGATGGCTGAATTGGTAAAGCATCTGGACGGTATCCAGAAGATGCAGGTTCAAATCCTGCTCCTGACTGTTATTTTCGATTTCACATTTTTCACTTTGTGTTTAATGTATAGTGCTAAGCATGTCAAATGTTAAAAATATATATAAAAATATCTAAATAGGTGTACGGGAGCCAACAATCTAGAATCTGGAAGGAAATCGTCATTAGCGTCTGTCCGGCGCGCTAGTTATTGTTTATATTGACTAGCACAAATATTGCGCGTGTGTGGGTGGGCTACGCATTGTAGGTTAATGTGTAAAAACTTATAAGATGCATGTTTGTACAATGCAAATAACTAATCAGCCAGGCAATGGACATTACGTTAACTATCATGTCCACGAAAAATTAACATAATAATTCTTACTTTACCTGAATAAAATCAGTATATATATAAAATCATATGAATTATCTCACTCACCACCTAACGAACAGCCTACCTGGATAATAAGTGGTAATTACCATTATGATATTCACCCCCATCATTAACATAATTAACATGAAGTCTATGCCAATACCTTCAGGAGAAAGCGGGAGCAGATGGATTTATGATTAGACTACCTTTAATGCTAAATTATTCTCACATGCTTTCAATATTTTTTTTCTTTTTTAAGATAATGCCACTGTATTTCATCGAAGTCACGTAACCGCTACTGATTGGGCACCATCGATATGGGGTGTAAAAGAGATGTTATCATTCAGGCATGATATAACTATCTTAATCCTGATGCAAGTCACATCCCCATTTACTCGACCCAGTCATTTACAAAATGCTATGAAACAAATTGATTATCCAAGACCTTACGATTGTATATTTTCTGCAACGAGGTAATAAAATAGTTTCATAGAGCTGTATGTGTCTTTTGGTACTAAAAATATTTGACTAGAATATGTGTGATAATTTTAGGAGCTTTAAATTACGATGGGTTTTATTTAACGAGCAATTTTATCCAGCAAACTTTAAAATAGATTCTCGAATTCGTAGACAAGATTGGGATGGTGAGTTATTTGAAACTGGAGCATTTTATATTACACGGAGAAGGATCATAGAAGAGGGAAGTTTTCAAAACAAAAAGTAAGTTATAAATGTCGTAAGTATTCTGGAAGTCAATCAGGTGGCAGCTAATATTTTAGCAAAGCCCTCTTCATGAGAAATATGTCACGATGAGTATTATTACGATAAAGCTAGAAAGTAATTGTGGTGATGGACTTGGATTACCTGCTTATCATCGCCAACCTATTGTTTATATCAGATTTTAAGCGTCATTGATAAGTTCATAAAGGCCCATCTAAAGTGTAGCATCGAATTGGGCCTGGACGTTTAGAAATTTACCGTATATTTATTAATTTTATCCCCTCAACATACAGATAGAATCTCCCAGGTTTGCAATAGGGGTCAGCATCGCGTAGGCGAAAGCGGTGCGCCGAGCGCTCAATCGCAAAAATATAATAAATTTTGGCGCTAAAAATTTATTTCCTACTCCTTCACTTTCAATGCTATCTACTCTTGAATTTTTGCCCGATACAGATACAGTCTGTTCATTCTATAATCTGTGTATGATTTTTGCCTACGCCTTTATACTGTATCAACGAGAAATAATTCCCAAACGTAAACGTCATCCTGTGGCAAAACCGTTGTATTTTTGTAATTCATTATACTATATTTTTCTAACTAATGTTTTATAGAGTTATAATATAATTTATATTTAACATGAGTTTACCTAGACACTAAAAAAAAAAAAAAAAAAAAAGTACCCCAAGAATGTACGAGATGCCGCTGCTAGCATAGCAATACTACGCTAGCAGCGCCATACACCTAAAAAATTACGAGATGGCGTTATTTTGTAGAAATAATGAGTGGAATAAAATGGTCATATTTTTAAACTTGCTTGTCATTCAAAACACAAAAACTATTTTTCAAATCGGTCAAGCCAGTTTATGAGTTTTAACGAGACTAACGAACAGCAATTGATTCTTGTTATATAGATAAATGATAATATCGTTTGAGTCATATATAATTCTTGGTAAACGCCCTCCTGTTATCCATAGACGAATTAAAACTGTTATTGGTTTATTGATTGACGGGATGCTTTTGTAAACAGATGGCGTTAAAAATAATTTAAAAAAATCAGCCGTTGCGGGACGTCTGGCAGATGTGAAACATCAAAATTATTTTGTAGCAATGATGAGAATAAAAGAATAGCTTTTAAAAGGAAATAAATATAGCACAATTAAAAATTGTGTAGTGGTGATGTTATATGCATGCAATCTTTGGGGCTCCCTCAGGGGAAGGCTGAGTGTAAAAGTGAAAATGAACATAAAAAGATAGCTTATGAAAGAAAATTAATATATTTATTATATTTTAAATGTAATATTAAGATTTTTATATTTATTATATTATAAATATAAAAGAAAAAGCTGATTGTTTATTTAATATTAATTTAATATAATAATATACATTTATATGCTACCTAGTTCGTTACTTAGCTATGAAAAGTAACCTTGGCATTTTTTCAATTTTCTAGGGCTACTAGGACAGCCCTTCAGTACCTACATAATAAGGCATTTTCACAACTTTAATTAGGTAACTACACATAGGTAGGTATTGCATAAGCTCAGCAACAGTCAACAACTTGCTTCGCGGTGTCGTAGGTACTCTAGTACACCATAACATCATCCATCAGCCTTTCGATATCCACTGCTGGACATAGGCCTCCCCAAGACAACTACAAACATGTGTTTCGCTCATATGATATTTATATTTATGGTTTCGCTCATGGGATAGTGCCGTAATCGCCACGCTTGACAGGCGGGTTGACGATATCATAACATAGGTAGGTAACTAGTAAATAGGTACTATACCTACTAGTACTACACAATGATATTTTAAATAGGTATGTAAAGATGAGTTACGTTCATACTAAAAGGCGTAGGTGTAGGTACCAATATTGTGGCATTATGACGACGTACCTACCTACCTACCTACTAATTTATAGATGTATAATGCATAGATTTCGTGATAGATAATTATTACCTACGGAACACATGATACAGAAAGAGATAGTTGTACCTACCTATATTGTAATATGTACAAGAAATACCTACCAATTTTAGGGAATCATTGCATAATATATGCATACCTCTCGCTGCTATTCACCGACTAAAACAAATTCGCCAATTGCCTAAATTCGTGCGCAACAATTACGTAGGTAGGTACCTAACGCGCGCTAGTGCGTTTTGCGATGTCTACTCTTTTTTTGTATTTAACCATCATTGCTAGTACATAGTACTTACCTACCTACCTATTTGCCTCGATGATAGCAGTAGCCCGGAGTTTGGAAATGTGCCCGGTAGACGTCAATAGACTTGCCCCTTATTACGTGGGACTTAAACATAGCTGGCGAGTCGTGGGTGTGTAAAACACCTCTGCCTACCCCTTTGGGGAATACATGCGTGATGCTATGTTTTGCCTCGATGATTCAGAACGTGCATTTGCTAAGAAAAGACTTACCTACACTTTAGTTTTTAGACTTACTAGTTTACATTTACAGACTATTGAAACAGACTATATACCTACCTAGGTACTACCTATATACTCTTGCTCGATACACGTAATTTGTATAAATGCACACTTTAAATTATAAAACCATAGGTAAGTATCTTACTTTTGACTTGAATTACTTGATAGTGTGTCATAGTGTGACTTCTTAGCTTTCTTTGCAAGCTGCTCCCATTCACTTTCCAAATTATCACTTTGAGACATATTTTATTGTTATACCTAAGTAGTTTAGTAACTCAAACACGTTATTATTTATATTAAGTATATGCATTTATCATTATTCATTTAAGTATATATGTATATGTTTGGATATGTATCGAACAAGCATACTTTGGTGGACTGTTACCAATACCAAGGTGCATCATTCTAGTACGGTAATCTTGTGTAGTTCGCGAACGATGACCGATTAGGAAACGTATCTTTGCACTGTACTAAAAGAAACGTTTCCGAACGCTAACTGTTAATCGGTCTATTAGCTCTATCGTTTCATCATTCCTAACGAAACGAACGCGAGCGACAGAGCCAGTGACAGAGTAATATGAGCATATTAAATAAGTACATTATCGGAGAAGACGAAGAGTTAGGTACCTACTTTCCTGCTTTTGATAGTTCGTTTCGAGAAAGTTGAGGTTATTAGGTTATAATAATAATAATTTATTTATTCATTGTTTAGTGTTTGTACTTCTTATTCTTTTTTATAAACATTGTGGTTTTGGACCAAGCAAACGTAAGAACTTTCTTTTAACAAAAAGCAATGTACCGGCCGGGCGAACGGCTTCTGTTGACGATAGTAAACGCACCGGTGGCTATGCGTACGTAAAAGGTGGTTATCATTAAAGGCGCTTTCTTTAGTGTCGCGTCGAGCGTAAATGCCGTAAATATTCAATTTTTTTTTTTTGTTTATTATAACAATTAAACCACACAGTATAGCGCCCTCTCGCTATCCATAGACGAATTAAAACCGTTATTAGTTTATTGATTATCCAGTATGCTTCCACTAGCACAAAACCATGTAAGTACACGCTGTTGTCAACAGATGGCGTTTAAAACAAAAATAAAAGCGTCGCCACGCTACAGCTCATTTACCCTCGTGTCGCATTAGATGTTTCACATCAATAAATTGCTGTTAGCGTGGTGACGTCCCCACTCTAACAGCCGGTTTTACCGTCCCTCCGCATTAGATGATTTCGCATCAATAAAATTGAATCCAGTTTGTAACGTCAAATAATAGCTGAAAGTATATACGGCACCTACAATATAACAAAAAACTAATTTTAAAATGTTTGTCTGTCTATTTATTTTGGCTAATCTCCGGAACGGTTTGACCAAATGGGTCGGAACGGGACTTTCATTGGCAGATAGCTGATATATGGAGTTACTTAGGTTACTTTTATTTTGGAAAAATAATTACGGCTCCGTAGAAAAAAAGGAACTTAATTCCATGTGGATGAAGTCACAGTTTGCTAGTATTAAAGTTTAATATTTTATTATTTAATAATATCACACAGACTAGATGTTATAAAAGCATAATTCACTGTAACATGGCATGTTCGAAAATAATTTCTAAAAAAAATTTTTTTTTTATTCAACGAACCTCCCTTTATACTTTTTACAGGCTTAGGACTGTCTGACCGTATGTAATAATAACTTTATTTGAAGGCTTTATAGCTTGGTAAGATAAGAAAAAATATTTATATGCTCTACTTGTTCAGGCGTAGTTAGAAATGCGTTGATTTTTCGTACATATTGTTTATCTATTTACATTTTGTACAAATATTTTCATAGTATTTTCTTATTTACATTCATATTTTATCTTTAGTTGCTATTTAGGAACATTATTTTGCTTACTTTCGAAGACGTAAGCTTTGTCCGTCTATCCGATATTAAATATCCATTTTTGGAAAAAGCTTTCTCATAGGGCACAGATGTTATCACAATGTTGCATGTTCTAATAAAAAGTAAGTAGAGAATAGGGTACAAAGCTTTACGTCCACGCCACCAATTTAAAATGGAACACAGTGCTTCCTGTTACTTTACTCTTTGGTGCTGTCACTTCTGTTCTGCCATCTAATCACTTTGTTTTTGTCGAGAGTTTTGGCGGGAACACGAAGAAGATCATGTCGTCGCTCTGCATTATTTTCCTAAACTTGTGTTATTTCAAGTATTAATGTGTAAAAGTGGTGGCCTTTTGCTTATTAACTATTTGTGTATGTGCATAAGTGTTGGCAAGTGATGTAGTGCGACATAACGTGTTTTTTCCTGTTGTCTCCAAAACTCCATAGAAGCTTCAGTAAGGTCGCCATCGTCTTACTGGAGCGGGATTTTGACTTGATTGACTAATTTTATATGACTGACTTCGACTACGACTTGTTTTATGAATTAAACTTACGTGTGATGAGAGAATAATGATGTTTATAAGGTACTGTTAGGCTGGTGGTACAGCCAATGCCTTAAACAAATTAATAAAAAGAAAATACTTTGTTTTTGTCAATTTCATGTTTGTCATTTGTCTGTCTGAATTCGTCATAATTGTCATAATAGTGATGCCAACTGCCAACCTACGTGTTTGTGCTGTCGTAATATCGAGAGAAATAAATATTGTTATTATGTTTTTCAGTTCTACTATACGATTACAAGTATATAATTATAATAAACTAGTATAAAGAAATTATAAGATAAACTCAAGAGCTAACTGATTGTTTATACATTACAGTTGTACGGTGTTTGAAGTACCTGTTTTGGAAAGTTTAGAGGTGGATACACTAGAAGATCTTAAAGTTGCAAATATTTTGTTTAGCGCCAAACTAGTTTGATTTGGAATCAGAATAAAGGTAAACGTGAATATGTTACACATAATTAGTTCAGAAAATACACCAAATTAGTAGGCTTGTTGCTTATTTTGTGAATCGTATCTGTACAGGATGTGGGATAATGTTCGATAATTTTGTGCTTAATAATATTATCAGTTTCATTGTATACATATAACCGTATATTTTATGATCTGATCCGGTGTAGAATTATTTTACATTTCCTTTTACATTAAAATAAATACACATTAACTAATTTAGTTGCAGCTATAATATATCAGCAATATAAATTTATTTCATTTCTTAATATGATGGCAAGCACTGATATGATCACATTTGAAGATTTGGAAGCAACAGATGTTATCAGCGTGGAACTAGTGCCTGAACGCAAGGGTCTTATATTGAAACACTGTGAATATTATGTCATTTCTAGAAGGCATGGTACAACAGTTACCCGAAGATACAATGACTTTGTTCAGCTTTATGATGTTTTATACGCTAAATATCCTTATCGGTAGGTACAAATTTGCTTCATCCATATTTATACTATTGATATTTATATGCTTGTAGGACCGCTTCCTGTGTATGCACTTATGTGTGTTACGAGTTATTTACAACCCATTACTTTCTTGTTGTAAGCAACAGATCTCCTCTCAGAGTGAAATAGACTTAGACCATAGTCCACCACACAGGCCTAGTATGAGTTACCTGACATCATCAGGCGTTGACATGTGTATTCTTTATGATAATTGTTTTCACATGATTTTCTTTCACTGGGCAGTAAATATAATTGTTGACACATACCTACATAATTTTTAAAAGCCAAAGTTGCTGTTGTTATATTATATCACCTGTTAGTCCAAATTTTTTAATTCCTAGTGCAATATGCCGTTTACCACCCAAACGTGTGGTGGTTGGTGGTGGCAGCACAAGATTCCTGCTTCGTAGACGTGCTGCTCTCCAGAGATGGTTGACTTTAGTTGCGACACACCCAGTCCTTGCTCACGATGCAGATCTTAGGACCTTTCTGTGTGAAACTGCGATACGGCTTGAGAAACCAAAGCATGATGAGTTTGTTCTGGCTGGTACACAAGAGGAAAAGCCTGTAAGTTAAATTTTTTGATCCTTATTTAGGATGTATATGTTTAGAAGAGAAAAAATTGGTTTTTTTTTTAAATATAAGGCTGGGAAACAAATGCACTGCAATCATAATCTATAAATGCTACCAAGATTATAGTAAGTGTGAAGAAGGACAATAGAGAAGGCAACAAAAGGGGGATATCTGCCATTACTTAACGTCAATATTCTGTGAGAAAGACGTATTTTGGGATAGACCAGCTCATTCGCTCAAAAAGCAAGTCTCTGCCACCATAATTAGTGAAAATATTAATGCAATCAGCCACTAGTATAGTCTAAGTTGTCTATGTTCATGAACATCTTAAAAATGTTGCCATTAGTTACCTACTTTTGTAATTATAATTTGTGTCAAATACAAATCTATGTAATCGAATTTTTTTTTACAAGCTTACTTTTATGAAGATGTTGCTGATGTAAGTACACTTCTTGTCTATATAGACCAGGAGCCCATAATCAGGCCCCTCCTTTTGCGGGGCACTCGGTGCCTAGGGCCTTGTGATTGATAGCTCTTATTAGCGTAGTTTCACACGAACCGCAGCTACACTACAACCACAAATACGCGGTCAGGTGCTATTTTGTATGAAAATGTATAGTTTAATTCACATGAATCACATTTTGCGTAAATACTAGCCACAAAATAACCACATCGCAACCACTAGCGTCAACGCAACCACATCGAGATTTTGTAGTTACCACAACGCAACTGCAATAAGATGCAGCGACACTATTCACACGTAACTACTGCTTCAACACTTTTTGTGGTGTGGTTGTAGTTTGTGTGAATCAACGCAAATCAGTATCTGATGACAAATATTGCTGACAGTTATATTTACGAAAACGTAAAGGTAATATCACACTATATATAATACTTTATAGCGTTACTAGCTTTTGTCTGCGGCTTTATCTGTGTGGACTTCATAAAGTCTAATTTCGTACGAATCCGTTCATTTAGCAAAAAATCCTTAATTTTTCGGGATAAAAGTATCCTATATATATGTTAATGCAGTGTCTCGCCTATAGACCTGCGAAATTTTGTTCAAAGACAGATAAAGTCATAATGAACTGGGTAACCCCCAGTTCATTATGAATTTATGTACGAACGTATGTATACTCGTATGACAGAATCTCATATCTCACAATCGACATCATATTGTGATTGGTTGAGAGATCACCGTGATTGGCCAACGGATTATTGCGACATCATACGTCGGTTTCTCTGCCAATCACAAGCGAGTCGATACGATGTCGATTGTGAGATATGAGATTCCGTCTAACCCCCCTGCATCGACTTTGTACATTTACAAGAAATCAATAGCTTCGTACTTAATTCATATGATATAATTCAACGTGTCTATTTGAATCATAAGTGCCTTAGCATGTTAACAGTCCGATGTATCTTATGTGGTACACGGGGAGCAGTTCTGCCGAGTTCCTGTACCACATGAGGCACGTGACCCCTGTGTACTCTGCGGGCCCTCGGACCACGTCGACCACGACTTTATCAAAGTAGTTAGTGTTTAAACGTTTTTACGGGATTTATACCATGTAAATTTTTACTTACGAGTTTCCGATATTTTGGCACTGTTGCAAGCGCCATGATCACGGAGCAACTGAAGTCCTTGCGGGTGGGAATAGTTTTTATTATTCTGCGGTTAGAAATATCTGTCTACCCGCTTTCTCACTCGTTTATGACACGCAACACTATCTATGGAACCACTACCACTGGTCTCACTCACGTATCGAGCTCGATCACGACACACAACACTTACGGTGTCGACCCTGGTTTCTGAGGTGTTTTTCTTCTTCTTTGTACATAGACGAATCACGGGACGCCAGGCGCTAGATAATTGAAAACCATCTTCACGGTTGAAATTTTTGTATTTCGTGATTTCAATGGCTTCTCTTACCAATCTGGGTATATAGTGGCGTTCTGTCGAAAGTATCTGAGGATTATGTAAATTCTCGATGTAGTGACTCGTTCCTGCCTCCAAAAGGTGTTGTGCTATCGCCGATTTTCCTGGGTCATTGTTTTTATAAGCCCTAATGTGTTCTTTCATTCGACATGCTACAGTACGCTTAGTTTGGCCAATGTATGAACTTCCACAGCTACAGTCCACTTTGTACACGCCTGGTCTTTCCAATGGGAAATAATCTTTCGGTGTGCGCAATAGCTGGGAAATCTTTTTTAAAGGAGTGAAAATCGTTTTTACTGAATACTTATTTAAAATATTTGCGACCTTATCTGTCACTCCTTTAACATATGGTAAATAAGCCGGCTGTCGTTCTACCTGAATGGGTCTTGCCTTCGTTTTTTGTCGTGGTGGAAGGACCTGTCCTTTGTAACCATTCCTCCGTAGAACTGCGCTTACATGTTGTAGTTCATCCGTGACATGTTCCTTGTCACACAAATTATATGCGCGGTTGGTGAGAGACGTCACTACAGAGTTTAGGTGTCGAGGGTGGTGATGCGAGTCAGCGTGCAAATAGCGGTCTGTGTGAGTTGGTTTCCTAAATACTGAGTGACTGAATGAACCGTCCTCTCGGACTCCTACTTTGATATCGAGAAATGCTATGCTGCGGTTTTTCTCTATTTCATACGTGAACCGCATTTTGTCGTGTATGTTGTTCAAGTGTGTGACATATTCTTTAACGACTCCTTCATCGCCTTTTATTATAGAGAATACGTCGTCGACGTATCTTTTCCAAAGTTTAATTTGGCGTGGGGCGGTGGTGATGGCTATCTTTTCAAAATGTTCCATCCATATGTTGGCGACGATTGGGGCTACTGGACTTCCCATTGCCACACCGTCGAGTTGTATGTAGTACTCGCCCTTGTACACGAAATAATTAGTCGTCAGACAATGTTTCACCAGATCAACATATTCTGCGGGGATCTTTTGTTGTTCTATTTTATCTGCGATTACCTTCATACAATCAGCTATTGGGACATTTGTGAAAAGTGATTCCACGTCAAAACTGACCATCACTTCGTCCGGTTCTAAGTTGTTGTGCTGAAGGGTCTCAATGAAATGACGAGAATCTTCTTACATGGTATAAATCCCGTAAAAACGTTTAGAATTATAAGTGACCATGAAAGTTTGAAATTCTATAGTTCACTAACTTTTCTTTGTGGACTTATGGTCAAGGATCTAATAAATAGAAAGTCATATTTTTTTTTTAATTATTGCTATTAGAACGAAAAATAAAACAACTTCGTAGAAAATAATCAAAGTTCTAGCTGAATTTGAGCTTTACAAAAACAAACAATCTAGTAGTAGGCTTTTTGCACATTTTACATGGCGTTAGGATATCCCTTTTGGCTTTGGCCCGTGCGTATGCAGCAAGTTGACCTTTATCGACGAGGTTTTGACAACATCTTACGTGTTCGTATAGAACGAGATACTAAATTTGATTGATCAGCTAAAACCAAACAGATCGGAAACCGACCCAACCATAGTTAGGAATAAGGCTAGGAAGGTGATGATATTTCTATCAAGAGTGAAAGTTCAACATTCGACTATTTGTACATAAATTGTAGCTAAATTTATGTGTTTAATTCCAGGATGATATGACGATAGAAGATATGCAAGCGGCGTTTGAAAGTGAACAGGAACAGCTACGACTGGCGCACTTAGGCCTTGACAGACTGTCACAGGTGATTGAGAAAGGTACATGGCACTACTGTGAAATATTTTGCAATCATTATTATAATTCCCTTGTTCAAAAGGCAACAGCTAGTTTTTAGGTTACATCTCCAGTTCCCGATATAGGGGTAAAACGAATACAAATTTTTAAATCTAATCAAAAACTATCAAATAAACGTATCATCAAATCCATTCGGTAGTTTTTAAGTTATGCACGAATAAACAAGCAAAAAAAAGTTTAGGTTTTTGAGACGCCTAAATAAATACAGTAATTTTTTCTCAAATGATGTAATCTAAAGACATAGACATAGCTCTGTTACAGCTTTATTATAGTAATAGATAGATTTAAAACATTAATCGTGGTGAGAAAATAGAAATTATATACTTAGGATCGAATATTAACACTATGTCAATGGATCATATTATTTTCTTTTACAATACCTAGAATGAATAGTTCGCCAACACCTAGAATGAGACAGTCCGCTGCCGTAAGTTTATTTCTGTGTGGTGACATATTGTATTCTTTAGACAAGTTTGATCACCCCATTCTTTCTCGCGGATATCGAAAGCGCCATCTGCGCTCAGCTTTGCCCGTTGACAGTGATTTCAAGAGAGAAAGAGAGAGTACGACAAGAGACCGTTGGCTCTGCCAACTGTAATATACATTAAGCTGGTCGTTACCAGCTTAATGTAGATATATTACAGTTGGCAATATTGTAGGGACCATAGATAAGATTTACGTGTGCACAATATTTATATGTAGCATAAATTTTTGTGCAATTTTTACAGTGGAAAGCCGTTGCGAGGCAGAGCGGTCAGATATCCGGGAGCTGGGTGCTGGGTTGAGCGCGTTATCAACGCCCTCTTCTGCTGACACGCCACGGTGGAACATCGTTAAACGCGCTCTTGCTAGTGCTGCTGAGTTAGTATTTTGGTATAACAAGCGTGGCAAGTAAGAGTAGAGAGGAAGGGTCAAATCGTTTGGGCCCCTGCGCTCTTAGGGTCACGCACCTTTTAAGTGGCAATTAAACGTCAATCATTCCATTTAGAAAAGCTGAAAATAGTATGCATCATCAAAATTGTTGCCAATAAGACAGTAGTGCGTGTTCGAATATTCTCTTCGCGTCTGCGCTAGCAAACGCACGCGTTTGAGTATCCCAGGGGAGTTAGAATGTATCTCACTCGGATCATATCGACATGAAATCATGTCATTGAGAGATCACCGTGATTGGCCGAGGGATTATTGCGACATCACGCGTCGGTTTCTCTACCAATCACAAGCGAGACGATACGATGTCGATACGATTTAGTGAGTTACATTCTACGGGCCCTGAGCTATTTGCACTAAGTGTGAATGGCGGCCAAGAACAAGCTCGAACATACGCGAGCACTTCCGCCTGAACTGAATTGACCCTACTGAAGGAAACGGGACAGTAGAAATAGATACTGTTACTTTACGCCGATATTCCTCGGGAAGGTGGCTATGGTCGATTCAATCTGCTGGTGCTGATGGTATCAGGACGGCAAGAGTTGTTGTGTTATTCATCATCTCCCTGGCCTTGTATTAGCCCAATTGTATTGGAGTTTACTAGGTACTAGTCTAAATTGATTCGACAAAATATTTTTGTTAACTTCCAGATTACTTTAGACCCAATTTTGTTTATATATTTTCGAAGTGAAAATTCTTAAGTAGTCATTGACAATTGGATTATAATTAAGAGTGAAACTTAAGGACAGTCACATTTCGTTACACGAGAGAGAAGGGACATAATAAAGACACAGGCGTGAGACGTATTTCTATAGTAGGTAATGGACTACATTTGCGTTGTTTTTTAAAAATGCTTGTAAAATGCATTGAAAAATTAACCTTAAAAAATAGACTTCACGGGACGTCTGCCAGATGTGAATACATCGAAATTATTTTGTAGAAATAAAGTGATCATAACTTTTCAATGTATGCTTGTATAAAATTATGACATGTGTAAAATAACGGAAATGGACATTAAAACAATGAACTTATATGTAAGCGTGAATGTATCCTATTACTATAATCTATACAAATAAATAAAATTGAAGTGTCTGTTTGTAATGTCTAAATAACAACTTTTTGATAAGAGAGCCGAGAGCAAATACGCTACCAACAACAAATTACCATATTTTTTAATTTTTTGTCTGTCTGTCGTTCTGTCTGTCTGTTTGTTCCGGCTAATCTTTGGAACGGCTGGACTGATTTGGACTGGCACTAACAGATAGCTGTTACGGAGTTGTGTTAAGGAGTAACATAAACTACTTTTATTTTGGAAAAATAATTAGGGTCCCGCGCAAAATAATAAAACCCATCATTTTTTTAATGAATACCGATTCAAATAGATAAGTATATACGTGGAATATACATCCACGGCCAATCTCCTAAACGGCTGGGCTGATTTGGGACTCACGAGACGAGGATCACTACTTTTACTTTGGAAAAATAATTAGTATTCTGCACTAAAAAAGAAAATGACTAAATTCCACGTGGACGAAGTTGCGGGAAGTAAAAAGAAAAAAAAGGCGTTAAAAACCTAAATAAAATATTTTTTTAAACATGCTTTTAGTTGTTGTTAATATAAAATAACTAATAAATTTATAAATAAGTCTACCTACTTATCAGTCTCAAGTTTTCAAATAAAAGCGTGTTACACTCACTTGTTTTTCTCTTGCTGTTAAAATACCAGACCAGAATACTTATCAAGATGAATCAAAGGACCATAAACTCGATGGCATTGCGTCGTTTTATCACAAAGTTCCCATGCCCATCTTCCAGCTCCATCATCAGGCCCTGAATATCACATATACTGGAGTACTTGTCAAAACGAATCAAACGACTCCATAAACAACGGGATTGCCTGGTTTTATTGCAAAGTTCCCATGGCCACTTTTCGGCTGCATCGTCAGGCTCTGAATATCATGTAGAACCGGAGTACTTGTCAAAACGAATCAAACGATTCTAAAGTTAATGGGATTGCAGTGTTTTAAAGCAGAGTGCCCACGGCCATCCGGCTCCATAATCAGACCCTGGATATCATCTAAGACTATGGTACTATTCAAAATAACTAAAACGAACCCTAACTCTATGGGATGCGATGTTTAATTACCGAGTACCTATGGCCACCTTCCAACTCCATCATCAGACCCTGGATACCATCTAAAGATAAAGTACTCGTCAAGACGAATCATACGAGACCAAACTCGATGGCGTTATGTCGTTTTACATTGGAGTTTCTATAGCCACCTTCCAGCTCCATCATGAGACCCTGGATACCATCTAAACACAAAGTACTCGTCAAGACGAATCAAAAGAGTCCAAACTCGATGGGATTGCGCCGTTTCATTATAGAGTTCCTATGGCCACCTTCTAGCTCTATCATCATATCAGCTCCATGTTATCATAATATGTGCATTGTCACGCGATATATAGTAGTCACAACGGATCTTTGTGTCTCTGAAGGTAGGCACAGAGCAGGAAGTGGGGATTGTGACGGAATCATACGATTAGTGCTGACCAATTCAAATGTTATTACTCAATTAACAAAACAATCAAGTGAGATCATGATGTTTTCGTATCTAATTGCTTAGGTTCTATTTATTATTTTTCAATAAAAATAATAATATATTCAATAAAAAGTATACGAGCGATTTGATGATTGTTTTTTTTACATATGCGTGTAAAATTTCAGCTCAATCGGAAACCAAAAGAAAAACAAAGTGTGTCAAACTTAACTTGCAAGGTTTGAACGGGACAAGAAAAATAAAAACTTGAAAATTGGCGTGGCGTCGCGTTGCCACGCTGTCAGCCCGCTATTTACCCTCCCTCCGCATTAGACTTTTTCACATCGAAATACTCGTAAAGTTGCTTGCAAGTGTAAAAGATTTAACAAGTTTCACTGCTGCAATGCTGCATGCGTATTTTAGTGCGATAAGAGGGTAAGCTAAAGGTCTTCCTGTTATGAATACGGCTGCGGAATTGCTAGATTAAGTTTCCCTAGCATAAGGTGACTGTCCAATTTACCATTTATTAGCTTGTGCAGATATACTATATCTGCGATATTTCGCCTTCTTTCTAATGAAAGAAGTTTAAAATGCTTAATTCTAGAGTAATGTTAGGAGCTCCCGGCAAAGGTTATGGGCAACCGATAGATGGTATAAGAACTTTTCCTGAAGTTTTTCTAGTCGCGAGATATGTACTGTGTAGGACGGGCTTCAGATTTGACAGCAATATTTGAGAATAGATTATATAAAACAGTTGTAAAAAAAATTTGTTTGGCGAATACAAATCCTGCTAGACGTGCTCCTTTGTTGGCGATATTGTCTATACGCTCGCGAAAATCTAACTTAGTGTTAACCACAACACCTAAGTCCCGTATGC
Source organism: Leucoma salicis (assembly GCA_948253155.1). Classification (NCBI taxonomy): domain Eukaryota; kingdom Metazoa; phylum Arthropoda; class Insecta; order Lepidoptera; family Erebidae; genus Leucoma; species Leucoma salicis. The sequence continues at coordinate 4,213,219 of OX411812.1, forward strand.
TTGAGACTTTAGTGATTTGGGTGTTAAAGATGTAATAAGTGGCGGGTAAAGGATTTCGTTTACGCGTAAATTTAATGTGAATAAGTACATTTCGAAGTATTGATTGTCAAGCCGTTTGAAGAACACCATTCGCTTATTGTATTAATATCGTTTTGGAGAGATTTTTTATCACTGGAATCAGAGACAGTTCTGTACAACTTAAGGTCGTCTGCGAACATCTGATGGCCAGATGCTATGGTTGAACATAAGTCATTTATAAATATTTAAGAAAAACATGGGACCCAAGTGTGATCCCTGGGGCAGACCAGATGGTATAGTTATCTCTGCAGACTTGTAGCCCCTGAATTTCACGAGTAGTGTTCTGCTCATGAGGTAGGACTCGCATTATCTTAGTATTGATCCACATACGCCTGCATGATCCAGTTTTCTAAGTAGTAGGCTAGGTTACCAACAACGTCGAAGGCCTTTGACAAGTCTATGTAGACAGCGTGAACTTCTGCTTTGTTTTCTATTAATTCATAAATATTTGTTACGTATTCTAACAAGTTTCATGTAGTTGACCGGCCTGGTAAGAAACCGTGCAGATTAATGTTAAATATGGGGTACAAGTGAAAATTTATTTTAGTCTGAACCAAGTTCTCAAAAACTTCCCTATAGCTTATAACATCGATATGGGCCTGTAATTTGAAATTTCACACTGGTCTTCCTTATGGACCGGCGTGATATGTGCGACTTTCCATTTATAAGGAAAAGTTCTACTAGCAAGGGACTTATTAAAGATGCGATAAAGTGGTTCTACAAGCTGAAAATAAAGTAAGAAGTCTCATTGACGCTGAATAGAATGCTTTTTTTTAGATGAATTTCTAGGGTAAATAAACTGCCATCATAATATCATTGAAAATGTGGAATTGGCATCGAAAAGAACAAAGTATTTCCAAAAATGAGAATTATGCTCTTCTGAAAAGATCTTCCTCACTGTTAGTGTTGTTCAGTCTCGCAGAGCGCATGGGCTCCGAAGACGACGTGGAACTGAACAGCGAAGAGGACTCGATGGTAACTCTGGCGACGGAAGCATCGGGCGCCTACCGCGCACTGTGCGCGCGCCTGTCGCGCGGCCTGCACGCCGAGCGCGCCGCCGCCGCGCGCCGCACCGCCGCACCGCAGGCGGCCGCTCTGCGCCACCGGCACCGGTACGCGCTGCGCGCCGCCCTGCATGTGAGTATATATACACTGTGCGCGCGCCCGTCGCGCGGCCTGCTTGTGAGTATATATACACTGTGCGCGCGCCCGTCGCGCGGCCTGCATGTGAGTATATGTACACTGTGCGCGCGCCCGTCGCGCGGCCTGCATGTGAGTATATATACACTGTGCGCGCGCCCGTCGCGCGGCCTGCTTGTGAGTATATATACACTGTGCGCGCGCCCGTCGCGCGGCCTGCTTGTGAGTATATATACACTGTGCGCGCGCCCGTCGCGCGGCCTGCTTGTGAGTATATATACACTGTGCGCGCGCCCGTCGCGCGGCCTGCTTGTGAGTATATATACACTGTGCGCGCGCCCGTCGCGCGGCCTGCTTGTGAGTATATATACACTGTGCGCGCGCCCGTCGCGCGGCCTGCTTGTGAGTATATATACACTGTGCGCGCGCCCGTCGCGCGGCCTGCTTGTGAGTATATATACACTGTGCGCGCGCCCGTCGCGCGGCCTGCTTGTGAGTATATATACACTGTGCGCGCGCCCGTCGCGCGGCCTGCTTGTGAGTATATATACACTGTGCGCGCGCCCGTCGCGCGGCCTGCATGTGAGTATATATACACTGTGCGCGCGCCCGTCGCGCGGCCTGCTTGTGAGTATATATACACTGTGCGCGCGCCCGTCGCGCGGCCTGCATGTGAGTATATATACACTGTGCGCGCGCCCGTCGCGCGGCCTGCTTGTGAGTATATATACACTGTGCGCGCGCCCGTCGCGCGGCCTGCTTGTGAGTATATATACACTGTGCGCGCGCCCGTCGCGCGGCCTGCATGTGAGTATATATACACTGTGCGCGCGCCCGTCGCGCGGCCTTCATGTGAGTATATATACACTGAGCGCGCGCCCGTCGCGCGGCCTGCATGTGAGTATATATACACTGTGCGCGCGCCCGTCGCGCGGCCTGCTTGTGAGTATATATACACTGTGCGCGCGCCCGTCGCGCGGCCCTGCATGTGAGTATATATACACTGTGCGGCGCGCCTGTCGCTCGGCCTGCATGTGAGTATATATACACTGTGCGCGCGTCTGTCACGCGGCCTGCATGTGAGTATATATACACTGTGCGCGCGCCTGTCGCGCTGCCTGCATGTGAGTATACATACACTGTGCGCGCGCCTGTCGCGCGGCCTGCATGTGAGTATATATACACTGTGCGCGCGCCTGTCACGCGGCCTTCATGTGAGTATATATACACTGTGCGCGCGCCTGTCACGCGGCCTGCATGTGAGTATATATACACTGTGCGCGCGCCTGTCGCGCGGCCTGCACAAGTACACTCTGTTCTCTCACTCTCATAGTCCGATGGGACAGCATTCCGACTTTTTTGTTTATTGATAGCTCTAGATAAGTCTTAAAAACTGGTATACGTGTTATTAGGAAACGTAAATATAATCTAAAACTAGCTTTTGACTGCAGAAGAGCAAAGGTTATTCATAAAATGAAATTACTATGACTACGTTATTTTTTAATTCGTATAAATTTCTTACAGGAAGGGGCCGTGACCCGTGCTTATGCACTTAAAGCTTTAGAAGTGCTTCCTGCTCTACTCAAAACACGCGCCTTGGCTCACAAGAGGCACGCTGAACTTTGGCATGACTTACACCAAGCGTTCTCTCGTGTAGAGAGAGCACAATAATAACAACAACTATTTATTATATCACCGTTCTCTCAAGCTCTTACTTCTATACTCAAATGCATTTCCATCTATCCATCAGCCTTTGAACGTCCACTGCTGGACATAGGCCTCCCCAAGAGAACGCCACAACGAGCGTTTCCGTTATGGGGCATAATACCGTAATCGCCACGCTTGGCAGGCGGATTGGCGATCGCAGTGGAAGTTGTTTAATACTGGAGGGAGTGCTGCTGCCCACTCCCCCGGTATCCCTCAGTCGGCTCTTACGACACCCGTGGGTAGAGAGGGGTGGGACAATTCTAAAGCCGGCACCACACGGCCAAATACATTTATGTTACTTATAATATGCATCGCATCTCTGAGGATATTAGTAAGCTTAAACATTTTTTAAATAGTTTTAGGAGATATATAAACTCTTTGATATAAATATAGCTCAAAATCGATACATTCCATATTATTATCTTAGTCTTAGGAGATTAAAAAAATACCTTGAGTTAAGTATACTCTATAGATCTGCAATTTAGTATTGAAGAAGAAATAAACATCTTTCAAAATTAAGGAATGTTTTTTCAAAAAGTCTTTTTGGTCATTACCAATAAATCATTTTCCTTAGTGTAATTCTATCCATGGCCCACATTCTCAATGATTTTCAAAGCAACCGTTTTTTTCTTCTAGAAAACAGCATTTAGTTAAAAGATACTTATTATTGTTTTTGTCTGTCTAAGCAACTGAATCATTCTTGAGGAAATAAGTCGTTTTGAGAAGCCACTGTGTGTGACTTTTATGCAACAATTTATGCATCTAATTCGCGCATTTTCAACAAGATCTATAATATTTAATTTCCTTATTATACATATTTAGTAATATGAAATGAAATTTCGCTCAAAATGGAAATCTTCCTTGTCTACTGTCATAATTTATTTTGGGAGTTTAAGCACAAGTGTATAAAATCCAGAATAGAATAGAATCTCATTCTGGCTAAAACGCAATTGGTAGAAATCTAGTTAGTTACCTCAAATGTATTTCATTAAATATCTAAACTCGAATAAAAAATAAATTATATTTATTATTAAAACTAAAACAAAGTGCTAAAATAATTATACCTGGGTGTAAATGACATCATACCGATAACTTCGAGTAAACATGACACCAAATAACTGTAAAAATATATACATGTTTGTGGACAATGACGGGTTTCAAAGTTAGTAATTTTTAGCCGCTAACGAATGAGAACAAGGCGACTAAAATTGGTGATAGAAAAACGTATTTTTTTTTAAATATAACTAAATTATTTCGATGCAAATTTCCACCACCATACTGAACCCTTGGTATCAATTACTGTACGATGTCTTTTGCACCCTGTATATGTAAAAACATCACATATATATGGCGCAGGCATCACCCAACACAAAGAAGAAATATGTTGAAAGTCTTTAGTGTTAGTCTTATAAATCGATGAACGCCGGCTGTACGCACGAAAAAATCTCACGTTCCGAAAAATGTATCGCGACCGGTGCATTGTTTGTGAAACTCTCAGAAAACATACTTTTTGAATCTTTTTGTGTGAATCTTAGTATACTAATAAGATTACTAAAGTATATTTCCGTTGCATATCGTCTTTCAATATTGTCTTTTAAATATTTTTTAGTGTGGGTAGGTCAATAAATATGTATTATAATTGGGTTCGGACTAATAAAATCGTAGAATATGACTGAATAATTCCTGTTTTTACGGGACAACACCTTTTTGGTTTGATAAGGTGGGAGAAAATGTACCTTTCCGCCGTCTCTCCGCGTCTTGGCGAGCCACTGCATGCAATACTTCAGTGGTTCACCGATGACACGCAAACCATGTAAAATATGATCCTGAATAGGGCATTAAGTTAGTATTACCATATTGAGATGTGTACCTGGTCAAGCCTTTATTTATAATTACAAATCAATATTTTACTATCGTTAAGTTTAAGATACCTAATAAATGTATTGAAATGCAACTTTATTGTATTAATTAATTAAATATGAAGTTTTTTTGACAAATATATGCACATTAACCAAAATACTAGTGTTTACTTTTATCTTTACTAAAATTATAAATGCGAAAGTGCGTTTGTTTGTTTGTTACGCTTTTACGTCGTAACTACTCAATTGATAATCATGAAATTTAGCAAATAGAAACCATAAAAGGACTCATTTTTATTCTGAATAAATTGTTAGTTCCTCTGGGATTGCAGTTTTTGCTTTAAGATCGTTAGTGTTATAGTACAAGAACGTAACGCGTACGACTTCACGAGCAGATTCTAGTCTTGTGACAACTCTGTAATCCCCATTCCAGACTTAGTTAATCTTTTATTTTTGTTTAGGCGGGAAAAAAATTACCTAACCGCACACCCCGTCATTCGCGGCAACGAACAGGGTAGTGTGGGGCCTTCAAACACTAAAGAAACACGCCGTGTGCCGTCTCTCCGCCTGTGTTGACGGACCACTGATACTGTATTGGATTACTTCAGTGGTCGACCGGCGGTTACCCTTTCGGGTACCCTCTACTGAGCGACGCATCCGCACACGGAGCGCCGCACCTTCGCGGGAGGAGACTAAGTTAACCTAAGGACCAGCTTGTCGAAAATATGTTTGTTTCTTTGAAAGAAGACTAATCTTCGATCTCTATAAATAGCAATGATTTATTTTCATCCAGTGATATAGGACTACAATTATTGGAACATGATGTATAAAATAAGTTTATAATGAGCCGGCAATGGCACTGGGCCAGCGTGGTATACTATGGCCTTTACCCCTCTTATTCCAAGAGGAACCCCATGCCCGACAGTGGAAACAGTCGTGGGTTGCTAAAGAAAATAGGATTACACCTAATGGCCAAGAGTATACATAGACCTATGTTGCTATTTTAACTTTAAATTCAATTATTAATTCTCATTAACTAAGCTTATAAGGCCGTGTAATCATGTGGTACGATTCTTATTTGTAAAATTATATAATATATTGGGTGATCATAGTCCGGAGCGTGCTCGTCGCGATCCCTGCCAGCCTGTAATCCACAGGCTGCAATCCGGCTCGAATGCGCACCGCAGTGCGGGTTAGGGCGTACCCCAGAGGCGACGCATACTGACCCGCCCCCGTCGGTACGAACAACGGCAGATGCGGCGATGGGGGCCGTCACCCAGGAAGGTAAGTTACACGATTACACGAGCTGGTAACCGTCATGTCGGACAGACAGCTTGATGTGCTCTGTGTAACAGAGATCAAGCGAAAGGGTAGCGACGCCTGTGATCTTCCTGGTGGCGGGTTAGCTCTGTGGTCTGGTGTACCGCAGAGCGATCAGGCGAGCATGGGAGTGGGGGTGTTGCTGTCCGCTCGCTTGGCCTCAGGTGTGAAAGACTACGGAATGTTTGATCCCAGACTTCTATGGGTCCGAATAAAACTAGGTGTCACCAGAGTCTTCATGGTCGCAGCTTAGAGCCTACGGGAGCTTATGCTCCCGTAGGCTCTAGGGTGGCATCGGATCTGGCCACTGAAGTAATCCAACACAGTACCAGTGGTCCGTCAACTCAGGCGGAGAGACGGCACACGGCGGGTTTCTTTAAAAAAAAGGGTGGCATCGGATCTAGAGAAGTTCTGGGATAATGTTAGGGAAGTTCTGGATTTGGCAGAAGCTAGTGAACGTGTGATCGTATGCGGAGACTTGAATGGATGGGTTGGGACCAAGCGTCCAGACTTCGAGGGCGTGCTTGGTTCATTTGGTGATAAGAGAATGAATGATGCAGTAGGCTCATTGCGGATGTATGTATGGAGAGAAACCTTATTGTGTCAAACACATTTTTTCAACATAAGTACATCCATATGTATACATGGAGAAGGAATTAACAGAGAAGTATGATAGATCTAATTCAATAATCTAATCTCCTCTCCCCTCTGGATACCGTGGTGAACGGTCGTGTGCAAAGTAAACTGCTATTCATTTTAATTCACACAAAATTAAGGAATTCGTTCCGTAAAAATAAGAAGACAAGTACTAGGAGCGCATACGCAGCGAGAAGGTCGGAGTGAGGTTAAATTAGAACAAGACACTCATAGCAAAAAAAAGAAACAGGTATAGATGTATGATTTCTGCCGCAATTGCAGTGACAAAATATTAGCGTAGCCTTTTGTGTTGCGCGTATACCTGTGCGAGTGAAATAACAATAATTCACTGAAGTTCTATTCGGGTACATCCCCCTATTAATCTAAGCAAGAGCCACACCCACTGGGACCAATCCGATCGGCGCATACGCAGGAGGTTTTACAAAACAGGCGCCGACGTGAAGTGAGTATTACCCGTTTGGAAATATCTCTTTTGTTTTTATTATTTAAAAATGTCCCTTAAAAGGACGCCACCAATGTCTACATATCGACCGACCTTAGCAAAAACGCCTGTTACCTCTTATGGGTCTGACCCTCAATTACATGTATCTTCGCAAGACCCTGTCCCGATCGACCCTACGGACTACAATACTCGTAGACTGAAACGTAGACTTCTTGTTGATAGTGATTCCTCAGAGAATATCTCTATAGCCGAACAAATGAAGAACATGTTGTCGGCTTTTGAAACCAAGCAAAATGTCAAGTTGGAGAAACTTATAAATTCCGTACTGACAATTCAAGAACAAAACACCGAAATTCAGAAAAGTGTGGATTTTCTTTCCTCTAGATACGACGACGTGATGGAAAAAATGTCCCATTTAGAACAGAAAAACAAAGATTACGAGCTGAAAATTGAATTTCTTGAGAGTAAAATTGAACTCTTAGAACGTAATTCACGCACGTCTTCGGTTGAAATCAGAAATATTCCTAGACAAACTTCTGAAAATAAATCCAATCTTTGTTCCCTGGTCAAACGAGTGGGCGAGGTGATTCAGTGTCCGATATCAAGTTCAGATATTCGCGACGTCTACCGTTTAAAAACGAAACATGAGTCTAGCAATCACGTAGTAGTAAATTTTTTAACAACTACATGCAAAGACAGCTTTGTCAAACAATGCAGAAGCTTTAATAAGGCAAATAAGAACAATAAACTAAATACTACGCACCTCCAGTTACCAGGGCCACCAAAACCAGTGTTTATTGACGAGTCACTGACAAGTCTTGGGCGAAGACTTGCATATCTTGCCAGACAATTTGTTAAAGAATCTAATTACCATAGCACCTGGACTTCCTACGGCAAGATATACATAAAAAAACACAGGACTCTGTAGCACTGCGAATAGATTCTGAACGCGATCTGAAAACTTTTATATCTAAATGACTATCATTATTGTACATTATTTTTTTGCTATGTATTTTTTATTTTGTTATTATTTTTCGTTGTACTTTTAATATTTCACCTGTTATATTACTGCTATATCAATTTACATACATTACATTCATACCTAAACTCTTGCACACTACACTTACACCCAAAACCTTGTTATGTATTTCTAATTTGACTGTGATTTTACATTGCATTTTTAATACTACAAACTATATACAATTACATCAATTTATGTACATTAAATTCATACCTAAACTCTTGCACACTACACTTACACCCAAACCCTTGCTATGTATTTCTAATTTGACGGTGATTTTACATTGCATTTTTAATACTACAAACTATATACAATTACATCAATTTATATACATTACACTCATACCTAAACTCTTGCACACTACACTCACACCCAAACCTTCGTTACGTATTTTTAATTTTGCTATGATTTTACATTGCATTCTTAATACTACAAACTTTATACTGTCACATCAATTTACGTACATTACATTAATACCTAAACTCCTGCACACTACACTCACACACAATCCTGTGCTATGTATTGTTTATTTGGCTATAATTTTTCGTTGTATTTTTGATAATACACACTTTATATTGCTACATCAATTTACATCTACTATATTCATATCTAAGCCCTTGCACACTAACACTTGTATAATAAGAACACTCATTCTACAATACTCGGTCTATCTAAATAATGATGTTCATTTGTGTAATCTAATACTACATACAGACTGTCTCTGCTGCTTAAATTATTATATATTCACTACGTTTGAATTCACCTGCTTCATTCCTCAAATTCAAAATTCAATAACATAAATGATTTAAATGGCTGTTTAGATTACTTGCAAGTTGCTCAGTCAACCGTTTGCGAAATAGATGAGTGTGCAAAACTTATAAAAACACCACAGTCGTGTTTAAAAGTTATTCACCAAAATATTAGAAGCATAAATCGTAATTTTCCAGGACTGTTAACACTCATCGAGAGATCTAATATTGACTGGGATTTGGTTGTTGTTTCTGAGTGTTGGTTACGTCATAACCAATATATCCCATCAATGGACGGATATAATTATGTATTAAGTGATAATAACCTTACACAAAACGAAGGCGTAATTGTTTATTTTAAAAACACTATGCAGGTAACCATATTAGAGTCTACATTGCAAGATGCCAATTGTGTAACAATTAAGATAGGTGATAATACGGTAGTAGTGTCAATATATCGTCCACCAGGGTACAGTAATATACAACCGTTTATTGAGTCACTTGATAATTTATTGGGTAGTCTAAAGTCCCCTAATGTCATCATTGTAGGTGATATTAATATAGATATCACGCACAATAATAGCGACTCGTGTAGCGGCAGCGGTGAGGGGTTGATGAACCCAAGATGATGGATGAAAGGTGATGATGAGTTTCGAAGATATTGTTGGTTGAGAAATAAAAGATGCGTTAAGTTCACAATCAAAATTGCATGTAATGTCGGTTAAGTAAAATGTACATAGCTCAAGGAGAGGGGGTGCGGGTACAATTATTTAAACTTAACCAATCGCGACCGATAGAAAAAGATATGGCGTTACGTTTAGTTTCATTTCTTGTCGCGAGATGTCGAAAGCGTATGGAATATATGTTGATGGAGTGAGAAGTATGAACATGCCCCCGGCCTTGGAAGCAGTGGCTTTCAATGGTCTTCCGCCGGTGTATCAGTGTCGACCACATCTTGGAGAAGAGGACAAATCTTGGCGAATGCGCGCCTCACTACGCCCGATGACGTCTGTATACCGGCCACCCGGGATATGCCATCCTTTCCTGGGATCGTGCGAAGGACACGACCCAAATGCCACTTCAACGGTGGGAGGTTATTATCCTTAATAACCACTAAGGAGTTTGGCTTGAGCTCGTCCTTATTCGTCGTCCACTTTGTCCGTACCTGCAGCTCTGAGATGTATTCCTTCGCCCATCGGTTCCAAAAATGTTGGCGAAGTTGTTCCACCCTCTGGTACCGCTGGAGACGACTCGCTGGAACATCACGCAGGTCATCGCAGGCTGGGGCAGTTAGTGATCGGCCAATTAAGAAATGACCTGGAGTGAGCGGGGAAAAGTCCTGTGGATCGGAAGAAAGAGGGGACAGAGGTCGGGAATTTAATACGGCTTCTATTTGAGCCAGTACTGTGCTGTACTCTTCAAACGTAAGGTGCGCGTTCCCTATCACACGACGGATATGGTATTTACTCGACTTTACTCCCGCCTCCCACAGACCACCAAAATGCGGGGAATAAGGGGGAATAAAATTAAATTTAATATTTTCACTAGTTGCGAATTCTAAAATATCTAAACTACAAGTATTTAAAAATTTTGAAAATTCCTTCATAAGTCCCACAAAGTTGCGACCGTTATCCGAATAAATTTCTGCAGGTTTACCGCGGCGTGAAATGAATCTTTTTAATGTTAATAAATATGCTTCACTGGAGAGGTCACCGACTAGTTCCAAGTGTATCGCGCGTGTCACGAAGCAAACAAATAAACAGATGTAGCTTTTAATAAGTCTAGCTCCCCTACCCTTGCGGTTCAGAATGAGCACTGGCCCAGCATAGTCCACCCCACACCTAATAAATGGAAGACTAGGTGTAACTCTTTCTCTAGGTAAGTTACCCATCATAGGAGTAAGCGTCTTACCTCTAAAGCGTGTACAGGTAACACAACTGTGTACTACCTGGCGAGCTAAGTTCCTGCCTCCCACAGGCCACCATGATTCGCGTAAATGAAAAAGTAATGCCTGTGGAGCAGCATGGAGAAGCTGAGTGTGCTCATGGCGAAATAATAAAGTAGCAAAATAATGTTTACTTGAAATTAAAATAGGATGTTTTTTACCGTAAATGAATTCATTGGAATTAACTAAACGGCCACCCACGCGCATTAATTTGTAGTCATCTAGGAATAAATTTAATTTAGATAAACAACCTTTATTTTTAATAGTCCCGTTATCAGACAACGCCTTATATTCAGTCGGATAAGATTCGATTTGGCATAATCGGGTTAATGTTTTATTAGCGTAGTCTAACTCATCCACACTAAGGCCGCCTGTACGCTTATTTGTTTTGTATCGACTATTATGAATGAAACGCAACATGAAGGCAGCTGCACGCCTTATACGCTTAAATTGGGAAAACCGATGGAATGGGAACAAAGACAATTCACTATAATCTTTAGCTATGACCGCTGTGACGCATGACTTAATCTCAGGTAACTCGCGATGTTTGAATGAGTCTGAACTTCTGTGATCGTCTATTGAAAAATTAGGGTTTCGAAGGAATTCAGGACCCTCCCACCACAAGGTAGAAGATGAAAGTTCTTCTAAACGAACACCCCGTGATGCTAGGTCAGCGGGATTATTTTCACCACTGACGTGACGCCACAGAACCTCAGGTGTCAGATCATGTATTTCCGCAACTCTATTTTGGACAAACGTTTTAAGTTGGTTCGGCCTCATGTGTAGCCAGCCTAAGACTATCGTGGAATCGGTCCAAAATACGACGTTATTAAACTTACAGCGTAATGAGTTACGTACCTTGTCATACAGACGAGCTCCTAATAACCCCCCACAAAGTTCAAGACGTGGGATACTTACGGGTTTCAACGGCGCGACCTTTGTTTTTGAAAATAGTAATCTAACCGATACCGTTAGATCAGTGTTAACTGTGCGAACATAAATGCACGCGCCGTACGCCGACTGAGATGCATCGCTAAAAACATGCAGTTCGATATACATAGGCTGCGTACCTATAACATGGCGTGGAATACGCACTGTGTTCAGCGCTTGCAATGATATAACAAACTGGTTCCACGCGCGCGCCGTGCTATCATGTACATTGTCATCCCAACCTAGTTTTAATAACCATAATTGTTGTAAAAGTACTTTGACTACAATTATGACGGGACTTAACAAGCCGAGAGGGTCAAAAATTTGCGAAATGCTTGATAAAATAGACCTCTTAGTAATTGGTTTGTTTTTATCAATATTAATATGTGAATTAAAATAAAAGTTGTCGTTTGCATTGTGCCAGCTTATACCTAAGGTTTTAGAACTAACATTTTGATCTAAACTTAATGGTTTAAATTGACTAAAACAATGACTGTCATCATCGCGTTTAAAATTAAATATCCATTTTCTGAGTGGAAAACAGCCTGATTGTAACGTTTTCTGGGTTTCATCACATAAATCTAATAATTTAATTTTATCATCTAAACCCGTAATGTAGTCGTCAACGTAAAAGTCCTCGTTTATGGCCCGAGAAACATCAGGATTAGGAGATTCAGACGCTAATTGTTTTAGGCACCTAACACTAAGAAAAGGCGCGGAAGCCGTTCCGTACGTCACAGTATTTAATTTATAAATACCTAACGGCTTTGACGGATGATTACGCCACAGAATCATTTGCAAGCTACGCTGACCCTCATCTACTAAGCATTGCCGGTACATCTTCTCCACGTCTGCGCATGCTACGTACTTGTGCTGCCTAAAGCGGAGAAGAATGGCAACGAGATCACCCTGTATAGGAGGGCCAACTAGTTGCAAATCATTAAGTGACTTACCGGAGCTCGATGGTGCGCTTGCATCAAATACCACGCGCAACTTGGTGGTGGTGCTGAGCTCGCGGAACACGCCATGATGCGGCATAAAATAGCACGGGGATTGAAAAGAATCTACCTGTGTCATATGGCCTAGACTAATGTACTCTTGCATAAAATTAACATAAAGACGATTATATTCTGGCGAACGTTGCAATCGTTTTTCTAATGCAAAAAATCGACGTTCTGCCTGGGTATAAGAATCTCCCAAAGTGTCAGGTGACTGACGAAGTGGAATGTGCACGCAGAATCGTCCCTCACTATTGCGTGTAGTGGTGCGAATAAAATGATCCTCGCATGCACGTTCTTCCTCAGTCTGCGCGTCTCTGACCTTAGGCAGCTCCTCAATCTCCCAGAACAGTCGAAGTTGCGTATCTAATGAATTAATAATATTACAATGAATCGGCGTATTTTTGCATGAATAATTAACAATAGGTCCGGAAATAATCCAGCCTAGTTTTGTGTTTTGTAGATATGGACCACTAGACAAACGAATCTTTCCGTCTTCTAACAGATCCCAGAACCTATCTGCGCCAATTAAAATGTCGATGGTTTTATATTCTAAAAATTCCGGATCGGCCAGCCGTATGTTGTCTGGAATATAGACTTGCGCGCTTAGTTTACATACAGCAGGCATCGAAGCCGTGATCTTAGATAGAACATAACAATAAATGCGCGTAGAAAATGAATTATTGGTGTAGGATTTGATATCGATGTTACAAGCTTGCAAACAATGTACTACCGAATCACCTACGCCTCGAACTTCGTTTGTGGACTGTAATAATGGTACTTTTAATAATTGACATAGTGATTTAGAGATGAAACAGCGCTGGCTTCCATTATCAAGGAGCGCACGCGCTTTATGATATGTACCGTTTACATCGGCTACCTCAATTATAGCTGTTGACAATAACACGGATTGCACACCTATAGATCTAGTAGACTGTGTTTGCATGTGTGCCTTGTTTACCTGGATAGGAAGGGCGGATCCCGAGGAGGTTGGTACGGCCGCGGGGAGAGGTGCAAGCGCATCACTCGCATTCGCACTCAACACCTCAGTGTTTGTTGTAGAATGGCATGCGACTGAACTATTTGCGTTATCATTATGTAGTAATGAGTTATGTTTTTGACTACAACGTCTACACGGCCCATACCTACAGTTACTTACCGAGTGTCCCGATTGTAAACAATTCTCACATAAGTTGTGCTCGCGTACAAGTTTAAGCTTTAAATCTAAATCACTATCGATAAACTTTTTGCACGTATACAGTGGGTGATTTGCATTGCATTTTACACATGATAACTTACCGCGTTGTTGTTTATCGTTCGTTTTACTCGGCCCGCTGGATACATTGCAGTGTGATATGTTGCGAGATTTTGTGTGTTGTTTTTGATTATTAGTGTTTTGTGCGTCTTTACAATATGAACGCTGCAATGCCTCCAGCATGTCCGCTCGGTTACGAAGAAAATTAATTAAATCTTCCACAGTTAATCGCGTGGGATTGTTATCAATCGGGTTAGGGAACAATGTGCATTTATGAGTCTCCCATTCCCTTTCAGTAACTTTGTCTAGCTTCGACACTATAATAAAAATAATCAGAGTATCCCAGGTATCCGTAGGCTCACCTAGGATCTTAAGTGCACGTACATTTTTTAGAAATGTGTCAATTAATGTTCTGATCAAAGAAGGTGACTCTTTAGTTAATGCGGGTACAGTAAACAAAGCTTTTACGTGATTGTGGACTAAAAGTCTGCAATTATTATATCGGTTGAGCAACAACTCCCATGCAACCTGATAGTTATTAGACGAAAATTCTATGGAATGTATGACTAGTTCGGCATTACCTTTTAGGGACGATTTGAGATAGTGGAACTTTTGAATGTTAGAAATGTCTTTAGAATTATGAACGAGTGAGGTAAATGAGTCTCTGAACTCCAGCCATTGCTCATACGATCCATCAAACGTAGGCATAGATATGGTAGGTAGTTTAATATTAGTATGACTATGACATGACTTGGAGCAATCGGTAACCTCATCAGCATTGAGCATAAATTCGGCACGAGATATTAAACTATAATAATTATCTTCAAATAGTTCTCGCTGATTTAACTGTTCACCTAACTCACTATCGGAAACCCTTTCCTCTATTTTCGTTTGAATGTCGTTAAATTCAGAAAATAAACTAGAACATCCTTGAATTCTTAACTTTAAATCAATGCGTTTTTGATTGGGAAAATGTTGATCATCCTTTATAGACTCTAAATAATTATTAAATTTGGTAAGCCTGCCCTTAATTATACCACGTTTCCTAACCAAATCACGAACTACCTCACTACTTTCTACACCTAGCAAAATGGGAGATTTATCCCGTGATTTAGCGGATTCAATAGGCATTTTGGTGGTCAGTGAAAAGAGGAGTACTCACGGTTTTATGATCCAATCAGACCACACTGATGCTAGCAACGTCACCAGATTTGTAAGACTGGAAATTGCGATATTCCGAGAATACGATGCAGCAATTCACTGAAATTGAAAGCACAGGCACAATATAGCACCAATAGAACAGGAGGTGATGGAAAAGAGAAGGATTGGCCCCACCGATTTGCGTGTAATTTTCGATGAAACGCCAACAAACTTCAGTTCCAGTGCGCTTGGCCTCCGTTGGTTCGTTTGGCAGCTTATTTCTTCGAAACTCGTCCGAATATATGCGATATTTGCGTTTTCTTCTCAAACCGCCGCGTGCAAAGATCCACGATCCACAGGTCGCTCGTCGACTTTGTTCAATTATTTGGCGAAGAAGGCCCAAAATGTAGCGGCAGCGGTGAGGGGTTGATGAACCCAAGATGATGGATGAAAGGTGATGATGAGTTTCGAAGATATTGTTGGTTGAGAAATAAAAGATGCGTTAAGTTCACAATCAAAATTGCATGTAATGTCGGTTAAGTAAAATGTACATAGCTCAAGGAGAGGGGGTGCGGGTACAATTATTTAAACTTAACCAATCGCGACCGATAGAAAAAGATATGGCGTTACGTTTAGTTTCATTTCTTGTCGCGAGATGTCGAAAGCGTATGGAATATATGTTGATGGAGTGAGAAGTATGAACAACTCGAATTCGTCAATATACTTGGATCTCCTCGCATCGTATAGTATTTTACCCGCACACCAATTACCCACCCATGGTAAAACTTGTTTAGACCATGTTATGCTTAAAAGTATTGTTCCAGCTTGGTGCTATGTTGCGGACACCTCTGTAACAGACCATAACTGTGTTATTATCACACTAGATTTTCACATTGTCCATAAAAAAACCTATACCATTAATAAAATTGATTATGAAGGCCTAGATAAAGATATGAACAACATGTGCTTGACCCCAATCTTCTCGTCAACTGACGCTCAAGCAGCTACTTCTTTACTTATGGCAAATTTAAATTCTTTAATAAAATCTAATTCTCAAATCGTTAGTGTTCCAAATCGCAAACGTATAAAGAAACCGTGGATTACTACAGGTCTGTTAAAATGCTTAAAAAATAGAGACAAATTGCATATTAAATCAAAGAAAAATCCAAATAATATATTAACTAAGACAACCTACTTAAGATATAGAAATTTTTGCACCCGAATATTAAAAAAACTAAAGAATGACTATGACAAAGATTTATTAAATAATTCAGCTAAAACAAATAATAAAGCTCTATGGGATTCTATAAAAAAGGTTACTAACTACGGTAAGAGATCAAATCAAGCATCAGAGCTATTAACATCTATAAATTCTACATCTTCAATTGATGACATAAACAACTTTTTTGTATCTATCGGGGAAAAGTTAGCTAATAAAGTCCAAACCTATAACCACCCTAAGGTAATACACGTAGACCCACCGCTTTCTTCATTTGCGTTTGTTTCAATTTCGGAAGCGGAAGTCTGCAGTCTTATTTTAGGTCTAAAAAAGGTCAATACAACTGGACGGGACAATATCTCTGGAGCCTTTTTAAAAAGATACTGCAACATTTTGGCTCGCCCCTTAACATACATTTTCAACCTTATGTTTGATACAGGTGTTTTTCCAAAGGAATTCAAACTTGCGGAAGTAATTCCTATCTATAAGGGTGGAGACAGAGCTTGTGTGGATAATTATAGACCCATCTCTATTTTGCCTACTGTATCAAAATTAGTGGAAAAACTAATGAATAAACGCTTAATCGATTATCTTGAGTCAAAAAATCTTTTATCTAAGTCACAATTTGGCTTCAGAGCAGGTACTTCAACTAACGATGCTGTTCATGAGATGATCGACCATATCGTGGGAAAACTAGATAAAAAGAAAAAAGTTATTGCTATATTCCTGGACTTGCAAAAAGCTTTCGACACGGTCTCTGTCTCACTCTTACTGGATAAGCTTGAGAGGTTAGGCATTCGTGGTATCCAACATAAATTATTCGCTGACTACCTTTCTGAAAGATATCAGAGAGCTAGAATCGGAGAAGCTACTAGTAATGACCTTTCTCTCAAATTTGGTGTGCCACAAGGTAGTGTGCTGGGCCCTACCCTATTTCTCACATTCATCAATGATCTTTGTAATATTCAGTTAAATAACGGCAAAATTGTAGCATTTGCTGATGATACCGCGTTGATTATTCATGGAGACACTTGGGATGAAGCCTATGGCTTGGCACAAATAGGTTTCGACGCTGTGTTCTCATGGCTGAAATCCAACGGTTTGACACTCAACCTTAATAAAACTAAATATATACCATTTGCAAT
The DNA here is from genome assembly GCA_948253155.1 of Leucoma salicis. Classification (NCBI taxonomy): domain Eukaryota; kingdom Metazoa; phylum Arthropoda; class Insecta; order Lepidoptera; family Erebidae; genus Leucoma; species Leucoma salicis. The sequence continues at coordinate 4,230,824 of OX411812.1, forward strand.
AAAAAACGCCCCATCTAATTTAAATACACATTCTATTACGGCGCACACTTGTGGGCATAACCAATCTTGCAACGATCATACTTGCAATCGTATAGAATATACATCTCATATTAAGTATCTTGGTGTTATGATCGACAGTACTTTAAGATTCAATTACCACTTAAATCTTCTTTCATCGAGAGTGCGCAAACTTATAGCCATTTTCAAAAAACTACGTCACATGGCTGATCAAAATGTCATTAAAATGGTCTATAAGTCATTATGCCAACCTATATTGTCGTACTGTATATCAGTGTGGGGGGGTGCATCTAAAACTAGCTTAATAAAGGTAGAGCGTGCCCAGAGGGCAGTTCTTAAAGTAAGCCTCTCGTTGCCTTTTTTGTATCCTACAAAGGATCTTTATCAACTAGCGGATGTTCTGACTGTACGCCAGTTATATATATATTAAGTGCTACTATAAGACAACATTCCTTATTGCCATATGTCTCCTCATTTAATAATAGACGATTAAAGTATAACGTATGTTCTTCAATTGGAAATCAATGGTCTACAGCTTTTTCTCATAAATTTTTCGGCTCGTTAGGGAAGTACTTATATAATAAAATTAATAAAAAGTTGCATATTTTCTCACTCACTAATTATCGTGCCAAAATAATTATCACAAATTGGCTGAAATCTCTTACTTATGAGGAAACTGAAAATTTATTAATAGTTCCATCATAAATAGACAAATAACACACACACACACACACACACACACACACACACGCACACACACACACACACACACATGTATATATTTCTTCTCACACCATTCAATTTTGCATTTAATCTACGTCATGAATGAAGCGTTTATACGTATCGAGAGTTTGGAGAGGCTGGTAATCTGTCATACAGGTCCTCCTAGTACGGATACCAGTCTCTTACACAGACTCAACGTCACTGCAACAACATACACACCTAGAATAATATCTTATATGTAATTGTTTCTGTGTGAGAGAAAAATAAAAAAATTTTGTATTGTATTGTATTGTATTGTATTAATTCTGGTAGACAGTCGCCTCCGAAGTAAAATTCTGGATACAAGAGCCTACAGGGGTCCCACTGCCGACACGGACCACTATCTCGTTATTGCGAGATTTAGTGGTCTGTTCAGAAAGTGGAGACACCGGCGAGAGCGTGTCCACTTCGGAGGGCTTGAAAGAATAAAGATTGAAAAGTTGCAAGAAGAGAGTGTAAGAGCAAAGTATTTAGAGGGTGTCCGTGAACGGCTGACCGGGATCTGACATAGAAGAATGCTGGAGAGTATTGAAAGATAGTATGGTAGATACAGCGAAAGAAGTATGTGGATGCTTAAAGAAGCATAGGAAAGTGAAAGGTGATGCATGGTGGGATACGGAAGTAGCAGCTTCCGTAGACCAAAAGAAGACAGCGTTGCTGGACTATGTATCTTCTTTGAGCCTGAGTGCAAGTATGAAAGAACAGACGAAAGAAATATACCGGGAACGTAAGAATGACACCAAAGCCTTAGTGAAAGAGAAGCGTGATAGAGCAAATATGATTGCAGAAGAAAGGCTGACCAAAAACTTCGAGAGCAACACCAAACTTTTCTGGAGGGAGGTGAAGAAATCTCGGAGTGGTTGGTCAGCTTTCAGAATGAATAAAATAAGGTCTAAAGGTGGAGACATTCTTACTCAAACACAAGATGTGTTAAGCCGATGGAGTGAATATTTTGGAGATATGTGTACGGTGCAACCGTACATCTTTCATAATCATCAATATGACTATTGATGCATGACCTACCAGGTACCTACCTACCAGGTCATGCACCAATCGCGTAATTTAGTTAAATTATTCTTTAGTTCACGGGTTTACCTATTACACGGTAGACGCGTACTCATTATCAATCATCATATTTTATAACTTATCATACTCGTATCAATAAATTTATCATAACTGTATCAAGTCTACTTATTATCAAGGTAAAGTTTGGGGTAACCCCAACATTGGTTCTTCGAGCTATCGGTAAAGCGGGACCTTAACGCGAATTCGTTACACGTCTTCGTCTGTGGGTTCGGACTTTATCCAAGTGGACTGTGTCAGCAGTCCATACCAAATATCAAAGACAATTCTGTGCAATCAACAAGCCCAGAAGATCTCATCTGCGTCTGTAGCTGAGTGCTACTGCTGTAAGGCGCACGGTGACCCTTTCGCAAGTAGAAAGGTTTATCAAGTAAGATCTTTCCTTTTTTCGTTCCTATCAATACTATCAACACGATGGAAGATTTACTTGCAACTCAAAACCAACTCATGGGAGCTATCAACCAGCTTTCTGTCAATTTCAAAAAAGACGGAGCTGATCGTAAGACCGCTTCGTATATCAAAAAGAGATTGGACACTCTTGATGCTTATTGGCAAGAGTTCCAAGCTAATCATAGCAAGTTATGTGAATCAGGTGAACGTTCGCATGCATATTTTCTAGAAAATTGTTATGAGCGTACATTGCAATTTTACAATGAGACGCGTGCATTTATCAAAGGGTACTCTGTAGAGTCTAGAAAAGAGGACAAGCCTCGTATTAGGCCAGCAACTCCTTTGAATATTCCGCAATCCGAACCAATCTCTGATGGTCAGACCGGAAAGACAACTCTCGTAACTACTCATGCTCAGTCGATAACATTTCAATTTCCCGAAACAAGTAGTACACGTCTTCCGAATGTGGTTTCTATAGGTAGGTAGTCCTAGTCGGTTAGACGAGATGTTGCGTAATCAGAAAAGTAATTTCAAAGCATTTTCCCGTACTATTTCTAACATAGATAACAACTCGATGACCGAAAATTGGGAGTTAGAAGACTTTCTAAAACTAGTAACTTCTCGCTGGTCTACCATCGATGATGATGAATCTTCACTGGAAAATCGATAGAAGAGAACTTAGAGTATGAGCAAACTTTTACCCAGTATGAGCAAAAATATGACAAAATAAAGAAAGAAATCAACATCAAAATTAGGTCGTAGCGTCATAGAGAAAACGTAACTCCACAAACATTCCTACCTTTGGTGGCAGTTACCACCAGTGGGTAACCTTTAAGGATTTATATACCGAAACTATACATAAAAATGGTTCAATGTCCAATAGCCAAAAAATGCAAATCCTCAAAGGCAAATTGAAAGGTGAAGCCGAACAAATTGTTGCACACCTACGCATTACATCAGAAAATTATCAGTTATGTTGGGATATCTTAAACAATAGATATGATAACAATAAAATCATTTTTGGATCATACATGAGCATTATTATGAATTTACCTACTCGGCAACAGCAGTCCTCGTCTCAACTTAAAAAAATGCATGACAGTGTTATTGAGAGCTTAAATTCCATTAAAAATTTAGGTGTCGACATTAGCACATGGGATCCAATGGTCGTGTATATATTGGAACAAAAATTAGATTCCGAAACTAGCAAAGAGTACTGTCAGTTTTTGAGCAATCCTATGGCATTACCGACCCTAAAGGATTTTACTGATTTTCTGGAGAGTAAGTTTACGTCGTTAGAATCATCGTGGCGTAAGCAATATACAATCAAATCATATCAACCAGAAACGACATATTATCAAAAATACAATATCAATTCTAAATCAAATAATATTAAACAACGCCAGATGAATAATGTTGTATTAAAAAATGTGCAATCAGCATGTCCGCTATTCAAAAGAGAACACGGAATATTTTATTGCAACACGTTTCTTAAACTGCAACCTGCGGAAAAACGAAGTACAATTGCGAAATTAAAATTATGCATGAATTGTCTTTGTGATCACTATGACAAAAAATGCTTATCTGAGAAACGCTGTCGCGAGTGCCGAGGTATGCACAATACGTTGTTACACGAGGCATTCACGAGACAACCTACATCTGACACGGAAAATGCACCGCAAAGAAATGTAACACACGTGTCATAAAACGATATTACTGAAACCATTTTGGCAACTGCCTTGGTGAACGTAAAAACAGCTGATGGGACTTATATCAAATTGCAAGCCTTGATCGACCAGGGTTCACAAACTTCGCTTATCTTCGAAAATGCAGCTCAAATGCTTAAACTACCTCGACAGAGATGCAAAGGCGTTATTTTCGGGGTTGGAACGAAGGAAAATAATTGAAGGGGTCTGATCAAATTAGTTTGTTCGTCAATTCATAGCGATTATCAATTTGATGTGGATGCTCTAATTATGAGGAGCTTAGTGAACAATTTACCCAGTCAAACTTTTAGCAAGCCTACATGGTCATTCTTGGAGAACATTCAATTAGCAGATCCTGATTTCAATATTAATCGTCCTGTGGATTTATTATTAGGTGCAGACGTCTATGCGCTAATTATTTTAAACGGTATTATATATTATCATGCGATCAATAATTGCCAGTCGCATAGCAAACTCACTTAGGATGGATTTTATGTGGTAGCGTAAAGTCTTATCAATGCAATGTAGTTATCAACAATGTCGAAGATATCCAGCGGTTTTGGGAGATAGAAGATAAACCTGATGATCTGTCTATGACCCAGGAAGATGCCTACTGCATGGATTATTTTAGAAGTACTACAAAGAGGCAGGCCGATGGCAGATATATTGTCAGGTTACCTCTCATTCGTGATGCAAAGCAACAGTTAGGTGAATCAAGAGCAAAGGCGGTCGCTCAATTTACACAGTTAGAAAAACGGTTCTCAAGAGATTCTAATATTGAAAGAGGCTATCAATCATTCATTCATGTATATCAATTTACACCATATGCGACTGTCCCCAAGTTACATAAAACCTACTGTGTATTTACCCCATCATTGTGTATTAAAAGATTCTACAACAACAGCACTTCGAGTAGTTTTTAACGCATCATCAAAAACATCCAGCGGGCGAAGTTTAAATGACGTCATGTATCGCGGTCCAAATCTTCAACAGGACTTATTATCACTCATAATAATGTGGAGACAATATCAATATGCTTATACGGCGGATATTGAGAAGATGTTTAGGAACATTGCCTTACACAAAGATGATCAATTTGTTCAGGGTATATTGTGGCGAGATTCGCCATCAGATACAATTCAAGAATATCAACTTACGACGGTTACCTACGGTACTAAGGCGGCACCATTTCTAGCCTTGATGGTGTTAAAGCAATTAGCTTGTGACGAAGGTTACAAGTACACGTCAAGTCAAGCAGCAACAGTTCTAAAAAATTAATTTTACATGGATAATCTCGTACACGGAGATCACGATATTTCTCGCGCTAAACAACTGCAAATGGATTTGATACAGTTACCTTTTTTTTTTTTTTTTTGTTATCGCTGTGGAAATGCATTTACGCATCCCCCCGATGACAATGGAGGGGTATGTAGGACTCGCCGGATGCTCAGATCTTAGTTGAGCCCGGAATACCCACTAAAACCACAGCGGCCCCTTCCACGCCTATTAGCGGGGCGCCAGAGGGTCATCTTTCGACATTCTACTCTGGCACCCCAGGCGGATGGCCTACTAGCCACGCCCTGTCTTCATCAAGGCGGTGGGAGGAGGTGAGCGTAACGCCGCCTCCTTCGCCCAACCCGCCGTCGGCGGAGCGAGTCGGCGTGGGCAGACGCCTCGCGTTCCCGCTCCGCGGCCTCCTTCAGTGACATAACGGCTTCGCAGAAGGAGGCCATAGACGACCAGTACCTGTCGCCGCCAAGCATTTGTGAGATTACGGCTGGCAGCGACAGGTCTCCTCCAATTACCGCTGACAGAGCGCGGCGCTGGGGCCCCCAGGTGGGGCAATCCACAAGAGTGTGGCGCGCGTCATCGACTTGCGCGCCACACTCGTGGCATCCGGGGGCCTCTTCTCTGCCAATACGATGCAGGTACTTACCGAAGCACCCGTGTCCGGTAAGCACCTGCGTCAACCTAAAAGTGAGGTTGCCGTGCCTTCGATTCAACCAGCGATGGAGGTGTGGCGCAACCGCCTCTATAGTCCCCCGTCCTGCTACAGGGGACTCCAGCTCCTCCGTCCACCGCTGGATCAACATTCCTCGAGCCGCTTGTCGTGCTCCGCCCAGACTCCTTTGGGAGATTTCCTCGCCCCCAGCCCGCGCCGCGGCACGTAACCAGTAGACCTCTGCCAGTGCCTCAGCCTGGAGGGGCCAAGGTGGGTCGCCCGCCAGCAGCGTGGCTGCGGCCCAGGACACCGTACGGTACCCCCTTATGGCCCTCACCGCTATGGCCCTCTGCGGACGTCGCAAGAGGGCCTTATTAGGAGCGGTGAGTGCGTCCGCCCAGATCGGGGCACCATACAGTGCCATGGACCGCAGAATCCCGCTGTAGAGTCGACGGCAGGACGACCCTGGACCTCCAGTGTTTGGCAGAAGCCTACCTAAGGCCGCGGCAGATTAGATAAGCCTAGGGGCGAGCTGGGCAAAGTGCGGCCCGAAAGTCCATCTACTATCGAGGTGCAGGCCCAAATATTTCATATGGGCCTGCACCGGCACGGCAACCCCCTGTACATTCAGGCATGCTCCTCGGGGGGGACCTCGGCGAGGGCCGTGGAATAGGAGGGCCTCAGTTTTTTGCAACGAAACCCTCAGACCCAGCATACCGATCCGGTCAACGACGAGCGCAACTCCGACCTCCGCCGATCGGGCGGCCTCTTGAAAGCCGGCCCTCCTCACCGTGACGAGGGTGTCGTCCGCGTAACAGATCACCCCCATACCGGGAAGGAGCCGGCCCCGCAGGACCCAATCGAACCCAACGTTCCATAGGATCGGGCCAAGGACGGATCCCTGCGGAACGCCGAGCTCTACCCGATGGCGGTATAAGCGCCCGTCGCCCCCCTCCCAGAGCACGTGCCTTCCCTCGAGGTACGCCTCCAACAACCTCCGGAGATACGGAGGCACTCCATGAAATCGGAGCGCCTCCTTCAACGTCTCATGTGGGAGACTGTTGAAGGCGTTCTCTATGTCGAGCGAGACTGCCAGAACGACTTCTTTCCTGGCCATCGCCTCGGTGGCCAAGGTTTTCAGGGCGGCTAACGCATCAATAGTGGAGCGGCCCGCCCTGAACCCGAACTGTGACTCCGACAGTCCCGGCCCGACATCCTCGAGGTGCCGGACGAGACGGTCCGCGAGCACCTTTTCGAACAATTTGGCCGTCTCGTCCAGCAGCACCAATGGCCTATATGCGGAAGGAGAGTCAGGTGGGCGACCCTCCTTCCGCAGCAGACACAGCCGTCCACTCCTCCATTGCTCCGGGAACTGCCCCGATCTCAAACATGCGTCCAGCAGTTCCCGGAGCCCATCCCTGATAAACTTCGCGGCGACGCCGAGCACCAGCCCCGGAACGCCATCCGGGCCGGGCGCCTTCCTCCGTCCTCGAAGGCGGGAGAGCGCCACATCCAACTCAGTGTCGGTGATGGGAGGGATAGCCACCCTCTCTTCCACCACCAACGGAGGAGCCATCACTGGGGGGACATGTCCTGCGGACCGTGGGAACAAAGCCCCCACTAGCCCCGACACGAGGTCTCGGTCCATCGACTCGATGACGGGGGCGCCGTGGGCGCTGAGCTTGTTCCGCGCCCGCTGGTATGGGCGCCCCCATGGATCCCCGTCGAGGCCTGCCAATAGCTCCTCTCGGTCCCTCTCCTTTGCCCGGCTGATGGCCAGCTGTAATTCTTTTTTTTTTGTGCGGTATTCTTCCCGCAGCTGGCCCTCAAGGACGGCGTCCCTGGCATTCCTTCCTCGGCATCTGACGTACGCACGCCGCAGACGGTTACTAGCCGCCCGAAGGTTTGCGATTTCGGGCGACCACCAGTAGACCTGTCGGCGCGGCGGCCTCCGCCGGGCCCTCGGCATCGCCGCATCGCATACCGTCGTTAATATTTGTTTTATTTGGCCTGCGAGCCCTTCTACGTCGTCACTGCCCCGTCCACCTGCAGAGCCCCAGCGCTGCACTATGGCAGCCTCCCGCGCCATTTCAGGGTCGAACTGACCTAAAGCCCATTTGGGGAGTCTGCCGATCCTGCGCTGAGACCCCAGTGGCCCTAGAGAGGTGGAGAGCTCGAACCGAATGTATAGGTGATCCGATAGCGTCTCCACCTCCTCTTCCACCCTCCAGCCTCTCACACCCCGTGCGACATCAGGGGTGGCGAACGATAGGTCCACCACAGACCCCCCCTGTTGCCGCACGCAGGTGCGGACGTACCCTCTGTTGAGAAGGGACAGACCGGAGAGTAGGGACCACTCTTCGACGGCCCTACCTTTGGCATTCGTAGCGGGGTTCCCCCACACTTGGGACTTTGCATTGAAGTCCCCGAGGACAATAGTCGGCCTCGGGGACTGTCTGCTGACCGCGGCACCGACGTTGTCCAGGAATAACTCAAACTCCGCCAGGCCGCGGTTGGGGGAAAAGTAGATTCCTACTACTGCAAAGCCCCGCCACCCCGCCACGACGTAGCTAGATCCTCTCTCGAGAACGGAGAGAGGAGGGCCGGCGCTTCCTCTGCATAGGACAGCGACATCGTCATTTAGGTCCCCCGCCCAGTTCGGTTGGTGGGGGACAAAATATGGCTCGCAGGCCACCGCCAGGTCTATGCCCCACTCCGCCATGGACTGCAGTAGCAGGTCCTGAGCCCCAGCGGAGTGGTTCAAATTCGCCTGGAGGAAATCGACTCTGTCACCTATTATGGCGACACGTCAGTCTCCCCCTGGCCCTGGCGGCTCACTTCACTGGAGCTAACGGCCCGAGGTCCTTGGGCCGCCAGTACTCTACTCTTTATCGTAGGGGGCCGGGCATGCAGGCCCCCTACGATAAAGAGTAGAGTACCCACCCATAATATGTTCCGAGGAGCGTCCTGCCGCCGCGCATACCGCACAGTGGGCTGTAGCCGCGCACGTTGCCGACCGGTGTCCAGTACCACCACAACGGTAACATAATTGCGACCGGTCCACACCGGATGGGCACAACTGACTAGTGTGCCCCAGCGCCAGGCACCTGAAGCACCGCAGCGGTAGTGGCTCCAGTGCTTGAACGCCGGCCGCGCTCCAGCCGACCAGGAGCCTCCTTGCGTCGGCTAGCGTCTTGGCCGTGGCGATGGGGCAGCGGACCTTGGCCATGCCCATACCTCGGGGCCCGGATTGAATGTCTCCAACCCGGACCTCCTCAGCGGCGCAGTTGCACGCGCGGACGACGGCGGCGGCAATTTTTTCCCTGGTGACGGAGTCGTCCAGTCCCGTCACGCGGAGATCAGCGCACTTGACGGGACGGACGACATCCGCCACACCATCTAAAGCAGTCCTCAGCTGCTTGGCTAGTTTTTCAGCCACTTCAGGTGACTGGGCCTTGGGTAATTGGAGTACCCTGGCACCAGTCACTGATCGTCGAATTCTTAGCCCCTCCTTGATTCCCAGGGCCGAGAGATGTATATCCCGCTCCGCACGCAGCATTGCTTCGGCGTACGTCACCCCTGTTTTCTCGGCCGCTGGCTGCAATGTGATAATTACTGCCGACGAGCGGGGGGCGAGGAGCGCCGACTTCTTCTTCTTTCGCCGCGCTTTCTTGTTAGGCGCGGCAGCGGGCACGACAGTGGTCGTAGCAGCGGGTGCCGTGGTAGGCACGGCAGGTTTTGGAGAAGATTTATTTTTCTTCCCCTTCCGCACCACCGTGGTCCAGCCCTCACTAGGCACTGGGACAGGAGCTACACTAGCCTGCGATGGGCCAGCCAGGGCAGGTAAGCTCTCCACCGCCTTCTTTTGGGCTGCCTTGGGCGCCTCGTTTCTTCTATCGGCAGCAAGCGGTGGCCGGAGGGGTCGCTCAGGGGGCAGTCGTGCCTCCATCGCTTCTAGACGCGCGCAAACCATCGTCGTAAGACGTGAGATCGCGCGCGCCGTCTCCTCCGGCAGACCATCCGAGGTCAGTTCGGTGGTTGGGACAGACGCAGCGGACCGTGCAGAAGTTTCCACGCGATCTGCCTCAGCAGGTCCGACCCCCGCCAGCAGCATAGCTGCTTCAAGCCGTGCGAGCTTGGCTTGCAACTCCGCAACCTGGACATTGAGGCGACTATTGTCAGCCCGTAGCTCTGCCACTTCCGTAGTGAGGCGGTCATTAGCCGCCTGCAGCCGCTCCGTCTCCTGGTTGGTAGAGCGCCTAGCCAGGGCGTCTACTACCTTCATGCTATCGGAGACTGCCTCCTTTGCAGCGCGCACGAAGGTGCCCTTGATATTCATGGACTTTGTGGCCACCTTGTTGATGATGGCCGCGTGGTCCTGAGCTCTCTTTTTCAGATCCGCGACCGACAGAGTATTCACATCCTCCATCGACTCGCGAATTCTCAGAGAGAGCTGCTCGACCTCTTCTTCGGCCTGCAGCTCCCCTTCGGTACGCCTCGCTCTACGGGTGGCAGCCTCCGACACAATTGGCATCGGTGTCCCTGGGCGGTTGATGCCTCGACCCCTGCGTGAAGTCGTGACCTTTGGGGGAGGCATCTCCGTCGAGCTCCCGTCATCAGACGCAGCGTCCCCCTGAGATAGGGGGCGCTTGCGCCAAAACCGCGACTGAAGCAGCTCCAGTGAAACCGCGACCTCCGGCTGTGGCAACTGCATTGTGGCGGCCACACTCAGTCCGCCCTCCTCGGCTGCAGACATCTCGGTGGTTGAGGTGCCTGCCGAGCTATCCGGCGCCGAGCCGTCCCGTGATGATTGGGACGTCTTTTTGCCTTTGCGGCACTTACGACTGTTTCGCGGTTTGCGCGCGGTTATGCTGATAGGGGCCGCATTTACAGCCGGGCCCCTTTCGGCTGAAGCGTCGGGTATCACACCCATCTCCGTCGTCAAAGAATTTTTGTTTATATGGTTCATACTGTTCCCACGATTAAGGGAGAAGAAAAGTCCACCCGGGCAGAGATCCCAGTACCCGGGTAAGCGTACATTTGTAACCCAACACAGGGGGTCCGCAGGTACCCTGGCTGGGGGCGCGCTAAAGACTGAACTACCCATCAGCCATGCATCTCCTCGCCACGCGCCAGAACTTGAGATTCGGTGTAATTTTTTATAGAGGTTGTCTTCCTCGCGGTCCGGGCGATTAAGCCAAGACCCTCGTTCCTGAAATAGGCCGTGGGACATACCACAGCACATATCACTATTCAGGTTTACGATTTGGGAGGGGGGGGGCCGCTGTGGCCCCGCTGTCCCCATCTCCAGAGCCAGGGGAGACGGCTCCGACGCCCTAGTCTATCCGCTGTGCCCTCTGCTGAGTCAGAGGGACACGCGGAGACCCGTCCTGTCCGGAATTTTAGCCGCCGGCGACTGCCGACGTTGCCCGGGGTGCACCACTAGGAGGTAAACCGGACAAATTAGCACCCCTTGATACAGTTACCTACTCCAAGCAGGTGGATTAAATTTAAGAAAATTGTGCTCTAACGCACCAGAATTATTGCATAATGTTAGCACAACAAATGTAGATAACCAAACATATGATTTCAAACACGATATGTCAACCAAAATCTTTGGACTGAGGTGGCACCCTCAAACAGATGACTTCACTTTTGATCTAAAAATTAATTTATCAGAATCATTTAGGTATACATAACGTACATTGTTATCAGAAATATCAAAGTTATTTGATCCGTTAGGGTGGCTTACTCCAGTTAAAACGAAGTTTAAATTATTATTTCAGCAAGTTTGGTCTCACAGCATACAATGGGATGATGATCTTCCGACTGAAATCAGTAAAGAATGGTACAAGATTAGACAGGATTTCAGAGGTATTTCTGAGATACGAATCCCTAGATGGCTACAAATTTGTGAAAATGACATCATACAATTGCATGGGTTTTGTGACGCATCCATTAACGCTTACGCCTGTGTAATATACTGTAAAATCAATAAAACTGATAAATATGGAAATCCAAACAGCTCAGTAATGCTTGTAGCAGCAAAATTAAAATTAGTACCAACAAAAAAGGGTATTACACTTCCTCGTTTGGAACTTTGCGCCACTTTACTATTATCGAAATTATTACAAAAGGTACAAACATGTTTAAACGGATATTCTATCGAAATATTTGGTTGGAGTGACTCTACAGCTGTACTGGGTTGGCTCCAGGGTGATCCAGGACGTTGGAAGCCCTTTGTAGCAAACAGTAGTTCAGGTTACGAGCATTTTACCAGCAAAAAAATGGCGTTGCGTGAAATCAGAAGAAAATCCTGCAGATTGCGCCAGCCGAGGCATTACTACAGAGCATTTACCTCGATATCCCTTGTAGTGGCATGGACCGACTTGGCTTTCAACATTTGATGAATCACAGAGTCCAGAGTCAAGTCTATACCACGGTTGAAGAGGTTAAAAAATCAACACAGTAAAATGTCGCAACCACATCAGGCATAGTACGCGAGTGTGACGTAATTCCGACTTTGTTAAACAGAAACAGCTGTTAGTGTCGCGTGTCACGTATAATGTCTTATGTATTACGTTTTATAAACAATAACAAATCATCATATATCGCAGCAACATAGCTTAAAATAGCTAGGTTACGAATAATAAAGTATATACAAGGTATTGAATTTGAAAGTGATTTCATTTCCTTGAGAAAGCATAACGTAAGTTGGCACCAAAAGTAAATTTTTATGTCTAAATCCATTTATCGATCAAGAAGGTCTCCTAAGAGTGGGAGGCAGATTGAAAAATGCCTTTATCAGTAACGACATGAGGCATCCACTGATAATACCGCATAGCAGTCATTTAACAAATCTTTTAATTGACTATGCGCGCACAATGATATATCACGATGGAGCTCGTGTCACATCAGCAAGATTACGACAGCAATATTGGATACTCGGTGGCAATCGAGTAGTTAAAATGCGTTTGCGTAAATGTGTCACGTGCAGAAGACATGACCCCATCAAACAAGAGCAAATCATGGGTAATTTACCTGAATGTAGAATCAATCCATCAAGGCCATTCTATCATACTGGCGTGGACTATACAGGTCACGTTTATGTGAAAGCCAGTAAAGGAAGAGGCATTAAAACATTTAGGAGGGTTATGTCGCGTTGTTCGTATGCATGGTGCCCAAAGCAATTCATTTAGAGTTAGTATCCGATTTGACAACATCAACGTTTTAGCAGCTTTAAGAAGAATGGCCGCGAGGAGAGCGACTCCGGGTCATATTTATAGCGATAACGGGGCTAACTTTGTAGGCGCTAATCATACACTTCAGAAAGAAATAGTGAATTTAAAGAGTATCATCAGTGACGAGTTTTTAACACAAATTAGTGAGATGCAGATAACTTGGCACTTTAACGCGCCAATCTGGCCTAGCTGTGGCGGCTTGTGGGAACGTGGTGTTCGAAGTCTGAAGTACCATCTCAGGAGAGTGATAGGTGAACAAAAACTGACGTTCGAGGAATACACGACCTTACTCACGCAATTAGAGGCTTGCTTGAACTCTAGACCACTTTGTGCGCTAACTGAAGACCCGAACGATGTCGATTATCTCACTCCGTCTCATTTCTTATCAAGTGGCCCCGTCTTAAGTATAATAGAGACCGAAAGGGACGAAAGAACAAGATGGCAACTTACCCAAAAAATATTTGGTGATGTTTGGAAGAGATGGCGAGCAGAATACTTAACACAATTGATGTCACGAACCAAGTGGTTGCAATCCAAAGAAAATGCCAAGATCAACGATGTCGTCCTCATCCACGATGCCAATCTGCCTCCGGGAAAATGGGCATTAGGTAGAGTCATAGAACTTCACCCTGGAAGCGATGGTTACACTCGTGTGGTCATATTGAAGATAAAAATGGACTTATTAAGAGACCCATCACGAAGTTATCGTTATTGCCAGTTAACGACAACACTCAACAAACTGATACGGTTGATAGTAAGCCGAAACAGCAAATCCCCAAGGTCAAACCCAGGGGTAAACTTTGCAATTTAATTTTAACCATATTTCTTATGTTTACTTTGTGTGCCCAAGGTATCAAAGGTGCATACAATATATCATATTTTAAGGATAATCAAAGCCTTTATTTCGATAAAATATCAACCATGCAAGTTGTCAAGGATGAATGGAAGATGGTTATTTATTATGACATGAATCCATACTGGCAAGGTTCTAAGTTGCTGAACAAATATATAAACCACCTCGATGATTTGTGTAAGAAACAAGAGCAGCGAATACAATGCGACGTCATCCTATTACAATTACGCCACGGATATAACGAGTTACGTTACTAAAATCAGCTGTTGCTTAGTCAACATACGAGTTCACCGACTCGAGTACGTAGAGGATACTTCGATGGAATAGGCAACATTGCACATACATTGTTTGGAGTTCTCGATGACGATTTCGCAAAACAATATCAGCAAGACATTGACCTCCTCAGACAAAATCAGCATCACCTCGCTAATCTTTGGAGGAATCAGACATCCGTTTTGGAAGGACAATAAAGTTTCTTGAAGCGGCTTGATCAATCAGTAGATCAACAACATAAAATGTTCAATAACTACATCCAAACGTTACAAAACCAAAATTCTAACCTAAAAAAGGAGGTTGAGAGTGTAGGTCAGTTTACAATATCATCTGTTATCGCAAATAGCATTCTGAGTAGCTTAAAAATTATCCAGGATAATCTGTTATATGCTGTTACAGATATATATCATGGGAAATTCAATATACATATAATATCGCCTGATCAATTAAAGCATGAGCTGAGAATTATCCCTATTGGTCGAAAGATGTAATATTACCCATACAAGATATTCACAGCGGTAGTAGTATATCGAAAATTTATCATTTGCTGAAAACTAAGGTCAGAGTAACGGATCAATATATTTTATTTGAAGTTAAAATTCCGTTAGTAATTCGTGAGTCTTACGAATTATACAAAATCATACCAGTTTCGCGAATCTACCAGAATACCTTAGTAACAATAGTTCCGATCAGTGATGCAATTGCGATGAACATCCAGATGGACTCTTATATACCTATGAGTGAAGAAGAAGTGCAGAAATGCTTTAATTTAGATCATCATACAAAACTTTGCGAGCTAGAAAGCCCCATTTATCACATGCAAAGCGAACTTGATCTATGCATGCTAGATTATAAGAACAAATGTCGCACATTTACGAATATTTGCCATAATCATTGGAATGCACTAAATAAATTGGATGATTACGTATTTTATTGTTGTGAACAATGCGCAGTGCGAATCATATGTAGTGGTCAGGTTACATTGGAACGTGTCAGCAAGGCCGGCGTCATATCTATCGGGAATGACTGTGTCATAAAAAGTGACTCATTCATGATTTATTCACACAACCATCGTAATATGAATGAAATGCATACACAACCTGATGTAATATCGATAGATATTCCTGCAATTAATGATATCATAAACCTGACTATACCGATTGATTTTACCACCAGTCAAGTGCCATATTCCCTTACAGGATGCAGGAGTGTACAAGCTGGATTGTGATTGTGGTCTCTCCTACATTGGGCAAACAAAGAGATCCATAAGAACTCGGATCAAAGAACACATAGCTGATGTGAAGCACCGTCGCTATACAAAGTCGTTGAAGTCAGGAGTTGATGTGAGATATTCTTGGTGACTTTGTTTATTAGATAATGCCCTGAACTAAAGTATTATCGTGGGAGACTTTCTAAACATATAATTTCACGGACACAAAGTGTACCCGGATCCAATACTACCATTTGTGGATCACACGAAATCGTACCCACAACACAGGCATAGGGGTTGGTATCTAAACCACTCCGCCATCTATGCAGTCAACACGTCTCACACGTTGGACCGGAATATCTTGCGCTTCCACTTTATTACTAGGTACTTATTAGTTGCCGTGTTGGTAGTGATCGCCTAGTCGTAAAGCCAAGGGCTGCAAAGAGGATGGTTTCAAGTTAGATCCCTAGTATTTGTTTACAAATATCATTGGTGAAGGAAAACATCGTGAGGAACGAGCTCCTCTAAGGAGAATCATGAAGACATATAATGATAATTTCACTGACATTGATATTTTATCTGTCACTATAAAAAATACCAACATTCAAAAAGGCTGTTTTGGTAGTGTCAGGAAATTGAAACTAGATAGATACTAATTTAAGCTCAGATTCTATATTGTTATTGTATCTTATATAATCTTTTTCTTTTTTTGTTTAGCTATCGTAATGTTATATTATTTTGGGAATACCGCTGCTGGTTGTGCGATTAGTTAAGAGTTTACATATACTTAAGACATGCTTTGTAATTTTATTTATTGCGCAATTGTATGTTGTCCTTAATAAAATAAAATAAAATAGTCATAGCCGTCCATCTGCCATTTAAACATAATGCAATATTCCATGGCGGAGAAGTCTACTCTATAGATTTAATATTGATTGCGAAGGCCATTAAATCGATGGCGAAAGCAGTCAAATTACGACACATCAGCTGGATCTTGGTGTTGGTAACTGAAGCTCGTGGACTCACCAATACCAGAAGTACGGCCAAGTCGTTGCCAACGTTGAAGATCACTAAACAAATCTCTAGTCCGTGTGGTACGGACTAAGATTACGTTAATGTCCTACATAGGGATGGTAACATCTAAAATTCTAAATTAACCTCTTACTTATTGTAGGTACGTGACGACGCCCAACTACCATAGCATGGACCCTTTATAATATAGGTAGCTACTTATCTAGATATTATGGATAATTTTTTAACCACTGCTGGCGATAATAGTGACGCTATTCGAAATTTAACTAGATATTGAAAATCTATGAATTGATATGTTTTATTTTATTTTAAATAGTAATTGTGCTTAGACATTACATTCCTGGAAGTGATATCACATAATAAAATAGCAGAAATATTTTGAAAAATGCATTTTCATCTTTGTGAAGGTGAATACTATTGTGTTAACACAATCGTGTCTTTGAGTTCAACGCGTTGTGAACTTACAATGGCATTTTAATAATTTTAATTACATCATTCCATTACCTGTCCATGGACTATTCATAAACTTATGTTTTAAAAAAAGAATGCGCAACATTTATTTATATTTTGAATCGCTTCCAAAACTTAACATGGTTCCGTACCTGTTATTTTGTTTAAAATCTAATTTATTTGTCAGCTTTGTATACTTACATCACATAGACCTACCAACAAATGAACCTCGTGTCCGCGCTCAAAAGTGTCCGAATCAAAAGATAAAGAAAACGCCAAAAGAGAAACAATCGCGCGCCAGTGTCGTTTGGTCGATCCATCTGTGGCTCGACTGACTTGACTTTACATTCAATAAGCCGTACTTACTGTATTGTGAAAACGAGTAAAAACTACTCAAATAAAGTGAAAAAAAGAAAATTTTCAGTAAGTGGACCATTTTCAGTTTTATCATTTGCAAGTATTATTTGGCTTAAAAACAAAGAATTTGTTTTAAATTTTGAATTATATGTCAAAATAAATCATTAATTCACTAGAAACTGCTTCTGATGATTATGGTGTGGCCTATATAAGCTACATAAGCTAATAAATTATTGCAAAGAAAACTCAACACTATATTGATGGCATAAGGTTCCCAAATTAGAATGTTGAAGTTTGTATGTTTAATATAATAGACTATCGACTGTAGTCTATTGACTAGAGACACTTTTTTCATGAATTATGTACTAGACCCGACGCGACGTCCATTTTTGTTAGTTCATGACTGTTCATGACTTATATAATTATTTTAGGGTTTTGTATTAGCATCCGAAGGAATGTAACACAGTTCCAGTGGCCCCGCCAATAAAGGCGGAAAGACGGCACACGGCGGGTTTCTTTAGTGGGTGCAGGCCCCACACTACCCTGTTCGTTGCCCCGAACGACGGGGTGTGCGGTTAGGAACATATTTTCCCGCCTCAACAAAAAAAAAAAGGGTGTTGTATTAGCATAACATCACGCTTGAGGATTTGGGAGGAGAGATCTATGTGAGCAGGTTGTGTATCTCTACTATTTAACGTGTAATTTAGATACACTTCATGGGGTAGGTACCTAAGTATTAACTATTTGTCAATATTATAAGTTTAAACCTATGATAGTTCAACTATACCTACATATAATAGGACAAAGCTAGTTATTTAATAAAATCTGTATCAACAAAAATACTAATCTATACCTAAAAAATCAATTTTTGTTAGCCTTTTCATTATTTGTATAAAATTCATTTTGTACATCGTTGATATTTACCTACCTACTCAGTTTGAAAATACCTTGTCGGGCACGAATCTACTGCAAAATGAGTGGAGAAATTGATCTACTATTTCCACTATGGCCAGCTGTCCTTACATAATTATAACCACCAAGTAACCAACCTTGAATATAGTCTGGCGACTGGTCATAGGATCTAGGGTCCGGCTTCAAATTATTTTCGAATGGATTATTTTTTATTGGTAAAACGAAGAATTAAAAAGGCAAATGTATTGAGTTCGAATTACAGTAGTTGAGACTCGACTCGATTTTTCGAAATAATTTGTTAAAAAAGAATATAGATACCTAAGGAAACTACATGGTTGAGTTGTTTTATCGACGGTTTGAGAACTTGTCCAACCTTGCACTGTGCCAGGGTGTTAGACTATAATTATGACTTAAATACCTACCTCTCGCTCTGAGAGGAGACCCACGCTCACCAGTGCGACTGTAGCTATTTATTTGTTCACCGGTGGAATTGGATGGGGTGACTTTGTTATAGTAATTTAAGTTATAGGTAACGTAACTGTTTACAATTTATTGTCTTCCCTCTATTACATACATTATGTAATAGTCAATATGAATAATTAGTTTACAAATACAATCTATTGTTCTACTTGTATGTTCGATTCATCCTAGATGATGTTTTACTGACTGATGCTAGTTCTTATCCGACTTCATCAGAGATGGAAGTGTTCGTTCTAGCGGTGTGGATATTTCTCGCTTCAGCTGAATTATTTCAAGACTTGTCACACATTGAGAACTTCATTCATCAGAAGAAGTATCTTCTAAAAAAGAAATATCGTCCGATGTACCACATTTCCGCGCCCGTCGGCTGGCTGAATGACCCTAACGGCTTCATTTATTTCAAGCGCCAATACCACGTATTTTACCAGTATCACCCGTATAACGGAGCATGGGGTCCGATACACTGGGGACACGTGATTAGTGATAATCTTGTCGAATGGGCGTATTATCCACCCGCCTTGGTACCCAAAGAGCCTTATGATAAACACGGCTGTTTAGCTGGTTCTGCAGTCATCCACAACAGTTATTTGACGATATTCTATACGGGAAATCTATTAGTGAACAACAAGACATCCCAAAGCCAAAACATCGCCATCAGTACTGATGGAATTACCTTCCAGAAATATTTGTATAACCCTGTTATACGCGATGGGCCTTTTGGAAACGCAGATTTTAGAAATCCTAAGGTGTGGAAAAATCGAAGTACTTGGTACATGCTTGTTGGTACTTCAAATACGCAAGAAGCACGTCTGTTATTGTACACGTCATCAGATTTGTTTAACTGGAAAGGGAATGGTACTCTGGCTAAATCTTATGGCGATATGGGTTATATGTGGGAGAATCCTGACTTCTTCGAATTAGATGGGTTTCACGTTTTAATTCTATCAGTGCAAGGTTTACAAAGTGACTCTTATAGATTTCGAAATTTGTACCAAACAGGGTACGTGACTGGCCACTTCAATCATAACACGTCACAGTTTGAGGACTTGGAGATTTCAACGGCAACTTTTCACGAACTTGATTACGGCCACGATTTTTATTCCGCTAAGACCATGCAAGATATGAACGGTAGAAGATTGTTAGTGGCTTGGTTAGGGATGTGGGACAGTGAATACGAGGAAACCAGCGCTGGTTGGGCAAGTATGCTGACTATAGTAAGAGAATTAAGACTGTCTAAGCAGGGAAAATTATTGATGACACCTGTAAATGAAATTGCTGAATTGCGAACTGAAATTCTAGAGGAAGCCTGGTATAGTCCAGGAGAGGCATTCTTTGCTGGTAGCAGAGCATTTGAGTTGATCGTGAACTCAAGCACAGTGATGTACGACGCCTCAATCATGCTTGAATGGAACGGTGATCGTCAATACTCGATCATGTATTCAGCTGACAAAGGACATGTGACTGTGGATCGGGGAGGTGTAGATGGAATTCGGAGGGCAGATTGGAGACCGGTGAACCATATCCATTGGCGTATGTTTATAGATTACAGTTCTATTGAAGTGTTTTGCGGCAGAGGGGAAGTAGTGTTCACTAGTAGAATTTATCCTAAAAGAGCAATGCGTATTGGAATAGCTGGTGATACGCAGTTGCATATAACACAGTATAGGCTTAAACGGAGTATTGGTTACGATAACAAGTTACAGCATCCTCTAAAGAATAAAATGAATAAAAAATAAAGATAAATACGTATTTAAATTAAGGTTTCATTTAATCGTTATTTTATAAATGTTTGACTAAAAAGTGAAGTATTATTTGCATTGAACATATTTGACTGACTGATCAACTTAAAATCATAACTGATACGGTTTACAAATACCCCTTTAAAATATTGCAGTGTGGTACCTAAACAAGGTTACGGCCCAACTGATGGCAAGCGGTTATCGTAGCCTATAGGCACTAGAAACATCAAAGGCATTAGGTACTCGTACGTCGCCAACTCCTAAGAAAGGGGTAGAAGGTGGAAAGGAAGGATAATAAGGACGAGGAGGGAGTTTAGGCTTCCAGCGCTTTCACTCACCATACTAAACACAACAGTGGAAGTAGTTATCGTTGCTTCATGCATGGGAAAGTACCATTCTTTCAAAGAGGATCTTTGAAAGAATGGTACTTTCCCGACCCAATTATGCTGGGATAGGCAAGGCTCTTTCTACTGCTTTGGTGGGGAAGTATGGCTCTTTAGAGTTTAGTAGAGTATTGGTATAAAGTAACGGCAGACCTTTTATTATTATAATTTGGTGAGGGCGAGTGCCAAATGCCCACAGGCACTCCTCATCCCTGCGTCCTTTCCAACCCTCTCTCCCCTTACCCCTTCCACGGTTGCAATAGATTATCCACCTGGTTTTCCTGGCATCTAAAGGCTGCTTGGTCGTAAGATTGTTTGACGTGTGTGTGGTTTAAAAATAATTTATTTATTGCTTTACTAATAAATAATTTCTAGTTCTGATTCTACTCGTATATAGTGATCTGTGGAGGTTGCCACTTGGCCAAGAAAACAATAAGGTTTCCAAAAATAATATATGTCAAAGTACAAAACAAAAAAATACGTGGGTGCCTACTGCTCCCGAATTTCCCTGGAGACCTCGCCTGGGAGAAACTGGGCATGGACTCGTAATAATATCAAAAATGTCGTGGAATAAATACAAGAATTGGATTTTTGATATACATACCTACTCCTAGAAAAATAAATCAAAATAATAACTAGGTATTTTGGATCAAAGGATGCCTTTATGGTATTTATTTTATAATGAACTAGCTGACCAGGCAAACATTGTTTTGGCATATAGATTATTTCTAGTTTTTAGGGAATTTCTAGCGTAAAAAAAATAACTAACTTAAATGCCGAATCATAAAAAAATAAAAATAAAAAATGTTGGTCCAAAATATAAAAAAACCCGACGTCGCGAGACGTCTAGCAGATGTGATAACATCGAAATTACTTTGTAGAAATAAAATTATCATAACTTAACAAGAAAAAAAGAAGAATAGAAAATAGGCTCAAAGAAGCATAGGAAAGTGAAAGGTGATGCATGGTGGGATACGGAAGTAGCAGCTTCCGTAGACCAAAAGAAGAAAGCGTGGCTGAACCGTATCTTCTTTGAACCTGAGTGCAAGTATGAAAGAACAGACGAAAGAAACGTAAGAATGACACCAAAGCCTTAGTGAAAGAGAAGCGTGATAGAGCAAATATGATTGCAGAAGAAAGGCTGACCAAAAACTTTGAGAGCAACACCAAACTTTTCTGGAGGGAGGTGAAGAAATCTCGGATTGGTTGGTCAGCTTTCAGAATGAATAAAATAAGGTCTAAAGGTGGAGACATTCTTACGCAAACACAAGATGTGTTAATCCGATGGAGTGAATATTTTGGAGATATGTATGCGGATGTTCAGGGTGATGCTGGTGTCACATGTGGTCTAACAGATCTGCATTCGGTACCGGCATCCTTTGATGACATTAGTATGGATGAAGTTGAATGGGCGATTAGAAGTTTGAAAAATGGTAAGGCAGCGGGTATTGATATGGTGTCTGCTGAGATGATCAAGCTTGGAGGCTCATGTGTCTGGGAATCCTTCCTGATGCTTCTCAATTTATGTTGGAGCTCAGGAATGGTTCCCAAGGACTAGAGAAGCGCAGTCATCGTGCCCTTGTTTAAAAACTCTTCCTCCGCATTAGATGTTTCACATCAAAAATTTTTGGGACCACCCTTATCACTTATGGGTATGAAAAATAGTTGACATCCTATTCTCAGACTTACTGAATATACATACAAAATTTCATAAGAATCGGTCAGGCAGTTTCCGAGGAGAATGGCGACAAACACCCAGCCACGAAAGACACGAGAATTTTATATATTAGCAGATATACTACTCTGTCAAGAAAGTACCGGGAAAAGATCAATAATACACAACATTTTTGTTATTCATCCAAATTTATTTTATCACCTTCAAAGTATGCTATTTCAGAAACGATAGACTTACGCCAACGAATAATCCAGCCATCAAAACATTTTTTAAACCCTGTTTCCGGAATTGAGTTCAGTTCTCGCCGCGAATTCTACTTTAGGTCTTCTACCGATTGAAAACGGGTGCCACGAAGTGGTAATTTGAGTTTAGGAAAAAGAAAGAAGTCGGCTGGAGCCATATCTGGTGAATATGGTGGTTGCTCGATGGTATTTGTTGAGTGTTTGGACAAAAATTCATTCACAATGATGGCCTTGTGCGAAGGCGCATTATCGTGGTGCAAAATTCAAGAATTTTCTTTCCACAAATCTGGCTGTTTTCGTCGAATTTGCTCTCTTAAACGCCGCATAACGCTTAAATAATATTCTTCATTTACCGTTTGACCTTCTGGCAAGAATTCCGAGTGAACAACACCGCGATAGTCAAAGAAAACAGTCAACGTGACTTTGACTTTGATCGACTTTGGCGAGGTTTTTTCGGTTTCGGTTCAGTTGGAAGTCGCCACTCCGAAACTTGTTGACTAGTTTATATGTCAAACTCGTAAACCCACGTCTCGTCACCAGTAACAGTGCGTTTCATGAATGTTGGGTCGGAATTGACTCGTTCTAGCATGTCCTTAGTGACTCTCATGCGATTGAGTTTTTGGAGAAAATTCAGGTCTTTTGGGAGTAGCCGAGCGGAAACATGTTTCATACCCAAGTGATTATTTAAAATGGTACGGATTGACTCGTGAGACACATAAAGTTCGGCGGCTATCTCTCAAAGTTGAATGAGGATTTTCAGTCACTATTTCCTTCACTTTTGCAATGTTAACTTCAGTTGCAGACGTTGATGGCCTACTAGAGCGAGGCAAATCTTCCATCACATCTCGACCGCTTTTAAACACTTTGTACCACTCATAAGCACGTGTTTTTGATAAAGTCGATTCAACGTAAGCATTCGGGAACATTTTCAGTGACTCCAAACATGAAATTCCATTGGCGATGCAAAATTTAAGACAAACTCTTTGTTCGATGTTTTTGTGCATTATGAAATTGCAATACACGCTAGATATGATATAACTAAAAACAGCACTGTATTTAATACATATTTAATATAAATAACAGATGCAACTCAAACTCCGCGCCAAAATGGATAACAGCTGTGCCAATCTAACAACTTAGAATAATTACACCTTATTCTAAGTCTAACAACAAAAAAACAAACATTTGAATTTGGAACCATAAACAAATCATCAATGGGCTCTCAGACTAAAAACCATGAGCTCTTTATTATGAACACTTAATTTTCTTGCCCTACTAAAGTGACAGCCGCGTTTGCCGTGTGGGGCCGGCTTTAGAATCATCCCACCCCTCTCCACCCATGGGAGTCGTAAGAGCCGACTGAGAGAATACCGGGGGAGTGGGCAGCAGCACTCCCTCGAGTATTAACAACATCCACTGCGATTGCCAGCCCGCCTGCCAAGCGTGGCGATTACGGCATTATCCCCCTTATGAGCGAAACACATGTTGTGGCGTTGTCTTGGAGAGGCCTATGTCCAGCAGTGGACGTCGAAAGGCTGATGGAGGAATGTGACAGCAAGCGGCCAACTCGGTGTTCTAGTGACCAGTTATGCTCATCCCCGCTTACAGACAAGAAGTTATCTGTGCCCCTACTGGACTCACTGGACTGTAGCAATACCAGGGGCAACCAAGCGTAAGAAAATTGCTTTTTTAACATAAACTTAGTTAAACAGACCACCGTTGTAGCATTTATTCAGGAAAACCCGTATCAGGAAGACTATTCCAGAGTGGAAGAGAACATTGAAAACGTGAAACGATTGATATCGTTTCCACGTGAAACGGACGAATCTTAAGGCGACGAGTGGTACGACGAAGTATTAGATAATCTAGCTGTCCGTGTGGTGGACTAAGAATACAAGTGTCACCACCCCATTCTTTCCCACGGGTGTCGTATGAGGCGACTAAGGGAAGTAAGTAATTATCATCATTGCATGACTGGTGGTAGGGCTGGGTACCAAGTGGGAGCACTCACTTGGTATCGGGCCCGAGCGGGTTGGTACCACCAGCTCCCGTGTGACTGGGCGGCCATGAAGCACATCATCATTTTGGCTGTAGCAGGAGATAGCCATTTGTTCTTTCATTTCATATCGGTGAAATGAAATGGTGAGCAGCGGCTTGACAATACTCTCTGTATAGTTGAGTCCATGAGCGACGGTTACCATCTGCCATCTGATGGGCCGTGGCTCCTCTGCTACTACATGCAATAAAAAAAAACTTATCAATTTAGGTGCCCTATGTTCGTTGTACAGAAATATTTTTTCTAGGAATGTTTACTATTACTAAATCTTCTACTTGACGTAAGTAAATAGATTATTGCTACCGCCTACGGTTACCATGTTTCATTAGTGAACATGAGAGGAAAAGGCCACCCGACCCACACAAAAATACGAGTAGGTAATTTAGGGGTTTGCTACACGACATTTTCATTATCCCTCACAAGAAAGGTCATATTTAATTGCATATTAGCTGCGACGTTACTATTGATGTAATGATTCTTTTTCTTATGATTCTAAATATTTTGCCTAAGTACCTTTTTTTTTGTTTAGGAGGGAAAAAATGTTCCTAGCCGCACACCCCGTCGCTCGGGGCAACGAACTGGGTAGTGTGGTGCCTTCACCCACTAAGGAAACCCGCCGTATGCCGTCTCTCC
This sequence comes from Leucoma salicis, assembly GCA_948253155.1. NCBI lineage: Eukaryota > Metazoa > Arthropoda > Insecta > Lepidoptera > Erebidae > Leucoma > Leucoma salicis. The sequence goes on from OX411812.1 coordinate 4,256,261, forward strand.
GCCTTTATTGGCGGGCCACTGGAACTATGTTACATTCATTCGGTGGTCCGCCGGCGGCTTACCCTTTCGGGTACCCTCATCTGAGCGACGCATCCGCACACGGAGGGTCGCACCTTCGCGGGAGGCCTTGCGGGTGGCGGACGTTCCATCCACCCGCAGCCCCAGCTAGGGCGGCATTAGGCGAAATACTCACACCTGCGCCGCCCCAGTCGCTGGCGGCGGTTCGAGTCTGCGGAAGGATCAGCCTCCCTGGCCCTCTCCGCCGCTTCCTTCCGCGAGATGATCTCCTCGCAGAAGGCAGCGACCGCGGCCCAATTCCTGTCACTGCCAAGCATTGCTCTGACGACGCTCGGCAGCGAGAGGTCCTCCCCTATTGCCGCGACGAGATCACGGCGGTGCTCGGCGGCACGACTCGAGCGTGTGCTGCGCCATGTCCTCGTCGCAGTCGCAATGGTTACAGCCCGGATCGCTTCCCTCCTTGCGACAATGTGCAGATATCTGCCGAAGCAACCGTGCCCCGACAGCACCTGCACCAGTCGGAAGGTAAGGACTCCGTGCCGTCGCCCTGCCCACTCTTCCAGCACTGGCTGGAGCGCCCCTATGGTCCGAAGACCAGCCCGGGGTGCCTCCAGCCGCGCCCTCCATTTGGCCATGGCAGCTCGGCGGGCGTCGCCCTGCCATCTGGCCACCACGCTGGTTGGGGGACGTCCACCCCTCTCCCGCTATTGCGACGCGCGCCGAGGTGTATCGGCCTCCGCCTCCAAGTCCCACGGAGGGGTTCCGGCCAACACGCAGGCCGCCTCCGTCGACACCGTGCGGTATCCACGTATGACCCTGGACGCGACGACTCTCTGTGGTCTCCACAGAAGAGCCCTGTTCAGTGCGTCCAGGGACTCCGCCCACACGAGTGCGCCGTACAGCGCCATCGACCAGACCACCCCCACGTAAAGCCGTCGCACGCATTGTTGGATCCGCCCATATTCGGCATGAGCCATGCAAGGGCGGACGCCGCACCGACGAGCCTCGGAGACAGTTGACGGAAGTGCTCGCAAAAGCGCCACCACCCGTCCAGCACCAGGCCCAGATACTCAATCCGGGCCTGCACTCCAATTTGGACCCCGTCCACCGTGATTGAGGCGCCAGCAGGTGGCCGACGTCGGGGCCCATGGAAAACCAGGCCCTCCGACTTGTCCAGGGCCACCCTAAGCCCCAACGCCCCGATCCTCCTGACCACCTCCGAGGTCCCTAAGGTGGCTAGGATCGCCGCTTCCTCGAAGTTTCCGCCCCGGGCTACGACCAGCGTGTCATCCGCATAGCAGATGACCGCCAGCCCGGGGGGGAGCCGACAGCGTAGCACCCAGTCGTAACCGATGTCCCACAGGAGCGGCCCTAGAACCGAACCCTGCGGGACACCGCACGACATGGGTCTCCTCACAACGTCCCCTATGCGGCTCTCATAGAGAACGCTGCGGCCCTCAAGGTAGTCTGCCACTAGCCGCCTCAGGTATGCAGGCACCCCGTGATACCGGAGCACCTCCCTGATGCAGCTGAATGGCAGACTATTGAATGCGTTGGCGATATCAAGCGACACCGCCAACAACACTACACCGCCGGCGACGACTGCCGTGGCCGCGGCCCTCAGGCGCAAGATTGCGCCGTCCTTCGAACGACCAGTCCGAAAACCGAACTGGGCGTTCGACAAGTCAGGTCCGACGTCGCGCAGGTGCTGGACGATGCGGGCAGCGAGGATTCTCTCCAGCAACTTACCCGCCTCGTCCAGCAGCACGATGGGCCTGAAGGCCCCGACCGAAACCGGCGTTCGCCCCGGCTTCAGCAAAAGTACCAGTCTCCCCTCCTTCCAGCAGTCAGGGTACCGTCCGGACGCCAGGCACGCGTCGAACATTCCTCTGAGGTGGGGCTCCAGGTGGTCCAGAGCCAGGGCCAGTACCCGGGCGGGTATCCCGTCTGGGCCGGGGGCGGTGTTCTTAGAACGAATCCGCGAAACAGCCCCATTTCCGACGCGGTGACGGGCGGTACAATGAGACCCGCCCGATCGCTACCTGGCGGTACCAGAAACCCGCTTCGATTCAGGCCTTGGAGGAAAACATCACGCGTGTCATTCGCCAGTTACTAGTCGAAATGCTCGAACGAGTCATCGAAAATTGGATTCAACGGATGGACCATCTGCAACGTAGCAACGGCCAACATTTGATAGACATGATCTTCAAAAAATAAATGCTAAAGAATGTTCTTTCAAATGATATAAACATTCTCCATTAAATTTGAGTTTTATGTTTTTTCTTTAAAAAAGTAGGGATCCTTGAAATGGATCACCTCTTGTAATAAAATTCGATAAATATAATAATGCTTTCTTTGTAGGTAGGTATGTCTTATCATTTATTTTTATGCAACGGTCCACCTGATGGTGAGCGGTTACCGTAGCCTATAGACCATGGGTCGGCAACCTTTTGGCCGCCAGGGGCCACAGGGGGGCTATATAAAGGAAAGCGGGCCGCATTTATCATATTATTTTAAATTTAAAGACATTTTATTGTAATTTTATTAAGAAAAATAACAATAAACTTAAACAAATAAAAAAAATGCGAATTTAACTTTATGCTCGGTATTATAATGGTGTTTCACGTTATACTCTTTTTGTGTAGCATATAGGGTTTATTGGCATATTAAGCGGTTTCCCATTACAATTAAGTACAATACTATTTACGTTATAGTTACTTATTATTATTATTATTTATTTATGTATACAAATTAAAATGCTAAAAAATACAATCCCGGGCCGCAAGAGGGTAGCTCACGGGCCGCATGGGGCCCGCGGGCCGCGTGTTGCCGATCCCTGCTATAGACGCTAGCACACTCGCGAGAGGCATCACTCGCGCGTCGCCAACTCCAAAGAAAGGAGATGGACAAGAAGGATAATAAGAGGATAGAGGACAAGGAGAGGGTTTGGGCCTTCTGCGCTTTCGCTCCACACGAAACACAACAGTATTCGCGTTGTTGTGTTGTGCTTGTGGTATTTCCCTGATCAAACCAGCCCATTTATTTTGGTACATGCAAGGCCTTGCCGCTAAATAAAGTATAAGTATACCCGAAATTTAATTATCCATCCATCCATCCATCAGCCTTTTAACGTTCACTGCTGGGCATTGGCCTCCCTAAGAATGGGGGATAGTGCCGTAATTGCTACGCTTGGCAGGTGGGTTGGCGATCACAGTGGGGATGTTTGTTAATACTCGAAGGAGTGCTGCTGCCCACTACCTCGGTATTCCCTCAGTCGGCTCTTACGACTCCCATGGGAGGAGAGGGGTGGGACAACTCTAAAGCCGGCCCCACACGGCAAATTTAATTATGTATAAAAAAGTCGCAACGTGCCTGTGGCTGCAAGCTTCACTTCACTCTAGGCGAGCCCGAGAGTTTTTTTTGCTGCGGCAATGCCGGTCCATCACCATGTCGCTTGCACTTCCACTAAAGACAATCTAAAATTGTTTGGGAATACGAGTTTCAGAACGGGGCGCGACGGTCCAATTCAATTTGCGACGACGGATATCTAATTCGAAAAGATCACTAATTTATCACTACGAGTAGGATAACATACCTTTTTTTTTGTTGAGGCGGGAAAGAATGTTCCTTACCGCACACCCCGTCGTTCGGGGCAACGAACAGGGTAGTGTGGGGCCCTCACCCACTAAATAAATCCGCCGTGTGCCGCCTCTCCGCATGGGTTCGCGGGCCGCTAGAACTATGTTGCATTACTTCAGTGGTAGGATAAAATACCTAACCACCGAAGGAATGTAACATTTAACATTTTTTAACACAGTTCTAGAGGCCCGCCAATTAAAGGCGGAGAGACTGCACACAGCGGGTTTCTTAAGTGGGTGAAGGCCCCACACTACCCTGTTCGTTGCCCCGAACGATGGGGTGTGCGTTTAGGAATATTTTTTCCCGCCTTAACAAAAAAAAAGGATAGCATACCTAAGTGCTGAGATAAGAAAACCTGCATGCTTGAGATATTTGACGGGCCTCGTGGCGTAGTCGGTAGTGCAACACACTTCCGTGCACGAGGTCGTGGGTATGTGTTTACATAAAAAAATTAATATATATGTATTATATCTGTAATCTGGTACCCATAGTACAAGCGTTAAGCTTAGTTTGTGACCAGAGGACGTTGTGTGGAAATGTCCGAGAATATTTATTTATTTTTTATTTCCTAATCGGCAAAACTCTGCCAACCCACATTGGGCCAGCGTCTATGATTTCCTTTCAAATATTGGTTTAATTAGAAGGTAAAAGTGGACAAAAAATATAATAATAATATTTATGCATTTATGCATACTATGCAAAAATATTAACAAAGTGTTGCTTTGGGATAAACATAGGATACCTCTATACTTATCTAATAATAATATGATCATATACGTAACTACCGTTATTTGTTAGCGTGACCTTCTGTTCACAGAACATTTTTATTCTGTTAGTTAGACCGCTAGTCTTTAGTTTATGTGGTTTTGTCTTGCTAGGATACCACTATAAAATCTTACCCACAAAGTGGTATTTCACCACTGAACACCGAGTTTATTTCAAAAATATTTGTCAATTTATTTGAAATGTTAAAACCTTTAATTTATTTTTATTCGAGTCCTTCGAATGTTTTTTGATGTAAAATATCTAATGCGGAGGGTCAGATCGGCTGTTAGTGTGGCGACACATCGCCACGGCATGCTCCGCCACGTTGATTTATTTGATTATTTTTAACGGTATCTGCTGACGAAAGGATGTAACAAGGAAACATTACATCAATCAATTAACTAAGTTTTTTTTCCGTGTGACGCACAAGAAGGTTTCAGGTGTGGAAGTGGATGCATGAATCAAGCGTTTTCTCTGCGTAACATTGTGGAGAAGCATTAAAATTTGGCTAGAGGTCAAAGGGTTTTCTGCGGTTTTGTGGATTTGGAGAAAGCATTTGACATGGTTCTACGAAAGGAACATTGGGGCATTTTGCCAGAGCATGGTATTAACGGTAGACTGCTGCAAATGGTGCAGTATAATTACATAGACTGCAGGGCTTGTGTGTGACTAGATGATGGAATGTCGCCCTGGTTTAATGTAAATATTGGCACTAAACAGGGCTGCGTTCTATCAGCTACGCTGTTGATCATATATCTGGATAAATTTCTGCAAAGGTTGAATGAAATAAATATGGAAGTTTAGATGGGTGACTTAGTGGTTAACTCTGCTATATGCAGACGATCCGGTCCTATTTAGCGCAGTCTGCGACTGACCCAGGTCAACTTAGTGACAGAAGACTGTAAGAAAAGGGGCCTACGTGTGAATGTAAGCAAAACCAAAATAATGGTCTTTGAAAGAGGAGAAGCCAGAACAGATGTTAGCGCATCAATAGGCAATGGTATGCTAGAACAAGTGGATGAATATGTATATTTTGGATGGGAATTAAGTCGGGATGGAAAGTACACCACTGTTATACAGTAAATGTCGGAAATAGAGTGAACGGAGCATTGGGACAGCTTCTCAGCAGCTACCACCTCAGCCAGTAAACATATGCCACAGTAAACAACGCAGTGCTTGTCCCACTGTTGTTACATGGAAGCGAGAGTTCAGTATGCAATGCAAAAAGGAGTATAAGAGTAAAAAAGGTCGAAATGCGATCTCTGTGGAGAATCTGTGAACTGAGGCTGGTTGACCGCATTCGTAACAACGACGTAAGAGAGCGAGTAGGTACGAAAGAGAGTATTGGTGTAAAGATGTGAAACGGAATGCTTTGATAGTGGAAAGAATGCCGGACGAGCGACTGGTTAAGAAAATACAATGTGAAAGTGGATGAATGTAGGTACAGAGGGAGACCAAAACTCATCTACCTAGACCAAATTGACCGATTTGGTCTAGGAAAGTGGAGTCAGGAGTATCCGGAACCGGCAAGTGTGTATGAAGGGAATTATGAATGTTGAGGAAGCGAGAGATATACGTAATTATAGTCTTTTAGCACTCTGTTCTCTGTGCCTACCCTGCAAAGGAGATCGCGTGATGGTAAGTAAGTAATTAACTAATAACAAATTTAATTATAATTATATACTCAATCATAAAAATAGCTGGCGGTATTTAATCTGACTACGTGGTTCATCTGCGGTTCGTAAGATGGCGACCGATGCATTGTTTGTGAAACTGTCAGAAAACATAATATTATGACGTTATCACATAATCGTCCGTAAGCCGACTTTACAGACAACCATAATATAGTTTTTCTTAAATATTTTAAATGTAGTGGCAAAGTGCCCGCGTCGCGGTTTGTGTCTCAGAAAAACGGTCGACATTGTTAGTGTTGTGTGTAGGGCCCTTAATACTTTGCGGTCTGAAAGTGAAGGTAATTGAAGATACTCTCAGACAATATAACCGACGAACACCTGCTCTCGACCAGTCTATTCGTGACCACGGCTGGAGCAACTCAGCCGAAACGTCGAGGTTAGTCAAAATAATAGTATTTTGATAAGTTTAATGCGCGTATAGACCCGTTAAATGTGTTATAATGAATATTATGGCCATTCCCAATCTCCACATCACATTTGTCTTTACGACGTCTTACGACTTTAGGTCAGTGTGGTGGCTTAGCTGTCTAGAGCACCTCCCCCAACTTTTTATTTAAAAAATCTGGATATTATATTTTTTGTGCTATGTTTATTTCCTTTCATAAGCTATCGGTATTTTGTCCGTGTGGTGACGGACTAAGAACACAATTGTCACCTTTGTTGTTTTGTGTCTTGTTGTCATTCTTTCCCACGGGTGTCGTATGAGGCGACTAAGGGAAGTAAGCAATTATCATCCATTGCATGACTGGTGGTAGGGCTGGGTACCAAGTGGGAGTACTCACTTGGTATCGGGCGGGTTGGTACCACCATCTCCCGTGTGACCGGCCATGAAGCACATTGTTGCGTTTTGGTTGTAGCAGGAGATAGCCGTTTATTCTTTAATTTCATATCTGCGAAATGAAATGGTGAGCAGTGGCTTGACAATACTCTCGGTATAGTTGAGTCCATGAGCGACGGTTACCATTTACCATCAGATGGGACGTGGCTCATCTGCCACTAAATGTAATAAAAAAGATATATATATATATATATATATATATATATATATATATATATATATATATATTCAGTGGAATCCGTTTATAATGACATCGCAGGGACATAACAAATACGTCATACTAAGCAGACGTCATACAAAGCATTTTGTAGAAAATAAACAATCTCCTATTTTTGTTAGTATGTATTTGTTTTAATAGAGAGAAACAAAATCAATTACCCACCGAGACTCATAACAAAAAACAGCCTGCACGCGCCGAACGTCGTCGGGTATCACGTGACTCTCCCGAACACTGCCGAAGGTGTTAGGAATCATGGCGGTCACTATAACTGGACGTAATTTATTAAAAATGGGTCACATTAAGCGACATGTCACTATATGCGAAGTCATTATATCCGACTTAGTTATAAAGAATTTGATATGAAAACCAAACTTCGCTGTGTAATTACGTCATAATAAGCGATTGGTCAATATAGGCGGAGTCATAATAAACGGATTCTACTGTAAATCCTTTTATACTCAATATTTCAACAAAATAATTTCGATGTTTTATCATCTTATTTTTTATATTATATTAATTTAAAGTTATGTCATTTATTATTTCAATTATTATAAAAAAACGGGGAAAGTTTTCTTAGATATAGTAACACTGAAGTGAAACTGTCAAAACAAAACGGTAGTGCTTGCTTGGATGGAGAAGGTGAAAGGTTGTTAAAGTTTCAATGGTAACTTATCAGTTTATCATAGTGAGCAAGGTGTGACGAGTTCCGTAAATGTGTTCATAAATTAAAAAAGTGATAATAATTGTATTGAATAAAGAAATGGCTCAATCAATTTTATATATCACAGTCGCTCTTTTAACTTTTACATTAGTAAACACTCAAAATAAACCTAAGTTTTACCAAGAAAAGGTCAGTAATATAATTTTTTTTTTACTAGTCCAATTAATGCATATAGCAATGTAATTTACTAAATAAGTAAAATAAAATAATAAAGACTAGATAAAAGTTTTGTTTGAAAACATTTGCAACTACAGTGGTGGTAATCTAAAATAAATATCTACCTAATTTGTAATTCAGCATTGAAATTATTCTTGGATGTTATCTTATTTCCCATTGACTATATTATCTAAGTATGTAATAGAACTCTTTTTGTTATTAAAACAGTTTTTACTTCACTATTAGACTTTTTCAAACATATGGCCAGTGTTTTCTTTCATACTTTTTAAAACACTTTAATTTCCACTAATAAATAATGTAACCAGATTAAAATGCTATAGTACTGTAAAGTATATAAGGCCATTTTTAAATATACTTACTGCCTTACTAATAAATGTTGTATAACCTTTGAATAGTTACACAGTGTTTTGTCTTTGTCACTAATATGACAGTTTGAAGTTGAAAGAACGGAACAAAACACTGAGTAACTATTCGGAGCTTATACAATGTTTATTAGTAAGGGGGTTAGTGATTTTATACGGTATAATTAGAAAAACATCTCTTTCAAATATAAAAGTCTAGTATTTAACTGTGCGGGTGGCAAACAAGCATATGACCCACCTAATTGAAAGCTATAACCGCGGCGCTCTTACTCACCATACAAACAATAGGAGTACCTACTGTTCTTTCACACTGATTTCTGAGAGGGTGGTACTTTCACGATCAAGCGATAATAAGCAGGAGAATGATGAGGGAGTTTAGCCCTTCACCGCTCTCACTCACTATACTAAACACCACTGTTGGAGTAGCAAATGGTGCTCTCTGATCTTCTGTGAAAGAATTCCACATCCTCGGTCGAGCAAGTCCATTCATGCTGAGATAAGCTAGGTTCTACCTCCATATAACCACCTATGAAGAAAGAACTTAGCACTAATCGGACATAACGGCAATGACAATTGTGAGCTTCCATTATTTTGGTAAAATGTGCAACAAAAATAAATCATCCAATACAGAATAATTTATTAAATGTGCCAAACCAACTTAAATAACTAGTCATAGCTTGTTGATGGTAAGATTTTTTTTTCAGAACTTCCATGTAGCACAAGAGCTCACAGATGAGGATATAAGCGCCCTAGCAGCGATGAGTGATAAAAACCATTTCCGAAGTGTTTTAAATGAAATACTCATACCGAGAGTGGTTGGCACACCCAATCATGAAAAGGTTGGCAATTTCATTGTTAACCAAATGAGAGGTCTGGGTTGGGACGTAACAGAGAATGTATTCTCAGATCAAACACCAATCTTTGGAACGTTAAATTTTAAGAATATAATAGCTAAACTGAATCCTAACGCAGACCGATATTTGGTCTTAGCATGCCATTATGACAGTAAATATATGAGAGAGCATGATTTCGTTGGTAAGTGCAAATTTTACTGCTTCTTTATAATATCTTATGCAAATAATATAGAAACTGATTTTACTGTTACTTCAATAGCGTTAGGGAATCATTTGTGTAGCTGTTTCTAGTCCTGATGTACTTTTTGCCACTTCCTTATAAGTAATAATTATTATAAATAATATTCTGTAAATAAATTTTTACTAAAAGTTTTTAAAACTAGCTGCTAGCCACAATTTCGTCTGCATGGAATTTAGTTATTTTCTTTTTCTATGCGGAACCCTAATTATTTTATCAAAATGAAAATTGCTTAAGTTACTCTTTATAGCATCAGCTTTCTCTCAGTGAAAGTCACATCCAAACCGAACCGATCCAGCCGTTTAGGAGATTAGCCCAAACAAACATACAGAGAAACAGAAATGTTAAAACATGTTTTCTATTATAAGTAATATATATTATATATATTTCACACGGATTTACTTCTATTTAATTTTTTTGTATAGACTGATAGATGGATTTCAGAGTAGTGTTAGCTATAGGCTATAGAATAGCAACTATAAGATTGATCTATTTTGAGGGGTAGGCACAGTTAAATATGGCCAAAATTCGTCCTTAAAGTAATTAGATAATAATACTTAGTGCTTTTTATTCTTTTTTAATTTACAGAGAGGTTAAGCTGCCTATACTTCCTTAAGAGTGAAGTGATATTAACTGCAGCATGTACCACCATAATATTCTAAACCTTATTATTTTAGGCGCAACGGATTCAGCAGTACCGTGTGCCATGATGATAAACTTGGCGAAGGTAATGTCCTCAAAATTAGAAGCTTTAAAGAACAGCCGGCTGAGCCTTATGTTTATATTCTTTGATGGAGAGGAGGCCTTTAGACAATGGGGCCCCACTGACTCTATTTATGGAGCTAGATACTTAGCCAGTGATTGGGAGAAGACTGTATATAAGGATGGAGCTAATCATCTTCAAAGAATGGTAAGATTGATTGTTATGTTGAAACTTTTTTGTATTGATTAGATGTGACCATAAAAGATGAAATATTTGAATTATTACGTCCATAATCACATCGAATCTTCATCACCTGATAAATATCCCCCCTAAGGGAACACCACAAGTAGTCCCGAGCCTCTGTTAATTTTACGATAAAAAAAGGAAATAATCGGGATGAGAATTATTTTACCTACTTTTAAGTTGGAACACATCACATAAAAAAAATAAACGTTATGATCGGATTAGTTTCGGAGTTCATCGCGGACAAACACTGTGACTGGGAATTTTTATATATATTAAACTATTATAAAGCTTTAACAGAGCTATGTCTGTTCATATCAAAAGATTTAAAAAAAATACTGTATATTATAATATACTTACTTATCATCACGCCATTTCCCTTACGGGGTAGGCAGAGAGAACAAAGTCCCAAGAGGCTCTATTCTTGCATACATCTCTCGCTTCCTCAACATTCATAACTCTTCACACACGCTCGCCGGTTTCGGAGACTCCTGACTCCACCCTCCTTCAATACATGACCGATTTGGTCTAGGTAGGTGAGTCTCGGTCTCCCCCTGTACCTACATCCTTCCACTTTCGCATTGTATATCTTCTTAACCAGTCGCTCGTCCGGCATTCTTTCCACATGTCCGAACCATCGGAGCATTCCCTTTCGCATCTTTACACCAATACACTCTTTCATACCTACTCGCTCTAATATAAACCTTATTACCTTAAAATATAAACCTTATTTAAGGCATCTCAAAAAGCAGAGCATCTCAAAAAGCGCTCTTTTTTTTAGACTTCGTTACTATTTTTCTGTTTGCTCGCACATCACGCAATATACTGAACGGATTTTGGTGAAACTTTTTGCTTGATAGCTCTTGATTAGTCTTAAAAACTGATACTTACCTTTACATTTTATACCGCTGCTATATCGGTAAACTGAAAACTAGCTGCCACGGATCCGCGGGCAAAGCTAGTATTTTATAAATTGAGTTTCAGAACTTCAGACCGTTATACAGGAATTAAAAACTTGTACCTAAAATCGAAACAAAAATAAATCTAATAGGTGTATGTGAATGACCGCCAAAGAAGTCAAAGAACTAGTTCGCGCCATTTTTGATTGCGTTACTAGTCAAAACAGTGACGATGCTAACAATTCCACAATATCCTGTCCTGTTATTCTATAACATTGAGTTATATTCTATAATCAATGGTCATCAAATAGAGCTGGCAAGCGTGTTACCCTTGTTGTTAAATGTACCGATTAATGTCCTAACTGGATTTTGATATTGCCATGGCGATCAACTGGCCATTTTCGTGAGATTTAGTATTTTAGAATAGGTATTTGTAAGTGGTTACGGGCATTCTTCTCTTCTCAAGATATGTTATACATGAGGAAGGGTCCTCACATTGCGAAAATGTGAAATCAAAAATGACAGTCACGAGCAGCATTTGAACCTGCATCTCCTGGATAACCGTCCTAGATGCTTTGCCAATTCAGCCATCGGGACAATTGCTTGGGACTGAATTTCGATAGAACATTCGTTCTTAATGTCTTGGATGACGCTGTTATATGGATAAAGGAATAAGGAAGATCTCGCGGATCGATAGAAAAACAGGCTAGAGAAATAGTATATAAGATAATTGATGTCTGTCGGGTATTACGATGGTGGAGGATTACTGGTGTACGATGGTTATAGGTTATATTATTATATTGATAGATCAGAAGGTTCGCAAAGTAATTTGGTGTAAAGTAGCGCGTAGACATTGTTTAGTGATCTATCACTGGATTATAACACGCCCTCCACTGCAGAGATCCGGCAAGTTCAACAGCTTTATCTTTATAATCGAATTGTTTACTTACATAATTGTGTTTACAATAACAAATGTTTGGACGTTGTTGAATGAGCAACTGCGCTTACGCACTCGTAGTTTGTGTTATCATTTAGATCAGTGGCTCTCAATCTTTTAGTTATAGAGGGACCATTTGAAAAAAAAATTTTTTTAACATGGATTACCAACTGTTTGCAGGTATCATATATAGTAAATATAGGTTTATGAAGGCTTCTTCTATTTACTTATTAATATAACTTTGTATAAAACTGTAGATATTCTTATAATGTGATTTTTGGAATTATATAGGGGTTCTAGTTACAATGAGACTCAAAAAATTGCTTTATGCTAACTATTATAAACAGAGCTGTGTTTGTACATTTAAGATATTTGAGAATAATGACAGTATTAAGTCTAATATAAAAATCTAAAAAAGACATGTTTTGGGTTCAAACACGCCTATATATATATATATATATATATATATATATATATATATTTATAGTAGTATATATATATATATATATATATATATATATATATATAGTCATATAGGCGTGTTAGAACCCAAAACATGTCTTTTTTAGATTTTTTGTCAGTTATTTATCTACTGTAGGTACTAGTGATGTAACGAATGTTCGCATTCGCGAATATTCGCCTGTTTTTCACCAATTCGCATTCGTATTCGCATGAAACGATGCGAATGTTCTGCGAATATATTTAGTACATTGAAAAGTTACATTTAGGGTTGCGTTTTTCAGAGGACGCAATTTTATTTTTTTGATGTGTGATTTTTGATGAACCAGGCCCCAGGATCCCGTCTGAGCCCCAGGCTCAGACGGGATAGCCGCCCGGGTGCTGGCCCTGGCTCTGGACTACCTGGAGACCCTCCTCAGGGGACTGTTCGACGCGTGCCTAGCGTCCGGACGGTTCTCTGACTGCTGGAAGGACGGGAGGCTGGTACTCCTGCCGAAGCCGGAGCGAATGCAACCTAGCCGAGGTGTTCGGTTTAAACATGGGTGACTGACAGTGACACTAGATGTCAAACCCGTATGATATTTTGCGCGCGCTTATTTGAAAATCAACATTCGCGTTCGCGAATGCTTATAAACTAACATTCGTTACATCGCTAGTAGGTACGGATTATGATGCAACTTTTTATTTGATAGCTTGATTAGACTTAAAAAGTAGTATATACATTTTATCCCGCTACTATACCTATCGGGAACGGTAGCGATTGCAATCGCGACATTGCGGATGCACTATGCCTTAAGCGCTCGTATTAGTTAATAGTAACTTAGACGATTTTAAGTGCTATAGGTATAATAAGCCTATTAAATAAATATTTAATTTGAATTTTGAACCTGAGATCGAATCCAAAAACTAACTTTCGAAAAAAAAGAAGAGGCTAGACCTCCAGTTGCGACTGGTGTTGTGCGTCGTTCTGTATTTTCATTGTCACTTGTTTAATGTTTTTAGAATGTCTTTGCGGACCACTTTAGGTGCTATTGATCACTAGTGGTCCGCAAACCACCGGTTAAGAACCACTGATTTGGATTAAACAGATAGGTATTCAAAATTACGGCTGATGAATAATTCTTATTTAAATTTAAACTTACTATCCAAATACTAGTTATCAATTCATATATTTTGATGTCGCCATAATTATATTATTATCAATAATTACTGACAATAAACAGGACTCATTTACGACATACATAGATAGTATAGTATAATTTATTATGTAGAAATATTATGTTCTCACGAATGTAATTTTAACTGCCTCTGTGGTGCAGCGGTAGTGTAAGCGACTGCTGATCATGAGGTATTGGGTTCGATCCCAAGGCCGGGCAGAGCTTTTTCTTAAAAAGAAATATTCTGAGTAGCGCCCGGAGTTTGAAAATGTGTGTGTGAATAATAATTTTTATTTTCACATTTAAAAGGTACAGAACATAAAATACGCTGGCCCCTAAACTAGCATAAGCTGTGTTTCAGGGACCAGTGCCTTCGTTTTACAATATTTCGATAACAAACAAAATTATTACAATTATTGTCTTTAATGTATACGTGTGATTATGTTGATAAGTGTGTCTGTGTTTGTGTGTGTGTGTGTGTGTGTGTGTGTGTGTGTGTGTGTGTGTGTGTGTGTGTGTGTGTGTGACCTGACTTTTTATACACATCTTCTGTTGAGTGTTTATATGACAAGTGCAACAACCTTCAATAAAGCCCGCTGTGCTCTTTCAACCACAATCAGTTGAGTCTTGCCTGTGCCTCCCGAAACGCAGATGCAATACCTGACTAGGCACTCACACAGTGCCTGGTATGTTGTGATTAAGGTTTTAAAACTTGCCACACTTCGTATCTTTTTAAAAATAAAAAAAATCAAGTTTCTTTTTCTGGAAGCCAATGCCACTGTGTGAATACTCCAGTCAAGTCTTCCATCTAAAGTTATCCCTAAATATTTTATAGAGGTAACCGGTGATATCGCCTTGCACGAACAGCTCGTTGTATTTTGCATGCGATTACATGGGTACACGTGAATTTTAATGGAAAAATTTTGGCTCGGTGCATTTATGTAGGATCTACTAAAACATATATATTTCGTTTTTGAGATGTTTAATGATAGCAGACTATTTTCGAGCGATTGTGTAACCCAAGACAGACCTCTCTCAGCGACAGCAGGGACCCGTTCCCACGTTTTTTCGTGACATATTAGGACAGCATCATCCGCAAACATGTAAAACTCGATGTTAGGTAAATTGATTTTGAACAGTTCATTGAGATATACAAGGAATAGAATTGGAGAAAGAGTACTACCTTGAGGAATACCGAAAGTACTGGTAATAGTGTCACTGATGTGTTGATCTACACGGATACTGGACTCGATTTCTTAAACTAAACACAGTACTTTCAACTTCATGAGGATCTGTTGGAGTAAATTGCATAGTCTCTAGGTGAGGCCTTCGTTTTTGCTAAACATGCCAGATCCTGTTCACTGCTATTCATTTGAATTAGCATATCGTGTGCTAAAGTCTCTCCTATAGATGTGAAATATCTGTTAACGGTATTTATTGAACCTACTGGTGTATTGTCTATATGGAGTTCCCGAGGTGCACTTTTCCTAGAATCAATATTACATATTTCTTTGATTGTTTTCCAGGTCTCTTTTATGTTATTCTCATGTTTAGCTAGCCTTTTTTGCTAATAATCCTTTTTAAGGTTCTTAATAATGTTGTTACATATATTTACATACGTTCGATAGTTACGTTTATGTATCTCACTATCGGGAAATCTTTTGCATTGCGCGTGTAATCGATCTCTTTTGCGAATAGATTTAACCACTCCCATTGAAATCCACGGTTTTAAGGGCTTGAGACGATTGGGTAGCAGTTTAACCTGGGTGTTGTTTTCAATAATCGATTGCAGTTTGTTTGTCAAAATACCAGCCGCTGCTGGTATTTCGCTACGTTGGCGTTGTAAATTAATAAAAAATAATTACGTGGGACTTAAACATAGTTGGCGAACCGTGGGTGTGTAATACCCCTTCGGGGATACAGGCGTGATACAATGTTCTGAAATGTATGAAAAAAATATTTTGTTTTTTTCTTCGTGAATTTTTCCATTGTTTTAGGTATTCCGAGTGGTAATAGATTCTGCCGTTCTTGAGTTACTTACCCAACTTTGTTTTATTTATTTTAATACTAAGGCATTCACGCGACTTCGCGTTATAGTTATAAATCCATTTTGGAGAGGATTTGCGTAAAATCCTTTCAATGCTCATCTACACTACCTAGCCCCAGGAGTTTAGGCTGTACATTAATTATTACATTACAGCATTACATTGTTGTTTTATATGTAGATATTAATACTAAATATCTCCATTGCGTTCCATTGAAAATTGTAATATTATTGAAACTAACGTGGTCTAAATGTTTCACAAATAGATAAAACTAATGCATTTTATAAACTTACTGAGATATGTATTGAGTTAATTCAAATAAAACATTGAGTTATATGTATGTTATATGTAGGTTATATGTATACATCAATGAAATAAAAAATATGATGTTTTTTCTAATTCGTTTTGTAATTCCGACGACGTTATCACAAATTTAGAAGAATTCGGCTACTGATAACCTTTACACGCTTTATTGGAATAATTTATTTCTTTGTTGATTGTCTCTAACGGGTGAACGACGCACGACGCACGAGGCGTATACCGCGGTTTCAAGAATAATAATTTTACTCGTGGCTTGCTGAAACAAACAGTAATTTAGTAACGAGACAAGTAAACATTAAAACAATACATATGAGCCACGAGTCAGCCCTTGTGATGAAAAACGAAACGTTAGAAGAACTTTCGTTTCGCTTTAATGTAATTGGTCGCCTGAATCATGCGTCGTTATCTTGACCAATCTAGACTCACGCGTACTTCCGACTAATCAGAATGAAAACGCAAAACGAATGTGATATATTACACGGGCGAGCTTTACCGACAGGCCGTAAGACCGCGGTTTTTATTTTTTATTTATTTTTATTTATTGTACTGGCAGGCTAGTCACAGCCCATCTGATGATAAATGGTAACCGTCGCTCATGGACTCAACTATACCGAGAGTATTGTCACGCCGCTGCTCACATTTCATTTCACATATATGAAATGAAAGAATAAACGGCTATCTCCTGCTACAGCCAAAACGCAACTATTTGCTTCATGGCTGGTCACACGGGAGATGGTGGAACCAACCCGCTCGGGCCCGATGCCAAGTGAGTACTCTCATTTGGTACCCAGCCCTACCACCAGTCATGCAATTGATGATAATTGCTTACTTCTCTTAGTCGCCTCATACGACACTCGTTGGGAAAGGTGGTGACAATTATATTCTTAGTCCGTCACCACACGGACGGTTTTGACCGAATTGTATCGACGGCTGTTGTATTATCTCTATCTGATAAGACTAGTGCCCTCGGAAGCGCTGTTGATATTCGGCTATTCCATAACCTGTAGGGGAAAACGATATTTCACACGATGGATCTGTCGTGGCTACTTCTTAGAATTGTCACTTTATGTTGTGCTACTACGAGATCCGGCCGTTTGTGGCTACTACGGGATCCGGCCGTTTGTGGCTACTACGGGATCCGGCCGTTTGTGGCTACTACGGGATCCGGCCGTTTGTGGCTACTACGGGATCCGGCCGTTTGTGGCGATTGCAATCGCGACATTATTGCTACGGCTTCATTTACCTCAAGCGCTCGTGTTAAATAATAGCAAACTTTTCTCGATTTTAAATGCTGTAAATAGGCCAATGAAATAAGGATCTTTTTTAACTAAATTGAATTGCATTTCTTGGCAACATGTGTTAGACTAGCTAGACAAATAGGTAGTTACAACATTGTCAAAGTCCCGTAGACATATTGAAGAGACGGTAGCAAATATGAATGGGCCCGTGATGGTGACTCAAAGATTACAAATGAGATAATTAATTCTTATCCGGGTTTTGATTTTGAATCATACTTAATACTATAAATGTTAATGTGAGGCCGTGTGGGGCCGGCTTTAGAATTGTCCCACCCCTCTCTACCCACGGGAGTCGTAAGAGCCGACTGAGGGGATACCGGGGGAGTGGACAGCAGCACTCCCTCGAGTATTAACAACATCCACTGCGATCGCCAACCCGCCTGCCAAGCGTGGCGATTACGGCATTATCCCCCATGACGGGAAGGCTTGTTATGGCGTTGTCTTGGGGAGGCCTATGTCCAGCAGTGGACTTTGAAAGGCTGATGGTTGGATGGATGGAATGTAAGTTTGTTTGTCACGCTTTCACGCGAAAACTACTTAACCGATCATCATGAAACTGTACACATATTCTTGGAGGTAAGATTAGAAGTAACAATAGGATACTTTTACTAAAAATATTTTTTTACGAAAGATAAAAAAATTGTTTGTCATTTCAAGGGTTGCTTTGTTTATTTTTATGAGATTCCTCGCGGGCGAAGTCGCGGGTAACAGCTAGTACTCTATAAGTATAAACAATTAATCATTTGTGACGTATACATAGATATTATATTTTCATAATAATGATTAACTTTTAACTGGAAAACTACTAAATTATTTACTTTGACTGCCTCGGTTGTGCAGCGGTAGTGTGTGCGACTGCTGATCATGAGGTCGCCGGGTTCGATCCCCGAGTCGGGCGGTGCTATTGAGATTGTTCGTGAAAAGAAAAATTCTCAGTAGCAGCCCGGAGTTTGAAAAATGTGCCCGGTAGACGGCAATAGGCTCTCCCTATTACGTGGGACTTAAAAATGTAGTTGGCGAACCGTGGGTGTGTAATACACCTCTGCCTACCCCTTCGAGGATACAGGCGTGATACTATGTTCATTTACTTTTAATGTCATGGGTAATATATTTGATATCCGTCCATCCATCCATCCATCAGCCTTTCATCGTCCACTGCTGTACGTAGGCCTCCCCAAAATGGGAGTTTTACCATAATCGCCACGCTTGGCAGGCGGGTTGGCGATCGCAGTGGATGTTTTTAGTACACAGAGGAACGCTGCTGCCCGGTCCCCCGGTAATCCCTTAGTCGGCTTTTACGACCTACAGGAAAAGACGGGGTGGAGCTATTCTTGGTGCCGGCCCCACACTGCACTATATATTAGATATAATATTATCTAATTAAAACAGATGGACAGGGTTGCTATTCCCCACCTCCGAAGGAATGTAACATAGTTCCAGTGGCCCGCCAATAAAGGCGGAGAGACGGCACACGGCGGGTTTATTTAGTGGGTGAAGGCCTCACACTACCCGGTTCGTTACCCCGAACGACGGGGTGTGCGATTAGGAACAGTTCTTCACGCCTTAAAAAAACTTACAATTATGGGTTTCTTCGATACGGTAGGTAAGCACTAAGAAAGGATTTTACGCAAATCCTATCCAAAATGGATATTTCATCTATCTCTATGACGCGAGCAAATCGGTGGGTAATGCCCTAGTAATATTATAAATGTGAATGTTTGTATGGATGTTTGTCAATCAATCACGCCAGAACCGCTGAACGGGTCTGGATGAAATTTAGCACAGAGAGACATTATGGTCTGGAATAGCAATTAGGCGTTTTATTCCTGAAAAATGTACCTACGGTTCCTGTGAGATAGATTTATTGTTGTTTATTTCAGGGCAAGGGATCGAAATGATTTATATGTACGAGTATATAGACATCTCTGAACACAAAACTTTTACTTTTCATCGGGGTGGCTTTAAGCTTGTCTGACACTAAAAGCTATATCTTATTTTATATTTAACTTAAATGCTATACGTTTTCAAAAAATGCTATACGTTTTCAAAAAATGCTATACGTTTTCAAAAAATGCTATAAGTTTTCAAAAAATGCTATACGTTTTCAAAAAATGCTATTCGTTTTCAAAAAATGCTATTCGTTTTCAAAAAATGCTATACGTTTTCAAATAAAAAACAAAGCCTTTAAAAACGATAGGTAGATATTTATTTGCCGCCGGCGGACCACTGAAGGAATATAATATGATTCGGACGGCATACGGGTTTCTTTAGTGGGTGAGAGCCCCACACTACCCTGTTTATTGCCCCGAACGACGGGGTGTGCGGTTAGGTAAATTTTTTCCCGCCTAAACAAAAGAAAACGTAGATATTTATTTAGACTATTTTTTCAGGACGTTATGCTTCTTTTGGACCTACTGGGGGCTTCTGATCCAGTATTCTTCAGCTACTTCCAATCCACCGAGAAATGGTATGTGCGGCTCGCAGTGGCAGAGCAGCGGCTTGCGGAATTAAACCAGTTCGAGGGCTACTCCAAGGGGAAGGTTGAACAGACTTACTTCAGATTGAGAAGCTCCGGAGCGCTGATCGAAGATGACCACATACCTTTTATGAGGAGAAGTGAGTGTACTTTTATTTACATTGAATATCCTTTACTTCTTTAATGCGGATTGCTGTAGTGATGGTAAGTGAATAGGTACAGTAGCCTAGCGGTAAAACCAAGGACTGCAACGGCAGTGGTATCACAAAACATCGTGAGGAAACCTGCATGCTTGAGAGATTTTCTCGGCGGCTTCTGAAGTCTGTCAACCTGCATTGGGCCAGCGTGGTGGACTTTGGTCTAATCTCTATTACCCATGCCCAATAGTGGGATAGAAAAAGGGTTGTAATACAATTTAGAAGCACATACCTGCTTGCTGTGTAAGTGTTTCTAATTCTTGAGTACCGGCGTTTCGCTCACGAGGAATGCGCCGCGCTCGCGAAAGAAGTATTATTTCCTTCTCAGTATAAAAGTAATGTAGTTTTCATAGACCAAGTTATTATTTATGATTGTTTATTTACCTCTAGCAGTTGTGAGCGGCCTCGTCCTGTGGGATTTAGTTTTATACCTTTATAAATAAGAAACCCTTTTATTTTTAAGAAAAACTTTTTCCGACATCCTATGTAAATGAAATAAAGCCTATATTTTGCTTCAAATCAAGCATTGGAATAATTGTTGCCCACGGGATAATCGATACACGCGCGACATTTTTTTGCAGCGGCGTCGGGAGCTTGGCGATTTAATCATGCGACCTATTGGCAACTATTTAACAGAGTAGGGATTCTGGGCAAACGCGCGCTTTTTAAGTTTACGGATATCGTATCCGGCACAATCGAATATGCGACTTTACAATTTATTTATTTATTTAATCGATTACATCGTAACATAATGTACTCGTGTTTGTGAGCATTTCTAGCAGTGATAATGAAAAGCAAAAGTCACGACGGCGAAGGGTATGTAAGGAAAGAATGAATTCTTTCGAATATTACAACGCCAAAGAATTTAAAAATCGATGCAGCATGACGAAAGCTGTGATAATGTTACTGGTGAACATGATTGAGCCTAAAATAAGACCGTTCACGTTGCTGAACAAATCCATCAGTGCCTTGGAACAAGTGCTTCTAACAGTAAGTTTCTTTGCTAAGGGAGCATTCCAAAATTCTGTTGCAGATCACATAAGAAAGTTCATAAGGCTACTGTAGAACAATAAAAGTGTCAGCAGCCATTGCATAACTTAGGCCTTAATTTATTTCAATGCCCAGTACAGAACAAGATCGCAATAAGATAAAAAATGTTTTTTGATGTGTAACATCTAATGCGGAGGGAGGGTAAAATTGGCTGTTAGCGTGGCGACGCTTTTATTTTACTTGTCCCGTTCAAATCCTGCAAGTTAAATTTGCCACACTTCCCGGTTTCCGATTGAGCTGAAAAGACAATGCCGAAAACCAGACTATATTGTGCCCGTCGTGCGTCTTAACTATCTAAACATAAAAAATCGTCTTTTGAATAATGATGTTATATGTATTTATTTCAGTCATAAGCGAAGTGGGGTTTCAAAGTTATAAAAAAAAGATATACATATTATTAAATTCGAAATAAGCGGAACTGCCATATTTATTGGAAGGCTTGGATAGTCAATGTCGCCAGTTTATTACTATACCCCTTTTTAAAGCCAGATGGTATCTAAGAATATTGATATGAAATACCTAAATAAAATAAAACCCACATGAGCTCCTATTATAATACTTAGTATTAGTCGAAGATTATTTTATGAAATCATAATTATGAAGTTTTGTTTTAATTAAAAATATAATAACATTTATTATCTTTTTCTAAAAATATTTTGGGATATATATTGCTATTTTACTAGCAACCCTTATTGATTTTAATTTGATTGACAATTTGACATGATTTGACATTTGTACTGCCGATAACGTGTTATGTACGTTTATGTGTTGCTTCATTTGTGGAAAAGCAGTGGTTTTTTTATTATTGTTCAGTGTTTACTTTAACGTTGAGTACAGCAAATTCTCCATTGAGTAATTTAAAAAAAGAGCGTGACGTCGTGTGAGATAGACTTTTTAGTGGTACTAAGACCAGGACTTGGAATGTAATCTAGATCCAGAGTAGTTAGCCGTAGCATTATATCCTATCTATATTTCTTACATAGGTACTCTAAAATACTATTAATACTACATTTTATACTATAATAGAATAAAAGATATGGATTTCAACGCATAATATATAACCTATATACTAAAAACATACTGAAAAATTAAAAGTCAGATTTCTCTAAACTCCCATTAGATATCTTAATGATATTTTTATAAAGACCCTGAGTACATTTACAATGTTCTACAGTTAATTTGGTTAAGACGCAACAATAGCCCCACTCTCATAGAAAAATCGGCATTCCCCTTTACACGTATATGTATATCGCGTGACAATGCATTATTATGATGACATAGAGCTGATCTGATGATGAAGCTGGAAGGTGGACATAGGAGCTCTATAATGAAAAAGTGCAACCTTATCCGAGTTTGGACTCGATTGATTTGAGCGTACTTTGTACTTTGTCTTTAGTAGTATCCAAGGTCTGATGAAACGTATGATTCGTCTTGACGAGTACTTTGTCTCTAGATGATATCCAGGATCTGATGATGGAGCTGGAAAGTGGCCACAGTAACTCTGTAATGAAATGACGCAACCCCATCGAGTTTATACTCATTTGATTCATCTTGATGAGTACTTTGTCTCTAGATAGTATCCAGGGTCTGATGATGGAGCTGGAAGGTGGTCATGGATACTCGGTAATTAAATGTCGCAACTCATCGATTTAGAGCTAGTTTCAGTTATCTTGAATAGTACCATACTCCTATTGATATTCAGCGTCTGATCATGGAGACGGATGGCCATGGGCACTATGCTATAAAACGCCGCAATCCCATCAACTTTGGAATTGTTTGATTAATTTTGACAAGTATTTCGGTCCTAGATAATATCCAGGGCCTGATGATGATGATTTATGGCCATTTCCGTTATTTTACACATGTCATAATTTTATACAAGTACACATTGAAAAAGTTATGATTATTTTATTTCTACAAAATAATTTCGATGTTTTCACATCTGCTAGACGTACCGCGACGTATTTTTTTTTTTACTTCTAGTTAATTTCCTAATGTTATTGGAGCAGTTGATTGTACTCATAAATACAGTTTCCTGCTGGTTCTCGAGCTGAGTTATACAGAAATAGAAAAGGATATTTTGCCTTAACATTCAAGTCAAATGTGACGCAAGCATTAAAATTTTATATGTAATTTGTCGGTGGGCTAGATCTGCACATGATACAACAATATTTAATGATTCTTATCTTCCTAGGGCTGATTTTTAAAGTGGTATCTATGGCCGCGATTAAAGTATTGGGAGATAGCAGTTATCCATGCAGATCATATCTATCCCGGCGCAAAATATTATACCGATTGTCGAACAGTTCAAAATCAAAAATACTATGATTCAGATTAGTTTCAGTTAAGCATATCATTTGCCGTGTGGGGCCGGCTTTAGAATTGTCCCACCCCTCTCCACCCATGGGAGTCGTAAGAGCCGACTGATGGAATTCCGGGGGAATGGGCAGCAGCACTACTTCGACTATTAAGAACATCCACTGCGATCGCCAACCCGCCTGCCAAGCGTGGCGATTACGGCACTATCCCCCATACTTGGGGAGGCCTATGTCCAGCAGTGGACGTTAAAAGGCTGATGGATGGATGGATGGAAGCATATCACATCATAAGCACTGTTGAGAACATTTAAAAAAACATTAATTTTAGACCTTATACGATTTACATTCTGATAGTAAATTAACATAAACAAGGCTTGAATTAAACCTAATAGGTAGAACAAAATTTCAACAAGCACATACTTTTATTTACCTTTTATCAGTGTTTCAAGAAGTAATAATATAGGTAATATCGGTATTTACTCGGCGGAAAATTTTCGTTTATTTGCGCGGCATTTAATCTTAAACGTCGATTTCCGGCTCTGTCTAAGGCTAATAATAACCTTTCGATCGTAGAAAATACGTGACATGAAAATAAACTATAAGTACGGGTTGTACGGTGTACGGTCGGAATTAAATTAACGACCTTCGCAGATCGTTCAATATGGCGGCTTCTGTCGGCGAATAACATAGGCGAATAATAATTTGTATCCCCCTCTACTTGCTGCCCTAGTTACAAATCATTCATTTATTTAATAAGCCAAATTGATTATTAAATTAACTAAAGTTGTTACCTGGACTTTTGGTAGGATAATAAGCAACTTTTTTCAGAAATTATTTTTATTCGTTGTCCATCTGTCGTCCACGAGTTTTGATGATTTGTAGAGATAAGCAAAAAGTCTTCGTTATACAAGCTCTTGTAACCATAGTGGTATGCCCAGCATGAATGGGCCGGCTCGATCAGGGAAGTACCTACCATCATCTCACAGGAGATCAGCGTGGAACAACGGCCTTCTCATCCTCTCCTTAGTATCCTACCTATCCTCTCCTTATTTTTCAATTTGTTTTGAGATTGGATATAATTATGTATTGTTACTACATCAATGGCGTGTCTAAATTGCTTTATAGCTACCAAGGCACGCGTGCAAGATTCGCCATCATCGACACACGTGCCTCTGCCTATGTAGATACAGATAAGTACTATGGACATAGTTTCTGAAAAACGTTCCAACCCACAATGTCAAGTTTCGAAAAAATTGAGTTTTTAGTTCAATTATCCTATTACCATTTCACATTTTACATAATCGAGTATATATCTTATACTCGATTATGCAAACTGTTAGATAGTAATACTAAAATGAAAACAAAGCATCACGCCTGTATTCCCCGAAGGGGTAGGCAGAGGTGTATTACACACCGACGACTCGCCGGCTATGTTTAAGTCCCACGTAATAGGGGGCGAGCCTATTGACGTCTACCGGGCACATTTCCAAACTCCGGGCTGCTAATGAGAATTTTACTCATTTTAGGAAAAAGCTCAATAACATTGCCCGACCCGGGGATCGAACCCGAGACCTCAAATTAACTAAAAACTCAATTTTCTCGAAACTTGACATTGTGGGTTGGAACGTTTTTCAGAAACTATGTCCTCACTATATAAATAAAAGTTAATTGCCGAAATGCGCGTAACTTCCGTACGACTTCATCAAATTAAATATTTTTTTTTTTGTGTTCGTTATTGTCAGCACAAGGTTTGTATAAGAGAAAATTAAAAAAAAACTAACAGTTTTTTTTTTTAATCTCATAATATGAAAAGTGGGTGAGTGAATGAGACAGAAGACTGTGAGTTACTTTCGATACATCAAACGTGTCTGGAATTATTGATAGTCTGACTGATTAGATTTTACCGGAAGTGTTAGGTTTCCTTAGTTCACAACTGTGCACCACCCGTGTGAAGCCGAGGCGGGCATAATAATTCACGGAAAGTAAATATGGCGGTACGAAGTTCGTCGGGTCAGCTAGTATTATATAAAACAATTAAACAGGTCTTAACATAGATAAGTATAGTATATACATATCTATAGGTCTTAACGCGTATGTATAGGTGGAGTACTTTATTTACTGTCGACGTTTCGACTGGGTTGTTCCAGCCGTGCTCACAGGCACGGCTTTGCCCATCACCAAGGTGTATACATACATAACATACGCGTTAAGACCCTTTTGATTATTTTATGTAGTTATGAAACGCGATAATTTAAAATCTTATACTACAACTAGCCTTTGCCCGTCCCTAAAGCTAGTTTTTAGGTTATACATACCTATCTCAGGTTCCCGATATAGTATAAAATGTACCTATGCCATTTTTTAAAACTAATCAAGAGCTACCAAATAAAAACATCATCAAAGTCCGTTCAGTAGTATTTGCGTGACGCGCGAACAAACAAAAAATATTATTTTGTGTTCAGACACGCCTATAATTATAGCCTAACACAGTATTTTTTTTCTCTAATATCTTAAATATACAGACATAGCTCTGTTACGGCTATACATATAATAGTTAGGATATTAGTTCAATATCATATTTTATCAATGCTTTTGGTTACATTCTTAGAATATTTTACGGTGTTCTGAGATCAAAGTGAAAGCAGGATCTGACATTGAGACTTTAGCTGTTCAATGTTCATACATTTACCGTTTACGTACACCTCAAGGTTAAACGAAATTAGAGTGGACAGGACCTACATATTAGCTAAGAAGGTGCACAGATGGCGTAGTGGTTTAAATACCGGCCTCCCGTCCGAGTATTGTGTGTCTGATTCCCACACAGGACAACTCTTTGTGTGATCCACAAATGGTTGTTCTGAGTGGGTGTACTATGTGTCCGTGAAATTGTATGTATGTAAAGTCGACGGCCTCTGTCTGACGGGCCTCGTGGTGTAGTCGGTCGTGCAACCGACTTCCGTGCACGAGGTTGTGGGTTCGATTCCCACTCAGGACAATTATTTGTGTGATGAACACACATATTTGTACTGTACCTGGGTGTTTTCTGTCTATTATAAATGTATGTATTTACAAAAAAAAAGTGATATATGTATTATATCCGTAATCTGGTACCCATGGCACAAGCGTTAAGCTTAGTTTGGCACCAGAGGACGTTGTGTGAAATCACAGTGTGTGTGAAATCACACAACGTCCTCTGGTCCCTAACTAAGCTTAACGCTTGTGCTATGGGTACCAGTTAACGGATATAATACATATATTACTTTTTTTTTGTAAATACTTAAGTACATATAATAGATAGAAAACACCCAGACGCAGTACAAATATCTGTGTTCATCCAGCAATTAAAGTCCTGAGTGGAAATCGAACCCACGACCTCGTGCACGGAAGTCAGCTACATTACCGACTACGCAACGAGGCCCACGCCACGGAGGAAAGTGCCTGAAAACAGGGTTCGTGGTCTCCAGAGTTCATGCAACACTTGCTATTAAACCTTTTTTCATTGGGGAATACCATACTGCACGTCTGATGAACGATAGGGGTAGACTAATATGATATTTTTCGGACTCGCAGTCGCAATTTTTTGTTCCGAAATACCTATAAATAACGGCGATCCCCTTGTCATCCATGCGACTATCCTTAATTAGGGACACTTCTGACAGATGTGGCACATCATATTTCAACTGTTTTATTTTGTTTAGACGGGAAAATAATATGTACTTAACCGACAACGAGCAGGGTAGTGTGGGGCCCTCACCCACTAAATGAACCCGCTGTGTGCCGTCTCTCCGCCTGTATTGGCGGGCCACTGGAACCATGTTACATTACTTCAGTGGTATCATATTTCTGATATTTCAATCCTGCGACCAACTGAGAGTATGGGAGAGGTATGGGCTCCGTAGTTTCTTAAGTCTAAGTCAATTGGCCCGTCTGATTCTTAGCGCCGACAGCTTTTTTTTTATTTTGTTTAGGCGGAGCGCCGACCGTCTGCCACACTAGAGAGGTTTTTAACAGTTGTAAAGGTTTTACAGTTTTTATATCAATGTTCGGCGTCACGCGCCTTTAACCCTAAAACCTCATTTGGCTTTCTTGTTACTTATTCGATGATGGGGTCTAAAGATACTGCTATTATTCCCGCCAATAAGGAAACAAATCGAGAATGGCGGCTTGTACAAATGTTAACAGATTGGACCGTCATCAAAACAGGTTTGCAAGTTCAGTGATACTCGTATTTTTATTATAGACGTTGATAACGTTTGTAGATGTTTTTCTTCTTCAAAGTATTTTATAAAATTATACGCTATTTCTCGCGCATCACTTCGAAGACTCCTCGTCTACGCGAGCTCTTTTTTTTACTAACGTAGCCAACAAATAAATAAAAACAAACGTCAATAACAAAATAAGTATAATAGTAAAAATAGCAATGAATTTAGAAAAAACCGAGCGCGTCTCGACAGCTCTACAAGCAAATCTAAACTAATTATCAGTGATTTTTTTTTGCATGACGTATAGAGGTGTGTGTTTAAGACAGGTAGGTAGGCCTCGTAGTGTAGTCGATAGTGTAACCGACTTCCGTGCACGAGGTCGTGGGTTCGATTCCCACTCAAGACAACTAGTTGTGTAATGAACACAGTTATTTGTACTGCGTCTGCGTGTTTTCTATGTATTATATAATATATGTATGTATTCAAAAAAACAAGTAATATATGTATTATATCCGTTGTCTGGTACCCATAGCACAAGCGTTGAGCTTAGTTTGGGACTAGAGGACGTTGTGTGAGAATGTCCGTGAATATTTATTTATAAGGAGTGAATGAGAGGCAATGATTAAAGCCGCCATTTAAGATTTGTTTCTTTAAAGACGCGAGTGCGACTCCAAATAAAAAAAAAAGTGTTATTTCCAGAACAATATGATCTTATAACTACGTTCTTTGTTTCAGATGTAGACATCCTGCATATAATCCCTTCGCCATTCCCGACGGTATGGCACACCCCGGCTGATGACATGTCAGCCCTCGACTTCAAGACTATAGAGAACCTGAACAAGATCATGCGTGTTTTCGTTGCCGAGTACCTGCACATCAAACCTTAGATACGATGAAGGTTTCCATACAATATTGTCTAGCCGCCATTCCTTATTTTGTAAATATACTTACTATTTTCAGTAAACACTTTCTCTTAGGATATTCAACTAATATTATATAATATTTTGAACTATATTTTTTAGCATTTGACATGCTCCGCTACTTTTTAAAGTACAAAATATTTGTGAATATAAGGAAAAAGAGATTTTTAGTACGAGCGGGACTCGATCCCGCGTCTTTTCCAATCCGGGGAAGTGCTCTAAGCCACTGAGCTATCGTACTGACCTATTCGGTCATCCCAATTTCCTCATCACATTTGTTTTTACGATCCAATATAACTTGCAAAATTAAACTTACTATATTGGATTAATGCATGTAAATGCATTCCGATAGATGACGTTGGTCGACTCGAAACGAAAATTCGTCTAACGTTTCGTTTTTCATTCTAAGGGAGCAACTTCTGCCAGTCTAGTCTCCCACCACTGCGGAAACTGGATGGAAATTTGGCTCATAGTGCTTTGGCACTATGGGCCGGAGAAGGCCGATCTTTTGGGCCAACTCTTTGCCTCAAACTTGACTTTGGACGCTGGAGCGACCACACCACCCACGATGTGAAAGCTCCATTCCTGAAATCCGCATTACACAACGTGCGGTCAGGTGGGAGCTGCTGCTGCTGGACGTCCATAAGTCGAGTGGGCTGGATGGCATCTCTGTGGTGGTTCTTCGAACGTGCGCCCCTGGGTTGACCCCCGTCCTTACGCGCCTGTTCCGCCTTTCATACAGTACCGGCAGGATTCCTACTTCGTGGAAGTTAGCCCATATTCACCAGATTCCTAAAAGGAGTGATCGGTCGGACCCGTCGAATTACAGGCCAATCGCGATAACATCCCTGCTCCCCAAGGTACTGGAGAGAGTTATCAACCTTCTGCAGTACCTTGAGGATCATCAGCTGATCAGTGATCGCCAATACGTCTTTCGTCAAGGTCGTTCTGCTGGTGATCTTCTCGTGTACCTCAATCATAGCTGGGCTGAGGCCTTGGAGGGTGGGGGTGAGGCTTAGGCGTTCAGCCTGGACATCGCGAAGGCAATCGACAGGGTCTGGCATAGGGCCCTTCTATCGAAGTTACCATCATACGGAATCCCCGAGGGGCTCTGCAAATGGATAGCCAGCTTCCTCCATGGTCGCAGCATCAAAGTCGTTGTAGACGGATGCTGCTCTGATACCATGGAGATTAATGCTGGCGTTCCTCAAGGCTAGGTGCTCTTTCCAATGCTGTTCATCCTGCCTATCAATGACTTGCTCTCGATAGAGAGTGTGCATTGCTATGCGGATGACTGTACGGGTGATGCGCGATATACCGGCCATCAGAAAGTCCCTTAGAACAGAGCAGCTGGAGGAGAGGCGGACCCAACTTGTGTCTGAAGTCGAGCGCTCTCTAGGGCGGGCCTCGGAATGGGAAGAAAAGAACTTGGTTCAATTCAACCCTAGGAAGACACAGGTTTGCGCGTTCACTGCGAAGAAGGACGCATTTGTCGTAACGCCCCAGTTCCAAGGGGTAACTCTCCCGGTCTCCGAGAGTATTGGGATGCTCGGCATCGACATATCCAGCAAAGTCCAGTTCGAGAGTCATTTGGAGGACAAAGCCAAATTGGCGAGCAAGAAACTGGGCGTCCTGAACAGAGCCAAGCGATACTTCACCCCGAGGCAGCGACTTGTGTTGTATAAAGCACAAGTCCGCCCTCACGTGGAATACTGCTCATATCTCTGGGCAGGCGCACCAAAATACCAGCTCGACTCATTTGGCATGGCAATAAAAAAAAGTGTATTATTTTCAAAGCAGGCCCGCCATCCGTCAAGTATATATTCCACGGGGGCGAAAAGTGGGTAGCAGTGAAACGTTTTAGTAGTGGCAACCCATTGTCTCTGCATAGTCCACTGGGAAAAAGATGTGAATATTGACAACAGACAACTTGCCTAGTCTTCATGCTAGTTTTAAAATAAAAAGATGCGATTTTATATGGCAATGTCTGGTGTCAAGTGCAAGTTCAAATCGTGTTATTTAATTTCTAAACTAGTTGAATATTACAAAAAATATTAATAAAACTGCTTAGGTCACAAGTATTAGTAGGCCACAATTTTTATTTTAAGATTCGTGAGGAAGACGGTGAAAGTTCAACTCATGCTTTTATTTTAAAACGCCTCGCTAAATTGACAGATTGTATAACATTGATATTTATATTGACTTTCTTTATTTTGATATTTTTATATATTTTTAAGCATTTGACATGCTTAACCATACAAGCGAACACAAAGTGCGCAAATGTGAAATTGAAAATCTCCTTTTTGAAATAAAACTATGTTTACGGAATCTATCGCGTTTACTTGATTTTTCTACTATCCCGACGTTTCGAATACTTTACAGCATCAGCAGCAGCTTTTATGATCACGGGTAGACTTAGATGATAGACGTACAAGGCTGATATGAAAATATCCTGCTCGTGACTGTTATTTTCGATGTCACATTTTTGCACTTTGTGTTCATTGTTTTTTATTTATTTAAATTTGATAATGTGTTTCGACATCTCATACTCATAGGTAGGATAAATAAAAATTTAATTGGATTGTTTTGATTTTAAGTAAATCCGAAACAACATTACAGAAATATATGTGCTTTACTGCATCGGCTTTGTGAGGCTTAAATTAGCAAATAAACAAATGACTCATGTATGGTAATAATATTATGATTGCATTACATGAATTTACAGGAAAAAATTTAAGTATCAAAATTCTTTATTCGAGGTACCAATTAGACATTTAAAATTTCCGGTTTTGCCGTAAGATTCCAGTAGACTTATACTTACCTAACATACATACTGATCTACTACATTATTATTATCGTAAAACCTTAAACACGACTGGACTATTTCTTTATGTAGGTATGTTAGAGTAGGGCCTTAAGTAGTTTAGATCATTATTATATTTAGATTAATAATTGG
Organism: Leucoma salicis; assembly: GCA_948253155.1. Lineage (NCBI taxonomy): Eukaryota > Metazoa > Arthropoda > Insecta > Lepidoptera > Erebidae > Leucoma > Leucoma salicis. The sequence continues at coordinate 4,287,968 of OX411812.1, forward strand.
AGCCGGTATATTGCGCTGCAACCGGGTTCACCGCGTTAAATTGTTTTTGATGTGATAACGTCTTATAAATCGATGAACGCCGGCTGCACGCACGAAAAAGTGTCACGTTCTGATTGTGAGTCTGAGTGAAATTTATGGCGACCGATGCATTGTTCGTGAAACTCAGAAAAGATATATGACGTCATCATGTAAATTTATAGTCCGTAAACCGACTTTACAGACAACCATAGTGTTTTTTATTGGGAACCTCCTGATATAACCAGAGACTTCTCTTGTGTAATCAGGGGGGTTAGAATGTAACACACTAAATCATATTTATTTATATCGCATCGTGTCATTGGTTGAGGGATGGCCATGATTGGGTGAGCGATTATTGCGGCGTCACGCGTCGTTGTCGATACGATTTTGTGTATCACATTCTAAAGGGGCAGATTCGCCATACTTGTATTTGTTTCCATGGAGCTAAGATGTTCTGACTTATATATGTATGTGCAGTGTTTTAAAAAGGGCTTATTTCAGGTAGCTTAAACGGAAAAGAAAAAGTCTCTTTTTGTATATAATTTTCCCCCGATATAATATTATTGAAAATTATTGTCAACACACATAAGCCCTTTTGAAAATAAACTCCTTGTTAATGCACGTCGCAATACAATACATTTAATGTGCAATTGCTTTATCATCGAAGTAGATAGCACAAGTTTTCTGGTTTTCTTAATAGGTACGTAGGAAATTATGCATTGTCTCAATACAGTTGCCTATGAAGTTGACTACGCTGATCCAAGCGGGTTGGCAGACATGCCAACGTATGTATATTTTTACTCGGAAGGAAAATTTTGTAAAGAAATCCGATTAGCCACGAGTAATTGGATTTTCCTCAAGCACGTAGGTTTCAATTTAAATATAACACGTTCCTATATCGGTTGTGTAACTTGTGTATAATAATGTCAAATCACTATTATAAGAAACATATTTTTGTACAGTATCTTACTTACCTGTATATGATGCATGTTGAAATATTATATTTATATTAATTCAATCGATTTTCAAGTACTTATTTACACATATATGTTAAAAGTTAGGTTAATAGTGCTATAAGTCGACGGCCTGAAATCTCTCTTCAGCTTCCTTCTCAACCTTTTTGTTAAGGCGAGAAAAAATTTACCTAACCGCACACCCCGTCTTTCGGGGCAACGAACAGGGCAATGTGGGGCCCTCACCCACTAATTAAACCCACCGTGCGCCGCCTCTCCGCTCATGAAGGATAGCTGTAACAAAAAGTTACTCAAAAAAGACATTTACCCTGTGACGAAAATTAGTCATTATCCGTCATGACCAACATTCGTTAAAATAAATTCTCCGACCTATACTGCTGCAGACGACCCCACATCACTGTTATTGTGCAATGGCAAAGAAACCGTTCAGTTCAGATTTTTTTTATGACATTTTGGTTGATGGCTCTGTCTCTAGGCATAGTCTATCATGTTTACTAAGTTATGACGTAAAAACGTATACCTACGTCATATACGGTGACACTAATGCCATTTTTAAATTACACCATGCTATGTAATTTTTAATCAAGTATAGAGAACTAATTGCCTAGTGTTTGGCGAATTGATTTAATTATAATTATGATGAACATATTGAAAAAAACATGCTTATATTTTAGTGATATCTTTGAAGTTGATTTTTTCTTATCTCGTGAATAATTTGTACATGCTAAATACCTAATGGCTATACAAATAAGCTATACCTACACGTGTTCTAATACGTATTCTGTAAGTAAACTTTCTGTTTAGCCCTACATGACTTATTATACACATGTATAGTGTACATCATTTGAAACACGCTAGTGTGTCGTAAGTGATATCGTAGAACGAATGTCACTATCATCTTACCTTGCACGTTATTTAGAAAATGGCACGAAAAAAATTCCAACATATTTTTAGAAAATGGTTGCTGCCACAACAAGAGCCATTAAACAAGAAGATAAGATATAAAATGGTTGCACTACTCAACGCCCAGCGATGCCAATATTGGCACTGTCAAAAAACTTAAAAATGTTCCTTAGCGGCCCGCGATGCCAATATTGAAAATTGAAATGCATTTATGCATACCCCCCGCTGGTGACAGACGGAGGGGTATGTAGGACTCGCCGGGCGCTCAGATCTCGGTTGCACCGGGAATACCCACTAAAACCACGCCTTCGAGGCGCCGGAGAGTCGACGCCTCCTCCCCCCTGGCCGCCGCCGGCGGTCTTGCGCGCCACACTCGTGGCATCCCGGGGCCCCTTCTCTACCAATACGATACAGGTACTTACTTACCGACGCATACAGACAACACCCTGCACTAAGGAATAATCCTTGTATCGCGGGAGACTTTACAAACAATTCACGGACACAAAGCACACCCAGACTCAGAACAACCATTTGTGGATCACATCCATCCATCCATCAGCCTTTTAAAGTCCACTGCTGGACATAGGCCTCCCCAAGAATGGGGGATAGTGCCGTAATCGCCACGCGTGGCAGGCGGGTTGGCGATCGCAGTGGATGTTGTTAATACTCGAAGGAGTGCTGCTGCCCACTCCTCCGGTATTTCCTCAGTCGGCTCTTACGACTCCCATAGGTGGAGAGGGGTGGGACAATTCTAAAGCCGGCCCCACACTGCAAATATGTTTGTGGATCACACACAGAGTTTTTCCGAAACGAACCCACAATACTCGGGCGGGAGGCAAATCCCTTATCTGTGTAGTCATCAGGTATAAATCTTAATTGTAATAATTAAGCTTACCTGGTCGGGGATGTGTTACCGAAATCCATGGTCCCAAGATATGTCACGATGACCTGAATTGCATTTTATTATCGCACTTTGTGTTCTAAATTTATAACTATCGTTTTCTAATTCGTTTCTAAACAAATGTTGTTGTTGAAACTAGAAAACCCAAAGGTGTTTTCTGTAAGGATGGTGGTGACCATCAGTTTACAGTACCTTTTTGTAAGGCGCGTTTAAATGTACCTACCTACTGTGATTACATAGATGTAGATCACATTGTACGCTAAAATCAAACCATAAATTTTGGAAGACCCGTTCAAGGTTTCAATCATCGTACATCTAAGTAGGTACTGTAACAATAAACAGTTACTGTGAATTGTAATGAAATAATTTTTATAATAGGTAGGTACTGTACTCTGATATTACTCAAATAAAGTCACATATTTGCAGTGGTCCACTAAAGCAGGCAGTGACGTGAGGCACACGGCGGGTTTATTTAGTCGTGCGGTAAGGTACCTACCTACCTATCCTATATTTGAAATTATTTATTTAAAAGAATAAAATACAACTTTTTATTTAATTGTGTAATTCGACGCATATATACACCCAGTATGGGAAGTATCGTATGGAGTTTAAATTTTCAGATTTGGAGCTGTCAAATTAAAATTAAAATGTCTATTCAAATGTTGAACGTGTTAAATGTCTATTATTACGATAAATTTGGCACAGAAAGCTAATGAGATTTATATAACTTGCAAAGTCATGGAACTTAAAATTATAAGGTGCTTAGTTATAAACATTGACCTAGCAACAAATGGACCTCGTATCCGCGCTCAAAACTGTCTGAACCAAAAGAGAAAGAAAACGCCAAAAAAGAAACGATTGCTAGTATAATACAAGCTGCATAAGGTGATCATGGTGCGGCCTATTAGTACAAGCTACATAACCTAATAAATGCTATTTTAAGTGAAATCTTAGTAACAATTGTGTTGTACAATGAAAATGATAGACGTTCTTCAGTCTTGTAAATGCACCCCAGAACACCTGTTTAATGAAGTGCCGTACAATACAGATAGGTATTTATTATGTAATCGTCTCTATAAACAAACTACTACAGGTCTAACGTGGTTAAATATTACATTATGAACACCTGTAATCAATTATTACGTAATTTTAACTAAGCTTCTGGTTCTATTTATTAAATGTTCAAATTATTGTGATTCGTACGTCCGACTCAGAAGTAAGAATATTGAATACTATTCAATATTACGTTATGAATAATTATCTGTAATCTTTTATTACGTACCTAATTTGAACTACTAGTTCTATTTATAGAATTTTCAAATTATTGTGATTCTTACGTCTGATTCGGAAGTATAACCTATATTTCAAATACATTCCATTTGTATGAAGAAATAAATATGTTGATGTTATTTTTATATTGTTTTATTTGCATTTATCGGATTGTATTATATATGTGTGCATACATACATTTCCGTGTGCGTTTTGACGTGTGGGGCCGGCACCAAGAATAGTTCCACCCCGTCTCTTGCTATGGGAGTCGTAAAAGCCGACTAAGGGATTACCGGGGGACCGGGCAGCAGCGTTCCCCTATGAACTGAAAAATTCCACTGCGATCGCCAACCCGCATGACAAGCGTGGCTATTATGGTAAAACCCCCATTTTGGGGAGGCCTATGTCCAGCAGTAGACGATAAGGGGCTGATGGATGGATGACATACATTTCACTGGTGTTTATTAAAAGTTTAAGAGCACCTCCCAAGAAACGATGCCTGGACGCCGTGCACTCTACAAACATACAATTCATGGAAAATAATGATGATAGAGGGTAGAGCCATGCTTCGCCGAGCCTGAATGTGCTGTCTCCACCGCAGCGGCTTGACAATACTCTTGGTATAGTTGAGTCCATGAGCGACGACTACCAGTTACCAACAGGTGGGCCGTGGCTCGTCTATCATCATCAGCAATAAAAAAAGGCGGACGTGCATAAAGCAATGGTATGTTTCGTATGAAGTGAGATTGCCGGGCGGAGGCCTAAATGTCCTGCTATTATCCATAATATCAACTTACTCATCTCCTCTATGATCCTACCTCTCTACCTCAAATCGCTTTCCTTGGTATGGGCTAACCACTGGCCATCAGGTGACCCGTATGTTTAGTTTGCCACCCTCGTATTAAAAAAACAACATTATTTCATATGAATCTCATTTGTAATATTTACGCTGAAGTACCTGGTCTAAATAATGTATGCAAATACACCCGACAGATGGCGCAGGCGTCATTAAGAAACTACCGAAGGAATGTAACATAGTTCCAGTAGCCCGCCAATAAAGGCGGAGAGACGGCACACGGCGGGTTTCTTTAATGTTGCCCCGAATGACGGGGTGGGCTAGGAACATTTTTCCCGCCTTAACAAAAAAAAAAGGCGTCATTAAGAAGGAATATGTTATGGAAATTCGCAGCCCCGAGTATTGTCACGATGGCTATATTAACATAGCATCTAGGACGGTATTGCAGGAGATGCAGGTTCAAATCCTGTTCGTGAATTTACCATTTCACATTTTCGCACTGCATTAATTTATATGGCTAAACATGTCAAATGTTTAAAAAATATATAATTTTTTAACTAGTCATTCATTCATCTATCAGTAAATAGTGATAGGAAACTGTCAACAAACGTGGCTGTGCAGCTAAACTTTGCTTTGAGTGTCCATAAAGTATTTCTTTAAGCGGAGGCCAGCTTTATTCAGGAGAGTACCGATATATCCACAACAATGTTGTTTGTTCGAAATGTTAGCTGTAAACAGACATACTTAATAAAGTATATATTCTTTCTACATAATCTCTACCATCAACATTCATACTATAAATTAATCACATAAAAGGACATTGATTTGGATTTATTACTTTTAAATTATTAACTGACATAGAAGAACTCCTTGTGTCATTAAAACAAGGTGTCAAGGAAAAAAAAATCTACTAACATACTTTAACCTCTTTAAAAACGTTTATTTCATATACCTAACTATAATATACACTTAGCATAGTTAACATTTAAAACAAATTATCTAATAAAGATCCTTTGAATTTCTTAAGAGCTTTTTCCTCCATATCCTTGATTTGGTCTTCAATACTAACACGTTTCAATATATTTGCTTCCGGGGTCACTGTCGTATTTGTAACCACTATTCGGTCTTCAGTAAACTTATGCTCATTTAATTTTGTTATTTCATTTAATGAAGAATCTATTTTAATATTATTGCTAATAAAATCTATGGTTCCACCATTATATAATTTGATATCTGCATTAACTACCTCAACTTCAGAAGGAAATTCTCTATTCATTTCTATGTCATTATCCTCCGTACTGATATCATCACAATTCAATGAAGTGTCTTGAAATACTAGATTTGATTTAAAGTTATTATTATTCAATTTAACATCTGCAATATCCGATTTAATGCCATCAATAGGATGTAAGTCTTTAGTTACTTTAACTTCATTATAATTAACTTTGATTTCATCACATAATACTGGCGATTCTTTCAGATTCACTTGTTCGTTAACTTGAAATATTCTATTTCTTATTTTTGGTGAATTATTAAGATCTGTATCTACACTACTGTCTGAAATTTCATTTTGAACATTATTTTCTTTACTTTTGCTTTCGGTTGCTGTGTTAGGTTCACTGGCAACTTTATCACCTGGTACTAAACTAGCGTCTTGAGTTTCATCACCTTTGTTTAAATCGTTATTGATAACCTCAGCAGGTTCAACAGCTATCGATACGTGATCCTCATTCATATCGTTGTCGAAACCAAGAGTATCCATCTCATAAAACCTATCACTACTAAAATCAGTCACAGAATCAGGTTCATAATACAAATTTATTTGACTCTGACTATCTGTGGGATCCATATTTATATCTATTTTTTGAGAGTCTCTTTTTATAACAAAATCTTCGCCGGTTTCTTTATTTCTTTTATTTCTCAAGTTTTCTATACTAAAATCTTCAGTTATTAAATTTTGATGGGAAACAAATTGTGTACTATCATTGGAAGTTGTTGCACTAGACTCTAGTGGGATACTTTCAACCCCCTTTTTGCTGATAACGAGTGGCATGTTCTCGTCATCTTCGTATATTCTTTTGGATCGTTTAATTTTCGTGCCAGTGGCATCTTTATTTTTCCTGGATACAGCTATTGCAGAAGAACGGTCAGTTGCAACTTGGTTCTGAAATAATCGCAATTTAATTTTAATCAACATATCACATCAAACTATTATATTTAAACATTATATTGATGGAGATGTCGTGCCTTTACTCGGGAATATCGATTTGCGTAACACTTTTTTATGTCTTGCCCCATTGGATACATTGTTCCGACCAGGTAAGCTTAATAATTACAATTTAAGAATCAAACAAGTAACTGTTATTTTCGATTTCACATTTAGACACTTTGTTTTAATTTATATGGCTAAGCACGTCAAATAAAAACGTATATAAAAATATTTTATTATTTTTGCGTATAACCTACTTATTTTAACAAAACTAACTTAATAAATTAAGTAACTGTTATTTTCGATTTCACATTTAGACACTTTGTTTTAATTTATATGGCTAAGCACGTCAAATAAAAACGTATATAAAAATATTTTATTATTTTTGCGTATAACCTACTTATTTTAACAAAACTAACTTAATAAATTAAGTAACTGTTATTTTCGAGTTCACATTTTGACACTTTGTTTTAATTTACATGGCTAAGCACGTCAAATAAAAAAATATAAAAATATTTTATTATTTTTGCGTATACTTATTTTTTATATTTAAACACTACATGTTCAGTTATTACATAACATACATAATATAATAGCATTTTTATACCGAAAAAAGCAAATCTTATAGGATAGCTGTTTTTGGTATTAATAATACCTAAAAACTAAATAATACCCTGGATAAACACATAAGGAATATTTTTATCCTGATAAGAAGTTCATGTGGGAGAATCCCAAACAAAATACTGGATTTGTTTTTTTTTATTTCGAATAAAGTCGCAGGCTAATCAAAAATAAAATGTTACCTCTGGCTCTTCATGCCTCGCAACGATGTCTGCCATGAAAGCATCTAAGAGTACAGCTTTATCTACTACGTCACATGGATCATACCAATCAGGTGTAAAATGTTTTGGGTCAAACTTCCACTTGGATGTCTTGTCCTTTGCTTGCTCTGGATATAACCATTTGTAAATTTGCGAAAATAAATGAAGATTTTCCTGCAACAAGTTTTGCTTTTTTAAAAATACAACTATTATTAGGGGTCGTTCATAAAATACGTCACGCCAGACTGGTGGTTTATTTTCTAGGAAGATAAAATGGTATTGCGAGTTTAGTTTAAGCTTATTTATATAATAGTACATAAGTCGCGGTTTCGTTCGCGTCATAGTATTGTCGATAAATCAATTCGGATAGGATTCTATTATTAGGTATAAGCGTCGCCACGCTAACAGCCGGTTTTACCCTCCCTCCGCATTAGATGTTTCACATCAAATATATAGGTTCCGGATAAGTAATCACCAACATACTATATACTAGGGTGGGCCACTTATCTATGGGGAAAAAAAGAGTTTAGTTTTTATACGGGCACAGCGACTAAACGGTGCTAAATTATGAATGTAAAAAGATTATGAAGTTTCATTGCAATCGGAATTTATCTTCTGCCTCCGGAGTCATGTGGAAATCGTCAACAAATATGGAGGCCTAACAGCATGGCATACAAAGAATACTATCTATAAATAATAGTCTTTAAGCGATAGTAAATAAAGGTTTATTAACGAGCAAACATTTTTTACAACAATAGGACTTCCTCCTGTTTTGGAAGTCGGTTAAAAATATAAAAGAATAATTATTAAAATTAAGGGTTACATTGTGGCGAAATCCGTTTTGCTGTCGAATTTCGGCATTGCTTTCCTCGAGTCTATCTGAGCTCTGATAAAACCTTCTGTCATTCTTTTATTACATAAGCTGGCTGATGCTTCGGTCACAGCTTTCACTGCTCTTTCTACTGCTTGTATTTGACACGTAAGGCGTAATAAATCCAAATCTCCTTTTCCTTTTTGTTGAATAAACAAACGGAGATTTTCTTCGGTTACAGATTTTAAAAAAGGTGGCTCAGTGATATTTTCTTGCCAATTCTAAAGATTATAATAATTATGTTGAAGCGGCTGAAACATACGCATATTTTTTTATGTTTCTGATCTAGCTTTCAAAATTCGCCGTGCAGCTAAGTCACGAACGTGCGGCTGGGGATCTGTCAATATTGCAAGCAATAACTTTTCCGGGTGTGCGAAATAGCTGTTTCTTTGAATTACTGGGTTGATAACGGCTTTTAAAGTTGTTGGTAAATATCTGTCTAACTACTAAACAAGTGTCGCGATCCATCTTTACAGCTAGAGTGAGTTTTTATAGAAAACCATATCGGAGCGTAAATCTTGACAATATATGCTGCAAGAATCATTAGATTTTCAGAGGCAGTCTCTACTGAAAGATATAGACGGAGAATCCTGTTTGCACGAGTTAGCCATCGGGCATGGGACATTTTGCCTGGTGATTTGTTAGCTAGGTCGGTAGGAAATATGCCAGTTGAAATTGCTTTATCTATTCTGTACAAGTATTTTTGGTCTGTACTAATATAAAGATATTAGTACAGACCAAAAATACTCAGCAGCAGCAGAAAGCTCCGGTAAGTTCGCTGGAATAGGTTGAAACTGAGTTAGAGGTCTTGTCTCACAATTCTCAAGTTCTTTGCCATTTGTCCCTGAAAATGTTGCCATCAATGTGTTGAAAGAGATATCTAAATGGCAGTACATTTATATGCAATAAACAAATAATCCTTTGTAAAGGTCTATCCAATATTTTTTTCTGTCATTAAAAAGTATTACGCATGAAATTAGATATCAAAAACATGAGTTAAGTATTAGTAAATTAACGTCAAAAATCTACTTTTTTAAATAGTTCTATGACAGTCCGGAGGCAATTAAACTTAAAACAATCTAATAAAACTTTACATATAAAGTAACGACACCATTTGGCACCTTTTTAATGCTGAGCATATTTGAAAAACAAGAAAAAAAAATGTTGACCCACATCCTAAAACCTCTCAAACACGCTGCATCTTATGGTATCTCATAACATCTTATATCTATCTAATAATATTAATATTATTAAAGATTTTATCATATATATTGTATGAATTAAAACTACATTTACGAAATCTATCGCGTTTGCTTGAATTTCTACTATCCCAACGCGTAATTATCGAAGTATTTTTTATACTATGGAGTATGGACGCTAGCAGTACCAGAAGCATCACTCGTGCGTTGCCAACAACAATAAGTATAATAAGGAGGGGATAGGGATGTCTCCAGTGCTCTCACTCACCATACGAAACCTAACGGAGACCGTAGAATGTAACTCATTAAATCGGTTCAACATCGCATCGCGTCATTGTCATTGGTTGGGAGATCACCGTGACCGCGAAGTAAGCGATTATTGCGACATTACGCGTCTTTGTCTTTACCAATCACAAATATGGCGATACGATGGCGATACGATTTTGTGAATTAATTACATCCTAAGGCGGTAGTACGGCTACCTTCTGTTGTTTTACGCTGATCTTCTGTGAGAGGGTTGTACTTCCCCGATCGAGCTGGCCCTTTCATGCAGGCTCGATACCACTAGAGTCACATCAATAGTATTTTTTATTAATAATTCTTTTAGTATTTTAAAGATTTATTTTCTCATTTTGTGCAAATAAAACATAGCATAGCAAGCCTGTATTTTCCGAAGGGGTAGGCAGAGGTGTATTACACACCCACGACTCGCCAGGTATGTTTAAGTCCCACGTAATAGGGGGCGAGCCTATTGACGTCTACCGGGCACATTTCCAAACTCCGGGCTTGGCCGACCCGGGGATCGGACCCGAGACCTCATGATTAGCAGTCGCATACACTACCGCTACACCACCGAGGCAATTAAATAAGATAAGGATTCTAGGAAGTCTTCATATAGGTACATGGGATATTGACTAGGAGTAGAGGACTTACTTTTATATCCACCAATGTGGTGTAAATTTTAAAGTCTGCCTTGAAGGGCTGTTTCACGATTTCGTGCACAAACTCGTCGCCATCTTCCACGACGACCATGCTCCACTCGCGTCGGCGAGTAATCGCGGGAATATTCGACATGGTGTTGATGAAAATCAGCTTCTTTATACCAGGCTCCTGGTTTTCCAACAACACATCTGAAATTTTCAATTTATATGATTGTACAGCCTTGATATTCCTAGCATGAACCCTGAACAAAGCCTTAATAGGCTGCTCCAATTGGGATGGGTATAGCGACGCCGGCAACTTATTTTAATCAATTGTTGTGTACATAAATGGTATTATTGATGAAAGATAAAACTTCATGCAACTCCTTTTGTTCGGACGGATTACATGATCTGGATGGAATCTGCCCTTCACTCATCACCAATTTTAACACACTTCTCCAGTGAATCCAAAACTGAATGATTACAGTTGGCAATACAAGCCCAAATATCAGAGCAGTACTCTATACACACGATCGGACTATTTTTTTTTTTGTAAAAGGCGGGAAGAAATGTACCTAACCTACCCGTCGTTCGGGACAACGAACTGGGTAGTGTGGGACCCTCACACAATAAATAAACCCACCGTGTGCCGTCTCTTCGCCTGTATTTGCGGACCAACGAAACTGTGGGACACTACTTCATTGGTACACAGTCACACGATCAAACCCGTACTGGATATAGCATTAGAAGGCGGTACCTTCTTCTTCATTTGAAGTATCGCGGTACCTTTGTGAGGACGCCAAGCTTGCTCGCTGCTGATTTCGATGTTTCAATGAACCGTTCCGTTTTTTATTGTCATCACTACATTATTCAGATTTCTATAGTCAAAATATGGTAAATTTTGAAAAGTCAGAGGTGTGTATCGAACAGGATATCAAACTCAACCCTTGGTTTTACGATTAACCTGCCACTGCATACTATCACACAATATTAGTATAATAGATTTTCACGGATTGTAGGAATTAGTACCAAGTGAATGGAATCTCGTTTGTTGGCGGACCGGAAAAAAACAATCTTAATAAACCTTCGGTAAAGCACTTTTGATGTGTTGTAGAGCCAAACTGTGTCACTTCTCTCTTAAGCAGAATAAGGGATATAAACAGAAAACAGGGGCTTGGATACGGTATCATAAAAAGTGGGTTTAGCTGTGTGTCGCCTGCCGTCGTTAACATTAAAATTACAAATTAATTATTTTTTTCATAGGTTATGTATGTATCAGTAATTAAATTATTATTGGCAGTCATTATTTATCAGTATATTATACATCATTCTATCTTATTGGCATTAATTATAATAAATATTACTAGCCTGCCTTGGATATAGTTTGGAGGCTAATGATATTACAAAGTAAATTTTGTTGTCACCCAACCTCTATTATACATTTGATTTAGTATGTAGTTATGTCTTTTTTATGCATTTACATACATTATTCCAATATATTATATACATATAGTAGTGATTTCGTTTAAATATAAGTGCTCCAGAGGCAATGATGTAGCAGATGAGCTGGCTAGAAGAGGATCTGACATGCCTGCTGTCGGACCGGAACCCAACATAGCTTTGCCCTTTGCCAAGCTTTAGACTCTGGTAAGGGAAAGAACTAGGGACCATCATCAACTCTATTGGTCGAGTCACGGTGAGTGTAGACAGGCCAAGGAAGCATTACCGCTGTTAGACAGCCGAATCACTAAACAGTTACTTCGGCTAACTAAGCAGCAACTGCGGATAGTCACGGCAGCTATCACTGGTCACGGATCCTTTAACAAACATTTATTTGTCTTAGGAATCAGAGACAGCCCACTTTGCAGAGCGTGCCTGCAAGAGGAGGAGAGTCGCCATGTCTTGCAGCACTGTGCGGAGGTCGCCACATACAGGACCAAATACTTCGGGAGCTCAAGTTCTCTCCGGGAGATCACCAGCAATACCAAGGGGCTGTTGGCGTTCTTCCGGGAGCTGGGGTAGATCGAGTGAAGGTTTCACACCCACCCACATGCAAAACACGCGCTCAGAAGTGGAGTTGCGGAGAACAGCCCGCCGAACCAATACCAAAGTGCATGATTAAATTAAAAGTTTAATGCATTTGTTGACGGAATGTGATCGAATAGAGGGCATTAAGAAATTGAACTTGCAGGGTAGCTCAGTGAATGTCGTGTTATCTCAGCCTTTGACTAAAGTAGCAGCTAAAATGTTTAAGCTTATTAAACAAGCTCTTCAGTCAGGTAGCAACACACAGCTGTCGTAAAATACATACCATCAGTAAACCCATGAGGCTGACATGGTCACTAAAGGCGCATCCAAGCCTCCAAAAAAAATAGAAACAAAAAAAAAATTAAAAGTTTGCAACGTACAAGTGATGCCTTGGGTGTTGCTAGCGTCAATAGGTTACGGTAACTATCAGGTGGGTTGTATGCTTCTTTGCCACCAAACGTAGTATAAAAAAAATATTTATAAAATCAAATAATAGTCAACAATAAAATTAACACTTTTTTGTAAGTAACGATAAAAATATTCTTGTTATCCAGATATTTATTATCCGAATTTATATTTAATTTGTCCGAATATTGGGTTTTTTACATTTTGAACCGAATAATCAGTCGAATATTCGTATTTGGTTTAACCAATGTTTGGCGCATCTCTATTATTTATATTAGTAAATAACCAAACACGTCATTTGGTCAAAAAAATAAGTTGATTCTTACTGTCGCTTAAATCAGTCCATGTCTGAAATAGTTCTATCCAGTTATGTTCAGAGCCTTCCTTACACAGCACCAGCACCGGCTTATTCAGTAAGCAATGTACAGCCTTCAGAAACAACACAATTGGTAAGTTCCTGCTATATCCTGGTCCATAATTTATTATAACCCCAGGTTTCTTCTGAAAAAGGGAAATCCAAACATGATTAATACTGCACATGAAAATGATCCTATTCATAAACATCCATCTAAAGTAATCTAAACCAATCAACATGACACACTGAAGTGGCAATGAGATGGCCTTCTCTAGGTAGATTTCACTCAGCACAAACAGGCCGGCTCACCCGGGGAAGTACCATCCCCTGACTAATGATCAGCGTGAAGCAACAGTGGGTTACTCATACTGTATTGTTTCATATGGTGAGTGAGAATGCCTAAGTCCCAACTCCCTCGTATGCCTTTCCTTGGAGTTGGTCACGTGGGAGTGTTGTTGCTAACATCTATAGGCTATTAGTAGACTCTGTGCTTGTTTGTTACTCACATAGTATTAAAAAAAATATAATCATACACTTACATACCTTAATATATTGCTGATACAGAAATCTTATGCTGTCAATATGACATTGTAATATCTTACAATTATCTATATAAATATTTGGGTCACCTTTAGATAGGTACAACCTTTCTGAACTTCCAGAGGTGCAGATCATATTGAAGCACCAAGCTAAAAAAATAATATAAATTATCTATGGCAGGATTCAAATTAAAAAAAGAACACTAGATTTACTAATTAGTATAACAGTAAAGAGAGACAATCCACTCACAACATGTAAGTAAAAAACAGACTGACAATTTAGCACAGAAAGCAACCATAGAAATCTTAAACTAATGACCAGAAATGTTATCATTGTTGTGACTGGGCAGTGATGCTTCATTAAATATAGAATAAACAAATAAATTAGTTTTTTTTTAGTTTAGGCATTAAACGCAATAATTTTAAATACAGCCTTACACTGACCGATAATAGTGACACCAAAACCATGACATGTTACTTCTGAAAAAGTCTGACAAAAATACAGCAGGTTGAATTTTGACAGAATCTTGTATTTTAACTATTTGTTCTGCCTAAACTTCGGCTTAGTTTGTATTAGGTTCAAATCGCATTCGGCTCATCTCTAGATACTATCATAATACTTAATTTATCAGTTACATGATTTTCTCATAATCATGAACTTCAAATTCATTCATGATAAACACAATAAATCTATTAAATTACATTGATACCTATCAAAATAATAATAGTAATGTACTTTTAACAATAGGACATGATATTCAGACATAATGTGTTAGGGATTGAAATGCTATAGTAACCCATCTGAATTTGTTGTTATTGTGTGAGCTACCATGAACCGATTACTACTAAGATTTAGGAGATACTGAATGAGTAGCAAAAACAACATTATTTTGTGCCATAATCAGAACTGAAGTACTTACAGAGCAAAAAGTTTTAGGCGCGATGGTAAGCTTAGAAATAATTTAATCGATTCAAAATAGACAACGTCATGATTAAAATATACAGCATTTCTAAATAGAACAGGGCCACAAACACTGAGATACTAGTTTTATGAATTTCTATGTCTTCGAATTCTTGCAAGATGTGTCTATTACGGTATACATGATCCCAAAACATGAAAACTGCCTCTTTTATAAAGTAGCACAAACAAAGAACACTTCCTTACGAAACAAAACTAACCGTATGCTAATCACGTTCTTTTTGCATACTTAGCAGCCTAGAAATGTAAATTAATTAATAAAAATGCATGCTTGCAAGAAAATGAATGAGCACATAAATAAACAGTAAGAAGTGGCCAGAAAATGCCAGAAATGACGTTTTTGACGTTTTATGACATTGTCATTGATTATTATTGTTAATTTGTTGAAGGCATTGGCAGTACCATCAGCCTAATTGTAACAAACAACGTTAATCTCTGATCACAGGTAAGTTTAATTCATAAAACAAGTCGTAGTCGAAGTCAATCATATAACATTAGTCAGTCAAGTCAAAGTCCCGCTCCAGTAAAACGATGCCGACCTTACTGAAGCTTCTATGGAGTTTTGGAGACAACAGGAAAAAACACGTTATGTCTCATTACATCACTTGCCAACACTTAATCGCTTGAAACGCGTTAGACTCCCGGGAGTCTCGGATCAATGACCTCGACAATTGATAAAAAAGTCCAAAAGAATCCCAAAAGCTTGCAATAAGAGTCAACATCGCAAAAAAAAAAGGGCCGAGCCGCGCGCGCGGTCGCAAAAAAATTTGGCGCTAAAAATTTATTTCCTACTCCTTAACTTTCAATGCTATCTACTCTAAAATTTTTGCCCGATACAGACTGTTCATTCTACAAGCTGTTCATGATTTTTGCCTAAGCCTATATATACTGTATCAACGAGAAATAAATCCCAAACGTAAACGTCAGCCAGTTGCGTCAATGGACTCGAACGGGACGGTAATAAAGTCGAGATTTCAACGCGAAAGTGAAATAAAATTAAAGTTTGTGAAAAGTTTTCGCTTTATAAAGTCAGTGTTATTATAATAATTAGTGGATAGTGTTTTTAAGTGTTTTAGTGCATAAAATAGTTATTATACTTGACAATAAACATGGATTTTTCAACAATGGGTAAGTAGTTTTTTTTTTAGATTTTTTTTAGAAAAATACGGCCACCCGTTGCGGCGCGTGGCCTCTCGCGGCGCCGCGTGGCCTTGGCGCGCTATTGGCCGGCACGTGTAAGACTCCCGGGAGTCTAACGCTCGTTTAGAACTTGTTGAAATAATAGTAAATAATAATCCTGTCAGTTGACGGGTTAAGCAAAAGGCCACCACTTTTACACATTAATAATTGAAATAACACAAGTTTAGGAAAATAATGCAGAGCGACGACATGATCTTCTTCGTGTTCCCGCCAAAACTCCGATTTCAAATTCCAATGTCATGGACGTTTCACCATAGGCGTCATGAGCATTTTACATAGACTAAGTAATATTCTCTGTATACGCCTTAGACGAAGAATAATATAGACTCGCTACTATTTTGACATTAAGGATGAAGAAAAGGATGCACATACTAGGTTTTACCAAGAGTGAGAGAGACACAGGTATAAGGATATTTATCCTTTTCGCGTATGCGCCACTTGTATTTGGACCCAATGAACTGGGTCCAAACAATAAGGTGGCCAACCGTCCCCATCATCAGTATGTAAGCTTGTTTTTATATTGACGTAAAAAAAACCTTTATTAATCACGTTATATACGCTAATATTACATGTTCTAATACATTTTAAGCAAAATATAAGCATAACTGCAATTTCTTTTGTCCTGTCATTCTTTTATCCGGCTAAAAGAAGTAGTACATTTTTAGTCAACAAAGTTATAATCATAGTTATCTTTTAAAATTATTCCGGTTATCTATTGCTATCTCGACACTGCATACGCTGATAGCTTGTCTATAATATCCTTCCTCTAAGGTCTACGCGTAGTTCTTAGTCTGAGGTCTACGCCATTACCATGTCATCGAGCTCTAATAAGGGGCAGAGGAAATGACTACAAATTTACCGAGCCAATTCTTTGAAATGCATAAATGGCGGAATTTCCGCTAGGGAAGCGCGTAAAAAATATCGATATCAATACTTCAGTCCTTCAAGCGATCTATAAATTTTTGGGTGGACAAAGGCTTTTTTAATTGCTTAAATCCTTATCTACCTGTACCTATAATTATATCTTTGTGTGTCAAATTGCAACCCAATCCATTTAGTCGTATGAGCTAGTGGTTGATAGATCAATCAGGCATGCCTTCTTTTTAAACAAACAGAAAATTAAGGGTGTAACACTTTATTGAATAGATTTGGGTTGTAAAAAGCTTGAAGAAATAAATAATAATTTAATCCTGGGTATAGACAGTTCATTCTAATTTTAAATATACCTATATAAGTTTGTGATGTGATGACATCAGGAGAAAAAGATTTGAAAGTGAGGTATTACGATAACTAAAAACAAGTATATAATAATATTTTATTCCATCCATCAGTCATTCGACGTCCACTGCTGTACATAATAGGTCTCCCTAAGAGAACACCACAATAAGCGGTCCTTTTTATTTGTTAACACGGTCCAAAATGCAAGTTTACGCACGTCACTGGGGTACCAACAGGATCCAGGGGGAGTGTCTGGCTTGATGTCATACAGGCTCGATTCTTGTGTTGAGTTCATGAGTCACAATACCAACTAAAACATGACCGCGACGCCTTCTTCCGACATAATGGAGAGTCATAGGATCGTCTACAGATATTCCACACCAACGCTCTAGTGACTACATCCAAGGGTGCCTTGCGGTTTTGACCAGGTCGTCAGCCCTTCTGGCGGGAGGCCGTCCTATGCTGCGCCTTCCTGTGAAACATCTAATGCGGAGGGAGGGTAAAACCGGGTATTAGCGTGGCGACGCTTTGACGTGACAATACAATATTATGATGACATGGAGCTGGTCTGATGATGGAGCTGGAAGGTGAACATAGGAATTCTATAATGAAACGGCGCAACCCTACCGAGCTTACACTCGTTTGATTCGTCTTGACGAATAATTTGTCTTTAGATGGTTTCCAGGGTCTAATGATGAAGCTAAACGGTGGCTATAAGAACTCCGTTATAAAATGACATAACCCCATCGATTTGGGCTCGTATATTTACTCTTGACGAGTACTTTGTCTCTATATGGTACCCAAGGTCTGATGATGGAGCTGAAAGGTGGCCATAGTAACTCTGTAATGAAACAACGCATCCCCATCGAGTTTATACTCATTTGATTCGTCTTGACGAGTACTTTGTCTCTAGATAGTATCCATGGTCTGATAATGGAGCTAGAAGGTGGCCATGGGTACTCGTTAATTAAACGCCGTAACAGATTGATTTAGGGCTAGTTTGAGTTATCTTGAAATAGTACCATGATAGCCCTAGATGATATTCATGATCTGGTAATGGAGCAACAATCCCATCAACTTTGGAATCGTTTGATTCGTTTTGACAAGTATTTCAGTCCTAGATGATATCTAGGGCCTGATGATGATGATTTATGTCCATTTCCGTTATTGTACACAAATCATAATTATACAAGCACGCATTAAAAAAGTTATAATCATTTTATTTCTACTCACAATTTTATTTAAGTAAATGCTTTGAATGCTAATAATAATACAATTCAAATGATTAATCAATTCGATAAATTAATAAAAAATAATTTATTTAATGGTATGCTGCTAAGCCACTGCTCGCCACTTCATTCCGAGCACACAAAATTAATAAATGGACGGCTTTTTTCCCACTATATGAAAATTACGACGACGAATCACAAATTATTAGTGGTGGATGCTAGGTTGGAACCTAAATAGCGCAAATTAAATATTTTTAAAATAAAGGATATTTAATATATCAATATGTTTTAAAACATCGATATATCAATAGTTGTTGGTTCTTCCTTCATCCCTAGTTGACAGCTGACATACAACAGATAAAGGCTTTGTTCCGATATACACTGCGAGCACTGTGATCACGTGATCAACAGCTTCCATAAATATAACAACTTGCACTATGGAATATTATTATTCTCTTTATTTATTTTATACCACATTATATACATTTTTAAATATATTATGAAAAGAAACAAACACTCACACAAACATACTAACATAAATTATTTGAGAATAAGGAAAAAGAGATTTTTTGTACTAGCGGGAAACGAACCCGCGTCTTTTCCAATCCGGGGAAGTGCTCTAAGCCACTGAGCTATAGTACAGGTACTTCGACCATCCCAATCTCCTTATTACATTTGTCTTTACGACCAGCGCCATCTGTCGGAAGCATTTACATGCATTAAACCGATATAGTAAGTTTAATTTTGCAATTAAAATTCATACTATTTGATGGTGCGATTTTTTAAACATTTTTGATCTATATTTTTTAGCATTTGACATGCTCCCGCTAGTACAAAAAATCTCTTTTTCCTTATTCTCAAATAATTTATACTTTAAAAAGTGGCGGAGCATGTCAAATGCTAAAAAATATAGATCAAAAACATACTAACATACTTATAAAAATACAAACAGAAACACAAACGAGTAAACATAATAAATTTAAAAATGTATAAAATAGATAGACCACCGACATCGGGTGCTGGGACCAAGCTGCCGGTGCTTAGGGCTCCAGAGTAAGGAACCTCCTCACAATACGTGTCTTGTCGAGGAGTACTGCCTTTTGCATCAAGTCTTTAAGCCAGCCGTCCAACGAGAGTCTCAATAGGTGTTGGTCGATACTCTTGGCAATCAGTCCATTAAGCGATATGACTATCGGAACAATAATTGTTGAATCAACATCCCACATGTCTTAAACACAAAGTGAAAAATGTGAAATCGAAAATAACAGTCAGGAGCAGGATTTGAACCTGCATCTTCTGGATACCGTCCAGATGCTTTACCAATTCAGCAATCCTGACAATTGCTCCTGACTGCTAATTTCGATAACACATCATACTTAACGTCTTTGGGTGACGCCTGCGCCATTTGTCAGAAGTATTTTCATACATTATACCGACCAGGTAAACTTAATTTTACAATTAAGATTTTACCTAATAATGACGCAAACCCTTTAAATATTTAGATATTTTTATATATATTTTTAGCATTTGACATGCTTAGCACTATACATTAAACACAAAGTGAAAAATGTGAAATCGAAAATAACAGTCAGGAGCAGGATTTGAACCTGCATCTTCTGGATACCGTCCAGATGCTTTACCAATTCAGCAATCCTGACAATTGCTCCTGACTGCTAATTTCGATAACACATCATACTTAACGTCTTTGGGTGACGCCTGCGCCATCTGTCAGAAGTATTTTCATACATTATACCGACCAGGTAAATTTAATTTTACAATTAAGATTTTACCTAATAATGACGCAAACCCTTTAAATATTTAGATATTTTTATATATATTTTTAGCATTTGACATGCTTAGCACTATACATTAAACACAAAGTGAAAAATGTGAAATCGAAAATAACAGTCAGGAGCAGGATTTGAACCTGCATCTTCTGGATACCGTCCAGATGCTTTACCAATTCAGCCATCCTGACAATTGCTCCTGACTGCTAATTTCGATAACACATCATACTTAACGTCTTTGGGAGACGCCTGCGCCATCTGTCAGAAGTATTTTCATAAAGCATCTGGACGGTATCCAGAAGATGCAGGTTCAAATCCTGCTCATGACTGTTATTTTCGATTTCACATTTTTCACTTTGTGTTTAATGTATAGTGCTAAGCATGTCAAATGCTAAAAATATATATAAAAATATCTAAATATTTAAAGGGTTTGCGTCATTATTAGGTAAAATCTTAATTGTAAAATTAAGTTTACCTGGTCGGTATAATGTATGAAAATACTTCTGACAGATGGCGCAGGCGTCACCCAAAGACGTTAAGTATGATGTGTTATCGAAATTAGCAGTCAGGAGCAATTGTCAGGATTGCTGAATTGGTAAAGCATCTGGACGGTATCCAGAAGATGCAGGTTCAAATCCTGCTCCTGACTGTTATTTTCGATTTCACATTTTTCACTTTGTGTTTAATGTATAGTGCTAAGCATGTCAAATGCTAAAAATATATATAAAAATATCTAAATATCCCACATGTCAGTAATCTCGTGAGCTAAATCCAAATATTTCATTTGCTTTTCTTTTTCAGCTTTCACAAGATTCTCGTCATGCGGAATAGTGACATCGGTCGATCGGTCTATCACCACTATATCAGGCTTATTAGAAACAATAGTCTTGTCAGTAATGACAGACCGATCCCAGTACAACGTGGCACGGTCATTTTCGAGAACTGGGTCGGGCACATATTTATAGTATGGCACTTCAATTTCCACCAGATTGTATTTAAGAGCAAGTTGCTGGTGAACAATCCTGGCTACCTGGTTATGTCTGTGCAAATAATCGCCGTTGGCAAGACGTGTACAACCAGAAACAATATGCCTGAGTGATTCTCCGGGACGGTGGCATGCCCGACAGATGTCAACCGTACCATCTTTCAGGATATATTTTCAGTAGGTGTTCGTCATCACAACTTCATCCATTATTGCAAAGACAAAACCTTCAGTTTCTCCGAAGAGATCACTGAATCGCAGCCAGGAAACAGATGCTGCAAAATCAACATCAGGCCCATGTAAGGCCCGATAAAAACGTCCATGCAGCTCCTTGCTCCTTCATACCTCCCGGCGGTCCTCAATGCCAAGCACTATAGGCTTGTGCCAGTTCTCTTTAGCCAAAGCAAGCGGGGTAAATCCTTGATCTACTCTAACTACATCACGATGCACGTCCGTGTCAGTATTGAGAAAATATTCTCGGAGGTTGTATACCTCGCGGTTATGAAGGGTTTTGATGTGTAAAAAACCACGACCCCCACATCTCCGCGGGATATACAACCTCATTGCCGATGAGCGCGAGTGGTGCATTGGGTATGCAGTCAGAAGTGAGCGGACCTTTCTGATATCAAGTTCAGCCTGAATCCATCTGAGTATGCCAAAGGAATACATCAAGACAGACATGACCCAACTGTTACAGGCATGCACCTTGTTGCCGCCAGAAAGTAGACTATTAAGTACTTTTCTTAAGCGGCAAAAGAAGCGCTCCTGCAGCTTTTGTTTCATGACTGCTACTGAGTTTCAGTTACCTTTAGTAATGCCATCAGTTGGGGCTTGGTGGGGGCAAACAACTTTAAGTCATCCATGTGTAGGAGGTGGGATAGGCCCCGACTCTCTCTCCGCAACCGATAGCCTAGGCCTGAATGCTCTAGTAGAGTACTGAGCGGATTCAGGGCCAGGCAAAACCACAATGGACTCAGGCTGTCCCCCTGGAATATACCTCGCTCAATTTTTATGAATCCACCATTAACTTGAAGCCAGCGACAACCTGGATAGCAAAGCGCCGTTCTCCATTGCCTCATACATGCCTTGAAGAAGGTACGTAGAGTTGCATCTATTTTATATAACTCTAGTACCCTCAAGAGCCATGTATGTGGAACAGTCGTAAGCTTTTTTATAGTCTATCCAGGCCGTCGCCAACTCTTTCCGGCCGCGACGAACCTGTTGGCTTATGACCGTGTCAACAATAAGGAGCTCTTTAGTTCCACGTGCCCCGCTCCTATATCCATTTTGAGATTTGGCCAAAATAGAATTAATCACAATATGTGAAGAAATTTTTACTGTCAAAATGGATGTAAGGAGCTTATATATTGTAGGCAGGCAAGTAATGGGCCTGTAATTTTTGGGGTCCGCAGAACTACTACTCTTATAGAGAAGGTGGGTCGTACCGACAGTTAAAAAACGTGGTAGTCGTTACTCGATGTCAAACACAACTGAAATTGAGATGCCAAACGAGCATGTGAACTGCGTAACCATTTGAGCCAAAAATTGTGCAGTCCGTCCAGTCCTGCGGTTTTCCAATTAGGTAACGAACGGACTGCACTGGTTACATCACTTGTTGTTATTAGTACTGCTTCCATATCAGTAATAAGTTCACATGATCGTTTGACATCTCGCATCCAGTCACATTCCTCATGAATGACAGGCCTCGACCACATGTTTTGCCAAAACGTAATAGTGGCATAAACATCTGGAAGATCCCTGACATTCAGATCTACATCGGGCCGTTCCCAATTACGGTAACCTGCCTCTCGTCTCTCTGGAATGTACGGTTCACAGTGCATCGACCTACTCTCCGTTTGTAGCGCCTAACGCGATTTGCCCACGCATAAATTTTCTGCTTCAGGAAGTCTATGCGTTTTGTGACGTGGGACATATATTCCCTGGGATTTATTTCAGACCCCGTGAAAGCCCGATTCACAAAACGCATGACTTTCGGATGGGTGTTGCCTGACCAGAAGCAGATAAGCTTACCGATGATTACCCTGGTTTCGGCTATACGTCCCTCAATCCTGGATTGCCAAGCCGGTACGCTGTACGCGGTCGAGTAACAGGACCTTCTTCAGAGATTTAAATTCCTGCTACTCGACATGCCGCAACGGCTGCAGAATCCAGAATTGAGTGTGTATCCGCCAAATTTTCGCTGCTTTCTATATAACAGCGAATCCAGGGTCTTCACCAGCGCTATATTCTTTTTATGAGTAGGCAAACGCGGTAAACGTGGTCTACATTCAGGGGACATAGTTCGATACTTGTGTAAAGCACATTCCAAAGCGCTCCTTAATTGATCATTTTACTAGGTACTTACGGTTAAGGTTCCATTGTCCTCCACTTCCTCAGCTGGGTTCAGCTGCGGTATATCTCTGGATACATGCTCCACAGTTTGCGAGAAAATGGGGGATACAATGTTACTCCGTACGTCCGAGCGAATCCGTTCAAGTACGGTTTCATCCAACAATTGACAACGTTGAATAGCCCGCACTTGATCCGACAATCTCTGTGCCGTGACGTTGACAGCCGGCTCAAGTTCCTGAAACAAAGGCAGCATACGATCACGGTACGCTGTAAGGTTACTTCCTCCCTCTGTAGCCACATAATATGCATGACATTTTCGTTCATCTGTTGAGACCATCTCATGCGGCGCACATCACCACCGGCAGTGGGGGCCCTATTTGAGACCTGTTGGTCTCGGGGTCCCAAGCGTGTCGGCGGCCGGCCTCTCCTCTTCCTGCGTACTGGTGGCGGCGACGTAGGCGGGGAGAAGTACTCGTCGCTTGATGTTGAGCTCAACACCTCGGCAGTAACCGTTGTCACTGAAACTGGATTCGGTAGTTGCGAGGTGGAGCTGAGCGACGAGTCCAGGGTTGTCCCTAGTGCAGCAGCGAGTCTGGCTTTTGCTCGAGTTAACATTTTCTTTCCGTTTGTATCATTTTCATATTACAAAGAAAATGTTTCATGACATCTGTCATTTTTTACATATAGGTAGATATTGTATCTACGAATTCATTGTGGTTGCTTTATTTAATTTTTCATTTTTCATGGTTTTCTATTGCACAGTTTGTAAATATTGTTGTAAAATGATTATCAAAAGCAATATAAACTGATATTTCAATTAATTTTGGGAAGTGTAAGAAAATGTGTCTCTTGGCATGTAGTGTTGCCAGTTATTAATATAATATTATTATTATTGAATATTATAAATAAAAGATACCCAAACATGGCAAAAGGAATTGTGTTTATTGCAGTGTAATACCAATACTTTGTATAAAATGAAAGTAATGACAGATCAGTATACTGGGATTGCATTCCGTTATAAACAGTAACCAGTATAGCTAACTATAAAGGAACGACTTCACAGTATACTACATTGACATTGTGCTCGCAGTGTATATCGGAACACACCCAAATTACGCTGTCATCTTACTATTAAGATGGCGGACGACAGCCGAAGTAAGTAACTTTTACTAGGTATATGAAGATTAGGGCGCCGCCTCCTTATAGAGCTCAATGTACTATGTTTATAACCCCATGGAACTAATATATATGTGTAAATAGGTACATGGTTTTTATAAGTGGAACCATAAATATATTAAATCTATCAGTGGAACGCACTGTGTTTCTGTGTATTAGCATGTGGTGTGTGAGAGAGACTTAACTATTTACTATATGGCAACACTGGTCTTCTTATCTGACTCTTATGTCTTATCTTATCTTCTTGTTTAATGGCTCTTGTTGTGGCAGTGTGAGCACAATTTCGCCAATATCGAGTATTAATTTAAGGTAGACCGTCAAACGAAGGAAATTTGTTCGGTGAAAGAGAAATAAACGGTGAAAAATGAGTCCAACACGACGGATTACCATGAGATATACACTGAAACAAAAAATACAACTCTAACTACATGACATAAAACTACTTATAGGAATACAATATAAACAAAACCAAATCTATTTTTTTTTTTAAACTAAATACCCTTTACCTCTATAATATGTACATACATTTACAATTTAATCTTATTAACTTTTATGAATTTACAAAGTGTTTTAATAAATGGAGTAAATACAAGAGACAAAAGAAGTTTAAAAGATGTAGGACGAGAGCTCTTATGTCTTATCTTATCAACAAACACAAGGACCTACCTACCTACCTACCAAACGTCAAACGTCACAAACGTGTCAGCCAAAGTTCATTTGATAAAGTTTGCGTAAGCAATCTCTGTGATAAAGTTCTTTTCATTTCACCGACTATACGTAATAGATAAATTCTATTAGTGTGTACACAAAAACGTCCGTGTTTTAACTTACAAGAAAATGGCCTCTCTTGGTTTTGTTACCCGTGTATTATTAGGGAAGAATGCCATCACTAAAGTAGCTGCAGCTAATACTAGTTTTGCTAAGTTCTACAGTACCGGTATGCAAATTATTTTATTATTAATATTATATAACTGTATGCTTTACATTTTCACCAATGTAGAATGTCTATATTCATTGTTTTTGCTAAATTATATAAAATACAGTTTAAAAAAAGTTCTAAGAACTTTGTAAAAATGCTTCAATGAAAATTTCAGTTTGGCTGCCAAATATTGGTACGACTTTCCATAACGTCCGTCGAATTGAGGGGCGGGAGAGTTTGGGGAAGGCGTACTACCCCCGCCCTAAAAGGAAAAGTTGCAGAGGCCCCCCTTATCAAGATTTTTAAATTTTTATTTCTGGGTCATTTTTTTTCATTTTACAGATTTAAATTAATAATAAGTCTAAAAACATAAGGTTGGACGACCCTTGGAGGGGAAGAGAAAAGTAATAAAAATACCACAAATGCTACAATAATAATAAAACAATATTCTCACAAATTAGAATCTTAGTATATCTTCTTAAAAAATGGTTAAACCAATCTAAGGGTTTGGTACCTTGAAAAGATATCAAACAGGTCTCATAAAAATCTATAGAGCATATCTATAACTTCATATTGCATGAGTATACCATCATAATGTATAAGTTTAGTTATCTATCAACAGTCCAACACTGATATACTATTAGATTTTTTTAACATTTAGACCCATCCTAATATCATAGTAGTGGTCTTCTTTGTTACAACATTTAAATTAATCTAGGTTGGTAGCACATGACCCACAACACCCACACAAAAGGGGGTTACTTTATAAACCAAAATTTTAAAAAGTGCCTTTTTAACCTCTTTGTGGAATATATTACTACTTGACCTCTTTGCAATAACATAACATGCTAGAGCTTGATGCGCCTCATTACTTAATTCACACTATGTACTTAATTAGTCGATTTAGATGTGGGATTTTCATCCGCGTGCGTGTGTGTGGCATCAAATGTTCCGTGAACTATGATCTGAATAGCAACAAGCAACTGAATGACCAGTTGCAATTGTGTTTTTAAGAGTATTGTGTGATGTGTTCATATTTTAAATTTGGTTGCGGGTGTCAATACGGTAGTGGGGTGCATCATTTGAGCTTAGACATGATCTACCAATGTATACTTATCTAGACCTCTAAGATCATGCTATATATTTTTTATCTTTTCAAGATTGTTGCCATGTAACAATTATATTATAGCTATATCTTATCATTGTTATTGTAACCAAAATTCTTATCTTTACCATTGGGATTTGGCATTACTGTTTGTTAAGATAATGCAATTATTGCAAAATTAACATAGCATCACGCCTGTATTCCCCGAAGGGGTAGGCAGAGGTGTATTACACACCCACAACTCGCTAGCTATGTTTAAGTCCCACGTAATAGGTGGCGATCCTATTGACGTCTACCGGGCACATTTCCAAACTACGGGCTGATACTGAGAATTTTTCAACCCGAGACCTCATGATCAGCAGTCGCTTACACTACCGCTGCACCACAGAGGTAGGCAGTTAAGATTTAGAAAAAGCCATAAATGGAATATAACAATATCAGGTCCACATTTAGTAGTCTTTTCTGTTCCATTGGTTAGTCTCACTCAACAGCTGAAGAAGACCCGTCTATTTCTAATATGAATAAAGTAATTATTCAGTCTTATCTATTTAAACAACTTGCAATTTTAATATTTCACTTTATTTGAACTTGTACTAATCCCACAGCGCCAGCATATGAAAACATCAAGACTGATATTGTTGGACAGAAATCAAATGTAGGCATCATTCAATTAAACCGTCCGAAGGCACTGAACGCATTATGCGGACCTCTAATCTCTGAGCTGGTGCAGGCTCTGAAAGACTTTGATGCTAATGACAAGATTGCCGCAGTAGTAATTACTGGTAAGTTGTTTAAGAAGTGATGCGTGCCAATTATACATATATTTCATCTATTGGTATTTGCAAGCCCTCTCTCTCTCACAATAACAACATAAGTTGCGTTGCAAGAGGGACAGGTCATCATGATATGGTAGACGGCGAGAGCAGACGCGAGTATTTTTTGATGTGAAACATCTAATGCGGGGAGGGTGAAATCGGCTGTTAGCGTGGCGACACTTTTATATTACTTGTCCCGTTCAAATCTTGCAAGTTAAATTTTACACAATTCCCGGTTTCCCATTGAACTGAAATTTTACATGCATATGTATATCACGTGACAATGCAATATTATGATGACATGGAGTTGATCTGATGATGGAGCTGGAAGGTGGCCATAGGAACTCCGTTATAAAACGACATAGCTCCATCGAGTTTAGGCTCGTATGATTCGTCTTGACAAGTACTTTGTCTCTAGATGGTATCCAGGGTCTGATAATGGAGCTGGTAGGTGGCCACAGTAACTCTGTAATGAAACGACCCAAACCCATCGAGTTTATATTCGTTTGATTCATCTTAAGGAGTACTTTGTCAAGTTATGATCATTTTATTTCTACAAAATTATTTCGATGTTTTCACATCTGGTAGACGTCCCGCGACGTCTAGTTTTTTAAAGTATCCTTTTATCTCACAGTTAAAAAATTTATACACAAATATTAACGTATCCGGGTCTTAATCGCGTATATAATGTTGAGGTTGAATACCTTAATTTCCCGACGTTTCGACCGTATTGCATCGGCCGTGGTCACGGGTTGACTGGTGTAGTTCAGCGTTGCCTCCGTGAAGCGCGGGTGTCTGTAACTACCCTCGCCTCGTTTACATTTTGATCTCCGACACTCTCGGTACTTCGACACACCACACTAACGACATCCTCACAATGGCGCGTAATGTTTGTTCGGCGATATGTACACTTACTGATGACAGGATTCCATGATGTTGACAATCGGTATCCATCTTCTCGGTTGAAATTAGCATGTTTTTTGATTTCAACCGCTTCCCGCGCCATCCTGGAGTAATAGTGACGGTCGGTGGAGAGAACCTGTGATTTATGCTGTTCAATCCAGTGGTTGGATCCGCCTCGCTATAGCTGACTTTTGTGTATGTCGGTGTTTTACAGCCGCGATATGTTCTTTAACCCTTTCCGCAATTGTACGTTTGGTTTGTCCGATGTAAGAACTACCACAGCTGCAATCCACTTTGTAAACGCCAGGTGTCTGCAGAGGGATTATATCTTTTGGAGTACGTAGGTGATAGGATACTTTGGAATGCGGATTATATACAGTCTTAATGGAGTATTTCTGTAGTACTGTTCCAACTTTGTCCGTTACTCCTTTAATATACGGTAAAAAGGCTGGTGCCCTGTCTACCCCAGTTCGTGCCTCCTTCTTCCGCAGTCGTCGTGTGCTACCCCTAAATCCGTTTCGCTTAAGTACCTCCTGAACATGTGTGAGCTCACTATTCAATTGTTCAAGGTCACAAATGTCGTATTGGTCAAAGATGCTACTACGGATTGCAGGTGTCGTGGATGGTGGTGCGAGTCAGCATGCAAGTATCTGTCAGTGTGCGTGGGTTTTCTGTACACAGTATGTGATAAGGTACCGTATGCTTTGATTATCACATACTGAGGATTTCAATACTATCGGAGATTGGGAGAGTTACTCCTTGGAACTGAGGCGCCACGACATATGCTGCCTTGTTTGCAGTGAACGCGCAAATTTGTGTCTTCGTAGCCTTGAATTGAACCCAGTTCTTTTCTCCCCATTCCGAGGCCCACCCCAGAGAGCTCTCGACTTCAGACACAAGTTGTGTCCGTCTCTCCTCCAGCATGTTCCGAGGGAGTTTCTGATGGCCGGCATATCGCGTATCACCCATAGCATAGCAATGCATATTCTCTATCGAGAGCATGTCATTGATATGCAGGATGAGAAGGAATGTAATATAGTTCCAGTGGCCCGCCCATAAAGGCGGAGAGACGGCACACGGCGGGTTTATTTAGTGGGTGAAGGCCCCAAAGTACCCTGTTCGTTGCCCCGAGCGACGGGGTGTGCAGTTAGGAACATATTTTCCCGCCATAACAATAAAAAAACAAAAAGGATGAACAGCGTCGGGAGAGCACCGAGTCTTGTGGTACGTTTTTAAGTATGAAAATGAATAGGAGACAATTTTACCATCCTATATATTACATGTACTATGTAGCAGACCCGGCCGTGCGTTACTGTGGCACAGATAATTTGATGGAACCTTTTCATTATACTATGTTTCAACTTTAAAGGAAACGAGAAGGCATTTGCTGCGGGAGCTGACATCAAGGAGATGCAGAACAACACATACAGCAGTAATCAGACAAATGGTTTCCTGAAGGACTGGGAGGATGTTAAAAGATGCGGCAAACCCATCATTGCTGCTGTCAATGGATTCGCTGTAAGTACTCTGGTGTTATCTGGGAGTTAAAAATATTAATGATCTAGCATTATCTCTGTCTATCTCTGTATGTCTTTTTACGATTCCTGAGGGTCGCAGCCTCTTTCCAATACTCCTTCCGACACTATGGTTCTCCATGTTGTCTAATTTAGTGCAGCGTGGATGATGTTAATAAAGAAACATACCTTGACCACATCTTAATCTATTTGTGGATTGCACCTATTCTGTCCTTTATGGGAGTTGAACCCAGAATTATTGATATTGGAGTTGAGTATCTAAAGCAACACCATCTATAAATTTAATTTATATCTGCGTACAAACTATTTTCACAAAAAATAGCGGAATCTTTCAAATGCGAAAAATGACAATAACATTATTTTGTGAATATATTATTTTGTGTCCTACTAACAGGTTCCCTGTTCCATGAATCATATATGATACATAACAATTAAATTTCTATTGTGTCTACAAACAGACAGGGAATGGTCTAATATTATAAATGGGGAAGTTTCTGTAAATGTTTAAATGTTTGTCAATCACGCCCAAGACTAAGTTTTTTTTTATTGCTTATGATGGCAGACGGGCCACGGCCCACCTGATGGTAAGTGGTAACCGTCGCTCATGGACACAACTATACCGAGAGTAATGTCAAGCCGCTACGCACCATTTCAATTCTCGGATGTGAAATGAAAGAATGGCTATCTTCTGCTACAGCCAAAACACACGGGCGTGCTTCATGACCGGTCATACAGGAGACGGTAGTACGAAACCGTTCGGGCCCGATAGCAAGCAAGTACTCTCACTTGGTACTCAGCCCTACCACCAGTATCTAATACAATGGGTGATAATTGCTTACTTCCCTTAGTCGCCTTGTACGACAACCGTGGAAAAAGATGGAGTGGTGACACTTACATTCTTAGTGCATCACCACAAGTGGATTTGAATGAATATGTTGTCATTTATTAGAACACACAGTGGCAACACGTGAAATAGAACATAATTATTACGAGTAGAACCCAAACCTGAAGTGCCAACTGATGAAGTTGCGGTCAGTAGTTATTTTTTTTTTATTGCATGTAGTGTCAGACGAGCCACGGCCCATCTGATGGTAAATGGTAACCGTCGCTCATGGACTCAACTATACTGAGAGTATTGTCAAGCCGCTGCTCACCATTTCATTTCACCGAATATGAAATGAAAGAATAAACGGCTATCTCCTGCTACAGCCAAAACGCAACGATGTGCTTCATGGCCGGTCACACGGGAGATGGTGGTACCAACCCGCTCGGGCCCGATACCAAGTGCGTACTCCCACTTGGTACCCAGCCCTACCACCAGTCGTGCAATGGATGATAATTGCTTACTTCCCTTAGTCGCCTCATACGACACTCATGGGAAAGAATGGGGTGGTGACACTTGTATTCTTAGTCCGTCACCACACGGACTTAAATAATAGTAAATGGCAAAGAGGATTTGGTATAAGTAGTTGCAAGTCATATAATCTCCCGCTTACTGTAGAATTATATACTAAAGCAAATTTACAATAGCAAAGTAATGCGGTATCCTGGCAACAGTAGGTATATTTATCGCAATCCTGTAACCTAGCAACGGTTTGTTTATCACACCCCTGTAAGCCAGCTACGGTAGGTATATATATTATATCCTGTAACCTAGCATTGGTATGTTTGTCTCAATCCTGTAACCTAGCAACGGTATGTTTATCACAATCCTGTAACCTAGCATCGGTTTGTTTATTAGAATCCTGTAACCTAGCAATGGTTTGTTTATCTCAATCCTGTAACCTAACAACGGTATGTATATCACACTCCTGAAACCTAGCATTAGTATGTTTATTACAATCCTGTAACCTAGCAATGGTATGTTTATCGGAGTCACATATTTCTAAAATAATTATTTAGAGATTATATTATCTACTGTAAATGAATTCTTTGTCATGAATGAATGATTTTCTAGCTCGGGGGTGGCTGCGAGTTGGCCATGCTATGCGATATCATTTACGCGGGAGAAAAGGCGAAGTTCGGCCAGCCGGAGATCAACATCGGCACTATCCCCGGAGCTGGTGGTACCCAGCGTTTGCCACGGTATGTTGGCAAGTCTAAAGCTATGGAGATAGTACTGACTGGCAACTTTATTGACGCCCATGAAGCCGAGAAAATGGGTGAGTTTATGTATTTAATAAAGTACAGAAGAAGATATTGGTGATGTTTTTAAAAACAGCAATTTAACAATTAGAGCCATTATGGAAGTTCATTTAGTACAGTATAATAAGTTTTTGAAGTAAATACTTCTTTACGTACGCTTGACTTAGGGAGTAAGCTGGTGAATGCGTGACGTGAGCATTACGAAAAGTGCTGATCGGGCGAGGCGAACGGAAGTTGAGAGGGAGATATAGGTTAGTGAAGGTAGAAAGAGAGAGAGTTACGTTTCATATATTACTGTAGGGGCAAGAGAGAGGTGTGAGCACACATTTTCTTTCTCTCTTTCTCATTATTTGGTATATACATATTATTATATTTTTTTATGCTTTCAATATTCAATTTTGCCAATTTTTCAATGTTGATTAAATATTTCTTAAAAAGTCAACTGGCGCAACTTGGGATCGATCTTGATGTTAGTGAAGTGTAGCTAGATGTTTATGCCCCAAGACCAACAAATCATTATACTGTATGTCTAAAGCAAACTCGTTTTTTTTTTGTGAATAAGCCATTAATACTTCGATAGTACTATATAACAAAATACGGTATGAATAGTGCAGTAAGATCAAGGATTGTCAGCACTTTCCCAATTCTCAGACGGACAACAAAATTTTGAATGGTGCTCAAAGGCAAATGGGTGGCTTTTTGATATCATCTTATATGAAGACAAATCATCACTATCAGCCTGTTGCTGCCTCGGTGGTCTAGTGGTAGTCTCGGGTTCGAATCACGGGTAGAGTAAACAAAATGTTTGTGGGAAATTCTGAAGCTGCTCACAGTTAAGAAGTTGGTGGTATCTTTGTGATTTGTATTTCAGTACATGACATGCTCGGCCTCTTTTAATATACATTAAACAAAAATGCCATCGTTTAGTATGAATCTTCAACTAGGTTTAGTAAGCCTAATTGTCGGAATAAAAACGTATGTGGCGTGAGTTAAAGATATCTAAAAGACACCATTAGGTGACTGCGATAGCTTAGTGGTCTAGAGCACTTCCCCGGGTTGGAAGGGATTCGAATCGCAGTAAATCTCTCTTTTTTCACTTTCACTGTCCGTGTGGTGACGGATTAAGAATACAAGTGTCACCACCGCATTCATTCCCACGGGTGTCGTATGAAGCGACTTATAAGAGAAGTAAGCAATTACCACCCATTGCATTACTGGTGGTAGGGCTGGGTACCAAGTGGGAGTATTCACTTGCTACTGGGCCCGAGCGGGTTGGTACCACCATCTCCCTTGTGATCGGCCATGAAGCACATCGGTGTGTTTTGGTTGTAACAGGAGAGCCGTTAATTCTTTCATTTCGTATCTGTGAAATGACATAGTAAGCAGTGGCTTGACAATACTCTCGGTATAGTTGAGTTCATGAGCGACGGTTACTATTTACCATAAGGTAGACCGTGGCACGTCTGCCACCATACGCAATAAAAAAAAACAAATTAGTTGATGGTGTTTCACGCCGGTGTCTCGGAAAGTAAATTCTTTCTACTAGTCTCTCCGGACGCGTCGGAATGCCATAGAGATTTATGTAATTAATGTCCTAATATTTCAGGTCTTGTTAGCCGAGTATTCCCAGTCGAGAAACTTCTAGAAGAGACCATCAAACTGGCTGAGAGAATCGGCACACATTCACCACTCATAGTCAAGATGGCCAAGCAAGCAGTCAACCAAGCTTATGAAACCACATTAACATCGGGATTGGAGTTTGAGAAATCACTGTTCTATGGCACTTTTGCGACGGTAAGATACTACTAATAATTTTCGAGAATATGTGTGTAATTCTCACTGCTCGGAGAAGGAAATCATCGTGAGAATATCTGCATGTCTGAGAGATTTTCAAGCAATCGAGCGGCAGGGCCTGCGTGGTGTCCTGAATCTAAAAGGAGACTCGTGCCCAATAAAGGGACAGCATTAAATCGAAAAAAAAATATTAAAGGTGTTTTTAGAGGCTTTGTAATACGAAATAAAATACAATGATATTAATCTGTTAATACGATTTTTTTATTTTGGGTTTTTGGAACATATTTTTTACTAGGTGGTACCGTGAGAGGTGGCTGACGGTTTCAAACAGCTCGCTTTAGAGCATCCCAAGCGTGCTCGATCGGGTTCAAATCAGGCGAACCGGCAGGCCAGTCTTACCTGGCAATGTTGTGATTACGGAGAGCAGCATTTACTCGTTGAGCTCAATGTGCCAGTGCATTATCATCAACCAATACGAATTAGTGGACATGATTTATTCTAAATGGTGTGACGATTTTTTCAATAACATTTTGGTACAAAGCTGCAGTCACGATACGGGATTAATGGCGCTCTAGCTCCAATCATTATTCCGCTCCAAAAGGACACCGATTTCCCGCCTTGTTGAACAGTACCAGTGGCAGTTCTTTGTCTCAGTACAGACATCATCGCGGAAACATTCGGGGAAGCTTCCTAGGACCTCAAAACGTCAACATCCGTTGAAAAATCGATTTTCGAAAAACGGGGTAAAACTAACTAACTACCCAACTTTTAAACATTTTCAATGTTCTTAGCGGGAAGTTAAAAAAGTTTATACCATACTGCCAACAAAAATATTTCGTATTTTCAAAGTGATCTCAAACTTTTTTTTGATTTGTTGCCCGCCTCGGCTTCGCACGGGTGGTGTACAGTCGCGGACTAAGGAAATGTAACACTTCCGGTAAATTCAAATCAGTCGGATTATCATACTTTCGTACGTTTGATACGTTTGATGTATCGAAACTCAGTCTTCTAGACAGAATGAGACCATTCACTCACCTATTTTCATATTATCCAATTTGGTGCAGTCGTTCGGAAGTTATGCGCGTACATACATTTCGGCGATATAGTTTTTGTATTTGCTGTACTTATATATCTTTATAGTCTTTAAACTGAACACAAATAAAATTCAGATTTGAAATGCCTCCCGGTATTCCCGAGCATAATTTTAAAACAAAAATATTGCGCGCATCACTCAAGCACTTCTGAACTGTAAATTACCAATTTTTTAGCATAGCTTCGATCA
Source organism: Leucoma salicis (assembly GCA_948253155.1). Lineage (NCBI taxonomy): Eukaryota > Metazoa > Arthropoda > Insecta > Lepidoptera > Erebidae > Leucoma > Leucoma salicis. Next base: position 4,323,597 of record OX411812.1, read on the forward strand.
AAAATGCATTAGATTTCGCGTTGACCCGACAAATACGTCTCAGTAAATAAGAGCGCACTTGAGAAGTGAGCTCTTATTTTGTTTAGTTCAAAAAGTACTTTATTTGTTGCTGTTTGTTTAAGCTTGATTTCACAGTAAATGTTACTTGTCTTTTCACTTTTAATGGCAGTAATAAATTATTGCTTTGCTCGTTTTTTGTGACGAATGCCTGTAAATGTAAGATAATATTTTAAAGATTTGTGACTTTATTACTAAGTGCCGTGATTATAATTAGGTTGAACTTAAAACTGTTTTAAAACCTTTGTCTCAGTGCGTTTGTAAACAGATGTAGCTGTATATGTATTTATGTATATATTCACACGGACAGTTATTAGCTTGATTTTGTTCGGGACACTGTATCTTGTTAGTATTGATGATCGAAGATGATAGCGCTTGAATCATAGATAAAAAATAATTATGCTTGAATTAAGTAAAATTTGTTCTTTAATATCTATGTGTCAAATACATGCGAACACGAGATCATATTCGATTTCACATTTTTGCACTTTGTTTAGTTTATCTCGATATACAGGAACCACAGATATTATAAAACTGATTTTGATTGTCTACAGGAGGACCGTAAAGAGGGTATGACTGCGTTCGTCGAGAAAAGGCCACCAAACTTCAAAAACGAATAAGCTTTTCTTATCAATTTTATTTGTTTTTATATGAAATCATGCTATAGTTCTGTTAAGCAAAAGTGTAATTTTAACAATCACTAAAACAATTGTTATAAATGAATTTATATAAAAATATACAGTATATTTTTAATCTGTTTTTCATTCTAACTTATAGAGATGTATACTTCACTGATAGACGTCACTTTTAGTTGCCGAGTCGATAAATAACCGAAAAATCAATCCCGACCTTCTTCGAATAATTATAATAGGAGGAAGCATAGCGGTGATTTGTCACTTTTTAATCGACTTCAAAAAAGGAGGAGGTTCTCAATTCGACTGTATTGTTCTTTGTATGTTTGTTACCTCAGAACTTTCGACTGGGTGAACAGATATTGATGATTATTTTTTTACTGAAAGCTGGTGCTTCCCTTGTGGTCCAGTTCTGACAATGGCATCCATGACAAAATATTGCTATATGTGATGTCGCAATAATCAAAGCCATTCACTTTATTTATTGAATTTATTAATCGTAAACGTTTTTTTCTGTCTTACACATGGGAAAAACACGTAGCATCACGCCTGTATTCCCCGAAGGGGTAGGCAGAGGTGTATTACACACCCACGATTCGCCAGCTATGTTTAAGCCCCACGTAATAGGGAGCGAGCCTATTGACGTCTACCGGGCACATTTCCAAACTTCAGGCTGCTACTGAGAATTTATCTTTTTAGAAAAAAGCGCAATTATATTTCCCGACCCGGGGATCGATCCCGAGACCTCATGATTGGCAGTCGCATGCACTCCCGCTACACCACCGAAGCAGTTAAACACATGGGAACCCTTTATGAATCCTCCCCACAGAACATTTTTATTCAAGAGATCCTCCCACAGGGCTGTTTACTAGATTATGCCTGACTCCCGACGTTAACGGTATACCTGCTAAATCCCCACGGTACCTTTAGCCAAAGGCGACGTATTTGCCATTCGTGGCGGCCCTGTCTGATTTGGAGGATATAGCCCTCCCTCATCGAGAGGCGCTCGATAAACATGTGCACCACCATCTCGAACCTAGAGTACCAGACTGTTTTAGACCTGTCAACCTCAGACCAGTGCTCCTAGGAGCCGGAATTCGTTAAGCTCCCTTTGGCGCCCAGTACGTACCAGTACTGTTCTTTTTTATTCGCGGTCTGCCACCTCTGTAGTGGTGCATCACATTCACGCAAAAGGTTACGGCGGCGTAACAACCACCCTCCTTTAGAGCATAACTAGAACCACTGCTGTTAAGTTAGTAAGAGGTCAAGGACAATAATTGCAGTGATGGTAGGTACCGAGCGCACTCTTTCCGATCTATCCGCCACAGGTGCTTCGAGCCTCGAGATCACTTACCTACTGCTGCTGCTGGTAAGAAAGGAAGTATCAAACGAACTCGTTACTCTGTACCATAGATATAATTATATATATATATATATATATATATATATATATATATATATATATATATATATATATACATATACATTCTACGCATACAAGCTCCAGTAGTATAATATGTCTTAGCCTATGAATAATCACCTCTACGTCTGTTCTATTTCCTTAAGTGCCTGCTACACGGTTGTAAACCAACGCCCTAACAGAGGTAACTTTGGTTAGCGGCCGATTGTCTGTTTTCTTTGGTTGCAAACCGCTATCTACACGGTTGTAATCTAGCAAGGTCACCTCTGTTAGGGCGTTGGTTTACAACCGTGTAGTAGAAACTTAACTCTGTGTAATCACCAGTAACAGTATTACAGCTTAGACAAAGAATATTATAGACAAGCCATCAGCGTATACAATGTCGAGATAGTAATAGTTTGACAATATGATAACCGGAATAATTTTAAAAGTTAACTATGATTATATTTATTGACTAAAAATTTAGTTTTAGCCGGATACAAAAATGACAGGACAAAAGAAGTTGCAGTTATGCTTATATTTTGCTTAAAATGTATTAGAACGTGTAGCATTAACGCATATAACGTGATTAATGAAGGTTTTTTTTACGTAAATACAAAAACAAGCTTACATATCGATTATGAGGTCGGTTGGCCACCTTATTGTTGGGACCCAGTTGAATGGGCCCAAATAAAAATAACGCGAAAAGGATAAAATACTCATACATGTGTCTCTCTCACCCTTGCTAAAACCTAATATGTGTATCCTTTTCATCATCCTTAGGTGCAAAATAGCAGCCAGTCTATATTAAGTAAACAGTAATACTTAGATAAAGAATAGTAATATAAACGTTACTATGGGTGTGTTCCGATATACACTGGAGCACTTTGATGTGTGACGTCAATTTAGTATACTGCGAAGTCGTTCCTTTATAGTTAGCTATACTGGTTACTGTCTAAAATGGAACACAGTCCAGTATACTGATCTGTCATTACTTTCATTTCATACAAAGTATTGATTTCACATTGCAATAAACACAATTTCTTTACATTTTCCGTGTTTCGGTATCTTTGAATAACAATATTCAATAATAATAATAATTTTCAATAGTGCAACTTGTTATATCTGGACGCTGTTGATCACGTGATCAAACCACTGAGAACACCTTACCTCGAAAACGACAGTGCTCACAGTACAAAAATGGCGATGATTTATGACGTCATATATTTCCCTAGCATATTGCGGCAGTATACTGTCAGTCTATAACGAAACGATTTTTCTCCAGTAAGAGCACTGAACAGTGCTCTCAGTGTATTTCGGAACCATTGGCTCGTTCGGAATCGGAATACAGCCAAAATGTGTTCGTTTTTTTTAAATTTGTTTAAGGCATTAGCAGAACCATCAGCCTAACAGTAACATAAACATCGTTATTCTCTGATCAGAGGTAAGTTAATTCATCAAAGAAGTCTTATTTGAACTCAGTCATTAAACACAAAGTGAAAAATGTGAAATCGAAAATAACAGCCACGAGCAGGATTCGAACCTGCATCTCCTGGATACCGTCCAGATGCTTTGCCAATTCAGCCATCGTGACCCTTGCTCCTGACTGCTAATTTCGATAACACATTCATACTTAACGTCTTTGGGTGACGCCTGCACCATCTGTCGGAAGTATTTTCATACATTATACCGACCAGGTAAACTTAATTTTACAATTAAGATCTTACCTAATAATGACGCAAACCCTATAAATATTTAGATATTTTTATATATATTTTTAGCATTTGACATGCTTAGCAACATACATTAAACACAAAGTGTTTAAAGGTTTATAGGGTGTGTATATGTATTCCTTAAGGTTTTTATCTAAGAGGTATTCCATATTCCATTCCAGTAAATAAAGCATAGAGTAAAGTAATAATTAACTACAGGGTCTACAGGTTATACGTATAGGAAAAAAAAAACACAGCATCACGCCTGTATTCCCCGAAGGGGTAGGCAGAGGTGTATTACACACCCACGACTCGCCAGCTATGTTTGAGTCCCACGTAATAGGGGGCGAGCCTATTGACGTCTACCGGGCACATTTCCAAACTCCGGGCTGCTACTACTGAGAATTTTTCTTTTTTTTAGGAAAAAGCTCAATAACATTATTACGTATACGAGTGTTCGTTATATTAAATAACTAATAAAATCACTTGCTATTTATAAATAATCTATATCCCCGTTATTTATTACACCAGGCAAGCATTATTTTTGTTGAGCGATTATATTTATTACATAAGCGCTACCACAACCGCTATGCCACGACGTCGACGACACACTAAGTACACGTAGTGTTATATGCTCTTTGCACTACACTAACAAAACTTCACAGTCATATGCGCACTTGAACAGTCAGTCACTTCAGTCAGTCCTACCGCGAAAGAAAGGGACAGAACGGAATGACCCTGACCCGTTCATATCATTGTCACATGCGAAATTATGCTCCAACTTTACCACTTACGAACTAATTTCTGCCAATTATAAAAAATAACGTGCAAAATAATCTAAGTATCTAAAACATCGTTTGGTTATTTGATTTCTATTTCGTTATATTTTTGAACGATTATATAATAAATTAGTACGGATAACTTGCTTAAGCTGGAATAACGTATGATTATCCTGAGTTTTTGAGCGATTGCCGCGCGTTATTTGTTTAGATGTACTTGTAGTTTGTGATTTTAAATTATTCGTGGTGTTGGTTTGTTGTGTCTGTTTTTTTAGTGTATTATAAAACTGTAAATAAAATTTTGTTGTAGTATAGTGTAAATAATTCTTTAAAAGTTTACTTAAATTTAATAAAAAATGTCATTGGGTCAGTAGTTATGGCGTAAATGCATAACACACATTTTAGTGTACAAAATGTATAAGTAAGGATTGACCCAATTCTGAAGTCCACGCAGACGAAGCCGCGGGCAGAATCTAAATACATATATCTTAGATCACAATTTCAATTCACTTAGTAGACAGTAATCTATTGTTAAGATTGTTAACTGCTCAACGCGCGTACATAGCTATATTAAATAACGTAACCTCAAATAGCGCACGATGTACTATACGACGATAATCAATAGATATCGTTAATATATTAAATTGTAAAAAATAATAGGCGTTTTAAAAATAGCGCATTGTTATTTAACGTTTTTAATAAATAGCTGTTGCGAACACTCCTTTTTTTTTTTTTTTTTTTTCATGTGGGCAATAATGTCCTACCGCACACCCCGCTGCCCGGGGAGACAACGAGGTAGTGTGGGGCTCTCACCCACTAAAAATCCACCGTGCGCCTCCACCCGCCCTTACTACGGCGGATCACGGGTACCGCGTCGTTTCGACCGCGATCCGCAGGCGGCAGCCCCTTCGGGCACCCTCTCTTGAGTGACGCCTCGCGCACTTGGACGTCGCACCTTCGCGGTAGGCTTCTGCGGACGGCAGGGTACTCTCCGACCCCACCGTCCGCGGCCTCGGCTAGGGCGGCATCAGGCGCAGGTAAGCGTGAGCACGCCGCCACGCGCGCCGGCGGCGAATCGGGTCCGCGAAGGAGGATTCCTCCCGGGCCCTCTCCGCCACCTCCTTCCGCGAGATGACAGCCTCGCAGAAGGCGGCGATCGCGGTCCAGGCCCTGTCACTGCCAACCATCGCTCGCGCAACGGCTGGTAGCGACAGGTCCATGCCTATGACTGCAACGAGTTCCCGGCGCTGCACATCCCAGGCCAGGCACGACTCGAGCGTGTGCTGCGCCGAGTCCTCGTAGCAGCCGCAGTGGTGACAGCCTGGGGTCGTCTCCCTCCTAGCGATCATGTGCAGATATTTGCCGAAGCAACCATGCCCCGACAAAACCTGCACCAACCGGAAGGTGAGGATCCCGTGCTGTCGCCCTGCCCATTCTTCCAAAATCGGCTGGAGCGCCCCCACGGTCCAGAGACCAGCCCGGGGCGTCTCCAGCCGAGACTTCCACTTTAGGACGGAGGCGCGGCGGGCATCATCCCGCCACGATGACATTGCGCTCGGCGAGGGGCGGCTGCCCCCCGCCCGCGTCGTCGACGCCTGCCGATAGACGTCGGCGAGCACTTCCGCCTCCAGATCCCTCGGGGGGGTTCCGGCCAACGCGCAGGCTGCATCGGTCGAGACCGTGTGGTACCCGCGTATTGCCCTGACCGCTACGACCCTCTGTGGACTCCACAGAAGGGCCCTATTGCGAGCGGCCAGGGACTCCGCCCACACGGGCGCGCCGTGCGCCGTACAGTGCCATCGACCGTACTACCCCCGCGTAGAGTCGTCGACACGCGAGACTCGGTCCGCCCAGATTCGGCATCAGTCGCCTGAGGGCGGACGCCGTGCCGACGAGCTTTGGCGCAAGACGGCGGAAGTGCTCGTCAAAGTGCCACCGTCCATCCAATACCAGGCCCAGATATTTGATGTGGGCCTGGATTGGCAAGCCCACACCGTTGACCGTTATCGAGGCGCTGGAGGGCGGGCCCCGTCGGCGCCCATGAAAGAGTAGGGCCTCCGACTTTTCAAGGGCCACCCTAAGCCCCAGCGCCTCGATCCGCCTGACCACCTCCGCGGTACCTGAGGTGGCCAGCGTTGCCGCCTCCTCGAGGGTCCAGCCCCGGGCTGTGACAAGCGTATCGTCTGCGTAGCAAATTACGCTCGGCCCGGGGGGGAGCCGGCCACGGAGGACCCAGTCGTAGCCGATGTCCCACAGGAGCGGCCCAAGAACCGAACCCTGCGGGACGCCGCACGACATAGCCCTCCTTACAACGTCCCCTTCCCGGTCCACGAAGAGGACGCTGCGGCCGTCGAGGTGTTGCGAACACTCCTACCTCTATTAATGGGCCATGGGTTATACGTATTACCTACTCTTTAACTAACACAGACTAATTAGTGTGTTAAGAACTAAGATCTAAAATAATAAAATAAATTGGTTATTTATTGGTTTATAAATTGTTCTGTTATGTGAATTGGTTTGTTGTTGTGTTAGGCTTAGAAGTAGGAGTTAGGAGAGGCCAGTCCGTCAGTATTCAGTATTATTATTGTCGTCTAAACCCACTTTCCTAGCTCAGTGTCTAAACCTAGTTATTAATGTTATTATGGCAGACAAGAAGATCAAATACTTCATCCTCACTGGTGAACCTGGTTAGGTATAAGACGGAATTAGACAAATATATTATTATCCTAAAAATATAATCTTAGAACTATTTTTTTACAACAGGGGTGGGCAAGACTACATTAACGAAGAAAATTTCCTGTCTTATCAGGACTAAGTGTTCTACAGCTACAGTATCTGGTTTCTATACTGAAGAAATTAGAAATAATGGAATCCGAGAAGGATTTGATATTGTTACCCTAGATGGCACGAGAGGGCGTTTAGCTCGTGATCAAAACTTATTGAAGGGCCCCATTCAATTAAAAGTTGGTAAATATGGAGTTCTGATCAATGAATTTGAAAATATTGCATTGCAATCTATGAAGAAGGTACGTTTTTTTTTTAACATAAAATCACTTCACCATTGCACATTAGTAACTTTCAAATTGGAACCGCGGACTAACTAAAAAATTAAGACACCACATTGTGAACTAAAAAGTAAAGCCACTTTTTTAAAGATGTTTGCATGAAACTGTTTTTTGAAGATTAGAATCTTAACTTCCAACTAGTATGGTTGGTATTATAGTTAGTTGTTATGGTGGCAAAATCTATGAGCAATGTATAGTTTGCATTTTTTTTATGGAGCAAAATATGTCAAGACACGCAGTAGCATGTCAAGCAAATTTCAAGCTAAAGAATTGGCGAGCAGCACCATGTGTAATATTACACGAACCATTTGGAGCCACTTTTGACCACTCATAACTCAAAAAGTATTTCACATAACCATGTCAAATTTGGCTCATATATTGAGACTTGTGAAATAATTTGTATATGAAAACTAGCTAAGTTAGACCTCAAACTTCAATATATTATCCTAAGTTATAAGGAGAAATAATAGTTTAAGTTATTATAAATTTTTTTATGTTATAAATAAATTTCAGGACTGACCATTGAACTTGGCACCCTATATAGATTTCACTACTTTTTTTGTTAATGTTAACAACCAAGGCATATATCATAATATTGAACTTGGCTCTCATTTCACATTTATGTTTTTGATTGGATTATATTTAACTGCATAGGTATAGCATAAAGTAAAATCTCTACCTGCATCTCAAAACCTTTTTGCTAAACCATGCATAGACTGTTGTTAAGTTTCCAATGAGGGTGTATATTTATAAAATATCCTAATTGCTTTATAAGTAGAGAATTTTTGTTTAAATTGAGTTAATTTGTGGCATGGATTGGCTACTCCTCAAAATATACTTTAAAATACTGTAAGAGTTATAAAAGTATTTCAACTAAGTATTGCATTTGTGCAAGGCAAGGGCAGGTCAGTAGTAAGTAATCTATACTATTATGAAGCTGTAACAGAGCTGTGTCTGTATGTTTAATATATTTGAGAAAAAAAGACTTTATTAGGCTATATAGGCATGTCGGGGAATACACGCGTGATGCTATGTGTGTTATAGGCATGTCTAAACGCAAAATTATTTCTTTTAGATTTTTCGCCTGTTTTTTCGCGCATCACGCAAAAACTACTAAAAGGATTTTGATGGAACTTTTTTATTTGGTAGCTCTTGATTAGACTTAAAAACTGGTAAACATTTTATCCCGCTACTATACGGGACCCGAAAATATCAAATTGTTGTATGTACTTATGGCCTACGTCGTCGCCTAATTTGAATGCGCCGAAACGCTATTAATGTATTACCCGTTGTCCTAGGTGACCGACAAACGCGTTACGCGACGCGACACGCAAATATCAAATATAGGTTGTATGTACTTATGGCCTGTGTTGCCGCCTAATATGAACGTGACGCAAATCGGTTAAAGTACTAGCTGCAATACATCGCATCGCGTCGCGTCGTTCACCTAGGACAACGGGTAAGCCGCATTACGTCAAATCGCTTTGCATCGCTTACCTAGGACAACAATATAATTATTCTTTCAGCCAGCTCATGGACAGACACATTTACTGGTTATTGATGAAATAGGCAAAATGGAATTTTACAGTGAAGCATTTAAAGCAGCAATTAGAACTATTTTTAGTCCAGCATCTGACTTAGTAGTACTTGCTACTATACCTATGAAGAGAAGTGACCTGCTAATTGAGAGTATAAGGAACCATAGACATTCTAAAGTGTGGGTGGTAGGTATTTTAGGTTATTGCTAGTGAAATTATAGGAAGTATACTTATAGGTAGTTGTATACTCATCCTTTTTTTTGTTGGCAGGTTACTAGAGAGAATAGGAATAATATTTATGAAGATATTCTCAAGGAAATTAATACTACATTGGCAATTTCTTAGTTGTCATTTTTATTATAAAAAACGTAGTAACAACTTTCAGTTTTCACACTGGTAAAAAGCAGTGCAATAAAAAATTGTTGAACTACTATAATAAATGATTATTTAAGAAAATATTTTTTTTATTTATTGGTAATGGTGCTACACAAGATTTAGCAAACAATAACCATTGCTGATGGAGTTAGCAATATAAAAGATTGTGATAGGTACAATTGGATTTGGCAAATAGTAAGAAATCTCATCCTACCACATATGTAGAGAATATACTGTTTGAAGCTCTCTGTTGTATCACTTTATATGATTCACATGTGTAAATATTTTCAAAATGACAGTCCTGGGTTCCACTTTTGCATTTTGCAGTGTGTTTAGGCGATAATATAAAGCTCACACTCTATTAGATGAAACAAATAAATTCCAAACTGTAATCAGAGGTCATAGAGGTGGCATTTTATGTAAAATTAATCATATCTCAAGCCTTTCAAGGCAATATAACTTTATACTATAAAAGAAAATGTTGGTAGCTCAATAAAATGTTTTTTTTTTCATACACACACCAGTTGCAGATGAGGCCAACTAATTGAATTATCACTGTTACTCAGATAATGAAATGTAGTCTATCAAATATAATTTCAGAATCTGGTTGACAGTTTACAAACATTGCATTTTAGCAAAGCAGAAGTTTTAGCTTAGTTTTGGCCAAAATCATAACCATGTTGGGAACCGCAAGTTTCAAAGTCTTTGTTTGGTCACTCACAGATATAAATTATGTGTCATCATCAGAATAATCGTCAAATTGTCCATCAGATTCATATTGCAAAACAGGATTACACATTTTCTCATGTTTAACCCTGTCTGTAATAGATATTTCTAGATGCATATCCATTGGACAAAAGTTGCCCTCCTTCATTTTGTTTTTTACAAAATGTAGCCATTGCATAGCTGATGGTGAGGTTGTGCTATCACGTTTATAGTTGAGTGGTGGAGCTTGTCTGCCTACATCTACAGCAGATGGAATCCAGTAACTATCTGAGTCCCAATCTTCAGGGCTACTACTGCGACTATTAGCTGCCTTTAATGCTAAAACATGAAAAATTTATAAGAGTACAATGATCATCAGATTCCAAAAAAAATCGAATGTCATAATAAAACTTCTAGGTAATGACAACAGTAAGGTATACATGCTATTGTAGAATTTCTATTGTAGTATGAGATACCTGTCTGGTCATTTTCATCATTTTCTTCGTTATGATTCCACCATTCAACATCATTATCTTCTTTACTCGTATCATACTCAATATTAGATACTTCCAGTTTTCTGAAAACATCACATTTTAATTTCTGACGCTCTTAGTTGTCTAATCAGTAATAAGCTAATTGTAGTGTATATTTAATTATGCACATTTTTATTTATTCCTAATGTTGTATGTCATTCCACCTGATGGTAAATGGTAACTATTGATTGACATTTTGAACTTAGTACAACCTTGATTGATCTAGTTGGTGCATATTCTGAAGGCTCTTCATAATAATAATAGAAAATTTATGCGTGGGCAAATCGCGTTAGGCGCTGCAAACGGAGAATGGATCGATGCACTATAAACCGCACATTCCAAAAGGAGTAAAGGCAGGTCTACCGTAAGTGGGAACGACCTGATATAGACCTGAATGTCAGGCATCTTCCAGATGTTTATGCCACTACTACGTTCTGGCAAAACATCTGGTCGAGGCCTGTCATTCATGAAGAGGCTGACTGGATACGGGATGTTGAACGATCATGTGAACACATTCCTGATATGGAACCAATAACAATAACAACAAATGACGTAACCGCTGCAGTCCGTTCGTTACCTAGCTGGAAAACAGCGGGACCGGACGGACTGCACAATTTTTGGCTCAAATGGTTACGCAGTTCACATGCTCGTTTGGCATCTCAATTTCAGTTGTGTTTGACATCGAGTAACGACTACCACGTTTTTTAACTGTCGGTACGACCCACCTTCTCTATAAGAGTGTTAGTTCTGCGGACTCCAAAAATTACAGGTCCATTACTTGCCTGCCTACAATATACAAGCTCCTTACATCCATTTTGACAGTAAAAATTTCTTCACATATTGTGAATAATTCTATTTTGGCCAAATCTCAAAATGGATGTAGGAGCGGGGCACGTGGAACTAAAGAGCTCCTTATTGTTGTCACGGTCATAAGCCAACAGGTTCGTCGCGGCCGGAAAGAGTTGGCGACGGCCTGGATAGACTATAAAAAAGCTTACGACTGTTCCACATACATGGCTCTTGAGGGTACTAGAGTTATATAAAATAGATGCAACTCTACGTACCTTCTTGAAGGCATGTATGAGGCAATGGAGAACGGCGCTTTGCTATCCAGGTTGTCGCTGGCTTCAGGTTAATGGTGGACTCATAAAAATTGAGCGAGGTATATTCCAGGGGGACAGCCTGAGTCCATTGTGGTTTTGCCTGGCCCTGAATCCTCTCAGTACTCTACTAGAGCATTCAGGCCTAGGCTATCAGTTGTGGAGAGAGAGTCGGGGCCTATCCCACCTCCTATACATGGATGACTTAAAGTTGTTTGCCCCCACCAAGCCCCAACTGATGGCATTACTAAAGGTAACTGAAACTTTTAGTAAATCTATCAGGATGGAGTTTGGTGTGGATAAATGTGCAGTCTTATATGTAAAGAGAGGTGGAGTCGTGGAATCTGAAGGAATGCAACTTTCAGATTTCACACAATTTCGGTCTCTGTCTGCTACTGAGACCTACAAATATCTGGGTATGTCACAGGCGTTATGCATCTCTGAGGCAGACATGAAACAAAAGTTGCAGGAGCGCTTCTTTTGCCGCTTAAGAAAAGTACTTAATAGTCTACTTTCTGGCGCCAATAAGGTGCGCGCCTGTAACAGTTGGGTCATGCCTGTCTTGATGTATTCCTTTGGCATATTCAGGTGGACTCAGACTGAGCTGGACGTCCTTGACAGAAAGGTACGTACACATATGACTACATACCGAATGCACCATCCACGATCATCGGTTATGAGGTTGTATATCCCGCGGAAATGTGGAGGTCGTGGTCTCATTAATATCAAGACCCTTCATAACCGCGAGGTATACAATATCCGAGAATATTTTCTCAATACTGACGTGGGAGTGCATCGTGATGTGGTCAGAGTGGACCAAGGACTAACCCCGCTCGGTTTGGCAAAAGAGAACTGGCACAAACCTACGGTACTTAGTACTGAGGACCGTCGGGAGATATGGAGGAGCAAGGAGTTGCATGGGCGTTTTTATGCCTGGCCTTACACGGGCCTGATATTGACTTTGCTGCATCTATTGCCTGGCTACAATTCAGTGATCTTTTCGGAGAAACTGAAGGTTTTGTCTTTGCAATAATGGACTAAGTGGTGATGACGAATAACTACCGGAAATATATCCTGAAAGATGGTACAGTTGACATCTGTCGGGCATGTCACCGACCTGGAGAATCACTCAGGCAAATTGTTTCTGGTTGTACTCGACTTGCCAACGGCGATTATTTGCATAGACATAACCAAGTAGTCAGGATTGTCCATCAGCAACTTACTTGCTCTTAGATATAATCTGGTGGAAGCAGAAGTACCGTATTATAAATATGTGCCCGACCCAGTTCTCGAAAATGACCGTGCCACGTTGTACTGGGATCGGTCTATCATTACTGACAGGACTATTATTGCTAATAAGCCTGATATAGTCGTGGTGGACCGATCAGAGCGCCGTGCACTAATTGTCGATGTCACTGTTCCGCATGACGAGAATCTCGTGAAAGCTGAAAAAGAAAAACAAATAAAATATTTGGATTTAGCTCACGAGATTACCGACATGTGGGATGTTGATTCGATAATTATTGTTCCGATAGTCATATCGGTTAATGGACTGATCGCCAAGTCTCGATCAACATCTAAAGAGACCCTCGTTAGACAGCTGGATTAAGGGCTTGATGCAAAAGGCAGTACTCCTCGACACGGCACGCATTGTGAGGACGTTCCTTTCTCTGGAGTCCTAACCACTGGCAGCTTGGTCCCTGCACCCGATGTTGGTGGTCCACTATTTTATACATTTTTAAATTAATTATATTCTGTTGTGTTTATTATTTGTCTGTATTTTTATAGTAGTGATTGTGTGTGAGCTTGTGTATTTTTTTATGTATTTAAAAATGTATGAAATATGTAAGAAAATAAATAAAGAGAATAATAATAATAGCTCCTATACCCATATCAAAAATAAACAAAGAAAGAAACCCCATTTCATTTGATGTTTATGTAATATTTAACAGGCCCCAGTGATGAACAAAATTGGTTAGACTATTAGCAATTATAAGACCAAAATTAGTACCAAAAATGCAAGAACAAAACCCCCTTCTTTGCTCTCTACTAATAAAGATTCCCAAAAATGATCAGTAAGGAAGTGGAGAACTTTTTGAATGTTAGAAATATTTAAGTGCTGTTACAACGCCAACTACAGGAACTAAATAATACCTTCCATCTAATCTAATATTATTCTGCCTTAAATTTTGTTTTTTCTCCAAATATTCTGCATCATTTGGTTCTTCTCCATAATTTTGTGCAAAATCATAGTGTTCTAGATTTGAAATATCCTCAAGACCCTCATGCAAGTGATTATTATATAGGTCTAAAGTTTTTAATTTCTTTAATTGAAGCAAATTCTCGGGTAACATGCATAAATCATTGCTATCCAAATAAAGTTTAGTTAAATTTGTTAATTTATACATATCATCTGGTAAATAAAGAATTTTATTATGTGATAATTTTAATAATTGCAACTTTTTTAGATTGCAGAATTCATTTGGTAGGCTATTTACATTATTATCTGTTAAATTTATTTCTACAAGATTTTGATATATATCAATATTATCCTGCACATTGTAGATGTGGGTATTAGACAATTCTAGTACTTCTATATCACAGCAATCTTCTAGTCCAATACATGGAACATTTTCGATGTGGTTAACAGAATGATAACTAGGTTCCTGGTTTCCCAAAATCACAATTTTTGCGTGCCTAAAACTTGACATAAATTTCATATCTTTGCCTAATCTACAACAATGTAAATCTATTTTGTTGACTAGAGTTGTGAGTTTTATCAGTTCTTCTAAATAATATCTATCAAAGGAGTTGCAAATGTTTACATTATTACTTAAATCTAACACTGATAATTTTTCAGGTTTTTCACTCCACACCCAATAGGGTGGCCCTTCCAATTTATTATTATTTAAATTTAGGTACTCCACAGTATGACAGAAGTCTGGCTTTTCATCAAATAATACTATGCTATTGAAAGATATATCCAATATTTTGAGATTCTCTATTTTCAAAACATTTGTTGGTACCTCAATTAATTCATTGTTTGACAAGTATAATTGTACTAAATTTGGTGGTAACTTCAAGTTTTTGTCGAATTGCGTTATTTTTCTATTACTTAGATCTAGGATTGTTACGTTTTCTCGCCATTCTACTTTGTTAAATATGTTTTTTAATAGTATTTCTGGTGTTTTGTTTGGCGTATGCTTTTGCTCCATGTTGAGTAAGAACCTATATGAAGTTTATTATACAGTCACAATATGTTTATATTTTCTCATATTGGCTATCACTATTTAAGAACAAGAAGACATTACTAAATTACGATAATTATAGAGAGTAGAGTACTATATTCTTTGATTATAATTGATCGAAATACCGTTAGACAAAATTCTGAAACAGAGTAGAATCAAGGAACATTATACTCAAGAGAGTAGAATAATCTAAAAAAAGAAAGAGTCTGTGACCCCTAACTCGACATTTTTTGTCACCCACATTGAATGGTGTCGCCGTCTGATAGCATATCCTTAAACTACTTTTTTTTTTACTGTATATTTTTTTTACTTGGTACCTTTTTTTTCTACTAGGTACCTTTTTTTTTTGCTGTTTTTTTACTACTGGGTACTTTTTTTTATTGAGGCGGGAGAAAATTGTCCAAACCACACACCCGGTCGCTCGGTGTAACGAAAGTCCTTAGTGAGGGGGCCTCACCAACTGATTAAACCCACCATGTGCCATCTCCTCGCCTGTACTAGTGGACCACTGAAATTGGAAGACTTCTGTGTTTAATAATAAGGTGTCTAATTAGTTATATTTACAATAAAGGCAATAATGCTGGGCTAATTAAAAATAAAAGTTTATGTAATTATAGATCTCCTTTATTTATTTTCTCATCATGACGATATTTACTAAATTTTATTATATTATATTTTTTATTCACATTATTTGTAAAATAGGCCATGCTAATAGAAAAATTATATAAAAATAATCGTTATAATTTGCCAACTCATACAACTTATAGTAACAACAACTCATACTCAGTACATTACGTAGGTAATAATAACTAGCTTACATTATTTTTCAGTATTATTGAAAATAAATGGGCTCGTTTTTTATGAGCATCATATATTTATGTCGTTAAACATTTATATCCATTTTATTTTATTAGGAGTCTTCATTGAATAATTGTAATATTGTGTAATTTAATATATTAAAATACTTAACACTGACAAAATACCTGCTTATCGTGGGTGTCCCCCATATATGTATATTTAGTGCTATTACAATTTCTTATACTTAAAACGTGATTAGTTTTAGAAAACTTATAAATAGTAATGGCAATGTTTTTAGACTATTCCATCCATTTTATTATATTACTTTGTAATGCCGATTTTATTATTAAAAAAAAACATTTGTAGGAGTTAATAATAGTTTTTACAAATTGCAGTTTGTATATAGTGCACTATGTTAAAGTAAATAATTCTACAATAACTGATGTTACCGATGGAAAATAAATTGTATTTTCCATCGGTAACATCAGTCATCAGTTCTAAGAGATAAGACTTTATCAGTTCTAAGAGATAAGACTTTTTAAGCAATTAGACAATTCCAAATTATTTTGATCAGAGGCAAGTTGTGTGTATCCTGAATGAATGTTTCGCGCCACCACCACCAAGAATGCAAGCGTCACCACCCCATTCCTTCCACGGGCGTCTTACGAAGCGACTAAGGGAAGTAAGCAATTATCACCATGCAAGACTGGTGGTAGGGCTGGGTCCTAAGTGGGGGAACTCGCTATCGGGGTCGACCGGGTTTGTACCACCATTTCCCGTGTAAGCCATGAAGCACATCTGTGTGTTTTGGTTGTAGCAGAAGATAGCAGTCTTCTTTCGTTTCATATCTGCGAAATGAAATGGTGAGCAGCGGCTTGACAATACTCTCGTTATAGTTGAGTCAATGAGCGATGTTTACTATTTACCATCAGGTGGGCTGTGTCTCGACTGCTATACACAATAAAAAAAAAATTGTCTCAACAATATAAAAACTGCATACATGTAAAAGCACTTTTGAATTATAATGGTTGCGAAAATAATGGCTCTATCACGGCAAAAGAATATTTTAGTAATAAAAGTAGTTGGTTTAACCATCCATCAATTGTATGAATCCTCTTCTTATCATCCTTCCTATCCTCTCCTTATTATCCTGCCTATCCTCTCCTTATCATCCTTCCTATCCTCTCCTTATTATCCTTCCTATCCACCACCTATTCCTTTCCTTGAAAATGGCGACGCGCGAGTGATGCCTTTGGTGTTGCTAAAGTCAATAGGCTACGGTAACCACTTACCATCAGGTTGGCTGTATGCTAGTTCGCCACCCATGTAGTACAAAAAACTAAATAAAATATTATTACATATTTGAAAAAAATGAGCCCATCTATTTTACTAATTATATCAATATTTATTAAAATATTTTTGGGCACATATTTTTAATTCATCATCACCATCATATGAAAGATTTCCTGCTAAAATCCGGTTTATTGACCCCCACCAACTATATACAAAGACATTAATTGTTATATTGTTGTCTTCTTAAATTTTTTTTTATGCATTACAAAGCATTTTCTTTAATCAGACCTGCAAAAAACAAATAATTATGCCAGGACACAATCACCACCAATCTATTTTCTTTAAACGAGGGTGTTATCATAAAACTAACTAACTAACTTATCCTTACGCCATTTTCCTTTTATCAAACAGAACAGAGTGAAAGTGAGTTTTCTGTCTGAAAACTATCTGGAAGTGCGCCTGATGGTAAATGATGGGTCGCCCCGTCATAGGACTAAGTGGCATACGCGAAATCTGGGCTTGTGCTTCTTTAAAGGAACATGAGATAAATAAAAATTTGAAGTATTCAAATAGAGACAATGCTGCTTCAGGGATATTTATTATAATTAAAATTGGGCTGCTTTTACTCACCATGCAAAAATAGAGAAGGCACTGTTAGTGCATTTAACTATTTGTGACGTGTCTTTCACATATTCTCATCTTTTTATAGTCACAATATTTTTTTTCGTGGCCACTTATAACTTGAAGCCAAGCATTGCTCAGGGAACTTGACTGGGTCTGGAAACACATGAAGTACATCCTCTGCAAAAATAAGTTTAGGTATAGGTTACCAGTCAGCTTAGCATTGTAAACAATTTAAGTTTTATTTTGTTGCTACCCACAACTTGGTCTACGTGAAATTTAGTTATTTTAAATGGCCTAATTTACTCCTTATAAGATGAGCTATCTGTCAGTAAGACCCATCCAAATCTCAAAAATTTGGTATTTAACTCTATGTATGTACTATGTATAAACTTTCATATGTAATTAGTAAAAGTTGTTATTTAACATTATGAACAGACACCTATTATTTATTTGTTTAGATATATGGTATAAATAGCTGTTGCCTAAAAATATCTACCATTTTTTATACGTACAATTTTTCATATTAAATCAACCTATGGTTCAAAAGATAAAAATAATTATCACCAGCGCCACCTATCCGACACTTACATAAACATAAAAAAATAGTATCACGCCTATATTCCCCAAAGGGATAGCCAGAGGGTACTACACACCCACGATTAACCAGCTGACATGTAAAAGAAAAAAGGAAGAATATGGATTAATAAACGAAAAAATAAACAATAATGGGAAACAGAATAATAGCATCACCCCATTGCTTACAGAGTAACAGAATAATGATACCACCCCATTTTGCTGAAAAAGTAAAGGACTAATGTCACCACTCCATTGCATGAACATGATTGATGTTAATATTTTATCAAATCAATATAAAAAATGTGAATACATACTTTCAGTATTATAAAATATGCGTTTATGTTCAGTATTTGTTTATTGAATATTTTAAGGAGTAGACTTTAGTTATGGATCGGTGCAGACACACACAATGCTTTTTCTTTTAGACTTTATAAATCTCACTGTCGGACATGCCATGAGCTTTTTACCCCAAAGGAGTCTTATAATTCTAATATTATAGTACAACTCTGGCTACATGATTTGGTAAAGGATATAGCTTCGAGTTTTCGCAGTAGTAAAATCTTCGTAATTCTTTACGCCTCGTGAGAAACCCGCAGTAAAGAAAAGTGTGGTTTTTAATGTTTTTCAGTCACTTATCATATATAGTAACTTTACATTGTATAAGTAATAATTACAGTAGAACTAGAAAACGATACTAGTTGGCGTACATACTATAGCACAATACTATAATTTATACAATAGTATAATTTATACAATATATACTCTATTATATAATTTTGTGAAATTTCTTGTCTCAATTATTTTTTATAGTAATGTCAGTTTTATTTTTTTAAATTTTATTTTTATTTTTTTACTGACTGAAGGATTACTGGTATGTCCTCCATTTATCAAACACACTAGGTCCGTAGTAAAAATGACACTTGTACCTATATAACAGTGACCTCTACATCAGTTTAGGATACTAAATGCTCTTTTATTTACGCGCGTGTTTTATAAGATGGCGACGTTTTCTTTGTAATAAGCTCGAACCATAGGTCAAGTTTGGTATTGTCCGGCCCCTGTTCTGAAAATCCTTGAAAATCACAACCATAGACTAAGTATACTACTGGACGGAGCCATAGCACCGTTGCCGTTCTGTATTCATTTGTCAAACACAGTATTGTTATTTCTGTCTATTGTTCGAAGCCTCAATAGGAGTAAAAAAGATAGCTTATATAACTTTGGCAATGACGTACTATATGTGAAATTCGTGTCACACGCTGACCGACTAGTAGGTCAAAACATTGCGATTTGGTGCATCATAAAAGTGAAATACTAGAAAGTCCTATTGAAGTTGCTAAATATCGCGCTTGAGAAAATATATCGTGTGTGGCTGTCTTTTGTTCATCCAGAACGACGCAAGGAGGTGTAAAGAATCCAAATTTGTAATTTCACACGTAAGTCTATATCAGCTATTTTCACCTTCAATAACTACGAAACCCAATAAAAATTCGATAGATATTGGAAGATTTAGATGTTATCAATATGATTACATTATTATACATTGATATAAAAACACGTTTATTAGTTAAAATTATTAAAATAATATCCATTGTTTTAGGCACCCTTTGTAGTGATGTAGACAATAGTCATTTACACTTTATCGATAGTTCAACCAACTGAACTAAACATTTGCTTTTTTATGGTTTCATAAAGTTTGTTCTCTTTTATAGGTTTCCAAAATATCCTGAAGTTAGAAAAGCGTGGATTAAGTCCATAAGAAGAGAAAACTGGGAGCCAAATAAATATTCCCGCCTATGCTGTGAGCATTTTGAGCAATCTTGTTTCACTTATGGTTTAAAAATAATGAGTTAAATCTGATGCACTACCAAGTATATTTAAAGGATATCCTAAATATTATATCTAACAGAATGCACGTTACACCATCCATCCATCCATCCATCAGCCTTTTAAAAGTCCACTGCTGGACACAGACCTCCCCAAGAATGGGGGATAGCGTCGTAATCGCCACGCTTGGCAGGCGGGTTGGCGATCGCAATGAATGATGTTAATACTCGAAGGAGTGCTGCTGCCCACTCCCCCTGGTATTCCCTCAGTCGGCTCTTACGACTCCCATACGTAGAGAGGGGTGGGACAATTCTAAAGCCGACCCCACACGTTACACTAGGATCCTATACTATATATACATATACTTTTATAAAGCTGTAGGCAATATAGGCGTCTGAATACAAAACAATCTTTTTTAGTTTTTGGTCTGTTTGTTCGTTCGCGCATCACGCAAAAATTACTGAACGGATTTTGATGCAATTTTTTTATTTGATAGCTCTTGCTCACCTCTCCTTTTTTATTACACTTAAAACTGGTATACATTTTATCCCGCTACTATATCGCGAACCTAAGATATAATTATATAGCTTTACCACTATGGAAATAAAATTAAAAATTATTGATTTAATCTAACTTTAAAAGATAGTACTGGTAGTCTGGTTATCGATAATCGACATCATGGCGTCATTCTCCACAACACTAGATTACGCACACAATGACAAAACGTCAAACGCACACATAAAAGATTGACACGCATTTGAAGCTAAGACTCCGTCCAGTGTATTATTGGTCCGAGATCACAACCAATTTGGCATTGACGTATCACTTCTTCATTATAATACTCTTTAGTTTCACTTGATTTGATTTTTTTAAATTTGTTTAAGGCATTGGCAGAACTGTCAGCCCTACAGTAACTTGTAAATATCATCAAAACGAAGTTGAAATCAGTTATCTAAAATTAATCAGTCAAGTCAAAGTTTCACTCCAGTAAAACGATAGCGACCATACTGAAGCTTCTATGGAGTTTTGGAAACAACAGGAAAAAACACGTTATGTCGCACTACATCACTTGCCAACACTTAATAAGCAAAAGCCCACCACTTTTACACAATTTACACAATAATACTTGAAACAACACATGTTTAGGAAAATAATGCAGAGCGACGACATGATCTTCTTCGTGTTCCCCCCAATAATGTTATTACCTTATAAGATTAGACCATAGATATAGTAACGTATAGATCACCTGACAGCTTGATAAGGCGTAACCATAGATGTAGTATTAGATAGATCAGTGATGCAAAAGAGTAAAGACATAGTATACGCGTATGTTAGAGCGAGATAGATAGACGAGACCACTATCATACACGCTATAGACCTGTATGGACCTGACATCAATCGTCAACTATCCAAATTTCGCATATTTTAGGAAAATTGGTGAAGTTATCGTTTAATTATGTATTAATTGACGTGTCTAATCATAGTTACGTGTGCAGTGCCCGGATGTAACTCATATAAGAAAGAAAACACACAGAATTGTACATTTCACATGTAAGTAATTAGTTGTTTATATGCAAAGCTTATGAACTTACCACAAACGCTGTGTTCATACACGGATGGGGAATTTTATTGCATTAAATCATGTGCATGCCCGGAATGCCTTCAAATTCATTATAAAAAGATAATAAATACGTGAATTTTGTGATATAAAATTTACAATGTTTCTTTGATAGAGATTGACACTATCGGTATTTCAGTATCGATAAAATGACTTCGATGTGTCTATTATAGGGAAAGGCAAACCCTTGATTTATGTTTCAGTAAAGGTTATAATATAGATGTACATATATATATATAAGATAAGGTTATATTAATCCATCCATCAGCCTTTTAACGCCCACTGCTGGACATAGGCCTCCCCAAGAATGGGGGATAGTGCCGTAATCGCCACGATTGGCAGGCGGGTTGGCGCTTGCAGTGGATGTTGTTAATACTCGAAGGAGTGTTGCTGCCCACTACCCCGGTATTCCCTCAGTCGTCTCTTACGATTCCCATGGGTGGAGAGGGGTGGGACAATCTAAAGCCGGCCCCACACGGGAACTATATTATTATATATTTTTTTTTAAATTTGAGTAAGATCATTCTATACGGTTAAGTTATAATTTTTTGAGTAAATGTATTTTTATCTTTGGATAGTTAAAGTTTATATTTTAATTTAACGTTTTAGATTTCCTCAGAATATTGGTGTTCGACAAAAATGGCTTAATAGTGTTGTTGTCTGCGTTATCGAAAACATTATTCATATTTTTTTATTATAATAAATTTTCTGATGGTTTATTAATTTGAATTTACGTTGGTCAGTAGTATAAGTAGCATGAATTTATTATTGTAGTGGCATTTACAAAATCTAAATATTGTAATATGTTTTAACGTAATAAAATTGCATTTGCGAATGTTATTTATGTTCATAAGAAAATCGCATTTAACGAAACCGAGATAAAATAAGGTGGTAGATGGTGGGCACCATATATGTCTATTTGTCTGCTTATTAACATTTTAGTCAAAATGGAAAATAATAAAAGAGAACTTTCTTAATCACTATTTATTTCTGAATTATTATTTGAGAATGTGTTACATAAGAATCTTTTTGTTACAATCAATAAGGTGAACCAGTAGCATCATTTTATTTCGTTAGTTTATAACATACTCGATATATCTCAACTACCATTGCAGTGTCAACAACTTTAGCCCGTCAGTAAATAATTATTTAATATCGGCCGTTTCAAAACTTTTGTTATTTCTTGCGATATGCCCCATTACCTGTGTCCATACACATTCGCCGGAACAGAACATAAAATAAGCATCGATTTCACCACATTTCAAAATTAGAGGGGAAAAAAAAAAGTAAAGACAACATTTTAAAAAACTACTTAGCTTATGGGATGTTAGACATTAGGTACTTATAATAAAAAAGTAAACAAACAGTGTGTCTCTGAAGTTGGCTGCAAGACGCTGCGTAGTAGCCATTTTTGTGTCGCAAGGCATGTGCGTCTTCTACAGTTTGCATTAATCGAAAAATGTTCGATTATTATTTAACAATTGTAATCGGTAATTATATAATTCATCGATCGTAAGATGTGGACTCTTCTAAATCTAGATTAAAGCTTATTCACTGAAATCGCTCGTATACCTACTTTTTATTGAATATTAAAAAAATAGTGCCTAAATACTTAGATATGAAAACATTATGATCTCATTCGATTGTTTTGTTAATCAAGTAATAACATTTGAATTGGTCAGCACTTATCGTATATTCTGTCAAAATTCCCACTTCGCGCTCTGTGCCTAACTTCAGAGACGCAAAGATTTGTTGCGACTACTTGTGACTACTATACTCTTCCTTCATACAGATTTGTGCAGTAAGTTTTAAATAAAGAAATACAGTAAAACAGTGTTTTTTTGGCTACTATTAACCTTTTCAAATAGTGCGGTATATTTTATATACATTTCCAATAAATTTGTCTGCCAACCTGTATTTGTTAAAGGGTAAATTTGGCTAACATGGTATCCCTAAATTCACTCACACATAGATAGCCGCCGCCATCACCTTGCTTCAATTCTGTCTTAGCGAGACGCTGTCCGTTTCTTATACGTCCATGATATTTATTTGATATTTATTTTACCTACTAAATCAATCTTAAGACCATCGTTTCAAAGTAAATAGATTGAAAATCGATTTTCTTAATTATTTAAAAAAAAAACAAAACTACAACTTACTTACTTATCATCACGCCATCTCTCTTGCGGAGAGAACAGAGTGCCAAAAGACTCAATTCTTGTATACACCGCTCACTTCCTCATCATTCATAATTCTCTTCATACACGCTCGCCGGTTTCGGAGACACCTGACCTTCAATATATATGACCGATTTGGTCTAGGTCAGGGGTCGGCACCTTTTGAGTTGGAAGAATCAAAAATTACAAATTTTTTTTTCTTGCCAACTATAAATAGTAGGTACTTGCACAAGAAGATATACAATGCGAAAATGGAAGAATGTAGGTATAGGGGGAGACCGAGACTCACCTACCTAGACCAGAGGTCAGCAACCTGCGGCTCTTTGGATGTGAATCTGAGGCTCTTTAGTTCCTACGTAAATATTATTTATTTATAAAAAAAAACATAAAAATCGTTCTAAATTAACTAACGAGGATAAGGCACCAATTCTATCTCTCAGCTACTTGTAACAATAAATATTTTTCTTATGAATAAATATACTAGTTTTTTTATCGAAAAACTTTATTTGTCCCAGTCGCACGTCCGGTATTCTTTCCACATGTCGGAGGACTCCCTTTCGTATATTTACACCAATACTCTGTTTCATACCTACTCGCTTGAGTATTGTGGGTTTGAATCCCACGCACGACAAATCTATGTGATCTAAAAATTTTAATTCTGAGTCTGGGTGTACTTTGTGTCCGTGGAATTGTATGTTTGTAAAGTCCCCGCAATACAAGGAATATTCATTAGTGCAGGTTGTTGTCTTTAAAAAAATATATTGGATACCTTTAAATAATAATTTATAAATCAACCTAGCACCTTCCTTGTGTTAGTTTTTATTAAATTAAATTATTAAAATTACTGTGTTTTTATTTACTGTGGTTTTATAACCTTCATTAAAATAGTTCGATAATATCTGAATATTCCCATACGAGAAAGTTTTTGTGCGCTATAGTTTCATTCTTAAAATAAAGATAATTATAACACTAGACTACGAGAATCAATCGATATTCAATAGATCAATGTCATTACTTCGATATTTTAACCAATTTATCATCGATATTAAAGGCTACAATTCGTATCGATTCAAAAAATGTTTTTTTTTTGTCATAAATTGAATTATCGACATTCTACGTAGTCTGTGAAATAATGATGTACTACTTAGTCTGTGTATTTGACAGATAAAAGTCATGACGTAGGCGACCTAGTTGTCAAACTCTAAAGTAGGGACAGAATGAAAAATTTTGGTAATACCTATTTTTTTCTTCGAAGTGATACCCCCGTGGTCTAGTTAGTTTGAGCTTTCGCCTTATTCTACGTTTGTAGAAAAAACGACAGTACAATACGAGCCCCGATGCAAAATAGTTCGTCTAGTATGGAAAGTAGTGCAAAGCGTAAAATATAGAAAGTAAATATTGGTAAAATAATTAAGAACGTTTAATAAAAAGTAAACCACAATTTGAGGAACATTTTAAAGTTTATTTTAACATAACTGAAATTCTTTCATGACTACATAAAATCAAAAATTTAAAAAATATTTTATTACACATAACGTAGTTGTGTCGCCTTTGCTCTCAATGACAGCTTTAATGCGAAGAAGCATGGTTGCAACCAACGCTGCACACTCCTCAGGCGTAATTGACTCCAGACACCCAGACAGACAGCCAAGAGTTTAGCCTTTAAGTCGCTTATTTAGATATTTTTATATATACTTTTAGCATTTGACATGCTTAGCAATATACATTAAACACAAAGTGAAAAATGTGAAATCGAAAATAACAGTCACGAGCAGGCCTGCTAAGCATGTCAAATGCTAAAAATTTATATCCATCCATCCATCAGCCTCTTAAAGTCCACTGCTAGACATAGGCCTCCCCAACAATGAGGGATAGTACCGTAATCGCCACGCTTGGCAGGCGGGTTGGCGATCGCAGTGGATGTTGTTAATACTCGAAGGAGTGCTGCTGTCCACTCCCTCGGTATTCCCTCAGTCGGCTCTTATGACTCCCATGGGTGGAGAGGGGTGGGACAATTCTAAAGCCGGCCCCACACGGCTAAAATTTATATAAAAATATCTAAATAATTGTAGGGTATGCGTCATTATTAGGTAAAATCTTAATAATAAAATTAAGTAAAATTAAGTTTACCTGGTCGGTACAATGTATGAAAATACTGCCGACAGATGGCGTAGGCGTCACCCAAAGACGTTAAGTATGAATGTGTTATCGAAAATAGCAGTCAGGAGCAATTGTCACGATGGCTGAATTGGCAAAGCATCTGGACGGTATCCAGGAGATGCAGGTTCATATCCTGTTCGTGACTGTTGTTTTCGATTTCACATTTTTCACTTTGTGTTTAATCTTTAAATCGCTCTTCGATCTTGATGGATTTTTACGGAGAACTTTTTTCATTTTCCACCATAGGGTTTCGATAGGCGAAAAGTCCGAGCTGTTAGATGGCCATTCGATCATAGGGATGCTTTTCGCCAGTAGCCACGTCTTTGTTGTCCTTGCAGTATGGCAGGAAGCACCATCCTGTTGAAAAATGAAGGAATCTTGATGCTTAAGTGACAGAATAGAGGGCAGTAAATTCTCTTCCAAAAGGTTTTGATACCTTGCAGCATTGATAGAACCATCCACAAACTGCATACCACCAACACCTTGTGCAGACATGCAGCCCCATATCATAAGAGACGCCTTTGAAAACTTCACTTTGCGTTTGAGACAATCAGTATGAAATACCTCATTTTTGTTCCGAATCACTTTTTTCCTTTCATCGCCGACTGTCACTTCAAATTTGGACTCGTCACTCCAAATGATACTACGCCACTGATCGGAAGTCCAATTTAAATGATCACGAGCAAACTTCAACCTCTTTTTCTTTTGTACAGCAGTCAACAGTAGTTTCTCCTTAGCGGTGTAAAATCCGTAACCCATTCTTTTTAGGACTCTTTTGCAAGTATCAACTGAGTTGCAAGTATCAACTGAGACGTCTTTGTGAATCATGTCCTTCCATTGCACCGTGAGTTTTCCAGCTCGAGCACGACGATTATTTTTGATAATTTTTTTATTGGACTGTAGACCTGGGAAGTATCAAGTCTTTAGATATTTGGTAACTTGATTTGCCAGCATCGACCCCATAAACTATTCGCTTTCGAAGTTCTTCACACACGGGTTTGCCACGACCCATTGTTATTTGAAAACTAATGAAAAAAACTGAAATTTTCAGATTTTATACTGTCTCACTTGACAAATGACACAGAAGTACAAAAGTAATTCTTTTACAAATTTAAACTATGCAACATAATTGTACAAAGAAGGAATAATCTTATTTAACTCACCGATAGACGAACTCTTTTGCATCGATTAACAATTAGACGAACTATTTTGTTTATAACATCTTCGAATTTAAAACAGGATATGTATAAATTTAAAAAACTAAAATAGTTTATAGGTTCATAATTAAAAAAATGGCATAAGTAACGCGACATGTGATAGTAGAACAGCTTAATATTTTATATAGATATACAAAAATAATGAAGTTAGAAAAAATCTCACAGAGAAAATTTCACACTAGACGAACTATTTTGCATCGGGGCTCGTACTAACAATAGAAAAAAAGTTATTCAATACATTGAAAGTTTTATTATAACGCATTATCTAGTTAAATAAAGTTTATTTAAATATCACAAAAAAACTAAAATGTTGACTATAGCTAACTTCAGGGTGTTTAACTTCAGGGTGTCGGTTTTTCGTGACGGTGTGCGCGCGCATCATAAAAATTTACTCTCATAATTTTTCCCTAACGCGCAAAAAGAAGTATAACTTAAAAAATGGAATTTTATTGCTTTAGTTGGTTACTTTTTTTATTTCATAATATGGTGGCAGATAATCCATGGCCAATACCTAGCAATAAACAATTGTACCGACCAACACAATATATAAATAAAATGGAGCTTAAGCAATTCCAGAATACACTCGCAAGTCTTCATAAGTACCTAAAAACTTTTCATAAGTAAGTATAAAAACACCTCCATCCACTTCCAGACAGGATCGACCATATCCGGCCGACATCGTCAGTGCCGAGCACGCTCCAGCAGTGAGTAGCCCCCCACTGCAAACAGCATGACTGTCGCGTGGAGGCAACCTTAACTGCCCTGAAGTATACAGTAACACAGTGCACGCCGAGAGCTCGCAGACGCCGCTCTATAGGTACTTAATCTGCTGCTGCCACTCGCCCTGATGACGAGCATCGGATATGCTAGAAACCCGGGTCAACGTAATCGATCCTGAACCTTGCTGATATAACATAATTATCTAATAAGTACAATGATTTCATAAATTAAAAGTAAAATATATACTTACATTGCATACGTTGTAAGTAGTAAGGATACAACAGTCAAGGGATGGTATTATGTAAGATAAACTAAATCAAATGACTTGTCGTATAATAACCTACGGAATATTAGTGCTGTTTAAGAATTGATTTCGGCTTTCGAAGCAGAAATGAAGGATAGCAAAAAGTAAAAAAAATCAAGATATATACAAAAAAAAATAGTTTCCGAATTAATAGAAAACCGTAGATATACCTTTTAGAAGATCTCCCGACCCTTAATTGCTTTTTAGCCAACGCAATAACTGGATACAAAAATAATGTTGAATACAGTCGTCCAAGTAACCACAATAACAGCACTGAAATAGTAGAGAGTTACGTAGGTACATTATTAAAACATGCTAAACAGGCTTCAATTACCAGAAACCATAAAATACATTTATTGGATAGCCAGCTTTGTCGCAGGGCATTAAATGGTAAAATTGAATGTCAAGAATGCCGACTGAGGAAAAATTGTATTTCCAGTAGCCACCAGTAGCGTATGAGCATCCACCCGCGGTGCACGTTATTTGAAAATGTCGTTGACTACGTTGAAATGTAATGTGTGTAACATTGTGATAGATGAGCTTTTGGCTTATCTACAAAATAAAATTTCGGTAGCAGATGAGGATACATTAGTGAAAATTTGTGCATCAACATTTAGTAGTGAACAAATTGAAAAATCAAACAAGCTTTTAATTGAGTCTTTACCGACGGATTTGCGAAAGTCAAATCGAAAGGGAAAAGGAAAGGAGAACCGGATATTATCTGACATAATCGGCTTGTTTAAGGGAACAGATCCGGATGCCCTACCAGTTTTTGTGGCGCGGGACCTGAATAAATTACCGCCACTAACTGTGGATCATTTGGACGTCAGCAAGCTCCTTAAGGATTTAACAGTGGTTCAGGCCGAGGTTAGGATGATTAAAGAGTCATATGTATCAATGGACCAAATAGAGAGATTATTACCAAGGCAAGAATGTAATGTTATACTATCTTCACCGCCATTACCAGTCGCAAATATAAATAATAAGAGTGGTGAATACCTCACCCAATCTCTCATGGGCCAATCCAGTATGAACACAACTTTTTTACCGTGTACTGAAAATCAATATAAAGCAATGCCTCAAACGGAAAAGTTTTTGCAAAATAAAATCAACACAGAGGCAAATGAGGGTGGCCCTAAAATTCATCACCATTTCAAAGAAACGGCACTTGCTGTATCAGCGGAGAAAAAGACGAGCATAACCGAGTACGGCCGAGCGTAGCCGAGGGATTGAGTGAGAATGAAGTGGGCGTGGCTTCTACATGCTTCGCATACACCACTATCTAATAACGGTCGAGTCGGTCAGCTGATAGAAATGCAACAAAACAAATCCTATGCGTGTGTCCTACGTAATAACAACGAGTATTTAAATAATAAATACATAGAAGTGCGGCGCAAGAAAACGCCTAACTATCGTTTACTAGCAAAAACGGGACAGGCAGTAATTGAGTCTCAAAAGAAGTTTAAAGCAGCCGAAAGAAAGTTACCAATATTTATAACTAATGTTGACATAACTGCATCAGAAATGGATATTGTTAATTACATAGAAAAGAAAACGCAGGAAAGAGTATCTTTGGAAAAAATAACGAATAAACGCGATTGTGAATACAATGCCTACAAATTTTTTGTATCCTAGAACAAATTGTCACTATACTTAGATGAGAAACTATGGCCGCATGGCATTGTTTTTCGAAGATTTATTCATTTTCGGCCGAAATTCGTATCAGCAGACATATAAGTTTATTACTTTTAACTGTAAAAATGTGAAACGTTCTTTGCCAAATATCCAGGACCTTTGTAAAAACTGTGATCTGATAGCTCTGCAGGAAACCTGGCTACTACCTGATGAAATATATCTCTTAGATACGATAAGCAGCGATTTCAGTTCAACTGGAATATCTGCTGTGGACACCTCTAGTGGCATTTTATATGGTCGTCCTCATGGTGGAGTTGCATTGTTATGGAGACGGAAAGTTTTCACTGATGTGACCGTTATTCATTGTGATAACCCCTGAATTTGTGCCGTTAAAATTAGATCCAAGGATAAAGATTTCTTAGTGATAAGTATTATATATGCCTGTGGATGTGATATCAAACTTAGCGGAATTTACAGATACGCTGAGCGCGGGAAGTTCTATCATTGTCATGCACGTCGATTGTGTAGGTATATATGTTGGGTGACTGGTGACTGGTGTGAAGCGCACCCTACCGAACGGTTTTACCGCGAACTTTTAAACTTTTGTGATGATCAAAAATGGTCATGTATTGACACTGCTAGGCTAGGTTTAGTATCAGACACATACACGTTTCTTAGCGACTCCCATGGGTCTAAAAGATGCCTCTTTAAACTCGATAAGAGATGTGTCAGTATTATACGATGTCCTGTGGTCAGATCACTTACCGCTTGTTGTAAGCTGTGATTTAAGAATGATATCGTCAAAGATATCCCACTTTAATCTACACTACAATAGGGCTGTATGGGGTCATAGAGGTCCACAAGAAATAAATAGATATGAAACGGAATGTAATAAAATGCTAAGACATGTATATTTTCCCAATTAATTTAGTAATTGTTATTATAAAATGTGTAATGATGTATCTCATAGAGCTGTTATAGATAAGTTTTATAATAATACTAGCTGACCCGGCAAACGTTGTTTTGCTATATAAATTATTATTTCTAGGTAATTTCTAGTGTAGACAAAAATAACTGACTCATTGTAAGTGTGTAAGGATGTGGCTGTGAACGATGAGAGAATATAAAAATAACAAACGCCAAACATTATTATTTTTAAGTTATTGTAGGTTATTTTAATTAAATTAAATTAAATTAAATTAAATTTCTGAGAAGCATTATCGGCGTGCCAACTTTTAATGACAGTTCATGAGGTGGTAGCCCAGCGGGGTTCAGAGAATTTAAAAATTCCTGGGGGTAGTGCAATGCGTCCTCGATGTTAGTGACGGTGTCTATGGATTTATAGCACTTTACTACACCCGGTACTTTCTGCATAATTAAATTGTTTATTTCGTTGACTGTTTCATTCCTGGAAGAAACTATAGCTCTACAACAGAGCCAACGAAAATAATTTTGATGTAAGTTTTCGATGTCAGGATATATAGCATCTATCAGACTATCTAAATTATGGACTATTTGGCCTAGAGACTCATCCAAAGTAACTGCATAATCGGTGCCCAAATTTAAAGATGGAAAAATTCCTTCTCCAAGTTTCAGCAGCTGTTGTGGAAAATTGCTATGCGTATTTCCATGTAGATGAGCTCTCATATGAGGTGCGCAAATTCAAATGTTGAACAGATGTCCAAAGTTGAGACGATTTTAAACATGCCTTCATAATATCTGCTCGCGTACCTCTGTTGACGACTGGAAGCGTTTGTCGGAAATCTCCAGCAAATACAAAAGTGATACCCATGACATTAGCAGAGCTTCGGAAGTCTTTTAAAGTACGGTCTACGGCCTCCACATGAGCTCTATGACTCATGGTGCATTCATCCCATATTACCAACGACGCGTCTTGCAGTAACTTACCAAGAGGCCCATTTTTCCGAATAGAGCACGTAGACCATTGATCTAAAGATATGGATAGCGGAAGTTTAAACGTAGAGTGAGCAGTTTTTCCTTCGTTCAAGAGAGTTGCAGCAATTCCTGACGAAGCAACTGCAATCGCTATCTTCCCTGATTGCCGTATCTTAGCAAATATCAAATTTGCGAGAAAAGTCTTTCCGGTGCCTCCTGGTGCGTCCAAAAAAAATAATCTCCCCATGTTATTGTGCACGCTATCCACAATAGTCTCATAAACATGTCTTTGATCTGGTACTAATTTTGGCACATTGTCATTTACAAACGCTGTTAAATCATTTCTGTTATACTGTTGTACCATTGTGTCAATAGTATTATTCTGGGTACGAACGGGAGAAGGTAATCCAAAATCACTTAAATTTTTGTCGTTTAATTCTAGTAGTTTGTTTTCTATTTCAATTGATCCTTCATTATAAATGACTTCAGTGAAGGGTAAAGTGTTATCCTGATTTTGTTGTCTGATACGATGTCTAATATCTTCACAGAACTGATCTTTGAAAGTATCCCATAACTTCAATGGTTCCGATGGTTGACAAAATAAAAGTATGACAACGAACAACTCCCTTAGTTTTTTTGGACAATGTGATAACGAAGCTTCGCTTAAAGTGTTACCCCATTGGTTATCGTTTTCAAGTAAACCTCGGTCACGGCAAGCTGCTTGATACGTCTCTTTGACAATACCGTTTACAGTTGGTAAGGTATGCAAATGAGGTCGGACCGCGTACGTGGTGCAGTAGAATCCTAAGATAAAAACACTCTGATTGTGATGGATGTATCCCGTAGACTCTACCTAAAGCGGCATCTTTTTGATGTGAAACATCTAATGCGGAGGGAGGGTAAAATCGGCTGTTGGCGTGGCGACGCTTTTATTGTAAGTACTAGTCCCTTTCAAATCTTGCAAGTTAAATTTGACACACTTCCCAGTTTCCGATTGAGCTGAAATTTTACATGCATGTGTATATCACGTGACAATGCAATATTATGATGACATGGAGCTGATCTGATGATGAAGCTGGAAGATGGACATAGGAACTCTATAATGAAGCGGTGCAACCCCATCGAGTTTGGGCTTGTATAATTCGTCTTGACGAGTACTTTGCTTCTAGATAGTATCCAGGGGCTGATGATGGAGCTAGAAGGTGGCCATAGGAACTCCGTTATAATACGACATAACTCCATCGAGTTTGGGTTCGTATGATTTGTCTTGACGAGTACTTTGACTTTAGATAGTAGTAAGATCTGACGATGGAGCTAGATCGTGGCCACAGTAACTCTGTAATGAAACTACGCAACCCTATCGAGCTTATACTCGTTTGATTCGTCTTGAGGAGTACCTACTTTGTCAAGTTATGATCATTTTATTTCTACAAAATAATTTCGATGATTTCACATCTGCTAGACGTCCCGTGACGTCTAGTTTTTTTTTTATCTCCGGATGTCCAACTACATCTTCACCACGCCTCCTTCTAGTGAATTTATTATTTGCCCATGTATAGTATTGCGGGACTTCATGATACAGAAGAGTTTTCGCGAATTCATCTTCATTACAGAGAGCAAAAAATGCCAGTAATGTGGTATTGCGTGGGTTTTGGACAACTTGATGAGCTGTCCCTGGTGTAGAATACACCCTTTGACCGTTCTCTAGATGAACGGCCAAATGCACTACAGTAGGATGCCGGTCGTGAATGGGAAATTCAAATAAGCGCCAGACAGCTTTAGATGTGCTTATGTACCTGCCATTTAAATAGTTTTCGACCCCTGATTTCTTTTGCGCCAAAAGAAGTCATTGGGAAAAGACTATTGTATTTACGTATATTTGTTAAAAAATGACCAGATAATGGATGGTTATTAGTTAAAAGATTTTTTATTGGTTGTGGCGGCTCCTGAAGGTTTGGAAGACAAACTTTACCTGAAGCACAGCACATACCATTAGGTTCGTCCGACCATTTCTTGGCAGAGCAGTTAGAGCAGATCTTATTCATGACTCCGATTTGGACGGACGCTTGTTGTGCATAATCAACCTGCGGATCATATCTGAAAGCCAGTCTGTTGCCGCTAGCTAAAATTCGATTGCGAACTCTATTTGTGGACAACTGCTGTCTCTCTGCCTGAGCTCTAAGTCGCTGCAAACGCTCGACACTCGACTCTCATTCGCACAACTGAGAGGTCCTTATATTTTGTTCCTGAAGACGTTGGGAACGCTCCAGCCTCGACTCTCGTGCACGTAACTCAGAGGTTCTCAGATTTTGTTGTGCAAGGCGTTGCGAACGTTCGACACTCGACTCTCGTGCGCGTACCTGAGAGTTTCTCTGATTTTGTTCAGCAAGGCGTTGTGAACGTTCAGGTGAAGATTCTCCCATACGACGTAAAAAAACTGTTGTTTAGCCCTGAAAAGAACTGTTGTTTAGCCCTGAAAATAACTGTTGGTTAGCCCTGAAAAGAACTGTTGGTTACCCCTGAAAAAAACTGTTGGTTAGCCCTGAAAAGAACTGTTGATTAGCTCTGAGAAAAACTGTTGTTTAGCTCTGAGAAGAACTTTTGCGTAGGTGTAGTTTTAAGAAAGAAATCTAAATAAAATCGCACGAAAATTATTAGACTTCGCGCACGACCGCTGCGTAGGGAGCCGACCTCACGTCTGAGCCGCGCGGGTACCTTACTCATAGATCTAAACTCTCCTCCCGCATGCGCACCCCCGCCTTGGTGACGCTCACTTCGCAACGGGCCGTGCAGCAGAAATCGTAATATTTTAATTTCACCATAACTTCAAAACCAAATGTCCGATTTTAATCACTCAAAAACCAAATATTATCTACATAAACTGTACTTAATGATGAAATAATTTATTTTGATAAGAATTAATAGCATGAGTAAAATAAATACATTTAAATGTAGTCCAAAAAAAAAATATCAAGATTTTTAAATAAAAATAATGGTTGTTGGGCCTCACTCGACATAGATAGTGTGCCGCGGACTTTTTGTAGATATTTATAAGATAAATTAATTAGAACATTTTATGGTTCTATCTTTTATAGTTTAGGCAGCGTACGCAAAATAAGTAACTTTTCTGGTTGATTTTTAGTTTTGTGTCCGAAAAAACCCAAATATCTTACGGAACCCTATTTTTTCCAAAATAAAATTTAACCTATGTTACTCGTGGATAATGTAGTTTTCGAATGTTGAAAGAATTTTTTTAAAAAACGGTCCAGTAGTTTTTGAGCGTATTCATTACAACCAAACAAACAAAGTTTTCCTCTTTATAATATTAGTGTAGATATATACGTCTTATGTTGTAATAAGATCAAATAAATACTTTTTTTAGGCGGGATAAAATGTACCTACCGCACACCCCACTGTCCGGGGAGACATCAGGGTAGTGTGGGGCTCTCACCCACTAAAACCCGCCGTGTGGCCTCATCCACCCGTACTCGGTGGACCACTGGTACCGCGTGTATTCTTTTCAGTGGTCCGCGCGGTGGCTAGCCCCGTCGAGCTCCCTCTCTGAGTGACGTCCCCGCGCACCTGGGACGTCACACCTTCGCGATAGGCTCAATGCGGGTGGCGGATAATCCCCGATCCAACCGCCCGCGGCCTCGGCTAGGGCGGCATTAGGCGCAGATAGTCGCGCACACGCCGCCCCGCGCGCCGGCGGCGGGTCGGGCCAGAGGAGAGATCAGCCTCCCTGGCCCTTTCCGTCGCCTCCTTCCGTGAGATGACATCCTCGCAGAAGGCAGCGACCGCGGTCCAGTACCTATCGCCGCCGACCATAGCTTGCACAACAGCCGGCAGCGACAGGTCCTCTCCGATGACTGAAGCGAGATCTCGGCGCTGCCCAGCCCAGGCCGGACACGACTCGAGCGTGTGCTGCGCCGAGTCCTCGCTGCAGTCGCAATGGTGGCAGCAGGGAGTCTCCTCCCTCCTAGCGACCGTGTACAGGTACTTGCCGAAGCAGCCGTGCTCCGACAGCACCTGCACCAGTCGGAAGGAGAGGACTCCGTGCCGCCGCCCTATCCATTCCTCCAAAATTGGCTGGAGCACCCCTACGGTCCGAAGACCGGCCCGAGGCGTCTCCAGCCGATCCCTCCAACGGGCGATGATAGCGCAGCGAGCGTCACTTCGCCATGCGCTCATTTGACGAGGCAAGAGGCGAACGCCTCCCGCACGCGCTGCTGACGCCCGCTGATAAACTTCGGCGAGCACTTCCGCCTCCAGGTCCCACGGGGAGGTTTCAGCCAATGCGCACGCGGCCTCGCACGACACCGTGCGGTAGCTGCGGATTGCTCTGACCGCCACGACTCTCTGCGGTCTCCACAGAATGGCCCTATTGCGGGCGGTCAGAGACTCCGCCCACACGGGCGCTCCGTAAAGCGCCATCGACCGAACCACCCCTGCGTACAACCGTCGGCACGCGATGCTGGGTCCGCCCAGGTTTGGCATCAAACGCCCTAGGACGGACGCCGTGCCGACAAGTCTCGGTGCAAGCTGGCGGAAGTGCACGTCAAAATGCCACCGCCCGTCAACAACCATGTCTAGATATTTGATCTGGGCCTGGATTTGGACCCCTACCCCGTTCACCAGTATCGAAGTGCCGGTGGGTGGACCGCGTCGGGGCCCGTGAAAAAGCAGGGCTTCCGATTTATTGAGGGCCACCCTAAGCCCCAGTACCTCGATACGTCTGACCACCTCCGCGGTATCCAAGGTGGCCAGTAACGTCACCTCAACAAGTTTCCCGCCCCGGGCTGTAACGAGGGTATCGTCGGCGTAACAGATTACGCCCAGCCCGGGGGGGAGCCGGCCGCGCAGGACCCAGTCGTACCCGATGTCCCACAAAAGCGGAGCTTATTCAGCGCCGCACGGTACGGACGTCCCCAGGGGTCACGATCAAGGCCCTCCAGCATCTCCTGCCGCTTTATTTCTTTGGCGCGACAGATGGCCAGCTTAAAACTCGGCACGCGCGTTGCGATATGCCTCGTGAAGCCGGCCCTCCCGCTCTGGATCGCGGTTGTGCCGCCGGCTGCGGGTGTAGGACCTCCAATCAAATAAATACTAAGATAACCTGTTTCTTCATTATAAAAGTGTTATCATTTACTCAGATGACCTGACCCAGCTACAGTACTTAATTTTATGTTATTTCAATTAGGCATGAGACATACCTGCAAAATTCAATACCTGTTCCATAAGGTACGGGTATCGCTATATACCCGGTACAGAAACCGGGTATCAAAATACCTGTAGGTTTCTGTCTTGGATTACCGTTATACCTATAACTAATCTGTTCCAGCTATACCTGTTCCATGTAATTCTATGATGAGTTTTCGGTTCCTACATTTTTTAAGTATGATTTTCTTTATTCATCATGCGTGATATGTTTCAATATTTAGAATATTTCCATTTTTATTCCAAATTTAGCAATTATTTTTATACTACTTGGGGGCAAACAAGTTACAGCCCGCCCGATGGCAAGCGGTTACTAGCGTGTGGCCGTCTCTAAGGAAATAGATAGAAGTATCCACCTACTAAAAAAAAAAAAAAAAGTAAGATACTAAGGAGAAGATAGAAAGGATAATAAGGAGAGGGAGGGAATTTGGGCCTACGGCGCTCTCACTCACCATACGTAACACAACGGTAGGAGTAACTACCATTGTTAAAGGCTGATCTTTTGTGAGAACTACTTCCCCGATAGAGCGGGCGTATTCATGATGGGAGAAAACCTGAGAAGCGATTGAGAGATGAAAAGAACTTGGAGAGATTTATTGCTCCTGATCGTTACGAGAAAATAGCTTTGCACAATTTACGCTTGTTTATATTCACCCTTATCAATAAAATGATCTCAATCCACACTTTTTAGTAGGCATCTTTATAAGTTTTTATTTAGAATAATATCTGTCAACTAAAATAATCAACTATTATTATTTACTAACTTATATACTAATTACAGCCTACAATTATTATTTTAGTTGTCATAAAAAGGAAAGTTTAATAGGTGAAAGTTGATAAAAACTCAAGGTCAGTAACGACATTGAATTGAATTTTGAGTTATTGCTCACTCTCGTAACTGTTCGGGTAAACTCGGCAAGGCGGTACGAAGCTGACCGCGCGCTACCGCGTACGGCGGCGCGCGTACGGCCATACCCGCCATACTGATGACGTAATACCCGTCGGGTACGTACCTACATACCCGTTCACTACATACCCAGTATGCGTACTGGTAAGATCATACTGGGTATTAATACCTGTTCCAGTAAATACGCCTCATCCCTAATTTCAATTTTACATCGCGCTGTAATCTACTGGCTGCAGAAAATAGAACTGTTTCAAATTTGTTTTTGTAAAAAAATTTTTTTTATATTTTTGCACGCCTCTAGAACGTTTACATGAAACATAAGGTTATCTAGTTATTACTTATCATGAAAAAAGCATAATTGAAGATGACGTTTAAACGGAAAATAGAATCCGATTCACTACATTTAACATGGAACATTGGTATCTAAACCACTAGAGGTATTTAGTAATATTCAGTATGCATGTGTGCCCTTTTTACCGACTCATTATTGCCCCAGTGCTAGGGCAGTAATGAGGCCGTAAAAGTGGGGCCGTAGCTCGTCTGCCATCAAAAGCAATAAAAAAAAGTATCTTCAGTAGTTTTTGCGTGAAGCCTGAACAAACAAACAGACAAAGCGACAAAAATTCTAAAACTGTTTTGTGTTCAGAGACGCCTAAATAGTCTAATAAATTTATTTTTTCTCAAATATCTTAAATGTAGGTAGGTGCCTGCACATCTCAGTTATAGCTTTATAATATGCCTTTGCCGCAGCCAAGAGCTATTAGGTAATATCTCAGGTTCCCGATATAGTAGCGGGATAAAACGTATACCAGTTTTAAGTCTAATCAAGAGCTATCAAATAAAAAAAGTTGTATCAAAATTCGTTCAGTAGTTTTTGCGCGATGCGCGGACAAACAAACGGATAAACAGACGGACAAAAATTCTAAAAAAAATGTTTTGTGTTTTGACACTCCTATATAGTCTAATACAGTATTTTTTTCTCAAATATCTTAAATGTACAGACACAGCTCTGTTACAGCTTCATAGTATAGATTGATGGCTAGCCTATAGGTACACTGTGTAGTTTGGTACCAACATACTTTTTAACTTTTTCTTATAACAGTGCTATAATCTTTTCTAGCTTTAACAACACAATCACGTATTATGAAACTTTGACAGTATTTTCAAACATTACCTGGCTGTTTGACTACGCGTTATAAGGTTTGAAATTTTTGATAAAACAACTTTTCCTTTTAAACTTGGCCACTGATGCAAGGAGACGCGTCATTTCACAAAATATGACCGTGAAAAAGTATTTCGTTGTTAAATTATTATTTACAATAATTTTTGCTACGTTAGTTAAAGGCGCTAAAGATTCCGAAGAATCTAATAAACCTGATATAGGTAGAATAGGGAGAACAAATAAGGGCAAATATGGTAAGTATTTTTACCGAAATTCTGAAAACCATTTTTTAAAACCCCTATGCGTAACAATCAGTTCACGTCTCTGACAAATAAGTAGGTACTAATACATTATTAATTGTTGATTTGCCAGCAAAAAACACTGCAGTAGGGACATTTTCAAATGTTATTGCCCAAGTACAAAATTTACCTGTAATGGATCTTGGAAGAAAATTCAGGACGCCTTGTAAAACTGGAAATCGATGCGGCAAGGTAGTATACATTATTTTAATTGCTTTTTTTGATAAGCTTTGGTGTTCCTTCTTTTTTGCCGTGTGAGGCCGGCTTTAGAATTGTGCCACCCCTCTCCACCCATGGGAGTCGTAAGAGCCGACTGAGGGAATACGTGGATGGAGTGGGCAGCAGCACTCCTTCGAGTATTAACAACATCCACTGCGATCGCCGACCCGCCTGCCAAGTGTGGCGATTACGGCACCATCCCCCATTCTTGGGGAGGCCTATGTCCAGCAGTGGACGTTAAAAGGCTGATGGATGGATGGATGGATTTGGTGTTCCTACACGAGTGACCTGCGACGCCTCTTGCCGTATTTTTGAATGCCGCCATATTAATTTTAAATTATATTAATAATATTACACCTTATGTGCCCTTCTCCCCGAAAGATAAGAAGAGCGTGCCTAATGCCACATCACATTTCATATCGGTATTACCTGTATTTAATTTAATTTATTATTTAATCACACGATACTTACTTGTAGTAAGTATAGTTGTAACACTTTTTGCATAAATATTTATTTATTGATATTTAAAATTATTCCTTTGTGAAAAGACATAATTCATCAAATGGCTGATCTCCTTGTCGTTATTTAACAGCTAACTTTCACCATCGTAGTGCCTGAAACGGTTGCATTTCAGAAAGCGATTGGACTTTATTAGTGAAATATGCACGAAAATATTGGTATGAAAAAAAAACATAGTCTCACCTCACGGCTGTATCCCCGAAGGGGTAGGCAGAGGTTTATTACTCACCCACGATTCGCCAACTATGTCTAAGTCTGACGTCATAGGGGGCGAGCCTATTGCCGTCTACCGGGCACATTTCCAAGCTCCGGGATGCTACTGAGAATTTTTCTTTTTGGAAAAAGCTCAATAACACTGCCTGAGCCGTGGATCGAGCCCTAGACCTCATGATCAGCAGTCGCTCACACTACCGCTGCACCACCCAGGCAATTTTATATATAAATATGTTTAATATTTTTTCAATATTGGTGTATGATGATTTAAATAACTTTTACAGGTAATAAAAAGGCTGATGGTGCCCAAACTGGCACAATTGGAGAATACTATAATGGGCATTATGAAGGAGTTGGCAAAATTGCCGCCAGGCTCACGTCTCCCGGATAAGTTTACTAAAACGGAACCCGTGAAGCTTTTACTCGATCAGAATTATAAGTAAGCATTTTTTTTTCATAAGGCTTGGCAAAGAGTCCTTTAGCCTTGTTCGGAATGTAAAGCGATTTATTGCTTTATGTTAAAACTAGCTTATTTAGATTTTTTTTGTTGCTATTGACGGCAGACCTGATGCTTAAGCCGCTGCGCACCATTTCAATTCTCACATATAAAATGAAAGAATAAACGGCTATCTTCTGCTACAGCCAAAACACACTGACGTGCTTCATGACTGGTCACGCAGGAGACGGTGGTACCGACCCGTTCGGGTCCGATAGCAAGTGAGTACTCTCACTTGGTACCCAGGCCTACCACCAGTCATGCAATGGGTGATAATTGCTTACTTCCATTAGTCGCCTTGTACGACACCCGCGGGAAAGGATGGGGTGGTGACACTTGTATTCTTAGTCCGTCACCACACGTAACATTATTAGCTATTAGTTATTTTCTTATAATTCTACTGGTTTACGAGGCGCAAGTTAATAAAGCTCCCAGTAGGCCAGTACTAACTTCTACAAGCATCGTCATACTACACTCAATATACACTAAACCTTAATGAATTATTATCTACAAAATAATAAACGCTCCTCATGAATAACTCCATCTATTGGTGAAAACCACATGAGTTTATTACGTTCAGATAGATAAAGAGA
Organism: Leucoma salicis; assembly: GCA_948253155.1. Lineage (NCBI taxonomy): Eukaryota > Metazoa > Arthropoda > Insecta > Lepidoptera > Erebidae > Leucoma > Leucoma salicis. Next base: position 4,365,210 of record OX411812.1, read on the forward strand.
CTTTTTAGTTTTATAATATATTTCTGCGGGTGTACCATGAGAGGCCAATGCTAATAACAAAACACACTAGCAAAATTAGGCATTAAAATGATTTGGTGGTAGTCGACGGGTTTAGTCGGTTAGTTTGGCTGTTCCTCTACTACTATGAGAGGCAGGTACCGCTAACTATGCGCAGCGGTTCGCCTAAAATTACTTAAATGTAACATCAAGAGCACTGCAAAGTATATTTACCTATATTTCTTTTGTTTCGTTTTTTTCTCTCAAAAGTTAATGGACGATGAAGGTTTTAAATAAAGTATACCTAAGTTTTGTTATAGAGAAGTTCACACACGTTTAAAAAACCACCATTTTTGTTATTTTATCATTCTGCCCGCGATTTCGTCCCTGTGGACCTTTGAATTGACTCAAAACGAGTAATATTAATATGTCGCTCTACTGCACATCAATTATATCTATACAAGTTTTTTATATCCCTTTCCGACAGGAACATTTTACCGGGAAGAAAAAGCCTATGCCGTGATAGTCGGTTGTGTAGCTACGGCTTGAAAGCGTAACAAATAGCGAAACATGCACTTTCGCATTTATAATATTTTATCATATATTTTCAGGGAAGATGTCTGTATGGACAAGCTAGAGTCGTGCCTCAAAGAAGACAAACGTAGAAAACGAATTCTCAAGAAACTGTTCTTCAAGAAATATAACACGTTACGACAAGAGCTCATAGGTTACGGCGGTAGAAGGCTGTGGGGTGGGGAGGGTAATTTATTCTATAGGAAATAAAAAAACATGTGCTATGCTTATCTACTATAATTAAACTAAAGCAATATTTTAAATGTTTTATTTATCTTCTATACAAATAAATACAATTGAACTGTCTTTTTTACTGTCTAAATAACAGCTTTTTACATAGGGCTTGTACACAAAACTGCGAATCGGCGCAATGTGAATTCGCAACGCAGAAAACTGCGACACGAATTCCTGCGATGTGATTTCGTTCGTGCGGCAAGGCGGCTTCCTTCCATGATTCGGGTGACCTCCAGTCATCGAGACTGTGTGACGTAACATCGCAGGAATGCGCGATGCAAATCAATGCGCAAGTTCTTGTGATACGTCGTAGGAGCTCGTAGATTTTTACGATGTCGCATCGCAGTTTTATGTACAAGCTCTAAATGCACACGAAAGTATCCATCCATCCATCAGCCTTTTAACGTCCAGTGCTGGGTATAGGCCTCCCCAAGAATGGGGGATATTGCCGTAATCGCCACGCTTGTCAGGCGGGTTGGCGATCGCAGTGGATGTTGTTAATACTCGAAGGAGTCCTGCTGCCCACTCTCCCGGTATTCCCTCAGTCGGCTCTTACGACTCCCATGGGTGGAGAGGGGTGGGACATTTCTAAAGCCGGCCCCACACGGCAAACACGAAAGTATACCTACATCAAATTATACCTCTAACAAAAATATTTTTTAAGGTTTTTGTCTGTCTGCCTGTCTATCTGTCTGTCTGTTTATTCCGGCGAAGTACGGCTGGACTGATTTGAATGGGACTCTTACTGTCAGATAGCAGATTTAGACTACTATTATTTTTAAAAAATAATGAGTGTTAGCGCAAAAAAGAAAATAAATAAGTTCCAAGCGGCTCTGCTTAAAAATAGTTTGAAGAGCCCCTGAACAATAGTACAGTTAATGTTCGGGCACGACAATGTCTGCCTGGACCGCTAATATATAATAAGAAATATAAAATTATATTGAAATCTTGACGTCATAAACAATTGTTAAGACTTAGTTAAGTTTTGTGTAATAGTTAATTCATTGTGAGAGTATTATCATTAGATCTTGGCTGTTTGCTAAGACCAGCCTAAAGTACCAAACCTTCAGTATTAGAATCATCGATATTAATCGACATAATAATGTTTTTATATATTTTATTAGCATTTAACATTCTTAGCCATATAAATCAACACAAAGTGTGAAAATGTGAAATTAAGTTCATCTGGTCGGCATAATGTATGCAAATAACTCCGACAGATGGCGCAGGCGTCGTCCAAGACGTTAAGAACGAATGTGTCGAAAGTCGCAGTCCCGAGCAACTGTCACGATGCGATGGCTGAAGCATCTGGGACGGTATTCCAGAAGATGCAGGTTCAAATCCTGCTCGCGACTGTTATTTTCGATTTTTCATTTTCACACTTTGTGTTGACATAATATTGAATAATGTATTAATTACTTATTGGTCGCCTTTCTGATTTCCGCAAGAGTAAGTCTTCTACTGAAGTAATGTCACAAAGTTCCAGTGGTCTGCCAATACAGGCGGAGAGACGGTGCACGGCGGGTTTATTTAGTGGGTGGAACCCCAAACTACCCTCTTCGTTGCCCCGAACGACGGGGTGTGAGGTTAGGTAAGTTTTTTCCCGCCTTAACAAAAAAAGGTCTTCTTAACTGGGAAAATACCACCCAGTCACAAAATATCGGTGTGTACGTAGGTACATACATTTTCTCACTCACGCCTGTGCTTACCCTGGCAGAGACAGGGATTGCCACTAGTATTTAAACGGCCTTACGTTGCGTTTCACTTCCGTGGATAAGGAGAAGTGGTGAACCACGTAGCTTTTTGATGTGATAACGTGTTATAAATCGATGAAAGCCGGTAGCACGCACGAAAAAGTCTCACGTTCCGAAAAATGTATAGCGACCGATGCATTGTTTGATGTTCGCGCCCACAAGTGAGTCGCGTGCTGAAGGGCGTTTGTGGAAGGGAGGTGACCGGCCGACCGACATCACATTTTTCGCTTGAACGCGTCCCGGTCAATACGCATATCCCAATTATTGTATAGCAGCACGCGCAATCGTACCTTTTTATATGTACTATTCGATTCCTATCAGTATTACATTGTTTAAAAGTACAAACCTAATTTCTTCATTGTCAACCCTTTTGTTACGCTAACATTTGTGAAACTCTTAGAAAACATAGATACATGACGTTATCACGTAAAATCATCGTCCGTAAACCGACTTTACAGACAACCATATAGTTTTTTTTGTATTACTTGGGTGGCAAAGAAGTATACGGCCCACCTGATGGTAAGCGGTTACCGTGGCCTATGAACGCTAGCAACTCTAGAGACATCATTCGCGCGTCGTCTTCTCCAAGGAAAGGGAGGTGAGATGGACAGGAAGGATAATAAGAGGATAGGAGCTCCGGCGCCCTCACTCACCATACGAAACAACGATAACCTATCGTTGTTTTCTATTCATTCATGCATAAGGCTGTACCCCCCAAAAAAAAAGTTTACCACCAGACAGTCCGTTTATATTTATCAGCCACCCCGACAAGTATTTGTGGATTCATCCATGCATCCATCCGCCTTTCAACGTCCACTGCTGGACATAGGCCTCCCCAAGAAAACGCCACAACGAGCGGTCCCGTCATGGGGGAAAATGCCGTAATCGCCACGCTTGGCAGGCGGGTTGGCGATCGCAGTGGATGTTGTTAATACTCGAGGGAGTGCTGCTGCCCACTCCCCCGGTATCCCTCAGTCGGCTCTTACGACTCCCGTGAGTAGAGAGGGGTGGGACAATTCTAAAGCTGGCCCCACACGGCAATTTGTGGATTCCATAAAGAATATTCCTGTGATTCCCAATCAAACCTACAGTACTCGGCACGTAAGGTCAGTATCTAAACCAGTCAGCCATTTGTGCACCGGGTGTTCACCAAGCCAGAACATAATGGTTTTATTAAACATAGCATCACGCCTGTATTTCCAGAAGGGGTAGGCAGAAGTGTATTACACACCCACGGTTCACCAGCTATGTTTAAGTCCCACGTAATAGGGGGCGAGCCTATTGCCGTCTATCGGGCACATTTCCAAACTTCGGCCTGCTATTGAGAATTTTCGACGAAACGAAAAAGCTCAATAGCTCCGCCCGACCCAGGGATCGAACCATGGACCTCATGATCAGCAGTCGCATCAGTAGTTTTATTAATACTTTAGAAAACATATCTTAAACATTTTTATAGCATTTGATATGCTCCGCCGCCACTTTTTAAAGTTCAAATTAATTGTGAATAAGGAAAAAGAGATCTTTTTCCCGCTCGTACAAAAAATCTCTTTTTCCTTATTCACAAATAATTTGTACTTTAAACATATCTTATTAAACTACATATTAGATAAATATTTATAATTTCGTTAATAAAATGTCAACCCACCCATCATAATCATCACAATATATAAATAAATCCTCATTTCTCTTGGTCACGTCGTAACCTAAGAAGGACTTTACCGATTTCATACGTCTATGTTTGTAGAACGTTCTTAAAGAAAGATTTTTTTTACACTGTACACCATTATATTGTAAGATCTACGCCATCTATCGGATGTATTTGCATACATCTTTGTTCCTACATAGTAAGTTTAATTATTACAATCACGAACTACAATGTGAAGAGGGAAATTAGGAGTTTTAGAGGGCTTCTACGCTAGCTAAACGGAAAATTCCTTCCGGATAGAGGACTTCCGGATAATATTTTCCTACTTTCACAAAAATTTGTTTCTACAGAATTAATTTATTAATTTTGTTGTTTAATCCTCCTAACACGAAGAAATAAACCGTTTGGAAAAGACACTTGATAAATTCAAAAATTCATTAGAGCGTATATTACTGGAACATATTGTTTGTGAAAGTCGAAAAAAAAAAAGTCTAATTAGGTTAAATTAAATAAATTTAAAGGCTGTTCGAAAATACGTTTGCAAACAAGAAGTGTTCCGTCGGGGTCTCGCTTTCTGTGAAGAAGTGTGACAAGGGTTGACGAAGGGTCTAAGGAAACGTGCGCTTAACAAGCTCCGCGCCCAGGGCCCCCCCCTTACGGAGACCCTCCGGCCGGGCTTCCTCTCTGAGGTGGTCGAGGGACTTTTCCCCTCACGGGCGGTGCACACGCCCCCGGTCATGGCTCCGCCAGATGGTGCCCGGGAGGCCGACGACGGGGAAGTACCGCCCGTGACGACGACGGAAATGGGGGCGGCGGCTGCGCGTATGCGGAGAGGCGCCGCCCCCGGGCCGGACGGGGTTCCCGCCCGAGTGCTGGCCCTGGTCCTCGACCACCTTGAGCCCCGCCTCGGGGAGCTGTTCAGCGCTTGCCTGGTGTCCGGACGGTTCCCTGATTGCTGGAAGGAGGGGAAGCTCGTGCTCCTGCCGAAGCCGGGACGGCCTCCGAATACGGTCTCGGCCTTCAGGCCCATCGTGTTGCTGGACGAGGCGGGCAAACTCCTCGAGCGGGTAGTCGCTGCCCGCATCGTCCGGCACCTAGGAGCGGTTGGCCCCGACCTGTCCGACGCCCAGTTTGGATATCGGGCGGGTCGGTCTACGGTCGACGCCATTCTGCGCCTGAAGGCCGCGGCTGCGGAGGCCGTCACCTCGAGGGAAGTGCTGTTGGCGGTGTCGCTCGACGTCGCCAACGCCTTCAATAGTCTGCCATTCGGCTGCATCAAGGAGGCACTCCGGTACCATGGAGTGCCCCTCTACCTAAGGCGGCTGGTGGCAGACTACCTGGACGGCCGCAGCGTCCTCTTCGTGGACCGGGAAGGGGACGTTGTAAGGAGGGCTATGTCGTGCGGCGTCCCGCAGGGTTCGGTTCTTGGGCCGCTCCTGTGGGACATCGGCTACGACTGGGTCCTCCGTGGCCGGCTCCCCCCCGGGCTGGGCATAATTTGCTACGCAGACGATACGCTCGTCACAGCTCGGGGCAGGACCCTCGAGGAGGCGGCAACGCTGGCCACCTCAGGTACCGCGGAGGTGGTCAGGCGGATCGAGGCGCTGGGGCTTAGGGTGGCCCTTGAAAAGTCGGAGGCCCTACTCTTCCATGGGCGCCGACGGGGCCCGCCCGCCAGCGCCTCGATAACGGTCAACGGTGTGGGCTTCCCAATCCAGGCCCACATCAAATATCTGGGCCTGGTATTGGATGGACGGTGGCACTTTGACGAGCACTTCCGCCGTCTTGCGCCAAGGCTCGTCAACACGGCGTCCGCCCTCGGGCGACTTATGCCGAATTTGGGCGGACCGAGTCTTGCGTGTCGACGACTCTACGCGGGGGTAGTACGGTCGATGGCGCTGTACGGCGCGCCCGTGTGGGCGGAGTCCCTGGCCGCTCGCAATAGGGCCCTTCTGTGGCGTCCACAGAGGGTCGTAGCGGTCAGGGCAATACGCGGGTACCGCACGGTCTCGACCGATGCAGCCTGCACGTTGGCCGGAACCCCCCTGTGGGATCTGGAGGCGGAGGTGCTCGCCGACGTCTATCGGCGGGCGTCGACGGCGCGGGCGGGGGGCAGCCGCCCCTCGCCGAGCGCAATGTCATCGTGGCGGGAAGATGCCCGCCGCGCCACCGTCCTAAAGTGGAAGTCTCGGCTGGAGACGCCCCGGGCCGGTCTCTGGACCGTGGGGGCGCTCCGGCCGATCTTGGAAGAATGGGCAGGGCGGCAGCACGGGGTCCTCACCTTCCGGTTGGTGCAGGTTTTGTCGGGGCATGGTTGCTTCGGCAAATACCTGCACACGATCGCAAGGAGGGAGACGACCCCAGGCTGTCACCACTGCGACTGCGACGAGGACTCGGCGCAGCACACGCTCGAGTCGTGCCCGGCCTGGGATGTGCAGCGCCGGGAACTCGTTGCAGTCATAGGCGTGGACCTGTCGCTGCCGGCCGTTGCGCGAGCGATGGTTGGCGGTGACAGGGCCTGGACCGCGGTCGCCACCTACTGCGAGGCTGTCATCTCGCGGAAGGAGGTGGCGGAGAGGGCCCGTGAGGAATCCTCCTTCGCGGACCCGATTCGCCGCCGGCGCGAGGGACGGCGTGCGCGCGCTTATCTGCGCCTGATGCCGCCCTAGCCGAGGCTGCGGACGGTGGGGTCGGGGAGTACCCTGCCGTCCGCGGAAGCCTACCGCGAAGGTGCGACGCCCAAGTGCGCGAGGCGTCGCTCAAGAGAGGGTGCCCGTAGGGGCTGCCGCCTGCGGATCGCGGTCGTAACTGACGCGGTACCCGTGATCCGCCGTAGCAAGGGCGGGTGGAGGCGCACGGTGGGTTTTTAGTGGGTGAGAGCCCCATTCACCCCGGGCAGCGGGGTGTGCGGTAGGACATTTTTGCCCACCTAAAATAAAAAAAAAAAAAAAAAAAAGGGTCTATTGAAACGTGAGTTTTGATGGGTCATTTTGTGTTTCAACAGTTAAATACGAGTATAACTAAAATATACTAACATTAAAGACTAAAAATGCACCTTCACTAAACACGTTTATTCAAAAGCACGAGTACCTACCTCAAGATAGCGTCACGTGTAGAAAAGTTGAATAACCATTGTACAACTTGAAATGAAAACAGTAAATAAAAAATGTTTTCCAAACTGTCGCGCCAAATGAAGTCGAAACTTCAAACTTGAAAAATCTCACATTAAATCCTCTAACGAGAAGCGCTCTGCGTTCGAAGAGGCTTTACCTTTTTTAATATGAGCTGAATTTGAAAAGAGAATTTCTTTACAACCAGTATTTTTGGAATCTAAAAGAATTTCTTTTTTTATTAGTACCTTCTTGCTCGTACTTAACTATTTAATTAGGACAGTTAAGAAGTTAACGATATAAGAATAAGATAATATGTGTGAAACAAGATTAAAGTTACAAGTCGTTTTAATAGTTTTATGTATGGCACTCAAAGTTCTACAAGCTGTAGACGATTGTAAGTAAATTATGAAATAATTGCCTCATTATCAGACAGGGATGTGAGAGTATTAATGACTTTTTTATTATTATGTATAGATGAGTGGATGAAGAGCCGAATGGACAAAGCTCGGTCGGTACAATTTGTTGATCCATCCATCCATCCATCCATCAGCCTTTTAACGTCCACTGCTGGACATAGGCCTCCCTAAGAATGGGGGATAGTGCCGTAATCGCCACGCTTGGTAGGCGGGTTTGCGATCGCAGTGGATGTTCTTAATACTCGAAGGAGTGCTGCTGCCCACTCCCCCGGCATTCCCTCACTCTTACGACTCCCATAGGTGGAGAGGGGTGGGACAATTCTAAAGCCAGCCCCACACGGCAATTTGTTGATATATGTTATTTATTTACAACTTTTGCACATAGCAAAGGTACAAGGCATTCTTTTACAGTCAACCCTGAATATTGATATAGGTACCTATCAAGAAAAAAGCCAATATTTTCCTATTTATTAATCCAAAATGATAAATCCAGTAAATTCATGCCCAGAGCGTGTATCAAGATTTTAGAAATATATTTTAAAACAACAGTATTTTCAACAACCACTGCTCGAGATCGGCTTTTGTTGTTTTTGTATGTTATTGTTCAAAACAGCAGAAATTATATATCGTTTTGTTGTTATCCAATTATTATAACGACACATTTAAAATATTTGAGAAAAAATGACTGTATTAGGCTACATAGGCCATAGTGTCGGAACACAAAACAATTTTTTTCAGAGTTTTTGAGTGTTTGTGGGTTTGTCTGTTTGTCTGTTGGTTCATTCGCGCATCACACAAAATTACTGAACGGATTTTTATGCAAGTTTTTATTTAATAGCTCTTGATTAGACTTAAAATGGATGGATGGAGACTTAAAAAGTGGCATACATTTTATCTCGCTTCTACATGTATCAGGAACCTGAGATATAACCGATTTAACCGGCGGCTCCGCCGCAGCCAAATGCTAGTACATTTATATTTGTCTTTTAACCTTGTGATTATTTTTCTTTTTTCAGCACTTTTATTCACAGTGACCCGAGCGCCTAAATATTTCGGTATTCTACAGGATCACCGTGGGCAGCCGATCTCAGTGGAAGTCTCTGAAGAGTATATGGATCAAGATTACATAGCCACGAATAGGTAATAAAGAATGGATGTCATATAGATATAATAATGTATACGCCTTAGTCTGTCTGCAATTCAGTTTTATTAATTCTGTGTTATTATTTTCCAGAAAACGACACAAGATTGACTGGAATAAGTAAGTATTCGGAAAATATATTTTAAATTGTACCATTAAACTACTAAATCAAAGAAACAAAGGACAAAAGAGTTTGCTAAATATTTAGTAATATTTGCCGCCATTTTAAACATCGAGAAATGTTAGGGCTTAATTATTTATGACGATGGGTCAGTTTCTATAATTATGATAGCGAGTAGACTAGACTGCGAGTATATTAGTCACTGATGTACGCTATCCGCTGGACCCTCGAGTCCTGTAATCCTTTTTTTTTAAGGCGGGAAAATATATAAGTACCTAACCGCACACCCCGTCGTTCGAGTGCAATGAACAGGGTAGTGTGGGGCCCTCACCCACTAAATAAACCCACCGTGTGCCGTCTCTCCGCCTTTATTGGTGGGCCACTGAAACTATGTTACATTATTTAGATATTTTTACATATATTTTTAGCATTTGATACGCTTAGCACTATATATTAAACACAAAGTGAAAAATGTGAAATCGAAAATAACAGTGCTCGTGAATGTTATTTTCGATTTCACATTTTTCACTTTGTTTTTAATATGTTACATTACTTCAGTGGTCGAGTCCTGTAACCCTGCGGTAGTTATAAATGTATGTACCTACTAGTCATAAGCAAGTTCTTACTAAAAAAAAATTTGTCTTGCTATTATTATAAATACAAATCACTGTAATGCTTTCTGATTTGACACAAATATGTGAATTTCAAATTATTCTTTATAAATACTTAGCCTTTCCGAAACTCGACCATTATATAGACACACAACAAATAGGTACCTACATTATTTGGGTTTTAGCCTGTCACAGCCCTATATACCCAATATATAAGTTATTGTTTTTATGGTGCGCAGGGGGTTACTGGCACCCTTGATTTTGTGGGCTGAGAACGAGGTTCACTTTAACGGACATAGCTGGTAATACCAAAAAACAGCAGATAATTAAAATTTAATTTTCACAGGAATCCGTTAGACATGGAAGATTTTGAAGATGACGACACAGAGGAGGTGCTGGATGACAAAGACAAGGATGTTAAATTGCCAAACAAATTTAATTTACAAGCGGGGCCCGTTTAGTTTATCGTATTATATCTATTTATGTATTACCGTCTAGCTCATTGTAGGTTAAATAAAATAAACATTTAATTAAAATATATTTTTTTTTATAAATCAAACTTTTTTAATCGGTTTTACGTTCCCTATTTGAATTTAAAATACATTATTTAAATTTAGAACGCGAAATAACACTCACTGCTGTTTACTCTTAAGATTTGGCTAATAAGCATTTTCAACTTAAACGGATACGTCATATTATGGTAAAAAAATATTAATTATTACGCATGCAGTACAGTGCTGCGGTGATAGAAGTGAAACTTCTTAAGAACTCCTTACGGATATAATTCAATTATCACAGGACATAAACGTATATAATCACATAATACCAATTATGCAACGCCTGACGAGTAGATCTAGAATGCATGCATGCTGGGAATATTTGGAAGTCGTCGAAAACACTGAAGATAGACACAATGGTGGCTATTTTTAATTATTTCATTTTGACACTATTTTATTTACACGTACCTATAAAAAAAGTGCTCTTTAAGCACAAGTCTCTACCTTGGATTACGGACACCATCAAAAAAATGATGAGTCTCCGAAATAAAACCTACAAAGAATACAAGTCTAAAATGTGCGAACATTACCATAACTCGTATAAAGTGTTAAAGATTGAATATGAAAAGCAGGCTTGTTTCAAATCACATTTACAATAAAAATATTAACCAACTCTGCGGAGAATCTGTGGAGTGAGGCTGACTGACTGCATTCGTAACAACGACGTAAGAGAGCGAGTAGGTATGAAAGAGAGTATTGGTGTAAAGATACGAAAGGGAATGCTCCGATGGTTCGGACATGTGGAAAGAATGCCGGACGAGCGACTGGTTAAGAAGATATACAATGCGAAAGTGGAAGGATGTAGGTACAGGGGGAGACCGAGACTCACCTACCTAGACCAAATTGGTCATGTATTGAAGGAAGGTGGAGTCAGGAGTCTCCGAAACCGGCGAGCGTGTATGAAGAGAGTTATAAATGTTGAGGAAGCGAGAGATGTTTGCAAGAATAGAGCCTCTTGCCACTCTGTTTTCTCTGCTTACCCCGCAAGGGAAATCACGTCATTTCCCTTATATAAGATAAGAGATAAGTAAGTAAGTAAGTATTAACCAACCTAAGAAATTCTGGAAGAATCTTAAATCTATTGTAATTACCTTAAAACACAATGAATCTGAACTTTTCTATTTCTGTAGTGATCCTGATAGACTAAATTCGCAGTTTTTGGTTATCCCTGGCGATGGGCGGGTAACAATCTCTCACCTAACTTACTTTGAATTTCACCGTTTTGCCAATGATACATTTCAGCTTCAGACGATAACTGAAATTGATGTGCTACGACATATTCGTGAATTTAAATCTAATGCAATGGGCCCTGATCCCTTTAAATATGTTAATGATAACAATACCTCACAGTATCGCAGCAATAACATCTATAACTTAGATAAATAACCTATAGATGTAGCCATGATACATTAGGAAGTGTGGAAGTGAGACGGGCATATACGAAATACCTAAGAAAATTGAGACAAAGTATCGTATCTTCCTGTCTCATATGACTTGCAGGTTTTTCAACTGGAGAACTTTAAAATAGTTCACCATACAACTGCATCACCATGACTACCAGGGATGCCATTAAAAGGAAAATTAGATGACGTGTTTGTAAAAATGCCATGTCTCAAACAAATTTATTAAAAAGCAGGCTTTCGCACCTGATTACAATAATAAATAATAATAATAATTACATATTGTTCCTATAGTTACAGTGATTAAAAAGAAGGTTTCCGCACAAAATTTATAAAAATATGTCAGATAAACAAACTTTATTTGAACAACACTAAATTCGTCGAAATCATCATCATCACAATTTATTTAACTGTTTAATTACCTTCTATCCATCACCTCACAATAACCCAAACATACTTATATCAATCCATCTTGCAGCAAACAGATCACACTCAGGTGCTGTAGCCAAGAGTGCATTTAACATAATCAGTGCATGTATAAAAGGAGAGTTGGCATGTGACACTGTAGGGGCAGGAGGTATAGCTAACAATCTCTGTTTCCGGGGTCGAAGTATTTGTTTTGGTACATCTGGGACAAACATTCTAACCAATTCAGCGAGTAGTTCCGGGCAATCGGATTTGCCATGTATAATTTCACAAGCAGTAGTGAGAAGTGAGTAATTACGTCTCACTTCAAGAGAATTAAAATTTAACATACCAAGTAAAAATTGTGTTGGAAACAAGAAAGGATAGTATCCAAACTGTTTTTTATATAAAAAGCGAAGAAAGCTTTTTTTGTACTTTTTCAAGAAGTAAGGTATAAGAACTTTCGTAAGGATTCCAAACGACACAAGCTGTTTCTAATTTACTCTTGACGAAGGCAGTATAAACTAATTTAATAACTGAAGATTTATTGAAATCCCGCTTATTGCGAATAACAAAACCTAACCTACGGTAAACCACCTTTAGACAATGAACTCATGTGTTCGTGGAAAGTAAGATGATTATCAAATAATATTCCGAGGTATCTAACAAAGGAAATCAACTTATTTTTGATTGACTTAACACTTTCTAATTTCCATTGGCTTGGGATGGTGGAAGTTACCAATGTTCTATTAATTATAGATATTAATTAGAGTTTTAGAGTGTTTTTCGCTGAAGAACATATGAAAATAATCTCCAAATTAGATACCGTTTTCAGGTTTTGTAGTAAATTGTGATGTCTATTGAGGCCTCTATACCGAATTATCGTTAATTAAAACAGTAATTAATTAAGTTAGCAGACAACAGTCAAACTAATTAATCTATAATAATAATAAGGCCAGATAAATTTGAAGATAACATACTAATTAGGTTCTTGTTACTTTCTTCTTTCAGCTTTACTATTTTAAAAAGAGCAAATCCAAAGAAACAAGCAAAAGAAGAAAGACTAGTAAAGACTAGACTCGCGGATAAAAAGAGATATAAAGAATCTAAATTAATGAGAAATTATGGAAGGAAAAACAAGAAAAGTATCGACAAGACTTACATACGCAGAAAAAAAAACAACTATCAATAAACTAAATGAAAGAAAAAGATGGAGAAAGAATTATAAGTTATATTACTATAGAACAAAACCATCTATTTAAAATTTTATTGCAGGCTGAACCAATAGCTTTCCTAAACAATATTATCGAGTCAACATTCTAGCCTCTAGACAGAGAACAGAATTCCATACCATGCAAGACCAAGAGTGTATCTCTTTGGTCACGTGTAGCCAGCAATTTGGTCACGTGTAGACTCTACAAGCTTCGTTAAGTCTTTATGAATTTCGAAAGCGCCAGATCCCCAGGGGAAGAAAACAGCGAAGAAGTGAAGCCAGAACAGATGTCAGAGTATCGCTTGGCAATAGTATTCTAGAACAATTAAATGAATTTGTATATCTTGGATGTGGATTCATTGGGGATGGAAGATGTGAACGGAGCATTGGGATGACTTCTCGGCAGCCACCACCTCAGCCTGAAGGCACGGGTCGCAATACACAAGGCAGTGCTTGTCCCAAGGTTGCTATATGGAAGCGAGAGTTGGGTATGCAAAAAGGAGTATGAGAGTAAAATCAATGCGGTTGAAATGCCATGTCTGCGAAGAATCTGCGGAGTGAGGCTAACTGACCGCATTCGTAAAAACGACGTAAGAGAGCGAGTAGGTATGAAAGAGAGTATTGGTGTAAAGATGCGAAAGGGAATGCTCCAATGGTTCGGACATGTGGAAAGAATGCCGGACGAAGAAAGGTAAGAAATATAGATCAAAAATGTTTAAAAAATCGCGCCATCAAATATTATGAATTTTAATTGCAAAATTAAACTTACTATTTTGGATAATTGCATGTAAATGCGTTTCTGATAGACGGCGTTGGTCGTTAAGACAAATGTGATAAGGAGATTCGGATGATCGAAAGATCTGTACTATAGCTCAGTGGTTTAGAGCACTTCCCCGGATTGGAAAAGACGCGGGTTAGATTCCCGCTAGTACAAATACTCTTGGGTTCGGGAATCATGTTACATAAAACTAAAAATGTAGACATCAAAATCAATGGCTGCTCAATTACACAAGTGTAGGAGGCGCGCAATTTGGGACTCATTTTTGATGGACCACTGCATTTTGAAACGCATGTATCACACATGTTCGCAATGATTTTTACAGGCTTAATTGTTGTATAGGATTCATCCTTGTCTTAGTGTGGATATGTGCGTTTTGTTATGTGAGTCATTGATATTGTCCAAACTGAATTATGCTGACACTGTGTATGGCGCAGAGAGGCTAATCCAACGGTTACAAAACGCGTCTACGCGATTTTGCTATATTATCTCGCCTCGGTCTCATATCACCCCATTCTTAAATAAAGGTAATTTAATGAAAATGTTGGCACGACAAAAGCTTCACCTAGCTACCCTCCTATTTGACGTTATTATATCTAAAAAACCCAAGTACCTTTATCATAAATTGTCATGGTCAAGAGATTATAATAAAAAGACAACAAGAGCGTCTACTTACCTTTTTCTTACTCCAAGGCACAATCGCGGAAGTTTTAAATTTGCGGCTACCCGATGCTGGAATGATCTGTTGCCGCAGTTCCATTCAATCCAATCAGTCAATTGTTTTAAAAATAACGACGGGCCTCGTGGCGTGGTCGGTAGTGTAACCGACTTCAGTGCAAGAGGTCGTGGGTTCGATTCCCACTCAGGACAATTATTTGTGTGATGAACACAGATAATTGTACTGCGTTTGGGTGTTTTCTATCTATGATATGTATGTATTTACAAAAAAAAAGTAGTATATGTATTATATCCGTAATCTGGTACCCATAGCACAAGCGTTAAGCTTAGTTTGGGACCAGAGGACGTTGTGTGAAAATGTCCGTAAATATTTATTTATTTATTTATTAAATATAAAAAAATCTTGCTTGATAGACAAAAGGCATCAAACTAAGCTGATTTGACAACGGGTCAGGTACAAGGGAGACCGAGACTCACCTACCTAGATTCAATCAGTCATGTATTGAAGCAAGGTCGAGTCAGGAGTCTCAGGAACTGGCGAGCGTCGCAGCCAAAAGTTAAACTCTGGATGGTTTGTGTGGTATGTTTATAATTAATCGACGCCAGGTAGGAACGAAGTTTTTAAATTTTGCTGATTACTTTTTATTTAAGTACATAAAATTATTTATGAAATTTAGTATTTTAGAAAATAACATATAACGCAAAATAACATAAATCAAACAAAGAAAAATAGTAATTCAAAGTATTAAGTAAAATAAAAAAACATCTCTTTTTTTTTTGAAAGTATAAAATTACATAATAAAATTTAAATAGAAGCTTATTAATATAGGTAATTTTTATTAATCAATTCTCATCATTAAATTCTATTGCTGAAACTATTGGTTTGTGGTAACTAAAATAAGATCAACGACTATAGCAATTTCGTTATGTTTTTCTTACGGTTTTAGTCTCACATTCTGTTCAGTTCGGTCGCGCAGCAAAATTCCTATATCCTCCAAGCCTGCCGTAAGGAACTTAGTTCCAAAAAACATAATTATATAAAAGGATAACTGACTTTTTTATACCACGTAGATGGCAAATAAGCACATGGTACCTGATGGTAAGCGGTTAGGCGGCAGGATAATGGAGAGGATAGGTACGATTACTAAGGAGAGGATAGAAAAAATAATAAGGAGAGGATAGGCAGGGGGTTTGGGTCTTCAGCGCTCTCACTCACTATACGACATAGAACGGTAAAATTTTACCACCCAAAATAGTGCCGCCCAAAATAGGGCGGACTGACTACATTTCCTATCCTGTGCTAGGCGACTGAGCTCAATTGAGGAGTGTCTTTCCAAAAGAGGTTAATACACATTATGGAAAAATACTTTTTAGTGGAATTCGGTCCCAGCACTTCCAAATTTGAATTTCTCAATGATTTTAAATAATATTTAGTTGGTATGTTACAGATTGTTTCTTTTTTAAAATTATCTAAAAATAATATTTTAATTCGCTTCACGAAGATTTGCTTTTTATCTATCTAAAAATCCTTGATGTAATAAGTCCATTTGGAAAAGATATTCCATAATTGTAAAATATAATAAGCTTTGGGAACAGGAAAGTGATGGGATATGATGTGATGATAGATTGTTCATCTTCCCACCATTATTCTAAGCTTTGCTGAGGTGGACTTCCTATCTGTTCCATTTTGGTTAACCACCAGTAGATCATGGCTATCTGACCTCCACCACCCAACTATTATAAAATATTTAGATATTTTTATATATATTTTTAGCATTTGACATGCTTAGCAACATACATTAAACACAAAGTGAAAAATGTGATATCGAAAATAACAGTCAGGAGCAGGATTCGAACCTGCATCTCCTGGATACCGTCCAGATGCTTTGCCAATTCAGCCATCGTGACCCTTGCTCCTGACTTCTTCTTTCTTTCACTTTGTGTTTAATGTAGTTCATAAAACTTAGCTTGATCGCTGCGATAGGTTTTTTTTTTGTTTAGGCGGGAAAAAATGTAGCGTGGTTCTAAATTACGCAGCCAGAAATAACACAGTACCGCCTTTTAAAGCAAACAAAATGTTAACATTATGGCAAGATATGGTACACATGCTACGCCAGAAGATTGGAAGAAGGTAGTTAACAAATGTAAAAAAAGTGTGCGTGTACTTATGTACACGCGTTAGATGTTATACTTTTTTGGCGTAACAAGATAAAAATCTTTTCAAAAATTTTATCTTTCGCCTTATTCTACGTTTGTAGGAAAAACGACACTAACAATAGAAAAAAGGTATTTAATACATTGAAAGTTTTATTATAACCCATTATCTAGTTAAAGTTTATTTAAATATCATAAAAAAAACTAAAACTAAAAGCCAAAAAAGGCGGAGGGACGGCACACGGCAGATTTCTTTAGTGGGTGAGGGCCCCACACTACCCTGTTCATTGCCCCGAGCGACGGGGTGTGCGGTTAGGAACATTTTTCCCGCCTAAACAAAAAACGAAAAAAAGGGTGTCTAACTTCAGGGTGTCGGTTTTTCGTGACGGTCGCATCGCATCGTGCGCGCGCATCGTAAAAATTTAGGCTGATCATTTTTCCCTAACGCGCCATAAGAAGTATAACTTCAAAAAGTATGCAAGAAGATTGGGAGCGCGATGTTCACTTTGACAATTTTATATGTGAACAAGAGTTGATTATCAATCTACCAGACTGTTCTAGCGACTCCGAATCCGATTCCGACGAACATATTGATTTGGGATGTGTAACTTTGGATGAATAAAAATGTGATAATTTGTATTCCCCGTATTTGATTTCCTTATACTTAATTCGCTTTTTTGCAACAATAGCATGACATTTATATATTTTTTGTTATTTTAATAGACAATATCACGTTAATGTCGCAAAGAAGCGAATTATAGTCTGTTCAAATTATTTAAACAAAAGCCACATAACAATAACCGATAATTAGTCAAATCAAATTAAATACCTAAATACAAAAAAAAAAACGTATAAAAATCGTATCGCAGCGATAAATATTATGATCAATCAACATTGTCCCAGCCCTAGGAATGCTACTTTGATATCTGTCAAGCGAAATTTTATGAACTATAGTTGTGTATCAATCAAGTTGGGACCTATGGTTGGGACAGTAGATTAAGATCAGTGTCGGATTTTTCTCCAAAACACTAATTTGGCTGTAGGTGTACCGACTATACAATAAAACATTGGTTATAACAAAATTGTAAATCATTTAATCGTGATAGAAACGTATAAAAATATTTTAATTATCTAATAATACTATTTACGGTAATCCTCGTAAAGATTTTCGGCAAAAAGATCAGCAACATCGGTGACTCCACCTACGAAGAGCGGCAACCGAGCCATCTCCATGGATTCTTCTGAGAAATCGTTAGCATCATCTGAATATAGTTCTTCGAGATGGTCCTGGTAAATTTTTTCGCATTCACTGGGGTGATCACTCTTTACAGAACTGGGATGATAGCCTATAGCTTCTATGGGTCCCACAGTCAAGTAAGGTACCTGTGTCGTTACTTGAAAGTGTTTATCTGTAGGCAAATATAGAGAAAAATGTTATATCTACAGCAACTGAATCAACGTTAAAAATATTTTTATAATAACTATCACAAGCATATAAACATGTTCATTATTTTCCTCTAAATTGTGTAAGATACTTTCGATACAGGTACTTTCTAGACCCTGTTTAACTGATAAACATCAACCAACTAACAAACCGCTCCAAATAGATGAAGGGAAATGTTCCTAGAGGATACGAAGGTAAAAAATTGTTCACTACGACTGACACAAACAACAGATCAAAAATGAAGAATTGTCGAAGCTGAATTCTAAAAGATTATGGCTTGAAGTTCCAATCGTAATGGGCTTTTAATATTTTGCCATTTTAAATTTAATATAAATAATAGGTACCAAAAGGTAAACAAGAGTTGACTTGCATCATTTAATTAATTTAAAGGCTTCTTTACCGATATAAAAATATTTTAGGCATTTTGGTTAAAACTGTGTGTTGGAACTGTGGTTGGAAATAACACGTGGTAAAGAAAATACACCGTATAAGAGCTAATTAAAAACAGTAGAATCAGTAAAATTTTACTTTTATATAATGGTGTCTGATTGTAACATGCGCCTGAACCCTGTACTTTATAATATTATGAGCATTGCATAGCGTAGACACAGACTATCAGTCTGTATCATAAAAACCATAACCTCATTCTGTTTAATAGATGTAAACTGATGATGGATGATGCAACCAGGAATACTTGAAATCTATGGCTGTATTGCAGGCTACTTCCACCTTTTATGGAAGTAGCTGGTACTAAAATGTGAAATTCATATGGATAACAAAGTAGCAACCGTTGCCTTTAAAAGCCGAAAAGTAAAAAAATGTTTCTTACGGTCCACGTGATCAGGAAAAACCACTGTAGCAACAGTTTTTCCGATTCTGTCGTCGTAATAATCGCCTGCGATATCGACTTCAGGACCTTCAAATATTTCCTGCCCCAGTGGTCTCTGGGTGCATTCTTCTGGCAAGTGTCTTCTACCGGAACCGGAATGAGGTATTTTTGGTGGGGGCAACTCTGTGAGTGGCACGAAGCTATTTGCTACCTGAGCACCAACAGGCCGTACTTTTGCTAACCTAGTGCATAAAAATAGTAATTGTTAGAAAACAGAGACATTGCAGTAGGGTACATCTATCTATATCACCTGGAAACGATCTCGTCTAAGACAATTGTTTTTTAATTTTTTTTATTAATTTAGCTCAGCGCTCTTTCCTGCCATGTAGGTACGCATAGACTCTGACTTTGTTAGGGATTTTCCTCATCACCACGACATGTCTTCTTTTTTTTAGGTACATAATGGCTTCTTGGTTTGAGTATTTACCAATGACTTATGGATATATTTCTTCTTCACAGGTAAGTTTAATTCATCACATAAGTTAAATTCATATAAAATTAGTCATAGTCAAGTCAAAGTCAAGCCTCATTAGGTGGCGAATTTGCTTAGAAGCTTCTATGGAGTTTTGGAGGCAACAGGAAAAAACAAGCTACGTTGCATTACATCACTTGCCATACACAAATAGTTAGTAAAATTATCACCAGTCTTACATATTAATAGGTACTTGAAATAACACAAGTATTGGGAAATAATGCAGAGCGATGACATGATTTTTTATGCTCCCGCCAAAATTCCACAACATGTCTTTGTTTTAATCGAAAAGAGAAGAACGTAAATTGGGAAGAATTTACTTGAAATTATGTTGCGAATATAAATGCGGAAAATATCGAGAACTTGCATATAAGCGCCTAACCTAAACCAATAGCAATAATTTTGTAACCATGTTTGCAATTTTTGCCCGAAATTGTATACAATAAATATTATACTTAATACTATTATTAATAGTTATTTATATTCATTTGATCATATGCAATTGAATTTAAATTGCAGTATTTTAAAGATATATAGAGACAACAATTTTGGCGGCAAGGGAAATAATTAAAACGGATGACTATATCAACGTCACAAGCAGGGCCGGATTTAAAGTTAATGTCGCTCCTGGGCACCGGAAGAAAATCCGCCCCTAATACTGGAATTTTGCTTTAAACTTAGTTTAAGTATATATTTCATTTTTCATCAACATTTTTTTAAAATTCATTGATTGATTAAAGTTTTGAAAAATGCAAACAATAATACTGAAATCTTTCAATTTTTCAAAAAGAATAAATACTAATTAAATTTCTTTAATCCCAGAAAATAGAAAAGTTGATTATTATTTTAAATCTCCAAGGAAATAAATTTATTAAATCATTTTGATTATTAATTTTTACCAAAAGTGCCAAAATTATAATTCACAAATAGCGGATGAATTAATTTTTGATTTTGAATTATCAATTAAACAGAAAATTATTAATTAACAGAATTAATTAGTTAAATTGAGCAATCTTGACCTTAAAAAACTTGCCGCCCTAAAAAATTTGCCACCCTGGGCCTAGTGTAAATCCACCGCTGGTCGCAAGACATTGAAGATTTTGTGGTTGCATTGCAATATAAATAGAGACTGTTCCTAAATACCTTCGTTACCAATTAGAGTAGGTTGTAGTCTAAGGTTCTTATATCAATGAGACTTATAAGTCTTTAGTTTTTTGTATAGTTGGCCGTGTGGGGCTGGCTTTAGAATTGTCCCACCCCTCTCTACCCACGGGAGTTGTAAGAGCCGACTGAGGGAATATCGGAGGAGTGGGCAGCAGCACTCCCTCGAGTATTAACAACATCCACTGTGATCGCCAACCTGCATGCCAAGCGTGGCGATTACGGCATTATCCCCCATGACGGGACCGCTCGTTGTGGCGTTCTCTTGGGGAGGCCTATGTCCAGCAGTGGACATTGAAAGGCTGATGGATGGATGGATAGTACGCAGGTGGCAGTCAAGAAATCTACCTACCCAATGGTAAGCTGTTACCGTAGCATATAAACGCTAGCAACATCTGAGATATCACTCGCGCACTAACTCCAAGGAAAGGGGTAGGAGGTGGCGAGGAAGTATAATAAAGAGAGAATGGAGGATAAGAAGGGAGTTTGGGCCTCCAGTGCACTCGCTCACCATACGAAACAAATCATAAGAGTACTTACCATTGTTTACGCTGTCCTTCTGTGGGAAAGTGGTACTTCTCCAATTGAGCCGGCCCGTTCATACTGGTACAAGCAAGGCTCTCCATCCATCCATCCATCAGCCTTTTAAAGTCCACTGCTGGACATAGGCCTCCCCAAGAATGGGGGATAGTGCCGTAATCGCCACGCTTGGCAGGCGGGTTAGCGATAGCAGTGGATGTTGTTAATACTCGGAGGAGTGCTGCTGCCCACTCCCCCGGTATTCCCTCAAGCAAGGCTCTACCACTGTCAGAAACTATTTCAACAGCAATATATAGAAAGGTACTTACTTATTTAATATTAAACTGGATCTGATGCTACACGTAGTGATATAAACTTGCAATAAAATTACGAAACACAAATACTCCATCTTTGCACAATACTCTTCACTTCATATTCATTGAACAACTTGACGACTTGAATCTGATCTCGAGACTTTTAAAGCGATTTTTTATCGTATCTATAGATATTGAAACAATGGAAATGTCGAGGTATAATAGGGCAGGTGGCTCATAATCCTTTTTTTTGTGTATAGTTTTTAATGTGTTTTGATTTCGCAAGCACCTTTTAGTAACTTGTTATGTCAGTGTTCAGATTTTGTTTTGAATACCAGATGTGTATGGTAACTAGTGGAGAAGAATTGATATAACTGGTTTGTACCAAGTGCCTTTGATGTAGGTTAGTAGTAATAAGTTTTATGATAGACAAGTTATGTGTGGTCATTCTGTGGTACTAATATAGGCAGATGCCTACAGACATGGCGGAGTAGCTTAGATACTGACCTCACATACTCGGGGTATTGTGGGTCCGATTCTCACAATGGTTGTTCTGAGTTTGTGTGTACTTCTCGCTCGTTATATTGTATTTAAAGTATGACGCGATATAAGAATTATTCCTATTTCTATTCCTTAAGAATTATTTCTTCATTAAACACAAAGTGATAAATGTGAAATCGAAAATACCCGAAAGAGCAAGACGCCGGTAGACCGCTGAAGTGTAGTGTATGTTTTTACAAAAAAAAGTTATATTATGTATTATATTCGTAATCTGTTACCCATAGCACAAGCGATAAGCTTAGTTTGGTTTCAGAGGCCGTTGTGTGAAATGTCTGCGAATATTAATTATTATTATTTATTTATAATAGGAATATCTCCTCTCTACCCACGGGAGTCGTAAGAGCCGACTGAGGGAATACCGGGGGAGTGGGCAGCAGCACTCCCTCGAGTATTAACAACATCCACTGCGATCGCCAACCCGCCTGCCAAGCGTGGCGATTACGGCATTATCCCCCATGACGGGACCGCTCGTTGTGGCGTTCTCTTGGGGAGGCCTGTGTCCAGCAGTGGACGTTGAAGGGCTGATGGATGGATGTATGATTTATAATAGGATTAGGTATAGGGCTGAAAGAGAACGGTACCTTGAAATAAAACTATTGACTAAAATTAAGTATGCGGAGGGGATTCGTGGCCAGCACATGGTCTCTAAATATGAGGAAACTTTTGTCTTTAGGAAGAATAATCAGAGGAAAAAGCCATGTATAATGATAATCATTACCTATCCGCGTACGTAAAAGTATGTGCATTATTTTTTTTCTTTCATTTTGTAAGGATTGTGGCCCAAAACGAAATATCAAGTATGGTTTATCTAAGATTATTGATTTAAAAACGGATGTTTTTAGTACTCAAACCTAGAAAAAAACAAGATTGATGACGTAAAAATCATGTACAACTAGTAATTACACGCGCTCACGTACACAAATACAAACAAAACCATGCCCGTTGAATTAAAGCACGAGTGTTACCATTATGCTTTCAAATTACTCCAAACGACTCAACGATTACGTACGTACGTTACATACTTGAATACGACCTCAGCGCCATCTATTCCCTCTATGATTGGCCGTCTAACTAAGGAGTTTTACTATTCTTTTTATATTTTAAATATAGAATTTTTAACAAATTAGGTAATCCATCCATCCAATAGCCTTTCGACGTCTACTGCTGGACATAGGCCTTCCCAAAATGAGGGATAGTGCCGTAATCGCCACGCTTGGCAGGCGGATTGGCGATCGCAGTGGATGTTTTTAATACTCGAGGGAGTGCTGCTGCCCACTGCCCCGGCATTCCCTTAGTCGGCTCTTATGACTCCCATGGGTGGAGAGGGGTGAGACAATTGTATAGCCGGCCCGACACGGCAAAAATTATGTAAATAATTGTGAATTTTTCTTTCAGATGACAACTCTTTCAGGCATACACTTTTAAAAAGGGACTTTAGCACCAACGAACAAAATAAAAAAAAAACTGTTAGCTTGTTAATACCTACGAGGTATAGCGAAGGCATTAGAGTATTTTTCAAATAATTGTTTCATTAAACAGTAAAAGTGGAAAACTTGCATAACGATCATTTCTAGAAACTGTTTTGTCAGTGGTAGGGCCTTGCTTATCCCAGCATGAATGGCCGGCTTGATCGGGGAAGTACCACACTCTCACAGAAGATCAACGTGAAACAACGGTAGTTACACCTACTTTTACAACCTACTAATTATTAATAAGCACTTGGCGACGCTCTGATTGCTCCCCACTGAAAAATGCACCGCTATTTATAGTCGAAGCAATAGCTGCAATTTAAGAAGTGGGTTTAACTTTTATGGAGGATTTTTCTGAGTGTCTGGAAACCAAAGACTTATCTTATTTCCCGGCTTAACATTATATCTTATTTCCCGTCTTAACAAGCAGATTTGGGGTTTAATTTTTAAAGTTTTGAATGCACTGAGTGGTTTAGATACCGGCCTCCCGCCCGAGTATCGTGGGTTTCATACCCGCACAGGACAACTCTTTGTGTGATCCACAAATGGTTGTTCTGAATCTGGGTGTACTTTCTGTCGGTGAAATTGTATGTTTGTAAAGTCCCCCGCTATACCAGCATTATTCCTTAGAGCAGCGTGTTGTATTTATATATGTATATATATAACTAGGGGATGCATAGATCAAGTGTTTTCTCTGCGCAACATTGTGGAGAAGCATCTGGCTATAGGCCATAGGGTTTTCTTCAGTTTTGTGGATTTGTAAAAAGCATTTGACATGGTTGTATGAAAGGGACTTTGGGACATTTTGCCGGAGTATGGTATTAACGGTAGAGACAAGCGGTGCAGTCCAACTACATGGACTGCAGAGCTTGTGTGCGGCTGGAAGATGGAATGTTACCCTGGTTTGATGTCAATATCGGCGCTAAACAGGGCTGCGTTCTATCAGCCAGACTGTTTATCATATATCTAGAAAAGTTGAATGAAATGAATGTGGGAGTTCAGATGGGCTACTCAGTGGTTAACTCTCTGCTATATGCACGCGATGCGGTTTTATTAGCGCAGTCCGCGACTGACCTGCAAACCCTAGTCAACGTAGAAGAGTAAATGCGGGAAATAGAGTGATCGGAGCATTGGAACAACTTCTCGGCATTCATCACCTCAGCCAGAGGGCACGTATCACAATACACAACGCAGTGCTTGTCCCAACGTTATTATATGGAAGCGAGAGTTGGGTATGCAAACATGAGCATGAGAGTAAAATCAATGCGGTCTAAATGCGATCTCTGCGGACAATCTGTGGAGTGAGGCTGACTGATCGCATTCGTAACGACGACGTAAGAGAGCGAGTAGGTATAAAAGAGAGTATTGGTGTAAAGATGCGAAAGGGAATGCGCCGATGGTTCGGACATGTGGAAAGAATGCCGGAAGAGCAACTGGTTAAGAAGATATACAATGCGAAAGTGGAAGGATATAGTAGGTACAGGGGGAGACCGAGACTCACCTATCTAGACCAAATCGGTCATGTATGTGTTCGCAATTTATGTTGATGCCGAATCCAGTCCAATCCAAGAGCTTGAAAACATCTTCCAATGCAGTGGTGAAGAGAAGAGGAGGACATGACGTCTCCCTGTTTAACACCTTTCTGCAGTTGGATCGGTTTTTGTGCTCTTGTCCTGAACTCTGACAGACATAGTGGCGTTTCTATACAAGCACTTCAAGACTTCGATGTACCGGTAGTTTGTTCGGGAGGCTGGAAGTCGTCGAGCCTGCGCGTGAGTCGATTTATAATGACTCGAAAACCACTTATAGAGACGTGGCTCCAGAGCGAGATGGGTCTATAATTAATACGGTATGGTATAATTAATATATGGAGATGGTCGCCCGCGATAACGACGGAATTGAATAGCCTCTGGAGGGCTTTGAGAACCGGCTTTCCGCCTGCCCTTAGAAGCTCTATAGTAAACCCTGACTCCACCTTCCGACCTTGAGGTCGGAAGGTGGAGTCAGGAGTCTCCGAAACCGGCGAGCGTGTATGAAGAGAGTTATGAATGTTGAGGAAGCGAAAGATGTATGCAAGAATAGAGCCTCTTGGTACTCTGTTCTCTCTGCCTACCCCGCAAGGGAAATGGCGTGATGATAAGTTAGTTAGTAAAAAAACTATTTGTTTATAACTGCTTCGGTGGTGTAGCGGTAGTGTATTCGACTGCTAGTCATGAGGTCTCGGGTTCGATCCCCGGGTCGGGCAATGCTATTGAGATTTTTCCTAAAAAGAAAAATTCTCAGTAGCAGCCCGGAGTTTGGAAATGAGTCCGGTAGACTTCAATAGGCTCGCCCCCTATTACGTTGGACTTAAAATAGCTGACGAGTCGTGGATGTATAATACACCTCTGCCTACCCCTTCGGGGAATACAGGCGTGATGCTATGTTGTTCTATGTTTATGTTTTGTTCCAACCAGCTAGCTCTGGAACGGTTAGACCGATTCGGGCGAGACTTTCACTGACAGATAGCTGATGTTATAAGGAGTAACTAAGCCTACTTTTAATTTCAAAAAAATAATAAGTCTTCCGCATACAAAAAGAAAATAACTAAGAAATTTCACGTCTATGAAATCGCGGGTATCAGCTAATAAATAAATTGGATTGTCGATAACACTCACATACAGGCAATTGTGAGGAAGTATCTCATTGAAGCAACATTTGGTAACCTGTATGGCCAGGGTGGCAGAGAAGGCGCCGGCGAACCACAAAACACATAGCTCCAGTGGTCTACCCATACAGGCGGAGAGACGGCACACAGCGGGTCCATTTAGTGGGTGAGGGTCCTACACTACCCTGTTCATTGCCCCGAACGACGGGGTGTGCAGTTAGGTACATTTTTTCCCGCCTTGACAAAAAATAAGGGCGGTAGAGAAGGCAATTCTTTCCTTATTTTGGAGCCAGCCGTTGTCGAAGAGTGGCGCGTATACATGGATTGTAAAAAAATATAATGTAAGAAAGCACATTCCTTAGCGGTAAATAAAAAACAAAGAACTCTTTACATTTATTCCGTTTGCTAATAGAATCTTGCCTTCTTTTTCTTGTATACGATGGGATCGAGATGCCAAGTCTGATTGCCGCCGCACGAGATGAGAGTGTAACAACCGCCGAAGACGATAGGAGGATCGGTATCTGGCACACAAATATTATCCTGACAGAAGGTTGCGGTGCCTGAAAAAAAGAAGCTTTCTTATGATGCTTTAACATGTACATTATTACCTACTTATTTACATACTTCAGGTACCTAAGAGAGGTTCTTACGGTACGTAAGGCAGTTTGTTCCGGTACCAAGAGGAGTTTCTTACGGTACGAAAAGGAGATTTTTACGGTACCAAAAGCAGTAACTTACGCTACCACAAGGAGTTTCTTAAGGTATTTACTACATTTTTTTACAGTTTCCTAAAGGAGTTTTTAACGGTACCTAAGGCAGTTTCTTACGGGATCTAACGAGGTTTCTTATGGTCTCTAATGGAGTTTCTTACGGTATTAACTACAGTTTATTACAGTTCCTAGAGGAGTTTCTTATTTTGCCTAAGGCAGTTTCTTATGTTACCTAAAGGAATTTTTATGGTATCTAGTGGAGTTTCTTACGATATTTACTACAGTTTATAACAGTACCTAAAAGAATTTCTTACGGTACCTAAGGCAGTTCCTTACGGTAGCTAAAGAAGTTTCTTATGTTACCTAAAGCGAGTTAATAAGGCAGCTTCTTACAGTCCCCAAAGGAATATTCTTACGGCACCTAATGCAGTTCTTACGGTCTTTTGCGGTAGTAATGTTTTGTGTTGGAACACTGTCCCATCTCACTAAGAGAGTAAGGAAACAGACAGTGCACTTGTCTTGTATTTGCGCACACACTGATGCAATATAATATCTCGTGTCTGTTGATACTGGCCAACGAGACCGAAATTACGTATATACATACATACACATTTTAAAGTGAAACTTTTATTAGATCGTCTCAAACTTTTTGGTCTGTGTGTTGCATGTCGCGTGACGGTCGGCCGCGGAGTAGGGATAAAGTGAAAGGCGCTCGCCAGAGCAGCCAAGGCCAATATGGCGGCGCCTATAGTTCGCAGCAACTGACCGTGTAGTGTATAGACTATTACTTAATGGAATATTATTCCAAAAATTTTTAGTTAAATGTCTATAATGTGAAAAAAAGTTTCACGTTTTCCGTGGTTTCATAAAACCACACAATTTGCTTTTTTTTATATATATATTTGTTTTGATCAAGATTACTTACCAACATATCCTGTTGGTCTAGCTTGCCTCTTATTCTTGACGTAATCAACAACTGCTTTCGAAAGTGCATAGAAATGCTTACTGGCCTTATATCTCATCTTGGCCAGGGCCGCGTCGCAGTCACTCTTGTCAGCCCTGCAGTGGTAAACTAGGTTCCGAGTATTGGCTTTTATCATCTCTTCTCTAAGCACCTGGTACTTGCTGTCAGAAAAGAGCAGCTGGCCGAAACGGACGTTTACTGTAAATTAAAAAGAAAGATGAGGTCATGATGTCTCGGGTTCGATCCCCGGGTCGGGCAATGTTATTGAGCTTTTTAGTGAAAAGAAAAAATCTCAGTAGCAGCCCGTAGTCTGGAAATGTGCCCGGTAGAGGGCAATAGACTCGCCCTCTATTACGTGCGACTTAAACATAGCTGGCGAATCGTGGGTGTGTAATACATCTTTGCCTACCCTTTCAGGTAATACAGGCGTGATGGTATGTTTTCATGATGCTATGTTAAAAAGAAAAATTATATTCTATTAATATTGATCTTTCGACATCATAATTTTTACTCACAAAAATGTATGCCGTTTCCCGTTATTTGTTTATATTTTGATTGGTATTTTTAAATGCAATAATAAATACAGTTTTATTTAACTTTCATATTTTTTAATGCTTGTAGCGGCAGACGAGCCACGGCCCATCTGATGGTAAATAGTTACCGTCGCTCATGTACTCAACTATACTTAGAGTTCTAAAATAAAATTTCGTTTACGGAATCTATCGCGTTTACTTGATTTTTATACTATCCCGACGTTTCGAATACTTTACAGCATTCATGATCACGGGTGAAATATCTATTTTAAGTTTTATGCTTACAATGTATAGTATGAGATTTTAAGCTAGTATAATACTTCTCTTTAAGTTTTAAAATTTTTGTTTATATTTAGTGCTTAAAAATTCTACCACAGACTACCAATTAAAATGTTTTAGTAATCAAAAAACTACCAATTAGAAGACAATATTGATTATTAGTTTATATTATATAAATATATTGATTTTAATAGAAGCTAAGACTAAAAAGCTACCACCGGATCGGAACGCGGCCTGACTGAGAAAGATCCGGCCCGAAAACTCAGTAGGCAACAACAGTTATGGATTATTAAATTCACAGTTACGATTCACAGTTAGCTACCGTATCTAAATCTTTGTTTCAGAGAGCACAAGGAATCTGTGATGAAAAACACCTGGCTGGGGAGTTGCAGCATGTAAAGAAAATTTTACATGCTAATAAGCTGCAGGTTCCACGCCGCCGTCACAGAAATCGAGTGAAACCACCAACAGTTGAGCGCCTCCCTGCAGTCCTGCCCTATGTTAAAGGAGTCACTGACAAGATTGGCTACATTCTCAAGAAAGCTTCAATTAAAACCTACTATAAGCCACTCAAAAGAATTAGTCAATTTTTACCACCAGTCAAGTGACATATACCCTTATAGGATGCAGGAATGTACAAGCTGGATTGTGATTGTGATCTCTCCTACATTGGGCAAACAAAGAGATCCATAAGAACTCGGATCAAAGAACACATAGCTGATGTGAAGCACCGTCGCTAAACAAAGTCTGCAATTTGTGAGCACACGCAGGACCATACCCGCCATTACATCAGGTTTGACAAACCTCAAATACTCGCAAAAGAACATCGATATCGTCCTAGAATGATACGTGAGGCTATTGAAATTAATAAACATCCCAATTTTAATAGAGAAGACGGCTGGGTCTTGCCATCAAGCTGGAATCCTGTGATAGGCCTCACCAAACATAATACAAGAAGGCACACCACAGGATTGCAAGACACAGTTAGCGCTTATTGTGTGGATAAAACCCACAGTAATGATTAGTTAGTATTTCCGCATAAATTTAATAATAATTCGTAACTGTTGTTGCTTACTGAGTTTTCTGGCCGGATCTTTCTCAGTCAGGCCGCGTTCCGATCCGGTGGTAGCTTTTTAGTCTTAGCTTCTATTAAAATCAATATATTTAATAATATAAACTAATAATCAATTTTGTCTTCTAACTGGTAGTTTTTTGATTACTTAAACATTTTAATTGGTAGTTTGTGGTGCAATGTTTAAGCACTAAACATAAACAA
The DNA here is from genome assembly GCA_948253155.1 of Leucoma salicis. Lineage (NCBI taxonomy): Eukaryota > Metazoa > Arthropoda > Insecta > Lepidoptera > Erebidae > Leucoma > Leucoma salicis. The sequence goes on from OX411812.1 coordinate 4,395,238, forward strand.
AAATAAACTTAAAGAGAAGTATCATACTAATTTTATTATACTAGCCTAAAATCTCATACATTGTAAGCATAAAATTTAAAGTAGATATTTTAAATTATGTTTCGAAATGAATATTATGTGGGTTGAAATAAATAAATAAAAAATTTGTAAAATCATATTACCGTGGGTAGATGAAACCGTTGAAACAACATATCAGGTTTGGACGCCTACCATCTAAGTCCACCCGTGATCATGAATGCTGTAAAGTATTCGAAACGTCGGGATAGTATAAAAATCAAGTAAACGCGATAGATTCCGTAAACGTAATTTTTTTCAAAATGTGTAAAATTCGCATAAATGTTAGAAAGTATCATATACTTAGAGTATTGCCAAGCGGCTGAACAACGTCACGTGGTCACAACGTCATCTGGTCCCAAATTAAGTTTAACGCTTGTGCTATGGGTACGAGATTACGGATATAATACATACATATATTACTTTTTTGTAAATATATATCTACATAATAATAGATAGAAAACACCCAGACGCAGTACAAATATCTGTGTTCATCACACAAATAATTGTCCTGAGTGGGAATCGAACCTATGACCTCGTGCACGGAAGTCGGTTACACTACCAACTATGCTATGAAGGCCCGTCGTACTTTAATTTGGATAGTGCCTTACGTCCAGCTCCAACAAGGTATCCTTCCAAATTGTCGACATAGCTGGCTAAATACACCAACACACCCACTAACGCAGCTCTCTGCATGATGTCTGGTGAAGCATATACCGGTTATAGCCAATCAATAATATTTTATAAACCAATTTGTAGTACGCTAATAAGTGCATCAGAATTGTTAGCTTAACTGGTACAGCTAAGCAATTAGTAAACAATAAATAAATATTTACGGACCTTTCACACAACGTCCTCTGGTCCCAAACTAAGCTCAACGCTTGTGTTATAGGTACCAGATTACAGATATATTACCTATAATATATAATACCTATTAAGTAATATAAATATGTACCTACATATATTACTTAAACATTTTTGATCTATATTTTTTAGCATTTGACATGCTCCGCTACTTTTTAAAGTACAAATTATTTGTGAATGAGGAAAAAGAGATTTAAAAAAAAAAATTAACTTATTATATTGGATTGATGCATGTAAATGCTAAATGTAAATGAGGAAATTGAGATGACCAAATAGGTCTGTACGATAGCTCAGTGGCTTAGAGCACTTCCCCGGATTGGAAAAGATGCGGGTTCGTTTCCCGCTCGTACAAAAATCTCTTCTTCCTTATTCACAAATAATTTGTACATAGGTATATTACTTTTTTTTTGTAAATACTACTACTTCTGTTTTTTTGTAAGTAATACATAATAATATAATAGATAGAAAACACCCAGACACAGTACAAATATGTTGTATTGTGTTCATCAGACAAATAATTGTCCTGCCTGGGAATCAAAGCCACGACCTCGTGCACGGAAGCCGGTTACACTACCGACTACGCCACGAGGCCCATCTAATTAATTGCCTCATTAGTAAAGTTAGGGTTAACTCTCTCTCTAGCCGCCGTCCCGGGTGAAGAAGGATATGGTTACGGCCTAACATTCAACCGTAACGCTGTCCTCCTCCAGGCGAACCTCAACCACTCCGCCGGGGCGCAGGATCTTCTCCTGCAAACCGTGCTCGCTGACGTTGTGAGGAGACCCTTGTCGTGCGGTGTCCCACAGGGTTCGGTCCTGGGGCCACTACTGTGGGATATCGGTTACGACTGGGTGTTGCGCTGTCGGCTGCCCCCGGGCTGGCGGTCATCTGCTATGCGGATGACACGCTGGTCGTGGCCCGGGGTGGGAACTTCGAGGAAGCGGCGTTCCTGGCCATCTTAGGGACCTCGGAGGTGGTTAGGAGGATCGGGGCGCTGGGGCTTAGGGTGACCCTGTAAAAGTCAGAGGCCCTACTTTTCCATGGGCCCCGACGTCGGCCACCTGCTGGCGCTTTGATCACAGTGGACAGGGTCCAGATTGGGGTGCAGGCCCAGATTAAGTATCTGGGCCGGTTGCTGGACGGGCGGTGGCGCTTTCGCGAGCACTTCCGCCAACTGTCCCCGAGGCTACCCGGCGCAGCGTCCGCCCTTGCACGGCTCATGCCGAATATGGGCGGACCCAACAATGCGTGCCGACGGCTTTACGCGAGGGTGGTCCGGTAGATGGCGCTGTACGGCGCACCCGTGTGGGCGGGGTCCCTGGACGCACTGAACAGGGCTCTTCTGTGGAGACCACAGAGAGTCGTCGCGTCCAGGGTCATACGTGGATACCGCACAGTGTCGATGGAGGCGGCCTGCGTGTTGACCGGAATCCCACTCTGGGACTTGGAGGCGGAGGTGCTCGCCGAGGTGTATCGGCGGATATCGCAAAAGCGGGAGGGGGTGGACGCCCAATACCCAAGAAGGTGGCCAGGTGGCAGGGCGACGCCCGCCGAGCTGCCATGGCCAGATGGAGGGCACGGTTGGAGGCGCCCTGGGCCGGTCTTTGGACCGTAGGGGTGCTCCAGCTGGTGCTGGAGGAGTGGGCGGGGCGATGGCACAGAGTCCTTACCTTCCGACTGGTGCAGATGCTGTCGGGGCACGTTTGCTTCGGCGGATATCTGCACATAGTCGCAAGGAGGGAAGCGACTCCGGGCTGTCACCAACCACTGCGGCTGTGACGAGGATACGGCGCGGCACACGCTCGAGTCGTGCCCGGCTTGGGCCGAGCAGCGCCGTGAACTCGTTGCGGAAATAGGGAAGGACCTCGCGCTGCCGAGCGTCGTCAGAGCGATGCTTGCCAGCGACAGGAATTGGGCCGCGGTCGCTGCCTTCTGCGAGGAGGTTATCTCGCGGAAGGAAGCGGCGGAGAGAGCCAGGAAGGAGGATTCTTCCGCTGACCCAAATCGCCGCCAGCAACCGGGGTGGCGCCGGCGCAGATACTTGCGCCTCATGCCGCCCTAGCTGAGGCTGCGGGTGGATGGACCGGGGAACGTCCGCCACCCGCAAGGCCTTCCGCGAAGGTGCGACGCTCTGTGTGCGGATGCGTCGCTCAGTAGAGGGTACCCGAAAGGGTAAGCCGCCGGTGGACCACCGAAGGAATGTAACATAGTTCCAGTGGCCTGCCAAGAAAGGCGGAGAGACGGCACACGGCGGGTTTCTTTAGTGGGTGAGGGCCCCACACTACCCTGTTCGTTACCCCGAACGACGGGGTGTGCGGTTGGGAACATTTTTTTCCTGCCTTAACAAAAAAAAAAGGATTGACTCTGGTAAAAATAGATGTGCGTTGGAGGTGAGACGGGTTTACCATTCAGCATTATAAGTACATCAACCTTCGTTGCTTATCATCAGATGAAGCTTTTTTTTCCCGATATACCTATAACTAGACCGCTAAGCCATCGCACTGATCGACGGCCATTCCCAATCTCCTTATCACATTTGTCTTTACGACCCACGCCACCTATCGTTAATCCAACTGCAAAATCCATTAAGAAATTAAAATTCATAGGTACTATTTGACGGCGCCATTTTTTTTAAATTTTGTTATGTATTTTATCGGTCTAGGAGCACTTCCTAGGATTCAGGTATGAATCCCGCTCGCACTAAACTTCTCTGTTTTCACATTCACAAATAATTTGTTCTTTAAAGTAGCTTAAAAACCTATAACAATACTATTGGGCAGGGGGTTCTAGACTTTTGAAATAATTGAGAAAATTTCTCAAGCACTCAGGTTTCTTTATGAAATTTTCCTTTACTAAGCAGTGATAAATTATCAACACATAAATTGTTTTTTTTTTGCTTATGATGGCAGACGAGCCAGGGCCCACCTGATGGTAAGTGGTAACCGTCGCTCATGGACTCAACTATACCAAAAGTGTAGTCAAGCCGCTGCGCACCATTTTATTTCGCAGATGTGAAATGAAAGAATAAACGGCTATCTTCTGCTACAGCCAAAACACATTGATATGCTTCATGACCGGTCACACAGGAGACGGTGGTACCGACCCACTCGGGTCCGATAGCAAGTGAGTACTCTCACTTAGTACCCAGCCCTACTACCAGTAATGCGTTGGGTGATAATTGCTTACTTCCTTTAGTCGCCATATACGACACTCGCGGGAAAGGATGGGGTGGTGACACTTGTATTCGTAGTCCGTCACCACATGGACATTGTTTGATTTATAAAAACAACAAGGGTCATCATTATCAAAGGCGAGGTGTGGATCTCAGACAGGGGATCGAATTTGGTACCACAGTCTTTACAGTCGTTGTTTTTACCGCCAAACTATCATTGCTTAAAAGAAAAATGTTCTTTCCATCTTTTTCGTCGTTAGTTGCGTGAGTATCCTTTCAGTACTCACGCGCCGGCCCAGTGCAGGTTGGCAGACTCCGCAAGTCATCTAGAAAACCTCTCCAGCATGCAGGTTTCCTCACGATATTGTCATTCACAGTGCAGTGATAAATTGTATACATCACAATATGTAATTTCAAAAAGTCAGAGCTGTGTAAATTGCACGGTCTCGACCTCTCACTGGAGATCAACTCGATACCTTACCACTATGCTGTCACTACTATATAAAACGTTATGAAGAGTTAATACTAAATACTGATAAACTATGAAGAAAATCTATTACTATGTGAGTTATGATTGACGATGCAAAATGTTCAATGTCAAAATTCTACCAAGTAACAGAAAACGTTAAGTCTTACTAGTAGCTTCAGACTACCTATTCGTCTGCGTGGTTAAAATTCCAACCCAGTAACTACTTGTTATTATTAAATTATGGAGGCGCACAATTTCTGTGTATACTCAGGCCATTATTTTGTTTAATATATGTTTCGTTCAAATCCAGTTACTCCTTAGGAATATATTCCAACAACACATGTAAATCTTCCTTGAAAAAATATCTAAATGACTTTGGAAATGCTAGCATCCGTTGTGGCTTAGAAGAAGAATACAGGCATAGACAGGCATGGACAGTGACTTTATACTATGTATAGATTATGTTCCAATATAAATGTACTCTGAAATTCTCCGCCAATAAATCATTGAGAGCGAACTGTTCGGAACAATGGGTACAATCTAATTATGCAGTGCCCGGCGCCGCTCTATCAGGCGACGATAAGGCTGATGCATTTAGTTGCGCAATTAGTTTGTTTCTTGCCAGTACGCAATTTGCAGCCGCTAACCGGATGGTGAATTTTAGCTGGCAGAAGTACAATACTGGTTAGATATTTTATATTTTGAATATAGAATTCTATTTTTATTGACAAAACAAATTGACATGCTCAGCTACTACTGGAACAAATCATTATGAAAGCGGAAAAAGAGAGATTTACTGCGAGCGGGACTGCAGCCGGCATTCGAACCCGCGACTTATAAATTGCCAGTCAAGATTTAACCGCTAAGCTACGGCAGAGATATTTTTCCCGATATCACATCTGTTTTGGTAAGAGGCATACTTGAAGAAATATAAGGGTTCATCAAACACAAAGCGAAATGTTGATGTATAGTGCTAAGCATGTCAAATGCTAAAAATATATATAAAAATATCTAAATATTTATAGGGTTTGCGTCATTATTAGGTAAAAATCTTAATTGTAAAATTAAGTTTACCTGGTCGGTATAATGTATGAAAATACTTCCGACAAATGGCGCAGGCGTCACCCCAAGACGTTAAGTATGATGTGTTATCGAAATTAGCAGTCAGGAGCAATTGTCAGGATGGCTGAATTGGTAAAGCATCTGGACGGTATCCAGAAGATGCAGGTTCAAATCCTGCTCCTGACTGTTATTTTCGATTTTACATTTTTCGCTTTGTGTTTGATGTATAGTGCTAAGCATGTCAAATGCTAAAAATATATATAAAAATATCTAAATATAAGGGTTGTTCAATTCAATTCCAGACGAACATTGCGTATTCTGCAATTTGGGTTTCAAAATGAAATAGGTTTTAGTAATCATGTATTTTATTAAACAAGCTCTAATGTATTTTAATAAACTTCGCACTTCACCATGTGAATGTTATAGGTACCTACTTGGTTCACGCCGGTTTTTCAAGAAAGAAACTATCTTTATCGCGGTGTACCCAGGGGCCGCGAAGCGGTCACACTTTCAAGTTATTGAAAGATTTAAAATATAGTTGAAGCTAGTTATTATGAATATTGAACTCCATATTTTGGCACCAGTAACCTTCTTGGATGCTACCAGGATTACTGTGTACAACATAAAATATAATAGCTTTTTTTTCTGCAGTAATGTAGCATTGTTTCAGTGGCCCGCCAATATAGGCGGAGAGACGGCACACGGCGGGTTTATTTAGTGGATGAGGGCCCCACACTACCCTGTTCGTTGCTCCTAACGACGGGGTGTGCTGTTCACATCTTTTCCTGCCTTAACCAAAATAAAAAGGTACTTTCTTTCCCGATAGGTGCAGGTGTATCCGAAGGATGTACCCTTCTGCCGGCGCCCATTGTTACACGACTCCAGTCGAACGCTACCCTTTTCTAAACACGAGTGCAAAGCACTCAATTATAAGTTGTTTTTTGACTGAAACTTCCAATAACCGTCATTTAAAATTAGAACAAATGCATATTATTAAATAGTATTTTTTTTCTATACTTACAGACATGCACAGGCAATGTAACATAAATTGAGTTGAGGACAATGCTCGCTGAATAGTGGTAATAGAATCATATTATAGAACATTCCCATAATACAACATTATAGAACATGGACAGGACAGATAGGACACGTGCCATTCTGTCCTTACATGGTGCCAAATGTAGACTAAAATCTGGTAGAACTGTCTTTAATTTTGCTGCTCTATTATCACATAGTTATTTTTAAAATCATCTAGTTTTAGGAATAGTACAAGTAATATTGAGTTAGCGCATTCCAGCCCAAGACAGGACTATAATTGTTGAGTGTGAGTCTTTAAATCGGAAGCATTTTTTTTTTTTTCACGCTTTAGTATCTGTTATATCTGTGTTAGGATCCATTTTATGTGTATCTGGCTGTATCTCTACACATTAGTGTAGCCCAATAGGCAGAGATAGTTAAAGAACTAATAGATTTTATTCTAATAATACCCGGAGGTGTTTAAATCTTTGGCAGTTTGTCTTTGTTGTTGAATCCATAGAACTCTTTCAAAGTTTTATTTTCACTGTCAAGTGGCAGAGGAGCCACGGCCCACCTGATGGTAAATGGTAACCGTCGCTCATGGTCTCAACTATACTGAGAGTATTGCCAAGCTGCTGCTCACCATTTCATTTCACAGATACGAAATGAAAGAATAAACGGCTATCTCCTGCTACAACCATAACACACTGATGTGCTTCATGGCCGGTCACACGGGAGAAGGTGGTACCAACCTGCTCAGGTCCGATAGCAAGTGAGTACCTACCAGCACTTGGTACCAAGTCCTACCACCAGTCATAAAATGGTGATAATTGCTTCTCTTAGTTGCCTCGTACGACACCCGTGGGCCGTGGCGTATTCTCAGTCCATCACTAGATGAACGTAATGTTTTGTTTAATGAAAAAAAATATACAAATAACTTAAAAAAAATATAAAAATATACCTTAATGAAATATTATTGAGATCACATTTATGCGAATATTTGACTAGTTCAAATATAATATGTAATTTTAATTATTGAATATCCTGTCTAAGAGAGTCGTAGGTCCATGAGCCGTACCTCACAACTTAAATGGTCAAAAGATTAGTTTGAAGCGTGAGATCTAGCTATAATTCGGACCTATCTCTGTTTCGACAGCCTGTAATTAATGCAGCCAAGCGATTGCATAAACAATTACTCATTTGTGTAGCCTTTGTCTATTTAGCGTATTTGTTAGTTGTAAATTAATGTTCATAGATCTATAGGTACAACATTCTTGTTATGTCAAAATATTTATGGCGATCCTATTGAATCCGTCAATGACCAGTTTTCCAAGGTTTGTTCTATTGACAGGATTGTCGATCTCATACGGCACACAGTTTCGAGATTCTTTGAAGTTGTGTCTATTTGTTTACAGTTTATCACTACTTGACGGCTGTGAAGTGTACCAACCCGCACTGACCAATAACCAATTGTAGGACTGAAAAAAAGTCAAAGGAAAATAAACTTTTAATTATCAAAATAATACTTAATGGTTTTTCTTAATTTTCTATCTCGAAACGCTTCCATACATTTTTGGCCTCGGGTGTTAACAAGATGAAAGATGCACCATTTGAAAGCTTACATCTAAACATTTCATAATTTAAAATTTAGCGAGATTTGACATTCTAGGAGCCGAGATATGGAAGATTATATAAAAGTGAGGTTAAGTATCAAAGTACACCCACTAAGTGTTTCATAACATTTAAAAGCCCAGAAACACGTTATTTATAAACTTGCAGGATGTATAATACTATGGAGGGCACGGCTGGAGGCGCCCCGGGCCGGTCTTCGGACCGTAGGGGCGCTCCAGCCAGTGCTGGAAGAGTGGGCAGGGCGACGGCACGGAGTCCTTACCTTCCGACTGGTGCAGATGCTGTCGGGGCACGGTTGCTTCGGCAGATATCTGCACATAGTCGCAAGAAGGGAAGCGACTCCGGGCTGTCACCATTGCGGCTGCGACGAGGACACGGCGCAGTACACGCTTGAGTAGTGCCCGGCTTGGGCCGAGCAGCATCGTGAACTCATCGCGGCAATAGGGGGGGACCTCTCGCTGCCGAGCGTCGTCAGAGCGATGCTTGGCAGCAACAGGAATTGGGCCGCGGTCACTGCCTTCTGCGAGGAGGTCATCTCGCGGAAGGAAGCGGCGGAGAGGGCCAGGGAGGAGGATTCTTCTGGTGACCCTAACCACCGCCAGCGACCGGGGCAGCGCAGGCGCAGGTACTTGCGTCTCATGCCACCCTAGCTGAGGCTGCGGGTGGATGGACTGGGGAACGTCCGCCACCCGCAAGGGTTCCCACGAAGGTGCGACGCTCCGTGTGCGGATGCGTCGCTCAGTAGAGGGTACCCGAAAGGGTAAGCCGCCGGCGGACCACCGAAGGAATGTAACATAGTTCTAGTGGCCCACCAATAAAGGCGGAGAGACGGCACACGGCGGGTTTCTTTAGTGGGTGCAGGCCCCACACTACTCTGGTCGTTGCCCCGAATGATAGGGTGTGCGGATAGGAACATTTTTTCTCGCCTTAAAAAAAAAAAGAATGTATAATACTATAGAGATGATGGTTAAGATAGCTTAAATAGCATTTTGATCTTATAGCATATAGCATGTCAAGTGTTTACCATGCCAAGTGCTAGACAGTTGACATGCTCAGCTACTTTTAAAATACAAATTATAATTTGTGAATAAGGAAAAAGAGTATTTTAGTACGAGCGGGAATCAAACCTGCGTCCCTTCCTTTCCGGGGAAGTGCTAACTAGTAACGGACAACTTTCTTTTTCAACCACTTCCTGTAGACTTATGTCGCTGCAATCTTTATTCAATTCCGGTGACAATAAACCTAAAAAAAAAAAAAAATAAGGTTTCGAATTTTACAAAATGACCACCATACAAATTAGGTCTATCCTAACAAAAATACATAAATGACTATAAAAAAAACTTTTTTAAAAAAATATTTATTTTACTTATTATTTTTTATACTGAAAAACAAAGTAGTATACAGCCCATGTGATGGTATCCTGTTGACATAGCTTATAAAAAACTGTTTGATTTTTAAAAAACCACGAAGGGAGTTTACTTGAAAAAAAAGTTGCATTAAATACTTAAGTAGGAAAAAAAACATTTTCACATTTGTTTAGTACGTAAATCAGATGTTATTATTGCATGTCAAATCTTAAAAATACAAAATACTACATATATAGGAACTTATTTTTATTTAAAAACAGATTTTCCACCATCTTCATCCGCAATTTTCAGAATATAATTACCTTCATTTAGGCTTCATTTAACTTCATTTAGGCTTATGCTATGGTTGATGTTCACTGAACTTTTGGATACCAATCTGAATCATACCAAACAATAAGGAATTGAAATAAGCAATTTATTTCAAATTAACGATTTTATCAAAGAAACTACAACCAAATCCCAGACCTAACTGGTCCAATAATAAATCTCGAGTGAATAATAGCAATCTAAATGCTTTCAAAACTAGTCTATTATTCAGAATCCGTGCAGAATAATGGAGCTAGACGGTTATCGCGGCCATTGTTGGTATTAGCAGCCATCTTATAACAGCATTGTTTCCACCAATCGCGTGGCTCACGAGCGCCGGAGATTGCCGGAGATTGTCGAAGATGCACGAAATTCAAATTTAAATGTGGGATCGTTTATTTGTTGTATCGATAGCCTCCGATGGCGACAAAAGACTGATTACGATATATCTACGATTAAAGTTATTTTTTAAATGTTATTCAGTTTTAGTTTATAAAACACTAGGTTCTGCCCGCGAATTCATCAGTGCATGGACTTCAGAATATAAATACGTCACTTTATGGCAAGCTTATGATCTCTATGCAAAAACTGCTATCTCACAGGAAATACCCATTTTTCCGAGATAGAGTTCTTTTTCTAGACTGTGTGTGTGTGGGATGGGTAATCAATCAAAATGATAGGTTGAGTATTTATTCCGTTTAAACGTAACAAACAAATTAACAAACGCACTTTCGCATTTGTTATATATAGCTTTTTTTTAAGGCGGGAAAAAATGTTCCTAACTGCACACCCCGTCGGTCGGGGTAACGGACAGGGTAGTGTGGGGCCCTCACCCACTAAAGAAACCCACCGTGTGCCGTCCCTCCGCCTGCATTGGGCCACCGGAACCATATTACATTCCTTCAGTGGTTATTATATATAGGCTCGTGGTAAGACCAAGGACTCCAAGGACAATAGTACCGAGTTCGACCTTCAACCGAAAGTCAAGGCACGCACCTCTGTCTTATCGAGAATATGGGTGTATTTGTTTATAAATTATTACTTCTCGGTGAAGGAGAACAACGTGTAGAAACCAGCATGTCTGAGAAACTTTCTCGACACCTTGTCCAAGTCTGCCAACCCGCACTGAGCCAGCATGGTGGCCTAGGACTTGAATGTCCCTATGTGACTCTTGCCCAATAGTGGGACAGTCATGGGCTGGAAAAAATAAATAAGTAATAGATACTAATTGGTGTCAAAATTAAAATCTAATTAACTTGTTTATCAGCGAAGGAAATGTCTTCGTAGATCAAAGGTATTGTTTCAAAGATTATTTGCAACATTTATAGCTGATAAATTCTGTATGTAAGGTATTGACCGGACGTGGTTGTAACGTGAAATTAATTTGTATTGTTTTGATTATATTGAAGGCATAATTATGTTATTCTTATATTGATTTTGCAATGATAGCTTAGTGGTAGTATCGAAGAATGGTAGGTCAGAAGTATTCTGTCAGGGGTGCAGGAACTCATGCGAAAAGCTTTATACCTACTTCGTTTGTCTGAAGGAACCTACTGCTAACTTAACTGCCTCGGTGGTGCAGCGGTAGTGTGAGTGACTGCTGATCATGAGGTCTCGAGTTCGATCCCCGGGTCGGGCAGTGTAGTTGAGCTTTTTCGTAAATAGTAAAATTCTCAGTAGCAGCCCAGGAGTTTGGAAATGTGCCCGGTAGACGGCAATAGGCTCGTTCCCAATAGGGTAATAACGTGGGACTTAAACATAGCTGGCGAATCGTGGATGTGTAATACACCTCTGCCTACCCCTTACAGGCGTGATGCTATGTTCGTCTGAAGGAACACCGCAAAGTTTTAGTGGGTGCAACGTGTATGCTAGATCGACGTAACGTCTCCACCCGCCTAGATTAATTAAGCATAACTTGTTACAAAAGTATTAAATTGTATCCGGAACCTGTTTAAAAATCTTTAGAAAACGCGGTTTTTTTATACAACCATCCATCCATCAGTCTTTTATCGTCCACTGCTGGACATAGGCCTCCCCGAAAGGGGGTTTTACTATAATCGCCACGCTTGGCAGGCGGGTTGGCGATCGCAGTGGATGTTTTTAGTACACAGGGGAACGCTGCTGCCCGGTCCCATGGTAATCCCTTAGTCGGCTTCTACGACTCCCATAGGAAGAGACGGGGTGGAGCTATTCTTGGTGCCGGCCCCACACGACAAAAAAGCATACGGCCCACCTGATGGTAAGCGGTTAGTCTATAGACGCTAGCAACACCAGAGGTATCACTCGCGCGTTGCCATCTCCAAGAAAGGCATAGGAGGTGGAGAGGAAGGATACTAATGAAAGGATAGGGAGGTGGTTTGGGCCTCCGGTGCTCTCACTTACCATATGAAACACAACGTTAGGAGTACCTAGGTACTGGGTACTGTTATTCCATGCCGGTCTTCTGTGAGAGGGTGGTACTTCCCCAATAGAGCCGGCTCATTCATACTGGTATAAGCAAGGTTTTACCACTTCACGATGTCACCTAATTTGATAGGCGGTAATCGCTTACAAGCCCGTGGCTGTGTGAGGCCGGCTTTAGAATTGTCCCACCCCTCTCTACCTACGGGAGTCGTAAGAGCCGACTGAGGGAATACCGGGGGAGTGGGTAGCAGAACTCCCTCGAGTATTAACAACATCCACTGCGATCGCCAACACGCCTGCCAAGCGTGGCGATTACGGCATTATCCCCCATGACGGGACCGCTCGTTGTGGCGTTCTCTTGGGGAGGCCTATGTCCAGCAGTGGACTTTGAAAGGCTGAAGGATGGATGGATGGATGGAATCGCTTAGGATGAGGTGAAGGGATTTTGATCTTTATTTTAGCACTTGACTTGCTCAGCTACAGTAAAGAACAAATTCTTTGTAAATGTTGAAAAAGAGAAGTTTAGTGCAAACGGGATACGAACCTGGTCGTAAAGACAAATGTGATGTGGAGATTGGGAATGGCCGTTGGCCAGTGCGATGGTTTAGCGGTTAGAGCACTTCCCCGGATTGGAAGGGACGAAGATCCCGTTCGCACTAAACTATTTCCACATTCCCAAATAATTTGTTCTTTAATGTGGAAGGGATGTTTGTTTTATGCCCTTGTCGTGTGAAGACAATCAATGTCTTTATATTTTTGGGATAGCATCCTCTCGTGCCATGTGTTATGGGTTCGATTCTCACACAGCAAAACTCTTTGTTTGAATCACAAATGGTTGTTTAAATAGTACTTTTTAAACTTTCGCGTTTTATATTCATTATAACACGTTTCACGGGTCTATACGCGCATAAAACTTATCAAAATACTATTATTTTGACTAACCTCGACGTTTCGGCTGAGTTGCACCAGCCGTGGTCACGAGTAGACTGGTGAGAGCAGGTGTTCGTCGGTTATATTGTGTGAGAGTATCTTCAACTACCCTCACTTTCTGACCGCAAAGTATTAAGGTCCCTACACACAACACTAACGGTGTCGACCGGTTTTCAGTGACACAAATCGCGACGCGAACACTTGGCCACTACGGGGTTCCACGATGATGACAACCTAAAACCATCTCCTCGATTGAAATTTCGGTACTTTTTGATTTCTATCGCCTCACGGACCAGCCTTGGGTAGAAATGGCGTTCCGTGGAGAGGATTTTAGGGTCGTGAAACGCTATCCAGTGATTTGTACCGGATTCCAGTAGATGCTCCGCAATCGCTGACTTGCCGGGCTGACTATTCTTTACGGCTGCGATATGCTCTTTCACTCTCTCGGTGATGGATCTCTTTGTTTGGCCGATATAAGAACACCCGCAGCTACAGTCAATTTTGTAAACGCCTGGTGTTCGGAATGGGATAATATCCTTTGTGGTACGGACTTGTTGCGCCACTTTAGATAAGGGTGTATATATAGTTTTTATTGATAGCCTCCGCAGCACATCTCCAACTTTATCAGTTATCCCTTTCACATACGGTAAGAACACCGGCTGTCTGTCTACATCGTAATTAGCTGGCCGTTTGCATCTACGTCTGGGTCGTCTGCAATCCATTTTATAACCGTTTTTCTTAAGTACCTCCTGAACATGCGACAATTCCTCTTTGAGGTGTTCAGGGTCGCATAGGTAATGAGCTCGGTTAACCAAAGATGTAGCAACGGACTTTAAATGACGTGGATGATGGTGAGATGACGCGTCCAGGTATTTGTTAGTGTGTGTGGGTTTTCTATAAACTGAGTGCGAAAGCGAGCCGTCAGGTTTGACTGTGACCTTTATGTCAAGGAAGGCCAGCGATCTGTTTGTTTCCATCTCAACAGAAAACTTTAGTTTCGGGTGGAGGCATTCTAGGTGTTCTTTTACTCCTTCTAAATCCTGCTGATTACCTCTTATGATACAGAAGACGTCGTCAACGTAACGTTTCCAGATTTTTACCGGCGTCAACCGCATTACGTTGCGTTCACAATGTTCCATCCAGATATTAGCCAGTACTGGTGCTACAGGGCTACCCATAGCTACGCCATCTATCTGAAGGTAATGTTGTCCTCTGTATATGAAATAGTTACCATCTAAGCAGTTTCGTAATAGGACAATGATATTCTCCGAAATATTATTTTCCCTGAGTTTGTCGCTGACAATCTGTATACATTCCTTAACCGGTATGTTAGTAAAAAGTGACTCGACGTCGAAACTGACCATGGTGTCATTTGGTTCCAGCTTGATAGTTTTTAAGAACTCCACGAAGTGACGCGAGTCTTTCACGAAAGATTGTGTTTTTCCCACTAGTGGCTGCAGTACAGACGCGACATACCTGGCAAGATCGTAAGTCGGTGAATCTATTTGACTTACGATAGGTCGCAATGGTACATTGGGTTTATGCAATTTTGGCAGTCCATACAATCGGGGTGGCTGCACAACCTTAGGCTTATGCAGACGTGAAAATATCTCCTCCGTGAATAAAGTCTGGTAATCCCTGATCACAGCTCGTATGCGTCGTGTTACTCTGGCCGTAGGGTCATAAGACACTGCTTTGTATAAATTTGTGTCCTTTAACAAATTCTGAATTTTTGAGTCATAATCGTCACGGTCCATGACCACAGTGGCGTTACCTTTATCGGCCTTCAACACAAAAATGTCATCATTTTGCCGAATGTGTTTTAGTGCTGATCGCTCTTCTGTAGTGACATTACTTTTAGGTAGTTTAGCCTTGCGTAATATGATGGCAACATCCTGTCTGAGCGCCTCCGCCTCTACAGACGGTACGTTGTTACGGATAATAGCTGTTTCCACGTGACTTATTATATCCTCATAGGGAATTCGTGTAGGTGTAGTCGCAAAATTTAACCCCTTGGCTAATATTTTCTGTGTTGCGTCATTTAATGTAGTGTTGGAGAGATTTACCACCGTACACGGTGACTCCTGTGTATCAGAATGTTGTGTATTATTCAGTTTATTAAACTTCTTATTATGTACCTCCCTGCATAAGTCATAAGTTCGACTCGCTTGTTGGTAAGTAATCCGATCACATAAGTCGTAATCACTACATGTTAACACTGCACTACACTGTAGATGTATTTTATACAATTGCCTTTGCACTCGTTCTAGATCACAGTGGTTATTGCGTATAAGTTGTTTGAGTAGACGAACACTCGCGTTGCGCAGAATTTCACTAGAAAACGCGATATCATTACGAGGTTTTATTCGTACACACGTGGGTAATAAGTTACAATCGCGACACTTATTTAAAAATGTTAACGATGTTTCTAATCGCGCTCGTTTCTTCCTGAGAAATTCTAGTTGGCGAATTTTGTGAGCAATCTCCGGCCCGTATCGGTTTGCAATAGTACTTTTTAAACTTTCGCATTTTATATTCATTATAACACGTTTCACGGGTCTATACGCGCATAAAACTTATCAAAATACTATTATTTTGACTAACCTCGACGTTTCGGCTGAGTTGCACCAGCCGTGGTCACGAGTAGACTGGTGAGAGCAGGTGTTCGTCGGTTATATTGTGTGAGAGTATCTTCAACTACCCTCACTTTCTGACCGCATAGTATTAAGGTCCCTACACACAACACTAATGGTGTCGACCGGTTTTCTGTGACACAAATCGCGACGCGAACACTTGGCCACTACGGGGTTCCACAATGATGACAACCTAAAACCATCTCCTCGATTGAAATTTCGGTAGTTTTTGATTTCTATCGCCTCACGGACCAGCCTTGGGTAGAAATGGCGTTCCGTGGAGAGGATTTTAGGGTCGTGAAACGCTATCCAGTGATTTGTACCGGATTCCAGTAGATGCTCCGCAATCGCTGACTTGCCGGGCTGACTATTCTTTACGGCTGCGATATGCTCTTTCACTCTCTCGGTGATGGATCGACGTCGAGGTTAGTCAAAATAATAGTATTTTGATAAGTTTTATGCGCGTATAGACCCGTGAAACGTGTTATAATGGTTGTTTAAAGTCAATATGTTCGCAAAGTGCCGTGTGCAGAGTCTATAAAACTTATACATGACAGATCTGATTGTTTTGGCGCAATACCACATTTTTAACAACATAATTTCACGCCTGTATTCCCCGAAGGGGTATGCAGAAGTGTATTACATACCCACGGTTCGCCAGCTATGTTTCAGTCCCACGTAATAGGGGGCGAGCCTATTGCCGCATATTTCCAAACTCCGGGCTGCAACTGAGAATTTTTATTTTTACGAAAAGGCTCAATAACACTGCCCGACCCGGTAATCAAACCCGACACCTCATCATCAGCAGTCGCTCACACTACCGCTGCACCACAGAGCCAGTTAATATCTTCTATAACTCCAGTTAGACCTTATTAATATTAGAAGCTCATTCACAGCGCTGATTACAAGTCTCGGATGACTAAAGTTTAACATCGTGATCGCTACCTGTGGTGTTTAACTTATCTTTTATCTCAAAAGCAACAAGGTTTAGTTCCTAAATTAAGTTGGTTGGTGAAGCGTTTTTAAATTAAACTTTCATTGAATTTCTAGTGGAAATATGTGGTTATTTTTTTTTGTATTATTTCGTAAAACCACTTGATTTCTTCAGGGTCATAAAAAGCTAACAATGGAGTAATGTGACAAAGTTCCACTGGTCTGTCGGGGTTTATTTGGTGGGTGACGGCCCTATGATATCCTGTTTGTTACCCCGAATGACAGGGTGGGCAGTTTGGTACTTACATTATTTCCGCCTTAACAACAAAAAGAGCCATAAAAAGCTAGACTGGTGCGAATGACTAAGGTTGTTTTGTAGGTTTTATCCAACAGCAATTCTAATTATTTTTTAAAAGTATATCTGTTCTTTGTTTATAAAAATAGGACTCCTAAAATTATAATGCTTCTAAGACTGTGAGCGTTGTAAATCTGTAATGGCCTGATATGGTAAAATATTATTATAAACACTTGTTCAGTCTTTTTTGAAGTGAAAGCTTCTTTAGGCGTGTTAGCACTTTTTGGGTGAACAAAAATCATGGAACTCGCGTCATCGTCACCGAACGCTCCGATAGAAGTGAGAACTAAGTAAGTGGCGAATTGTATCGTCGAGCTGTTAGATTATTATTATTGGTTTGTAAAGAAGTGTTAATGACTAATTTTTCTAACAGCTCGACGATACAATTCACAAGTTACTTAGTTTTCACTTCTATCGGCTGTCCCTAAAGATTGCCCCACATGTTTTTAACTTCCCACTAACAAAATTGAAAATTTTCGAAAGTTGGGAAGTTACTTTGAATGCAATTAGGACCGATTCAAACCGGTAGATCTTGAGAAATCTAAAAAAAACGCCAAAAAATTTTTGTTTCACATGTGATTTTTTTGGAATAACTTTTAAACGGTTTTACCGATCAATTCCAAAAACTAACCAGCTCTTAACATCAAAAAACCGCCGCCAATCCGGTCAAAATCGGTTGATTCGTTCATGAGATATCGTTGTCGAAAAAAATTAAAAAAAATGTTTCAATGAATGAATTTCTATGAAATTTTCAGTCTGACCAGTTCGAACTTTAAGATTCTTCAAAGAGCTCAAAAAGTTGCGTTGAATGCCGTAAACTGCGAGAAAATCGGTCCATTCATTAAAAAGTTATTGCGATTTGAAAACTCAACGAATAGTGTTTCATTAAATCTCTATCAGACATATAGAACAGTTATCTCTTTGAGCTTGAAGAGCTCAAAAGAACAAAAACGTAATAAGTGAAATTTTGAGCGCTTAAGTATCAAATTAGCGGGAAGTAGCAGGGATGGTCTTTAGAGTTCCAGTGGCCCGCCAATAAAGGCGGAGAGACGGCACACGGCGGGTTTCTTTAGTGGGTGCAGGCCCCACACTACCCTGTTCGTTGCCCCGAAAGACGGGGTGTGCGGTTAGGAACATTTTTTCCCGCCTTAACAAAAAAAAAGGAATGGTCTTTAGGGTCAACTGTCTTCCAGATTTTTTTATTGCGTATGGTGGCAGACGACGCCATGACCCACCTGATAGTAAATGGTCGCTCATGGACTAATCAATACCGAGAGTATTGTCAAGCTCACCATTTCATTTCATAGATATGAAATTAAAGAATAAACGGCTATTTCCTGCTTCATGGACCGCGGTCACACGAGAGCTGGTGGTACCAACCCGCTCGGGCCTGACAGCAAGTGACGAGTTAAGTGCCGATTGACTCGAAAATTGTGCGTCAGAAAGAGGTAATACAGAGTAGTGATTTCACATCCATTTTTCCGAGATAAAAAATAGCTTATATATAACCTAGCCAGCCTATATTTAGAATAATGAATGTTGAGGAAGCGAGAGATGTATGTAAGAATAGAGGCTTTAGGCACTCTGTTCTCTCTGCCTACCCCACAAGGGAGATGGCGTGATGACAAGTAAGTAAGTAAGTAATCCGTATTTCCCTTGGTCACGCCATAAAATGAGCACGGCTTTACCGATTTCAAACATCTTTTTTTTTTACTTTTCTAAAACTTTGTACATGGCTTTCTATTAAAAAAAATGCAAAAAACATTAGAAAATTTTAGAAAATCCAAAGACTATTTTAATTTCGCGCGTTTGAGAGTTCGCAAGTAATTGAATATTCGTATTATTTTTTTTTAAAAAGAACTAGACTGCCCGCGGCTCTGCCGCAGCCAAAAGCTAGTTTTTCGGTTATATGCCAGGATCCCGATATAGTAGCGGGATAAAATGTATACCAGTTTTTAAGTCTAATCGCACAGCATCAAATAAATAAAGTTGCATCAAAATCCGTCCAGTAGTTTTTACGTGATGCGCGAACAAATAAACAGCCAACTAGACAAACAGACAAAAAAAAATCGTTTTGTGTTTAGACACGCTTATATATCCTAATTCAGACATTTTTTCCCATATATCTTAAATGTACAGACACAGCTCTGTTACAGCTTTATAATTGTATAGATAAAAGATATACATTGCTGTATCAACAGTACTATAGGTCTAGCCAAGTTAGATTCTATGATCACTAAAGTTATAGAAAACTATTAAATTATATTATTATCTAAATAATAAATCATTAAGCACCAATTCATATTTTCCTTTCTTTCTTTATTACAGAATCCTACGGACAATTGATATCATCACAACATCTCATAAAGTACTTTGTATATATCCAAATCTCTTAATCAGACGTTTATCCGTGGTTATTATCGGCGATCAGCGGGTCAGCTCGCGGGTTGACCTCAGACAAGATCGGTACATTTAAATATCCCGGAGGCTGGATGTAAACAGGTCGTATCAGATCAAATGTGGCGTATATCTTACCTTTAAACTACTGATTTGCAGTGACACACTTATGCGATAAAAATATTATGTACGTAATCTATCTTTTCTTTTTTACAGCCCTTATAAAAGATTTTGAGGCTGCGATTTGCAGCAGGGCATTTATCCTGTATCACTGAGGATTTCTTTTGAATCCTATTATTTTGCATGATCCCAATGATCCTGGATCGCGTAGGCCTCATAATCCTAAATTACCCAGACCTCCAGTTTGTTAAAGACGGTTCCAGGGTACAGTCAAGCTGACCACTGAAGTAATATCACACAGTTCCAGTGGTCCGCCAATACAGATGGAGAGACAGCACACGGCGGGCTTATTTAGTGGGTGAGAGTTCCACACTATCCTGTTCGTTGCGCCGAATGACGAAATGTGGGGTTAGATACCGTTTTTCCCACCACAACAAAGAAAAAGGGCACTATCAAGCTGCTGAGCATGAAGACTAATTACTACCCCTAGGAGAGGTATGAGAATAAGTTTGGTTATCTTCATCTATAACTAAAACTCAACCAGATTCGTCAAGGGAATTATGCGGGTCCGGTACAACTGCGAATTTTAACTCGATATTAACCCTCCACTCAGCCATACTTTTGATGTCCACTGCTGGACATAGACCTTCTCAAGAGAGTCCTAAGACTCCCGGTGGCTTTGACCAGATCGTCGGTCTACGTGATGGGGAATTATCTTACGCTACGCTGTCCTCACTGAAGTAATGTCACACAGTTCCACTGGTCTACCAATGCAGGAGACGGCACACGACAGGTTTATTTAGTGGGTAAGCGCCCCACACTACCCTGTTCATTGCCCTGAATGACGGGGTGTGCGTTTAGGTATATTTTTTCCTGCCTTAACAAAAAAAGGTTGCGCCATCTTAATCGTAGCTGTCACTCAAGGTTCCCAAGTCTTCTTCAGCGGTTGTCGGCGCGTCGAGCGATGTGGCCTTCCCATTTCAGCGTGCCAACCCCTATGTGTTATGTCAGTTACTTTCATTCTCCTTCAGTTCTCTTTATTGCGGATCGATCACGAAGAGAGATTTCGAGCATAGGTCGTGACATTAACACTCACTAGTGATAAAAAATGTTACTGTTCTCAACTGATGTTAGTTTAACAATATAAGTCAATATCTGATTTCTACCGGGTGGGTTAAAGCGCTATTATATTGCAATAACATCTAATTATGTGTTTCGAAGGGGAAGCTCTCGCCTCTGAGCTTAGCAATCAACATTGTTGCGAAGATCGTGACTGAACCGGTGTAATGGTTATAATAACCTCCTGTATTTTCCTGCCAAGTGTTTTATTCCAAAGCAAATATTTTTGCAATTCAACTATTCATCCGATTTTGATGAATAAGTTGTCTTTTAGATATTTTTATATACTTTTTTAGCATTTCACATGCTTTAGCCATATAAATCAACACAAAGTGTGAAAATGTGAAATCGAAAATACGCGCGTCACCCAAGACGTTAAGAATGAATGTGTTATCGAAATTAGCAGTCAGGAGCAATTGTCACGATGACTGAATTGGCAAAGCGTCCAGGAGATGCAGGTTCATATCCTGCTCGTGACTGTTATTTTTGATTTCACATTTTCACACTTTGTGTTAAATAAGTTATCAATCGATTCGTTATTATGACCCAGGTTGGCTACAATTTTTTTTTTTACCACCGAAGGAATGTGACATAGTTCCAGTGGCCCGCCAAGAAAGGCGGAGAGACGGCACACGGCGGGTTTCTTTAGTGGGTGAAGGCCCCACACTACCCTGTTCGTTGCCCCGAACGACGAGGTGTGCGGTTAGGAACATCTTTTCCCGCCTTAAAAAAAAAAAAAAATGTTGGCTACAATTTAACCGACTTCAACAATGGTTTTCTTTTAATGCAGGTTTTAAATATTTTTTTCATTAAGACGCCATTTAGCTAGGACATACTCTTTCAGAGAATTGCAAAATTAAAGTTACTGTATTGGAATAATGCATCCGATAGGTGGCGTTAGTCATAAAGACACATGTGATATGGAGATTGGGTGTGGTCGTCGTTCACTGCGATGTCTTAGTGGTCTAGAGCACTTCCCCGGATTGAAAGAGGCGCAGGTTCAAATCCCGCTTGTAGTGAAATCCTCTTTTTTCACATTTTCACAAATAATGTCTTCTTTAAAGTAGTTGAGCATGTCAAGGACTAAAATACAGATCAACATATTTAAGTGTAACTTTTCATATAAGGAAGAAAAATATTCTTTCTTTCAAGACTGTGTGATCAACTCTCGTCTCATATTTTTTTTTTGTCCACCGTCAATATCACACGTAAACTTAACTAATATATTTATATAACTCATAATGCCGAAAAGTAGCTAATGTTATTTTATGGGCTATATTTGGTAGCATTCTAATAATGCTCTTGATGTTGATAGCATCTATACATATAAGACATAGGCTGACATACTGTACCAATCATCACTAGACCATATGAAGACACAGAGTAGTCAAATAGTGTGCTATGCATATTTTTTTTTGCAAGGTGATGCAGCAACATTGCTCACGTGCAAATTCCTTAAAGTAAGTCTGTGTAGATTTCTTAGTCAGAATGTACGATATTTGCAAACACTGTTTGGGTTTATAGTACTCGCAACTGCTACCAGACGGCGCATAAATGTTGTTCGAAATTTTATGTACTTTTTTTATTATAATCCTCGTACTTACTTACTAATCATCACGCCATCTCCTTTGTGGGGTAGGCAGGGAGAATAGTGTGCTAAAAGGCTCTATTCTTGCATACATCTCTCGCTTCATCAAATTTGATAATTCTCTTCATACACGCTCGCCGGTTTCGGAGACTCCTGACTCCACCTTCCTTGAATACATAACCGATTTGGTCTAGGTAGGTGAGTCTTGGTCTTACTTGCGCCTCATGCCACCCTAGCTGAGGCTGCGGGTGGATGGACCGGGGAACGTCCGCCACCCGCAAGGCCTCCCGCGAAGATCCGACGTTCCGTGTGCGGATGCGTCGCTCAGTAGAGGTACCCGAAAGGGTAAGCCGGCGGCGGACCACTGAAGTAATCCAACACAGTACCAGAGGTTCGTCAACACAGGCGGAGAGATGGCACACGGCGGGTTTCTTTAGTGAGTGAAGGCCCCACACTACCCTGTTCGATGCCCTGAACAACGGGGTGTGCGGATAGAGTCTTGGTCTCCCCCTGTATCTACATCCTTCCACTTTCGTATTGTATACGTTATTGACCAGTCGCTTGCCCGGCATTTTTTCCACATGTCTGAACCATCGGAGCATTCTCTTTGGCACACACCAATACAGCGAGTATTCTCACGTCGTCGTTACGATGACACTCATAAACATTCATTCAAACGAAAGAGATCGAAGCATGAGTATTACATATTATTTTTTATAAATTGAATTCCATCAAAGCATGGGTTTAATCTGTTTATTTTAAAATGTATAATCAGAATGAACCCTGGTGTATTATGATGGTAGGTTTGACCTCATCATCGCTCGAAGCGGTTAACAGTAAGTGTAACCTCCATTGTTCCAATTTCTACAGTAACTAGGTATTTAGGTTTAAATGTAGGTTTGAAGCGCCTCCAGTAATAGGCCCTTGGAACCAATCTGTAACAACTGTTCAACATCCTATTAGTTGAAAACATACGCAATCATATTCTGATAAGTTAAACAGCTGGAACCACGGAGTACGGAAAAATGCTGGAACTGATAAACGAATATTGAATATTGCTTCAATATTGTTATTGTTTACTAGGATTAGGCTTTTATTTCTGATGAGTTCCAGCGTAGGACGAAACCACAGGATCTTACACAAATTAAAAAAATTCAACAGTGCTAATTTCTTTTATCTAGTATGAAATATTTGTAGGAGTTGATGACAAGTAATTTTGCCGTATTTATAAGATTTTCACCTAATGAATTTGTTAATGATGTATCCGATTGATTTTGTATATGTATCATACATGTACCAATTATCCACAATCACTGTTCTAGTGGGATAAGACAGGGCCCATCTCTGCATTGATTAAGCAACTACTGCGTGACTTCTTAATCTTTGTAAGAAATGGTGACGTCCATAGTTTCCTCAGCAGCTTTGTTTAGCAGAAGATTAATTAAATATAAAATATGCAGTTCAATGTTCTCGTACTTAAAATAGATTGGTAATTTATTGAAAAAAGGTGGAGTCAGAAGTCTTCTTGAGGAAGTGAGATGTGTATGCAAAAATAGAGTGTTTTGTGTTCTCTCTGACTACCCCACAAGGGAGATGGCGTGATGATAAGTAAGTAAGTAATGTTCCTAAATTTTTGTTTAAGCTGATGCTATGCATCTTCTTTCAACCACAGTTATGTCCGTCTGCAGGACTTGGTAACTTGAATCGGAATACTGATTAAAATTACCTAGCCATTAAGGCGTCTGAGGAATGCTCGAAAGCGCTTAAGAACGGGCACGTTCATGATATACAACAGTATGTTTTCATCGTAATGTCTTATTTACGTATAACGTGCGTGAGTTTCAATGAGCTGGTGCGTTACGGATGCGGTAATTATAGCCTGTAGAAACAGTTAGCTAGATAGTAATAAGGGGAAGGTTTCTAGACATTAAAAGGATCATTGAATTGTACATTCCTATCAGCATATTTTATTTACATTATTTTGCCCCTTGGTAATTCAAATTTACGTTCAAAAATATCATTATGTTATAGGCCTATTATATAGCACTTAAAATCGTCAAGAATTCAGTAATTAACACGAGCGCCTGAAGCAATGCATCCGCAATTACCACTTTTTTTAATATGCCAATTTGTTACAGCTTAATATAATTCTTATCACGAAAAATATGCTGCATCTAAGATAACGTACTATATCGTATAAACATAATTTGAAAATTAATGATTGAGGAGCTATTATAGAGTATCTTTTCAAAAAGGCTTATTGAGGTAACCATGTTTGTGTAGATTGAACGCACAAAAACAATCGGCAAGTCTCTTCAAACAGCGTTGTTTTTGAAGATAATTTTATCTAGAGGAAATAAGCTGTGTTATAAGCCAATATAATAATCATTGTAAAAATCATTGAAAATATGGAATTAATATAGAATTAAATAAAAAGAATAGATAAGATATCAGCTCTTTTGAAAAGACTCTTCAATTAATTGTACCAGACTTTTAAACTTTCGCGATTTGTACACGTTATACACAAATATTTACGTATCGGGTCTTAATTGCGTATATAATGTTGAGGTTGAATACCTTAATTTCCCGACGTTTCGACCGTATTGCATCGGCCGTGGTCACGGGTTGATTGGTGTAGTTCAGCGTTGCCTCCGTGAAGCGCGGGTGTCTGTAACTACCCTCACCTCGTTTATATTTTGGTCTCCGAAACTGTCGGAACTTTGACATACAATACTAACGACATCCTCAAACTGGCGCGGTATGTTTGTAACATATGTTTGTTACGGTATGTTGTATATTATATACGCGATTAAGACCCGATACGTAAATATTTGTGTATAATTGTACCAGGTCTGTGGAGGCGGCTTTTGTGACACCCTTGTGCTTGGTTTAAATATAGATGTAGCCTGGCTACTCTGTCATCGGGACTAGTTGAATCTTATAAGTTATCGTCGAACATATAGATGCTCGTCGACAATACCTATTTAAAATTGTAATGATAACAATAATTTACTCAACATAACGAATATTTGGAATATATGGTTTTTATCGTCATTTTCAATTCATTTTAAATATTTTAAACCATTTCAGTTGATTTTTCATATGGCCTAAATATCATAGTTTTGAGTATATTCTAATTTCAGAAATTAGTCTCGTTGCCATGTTAACCCCAGAAGATAATCAGAATTCTTTAGGGCAACTCTACACATTTTTGTTTGAAATCAGCCCATTACCGAAGCACCTTCGTTAGTTTCTAATCCGACACCAATAAAATTTAAGGTCGAAAATCTATTCCTCAAATCACCAACCATCATGCAAACACCCACATGACTGCTGTAAATCGTTTAGCAAAACTAGTCCTTATTGTTTTACGAATATCTGAATTGTTTGACATGTCGAACGACTATTGTGGACCAATATCTATGCGCTCGACAACATTTGCTCTGTCTCCTATGAAAGTGTTTTGTAGATTACTCTGTGCTTTATTGAAACTGACATAAAATGGTCGTCGATCCAAAACTTTTGCAAGGTTTATTTGGCTGTGTACCACCCGCGTTGGGATCGCGTTTGATAAGAACCGAATTGGTAATAGGTTGGTTTGGTTTAGATCCAGCTATCTTTATTATTAAAGAACAACAATGGAATTGAATATCTAGCCCCTAATTTAGAAACTCTTGGTTTTGTTAGATTCACATATTTATTGCAAGAATGATCCCATTTTTAATCTGCTCTGCATAATTATTATTTGGATTATTTGACAATAAATGAGGAAATGGCTTATGTGAGCATATCATGAGTGTTTCGATATTTTTGATGTTGATGATCTTGATACACATCAAGAACACGCACTCATATGTGCGAATAAGAAATTAAGTAACAAATCCCGCCAATTGGCATTCTTCTTTAGAAGGGAATATTCTTGAGAAATACGGATTAAGATTTTTATGTCTTAAAATTCCTTAGTTGCATTTCAAAATAATTAAGGAACGAATACCCTATATTTTATTGCAAGTAGTGGCAAACGAGCCACGGTCCATCTAATGGTAAATGATAACCGTCGCCCATGGACTCGCCTATACCGAGAGTATTGTCAAGCCGCTGCTCACCAATTCATTTCACAGATATGAAATGAAATTTAAACGGCTATCTCCTGCTACAGCCAAAACGCAACGATGTGCTCCATGGCCGGTCACACGGGAGATTGTGGTACCAACCCGCTCGGGCCCGATAGCAAGTGAGTACTCCCACTTGGTACCCAGCCCTACCACCAGTCATGCAATGGATGATAAATGCTTACTTCCCTTGGTCGCCTCATACGACACCCATGGGAAAGAATGGGGTGGTGACACTTGTATTCTTAGTCCGTCACCACATGGACAAAACCCTATTCAGGATGCCGTGACACAGAACGTAAACAAACCATTAAAAGGGTACTTTTATATGTCACTTTTATAGGGGAAAATATTATGAAAATTTTAAAATGCTAGTATGTATGAACGTACACTAATAACATTTTAGTGCTATTTATGAAGAACTTAACGTTTTATTTAATAAAATTATTTTAAATTTGCACATCATATTGCCTAAAATATTTAATTCTTCGTTTGCATAAATTATAACATTACATATTTGCCATGCAATAAAACCTAAATAAGACATAGTTCTCAAACTTTGAACATATTTTATCACTTATACTAAAATCCTCCGTATAAATAATTTTATACGAGTGATCGTGGTTTTATTTAATTAGAACATAGTAGGTTAGAATATCCCCAGAAATGGCTACTTTCTAACAAAACGTGTGCTATTAAAACAGATAAACCTTATATGCATACACAATTTTAAGTCAAGTTTTCGGACAAGCCATTACATGAACAGTATAGTTAGCCACTAGATACACAAATAAATTGGTATCCCATTATATGCAGTAGCTAACTTGCATCACATATAAAAAAAAACAATGAAATAGAAGTTTGAGAAATATTGGACATTTGTTTACATTGTGTGTCAACCCAAAGTGAATAGGGTAGGATTTTACCACTTGGCACATATTACATTAATTTAATCTAAATTAGGCGATCTCCTTTGATATCAGCTTGACTGGACTAAAGCAGAGCAAGAATGGAGACTGGAGAGAACCTTGTAGGAATAAACCAAAAGTCAGTAGTTTATCTGTTACCAAACATATATCTACATATTTTTTGGTGCGTGCTACTAATGTCATCAAGCTTAATAAAACAATGGTTTTAATGGTCGGCCATCACATCTATAAAACATATGAGCGAACGTGATCGCATTTTGTTACTTGTTAGCCATTGCCATCCGTGCCGATTTGGGCCGAATAAAGCCGAATATACTCGATACGCATCGTCGCGCGCTTGAGCGTGGCACAGATAATCTAAGCATTCAGCCACCCGCCGAGCAACGAGCGGTTTTATACAGCCAACTTAATAAATGCCTATTAAAATAAATTGTTTGGTATTGTCATAGCTTCCGATTGGATTGCACGTTCCTGATTCCAGTTTACTTTTACCATTCTTAGATAAAGTATGACTGGTAATTTATGCCCTTAACTACGCTCATAAAGAATTGTAATGGTTCAAGATTGCGTCTATGGATATTGAAGAGATAATTTAGTTTTGCGTGCATCGCGTGCGTGAATACAAAGTGGTTCATCTTTTTTTACTTACGTATGTTTGTTCTTTGAAGCAATCAATTTTCCAAACGATCTCTATCTTATAAAATGTTAATTCTTATCTCGATAGGTGATCTATCTTATCTATAACATAGCGATAGCATAGTGACGGGGCAAATAGACCTCTATACAGAGAATTTCAGTTTGATTTTAACGACAGCGGCAGCGTGTACCTCTGATTTTTCTCTGTCATATCCCGTATTTAATTGTACATTATTATTATTCCGTGCTATGAAAAACAATTAATTTCGATTGAAATCTTGCTTAGTATAATAATAATAATTATTCACGAACATTTCACAGAACGTCCTCTGGCCCCAAACTAAGCTCAACGCTTGTGCTATGGGTACCAGTTTACGGATATAATACATATTATATTACTTTTTGTACATACACATAATAGATAGAAAACACCCAGATGCAGTACAAATATCTGTGTTCATCACACAAATAATTGTCCTGAGTGGGAATCGAACCCACGGCATGGAAGTCGGTAGCACTACCGACTACGCCACGAGGCCCATGTTAGAATAGACATATTTGCCAATATCTCATAGAGATTGTTCATTGACGGGTGTCAAACTTTATTAACTACCTTAGACGAAGAATAATATAGACTCGCTTTTTTTTTACCATTAAGGATGAAGAAAAGGATGCACATACTAGGTTTTACCAAGAGTGAGAGAGACACAGGTATATGTATTTGGACCCAATGAACTGGGTCCAAACAATAAGGTGGCCAACCGTCCCCATTAATCAGTATGTAAGCTTGTTTTTGTATTGACGTAAAAAAAACCTTTATTAATCACGTTATATACGCTAATATTACATGTTCTAATACATTTTAAGCAAAATATAAGCATAACTGCAATTTCTTTTGTCCTGTCATTCTTTTATCCGGCTAAAACAGGTAGTTTATTTTAACCATAGTTATCTTTTAAAATTATTCCGGTTATCTATTGCTATCTCGATAATATCCTTCGTCTAAGTTAACTACCGTGATGATTAGATACATAGGCAAAGACCCAGCTCAGCTTTATAATAGTAGATAGAAGTAGTTTAACATTTTTTCTTATAAGTTTAAAAAGTATAGATCTCTTTTTAAGATTGTCATTTTAGGGGAAATAATAAGTTAATTATGAAGTTAGTACACGGAACCACCAGCAATACTTTTGTTTTTTTTTACCAATATAATTTGGATTGATGCTGATTGCGATCGCACGTGCCGTGCCAGCGTAATGAATGTTCTGTCAAATTGACAGAAGGACGCCATCTTGATATAGTAGGTAAGAAGCATAGACATTTTTTGTTGCTTTTTATCAATATCAATATAGAGCTTGAATTTGTTATAACAATTAACAGTAATTTGAAGGCGAAGCCAAATAATCATGTGATTTTTGATCGTATTTTCTTTCATACTTATCACTGGAAATACTTGCCATACGGCCCACCTGATGGTAAGCGGTTACCGTAGCCTATAGACGCTAGCAACACCAGAGGCATCACTCGCGTGTCATACTTTCCAAGGAAAGGGAGAGGAGGTAGAGATGAGGAATAATAAGGAGAAGATAGGACAGATCCTAAGGGGAGGACAGGAAGGATAGTAAAGAGAGTGTAGGAAGGATAATACAGAGAAGACAGGGCAGGCAGGGGGTTTGGGCCTCCGGTACCGTCACTCACCATACGAAACACAATGAATGGAGAACCTACCGTTATTTGACGCTGATCTTCTGTGAGAGCGTGGTACTTTCTCGATCAAGCCTTAGAATTAAGAATCTTATTTTTTTTTAATGTACAAATTATTTGTTAATAAGGAAAAATAGATTTTTTGTACGAGCGGGAATCGAACCCGCGTCTTTTCCAATCCGAGGAAGTGCTCTAAGCCACTGAGCTATCGTACAGACCTAATTGGTCTCTTTTTCCTTATTCACAAATAGTTTGTACTTTAAAAAAAGTAGCGGAGCATGTCAAATGCTAAAAAATATAGATCACAAATGATTAAGAATCTTAATTTAATTTACCTTAGGATCGTGTGTTTTAATGATTTACAAAATCGTATCTTAAGTGCGGATAGAATTTTAAACGTAAAAATCTATCGACAAAGAGAATACAACCACTACGTTTACCTATCGAAGTCGCTGGCAACTGCTAGTTGTTATTTAAACTATTTAATTGTTAAAAAACAGTTCCAAATTCAAAAAAGCACAGTAGCCTTTTTAATAGACAACACAAACAAAAAATACTTATCATTTTACTGTCAATTTAGACAGCAGCTTCCAAATGGTCAGTAAACTTTCTAATTTATACATACTTACCAATTAAAGTTTTTTTCGAGACATTGGCAAATATGTCTATAATGCTAACATCGCCATTAATCAAGAATTTAATTGAATTAAAGTGTTTTTTTTATAAAGACTGTAAGAACTGTCAATCACATTATTTGTGTAGGATAATTTTATTATCTATACCTGCTATTATAAAGATGTAACAGAGATGACTGTAAATTTAAGATATTTGAGAAAAAAAAAAAACTGTATTAGGCTATATAGGCGTGTCTGAACACAAAACATATTTTTTTAGATTTTTTGTGTTTGTCTGTTTATCTGTTTGTTCGTTCGTGTATCACGGAAAAATTACTGAACGGATTTTGATGCAACTTTTTTATTTGACAGCTCTTGATTAGACTTAAAATCTGGTATAGATTTTATACCGCTACTGTATAGGGAACCTGAGTTATAACCAAAAAAATAGCTTTTGGCTGCAGCGGAGCCGCGGGTAAAGGCTAGTCATAGACTATAATCGTAGAACATACTTTCTTTACAAGCCTAGAAGCTGTAGGTTATAGGTATATAAAAATACATGGTAGAGCCATGCTTAGCGTAGTAGGTATAAAAGGGCCAGTTCAATCGGGGAAGTACCACCCTCTCACAAAATATCATCGCGAAACAATGGTATGTACTCCTACCGTTGCGTATGGTGAATGAGAGCGCCGTAGGCCGAAACCACCTCCCTATCCTCTCCTTATTTTTTGGACAGACTTGTCTCCTTGAAAGGCTTGCTGTTCGAATGATCCCAATCTCACGGATGGACTGGAGACGCTGGGGCGGCGGCAAGACTTTGGGTCTGTTGTTGTGCTCTATCGACTCTTCAGTGAGGAATTGTTTGAGGTGGTACCGATATCCCCTTTTTACCACGAGACGTCGTAGTAGGGTTCATCCACCAACTGGAAACGATCTCGTACAAGACTTTTCGTTTTCAGCGTTCTTTTCTACCACGCATGTGTAAGCTCTGGTGAACTTCCTGCTGCGGTTTCCCTAGCGCTACGACATGTCCTTTTTTAAACGAGGTTTGAGAAGAGAACTTTACTCACGGTAGGCGGCACCCCTAGTGTTGCCAACGTCCGTGTGGTGACGGACTAAGAATACAAGTGTCACCACCCCATCCGTTCCCGCGGGTGTTGTACAAGTCGACTAAGGGAAGTAAGTAATTATCACCTATTGCATTACTGGTGGTAGGGCTGGGTACCAAGTGAGAGTACTCACTTGTTATCGGGCCTGAATGGGTCAGTACCACCGTCTCCGGTGTACCGGTCATGAAGCACATCAATGTGTTCTGGCTGTAGCAGAAGATAGCCGTTTATTCTTTAATTTTTCATATCTGAGAAATGAAATAGTGCGCAGCGGCTTGATAATACTCTCGGTATAGTTGAGTCCATGAGTGACGGTTATCACTTACCATCAGGTGGACCGTGGCTTGTCTGCAACTGTTGACAATTAAAAAAAGTAAATATGTCACAAGTAGTAGTATAATAGTTAGACTCACTGGGGATTTAACTTGGTAGCTCGGTCATTTTTGTATGGACAATAGTCTTAGATAGTGCTATCAAAAATTAGCATATCAGAAAGTATCAAATATTATCTGAAAGTCTACAATGACAACCATTATTTTAGTTTTCAATTTTATCGAGTCATTAGATCTTATTGCATATGTAAGCAACTTACAAGCAGTTTGCATGTAAAACAGACTATTAAACAGGGCTGACAAAAATTTCAATCGTTTCTATTGAATTTTGCTATAACATTTCGTGTAGGAATTTTGCGCAGCTTGTGTGGCGTCAGTGATCACTAACCAGATAAGCAGAAGAGAACTAGACGAATATGAAGAATAGTCTTTTTTGTTTGGAATAAACTCTTTTTGATCTGTATTAATATAACTTTTAGCACTTGACATGCTCAGCTACTTTAAAGAACAAATTATTTGTGAATGA
This sequence comes from Leucoma salicis, assembly GCA_948253155.1. Classification (NCBI taxonomy): domain Eukaryota; kingdom Metazoa; phylum Arthropoda; class Insecta; order Lepidoptera; family Erebidae; genus Leucoma; species Leucoma salicis. The sequence goes on from OX411812.1 coordinate 4,427,621, forward strand.
AGAAAAAGAGAAGTTTAGGAAAAAGGGTCGTAAAGACAAATGTGATGTGATGGCCGTCGGTAAATGCGATGGCTTAGCGGTCTAGAGCACTTCCCCGGATTAGAAGGCGCAGATTCGTATCTCGCTCACACTAAACTTCGTTTTCCTCATTCACAAATAATTTGTAATAAACTTCTTTACATGAAGTGATGTTCAATTTTTTTCACGTTGAAAGGAATGTAACCAGTGCATACGTTATCCTTCATAATTGTGTACGAGAAGGTACAAAATAGGTTTTATATTATTACGTCTAGATCATATTTTCGAGAAAGATCTTGCAAAACTTAATTATCGATCCATGGTAGTAGGGTCTCTGGAATCGAGAATCATTAAATACGTCCGACAGATGGCGCAGGCGTCACCAAAAGACGTTAAGTATGATGTGTTATCGAAATTAGCAGTCACGAGCAATTGTCAGGATGGCTGAATTGGTAAAAGCATCTGGACGGTATCCAGAAGATGCAGGTTCAAATCCTGCTCCTGACTGTTATTTTCGATTTCACATTTTTCACTTTGTGTTTAATGTATAGTGCTAAGCATGTCAAATGCTAAAAATATATATAAACATTAAATTTAGATTAAAACTTTAAATTTGAGATTGTGAAATTTATTGTATGAAACTTTTCTAATAAAAGTTATTGTCTGGATAAATCAAAACATTCCAATTTTAACATACGTATACTTAGTATTGATAGTATCTATTGATTTAACACAAAGTGAAAAATGTGAAATCGAAAATAACAGTCACGAGCAGGATTCGAACCTGCATCTCCTGGATACCGTCCAGATGCTTTGTCAATTCAGCCATGGTGACCCTTGCTCCTGACTGCTAATTTCGATAACACATTCATACTTAACGTCTTTGGGTGACGCCTGCATCATCTGTCGGAAGTATTTTCATACATTATACCGACCAGGTAAACTTAATTTTACAATTAAGATATATGTGTTATCGAAATTAGCAGTCAGGAGCAAGGGTCACGACGGCTGAATTGACAAAGCATCTGGACGGTATCCAGGAGATGCAGGTTCAAATCCTGCTCGTGACTGTTATTTTCGATTTCACATTTTTAACTTTGTTTTTAATGTATGTTGCTAAGCATGTCAAATGCTAAAAATATATATAAAAATATGTAAATATCTATTGATTTGTTAAAAAAACAAATATTATTTTTTATTGATTGCATTAAAATTGTCAACCCTGTAACCCTGCAGTCACTCCGGTGGTCTGCGTACTGCCGCACAGAAACATTAACACGAGTGCCCTCTAACACACATCTATAACTTTGTTTCTAATAACAATCGCGCATAAACTCTTCTATACTCTATGCTAATATAGTTGATAAATATAAACAACTATATACATTATTAAGTAGCTACTTATAATAGAGTTGCCTAACAATCGTTTCATCAATTAAACATTCTGCCGTGCACATTCTCTTTTTTGAGCACATTACTCATATCGAGTTCTCCTTTACTGGTTTTAGCGACTTTTACAGCAACACTGAACCGCTCTCTGAAATTCTCCAGACGTTTTAAAGTCGCTAGACATTAGTCCGAGCAAAATTAATGCTTACAGTTTACGGCCAAGTCATGGAGAGCCATTAGATATATGAGGCACAGAACCGCTCGTTGTGGCGCTCTTATAAGGATCATAATGTCCATCAGAACATTGAAGGGATTTTTAGGTTATATGAAAATATAAGCGTCCGCTACTATAAAACTCCAAGAAGACTTGTGTCCAGTAGTGGACTATATAATGATCCATAGACTATTTCAGTCACACTAATGGCCAATGAATTGACAGATCTATTTATTTCATCTGTATTTTAGCACTTGACATGCTCAGCTACTTTAAAGAACAAATAATTTTTTTTTGAAATGTGGAAAAAGAGAACTATAGTGCAAGCGGGAATCGAACATCATGGGGGAAAAAAAAACGTGATGGGCCTTCGTGTGAATGTGAGCAAAACCAAAGTAATGGTTTTTGAAAGAGAAGAAGCCAGAACAGATGTTAGAGTAGCAATAGGAAATGGTGTGCTAGAACAAGTGGATGAATTTGTATATCTTGGATGTGGATTCAGTCGGGATGGAAGGTACACCACTGATGTAGAAAGAAGAGTGAATGCGGGAAATAGAGTGAACGGAGCATTGGGACAACTTCTCGGCAGCCGCCACCTCAGCCAGAAGGCACGTGTCGCAATACACAACGCAGTGCTTGTCCCAACGTTATTATATGGAAGTGAGAGTTGGGTATGTAAAAAGGAGCATAAGAGTAAAATCAATGCGGTCGAAATGCGATCTCTGCGGAGAATCAGTGGAGTGAGGCTGACTGAAACGAGCGACTGGCTAAGAAGATATACAATGCGAAAGTGGAAGGATGTAGATACAGGGGGAGACCGAGACTTACCTACCTAGACCAAATTGGTCATGTATTGAAGGAAGGTGGAGTCAGGAGTCTCCGAAACCGGCGAGCGTCTATGAAGAGAGTTATGAATGTTGAGGAAGCGAGAGATGTATGCAAGAATAGAGCCTCTTGGCACTCTGTTCTCTCTGCCTACCCCGCAAGGGAAATGGCGTGATGATAAGTTAGTTAGTTAGTTTGGGAATTGAACCTGCGTCCCTTCCAATCCGGGGAAGTGTGATTTTTCTCTTTCGTAAACACAAATGTGATGTTGAGATTGGGAATGACCTCTGGTCAGTAAGATGGCTTAGCGATTAGAGCAGGTGGCACTTGGCTTGGCGCTATGTATAAAATTGTACCTGTTAGTTTAACATTAAATGCAACAGTTATATTTAAAAAATAAAACTACAGTAACATTTAAATAAATGTTCATTTGTACAAATAAAAATACAGTCTCCTTAAGCGGACAATTTAAACGAATGTGTTTACAGATAAACCCGCGCACAAAACATTAATAGATACACATAAACGCCGGTCGCATCAAGATAAGTTTTCTTTACGACCCAGGTCCCAGTAAATACAATTAAACAATACTATTATAATTGCAATATCAAAACGTGATTTTTATTCTACAAAGGAGTCGAATAAGCGTAGTGCTTGCCTGATAACTCGTATAGTCTAGAAGTCGCTATTAAATCAGGAGCATAACTCATGCCTTCAGCGCTCTCACTCACTGCACGGAACGCAACAGAAGGAACACTTGTTGCTTCATGCCGATACGCTGCAAAAGCTACTTACTTCTACCGTCGTCTGAATGTTATGATGATGATTATTACTAAGGCTCTATCACCATATATTAAATGAACTTCTTTAAAAGGCAATCTCAACTTATGCTAAACTTTATTTTATTGCTTATGTTGGCAGACATCATCATCAAAGGCATCAAGGCATCTGTGGTGGAGGAGTTAAAGAATTGCCGCCTCATGCATTATAACATAACACGGTCTACAGCACTTCCTCGGATCGGATGAGACGCAGTTCAAATCCTGCTCGCAGTAAAGCTCTTTTTAAACTTTCACTAATAATGTCTTCTTTAAAGTAGCTGAGCATGTCAAGTGCTAAAATACAGATCAAAACAACTTAAAACAATCGCGTAATCAAATAGTATGAATTTTAGTTGCAAAATTAAACTTACTATATTGAATAATGTACCTACCTATGTAAATGTATCCGTCACTGCGATAGCTTAATAGTCTAGAGCACTTCCCCAGATTGGTTGGAACGCAGGTTTAAGTCCTGCTCGCAGTAAACCTTTCTTTTCCACTTTCACAAATAATTTGTTGTTTAACATAACACTGATTTAAAACACTGTTTATGCTGACAGATGTTTTGTCACTTACTGTCAAATTTTTAGAGTACTTTATTGAAAAGGAACAAAACAGTATTATAGTTAAACCAGTGCTATATAGCTGTGTTAGTTTCTATGAATAAGGCCCTTTATGTATCCATTTTATATTTACTTATGTAAAGTGATTTTGTATTCCCGGGCGCAAGCTTGTTAATTGACAGAGTTCAGCTTGTGACGTTCTAGTGAGGTGTGAAGCTGTAGGGTTGCTACGTCTTTGTGTTTAACATATTAAGGATGGGCCACTACGACACCAAGACGATAACTTTAGTTACTGTTGTTACTGTTATAACACTGGCCACGGATTTTCCCTGAGAATTATGAGGATTGAACACGATTACACGATACCACTCCAAGGGATTTGACAGACTTCAGAAGTTGTAGAGTAAATGTAGCAGGCAAGCAGATTTCTTTACGTGGCTAATTCACTCTCGAATTATTCCTTACCTCGCTTATCAAACACTCAAAACGGCGATGTGAAAAAAAAATAGGATTAAAAAATCTTAATACCCTTTCATTATACAGTTGTAACTGTTACACGTGCTGCAATTATCTCACTAATATAATGTAAATATATAATTGACTCTTGTTTATGATTGCGATGATAACAAGGTGCTAGAATATCGTCTGTATATGGCCACCCTAGTATCCAGGAAAAAAGTGTGAGTCCTTCGTTAAGGTTTAAGGTATAATTAAGGTCATTTACTATTGCTACGGAAGAAGGAAACCAGTTTGAGATGTATACGGGATTTTAAAACGAAGAAGTAAATACCAAAACTTACATCCACTGTAAATACGGGTAAAATATAAATATACTAGATAATATACACTTATTTTAACGCAGATCATGACAGTTAACGCGACGTCGATGTAAAGAAAATATTATTTATTTATCCCATCAATCGATATCAATCATCGATAACAATTATTACTATTAAAGGACAGTGTCACTGCATAAATAAAACGCGGTTAGGTGGCAGCCCTGGGCACGGGTAACAGGGACCCAGGGATGCATTTTGAATTACAATAAGGTTAACACAATTTGCTTAAATTAAAATTACTTCAGTACAATGTTGTAGTATGCGACATTTGTGTTTTTAAGTGTGGGAATACACATTATTATCATCTATTTATATAACCTCATGAAATTTGGATACTTAGGAATTTTATAGCCTTTTTTTTCGGATAAAAGTTTTTGGAATTGCGGAGCTGTATCCAGTGGCTTATACTAAATTGACTGGACAGATGACGTGGAGATTTAGACCGTTGCCGAGTATTGAAAATTCGATTTTCAAACAGGATCATTCTTATTACGATCCGCAAATGGTACAATTTAAAGATCTGTGTGTACTAAGGGGTTGTTAATTATATGTTTTACAATCATTATCGTTAAGTAAGTATAGATTCATTTCATTAAGTAAGTATAGATTCCGTGAAAGATCTTTATGTATGGAAAGGCAGCCGAAGTTTCTCCTCTTCTGAGCGTAGTAGTCTTTAAAGTAGGCAACGGCTTCGCTTCATTAACGAGTCCATAATCCTTTCATAAATTACGTAAATTTTGTTAAATTATGTTAAATTTTGCTCTCACGAAATCTACCACCATATACAAAGTAAGAAGGGAAATCTGTATTACTCTGTACATGATTAATTGCAATAAAAAAAATACCATTTTCCTAGACCCGTATCACATTTGTTATACCAAGCTATACCTACCCTTGTTTGAATGTATTTTTTGAAGGGCCTTAACCCGAGTTTGAAATATTTTAGTACAATGGGATTTGAAAAAAACTGAGCTATTTAAAAACATCTCAAGTTTCAAAACTACGACATTTTTAATAAAAAATAAACTACAGACATTCGCAAGGATATTTATGAAAGATGCAGATCACTAGCAAGTCTAATTCATAGACCATGCCATGATTAACCAGCCACGATAAATTGGGTCGTGTTTGCCATAAATTGCACACAAGAGTCATAAAATATGTTCTATGATGCCTAACTATTCGTATTCGGTTGGTTAATTGGGTGAATTAGTTGACATTGGACATACAAAATACATTTCGGTTACAATATCTTTAATGAATAGTCAGTTTTTGTTAATTTTATTATTAACTAGCGTATGCGTCGCGGTGGTGCAACGGTTGTGTGAGTGACTGCTGATCATGAGGTTTCGGGTTCGATTCCCGGGTCGGGCAGTGTTATTGAGCGTTTTCGTAGAAGGAAAAATTCTCAGTAGCAGCCCGGAGTTTGTAAATGTGTCCGGTAGACGGCAATAGGCTCGCTCCCTATTACGTGGGACTTAAACATAGTTGGCGAATCGTGGATGTGTACCTACCCCTTCCAGGATACAGGTGTGATGCTATGTTTTTTTTAATGAGCCGCAGTTTCGCTCGCGCCGTTGTTATAAAATCAATTATAGATGGTATTTGCATAAATACTTTTTTAATGCTCAACTACATTATTAAAGAAATCCACAATGTTCACGATCCCAGCCCCAGGAGTTTGGCCTGTGCATTGATATGTCAGCGAGACAGTTATTCTTTTAAATATATAGATTAGCAACTAGCTCGCGAGGGTGCAATTAACTAGTTAATATTTTATTTTTATTTTTATGGAGGCAGACCAGCTACTGCTTTCGTGATGGGTGCTCGAAGTGGTAACATCCCTCATGGACTCAACAATACTCTATTTATTTTTTAATAATTATAGTTTTATTATTCTCCTAGAACTTTTATGAACTAATCAAATAATAAAAAATTGCTATCATGTTTTTAAAGTAAATATTATTTAAAATATTTATTTATTTACAATATAGGAAATTAATGAATGATTACTTCCCTGATCACACGCAGGACGGAGTACCAATCTGCACGGGCCAAATAAAAAGTGAGTACTCCCACTTGGTACCTAATACTACCACCAATCTTTAGATAGTGTTTATAAGATTTAAGGAATTAATAGTGACAGTATTCTTAGTATCAATGAGTCCATGAGCGACAATTACCACTTATCATCAGGTAGGTTGTGGCTCGTCTGCCATCGTCATCATTAAAAAAGAACACATCGTTTTTGTAGATCATCAGGATTCTACATAAATATTACGCTAATTCATTATTGTGTGTTGTCTGTCGGTTAGCGAAATCTTCCTTATTCCATTATTAAATTCCATGATTTACTCATTTTAAAGCTCATCGTCCGGCTAGGTATACCTATACGAAAAGTAGACTCTTACTTTTTTGTTTAGGCGGGAAAAAATGTACCGAACCGCACACCCCGTCGTTCGGGGCAACGAACAGGGTAGTGTGGGGCCCTCACCCACTAGAGAAACCCGCCGTGTGCCGTCCCTCCGCCTTTATTGGCGGGCCACTGGAACCATATTACATTCATTCAGTGACGAAAAGTAGACCAAAGGTCTAAAAACGTACTGCTTCTCTTAATATTGAGTTTAACATGAACTAAAAAGAGGTCCTTTAATGGATGCGAAATTCCGCAGGTTGACTATTTCTAAATTAAAACAAAATTAGAACTTTTTCCTTATTCACAAATAATTTGTACTTTAAAAAGTGGCGGAGCATGTCAAATGCTAAAAATTATAGATCAAAAATGTTTAAAAATCGCACTATCAAATAGTATGAATTTTAATTGCAAAATTAAACTTACTATATTGGTTTAATGCATGTAAATGCTTCCGATGGATGGCATTGGTCGCAAAGACAAATGTGATAAGAAGATTGGGATGATCGAAGGATCTCTGCTCAGTGGCTTACAGCACTTCCCCGGATTGGAAAAGACGCGGGTTCGATTCCCGCTCGTACAAATAATCTCTTTTTCCTTATTCACAAATAATTTGTACTTTAAAAATTAGAGCTCTTAATATTAATATTAAGAACTCAAATTTTGTTTTTTTTACACCGTGGGTGGCAAACTTGCAAGGCCGGCCTAAGTAAGCGATTTACTCGCGCGTGGCCTACTCCAAGTACCCCAAAGGTAGAGAGAAAGGAAGAAACGAACAAGGGTTTGGGCTTCCGACGCTCTCACTTGCCAAATGAAACACAACAGTAGGGCTACTGTTGTTATACACTGACTTCGGTGAGAGAGTGGTACTTTCAATCAATCGAGCCGGCTACATGCTGGGACAAGCAAAGCCACTAGTTCTCTACCTTCTTTAAAAAACCGTGTAATGAGAAAAAAAATATTTTTTGGCTCTCCCTACTACGGATATAATAAATTCGATACCGCAGGGAAATTTCTAGCATTATTAACCAGTTTGAGGTCAATAAAACTTACAGTTTATGGGACCAACATTAGGAGCAAACGTGCGATCTCTAGGCATTAAGTTGTGGACATAAATTAACTTTAAGTGCACAATTCTGCACTCCGTCTAATTGGGCCTTTAATGAGACCGTAAATTCGCACTTGCATTCTTAAACTTGTCGTCACAGTGCATTTAAATAGCCGTTTTTTGAGAAAATACTGTACAGTAGAATTTAAAAATATATTTTTTTAAATTTTAATGAACTATTGTGATCTGTATTTTAGCACTTGACATACTCAGCTACTTTAAGAACAAATTATTTGTGTTGGTTGGAAAAAGAGAGCTTTACTGTGAGCAGGATCCAACCTGCATCCCCATCCAGGTTGGATTCAATAACACATCCCGACCCAGGCATCAAATCCGAGATCTCAAGATCAGCAGTCGTTCACACTACCGCTGCACCGAAGAGACAGTTCGTCATTAGTTTATTTGAATGTACTAGTTTTAATATAATACAGTTTCCAGAGAGGCCAAGCATAGAAAGAGATAGAGATACCTAAACACAAGTTCTAAGTAGAAGAACACTAAATGTGAAATAGATAATGATAGCCACGAGCTGAGTTAGAACTCGCGTCGTCTAGGTTACCGTTTCAGATACTTTATCAACTGAGCTATTGTGATATTAGCTTGGGCCATCAATTTCCATATTACCTTCTTTCTTACGGTCTCGGGTGAGAAATTTGCATATTTTTCAAATATCTTAAATGTACAAACACAGCTCTGTTACAGCATTATATTAGTAACAGACGTCTAAACCATGTTCTGCGTTATACCCACCTAAAACTCACACCAATAAAACAGCGGATTTGTGTGAATTTTGGTAGTATAGATGAGACACGCGATTAACATTTTTTTTATCAACCCATTCCTGTCCCACTATTGAGTACGAGTTTCTTCTCATAGTGAGAGAGATTTATGCCATAGTCCACAACGCTGGCCCAGTGCGGGTTGTCAGACTTCACAAGCCATCGAGAATGTCTCTTAAGCATGCAGGTTTTTCTTCACCGAACAGTAATAATTTGTAAACAAAACCTAAACAAATTCTAGAAAAATCTCGAAAATTCAGATGTGTGTGTCAGCTTGTACTAAATATTTAATATTTCATTTTGTCCCGAAAACAACAAGTTTTTAGGGATTAGATATTTTTCACAAATAATCTAACTTATCGGATTGGTACCAGCCTGGATAAACACAGAATATTTTTACTTCGATGAAAAGTTCTTGGGGATACGCCTAAACGATCCAATGGACCAAATTTTGGAATTCATGCGGACGAAGTCACGATTAAAAGCTAGTGAATAATAAATCTGATCCTCGAACATAGAGTGCAAAAATGTGAAATCGAAAATAACGGTCAAGAGCGGAATTTGAATCTGCATCTCCTGGAAAACCGTTCCAGTTGCTGAGGCTTGCTGAAAGTACTCTTCTTGTCACAAACAGAGGGTGTTTCATCGTATTTATCCAAAGTCTGGAACACAAACATTCGACTAATTCCAAGCGAATGGAGAGTTTTAAAAAATGCATTTGGCTCCAAACCTACTTTGTGTAAAGCTATTACAGTAACTTGGTTCTCTTTACCGCCATTTTATATCACAAGAATATTTAACACAGATTGGCGCGAAAATGAGAAAACACAATGAATATTCATTTAAGATTGACAGGTTCCAAATTCAAATGTAATATTAATGTTCTTATTTCATTGTAATAGTATTTTTGGCCTTATAATCCTTTGTCTCCACAGTTAGCGACTCGCGAGTGATGTCAGTGATGTCTCTTGTGCTGAGGTAGTACCGTATGCTTGCTTGCCACGTGAGTAGTATAAATAAAGGTGGATTAGTTCAATGGTTTTGCTTACTTTTATTTACAAACGGGAACCGAATTTTTATAATAATTAAAACTGAATCATCAAAAGTTTTGACGCATAAAGTAGTACCTAGAAAAAGTTGTGTTCCATTATGTAGAGTATTTTTCATAGTCACTGATTCACAAATATTTTTTTTTTCAGGTCTTTTTGTAGCTCCCCGCTGTCATTTACAATTTGGGCCAAATGCAACAGAGCAATTTAGAGGCGATAGTGAGCGTAAGTCTGTTTGAGCGAGTGCTAACTCATTTCGCTGCAATAACGCTGCATAACTCAGGCGTACAAAGGTATGAATGATAAACGATCGTCTTGTACTCGCTTCGGGCGAGTGTTCGTAGTAAGTGTTTAGTTTAGTGTATATTTTGTTCCAAATATTTACTTTGTGATGACCATTTTCGCATTTGACATGCGAAATGTTATGAAATATATAAATGCTACTTTAAAAATATTTGTGAAAGGAGATAAAGAGAACTTAACTACGAGCAGGATTACAAATTTGAGTCCATTTTAATCCGGGTGAGTGCTTTTGTTCACTAAGCTACCGCAGATAATATAGTCTCTAAAAAGAAACTTGCTACCAGTAGACAGGTTTTTCCAACATCACAAATAATTAGTCATGAATTTTTATTTTAAAATTGTGGAGGTTGACCTTCAAGTAAAAAAAAATATATAGTCCGTGCCATATCGATTAAGAACGAAGTGCAAAAATATGTACCAAAAATCAACGAACTGTCAACCATCATAACTTAAAAAATGATAACTATGAAATAAAAAAAAACAGGGATGATAAGGAATGCTACAAATCACGTGAATGATTTTTTTATTTGTCTCTTTATATTGTTTTCGATGCGATACTAAATACTTTGGGAAATCCAAAACTGCACGCCTCATAATCCTCATTTTTCACAATGAAATTGATTATTTGGTAAGTAACTAATAATGTATTGGTCTTACTAAGTAGTTTTCAATAAATCACATAGACAGCGCTAATTTCAAAAACTACTGTGGTTTTCATGTCTTATACGCCATTTAGCGCTAATTTTAAGAAGTACTTCTAAATTGGTCTATAGAAATAGTTCTCACGAAATAGCATGGTTTTAGTGTCACGTCGAGCGTAAATATTCACTATTATTTAATAACAATTAAACCACATCGAATCAGACCGTGAAAAGTGATAGGGCTCTATATGATAGGTTTAAAAAAAATGTAATGACACGAAACGAAATGTCTTGTCTTATAATTGTTTTATTCCTAATAAATATATTTCAAGCATTATAACAATATCAGCAATTCCAAATTTATTGAAAATAAACAAAAAAAAATGTTACTTTTTGCTACAACGATCCAACGACAGCCATTGTAAATTATATGCAGCGTCACCTTTGGTATCAAGTTGTACTACTCAAAAGTTTGGAATGCATGTCGCCATCTTATTATATAGGTATGTAGTAACTAAATAAATAGTTTATTAAATCCAAATTGATTCTACGTTTTTGTACTTATTTATACCCAAACCCATATGCTGAAATGAGTTCATCTATATGGTAAGCTTCACAGACCCACTGTTTTGTTCCAACACTATTGAAAAAGAAAACCTATTTATGTATAATGTTTTCATTAGCTGTTATTACAATTTAATATAAGAGCAGTTCAAAAAAATACATTTAATACCCAAAAATAGGTTTTTTAAAAAAGAAGACCTTCCTGCGCTAATTTGTAAATGTTGTTTTTGAAGGTCAATGCACTTTATTCTCAATCTATACGGACTAATAGTGATCACAAATCCTGGATTCATTTTGCAGATATGTATTATTGATTATTATGTTTTCTTTCACCTCTAGTTGCTGTGAATGCCGAAATTCTCGACAACTCGTAGCTCAACGTTAAACGTCCATCATCGCGATAATTAACAGCGTTTCCCATTAATGTGGCCCGAGCATAAGGACATTAAATTCTCCATCACGGACTTCTCTTTCTCTCCTCTTCATATTATCCATACTCTTCAACATCATCTCCACCGATATAAAAATCTAGATATATGTCTTATTATGGCTTTAAGGGTTTCACCTCCGTAGTAAGTGGAACGACACAATTATAATAATAAATATTCACGGACATTTCACACAACGTCCTCTGGTCCCAAACTAAGCTTAACGCTTGTGCTATGGGTACCAGATTACCGATATAATACATATACTACTTTTTTTTGTAAATACATACATATTATAATAGATAGATAACACCCAGATGCTGTACAAATATCTGTGTTCATCACACAAATAATAGTCCTGAGTGGGAATCGAACCCACGACCTCGTGCATGGAAGTCGGTTACACTACCGATTATGCCACGAGGCCCGTCTCTTATTACCCACGTTACCTGTTGCTGGGCATATGTTTATCATGAATAACATAATGAGCAATGTCGTTGTACGCCATTGAAGCGTTACACACATTACCCCCCTAATCGGGAACGTACGATGATCAATAAAGAACAATTATACTATGTAACGAATGTCCCAGATACGACATCAGTCGTGTCAGTCCAACACACCGATACAATAAGTAATATTGTGTTTAAGATGAACAGGACGGACGAAATACGCTTTGTGGTGCCGCGGTTGTAGGGCTGGTCGTGTATTTAATTGTTTTATTTTTTTTATTTAGTGGAAAAAACAAACCACTGAAGCAATGTATCATAGTTCCAGTTACCCGCAAATAAAGGTGGAGAGGCGGCACCCGGCGGGCTTATTTAGTGGGTGAGGGCCACACAGATGTGCGGTTAGATACATTTTTTCCCACCTAAACAAAAAAATATGGGGAAAAACAAACATTTGCACAGTTGTATTTAGCTAAAAATATAGACAATTGGTCACAAAATTTATACATATGTGTAACCTACAACGTTATTCACATATTTAGCAATAATACAGTATCTAATATCTCATTGAAATATTATACTAATTTCTCCGTGTGAAGAATACAAGTGTCACCACCCCCTTCTTTCCCACGGGTGTCGTGTCAAGCCGCTGCTCACATGAACTGGTGAGCAGTTTACAGATATGAAACGTAAGAATAAACGGTAAGAATAATCTCCTGCTACAACCAAAACACACCGATGTGCTTCATGGCCGGTCACACGGGAGCCGGTGGTACCAACCCGCTCAGGCCCGATACCAAGTGAGTACACACTTGGCACATAGCCCTACCAGTAATGCAATTGGTTATAATTGCTTACTTCCTTTAGTCGCCTCGTACGTGTTCCGTAGGAAAGAATGGGGTGGTGATACTTGTATTCTTAGTCCGTCGCCACACGGACAAAATTTTCAGTATAAAGTTTCAACTTAAGCAAACCAAGCTACAGTCTTCTGAATTATTGAGAATAAATACCTACATATTTAGAACTATGCCTTTGTTGAGAAGCAAGCTTGCAATTCACTTAATTCTTAATAGAAACCAGGAGTTTATCAAAGTCACTTCCTACCATTTTTTTTGTTTAGGTGGGAAAAAATGTACCTAACCGCACGCCCCGTCGTTCAAGCCACTTCCTACCTACCGTTATTTCTTGCTGATCTATTGTGAGAGAGCAAAAGCGCTGAGCAATCTGGTCCATATATGCTGGGAGAAATAAGGTTCTACTGCTAGACGTGGCTCTACACTAGTCTATGTTCTTTTTGGTCAAGAAAAATTTAATACCAATTACAAAATATTTCCAATTAATAAATAATCTTTCATAATAATACTCAAATAAGATTGCAATAATACTCAAATAAGAAAACATTTTGTTTCTGTCAGGCAACCCTGATCGAATACATATGATACGAGACGGGCTTTGTTCTGCAGTACCAGAGACCAACATGGATACTAGACGAACCTATATAATTAATATTATGGCTTACTACAATATAACAAGGAAATATATTATTATCTTGCAGCCTATTAAGTGGTAATAAATGTAATATAATTAAACTGTTTTATCTAGTGTTAGAATTAGATAACAAAAATGTCTGGAACGTTTCGTTTTAACTTTTTTAAATTTAGAATCGATAATGTAGAAAAATAATAAGGCCTGTCAAAAATCATAGGTATCTACAAACTTTTTTGCTAAAAAATATAAATGTAATGTTTGAAATATAAAAGAAGATTAGTTTGAATATATAATGTATTTAATACGACTAATGAAACAATAGTTTTTATTGTGTAAAATTATGATAAATAAAATCTATTTCTCTATTACTTCATCTCTTTATTAAAATCTATTTCTCTATTAATAGATAAAATCAATTGCTGCTCGTAGCCCCTATAAATAATGAGAAAAATTAAAAAACAATCTATTGGTAACTATATGGGTACCTATTTGGCTAACGGATGAAAAAATGATAGCTACTGTCATTCTATCTAATTAATTTGCATTACGTTTAATAACTTATCAAAATTCAAATCATAGACGATGCTGATTGATTAGGATTGATAATCGCCGATAAAATAAGTTGTAGGTGATACGAAGTTCACCGGGTCATCTAGTTTAATATAAAATTATTAAAGTTTTAAGTAACAACGATTTTTATTAGCACATTTTAAGCAACTCAGATGAAATCGCAGGTATCAGCTAGTAACAGAATAAAACTGATTAGGCAAGAAAGTTCTGCAATGTATAGAATCACCGTCTTAATTAATTTTACAGGTCCCATATAACCGACTGTGCTTTGAAAGGCTGTCAAAAACATCCTTTCTTTTTGTTTAGGCGGAAAAAACTCTTCCTAACCGCACACCCCGTCGTTCGGGGGTAGTGTAGGGCCCCAACCCACTAATGAAACCCGCCGTGTGCCGTCTTTCCGCCTTTATTGGCGGGCCACCGGAACCATATTACATTCCATCAGTGGTCTGTCAAATAACATTCTAGCAGTCACTAAACGTCAGTCTTGAATAAAAAATCTGACCCCGACTCTTGTTTCCTTAGCTGCGTCGTGGAAGTCAGATAGGAAGTCTCTCTGTATAAAAACTTGGTAGGTCAGCTAAACCCGAACAGATTGGAAGCAGACCACAAAAAAGTTTAGGATAAGGCTATGGAGATGATGTTAAATAACCGACAAAGTGTGTAAAATTTATCTGAAAATACCCATGAGAGAAAAGAAAACCTGATCAGATTCTAAACCAAGGCAGTAAACGAAAATGTCTATCCAGCCAGACTTTCTTTTGTAAAGGAGGTTTACAACATTGACAATCGTACGACCTACACAAAAAAAAGTAAGTCATACTAGGGTCACGTAACCTTTTTTTTTAATAGTACTAGGGTGCCACTGCCACCACCGAAGGAATGTAACATGGTTCCAGTGGCCCGCCAATAAAGGCGGAGAGACGGCACACGGCGGGTTTCTTTAGTGGGTGAGGGCCCCACACTACCCTGTTCGTTGCCCCGAACGACGGGGTGTGCGGTTAAGAACATTTTTTCCCACCTTAACAAAAAAAAAGGGTGCCACTGCCAAAAAAGCATACATAAAACGATTGCTATAGTCTAGTCACACATTGCCAACCACATGAAGGGGATTGGCTCTCCGGCGCTCTCACTCAGCGAAGGAAACATAATAGTAGGAATATCTATCTATGTCCTGATATTCTGCGAGATGGTGGTACTTCCTCATTCGAACCCATTCCTGCTGAAATCAGAAGGGCTTCACCACCTCCAGTTTTACCCTTTAGTTGTGCCGATAAACAAGAAATACTAATCATGGTATACGCAAATGCCTTGTATATGAATGATTGAAACCCATCTCTATCTGGTACTAGCTCGTACCGCTTAGATGCTGTAAATATATTTCGTAGTGCACGCACTACAATTAAATTATCATAGGGAAGTCGCCGCACGCGACCTATGAGTTATAGAGTTAGGCGATCTTGCCTGTAAGCCACAGGTAAAATGGTCCAACTCAAAGTGAACATATTTTTGAGCAACAATAATAATAGTTTTTTTGGTATTTACGGGAATACTACGTTTACTGAATCTATTCCATTTTATAATTTTACAATACTTTGGATCCTTTTCCCGCGACCATGTATGCTGACCAATTGCTTCTAATCATGCAATATGATAGCGTAGTAAATATACTACACATATTAAGCAAGAAAGTCATTCTTTACTAATACATCATTTATTTTGCTTCGCTAACTTTTAGCAGACTTCCAAAAAATCGTTATTTAAATTCCTCCGGACATATTTTCATTTTGACAATAATTTATTGTTATTAGTACTTGAAATATCAAATGCTTCAATTAATTTAATTTTTAATTAATTCCTAATTTTAATTAAAAATATCTGCTTGGAATTTAGAAAAGCGCGCTAGTATGGACGCTGTAAATTTTCAACAGATGTACTCTAAGCTCTCACACTCTCGTAATCATTTGTCATGCCAATCCAATGGAACTAGAAATAAGTTATGCCCAGTACTGACGGCTTTAGGTATTCTCCTTGGTACATGGTATTATACTAGCAATTTTTCTGAATAACTAACTAACTTATCATCATGCCATTTCCCTTGCAGGGTAGGCAGAGAGAACAGAGTGCCAAGTGGCTCTATTCTTGCATACATCTCTCGTTTCCTCAACAATCATAATTCTCTTCATACACGCACGCCGGTTTCGGAGACTCCTAACTCCACCTTCCTTCAATATATAACTGATTTGATATAGGTAGGTGAGTCTCAGTCTCCCACTGTACCTACATCCTTCCACTTTCACATTGTATATCTTCTTAACCAGTCACTCGTCCGGCATTCTTTCCACATGTCCGAACCATCGGAGCATTCACTTTCGCATCTTTACACCAATACTCTCTTTCATACCTACTCGCGTTCATACATCGTCGTTATGAGTGCGGTCAGTCAGCCTCACTCCACAGATTCTTCGCAGAGATCGCATTTCGCACGCATTGATTTTACTCTCATACTAGAGAGTATGCAAAAAGGGTTTTGCACACCCAAACATAAACCTTTTTCATTCTGACTAACTACTACGAATAAAAAAAGATATAAACAAACAAATCAACACAAACTTTCATAGTTGTATAATTAAATTTATATTAGCTACAAATTCTTAATATCTGACTTAAGCCATTGTACATTTGCCCATCTGCTGACTGGGTGGCTGACGTCAATTACCGGAGTTATTGCAAGGACTGATCGTGAGTCGCGTCTCTTCGCCGTGCATGTAGTGCCCTATCCGGATTGTCCTGCGGATTCCTCAAACGTTTGTGCACCCTTTGATGGGATATCATATTGGCTCGTTAGGTGGTACTTTAAAGTAACTACTTGTGACCATTCTTAGGTTTATGTTTGGGATATGTCTGGAATTTGTACGGCATTTTATATCATTCGAGAGACATTCATCGTACGTTCTAGGGTCAGTCTATAGATGGGTCATCACAACTAACGGAACACTGAAATGCTATTAAATCCGAATCCGTCAGATTGAATGGCATTTCAAATTAATTGTTCTACCGTCTTGGTCTTGTAAATATTAAATTAAAGAAAATTTTATTCGGTGCTAGGGAGTGACCTCCGCTTTGTTTGGATTAAAACTAATTATGAAGAAAATCTCTACTTTTTATAGAAATATAACTTTTTATTGGACTTATCTCTTAAGATATAGTTAATATAGGTAAGTGGTAAAATTAATTTCTGACTACTTAATACAAAAAAAAAAATCTACGCACAGCAGAAAAGTTCTTTTAGAAATTACTAAAATGATATTGATAACCGTATATCCATTGCGTGGTTGAGAAGAAATAAGAGGAAAAAGACATACCTAATTATGCGGACAGCATTTTTTTATATTTAACTAATTATAAGCGATTGCTATAATAACTAAACCACCACCACAATCAAGCCTATAGACGCAAACAACAGTTTGTACGCAATGTGACATTTGCAGGCTATAAAAAAATAAAAATAAAATTGATTTAAATTTAATTTCCTGCCCTACATTATGCTACAATTAGGCTATAAAAAAAAGATAAGTTGAACGAAATTGCCAAATAGTTATCATATTTTCTTTTTGTGTTGAAAAGCCCCTCACACCTCAAAATACCTCAGTTGCTGAGTAGTTACTGCAGCACTTTATGTTATTCTAATTAGGTTTATTGTGAAACCAAGTGTTACGAATGTATATGCCGTTTTGTGGTAAATGTAATGGCAAATAGCTTTTAGCTAAGGGTATCGGCTAGCTGGATATATGTTGTGGTTTGTAAAGATTTAAGGTTATTTTCTTATACTTTCAGGGTGATCAGAGTTTTTAGCTCTTCGTATAAAAGTGAAACACGCAACGTTGGATTTATGACAACACTTATCCATTTTTGATCTATATTTTTTAGCATTTGACATGCTCCGCCACTTTTTAAAGTCCACATTATTTGTCAATAAGAAAAAGTCATTTTTTGTTTGTTTAATGCATGTAAATGCTTTCCGATAGCTGGCGTTAGTCGTAAAGACAAATGTGATAAGGAGATTAGGATGATCGAAAGATCTGTACAACAGCTCAGTGGCTTAGAGCACTTCCCCGGATTGGAAAAGACGCGTGTTCACAAATAATTAACACTTATCCGCCTTAAATTCACAAACAAATCTATGAGTTTTGGCGGGAACATGAAAGAATCATGTCGTTGCTCTATATTATTTTGCAAAACTTGGCATTTTACTAATTAACTATTTGTGTATGTGCATAAGTATTGGATTAAGTGATAATACGGCGTAACGTGTTTTTTTTGCGTTGCCTCCCAAATTCCATAGAAGTTTCCAGTAAAGTCGCCACCACTTTACAGGCTTGACTATGATCATTTTGTTTGAGTTTAACTGACTTGTTTGACGAATTATTTTTGGAAAACTTCTTGATGGAACATGACGCTGGCAACAATGCCTCAGGCTGATTGCCATAATCAAAAAAGAAGCATACCTACATAATTTCGAAATGTATGTGCATAGTATTTTGTTGTGCTCATACACTGAATTCTAACTAAACAAATATTAAACCAAGGGAAAACAAATATTATTCTTAATTTCTTTTTTTTATATTACAACCGCCCAACATTACAGCGACCTGCTCGATGATAGCCTATATACATTAAAATAGCTGAGCATGTCATGTGCTAAAATACAGATTAAAAAGCCTGTATACGATAGGAATGCTATAGGCAACGCTTGAGCATTTTTTGGCTTTTCGAATTTTCTTTATGAGCATTTCACAATGTCAAAATTTATTTCTTTATTTATTTACAATATGTTATATTCTAATTAACTGACATACATAGAATCCATGGTCAAGAAAATATTTATTCAAGATATACTACTAGACTAGCGTGTTACATACTCTTGGGAAAGGCCCAAGGATAAAATAGAGGGGATAAGGAGGGGTATCCCTTTTAATTCAATTCTAAAAATAAAAAAAAAGAGATATTAAATGACATCGACATCAAATTACTTTTACCTTAAACCTATAATTTAAGACATTCTTCAATAACTGCTTAATAATTAAATGAGTAGCACTTTTTAAAATTAAAGCAGCTGCTGAAACTACAAAAAAAAAATAGCTGTTTATAGTGTTTATTCAAAGATGACATACACTCTGAATTACACCGCCGGCGGCAACTTGCTTCAACCGTCGATAAAATGATCACCTAATAAAACAGAAAATTAATATTCAACGGAGACGACAATCAATTGATACGAATATGTCATTATTAAAAGGTCTTTTTGTTTTAGTGTATAGCTATAAAACGTATTATTTGACAACAAGCTAGGTAGCTGGTATGACGATGATATGATGGATAATTTTGGAGAAATTGAAGATATATAATCGTTTTGAGAAGGTATAGTCAAATACCAACAGAATCCTTCCTTACATTTTTTTATACAACTTGGGTTGCAAACAAGCTTACGGAACACCTAATGATAAGCCTATAGTCACTTACAACACCGGAGGCATCACTCGCCATCTCCAACAAAGGGTATAGGAGGTGGACAGGATAAATAATAAAGGGAGAATAGGAAGGACAATAATGAGAGACAAAATCTAGTAAGAAAATAATCACATCTGCTGCTGGGCGACTGCAATAGCTTAGCGGTCTAGAGCACTTCCCCGGATTGGATGAGATGCAGGTTCGAATACTGCTTGCAGTAAAGTTCCCTTTATCCACTTTCACAAATAATTTGTTTTTTATAGTAACTGAAATACAGATCAACTTACAGATCAAATTACATAAATTAAATTATTTGAGCTAACACAGAATTTGCTTTAATGTTTTATCTTAATGTTCTAAAAATGCAGAATGTCATTTGTGTTTAAAAACTTTAACATTCATTGTACTTGTGTGAAATCTATTATATATTAAATCTATATATATATAAGAGATTCCCACCTATATATTGACTCATCACGATATCTCTGGAACCATAAGGCGTAGCAACTTGAAATATGGTAGGAATATTCCTTTCGCCGAGTAGAGGTCAGCTAAGAACGGATTTTACGAAATTCCACCCACAAGAGGGGTTGCGGGGGCGTTAACAATAGAAAATTCCCATTTTTAACCTATAGCTCCTATCGACTTCAAATTTGGTAGGAATCTCCTATATGTGATGTAGAAATGATCTAAGAGCGGATTTTATGACAATCTACTCCCAATATGGATTGCGGGGGTGGACGTTAACAATGAAAATTAAAAATTTCCGACTTCTAGCTCCTACAGACTCCCTAATTTTGTATGAATTTTGTGTAAGTGATGTAAAAATAATTTATGAACGAATTTTACGATATCCCACTCCACAGAGGAATGCGGGGATGGGTCTTAACAATGAAAATTTTAAATTTTTTAGCTGTAGCTCCTAAAGGCTCAAAATTTGATAAGTATCTGCTATATGCGAGGTAGAAATGATCTAAGAGTGGATTTTATGACAATCTACTCCCAATATGGATTGCGGGGGTGGACGTTAACAATGAAAATTAAAAATTTTCGACTTCTAGCTCCTACAGACTCCTAATTTTGTATGAATTTTGTGTAAGTGATGTAAAAATAATTTATGAACGAATTTTACGATATCCCACTCCACAGAGGAGTGCGGGGGTGGGTCTTAACAATGAAAATTTTAAATTTCCGAGCTGTAGCTCCTATAGGCTCAAAATTTGGTAAGCATATGTTCTATGGGATGTACAAATGATTCAAGAGCGGATTTAATGACAGCCTACCCCCAATATGGATTGCGGGGGTGGGCGTTAACAATGAAAATTTTAAATATCCCAGCTACAACTCCGACAGACTCATAATGTTGTATGAATTTTCTGTAAGTAATGTAAAAATAATTTATGAACGAATTTTACGATATCCCTCCCCACAGGGGGGTGCGGGGGTGGGTGTTAACAATTAAATTTTTAAATTTTCGAGCTGTAGCTCCTATAAGCTCCAAATTTGAAAAGAATCTGCTATATGCGATAAGCTGAAACTAAGGAAACGACCCAAAGTTCACGAAAGTATTTACTAGCGTTATAGATTGAAATATAGATTAACTATCAAGTTGGAATATATTACTAAGGATTATAATATATTATAATTATTATAAAGAGGTATCGTTTGTGAGTTTGTGATGTTGTAAGGGGTAATTTCTGGATCTACTGAACCGATTTTCAAAATTATTTCACCAATAGAAAGCTACGTTATTGTGGAGTGTCATAGGCTATAATAATTTCCAAAATTAATTACGCATCTTTACTTAAACTTGAATAATGTAATCCAAGTTGTAATAAAAAATTCTTTCATCACGTGCGCTGCGGAAACTATTGAGGATAGAACAAAACAATGTACTACAATATTAAAGAACGTATCAAAATCTGTAAAAAAGTCCGTGATAGCATATGCCTATCTCCTACGGATAACTCACAATAACTGCTTTTACTGTTAAAATTGTGACTTCAAAATAATTTTTGTGAAGCTTATTTAGCCCATATGGTATTAATATATATCTTTATAAATATGTTTTTAGAACGTAAATTCAATGTAGAATATTTGTGCCCTTTACTCTATATAGTTTAAACAAATATCTTCAAAGATTTTAGCAAAATAAAAACGTGCGGTGCGCGCCGCCCCGGCCGTTTACAAGATGATACATCCTTAATTATATGGGACGAATGTACCATGAGTCATAGAGCTCATATTGAAGCCGTGAACCGTACGCTAAAAGACATCAGAAACTCAGACGCTGATATGGGTGGTGTTACTTTTGTTTTTGCGGGCGATTTTCGGCAAATGCTGCCAGTACCAACAAAAGGAACACGCGCCGATATCATCAGGGCATGCTTAACATCATCATGCTTATGGAGTTCCGTTGAAACTCTCAATTTACGAACAAACATGAGAGCCCAACTTGAGCGACAACTACGACAACAACTTTCCGCATCAACTACTGAATCTTGGAGAAGGAAAAATTTGCTGTCCTAACAGTAGGGATGACATTAAACTTGACAATCGGTTAGGTCAAATATAACATAGGTTAGAAGATCTGATTGACGCAATATATCCCGGTCTTGGAAGTTTAATGGAAAGAAATTATCATTGGATTTGTTCTAGGGCAATAGTCTAACCCAGAAATGATTCAGTGAATGAGATAAATAAAATAATTTTAGGAAAAATTCTCGGTCAAGTCAAACACTATAAGTCCATTGACACGGTGTGTAATATTGAGGATACAGTGCAATATCCTCAAGAATTTTTAAATTCTTTGAGTCCTTTACCTCCCCACGACCTTATGCTAAAAGTCGGCATTCCTATCATGCTTTTAAGGAACTTGAGACCCCCTAATATGTGTAATGGCGCAAGGCTGCTCATAAAAGAGTTGCGGGAGAATATAATCGTGGCGACCATTCTCACAGGGCCAGCAGTGGGACAACTTGCTTACATTCCGCGGATACCCCTGATTCCGACTGATTTACCTATACCGTTTAAAAGGTTAAGTCCCGCCCCGTCAGGGTCTCTTTTGCTCTCACTATTAATAAGTTCCAGGGTCAAACATTTTCTCTGGTGGGCATTGACCTGAGAAAGCACTGTTTTTCCCATGGGCAGTTATATATAGGCTTATCTCGGGTTGGAACTGGAAGACAATATATTTTAGTACCAAATGATAACATTACTACTAATATATCGAGAAGTGTTGAACAATTATAATTTAAATGTAAATAGTGTATATTAACATCAAGTAATAAAAATAACAACAAAAAACAGTAACATAAAAAACACAAAACATACAGAAAACAATAAAAAAAAAACAATAAAAAAAAACAAAATAACTAAAATAACTTCATCGTCATATTTTTTATTTATCCCGAACTTTTAACCTGAAGGTATTACGCGGGACAAACGGGCTGGGACAAAAATATTTCTAACGCGGAACGGAGTCCGCGGGCACTGCTAGTTTAATATATTCAGAAAATAACAAACCTGACTGCACAAATGGCGAAGATTTTTGTTGTGATTGTGTGTTCGATGCCCACACAGAATAACTTTTTGTGTGATTGAAGTCCATCCATCAGCCTTTCGAAGTCCACTGCTGGACATAGGCCTCCCCAAGAGAACGCCACAACATGTATTTCGCTCATATGGGGGATAGTGCCGTAATCGCAACGCTTGGCAGGCGGCTTGGTGATCGCAGTGGATGTTGTTAATACTCGAGGGAGTGCTGCTGCCCACTCCCCCGGTATTCCCTCAGTCGGCTCCTACGACTCCCATGGGTGGAGAGGGGTGGGACAATTCTAAAGCCGGCCCCACACGGCAAGTGATTGAAGTGGATTATGTTAATTTTGTTGGAAAGAGATAGTTAATTTATTTGACACATTGCTGCATGCTGAGCAATGCCCTTTTTTTACCACTTTACAAGTGTTTTTTTCTCTTGTTTGTTGTTATAAGCCATTTGTTTTATTTTTTGTATCTAGTTATTAGTTTTTACTTACTTTTAAATGGTTTGAAAATAAATATATCTTTCTTTATTTCTGGAAAGATGGTTATTTTTATCTAACATCACGCTGTAACTTTGAAAGAAGAAAGAGCTATAGATCGAACTTTAAAATTATATTGACGTTAATATAATAGTAGGGTACCACTAAAATATTATTCCTTATTTATTAATTCAACTATAGCAATCGTTCAAATCGATCTATCATCGAAACTAGTTGTCTATGAATTCAACAAGCACTTATTCGTAGAACAGTTTTTGCGGCTGAATGTTAATCAAAATGCAAGTTGTGAACGAAAGTAACTTTTTCCTCATTTCACTTTTGACTTGGACTATATTAACACGCTTATCAGCTCGACTTGTAACTAACAATGTAATCAAATCTTCAAAGAGAATTGTAACCTACTTATAACAGTCGTATCAAAATAATATTTTAAAAGTGGCGTAGTCGGTAGTGTAACCGACTTCCGTGCACGAGGTCGTAGGTTCGATTCCCACTCAGAACAATTATTTGTGTGATGAACACAGATATTTGTACTGCGTCTGGGTGTTTTCTATCTATGATATGTATGTATTTACAAAAAAAAAGTAGTATATGTATTATATCCGTAATCTGGTACCCATAGCACATGCGTTAAGCTTAGTTTGGGACCAGAGGACGTTGTGTGGAAATGTCTGTGAATATTTATTTATTTATTTTATTATATATTCTGCTAGCTTGGATGGTAATATGTACTTTAATTAGGTATCTTGCTGATCTGATGATGGAGTCGCGTTTAAAATGGAAAAACCGATTCATCTCCTAGAGATGTGGGAATGCATTGTATCAAATCCTATCGCCAGTGCCGTTCGTGTGGAAAATCATAAAAGTGCCCAAAACACGATTGTTTTCGCTGATCATCAGTATTTGCCTATCTGACCTTTGAGACCACAGATGTCTGTGTCCCGAACGATGGGGTGTGCGGTTAGGTACATTTATTCCCGACTTAACAAAAAAGGCCGTGTGGGGCCGGCTTTAGAATTGTCCCACCCCTCTCCACCCATGGGAGTCGTAAGAGTAGACTGAGGAAATACCGGGGGAGTGGGCAGCAGCACTCCCTTGAGTATTAACAACATCCACTGTGATCGCCAACCCGCCTGCCAAGCATGGTGATTACGGCACTATCCTCCATTCCTTGGGGAGGCCTATGTCCAGCAGTGGACGTCGAAAGGCTGATGGATGGATGGACGGATAACAAAAAGAAGGCTCTAAAAACTATTTATGAAATCCTATTATAGTCAAAAATAAATCGTAATATTGTAAGACCACTTTAAAGGTTAGATTTTTAGGTTATATCTCAGGTTCCCGATATAGCAGCGGGATAAAATATATACCAATTTTTAAGTCTAATCATGAGTTATCAAATAAAGTTACATCAAATCCGTTCAGTAGTTTTTGCGTGATCCGCGAACGAAAAACAGTCAAACAGACAAAAAGTCTAAAAAAATGTATAGCCTAATACAGGATAACATACTTTTTTTTCAAATCTCTTAAATTTACAGACACAGCTCTGTTACAGTACTGTTATATAGATTATAAAGCCATCTTAATTGACTTCTGTGTGTAGCTGTCACGTCTCACTGAAGCGCGTTTGACAGTGATGTCATTGTCGTAGGCAGTGCAATCGCGTGCTCGAGTTGTCGCCAAAGATTTGATTTAAACCGATATCGCACGCTATTGTATCTCAGGGATGGTCTAAGTTCGAGATCATTGAAGGAATAATATTTTATTTGTTAGACATGATAAATAATTTCACCTCTCGGTGACAAAGTCTTTATATATTCTCCTACACTGAGCTCTAAGCTAAGATTACAGACTTCATAAGAAGCGGAGAAAATAAGGGAATTATGTGGCCCTAATTAAAAAAAATAGCTTTTACCTGCGGTGGTGTCGCGGTCTACAGCTGGTGGTGTCAAGCGTTTGGAATGGTAAGTGAAAATGTCACCCGCAGTAATCGTTTTAATTTTCGTTGTTTTTTTTTATTGCACTTAGTGGCAGAGGAGCCACGGCCCATCTGATGGTAAATGGTAACCGTCGCTCATGAACTCGACTATACCGAGAGTATTGTCAAGCCGCTGCTCACCATTTCATTTCACAGATATGAAATGAAAGAATAAACGGCTATCTCCTGCTACAACCAAAACGCAACAATGTGCTTCATGGCCGATCACACGGGAGATGGTGGTACCAATCCGCTCGGGCCAGATAGCAAGTGAGTATCTCTCCCACTTGGTACCCAGCCCTGCCACCAGTAATGCAATGTGTGATCATTGCTTGGTTCCCTTAGTCGCCTCATACGACACCCTGGGAAACAATGGGCTGACACTTGTATTCCTAGTCCGTCACCAAAAGGACAAAACGTAAAAATATATTTTAGTAAACAATTGTTTACTAAGCGTAGTGGTAACAATGAGTGTGGACACAACTCATATCAATAATATTTCTATTGTAAACCATTTTCCGTGTGCCAATTGAAACACTTAGGTGTGCTTTCGGTTTGGCGGAATATTACAGTAACCAGTCACAGTGGTTCGCCGGCAGATTTCATTAGTGCGTGAGGGCCCTACTTTCGTTGCCCCGAATGACGGGGTGTGCAGCTAGGTACATTTTTCCTTGCCTTAAATAAAAAAAGAAAAGGTGTTTTGGTTGAGGCCGCGAGTAGATGGTCTGGGAAATGTCCACCACCCACAATGACTCCCGCGAAGATGCGACGCTCTGGTGCCCAGTACTTTCCCTTAAGGAGGGTACCCGAAAGGGTAACCTGCTGGCAGGTACTGAAGTAATGTCTACCAGTTCCAGTGGTGTTCCAGTACAGGCGGAGAGACAGCAAACGGCAAGTTTATTTAGTGTGTGAGGGCCACACAACCCCATTCTTTGCGCCGCACGACTGGGTATGCGGTTACAATCCCGCCTAAACAAAAAAAAGTTGTGTGCTTTGGTTGTAACGTAAGATAATAATGAAATAAAAAGGTGAGTTTGGCAATATTCTTAGTATTACTGAGTCGATGAGTGGATCCTTATCATCACGTAGGCTGTGTCTCGTCTGCCACTATAATAAAAAAAAATACAAATAGTATTTATTAACTTACGATAGTTTTCAAAGTAGTACACCGGTGGAAAATGTAATATGGTCTATTCATTTTGCCGTGTAGTAATGACAAGCTAACTTTTTAATAACACTTAAGAAAATACAAAGTAGTTAAATTTGTAATGCATATAGATTAAAAATTATCACTGTTCAGAATGTTGCCTTAATTTATAAGCGGCTAGCTTTTGCCTGCAACCAATTATGTTATATACAAAAAAAAGATTAGATATCGCACTACCGCGCGGTAACCAGCACTGGACGGTAAAAGGCTGATGGATGGATGGATATAACTTATACACCAGAGGCATCACTCGCGCATCGCCATCTCCAAAGATCAGGTAAAAGAGGTGGAAAGAAAGAATAATACTGAGGAGAGGATAGGAAGGAAAATAAGCAGAGGTCAGTCAGGAAGGATAACAAAGAGAGAATAGGGAGAAGTTAGGGCCTGAATTATGTAAATTTACGATACACTAATTAATTTTTATACAAAAATAGTTGTCCTTAAACCATAATATTTATAGGATAAAAACTAACCTACGCCCTTTTCTGGGCTCTGGACTATATATGTAAATATGAAAAAAATTACGATATTTGGTCAAGTAGTTACTGAGTAAAAGCATAACAAATAAACAAAAAACACGAACAGACAAACTGATTATTGTAAAATTTATGCAGTAGGGATTGTTTTGAATATCCTAAAGGAAAAAACCAAGGTTAAAATAGTGGTATTGAGTTCGACCCACAGTCAAATCACAGAGCTAACAAATAAAGAAACGTCAAAATCAGTTTAGTAGTTGTTGCGTGATGCGCGAACGAATAAACAGACAAACATACAAAAATCTAAGAAAATCGTTTTGTGTTTAGACACGCCTATATAGCTTAATACAGTCATTTTTTCTCAAATATCTTAAATGTGCAGACATAGCTCTGTTGAAGTTTTATAATAGGATAGATATATATATTTTTTATTTCGTTCTTTTTCCATGTAAACTTTAAGTATGCTAAGCCTCATACTCCTCCGTGCACGCAATGTTCTAAAAAATGGGTAATAAATTTTTGTTCCTTACGTATTTGTATATAGACTAGCCTTTGCTTGCGGCTCCGCCACAACCAAAAGCTAGTTTTTAGGTTGTATCTCAGGTTCCCATCCCGATATAGTAGCGGGATAAAATGTAGACCAGTTTTTAAGTCTAATCGAGATCTATCAAATAAAAAAGTTGCATCACAATCCGTTCAATATTTTTTGCGTGATGCGTGAACAAATAAACAGACAAACAGACAAAAAATCTAAAAAAAAATGTTTTGTGCTCAGACACGTCTATATAGCCTAATACAGTCATTTTTTTCTCAAATATCTTAAATGTACAGACACAACTCTGTTACAACTTTATAATAGAAAAGAAATGGACTCTTCGAACGTCAAAAGTTTGGCTTGTAAGCGTTTTGTGATTATGTACTTGCTACTATTTTCTTCTGCTTAACTTTTATGACTTAGACCGATCCAAAGATCACCAACAATCATTGGCAAGCGATTGCTCGCCGCCCTCTAGGTCCTGTGCCCAATAATTTGAGGCTATAAAATACAAGGACTTAAACTAACGATTTAGGACAAAGAAGATATTTACAGAATGCAGAAAATTGTTTTGATAAACATCGATGTTAAATTGAAATCGATCAACATTAGTAGTATAATATATTAATAGTGCACTACAATGTATGGAGTAATTTTATACAATCCTAACAAAACCCAGTTTTTTACAGCGACAACATCCTGCACTGACTAAGATTACAAGTGACGGACAAAACATACAAGTGTCTCCACCCCATTCATTCACACGAGTGTTGTACGAGATGACTAAGGGAAGTAAGCAATTATCACTCATTGCATTACTGGTGGTAGGGCTGGGTACCAATTGGGAGTACTTACTTGCTATCGGGCCCGAGCGGGTTTGTACCACCATCTCCCGTGTGATAGGCCATGGAGCACATCAGTGTGTTTTGGTTTTAGCAGACGATAGCCGTTTATTTTTCATTTCACATCTGTGAAATGAAATGGTGAGCAGCGGCTTGACAATACTCCCGGTATAGTTGAGTCCATGAGCGACGGCATTTACCATCAGGTGGTCGGGGCCCGTCTGCCACCATACGCAATAAAAAAAATGTTTATGTTGCAGGTGACTTTACAAACATAAAATTAAACGAACACAAAGTGCACCTAGACTTAGAACAATTTGTGGGTCACACAGAGATTTGCCCTGTGTGGGAATGGAACCCACAGCACTCGGCATGGGAGGTTGGTATCTAAACAATTGCAGATACATTTATTGTATCTCTATATTATTTAACTTTACCCACTGACGCTCACAGTAGGTAGCACGGGAATTATGAGGAAGAAGATCCTTCTATATCCTCAATATACCAATGAAAAACAGATTTGACCATGTGGTGACGGACAAAGAATACAAGTGTCACCACCCCATTATTTCCCACGGGTGTCATATGCGGCGACTAAGGAAAGTAAGCAATTATCCATTGCATGACTAGTGGTAGGGCTGGGTACCAAGTGGGGGTACTCACTTGGTATCGGGCCGGAGCGGGTTCGTACCACCATCTCCCGTGTGATCGGCCATGAAGCATATCGTTGCGTTTTGGCTGTAGCAGGAGATAGCTGATTATATTTAATTTCATATCTGTGAAATGAATTGGCGAGCAGCGGCTTGACAATACTCTACTCGGATATATACTCGGTATAGTCGAGTCCATGGGCGACGGTTACCATTTACCATCAGATGAACCGAGGCTCGTCTGCCACAACATCAAATAAAAAGAAAATTTAATAAATTTTCTAACTTTGAGGGTCTTTATGAAAGTGATCATGAATATTGTCACGCGTGCATTTGGTAGGTCCCTACAACATTTTTTTTTTGTGTGGAGATAAAGAAAATACAGATTAGAATAAATATTATACTATTTACTATCTCACGCCATCTCTCTTGCAGGGTAAGCAGAGAGAACAGAATGCCATAGTGCTTTATTCTTGCATACATCTCTCGCTTCCTCAACATTCATAATTCATATACATAATACACGCGTGGCGGTTTCGAAGACTCCTGACTCCACCTTCTTTCAATACATGACCAGGTACGTGAGTCTCGGTCTCACCCTATACCTACATCCTTCCACTTTTGCATTGTATATCTCCTCCCGTTCGTCCGGCATTCTTTCAATAAAAATTATCAAGTTACTCGTTTTAGTGTGTTACTAGGAAATAATATCATAAGCTTTTTGTGTTAAACTGCAAGTTAAGTCAACTCTTTATTACGTATTAAATTCTGTCCGCCACTCCACCCGTGTGGATTTCGCAATAACAACAAAACAGTAACAAACACATAACCTCACTTTCACATTTGTAAAGATGTTTGAATGCATAGTAATACATAGTTCTACATCCTCTTAGCTAAAATCAAAAGCCAAGGGACTAGTCCGAGTAT
This sequence comes from Leucoma salicis, assembly GCA_948253155.1. NCBI lineage: Eukaryota > Metazoa > Arthropoda > Insecta > Lepidoptera > Erebidae > Leucoma > Leucoma salicis. The sequence continues at coordinate 4,458,245 of OX411812.1, forward strand.
AGTTAACACAAGGGAAGGCAGGCGACATGCTCAAGCGACTTGAATGGCGAATTACAATGAGCGTATAAATTAGCCACCAGCGTATTGCGATGTCTCCCTGACGGAGACGACTCAATGACTCCGTGATATATAGCTTTACACAAAGTTACAGTTTTACACGTATTCCATTTATGAATTAAACCTTTGGTTTTAGGCCGCAGTATTTTTTTTTTGTTAAAAAAGGTTAACAGTTATTTTTTTTATTAGTTGTGTTGGCAGTGGAGCCATGGCCCACCTGATGGTAAGAGGTAATCGCCGCTCATAGATATATAGTCGACTCAGTACTAAGACTACTGTCAAACTATAGTCCGTAAACCGATTTTACAGACAACTATTTTTTTTTTTTTATTGCATGTAGTGACAGACGAGCCATGGCCCACCCGCTGGCAAATGGCAACCGTCGCTCATGGACTCAACTATACTAAGAGGATTGTCAAGCCGCTGCTCACCATTTCATTTCTCTGATATGAAATGAAAGAATAAACGGCTATCTCCTGCTACAGCCAAAATGCAACGATGTGCTTCATGGCCTATCACATGGTAGATGGTGGTACTAACCCGCTCGGACCTGATACCAAGTGAGTACTCCCACTCGGCACCAAGCCCTACCACCATCATCTTATCCCGCTACTATATCGGGAACCTGAGATATAATCTAAAAACCAGCTTTTAGATGCGGTAGAGCCGCGAGTAAAGGCAACTAGTCTTATATAGAAAATTAAGAATGGATATTTCCCGTGGACTAAGAATACAAGTGTCACCACCCTATACTTTCTCACGGGTGTCGTACGAGTCGACTAAGGGAAGTAAGCAATTATCACCCATTGCATGACTGGTGGTAGGGCTGGGTACCAAATGGGAGTACTCACTTGCTATTGGGCCCGAGCGGGTTGGTACCACCATCTCCCGTGTGACCGGCCATGAAGTACATCGTTGCGTTTTGGCTGTAGCAGGAGATAGCCGTTTATTCTTTCGTTTCATATCGGTGAAATGAAATGGTGAGCAGCGGCTTGACAATATTCCCGTTATAGTTGACTCCATGAGTTACCATTTACCACCAGGTGAGACTTAGTACGCAATAAAAAAAATTGGCTTCTATTTGCTGACAGAAGCTATGAAGTTCTAATTAGTAAACTTAGAACATGAGTTACAAGGTTCACTATAAGAAGACATCGATAAAAAAACTAGCGGTTATATCTCCAAATAGGTAATGGGCCACTGGTCAATCTAATTTCAGCCAAGGCAGCCATTGGGCATAAGGCGTGTACAGGCACACTTTCTAGATATTTGCCCACTCCCATAATCTCATAGCAATTCGATACGCTCCGAAAAATATCATGGACAGGACCAAAAGATTTGCATGATTCTTGAAACCAGACTACTATTTAGGATATAAAGTCCTAATAAGGTTACTGTGGCTAAATACGCCTGCTGGGCATATACGCCCACTTGCACAACAATAGTTCTCGTTACAATATCAACTGCCTCTGTGGTGCAACGGCAGTGTAAACGACCGCTGATCATGAGGACTCGACTTTGATCCCCGGGTCGCGCAGTGTTATTAAGTTTTTCATAAAAAGAAAATATCTCAGTAGCAGCCCAGAGTTTGGAAATGTGACCGGTAGATGGCAAAAGGCTCGCTCCCTTTTTTTTTTTTTTTTTTGTTATGGCGGGAACAAATGTTCCTAACCGCACACCCCGTCGTTCGGGGCAACGAACAGGGTAGTGTGGGGCCCTCACCCACTAAAGAAACCCGCCGTGTGCCGTCTCTCCGCCTTTGTTGGCGGGCCACTGGAACTATGTTACATTCCTTCGGTGGTCCGCCGGCGGCTTACCCTTTCGGGTACCCTCTACTGAGCGACGCATCCGCACATGGAGCGTCGCACCTTCGCGGGAGGCCTTGCGGGTGGCGGACGTTCCCCGGTCCATCCACCCGCAGCCTCAGCTAGGGCGGCATGAGGCGCAAGTATCTGCGCCTGCGCCGCCCCGGTCGCTGGCGGCGGTTTGGGTCAGCGGAAGAATCCTCCTCCCTAGCCCTCTCCGCCGCTTCCTTCCGCGAGATAACCTCCTCGCAGAAGGCAGCGACCGCGGCCCAATTCCTGTCACTGCCAAGCATCGCTCTGACGACGCTCGGCAGCGAGAGGTCCCTCCCTATTTCCGCGACGAGTTCACGGCGCTGCTCGGCCCAAGCCGGGCACGACTCGAGCGTGTGCCGCGCCGTGTCCTCGTCACAGCCGCAGTGGTGACAGCCCGGAGTCGCTTCCCTCCTTGCGACTATGTGCAGATATCTGCCGAAGCAACCATGCCCCGACAGCATCTGCACGAGTCGGAAGGTAAGGACTCCATGCCGTCGCCCCGCCCACTCCTCCAGCACTGGCTGGAGCGCCCCTACAGTCCAAAGACCGGCCCGGGGCGCCTCCAACCGTGCCCTCCATCTCGCCATGGCAGCTCGGCGGGCGTCGCCCTGCCACCTGGCCACCTCTCTGGGTAGGGGGCGTCCGCCCCCCTCCCGCTCTTGTGACGCCCGCCGATACACTTCAGCGAGCACCTCCGCCTCCAAGTCCCACGGGGGGATTCCGGCCAACGCGCAGGCCGCCTCCGTCGACACCGTGCGGTATCCACGTATGACCCTGGACGCAACGACTCTCTGTGGTCTCCACAGAAGAGCCCTGTTCAGTGCGTCCAGGGACCCCGCCCACACGGGTGCGCCGTACAGCGCCATAGACCGGACCACCCCCGCGTAAAGCCGTCGGCACGCATTGTTGGGTCCGCCCATATTCGGCATGAGCCGTGCAAGGGCGGACGCTGCGCCGATTAGCCTCGGGGACAGTTGGCGGAAGTGCTCGCGAAAGCGCCACCGCCCGTCCAGCACCAGGCCCAGATACTTAATCTGGGCCTGCACCCCAATCTGGACCCCGTCCACTGTGATTGAGGCGCCAGCAGGTGGCCGACGTCGGGGCCCATGGAAAAGTAGGGCCTCCGACTTGTCCAGGGCCACCCTAAGCCCCAGCGCCCCGATCCTCCTGACCACCTCCGAGGTCCCTAAGGTGGCCAGGAACGCCGCTTCCTCGAAGTTTCCACCCCGGGCCACGACCAGCGTGTCATCCGCATAGCAGATGACCGCCAGCCCGGGGGGGAGCCGACAGCGCAACACCCAGTCGTAACCGATGTCCCACAGGAGCGGCCCCAGGACCGAACCCTGTGGGACACCGCACGACATGGGTCTCCTCACAACGTCCCCTATGCGGCTCTCATAGACGACGCTGCGGCCCTCTAGATAGTCCGCCACCAGCCGCCTCAGGTATACAGGCACCCCGTGATACCGGAGCGCCTCCCTGATGCAGCTGAATGGCAGACTATTAAATGCGTTGGCGATGTCAAGCGACACCGCCAACAGCATTTCTCCGCCGTTGACGACCGCCGCGGCCACGGCCCTCAGACGCATGATCGCGCTGACTGTCGAACGACCAGCTCGAAAACCGAACTGGGCGTCCGACAAGTCGGGCCCGACGTCGCGCAGGTGCTGGACAATGCGGGCAGCGAGGATTCTCTCCAGCATCTTACCCGCCTCATCCAGCAGCACGATGGGCCTGAAGGCCCCGACCGAATCCGGCGTTCGTCCCGGCTTCGGCAGGAGTACCAGCCTCCCCTCCTTCCAGCAGTCAGGGAACCGTCCGGACACCAGGCACGCGTCGAACAGTCCCCTGAGGCGAGGCTCCAGGTGGTCCAGAGCCAGGGCCAGAGCCCGGGCAGGTATCCCGTCCGGGCCGGGGCGGTGTTCTTGGAACGAATTCGCGCAACAGCCGCCCCCATTTCCGACGCAGTGACGGGTGGTACACTTAAGTCAGCCTCCCGGTCGCTATCTGGCGGTGCCATGACCGGGTGCGCGTGCTCCACCCGTCGTGGGAATAAGCCCTCGACCACCTCGGTGAGGAGGCCGGGCTGAAGGGTCTCTGTGAGGGGAGGGCCCTGGGTGCGGAGCTTGTTCAGCGCCGCACGGTACGGGCGACCCCAGGGGTCACGATTGAGACCGTCCAGCATCTCCTGCCTTTTCTCTGTTTTGGCGCGACAGATGGCCAGCTTGAACTCGGCTCGCGAAGTGCGGTACGCCTCGTACAGCCGGTCCTCCCGCTCCCCATCGCGGTTGCGCCGCCGACTGCGGGTATAGGACCTCCGGGCACGAATGCACGCTGCACGGAGGTCCGCCAGCTCCTGGGACCACCAGTAGAGCCCTTATAGGCTCGCTCCCTAATACGTGTGGTATGTTAAACCTAGCTGGCGAACCGTGGGTGTGTAATACACCTCTGCCAACCCCTTCGGGGCACACAGGCGTGATGCTGTTTTCATGTTTTTTGTTACAATGAGCTGAAGTTTTGATAAATAGTTATAAGGGGTTAAATAATTTATACTATTATAAAACGGTAACAGAGCTATTGTCTCTACATTTGAGATATATGAGAAGAAAATCTATATTAGGCTTTTTGGGAATCGTAGTACACTAACACTTTTTTAAATGTTTATCTGTTTGTTTATTCTCATCGCACATCAACCAAATACACACTGAACACAACAAACGACTGAACGTATTTTGAAGCTTTATTTTGTTGGATTGCTCTTGATTAGACTTAAAACCTGGCTTACTACTGCTATATCTGTGATATAACAAGAAAAAACTAGCTTTTGGCTACAACGGAGCCCGAGGCAACGCTAGTTGATAATAGGAATAGGCTACAGAATAAAAAAGAAGTTAGTATAGAAAAATATCGTTATGAATACAGTGATAGCCATATATGCAAAAACAGTGGTATCAAGTTCGATTCCGAGTCCAAGGTACAGACCTCACACGGTGTACAACTGTGCCTATTCGAGATTTTTCGAAATTATGTGTGTATTTTTACAAATTAAGAAAACGGTTGAAATAAAATATAAATAAATAAAATTGAAGTGTCTGTTGTCAAAATATCAGCTTTTCACTTAACCACCACACAGACGGTGGAGTTGTTTAGGTACCACCTGACTGTTCTGGGCTCGATTTCCATATAGGACAACTCTTTCTGCAATTCACAAATCGTTGTTGTGAGTCTGGGTGTAATTTGCGTGATATTGTATGTTTGTAAAGTCCCCCGCGATATAAGGACTATTCCTGAGTGCAAAGTGTACTCTTAAAAAAACATGCGGGGCAATCTTTGGGGACTGCCGATAGAAGTGAAAACTAAGTAACTTGTGAATTGTGTCGTCAAGCTATTAGATTATTATTTTTTAATTATTTTTGGTTTGTAAAGAAATGTGAACGACCAATTAATTGGACATTAACATTTCTTAGGTATCGACGATACAATTCACAAGTTACTTAGTTTTCACTTCTCTCGGAGCGTTGAGATTGACAATGACGCGAATTCCATGATTTTTGTTCACCCAAAAAGTACTCAACGCGCCTAAAGAAGATCGGAGCGTTCGGTGACGATAACGCGAGTTCCATGATTTTCAACCGACTTCGAAAAGGAGGAGGTTCTCGATTCGGCTATATGTTTTTTTTGTGTGTTTGTTACGTAATTATTCCGCCAATTATGAATTGATTTCAATGATTCTTTTTTTGTTTGCGAGGCCCTACATCAGAAGTAGTTCCATTAAAATGTTATCAAAATCAGTTTAGCAGTTTATAAAAAATCAACACAAAATATAAAAAATTGCACCAGCACATACATCGATGATATTGCTTCGTTTACTTCGAAACTTCACTGTTCAACGCGCCTAAAGAAGTTTTCACTTCAAAAAATAATTTTAATCTTGAGAATTACTTAGAACGTAACCTATTAGGTGATTATCACAAAAAGGAAATGTTATGTGTAGACATTATTCATATATTATTGTCTAGGTCACCTAGTGCAATAACCCGTAGTCCGGATTCATTTACCAAAACCCATTTAATTAATTTCACCTATATAATATTCTAAGCTGGTATGTGACATAGCCATCTACTATCACAGACCCAAGTTATATGCAGCATTATGTCACGGACAGTTACGCGAATATAATTTAAAGTATCATGCCAGGGGGCCAGGCTGTATATTACGTGGGGCTATTAAATAAAAGCTGTAGGTAATCAGAGTTCAGAAAGCTGTCGATTAATCTATGAAGGTTTAGTACCTGATTTTGTGCCGCCTACATCAGCTACCTGCAAACGGTAGAGGAGGCTTGTCTTGTATTGGCATTTAAAATTTGTGAATAAAATCTGTTTTATTTTTTATAATAATAAATAATGAAATAGCAAATGTTTTTATTCTTTAATTTTTTATATAAAAAAATATGCAATAGCATATCGTGGCAGATGAGGCACAGCCCACCTGATGGTAAGTGGTAACCGTCGCTCATGGACTCAACTATACCGAGAGTATTGTCAAGCCGCTGCTTACCATTTCATTTCACAGATATATATGAAATGAAAGTATCAGAAGAAATATATCCAGCTACGACCAAAACGCACCGATGTGCTTCATGACCGGTCACAAGGGACATGGTGGTACAAACCCGTTCGGGCCCGATAGCAAGTGAGTACTCTCACTTAGTACCCAGCCCTACCACCAGTAATGCAATGGGTAGAAATGCTTACTTCCCTTAGTCACCTCGTACGACATCCATGGGAAAGAATGGGGTGGTGACACTTGTATTCTAAGTCTGTAGGCTCTAATTGTCTTTTTTGTGTTATTTTCTATATATATTTTCTTGTACCTTTGAAAACGTGAAGACCTTAAAATCCACATAAAGACCGGCTGTAATTAATTTTCATTGCTTATTCTTACATTAGAGGCACTATAAGTTCTTGCTGATTCTTACATACATCTTTACAGGCACTATAAGCAAGTGTTCCTAATATAATCAATTAATTGAATAATTAAAATATAATTGATATATATAAAATATAATTTGGCGTGATAAGTATATTTTGTGATAAGTAAGTAAGTAAAATATAATGATAAAAATTTACTTGTTTCTGATTTATTCATTTGTATTCACCCAACTACCTATCTGGATGCTAAATTTGAACTTTCTAGGTCATCTGGAACTGGGTTAGAGTTTTCATCTATAGATCAGTCATTGATAAAAATTACTATTTTTGGACGTTAATATCTAAGAAAAATGTGATGAGGAAATTCGGTATTTCTAGAAATAGTACGGTAGCTCAGTGGATTAGAGCACTTCCCTGGAAAGGAAGGTCTCCCTGTGACTATGAATGCTGTAAAGTATTCAAAATGTTGGGATAGTAGAAATTCAAGTAAACGCGATAGATTACGTAAATTTAGTTTCATTTCATAATGTGTATCATTCGCGTAAATATCAGGAAGTATCATAAGTATAAGGCATAAATTGTTCAAACAGCGACACATCTAGTAACTTAATATAAGAACATTGCCAGTTCGTAGCAACCCTGCTATACATTTGAAGTCGATATCCTCGTAAATTGAAGATAAATTAATTTTATAATGTAAATATAGTGTAAATATATATTTTACACAGGCATTTAATTGTTGAGACGTGAGACTTGAAAGGCCAAGAAGTGGTTAAGTCAATATTTATAACTTGATTGACTTATACAGCGTTAATGAAAGTAAATTTACGAAGTTATTGGTTGTACACATGTATAATAGTGGATTTCAGATAGGTTGCCCAGTGAGAAACGTGACAATTAACAGTTTTGAGAGCAGTCTTATGCACTTAATGGCAAATTGATAATATTTATTTAAATAAACAAGGTTTGTAATGAGTTTTTGTTTTCTTTCCCATTCGGTATTGACACTAGACAGATTTATTTTATTTATTTATTTACAAGAATGTAGAGCAAAGTAGGTAGTCAGTAACATAAGGTTCAGATACATTCTACCATAATAAATGGTGTGCGAAAATAAAATGGTACTTAATTGTTTATTAATTTTTTTTTTAACTGTTTCCAAACTAAGGCTAATGCTTGTGATAGGTACCAAATTACGGATATAATACATATATTACTTTTTTTTTGTAAATACATACATAGAAAACACCCAGACGCAGTATCAATATCTGTGTTCATCACACAAATAATTGTCCTGAGTGGGAATCACCGAACCCACGATATGTATGTACATACGATAGTAAACTATAATAATCTCTAAAATTAATGATTTAATTCGATATGTATACATGATATTATGTTTAAGACCAGTGTGCATCTCAAATAGGTGTATAGATTTTTGATTGGTATTTTCTTTTTCTTCTTTAATTTTATTTTTTCCAGACTAGTGATATTACTAATACTTACCAATATTTTAAGCCAATATTCTGCATCAATACTTGTCGCACAGTGCTGGTCTATTCACAATTGAATTAACAATTAGACTCTACCCTATTAAAGAGAAACAAATCGCTGACAATAATATTAGTACTTTTGAAATAAGGAAAAACATCCAAACTCGTATCGCACAAACGTCTGTATCAAATTCATAGATTGGTAACAAAATCACTATACAATTTATGGAGTGTTTCTCAATTTTTACACTTTTTATTTGTGTTTACATACTATTTCATTCCAATTATAACAAGTTCTCGTGTTCTACAAAAGTGTAATACCTACCTATACACTTGTTCGTAGACAATAAAATCCTAATTATTATAAAGCTATAACAGAGCTGTGTCTGTACATTTAAGATATTTGAGAAGAAAACGGCTATATAAGCGCGTCGGAACATAAAATATTTTTTTTTTTACATTTATTGTCTGTTTGTCGGTTTATCTGTTTGCCGGTTTTGATGCAACTTTTTTATTTGATAGCTCTTGATTAGACTTTAAAACTGGTATACATTTTATCTCGCTACTATATCGGGAACCTGAGATACTTACTTACTATCACGCCATTTCCCTTGCGGGGTAGGCAGAGAGAACAGAGTGCCAAGAGGCTCTATTCTTGCATACATCTCTCGCTTCCTCAACATTCATAACTCTCTTCATACACGCTCGCCGGTTTCGGAGACTCCTGACTCCACCTTCCTTCAATACATGACCAATGTGGTCTAGGATATAACCTGACCTGAGATATAACCTAAAAACTAACTTTTAGCTGCAGCGGAGCCGCGGGCAAAGGCTAGTCTGTAGTAAAATTGACTATATTTTCCTATAGTCTTAGAGAACATGATCGAATACAAGTATTATGTATAATTCATAAACATTTAATACATATTCTACTCGTCCTACATATTATACTAAACAACATCGATAAAGTTTACACAAAATATTCCGAACTAACGGCTGCCATCATATCGAACACGACGCGTACAATGGCACGCGTGCACCAAACAGATTTACTGTCCGATTGAATACTTAAACGGTGTGAGTGCGGTGTTACCTTGTTTAATATTTACTAGCCTCGAGACTTAATGCATTTAGTACATACGAAAATATATCTATGATGTTTGTATGACCATAATAAGGGCAAAAATCTAATGTTATAAGTGCGAGTTGGAGTCAGGAGAGTACTTTATGTAATAGAGATTACTTCTAAGGAGTATAGGTATGTGTGGTAAAGGATCCTGATTTTTTACCGCGGGTGTCGTACGAGGGGACTTTTTTTTATTGCTAATGATGGCAGACCAGCCACAGCCCACCTGATGGTAAGTGGTAACCGTCGCTCATGTACTCAACTATACCAAAAGTATTGTCTAGCCGCTGCGCACAATTTCATTTCTAAGATATGAAATGAAAAAATAAGCGGCTATCTTCTGCTACAGCCAAAACACTGATGTGCTTCATGACCGGTCACACAGTAGACGGTGGTACCAACCCGTTCGGGCCCGATAGCAAGTGAGTACCTACTCTCACTTGGTACTCAGCCCTAACACCAGTAATGCAATGGGTGATAGTTGCTTACTTCCCTTAGTCGCCTTGTACGACACCCGCAGGAAAGGATGGGATGGTGGTGGTTGTATTCTTAGTCCGTCACCACACGGCTTAAGCGACTAAGAAAAGTAAACAGTTATCGTCCATCTTCTTCCGTATGACCCACCTATAGCAACTCGGTGCGTTTTAGTTGTAGCGAGATTCCATCCTCGAAATGAAACGGTGAGCAACGGCTTGACAATAATATTAGTATTGTTGAGTCTATGAGCGGAAGTTATCTACCATTTGCCACTAAATGGGACGTGGCTTTTTTCATAATCATACTTACTTAATATTATAAATGTGAATGTAAGTTTGTTTGTTACGCTTTCACGCAAAAACTGCTTAACCGATCATCATGAAACTTTGTACACATATTCTTGGAGGTATTAGAAGTAACATAGGATACTTTATTTTTTTGCAAAAGATAAAAACATTGTTTGTCATTTTAAGGGTTGCTTTATTTATTTTTATGAAATTCCTCGCGGACGAAGTCGCGGGTAACAACTAGTAAGTAATAATGGAAGGATGAGGAACGTGATGCAATAATCAGATTTGGTTACTCGTGATGACGAATATAATAAAAACACGACATGATGTAAACAAAATAAAAAACTGTAATTTCGAAAAACTAGTTTTATTTTAGTAAAACATGCACCATGTCTTTGAAAATGGTACCATTAAATATATTACTAAATCAACAAATTAATAACAATGATTCTCTATAATTAAATAACATTAAAATGTCGTAGACATTAATTAATCATCTTAGGGAGACACCATTGGAAGTTAGGTCTAAAAATACGGGTATGGCAGAGAACTGTGTGCAGGTGATCAACTTTTTATCCTTCTTTTCTGGCAGAAAGTTCCAGATGTACAAGTCTTCGCTTCTTGTAGCTGTCGCTGGCAATATGAAAAAAAATCTTAGATTTTTATTTGCTGTAGAATTCGAAACCTCATTAAAAAGGTTTATATACTATTTTGAAATTAGAGGAATAGAAAAAAGTACTCCGGGTGGGTTAGGATTATATCAATATTATATAAATCCATCCATCCATTAGCCTTTCAACGTCCACTGTTGGACATAGGCCTCCCCAAGAGAACGCCACAACAAGCGGTCCCGTCATGGGGGATAATACCGTAATCACCACGCTTGGCATGCGGGTTGGCGATCGCAGTGGATGTTGTTAATACTCGAGGGAGTGCTGCTGCCCACTCCCCCAGATTCCCTTAGTCGGCTCTTACGACTCCCGTGGGTAGAGAGGGGTGGGACAATTCTAAAGCCGGTCCCACACGGCAGGCAGCAATATTATATAAAAGGAGGGGATAATCATTTGATAAAAAAATAAGGACGATCTCGCAGAGCGACAGAAAAACAGGCTACTAGAGTAATAATATACAAGATAAAGAGGAACTTATAGGTTCGAGTGTCAGATGGCGGAGTGATTTTGAGATCCCGTGATCCACAAATGGTTGTTTGGAGTCTCGGTGTACTCTGTGTTTGCAAAATTATAAGTTTGAAGCCCCCCGCGATATGAGGATTATTCCAATATTTAGAACAGCCCTTGAGGAGTGTCATAAGCTATATAATAAACTAGCTTCGGTCCATGGCTCGGTGGAGCCTGCGGTGGCAGGCAAAAGCTAGTTTAGTACAAAAATAAAACATAGTAAGCCAGCTTATTCTTGTTCTAATTTATTCCATTGGAAGAGACATGGGTTCAATCGTGATAGGTAGGAAAAGAGAACGGGTTCTTACCAAGTTTACTTCCATCCGGACTGAATACCATAGATCTGACGCGATCAAATCCCGGTCGTCCCTCGCCTGATTGATCTACCACAGTGTCGGGGTCGCTCATCACCATCAGTTGAGAACAATCGTTAAGCTCCTCATCTAATTATATTTAATTGTAAAAACAAGGAAAATACAAATTATAATTTGTGAATAAGGAAAAAGAGTATTTTAGTACGAGCGGGAATCGAACCTGCGTCCCTTCCTTTCCGGGTAAGTGCTCTAATCCACTGAGCAATCGTACTATTTCTAGAAATACCGAATTTCCTCATCACATTTGTCTTAACGACCAACGCTATCTATTGGCAATGCATTTACATGCATTCGTCCAATAAAAAAAAATCACGCCATCAAATAGTATGAATTTTAATTGCAAAATTTAACTTACTACATTGGATGAATGCACGTAAATGCATTGCCAATAGATGGGGTTGGTCATTAAGACAAATGTGATGAGGAAATTCGGTATTTCTAGAAATAGTACGATAGCTCAGTGGATTAGAGCACTTCCCCGGAAAGGAAGGGACGCAGGTTCGATTCCCGCTCGTACTAAAATACTCTTTTTCCTTATTCACAAATTATAATTTGCACGTTAAGAGTAGCTGAGCATGTCAAGTGCTAAAATATAAATCAAAACAAGGAAAATACCTATTTAATAATGAAGAGAATTATGTTTAGCTAGTCTTTGCCCGCGGCTACAAAAACGTTAGTTTTTAGGTTATATTTCAGGTTCCCGATATAGTAAAATGCATGTAGTAGTTTTTCCGTGATGTGCGAACGAACAAATAGACAGACAATAATCTAAAAAATGTTTTGTGTACAGATACGCTATATCCTAATACAGTAATTTTTTTTCTCAAATATCTTAAATGTACAGACACAGCTCTGTTACAGCTTTATAATAGTTAGGGTTAGGATGTAAGTATCAAGAAGTATACAAAAAAGCAAGCATTGCTTCTTATAGCATGAATGGGCCAGCTCGACCGCGAAAAAACCACCCTCTCACAGGAGGTCAGCATTAACAATAAGAACCTTTTTTATCCAACGTGGGTGGTAAAAAATCTTATAGTCCACCTGCTATCAGAAGATATTCTTAAGGTACTCAAGCGGCGCCTAGCCAAGCTATTGAAATATCTTAGAATTGACTACTTCACGCTGTGGCCGACTATTTCATAAAATAGTTAGGTTAAATTAGGTATAGTAGTCACAACGGATCTTTGTGTCTTTGAACTTAGGTACAGAGTAAGAAGTGGGGATATTGACGGATTTATACGATTAGTGCTGACCAATTCAAATGTTATTACTCGATTAACAAAAGAATCGAATGAGATCATAATGTTTTCAAATCTAATTTTTTAGGTTCTATTTATTATTTTTATATTCAATAAAAAGTATACGAGCGATTTGAGTGAATAAGTTTTAATCTAGATATAGAAGATGTGGATCTTTTAGTACTATCGATAAATAATGTGTATGATTATTGATTACAATTGTTAAATTATAATCGAACATTTTTCGATTAATGTAAACTGTAGAAAACGCACATTATGCCTTGCGACACAAAAATAACTAATGCGCAGTATCTTGCAGCCAACTTCAGAGACACAAACATCCATTGTGACTACTGTAAGGTTTCATCAAATGGTCAGCCACGTCATTAAGTGATAATTAAATGATGCATTACCTGTATTCCACAAGCTCAATACTAGTTCCCCAGTTCTTTTGCTAAAGAGCATAGTGTCGATGCAGTATCGTTGTGTGCCTATCATACGTTTGCGCACGTTCCCGGACGGAGCGTGCCACATTGCGATGCGAGCGTCCAGGCTCGAAGTCAGAGAGCCGATAGCTAGAAGCGCACTGCGCCAGGGATGCCAGGTTAGAGCCTGTAAAAATATCTCTATAGTTAAGCACATAAATAGGTTATAATCGGGATTAATACATGTCATAGAGTACCTGCTTTTTTCTGGTAAATGACTTTTGCACGCTTTATAAGCGAAGCGTTGATGTGGGTACTACTCTCGTTTCATGCAGAACAACTGATTTTTCAAACTTAAAATGTCTCTATTTATCATATATTTATTGCATATGGTAGCAGACTTGCCACGGCCCACCTGATGGTAAATTGTATCCGTCGCTCATGGACTCAACTATACCGGGAGTATTGTCAAGCCGCTGCTGACCATTTCATTTCACAGATATGAAGTGAAAGAATAAACGGCAATCTCCTGCTACAACCAAAACACACCGATGGGATGAAGCACATCCAGCTGGTCAGACTGGAGTTGGTGGTACCAACCAGCTCGAGCCCGACAGCAAGTTTGGTGTACTTTGCTAAATAATAAAAATGAAGTTTGTAATGTCTAAATAACAACTTTTTACTAAATATATACGAGAGTTTATACGCTCTACCTATAACAAAACACCAATTATTAAAGTTTTTGTCTGTCTATTTATTCCCGGTAATCTCCGGAACGGCTGGACCGATTTGAACGGGACTTACACTTGTAGATAGCTGTTGTTACAGGGCGTAACGTAGGCTACTTTTATTTTGAAAAATTAAGGTACCGCGCGAACATAAAAGCCATGAAATTGTGAATGAATACCATTCCGGAACGCCTGGACCGATTTGGGCGAGACTTTTACGAGCAGATAGCTGTTGTTATAAGGAATAACTTAAGTTACTTTTATTTAAAAAAAACAATATACCGCGGGAAAAAATAAAACCTATGAAATTGTGAATGAATACTGATTCAAATCGTATACATCGAGTATTCATCCACGGCTAATCTCCTGAACACCTGCACTGATTTGGATTGGATGGCATTCCGGCACGAGTGGAGGTGAGACACTAGCAACTTCTTACTTACTCCGGCCTACTGAGCCTTTTTTGGCTGAAAATCCCAATAAATTTTTGGTAGCCTGACACGGGATCGAACCCGAGTCCTCATAATCTGTAGCCGCATATACTACGGCCAGACCACCAAGTCAGTGCCGTCAAGATTTTAGCATATTAGGTCTTTACCTAAGAAATTGCCATTCTGCAGTACTTAGTTATTCTGTGGTACTGGTAATTCTAATTTCAAAATAATTTTATTTAAAAAAAATGTACCTAATTCTTTTTCCAAAAGTATTAATTTGTTTATTTATTAGTGATATGTTTTCATCGCATTTGAATCTTTTTCGTCATCATTGATACCTACGTAAAAAATTACCTATCGTTTAAATATGGTAATAACAAAAAATAAATTACTTTTACAATCAAGTCAGACTTCAGGCAGGCGAGGGATTGTAGCTGCGGCCAGGTCAACAGGAGGATGTTTACATCGTTGATAGCCGTTGCAGCTACATAGCGAGCATCAGGCGACACTCGGACCATGAGGATTGGGCCACGGGACTTCCTGTCGTAGTTAATCACCTCGGCGTTATACGTGAATGCGGTTAAAGTTCCTCGGGAGCAGCCCCTGCGGAATATCATTATTTGGGATTTTTATAACGTATTCTATTTTTAAGAAGAAATATTTCATATTAATAGTGTATTTGTCATGAATCTACCGGTCGTTGTGCACTAATCAATTGACATAATTACCTCTTGAGGTAATTATGGTAGCTTTTTTTGGAAAGGTAGGAAAAGCTGTATCTACCACACACCCTGTTATTCTGGGAAATGAGCAGGTTATCAATATCTTCAACCGCCGTATGCGGTTTCTCCGCCTGCCTAAGTTAAGTCCGAGCATTTCCAGGGCTTAGATATCGAGTTCTATGCCTAGTTTATATGTTCTTTTTTTTTAAAATTATACTTCTTTTTTACGACTTTTACGATGCGCGCGCATACCGTCACGAAAAACCGACACCCTGAAGTTTGCTATAGTCAACATTCTAGTTCTTTTTGTGATATTTAAATAAACTTTATTTAACTAGATATTGCGTTATAATAAAACTTTCAATGTAATAAATACCTTTTTTCTATTGTTAGTGTCGTTTTTTCTACAAACGTAGAATAAGGCGTAAGATAAAATTTTTGAAAAGATTTTTATCTTGTTACGCCAAAGAAGTATAACTTCTAACACGTGTACATAAGTACAAACACTTTTTTTTTGTTATTTTTTTTTTGGTTGGGCGGGAAAAAAATTACCTAACCGCACACCCCGTCTTTCGGGTTAACAGCGAACAGGGTAGTGTGGGGCCCTCACCCACTAAAGAAACCCGCCGTGTGCCGTCTCTCCGCCTGTGTTGATGGACCACTGGTATTATGTTGGATTACTTCAGTGGTCCGCCGGCGATCTCTCTCCCTAGTCTAAGGTCGACTGACGGCGCAAGTCACACACTGCTTACTTCTTCAAAATGAGGTGTGTACTTGGTATAAAATTATCATTCTCGGGTCAGCTCGGTGAAGGAAAACATCGTGAGGATGATGTAGGATGAGGATGTGGTCGATGAGCCTGTGCTGTGTGAAATCTGACTCTTATGATCCTGGGTGGCGGACTTCGGCATAAATCCTTTTCACTCTAAAACCATTTCCTTGCTAAGCACTAGAAAATTTCAATTTGCTTTATTCAGTTTAGAACAATAAATATTCCCAAAATATTAAAAAAAATAATGTGGTTATTTCTGAAGAAAAAAACTTACGTGATGAAAGCATTTCCAGTGGGGCTCCAGTCCAAGGCTGTGATGGAGCAAAAGTACGGTGGCTGACTATGACAATGACAATTTCCAAGGGCAACAAGCTTACACTTCTCAGTACTGTGCACTTCCACAGCTGTTGTGTCTGTACCTAGCTGTATAGGAAAGAGGTGTTTAGGCTAACTGTGCGTCAAATATCTAAAATGTATGATTTTAATCTTAATAAATAAATATTCACGGACCTTTTCACACAACGTCTAATTTATTTTAATAAATAAATATTCACGGACCTTTTCACACAACGTCTAATTTATTTTAATAAATAAATATTCACGGACCTTTTCACACAACGTCTAATTTATTTTAATAAATAAATATTCACGGACCTTTTCACACAACGTCCTCTGGTCCCAAACTAAGCTTAACGCTTGTGCTATACCAGATTACGGATATAAGTAATACATATACTACTTTTTTTTTGTAAATATATAATAGATAGAAAACACCCAAACGCATAAATATCTGTGTTCATCACACAAATAATTGTTCTGAGTGGGAATCGAACCTCGAACCCATGAACTCGTGCACGGAAGTCGGTTACACTACCGACTACGCCACGAGGCCCATCAAAATCGTTGCAAGTTACAATGATCTCTACGAAGTTAATCAACTACCATTAGTAGTAGGTATTAACGACTGAAGCAGGTTGTGAACTCAATATAAAAGTTCAAATTATTTGTGAATGAGGAAAAAGAGAACTTTAGTGCGAGCGGGAAATAGTATGAATTTTAATTGCAAATTTATGCATGTAAATGCATTCCGATAGATGGCATTGGTCATAAAGACAAATGTGATGAGGAGATTGGGATGGCCGAAAGGTCGGTGCGGTAGCTCTTTGGCTTAGAGCACTTTCCTGGATTGGAAGGGACGCGGGTTCGATTCCCGCGCGCACTAAAGTTATCTTTTTCCTCATTCACCAATAATTTGTACTTTAAAAAGTAGCTCAGCATGTCAAATGCTAAAAATATAGATCAAAAATCAATATAAAAGTGTTCTAAGAAGTGCTGAGATGGAATACTTGTATACTTTTGTTAAAATGAGGCCACACAATCGGGAGCGGAGCATTGCAGCAACGTCAGCGCGTAGCAGAAATGATTGTTTCCATAGTTTTATATAACACCAACCTCATTTTAATATCGCGGTAACGAAGCGGCACCAAAATTCCCTAAAAGCCAGTATAGCTGAGTACAAACTGTTTGTTATATTTTTTAAAACTGTATCATAATCGAAAACAAACTAATAATTTGTGATTTAATGAATATGAATATACTAGAAAACTCATTGTTGTTATAACTGGTTTTGATTTCCGATTCATGTAATTTTTTTTTATAATAATGGGTGGCAAAGAAGTTACCGTAGCCTATTGACGCTAGCAACAAGAACACCATAGGCATCGCTCGCGCGTCGCCATCTCCAACGTAAGGGATAGGAGGTGGATAGGAAGGATAATAAGGAGAGGATAGGTAGGGTACTAGGGAGTCTCTCACTCACCATACGAAACACAGTACGAGTAGGAGTAACTACCGTTGTTACACGCTGATCCTTTGTGAGAGGGTGGTACTTCCCCGATCGAGCCGGCCTATGCTAGGATAAGCAAGCCTACCACTAGAAAAAAATCCAATTAGTGTGAATATAGTTGTTTAACTCATCTATGTACGGTACTCACGGCCAGCAGTTTTCCATTTGGATCAAACTTGCAACACTGTATTACAATGTTTGGTCCAATGAAGCCTCTGGTGGTGCGACCTTGTGTTTGCCAGCTCCAATAATAGTAACTATTCCCGAGTGCCGCGACCAGGATATTCGTGCTGGACCAGTCCACCAGTTCTGGAACTAGTTGAAATATATTTAATAGTCCATATAACGCATCATCAGTGCAGGATAGCCTAATGGTACCACCGAAGGGATGTAACATAGTTCCAGTGGCCCGCCAACAAAGGCGGAGAGATGGCACACGGCGGGTTTCTTTAGTGGGTGCAGGCCCCACACTACCCTGGTCGTTGCCCCTAACGACAGGTTGTGCGGTTAGGAATATTTTTTACCGCCTAAATAAAAAAAAAAGGATAGTCTAATGGTAAAACCAGGGACTGCAAAGACAATGGTATCGAGTTGACTCCCCAGTTCAAGGTCATCTGAATTTTCCAGATGTTTCGAGAATATGTGTGTATTTTTACTTTACAAATTATCACTGCTCGGTAGAAGGAAAACTTCGTGAGGAAAACTGCCTGATAGATTTTCTTGACGGCTTGTGAGACAACACAGCCAACCTGCACTGGGCTAGCGTGGTAGAATACGACCTGGATCCCTCTCACTCTAAGAAGAAACTCATGCCCAATAATGGGAGAGTAACGGGTTGATTTATTTTTATATTTCTTTTAGATATCTTTACGATCCACTCCATATATCGGAGAACTTAATTTACCCTATTTCAACCCAGCGAGAGACGAATAAAAAAAAAGTAGCCTATATCATAATTTTTTTGTTTAAGCTTACTCTAATAAAATCACCAGAATCAATTCAGTGAAGCCGTGAAAGCCTAAAATACTTTAGAAAATCCAAAAGTGCACGCCTCATAATCTTCATTTTTCACAATAAAATTGATTATTTGATAAGTACCTAACTAATAATGTATTGGTCTTACTAAGTAGTTTTCAATAAATCATATAGATAGCGCTAATTTCAAAAAGTACTGTGATTTTCATACGCCATCTAGCGCTATTTTTAAGAAGTACTTCTATATTGGTCTATAGAAATGGTTCTCATGAAATAAGGATTGCACTTTGCACGTGCACTTTTGGATTTTCCAAATATTTAATATTAGTATGGATTCAATAATTATAATTCAATTATTTACAGGTTGCGCCACTATACGTCGGCAAATCAAGGATGCTGTCAAGTGAGGATAGATACGTCTTTCGTCTTGGTACACACGGCCAGAGCTGCACACAGTCTTCCTCTTTGAGCTTTGAATGGGGCTCCATGTCCATTGGCTCCAGGCCAAACGCTGAAGCTATATGACTAGCGTACCTTTTTTGTTGCTGGTACTTTATGCTCTGTGAATAAAAAAAAACAGATCCAAATCTATCGTACGCTTCACTCCTATATTAGTAGGCAGAGGTGTAATACACACCCACGATTCACCAGCTATGTTGAAGTCCCAAGTAATAGGGGGCCAGCCTATTGCCGTCTACCAGGCACATTTCCAAACTTCGGGCTGCTACTGAGAATTTTTCTTTTTACGAAAAAGCTCAATAACACTGCCCGACCCGGGGATCGAACCCGAGACCTCATGATCAGCAGTAGCTTATACTACCGCTATGTGATATGACACAACAGATTCTAGTGTCCACACAATTATCCATTGCAGCGATGTTATAAGGGGCGATTTACATTTATGTATAAAAAAAGAGAAGATCCACAATTATGCACTAAAAGTTGTTCACTGTAAATGAGTGCAGATTACGCTTTCCTGCACTCATTTCGATTAGTGTTGTTTCGACAGTTACCCGTTGTCTTAGGTGAACGACAAACATGTTAAATACGAGACGCGACGCGACACGAAAATATCAAATAGAGAGTATAGTCGCTCACCTACGACAACGGGTTATAGTGTATTATCTATGGTTTCGACGCGCGAACATGCCTAAAAATCTCTTGAAAAACTAAACAACTGTCTCTTTTTCTCTCATTCTTTCTGAATAGTTTCATTACACTCACGCATGCAGTTAAAAGTTGTTACTATTTCATAAAATTAATGCGAAATGACACAATTGTGTATCCTTAATTTAAGGTCAATAGGCAAATATGTTTTCTTCTATTTTTGTTGTCATAGAAACAAGATACCTACTTATGTACGAGTATAAACTATCTTCATTACGACTTGCACGGATTACCGTTGTAGTGTTACATTGTGTGTACTCATAAATTTTAGTGTTGTTAATTTAACTATTACTAAGTATTATAATGAAGTTTAGTGAATCATGTATAGCTTTTAGTTAGGGCATTAGGGCCATTATTCATAAAAATACATTAAAACTACACTGATTTAAAACTGTAAACTGACAGATTATTATTTGTTACTTTCTGACAATGTTTTATTGTACTTTGTTAAAAACACTGCACAGATGGCGGAGTGGTTTAGATACCAGCCTCACGCTCGAGTGTTGTGGGTTCGATTCCCACACAGGACAACTCTTTGTGTTATCCACGAAGGTTGTTCTGAGTCTGGGTGTACTTTGTGTCCGTGAAATTGTAACAAGCTCCGCAATAAAAACATTAATTTTCAAAATTGTTTTATAAGATATAATGTAATTTTAGTTATAAAGATTATATTAAATTGTAATAAATTGGCAATTTAAAAAAGTGGCCCATGAGTTTCTTGCCGGGTTTACTACGGAATGCGGCCGCTTGTGGCGATTGCAATCGCCACTTTGTTATTGCGGTTGCAGTCGCCTCAGGCGCTCGTGTTAATTATTTTAATTATTAGTGTATTATTGACGATTTTAAGTGCTACTTAATAGGCCTATGAAATAAAGATATTTTTGAATTTGAATTGAATTTGAATTTGATAAAAGGAATATTCCTTAATACGTCGTCGTTCGTCTTAAAAAAAGGGGTCAAAACTAAAATACGTACAAACTGTGCTATTTATAGAACTGTGTTATTTTTTATGAATAAGAGGGAAACAATATTTAGGATGTCAAACTTTCAAACACTTAATATTGGCATTTTGATATTTTTATATATTTTTAAGCATTTGACATGCTTAGTCATATACACAAAGCGCGAAAATGTGAAATCAAAAATAAAAGTCACAAGCAGGATTTGAACCTGCTTCGTCTGGAAAACCAAATAGGATGAAGTTCGACCGACAAAGTTCGGACTGTACTTCCACGCTAGGTGTGTATAAGTGTGTTATTCAGTGAGTGAGATCCATCTATCCATCCATCAGCCTTTGATCATCCACTGCTGGACATAGGCATCCCCGAGGGGGGGTATTGCCATAATCGCCACGCTTGGCAGGCTATTGACGATCGCAGTGGATGTTTTTAGTACACAGGGGAACGCTGCTGCCCGGTCCCCCGGTAATCCCTTAGTCGGCTTTTACGACTCCCATAGGAAGAGACGGGGTGGAGCTATTCTTGATGCCGGCCCCACACGGCACGGAGAGTGAGAGAGTGAGATCACCAGAGGCTTAAACCCCATTTCATCCTCCCTCTAAACTTTGTCCTTTCTAGATATTTTTATATATATTTTTAGCATTTGACATGCTTAGCCTATATAAATAAACACAAAGTGTGAAAATATGAAATCGAAAATAACAGTCACGAGCAGGATTCGAACCTGCATCTCCTGGATACCGTCCAGATGCTTTGCCAATTCAGCCACCATGACCATTGCTCCTGACTGCTAATTTCGATAACACATTCATACTTAAGGTCTTGGGTGACGCCTGCACCATCTGTCGGACGTATTTACATACATTATCCCGACCAATTTACAATTAAGATTTTTACCTTATAATGACGCAGCCCTATAAATATTTAGATATTTTTATATATATTTTTAGCATTTGACATGCTTAGCCCATATAATCAAATTGGCAAAAGCATCTGGACGGTATCCAGGAGATGCAGGTTCATATCCTGCTCGTGACTGTTATTTTCGATTTCACATTTTCACACTTTGTGTTTATTTATCCTTTCTTCCCACCTCCTATCGCTTTCCTTGGAACTGACGCCTTTCGTATAAAATTGCTATATGTCGGCTGTATATCTATTTGCCACCCTTGTAATTACTATAAAAAAACTTACCCACACATCATTAATG
Organism: Leucoma salicis; assembly: GCA_948253155.1. Taxonomy (NCBI): domain Eukaryota; kingdom Metazoa; phylum Arthropoda; class Insecta; order Lepidoptera; family Erebidae; genus Leucoma; species Leucoma salicis. The sequence continues at coordinate 4,480,485 of OX411812.1, forward strand.
GCCCTTTCCCGAGCACCCCATTTGACTTTCCTGGAAATTTCGGGAAGGTTTTCCCTTGGCACTATGAAGCGATCAACCCTAGGCCGCTGTTTGTTTGACTGTAAACAATTCATTTGTTAGCTACGGGAGTGCTACCACGAAACATAAGAAGGAAAATCTTAGAAGTTTATATACCTAGCTTAAGAACAAATTATTGATGAAAGTGGAAAAAGAAAGTTTCACTGCAAGAAGTATTCAGTCAGCATTCGCTTACTACTGCAATAGCTTAGTGGCTTAGAGTACTTCCTCAGATTGGATGGGATACAGGTTCGAATCCTGCTTGCAGTAAGGTTCTATTTTTTTACTTTCCAAATAATTTGTACTTTAATGTAGCTGAGCGTGCAAGTACTAAAATGTAGACCAGAATACCTAGTTTAAATTTTAATTGTTTACTTTTAATTGTACAGGGAATGTATATTGACATTTCGTAATGTACTGTTTCTGGGATTATAGTTGGCTGGCCAGTTTCTTATTAAATACTAGCTACTGCTTACGACTTTGTTTGCGTGGATTTCAAAATTTAGTCCACGAAGTCGTTTCGGCATATCCCATAGGAACTCCTTATGAGTGTAAAAAAATATGTATTTATCTAGGTCATTATATATCTTTATACCAAATCATTTTGTTGTTAAATCTGTGTACCAAAAATAGGTTTTTTTTGGGATATATAGTATCCTAAATTGTTTCATCGTTTCGTAGTTTAAGCATGATTGGCAGACAAACATTTAGCATCTAAACATCTTCATTAACTTTCACATTTAGAATATTAATAGGAAGTATGATTGGATAAAGTCCACAATACACTAAGTTCGTTATATAATCACTATAGTAAAAGAAACTATGTCAAAATATATGTTTGATTCTAATCCTTCACTAGGAGGGCCAAACCCCCTCCTTATCCTCCATCATTCTTCCTTTCCACCTCCTAACCCTTTCTTGGAGTTGGTGACGTGCGAGTGATACTTCTGGAATTGCTAGCATCTATACTATACGTAACCACTTACCATCAGGTATAGGTATATATGCTTGTTTGCCGTCCGCGAAGTTTAAAAAAATATATATCAAAATTACTGTGTACTATACATATAGAAAACATAAAAGAATATCTTCCAATAAAAAGGAAAGAGTGTGTTTATTTCAACTCATTATAATTACTATCCCAACAATGATAGCTTAAGTACCTATGTACATTCACATTGGGTTTATTTATTAAATTTAACACTTCAATAAACATAAATTAATAAGTTAAAGTAAGTTTACTTACGGTTTTTTTATCAAAAATTGATACGTTCATTTTGATTACACACTTAATAATTATAATAGATTACTGTTCTGTAAACATTAAGTAACTATACGACATTCTCAAAGGCCGTTATAATTTATTTTAAAATACCCACATCAGTAATTAAAGTTATAACTTTTTTTGTGATGAGCCTTTGAAAACTGCCTGTTTGGACATTTCAAATAATGAATTAGTCATTAAAACCTTCGTTCGATGAGCGAATACGTTTGCAAAATGATCAATTGAAATGTGAGCGGTCAAAGCCATTGCTAGGTATGCTTAAACACTAAATTAATTGAGTGAATGATGAAGTATATACAGAGATATTTCCTTTTTAATCTGTGGCTGTACCTACTTTATTTCATAAAGAATATAAGAAGCTGTTGTAAGAAGGTTTTATTTTGCCTTATAATTTGTATCTTTACGTTTTTATAAAACGTAACTTAACAGTAGCAAGAACGCATCTATATATAAAGAATAGCAGACTGACTGATTGACATACGTACGGTCCTTCTTTTCTTTGTATTTTGTTGAGGCGAGAGAAAATGTTCCTAACCGTACACCCCGTCGTTCGGGGCAACGAACAGGGTAGTGTGGGGCCTGGGTCGTACGGTCCTAAAACCGTAAAAATTATATAAGGGTTTCTTTGAGATGGTAGGTCGGATTTTTTATCGACATCGCTGAGACGAGAGCGAAACCACGGTATCATTTTTAATGCGCTAATGGTATTATATTCCTACTTTGTTGGCTAGGTTACGTAGCTATTTAGGCGTCCACTGAAGGAATGTTATATGATTCCGGTGGCCCGCCAATATAGGCGGAGAGACGGCACGCGTCGGGTTTATTTAGTGGGTGAGGGCCCCACACTACCCTGTTTGTTGCTCCGAACGACGAGGTCTGCGGTTAGGTACATTTATTTCCGTCTTAACAAAAAATAAGATATTTAGGCGTACATGAACACAAAAATATTTTTTTAGAATTTTTGTTCACACATCACGCAAAAACTACAGAACGTTGTTGATGCATTTTTTTGTTTCATAACTTTTGATTGCACTTTAAAATTGGTATATATTGTATCCCACAATTATTTCGGGAAACTGAGACAATGTCTAAAAATGAGCGTATTAGGGGATTGTTTAGAAAAAATATTTTAATAATTATTTTTATCCTTCATCATTTTATTGATCCTTATTAATATTATAAGCTTGTTCATTTGTTTTTACTCCTCGACGCCATAACTACTTTACTGAGCAGCATTAAATTTGGCATGCATAGAGTCTGGAGAATAAAAGAAACACAAGGTGTTTTGTTCCGGAAAAATAGAGGATTTCTGTAGAACGGCTATTTTTGTGTATAGAATATTTATGTGTCTATATGACTAAAGATCCGTACTCTAGTCAATGTAGTCCATCAGATACCATGTACTTGATGTCAATTAATAAACTTGTGAGTGATATCAGGCGATCCGGGCGCCTGAGATAAATTCATTATCAGATAGCTTCGATCCGCGTCGGTGAATCAAGATTTACTACGTGGGGACACGCAAGCTGAGTATTAAGTTATTATAGCGCTTAAATACGTTTTGTTTTATTTCTAAGACCAGGAAAATTATTGATAAATAAGGCAGTGATTACACAATTCATCCACCCATCATCCTTTTGACGTCCACTGCTGGACATAGGCCTCCCCAAGAATGGGGGATAATGCCGTAATCGCCACGCTTGGCAGGCGGGTTGGCGATCGCAGTGGATGTTGTTAATACTTGAAGGAGTGCTGCTGTCCACTTCCCCGGAATTCCCTCAGTCGGTTCTTACGACTCCCATGGGTTGAGAGGGGTGGGACAATTCTAAAGCCGGCCACACACGGCACGGCACAATGGTATAACTAAAAACTGCTGGCTAAATATATCGAGTTCGATCGTTACTCTGAATGTTGTAAGGATAAATCTTCAGTATTTCAGTCTAAGAACAGGCTGTCCTACCGTTTTATAATAAAATTACAACGAATTGAATAATGTATATAGATACATCTGATAGATGGCGTGGGCTTCTCATTGTCTAATAATAAGAAGGGTGTCATATAGAATTTGATCATTGTGGGCGTATCCTGCAAAAGCTTGTCGCATGGGCCGACTTTACAAGAGGCACGGATTCGAATCCCACTCGCAAGTTAATTTTCTATTTTCACAAAATTTGTTCTGGTGTGAGGATGACACGCGAAGTAAATAGTAAGATAATCGTGAGGTTTTCTCGACGGCTTAAGAAGTCTGCTAACTAGCATTAGACCAGCGTGATGGACTACGGCCTAAATACCTCTCATTCTCTCAGGAGATTCGTGCCTGCATTGGGAAAAAAATGAGACCAAGAATGAATGAAATGAATGTTAAGTGCTTTAAAATAAATCAAAATAACTGAGATACGGTTACTTTAGCAGTAGTCATCATTAATATAATCTCACGTGGTCGGTTGTCTGATTTACTATCCCTCGGCACGCAACGATTATCATTTTGCTAATACCCAATCGATGCGGCATTTTGCCAAAGTACGTTAGAGCAATTCTGATCACCAAAGAATAACAACGCATTAAGGACATTTTGAAATAAAACTTCGTTTACGGAATCTAGATCTAGACGTCGACGATTTGGACGTCTATCATCTAAGTCCACCCGTGATCATGAATGCTGTAAAGTATTCGAAACGTCGGGATAGTAGTAAAATTAAGTAAACGCGATAGACTCCGTAAACGAAGTTTTATTTCAAAATGTGCAACATTCGCGTAAATATCAGAAAGTATTGCATTAAGGACATTTTATAAATGATGTTACACTAAACTCTATGATAAAAAATATATTATATATGATAATTTTCTGTGATAAAAAATAAATAATCTCTAAGCTAACAGAAAGTGCGGAAATGTGAAATCAAATTTCAATAACACATTCCATCTTTAAAGTCTTGGGTCGCAGTGCCGAGCAATTGTCACAATGGCTGAATTGGCGAAGCATCTGGAATGGTATTTCAGGAGATTCAGGAGATTGACAAGTTCAAATCCTGCTCGTGAATAATAATGTTATTTTCGATTTCACATTTTTGTACTTTGTGTTAATTTATATGGGTAAGCATGTGATATGAGGCAAGAGATGGTGATGTTGGCTTATTTATTGAGAGAGGGCTACACATTACCTTGTTGTTTATTGCGGAATACAATTCTAAAAAGAACAATGAAAATTGTTTAAGGAGTACACGAAATTGCAACATAATTAATCCAAATAAATATCCAGCTGTGGTTGGTATCCCTTGGAGCCTTCACCGCTTACTTGAAGTTCAAGAAGCCTGATCTCCGGGTCTGGTACTTATTTCTTCAATTTATTCTTGGTTTATGGTTACATGTAAATGGTGACGCATCCTTTGTGACCTAAGCTCTCTAAAGCTCTGAAAACGAGCTTATCTTACACTATCAGTTGACTACAAATCCACATAGCCAGACTTGGTAGTGGTCGTTGTTCCACTGGGACAATCTAATCAATAAAATTTCTATCGTTGCGAGGTCCAATCATTATTTGACGTCTGGATCTTACTTTATCCGGCTGTATAATTAGTAGATTGAGACAGACTGCGTTGTTTTTGCATACTATGCTTCTTAATAAAACGTATTGTTCGTAGCATTTGTTAATCAGACTAGGACGTCCGCTCATCTCATTCTAGGCAGCTGAATTCTTAATAAAAAATAACTAACTAAAGTTATAAAAAACAAACATATAGTATCTATATTAAATTCTCATTTAAGTTATTCTATCACTAAATTAAATACTTTTGTTTACTATTGACTGGAGTATAAGACATCAACGCGCTGTGTTGTTTTAGCCAGTAACCTCTAGAAAGATCTCACTCCATCATTGTAGTTTTTATATATTATGAGTCAATCTACAATTTCTTTGATTCTCTTGTCAATGTATACTAAAGACATACATAAACGTAAAAAACAGAGTTTTCTCGTGTCACAAGTTTAAATAAAGTTTATTACGGGTATTTACTAGCCTATGACCATGGCTGATGCAGCTCAGCCAAGATGTCGAGGTTTGAGAAAAATAGTATTTTGAGAAGTATAATGCGCGTATAGACCCGTTATATGTGTTATAATATATATAAAATAATTCAGTCGTATTTCTAGCTGTTATAATAGTATAGATTTGCACTGATTGTTTAATATTTAAATACCGTAGTTAACGTGTCTTGGTTATTATCACAAAGTAATGGATAAAAAAATGACTATTAACTATGTGTTTAAAACATTTTGAAGGGGATTTCATAAACTGCAAATTATTTGTGAATAAGGAAAAAGAGATTTTTTGTACTAGCACTAGGGATTTCATAGTTCCATAGTGGAACCCTTTCAAGTATAAATCAGAAAGTTGACTGAACAGTTGGTGGAGTGATCTCGATACTATGTGTTGTAGGTTCGATTCCCACACAGTGCAATTCTTTGTGTGATTGATTTATAAATAGCTGTTCTGACTCTGAGTGTACGTCAAATTGTATGTGTGTCAAGTCCCCCGCGATATAAGGATTATTCCTTAGGGCAGGGTGTGGGTTTATAAAAAAAAATGGAAGTATGTTTAAATAACGCGCCCGAGTGAATTGGAACCACCATCGTTCGTGGGACCGACCGTGAAATACCTCGGTTGTAGCAACGTAAGCAACCCCCTTTACCATCAGGGCAACACAAGAAATAAAATAAAATTAAGTATCTTTTAACAAGTTAAGTGATTTATAAATAAACAATAGCAAAGTACAGAGTAATAAAACGCATAATCGATGATACAGAGTTGTCAGAAGACAGTTTAAATGTTTGCCTGCGGCACAGACTAGACGCGTCAGAGCTACAGAGTTAATGGTGGACTTTACACATCTTGACAGCTTTCACAGTATACTACTGATGTTTAAGCTCAAAAACATATTTTTTTTAATAACCGGGCTTGGTTTTGCTTATTATCTTGGAATTCAATATTTTTTTTTAATTTCTTTATGTTTAATATATATAAAATTTTCACTATTATAGTTTCTTGCCGTAATTTGGTCGCAATAAGTTAAGCCTTTCGTTTAATAGTTCATTGGTGATATACATTTTTTAGAATTAAAATACGATTGCATTTAGCTCAATTAAGTATGGTTATTTTCGGAAGACATCAACGCGTTCTCAATAATATATCCTCTGTAATTCAATCGTAAGAATATTTAATACTATAATATTATAAATGCGAAAGTGAGTTTGTTTGGTTGTTACGTTTTCACTTCGTAACAACTACAAAACAAATCATCATGAAATTTTGCATACGTATAGCCTGGAACCCTGATTAGAACATAGCCTTAAACTTAAATACGATTATAATCGAGTGCCACATAATTGATGGTAGAGGCATAAAATGATTTAGAAATGATTAAGTTAATTAACCAAATATAAATCCTGTGGCAGACAAGACAACCCCACTTCCGCTCTACAAACACACCATCGCACTTGTTGTAAACAGCACACTTGCGCACACGCAGAAAAGGATTAGAGAAAAGATATTTGAAATAGTTCTTCGGCTTCTCATTCGTTGCAGAGACTGCGAGCTGAGCGCGCGCGTTCAGGCTATAACATAAAAAAAATAAAATCAAAATACGATATACCAGTTCATTCACGGTTCACCGGCTGTGAGCTTTTTGGGTGCAACGACCGCCGGTTATATCACACCGCTGTCAATTTTTTAAACTGAACGTCCTTGCGCGTGGCGCGATCAGCTGACGGCCAAAATCCTGATGCGCCATTACTAAATTTAAAGTTTTGTGTTCGATTTTTCAATAGAAATTTGTGTAAAAGTTTTTTTATTTATATGTGCTGTGCGCGTTTGTTTTATTAGTGATTGTGTATTTGTGCCAGTGTTGTGTCAAGATATAAAGAGGTAAGCTTTATTTTTAGATTTTATGGTATTAAAAAGCATTTTTGGGACTCATGTAAAAAAGTTATGTGTAACAAATTATTTTTATCCTATTTATATAATGAGAATGACAGTGTTAACTAACGCTATTTTCTCGTTTTCTTTAAGGTTTTGTGAGTTATCTATGCGGTATTTTACTCAAATGCATTATGATATGCTTCGTTGAGTTTATCGTTATTATATATTATATTCCGGCTTGATTTCACGTTTTTAACTTCTAATTTATTTATGAGCACCAACTCTATTTTATGGGTTATTTATTTGACAAACTAACTTCTATGGTTTGTGAAAAGGTTTATGACCACAATTAACTGCATCTACATAAATAAAATAATAGAGGTCTGCCGTTAGTTGCGCCTCACGGAAAAACTACTGGATAAATCAATTAAGTTTTCTATGTTTTATTTCTTAGACACTTAGCGTTTATTTAAAAAAAAAATTATGGCGATGTCTTCATCTAAACTATTATAAAGCTGTAACAGAGCTGTGTCTGTACATTTAAAGATATTTAAAAAAAAACTTTGTAAGGCGATATAGGCGTGCCTAACCACAAAACATTTTTTTTAACTTTTTTGTTTGTCTGTTTGTTCGTTCGCGCATCACGCAAAAACTACTGAGCGAATTTTGATGCAACTTTTTTTATTTGGTAGCTCTCGATTAGACTTCAAAATTGGTACACATTTTATCCCACTACTATGTCGGGAACCGGAGATATAACCTAAAACTAGATTTGGCTGCGGCGGATCCGTGGCCAAAGGCTGGTTAAATAAAAAGTTTTTGAGTTTTAACAAACAATATTTTTTATGGCCAATTTAATAGGTTGCTCTTTTTCCCCATTATTATTACTAATTATCGCAAATGATTCAGTACTGGTGAACCAGGCTGGTGATAATAGTTAACCACGAATCAAGGACTGCAGAACGAGCGATACTGTCGTGAAGCTAGCCATCCAAAATTCTATCGAAAAAGGGTGGGCTTTTTATGAATAAAAATTGATATTAGTTATATAAGCTGTGTAATTCTATTCATATTTTATTTCATTCCTTTTTTATTTGCTAAGATAAGAATAAATATTTTTAGCTAACGTGTAAGGTAGTGTGGGGCCCTCACACACTTAAATAATCCGCCGTGTGTCATCTCTCCTTTATTGGTGGACCAATGAAATTATATTTCAATACTTCAGTGGTCTCCGAGCATCTCATTTTAATACTGGGTTATCCAAACAATCATGTAAATTTATTCGTCATAAAATTTTCAGTATCGCCACGAAATCTGCCCAGTTAGAATGAAAAACGAAACGTTAGACGAACTTTCGAAACGAAAGCTTCATTGTGATTGGTCGCTTGAATAACACGTCGGACTGTTGATCAATCACAATGACTCGAAACGACTGCTGTACCTGTTTAAAATGGAAATAGGTGTAGGTGTTTTAGTGTGTTCGAGCTTTGTAACTTATAAGTTCAAATGTTGGACGACAAGTCTTGTAGGTAGGCATGAACTCCACTGAATGTAATATGGTTCCAGTGGCCCGCCAATAAAGGCGGAGAGACGGTACACGGCGAGTTTCTTTAGTGGGTGAAGGCCCCACACTACCCTGTTCGTTGCCCCGAACGACAGGGTGTGCGGTTAGGTACATTTGTTCCCGCCTAAACAAAATAAATATAGGCATGAACTAATTTCTACACAATGAGAGAACTTGTCTGGTCAAATATAAGTATAATTTTTATTTCGCGTTTTTCTTGTTTCGTAGTTCGTCTACTTCATCTTATCCGTGCAATAGAATATAATGGTGACACAATTAATTTTTGGCACAATATCAGGTTTAGAATGATTTAGGCGTAACTCATAGAGCCACTGCAGTAATGTCACACAGTTCCAGTGGTCCGCCGGTATAGGTGGAGAGACGGCATACGGCGGGTTTATTTAGTGAGTGGGGCTCCAAACTACCCTGTTCGTTGACCCGAGCTACGGGGTAACAAAAAAAGGCGAATCCCACAGTAAGTCTTCATTGATTTACAATATTCTGTGCTTATCCAGGCATTTATTTATATAACAGATTTCATCCAAATTTGTTGACTTCTTTGTGCACATTTGACAGATAAACTTTGAAACAGCTAAAAAAAAATATTACTTCACAAATTTTTGCAACCCTTTCCAACTTTTTTATTGATTTAATGGATAACCAGATGAAGTTGCCATCACTTGATGGTAACTCAGGTAACTGGTACCTACCTGCTACTCACAGTACATACATGTAGCAATACCATGTGCATCGTCAAGCTGCCGCCGGTAATTACCAAATAACCATTTTCAAATAACAAAGATCCGTACATTATATGCGATTTAATTTATTAAAAAGATTGTCATTATTCGTTCAGTTCATTCGGCCTAATTGTAGTCATTCGTCCTCAACTCTATTAACACGGAAGGTTGTTATGGACACTACTATGACATTAAATAGTTAATTATAAATTATTTATTTATTTTCTTACAATAGGCACAAAGACATAGGCAGTTTTGTTTTTAAATAATATATAGGAAAATACACTATCGGTAAGGTAACATATTAAGAATAAATATTGTCATCACCTTATTCCATTGTGGAACCTTATAAGAGTTTTAATTATTATAAAGCTGTAACAGAGGTGTATCTACAGATATTTGTGAAGAATTAACTGTATTAGGCAGACTATTAGGTATATAAGTGTCTCTGAATACAAAACATTTTTTTTTAATTTTCTACTCGCTGCTCCACCGTAAAAGTAAGCTGTCAGCTTAATTTCGCCTACTACTAAAAACAGCTACAAAAAAAAAAGGACCTAGAAGAAAAATCTCTAAATAAAACCTAACGTAAAACTGATTTTTCTTTTTGGAGGGCATGATTAGAGAACGAATGATTAATTTTCCTGATAACTCTACTCATTGTTGATGCAGATTTCTAGCTTAACATTGGTTGCTTGTTGCGGGTGGTAGGGCTGGGGAACGTCCGCCATTTCCCGCCATTTCCCCCGCCTTAACAAATAAGGTGAAGTTACCTAAAGCAGCTAATAGATGGAGTTACTAGTAGAATAGCCGTCGCTTGTTGTAACCGCCCATTTATATTTTATTTATTGTTTACTTGCTTCTGCCCGCGACTACGTCTACGTTGACTTTCTAAATTTTATTTATACCCTTTTAGACATATAAATAAATAAAGGGGAATGCCGATTTTTCTATGAGAGTTGGGCTATTGTTGCGTCTTAAGCAAATTAACTGTAGAACATTGTAAATGTACTCAGGGTCTTTAAATAAAAATATCATTAAGATATCTAATGGGAGTTTAGAAAAATCTGACTTTTCATTTTTCAGTATGTTTTTAGTATATACGTTATATATTATGCGTTGAAATCCATATCTTTTATTCTATTATAGTATAAAATGTAGTATCAATAGTATTTTAGAGTACCTATGTAAGAAATATAGATAGGATATAATGCTACGGCTAACTACTCCGGATCTAGATTACATTCTAAGAGTCCTGGTCTTAGTACCACTAAAAAGTCTATCTCACACGACGTCACGTTCTTTTTTTTAATTACTCAATGGAGAATTTGCTGTACTCAACGTTAAAGTAAACACTGAACAATAATAAAAAAAAAACACTGCTTTCCCACAAATGAAGCAACACATAAACGTGCATAACACGCATTGATAACACGTTATCGGTAATACAAATGTCAAATCATGACAAATTGTCAATCAAATTCAAATCAATTCAATTCAATTCTTTATTCTGGCGGTCCCGATGATTTCGCCAATGTCAGGTTTTTTTTTTAATTTTTTTAAATTTTTATTGGATTGATAAATATATTTTTTTTGTTTAAACTTTGGCTTTGTGAAAGATCATGAATAAATCGAAAATGCAGACGTAGAAAAGAAGATCATAATTTAATGTTACTGTTGATAATAAAATCGCTGAGTGTATGTATAAACGGAGAGTCAACATAACGTAAAAGAGATTTGAAGCAAATTCAAATCAATAAGGGCTTTTTGATCTATATTTTTTAGCACTTGACATGCTCCGCCACTTTTTAAAGTACAAATTATTTGCGAATAAGGAAAAAGAGATTTTTTTTTCCCGCTAGTACAAAATATCTCTTTATCCTTATTCGCAAATAGTTTGTACTTTAAAAAGTGGCGGAGCATGTCAAATGCTAAAAAATATAGATCAAAAATGTTTAAAAAAATCGCTCCATGAAATAGTATGAACTTTAATTGCAAAATTAAACTAACTATATCGGTTTAATGCATGTAAATGCTTCCGATAGATGGCGTTGGTTGTAAAGACAAACGTGATAAGGAGTTTGGGATGGTCGAAAGACCTGTGGCTTAGAGCACTTCCCCGGATTGGAAAAGACGCGGGTTCGTTTCCCGCTAGTACAAAAAATCTCTTTTTCCTTATTCGCAAATAATTGGTACTTCAATAAGGGTTGCTAGTAAAATAACAATATAATATCCTAAAATATTTTTAGAAATAGATAATAAATGTTATTATATTTTTAATTAAAACAAAACTTCATAATTATGATTTCATAAAATAACCTTCGACTAATACTAAGTATTATAATAGGAGCTCATGGGGTTTTTTTTTATTTAGGTATTTCATATCAATATTCTTAGATACTATCTGGCTTTAAAAATGGGTATAGTAATAAACTGGCGACTGTATATCTTTTTTTTATAACTTTGAAACCCCACTTCGCTTATGACTAAAATAAATACATGTACCATCATTATTTAAAAGACGATTTTTATGTTTAGATAGTTAAGATACACGACGGGCACAATATAGCCTGGTTTTCGGCATTGTCTTATCACGGACATTTTTCACATAACGCCTTCTGTTCCCAAACTAAGCTTAACGCTTGTTCTATGGGTACCAGATTATGGATATATAAATATATTCTAACTACTCAAATTTGTTCGATTTTTATTTGCCTACAAGCACTATATTTCATAGCAACGAATTAATTTCTGCGCATAGTACTTTATATTATGGATGTTAACAATAGATTTCCAAGTTTCTGCTATGGAAAAATAGATTATAAGTGCATATACCAAAATTGGATAACAACTTATTACGTAAACTATATTGCAAAATCTTTATTTATATATTGATTTCACCGGTGGCTTCACTTGCGTCATAGTAGTAAATGAAAAATTCATGTTGGATAGGATTTGCATAAAATCCTTCCTTAGTGGTCATCAAACAGTATCACAGAAATCCATATATGTAAATTTTCACGGTCCTAGCCTTATGAGTTTGGGCTGTATGTTGCTATGTTAGTCAGTTATTTATTCATATATATTGTCCGTGTGGTGACAGACTAAGAATACAAGTGTCACCACCCCATTCTTTCCCACGGGTGTTCTATGCGGCGACTAAGGGAAGTAAGCAATTATCATCCATTGCATGACTGGTGGTAGGACTGGGTACCAAGTGGGAGTACTCACTTGGTATCGGGCCCGAGCGGATTGGTACCACCATCTCCCGTGTGACCGGCCATGAAGCACATCGTTGCGTTTTGGCTGTAGCAGGAGATAGCCGTTTATATTTCATTTCATATCGGTGAAATGAAATGGTGAGCAGCTGCTTGACAATACTCTCGGTATAGTTGCTGAGCGACGGTTACCATTTACCATCAGATGGGCCGTGCTCGTCTGCCACTACATGCAATAAAAAAAATATCTCACCCTCGAGGCCTTTTTTTGTTAAGCCAGGAAAAAAAAATTCCTAAATGCACACCCCGTCGTTCGGGGCAACGAACAGGCTAGTATGGGGCCCATGTCCACTAAATAAACCCGCCGTGTGCCGTCTCTACGACTGTATTGGTGGGCCACTGGAACTATGTCACATTACTTCAGTGCTCCTTTAGGTATAGCCTAATACTACATGCAATAAAAAAATATATAGATAACACTCCAAGGAAAAAATGGGAGGTAGAAAGGAAGAATAATAAGGCGGGATAAAGAGGGGAGTTTAGGCCTCCGGCACTTTCACCTATCATACAAAATACAATAGTTGGAGTATCTACCGTTATTTCACGCTAATCTTCCGTGAAACGATAGCACTTCTCTGATCGAGCCGGCCCTTTCATCCTGAGAGAGGGCAAGGCTCTAGCACTTTTATGTACTAGCCTATGCCCGCGGCTCCGCTGCAGCCAAAAGCTAGTTTTTGGGTTATATCTCAGGTTCCCGGTATAGTAGCGAGATAAATTCTATACCAGTTGTTAAGTCTAATCGAGAGCTATCAAATAAATAAAGTTGTATCAAAATCCGTTCAGTAGTTTTTGCGTGATGCGCGAACAAACAAACAGATAAACAGACAAACAGATAAAAAATCTAAAAAAAATCGTTTTGTGTTTAGACACGCCTGTATAGCCTATTATAGTTTTTTTTTCTCAAATAGCTATGTTACAGTTTTATAATTGTATAGATAACTATTAAAGCCCTGTCTTAAATGAATACACGTTCTTCAATGTAAAATAAAAGACGTTATTAACTGGTGTTAAACGTGCGACGTTAAAATTTTGTCTAAATGGCTAATAATTTTGAAGTGAAATCTTCTTTAGGAGCGTCGAGCACTTTTTAGGTGAACAAAAATCATGGAACTCGCATCATCGTCACCGAACGCTCCGATAGAAGTGAAAACTAAGGAACTTCTGAATTGTATCGTCGAGGTATTAGATTATTATTTTTAAATTATTTTTGGCTTGTAAGTAAGAAGTGTTAATGACCAATTAATTGGTCCTCTTTACAACTTCTTGAATATACAATTCACAAGTTACTTAGTTTTAACTTCTATCGACAGTCCCCAAAGACTGCCCCGCATGTTTTTTTTTATTGCTTATGTGGCAAACGAGCGAGAGAGATGGTAAATGGTAACTGATGGTAAATGGTCGCTTGTGGACTCAACTATACTGGGAGTATTGTCAATCCACTGCACACCATTTTATTTCACACATATGAAATGAAAGAATAAACGGCTATCTCCTGCTACAACCAAAACACCCAGATGTGCCTTGTAACCGGTCATACGGGAGATAGTGATACCAACCTGCTCGGACCCGACAGAAAGTGAGTACCCCACTTACTTCTTCCCACTTGGCACCCGGCCCTACCACCAGTAATGCAATAAGTGATAATTGCTAGTAAGCAATATAAATATCTCTTAGTCACCCGACATCCGTGGGAAAAAATGGGGTGGTGACACTTGTATTATTAGTCCGTCAATACTCGGACAAAACACATGGAATGTACCATCAAGTATCCGCCTGGTCGAGTTTAAGTAGAGGGTACATTAATTTGTGCCTAACAAAAACAATGTATGCGATAATCTCATTTTACTAAAAATCTTTTCGTATTTTTTTATTTAACTATTTAAAAATAACAAAAGAACTATCTGTTTTTGTTTTCAATCGATTTGTCATGCATCGATCTTTAAATGTAAATGCATCGCGTATACAAAAAGTTGCCAGTTTGTGGGCGGCACTGAAGCGAGAATAGTTCAACACTCTGCGATTTGAATATTATAATGTAGCAGCAGATGGCCAAAGATCTTAGAATAATTTATTACTTTAGTATTTTATGAATTAACTTTTAGAAATATTATAAGAGTAGTATTAGATTCTTCCGCGACTCTGCCTGCGTGAACTTTTGAATCGGGTCAAATAATAAGAATATGTCACTCTACACTCGACACATTGTTGTCTCTATGTAAAAATTGCTATCGTTTCGGATTATATGTATGCAACATTTCATGATCATCTGTTTAGTAGTCATGGTGGGAAAGCATTACAAACAAAAAAAAAAGACAAAGACAAAATCCAAAGCACATCAACATCTACAAAAATCTGTAAGGATCATCACGTGTCACTTTTAAATTTAAAGCAATTATATGTTAGAAACCATCCTAAACTCTAGGACGGTACAGAAGGCATTACATTAATGCCATAAGATTCTTACTAATACTACTAATATTCATTATAATTATGAAACTTTGAGAAAGATATTTACTTGTTAGGATTGTTAGGACTGAGCGGGTTTGATAAAATTTGTAGCTAGATGAATCTCTGGATTAATATACAGAAACTTTTATAGTGAAAAAAATTAAAAATAAAACAGCATCACGTCTGTATTCCCGAAGAGGTAGGCAGAGCTGTATCTTCGCCAGCTATGTTTTAAGTCCCACGTAATGGGGGGCGAGCCTATTGCCATCTACCGGGCATATTTCCAAACTCCAGGCTGCTACTGAGATTTTTTCTTTTTTACGATAAATCTTGATAGCACCTCCCGACCCGGGGATCGAACCCGAGACCTCATGATCAGCAGTTGCTCACTGACATTTATCTTGTGCGCGTAAACGCCAAAGTGACTCCCGCCGTGCCCTCTGGAAGATTTCTGCTGAAGATATTATAATGTTTCTGATCTCATATGCAGATCGTCTCAAAATAAACTTATTTCGTTGTTATTTCAATGGGCGATGGCCCCAAATGATCCTGTCGCTTGATGACGTGTTGTTACATTAGAGCTTACATGAAAACCAAAAGAGTTTTGTTCAAAGTTAATGTCTTTGTTAATATATTTTTTTTTTAAATTAAGTACTGAGCTGTATGTTCTTATATATAATTATGGTATTTTTATAATTTTTTTAATCATTTGTGATGCTTAGCTAAAGTGCGATATTGTGAAATCGGAAAATAATAGTCACAAGCAGAAATTTAACCTGCATCTCTTATAAAACCGTTAAGATGCTTCGACAATTCAGCCACCGAGACATCCGCTTGGGAATAATAATTTTGATAACACATTTCTTCATAATGCATTTTCTCACTTTGTAGTCATCTATAAAAGGCCGACATAGCCCGCCAGGTTGGCATGCTGAAGTGGCAATGGGCAGGCTACATCACTCAACGAACCAACAACCTTTGGTGAAGAAAGATTCTCGAGTGGCGACCACGTATCAGATGGCGCAGCGTAGGACGGCCCCCCACCAAATGGACCGACGATCTGGTTAAAGCTGCGGGGACCCGTTGGATGCGGTCGTCGCAGGACTACTCGTTGTGGCATTCTCTTGGGGAGGCCTATGTCCAGCAGTGGACGTCGAAAGGCTGATGGATGGATGATGATGATGATGTGGTCATCTGTGTGCTTTTTTTAAAAGACACAGAATTTACTACTTTATCGCGTAGTAGACATAAAGTACACTAAGACTCAAAACAACCTATATGTGGATCGCAAAAAAATTGCCCTGTGTGGAAATGGAATCCGCTACACTCGACACGAGAGGTCGGTACCTAATCCACTATACCATCTCTGCGTAGTTTTCAATTAATTTCAAAATGTCGCAACCAGAGCTTAAAACTCTTAGTGTATTAAGTTACTACGTGCACCATTGTGGCTGGTTCTCGATGTCAAAGACACTGAAGTCGACATTATCCGAAGCGATCTATTCGTGCGTGACGAGACACGTTTTTTGTCTAGATTTTAGAGTATTTGGGGTTCCTTAAACGTTAAAAATAAAAATTATATCTAAGATGCTGCGTTTTAATAATTTCCGTTTGGATATTGAACTATCGTGTTATAGGTTTCGATTTGGTCAAATTCTCGTAGGTATAAATAATTATTAATAGTTAGTCATCAGTTTGAGTGTAAATTGTGTGCGTTAATCATTTATTTGTTATGTCACTCACAGATAGATTATTCCCTAGTAATGTGAACTGCCGTGTGGGACCGGCATCAAGAATAGCTCCACCCCGTCTCTTGCTATGGGAGACGTAAAAGCCGATTAAGGGATTACGGGGGACCGGGCAGCAGCGTTCCCCTGTGTACTAAAAACATCCACTGCGATCGCCAACCCGCCTGCCAAGCGTGGCGATTATGGCAATAGATTATGGCCTAGGGGAGGAATAAATATTTTTTTTAAGTTCACTATATATATATCTGCCGGTTAGAGCACTTCCCCGGATTGGAAGGGACGCAGGTTCACTTCCGCTTAGCAGTTAGAGCTCTTCCCCGGATTGGAATGCTGACAGGTTTGATTCCCGCTCGCACTAAAAGTTCTCTTTTTCCACATTTTTACAAAATAATAATTTGTTCTTTAAAGTAGCTGAGCATAAATCAAGTTCAGCACTTTTTTTTTCATACAGATCCAAAATAATAATGATTATTTTACAAGTGTATGTATTGACGTAGGATTTTCTACGATCTTATTTTCACGATTTTAATTATATGAAAAGTTCCTGAAATCTTTTTCATATGAAATACTAATATCAGCTATTCAGCATTACATATTACTAAGTACAATGTTTATTCATTGCTATCGCCTATTCAGCAGTATCGAACGACGGGGTGTGTGGTTAGGTACATTTTTTCCTGCCTAAATAAGAACGAAAAAAGGGCTGTCACCCCATACTTTATTTAGCCATGTCCTATAAAGTTCTTATTGTATAATCAAAATTCCCATTCAAATATTCAGGAACATCCAAAAACCCTGAATCACGTCTGAAATATTTTTGCAATTTTCAAGTTTCTAACTTTAAAACCAATACAGACGTTCTCCATCTTTTTCCTTCCAAAAAAAAATAATTTCCAAATACCTTGAAACACATCATTATTTATTTGTACAATATTTGTTGACTTCCTGCTATATTATTTTTTATTTTTATATTTTTTTGGTCAGTGCCTAGGAACATACTGTGGTGTTAATGAACTATATCCTATATAAATTAAACCATCAAATACAAGAAGAATGAGGCAAGCGTTACCACTAGTGAGTACAACTTATTTTCAGGAATGTTTTCAAATACCAGCTTCTTATATGTTACAAAAGTATGTACGTAAAAAACTTGATACGGCATAGTGTCTAGGATTAACTTGTACATACTTTCCAAAAGCACTGTACCGCTACAATACCAATTAGCGTCCACCCATCCAAAAACATAACTATGTGCGACGAGCCGCACCAGAAATCACTCAACCTTGTAACATCTTAATCATCAACAAATACAACCAGCGATAAAAAATTACATGATTTTTAATCCACTCCAACGAAGAAACGACACCATTTTTTACGCACCCAATAAGAACTAGTAAATATAATTATAACATTTCATGCGAATAGAGGCGCCCCCTCTTCTTGCGTGAAAGTGAACACGCAGCAGACGGGGGAGGCGAGTCACGCCTGGTTGCCTTTATATTGCAACCGCCCAATACCAAGAACCGGTAATATACAGTCTTTATATAACCCCACCCATGAATATATAAAGAAATGGTATATTAAATGACGGTGCAGATGCTCAAATGATCACCTTGCCACTGCCAAGTTCAGTTTGAATCCCAGTATGTTAAATGTACTTGTATGTATAAAGTCACTTGCGATGATCTTAGTGAAAGAAAAGATTTTAGATTAAAGAAAATACTATAAAAGTAATTCTATAGTAGACTGCCACAGATGGCGGAGTGGTTTAGATACCGGCCTTCCGCCCGATTTTTGTGGGATCGATTCTCACAGAGGATAACTTTTTGTGTGATCCACAAATGGTCGGTCTGAGTCTGGGTTCACTACTTTTGGTTTGGACACGCGCAGTAGTCAATAACTGGTAATAATTATCATTATCTACTTATTTATGTATAAAAATTAAATGGCGTGATGATAAGTAAGTAAGTATAATTATATAAAAATCAATTGCTGTTAGTTGGTCTCGTCATTGCTCTCAAATATTGCTTAACTGACATTAAACACAAAGTGAAAAATGTGAAATCGAAAATAACAGTCAGGAGCAGGATTTGAACCTGCATCTTCTGGATACCGTCCAGATGCTTTACCAATTCAGCCATCCTGACAATTGCTCCTGACTGCTAATTTCGATAACACATCATACTTAACGTCTTTGGGTGACGCCTGCGCCATCTGTCGGACGTATTTTCATACATTATACCGACCAGGTAAACTTAATTTTACAATTAAGATTTTTACAATTAAGATTTTTACCTATTGTAAAATTAAGTTTACCTGGTCGGTATAATGTATGAAAATACGTCCGACAGATGGCGCAGGCGTCACCCAAAGACGTTAAGTATGATGTGTTATCGAAATTAGCAGTCAGGAGCAATTGTCAGGATGGCTGAATTGGTAAAGCATCTGGACGGTATCCAGAAGATGCAGGTTCAAATCCTGCTCCTGACTGTTATTTTCGATTTCACATTTTTCACTTTGTGTTTAATGTATAGTGCTAAGCATGTCAAATGCTACAAATATATATAAATATTGCTTAACTGAGTTGAATTGTTGTGTTGTTTTTGTGTTGGCTATAATAAAGGAGTGCTTTAAAAAAACCAAAAATATATAAAAACTACAAAAAAAAAAACAGTTAAAAATTTAAAAATAATAAATAAAATCGCCTTTTTGGATTAAGGACCTAAGTTTTTTCTAACAGACGACAAAATGAGAGCTACTCTCATTATTTCTAATTCGCTTGATTTACATCTATTCCTACCTAAGACGATGTAGACTTATTAAGATTGATAAACGTTGTTAAATAAATTATATGTGATACGAAGTTCACCGGATCATATAGTCACCAATAATTTCATAAGCAATTGTTTGTAGTAGCAATGAATACATTATATTTTAATAATCTATGATTATTGTAACTAAATTCCTTTACTACTGAATCATCTAGGTCGACTACTAGATTTTTATGACCAAGCAATGTAGAATAGTGGCATTTTTTATATATAACAAATTAATGTTTATTAGATAAACAATAACTATATGCAAAAACAGCAATCTTTAACTTCAGGAACTACTGATATTTCTGGGATAAAAAGTAGCCTATTTAATTTCTTAGGCCCCGATCTGTATGTTAGGAAAATATTATGATGACCGGTTAAGTAGTAACGACGTGTAAGCGAACCACAAAAATAAACTTCCGTTTATAAAAAATGATTATATAGATTAATCATGCCTCTTCCGCGTTTAGCCATGCCTAAGCACACTCTAACAAAAAAAAATGTTTTGATCTATATTTTAGCACTTGACATGCTCAGATACTTTTTAAAGTATACATTATAATTTGTGAATAAGGAAAAAGAGTATTTTAGTACAGGCGGGAATCGAACCACGCCATCAAATAGTATGAATTTTAATTGCAAAATTAAACTTACTATAATGGATTAATGCATGTAAATGCGTTCCTATAGAGGGCGTTGGTCGTTAAGACAAATGTGATAAGGAGATTGGGTATGTCTAAAAGATAGTACTGTAGCTCAGTAGATTAGAGCACTTCCCCGGATAGGAAGGGACGCAGGTTCGATTCCCGCCTGTACTAAAATACTCTTTTTCCTTATTCACAAATTATAATTTGTACTTTAAAAAAATATGAGGTTTTGGTTATCACGTTAGTGGTCCAGGAGTCGCCACCTATTTTTTGAGCGGTTAGTAATAGGCTGAATCTTCGTAAGTTCCGTTCGAGGAGACGCCCAAGATTTTCTTTGCGAACGTTATTGAAAAAATAAAATATATATATCAAATGCTGTTCAATGATACGAAATGTATCCGTTCTTAGTCACGCACAGAGGAGGAGACTTGTAAATGAATAATTTAAGTGTTAAATGTGCACATACATAGTTTATTGTCAAGCCACGAGTTCTTATTTACTCTGTAGGTATGCATGTACATTATGTAATTTAGAAATTGACTGCCCAGTCAAGCGGCGCATATCTTTTCTTTTTTTGCAACGGCCTTTTTTTAACCTAGTTAAAAAAATATTGTTAAGTAATTAAAACCTATTAGCATTTCAGATAAGGTCCATAATATAAAAGCATATAAGATAAGGTCATATAAGCAGTTAAGATAAGATCCATAATAAAATTAGAGACATTGATTTAGAGATATTTTTGCAATTTTGATGATTGGAAAGTAAATATTATCTATATCAATCAACTCTTACTAATAGTATAAAAGTGAAAAAATGTTGTTTTGTTGGTTATTAAATTTACACGTTATAATTATTACTTAAACTGTACTGCAGTGTAGTTAAAAAACTTAAAAAGGATTTAATATATAAAATTTGGAAATTTTTTGGCTGTGTGGGGCCGGCATTAGAATTGTCCCACCCCCTTCTACCCACGGGAGTCGTAAGAGCCGACTGAGGGAATGCCGGCGGAATGGGCAGCAGCACTCCCTCGAGTATTAACAACATCCACTGCGATCGCCAACCCACCTGCTAAGCGTGGCGATTACGGCATTATCCCCCATGACGGGACCGCTCGTTGTGGCGTTCTCTTGGGGAGGGCTATGTCCAGCAGTGGACGATGAAAGGCTGATGGATGGATGGATATAAAATTTCGCATATCCTATTGATATTGTAACTGTGTGGGTGCCAGCAAGACTACTGCGCATCTGCATTTGTAACTGTACCTGTATCTGCATTTGTAGCACGTGTTAATGCTGTCTATTTACAAAAAAAAATATTTTATGCAATACTACAATTTGACTTCGGCTTCAACGCAGGCAAAAGCTAGTTTTTTGGTTATACTTATATCTACGTCATGATGTCCGATAAATACACAGATAGTCAAACTTTAAAAATGAATGTTATAGCTGCTGATTAGCAGTAACGTTACGACCCTCAGGTTTAAATAGTGAATGAAAAAGTACATTAAAATTACTAACTTTGGTTTAAAGGCTTCATTCAATTAGGCAAATGTATAAATCTTGCTACTAAAGTAATATAAAAACGAGAATTTATCGTAAATAACATTAATTGTTTCTCCATACTGGGCGAATTGACAAGAGTCAAGTTATTATCACAGTTAGAGCATTACTGCATAAAATTTATGGTATGGAATCTCTAGGATGTACAAATGGCGTGGTGGCATAGATAATGACCTCCGCGGAGTTCCTATGTCAATATAAAATATTTGTGGGACTAGTAAATTTAGTTACTTTGTGGTACTTATCGTTAGTTTTATGTAAGGGTACAAAGAGACTCCTTGCAATTTAGGTTTAATTTTCTAGCAGCGTTTTATTTTAAACACTAGTATTTGCTCTGTTTAGTAGTTCTTGCGTGATTTGCAAACAAATTAACACACAAATATTCTAAAACAAATATGTTTTATGTTCAGAAACGGCAAAATAGTCGTCTATTACATAAAAGTGACGAAATTATTGATACTGGTATTTATAGATGGAATTCTAAAGGGATGTCTAGACAAATACTACAAGTACTGTGCTAATATACATAATATACACACGTGTAGAAGAAAGTACCTAATATTTTTAACAGATAAATAATTATTACAGTAAAACTGCCTCGACGGTGCAGCGGTAGTGTGAGCGACTGCTAATCATGAGGTCTTGGGTTCGATCCCCGGGTCGGGCAATGTTATTGAGCTTTTTCGGTAAAAGAAAAATTCTCAGTAGCAGCCTGGAGTTTGGAAATGAGCCCGGTAGACGGCAATAGGCTCGCCCCCTACTACGTGGGACTTAAACATAGCTGGCGAACCGTGGGTGTGTAATACACCTCTCTGCCTACCCCTTCGGGGAACACAGGCGTAATTATATGTTTATGTTTAAATAATTATATTTTTAACAGTTAAATAATTATCAAATACAAGCTTTATTTTCATGGACAAAAGTCCATAGTTCTAAGCATATGGTGATTTGTTTTAAGTGGAGATATTTTTAGCTAATAGTTAGATTCTTATGTAGAAGTACGAGTCGATTGTTTCTACACAGATTGATTTTTTTTATACTATAAGGTATCTAAGCCTACAGTCAGCCTTGTAGGAAGAGGTTGCCATAGCCTATAGATGTTAACAACCCCAAGAACATCACACGTTACTAACTCTAGTGAAAGACATCAGATAGAAAGTAGAGACTCGATGGTGTGAATCATGAGCTTTCGGTGCTCTCACTGACCGTATGAAAACACGTACGGTTACATGGTGCTGCACGATTATAATGAAGATCACAAATAAAAATTAGTTCATGTACAACGACCATTATCAACAGGCGATGCGTTAGTAAGTTAGTGTAATATTCTTATCATTACTACTGAATATGGTCGTCGCTTAGTCGAATGAGTACATGCTTATTGCCTATAATTAGCACGTAAAGGTTCGATCATTAGTCCCGTCGTCATCCTCATGAATAACGCAATTTAAATGCGTGCGAAAATGGAGGTGGTTGGAGATGCAATAACGTTGGCTAAGTTTCGCGAATTTCGACTTTAAGGTCTAGCAAAACCAACATCGTTAAATTTGATTTTATATAGATACAAATAAATAAAATTGAAATATAATTTGTGACGAATAAATAACAGCTTTTTACTAAATGCATTAAAAACACAATTTTATTCTTTGTCTGTCTGGCTGTTTGTTCCAGCTTATCTCCAAAACAGCTGGACCAATTTGGATGGGACTTTCATTTGCAGATATCGGAAGTAATAAAAAAGTAACTTAGAATACATTCATTTTGAAAAAGAATTAGGGTACCATGCAAGAAAAAATTGAGGTATCTTTTTCATACCTAAATGTTAGTTTTTTATTATGTTTTGCATACCTAAATAACAGTTTTTTACTTAATGTATGTAAATGTATATGCGTTACTTATAACAAAATACCAGTTTATAAAGCTTTTGTCTGTCTGTATTCCGGCTAATCTCCGGTAGGGCTGGATCGATTTGGACGAGACTTTCGATTAGACTTAAAAACTGGTATACATTTTATATTGCTACTATACCGGGAACCTGAGATATAACTCGAAAACTAGCTTTTGACTGCGGCGAAGCCGCGGGCACAGGCTAGTATAAAATAAAACTGTAGATAGTGAAAAATTAGTTCTATATTTAGAAAAAAGTTAAAGTTACCGTTGCCTACAGACGCTACCAAAGTAACAACACCAAGGGAGCATAACTGGCGGGTTGCCAACTACAAAGAAAAGGCGATCCATTCCAGCTGGAACAAGCTAGGCTACCACAAAATTTTCAGAAAATAAACGAATACTTAACAATTACATCAATTCTTAATAAAACCTTGTTTAGGTTATATTAATGCTTAATGTACAACTGACAATTATAGACTGACGAAACGACTTTTAATTGAGACACCATAGATACATCTTAAAATTTAAAAAGCTTTAATGTTAAATCATAAACTAATGTTTTATTAATACGATATCTAAAAACTCACCGTTTTCGTCAATTTTAAAGTATTTTAGCTTGAATATTTTACTTGGACTATACACAACAGATTTGATTAACATAAATTAAGTTGCTAAGATAATATTTAATCGGTAATAATTACTATCTATAAGCAGTTAATTTGAAATTCTAATTAAGTACATAATTAAGAAATATTATAAGTAATTCGATTATATTTAAGAGTTGTTTAAATAGTAATTGATTAACCTTTAATATTAACTTTTTCATTTATTATACTGAAATAAGGTTTTATGTTTTTATTTTATATTTCTTTTTGTATATGGTGGCAGACGATCCACGGCCTACCTGATGGTAAGTGGTAGCCGTCACTAATGGACTCAACTATACCTACTCTCTGTATTGTCTTGCCGCTCCTCACCATTTCCTTCACAAATATATATTATATGAAATGAAAGTATTAACAAGTATCTCCTGCTATAGCCAAAACACACCGATGGTGATAAAATGGTGGTACCAACCCACTCGGGCCCGTTAGCAAGTAAGTACTCTCACTTGGTACCCAGCCCTTGCCACCAGTAATGCAAATTGTGATAATTGCTTCCTTCTCTTAGTCGCCTCGTACGACAGCCGTGGGAAAGAATAGGGTGGTGACACTGGTATTATTAGTCCGTCACCACACGGACAAATGTATCAGTTATACCGAGATAGGCAATTATTTAACTTAAATATTTATTTATTCGGAATTATAGAGAGTTTTAACACCTTGGGCGAGAATTTTAACTTCTCAGTAACAGCCCGCGGAAAACTTTTAACAGCGTTTAACCACAGAGTCTTTTTGTCAGAATGGCCAGCTTTTAAGAGCAGCTTGAAGTTAAAGTTTGTACTTAATGTTTTTCCAAGCTTATGGCCAAGCTCTGGAACGGTACCTACAATAGAGTAAGATCCCAGGGCCACCAGACGTCACGTATTTTCTGACGAACGAAATGTGGCCGATTGCTAGTGTTAGTATGTACTAAGAACGCATGCCTACCTGCTAGCTTGCTTAGACGGCCAATTTTCAGGTATCAAGTAATCAAGGTACATAAAAACATTACGTACCTCACGTAAATTAGCTCAAAGCTGATTTTTACGTATATTTTGGGCAATATCCTTAAAAATAAGTTGCCAGTACTCCCAGACACTTTCCGTCGGCCGGCAAATTACGACTATTGTTTTACTTTATTATTTGGGAGATTTATGACTTCTATTTAATGTACCGTAATTCCAAAATTCTCAATACTCTCTAGAGATGAATATACTTCTGAACGTCTGACCCAGTTTACTATGTACTATAAGATTTCTCGTCCATATCAATTAAGAGTTCAATTAATTACTAAATTATTAGATAGATCAACCATTAATTACAATTAATTAGTCGATAGTGACATCAATTTTTTACGTTAAATAAAAACCTGTGTGGTTTTTTTCAAATATGAAGTCCCTTGACTAATTTATAATGTGTTTAAAATTTTAACTATAAACAAATGGTAGTTTAATATGATAATACCGCTTTGAATATTTCATTACTTCGTTGATTTTAGTTAAACAAGAAGCTAGCTAATCTCCTATGGCATTTTAATAAAATGTTATCTAGGTGAAAACTTACTCTATATCTTACGGCGTCATATCAACAGGTGTGTTTAAGAAGGGCAATCCCTGCTGCTTATTCCAAAAGCACTTTAGATCCTCATATTTCAAAGTAAAAAGCAGTAAAGCAATAGCAACTAACCAGCGATGAGCAGTAAATTCTCTGTACATATTACCGTTTAAAAAATTCTTTTAGAATTAATGAGATTACGATAAAATCTTCAAGAAGAAAAATGTTAAACATGACGATCCAAATGAATGTTCCAATCAGTAAATTAACGAAGCAACGTTCCATATTTGAAAGCTTTGGCATAGAATAACAAGATTTTTTTAAAGCTACATTATGTTACAACGTAATGAGACTCAATATAGTCTGTATCTCTGTGAAAAAGTAATGGTTAGTTTTTTTTTAGCGGTTCATTAATTAGGTCTGGATATCTGCATTTTAAGAGGTACATTTTTTTTTAATCTGTTACTGAAAACGGAACAGGCATAGATGAAAGGCTTGAGGCATTCCTCTAGTGGCAAATGTTGTTGGTGTAGCAAACAAGGATAAGGCCCGTCTGATAGTAAGCGGTGTAGTGTAGTCTATAGACTCTTGTATTATCGGGAGCATAATTGCTGCGCTAATTCTAATTTCACATTTATAATATTAATACGATCATTTAGAGACTTTTATAAATATAAATTTGCAGCCTCGCTAGTCAAATTAAATTATTAACATCCAAAGATGAAGTGTGATGTATGAACCTTGCCTATGCAAAATGTATGCATATATTATGAAAGTGAAAGCCGTCAATTTTTTTCAATTTGAAAATAGAATACAGCAACTCAAATACGTACCTGAACCCTGAAAACAGTACACTCCTTTTTGGTCAGTGGTGTCATAAAAACAACATTAAGATTAAATATAAAATTTCGTCAAACGTATCGATAAAAAATCTTTAAAGTGGGTGTTGTGATAAATAAAGATATTATTAGGTACTTATTTAAAGCAGTTCAATACTGAATGAGGGGTCAATGACCTCCAAATACTGGTAGAATTCACTACAAAGATCCGCGATTCTCGTTTTGTAAGTTAATGATAAAAACGGCAATTGCAATACATACTTGGGGACAATCATAAGTAAGTTATGTGTCACTTACAGAAGTGTGAGTGTGAGTGCTCGAATTACGTGTTTGTATATAATCTCTACATAAGAGACAGGTCTGACTGCATAAATATTGACCATAATAGGGTTAATCTTTTTACGTTCGTTTTAAGTGCCTGTACCTATGATTTTGTTTGCAAAATATTGATCTTAAATGTTAGAAAATAATTTTATCTATACATAATATCAATTAATTGCCTCGGTAGTGTAGCGGTAGTGTGTGCGACTGCTAATCATGAAGTCTGGGGGGGTCGGGCAATGTTATTGAGCTTTTTTGTATAAAGAAAAATTCTCAGTAGCAGCCCAGAGTTTGGATATGTACCCGGTAGACGGCATTAGGCGCGCCCCCTATTACGTGGGATTTAAACTTAACTGGCGTATCGTGGGTGTGTAACACACCTCAGCCTACCCCTTCGGGGAATACAGGCGTGATGCTATGTTGTGTTGTTTGTAGAAATTCTATTTGTATCTTTGCTTTCTTTTTCTAAGACAGGCAACGAATTTTAAAATAACCGTTATCCATTGTCGTTTTGATGATATTACAAAGAAGGCTACATTTTATAAATATTAGTTAAACAATTCACGGAAAAAAATACTTAAAATGCTTTTAAATATTGTATTTTGTTTAGTAATTGTATCCTTTCGAAGCGAGGACGGATCACTAGACTTATATACGACTAGCCTTTGCCAGCGGCTTCGCCGCAGCCAAAAGCTAGTTTTTCGGTTATATCTCAGGTTCCCGATATAGTAGCGAGATAAAATGTCTACCAGTTTTTAAGTCAAATCAAGGCCTTTCAAATAAAAAAAGTTGCATCAAAATCCATCTAGTAAGTAGTTCTTTTAAATAAATTCTTAAAAAAATCTAGTTTAAATAGTTTTATAGTTTTTCGGTTATATCTCAGGTTCCCGATATAGTAGCGGGGTAAAATGTATACCAGTTTTTAAGTTTAATTAAGGCCTTTCAAATAAAAAAAGTTGCATCAAAATCCATTAAGTAGATCTTTTAAATAAATTCTAAAAGAAAATCTAGTTTAAATAGTTTTCTAGTTTTTCGGTTATATCTCAGGTTCCCGATATAGTAGTGGGGTAAAATGTATACCAGTTTTTAAGTCTAATCAAGGCCTTTCAAATAAAAAAAGTTGCATCAAAATCCATCTAGTAGTTCTTTTAAATAAATTCTAAAAAACAATCTAGTTTAAATAATTTTCTAGTTTTTCGATTATATCTCAGGTTTCCGATATATTAGTGGGATCAAATGTATACCAGTTTTTAAGTCTAATCAAGGCCTTTCAAATAAAAAAAAGTTGCATCAAAATCCGTTCAGTAGTTTTTGTGTGATGCGCGAACAAACAAACAGACAAAAATTCTAAAAAAAATTGTTTTGTGTTTAGACATGCCTATATAGCACTACATACATTTTTTACAGACCTAGCTTAATACAAGAGCAAATGATAATAGTGTATCTATAACCATTGAGGAAGAATTATTCCCCGTGGTGATCACGTATTGGATACAAGTACTTTAGGTCGGCTCTATACGGCGCTTTCTTGGAGAGGTCCACTATGATTCAGGGATTATTCCTTAGTGCGTAAAACTGGGTAATATATAAAAAAATGTTAACAAAAGAAAGCTGATAGATGGATGGATAGATGTAACAAATGTGGGAAGCCAAATTTACAAATATTGAAGATAAATATTTTGTAATACTAATCTTTGTGAGACTCGTCGACTCGCAAAACGAAAAAAAGAAATACCACATTGTAATAGCAGCTCTATAAATATACCGCGTTAGCGCAGTCGGTCGTATTCGGAAATACGAAATTAACAAATGAACTAACCGATGCCCAATATTTTTTCTGCAGTACTGTAACTAAGTCTTAATTGTAGAATCGATTCGAAATTACGAAAATGTATGTATATTTAGTAGAATAATATAATAAAGATTTACGCCTAAATGTTTCATATACCGTTCGATTTATGGACAAAGTTAGGTAGCTTTCACTCAGGCGTCAATGAGATGGGTGACCAGAATTCACACCTCTTTCTGAATTTTTCCTCCTACGTATTGCCGAAGGTATTTTGAAGAACAAATTATTTGTGAAAGTGGGAAAAAAAGAGTTTCACACGCAGCGAGGTTTTGAACCTCCATTCCTTCTAATCCATCTAAGCCATCGTAGTCACCGACGGTGACTCCCAATCTCCACTTCACAATTGCTTTTAGATGTATTTACGACTCACGCTACCTATCGGACGCATTTACATACATTATACCAATATACTAAGTTTAATTATGCAATTAAAATTCATACCATTTGATCGCGCGATTACAAATATTTTGTTCTGCTGAGCATGTCAAGTGCTAAAATACAGATCAAAATATTTGAAAGGTACGTTTAAAATTGCGTAAAGACTATCAAATAAAATCCTGGCAGTCATTACAGGTTTTCAGAATCCTGATTGAAAATCTGACTCCAATATTGTTTTAAAGTCTCTAACACCAAACAGTTAGGAAGATGATACCAACAAAGTTTAGCATTAGTTGACCGATGACAATACAACAATTTTATAACTTCAACCTATCAATCTGACCAGGGTCAGAAAGTTGAATCACGCTTATGCGTTTATCTTTTTGTTCTTTAACTATGTGTGATTATTAATATCATTTATAAAATAATGTAGTTACATAGCTTACAATAAACTAGCTGTATTAATTCCAATGTAACCTGTCAAATTGGTAATTTACTTAAGCAACAATGTTGCATTAGATCTGTAAATTTATTATAATTACTACTAAACACGAATTGCTGTTAGCTCTTAGAATAGAAAATAGCGCTAGTAGAATCTTTGTACACGAGTCGATGATAATATAAAGTTTATATTGTGTTAAGAAAAGAGAAGACTATATTGCTGGACATAGGCCTCCCCAAGAGATCGCCATAGCGAACGGTCTGCATCCAACGACTGCCTGCGACTTTGACCACGTCATCGGTCCACCTGGTGCCGTCCTACACTGCGCCGTCCGTTACGCGGTCGCCACTCGCGAACCTTTCTTGCCCAACGGTTGTCGGTTCGTCGGGCCATGTGGCCTGCCCATTGCCACTTCAGCATGCTGACCCGGCGGGCTATGTCCGTAAATCCCGTTCTCCTACGGATTTCCATATTACGGATCTTATTACGTAGAGAGATCCCTAGCATAGCCCGCTCCAAAGCACGCTGAGCGTCTTTGAGCCATCATAACCTAAGTCATCACTAGTAACATACACTGGTCGTAGACCTCAGTCTTTATAATATTAGTAAGGATGAATATATCAATATTACTTACTAGATCTTAGCCGAATATCAACACTGTGCACGCATCTTATCTATTACCAAAACTGTACTGAAATACAATCAAGGTGGAGTGATTTAAATAGCAAACTCCCATGTCAAGTGTTTTAGGTTGGATTCCCATGCATGACAATTAATTTTGTGACGTACAAATTGTTGTTAATTCATTCATGTATTACAATAAAATCTCAAGAAAATTATAAATATAACTAGATCTTTTGATCTATAGTTTTTTAGAATTTGACCACTGCTACTTTTTTAAAGTACAAATTATTTGTGAATGAGGAGATCTTAAAGAACCCAATTAACTGCTTGTTTAGATTGATTGCGCAATTAAATAGTACCTAATAAGCAACTATTAGCGAGTTACGTTGATCGACTGTATTTGTTACATTTAACAAGGACTTGATGTGATTACAAGCTCGTAATAAAACCTTATTCTGAGAAGAAATCTAGAAGAGAATAATTTTCTATTTAACATTTTCGCATTTATATAGCATTATCGCGGGCAAAAATGTTCCTAACTACACACCCCGTCGTTCGGGGCAACGAACAGGGCAGTAGGGCGCTTACCGTAGAGTACAAATGTTCTGTGGCCCTCACTCACTAAATAAGCCCGTGTGCTGTCTCTCCGCCTGTGTTGGTGGGTCACTGGAACTGTATTACTTTACTTCAATGCTCCGTGGCGGCTTGCCGTTTCAGGTACTGCTACTGAACGATGCATCCGCACACCATACGAAGAGTCGCACCTTCGCGGGAGCGGATGCATATCTGTAGAAAATACTTAAGCATCGCATCACTTTATTGTTATGATCACACGTTGCACTTTCGCCTAGTCAAAGTGAAGTGAAACGAACGTTCGTCTAACGTTTCGCTTATTGGTTTTACTTCTAAGGGGGCTAAACAACGCTTTTGCGTGAGCGAGTTTAACGCTAATCTCTGGAATTACCAGTCGGATTTGAATAATTCTTTTGGCTTTTGATAGTTCATTTTATCTATTTAGTCAAAAAGAGTATAAAAATAAAATTAAGCAATGCGGTACAGGAGGTTTAGAATGTAACACACAAAATCGTATTGTTAACGCATCGTGTCACTGTGATTAGTTGATGACGGACGGATCACTGTGATTGGCTGGGAGATTATTGCGCCTTCACGCGTGATCTGTCTACCAATCACAATGACACTATACAGTGTCGACACGATTTTGTGTATCATTCTGAGGAGGCAGGAGAGGTATAGTTTGGCCGCCCGGATAAAACCCAAGATTTTAACTGAGTTAGTGATCTAACAATAAACATGCCTATTTAATAACTTTGTTTAAAGTATTTAGGCCTCTCGGAACGTAAAACATTTTTTTTTATTCTGTGTTTATTTGCGTATCTCGCACAAAGGGCTAAATTCATTTTAATGAAACTTTTTTATTTTTGGCTTTTGATTTAAATATGGTGTAAATAAAAAAAAATCTTAAATCCATAAATAATTATTAATAATAATTTAATCATTTAATTTTAAATCCCTACACTTTATCTGGCTATCGGGAACAAGAGATATAACCAAAAAACCTAGCTCTTATAATAGGACAAGTATCAAGCCGCCTTAGAATGTGATTCACAAAATCGTATCGACATCGTATCGTCTTATTTGTGATTGGTAGAGACGCATGATTTCGCAATAATCGCTCACCATCACGGTGATCTCTCAACCAATGACAATGTCACGATACGATGCCGATACGATTTAGTGAGTTACATTCTACAGGCCCAGGTCGCATTTACTCCGGCACATACTGAACGCTATTATAGGTAAATAAATTAGCTGTTCACGAATAAATTAATTTATGCTCACAATACCCGCTGTGAAATCAATTGCACACGCCATTATAAAACTTGATGAAGTTAGTAGAATGTAATGAATGTGTTTTTTGTAATAATGTTAGTGCATTGTTGTTTGATCGAGTCAACATACAGAACTATTTTCCTATTATAAATTGTCAATTAAACAAGCATTACAACAAACCTTTCAGATATTTGATGACATAGTACTATAGCAAATTGGGCACTATAGATTTTTTTAAGGAGGATTTATTAATGAACACACTAACGGGCTTAAAATCACGCAAGCGTCTGAGCGTTATTATAGAGTTTATAGGTTATAACTTTTCAGTGTTAGTAGAACTTCTGTTTTCTACCTAAAATCTTTATTTCATAGGCCTAAATTGTCAAGAATGTACTAGGTAATAACTAAGAGTTCTGCACGAGTGCTTGAAGCAAGTGCATATATGCAGCACAAATGTCGCTCGCCAAGCGGACGGCTTTAGAACTTTTTTAAAGAAAAACCTGGCAATAGCCCACTTTTTTAAATAGCTAGTTATGTGTATTGCAAATACTTAACACTTTTGGAAGTAAATCTTCTTCCCTTCGTCTGTGAGTACACTAACTGATAAAATTTAAAAATATCAAGTCGTTTAGGTACTTCTTTGCAGATTAAAAAATAGTTTCTAAGTCATATTATTTATTTGCACAACAACTTTCGTTTAAATTCGTTTAGCTGCGTCTGTATGCCCCAATAGCTATCCTACGAGAAATAATAATTTATTTTTCAAAAGTAAGTATAGTTATTGATATATACTGTATTGTCTCATCTACAAACGTATTAAATTTCGTCCAATTTTGTTGAATCGTTTAAAAGTGATTCTCCAATAAACGTCTTCATAAACTTTCACATTTACAATTTAGTCTACTGTTTTAACGCCCTCTTTGCTGTATTTTATGTTGCCTGCACAAGCGAATATACCACATAACTCGGCAGACTTTATAACGGACTAAAAGTACACCATGACTCAAAACAATAATTTGTGGATCATCCAATAAAATGACCCTTGCGGGAATCGAATCCAGCACTCAGTATGAGAGAGCGGTGTCTAAACCATATTTTCTTACATTGATCTTGCAGTTATGATAACTTCTTGAACTTTTTTCACTCTCGATCGCCCGAAGCAATTATTAAAACGACGGGAAGGAATGGAGTTATATCGAGTGATTATCGAGTGATTTCAGACATTTAATAGTGCTGTGTATTACGAACAAATTATTCCAATAGTGTAATGCTGCATAATTTTTTAACATTATAATAATTAGAAGGCGTTAATCTAATGCAGGCTTATCTATATATGACGCTCCTATGTGTAATTATGTCGTAAGGCGTGCTTCGCATTCTACCGAGTGTGCCTCTGTCCTTATTTGTGCCATCTAGATTAAAGCTATGTAATGAATTAATGCACCTAGTTCATATGATGGACTCGTGGGGGGTTATGAGTTCCCACGGGAAATGTATGGCTGTTATAGAGATATTATGTAAGTAGTA
The DNA here is from genome assembly GCA_948253155.1 of Leucoma salicis. Classification (NCBI taxonomy): domain Eukaryota; kingdom Metazoa; phylum Arthropoda; class Insecta; order Lepidoptera; family Erebidae; genus Leucoma; species Leucoma salicis. The sequence continues at coordinate 4,514,457 of OX411812.1, forward strand.
GTACAATATTCGTTTTAAAGTAGTCGGTATCTCACTTCCTCAAATATATTAATTGACTGCACACGTAGCGGAGTGGTTTAGATACCGATTAGTGATTAACAGATGGTTGGTCTGAGTCTGGGTGAGTCCGTGAAATTGTATGTTTTAAAGTCCGCCGCGATACAAGGATTATTCTTTAGTAAAGGGTGTAATATAATAATATATAAAGCTAAACATAGCATCACGCCTGTATACAGGCGTGATGCTATGTTTAGCCCGAAGGGGTTGGCAGAGGTGTATTACACACCCACGGTTCGCCAGCTGTTTAAGTCCCACGTAATAGTTGGCGAGCCTATTGCCATCTCCATCCATCAGCCCTTCATCGCCCACTGCTGGACATAGGCCTCCCCAAAATGGGGGTTTTACCATAATCGCCACGCTTGGCAGGCGGGTTGGCGATCGCAGTGGATGTTTTTAGTACACAGGGGAACGCTGCTGCCCGGTCCCCCGGTAATCCCTTAGTCGGCTTTTACGACTCCCATAGGAAGAGACGGGGTGGAGCTATTCTTGGGGCCGGCCCCACACGGCAAAATTTTTTCGTAAGAGCCGACTGAGAGAATACCGTGGGAGTGGGCAGCAGCACTCCCTCTAGTATTGCCATCTAGCGGGCACATTTCCAAACTTCGGGCTAATTTTCTTTTTACGAAAAAGCTCTCAGTCTATTTGCACTCATCATACAGGCACAAATACTTTTATGTCTGTCATCTTAAAGAAAAAGCTAATTTCCAACGACAATAATTTGTTTTGGATTGCATAGATTGAGTAGGTGTTACATCCTCTGTCTACGGAATTACTGTAATAATTGTATGTTATCTGTAATTCACGAGAAGTTATTGTTATACCTCAACCTTTTTGAAAATACTTTATCATTTGAGTTTTATTTTATATCTTTTTATAGGACGTGTTATGTTCCACCATCACATACCATTTGCGCTTAAAATAAACTAAATGCGCTAAATAAAATACGCATTGGAATATCTACTATAGAAATAAAATTAATTTTATTGAAGTGTCTGTTTGTAATGTCTAAATAACAACTTTTTACTAAATGCATAAGGAAGTATATACGTCATCTATAACAAAATATCAGCTTTTTAAGTTTTTGTAAGTCTATCTGTCTGTCTGTTTGTTCCGGCTTATCTACGAAACAGCTGGACCGACTTGGACGGGACTGTCACTCGCAAATAGCTGCTGTTATAATATCAAAAGCTATCAAACAAAAGAACTGGTTCAGTATTTATTGCGTGATACACGAATAAACAAACGGACAACAATTCTAAAAATATTGTTGTAGAGACGCGTAAATAGCCTAATATAACCATTTTTTCTCAAATATCTATGCAGTTTAGTAGCTACCAGTACAGATAGCCTTACTTTTAAATCATGATTTCAGCAGGGTGTAGGGCGCCACCCGAAATGGTGCACCACCGGTGCACCACTGAACTAATTTTACTAACCGCCAATACAGGCGGAGAGATGGCACACGGCGGGTTTAATTAGTGTGTGAGGGCCCCACACTACCCTGTTCGTTGCTCCAAACGACGGGGTGTGCGCTTAGGTACATTTATTTCTCACCTTTACAAAGAAAAGTGTGTAGGGTGCCACTTAAGAGTAATAATAATCAATTTATTTATTGTTAATTTTTCGCAAATAATTTTTATAAATATACTAATACTATCTTGCACATAAATTATACAAATATTTATAAAGTATAGTCAGCAACTAGGTTAGTGAAATGGTAAAAAAATAAAATAAACACATAAAATCACGCCTGTATTCCCCGAAGGGGTAGGCAGAGGTGTGTTACACACCCACGACTCGCTAGCTATATTTAAGTCCCACGTAATAGGGGGCGAGCCTATTGACGTCTAGCGGGCACATTTCCAAAGTCCGGGCTGCTACTGAGAATTTTTCTTTTTAGGAAAAAGCTCAATAACATTGCCCGACCCGGGGATCGAACCCGAGACCTCATGATTAGTAGTCGCATACACTACCGCTACACCACCGAGGCAGTAAAATACGAAGGGATTAATATAAATTATGGTAGCTTACCTGAACTAGGTTAGACCTGTGTTTCGGGCTATCACTTTGCCGAACATAAAATGTAATAGTGACCTATTTAAATACTTAATTAAATAATTTAATATAACCGAATAAAACTATAATTTATTGAAACATGCTTACAAACCATTAGTATATAAGTTATATAGGGGAATACATAGAATGTATGGGCATGCATGATTTCATCGTAACTTTTTGGGATGAATAGTCAACATGTTATTAGGTGCAGCTTTCATGCACAAACTTATGTTATGGCGAATACCTATGTCTGAATACGCAGCCACGTCAAGCGAGAACAGTAAGAGAGTATAAAAGGGTGCTAAACATGTACTCATTATAAAATGGCGTCGTAATATAAAAGTAATAACATCTTTAGAACTCCTTTACTTTTAAGTCCATAGTAAAAGCACTTCGGTTATTACCACAATAACTATTTTATTGAATTTAAATTTACATAAAATGTTGACACGTCTTAATAGCGCAAGCAACTCGAGTGCCACAATATATTTTTTATAAAAAAAAACCTTCTAGCTCGTGTTATTATATCAAGATTCCAACTAGTACATCAGGTAGTTACAGTGTTGTTATAGCGCACCGTTATAGGGACATGCTGAATCCGTATACTCGTAAGTGACCGAATGCCAAACATTGCAGGTGAAATTGCTGTACTTAGTGGACGCATAAAGATTTTGAGACGATATAAAATAGCTGTTTTATGAGACTGTTGAGTAGTTTTACTTACTTAAAGATTCGAATATTACCGAGCAAGTAATTTTAGCGTATTGAGATAAGAATAAGGAATGCCAAGATGGATAACAAGTTTGATTAGCTGACTGAGATCCAAAAAACCTGCTATTTTTCAAAATTATGAGTATTATTAAAATGATATGTATAATTTTTTATACATTATCACTGCGCAAGAAAAAGGTGAGAATTCATAACTTTTATTTGTTAAGGCGGGAAATAACGTACCGCACACCCCGTCGGCAATAAACAGGGTAGTGTGGGGTACTCACCCACTAAATAAAACCACCATGTGCCATCTCTCCGCCTGTACTGGCTGGAAGCATTAGCATACTTTATTCTGACAGATGGCGCAGGCGTCACTCAAGACATTAAGAAGGAATATTCTATCGAAATTTGCAGTCCCGAGCAATTGTCACGATCGCTGAATTGGCAAAGCATCTGAACGGTATCCAGGAGATGCATGTTCAAATCCTGCTCCTGGCTGTTATTTTCGATTTTACATTTTCACACTTTTTTTTCATTTTAGCAACAATATAAATATATCCGTAAAGCGTCTCGAAGATTATTGAAAGATTACACCAGGTATGCTTGTTTGCTCCCCACGTAGTATAAAAAAGTAGGCAGAAACTAATAGGCTTATGCCATATTATATAGTGAATACATTTACAAGGCTGTACTGTGCAAGTTACCTACTTAATATTATTAAGAGAGAGAGAGAGAGAAGCATAGTGCTCTGAACTAATCATATTATAAATATTTATAAAATTTGCAAAAGTTAATGGTTCGTTGGGTATAGGGAGTGGTTTGTTACAGAACACCGCATATTCAAATTGTTAATGATTCCACACCTACTTATAGATACATACCAAGTACATTTTAATATTAACATAATTTAATTAAGTTTATCCGTGTGGTGACGGACTAAGAATACAAGTGTCACCACCCCATTCTTTCCCACGGGTGTCGTATGAGGCGACTAAGGGAAGTAAGCAATTATCATCCATTGCATGACTGGTGGTAGGTAGGGCTGGTTACCAAGTGGGAGTACTCGCTTGGTATCGGGCCCGAGCGGGTTGGTACTACCATCTTCCGTGTGACCGAACATAAAGCACATCGTTGCGTTTTGAATGTAACAGGAAATAGCCGTTTATTCTTTCATTTCAGATCGGTGAAATGAAATGGTGAACAGCGGCTTGACAATACTCTCGGTATAGTTGAGTCTATGAGCGACGGTTACCATTTACCATCGGATGGCATACCGTGGCTCGTCTGCCACTACATGCAATAAAAAAAAAATCTCACTCTCGAGGCCTTTTTTTGTTAAGGCAGGAAAAAAAAAATCCTAAATGCACACCCCGTCGTTCGGGGCAACGAACAGGCTAGTATGGGGCCTATGTCCACTAAATAAACCCGCCGTGTGCCGTCTCTACGCCTGTATTGGCGGGCCACTGGAACTATGTCACATTACTTCAGTGCTCCTTTAGGTATAGCCTAATACAGTATTTTTTCTCCAAATATCCTAAATGTATAGATTGGTTGACGGGCCTTGTGGCGTAGTCAGTAATGTAACTGACTTCCGTGCACGAGGACGTGGGTTCGATACCCACTCAGGACAATTATTTGTGTGATGAACACAGATATTTGTACTGTGTCTGGGTGTTTTCTATCTATTATATCTATGAATTTACAAAAAAAAGTAATATATGTATTATATCCGTAATCGGGTACCCATAGCACAAGCATAGCTTAGTTTGGGACCAGAGGACGCTGTGTGAAATGTCCGTGAATATTTATTTATTATTGGAAGGATACTAGAGATTATAGGAAGGATAATTAGGAGAGGATAGGGAAGAGGTTTGGGTCTCCGGCGCCCTCACTTACCATAATAAAATATAAGGTACACAACGGTAGGACTAAATATCGTTGTTTCACACTGATTTTCTGTGAGAGGGTGATGCTTCCCCGATTGAGCCAGCCCACACAGGCAATAAAAATATAATAATCAAGGCTCTACTACAAAAAGTTTAGATTAAAAATATAAAATTCAACATCATGTGGTGATGGACTTAGAAATAAGTGTCACCGCCCCATTCTTTCCCACGGCATTTGTAGGAGGCGTCCAAGGGAAGAAAGCAGTTGGTCCATAGCATTACTGGTGGTAGAGTTGGGCACCAAGTGAGTACTCCACTTACCTGTTATTTGATCCAAGCGGATCGGTACTACTGTCTTCCGTGTGACCGACCGTGAATTACTTCGATGTGTTTTGGTTGTAGTGGGAGATAGCCATACAAATGTGATGTGGAGATTGGGTATGGCCGTTGGTTAGTGCGATTGCTTAGTGGTTAGAGCACTTCCCCAGATTGGATGGGACGCAGGTTCGATTCCCACTCGCACTAAATTTCTCTTTTTCCACATTTCACGAATAATTCGTTCTTTAAATTATTTGGTAGCTACCACTTACCATCAGATGGGTTTTGACTCATCTACCACAAAAAGCATTTAAAAAAAGCAGAATAACATATATCTAAAATATAAACTTATCCGAATGGAAGTACCTACTTAGGGATCGTGAGAAATAATTCGCAATACGTAACAACATTTCTAATTACAAATAATCTTACAGTTCGTAGTACACCGAAAGTCTTTGCATAGTTTGTGCATTATTTATTCAAATATAATAATATGTAACGGTACATCTGGATGTTGGCTCCAGGTCATGAAACTCTAGCAGTAATTTCCATAGGAATGGTCTCATTTAATAGCAGTAGCCGTGCCCCTAAGCAGCATATTACAATATACAATGTACTGTATTATACAATACAAACATAATGACAATGATTATAATTTATAGAAAGCAATTTCCTTAAGGCTGTAACTGCAATGAACTAAATATTATTTACATGAACATATGTTTTGTTAAAATTGGCGTTCGATCGTAGCGGTTACAAGTTGAGGTACCTTATTTGTAAGTTGGGAAAAAATATACCTACTTCAAATAGGGTAGGTAGAGTGGGGCTCTCGCCTATTAAATAAACCCGCCGTGTTTTTTTTAATACTATATGGGTGGCGAACAAGCATACGGCCCACCTGATGGTAAGCGGTTACCGTAGCCTATAAACGCTAGCAACATCAGAGGTATCACTCGCGCGTCGCCATCTCCAAGGGATAGGAGGTGGATAAGGAGAGGATAGGGAGGGGGTTTTGGCCTTCGGCGCTCGCATTCACTATACGAAACACACTAATCAGTGAGAGGGTGATACTTCCCCGATTGAGCCGGCCCATTCTTGCTGGGATAAGTAAGGCTTCACCACTAGAACGTACCTACACGTGTGCCATCTCTTCACCTGCATTCGGGGTCCTTTCAAGTTGTACATGTTCTGTTTTATTTTTGAAAGCGATTGAAATATCCGAATCGTTTAAATCATAAAAAATAATATATCCCTTTATCCTCTCCTTATTAAGGATGGATATAAAGGATGGATTCCTTTTCACCTCATACCCCTTTCCTTGGAATTGGCGTTGCGCGATTGATGCCTCTGATATTACGGCTACGGTAATCGCTTACCTTCATATGTGCCGTATGCTTGTTTGCCACACTCGTGTAAAAAAGAGGCAGTCTTCCAGTAGCTAATAAAAAGTAAAAAAAAAAATATTAAAAATGTAAGTCTAGATTGGAAGGGCCGCAGGTTCGAATCCCGCTCGCAGTAAAGTTTTCTTTTTCCACATTAACAAATAATTTCTTCTTAAAAGTACCTAAGCATGTCAAGTGCTAAAATATAGATAAAACTGTCTATCATCAATAAATTTAACTCGCTAGCGTTTTCTCACACATTCAAAACTGGTAAGCAACTTATATATTCTTTAATAAAACATTACAAGTGAAACTACATCTAAATCGACGCCAGTGACATCTGTCGATGGATGAGCTACGATTAAACAGCGCTGAATTATATGCTCCGGTGGATTTATGAATAACATAAACATAGGGGATGGAAACAATTCAATTACAATGACATAGGCAGATGCCGGGACTTTGAAATAAGCGTTCTGCGGTTGTCATTTAAATTATAAGGGCGCATGTATACTCATATGAAATATTGTATAATGTGACGAAATGGTGATGGCAATTGCCAGTTTAGTCTTTCTATCACTGACACATGAGTGACCGCGTCTATTACATTAAACTGATATTCTTGTTTGTTTTTCTGTCATTACTGAATACAATATAACTACTGTTTTTGTTTGTCAGAAACAATTATTATTTTCACGTCTGGTTCTGTTTAAGACGGAGAATATCTCTTTGGCTCATTTGTTGCCGAGCGGTTCTGAGGATGTCTGGTGTAGAGGCGAAACACATGTCGAATTTGTGTTCAGATTTTTACGGAATATTGTGACGTTGTGGTTCTGAGAGTCCTGCAAAATAGTTCCAGTGGCCCGCCAACACAGAGAGACGGCACACGTCGGGTTTATTTAGTGGGTGAGGGCCCCACACTACCCTGTTCGTTGCCCCGAGCGACAAGGTGTATGGTTAAGTACATTGTTTCCACCTTAATAAAAAAAGAGGTTTCCTCAAAATGTTTTCCTTCTCCAAGTAGTATATAGGCTTCATTCGAAAATACCGACTTTGAGCTGGAAATCGAACTCGATACCTGTCTGTCTTACCAGTTCTTGTTATTACCACTAGACTGTCACTGCTTATTGACTCATCACATATACATAGACCCACACCTGTTTGTTAAAAGGACCTTCCACTGCCCACATTACGTTGACTAATCATTATGAAATAAAGTTTTACGTTTTAATACCCTAGTTTTTCCGTTGTTGGCTGCTACTGTGTATTCTCTACCGAGCAAACGACATTTTTAATAAAATCGCAGCCCCCGGCGTCCTGTAGATCGTTTTAATATATTCCATTACTTAGTAACACAACCAGTAGTTCAACTTGTAATAATTGTGGGGCCGTCAACTCTGTAAACTGGTCGCGTTATTTATCTTGCATACGTTGACAACAGATTTATCGATGAAAGCAAACATCGTGACGAAACCTTTGCCTCTGATAGTTATGCGACTGCGGATCATGAGGTCCCGGTTTGAATCCCGGGTTGGCTCAAAAATTTTCTCTGGAGGACTTTATTGACGAGCCTCGTGGCGTAATCGGTAGTGTAACCAACTTCCGTGGTCGTGGGTTCGATTCCCACTCAGGACAATTATTTGTGTGATGAACACAGATATTGGTCTGCGTTTGGGTGTTTTTTAACTTAAACATAAAGTGTAAAATGAGAAATCGAAAAATGTTTTTTATCTATTAAAAGTATGTATTTACAAAAAAAAAACTAATATATGTATTATATCCGTAATCTGGTACCCATAGCACAAGCGTTAAGCTTAGTTTGGGACCAGGAGACGTTGTGTGAAATATCCGTGAATATTTATTTATTATTATTATTACTATTGCAAACCAATTATAAGAACTAGATTGCAATAATAGTGTGCAGTGATAGCCCTCTTTTTTGGTAAAGCGGGAAAAAATGTTCCTAACCGTACACCTCGTCGTTCGGTACAACGAACAGGGTAATGTGGGGCCCTCGTCCACTAAATAAACCCGCCGTGTGCCATCTCTCCGCCTTTATTGGTGGGCCACCGGAACGATATTACGAGTACATTCCTTCAGTGGTAGCCTTGCTTATCCTAGCATGAGCGGGTCGCCCCAATCGAGGAAGTGCCACCCTCTCACAAAAGATCAACGTGTAACAATGGCTGTTATTCTTGCCATTTTGTTTCGTATAGTGAAGGAGGCGGAGGCTCAAATCCCCTTCCTATTCTCGCCTTGTTATCCTTCATATGCTGTCCTTGTTATCCTTCCTATCCACCTTCTAACCCTTTCCTTGGAGATGGTGACGCGCGAGTGATGTTTCTGGTGTTGCTAACGTCTATAGGCTACGGTAACTGCTTACCATCAGGTGGGCCGTATGCTTGTTTGCCACCCAAGTAGTAAAAAAAAATTCAAGATTTTCGAATATTGTGTATTTTTTTTTCTAACAGTGATGGCTAAATTGTGACGAAAACTGTATGCCTGAGATATTTTCTCGACGGATTGAGAAGCATGATAGACTATATCCTTTCCCCATGAGAGGAGACCCGTGGCCAATAGCAAGACAGACAGACAGAAGGGTTGAAAAAAGAAAAACATTATTTCTAGTTACTATACCTGTCGCGCATATAGAAGTTTTACTTCAGAAAATTGCAACGTATTTATATAGTAATGACTTAAATCGTTATCATAAATTTTTAATGATCTCTTGTTAATTAAAAGTGATACTATTGGATTATAACTAGTATTTAATGATCTTCAATGACGAATAGTTAACTAATAGATGTCTGATTGGCTCCAGGATCAATCAGTATAATTGTGTAATGAAAGGAATCATTACTGTTCGTTCGTGAAGTATCGCTGGCTTGAGATAATTAATTACCGATCAAAGAGTTGAAATTTTTGCAGCTGTTTGATGTTTTTTTTATTGTGACTAGCTTTTGTCCACAACTTCGTACGCGTAATCCAGATTTTAAATCTAATTAAGAGCAATAATCTAAAAAAGCTTCATCAAAATCCGTTCATATATTATTTGTTTTTGAGGTTACATCTCGGGTTCCCTATAGAGTAGCGGGATATAACGTATACTACATTTTAAGTCTAATTAAGAATAATCAATCAAAAACTTGTTTCATCAAAATCCGAACAGCAGTTCTTGCGTGATGCGCGACAAAAATTCTAATAACTGTTGTTTTGGTTTCTGTTGCTCTAAGACTCTTATATAATTATATTTTTCTTCAATATCTGCACAGCCATCGACTTGTTATAATTTTATTATATGTATAGATGGTAGAGCTTAATGTAGGTGGTAATTGCATAGACTGCGTAATGAAATCAAAGAAAAGAAGGAAATAAAATACCTAAAAAGGCACACTACTTAGCAGTTGCATGTCGTAATTATATCAATTAAGTTCTTTCTCAACTTGTTCCTGTGCAGCAATACAACAATACAGCGCTGGTTTTTAGTTGAAACCTCACGGATGAAGTAAACACTTGTTCACAACACAAAACACATATAAAAATATCACAGGCAGTCATGTCGTCAGAAGTGAAATCATAGACGAAAAACAACTTTTTTGTATCTAAACGGATAGTGATTTGGCCGGATACCGGATACCGGATATTCGGCTAACTACGAGGCCGGAGCGCCGGATATCCGGCCACCGGATATTCGGCCGCTTATCGCGTTACAATTTGATTTGAATATGCGCGCGTGATTAAGATCGGAAATATTCGGACGCATTCGGCGTGATCGGCATTCGGCCGGCACGACTCGCGGCGTTCGGGTGTAATCGCTCATGTCAGGTTATATGCATTTGTTTATTCCATTGTTTTTCTTTCTATTTAACTTGTCGATTATTAAAAAATGTCAGTATCAAAAAGAAGATCGCCAATTTGGCAATATTTTGATTTAAAAAGTGACGATAACAAGTACGCGTCATGTTTATTGTGTCACGTTGAAATTTCTCGCGGTGGTGAAGGAAAAAAGGCAGGTATGTAAGTTTTAGAGGTTATGTTTTTGCTTCAATTTTAATGCGAGAATACTCTTATATTTTCAAACTTATTTTGTTAATAAACAAACATACTACTTAGCAGTATTCTTAAATTAGTTATTTCGCTGGTCATTCATTTCATTTTAATTTTCATTACTACTACTACAATCTCAATTTGAAATTTAAAATTTAATTTTTTTCTAAACGATATTTTATTAATGCAAGCTTCAGACTTCAGTTTATTTATGCATATTGTGAATGGGTAGGTACTAGGTACAATATTTTAAAATACGTTTCTTTTTCATTCATCAGGTACGTCTGCCATGAGTAATCATTTAAAGTCCAAACATCCACAGGAGTCTAGATTGATAAGTACAAGTAAAACTAGCGAAATTTCAAGATCAATTACGGTTTCACAACGTGCCAATCCCAGCCCAATTGCTCCTTCTACAACTGCAGAAAAACAGCTAACACTGTCGGAATCGTTTGAAAGAAAATTACTTTGGGATGTGAATGATGCCAAAGCCAAAAAGTATCATTATTTAATTGCAGAAATGATTGCAATAGATAACGAGCCGTTCAGTATTGTAGAAAAGGTTGGGTTTAAAAGACTTTTAGAACAAGCGCTACCTCGTTATGAATTACCAAGTCGCACTTATATATCTCAAAAAATTATTCCAGACATCTACAATAGAATTCGCGACAAAATAAAAGCAAACATTTCTAAAGCTATTGCAATTTCTGTTACGTCTGACATTTGGACCTGCCTGCACAATAGTTCCAGTTTCCTAAGTTTCACAGCCCATTGGTTGTCTCCGGAATTTCAGCTGAACCACGGCGTTCTTGCTATGAAACCGTTTTCAGGATCACACACAGGTGAAAATATAGCAAACGAACTGAACGCTATAGCTGCTCGCTGGGATATTGAGAAAGATAAAATTCACTTACTAATCCATGATAGTGGAGCTAATATGGTGAAAGGAGCTCGAGTTGGAGAGTATCATTCCGCTAGATGTTTCATACATTCGCTTCAGCGAGTTATTGATAAGTCAATGAAGGTCCAGGCTGAGCTATTAGAAGTGATTGCTACTGGTAGACGTCTAGTAACTCATTTCAACCATTCAGGTTTGGCACAAGAAAAATTACTTGCAATTCAAAAGGAGTTAAATTTGCCGCAGCATCAGTTAGTGCAGGACATCAACACGAGGTGGAATTCTACCTACTACATGGCTGCACGCTTGGTGGAACAAAAAAGGGCTATCTCTCTTTATGTTGTTGAACATGAGACACTGACTAATTTGACGATACAACAGTGGGGTCTGTTGGAGCAGTGCATAAACCTTTTAAAACCATTTGAAGAAATAACAAAAATTACAAGTTCTGGCGTTTCCTGTATATCCGAAGTGATACCACACGTTTATGCACTAAAAAAGTATTTGGATAAAACCGAGACAGCACAAAGAACACCAGACTTAGCACGTTTAAGAGCCTCCTTGAAAGCTGAATTGGAAAGTCGTTTTAAATCCTTAGAAGAAGATCTAAACTTCATAATTGCTACCTTTCTAGACCCAAGATTCAAATCAGACTATTTAGGAGTTCTTGAAACTGAAAAAGCCCGACAGAAAATCCTGATAGAATATATAAAAAACTCTTACGACGATTCTTCTTCCGACAGTAATAGATCATCGCCGTCTTCAACACCTGCTAAACGACAAAAAGAAGATGAAACTGGATCAAATTTTACACGCGAAGCTCATAAAATGAAGTGGCAAAGGACAACAGTAGCAGTTGTCGCGATCAAGAAAAACAAAATCCAATTTCTAATGAGATTGACTTTTTCTTAAAGTTATCTCGAATAGATCGCAATCGCGACCCATACCTTTGGTGGTCGGTCAATTCAAACCAATACCCTCAATTGGCGAAGTTTGCAAGAATTTATCTTGGAGCACCTGCCAGTAGCGTTTACAGCGAAAGGCTATTTTCAGAAGCTGGTCTAGTATACGAAGCCAAGCGGAGTCGCCTCTTACCAACAAATGCTGAAAACCTAGTATTCATTCACCATAATTTGCCGCTAGTTAATTTTGAGTACTAACACTAAGTAAATTTTTAGTAATTAACTTTTTATCAAACAATTTCTGTCATTATTTTAATTTAATAAATGGTGTCCGTCCATAACCTATTGTTATATTATTTTTATTTCATATATGTGTGTGTATGTGCAAAATAATCCGTTACTAATATTATAAATTCAGTCTGTTTGTCTGCTACTCTCTCACGCCTAAACTAAAGAACTGATTTTGCTGAAATTTGATACAGAGATAGATTAGACAACGAGAAACAATATAGATAGGCTTAAAAACTTTTGTATTCCCACAGAAAAGCGCGATATAGACGAGTTTAGGGCGTAAAGCACTCAGCGCGAACGGTATCGCGGGAAACATCTAGTATTCGGTATTCGGCCGGATAGTGCCCTACTATCCGGTATCCGGCCGGATAGTGAAAATAGGCCGGATAGGCCGGATACCGGATAGTTACCGGATATCCGTTTCATCACTAATCTAAATACATCTCATAGGTACTGGATATGTCACTTTTGTGACCTATAAATTCATATTCCGATGGAGAGTATTTAGTATGAATGGTTTGGATAGATGGCGTTGCACCTGTATTTTGAATGGGAGTTTTAAGAATTTCGTGCGCACGTCGGTGAAGCGAACTCATAAGATTTTACCTATCTGAAAAGGACACTGGCGGGTTTTTTTAGGAGCGTTTGGCCAAGTCACCTACATGGATAATTTTAATGTTTCCTGATAGCATTATTAATAAGAAAACCAGCTATGGTTGTCACTTTTTCCAAAAACTTGTTTCTATCAGGCGCAAAAACTTCCCATTGCCACTTCAGAAGCTGACCCGGCGGGCTATGTCGGTCACTCCCGTTCTCCTACGGATTTCCGTATTACGGATCGTCTTCAGACACTGTGAAATATTGGACAAGAAGATCTCCCTCACCTTCCCGAACGCTGCCCAGCCGAGCTGGATACGTCGATCGACCTCTTTCTCGAAGTTTTGCCTATCTAATTGGACAGTTTGTCCCAGGTATACATAGTGGTCGACAACTTCGAGAAGCGCACTCCCGACCAGGAGCGGTGCTGAAATGACATGGACATTAGACATGATGTTCGTCTTGTCCATTTCATTTTTAGACCCACTAGTCGGGAGACACGGCTGAGGACGTTGAGCATGGTACCAAGGTCCTCCAGCGATTCTGCCATGACCACGATGTGAGTGATGTATTCGCCATTTATGTTGATGCCGAATCCGGTCCAGTCCAAGAGCTTGAAAACATCTTCCAATGCGGTGGTGAAGAATTTCGGGGACATGACGTCTCCCTGTCTAACACCTTTCTGCAGTTGGATCGGTTTTGTGCTCTTGTCCTGAACTCGGACAGACATAGTGGCGTTTCTATACAAACACTTCAACACTTCGATGTATCGATAATCAATTTGGCACCGCTGAAGGGATTGCAGCACTGCCCAAGTTTCGATCGAATCGAAGGCTTTCTTGTAGTCCACAAACGCTAGACACAGAGGCCGATTATACTCCTCAGTCTTCTGTATAATCTGGCGCAGCGTATTTATGTAGTCTACGGTACTAAAATCTATAAAATACCTCATTACCTTAGGAAATACTTACCTTATACCTTGGGATATAAATAAGAAAGAAATCTGATTTAGGTACAAAGTAAGTTGAATCATGTTATAAAAGTAAAATGGTTTGTATCGATGATTTTCAAGTATTGATTTTTCACAATATAATCGAAATATTAGAAATTATTTTTTCCACTCAGACAAGTTTTCTGGAAATAGTAAAAATGTCCTTTTTTTCGTATAAGTTTTATTACTATAGTCCAGGAGTTCAGGACGAAAACCACCACTCTCCTTTCCGAACGTGTCTGTAGAAGAAACACTTCAATTACCAACGAATGAAACTAAAACATAGTTATAAGCAGTTTGATTGCTAGGGCTAATCACACTCTCTTCAGTGGTCGGTTCTACAAATTATAGAAAAAGATAAACTAGGTCAGCCATTCTCAAAGTGGGCTCCGCGGAACCCAGGGGCTCCGTATAGTTTTTATCGGTGCTTCGTAAAGACACTGGCTGTATTGCGTACCTTTATATCGCGGCACAATATAAGCAAAAAAATAAACCCCTAGTAGTACAATTTCAAATCTCTCGTTAAATAAAAACAGGTACTTATTGTCAAGTAATATGATGGATAATCCTTTTTTCCTTGAAAGTGCGTACAGCAGAATTTGCTACTTTAGGGCTTCGTCAAATATTAAATGTTCCGTTGCCATAAAGTTTGAGAAGCACTGGGCTAGATAATCACGATCAAGTTATTAGCTTTAGACACAGCAGGTATATTGATGTCGGCTATAACTCGCAGATCGTTGGAACATTGCGTGGGCCCATTTCTTCATAGTGAAAATAAACATTATTATTTATTTCTAAAAAGCTGACTGCGGGTGGAATTGGAATCCATGACTTCTGTCAAAACTTATTAAACATTTTTGCTACTCAGCTACTGCAAATATTATTTATTTATATATAATAAACAATCTGCATCGGTGGTGCAGCGGCAGTGTGTGCGACTGCTGATCAGTAGGTCTCGTGTTTGATCCCCGGGTCCGGCGATGTCATTGAGTTTTTTCCTAAAGAGAAAAATCCTCATTAGCAGCTCGGAGTTTGGAAATGTGCGCGGTGGACTATTACGTGGGACCTAAACCTAGCTGGTGAACCGTGGGTGTGTAATAAACCTGTGCCTACCCCTTCGGGAATACAGGTGTGATGCTATGTTTATAATAAACAATCGGGTTAGTTACACTATTTATAACTCAAGACCGGCTGAACAGAATTTTAAGATCTTTGATTTATCCGGAATTGCCGATTAAACATTAAAACAATGCGAACAAAAAAGCGAACAAAAAATTATAAAGAAAATTAATTTTGTCATACATTTCAGCTAATAATTTACATTATTTACTAATTCTGAACTTCTGACGAAAATTACCACTTATTAATAAGATACAGTAATTTACACCTATAAATTTTTATTTAAATTCAACGCAACTAAGTGTTACTTGATAATATATGTGCATTTATAACTGTATTAAGAACTATTTCGTATAGAAATGGTAACTATGAAGCACTTAAACGATAATATATAAAACAATTAGGTACTTGTTATTTATTAGATTGTGCCCGTTAGTTCGTCCGCGTGGGTTTCGGGAATATATATACGTCACTGTACGGCACACTAATGATACATATCGCGCCTGTATCCCCGAAGGTTCGCCAATGATATTTAAGTCCCACGTATTAGGGGGCGAGCCTATAGCTGACTTTATTTTTCTTTTTTAAAGACAACCCCCTGAGAAATGAGCACTGAGAAATAATCCTTGTATTGTGGGAGACTTTACAAACATACAATTTCACAGACAGAAAGTCCACCCAGACTCAGAACAACCATTAGTGGATCACACAAAGAGTTGTCCTGTGTGGGAATCAAACTCACAACACAAATTTCCAAAGTCCGGGCTGCTAATGAGAATTTTTCTTTTTACCAAAAAGCTCAATAACACTGCCCTACCCGAGGGTTGAACCCGAGACCTCATGATCAGCAGTCGCTCACACTACCGCTGCACCACCGAGGCAGTTAGGTTAGCTCCACCACATAGGCATTGATATCTACGTAAAAATAGTTTTCCCACGGGAGCTATCGATATTCCCGGGATATAAAATGTTGTGTTCTAGACTATTATAAGACATTTCAATTATACTTATTTCTTTAGATTTGCGGTGGTATTGTGCCACTTAACTTTTGCGGTTATAGCTGTTCTCTAGTGCGGGGTGTTAAAATATCGGAGTACTTTAACTTATTATTTATAAGCACTTGTCATACTTTACTCTTTGTTAATTATGTGTAAATAAATGAGAAAATAAAAAGAAAGTTTTTGACGTGATATTTTATACAACATGGGTGGCAAACAAGCATACGGCCCACCTGATGGTAAGCGTTACCGTAGCCTATAGATGGGCAACATGAGAGGCATCACTCGCACGTCGTCATCTCCAAGGAAAGTTATAGAAGGTAAGGCTACAACGCTAAGTCACGTGACTGAGAAATGACAAATTTCCATACATTTTAATAGTTTTCTATAGCGTTAGCGATCATAGAATGAAACTTGGCTAGGCCCACTGGTTCATCTATTTTATTATATATGTACAGTACAGATTTTAAATAGTTTAATCAATAATGTTAGCTAAATTACAAGTATTGACGTCTATTGGTATTTTATTAACAGTCCAATGCAAGGACACTCAGAAAAAAGACGAGTTATCTTGATTTCTTTAGTTCCCATTTATTGCAGTTAGTTGCACTAAAAAATATATACTTTATTCCTTTAGGATTTTGCATTATAACTAACGACAGAATAAATCAATGTAACTACACTAGTATGCAATATTTCCTTCAGTATGCGTCGAACAGATATAAAATAAAACAGTATCTCGTGAATAGTTTGGCGTAGTCGATGCACAGATAAGCAAGATCGTTTACTTGTAAATTACTACAGGCTTTGTTGGGCTAGTGTCGAAACATCTGTATTCAACCTGTTGTTTACTTAAGTTAGATAGGCTCCGAGACACCAGCGATAGGGTGGATAGATGTATTGAGGTTTTCGGATACGAGTTTGTCAGATTTATTTGTAGATAGCTTAGTCTACGACGTTGATCTTGTATTCTGGAAAAGATAAAGTCGTTCTGGATGTGTTTTCTTGAGGATTTTAACGTACATCTTTTTAATTGATTAAAGAACGGCCATGCTACTTCTCGCCATTTTATTTTGCGTATCGGAAATCAATAATAAATATTCACGGACATTTTCACACAACATCCTTTGGTCCCAAACTAAGCTTAACGCTTGTGCTATGGGTACCAGATTACGGATATAATACGTACATATAATAGATAGAATAACACCCAGACGCAGTGCAAATATCTGTGTTCATCGCACAAATAATTGTCCTGAGTGGGAATCGAACCCACGACCTCGTGCACGGAAGTCGATTACACTACCGACTACGCCACGAGGCCCGTCAAGTAAAATTTTAATGGGACCACGTGGAAAGTATACTCTATTAAACAATAAAAAGAATTTTCAAAATCAGTTCAGGCGTCATCGTTGAACATACATATAAAAAATAAAAAAAGTACATTGGAACATTTACCATGTGGGGCTGGCTTTAGAATTGTCCCACCCCTCTCCACCCATGGGAGTCGTAATAGCCGACTGAGGGAATACCGGGGGAGTGGGCAGCAGCACTCCTTCGAGTATCAACAACATCCACTGCGATCGCCAACCCGCCAGCCAAGCGTGGCGATTACGGCACTATCCCCCATTCTTGGGGAGGCCTATGTCCAGCAGTGAACGTAAAAAGACTGATGGATGGATGGATGGATGGATGGAACATAGAACCTTTTTTTAAGTCTATTAATAAAATAGATATTTATAAAATTAAACAGTCTTAAACATTTTTTTAAACAACAACCT
Organism: Leucoma salicis; assembly: GCA_948253155.1. NCBI lineage: Eukaryota > Metazoa > Arthropoda > Insecta > Lepidoptera > Erebidae > Leucoma > Leucoma salicis. The sequence continues at coordinate 4,532,499 of OX411812.1, forward strand.
GCGCTTAGGAATAATCCTTGTGTCGCGGGGATTTTTACAATTTAACGGACATAAACTATACCCAGACTTAGAACAACCCTTTGCAGATCACACAAAGAGTTGTCCTCTATGGGTATAGAACCCACAACACCAGGGCGGGATGTCAGTAGACGACAGAACCACTCCGCCAACTTCGTGTCAAACTATTTTTTTACTTGCCTGTAGATACAGATTTGACCCCACCTTGGTAAGGCATTTATAGTATGTATGTGTAAAAGTGAATATGCCATTGGTCTACCGGCATATTATGTACTTAACGTCTGACTACGAGTTTCCAGTATCGATTCCCAGGTGGAGTCCCAGCACATTTTCTGGAACCTGATAGACAGCAATAGGGTTCCTCTACGTGAGATGTGAACAAAATCTGAGTTACACTTGCTGAACTCTCCGGGGATAAACGCGTGAAGGCTATAGAAAAGCGCAATTATTATTATGAAGTAAATTTTGATAGTACTATTTACACACCTATGTGTGTGTGAGTCCATACTCACGCCTATTTCACAGAGGGGTAGGCAGACAAAACGGATTTTCACTTATGATAAAGCCTTCCGCTTCCTATTTTATATCCCCGTGGGAATAAGACGTGATGAATGGCGAAGCCCGTCTTAGGAATAATTAAACATAGTATCACGCCTGTATTCCCGAAGGGATAGGTAGAGGTATTACACACCCACGGTTCGCCAGCTATGTTTAAGTCCCACGTAATAGGGGGTGAGCCTATCGCCGTCTATCGGGCACGTTTCCAAACTTCAGGCTGCTACTGAGACTTGACTTTTTCTTTTTGCGAAAAACCTCAATAACGCTGCCCTACCCGGGGATCGAACCCGAGACCTCATGATCAGCAGTCGCTTACACTACCGCTGCACCATAAAGGCTGTTAATAATTAACTTTTAAAATAATAAAATATTTTTAACCAAACTTAAAAATAATTTACTAACAACAATTTTCAAGAATATTATCGCTGGTCAGCAAAAGCATAGTTTAAAATAGATACTGCAACCATGAAAACATGGTGGATTTTCCGTTCTGGAGAAATTATGTGTAATTGTTATTAAAATATAAATCATTAGGAGATTACAAAGTGATAGCCATTTTTTGTTTTGTTAAGGCGGGAAAAAAAGTTCCTAACCGCACACCCCATCGTTCGGAGCAACGAACAGGGTAGTGTGGGGCCTTCACCCACTAAAGAAACCCGCCGTGTGCCGTCTCTCCGCCTTTATTGGCGGGCCACCGGAACCATATTACATGCCTTCAGTGGTCCGCCGGCAGAAAGTGATAGCCTAGCGGTAAAACCTCGAACTCGATACCATTGTCTTTGCAGTACTTGGTTTTCCCGTCCGAGTGTTGTGGGTTCGATTCCCACATAGAATAACTCTTTGTGTCATCCAAAAATGGTTGTTCCGAGTCTGGGTGTACTTTGTATCCGTGAAATTGTATGTTTGTAAGGACTTTACCCGCGATACAAGGATTATACCCTAGTGCAGGGTGTCGTCTGTTTAAATAAAAAAAAATATAGGTATAAACATAAAAATTTGTCCGTGTGGTGACGGATTAAGAATACAAGTGTCACCACCCTATTCTTTCCCACCGGTGTCCTATATGGCAACTAAGGGAAGTAAGCAATTATCATCCATTGCACGACTGGTGGTAGGGCTGGGTACCAAGTGGAAGTACTTACTTGGTATCCGGCCCGAGCGGGTTGGTACCACCATCTCCCGTGTGACCGGCCATGACGCACATTGTTGCGTTTTGGTTGTAGCAGGAGATAGCCGTTTATATTTCATTTCATCTGTGAAATGAATTGGTGAGCAGCGGCTTGACAATACTCTCGGTATAGTCGAGTCCATGGGCGATGGTTACCATTTACCATCAGATGGACCGTGGCTCGTCTGCCACTAAACGCAATAAAAAAATTTAATGTCTTATAATTCGTAATTCAATTACGAACAATATTTGATTCTCTCCGAGCCTTTTCTCAAGCTTTTTTGGAGTCGGTTTTAGATATATTTGGTTTTAGCTGATTTACTGGTATTTACATGATGAGATTGTCTATTTGAACTACATTAAGCACTACTCTCCTCTCGTGCCTAATGACACTATTTAATAAATATTTTTAATTACTAATCGTAGATGAAACCGTTGAAACAACATATCAGCCTTGGACGTCTACCATCTAAGTCCACCCGTGATCATGAATGCTGTAAAGTTTTCGAAACGTCGGGATAGTAGAAAATCAAGTAAACGCGATAGATTTCATAAACGTAGTTTTATTTCAAAATGTGTAACATTCGCGTAAACATCAGAAAGTATTATGCTAATCGTAGATTATTATAGCTTGTCACTCTTCCGCTGAAATGCCAGAAAAGAATACGATATAACAGGATATCTAATTAAATTATTTCCAAACACTAAACTAAATCATGGTAGCCCTATATAATACTGTTTTATGTCCCGGGTAAGTGTGGTAACAAGTTTATCTGCATCTAATATCGTATTGTTTCGTCAACCGAAACAATCTGGACGGTGTCGATAGATGATCTATTCTGCAGTTTACAACTAGCAGCTGCTCCTACAGGAAGCGGCAACCAGCTAACTGCATTATAGTTTCTCATTGGTTGATTTAATAAAATATGTAGTAATTTTCTACAGTTTATGTTTGATTCAAGCAATTTTTTTACTTGTAAGGTTAACTGACAAAAAAATATATTTCCGTAGGTCTTTCAATCTATATAGATAAACTTGTATGAAAATTAGCTTTAGTTTCTGAATATTCAAAAATGGCTGAATCTATTTGCTGTTTTTCTGTGTGTGTGTGTGTGTCGCAATGGGTTTCGGGATGGTTTAAGTTCATAACTTAGACATGATAAACGGCGCTGCGGTTGTGTAGCAGATTTTTCATTTTTTTTTTATGGATTTTGTTTATTATTTTATGATTTTTTTCCATATCGCCACGACCCTAGCAACGCTCTAATTGATAATTCAATCATCGAAAATTCTGGGGTTGCTAAGCCTACTTTCGTGTGAGACAATGTCTACCGAGTTCGATTTCGACTAATTGTACCTACATGCCCCAAGTGAATGTGTCTCACGCCATGGTACGTAATTAATTAAAAAAAGCACTTATTTGAAGATACATCTAGATGCATGCATGTAATTAATAATGTCCATGAAATTTTCACACATATAGATCCTTTTTAATACTACGTGGAACTTACTGTTTTTTTTAATTGAAAATTCAGCCTAATTAGTTAGTAGTTTATACTACGTGGGTGACAAACAAGCATACGGCCCACCTGATGGTGAATATGAAGGATATTAAGGAGAGTATAGAAATGATAATAAGGAGATGATAGGGATAGTTTGGACCTACGGCGCTCTCACTCACGATATGAAATACAACGGTAGCAGTACCTACCATTGTTTGATGCTGATTTAAATTAAGGATAAGCAAAGTTCTACCACTAGAAAATACATCGTTCATATAGCATTTTACAAATGGATTTGTTCTAAATAAATATTACAATAACTTATTTATTTGACCTCACAGTGGTGAAGTTCGCAAGGATCGTGATTATTCTGCACATCTATATATATCTTCTATACTATTATAAAACTGTAACAGAGCTGTGTCTGTACATTTAAGATATTTGAGAAAAAAATACTGTAATAGGCTATATAGGCATGACTAAACACAAAACAATTTTTTTTAGAATTTTTGTCTGTTTGTCTGTTTGTTTGTTCGCGCATCACACAAAAACTACTGAACGGATATTGATGCAACTTTTTTATTTGAAGGCCTTGATTATACTTAAAAACTGGTATACATTTTATCCCGCTACTATATCGGGAACCTGAGATATAACCGAAAAATTAGAAAATTATTTAAATTAGAATTTTCATTAGAATTTATTTAAAATAACTACTAGATGGATTTTGATGCAACCTTTTTTATTTCAAATAATATAGACCTTGATTTGACTTAAAAACTGGTAGACATTTTATCCTGCTACTATATCGGGAACCTAAGATATAACCGAAAAACTAGCTTTTGGCTGCGGCGAAGCCGCTGGAAAAGGCTAGTACTATTATAATACTGTAACAGAGCTGTGTCTGTACATTCAAGATAATTATTTGAGAAAAAATGACTGTAATAGGCTATATAGGCGTGTCTAAACATAAAACATTTTTTTTTAGAATTTTTGTCTGTTTGTTTGTTCACGCATGACACAAATGCAACTTTTTTTATTTGAAAGGCCTTGATTAGACTTAAAAATTGGTATACATTTTATCCCGCTACTATATCGGGAACCTGAGATATAACCGAAAACTAGAAAATTATTTAAACTAGATTTTTTAGAATTTATTTAAAAGAACTACTAGATGGGTTTTGATGCAACTTTTTTTATTTGAAAGGCCTTGATTTGACTTAAAAACTGGTAGACATTTTATCCCGCTACTATATCGGGAACCTGAGATATAACTGAAAAACTAGCTTTTGGCTGCGGCGAAGCCGCTGGCAAAGGCTAGTACTATTCTAAAACTGTAACAGAGCTGTGTCTGTACATTTAAGATATTTGAGAATAAAATACTGTATTAGGCTATCTATATAGGCGTGTCTGAACACAAAACATGTTTTTTTAGATTTTTGTCTGTTTGTTTGTTCGCGCATCACGCAAAAACTACTGAACGGATTTTGATGAAACTTTTTTGTTTGATAGCTATCGATTAGACTTAATAATTGGTATACATTTTATCCCGCTACTATATCGGGAACTGGAGATATAAGCTAAAACTAGCTTTTGGTTGCGGCGAAGCCGCGGGCAAAAACTAGTAAATCATATAATCTTAAAATTCTTCCTGAATGTAGGCGGCGCCACATTCACACACGAGCGTCCGTGCGAACAGCTTGCGACTGTCTCAACATGACTTTTTGTGGTACGGCGTCAGTCGCGCAACTGCGTCGCAATCGATCAATACATGTCACAATTGCCACATATTGATATCTTTTTTGAAACAGCAATGAGTGCCGGTATGTAGTTTGATTGATGGCATTGGGAAACAGAGACATATTTTAGTTCGTCGTATGTCTTTTCGTTGCTGTTTCAGATCCATCTATCCATCAGCTTTTTATCACAACACAACGAGCGAAATTTTGCCGCCTGCATTCAACGCCTCCCTGCTGCTATGACTAGATCGTCGTATGTCTAATTGATACGTGTAAATGGACACAAATTCAAGCTAAAGAAAACTTCTATTTCACAACAATGAAATACCTATCACGTGAAATGTTTAAAAATATACCTAACTTGAGATTATTTTTGAATTTGACTTCGACAGTCTTTAAATATGTATAAAAATGTATTCAATAAATATGTACTTATTCATTTATTCAGTACTACGTAAGTATAATCATAGGATAAATTAATAAAAAATAAATATTCACACAACGTCCTCTGGTCCCAAACTAAGCTTAACGCTTGTGCGATGGGTACCAGATTACGGATATAATACATATATATATATTACTCTTTTTTTTTTGTAAATACAAACATAATAGATAGAAAACACCCAGACGCAGTACAAATATCTGTGTTCATCACACAAATAATTGTCCTGAGTGGGAATCGAAACCACGACCTCGTGCACGGAAGTCGGTTACACTACCGACTACGCCACGAGGCCCGTAGATACTAAAAAGGTCAATTAATATTTTACACGTGATCGCAGCTTTAATTTCTAGCAGTTGAACATATTAATTACATTACACAATATATCATGATATGGGACGATACATCAAATGGAAAAAATACAACATGAAATATTTAAGATATAATTTTTACATATCAGTTATAACTTTATCAGATAATTACAAATTGCAGTTACAAATAGCTGTGACTGCACAGGTGGTATAATGATTCAGATGTCGGGTGTGGGTTTGATTCCCACAAAGGACAATTCTTCGTATGCTCAATAAATAGTTATTTTAATTATTTTGATCCGTATTTTAGCATAATTATATTATATATAATTAACAAATTATTTCTGAAAGTGGAAACAGACCACCTGTAGAGTCGTAAAGACATCTAAAATCAATTGTGATATGGAGATTGAGGTTTACCGTCGATGGCTTAGCGGTCTAGAACACTTCCCCGAATACGAAGGGACGCAGGTTCGAACCCCCCTCACAGTGAAGCTCTTTGTTTCTACTCTCATAAATAATTTGTTGTTTAAAGTTGTTTTAATTATACAGTGTACATGGTTACTATACGAGTATGTCTTCTATATTTCGTGAATGTAAAATCTCCCACGGTTTAGGGATTACATCATAGTATGAGGTATTGCATATAAACAAATAAAAAATTTAGCATTTGTTGACTAATTGTTAGTCTTTCTTTCTGGCGAAATGTTTGAAGCCTCATAGAGCCGTTGTATGAGCAATAAATCGCTCGTTGTGAAAGCAACTACGTATCTAGTAGTGTAACTAATGTAGATATGTTTTTAAATATTTCATTTTACTTACTTACTAACTTATCATCATGCCATTTCCCTTGCGAGGTAGGCAGAGAGAACAGAGTGCCAAGAGGCTCTATTCTTGCATACATCTCTCGCTTCCTCAACATTCATAACTCTCTTCATACACGCTCGCTGGTTTCGGAGACTCCTGACCCCACCTTCCTTCAATACATGACCGATTTGGTCTAGGTAGATGTGTGTCGGTCTCCCCCTGTATCTACATCCTTCCACTTTCGCATTGTATATCTTCTTAACCAGTCGCTCGTCCGGCATTCTTTCCACATGTCCGAACCATCGGAGCATTCCCTTTCGCATCTTTACACCAATACTCTCTTTCATACCTACTCGCTCTCTTACATATTATTAATTATTTCATTCTGTAATAAATTAATTACATCATGTTTATTAATATTACAGTTTTTGTCGAAAACAAAGTTGCGGGGACATTTTTTTTTCTGTATTGTGACTTAAGACCTCTACGTAGTCATTTATTTTTCCTTCTGTTAAATTACCCTAATAAGTACTTGGTATAATGTCACCAACAACGACAAACTGATTGCCTTAGGCAGAAGGGACAAAAAATGCTATATAACTGTTCATAACACCTCCGATTAAACTTTACAAGTTTTTAATTAAAAATAATATATAAACATAGCCTGGTACACTTGCGCGTAATTGCTCAATGTATAACATTTAGCATTTAAATGAGTTCTTTGTAAAGACTTCAGATCGTTTCGATCATCGATTTGCTTACAATATATGTGTATTAATTTGGTGACTTGGAAGGCTATCTTTTGATTACTCGACGTATATTGATTGTTGGAATGTTATTTTTTTTTCATTGTCATCGGTGATAGCTAAAACCAAGGACAGCAAAGAGGGTGTCGAGTTCGATTCTCAGTCCGAGGATGATCACGTACAGCCAAAAATGTTTCACTATTATATGTACTAAGACTTTGCCCGCGGCTCCACCGCAGCCAAAAGCTAGTTTTTAAGTTATATCTCAGGTTCCTGATATAGTAGCGGAATAAAATGTTTACCAGTTCTTAAGTCTAATCAAGAGCTACTAAATAAAAAAGTTGCAAAATCCGTCTAGTAGTTTTTGCGGAATGCGCCAACGAACAGATAAACAGACAAACAGATAAAAAATCTAAAAAAATGTTTTGTATTTAGACACGCCTATATAGCCATACAGTATTTTTTTCTCAAATATCTTTAATGTACAGAGACAGCTCTGTTACAGCTTTATAATAGTATAGATATGTAATGATCATACCTTTTTTTTATTTGTTAAGGCGGGAAAAAGTTTTCCTAACCGCGCACCCCATCGTTCGGGGCAACGAACAGGTGTGGGGCCATCACCCACTTTAGCAACCCGCCGTGTGCCGTCTCTCCGCCTTCATTGGCGGGCCACTGGAACTATGTTACATTCCTTCGGTGGTATGAAATCATACCATACATAATATTGTTATTTCATAAATAATTCTTCTGAGTCAGTCTTTAAACATAAACTATTGAGTTTACGTAAAACTATGTCAGGGAACAAAATTCTTAAGCAAAAAAAAATTTTAAAGTTTTGATATTATTTTTGTTAGTTTAATTATACTAAGTTTATTTTTATATGATAAACATTAAGTTGAAAAGTTGTAGCTCTTTATTACGTATTTTAATATTTACAATAATATTAAGTAGACAATGTATATACACTCTTAAATCTATTACAAAGTTTATAAAAAAAGGAATAAAATAAAAAAGAAGAAGAAAGAAGTTAACATTATGCATCACAAAATTCATCTGCATTACTGATTACTGACAAATTGTATTTTTTATTAGTTATGGCGGTAGATGTTCCACGGCCCTAATGGTACGTGGATGGTGACACTGACCCACTCGGGCCCGATAATATAACAAGTGAGTACTCCCAATTTGGTACTCAACCCTACCAATAGTATGTTTACCCTACCAATAGTATGTTTACCCTACCAATAGTATAGTATGTTTTACCCCGACGTAAACGGAGAGGGTTGAATCTGTGTAGATCTGTGAGTTCGTCCAAACGGTTGATCGGATTTTGATTTTGTTTTCTTTGTCTGATTTTTTTAGTTTTTTATATACGTTTATTGCTAACATGCTCAGCTAATTAAGAATACATTATTAAAACAAACTATAAATCATGATAAAACTCCCAATTCATTTTTATTTCTAGTAATTTCGAAGTCTTGAACTTACTCTAAATTGTAATCATCATTTTGGCGTAAATTATGTCGACTGACAACCAGTTATCGAACACAATACACCCACTAGATGGACAGTTAATCATTTTTATTCTATATAACATTACTATATGTTTTGTTGGCAGAGCAATTAGCGGTAAATCTGATATTAAGTGGTAGCCGAGATTTCTCTTTAATGGTATTTTCATTATAAAGATAAATGTCTAGATATACACAATGAATCGGCAAGGAAACGAATGCAACTGTACCCAAGATAATTTGTTACACAAAAGATTTATAACTTTGTCAATAAGGAAAATGATCGTGCCACCGACGGCTGCAAAGCGAACAAAAGTTAACTCTATCTATTAGTTGTACTATAAATATACATGCGCTCACATAATTCTCCCCAAGATATGTATGACTCTATCCGGGTGATCCTTGCTCGGTGAGCGTACACAGACTACGACGAAGCGGATATTATCGGTTAGAGTCGCTTGTCATCGTTAAGTTTAAATTTGGAATATAAGCGTAAATGTTTTTATCAAATCGTAGTACCGTTTTATATCATTTAGACATCAATGAATGATGATTTTTATTTAATCCGCTGAAAAATCGGGAGTAGATATATTTTTTAAACTGGAATGTTTATTGTAAATTATTAATTACATTAGCTTTTAATCATATATGGCTCTAATATGAAAATAAACATAAATTAGTCCAAAAACTAAACTACACATATTTTTTCTGCAATTCCATGTGGCGAAGAATCATAGTAACATCATCTTATTATTTCCAATTTCTGCCGTAAGATGTCATCGGAAAATAATATCACTGCTGGAAGGGAACAAATTAAAAGCTTGGGTTACTTTTACAATCGAGTGATCGTTGACTAATGAAACTATTACATGTATTAGTAGAGATTTTAACGAAAATTGTACCATTCGAAAAGGTTTACTGAATTTTAAGCACTCACGACCAATTTCAAATTGCGATTTGTCACGAACTACCCAAATTCTGAGTACTGTCAATCATCGAAGGCGTTGATATTTAGTTTTCCAAGAAATTTGAATTAGAGAATTGGTTACGAACCGTGACGAAATGTGATGAATGAAATAAAATGGCTAGTCAGATATTAGCAAACTTAAAAAACCTTTTTATTTACTAGCCCATTCGATTAAGTTATAACTGACCTGTATTTATGAATCGTTAAATTATATATAACGGCCAGTTGAGTACATTCATAACGGCCAGTTGAGTGGGATTATGAAATTATAGGTTCATAATTCTAAATTCCAATGCCTCTAAAGAAAACAAAAACTAATACAATAAATATATTTCTTAGGAATTGAATTTTATGCAATTCATAGGCAGTGTACGCAGACGATGCTATGTTTTTTCTTGGTTGGTAACAAGGTAGGATGTAAATCAAAGTTGCAGTGATCTGCATACCGCGGTGCATTCGTTAGAACTGATACGAATATCTAAATGTATTAGATATAATATTTAGCATACTCTCTGTTTGTTCAAATAATTGGTCTCGTTTTGAATTAAAGTTATCGTAACTTATCTTCCAGTGGCTCGCCGAGCAAGGGCGGGTTGTTTAGTGGGAAAGAGCCCTACACTACCCAGTTATCTCTCTCTCCGAACAACGGGTGTGCGGTAACTATATTTGACACGAGATGTTAGTGGTAGAGCCGTGCTTGTCTCAGCAGGAATGGGCCAGCTTAATCGGTGAAGCACCGCCTTTTACAAAAGATCAGCGTGACGTAATTGTAGGTACTTCTATTTTTGTGTTTCGTATGGTGAGTGAGAGCGCCGGAGGCCCACATCTCCTCGCTATCCTCTCCACCTTTGCTTGGAGTTGGCGTGAGGGTGCCTTTGATGTTGCTATTGTCTATACTCTATAGGATACGGTTACTGCTTACCATCAGGTGGGCCGTATGCTTACTTGCCGTAGTTATCAATTTTGAATTACATTCAAGTTTTCTTACTTGAGTTCTAGTAAAATGGCCGAGCATATCAAGTGGGTAAATTTATACAAATAAATAAAATGTAAGTGTCTGTTTGTAATGTCAATAAATAACAACTTTTGATTAAATGTATACGAGAGTATAATATGCTACCTAGAACAAATTACCAATTTTTAAAGTTTTTGTCTGTCTGGCAGTTTGTTCCGGATAACCTTCGGAATGGCTGGGCCGATTTGGACGGGTATTTCACTAGCAGATAGCTATTGTTACAAGGAGTAACATAGGCTACTTTTATTGTGGAAAAATAATTAGGGTTCCGTGCGAATATAATAAAACTCATGAAATTGTGAATGAACACCGATTCAAATAGATATACATATACATCGAATGTACATCCACGGCTAATCTCCTGAACGGCAGCACTGATTTGGGCGGGACTCACGAGACGGGGATCACCGCTTTCTATTATTTTGGAAAAATTATTAGGATTCTGAACTAAAACAGAAAATAAAATATTCATAGACCTAATTGTGGGTATCTATCCATCCATCCATCAGCCTTTCGACGTCCACTGCTGGACATAGGCCTCCCCAAGAGAACGCTACAACGAGCGGTCCTCTGCAGTTTCGCTCATATGGGGGATAGTGCCGTAATCGCCACGCTTAGCAGGCGGGTTGGCGATCGCAGTGGATGTTGATAATACTCGAGGGAGTGCTGCTGCCCACTCCCCCGGTATTCCCTCAGTCGGCTCTTACGACTCCCATGGGTGGAGAAGGGGTGGGACAATTCTAAAACCGGCCCCACACGGCCAAGTTGGCGGGTATCATCTAGTTATAAATATATAATTAATACATGAGTAATAACAAAATTTTGCATTAATATTTATCTTTAGCCATATCAAAACAAAACATGCCACATTTAACTACAGAGTTGTCCGTACAATCAGCCTCCAACGGTGCAAAGCGTTATGTTTCTTGCATATCTGACTACGTATTCTCGTTATTATTTATTCAATATTTAAATATAATCTCGGGTGTACCGATCTATCGTTCATTAGCGGGACAGCAGCCATTGATAAAGTATTCGTTTCTCTTCTTAGAAATTCAAAACTGGGAATTTCATAAATGGTACATTGTTTTTCAATAATATTTTTTTTAGATTTCGTGACTAGGTAACTAACGCCTTTAAGCCAATAATTTAATTCATGTGATAGATTGTTCTGTGTAGTAATTGCCACAAAACAAACACTTGGTATGCCAGTATCGATTGTTTAAAACAATTATGCAAAAGTGGAAGGATGTAGGTACAGGGGGAGACCGAGACTCACCTACCTATCAAATCGGTCATGTATTGAAGGAAGGTGGAGTCAGCAGTCTCCGAAACCGGCGAGCGTGTAAGAAGAGAGTTATGAATGTTGAGGAAGCGAGAGATGTATGCAAGAATAGAACCTCTTGGCGCTCTGTTCTCTCTGCCTACCCCGCAAGGGAAATGGCGTGATGATAAGTAAGTAAGTAAGTAAGTAAAACAATTATGTTTACGTTAATAGGAAAATAATGGCTATTCGGAGTGCTAAATTACCACATACCAACTTTCATGTGAATAACTGCCCTATTTGTCAGAGAGACGGCAACATAAATAAAATAATAGTATTTTCATCTAGAATAGGTATTCCACAGAGTACATACTGCATTCTTATCATAATTAACTTATGAGGTTTATCACACTACGAGTATGAAATAATTATAATGTATTTAAAGCTCGTTCGAACGGCGTAAATGTCATATTTAATGAATATATCTACAATTACATAAATACATCTGTCTTCACTAGATGTGTGAAATGTTTGTAAATAATTGAGCTGGGAAATTGAGGCCTACAACAAAAAACTTTTATGTATATTTTAAAGAGGTAATTTTTATTGCTCAGACGAGCAAAGGCAGTGGAAACCTCGTTTAAAGGGTATTGTAGCGCTGGGAAAACACACAGTAGTTCATTTTAGAGGCTACACACGTACCTACGTGAAAATAATTTGTCTTAGACAAAATCTGTTCCAGGTTGTACAGATGAACCTGAGGCTGGTACTCCTGCCGAAGCCGGGACGAACGCCGGATTCGGTCGGGGCCTTCAGGCCAATCGTGCTGCTGGATGAGGCGGGTAAGATGCTGGAGAGAATCCTCGCTGCCCGCATTGTCCAGCACCTGCGCGACGTCGGGCCCGACTTCTCGGACGCCCAGTTCGGTTTTCGAGCTGGTCGTTCGACAGTCAGCGCGATCATGCGTCTGAGGGCCGTGGCCGCGGCGGTCGTCAACGGCGGGGAAATGCTGTTGGCGGTGTCGCTTGACATCGCCAACGCATTTAATAGTCTGCCATTCAGCTGCATCAGGGAGGCGCTCCGGTATCACGGGGTGCCTGTATACCTGAGGCGGCTGGTGGCGGACTATCTAGAGGGCCGCAGCGTCGTCTATGAGAGCCGCATAGGGGACGTTGTGAGGAGACCCATGTCGTGCGGTGTCCCACAGGGTTCGGTCCTGGGGCCGCTCCTGTGGGACATCGGTTACGACTGGGTGTTGCGCTGTCGACGGAGGCGGCCTGCGCGTTGGCCGGAATCCCCCCGTGGGACTTGCAGGAGGAGGTGCTCGCGGAAGTGTATCGGCGGGCGTCACAAGAGCGGGAGGGGGGCGGACGCCCCCTACCCAGAGAGGTGGCCAGGTGGCAGGGCGACGCCCGCCGAGCTGCCATGGCCAGATGGAGGGCACGGTTGGAGGCGCCCCGGGCCGGTCTTTGGACTGTAGGGGCGCTCCAGCCAGTGCTGGAGGAGTGGGCGGGACGACGGCATGGAGTCCTTACCTTCCGACTCGTGCAGATGCTGTCGGGGCATGGTTACTTCGGCAGATATCTGCACATAGTCGCACGGAGGGAAGCGGCTCCGGGCTGTCACCGCTGCGGCTGTGACGAGGACACGGCGCGGCACACGCTCGAGTCGTGCCCGGCTTGGGCCGAGCAGCGCCGTGAACTCGTCGCGGAAATAGGGGGGGACCTCTCGCTGCCGAGCGTCGTCAGAGCGATGCTTGGCAGTGACAGGAATTGGGCCGCGGTCGCTGCCTTCTGCGAGGAGGTTATCTCGCGGAAGGAAGCAGCGGAGAGGGCTAGGGAGGAGGATTCTTCCGCTGACCCAAACCGCCGCCAGTGACCGGGGCGGCGTAGGCGCAGATACTTGCGCCTCATGCCGCCCTAGCTGAGGCTGCGGGTGGATGGACCGGGGAACGTCCGCCACCCGCAAGGCCTCCCGCGAAGGTGCGACGCTCCATGTGCGGATGCGTCGCTCAGTAGAGGGTACCCGAAAGGGTAAGCCGCCGGTGGACCACCGAAGGAATGTAACATAGTTCTAGTGGCCCGCCAACAAAGGCGGAGAGACGGCACACGGCGGGTTTCTTTAGTGGGTGAGGGCCCCACACTACCCTGTTCGTTGCCCCGAACGACGTAGTGTGCGGGTAGGAACATTTTTTCCCGCCTTAACAAAAAAAAAAAAGGTTGTACAGATGAACCTGCGATGCAGTTCCTCAGATCGGTATTGAAGGATTGATAGAACACTCAGAAATAATTTCTAAACAAACCAACAAAGGAAAAGAGATATTATCTATTATAGAATAGATAATATCTCTTTTTAATAATTACTTGAATATTTTACAAATTTTTCTCAAAAACAAATATGGGCCGACAATATCTTATACGTAGAATCCTTGATCATCAGTACAATATCATACAAACTCGCGATCCTAACGTTGACATTTTTTTGTGATTCATATAGCATATTTAAAACTACTTTGGAAAATCCAAAATTGCACGCCTCATAATCTTCATTTTTCACAATAAAATTGATTATTTGATAAGTAACTAATAATGTATTGGTCTTACTAAGTAGTTTTCGATAAATCACATAGATAGCGCTAATTTCAAAAAGTACTAATGTGGGTTTCATGTCTTATACGCCATCTAGCGTTAATTTTAAGAAGTACTTCTATATACCAATATCTGGAACTGAGTGGTAGACCACTACCACTCAGTTCCGGGCCGCGCGCACGCCAAGGCCACGCAAAAAAAGGGCACCCGCTCCGCTAAAAATATTCCCGCTTAAAATTTTGTTATAGGTCAATGCCTTTTTAAATTTTATTAGTCTGTATTCTAGGTTATAGTTAAAATGGTGTGTTATTATTTACGTGTGTTTAGTGTTTTTAACTATTATTATGGATAAAATAGTTATTATACTTGACAAATATCATCAGTTCGTCAAGCAAAGGTAAGAACTTTCTTTTAACAAAAAACAATGTACCGGCCGGGCGATCGGCGTTCTGTTGACGATAGTAAAACCACCGGTAGCTATGCGTACGTAAAAAGGTAGTTCTCATGAAGGGCGCTAGTTTTAGTGTCGCGTCGAGCGTAAATATTCAGTATTTTTTTGTTTATTTAATAGCAATTAAACCACATCGAATCAGACCGTGAAAAGTAATAGGGCTCTATTCGAAGTAATACTCAAGATAAAAAGAAAAAAAAATGACTCGATTAGTATTTTGGTCGTTATCGTGTTAACATATATTACCTACAACTCACGGACGTCCAGCCAGATTTTTTTCAAACAGTTTTTTAACTAGTTTAAATAACAACAATGGCATCAAAAATATAATGAGTGTTAAGAATAGTGTTTGTTCTTTATATGTGTGTGTAGATATTATTTTAGAAGTGCAATATATGGTAAATAGAGACATTTTAAGTTTGAAAAATCAGTTGTTCTGTTTAAAACGGGAGTAGCACCCACCTCAACGCTTCGCTTATGAGGCGTGCAATAGACTGTATAAATTGGATTTGTATGAGCTCACAATAAAAATCTCACTGACGTCAAAGTTTAATCCATTAAGTTAATGCTTTTTGTGGATTCCTTTTTTCTGACTATTTTCAAGCGCTTGATTGTCAATTTCATAAACCACTCGCGCACTTGGGCGAATGCGGCCAGCCTTGGCGTCCACGTCTTCCGTAAGGGGGGGAGGCAGCCAAGATTGAAAAATGGCCGCCTCCACTAGTAGGTCCCTGTCGAGCCTACCCACAGCCCATCGCGGGAAAGCGGAAGTTCTGTCCACCGCGTGACCCCTGCTGGCGCCCTGAAGGGTCCGGGAGACCTCTATCTGAATGTATCTGTGGTCAGATAGGGTCTCGACCTCCTCCAGGACTCATCAGCTCCTTACGCGTGCAGCGACACCGGGGCTAGCGAACGAAAGGTCTACTATCGACCCGCCCCAGGGTCGCACGCACGTTTGGGCGGACCCTCGGTTGAGTAACACGAGGTCCGCCGCTGCCGCCCACTCTTGGACCGCCGCACCTCGGGGGTCTGTCCTGGGGGACCCCCACGCCGTTGATTTGGCGTTGAAGTCCCCCAGCACGAGCACAGGGCTCGGTGCTATACGCCGTATCGAGGTCTCCAGGCTGCGCAGGAAGACCTCGAAAGCCGCGAGACTACGACTAGGGGAGAAGTACACGCCATACAGCGTGACCCCTCCCTATTCAGCCGCCACATATCCCGTGCCCTGGTCTTCGAGTGACAAGGGCGGGGAATGCGGCGCCGCCGAACCGACGACCGCCACGGAGCCACATCCTATCTGTAGCGTTATTACACTGCCTGACCTATTTGTTGGCGCCTTGATAGCGTTCGATATAATAACATAGCTTGTGTGTGCCACAGATAAGAGACATGTAGAAGACCAACTTTTTGCATAGCTGGGTATTTAATAAAATAGAGTTTCAATGGACCAACCATTATACTGTATGTCGCAAACTGTATGTCATAGGTACAATTGTGATGCAAATTGAGATTTTTGTAATTATCAGCGGCAAATGATTTACGGTCCACCTGACGGCAAATGGTAACCACTTATGCATCTACCAACACCACCTAGCCAACCTACCTTAGATGATCCTCCATGCTTAAGAAAGTAGTTGGATGAGAGTGTAGTTGACATAAAAAAAACTCATTGCGTCTTCATCACTAATGTTGTTCAACGATACTACGGGTAATTTAAGTGGTTAATATCTATGCCTAATGCCACCGAGGCCTATAGTGAAGGTGTGGCGTCCCAGACGTTACACAGAGAGGTAGCCCGACGGGGATAATATAATACACTGTGCGGACCACTAAAGTGAATATACGCGTTGCAGCAGCCGTGGTCACACAGCGGGGTGTGCAGAAGGTATATTTTTGCCCACCTAAAAAAAACAAAAAAACATTACTTGTGGAGATTTTAAAAACGCTCATGAACAAATACCTACTTTTTTACAAATTTCTCCATTTGATATTGGAGAGACAAATTTATAATTTCTTTACAAGAATTTAGTTTTGTTTTAAACAACTATCGCCTTCTTGGAGACTGGTCTCCGCTAAAATTTGTGAGGGAAATTACATTTTTCAATGTTCTATAAATGGTTTCAATTTGTTATTCCTTTTATACAGTCATAACTGCTAGTCTACATTCTATTTCTTCTGTACTGTGAACATTCCAACATGTCTGATCAGGGTAAACGTCATTGAACATTAATTAAGGATGTTATCCATATGAATGACCCCAAGAACTTGCTCTTAATATCACTTCTTATGTATGGTGCGAGGAAGTGTACTCGCTTACTGTACGACAAATATCTTAGGGTGTATTCTCACTGTGTACAGAAAGAAAGAATAGCCTGTCTTTTTATTTGAATACTTTTGACTACTTTTAAACTTTTCAATTTCATGCCTAGTTCTTTAAGAGTTTAATTTTTGTTGAAGTCAGTAGTTCTCGTATTCGAAGGTTACGTTTGCAGCCTAAGCCACAGGCTACCGTGAAAGATCGTCTATCAATACTCCGTAAACATTGGGGATAGATCCTGCCACAGACAGCCGGGATGCTCGCAACTCGTTAAATGGACAATTTAATGTAACTATATACTTACGAGTACCTACTAATATTAAAAGTATTATGCATTTATGGGTTATAAAATGGTTTAATGTAACTAAGAATAATAAATGTAATTAGTAAAAACAAATCTATATATGTATATACAAATTATTTGCTGCTTGTTAGTCTCGCTGAAACTCAAAAATGGCTTGACCGATTTGAATAATTGTTATTTTTTTTGTTTTGTTCTTTCTAATACAGGGGTGGTTTAAAAGAAAAAAAAATAGGCAGTATAGTAGCTCCTTACCTACTGTATTTTTTCTAACAGACGACAAAATTACAGCTACTATCATTATTTATGATTCATTTGGATAAAAAGCGGCTTGGTACTTATTATAGTTTAATTTAACTTACGTATTTAAACCTTAGACGATGCAGATTAAAAATTGATTGAAATAAATTAATAAATAATAATAAATATTCATGGACGTTTTCACACAACGTCCTCTGGTCCCAAACTAAGCTTAACGCTTGTGCTATGGGTACCAGATTACGGATATAATACCTATTATTCCTTTTTATTATGTAAATACATACATACAATATATAGAAAACACCTAGACGCAGTACAAATATAAGTATGTGTTCATCACACAAATAATTGTCCTGAGTGGAAATCGAACCTACGACCTCGTGCACGGTAATCGGTTACACTACCGACTACGCCATGAGGCCCGTCAATTGTGGGTGATACGAAGTTTTTTTCATCTAGTAGGTAGGTAATGTAATGAAAATTGAGATAAAATAAATATAAGTAGAATTCAAACCCAGAAATCGAGACCAAGTTTCAATCACGAAACTACCAACTGAAGTTGCCAATGTTAAACAATTCCAGTGGTCCACCAATATAGGCGAAGAGACAGGACGGTTACTTTAGTGGATGAAGGCCTCACACGCTTGCTACGTGCGACATGATGCTCGAAAAAGAACATGTTTTCCTCAACAAAAAAAGATTAATTAATTGTGCTAGTAATAACCAAATTCCATTATAATGCTCTTGATGCTTTTTTGGAAGACTCCATGTTGACTATCCGAAGATATTTGCATAATGTTGTATTTGATTCCCAACTTAAACCATTTTCCATTAAAAAAATATATATATGGAATGAAATATACCTATAGTAAACAATAAATCGTTTAGCAGATTTACTAAAGTGCTAAAGCAATTTTTTTCCTTCAATAAGGATGTGCCTTAATGCAAGCCGGTTATAAGATGATATTTGTTGGCAAATATTGTGATATTATTTTAGCTGGGTGATAAATATTATCGCAATTAATTTAAAGTATAAAGCTCACCTCATTTTTATCTCGGTAGTATCAATAGTAATAGGATAAAAATTCTATATAAATTTTGAGGTTAGAATTCACAAATTTTACGACTCATCAACATCTTTGAGCCTTATATCCATATTTCTTTGGGTTAGCATCCTTTTTGTTCAGTGTTATCTGATTCACCAGTATTTTCACGTAGCCACTACCTGTCTGACCTCCAGAACCCTTTTTTTTTGTTTAGGCGGGAAAAATGTACGGCACACTCCATCGTTCGGGGCAATTTTAAAACAAGACAAAAGCCAGTTTTTTTTATTCATAACAACTTGTAACGACTTCCAGGAGGTTGTTTTAGACAGCCGAGGCCCACTGCTTAGGAAAGTACATTATATATAATGTGCTTTCCGAATCACGGAGGAGATCACGTGTCCATAAATAGGGATCACTCATTATCATCATTCTATCATCGATCATCAATCTAAATGCCAATCGAGCGAAAGTTGCTTAGCCTTGCCGATCGTTTGAACTTTAAGTGCACAACTTACGACTGTAAATATTTAGATATTTTTATATATATTTTTGCCGTGTGGGGCCGGCTTTAGAATTGTCCCACCCCTCTCCACCCATGGGAGTCGTAAGAGCCGACTGAGGGAATACCGGGGGAGTAGGCAACAGCACTCCTTCGAGTATTAACAACATCCACTGCGATCGCCAACCCGCCTGCCAAGCGTGGCGATTACGGCACTATCCCCCATTCTTGGGGAGGCCTATGTCCAGCAGTGGACTTTGAAGGGCTGATGGATGGATGGATGGATATATATTTTTAGCATTTGACATGCTTAGTCATATAAATTAACACAAAGTATGAAAATGTGAAATCGAAAATAATCATCGATTTCAGATTTTCACACTTTATGTTGATTTACGACTTTTCTGTCTTCATCATCCGTTTACATGAAAAATTATACTACCAGACCTGACAGACGTTTCTGCCTGAACATTGGCATTTCGTTTGATTGGAGTCATTTAATTCAGCTTCATAAAAGTTATTGGTGTATGAAATTTTGTAGTTATGTATCTATATTTTTACATTAGAATAAATTGATCAAAATATCCTGAAACCCTATCGCGGCACCACCTACTCAAACACACATAACATAAGCGTCGTGAAAATTCAACAAACATTGCCTTCTGAAAATAGTATTTGATTGAAGAAAAGTGATTAGTATTTTATTCAATTTAAAAAAAGAACCTGTCATCACTTTTTACTAGCTGACCAGTAAAAAAAATAGTTGGAACTGCTTTTTGGATAAAGAAACACTAGGGCAGTCTGTAAAGTTGGTTTACGTACGATAATTTTACGTGATAACGCCATATAATATGTTTCCAGAGAGTTTCACAAACAATGCATCGGTCGCCATAAATTTTTCGGAACGTGACATCTTTTCGTGCGTGCTGCCGGCGTTCATTGATTTTTAAGACGTTATCACGTCAAAAATGTGTACAAATTCTCCGTGATTATAATTCGCCACAGATTCAACGAGCTAGTAAAGGCGGTCAGCATGTAGATAGCGATCTGCATTGTGTAGCGGAGACATAACTCATCATAGCTAGGTATATTTTAATTTATGTTCTATTATATTACCTGTTTAAATTTGGCTTGTATTTTTAAATTGCCCAACGGAGGCAAACAAACTGCCGGCATAGACTTAAGTAACACAACCACACCGAACAGTTACAACATGAATTTCTGAACGAGGTGATGAAAATTAACAGTATTGTAAGATCGAGAGTCATGACCTTTGTACTGTTCCGGTAATACTTGTTATTACTTTTATTGATTGCCTTCTTAGCTTACCGGTATTTCTAGCCGTGAGGTCTAGAGTTCAAATTCCGGTGCGGGGGAAAACTGTATATTTTTTTATATGTGGGTTGCAAACAAGCATACGCCTTTCCAGATGTTAAGGTTATCGTGGCTTGTAGACGCTAGCAAAACTATCGGCATCACTTGCCCGTCGCCATCTCCATGGTAATGTATAGTGTTGAGGAAGGATAATAAGAAGATAGGGAGCGGATTTGGGCCTCCAGCGCTCTCACTCACCATACGAAACACAATGGTAGGACACTGATCTTTTGTGAGAGAGTGGTACTTCTCTGATCGAGCCGGCCCATTCATGCTGGAATAAGCAAGGCTCTACCACTAGAGAAATTGTATGTCAATTTATTTAGTCAATATATTGGCTGTTAGCGGAGCCTGGGGTCGTCATCATTATATCGCCTGCCCACCAGCTATTCCTTTCCCAGGATAGGCAAAGAGCGATAATAAATAATCACGGACATTTTCACACAACGTCCTCTATTCCCAAACTAAGCTTAACGCTTGTGCTATGGGATACCAGATTACGGATATAATACATTGTATTACTTTTTTTTTGTAAATACATACATATTATAGATAGAAAACACCCAGAAGCAGTACAAATATCTGTTTTCATCACACAAATAATTGTCCTGAGTGGGAATCGAACCCACGACCTCGTGCGCTGAAGTCGATTACACTACCGACTACGCCACGAGGCCCGTCTATATAATGTCCCTAGTTATTCTAGCTTTTACAGGTTAGAACGAACAATTCTAAAAGCTTCAGGATCATAATCTGCTCGTGGCCATCATTATCTATTTCATATTTTCGCACTTTGTCTTCTGGCAACTGGACGAGCATATCAAGGGCTTCAAAAAAATGTAGATTAAATTGTAGGGTCGACTTATTAGTTGGTATAATTTTTAATTGTAATAATTAAGCTTACGACTACGTAACAGTATATACAAATAAATTATAAAGACAGCGTGGGCGTCAATAATACTTTAAGATGGAAATTGATAGTCCCAAGTAAATGTCACAATACGAGTAGCTCAGTTTACAGAGCATCTGATACGGTAATCAAGAAGGTGCAGGTTTAAATGTTATATTCACACTACGATTTTTTATTTCACCTTTTCGCAGTGTTCTGGTAAATGTCCGAGTATGTAAAGTACTTAAAATATTTACAAAAATAATAACAATTGTATAGACTGTTTGAGTATTTTTATATATATTTTTTTAGCATTTGACATAAATTAACATAAAGTGTGAAAATGTGAAATCGAAAATAACCTGCTCGTGACTGTTATTTTCGATTCTACATTTTCACACTTTGTGTCTATTTAATTTTATAAACTAGTTAATAAACCTATGTTGCTGGTCTTGTAATAAAAAATCTTTATCTAAATATATATACCTGGATCCCTAACGATGTATTTTAGAACATCTATTTTAGCTCTAATTCGGAGCCCGTGTAACTAAAACTTGTGGCGATAACAATCTCTATTGTTAGTTGTCGCAATAACTCATCTTAGTTTATTTATAGTGGTATTATCACGTCCTCAGGTATAAATTTACTGGCAACCGTTTACGTGGGATATGTGCTTTTGAATAGATTCCCGGTAGTATAGCTAGAGTTTGCTGTACATAGCTGTATTAATTTGTGAGATCTTTATTTATGGAATACAGTTGGATTAATGAAAAGTTATTGGTTGTTTTCTCGTTGTGTGACATTCGCAGTTAAGTTTTTTTGTTGAACTCAGCTGTAGTTAACCATTCTTTTGCTAAATATTTTCTTGGATTTGTTACCACTAGTGAAAATATTATAGCTTCACGCCTGTATTCCCCGAAGGGGTAGGCAGGGGTGTATTACACACCCACAAGTTGCCAGCTCTGTTTAAGTCCCACGTAATAGCGGGCGAGCTTATTGTCGTCTACCGAGCACATTTCCAAACTCTGGGCAGCTACTGAAAATTTTTCTTTTTACGAGTATCAAAATGCTCAATAACACTGCTCGACCCGGGGATCGAACCCGAGACCTCATGATCAGCTGTCGCTTACACTACCGCTGCACCACGCTTAAAATAAAATATTTTATGTGATTATTTAAGCCATGATTATATATCATGGTATACATAATATAGTATACCTAATTTCGTTCAAAGTCTTATAAAACCACTTTTATGAAATCTGTTGCTTTTACTTGACTTTCTACCATCCCGACGCTACTTTAAAGCATTCATGTTCTCGGTCGAACTCTTAAGTCTATATGCTAAAAACGGATAAAACCCACCTATAATATTAGCAGTAAAATTTCTATAAGTTTCAGTAAGTTTACTGGAATTTATGACAGGATTTCAACCACTCCTCATGACGTCCCGCGAAAAACTCTACATCAAAGCAAAGCTGATGCGGGTTGCCAATGTTAAATGAATAATAACAAGTGTAATAATTTTTTCTACTTATATATCGAGGTATATCTTAAACGGCATTCACTGTTTATCTTCTATTATCTACGTAAGCTGGACGTCACAACTCGTTTATTCGAAACGGTAGCTGCAGGCTCACAGTTCGTATGACGGGAAAATTATACCTACCACAAATGTTCCACAACAGTAATTTGTCTCACGAGCTTGAGAATAGGCAGAGCCTGGACTGCCTATGATTGCTGTGACCAATGTTTACAGCCTGCAGCCAGGCTGTCTATTCATTTAAAGACAGTAAACGTTGACTCATATGAGACATGAGACATCACTTATAAGAACTCATTATTTTAACACAAAGTATTATGATCAGGGACCTCCAACTAAGTTTATTACTAAAATCTCTATACTGAGTGAAAAAATGTGAAATCGAAAATAACAGTCACGAGCAGGATTTGAACCTGCATCTCCTGGATACCGTCCATATGCTTTGCCAATTCAGCCATCGTGAGAATTTTCGATTTCACATTTTTCACTTTGTGTTTAATGTATAGTGTTAAGCATGTAAAATGCTAAAAATATATATAAAAATATCTAAATATTTATGTGCCTTTAATAGCCACAAATTCTAAAAAAAGTTTCGAGCCCATATACACCTAAATGACCTATGAATGAGTGCGCGGGAAAGGCCGGCCCAAATCCCCTTCATATCCTCTCCTTGTTATCCTTCCTTTCCACCTCCTATACCTTTCCTTGTAGATGGTGATGTGCGAGTGATGCCTCTGGTGTTGCTAGCGTCTACAGGCTACGGTAACCGCTTACCATCAGGTTATTTTTTTTTTATTGCATGTGGTGGCAGACGAGCCACGGCCCATCTGATGGTAAATGGTAACCGTCGCTCATGGACTCAACTATACTGGGAGCATTATCAAGCCGCTGCTCACCATTTCATTTCACCGATATGAAATGAGAGAATATGCGGCTATTTCCAGCTACAACCAAAACGCAACGATGTGCTACTGGCCATGGAGGCCAGTCACACGGGAGATAGTGGTACCGACCCGCTTGGGCCCGGTAGCAAGTGAGTACTCCCACTTTGTATCCAGCCCTTTGTTAAGGCGGGAAAAAATGTTCCTAACCGCACACCCCATTGTTCGGGGTAACGAACAGGGTAGTGTGGGGCCTGCAACCACTAAAGAAACCTGCCGTGTGCCGCCTCTCCGCCTTTATTGGCGGGCCACTGGATTGGTATCCAGCCCTACCACCAGTAATGCAATGAGGGGTCATTGCTTTATTCCCTTAGTCGCCTCATACGATACCCGTGGGAAATAATGGGGTGGTGACACTTGTATTCTTAGTCCGTCACCACACGGACATAATAATATGCTTGTTTGCCACCCACGTTGTATAAAAAAGAATACAATACAAAACAACCTATGTATTATAATAGACACGATTGTATAAATGAGTAATTAATGTTCAAACAAACATATTTCTCAAAAATAACGCAGTTAAAGCTGGCAGTACTAAACATCGATAGAAATCAATCAAGCGAACTCGACCGACATGCATTAACGCGAGCCCAAAGCTGTAAATGTCGACTCGTACAACGTTTATGAGTTATTGAATTTAAAGCTGACACGCGTCATTCATACAGAATGTCGATATCGATGAAACACAAAAATGTAACTTTGTAGATGGACCGAAAGATACAATATATCTCGTGCTAATTAGGTATAGTCAATACATTCTTAATTAACCAAATTTTTAATTTTTGGTAATATAACGAAATATAGATTTAAATTGATCCATTTAAAAGTTCTGCTGTTATTCGAGACTAATAGTTACTATTAATATTAAAAAAGATATATATTTTCACAGAAAATTGTAAATTTGTCAGCGTTATGTATATGAATTTGCCGTGTGGGGCCGGCTTTAGAATTGTCCCACCCCTCTCCACCCATGGGAGTCATAAGAGCCGACTGAGGGAATACCGGGGAGTGGGCAGCAGCACTCCTTATGTATTAACAACATCCACTGTGATCGCCAACCCGCCTGCCAAGCGTGGCGATTACGGCACTATCCCCCATTCTTGGGGAGGCCTATGTACAGCAGTGGACGTTAAAAGGCTGATGGATGGATGGATGATGTATATGAATATATTTTTATTTTATTGTGAATTGATAAATATTATTTTGATGTGTATTTTAGCACTTGACACGCTCAGCTACTTTAAAGAACAAATTATTTGTGAAAATGTGCACTCTTTTTCCACATTTTTACAAATAATTTGTTCTTTAATAATATAGTAGGTTTAATTTTGTAAGTTTAATTTTACTAATTATAGTAAGTTTAATTTTGCAATTAAAATTCATACTATTTGATTGCGCGATTTTTTAAACATGTTTGATGTGGAGATTGGGTATGACCTTTGGTCGATGGCTTAGAGCACTTCCCCGGATTGGGAGGGACGCAGGTTCGATTCCCGCTCGCACTAAAGTTATCTTTTTCTACATTTTCACAAATAATTGTTCATGATATATATTATTCAAAAGGAAATTTTGTTTCTGGTTTTGCTTATAAAATGATTAAGCTTCATTACATTTCAATAAGATTATTCGCGAATAAATTTTTATAGAGTAGATTTTTTGACACCATAACCTGACTTTAAAAATGATACTTTAGTTTTATCGACAACATTAACAAATGTTATTGTGTCCCATCACTATAAAACTAACACCAATAGAGGTATTGTCTTCTTATTATCACTTCAGACCATTTACACAAATAATTTATAGAGACAATACTTAGATTTAAAGGTGTCTAATAACAGAAATATTATTTTGCGATAAACTACGTCCTGTCGTACAGTCATGTTAACAGACATGAGGCTTTTAAGTTAGCGGGTTATTTGGCGGACGCAAATCGCCATATGTATATTTTTACTTAAGTTTGAGTACATTTAGTTATTAAAAAAAACATAATCATCATCATCATTTTGATCTGTATTTTAGCACTTGACGTGCTCAGCTACTTTAAAGAACAAATTATTCTGGTCGTAAAGACAAATGGGACGTGGAGATTGGGAATGGCCATCAGTCAGTGCGATTTCTTTGCGGCCTAGGCACTTCCCCTGATTGAAATGAACGCAGGTTCGAATCCCGCTCGCATTAAACTTCTCTTTTTCCACATTCACAAATAATATGTTCATCATCATCATTTTCAGCCCAGGTTAGCCCACTGGTATAGAGCTCCTTCAATGTGTGCCACTCAACCTGCTACTGGTAGATCACATCCAGGGGGATTAGATAGTAACACACAAAATTGTATCGATATCGAATGGTTTCATTGTGATTGGTTTAGTGATCACCGTGATTGGCTGATGGATTAATAGCCTGGGCTCTAAGACAAAATATGACACTACTTTGTTGATTAGACACTGAATTAAATTGTCACTGCTTGTAAATCTA
Source organism: Leucoma salicis (assembly GCA_948253155.1). Lineage (NCBI taxonomy): Eukaryota > Metazoa > Arthropoda > Insecta > Lepidoptera > Erebidae > Leucoma > Leucoma salicis. Next base: position 4,559,238 of record OX411812.1, read on the forward strand.
TTCTTAAAATCTTATTCGTGATATGTAGGTACGTTTATCAATTATATAATATTATGTATACCGAAAGAATTTCAGAACCACGAACTCCTAAGACATGTTTCGTAAGTTGCCCGCTAATTTTGTGGCCTCAAATGCAATTGTGATATATCGTGTGGTACTAGAATAACTTAACATATATTCAAGATAGTTTATTTAGTGAATAATACATGAGGAATGAAGAGTTAATAATATAAACGCCATGGCTTACTTTATTGATTTAAAAATTATATATTAATTTTTGCTGGTGGTTTTTGTGGTACGTCATGAGGAGCGGTTGAAATCCTGTCACCCACTCCATAAAATTTACTGAAAATTACCGAAATATAAAATACTAACTTTTACTCGCAGCTCCACCGTAGACAAATGCTAGTTTTTAGCTTATAGCTCAGATTGCCGATTTCGCTACTATATAAATACTATACTATCAAACAAAATCTGTTTATTAGTTTTTGCGCGAACAAACAAACAGAAAAAATAATCAGACAAACCGAAAAAATATGCTTTTTTTTTAAGGCGGGAAAAAATGTTCCTAACTGCACACCCCGTCATTTGGGGCAAAGAACAGGGTAGTGTGGGGCCCTCACTGACTAAATAAACACGCCGTGTGCCGTCTCTCCGCATTTATTGGCGGGCCACTGGAACTATGTTACATTACTTCAGTAGAAAAAATATCCTTATCTTTTTTCTGGACTACAGATTATATACCATCCATCCATCAGCCCTTGATCGTCCACTGCTGGACATAGGCCTCCCCTAGGGGGGTATTGTCATAATCGCGGGCTGGCGATCGCAGTGGATGTTTTTAGTACACAGGGGAACGCTGCTGCCAGGTCCCCCGGTAATCCCTTAGTCGGCTTTTATGACTCCCATAGGAAGAGACGGGGTGGAGCTATTCTTGACACACAAGATGACAGGTATGCCTAATTTTATGATGATCGGTTCAGTAGTTATGACGTGAAACCGTAGCAACCAAACAAAGTTACTTTCGCTTTTTTAATATTAGTAAGGTAATTGATTGAATGAGGCAACACTTGGCAGATGTCCATTGTTATTATCATAGAATCATTTGTTGATTGGCTCATTTTTTTCTAGCGTTCCTGAGGATGCCTCGTTTAGAGGTGAAACACATGTCGAATTTGTGTTCGAATTTTTGCGGAATATTACAACGTTGTGGTTCTGAGAGTCCTGCCGTATCGCATGATTGTGTCGCGTTGCTGAGTTTTTTTGTCATTATCGTGCATACTACTTTGCTATTATCACATTCTCCTCTATCTGTGAGGGTCCGGATTGGCAATCTTAGGTTATTTTGTATGTGTCCAAAGATAACCGGGATTGACAATGCGTGGGTGAGTGGTGGGCTCTCCTAAAATATCCATTCAATAATAATATTAGTAAGGATTATATGAAGATTCATTATATCCTTACTAGTATTTCACTGACGAACACAGTTTTCATGGTGAAGATCCCCTTCACATCATACAATAAGCCAAGTGGTAAAATCGAGAACTACCAAGACGAAGAAGTATCGATTCGTACCTCTATCCTGCATGGCATAGATTTTCTGCCATTCTTTTGATGGCAACAAGATATGTATTTTTTGTAAATAAAGAATTTTTTGAGTAATTTATAAATAGTATAAAATAAAGTTAATCTCACGTTCTTTTTGTTTTGCTAATAATAACGGCCCACCGAATGGTAAGTGGTAACCGTCGCTCATGGACTCGACTATACCGAGAGTATTGTCAAGCCGCTGCACACCATTTTATTTCTCAGATATGAAATGAAAGAATAAACTTCTGAATTATCTTCTGCTACAGCCAAATCGCACTGACGTGCTTCATGACCGGTCTCACAGGAGACGGTGGTACCAATCCGTTCGGGCCCGATATCAACTGAGTACCCTCACTTGCTACCCAGCCCTACCACCAGTAATGCAATAGGTGATAATTATTGCTTACTTCCCTTAGTCGCCTTGTACGACACCCGTAAGAAAGGATGGGATGGTGACACTTGTATTCCTAGTCCGTCACCACACGGACCGGACGTCCCTCTGTTGAACCACGCAGCAGATCTTTTAAACCGAGGTCAGTGCCATTTTAACATTTTTAGAAAGTTAATGTTTTAAATGACCCATGCGAAGCTAGGACGGTACGCCAGTATTATGATAATGAGAAACAGGATGCACCAAATATCAATCACGAGCTACGTTATCTGCTACTCCCGCAATAGCAACTGGCGCAATAATACAACGATATTATACACTAAACGGGAACAGAACAGGTTATCAAATAGCATTTTGTTAGTAACACTGATCGCATCGAAAATTACATCTCAAGCGTAACAACGTCGCTTACTTGTGTTTATATTTATTATGTGGTATAAGTTATAAGCTCTTGTATTAAAATTACGAATGTTTGAATATAAATGAGAAACTGCGTTTTTTAAACATACAAATTTCCTTAACATGACTCTTTTTATTTGTTGCAGTTATATATTTATTCACCAGCAATATAAGCATTTAACATGCAATTACCTATATTAACATTATAAATTACATAAACTATTAAAACACCATTATTGCTTGCATTACAACATTGGACTGTGTCTTTAGAACTAGGATAACCTGTATCACGAGAGCTAGCGTTTGTTCGGCTACAATTTTAACTACCACTATTATAATTAGGTTGCCGTGTGGAACCGGCACCAAGAATAGCTCCACCCCGTCTCCTACCATGGGAGTCGTATAAGCCGATTAAGGGATTACCGGGGGACCGGGCAGCAGCGTTCCCCTGTGTACTAAAAACATCCTCTGCGATCGCCAACCCGCCTGCCAAGCGTGGCGATTATGGTAAAACCCCCATTTTGGGGAGGCCTATGTCCAGCAGTGGACGATGAAAGGCTGATGGATGGATGGATGGATTATAATTAGGTAATATTATAATAGTAATAAATAAAACTCACTGCAAAGTCTACTCTATGCTTAGTTTTGTCAGTTGTTCAAAATAGCTGTCAACTTTGGTTAACCATCTAGTTGTCAGCTAAATGAAAGCTGCGTAACCTTGCCAATTGCTCGAGCAGCAAGTGCACCACTAGATTAAGACCACCTCAATGATCATTTTATACAAATACATATATATATATATATATATATATATATTAATTAGTTACTCGCCCTTGCTTCTCACGGATAAAGTGTGGCCAGCATATGCCACACATTATCTTGATGCAAAACATTTTATTTCTATGTTATTATTTCTATGTATTTATAGGGCCGAGTTATCATTGATATTATTGTTAATTGTAATAATTCAGCTTACCTGGTTGGAACAATGTATGCAAATACACTCGACAGATGTAGCAGACATCATCCAAGACGTTAAGAAGAAATGTGTACCGAGTAAATGACAAGATTGCTTAGTTGGCAAAGCATCTGGAACGATTATCCAGGAGACGCAAGTTTAAGTCTTCCTTGCTGTTCTTTTAAATCCCACATTTCAATTCGCTAGTTAAAAAAATTATACATATATAAACCTACCATGGAAAATTATGTAAATGACAGTAAATATCGTTTCAAAATAAGTTGCATGGTTTAGAAGAAGAAAGCTGACAAACGTACAAACTCAGATAGCGACTTTACATAGAAACATAGATATACTCACACCTGTAGTGACTTTACTTTATACAATCTATAAATAATTTACCACAATGGTATCGTTTCAAATTGTATTAAGATTGCACTAACCTAACATTGTAAAACTACTCGAGTATCGGAAATTGCATCTTAAATAACAACACGCCTTATTTATGCATATGTTATATGTGCGGTTTATGTGACAAGCGTTCGAACCAACATATTTATTACATAAACAGGATCCAGCCATATAATGCTGGCTGGATCCTGTTTATATCCGCCAGCCATCAGCAAAATAGATTTTAATGACAACCGTTACAATAAAAAAATAATGCATTGCAGAGCCATCTGATGATACATTACAACAAAAAAACTTAAAAATCTCCATGGAAAATTTGTCATGATAATTGGTCATCCATCCATCAGCCTTTCAACGTTCACAGCTGGACATAGGCTTCCCCAAGAGAACGCCACAATGAGCGATCTTGCGGCGACCGCATCCAACGGCCAGATCGTCGGTCCATCTGGATTGATTGGTCAAACGATGTCGAAGTTTATCGCAATCATAAGCCAATAAACTACGGCATAATCAGTAATAAAATTTGTCTTAAAATCCTTACTATTTGCCTGAATACGTCTATACTATCTGTCAGCTGTATTTCCATGCCTCAACTGTAACTTAGAAGTTACGTTGATGCGTGATTTTATTACTAATTTTACTTTCAATTGCCATTCATCATCATGATAAAAATACCGATACCCAACAGAATTTATTTTTGTTTCTTTTCTTTTTGTTATTGAAAGACAACATCCTGCACTAAGGAATAATCCTTGTATCGCAGGGAACTTTACAAACACAATTTCATGGACACAAAGTACACCCAGACTCAGAACAACCAATTGTGGATCACACAAAGAGTTGTCCTGTGTGGGAATCGAACCCACAACAACATTCGGGAGGGAGGCCGGTATCTAAACTACTCAAACATCTGTATGAACGTTATTATTTAATGATGATGTCAAGAGCCATCCAATATATTTTCTTTGCTCTATTTAAAGTTCGGTCGAAAAAAATAACACATAAAACAGTCTATACATGGCACGTTTGTCCAACGACACTTAATAATAAAGGTCTATCAACTGTAATTTTATATCCCTACATGATTATTGGCAGTTTGCCTCTAGGCAAATTACTAGTGACAAACGGAACGCAATATAGACATTGACGTTAATGACACTACATTAAAAAAAAACACGAAATTAATTTATTCGAATTTTAATATAGGCTTTTTATAAATATAACTGGTCTTTGTCATACATACATATGCCAAAGAAAATATAAATAGAAACCTTTTTAACTTCACGCAAGTTTTTTTAAAGACAAGCCTCGACATGTCTTTCTTTAGGAGGTTTCAGGAGTTTTGGCGGGAACATGAAAGAATCATGTCATCGCTCTTCGTTACTTTCCTAAACTTTTGTTATTTCAAGTGTTATGTGTAAAAGTGATGGCATTTTACTAATTAATTTACTTGTGTAAGTGCATAAGTGTTGGCAAGCGATGTATGTAATGCTCCGTAATATATTTTTTCGTGTTGGCTCAAAAATTCCTTAGAAGCCTCCAGTAAAGTCGCCACCACTGTACTGAGGTACGACTGACTTGACTATGGCAAATTTTGTATGACTTTGACTGTGACTTGTTTGACGAATTAATTTTACTAAACTTATTTGATGCAACAAGGTACATAACACTGTCAACAATGACTAAGATTGATTGCCATATTAAAAAAAGAAGAAGGACGAGGTTTGAGAAAAGCACTTTAACATAATCAGCGATGATCATTGCCAGCTATCATGTGGTATGTACCACATCTCATCACTCAAAAAATTTTTGATTAACAAAGAAAATATTTGGTTAAATTTTGTAACAGCTCTCTACATACGAGAGTACATAAGTACTTGTAAGTACGTACTGTAGTCATAACCGATCTTTATGTATCTGAAGTTGGCTGCAAGACGCTGCGCAGTAGCTATTTATGTGTCGCAATGGATGTGCTTCTTCTACAGTTTACGTTACTCCAAAAATGTTCGATATAATTGAACCATTGCAATCGATAATGATACTATTTATCAATCATATTATTTTAATATTTGGACGCTGTTCTATATCTATATTAAAGCTTATTCACTCAAATCGCTCGTATACTTGTTATTGTATCCAAAAATAATAAATAGAACATTTTTGATCTATATTTTTTAGCACTTGACATGCTCCGCCACTTTTTAAAGTACAAATTATTTGTGAATAAGGAAAAAGAGATTTTTTGTACTAGCGGGAATCAAACCCAAAATATAGATCAAAATATAGACCCAAAATATAGATCAAAAATGTTTAGAAAATCGCACCATAAAATACATACTATTTTTTTTTTTTCAATTTTAATTGCAAAATTAAACTTACTATATTGGTTTAATGCATGTAAATGCTTCCGATAGATGGCGTTGGTCGTAAAGACAAAATGTGATAAGTAGATTGGGATGATCGAAAGATCTGTACTATAGCTCAGTGGTTCAGAGCACTTCCCCGGATTGGAAAAGGCGCGGGTTCGATTCCCGCTAGTACAAAAAATCTGTTTTTCCTTATTCACAAATAATTTGTACTTTAATAAATAGAACCTAAACAATTAGATATGAAAATATAATGATCCCATTCGATTCAAGTAATAACATTTTTAAAGATTCCCGGATTGTACATATATTTAAAGTAACATAAACGGGTCTTTCTTGCGTATAAATTAGGTCAAGTTTTTAACTACCTTTAGTCCGACATTTCAACCGCGTTCGCAACGACTGCTGTAAAAAACATTATTTATACGCAAAAAAGATCCGTTTATTAAACACAAAGTGAAAAATGTGAAATCGAAAATAACAGTCACTAGCAGGATTAGGTTATTTTCGATTTCACATTTTTCACTTTGTGTTTAATGTATAGTGCTAAGCATGTCAAATGTTAAAAATATATATAAAAATATCTAAATATTTATAGGGTTTGCGTCATTATTAGGTAAAAATCTTAATTGTAAAATTAAGTTTACCTGGTCGGTATAATGTATGAAAATACTTCCGACAGATGGCGCAGGCGTCACCCAAAGACGTTAAGTATAATGTGTTATCGAAATTAGCAGTCAGGAGCAATTGTCAGGATGGCTGAATTGGCAAAGCATCTGCCGTCCAGGAGATGCAGGTTCAAATCCTGCTCCTGACTGTTATTTTCAATTTCACATTTTTCACTTTGTGTTCAAGTAGATATGATCATAACTTTTTCAATGTGTGCTTGTATAAAATTATGATGTCATAAAATAAATCATGTGTGTAAAATAACGGAAATGGTAATAAATCATCATTATGAGGCCCTGGATATCATCTAGGACTGAAATACTTGTCAAAACGAATCAAACGATTCCAAAGTTGATGGGATTGCGGCGTTTTATAGCATAGTGCCCATGGCCATCCGGCCATCATCAGACCCTGAATATCATCTAGGACTATGATACTATTCAAGATAACTCAAACTAGTCCTAAATCGATGGGTTGCGACGTTTAGTTACCGAGTACGCATGACCACCTTCCAGCTCCATTATCAGACCCTGGATACTATCTAAAGACAAAGTACCCGTCAAGACGAATCATACGAGCTTAAACTCAATGAAGTTATATCATTTTATAATAGAGTTCCTATGGCCACCTGCTAGCTCCATCATCAGACCCGGATACCAGCTAAAGACCAAGTACTCGTCAAGATGCATGAAATGATTCCAAACTCGATGGGGTTGCGTCGTTTCATTATAGAGTTAATGTGGCCACCTTACAGCTTCATCATCAGACCCTGTATACCATTTAAAGGCAAAGTTCTCGTCAAGTCGAATCAAACAAGCCCAAACTCGATAGGGTTGCGTCGTTTCATTATAGAGTTCCTATGCCCACCTTCCAGCTCCATTATCAGATCAGCTCCATGTCATCATAATATTGCATTGTCACGCTGTTGGTATACATATGCGTGTAATTTCAGCTCAATCGGAAAGCGGGAAGTGTGTCAAATTTAACTTTCAAGATTTGAACGGTTTATTTTAAAAGCGTCGCCACGGTAACAGCCGATTTTACCCTCCCTCCGCATTAGATGTTTCACATCAAAAAATAAGCCTGAAAATAAGTACCTCAAACTTATTTAGACCTTTGTACATAAACCTCGATTAGACTTCACTATAACATATGTACTTTTTATAAGATCTAATAGCTGCAATCGCCTGTACATTCTCGTGGAAAACACTGTTATAACAGAACAAAATTAGACACAAGACTGGCCGTGTTGAACCTAATTAAACGAAATTACGGGATGGTGAGTTGTGTGAAAATGATACTGCGTATACACTGGCCGTGTAATAATGTAAGACTGCGTTTCATTCAAATATAATTATTGTGGGCTATTAAACAAACATGTACTTTTAACTTCCTGCTGAGAAAATTGAAAATTTTCGACAGTTGGAATGTTATTGGTTTTACCCCGTTATGCGAAAATCGAGTTTTTAACGGATGTTTACGTTTTGAAGTCCTAGGAAGCTTCCCTGAATAATTCCGCGATGATGTCTGTATGTCTTGTGTGTGTTTGTGTGTGTGTGTGTGTGCGTGCGCGTGTGTGTGTGTCTGTGTGTGTGTGTGTGTGTGTGTGTTTGTGTGTGTGTGTGTGTGTGTGTGTGTGTGTGTGTGTGTGTGTGTGGCCGCATGTAAACCTCTAATAACTTTTGAACGGCTTGACCGATTTCAACGCGGTCATTCGAAAGGAATTGACCAAACTTAGATTTTGAATTTAATTAAGACCGATTCGAACTGGTAGATCTTGAGAAATCTCAAAAAAACTACAAAAAAAATAATTTATTGTGGTTTTTTTGGAATAACTTTTAAACAATTTTACTAATAGATTCCAAAAACTAATCAGCTCTTAACATCAAAAAACCACGTTGATCGCCGCCAGTCCCGTCAAAATCGGTTGATTCGTTCGTGAGATATCGTTGTCGAAAAAATTTAAAAAATGTTTTTTTCAGAATTTCTACGAAATTACCAGTTCGAGCTTTAAGATTCTTCAAAAAGCTCAAACTCGCTTCAGAGAGTTGCGTTGAATGCCGTAAACTACGAGAAAATCGGTTCATTCATCAAAAGTTATTGCGATTAGAAAATTCAACGAGTAGTGTTTTATTAAATATCTATCAGATTTTTGAGCTTAAAGAGCTCAAAAGCATAGAACAGTTATCTCTTTGAGCTCGGAGAGCTCAAAAACTCGAAGAGCTCAAAAACGTAATTAAGTGCAATTTTGAGCACTTAAGTATCAAATTAGCGGGAAGATGCAGGGATGGCCTTTAGGGTCAACCGTTTTCCAGATTTTTTGTAACAAGATAACTTTGAAGAGTAAAACCTGACTACGTATTAAAAAGCTGTAGCAAAGAGCCTGTAGGTAAATTTAAAATATTGTGAAAAGCAAAATGTATCATCTGGCGTCTCTGAACACATTTTACAACATTTTTTTAGAATTTTTGTCTGTTTTTTGTTCGGCCTGTAGGTTTGAAATATTTGAGAAAAAAAAATGTATTAATCTATTTAGGCGTACTATTCAAGTAATGTAACATAGTTCCAGTGAGTTTATTTAGTGGTTGAGGGCCCCACACTACCCTATTCGTAGCCCCAATCGACTGGGTGTGCAGTTAGGAACACTTTTTCCCGCCTTAACAAAATAAAATATAAATATTTGCATTCATTACAACACATCTAACGGGTCTATACGCGCATTAAACTACTCAAAATACCTACTATTATTTTGACTAACCTCGACGTTTCAGCTGAGTTTCACCAGCTGCGGTCTCGAGTAGAATATATACTTTGCTCTCTATAAAATGACATATTTCATATAATTAGCAACAACTTCTTGTGAAAAAGTAATCTATGTAAGCTCCATTTGAACTTGCGCATTTACCCAATTCGCTGACCTTAGCTAACGCAAACCCTTTTCACAGAATTAGATTTTCCCATCCGATACTATTTAAGACTCCACTCCTACTGTTGTGTTACATATGGTGAGAGAGAACGCCGGAAGCCTAAACCCAACCAGCAAAACCATGGGAAATAACAAAACTTCGGTACAAAAGGGCCGTAACTATGTCAGAAGAGATTCACAGACTGGGTCACAGAACCCGGACAAAAAAAAGCCATTCTCATCCTTTACTTATTATCCTGCCTCTCCGCACCTCCTATCCCTTTCCTTGGAGTTGTCGACGCGCGAGTGATGCCTCTGTTGCTAATATCTACAAGCTACGGTAGTGGCTTACCATTTGTCATTCTTTTAGTATAAAAAAAATTATCCGTATTCCAAATTGCCCCTCAGCATAGGTAGAGAAAGACACGTCTAATTAAGTTCTAGGTAAAGAGAAAATGGCCGCACATACAGTAAAGAGGTACTGGTTCGTCGACTAGACTAATCGTGGGCTTATTATTTCACAGTCTGTCGCTGTCGGCTTACAATCAAGACAGGAATTATTTGTTTTAATCTTTGGATTAAAAGTTCCATGTTGGAAATAAATACTTTTACAACTGTTCAACAAACTTTTTGTTACGTAATCGTATCGGGTACGTCGCTTCTCCTCTAAATGATTAACTTACTTCCAACCCTATACTTAACTGTCTTTAATTACTAATTTAAATAATGCAAATCGTTTAACTTACACAATTTAATCGAAGTCTAGAACAATCTAATTGTGCACCATAATTATGTTGGATTTGTTAACTGTTCACGTAAATGCAGAGTAATTTTGTTTAGTATAATATTTTTCGATCTCCTAGCGATATTAAATGTTATCCCTTTTGTTTTGTTAAGGCGGGAAAAAATGTTTCTAACCGCACACCTCGTCGTTCGGAGCAACGAGGGTAGTGTGGGCCCCTCACCCACTAAAGAAACCCGCTGTGTGCCGTCTCTCCGCCTTTATTGGCGGGCCACCGGAACCATATTACATTCCTTCAGTGGTCCACCGGCGGGCTTTAAAAGTGGTATTAAATGTTATCCCTACTATTAACTAATAAAATACTACTAAATAATTGCGTTTTTTTTTGTTCCGCTTTCACGCCATAGCTACTAAGCCGCTTATCATGAAATTTAGTTTATGTAAAGACCAGAACACCAAAAGGACATAAAACTTAGCATCACGCCTGTATTCCCCGAAGGGGTAGGCAGAGGTGTATTACACACCCACGGTGGAGACAAAGAATAAGGTTCGCCGGCTATGTTTAAGTCCCACGTAATAGGGGGCGAGTCTATTGCCGTCTACTGGGTACACTTCCAAGCTCCGGGCTGCTACTGAGAATTTTTCACAAAAAGAATTTTTCACTTATGCTGTTTTTTATCCCGGAAAATTATTGGTTCCTGTTGGATAGCAATTTTTGCATATAAATCATTAGTCTAACATAGTGTGACGTATTAATATTCTAACACCAAGCGAACGAAGTCACGGGTATAATCTTGACTTACTTGACTTATCAATATCTGGTATTTAAGTTGTTTTTCTTTAAAGTGATAACTATTTATCACAACAAATATCTATAAGTAAAAAAATTATGAAATCGAAAACTATTTGTGTGATTGTTGAATATTTGTATTAATGTATTTGATGAACATCAACCTTTTTCTAGAAAATCCGGCGAAGTATAGATATTAGGTATTCACTTGTAATTGTATGTACACTTAAAACGCTATACATTAAGGTAAGTTTCATTAATGTGCAACATGATACAATATGAAACTAAAGCCTATACTTCTGTGGGCATTATCCTTTACTTTAAAATGACACAATATTTTAATTGCTAATAATTAATTTTATTTCATAATCAATTCATCTAATTCCAATAAAAGTTTTTTTCAATAATCTCTCAACCCTGGATAAGATTCAAACCAGTTGATGCCAGCCAACAGTGTTGTGTTAATAATGTCACCTTATTACTGCACCGTTAAACAAATTAAGTATATATTCTATAAAATCTACTAATCGTATGAATATATGTTAATTAAATGTATATTCATACGATTAGTAGATTTTATAGAATTAAAGTTCACACACTAATATAATCATAAAGTTATTTGCAGATTCTAACGTGTGTCTTAATTTCATATGCGTTAAATTATTTACTATATGATGGCTATGATAGCTGTATTATATACTAATACTAGCTCACCCGGCGAATAATAATAAAAAATTGCCCAAAAATTCAAAATAAATTTTTGGGGTGGACCACCCTTATCACTTAGAGGTATGAAAAATAGTTAACATCCTATTCTCAGACATACTGAATATACACACAAAATTTTATAAGAATCGGTCTAGCCGCTTCGGAGGAGAATGGCGACAAACACTGACACGAGAACTTTATATATTAGATTATAAAGAGGACATGTTCTTAAGTTTGGGTATAGGGGTAATCTTTTACTATTTGTGGGTTAGACAGAGAGAATAGAGTGCAAAAGGCTCTATTCTTGCATACTGCTCTCGCTTCCTCAACATTCATAATTCTCTTCATACACGCTCGCCGGTTTCTAGGCTCCTAACTCCACCTTCCTTCAATACATGACCGATGTAGTCTAGGTTAGTTAGTATCGGTCTCCCCTTGTATCTACATCCTTCCACTTTCACATTGTATATCTTCTTAATCAATCGCTGTAACTACTCATCCGATATCAAAAATTCTTTTACCAACAACTTTGAGGAATGTCATAGGCTATAAATATTACTAGCCTTTGCCAGCAGCTTCGCCGTAGCCAAAAGCTAGTTTTTCGGTTATATCTCAGGTTCCTGATATAGTAGCAGGATAAAATGTCTACCAGTTTTTAAATCAAATCAAGGCCTTTCACTTAAAAAAAGTTGCATCGAAATCCAGTTCTTTTAAATAAATTCTAAAAAAAAACTAGTTTTAATAATTTTCTAGTTTTTCGGCTATATTTCAGGTTCCCGATATAGTAGCGGGATTAAATGTATACCAGTTTTTAAGTCTAATCAAGGCCTTTCAAATAAAAAAGAAGCATAAAAATCCTTGTTTCTGCGTAATGCGCGAACAAACAAACAGAAAACAGACAAAAATTCTAAAAAAAAAATGTTTTTGGTTTAGACACGCCTATATAGCCTATTACAGCCATTTTTTCTCAAATATCTTGAATGTACAGACACAGCTCTGTTACAGTTTTATAATAGTACCTATATAGATTATCATGATAAAATAAAAAAAGCCTTTTCATGAAGACAAAATCGCAATAGAAATTTATGTAGAAACTGCTGATGCTGCTGTTTCTACAAACGTTTTACGGTGAGAGTTATTTAAATGTTTTTATCTAAAGATTTTAGAACACAAAAATATTTTTTTTTAAATAAACGTATCGTCCATTGTGATCACGTAGCTCCTACGGACATAGCTAATTATATGTGAAATAGTTTCTTTTCTTAAATAGAAAAGGAGTAATCACTATGGTAATGGAGACAATTACACTCTGAATCAAGTACAACCCGAATAAAAGTGCAAATTATACTATCTATTATATATAAAAGCGAAACGCCACTCATTCACTCACTCACTCATCACGATATCTCTGAAACTATATTCATGTTATGTGCATAATAACTCCTTTTGACGATGGTCACTAAGGATTTTACGAAACTCCTATCCAAAACATATTTTTTTAACTCCCCACAGCCATCGAAAACAACTCACGATGAGAAATTGTTGCCATAGCAACCGTTTATGTAGACGAAGGCATGGCGCCAACAACTACCAAGCTATGAAGTAAAAAATAAGGCTGAGTATTACCAGTTCTTGGCTACATGTTACGGAATATATTTACAGCATATTCCGAGTGTCGAACCCGCTCCTCATAATACGCCTATCTTACTTTAATTATAAGATTTAATGCAGCGCGTATCGGCCATCTCGAGCGTACAAAAACGGATGAACGCGCCTAGGAATGTGGGTGGCAAGGAGATGATGTTGAAACTAAATACTTCCAAAAATTTTGTCATATAGACATATTAGACGCTTAAATAAATTGTTATAAATTGTTGTATAATTGTTAAATAAATTGTCCTGCTTATAATTATTGTGACTACACTAAATAAAATTGATTATTTCAAGAATTAATCTTCTGTTACTGAAATAAAAAAGCATGTAAAATGAAGATAATATTTTAGTAGGCTATCCTACGTCGCGTACAGTTTAACAAATTACAGCCACTAAATGTTTTCAAATTTTACCAGTTATCGTTTTACAAAATAAGTATATGTATTATTTGTATTCAAAAGATATAATTATAGGTTTTTAATTATATATAAACTATACTCTTATAGTTTATAGTAGTTACCTACTACAAATGCTCAGCTAAGTTTACTAAAACTATTTTTTATGAAAGAGTAAAACGAGAAATTTTCAATGGTGATTATTTTATGAATCACGCAATCACTTTGTTTGATTCTTAATTGTAATAACTAAGCTTATTATTTCTGGACAAAAATGTATGCAAATACATCCGATAGATGGAGCGGGTCTTTAAGAAAGTGAGGTGGAAATTGGGAGTCGTAACTAAGTAGGTTTCTACGATAACTTTGCGGTCTAAAGCAGTCCCCGGATAGGGAAAGATGCAAGTGCATATCCTGCTTGTAGAAAATTTCTTATTTTCTTTTACAAAAAAATGATATATTTATATGATATTTGTTATACCTTTCATAAAGAATTTAACTTTTTTGAACTATTATGTAGCTCGTGTAAGAAATGCATAAAAAGCGCTAAGTTATATTTGTATAGATTAAATGGAATAAAGCAGTCCCGTTATGTTAAAACATTTTTGTGACAAAAAATATAGGTTATATTTTACAATGGTTGCTCCACCGCTAGCTCTGTTATGTTTATAAAAACCAACATTTTATAATGTTTTTCGTGTCCAACACAAAAACGCTATCGGTTCAACTGTTAGCGTTGTGATTGAAATTTGGTTGCTAAAGAGTTTTCTGAGAAATGAGGTTCGTTGACATCTTCACTTCGTTGTAAATGTTGGCAATTTGAATAAAAAAATGCATACCAATTCCGTTATAAGTTCAAACTTTTGCTCTAAACTGTTGCTGATTAAGTCTTTGCACGTTTCGCTAAAAATGAAATGCAATTTAAATTTAGTTACGGCTATTCGTTGCAGCGATCAGACAATTCTGTCAAAAAATAGCTACTGAATGAATTTGGGTATATTACATACAGCCTTACGTTTGCCATGTGGGGCCGGCTTGCCGTGTGGGGCCGGCTTTAGAATTGTCCCACCCCTCCACCCATGGGAGTCGTAAGAGCCGACTGAGGGAATACCAAGGGTGTGAGCAGCAGCACTCCTTCGAGTATTAACAACATCCACTGTGATCGACAACCCGCCTGCCAAGCGTGGCGATTACGGCACTATCCCGCATTCTTGGGGAGGCCTATGTCCAGCAGTGGACTTTAAAAGGCTGATGAATGGATGATGGATTACGAACGCCAAAACAATGAAAGAATAATCTATACTATTATAAAGCTGTAGCAGAGCTGTGTCTGTACATTCAAAATATTTGAGAAAAAAATACTGTAATAGGCTATATAGGCGTGTCTAAACCCAGAACAATTTTTTTAGAATTTTTGTCTGTTCTGTCACGCAAAAACTACAGGACGGATTTTGATGCAATTTTTTTATTTGAAAGGCCTTGATTAGAATTAAAAACTGGTTATAAAAACATTTTATCGCGCTACTATATCGGGAACCTGAGATATAACCGAAAAACTAGCTTTTGGCTGCGGCGAAGCCGCGAACAAAGGCTAGTAATTACTAAAAAGGCAGCCGGTCTAGTTACATTTTTTTAATTTGGTTCATTTTGATGAGTGTAAAAATGTTCTCATGAAAAGACATAAAAGGCGACTAAGCAAAGTAAGCAATTATCTCCCATTGATCTACTGGTGGTAAGGTTGGCTATAAGGTGGGAATACTCTCTTGCTCTCAGATCCGAGCTGGTCTATCTCTGTCGTCTGTATGACCGATAGTGAGCGGGAGATAGCCATGCACAAACGTGAAAAAAATAAATGAAATGGTAAGCAGCGGTCAGTATTTTTAGAATAATTGAACTCATGAGCAGCAGTTTCTAATGACGACGAACACACAGATACACAAAGACAGGCGTAAAATATAAGTAAATTTAGGTAGTTCAAATCTGTCAGGCGTCCCATGACGATTCTTTGGGTTTTTGTTACATTTAGGCTAATATTCTACGCCAGTTTCGTCAAGAATAAGTTTAGGAGAAATAGTTATTGCACTACACGATACAATCAATTCTAAGAAGTAGTTCTCTATGGTTTTTATGTCGATGGCAATTTGCCGCTCCATGGCGTGTCTAATAATAGTTAAGCGGAGATTCCATCAGTAATTATGCTAATACCTTTCATGTGGTTACATAGACTTAGCTTATCGAAATAATGTCGATACTTAATATTATTATATTACTTAGTGCTTGTATATCATGTAGTTGTTGTGTATCTATCAGTGCTTATGATTTGTGTATTCTTTAAGTATTCCAAAACATTTGTGTCTAATTTATTAATTAATTAATTATCGTCACGCCATCTACCTTGCAGGGTAGGCAGAGAGTACAAAGTGCCAAATGGCTCTATTCTTGCATACATCTCTCGCTTACTCAACATTCATAATTCTCTTCATACACGCTCACCGTTTTCGAAGACTCCACCTTCCTTCAATACATGTAGATTAGTTTCGGTGTCCCCTTGTACATCCTTCCACTTTCGCATTGTATACCTTCTTAACCAATTGCTCGTCCGCCATTTTTTCCACATTTCTGAACTATCAAAGCATTCCTTTCCGCATTACACCAATATTCTCCACACAAACTCTCTGAAAGAAAGAAAGATAGTTTCTATTTAATATTTCGTATATTGTAGTTTTTGTTATGGGAACGTAATATTCATAATATTCTTAATTTTATTGTTATAACTAAGCTTAGTTTGGTATGTAGCGCCTTGGTTCTCCCTGCATACATGGGTCAGCTCGGCGTGGGAAATCCATCCCTCTCACAGGAGATCGGCTAGATAGTTAATGCTACTGTTATGTTTCGTATGGAGAGTGAGAGCGCTGGGGTTCTGTCTTTATCTCCTCCCTATTATCCTAGAAAGGCCGCCACCTTTTCTCCTCTTCCTGTGCTTGACAACGCGCTAGTAATACCTGTGGTGTTACTACCGTCTATGAACTACCTTAAGTGCTTACTTACGATCAGGCGGGGCGTATCCTTTCTTAACATCTACATACTCGTAGCATAAAAAATACATTGTTGGAACAATGTATACATCCAACAGATGGCGTCGTAGCTGCTGCGATAACTCAGTCGTAGAGCGTCCGAACCGGCATTTCGGCATTTTAAGACGCAGGTTTAAACAAACTTCCCATCAAACTTCCCGTGGCCCGCCAATAAAGGCGGAGATACGGCTATCGCCGAGGCTAGTTGGCACAGCGTCCGCCCTTGCACGGCTCATGCCGAATATGGGCGGACCCAACAATGCGTGCCGACGGCTTTACACGGGGGTGGTCCGGTCGATGGCGCTGTACGGCGCACCCGTGTGGGCGGAGTCCCTGGATGCACTGAAGAGGGCTCTTCTCTGGAGACCACAGAGAGTCGTTGCGTCCAGGGTCATACGCGGATACCGCACGGTGTCGACGGAGGCGGCCTGCGCGTTGGATGGAATCCCCCCGTGGGACTTGGAGGCGGAAGTGCTTGCTGAGGTGTATCAGCGGGCGTTGCAAGAGCGGGAGGGGGGCGAACGCCCCCTACCCAGGGAGGTGGCCAGGTGGCAAGGCGACGCCCGCAGAGCTGCCATGGCCAAGTGGAGGGTGCGGTTGGAGGCGCCCCGGGCCGGTCTTTGGACCGTAGGGGCGCTCCAGCCGCTGCTGGAGGAGTGGACGGGGCCACGGCATGGAGTCCTTACCTTCCGACTGGTGCAGGTGCTGTCGGGGCACGGTTGCTTCGGCAGATACCTGCACATAGTCGCAAGGAGGGAAGCGACTCCGGGCTGTCACCACTGCGGCTGTGACGAGGACACGGCGCGGCACACGCTCGAGTCATTCCCGGCTTGGACTTGGCAGCGACAGGAACTGGGCCGCGGTCGCTGCCTTCTGCGAGGAGGTTATCTCGCGGAAGGAAGCGGCGGAGAGAGCCAGGGAGGAGGATTCTTTCGCTGACCCGAACCGCCGCCAGCGACCGGGGCGGCGCAGGCGCAGGTACTTGCGCCTCATGCCGCCCTAGCTAAGGCTGCGGGTGGATGGACCGGGGAACGTCCGCCACCCGCAAGACCTCTCGAGAAGGTGCGACGCTCCGTGCGCGGATGCGTCGCTCCGTGCGCGGATGCGTCGCTCAGTAGAGGGTACCCGAAAGGGTAAGCCGCCGGCGGACCACCGAACGAATGTAACATAGTTCCAGTGGCCCGTCAATAAAGGCGGAGAGACGGCATACGGCGGGTTTCTTTAGTGGGTGCAGGCCCCACACTACCCTGTTCGTTGCCCCGAACGACGGGGTGTGCGGTAAGGAACATTTTTTCCCGCCTTAACAAAAAAAAAGGTACGTTACGTTACGACTTTGTTTATTTTCTTAGCACTAGATCTTTTAAATCTCAGCAACAATCTGTAAATTCAATGATATCTGTCGGTATTAGGACAATGAATGCAACAAAATTGTACAAATAAAGGTAGATCGATAGATATCGCCATATTCGTCGCGAACAGAGAAACCGACGTCATTCAACAACGTCTCATAATTGCAACAGCATTGGGGAAAGATCACCTGTTCCATATTTGGTACTTGTTGGGCATAGAATACTATTTCGAACTTATAAGTACTACAATATGAACCCGGTATGGTTTCACGCCATACCAACTTTGTATATACAAATGCTAAATATCAAGTTTGTAGAAATTTATTAGCTTGCCTGCGACTTAGTCTGCGTGGAAGAATTCAATAAAAAAGATATAGTTTTTAGTGGTAGATAATTACTTGTCACACCATGAATGGGCCAGTTCAATGGCGGTTGTTTCACAAACGATCAGCGAGTAACAATGGTAGTTACTCTTGTTTAGCTCTTTTTGCCTGATTATAACAAACATCTAAACATTATAAACTCTTCACATACAATATTAGTAGGATTATAATGATGGTCTCGTAGGTTTAACGGTACCTAGTGTCTGTGACTGCGGATCATGAGGTCTCGGCTTTGAATATCTGGATGAGCCAGAAAAATCCTCGATAGTGACTTGGCCTTCATGCCCCTGATCTCTCTGATCGTTTAATATTGGATGAATTGAATGCACTATAATATCTACGTAGTCTAGGTGCCGTGGACAATGACCACCGTGTGTGAAATTGGTCTGGAGATTATGTTAATGATGACAAACGAGTGATGTTCATCTAATAATAAATAAAGACGCTTTAACATTACTAGAAGCATAGATAATCCACATTTTTTTTGCTATCGCTGGCAGATGAGTTTCGTTTCACCTGATGGTAGTGGTCACCTTCGCTCATCAGCCTAGCTGTAACAGGGCTTCAACCAAGTGGCTACTCTATCTACCGTGAATATCCAACATTTCATTCAAATACGGGTTGGGGTGGAATCGGCTATCGGCTTCAAGACTGTGGAAAATTAAGAAGACGGCTACCTATCCTTGTGGGTTTGGTAACAAGATAGAACTATCACGTGATACACTCAACTAAACTCAACCACCAGTTCTGCTGTCTTTTTTTTACTACGTGGGTGGCATACAACCATACGGCCAACCTGATAGAAAGCGATTACCGTAGCCTATAGACGCTAGCAACACCAGAGGCATCACTCTCACGTCGCCATCTTCAAGGAAAGGGATAATAATAATAATCTTTATTTGTCTTTAACAGGAAAGGCATAGGATGGATAATAAGGAGAGGATAGGGAGGGGGTTCTGGCGCTCTCACTCACCATACAAAGCACAACGGTAAGAGTAACTACCGTTGTTTCACGCTGATCTTATCTGAGAGTGTGGTACTTTATCAATAGAGCCGGTCCATTCATGCTGGGATAAGCAAGGGTCTACCACTAGTGAACTGGACTCACTTTCGGATATATGGTTTCCAAAGTCCACGGATGGCTTTTCTTCTTTATTGAAACGAATCATGATGGGTGGTGAAAATATATTGTGCCGAATGAAACTTAAACTTTAACACAATTGATCTATATTTTTAGCACTTGACATGCTTAGCTACTTTTAAAGTACAAATTATTATTTGTGAATGAGGAAAAAGAGAACTTTAGTACAATCGGGAATCGAACCTGCGTCCCTACCTTTCCGGGGAAGTGCTCTAATCCACTGAGCCCAGTTTCCTAGTCACATTTGTCTTAACGACCAACACCATCTATCGGAACGCATTTACATGCACAACAAATGATCTTAGAAACGGAAGGCAAGCCGCGAAACTTTCACTGTATACATGTACAATAGTGAACTTATTAATTTATGTGCTGATGTATTATTTTGTTATAAGGTCAGTAGTGGGCGGCAACAGTCACGCCGACGGTAGTTCGCACCTAAAGGAAGCAGTACTATGATTATCATATCAACTGAACCCCATATTTGATTGGCAACCAACCCATTTTCTATACTGGGGAAACTTCGATGGAGATATATGATTTAAAAAAATAGTACCTTATATAAATAGTTGACGGGCCTCGTGGCGTAGTCGGTAGTGTAACCGACTTCCGTGCACGAGGTCGTGGGTTCGATTCCCACTCAGGACAATTTATTTGTATGATGAACACAGATATTTGTACTGCGTCTGGAAGTTTTCTATCTATTATATGTATGTATTTACAATTTTTTGGCCATGTGGGGCCGGCTTTAGAATTGTCCCACCCGTCTCCACACATGGGAGTCGTAAGAGCCGACTGAGGAAATATGGGGGAGAGATCTGCGATCGCCAACCCGCCTGCCAAGCGTGGCGATTACGGCACTATACCCCCGATTTGGGAAGACCTATGTCCAGCAGTGGACGTCGAAAGGCTGATGGATGGATGGATTTACAAAAAAAAAGTAGTATATGTATTATATCCGTAATCTAGTACCCATAGCACATGCGTTAAGCTTAGTTTGGGAACAGAGGACGTTGTGTGAAAAATGTCCAATGTTATATCTATGAACGCCTGTGTTCTCTCTCACCGTACGAAATACAACAGTTGGAGTAGTAACTACCGTTGTTTGACCTTCTGTGAGAGGGTGATACTTCCTCGGTGAAGGCTCGGTCATGATCAGGCAAGCCAGGTTCTACCACTACTCGTAGGTTTGATCTTAAACAATATTTTATACCTCTTTATGTTAAAATTCCTGGCCAAAGTATTTATACACTGTCAAAAAAAATATCTTAAAAAATGTATAAAAATATCAAAATCTTTTTTAATTTTTTAATAAATCTTAGGAGTTGTAGTCCGGTGGCCCGTCAATAAAGGCGGAGAGACGGCACACAGCGGGTTTCTTTAGTGGGTGAGGGCCCCACACTACCCTGTTCGTTGCCCCGACCGACGGGGTGTGCGGTTAGGTACATAATATTATACCGCCAAAAAAAAAAGGTGTTGTAGAGTATTGCTCGCAAAAGGAACCTTTTCATAGATAAATAGAATAATAATAGGGTAAACTATAGTATTGCTGGAACCCCCTTAGTCATTGGCACTTTGGATTTTAAATGCAAATATTAAGAACTGGTATAGCAAAAAACATTTGTTCTACTTTTTTTCATAATCTGTAATCGTAACATTGTTTGCAGAAAAAAAGTTTATTTTATAATATTATAGCTGGCAACACTAAAGAAAATAAATATATACCGGCGCCATGCAGAACTGTTAAAACATCACTTTCTAATAAGGGTCATCAATTAACGACTGTAACATAGATTATTTATTATTATGCTTAGTGTATAGGTAAATAATGGCAACGAGTGCTTGTTTTGACCAGTTTTCTGTTATCATCCATCCATCCATCAGCCTTTCATCGTCCACTGCTGGACATAGGCCTCCCCTAAGGGGGTATTGCCATAATCGCCACGCTTGGCAGGCGGGTTGGCGATCGCAGTGGATGTTTTTAGTACACAGGGGAACGCTGCTCAGCCCGGTCCTCCGGTAATTCCTTAGTCGGCTTTTACTTCCATAGGAAGAGAAGGGGTGGAACTATTCTTGATGCTGGCCCCACACGGCTACGGCACAGCGGTTTTCTGTTATAATCTTACTTTATTAGGTGCCAATGACTGACTTAATAACAGTAACTGTACATGGTGGCAATTATAGTCATTGACTATAATTTCAAATACATTTTTGATTTTTTAAACACCTATCAACTTAAAAAATATATGTACCAATCTTAAATATGCTTAGAGTGCCAATCATTATACAGTTTACCCTATTCATATAATTAAAATTATATTATATTTTTTAAGACACCCTTTTTTTTTTGTTTAGGCGGGAAAAAAATTTTCTAACCACACACCCCATCGCTCGGGGCAACGAACAGGGTAGTGTGGGGCCCGCACCCACTAAAGAAACCCGCGGTGTGCCGTCTCTCCGCCTATGTTGACGGCCCACAGGTACTGTGTTGGATTACTTCAGTGGTCCGCCGGTGCGACGCATCCGCACACGGAGAGTCGCACCTTCGCGGGAGGACTTGCGGGTGGGGTACGTTCCCCGGTCCATCCACCCGCAGCCTCAGCTAGGGCGGCATTAGGCGCAAATATTCACGCCTGCGCCGCCTTTAGACAACACCCTGCACTATGGAATAATCCTTGTATCACGGAGAATTTACAACCATAAAATTTCACGCACACATATTCCATATAGCATCTCGCCTGTATTCCCCGAAGGGGTAGGCAGAGGTGCATTACACACCCACGGTTCACCAGTTATATTAAAAGTCCCATGTAATATGGGGCCTACCTATTGCCGTCTACCGGGCACATTTCCAAACTCCGAGCTGCAACAGATTTTTTTTTTTTACGGAAATGCTTAATTACTCTGCCTGACCCGGGGATCGAACCCAAGACCTCATGATCAGCAGTCGCTTACACTACCGCTGCACCACAGAGGCAGTCAAATTATTAATTTTTACACCCAAACTCAAAACAATCATTTGTGGATCACATAAAGAGATGTCTTGTGTGGGAACCGAACCCACTACATTTAGGCGGGAGGCTGGTATCTAAACAAAAACCTACTTAGTCTTTTAGTAAAGAGTCTGTAGTTAGACTAGAAACTTCGCATGGGTAATTATAATTTTAATCTGTTTCCATGCACGAAATTAAATTGTGAGACAATTGGTAGTATTCTCGGTATTTCTGAGTTCGGCTGCTAATCAGCGGTTCCCTCTTACCGTCAGGTTGCCTGTGGCTGATATCAAGTCGTACCTTAACACTCGTAGGGTTAGAAAGTAACCACTAAAGTTATGTAACACAGTTCCAGTGGCCCGCCAATATAGGCGGAGAGAAGGACCATAGCGGGATTATTTAGTGGGTGAGAGCCCCACACTACCCTGTTCATTACCCCGAACAGCGGGGAATGCGGTTAGGTATTTTTTTCTAGCCATAACAAAAAAGAAGAGGTTGGAATGTAGCCACAATATTTGGCAAAGTGAGTTTTGCGAGAACTAAATGTTGCTAATTAGGGCTTATTATTCCGCAGTGATATATGGAGCACATAAATTGAACCTAGCTACAGTATATTTATAACAATTCTGTGAAGAGTGGCAATATTTTAATATATATTTAGCACTTGACATGCTCAGTAAAGAAAAACATATTTGAGAAAGTGGAAAAAGAGAGCTTTACTGCGAGCAGAATTTAAACCTGTGTCCCATCCAACCCTTTTTTTTTTTTTGTTTAGGCGGGAAAAAATGTTCCTAACCGCACACCCCGTCGCTCGGGGCAACGAACAGGGTAGTGTGGGGCCTTCACCCACTAAAGAAACCCGCCGTGTACCGTCTCTCCGCCTTTATTGACGGGCCACTGGAACTATGTTACATTCCTTCGGTGGTGTCCCATCCAACCCTAGAAAGTGCTCTGGACCTCTAAGCTATCGTAGTCGCCCAACGGCTATGCCAAATCTCCACTACACATTTATTTTAAATGTCCATCACATCACACATAATTTGTTCTTTAAAGCAGCTGAACATGTCAATTTCTAAAATACAGATCAACATTTTTAGTATGGAATATTCATATGAATTATGGATTTAAGCAATATCTATTGAAAAAATACTATTAGGTGCGCGTCAAAACTGCACAGATGGTGGATTGACTTAGATACCGGCCACCCGCCCGAGTGTTGTGGGTTCGATTCCCACACAGGACAACTCTTTGTGTGTTCCACAAATGGTGGTTCTGAGTCTGGATGTACTTTGTGTCCGTGGAATTGTATGTTTGTAAAGACCCCCGCAATACAAGGATAATTCCTTAGAATAGGGTGTTGTCTTAAAAAAAATTGCCTTGAGTACATATCTTATTCATTGTAGTTTATAATAGAAAGGAATGTGGATAAAAAGGATAACAAGAACAGAATGAGGAGAGAGTATTAAGCTACCGACGCTCTCACACACCATACAAATAAAATAGTGAGATTACTTACTGTTGTTTCACGCTAATCTTCTGTCGAGTCTCGAGCTGACTCATTAATGCTGGGACAAGGCTCTACGACTTGAGCTAACTTACACAAAATCTTAACAAACTATACAATATCTTCTTGAAACACTACTGATTCTATATATATTTAGATATTTTTATATATATTTTTAGCATTTGACATGCTTAGCACTATATATTAAACACAAAGTGAAAAATGTGAAATGATTCTGCATAGCATCACGCCTGTATTCCCCAAAGGGGTAGGCAGAGGTGTATTACACACCCACGATTCGCCAGCTATGTTTAAATCCCACGTAATAGGGGGCGAGCCTATTGACGTCTACCGGGCACATTTCCAAACTCCGGTCTGCTACTGAGAATTTTTTAATTTTTTTTTCTTTTTAGGAAAAAGCTCAATAATATTGCCCGACCGGGGATCGAACCCGAGACCTCATGATTAGCAGTCACATACACTACCGCTACCCCACCGAGGCAGTGATGCATGATTCTATATACTGGTATTATATCTCTATTGACGAAAAGTGCATGAAAATTCGTTTAACAGTTTTTTTAAATTAAATCAAGGGGACTTAAAACATTTACAGAAGACTAGTTGTAGCCCACGACTTCGTCCGCGTGGACCAAAGAATTGTACAATATAAGTATCTATGGTATATTAATTATCTCTATGCAAAAATATCTAGGCATTATCGAACCTAACATTTTTCCGGTATAAAAATACCCTTTATGTAATTAACTAAATATTTTATTATTTATAATATATCTTGTTGCCAAATTTCAACTAAATCTATTCAGCCATTATTGCGTGATAACAAACATATATAAACTTTCACATTTATTATAGTAGTGGAATGTTGGCTTTTATCAAAAACTCTCCAAACATCATTACCAGGAGCAATATCCCTCGAGGTATAGATGTTATAATTTCGAAAGTCTAACCTCCCGGCTCCCTCTTACACTAAATTGTAACGATTTACTATATTAATAGGTTATTTTGTGAGTTAACCATTTGCAATAAATACTCGTTTTGTGCGTGCGCTCAGATAAATGGTGTGTTTTGATACCGAGAGCTAGCCTATTCCTACTCCAATAGAAATATACTGGTTCTTTGAAAATATGATTTAAAATAACATTTATTTATATATGTATAAGCAATGAATACATATACCGGCCTCCCGCCCGAGTATTTTGGGTCCGAATCGTACATAGTTCAATTCTTTGTGTGATCCACAAATGGTTGTTCCGAGTCTGGGTGTATTTTGTGTCTGTGAAATTGCATGTTTGTAAAATTCCCCGCGATTCGAGGATAATAACATAATGTACCCTAATAACCATTTAGTTCCCTTTTTAAAAAAAAATATATTCCACACATTCGTCAGCCTTTCAGAGCGTAACAACGAGCGGTCTTGTGCCGCCTGCATCCACAGGCTATGAACGGCTTTGACCAGGTTGTCGGTAATTCTCGTGGGAGGCCACTCCATGTTGCACCATTAGATAAGTGTTAACAAAATTTCAATGTTTTTTATATTAATTGTTAATACCTACTTACAGTTAATTATAAGTATTCTAAAGTACCTACCTATAAAGTTTAAATGAAAATATAAATATGATTATATATTAGACGGTTTAATTATGTACCTAACCGTACATTTCGTCATTCGGAGCAACGAAAAGAGTATTGTGTATTCACAATACTCTCATCATCATCACCCACAAAATAAATCTGCTGTGTATCGTCTCCATCTGTATTGACAGACCACTGGAGCTGTGTGACAATACTTGAGTAGCAACTCAACGCAGTTACTCTTTATTATTCAATATGTACCATCAATCTTCAAATAAATCTATACTTATTGTTGCCAGTGTGTATACACCCATATAATAACAGGCATCTTGTCTACATTAATAAACACATTAAGTAACATAACGATCTCCCAGTTAAGCAACGCCTTGGTCTCCGGAATGTACAATTAGGGCCCCAATTACATCGGCCGTACATTTCAATAATCGGCGTAAAAATCTTGTATACAAATAAAAGAGCCGGTTCGTGGTGCTGGGAGCGGAATTAACGGCTGTGGGTTATAAATGAAATTATTTGCTCTCTATCGGCCATCTTCATGCCGCGCTATCACGCTAGGGCTGTGCTGAGAATCCTAAATTGGATATGCAGTACTAAAATATTGCGTAATGTTATACCTAAATATTCTTATGATCTAAAAAACAAATTATTTGTGAATGTGGAAAAAGAGAGCATTACTGCGAGCTGGATTCGAACTTGCGTCCCATCCAATCCGGGGAAGTGCTCTGGACCGCTAACCTAGCCCAATGGCCACTCAAAAACTTATAATCTAATAAAAATAGTCGCCAGTTACAGCGTTTGTCCACGATGAACCACGAAACCTATTATCCGATTTTACTGTTGTTTTTTTCTAAATGGGTGATTTGTAACTTTTTTTTTGTTAAGGTGGAGAAAAAATTTTCCTAACTGCACACTACATTATTGAAGTTTTAGTTGGGATCTCTAATTTTTCTATTAATAAATATAACCAGGGAGAATGCAGCATTCTAAAAAATATATTTTGAAATCGGTAGTAAGTAGTTTTTGAGTTTTGTTGTTACACACAAATGTACAAATCTTTCATATTTACAATATTAGTATAGATGTACAAATCTGATAACAAATAAGGAGTTCCATTATAAGTAAAAACTATTGTATTGATTACGAGACAGCCCTAACGACAATGTGTTCTGCGATCGTATTAGGATCTTTTCTATATCAGCCTTACTGGAGAGCTCGGCTAAATTGGACTAACTGTTCTACGTATAATGAGAACATTGTAAATATTTGTAGACGATACGATTTATGGGCTAATATATGATTACAACATCACGTTATAACAATAGCTTTAATGGCTATACTTTGAGTTAACAGAAATATTGATATACCTCAATCTGGGGTTTAACATTAATAATGTAATTTTTTTATTGATTTAATAACGGCTACTCGGTTTGAGTATTTGCCAATGACTTATTTAGGGTATATTTCATCTTCACAGCTTACCTGTGTGTAGTAATTTTATATGACTTTGATTCATTAGTTGAAATCAAAGTCATATAAAATTACTCATAGTCAAGTCAAAGGCACGCGCACAGCAAAGTGGCAGCGACTTAACTGCAGCTTCTATGGAGTTTTGGAGGCAACATGAAAAAACATGTTTTGCCGCATTATATCACTTGCCAACACCACAAATAGTTAATAAGCAAAAGGCCACCAATTTTACACATTAATACTTAAAATAACATAAGTTTAAGAACATAATACAGAGCGACGACATGATTTTCTTTATGTTCCAGCCAAAGCTTTACGAGGAACTTCTTAGCTGACATGTTTATTTATCTATTTATTATGTAGCGTCCTGTGATTGTTTCATTATACCCATTTTTTCAACCCTTTTTCTGTTGAAGTGTCTCTCATGGTGAGAGGAATTAGGCCATAGTGCACCTCACTGTCCAGTGGGTGGGCAGAATTTACGAGCACGAGGTCACCCATCTGATGCCAGCCGAACGAAAGCCGCTTAACCTTGCCGATCTTTCAAACTGCACAAGTATGCTACGACCTCCTTTCTCATCGTACAGAAAAGTTAAAAAAGTCAACGCTACGGCACTAACAATTTAATTTAGCAAGAATTAAGCGTGGGTTGGTAGGTGAACAAGAAAATATTATGAAAAATCATTGAAACTATCGTGAGATTGATACATATTAGAAATATATCACCGGAAAAATGTGCTCGCCGGGAACTCGTTGACACCGCTGCGCGCTCGTCCTAACGATGAGCATCGAATGTGCTCGAAACCCGGGTCGACTAAATCGATCCTCAACGTGGGTTATTTCCGGTGATATATTTCTAAAAATCATTGAGTTTTAAAAATTATATATGGTTAAAACCACGGTATTCAGTATATCTTGTCTTAGATAAAAACGAAATCTAAGCTCTAGAATTCTAACATCTAACACCATTAAAGATAGGAGATATGACCAGATGTGTGCCGGACCTCGTTAGACCAAATGGGGTTTTGTCACGAAGACTTCGCCAAATTTATGATGGCCGTCCACCCTTGTTCAGATGAGAACGGTAGATCGGACTACAATCTGTTGTGTATGATCAGTCTGGGTGTGTAACTATAGATTGAATTTAACTGGTAGACAGTTAGTATTGTTATATCACAACCCTGTCCTTGCTGCGAACGGATGAAGTTTACTAATGAAGAAAAATTTTCATTAATTTTAATATATTTTAACTTACAAGGAAAGTTTAGCCAGCGTGTTCCGTAAATTTATTTTGTAACATAACATAGCATCACACCTGTATTCCCCAAAGGGGTAGGAAGAGGTGTATGACACACCCACGGTACGCCAGCTATGTTTAAGTCCAACGTAATAGGTGGCGAGCCTATTGCTGTCTACCGGGCACATTTCCAAACTCCGAGCTGCTACTGAGAATTTTTCTTTTTACGAAAAACCTCAATAACACTGCCCGAACTGGCGATCGAACCCGAAACCTCATGATCAGCAGTCGCCCAGACTACCGCTGCACCACAGAGGCAGTTTCCGTTTGTCACAGGTGGATTTATGGTTTAGATACAACTCTTCCAGTTCAACTTATTTTCTGATGTTCCCGCGGACTAAATCGCGAGTAGAATCTAGAATGAAATAAAAATTCGTTTCCGAAATCATTTACTTAATTTTCTATTATCTTGACGTTTTAAATATTTTCTCGTATGCATCCATCCATCCATCCACCAGTCTTTCAACGTCCACTGCTGGACATAGGCCTCCCCAAGAGAACGCCACAACGAGCGGTCCTGCGCCGACGCCATCAAACGCCCCCGCGGCTTTAACCAGATCATCGGTCCCATTTTTTGTTGCGTGCTCATTATGGGGGATAGTGCCGTAATCGCCACGCTTGGCAGGCGGGTTGGCCATCGCAGTAGATGTTGTTAATACTCGAGGGAGTGCTGCTGCCCACTCCTCCAGTATTCCCTCAGTCGGCTCTTACAACTCCCGTGGGTAGAGAGGGGTAGGACAATTCTAAAGCCGGCCCCACACGGCATATATGTTGAATCGTATGCATTAATGTTGAATTTGTAGATTTGCGTTAATACCAGAAATGATATATTATAAAGTCACAAGTTACATAATGCAACTTTCAAATATATCTAAATATATCTGTGTTAATTATTAACAGAGTGTTTTGACGGGCCTCGTGACGTAGTCGGTAGTGTAACCGACTACCGTGCACGAGGTCGTGGGTTTCGATTCTTACTCAGGACAATTATTTTTGTGATGAACACAGATATTATTTGTGCTTCGTCTTGGTGTTTTCTATCTATTATATATACGTACTACTCTGTCAAGAAAGTACCGGGGAAAGATCAATAATACACAACATTTTTGTTATTCATCCAAATTTATTTTATCACCTTCAAAGTATGCTCCTTCAGAAACGATAGACTTACGGCAACGAATAATCCAATCACCAAAACATTTTTTAAACGCTGTTTCCGGAATCGAGTTCAGTTCTCGCCGCGAATTCTCCTTTATGTCTTCTACCGATTGAAAACGAGTGCCACGAAGTGGTAATTAGAGTTTAGGAAAAAGAAATAAGTGGGCTGAAGGCATATCTGGTGAATACGGTGGTTGCTCTATGGTATTTTTTGAGTGTTTGGACAAAAATTCATTCACAATGATGGCCTTGTGCGAAGGCGCATTATCGTGGTGCAAAATCCAAGAATTTTCTTTGCACAAATCTGGCTTTTTTCGTCGAATTTGCTCTCTTAAACGCCGCATAATGCTCAAATAATATTTTTTATTTACTTTTTGACCTTCTGGCATGAATTCTGAGTGCACAACATAGCGATGGTCAAAGAAAACAGTCAACATGACTTTGACTTTTGATCGACTTTGGCGTGGTTTTTTCGGTTTCGGTTCAGTTGGAAGTCGCCACTCCGAAGCTTATTGACTAGTTTGCATATCAAACTCGTAAACCTATGTCTTGTCACCAGTAACAATGCGTTTCATGAATTTTGGGTCGTAATTCACTCGTTCTAGCATGTCCTCAGCGACTCTCATGCGATTGACTTTTTGGAGAAAATTCAGGTCTTTTCGAATTAGCCGAGCGGAAACATGTTTCATACCCAAGTGATTATTTAAAATGGTACGGATCGACTCGTGAGACACAGAAAGTTTTAACGGCTATCTCTCTCAAAGTTGAATGAGGATTTTCAGTCACTATTTCCTTTCTTTTTTGCAATGTTAACTTCAGTTGCAGACGTTGATGGCCTACCAGAGCGAAGCAAATCTTCCATCACATCTCGACTGCTTTTAAACGCTGTGCACCACTCGTAAGCATGTGTTTTTGATAAAGTCGATTCACCGTAAACCTTCTGTAACATTTTCAGTGACTCCGAACACGAAATTCCATTGGCGATGCAAAATTTAAGACAAACTCTTTGTTCGGTGTTTTTGTCCATTATGAAATTCGCAATACACACTAGATATAATTAAAAACAGCACTGTATTTAATATAAATAACAGATGCAACTCAAATACCGCGCCAAAATGGATAACAGTTGTGCCCATCTAACAACAACAAAAAACAAAAATTTGAATTTGGAACCATAAACAAATCATCCATTCCCAATACTTTCTTGACTGAATGTATTTACAAAAAAAGAGTAATATATGTATTATATCCGTAATCTGGTATATACCCATGGCGCAAGGTTAAGCTTAGTTTGGGAACAGAGGACGTTGTGTGAAAATGTCCGGGAATATTTATTTATATGCATTTATCTATATAGCTCGTCATTTATAATTTATCAGTAATACATAATTTTCTTCGCTTGCAGATGCGTCGTGTCAGGCTGATAACAAACTGGTAAGAACATCGTTGATCATTCAAATCATAACAGATCTTCGCGTGGGGATTACAGGATCTAATGACTTGTTAATTTATTACTCCTTAACGGTACAAAATTGATGCTAGATTATATCCCATCATGCTGGGGTCATTTTATTTTATACACTAGCCTTTGTCCGCGGCATCGCAACAGCCAAAAGCTAGTTTTTCGGTTAAATCTCAGGTTCCCGATATAGAAGTAGGATAAAATGTATACCAGTTTTTAAGTCTTATCAAGACCTTCCAAATAAAAAAAATTGCATCAAAATCCGTTCAGTAGTCATTTTTTCTCAAATATCTTGAATGTACAGACATAGCTCTGTACAGCTTTATAATAGTAAAGATAATAAATTAGTAAACAATTAATTAACACAATGATTGATGATTACAATCATTTGGTTATACATTCAAAACAAAGTGTAATCAATTATTTACTGACACCACATGTACTATGTTTATTTTTATTGCTTATGGTGGCAGACGAGCCACGGCCCCCCTGATGGTAAATGGTAACCGTCGCTCATGAACTCAACTATACAGAGAGTACTATCAAGCCGCTGCTCACTATTTCAACAAAAACATAGCATCGCGCCTGTATTCCCCGAAGGGATAGGCAGTGGTGTATTACACACCCACGATTCGCCAGCTATGTTTAAATCCCACGTAATAGGGGGCGAGCCTATTGACGTCTACCGAGTACATTTCCAAACTGCGGGCTGCTACAGAGAATTTTTCTATTTTACGAAAAATCTCAATAATACTGCCTGACTCGGGGATCGAACCTGAGACCTCATAATCAGCAGTCGTTTACACTACCGCTGCACCACAGAGGCAGACATTATTTCATTTCACATATATGAAATGAAAAAATTAACGGCTATCTCCTGTTACAACCAAAACACACCAATGTGCTTCATGGTCGGTGACACAATAGATGGTGGTACCAACCCGCTCAGGCCTGATAGCAAGTGAGTACTCCTACTTGGTACCCAGTCCTACCACCAGTAATGCAATGGGTGATAATTGCTTACTTCCCTTAGTCGCTTTGTACGACACCCGTGGGAAAGAATGGGGTGGTGAATTGTATTCTTGGTCCGTCACCACACGGACAACGGTTTCTCATCAGTTACAATATAATAAATTTCGATAAGTATTATATATATGACAACACATACAACATAGTATCACGCCTGTATTCCCCGAAGGGGTAGGCAGAGGTGTATTACACTCACACGATTCGCCAGCTATGTGTAAGTCCCACGTAATAGGGGGCGAGCCTATTGACATCTACCGGGCACATTGCCATACTCCGGGCTGCTACAGTTTCTTTTTTTACGAAAAATTTTAATAACACTGCCCGACCCGGGGTCGAACCCGAGACCTCATGATCAGCAGTCGCTTACACTACCGCTGCACCACAGAGGCAGTCAAATTATATATCTGGAATTAGGCTTTGCGTTCATTCTGTTTTATATTATAATCAATAATCTACACTGGAACAGTAGCAATAGTATCAGTCGAGTTATATTTGTTTATTTAATAATTATTATAATTGGGGCAAATGTCACTGTATGTAACTGGCCATTCAACTATTGTGGCATTTAAGTGGCAACACTGGCCTTTAAAGTGTATGCAAAATTATCTTATAGTTAGAATCTGATTTTAACGAAAAGACTTAAAGCGTTTGAGATTTAAATGTAATCTAGTTTCAATAATCGGACTATGATTCCGATAATAGTGTAAAAGTTGGTCAATAGCACAATATTCTGGCTAAAACATTTTATTTCCTTCTATTACAATTAAATAAATAATTTATAACCTTATACTGAGGTCTCTAGTCGTTCTTCTAGATGAGTTGAGGAGATCAAATAATAAATAAATAAATATTCACGGAAATTTCACACAACGTGCTCTGGTCCCAAACTAAACTTAACGCTTGTGCTGTGGGTACCAGATTACGGATATAATACATAAATATTACTTTTTTTTGTAAATACATACATAAAACACCCAGACGCAGTACAAATATCTGTATTCATACTAACTAACTTATCATCACGCCATTTCCCTTGCGGGGTAGGCAGAGAGAACAGAGTGCCAAGAGGCTCTATTCTTGCATACATCTCTCGCTTCCTCAACAGTCATAACACTCTTCATACACGCTCGCCGGTTTCGGAGACTCTTGACTCCACCTTCCTTCAATACATGACCAATTTGGTCAAGGTAGGTGAGTCTCGGTCTCCCCCTGTACCTACATCCTTCGACTTTCGCATTGTATTTTGTCCTTTTTACATACCCAACTCTCGCTTCCATATAATAACGTTGGGACAAGCACTGCGTTGTGTATTGCGACACGTGCCCTCTGGCTGAGGTGAAGACTGCCGAGAAGTTGTCCCAATGCTCCGTTCACTCTATTTCCCGCATTCACTCTTCTCTCTACATTAGTGGTGTACCTTCCAACCCGACTGGATCTGTATTCATCACACAAATAATTGTTCTGAGTGGGAATCGAACCCACGATCTCATGCACGGAAGTCGATTACACTACCGACTACGCCACGAAACCAGTCTTTAGATAGGCAGTCGATTTATTTTAAAATACTTTTAATATGCTAAAACTTTTTTGTTTAGGCGGGAAAATCTAAGGGCATCCCTAAAAAAGTTTGGAATAAAGCTAGGAAGATGACAGTGACATTACTTGTACTTTTTGAATCTGTATCTGCTTATTTACGAGGTCAATTAATATGTTATAACATTTTAGATCTATATTATTTAGCATTTGACATGCTCCGCTACTTTTTAAATTATAAATTATTTGTGAATAAGGAAAAAGAGATTTTTAGTAAGAGCGGGAATCGAACCCGCGTCTTTTCCCATCCGGGGAAGTGCTCTAAGCCACTAAGCTATCCTACCGATCTTTCGATTATCCCAATTTTCTTATCACATTTGTCTTATAATCTGTCATATCATTGCAACTATGCTCGCTTAAGTTAAATATTCTCTAAAAGGTCATTGACTCATCTGTCTTTCTGTTTTAATATAATTTGTGAAATAAATAAATTTCCTCATGAGTGACACGGTATTTTAGAATTTTAATTGTGTCTGAATAAAGTTATAAGTCTAATTTTGATCTCTGAATTTGCTAATGTGGCATTATAAACTAATAAAATACAATACCTATAAATGTTCTGTTAATTAACCTTATTAGGAAATAACTTTAAAAAAAATATATTCAATAAAACTCAAATAGCTAATCTAAATTTCATGTTTATGCAAATAATTACTAAAACTACATGAATACTATTCCGTTCTTTTTTCACATGTACGACTGAGAGGGAACAATATGGCAATCATAATATGTATCGTTTACAACATTTTAAAATGATATTATATATATATATTTTAAGTTTAAGAGATATTAGAGATATTTAAAATATTTCTATTAATCGCTTAAACATAGATTTATATGAAATTATAACTTGCGTCAACATCCATATTACCTACTGGATTTGAACTTAAGCGTACCGACGTCTTGTCCATTTCTACCGGCCCTAAATAATATCAGCATTATAGTCAGACAAAAGATCGAAATTCGAGCCGATTCAGTTTCAGAGAAGATTGATAAATATTTACGTCTTGACAGTGCTTTTCAAACAATTTCTTCCTCCATATCTTACTCTCACATATCGGTACATGCAATAAAATAATGTGTGTTAATATAAAAACCAAGGCTTAAATTAATCCTCAGGATGGCAGATTACGTCCATAGCTACGAGTAAAATACCATCTGGAAAGTAATTAATTGTGCTTATCAGACGAGAAATACGTGCCTAAGGTTATAATTTACTGTGTTAACTATCTTCTCCTTGCAAAACTATTTCTGTATAGAACATAGTTTCCATTTTGTTATTTTGTGTCTAATAATGTTTACTGTATGTCTTTCTATAGCATCAACTTTCAAATCACTGTACAGATTTTAAAAATTGCGTAAATCATTACGTGATTTATGGATGACATCGTAAATACATTAAGCACTTGACAGCCATTTACTAGAAGACATGTGAAATCGTGACCCAAAACATCAAGAAAGAATGTGTTATTGAAATTGATAGTTAAATATCACGATAGCTTAGTTGGCGAAACGTCTGGAATGGTTATCTAGGAGACGCAGTTTCAAATCCTGCTCGTGGCTATCATTTTCAACTTCATATTTTGTATTTATGTTCATGATTACAATTTTTCTCTTAAGCTCCAAATACTGTATAATAGTAACTTTTAAAGATTCGCGAATTGTACACATATTTAAAGTAGCATAAACGGGTCTTTTTTCGCGTATAAAATAGGTGAAATTATTAACTACTGCTGCTGCAACGCAGTTGAAACGTCGGGTAAAAGGTAGTTCATAATTTCACCTAATTTATACGCGAAAAAAGACCCGTTTATGCTACTTTAAATACTGTATAATATATTTTTGTTATTTGTTTTGAGAACAAGCAAATAACGGTTAGGGATGATAAATAAGAGCGCAATGAACTTGTTATCTATCACTGAGGTTTTCTAAATAAATTATAAATATGCTCACATATTCTCGAATTGTTATATATTTCATCCATATTTTAAGAAATAGTTGCTAGATGCAGCACCTGTCGTAGGTACTAAAAATATAGTATCTGCGGTACACCTGTATCATAAATAATAATACAAATAAATAGCTCTGATTATTATTAAACCTCTTATTCATAAAAACTAACACAGCTGTAAAGCACTGTTTTAACTAAAATACTGTTTCATCCCTTTTAAAAAAAGTTTTGCAAATTTGACAGAAAGTGATGAATTGTCACTTATACACTCTATGACTTATACACTGTTTTAAATATATGCTATTACTAGCCTTTGCTCGCGGCTCCGCCGCAGCCAAAAGCTAGTTTTTTGATTATATCTCAGGTTCTTGATACAGTAGCGGGATAAAATGTATAACAGTTGTTAACTCTAATCAAGAGCTATTAAACAATAAAGTTGCATCAAAATCCGTTCAGTAGTTTTTCCGTGATGCGCGAGCAAACAAACAGATAAACAGACAAACAGACAAGAAATCTAAAAAAAAAACGTTTTGTGTTTAGACACGCCTATAGTTCAGTAATTTTTTCTCAAATATCTTAAAGCTGTAACAGAGCTGCATCTGTACATTTAAGATATTTATAAAAACTACTGAACGGATTTTACTGCAACTTTTTTTATTTGATAGCTTTTATTTAGAGTTGAAAATTGGTATACATTTTATTCCGTTACTATATCGGGAACCTGAGATATAACCTAAAAACTAACTTTTGGCTACGGCATAGCCGCGGGAAAAGACTAGTATGTTATATTTTCATGAATAATGGGTAAAATATACTGTAATTCTGAGTAACTGCTGTCTATGTATTAATTAAATACGCATTTCCACAACCTTGGTTTAACCTCGCATTCAATCTAAACCGGAAATCTTAAGAACACATGTATTTAGCGTAATCCAATCAAGTTGAACATATTTTATGAACATAAACCTTACAGCTATTAAGCGCTAAATTAGTACTTGCGTAAATCTACAAACTGTTTAAGTACTTGTGTAATTTATTTAAGTTAAAACAGCTGTTATCTCAAAATTTAACATCTCAACTAGCATTTTGTATCGATAAGCTGTGGTAAATAACTTGAAAAATCAGATAAGATGCATTAAAGGGAGTTGTATCTTGACTAACTTAATTAAACGGCACTAAATCTGTCATTTGGACCTTCTGTGGGGCTACGGGACTTTCTCCAGAGACCTTGCGTTTAAGCCCTTATCTAAGACACATTATATCACTAATAGTGTCTAGTTTATGTAGACCAATGAGCTAGGAGATTGTAGTGTTACAGATTGATCGGCTTGATTTATTATTGTGTCTGGTGCTGATTTTATAAAACATATATTTGCGTATATATTTTCTAATAATTTCAGATGGCAGAGGCCTTTGATGTTAAACAGTTTTAGGATATTATTAAAAAAATAAATTTAAAGAAAACCCCCATACATAAAAATATCGCTAAAAACTAAATTTATTATATAAATATTGTGCATTTATATTTATTATAAGTAGAATATTTTAATTCAAACGTCGTTGCATCGGAGAACCCTGATGCCACAGGCAGACTGCAAACTTATAACGCCCCTATTTAATTTTTTCGTCAATAGTAAAAATAAATAAATAATAGCAATTGTAATTAACTGTTCTTGAAAAATGTCGTCATTTTCACTGAGTTTCTTAAATGTATCGAGTTAAGCCCTATATTCACTAGTAAACATTTGATTTGAAGTATAATAATAATTATAATAATGGTTAAAAAATATCCCATCTCTTTTACATGGATGACCTTAAGTTGTTTGCCCCTACCTGATCAACCCAGATTGCAGCTAATGGAGTTACTAAAGTTGACCGAGTCCTTTAGTAATTCCATCAGGATGGAATTTGGTGTGGATAAATGTGCGGTCATGCATGTAAAACGGGGAAGGATAGTGGATTCCGAAGGAATGAAGAAAGTACTGAATAGTCTTCTTTCAGGTGGCAACAAGGTGCGCGCCTGCAACGGTTGGGTCATGCCACTTCTTATGTACTCTTTCGGCATTCTCAAGTGGACTCAAACTGATCTTGACGTCTTGGATAGAAGAGTCCGCAGTCTCTTGACCACATATCGTATGCATCATCCTCGTTCATCAGTAATGAGGTTGTACATCCGACGAAAGTGTGGTGGACGAGGTTTTTTAAATGCGAAGACCTTACACAATTGTGAAGTGTACAACCTCGGGGAATATTTCCTGCACACTGATAAGGATATGCATCGTGATGTGGTCGCTGTAGATTTCGGACTCACTCCACTCTCCTTGGCTAAGGAGATCTGGCGCAGACCTGTAGTACTAAGTGCAAAGTATCGCAAGGGTGTATGACAGAACAAGGTGCTGCACGGAAGATTTTACCGGGCTTTACATGGTCCCCAAGTTGACTTTCAGCTTCCGTGGCCTGGCTACGTTTCGGTAATCTCTTTGGGGAAACCGAAGGTTTTGTCTGTGCAATTGCTAACGAAGTTATTATGACGAACAACTACCGGGGGCATATCTTAAGGGATGGTACGGCTGACATATGCCGTACCTGCCACCACTGGTGAGACTCTTAGGCATATTGTCTCGGGTTGTTCTCGTCTTGCTAACGGTGAGTACTTGCACAGGCATAACCAAGTAGCCAGGACTATCCACCAACAGCTTGCTCTGAAATACAGGCTTGTGAATGTTGAGGTACCTTACCAGGTATGTAGCTGAGCCAGTACTCGAAAATGGCTGTATCACATTGTACTGGGATCGATCAATTATCGCAGACAGAACTGTTGTAGCCAACAAACCTGATATTGTGGTGGTTGATCGATCTGAGCGCCGGGCAATGATTGTTGATATCACCATCACGCATGACGAGAATCTCGTGAAGGCCGAAAAGGATAAACAAATGAAGTATCTGGACTTAACTCACGAGATTGTTGACATGTGGGATGTAGATTCAGCGATTATTGTGCCGATAGTAGTGTCAGTCAACAGACTGATAGCCAATAGTCTCGACCAACACCTTAAGAGGCTCGCGTTGGATGGCTGGATCAAGGGTTTGATACAGAAAGCGGTACTTCTGGACAAGGCACGCATTCTGAGGAAGTTCCTGTCTTTGGAACCCTAACCACTGGCAGTTTGGCCCTTGTGCTCGCTGCCGGTGGGTCTACACACTTTTTATATTTTTAAATATTTTGTTATTTTTTATAATATATATATTTAAAAATGTATAGTAAATAAAGTAAATTATAATAAATAATTATTATCGTAAAAAGTGTAGGGTGCTTGCTATCAAATGTTACAAGTAGGTAATTGTTGCTGTTTATAATTATTTTTATTATTAATATAAACAGTAAAAATCACCCGACGCTTTTTTACAATCATTATTATTTATTATAATATTATTTTCTATTTATTAGTGTAACTAGCCATTAAAGCGTGTTTTAGTATTATCCAAAACGCGGACCTAATTCTCCTGTATTCATACACTTCACATGCCCTCGAAAAAATCTCTCGGGCAAGCAGGTTTCATCACAAGGTTTTCCTTTATTGTATTTATACATTAAAGGAAATATATACACCAAAATGCATGTAATTTCGAAACGGGAGAAATGTTATGCTTAGTAGCTTCACCCTATCTACGTCCAATTTCATTGGTATTCACCACAAAAGTAAGTTCAAGCCGCGGACGTTACTAACCGATCTTTCGATATTTCCTAATTTGGTTATTCTTACACTTTTCCTCCATAATAAAGGTACTGATTGTTTCTAGATCGACGATTGTCGGAGTACGATTGTTTATCAGTGTAGTCCGTCGGCTTTATTGTACACGTATATACTTAGATTTCACTTAATTTGGTATTGTTCGTCTATCTTTATGCACTTACCGGGATAATCATAAAATGTTAACGCAGTACATAGTTTCTATTCGATTATATCGAATTAGCTATCGATAAAAATACTTCGGATGGGTCTAAAGTGTTGGGATCGTTTGCGAAGATGCCTACTACCTATAGAAAGATCACGGGTTTTACCAGTCTTCAGTAACCACAACCATTGTACATACATACATAAATAGCATCACGCCTGTATTCCGCGAAGGGGTTGGCAGAGGTGTATCACACACCCACGGTTCGCCAACTATGTTTAAATCCCACGTAATAGGGAGCGAGCCTATTGCCGTCTATCGGGCACATTTCTAAACTCCGGGCTGCTACTGAGAATTTGTCTTTTTACAAAAAGCTCAATAACATTCCTTGACCCGGGGGTCGAACCCGAGACATCATGATCAGCAGTCGCACGCACTACCTCTGCACCACCGAAGCAGATTGTCAGTTTGTAGTTTGAACAACCATTGTTTAACCTATAAAAAAATAGTAACACGTGGGCGTTCGAGCTTCTCTCAACGAATTTGTTTTGGAATCGCATTTAGGAGATAAAATGATACTAATTTACATAAACTTATAAAACAAAATGAAAAACTAAATAAAACATCGTCGTAATAGAGTTCATCCACCTACCACCGAAGGAATGTAACATAGTTCCAGTGGCCCGCCTATAAAGACGGAGAGATGGCACACGGCGGGTTTCTTTAGTGGGTGAAGGCCCCACACTACCCTGTTCGTTGCCCCGAACGACGGAGTATGTGGTTAAGTACATTTTTCCCGCCTTAACAAAAAACAAACATAATAAATATGGCACGTACTTATGATGAGAAAAACTGGAAAGATTGCCCGGATAAACGTGCAAAGCATATTTTCTTTTTTCCTATTCAGATATATCAGTCAATAATTGACGTCAATCATCAATTAAATGGTAGGAGTACCTACCAACAGGCCCTCGACGAACAGGCCCTCACTAGACTGTATTGGTGGACCACTGGAACTGCGTTACATTACTTTTTAATTATTACTTACTTCAGTGGTCCGCCGGCGGCTTACCCTTTCGGGTACCCTCTACTGAGCGACGCATCCGCACACGGAGCATCGCTGCTTCACGGGAGATCTTACAGGTGGTGGACGTTCCCCGGTCCATCCATCCGCAGCCTCAGCTAGGGTGGCATCAGGCGCAGGTACTCACACCTGCACCGCCCCAGTCGTTGTGACGGTTCGGGTCAGGAAATAAACATTTTTTAGCAATTCATTTTTATTTATATAGATCTGACAGTGAGTTTGCTTGTTTGTTACCTCTTAGCGCTGCAACTACTTTAAGAATTCAGTCTACTCAACAAATATTTCTCAGATAATCAGATAAATGTATCTTCAATACATCCTGTAGTATATAGGTACATTTTGCAAATAAGCCGTCTACTAGCTCTCATAAAATCTCCGATAAATTTGGAAATCCATTATAGCTTTTGTGTTGAACATAAAGGAATTAGACATTTTGATTTGTATTGTAGCACTTGACATACTTTAAAGAACAAATTATTTGTGGATGTGGAAAAAGAGAAGTTTAGTGCGAGCGGAAGGACAAATGTGATGTGGAGATTGGGAATGGCCATTGGTCAGTGCCATAGCTTAGTGATCTAGAGCACTTACCCGGATTGGAAGGAACGCAGGCTCGAATCCCACTCGCACTAAACTTGTCTTTTTCTACATTCACAAAGAATTTGTTCTTTATAATATTATTGGATTTTAAAATTTTACAGTCGGGAAATTCTCAGCCCTGTTACGGAGTTTACAGTTTAGACTACTATACCTGGTAAATAAACTCGCCCCCTATTAATAGTTTAGCAAGAATATATATATAATATAATATCGATAGTTACATAGATTATATTTATATATCAATATCGATAGTTAGCACGAATTTTATTTTTATTTATGTATTTTTTATAATTACGTGTATTTAGTACTACGGTTCTACCCAATGTAAAATATGGACGCTGTCTAAATAAAAAAAAATTATACTACTCTGTCAAGAAAGTACCGGGAAAAGATCAATAATACACAAAATGTTTGTTATTCATCCAAATTTATTTTATCACCTTCAAAGTATGCTCCTTCAGAAACGATAGACTTACGCCAACGAATAATCCAATCATCAAAACATTTTTAAACGCTGTTTCCGGAATTGAGTTCAGTTCTCGCCACGAATTCTAAAGAAAGAAAGAAAATATTTATTGTAACGAACAACATTATACATATAAATAAAACAGAAAAACAAAAAAAAAATACATCCGCAAAACGACCCCAACTCAGCATAAAACAGGTCAATAGACCTGCGCTGGTCTTCCGTTGGGGCGCCTTGGTGATGTCACGGACGTCGTTCACACCCATTACACACAAAAACAACAAAAACCAAAATACTCAAATTTAAAACATACTATCCTATACTATTACAATATAAAAAAAAAACAACTAAATCTATACCATAATTCAACCTTATGTTAGGCTGATGGTCCTGCCAAAGCCTACAATAAGCCAAAAGTATAAAAACTTACTTAAATACATACACGTGTTGTGTTGACGTCATTTGTTGACGTCATTGAATAACTGAATCAAACTAAATTTGGTAATATTTGATTAATTTGGCGAAATTTTGCTCACACTGCCACAACAAGAGCCATTAAACAAAAAGAAGACAAGAACTAAATTTGAATCTGAATACAAATGGTTGTAATCATGGCCCAGTATTATTGGGCCATGGTTGTAATGTAAATGGTGAATCTTGCAAATCGCAACGCAATATTATTATTTACATGCGGAAAGATGTATTGTTTTCATATATTATGTTCAGTAAAGGGTTCAGTAATATATAAATACGCACATAGCCGGGACAGGCAAATAATGACATGTTTTATGTGTTTTTGGATACAGGAATAAAAACCGAAGGTAAGTATTAAAACATTGAACATAATATTTCTATGACACTTGCAAATATGATACGCATACGATAAATAAAAATAGATTGATAAATTATAGAAACTGTTACTCGAAAAGGAACTAAAGTATTTTAAATGGCACTAGTGTCATGTCTTAGGTGCTCTTCACGATGTTTTTTTTCTTTCTTTCGATTTCGATTCGAGCTCGATGGTATAATTCTCCTTATGATGATATTATGTCTTCTACCGATTGAAAACGAGTGCCACGTTTGAGTTTAGGAAAAAGAAAGAAGTCGGCTGGAGCCATATCTGGTGAATATGGTGGTTGCTCGATGGTATTTATTAAGTGTTTAAACAAAAATTCATTCACAATGATGGCCTTGTGGGAAGGCGCATTATCGTGGTGCAAAATCTAAGAATTTTCTTTCCACAAATCTGGCCTTTTTCATCGAATTTGCTCTCTTAAACGCCGCATAACACTCAAATAATATTCTTTATTTACCGTTTGACCTTCTAGCAAGAATTCCGAGTGTACAACACCGCGATAGTCAAAGAAAACAGTCAACATGGCTTTGACTTTTGATCGACATTGGCGTGGTTTTTTTGGTGTTGGTTCAGTTGGAAGTCGCCACTCCGAAGCTTGTTGACTAGTTTGCATGTCAAACACGTAAACCCACGTCTCGTCACCAGTAACAATGCGTTTCAGGAATGTTGGGTCAGAATTGACTCGTTCTAGCATGTCCTCAGCGACTCTCATGCGATTGAGTTTTTGGAGAAAATTCAGTTCTTTTGGGACTAGCCGAGCGGAAACATGTTTCATACCCAAGTGATTATTTAAAATGGACGGATCGACTCGTGAGACTCAGAAAATTCGCCGGCTATCGCTCTCAAAGTTGAATGAGGATTTTCAGTCACTATTTCTTTCACTTTTGCAATGTTAACTTCGGTTGCAGACGTTGATGGCCTACCAGAGCGAGGCAAATCTTCCATCACATCTCGACCGCTTTTAAACGCTGTGCACCACTCATAAGCACGTGTTTTTGATAAAGTCGATTCACTGTAAGCCTTCTGTAACATTTTCAGTGACTCCGAACACGAAATTCCATTGGCGATGCAAAATTTAAGACAAACTATTTGTTCGATGTTTTTGTCCAATATGAAATTCGCAATACACACTAGATATGATATAACTAAAAACAGCACTGTATTTAATATAAATAATAGATGCAACTCAAACTCCGCGCCAAAATGGATACCAGTTGTGCCAATCTAACAACAACAAAAAAAAAAACAAAAATTTGAATTTGGAACCATAAACAAATCCATTCCCAATACTTTTTTGACTGAATGTATTATGTTTAGGTTGTAACTAAATATTTATAGTTTGTGAAGTATACCAACCTGTATAGGTACATGCCCAATAGCGACAGAATAATAGTTTGAAAAAACTATATAAATAACCATTTTAATGAATCATCCATCCATCCATCCATCCATCAGCCTTTCAACGTCCAC
Source organism: Leucoma salicis (assembly GCA_948253155.1). Taxonomy (NCBI): domain Eukaryota; kingdom Metazoa; phylum Arthropoda; class Insecta; order Lepidoptera; family Erebidae; genus Leucoma; species Leucoma salicis. Next base: position 4,603,597 of record OX411812.1, read on the forward strand.
TGCTGGACATAGGCCTCCCCAAGAGAACGCCACAACTAGCGGTCCCCGCCCACTCCTCCGGTATTCCCTCAGTCGGCTCTTACGACTCCCGTGGGTAAAGAAGGGTGGGACAATTCTAAAGCCAACCCCACACGGCGGAATGAATATTTAAATGAATATTTAACATGAATTACATTTCAATTACATATTACAAAATCAATTTTATATATATCAACACGTAATTACGACTGAGAGAATTTAAATTTCTATGACTAATTGGACTGAATATCTTTGTTAGATTAACGATTTCAATTACAAGTTATTTAGATTATGACTCACGCTAGCGTCGCCTGTCTTGGTATGGAGATGTTAAGCGGAGGAACGAAAAGTGCTTTTAGCCAAAAAGATATTAAATCTAAATCAGCGTGAAACAACAGTAGATTATGTTACGTATGGTGAGTGAGAGTGCCGGCGGCCCAACCCCCTCTTTATTCTCTCCGTTTTATATGTCCTGTCCACTTCATATCCCTTTCTTTCGAGTTGACGACGCGTGATTGATGCCTCTGGTGTTGCTAGCGTCTAACTACGGTAACTGTTTACCATCAGGTGTTTTACCACCCGCGTATTATAAGAAAAAAAGTGTGTGTGTACTTATGTACCCGCGTTAGAAGTTATAGGTACCTACTTCTTTGGCGTTATTCTACGTTTGTAGGAAAAACGACACTAACAATAGAAAAAAGGTATTTAATACATACATTGAAAGTTTTATTATAACGCATTATCTAGTTAAAAACTAAAATGTTGACTATAGCTAACTTCAGGGTGTCGGTTTTTCGTGACGGTGTGCGCGCGCATCGTAAAAATTTACTCTCATCATTTTTCCCTAACGCGCCAAAAGAAGTATAACTTCAAAAGTAAAAGTAAGTGGGAGTTCCTTAGGCCTAAACTCCTACCCTGTCCTTGTGTCATGCTTCTCCTCTATTTTAAACATTATTATAAAGACCGGAAAATGTGCCTAACCGCACACTCCATCATTAGAAGTCACGAAAAGGGTAGTGTGGGGCCCACAAAATTTTATGACATAACTTCAGTGGTTTTTTTCTTTTCCCTGAGGTTTTTAACGCTTGGGCGATGGCCGCAGTACTTAGCACTTACCTACCATTAAGATGGTTGTCTACTTGATTACCACCTTTGTAATCTTAAAAAAAAAGTACTTCAACTAAACCCTAAAATACAGTCAGTTGTACTTTATTTCAAAATGTTTAATGAAGAATTTAAACATTATCAATTATATAATCAAATTAAATTACCGTTATGAATGAAACAAGGTATAAGATCAAATAATTACCTTTATCGCAGTTCCCGCCATCAACATGGCTCGAGCATTTAATTATTCAGCCTAATTAAGTCTAGGCTTGCTTTAAACCAAGTCACGAGAGTACTAGAGATCTATTAGCGTACTATAACTACGTAAGTATTGGTTTATATTATTATGTTATAAGTACTCGTAGCTAGTAAGATATCTAATATGCTTTCAATTTTATCTGTTTTTATTATAAACTAGATTCTGCCAGCGACTTCCTCCGCGTGGGTTTCAGAATATAAATACTCTACGACACATTAAGTTCTCTATGCAAAACTTGGTACCCCATAGGAACGATCAATTTTTCCGGAATATAGTCTTGTTAGGTGTTGACTGGGACAATAACACTGACGTTCTGTATATTGTACAAACAATTTATTATTCATTTTTGATATATATTTTTTAGCATTTGACATGCTTCGCCACTTTTTAAAGTACAAATTATTTATGAATAAGGAAAAAGAGATTTTTTGTACGGGCGGGAAAAAACAAATGTGATAAGGAGATTGGAATGATCGAAAGATCTGTACTATAGCTCAGTGGCTTAGAGCACTTCCCCGGATTGGAAAAGACGCGGGTTCGGTTCCCGCTAGTACAAAAAATCTCTTTTTCCTTATTCACAAATAATTTGTGCAATTTATTATTGTTACAAATATAATAATATATGGCCTGACCATCAAACACCTACTTTCTTATTTTTTTTATTTAGGCGGGAAAAAATGTATCAAACACCTACCTATCTAGTTCATAAATGATTATCATAACAAACTATTACCCTTATTTGGCTCAAAAAAAATGTCTGTCAGTGTACATTAAATCCTCAAACACGCTATTTTTAACAGACTTCCAAAAAGGAGGACGTTCTGTGTTGGTCTGTATGTATTTTTTTTTTGTGTATGTTCATCGATATTTTCGCCAATTGTGAACCAATTCAAAAAAACTTTTTTAGTTCGAAAGGGTATACTCCTGAGGTGGTCCCATTATCATCAAGTCAGGATCTGATGATGGAATCTCAAGGAAATAGAGGAAAAACTAACTAACAATGTAATAAAATCTTAGAAGTAAAGTTTGACCTACTTCCCGGTTTCCGATTGAGCTGAAATTTTGCATACTTATGTAAGTTTAGTAACAATGCAATAATCTAGTACTATTGAGCTGATCTGATGATGGAGTCAGGAGGTGGATAGTGGAACTCCTCAACGGCGAACAGCAGACACGAAATTTTGTACATGGATTTATTAAATTAAAACTTGTTAATATTAGAAAGGGTCAAATAAATTCATGGCATGGCTACTACGCCCAGGGTTGGCTCTCGGCGAGAAAACTCCTCAGTTCTGAACAGCCCAGACACGAAATTTTATATATGGATGTAATTACATCATAAAATGGCTGCTACACCCAGGAGTAGATCGCGCAACACTAAAAAGGGTAAAATAAATAATTAAAAAAAAACGACTTCAAAAAACCAATAGGCACTCAAAAGCGAAAAATAAATTAATATAATTATTAGAGATGCCACGAATAGTGATTTTGCGGAATACCGAATATTCGGTGAGACTCTCGGCTGAAGCGTCGAATATTCGGAAGCCGAATATTCTGCAACACTTAAGTTGTGTATTGTTGTTGTACCTTTCGCGGGTGACAGGTTTAAACCTGCATCACTAAAAACTATGTGTGATGGCGACGCGCCGTGGGTGCTTTTGTTTCATTCGTGATTGAGTCGTGTCAACAAACAACGCTTAATTTGTTGATTGTTGATACGTTTGCTATCAGCGTTGCAGTGTAATTTACGTTATACTCCAGCAGTATTGCTGAATGGGAGCCTTATTGTCACTAAATTGTTCTTGTGACAATAAAACTTCTTCTTTCCTTTCTATCAACAAAAGCTAAAAAAAAAAAATATTTATCGTAACTTACCGCTAGTATGGTAATATAAAAATCTTTGTGAGTAATATTATACAATCTTTTTTCATGATTTACTATTCGGTATCCGGCCGAATAGTTCGCAATATTCGGCCGAATACCGAATAGTGATAAAATACGGCCGAATAGCCGAATATCGAATTGTTGCCGAATGTTCGTGGCATCTCTAATAATTATTATACAGGCTACCCACTCATCTATTTGAAGTCGGTGTCAGCCAAGTCTAATTGGTAATAGATAAATACTATGTATGTAGTAAATACTTGTAGGTAGGAATTACAATACCAAATATTTCAGTCGGAATCCAGTATACCCACTACTCGGTGCCAGACAAGCCAAGTAGGTAGTAGATAAATACTATGTATGTAGTAAGTAGGTAGATACTTGCAGGTAGTGTGCATCAAACTATCTACTACCCATTAGACTTGATAACCGGGTGTAACCTTATTTATATTCCGAGGTCCACGCGGACGGAATTACGGGTAGAATCATGTTAAATATAAAGCGTAATTTGCTAAACTTACTTTAATAAATGGACCTAGACTACTATTTTTATTATTACTATTAAGGCTAACAGTAAGTTTTATAACTCTATATGATGACTTAATGAATAGTAAAATTAAATTTATCCCTTTACACGTGCCTATGTCGGCCATGCTGGAACTAATGATCCCGGGAGGTGGTCACGACTTGCTATTCCCATTTACGCGTTTATAAAATAGTAGTTTATATCAGATAATGGAGGCAACGACCAGGGTAGTGTGAGGCCTGCACCCCGTATGCCGTCTCTCCGCCTTTGTTGGCGGGCCACCGGAACTATATTACCTACATTCCTTCGGTGGTAAACAATCTAGGTACCCTAGTACCTACTATTATAAATATGTAACAAATCAATTAAGATATTTAAACATAATGGCTGTATTTGTTTTATACCAACTTATAATTACATAAATATTATACTTAGACGTGTATGAACTTAAAACATATTTTTGCCTGTTTGTTTGTTTGTCCTCGCATCATGCAATACAACGCAAATTCAAAACTACAAAACCGATTTTGATGATACTTTTTTATTTGATAGTCTTAGAACTGATTTATATTTTATCCCACTACTTTATCTGGAACCAGAGACACAACAAAAAAAGAAGGCACACGACTGACGAATTTTCCAGAACTGAACAGCTTTCGGTGCACACTCACATATAAATTAAAAAGCTGCCGCTGAAACTAAAGGCCTAAGTGTTCGAAGGATCGATCATTTCACATATGTGGAAGAATGCATCAGTTCACACATATTCTGTCCGTGTGGTGACGGATTAAGAATAAAAGTGTCACCACCCCATTCTTTTCCACGTACAAGGCGACTAAGGGAAACAAGCAATTATCACCCATTGCATTACTGGTGATAGGGCTGGGTACCAAGCGGGAGTACTCACTTGCTATCAAACCCGAGCAAATTGGTACCACCATCTCCTGTGCGACCGGCCATGAAGCACATTGGTGTGTTTTGGTTGTAGCAGGAGATAGCCGTTAATTTGTTCATTTCATATATGTGAAATGCAATGGTGAGCAGCGGCTTGACAGTACTCTCTGTATAGTTGAGTCCATGAGTGACGGTTACCAGTTACCATCATAAGCAATAGAAAAAAAAATATGGCACCGCAACCATGTCTCTCATGACATGGAGTGATCAGCCGGAGATTTTTTGTGGTAGAACCTTGCTTATCTCAGCATGAATGGGCCGACTCGATCAGAGAAGTACCACCCTCTCACAGAAGATAGGCGTGAAACAACGGCAGGTACCCCTGCCGTGGTATTTCTCATGGTAAGTGAGAGTACCGGAGACCCGAACCCCCTCCCTATCCTCTACTTATTAACCTTTCACTCCACATTCTATCCCTTTCTTTAGAGATGGCGACGCTTGAGTGATGCCTCTGATGTTGTGTCTCTGGTAACCGCTTACCATCAGGTGGGCCGTATGCTTGTTTACCATTCAGTATAAAATATGTTCAGAGTTGCGCAGAAGGGTATGGAAAAAACTCTTATATCTCCTTAAGCGGAAAGATTGATGGAAACCATCGCACGGCAGAGCTAGACATGGGCAGGACATATTTCTTGGATGAACAACTCGAATGAGTACGAAAACTCGAAGAGTTGGAATGGAGACCGTGAGCGGCTGTCCGAAGCCTTTGAATGTGATTCACCAATTTGCGTCGACATTGTATCGTTTCATTGTGATTGGTAGAGTCACCAACGCTCAATTGCTCAGCAAATCACAGTGATTCCTCAACCAATCGCAATAACACGATGCTATAACGATACAATTTTGTGTGTTACATTCTAACCCCCCAGGGCCTGTAGAATGTAACTCACTAAATCGTATCGACATCGTATCACCTAGTTTGCGATTGGTAGAGCAACCGACGTGTGATGTCGCAACAATCCCTCAGCCAATCACGGTGATCTCTCGACCAAACGCAATAACACGATGCGATCTCTCGACCAATCGCAATAACACGATGCGATCTCTCAACCAATCGCAATAACACGATGCGATCTCTCCACTAATCGCAATAACACGATGCGATGACGATACAATTTTGTGTATTACATTCTAACCCCCCCAGAATAGAATGATCAACTGACATACAGGTACGTGTGCACGTGCGTGAAGTGAGTATGCTTATAATTCACACAGCCTCTATAACTATAATATCTAACGCGTAATTATCCTGCCAATACAATAATATACAACTTTCATTAAACAACCAATATTGAAATAACTTCGTAAATCAATCGTATTATCTGATTGTGTTTATCGCAATGATGAAATAAGATCGGATCTCTATAACGCCGCTCATTACCCTGCCATGTTCGAATGAATGGTGATTATTTATTAGTAAACTTAACATAGTCGTATGTCATATTAATGTAGAGGCACCAGGGTAAATTTTTATATTTTAAATTATACACAATATAATTAATACTTTTTAATCCATTCATCCATCCATCAGCCTATGAACGTCCACTGCTGGACATAGGCCTCCCCAAGAAATGGGGGATAGTGCCGTAATCACCACGCTTGGCAGGCAGGTTGGCGATCGCAGTTGATGTTGTTAATACTCGAGGGAGTGCTGCTGCCCACTCTCCCGGTATTCCCTCAGTCGGCTCTTACCACTCCCGTGACTAAACAGTCATATACATTAAACACAAAGTGGAAAATCTGAAATCGAAAATAATCATGCATCATCATAATAAATCCTGATCGTGACTGTTATTTTCGATTTCACATTTTCCACTTTGTGTTTAATACTATATTTATTTTCAATGTATCGATCGAGAGGAGGTCGTAAGTTTGTTGTGCACCTGCAGTCCAAGCGATCGACAAGGTTAAGCAACTTTCGCTCGGCTGGCGATGCGATGGGTGACCAAAAATTGAAACCTCTTTATGGACACTTGAGCTCCTTCGTGCTTTGGAAGGCATGTTAAACAGTGGTTCTGGACTATCAAATAACATCCTGCCAGTCGCTACAGACAAATCTCTCCTCTTCTCTTGTTCTGACTCTGGTCTTGTTCTGAGGTCACCAAAGTTGTCTCCTTGGTTGAGTCGTGGAGAATAATCTCTTTGTATTCACAAGGAGTGACTGCCTATATAAATAGGCAGTCACTCCTTGTGAATACAAGTGGATCAGCTAAAAAGCTTATTATTCTTCAACTAAGAAAAAAAGAATGATATAGCTTAGTGGTTAAACCAAGGCCTGCGAGGACTCTGATGTCAATTTCGATTTCCAGTCCCAAGATTTCACACGGCACACCACAAGCCTCGAATAATTCAAGATTTTTTAAATTATGTTATTTTTGCTCGGCGAAGGAAAACATCGCGAGAAAACCTAAATATATATTATGAAAAAAAATGTCGTCAGCTCATGAAATCTGCCAATGCGTACTTGGCCAGCATTATGATACCAAAATTATCCTATATTCTTCAAACGCACGGTTACTGTACTTACGCATTGCGTACTCTGTTCAGACATTCAATTAAATGAGTATAACATAACTTGGACAGATAACCCGATCCACAATTACACCTTATAATAGTTAATACTATACATTAATAAATGAAATTGTTCTTTATCGGAAATGCCATCTATAATCGATATTAAGATTTTGATTCAAATTATAAATTGATTTGTTAACTGAATATAAAATAGTATCAACTACTCACTCACGTCAAAGTCGCTGCATGCCATGGAGGGGGCCTGCCCTTGTAAGATCCGTAGGAGAACGGGAGTGACTAACAGCCCGCCGGGTTGGCATGCTGAAGCGGCAATGGGCAGGTCACATCGCCGTACGAACCGACAACCGTTGGGGCAAAAAGATTTTCGAGTAGCCACCACGTATTAGACGTCGTAACATAGGACAGCCTTCCGAAAATCTGGCCAAGGCCAGGGCACAGGGCTGCTTGTTATGACGTTCTCTTAGGGAGCCCTACTTCCACCTGTGGACGTTAAAAGAGTGATAAAATGAATAACTTTCATGGTCTGGAATACAAAACACATATCAACAAGTTATATCCATCACTTTTAAGAAAAATTAAGAGAAATAATAGTTTATGTAAGTATCTACCTACTTCCTCTTCTTTTTTATCTCTGTCTACCCCGCAAGGGAAATGGCGTGATGATAAATTAGTTTAGTTAGTTAGTTATCTACCTACTTTGTAAATCACTAGGCTGCCCACAGTTCTGTAAAAGGTTATGCTAATTTTTTTAATATATGTTGCTATATCGGGAACAAAACGTAATATTACCTATTAAGTCTAATCATAAGGTATCAGACAACGAATGTTTCATAAAATCTATTCAGTAGTTTTTGAGTAATGCGTAAACATACAGACAAAGAGACGTAAATTCCAAAAAAGTAGGGTTCAGAGACGCCTCCCAAATATCTTCAACGTATAGAAACCGCTCTGTTACAGTGTGTCTAATAAAATATGTATAATTATACATAATCGTTACATAATATTATAAATGAGACTCAGACTCACCTACCTAGACCAAATCGGTCATCTATTGAAGAAAGGTGGAGTCAGGAGTCTCCGAAACCGGCGAGCGTGTATAAAGAGAATTATGAATGTTGAGGTAGCGAGAGATGTATGCAAGAATAGAGCCTCTTGGCACTCTGTTCTCTCTGCCTACCCCGCAAGGGAGATGGCATGATGATAAATAAGTATATTATAAACGCAAACGTGCGTTTGTTTGTTGCGTTTATTGATTTCACGCTGTAGTAACTGTTGAACGGATCACTGTGAAAATATTTACACATATATACTGGAAATCAGAAAAGACGGTTCCTGTGCGATAGCTTTTTTGTTAATAAATAATTTAAAGTGACGTATTAATATTCCAAAGTCCACATGGACGAAGTATTTCATTTTCCAGTATTAAGTATGCAGTATAATTTCTCAATTTACATTTTACACGATTATCTCTGTCCATTTAGTTAACCGAGTTTTGTGGTGTTGCCACAGTAATAATTAAGAATTAAGCACATTTAAGCACCGCATAATGATACAGATCTGTATTGCTCAACAAGTTTTAATAGCAAATTACGCAGCTATATTATCTTGAATAAATATCTTTTCGGCAAAGATCAATCACATAATGATGTAGCTGTTATCAACTGTTATTTAAATTCCAAAGAGTATTATAATACTATGCTACTTTAATTTCAAACAACGTGAGATACAGGTATGGTATTTAAATTTTAATTACATACTAATATCAACGTATATGAACTCAACAATTCTAAGAATATAGCAAATCCGCTGCTTACCATTTCATTTCATGGATGGTGGTGATAAATGGGCGGCTACCTCCCGCTACATCCAAAACACCGAGGTGTTTCACTGTCGGTCACACGGAAGATGGTGGTACTAACCCCTTGAGCCAGAGAACAAGCAAGTACTCCCACTCCTACCAACCAAGCCTACCACCAGTAAGGCAGCTTCATACGGCACCCGCGGGATAGAATGAGGTGGTGACCTTATATTATTATTCCGTCTCCACGCATTAACGTTTAATCTCGATTCTATATCGGGAACCTCAGAAAGCTATAACCTAAAAACTACCTAACCAGTTATAGAATAAATCTACTGTGAGTGTGTGTTACTAGTGATGAAATTCGAAACACAGACATGGTACTTAATTGTAGGCCTTTAAAAAAAATAAAAAATCAAAAGACAGGATTGAAGTGAGTGGTAAAAAAGCATTAAGATACGATGTACTGATATGTAAACATCCATTAAAATGTATATACATCAACCTTCTTTTTCTTACTCAATTAATCATTAAAATATACAAAAACCGGTAATTAATTTAATATTCAATTTTTAGTAAAAATGTTTTCCCGTTAAAGTAAACTACTCGGGCGTTTTAAATTGCGATTTTTATCAAATGAAAGTGCCTTTGACAAAATTATAATTAATTTATCATAATACTGTTATTAATATGTTAAATATAAGTTCGTGCGGTGACAGACTAAGAATACAAGTGTCACCTCCCCATCCTAACCCGCGGGTGTCGTACAATGCGACTAAGGGAAGTAAGCAATTATCACCCATTGCATTACTGGTGGTAGGGCTGGGTACCAAGTGAGAATATTCACTTGCTATCGAACCTGAACGAGTCGGTAACCGTCTCCTGAGAAGCATGTCAGTGTGTATTGACTGTAACAGAAGATAGCCGTTTATTCTTTCATTTGAAATCTGAGAAATGACATGGTGCGCAGCGGCTCGACAATACTCTCGGTATAGTTGAGTCCATGAGCAACGGTTACCATTTATCATCAGGTGGGACGTGGCTCGTCTGCCATCATTCACAATAAAAAAATACCCTATTCTTTCCCGTAATTGCCGTACTAGGTGACCGTCAAACACCTTTGTGTGTTTTGGCTGTAGCGAGTGATAGCCTCCCATTCATTAATAATTGCTCATTCGTGAAATCAAATGGTGAGCAGCGGCTTGACGTTGACTCCATCCGCGACGGTAACCGCTTTTCATCAGATAGACCCTGACTCGTTGACCACCATACGCATCTTTAACTTTTAGTCATTTTTATAATTTAATCTAGATAAAATTAAACGAAATCGTGTGATTATAATTATTTCGTATTTCGGAATAGGCGGCCTTAGTGTAACCTGCACTGCATAGATGGCGGAGTGGATTAGATATCGGCCTCCCGCCCGAGTGTTGTGAGTTCGATTCCCACACAGGACAACTCTTTGTGTGATGCACAAATAGTCGTTCTGAGTCTGGGTGTACTTTTTGTCTGTGAATATGTATGTTTGTAGTGTCCCCCGCGATGCAAGGATTATTCCTTAGTGCAGGGTGTTTTCTTTAAAAATATCTTTTGTTAATCTTTCGACCACAAATTAAAAGTTATTACTAGTCAAAATAACATATATATAATTATTTGACTAATAATACGCTCGAATTTAAATATGTATGTAAACATTCACGTCACGAAATTTTCTTGTAATCTATGATACGATCCAGCGATCCATTATAATTATGTTGTAAAATCATACAGCATAAATTAATTAATTTAATTTTGAACTCGCGATAACGGCAAACCGTCACTCTTTATAGTTAATAACCGTTTAATAAACAGTTTGTTAATGATTTTATAATTTTATAATTGCAGATTATTTTAATAACAGCTGTAGCTATGCTTCTCGAAATTTATTTTATAAATAATTATTTGTTATAATTATCAAGGCTTAATTATAGTAAACTATCTCTGTTGTGCAGTGGTAGTGTAAGCGAATGCTCTGATCATGAAGTCCCAGATCAGGCAGAGTTATTGAGCTTTTACATAAAAAAAAAAAAACTCAGTAGCAGCCCTGAGTTTGGTAATGTACCCGGTAGACGTCAATAGGCTCGCCCCCTATTACGTGGGACTTAAACATAGCTGGCGAACCGTGGGTGTGTAATACATGTCGTGATGTTTTTTTTTTATTACAATACCTATAGTACGGATAGTATTATAACTATAAATTACAAAATTTAAAAAATCCTGCTCAATTATATCATTTTGGAAAAGAGCTGATACTCTTACACTGCTGGACCGATATTAACCAAACATAGCTAAGAACCACCGCAAGGAAACTGGCTTTCAAATGAAAAATTGCATCGAAATCGATCCATCCGTTTGAGAGCTACGATGCCACAGACAGACACACACACACACACACACAGACAGACATCGACGTCAAAGTTATAACACCCCTCTCTTTGCGTCGGGGGTAAAAATAAAATAAAAAAAATATATACGTCACTCAACTGTACATGAATTCGTCATTCATGAATCTGTATCTTTATGCAGAAATAGTTATGATACAGAAACCTTCCATTTTTCCGGGATAAAAAATACCCTATGTTCTTTGCTGGAACTTAAGACTATAGGTATATATGCAAATAGAAAAGATCATGTTGATTCGTTCAGTACTTAATGGTGTGAAAATCGTCACAAACAAACTCACTTTTCCGTTATATATAATATGACTAGATTGTGCCCCAGACTATGTATGTATGTATTTTCCTTACTTATTCTTACTAATATTATAAATACGAATGTGAGTTTGCGTGTTTATTATGCTTTCACGTTGTAAAAACTGAACTGACTGTGTGATTTTGAACAGAAAATTTTACTGCAAGTAGTAAGTACTTTATTCAATCAATCTTATTAGATGTAACCCGTTTGTGGCACTATTTCTAATAATTAATTATAATTTAGATATTTTTATATATATTTTTAGCATTTGACATGCTTAGCCATATTATAAATCAACAGAAAGTGTGAAAATGTGAAATAGAAAATAACTTTTATCGCGTTGGCTAAATTGGCAAAGCATTTGGACGGTATCTAGGAGATGCAGGTTCGAATCCTGCTCGTGACTGTTATTTTCCATTTTACATTTTCACACTTTGTGTTGAATTAATTATAGTATAAAAAACATACACCGACCTGAAGTCTATAATTATGTACAAACTTAAACTAAAAATACACACACACATAGCATTACGCCTGCATTCCCCGAAGGGGTAGGCAGAGGTGTATTACACACCCACAATTCGCCAGCTATGTTTAAGTCCCACGTAATAGGGGGCGAGCCTATTAACATCTACCGGGCACATTTCCAAACTCCGGGCCGCTACTGAGAATTTTTCTTTTTAGGAAAAAGCTCATCAATATTACCCGACCCGGCGATCGAACCCGAGAGAGACCTCATGATTAGCAGTCGCATACACTACCGCTACACCACCGAGTCAGTTAAACTAAAAATCTTTTGCTGAAGGGACCAACATTTCATCTGTGTATATATTTTTTGTTTTTGTGATTGAATTGAGACCCTCCTGTTTTTGAAATCGGTTAAAACTCCAAATCAATTTTATTATGAATATAAGATTTAATTTAGTTTTCTCTATCCCTAATCAATTACTTAAACCAATTTAAATAAAATTATCTCCGTTTGGCCAATGTGTAAAGTCCCAACTATCAATCAAATAAATTCTAAGTTTCAATTTAATTATATTAATACAAAATAATACGGCACCGTATTTGGTGGCGGCCATTTTAAAATGCGGGGTCGAGGTGGTCCGACACTAAATAAAGGCCTAAGCTGTTATAAGTTGAGGTAATGCGGCGATTTCAGGTTAAATTGAAATGTATTACAAGGGAGGTGGAATGCATTGTCGGTGTTCACTGAGTACGGTTAACAAAAACATACAGACATATTTGAAGTGGATTTACACTTAAAAATTAAGATTTTTTTTCTTATTGTTAACTAAAGCGGAATATCAATAGTTCTAATTTCAAAGGAATATTTCGAATTAGTTTAACTTAACAAGAATTTCAAGATACAAAGTTTTAAACTGTTAAAATCTGTGCGTGTGTGTGTGTGTGTGTGTGTGTGTGTGACAACTACTAGTAGGATTCGCACTCGTGTTCTGGTAAATACACGACCAATTCAAGTGCAAAAAAAAACAAAATGTCTTAGGACGGATTCGACCAAACAAGAATACATTTTATTCCTAGAATAAATCGCTACTCACTCGAGAATAAATCAATTTTACGTTTTACCAACAACAATTCGAAGAATAGCGAGCCTATTTGGGAATAGTCACTACACCACCGATAAGCATCGAATAAGGAGTTAATCCAAGAATAAAAAAAATGGCGTCATCTTTTTTATGCTATCATTTTTCGAAACCAATATCGGTTTCGGGCGCGTGACAGCTACTTTCTCACGCTATAATACGACAAATAAGAGTTGAGAGAGAAAGAAATTGTTCTACAAATGGGACAGTGTATAGCTTAACACTGTCCCGTTTGTAGAACAATTTCTTTTTGCTGGGTATTACATTCACATCGCTATTCGCGAATAGCTATTCCAAGTATAAGCGATACGTCAGATGGCGTGGAAAAACGACTGTTGATTATCTAAGAGAATAAAATCGTGGAATAGATTATTCTCGGTATAGTTATTCTTGTATATATTCGAGTTTTGTCGAATCCACTCTAATCATATTTAAATCATATTTAAATCGATTTTATTACATCTTGGCTTATTATCTTTATCACAATAATATTTAAAAAAGCAAATTTATGTTTTCGTAAAACGTGTTCATTTTTTAACTATCGGTACTCAGGGTTCGAAATGCGTTTAAATCACAAGAGTTGCGTTAGACTTTACGTGCGTCAGTCGCTCACGACTAACGTATAGCGCATAGACTTCGCATCCGAACATTTATTTTTGTTAAAGCACGCCCGCTGAATTTCAACGTTTACCTTTTAATAAACTGCAAAATAAATTTTAACATTATCTATTTCCTTGTAAGGAGATAAAACGCTTACGCGTCCTGTTTAAATGATAACGATATTCCTAAGCGACTGTTAGTTGTAAGAAATTGTCTTTCTTGCTTATTATTAATATAAATAAATATTCACGGACATTTTCACACAACGTTCTCTGGTCCCAAACAAAGCTTAACGCTTGTGCTATGGGTACGAGATTACGGATATAATACATTATATTACTTTTTTATAAATACATACATATAATAGATAGAAAACTCCCAGACGTAGTACAAATATCTGTGTTCATCGCACAAATAATTGTCCTGAGTGGGAATCGAACCCACGATTATAATATTTCTCTCTCTCTATATATATATATATATATATATATATATATATATATATATATATATATATATATATATATATATATATATATATCAATATCGACTTTACACGTGGTTAGAATCTCCGAACGCACACCACTATAGCTAAATTTTCCAAAAAACTTTTTAAAAACGCTCGAAACTTTTTTACATTATAGGAATAGGCATCGGTGATATAGCGGTTAACAATTAAGTCTCGGGTTTGAGTCTTGTGTCAAGGCATCAAAAAGTTATTGGGTGAGTGAGGAAGTTGGCTGTGTACCCCGTACCTGGAAAAGCGCGTAAAATCCGTTGGTCCTTCATCCGACCTCACTCTGGTCTTGTCAAAATATTGTACAGACTAAATAAAGGAAAAAAAGAGTGCACTCGTGTTTGACACACACGCTAGAAATCGTAAAAAATACCCGTCAGATGGCGTAGTAGCCCTTAGCAAAAGGAATCATATCAATTAAGGAACGAAACTGCACCAATCTATCACGTTTTTACACGCCACATCTCATTTAATCATAAACAAATACTTGTATGGAAATTGTTAAAATACCAACACCGGTTTCATAACAAAAACTGGTGTTAATTACAACGTGAATAATTATCTGAGGAGATCTGGTGATGTGTTTTTGTGACAATGCCAGGGAATCTCATAATTGCTGTACAGTATTATGTTATAGCAGGTTTAATGGTAGTTAGCGCCTTATGGGGACCTACGGTACCCAATTGGAAGTGGGTGTAAATAACGCAGCTCAGCTATGCCGTAATAGATATATGTTTGCATTTCAGTATTATTGCCTTGAAGGTAAAGAATAACATGACTGTGTAGGGTTCCCTATAAAAGTATTAAAAACAAATGCTCATCGCTCATCGGTCTAAGCATAGTTTTTTAACAGCCGTAATTTCAAATCTAGGCTGATGGTTTATAGAATTGGAGCACTTGGCCCATGAATATATTAAATATAAAAACGGCTGGTTTATTTAGTGGGTGACGTGACACTACCCTGTTCATTATCACTTAACACTGTATTGCTGAGTATATTTTATTTTATTTTTTTGGTTAATAGTAAAATAATAGTATTATTTTTTTTATTTTTTGGTTATAATTAAGTTTCACAGTTTGTTTTATTTTATACTTGGTTGTGTGGCAAGAAATAAATATTTTCTTTCTTTCTTTCATTGTCCCAAACGAAGGGGTGTGCGGTTAGGTACATTTATAAAATTGACAAAAATGTTGCCTTATTTATTTACTAACATATTATAGTTTGGTTATTTTTATCTAACACAAATTGTGACACAAATTGTGTACAAAGTGATTTGTGTTGCACATAATATATCGTAGGGATTTTTGTAAGTAATGATGTGATAACTTTTACTCATGTCATGTATACTTGAAATAACACAAGTTTTGTAAAGTAATGTAGAGCTATTACCCGTACATTATTCTTCGTGTTCCCTCCAATAGGAGGATATCCAATAGGAGGATATTATGTGCAACACAAATCACTTTGTACACAATTTGTGTCACAATTTGTGTTAGATAAATATAACCAAACTATAATATGTTAGTAAATAAATAAGGCAACATTTTTGTTAATTTTATAAATGTACCTAACCGCACACCCCTTCGTTTGGGACAATGAAAGAAAGAAAGAAAATATTTATTTCTTGCCACACAACCAAGTATAAAATAAAACAAATTGTGAAACTTAATTATAACCAAAAAATAAAAAAAATAATACAATGTTTAATAAAACATTGTATACATATACTCTGTGAATATTATAATCTGTGCCAAGAATGCCGAGTGTACTACGTCTAAGATAAACATGGCAATACTACCAATAATTCATTCTAATAATTTGTTCAACTGAAGCTATACATTACCGCATTAAAACAGAGCAACAGTACATATATTATTGCGTCTAACACGTAGTTTTCACATCAACTGGACAGGATCACTATAATATGCAACACGCCAACATTCCTACCAAGATAGGGGCAATTAATGTTGCAAATCTTAGTTTACAACTAGTACTATTTGATAGAAAATACACATTATATTTAATTGCCCTTGTGGTGCAGCAGTAGTGTGAGCAACTACTGAACATGACGTCTCAGGTTCGATCGGGTCGGACTGTACTATTCAAGTTTTCCGTAAAAAGAAAAATTCTAAGGAGCAGCCCGGACTTTGGAACTATATAATTTTATTGCTAATGGTGGCACACGTGCAAGCGGCCCACCTGATGGTAAGTGGTAACCGCCGCTCATGGCCATCACATCACCAGGGGCACAGCCAAGCCACCGCCTATCGCGCATGCCCGGTAGATGGCGATAGGCTCGCCCCCGATTACGTGGAACTTAAAAATTGCTGGCGACCCGTGGGTATGTAATATACCTCTGTCTACCCCTTCGGGGATAAAGGCGTGATGCCATGTTTGAGTTTGTTTATTTATTACACTCTTACGCTTCTGTGGCGTTTACATCCAACGGCTCTCTAGCTTTGACCAGATCATTGGTCCACCTAGTAGCAAACCAACGTCCTATACGTGGTCGCAACTCAAAAACCTTTCGGTTCATCGGTATGTATGTATGCAGTGGATTCTTTGGATTCCACAAAAGTACCGGTGCAGCTCTTGCGGACTCTGGTCATCCTTGATTCGAAGTTGGATCAGTTTTGAAATATAAGTTGCATGCGGTAGCTGTGAGTTTAGATATTTTTCAGTCGAAACCAAGCCAAATTTTGGATGGTATTACTATTTTAATGAACAAATTATTTGTGAATGTGGAAAAAGAGAGGTTTAGTGCGTCCCTTCCAATCCGGGGAAGTGCTCTAGACCGCTAAGCCATCGTACTGACGGACGGCCATTCCCAGTCTCCACATCTCATTACACTAAACTTCTCTTTTTCCACATTCACGAATAATGTATTCCTTAAAGTTCCTTAAAGCTGAGCATGTCAAGTGCTAAAATACAGATCAAAATGGTACCTATTACTATTGTTAACAATTTTAATAGAGAGTACCTACATATAAAATTCCATTATTTTATGACAAAGATGAAGCCGATAGTACAAAATGACCTTAGTCCGTAATGTAATTCACATTGGGTAATCTTAATTGTCACGTGGACAATGACGTGTGACGTGACGGAATAAGAATATATATTATGTGTCACCACCCCATTCTATCCCGCGGATGTAGTACGAGACGATTAAGAGACGTAAGTAACTATCACGCTGCGTAGGTACATAGTATAGGGCCCAAGTGAATTGCCACGGTCACCGTGTGGCCGACCATGAAGCACTTCGGTGTGTTGTGGCCGACCATGAAGCACTTCGGTGTGTTGTGGCCGACCATGAAGCACTTTGGTGTGTTTTGCTTGTAACGGGAGCTGTTCATACTGCCATTTCATAGCCATGAAATGGTGAGCAGCGCTTTAACAGTACTATCAGTATTAGCATAGTTGAGTCCATGAGCGACGGTTACCACCTGCCATAAGGTGGACCGTGACTTGTCTGCCACTATCTATATATATATATTATATAAAAATTAATCTCTAAGTCCCTTGGTCATCGCATCACGTGTGAACGGATGGAACAATTTCACAAATTCTTTTTTGTTGTGTTTATTTTTTTGAAGGTTTTTATGAAACGGATGCGTCGCTCAGTAGAGGGTACCCGAAAGGGTAAGCCGCTGGCGGACCACCGAAGGAATGTAACATGTTTCCAGTGGCCCGCCAATAAAGGCGGAGAGACGGCACACGGCGGGTTTCTTTAGTGGCTGAGGGCCCCACACTACCCTGTTCGTTGCCCCGAACGACGTGGTGTGCCGTTCGGAACATTTTTTCCCGCATTAACAAAAAAAAGGAGGTTTTTATGAAAGAAAATATTAAGAAAGTTGAGCGGAACATTAGAAAATTTAAGAAAACTTAATGACAATATCTATTATATATAGATAATTCCAGTGTCACGATGTTTGTCCGGGATGAACTCCGAAACTACTGAACTGATTTTAACTTTTCTTTTTTTTAAATGTGTGTTTTGTTCCTACTTAGGAGATAGGATACTTTATATCTCAATTTATAATTGCAATATTTATTCATGAAAAAATATATGGCAGTACGAAGTTCGCCGGGTCAGCTAGTTAATTATATATCTGTCAGTTATTTGACATCGAATTCCATATTCATAGTTAAGACAGGACACGGTCTGTCCCGCCTGCGGATCGCGGTCGATACGACGCGGTACCCGTGATCCGTCGTAGTAAGGGTGGGTAAGGGCGCACGGTGGGTTTTTAGTGGGTGAGAGCCCCACACTATCCCATTGTCTCCCCGGGCAGCGAGGTGTGCGGTAGGACATATTTGCCCACCTAAAAAAAAAAGACACGGTCTGTCGGTTCATCTAGTAAGCAATAAAAAACTTAACTAGCATTAATAGCTGCTGCAACTCTTTCGTCATATAAATAATATTCAGTGCAGTGTGAACATATTATCTGTTTACCATAAATGATGGAGCCACTTTACAATATTAGTTCATAAATAAAAGTCACTCAACTATTCTTGCTAGTGTTAGCCATCGAAGTAAGCGAGAGAAGTCGAAGCATTTACCTTATTATTTACTAACGACCTGCCACGCACAGGTAGCTTAATTTGTAACACGGATGTTATGGATATGAAATTTCGGATCTGAGGGGTTAGAATATATCTCACTCAAGCGTATCGACATCGCATCGTGTCATTGTGATTGGTTGAGAGATCACCGTGATTAGCCGAGGGATTATTGCGGCATCACGCGTCTGTTTATCTACCAATCACTAGCGAGACGATACGATGTCGATACGATTTAGTGCTACATTCTACGGCCCAGGATACAGATAACTACTAAATGTCTTAAATGTTAAATTGTAATGTAATCCCCCAATCACTAACTAATCATTACAAATAATAAACTATGCAAGCGGGCGCGTGGCTTGTGTGTCGGTTCAGTCGGACAAAAACAAAAACAAGTTTGTCCGTGCGGTGTCGCGTATGGAGCGACTAAGGGAAGTATGCAATTATCACCCATTGCATGACTGGTGGTAGGGCTGGGTACCAAGTGGGAGTACTCATTTGGTATAGGGCCCAAGCGGGTTGGCACCACCATCTCCCGTGTGATCGGTCATGAAGCACATCGTTGCGGTTTAGCTTTAGCAGGAGATAGCCGTTTATTCTTTCATTTCATATCTTTGTGAAATGAAATGGTGAGCAGCGGCTTGACAATACTCACGGTATAGTTGAGTCCATGAGCGACAGTTACCATTTATCATCAGATAGGCCGTGGCTCGTCTGCCACTACATGCAATAAAAAAAACCTGTCATAATATGTATCATTCAGAATCCGCCCCTATCCGAAATTATTCAAAACTTTTATATCAGTTTTAGTTACGGTTCGGAGCTCTATAAGATACCTCTATGATTTGTAGGCATTATTCTCTGGTTCAAAATGTCATCTGTCAAAAATCCCTAAATTTTTTTATGTCAAATTAATATTTTATACGTAAATTATAAACGATATTCCGTTCAAGTAAGTAACAAATTATGAAAAAATATAAGTGATTTCCATTGCAGGTTTCCTGGTGACCTGTGACGTAGGTTTCTTTTTAGAAACTTACCTCAGGCATCAACTGAGCATCGGGACTAATGCACGAAGAATCAGTAAAAGGTAAAACGTCTTTATTGAAGAAACTGACTCATTTAATAATGAACCAGAAAATGGAAGCAGTTAGTTAATAATGATCTTGTAACTAAAGTTGAATAAATCAATAAATAATAATAAAAAATAAATAATAATAATATAGGTATACATTATTTGTGAATAAGGAAAAAGAGATTTTTAGTAGGAGCTGGAATCGAACCCGCGTCTTTTCCAATCCGGGGAAGTGCTCTAAGACACTGAGCTATCCTACTGATCTTTCGATCATCCCAATTTCCTTACCGCATTTGTCTCACGACCATTGCCATCTATCGGAGAGCAATTACATGCATCCAATATAGTAAGTAAAGTTTGCAATTAAAATTCATACTATTTAAAAAATCGCGCCGTCGCGATTTTTTAACATTTTAGATCTATATTTTTTTAGCATTTATACTTTAAAACGTGGCGGAGTATATCAAATGCAAAAAATATAGATCTCAAATAATATAGGTAACATAAAATTGCCAAAAAAAACAAATCTGTCTAAAAAAACAAATCTTTGTACAGGATCACCATCACTGGGCTAATCTGAAAATTGCCTGAAAAATTCATCAAAATCATTAAACACAAAGTGAAAAATGTGAAATCGAAAATAACAGTCACGAGCAGGATTCGAACCTGCATCTCCTGGATACCGTCCAGATGCTTTGCCAATTCAGCAATCGTGACCCTTGCTCCCGACTGCTAATCTCGATAGCACATTCATACTCAACGTCTTTGGGTGACGTCTGCATCATCTGTCGGAAGTATTTTCATACAAGGGTCACAATACATATACAGTGGTGGAGACACAGTACATACTTAGAACAACCATTAGTCACTTATTTGGTATATTATCCACCCAACAATCGGTAGGTACGAGAATTCGATATCTAAGTACCTAATAGTATTCTGGGTTATGTTCCATAACACGCGCATCGAGGGAAGTAATCAGTTTGCCTGCATTAGACAGTAAGACCGCTTATACTTTCTCGCCTATTTCATAGCCTCAGCCTGAGGCATGTGACGGAACAAGTAGTGGTCATATTTAAATAATTCTCTCATCTACATGTCATCCAGTTTTATACGAGCGACGTGGTGATATCTAAAAGATTGAGAGACTTGTCAAGGTGTCATGCTGTAATTTTATCTAGTCCGGCTAGTAAGGTAAACATTTGGTTATTTATGTTTTAAATTACAATATGCAAGTTAGACACTATGTAGGTACCTATATATATAAATAGTAGATGACTTTTTTTATGGCATTGACAAATTGTATTATAGAAATCTTAGTACTTTTGTAACTAAATCAATAGTGTTTACAATATTATAATAATACAGGATAGTGCAACCTCCATGAGTCGAAGTTCAAGCCAGCTGCGAATATATTTAAATTTGAGACTAATTAAGATTTTCGACTTTCGTAAGGAAATATTCGACGTGTAATCCCACGTTATTAAAATGATACAAATTATAATTTGTGAATAAGGAAAAAGAGTATTTTAGTACAAGCGGGAATCGAACCTGCGTCCCTTCCTATTCGGGGAAGTGCTCTAATCCATTGAGCTACAGTACTATCTTTTAGACATACCCAATCACCTTATCACATTTGTCTTAACGACCAACGCCCTCTATCGGAACGCATTTACATGCATTAATCTAATATAGTAAGTTTAATTTTGCAATTAAAATTCATACTACTAGATGGCGTGATTTTTTTTTAAATTTTGATATATATATTAGCACTTGACATGCTCAGCTACTCTTAAAGTACAAATTATAATTTGTGAATAAGGAAAAAGAGTATTTTAGTACATATACATCTAGGGCGGTTTTGCATCTGCAAGTTCTCATACTGCTCGTAACTATTTTCAATTTCATATTTTCGCATTTTGTATTCATTTATATGGCTAAGCGTGTCAAATGCTTAAGAAATATACCTTTTTTTTTATTTAGGCGGGAATAAATGTAGTTACCTAACCGCAAACCCCGTCGTCGGCAGCGAACAGGGTAGTGTGGGGCCCTCACCCACTAAATAAACCCGCCGTATGCCGTCTCTCCGCCTTTATTGGCGGACCACTGGAACTATGTTACATTCCTTCGGTGGTTTAAGAAATATACCTACCTATAAAAATATCAAAATGCCATAGCAAAATTCTCTTTGTAAAAAGTAACCGTTTATTTTTCCGGGATTAATTATCAGTGTTTTTCTGGGTTCTGAACAAATTTTAAAATAGGTTCAACTGCTTCTGTGGTACAGCGGTAGTGTGAGTGACTGCTGACCATGAGGTCGCGGGTTCGATCCCTGGGCCGGGTAGTGAGTTTTTCATCAAATGAATAATTTTCAGTAGCAGCTCGGCGTTTGGAAATGTGCCCGGTAGACGGCAATAGGCTCGCCCGCTATAACGTGGAACTTAAACATAGCTGGCGAACCGTAAGTGTGTAATACACCCCTGCCTACCCCTGCGGGGAATACAGGCGTGATTGTGTTTCAGTAGTAAACAAATACACTTTCACATTTATAATATTATTAAGGATCTACCCCAGATACTACTATTAACGGTGAATATCAGTGAATACTGAAAGTCCCTGTCATTTGCAGACAGTGACAAATGTAGTGACATTATTTACAGATAGCCATGATGCAAAGCTGAATCAGATAACAGACTATATTTTTAAACGGTAATAACAGATCCTGAATAAATTAATTAATATAAATTTTAATTGTAAATTAGTCGCATAGAAGGACTAAGTCCTTCTATTCTTGTGCAAAAAATGTATTCGTGAATACCTACCGCTCGAAGAACTAAGCCTAAAGTTAAGTCGGACCTCTGATGCTATAGAACCGGTTTACCTTCCATGAGGGGACAACCTACAGCTATCAATCCATCCATCCATCAGCCTTTCGACGTCCACTGCTAGACATAGGCCTCTCCAAATTGGGGGTAATATATAATGCCGTAATCGCCACGCTTGGCAGGCGGTTTGGCGATCGCAGTGGATGTTGTTAATACTCGATGGAGTGCTGCTGCCCACTCCCCCCGGTATTCCCTCAGTCGGCTTTTACGACTCCCATGGGTGGCGAGGGGAGGGACAATACTAAAGCCGGCCCCAACCTACAGCTAGGCGGCTAGTAATACACACTAAGCATGTGTTCCTCCACTTCCAAAATTATTTAAAATTAAATGATATTGATGCATCTGTTTGTATAATATAGGGAATGTGAAATTGATAAAAACAGTAATTATTTATTTTCAAAATATAAATACTTACATCACTCTAAAACGCAATAATTATCACTACCTATGTAAACATAGCTACCCTACTGTGACCATTTATTTTTCCGGGATAAAAAATAGCCTATGGGAAACATTCCACCATCTGTGCAGTCAACATTGTACCAGTGTAAAGATTAACTCTTATGGATTATTGTTTCAACAATAAACTTTATAATTATATTTGCAATGGCAACACAGTACAAGCATTTGTTTCGCTTGTGTAGACAATTAAATAACCCTTATTGGGAAGTTTAACATTACATTCGCAATGCATGTGTAATTTATAATTGTTTCTATACTCACCTACTAAACGTTATTGATATACATAATAACTATTTAAACTATTAATGGATATTAAAATTAGTTTCATTATTTTATTTTCATCCATCCATCCATCCATCAGCCTATAACCGTCCACTGCTGGGTATAGGCCTCCCCAAGATAACGCCACAACGAGCGGTGCCGTCATGGGGGATAATGCCGTTATCGTCACGCTTGGCAGGCGGGTTGGCGATCGCAGTGGATGTTGTTAATACTCGAGAGAGTGCTGCTGCCCACTCTCCCGGTATGTCGGCTCTTACGACTCCCGTGGGTAGAGAGGGGTGGGACAATTCTAAAGCCAGCCCCACAAAGCCATTATTTTCATATTAAATTGTAATCTTTAACGACGACGTAAGAGAGCGAGTAGGTATGAAAGAGAGTATCGGTGTAAAGATGCGAAAGGGAATGGTTCAGACATGTGGAAAGAATGCCGGACGAGTGACTGGTTAAGAAGATATACAATGCGAAAGTGGAAGGATGTAGATACAGAGGAAGACCGAGGCTCACCTACCTAGACCAAATTGGTCATGTATTGATGGAAGGTGGAGTCAGGAATCTCCGAAAGCATGCGTGTATGAAGAGAATTATGAATGTGGAGGAAGTAAGAGATGCATACAAGAATAGAGCCTCTTGGAAATCTGTTCTCTCTGCCTACCTCGCAAGGGAAATGGCGTGTTGATAAGTTAAGTTTCTTTAATACCACGTAGATCTTATATTATCTCTAAATAATTTAACTTTCTGGTGGTGAAATAGTTATTAATATTGCTTCACATGTGCCATAGTTTATCGATTACAAACAAAAATAAAATCTGTTCCCGCCAAAGGCAGGACGAATGAATGAGTGAGTCACAGCACCATCGCGTGTTTCTGTGTATTAAAGCTTACACGTTCCATTCGGCTCAAGGGAATTGGTGGTAATTATTTTTCCATCAACTCAGCACCGTCATTGGTATAGGCAGCTCTGATCAATTTCAAGGAAATCAGGTGGGTTCTCCAACCTATAACTCTTGCCACTCCAGAGCGCCACAATAAAATTACAGAATTATAAAGTTTTTAATACGAGAAATAAAAATAGCGTTATAGTCTCGATGCATACATAAAAATTTCTACATAAATAAAAGCTTCGTAAGACGATACTATGATCGGAAAGAAAAATGATATCTTCGATAAAAAACTTTCAACTCTATTTGTTTCTTCTTAGAATTTAAAACACAGTGATTTTAAAAAACGATTACAATTTTATTTTTAAATGAAAGCTCACAGACAACGTTAATCGCTCGATCACGAACTGTCAACCTAAAGGTGAATTGACACGTGCCCAAAATGACAGGAATGAAGGTTATTACACACTGATGTTATACATACCATCTTTTAGAAGTTCCTGCTCGCGACTTTGTTTTTTTTTTAATTCTAACTATTATAATAGGTGTAACAAAGCTGTGTCTGTACATTTAAGATATTTGAGAAATAATGATTGTATGCACCAGGCGTGTCTCAACACAAAAACATCTTTTTTAAATTTTTTGTCTGTTTGTCAGTTCGCACGCATCACGCAAATTTAACTTACTGTATGGATTCTAATGCAACTTTTTTATTTAATAGCTCTTGATTAGACTTAGCAACTAATATATTATCTTGATACTATATCGGGAAATATAACCTAAAAACTAGCTATAGGTTAATGCGGAGCCACACAGTATGAAGAAAATAAATTTTCTCATACATTTAGTATGGAACGGCATTTTTGAGGAAAAAACTAAATTTAATCCAGCTAATAAATTATAACCAAATTTATTAATTCTCAGGTTTTACGAAGTTCACCTGGTCAGCTAGGTACCTATAAAATAATGTAGGTAAATTATTAATTTATACCTGGAGATTAGAGAAATCTTTTCGAGATTAATTACTGCATTACCGCGAGATTAGAGTCTATATAGAGCTTTTATCAGCCCACAAGCAGCAATTGGAATTGCAGTTGGTACGCTCCTATGCTCACACTTATCAATATCTAATCGAATGCCCAAATTATATTAATGTTTTCCAAATTTGAATAATTTATACAAGCGCTACTTTTTTAATTACAGTGTTTGCCTACCTTTATGAAGTAGAATACAATTCAATCCGTCCGCAGCGTGATTTAAATCTATCATTGTTCCGGCCGCCATTATTACATTGTTTCAAACAAAGCCACAGTACGACCTCTAACGACCTACAATGAGAAAGTCATTTCAATAGAATGACTAATCTTTATACAGTCAAAAGCTTAAAATAATCTTCGGATTTATGATAAAGCATCTTTATAACAGGAAACTAGTTTATGATAACAACATTTAAAGTACAGTATTTAACAGTAACTAGCCATTGCCCGCGGATTCACCACAGATTAATTTAGTTTTTAAGTTATAACTCAGGTTTCCGAAATATCTAATCAAGAGCTATCAAACAAACACTCATTAAAATCCAATACAAACATAGAAACAGACAGACAGACCAAAGTTCTAAAAATGATTGTTTTGGATTTTGTTGCCCCAATAAAGACCTGCCATATTAGTTTAAAATTATAAAATTGAAAGTGAGTTTGTTTTGTCTGTTTGTTACATGTTGACATCGTAGGGTAACAACTTAATCAATTATCACAAATTGCGAAAATGTGTCCATGGGTTTACGGGGTGTGCGGTTAGGAACATTTTTTCTCGCCTTAACAAAAAAAAGGTAGGATGCTCCTTCACCCTACAGTGGACGACAAAAGGCAAATGGATAGATGTATGGCAAATAAAAAAATAATAAATGCGCTACGTATCACGGACCCCTTCGTAAATTATTGTTGTCTATTTCACTAGCGACATTACATACACGATGTCCCTAGGCCTATCCCGGTTTGGTTTTAACTGATCACCAGGAGCAACTGCCTATCCGACCTCCAGGACCCAAATAAGGGGACACCGGGAGTCCTTAGAACAAGAGTGCAGTCCCACACTACCCTGTTCATTGCCCGAACGACGGGTGTGTGGTTAGGTAATTTTTTTTTCCCAGCTCAACATAAAAAAAAGAATGTTATTTGGCCGTCGGCACCCATTGCTTATCGTACCTTCGGAAACACGGAAGAGGTCTGATGTCCACAAATAGATATCATACACACGATGTACGTATATTGCTTTAAAAAATATAAAGAATATTTGGCCTTTGAATATTACATACGTCATTGTTCAGTACGAATTATAATTATTGTAATGCGAGACTATGTTTGTACATTATTTTCTAAGATATATTACAAATATTTTCATATATTTTTTTAGCATTTGACATGCTGCTCATAGTAGTGAAATCGAAAATAACAGTCACGAGAACACAATACACACACACTTTTTTTGACACATAATATAATATTGGCAAATCGCGCAAAGAAAATTGTCCTATGTGAGAATCAATTACAACACAGTTTAAAAGAACCTACATGAATCACTACGCAATATTTACAGTCAGTTATATCAAAAAAGTTTACATGTAAACTGTTATTTAATATTTTTTATATAGATACTAGTGCTTAAATTAAATTAATAACATTGAATGGCGATACCCAAACAAGGCAAGTGCCTGTACCTTGGGAGCCGGAGTTGCGTTTACTTTTCTTTCTACAGGAAACAAAACATGATAAGGTATGTGTGTGCGTGTGTATGTGTGTATTTTCCCCACGAGTACATTGATTTATTTGTGACATGTTTGATTATATATTGAATACATGTAACTATTTAATTTTCAGGTACCATAATCCGGGTCATCTAATATCATCGGTAAGCAAACAATTACTACTTTGTACGCCGTCTTATTACTACAACTTACAGCGATCGTCTGGGCATCCTACTTGATCGTAAGTTGCATCACTTGTCGTAAACCAAAACCATTTCTTGCGCTATGATTAGGCTCAGAAGAACTAATTATTTTTCTTTACAAACCATGATGCTAGGATTTCGACAAGACAATAAAAAAATCGATTAAACATTTCTCTAAAAGATAGGGGAGCATTGTCTATTCTCACATCCTTACAGACATTTTATAGAAGTATTGTTACATAATTAAGGTAATTATATAAATGCTTTCTAAAATACTATTTTTGGCAGAAAAGGGACAATATTTGTATCCCAGAAACAAGGTATTTAATTCCTTAAACCTTACCATCACAGAGCTAAGAAACTAATGGCCAATTCTACATAAAGTTTATATAGATTAAATAAATTTTCCGGCTTCCCCGCCTTTATGAAGTGTAGTTAAACCGCTAATTCTAAATGACAGGTATTATAGGACGCCATCGGATGATAAATGTCCTGAAGTAATGCAACAAAGTTGTAAAGGGTATTGGTATTACTTAAAGGTACGAGTTGGCCCGTGATATTTATGACGAAGAATCATCTATAAAGCCCCCAGATATCGCAGTAATCTTCCATAAAGTTTTGTTTTACTATAACAAGCCATCGTTTGACTATAATATTCCTTCATTTTCTTATGGACACATCATTACTCACGTGGTATGGATTAAAAGTCCTTTTTGAGGGAAAATATTAAAAATATACATCATTTTTGTTGCTTCCAAAAAAAAGCATTTAATAAAAATTCGAATAGGTACAGAGAAGTTATTCAATTATTATGTTAATAATTAATTTTAGAAAACTACCTAAATTATCAGCTGAATATTGCAACGCTATTTAAATCCGTGAACTTTTAAATTCGAAAAGTAAGGAAATTCATTCGTCTATACTAGAGTACTCAATCGTTAAATATATAAATTATTCGTACTCTTCATGTATTGCACGCCTCATAAGCGAAGCGTTGAGGTGTGTATTACTCTCGTCACACAGAACAACTAATTTTTCAAACTTAAAATGTCTCCATTTATCATATATTGCACTGGTAAAATAATATATATACACTCATCAAGAAAAAACACTATTTTAACACTCATGATTATTTTTGATGTCATTTTTGTTATTTAAGCTAGTTAAAAAACTGTTTAAAAAAGTTCTGTCTTGGACGTCCGTTTGTTGTAGGTAATGTATGTTAACACGATAACGACCGAAATACTTTACTAATCGAGTATTTTTTTTCTTTTATGATACAATACAACTACGAATAGAGCCCTATCACTCTTCACGGTCTGATTCGATGTGGTTTAATTGTTATAATAAACAAAAAAAATAGTGAATATTTACGCTCGACGCAGCACTAAAACCATTGTTATCCTTATTTCGTGAGAACTATTTCTATAGACCAATATAGAAGTATTTCTTCAAATTAGCGCTAGACGGCGTATAAGACATGAAAATCACAGTAGTTTTTGAAATAAGCGCTTTTCAATGTGTTTTATAGAAAACTACTTAGTAAGACCAATACATTATTAGTTACTTATCAAATAATCAATTTTATTGTGAAAAATGAAGATTATGAGGCGTGCACTTTTGGATTTTCCAAAGTATTTTAATTAGTTTCTTAGCAGGAACAAATTTTATTAATTTCCGTCAATGAATAACAAGACCATGATGCTGATTTCTTGACACACACACATTCTCGCACTTTGTGTTCATTTATATGACTAAGCACAACAAGTGCTTAAAATATATAAAAACATCAACATATCCTTGTATTCGTCATAATATACACGTAATTTATCCAAAGTAAACTGTTGTTGTTCTAACAAGAATTTACTTAAGTTGCTAACACAAGTGTATAATAACAATAAATATTTTTGGTGCTGTATTGTGATTTACTATACAAGACTGCGTTGCTACTTATATACATAGAATAAAATCTCATTAGACTCAAACTTTTTAATAAATATAAAAAAATATATTACTTACATTCTTACAATGCACTTTGGTATCTTAACAAAAAGTGTATTCCCTTACAAAGTCTGGGAACACAACTCACAGCATAGTCAGTTATCTCATACTATTTAATAACATCACATCATTACACTTAACACGTAACAAAAAGATACAACGTAACCAGTTCTCAGTGATCAGATACACCATTTTAAACGGGAGTGCCAGCGGCACTTTTGATTTAACGCTCGACAAACCCGTGAATAATGCTTTAACTCACAAACACTGGTACATTAGGAATTGACACGCCATGTACGGAAGCGGTCACTTAGGCTGGTCACACCTAGGGTTGGCAACCTCTCGTTATATCATTTTGAAAAAGGCATGTCTCATAAATAAAGAGTAAATTCCTATGGGTTCACACTTATATGATTGTGCTAGTTGTTATTTTTTTTTAATTGTCACCAGCATAATGTAATAAATATTACATAATACACCATAACCAAATAAACAGTAAGCGTGGGTATAACAATAATGTTATTGACAATAAGACCTGCATTTAATTTATTTTACTGCCTCGGTGGTTGGTGGTGTAGCGGTAGTGTATGCGACTGCTAATCGTGAGGTCTCGGGTTCGATCCCCGGGTCTTTTTCCTAAAAAGAAAAATTCTCAGTAGCAGCCCGGAGTTTGGAAATGTGCCCGGTAGACGTCAATAGGCTCGCCCCCTATTACGTGGGACTCAAACATAGCTGGCGAGTCGTGGGTGTGTAAATACACCTCTGCCTACCCCTTCGGGGAATACAGGCGTGATGCTATGTTATTTAGCAATTATGTTGCAGTGCAGAAATTATGTTAAACTGGCAACTTTACAATTAAGTAGGATTTATTAATGCACGGAAAACAAACTAGCACAAATGAAAAAGGAAGACAGAAGTAGATCCTTATCCCAGCATGAATGAGCGAGCTCGATCGTCTTGTCGAGTACTACCCTCGCAAAATATCAGCGTGAAACCACGGTAGGTAACTACTCGTACCGTTGTTTTTCATATGGTGAGTGAGAGCGCTGGAGGCCAAAACCCCCTCCCTATCCTCTCCTTATTATCTTACCTATATACCTCGTATCCTTTTCCTTGGAGTTGGCGACTCGCGAGTGATCCTCTGGTGTTGCTAACCTCTATAGGCTGTGAGAACTTTTTACCTTCAAAAGAGTTTTAGAGGCAAGACGAAAAAACATGTTACGCTGTATTAAATCACTTGCTAATACTTGCACATACATAAATAGTTAATTAGTAAAATGTCACTACTTTTACACAATAATACTTGAAATAACACAAGTTTTGGAAAATAATACAGAATAGAGCATGATTCTTTCATGTTCCCGCCCAAACTTATTAATGAATAAAAATGTGTCTATATTATTGTTAGTAACAATTTCTTATGTATATATAATATAATACAATACATTTTATTTCCATCGGTAACTATTTTTTGTTTTTCCACCACTGACAATATCATATTTATTTTTGTAAGGTTACCAGCCCTGATGGCAATCGCTTCTGTTTAGCATTAAACTTAGGTTGTATATTTTTTACTGAACTTCTTGGATTGTGAACAACTGTTTATGTTTTTAAATGTTGGTGTCAATTTGAAGTGACGTTTAGGTGATACGTCGGATGCAAGAAGCTTTTATGTTTTTTTATTGTTACTTCGCTCATGGCCTCAACTATACCCAGAGTATTGTCAAGCCGCTGCGCACCATTTCATTTCTCAGATATGAAATGAAAGTATAAACGGCTATCTTCTGCTACAGCCAAAATTCTCTGACGTGCTTCATGACCGGTCAGACAGGAGACGGTGGTACCGTTCGGGCCCGATAACAAGTGAGTGCTCTCACTTGGTACCCAGCCCTACCACCACTAATGTAATGGGTGATAATTGCTCACTTCCCTTAGTCGCCTCATGCGACACCCGCGGGAAAGGATAGAGTGGTGACACTTGTATTCTTAGTCCGTCACCACATGGACATGATGATGTAGGTCTGTATCCTTACTCTAAGATCTAAGTATATTTATTTTTGTTAGTATATACCAAAGCGTATTATCACTACGAATACATTTGCATAATTATATCAGTATGATATGTTATCTTAGTACTGTTTGTTGGAATGTAAGCCTTATAATATTTATATCTCATTATCTAATTTTTTGTTAGACTTATATGTATTATTAGATCATTAAAATCAATGTGCTTCATACATATATCGTGACGGGCCTCGTGTCGTAGTCGGTAATGTAACTGCCTTCCGTGCACGAGGTCGTGGGTTCGATTTCCACTTTGGACAATTATGGAGTGTGATGAACACAGATATTTGTACTGCGTCTGGGTGTTTTCTATCTATTATATGTAGATATGTATTTACAATTAAACAGAGTCTCCGTCAACACGTGCGTGCGGCGACGGGGCGGGTCGATAGTGGACCTTCCGTTCGCTAGCCCTGACGTCGCAGCACGAGTGGGGAACTGGTGTGTCCTGGAGGAGGTTGAGACCTTGTCGGATCATCGGTATATCCGGATTGAAGTCTCACGGTCCCTCCAGGGCCCCAGTAGGGGTCACGCGGCGCGCGAAACTTCCGCGTTCCTGTGGTGGGCTGTGGGTAGGCTGGATAGGGACCTACTGGCGGAGGCAGCCATCGCTCAATCGTGGCTGGCCTCACCAGCCCTAACTGAGGAGGTGGACGTTGAGGCTGCCCAATTTCGCGCTGCGTTCACGCAGGTGTGGGACTCGACCTTGCCCCGTGTACGACGTCCTCCTCCGAGGAAGGGGCTCTAATGGTGGTCCCAGGAGCTGGCGGACCTCCGTGCAGCGTGTATATGTGCCCGGAGGTCCTACACCCGCAGTCGGCGGCGCAACCGCGATGGGGAGCGGGGAGGCCAGCTGTACCAGGCGTACCGTACTTCGCGGGCCACGTTCAAGTTGGCCATCTGCTGCGCCAAAACGGAGAAAAGGCAGGAGATGCTGGACGGTCTCAACCGTGACCCCTGGGATCGGCCGTACCGTGCGGCGCTGAATAAGCCCTGCACCCAGGGCCCTCCCCCTCACGGAGAGCCCTCGACCACCTCGTTGAGAAGGCCGGGCTGAAGTTGGCCTTCTTAACGAGGTGGTCGAGGGCCTATTCCCGCAACGGGTGGAGCACACGCCCTCGGTCATGGCACTGCCAGGTAGCGACCGGGAGGCTGACCTCAGTGTACCACCCGTCACTGCGTTGGAAATGGGGGCGGCTGTTGCGCGGATTCATTCCAAGAACACCGCCCCCGGCCCTGGCTCTGGACCACCTGGAGCCCCGCCTCAGGGGACTTTTCGACGCGTGCCTGGCGTCCGGACGGTTCCCTGACTGCCGGAAGGAGGGGAGGCTCGTACTCCTGACGAAGCCGGGACAAAAACCCCGGATTCGGTAGGGGCCTTCAGGCCCATTGTGCTGCTGGATGAGGCGGGTAAGATGCTGGAGGGAATCCTCGCTGCCCGCAATGTCCAGCACCTGCGCGACGTTGGGCCTGACTTGTCGGACGCCCAGTTCGGTTTTCAAGCTGGTCGTTCGACAGTCGGCGCGATCATGCACCTGAGGGCCGCGGCCGCGGCGGTCGTCACCGGCGGGGAAATGCTGTTGGCGGTGTCGCTTGACATCGCCAACGCATTCAATAGTCTGCCATTCAGCTGCATCAGGGAGGCGCTCCGGTATCACGGGGTGCCTGTATACCTGAGGCAGCTGGTGGTGGACTATCTAGAGGGCCGCAGCGTTCTCTATGAGAGCCGCATAGGGGACGTTGTGAGGAGACCCATGTCGTGAGGTGTCCCACAGGGTTCGGTCCTGCGGCCGCTCCTGTGGGACATCGGTTACGACTGGGTGTTGCGCTGACGGCTCCCCCCCGAGCTGGCGGTCATCTGCTATGCGGATGACACGCTGGTCGTGGCCCAGGGTGGAAACTTCGAGGAAGCGGCGTTCCTGGCCACCTTAGGGACCTCGGAGTTGGTCAGGAGGATCGGGGCGCTGAGACTTAGGGTGGCCCTGGACAAGTCGGAGGCCCTACTTTTCCATGGGCCCCGACGTCGGCCACCTGCTGGCGCCTCGATCACTGTGGACGGAATTCAGATGCGGTTGCAGGCCCAGATTAAGTATCTGGGCCTGGTGCTGGACGGGCGGTAGAGCTTTCGCGAGCACATCCGCCAACTGTCCCCGAGGCTAGTCGGTGCAGCGTCTGCCCTTGCACGGCTAATGCCGAATATAGGCGGACCCAACAATGCGTGCCGACGGCTTTACGCGGGGGTGGTCCGGTCGATGGCGCTGTACAACACACGCGTGTGGGCGGGGTCCCTGGACACACTCAACAGGGCTCTTCTGTGGAGACCACAGAGAGTCGTTGCGTCCAGGGTCATACGTGGATACCGCACGGTCTCGACGGAGGCGGCCTGCGCCTGAAGTGCTCG
Organism: Leucoma salicis; assembly: GCA_948253155.1. Taxonomy (NCBI): domain Eukaryota; kingdom Metazoa; phylum Arthropoda; class Insecta; order Lepidoptera; family Erebidae; genus Leucoma; species Leucoma salicis. The sequence goes on from OX411812.1 coordinate 4,637,699, forward strand.
CCGAGGTGTATCGGTGGGCGTCGCAAGAGCGGGAAGGGAGCGGACGCCCCCTACCCAGGGAGATGGCCCGGTGGCAGGGCGACGACCACCGAGCTGCCATGGCCAGGTGGAGGGCACGGTTGGAGGCACCCCGGGCTGGTCTTTGGACCGTAAGGGCGCTCCAGCCGATGCTGGAGGAGTGGGCGGGGCGAAGGCACGGAGTCCTTACCTTCCGACTGGTGCAGGTGCTATCGGGGCACGGTTGCTTTGGCCAAATATCTGCACATAGTCGCAAGGAGGGAAGCGACTCCGGACACCACTGCAGCTGATGAGGACACGGCGCGGCATACGCTCGAGTTGTGCCCGGCTTGGGCCGAGCAGCGCCGTGAACTCGTCGCTGAAATAGGGGGGGACCTCTCGCTGCCGAGCGTCGTCAGAGCGATGCTTGGCAGCGACAGAAAATGGGCCGCGGTCGCTGCCTTCTGCGAGGAGGTTATCTCGCGGAAGGAAGCGGCGGAGAGGGCCAGGGAGGAGGATTCTTCCGCTGACCCAAACCGCCGCCAGCGACCGGCGCAGGCGCAGGCACTTGCGCCTCATGACGCCCTAGCTGAGGCTGCGGGTGGTTGGACAGGGGAACGTCCGCCACCCGCGTTAAGCTTAGTTTGGGACCAGAGGACTTTTTGTGAAATGTCCGTGAATATTTATTATTTATTACCTATTATTTATCACTTAAAATCAAATTTTTAAAGTAAATTTTCTGATAAAAATATATTATGTAGGTACCTAATCGACTGTACCTTACTAATTATTGTAGTTGTCTAACTAGCCGCAACAGTCAGCGCCAAAATGGCTGAAATGAATGAGGTACTAACACAATTATATTTTCAGTTTAAATAGAGATCTGTCAATTTTTCACTAAATTTTCATGTATTATATTACGGAATTGGGTTTTTGTAAAAATATTTTTTTTTTGTGATAAATGGAAAGAACATATATAAGTTTTATAACAAAACTATTTTTATTTTTTTTTCGCTATAGTTCGAAAGTTATTTCAAAATAAAAATTAATTTTTGAATCCAGTACCGAAGACACGCCGACTCTTAATAAATCCTTTATCACACATAGCTAATCGGAACCAACTAACAACTCGTATTTCAGCAATAAATTTTCAATATTATTGTCTAGTCACGTATAATAGCCGTAAACGCTGTACTGTTATTAAATAGCTATAACATTATGACGTCACAACTATGGTGACCAATCATGGCGCGTTTATAGTCACGTGAAGTTTATTTAAATTTCATCAATTTTTAATTGTTTATAATTAATTGAAAACATTTTTTTTGAGGTTTTTTGCATTAAATATCAATATTATTAATAATAAAGTTTTAAAATACATAAAAAAAATCAATATTTTTCGAAAACCCAATTTTCATAAATATATTCACTTCTATTGATTGAAATTATTTAAATTGCGTTCAATAGTTTCTCGAAGTCGCCTAAACTTATTTTGGTGCAAAATCTTAAATTATTCTTCTAGTGTCTATCTAGTATACTATTTATCAATGTCAATTTTGATATATTCACATTTACCTACAATCCTTTTTGTAACATTCATTTATTTTTGTACTTACTTATCATCACGCCAACTCCCTTGTGGGGTAGGCAGAGAACGAGAGAACAAAGTGCCGAGAGGCTGTTTTCTTGCATACATGACTGAAGACCGAGACCGAGACCAAGACCAAATCGGCCATGTATTGAAGAAAAGTGGAGTCTGGAGTCTTCGAAACCAGCGAGCGTGTATGAAGAAAATTATGAGTGTTTTATGTTTGTACTGACAAATTCTAACTAAGATTATTTTTATAATAATGTATACTAGTTATGCCGCTTATTAAATGTTGTTATATTTAATTGTCATGTAAGTAGATTCATTCTATTATGAGAATAAATCTTCCTCTGACCCATTAGTGGTTAATAATGAATGGTAATATACATTAGGAAATCTTTATAATTTTCTTACATCGAATTCTTATAACATTACAGCGGCTATTAGATAATTCAATAGTTGCCAATCAATCGATGACAGTAGGGGGTAAATTACTATCGGCAGCAAAAACCGATCGCGATGATTGAACGAAAAAGTTGCGATGTAAGCTGTACCCCGTCGTGTACGGCTTGATTAAGTCTGACTGGGAACGGTATTAAAACTTATTAGTCCGTGTAGTGAGAGACTGAGAATACAAGCGTCACCACCCCATTTTTTCCCGCAGGTGTCGTACGAGGCAGCTAAGGGAAATAAGCAATTTTATTGTCAGCCATTGTATTAGTGGTGGATACTAAATGGAAGTACTCAGTGCTCTGAGCAGGTCGGTACAACCGTCTTTCGCGTGACCAACCATGAAGCGCCTTGGTGTGGTTTGGTTCTAGCGTTAATTCTTTAATTTTATATCTGCGATAGGAAAAGGTGGCTTAACGTAGATACTCTTAGTACTCTTAGTACCTACCATCGAGTCCAAGAGCAATGGTTACCACTTCCCTTCAGATGGGCCGTGGCTCGTCTGCGACCACAAGCAATAAACACTGGATATTTAAATAACAACCTTTTTATAAATTTGATAGCGGACCTAAAGTCTATCTGTTCAAATACTAACTACGTTTGGTATCGCAAACTCGACATGCTGATGAACGATGCTGTGAACGTTTACATCGAATATTGTTTCTTTTCACTTTCTGATGTAGGTTAGTGGGTTCGATTCCCACACAGGACCACTCTTTGTGTGATCCACAAATGGTTGGTCTTAGTCTGGATGTACTTTGTGTCTGTGAAATTGTATGTTTGTAAAGATTTTTTTTTTATTGCATGTTGCGGCAGACTATCCACGGCCCATCTGTTGGTAAATGGTAACCGTCGCTCATGGACTCAACTATACCGAGAGTATTGTCAAGCCGCTGCTCACCATTTCATTTCACCGCTATGAAATGAAAAAATAAACGGCTATCTCCTGCTACAGCCAAAACGCAACGATGTGCTTCATGACCGGTCACACGGGAGATGGTGGTACCAACCCGTTCGGGCCCGATACCAAGTGAGTACTCCCACTTGGTACCCAGCCCTACCACCAGTCATTTAATGGATGATAATTGCTTACTTCCTTTAGTCGCCTCATACGACACCAGTGAGAAAGAATGGGATGGTGACACTTGTATTCTTAGTCCGTCACCATATGGACAAAAGTGCCTGGCGATACAAGGATTTCTTAGTGGAGGGTGTTGTCTTAAACAAAACTAGGCTTACGCTTACCATTTATTAGTAACTATAATTTTGAACATTTTTTTCTTGACCATTAATTAATTTTATTCAAGAGTGAAATACTTTACGTTTTGTATATTTACCTATTGTACTTTATGACAAGATTTTAACCGCTAACCACGAAGTCCCGCTAAAATTGACTTACTATGAAAAAAAGGGTGACTACTTACTTGGCAGACTAAGTACTTGGCAGGCGGTTTGGCGATCCCAAAAGATGTTGTTAATACTCGAGGGAGTGCTGCTGTCCACTCCCCCGGTATTGCCTTAGTCGGCTCTTACGACTCCCATAGGAGGAGAGGGGTGGGACAATTCTAAAGTCGGCCCCACACGGCCAACGTGACTAGCTTAAGGTGCTACAAATTTCTGCTTTATTCTAAAATTGGTTAAATCTTAAAATAAATACTAATAGTTTGAAATTTCGTAATGTAAGTATTATACTATAGAATTTAATTAGCCTTTGCCCGCGGCTTATTCGCAGAGAAAAGTTTTTGGGTTATGTCTCAGGTTTCCGACATAGTAGCGGGATAAAATTTATACCAGTTTTCAAGTCTATCAAATAAAGAAAGCTACATCAAAATCCGTTTTGTTGTTTTGGCGTGATGCGCGAACGAACGAACAGACAAACAGACAAAAAATATAAAAATAAATATTTGTGTTTAGACACGCCTATATAGCCTACAATACAGACATTTCTTCTCAAATATCTTAAATATACAGACACAGCTCTGTTACAGTTTTATAACAGGATGAAAGGACTTTAAATCGTGTAATTATTCAAGTACACTTTCCAATAAGACATCCTACTATACGAATGCCGTGTTTTAGTTTAGCTGAAAGCCATGTAATCCACTGACTCGGACAGTTAAAATAACAGTCTCAGGACGACAGCCTCAATAAAAACTCTGAACTAAACTCAAACAGAAACCATAAATTGTTGTTTTATGACTCGTTTACTAAATAAACTATTGAAATGCCTCTCAGTAAACGAAAGATATACATTTGATTTTATATCCACATCTTCGTCATATGATTTGATTTTAAATTACCAATTTTCTTATTCATAAATTCTTATGGAGCAGTATTATTCAATTACATATTCAGTAATGTTGAATCATTGTTACATCATGAGGTCTCGGGTTCCATCCCCGGGTCGGGCAAAGTTATTGAGCTTTTTCCTAAAAAGAAAAATTCACAGTAACAGCCCGGAGTTTGGAAATGTGACGTGAATGTTGACGTCAATAGGCTCACCCCCTATTACGTGGGACTTAACATAGCTGGCGAGTCATGGGTGTGTAATACACCTCTGCCTACCCCTTCGGGGAATACAGGCGTGATGCTATGTTGTTTTGTTACTGTTAAACCGCTTAATAATATCTTTCAGGTGATCGAATAAAACAACTGATTTTAAAATACTGGGCTAATTAGTATAGGAATTTCAAATACATGACTTTTAACGGTTATAAAGGTATCCTGTTCTATGAATCATATCCATCCATCAGCCTTTGAACGTCCACTGCTGGACATAGGCCTCCCCAAGAGAACGCCACAACGAGCGGTCCCGTCATGGGGGATAATGCCGTAATCGCCACGCTTGGCAGGCGGGTAGGCGATCGCAGTGGATGTTGTTAATACTCGAGGGAGTGCTGTTGCCCACTTCCCCGGTATTCCCTCAGTCGGCTTTTACGACTCCCGTGGGTAGAGAGGGTTGGGACAATTCTAAAGCCGATCCCACACGGCAGAATATGAATCATATACCTATGTTATATAACAAATCAATTTCTTGTGAAAGTGGAAAAGGGAGGTTTACTGCGATACCTTAGTGGTCTAGAGTACTTCCCCAGATTACATGGCACGCAGGTTTGATTCCTGCTCGCAGTAAAGCTCTCTTTTTTCACTTTCACAAATAGTTTTAATCTTAAAGTAGCTGAACACGTTAAGTGCTCAATACAGATCAAAATATTTAAATTTCTGGTCAGGGAATGGGTTAATCATATCTTAAAACATACCTACTTTATTAATAAATAGGTAATTCGTATAATAGATTTATTAATCTCAAAGTTTTTAATCAATTTTTTTACATAAAGTACATAGTTGTTGACGACCAAAAATCATTTATATAGACGATGAGGCTTTCCGTATGGATATTTTTGTACTGTTACCTATTGACTACTATTTTTCCAAAGAGTTTGAGGCCATATAGAACAATTTCTAGAAGTTTCACAATCATGCTCTAAAAAGCATGTCTGGTCGTTAGGAGGTTAAAAGACTCGGAAAAAGTCTCAAAATATCTAAACTTGTGTTGGTCGTAAAGACAAATGTGATGAGTAGATTCGGTATAGGTTAAGGTCAGTGTGATAGCTCAGCGGCTTAGAGCACTTCCCCAGATTGGAAGGGACGCAGGATTAAGTTTTCATTTTCCTTATTTACTTTATTTGTACTTAAACTCGTGTTATCAAAAGTATTCCTTCAACTAAGCTTTCCAATTGTCTGTTAAAGTTTCAAGTCTGTAAAACGTGAATTTGACCCAGATTACAGTTGTAGTAATTATATACTTACTACAGTCAATTACTGGATCCTTATGAGGTAATGCCATGGAAAAATGAAAGACGTAATAGATCGATCTACGTCGAGATAAACCGATAAATGTGTAAATAGCTTATCTACACACTTTAATCAATTCCATTAATAAAAACTCATACCTCTTTCTTCATTCTTGTCTTGTTACTAATGATAGGCTTTTAATTAAAGATTTTATGTTATACTAAGATTCTGCCCGCGACTCGTCCGGATAGACCACAATTACCATATTTTTTTCTTTTCTATTTGCGTATACTTCTTATAGGTACTTCTTTACTTTTTGAAGTTGTAGAGCCTTGTTTATCTCAGCACGAATGGGTCGGCTTGATCTGGGAAGTACTTCCACCTAACCTAACCCTCTCATAAAAGATCAGCATGAACCAACAGTACTAGTATCTACCGTTGTGTTTCGTTTGATGAGTGAAAGTGCCGGAGGCCCGACCCCCATCCCTATCCTCTCCTTGTTATCTCCTTAGTAACCTACCTATCCTCTTCCTAATATACTTCCTATCCACCTCCTATCGCTTTCCTTGGAGATGGCGACGCGCGAGTGATGCCTCTGGTGTTGCTAGCGTTTATAGGCTACGGTAAGCGTTAGAATTAATTGAATACATTGAACGTATTATAAGCCCGCAGGAAAAGAGTGAGACATGGTATGACTACCTCTCATTCTGAGGAGAGACTAAAGTGAAAATGTAGTGAGACCTGGCCAAGGACTGGTCCTATTACTGCATAAAAAAATACTATGTAAGTTAACCTGCCATTTTACATTTAAAATTTATGATGATAAAATGATCCCATCAGCTTTGATAAATTACAACTAAACCGCCTTCAACATTGACTCACAGCCATTGTAAATATTTAAAAACATTATTATCTTTTAAAAATTCGAATATGTGAGTTATTAGTTAGTGTAAAACAAAATGAATCACTGGCTCAATAGATATTTTATTTTTTCTTTTTATGAAGTGCTCGTTCACATACAGCCAGTAGGCTACCCTAAGAGAAATCACTTTTATTAATGAATACTATTTCAAAAAATAATTCATGTTAAAATTGGATGGATTGGCGCAATGGTAAACACCAACTCTTCTACATCGTCTTCATTTATAATAGATGTTACGGGGTCAAATAGGGGTAGTAATGCAACTGCAAATCATGAAGTCTCGGATTCAAATCCCGAGCTGGCCCAGCAAAAAGTTTTGGGTATTCCCTAAAGAATTTCTCAATAGCAGCTCGGAGTTAAAAGTAGTTGGCGGTGTTAAGCTCCGTGCCTTGAAAAGCATATAAAACCGTTGGACCTGCACCTGATCTCTCGCCGGAGTGAGGAAACAGTCTACACTTCTGTTTGCGCACGTACTCCTGCAGTAAACTACAGCCTTTTTCTTTTTTTTTTTTTTTTTTTTGTTAAGGCGGGAAAATATGTTCCTAACCGCACACCCCGTCGTTCGGGGCAACGAACAGGGTAGTGTGGGATAGTGTGGAGTAAACTACAGCCTGCGTATTGAGCTGATGTCCGTTGACACTGTCCGCCAGCCATGACTGAAATTGGTCGGACTGAACCGTTATTAATTATATAAAACCTCCGAGACTAAATAAAGACTAACAGCTATCACAATTAAAACGAAATAATTATAGCTTATAGGCCTAAGCATAGCTTCGCATCTACTTAGAGTGAAGCAGAGTTCATTCAAAGCACGCTGGTCTAATGCTTCTTAAAAGACTTCTAAACTACCTTTGCAGAAAGACTTCGCTTCTCTATCAACCGACTTCCAAAAGGAGGAGGTTGTGATTCGACTTTTTTTTTTGGTATGTTTGTTACGCGATTATTCCGGCAATTAAAATTGATTTCAATGATTCTTTTTTTTTTGGTAGGTGTTACTTCAAAGATGGTTCCATTTAAATTTTATCAAAATCGGTCTAGTGGTTTTTAATAAATAAACAAAAATCTATAAAATTGTTTACATTGATGATATTTTTTCATGTACCATCTACTCTAACTTACGCACCTGTAATAAAAACCACTAAAAAGCAACAAAAACTCTCTTTTCTGAGTATTGTTTAATGTCAAACAAAATATTTGTTGCACAAATATTTGGATTTTGGTTGTCATTTTGTGTACAAATTCATTTGAAGGCTGATTTTATAGCATTCTCTGTGTGTTTTCTTTTATAGTTACATATAATTTCTTTAAAAGTATTATTTAATGAGTAGAGTGGCAACCCTAGATTATAAAACAATCGCTCAGATCTAACACGTCCCGGTACATAGTATATGCAAATATCGCGATCGCGCAACAGATACCATTTGGTCCCTATAGAAAGATAACATCTCTAATACTCGCATTACTATTCTGCTTTCTAATTATTATCGTACTAATGTTAGTTTAAATTAATTGATTTGATTTATTATTTTTAGTAATTGTTCACGAAGTATCACCTCGCTAACGTAATTTGATAGTTATGTAGGTAGATGGCATCACGCCTGTATCCCCGAAGGTTTATTACACACCCACGGCTCGCCAGTTATGTTTAAGTCCCACGTAATAGGGGGCGAGCTTATTGCCGTCTACCGGGCACATCTTCAAACTCCGGGCTGCTACTAAAAATTATTCTTTTTACAAAAAAGCTCATTGCCCGACCCGGAGATCAAACCTGAGACCTCACAATCAACAGTTGCACAGACTACTGCTGCGTTGTTTTGTTTATCTAACATACATAGATATTTAATGGTTACATTACGTTACATTGTTTTTTTTTTAATAAAAAAAATAAAAAAATGAAATGTAAATAGAATATTTTTTTACAATATAATTATAAATATACTTTAAAAAACTTGGTAATATTAAAATTTTGAGAAATAAAGTAAATGTTTGTTTCAGTAGAAAGGGGCAAAAGCCTATATATTAGAACAATTTATTTGTGCAGGTGGGGAAAAAAATTGAGATTTACTGCGACCAGAATTTGAACCTGCGTCTGCCCTATTCAGTAGAGTGGTCTAGACCGCTAAATTAATTAACCGGTAAATTCAAATTCAAATTCAAATTCAAAAATATCTTTATTTCGTAGGCCTATGAAGTAGCACTTAAAATCGTCAATAATACACTAATAATTAAAATAATTAACACGAGCGCCTGAGGCGAGTGCAACCGCAATAACAAAGTGGGCGATTGCAATCGCCACAAGCGGCCGGATTCCGTAGTAAAGCCTTTCATGAGAAGAACCCGGCAAGAAACTCATGGGCCACTTTTTTAAATTGCAAATTTATTACAATTTAATATAATCTTTATAACATTACATTATTTCTTATAAAACAATTTTGAAAATTAATGAATGAGGAGCAGCTCAAGCCCATTTAGTTTTATCCTCAAGATAATCCGAAACAGTGTAATAACCTTGATTACAAAGTCTAATTTTTATGGCTTTAAATGGTAATTTGAATAGCTTAGCGGCACGGAGTACGGAAAAATAGTCAAATACTAAAAAACAAATCACAAAAGACGAAAATAGTAAAGACTATTGTATAAGGAGCAACTCAGATACATAATAATGTGAAAGGAAAATATGATAGTCATACAGTAAATGTAAACGCGTTAGACCGGAAAATAAATCAAATTATTTACAACAAGCACTTCAAAAAGATCTAGCTTTTTGAAAGTCAATGAGCACAATAAGATACAAACTCTAAGGTAAAGATACAAGTCCAGAGCATCACATGAAATATTATTAGCCTTTGTTGCTGATCTGATAACTTTGTCCTAAGTGATGTAATGTGTAGCTCGTGATGATAATCGAGGAATTTATTTATTCTCTTATCTGTTTTATTTGGAATAATAATTTGTAACTGATTCAGGATTAACTGGTTCTTCACAGAAGTAATGTCACATAATTCCAGTGGTCTGTCAGTACGGGCCGAGAGACGGCACACAGCGGGTTTATTTTAGTGGGTGAGGGCCTCACACTACCCTGTTCGTTGCCCCGAACGACGGGGTATGCGGTTAGATAATTTTTCCCGCCTTAACAAAAAAAAGAAGGATTAACTGGTTCTAAAACTATACCTTATTCTGCTAGATAATCTTGGAAGCTAGTTTTCATATTTTTCCTTTTAAAAAATATACAGTTATTACATCTTAATTATGATCGTTTAATAGACCTAAATACCTTTTATATGACAACTAGTACATTCCCCGCGGCTTTGCTCGCATCATAGTATGTCGATGAAAAATCAATCAATTTCGGTTAGGATTCCTATTATTAGGTATAAGCGTCGCCACGGTTTACCACCCCTCTGCATTAGATGTTTCACATCAAAAATATAGGTTCCGGATAAGTAATCACCAACATATCATATACTAAAACTTTTTCCGAAACACGCTGCATCTTATGCTATAAGTATTATTCCGATCGGTTCAGTAGTTTTCGCAGTATACACGAACAAAAAAATCGGCTTTCCATTTATTAGTATATTAAATTTTCAAGCATTCTGAGCACTAAAATGGTACAAGTTATATACATATTATTATATATGATTATTTTCTATTAAGGTGGGAATAAACGTTTATTAACGCACACCCTGTCTTTTGGGTAACTATGAGGCGAGTGTGAGGACTTTACCCAATAAATAACCAGTCACGTGCCGTCTCGTCTTCATTTCATTTATGTGTGGGATACGCCTAAATAGTGATTGATCGAGGCTTATACTCTCTCTAGACTAGGTACGTGAAATAGCAGGTAGAAGTTACTTTAATACATATTTTGTAGTGACTGAGTACCTAAATCTATGACTACATTTGCTATTTACCAGGACAGGTATCTACCTACTTGAAACTTGTCTTGGTGATCATATCGAACCATTGATTAATTGCAGACCATTTGCCAAACTAGTTTCAACGTACACTTGTTTCCAATCACGTGCAAAATCTTTTGATTTGCGCTCACGACCAGACGTTTTCTTATGTGTAACCTTCTCAAAGGTTCTTGCATCAATCAAAGCGACAAACGGCTATCTTAACCTATTCGGAACATCACCATGCGTCTAGACCACAATTATTTATTATACCGGCAGACGACTAATTTAGCTCATCATCATCTCTTTAACAGGGATGTTATGGAAATCCGTAACCGTAATTGAAACTACCGGATATTCGAAAAAAAGAAATATCCGTAACCGAAACCGATATAAAAGTTTCGAATAATTTCGGATAGGGGCATGATACATCATTATTATGACAGGTTTTTGTTTTTGCCCGGCTGAGCCGACACACGAACCGCGCGCGTCCGTATACTAATTATTAAGCTGTAACAGAGCTGTCTGTACATTTAAGATATTTGGGAAAAAAATACTGAATTAGGCTATATAGGCGTGTCTAAACACAAAACGATTTATTTTAGATTTTTTGTCTGTCTATCTTTTTGTTTGTTTATCACGCAAAAACTACTGTACGGATTTTGATGCATTTTTTTTGATAGCTCTTTATTTGACTTAACAATTGGTATACATTTTATCCCGCTAGTATTGGCAACCGGAGTTATAACCAAAAAACTAGCTTTTGGCTGCGGCAGAGCCGCGGGCAAAGGCCAGGCTGTAACGACTTATTCTGACTGTTATTACATTATATGATTTATAGCCGGGACCAGGGGCTTAACGTGCCTTCTGAAGCATGAAGGAGGTATGGTGTCACTCTTTGGTCATCCATTTGACTGCCAGCTGCCAGCTGAGTGAAAGTTGCTTAACCTTGCCGATCGTTCGAACAGCTGGTGCACAACTACGACCTCCTCCCGAAATTTAATTAACGTTTGCTTATATTTGAACAGAAACAATTTTGAGTTTTTATCTAATGAATTATTGAAGGCATAGGAAGCTTTTTAACTAGTTCATTTTTAATCTCAAATGGTAAATTTTGAACGCAGACGAATTTGCGAGCAATAGCTATTAATTTTATTTTTTTTGTACTACGAACAATCATACGACACACCTGATAGTTAGCGGAGGCGGAAACGAATATGAGGAAGAAGGATAGATAATAAATAGTAAGAGAGAGAGATAGGACTTCCCCGATCGAGCCGATCCATTCATGCTTGGATACACAATGATTTTTTTACTTATACATATTTTACGCACTTAATATACCCGGCCATTTAGCAGTAGGTATACAAAGTGGAGAAATTTGAAATTGAAAATGATAACTACGAGTAGTATTTAAACCTGCGTCTCCTGGATAACCTGTCCATCCGTTTTGCCAATTAATTATCGTACAATTTTCTCGGGATTATATCAATTTCGATAACACATTCCCCTCGAGCGTCATATGTGGGTCACTGCGATAAAAGATCGGATGTGGGGCACTCTAAGGCTTAATTATAAGGTACTCTTATGCACTACACATAATCATTTTTTATTTCAGATTATGCAAATAATGGTGATAAATTTTATGGCCGTCACTGGTGATTGAAGAACCAATCAGAATTATAAAATCCAAAAATTACTGAATATAGTGTAATAATAATATATAATACCGGGGGACTGGGCAGCAGCACTCCCTCGACTATTAACAACATCCACTGCGATCGCCAACCCGCCTGCCAAGCGTGGCGATTACGGCACTATCCCCCATATGAGCGAAACACATGTTGTGGCGTTCTCTTGGGGAGGCTTATGTCCAGCAGTGGACGTCGAAAGGCTGATGGATAGTGAGATAGCCCGTGTATTTATTTTGTCGTTGAAAGCGCGATTTCTGTACGACCGAAAAGCGGCGTTTTAGTTTGGATTAGATGTATAACCGTATATTAAATATTCTGACTTTTTTAAGATGCTTTGTATAAAAAAATACACGTGGTTTTGGGTAGGGGAAGGAGGGGCGGTATAGTCTTAAACCTCACCAGGAGGAAGAGTGGTTAAAAAATGCTAAAAAACATCACATTTTTTTTTTATTGCCAACGGTGGCAGACTAGCAAACGGCCCACCTGATGGTAAGTGGTAACCTTCGCTCATGGACTTTGGCAACACCAGGGGTACAGCCAAGCTGCCGCCTACCGTGAGTAAAGTGCTCTTCTCAAACCTCGTTTAAAGAGGGACATGTCGTAGCGCTGGGGGAACACCGCAGCAGGAAGATCATTCCAGAGCCTACACGCACGTGGTAGAAAAGAGCGCTGGAAACGAACCGTCTTGGATGAGATTGTTTCCAGGTGGTGTGGATGAACCCTACTACGATGTCTCGTCGTCCGGTGGTAAAAAGGAGATGTTGGTACCACCTCAAACAGTTCCTCAGAGCACTCTCCATTGAAGAGTCGATAGAGCACACAAAGAGACCCAAAGTCTCTCCACTGCCCCAGCGACTCCAGTTCATCCGTGAGATTGGGATCGTCGACAATCGGAGATTGGGAGAGTTACTCCTTGGAACTGTGGTGCCACGACAAATGCGTCCTTCTTTGCAGTGAACGCGCAAACCTGTGTCTTCGTAGGGTTGAATTGAACCAAGTTCTTTTCTCCCCATTCTGAGGCCCGCCCTAGAGAGCTCTCGATTTCAGACACAAGTTGTGCCCGTCTGCAGGATGAACAGCGTCGGAGAGAGCACCGAGCCTTATGGTACGCCAGCATTAACCTCCATGGTATCGGAGCAGCAGCCGTCTACTACGACTTTGATGCTCCGCAGGAAGCTGGCGATCCATTTGCAGAGTCTCTCGGGGATTCCATAAGATGGTAGCTTCGACAGAAGGGCCCTATGCCAGACCCTATCGAACGCCTTCGCGATGTCCAGGCTAACTACTAGCGCCTCACCCCATGTTTAATGGACTATCCCTAACATTATATTGAACAATCTACGGCACCATAGACAATCACAAAACATTCCATACAATCGTTTCCATACGCCGTAAATATCCGTAACACCTTCAGTGCTTGGGCGATAAATACGCGGCGTATTTTAAAAGGTGCAGCTCAATACATAGTACATTAGGTCTTCAGCTCCTGGTCTGGCTGACAGCTCAATCGCCACATTCACCACGTCACTGTTAACGTATCGATGTTCCACCTAGATAGCTTCCGAACACACGATATAAAGGTGTATTATAATATATATACTCATACTACTAAATAGGTATATTGTATTTTTTTTAATAGTCGTGATTTAGGAACTACAACGGTAATACCTATGTCATTACTTCACGAAAGAAAATAAAAATAATGGTTCCGTTTTTTAAACTAAAAAAAAACAAAAATAATATAGGCAAGTAGGCAGAACATTTATTTTATCCGTCTACTATACAAATAAATAAAATTTAATTGTCCATTTTTAAATATCTAAATAACTTTTGCTTTTTACTAAATGCAGATAAAAGTTCATATGTTCTTTAACAAACAACAATTTTTAGTGTTTGTCTGTCTGTCTATATATTCCGGCTACCTCCGAAACGGCTGAATCGATTTACACGGGACTTTTTACTGGCATATAACTAATGTAGCTTAGGCTATTTCATGCGGACGAAGTCGCTGGTTTCAGCTAGTATAGAATATAATACAATGATCCATTTGATTCTGTTTCATACAAATGTGTGATCATGAAATAACAAAACAAAAGTTCAGAGCCGTTTATTATTTTAGTCAGCCGATTTTCAAGCTGACTAGCTGTGTAATACCTGTGATAGCTGAGTGGTCACTTCATCAGAGGTGGAATAATACCTGTTATAGCTGAGTGGTCACTTCATCGGAGATGGAATAATACCTGTGATAGCTGAGCGGTCACTTCATCGGAGATGGAAAAGTCACATGACACTTTTTTTTAATATGACGCCCTGCACTGAGAAATAATTGTTGTATCGCGGGGGACTTAACAAATATGCAATTTCATGGACACGGAGTACACCCAGACTCAGAACAACCATTTGTGACTCACACAAAGGATTGTCCTGCGTGGGAATCGAACCCACAACGCTCGGGCGGGGGGCCGGTATCTAAATCACTTTTTTTTTTTTTTTAAGGTGGGCAAAAATGTACCTACCGCACACCCCGCTGCCCGGGGAGACAGCGGGATAGTGTGGGGCTCTCACCCACTAAAAACCCACCGTGCACCGTCACCCGCCCATACTTGGCGGACCACTGGTACCGCGTATATTCACTTCAGTGGTCCGCGCGGCGGCTAGCCCTGTTGGGCTTCCTCTCTGAGCGACGTCCCCACGCACCTGGGGTGTCGCACCTTCGCGGCAGGCTCTATGCGGGCGGAGGACAATCCCCGGTCCGACCGCCCGCAGCCTCGGCTAGGGCGGCATTAGGCGCAGATATTCGCGCCCACGCCGCCCCGCGCGCCGGCGGCGAGTCGGGCCAGAGGAGAGGTCAGCCTCCCTAGCCCTCTTCGCCACCTCCTTCCGCAAGATGACATTCTCGCAGAAGATGGCGACCGCGGTCCAGTACCTATCGCCGCCGACCATCGATCGAACGACAGCCGGCAGCGACAGGTCCTCTCCGATGACTGCAACGAGATCCCGGCGCTGCTCAGCCCAAGCCGGGCACGACTCAAGCGTGTGCTGCGCCGAGTCCTCGCTGCAGTCGCAGTGGTGGCAGCAGGGAGTCTCCTCCCTCCTAGCGACCGTGTACAGGTACTTGCCGAAGCAACCATGCCCCGACAGCACCTGCACCAGCCGGAAGGTGAGGACCCCATGCCGCCGAGCCACCCATTCCTCTAAAATCGGCTGGAGCGCCCCTACGGTTCGAAGACCGGCCCGAGGCGTTTCCAGTCGAACCCTCCAACGGGCGATGATGGCGCAGCGAGCGTCGCTCCGCCATGCGCTGATTTGACTAGGCGGGAGGCGAGCGCCTCCCGCACGCGCTGCTGACGCCCGCCGATAAACTTCAGCGAGCACCTCCGCCTCCAAGTCCCACGGGGGGGTTCCGGCCAATGCGCACGCGGCCTCGCACGACACCGTGCGGTAGCCGCGGATTGCTCTGACCGCCACGACTCTCTGTGGTCTCCACAGAAGAGCCCTATTGCGGGCGGTCAGAGACTCCGCCCACACGGGTGCGCCGTAAAGCGCCATCGACCGAACCACCCCCGCGTACAGCCGTCGGCACGCGATGCTGGGTCCGCCCAGGTTCGGTAACAGACGTCCAAGGGCGGACGCCGTGCCGACGAGTCTCGGAGCGAGCTGGCGGAAGTGCTCGTCGAAATGCCACCGCCCGTCGAGGACCAGGCCCAGATATTTTATATGGCCCTGTATACTGACCCCTACACCATTTATTGTTATCGAGGCGCCGGCGGGTGGTCTGCGCCGAGGCCCGTGAAATAGTAGGGCCTCTGACTTGTTGAGGGCCACCCTAAGCCCCAGCGCCTCGATACGTCTGACCACCTCCGCGGTACCCGAGGTGGCCAGCTGCACCGCCTCCTCGAAGTTCCCTCCCCGGGCCGTGACAAGGGTATCGTCGGCATAACAAATTACGCCCAGCCCGGGGGGAAGCCGGCCACGTAGGACCCAGTCGTACCCGATGTCCCACAGGAGCGGTCCCAAGACAGATCCCTATGGGACACCGCACGACATGGCCCTCCTCACAGCGTCCCCTTCCCGGCTTACGAAGAGGACGCTGCGGCCTTCGAGGTAGTCTGCCACCAGCCGCCTCAGGTAGACGGGCACCCCGTGGAATCGGAGTGCCTCCCTGATGCAGCCGAATGGCAGACTGTTAAATGCGTTGGCGATGTCCAACGACACCGCCAACAGCACCCCTCGCTGAGCGACGGCCTCCATGGCCACAGCCTTCAGCCGCAGAATGGCGTCGACCGTCGAACGCCCCGAACGAAAACCGAACTGAGCGTCCGACAGGTCGGGGCCCACCTCCACAAGGTGCCGGACGATACGGGCAGCGATAATCCTCTCGAGTAGCTTACCCGCATCATCCAACAGCACGATGGGTCTAAAGGCCGCGACCGAATCCGGGGGCCGTCCCGGTTTTGGCAGGAGCACGAGCTTCCCCTCCTTCCAGCAGTCAGGAAACCGTCCGGACGCCAGGCTCGCATCGAACAGTCTCCTGAGGCGGGGCTCCAGATGGTCGAGGACCAGGGCCAGAACTCGAGCGGGAACCCCATCCGGCCCGGGGGCGGTGTTCTTCCGCATGCGGGACACCGCCGCCCCCATTTCCATTTCGGAGACGGGCGGCACACTCTCCTCCTCGGCCTCCCGGTCGTCATCTGGTGGAGCCATGACCGGGGGCATGTGCGTCGTCCGCCGTGGGAAAAGACCCTCGACCACCTCGGTGAGGAAACTCGGCTGGAGCGTCTCCGTAAGGGGGGGACCCCTAGTGCGGAGCTTGTTTAGCGCCGCACGGTACGGGCGTCCCCAGGGGTCACGGTCGAGACCCTCCAACATCTCCTGCCGCTTCATCTCTTTGGCGCGACAGATGGCCAGCTTGAACTCTGCGCGCGCGTTGCGATACGCCTCGTATAGCCGGCCCTCCCGCTCTGGATCGTGGTTACGCCGCCGGCTGCGGGTGTAGGACCTCCGGGCACGAATGCAAGCCACACGGAGGTCCGCCAGCTCGCGGGACCACCAATAGACCCCCTTCCTTTGGGGCGGACGCCGCACGCGGGGCATGGCCGCGTCGCAGATTTGTGATACTGCCTCCTGCCAGTGGCCAGCCTCGGCGTCCACGTCCTCGGTCAGGGGGGGTGAAGACAGCCAGGAAGACACGATGGCCGCCTCCACCAGTAGTTCCCGGTTCAGCTTACCCACAGCCCACCGCGGGAAAACGGGAGCTCTGTCCGCCACGTGACCCCTACTGGGGCCCCGGAGGGACCGGGAGACCCCAATCCGTATATACCGGTGATCGGATAGGGTCTCAACCTCCTCCAGGACACACCAGTCCCTTACCCGTGCTGCGACAGTGGGGCTAGCGAACGAAAGGTCCACTATCGACCCGCCCCACTGCCGCACGCACGTATTGGCGGATCCCCTGTTAAGCAAACAGAGATCCGCCGCTGCCGCCCATTCCTCGACCGCCGTTCCGCGGGCGTCCGTCCTAGGGGACCCCCACGCCACAGATTTGGCGTTAAAGTCCCCCAGCACCAAGACGTGGCTAGGTGCTAGTCGCCGTATCGAGGTCTCCAGGTTGTAAAGGAAGACCTCGAAGGCAGCCAGACTCCGATTGGGGGAGAAGTAGACGCCGTAGAGCGTGACGCCCCCCCAATCGGCCGCGACATATCCCATGCCCTTGTCCCTGACCGACAAGGGCGGGGAATGAAGCGCCGTAAGATCCGACTACCGCCACGGAGCCATCGCGGCTGCCTGCCCAATTGGGACAGTCAGGAACGCGATAGGGCTCCGCGGCTACGGCTACACCGATCGACCGCTCCACCATGGACTGCAGGAAAAGATCCTGCGCTGCAGCGGAGCGGCCGAGATTCGCCTGGAGGAGGACGGTGTCACGGTCCGTGACAGACCGTGACTATGTCCTCCCCCTCCCGCACTGGCGGTCGCGTCACGCTAGGTGGGGTAGCCTGGGCTGATTGGCTGCTCCCCCCTTTAGGGCCTCTGGCCGGAGGTCTGCACCCCTCCCGCCCCATGCTATGATTGGCGGGACGCTTTCCCGCCGCACACGCGGGGCAAAACGGGGCTGCGGTGCAGGTCGCCGCTTGGTGCCCTGCCTGACCGCAGCGGAAGCAGAGACCGCTGCAGTCAAAGCAGTTCGTGCAAGTCGGCCGTGTATGTCCGACCGCCATGCACTTAAAACACCTCGCGGGCCTGGGCTCCAGCACGGTGACTCGTGCGGAGCTCCAGCCCACGAGAATTCTACCTGCGGCGGCCAACGTGGCAGCCGCCGCGACAGGGCATTACACCCATACGGCACCTACACCTCCAGGCCCGGGGCGAATGGTGCCCACCCGGACGGTGTCCGCAGTAGATCCGGTTTTCAGCGTTACCGCCTCCCGGATATCGTCCACCGTCACTGAGTCGTCCAGTCCGGAAATGCGCAATTCTGCACACTTCACGGGCCTGGCGACCCGGACCCCACTCTCCCCGGCGAACAGACCACGCAGCTTTTCCGCTATGAGATCGGCCGTTCTCGAGCCCTCCGCCCCGGGGAACTCGAGTACTCGAGCGCCCGTCCGGGCTTGGCGGGTCCTTGCGGCGACGCCTCCGATTTCGGATACGTCAATTTCCCGCCGGGCTCGCTTGAGAACCGCCTCATAGCTGAGGGCCTTTTCTTTTGCCTCAGGCAGCAGGGTGACAACCACCGCTGCAGACTTTGGCGCCTTTAAATTGCGCTTGCGCGACCTCTTCTTTTTATTATTTCCACCGCCGGGCTCGCCCCTAGCTGCAGCAGGTGCCACTTCTCGAGCTGCGGCGCCTTGTCTCTTTTTGCCCCGGGACTTTCTTCCGCCACCAACAGTCTGCCAGCCCTCGTCAACAGGCGTGGCGTTGCGGGGTGCAGGGTCCCGAGGTGCAGCTGCTTGAGCCCGCGAGGGCCCGGCAGTGCCAGGTAGGGCCGGGAATTCCTCCCGACCATGAGGCCTCTGGGGCTGGGCCCTCGGTGGCTGGGCGTTGATGGGCTGCCCAGCCTTGGCACCCTTTTTCCTTTTAGGGGCGCGTTCCGGCGGCGGTGCCGCCGTTGCCGCAGAGTATGAGGCCACACGGCCACCCTGACAAGGAAGCGGCGCTGGTGTCGGCACCAGGGTGCCGTGGTGCTCCTCTTATCCGCAGCAAGCGGCGGACGTACGCGTGGCTCCGGTGGGAGCCGGGCATCGAGAGCGCTGATCCGCGGGCCGAAGACTGCCTCAACGCGGTCAATTAGGCAGCGGAGCAGCTCCTCTGACGCATCGATTGGTGGCGCAGAAGCGCCTGATACGGCGGCCGAGGATGGCCTCGGGACTGCCTCAGGGAGCCCTAGCTCTGCTCTCATATTGGCCATCCCGAGGCGCGTTTCTTCTACATTGGCCTCGAGGCGCTGATTCCGCGCCCTGAGCTCAGCCACCTCCGCCTCCAGGCGCTCATTGCGCGCCACCAGCCGCTCCACCACGTTGGACAGCTCCGTGGCGGCATTCCTTAGGCACCTTACAAAGGTGCCCTTTAAATTTTTTGAGCCTGTGGCCACCGTTGTAATTATGGCCACGCTGTCCAAGGCTCTTTCCGCTATACGGGCCGCTGAGGGCGGCCCGTCTTGTTCAATTGGAAGGCGGAGCTTATCTGATAGGAGCGCTAGCCGCTCCTCCGCGGTTTGCTCCGCCTCCTTCCTCTTTAAACTTGCCTCGGCCTTGTTGCCCGAGACATTACGGGGGATTGGCGTCCCCGGCCGGCTGTTGCCTCTACCCCTAGATGCTGTGGCTATTTTTGGGGGAGGCATCTCCGCTGAACTCCCGTCGGACTCCGACGCAGCGCCACCCTGAGACAGGGTACGCTTGCGCCAGAACCGCGACGGGAGCGGCTCTGAAACCGCAGTGACCTCCGCTGGCCGCGGTGTTTGCACCATGGCACCTACACTTAAGCCATCCTCCTCGTTCGCAGACATCTCAGCGGCTGAAGTTACCGCCGAGCTGCCCGTCGCCGAGTCGTCCCTTGAAGATTGGGACCCTCCCATCTTGTTGCCCTTGCGGGACTTTCTGCCGCCACGCGTTTTGCGCGCGGCCGCACTAGTAGGGGCCGCATTTACAGCCGGACCCCTATCGGCTGAGGCATCGGGATTATCACCCGACTGCGTCATTTTTTTATTATTTGAACATAATTCCATACTGTTCCCACGAGTATGGGAGAAAGTAGGTCCACCCGGGCAGAGCTCCCTTTACCCGGGTAAGCGTACATTTATAACCCAGCACAGGGGGTCCGCAGGTACCCTGGCTGGGGCCGCGCTAGAGACTGAACTACCCATCAGCCATGCATCTCCTCGCCGCGCGCCAGAACTTGAGATTCGGGGTAATTTTTTATAGAGGTTGTCTTCCTCGCGGTCCGGGCGATTAAGCCAAGACCCTCGTTCCTGAATGCCCGCGAGACGTAACCACAGACACGCGCTCAGGTTTACGATTTGGGACGGGGGGGGCCGCTGTGGCCCCACTGTCCCCCTTCTCCAGAGCCCGGTGAGCCAGTCTGGCCCCACCGACTCCGACGCCTGGTCTATCCGCCGTACCCTCTGCTAAATCAGAGGGACACGCGGAGACCCGTCCTGTCCGGAATTTTAGCCGCCGGCGACTGCCGACGTTGCCCGGGGTGCACCACTAGGAGGTAAACCGGACAAATTAGCACCCCGGTATCTAAATCACTACGCCATCTATGCAGTCATTATAATGCAAAGGGATATAAAATGAAAAAAGCCCTATTAAAAGAAGGAAAGTGTCTCAATAGCCTTATGCATATTAAGTTACAAAGTAAAATGTATAGATTATGTCTATAAACACGTTAGCTATTCAAGTTGATCTTGACAAATAATTATCTATATACAGCCTCAAACTTAGTTCTTACAGCCAGTGAATGAATTATCTCCTCAGAGCGAAGCTTTCTTATACCCGGTGTAAATATTTATTAACGTGGCGGCCGACATTCCGTAAATGCTGCATGCTTCAAAGGTAACTTTAGATTCCGTTTAGAGTTTCAGCCGTGCAAAATAAGATCTTAATAATCATGCTTCACCATTCATACTATTTGGAATTGAACTCTTCAAACATGATCATTCTAATAAATTTAATAACTCACTCCACGTTTAGTACTCGACAATACTTTTGTTTTAAATCAATCATTATTTTTATTTGCATAAATGTACATTTAGATCACCTTCTTTAACAGTTTGAGAAGATCACTTTACTCACGGTAGGTGGCGGTGTAGCGGTAACCTTGGTGTCGCCAAAGTCCATGAGCGGCGGTTACCACTTACCATCAGGTGAGCCGTTTGCTCGTATGCCACCGTTGGCAATAAAAAAAAAGTGTGTATGTACTTATGTACACGCGTTAGATGTTGTACTTCTTTGGCGTAACAAGATAAAAATCTTTTCAAAAATTTTATCTTTCGCCTTATTCTACGTTTGTAGAAAAACGACACTAACAATAGAAAAAAGGTATTTAATACATTGAAAGTTTTATTATAACGCATTATCTAGTTAAATAAAGTTTATTTTAATAAGTATCACAAAAAAAAATGTTGACTATAGCTAACTTCAGGGTGTCGGTTTTTCGTGACGGTGTGTGCGCGCATCGTAAAAATTTACTCTCATAATTTTTTCCTAACGTGCCATAAGAAGTATAACTTCAAAAAAACATATCTTGTCATGGTGATGGCATGCAAATTATGAAAGATCCCGTAGGCTAAGGCTTCCCGTAGATTGTACTAATATATTAGCACAATTTAAGTTTTTTATTAAAATAGTATTGAAAATGTGAAAATTCAGCTAACAAGACCAAGAAGAAAAAGACCACATTGTTCATATTCATCGCTTTTCTAAAGGTTTGTTGTTGGAGCGAATTTTTCAACATCATGTAAACTATGTAAGTACGTCAGTGGAATACTTCATTAGCCTTATACATTTCTGTAATTTTCAGTAAATTATTACAATTACTGGTGTGGCAGGAATTCAACCGTTCGCTATAACGTCCCGCCAAAAACCCTTTTAAAAGGTTTGTGCGTGAAAGTGCTGTCACCGGAATAAAAAATAATCTATAATTTGGGCAAATTGTTAAAAGTTCTCTGTTTATTACGTAAAGGAATAGTAAAGGTATAAAGTAAGTAGACCGCAAAAATCATATAGGGAATATATGGCGCTGACGACGTATTGATGTACGTAACGTACGTGCACAATTGTTGAGTCGATTGGAGCAACTCTTTTGAGGGATTTGGTTGATGGACCAATATTGAATCCAAACATCTCTCAACCATCTACAAATGTTCACTAAAAATTATAAAAATATGTGTCTATAAATGCAACTCTACGAATCTAACTCTTGTTAATTTTTATTAAAATAAATTAAATTGCAAGCAAACAGAAATACCGAGCTTTGAGTTATTTAAAAAAAACCTTGTAAGTTAGGCATGCTCAATGTAGATCAAAGTACGACTAATGACGCCAGACATTTACGCGCGAAAAATTAATATTGCTAGTAACAAATAAATTATCATATGTAGTCGCAGGCTTCCTAGACACCCCGCTGTGAACCTGACTTTGAATAACGTCACACATTCCAGGCCCAATATGTATGTTACGGAAAAATTTATAACTTTCGGTTATTCGTTTTTAAAATAGAATACATGTCTAAAACCAATTACTTTTCAGTGACGAATAACTATGTGTTTTTGCAAAAAGATATAAGTTACCCCCCTGCTAACGAAACTAACGATCATATTTCATCCACAGAAAAGTAATTAAGAGTAAGAAGGGTCTGTTTTATATTCATTGGGCATTGTGACTCACAACTGAGAACTCAAGAAAATAAAACTATACAATAATAGGAGGGAAAAACACACAAGCGAAGCAAAATAGCAACACTTTTTACAAGCTTACATTCTACAGAAATCGCGCAAAATTGAACCAAAAAATAATTGATTTATGACTACACTTTAAATATTTATGGAACTTGTCATATAGCAGACAGAATTATGTCCGATCATTAATTTTATTGTAACCAATTGACTTGAATGGTGTATGATGATAGACTCCATATTGTTTTTTTTATCTGTGAAGTGTTGACATGTGCAGGTGAGCGGATGTTGCCAGACGTAAAGACGTAAATTCATCATAAATGATGAATGAGCTTTTTTATTTCGCACATCTAGTAAATAGAAATGTTTAAAAAAAGGCCACTGACATTATGGTCGTACATAAATGTATGATCCTACATAACTTGGCAAGGTATATGTTACTTTTACACTATTTTTTGCAAGGAAACAGTGGAAATATTTAATGCCTGGGCATTTCGTTGTACCTATTGCTAATGTCGGCTCAAGTGACATGTAATGTTTATGTTTAATAATTATAATTACCTACTTAATCTTTTTTAATAATCTTGGTATATGACCTATGAGTCGTAACGGGCACTATTTTCTAAATTTGAAGTTTCATATTGAAAGTGTAACATTTTTCTATTTTTTTTCACGACTGTTCAAAAATGATTGTATTTTTTCGGAGTTCAAGTGTAAAAGTATGTGATTTTCTTTATCCCGCTAATAGTTGAATAGATTTGAATGTAAGGGTTTGCCAGATCGTATGATTTACGAAGTTACACTTGTAATAAATAAAAAATACATATTATATAAAATATATAATAAATATATCCATTATCCTCGCCCCCTCGTGGCCTCGTGGCGTAGTCGGTAGTGTAACCGACTTCCGTGCACGAGGTCGTGGGTTCGATTCCCACTCGGGACAAATATTTGTGTGATGAACACAGATATTTGTACTGCGTCTGGGTGTTTTCTATCTATTATATGTATGTATTTACAAAAAAAAAGTAGTATATGTATTATATCCGTAATCTGGTACCCATAGCACAAGCGTTAAGCTTAGTTTGGGACCAGAGGACGTTGTGTGAAAAATGTCCGTGAATATTTATTTATTTATTTTATTTATTATAGAGGTTGTTTTGAGTATTCGGCAAAACAGTTGTGTTTGTTATTCTTATAGTGATTTATTTTAATCAATTAATGTAGCTTCTAAGTACAATGTGTATAAATTATGTTTATTAGATTTTTTCATTTTTTGTGCAACACCTTACGCAGCTGTCTCTAAGATATATATATTAAAAAATTACAACAAGTGCGAGTCGGACTCGCCCATGAAGGGTTCCGTAGCAGCAAGTACCATAACATAAAAGTTCTTGTAGTTCGTTGTAACTTTGTTCGATGTTTTAATAATAGTGTATGAAAGGCAAATTGCGGTTTATGAATTATGACGTATTAAAAAAAACTACTTACTAGATCTCATTCAAACCAATTATCGGTGGAAGTGTACATTGTAATGTACATCATATATTTTTGTTTAAGTTTTATCATTCACTTATTTTAGAAGTTACAGGGGGGGGGGGGCACATTTTACCACTTTGGAAGTGACTCTCGCTATGAGTTTAATGAAAAAAAAAATTTTTGTTTCCGTTCTAAGTACCCTATACCATAACCCCTAAAATTTATTGTTTTTTTTTTCTATTTTTGTGTGAAAATCTTAATGCGGTTCACAGAATACATCTACTTACCAAGTTTCAACAGCATAGTTCTTATAGTTTCTATGACATACGGACGGACAGACAGACAGACAGACATGACGAATCCATAAGGGTGCCGTTTTTTGCCATTTGGCTACGGAACCCTAAAAACAAATTATTTGTTATTTATTCGAATCTGCCTTCCATCCAATTCGGGGAAGTGCTCTAGACCGCTTAACTATTGCAGTCGCCCAACGACAATTCCAAATCTCCACCTCACATTTGTCTTTACAACCCACGCCACCTATCGGATGCATTTACATATATTATTCAAATATAGTAAGTTTAATTTTGCAATTAAAATTCATACTATTTGATGACGCGATTTTTTTAATATTTTGATCTGTATATTACTCGATTCTGTCAACTGAATACGTAATTACGGCAAACTAACCATCTATGTGCAAAAATTGCTATTAATTATCTATTTTTCCAGGATAAAAGTTAGCGAATGTCCTTTTCTGAGTTGTGGACTATAAGTATGCTAAATTTGATGATGATCGGTTGAATAGTTATGGCGCGCACTTTCGCATTCATTATTAAGTAAGGATTTTCTCACCAAAGCGCAAAACAAAAAATTAGAAACTTGCCAGACAGTTATGGAGAGAAGCATCCTGAATGAGCATGGGAAGATGAGGTATAGACGATAACAGGAAAATTATGGACAAGGAAAGCTCTAAACCGAGTAGAGTGGAAAGAAATGGAGGAGGCCTTTGCCAATGCTGGGCAAACAGACGAAGTTGTCCATGTCATCGACTCAGCAGAGTCGTTATCTTAAGTTTGTTATTTGTAAATATCCTTTTTGCGTCTGAATAAAGGCTATTATTATTATTATTATTAAGGATTTCCTAAGGATTTTTATAAATAAACGAATTCTGTTTTTGTTTTTTTTTAATAATCTATATTATAAGTACCAACAACTTTAAAATTGCGTTAACGACATCTTCGACCGAAAAACACAAATAAAATTCCACCAGTCAGTAATATCTAATAGAATAGGTAACAGGAATGGTATGGGAGCGTTCAGAAACTACGTCACGCTAAAATCTCATAAAATACAGACCCCTTCACTTTTTATTTTATATATGAACAAGTGCAAATTAAAAACATAAGCAATCTGCGAAAGTCACTTTTCCTTAGACCCCAGTCGCCCTTGTCACCAAGCGATACTAACGCCCCCCTTCTTTGCGAACGTATTCTTGAATGTCCCCTATTTGACCCAACAACCATTTGGAAATCTATTCCAAAAAATTAATAAGTACGTGCATTTCTGTTCGCTACTAAACTATTCAGCATTTCAAAATATTAAGATTATATTTTTTGTAATATACTAACGTAAACACTATTATAATTGTAAATATGTTTAAAAAATAAACGTTTACCATCAAACATTCAGCGGAAGACCTAAGTTTAATCCCGGGATATGCAAAATACCTCCTTCCCAGACATTCCAAGTTCATTCCTATCCCGGATTGATGAGGTATTCGGTGCACCTCCGCTTTGAACGAAATTTATTCTAG
Source organism: Leucoma salicis (assembly GCA_948253155.1). NCBI lineage: Eukaryota > Metazoa > Arthropoda > Insecta > Lepidoptera > Erebidae > Leucoma > Leucoma salicis. The sequence continues at coordinate 4,664,233 of OX411812.1, forward strand.
AGCTCATTATCCTTGCTTTCTTATTAATATAATAATATCAAATTGAGTTTGTTTGTTTGTCACGCTTTAGAGCCGAAACTAATGAATTATGCAACTGATCAATCCTGAAATGTTGCAAATAAATATATAGTTTGGAGCCCAAAAAGAACAAGTCTTTTTTATCCCGGATAAATTGGAATAGCTATTTTGCCATAGAGATAATTAGTTTAACGTAGAGTTACAGATAGAATCTAGTACCTAATATATATTTCTTTAAACACAAAGTGAAAAATGTGAAATCGAAAATAACAGTTACGAGCAGGATTTGAATCACCCGTCACTCACCCAGGACGTTCACTATGAATGTGTTATCGAAATTAGCAGTCGAGAGCAGTTGTCTCGATAGCTGACAAAGCATTTGGACGGTATCCAGGAGATGCAGGTTCAAATCCTGCTCGTAACTGCTATTTTCGATTTCACATTTTCCACTTTGTGTTTCATGTATATGGCTAAGCATGTCAAATGCTAAAAATATATATAAAAAATTCTAAATATATATTTCTTTTTGAGAGTTTGTTGCAGTAATAATAAAAAAATAAACCTGATCTACAGCAGCCGGCTCGAACAGAGAGTGCTTCTCTACCATCTCACAGATTAGCATGAAACAACGGTAGGCATACTCCTACTACTGTGTTTTATATAATGAGTGAGAGTGCTGGAGCCCTAATGCCATTATCTCATCCTTTCCTTGTAATACTCCACCTCCTCTCCTTTCCTTTGAATATGCAATGAGTTCCTGACACCTCTGGTGTTACATCTACAGGCTATGGTAATCGCTTACCATCAGGTGGGCCGTATAATTTTTACCACCCTATCACGAACCTTTCAACTATTTACTATTCACGTGACGTCGCTATTTTTTATTCAAAATTAATAAAACAATTCCTCTAACGAACAACATTGTCCAAGAAATAACCGCCCTTCGTATACGGAGGCTCTGATACAACAAAAAGCTCACAACCACGTGTCATATCAGCGATTGTTATCATAACAATCTTGAGATGTTATCTGTTGAATACACTGTATATAAATGCAATACGAAAATGTGAACTTGCGCTTTATACATTTAATTAAACTAATACCAGCCCCCTTAGAATGAAAAACGAAACGTTAGACGATCTTTCGTTTCGAGTCATTGTGATTGATCAACAGTCCGACGCGTGATTCCTGATTAGTCGAGATTTCGACGCGTGATTCAGGCGACCATTCACAATGAAGCAAAACGAAAGTTTGTCTAACGTTTCGTTTTTCATTCTAAGGGGCTGGTGTGTCTCTACATCGAAGGCTGATTATATACTCGTATATGTACATCAAAAAAGCGTGTTAAAAATTGAGAAGGAACGATAATAGAAAAGTATTAAAATATTTTGATCTGTATTTTCGACACTTCACATACTTCGCTCCATCAGCCTTTCAACGTCCACTGCTGGACACAGGCCTCCCCAAAAGAAAACCACAACGAGCGGTCTCGTCATGGGGGATAATGCCGTAATCGCCACGCTTGGCAGGCGGGTTGGCGATCGCAGTGGATGTTGTTAATACTCGAGGGAGTGCTGCTGTACGCCCCCGGTATTCCCTCAGTCGGCTCTTACGACTCCCGTGGGTAGAGAGGGGTGGGACAATTCTAAACCCGGCCCCACACGGCGGGTAAAAGTACCTACTTACAAAGTATTTATTTTGTAAAAGTGGAAAAGGGTAACTTTTGGTCCATGTGGTGACGGACTAAGAATACAAGTGTCACCACCCCATTCTTTCCTACGGGTGTCGTATGAGGCGACTAAGGGAATAAGCAATTATCATCCATTGCATGACTGGTGGTAGGTCTGGGTACCAAGTGGGAGTATTCACTTGGTATCAGGCCCGAGGAGGTTGGTACCACCATCTTCCGTGTGACCGGCCATGAAGCACATAGTTGCATTTTGGCTGTAGCAGGAGGCAGCGTTTATTCTTTCATTTCATATCGGTGAAATGAAATGGTGAGCAGCGGCTTGGCAACACTCTCGGTATAGTTGAGTCCATGAGCGACGGTTACCATTTATTATCAGATGGGCCGTGGCTCGTCTGCCATTACATGCAATAAAAAAAAAAGCAGGATTCGAAACCGAAGTGAGAGGGATCTCACAAAAAAACAGCGTGAAAGAACAGTAGTTACGCCTACCATTGTGTTTCGTATGGTGAGTGAGAGCACCGGAGGCACAAATCTCCTCCCTATCCTCACCCTATTATCCTTCTTATCCACCTTCTATCCCTTTCCTTGGAGAAAACGACGCGCGGATGATGCCTCTGGTGTTCATATTGCTAACGACGCTTACCTTCAGGTGGGCCGGGCCGTCTGCTTGTTTGCCGCCCACGTAGCATAAAAAAAAATCCAACTCCAGAATGACAAAAGAAACAAATATATAGTTTTATTCCTTAATGCTTGACAGTCTGCGTCAACAGACGCAATGGAGCCAGCTTAGCGACCATGACCCCTCTCACTCTTGGACCGGTGCCCAACATCATCATCTCCCTAGCCTTATCCCAAACTTCGCTGGAGTTGGCTTCCGGTAGGTGTCCAACTATATCATTTTTTGGTCACCCATCTGATTCCCAGCTGAGCCAATGTGGTTTAACCCAGACGGTCATTCGAACTGAAATAAACACCTCATCTGACCGAGACCCGTGCCCAAGAAAAATTGGACCGAAGGACAAATCTCCTACAACCATCGACTAAACGGACTATGAATACAAGTGTCACCTCCCCATTCTTTCCCACGGGTGTCGTACGAGGCGACTAAGGGAAGTAAGCAATTATCACCCATTGCATTACAGGTGGTAGGGCTGGATACCAAGTGGGAGTGATCACTTGCTATCGGGCCCGAGCGGGTTGGTACCACCATCTCTCGTGTGATCGGTCATGAAGCACATCGTTGCGTTTTGGTTCTAGCAGGAGATAGCCGTTTATTGTTTCATTTCATGTAGGTATATGAAATGAAATGGTGAGCAGCGGCTTGACAATACTCTCGGTATAGTTGAGTCTATGAGTGACTGTTACCATTTACCATCAGATGGGCCGTGGCTCGTCTGCCAGCATACGCGATAAAAAAATGTTACTGAGGTCCATAGTATACGTGGTCTTCCATGTATTAAATTCATATCTGTGCCGGTGCTCAGTACATTGTGTGTTAATATATTCCGATGTTTGAGCACCATCTCTGAATAATAAGAGAGCGAAATACGCCAATATTTGACCTTATAGAATTAGACTGTTTTTACAGATTACAGAATCTATCGGGCTTAATTTGTTTTCTACTCTTCTGACGTTTTTGGATACGGTACATTTTTTTTTTAATTTGTTTAAGGCATTGGCGGAACCATCAGCCTAACAGTAACCTATAAACATCGTTATTCTCTCATCACACCTAAGTTTAATTCATAAAACAAGTCGTATTCGAAGTCAGTCATATAAAATTAGTCAGTCAAGTCAAAGTCCCGCTCCAGTAAGACGATGGCGACCTTACTGAAGCTTCTATGGAGTTTTGGAGACAACAGGAAAAAACACCTTATGTCGCATTACATCACTTGCCAACACTTATGCACATATACAAATAGTTAATAAGCAAAAGGCCACCACTTTTACACATTAATACTTGAAATAACACAAGCTTAGGAAAATAACGCAGTGACGACATGATCTTCTTCGTGTTCCCGCCAAAAACTGTTGGATACGGTACAGTCATGAGCACAGGCTATAATGAATGTTCTTATTTCTAAATTATTTATCCATACAAATAAAAAAAATATGTGTCTGTTTGTAATGTCTAAATAAAAGCTTTTTACTAAATATAAATATAAAAGTATACTATACGTCACACGTCACCTATAACAAATTATCAATTTTTTAAAGCTGACGAAGTCATGGGTGGAAGCGAGTTTTTTTTATACTACGTGGATGGCAAATAAGCATACGGCCCAACTGGTGGTAAGTGGTTACCGTAGCCTATAGACGCTAGCAACACCAGAGGCATCACTCGCGCGTCACCATCTCCAAGGAAAGAAATAGGAGGTGGATTGGAAGAATAACAAGGAGAAGATAGCTAGTATACTAAGGAGATGGTACGAAGGATAATAAGGAGAGCATAGGGAGGGTGTTTGGACTTCAGGCGCTCTCATTCACCATACTTAACAACGGTAAGAGTATCTACCGTTGTTTCAGCTGATCTTCTGTAAGAGGGTGGTACTTCCCCAATAGAGCCGGCCCATTTACCTATACTGGGATAAGCAAGGCTCTCTCACTAGATATTAAGCAGTTACTATTGAAGAGGTTACAGCTGTGTGGGTGGAGTCAGCATTATAAATTGTTCCAATAGACACCAATCAATACTAGTTTTTATTTTATACTGGTCAAACATTTTTAGCAAAAATCTCACGTTTTAAAATCACTTGTATTTTTAAACAATGAAAGTCGTTCAAAAACAATTACATAGATACTAAAGTCACATTCCCACGTTTAACATAAATTATGCTAATTATATCCACCTACACGAAGCGTGCGCGTTTAGTTTTTGCACTATTATTATTAAAATTTATTGTATTGTTGGCGCCTCGTAAATTATGCATAATATTGCGCGTAAACATGGACGCAGATGACTTTATTACCCCATAAGTGAAATATGATAGATGCCTTTGCAGTGAAAAGCTAGTTTTTAGGTTATGTCTTAGGTTCCTGATTTAGTAGTGGGACAAAATGTATACCAGGTTTTAAGTCTAATAAAGAGCTATCAAACAAAAAAAAATTATCAATATCCGTTCAGCTTTTGCTTGAATCCCGGACAAACTGAAAAAATAAATATTTTTTCTGCGGTGCGCCTAAATACATTTTTTTTTTTTTCTATAATATCTTATATTTATTTTCTTTAATATTGTATGAGCCTTGCCTGTCTCAGGATGAATGGGCCGGCTCGACCGGGGCAGTACCTACAACCTGGGAGGGTTGTACAGAGATCAACGTGAAACAGCTGTAGGTACGTATACTTTTGTGTTTCCTGTAAGTGAAAGCGCTGGTGATCTAAAAATCTTCCTCGTCCTCTCATTATAACCCTTACTTTCTCTCTCCTATCCCTTTCCTTGAAATTGGCGATGCGCGAATGTTTCTTCTAGTGTTGCTAGCGTCTATAGACTACGCCTACGGTAACCAATTAGTGGGCACCCTCGTAGTATAAAAATTTACCCACAGGTCGCGCTGATTTTCTTTGAGAGAGTAGTATTTCTCCGATCGATCCAGCCTATTCATGCTGAGATAAGCAGGTTATGATGTTGATTGATAGCGTCATACAATTATAATCGTCCATTATTATGTACACGCACCTGTTTACCTACAGTAAGTTTTAAGTACATATATGTATGTTTGTGCGAATACAAATGTCGATTGCGTGTCAGACGTACATTTCGATCATACTATATGCATGCATATAATAAGTTAATTAAACGAATAATCTATCGTGTCATTACATTTGTAATGATTGCCATTCATCATCAAACTTACATGTTTCCGTTTTATACCAATCAAGAATATGCAGTTGTAAATTATAGCTTGGCAACACTCAACCGATGTCAATGTATTCAGAAAAATAAACTTCAAGATAACCAGTACGTTGTCTTTTTTTTATTTTTCTTTTTTAAAAGACAGCACTAGGGGATTATCGCGGTATGTATAATATGTATCGTGGGCTTTATAACTTTATTTTATACATACAATTAACGGGCACACAATACACGCAGACACAGAACAACCATTAGTGGAGAATTGTCCTGTGTGGGAATCGAACACTGACGGGAGGGCGGTATCTAAGCCACTGCGGCATCGGTGAAGTTAATCTATAGACTTTTTACTACATTATTAGTCACTTACTATCTGAAATAATTAAATCTAAGTAACGTACTTAACTTCGTGAACTAAAAAGTCTTCCTTGAGTCCACATACTTTAAGCGACATTGATAAATCACACGATTTCCTAACAGGGCTATCTTAGTTTCTAGAAAGTAATAATTCAGATCGTAAGACTCTGATGACTGTATTTAATTCAATTTCTTGATATATTTCCGTAAAAAAATTGATTAGATGACGAGTTGTTGGCAGGCTTTGACTTATTAATGTCATTTATAGAATAAATTATAATACGTTGAGTACTACTTAAGTAATGTAAAAGTGTTTTGCAAAACGTTTACGTGTTGATTGTAACATACAGGTATTCAATTCGATCTCTAAATCTATTACATTTTTTTAACGTCTTATAAATCGATGAACGCCGGCAGCAAGCACGAAAAATTGTCACGTTAAAACATGCATTGTTTGTAAAACTCTCAGAAAACATATATGACGTTATCATGTAAAATTACCATTCGTACACCGACTTTACAGACTGGTCACAGGTTTTTTAATAGACAACCTGCAATAAGGAATAATCCTTGTATCGCGGGGGACTTTACAAACATACAATTTTAAGAACACCCAAACTCAGAATAACCACTTGTGGATCACACAAAGAGTTATCCTGTGCGGGAATCGAAACCACGACACTCAGGTGAGAGGCCGGTATCTAAACCACTCCGCCATCTGTGCAGTCATTAAAATGTCGTGATTATTTAAGACTTTAGTTCACGAAGTTAAGAACATTTCTTAGATTTAATTATTTCAGATAGTAAGTGACTAATGTACCTAACCACACACCCCGTTGCTTGGGCCAGCGAACAAAATAGTTTGGGGCTCTCACCCACTGAATAATCCCGCCGTGTTCCATCTATCCGCATGTATTGGATTAGAGCACTTTCCCGGATAGGAAGGGACGCAGGTTCGATTCCCGCCTGTACTAAAATACTCTTTTTAATTGCAAAATTAAACTTACTATATTGGATTAATGCATGTAAATGCGTTCCGATAGAGGGCGTTGGTCGTTAAGACAAATGTGATAAGGAGTTTGGGTATGTCTAAAAGATAGTACTGTAGCTCAGTGGATTAGAGCACTTCCCTGGATAGGAAGGGACGGCAGGTTCGATTCCCGCCTGTACTAAAATACTCTTTTTCCTTATTCACAAATTATAATTTGTACTTTAAGAGTAGCTGAGCATGTCAAGTGCTAAAATAATTATATCAAAATGTTTAAAAAAATCACGCTATCAAATAGTATGAATTTTAATTGCAAAATTAAACTTACTATATTGGATTAATGCATGTAAATGCGTTCCGATAGAGGGCGTTGGTCGTTAAGACAAATGTGATAAGGAGTTTGGGTATGTCTAAAAGATAGTACTGTAGCTCAGTGGATTAGAGCACTTACCCGGATAGGAAGGGACGCAGGTTCGATTCCCGCCTGTACTAAAATACTCATTTTCCTTATTCACAAATTATAATTTGTACTTTAAGAGTAGCTGAGCATGTCAAGTGCTAAAATATAGATCAAAATGTAATGATGTAGACAATATTATAACTGTGAAAGTGAGTTTCTTTGTCACGCTTCCTGTAACTACTAAACCAATCACTATGAAGTGATGTACAAATAGTCTGGAGACCAGCAGGATTAGACGGACTCATATCTCACAATCAACATCGTATCGACTCGCTTGTGATTGGTAGAGAAACCGACGCGTGATGTCGCAATAATCCGTTGGCCAATCACGGTGATCTCTCAATCAATCACAGTGATCACGATACGATCAACATGTAAGATATGAGATTCTGTCTAACCCCCCAGGATATCGGTTACTTTATATCCTGAAAAAATTAAGTCCTGTGGGATAGTATTTTTTGCATAAAGATAATTTATGTGCCATAGAGTGAGGTGTTTACTCGGACACATGGACGAAGTCGCAGACAGAATATAGTAACTAATTAAATACTTTGGAATATCCAAAAGTGCACGCCTCATAATCTTCATTTTGCACAATAAAATTGATTATTTGATAAGTAACTAGTAATGTATTGGTCTTACTAAGTAGTTTTCAATAAATCACATAGATAGCGCTAATTTCAAAAAGTACCTATTAATGTGGTTCTCATGTCTTATACGCCATCTAGCACTAATTTTAAGAAGTACTACTATATTGGTCTATAGAAGTAGTTCTCACGAAATAAGGATAGCGCTGGTTTTAGTGTCGAGTCGAGCGTAAATATTCACTATTTTTTGATTATTTAATAACAATTCAACCACATCGAATAAGACCGTGAAAAGTGATAGGGCTCTATTCGTAACTATACTGAATCGTAAAAGAGAAAAAAAAAGACTCGATTAGTAAAGTATTTCGGTCGTTATCATGTTAACATACAATACCTACAACATACGGACGTCCAAGACATAACTTTTTTAAACAGTTTTTTAACTATTTTTAATAACAAAAATGGCATCAAAAATATCATGAGTGTTAAAAAAATAGTGTTTTTTCTTGATATGTGTCTGTATATATATTATTTTACAAGTTCAAAATTATGATAAATAGAGACATTTTAAGTTTGAAAACTCAGTTGTTCTGTGTGAAGCAAGAGTAGTACACACCTCAACGCTTCGTTTAAGAGGCGTGCAATTGTGGATTTTATTTACGAATAATGGAAGATTTAAATATTTTTGTTCATTTGTTTTCAAAAAGGAGGTTTCGTCGTTATAGTTGGGAATGCCTATAATAATACTTACTTACTTATCACCACGCCATCTCCCTTGCGGGGTAGACAGAGAGAATAGACTGTCAAAAAGCTCTATTCTTGCATACCTACATCTCTCGTTACCGCAACATTTATAATGCTCTTCATACACGCTCGCCGTTTTAGTCTCCGAATAATCTGATTCTGTAAATATCTACGCCAATAGGTTAAAATATATAACTTGCATGGAATTCATATGTCTACTAGTAGTGGATGTCAAAGGGCTGATGGATGGATGGATGAAAAGTCTTTGAAGCACATCTTATCCTTACTCACTGTGAAAAAGTTATCAATTAAATACGATACTTTTTCAGTAAGCAAGTCTCGTCCGTAATTTATCGATAGTGGAGCATTCCTAATTAATCGAGTGCATCGATAGTCGTATCCATTCATTAGTTACTCTAGTCGAGGATTAGAAAATGCACATAGATTTAACGGTGTTTTGTAACGTACTAAGAAAAGAAATTACCAATTAGTACACTACTTTGTAAATACTATTCGAAAAAATATTATTATGGCCACTAAGCTTCTTATGGTTTTATATGAAAACGCATAGAATTTTCAAACGAGATCCCGCACTGGATTTATCTATTACTCAAAGGAATAGCTAACTTATCAGGCAAAAAATAGGTTTCTTAAGCTAAGAATATGATAGGATTTTTTGTACTGCCTCCGTGGTGCAGCGGTAGTATAAGCGACTGCTGATCTGAGGTATCGGGTTAGATCCCCAGGTCGGGCAGTGTTATTGAGCTTTTTCATAAAAAGAAAAATACTCAGTAGCAGCCCGTAGTTTGGAAATGTGCCCGGTAAACGGCAATAGGCTCGCCCCCTATTACGTGAGACTTAAATATAGCCGGCGAACCGTGGGTGTGTAATACACCTCTGTCTACCCTTCAGGGAAAACTAATAATAAAAAGTCCGGATTTGATCTTACATTTAACGAATTTAAGAAATAACAGGCAACATAAACTTTAAATCGAAATTAACAGTCACGAGCAGGATTTGAACCTATATCTCCTGGAATACCGTCATATTTACGCGCTTAGTCTTAATTTATTACCTGGATACACGTTTCATCCTTTTTTTTTTTTTGTTAAGGCGGAAAAATATACCTAACCGCACACCCCGTCGTTCGGGGCAAGGAACAGGCCTCACCCACTAAATAAATCCGCCGTGTGCCGTCTCTCCGCCTGTTTTGGCGGACCACTGGAACTGTGTTACATTACTTTAGTGGTAGGATCATCCTGGAAAAATGTTAGGTTCCTTTGAGATATTTCTTTTTTTAAAAAAAACAACTCCCTGCACTTAGGAATAATGCTTGTATCACGGGGACTTTACAAACATACAATTCCATGGACACAAAGTACACCCAGACTCAGAACAACCATTTGTGGATCACACAAAGAGTTGTCCTGTGTGGGAATCAAACCCACAACATTCGGGGAGGCCGGTGTCTAAACAACTCCGCCATCTGTAAAGATAATCAACATACCATTGTGTGACGTATCTACTTATTATAATTGACCCAATACTGAGGTCCACGCAGAACGCAGCTAGTCGTAATAGGTAAATATGTTTAATTTACACAAAATTAACACACGACGTAAATTATCATATCGTTAATAAATTTTACTATTACTATAAATTACAATTTAGACCTTTGAAGAATAAATTCATGTTAATTTAATGTTTTCGTACGCCATAATGTATACGTACTTAAGCTTTTATTATTAAGTGAAAATACTGCACATAACGGAGTGGTTTACATACCAACCTCCGCCGTGCGGAGTGTTATGGATTCGACTCCCACGAAGAACAATACTTTGTATTTATAAAGTCCCTGGCGATACAGACATTATTCCTTAGTGCACGCTGGTGACTAAAGATTTAAGGTTAAGACCCACAGTACAAATCTCAGACCTTTTTAGAAGTTTATTTGTTTAATATAAATAATTATGAAATTTTAACTGTCGAGGGGACCGTGTCTGTTCTGATTTGGCTGGCGACTGAGGGCACTGTCAGACCGATGCAATCCCTTCTGATCATACTGGGGGTTAGGCAGAATCTCATATCTCACATGTCGATCGTATCGTGATGACTGTGATTGGTTGAGAGATCACCGTGATTGGCCAACGGATTATTGTAACATCACGCGTCGGTTTCTCAACCAATCACAGTGATCTCGATACGGTCGACACGTGAAATATGACATTCTGCCTAACCCCCCTTATCGTTCGCCTCCACCTGCTATACCTTTAGTTGGCAACCAGTGATGCCTCTTGTATACCTAGCACCTATAGGCTTTGGTAGCCGCTTTCCGATGTTAGGAGGTAAAATCATTCAAGAATCCTGAAGTAATGTCACACAGTTCCATTGGCCCGCCAGTACAAGCGGAGAGACGGCACATAACGTGTGGTTAGATACATTATTCCCGCCTTAACAAACAAAAAAGGAGGTATTAACCTCCTACTCTTATAGGAGTGCTACGTGTTTAAAATGCCTCTTTAAATACATAAATATGGATGTGATATCATTTTACCAGCTGCCATCAGGCAGGCCATAGTTTATAATTTAGTATTAAAATTAAGTAAATATAATCTACAATAGTCTATTACTGTAAACGCATTGTAAACTGTCATCCGCGTTCCGTTCTACGAGCGCGCTTGTCTTATTATCATTGTCTGCGGTCTAAACAACGCTCGCTGTGTGATTTGGAACGCCTTTTAAGTTCGAATGGGACGAAATTGCACTTTTACGCTTGAATACCTTGAATATATTTTAGTTAGACTATAAACTTTAAGTGCTGTAGTTGTGTTTGGAAGAAAAAAACGCTGCTGATGATGATTGTTAATCCATTGTGTTTATTTCTGAATGTATTGCTGGACAAAGGGTATGATTGTGCCTTTATGTTAGTTTAATTATAAATGAGTATTATTGGGCTTATTGTGCTGTCATATATTGTGTTATTTAATAGATATTATGACAAAATCACTATGTTAATTTTGTGGTAGAATTAAGAGAAGAGTTTTTTATAAATTTAAACGCATGTTCGAACAAAATTATGGACGTAGACCACACGCGGTTAGTAGTCAAAAGACAACAGAAATACATCATTTGTGAAAATTTCAACTGTCTAGCTATCGCCGTTCTTAAGATACAGCCTGGTGACAGACGGACGGACAGCCAGACGTTGTATGGGAGCCCCCCTTAAATATTATGATTTTTTTTGTTTTTAGTATTTGTGTTATAGCGTCAACAGAAATACATCATTTGTGAAAATTTCAACTGTCTAGCTATCGCCGTTCTTGAGGTACAGCCTGGTAACAGACGGGCGGACAGACAGACAGACAGCGAAGTCTTAGTAATAGGGTCCCGTTTTGACCCTTCGGGTACGGAACCCTAAAAAAGTATCGTATTCGTAAATCATAATATGTATGTGCAAACACAAGTACACTCTCTATTCCCTCTCATAGTCTGATGGGACGGCGTTACGACACGACAAAAGAGAGGTCAGGTGCAGGGTTAACGGCTTTACGTGCTGCCAGAGGCATGGGGGTGAAACACCGTCGACTTCCAACACCAAGCAGTTAATAGGAGTTTCTTGAAGGAAAACCTAATAACTTTTTTGTTGGCTCAACCAAACATTTGAACCCTAGCCCTCATGACCCGCAGAAAACTTTATGGCATATTCCATCCATCCATCCATCCATCAGCCTTTCGACGTCCACTGCTGGACATAGGCCTCCCCAAGGAATGGGGGATAGTGCCGTAATCGCCACGCTTGGCAGGCGGGTTGGCGATCGCAGTGGATGTTGTTAATACTCGAGGGAGTGCTGCTGCCCACTCCCCCAATATTCCCTCAGTCGGCTCTTACGACTCCCATGGGTGGACAGGGGTGGGACAATTCTACAGCCGGCCCCACACGGCTAATATGGCATATTCTCTCCTTTATACTAAGGCACCCACTAAAATACGTCTCAATGAGACGATGATGATGACGGTTCTCACTGTTCTCATAAGTATCAGACAGAATAAATTTACTTAATAACTTTCGGATTGTTAACTGTCTACATTACAATAATACATTCAGCAAATAATCCGTAATACGTAGGACAGTCGCACGCGCTGTCGTAACGAATGTTATCCCTTGAATATCAAGCGAAGATTTGACTGATGTGGTCACGATCTCAGACACGCGCTTCTAACGTTTTTCTTGTACATGTGAGACAGCCAACGAGTCGTTTACATTGGTATATGGCTGTCCGTAACCGGTAGACCATTAATTAATCCCATAACGGACCGCTAACCAGCTCTAACATTTTGAATGACAAAATTGCTGCCTTCAGATGATCAACTTGACGGATGGTGTAATTGAGGTTTGAAATATTATTTCGCGATCAACCGCTAACGATGTTGCGATGTTGTGGAACGAAATGTAATAGAAAAAACAAACATGGCGCCGGGATGCATTTCCCGCGTAAACCGCACACTTCGATTGTAATCGTAGGTGTGAAGTTCTAATTTCGAATAGATGAGTGTGATTGGTTAGAATGGTTAGTTGTTAGGTGGGATATGCGAATGCGTGCTGAAGCCAGACGTGCTGAGACGAGTAAATGGTGTGTGCGTTTTTGCAATTGGTGAGTAGAAAACTTGGCGTATCGCGTGAACAAGTGGAATCAATTGCCAACTCGTACGCACGCTACCACAAAAAATGTGATATATAGCAACGGATAATTATAAGTCATGTCTACGGGTAACGCACTCCTTGAAAGGGAATAAGCGACGTCTGAACAGAAATACTGCGTTATAATTGGCCTACTAGAACTGCCGCCTGGGTTTATTTGAAGTTGTGTTTAAGATTATTAGCAAAAAATTGTCATTGACCGTTGGACTGTTTTTATTAATTTAATTGCTTTTTTTTATCCCCACTGACTGACTGCACTGACTTTCGATAGAAAAATAAAAAATAAAAATACTTTAGGAATTGGGTATGGCCGTTGGTACCAGTGCGATTGGCAAAGCATCTGGACGGTATCCAGAAGATGCAGGTTCGAATCCTGCTCGTGACTGTTATTTTCGATTTCACATTTTTCACTTTGTGTTTAATGTATGTTGCTAAGCATGTCAAATGCTAAAAATATATATAAAAATGTCTAAATGGTTAAAGATGTCAAATTCCCATACCTTAGATAGTTTTCTATTAGCGTTAGCGATCATAGAATGCAACTTGGCTAGATCCACTGATCAGGATAATAAGAAAAAAATTATCAAATTATTGTATTGTCCCGGTTCTTGATAAGTGTACAAAGCTTAAATTAAATCTGTCCGTTCAATGTGGATCAAAATTGAGTTCAAAGGAGTCGGTTACAAAGAAAAATACTGGTGAAGCTAATATAAAGCGTGTAAAAAGGCGGCAAATATAGATTCGACCTGCCAGAGAGGTCAGCGTAGCCTGCTAGAGCTGTACAAGGAGCATTACTCGTACGCCGCTCGCACCAAACAACGCAACAGTAACGATACCAACTTTTATACAATTCCGTGTGTTCCGTGTGGTGACGGAATAAGAATACAAGTGTCACCACCACATCCTTTCCCACGGGTGTCGTATGAGGTGACTAAATTATCATCCATTGCATGACTGGTGGTAGGGCTGGGTACCGAGCCGCCGGCGGACCATCGAAGGAATGTAACATAGTTCTAGTGGCCCACCAATAAAGGCGGAGAGACGGCACACGGCGGGTTTCTTTAGTGGGTGCAGGCCCCACACTACCCTGTTCGTTGCCCCGAACGACGGGGTGTGCAGTTAGGAACATTTATTCCAGCATTAAAAAAAAAAGGGCTGGGTACCGAGTGAGAGTACTCACATTGTATCGGGCCCGAGCGGGTTAGTAGTGTGACCGGCTATTAAGCACATCGTTGCGTTTTGGCTATAGCAGGAGATAGCCGTTTATTCTTTCATTTCATATTGGGGAAATGAAATGGTGAGCAGCGGCTCACAGTACTCTCAGTGTAGTTGAGTCCTTGAACGACTGGTAACCATTTACCACCAGATGGGCCGTGGCTCGTCTGCCACTACAAGCAATAAAATTAGAGGATAGTACTTCTGATGCACTAGAAAATAGAATAAAAATAAATTAACACAAAGTGCGAAAATGTGAAATCTAAAGTAACAGTCACAAACAGCGGTTGTTTCCGAATTATGGCCAACGTGTCAAATGTTTGAAAATATATAAAAGTATTAAAATTCAATAAAAATTGCTATTAAGTTCTCCTCACAGATTAAGAGAGGTTTTAGGCTGAACACGCTGACCCAGTGCGGATTGGCAAACTTCACAAGCCATCGAGAAAGGCATGCAAGTTTCCTCGCAATGTTTTACTTCACCGAGCAGTAATAATAATTTGTATTCAAATACACACATAATTTCAGAAAAACTTGGAATGTCTAGGACTAGAAATATAACTTGATACCACCGTCTTTAAATCTATGTAGTACGATAGTCCAAATACCTCACGTTCTTTGACGCTTGCATACAAAGCTATTGGATGAAATTGCCATCCTCCATGGCTGTCAAGACTCGCGCGGTCAGGCGGCGAAACTCGTTAGCCGCTAGCGATTTATTCACGTTATATTATTTATTATTTTATACAAACCGTTGATTTATTCTGTCATATAGAATAATAGAACTAGTCCTGCTATTGTACATGGTGGTCACTATTTTACAGCTGTGCTAAGAGATATCATTCAACATTTATTTCGAAAATCTGACTATAATTGTTTAATATACTTTGGAAGGTTTTGGACCACCCACATTTTGATTTAAATTTCTCTCACTTTTTTCTCGTTGCGCGGACAATGGTATCAGATATCCTTCCTCATTGATTCGACTAAGTAAAATAGTACATTGTTATCCTAGGGGTGAAAGTGACTTATTTAGTCCCGAGGGTTCGAGGGACTAAATAAGTCTTTACCCCGAGGTAAACACTGTGCTTTTCATTACGAACACAAGGAAAGTAAAAATAAAAACATGCAAAAATGAGTGAATTTTAATTTACATCAACTGCCGAGATAATTATTTACTAAAAGTTTTTTTTTTTTTTTGTGGCCGGCCAGCATAACAGCCATTATTTTTCATTTTCAACATGGAAAAGATGGTAAAATATTTTACCCAAATCTATATTATTTTAAAGAAATATTTGAAAGTAAGTAAATTATAATAGGTGGTCAAGCACAAAGGGAAATGCTAAAAATATATATAAAAATATCTAAATATAATAGGTGGTCGTTAATACTTAACTTTGTTATTTTAATTAAACATCGCGCTGTAATTGAGTGGCTGTAGTAAGTTAGAATAAGGTTCAATAGAAATGTGAAAATAGAACTAGTTTTTTTCTTTTAATAATTTGACAGTTGTCAGTTGAAAACGATTCTCCCTAGGGCTGAAAAATATTACTTTCTACCCGCTCCTCAGGCAAACCAAACTTCAAACCTACTTTCCGAGTATGAGTAATGAAAAATATTTTTTCAAATTCTTGGCTAAGTTTTCCATTGATTAATTAACGCCTTTAAACCTAAGAGCGTCCCCGATCCTGATTTAGTAGCTGTTATGAGTACACCTTTCTTTTTACACTACGTGTGTGGCAAACAAGCATACGTCCCACCTGATGGTGGTAAGTGGTTATCGTAGGCTATAGCCAGAGGCATCACTCGCGCGTCGCCATCTCCAAGGAAAGGGATAGATAGGTAGAATACTAAGGAGAGGATAGGAAGGATAACATGGAGAGAATAGGGGTTTGGGCCTCCGGCACTCTCACTCACCATACGAAACACAACGGTAGGTACCCCTACTATTGGTTCACGCTGATCTTTTGTGAGAGGGAGGTACTTCCCCGAATAAGAATAATAATTATTAATATATTCTATAATATTTTTTATAAAGGAAAAATACAGACTGACAGTCATGCATGGATTCTTTAAAAAAAATTCTTTATATGAAACTTATTATTAGCTTCAGGCAAGATATTATCCCAGTAACGGTATAATTTCTCTAATATCCTTCAATCAACAATTTGTTGATCGAAGCTAATACCATACGGGGTAATTTTTGAACCAGTGCGCAAATTTTGGGAGAATATTTTAAGCAAATTTTAATAAACGCACACATATTCTTTATTTTGATATGTCTTAGTGACTATCAAAATGCAGAAAATAAAGCTTCTAGCTGCTCGTAAGGTTGGTGTCCAGATTTTACTGATTTCAAGTCCGATAAACAAATTAAAAAATCGGATTAAACAATTAATGGAAATGTGTTCTATTACTGATATAGAAGCAACAAAAAAAGTCTGCGCACTGGTTCAAAAATAACCCTGTATACTCTACATTAAACACAAAGTGAAAAATGTGAAATCGAAAATAACAGTCACGAGCAGGATTATGTTTAATGTACCCAAATGCTAAAAATATATATAAAAATATCTAAATACTGTATACTCTATTCAAGAAGCTGTGAGACAAAAGGTAAACTAACCATGAAAAGGGTTCCTTTGTATTAAAACATAACACAGCATCACGCCTGTATCCCCGAAGGGGTAGGCAGAGGTGTATAACACATCCACGGTTCGCCAGCTATGTTTAAGTCCCACGTAATAGGTGGCGAGCCTTTTGCCATCTAACGGGCACATTTCCAAACACCGGGCTGCTGATGAAATTTTTTCTTTTTTTTATGAAAAATATCAATAGCAATGCCCGACCCGGGGATCGTTCCCGAGACCTCACGATCAGCAGTCGCTCACGCTACCATTACCAAAGACGCAGTTTAAAAATATGAATTTATGTTTGCCTTGGATTGATTTTGCATAGAAATAATGATGTATGTTATATTCCGAAGTCCACGTGGATGAGAGCAGAATCTAGTTTTTTTAATAACCTAACAAATCTAACAATGCATAAAGAAATTTTACAAACATTCCAGCATATACTTGAAACTATTTACGATTATAAATATACGTAAATGTAAAAATATTTGAAATTAAATAGAAATTTTTATGTGAAATTTTAAAATTTTAAATTCCTTGGATTGTATACTTATAAATATATAAACATAACTCTCTGTTATTCTATTACTAGTTATCATTTATATGGTTATTTGTAAATAAGCATTATTGTAGTTTACTTTTATAATGTTTCCATATTATAACTTACTATTTTATATATTAAATTCCACGTTGGATTTTCCGGGAGCCCAAGTTGATGGTATGTTATTTACTAAAAACATTTGTGAACAAATCTTTGAAGTGTATTTCTTTTGTTCCTATAAAGGAACTAGTGGTAATTGAGGGATTTTTTGTGAGTCCACTTATATTCACTCATGTTTAAAACCACTAAAACGTCAATGTAACAATAATAAACAATTATATTGAAATAAATCTACGTTTACGGAATCTATCGCGTTTACTTGATTTTACTAATATCCCGACGTTTCGAATACTTTACAGCATTCATGATCACGGGTGGACTTAGATGATAGACGTCCAAGGTTGATATATATATATGATACACAAAGTGAAAAATGTGAAATCGAAAATAACAGTCAGGAGCAGGATTTGAACCTGCATCTTCTGGATACCGTCCAGATGCTTTTACCAATTCAGCCATCCTGACATTTTCGATTTCGTATTTTTCACTTTGTGTTTAATGTATAGTGCTAAGCATGTCAAATGCTAAAAATATATATAAAAATATCTAAACATGTATGGCCGATGAAAATGCATTCCAACTTTCAGAATTATCTCATTTAGGTTTGCTTGCATGTCAACTATGTAATTTATAATTTTATACAAATGCAGAAATTCGTTATAGGCATTGGGGTATTCAAATTCATTTTTTTTAAAGACGTTGTTCTGCATGAATATAACCATTCAATACCATTTACAGTGTTATTAGTGTATTAACTTCTACACTTATTTTCATTTAATATTTTTTAATATAAAAGTGACATACAAAGGTGACGTGCAAACTGCCTCGGTGGTGCAGCGTTAGAGTTTGCGACTGCTGATCATGAGGTCTCGTGTTTGATCCCCGGGTCGGGCAGTGTTATAGAGCTTTTGCGTAAAAAGAAAAATTCTTAGTAAGTTGTTACCGGAAATGTGCCCGGTAGACAGCAATAAGCTCGCCCTCTATTACTGGGGGTGGGACTTAAACATAGCCGGCGAACTGTGGGTGTGTAATATACCTCTGCCTACCCCTTCGGGGATACAGGCGTGATGCCATGTTATGTTTTCATACAGAGGAACCATTTTCATGATTAGTTTACCTTTTGTCTCACAGCTTATTGAATAGAGTATGTAATAGGTATTAGCTTCGATCAACAAATTGTTGATCGAAGCATATTAGAGACATTATACCATTACATTAGCTAATAAATGGTGACTAACAACTTGACGGTCAATATCCATATTTTTATTTACAGATATTTTTTCAAACTATCCCATATTGGATCAAAATATTAGGAGGACTAATATCGCTGACTTATTACGAATTAAGGTAATTTAAATACTTTTCGCTTATGTTGTCATCATTATTTCGTAGTTTATTATACATACACTAACATATGCTTTTTTTTGTTTAGTTGGGAAATAATGTACCTAACCACACACCCCGTCGTTCGGGGCAATGAACAGCCCCCTTAGAATGAAAAACGAAACGTTAGACGAACTTTCGTTTCGAGTCATAGTGATTGATCAACAGTCCGACGCGTGATTCCTGATTAGTCGAGATTTCGTCGCGTGATTCAGGCGACCAATCACAATGAAGCGAAACGAATGTTCGTCTAACGTTTCGTTTTTCATTCTAAGAGGGCAGAGTAGTGAGGGGCCCTCACGCCCCTCACCCACCATATAAACCCGCCGTGTGCCGTCTCCCCGCCTGTATTGGCAGACCTCTGGAACTATCTGACATTACTTCAGTGGTATACTAGCTTATGCCTGCGGATCTATCGTGGGCAAAGGTTAGCATCTACCGGTGATAAAAATTAGTATATAAGTTATTGGGATAAAAAGCATAATAATATGTCCTTCTCTGTAACTGGACTATAAGTATGCTGAATTTAATGATATTCGATTAATTAGTTACGGCGTTAAAAAGTAACAAACAATCAAAATCCAATTTCACATCCATATCCCTATCTTCACTTCCTTACTAATAATATCAATGTGAACGTGAGTTTGTTTCTTAAGCCTTCACGCTTTATTACCAAGATCTTCAGACTCAGTGATTTCAGATCGTCTTTAGCCAGTGGTCTCAGATAGAAGAAGAATCAGTGTCTTTACTTATAGATAATGCACTGTAACTAGTGACTACTATGTCAAGTCTCGATTATAGGCTCAGGCTCACTCAGACAACAATAGGATCAAGAACGATAACCACAACACCAGAATGAAGAGTGATCATCCATACCGATCCAAGGAATATTTATACCCAGCTATCGGGACTCGACGTTCGACATTCGAGAGATTTCAAATTTTAAAATAAATGTTTCCTTTCTTTGAGGCTTGTCATTTTATGAAACCTATTTTAAAAAGAGGATTACGTAATATTATTACAATTCTGAATACCACGCGATCAAAGTCGCAGGTAGAATTTAGTCTAGTAAGGATTTTCCACTTATTTTCATCGCGTAATATTACGAGTACAAGTTATACACAAAGCTTAATATTTTATAGGTACTTGGTGAAGAAGATACAGTAAATGTCCAAGTGTGCTATGAAAGTCTGTGCCCCGCATGTAGATATTTCCATACCGCAATACTGATTCCTGCTCTTAAGATATTGGGTGAAGACCGCCTTCATGTTCAGGATTATCCTTATGGTAACGCACAAGTAAGTCATCATCAACCATTTCGATCAGTATTTTAGCACTTGACATACTTAGCCATTTTAAAGAGCAAATTATTTGTGGATGTGGAAAAAAGGAACTTTACTGCAAGCAGGATTCGAACTTGCGTCCCTGGATGGGACCGCTCAGCTATTGCAGTAGCCCAACGGCTACTCGTATTCCAAATCTTCACTTCAGTTGTTTTAGATGTATTTACGACCCACGCCACCCATCGGATATATTTATATATACATTATTCCAATATAGTACCGAAGTTTAATTTTACAATTAAAATTCATACTATTCGATGACGCGATTTTTAAATATTTTGGTTAGTATTTTCAGGATTCGAAATTAGTTCATCATCAATCCTCATCACAGAGTTACGGATAAAACAGGTTCACACACAAGCGAGCAACTAAAATTTAAATTCCGAACTCAAATATTATCGCCAAAAAAATCTTTACCATAATTTTAATTCTTTTCAATGTTCAGACCATAGAGAATCCTGATGGGACAGTGCAAATTATATGCCAACACGGTTCAGATGAATGCTACGGTAATATGCTACACGCCTGTGCCATCAAGCACTTACAAAACCACACACAGGCACTTTTCTACAATGGGTGCATGATGGGTGACAAGTGGGATAATGGATCAGACGACGTAGCTGCTGATGCGGTATTCTTTTAAATTAATTCTTCAGAAAATAATATTTATTAACACGTTTTCAGTGAAATAAAAATTTATTGCTACAACTTTGTGCGCTAACAAGATGTGATTGATGTTGATATCCATAATGTCTCGGGTTCAAATCCCGTTTATAGTTATTTTGCTTTATTGTAAATTACTTTTTGTTTTGTTTAGACGGGAAAAAATGTTCCTCACCACACACCCCGTCGTTCGGGGCAACGAACAGGGTAGTGTGGGGCCCGCACCCACTAAAGAAACCCGCCGTGTGCCGTCTCTCCGCCTATGTTGACGGCCCACTGGTACTGTGTTGGATTACTTCAGTGGTTTAAAGACTACACCCTGCACTAAGGAATAATCCTTGTTTGGCGGGGAGCTTCAGAAGCATACAATTTCACGGATACAAAGTACATCTAGACTTACAACCATAAATACGTGGATGACATAAAGAAATGTCCTATGTGCGAGCCCACAACACTTAGGTGGGAAGTTGATATCTAAACCACTCTACCATCTGTGCACTCTGTGCTATTAAAACTGTATTCTACAAACTAAGCCTGAAATACTACTCAAGTTGTGGTGCTTTTTTGTAGGATGGCCTGTTTCCAATATTGGATGAGGAAAGGCTCATGGACGGAGACAGACCATCATGAGCATAATTCTTGAATAGTATTAGAGAAGGCGTATCTATATAGTAGAAAATGAAGTATAGGCTATAGGTTCCGTAAAAAATACGAGTATATATATATTTAATTTCCAGGTAAATTATATATATATATACTCGTATTGTTATAGGCCCCAAGACAACGCCACATGTGTTTCGCTCATATTGGGGATAGTGCCGTAATCGCCACGATTGGCAGGCGGGTTGGCGATCGCAGTGGATGTTGTTAATACTCAAGAGTGCTGCTGCCCACTCCCCTGGTATTCCCTCAGTCGGCTCTTACGACTCCCATGGGTGGAGAGGGGTGGGACAATTCTAAAGCCAGCCCCACACGGCCTAATAGTAGGACAGTAATGATGTGTTTTTTTATTGCGTGTGGTGACAGATGAGCCACGGCTCACGTGATGGTAAATGGTAACCGCCGCTTAGTCGCCTCGTATGACAGCCGTGGGAAAGAATGGAGTGGTGACACTTGTACTCAGGCCACCTGAAATGGAGGCCCATACCTGCTAGGCGTGGAGGAACTCATGCGTAGAGCGTATACCTCACCGCTGGCTAAAGGACGTCTGAAGGAACACCGCGTGGTTTTAGCTGGTAGACCAGTTCCACTGGGAGCATAACCCCTCCGTCTGCCCGGCGGAAGGGTATCCATAAAGGATATCCAGGTGTAAAAAAAAAATCCGTCACCGCACGATCTGCAGACAACGTACTGTATTTATTGAATTAAACGCGATGTCTCTACGTGAACAGTGTTTAAATAATAGATTGCTTTCAGTGTGGAAAAGATATGAATATCGATTCCGGGCCCATCAAGCAGTGTGCTAAAAGTTCAGAAGGATTCAACCTTCTTAAACACTATGGAGACGTCAGCCACTCTTGGAAATATGGCGGAGTTCCTTACACACGAGTTAATGGCAAAGAATATACTGGAAGCAATTTCTTTGAGTTTGTTTGCAGTTTATATAAGCAACGCCCTCAAGGATGTGGCACATACTTTTAGGGTACTGTACAGCACACGTAACGTTCTAAAATCTTAGTTAATTTGAATTGTTTTTTATGATTATATTTCCAAAAGCTTACTTTTGGGAGTTCTATATATTCTTTTTTTTTAATTATTTATTTTTCATAGCTTTAGTGTCACTATGCAGGAAAGTACGAATGCCTATTGGTTAACAATTAAAATTTATTAGCTGTATTTAAATAATTTCGAGTTATATAGCTGTTATAGAATGTTATGTAGGTATACCTATTTACCTGTACAGAAAAAATATTATTAGAAGTTCCAAAAAAGTTTTATGATTAATTTATGATTGCTATTCAATACCATTTTAATAATATTAGTGTATGTTATCGAAAAATATCACCACAAATGCGATTTAAGCTATTTTATTGGTTTCCCTATTCAATCCAATAAATGGCCTAGTATTATAAGGGTTTAAAATAATGTTTATTTCGATAAGCTTATTTGTTTTATTTCATTATTAAACCAACTGTCCTTATCCCACGGTAATCATTCCATCCATCCATCCATCAGCCTTTTAACGTCCACTGCTGGATATAGGCCTCCCCAAGAATAGGGGATAGTGCCGTAATCGCCACGCTTGGCAGGCGGGTTGGCGATCGCAGTGGATGTTGTTAATACTCGAAGGAGCTCTTACGACTCCCATGGGTGGAGAGGGGTATGACAATTCTAAAGCCGGCCCCACACGAACTATCCGGTAATAATTATACCTATATTGTTTAATATATTTAAATGAGCAATTTTTGTATTATATATTTATTCTGCGTATCTCGGTAACGGCTCTAACGATTTGGGGCAAAAGTTGTATTTAGATAGAGTTTCACTTATCAAATTTATCTGCACAGGTATAGGTATAGGTATATGCCCAACGCCCTTCCTATCCTTTTCTTATTATCCTTCCTATCTTCTCCCTATTATCCTACCTATCATTTCCTTAATGTCCTTTGTATCCTATCCCTTCCCTTGAAGATGGCGAGTGATGCCTCTGGTGTTGCTAGCGTCTATAGGCTACGGTAACCGCTGACCATGAGGTAGGCCGTAAACTTTTTGTCACCCACGTAATATAAAAAAAAACAATTGGAAGTCGAGCTCCTTAGACCACCAGTGACCATAGATACTATAAAGAATAGTAAAAATCGATATAAAGGAAGAAGAATTTATATGGAAATTTTATTTCATAACTAGATTTTAACCGCGACATCAGCCGTGTGGACCTCAGAATATAAATACGTCACTCTTTCGGCACACTACCGGTTTCTATGCAAAAATTGCTATCCTTCAGGATCCATCAAATGTTCCAGGATAAAAAGTAGCTTATAGATATGCAATGCTAAATTCTATGCCAAAATTCATGCTTATGCTAAATTTCATATTAATTGGTGAATAATTATGGAGTAAAACAAACAAATGCACTTTTGCATTTAAAATATTAGTAAACATGTCTAGCACATTACAAAGTTTAATAATCCGAAATGTCATTTGAGTGTTTCCCGCGCTCACGATGTATAAATTGCGCGCGTTCCTGGCGCATGCCACAGATAACATATATAGCTAGGCGCATGCGCGGAGCCGATGTGCACTCGCAATCGCCTTCACTGCACTAACTGCACACGCACAATGCCACAGAGTACTTTTGTATTGCACAATGTAACGCATCATATCTTTATATGGTAAACTGTTATAGTACTTAACCGATGGTCCAGTTTAAATATTTATTTTCTCGAATATGGATTCCACTAATCTGTATTAGACCATTGTGGTTGATATTGGCCTGAATCCATTTTATCGAAGGAGCCTTTACCGTAACGAGTTGTGAAAAAAATATGTAGGTAGCTTAGTGCTTACCTACTAGATTAATAACCAGAGCAGTTTTTCTACTGCTCTTTATCCTGTGCTTTTAACTGACTTTAAAATAGTGTAACAGTACTTCAGTAGTCCGCCGGCGGCTTACCCTTTCGGGTACCCCCTAAATGCTTTACCACACCTAAGACCCGAATCCTGGAAACCGATCGAATGGGGTATCTAATCGTTATATTGCTTAATAGTAGCAGATTAGTCACGACCCATCTGTAATTGTAATTGGATATGATTAGCTGCTTTCACCTACAGCTAAAACACATTGACTTCTCAGTTATTCTTCTTACTTATCAGTTATTTAAAAGGAAGAAAACGGCGTTACACGTTCACACATTTTCAAAACTTCAAAAAATTCGTATTAGATAAATTCATTTTACAAAATTTATGAAATGGTCAACAATATAATCATCAAATTAAATCGCCATCAGCCTCAGCCTTTAACCATGAAATCCAAGTATAGTTCAGGATCATGGGTCGAGCCAAATTGTTCCATTGGCGGCTTATTGTGGCGGACATTTTGATACAGCGCGGAATATCTCACATTGTTACACTTAAAATGGCCACCCTTTATTTAGCGCGCCAACTACTGTCGAAGCTATTCAGTACCCACAATTTAGGACCATTTGAATGTCATTGTCTGTTTAAAATGGCGAAATTGTTGTCTCGTGTTTGCATATTTTCATTTTATATTTAATGTTTGATATTGGAGATATGTTTTATAGCATGATTTTTCTAGGAGTGCCTAATGTGCAACATAAAACTGTTTCTATTCTGTCTGTTTGTTTACTTAAATCATTAGGTGTTTGTTTACTGCTTATTATATATTATTTACTTTTGTTATTTAATTTGACACTATGTTTATCGTTGCCTATATACACTAGCAATATAGGCATCACTTGCGCATCGCCATCTCCAAGGAAAGGGATAGAAGGTGGATAGGAAGGATAATAAGGAGAGGATAGATAAAGGGTTTGGGCCTCCGACGCTCTCACTCACCATACGAAACACAACGGTAGGAGGTCCTGCCATTGTTTCACGCTGATCTTTTGTGAGAGGGTTGTACTTCCCCTATCGAACCAGTCCATTCATGCTGGGATAAGCAAGGCTCTTAGACCAATTATGTCATTTGCAAAAATTAATTATCCCACAGGAACTATTTGGGATTAACTTTTTGGGAATTACAAGTATCGTATATGTATCCAGTGTCTTATCTACGAGTTTTCTCCAAATCCGCTCAATCGTTTAGATCGAATTTAGCATCCAAACATCTTTACAAACGTCTACCATTATAAAATCTTAAATATTATTTCTCTAGCCTTCTTTTCTGTCGGTCCGCGGGATCTTCCTTAATCCTTTATCAAACTTCATGGTTTATTTCCCCTCAATTTATGCTTATCGTGTCGGCTAATGACGAAAAATCTATCAACAACGGTCTAAATTTTAATTTAAGATATTTATATCATCTTGAAGAGGTCCTTTAATCGGCTAATGACGAAAAATCGATCAACAACGGTCTAAATTTTAATTTAAGATATTTATATCATCTTGAAGAGGTCCTTTAATGGATGCGTCGATTTTTCGATAGATATCGCATCGGATTCGATAAATATAATTCGGAATTGTTTATATTGCAGAATTCCGCAAGGGTTGACTAGTTCTACTAATATTATAGAATCGATAATTGCAATAATAACACAACCAACATACATTCGTTACCGTCAGAAGGACGCAGGATTTTCCAATGAATAAATTAACTTCTAATCCAAAGCCCACGTTTACTATACAGCAGCAAATTGAACATATTCATCGAAACGACACAGTTTCGACACTTGCTAAATTAAATTCCCGTATACTCAATTAATAGGCGTGATTAGTATTCCATTCTAATATCAAATG
The DNA here is from genome assembly GCA_948253155.1 of Leucoma salicis. Classification (NCBI taxonomy): domain Eukaryota; kingdom Metazoa; phylum Arthropoda; class Insecta; order Lepidoptera; family Erebidae; genus Leucoma; species Leucoma salicis. Next base: position 4,690,940 of record OX411812.1, read on the forward strand.
AAGTTTTTCTCCATTGAACAAGAAATTAAGAAAAATTAAAATTTTAATTGAACTCCCGTCCGTTAATTTTAATAGAATCCGTGTGGTGACGGACTAATAGTACAAGTGTCACCACCCCATCCTTTCCCGCGGGTAAGGCGACTAAGAGAAGTAAGCAATTATCATCCATTGCATTACTGGTAGTAGGGCTGGGTACTAAGTGAGAGTACTCACTTGCTATCGGGTCCGAGCGGGTCGGTACCACCATCTCCTGTGTGACCGGTCATGAAGCTCGTTAGTGTGTTTTGGCTGTAGCAGAAGATAGCCTTATTCTTTCATTTCACATCTGAGAAAGGAAATGGTGAGCAGCGGCTTGACAATACTCTCGGTATAGTTTAGTCCATAAGCGATGGTTACTATTTACCACCAGGTGGGCTATGGGTCGTCTGCTATCATAAGCAATAAAAAAAAAACTTACTGATGACCGGTGACCGGCCTTATATTTTGGGATCCCGAGAGAGTAGGAAGATTTTTTTAATTTTTAGGCGGGTAAAAATGTACCTAACCGCACATCCCGTCGTTCGGGTCAATGAACAGGGTAGTGTGGGGCCCTCACCCACTAAATAAACCCGCCGTGTGCCGTTTCTCCGCCTGTACTGGCAGACCACTGGAAATATGTTACATTACTTCAGTGGTGCCGTGTCGGGCCGGCTTTAGAATTGTCCCACCCCTCTCTACCCACGGGAGTCGTAAGAGCCGATTGAGGGAATACCGGGGGAGTGGGCAGCAGCACTCCCTCGAGTATTAACAACATACACTGCGATCGCCAACCCGCCTGCCAAGCGTGGCGATTACGGCATTATCCCCCATGTCGGGACCGCTCGTTGTGGCGTTCTCTTGGGGAGGCCTGTGTCCAGCAGTGGACTTTGAAAGGCTGATGGATGGATGGACGGACTTCAGTGGTTCCTCAACAGTCCTAGATATGTTCTTCATAGGAAATTGCACTCATGACAAACTGGCAGATCGCTAATAAATTATAAAAAAATTAATAAAAGCATATAGCCTATTGCAATCCACTGCTGGACATAGGCCTCTCCTATGTACAGCAGTGGATTGCAGTAGGCTGATAGATTGATTGAATAACTAATAACATTTTGCTAATTATTTCAATTCGTTATAACGAATGTACTACCGTGAATTATGAAATTAAATAACGTTTTCATTATGGTTTCTATCCTTTATGCAATTGATAAATATAGTTTCTCAACGGTCATACTGCAAGAGAACTATAATTATATAAAATACACTGCGTAGGTAATCAAGTGAATATTTTATAAATTCAATTACTGTTGAATGGTGGAGGTACTAAGTTAGCACTCTAGGAATTTCTACAATCTCTATGGTTCACTTAACTTTTTCTGAGGGCTAAGGCAAAACCACTTGAGAACATTATTTATAGTTTTTTTGCGTACAAACGGCTTCATCCAGTCAATAATTGCCATATATGTAAGTCTGCTTAATCGTCTTCACAAAAAACGATACACTATTTGCACTAACATCCAAGTATCAATTTTAACACAAAGTGTGAAATTGTCAAATCGAAAATAACAGTCACGAGCAGGATTTGAACCTGCATCTCCTGGATCTCCTGGTCCAGATGATCGATGGTTCAGCAATCGTGGCAATTGCTCAAGACTGCTAATTTCGATAACACATTCATACTTAACGTCTCTGAATTGGTAAAACATCTAGACGGTATCCAGGAGATGCATGTTCAAATCCGCTCGTGACTCGTAGTGTTATTCAAAATTTTGCTTTATCTATATAGTTAATTTTGATATGTTATTTAAAGTTGTACGCCTTTTATTCTATGTAGTATGAATGAAATATACATGAGTGTGGGAGGGTCAAGCCTAGTTATTCATGGCGGAGTTCAATTGTTTTTTTTCTTGAAATGAATCCGAATTGTACGGTTTTCTAGTAAGCGATAATTATAATTTACACGTGGATTTATAAACAAAATAGAAGCTCAGATATGAATTACGGTAACAAGGTGTGCTTGTTCAACAAAGAGACGCCCCGAGCGGCTTTCATTACGCCAGTGCAAGCGTAATGATACACCGCAGCTTCACGACCTTTGCTCGGAGGCAATCCTTGCTAATAATTGCTGTGTTATAAATACTCATAAAGATCTGATTTAGTGTTATTTGAAGTAGTAATGAAATATTACTACGAGCTTTAACGGCAAATAATAAAAATGCAGACTTCCAATGTTGGATGTGATGGGTCCGATACCCGCAGGTCAATTTTGTGCTATAGATAGAGGTGGACCCAGAGAGGGAGTCATGGAGGACATGATTTCATAGGACTGGGGTCTGATACTGATAATTTATTTATTCTCGTGGATAAATTTAATAAATTAAAAGTCTTTGTGTCATGGCAAAGATATATCTACGCGTTATGACATATCAAATCAAATGAAATACTCTTTATTGCACATTACACCAACAATAAAAAAAATGGACAAATATAACAATGAACAATTTGGCGGTCTTATTGCATGCTGGAATTTCTTCCAGACAACCATGGTATGGACAGGTAAAAAGTTAAACATTTAAAAGGCACTTGTAGCACTCCATTAGGTGTATCTAATATATGACTAAATATTGTTAGGCTTGACTTTATGTAATTTTATGCTTTGATCGCCTTTTTAGTACGAATACTACGTGGACGGCCAGATGTTTTTCTGTCACAAACAGAGGACGTTTAATTGTATCTATCAATAGCTCGGTCCACATATTTTGGCCACGACTTCGTTTTAGGTGATCCATACGTAAAGTCCAATTTTGAGTTACTTTTTCAAGCATATCGGCTGGTATATCACCGATAACAGGTGTGATGTTGTCTTCTAGTACTTGGATTGATGCTGGACGGTTTATCTACATAAATAAGAGATTTTACGTACCTCCACAAAAAAAATCCATCGGCGTCAAATCACACGATCAAGGCGGTCAAAATTAACTAGTCCAAATCCAGAAATGCATTGCTCACCAAATTCATTTATAACAGAACACTGATTTTGATAATAAAATTTAGTGATTTGTAAGCGTTGTTCGCCATAATGAATGGCCATGAAAACTAAATAACTTTAATTTTGACACATGGCACGAAACACGCGTTATCTGCCAAAACCAGTGCGCTGAAAAACCTTAAAAAATCACCCTATTATTATAAGGCTGTAACAGAGCTATTTCTGTACATTTGAGATAAATAGAATCTATTTAGAATTTTTGTCTGTTTGTTTATTCGAGCAACACGCACAAAATTTACTGAACGGGTGTTGCTCTTGGTTGGACTTGGCTCGGGCTACTATATTGGAAACCTGGGATATAACGTAATGACTAGCTTTTGGCTACGACGGAGTCACGGGCTAGTATTATTATAAATGAACTATAAAAAAATTAAACCATATAAAATTATATACAAACAGGAACAATTCCTTAATTATTCTGTAAATGTTATATACTTATAAAGGAAATGGCGGTTGCTTATGTTTTTTCTAAAAAAAAAATAGTAATTAAAAATTTGTTGTATAATAGTTAAATAGCCTTTGGTATTTTGTAGTTAAATCCTAACTAAAACTCTCAAAAAAATATTTATATATCTATACTATTATAAAACTGTAACAGAGCTGTGTCTGTAAAACATTCAAGATATTTGAGAAAAAACTACTGTAATAGGCTATACAGGCGTGTCTAAACACAAAACAATTTTTTTTAGATTTTTTGTCTGTTTATCTGTTTGTCTGTTTGTTTGTTCGCGCATCACACAAAAACTACTGAACGGTTTTTTAATGCAACTTTTTTTATTTGAAAGGCCTTGATTAGATTTAAAAACTGGTATAAATTTTATCCCGCTACTATATCGGGAACCTGAGATATAACCAAAAAAACTAGAAAATTATTTAAACTAGAATTTTTTGTAGATTTTATTTAAAAGAACGACTAGATGGATTTTAATGCAACTTTTTTTATTTGAAAGACTTTGATTTGACTTAAAAACTGGTAGACATTTTATCCCGCTACTATATCGGGAACCTGAGATATAACCGAAAAGCTAGCTTTTGGCTGCGGCGAAGCCGCTGGCAAAGGCTAGTATATCATAATTTCATAAAATATAGAACTTAAATGCAATATATTGGTGCATTCCATAAAATATATAAAACAAACACACATGCATTTTACATTCGTACACATGTCTTCTGTATCGCAGCGACACGACAAGATAAGCATGAGATGCAGATGTGATAACGGCTGTACGATCGTATCTTATAGTCTAATATCCCAGAGGATCCAAACCTTCGTCATTTCTACAAAATAAGTTGTTATTTTTATATATATTAACACTTTACATACTCTACCATTTACCAGAACACAAATTGCGAAAATGTGGCATAGATAATGACAGCTATGAGCAGGGTTTTCGCGCTTCCTGGAGTACCTTTCCTAACGCTCTTTTAGCTCATAGTGATAGATAATCATTAAATAGTAGTTAGGATTCGATATCATAATTTTTTTTGTTACAAAATTTAAATCTACCTATGTTGTGCATAACACAAGTGATAACCTTATGAAAATCCGGGTTTCATAAGTAACTAAGCAACCCTATTTTATAGAATTGTTTTAAGCCTGCAAACTTCCGTTTGATGGATCTTAGCCTATTTATTACTTCTAAGCAAATACCTACTTAGTACCTATGTTATGATAATTACTGGAAATAATTAAAAGCACTCCGATGTGTGCATATTAATGTGTGAATGCTATGCTACTATCAGTTTTCTTTGAGCTATAAGATATTAAATTTATCTAAACTAGATGATCTGGATCTGTGTGGGCGCTGAAATGAGTTAAATAACCTTTTTAAACTAAACTTAGCGAATTGGACAGAGATGGGCTACCTCTTGTCCCAACATAGTGAACTAACTTGTATTGTTTTATTTATAAAACTATTTCTCTATAGGACGAAAGCATTAATGATAAAATATAAAGCAGTGTGACATTATTTAACATATTTTTTAGAATAAGCTAAGTGTCTTCATATAATTTTATACGGGCAGTTTTAAAATGTATTCCGTCAGATGGACTCGCCTAAAGTATCTTTATCGTGAACTCGAACTAAGGAGATTCGATTGTTGATAACACACCGATCTCGATGCGATAACGTCGCTCGCTACATATGTTAGAGCTAACATTATAAAGTAGCACTTATATGGTGCGTGTAACCGAACGTAGGTAGTTTATGATTCGCATGTTCCATGTTATGGCGGGAGGTACATGCTTGTTCGAAATTTGAAAATATATCTTCATATATTATATTTAATACATTTCATATGTATTGAAACGGACAATATTTATTTTCTAACTCCTTGAAATTATGATATTTTGTATTTTTCTACTTTACAATCAAAATAATTTTATTTTAAACCAAAACATAGATAACTAACGTATTTAACAAATTTTCACTGACAAACATTTTTAAATCTTTATTTGTTTTTAATTTTGCAAAATGGCAATACGGCGGAGTAATTAGATTAGATATTGAGCGTTCTGGGTTTGAATCCCATACGGAACAACTCTTTTTGTGATCTACAAATGGTTGTCCTGTATCTGAATGTAAGTTTACTTCGATACAAGGATTATTCTTTAGTGCAAGGTTTATTTAAAGTTATCTTTTAAAAAAACAAACTCTTCAGGGGGATAATATATACCTGTTTTAAGTCTAATCCAAAGCTATCAAACAATAAAACTGACATCAAAATGGATTCAGCAGTTTTTGCGAGATGAGTGAAAATAAAGTCAAAATTCTAAAAAAAATTTTTTTTGGTTTCTGACACGTCTAGTTAACATTTATTTTTACTCAATTATATCTTACGTACAGACCCAACTCCGTTACAGTTTGGCCTTGGTATAATTGTCATATTACTACTATAAAACTGTCAGATATTTACACGAATGTTACAAATTATGAGATAAACCTAGTTTTTCGGAATATATCTCGTTTACGTGATTTTCTTCCCATAATTTACGTTCATAGCATCATTGTCACAGGTAAAGGGCTAGACATAAAAACTGTTACATTATATGTTTTATCCCACTACTGCACTCATAGCAACGGATACACTCATAGTTATATTCTCATAGCAACGGGCAATGTATAGATAACGGTATAACTTAAATACAATAAATTAATTTAAATATAATTGTAGATAAGTCATGACTCAGTCAAGATCTAAATCGACTTCCCCTCTAGGCCCCTCGTTAAGAACAGGCACGATTTATAAACAGGCGTTTTAATTACGTTGACAGTTCGAACAGATGATAATCATGTCATTATTGTAAATAATAAATCAGAAATAAATAGCTGTAAATAGAGTACATGCTTAATAAGAGTTCGGACTTCACGAAGTATGCATCTTAATGATAGGTATATGAATATAATGAAGTGACCGCGGCGCCGCCGCATCCATTGGCTAGTTTTTAGGTTATATCTCAGGTTGCCGATATAGTAGCGCGATAAAATGTATACCAATAGGTATTTAAGTCTAATTAAGAACTATCAAATAAAAAAAAACGGAGAATCCGTATACAAGATTTGCGTGATGCCCGAACAAACAAACAAACAAAAACTCTAAAAAAAATGTTTTGTGTTCAGAGACGCCTAAATAGTCGATTACGTTATTTTTTTCTCAAATATCTTAAAGGCATAGCTCTGTTACAGCTTTATAATAGTACCTATAGATCCAAGCAATCCTCAAATATCTCTTATCTATCTTAAAATATATTTAGACAATGAGCGATTGGTTATGAAGATATACAATGCGACAGTGAAAGGATGTACTTATAGGAGGAAACCGAGACTAACCTACCTAGTCAAGAGTCTCCGAAACCAACGTACTTATATAAAAAAAACGTTGCAAGTCTTTTCGCACTCTATCCTTTCTACTTACCCTACAAGAGAAATGGCAACATAATAAGCAAGTAATTAAAAACCCAATACAGTTTTGCGACCCGCGATCAGGGATTTCATACCGAGACCTCGTGATATGTAGTTGCATACACTACCGTTACAAATATTAATGCTAGTTTTTCACCCTAAGGCTTGGGATGGTACACAGAGATAAAGTAGCCACTAGTGGCAGGTTATCACGAACTAACGCGCCCGCGGCTGTGTGTAGCAGCCCTAATAATGGCTTTTATAAATACAACTTACACAAGAGCCTTCACTAACGCTAGCTGTAATTAAATTTTATTTGCTTTGATGTTTTATTTATTTACTTATTAAGGTACATCAACAATATACATATATAATTTTCACAGGATTTGTAGGCAACATATAAGATTTTTCTAATATGCATATCTGTTAAAGACGTACACAACATTCATTGTTTAACTACACAAATGGTTTTACAATTAAAGATTAGTAGTTAAAAAAGAAGAAACATGCAAATAAGGTTAGGAAAAATATTGTACAAAATAAAAAATTACAACGAACCACTGAATGTTTTGATTTATTATTTTTGTGTACTGCACATTTTTCAAATAGGGATAATTTTTTGTGCATATAATTAGATATAAAAGTGGCGTATAGACGTACGACTACTTATATTAACTACGCAGACGAACTTGTGGGTAGCAGCTAGTAAATGAATGCTACATATTGCGTGGTGGATTAGGCACTGACCTCCGGAGTGGAGTGCTGTGGGTTCGTTTACTATCCATCTATCCATCCATCAGCCTTTTAACGTCCACTGCTGGACTTAGGCCTTCCCAAGAATGGGGGATAGTGCCGTAAACGCCACGCTTGGCAGGCGGGTTGGCGATCGCAGTGGATATTGTTAATACTCGAAGGAGTGCTGCTGCCCACTTCCACGTACGACTCCCATAGGTGGAGAGGGGTGGGGCAATTCTAAAGCCGGCCCCACACGGCTCGTTTACCATAGTATATACTATACTGTATACAGGACAATTATTTTTAAACAAGCTTTTATTAGCTTCATACGTACGTAAGTGTGTATGTAACGGACTCTTCGAACGTGATTTTCAACCACTTCAAAACGTCAGATGGATTTGAAATTTTGCACACTTATCAAGGACCGATGACAATGCAATAATTTGAGAAGTTTATCAGTTAAATAACAGTACTCTTGATCCTATTTTGAGACTAAAAAGAAGACAATAATTTTAAAAAACTAAAATAACACGGCCCTGTGGGCCCGGCTTTAGAGTTGTTCCACCCCTCTCTACCCACGGGAGTCTTAAGAGCCGACTGTGGGAATACCAGGGGAGTGGGCAGCAGCACTCCCTCGAGTATTAACAACATTCACTGCGATCGCCAACCCCCAAGCGTGGTGATTACGGCATTGTCCCCCGTGACGGAACCGCTCGTTGTGTGTTCTCTTGGGGAGGCCTATGTCCAGCAGTAGACGTTGAAAGGCTGATGGATGGATGGATGGAAAATAACACGAGGTGCTTGAAATCAAATATTACAAATAGTTCACTTATATTTTATTATAAAGCACCCCACGCTTTTTTACAATCATTATTTATTGTAATATTATTTACTACTTTTTAGTTCAACTAACTATTTAAAGCGTGTTATTTTAGTTTTTAAAACTATAATCTATACTATTATAAAGCTGTAACATAGGTATGTCTGTACATTTAAGATATTTTAGAAAAAGTTACTGTACCTAATAGGCTATATGTTTAAACACAAAACGTTTTTTTTAGATTTTTGCTATGTTTATCTGTTTGTTTGTTCGCGCATCACGCAAAAACTAGTGGACGGATTTTGATGCAACTTTTTTATTTGATAGCTCTTGATTAGACTTAACAAGTGGTATTTTTTCCGCTACTATATCGGGAACCTGAGATATAACGTAAAAACTAGCATTTGGCTGCGGCGGTGCCGCGGGCAAAGGCTAGTTTATTTCTATATTCATACTACGCGGATGTCAAACAAGCATACGGCCCACCCTTATAGTAAGCGGTCACGGTAGCGTATAGACGCTAGCAATATCAGAGAAAGGGATATGAGGTGGAGAGGAAGGATAAAATGGAGGATAAGGGCTATTGAGTCTCTGGTACTCTCGCTCGCCATACGAAATACAATTGTAGAAGTACCTATCGCTGTTTCACGCTGATTTTCTGTGAGAGAGTGGTACTACCCCGATCAAGTCTTTCATTCAAGGACAAGCGAGGTTCTACCAATAAAAAAATGAGATGTCTCGGGACGTCTGCCAGATGTGAAAACATCGAAATTATTTTGTAGAAATAATGAGTAGAAATAAAATGATCATAACTCTTGTGCTAGTATAAAATTATGAGTTGTCTAAAATAACGGAAATTAACACAAAGGCATTGACTTTATAAGTAAGTGTGAATATATCCTATTACATAATAAATGAGAATATTGTTCAGGTCTTATATAATTCTTGGTAAGCGCCCTCTTTCCATCCATAGACAAATTAAATCTGTTATTGGTTTATTGATTGACATTATACTTCCTAGTAATATGCTTTTGTCAATAGATCACGTTAAAAACAATTACATAAATCGTTGCCACGCTAACAGCGGTCTTACCCTCCCTCCGCATTAGATGTTTCACATCAATAAAACAATTTTTTGAGTATAGTTATATCGTGATTAGGTGTCCTTTCCGTTAATTATAAGTTTGTATAATCACTGCGAAGAAAATTCTTTTATACATTAGAAATTAACATAAACCGAAGGCAGCTCCGTTGCTATCGGCTATAGAGCGAGCTATTCACCATCGACAGGTGAACTTAACCAGAGGCAATAAGATACTGGTATCGGACACTGCTTCAAATTTATCCTGAACACTGCGCTACTACTTATCCTGTGGACCTTTGCTACTAATGGCGGCTAATTATTATTTATCGCCTGCATTCAAAGTCAGTAAATTTATACAGAAATTGTTACCCATTTATGAACGTATATTTTACTTGTGTCAAAGTATTCTGAATTTTTGTTACTGATTACTGAGCTAAAAAATCTTTTCATAGGTAACATACCAATCAAGATCATCGCCCTACTTGTTTGTCATGAGCAAAATCGGACGAGTCTGACATTAGTTCCGAAAATAGAAGACCAATTACTTGATACATGAAGCAAGACCAATAATAGGCCTTGCTCGTTTACTCACGACTAATTTCAGTATTTTTTATTTTAGACTTGTCCTTGTTGTGACGGATTAAGATTACGATATGTCACCACCCCTTACTTGCCCGCGGGTGTCGTAAAAACCGACTAAGGGAGCACCAGAGAAATGGGCAGCAGCATACTCCTGGGAAACGTTTAACACCATTCTGCAATCGCCAACCCGCCTGCCAAACGTGGCGATTATGGCATTTCCTCCCCTTCGTGGGGAGGCCCATGTCCAGCAGTGGACGTTTATGGGCTGATGGATGGATGGAATTTTAGGCTATGTGGTCCTTTTGTATTCATAACCCATTTCTGTCCTATTAACTCACGGATCTTTTTCTTTTATTGCTAAAGGTGGCAGATGAGCCTCGGCTCACCTGATGGTAAGTGATAACCGTCCCTCATGAACTATACCAAGAGTATTGTCAAGCCGCCGCGCACCATTTCAGATATTAAATGAGAGAATAAATATCTTCTGCTACAGCCAAAACACACTGACGTGCTTTACGACCAGTCACACAGGAGACGGTGGTACCGACCCGTTCGGGCCCGATAGCAAGTGAGTACTCTCACTTGGTACCCAGCCCTACCACCAGTAGGTAATGCAATGTGTGATAATTGCTTACTTACCTTAGTAGCTTTGTACAACACCCGCACGGGTGGTGACACTTTTATTCTTCTCAAAGTGGTGGATTTAGGCCATACTCCACGCTGGCCCAATGCGTTTTGGTAGAGTACACAAAGTGTAGCTAAAATCTCTCAGGCATGCAGGTTGCCTCACGATTTTTTTCTTCATCAAGCAGTAATAAAATGTACACAAACACACACAATTTCAAAAAAAAACTAGACGTCACGGGACGTCTAGCAGATGTGAAAACATCGAAATTATTTTGTAGAAATAAAATGATAATATTTAGATATTTTTATATATATTTGTTAGCATTTGACATGCTTAGCACTATACATTAAACACAAAGTGAAAAATGTGAAATCGAAAATAACAGTCAGGAGCAGGATTTGAACCTGCATCTTCTGGATACCGTCCAGATGCTTTACCAATTCAGCAATCCTGACAATTGCTCCTGACTGCTAATTTCGATAACACATCATACTTAACGTCTTTGGGTGACGCCTGCGCCATCTGTCGGAAGTATTTTCATACATTATACCGACCAGGTAAACTTAATTTTACAATTAAGATTTTACCTAATAATGACGGAAACCCTTTAAATATTTAGATATTTTTATATATATTTTTTAGCATTTGACATGCTTAGCACTATACATTAAACACAAAGTGAAAAATGTGAAATCGAAAATAACAGTCAGGAGCAGGATTTGAACCTGCATCTTCTGGATACCGTCCAGATGCTTTATCAATTGGTATCAATTGGTATCAATTGGTAAAGCATCTGGACGGTATCCAGAAGATGCAGGTTCAAATCCTGCTCCTGACTGTTATTTTCGATTTCACATTTTTCACTTTGTGTTTAATAAAATGATAACTTGACAAAGTACTCTTTAAGACGAATCAAACGAGTGTAAACTCGATAGGGTTGCGTAGTTTCATTACAGAGTTACTGTGGCCACCTTCCACCCTGGATTTCATCTAGAGACAAAGTACTCGTCAAGACAAATCATACGAGCCCACACTCGATGGAGTTATGTCGTTTTATAGCGGAGTTCCTATGACCACCTTCTAGCTCCATTATCAGACCCTGGATACCATCTATGACTGAAGTTCTAGTCAGGACATTTCAAACGAGCCCTAACTCGACGGGGTTGCGTCATTTCATTATAGAGTTACTGTGGCCACCTTCCAGCTTCATCATCAGCCCCTGGATACCATCTAGACACAAAGTACTCGGCAAGACGAATCACACGAGTCCAACTCGATGGGGTTGCGCCGTTTCATTATAGAGTTCCTATGTCCACCTTCCAGCTCCATCATCAGATCAGCTCCATGTCATCATAACATGCATTGTTACGTGATAGTGTATGTGTGTAAAATTTCAGCTCAATCGGAAACCGGGAAGTGTGTCAAATTTAACTTGCAAGATTTAAACGGGATAAGTAGGTACAATAAAAGCGTCGCCACACTAACAGCCGATTTTACCCTCCCTCCGCATTAGATGTTTCACATCAAAAATCGAAAATTTTGAGGTTTGCGTGCCTTGGATCGTTGGACCTTAGATTGGAAATCCACCACCACTATGTACACAATCCTTTGTTTTACCGCAAGGTTATCAGCGCACTAACATAACTATTACTATATTAACATTGTAACGTTTTCTCTTTTTGTTATCGCTGTAAAAGTGCACTTACGCATTCCCCGCGTCGGCATATTCCACAGGTGACCTAGCGCCCCAGAAAGGGCGTATGTGTGCCTCGCCGGATGCTAAAAGGTAAGTTGCGCCCGGAATATCAAGTAAAACCGGCTGCCCTTTCTACGCTTACTAGCTAGGCGCCGGGTGGTCTTCTTGTGACATTACTCCGACGCCCCAGGCGGATAGCTTACTGGCGATGCTCTATCGTCATCAAGTCAGTAGAAGGAAGTGATCGTAACGCCGCACGCTCCCATAAAATTACTTCGTCCCTGGCTGCGTCACCGGATGTAGAGGCCAAGATGGAGTTTTTTTTTAATGGTAATGATAGTAGACGAGCCACGGCCCCCCTGATGGTAAGATATGAAATGAAACAATACGGGCACCATACAGTGTCATGGAGCACAAGATAACGCTTTAGAACGGGTGGCAAGGTGAGCCTGGTTCTTCAGTGTTCGACAGAAGCCTACTCAAGACCGAGGCAGAATTGACGACCCTAGAGGTAAGCTCGGCAAAGTACGGCTCGGATAGTCACATTCTTTCGACATGCAGGATATGGGCCTGCACAGTCACAGCAATCCCCTGCCAATTTACGAGTTTAATTAAATGCATATGACCAAAGCTAGCTACTAAAACGCTAAATAGTAAAGATTAAACAGCCTTAGTAAAATATCGAAACATCGGGACTAAAATAGGTGCGATCTGGACTAATATATACAAAATAGAGTTCGTAGCCTAGATGTGCATTTACAGTTCCAACGATTCGCAAGGTTAAGCGACTTTTACCCAGTTGGCATCAGATGGGTGATCAAAACATGACACCTTTGCGGACACCTTACCTCCTCTGTGCTTAGGAAGGCGAATGAGTGAAGAATGAGTGAGTGAAGCAATGAGTCCCGGCTGTCAAATAGCATCCTGGCAGTTGTTACAGGTTGTCAGAGTCCTGAATAAAAAATTTGACCCCAGTCTTGTTTGCCTCTGTGGTGCAGTGGTAGTGTGAGCGACTGCTGATAATGAGGTCTCGGGTTCGATTTCCGGGACGGGCAGTGGTGTTGAGCTTTTTCGTAAAAAGAAAAATTCTCACTAGCAGTCCGGAGTTTGGAAATGAGCCCGGTATACGGGCTTAGACATAGCTGGCGAACCGTGGGTATGTTATTACACACCCACGGTAGACGTAATCACCTTTGCCTGCCGCTTCGGGGAATACAGGCGTGATGCTGTGTTTTGCTTTTTGTTTTCTTGTTCTAAAGTCACCAGTTGTCCCCTTAGTTGGGTCGTGCGCGATCTCCAGGCAGTCTCTCTAAATACCAATGTGATAGATCAGCTAAAACTGAACAGTTCAAAAACCCACCTCAACAAAGGTTGAAATAAGGGAGATGGGAGTTTGAATGATTTAAAACATAGTCACTTTTGACTAGAACTACTCACAGACATTCATTTTCCACAAAGATAAATTTTCAGAACCTTAAAATTGATCTAGTATTTTACGCATCATCAATACTAGTTAGATATTCTGTGAAAGGAACCATCGGCTAATTGGCTTTTAATCTGCATTGCGCACGCTACAATGACTCTGTATCGTTTGATAATAATGTCGGATGTACTATCCGATTACCTTAAAAATAACTGTCGGTAAACTATCTCTTAAGAGCTAATCAGTACAGCGCTTTACTACAGGCGCACAATAGTCGATTATTTAGTCGATTATATGAGCTTTAGTTCACTCCAAATTTTTTGAGATTTATGACTACTACTCTACTACTATCAAGTTAAAATAAATATTTAGTAAACCAGCTGTCTAAAATCATAATATACCGAGTCTAAATGACATCATACCGATAACTCCAGGCAAACATGTCACCAAATAACTAATAATTTTTCATATGCCCCATACCATTTTCGTCGACAACGACGCAATTTTTTAGCGGCCATCGAATCATTAACAACGCGACTAAAAACATGACGAAGGTTTCAATCCATTGTAGTTTTTTAGAGTGAATCAGTGATTAACGCAGCGCTGTAGTGTAATATAATGTTACACTGCAGCATCATTGCTGAATGGAGGCCTTGTTGTCACTTTGTGATAATACCAGACATATTTGTATTATTACGGGTTTATTTTCTGTAAGGTGACAATACAAAATAGTTTACTTTCTTTCTTTTCTTTCTATTAATGGGTTTATCACATAAAATCCAATTTTGATAGAACAATATGCTTAACGATTTTATATCGCATTATATAAAATGAAAAATAAATGGCAATTTTCATGAAAAAACCATGGCAAATTTCCATCACTTAGAATCGAGGCTTAGAATCGAGTACTGAACCATCAATAACGGTACGATAACTTTTTCTTCGTTGGAATCAATTAACACAAAGTTTCAAAATGTGAAATTGAAAATAACAGTTACGAGCATAATTTGAACCTGCATCTCCTGGATACCGTCCAGATGCTTTGCCAATTTAGCCATCGTCACAATTGCTCGAGACTGCGAATTTCGATAACACATTTTTTGTTCTTAACGTCTTAGGTGACGCTCGATGAAACTATAGGTCTACAAAGTTTGTAGAGAGGGATTTAGGTAGAGTTAATCGAGTGTGGGCTTCATGACGGCATGTGAAATCTGCCAAGGCTTCACAAGCCGTCAAGAAAATCTCACAGACATACAGGTTTCCTCATGGTATTTACTTTCATCGAGCAGAAGTATTTTGTAAACAAATACACTAATATTCACGGATATTTCACACAACGTCCTCTGGTCCCAAACTAAACTTAATGCTTGTGCTATGGGTGCCAAGGGTGTTCATCACACAAATAATAATGTTCTGAGTGGGAATCGAACCCACGATCTCGTGCGCGGAAGTCGGTTACACTACCGACTACACCACGAGGCCCGTCCCCATATACACATAAGGTGATTAAAACTACGCCATTTCTCCAATTAGAACTTGTACAAAAAAGTTGTTCGTAAACTCCGATCCTCATAAATCAGGTGCACCCGATACTCAGTGGCCGATTCTCTAATCAAGCTCTTAGCTGCCCGCCCATTAAGGGCTGCAGATAATTGTAAACATCGCTAAATAAATATAGCGAGCTTGTCACGAAGACATTAGCCTCCATTTCAGATTAGATTAAACGTACGATTTGGTTAGCAATACTACTCATGTTTATATTCGACACGCCATTGAAGATAATGTTTGCCTTTGATGGATAACTCGTGACTTGTTACACATAGAATAACGCAGAAAACTTAAGCTAGAAGTACTACCGCGTAATTATGTCGTCTATGTTTTCTAAAACTGAATTTAGAATAAATTGTTTATGTAAAACGAATTTATGTAAAATTGTAAAGTGGAATGCATGGCGCATTCGAACGCGAGATACGAACCTGAAAGATATTCCATACTATACCACATACGAGTACTTACACGCTCAAGAGAAAAAAAATAACAAAGGCAGTCATGAGGACTGCAGACAAATGTGAAAACTTAAAAAAAAAAAAAACATTCCAAAGTGATAATAGTTTTGTTTTTTTTTATTTATCTAAATAGATCTCATGGATATGTAATTTATGTAACTTATAAATTCATAATATGGATGGACAGTATTTAGTACGATTATTGTTTCGATACATGGCGTTGTATATGTATTCTGTGTATAGCACGTCGGTGACGCGAGCTCATTAGATTTTACCCGTCTAAGGGCAGATTCGACCAAACTCGAATAACTAACAAGAATAACTATACCGAGAATAATTCCACAATTTTATTCTTTAAATAATCAACAGTCGTTTTTCCACGCAATCTGACGTATAGATATACTTGGAATAGCTATTCGCGAATAGCGAATACCCGGCAAAAAGAAGTTGTTCTACAATGGGGACGGTGTATAGCATAACTCATCTCGACTCTTATTTGTCGTATTATAGCGTGGAAAAGTAGCTGTCACTGTATAGTTTAAAAGTTTCATATTAAATTGACAGCATAAAAAATATTACGCAAATGGCGTTTTATTCTTGGATTAACTCCTTATTCGATGCTTATCGGTGGTATAGTGACTATTCCCGAATAGGCTCGCTATTCTTTGAATTGTTGTTGGTAAAACGTAAAATTGATTTATTCTCGAGTAAGTAGCGATTTATTCTAGGAAAAACTTTATTCTTGTTTGGTCGAATCCGCCCTAAATCTACTACACACATTATATAAAAATCTAAAAATACAAAATAATAAAATTATAGCAATGCAAGATATGGCTTTTATACGTAGTCGTGTTCTATCATTGACCACATCGTTTCTTCATAATGGATTTCGCGATGAACATTAGTATTCTTACTAAAGCCGGCTCACCCAAGATGAAACAAACTCCTAAACGACTCTACACGGTTATTAGACACTATTACCATTAAGTGAGATAGTGGTTGTCTAAACCACCTTTCTAATCCTTACTTTTCTACTCATATTAACTACTACATTCGATCCGCGACTTTGTCTACATGTGCTACGAAATATAAACACTCTACGGAACATTTACTATCTGTATTAAAACAATCTATCTTACAGGAACCGTCTAATTTTCTACGATATAAAGCCTATGTTCTATTCTCATCATTATGTGTAGCGACATCTATCTCACCACATACAAACAACTAAAAACTGACGTACATCGCGATATCAAAGTTATCGAGCGATTGTACATATACAAGAACCCGACAAACAACCGTTGGGCAGTAGCCCACCAAACACAACACCCGTCTGGTCGGAAGATCCTCCCTTTTCAATGGTGGATGAGGAACTTTACACCCTGTTCCTCTCACCCCCAAATATGTAAGCATAATTTCACCATTGTTTTAGTAGTTACGGTGTAAAATCGTGACAAACATACAAAACAAATACTCACTTTCTCATTAAGGACGTAAGATTAGTATGGGTAAATGTAAAAAGAAAAATGTCTGTTATTTTTCAACGCCTAAAACCGCTGAGCGAGTAAGCATCTTGAGAAAGGACAAAAGCTTAGAATTCCAGTTTTAAGGTCCAAGTTTGAGACGGGCCGCAGATTGCAGCCGCAGGCGGAATAGCAGCCTGCGGCTGCAGTCAACCGCATTACTGCCTGCGGTCGCGGCCTATTTCGAGATGGATTGCAAATCGCATATGTCGTGGCTGTAGGCAAATAGCTTTGTGCGAGCCACTTGTAAGAGCTCTGCAGTCCCCGTCACCACTAGTCCTGCGGTCGCACGCTGCAGTGCCGCTGTCGGAATCGTTTTCATGGAAATTCCTAGGAAATTCATATAGAAACCAGTAGAGTCGCTTGCAGTTTGCGATTGCAGTCCATCGTGTCTTGTACCTATATTGGCAAATAAAAAAGGTTAGATGTGATTTAGAAAGTAAAAACTTCAAATGCGTTTTTGAAGTGAAAACTTCTTTATCTTCAGTATATACTCTTTGCTTTAGGCGCGTTGAGCACTTTGTGGGTGAACAAAAATCATAGAACTCGCGTCATCGTCACCGAACGCTTTGGTCCAATGACGTGTTAACGATAACACTTATATCTGTTCCCATTAGTATAACTTATTGCGCTGGGCCAGCCGTGAATGCAGAAATGAATAATTTAAATATTTATTTTTTTATGAATTAATGAATAATTTTGATTTACAAGTTTTAATTTAAGATCAAACAATTATTTTGGATATCCAAAAATAACAACTGTATTCACTTTTGTCAGCAGTCCTCAATCCTCATGACTGCTTTGAATGTTTTTTTCGTCAGAATAAAAAAGACTAATTTATATAAATAAGGCAGAACCTTAGCAGTAGAAAGATACCTAAATAATAAGCGCACACGTCACACAATCAATCACAGTAAACCAAACAAGAAGTGGCCGTAGGAGTGACACGCGGGAGCGGCGCGTGCGCAAGTGGGCGGGGTTAACAAGCTGAACTAAGCGACAACTATAATGACAAGTGATTGATTTTCAATAAGCAACAACGAGTCTTCGACCCGCTACTTTCGTTTAAACTTATAATTTTCCCTTAAATGCTTGTTAGTCTAGTATATAAGATTAACTTCTAACTGCGAGATTCTGCGTTTGAATCTCGGATTTTTGCCTAGTGGGAGCGAAACATAAATCACGTCATTGCAATTTAGATAATTGAATTGTAAATTAGTTGAAAATTAGATTTTAACTAAAAATCTTCATTGCGTTCCCAATATTACTAGTGTATATTAGTTATAGGTCGTGTGGGGCCGGCTTTAGAATTGTCCCACCCCTCTCTACCCACGGGAGTCGTAAGAGCCGACTGAGGGAATACCGGGGGAATGGGCAACAGCACTCCCTCGAGTATTAACAACATCCACTGCGATCGCCAACCCGCCTGCCAAGCGTGGCGATTACGGCATCATCCCCCATGACGGGACCGCTCGTTGTGGCGTTCTCTTGGGGAGGCCTATGACCAGCAGTGGACGTTGAAATTAGTTAAAATACTACCAGTGTTTGTTAGTTCCTCGAAGTATAATTCTACCTTCAATTCCACTAAGCCATCAGAGCAATTAAAAGTCTAGAAAATGCGTCATTACCTTTTAATTCACTGTGTGAAAGGTCAGCCCAATATTATTTTAGTTTTTATTAAATAGTATGTATGTGTTTAGTTTCTGTTCTTATAATTTGTTAAATTATATATTATTACTAGATGACGCGGCTTCTTGGAAGGGACGCAGGTTCGATTCCCGCTCGTACTAAAGTTTTCTTTTTCCTCATTCACAAATAATAATTTGTACTTTAAAGTAGCAGAGCAAGTTAAGTGCAAAAAATACAAATCAAAACGTGCTTATCAATATCAATCCAATCAATCTTCATCGTCTAATGTTTGAATTTAGATAGGTTATTAAATGAAACTTGCTTGTTATTCAAATGAATTAGAAAGAATGACAGTTGGTGTCATTTTGTCGCCTGTTGTTAGTCCCATAATACAAAAAAGCGATTCCCATAGAAATATAACCAATTTAGATTTTTTTTTAATTTTCATCTCTTTTTATGAGTTTTCCCTAAATTTTTATTGTTTAAACCACCCCTGCATTAAGCCGAACAATACAAAAAATAATTATTCAACACGGTCAAGCATTTTTGAGTTTTAGCGAGACCTAGTTACATTTTAATATTACTATATATTAATTATTAATATAATTATTTAGAATTGTCCCACCCCTCTCCACCCATGAGGGTCGTAAGACCCGACTGAGGGAATCCTGTGGGAGTGGGTAGCAGCACTCCCTCGAGTATTAACAACACCCACTGCGATCGCCAACCCGCCTGCCAAGCGTGGCGATTACGGCACTATCCCCCCACATGAGCGCACAGGACCGCTCGTTTCTTGGGGAAGCCTATGTCCAGCAGTGGACGTCGAAAGGCTGATGGATGGATGGATGGATGGACATTATTTTAAAGTAAGTTAAGTGAGTTGTGAGTGTGTGTGTGTGTGTGTGTGTGTGTGTGTGTGTGTGTTACATTAGGTGCTACAGAGGCTTTACTTCTTTTAGTTCCTTTTTTTTCATATTTTATTGATCATAGTGTATAAAGGTTTTCTGTTGAGAACCTGTAAGTTTTAAAATACACCACCTTTAATATGACCTTTGCGCTCTCTCCAGATCTAAAAATTTTGTTTTAGTAGAACCACCCCATATAGGTATGCAGTATATAACAATTGATTGCACTAATGAAATATATATTTGGTTAAGGATCTGAGGTGTAGTAGCGTGTCTTAATGTTTTAAAGATCCAAATAAATTTTCTGATTCTCGTCATAAGGAGTTTTAGGTGGCAAGTGCCAGGATAGCCGCTGGTCAATCACGACTCTAAGATATTTGGCATGCGTGATTTTTTGTATTTCTGTACATGTGCAATATCGATTATATAGACTAACTTTAGTTTAAATTTAGAGATATAACTGCTAAACTTAAACTAAAGTTTAAAATATGGTAAATAATCAAGTAAATATAAACTAACTAACTAACTTATCATCACGCCATTTGCCTTACGGGGTAGGCTGAGAGAACAGAGTGCCAAGAGGCTTTATTCTTGCATACGCCTCTCGCTTCCTCAACATTCATAACTCTCTTCATACACGCTCGCCGGTTTCGGAGCCTCCTGACTCCACCTTCCTTCAATACATGACCGATCCCGACCCCCCTGTACCTACATCCTTCCACTTTCGCATTGTATATCTTCTTAACCAGTCGCTCGTCCGGCATTCTTTCCACATATCCGAACCATTCCTTTTCGCATATTTACAACAATACTCTCTTTCATACCTACTCGCTCTCTTACGTCGTTGTTACGAATGCGGTCAGTCAGCCTTACTCCACAGATTCTCCGCAGAGATCGCATTTCGGCCACATTGATTTTACTCTCATGCTCCTTTTTGCATACCCAACTCTCGCTTCCATATGATAACGTTGGGACAAGCACTGCGCTGTGTATTGCGACACGTGCCCTCTGGCTGAGGTGATGACTGCCGAGAAGTTGTCCCAATGCTCAGTTCACTCTATTTCCCGCATTCACTCTTCTCTCTACATCAGTGGTGTACCTTCCATCCCGACTGAATCCACATCCAAGATATACAAATTCATCCACTTGTTCGAGCACACCATTTCCTATTGCTACTCTAACATCTGTTCTGGCTTCTTCTCTTTCAAAACCATTATATTGGTTTTGCTCACATTCATACGTAGGCCCCTTTTCTTACAATCTTCTGCCATTACGTCGATTAGGGTTTGCAGGTCAGTCGCAGACTGCGCTAATACGACCGCATCGTCTGCATATAGCATAGAGTTAACCACTGAGTCGCCTATCTGAACTCCCACATTCATTTTATTCAACCTTTGTAGACATTTATCCAGATATATGATAAACAGTCTGGCTGATAGAACGCAGCCCCGTTTAACGCCGATATTGACATCAAACCAGGGTGACATTCCATCATCCAGCCGCACACAAGCTCTGCAGACCATGTTGTTGGACTGCACTGCTGTAGCAGTCTACCGTTAATACCATACTCCGGGAAAATGCCCCAAAGTTCCTTTCGTACAACCGTGTCAAATGCTTTCTCTAAATCCACAAAACTGCAGAAAACCCTCTGGCCTACAGCCAGATGGTTCTCCACAATGTTGCGCAGAGAAAACACTTGATCCATGCATCCCCTTCCACACCTGAAACCTCCTTGTGCCTCACATAAAAATTCATCAGACACCATCCTCATTCTCCTTTCAATAATCTTACCATACACTTTGGCTGCCAAACTGGTCAAGCTTATGGCTCTGTAGTTTGCACAGTCATAACATGAACCCTTGTTTTTAAACAAGGGCACGGTGAATGCGCTTCTCTAGTCCTTGGGAACCATTCCTGAGCTCTAACATAGATTGAGAAGCATCAGGAAGGATTCCCAGGCACATGAGCCAAGCTTGATCATCTCAGCAGACACCATATCAATACCCGCTGCCTTACCATTTTTCAAACTTCTCATTGCCCATTCAACTTCATCCACACTAATGTCATCAGAAGGTTTCGGTCAGCCTTTCTTCTGCAATCATATTTGCTCTATCACGCTTCTCTTTCACTAAGGCTTTGGTGTCATTCTTACGTTGCTGGTATATTTCTTTCTTCTGCTCTTTCATACTTGCACTCAGGTTCAAAGAAGATACATAGTCCAGCCACGCTTTCTCCTTTTGGTCTACGGAAGCTGCTACTTGCGTATCCCACCATGCATCACCTTTAACTTTCCTATGCTTCTTTAAGCATCCACATACTTCTTTCGCTGTATCTACCATACTATCTTTCAATACTCTCTAGCATTCTCCTATGTCAGATCCCGGCTGACTTGCCATTGTTAGCCGTTCACGGACACCCTCTGCATACTTTGCTCTTACACTCTCTTCTTGCAACTTTTCAATCTTTATTCTTTCAAGCCCTCCGAAGTGGACACGCACTCACCAGTGTTTCCACTTTCTGAACAGACCACTAAATCTCGCAATAATGAGATAGTGGTCCGTGTCGACAGTGGGACCCCTGTAGACTCTTGTATCCAGCATTTTACTTCGGAGGCGACTATCTACCAGAGTTAAATCTATCATACTTCTCTGTTCATTCCTTCGCAATGTTTACAAATGGATGTCCTTATGTTGAAAAAATGTGTTTGACATAATAAGGTTTCTCTCTATACATACATCCGCAATGAGTCTACCTGCATCACACAGCGATGGCAATTTCTAAACGTATCATTCATAAACATTCGTTCAATTTGTTATTGTGTACATAGCATTGTTTAACCAAAGTAACATAATCGTATCGAGTAGGTACACGTAAGTAAAGTTAGCGCGTTCGTGCTGCCGACCAAATTGGTAATAGTGTAGTGTATAGTTGTCTCGATACGATTACTTAACGTAAACATTATGTGTTCGTGCTAGGGGTGCAGGTATTTACAGTTGCTTTACAACAATCTTTGTAGTAGTCAGTCAAGCCCCCACCAATGCTAAGATAAGCAAGACCATTTCATGTTTGTCATTTCTGATAATTAAACCCACAGAGAGTAACTAGTGTAGCAGTCGATTATTGTGAAATTGTTAGAGTAACTCAGTTCACAGTCGCTACCTGGCCAAGTAACCGCAATCCAAACTCCATACTTGCTGATCATTCTTACCTGTGTTGGGGACATGCACAGAGGAACTTTCAGCTTTTATAAAATAACGAAGGTCTAGCCATTGTTGGCTCTTGGGATATTATATTGTGCTCATTGTCATAATTTTAGGTGCAGTAGTGTCTCCGCATACGATCACGCGTTCACTAGCTTCTGCTAAATCCAGAACTTCCCTAACATTATCCCAGAACTTCTCTAGATCCGATGCCACCGAAGAGCCTACGGGAGCATAAGCTGTGACCATGAAGACCCTGGTCTGCCATCGCCATCTATTACTTTAATGCATGTAAATGCATTCCGATAGATGGCGTTGGTCGTAAAGACAAATGTTATAAGGAGATTGGGATGATCGAAAGATCTGTACGATAGCTCAGTGGCTTAGAGCACTTCCCCGGATTGGAAAAGACGCGGGTTCGATTCCCGCTCGTACAAAAAATCTCTTTTTCCTTATTCACAAATAATTTGTACTTTAAAAAGTGGCGGAGCATGTCAAATGCTAAAAAATATAGATCAAAAACTATTATGATTATATCTTCTTAATTTAATCAAATTTACGGGAGTTAATGACTATTTTACTAGGTATATATTTACATAATATAACGGCGCGAGTTTAAGATACTTTGGAAAATCCAAAACTGCACGCCTCATAATCTTAATTTTTCACAATAATATTGATTATTTGATAAGTAACCAATAATGTATTGGTTTTACTAAGTAGTTTTCAATAAATCACATAGATAGCGCTAATTTCAAAAAGTACTAATGTGGGTTTCATTTCTTGTACGCCATCTAGCGCTAATTTTAAGAAGTACTTCTATATTGCAAGGCGCCATCTGGCAATTAGTAAGAACAACAATCCATGAGTTTACATATATACCTGCATAAGTGCATATAATATATATAAACATGTAAAATTGAATAATTTATTAAACTGTAAACAAAAAAAATTTAAGAAAACAAAAAGACATCGCTAGTTTCCTTACAAAAAAAGCAATATTGTGGTTCTATATATACAATAGCAACTGAATACATCTAAAATTGCCACTTGCGACATCTAGGGCTGTATTTGTCAATATCTCTTTCACTTTAAAACAGCGACATCTATCAATAGAAAATTGCAACTTTGGACAATATTATACGACTTATTTAAAAATCAATGAGTTCAACAAGAAATCTCTAAACCATTTATCTTCCTAAATTGGTTGCCTTATAAGTTTATACTTTGTTCTAAGTGAAAACAACGTGACACCAAGGCCACGCAAAAAAAATTGTGCAATGTTAAATGTTAAAACTTTCTAACATTTACGCGAATTTTACACATTTTGAAATAAAACTACGTTTACGGAATCTATCGCGTTTAATTGATTTTTATACTATCCTGACGTTTCGAAGGTGAGGGATGGTAGGCGTCCAAAGCTGATATCAGTGTCTATGTCCACCCGTGATCATGAATGCTGTAAAGTATTCGAAACGTCGGGATAGTATAAAAATCAAGTAAACGCGATAGATTCCGTAAACGTAGTTTTATTTCAAAATCCTAAAAATCTATTCGAAAAGCTTAAGATCGATTTCTACTTCACATTCTTACTTATTATCTATCTTACTGCGACATACATATTACAAAGTCTAATATAAATTGATTATAATAATAAATCTCTCTTACACAATTCAACAAGAGATCCCATAACAAGCTGTCATTGGATTTTCAATTTCAAATATCTAGCTCGTTAGATAAACTAAATGTACTTAGTTAATTGTAGAGAAAACAATAGGCTTAATGAAAGTACAAATATTATTTTATGTATGTATCTTAAATACATTTATGTGTACAGTGAGCAAGACAATTACGTGGCGCTGTGTGCAGTTAATTGTGAGGCTTAATTAGTGAGGTGTCGCGTGGGCCCAACGCCTCCGCACGTGCCTGCCTTTCTGTACCGACAGCATAATCACCCAAGTAAATAGAAATTTTGGTGATATAGGTCACCTAAGGTTAGACGATTTTTGAATATGGAATATGGTATGGTTAGGCGTAAACGATTTTTGAATATGGTATGGTCGCATTTTTTATGTGATACCAGTTTATGAACTTAAATTTCCCGCGTAATCTTGCAAAGTTGATGATACTTTAACGATAGAGAGTAATAGAAACATTACCTAACATAATTATTAGCATTTTTAATGGATCCATAAAGCTGCACAGTCGTCATTTCCGGAAATAATTACAATATTACTTTTTGTAATATTATTATTTATTTTAATTATAAGGATTGTTTACATTTTTAAATTTATAATTATCGTGGTTAAAGGAATATTCTCATTAAAGATGAGGTTATATATAGTATATATTTTTTTATAATATATTAAGATTATGAGAGTAAATAGAAAGAGATAATTGACTATATACCTACGAAACATTTTGTAGTATAAGAATGTATTGAATCTATGATAATATAATTTTCCCATAATTTAATACTACCACTGAAACTGGTATCATCACGCACGCACACAAACACAAATTGCACACTAGCATAATAATTCCCGCCCGATTTTTATGACGTTTGTAGGAGTGACACTCCATCTAGATAAATAATTAATCTAAGGGTATGGTTAATGGTTAAATTTAGGACCCAGATAATTTTACTTTAGAATAATATTTTGATATTTTTATATACTTTTTAAGTATTTGACATGCTTAGCCATATAAAGTAACACAAAGTGCGAAAATGTGAAATTGAAAATTACGGTCCACCTGATGGCAAACGGTTACCGCAGCGTATAGACGCCAACAACACCAGAGGCATCACTCGTGCATCGCCAACTCCATGGAAATTGGTAGTGGAGAGAAGTATTAATGAGAAGAGGATGGGATGGATAATAAATATTCACGGATTCGATCGGGCAAGTGCCACAAAAGATCAGCCTGCCGATCAAGCCGGCCCAGTCATGTTTGAATAGCAACACTCTACCACTTATCATCCATCCATCCATCAGCATTTCAACGTCCACTGCTGGACATAGGCCACCCCAAAAGAACGCCACAACGAGCGGTCCAGATCGTCGGTCCATCTGGTGGTGGGCTGTCCTACGCTGCGCCGTCCGATACATGGTCGCCACTCGAGAACCTTTCTTCCCCAACGGTTGTCGGTTCGTCAAGCGATGTGGCCTGCCCATTGCCACTTCAGCATGGCAACCCGGGAAAAAAATACATATATTCGCTGGAGAATATCTTTGTCACTGAATTAATTTTCTAACGGTACCTCGTGTTAGTTAATTCCATCGGGATGTGTCCGCGTGGCTCTCTCGTGTCTATGAAATGTTTTACATATTTCAGGCTATTGTGTTGTGTATTCATTTAAAGTCTGGCGATGTGCGATTGCACTAACTGATACTAACAGATACCTAGCTATTGTAATTCTACGAAGTGTGTACATGCGTCAGCACCTATTATAATTTTACACAGGGAAATGTTAATTTATTTAGCAACGATAGCCCAGCGGTAAAACCAAAGACTGCAAAGAGCTCCAGTCCAAGGTCCTTACACATCTCACTACTGTGATGTTTCATAGTTTCGAAAATAAGTAGGTATACATATATTTGTTTACAAACTATCACTGCGATTTTCTCGACGGCTTGTGAAGTCTGCCAACCTGCACTGGGCCAGCGTGATGGACTATTCCCTAAATCTGATTCACTCTGAGATGAGACCCGTCCCTAATAGTGGGACAGTAATGATTTGAAAAAAAATATAGAAGACCGAAGCTTGAAAAGGCAAGAGCATCGTGTTTTAGTTAGATTTCGAATACGATTTAAGATGGCCTTTACGAAAACATATGCATATCTAGATATTTTTATATATATTTGTAGCATTTGACATGCTTAGCAACATACATTAAACACAAAGTGAAAAATGTGCAATCGAAAATAACAGTCACGAGCAGGATTCGAACCTGCATCTCCTGGATACCGTCCAGATGCTTTGCCAATTCAGCCATCGTGACCCTTGCTCCTGACTGCTAACCTCGATAACACATTCATACTTAACGTCTTTGGGTGACGCCTGCACCATCTGTCGGAAGTATTTTCATACATTATACCGACCAGGTAAACTTAATTTTACAATTAAGATTTTACCTGATTATCATCCATTGCATGACTGGTGGTAGGGCTGGGTACCAAGTGGGAGCACTCACTTGGTATCGGGCCTGAGCAGGTTGGTACCACCATCTCTCGTGTGACCGGCCATGAAGCACATCTTTGCGTTTTGGCTGTAGCAGGAGATAGCCGTTTATTCTTTCATATCATAGCGGTGAAATGAAATGGTGAGCAGCGGCTTGACAATACTCTCGGTATAGTTGAGTCCATGAGCGACGGTTACCATTTACCATCAGATGGGCCGTGGCTCGTCTACCACCAAAAGCAATAAATATATATACATATATATATATATTGAAACGAGGAGCAGTTTAAGCCCATTTTGTTTTAGCTTCACAATAATCCGAAATCGTATAATAACTTTTTTACTACTAAGTCTAACTTTTATACCTTTCTCAAACTTATTTAATATGGCATGTTTTATATTGAAGAAACGTATAATACTACTCTGTCAAGAAAGTGCCGGGAAAAGATCAATAATACACAAAATGTTTGTTATTCATCCAAATTTATTTTATCAACTTTAAAGTATGCTCCTTCAAAAACGATAGACTTACACCAACGAATAATCCAATCATCAAAACATTTTATAAACGCTGTTACCGGAATTGAGTTCAGTTCTCGCCGCGAATTCTCCTTTATGTCTTCTACCGATTGAAAACGGGTGCCACGAAGTGGTAATTTGAATTTAGGAAAAAGAAAGAAGTCGTCTGGTGCCATATCTGGTGAATATGGTGGTTGCTCGATGGTATTTGTTGAGTGTTTGGATAAAAATTCATTCACAATGATGGCCTTGTGCGAAGGCGCATTATCGTGGTGCAAAATCCAAGAATTTTCTTTCCACAAATCTGGCCTTTTTCGTCGATTTTGCTCTCTTAAACGCCGCATAACGCTCAAATAATATTCTTTATTTACTGTTTGGCCTTCTGGCAAGAATTCCGAGTACACAACACCGCGATAGTCAAAGAAAACAGTCAACATGACTTTGACTTTTGATCGACTTTGGCGTGGTTTTTTCGGTTTCGGTTCAGTTGGAAGTCGTCACTCCGAAGCTTGTTGACTAGTTTGCATGTCAAACTCGTAAACCCACGTCTTATCACCAGTAACAATGCGTTTCGTAAATGGATAACAGTTGTGCCAATCTAACAACAACAAAAAAAAAATTGGAACCATAAACAAATCATCCATTCCCAATACTTTCTTGACTGAATGTACATTGCCCCATGAAAGATCTACTAATTCTGTACCTATACGAGTATAAGATTTCCTTTGTTCCTAGTAGGTAGGTCCTATTAATATACCACCGAAGGAAAGTAACATAGTTCCAGTGGCCCGCCAAACGACGACGAACGACGGGGTGTGCTGTTAGGAACATTTTTTCCCGCCTTAACAACAAAAAAGGTCCTATTAATATGATGAACGTCACGATATCACTATGCCAATTATAGATTAGACTAGAGGTGAAATCAAAGACTACAACTAGTAGGGTATTAAGTTCGACCCCCAGTCCGAGTTGAATACCTCGCATGGCCTTTATATTTTCGAAATATCACATGTGATTTTTTTAAGATTATGTTTATATTTCTTGTCAAATTATCTGCTTAGTGAAGGAAAACAGAGTAAGTAAACCTATAACATAGATATTTTCTCGGCTATATTATAATATATATTATACCTAACTGTATATAAAACAAAGTCGGGTTTGTTTTACTACTTAAAACTCAAGAAAGGCTTTCTAATCTATAAACATTTTTCAACAATCACAAATAATTTGTACATATCAAGAATCATAATCATAAATATCGGAGCAGCCTCTCCGATATTTATGATCTTTATTTACTTTAATTTGTTTCCGCTCAGATTAGCAGAATAACTATTAAAAAAAATGGCTTTTTTGATATCTCGAGAACGAATTGACTGATTACGATAACTTTTTTAACAAATTCAGCTAGATAATTGAAATAATATGTTTTGATTCTAAGGCGGTACGAAGTTCACCGGGTCAGCTAGCAGGTAGGTATTATAAATAACAAGTAAATACAATTGAGACTTCAAAAACAATAATGAAATAGGGAAATCGCCTGATTAACAGATGAAATACAATCAAATACACTGGACGTATTAGAAATTCCTGTCCAGTCGTGACCGGCCCATCGCGATGAACAAAGGACGTCTTGAAATGAAACCGAACAATAAATCCTAGGCTTACACAGAATCAATTGAGCTTACATTCTGAACGCTACTTTATATCTTAAAATCATTCGATCCGTCTTATTGACTAATAAATTATAACTTAATATGCGATATAAATAATTTATTACCTACTTCGTCTGTGTGGATTACAAAATTTAAATTTATTATAACGTATAATTGTTTAGGAATATCAAACAGTAACTCCTTACCGATATAATATTTTAATCATTCATCCAGGTCACAATGTGTCTATATTTATAATACATTTCATCTAAATCCGTTCAATCTTTTAGGCGACAAAAATCTAAAAACCTTCACAAACTCGCATTTTATATTATTCGTAACAATTAAGATTAGTAAAGTTCAGTTTTCACTTTGTGTTTAATAGTAAAGTTCATTTATAAAGAAATAAAAATTATTAAACTTACGATCACGTCGTTTCCTTTGCGGGGTAGGCAGATAGAACAAAGTGCCAAGAGGCTCTATTCTTGCATACATCTCTCGCTTCCTCAACATTCATAATTCTCTTCATACACGCTCGCCGGTTTCGTAGACTCCTGACTCCACCTTCTTTCAATATATGACCGATTTGGTTTAAGTAGTTGAGTCTCGCTCTCACTCTGTACCTTTATCCTTCCACTTTCGCATTAAAATATGGATAAATATAACTACAAGCAAGATTTGAATACTTACATCAATCTTGGATTGCCTTTACCGCTAATTGCAGTAGTATTCGTAGTGGTATATTTCTAAAAGGCATGATTATTATTTTGATAACTGCTTTGGAACCCTACTTCTGGGTTCATTCCGTGTGTTAATACGTTAACAATACATAATCTTAACACCTCATTAATTCGTAGTCAAGTTTATTATTAGGTACTTAGTAATTTGTTTTTTAGCATTTGGCACGCTCAGTTATTTAATAAGAACGTCTTTTTAAATGCCTCTGTGGTGCAGAGTAGTGTAAGTGACTGCTGCTCGGGTTTGATCCCAGGGTCAGGCAGTGTTATTGAGCTTTTTCGTTAAAGAAAAATTCTCAGTAGCAACCCGGAGTTTAGAAATGTGCCCGGTAGACGGCACTGACTTAAACATAGCTGGCGAACCGTGGGTGTGTACATACACCTCTGCCTACCCCTTTGAGGAATAAAGGCGTGATGCTATGTTTTTTTCTTTTTGCGAAAGTGGAATAAGAGTTATACTACACACAGTAAATCTTTTTCCACTTTAAAAAATAATTTGTTCAAGTATGTTATTAAAGTTTTTTTTAATTAGGAAATTATAATAGATAAATATTATGACTTGTAGTTATCTCAATGATGCATTCTAGTAAATCGTCCAGTTTGACGAGTGCTTCAAAGATAATTAATGAAATAATAACATACATCAAAAGGTCCAAAAAGGCTTATTCGTAAAAAGGAAAATTCTCAGTAGCAGCCCGGAGTTTGGAAATGTGCCCGGTAGACGCCAATAGGCTCGCCCCCTATTACGTGGGACCTAAACATAGCTAGCGAATCGTGGGTGTGTAATACACCTCTGCCTACCCCTTCGGGGAATATAGGCGTGTTGCTATGTTTTAAAAGGTCCAAAGTACCCAACAGCTGGGGCGATTACCAGGCGATGATGACGACGATGATCACTTGAACAAATACTGCCAAGGCACAAAATTATCGAGAACAAATATTATTTGTGAAAGTGGAAAATGATAACTTTACTGTCAGTGGGATTCGAACCTACGCCCTTTCCAATCCGGGGAAGTGCTCTAGACCGCTCAGCTATCGCAGTCACCGACGGCATCACATATGTTTAGACTACACACAGTATATCCTACATTGGCATTTCTACACTGGCTGCCTTACTAATAAACGTTGCATAACCTCTGAATAGTTATTCAGTGTTTTGTCTTTGTCATTAATATTACAGTTTGACGTTGAAAGAACAGAACAAAACACTGAATAACTATTCGGAGCTTATACAATGTTTATTAGTAAGGGGGTATATGTTTATCTAATAAATATTATACATAAAATACTAGATTGCAATAGTTTCCTGCATTCTTATTTCCACTGATATGTGCAAAGATAATCAGATAGAATGTGCCAGATAGCGTAGATACACACCTGTTTACGAACGAAGCATAGGTCCCGTAGTACAGGAAAAGGGGTCGAATCGCCGCGGGCGTAGCTCTAGCGTTCTGACCGCTGATTTATATTAACGCCTTTGCGCGCACATTTTCTAGCAAAAGGTGCATTTCTTACATAAGAATATATATACATATATGAAAAATATTATGCTGAATAATCTTTGATTTATTTTAAATGAAGAATTATTTGAGCGGGAAAAGTTAGCTAACTCTATTGAGATATTGTACACAATGCGCATATGCCTGCACTCTTATCGAAGACGGCTTCGTCTATGAGAGATACCTTCTCTGTCTCGTCAGATGGACTTCTTAAAGTCTAGACTTGAAAAAGGTCAGGCAAAGCAACTAATGCTTCGTAGATAGCTAGATGCCGCCTGCAGAAATTACCATGATCCGTTTTTGGGCTAATATTTCAATTTCTTTTAGAATTAATAATAATAATAAGGAAAATCGAATACCTATAAACACCTTCTTTTTTTGTTACGGCGGATAAATTTGTTCCTAACCGCTCGTCCCGTCGTTCGGGGCAACGAACAGGGTAGTGTGGGGCCCTCACCCACTAAATAAACCCACCGTGTGCCGTCTATCCGCCTTTGTTGGCGGGCCACAGGAACCATATTACATTCCTTCAGTGGTATACCTATAAACATCTAACCAAAACGCAACACCAGAGGCATCACTCGCGCGTCGCCATCTCCAAGGAAAGGGATAGGAGGTGGATAGGAAGGATAATACGGAGAGGATAGGGAGAGGGCTTGGACCTTCAGCGCTTTTACTCACCATACGAAACACAACGATAGGAGTAACTACCGATGTTTCACACTGATCTTTCGTGAGAGGGTGGTACTTCCTCGGTCGAGCCACCCATTCATGCTGAGATAAGCAAGGCTCTACTACTAAAACAGACACTTCAGAGCATAAAGAACTAGAGGTTTCTTAGATCCAGGTCAAGCAATAACAGCACATGTCTAAACTAAGGATTTTTAGGTTTCCTGATGAGAGATCCCAAGCATAGCCCGCCCCGTGGCACGCTATGCGATTTTAAGCCTAGATATTGTCGTCCGTGTGGTGACGGACTAAGAATACAAGTGTCACCACCCCATTCTTTCCCACTAGTGTCGTTTAAGGCGACTAAGGGAAGTACGCAATTATCATCCATTGCATGACTGGTGGTAGGGCTGGTTACCAAGTAGGACTACTCACTTGGTATCGGGCCCGAGCGGGTTGGTACCACCATTTCCCGTGTGACCGGCCATGAAGCACATCGTTGAGTTTTAGCTGTAGCAGGAGATAGCCGTTTATTCTTTCAGTTCATATCGGTGAAATGAAATGGTGAGCAGCGGCTTGAAAATACTCTCGGTATAGTTGAGTCCATGAGCGACGGTTACCATTTACCATCAGATGGGCCGTGGTTCGTTTGCCACTACATACAATAAAAAAAATAAAAAAGATGTAAGACCAACATTCAGAGGCCACGCCTCTGTTCCGTAAGTGATCACCGGTAACACACACTGGTCGTAGACCTTCGTCTTCAGTAACAAGTACCTAAATACTCCCAATTGGTACCCAGCCCTACCACCAGGATATGATGGGTAATAGCGTAATAACGCTTTCTTCTCTTAGTCGCCGTACGGCACCCGCATATTCTTAATCCGTCGCCACACGACGAAAAGAGAGAGAGGTATATTTAAAAAAAGCTAATAATTTTTGCATTGCTCGATATCTCATTATTTAAATTGCCTGACATTATACATTAATCACTTGTTTCATTGCACATACACAAGATACTGCTTGGTGTTCAGGTATCAGATTAACTCAGTCACGCAATCGTGGTCTCTGTAAGTGCGAATCAAACTGATTTAATATCCCTATACACCTGCCAATTTACATACTGTTCGTTATATGTATAATAACATCTCGAATTGCTTTCCTTTTTTGATTTGAAATCATCTATGTTATGTAAGTCATATCAACGACTTCGCTTACGTCAAGTTAATATGTATGTTTAATATTTTAGCGCGATGTGTGGTTCTGCCGCGTCTGAAATGAAAATAATTATTGGCCCAGAAATATGGAATAGTGTTTAAAGTAAACAAAATATTAAAAACAATAACGTTTTAACATATTATATTGGATCATATATATATTACTCTACGTTTATAATGTACCTACGTGCTTTTTTCTTTCACTGATAATGTCTGAAAAAATAACTAACGCCCAGGAACTGACCATTATCTATACTATTATAAAGCTGTAACCGAGCTGTGTCTGTACATTCAAGATATTTGAGAGAAAAATGCTGTAATATGCGTGTAGTGGCGTGGCCTGTAGTGGCGTGTCTAAACCTAAAATATTTTTTTTTAGAATTTTTGTCTGTTTGTCTGTTTATCTGTTTGTTTGTTCGCGCATCACACAAAAGCTAGTGAACGGATTTTGATGCAACTTTTTTTAAGTGATAGATCTCGATTAGACTTAAAAACTGGTATGGTACATTTTATCCCGCTATTATATCGGGAACCTGAGATATAACCGAAAAACAAGAGTTATCAACCGCCGACTTCTGCAGTACCTTGAGGATCACCAGCTGATCAGTGATCGCCAATACAGCTTTCGTCAAGGTCGATCTGCTGGTGATCTTCTCGTGTACCTCAGTCATCGCTGGGCAGAGGCCTTGGAGGGTGGATTTAAGCTAGACTTTTTTTTAGAATTTATTTAAAAGAACTACTAGATGAATTTTGATGCAACTTTTTTTATTTGAAAGGCCTTGATTTGGCTTACAAACTGGTAGACATTATATCCCGCTACTATATCGCGAACCTGAGATATAACCGAAAAACCAGCTTTTGGCTGCAGCGAAGCCGCTGGCAAAGGCTAGTTTGGGATATAAATAAAATAAAGACATTATACAGAAACAGTAGTAGCCGTGTAGCCGTGTGGGGCCGGCTTTAGAATTTTCCCACCCCTCTCCACCCATGGGAGTCGTAAGAGCCGTCTGAGGGAATGCCGGGGGAGTGGGCAGCAGCACCCCTTCGAGTATTAACAACATCCACTGCGATCGCCAACCCGCCTGCCAAGCGTGGCGATTACGGCACTATCCCCCATTCTTGGGGAGGTCTATGTCCAGCAGTGGACGTTAAAAGGCTGATGGATGGACAGAAAAAGTAGCCTATGTTCTTTACTGGGCTCCAGACTGTATGTATAATTTTATGATAGTTACGGAGTAAAAGCATAATAAACACTAGAATTCTTATTTCTCTATTGTCTACATTTTTTAACCTCTGCGATTTAGTAATCCTGAGTGTTAGAAACCAATAGGAGCCACCCCAAGCGGATTTGATGTCGATGGTGACCTAGGCCCGTGCTGTGACACCAAAATTATTGTTGGAATTTATAGTCGCAATTTCTGCTTTTAATGGACCAAAAAGAAAATTTCATATCAAGCGCCTTCTAAATTTTAGCCGCTATTATTTATTAGCCGCGACTTTTATGGCCTACCCAACCTTAACACCAATAATGGTATCATTTGTTTGTTTTGTTTTTAAACGGACATTTTCATACAACGTCTTCTGGTCCCAAACTAAGCTTAACGCTTGTGCTATGGGTACCAGATTACGGATATAATACATATACTACTTTTTTTTGTAAATACATACATTTAATACATATATATAATAGATAGAATATGCAATGAGTATTACCTTATACCTTCTCACTTTCCTAAGCCATCTTGTACGACACCCGCGGGTAAGAATGGGGTGGTGACACTTTCATTCTTAGTCCGTCACTGCATGGAAATTACCCAAAGGGCCAATGTAACGAACACTGGTGCAACAATATATCAAAATATCTGGCTACCTAGTTACACAACGTAGAACTGTGGAAGATTACCTCTCATCCCGTTATATCGGCCCATAAATAATGCATCAGATAACGAGCCCGTAATGATAACGAGCCCGGTCGAACGTTAACTGATATTATTTAAAACATTCCGCCATTGTTTCGGTACTAATGGCGTTTCTGAACGTGGTTTTTGTTATACGTAGGTTACCGTACGGGAAGAGTAAAGCTCACAAGTATGCTCCAAATTATTTAAATTCATTTTAATTAAAATAACTGCCTCTGTGGTGCAGCGGTAGTGTGAGCGACTGCTGATCACATGAGGTCTCGGGTTCGATCCCCGAGTCGGGCAGTGTTATTGATTTTTTTCGTAAAAAGAAAAATTCTCAGTAGCAGCCCGGAGTTTGGAAATGTGCCTGGTAGACGGCAATAGGCGCCGCCCCCTATAACGTGGGACTTAAACATATCTGGTGAATAGTGTGTGTAATACATCTCTGCCTACCGCTTCGGGGCATACAGGCGTGAAGCTATCTTTATGTGTTTATGTTTAATTAAAATAGGTACATATTATTTTATAAAAAGTGTGTATTCTAGAAATGAGTCGAAAAAAATCGAAGAATTCAATTTCATTTATGTACAAATAAAATAAGTATTAGTAAAAAAAAACTCTTATCAACTATAATACATAAAATAATTAAACGAAAAGTATTTACAACCAAAAAACGATAATGTTTAATTTACAGCGCTTTTTTAAGGTTTTGCTTACTTTACTTTTAATTAAATTATATTATAATTTATAGTTCATGATAAAATCGTGTTTTTAATGTTTTTTTTTTATTTATTTTATACTTTAAGTCTTTTAAAGTCAGTCTTTAAAATTACTAATAACATATCTAATACTTATCTATATACATAAAATAATAATTGACTGACGGACTGACATATCAACGCAGAGCCTAAGATCCTGGAGCTAGAACCGTGAAAATTTACATACGGGTTTCTTTGGTACTGTGTGGTGAGTACTAAGAAAGGATTTTATGCAAATCCTATCCAAACTGGATTTATCACTATGACGCGAGCAAAGGCGCAGGCTATGCGCTAGTTACTAATATAATATACATTTAAAGGTAGTGATTTTCTATTCGCCTCCGCGCTGTATAATTCGACCCTCATTACCGGGCGCTACATATTTTCACTCGTCAAAAATAATATATATAGGTATATTCTATGACTCTAAACTCGAGAGTACAACTCGAGAATATATAATGAAACAAATATAATGAAATTCGAGGCGCCCTGGCGAATAACATAGCATAAAACGTAAGTAATCAAACACAAATAAGTAGTATCGATTCTCGACAACAAAGCCTTTTATTTAAGTTCGCCCGAAGCGTTGTATTATTTACAAACGAATAATCGATACAACACTCAAGTCCCCGTCAGCACTGTAATATAATAACAAAACTATCGAGTGCTGAATCGCTAGTGACGTTTCGCGATTTCTATTATTTGAACGAATAGATTTGCCCGAAGCGTAGCGCGATGCGACAGCCATTACTCGCATCGGACAGGATTATTTCAGATGAATTTATCATATAAATCTAATGATTTATATTTGTGAAAGTAGTTAATTTATGTATTGCCTTTAGTAAGCTGTAAATGAGCATTCTAATATTCTATTCATAAGTTTCTATTACGCCAATACGTATAAATTATATATTATGCCGATACGTATAAATTATATATTACGCCGATACGTATAATATATGGTTTATTGGTATATTTTTCCAAACCCTTTTCACAGTTTCACTATCGGGTTTTGTGACCTTAATCCAAATCATCTTGATAAGATAATCTAAAATCTTTACAAATGTGCAACTATCAATTAACTCATTTTGATCCATATTTTAGCACTTGACATGCTCAGCTACTCTTAAAGTACAAATTATAATTTGTGAATAAGGAAAAAGAGTATTTTAGTACGAGCGGGAATCGAACCTGCGTCCCTTCCTTTCCGGGGACGATTCCCGCTCGTACTAAAATACTCTTTGTATTCATACTATTTGATGGCGTGATTTTTCAAACATTTTGATCCATATTTTAGCACTTGACATGCTCAGCTACTCTTAAAGTACAAATTATAATTTGTGAATAGGGAAAAAGAGTATTATAAGGAGAAAGAGTCTCCTTATTCACAAATTATAATTTGTACTTTATCAATTAACTCTTCAAATTAATTGTTAGTATGTGGAGATCGATTGATTATCCAATTGGGGATCGAACTTAATATCACTTTTACGTATTTTCTGTCCTTATCTTAACCACTACGCTATCACGTATCGTATTAAACCTTTACAATTTGGTAGGTTTTTGAGATAGCGACATTCATATTTAGGCTTTTGAATTACTAATCTTAATTTCATTGAATGTGTGACTTAGAATCATGTGCAAAATCACGGCTCAAACAATAAGACTCACTAAATAGACTCAACATTTTAACGCTGATTAAGTGGCGGGTGGTTTTAAGGGTGCTAGTCTATAACTAACTATCCATCCATCCATCAGCCTTTCATCGTCCACTGCTGGACATATGCCTCTCCAAAATGGGGGTTTTACCGTAATCGCCACGCTTGGCAGGCGGGTTGGCGATCGCAGTGGATGTTTTTAGTACACAGGGGAACGCTGCTGCCCGGTCCCGCGGTAATCCCTCAGTCGGCTTTTACGACTCCCATAGGAAGAGACGGGGTGGAGCTATTCTAGATGCCGACCCCACACGGTATAACTAAATAATTACATATTATATGAAACGGTAGAACCCGGTATGTCCCGGTGTGTAATAACAGGCCGTGTGGTGACGGACTAAGAAAACAAGTGTCACCACCCCATTCCTTCCCACGGGTGTCGTACGAGGCGACTAAGGGAAGTAAGCAATTATCACCCATTGCATTACTGGTGGTAGGGCTGGGTACCAAGTGGGAGTACTCACTTGGTATCGGGCCCGAGCGGGTTGGTACCATGCTGTTTATTCTTTCATTTCGTATCTGTGAAATGAAATGGTAAGCAGCGGCTTGACAATACTCTCGGTATAGTTGAGTCCATGAGCGACGGTTACCATTTACCATCATATGGGCCGTCGCTCGTCTGCCACTACATGCAATAAAAAAAAATACGAAACAACTATTAGTTTTGTTGGTAGCGTACGTGTCTAAAATTGATGAACGGATTTAAATGCGAGTTTCACGGATAGACAGAACTCGGCTTGGAGCAGATTATAATAGCCTTTATTTTTATTGAGGTATACTTAACTGAACCGATGGTGCATCAGTAGTGTAAGCGGCTGCTGATTATGAGGTCTCGGGTTCAAACCCCGGGTCGGGCACACTGCCACTGTTGTGCTTTATCGTAAAAAGAAAAAATCTCAGTAGCAGCCCCGGTGTTTGGAAATATGCTAATTAATATCAGTAATGTAAAAGTATGTATAATTTGTGACTGCTATTCTATGTTATTAAGATCCCTGCTATACCGAGATTATTCGTAGAACAGTTGTTTTAAAAATTGGACGCTATTTTATTAATCTCGAGCTAGTCTGCATTTCAATAGCAGCTTAGTTGTAACAGAGGAGTACAATATAAGTATTGCCACATGGGGTCTCTATCTATCAGATTTATTGTGGACAATTTCAATAATGTGTGTTAATTTTATATCAAGTCGCTAGTATTATTTTGGTAGTAGATCCTAGGTACCTACTGATTGCAAGAATGGGCCAGTCAGACCGGAGATGTGCAACCCTTTTTTTTTTGTTAAGGCGGGAAAAAATGTTCCTACCCGCACACCCCGTCGTTCGGGGCACCGAACAGGGTAGTGTGGGGCCCTCACCCACTAATTAAACCCGCCGTGCGCCCTCTCCGCCTTTGTTGGCTGGCCACAGGAACCATATTACATTCCTTCAGTGGTGAGATCTGCAACCCCGTCATGAGTAATCGGGTTTATATTTATAATTTTATATTTCGTTTGGTGTTTTAGAGTGCTGATGGCCTATACTCCTTCCCCATCACGTCATGATTTACTCTCCAAATCCTTTTTTAGGTTTAGTAATGCACGAGTTATGAATATAAAAACCACGTTCAGTGTTGCAATTACATATACTAAAGTCATTACAAAAGGGCTTATTTCATCATGAATGTTTAGGTAGACGGAACTGAAATATATTTTTTGACATTAGTATTTTTAACACTACACAATATCTAAGTATGCTTTTTAGACAAACTAGCCTAGTTTTTAGGTTATATCTCAGATTCCCGCTACTATAGCGGGATAAAATGTATCCAGTTTTTAAGTCTAATCAAGAACTATTAAATAAAAGTTGCATCAAAATCTGTTCAGTAATGTTTGCGTGATGCGTTAACGAACAAACAGACAAAAAATCTAAAAAAATTGTTTTGTGTTCAGGCACGCCTATATAGCCTAATACAGTCATTTTTTTCTCAAATATCTTAAATGTACACACAGCTCTGTTACAGCTTATAATGGTATAGAGGTATATAGATTAGCTGAGATTAACTATTGAGATTAACTTTTACATTACTGATATTAATTAGCATATTTCCAAACACCGGGGCTGCTACTGAGAATTTTTGTTTTACGAAAAAGCACAACAACGCTGCCCGACGCGGGGTTCGAACCCGAGACCTCATTATCAGCAGTCGCTTACACTACCAATGCACCCCCCATGACGGGACCGCTCGCTGTGGCGTTCTTTTGGGGAGGCCTATGTCCAGCAGTGGACGTTGAAAGGCTGATGGATGGATGGATGGAACTATTGAGAATGTGGGGTTGGCACCGAATTGCACTACAAAAAAGTTTTTACATAATCGCCTAAATAAGTCGTTATAAAGACAATCCTCATTATACAAACTGGTTGTCCATTCTTAGATATAGAGAGAAAGATCCTTATAAAAATAACGGAATATAAAACGTAATTCATAACATGAGAAATGCTATATTCGCCTGAGGCACTTACCGCAACAATGGTAATAATCATTCATCGTGGACCTAATTGTCTTGTGCCCGCATTTCACAGTAACTATCGTGTAGGTATTGCTTGGCCGTGTGGGGCCGGCTTTAGAATTGTCCCACCCCTCTCTACCCATGGGAGTCGTAAGAGCCGACTGAGGGAATACCTGGGGAGTGGGCAGCAGCACTCCCTCGAGTATTAATAACATCCACTGCGATCGCCAACCCGCCTGCCAAGCGTGGCGATTACTGCATTATCCCCCATGACGGGACCACTCGTCATGACGTTCTCTTAGGGAGGCCTATGTCCAGCAGTGGATGTTGAAAGGCTGATGGATAGGTATTGCTTATTAGCCGCCGGCGGACCACTGAAGTGATCCAACACAGTACCAGTGGTCCGTCAACACAGGCGGAGAGACTGCACACGGCGGGTTTCTTTAGTGGGTGAAGGCCCCAAACTACCCTGTTTGTTGCTCCGAACGACGGGGTGTGCGGTTAGATACATTGTTTCCCGCCTAAACAAAAAAAAGGTACCTATTGTTTATTATTTTCGTAAATAAATCATCC
The DNA here is from genome assembly GCA_948253155.1 of Leucoma salicis. Taxonomy (NCBI): domain Eukaryota; kingdom Metazoa; phylum Arthropoda; class Insecta; order Lepidoptera; family Erebidae; genus Leucoma; species Leucoma salicis. Next base: position 4,732,050 of record OX411812.1, read on the forward strand.
CATCGCTCTTGTCAGCTAAGCTGCCGTGATGTACTCGGGTAACTAATTTATTTCTTATTACATCTAATAAAGAACCGCAGACTATCGAACATGTCTCTTCGACTTCATGTGATCGAATAAATTAGCATTTTATATCCGCGATATTCCGGTTTCGAATCCTGGATCGAGCAGGGTTACATCCGAGTGGTAAGAATTTAATATGCTATTGCATACTACCTTATGTCTAAGGCGTGGGTCTAAGAGAAGCGATTACCACATATTACCTATACTATGCTGGTAAATGTTCCCCTGGACATCATAATCTGATTCATACCTTAAATTATACCACTTAGCACACTGAAGGCACAAATAGATAAAGTGCAATACTACAATTGTTCACAGGTAAACGGCACAAATGCGGCTAGACTTAAGCTGCTACAGCGGCATAATCTGTAATCGTCGCTTGCGGCGAACACGCGAGCCATTCTTCACCTGCCGACGATGGGCTTGATTAATCGCTGGTGTGCAGATACCCTGACGCCTACGGAGGGTACCCACCTGACTAGATACCGTTCTAAAATGCGTGTCGAAATGTAAGTGCTAAAACCGTAATTTATTTATAAAATCTATTGTATTTAATGGAACTCTTTAGAAGGACTACGTTAACGTCTTAACGGTGACGGGCCTCGTGGCGTAGTCGGTAGTGTAACCGACTTCCGTGCACGAGGTCGTGGGTTCCAATCCTACTCAGGGCAAATTATTTGTGTGATGAACACAGATATTTGTACTGCGTCTAGGTGTTTTCTATCTATTATATGTATGTATTTACAGAAAAAAGTTATATATGTATTATATCAGTAATCCGGTACCCATAGCACAAGCGTTAAGCTTAGTTTAAGACCAGAGGGCGTTGTGTGAAATGTCCGTGAATATTTATTTATTATTTATTTTATTAAGTTTCGCGGTAGGGAGGGAAGTAATATTTATAATATGTATGTACATACTTATGTAGGTCACACGGTGGTGCGAAATTCAACTAAAATCCTTAATGGAAACATTAGTATATATGGCCCAATAATACAGGCCTGCTCAAATCGCGAAGTGACATACAAAATTTTGCCGTGCATACGTCATCAACAAGGCAGCATTGGCTCTCAAATATTTTTCCCCACAATTTACGCACAAACCCCTTAAAGGTGAGAAGTCTGAAATAAAAAAGTATTATTGTCTATAAAAGCTAAAATATATTAAACTAGACTCTACCCACAACTCCGTCCGGGTGGTTTCAGAATATAAATATGTCGCACTACTGCACTTTAATTAGCTTTATGCAAAAATAGCTAACCCGAAGAAATCATTCATTTTTCCTGGATGAAATGTAGCTTGTGTCCTTTTCTGAGCTCTTGTACTCTGGGGTTCAGTAGTTACGCCGTGAAAGCGTAACAAAAAAACTAAAAGAAAGAGTACGAGCTAGTTTTCTCGTTGGTTTGAAAGAGAAACGGCTAAAATCGATAGTTGTCATGTATCTGTCATATACAACAACCACGCTATGCTGCCAGACTAATAACTACGATTCTGTTCATATTAATAACTAAGATTCCTTTTTATAAAAATAAACCAATTTAGACTAGAAATTCTGAAATTATAATTACTGTAAACAATTAAACATTCATTTTTGATGAGTAAATGATTGGTATTATAATTTTTAAAATGCCGTCATCTGTTATTATTTACCTTAAATAATTTTATTTGAAAAACGGCAAGGGAAATGTGACGTCATTATGACGTAGTTGCGGCAATCTGTCAACGATTTGAGCAGGCCTGTATTATTGGGCCATGAGTATACCTACATATTATAAAAGTCTCTATTGAAGAGGAGAAAATCTTATTAAACTATTTCAACACTACTAGCTAGCTTGCGTACTTATTAGGTATTATGTCTTATACTAGGTATTATAGAATGGATTTTAGGAGGAAAGCCCACCACTCACCCACGGATTGTCAACCCCGGTTATCTTTGAACAGAATAACCTAAGATTGTCAATCCGCACTCTCACAGATAGAGGAGAATATGATAATAGCAAAGTAGTATGCATGATAATGACAAAAAACTCACCAACGCGATACAACCATGCGATACGGTAGGACTCACAGAACCACAATATTGCAATATTCCTCAAAAATCCGAACACAAATTCGACATGTTTCGCCTCAAACGAGGCATTCTCAAGAACGCTCGGCAACAGATGATGACTTCCGCCAAGTGACGCTTCATTCAATCAATTATTATGTTTTATATGTCACTTTTCCAGCTTAAAAGAAGACAGCGAATCCACCGAGTCCAATCGCGGTGAGGGTCTTGGCGGTCTGGTTGGTATATCAATCTTACTGGCCTGCTAAGTCCCAAGCCGAGGTGGACTATACCAACGATGCGAAGATCGACTTCCTTACACCTGTAATTGCCTAATATAAATAGTTCCTAATATTGATTGTTGTCTATTATAAGATAGCTTGTAAGATTAATAAAATAATGAAATGTTTATTGTTAAGGTCGTTACATAAATAATGTATTTATAGCATATAGTTAAGCAATCTTAATTAATATAATAATTCATATATCACAATGTAATTAACAATTGTTAACCTTTTTTTTTATTAAGGCATGGAAACGTGTAGGTACCTAACCGCACACCCCGTCGTTCGGGGCAACCAACAGGGTAGTGTGCTAAATAAACCTGCCGTGTGTCGTCTCTTCGTCTGTCTTGGCAGACCATTGGAACTATGTGATATTACTGCAGTAGTCCACCAGCGGCTTACACTTTCGGGTACCCTGTACTGAGTGACGCTTCCGCACGCGAAGCGTCGCGCCTTCGTGGGAGGCCTTGAGGGTGGCGAACTCCCAGTTCCCCGGTCTATTCACCCGCAGCCTCAGCTAGGGCGATATCAGGCGCAGATATTATATATTATTTATCCTTACCTAATCCTGGGAAACTTCAACGCCCAATCCACGGCTTGGGGTATTGAGGTCTCTCGCTCCCTCCAGGACCTCAATAGGGGTTACGTGATGCCCGCGTTCCCGCGGTGGGCTATGGGCAGGCTGGGTAGGACCTAATGGCGGAAGCAGCCATCGTTTTGTCGTGACTGTCTTCCTCAGCCCTGACCAAGAGGGTGGACGTCGAGCCGGGCTGACTCCACATTGCGATTACGCAGGTTTACGGCCCGGAGGTTCTACACCCACAGTCTGTGGTGTAACCGCAATGCAGAGCGAGAGGGTCAGCTTTATGAGGCGTACCACGCGAATTCAAGCTGGCCATCTGCCACGCCAAAGCCGAGAAAAGGGACGCTATGCTGGACGGTTTCTACCGTGGCCCCTGTCGTTGCCCGTACCGTGCGGTTCTGAATAAGCTCCGCACATTACAGGCATCCCTAGGGTTCCTAATATAGTTCCACCGAAGGAATGTAACATAATTCTAAACGTTTTTACGGGATTTATACCATGTAAATTTTTACTTACGAGTTTCCGATATTTCGGCACTGTTGCAAGCGCCATGATCACGGAGCAACAGTTGCTCCGTGATCAGGAGCAACAGTTGCTCCGTGATCATGGCGCTTGCAACAGTGCCGAAATATCGGAAACTGGTATAAATCCCGTAAAAACGTTTAGAATTATAAGTGACCATGAAAGTTTGGAATGTAACATAGTTCCAGTGGCCCGCCAATAAAGGCGGAGAGATGGCACACGGCGGGTTTTTTAGGAATTTTTTTTCCTGCCTTAACAAAAAAATATGTGTACCTACTAATATAACTAGTAAAGATGAAAAATTTATTCGATTTTTAATTAAACATGCTAATCAGAATAAATAATTTGAAAAAATCTTGCATTTGACAGCCCCAGTACTGACCAAAATTAAAAAACTAAACGAACAAGGAAGGATCGCGGCAGAGATATAATGTATACGACAAAAAAAAACAAAAGATTTTCGACTATCCTGAAGCACTCTAAAATATAATCGAATTTCATTCAAATTAAGTGATGGCACAGCTAGTAGAGAATACAGTTGTTCACTCGTTCATTCACTCGTTTAATTGGTCAAAAGCCCATAGAACTTCTGGTACTTATATGACGCCAAAACTGCAGTTCAGCACTAATTGTTCTATACAATGTCAATAGAATATACCTCAGTGGTTAATTAAGAGCGGTCTGCTGGAGCGCTTTTATGTATCCGGAGACATTGTGTTGTATCTCACGAGTTCATTTATGTCGTGACACGGGACTCACCTGTAGCCTTATTCGTCACACAAATTGTGGAATATAATTCTAAAATATAGTAATCCTGTCTGTATGTGCAAGTACTTTCGTCATAAAAATTCTGCCAGTACAGAAAGGTCGTTCAACACCACAGAAAACTTCTACCCTAGAGGGTTCAACACACAGCTGAGGGAATGAGTTAGGTTAGCTGTAAGTTCTGTAACTAATGTCAAATGTTGTTTATTAATTTGTCCTTCAAATAAAATATCTGTGACATCCTCAAAAAAAAAAGAGCATTTTTTTTAATTTGAACTTATGAAGCTCGTTATCATTGTATTACATAATTATGGTTAAATTTAGAATTGTGACACTACGTTCTTTCATTCATTCAATATTTTATAAGCTAGTTACATAATATGTAACTAGCACTTATACACACTTATATTATAAGTGTGTGATTTGTGATGTCCTTTATTTAGATAAATTAAGTTAGTCTTCAGTATAATTTACAAGTCACAAATATAAAGTCTTCAGTTTAATTTTATGATAATTACAGAATGTATGTTCAAAAGGGCTTATATTATTTCTTCAGGATTTTTTAAATGATTCGCACGAATAAAAACAATAAGAAGTCTTATTAACGCGAAACAGATTTTATGGATAATAGATATATTCTGGACGAAATAAACAGTTATAAATCAACCTAATATCATTGAAAATCGTTGAAAATGTGGAGTTGGGGCCGAATTGTACTAAAAAGAAGTTTTTTTCTATCATAATGAAACATATGCTCTTTTGATAACTCTCATTCATTCGAAGTACAAAGAAGAAGTTTCTAAGGACATTTCCATATTATTGATATTATCAGAATATCCAATAAACTTACAGGGCCAATAATTATTGGCCCTTATGATCATAAAGGCTTAGAATTTCACCTATCCACATTTGAAATGTTGCACAGTTTCTTATTTAATTTGCAACGTATATTTGAAATCGAATGTAATTAATTATAAGTATCTCCATGAAGAAACAATAATGTCGCCGTAGAACTGGGGTTTCAAAGCGGCATGTGCCTCCTGTTACGCAATGCCCTTGGAAATCCCAAACGTGCTGGCGACGTCTCACTGCGACGGGGAAGTTGAACATTGAAGAATTTTATCATACATACTTATATTTTTGTTATTAATTATTTTATAGTTTTACATCTGGAATGGATTTCCCTAAGAACATCGGTTTCAGAATGTAGGTAGGTACCTTTACTCGTAAGTCATATGTAATTGTATACATATTAAGTACCTATTCTATGTTTTATCAAAGATTGTTTACAAAAGGAAGAACATATTTTATATGTACCTACGCCTGTCAAGATTGTAAAAAACCTTAAACTATTATATGCTTGAACAGGGTCGGACTGGGCCTGAAGGGCCCGTGTGGCTCCCGTTAGGGCCCGAGACTGAATAATGGTAGAATCTATCGGAAAATAATGAAATATACAAATTAATAACTATCAACGATATATGTATTAGACCTAAATTACAGTTTCTGCTAAGCTGTTAATAACTCAATCGTAAAAGCTGCTGTTCTCCTCATCCTTGTTTAGATCCGATTCTGTGTTCTAGTCTGCGCGGGCCCTCTATCCTACCTACCGCCTGGCCTGCGGAAAGCCCCTCAGTTTGCCCGTGGGGGACCCGCACACACTGGGGGCCGGCTGGGAAACGCTACCTCGACTATAGGTATGACCAGTCCGACGCTGTGCTTGAATATGATTGATATCATGGGCAAGTATGGGTGATTTGTGATAGTTGAGTTTCATTACTCACATTCACTACTACCGCTAAATATGAACTCCGGTCCCGTTAACCGGAGAATGAAGACTCATTTTTTTTTTATTCTATGTGAGTGGAGAATAATCTTACGGCCCACCTGATGGTAACCGGTTACCGTAGCCTATAGACGCTGGCAACACCAGAGGCATCACTCGCGCTTCGCCATCTCCAAGGAAAGGTATAGGAGATGGATAGGGTGGATAATAGAGAGGATAGGAAGGATAATAAGATGATAGGGAGGAGGTTTGGACCTCCGGCGCTCTCACTCACCATACGAAATACAACGGTAAGATTAACTACCGTTGTTACACGCTGATGTTTTGTGAATATCGACGTGAAGCCAACATTAATGAGATATTCTACATGATAACATCTACTATTGATTGAGCGATTTCATTCCCATCTGTTAGTCAGTTCGTTCGTAAAGTTTAGCCAAAGTTCTGCTGTTATTCTATCTCTATACAACTAAGTACCTAAGCATTGCTGAGAAGTTAAGTTTATAAAAGGTCCGGCGGCCTTTTGTTTTTGTTAAGACGGGAAAAAATTACCTAACCGCACACCCTGTCGTTCAGGGCAACGAACCGGTTAGTATGGGGCCCTCACCCACTAAGTAAGCCCGTCGTGTACCGGCGAACCGCTGGAACTGTGTGACATTATAATGTATATATACTTCAGTGGTAAGGTCCGGTGGCCTATACCCCTCTTTATTCTCTCCTTGTTATCCATCGACTCCACCTCCTATCCCTTTTTCTTGAAGTTGGCAACGCACGAATGATATCTTTGGTGTTGCGAACGTCTATACATTACGGGAACCGCTTACTATCAGGCGGGCCGTAGACTAATTTGACACCCTCATGGTATAAAAAAACTGGTAATGTAAGGAATATAGTATACAAGATAATAAAACTCAAGCTTTTAAAGTTAAATCTTATTTAATAAATCAATCCCAACTATCGCTCTCTTTGAAAGCAGACACACAATTGGACTTCGCTTCGCTATCAAACTTCTCTATAACATTTGATATCTTTGTCTCCTTCGAGCCATTGTCATTTTGTTTCTTATCTGTGTATTTCTGTCGGCCGTTTGCAACAACTTCTGGTTTCTTTTTGGGACTCTGAGATAGAGATCTGGATAAGTCGGTTTTCTTTGGTAGCGGCTCACTATCGTCAATCTGCGTCAAATATAAAAGTATTGTAACGGAAAGAGTTTTAACATTGTTGTGTTACTTTGTATAGGAATACTAGCTTCTTCCCGCATCTGCGTGAAATTCAAAGTGGTCAGTATGTTAAAACGGCAACTTCATATTTAAACCCCTATTACACTAGTCACGAAGATTAAGGGATACTGAAAAATATCCAAATGATTGACGATTTGAGGTGTTATGTCAAATAGCGTTGAAAAAATGTAAAAAAAGTGATCGTATCTTATAGCACATTTAATTTTTTTTTTTTCTTTGAGATGAGTATATTTTTCAGACATTTAAGAAGAAAAAGCCTAACACAAAATGTGGAAATGTGACGTAGAACATGATAGCTACGGGCCTGATTTGACCCTGCAGCTTCTGGTAGTCCAGTTCCAAAAGCACTGCTAACTGAGCTATAGTGACATTTGCTCCGGATTATCAATTCCCATCACACATTCTTGTTTAATATCTTGGGTGACGCCCACCCAATGCCCACCAACACGATGAAATATAAAATAAACAAAATATGTAAACGAGTGGAGCATATAGCACATCTGTATATATATATATAAGGTTTTCAACAAGAACATTGTTTTTTATATGAAAATAAAACAATAAATTTAGATGATTATAATTAATTTTTTTTTGTATTACAATATAACATTGGTGTGTATTACAATATAACATTGGGTGTGTGGTGGACATTTATCAGATATTATTTGTCATTCATAATTGCCAAACCTTACTTATTGTATTACAATAAAAATTTTAATAATTATCATCTAAATTTATTGTTTTATTTTGATTTAAAAAACAAAGTTCTTGTTGAAAAACCCTATACACCCTAACATTTTTCACTTTTTTTTTTCACAGTTTTAAAAGTATATTCTAAGTACCTCGAACACGCCGGAGGATGTTCGCTTCCTAGTCGGTGGTGAGTTCAGCGAGGGCGCTTCCACTGATGAACTGTTCGTGCGAGTCCGACTCACTTTGACCGGTAACTGCTGCGACGCGCGAGGTGAGGATAAGTTACTTGACACATTCCCTGCGACAAAATGTAAAAAAATATAAATCCTCTTGAATCTTCCTTTATTATATATACCTGCTTTTATATCCCCAATGTATATTTTTTTATTAGGGTATGCCCATAAACTAGACAGATATATCAGATTAAAAACACTGTCAAAATGAATTTAAAGAGGTCGTTTCGAAGGATACGAACTGAGATCAGTCCCAGTTCGATTTTTGAACCGAGGGGTATACCGAGGGGTAGTATATTATGTGCATTAAACACAAAGTGAAAAATGTAAAATCGAAAATAACAGTCACGAGCAGGATGAGACTGTTATTTTCGATCTCACATTTTTCACTTTGTGTTTAATGTATAGTGCTAAGCATGTGAAATGCTAAAAATATATATAAAAATATGTAAATAGTATGTGCATGTTCTTTTTACAAATTATGACGGTTTTCTGAACAATGCACAAACGGTGATGGAAACCATTATGGAAAATATATGTAGTTTTTCTCCTCTATCTTATCTATCCTATCAGTGGATAGTAATAAATTGAAAGATGCACTAATCACTCTTAAGATTTCCTCTCCTGAACATACATCATATCTCCATAAAAATATACAAACCTTGTAAGTAACAGATTGGCACGGACACGGCAATGGATTGCCAAATTAAATCATTATAAGTTATTTTATATTACAAACCTTGACGCGGCTTCACCTCATTGATATTTCTGAAAAAGAACAAGACATTTAGTTCAGTGTACGCAATAACATTATGTACTAAGCTAGTACTTTTTGATTTGTATGCACTTGACATGCTTAGCTACTTTTAAAGAACAAATTATTTGTGAATGTGGAAAAAGAACACTTTAGTGCCAGTGGGATTCGAACCTGCGTCCCTTCCAATTTTGGTGGAAGTGCTCTAACCGCTAAGCCATCGCACTGACCGATGGCCATTTCCAATTTTCCTTACCTTCAAAGTTAAACTTACAATATTGGATTAATGACGACGATTTTTGACGGGCCTCGTGGCGTAGTCGGTAGTGTAACCGACTTCCGTGCACGATTTCGTGGGTTCGATTCCCACTCAGGACAATTATTTGTGTGATGAACACAGATATTTGTACTGCGTCTGAGTGTTTTCTATCTATCATGTGTATGTATTTACAAAAAAAAAGTAATATGTATTATATCCGTAATCTGGTACCCATATCACAAGCGTTAAGCTTAGTTTAGGACCAGAGGACGTTCTGTGAAATGTCCGTGAATATTTATTTACTTTTTAATGCATGTAAATGCATCCGGTTTCTAACCGTGTGTAAGTGCTCTAGCACTTCCCCGGATTTTGGTAGGGACGCAGGTTCGAATCCCGCTCGCACAAAATTTCTCCTTTTCTATTCACAAATAAATTGTTATTTACTAAGCTAGTACATCAAATATGAACCAGTAATTTATTTCTCTATTTAGTCAAACAAAAAAACTGGATATACGCCAGTGCCGCTGTGGTTCTCTCAATTGTAAGTAATGACATGCAGGTAATCGTGGTCTCAATAATTAATACTAGATCTCCGTCAAGTCACAGTCGTATACAAATCTAGATTTTGGAGCACTACCATCAAACTTCACGCTGAAGTACTCTAAGATTTTCACGATATGTGAAACTATCATCACATAAAGTCGGCGAAAGGAAAATGGTAACTTATCTTTTTATTTTCTCTAATTTGAACCAACTTTGATGAATATTTGGGTGTTTCAAGAGATGAGTCTCATAAAAGGAAAACTTACGAGCTTTTAACATACATACATACATATTGTCACGCCTTTTTCCCGTAGGGGTAAGCAGATACCACTTCTCTCCACTTGCTACGATCCTAACACACATCTTTCGCGTTTACTTGATTTTACTACTATCTTAACGTTTCGAATACTTTACAGCATTCATGATCGCGGGTGGACTTAGATGATAGACGTCCAAGGCTGATATGTCATCGTCTATCATCTAAGTCCACCCGTGATCATGAATGCTATAAAGTATTCGAAACGTCGGGATAGTAGTAAAATCAAGTAAACGCGATAGATTCCGTAAAGGAAGTTTTATTTCCAAATATGTAACATTCGCGTAAATATCAGAAAGTATTACACATCTTTCGCTTCAACTACTTTCATACTCGTTGGTTACGAGTACTTTTAACCTGGCCTTCCTTAAGAACGTCTCCGATCTGGTCAAAATGCATTCGCCTAGGTCGACCTAATTGCCCACACACAGTCGCCTATATCTGTTTCGTTAATCTTCTTTCATCCATCCTCTCTACGTGTCCAAGCCACCTAAGCATTCCTTTCTCTATTTGTGTCACTACATCATCTTTTACTCCACAGCATTCTCGTATCACACTATTTCTCACTTTGTCCATCACAGTCACTCCGGCTATGCTTCTCAGACTTCTCATCTCTCCAGTATTTATCATACATTCAGTCAAGAAAGTATTGGGAATGGATGATTTGTTTATGGTTCCAAATTCAAATTTTTGTTTTTTTTTGTTGTTATTAGATTGGCACAACTGTTATCCATTTTGGCACGGAGTTTGAGTTGCATCTGTTATTTATATTAAATACAGTGCTGTGTTTAGTTATATCATATCTAGTGTGTATTGCGAATTTCATAATGGAAAAAAACATCGAACAAAGAGTTTTTGTCTTAAATTTTGCATCGCCAATGGAATTTCGTGTTCGGAGTCACTGAAAATGTTACAGAAGGCTTACGGTGAATCGACTTTATTAAAAACACGTGGTACAAAGCGTTTAAAAGCGGTCGAGATGTGATGGAAGGTTTGCCTCGCTTTGGTAGGCCATCAACGTCTGCAATTGAAGTAAACATTGCAAAAGTGAAGGAAATAGTGACTGAAAATCCTCATTCAACTTTGAGAGAGATAGCCGCCGAACTTTCTGTGTCTCACGATTCGATCCGTACCATTTTAAATAATCATTTGGGTATGAAACATGTTTCCGCTCGGCTAGTCCCAAAATACCTGAATTTTCTCCAAAAACTCAATCTCATGAGAGTCGCTGAGGACATGCTAGAACGAGTCAATTCCGACCCAACATTCATGAAACGCATTGTTACTGGTGACGAGACGTGGGTTTACGAGTTTGACATGCAAACTAGTCAACAAGCTTCGGAGTGGCGACTTTCAACTGAACTGAAACCGAAACTGAACGGTGAATAAAGAATATTATTTGAGCGTTATGCGGCGTTTAAGAGCAAATTCGACAAAAAGGCCAGATTTGTGAAAAGAAAATTCTTGGATTTTGCACCACAATAATGCGTCTTCGCACAAGGCCATCATTGTGAATGAATTTTTGTCCAAACACTCAACAAATACCATCGAGCAACCACCATATTCACCAGATATGGCTCCAGCCGACTTCTTTCTTTTTCCTAAACTCAAATTACCACTTCGTGGCACCCGTTTTCAATCGTTAGAAGACATAAAGGAGAATTCGCGGCGAGAACTTAAAAAATGTTTTGATGATTGGATTATTCGTTGGCGTAAGTCTATCTTTTCTGAAGGAGCATACTTTAAAGGTGATAAAATCAATTTGGATGAATAACAAAAATGTTGTGTATTATTGATCTTTTCCCGGTACTTTCTTGACAGAGTAGTACTCTCATGCTTCTTCTGCCATGTCCAACATTCACTACCATACATAAGTGTAGGGACCAGCACCCCCCTATGCACAACAGTGGTGCCTTTTTTGACACTTTCTGACTGTTTATATAGCCATGCAGTGCTCCATTCACTTTATTTCCAGCCACCGTTTTAAACAGTGAGTTTTTTGGTGGGACGTCATGAGGAGTGGTTGAAATCCTTTTACAAATGCTAGTCAATATATTTTATATATTTCTAATATAATGAAGTATTCCACTGACGAACATAGTTTCTATGGTGAAGAAATAAACCCGCTCTATATACAACAATTAAACAGTCTCTATATAGACAAACTTTTTGGTACGAAACCTACTCTGCCTAAGAGCAAAAAAAAATTATTACCCAAAAAAATAGCAGTTACTTATTTCTAAGCAAAATCTTGATATACTTAAACACAAAGTGAAAAATGTGAAATCGAAAATAACAGTCAGGAGCAGGATTTGAACCTGCATCTTCTGGATACCGTCCAGATGCTTTACCAATTCAGCAATCCTGACAATTGCTCCTGACTGCTAATTTCGATAACACATCATACTTAACGTCTTTGGGTGACGCCTGCGCCATCTGTCGGACGTATTTTCATACATTATACCGACCAGGTAAACTTAATTTTACAATTAAGATTTTACCTAATAATGACGCAAACCCTTTAAATATTTAGATATTTTTATATATATTTTTAGCATTTGACATGCTTAGCACTATACATTAAACACAAAGTGAAAAATGTGAAATCGTATCCAGAAGATGCAGGTTCAAATCCTGCTCCTGACTGTTATTTTCGATTTCACATTTTTCACTTTGTGTTTAATGTATAGTGCTAAGCATGTCAAATGCTAAAAATATATATAAAAATATCTAAATATTGATATACTTAATTAAAAACCTGATACCAAAATAAAAACAAGTATTTATCGACGCTTTTTAAACAAAATCTTTTTAACGTGGCAAAGGTGCAGGACTTGTCGCGTCGTCCGTTTAATTGGTATCGATACTAATTGTGGGTGAGGCTCGGTCGACACTAGCGCCGTCGCGCATTCACCTGTCCTGTCGGCTGCAGAACACGCCGCCAGCGAGCCAAATTACTCCAACGCGGTCACGACTTGATTTTTGCATTTACTTTCTAGAAATTCTGTGAACTGTCGTGTTTGTTTTGTGTGAAGTTTAGAACTAAACGCTTTTTTAATTCTAAATGCCTTAGAAGTTTGCCTTCACGATTATGGTAACTTTAAAACACTATTGGGCGCGGGTCTCCTCTCAAACTGAGAGGGATTTAGGTCATAATACACCCAGGCCAGTTGGCCCAGTGCGGGTTGGCAAACTTCACAGCCTTCGAGAAAATATCTTAACCTTAAGCATGTAGATTTTGCATAGTTGCACCTGCAACTGCACTTAATCTGTACGATCATAAAGCTGTAACAGAGTTATATCTGTACATTTAAGATATTTGAGAAAAAATTACATTAATAGACTATGGTGTCTCTGAACCGAAAACAATCTTTTTTACAATTTTTGACTGTTTGGTCGCACACACGCAAAAAATTGTTTACAAGAAACTGTTTTTGTTTAATAGCTCCTGATTAGCCTTAAAAACTGGGATTAGTTTCATCCTGCTACTATATCAGGAACCTGAGATATATAACCTAAAAACTAGCTTCTGACATTTTTTATTAAACATTTTTGATCTATATTTTTTAGCATTTGACATGCTCCGCTACTTTTTAAAGTACAAATTATTTTCGAATAAGGAAAAAAGAGATTTTTTGTACGAGCGGGAATCGAACCCGCGGCTTTTCCAATCCGGGGAAGTGCTCTAAGCCACTGAGCTATCGTACAGATCTATTCGATCATCCCAATTTCCTCATCACGTGGTCGTAGAGACAAATTCGATTCCCGCTCGTGCAAAAAATCTCTTTTTCCTTATTCAAAAATAGTTTGTATTTTTTTTATTATTTTGCAATTCACTTAGTACCATACAATCGTTACTTAAGACAGACTTTTGACAAGCCATTAGTGTCCCACTATTATATACGTGCTTCTCTAAATGAAGTGGACAAAAGTCCAAGACTAGTAGTTAGTGAAGTCTTCACAAGAAGTCAGGAAAAAACTCTACAAAGCGTGCAGATCTCAGGAATGATTCACGATGTTTTCACCGGACATTGAAAATATGAGAACACTAATGACTATTTATTAAAAAAAGCACTAAGGAGTGTATACATATAATAAACATTAAACAAGTCTACATACGGTACTGCAATAACAACATATTAAGTGTTTTTACTCTATAGATTAATGGATATCCGAAATCATCAATTTATAAAATTATTTTATCCTTAACGGTCACATCCTTCTATAAAAATACCGTCGTTATTTCATAAGATTAATTGCTTTTACTGTACAGTAAATATATACTAGAGGACATAAAATTACAAACTACTCATCCCATCGTAGCATTGGGTATAAATTGAGTTATTTAAAATTGAATGCAGCCATAAATTAAAAACATTAACTGGAATAATATTCAATTAACTAGGTATAACAACGCGCGGAGACATAACTCAATATAGCCTTTGTAGGCAGTTTAAAGTGACATTCTATATCAAACTTGCACTTTTATGTAACGAGTACGCAAAGATTCTCTAGGATTGGAATATCTTTGTTTTTGCTTTTATTTGTTGAATTGATAAACTATGAAACATTGGAATAAGTTATTGTATAACTTGAAAATATATTATTATTTCTAGACGTGGGATTTCAAACGATTTCTAGAAATGTTTTAATTACAGTCAAGACTATTTCAATCAATAAAATTTACAGCTCAAATAGAAGAGGGCAATAAAGGTTGACTCAAAATCACTCATAGCCAGGGAAATTTCGATCAAAAACAGAAATCAGATACTGCCATAACAAACTACATAACAAGAACATGAAAACGATAAAAAAAACACCTGATTCGAATATCACACAAGGCTTGGACACTTTGTTTTTGGAGTAAGATTGGGAGAAAGGAGTTTGGTTTAGGCTGATAACATTCCAAAACTATCCGAGCTACTTCATACGTGAAACAGCTTAAACGTCAAGGAGCTTTCCCGTCTCCTGTCTAAAAAAAATATAACTATGCGAGCAGAGAAAACTCTGAAAAAAACCTATAGGATTCCTCCCCAACAGTGTGGTCCGCGTATGGTAAAAAATATTTTTCCAATCTGGCAATTCTATTCGAGTTGACATCGGTTCATCTATCAAACATGCTACCGTAAATGGCAAGCGACGCACCTCCCAGATGACACACCAGAGGCAACGTTTAATTGACTTGTTACTTTTTATTTTTTGTTGTAACGTTCACTAATAAGCTATGTTCCCGCCGTTCGGAACGTATCCTGCTAAATTAGAACTGTATGTCATTGATCGATCATATGGTTGCCTTGGAGCTAATTAAATGCTGATATAAATATTAATGCAATAATCGTTATCTTGTGATGGTTTCCGAACGTAATATATTTTTTGCGAATGGCAATTTTATGAAATAATATACTCCGTATGAGCACAAGCAACCATTAAATTGATTCTAGCAATGTCTTTAATTGAACTTGAATTTATCGCGCGTATCTAATTTTTGTATGTTTGCGAATTATGATCATGAATTTGTAAACATTATTTACGTTATCATATAAGTAATAATGTAGATAGGTAGTTCATTTTTATACCTTTTTTTTGTTAAGGCGGGAAAAAATGTTCCTAACCGCACACCCAGTCGTTCGGGGCAACGAACAGGGTAGTGTGGGGCCCTCACCCACTAAAGAAACCCGCTGTGTGCTGTCTCTCCGCCTTTATTGGCGGGCCACCGGAACCCTATTACATTCCTTCAGTGGTAGTTAATTTTTATACCTAGACGATTCGGCTAAATAGCATTTGAGCATAGTCTGATCACCCGTTGCATTACTGGTGGTAGGGTTGATTACTAAGTAGGAGTACTCACTTGCTATCGGGCCCGAGCGGCTCAGTGCCACTTCGGTGTGTTTTGGTTGTAGCGGGGGATAGACATTCATTCTTTCATTACATATATATCCGTGAAATGTAATGATGAGCAGCAGCTTGACTGTCAATCCAATCTTAGTATACTTGAATCCTTGAGCAAAAAGCTTGAATGACTTACCACCAGGTATGTCGTGGCTCGTCAGCCACCATAAGAAATTTAACCAAATTATAACTGTATATCCAAAATAGTGCCCGGAATGTTTTTATAAATCAATATAAAATACCCGCTTCCAGACTGGCGCCTTCATTATAACACGGATGCGCGGCGTTGTCCGACTATCACCGAGTTTGTTTTCAGATGAGCCGCTTCATCATACTAACAGTATGTCCTTAGCCACATGTGTCGACGGTTTAACCCGATACTGCCAACACATCGCCTATTTCTCTGTATAAGGCTGTTATTTGCACCGGCACATGTCGACAAAGACAGCGAATTGTTTGGTTTATATCAACGCAGTGGATCGCCAAATTGAGGCTTGTTAGAGGCGCTTTAGAAAAGCGGCCCTGCTTTATATTATACTGTCTCAATAGATACCTACTTACTTTTATAATAGAGCAATGATATACCTAGTTTTTTTGATGTTAATATCTTTATACATTTTTTAAGCATTTGACATGCTTAGCAATATTTTTTTTTTGTTAAGGCGGGTAAAAATGTTCCTAACCGCACACCCCGTCGTTCGGGGCAACGAACAGGGTAGTGAGTGTGAGGCTTTCACCCACTACAGAAACCCGGCGTGTGCCGTCTCTCCACCTTTATTGGCGGGCCACTGGACCTATGTTACATTCCTTCGGTGGTCCGCCGGCGGCTTCCGGATACCCTCAACTGAGCAACGCATCCGCACACGGAACGTCGCACCTTCGCGGGAGACCTAGCGGGGTCTTGGATGACGCCTGCACCATCTGTCGGATGCATTTTCATACATTATTCCGACCAGGTAAGCAAAATTATTACATTTGAGTTTCATACCGAATAATGACATGCACGATGACTGAATTGGCAAATGTGTTCATTCGATCTGTATATTAAGTTTACCAACTATGTTTGAAAGAAAACAGGATTTATCATGTATATAACCTAATTGGACACAGTTATATCAAAATATTTGCCGTGTGGTGCCGGCTTTAGAATTTTCCCACCCCTCTCCACCCATAGAAGTCGTACCGGGGGAGTGGGCAGCAGCACTCCTTCGAGTATTAACAACATACGCTGCGATCGCCAACCCGCCTGCCAAGCGTGGCGATTACGGCACTATCCCCCATTCCTGGGGAGGCCTACATCCAGTCAAGAAAGTATTGGGAATGGATGATTTGTTTATGGTTCCAAATTAAAATTTTTGTTTTTGTTGTTGTTGTTAGATTGGCACAACTGTTATCCATTTTGGCGCGGAGTTTGAGTTGCATCTGTTTTTTTATATTAAATACAGTGCTGTTTTTAGGTATATCATATCTAGTGTGTATTGCGAATTTTATAATGAACAAAAACATCGAACAAAGAGTTTGTCTTAAATTTTGCATCGCCAATGGAATTTCGTGTTCGGAGTCACTGAAAATGTAACAGAAGGCTTCGACTTCGGCTTTCGACTTTATCAAAAACACGTGCTTATGAGTGGTACAAAGCGTTTAAAAGCGGTCGAGATGTGATGGAAGGTTTGCCTCACTCTGATAGGCCATCAACATCTGCAACTGAAGTTAACATTGCAAAAGTGAAGGAAATAGTGACTGAAAATCCTTATTCAACTTTGAGAGAGATAGCCGCCGAACTTTCTGTGTCTCACGAGTCGATCCGTACCATTTTAAATAATCATTTGGGTATGAAACATGTTTCCGCTCGGCTAGTCCCAAAAGACCTGAATTTTCTCCAAAAACTCAATCGCATGAGAGTCGCTGAGGACATGCTAGAACGAGTCAATTCTGACCCAACATTCATGAAACGCATTGTTACTGGTGACGAGACGTGGGTTTACGAGTTTGACATGCAAACTAGTCAACAAGCTTCGGAGTGACGACTTCCAACTGAACCGAAACCGAAAAAACCACGCCTGTCGATCAAAAGTCAAAGTCATGTTGACTGTTTTCTTTGACTATCTCGGTGTTGTGCACTCGAAATTCTTGCCAGAAGGTCAAACGGTAAATAAAGAATATTATTTGAGCGTTATGCGGCGTTTAAGAGAGCAAAATCGACGAAAAGGGCCAGATTTGTGGAAAGAAAATTCTTGGATTTTGCACCACGATAATGCGCCTTCGCACAAGGCCATCATTGTGAATTAATTTTTGTCCAAAAACTCAACAAATACCATCGAGCAACCACCATATTCACCAGATATGGCTTCAGCCGACTTTTTTCTTTTTCCTAAACTCAAAATACCGCTTCGTGGCACCCGTTTTCAATCAGTAGAAGACATAAAGGAGAATTCGCGGCGAACACTGAACTCAATTCCGGAAACAGCGTTTAAAAAATGTTTTGATGATTGGATTATTCGTTGGCGTAAGTCTATCGTTTCTGAAGGAGCATACTTTGAAGGTGATAAAATAAATTTGGATGAATAACAAAAATTTTGTGTATTATTGATCTTTTCCCGGTACTTTCTTGACAGAGTAGTATGTCCAGCAGTGGACGTTAAAAGGCTGATGGATGGATGGATGGATATCAAAATATACCAACTCACAAATTGTTTATAAATAAGTCATCGACGCTAAATTGATCAGAATGTGGCCTATATTTTCATTTGGCAAAAACATCCCGAGATCTATTCACATTTTACATATATAAAACATAATATATGCACCAAACGTAATTTTCTCAACATTAAATTTTAAGCGTGATTCGGTACATTTCGTGCATTTAGGTATTATACTATTTATCTATTGTGACAACTACAAACCCTAAATGAAATTTACATTATAGTCCCTAATTGTAAGTTTTTACGGGAATGTACCTACAAAGCTTTCTCATCACAGTATTTATAGTGGAAGATCTACTTCGCGATAGAAAATGTACTATCGAAAACTAGGTACAATCACCATTTCTTGTAGCAAAAAAAAATATGAACATTAAAACAATTTTAACAGACAATTTTTAATTTTGCCAAACAGGATTTGAATCTAAATATAACGTAGTCCGACTTGATCATTAGAACTGAATAATCTTTCTGGTACATTTTCGTGGCTAGATGAAAATCTCTATCATACCAGGTTCGAATATCCTAAAAGTACAAAATATGCGATATTGGATTGATTTGATATAATGAGTATAATATGTATAGGTAGTATAATATCGAAAAAAAAAACATAGGTACATAGCGTTTTTGATCCTTGTTTGCCAATTTTATTTGTTTTTAAATTTTTATACAGCACCGTCACCACCCCATTCTTCCCCACGGGTGTCATACGAGGTTACTAAGTAAGCAATTATCACCCATTGCGGTACTGCCAGTAATCCCTCTCGCTCTGAGAGGAGACCCGTGTTCAATAGTGGGACAGAAAAAGGGTTGAAAAAATAAAAAGTAATACTGGTGGTAGTAGGGTTGGGTACCAAGTGGTAGTACTCACTTCTTACCGGGCCCGAGCGAATAAGGCGCTTTGATGTGCTTTATTTGCAGCGGGAGAGATAGCCTGAAAGTCTTCTTTCATTTGATATATGCGAAATATAATGGTGAGCATCGGCTTGACAGTACTCTTATTAGTTCATGAGCGACGTTCACTTACCATCAGGTGGGCCGTGTCCCCTCCGCCAACAAAAAAAATAAAACATGCTCCAAAAAAAATCGTCTGTTCTTAAGGTCCGACTATAAAACACCAATTTTCGTTTTAGTGTATAAGTTTCTAGTGGACCTGTGTAATTCATGTAAATACCGCAATTTTCACGTCTTCTAGCGTTGTAATGTCAAATCTCAAGTCAAATCGTGCCAGTCAACGATTTGGGTCAACGAGTTTCCCAAACTTTATAGCTCCTGTTCGTGGCTCTGTTGTCGTGGTCATTAAGATTTTTAGCTGCATAAAGCAAACCAATTTTTGAATAAAATAAGGCCCGTTTTCCATCACAGCGGAGACGAAACGAGAGGAGACGATTATTTCATACACGAGATATTCAAGCAGCATTTTGAGCCCGCTTTGAGCACACTAATTTGTTCAAAGTAAAATTGTCGGCCCACCTCGACACTCGACAAAGATTAGCCTTCTTATTTTTATATTTTATTATCTGCCTCTGTGGTGTAGCGGTAGTGTAAGCGACTGCTGATCATGAGGTCTCGGGATCCCCGGGTCGGGCAGTATTAGTGAGGTTTTTAGTAAAAAGAAACATTCTCAGTGGCAGCTAGCACTAATACAGGCGGAGAAACGGCACACGGCGGGTTTATTTAGTGGGTGAGAGCCCCACACTACCCTGTTCATCGCCCCGAACCACGGGGTGTGCGGTCCACTTTTTCCCGCCTTAACAAAATAAAGGCAACATATCACGAAATTCCTACTCAAGTAGCAAACCCGAACCTCACTTTGAGAAACACTGTACCTACTGAGTATATTATTAACAATTGACCCAACAGATAATTTCTGGTCGGACATTATGATTATTGTCTTTTTCGTAACGTTATCCTATGTTGTGCCTCAACAGTTACAAGTAAAACCGCTTACATTGAAATTCTAGTTCGATAAAGGTGGAACATTTTGGATAAATCAGTGTTAATGAGTACGATAATTGAGGGCCTCAATAGTAAAACAATGAGTTGAAATTTAACTATCCAGTTTATTGCAAGATCGAATTACAGGTTATTGAAACCAACAAACTTGCAAAGTACTACATTATATGTAAACTAGTCGTACCCGTGCGGAAGCCCGCAATTCGATATTTATCGAATCCGATTCGATATATATCGAAAAATCGATGCATCCATTGAAGGACCTTAAATCTCAAATCTACTATAAATTTATTTCAAATTAGCTGGCACGATAAGCTTTAAAATGAGGAGTAAATCATGGAATTTTTATAAAGGAATAAGAAAGATCTCGCAGACAGACAGAACAACAGAAATAATATATAAGATCGACCAATTCGAAGGCCAAAGTTAAAACAACATAATGACATATTTTTAGTGGCCATCTTTACCACTGAAAATAAGTCACAGACACGAACCGGGAGTATCGAGGTGGTGATGAATGTAATAATGATGTTATAAGGGTTACAAAATATAATCACGAAGGCGTTGAGTAGGGGAAATAATTTTACTTCTGGTTTCGTTAATCTGTTGTGTATTACTGTATCTATTAAATAAATAAACCGCACGTATAGCTCACACCAAGCTAAGCGTTTTTTAATATAACCCTTCATACGTCCACATCATCATCATTTTCATGCAGTCATTTACAACGAAACGATTAACTTTATCGAGTGTACCTGTCGCGGCCTCTCTGCCTACCCTTAGTTAAATGCTAATAGAATGCACGGAACAACGATGGCTGATTATAGTAGACGTAATCATTCTTAATCGGAACTACTAAGAACTATTCGCAACCGAACAGGGTTGTCAAATGTGTTTTCAAAGATTATTTTTAATTTGACTGATTAGTTGTGTGGTAGTATGATTGAACGAAGCTACTAGCTGATTAATTTTCGACTCATTTAATTATCAAAAAATTAAGATAAAAACAATGCCCAAATTTTGTATAGAAAATGGTATTCAAAGAAATAGTCAATCTGGGATTTAGTTCAGGTGGCAATAGGTTGCTTAGATAACTAACTAGCGTAACTAGATCCTTAATCATCAACTAAATCATCGATCAAATGCCATCTCAACTGGGGTATATCGCTAAAGTAGAAACACTAATATACTTTCGACATTGGTACTCGAAATTCAAAACGAATGGAACAGAAAACTGGGTTTGGTAGGTCTTCACATCGATAAACTCACGAAATCAAATTCAATTTCAGATATCTTAGGATTTAAAACATCACGTCTGTATTCCCCGAAAGGGTAGGCAGAGGTGTATTATACAGACACGGTCCCCAGCTACGAGTATGTTTAAGTCCTATGTAATAGGAGGCGAGCCCTATTGCCGTCTACCGGGCACATTTTCAAACTCCAGGCTGCTACGGAGAATTTTTCTTTTACGAAAATGCTCAATAACACTGGATACTGTCTGTACCGACCCGGGGATCTGACCCGAAACCTCATGATCAGCAGTCGCTCACACTACCGCTCCACCAGATAGGCAGTTTTTTTATGATTTAAATTAGACAAATATTTAAAAATGTAGAACTATTAAGATGAGCCATCCCTGAACACTATGCATCCAGCGCGTGCGCGTATGCGCTCCCCGGCGCCGTTTGCCATTAACGCGATCGTTGACTAATCGCCATTTGCACGAACGTTACGTACAACTTACAATCTGCAATTTTACTGTTTGTACTGATCATTTTTTGTCCGGTACAAGGTAATTGATCCCGCACGAAAGCGTACTCGCTGGTCATGATAATAATGTCCCAAGCACATTAATATCAAAATAAATGTTCCACGAATGCCAGGTTAACAATATATAAAAAAAATTGGGGGGCATCCCTGAGAGAATTCCTTGACAGGTCGCCAGACTTCATAAGCAGACTGGCGACCTGCACTTGACCAGCATGGTGGACTACGATCAAAATCCATGTTTTATAAGGAGAAGAGCTCAATTACTGATTTTGAAAAACAAAACACTGAAACAGTAACTTCTAACCTACCTCATACGAAATTTAACGCTTCCTGCCATGTATAGCCCGCATTAAATCACTTTTGTTCCTAACCAAGCTCCTAAACCTATCAAACGTAACTCTATACAAAGCGTACCATGGATTAACGTTTAGTCGCGTCTTTAAATCGCTACCAGTATTTATTGGCGGTGTCCACATCGCGGCGACACGACGCTCTTGGGGTAAATCACCCGTTACGACCGAGAGTAGGGTTACATGTGGCTGCACCAATTTTGGTGTTGCCACCCTGTAATGGCATGATAAGGCATTGTTCTAAAGTGTTAATGTTCCGGTTATATTGTTACAATAACAGTGGTTTGTTATGTTGTGAGATCGTAAGGTGAACTGTTACTATACAGTGTATCAATTTTAATTTTATGGTAAGATTTTATTAACAATAGTCTTCATAAGATCTCGAAAATGCTAGTATAATTATTTTAAAATTAATATTTTGACTCGTGCGTTTAACAGGCTTTAACCGAAGCACGTACTTAATTATTTATGTCTATCTCCCTTAATCATTCATGTTTCGGCGAATTAATAAAATACAAGCTAATGAAGACCCGCATAGGTTATCAAAATTCCCCAACAAGAACGTTCAAACATATATATTCATTTCCACTAACGTCACCACAAGGAAATCTGCCATCGAAAGCCTGAATACCGGCTCTCAGAAACAAAAATAATTAATGTCAGAAATAAAAAAATAGATTTGTATCGCACTACACATAATTATAATAATATCAATATATTGACAAATAGAGTGTGACCTCTAAACGGCATAGCAAAAATATAAAAAAAATTGGACAAAGCTTTGTGAGTGCCCGCCGGGAACTCGTTGACACCACTGCGCGCTCGCCCTGATGATGAACATCGAATATGCTCGAAATCTGGGTCCACAACGTGAGTTACTTCCAGTTACATACTTCTAATATGTATCAATCTCACGATAGTTTCAATACGATATGCTTTGTCAATCACGTACCTATATTTCTTCTCAAGCTGAGAAATTTTAAATATTTTGATCTGTATTTTTAGCACTTGACATGCTCAGATAATTTATAGTAAAGAACAAATTATTTGTGAAAGTTGAGAAAGAGAGCTCTACATTTATTAGCAGGATTCGTGCGTTCCTCTGCACGAGTTTTTTTTTTTTTAATTTGCAGATCATATATACCCTTCGTGAAATAACAAGACTCGCTAATCGGGCTTGTTCGACTACAACAAGTCGCGTGCGCCGCTCGATCACCGTTCGCTTACAAGTCTCGCGTTGTTAGCGCGTTTTTACGTCCGTGCCTGATGCATCGCACCTTGTAACTCTACGTAACAACTTCTAAGGATTAATTAGTTTTAGAATAAAAGTGAAGCCGGTTCGAACCTCGCTCTTTTTTACTTAAAAGGTTTACGTAACGATATTTTACGCAATGGTGTAGTTAGTAACGGAAGCGCGAAAGCCTTAATGACTGAGTAGGTTCGGTATTGAACTCCCCAAAAAGAACAAGAAGTGAGATCTAAATGGATGCCAAGTTCAATGGTCTTAAAATATAATTTCTTCATATAACTTAGGATAATATATTGAAACGTAAGGTCTGACTTGCTAAATAAAATGATAAAAAAATACTAGTATCTGATTTATTCCTTTGTATTCACCCAACTACCTATCTGGATGCCAAATTTTAACTTTCTAGGTCATCTGGAACTGGGTTAGAGTTTTCATCTATAGGTGTTAATATCTAAATAACCGTTTAAGGTGTGTTTATGAAATTTGGAGCACATATGTATCTCGCAAGTGTTAATATTTGAGCCAAATTTAACATGTTTATGTGAAATCATTTTTGAGTTATGAGCGGGTCAAAACTGGCTCAAAATGGTTCGTGTAATCTTGACACGCTACCGCGTGACTAGATTAAGTCTAAACACGAGCTATCAAATAAAAAGTTGCATCAAAATCCGTTCAGCCGTTTGTGTGTGATGTGGGAACGAACAAACGGCGAAATATCTTAAATATACAGACACAGCTCTGTTATAGATTTATAATATTTAGGATTAAAAATCGCGTCTCAATATATTAACAGAAACAAGAATAATATTTTCTTATAATTGGACTTTGTACTATTCGATAACCGCAAATAAATGCGATTACTGACAGACACATTTATGTCGATCAACTGTCGATTGGACACAGATTAGGCGACTTAACAAAAAAAAACCCTAGTTTAAGATCTGTACTGCGCAAACCGTGCGGCCACATTGAAGTGACATTCACACTCAAAAAGGCAGAGTACAGACTATTTACCGGTCACAGTAATTGACGACCTGACGAGTGTCGTCACGGCCTAACCCCAAATAAGTAAACGTTAGTGACAAAGTGGCCCGGACACGTCACTCCGCGTAATTGGCTATTAACTAATGAGATTATAAGATGGTTATCTGTCGAATGTCGGCATAGCAAAGCGAATCTCGAGGATCGAAGGCATCCGTTAGGTGCAGCGGATGACAGGAGGCAGGCGACAAAACGGATCGATTTATTCGACGCAAGAGATACGATATGCGAATGTCTGGATAGCGTATCTGCATACAAAGTAACCTAATATGATTATTTAATAACATATATAAAACAGACCTTAAAAACGATTAAAAAGTTATCAGAATGCCTGCACTAATGGTGGACTAATTTAGATACCAACCGGTGTTTGGGTTCGATTCCCACACAGGAGAATTTTATGTGTGATCCTTATATGGTTGTTCTGAGTCTGGGTATACTTTAACCTTCAAAATGTCGGTACTATTATGTGTACAATAATATAAAAACAAATAATCTAAACGTATAGGTGAATGTAAACAAAATATACGAATATAATCTAAAATGGTCATGGTACATAACGAAATACATCCAATATTTCAAAGAAAATTTTCATAGCAGTGTGTCGTGACTAATTAAATACCAGTTTCTGCCATACAAATAGTATTCTATAAGTGAATATAGTGTATCTATTATCTATCTACCCGATCAGTCGTTTACGGATAAAAATCTAACTAGACATCGTCACAAAATTCCGCATTATACATACATACACAGCATCACGCCTGTATTCCCCGAAGGGGTAGGCAGAGGTGTATTACACACCCACGGTTCACAAGCTACGTTTAAGTCCCACGTAATATAGGGCGAGCCTATTGCCGCATTATATGGTTATATTATACTTGTAATATGTCGATAAATAATTTATTGTGTGCAAAAGTTACTCAATATTAAACCACGAGACTACTGTGTAAAGAAAACAGATTACACCTACTGAACCGGCGACCTTTCGTAGCCTTTATTTATCAGAGAGTTGCTACATGTTCGTATAAATTTACTCTAGCTAGAGAAATGCTTTTATATTTTATGTATCAACTACAGTACCAACTCATTTTGCTATAATTTCAAAACATAATTCTGTATTTGTTATTTCTGTATTTGTAACGTGATTTTTTATATTATATTTTATACATATAATCCTAAATTAATTCTAATACATGTTTCTTTGTTATAAAAATAAGTCTATCTTCTGTCTCTATGCATGTCAGGGCAAGTCAACAGTGTCCATAGTTTAAGTTAAGCATTAATTTAAATAAGGTCTCGTTGTATGGCTTGTTGGTCGTTTAAATAAATAAATACTAACTTTTATGAAATGCCTCTATGGTGCAGCGGTAGTGTAAGCGACTGCTGATAATGAGTTCTCGGGTTCGATCCCCGAATCGGGCAATGTTATTGAGCTTTTTCTTAAAAATAAAAATTCTCAGTAGCGGCCCCGAGTTTGGAAATGTGCCCGGTAGACGGCAATAGGCTCGCCCCCTATTACGTGGACATAGCTGGCGAACCGAGGGTATTGTAATACACCTCTGCCTACCCCTTCGGGGAATACAGGCGTGATGCTATGTTCTATATTTTTTATACTACACTAATCGCAAACAAGCATATGACCTGATGGTAAGTATTTACCGTAGCCTATAGAGGCTAGCAACACCAGAGGCATCACTAGTGCGTTGCCATCTCCAAGGAAAAGGTGGAGAGCATAGGAAGGGTACTAAGGAGAGGATAGAAAGGATAATATAGGACGGGATAGGAAGGTCAGTAAAGAGAAGATAGGAGGAATACTAAGGGGGTTGGGCAGATTCAGTTAATTTTAATACTTCTGAGCAATTGATGATAGTTATAGAATCGACTATGTCACTATTGCGATTTCAAGTATATTAGGTAATTTTGTCTAAATTTCTCCCCTAAGTATGGTTGGAATCATCCCGGAATCAATAATCCATGAGCAATGATCACCGTTTAACTTCAAGTGGACCGTGAGAATCACGTCAACAAATAAAAAAATATAATTTAGGTTTTTTCTGTTCTGGAGAGCTAGAATGTATCTCACTAAATCGTATCGACATCGAATCGTGTCATTGTGATTGGTTAAGAGATCACCGTGATTGGCCGGGATTATTGCGACATGACGCGTCGGTTTCTCTAGGCGAGGCGATAAGACGTCGATAAGATTTAGTGAGTTACATTCTACGGGCTCTGAGATCAGATGTCGTAGAAATTCTTATATTCTACTCAATCTAGTTCCGACGAATGCAAACCCCAATAAAAGCTAGGTTGAAAAAGTAATTATTGTTGGATATCTTAAGAAACCTTATAAATTCAAATAGCAATCCTTTCTAAGTCATGTTAAACGGTATTAACAGTCAAAAACAAAGAGCGTCGTAAGACGGCGTTATTCCACGGTCTTTGTGTAAGAACAAATTCACGCACGTGCTAAACGAACAAAAGGTGAACGATTGTAGTGCGCCAGCGAAAGTTAAAGTAACCTTAGAACACACAGGAATATTACAGAAGGTCCGACAGACAGACATACAACACGCTTCGAGCCTTTAATATTAAAAAACAAAATTGCAATAACTTGTCCGTTATTTTTAGTAGTTAGGCAGTCGAATATTTAGATGTTTACTCACCCAGCGAACTTCGTACCGCAATATTTCTTTTTCGTGAATATTTTGCAATGTAAATTATTAAAGTACTAATATCGCTATGAAAAAATTGGGGTTGGCAGTAGAAGGGTGAAAATTTAGTGTTGTATGTATTTTTATTGCCAAATCATAAAATAAATTTTAAAAAAATTTTGTCCAAAAAATAAAATTTTTTTTTTTGGCGTGGACCACCCTTATCACTTAGGGATATGAAAAATAATTTACATCCTATTATCAGACCTACTGAATATACACACAAAATTTCATAACAATAGGTCAAGCCGTTTCGGAGGAGAATAATATAATAATAAATAAATATTCATAGACATTTTCACACAACGTCCTTTGGTCCCAAACTAAGCTTAACGCATGTGCTATGGGTACCAGATTACGGATATAATACATGTAGGTATATGATGTGCTTTTTTTTTATAATACATACATATAATAGATAGAAAATACCCAGACGCAGTACAAATATCTGTGTTCATCACACAAATCGTTGTCAAGGCACACACTCTTGACTTTTCGAGAATATGTGTTTACAAATTATCACTGCTTGGTGAAGGAAAACATACTGAAAGTTGTCTCGAGGGCTTGTGAAGATTGCCAAACCGCATTGGGCCACCGTGGTGGACTACGGCTTGAATTGTTCTCACTTTAAGAGGAAACCCCAAACCCAATATTGGGACATTATAATAAATAAATATATAAAAAGCCTTTCATTTCCTGCCCTAACTAACGTTACATAATAGTCATTATATTTCTGTTATATCTAAGTTTTCCAGTGTTGTCACTATTATAAATCTGTAGGTAACAGAGCTGTGTCTGTACATTAAGATACTTGATAACAATGACTGTATGAGGCTATATAGGTGTATCTAAACACAAAACAATTTTTTTTAGATTTTTTACTGTTTGTCTATTTATCTGTTTGTTAATTTGCGCATCACGAAAAAAACTACTGAACGGATATTGTTACATTTTTTTTTATTTGACAATACATAATTTAAAACTGGTATACATTTTATCCCACTACTATATCGGGAACTTGAGATATAACTACCTGAGATAAACCAGCTAGAGGTATTTACTTCAAAAATAAACAAAAAGCACTACGAATAGAGCGTAATTCGCAAACAAATAACGACTCATGATATAATTCTAGAGAAAATTAATAAATCACTTCTTTAGAAAGATATTCAGGGTACTCTGTTCCAACTAAAACATTTCCATATCCTGACACCATAAATAAATGCCTAAGCTTAGATCTTAAATCTCAAAACAAAATTCACATTTCAACATTGTGGTCAAGACTTTATTCCTTTGCATGTTGAGCGTCTACACAAAGTCGTCCCAGGGGGTTCCAGTATACCTGACATTAGAGAACATCTCGTATATCCGTGCCCTTATTTGCTGACGTGGTACTAATGGCACCACCCGACGACGCCCGCGATTTATCGTCAAGCTCCTCAGCGGCTTCGTATGATTCAGTTAGTGTAAATTAAGCTTTAGAAATGGAAATCAGTGGCACGTTATTTGTTTGTGGCTAGTTTACGTGTTACTTAAGTTCTATGTGGTATTGGGTTGCCTAGACATTTCAATGGCATTGTTCCTAAACAAAAAATACCATTTACGAGAATTATCTTCTACAATACACATATCTATACTATTATAAAGCTGCAACATAGCTATGTCTGTACATTTAGGATATTTTAGAAAAAAGAAATGACTGTAATAGGCTATATAGGCGTGACTAAACACAGAACGTTTTTTTAGATTTTTTATGTTTATCTGTTTGTTTTTTCGCGTATCACGCAAAAACTACTGAACGGAATTTCATGCAACTTTTTGTATATTGATAGCTCTTGATTAGACTTAACAACTGGTATACATTTTATCCCATAGCTACTATATCGGGAACCTGAGATATAACCTAAAACCTAGCCCGCCGAACCAACCTAAAAACTAGCTTTTGGCTGCGGCGGAGCCGCGGGCAAAGACTAGTTATACATAAATAGCTTCTCCCGACTAATTTATCAAAGCAGAGCCTAAACTGCTGGGGCTACGATCTGGGTAGTAGATGTCTTTTTTGTTGTAAGTTAAGCAACGATTTCTAAAAATATCTATAAAATAAGGGATGAGTGTTGTTTTATGGAAGTTTGTCACTTTTTAAGTAAGACGCAAAAAAAATCTTATACCAATTTCTGGTTAGACATAAATGATTATCAAATGATGATATTATGAACAAGTATATTGGCGTTTTTATAAATGTTATCCCTAAGAGGCAGAATTAGGGGTCGAAAGTTTATTTTGTGGAAAGCTGGTCACTTTTGAACGAAGACACACGAAATTTGATATTTAAGCTTCTAATATAAAATTTTAGTGTGGATTCAGTCGGGAGGGAAGGCACACCACTGATATATAGAGAAGAGTAAATGCGGGAAATAGAGTGAACGGAGCATTGGGACAACTTCTCGGCAGTCATCACATCAACACAGTCAAGGTGGAGTCAGGAGACTCCGAAACCGGCGAGCGTATGAAAAGAATTATTAATATTGAGGAAGCGAGCGATGTACGCAAGAATAGAGCCTTTTGGCACTCTGTTCTCTCTGCCTATCCCGCAAGGGAGATGGCCTGATGATAAGTAGTAAGTACATATATATAACATATTCACATATAGTATAAAGTTTAGGAAAAAATGTATATATAAACATCTATACCTCTAATACATATAGGTATATAAATCAATGTTTGTTTATTCGTATCTTACGCGCTGCTATATAGTATATCGTTCCATCATGGAATGTTATATACCTACTTACATATAGTTCGGTCTACAGGAAAGACCATAGGCATATTGTAATCTCCGTGGCCTATAATAACTGAGCCACAGCAACGAGTAGCCGGGTCTGCTATTAACCTATATGAGAAGTCTTTGAATGTGAAAAAATATACTTTGGAAAATCCAAAAGTTCACGCCTCATAATCTTCATTTTTCACAATAAAATTGATTATTTGATAAGTAACTAATAATGTATTTGTCTTACTAAGTAGTTTTCAATAAATCACATAGATAGCGCTAATTTCAAAAGTGTCGTTCATTTCTTATACGCCATCTAGCGCTAATTTTAAGAAGTACTTCTATATTGGTCTATAGAAGTAGTTCTCACGAAATAAGGATAGCGCTGGTTTTAATGTCGAGTCGAGCGTAAATATTCACTATTTTTTTTGTTTATTTAATAACAATTAAACCACATCGAATCAGACCGTGAAAAGTGATAGGGCTCTATTCGTAGATAATTATACTGAATCGTAAAAGAAAAAAATACTCGATTAGTAAAGTATTTCGGTCTTTATCGAGTTCATACATTATCCGAACATACCTACAACACACGGACGTCCAAGACAGAAATTTTTTAAACAGTTTTATAACTAGTTTAAATAACAAAAATGGCATCAAAAATATCATGAGTGTTAAAAATAGTGTTTTTTCTTGATATGTGTGTGTATATATTATTTTACAAGTGCAATATATGATAAATATCTATTTAAGTTTGAAAAAACAGTTGTTCTGAGTGAAGCGAGAGTAATATCCACCGCTTCGCTTATGAGGCGTGCAATAGAAAGACTTCGCTTTGTATGGATGATATTGAACAACATCTTAGGCTAAAGAACAAAAAAGGTCAAGCGAACTGCGCTGAATCCTCTTTCTAGGCCTCTAAAGAGGTTCTAATTTTATGCAGAGGCATGTTAAACTCGAAAACCATATTTTTTAAACAATTTACCTGCAACGTTTCCAGCCAGTGCTCGCCTTACTAATAATATAATTCTTACATAAATAACCTATAGATGTAGTCATGATACATTAGGAAGTGTAGAAGTGAGACGGGCATATACGAAATACGCTAAGAAAATTGAGACAAGTATCGTATCTTCCTGTCTCATATGACGTGCAGGTTTTTCAACTGGCGAACTTTCAAAAAGTTCGCCATACAACTTAATCACCATAAATACCAGGGATGCCATTAAAAGGAAAATTAGGTGCCGTGTTTTGTGTTTGAAAAATTACTGATCGGGCTGATTAGAAGCAATGTGGGTATTTTCCAATCCATTCTGGCAGAACCCGCCTCAGTTGCTGCAAGAATCTAAGTACCATCCAATCCACAGTCCCGAAACTAAATAAAAAATAAAAAAAATTATACATTTTATTTATCACAATATCTGATGTGAAATCGGTACAATACATTTACTAATAACTACGTGATGTTGCAGAGTTAGTGTTGAACATATAAAATAAAACCTTTTTTTAAATAGTTACGTTAAAATTTTGTGAGAGTTTATTATCTCTAAACTCACATTATTTTGCATTCACAATATTAATTAGGATAATAAGTGATCGATATTAATGTATTAATCAATTAGTGATTTATTCAGATAGTGGTAAAATTATATCGTGATCTTCATTTAATTTTTGCCACATTTATTTTGCGAATTGTACGTAATAGCTACACTGAAGTGTAATATTGCTGTCTCATGAGTGGCCACGCGATGGCTACATCTATAGGTTTTTTATCTAAGATGTAATTAATCTACTAGCAAGTGGGGCCGTGTACTATACGGTAATAGTCTCTGGCCAAGTATACCGAATACCTAACGGCCATTCGAAATTCAAACCCTATAAATGTACCTTCGACAATGATGGTGTGATCGAAGGGCTTTCAACATTACCATGCACACACGATCTACTAAATCACGTACGATATACAGGTTGATATAATTCTACTAATCCTACTATATGTAAGTACTATTATTATAAAGCTGTAACAGAGCTGTTTCTGTACATATAAGACATTTGGGGAAAAAATACTGTAATAGGCTATATAGGAGTGTATAAATACAAAAAACATTTTTTTTTGATTTTTGTCTGTTTATCGTTTTGTCTGTTTGTTTGTTCGCGTATCACGTAAAAACTACTGAACGGATTTTGATGCAACTTTTTTATTTGATAACTCTCGATTAGACTTAAAAACTGGTATACATTTTATCCCGCTACTACACCACGAACCTGAGATATAACCCAAAAACTAGCTTTTGACTGCGGCGAAGCCGTGGGCAAAGGCTACTAATATCATAAATGTAAAAGTATGTGTAAAAGTTTGGATGTTTTGATGTTTGTCCGTCCATCACGCCTTTGGCTGAGTGGATTTGGACGTAATTTGTTAGGTCGATAGATGACTTACCACAGAAGTAATGACACACAGTTCCAGTGGGCCGCCAGTACAGTAGGAGAGACGGCACATAGCGGATTTATTTAGAAGGTGCTCCAAACGACGGGGTGTTCTGTTAGGTACATTTTTTCGCCATAACAATTTCAGCTAGTTTCTCAAAAAAAAATCAAAGTCCCGTAGGTATTTTTAAAATATTATACAGACAACTGAACGGATTTGTGTATATATATATATATATATATATATATAGTAACCGCACGCAGTTTAAAAAAAGTGGTATACATACAGTACAGTCAAGGACAGTTTCTTTTTTAACCCGGAATAATGGTAGGTTCCTGTGAAATGGCTATTTTTATATAGAGATTATTCAGGTATGTATCATATGGCGACATTGTTATAGGTACACGGTTTTGCTAGTATTAAATATATAGTAAATATAACTGTTATTTAAGTTCATAATTTACATACAAATATGTTTTATCTTCAAGGAAATTGCCTTGACAAAATTTATCCTCTTCATTTAGTATTAATTAGTTGGTATTTTAACTACAAAATTGTACTATATCAGGGGGTCTCCAAACTTTCAAGCCTTATGGCCATAATGATTTTTTCAGTATGTTCCAAGGGCTTAAACACATTTACATAAATCTCAGTAGTGCTTTTGTTTTACCGTAATTAGTGGCATTAATTTCAATTATTCGTTAGTTATTAATAATATTTGTTCTGTAATTAAGTTTTACCTTGTACATAACTAAATAAATAAAACCTAGTAATTATCATTCTGTGTTTTCTACTTCAAAACGTATAACAGAAATAGCAGTATCTATTCTGTGGCAATAGTAACAACAATAAGACATTGGCTGTCGCGGGCCAGATTGATGGCACTGGCGGGCCAGATTTGGCCCGCGGGCCGTTATTTGGAGACCCCTGTACTATATGGTCAGTACGTGTTGTTGTGACATATATATATAATATACAATATACTGCCTCGGTGGTGTAGCGGTAGTGTATGCGACTGCTAGTCATGAGGTCTCCAGTTCGATCCCCAGGTCGGGCAATGTTATTGAGCTTTTTCCTAATAAGAAAAATTCTCAATAGCAGCCCGGAGTTTGGAAATATGCCCGGTAGACGTTAATGGGCTCGCCCCCTATTACGTGGGACTTACACATAGCTGGCGAATCGTGGGTGTGTAATACACCTCTGCCCACCCCTTCGGCGAATACAGGCGTGATGCTATGATGCTATGTATAGGACTGTTATATTGATTTAAGCATAAGAAAAAGTTGTTACAACTAAACAGCAGATGTTAAACATCAAAATCTTTTAGGCAACCAGTATAGCTCCTACAGTAATATGAATACTAGAATTAGGAAGCTTTAACTAAAACTGAAATAAAATTACATTCAAAATTACTTATAACGTAAAAGCCAGGAAACTAGTAACAGACCCTTGCTTATACCAGCATGAATGGGACGGCTCGATCGGGGAAGTACCACCCTCTCACAGAAGAAGCAGCGTGAAATTGCGTTTCGTATGGTGAGTAAGAGCATCAGAGGCCCAAACCCCCTTCTTATTACCGTTCCCACCTCTCCGTAGTAGGATAGGATTACCTATCCTCTCTTGTGCCTAACCACCTCCCACCCCCTATTCCCACCTTTTATTCGGGCACACACAACCCCTTTTATTCGGAGATGGCGACGCACGAGTGATGCCTCTGGTGTTGTTAGCATCTATAGGCTACGGTAACCGCTTACCATCAGCTGGGTCGTATGCTTGTTTGTCACCCACGTAGCATAAAAAAAATTAAACCTCGTTAAGTAAGCATCTTCTGTGCTTAAAATATCTTGATCCTTCGAGTCTTACTGATGCAGGCATCACTTAAGTTACGTGGGTAAAGATAAATACCAATCTAAACGCTTCGCTTATGAGGTGTGCAATAAATGATTCAGGATCCCGCTGTATAAACAACAATGTGCAACTACCGTCATCACTATCAAAGAGGCGCGAGCGACCCAATTCAGCGCGTGCTGCGGCCACAGACCAACTGATTAATGACGCAGACCGCACACGATTCGCAGATAAAACTAGCTTTATGGCACTTGTTATTGTTAGTTTAGTATGTTAGATACTAGGTGGCATTAGTGGAGTAGAAAACAACATATCTATCTATCTATACTAATAAAAGGAAATCCGGTTTATTTGTTCCGTTATACTGCAAAAACTACTGAACCGATCGGAATAATATATACTGCATCTTATGGTATACCATAATATATATAGAGCGTATTTCGAAGAAGGTATATGATATGTTGGTGATTACTTATCCGGAACCTATATTTTTGATGTGAAACGAGGGAGGGTAAAACCGGCTTTAGCGTAGCGACACATACCTAATAATAGGAATCCTATCCTAAATTGATTTTTCATCGACAATACTATGACGCGAGCGAAGCCGCATGGAATGTACTAGTATACTAATATAATAAAACGGAAAAGTTGTTTGCTTGTTTATGTCGCTAGCAACAAATAATTTTATACTATGTATTAAATAATCTGTACTAGTAGTTAAATATTTTTATTATCTATGGCCACCCTGGTCTAAGACTTCCTTCCGTACTAGTGAAAAGTGTGGCACAAGGAAAGTTCTGATTGCATACGGTACTATACTGACAGCGAACATAAAAAACACAGTCCACGAAGACCCTTTTTTTTTGTTTAGGCGGGAAAAAATTTACCTAACCGCACACCCCGTCGTTCGGGGCAACGAACAGGGTAGTGTGGGGCCCTCACCCACTAAATAAACCCGCCGTGTGCCGTCTCTCCGCCTTTATTGGCGGACCACTGGAACTATGTTACATTCCTTCGGTGGATAGTCCACGAAGAGCCTAACAGTTTAAACGCACCAATCTCTGCACCTATCAGTCAGAGTTGAAAAATTATTTTCGTAAATGATAACCAGATTCAAGGGAAATAGTATGTATAGGGGGAAGGTTAAATCTCTCTGCTAGCCATTAATATAGATTTTTGTTAAGAAGTCCGAAGAAAAGTAGATCGCGTGCGTGCGCGATAAAAGCTATATTTTAATCGGAAAAACAGTTACACCCATTTAAGTGTCTACGCAAACTAAGTCGCAGGCGTCAACTAGTTACATTAAACATTAATATAAATACTAAAGCAACATTGTCACAGCTAAACATTTGTTTTTTTTCCCCAAAATAAATAATATAAAATATAAATTCTCTTTACAGATATCGACACAGAGTAATAAATACGAATTCGTGTAGTACGTAAAAGGCAGTTAAAGATGTATGTCACATCTGCGGACACTGCAATAGTGTTTGCCTCACGAAGTTAGTCTCGGTAGCGATAACATCGGCACGAGCGATGAAAAGCGACGGTTTACGAGCCACCAAGCCAGATTAAGAGCAAGCTAATCTTATACCAAAGACTAAAAACGAATTGAGTTGTGATAAGTACCGCTTCCGAGAAGAAGAAAGAAAAATATTTTATTCGTATTAATACTCAGTAAAACCAACATTACAATACTAACTAGTTCGTCTACAGCACTAAAAACTCAAATAAAAATATTGATAATAATAAAGGCCATATACCAACTAACTTATCATCACGCCATTTCCCTTGCGGGGTAGGCAGAGAGAAAAGAGTGCCAAGAGGTTCTATTCTTGCATACATCTCTCGCTTCCTCAACATTCATAACTCTCTTCATACACGCTCGCCGGTTTCGGAGACTCCTGACTCCACCCTCCTTCAATACATGACCGATTTGGTCTAGGTAGGTGAGTCTCGGTCTCCCCCTGTCCCTACATTCTTCCACTTTTGTATATCTGCTTAACCAGTCGCTCGTCCGGCATTCTTTCCATGTCCGAACCATCGGAGCATTCCCTTTCGCATCTTTACACCAATACTCTCTTTCATACCTACTCGCTCTCTTACGTCGCTGTTACGAATGCGGTCAGTCAGCCTCCATCCATCCATCAGCCTTTTAAAGTCCGCTGCTGGACATAGGCCTCCCCATGAATGGGGGATAGTGCCGTAATCGCCACGCTTGGCAGGCGGGTTGGCGATCGCAGTGGATGTTGTTAATACTCGAAGGAGTGCTGCTGCCCACTCCCCCGGTATTTCCTCAGTCGGCTCTTACGACTCCCATGGGTAGAGAGGGGTGGGACAATTCTAAAGCCGGCCCCACACGGCCTCACTCCACAGATTCTCCGCAGAGATCGCATTTCGACCGCATTGATTTTACTCTCATGCTCCTTTTTACATACCCAACTCCCGCTTCCATATAATAACGTTGGGACAAGCACTGCGTTGTGTATTGCGACACGTGCCTTCTGGCTGAGGTGGTGGCTGCCGAGAAGTTGTCCCAATGTTCCGTTCACTCTATTTCCTGCATTCACTCTTCTCTCTACATCAGTGGTGTACCTTCCATCCCAACTGAATCCACATCCAAGATATACAAATTCATCAACTTGTTCTAGCACACCATTTCCTATTGCTACTCTAACATCTGTTCTGGCTTCTTCTCTTTCAAAAACCATTATTTTGGTTTTGCTCACATTCACACGTAGGCCCCTTTTCTTACAATCTTCTGCCATTACGTCGACTAGGGTTTGCAGGTCAGTCGCAGTCTGCGCTAATAGGATCGCATCGTCTGCATATAGCAGAGAGTTAACCACTGAGTCGCCCATCTGAACTCCCACATTTATTTCATTCAACCTTTGTAAACATTTATCCAGATATATGATAAACAGTCTGGCTGATAGAACGCAGCCCTGTTTAACGCCGATATTGACATCAAACCAGGGTGACATTCCATCATCCAGCCGCACACAAGCTCTGCAGTCCATGTAGTTGGACTGCACCGCTTGTAGCAGTCTACCGTTAATACCATATACCAAGCTTAATATTTTGATATTTTTATATATTTTGGAGCATTTGACATGCTTAGCCATATAACTTAACAAGTTTAGTGTGAAAATTTGAAATCTAAAATAACAGTCACGAGCATGCTGCGTCATTATCATTATTATGAATGTAAAACGAAAATTGGCCGTGTTGGGCCGGCTTTAGAATTGTCCTACCCCTCTCCACCCATGGGAGTCGTAAGAGCCGATTGAGGGAATACCAGGGGAGTGGGCAGCAGCACTCCTTCGAGTATTAACAACATCCACTGCGATCGCCAACCCGCCTGCCAAGCGTGGCGATTAAGGCACTATCCCCCATTCATGGGGAGGCCTATGTCCAGCAGTGGACTTTAAAAGGCTGATGGATGGATGGATGGAAAGCAGTGGACTTTAAAAGGCTGATGGATGGATGGATGGAAAACGAAAATATGAGAAACGGTATAAATCATTGTAAAATTTAGCTTACCTGGTCGGTATAATGTATGCAAATACTTCAGACTGATGGGCAGGCATCACCCAAGACATTAAGAATGAATGTGTTATCGAAATTCGCAGTCCCGAGCAATTTTCACGATAGCTGAATTGGCAAAGCATCTGGGACAGTATTCCAGGAGATGCCGGTTCAAGTCCTGCTCGAGACTGTTATTTTCGATTTCACATTTTCACACTTTATCTAATATCTTTAAACGAGCAATTCTTGTACTTATATATGTATATATAATTATAATCTGAATCTCGGAAACGGCACCAACGATTTTCATGAAATTTAGTATTCAGGGGGTTTCGGGGACGATAAATCTAAAAAACTGCTACAATATTATTAGAATATGAAGGTATATTTCGCCACCATCAACAAGGTTATAATAGCTCAGGTGGGAAATCGGGCGGTCCCAAAGTCAGAAGACCCTGGTTCGAGTCCAGATGTATCCTCGATTATTTTTTTTCCCTTGTTTTTTCAATTCTTTCTTTTGTGAGAAAAACCAGGATTTAGAAAAAAAATAATACCGTGCAAAGCTCGGTCATCCAGGTACTGTTAATTAACTAAGCTAAATTAATTGTTAATATTAACTAAATTATAAAAAGTAGTGGTCCCCTAACCTGGAGTGAACAAATAGCACTATCTACTCAATTTGCTGTGAATGACGCTTTAATCACGGTGAGCAGCGACTCGACTGTGTGACTTTACTCTGGTATTGCGATCTCCTTGAACACCGACTACCCGTTGCTTATCAATTACCGTTGGCAATAAAAAGCTGCTACCTGTGAATCTGTCCGAGTACTATTTAAGTTTATTACTTACTGGATTCTGTTGATTTCGTCCGCGTGAACTCTAATATTGCGTCACTCTACAGCAGATTAATTATTTCTGTCTCTAAATTGCTATCCATCGGGAACCATCAATTTTTCCGGGTTAAAAAATAGTCCTTTTCTGGGTTTGGACTATACGTACGCAATATATCATGATGATCGGTCGAGTAGTTACGGCGTAAATGCGTAAAAAAACAAACACACTTTCGCATTAATAATATTAATAAGGATAGTTTACTTTTCGTGTAAATAGAATAAGTTACTCCTTAGAACACTCACTGCCTATGAAAGTCTCATTATAATCGATCTAGAAACATTTCGAAGATCAACGGAAACAGAAAGACAGAACAAAACAAAAAAGACAATTGGTTCTTTGATTTAAGTGCTGCGTAAAAATCAATTTATTTTGAAATTACGTGTATAAACACACACTAATTGAATATGTATAATTAATAATTACATTGTGAAGAACTACCTAGGGCGATGATATTCTTTTTATTTCGGGAAAAAATGTAAACTGCACACCCTGTCGTTCGGGGCAAAAAACTGGGTCGTGTGGAGCTCTCAGCCACTAAATAAACCCGCCGTGTGCCGTCTCTTCACAGTATCATCGGACCACTGGAACTGTGTTATATTACGTGTCCGCCGGTGGCTTACCCTTTCGGGTATTCCATAGTAAATACTTTTCAAACATGCCAAAACTTTTATTTATTAATACCATACGGATATAATCGTATATTACTCTAGAACGTACAAGCAACTATCCGTATTCTTCTATATAAAGGAAACGACTTCAAACTCAGTCAAAATATATAAAATCAACTAAATTCGTAATTCTATGCACAATCTCTCTATATAAGGCTTACCCAAAAGCTGTGCTATGTAACAGAAAGCGATGCAGTGGGCGGAAATCTCCAAATCTCCCCACGTACCGAGTCGCATGCAAATAGTTCCAGCAATTTATGAACTGCGGTTCAAAATGCTAATGGATGTTGACACGGATAGATACGCCGATTGCAAGTCACTACCCGTGTTACATGAATATGTTCTGTTGGGTTAGTGTGGATATGGTAAAAAAAATAAACAAAACAACATAGTTATTTTTTTAGAGTAGCTGATAAGAACAAAGTCTGTTATTAAGCGGGTACCTACTGTAACACAAACATGGCATCACGCCTGTATTCCTCGAAGGGGTAGGTAGAGGTGTATTACACACCCACGACTCGCCAGCTATGTTTAAGTCCCACGTAATAGGGGGCGAGCCTATTGACGTCTACCGGGCACATTTCCAAACTCCGGGCAACTACTGAGAATTTTTCTTTTTAGGAAAAAGCTCAATAACATTGCCCGACCCGGGGATCGAACCCGAGACCTCATGATTAGCAGTCGCATACACTACCGCTACACCACCGAGGCAGTTCCTAGTTAGCTACTGTAAACCTTTTTTTTAATGCTTATGGTAAATGGTAACCGTCGCTCATGGACTTAACTATACTGAAAGTATTGCCGCTGCTTACGTTTTCATTTCACATACATATATGAAATGAAAGAATTAACGGCTATCTCCTGCTACAACCAAAACACACGATGTGCTTCATGGCCGGTCACAGAGGATGGTGGTACCAACCCTCTCGGGCACGATAGCAAGTGAGTACTCCCACTTGGTCCCCAGCCCTACCACCAGTCATGCAATGGATGATAAATGCTTACTTCCCTTAGTCGCCTCATACGACACCCGTGGAAAAGAATGGGGGGTGACAATTGTATTCTTAGTCCGTGACCACACGAACCAACTATTTGGAGCATAGCAACACCAGGAGCTTTCAGTGCGTTGCCAACCTCAGGGGAAAAGTTAAGAGAGGGAGAAGTAGCGGCGCTCTAAAGTACAAATTTATTAGTATACCTAACTATTTATATATATTTTTAGCATTTGACATGCTTAGCACTATACATTAAACACAAAGTGAAAAATGTGAAATCGAAAATAACAGTCAGGAGCAGGATTTGAACCTGCATCTTCTGGATACCGTCCAGATGCTTTACTTTGCTTTATCAGGATGGCTGAATTGGTAATGCCGTAATCGCCACGTATTATTTTTACGTTACCTACCAAGTAAGCTCTAAATAACTAAATGAGAATAAAATATCATCACACACGTCTGGTATGCAAATGCGCTCGCGCATTAAAATGCAAGATGGCGGAAGCGCGCACGCGAGGTCGTGGGGTCGCCAGTATCGCCACGCGCCATTGTCCGAGCTACTGAGTACTGCGGCCATCATTTCATGTGAAGTTTAAGACATTACATTAAAAAATAAGTTTTACTTTATACTATCGACGTGTTGTGAGCCTGATAATGGTAAAAAAAATTACTAATGGTAAATTGTGACCTTTTACTTTACAGCTTTAAAATACCATCATCTTGGTGGCCTTGGTTTATGGAAACATGAAAAATGCAATTTAAAAAATAATGGGATGGCAGCACAATTAGTGCTAGAGAAAAATTACTGCATTATAAAACATCAAATATTGCAATAATCAAATACCCGAATGAAAGGTACGCTTTGTGTTAATCCAAGTTATAAGCTATCTGTGTAACAAATATAATCGAAACCTTTTTATGTTTTTATATATATTTTTAAGCATTTGACATGCTTATCAAATAGTGCTACGTATGATTTAAAAAAGACATTTTAATTGTCAGACAATACATTCCAAAAATTAACTCCATAACTACTAGACGTTTCAGAAAGACTAGTGTTTTATAACAAACTACTACTTCCCATCTATATAAAAACAATAGATGTTAGTATAGACTATCCATGGAAAAACTAACACATGGTCATCCTACAGAAACTCCTCACGATCGGTTAAATCGCTTACAATAGCTGCGGTTGGTTCGCGTTACAAAATACATTCACAGCTAGAAGCTTGTGCGGAACAGTTACTTTATTTTGTAATTCAGGTATATAGGTCGGTAAATCGGCTCCACGATAATAAGGATGGACGAAGAATAGTAAGATATTCTAAGATCGTGGACCGAATTTAAACAAAGATTTTACAGCTTCGTTGTATAGCGAGAGAAACTCGGGCATGGTCCGCCAATACATGCGGAAAGACGGCACATGGTGAGTTTATTTTGTGGGTGAGGGTCCCACACTACCCTTTTCGTCGCCCCGAACGATGAGGTGTACGGTTGCTTTTTTAATATACACTAGAAAAGTTGCTCGCAGAACTATGATATCCAAAAAAGCCTTCAAGTATTAGCATAACAAAATGCTTAAAATATTTCCTCCGGTACGACCGGCAAAATAAGTGTGTCTGTAGCAGGATAATAAAAAATATCGACTTTCAACAAAACGCCTAAGTTAACAGCAATTAAATGCTATAAGAAAAAAGAGGTAGTATTTGCAAAACTGTAGAAAGCATTTTTGGAACAGTAAAATATCTCCTATCTTATACGATTTAAGTGCATATATGTAGACACAAGGTAGCGTTAACACTATCCTATAACCTGATGAGGCGAGTGAAAGGTCTGAATTTGAAGCAAGCAAACTTTTAGAGATCTAAACATGTGAATTGTGTATAGAGAAGGGGATTCGTACTCAACAATATCTACTTTATTAATGGGTTAGTTAAAATTTTGTCAAGCTTAACGAGATTGCTAGTTTTTATTTTTAAACTTGAATCAAGATCCTAGCGCTCTCGTTCCCATCGCTTTCTATCTTTTATTGGTTTGTCTACTAGTAGGCAACAGTGGTAACGTTTGCTTTAAAAATAAATGTAATTGAATATTATGTTTATTATTATTATTATACTACAATAAAACCGGAAATTTCAT
The DNA here is from genome assembly GCA_948253155.1 of Leucoma salicis. Classification (NCBI taxonomy): domain Eukaryota; kingdom Metazoa; phylum Arthropoda; class Insecta; order Lepidoptera; family Erebidae; genus Leucoma; species Leucoma salicis. Next base: position 4,775,077 of record OX411812.1, read on the forward strand.
AAAAATCCATTTCTTTCAATCACCCCACGACATTGTCGTGAACTGAGGAAGTCTATCATGATGAATGAAAACATAAAAAATATATTCACATAACTATTTATTCCAGACTAAAAATTTACATTTAATATTTTGAACAAAAATTGCACATGAGCAAACATTCAAATTATTAAAATGAAGCTTACACTTAATACATACAAAAATTAATCAAAAAAGATTCATTTAAATTAAAATGAATCTGTAATCAGGAGAAACAATCGAAATATTAGATTCTTATGTTCCACCAGTATATATTATAAATACAGCTTGTATTTTTGCATATATCGTAGGATATTCGTAAGAAATGGATTTTTAGCATATTTACTGCGAAAATAAGCACAAAAGTAGCAGTCATATTAAGCAAAAATCTCAGAAATCATTTTAATAATTTTCTGTGATAACAATGAAAATTAGCAGTAATAAATGTAGTTATTGCACAAAATAGTCCTGTTGTTCAGGGTACCGCATAGCATAAATAGCAGTAGGGTGATTGCTACTTTTAACTTTATTTCCCATAATACACCAATTACTGTTCTAGTTGAGGACAAATTCAGTAGAATGTTTTAATGATTTCGCAAATACTTAAGTATTTTACTTAAAGATTTTTCAAATGACTTTCATTACCATTAATAATTAAGATGTAATGAAATGAAGATCACTAAATAAGTTTAAATAAGGCAGCTGTATACTGAAGAACGAGTTTTGGAAAAAATCCTATTCGTTTTAGCATTGTTACAATTATTCTACGACATACACAATCACATTATACATATGATTACACGCATGCTCTAACTACAACTATTACATAAAACATTTGCCAACTCATCCCACCATTCGGAAGGATTTAAACTTAAGGCATAAAAAGCTTAGCTAAAAAAAAATACGGTTTCACACGAGCCAATGGCCCAAGTGATGATAAAAAGGACTTCAGCTACAGTCCGGCCGCTCTTGGGTGAAACCTTTACTAATACCAAGAGCACAACACCGTAAATGACCACCGCGAAGATTCCCTTCAACGGACTTACCACAGGATTTGCTAGATCAATAAGCGGCTGTTACCATTTATCATCATGCGGGCCTCAGCTCGTCTACCACCAAGAATATATAAAAAAATACAAAAATAAGCGGTGAAAGCTTCACAAATTATAGACGAATACCGTTTCTGAGACCGAGTACCTAAATATCACAATTTTAACAAGACCTGCTAAGTTCTAAAACATATGATAAAACTTCTCGCATTTTAATCAACCTCGGTTGATGTTGTCAACACTTATGTTCTATAATTAAAATAAACTGCAAATAAAAATATATATTTTTTTAATACACCATTATTCGCATACAACACAAACATAAGAGTTTAACAGATTAAATCCTTTTTAAATTTCTATATTCAAATACCGGTATATGAAGTAGGTATGCCTTTTTTGTTTGCGAATGCAACAACTCTTGCTTAAAAATAGTTTTTAATTGAATTTCGCTGAGGTTATACTAATCATATATCTTATGTTGGAATATAGTTAGTTTAAATGACTGTAAGTTGGTTACAGTATTATAACTAATGTAAACAACTTTTATTTCTTTTTAAATGATTTGATAATTGTTCAAGTTATTTTTTTACGTGTACGTAAGATCCACTTATAATTTACACACTGCGACTTTCTATATCTAAAACTCAAAAGTAATCTAATTACAAAATACGGTAAGCGAACGTTTCCGATTGTAAAAAAATCGAGATCGAAACCAACCCTTATCGAATTAAATTATTCGATCGAAACTAAATTATTCAAAATACCAAATATCATCACAAAGTATTCATAGCAACTCCTGACCTAGTTTTGCTAGAAGAAAGTATAACTATAGTTACTTAAAAACTAAATCATCGAAGAAGCGACACTTACAACTAAATCACTATAAAATGAAGGACTTTATATAACCAACCGAAAAAAAAGAAAGGTTTTCATGAATTACATTATTGTATAAAAAAATATAGTGACCTACACTATTTAAATCAACGGCGTATTAGGAGTACATGCCAAGAATAAGTGTTTTAAATTGAATTAAAATGAACACAGAGTAAATATAAAAATAATGTTGTATATTTTTTTTACCTCTTAATATTTTATAGTTATAAATGCAAAATGGTCCGTCATCTAACTACGATAATAACTTAAGACCTTGATTCAAATTGATAATAAAATTGTTATCACGATAATCTCGTCTAAAACCTAATAAATATCCCCTATATTTATTGTTAGAATGTATCTCACGAAATCGTATCGACATCGCATCGTGTCATTGTGGTTGAGAGATTACCGTAATTGGCCAAGGGATTATTGCGACATCACGCGTCGGCTTCTCTACCAATCACAAGCGAGACGATACGATATCGATACGATTTAGTGAATTACATTCTACGGGCCCTGTAAACCAAGGCCTATTTATTAAGACTAATATCATGTGCAAATATTTGCTATATACGGCAAAGAGAACCTTGTATATACGTTTACCTACTAATACTTCAAAGTTGTCATGATTTACGAGTCAAAAGTGAGATTACCTTCAAGACTTTTTTTAATCTAAAATTATGTTAGAACTCTTGTTTCTCAGACCCAATTATAATGGAGTCAAATACGCCTTCAAATAAATAAGAACCTGTATAACTAGAATAGAACAAAAGGAGTAATGCTAATATAAACACTAATACGAACGTAAGTCTGTACAGGTCAGCCCTCGGTGTCTCTGGCCGTTGCGACTTCTGAGGACAAATAGTTTCATTTAAAAAAAAAGATTTAATGTCAGACGAGCACTGGCTGGTGAACTATGAAAGTACTTAACAAAAAAAATACTACAGCCAAAAGGCTTTTTTTTTTCATCTTGTACTATACTATCTCACTGTAATATAAAGCACGGGTCACCTCTCATAGTGAGAGAGATTTATGAGCAGGCCTTAGTCCACGACTAGTGGACTCTCGTGGTGGGCTACAGACCTGGACACACATTATATATAAAAAATAAATGTGGTTGTGGGTTACTACCCTCTTCGTTGTCCCCGAACTACGGAGTGTGCGGTTAGGTAAACTTTTTCCCGCCTTAACAAAAAAACAAGGCTTCACAAGCCATCAATAAAATCCCTCAGGCATGCAGGTTTCCTCGCGACGTTATTACGATTAATTTAATTTAAAAAAAAAAGATACTCTGGCAATATCCCACATCTAGAATAAAATTATCGAAAATGCGCCTCCGGCCCTAGTACCACATAGTGAAAAAAGTTTAAACAAAATAAGTCAAAATAGAGAACAATGTTTTAATTAAAACTGTTAACTCCTAGAAGTGCTCGAGTTAAGAGTCCGACGGAAACGGGATGCGCAGCTGTAACCGAAACCAAGACTTCATAACTTATTATGACTTATAAGCCCGAAACCGAAGCTAGATATTTTGGCCGAACCTGATAGAAAACTGTAGTATTTAGTCGGTCACTAGCTTGAATATGAACGAAACGAATCCACACGCTGTTGAGTTCTTTTTAGTAATCTATCTATTAGATAATAATTATAAATGGTTATTTGGACTGATTTGCTGACAAACATATTGCCTAACGATGCTTAAAGTCTTTTAATCGATCAGCCAGTAAAAACGTCAGTAATACTTTGCTTGCATTCATGAATGGGCCGGCTCGACCAGGAAAGTATCACCTCTACTGATACTGAAGATCAGCTTAAAACGATGGTAGGTTCTCCAACTGTTGTTTCAGTGAGTGAGGCCGCCGGAGACCTATACCCCCCTTTTCATCCACTCCTTATAATATATATCCTTCCCTCCATCTCATATCCCATTACTTAGAGTTGGCGACGCGCTTGTGATACCACCTACCATCAAGTGGACCATGTTAGTATAAGAAGACCGTGGTAGCATAAAAACCTACCTTATAGCTATTGAAGGGTGTAAGAGTGATGCGTCCATGGCTAGTGAGCGCCCGCATCACTTCGTTGGCCTTCTCCCGCCGGTCCAGAGCGACTAATGCGCTCGTGTCGTCTAGAAACTGCACCAGTATTGCACCTGACATACATACACACATTTTAGTGCAGTTACTTTGTACCTATAATGCAGCTCACCATAGGGAAAGGGATACAAAGTGGAAAGATAGTACAAAGTACATTGAATATATGGAGATAGAGACATCAGCATCAAATATTAGACTAGCGACGTCTGGTGAGCGACGTTCGAGTTATATCCATACCATTACTACTTTACTATAATTCAAGAGCCCTCTTACGGACCTAAGCTGAAGGTCATTTTTAAGCGCCATCTGAATTTCAGTAGCGAACATAAATATCAAATATGTATATATACATATTATTATAGCACTTGCATATGATATACATCCAAAAAAGATGCCGTAACTCGACTAAATCGTCGTCGCTACTTGCACATTATATTATTAAAAAAAAGATAAAATAGCTATAATGTGGCTGTATGTTATAAAAAGTTACTGCGTACAACAATAGCGACATTTAAAATTGCCACTAGCGACATCTAGGTCCGTATATGTCAATATCTCTTACTTTGATATCACTGTAAACGTACATTTAAACTATGAGGTGTCGAGAAAGGTGGCGCTTTTGTAACGAACTATGCGTGCAAAGGAATCTGTCCCCTCCCTGCTATAATTATTGATTTCTTTTTAGCTTCATATTATATTATTAATTCGTATTACTACCTATGATTTATTTTGTAAGATTCCTGTTGTTTTGTGTAAAATATTGTAAGTATTTTATTATTTTTTAACATCTTTTACTATCGCCATCTATTGAGAGATGTTCGAAATAAAAATACGATGTGATAATCTATGAAAACCAAAATGTACGAGCTGAAACACCCCTGGTATAACGAAAGGTGAAGCGATTCCATTTCAACATTATCAAGCTGTCTACTGGCACAGGATTTAATAAAAACAGAGATCATATTCACACTAAAAAACCAAAATCTTTGCCAAAAAACCCTGACAAGTCAGTAAAGTCGGTTTACGGACGATAATTTTAAGTGATATATGTTTATATGTTTTCTGAGAGTTTCACAAACAATGCATCGGTCGCCATAAATTTTTCGGAACGTGAAACTTTTTCATTCGTGCAGCCGGTGTTCATCGATTTATAAGACGTTATCACGTCAAAATATAGGCAATAACAAGACTAAATGAAGCTATACCAAGACCCAGCCGTGTGTGCTCATCACTATGAGGAAATAACGAAAATTCAGAGGTGTAGATACTCGTACAATAGAGCGAGTAGGTATGAAAGAGAGTACCACTGAAGCAATGTAACATAGTTCCAGTGGCCCGCCAATAAAGGCGGAGAGACGGCACACGGCGGGTTAATTTAGTGAGTGAGGACCCACACCGTTGTCCACACTTTTGTCCGTGTGGTGACAAACTAAGAATACAAGTGTCACCACCCCAACTTTTCACGCAGGTGTCGTACAAGGCGACTAAGGGAAGTAAGTAATTATCACCCATTGCATTAATGGTGGTAGGGCTGGGTACCAAGTGAGCATACTCACTTGCTATCGGGCCTGAACAGGTCGGTATCACCATCTTCGGTGTGATCGGTCATGAAGCACGTCAGTGTGTTTTGGCTGTAGCAGTTTATTCTTTCATTTCATATCTGAGAAATTAAATGGTGCGCAGCGGCTTGACAATACTCTCGGTATAGTTGTCGATGAGCGACGGTTACCACTTACCAACAGGTGGGCCGTAGCTCGTCTGCCATCATTAGCATTCAAATAAACTACCCTGTTCGTTGCCCCGAACGATGGGATAGTAGATTAGGTTCATTTTTTCCCGCCTAAACAAAAAAAATATGAAAGACAGTAGTGTTGTAAAGATGCGAAAGGGAATGCTCTGATGGTTCGGACATGTGGAAAGAATGCCGGACGAGCGCCTGTTTAAGAAGATATACATTACGAAAGCGTAAGGATGGAAGGATGTAGGTACAGGGGAAGACCGAGACTCACCTACCTAGACCAAATCGGTCATGTATTAAAAGGAGGTGGAGTCAGGAGTCTCCGAACCTGGCGAGCGTGTATAAAGAGAATTATGAATGTTGAGGAAGCGAGATATGTATGCAAGAATAGAGCCTTTTGGCACTATGTTTTCTCTGCCTACCCCGCAAGGGAGATGGCGTGATGATATGTAAGAAGAGAGAACACTTAGATTGTACGTTTATATTCCGGCATCCATTAATTTGGTGAATTAGGTGCAATAATTTGAATGTATTAACTAATCAATTAAATTACGTTATACAAAGCTCACCAAAGGGGCTAAACAGGTGGTTGATGTCACTCCGTTGCCAATCTTTAGGGAACGTCAGGTAGAACACGTGATCTCTGGATGGCGATGCTGAAATAGGACATTTTGTTCAACATTCTTAGTTTACTAATATGCTAATAATATAATAATACTAAACACAAAGTGAAACTTGTGAAATGGAAAATAACAGTCACGAGCAGGATTTGAACCTGCATCTCCTGGATACCATCCAGATGCTTTGCCAATTCAGCCATCGTGACAATTGCTCCTGACTGCTAATTTCGATAACACATTCATATTTAACGTCTTTGGTTGACGACTGCGCCATCTGTCGGCAGTATTTTCATACATTGTACCGACCAGGTAAACTTAATTTTACAATTAAGATTTTTATTGGCGCAGGCGTCACCCAAGATACCACTAAAGGAATGTAATATGGTTCCAGTGGCCCGCCAATAAAGGCAGAGAGACGGCACGCGGCGGGTTTCCTTAGTGGGTGAAGGCTCCACACTACCCTGTTCGTTGCCCCGAGCGATGGGGTGTGCGGCTAGGAATATTTTTTCCCGCCTTAGCGAAAAAAAAAACCGGCCAAGTGCGAGTCGGACTCGCGCACGAAGGGTTCCGTACATCCGTACCATTGACTAGGTAAACAACATAACACTATTGCAAAAACGAGTAAAAAAAAAAAACACGTTTGTTGTGTGGGAGCCCCCCCTTAAATATTAATTTTCCATCCATCCATCCATCAGCCTTTCGACGTCAGTGCTAGACATAGGCGTCCCCAAAATGGGGGTTTTTAATACTCGAGGGAGCGCTGCTGCTCACTCCCCCGGTATTCCCTCAGTCGGCTCTTACGACTCTCATGGGTGGAGAAGAGGTGGAACAATTCTAAAGCAATATTAATTATATTTTCGTTTAATTATTTATTTTTAAAGTCAATATATAACTAAATATTCTGTAAGCATTTCAAGCGTCTACCTGTTGCCGTTATCAATAGCGAGCATAAAAGGGCAATAAAATCACGTTTTTTGTATGGGAGCCCCCCTTAAATATTTTTTTATTTTATTTTTAGTATTTGTTGTTATAGCGGCAACAGAAATACATCATTTGTGAAACTGTGTAGCTATCGCCGTTCTTGAGATACAGCCTGGTGACAGACGGACGGACAGACAGAGCAAAAACGAGTAAAGAAACACGTTGGTGTATGGGAGGCCCCCGTAAATATTTGTTTTATTTTAATTTAATTATTTATTTTTAAAGTGAATATATAACTAAATATTCTGTGAATATTTCAAGCATCTACCTGTTGCCGTTATCAATAGCGAGCAAAAAAGGGCAAAAAAAAATTACGTTTGTTGTATGGGAGCCCCCCTTAAATATTGTTTTTATTTGTTTTTAGTATTTGTTGTTATAGCGGCAACAGAAATACATCATTTGTGAAAATTTCAACTGTCTAGCTATAACCGTTCTTGAGATACAGCCTGGTGATAGACGGATGGACAGACAGACGTTGTATGGGAGCCTCCCTTTAATATTATAATTTTGTTGTTTTTAGTATTTGTTGTTATAGCGGCAACAGAAATACATCATTTGTGAAAATTTCAACTTTCTTGCTATCGCCGTTCTTAAGATACAGCCTGGTGACAGACGGACGGACAGACAGACAGACAGCGAAGTCTTAGTAATAGGGTCGGAACCCCTTCAGGTACGGAACCCTAAAAAGGCGTCGCCCAAGATGTTAAGAATGAATGTGTTATCATGTGAATGAATGTGACAAAGCATCTGGTACGGTATTCCAGGAGATGCAGGTTCAAATCCTGCTCGTGACTCGTTATTTTCGATATTACATTTTCACACTTTGTGTTAACTTACACGGCTAAGCATGTCAAATGCTCAAAAAATGTATAAAAATATCAAAATATTAATAGAGGTGTCTTCAGTAATTCTATTGGAATGGGGTTTCATGTGGATAAATGTGTGGATAAATGTCTATAAAATGGAAAGGATAGTAAAATCTGAAGGAATTCAAATGTCGGGTTCGACTTCGATTTTATAGTATACTGGCCTTTGCCCGCGGTTCCGCCGAAGCCAAAAGCTAGTTTTTAGGTAATATTCCAGGTTCCCGATATAGTAGCGGGATAAAATGTATAACAGTTGTTAAGTCTAATCAAGAACTATCAAACAAAAAAGTTTCATCAAAATCTGTTCAGTAGTTATTGCGCGATGCACGAACAAGCAAACAGACAAAAAATCTAAAAAAAAACGTTTTGTGTTTAGACACGCCTATATAGCCTATTACAGTCATTTTTTCTCTAATATCTTAAATGTACAGACATAGCTGTTACAGTTTTATAATAGTATAGATATATTTTAAGATGTATTTTATGGGATATATAATAAAGATAATAATAATCATATTCCAATGTGATAAAAAAGTTTAAATCCTACTAACTCTACTCTATATTAATATAGAAATCTGTGAACTCTGTCAGTAATCTATTTTTTCCTAATTTGATTTTATTATTAACTAAGAACACATGTGTTTTAGCGATTTACAAAATCGTATCGGGGATAGAATTTAAAACGAGACGGGCCACTGCTAGTATAATATTATAAATGTGAAAGTTTGTAAATATGCTTAGATGTTTTCTGTCAATCACCGAATTCCCGGACAGAAGCTAATAAAAAGCATAAATGTTAAATAGTTTTCACAATATTTATACGCCTCCTTAAAGTTTACACATATTATTTAATTTGGTTTGCAAATCATATACTTCAGTTATAAAAAAAAAATATGCTCACGGTCTGATCCAGAAAGGTTCATGTAAGGCGAGTCTTGCCGCGCAGTCTTTGCTAAGAACAGCTTGTTGAGGAACGGTTTAAGTGTGGCTGAGTTGGCAACGATGCGGGCACTCTGTTCGCCCCGCATGCGCTGTAGATGCGAATGCATGCCGAGAAAGCACAACCCTGTGATGTATGCGTCGTAGCCCGCTTCATGGCATTTTTCATCCCGCCTGCAATACCCACGCCCTTCATGACACCCTGCATCAAGAGAATATTTAATTGTAGGTTTAATGTCGCTTTAAATTAAAATAAAATCAATTAATATAAAAATAGTTGGGTTCATACCTAAGTAGGATTTTTTATCAAAATCAGTTCAATGTTTTAGCTATGATATTGTAACAATTTTATATTATAACTAACTGACCCGCCGAACTTCGTACCGCCATATATTTTTTCATGAAAAAATATTGCAATTATAAATTGAGATATAAAGTATCCTCTATCTCTTTAAGTTGGAACAAAACACACATTTAAAAAAAAAAGTTAAAATCGGTTCAGTAGTTTCCGAGTTCATCCCGGACAAATATCGTGACACTGGAATTATATACGAGCCCCGATGCAAAATAGTTCGTCTAGTATGGAAAATAGTGCAAAGCGTAAAATATAGAAAGTAAATATTGGTAAAATAATTAAGAACTTTTAATAAAAGTAAACCACAATTTGAGGAACATTTTAAAGTTTATTTTAACATAACTAGTACGTATAGTATAAATAATACATAGTAGTAATACGAAGAGTCATGGTTGCAACCAACGCTGCACACTCCTCAGGCGTAATTGATTCCCAGACAGCCAAGAGTTTAGCCTTTAAGTCGCTCTTCGATCTTGATGGATTTTTACGGAAAACTTTTTTCATTTTTCACCATAGGGTTTCGATCGGCGACAAGTCCATGCTGTTAGATGGCCATTCGATTGTAGGGATGCTTTTCGCCAGTAGCCACGTCTTTGTTGTCCTTGCAGTATGGCAGGAAGCACCATCCTGTTGAAAAATGAAGGAATCTTGATGCTTAAGTGACGGAATAAAGGGCAGTAAATTCTCTTCCAAAAGGTTTTGATATACCTTGCCGCTAAGATAGAACCATCGACAAACTGCATGCCACCAACACCTTGTGCAGACATGCAGCCCCATATCATAAGAGACGCCGGAAACTTCACTTTTTTTGACGTTTGAGATAATCAGTATGAAATGCCTCATTTTTGTTCGGAATCACATTTTTTCCTTTCATCGCCGACTGTCACTTCAAATTTGGACTCGTCACTCCAAATGATACTACAGCAGTCAACAGTGGTTTCTCCTAGCGGTGTAAAATCCGTAACCCATTCTTTTTAGGACTCTTTTGCAAGTATCAACTGAGACATCTTTGTGAATAATGTCCTTCCATTGTACCGTGAGTTCTCCAGCTCGAGCACGACGACTATTTTTGATAATTTTCTTCAGGATTCTGTTTTCTACTGCACTTGTGATGCGTGGTCGACCAGTTTTCTTCAAACAAGAAGTCGTTCTATTCTTTGTATAGTGCTGAATGATAGATTGGACTGTAGACCTGGGAAGTATCAAAAAGTCTTTAGATATTTGGTAACTTGATTTGCCAGCATCGACCCCACAAACTATTCGCTTTCGAAGCTCTTCACACATGGGTTTGCCATGACCCATTGTTATTTGAAAACTAATGAAAATAACTGATATTTTCAGAATTTATACTGTCTCACTTGACAAATAACACAGAATTACTTTTAACAAATTTAAATTATGCAACATAATTGTACAAAGAAGGAATAATCTTATTTAACTCACCGATAGACGAACTCTTTTGCATCAATTAACAATTAGACGAACTATTTTGCTTATAACTTCTTCGAATGTAAAACAGGATATGTATAAATTTAAAAAGCTAAAATAGTTTATTGGTTCATAATTAAATAATGGCATAGTAGAACAGCTTAATATTTTATATAGGTATACAAAAATAATAAAGTTAGAAAAAATCTCACAGAGAAAATTTCACACTATAATCATCGCATCACTATAAGCATCGGGGCTCATATAATAGATTATGTTTCTTTCTTTCACCAACCACTATGGTCTATTATGATCATAACACTTACCAACTTTCGGGATGGTGAATGGTGGTTCAACTAACGTGGCCATTAATTCTTGCAGCACACTGGAGTTCACCTTGTCCTTAAATGGAGGCAGACTGGACATGTATTTTGTGTCTATTAACCTGAAAATATAATCATAGAATGTACGGATGTTCATATAACATATTCAAATACTTACTAAACTATATCACTTACAAAGGTAGTTATGGGCAATGTTATGATTTTAAACTCCACAAAACTAAAAAAAAAAATGAAAATTATAATTATGGAGTAGGATTTTTAAAAATATCAATATTAATTTTAATGATACTACTACGCACACACGATCAGCGGTTAGTGGCGTAATTGAGCGTTTTAGCGGGAAATTTAAAAAATAATTTTAGAAGCATAATTTTTTTTTTTTTTGGAAATTATTATTTCGTTTATAAATTATTTTCTTAATATATTTACCATGGGGTTAACTACAAAAAAAAAGCTTCACAAAAAAATATTCCATATCGGAATTGTGCCTAACACCAATAGACTCACGATTATTGGAATTAAGAAACACAGGTGAAATGTGGTGATGTGCCTTCACTTGCCCCTCTGAAGATGTTTAACGTAAGCTTCAGACAAAGCCTAAAGGCAGATTATGGTAGATTCTCCTAAATAGTATTGTGTAAAAAACATAATACAAAATAAAAACTTACTTAGGAAACATACAGTGTGCAAATTCCTTGAAAGACGAGTAATCAGTGGGCAAGGGTTGGAAGAAGTGGTTAAGGGTGTGAATCACATCCAGCAGCATATTGTGACCGATCACCAATTTTTCCTGTTGAATTAATTGTGATTCACTAAAATTTTCAGTGGCTATGTTTTACAATCAGTTTTTTTACGTGAAAAACATAGTTGCTTTGACACTAAATTTTCCACTACAAAATTTTTAACAGTTTTAGTTAATAATAAAATAAATATTCACGAACATTTTTCACACAACGTCCTCTGGTCCCAAACTAAGCTTAACGCTTGCACTATGGGTACCAGATTACAGATATAATACATATGGTACTTCTTTTTTTTTGTAAATACATACATACATATAATAGATAGAAAACACCCAGATGCAGTACAAATATCTGTGTTTATACCACAAATAATTGTCCTGGGTGGGAATCGAACCCACGACCTCGTGCACGGAAGTCGGTTATACTACCGACTACGCCACGAGATCCGTCTCGAGTTAATAGCGTTTGATACATGATGAAATTAGCTTCATTTCATCATGTATCAAAATTAGTTTCGTATTGTAATTTCGATTTAAGCAAATTTCACGATATTGTTTTTTATTGACCCTTTTTCTGTCGCGCTATTGGACACAGGTCTTCTTTCATGGTGAGAGTGAGTTAGAACATAGACTACCACGCTAGCCCAGTGCGAGTTGGCTGATTTCACAAGCCTCACAAAGTTTTTCTTCACCAGCAGTTATAAATTGTAAAGAAATATGTACACATATAATATCTCTCTGCTCGGTGGTGCAGAGGTAGGCTTATCATTAGGTCTCGGGTTCGATCCCCGGGTCGGGCAAAGTAATTGAGCATTTTCGTAATAAGAAAAAAATCTCATTAGCAGCCCGGAGTTTGGAAATGTGCCCGGTAGACGGCAATAGGCTCGCCCCCTATTACGTGGGACTCAAACATAGCTGGCGAATCGTGGGTGTGTAATACACCTCTGCCTACCCCTTCGGGGAATACAGGCGTGATGCTATGTTTGTTTTGTGTAGTACCGAAAAATCGCGGAAAGGCAGAGGAAACGGAAATTGGATTGAACTCAATATCACTGTCTTTGCAGTCCTTGACTATTACTTAGGTACCGGCAGGCTATCATAGCTTATAAGAACCTTGCTTATCCCAGCATGAATGGGTCGGCTAGATCGGCGGAGTACCACCGCTTTTCAAAAAAATTTACCTAACCGCACACCCCGTCGTTCGGGGCAATGAACGGATAGTATGTGGCCCTCACCCACTAAATAAACCCACTGTATGCAGTCTCTGCGCCTATGCTGTCAGACCACTGGAACTGTGTGACATTATTGCAGTGGGGTGAAGTACCCCCTCTCAAAAAAGATCAGCGTAAAACAACGCACTGCAGCCGTCGCATTTTGTATGGTGAGTGAGAGCGTCGGAGACCCAAACCCTTCTTCTTATTGCCCCCCCCTAAAACAACACAACATAGCATCACGCCTGTAATCCCCGAAGGGGTAGGCTGAGGTGTATTACACACCCACGACTCGCCAGCTGTGTTTAAGTCCCACGTAATAGGGGGCGAGCCTATTGACGTCTACCGGGCACATTTCCAAACTCCGGGCTGCTACTGAGAATTTTTCTTTTTAGGAAAAAGCTCAATAACATTGCCCGACCCGGGGATCGAAACCAAGACCTCATGATTAGCAGTCGCATACACTACCGCTACACCACCGAGGCAGTTAAATATCTGTTTACCCCCCTAATTCTCTCTTTATTATTCTTCCCAGCCTCTCCTTAGTATCCTCATTATCCTCTCTTTATATCCATAGGGAGATGGCAACGCTCAAGTAATCACATCATCATAACATCTGGTGCTGCAATACCTAGTAAATATCATTGACTTACAGACTGACTAATCATGCGGGCCACTTTTGAGAATCCCACTGCATCTTCCAAGTCTTCCCATTCCTTCTTTTTCCTAATGGCGTCTTGGTCTTCAAGTTCTGTATCCGCTTTTATACGTGTCACCTTTAGTATTCTAAAGGAGAAATTAAAAATTAGTTATTTATACTCTTGCAGATCTATCATGACTGTGAAGAAAAAGATGCTTTTATTATCTACTAATTGTTTTATCGTTCTACTAAAATATCCACAAAATACGTCAATTTTAGGCAAAACTTAACTAACTAAACTAACTAACTTATCATCACGCCATTTCCCTTGCGGGGTAGGCAGAGAGCACTCATGTGTGCCAAGAGGCTATATTCTTGCATACATCTCTCGCTTCATCAACATTCATAATTCTCTTCATACACGCTCGCCGCTTTCGGAGACTCGTGACTCCCCCTTCCTTCAATACATGACCGATTTGGTCTAGGTAGGCGAGTCTCGGCCTCCCCCTATACCTACATTCTTCCAGTTTCGCATTGTATATCTGCTTAACCAGTCACTCGTCCGGCATTCTTTCCACATGTCCAAACCATCGGAGCATTCCCTTTCGCATCTTTACACCAATACTCTCCTCCATACCTACTCGCTCTCTTACGTAGTCGTTACGAATACGGTCAGTCAGCCTCACTCCACAGATTCTCCGCAGAGATCACATTTCGACCGCATTGATTTTACTCTCATGCTCCGTTTTGCATACCCAACTCTCGCTTCCATATAATAACGGTGGGACAAGTACTGCGCTGTGTATTGCGACACGTGCCCTTTGGCTGAGGTGATGACTGCCGAGAAGTTGTCCCAATGCTCCGTTCACTCTATTTCCCACATTCACTCTACTCTCTACATCAGTGGTGTACCTTCCATCCCGACTGAATCCATATCCAAAATATACAAATTCATCCACTAATTTAGTCAAAAGGTGTACAAAATTTCGCATTATCTAGTGGCATGAAATGTGGCTAGCTCGATCAGGGAACTACCACCCACTCACAAAAGCTTCGCGTGAAGTATTCTTACCGATCTTTCATATGGTGAGTGAGATCGCCGGGGGCCAAACCTTCTTATCTTCTCTTTATTATCCTTCCTATACTCTCTTTATTAACTTTTCTCTCCACCTCTTTCCTTGGACCCATGGTACAAGGAAAGGAACAGGAGGTGACATGGGGGAGGAGAGTTAATAATTGTAAAACAATGCTATTAAAAAAGATATTATTGAATCATGGGTGTGCAATACACCTATGCCTACCCCTTCGCCCATAAAATAACATAGGCTACATTTTATCCTGAAAAAGGAGGGTTCCTGTGGGATTGCTAATTTTGCAGATAATTAATCTACTGTAGAGTAACATATTGCACACCTAGGTGGGTACTATTCCCGTTTTACACAGAACAACTGATTTTTCAAGCTTAAAATGTCTCTATTTATCATATATTGCAATTTTAAAACAATATATACACACACATATCAAGAAAAAACACTATTTTTGACACTCATGATATTTTTTATGCCATTTTTGTTATTTAAACTAGTTAAAAAACTGTTTTAAAAAGTCTGTCTTGGACGTCTATTTGTTGTAGGTAAATGTACGTTAACACGATAACAACCGAAATACTTTGATAATCGAGTCTTTTTTTTTCTTCTTAACTTGAGTATTACTACAAATAGAGCCCTATTACTTTTCACGGTCTGATTCGATGTGGTTTAATTGTTATTAAATAAACAAAAAAATACTGAATATTTACGCTCGACGCGAAACTAAAACCAGCGCCTTTCATGAGAACTATTTCTATAGACCAATATAGAAGTACTTCTTAAAACAAGCGCTAGATGGCGTATAAGACATGAAACCCACATTAGTACTTTTTGAAATTAGCGCTATGTATGTGATTTATTGAAAACTACTTAGTAAGACCAATACATTATTAGTTACTTATCAAATAATCAATTTTATTGTGAAAAATGAAGATTATGAGGCGTGCAGTTTTGGAAAGGTTTTCCAAAGTATTTAAATATACTTTTTTTTATATAACTAATCCTGAAAAGCTTATTGTGCACAATAGATATAGATATAGGGATAGTGTTAAAAACAATATTACCTGTTTTTATTTTCTAATATTTTGGTGTCAACAAGAACATGGTCCTTAAAACGTGCCCTCAACTCTTGAAACAGCAACAGCCTTATGAATGCATTAACTCTGTGTATTTCCATTTCATCTTCGGTTTCTTCCTCTATGAAAGTTTTTACTTTATTGCTGTAAAATTAAAAAAGTTTAGTTATATGTACCCCACTCAATTTAAAAGGGATAAAACAAAATTACCGGGGGACTAGGCAGCAGCGTTCCCCTGTGTACTAAAAACATCCACTGCAATCACCAACCCGCCTGCTAAGCGTGCCGATTATGGCAATACCCCCTACCCCCTAGGGGAGGCCTATGTCCAGCAGTGGACGATCAAAGGCTGATGGATGGATGGAAAACAAAATTAAATAACAAACAAAATAATTTGGATTTTGGCTACATATTTTATGGCTTTACTTCGTAGATAAATCCCTGGCAAATACAATAAAAGGAATCTATTAATAACATAAAATTTGCTGAAAAATTTTAAAATATGTATTTATTTATATTCCCCGCTAAAACACTTAATTACGCAATGAACCGCTGTTCAATGGTTATGGATGCGTGGGCTCTAGTATTTTGTTTCTGCCAGTTTCATGCAAACATAGGCCATGACGTCATATAATCTTATTACTTAAAAGTATGTCTAGATCAAAATATTTTAGACATTTAAATATTACTATTAATTGTTTAAACAATAAACATACATTTACTTGAAATTATAACTAGTTTCAATATCCATATTAGGTTGTCTCAACAGTCTTGGGTATGCATCACACAATACCAAGAACCAGTACCAGGCAGATTTGAAAAGTCTCATTATGTTTTAGACAAACCACACTACAAGGTACGCTACCTGATGGCATAGACTCAGCAATACCAGGCTGATACCCATAATGGAGATATACAAACACTTTGCTTGTGAAGCGTAGAAAAACAATCTGTTTTCAGCAAGTCTATAAAACAGAGTAGATAAAATTTACCAAATTTCTTCAATTTGCTTTTTGTTTTCTTCTGGTATTTTAAGAGGTTCTTTCTCTTTGGTTGAGTTTAATTGTTTTTCAGTGAGATTCTCTCTAAGCTTAGTCTCTGTAGGCTCTGTCATGTATGAAATACCTGCAATGTAATATGAAATTGTTACCATAGGGTATTTTAGTAATACACACCTATATTATGACATAATTTTGAATATGACTTTATTAGAAACATATTAAACATACCATACGAAAAAGAACATGCCTTCTAATTTTATAACCTCAAACAAATATTAACCCAAACATGAGAAGAATATTACATTGTTTTTTTTTACAATTTCCATTTATTAACTAGCAGCTCCCTACAACGTTTGGAATTTAGTTATTTACTTTTTTTATGTGGAACCCAATTGTTTTTAAAAATAAAAGTAGCCTAAGTTACTCCATATAATATCAGCTTTCTGTCTGTGAGTCCTGTCCAAATCAGTCCATGCTGGAGATTAACCGGAACTAACAGAAATACCCACAAAAGCTCAGACATTGTTTGCTATAGGTAATGTATATATTCTCATATATCATATAGTAATAAGCTGTTATTTAGACACACAAACAGACACTTAGTCCTAGTCCTTAATGTGTGTGTAATGGTTTCTTTATAGGTAGAGCCTTGATTTTTTCAGCATAAGTGAGCCACCTGGACTGGAGAAATACCACCCTCTCTCTCACCCTCAATCTATAAATGTGTATAACTGAACAACAGAATACTGTATTCATATTATAATATGCCTACATAGTTTGTTTCTATATTGACAATGACAATAGTTACCTTCTTTGATCAACTTATTGAAGTCAAAACCATTTGCAGCCAAAAAATCTAAGCTGGAACTTTGACAAAGGAACATTCTCTCAGGAGCAGGTGTTCTACGCGGGAACAAGTAGAAATTATAAGCATCGTTCATGTAATGTTTCTTATTATCATCCCAATAAAATGCACACAAGCCAAATTGTATCAACATAAATTCGCTGCACCCACTCACTAAACGAATGTAGTAGTCCTCCGGCGAATCAAATACGGTCGCATCTCGACCGTTTAAAAGACCCGTAAACTCCGCATCAATTGATAAATAGTCCGCCTTTTCTATAGATTTACTTATCATGGGCAATGCGTCTTTAAAATCTGAAAAATAAGATGATCATAACAGTAATCTCTACCGGGAAACCATTTCAAAGTTATTCTTGCTATTTCTTCTTACTCTTCCGCACCACTTCCATTTTATTCACGTGAAAATAATATCAGAGCTTGAGCTTGTCATAAATAATATACAAAATTGTTTGAAATTGATTAAATTGTGTTAGCTTCGCTTTTAAAATACACAAACACATTACACCACTTTACGCCGTACTTTACTCCATATTGTAATCTTTGCTTTACTCTATGATTTTTTTTTTGTTTGTTTCAGGCATTGGAAGAACCATCAGCCTAACAGTAACATAAACATCGTTATTCTCTCATCACACGTAAGTTTAGTTCATAAAACAAGTCATAGTCGAAGTCAGTCATATAAAATTAGTCAGTCAAGTCAAAGTCCCACTCCAGTAAGACGATGGCGATCTTACTGAAGCTTCTATGGAGTTTTGGAGACAACAGGAAAAAACACGCATTACATCACTTGCCAACACTTATGCACATACACAAATAGTTAATAAGCAAAAGGCCACCAATTTTACACATTAATACTTGAAATAACACTAGTTTAGGAAAATAATGCAGAGCGACGACATAATCTTCTTCGTGTTCCCGCCAAAAAACCACTCTATGAATTTACGCCACCCACAGAATACTTTAGGTTAATGTTTAGATTTAGATTATTGTACGTTAGATTCATAGACAGAGGAACAAAACGTTTAGAGGTAGACTAAGTATTCTATAGACTCGCTACTATTATGACACTAAGGATGAAGAAAAGGATGCACATATTAGATCATAAAGTGTACATACAAAAATTGTATACACAGAAATACAAATCGCACAGTCCTGTTGTATTAAAGGTGCCTCAGACTAAGTTTTTCGCACGAAGACGGTTGATGTGACACTTCTTCTTTGCATAAGTCGCTTGTAAACAAGTAAACGCGTTACGCTTGCTTGCTTAGATAACTACACAGAGTACTTTTTAATATAGGGATTGATACTCAGACTAAGAACTAGACAAAGCGAAGAAAATTCTTTGACATGTATGAGCGAGAACACAAGATACAATTTACTGGTGCAAAAAATAGACAAAGTCATAGATTTTTGTCTTTGTCGCCGTGGCCAACCAAATCAGTGTTTTGAGAAAAAGACTACGTGATAATAGTGCTTGTAAAATAGTTTACTATACTACAAAAGCTACAGCGAGCGAAAAAATACAGGTATAACATTTCATTCATATGTAGTCGAAAATGAAATAATTTAATGATTGAATGCTATAAAGTGATATAAACTGGACTTTTTTACTCGTAATTAATAATTGCTACTAAGATACACCCGCAAAACACGTTTTGACACGTTTTTAAAAAGTGGCGGAGCATGTCAAATGGTAAAAAATATATATCAAAAATGTTTAGAAAATCGCGTCATCAAATAGTATGAATTTTAATTGCAAAATTAAACTTACTATATTGGTTTAATGCATGTAAATGCTTCCGATAGATGGCGTTGGTCGTGAAGACAAAATGTGATAAGTAAATTGGGATGATCGAAAGATCTGTACTATAGCTCAGTGGTTCAGAGCATTTCTCCGGATTGGAAAAGGCGCGGGTTCGATTCCCGCTAGTACAAAAAATCTCTTTTTCCGTATTCACAAATAATATGTACTTTAAAAAGTGGCGGAGAATGTCAAATGCTAAAAAATATAGATCAAAAAAAAAAGTTTTATTCTATTCTATTCTATGTCACATAGGGTCATGCATTCAGCTCTTTCTAGAACTTTACTTTCGTCTTCTCAACATTCACTTTTATTCCTTTCTTTTTCAAGGATTTATTCATTAATGTTACCATCAATGTAACTCGGCAGCCGATGAAGCAAGTATAACTTGGTCATCAGCGTAGAGAAGACATTTCATGAATAACCTATTTATTTCTAACCCATATCCACTTTCTTTCGACTCTTGCAAACAACTATACATAAATAGATTAAACAGCCACCGAACCGCTACACATCCCTGTCTAACACCATTTCCGATACTAAACCATTCAGTGTATGTCCCGTTTATCTTTACACAAGCTCTGGAATCCCTGTAAAGGGATTTTAGACCCTGAATCAGGTTACCATCTAACCCATACATGGATAGTCCATCCATCCATCCATCAGCCTTTCATCGTCCACTGCTGGACATAGGCCTCCCCAAAATGGGGGTTTTACCATTATCGCCACGCTTGGCAGGCGGGTTGGCGATCGCAGTGGATGTTTTTAGTACACAGGGGAACGCTGCTGCCCGGACCCCCAGTAATCCCTTAGTCGGATTTTACGACTCCCATAGGTAGAGACGGGGTGGAGCTATTCTTAGTGCCGGCCCCACACGGCAAACTACACTAAACTACTACTACAAAAAACTACATGGATAGTACTGACTATAATTCATTCCACACTTGTCAAAGGCCTTCTCTAGGTCTAAAAAGGCACAATAGACCTTCTGGTTTTTTGTTATGTTATATTCAGCTATTCCTCGAAGAGAGAAGACCTGATCCGTACATCTCATTCCTTTTCGAAAACCTGCTTGAACATCCCAAATTTTCTTATCTGTTTCTTTCACAACTTTTTCAATCAACACTTTCGCATATAACTTGCCTAAAAGACTGAGTAGGCTAATGGCTCTATAGCTATTACAGTTTTGTCCTGAGCATTCCCCTTTGTAGATGGGTACAATGACGGCCTTGCACCAATCACTTGGCACTTTACCGGTTTTAAAACTTATGTTAAAAAGGCGGTACAACTGTCTCGCTATGATGCAATGTCCAGCCTACAGCATTTCAGCAGTTATCTTGTCATAGTCCGCTGACTTTCCTAATTTCATACTATTCATAGCTTTCATGATTTCATCAATACCTATATTATTATCACATTCATTCTCATTCCTTTCTCCTATGGAAGTTGATTAATTACCTCTCTCAAACAAACTTTCAAAATATTCCTTCCATCTCTTTAAATATGCATTTTGTCTCTTTCACTACATTTCCATTCTCATCCAGTTCAGTTCTGAGATTTGTGTTTTTCCTCTAACTGAACGGACGGATTCTTAGAAAAACTTAATGTTAGTCCGAAAATCCTCAGACAACCTCCTATCAAAATCATCTTTCTGCTCATCCTTTTTCTTATTCACTATTCACTAAATCTTTCAAATTTCCTTTCACCTTTTTATACTTCTTCCCACAGACTAGTAGTGTACTAAAGTACTTCTTCCACGCTTCATCTACGTCATCATTGGACGCTTTTTGCATTCTTGCGTTAGCTCTGGCGGCCAGCCAGTCTAACCAAGCTTTCTTCTTCTCATACACATATTTTTTTTACATCTGTATCCGGTATCCCACCTTACATACTTTACTTTTCTTTCTTTCATCCTTTTGATAAGACCGCATACTTCACTAGCCACACTCACCACATTAAGTATGTTTTTATATTTTCTATATACCACTGAAAAAATATTCAGAAGATTTTTCTTGAAAATGGTTTCCCACAGCCGCCTTCATCTCATTGTCGTCCGAAAATCTTCACCGCATAACTCCTTTTTCATGTTTGAAAAGTCACTGGAGTCACAAGTCCGAACTGTAGGGTGAATGGTTAATTTCTGTGAACCCCTTGGCTTTAGCATCTCTCGAAATACGAGAGCTGTAAATGGGACAGAAACAGCGCGCCAACTTGCCGCGTCTTTTCTGTACGACTGCCTCACCTGCCTAACCTACTAAATTAGCATAGTACGCCATTCATTATAGTCCCTTTAGGCAAGTAATCAATTAGTAAAATGCCTTCGCTATACCAGAAAATTATTGCCATAGATAATCTTAGAGGTCAACTTAAAAAAAAACATCATCACGCCTGTATTCCCCGAAGGGGTAGGCAGAGGTGTATTACACACCCACGACTCGCCAGCTATGTTTAAGTCCTACGTAATAGGGGGTGAGCCTATTGACGTCTACCGGGCACATTTCCAAACTCCGGGCTGTTACTGAGAATTTTTCTTTTTAGGAAAGAGCTCAATAACATTCAAATTCTTTATTTGTGGATCATAGGTACATAAGTTGGTAAATTAGTAAACAGATGTGATCAGCTATGTCCCGCCTCGAAGGCATACAATAATGTTGTTAATTTGTTAACATTGCCCGACTTTTCCACCTTAAACTTCTTCGGCGGCCTTTCTCCCTTTTTTATCCACTGCATCGATTCTTATTTGGACTCGGAATCATGCTGCGTTATCCAGGTTTCGTCTACTGCTGTTACAAATTTCGTCCAAATCACTTTGATACAACTCCTAAAAATCTTTACAATACTCTCCAACCGTGTCTGCTTGTCGAGTAGTGTGAGCATTCGCGGTACCCAACGTGCACAATTTTTTTTCATATGCAAATGTTCATGCACTACTCTTTCTTTACTAATACGTAGCTCTTCTGCTATATGCCACAATAATTCTACGACCTGCCAGTACTAATTTTTCAACTATTTGAACATTTTCTTTGACCTCTGCGGTCACTGGGCGGCCCAGGCGGAAGCCGCTCTTTCTTCCTTGTTGAAAGAGCCGAGCAGTACCGTAACTAGGGCGGTGCCAACGATGCCCAGGCACAGGACGCAAACCCCGGAGGGGCGCAAAAATGACCAGACCAGGACCACAAACAATACCTACCTATTATTTATAGCGTAATAAGGTACACCCGTATCACACTACTGTGTCCAAATACTCATAATTAAGTACACAAAAACGTAGTTTTAAGATGATAGATTTATTTTTATAAACATTAGATTTGATTGAACCAGGTAAGATTAGAACATTTTTTAGCAGATAGAGAAGCTCGCATTGGGAACATAAAAGGCTAGTTGAGCACTGTAGCCGAGCCCATTTTTTTTACTATTGTCTCGTGTATGAACGCTCAGAATCAAGCCGGCTTTTCCCTTATAAAGCAGTAAGATAACAGTGTTGCACCAGTCTCTTCTCCTGATCTCGTGCCACTCCCCCGGCCGGGGGGTGCAACTGCCGTTCATTGGCTCATCAAAAAGATAGTGTCCTATATTGCGCTGTCTGGTGATGCAGGAACAGTACTAACTTAGCAGTTTAGTGTCTAGAAAAGAATATAGATGGCGCTTTCCTCAATGAAGGCGCATTATTTCATTAAATATTTCCAAAAAATACTTTAAAATGCAACAGTTTTATAAAATTAACATAACAGTTTGCAAAATCCTTGTTAAAGTATGAGCTCAGTTATTGTGTGATCAATTTATTACTTACGGACCACGCAATTCCAAAAACAAAAATATTAACTAAAGCGGCGACGGTATCACCGCGCGTCATACGTTGTATACAGCGCCATCTAGCGCTATCTATAAAACTGAATCCAATGTGGCGTATCTATTCCACGTATAGTTATTCTATCTATGCCTATAGCTACTTATTTCCCCCAGCTAAGGTTAAAAAGGCAGTGCATGCAGCAGACTGACTTCTACGCCTTGTCCAGCCCCCAGCATCTCAACCGTTATTCAGGAAAAGAACAGTAAAAAGGATATTTATAGGTATCTATGTAGAATTCGACAATTCGAGTGAAAATAGTTCCTGTACCCAAATCACCAGAAGCTTACAGTTCCTGGAACTAACCAGTGGCTAAAGCAATATCACCATATAAACGATACACGGCTGGGCTAACAGGACCCCGACGTATAATTACCCTTAGCCTCCATTTATGTTATACCAGGCTTGGCTCCGCCGTTTTAAAAATCATAATGCTAACCGGTCTCTTCTTCGTACCTACTTATTGCCTAAGTAAGAAAATGTTGTGGGCTAGAGTTCCCACTCTCTACGGCACAGGACTCTTGACAATAAACCACCACACTAGTGACACTAGTGTGGGCTGGCAGACTTCACAAGCTGTCGAGAAAATCTCTTAGGCATGCAGATTTCCTCACAATGGTTTGCTTCTCTGAACAGCGATAATATGTACACTTAATTTCGAAAAATCATAGGTTTGTGCCATGTGAGAGGACCTGGGACTGGGAATCAAACTCGATTCTACTGCCTTTGCAGTCCTTAGCTTTGCCAGTAATAATGTAATTTAATGCGGTAATATATGCCCAGATGCTTTGCCAATTTGGCAAAGCATCTGGGACGGTATTCCAGGAGATGCAGGTTCAAATCCTGCTCGTGATTATTACTTTCGATTTCACATTTTCACACTTTGTGTTAATTTATATATGGCTAAGCATGTCAAATGCTAAAAAAAAAACATAATTATGTGTATTATGGGCATTATCCCCCATGACGGGACCGCGCGTTGTGGCGTTCTCTTGGGGAGGCCTATGTCCAGCAGTGGACGTTGAAAGGCTGATGGATGAATGGATGGAAGTTTATCTGGTCGGTATAATGTATGCAAATACTTCCCACAGATGGCGCAGGCAGGAT
The DNA here is from genome assembly GCA_948253155.1 of Leucoma salicis. Classification (NCBI taxonomy): domain Eukaryota; kingdom Metazoa; phylum Arthropoda; class Insecta; order Lepidoptera; family Erebidae; genus Leucoma; species Leucoma salicis. The sequence continues at coordinate 4,799,762 of OX411812.1, forward strand.
TATATGTATAACGCGATTCGCAGTCCCGAGCAGTTGTCACGATTGCTGAATTGGCAAAGCACCTGGGACGGTATTCCAGGAAATGCAGGTTCAAATCCTGCTCGTGACTGTTATTTTCGAGTTCACAATTTCACACTTAGTGTTAACCCCTCAACATATAGAAAGATTAAGCTGAATTAAATTAAATTTAGTCTTTTTATCAAAAAGTCGTCCCATACAAAATGATGTATGAGAAAAATAATTTTCACTGTATTTTTTTGTACATTTAATTGGTTATTCCGCTATTCTGTGTGCACACAAATTAAAGATCATGAAAATCGATCCTGCAGTTCTGTAGTTATAAATAGATATAACTCAATATATATAAGAATATTATATAATTTTACATATAGATAGATTAGCTAGACGTGGCGTAAGGGCAGCAGGCGACACTCTTGGATTCATCAATAAAACAAATTATTTTGTACTATATTTAATTGCTCTGTGTTGAGCTCATACGAATAAAAACTAAAATGTGGTTACATCTAAGATAAAATAAAAACATTTTAAATTAGTAAAACATTACAAACGACTAGAGTTTTTTAACAATAAAAGGAAAATCATCCGTATATCCATCAGCTAGCTAATTTCGGGTGATTTCAGAGACAAAGGACCACCAAAAAGATAAACATAAAATCTTCTTCAATAAAATAAACACTATTGACACTGGACAACCTCACTATATTAATTTCTAGAAAATAAAATCTTAACTTTTTACTTTTAGTAAATAAACTTATTTTAATATATTCTCTAGATGACTAGATAATCGTTCATAGGCGGCCTTGTTTCTATAGAGATGTATATTCGCCTTCACTTTCTTCATAAGAAGTGCTGGATCAATATCACTAAGCTTCAACAACGCATCTAAAACAATACTATTGATTAATATGAGTACTGTAGGTTGTAACTCCGTTCTCAAGGACTTGTAAGGAAAATAAATATAATATAGTGAGATAGATAGTCTATTAAAGACGCATAACTTTTCTTATAATAGTGTTTCGGCTCGTATAATTATTTGACGAACATTTTAGTTGTGCATGAAACCGTCCACGCCGTTAGCCAGCATGTCACTTGTGCCTATATTGAATCGTCATAAGCAGACAATATTTAACAAACAATTTTTAGATACGCTTTACGGTTATTTTTACGATTACAGCTACCAAAAAGTAGAAAAAGGTATAAGATGGACATGTGCAGGGCCGGATTCAAACTTAATGCCGCTCCTGGGCATCGGAAAAAAATCTGCCCCGATACTGGAATTTTACTTAAACTTATAGTTTATATATTTTATTTTTAATTATATTTTTTTTTAATTCATTGATTGATTAAAGTTTTGAAAAATGCAAAAAATAATTCCGAATATTCATTTTTTCAAAAAATATACTAATAAAATTTCTTTAATTCCTGAAAATAGAAAAATCGATTATTATTTTAAATCTCCAAGGAAATAAATTGATTAAATCATTTTGATTAATAATTTTTACCAAAAGTGCCAAAATTATAATTCACAAATAATGGATGAATTGAATTTCTTGAATTATCAATTAAACAGAAAATTACTAATTAATAAAATTAATTAATTATAATGAGCAATCTTGATAAGACTAAAAACAAATATTTTTCATTACTCATACTCTGAAAGTAGGCCTGAAGTTGCCTGAAGAGCGGGTTTAAAGTAATACTTTTCAGCCCTAGGGAGAATTACTTTCAACTGACAGCTGAGTAATTATAAAAAAAAACAGTTCTATTTTCTGTACAGCCAGTCAATTACAGCGCGATGTAAAAATGAAATAACATAAAGTTAAGTATTTATTAAGGAATTTGTTTTTTTATATGAATTTATTTTAATATAGTTGCAACTATATATTTAAAATATGGAAGATATATATTTTTTCAATGATTAAAATGAAAAATAATGGCTGAATAGCTGACAGGCAACAGAAAAAAAACAAAATCGGCGGGAAAACAGCGATTCCAAATTCAATTTATTAGTTTCCCATTTTTTCTTTACCTAATTCATGATTTTTACTTTTAGTTTCCTCGTATTCGTAATGAAAAGCACAGTGTTTACCGCGGGATAAAGACTTATTTCATCCCGAGACGGGGATTGGCGCCCGAGCGTAGCGAGGGCTCCAATAGTTCGAGGGTTGTTTTCATCCCCAGGGTAACAATGTACTATTACACTTTCAAAATTTTGTCGCCCTAAAAAATTTGCGCCCCTGGGCACTTGCCCCGACTGTCCCTACTGTAAATCCACCGCTGGTCATGTGTTTCAAATTCATTATGGTAACAGCTTAAATGTCCCCTCTTCATGCAGTGGTATTAATGTATATAAAACTAATATATCATTGCAAACAGGGGACACTCAACGGACTCAGTGTGAGACTAAGAGTAACTGACTGTGAACCCCGAGAGGCAGCGTATAATGGCTTCCACCACGTGAACCAACAATCTGGTCAGACGCAGGGCCTGCAGGGTGCCGATGGATACTTATGACACTGGACTACTCATTATGGAACTCTCTTGGGGAGGCCTATGTACATCGGTGGACAACATAAGGCTAATAGACGGATGAAGAAGGGAACCAGAAAATACCGCCATAATTTAACGTGCCTAGTAACTCAAGTTTCCCGCTTCCGGAAGATAACTCAATAATCGCAATAATGGCTGCACAGGTGGAGGAATGGTATTGATACCGGCCTCCCGCTCGAATGTTATGGGTTCGATTCCCACACAGGACAACTCTTTGTATTACCACAAACGGTTGTTCTAAGTCTGGGTGCACTTTGTGTCGGTGAAATTGTATGTTTGTAAAGCCCCCGCGATATATGTCCGTGTGGTGACGGACTAAGAATACAACTGTCACCACCCCATTCTTTCCCACGGTGTCGTATGAGGCGACTAAGGGAAGTAAGCAATTATCATCCATTGCATGACTGGTGGTAGGGCTAGGTACCAAGTGGGAGTACTCACTTGGTATCGGGCCCGAGCGGGTTGGTACCACCATCTCCCGTGTGACCGGCCATGAAGCGTTTTGGCTGTAGCAGGAGAGAGCCGTTTAATCTTTCATTTCATATTTGTGGAATGAAATAGTGAGCAGCGGCTTGACAATACTCGTGGTATAGTTGAGTCCATGGGCGACGGTTACCATTTACCATCAGCTGATGGGCCGTGGCTAGTATGCCACTACATGCAATTAAAAAAAAAAATAAGGATTATACCTTAGTGCAGTTCTTTAGCATTGTCTTTATAAAAAAAAAATTAAAAAAATAGTGTATAAGTTATTGGTACCTAAGGTATAGTAATCGAGTTACACTTAACCTGCACTTGCATAACTAACATAAGTTTAGCATTTCCATAAATATGATTACTTGAATATCGTAACATAAAGCCAACGTAAAGGAAAACTAGCTGCGGTAACTGGCACGAGACTGAAGAATACTCGGAATACTATGATGTGTCCGTGTGGTGACGGACTAAGAATACAAGTGTCACCACCCCATTCTTTTCTACGCGTGTCGTATGAGACGACTAAGGGAATTAAGCAGTTATCATCCATTGCATGACTGGTAGAAGGGCTGGGTACCAAGTGGGAGTGCTCACTTGGTATCGGGTCCGAGCGGGTTGGTACCACTATCTCCCGTGTGACCGGCCACGAAGCACATCGTTACGTTTGGCTGTAGCAGGAGATAGCCGTCTATTCTTTCATTTCATATCGGTGAAATGAAATGGTGAGCAGCGGCTTGATATTACTCTCAGTATAGTTGAGTCCATGTGTTATAGTTACCATTTACCATCAGATGGGCCGTGGCTTGTCTGCCACTACATGCAATAAAAAAAACCGCTGCTCACCATTTCATTTCGCGGACGGGAAATTAACGAATGGACGATACCATCAAAACACACTGAGGTGTTTCACCATTGGTCACACATCACACAATGGCATCTACCAGCTCGATTCCAATAACAAGAGAGTATACTTAGTACCCAAGCCCACCACCAAAAATTCAATGGGTTTACAACTGCTGTACGATACCTACAGTAAAGATAGGTGACTTACTGCAGTAGTGCAGGGCTTATATGAGCCCGAATTAAAAAGGCGAATAAAGCTGCCATTCCACTAACATACTTACCGAGCATTTCCTTGCGGAATCCTTCATCGGCGTCATCGAGGTGTATAAGCATAGCGCTGTACAGGGCTTCGACATGGGCGCCGTACAGTATTGTGTCGTACACCTCTGGCCGATGGCCGAACAGCGTGCACAGAGTCTGCGTGGCGTAAGAACGCACCCTGTCACTGCTGTCATCCAGACGTTTCAGGACAGCTATCACAAAAAAATAATGTAAATATTTTGGTGCTATACATTGATCTTTAAGTCAATTGTGAATAGTAATCATAGCAACAGTTCTATCCATCCATCCATCAGCCTTTCAACGTCCACAGCTGGACACAGGCCTCCCCAAGAGAACGCCACAACGAGCGGTCCCGTCATGGGGGATAATGCCGTAATCGCCACGCTTGGCAGGCGGGTTGGCGATCGCAGTGGATGTTGTTAATACTCGGGGAAGTGCTGCTGCCCACTCCCCCGGTATCACTCAGTCGGCTCTTACGACTTCCGTGGGTAGAGAGTGATGGGGCAATTCTAAAGCCGGTGCCACACGGCTATAAATATAAAAGTTCTATATAAAAATTCTATACATATATAATATTACTTAGATGTATAGAATTCATTTCGCATTCATTTTATAAAACAGTAACAACCTTTTAACTGCGTGCATGAGTGTAATGACACTATTCAGAAAGAACGAGAGAAAAAGAGACAGCCAATGAGTTTTTCAAATGAGATTTTAGTATTATTAGGCATGTTGATTATTTGATTTGGCACTTTTGGTCAAATTTTCAATGTACCTACTTTGTTGAAAAGGGATAAAACAGTATTTTAGTGATTTAGTTATATCAGTGCTAAAGAGCTGTATTAGTTTCTATGAATAGGGCCCTAAGTAAATAGGACGTAAAATTTCTCTTTTTTTACAGAATAATGTTCAATCTTAGTTAATAAAAATACTTATTTTCATATTTAGTCATAAGATATAACTTTTTTTAATATATTTTCATCTGAATTTTAGCACTTGACATGCTCAGCTACTTTAAAGAACAAATTATTTGTGAAAATGGAAAAAGAGAGCTTTACTGCGAGCAGGATTCGAATCTGCGTCCCATCCAAACCGGGGAAGGCTCTAGGCCGCTTAGCTATCGCAGTCACCAACGCTGACTCCAAATACACACTTCACATTTGTTTAAAAAAAAAGGGCGGGGGTATTTGGATTTCGAATACTCCTCACAGTAAATGTTTCAAAAATAATGACATGTAATTTATTTAAGAGGTTCTTATCATATTTCCTCTCCAGTTCATGTGCCTTTCCTTGGATAAGAGCGAATGATGCCTCTGGTGTTGCTAGCTATAGACACAGGTATAGACGGCTACGGTAACTGCTTACCATCTAGTATGCTTGTTTGCCACACGCGTAATTTAAAAAAGTGTTTAATTTGTGCATAATTCTGACGTTTCGAATTCTTTACACTGTCTACGGTCAAACTATTTTTTGATCTTATAATAAAAACAAAAAATTTTCAGCCATTTGCCTGCTCAACACATCCAAGTGATTAAAAGGCTCACCAAAATACAGCTTATGTAATATATCAGCGGTAAAGCAGCCACGCTTTGCCGCCAGCGTCGCTAGGCAGCATATTGCTCGCAGAGCATGCTGTCGCGTCAGTGTTGAATTATCATCCACCAGTCCCACCAATAGTGGGACTATCTTCTCCAAGAACGGCGATAAGGACTCTGAAGTCGGGAACAGATTGACTTCCTGTAGGTAGAATATGAAAACTAATCAGCACAAAATAAAAATCAATTCCTGTCCTCATCGTAATTGTTTGAACTCGATGCATTACTTTTGTTCCAGAAATACCTATTTTAAAGGCATTTATTATGCACTTTCCACCGACATCAAGCTTTACACAAACAATCCAATCTCTCTCTAGGTTAAAACTAGTCTACTAAGTAATTGACTACCTCTGTGGTGGAGCGGTAGTATAAGCGACTGCTGATCATGAGATCTCGGGTTCGATTCCCGAGTCGGGCAGTGTTATTGAAATTATTCGTAAAAAATAAAAAAAATAAGTAATAAATTCTCAGTAGCAGCACGGAGTTTGGAAATGTGCCCAGTAGACGTCAATAGGCTCACCCCCTATTTCGTGGGACTTAATCATAGCTGATGAATCGTGGGTGTGTAATACACCTCTGCCTACCCCTTCGGGGAATACAGGCGTGATGCTATGTTTTTTTACTAAGTGATGAAGTTCCAGTGGCTCGCCAATACAGGCGGAGAGACGGCATACGGCGGGTCTATTTAGTGGGTAAGGGTCCCACACTACCCTGTTCGTTGCCCCGAACCACAAGGACTGCAGTTAGGTACATTTTATCCCGCCTTAACCGAAAAAAAGGTTAAAAGTAGTCTCGCTAAATTTTTTCACATTGATAGGTTAATTCCAAAATATATCACTACTGCAATTCGTGCGGGTTTTCTCTAAAATGCTTCCAATAGAGTAAATCAAATTAACAACCTTATCGCTTTTATCTCCATCCCCCCCCTGCTCGGCTATCAAAGCATGGTCTATGGGCGGGTTGTCCTGCAACGCGGAGCATAGACACGCCACTGCAGCTGTGCGTATAGCTTCTGCAGTCCGACCAGCTGTCCACACCAAGTTCGGCATTATCACTTCTGTGAATTAAAGTACTTCCTGTAGATTTGTTTGCATAAGGTTGACTAATCCAGTTTGAGCTATGCTATAGTAAGCTAACTTTAGTCTTATATTTTTTCAACAAATAAATTAGGAATTTCACAAGACCTTATCACGAAATCCTAGCTGATTTTCACTAACATAAATTACAGACACATTACTAATGAGGAGCAAGTCAGCATATATTACTTGATTTATGCCATGTCCTATCATTAATATTTATTTTAAATATGGAATGGAATAACATCACAACGAAAACCGATACGGTTGATTTCAACAACAATGTAAAAATAATAATTTACCTTCAATAACAATGTTTAAAAACGCCTCCAGTTTATCAGTATCACACTTGCTGAAATTGACCTGGCGTCGCAGTAGTACAGTGGACAGAGTCGTGAAGATTTTCAGTTTAACTTCTGGGTCAACCTTCGGAGCTGCTAAACACTCCTTCAGGAGTGGTGCTATGAGGTGTAGCTGACCGCCCATAGCTGCTCCTGAAAAAGCCAGTTTATATGACAGTGACAGCCTATTCATAAAAAAAGGATTGCATAGACAGAGGTATTGAGTTGGATCCCCAGACGCAGGTCCAGCGTGATGGACTACGGCCTAAAGCCTTCTGATCTCACTCTGAGAAGAGGACCATGACCAACAGTGGGAGATAATTGGGTTAAAAAAAAAATTAACAGTTGGCTTAGTGGTTTAGATGGCCTACTTCCCATAGTGTCAAGTGTTGTGGGTTTGATTCCGACATAATACGCAGGACAATCCATACATATTGTCACGCCTTTTTCCCGTACGAGTAGGCAGAGATCCACCGAAGGAGTGCAACATAGTTTCAGTGGCCCGCTAATAAAGGCGGAGAACGGCACACGGCGGGTTTCTTTAGTGGGTGAGGGCCCCACACTACCCTGTTCGTTGCCCCGAACGACGGGGTGTGCGGTTAGGTACATTTTTTCCCGCCTAAAAAAGAAAAAAGGGGTAGGCAGAGACCACTTCTCTTCACTTGCTACGATCCTAACACACATCTTTCGCCTTCATCTATTTTCATCAGCGTTTTCATGCATGCTCCTTGGTTACGAGTACCTTAACCTGGCCTTCCTTAAGAACGTCTTCGATCTGGTCAAAATACGTTCGTTCAATGCTTTGTGTGATTTACAAATGACTATTCTGAGGCTGTGAGTACGTTGTATAAATTATTTTTATGTTTATAAAGTCCCCCACGATCCAGGGATCATCCCTCGTGTAGGGTGATGTCTTTAAAACAAAAAAATATTTTTTTTTAAGCACTTATATTGCTCGGTCATTTCAATCCAAGCCAGACTCCACTAAGCTATCGTAGCAATCCGCTTGAAACTACTAACTTCCGTATAACATTCTTACCGTCTTGTGGGACGACCTCACAGTTAGTCTGATTTCCATCCATCATCTATCCATCAGCCTTTCGACACGCTGTTGTGTTAGAGTTTTACAAACAGACAGGCCTAGTCGAATAACTATTTGAGGACCCACAAATAATTACCCGAATTAAATAAATAACTCGCAGCTAAATCAGTATGCGTAACTAGTTTTTTTATTCATTAAAAAAATAAACAAAAGCTCTCATTATTAGTCTTCCCAAAATACTTACCGGCGTGCAACAGAGTACATTCCAGCAAGCACTTATCTGGAGTAAGCAGACTCCATGTCAGTGCATCACTGGTGATGCCCGCAAGCACTCTGCCAATGTGCTTCTCATACAAGCTGACCAGGGTCTTGCCACACTTCTCTATGTACCGCAACTTGTCCAAATTAGCTGTAACATCACAGAACAGCATTAATACAGAATAGACGTTATTGACGTTTCTAGATATATTGTATATACTAGCCTTTGCCCGCGGATCCGTCGCAGCCAAAAGCTAGTTTTTAGGTTTTACCTCAGGTTCCCGATATAGTAGCGGAATAAAATGTATACTAGTTTATAAGTCAAATTAAGACCTTTCAAATAAAAAAAGTTGCATCAGAATCCGTTCAGTAGTTTTGCGTGATGCGCGAACAAAGCAGACAAAAATTCTAAAAAAAAATGTTTTGTGTTTAGACACGCCTATTATAGCCTATTACAGTATTTTTTCCTCAAATATCTATGTACAGACACAGCTCTGTTACAGCTTTATATTAGTATAGATATAGTACACATTATACAGAATCCTAATTATTTTTCCAAAATAAAAGTAGTGATGATAATATTCCGTGTGGTGACGGACTAAGAATACAAGTGTCACCACCCCATCCTTTCCCGCGGCTGTCGTACAAGGCGACTAAGGGAAGTAAGCAATTTATCACCCGTTGCATTACTGATGGTAGGGCTGGGTATCAAGTGGGAGTACTCACTTACGATTGGGCCCAAACGGGTCGGTACCACCGTCTCCTGTGACCGACAGGTCATGAAGCACGTCAGTACGTTTTGGCTGTAGCAGAAGATAGTCGTTTATTCTTTCATTTCATATCTAAGAAATGAAATAGTGCGCAGCGGCTCGTCAATACTCTGGGTATAGTTGAGTCCATGAGCGACGGTTACCACTTACCATCAGGTGAGCCGTGGCTAGTCTGCCATCATAAGTAATAAAAAAAATCCCCGTCCTATTAGTCCCGCCCAAATCGGTCAAGCCGTTCAGGAGATTAGTCGTGGATGTGTATTCGATGTATATACTTATCTATTTGAAGCGGTATTCATTAATCAATTTTGGTGGTTAACTTAAGATTACAGTTATTTTCAGAATTATCTGACTTTAACTCACCTTCATGTTACCGTAAGCTAGCTAGGGGGCTGCTGACTCGTCTACTGCCAGCCCCAAAAATATAAACTACATTATTTTGATATTCTTATATACTTTTTGAGCATTTGACATTAAACACAAAGTGAAAAATGTGAAATCGAAAATAACAACCACGAGCAGGATTTGAACCTGCATCTCCTGGATACCGTCCAGATGCATATTACTTTTTCTATGAATATGAAAAGAACAAACTCACATAACGCCATGAACTGCATCTGATTATCAGCGGGCATAGCATATACAGTAAAGTTGACGATAAATAAGTCATTAGCGACAGTAGAACACACCTCGCCACAGAGGTCCATCAACGCTTCACATACGTGCAACAGTTCTGTTTGGTATTTCAGCTAAAAAAACGGAAAAATGAAAATTAATAAAAAAAAATTAAAGCGGAACTTTTTGGGCGGCAATTCGATAAATAACAATTGAACGAGAATTATTAGAGATGAATTTTCAATGAAATTTTGTTACAGCTATACATTCCAAATGCGGTCCAATACACGGTCGTTACAAGTCTCAAAGTCGCTCAGCGTGCCATGCTCGGTATTTCTCTAAATTAAATACTATAATTTAATAAATAATTGAATACGTAATACGAAGAGTAGGGGAACGGGAGGGACCAACATGGCCCGCCGGGTTGGCATTCGACGAAGCGACTATTGTTGGGGAAAAAAGGTTCTCAAGTGGCGCAGCGTAGGACGTCCTCCCACCAGATGGACCGACGAACTGGTCAAAGTCGCAGGGACCCGTTGGATGTAGTCAGCACAAGATCGCTCGTTGTAAACAAGAAACAACAGTACAAAACGATAGTGTCGCTCAGTCACGTTTGTTGTAGATCTACGCCACAGGCTCTGTGTACCTATCAGTTTTGTTTTCATTATATTTATTTACGTTTCTTTCATCTGATGCCTCTGGATGACTAGTTTAAAAAAAAACAATTCTAACTCATTTACAGTGCAAAAGTTTTTTCAGTTTGGAAATGTTGATGCCTGGTGGACGGCAATAGTCTCGCCCCCTACGTTACGTGGGACTTAAACATAGCTAGCAAATCGTGGGTGTGTAATACGCCTCTGCCTGCCCGTTCAGGGATAACAGGCGTGACGTTATTACATTGCTAAATGATAATTATTTTTTACTAACATTATATGGTATGCACCTCAGCCATTTGATCAATAACGTATGAAATAACGCGGGCGGTGGCATTTGGGCATGTATTTCCATAAGCAGGCGTCGATAATAGCCAGCACAGTACCTATCCACCCTAAAACAATTCATGCTAAATCTTGGCAGACCATACATAGCGTGTCAACAGCTTTATGTACATTGGGTTGATTAGGATGTTGGCGGTCTACAGAGCACCTGTGCGAAGCTATAAAAATTCGCTGTGATGAGAGCCATAATTACGCCGGATTTCTATCCCAACCACTTTGGTGCCACATACACCACAAAGACTTGTCCGTGTGGTGACGGACTAATAATACAAGTGTCACCACCCCATTATTTTCCTGCGGGTGTCGTAAAAGGCGACTAAGGGAAGTAAGCAATTATCACCCATTGCATAACTGGTGGTAGGGCTGTGTACTAAGTGAGAGTACTCACTTGCTATCGGGCCCGAACGGGTCGGTACCACCGTCTCCCGTGTGACCGGTCATGAAGCAAGTCAGTGTGTTTTGGCCGTAGCTGAAGATAGCCGTTTATTCTTTCATTTCACATCTGAGAAATTAAATGGTGCGCAGCGGCTTGACAATACTCTCGGTATAGCTGTCCATGACCGACGGTTACCACTTACCATCAGGTGGGCCGTGGCTCGTCTACCATCATAAGCAATAAAAAAAACTATCATTTGTAAAAATTTAAGCGGTTGTCATCCGCTTTCGGAATGCAGAAGCAAAAAAAAGATGAACATCATAAAAAAAAAAAAAGTTTAGTTTTTAGACTCACCTTTCTGGTTCTACACCTATCAGGATCCGCAATCTCCTTGCACAGTTCCCCCATGACTTTCTCCTGAATCTGCTCGGCACGGGAACCTTTGATGATGTTCGCTAGTACCAGAAGAGCTGGCCATGAATCCACTTCAGATTCTAATAAAGGCCACCATGTGGTAGGAGCTATGAAGTATCCGAAAAGTTCTGCTGCGCGTTTTATCTGTAACATTTGATTTATGTGTACATTAGAGTCATTCGGGTCAAGAGCACGCACTTCACCTTTCTTAATCACACCAAAGCAAAATTCATTTCATATTAGAATTGTGAACATGAAAATTAGATAGGGTATTTAATGCCCTACTAAGTCTATAGTTTTCTTAGAATTAAACAATGATGAGACCGTGTATTCACCGAGGTTATAAACTTTTCCGTAGAGCAAAAAAAACTAATTGCTAAACACCGAAATTCACACTTTATTTTATTTTTTTCATAGCAACACCGCGCAGCATCGTAACGCTTGGCTTCAATAAGGCCCCTCGGTCACCATTGACTTCGTTATACACGTACCTCTTATTCCTTCATTCCCTGCAGAGATCTTAGCACTGCGAACTCTTAAGCCTCGGTCACGAACTCAGCGGGGCGGCGACGGCGGCGGCGCGGGGAGCGTCGCGTTCCAATGCATTCATTTATATGGAACTGGCCTCGAAGGCAGCGGCGCGGGGAGCGGGCGGCGAGCGGCGTACGAGCGGTGCGTACCAATCTAGTGGCGCCTACGGGTCTGCATTGACCTCGCTCGATTGTAGGAATTTACATCCTCTTATAACAGACAGACAATAAATCAAACTTTAGGAAGAAATTAGTATGAAAAAGATGTTGGCATCGTTGTTTAGCATTTCGTTAGCGTACAAAGATACTAATTTCTCGTAACACAACACTACGCCGCGCTATCTGCCCGCTGGCTTCGAGACCGGGTACAGCGTTGCCGAGCCGCACCACGCGCCGCCGCCGCTCCGCTCCCGCTGAGTTCTGACCGAGTCGTTACCCCAAATAACTCAATATGGCTTACTCCAACCAGAACGAAGGACCTATTTAAAAAAATCTTTACCTAATAATGTTATAAGTTAGAAACATTACAAAGTGTATAAAAAAAAAACAATCAATTTGATTTTGGTAATTACTGTGAACTGTAACATCCCTCTAAATGTATTTAATTTCAGCCGTGATTTATGACTTTTGTTAAAATTACTATCATTACTTCAAAACTATTTCACCTCGAGGATGACTCGAGGATCTTCGTCTCCCGCTCCTCTTAACATTGTCTTAACGATAGTCTGTGAGTGCTGTGTCGAGCCTTCCTCAGCACAGAGAATTAGCCAGCATAGGATCTGCGCCACTCGCAGTCTGGCATCTGCCTGCCAACCATCCATTTCTGAGGAAAAACAAATAATTTAAGCATACATTATATTATAATTCTAACTATATTCTATATTCTACCTATTATCATTCTAACATATTATTATATGACTATCGAGGATGCTCCAGTAGTATTCCTTAGACCATATACATAATAGCTAGCTCATATAGATATAATAAGATCATAACAACACGCCTGTATTCCCCGAAGGAGTAGGCAGAGGTATCTTACACCCACGGTTCGCCAGCTATGTTTAAGTCCCACGTATAGGGGGCGAGCCTATTGCCGTCTTCCAGGCACATTTCCAAACTGCGGGCTGCTACTAACAATTTTTCTATTTTTACGAAAACCCTCAATAACACTGCCCGACCCGGGGATCGAACCCGAAACCTCATGATCAGCAGTCACTTACACTACCACTGCACCACAGAGGCAGTGTGGCACGTAAGGGATTGTGAGTAGACTGATACTAGGGTTGACCAATCTTTGATAGAAATAACTACTTGCCTCGAGAAATGGCTGGCACAATTTTTCCAATATTACTTTGAGCAAGCACTCTGCAGCCCATATTGGGACGTTTAACATCAGGGTAATGCGTGGGCACATCTTTAAGGAAATCTGCCTTCTTCTTTAAGTCTTCTTCGTTTTCCTCCATGTATTGCAGACCAATGTCCACCCAGAGTGATGAAGCTGTCTCTCTAATATCAGCCATCACATCGCTCAGACTGAAGAGATGTATAATATAATTACCATTTATTTACAGGTATATCTGCGGCTCCACAACAGACAATAAAGCTAGTTTTTTGGCTATCATCTATAGGTATCATATATATCTCAGGTTCCCGACATAATTTTGGAATATAAAGTATTCCAGTCTTTTTTGTCTAATTAAGAGCTATCGAACAAAAGTTTCATCAATGCCATCCAGTAAAATTACTTGTACTTTGTTTATTTATTTATTATATCTATACATATCAACACGCCTGTATTTTCCGAAGGAGTAGGCAGAGGCAGGGGTGTATTACACAATCACGGTTCGCCAGCTATGTTTAACTCCCACGTAATAGGCTATTTCCGTCTACCGGGCACATTTCCAAACTCGCTGCTACTGAAATTTTGCTTTTCACGAAAAAGCTCAATAGCACTGCCCGACACGGGGATTAGACCCGAGACCTCATGATCAGCAGTCGCTCACACTACCACTGCACTACTACAGTTTAAAGTAACTTTTTTAACACTCCTTTATCCCCAAAAAAGTTAGCAAAGCTATAGTACACTTCGCGTGTAATAGGTGTCTGAGAGGAGCTGCTGACTACGGGGCACAATTCCCGACTCCATGCAGCTAATGAGAGGGAATCAAAAACAAACGCAACTCGACGCTCCACAAGTTTTGTACGCCTCATAAGCGAAGCGTTGAGGTGGGTACTGCTCTTGTTTCATGCAGAAAAACAGATTTTTCAAACTTAAAATGTCTCTATTTATCATACATTGCACTTGTAAAATAATATATACACACACATATCAAGAAAAAACACTATTTTAAACACTCATGATATTTTTAATGCCATTTTTGTTATTTAAACTAGTTATAAAACTGTTTCAAAAAGTTCTGTCTTGGACGTCCGTGTGTTGTAGTTAAAGTATTAACACGATAACGACCGAAATACTTTACTAATCGAGTATTTTTTTTTCTTTTACAATTCAGTATAAATACGAATAGAGCCCCATCACTTTTCACGGTCTAATTCGATGTGGTTTTATTGTTATTAAATAAACAAAAAATAGTGAATATTTACGCTCGATTCGTCACTAAAACCATAGCGCTGGTTTTGCTGGCTGTCCTTATTTCGTGAGAACTATTTCTATAGATCAATATAGAAGTACTTCTTAAAATTTGCCTTAGATTGCGTATAAGACATGAAAACCACAGTACTTTTTGAAATTAGCGCTATCTATGTGATTTATTGAAAACTACTTGGTAAGACCAATAAATTATTAGTTACTTATCAAATAATCAATTTTATTGTGAAAAATGAAGATTATGAGGCATGCACTTTTGGATTTTCCAAAGTATTTTTTAATTTTCTATGTGATAAAAGAAAACAGAAATGCAGAAGAAATTAACAGGTCTTTAAGCAAATAATAGTGTAAGATTTATTATCTTTTTGTAAGCATATAATATGTCAAATTATAATGAATATGATATAATAAAACAGACATGTTTATTAATAAATATTTGTTGCATTTTTATAAGCCTCATTAAAGAAGAAAGGCCACTCCTGCAACTATAAGATAGAAATTCAAGTTAGTGAGAAACCTCCATAAGCGAAAAAGAGACAGCAGTCTTTTAAACTCTTGCTTGGATAAGCTCAACTGTATATAAAAAATATTGACTATTTAATTACCTTGTCAGTAGTAATGGTATCATTCGATGCCAAAAGGAATACCTATCTCTGTAGGTAAGCATCCAGTTGCCAACTTCCAAGGTGACCTGTAGTCTCACTTGGTTGTTCTCATCAAATAATTTCTCTGCCATCGGACTAATTGACAACTCAAAGCATTTTGCATTGCCTGCTAAGACTACAGCTCCTGAAAATTAAAAATCAAAAGTATGTTCTTCATCTGCCAAATATTTGCTTAGAATAGTTGGTAGAAGAAGGAAGTTTTATAACAATTGGTAATTCATTATCTCTGCCTGCTGCTCTCGGAAACATACATAAGTCTATGTATGCATGTAATAACTGTCAATACTTTAAACAAAGATGGTAAAAAAAAACTAGCTGCATTACAATTAGCAGAGTAAGACCAAAAGATGTGGCACAATTTTCATATTTTGTACTAAAATTATATTTTTTACAGCTGTAAAAGCATAAACTTAAATAATTCAGTTCTGCATAACTTGAAAGTAAATCCAAATAGGCAACATCCCAGCCAAGAAAACCATACAGATTTTTATTTGGATGGCAGAGATTAATAACTGGCTAGTGGATTTGAAGACATTTGTAAGCATGGTAAAGCTAACAAAATAAGAATTCAAAAAATATCTTATACATATACAAACCAATAGCTTTGACAGCAGCAACTCGAACTTTAAAGTGTTGATGTGCAAAGTTTGTTAATATCGGCTTCACATAACTTTCACATTGAAAGTGAAAATCTCTCTGGAGAGTCTTGGTAATAATTATTATGCATTCGCAAGCCTCCAGCTTTACTTTTGGGTATGGGTCTGTCACAGTTTTAGTAAGAATATTTGTTAAATCATTAATAAATGGACTAAGTAGGTGAACTACTTTATATTTTACAAGAATTTTGTGGACTAGTTCTAACAGTATGAGGCGAATTTCCTCAGATTCTTCAACGATTTCAGGGCAACCAATACGACGGACTATTACCGGAAGGATATAAGTCAAATAATAGTCATTTAAAGGTAATCTTTCTAAGAAATTTGAAATAATCTTCACCGCAACCTCACGACAGGCCTCCGAATTATCTGAAAAACTTTTTAATACATAAGCATAGACTTCCGGAAAGACTTTAGTAAGGTCACAATCACTATTTGTAGAGTTCTCAAATATTTCTTCGCAGAGTTTCACCAAGGCCTGCTTTCGAGAATTCTTCGACTCGCTTTGTAACGCAATTATATACTGCTCTACAGCACCTCGCGGATTTTCTTGAAGACTAGGTTTAACTTCACTCATTATCGTGATATTTTAGTGCAAAAGATGGGCAAGATAGATAATATTCTAGATTGTTTTGTAGATATCGACAAAACTATAAAATACTTAGACACTGTTAGACACCGATAAACAATTTTGTTACCATAGTAACTCTAACTAGTGATGATATTTATTTTACATTAGCATTCACATTCATTTTTAGCATGCGAATGTTTATTTAGCATTTAGCAAATGAAATGTAGTTGCGAAATTTTGTGAAATGAAAAGTGAATTCATCGCTTCATAAGTTTTTACGTTATTATTATCATGCTGTATGATGCACTGGCAGCGTGCCCTCTCTTTCGCACTCACGGGAAGTCGGGAATACTAAAGCTATTTGTTTCACATGAACCTGTACTCGTTAGCAATATAGCAGCTAATTCGAATAATGAGGTTATCCAAGGCAATTACTATCTTATTGTCTATGATTTTCTTAAATTTAGGGGCGTTTATTGAATGAATTGTGAATGTGTAAGTTATGATTGTTTATTTATAATAATATGTGGCACGTGCGGTGCGTGGCGCGCGACTAATTGTATCAAAGCATCTTTAATATCTATATTATTGAAATAGTGGGAGTTTATTTTACGTAAATACGTACCTATTAGATACAATAATTACATTCTTTTGTCGTATACTTATTGTAGGTACTTAAAATAGATTTTATGCTAGGAGATGCCCTCTATGAAATATCTACCTATTTAACATGCGTAACAAAAAATATTTTTACTTTCTTTCTGACTGTATTTAATTTGCATATTCACAAAATTAACTAATTTAGAATGATTATGATTTATATTCATATTAGTGTTACAACCTCATTATCATTAAACATTTTTATATCATCTTATTGTTTTTATAAATATTTAGCTGTCACAGAAATTGTCATCAATATAATATTTTATCTCATACTATGAAATTTATTTTATTGGCGACGAGGTAAATTAATTCATCTTATTGATCATAATGAACGATGATCAGTTTGCACAGTTCCTACGTGCTCAACAGGCACAACAGGAACAAATAACTCAAATTCTTAAACTGTTAATACAAACAGCACATAATGGTTATGACACACAGGCCAAGAGCGTGACGAGCGCTTCACTATCGACTTCCCACGAAAAGGTAATTAGTTAAGAATTTTAATATGCAAAAAATTTAACCCACATAAATGCAGGATAGAAGACTTTATTGACTTCTTTACAAACAAATGCAAAATTCTCAATGTCACACACTAAAATTTACAGAAGGATACTCTTTTAAATACATTAACACCAGAGATATTCTGTGAAGTAAAAATAGCATTAACACCGAACTTTGAATCAAGCAGTTACAAAGATATATCTCGCAAACTTTTAGACCTCTACCGAATTAAAATAACAAGATACCGCGCATTAACAGAATTTTGGAATTGCACCAGAGAACAAAATGAATCCATGGAACACTACGAAAATAGACTTAAAAGCCTTAGTCGTGATTGTGGCTATAAAGAAGAGTTTCTAGAACGTCAAATACGAGATCGATTTGCTACAGGATTGAATCACTCAGATTTAGAAACAGACCTTAAACAAAAGTGGCCTGATTTACAAGAGTCGGGAAAAGAGATAACATTCCAAGAAATTTTTGCTATTTCACAATCTAGGGAGCAAGCAGAGCACGATACAACAGATACAACATTAATATTAAATAATAACCGGCAATCAAGAATCAACATCAACAAGATTAAAAAGAACTGCAGTGGTAACTCCAAAGATTTTAAGCCTAGTTATAAGATGCAGTGGAAGTTATATACCGAACAATGTTTACGGTGTGGCAAAAATGACAAACATGATATCTGTAGATGCGCTGCAAAGAATTACACTTGCGGTGCATGTAATATCAAGGGGCACTTCGAGAACTGTTGTATTAAAACAGGACGAGCTTACATTATGCCAGTCAATAAGGGAAAACACTCTTCTAAACAATTGAAACACAAATTACAACGAATAAGCGATATACAAGCTGCTTCAACTTCTAGTTCTGTTTAAAATTCCCTGGACAGTAGTAGCAGTGATGATGAGTTTGTTTGCAATGTTAGTAGCATTACTAGAAAAGATTGTAAACATATCGATGTTATTATTAATGAAACTAACTTAACAATGGATTGGGACCATGGGTCGACGTACTCAATTATTAACACTAAAGTCTGGAAGAAAATCGGATCACCAACCTTAGCAAAAGGCCCTAAACTTAAAGCATATGGCAACAATAAGTTAAAGACAGAAGGATAGATAGGATAATTGACGTAAACGTAGAACTTGAAGGTCAACATAAAATTTTGCCTGTTGTTGTAATAAATGACGCGAATCCAATACTTTTTGGTCTACGATGGAGTGAGATGTTTGAAATGGAGTTTCCGAAACCGGTTTACTCAATTAAAAATGCAGCTCCAACAACACTAAAACAGGTACTGAGCAAATATAATGAACTTTTTGATAGCAAACTAGCTAAAGTCAATAACTATCGAGTAAATATCGATATTAAGGCTGGAGCTGAGCCAGTACACCTACCTGCACGCCCAATTAAGTTCAGTATCAAAAAAATGTGGAACGCGAGTTGGATCGTCTTGTAAATACAGGTATTATAAACAAAATAGATCCTAATATTACTCCACTAGAATGGGCAACACCCACCGTAAATATTCTAAAACCTTCAGGAGATATCAGAATTTGTGGAGACTACAGTACTACTATAAATCCTGTACTAACCAAACATCTACATTCAGTGCCTACCTGTTTTTGATCATTTACGTCAAAAGCTAGCGAACGGCATAATATACTCAAAAATTGATCTTAAAGACGCGTACTTACAGTTGGAAATAGCTCCAGACTCAAAAAAGTACTTAACGATATCAACGCACCAAGGATATTATCAGTATGATAGAATGCCATTCGGAATTTCAAGGGCACCATCAATCTTTCAAAGTTTTCTCGACCAATTACTTGGAGATATACCCAATGTAGCTGTATATTTTGATGACATCGCGATGACAGGGAAAAGCTTACATGAACATTTACGGATATTATCTACAGTATAGGATCGCATAAAGGGGGCTGGCTTGAAAGTTAATTTAAAAAAAATGTGATTTTCTAAAAGAAGAAATCGAATATCTTGGTCATACGATCAACCGAAATGGAATACGTCCAACAAAAGGGAAGATAAACGCCATCAGGAAAGCCTCACAATCAACCAATACTAAAGAACTACGATCTTTTCTGGGACTCATCAATTACTACGAACGCTTCATACCACACCTTTACGGATTATGCTCAAAATTACACGAACTAACTAGTGGAAAGAAGAAATTGTGTTGGACTAACATGAAAATAAAATTTTTGAGGATGCTAAAGCAAGGATTGCAGCGGCAAAATCATTGATAGCATATGATGAAAGGCGTACCCTTTTCTTAGCGTGTGATGCATCAGAAAAAGGGGTAGGAGCTGTCCTTTACCACAAAAACAAGATTGTTGAACAACCAATTGCGTTTGCTTCTAGAAAACTCCGTCCAGCTGAAAGAAAATATTCTGTAATCGACCGAGAAGCCCTGGCTATATTATTTGGAATCAAAAAATTTGATCAGTATATACGAGGTACAAAATTCATTTTAGTAACAGATCATAAACCACTTATTCATATTTTGGGACGTCAACGTAACCTACCTAAGCTAGTGAACAATAGACTAGTAAGATGGGCACTTTTAATTGGAAGTTACCAATATGAAATTTGTTACCAGAAGGGAGAAAACAACACTTTGGTGGACTGTCTGTCCAGATTACCAAACCCTGAAACAGAACCCTCCAGTGCCGAAAACGCTGTACATTTTAATACTTTACGTCTTATTGAAAGTCGGATTGCAGACCTTCACTTAACTTAAAATAATCTTAGTCAGGCAACATCTAGAGATTCAATTTTATCGAAAGTTTGCCAATATCTTAAGACTGGATGGAGAGAGATAGAGTATAAGCAAGAAATGAAGTACTATTACAGGAAACGTTTTGAACTATCAGTTGAAGGCAAAATCTTATTGTGGCAGGGCAGGATGGTAATACCAGAAATAATGAAAAAGATCGTTTTAACGTACTTACACAAAGGACACCCAGGGATATTTGCCATGAAGGCAATTTCACGTTTCTATGTGTGGTGGCCATCAATTGATGAGGATATTGATAACTTTGTTAAAAGATGTACTAGATGTCAAGAAAACAGACCATCTAATACCGAACTACCAGTCTTTTCCTGGTCAATACCAGAACAAGTTTGGGAGCGAGTTCACATTGATTTTGCAGGTCCATTTGAAGGTAGCTACTGGTTGGTACTATGCGACGCCTTTTCGAAATGGTGTGAGTTAAGGCCAATGCAAAAGATCACGTCTAAAAGCTTATGCCTTGTATTAGATGAAATATTCAGCACGTTCGGCCTACCACAAATCATCGTTTCAGACAATGGACCACAATTTTCATCACAAGAATTTAAAGATTACTGTTTACATCAAGACATACTGCACATCACTTCATCACCATATCACCCCCGAACAAATGGATTAGCGGAACGTTATATAAGAACTTTTAAAACACGGGTGGCCTCAAATAGTGGAACTACGCTTAAGCAGTGTTTGCTGGAATTTTTATTTAGTTACCGAAATACACCACACACTACCACTGGCAAATCACCAGCTCAGATAACGTTCGGAAGACGATTAAACTGTTTGCTGTCCAATATCCGTCCGGATAAGAGAAAAGCGTTACAGCATGCACAAGTAAAGTCCAACATTTTGTCTTCTGCTCCTACTTATCTCCCAGGCGATACAATTTATATCAAAACAAAACTGGAAAAAAAGTGGCAGCCTGCAACAGTAGCGGCCCGTGAACATAGATACTACTATGTGCTCACTACTCCTGATGGGGTGGAAAAAAGGAGGCATGCTGATCACATCAGGCCACGAGTTGCTCCTTCAGACGCAGCGGCAGCTACTCCTAACCCCGCATCTTCTACACCCATTACAAAAAATGCTTTACCCCCTGCATCTTCTTCAACCTCAGGTTCTAGAGACCCCATATCATCTCCATGTATACCATCCACACTCGTGCCATCCACATCAGCCGCATCACATTTAACATCACCTATGCATTCCATACCACCTCCATGCACACCACATATTCCAGCTTCAGCATCCACATCTGCAACCTCTTCATCTATATCACCCGTGGTTTTACTTCCTTCGTCACCCACATCATCATCACCAATTTTTCAAACACCAACTACTATCATTGCATCACCCCAACTCCGCCGTAGCCAGCGTTGTATTCAACCTCCAAGGCGATTGATCAATGAGATTTAAATGGGGAGGAATGTTACAACCTCATTATCATTAAACCTTTTTATACCATCTTATTGTTTTTATAAATATTTAGCTGTCACAGAAATTGTCATCAATATAATATTTTATCTCAAACTATGAAATTTACTTTAATTAGCAAATAGCATAGCAATAGCATGCTAAGACTCAATAATTCGCATCATGAAATATATGCGGATTCGCATTAATTAACATTACTAATAGTAACTATGAAAAAAGCGCGGGAATCATTGAATTTGGCGGACGTGATATTTGTAATTTTTTTAAATTTTATTGATATTTCTGGTGGTTTTGTAAATATTTAATTGTATATATAGTAATTTAGTTGTATATATCATTTATAATAGTGTACAAATTAGAAGATACGTAGGTAAGTTAATTTAATCTTATTAACAATGGATCCCCCGGATGATCCGGGTGGAACAGCTCCAGATGTCGCCTATAATATCGCTTTGCAAGTCTCGCATACGGACAGTATGGACACCTTCCAGTATCGGTGGTATAAAAAGGAAACGGCCATCCCGCCAACTGATTTGCACGCACTGCAATAAACGTCGTCGTAAGCACGGCAATAAACACTCTAAAGATATTATTTGTGATTGTTTAACTGAAGTACAGTGCTCACAAGTGGTTGGTGATAGTAACCGTATTGCTCAACTTGAGAATAACAGCTCAACCAAGACTTCTCTACCACAGTCAGTTGCTAGATTGTCATATGAGTCAACAGATGTTTCCCCGTATATAGTACATATACAGAAAATAATGCTATCTCCAAGTGATAGTGCTACTTTGCACCCGGTTACATTTGGACGATTTTTACAAATAATTCCTTTCAAAACATTATTAATGGTAGCCTAAAACGTATTGGTAGAAATAGGCTTTCCATATCATTTCAACAATATCAAGATGCAAACAATTTTTTAACATCAACACTACTGGCTAGCAGTAACTATAAAGCATTTATTCCAGCATTTTCCGTAACTTGCATAAGAGGTATTCCTATTGACTGTTCAGATGAAGATATCATTAATAACATCAATCTTCCTTTTGGCTGTGGCAAAATTCTTAAAGTAAGGCTAAAAAGAAAAATTACAGTTAATAATGCCACTGAACTCTACAGAATCAGTTGTCATAACATTCGATGGACACATTTTACCTAAACACATATATGTGTTATAATGCTCTCCCCGTGGAATTGTATATTTACCCAACAGTACAATGTTACAATTGTTGCCGTTTTGGACATGTAAAACTTCAATGCAGATCAAAACCTAGATGTTTTAAATGTAGCCAAGATCACACTGGTGACAGTTGTGATATGCAGGAGGAAGATATTCGCTGTATTAATTGTAAGGGTTATCATATGGCTACTAACAATAAGTGCCTTGAATACCAACGCCAAAAATTGATAAAAGAAACTATGGCCAAAAGCTGCGTTTCATATTCTGAAGCTTCTAAACAACATGCTCCCATTTCAAAGGTATCATATGCCGACGCTCTATTAACTTCAAATTACTCTCCTCATCAATCTATCACACAAATTTCTCATTCACCTTCCAAACCTGTGACTTCCTATAAGAAAACAGTTTTTACTAAACCTAAGCCTAAAGCTAAAGCTTCAGTGGGTATGATATTGAAGCACACAAAGCCTTAACTAAAGAATATAACATGCAGTCTTCTACAACTGGTTGCACATTAATAACACCAGACAACGAAGATTTGACAAATTCTTCCTTCTAACTCCTTTAGGAGTTAATTGTAGCATTAATGAAAATTCTGTCACATTCAAAATACATCCAACCGTCCAACGCTGCTCTCATAAATAATTATATTTCTAAATTTCTATCCCCATTACATGGCAACGGCCAACAAAATAATTCAGTGGAACTGTCGCAGCGCCAATTTCTAAGAAATCTGATTTAATTTACTTGATTAAGAATCATAATCCATCTATTCCACAGAACAATATTACTCAAGAGATCTATTCTAGCCATAGATAATATACTAATATAAAATATAGATAAGCAACTCTCCGTTTTTATTGGGGGACAGTAAAACTATTTAATGCAGCTGCCCCACAGATGGCACTAAATGAATGTATTAGCGCACAAATCCACTAGATGGCGTTTATATCAATTTATTGTATATTGGTCTATAATTAGTATGGGATATTGAATAAAAAAAAGCCAATATTTTACAATTACTTTATTTCTATAATTTTCAAATATTACAATCCAGCATGTACTTTTATGGTATCATTGTGTTGTACTGCCGAAGCAAGTACATTTGAAGTACAATCATATTTGTATATATACTATATATATAGGATAGTGCCCCTGATCTATCTATATGCTCCTCCAATTTGGCGTCAGTGATATCATGGAGGTGCCTACAATCTTCGTATGGTAGTGATCACTTTCCCATTATTCTTTCCATTCCATTTAATAACAAGGTTAGAACCTCAACTTTTACTCCTCGTATGAAGTATAAATTATCAAATGCTGACTGGATTTCATTTAAAACTTGTTTAGACAACAAAATAGCTCACTTTTCAGAAATAACTCAATCTAACGTAACAAATTGTGCCGATGCCCTTTCTCAAGCGTTTTATAGAGGCAGCTAATGATACTTTTCCTTTGAAAACACCTATTAGTAGCATTAGATCTCCTCCTTGGTGGGATAAGGAGTGTTCAGACGCAATTAAGAAACGCAAAGAAGCAGAAAGTGCTTACTCCTATTTCTCCTCTAGTGAAAACTTTGTAATATTGTCAATTGTTATTGCTGAAACACGTAAATTATTTAAAAAGAAGTTCCAGAGTTGGAAATCATTTTATCAATCCATTTCCCCTGATATCAGTCCTGCTTTGGTTTGGCAAAACATTAGGAAATTCAGATCTGCCTACAAAGAACCTTACCATGGTGCTATGCCTTCCTCATTACAATCACAATTTTTTGATAAATTAGCTCCTCCAACTGTTCCAGAAAATCAATTCAGTTCAAGCAATTTCTAGATTATGTCTGATTAAAATGAAGAAGATTATAGAAAAGAAAAATAATATTACTTATGCAAGTGTCACTACAACTAAACAATATAAAAATACTGTGGATTTTCCTCCACTCACCCCTCCAAAAACACAATTTGTAAATAAACCTGTACATATTTCTAGTAATAAGCCTATTATATAATGTAAATAAAAGTGTAAATAATCCTATAGATGTCTCTCCTAACAAAGACATAAAAGCCCAAATAGTCACCAACAATGATGTACTTATGGCCCTGGTACAGACATTGGTGGAGCTGGGTAACAACACACAGGGCACACCTGTAACTATTAACTCAATTAAAGATGTGTTAATTAAAAATCTTAAATAATGGCAAGTCCCACTAATAACAAGCTACGTATTGCTCAATATAACATACAAAGTGCAAACAATAAAAATTTAAAATCACAACATATTGACATCTGTTTACTTAATGAAACTTGGTTCAAAGACAATAGTTTTAAAATACCCGGTTACAACATTCACAATAGAAATTCAATTAACACACATAATGGAGTAGCAATATTGATTAAACCACATATAAAATACAATATTTTAAACACCACATTCTATGAAGACATTCAGACAATTGCTATATCTATATCCACTGAACATGGAAGCTTAATAGCCATGGAAGCGTGTGCTCTGTGTATATTGCTCACCTGGTGGGCGCATACAAATTAATAGACTACATGCTTTAATTAAAAACCTTCCACAACCCATATTTGTAAGTGGTGATTGCAATGCTCACCACATTGCATTTAGTTGCATAAACACCAACGGACGCAGTCATGCTTTGTTTAATCTTATAGATGAGTTGGAATTGTGTATTTTAAATGATGGTAAATTCACTACAGTTAATCATCCAAGCCGCAATCCCTCTGCTATTGATGTTAGCTTTGTCAGCTCAAATCTTGCATCATTGTGTGAATGGTCTGTCTATGATGACACCATGGGAAGTTATCATTACCCAACAATAACAGAGATCACATTGTGCATAGATAGATATCAAATTAATTCCCCAGTTGATAAATTCCTGTACAAAAAAGCTGATTGGAAGACGTATAAAAACCTCTCGAAAACAATCTTTAATAACCTGGTCTTTAAATTATATGATTCATTTCTGTACTCAATTAAATACTCTAAAAGAATTGTCAATTCCAAAGTTTATTAAAACAAATAAGTTTACAAGCAAACCTCCAACCCCTTGGTGGAATGATATTTGTGAACAAAGTGTTATTGCATCATATAGAGCATTAAAACTATACAGAAGAGAGCCAACTATAAATAACTACAGACTACAAAAGAAAAGATGCAATTAAAAAAAGAACCATTTCAGAGCAGAAAAAAAATAGGATGGAATAACTTATGCACATCTTTTAACAGGAACACCCCCATAAGTAAGATCTGGAACCTCTTAAAAATGTTTAAAGGCATAAAGGCTGGCAACAAATCTTATAAAGATGAGCATATCTATCCACTACTCAATAAATTATCCAATAATAATAATTTAATCAATACTGATGACTTACATAACTTTTTTGAAAACAGTAATAATAATCAAAATTCAAAATTTCTGCTAGAACACTTTTCATGGTCCGAATTTACAAAAAGTTTACAATCACGATGTATTACAACTCCTGGATTAGATGATTATCCTTATATTATCATTAAAAATTTAGATGACTGCACAAAAAATATTTCTTAACATCCTTAATTTACTTTGGCACAATAAAACTATTCCACAGTCATGGAAATCACAATGTATTATTCCAATACTTAAACCAGATAAAGGCCTAAGCTTGCCAGTTCATATAGACCAATCTCACTTTCATCATGTCTAGGGAAAATATTTGAAAATATGATTAAAGTTTGTCTGGATTGGTATGTTGAATCCAATGCTATTATTCCACATATACAGTATGGCTTCCGTAGAGGGCGTAGTTGTGCAGATAGTTTTATTTTTTTAATCTCTGATCTGAAACATGCCAAAAATAAAAGATTACAAACTATTTGTGTTTTCGTAGATGTTCTGGGAGCTTTTGATAGTTTAGATCCAGGTATACTTGTCAAAGTTCTGGCTGAGGTACACACCTGGACAGTTATGTAAATGGATATATAACTTTCTGAGTAACAGGACACTATATAAAACAACAATACATTATATGGACCAAAAACAGCTTCCAGAGGTATTATGCAAGGTTCAGCTATCTCTCCTTTACTGTATAATATATATACATGTGAAACTTGTAAATGTGTAAATACTTCTGATGTAAATATATTACAATTTGCTGATGACATAGTAATATACTCCAATAACTATAGCCTACAAACTGCAATGAATAATATAAATATAGCTTTATTCCAAATATTCTAATATTACAATGAATACCTCCATTTAGAAATAAACACAGCAAAAAGTAGTGTTTTAGTCTTAGGCAATGAGACCCCTATCTCAAACACTATATATAATAGAGAAATTATTAGCAAAGTAGATCATAAATTTTTTTTAGGAATAATCCTAGATAAAAAACTAACTTTTAAGGAACACATAAAATATGTCTCAAAAAATGCTTTCAGGGGACTAAATGTTTTAAAATGTCTTGCAGGTGTATCATGGGGAGCAGACCCTAAAATATTGACAATGTTGTACAAATCTTAATAGATCTTATAATATAAGAAGCCATTTTGATTACAGCTCACTGCCTTGTATGAATAATGCTCATGTAAATAAATTGGATACATTTCAGAACAAAGCTTTGAGAATAATATCCGGTGCAATGTGCTCAACTCCCATAAGGGCCATGGAGGTTGAGACAAAAATATTGCCCCTTAGCTTGAGAAGATTGTTACTTGCAAAAAGATATTGTTTAAAATTAATTTCCTCTAACAATACACAAATAATAAACAAAATTGTACCTCAAAGAAATAGAACTCCCAATCCATTAACCACAGGTGAGAGCCTCTTACAGGGTAAATCTCCATGTATCTTACATAATATTGCTAGAAACAGACAAAATGTTTGCTAAAGTCAGAAAACAGAGTACATGGCCTTGTTATTCCTTCTCCTATAAATGCATCTCACATCCAATTACTATAATAAAAACCATAGTGTCTAATAATTCAGATATGCTACAATTTTTGCAAGAAAATAAACACTATTATAGTATGTACACCAATGGTAGTAGAGGAAGTGATTATGTGCATTCTGGGCTATATGATCCACAAACTCAGTTTTCTCAAAGCTTTGTTCTGCATGAGTTCTGTACCATATTTACAGCAGAGGCATATGCGGTGTATCAGGCATTAAAACAAATTCAAGAAATGTATAATGTTAAGTATGTTTTAATAATATCGGATTGTTTGAGTTTGATAGAAGCTTTAACCAGACTAACAGTTAATTTTAAATCAAACTATATACTGTATTTTATAAAAGAAATAATATAATACCAAAAAAATATCGAAATTTTTCTTGCCTTCTCACAGAGGTATCTCCGGCAATAAAATGGCTGATAAAACCACATATGAAGGAAGGCATTAATGCCATCGATGTCAAACATGCAATGGAAGTCCCTATGACTGATTTTCTGCAATACATAGATCTAAATATTAGTAAACTGTGGCTTGAAATGTCGAAGAAAGATCAGGAAATAAAAGTAAAGTGGTATGGTGAAATTCAAGATAACTTACCGATTAAACCTTGGTATTACCAAATAGAAGAGACCAATCGTGATTTTATTACCACGATAAACAGATTACGCTTTGGCCATAATACTTCTCCGTCACACCTCACAAGACTCGGCATTGTTGAAAATAGCAGTTGTCCACATGCCACATTGCGGAACAGTAGAAAATAGATAATTCATAATTCACTTATATACCTCAAACAGTAGAAGGAACCGTTACACACATGATTTTTGAATGTCAAAAATTTTTGATTGACAGATTAATCTTAGCCAGTGAACTAAGTGATGTGAAAATTTTAAGTGATTCTTCTTCCCGCCCGCCGCCACTCAATCAGTTACTAAAGAACAAAAAATCTTTTAAACCCCTATATAAATATATAAAAAATACGATTAAATCGATAATAAACAATAAATAGATTGAAGGAAACTGAAGAAATGACCTAAAGGTCTTAGTAACCAGGTCATAAAATTACAAAAAAAAAAACAAAAAAAAAACTGTCAGTCTGTCATACGCGTAGTATAGTAGTCTGTGGTCATACGCTGAAGGTGAATTTTCTTAGGATAAGATTCTAAAACTTCCAATAATCATGGCATTTGGAGATTATCCTAAGGAGTACAGTCCTGCAGTTCATGGACCATATGATCCAGCACGTTATTATGGCAAGCGTAAGTATAAATAGCGTTAAGTAATCAAAATTGATTTTAGTTTACCTACCATAAACGATTATGTAATTTTCTCTTATTTTCAGCTGATACCCCATTCGGTCAAGTGAAGTTAAATGAACTGGGTGCCTGGTTTGGTCGTAGAAGTAAGACACCCCAGGCCTTCATGGGAGCTTGCAGCAGAGGTAATATGCTGCGATACACTAAGTACCTATTGTACCTATGTAATTTGAGGTTAATGAATAGACAATGCAGTTGGATATGGATGTAATTTGGTTAATTGGTTAATGAATATACAATGCAGATGGATATTCGACGACAAAATATTATGGTTTTAGACGGTAGTCATAAAATTGTTTTAATTTAAGTGTAAATACCATTACTACTAGCTGTATAAAAATTTACAATTTATCATAGGAATATTCATTCATGCTATTGTTTCATTTGAAACAATAGCATAGAACTAGTGACAATATGATAGTTTGCCGATATCTACAAGTGTGTACCATGAGAGTGCTGTATATTTGATGTACTCGAAACAATAGCATAGAACTTGCGACTATAAACTAGTTTGCCAGTACCTACAAGTGTGTACCACGAGAGCACTGTATATTTGATGTACTTCCAGCTTGGTGGAGATGGCAGCATAAGTATGTGCAGCCCAAGAAGGTTGGAATGGCTCCTTTCTTCCAAGTGCTGGTGGGCAGCATGACTTTCTTCTATGTCATTAACTATGGCAAAATGAGTAAGTAAAATTTAATTGCTTTTAGACACCTCAGTAGTATTATAGAGTCAAATATGTGTACATAATAAGTTATAATGATTCTGTGATGAAGGACAATGAAGGAAGGACTGGTGAATAAAAAAGTAATAGAGTAAATACTGTGAATGGGCAAATATGATAGATAGAGAGAGAGCTTAATTATTATGGTATTTTGATCTATATTTTTAGCACTTAACATGCTCAGCTACTTTTAAACAACTTATTGTTTGTGAATGAGGAAAAAGAGAACTTTAGTATATAGTATTAGCAGGAATTGAACCTGCGTTCCTTCCTATCCGGGGAAGTGCTCTAATCCACTGAGCTATCATACGTCCTTGCAGTCATACCCAATTTCCTCATCACATTTGTCTTAACAACCAACGTCATCTATCGGAATGCATTTACATGCATTAATCCAATATAGTAAGTTTAATAAATTTCGATTAAAATTTATACTATTTGATGGCATGTTTTTTTTTAAACATTCTGATCTTGGCCCACCTGATGGTAAGCGGTTACGATAGCCGATAGACGCTAGCAACACCTAAACATCACTTGCCCGTCTTCATTCCCAAGGAAAGGGTTAGAGGTGGATAAAAAAGATAGTAAGGAGATGACAGGAAGGATAACAAGGAGAGGCTAGGGAGGGGGTTTGGGCCTCCGGTGCTCTCACTCACCATATGAAGCACAACAACAGGAGTAAGTGCCTAGGAATTTTGCCTTATTCTAGAAGTTCAACATTAGCATCTAATGAATTTCTACATATTTCTCGAACTCTATTCTTTTTATTCCTCAATTGTAAAGTTTCTGATACACTTCATATTATTTTTCTTACAGAGCACCACAGGAACTACAAATACCATTAATCTCAAGTTTAAAACATAATCCTATTATCCTGTTATTTATGTATCCAACCTGTTCAAAATCTGTATGTACTACTAAAATCATTACTGGAATAAAATTATTAGAGTGAATATGTATTTTTCATTTTAAATGATTTGTTTTAAACAGTGATAGCCCTGTTTTTTTTTGTTAAGGCGGGAAAAAATTTTCCTGGCCGCACATCCCGTCGTTTGGGGCAACAAACAGGGTAGTGTGGGGCCCTCACCCACTAAAGCCCAAAAAAAACCCGCCATGTGCCGTCTCTCCGCCTTTAGTGGCGGGACACCGGAACTAGAACTATATTACATTCCTTCAGTGGTAAACACAGTGATAGCCCTATTATATTTTTAATCTATACTATTATAGTAACAGAGTTATGTCTGTACATTTAAAATATTTGAGAAAAATTACTGTATTAGGCTATATAGGCGTGTCTAAACGCAAATGGATTTTTTTTTAGATTTTTTGTCTGTTCGTGCATCACGCAGAAACTACTGATCGGATTTTGATGTAACTGTTTTATTTATCTATGGATATTACCGAAAAACTAGCTTTGGCAAGTTATAATAAAATATAAGCATGAGTCCACCATCACGCAGGCTCACATCTTTAGGCAGGCGCACCAAAGTAGGTACTAGCTTTGGTTAACGAAGGAATTAGCCAACGTCGCGTAGCACGAATCTAGGAGTAGCTCCTACGACTGTGAGAGATGCAGTTAAGCCACGGAGTAGTCTTTTTCTGTATTCCGTGAGTTAAGCGGTTCCGGGTGCCAGGGTCTTACGAACGGCAACCAAGTAAAGGTTGCCATCGGTGTACTTCAGCTCAAGATGACCGTTTCGTTGTCACAAATGCCCTAAGAAACCATGTTCATGACGGCAACTCAAGCGCGTAACCAACTCCGAGAAGTCGAGAGTCTGTGAGTGAACGTACAGTCAGAAGATTGTTAGAAGAACGTGGCATAAGAGCTTTTAGAGCTGCTAGAGACCCACAGTTGCTCGCAAGCCACCGGAGAGAAAGACTTTCTTACGCTCGTGTGTACAGGCAGTGGACAATGGAAAATTGGAAGAATGTGTTCACTCTAAGAATGTGTTCTTTTCAGATGAATCCCGGATATTAATAAGTCAACCTGATAGTCGCCAGCGTGTTTATAGACGCAAAAATGAAGGTTTGACCCATGTGCAGTAGTGGAAACTGTAGGGTACCGAGGTGGCTGAATAATGATTTGGGGTGGTATCACTTACGAGGCTCGTACGGACTTGGTATTTTTTAAAGATATGGTGTAAATGCAGAAAGATGATACATCACGGAGGTTTTAGAACTTCATGTGATGTCATTTGCATCGTTTATTGGCGAATAATTCTTGTTAATGCCAGATAATGCTCAGCCACACGTCGCAAGAATCGTGAACGAGTACCTGGACGAGGTCAGGATTCGAAGATTACCATGGTCACCTTCAAGTCCTGACCTAAGCCCGATTGAACATATCTGTGACATTTTGATCTATACTTTCAGCACTTGACATGCTCAGCTACTTTTTAGAGTACAAATATGTGAATGAAGAAAAAGGGAACTTTAGTACGAGCGGGAATCGAACCTGCGTCCCTTTCTATCCGGAGAAGTGCTCTAATCCACTGAGCTACCCTACTACCTGGTGGTCATACCCAATTTCCTCATCACATTTGTCTTAACGACCAACGCCATCTATCGGAGCCGAGTCGCAGCACCAACCATCATTTAGGAGCTAAAAGAAGCAGTTATTGAAGAGTGGCAAAACATACCACAGCAGTTGACCAGGACATAATGGATCGGTTACTAAATCGTTTATCGGAAGTCATACGAGCAAGAGGAGGTTATTAATTAAAATTTTTGAATCCTCTATTTAAAATAAAAGGATACCTAATGACCGTTTTCAGTCATTAGGAACAATTTCGCATTTTGTTGATTTTTTAATAAATTTATAAATTAATTGCCTTTATTTTTTTAATTTAACACTAATAATTAGGTTAACTATTTGATAGTACAGAAAAAACGTGCGAAAAGTGCACTCTTTAGTAATTTTATACAAAATTAATGGTGGGCGGTTAATTGTGCCGCTGAGTGTATTTTATGTCTGCTTGCTGCAAATGCTCCGATAGAAAGAATATTTTCTTTAATTAATGAATTGTGGACGTCTGAAAAATCCCAGTTATAGATTTAAGTTTTTAAGGCCATCTTGATAACTGAGGTCAACATAAAAAAACGTTTGTGAAAGAAGAAAAAGAGAAGTGCTGATTCAATCCGGAGAAGTGCTCCTGAACCGCTAAGCTATCGCAGTAATTCTGATGACTGATAGCAGCAGGTCTCTTTTTCGACTTTCAGAGAATAATTTGTTCTTTAAAGTAGCTGAGCATGTCAAGTTTTAAAATATAGATCAAAATATAAAAAAAGCTAAGAAAAAAAGCATGTCAAGAATTCCATTCCTATCTAAAATCATCACCAAAAACGAATTTGTTCCTCTCGACAAATATGTTAAGTAACTAACTTTTCTAATTTAAGTTATTAAATAGGTATTTATTTTTGTTTCGTTGGTAACCAGACGTAAATTAGTAGGCGCCCGTTTTGATCGGAAAAATTATATAAAAAGAATAAGAAATTCAAATTTAAAAGTATATAGCTGTGTCTGTACATTCAAGAAATTTGAAAAAAAAATGACTAATAGGCTATATAGGCGTGCCTAAACACAAAACAATTTTTTTTAGAATTTAAATGTGAAACATCTAATGCGGAGGCAGGGTAAAATCGGCTGTTAGCGTGGCGACGCTTTTATTGTACTTGTGCCGTTCAAATCTTGCAAGTTAAATTTGACACACTTCACATGGTTTCCGATTGAGTTGAAATTTTATGCGCATGTGTATATCACGTGACAATCCAATACTATGATGACATGGAGCTGATCTGATGATAGAGCTGGAAGTTGGACATAAGAACTCTATAATGAAACGGCGCAACCCCATAGAGTTTGGGCTCGTATAATTTGTCTTGCCCAGTATATAAAAGTGGTAATCAAAATAATATTCAGAACTACCGCCCTATTTCTAAATTGTCTATCTTGTCAAAGCTTTTCGAGAGTCTGGTGCATGGCGAATTATACATTAACTTATCATAAAAGAACAGCATGGATTAGTTAAACGTCGCTCTACTTCAACTCCATCCATCCATCCATCAGCCTTTCATCGTCCAATGTTGGACATAGGCCTCCCCGTAATGGGAGTTTTACCATAATCGCCACGCTTGGCAGGCGGGTTGGCGATCACAGTGGATATTCTTAGTACACAGGGGAACGCTGCTGCCCGGTCCTCCGGTGATCCCATAGTCGGCTTTTACGACTCCCATTGGAAGAGACGGGGTGGAGCTATTCTTGGTGCCGGCCCCACACGGCAAACTACTACTTCAACTAATCTAATTATTTTTACAAATTATTTATTTGAAAGAATGGATAGTCGCGTTCAAGTTGATGCTGTAAGTATACACAGACTTTCGCAAGGCTTTCGACAGGGTGGACTATAAAATACTGATGGATAAAATAGCTTACAACGGCATTAGGGGCAATCTACTTCGATGGTTTGCATCTTACATTTTTAATAGAACATAAAGGGTTGTCATTAATGGGTTCAATTCTAATATGATAACTGTTTCTTCCGGAGTTCCACAAGGATCGATATTAGGACCTCTGCTCTTCATTATCTTCATCAATGACATAAAATCCTTTTTTATGAACTCATCTTTCTTAATGTATGCCGATGATATAAAAATTTATAGGCATGCGAAAGTGTACAAGACTGTTTACGTCTTCAAGAGGACCTTAATAGACTCGCCTCTTACTGTACTGCTAATAAGCTTCAACTGAGCATATCTAAATGTAATGTTATTACTTATACTAAAAATAAAAATATTACTTTAAGTAAAGTTGATCATAGACTTAGGTATTCTAAGGTAGGTCTGTCGAATTACGCCTACATAAGGTTAAGCTACTTTTATCTGATAAATATTAGAGGACAAAAAAAAAGAATATGTGTATCATAGGGTTGTTTTACTATCTATACAATAAACTTATGAAAAGAGTTATATTTTTAAAATAACATAACAAAAATAATCAAATTCTAACACACTGAGTTTGGCAGAATTAAATTCTTGAGGTTTAATAACGCCTATGATAATTACCTTATAAAATCCTCGTACTCCAGCGATATCATAGTTTTCTGTTAATAGGACCAAAATCAGCCTGATAGAAGTAATACAAGTATATATTTTTTTAATTCGCATCAAAACCTCGTTTAAATCCTATAATGAACAAACCGTTAAGCATATTAAAATGAAGACAAACTAAAATAATTAAACCAAACAAAAACTATGTAAACACTTTGGTTTGAAGTATATATTCCTATTACATATACGAGGGGTGATCCAAAAGTAATGATAATTGGTTACTTCAGGTCCACATAAAAATCCAAAAAAAATTTTTTTCGCTAGCCTATACACTCACTACGTCAGCCTAAAAAAATCATATAAATAGGTCAGGATTTCCGGGAGATACATTCGGGACCATCAAAAGGCCCTTTTAAGGGCCAAAGGCATGCAATCCATGTTTTACAGCAGGATAGCAATACCACCATTGCCACCACCACCACCAATGAGCCGCCCATTGTACCATCGGTTCACCATGCCGTAACCGAACCACCTAACCAGCCAACCAGCGATCTGGTTATAGAGTATACTGGACCACCCATGGAGTCGTTACTTGCCAGGGAGCGTCTGAGTCGTGATATGCTCACACTCACTCGACTATTCCAGGGCCCTCTCGCAGGAGATGCTTTCGTGGATGGCACTATTCACTCGCATCAGACAGGCCGAAATTGAAGAGACTGCTGTCACCTATGACGACAAGCTAATTCTCGAATTTGCTTCCAACGCGCTACTCGCCTTACCGCCAGTAACGCAAGAAATAATCAATGGCATCCAAGACCCTACTAGCCCGATGACGTGCGAGGTCGTGAGTAGAAAGCGCAGGCGCGTGCGCACTATGTCAGACCCCGAATCACCACCATCGATGACCAAGCCCCAACAACGCAGGGTTGAGAGCCCGTCGGCTCACCCATACGGAAGCGGAGGGCAAGCGAGCGAAGCCACTACTCGCCCGCCTAGAGGCGAATCACCGAAACCACAGCGCGTTTCAAAACGCATGGACGTACGCAGCTTCGCAGAGGCGGCACAACTTGCCAGACCTAAGGCGACACCCACACCTACCGCTACAACAAGTGCGGCTAAACCCAGGGAGATACAGCCCACCGCTCCACCGAAGCCTAAATACCCACCTCTGGTGGTAGAGAGGATCGACGCCTGGACTAAACACTTTAAAATCCTAGCTGAAAAGCTAGGAAGACCACCTAACGGCCGTCCCTACGGACGAGGAATACGATTCACGCCTACTGACGAAGACGAATACCGTACCATACAAGCGTACCTAGGCAAGTTAGAGAAGGAAGAGAATATAAGCTGGTTCTCCTACTCCTTGCCAGCAGAGATGGACCTGAAGGTCGCTATTCGCGGCCTCCCACTTGATACGGACCCCGAAGAAATTCGTATTGCACTGAACGACCTAGGCCACCAAGCCGAATATGTTAAGTGCATACAGGGTAGGCAGGGACGTCCGGGATGCGTATTCTACGCACAGATCAAGAAAACCCCTACTACCATGGATACAATCTACAAGACTAGCGAGCTACTCATGATGCCTGGCATTAAAATAGAGGCATGGCGCAGCAAGCGTGGACCTGCGCAATGCCACAAATGTCAGAAATTCCGCCATAGCTCGCACCAATGCCACCGGCAACAGGCGTGCGTCAAGTGCGGAGAGGCACACTGGGCTAGCGAGTGCCCCAGACCGAAGGCGGAACCAGCCACCTGTGCTAACTGTGGTGGCCCTCACCCGGCCAACTACTCCGCGTGTCCGGTGTTTAAACGAGAAACCCGTAATAAAAGGGCAGGCACAACTGCTACCACCATACCACCAAGGAAGGGTACGGTTCCGGTAACCCAGCCAGAGGTCACCGAAACCGCCGCGGCCTCACTCATGGCCCCCGCCAACCCCCCAAATCGGGCGGGAAAGAAGAAGAAAAAGGCGAAGAAATCCTCCTCCCAAGCCCCACCATCGGGAAAAATCCCACCAACCGGGAAAGACGACAACCTACAATGCACAATTGGAGCACTCAAGGACATCCTCGAGGCCGTTCAGGCCGGTGAGGATCCTGCAACAGCAACAATGAGTTGCTTGATGAAAATACTAAATAAAAGTACTTAATTAAGTACTCTATGGATACCAAACTTAAAATAGTACACTGGAATGCGCAATCACTCCGCGGAAAAAAAAGATTGTTAACTCAGTTTCTCCGCGAGTACGATATTGATATCCTATTAATATCAGAGACACACCTAAGTGAAAACGTGGTATTTAAAATACCGAACTACCACACATACCGGAAAGACGAAGTCACTGCGGACGGGATGGCCTACAGAGGGCTAGCGGTCGTGGTCCACCGAAGAATCATTCACCAGCTACTACCTGTTACGCAATATAACACACTACAAGCGTTGGGAGTGTTGGTTAGTATCGCCGGCACTAACCATCAAATCTACGCATTGTATAAGCCACCGTCGTACTACATCAACCCAGCCGAATTGAGGGCACTGTTCGGCACCAATGGCGAGCCTACAATAATAGCAGGAGACTTTAATATAAAGCACACCCATTGGAACTCGTCCAGAACGGACTCTGAGGGGAGAAGGCTATACAATGATTCGGTGGTCCACGACTACATGGTGTTAGGACCGGACGAGCCGACTCATTACGACACCCAAGGAAGAACCGACGATGTCATCGATCTGACCGTAGTCAAAGGTCTCAGAACGATACCTACGCAAACCGTACTACCTGATCTGCCTTCGGATCATCGGCCGGTACTACTTACGTTCAGGGATCTCCCAAGTAGAGTTGCCGCCCCCACCAGGAGGCGGAAAATCTGTTGGGAGACCTTTCAACAAGCGGTACTAAACGCTACTACAACGCCACCTATATCTACTGCCGATGACGTTGAGGAAGAGTGCTCAAACATCACTAAGTATATCCAAATCGCGATAGAAGAAGCCTCGCTTGCCACTCCCATCACTCCTGGGGACCTCAAGGGGGACCTTACCTGAGCGGATAAGGAGAATGATCCGGGAAAAAAGAGATACGAGGAAGGAATGGCAGCGTACAAGGTGCCCTACCATCAAACGTAAATTGAACGCCATGACAGAAAAGGTGAAGGCCACACTAGCTCATTATGCCTCGGATACATGGGATGCTCACATCCGCGACATCGGCGATCATGTGCCGTCCATCCACCGCCTATGCCGCCAACTATCCGGTGGCTCGCAGCCCACGCGACCACTCAGAGGCGAAGACGGCAACTTGAAGTTTGATGCGCAGGATCGCGCCGAAATATTCGCGAAACATCTAGAGAGCCTTTTTACGCCGATTCCGAGCACAGACACCGAACACACTACGCTCGTCGTGAATAACGTCGCACAGTTGCTAGGCAAATCGACGAACTGTAGCAGTGAGCAGTCAGACGAAAGGGAGAATAACATCTTTTTCTCTCCTAGTCGCGTTCGACGGACGATAACAAGACTGCCACCGAAGAAATCCCCGGGTATAGACGGGATAACTAACAACATGCTAAGACACCTGCCTGTCAAAACAACCGTGGCCCTCACAAGGTTGTATAACGGTATCCTGCGAACTGGACACTTCCCATCCTCGTGGAAGACCGGAAAAGTGGTTATGCTGCCTAAACCCGGAAAGAACCCCTGTCTACCGGATAGCTACAGGCCGATAACCCTACTGAGTACCCTCTCGAAAGTATTCGAGAGGTTGTTACTACAGACGATGCTAACACATTTAACACCACGCGCGGAACAATTCGGGTTTAGGTCAGCGCACTCGACAACCCTACAGGTCACGAGGATGGTGAACGAGATAGCGACCAGTGCTAACAAGAAGGAGTATGTGGCACTCATCCTGTTAGACATGCAAAAGGCATTCGACAAAGTATGGCACGAGGGACTGCTATACAAACTCGGCCAATCCACAATCCCTAAGCCGGTCCTAACAATACTAGCGTCCTTCCTTACCGAAAGGAATATCACGGTGGCAGTAGAAAACAAGCTATCGACACTGAAACCCGTACGAGCTGGTGTCCCCCAGGGGAGCTGCCTCTCTCCGTGTTGCTACTCGTGGTACACTGACGACATCCCTACCATCGGCCAGGCAAGACTGGCCTTATTCGCGGACGACACTGCATACTTCGCATCGTCGTACCGCCCCGAATTCGCCGTGAAGAGGCTCCAACCCACACTTGATGCTCTACCTGAATGGCTGAACAAGTGGAGGCTGACGGTCAACGTAAAGAAGACCCAGACTATGATTACTGGAAGCACCAAACTCCCTACCCGCCTAAAAATGCTAGGAACTGACATTCCATGGAGTAACTCTGTATCATACCTTGGAGTAATCATCGACCGTCGCCTTTCCTTCAGAGACCACATCAACGCCACAGTGGGAAAAGCTAAGGCAGCCAGAGCCGTACTAAACCCGGTTCTTCGTTCATCGCTCCCTATCAGAACAAAGCTGGGAATATACAAGACGTACATACGCTCACGACTCACCTACGCCGCACCGGCGTGGTACGCGTATGTATCAGACACCAATAAAAAGAAACTTCAAGCCCAAGAAAATATGAGTATCCGGACAATCGTTGACGCACCACGCTACGTAAGAAATAGCACCATACTGCGCGACCTAAAGTACGACAACATAGATGTGTTTGTTAAAAATATTACAACACGAATGTTCGCGCGAGCAGACACATCTGTGCACGAACATCTGCGAGGATTCGCCACACTCCATGCAAGACCACCTGATGAAAAGGGTAAAAGAAAAATGAAGCCTTACTCACGCGACTTAACCACTTAACAACATTTAATCCACCTAAATTAATAATATCAAGAAACCTACTGAAAACAACGTAAGACGCCAACTGTAATTGCATGTTTAAGAAAAGAAGCCTGTGCTACTCATACACGGTGGACCCCCCCTAGCCGTCCGTGCCTCGCCGCTGATCGCCTCGCTGGGCCTCCCACGGTTCGCCGTGGGTCTCACCTGGCAGGGGTTGATCGCAGGGGCACAAAAGGGCGGCAGGTGCGGGGCCCACGGTATGAAGCCTAAATCTTTTAAATAATTGTAAATAGACTTACCCGTCATAACGGGTAAAGACCTGCCGGAGGCATAGGACTTAGTCCTGACCCTCCATCCTTCTCCCCATGCAGGGAGGAAGAAGAAAACCCGTCGTCGAGATACATTCATTTGAATACGAACTGTCAAAGAGATAACATCAACATGGAGAAAAACGAAATTAGAGCTGTGATCAAGTACCTCTGTTTGAAAAAAATGTCTACAAAAGACGTACACTGTGACTCGGTGGAAACATTGGGGGACTCTGCTCCTCCATATTCTACAGTTGCACGCTGGGCCAAGGAGTTTAAGCTGGGCAGAACATCCACTGAAGATGAACATCGCGAAGGACGCCCATCCACGTCCCTCGCAGAAGACAACGTGAAAAAAGTCGAAGATGTTGTGTTGGCAGATCGAAGAGTGACCATCAGGCATGTAGCTGAGGTCACAGGGATCTCATATGGAAGCGTTCAAAGAATCATTTCGAACGAGTTGCATATGAAAAAGGTCTCTGCGCGTTGGGTTCCCAGAATGTTAACCGACGAGCAAAAGAAAAAACGAGTTGACATTTCGAGGGTCAATCTCGAAAAGTTCCAAGCAGGTCATCGATAAATCAATGACAGGGGGGTTAGGCAGAATGTCATATTTCACGTGTCGACCGTATCGTCTCGCTTGTACGATCACCGTGATTGGCCAACGGATTATTGTGACATCACGCGTCGGTTTCTCAACCAATCACAGTGATCTCGATATGGTCGACACGTGAAATATGACATTCTGCCTCAGGGGGCAGAGTAGAATAATCTAAAAAAAGAAGTACAGTATAAGAATATTTTATTGTTTTTTTTTTGGAGGATAGTTGATCGTTATAACGTTTCTTTCATATGTAAAAAATGTATATAAAATACCGTAATATTTGAAAAGGTTAATAGTAGCCAAAAAAACACTGTTTTACTGTTTTTATTTATTTAAAACTTACTGCACAAATCTGTATGAAGAAAGAGTATACCTAGTCATAGTAGTCACAACAAATCTTTGCGCTCTCTGAAGTTAGGCACAGAGTGCGAAGTAGGAATTTTGACAGAATCATAGGATAAGTGCTGACCAATTCAAATGTTATTACTTGATTAACAAAACAATCGAATGAGACCATAATGTTTTCATATCTAAGTATTTAGGTACAATTTTTTTTATATTCAATAAAAAGTAGGTATACGAGTGATTTCAGTTAATAAGCTTTAATCTAGATTTAGAAGAGTCCACTCTTCTAAATCTAGATTAAAGTGTATGGTAATACTGCCGATAGATGGCGCTGGCGACACCCAAAGACGTTAAGTATGAATGTGTTATCGAAATTAGCAGTCAGGAGCAATTGTGACGATGGCTGAATTGGCAAAGCACCTGGGAGGTATCCAGGAGATGCAGGTTCAAATCCTGCTCGTGACTGTTATTTCCGATTTCACATTTTTCACTTTGTCTTTAATTATACTTCCTTTTTATTTCCCTGGCACAGTGGATACTTGAAAGAGAGCGCTGCCTGCTTCGACTTTAATATTCAACATTTCATCGGTATCATTGTCAATGTATTTATATTCTTGTAATTTGCTTTCAGGTTCGACTATAATACTCAACATTTTATGAGTATCATTGTCAATGTTCTTATTTTCTATTAATTTTTCTATAATTAGTTTAAGAGATGCAATTTGTTTTTTGAGACGCATATTTTTTTTTCTGAGTGATTGGATAATTATTGTATGCTTTTTGTGGAGAATTGTTTTTCTATGTAGATCTCGTCTTAATTTTGACTCCTTTGGCGTATCGAAAATAGATTCAAGATCTGGAAACTCAGGAATCACTGCAGCCGCATTGCTCTGCAACAAAGAAAATCAATATTTGAAAACAAACGAAATTAACTTATCACACATTCATTTTAAATTACCAGCAAACGTTAACAGAATATTTTTTTATGTTGAGAACTAGGTACACTCGGCGTCAAAAAAATGCGCACCTTCTGAAAAAAGAACTACAAGTCAGTTTTAACCCCGTTTGATCAAGGGAATAGGTTAAACACAAAGTGGAAATGGCAATCGATGCTGAATTGGCAAAGCATCTGGACGGTATCCAAGAGATGCAGGTTCAAATCCTGCTCGTGACTGTTATTTTCGATTTTACATTTTCCACTTTGTGTTTAATGTACAGTGCTAAGCATGTCAAATGCTAAAAATATACATAAAAATTTCTAAATATTTATAGGGCTGCGTCATTATTAGGTAAAAATCTTAATTGTAAAATTAAGTTTACCTGGTCGGTATAATGTATGTAAATACTTCCGACAGATGGCGCAGGCGTCACTCAGCACGTTAAGTATGAATGTGTTATGGAAATTAGCAGTCGAGAGCAGTTGTTACGATTACTGAATTGGCAAAGCATCTGGACGGTATCCAGGAGATACAGGTTCAAATCCTGGTCGTGACTGTTATTTTCGATTACACATTTTCCACTTTGTGTTTAATGTATACGGCTAAGCATGTCAAATGCTAAAAATATATATAAAAATTTCTAAAGGGAATAGGTATTATTATGATATTATTTATTAACATCGATATTAATCATGTCTGAACAGATCATAAAGAAATTTTGCCACCCAGCTCCCTAACCATACAACTATCCCACAATATAAGCATATTGTAGTACACTTTACTGAGAAACTATCACACTCTCAGATTTGGGCTTTGACATAGTAATTTTATTTATTTCTAGATATGTTATCTATCATAAAACATAGTATTTTATACACATAAAAAATATAAAAAAAAATATTAGAATTTTATTGTATTCCTAACGCCATCTGTCGAAAATTATAAATTCAGTAGAAAACTTCGCGAGCCCTCCTAAAGCAATAGCTTTTTGCTAGTTGAGGCTGATAACCAGGGTCTTCAATCTAAGAAATATGCTAGTAAAACATTGGCTACTACACTATAAAATTGTAATGCACGAAATTTTACCTTAAATGTCAATAACAGGGTAATTTTTATTTAGTAGTATTATAGTCTGGGGGAGAGTTTATTCTTACAGGTGCAGAGGGCGCTACTAATTATTATGCGAATATATTTAATTGACAAGATGATGTGCGGCTTCATAGGCAATTTAAAAACAATATCTTTAAGTCATTATTAGGTAAAATCTTAATTGTAAAATTAAGTTTACCTGGTCGGTATAATGTATGAAAATACTGCCGACAGATGGCGCAGGCGTCACCCAAAGACGTTAAGTATGATGTGTTATCGAAATTAGCAGTCAGGAGCAATTGTCAGGATGGCTGAATTGGTAAAGCATCTGGACGGTATCCAGAAGATGCAGGTTCAAATCCTGCTCCTGACTGTTATTTTCGATTTCACATTTTTCACTTTGTGTTTAATGTTAAAAAGGTATTGGTAGATTCTAGAGTTATATAAATAACATATTATTAATCTTTTCAGTAATAACTGATTATATGAAATACTGAACGT
Organism: Leucoma salicis; assembly: GCA_948253155.1. Classification (NCBI taxonomy): domain Eukaryota; kingdom Metazoa; phylum Arthropoda; class Insecta; order Lepidoptera; family Erebidae; genus Leucoma; species Leucoma salicis. The sequence continues at coordinate 4,843,721 of OX411812.1, forward strand.
TAATCTATTTATTGAAATAATTAATATGTATGCGACTGAAAGACGCAGTTTTTATGGTCATGATTAAAAAAAAATAAAAAAAAGTAATGTCAAAGTCGTCTGTGTGATCTGTCACATTGAGATTGTCAGGAAAAATTTCGGTTGTACTATGTACTTGTGCTTCGGTGCGGTTTGTTATTTTTATGTATCACAGAATAATTCTGTATTGAGTTGAGCTCTCGCTCCTCCTCATAGCATCGAATCTACACCAGTGGTAACTTGTTTAGTGATAGAAAGCAAGATATAATTGATGACACCGATAAATATCAAATATTGGCCAGAAAATACTTTATAAAACGTTTTAAGAGACAGTTAAAATAAAAAATGTAATAAGACAGTTTATGATGTTTCATTTATAATACTAATGTATGGATTTGTTTTGAAGAACTTTGAAACTACAAATATTCTTCAACATTTTATTTATTTCATACGTTAATTGAAACTACAAATAAATATAACTCACGTAGGTTAGTGTATGCATATAAACTATATAAAGATAAAGTTGCGGGTAGTACATTTTTAGTCAACAAAGTTATAATCATAGTTAATTTTTAAAATTATTCCGGTTATCTTATTGCTATCTCGACACTGCATACGCTGATAGCTTGTCTATAATATCCTTCGTCTAAGCCTTCACCCGATACGTCATCGGGTCATAGTAGAAAGAGTGGGAAGTAGGTTATCTTCATAAAAACGAACCGCGCGCGGCTTGTATTTGTGCGCCATAGTATCGTACGCACACTCCTAACAAAATCTCGACCCATTTCTTATTACGCCAGTCGAGGCAGGTATTACATACTCTTCTCCCGCGAAGGTGCGACGCTCCTCTGCGGATGCGTCGCTCAGTAGAGGGTACCCGAAAGGGTAAACCGCCGGCGGACCACCGAAGGAATGTAACGCAGTTCCAGTGGCCCGCCAATAAAGGCGGAGAGACGGCACACGGCGGGTTTCTTTAGTGGGTGCAGGCCCCACACTACCCTGTTCGTTGCCCCGAACGACGGGGTGTGCGGTTAGGAACATTTTTTCCCGCCTTAACAAAAAAAAAAAAGGTATTACATACTCTTTGGTCGAGGCTAACGCCACACAAGGTTCGCGCGTCACGGTTTTTCGGCACCGCTAAATAAATGAAAAATGCGTGATAATCGCAGGAGAACTTATTGCTGTGTGTTTGGCTGTCTAAATGTCATGTCATGTCGATTTCTCAGTATTGTAGGTATAGTGACTAAGTAATAATCGTAAGATAAAATAATCTGTGTTGTGTCGTCTGGGTTCAGGGTCAGTGAGGTCGGTTTTACCTAAACGATTACAAGTAAAAAATACAACTTATTGGCCCTTGCCAATTTCTAGGCACTGAATTAAAATTTAGCTAAAAGTGACAACCCTGAGACCGGAGATAGCCTACTTACCCTCTCTTTCTACAATGATCAGGGGGCGGAAGAAGGGGAAGGCCTTCTCTTTTTTTTTGTTAAGGCGGGAAAAAATGTTCCTAACCGCACATCCCGTCGTTCGGGGCAACGAACAGGGTAGTGTGGGGCACTCACCCACTAAAGAAACCCGCCATGTGCCGCCTCTCCGTCTTTATTTGCGGGCCACCGGAACCATATTACATTCCTTCAATGGTGGACGAAAGGGAAGGCCTGCGGGGAGCGGTGGAGCGAGCGCCATTTTATTTGAATCAAATCGGTCAGTACAGTACGAGTGCCGAACTGCTGACGCCTTGTATACGCTGTTTCCAGATCTAATTCCTTTGTTTTTGTGAATATTGCTGTCAATTTGTGGACTTTTGTTACTTGTTTGTGTTTTGTTAAACTTATTTGTTACTGTCAAGTTTTAATAATGGTTGTCAAGTATGTCGCGCCAAATCTTTATATTGGCGTGTCTATTGTCTACTAAATGAAAAAGAGACTTCTGGCACAAGTGATATCTTAGTTTGGGTGTCAGAGATAAAGTAAATGTAAACATACAATTACAAATTAAATTTTTTGATAGCGATTCGTCAAATTAGTAAAGCAATGTATTTTCCTGAAAATTTGTAAATGTGATAATTTGATAATGTGATGTAAATGTTATCCTACAACTATTAACTATTAAGTTACCTTTGTGAATGAAACAAATAAATTATTATTCCATTTATTTCTTACATTATGCCACAAAATACATTTTTAAATATATATATTATAAAATAAAATATTTAAAAATATAAAAAGTGAGAAGGCCCTCCGGCAGTGGGTACGGGGACCAAACTGCCAGTTGTTAGAGTCACAGGGACAGAAGCTTCCTCACGATGCGGGCCGTGTCCAAAAGTACTGCCTTCTGCATCAGACCCTTGATCCAATCAGCCAACGCAAGCCTCTGAAGATGTTGTTCCACTCTTGGCTATCAGTCCGTTGACTGAAATTACCATCGGCACAATGATCGCTGAATCCACATCCCACATGTCAACGATCTCGTGTGCCAAGTCTAGATACTTCATCTTTTTATCCTTCTCGGCCTTCACGAGATTCTCGTCATGTGGGATGGTGATATCAATTATCATTGCCCGGCGCTCAGATCGATCAACCACCACGATGTCAGGTTTGTTGGCTACAACAGTCTTGTCCGTGATGATTGATCGATCCCAGTACGGTGTGATACGACCATTTTCCAGAACTGGCTCAGCTACGTACCTGTAGTAAGGTACCTCGATGTCCACAAGTCTGTATTTCAGAGCAAGCTGTTGGTGGATAATCCTGGCCACTTGGTTGTGTCTGTGCAAGTACTCACCGTTAGCAAGACGAGAACAGCCTGAGACAATATGCCTGAGGGACTCACCTGGATGGTGGCAGGTACGGCAGATGTCAGCAGTACCGTACCTCAGAATGTCTCTGGTAGTTATTAGTCATGATAACTTCGTCAGCAATTGCACAGACAAAACCTTCAGTTTCCCCAAAGAGGTTACCGAAACGCAGCCAGGCCACGGAAGCTAAAAAGTCTACGTCGGGACCATGTAAGGCCCGGTAAAACCTTCCGTGGAGCTCCTTGCTCTGCCATACATTCCTGCGGTCATCAGTTCTGAGCACTACAGGTCTGCGCCAGTTCTCCTTGGCCAAGGAGAGGGGAGTGTTTCCGGAATCTACTGCGACCACATCCCGATGAATATCCCAATCACTACGGAGAAAATATTCTCTAAGATTGCACACCTCACGATTGTGCAAGGTCTTGGCATTTAAGAAGCCTCGACCTCCACATTTTCGTGGATGTACAACCTCATAACCGATGATCGAGGGTGATGCATACGGTTTGCCTTAAGTATTCTTTAAATTTGGGGAACAGATAAAAATCACTAGGCGCCAGATCTGGTGAATAAGGGGGGTGGCCAACCAATTCGAAGCCAGCTTGCTGAATGGCAGCCATCGCAACTGCCGACCTGTGCGCGGGTGCGTTGTCGTGATGAAACAGCACGCCCCTTCGAAGTTTCCCTCTCCTTTTCTCTTTGATGGCATTCCTCAGCTTGGAAACTAAAGCTGCATAATATTGGCCTGTAATAGTGGTTCCACGCTCCAGGTAATCAATCAACAATATCCCTTCTGAGTCCCAAAATATTGAGGCCATAACCTTGCCAGCCGATACCACGGCACGAAACTTCTTCGGGGTCGGTGATTATTTCCGTTTCCATTGCGAAGATTGCTCGGGATCAAAATGATGGACCCATGTTTCGTCTATTGTTACGAAACGACACAAAAAGTTTTCAGAATCTTCTTAAAACTTGTCCAACAATATCTTCGAAATGTCAAGTCGGTTTTGTTTCTGACTGTCGGTTAACATTCTCGGCACCCATCTTGCGGAGGCTTTTCTCATATTCAAAGATTGTTCCAATATGGATTGAAAACTTCCATATGAAATGCCCGTTTCTTGAATTAAGTATCGGATGGTATCTCTTCGATAGCTCAATACAATTTTCTCGACTTTCGCAACATTTTCTTGGGTGACTGACGTCGATGGACGGCCGCAACGATGTTCGTCTTCCGTGCTCGTTCTCCCTACTCGAAATTGAGAAGCCCACCTTGCAACAGTGGAATACGGCGGAGCAGACTCTCCTAATGTTGCCTCCAAATCGCAATGAATCTCTTGCGTCGTTAACTTTTTTAAACAGAGGTATTCAATAACGGCTCGCACTTCGTTTTTCTCCATTTTCGAGAACACGTTCCGACACGAAGCAAACAAATGACTACATTCAGAAAAAAACAAAAGAGAATCGAATATTTTTTTCTTTATTAATATTACAAATATGTATTTGAGCTATGCCTGCTAGTATTTTATTTTTCTTACCATGGAGTATTTCGTTCTCACTACTTTTTAATCCCTCCTCGTAAGAAGTGGCATGACCCAACCATTGCCAGCGCGCACCTTGTTGCCACCTGTTAAAAGACTGTTCAGTACTTTCTTCAGGCGACCAAAGAAACGCTCCCGCAGCGATTGTTTCATGTCCACCTCATCAATGCCCAATGCTTGCGACAGTTGCGACATACCCAAGTATTTATAGGTATCAGTTACGAGGAGTGATCGTAAATGAATGGAAACCGAGAGTTAAATTGCCTCAGATTCCCACCTCGTTTTACATGCATGATCGCACATTTATCCACACCAAATTCCAACCCGATGGAGTCACTAAAGGACTTGGTTAACTTTAGTATCTCCATTAGTTGCAATCTGGTAGGAGCAAACAATTTCAGATCATCCATATAATACAGGTGGGATGTAAATTATTATTATTCCTTTATTTACAATTCTTTTTCCACTTAATACATTTTTAAATATAAATATATTATAAAAAATAACATAATATTTAAAAATATAAAAAGTGCGTAGATCCACCGGCAGCGAGTACAAGGACCAAACTGCCAGTGGTTAGGGTTCCAGAGACAGGAACTTCCTTACGATGCGTGCCGTGTCCAGAAGTACCGCCTTCTGTATCAGACCCTTAACCCAGCCACCTAACGCGAGCCTCTTGAGATGTTGATCGAGGCTCTTGGCTATCAGTCCGTTAACTGTAACAACTATCGGTACAATGATAGCCGAATCCACATTCCACACGTCAACAATCTCGTGCGCCAAGTCCAGATACTTCATCTGTTTATCTTTTTCGGCCTTCACGAGATTCTCGTCATGCGGAATGGTGATATCAACAATCATTGCTCGGCGCTCAGATCGATCAATCACCACAATATCAGGTTTGTTGGCCACAACAGTCCTGTCTGTGATGATTGATCGATCCCAGTACAGCGTGATACGACCGTTTTCGAGAACTGGCTCAGCTGTATATCTGTAGTAAGGTACCTCGACGTCCACAAGCCCGTATTTCAGAGCAAGTTGTTGGTGGATGATCCTGGCCACTTGGTTATGTCTGTGCAAGTACTCGCCGTTAGCAAGACGAGAACAACCCGAGACAATATGCCTAAGGGACTCACCTGGACGGTGGCAGGCACGGCAGATATCGGCAGTACCGTCCCTAAGGATATGCCTCCGGTAGTTGTTCGTCATGATAACTTCGTCAGCAATTGCACAGACAAAACCTTCGGTTTCCCCAAAGAGGTTACCAAAACGTAGCCAGGACACGGAAGCTAAGAAGTCTACATCAGGCCCATGTAGGGCCCGGTAGAATCTTCCGTGGAGCTCCTTGCTCTGCCATACGGCCCTGCGTTCATCAGTACTCAGCACTACTGGTCTGCGCCAGTTCTCCTTAGCCAAGGAGAGTGAGTGAGTCCGGAATCTACAGTGACCACATCACGATGCATATCCCTATCAGTATGCAGGAAATATTCCCTAAGGTTGCACACCTCACGATTGTGCAAGGTCTTGGCATTTAAGAAACCTCGACCTCCACACTTTCGTGGGATGTACAACCTCATAACTGATGAACGAGGATGATGCATACGATTTGCGGTCAAGAGACTGCGGACCCTTCTATCCAAGGTGTCAAGTTCAGTCTGAGTTCACTTGAGTATGCCGAAAGAGTACATAAGAAGTGGCATGACCCAGCCGTTGAAGGCGCGCACCTTGTTTCCACCTGATAGAAGATTACTTAGTACTTTCTTCAGGCGGCCAAAGAAGCGCTCCCGCAACGATTGTTTCATGTCCAACTCACTAATGCCTAAAGCTTGCCGCATACCCAAGTATTTATAGGTATCAGTAACGAGAAGAGGTCGTAAATAAGTAGAATCCGAGAGTTGAATTCCCTCGGATTCCACTACTCTTCCCCGTTTTACATGCATGACCGCACATTTGTCTACACCAAATTCCATCCCAATCGAATTACTAAAGGACTTGGTTAACTTTAGTAACTCTATTAGTTGAAATCTGGTGGAGGCAAACAACTTAAGGTCATCCATGTAATACAGGTGGGATATTTCACGACCATCACCTCGCAACCTGTAGCCTAGCCCTGAACTCTCTAATAGTGTACTGAGAGGGTTCATGGCTAGACAAAACCATAAAGGACTCAGACTGTCACCCTGGAATATACCCCGCTCAATCCGTATAAGCTCACCGCAGCGAACCAGAGTCTGCCGACACGCTGGATAGCTAAGAGCTGTTCTCCAGTGCCCCATACATGATTCTAGGAAGGTGCATAAAGTAGGATGAACTTTATATAATTTCAGCACCCTCGAGAGCCATGTATGTGGCACAGAATCAAAAGCTTTTTTATAGTCTATCCAGCATGTCACCAAATCCTTTTTCCTACGGCAAGCATGTTGGCTAATTGCCGTATCAATAAGGAAGAGCTCCTTAGTACCACGGCCCCCACTCCTACATCCATTCTGAGAGAAAGACATGACCGAATTTGTTTCAATATGATTAGAAATTTTTGTTTTCAGAATAGATGTAAGGAGCTTATAGAGTGTCGGTAAACACGTAATTGGTCTATAATTACATGGTTCCGTGGTACTGCCTGATTTATGGAGCAAATGAGTGATGCCAGTAGTCATAAAATCCGGCAACGACCCCGATTCCACAGCCGATTGAAACTGAGAAGCCAAACGAGCGTAGCCGATCAAGTACGGTGTCGTCCAACATGCGAGATCGTTGAATGGCCCGTACTTGGTCCGATAGTCGCTGAGCCGAGACATTGATGGCTGGTTCCAGGCCCTGAAACAGAAGCAGCATACGGTCACGGTAAGCGGTAAGGCAAGTTCCTCCCTCTGTGGCCCCAAAATAGGCGCGCATGACATTTTCGTTTATCGAATTCGTCCATTTCATGCGCTGCACTTTACCACTGGCAGTGGGAACCCTGTTTGAAGCCGGTGGGCCTCGGGGTGCCAAACTAGCCGGTGGCCGGCCTCTCTTTCGCCGACGTACTGGTATTGGCGACGTCGGCGCTGAGTAGTACTCATCACTGGAAGAGCTCGGTGCGTGTGGTGTGACCAGTACCGCTGGTGCGATCACTGGTGGCTGTAGCGCAGAGCTGTGTGACGAGCCCGGGCGTGGTATGCGTGCTGCTTGTGCTTTTGATCTGGTTATCATTTTATTAAAACGGTATTTATATCATTTTGTAGATTAGGATTTTCATCTTGACGTTTGGTCTCGTGTCAAATGTCATATTGTTATTACTTTATGCTTTTCTTCGTATTTTATAAATTTCCCAATAGATATAATATATAATTTGCGTTCTTTAGTTCTTTATATTTTACTGGATGTTGTTAAAAATATATAAATATTATAAAATAATATGTTTAATCAAAATCCATTTACAAATACAGTTAGCCGTTTTAGTGTTGCCAGATCATATTATATTAATTATTATTATTATTAACAATGCCAAAAAGAACGAAGAAAACTGTTTTAAATAGTGAACGCCACGAGTTTGTTATTCGCTTATGTGAATACTGACAAATGGGATACTGTCATCAGTTTACCACCATACCACTGCCAGTACAACCCAATTGAGCTGATCTGGGCCCAGGTCAAAAGTGTGTATTATTTGTTGTAACTATTCTTGTTTCAAAACCTTTTTACTTTCATTCATAATTTTAACTATCAGAATAATAATTTTATTTTTCTTTCTAGGTTACACAGCCAGAAATAACACAGTACCGCCACAGCAAACAAAATGTTAACATTATTGCAAGATGCATATAAACATGTTACGCCAGGAGATTGGAAGAGGATAGTTAACAAATAATGTAAAAAAAATATGCAAGAAGTGTGGGAGCGCGATGTTCACTTTGACAATTTTATATGTGAACAAGAGTTGATTATCAATCTACAAGACTGTTCTAGCGACTCCGAATCCGATTCCGATGAAGATATTGATTTGGGATGTGTAACTTTGGATGAATAAAAATGTGATATTTTGTTTTGAAATAAAACTACGTTTACGGAATCTATCGCGTTTACTTGATTTTACTCCTATCCCGACGTTTCGAATACTTTACAGCATTCATGATCACGGGTGGACTTAGATGATAGACGTCCAAGGTTGATATGTTATTTCAACGGTTTCATCTACCCACAGTATATGATTTTACAAAATTTTTGGTTTATTTATTTTAACCCACCTAATATTCGTTTAGAAACACAGTGAAAATATCTACTTCAAATGTTTATGCTTACAATGTATGAGACTTTAAATTAGTATATTAAAATGAGTATAATACTCCTCCAATAACCAAGATTGTCTTCTTACTGGTAGTAATTGGTAGTTTGTGGTAGAATTTTTGAGCACTAAATAAAAACAAAAATTTTACAATTTAAAGAGGAGTATTATACTCATTTTAATATACTAATTTAAAGTCTCATACATTGTAAGCATAAACATTTGAAGTAGATATTTTCACTGTGTTTCTAAACGAATATTAGGTGGGTTAAAATAAATAAACCAAAAATTTTGTAAAATCATATACTGTGGGTAGATGAAACCGTTGAAATAACATATCAACCTTGGACGTCTATCATCTAAGTCCACCCGTGATCATGAATGCTGTAAAGTATTCGAAACGTCGGGATAGGAGTAAAATCAAGTAAACGCGATAGATTCCGTAAACGTAGTTTTATTTCAAAATGTGTAACATTCGCGTAAATATCAGAAAGTATTATGTGATATTTTGTATTCCCCGTATTTGATTTTCTTATACTTAATTCGTTTTTTTGCAACAATAACATGACATTTATATATTTTTTGTTAATTTAATAAATAATATCACGTTAATGTTGCAAAGAAGCGAATTATAGTCTGTTCAAATTATCCAAATAATAGTGCCTTGTGAGGCCAGCTTTAGAATTACCCCCCCCCCCTATCCACCCATGGGAGAAGTAAGAGCCGACTGAGGGAATACCGGAGGAGTGGGCAGCAGCACTCCCTCGAGTATTAATAACATCCACTGCGATCGCCAACCCGCCTGCCAAGCGTGACGATTACGGCACATGAGCGAACCACATGTGGCGTTCTCTCGGGGAGGCCTATGTCCAGCAGTGGACTTCGAAAGGCTGATGGATGGATGGATGTAAAACAATTATCAATAATTTATTATTCAAATCAAATTAAATACATACAAAAAAATCGAATCGTATCGATAAATATTATGATTTATCAACATTGTCCCAACCCTAGGAATGTTATTTTGACACCTGTCATAGCGATCAAACTAAATTTTATGAACTTATAACAAGAATATAAGATAATATCTTTCACTCCATCGCTTCGGTGACTTTCGATCGAAGCGAAAAAATCATAAGTCTATGGTTGACATACGTGCGAATACTATGTGACTGTGACACATCGAGCTCGTAATAAGGGGGAGAGGAAATGACTACAAATTTACCGAGCCAATTCTTTGAAATCCAATAATGGCGGAATTTCCGCTAGGGAGGCGCGTAAAAAATATCGATATCGATACTTCAGTCCTTCAAGCGATCTATAAATTTTTAGGTGTACAAAGGTTTTTTTAATTGCGTAAATCTTTATCTACCTGTACCTATAATTATATCTATGTGTGTCAAATTGCAACCCAATCCATTCAGTCATATGAGCTAGTGGTTGATAGATCAATCAGGCATGCCTTCTTTTTAACCAAACAGAAAATTAAGGGCATAACACTATTGAATAGATTTGGGTTGTAAAAAGCATAAAGATATAAATAATAATTTAATCCTGGGTATAGTCGTTCATTCTAAGTCCAAACATACCTATATAAGTTTGTGATGTGATGACATCAGGAGAAAAAGATTTGAAAGTGAGGTATTACGATAACTAAAAACAAGTATATAATAATATTTTATTCCATCCATCAGTTATTCGACGTCCACTGTCCATAATAGATCTCCCAAGAGAACGCCACAATAAGCGGTCCTTTTTTTTTGTTAACACGGTCCAAAACGCAAGTTTACGCACGTCACTGGGGTACCAACAGGATCCAAGGGGAGTGTCGGGCTTGATGTCATACAGGCTCGATAGTCATATAGTACCATGATAGCCCTAGATGATATTCATGATCTGGTAATGGAGCCACAATCCCATCAACTTTGGAATCGTTTGATTCGTTTTGACAAGTATTTCGGTCCTAGATGATGTCTAGGGCCTAATGATGATTATTTATGTGCATTTCCGTTATTATACGCATGTCATAATTATACAAGCACGCATAAAAAAAGTTATAATCATTTTATTTCTACTCACAAATTTTTTTTTAAAGTAAATGCTTTGAATCCTAATAATAATACAATTCAAATGACTAATCAATTTGATAAATTAGTAAAAAATATTTTATTTAATGGTATGCGGCTAAGCCACTGCTCACCACTCAATTCCGAGCACACAAATTAATAAATGGACGACTTCTTGCCACTATATGAAAATTTGTGACGAATAAAAATCACAAATGATTAGTGGTGGATGCTAGGTTGGAACCTAAATAGCGCAAATTATTTTTTTTTAATAAAAGGATATTTAATATATCAATATTTTTTAAAACATCGATATATGGATAGTTGTTGGTTCTTCCTGCATCCCTAATTGACAGCTGACATACAACAGATAAAGGCTTTGTTCCGACATACACTGCGAGCACTGTGATATCACGTGATCAACAGCTTCCGTAAATATAACAATTTGCACTATGGAATATTAATTATTGAATATTGTAAATCAAATATACCCAAACATGGCAAATGTAAAGAAATTGTGTTTATTGCAATGTAAAACCAATACTTTGTATGATATGAAAGTAATGACAGATCAGAATACTGGACTGCATTCCGTTATAAACAGTAACCAGTATAGCTAAGTATAAAGGAAAGACTTCTACTAAACTAAATTGACATCACACCTTACAGTGCTCGCAGTGTATATCGGAACACATCCAAATTACGCTGTCATCGTAACTATTAAGATGGCGGACGACAGCCAGTAAAAGTAAGTCACTTTTACTAGGTATAATATGAAGATCAGGGGGCCTCCTCCTTATTACGAGCTCAATGCTGTGACATCGACTGCGAATCTGCGATAGCACAGTGCAGACCTCTTGAGTAATATTGTTCTGAGGTGCAGACTATTATCGAAACTTTTTGCACGTGTTTAAAAAGTGCAATTATTTAGCCAGTTGAAAATAACTCATATACCAAAACTGCTCAGAAGTGAGAGTCAAATGCAAGGCCTAGTAGATCACTGCAACGATGATTATTTGTTAAATTAAATTTCAATGTTCATTTGTAGTAAGAAGAGTAAGTTCTCCAATTATGGACCAACTTATCGACTTTTTGGAATAAAAAATAAAACTGAAAATGTAAAAGCTTTCTAATTATTTATTGTTTGAATTATTTATTGAAATTATAATAAATGTTTACCTACTCATTGGTAAACATTTATTATAATTTAATATGATAAAGTCATAAAAAAATAAACGTGTTAACAAATTTACTCTTTTATTATAAATACTCATACTTAATTCTTGTGAACGAGGTAGTTTAATATAGACCACTAGGTTTTTATTATGGACCCTGGTTGCTTAATATGGACCACATATAGTCATTTTCAGCAAATAATCACAGTATAATATATGTAATTATAAACTAAGTAATCTAATTAGATTCAAGTAATCGGTCTCCAAGTAATCATAGCAGTTGGATTTAGTATTATCAGAATTTATTATTTATTTTGGGATCGATCAGGGCTTTCGTATGTATCATCGTTAGCTGCATAACTACTCTCTTGAGAACTCTTGTTCCTCTTCTAAGGTGGAATATTATTGTTTTGAAGGTTTTCTCTTCTTTTCCGTTATCTTTATTGCTTCCCCTTTCTTGCTTAGTATCCGCTTATTATAAACAGTTTCTTAGTCTTAATGTTTTCAGACTTTTTCTTTATTTCCTTTAACTCTTTCGAAATTTTTTTTGGAGTTTGTGACTTGCGATTAATGCGTGATGAGTATTGCTAGCGTCTATTAGCTACAGTAACAGGTTACTATCAGTAAGCTGTTAGCTTACTATCAGTAAGCTGTTACTGTAGCTAATAGAGGTTTGTTTGCTACCTGCGTAGCATAAAAAAGGAAATGTATAATGGACTGGGTCCATATTTAAAACTCATTTATTGGTCCATACTATAAAATGGTTACTTGTTGACATTTAATAATTTTAAGAAAATATTCAGAAGAGATACAGCTACGCGATAAATAACAAAAATACAATTGATATATTTATATTTTATAATATTGACAATTAAGGCTGCAATATTTTAAATAAATTATTAAAAGCCTTACAAAACTTACTGAAAAAACACATCAAATGATGCAAAATTATTAAAATGGCGGCCACTGACAGGAACATTCTTGTAACTCTACCGTGATACCTGGATGGTGTGCTGCGAGGTAGGGCAGTCGCTAATTTCACGTGCATAGCAAAGACATTCGAAATAGGGCAGTGGTCTATATTAGCGGACCGATCCATATTTAGAGAAATTACTCTAATGTATACACTTTCTGAAAACTAACTTAATTTTTTTTTAACTTGAATGACTAAATTATTCTAGACGCGAAATAACAAAACACGAAATAGAAAACTTACTGCTTTGTTTGAAGCAATTCTCACACATTTCATAAATAAAAAAATCTCATTGTCAACTGCGGGAGAACAACCATACCGGAACAAAACATAGGTAAATACACTTACTGTATCTTCGCAATTATTTTTAACATCTTCACAGCCCTTTGCCTCTGTTGCTTCATCTGAGACACCACTTTCTTCAGGTGGCACCGAAGATAAATACAAAGCCTGAAAAACATTTCTACTTATTATGTATTTAACAACCTACAATTTCGTCTGATAACAAACTCAAATATTATTTATAACTAGCTGCTACCCGCAACATCGTCCTCGTGGAATGTAGTTATTTTGTTTTATAGTGCAGAAACCTAATTATTTTTCTCAAAATAATAGTAAGGGAGCCGCAGAAGGAAGTTTGGGATTTACTCGAGCGCGGCAGATTAACATAAGGGAGGATACCTTGCATCCTACTGAGTACCTGTACCATATATATAAGCCCTCTATATAGTGACAGGGCAGCCCATCAGATTAGTAAAAAAAAATCGATGGTCAGAAATATTAAAGCGCAACAGATTAAGATAAGGTGGGTTGGATATGAGCTAATAAGAATATATTTTGAAAATCTGACGATTTTAGTGTGACGAAAGGGAGTGGGAGGGTTACAAAGCTGCAAAAAAAAACGATATCTTGACATTCTCGAGCATGGCTAATCTTTTTTTTATTTTGAAGGAAATAATTCAAGGATAACGAAAAATATATAATCTGACGATTTTCACAAGCCGTAGTAACAATAATTCGTTGTCGATGGAAAGTTCAAAATGATCTGGTTTGCAGGTGATCAATTTCCGAAAGCGTATGAAGATGTAGTCATAACACCTGATATTCTTGAGGATACTCCAGAATCAGGTATATCTTTTCTCCAATAATTAAAAAACACGTTATTCATAACAAAAAAATATTGTTGTTTGGGTGATCATAGTCCGGAGCGTGCTCGTCGCGATTCCTGCCAGCCTGTATCCACAGGCTGCAATCCCGCTCGAATGCGTACCGCAGTGCGGGTTAGGGCGTGCCTCAGAGGCGACGCGTACCGACCCGCCCCCGTCGGTACGAACAACGGCAGATACGGCGATGGGGGCCGCCACCCATCACGCCTTGCCCAATTTGGCGAGTCGAGGGGAGCAGAGTGTCGAGTAGGCACGTGGAATGTAAGAGGTGGTGTGGAAGGTAAGTTACACGAGCTGGTAACCGTCATGTCGGACAGACAGCTTGATGTGCTCTGTGTAACAGAGACCAAGCGAAAGGGTAGCGACGCCTGTAATCTTCCTGGTGGCGGGATAGCTCTGTGGTCTGGTGTACCGCAGAGCGATCGGGCCAGCATGGGAGTGGGGGTGTTGCTGTCCGCTCGCTTGGCCTCAGGTGTGAAAGACTACGGAATGTTCGATCCCAGACTTCTATGGGTCCGAATAAAACTAGGTGTCACTAGGGTCTTCATGGTCGCAGCTTATGCTCCCGTAGGCTCTTCGGTGGCATCGGATCTAGAGAAGTTCTGGAATAATGTTAGGGAGTCTCCGAAACCGGCGAGCGTGCATGAAGAGAGTTATGAATGTTGAGGAAGCGAGAGATGTATGCAAGAATAGAGCCTCTTGGCACTCTGTTCTCTCTGCCTACCCCACAAGGGAAATGGCGTGATGATAAGTTAGTTAGTTAGTTAAAAAATGTTGTTAAATATTTAAATAATTTCTTGCTACAAATACGCAATCTGAGGATGAAATCGAGCCAGAAGAAGATGTTTCTACGGATGAAGATCATGATTAATTAATCAATTAAATATAAAAAAAAAATCTTTTTCGATTTTTTTTATTATTTTCTTATAATGTACAAGTATTCTACTTAAAAACATACACTTTTTTATTTGCATGCTATTTCCTGAGCTGTTCAATGAATTAAGTACAATTATTTAAAAAAAGTCTCTTACGAGGGTAATCCTAGAGGTAGGTAATCGTCAGATTATGAGACAGCACGTCTAGGACATAAAGATGAACCATATATATCTTAATCTCACGCGCAAGTATTTCAAAATGGCGATTTTTGTTTGCACATTATATTAATGACCGCGAGTTTGCGTCACATCGAAATCGTCAGATTATTGAATGAGAGCTTTTTTTAGGTTCACTTAACATCCCCTTAGAAAATCTGACAAGCTCGATAATTTTTTTTTTCATTTTCAACCATTACGTACGACCACCCGCATCATGCAAACGATCAGATTAACATACATACATTATTAAAAATACGTAGGACATTGATGATATCTGACGTAGTATGTTTATGCAACAGTTTTTTTTACATATTTGAAAATCTATAGCTGCTTACCCCACTAATGAAAACCATACATTATATAAAAAAAAATTTCTTCTTATCATCTAAGCTTTGCAATCCAATAGGTCTCCATGAAGCTCGAGTAAATAACCAATTTGCATCATCGGCTCCCCTATTATAAATGTAGTGATCCCCATCCCGCAGATCAGCCGTTCAGGAGATCAGCCGTGGATGTATATTTGGTGTAAGCATATACTTATCTATTAGAATACCTATTATAGGCATTCTTTCACAATTTCATGGGCTTTTTTTAGCGCGTTCTCCTTGTAACAACAGCTACCTGCTGGTGAAAGTCCCGTCCGAACCGGTCCAGCCAATCCGGAGATTAGCCGGAACAAACAGAAAGACAGACAAGACAGACGGATGGACAGACAGACAGACAGACAGATAAAAATGGGTTAAAAATATTATATTATTTTAATGCGAAACAGACGACGAAGTACGATACTGACTAAAATATGCTGAATTATTGATTAGCAATCATTATCGTAGTAAAGATAATCTGAAGCATACCCTGTATTACATGAAAAAACAGTATACTTGCCTTACAGGGAAAGGCTCCTTTTTTTATCAAGCGACGTTGTTGCTTTCTGGTAAAGTCTTCTTCATTGAAATGATCTGAACAAACATAGGAATATTTGGCTGGTTGCCAGATTTCTTCGTAGCGACTTTTTCGTATTATTTTTATCCATTGATCCCTTATTATGGGATCGGTTGGTATTCTGAAAAAAAAAACGGTTTATTAATCAAAGATGCGTTAAATATATGTACCTATACATATGCATATATTATATTATATGTATCTTATAGTGTTGTGCGAGTGATTCCGAATGTCACTAGAGTTTGACAGATGGCTTAAATAAGAGATTACTCTCTTGAAGCCAAGGGCGGATCCACCTAAGGGCTTTTTGGGCTGCAGCCCAGGGCCCCGTAGATACAAAGGGCCCCCAGCCCATTAAAACCAATAGACGATACCTGTTTTGAACTCAAGAAAAATATCTATAATTAAACAAAGTCCAATCATAAGATTGGCAACCCAGAGGTCGATTAACCTGTGTCTATCAAACAAAACAGGGAATTCCCTGTTATTTATTTTCAGTCGGTGTATTTACTAGCGTGCGTGCGTTTTTCCAAATACTACTGTTTTTCTTCCACGCCCTCTGGGGCCGGCTTTAGAATTATCCCACCACCCTCTACCCACGGGAGTCGTAAGCGCCGACTGAGGGAATACCGGGGCAGTGGGCAGCAGCACTCCCTCGAGTATTAACAACATCCACTGCGATTGCCAACCTGCTTGCCAAGCGTGGCGATTACGGCATTATCCCCCATGACGGGACCGCTCCAATGACTAAAGGGGTGCCAGCAATACTATAGTTTACCCTATATACGCCGCCGGCGAACCACTGAAGCAATGTAATATAGTTTCAGTGACCCGCCAAAGAAAACGAGAAGAAACGAGGAGAAACGGCACACGGCGGGTTTATTTAAGAGTGTGAGGGCCCCACGCTACCCTGTTCCTTGCCCCGAACGACGGGGAGTGCGGTTGGATCACCTAAACAAAAAAAAAAAACAAAAAAGAATTAAGAATGTTGTATACACAACTTGGCATTATTAGCAGAATATAAAAAAAATATATTAATATTATTTTTCATTTTAGTTTATTTCATTTTAGAAATAACGAGTCCTTTTAATACTGTCTTTTTTCTTTAAAATTACACCTTTTAAGTTCAGAATGTGACCACTTGTAATAAACATATTGCAGGCTCTCCTGACTCCACCTTCCTTCAATACATAACCGATTTCGTCTAAGTAGGTTAGTCTCGGGCTCCCCTTGTACCTACACGCTTCCACTTTCGCATTGTCTTCTTCTTAATCAGTCGTTCGTTTGGCATTCTTTCCACATGTCCGAACCATCGGAGCATTCCCTTTCGCATCTTTACACCAATACTCTCTTTCATACCTACTCGCTCTCTTACGACGTCCACAGATTCTACGCAGAGATCGCATTTCGACCGCATTGATTTTAGTGTCCGAATGCTCCGTTCACTCTATTTCCCGCATTCACTCTTCTCTCTACATCAGTGGTGTACCTTCCATCCCGACTGAATCCACATCCAAGATATACAAATTCATGCACTTGTTCTAGCACACTATTTCCTATTGCTAATCTAACATCTGTTCTGGCTTCTTCTCTTTCAAAAACCATTATTTTGATTTTGCTCACATTCACACGTAGGCCCCTTTTCTTACAATATTCTGCCATTACGTCTACTTGGGTTTGCAGGTCAGTCGCGGACTGCGCTAATAAAACCGCATCGTCTGCATATAGCAGATAGTTAACCACTAAGTGGCCCATCTACACTCCCACATTCATTTCATTTAACCTTTGTAGACATTTATCCAGATATATGAGAAACAGTCTGGCTGATAGAACGCAGCCTTGTTTAACGCCGATATTGACATTCAGCCAGGGTGACATTCCATCATCCAGCCGCACATAAGCTCTGCAGTCCGTGTAGTTGGACTGCACCGCTTGCAGCAGTCTACCGTTAATACCATACTCCGGCAAAATGTCCCAAGGTTCCTTTCGTACAACCGTGTCAAATGCTTTCTCCAAATCCACAAAACTACAGAAAACCCTCTTGCCTACAGCCAGATGCTTCTCTACAATGTTGCGCAGAGAAAACACTTGATCCATGCATCTCCTTCCACACCTGAAACCTCCTTGTGCCTCACACAAAAATTCATCAGACACCATCCTTATTCTCCTTTCAATAATCTTACCTTACACTTTGGCTGCCAAACTGCTCAAGCTTATGACTCTGTAGTTTGCAGTCATAACGTGAACCCTTGTTTTTAAACAAGGGCACGATGACTGCGCTTCTCCAGTCCTTGGAAACCATTCCTGAGCTCTAACATAAATTGAGAAGCATCAGGAAGGATTCCCAGAAACATGAGCCTCCAAGCTTGATCATCTCAGCAGACACCATATCAATACCCACTGCCTTACCATTTTTCAAACTTCTAATCGCCCATTCTACTTCGTCCATACTAATGTCATCAGAGAATGTCGCTACCGAATGCTGATATGTTAGACCACATGTGGCACCGGCATCACCCTGAACATCCGCATACATATCTCCAAAATATTCACTCCTTGCTTAACACATCGAGTGTTTGTTTAAGAATGTTTTCACCTTTAGACCTTATTTTATTCATTCTGAAAGCTGACCAACCACTCCGAGATTTCTTCACCTCCCTCCAGAAAAGTTTGGTGTTGCTCTCGAAGTTTTTGGTCAGCCTTTCTTCTACAATCATATTTGCTCTATCACGCTTCTCTTTCACTGTCATTCTTACGTTGCCGGTATATTTCTTTCTTCTGTGCGTTCATACTTGCACTCAGGTTCAAAGAAGATACATAGTCCAGCCACGCTTTCTTCTTTTGGTCTACGGAAGCTGCTACTTCCGTATCCCACCATGCATCACCTTTCATTTTCCTATGCTTCTTTGAGCATCCACATACTTCTTTCGCTGGATCTACTATACTATCTTTCAATACTCTCCAGCATTCTTCTATGTCAGATCCCGGCTGACTTGCCATTGTCAGCCGTTCACGGACACCCTCTACATACTTTGCTCTTACACTCTCTTCTTGCAACTTTTCAATCTTTAATCTTTCAAGCCCTCCGAAGTGGACACGCTCTCGCCAGTGTCTCCACTTTCTGAACAGACCACTAAATCTCGCAATAACGAGATAGTGGTCCGTGTCGACAGTGGGACCCTGTAGGCTCTTGTATCCAGAATTTTACTTCGGAGGCGACTGTCTACCAGAATTATCTTTCATGCTTCTCTGTTCATTCCTTCTCCATGTATACATATGGATGTCCTTATGTTGAAAAAATGTGTTTGATACAATAAGGTTTCTCTCCATATATACATCCGCAATGACCTGCATCGTTTACTCTCTTATCACAAAATGAACCAAGCACGTCCTCGAAGTCTGGACGCTTGGTCCCAACCCATCTATTCAATTCTCCGCCTATGATCACGCGTTCACTAGCTTCTGCCAAATCCAGAACTTTCCTAACATTATCCCAGAACTTCTCTAGATCCGATACCACCGAAGAGCCTACAGGAGCAAAAGCTGCGACCATGAAGACCCTGGTGACACCTAGTTTTATTCGGACCCATAGAAGTCTGGGATCGAACATTCCGTAGTCTACACCTGAGGCCAAGCGAGCGGACAGCAACACCCCCACTCCCATGCTGACCCATTCGCTCTGTGGTACACCAGACCACAGAGCTATCCCGCCACCAGGAAGATCACAGGCGTCGCTGCCCTTTCGCTTGGTCTCTGTTACACAGAGCACATCAAGCTGTCTGTCCGATATGACGGTTACCAGCTCGTGTAACTTACCTTCCACACCACCTCTTACATTCCATGTGCCTACTCGACACTCTGCTCCCCTCGACTCGCCAAACTGGGCAAGGCATGATGGGTGGCGGCCCCAATCGCCGCATCTGCCATTGTTCGTGCCGACGGGGGCTCTCAATCTCTGCCATTCTTCAACTACGACGATTCTCAGTTTACGCTCATTGACTGGAGCTACGATTCTTGATTTGACTCCGTGTTTTAACAAGTTGCAGATATGCTCTATACTAGTATTTGTCTCCATATACCGTTCGGTAGTGCGATAAAATGTGAAAACACGTCTACGAAGAATTCTGTAATCTCTTTGTAAGTTGTCCATTTCTGCGTATCTCAAGTGCCCTGGCAATATCTGTTCCTAATCACATTTGTCTTACGACCAACGCCATCTATCGGCAAGCATTACATGCAATGCATATCGTAAGACAAATGTGATTAGGAAATTGGGATGTTCCAAAGATCAGTAGGATAGCTCAGTGGCTTAGAGCACTTCCCCGGATTGGAAAAGACGTGGGTTCGATTCCCGCTCCTACAAAAAAACCCTTTTTCCTTATTCAAAAATAATTTATACTTAAGAAAGTAGCGAAGCATGTCAATTGCTAAAAAATAGATCTAAAATAGTAACGTTCAATTAATTTTCCTATTTAGAAAATTATGCCTTTTTTATATTCCGTAAATTTTCTAATTGACATTTTTGTGCTGCAAATTTCTTTAATTGCTCATCACATTGCCGACGAGGAATGTTCCGCCCATCTCTGAGATGGAAATAGGCGCGGCGATGTTGCGTATTCAAAAGAACACCGCCCCCGGGCCGGATGGGGTTCCCTTCCGAGTTCTGGCCCCGGTCCTCGACTACGAGCCTGGCGAGCCTGGCGTCCGGAACGGTTTCCTGAACGTTGGAAGAAAGGGAAACTCGTGCTCCTGCTGAAGCCGGGACGGCCTCCGGATTCAGTCGCGGCCTTTAGACCCATAGTGCTGCTGGACGATGCGGGTAAGCTGCTTGAGGATTCTCGCCGCCCATATCGTCCGGCACATTGTGGAGGTGGGCCCCGACCTGTCGGACGCTCAGTTCGGTTTTCGTTCGGGGCGTTCGACGGTCAACGCCATACTGCGTCTGAGGGCCGCGGCCACGGAGGCCGTCGCTCAACGAGGGGTGCTGTTGGAGGTGTCGTTGGACATCGCCAACGCATTTAACAGTGTGCCATTTAGCTGCCTCAGGGAGGCACTCAGATTCCACGCGGTGCCCGCTTACCTGAGACGGCTAGTGGCAGACTACCTCGAAGGCCGCAGTGTCCACTTCATAAGCCGGGAAGGGGACGCTGTGAGGAGGCCCATGTCGTGCGGTGTCCTACAGGGATCTGTCCTGGGGCCACTCCTTGTGGGATATCGGGTACGATTGGGTCCTGCGCGACCGGCTCCCCCCCCCGGGCTGAGCGTAATCTGTTACGCCGACGACACCCTGGTCACGGCATCTTCGAAGAGGCGGCGTACCTGGCCACCTCGGGTACAGCGCTGGTGGTCAGACGTATTGCGCTGGGGCTTAGGGAGGCCCTTAACAAGTCGGACTCTTTCATGGGCCTCGATGCGGACCACCCGCCAGCGCCTCGATTACCGTAAATGGTGTGGGGGTAAGAATCCAGGCCCACATAAAGTACCTGGGCCTGGTCCTTGACGGGCGGTGGCACTTTGATGAGCACTTCCGCCAGCTCAGGCGGAGGCTTGTCGACACGGCGTTCACCCTTGGGCGTCTAATGCCGAACTTGGGCGGACCCAGCATTGAGTGCCAACGGCTGTACGCGGGGGTGGTCCGGTCGATGGCACCCGCTCGCCGCGCCATCATCGCCCGTTGGAGGGTTCGGCTAGAGCGCCCCTACGGTCCGGAGACCAGCCCGAGGCGTCGATTTTAGAGGAATAGGCGGGGCGGCAGCATGGAGTCCTCACTTTCCGACTGGTAAAGTGCTGTCAAGGCACGGCTGCTTCGGCAAGTACCTGTCGGCCGCTAGGAGGGAGGAGACTCCCTGCTGCCACCACTGCGACTGCAGCGAGGACTCGGCGCAGCATACGCTCGAGTCGTGCCCGGCCTGGGCTGAGCAGCGCTGGAACCTCGCTGCAATCATCGGAAAGGAACTGTCGCTGCCGGCTGTTGTTCGAGCCATGGTCGGCGGCAACAGGTACCAGGGCACGTCCGCCGACTACGGGCGGGTGAGGGCGCACGGCGGGTTCACGGAGTACCTTATTATAAAGGCAGGTGTTAGTGGGTGAAAGCCCCATACTACCTCGCTGCTCGCTGTCTCCCCGGACAGCAGGGAGTGCGGTAGGTACATTTTATAAAAAAAAAATGCATTTAGTATTGTTAAAAACATCATCCCTTTGTAATGCCTAAACGCCCTTGATTTGGGCATTACAAAGTTCAGAAGTAGAGCAAAACATACAGTGTGGTGGTTAGGGAGGTCTACTCAGATAGAAAAATTAATTCAAAATTGCCCTCAGTGCAGAAGGAAGAAGGAACCACGAAGCAAATGCTCCATGGAAAATATAATAATTAAATATAACCAAATCCTTAACCAGACCTTGGCAAAAGGTAGGCATAGTAATAGTAATATGTGGTTGTTTTGTTTAAGTACCTATGTGGTTCTTTTCCTATAGATATTTTGATATAAAAAATGTGCCCATCTCTAAACATTTCATTATTCAATATTGAGACATTTTCTAAGTTTGGAACCTAACTACCTACCAGAATTAGTAAGAACTGAATCTGGAAATTAATTTAAAAATAAATTTAATAAGTTTGCCAAAGAAAATTATATTTGAGCATATTACCTATCCACAACACCTACCGCAGGTGCAAATTCTGCAGTGAAAATTGTAAAGAAGTTATTAAAAAAGAACTCTTATATATATTTAGGGCCTTTTAATCCATCCATCTATCAACCTTTCAACCTCCACTGCTGGACATTGGCCTCCCCAAGAGAACGCCACAACGAGCGGTCCCGTCATGGGGATAATGCCGTAATCGCCACGCTTGGCAGGCGGGTTGGCGATCGCAGTCATATTGTTAATACTCGAGAAAGTGCTGCTGCCCACTCCCCCGGTATTGCCTCAGTCGGCTCTTACCACTCCCGTGGGTAGAGAGGGGTGGGACAATTCTAAACCCGGTCCCACACGGCCCCACAGGGCCTTTTAATACATATAGAAACACTCCTTTAGATACAGGATTCAGCCCTGCAGAACTCATGTTTAAAAGGAAACTAAGGGATAATTTACCAAGGTTGCCAGATTCTTTAGATACAATTTATAAAAAGTAAAACAAAATTTGAGATAAAATATTTAAAAAAGAAGCATATACTTTACTATAATAAAAAACATAGAACAAAACAGTTACCTCAACTGTTTTGTTATGTAATGATAAAGCATGGGTAATAGATTTGAGGATGTAGGTATAGTGTTGTAGTTAGAAAGGTCCACAGCCTAGATCTTATCTAGTAACTACAGAAAGCGGAGTATATCATAGGAATTGTTGGCACTTGATTCCAGTTCCTCATGCTAACACAATAGCTTATTCAACAGAATTTGTAATAAATAAACCTCAGTTACCATAGAAAGTATCAGTCCCTGGTGTATCACCAACTGTACTCAAAGAAAATACATCAAATGTAATACAGGATAGTGAGCAGCAGCTTAATATTGATGAAAGTAATGTTGACCAAATAATCAGTGAACAGCAGCCCAGATGTAAAATTAAAGAATGATATTTCCTTAGAGGGAGACTCGTGGTCCTCAGATGTTAGAATCAAAAGCAAGTCAAAATGGTTAGACGAATATGTACAATACATTGATGTATATGTACTATATAACTCAATGGTACAATACAATTTTTTTTTGATAATTAATAATATGATTAAATAAAATTGTTCTTAGTATTATAAAATAAAACTATGTTTATGGAATCTATCGTGTTACTTGACATTATACTATCCCAACGTTTTGAATACATTACAGCATTCATGATCACGGGTAGACTTAGATGGTAGATGTCCAAGGCTTATAATAATATATTGGTTCAACGGATTTATCAACCCACAGTTATGATTTTACAAAATACTAAAAATAATGATTTTAAACACAAAGTGAAAAATGTGACATCGAAAATAACAATCAGGAGCTTTACCAATTCAGCAATCCTGGACGGTATCCAGAAGATGCAGGTTCATATCCTGCTCCTGACTGTTATTTTCGATTTCACATTTTTCACTTTGTATTTAATGTATAGTGCTAAGCATGTCAAATGCTAAAAATATATATAAAAATATCTAAATAATGATTTTACAAAATACTAAAAGTTATGATTTTACAAAATACTAAAAATTATGATTTTACAAAATACTAAAAATTAAGATTTAACAAAATTAAACACAAAGCGAAAAATGTGAAATCGAAAATAACAGTCACAAGCAGGATCCTGCTAATAAAATAGTGCTAATGCTAAGCATGTCAAATGCTAAAAATATATATAAAACTGTGGGTAGATGAAATCGTTGAAACAACATATCTTGGACGTCTACCGTGTAAGTCCACTCGTGATCTTGAATGCTGTACCCTTAGAACAATAACGCAGCGTTATTATTCTAAGGCTGTACCTACCTAAAATATTCGAAACGTCGGGATAGTAGAAAATCAAGTAAACGCGATAGATTCCGTAAACGTAGTTTTATTTCATAATGTGTATTCGCGTAAATATCAGAAAGTACCTATTGTTCTTGGTAAGCATTAGCAATAAAAAAAAGGGGAGGATGCTGAATGTTTCCGAACGTCACTAGAGTTTGACAGCTAAGAGTTAAAACTTAAAATAGCGCAATGTACCAGTAGTATAGTAGGAGTGTTCGCAACGGCTATTTATTAAAAACGTTAATATAACGCTATTTTTAAAACACCTATTATTTTTTAAGCTTCACATCGTGCGCTATTTGAGGTTACGTTATTTAATATAGCTATGTACGCGCGTTGAGCAGTTAACAATCTCAATAGATTACTGTCTACTAAGTGAATTGAAATTGTGATCTAAGATATATGTATTTAGATTCTGCCCACTGCTTCGTCTGCGTGGACTTCAGAATTGGGTCAATTCTTACTAATACACTTTATACACTAAAATGTCCATAACTACTGACCCAATGACATTTTTGATTAAATTTAAGTAGACTTTTAAAGATATTATCTAACCGAAAATTATTTACACTATACTACAACAAAATTTTATTTACAGTTTTATAATACACTAAACAAACAGACACAACAAACCAACACCACGAATAATTTAAAATCAAAAACTATAAGTACATCTAAACAAATAACGCGCGGCAATCGCTCAAAAACTCAGGATAATCATACATTATTCCAGCTTAAGCGAGTTATCCGTACTGATTGATTATTATCATCGTTCAAAAATATAACGAAATAAAATCAAATAACCAAACGATGTTTTAGATACTTAGATTATTATGCACGTTATTTTTTATAATTGACAGAAATATAGTTCATAAGTGGTAAAGTTAGAGCATAATTTCGCATGTGACGATGATATGAACGGGTCAGGGTCATTCCGTTCTTTCCCTTTCTTTCGCGGTATAACTGACTATTGCAGTTCAAGTGTGCACGTGACTTTGATGTTTTGTTAGTGTAGTGTGTCGTCGACGTCGTGGCATAGCGGTTGTGGTAGCGCTTATATAATATAAATAATCGAAAATAACGCTTGCCTGGTGAAATAAATAACGGGGCTATAGATTATTTATAAATAGCAAGTGATTTTATTAGTTATTTAATATAACGAACACTCCTGTAATTATAGTAGTCCTGTGACTGTTGTACTTAATGCACTCACACTCTTGAGTAATATTGTTCTGTGACCTAATGATTCTATTGTAATAACCCATTGAGATAATGTTTATTACATCAATGTAATAACCAGTTAATTAAAATTAGTAATCTTTATGAAAATACATAAAGAAGTTGCTAACTTGTTTCTTTTATAAGTAAATACTAGGTACATATAGATAGTGTCAAAACCCCTTCTATAATAAAAATACAAATCCATGATATTGATAAATTTTAAAATGTATTTGTATTGTAATAATTATATTCCGAAAATGACTGTGCAGCGCAACTTTATGAATCCATTTTAATAAGTAATGTTACCGTTCAGAATACGTGAATGACTCATTCACGTATTCGCTGATATGAAATAATGATACTTACCGATGATATGTGATATTCTTAGGGCTGTTTCGCCGATTTTTGTAGTTCCGGCACACTTTAATTACACACGTTGACATTTTAAAATGACACACTCGTAGATAGATTTACTTTTGTTCCGGGATGCAACCGTGTCAACTTACGTCGCGATTGACACTGAGACCATAGAGGTGAACGGTTAACCTCTATTATTCTATTATTTTGGAGATGGACGCAGTCACCATAGATGATACACTATAACTAGCGATAGATAAGCAACTCCAAAATAATATTAACTTTCCTGATAGATAAAATAATATCTATACTTGGAATAGATAATAATGCCACTTTGGATTTGGTTTCGGAGATTTTGTTCCGTGGCCACTAGATGGCGCTATGTATAATGTATGAAGCGCAGTGATAACACCGCTGCTAGATGGCGCTTTAGTAAATATTTTTGTTTTTGAAATTGCGTGATCCGTAAGTAATAAATTGATCACACAATAACTGAGCTCACACTTGATTAGGGATTTTGTAAACTGTTATTCAATTTTATAAAATTGTTGCATTTTAAATTATTTTTTGGAAATATTTAATGAAATAATGCGCCTCCATTGTGAAAAGCGCCATCTATATTATTTTCTAGACACTAAACTGCTAAGTTAGTATAGTACTGTTCCTGCACCACCAGACGCCGCAAAATAGCATAGCGATGGGCTGTAGCGGGTTATTTAGTTAGCGAAACGAATCTATATATCGAATGTCAATAGCGGTTTTTAAAACATTTTATTTCAGTAGCGAGCAATAGCGGGTTTTTGTTACCAGTAAACTAACGTGCACGCGAACGAGTGAGCGTTGCGATCAATATATCGGTTATAATATGACTATGTGTATTGAATCGTATCTACTATCTATATGCGAAATATTCATTGGATATATCGTTGAATGTATCTGAAAGTTTCAAATAAAATAATTTGACAGCAAATATAACTTTTATAGAATAGTTTAATTGGTTTGGGATATCTGATATTGTAGGTATCTATTTAATTCAATATCTATATCCATCCATCCATCCATCAGCCTTTCATCATCCACTGCTGGACATAGGCCTCCCCTAAGGGGGGTATTGCCATAATCACCACGCTTGGCAGGCGGGTTGGCGATCGCAGTGGATGATTTTAGTACACAGGGGAACGCTGCTGCCCGGTCCCCCGGTAATCCCTTAGTCGGCTTTTACGACTCCCATAGGAAGAGAAGGGGTGGAGCTATTCTTGATGCCGGCCCCACACGGCTAATATTATTATTAATTTTTTGATTGAAATTATTATTAATTATTATATATTATTAATTTAATATAATTATTTACACGATAATTTTAACACTTCGGTATGGTTGTAGCAGCGCAGGCATTGGTGGTGATGGCTGTCTTAGGTCCATTAACATTGAAATTTGAGTGGATGCCACCCTTTCGTAAGCCTCTAAATGTCGCTTGCGTAGATGACACTATGATTTTCCCTAGTTGTTTTGTAACTGTACAAATCACCACACAGTGTACACTTCGCCTTTTTGTCATAAGGCCCTTTTTAAAA
Organism: Leucoma salicis; assembly: GCA_948253155.1. NCBI lineage: Eukaryota > Metazoa > Arthropoda > Insecta > Lepidoptera > Erebidae > Leucoma > Leucoma salicis. Next base: position 4,871,393 of record OX411812.1, read on the forward strand.
AAGTCCCAGAGTACATTACAACGAGACATTGTAGTTTATTTACGTCTACTAAGTACTAATCTAAACAAACTACACTAACACTTTATGAATCTATATTTACATAGGTACTATATAGGTATACACTTAATTTTATTTTTTAAACTATCAAATTTAATATTTAAACTCAAAAGTAAGCGACGCGTCTATAATACACCTGTGGGTCTAGCCAAGTTGCATTCTATGATCGCTAACGCTAATAGAAAACTATTTAAATGTATGGGAATTTGACATCTCTAACATTAAGTCACGCGTGACTTAGCGTTACAGATATTGTGAAAGACTAAGATAAATATAGGTTCTTTATCCATGGTTAAAGATGTGATATTCGATAGCTGTTAGCCAAATAGCCACAAAGTTAACTGTTAGCTGCCGACAGCGATCGGATGTTACCGAACGTTCAACGTTGTGTGATTTGCGTTCGTGAAACGTTATAACGTAATTGAGTTATTAGCTGTTAGCATGTTATTGCAGTACGGCGAAACTATCTAACAGCTATTGTGCCGATAGCTAGTTTCAATAACCATTTGAGTTGCGCAACGATCATCGTACTACACACTATTTTTTTGTGAGCCAATGTACGGTATTTTCATTCCCCTGACTTTCCTCCTATTTTGGAGTTGCTTATCTATCGCTAGTTATAGTGTATCATCTATGGTTGTCATCACTACGTGTGTACCATACACATGTAGTCCATCCATCCATCAGCCTTTTATCGTCCACTGCTGGACATAGGCCTCCCCAAGAGAACGGTCCTGTGCCGCCTGCATCCAACGGCTGCCTGCGACTTTGACCAGGTCATCGGTCCACCTGGTGGGAGGCCGTCCTACACTGCGCCGTCCGTTACGCGGTCGCCACTCGAGAACCTTTCTTCCCCAACGGTTGTCGGTTCGTCGAGCGATGTGGCCTGCCCATTGCCACTTCAGCATGCTGACCCGGCGGGCTATGTCGGTCACTCCCGTTCTCCTACGGATTTCCGTAATACGGATCTTATCTCGTAGAGAGATCCCAAGCATAGCCCGCTCCATAGCACCCTGAGCGACTTTAAGTCTTGACATAAGGCCAACATTCAGAGACCACGCCTCTGTGCCGTAAGTCATCACTGGTAACACACACTGGTCGTAGACCTTCGTCTTCAGACACTGTGGAATATTGGACAAGAAGATCTCCCTCAGCTTCCCGAACGCTGCCCAGCCGAGCTGGATTCGTCGATCGACCTCTTTCTCTAAGTTGTGCCTACCTAACTGGACAGTTTGTCCCAGGTATACATAGTGGTCGACAACTTCGAGAAGCGAGCTCCCGACCAGAACCGGTGCTGAAATGACATGGATATTAGACATGACTTTCGTCTTGTCCATGTTCATTTTTAGACCCACTAGTCGGGAGACACGGCTGAGGTCGTTGAGCATGGTACCAAGGTCTTCCAGCGATTCTGCCATGACCACGATATCATCTGCAAATCGAAGGTGAGTGATGTATTCGCCATTTATGTTGATGTCTAATCCGGTCCAGTCCAAGAGCTTGAAAACATCTTCCAATGCAGTGGTGAAGAGTTTCGGGGACATGACGTCTCACTGTCTAACACCTTTCTGTAGTTGGATCGGTTTCGTGCTCTTGTCCTGAACTCGGACAGACATAGTGGCGTTTCTATACAAACACTTCAACACTTCGATGTATCGATAGTCAATTTGGCACCGCTGAAGGGATTGCAGCACCGCCCAAGTTTCGATCGAATCGAAGGCTTTCTCGTAGTCCACAAACGCTAGACACAGAGGCCGATTATACTCCTCGGTCTTCTGTATAATCTGGCGCAGCGTATGTATGTGGTCTACGGTACTATAGCCTTTTCGGAAACCGGCTTGTTCGGGAGGCTGGAAGTCGTCAAGCCTGCGCGTGAGTCGATTTGTAATGACCCTCGAGAACAACTTATAGACATGGCTCAAGAGCGAGATGGGTCTGTAATTCTTCAAGAGGGTTCTGTCACCTTTCTTGAAGAACAGCACCACCAAGCTCCTGGTCCACGATTCTGGAACGTCGCCCCCGAGAACGACGGAATTGAATAGCCTCTGAAGGGCTTTGAGGACCGGCTTTCCGCCTGCCCTCAGAAGCTCTATAGTAATTCCGTCGTCTCCCGGTGCCTTTCCGTCCTTTAGTTGTTTGAGAGCCATTCTGATCTCGTACAGGCTGACGTCCGGGATATCTTCGGTATAGTGCCGAGTTAGCTTGGATCTGGGCTCATGGACCAAGCTGACAACAGGGTTCTGGGATCTGTACAACTGTCCATAGAACTCGTGGACCTCTCTTAATAACTCATCTTTGGAAGAAACAACAGTACCATCATTGGTCTTCAGCTTGGTCAACTGGCTTTTCCCAACAGACAGACCTCTTGCGAACACTTTGGAACCTTGGTTCCGCTCTATCGCCTCTTTAATACGCAAGGTATTAAATCGGCGAATGTCTCGTCGCATAGACTTGGAGATCTGTCTGTTTAGTCGCCTCTGATTGGACCAATCAGCCGAAGACTGCACCGTCATTTCTGTCCGTGTCGCTATGAGCTTAAGAGTTTGGTCCGAAAGCTTTTGAGTCCTATTGACGCGACTGGTCTTAAAAAGGGTCGACCCGACCGCTTGTACAGTTTCCACGAACCTGTTGTTCATATCGTTCACTGAATCGCACTCGTCTAGGCATTGAAAGCGATTATGTAGTTCGAGCTGAAAGTTTTCGGGGTTCTGGTATTGAGCACGTGTTGGTCGGAGCGTAGACCTCATCAAGCGTGACCTCTCGACTTTCATATTTAGATTCAATATGCCTCTAACTAAGCGGTGATCACTCCCAGTTTTAATCCTGCTGATCACTGAGACATCATTGAATATGTGTCGTTTGTCCGTTAAGATGAAGTCGATCTCATTTTTCACTGAACCATCAGGGCTAATCCAGGTCTATTTTCGCTGGGGCTGTTTCCTGAAGAAGGAATTCATCATAAAGAGGCCTTCCTTCTCCAGAAAATCAGACAGCATCTGGCCCCTGTGGTTCCTCTGCCCAAATCCATATTGCCCCACCTTCAGCTCATCGTCTCTCTTTATGCCTAGTTTTGCGTTGAAATCTCCCATAACCACCGTGAAGTGACTTTTAGACGCGTGAATGGCTTTCGAGATGTCCTCGTAAAGGGCCTCCACTTCGTCGTCGGAATGTGTCGAGGTCGGTGCGTAAACCTGTATGACCTTCAGCGAATACCTTTTGGTTATTCTGAGTATAAGGTACGCTACCCTACTCGACACACTCTCAATATTCTCCACGTTACCTATGAGAGACTTGCGAACGATAAACCCGACACCACCCTGGGACTGTTGGTCGCCCTCCCGGTGGAAGAGCAAGTTACCCGACTGGAGGATTATCGTGCCCTCACCCTGTCTTCGCACTTCTGATAATCCTACAACGTCCCATCGGATCTTGCTCAGCTCCTCTTCCAGCGCGGTGATCCTCTCGTCAGTCCTCAGTGTCCTGACGTTGTGTGTTACCAGGGCCAGAAGTCGTTTCTGGTAGCCGGATCGCGACCGGAGATTCTTAGCACCCCCTGCTCCGCCGTTACCGGGCCCGCTACCGTTAGGCCACGGAATAGCGGAGCTGCCGTGACTGGGGGCCGGTGTGTGTGTGTGTGCACTCATATGGGGGAGTATTGCCATAATCGCCACGCTTGGCAGGCGGGTTGGCGATCGCAGTGAATGTTTTTAGTACACAGGGGAACGCTGCTGCCCGGTCCCCCGGTAATCCTTTAGTCGGCTTTTACGACTCCCATAGGAAGAGACGGGGTGGAGCTATTCTTAGTGCCGGCCCCACACGGCATACACACATGTAGTGATAACTAAAATTCAAGTATTTTAAATAAAAAAGTAGACCTTACAGCAGGGACTTCAATACAACAGAAAAAACTTGTAATAAAAAAAAAATATTTTAATTACTTATAGCAATAATAATTTATTCAACCCATGCGTTCTTCATACACACTGGCATATAATTCAAATGCAGTTATTTGTTGATCTTTAGGACTCCCTCAGCCCCAACGCCACATTGAAAAATCTCATTGATGTCCTTTACAGTCTGTAACAATCAATAAATAAAATTTATATTACAGAATGGCAGAAATAAATGTCATATACTAGATGACCCGGTGAATTTCATATCACCTACAATTTATTGCAACAGCGATTATGTCAATCCTAATCAATTTGCATCAGGTTAGAAATTATGTTTGCTTGTGGGATCTGCTATTAGTAGTCATAGGTAGCACACTCTTTTAAAATGAGGATCGTGCGAGGCACTCTTTTTATTAAGGGTGAATGAGAGGCTGCGGTGTTCTGTGTAAGTGTAGATGAGGGAAAGAGAAAGGTTATGTGACGTCGCTGTGTCGTTAATCGAAAACGAAAGGTGGCAATTAAACTTAAACGCTAACCCATTTACTTAGAGTAGTAAATAGACTCGACTGATCATGTTAAAAGTTTTGGATTCTTATTATTATTTTCCTTAGCGAAATAGGTTCAAAATCTTGACTTTGATTGACAATTGGCATGCTTAAAATTATTAGTTTTCTATTTTAATACACTTGATCGAAGCTTGCGCGACCTAAATTACAAAAGTGTTTCAAATGTTCTGTGGTCTTGTTGTGCAATATATGTAGATTATTTGTGTAGTGTGCTACCACATCAAAATAAAAAGAGTGAGTAACTCGAATCTGTCGAAGTGAGTAGCTACAAGTGTGCTACCACACGTGCTGAGTACCTACCACTAGCTTTTAGCTTCAGCAATAAATTGACTGCCAGTGTCAACTGTCATGTGATGGCTACTCATGTGCTACACACAGGACTATGTAAACTAGAGAGGCGATTCCCATGCAAAATTTCCAATTCAGAACTTTAACACAACTGTTTTATAGGTTTTCTTTATTTTTTTTTGTTAGTATTTCTCAAGGCAGGATATCAAATACACAATAATCAAATTCGGGGGCCTCGGTTACATAGACAATGAACTTGAATGTTTAATTAGAAAAATGTTAAGGAATTATAATAAATCATTATGGGCTACAAATTTGTAATTAAGATTAACATTTAATGACGTAATTTACATGGTAATCTTTGGTTACTATATAACTTATGTCACTAAATGTTAATCTTTTAACATATATCCCTACTAGTAATATAAATGCAAAAGTGAGTTCTATTATTTGTTAGCTTTCATACTGTAACTACTGACCCAATTATCTTGAAATTTTGCATGGAGCCGAGAAAAAGACATCACCTAATTTTGATCCCACATAAATTTATACACAAATAATGAATGACATATTTATATTCTAAAGTCCATGTGGATGTAGTCACTGGCATATTGTAGCATAATATTGTTTTCATAAATTCAATTGTAAGTGTATGCTTACCTATTAAATTGAGCTAAGTTACAATTCAGATTTGCCCATATATTTAGGCTTTAGCTCTTCTATTCTCTTTATGAAATCTGTCTTTTCAATACAACCGTCACAGACCTCGTCCCAATCATTTAAGATTTTTTTGAGATCTCGCACTTTTAGTTTCTTCAAATCAACATTGTTTAAGTCAATCTGTTTGTCAAATCTAAGGTCGCAAATCTGTGCATCCTTCTTTTTTAATTTCTCGCAGATTTTGTCTGCAGGCATCGACCAACTCAAAGGCTTAGACAACTCGCCCAAGATACCGGTAGCAGACTCTTCTAGACCACCTAAGTAGTAGCAAAATCTGTTCTCTTTATTTTTGGAGCCTTTACAGAACTTCTTGAACTCCGCTTCGATGAATTTGGGATTCTTCTTAACATCGTCTGATAACGTTGCAGCAAATTTCTCTACAGTTTTAATACATACTTCGCATTCGCCGTCCCTTAGTGCTAATGTAACATGAGCGATTAAGGCTAGGAATATTATATGAAATACACTTATTTTATACATTTTTCACTAGTATACGTTAACAAGATATGCTAATTTTAACTCTAGTTGCTACGTACACAGCAATTAAACAGATTTTAGACCATGAGATACGTGTATTTTACTTATATCGTCAATTCCATTCGTGGAAAATGTAAAACTGAATCAGATGCTAAAATGCGAAACGTTGACAGCTTTACTTGGCGAGTTCTGATTGGTGCACGTTACATTAGATTGGAGTTGTCAAGTTGTCCACGTGGGACAGTCAAAGATATTGAGGATATGTTCCGATGTACACTGCGAGCACTATCCAGTGCTTTTACAGGTGAGAAATTCGTTCTGTTATGAACTGACAGTATACTGCCACAGTATTTTTGAAGTGAAACTTCTTTAGAATCGTTGTGATTTCAAACCGGATGCAACGGAAAAAACGACAGGTAAGAGACACAAATACAAAAATGTGTAGGATGAAGCCAGGAAAGAATGAGACAGAAATATACATACTATTTTTTTGTAAATACATACATATAATAGATATAGAAGGGATAAAACAGATAGGATAGGAAGGATAATAAAGAGAGTATAGAAGGGATAAAACAGATAGGATAGGAAGGATAATAACGAGAGTATAGAAGGGATAAAACAGATAGGATAGGAAGGATAATAACGAGAGTATAGAAGGGATAAAACAGATGGGATAGGAAGGATAATAAGGAGAGTATAGAAGGGATAAAACAGATAGGATAGGAAGGATAATAACGAGAGTATAGAAGGGATAAAACCGATAGGATAGGAAGGATAATAACGAGAGTATAGAAGGGACAAAACAGATGGGATAGGAAGGATAGTAACGAGAGTATAGAAGGGATAAAACAGATAGGATAGGAAAGATAATAAGGAGAGTATAAAAGGGATAAAACAGATAGGATAGGAAGGATAATAAAGAGAGTATAGAAGAGATAAAACAGATAGGATAGGATCCTTCCTTAATAACGAGAGTATAGAAGGGATAAAACAGATAGGATAGGAAGGATAATAACGAGAGTATAGAAGGGATAAAACAGATGGGATAGGAAGGATATGCAGAAAACAAAAATTAAATGAATTTTAAAGCTCCATTAAATTTAATTAATGAGAGTTCATTTTGAGCTTGGTAAAAAATAATAAATCTTACATTTATCCTAATACTCCTGATACTCTATATCCATCTCAATCTGTTGTAGGCTACTTTTCAGAAGTTTCACTTCTGCCGTGTGTGAATTGCACACATATGGGGGATTTTTTTATTTGGTAGCTCTAATAGACTTAACAACTGGTAAACATTTTATCCCGCTACTATATCGGGAACCTGAGATATAGCCTAAAAACTAACTTTTAGCTGCGGCAAAGCCGCGGGCAAAGGCTACTTACTAATAAATTTATATGTAATTTATGAGATGATGATAAAAATTTACCATTTTAGGTTTTCCTCTAATCCAGATGCGAGATCGAAATGGGTGGATACTACGGGAAAACAACCCACGAAATACCCAAAATATGTTTCACGATATTTTGTTGATGTTTCACTATACCTACATAATAAGAAAATAGTGACATTGGGAGCAAAATCATTGCCAGGCATAGCTTTTGCGGTCTTTGTAACTTCAAATTTAAACTTGTAAGTTACGTATTTAGATATTTTTATATATATCTTTTAGCATTTGACATGCTTAGCACTATACATTAAACACAAAGTGAAAAATGTGAAATCGAAAACAACAGTCAGGAGCAGGATTTGAACCTGCATCTTCTGGATACCGTCCAGATGCTTTACCAATTCAGCTGAATTGAATGAAATGTGTTATCGAAATTAGCAGTCAGGAGCAATTGTCAGGATGGCTGAATTGGTAAAGCATCTGGACGGTATCCAGAAGATGCAGGTTCAAATCCTGCTCCTGACTGTTGTTTTCGATTTCACATTTTTCACTTTGTGTTTATTGTAAGTTAAGATTACAGCGGTAGCAGAGAAAAACTGATTTGCTTTATGTTCTTATTCAATTAGTTAAATTAGCGCTGGAAGGATGATAATTCTTTACTTATTTGACCCAGAAAAGAAAGAAAAGATAATTATATTGTATTATATTGTAATTTATTGTTGTATAGTATTATTTTATTAAATATAACTTATTATTATTTACCAGATGAGAGATCAAACAGAACGGCAATTAATGGAGCAGCAATATTTACCTTGCATCACGGCTCAAACTCTTGGTATTTCCCTACGTGATCGAATTCTTATTACGGAGATCCGTAGAACGTGAACACCCTGTAGCCAGCGAGGTGGCCAGGTGGCAGGGCGATGCCCATCTAGCTGCCCTGGCTGGTTGGAGGCCGCAGCTGGTGGCGTTCCGGGCCGGTCGTTGGACCGTAGGAGCGCTCCAGCCGGTGTTGGAAGAGTGGGCAGGGTGACGGCACGAAGTCCTTACCTTCCGACTGGTGCATATGCTGTTGGGGCACGGTTGCTTCGGCAGAAATCTGCACATAGTCGCAAGGAGGGAAGTGACTCCGGGCTGTCACGGGCTGCGACGAAAACACGGCGCGGCAAACGCTCGAGTCGGGCGCGGCTTGGGCCCAGCAGCGCAGTGAACTCGTTGCGGCAATAGGGGGGGAACTCTCAACAGGAATTGGGCTGCGGTCGCTGCCTTCTGCGAGGAGTTCGTCTCGCAGAAGGAAGCGGCGGAGAGGGCCCGAACGGCCGCCCAAGGCTGCGGATGGATGGACTGGGGAACGTCCGCCACCCACAAGACCTCCTGCGAAGATGCGATGCTCTGTGTGCGGATGCGTCGCTCAGTAGAGGGTTACCCGGAAAGGTGAGCCGCCGGCGGACCACTGAAGCATTGTAACACGGTTCCAGTGGCCCGCCAATACAGGCGGGGATACGGCACACGGCGCGTTTATTTAGTGGGTGAGGGCTCCAAACTACCCTGTACGTTGCTTCGAACGACGGGGTGTGTGGTTAAGAAAATTGCTACCCGCTTCAACAAAAAAAAAAAAGAAAAAAAAACCCCGTATGTGTGCAATTCACACACGGCAGAAGTGAAACTTCTGAAAAGTAGCCTACAACAGATTGAGATGGATATAAGAGTATCAGGAGTATTAGGATAAATGTAAGGTTTATTATTTTTTACCAAGCTTAAAATGAACTCTCATTAATTAAATTTAATGGAGCATTAAAATGCATTTAATTTTTGTTTTCTGCATATCCTTCCTATCCCATCTGTTTTATCCCTTCTGTACTTGACACAACCGAGTGTGCCGAGGTAATAGTAGGGGTTTGAGAATGAAATAAGATCGCCGAAAATGTAGGAAGACACACGTATACACGATTGCGTTGGACGGAAGCAGCGCTAGCGCAAACCTCTCAATAAAACTGTCCTCGGACGACTGACGGCCACACATCACCTGAGTAGCGATACAGCGCTGATGCGAACCCCGAGGGTCCGCCGCCCCCTCGCGCGCCGCTTCCCTCCATCGCAAATCGTTGCAGTTTTTATTAAATTCAAAATCAAGTAGGTACATAAAGTTAATAGGTATAGGTGCATATTTTAATAAAGTATCTTAGCCTATGACGTCATACGTCGTTAACATCCTCCCCCCTAGTGTCGTCACCACGACACTCATAATCGTTACATAATAATGGAACTACACGGGAAACTGAACGTTTTAATATACCACATCTTGTTCGTACGCTGACCACTCTGACTCTACCGTCAACGCCAGGATATACTGTCTCAATGATCCCTCTAGGCCAGACGTTACGCGGCATATTCGGATCGGCAATAACTACCAAGTCCCCAACCTTCAATTGCGCACCCTCACGATACCACTTGCTCCGAGGAAGTAAGCTGGGTAAAAACTCTTTCACCCATCTACTCCAAAATAGATCAGCTAACCGCTGAGCGATCCTCCACTGTTTTTTAAGATATAGATCACTATCGTCGAATAATCCCGGTACAGCTAAATTGGAAGAACATCCAATAAGAAAATGGTTTGGTGTCAAAGCTTCTCGAGTGTTTGGTTCTACAGAAACGTGAGTAAGGGGTCTACTATTAACAATGTTTTCTACCTCCGCTAAGAGAGTAACGAGCATCTCTTCCCTCGGCACTCTTTCCTTCAATACAACACGAAGAGCTGATTTAACAGTTTTAATTAATCGCTCCCATGCTCCTCCCATGTGTGGACTCATAGGCGGTATAAATCTCCAGTTGACACCCTTATTAAGAGCTTCAGATATGAGCGCGTCCCTATTCAATTCAAGAAAAGATTTCTTTAACTCGGTATCGGCGCCTCGCATATTCGTTCCGTTATCGGAAAACATCGTATGAGGCGACCCGCGGCGTGCCGACATACGGCGCAGTGCCATAATCAGTGAGTCGGCGGAGAGGCTAGTAGCGAGTTCGATGTGCACCGCGCGAACTGTTAAACAAGTGAACAGGACGCCGTACCTTTTCACTCTCTGCCTACCCGCTAACACCTCAATCGGTCCAAACAAATCTACACCACAGTTGGTAAAGGGTCTTTGGTGATGAGCCAGCCTTCCACTGGGAAGGTCACCTAGACGTGGTGGTATAGGTTTAGCTTTCCTAATTCGACATGATACTCATTTTGAGGCAACTGAACGGACGGTTGGTCTAAGGTTTAAAATCCAATATTTTTGGCGCAATTCATTTACTACCGTTTCGTTAAAAGAGTGTGCGGATCTTTCGTGATAGGCTTTAACAATCAATTTTGTCGTATGGTGAACCCCGTCTAGAATTATAGGATTTTTCATGTCTGAAACAACATCTATGGCGGCATTTATGCGACCACCAACCTTTAAAATACCATTATCACACAAAATGGGCGTTAAAGTACGCAAACGACAATTTTTTTGAATAGGCTTATTATTTTTAATTAGATTTATCTCTTCTCGAAAAGACTGTAGCTGTGAATGTTTTAATAACAAAAACTCGGCCCGCTTTAACAAGTTATCATTAAGTTCGTTAATTTTACGCCTTTTACATTTTTCTATAAATAATAGCACAGTAGCTGTAGTGCGTAGCAATCGCAACCAACTAGAAAAACGACGAGGATCAGGCACACAAACAGGTAAGTTATCAATACAAACGGTGAATACAGAGTGTTTTATTTCCAATATTTCGTCACTAATTTTTGCTTTAATTACAGGCTCCGACGGCCACTTAACACAGGGCTCATGCAAAAACAATGGTCCGCTAAACCATTCTGACTCTTTACATAAGTCATAGTCGTTATCTTTAGTAGCAATGTCAGCTATATTTAATTGCGTAGGTATATAATGCCAGTCCTGAATTTTCGTCAATTCGTCAATTTCTCCCAACCTATTAGCAATAAAAGTTTTATAAGTCTTATGTTGATTCCTAATCCAGTGTAAAACTACCATGGAATCACACCAATAATAAATACCATCAGGCTTTAAACGATGCTCCTTAACAATACTCTCAGCTAAACGACACGCTAATAAGGCAGCCTGTAGCTCGAGCCTTGGCACCGAAACCGATTTCATCGGTGCAAGTTTACATTTGCTAGCGATAACGCATACACGTACGTTTCCATTGCCGCATTGCCTCCTAAAGTACGCAACACAGGCATATGCACGCGGCGACGCATCGCAAAACATATGAAGCTGCAATGAAGTCTCTGTATCCCTGGGCAGCGGATTCATATAGTTACTATTACAATCTGAGAAATACCACCTAGGTATACGAATATTATTTAGTTGCTTAAGTTTACGCAACTCCATTTACATAGTGAAATAAATAACTCCTCAAAAATTTCCTCGTCCCATGTAATATTTAATTTCCACGTTTCTTGCATTATCAGTTTAGCTTTAATAGTAAAAGGATTAAGAAAGCCGTGAACATCGTAAATTGACATAATGATACGTAAAAGTTCTCGTTTCGTTGGTTTACGTTTTAAACTCAAGATATCATCGGGAATACGTTTAAGAGACACATCAAATCCGAATGCATCCTCTAAAGGAAACCATAGTAATCCTAAAGCGCGCTCAGGTTGTTTACCTAAATCAAACTTTATAGCTTTAACACTTAAGGTATCCCTTGGCATGTCACGCAAAACGTTAGGTTTGTTAGACGTCCAGTTACACATTAAAAAATTACCTTGTTTGTGAATGAATGAAATTTGTTGAATCATTTGCGAAGCTATATGTTCGCACTTAAAACTATCTATATAGTCATCCATGTATTGGTTACATTGTATGGCGCGGACTGCGTCTGGCATCCTATCTAAAAAACGTGAAGCATTTTTATTTTGATTCACATGTTGTGCAATAAAAGGAGAACAATTAGCACCAAAAATAAGTGACGTCATGGCGTATTGTTTAATAGATTTACCAGGCTCTCGCCACAGGAAACGCAGAGCACCCTGGTCCTCCTCTCTAATTTTTATTCTTAAAAACATATCTTTTATGTCACCCATAACACCTACGGGATATTCACGAAATCTGAACATAATACCATACAAGTTTTGTAACAAATCTGGTCCCTGTAAAAGGAAATCATTGAGACAGTAACCCGCGGTTTTACAAGCTGCATCAAACACTAATCTTAATTTGTTTTTATTTGGGTTATTTACCCCAAAGTGTGGCAAGTACCATACACGTTGCGACTTCTCTATCTCACTCAATTCACGTGCATAGCTATTGCTGAACAAATGCTGAACGCGATCACAATAGCGCGACGCATAACATGCGTCACGTGACATTTTCTTTTCTACGGCCTGCAGTCGGTTCATTGCAGTGAGATAAGAATTAGGCATGCGCGTGTCATCGTACTTCCATGGCAGACCCACGACCCACTGGCCGTCTATTAACAAAGCAGTATCATTTAAAATATTTATAGCTCTTAACTCGTCAAGATTTTGTCGTGGTCGATTATTTATACCAATAGAATCGAGAGAGAAAGAACGGCGAACAAAATTCTGTAAGTCTATATCAGCTAAAATATTATTTTTACTTTTACATAATGGAGAATCATTAGAATTAACGTCACATACATTGACATCGGATAACCCAATATTAAGAGAATTAGTGGATGTACAAACAAGATGACTCACCTTTTGATATAAGGCGCCGTGTACACACCATCCCAGTGGAGTCTCAGTAACATACGGCTCACCTATATTACCTTTAATACAGGTAAGAGACTCCATGAGGTGGTAATTATCTTGACCTATTAACAATCTAGGTTGTTCATTACACATACACATATTAAGATTCAATTTATTTATATAATCATAGTGACTAAAGTCCTTAATATATATTTGCTGCGAAGGTAAGTTCAATTCTTTCATTTTCCTTGCACGTAACGCGAACCTATTACCGTTGCCGTTAGCCACTTCGAACTCAACTATCTCAGTTTGACACGTTAACTCACTCGAGTTCCACGCACTGCGAACATGCATCGTACTACTACGCCCGTGTAGACCGACTTTATCCGCTACGTCACTAGATAATAAAGTGACTGTCGAGCCACTGTCTAATATTGCATGCACATGTACACCACCTAAAGGACCGTATACCGTTATCGCCACTATTTTTAATAACGCTTTACCGCACTTTTCACTATAGCTTTGATTTACCGATTCCGCATGTTCCGCGTCACTTTGGAGAACGGGTTCCGATTGAACCATGATGGAGGGCCTGCTCCAGTGCAGGAGACGGTGATGCGACTGACCGCATCCATCCACGTCGCAAGCGCCTGCAGGACAGGACTCAGGCTCCACATGAAGTACGTTAAGGCACTTGTAGCACAGCTTATGTGTTCGTGCATACCGCCATCGTTCTCTGCGAAGTGCGCGCTTGAACTTGGGGCACTTCTCCAAGTGGTGAACTCCCTTACGACAATATCCGCACGATGTTGTTCCATCACTGATGTGTAAAATCCGTTGGTGTGGTACGAGTATCTTACTGGGATCTTCCTTACGTTTTAATTGTGCGACGTTATAATGAACGTGGGTTATACCTGAGGACGTAGCCTTCTCAGCCTCCTGGTATAGGAAATCGGAAAGTAATTGTAGCCTTGGTGTCAACGTTTTTACATTATCGTGTACGTGGTCAGACCATTTACACATAAGTGTAGCGGGTAACTTGGATAGTAAGGTGCATAGCAGTTCAGGCGCGGCGAGATATTCTGGTCTGTTGATAGCTGTCGTTGCTGCCACGAAATTCTTCACTTTTATAGCAAAATTTACAATGTCGTTATGATATGCCATTGGTAATGATGGTATCTTTTTCAGTTGTGCCATTAAAGCCTGCATGATGCGGTTAGGGTTGCCGAAACGCAATTGCAGGGTATCGATTATTATTTGAGACTTAGTCGGACCTATGAGTAGTGCTGATACGGCTTCCTTCGCCTCCCCGCGTAGGCATTCTCTTAGACGCCAGACGTTCTCGCTTTCCGTATAACTGCACAACCGAGTGGACTCGTAGAAAGCTTCCTTGAAATGCAGCCATTCCAGTGGGTCACCGAAGTACAGTGGTAAATCCTTCGAGGTAGCCAACCTAGCCAGCAGCTTATTGGGTGATCGGTTCGAACCCGATGGTTGTTCTAGCCGACATAATGCTTCAGTAAGTCTCTCTATTCCAGTTATTTCACCTGGTTGACATTGGAATGGTATGTGTTCAGCGTGTTGCGCACGCTCGGACGGCGGACGCGGTGGCGCGGCGGGCGCCGCCATTTTGTTTTGCAATGTATCGTCACCGACGTTTGTGTCTACGTGGTGTTCCGTTATCATGGATTTGTCTAGCCAATCGTTCACCTTATTTTTAAATGAAGATATAATAGACTTACAGTTACGATTGTCATCTTCATCAAGTTCAGCTAGGTCTGCGGCTATCTTCTTCTCGATCAAATCTTTTTTGAGACGAGCTTGTAGCTTCTTTACTTCTGCTTGAGCTTCAACAATTTCCAACTGCGCTTTTGCCTTGGCTGCTTCATACTGTAGCAACTTACGTGCTGCGGAAGACGATGCGCGTGAGCTCGGCAGCCCATCCGATGGAGACTTTTCTCTCTTTTTTACATTTTCTGAGGTTGCCGTATTGCTGTCTATATTCTGAGCCCCCAAGACGCGTGACTGGCTTCGTGTTCTTACTCCGCGAGGCGTTTCAAACGACGACATTCTCTACAGTACGTTCTATTACCCGGCTGATTCCAACGATCCGGCCGAAGGACCACTCTGTACTTGACACAACCGAGTGTGCCGAGGTAATAGTAGGGGTTTGAGAATGAAATAAGAACGCCGAAAATGTAGGAAGACACACGTATACACGATTGCGTTGGACGGAAGCAGCGCTAGCGCAAACCTCTCAATAAAACTGTCCTCGGACGACTGACGGCCACACATCACCTGAGTAGCGATACAGCGCTGATGCGAACCCCGAGGGTCCGCCGCCCCCTCGCGCGCCGCTTCCCTCCATCGCAAATCGTTGCAGTTTTTATTAAATTCAAAATCAAGTAGGTACATAAAGTTAATAGGTATAGGTGCATATTTTAATAAAGTATCTTAGCCTATGACGTCATACGTCGTTAACACCTTCTATACTCTCGTTATTATCCTTCCTGTCCTATCTGTTTTATCCCTTCTATACTCTCGTTATTATCCTTCCTATCCTATCTGTTTTATCCCTTCTATACTCTCTTTATTATCCTTCCTATCCTATCTGTTTTATCCCTTCTATACTCTCGTTATTATCCTTCCTATCCTATCTGTTTTATCCCTTCTATATCTATTATATATATGTATTTACAAAAAAATAGTATGTATATTTCTGTCTCATTCTTTCCTGGCTTCATCCTACACATTTTTGTATTTGTGTCTCTTACCTGTCGTTTTTTCCGTTACATCCGGTTTGAAATCACAAAGATTCTAAAGAAGTTTCACTTCAAAAAGTTGCATCAAAATTCGTTCACTAGTTTTTGCGTGATGCGCGAACCGACAGACAGACAGACAAAAAATCTAAAAAAAAAGTTTTGTATTTAAACACGCCTATGTAGCCTAATACAGTCATTTTTTTCTCAAATATCTTAGATGTACAGACATAACTCTGTTACAGCTTTATAATATTACTAGCCCTTGCCAGCGGCTTCGCCGCAGCCAAAAGCTAGTTTTTCAGTTATATCTCAGGTTCCCGATATAGTAATGGGATAAAATGTGTACCAATTTTTAAGTCAAATCAAAGCCTTTGAAATAAAAAAAGTTGCATCAAAATCCATCCAGTGGTTCTTTTAAATAAATTCTAAAATAAATTCTAGTTTAAATAATTTTCTAGTTTTTCGATTATATCTCAGGTTCCCGATATAGTAGCGGAATAAAATATATACCAGTTTTTAAGTCTAATCAAGGCCTTTCAAATAAAAAAAATGCATCAAAATACGTTCAGTAGTTTTTGTGTGATGCGAGAACAAACAAACAGACAAACAGACAAAAATTCTAAAAAAAATTGTTTTGTATTTAGACACACCTATAAAGCCTATTACAGTATTTTTTTCTCAAATATCTTAAATGTACAGACACAGCTCTGTTACAGCTTTATAATAGTATATATAGATAGAAGTGAAAACTGGGCAAATTCAATTCGAATAAGGCAACACCGAAACAATTCTCAGTAACGGAAATTTAACTAGAAAACGTGTTTTCCGAGTGTATTTTAGTAGTATTAATAATTATTAATTTCGAGTAAAAAAAAGTCCATTTTATATCACTTTAAAGCATTCAATCATTAAATTATTTCATTTTCGACTACCTACATATGAATGAAATGTTACCGGTATTTTTTCGCTCGCTGTAGCTTTTGTAGCATACTACACTATTTTACAAGCACATTTTTCACGTATTTTTTGTTTCAACACATTGAATAACACGTAAATATCTGTTAAACCCGATTTTTTATAAAAATGTTCCATTATGTCAGTTGAATCGTGACAGACCACGAAGTACAGAAAAATTGCGGAGATGCCGCAAGGAAACTAGGTAGGTTATGTCGCCTTCAACTAGGTCAACGACGTCACAGTGGGCAGGGCCTAAGACCGTAGTTTCAAATGAACCGTCCCTGCGATCGGTTCACTCTTTTCTCACTTATATATAGGTGTTAAATTCTTTTAACAATGAAGTGCGTTGTTGATGGGTGTAAAAATTGCCCAGGAGCAAAATTAAAACAAGATGCCGTATCATTTCATGTGTAAGTCGTTTAAATTTATATATATTTATATTTTGAAATACATTTTCTTTGTTTCATTACAAAGAGACATCTGTCGTCGAAATGTACATTATACCTACAACTCCACAATATCGTCACTCTAATATTATAAAAGCATAATTATAAGAATTTTCGTCACAAATAAGTAAATTTAGCTTTTATAAAGGAAAATCCTTTATAAAATATAAATTATTTCAAAGATTTATTACTTAGTTACATGATATGTGAGAAAAAAATATTAAAGACTTAGATTAATTATTTATCTAGATAGGGTGTCACTCTTATAAACGTCATAAAAATCGGGCCGGAATTATTATGCTAGTGTGCGTGACAGCTGTCATTACGCTTATGTAATTTGTGTTTGTGTGCGTGCGTAATGATACTAGTTTCAGTGGTAGTATTAAATTATAGGAAAATTATATTATCATAGATTCAAGACATTCTTATACTACAAAATGTTTCCTAGGTATATGGTCAATTATCTCTTTCTATTTACTTTCATAATCTTAATATATGTATTATAAAACAATATATACTATTACATTATAACCTCTTCTTTAATATTATTATAACCCACGATAATTATAAATTTAAAAATGTAAACAATCTTCATCATTAAAATAAATAATAATATTACAAATAGTAATATTGTAATTAATTCCGAAAATGACGACTGTGCAGCTTTATGGATCCATTAAACATGCTAAATAAGTAATGATTCTATTACTCTCTACGTTAAAATATCATCAACATTGCAAGATTACGCGGGAAATTTAAGTTCATATACTGGTATCACATAAAAAATACGAACTAAAATTAATTTATTTTCGGAATATTCAAATGATTTATTTAGCCAGTTATTGTATGAAATAATGTTACTAACCGATGATAAGAGATATCTTTAGTGCTCATTTTCCAATTTTTGTAGTTTTGGCACACTTTAATTACACACGCTGACATTTTAAATGGCACACTATTGCTCCTGGATACGACCTTGTCAAGTGACGTCACGATTGACACTAACAGCGTTGGGGTGAAATGTTCACCCCAATTATTTTTGACCGTCACTGGAAACTTTCAATTGATAGAGCATCCTTTTCCGTCGATTTCTTACCAGTTTCAGTTTTCGGTACTTATATTGAATAATTCCGGCCCAGTGGCACCACCTGGCAGGTTGCAAGCCATTTTGTTTTCTTAAAAATGACGCTAGCAAAATTAACTCATTAGCGTTTCGTTTTCCGTCGAAGCACCTTGTGCTTAGGTGCTTTACTTTACAAAGATCACATCTTAATAGTTAATAGGTATATTATTTTAAGATAAGATATAATATTATATAAATGTGGTGAAATAATAAGTTGTAATACTTATTTGTGGTGAGTGATTTCAAAGTGTTTAGAATTTACGATTTATTTATTTTTTAACGGCTTTGGTCGTTCGATTAATTGTCCAAATATAAACTAATATAATACCAGGTTTAAAGTACTTTTAATTATTTTACAATAGCCTTTCATAATATTTTAATAATATAAAAACTGTAATTTATTTACAGTAATGAATAATAATAGTGAAATGGATTCTGTTCCACAAGCTGTAGCTGGTCCTAGCGGACTCTCTCGCAAACGTAATCGTAGCAGTTCTATTAGCAGCTGCTCCTCATCGAGCAGCAGCAGTTCTTTGAGTTCTACTGAGGACAAAGGCAAAAAACAGCGCCATAGTCATCGTTCGCGCCGTAGGAAAAATAAGTGCCGACGTTCTAAAAAGATGATGGAGAAATTGTTTAAAGAAATGGGTGAGTTGCGCAAGCATATTATATATCAAAAGGTTAACAATGTTTCCCACGATCATACATCATACCTTTCTGATGTTAGTGGAAAACTATATAAGCATCATGACATAGCCACCGAACAAGTCTCGCATGAGAATCAAACTCCTTGTTTTTCGATTCACATGTTCTCAATTTTGACATAACCAGAACCATTGATTCCGAGAACGTCCGATAGCTATTTAAAGATGCTGATTGATGCACAGTGCTTAGGCAGTACATCCTGGTCAGAGGTTAGATATGCTGATACGCAGAAGTTATACAATCATACTCCAGGGTTCATAGACCTTGAAGCAAATGATGAGGTAAAATCATATGAAACCTTACGTCACCTGGCACTTTCTGAAAAAGCATATATGCAGCTTTAACTTACTGTATTTTAAAACAGAAGGAAGCCTTACAAGATAGTGTACGTAATTTACTAGCTTGGGCTAATAATACTTCTACTATTGATATCGAAACCTTAAACAATAAAGTTAAAGGCTTATTCTTAAAAGGCAATCTGCACAAAATGTCTTCAGATCTTTTGAAAATAGTCTGCGGCCATCGGGCCGAAACTATTGAAATGCGTAGAGAAGCAATCATTAGCCAAATTCGAGACCCATTAGTTAAAGCAACGTTAAATAAGATACCGCCATCATCACACCATATTTTTAATCAAGAATCTTTTACGGCAGCCCTAGAAAAAGCCGGGGGGGTCCAAAAAGCCTTTTGGCCAGTAAAACCGGAAATTAAAAAACCATGCAATAGCCGCCTCTCGCGGGGGCAAGGCTTTCATAACCAAGTAGTTCCATCACGTGGAACTCGGTCCATTCGCGAATCAAATGCATACCATTTCTGCAATAACCCATCCTCGCGGGGTGGACACCAATGTGACAATTATGAAGGTCATTCGTCAGTCAAACGATATGACCAAAACTCTAATGGGAGAGCATCCCATCATAATAGAGGCTCGCGGCCTTACAGATCGAGTTACCGCGGAGGTTCCTATACCCAAAAGGGTTCGAGAGGGAACCACAAACACTATAAGCAATGACTCGCATTTTCGAGCGGGCCAGCTAACGTACTACCAGGCCCGATGGCAAGAAATGGGGGCACCAGTAATAGTTTTAAGATTACTTCGGGGCTATCAAATACCCTTCCTTCAGAAGCCACCTCTTGTATTTCCCAATTTGCACAGAGAATCGCTTCATACTCCTGTCTCGGCACAAATGACAGATATAATAAAGAAAATGAAGGCACAGGACATTTTAAAGGTGGCTCACCTATCGCCAAGCTTCATTTCCTCACTATTTCTGGTACCAAAGGCGGACGGATCAGCCCGGTTCATATTCAACCTCAAAACGCTAAACAATTATGTGCTGACAAATTCATTCCATTTGATAAATACGAGTATGTATCGGATACCAGATTTTCTTCAACCCCGAGACTGGATGTGCAAAATAGATTTGTCCCAGGCGTATTTCCACCTGAGAATAGCAAAATCGCACAGACGCTTCCTACGTCTTATATACAATCACGAGCTTCTCGAGATGACCTGCCTTCCATTCGGGTTAAGCACTGCCCCAAAAACATTCTCCATATTAACGAATTGGATTGCACAAATATTACGAGACAGGTGGTATGTAAGAATTGTAGTCTACTTGGACGATTACCTAGTAGTACATCAAGATGCACATATATTACGCGAGGATGTCAATCTTGCTGTTCGAACCATGCAGTATCTGGGCTGGGAGATAAATTTTGAAAAGTCCAAGCTTCATCCTCAAAAGAGCCTGGACTATTTAGGGATAAGATGGAATCCTTGGGCTAACCAAAAGTCCTTATCACAAGAAAAGACTGCCTCGATAATACAAAAAATAAGAATTTCTCTAGAAGAAAAAACAATAACCCTAAAAACTGTACAAAGGCTAGCAGGACTCCTCAACTTTGCCAGTTTTATAGTTCCACGAGGTCGACTCAATCATTGACAGTTGCTCTTATTCCTGCGTTCACTCCCAAAAGCGTCATCAAGAACCTTCAAAATACCGGAGAAAGTTGCAGACGAACTAAAGTGGTGGATACAGAATTGTCAGTTCTTAACACCTCTGCACTGAGTGTTCAGAGGATAACGATGTTTATGTAATGCTGATGGTTTATTTATTTATTTATATGGCACAGCTACAGAGAACAAACTGAATTACAATACATAAAACTCAGACTAAGAACTAGACGGAGCCACGGCGTGGCCGCACTTCAAACAGCAATATTTTTTTTAAATGTTGCCAGGTTGACAAATATTCAACAATGTTTGGGCAAATTAAACGATAGTTAGAATGAGGTCTGTAACTTGGTCGTAAATAAGAAACTCTTCGTAACAAATATTTTATTGAAAATCACAACGTTTATCAAAATAATTATTTAAAAGTAAATCTACCACCCCTTCTATTCATCCAACCGTCAGTCTTTAAACGTCCACTGCTGGACATTGGCCTCCCCGAGAGAGCACCAGAACTAGTGGGCTTGTACTGACTGCATCCAACGGCTCCCTGCAGCTTTGACCAAATATTTGGTCTATCTGGTGGGAGGCCATATTACACTGCGCTGTCCGATACGTGTTCGCCACTCAAGAACCTTTAGCTTATGACTACAGCAGTAGTCATAATCTAGAAGTGAGATTTACTTACAAAGTACAAAGACTTTAAAAGCTATGCTCCCAACGTTACTATTTTCTTATTATGTATAATGAAACATCAACAAAATATCGTGAAGCACATTTTGGGTATTTCGTGGGCTGCCTCGTTTTCCCGTAGCATCACCCATTTTGATCTCGCATCTGGATTAGACGAAAACCTAAAATGGGAATTTTTCATCATCATCTCATCAATTACATATAAATTTATTAGTAAAGTGAAAACTGGGAAAATGAAATTCGCAATAATTCCGTAGTAATAGAAATTTAGCTAGAAAACGTGTTTTGCGAGTGTATCTTAGTAGCAATTATTAATTTCGAGTAAAAAAGCCCATTTTATATCACTTTATAGCATTCAATCATTAAATTATTTCATTTTCGACTACATATGAATGAAATGTTATACCTGTATTTTTTCGCTCGCTGTAGCTTTTGTAGCATAGTACACTATTTTACAAGCACTATTATCACGTAGTCTTTTTCTCAAAACACTGATTTAACACGTAAATATAATGTAAAACCCAAATGTTTATACAAATGTTCGATTATGTCAGACAAAGCATTTTGACGAGACTTGTGTAGTTCACGAACTAAGAACTATTAGGAACTAGTTCCTGACACTGAACTAGAACGAACTATTCCGTAAGCTAGTTCGTATTCGGTCTTAGTTCATTGATAGCGGTAAGGAATATAGTTCGTATCTCGACTCAAGAAACATTTGTAAAAGGAACGAACTAATAGCATATAACATAAAATCTTGCTCTCTTTCTTTTCTAACTGACCTACTTATCTCTTTTATAAATATAATAATGTTTTTAAAAAAGAGATATTTTTATTTGTCGGTTGCTCCTTTCACACCGGAAAATCTAGCAGCGCTGCGCGAAAAACATCCTCCTGCTTCAACAAACTCCACCATACCTCCTGCACCTGATGCTAACTACAACATGCACATTTCCTCTAAAGACATTATTAATGCTATAAATTCTGTTCTGCTGGTGGTTTAGACTCATCACCTCAACATTTAAAAGACCTTATTGGTTGCGGCGGAGCAAGTGAACATTTAGTTTCCGCATTAACTGATCTCGTTAACTTTATGTTAATAGGTAAAGTCAATAGTAAGATTACAGAAATATTATACGGAGCAAATCTATTTGACCTATAGCTGTTGGCACCACTTACCGCCGTCTCACAGCCAAAATCTGCTGTAAAATCAAGTTCAACAGTCAACCGCCGTCTCACAGCCAAAATCTGCTGTAAATCTATTATAGATTCGTCGAAAATAGGAGAACCTAGGAGGCGAAGTGATCTCATTTCTATTATATTGATATTCGGAGCTATGCTGTTAAATACATTTTTAATAGAATCTTTTAAAGTGCATGTATCTGAAATGAAAAGTTCACACTTAGAAAAATTTAGAGGAAATGTGCATGTTGTAGTTAGCATCAGGTGCAGGAGGTATGGTGGAGTTTGTTGAAGCAGGAGGATGTTTTTCGCGCAGCGCTGCTAGATTTTCCGGTGTGAAAGGAGCAACTTTATCGCTGGAAAACAACAAAACGAGCGGCACCTCTTATATCTCCATCACTTAATTTATTTTGAATTAAGGAGTAGGGGATAGAAGAGGTGCGTTTAATTAATGGTATAGATGAGGTGGAATTATGAAATATCGTAACATTATGTCTATTGTTGAAGTTTTTTTTTAATTCTTTAAGTGAGTGATGAGTGATCTGAATGAATATGTGGGACGTGTAGAATTCGAAATGGAAAAGTTAGCAAAAGTTCCCAAGCCTGTTCAGAATTTTCTTTAATAACATTTGAAATATCTGTTGTGAGGCTTTGTGCTACTAAAATTCGTGCGCCACGTGGAATGTGCTTAAATGACTGCATAATGCTTAATGCTTTCATTGACAAATATTACTAATTGTATAGTAAAGGTCCCAAATTGGAACCTTGTGATATATCAGAATACGCATTAAATAGCAATGAATCGTAACCATATACCGTGACCAACTGGGTACGATTATTAAGGTACGACTCAAGCCAACGTAAAAGTGAGCCATGTATTCCTAGATGGTAAGCCTTACGACAAAGCACAACATGATTAATCCTGTCGAACGCCTTAGAAAAACCGGTATATAACGCATCAACTTATGTACGTCTATTGAAGCTTGAGTTTAGATAGTGAACAAATGATTCTCAAGAACGCTCGGCAACAAATGAGCCATGAGCTATCGTGCATGCTACTTTGCTATTATCACATTCTCCTCTATCTGTGAGAGTGCGGATTGGGAATCTTAGGTTATTCTGTCCAAAGATAACCGGGATTGACAATCCGTGGGTGAGTGGTGGGCTCTCCTCCTAAAATCCATTCTATAATAGTAACAATGGACTTCCGCCAAGTGTCGCCTCATTCAATTAATTATCTTAAACTCAGGAAAGTTAAAATAGCCTACTATAAGACACCGATTAGATGTAGCCAGAAGTACTCTTTCGCAGTTATTAATAAAGTCTAAGTAATATTCAAATGTTAAGTATGTGGGCAAGTTAATAGTGCCTATAATTAGTGTACAGTTCTTAAGGCGAATACTGATCCAGATATCTTCGACAAATGCCTGCAACTCAGAATGATGATGACTGGTGAGCAGTCTTATTAGTCTACAATAAGACTGAATTGAATATATCAGTACTTTTACTTTTCATACCTCTAATATTCGGACAATATATTGATAACGTATCCATAAAGAGTTTGAATTACTGTACATAGGATAATAATTACCGAAATCAACAAATACAGCTCAGCGTAACGTGTCCAATACTTGTAGATTCTTCAAATAAACGTGATGTCTTTTGCCAAAGCCTTTAAAAAAATTAAAAAAAAAAAATGATTATACAGCAATTTCGTATTTTAATAGGTAGTCTGTGGCAAACTTCAATGTCGTCAATTTTTGATTTGCTAGGATTTACGAAGTGATTGAAATCAAATTTAAATAATAGACTAATCATATTCCTTCGTTAAAATGGTCCTCGAAAGTACTATGATTTGTGTTGATAATAGTGACTATATGAGAAATGGAGATTTTCTTCCAACGAGGCTTCAAGCACAGCAAGATGCTGTAAACCTGGTATGTCATTCCAAAACACGATCAAATCCTGAAAATAATGTCGGTTTACTGACTTTAGCGAATGTGGAGGTCCTGGCCACATTAACGAGTGATGTTGGACGCATTATGTCTAAGCTACATAGGATTCAACCTAATGGAAATATCAATCTTCTGACTGGAATCAGAATCGCTCATTTAGCATTGAAACATCGTCAGGGAAAAAATCATAAAATGCGCATAGTCGTATTCGTCGGTTCTCCTGTTGAGTCTGATGAAAAAGAATTAGTCAAACTTGCTAAAAGGCTGAAGAAAGAGAAAGTAACCTGTGATGTAGTTTCATTTGGTGAAGATTCTGATAACAATCCTCTTTTAACGTCTTTTGTTAACACCTTAAATGGTAAAGATAATGTTAGTGGTGGCAGTCATCTTGTATCAGTGCCAGCTGGTGGTTGTGTGGTGCTCTCAGAAGCTTTAATATCTAGCCCACTAATTGGTGGTGATGGGGCAGGTCCATCTGGGTCAGGTCTATCACCGTTTGAATTTGGAGTTGATCCCAATGAAGACCCTGAACTTGCTCTTGCTTTACGTGTTTCAATGGAAGAGCAGAGGCAACGTCAAGAGGAAGAGTCCCGCAGGCAGCAGGTTAACACTGAAGGGGATGATAGCAAGGCTGGGGAAACTCAAAACACTGGCATGGAACGGGCTCTGGCAATGTCTTTAGGTCACGAAACTATGGAACTGTCTGAGGAAGAGCAGATTGCTCTTGCTATGCAAATGAGTATGCAACAGGAGACTCCTGCTGCTGAAGAAAGCATGGATGTATCAGAAGAGTATGCTGAAGTTATGAATGATCCTGCATTTCTTCAAAGTGTGTTGGAAAACCTACCTGGAGTGGACCCACAGAGTGAAGCCATCAGGAATGCCATGTCCACAATTAAGAAGGATAAAGATGAAAAGGATGACAAAGAACAGAAAGATAAAGACGGAAAGGGTAGTGGTAGTTCAAGCTCCAAATAAAACTACAGTTGTTTTTCAATTTTTTTATTGATACTTTATGCTCGTAAACTTTAACATAACACACAACATGTAGTGTCACCATTTATAAATAAATAAAAAGTTGCATTGTGATTTGTGGTGTTTATTTCCAAGAAATCCAGTTTAGCCCTTCTATTTTTTCATATTCTGAAACAATTGTTTAAAATTAGTACTATATTTACTAGAGAAAGAACACAGTCGAGAATCCAACTATATTATCCACGGCGGGCCTAATGATATATGGTAAGAACTTAATACCAAAGAAAAAAATGGTTCCAGTGGCAGCTTAAATAAAAACTTTTCTTGCTATCAAGATTTGAAGATGCTATCATTAAGATTAGTGTGCTCTAGACAAGAATGATGAGGAATAATTACAGCTAAATATTGTATTGTCATTTGGGATTATTATTGATTTTTGACTTGCTTAACTCATATAAAATATTATTAATCTCTAATTAATTGAGAAGAAAGAATTATACTACTTACTGGTTTCTTATTTTAAAAAGATGGTTATATGATTAAATTTCTTAAAACTTACTGGATTCATTCCAAAATTGTTTACTCTGAAACTTTTTTTTTATTGCCAGCAATTGTTGCTTTCTAAATTCTTCATCAAGTAGCCTGCGCTTTCGAGTATTCATAGGTGCTTTATTGGTTTCTGCCAACAGACAACATTCATTTGGTAATTTAGTTCAACTTTAATATTAAACAAAATTATTTAAAAATTCTATTACCTTGTGTGAAATTGGACTGGATCCACAATACAAAGCTCCTTAAAACAAAAAATATTCACTATAAATAATTCTAATATTTGGTAGCTCTTGAGAAGGCATAAGAATGCATGGCCAGCCCAGTTTTCACTAAAATAATAGAAATTAATATCACAACTGAAAAACATAAATATAAACAATTTATTAGCTTTACAACTGTTGCAATGCAATAATTTAGATAATTGTAATGACCTACATAAACCCAGCCCAGCATCTGCTAAAACCTCAACAAATGGGTATAATTTAGATGTGTTTAACCATTTAGTACACCCCTATCTTTATACAAACAATACAAATAGATTTATATCTACATAAGAAGTAGTTACCACTTTTGCCACATAATTTTCCATCAACATCTTCAACATTATTATTTAATAATAGAAATGAACTTTTTATATCTTCCAGTTGTGGCTTGTAACTTTTGATACTGCTACGCATCACAGCTGAAAAATAAATACTGGTGTTACATATTTTGTTATCTTAAAAAATATTTTTGAATAGTGTCTTTATTCTTCTTAAATTAAATTAATTGGCGCGGGTCTTATAAAACTAAAATGTGAGGTAGAGAAAACAGATCAAATTTCTCTTTTTTCACTATCACAAAAATTTGTTGTAGTAAAAAGACTAATCATGTCAATTGTACAATCACAGTAGGTGTAAAGGTGATTTTGAGGGAAGCTATAGGCTAACAAATATCACGATTCGGCCTTTCACACAAACTACACTGCAATATGTAAGATATAGATGGGGCTGTCTAAAAATTTGCAGTAGAAACCGCGGGACAAAGTTAGTGTGCATATAATTACAAAGTATCATCAACATCAGGGAAAACATTTTGAAGAAACTTTCATATATTAAGGCTTGTGAATATTTAGATATTTTTATATATATTTTTAGCATTTGACGTGCAGCACTATACATCAATTAAACACTTGTGAATGTTAACCATTTGCTTTGGTCTAGCGCCTTATGACATTCTTCCTCTCATTCTGAACAAGCCCTGGGACAGTAAAGGTGACCGAAATATAGAAAATGTCTTACTGCTTGTTCTTGTTGAATGAAAAGGTTCTTTATTTAAGGTTGATTTTGTCCTTAACTCGTTTAAAGCTGCACTTGGGTTCGGGTGGAAAGATTTTTTTGCTGTATCTGAAAAGAACAGGCACTACCATAACCAATCGTGATATAGTGTGAAAATTGAAAAGGTACAATTTCATGGACATAAAGTACACCCAAACTTAGAAAAAACTATTTATGGATCACATAGAGTTGTCCTGTGTGGCAATCGAACCCAAAACACTGGCGGAAGGTTGGTATCTAAACCACACCGCCATCGTTGCAGTTCGCGCTAATGTAGGTATTACCGGGAACACAGTCTTTGCGAGCTAGCCGAGAGGCCTCACGATCCAGCACTAGCATACGCTGTCGCAGTGAATTATAACCAGACGAAGACAACAAAAATGAATTAACCGCTTTACTTTCACAGGTTTTATTATTACATACATATTGTCACGACTTTTTCCCATAGGGGTAGGCAGAGACCAGGGACCACTTCTCTCCACTTGCTACGATCCTGACACACATCTTTCGCTTCATCTACTTTCATCAGCGCTTTCATGCATGCTCGTTGGTTTGAGTACTCTTAACCTGTGGTTTAAGAACGTCTCCGATCTGGTCAAAATACGTTCGCCTAGGATTATGTTAAAATTAATTCTATTATTATGTTTAAATAATTGTAGGTTTACCTTTGGCCTTTGACATCTTATTAGTGATAGACTGATTTCCTGATAATGCTGCTGGCTTTGAAACTGGAAAAAGAAAATTATTTAAACGCATTTTTTTGAACTTACCTATATGCAAAAGAACTGACTAATGAAAAACGAACTCACGTTTAGGACTAAAGGCGTTCTTCAATACTGGTATTTTAGTATTCGGCAACACAAGGGGGCTAGTATTCGTCGCCCGCAACTTGTTTTCCGATACAGTACTCTTGGTTGCTGTCCAAAACAAAACACCAAGTGCTATTACTGTATAAACCAATTTCCTCCACTTGGGGAAGAGAAGCGACACGCAGTATACTATTCGCCATTTTATTATGCTCTTTAATGCCTTAACAGCAATGTCTACTTTATGTAAACTTATTACTGAAATAGAATCAGGTGTTCACTTATTACAGTTTTGATCTATTATTTATATAGCGTGTCCTGATATTGTTTTTGGCGAAAAAAATGTACCTAACCGCACACCCCGTTGTTCGGGGCAACGAACAGGGTAGGTAGTGTGGGGCTCTCACCCACTAAATAAACCCGCCGTGTGCTGTCTCTCCGCCGGTATTGCCGGACCACTGGAACTCTGTGACATTACTTCAGTGGTACCTGATTGTTAGCCTGCTATTAATGGTTTGTAGTGTCAAGAGGTGTTAGGTGACAATGATATTATGTAGGGGAAGTCAGCTCAAAGCGGCTATAGGAGGCAAAGTGGCCACTCTTCTTATTTCAGATATTTATATTGATAGCACGTCGTCGTAGCCGATTCGTGACGTTCGGCAAGCGCGTGTCTTTAGTGACCAAAGTATTTTTATTAATATGTAATATTTTAATTGTAAAAAAATGCAAGGTAAGTTTAACTTGTTTTGGTTGAATTTGTTTGCCTGAAAATGCTTTTATTATATGGGTATGTTTCCTTATTCACCAGCTGTCGTTTGTGTAATATTTGTTCCAAAGTATGTTAAAAAATACGAGAGTAATTTAAAACACAATGACTGACAAAAGGTAAACAGCGGCACAATGACCAGTTCGCCCCGAGGCAAAAAGTAAAGTTCAATAAGAGACATAAAACTGATGCTGATAAAGAGAAAAGTGTTAAAGAACTTAAATAGAAATTTGTCTAATATTACACAAAATATTAATCGTTGCAAAAAACCTATAGGTAGGTACCTACTTACCTACAGTACCTACCTATGTGAGAAATAACTATTATAAAGAAAATAAGCCTAAAGCTCCTAGAAGTTTGATAACTGTGACTTAAGAATTATTAAGTTTATAAATAAAGTCTTAATAAAACAACGAAAGCAGTCTGTGACGAAATTTTTATTATTTTACAATAACAATGTAAAACTGCCATTTACTTTTATTTCTAGTATGGAAGATATAATTTTAAGCTATGATAAATTTCGTTTTGAAGACCAAATGGTTTTTTGATATAGGTAATTATTATATTTATTTCATCTAGCACAATATATTTTAGCAAATACATATATTATTTCTTGGTAACTTAAGCTGGCCACTTTGTCCGTACCCCCATGGCCGCTTTGGGCAACCTCTCGGGCAAAGCGGTTTTTATGGCGGGTCATCTAACATATAAAATTCTCGTGTCGCGGTGTTTGTCTCTCCTCCTCCGAAACGGCTTAACCGATTCTCATGAAATTTTGTGTTCATATTGGGTAGGTCTAAGAATCGGACAACATCTATTTTTCCTCCCTCTAAATGTTAAGGGTAGTCCAACCCTAAATTTTTATTTTTTTATTATTCATTAAAATATACGTTAAACCCTAAATTTTCAACCCTCTAAGATCAACCCCTATTTTTTATTTGTTAATTTTTTTGGCAATTTAACTTAATTTTTTTTGGCAAGATTTTTATTTTGTCATGACTTAGAATAAAAAATATTATAATCAATTTTATATTACTCTAAATTTTTCACCCCTCTACGACCAACCCCAATTTTTTATTGTTAACTATCAACTTTAATTTTATTTGCAAGATTTTCATTCTTATTTTGTCATGACTTAGAATAAAAAATTTTTTGTCACTCTCTATTTTCCACCCCTCTACGATCAACCCCTATTTTTCCAACACGATTTTTGTTTTTTGTATTTTTAATAATTTCCTTTAACTATGATTTTTTTCTCAATTCAATTTGATCTTCCGCCTTCACCGGTCGATAACTGATCAACTATCAATCGATCAGTTATTCCCGCTAGATGTCTACCGTTGTCACCTCTTACTCAGCAAACATCACGGAGTAAGGATGAGAACGAAGCCGGTCTCCTGTCTTACTCTTTTTTTGGTTTTATTTGTGTATTGATCGTAGCAGTCTGTTATACGTATTATTTTAATTTTTCTGTGCAACTCTCATGTTAATTTTACTCTCATCGTAAATTTATTATTAATTTCCAGTGCAATAATTATTTATTCGCAATTTATTAATAACTGATAAAGACAGTTTTAACTATTAGTTAATTAAGTGATCTCATGTAAATAAACACGTGTTTTGAGCTCCCGCCAACAACGGCCATTACCGTACCTCTATATGTATATTGTACTTAACATTTTTTGGAAATAGTTTTAAATCAAAACGAAAACGTTTACGTGTTCAATAAATATACCTGTTTTATTATTGTGAAATCAAATAATAAGCAAAAGAATACAATATTAATTCACTGTTTTTCACCAATACACTGATACGGACGGGCCTCGTGGCGTGGTCTCGTAGTGTAACCGACTTCCGTGCACGAGGTCGTGGGTTCGATTCACACTCAGGACAATTATTTGTGTGATGAACACAGATAATTGTACTGCGTCTGGGTGTTTTCTATCTATGATATGTATGTATTTACAAAAAAAAAGTAGTAATTATGTATTATATCCGTAATCTGGTACCCATAGCACAAGCGTTAAGCTTAGTTTGGGACCAGAGGACGTTGTGTAAATATTTATTTATAGAAGGATTTATTAATTATTAATAATTTAATTTATTTGAAGACAATTTTAATAAATATTCTTTTTACATTCAATAAAAAAATATTTGGGAATAAAGTACATCCTAAATAAAGCATACTTTATTATCTACAACGCTTTCGATTATAAGTAAATCCCCGCACACTTATAGTAGATAATTATTTTTAATGAACTAAAAAAATGTTTCCTAGAAATAATACACATGGCAAAACAACGTTTGCCGGGTCAGCTAGTAATTTTATAAATCACAGGCGCAATTTTAAATTTAGAAGAATTTTAACTATCACATAATAAAAATTTTATAAATTTATTTACCTATACCTACCTACTAGTAAAAATCACCTTCACAAAGCCTATAATTTCACAGACTTTTTAGATGCAAATTTCTTATACGTCCATGATACAAAGTTAAAGGTGGCTGCTTTGAGCTGAAGTCCCCTACTGCAGCAGGATGCAGCTCAAACTTGGCTATCCTTCTGCTGTTACTGGGTCTTTAAACGACGATTACCACTGGCCATTAGGAACGATTGCTAACTACCTCCTGCCACTATTGAAAAAAATTACTGTAGACACTTTCTAGGAAAATCTTTACCTAATTATTTAGATAAAGATATTAAAAAACAAATTGTATTGACAGTAGAAAAAGAGAGAGTTACTGCGAGGGGGATTCGAACCTGAGTTCCTTCTAATCCGGGGAAGTTTACGCTTACTAAAATAGTAAGTATATTTTGAATATTGAAGATAATAAATTAGTAGGTATTACTATTATTCGCGAAATTGATGAATAGATTCCTACGAATGCGAAGAGCGGCTCAGTAGTTAAGCAAAAAGCAATTTTGGGTAGGTATTCAATTCCATATAATAATTAGTTTCGTTACTTACGTATTCTGGTAGCTCCTAGTTCAGATTTCAACCCATAAGCGGGTGGAGATAAATTCCTGCCGTTCGAACCTATAAAGTAAACGTTGAGACGAATTAATCACCAATCAACTTAATAGATAGGTAGATACTTACCTACACCTACTAAAACATTATTTGGCTTACATGCTACTTTAAAATGAAGAATACCTTTTGGGTGAGATCCGATTTAAATAGGTCTATATTTTGTTCCAAGCTAAGCTCTATCTACTTGTAGACACCACATTTAAATCCATTTAGTAATTTTAGAGATGTGCTCTAACAAACAGAC
This sequence comes from Leucoma salicis, assembly GCA_948253155.1. Taxonomy (NCBI): domain Eukaryota; kingdom Metazoa; phylum Arthropoda; class Insecta; order Lepidoptera; family Erebidae; genus Leucoma; species Leucoma salicis. The sequence goes on from OX411812.1 coordinate 4,903,966, forward strand.
AGACAAAAAAATATAAAATCGTTGCTTTGTGTTTGGTTCTTTTCTGTTATCGTCTTCTCTCCATTTTGATACACGCGAGTACCGTGAGTGTACAGACATACCACCGGGTTTGCTCGATGAACGAGCCATGATAATTTTGTAAACAGTTCGAAATATGCATTTCGAAGAGTCAGAGGTGCGCACCGAGCCATGACCTCGTACTGGGGATTGAATTCGATAACACTGCCTTTGCAGTCCTTGTGGGTACCTATGCCTTATTTTTTTGTTAAGGCGGGAAGAAAGTTATCTAACCGGGGTAACGAACAGATTAGTGTGGGGCCCTCACCCACTAAATACCTAAACCCGCCGTTTGCCGTCTCCGCCTGTATTGGCGGGCCACTGGTACTGTGATACATTACTTCAGTGGTTTGTTGGCATGCCTAAGCGGATTACAATTTGTTCCTATGAAACCATGATTAAGAAGAACAGTGACATGGGAAAATATGGATACGAACTCACCCGAGGTCGGCGTGCATAGCGCATCGTTCCTGATAGTCAACTTTTTCGTGAAGCTTGTCACCAGGGGTTTGCCGTAAGCGTTGTAATAGTTATCTCGGGATACAGGAGTGGATAAAAGCATGCGGTTCATATAATTTGCTGAATAAAAAAATAACTAAGTTTATAACTATTTGGACACACAGCGTATTCGTACAATAACTTATAAGTATTTGTTTCACACATTCATTTGTCCCCAACAGCCATCACGCAAAAAAGGCGCATCTATGAGGTGGAGTTGCGGAAAATCAGCCCGCGTCTACATACATACATTGTCCAAATAATGAGGGTATATATATATATATTAATTTGTCCCCAACAATGAATGCAATGTGGGAACGAAGACGATCATTCGAATTACGGCGACGTGGTTCACCACCCGGCACGTCTCGTTTCCACGGGCGTGAAATGGGCAGTGTAATGCCGTTTTATGACATGTGGCATGCGTTGTTTCTGCCAGCTCGTCTGGGAAACAGGCATATGTAAGTAGGTGCACGTCTGTGTATGGTATTATGTTAATAAGAAGTATCCATTTCTAGTTTTCTAGCATAGATAAATGGTAGTCTATAAATGATTAAAGTCTGCTCACATTTTTTGCAGCTTTTTGTTAATGCATCAAGTACCTCTTGATTAGGATAAGGACGGGTAATTGTATTCAAAGTTTTCGATCGTGCTGGAAAAAAATAAGTACAAAATAATTAAGTACCACATCTTTAGTTCTGTTTTCATAACATTTATTACCTAAATTCTGCTTTCAGACTATATATCATCACTCATACCGATCAATCGACTGCCGCACACTAAGCTATCTAGTATCTATTCTGTGGCTATACCTTATGCTGCGAGATTTTATCAACATACTTAAGTACAAAAACATACCACAATTACTAGTACCCAGGTATTGAACAAGTAGGTAAATATGGACCGCACAAATAAATTGGGTGGTTATCAAGCCGAAAACGTCATGCTTTAAGACTTCAGACTCAGACTTGCAGAGACAGAAAGGTGGTGAGCAAGGAATTACACCGGTTCACACTCCAAACGGAACGGTAGAAAAAATACCTACCTTTGATTCACGTCCAATATATATATTATACTGTATCTGGGTGGTAGTGGTACCCTTAGGTGGAGCCCATTCATGCTGGGAGTAGCATTAAGGCTTAAAGAACTAAACAAACCATACACTCGAGCAAAAGAATATATACTCGACTAGAAGAAATAACAAAACTCAACAGGCAGGCTAATTTAACTCGCGATGGAGTAGGAACCAGCTTATCAGTCACGGGGGGTTACTCGGAGTAGGAGTAACGTACTCCTACCAGTCTGGGTGGGACCTATAGTCAAACTCCTAAGTCATTAGACTATATTATTAGATACAGACCCCAAAAGTTATTTTTTACACCCGTATCAAAAGTATCGCAAGGGATTTTTTTTTTAATGCATGTATTGGCAGACGAGCCACGGCCCTTCTGATGGTAACTGGTAACCGTCACTCATGGACTCAACTAACCGAAAGTATTGTCAAGCCGCTGCAATTGATATTACATCAATGGCCGCTGCTCAACATTTCACCGATATGAAATGAAAGAATAAACGGCTATTTCCTGCTACAACCAAAATGCAACAAACACATGGTTCTCCAACAGATCACAGTCACAGATCACAGAACAGTCTGGGTGTAGGTATTTTGTGCAAACACATTAACACAAAATACCTACACCCAGACTTAGAACAACGGACCACCATTTGGGAAGCGTACAAGCCGGTATCTAAGCCACTTCGCTATTATTTATAGTCTTCAATTCCCATATGTGTTTGCCATCATAAAAATACTTAATAAGCGTCTAGGAGAAAAAGAAATATTTTCTAACATATACTGTACTCACTCAAGAATAAGTTACTTACAGTCCACAACGGATCTCGAGGATGTCCGAGTAGTTGTTTTGGGGCGGTCCATCGTGTTCTTTGCAAGGTTAGGTGGTGCACTAGCACGGGCTATCAAACGTATAACAATGTAAGTAGTGTAAGTAATTGGCTAGCACATAACCTGATAGATATATGCCGGAATGAGAGACATTATGAAATAAAACTGCTTTTACAGGATCTAAGAGGATTGGTCACTAGTTCATGTACCTAGGTTGCTCTCCCGTGACCGTAATATCACAAAATAAAAATAAATAGGCTTGCCTTGGTATACCTATTTCATTTCACGGATATGCAATGAAAGAATGAACAGCTATCTCCCACTGTAAGCAAAAAACACCGAGGCGCTTCACAGTCGATCACACGAGAGACGGTAGTATCGATCCGCTCGGTCTAGATAACAGATGCGTACTACCATTTACCTCTTTTTTTTTGTTTAGGCGGGGAAAAATGTACCTAACCGCACACCCCGTCGTTCGGGGCAACGAACAGGGTAGTGTGGGGCCCGCACCCACTAAAGAAACCCGCCGTGTGCCGTCTCTCCACCTTTATTGGCGGGCCACCGGAACCATATTACATTCCTTCAGTGGTACTCCCATTTACCCCTACCACCTTTAAAAATATACATATAATTTACGTAAGTGTAATCCATCCATACATCAGTCTTTCATTGCCGTGTGGGGCCAGCTTTAGAATTGTCCCACCACTCTCCACCCATGGGAGTCGTAAGAGCCGACTGAGAGAATACCGAGGGAGTGGGCAGCAGCACTCCTGCGAGTATTAACAACATCCACTGCGATCGCCAACCCGCCTGCCAAGCGTAGCAATTACGGCACTATCCCCCATTTTTGGGGAGGCCTATGTCCAGCAGTGGACTTTAAAAGGCTGATGGATGACTGGCTGTCTGACTTTGCTGACTGCATCCGGCTCCCTGCGGCTTTGACCAGATCGTTGGCCCATCTGGTGGGGGCGGCACCTACGTCCTATGCTACGAAATCCAATGCGTGGTCGCAAGAGAACACGAGAATGTAAGTATAGGTTTTGCTTTTTTTTTACTATGTGGGTGGCAAACAAGCATACGGCCCACCTGATGGTAAGCGGCCACTGTAGTCTTTACCTAGATGCTAGAGGCAACACTAGAGGCATCATCTGCGCATTGCCAACTCTAAGTAAAGGGATAGGAGGTGGAGAGGATGTAGGATAGGGAAGGGGTTTGGCTCTCAGGCTCTCTCACTCACTATACGAAACACAACTGTAGTAGAAGGTACCTACCGTTGTTTCACATTGATCTTCTGTGAGAGGATGTAACTTACCCGAACGAGCCGGCCCATTCATACTACTGGGACAAGCAAGGATAAAAAATACAATTCCTACTCATAGTGTTAAGAGACATTATAAGTAGGAATTGTGTTATTTTTTTTTATTGGATTGTAGGCAAAGATTTTTTTACATTTACATGAAGTAGATGACGGAGCATCCTTTGGTGCTTTGTCTTTTAACCACGAGGTGGCCTCGTTGTACTGTTGTTTGTGTGGTGAATCTGAAAATATTTATACAATTATAACGATATGTTCACATGTGCTAGGGTAACTACACCACTATAGTCATTGCCCAGCATATAGTGATTGCCAACATTAAGTAATAACACACTTTTTACATCTTCTACAGGAACTAGTTCAAATTGAATGCGTTAGATGTCACTTATCTAGTTGAGATCTTTGACTGTAATCCTATCAACTACGTATGATGGACATGATGATGGTTGCTAACGTGCATTCACTGGCGGACGGTTAAGGCGGGAAAAAATGTAACTAACACCACACCCCGTCGTTTGGGGCAACGAACAGAGTAGTGTGGGGCCCTCACCCACTTAATAAACCCGCCGTATGCTGCCTCTCCGCCTGTAGCTATTGGCAGACCACTGGAACTGTGTGACATTACTTCAGGGTTATGTATTCATAAAATTTGGCGCCGCGACAAGTTTTGTTACAAGCTCACACGCCAGCAGTAAGTATTAAATATTCTACCGCTTCTTCATATCAATTCGTCCTCGCGCTAGTGGCGATGATAAGTTTACCATTTAAGAAACTTAAGTAAATCCCTAAAACTATGTCTACTGGTAGCCATTTGTACCGATACACCACTGATCTCCAAAGTATTGCGATTTGGTTGCAACATTTCGATTGATACTACGGTTATAATTCATAATTAGAAAATTGTAAAGGGGTTAAAAATTTATGCATTTTTTTATCAGGTTTTTTCTAAGCATGCTCGAATTTAAGTTAAAATGGGGTTGCTAAATTAGGACTTTAGGTTGGTAGCGGCATATCTGTGCCAATGGGATAACTAAGCTAGTGGCTGGTTTAAACGACCTTATTGTTTTAAAAGACAGCTTTTACGTACAAGAGAGGCTTCGCTTGTGAGTGGTAGCCGCAGATAAAGAGGAACTCCGGCTTCGTGTCTTGCCTATTACCCCTGTTATAGTCATGCCTCTTAATTCCTGTCGGAGCCCTATGATCAAATATCACACAGATAATACAGGGTGTAAATGACATCGTACCGATAATTACCATGGGTTCAGTACCTACTCGATGCTGATCTCCCAGGTAGGAGGAGGAAATTCGCATCGGTCTTTTCAAGAAAATCGGTTTTTTTTTTCTAATATTATTGATTGTATGAGGTGACACTTTGCGGCCATTGTTATTATTATAGAATGGATATTCTTTATTATAGACTCCTCCTAAAATATCCATTCTATAATATATTTTTTTTGTTTTTTCAAATTCGCATTCAGCGAGAAAAATTGGTAAGCTGTTCTATCTACAATCGATTTTAGGTATGTAATAAACCCATTAATCACCAATTTACTCCAAAAACTACAGTGGATTTAAACTTTTTTTTTGTTTAGGCGGGATAAAATGTGCCACACACCCCATTGTTCGGAGTAACGTACAATTCTAGATCTAGTGACTATGGGACTCGAACCCAAGAATTTCTGAAAGTCAATTCCGACCAACAGGTTCAGAGTAATGTATCTGCACACATACCTATATACGTAGGCATGTTTCATTAGATTAAGGATGTTAGGTAAAACTCATCACTCATCTTTAGTCTCGTTTTAATATATTCCATTTGCGATAACCCTGCTTACGATACCCTCTTACCGTTTTTTTTTTATTATACTACGTGAACGGCTTACCTCATGATAAGCGGTTACTGTAGTCTATAGACGCTAGTAACACCAGAATCATCACTAGTGTGTCGCCTTCTCCAATGAAATGGATATGAGTAGGTATAAGGAGAAGGTAGAGGGAGGGTTTGGGCCTCCGGCGCTCTCTCTCACCCTACGAAACACAACAGTAGGAGTATCTACCATTGTTTCACGCTGATCTTCAATGAGAGGGTGGTACTTCCCCGATCTAGCTGCCCCTTTTGTGCTCGAATAAATAAGGTTTTACCACTAAGTAAGCTTATTTTAATGGATCACTTACTGGAAGAGTTGCTCTCTCTGTAATGAGCTTTTGGCCCAGGCGCTGCGTTAGTAGGCTGACAATTGGAAGAGCAGTTCTTGGCCAATCGCTGGGATCTTTTAAGATTTGTCTCTAAGATATCAACAAATATATCGCTTTGTTATATATTTCAAAAGGTAGAAATCATTTTACTCTTGTATATACTTCGCAACATTCAAGATGTAATGCGTAGGTGTTTTTTATTACGCCAATACCCCAAGAGTAGTAAACTAGGAGATCGCCCAGTTGGTGGTAAGCGATTATGGTAGCCTATAAATGCTAAAAAGACCAAGAGTATGACTCAAGGGTTACCAGACCTACAGAGAAGCTCAGAAAGGAAGACAAGATGAGAAGGGCTATCGGTTATGTGATAATGATAAATCATAGACCAGTACTTATCTATGGTTACACCCGCTTCAATGTAACCTTGTAGGCAACCAGATTAAATACCCAATTTGATTTAAGTATCCAACAATTATGTCGTACGTATCCTACCGAGGTAGGATGAAGTAATGTTCGTGTTGCCGAGGTTTATTGGATTTCCATAATAAATGTTAGTGGCATCCATCAATACTTGCTTAGATTACTGGTGGCAGGTTTCGTCAACCTGTAGGTAGCTTATTCGCTAAAGAGCCATGAAGTATTTCGACATATTTGGGATAGGGATGTTCGGGAAAATGGGCGATCTTATGCTGTTTTCTTGAGCATAGTATAGGATCAGCAGCCAGCGACATCGAGCACATACCCAATAGAGAGGAAATGTTATTTACTTTATTTGATACCAATTCCGTCAAGTCACTGCGGCGGTCGCTGCACACGCAAGCAAGACGCATAGATACACGTCACTCAACACCATTTCAATTGTCCGGAATAACTTGAGCCTATTATTTATTGTTACTTATCGATGAAATGTGATTCCATCTCGATTTTGATTCCGGTCGATTTTTTTTATATTTTTCACACCACCGAATGTATAGCACGCAATTATGAAAGTGTTTGTAAAATCTTTCTGAATTTACACACGGGTCAGTTGTTGGTGCACTACCGTTTAGTACGAGCGAGAGTTGATATTTATTAGTGACAAAACACTGATCAGTTTCAGCGTTGGATGGCCCGTATCACCGCTCTATTGGGTATGCTCGATGGCCAGCGACAAGCGCTTCTGGTAGTGTCAGATCCATGAGCAGCGGTCGGCCCTTACAATGTGATGGAAGGCGACTCTTCTGGCGCAAATAAAAAAAAATAGTTACTTTGTGTCCATTAATTTTTAAATAATATACCAAACAATTATACAGTCGTTTTGGCATAAATGAGTGTAAATATATAAACCGTTCCTTCTGGGCCTCTTTTCCTGACTGCTGTGTGGTGTTTCAAAAAGTACAGTAGTCACAACGGATCTTTATGTATCTGATTTGGCTGCAAGACGTTGCGCAGTAGCTATTTTTGTGTCGCAAGGCATGTGCGTCTTCTACAGTTTACATTCGAAAAATGTTCGATTATAGTTTAACCATTGTATTCGATAATCATATTATTTATCGATCGTTCTAAAAGATGTGCTCTTCTTTGAATATAAAAATTATTAATGGAACCTAAATAATTAGATTTAAAACATTATGATCTCATTCGATTGTTTTGTTAATCAATAACATTTGAATTGGTAAGCACTAATTGTATGATTCCGTCACAATCCCCACTTCTTGCTCTGTGCCTAACTTCAGAGACACAAAGATCCGTTGTGACTACTATAATAATATGTAATTAATACATGAATGATAATAATGAAACCAAATATTACAACATTACAATATTTTATTTAAAACAGCTATATTATCGTCTGTATAAATAATGCATTCTATGCTATGTGAGCAGTCTAGCAGTTGTAAAAGCAAATTACGGCATATCCAACCATTTTATATCACTATATTCCTACATTCCTAGCCTTATCTCAAGCATCAACAAAGAAATGATGTCGGCTTCCGATCTGTTCCACCAGTATTTACATGGAAAGTCTACCATCTCAACTCCACGAACACCTAAGGGGACAACTGGCGAACTTAGAACAAGACCGGAGTCACATTTTTTATTCAAGCCTCTGGCAAGAACGACTGTCAGGATGTTAGGCCCCTAGCCCACGGGGACTTTTTATAGCGATGCAGTAGCGCGTTGACATCGCTTCTGTAGTGCGTTGCAAATGCGACTAACGCGCGTTAGTAGCGATGCTGTCGCGCGTTTAAGAAACGCAACAGCATCGCTACAAAAAGTCGCCGTGGGCGAGGGGCCTTATGTGACAGCCGGGATCCACTGCTTAACGCGCTTTCCAAAGCACAGAGAATATAAACTTTTAACAGATAGGCGTTACTTTTTGGTCACCCATCCGATGCCAGCCGAACTAAAGTTGCTTAAGTTTTATAATCGTTCGAGCGGCAAGTGCACAACCAAATCACGGCCTTCTCCTGTTTCGTTATACATATATACATACATATTAATTATCAATAATACATAGCTTTGTAAGCCTCTCAATTCCTTTTTAAAGTGGCATAATTATTTATATAATGCTTAGGACATTAAAAAAAATTAATACCTTTTATCTGATGTGAAATAATAACAGCAAACTTGTTTATTCATATTAAAATAGCTTAAGTTTTTCTTACAAGAAATTAAAATTTATTTTAAAATTAAAAGGGAAGAAAAGTGAAAATGAAAATGTAATAAAGTAAGGTTTTATTATCAAAAATGCAACAGGATTTTTTATTTGAAATTTACCTCTTGTAAGCCAATGACAATATAGCCCTATTTTTTTTAAACTATTTATAAATATTGTTTTTTAGAAGATATATTTTTAAAAATAAAGTAGGATATGCTCGAGATAAAACTATAATGACTCAATGGACTAATGTACCGCTAATTTGACATCACAAACAAACAGTAACATCACTAACCACTAAAACTGCTGTCCATTGACAAAATAAAAAAAATGTAAACGTCGTACACACATTATTATTTTTTGACAATAAACAACAGAATACCAAATAATGCAATCAAATTAAGGATGTTTGACATCTACTTGTGAACTGTCACATGAAACATTAAAAAAGAAAGTTGTATGTCTAATATGTATTACAATTGTTAAACCTTAATAAAACTTATTTTTAAAATGGTTGGTTTGGTATAAATGCCTCAATCTGTAGTGGAATACTAAACGATATAATCATAAAATGTACACAAAAATATCTATGGCAAACAACACCTTATAAGGTTTTTAATTCAAGTGACAGTTCAAGTCATAAACTATTCTATTGATACAGGTTAACCTTAGTCATTCTTCACAAATAAACTACTGACAGTAGATATAGTTAGATGCGTGTGGTCCGAGAAATTAAATGTCATTACAACTAAGAAAATAAATTAAGTTGGCAACATTTGACTTCAAACAAAATTAAAGGTTTATTTTATGGTTTCCCTGGCCAATTTGGTAGCTACCTTAGCTATCTTCACCCATCAGCCTTTCAGTACCCATCGCTGGATATAGACCTCTTCCAAGAGAGCGCCTATGAGCGAACTTGTGCCGCCTGTATCCAACAGCAGATTATCTACCTAATTATGTACGAGACTCGCCGAACAAAGTTATGTATGTTGGCTGGACTGTGTCATTGTGTGAGTGCTTCTGGTTCAAGTACTGTATTTTTGTCTACCTGTGCGAGTGTGTCTGACGCTTCAGTCTTTTCATTATCTATATGTGTTAGTGAGTCTATTAATTGTTCGCTTTTATTAATATCTAAGTTATTGTCACTCTGTATGTGTGTGTTACTAGAGGAATAATTCCTTGCACCTGGTGGCACGTTGATGGGAGGTTCCCTAGGCCTCTTAGAAGCATGCGTTACTGGAGAAGACGTCCTCTTCTCACGGCCTCGTTGTCGCTGGGCCGCCCTCATTTCCATCTCGACGCAGTGTTCGGCGAACATCAGTTGTAATGGCGCGTACATGTGAGGCAGCAGTTCCAAGTCGTTCATTGTTACCTGTGTACAAATATACGTCATATAAAGTGCTGAAAGGTTTCACAGTTCACACCAAACAGAAATCTCAATATATTTTTTTAATTCTTGTAATTTATTTTAGACTGTTCTTCGTCCTCGGCTCAGTTTCTGATCTTTGTAATACAACCGAACCAAATGTTAGATGTTCATCGCCTTTCGGTCAAAAATCCTTCCTTAGTGCTTACCTACTGTATCAAATTGGGCTGTTGTTGTTTATTTGTTTACAAAATCTTCGTCTATTATAATCATCACGAAGTTACTGAGTATTTTACTCCAGAAATTAATAAGTTCCATACTTCCGAAAGTTGTCTGAATAAATTATTCATAAAACGCGATAGATGCTATAAACATAATTTAATTTCAATGCACATTATATAATTGCATTACAATTATAAGCCAAGACAGTTTTTAATATTTTAAGAAATTTTTATATATGAATCCACAATTAAAAAGACATAATTAAAAAACCTAAAAAAAACTTTATTGTGGTACATAAAATACCCATTTTAAATGATTAAATGCATTATTGTTATCAAAACAAGTAGATAACACAAGAGAGATCATTACAATTTCCTAACATTGTTTATTGGATTGTTGTGTTACCCATTAAATCTAGATCCAGACCCCGCCCAGTGATACTCAAGCCATTATAATGACATATTATTTATCAAAATCGGTTGAGCCTTTGAGTATAAGCGGACATAGCAACTGACATACGAGCTTACAAGTCAAAGCTTTTTGGGCATCACCATAGTCGGGTAATAAATAACTAATCGGGCTTATACTAAACATAAAAAAACGTTTCTACTTTTCTGCCATTTGGCCAATATGTATTTGACAAAGAGGAGTAGTGCAATGAAATATAAAGACTCTTTGGTCACATAGGCTTTCTACCTTCAAACAAATTCTAAATGTACAAACCTGCATGTTATCAAAGGCGATGCCCACAGAATGGTTATCATGAAGTATATTCGCATTGAGCCGCGGCAAACGTGCGTATCGTTGGCTGAAATGCGTCAGTACTGTGTACCGCGCGTTCATCTGTCGTCCGATATCAATGGCCTGCGTTGTAGTCGAGTGCATCTTAATGCGAGCCTCTACTGCCAATTCATCCTCCATCGTGGCTTCGTGGATGAGGAGGGTTGAGTTTTCACCTGAAGACAAAGAACCCATATTAATTATGTGAACTCCGAAACTACTCATCCGATCGTAAGGTTTTTTAATCAAATATGTGATTTAATATAACTTAAATTAAGGGATGGTTTTCATACTGATTATTTACATTTTTACTAAAAAAATTACGATTTTTATAATCGGAGAGGGATTCCGGAGGAAGAACCTGAGATATAGCCTTTTAAATATTCCAATATAATTGTATAATAATTGAACGAATGATGTTTGCCTCGGCAACACGTGGCCGGGTCTACTATTTTAGGTACACTTGTATTTAACTATTCCGTACGTGTATATGCGCACTTAACTCTTCTTAAACGGCTGGATAAAATTTGATGATTTTTTGGTTTGTTTGAGGGTATCTGAATAGTTTACATTTGCAATTGCATTTTAGGAATGAAATATTTATTACCAATTTTGACAAGTTCCTCGCAGGGTACCGTGTCACCGGAATACGTGAGCTTGTAATGCTGGTTCACTTGTATGGCGACCCCGAACGCGTTGGGGCAGTGGGCTACAAGGCACGTCTGTATAGCCTGAACGCCCATAGCCGACAGCACGGCTGCAGTTAGGTCCGCGTTCGGTGTCGTTGCTTCAGTGAGCTGCAACAGCCATAGTGTTTCTAGTTTAAACTATCCTTTAATTATTGTAGATCTATTTCCTTTAGCAATTGACATGCTCCGCTACTTTTTAAAGTACAAATTATTTGTGAATAAAGAAAAAGAGATTTTTAGTAGGAGCGGGAATCGAAACCGCATCTTTTTTTCCAATCCGGGGAAGTACTCTAAACCACTAAGCTATCCTACTGATCTTTCGATCATCTCAATTTCTCAATCACAGTTACGACTAAGAAATTAAGATGATCGATAGATAGCTCTCATAGCGGCATTCTCTAAGGATAAAAGAATCGGCACTATATCAATCATGTAAGAAACCTTAGTGACACCACCTCATTTCATTTTAGGGTAGTAAGGAAGTGAAATCTCAATAATTAAAAAAATCAATTATCATTAAATAATATATTAATATATCTTAAGTTAGCTCAATTTTTTTAAGTTATTCAAAAATAATAAATATCTTTTTATACTTACCAAATTTTGATTAGCTATAAGCGTATAGTCAGTCTTGATGCGCTCGAACTGATGGTCGTAGAGGTTGAGCCAAGCGACGATCTGCCCCGGGGCAAGCAGGAACACGGGCACGTACTGCTGGTCTGTCACCTCCTCGAAGGCTAGACGGCGGGCTTGAAGAACGCCGATAAGTCCTGGACAATATAATATATAGTAGGTAGTAATAATATAATAATGGACTCCACTCTCCAGACCGATTCTCGATCACAGCGATTAGTCAAATATGCCGTGTGGGGTCGGCTTTAGAATTGTCCCACCCCTCTCTACCCACGGGAGTCGTAAGAGCCGACTGAGGGAATACCGGGGGAGTGGGCAGCAGCACTCCCTCGAGTGTTAACAACATCCACTGCGATCGCCAACCCGCCTGCCAAGTGTGACAATTACGGCATTATCCCCCATGACGGGACCGCGCGTTGTGGCGTTCTCTTGGGGAGGCCTGTCCAGCAGTGGACGTTGAAAGGCTGATGGATGGATGGATGGATGGATTAGTCAACGGACACTAGCTAGTATGAGCATGTGCAGAAACACAAGTGCACTCTCGGTTTCCTTCCTCTCATGGTTCGTTGGGACGGCATTCCGACACAACGGAGAGTTCAGACGCAAGATCTTCACTCCGAGCTACTGAGATTTATTTTTAAATTAAAATTTATAGCTTTCTGCTGGTGACCAGGATTCGAACACGATACCAGAATGTGCGTATAAAACACCACTATATCGAATCGCTTTATAAACTAATTTATTATTTGTGAAAGTGGAAAAAGAGTGCTTTACTGCGAGCAGGATTCGAATCTCCGTCCCTGCGAGTCGTAAACAAATATGAAGTGGAGATTGTGGGTCACCCTTAGGTGACTGCGATAGCTTAGCGGTCCAGAGCGCAGGATTCGAACCTGCATCCCATCCAATTGGGGCGAATGAGAGCCTTACACGACCTACCCTGCTACATCGCAGGATAATACAATGCGTAGATATGGATTGTCTTTGGAGAACGATATACTTACCAATGTGATGGTCAGCGTGTAAGTGCGATATGTAAATAGCTTTAATGGTCCGGAGGAACGAGTTGACTTTCTTTGCTCCGTAAAATCGCACCAACTGGCTGAATGTTCCCTCGCCGCAGTCCATAAGAATAGAGTGGTTCTCGCTAAAAAATAAAAATGATTGCTAATTAGCGAGCCACAGAGCCACAGTTAGCATACTACAGCGTAAAATCAGATGAATTAGGGGAGCAGTTTCTATTTTATTTTGCTTCTGATATTTTTTACCTTTTTAGATAATAGATTTACAAGGTAATCGTACAGGTATCGTATATCAAAATGTTTTTTTTATTGCTTGTAGTGGCAGACGAGCCACGGCCCATCTGATGGTAAATCGCTCATGGACTCAACTATACCGAGAGTATAGTCAAGCCGCTGCTCACAATTTCATTTCACAGATATGAAATGAAATAATAAACGGCGCCTCCTGCTACAGCCAAAACGCAACGTTGTGCTTCATGGCCGGTCACACGGGAAATGGTGGTACCAACACGCTCGGACTCGATACCAAGTGAGTACTACCACTTGGTACCCAGCCCTACCACCAGTAATGCAATGAATGATAATTGCTTACTTCCTTTAGTCGCCTAATACGACACCCGTGGGAAATAATGGTGTGGTGACACTTGTATTCTTGGTCCTGGATCCTTGGTCTTGGTTGAATAATATGTCAGTGTGGTGACGGACTAAGAATACAAGTCTCACTACCCCATTCTTTCCCACTGGTGGACTGGTGGTAGGGCTGGGTACCAAGTGGGAGTACTCACTTGGTATCGGGCCTTAACGGGTCGGTACCACCGTCTCCTGTGTGACCGGTCATGAAGCACGTCAGTGTGTTTTGGCCGTAGCAGAAAATAGCCGTTTATTCTATCATTTCACATCTGAGAAATGAAATGGTGGGCAGCGGCTTGACAATACTCTCAGTACTCAGACCGTGGCTCGTCTGCCCTTACATGCAATATAATAATAATAATAATAATGTCTATTTTATATTACTCCATATCTTGACATGAAATAATATTATATGTATATTTATCCATTTTTAGAACAATCTTTATGCCAAACCAAAGTCCATACATATTTAGAAAAGAGTACCTACTTATTTTATTCGTAATAAAACCTCAACATAACAATAATTAGTGTACTGAATAAATAAAGATTTTTTTAGACTTAAAAGAAAAATACTTTTAAATGAAGAATAAAAAAGACCTGGGCCCGTAGAATGTAACTCACAAAATCGTATTAATTGACATCGTATCGTTTCAATTGTGATTGGTAGAGAAACCGACGCGTGATGTCGCAATAATCCCTCGGCCAATCACGGTGATCTCTCAACCAATCACGATGACACGATACATAGACTAACGATGGAGATAAAATACACAACTACTCACTCAACTTGTACCACAATAGCACTAGTATTCCTCGTCTTGCTCGGTATACTGGAACCGGTGCCAAGAAACACGACCTTGGGGAACTCCTTAACGTCGCTACTGGCGTATCTCATGCCATCCACGAGGCGGCGAAACTGCTGCAGACTTTCGGCGAACCCATCCACGTCCATTGTTTCCTGGATGTAGTCTTGTATGTGGAGCTTCGGTTCTGCTGATCTGACAATGGAAAAGTAGTCTGAAAAAAGTAGCCTGGAAGGAAGTGTTGGTTTTCTTCATATTCTGAAAATAATTTGGCGAAAAGCAATCTGTTAGATATCCTATATCAGAAGTTGCGTGTCAGAAACGGGAGGAGCTTAGGGATATTTTATATTATTGCTGTCTGGGTATGAGACGTGGGGGTTACCAAGAACATCTCGCATCAATCCAGCTTTTCATTAACCAATGCATCCACAAAATCCTTTGCTAGTACGGGCCTGCCAAAATCTCCACAAATTGTAGAAAAGAAAAAAGCAATTTTGATAGCATTAGCGTCTAAGTAAATTAATCCACTGTAACGTAATGCCGAACACACTTGCTCGAAGTAACGCACACATGCTATTTTATGGATGGGATTATATTATTACTTCCATTCTGAAGGTCGAGGAACCCTGGACAATTGAGAACAATGGCATTGGAATAATTAATAAACGAACCTGTCAAGCTCCTTCTTGGGTCTCAGGTGGAACATCGTAAGGGTGCGTCCCGCTATCAACTCTAGTTTGATGGCCGAGTCCGCGTCGTCCATTATTAGCTGCCCGTCGCCCTTGCACGACCCCTCCAAGTTTATAATGTTCTGGAACTGGGCGAGCGCTATCTAAAAATTATTGTTTATGATCGGACCAACACCACATGCAAAGCTAAAGTAATTGTTATTGTAAGCATAAAAAGCTTAACAAATAGGAACATTAAGCAAGTAAAGACTAAGTTTTACTTTGAACAATTAAAATAAAGCCGAAACTAAATCATTATTTTGTTAACTGGACACGAGAAAGGCTCCAAGCTACGACCTAATTACGGCAGCTGTTTTAAAAAACTGCCAGAAAGAGAGAGAGAGATAGGGGGAGGGCCTAAGGTACATGACACAGTTGTGCCATTTCACGAAGATAATTTACCACTACAATGAAGTGGCTAAATGATTATTAATCCCAAACTAGGCAGAAGACCTGATGATACTAAATCTTGTCACTTATTAGGCCTACAATCCCCTTCCAAGTTTTAGAATATTAGTTGCTGAGGAGGCTAATCCCTATTATTAAAGAGTTCAAGCTAGTACCTGATCATCAGTTAGTAGTAGTGTAGTGCTAAAACTTTTGAAGAGCAGGAATATGGTACAGCTTCTTTCCTGTACATAATTGTCTCAGGCATTCGATAGAGTCTCGCATTATGGCCTCTTATACAAAATAAAAAGACTGCCCATTAACAACTATAATCTTTTTAGAT
Organism: Leucoma salicis; assembly: GCA_948253155.1. Lineage (NCBI taxonomy): Eukaryota > Metazoa > Arthropoda > Insecta > Lepidoptera > Erebidae > Leucoma > Leucoma salicis. The sequence goes on from OX411812.1 coordinate 4,920,176, forward strand.
TATACCTGATTGGATTGGAAGACACTTTTTGTTAATGAAGGAAAAGCTAATAAGAAACTAAAGAGAATTGAAGATGGGGTGTCACAAGGTTAGTATATTGGAACCAACACTGTACATTATTTACACCGCAGGCTCACCAATATCTTGACCTTATTGAGGGAATTTTAGTTGGCGATACGTTAGATGGCGTCTTACCGGAGGCCATAATAGGTTTATGGCCTCCGGTAAGACGCCAAGCTTCTCAGAAGTTGCAAAATTGTTTAGTCAAAATAACGGTATGGGTAAAAGATTGACGCATTAAAGTGAATAAATCTAAATCTATATAGGTTACTTTTACTGCACTTGCCTGCCAGTAACATTAAATGGTATCGAAATTGTACAATATGAGGATGTGAAATATTTTGCAATGTATTTAGATTGTATTATTATTAGAAATGTGTATTATTTATTTATTAGAAATGTGCCCGGTAGACGTCAATAGGCTCGCCCCCTATTACGTGGGACTTAAACATAGTTGGCGAGTCGTGGGTGTGTAACACACCTCTAAGGAAGGGGTAGGCCCTTCGGGGAATACAGGCGTGATGCTATGTTATTTAGATCGACGTTTGAGGAAACAAAACATTTATAACAAACACCTAGCCATGGGCAATAAGAACGGGAAATTGTTACTAAATAGAAAAAGTCAACTTTCATTTGAAATTAAGCTGTTATTATACAAATGTCTCATAAAACCAATTATGGCATACAATAGGCGCTAACTCAAAGTTGAAGATACAGCTAAGGTTCCAGTCCAAAAATACTGAGAATTGTAGCAGATGCACCTTGGTGTCTATGCGAGGCTTGAGCATGACCTCGACATTAAAAATGTAAAGAAGGAAAGACCAGAGCATGCCAAAACATATAAAAAGAGATTACAACTACACTCAAATATACTGGCTCACGATCTTATATATAGGAAACATATCCATCCCGGATATGAAATTTAGGATCTAAATACGGATATAGGAATAACATTATACCGGTTTCAGATAAGGTTACGGTTATAAATTATTTCGGATAATCCGCTAGTTTTGGATAGTTTCGATAAAGAATTATATAAGTAAAATACAAAAATATCTAACAATCACTAACTAGTTATGACTAAGAAGAAGTTATGACTAGAAATAATAAACAATACAGGGGACGGGCGCGGCTCGTGTGTCTTCTCAGATGGGAAACAACCTGTTATGTGTATAATTTAAGCTTCGCCCCTATCCGAAACGAATTCGAAACTTTTATATCGGTTTCGATTACGGTTACGGAAATGACGTCCCTGTTTCCAAGTTTACGGAGACTGAAGAAAAGCCCCAGCATTTATTCTATAAACATTTGGGATATATCAAAGGACATGCACATTTCAATGCTGAAAAATATATAAAAATATCAAAACATCACAACTATTGCTGAATGTTATCAAAACAAACTGCAATAAAAAAGCCTTTGAACAATTACAGGCACTTCAAAGAACGCACGATAGATGTATGCACGATTTTTTTTATATTAATGATAAAATTAATGTTATGTTTAGATATCTTCACATAATATTGAGTTAGAAAAGATTTATGAAACAACGATTTTTATAAGCCGTACGTTCAGTGATGTGTGTTTTCTGTTAATATAATAAGCAACGCAGACGAAGTCGCGGGATACCCGCGACTTCGTCAGCTAGTAATCAAACATAAAAAAATGTGTAAATAAAGCAGTTAAGTGTTAAAAAAGCTTCGATTTATAAATGCGTTTATTTTCAGTATTGTTTTAATGCAAGCTTTAAAAGCAGCGGCTTTAATTTAATTTTTACTTTCAGCCGGCGCAATGATATTAAAAATGCCTCAATATTCCCGTATATATCCTTTTTTATAATTTTACCTTATTTTTAAGTTCCTCTAAGCCCTTGACAAACAATGGACTGGCGACTCTAGGCACTGTGGGGGCGTGCCACACGGCGGGCACGCTGGCGTCACGCAGTAACGGGAAGATGTCGGGGTCCAGCAGGTGGAGCTTGTGCTGCGTGCGATGTACCGCCTCCGAGCCCAGGCAAGTGTTGTGTCCGTTGAGCACCAGGTGGCGTGTGTCCGTGCCAAACTTTGCAATGAACGCGCGATACCTAACAACACGCACACCGTTAGTGTTAAACTGATGTTACATTTACTTTTATTTATTTTGCAAACACTAGACACCTAGTGCTTGCTTATTCCAGCGTGAATGGGCCGGCTGGATCGGGGAAGTACCACCCCCTCACAAAACATCGCCGTGAAATAACGGTACTTATTACCGTTGTATTTCGTATGGTGAGTTAGAGCGACGCGCGAGTGATCCTCTGGTGTTACTAGCATCTATAGGCTACGGGAACCGCTGACTATCAGATGGGCTGTATGCTTGTTGGCCACCTAAGTAGTATACTTAAACAAACAAAAAATGGGAAAAACAATTTTTTTTTTTAATGTCCTCTGGTCCCAAACTAAGCCAACGCTTGTGCTATGGGTACCAGATTACGGATATAATACATACTTATATTACTTTTTTTTTTTGTAAATATATACATATAATAGATAGATAACACCCAGACGCAGTACAAAATAAATATCTGGGTTCATTACACAAATAATTGTCCTGAGTGGGAATCGAATCCACGACCTCGTGCACGAAAGTCGGTTACACTACCGACTAAGCCACGAGGCCCGTCGTCGAAAATGACACCTTACTTTTAAAATTGCATCGAATGGTATTTAAACTTTTTCATAAAGATAATTTAATCCCATCTTTGTGTAAAATCACACTCAATGTAAACTCACTTAGGATGATGGAACACATGCGGTGGAGTGAAGTGCACTATAAGTGTTGGTATATTCTCCGGTGGGTTTCCTTCTGTGTCAAAATAAGACTCAAACTCCGACTCTTTTACGTATGATGGGTCCGGCACGTCCAATACTACAAAAGAAAGAAGCGAATACAATGACCTTTTTTTATATTCGTCACAGCAAACATGGTAATTATCCAGCCAGCGGATAAACAGAAACAATTAGCTAAGTAGTTAATTAGAAAGTAGTTATCCGCAATTTGTATGGAAGGGGTTATTAACATGGCACCACGCCTGTATTCCCCGAAAGGGTAGGCAGAGGTGTTATTCTGGGAGGAAAATGAAGAACAGTCTTGATCAAAAGACATTTTTTAAATATTTTGATCTGTGTTTTTAGTACTTGACATGCTCTCTGCTACTTTAAAGAATAAACTATTGTGAAAGTGTAAAAAGAGAGCTTTACTGTGAGCGGGATTCGAACCTGCATCCCTTCCAATCCGGGGAATTGCTCTAGACCACTAAGCAACCACAGTAGTAGACGGCTACCCCCAATCTCCACTTCACAATTGCTTTTTAGATGTCTTTACGAGGTTCGAATCCCGCTCGCAGTAAAGCTCCCTTTTTAAACTTTTACAATAATTTATTCTTTAAGGCATTTTTTGTCAATTAAGGCCCATTTGCAGAAAAAACAGCCTCTGCTCTAGAATGTGATACACAAAATCGTATCGACATCGTGGCGTCTTATTGTGACTGGTATATACGCCAACGCGCGATGTCACAATAATTTCTTAGTCAACTAAGTACTAAGGTAACTATGCGATTTGGTGTATTACAATTTAAAGTCATATTCAATCAATCTCGATAAGGCCGAAATCCTTACGTATTATTTCGCTGATAGTAACTAAACATAGTATTTAAAGTAACATAAACGGGTATTTTGCGCGTATAAATTAGGTGAAATTATTAACTACCTTTTACCCGACGTTTCAACGTCGGGTAAAAGGTAGTTACAGCAGCCGTGGTCACGGGACAACGTTGACCCTGTTGTTAATAATTTCACTTAATTTATACGCGAAAAAGACCCGTTTATGTTACTTTAAATATGTGTAACATTCGCGAATCTTTGGAAGTAACTAAACATAGTATTGAGATTAGCTTAGATGAGGTCCTATCGCCGTCTATGAACGGATATTAGAATCGGCGTTGTAACAAAAGTGGAGAACTATCCCAATATAATAAGATCGTGAGATTCATTGATGAATTATTGAACACTATTATAATTTTCAGTTTTTACTTGACCTAGGATATTCTTACTAATATTATAAATGCGAAAATGAGTTTTTTATTTGTTTGTTACGCTTTCACGCCGTAACCTCTGAACGAATCATCATTAAATTTTGCATACATATAGTTTGGAGCCCAAAAAAGGCCTAGGCCACCTTTTGAATGGATCCCGTGGGATAGCTATTTTTACGTAGTAATAATTAATGTATCGTAGACTTGTGTATTTATATTAGTTTATATTCTGAAGTCCACGCGGACGAAGTCGATGGTAAGTCTAGTTAGGCTTCCGAGTGAGCGTATATCTTTTAAGCATTTTCATTCTGTAATCAAAATCCCTATCATGATTTTATTGAAAATATGAAAAATATGGACGTTGTCAATAGTTCTTGTCAAATATTTGCCCCCTCATTCTACCATCAAACCTAAAAACGAATACCAGTGTTTTACTTACCAATGAAAACAGGCCCTGGATCATCAGGTGTCTTAACATCTTTGGAGAGTACTAGAGAACCATCAGGTAGCATCACATCTTGGCCATTCTTTAACTGTCCCAGTAGTGGACCAGGTTTTACACCAAGTTCCACGCACTTCGCTAAGTCAAGAGTACCAGGCCGTTTCTGTTAAAGAAGTCCTTATATTTTAAACTAGACTGACCAGACTTTACATAAGGTTTTATGAGAGAAAATAACATTAATATCTAAGCTTAGTTTCACACGAGCCACAACCACACGACACCACAACAACAACACGTGGTCGGGTGCTAATTTGTATAGCCGCGTCCAGATTAGCTATAACGTAACATTCAATGTAACGCGAATGACGGCCTGCGCGGTTCTTACGCGCACTTCCTACGAACACCCGTTCCCGCCAGTATTCGCGCGCACGCCATGGAGTCGCCACAATTCAAAGGGTTCATTCTGGGTGTCTCAATTTTATTGTTGCACCATTATATGAAGAAAATGTAAAGTCCTAGCCTTCATCATCTTCCATTTTATTAATTTCTATAAAGTTCAAGAAATATGTCTATTTGTTCGCGGCGCGCACCTCTGCAGGGAATGCCCGTCTAAAGCTCACTGCGCGCCTCCTTTGTGTTCGTCCGAAAAACCGACAATCGACGGTTCGCTGCGTGCGCGCTACATAAGAGGCGCGTAACAAAAATGTAGTTGTTCGCGAACACACTAAATTGTATTGCAAATGTTACATTGCATGTTACATTACAGCTAGTCTGGACGTGGTTTATGAAAATGAATAGTTTAATTCACACGGGCCATATTTTGCCGTCAATCGCAACCGTGTGGGCGATACCGACCACATCGCAACTACAACGCAATCAGCAACGACGCCGCGCGCTAGCCGTCGGCCACATAGCAACCACGCGGTGGCGGAGTCGGTCTGTCTATCTACAAATACTAGCCACAAGGTAAACACATCACAACTACGAGCGTCAACGCAACCACATCGAGATTTGGTACCACAACGCTACTGCAACAGGCTGCAGCGACACTATTCACACGTATATATATTCCTTATATCTAGCCTATATTTCCTTATTATCCAATGTTTCGTATGGTGGGTGAAAGCGCAAGTCTATATATAACCACTCCTTACCCTCTTCTATTTATCCTTTTCTCGGTGGACTTCAAGAAAAGGGATATAATGTGTCCTATCCATTTTCTTGGAGTTGGCAACGCCCGAGTGATATCTCTGGTATTGCTAGCGTCTATAGGTTACTGTAACCGCTTACCATCAATTGGGCCAAATCCAAATGCTTGTTACCCACGTAATACAAAAAAAGTGCTGTGTTCAAAGTATTCATAGGTGAAAAATTATATAAAATGTGGTTTTTAATAAAACCTACCTTTAACGTGCATATGTAAGCAACGGAACAATTCGATTTCTTTTGGAGCTCATGCAGAACCTTTACAGTCTTTTTCTTAATTGGATCAGCTATAAGAAAAGATATATTAAATCTGTATACTGATATATTATTATTATTAATTTATTATACAATTGGTACAACATTTAACATTAAATATTGTCCCACAAAACCGGTTTAGTGGTTTGACTGTGGGTAAGTCACATTATTAACATATATTATATCTTTAGGTATACATGTTTACCAACTTAACAAATAATTTTTAAGTTTCTTTTTATACTTTAAAGGATCTTTTTCCTGTCTTATGTCCGCTGGTATACTGTTTAGGGCATAAGGCACACGTTTCTTTAGTGTTCTATCACCATAATAATTTATGATTTTAGGAATATTAAATTTACCATTAAGATAGTTCGTTACCAGGGATAAGTTATGCTCTTTTTTGTCATATTGATTTATAATTAGGATATATTTATGCTTTAAGCTAACCGGTAAGATGTCCCATATTTTAAATAATTGTCTGTAATCTTCTTTACAGCTTGCTTTTGTCTTTTTTGTGACCATCACATCTTTAGAAACCTTAATTGCAAAGTTTCTATTTTATCCCAATATGTTTTAAGCGTTAGGCCATAACTATCGAGAGCGTAACTTATCACTGATTCAACTAGACTTAGATATAGACATCTTAATATATTAATAGGAACCTTGTAACTTAATTGATAGAATTTACATAACAGTATTCTTAATTTACTACAAATATAATCTACGTGTTGTGACCAAGAGAAGCTTTCATCTATTTTTACCCCAAGATACATAACGACCATTGTAACGCGTACAATAAAAAACAATAAAAAAATAACGATGAGAAGAAGTTTTACGTCATGGACTGAATGAACTATTAAAGCACAACAGAATACCTTTTTTTTTTGTTAAGGCGGCGAAAAATACAAACATGTCAAATTATTATTTGTGAATGAGGAAAAACAGAACTTTAGTACGAGCGAGAATTTCCTCATTCACAAATAGTAATTTGTACTTTAAAAGTAGCTGAGCATGTCAAGTGCTAAAAATATAGATCAAAGATGTCATGTTTGCGATTTAGGTTATGTGCTGATTCGGCAAAAAACAAAAGATTGCGTCTTTGACACGTCATGGTACGAAATTACAATTCAATTCAGTTTGGGTCCTAAACTTGATCGCAATATGAGTTCGTGGTAAGCCTGCAGGCCTAGGTCCTATGGCTTTACTTGCTTTTCGAGGCACAGGCGTGTTACACCGCCAACTTTCTAACCGAGCTGCTACTGAGGATTTCCTTACAGAAAAACCAAATAAGTTTTTGTTGGCTCAAGCCGGGATTCGAAACCGAGACCTGGTGAACCTAACGTATTAACCTCTCACAGAATAGGCTTGACGACAGTAATCAAGTATCGCCAAAATATTGAAGTGATCTAATGAAATAGGATTCAAGGATTTCGAAAAATGTATTCATCATGGACGTAAAAGGAACGGACAGCGCCTCGCTAAGACAAAATTGAAAATACGTAATCGTACGTAGGGTTGCCATGATAGCCAAATTTACCCTTTTTATTATACATATTAAAAAAAAACAGGTTGGCAGATAAATTTATTGGAAATGTATATGAAATATAACGTACTATTTCAAAAGGTTAATAGTGCAAAAAACATCAAATTCAAATTCAAATTCAAAAATATCTTTATTTCATAGGCCTATTAAGTAGCACTTAAAATCGTCAATAATACACTAATAATTAAAATAATTAACACGAGCGCCTGAGGCGAGTGCAACCGCAATAACAAAGTGGCGATTGCAATCGCCACAAGCGGCCGGATTCCGTAGTAAAGCCTTTCATGAGAAGAACCCGGCAAGAAACTCATGGGCCAGTTTTTTAAATTGCAAATTTATTACAATTTAATATAATCTTTATAACTAAAATTACATTATTTCTTATAAAACAATTTTGAAAATTAATGAATGAGGAGCAGCTCAAGCCCATTTAGTTTTATCCTCAAGATAATCCGAAACAGTGTAATAACCTTGATTACAAAGTCTAATTTTTATGGCTTTCTTAAACTTATTTAGTGGCATGTTTCGGACATTTTCAGGAATTTTATTGTAGAAGCATATACATTGCCCCATGAAAGATACTGATTCTGTGGAGACGAGTACTGTGAGCAACAAGATTGCCTTTGTTCCTTGTATTAATGTGATGAACGTCGCTATACTTATCAGTAACTGAAATAAACTATTCTAGCCGTTTCAACATCAGTCAATAATCTAATTTTTTTTACCGCATATGCCGCTGAGCTAAGCCTACCTGACAATTTTTTAATATGGGGGCCCCATTGGAGTTTGTTATCTATAGTGATACCTAGGAAAACCGTGGCCTCCACAAGGTCCAGTTCGACGCCATTCAATTGTACATTGGTTTCTACATGCCTTACATTGGGTGTAGTAAATTTTATACATTTAGTTTTATTTTCACTTAAAACTAGGTTATTAGTATTGAACCAATGAACAACTTTAGATAGTGTGATGTGTAATAAAGGATAACAGAATTATGTCGATAAAACGGGATTAACTTGCATGTTTGTCGGGGCTACAGTGGCCAAGGTGTCTTTCCCGCTTTGACAATTAATGTGTTTCCGAGGAATCTGATGCAGTTGTAATCGGTAGAGTTATTGTTTTAGCGCAGATGGAGTTCACATAATTCTAGGAAACTATTGCTCTTTTTTTAAAGGTGAGCGGAATACACAAAGCTTATTGTTTTAAACAGTTTTATGTTATCTATATGGGCCGCTACAGTTTCTAATTGTAAGCAGATATATTATATTATTATTAAAATAGAATATTTTGAAGAGTGGCTAGAGGTAATTTTGATGATTTCGTTTTGGTATTAGATAACGCTTTTTACTACTCCCATGAGGTAGAATAAAACTGCCACTACAGGGTGGCGTAAGGCCCAGTTCAAAAGTGGCTAAACTCAAAGAATGTAAACAATTAATATATGAATACACTGATTAAAGCAGAATTACTGTAAATCATTACAAAAGAAAAGACTTATTATCAAAAAAAGTAGTTGAGGAGTTCACTCTTGAGTATGGTGTCAACATCTCAAAAGACTTCCTTAGCACTGTAAATCAAATCCCATATAACTAGTATGGGCACAGGTAAAGGGGCTTTAAAATGGCTGAAATTAAAGAATTATTTACTGAGGGCTAAAGTTGTTGACACTGCAATGGTAGTTGAGATATGTCGAGTATGTTATTATACTTAAAGTAACGAAATAAAATGATGCTACTCGTTCACCTTATTGATAATGTAACAGAAAGATTCTTAGTAAATGTAGATTCTAAAAGTAATATTTCAGAAATAAATTGTGATTAAGAAAGTTCGGCTTTAATTTTTTCCATTTTGACTAAAATGATAATAGGCAGACAAATAGGCATCTACGTTGGGCATCTATCACCTTATTTTAAGTCGCTTTCGTTAAATGCGATTTTCTTATGAACATAAATAACACTCGCAAATGCAATTTTATTACGTTACTAGCCTTTCCTCGCAGCTCCGCCGCAGCCAAAAGTTAGTTTTTGGGTTATATCTCAGCTTCCCGATAAAGTAGCATATAAAATGTATACCACTTGTTAAGTTTAATCAAGAGCCATCAAATAAAAAGTTGCATCAAAATCCGTTCAGCAGTTTTTGCGTGATGCGCGAACAAACAAACAGATAAACAGACCAAAAAATTAAAAAAAAAAAACGTTTTGTGTTTAGATACGCTTATATAGTCTATTACAGTAATTTTTTCTAAAATATCTTAAATGTACAGACACAGCTATGTTACAGCTTTATAATAGTATAGAAAACATATTAAAATAGGTATGATTACTTTAATTTAGATTTTGTAAATGCTACAATAATAAATTCATGCTACTTATACTACTGATCAACGCAAATTCAAATTAATAAACCATCAGAAAATTTATTATAATAAAAAAAATATATTAATTATGTGTTTTCGATAACTCAGATTACAACAACACTATTAATGATACATGGCAATCAAATATCATTTTAGTCCACAAAATAAAAAATCATACTTTGATTTAGATTTTAGATATTTTTTATATATATTTTTAGCATTTGACATGCTTAGCACTATACATTAAACACAAAGTGAAAAATGTGAAATCGAAAATAACAGTCAGGAGCAGGATTTGAACCTGCATCTTCTAAATATTTAAAGGGTTTGCGTCATTATTAGGTAAAATCTTAATTGTAAAATTAAGTTTACCTGGTCGGTATAATGTATGAAAATACGTCCGACAGATGGCGCAGGCGTCACCCAAAGACGTTAAGTATGATGTGTTATCGAAATTAGCAGTCGGGAGCAATTGTCAGGATGGCTGAATTGGTAAAGCATCTGGACGGTATCCAGAAGATGCAGGTTCAAATCCTGCTCCTGACTGTTATTTTCGATTTCACATTTTTCACTTTGTGTTTAATGTATAGTAATTTAACCTAAACAAATAGTACCTCATAAATATAAACTATAAAATTCCTATATTTCGGGTAATTTCCACTAGCGAATATGAGCAATACTGGCATTGTTAGGAATTATTTTGTTCTGGTGAATTAATATAAATTTTAATGTATAAAATCGGGAACTGAGTGAATAGATTTTGAAAAACAGTCATCATGCCTATTACCACGTAAAATAACGATAGGTTAGGTATTCTGTTGTACCACTGAAGGAATGTAATATGGTTCCGGAGGCACGCCAATAAAGGCGGAGAGACGGCACACGGCGGATTTTTAGTGGGTGAGGGCGCCACACTACCCTGTTCGTTGCCCCGAACGACGGGGTGTGCGGTTAGGAACATTTTTTCCCGCCTTAACAAAAAAAAAAAGAAAAAGTTATTCTGTTGTGCTTTAATAGTTCAGTCCATGACGTAAAACTTCGTCTCATCGTTCTTTTTTATTGTTGACAACGCGCGAGTAATGCGCCTGGAATAGAGTTAGTGTTGCTAGGCAGTAACCGCCACTATCATGTCGTCCAAATGCTTGTTCCACCATCGTAAAGAAAAGAAATACATTCCAAGTAGAATAATGTAGATCTTACCTTTCTCGGAACTAGGTTTCACTTTGGCCTTGTCGTTATTAATGGCACGTGCTTTCTTTTTTTCTGGTTTGTAGTAATCCGTATCATCGTGAATAAATTCTTCATATTCTTTATCAATCCTATTATTGACTTTGTCTTTCTTTGCAAGTGCCCTCAAAGCTTCCGGTGTTAGAAGATTGTCTAGCGGCCCTCTGTAGCAGAAATCGGTTATTGATATGTTTTATACTCATTTCATAAAAAAAGAGATAGCGTCGTACATGCAGATGGAATTATAAATAAAAGAAAACACCAGAGAAATCTTCAAAGAAAGGGCTTGGAGGTGGAGCAGTAGAATAAAATAGGAAGGATACTAAGGAGAGGATAGGAAGGATAATAAGGGAGGATAGGGAGGAGGTTTAGGCCTCCAGCGCTCTCAATCGAAGGGCCTCGTGGCGTAGTCGGTTGTATAACAGACTTCCGTGCACGAGGTCGTGTGTTCGATTCGCACTTAGGACTATTATTTGTGTGATTAACGCAGATATATAGATACTGAGCTTATGAACTACCACAAAAGTTTTGCACATAAACAGGTGGGGAATTTTATTGCATTAAATCATAATTATGAATATCCAGAATGCCTTCGGATTAAATATAAAAAGATACCAAATACGTGAATTTCTGCTATTTACGACCTTACTTTTATAGAGATTGACACTATCGGTATTTCGGTTTATGTTTTAGTAAAGGTTTATATTCATTTATTAATTTTACAAAAGTCAGCAATATAATTTTGATATTTTCATATATGTTCTAAGCTTTTGAAGTTGTTAGAAAATCAAATACGAGCCTTGTTGTGAAATTGAATGTTTCGAAAATGAATACCTAAACAAATGCCTGTAAAAACTTTATAAAAATACTTGAAATTCATATATGTGACCAGTTATAAATACTTACTTACAAAAATACTTCTAAAGAAAGCTAAGAAATTTTTACAATAAATTAGTTCTCTTTGGCGGAAAATAAAAACAAAATTACTTTAATTTAGTGTCATTCCTTCGATTATTAAATTGATTTAAATTCACTTTGGACCTGATGGCACTAAAACAACACAATATGTGTTGATAAAGTCAAGTTTAGTGATGTCTCAACACTATTTGAAGTGCACACATGCATGTTACACGCACACTGGTACATTTCATTTTTGGTTGCATCATAATTACTATATAGCCCATCTATCTATATAATATATCTATGGTTTAAACACATATCTATCACATTTTTATTCTTTATTTCAATATGTTAGTTCTTGTGGTGGATATTATGCTGAAGAGCCTTAATGAATTTTAATTATGATGTCCAAGCAGACAAAAATATGTGGATAATTTGTAAAATATAGATATATGGTCAATTTTCATAAGGTCTACTTGTGTTGGGGCAGGGACAATATTACTAAAAGTAAGCTTTTTTTTTTTATTTTATTATAATCTTAGTGTGTATGTGCAATCACACTCCCAACACCCCCTTTTTTTTTGCGAGATGATTCAATCTCAAATATTAGTGTTGTCCCTAAGGAAGGGTAGACCTGTGAGTATTGGCTTAATACTTGCCATAAAATACATATTAATACTGATAAACTTACAAATACGGTATACAAATTATATGTGACTTGTAATATGAATATTTGACATAAAAACAGGCAAAAGGAATCATACTCACAGTAACACATATTTAACATTCATAACACTGTCCTCAAAGTCTTCACTCGGACTACATGTAGCCATAGTCACATTCATGTCTTTCATAATTACAAATCTCTTTGTTGCATTATATAGCTCATCCTGAAATTTATTGAAACGGTATGAATTTTATTATTTAATTTTAATTTCATAAATTACCACCAAATGAACTGTAAAATTAACCAGTTATCTGACTTCTTAATCAGACAAAGAATAACTTGCCTAAGGCTGTATAAAACTGTTTTTTACAGCAAGTTAAAAAGTAAGATCACAGAATTGGCCACATAATTATGTTATATTGCAGACCATTTCTTGAAACCCAACACACGGCCACAACATGGAAGTGACCAATTACAAGATAAGACAACAACATATAACATTTATTGAAGTGGCATTTAGTTTATGAATAATATAACAGATTAAGTTGCATGTAAAAGTTCTTCTGTTTCTCAAACAACTCTTATGGCTGTGTATTCCCTTAATCAAAAAGATTTGGAGTAAAGTAGCTGAAACTTTATATTTAAGTATATTCAAACTATTAGGTAAAATCTTAATTGTAAAATTAAGTTTACCTGGTCGGTATAATGTATGAAAATACTGCCGACAGATGGCGCAGGCGTCACCCAAAGACGTTAAGTATGATGTGTTATCAAAATTAGCAGTCAGGAGCAATTGTCAGGATGGCTGAATTGGTAAAGCATCTGGATGGTATCCAGAAGATGCAGGTTCAAATCCTGCTCCTGACTGTTATTTTCGATTTCACATTTTTCGCTTTGTGTTTAATGTATAGCGCTAAGCATGTCAAATGCTAAAAATATATATAAAAATATCTAAATATATATTCAAACTAGTTTTATAAAATCAACATACCAATCCTTCAGGTCCATGTAATGTAATATTTGGCACACCAACATCTTGCAGTGTTAGTGACAAGCCTGGTAGCCCACCTATGTTAGTCCAAGTCTTACTGGTGATAAAGATGTGTTCAAGTTTGGATAACTTGACTTTATGTTCATGAGCTAACCGTTGTGTGCCTTCACCGCAGTTGAATAAATATCTAGGATACATCAATTTTTATGTTTTATGCTGTGACATGACTGGGCTGTTATAATTTTTGAAATTGTAAATAGTAAATTATGATGGTTTTTAAATAAACATGTATCCATATTTTTTAGTCCAGTATACAAAGAACATAGGCAGAGTTTATCCCAGAGAAATGGAGGTTGTCTAGGGATGTCTAATTTTATAGGATTACATTTGTGCCAGAGGTATGTATTTAGATTAGAGGTGACTGGCTTTTGCATGTATTCAATATTATTAAAAAAATTATTAATGATGCAATAGCTCCGACATTCAGAAAATTTTGAATGTGGGATAAAAAGTTAGTATTCACAAATTTGTTAACTCATTCTAACAATCTTAATTTATTCTACAAACAATAAAGGGTATTGAATATTTTTTTAATCCATTTTCTGTCCCACTATTGGCCATGGGTCACCGCTCATGATTTGGATTAGGCCATAGTCCACCATGCTGGCCAGCCTAAGAATATCTCTAGGCATACAGGTTTCTTCACAATGTTTTCCTTCACCAAGCAGTGATAAATTGTAAACAAATACACACATCATTTAGAAAAATTTCGAAAAGTCAGAGGCCTGGACCTTGGACTGGGTATTGAAGTCAATATCACTGTCTATGTAGTCCTTGACTTTACCAGTAAGTTTTTCTTGCTATTGTTGTGAATATTATCAATACATATATTGTATATCCCCTAATTATAATTAAGCTAGCTAGTGTAATTCCAGAATAAAACCCTCACCGTTTTTGATCTGTAAAGAGATAGAGTGTATTAGGAGATCCTTTCGCTCCTGAACCCACAACTTGAAGATAAATGGTACTGGGACCATACTTTTCAGATTTCTTAGCTATTTGCTGCCTCTGGCGTTGGGCCTCGGCGATTCTGGACGTATTAGGTTTCGGCATATTGGCTAGAATTTCCAACAGCTTCTTAGAACTACTAGAATAGTAACGACTACGTATACAAACTACAGGACATCTAAACATTCTACGCTACCTACGTTACTAAGACGGACTAATACCGTACATGTGTTTTGAGGTTATTGTGTGTCTCTAAGTTAAGTTTACGAGCATTCGTTCAAGATTTTCACTTCACTACTAACTATTGTTTTTGTCATACTACATAATTATTACAGGCTATCACAAGCTATTATGACACATTTTCAGATTTAGAACTTTGAATTTTCACCGACATTCCGTATTTTCCAAAAAATCAAAATATCCACTGACATGACATAGAGATAAGAGTGTTGCCAACATGCCATGATCAAATGTTTGTACTTTGTTTGTTCTGTGATGATATTGTATGTCAATGTGTGTCTTGTGTGTATTCTATTTTATTTTGAAGACTTCGTAGAGCATCGATTAATAATCTTCTTATATATACATATTATTTCAATTAAAAAACTGCAGTGTTTTGAGGAATGTATACATATACTCCCTATTTAAGTACCATCTTTTCTCTTTAAAGTGGCTACTCACGATTCAATTTTATATTCAATACGCCGGTTCAATTTGAGTTGATGTGACAAATTACATAATAAGAAGGCAAATTTACGGTTACCTTCAATATTTTGGATAGTGTCCTATTGTTGGATGAGACCCATGAACGGATGATTCAATTTGCTATAATTGGCGTTCTGGATATCAGTGGATGCGGTATAGATAGGCACTATCACTACGGTACGGCATATCGTCAATAGATAGAAATAAATGCATTACAGTACTACGATAGTTTTACAACTCGGCAATCTTCATATTTCCGAATTATCACGCGTAGTTAGGACAGGGGTCCACTTCAAGTAACGAATACAATAGCTTGTGTGGGCTTAACCATCTGGAAGTGTATAGAGCTGATAACACTCCGACCTGCCTTATTTATATGAGTGCATAATTATTTTTGGTTCGTCTGCATTTGATAAAATTTTTATTATATTGCAATGAGTGATTGCATTTATTTTTAGACTGGATACCCTATTAAAAAAAACTGCCTGTGGTGCAGAGGTAGTGTAAGCGACTGCTGATCATGAGTTCTCGGGTTCGATCCCTGGGTCGGGCAATGTTATTTAACTTTTTTGTAAAAAGAAAAATTGACAGTAGTAGCCCTGAGCTTAGAATTGTGCCCGGTAGACGTCAATATGCTAACTAACTTAACATAGTCGGCGAACCGTGGGTGTGTAATATACCTCTGCCTACCCCTTCGGGGAATACAGGCGTGATGCTGTTTTATCCTATTATTGTAATATACAACGTGTATCTGTATTTTTTGATAAAGCAGATGCGTTTCAAATACTGAAAATATACATTTTAATAAACATAAATACCTCGTCGTCAAAGTCTGGTATTCCAGAAGATTTCAACAAAATTCATTATGAAAAAGAAAATAATGTTAGTTTTGTAATTTACGGTCACCTTCAACATTTTGGATGGCATCCTATTGTTGGATGAGGCCCATGAACGGTTGATTCAATTTGATATAATTGGCGCTCTGGACACATACTCAACAAAGGGAGGCAAAAAAAAAATTGTTACTGCTGCAACAAATCCACAAATGCTATTCTTAACATATTCTCATTATACCAATTGTATATATGGATGAATCATATGTACATATTTCTCATCCAAAAGGTAAGTCTTTGAAAATAAAAAAAGGAGCTAAACAATTGATTTCTAAAGGTGATCCCATTATAAAGGTTTTGTACTGGTTTATTACTGCTAGAAATTTGAATGTTTAGATTCTGATGATGATAATCATTGACATATAAAAATGGACTTCGAGTCTAGTACACAATTCACGAAAAAAGTGTCTAGTCAATAGGCAGTCAATATTCCATCCATCCATCCATCATCCTTTCGACATCCACTGCTGGACATAGGACTCCCCAAGAGAACGCCACAACGTCCGGTCCCGTTAGGCCACGGAATAGCGGAGCTGCCGTGACTGGGGGCCATTTTTTACTATGTGCTCATTTTCGGGGGATAGTGCCGTAATCGCGACGCTTGGCAGGCAGGTTGGCGATCGCAGTGGATGTTGTTAATACGCGAGGAAGTGCTGCTGCCCACTCCCTCGGTATTCCCTCACTCGGCTCTTACGACTCCCATGGGTGGAGGGGGGTCTTACAATTCTAAAGCCGGCCCCACACGGCGGAATTTACTTCCAAACAACGTGCTAATTAGATAATGCACCATACCATAATGAAGCCACCATATAATAAAACATACAAACCAGAGTGATGACAGCTTAACGATATCACCTTTGAACATAATGCTTACAAAACTTGACTTATATAAATTTGCTCGGCCACCCTAATGGGAAACGCCGTTAATTATCACGGTGGTGTTTAACGTTGGTGTAGCCACGACTTATCGCGAGAATTCCTCAACGGAATTCAAATTGCCGTTGGACGTTAGGTGATAAATCCAGTGGCAGTACGTCAAATAAATTGAAAGTTCAATTATGGCCACCTAACTTATCACGTTAACGCAACCGTTATCGCGATGATCTACATTGATGTTGCCCATTAGTGTGGCCTGAGCATAAGAAATTGTGACCATCGCCATATCCCCCTAGTTTAAATCCCATTGAGAATATCTGGCCCAAAATAATGTAGAAGAAAAAATATTGGTATGAATGCGACTACGTTAAACAAACTTTCACGGGAAATAAATAACATGTCAGGGGTGGATAAATAGAAGAAGTCTATGATCACGCTGTCAAATATGAGGACTTGTAGAGAAATTTTGAGCCTTGTGGTTGTCAAAACCATAATCATAAATGGCTTAGTTCCTTAAACTATGAAGAAATGGAAAATTTTATCAAAACATAATCTCGGGCACCCCCCCTGTCAGACCTTCCAAAAACACACAGAGACACTAACACACATC
Organism: Leucoma salicis; assembly: GCA_948253155.1. NCBI lineage: Eukaryota > Metazoa > Arthropoda > Insecta > Lepidoptera > Erebidae > Leucoma > Leucoma salicis. The sequence goes on from OX411812.1 coordinate 4,937,987, forward strand.
CAAACTTTCTACCTCACATACACACGCATGCGCACGCACGCACACACACACACACATACCATATTTCTAATTATTTTTATCTTACTAGTATCTAAATTTAAATAATATTTCTCATTTAGATTTAAGATTTTTTCAATAAAATTGGAAGACTGTCGTTTCCCTTTGTAGGTTAGGGTTAATAGCTACGACTCAGTTTTTTCTTAACTAATGTGGCTATTAATGAACACAAAGCTTGTAAACTTTTTATTGTTTTTACAGTAAAGTTATCTTATTTAACCACTTAGATAGCTTTATTAGAAACGTTGTGAAAACCAGAATAAACATTCCATAAACTATAATATCTTATTTCCAAACCATTATTAAAAATAAACAGATATATGCCTTCTGTTTATACCCTTTATCTTTTTCTTCCATTATTTCTGTATTATTGATGTAATAACTAAAGTAATACCTTTGGGTATTGTAATCTTTGGTAATACCCACCGCGAACTTTGAAATTGTGCTTTCAACGCGTGCTTTCACTGTATACTGTACAGATACTATAGTATCAAAATAAAATTGCTAGCAAGGATTGATTATATTCTAATTATAATCTCGACTCACACACAATAAACAAAATGATTCAACAGAGTGTATATGAAATTGCATCGTGAGTAGCCACTTTATGTTACCTTTACTGCTGCGGCAGCAGGGCTGCCTGAATAGTAAGTTTGAGTAGTGACATTTTAGGCTTACAGTTAATTATCACTACTTTTGTTGACGTAAGTTTTTCAAAGAAGTGATTTGTGCCATTTAAAAACAATAATAGTATTTTTCTCTAAATATAAAGACAAAGTTGTATCATAAAATGTTGCCTACGTCGCAATGAAGTGGTGGCAAGTGGCTGGCAAACAAAAAGTGTGCAACACTGAATTGGAAAATGGCGTTCTATACAGCTGTGGGTTGCGCAATTTTTATGTAAATGTGCACGAAATTTACTTGTAAAATTAAGTTTTAAGTGCAAACAATGTGTCAGATTGGTGGCGCGATCTGTTAATTTAATTTATATATATTATACGACAAATTTTGTATAAAAAAATAAAGTTCAGTGTAAATCTGCTATGAACGGTGTATTTCATGTGTTGTGATGTATAAAAACGATAAATAATGAAACGAAAAATAATGCGGCTGTGCAAATAATGTGACAATGATGGGTATGATATGGGTGGTGTTATTAGTGGCCTCATCTGGCTCACATTTGGGACACTGTTCGCCTCTTCGATCAACGCCGCAAACCTACCCTCATGGTGAGTCATTTAGTCGGAAAAATACATGTTTTACATTAAAATAATGTGATCTTATCATCCAGGATACGCACTCTGTGACAGACCGATTGAAATATGTCTGTGACTTTTAATTTTATGTCCATATTATTTGCCTCCAAATATTAACATCTGTTCATCAGGGAAATAGGTAGGTATCAGTTTCATGTTTTTGTAGGAAATACATAGAATCAAGTTTATTGCAAAAATTAATTTAATTGTTACAGAATACCTACCAAATCATATCCACAAACAAATCAATTTGGTGGCTAATGACTATTTACAACTTCATTTTTAACCACTGGCTATACTTTTAGTTTTAACTCATTATAATCATTCTAGTTAGATATGATATTAAAATTTAAACATTTACAAGAACATGGAATATGTATTGAATATAATCAGAGGTAACCCTCTTGCAAATTGTTACATTATAAACACAAATATTCTTATCATAATTATCAGAATATCTAGTAAGTAAATATTGTTACATATCACTGTTTATTTTTGTTAGATAACATGTTATCAAAACAAATAAACATGCTATATGACTCTCAAGAATGAAAGCTTGATAAAATGTTACTTATAAAATTGGTGCTTTTTGAAGAACACAAGTTTGGTGATCACTAATATTATACTTTAAGATCTTACCCAGACCTAGTACGGGGTGGCAGTTTTTTCAAATTATTGAGAAAATCTGCTTTACTCATGATGTTTTTCTTCACAGAGCAGTGGTAATTTGTAATCAAATGCACACAGGATAAAAAAAAAATGGATGGTTAGAGATGTGAGTCACACGAGGTCCTGGTAGACATAGTTACAACAGTTTAATATGATGATAGATCATATTCTAACCACTTACTTTCCTAAAGTATTTAAGGAAAACAACATAGCATCATGCCTGTATTTCCCAAAAGGGGTAGGCAGAGGTGTATTACACACCCATGGTTCGCCACTTATGTTTAAGTGCCACATAATAAGGGTTGAGCCTATTGCTGTCTACTGGGCATATTTCTAAACTCTGGGTTACTACTGAGATATACCTAGGTACTTTAGGGCAGCACTAAAATAAAATTCACTACAGCCTGATTTTGAGGCATTTGTTTTAATTTAGTCTTATGAAATTCTTCCTATATTTTGTCAGTGCTTTTGGGCTAATGATCTGGTCAAAGCTTGTGGCGGATTGTTCAGCGCACTAGTCTATATACTTCACCCAAGTACACTCCTTAATCTGAATCCGATATTTCCTCACTTATATATTCCAATATAATGAATAACATGTGCATAACCTAATATTAAAAATAGCTAAAGTGAAATTAGGTTGCCCACATGTTGAGTGTATTCTCAATGTAAAACGGTGGCACCCCAAGGAGTAAGCAAAAGTAAACAAGACTCATTTACAGTAGCTCAAGCGGAATGAATTGCTAATGTGTTAATAAACTTACATCATAATGTTAATTATTTGTTGTTAATATTGTATAATTATGCCTTAGCCTAATTAGATAATCTTTTTATAAAATTATTTTTACTGTCCTTTCAAATAGCCTTTGTTCTTTAGACTGTGAGATACACAATAGTGTTGCTGCATTGTTTACATTTTTTATGTTTGGGTTTGTGTCATAGATATCATCATCTACTTTGTTAGCATTCTTCATTCAATTTTTAATTGTGTGCCTCTTGATAACATTGTTTTGCCATGTGGGGCTGGCACCAAGAAAAGCTCCACCCCATCTTTTCCTATGGGAGTCGTAAAAGCCAACTAAGGGATTACCGGGGGACTGGGCAGCAGCGTTCCCCTGTGTACTAAACCATCCACTGCAATCACCAACCCACCTGCCAAGCGTGGCGATTATGGTAAAACCCCCATTTTGGGGAGGCCTATGTCCAGCAGTTGATGATAAAAGGCTGATGGATGGATGGATGGGTGATAACATTTCATCCTGATTTTGTATATATCATAGACAATAACCTATATCAAACAAAAATCATTCGGTGATGAAAAATCTTATACAAAATCTTATATAAAATACTTTCTGATATATACGCGAATGTTACACATTTTGAAATAAAACTACGTTTACGGAATCTTTACAGCATTCATGATCACGGTCCACCCGTGATCATGAATGCTGTAAAGTATTCGAAACGTCGGGATAGTAGTAAAATCAAGTAAACGCGATAGATTCCGTAAACGTAGTATTATTTCAAAATCTGTAGTCTTAACGACGAAACCAGCTCGGCTGGGCAGCTTTCGGGAATGTGAGGAAGATCTAGTGCGAAATTCCACAATGTCAAAAAAGATGTACAACGAGTGTGTTACTAGTGATGACATACGGAACAGAGGCGTGGTCCTTAAATGTTAGCCCCCTAAACCCCATGGGGTTTAAGGGGCTAGCATTTAAGGATCTATGACAGGGCTATGTTTGGTATTTTTTACGTGATAAAATCTGCAACAAAGCATGCTAAAATTGAATAGGCAGGCCACATCGCATCCCTCGACGAACCGAAGACCACTAGGTGGACCAACGACCTGGTCAGTTGCAGGCAGCCACAGCAAGCAGGCGGCACACTACCGTTCGTTGAGGCCTACGTCGAGCAGTGGACAATAGAAGGCTAAATATTTAAGCATACTTTTTCATTGGAACACCAAGTGCGAAAATATGCATTAGAAATTGTAAAAATTAAGCTGTCAGAACAAAGTATCCAATAGAAGATGCAGTTGTCATCCAATATATTAAGAAATAATGTATTATAGAAATTGATGCCTCTTAATTGTGGTTGCTCTTAAATCAGATTTTTATATAACAGATGCACCTCAACCACTGGAGGGTTGGGGATCAGGGAGTGGAGTGTATGCGGCGGTACCGGCACTGGCGCTTGTCGTCACCGCTGTAGGCCTACTCTTTGGCTGCACCTGGTGCTATCGACACAAGGATTGCAAGGTATATTGTGTTCCATATCTAGTTAGTACCTAGATAGTACCTAGATAGTATGCACTCATTTCTCTAATAACATTGGTTTGTTACTATAGTATCAGTCTAACAATATTTTTTAAGTTACGCACCGTCTATGCTACCTTCTCCTTATAAAAAAATGTACTATACTATAGGTACGATGTACCTACAGACATAAAAAAAAATATATATAATAATTGTCTATGAACTTCTCGTAAGTTTTCAGTCTGTCTGTATTTTTTATTACTAATGTTCGTATATAAAGTAAACAACCCCATAGCGTGTGTGACCTAATTAGCTATTGTAACAGACATTGATGCATATGTAAATTATATTTAGGTCAATGACCTTTATCAGTTTGTGTACAATACAAACTGTAATAGGACTTAGTTCAATATCAATTTAAAGCCATAATTATATGTAAATATTTGGAGGCATTAACATAATCATGTATAATATATTATATTGTACCTGTGGTTATAAACGCTACGTATTGTTTCGAAATATTTAGATATAAACAATACGACTTATAATACCTTCCGATACTTACGCGAATGTTACATTGTGAAATAAAACTACGTTTACGGAATCTTATCACTATCCGTGGCAATGAATGCCGTAAAATATTCAAAAGGTCGGGAAACTACTCAAGTAAACCGCGATAGATTCTCTAAACGTAGTTCTATTTCAAAACATTATGACAACAGTATTCCACAGATATTAAACAAAAATTATGCATAATTAGGAAAAATATTATCCGTCCACGCCTTTCATCATCCGTTGTGCATAGTTCTCACCAAGAGAATGGTATAACCAGTGAGCCTACCGTCCTTATTTTTCTTTTATATACGACGTCTGGCAAACAAGCATATAGGGCCCACCTGATGGTAAGCGGTTACCGTAACCTATAGACGCTAGTAATACTAGAGGAATCGCTCGCGCGTCACCAACACAAGGAAAGGTATGAAGGTGGACATGAAGGATGATAATACTTTCCATCCTTATTATTACAAGGAGAGGACAAGAAGGATTATAAGGAGAGCAAAGGGTGTTCGTTTGGGCCTCCGGCACTCCCCATTCACCATACGAAGTACAACGGCAAGAATATTTTTTTTTGTAAAGGCGGGAAAAAATGTTCCTAACTGCACACCCTGTCGGGGCAACGAACAGGGTAGTGTGGGGCCTTCATCCACTAAAGAAACCCGCCGTGTGCCGTCTCTCCGCCTTTATTGGCGGACCACTGGAACTATGTTACTTTCCTTCGGTGGTAACGGCAATAATACCTGCCGTTGTTTATGTGAGAGGGTGGTACTTACACGATCCAGTTTGGCCCATTCATGCTCTCATGATAAGCTTTTCTCTCAAAACAATTCTCAATTGAAGCTTGGAGTTGAAGGTTTTCGTTGTTTTACTCCCACGTAGTCGTTGTTTGTGCGCCGCATCTCTCTTCTGTCGGAATGCCTTCTCATTGGAGTATGAGAATGAGGGAACAGAGCACACGTGTTCGCGCACACACTAGTGTACTATAATATCCCCTGCTTAGACTAGTGTCCGTTAACATTGGCAGCCGTGACTGCAATCGGTCTAGAGACCATAGTTCTTTTTTAAACAGCATACTGCACTAAGGAATAATCTTTGTATCGCGGGGGACTTTACAAACTTACTTCACGGACACAAAGAACACCCAGACTCAGAACAATCATTTGTGGATCACACAAAGAGTTGTACTGTGTGGGAATCAAACCCACAACACTCGGTCGGTAGGCCGGTATCTAAACCACCCCGCCATCTGTGGAACATTATTATTATTACTCCAATGCGAAGCACACTTAATAGGGATAATGACGAGTAGTACTGACGTTAATTAATTGAACAGCGGTTAGTCATCCTCATCAAAAGGTGTGTTGTTTTCCAGGAATAACATTTCAAGTTCATATTTATTTATAAGTATTTGACATAGTATCTATTTAGTTTTTATTTTACTAGACTCATCCTATGACTTCGTTCGTGTGGATCTCAAAATTGGGTCAAATAATAGAAATACCTCATTCTATAGCACATTTAACTTCAATGTATAAATTGGTATCCCTTTTTTTAAATTTTTTTTTGATGGGCAAAAATTACCTTCCGCACACCCGCTGCCCGGGGAGACAACGGGGTAGTGTGGGGCTCTCTCCCACTAAAAACCCACCGTGCGCCCTCACCCGCCCTTGCTACGGCGGATCACGGGTACCACGTCGTATCAACCGCGATCCGCAGGCGCAGCGCACCCTCTTTTGTGCGGCGCAATAAATGGGTATCCCACATTAACCTTTCGTTTTTCCGGGATAACAAGTATCCTATGTATTTTACAGGGTCGCAAACTTCATCATGATATGGTCGAATAGTTACCGCCTTGAAAGCTTACAAATAAAAACAAACGCATGTCTCAGTTATAATAATTTAAGTAAGGAAGTAAGGTTTTCACAATTTAAATTACAGAACGTTATTTTTTTAATAATTAAGTATTATATTATGTTAATTGATTAAGGTATGCGATTTATGATCGAGCTTTAATTAAACTGTAATAACATTCTTATTTCTAATAAGAAATTAATTTATAACATCGACTTAATATTCTCTTCATTTTTGTAGATAAGCTTTCGATCACATTTTATGAATTTTAACATTACGTCATATATTATGATTGTTAATACGAATGGCATTGGTAAAGTCCCACGCTGATATACACCCACCTGTTCAGCTGCTATGCCTTAAAAATATATTCATTTACTAAGTAAAGTATGTTGAACCTTCATCAAGTCATTAGAGTACCTTTTTTATAGGTACTATATGTGTGGCGAACAAGCATACGGCCCCACCTGATGGTAAGCAATTACCGTGGCCTATAGACGCTAGCAACACCAGAGGCATCACTTGCGCGTCGGGATCTCCAAGGAAAGGGATAGGATTCGGATAGAGGATAAGAAGGATAATAAGGAAAGGATAGGGGGGTATGGTCCTCCGGCACTCTCACTCACCATACGAAACACAACGGTAGGTAAAGGTAGGTAACTACCGTTGTTACACGCTTGTCTTATATGTGAGACTGTGGTACTTCCTCAATCGAGGCGGCCATTCGTGCTGGGATAAGCAAAGCTCCGTTAGAAATATCTGCCATGATTTTAGTCATAATTGATTTTTTCACTTTTTTAGTGCCTAGTCGAAATTAGTACTGACTCTGGTACAAACTCAGAACTGACTATTAACATGTGTTCCGAAGCATGGAGACTCATTGTCTAACCAAATTGAACACGCTTAACGTCACAAGCTTACTAAGCAAGTAAACACTACGATAAGCTACACTTCTGTCTTCAAACAGGCGTGATTCATAAACTAATTCATTGTAGTACGAAGCGTCATGATCTTGGTCCCATGTGTGTACTAATAAAAGTTGCAGTTGTGTATCTAATCAGTAACGGACGGGCGGGGTCGATGTACTCTACGTGCCCTTCTCGTTTCGTACACAATACGTGTCGTAGACAATAGTGTAGGTCTAATGCGCCCTTCAATTTAACAGTTGTAAGTAGGTATGTAATACATACCATGTATTTATTATAATAAAGGATTCGGGTATTGAAATGCTAATTTAATATAAAGGTGGTGTAAAGATGCGAAAGGGAATGCTCTCCGATGGTTTGGACATATGGAAAGAATGCCGGATGTGCGACCGGTTAAGAAGATATACAATGCGAAACTGGAAGGATGTGAGTACAGGTGTAGACCGAGACTCACGTGCCAAGACCAAATCGGTAGGAGTCAAGAGTCTCTGAAACCGGAGAGTGAAATTATGAATGTTGAGGAAGCAAGCGATGTATGCAAGAATAGAGCTTTTTGGCACTGTTCTCTCTGCCTACCCTACAAGGCAGATGGCATGGAAAGTTTAAAAGTTGTTATTTAACATACTTAGTACACTTGGAAGAGTAAAACTTTTTAAATGATTTCTTTGCCTAATGTAATTGAAAGGTTAAAACATCGTCGGCAAACTTTTGGGGAGCGCTAATGTGAGTGTAGCGCCTTCTTGGCCTATATAGCGGCCATACTTATTTCCTTCTGTAAATGAAGTATCCACAGTTTCTACTATGCATGTAAAGTTAGAAAAAGTGATGTCATCAACTCTAAATAAACGTAGACCTAAATATATTCAGGTTTGGTGAAACCGCGACAAGCGACCCTTACAATTTAATACAATGTCTAGATTCAAGTCCGTGTATGAATAAACTACGTACTCAGGTTCCATATTTCCTACGTTCCTGAATAAATTTTCTGCTTCTTAGCCTACTTTTGTTAGTCACTTGAAAATTAAACCTCTACTGTTGTGAGGATTTTTCATTGAAACTTGTTTCGTAAATTCCTGGAACCCCGTGTGCGCTTACTTTTTAGGGTTCCGTACCCGAAAGGTCAAAACGGGACCCTGTTACTAAGACTTCGCTGTCTATCTGTCTGTCCGTCCGTTTGTCACCAGGCTGTATCTCAAGAACGGCGATAGCTAGACAGTTGAAATTTTCACAAATGATGTATTTCTGTTGCCGCTATAACAACAAATACTAAAAACAAAAAAATAATAATATTTAAGGGGGTATTAAGGCTGTTTTACTATACAACGTCTGTCTGTCCGTCCGTCTGTCACCAGGCTTCATCTCAAGAACGGTGATAGCTAGATAGTTAATTTTCACAAATGATGTATTTCTGTTGCCGCTATAATAACAAATACTAAAAACAAAAAAAAAAAACAAGTATTTAAGGGGGCCTCCCATACACAAACGTGTTTCTTTGAAAACCACGAAATGAGTCAAATTTTACTTGCAAAATTTGGTAACAGCCAAACACCATGGTTACAGAGAGTTACAATAGTGTAATGTTGTTTACCTAGTCAATGGTAAGGAACCCTTCGTGCGCGAGTCCGACTCGCACTTGGCCGGTTTTTAATGACAATATGATGTCGACAAGAAATATATCTACATATTTACGGACATATCTACATATTTGACGGGCCTCGTGGCGTGGTCGGTAGTGTAACCGATTTCCGTGCACGAGGTCGTGGGTTCGATTCCCACTCAGGCCAATTGTTTGTGTGATGAACACAGATAATTGTACTGCGTCTGGGTGTTTTCTATCTATGATATGTATGTATTTACAAAAAAAAAGTAGTAATTATGTATTATATCCGTAATCTGGTACCCATAGCACAAGCGTTAAGCTTAGTTTAGGACCAGAGGACTTTGTGTGAAAATGTCCGTGAATATTTATTTATTATTATTTATTTAATGTGATACATGCGTAAACCCCCGCCTGTTTCCCAAAGGGGTAGGCAGAGCCAACGGCGTGCCACTTACCATAAAACGGCCTTCGCTTCCCACTTAAATGTGATGTTGAAATTAATTTGGCCACTTAATAACATCGCACTTTGAACAGTTTTACTTTCTGTGCAAAAACTTTTGTGTATTAAACCGATAAAATTAACCATCTATACAGCCTGAACCTAGTTCTATAACTACTCTACTGATATCCAGCCTGTCTAATTCTATACAAAACCACCTACTGAATATAGATTTTTTGAACTTGCATTTTTACGTCATGTGGTTGTATACCTGAAGATGATTTGGTAAGATTGTCAACCGCAACCTTTGGTAGGTAGATAGATAGGTACATTGACAAGAATCCCTTCAAAGTAATAGGCGAAGATAACTGTCTATTGCGTGGGACGTCTATGACGTCATTGTTAGGCTATTTTCGGCCTTGTAACTATCCCTTTCACAACATAATATCGCTTGTAATAACTTACGTAGTTTATTTGTCTTTTTTGTTATACAGTGGGCTAGTGTGTACATTTAATTGTGCGGATGAGGTAAGCTACGCAGTCGATTTTGGCGTATACACATTATTGTTCATAACATGTGTGTGTATATATTATTTTACAAGTGCAATATATGATAAATAGAGACATTTTAAGTTTGAAAAATCAGTTGTTCGCGTGAAGCGAGAGTAATACCAACCTCAACGCTTCGCTTATGAGGCATGCAATAACATTTCTTTTATTCATTGGAAATGAAATCATTTGGGTAGGCACCTACTTTAACAAAAAATCGAATAAAAAATGTTTGTCAATCTGTTTGTTCCGGTTAATCTCCAAAACGGCTGGACCGTTTATGACTCACTGCCTTACAGCTATTATAAGGAGTAACGTGAGCTACATTTATCTTGAAAAAAGAAATGTGCTCCAAGCAGTGAATTTTCATTTTGTTTTAAATTTACCCTACGCCTCAAAACAAAACATCGCTTTTGTAAATAACCTATACAACATTAGTCACGTTGTCCAAACAACAGTTTTAAATCATCCAATTTCTAAAGTCCACGTAGCGGCGTGTTTCAACTCCTACATAGTACGCTAATTACTGTGAACAAGCATAGAGCCACTCATTAAGCGGCGGGGCTACCTAACGTTTACTCATGGTACCAGTCTTGGCACCACTATTGTTTTATTCCCGAACGGATGATTCTATATTGAACATACACACGGCTTTTTACTTATATATACCTTTATACTTATTTATCAGCACGCCATTTCCTTTGCGGGATAGGCAGAGAGAACAGAGTGCCATGAAGCTCTATTCTTGCATACATCTCTCGCTTCCTCAACATTCATAATTCTCTATACACGCTCGCCGGTTTCGGAGACTCCTGACTCCACCTTCCTTCAATACATGACGATTTGGTCTAGGTAGTCGAGTCTCGGTCTCCCCCTGTACCTACATCCTTCCACTTTCGCATTGTATATCTTCTTAACCAGTCGCACGTCTGGCATTCTTTCCACATGTCCGAACCATCGGAGCATTCCCTTTCGCATCTTTACACCAATACTCTCTTTCATATACCTGTATAATATATATCTTTATACCTATATAATACAACTAGACAAGCTTGAGCGCCTTCAAAACTTCTGTATCAGGGTCATATTTGGACTGCGAAAATATGACCACGTCTCCGAATTTCGCACTAAGCTCAACTGGCTCCCAATACGTCGTCGGCGAGATAGTCACATTTTATCCCTTCTCTATACTATCCTCTTTAATCCTTCTTCTCCGCAATATCTTCGGCAAAGATTTAAATTTCTTCATACCACTCATACTCACCCTTTCTCATTAAAATCATCAGAAAACTTGAGATTAGAAGTTCCACAACATAAAACCAATTTTTATGGAAACTCCTTTACTGTTGAAGCGGTCATGTTGTGGAACAAACTACCTATCTCAATAAGAACATCCCCTTCTTTAAACTTATTCAAACAGCGGGTCAAAACACATTACCTGTCGGAAACGACTACTGTGTCGCACCAATATTAATTTAAGTAGATACAATATTCTTTATATATAAAATTATATTTTTATACGTGTACAGTGTTATATACATTTATATATTTCTCTTTGTAAAACATGTTCAATACATAAATTTATGTTACTATAAGTTATAACAAATTAGTACTTATACCTATAACTCGAAAGGTAAGTTTCTCTTCAATTCCTCTCCATGCATGGTTGCCTGGAAGAGATCGCTCTGAGCGATAAGGCCGCCAATTGGAAGACTAGTTAAGTTAAGCCTTAGCTTTAACATTTCTTATTTTTTTTGTGTTTGTTGTTACAGTTTTTTTTTTTAGTATTCCAATAAAGAGTTTTATTCTATTCTATTCTAATATAATTACACCTATATTCTAATATAATATAATTATATTAGTATATAGGTGTATAAATGTATAAATGTTCATTAGTCATTGTGTTTATTTCTGGTTTTATTGCAGCGAGTGTCGATCCTAGAGTCAGATGTTAAATTTATGAGCAGAAATATTTAACGAGCTGGCAATCACACAATATTTGCACCATTTTAGAGCTATGAGTTGTTAAGATTATTTTAATGTCTTGAGAGATATACATAAATCGGTAAATTACAAAATTATTATGATATTAGATTGCTTATGATCTGTGTCTCGACCGCGATGTCTGCGTGGACTTTCAGATTGTAAATACATACGTACTTTTCGGCACGCGAATGATCTCTATAAAATTGCTATTGCACGGGTATTATAGATGTTTTCGGAAAAATTAGCCTATTTTGTTTTTTGGTTTCTGAACTATATTATGTTTGTTAAATTTAATAAAGTTTTGGTGAAGTATTTATGACGTGAAACAGGCAATTTCGCATTTATAGTATAGTATTATTTGGCATTGCCTATAGGCTGGACTAGCTTAGGTTATGTCTCAAGTTACCCATATAGTAGTGGCATAAAATGTAGGTACCAGTTTATAAGTCTAATCATCTAATGAATAGCTATCAAACAAAAAGTTTCATCAAAATCCGTTCAGCACAAACAAACAGACAAAAAAAATGTTTTGTGTTGAAAGACGCCTAAATAGCCTAATACGTTGATTTTTCTCAAATATCTCAAATGTATAGGACATAGCTCTGTTACAGCTCTAGCTTTAGTAGAAGTGAGGATTCATAGATTAACGCGAAAGATAAAAAGACGTATTATACTCTATGCGTGTGTTTAATTAAAAAGCTTTTGAATGACCAGTGCTTATGCTTAGTGATTGACATCTGAGGTTATTGAGATAACTTGAAGGTAAAATAAACTTATATATGATATTGCATTATACAATTAGCTAGTTCTGAGTCAATCTTAGGCTGTTGACGGGAATCATGTCTAAGGTTCAAGTTAAATCTAACTGCTTTTCATTAAGTCTTCTTTGAAATAGTATATTTTTTTAATGCTTACTAGCTGCCCGCGACTTTGTCCGCGTGGAACATACATAGTTATTTCCTTTACCTATAATAGTTTTGCCAAAATAACTTACTCCTGTACCTACTTTAATATGTATCAGCTAACTGACAGTGAAAGTTCCGTCTCAATCCACCGGCGGGCCACATAGTACCAGTGGTCCGTCAACACAGGCGGAGACACTGCACACGGCGGGTTTCTTTAGTGGGTGAGGGCCCCACACTACCCTGTTAGTTGCCCCGAACGACGGGGTGTGCAGTTAGGTACATTTTTTCCCGTCTAAACAAAATAAATAAATAAAAAAAGGCCGAAAACATAATTATTGTTATAAAGCACTACGTACCTTACGAACGGCTGGTCTGTTGCGTAACACTAAAATTCATTCGCTAATTACATTAAATTTTTTTAATTCAACCAATTAATGTAATTTATAATTTACAATTTAATTTCATTTATTAATTAATTTGACTTAATTTGTCAATATGTAATATGGATCTAGAATCTGAAATAAATTATATTTGATTTTGATTTTTGATTTGATTAAAATTATGAAAAAAAAAAATGCCTTACTGATTTGCAAAATAATCAAACGATTGGGCCAGTGCGTATCTACGTAAATTAATTCCATCAAAATACGCACTGTGACGGTCTTTCTTAATACAAGATAGCTTTATTACGAGTTGGAAGTACACTCATCCATCGCTGACCTTGTACGAAGCCTCAGTTTCACTGTCTGAGATAACGCGGTATACATATAGGTAGCGTTGGTAAACAGTGTGTTATTCACACATTTTAATTTTATTGTTTGTTGGAAAAAAAATGTCTGATAGCACTTATCAGCGACTTGTGAGTCACGCCGTCCACCTGTCGTGCCAACTTAAAAATATAAATGTTTTTTTTTAATTCTTATTTATTATACATGGGTACAATACTACTCTGTCAAGATAGTACCGGGAAAAGATCAATAATACACAAAATTTTTGTTATTCATCCAAATTTATTTTATCATCTTCAAAGTATGCTCCTTCAGAAACGATAGACTTACGGCAACGAATAATCCAATCACCAAAACATTTTTTAAACGCTGTTTCCGGAATTGAGTTCAGTTCTCGCCGCGAATTCTCCTTTATGTCTTCTACCGATCGAAAACGGGTGCCACGAAGTGGTAATTTGAGTTTAGGAAAAAGAAAGAAGTCGGCTGGAGCCATATCTGGTGAATATGGTGGTTGCTCGATGGTATTTGTTGAGTGTTTGGACAAAAATTTATTCACAATGATGGCCTTGTGCGAAGGCGCATTATCGTGGTGCAAAATCCAAGAATTTTCTTTTCACAAATCTGGCCTTTTTCGTCGAATTTGCTCTCTTAAACGCCGCATAACGCTCAAATAATATTCTTTATTTACCGTTTGACCTTCTGGCAAGAATTCCTAGTGCACAACACCGCGGTAGTCAAAGAAAACAGTCAACATGACTTTGACTTTTGATCGACTTTGGCGTGGTTTTTTCGGTTTCGGTTTAAATTAATTAATTTAATTTAATTAATTTAATTAATTAACATAAAAATACGGTAGGTACGATATTTCAGAATATTGCCTCGATTCTGTCTCTTGTGAGTAAAATCGTTCCAGATAATGTGATTCTTTCATAACGATAAGGGTTTTCTCCCCAAGTCAACAGAGTATTCGTTACATTTATTTTGTTTATAAGCTAGAAGACGTTGATCCAAATCAATCCCATGGTATATAAATGTATCTATACAAATAATACTACCTCGCTTTTACCGTATGCTTACGCTTACATCCAATAAAAGTGTCATTGTAGTATATCAAGCTCAAGGAGAAATAAACTAAAAATACACAGAGCAGTTCTCACAATATGCTAAAACAAGTCTACGCGGATTCCATGACTTTGAGATACTTCTTATAAAAATCCTAGACTACACCCGAGACATTTACACAATGAAACAAATTTATATTTCCCACATACCATATGAAATGAACCGTATAAGTCAGAAAATAAGATTAAAAGTTCGTGGGAAGATAGCAGCAGATATAAAACCAGTCTTCTGACGTTGCAGTGGCGCTTCTACTTGGCATAGAGCCCGTGGCGCACCCTGTAAGCGAGCCCCTCCCACGCTTTTATCGCTTCACACCTCTCCCATTGCTGGTCTGAATCAGCCACTCAAATATTAGCTCTCTGTGTACTCAACGATGTACTGTCATCGCCCTAGAATGTGTTTTTCAATTATTTATGCCGTAATAGGAGCACTCGAATAATGTTGTGTGCCAGCCAGCATTACTATTGTTGTACTTTTCCCCCATAGATCATTCTCAGAATGTACTTACTGCCATGTTTATTGAGTTCTTATTTACCTACAATTCTATAGTGTTATAAATGGAAATCTGTCTTTTTTGGTTTGACGTATGCAACGGACATCAGAAACCCCTCTTCCCCTTAGAAAGTGATATTATGCAAAATCGCATCGACATCGTAGTCTCATTGTGATTGATAGAGGCACCGATGCGTGATGTCGTTTCCTCAGCCAATCACAATGACACGATGCGATGTCGATATGATTTTGTGTTACCTACCTATAAAATAAAGGTTTACAGTCAGGTAGAGAAAAAGATAGAAAATCCTTTGTTATTATCTATATTATTGATGTAAGATCTACGTGGAAGCGATCCTCAAATATTAGAAACGAAGTTCAATCAGATTATCTTCAAAGGATTGCGTCGACTGTAATATCTCATTCATTTGTTTATATCGTGTATGCGAGTCGTTGCGGGGATTATTCATATATTTATAATCCAGTGAAACATCAAAATGATTGTTTAAATACTTCCGCAATCCGCATAAACCTACGTTCGCATGAACTAAATAATATCATGCGAGATATTAGTCTTCTTGTAAACCAAATATATATTTTATGTTGCAAACTAATAAATATTTTGTAAATACATTAAAGATTCCAATTAAATTTTACTATCTGGTCTGAAACTACGAAGTAGTAATAACTAACATTTCGTAGAACCATTGTTCTTTGTGTAATTTTGGCAGAGTAGAATGACATTCTTTTTAGTCTATTTTGAAATAAATTCTTATTTATCAAATTAAAAATACGAAATATTGTTAGAAATGATTGAATATTTAATAATTTTAACATACAGTGCCTACTTATACTATGTTTGTAGTTTAATCACGCAAAAACTACTGAACGCAAAAAAATAAAATGAAAAGGCAGTAAGTTAAGTACTTATATGTAGTAATAATATTTATTTTTAAAGCACTAAAAAATTAAACAATCTCTTTTTCTGGTAGCATGATTATCATTAATTTATATAGAATAAGATTATTTTACGTAGAAATTGTGTTTAATTTAAAATGATATCGCCAATGTACAATTAAATTTAACCAGAACCAAATACGGGAAAAAAAATTGCCCACACGTTCAATATCGCCTTTATATATAATAATTTCGTATCACATCGTTTGCCTGCGATGACCTCTGAAACTAATCCGATAGTAGCGGTATTTTTTTTTTAATTGTGATTTTGGTAAACCTTAAAAGATAGAATTGTTAGCTCCTTCAGTTGATCATGCAAGTGCTCGTATTAATGAAAAGGCAACCATTTCGCTTCGTGGGCCAGTTGTTCGGGTTAGGTAACAAGTAGGAGTACTCACGTGTTATAGGTCCCTAGTGGGTCGGTAGTGTCGGTACCACCGTGTTACCTATGCCCGACCGGAAACACCTCAATGGTTTCAGCAGTCCATTCAATCATTTCCCGTCCGCGAAATGAAATGGTGAGCAGTGACTTGCAGTATTCTTAGTGCAGCTGAATCCATGAGCGACGGTTACCATTTACCATCAGGTGGAACGTCACTCGTCTGTCACTAAGCAATAAACTATATATAAATTCACAGTTATTGATAAGTAGTAGTACATAAACAGAAGGCCGTCTCACTACTTTAGGCCATTGTCTAGTGACGCTTTATGTAGTTGGGATATGGCTCTGCATCCGGTAGCGACCACGACACGTTCGTCGCCTGCGGTAGCTCAAACTGGTTATCTATGGGAATTTTGTTACGCACAAATTATTGAGGAAAGACATAAACGCCGTTGTGCGTATCTTCTGGAAACTCTTCAATGATATCACCTACCTACTGTTAGAGCAGACTTCTCATACAGCATAACCAGCATTTTTTGAGGATGATTTATATGAGGTGGTAAAATATCGTAAGAATTTAAGCAGGTAAAAGCCGAGTTCTGTTGCTGATAATATTATTGTTCAAAAGCTAGAAAAATCAATTATATTGTGTGTGTGTGTGTGTCTGTAATTTTTATGTCATAAAGAAAATAAACCTTATCATCATATTCATCATTCCTTATTTCATAGTCATGCACGAGTCTCTTTTGAGTCCACGAGACTAGTAAAGTGATACCGGAATCACGCAGTGCTTGTCTCATTAAATATAATTGCCACTATTTATGTGTATATATTCAAATTAACCAAAAAGGTTCAGTTTCAAATTTGCTGAATAATTTATAATGGGAAATAAGAATCAACATTCCGATATAACTCAGTGAAATAGTAATTTTACCCATTTTATGTTCTACTAGCAGAGCTGCGCGGTTCGCTCGCCTTAAACATTTTATTATTAATTTTTTTAGAAATGCGCCTATACTTTGCAAATCAATATCCACAGTCCCGTTTATATTTTAAGACGCCAGGTGGCTTATTCGATTTATAATGTTTTTTAAATTTTGCTTGATTTTTAAGGGTTGTAGCGTGATTTTATAATAAACCAAACCTAGCCTTTCCCTAAAATTGTATTAAAATACGAACGAAATCCAAAAAGTATTTTTTAAATCCTACTAACAGTTGCTCAAAGTAGCACGTAAACAAACTCTTGAGCTTTTTTATATTAGTATAGATTGCCTTTAAGTAATAGCCTTCAATGCATAATATTAAATTTGTTAAAACTGTGTAATTAAAATGTTTGACCTTACAGTTTTTTGTTTATTTTGTAACCCATTTTTATAAAGGACAATACGTTTTTATCAATAACAAAAGTCAAAGCGGTATCATTTACACCCCTCAACCAAAAAGAAAAATCCTGCATTATGGTTAACCAGTTTTTTAACAGCATAAAAATTTGATTTACGATTACATACGCACATGATTTCAACTCCCCAGTTCACGGTCATACCACTTGGCTCTAGCGATCTTCTTTTTGAAGCCTACAGACCGGAACACGTTTATTTATATTGCATGTGTATAATGTAATACGTTATGAGTGTTACTGTTTTTCCATAATGTTTATCTATACAAATAATAAAATTTAAGTGTATGTTTGTAATGTTTAAATAACAGCTCTTTACTAAATGCATATGAAAGTACTAACTAGGTATACGGTAGATACCGCTAGGTTTGGACGAGACTTTCATTGGCTATTAAGGAGTAACTTAGGCTACTTTTATTTTGGAGAAATTCCGTGCAAAAAAACAATTCCATGCGGACGACGTCGCGGGTATTGGCTAGTTTATTTATAATTTTTTCAACTCTTGATCGAATATTTATGTAAATAAAATGTTAAAGTATGTAGGTATAATTATTTAAATTTCTTTTTATGGTTTGTCTTTACCATCGTGTATAAGGATTACCGAACTCCTCATATATCTATTTATGTGCTCGCTCGCAGATTTGATACTAGACAGTTATCACCACAGTTATTGAAAAAAGTAGCTCTAACAATTAACAGTTTGTTTTAGCGGTCTCCAAAATAATTAATTAGAATGGACGCATTTACGTATGCATACGCAGGAAAACTATACCTATAACGTTAATTTGTTTTCCCAGTTGGTGAATGTTAAGTTGAAAGTGTTATTATTCACTAGATAAATAGGTTATATGTACGCTAAACTTGCCATGTCCCATTGTCAAGTGGCATAAGAGTGCGAAATCCTAACTGTCAGGTCCAAGACCTCGAATCCGGGGCTATGCAAAGAGTTCATACGACAAATTTTAGATAAATTAATAACAGTATCAACGCGAAATTAAACTAGACTAACGCCAGTAGGCTCTAATATTGCCGCCGGCGGATCACTGAAGTAATCCAACATAGTACCAGTAGTCCATCAACACAGGCGGAGAGACGGCACACGGCGGGTTTCTTTAGTGGGTGAGGCCCCACACTACCCTGTTCGTTGCCCCGAACGACGGGGTGTGCGTTTAGATAGATTATCACCCGACTAAACAGAAAAAAAGGGTCAGTAATATTACATTAGTACTTCTAAATTACATGAAATATAGGTGTGTTGCCCATCTGTTTATCTGCGTCGATAATGGCGTAAGAGTATAAAAATGATAATAATCTGTATAGTCTGTGTGTACACGTAACGCAATGATGTCATTCGCATAATCCGTGTCGTCAATGTCCGTGTGGTGACGGACTAAGAATACAAGTGTCACCACCTCATTATTTCCCGCGAGTGTCGTACGAGGCGACTAAGGGAAGTAAGCAATTATCACTGATTGCATTACTGGTGGTAGGGCTGGGTGGGCAAGTGAGAGTACTCACTTGCTATCTGGCCCGAACTGGTCGGTACTAACGTCTCCCTTGTGACCAGTCATGAAGCACGTCAGTGTGTTTTGGCTGTAGCAGAAGATAGCCGTTTATTCAGTAATTTCATATCTTAGAAATTAAATGGTGCGCAGCGGCTAGACAATACTCTCTGTATAGTTAAGTCCATGAGCGACGGTTGTCACCATCAGGTGGGCCGTGGTGCGTCTGCCATCATTAGCAATAAAAAAAAAATTAAAAATCATTTACGTTTCAATTTAATTACGATCTAATACAATGCCTTGTGAGTTATTTTAGCGAAACCGGGCTTGCTTGAAACTCAATTCAAAACTACTGTTGATTTAACATATTTCTATACATATAAGTAATGAAGTTAATTAATTTAGATAGGTACTGCGGCTGTAAAAAATGTTGAGGATATGACGCAAACCGCAAATATACACGAACATAACAAATTCTACTTTCGAGGTAAACATACAAATAGTAAGACATTTATCTGTCTGCTCTTGTAAAAGGCAGCATAGAAAAAAATTGATTACGTATAACGTATATTTACATATTTTTTGTTTCAAGTTTCTGCTGAATGTTTATCTTGTATAAATGTTGAATGGAAGAGTATAGGACAACCTCTGAGAAATGCCATTAGATGATATTAAAAATGCAAAATCGCGTTTAATAACTAAGGGCGGAGTCGACCAAACAAGAATAAATTATATTCCTAGAATAAATCGCTACTTACTCTAGAATAAATAAATTTTACGTTTTACGAATAACAATTCGAAGAATAGCGAGCGTATTCGGGAATAGTCACAATGCCACCGATAAGCATCTAATAAGGAGTTAATCCAAGAATAAAAACATGGCGTCATCTTTTTCGTCCTGTCATTTTAATTCGAAACGTTTAAACTATACAATAACAGCTACATTCTCACGCTATAATACGACAAATAAGAGTTGAGATGAGTTAAGCTACACACCGTCCCGTTTGAAGAACAACTTTTTTTTACCGGGTATTCGCTATTCGCGAATAGCTATTCCAAGTATAGCTATAAGTCAGATTGCGTGGAAAAACGAACGTTGATTATCTAAAGAATAAAATTGTGGAATAGATTATTCTCGGTATAGTTATTCTTGTATATATTCGAGTTTGGTCGAATCCGCCCTTAGTGTAGTAGAAATTTATGAAACTATTGTTACTTTAAATTTTTTTTCAACAACCTCATTTAGTGAATATGCCTATATATATATTTGTCCGTGCGGTGACGGACTAAGACTGCAAGTGTCACCACCCCCATTTTTCCCACAGGTGTCGTACGAGGCGACTAAGGGACGTAAGCAATTATCACCCATTGCATTACTGATGGTACCAAGTGGGACTACTCACTTGCTATCGGGCAACGAACGGGTTGGTACCACCATCTCCTGTATGGCCGGCCATGAAGTACATTGATGTGTTTTGGTTGTAGTAGGAGATAGCTGTTAATTCTTTCATTTCATAAAATGTGAAATGAAATGGTGAACAGCAGTTTGCAATACTCTTGGTATAGTTGAGTACATAAGCGACGGTTGCCATTCACCATCAGATGGGCCGTGGCTCGTCTGCCACCATACGCAATAAAAGAAAGGATTATGTAGTGGTTACAATAGGTACATATTCCATCCATCCATCCATCAGCCTTTTAAAGTCCACTGCTGGACATAGGCCTCCCCAAGAATGGGGGATAGTGCCGTAACCGCCACGCTTGGCAGGCGGGTTGGCGATCGTAGTTAGTGGATGTTGTTAATACTTGTAGAAGTGCTGCTGCCCACTCCCTCGGTATTCCCTCAGTCGGCTCTTACGACTCCCATGGGTGGAGAGGGGTGGGACAATTCTAAAGCCGGCCCCACACGGCAACATACACAAGGTACATATTACCATAGTAATATTGGGCGTTTTCATTAGTCGATCTGGAGAGATCCTATCTACTCTCTTCCAGCTAACGATAAGCTTACGATAACGATACCAAAATAATGACATCACCCATGCGTTCTGTTGTAGAATTTACGATGAAACCAGTCGCTTAACTATTTTTTGGTAGACAGTCCTACCTACTAATATGTATTATTAACCGGTGAAATCTCACCGAAAGGTCCCCGTATTACTCAAAATCTTTGAAGTATATTCTATTGCACTATACGCAGAAATACCCATCCCGATCCCATATAGAGCGATATCTATTCTTGAGAAAGATGGCAAAACATATTTGTAGAGTTTGGATGTATGTATTTTGTTTGTGTCAATTAATTTTACATTTTCAATGTTAATGAGAAGGGTAGAAGAGACAGTTATGGAAGAGCTAAGATTATCTATAATTAACCGGAGCGAGACCAAATTAATGTTAGTAGGTAGAGTCGGTCAACTGGGACAGACGAATGCCATAAATAACTTATATACTGTCATAGTTTAGTTACCTAGGTTCCGTAATTACAAACGACGGTTCATTCGAGATCGAGATTCAGCGTCGTATAGGTCTGGGCGAAAACGTGATGACACAGTTGGCAAATACATGGGAAGACCGCCACATAACGAAAATATGACTCTTTCGCAGTCCAGTCTTCTCCATATTCTTCTATGGTGCTGAGACATGTACAATGAAAGGTACTTGAAGGGTATTGACGCATTTAAAATGTGGTGCCTGCTGAAAATGCTCCAAATCAGATGGACTGCTCATTGGACAAACGACTCAAATTTGCAAGAG
Organism: Leucoma salicis; assembly: GCA_948253155.1. Taxonomy (NCBI): domain Eukaryota; kingdom Metazoa; phylum Arthropoda; class Insecta; order Lepidoptera; family Erebidae; genus Leucoma; species Leucoma salicis. The sequence continues at coordinate 4,960,377 of OX411812.1, forward strand.
TTAAAGATTGCGAAACGAATATCATCTGCTGTGGCTCAAAGACTACTCCAGTATTTTGGGTCATGTGGCTTGTAGAGCACCTGATAGACTTGAAAATGCTATCCTTTGCGGGAAGTTTCAGGAATATAGGCATGCCTGTTCACGAGGCGATGGAACTGGTAAAAGACCGTGTGGCCTGGAGTAAGCTAATCACGTAAGTAAGTAAGCTAAGCTGGTTGCGATACTCAGCATTGAGGGAACGACTGAAGAGAGAGAGAGAGAGAGAGAACTATATTACCAAATTTCTGCATCGTAGCGTAATAAAATTATACTGTAGGTAAATGTAATGTAATAATGAGTTATTGAGGAAGACTGACAATTCGCCTGGAAAGAAATATTTTCGCATTAATGTAGTAAAGCACAGAGATATACGATTCTGTCGTTATTATGTCGTAGACGACATTAGTAAGACAGAATCATATGCGTTTTAAAATGGTCGTACGTGCAACTCCACGATGAGTCATGTCCCGCCATAGATGTAGTGTTAGATAGATCGGTGATGCAAAAGAGTAAGAACATAGTATACGCGTATGTTAGAGCGAGTTAGATAGACGAGACCACTATCATACACGCTATGGACCTGTATGGACCTGACATCAATCGTCAACGATCCAAATTTCGCATATTTTAGGAAAATTGGAGAAATTATCGTTTAATTCTGTATTAATTGACGTGTCTAATCATAGTTACGTGTGCAGTGTAAGGATGTAACTCATATAAGAAAGAAAACACACAGAATTGTACATTTCACATGTAAGTAATTTTTTCTTTATATGCCAAGCTTATGAACTTACCACAAACGCTGTGCTCATACACGGATGGGGAATTTTATTGCAAAAAATTTAAATTTTAATGCATATGCATGCCCGGAATGCCTTCAAATTCAATATAAAAAGATAACAAATACGTGAATTTTGTGATATAAAATTTACAATGTTTCTTTGATAGAGATTGACACTATCGGTATTTTGGTATCGATAAAATGACTTCGATGTGTCTATTATTGGGAAAGGCAAAGCCTTGATTTATGTTTCAGTAAAGGTTATAATATATATATATATATATATATATATATATATATATATATATATATATATATATATATATATATATATATATATATATATATATAAGGTTATATAAGGTTATATTAATATAATATATTATTTTTTTTTTTAAATTTTAGTAAGATTATTCTATACGGTTGTTATAATTTTTTGAGTATTTTTATCTTTGGATAGTTAAAGTTTATATTTTAATTTAACGTTTTAGATTTCCTCAGAATATTGGTGTTCGACAAAAATGGCTTAAAATGATTAATAGAGAAAACTGAACTAACTAACTAAACTAACTTATCATCACGCCATTTCCCTTGCGGGGTAGACAAAGAGAAAAAAGTGCCAAGATAGAGCCTCTTCTTGCATACATCTCTTGCTTCCTCAACATTCATAACTCTCTTCATACACGCTCGCCGGTTTCGGAGACTCCTAACTCCATATTCCTTCAATACATGACCGATTTGGTCTAGGTAGGTGAGTCTTGGTCTCCCCCTGTACCTACATGCTTCCGCTTTCGCATTGTATATCTTCTTAAACAGTCGCTCGTCCGGCATTCTTTCAACATGTCCGAACCATCGGAGCATGTCCTTTCGCATCTTTACACCAATATCTAATCTAATCTTTCATACTGGATTCCTAAAAAATATTCGAATTTATGCAGCAAGCACTTTGAACAAAACTGTTTTTCTCATAGAGGCACACAGAGAGTAAAGCTACGTTCCGGTTATATACACACACGTTATTAATTTTAGAATTTCAATTTCAATTGTGTACCACACTTGGCCAATACTGCTGTTTGTTTATGTTTCTGTTAATTTCTTGTATTTCACTAACGTACCTTGTGTACCTTCCGGACATTGTGACAGGTGACGTATCCTGGATTTATTAATACGATCCTGAAACAAAGCGTCAGTCGACAGTTTAGCTGTTTCAAAACGAACCAACGCTACGAAACGACTACGAAAGTGAGGCGATCGAGAAGCGCAGGGAAAATTTTGATCGCTAGTTTCTTCACTTTGACGGGATCTGGTTTCAATTCCATACCAAAGCAGCATCAACGCTGAATGGTACACCACAAAATACCTGCCAGAAGTTTTGTCTGCAATGAGCAACAAGCGACCGAACACCGGGCTCCGCAGTGTACTGCTTCACCATGACAACGCGCCCGCACACTCAGCCCTCAAAACGAGCGTCTTCCTGGACACCACACCGGTCAGTCTTGGGTTACCCTCCTTATCTGAACTGGCACCGTGTGAGTTCTTTTTATTCCCTAAAATAAAATATCAGCTGAAAGGGGTACAGTTTTCATCGCCGGAAGATACACAGCGCTCGAGAAAGCCGTGCCGTGCCGTGGACTGGAAAAATGTTTCGAAAATTGGTTCAGACGCATGAAACTGTATAGAGGCTGGTGGAGAGTTCTTTGAAAAAAATTAATTAAAATATTTTATCCATAGAAGTTATTTTTTAGTTTCTCAAAACTTTATGAATGTCCCACGTATTAATAAAACATGTTTTATTTCAGTTTTATTTCTATTCCCTCGAATATAAAATTTATTTGAATCCACTTTGCACCTCGTGACACTAAAACAACACAATGTGTCGATAGTCGCGTTTAGTGAACGTCCCAGCACAATTTGATGTGTGCATGCACATGAGACGCACACTGGTACGTCTCAGTTTTGGTCTCGTCATAATTACTCTATAGCCGATCTATCTATATACTACATCTATGTGTCCCGCTAATTGCAATGTACTGCCGGCCGGTTGCCACGCACGTGCTCGCCTTGAGATGTCCGCTTATTGATAACGCGCAGTTAATGAATGACTCCTCTAACTCGGTGAAACATCGCTGTCTACAATATAACTTCGTAGTCCTTAATAATAGCTTTCATCACCGTAACAAAATTTTTTACGTTATTGCCCTTTCTACTAATAAAAAGATGACCTATTATTCGTACAAAGGATTTTTTATGATTTTGTAAAAGAACATCGATAAAGTTTTTTCTGTATTTCCTCTTTAGAACGATATTTTAGATTTGTCGACGCTGATTACGCATTTTCCTTTCGTGCACATTATCATTTCATAGAATAAATGGGGATAGGTATTAAATATTAAATTAGCTTGTATTGATCTCAGTATGAACTTGCTGATGATTCTCGATTTGGCAGTAATGCTTATTTATTTATTTACACTTTATTGTACACCATATGTTATAATATTTAGGTACAAAGCGAAGAAAGATAAAAATATCAACATATTAGAGTACTAGTTATACATGTATAATTAGCCCACACACAGGGCACTTTCTAAGGCCACGATTGAAGAATAGTTGTGACGAATTGATGACAATGTTTGATAAATCAGATTTGTAACACTTAATCAGCTGACCATTACGTGATGTTTACTTATATATTTTTTCTAAAATTTAATTTTAAGGAATGTCGATGCCCACACCGCTATCCAATTTATTTTGGCACGAATACGGGTGTCATTCATTTTGAATCTATTTTTGTTTGGAATTCAAAATGTATGTACATGAAATGAGAAATGCATGCGGTGTTAATAAATAAAATATTCCTGTCATTTTCAGTGTGTTCAGCACTGCAATCAACTGAGAGATTTAGCGAACATTTTGTTTTTATTGTACGGACGATGTATGATCTGTAAACAATTATTTTGCACTGATAGTTTTACTCTGACTTGATATAACTATATTTCATCTTTTTTTGAGTAGAAAATGTTAATGGAAATATCTATGTAGAAAAACTATAACCTTATATATTACAATAAAAGTTTTTTTTAAATGTAACTCGTGTAACTCTGACGTGTACATAGTCTATACTATTATAAAACTATAACAGAGCTGTGTCTGTACATTCAAGATATTTGAGAAAAAATGACTGTAATAGGCTATATAGGCGTGTCTAAACACAAAACAATTTTTTTAGATTTTTTGTCTGTCTGTTTATCAGACAGACAAACAGTCTGTTTATCAGACAGACAAACAGTCTGTTTCTTTGTTCGCGCGTCACATAAAAACTACTGAACGGATTTTATTAACTTGCTTAACTTAACTTAACTTATCATCACGCCATTTCCCTTGCGGGGTAGGCAGAGAGAACAGAGTGTCAAGAGGCTCTATTCTTGCATACATCTCTTGCTTCCTCAACATTCATAACTCTCTTCATACACGCTCGCCGGTTTCGGAGACTCCTGACTCCACCTTCCTTCAATACATGACCAATTTGGTCTAGGTAGGTCTCTAGGTAGTCTCGGTCTCCCCCTGTACCTACATCCTTCCACTTTCGCATTGTATATCTTCTTAGCCAGTCGCTCGTCCGGCATTCTTTCCACATGTATACCTACACGCTCTCTTACGTCATTGTTACGAATGCGGTCAGTCAGCCTCACTCCACAGATGCGGCGAAGCCGCTGGCAAAGGCTAGTTTATACTAAAATTAAATATTTTATACTGACAAAAACCTGCACAAAGTTTCTCTAGCAAGAATTATAGTTACAAGACGAAGGCACTTATTTAAACTCGTATAAGCAACCGAAAAAAAAACTAATAAAGTAAGAGTTTTCTAAATACCGTTCTAAAGTTCCTACTGGCCAGTAGTTTTTAGTTTTTTTTTAAGACTAGTTTAGAAACTTGGAATAAAATTAACGACATAAAAATTTAATTTTATATTGAGATTTTGATGTTATTCTGTTTATTTTGGTTGGTGAAAACGAACGTGCTTTCCAATCAAACTGGGGCATTGCTAAAAATCTTTGTATTTTTATTACAAAATCTGAAGTGGCAATAACGTGGCACAAATGATTCGGAACATTAACGACACGCATAATGGAGATACCGTACCTGGTTTAACCGTTTCCGTGGTGGATATTTTAAGATTTTAACCTGGCTAATGGCCTGTGTGTCGTGTGATGGTAAAACGTTATAATGAGCAACTTTCTTCTCTTATGAAATAACAACGACAGAGAAAAGCAGATATCAGCTGATATATAATTAATTTAAAAGCATATATTTTTCTACATTCGTTTAAAGATTCGTTCAGCTCTAGGGTATAATTCCTCTGTAATTGGGGGGATTTTAGAAACATACAATTAACAAACATGGTGGATTCGATCTCTCAACACATATCAAGAGATGTTGGGAAGTTAGTATTTAAGCCGCTACGTGTGCAGTTTATGTAGATATTTCTACGAAACATTCTGCCGAATAATAATTTTGCACTGTAACTGATTTACGTCAATTAACGGAAGCAGGTATAAACAATATTACCATGAATTACAATGTTTAAGTTGAAAAACATAATAGATGACGGTTGTTTTGTAACATTAACTGATTAATCATTTGTAACTAATATACTAAACAATGTTGTACATCAAATCTAAATAATTTAAAGTGCAATATATTTAGTGTAACTTCTTTATTTTAACTAGTGTGCTTCAGTTGGTTGAAATACGACCTTAATCATAAAAACAAAATTAAAATAAAAGTGTTGTGTATTTTTCAACATACTTTATTGAACAATAAGGTTCGTCTAAATAAAGAAAAAACGTAACTTTTTTTCTTATGATGATAGACGAGCCGATCTGATGGTAAGTATTTTCCGCCGCTCATACCATCAGTAATGCTATGGGTGACAGTTGCTTACTTCCCGTAATGGTCTCGTACTACACCCGCGGGAAGGAATGGGGAGATGATACTTGTATTTTTGGTCTGCCACCAAACGATATACCTATTTATACGTATTTACTATTTACATAGCTTTTTTCTTTTGAAAAGACAACACCATGCACTAAGGAATAATCCTTGTATCTAATAAAATGCATTGAGAATATCCCCATAGTTAAGAAGTTTATCAATACATTAATTGCTGCCCGCGACTTGTTCAATGCGGACCACAGAGTTGGGTCAACATAAGACAGTCATTCTACAGAACTTTATTTCGGGAAAAAGTATCCTATGTGTTAATCCAGGTAAGTAATAAACAATTTTATACAAATGTGGTCAGCCGTTTTTGCGTGATTGAGTAAGAAACATCCAAAGTTTCACATTTATAAAATTAGTGGGATGATCATTATGCAAGATTGATGTAATCGATAAACTATAATCACGGTGGCTCCCGAGTGTCGTAATCTTAATGTAATCGTTTAATAAAGTCAGGGATACTTGCGCAATTGAGAAAATTCTGCCCAAGGTGAACCACTATCATCACACAAAATATTATTAGAACCAAACAAAAAACGAATGCAAATATATTGCATTTGTCACTATTCAATGGATGTTCTTATTTAGTGTGTAGTTAAAATTGAAATGTCCTTGCCTTGTGGAATACGATGGGCCTCGTTTTCTGTTCTCTTTTCTCTTGGTACTCGGCATAGTGGGTCTAAGACTAGTCAGGCACTTATTTGTCTTCCTTTTTATTGCCGTTATTTAATAATCAAATTACGAAGTCAGGTAAAAAGGAACATAATCGTATATAAATTTGCCAGCTGTGTTCTGCGGTTTCACCCGCTGTTTCAAGTCAAGTGAAATCATTTTTCAATTCTGATTGGTATTTCTAGAAATACCGAATTTCCTCATCACATTTGTCTGAACGACCAACGCCCTCTATCGGCAATGCATTTACATGCATTCATCCAATGTAGTAAGTTTAATTTTGCAATTAAAATTCATACTATTTGATGGCGTGATTTTTCAAACATTTAGATCTATATTTTAGCATTTGACATGCTCAGCTACTCTTAAAGTACAAATTATAATTTGTGAATAAGGAAAAAGAGTATTTTTAGTACGAGCGGGAATCGAACCTGCGTCCTTTCCCTGTTCCCTTCCTTTATATTATTGAATTGCATATATTTAATAATTCCTTTTAATAAATACCTAATCCTATTTTCAATCTTCGACATCGGTACCATTATCATCAGCTTGCTATTTGGCATAGGCCTCCCCTAGGTTTCGCCATAAATTTCTATTTGTAGCTTTTCTTTGCCACATTGTTCCAGCAATCTTTCTAATTTCGTCTTGCCATCTCATTTTTTGACGTCGTTTTCTTCTTTTCCCATTACGAGGGTACCACATATCTTTTGACCATTTATTTCTTCTATTTCTTATCACGTGGCCCACCCAGTTCCATTTAAGTTTTTTCACTATATATGTGACATCTGTGACTTTCGTCCCACTTCTTATATTTTTTAGTTTGATTTTGTCTCTTAATTTGATGTTCTTCTGGTATTATTTCTTCAGTAAGAATGTCATTAAATAATCTTGTAAGAGGCTTTGTATAGTTTAGACATCCTGTCCGAACTTCATTTCCTATTTTATCTTCTCCCGGAGCTTGTTGTTTTTTTTTTGGGACGTTATTGCATTCTTTATTTCAGATTCTAATATCGGGGTTATAGTCTCTTCATTATCTTCTTTTAGATATTGTGTGAGGTGTCCTATACTCCCATACAACGCCTGTCTGACCGTCCATCTGTCGCCAGGCTGTATCTCAAGAACGGCGATAGCTACACAGTTGAAATTTTCACAAATGATGTATTTCTGTTGCCGCTATAACAGCAAAAAAATAAAAACAATATTTAAGGGGGGCTCCCATACAACAAACGTGTTTTTTTTTTTTGCCCTTTTTTGCTCGCTGTTGATAACGGCAACAGGTAGACGCTTGAAATATTCACAGAATATTTACCTAGTTATATATTCACTTTAAAAATAAATAATTAAATTAAAATAAAACAAATATTTAAAGGGGCCTCCCATACACAAATGTGTTTCATTGCTCGTTTTTGCTCTGTCTGTCCGTCCGTCTGTTACCAGGCTGTATCTCAAGAACTGCGATAGCTAGACAGTTGAAATGTTCACAAATGATGTATTTCTGTTGCCGCTAAAACAACCAATACTAAAAAAAAAAAATATTTAAGGGGTCTCACATACAACAAACGTACATTTATTGGCCTTTTTTCTCGCTATTGATAACGGCAACAGGTAGATGCTTGAAATGTTTACAGAATATTTAGTTATATATTAACTTTAAAAATAAATAATTAAATGAAAATAAAATTAATATTTATGGGGGGCTCCCATACAACAAACGTGATTTTTTTTTTTTACTCGTTTTTGCTCGATATTGATAACGGCAACAGTTAAACGCTTGAAATATTCACAGAATATTTAGTTAATTATATATTCACTTTAAAAATAAATAATGAAATTAAAATAAAACAAATATTTAAGGGGGGCTCCCATACACAAACGTGTTTCTTTACTCGTTGCGCGTCTAAGTTGAAAACCACGAAATTAGCCTAATTTTACTTGCAAAATTTGGTAACAGCCAAACACCATGGTTACAGAGAGTTACAATGGTGTAATGTTGTTTACCTAGTCAATGGTACGGAACCCTTCGTGTGCGAGTCCGACTCGCACTAGGCCGGTTTTTGTTTCTTTCTTTCCAGATGTTATACTTCTAATGCTTGGAATCCAAGAGGTATTCTCTCTTAAACTCTTTCAAAGCTTTCTTTATGTCTTCCGATTTTTCTATGTGGTATTGAATAGTGTTATTTCTTATTTGTTTTCGAAGTGTTCTATTTTTTTTTTATTGATTTGCTTACTTATTTGTGTCATTTGTTTTCTATTTGCTAAGAGTTTTTCTGATTGCTATAAGGGCTCTTGCTTCATCTCCAATTTTATCTGTTTGGTTTTTTAAAACACACAGTTCTGCAGATATATCCTGAAGCGTTTGTTCTAGTCAGTTATATTTTTCTTGTACATTTTCACTCTTGTAATCAGTAAGGCCTTGGCCTTATTTTCTAGCATTCTCCACAAGTTTTCTGGATTGGGGAGTGGGACCTGCTTCGTCAGAATTTCGTTCCTGTTGTACTTCCTCCTTCTCTTTGGCTTGTTTAGATAGATTGTTCCACTTACCATTCGGTGATCAACAAATCATTAATACTGTATATCAAATATGGGGTTTAGTTAATACATGTTCGGAAACGATAAGTAAATTGCGACGTTTTCATTGGTCGTACGTCGATTGTCACACAAGTTTAAATAAAATAAACGAAATAGTTTTTTCACATAACTGTATTCACTTGTGAATAGATATTAACATTACTAATAATATATATATTTATTGTTAAATTTTACTTCAGTCGTGTGGCCTAAAGCACACTCGTTTTTTTTAAATATTTTTATAGATTACCTGGATGTATTAGACGCGATTAACTCTGATGAGCTCACTTGCATAGAATCCTTAGCAGGTCAGTAGTAATCTTGCCATTCTTAAACTTTAGACATGACAGTCTACCACCACGTAATGTGAAGATTATGTCGGTTCTTTTATTGGTAAGGCGACAGACGAGACTGATGGTAAGTGGCAACCATCACTCATGGATTTAACTCAGCTATGAAATTAAAGAATAGACGGCTATCTCCTGCTACAGTCACAGTACAGTCACTGACGTGCGTGCATTTTTTAATGGCCTGTCAGACGGGAGATGTTGATACAGATCCGCACTGACCTGATAATAAATAAGTGTTCCCATTTAACACCCAATTCTACCACCAGTGCAACGGGTGATAACTGCTTACTTCCCTTAGTCGCCTCGTATGACACCCGTGGAAGAGAAAGGTGGTGACACTCGTATTTTTTGTTTATAAAGTACGAATACATGTCAGTCCCAATCTAGGCGACTGACGTACTCGTACCTTAACAAGGTTTTTGTTGTGTTTGTTGTTGGCGAGATTAACAGTTCATGGACGATAGTATCCATGACTCAAACTAGTCCATGTCTCTCTGTACACTGTACCCTCACGTGCCACATTTTATTTAAGGTGATTTTTCGCTAATCCATTTCAAATAATTTTCTTCATTGCTCTATATAATTTTACGTCATGAAATGCTATAGAAATAATCTCTTAATTGGACCTCGTCATACTAAACTGGCATAAAATTGATTTTCTCATATGCTTCGTTTTAATATCATCTTAACACGAGACATCGGTTAGTTAGCTATATTACGTACATATTTATACGTTATTTCGTTGTTCGTTGTATCTCTACATGAGGAAAACATGTGTGTTAGTTATAAAAGATCACGTTCAATAATCTTGTATATATGGTGTTTAGATTTAATTATACTATTGGCATATTAACCTAGTCACTTTATTTTGACTCTCGCGGTCTTAAAAACTGGCAACTGTTGTGGTCGTCCTCTACTTCGTAAATTTTCAGTGTTGATTATCAACAGAATGGTGTAGTATATCATTACTGATGGGAATTCTATCAGAAGAGATGATAAAGCCATTATCCACGTTATTACATTAGTAAACTACAAGACGTGGCCTAGAAAATTTTTCGGACGTGAGGGTTTGTTTAGAATGTTTTGGTTCACTATTAATATGTTAAGTAAATTCCCAATTTACACTTCAAAAGTTTAGATTTTGAATTGTGAGTGGGGCCTGTAAATGTTATTGTTGTTTAACACTTTAATGGAGAGTAACGCCATAGTGAAAATATACAATTAACTGTGTTGACTCCCTTAGGCTCTCATGAAAATGATACGACAGTGTACGTCTGTCGACGTTCAAGTTCTTATCTTTATAATATCAGTACGCCCGAAGTCGTTTCATTTTTCATAATATTACACGGAGCGGCAAGTTATACTGTCACTAGGAAGATTGCGTACAGGCACATCGCAATGTTCAAAAACTCATTCAAAGAAATTATATCACACTACGCCTGTGGGTTGCATAGTCCGGTAGTGCAGTCCGTTATGTCATATCACGCAATTTTATAATAAACTAGCCTTTTCCCGCGGCTTCGCCGCAGCCAAAAGCTAGTTTTTAGGTTATATCTCCGGTTCCGGATATAGTAGTGGGATAAAATGTATTCCAGTTTTTAAGTCTAATCAAGAGCTATCTAATAAAAAAAGTTGCATTAAAATTCTTAATAGTTATTGCGTGATGCGCGAACAAACAAACAGACAACAATTCTAAAAAAAATGTTTTGTGTTTAGCGCCTATATAGCCTAATAAAATATTTTTTCTCAAATATCTTAAATTTTCAGACAGCTCTGTTACAGCTTTATAATACAAATTATAATTTGGGAACAAGGAAAAAGAGTATTTTAGTACGAGCGGGAAACGAACCTGCGTCCCTTCCTTTCCGGGGAAGTGCTCCAATCCATTGAGCTATCGTACCATTTCTAGAAATACCGAATTTCCTTATCACATTTGTCTAAATGACCAACGCCATCTATCGGCAATGCATTTACATGCATTCATCCAATGTAGTAAGTTTAATTTTGCAATTAAAATTCATACTATTTGATGGCGTGATTTTTCAGACATTTTTGAAAAAGTAGTAGTGGTCATTTAGACAAATGTGATAAGGAAATTTGGTATTTCTAGAAATGGTACGATAGCTCAATGGATTAGAGCACTTCCCCGGAAAGGAAGGGACGCAGGTTCGTTTCCCGCTCGTACTAAAATACTCTTTTTCCTTGTTCACAAATTATAATAAAAAAAAGCTTTATAATAGTATAGATTATGTGTTGTGACGCTACGCCTATAGGCAATTTATGTTTTTTTTTATAATAAATAATTGTAATAGTGACACATTGTATTATCTTTCGCAGTCATCGTCGTCTTGTTTTTTTTATTGCATATAGTGGCAGATGAACCACGGCCCATCTGATGGTAAATGGTAACCGTCGCTCATGGGCTCAACTATACCGAGAGTATTGTTAAGCCGCTGCTCACCATTTCATTTGACAGATACGAAATGAAAGAATAAACGGCTCTCCTGCTACAGCCAAAACGCAACAATGTGCTTCATGGCCGGTCACACTGGAGATGGTGGTAGTGGTACCAACCCGCTCGGGCCCGATACCAAGTGAATACTCCCACTTGGTACCCAGCCCTACCACCAGTCATGCAATGGATGATAATTGCTTATTTCCCTTAGTCGCCTCATACGACACCCGTGGGAAAGAATGGGGTGGTGACACTTGTATTCTTAGTCCGTCACCACACGGACAAGGAGTTTGCCATATTATCATCAGAGTAGCCGATGATGTTATTTATAAAATGTATAATAGTTGTGGACAGGTGGGATACTGAAATTGCTTAGTGAATAAAATAATCTCTACAATTTCTCTGTATGATAAAAACATAATTATTATGGTATACATACTGCCCCCCTTAGAATGAAAAACGAAACGTTAGACGAACTTTCTATTCGAGTCATTGTGATTGATCAACAGTCCGACGCGTGAGTCCTGATTAGCCGGGATTTCAACGTGTGATTCAGTCGACCAATCACAATGAAGCGAAATGAAAGTTCGTCTAACGTTTCGTTTTTCATTCTAAGGGGGCTGTTAATGTTGAGTGTTGAGTTAACTTTTGATAATAAACGGTAGGTACCCTCCGCGTTGGCCGTGTGGGGCTGGCTTTAGAATTGTCTCACCCCTCTCTACCCACGGGAGTCGTAAGAGCCGACTGAGGGAATACCGGGGGAGTGGGCAGCAGCACTCCCTCGAGTATTAACAACATCCACTGCGATCGCCAAGCGTGGCGATTACGGCATTATCACCCATGACGGGACCGCTCGTTGTGGCGTTCTCTTGGGGAGGCCTATGTCCAGCAGTGGACGTTGAGTTGTTGGCTGATGAATGGATGGATGGATGGACCCTCCGAGTATAAGACCCTAAAAACCCACCGTGCGCCCTCACCCGCCCTTGCTATCCGCGTATGAGACTAGAATGACCAAATGTAGTAACCGAACTAGGTATTGGTTATCATAAAATCTATAAGAGTAAGTATAATAAATAGCATACCTAATATCCTGCCTACTTATTATGTGCAATGTGAAGTATTAGCTTATTAGATAAAAAAAACTATAGTAGTCTAGCAGTATAAATGTGCGATTCCCGTAAATAGCTAATATGAGTGTTTTGGTATTTGGCGTCCACTAATCATATATTATATCTATTTATAAATTCCCAAGAGGTTTTCCTGGTATGAGTTCTAAATTTATACCTACCAAAAATACTGAACTCTCCTACTACTGAGAAGTATTGCAAAACAACTGGTTTGTAATTAACCTTAATGACTTTAGGGTTCTCATTAACGCTACTCCAATGGCTTGTATGCATAAATACTAAGTCAGTCCTTTTAAGTCACGTTACCGCACTTCTTACACCAAAAATTTCCTTAGTTTGTAGTTAATTTAGGCGTAAAATTCATATATTCAATTATTTTAACATACTCGTATATTCAATCACTTGACATGCACAAAATTTAGGCGCGGGTTCGATCCTGCGCTTTTGAAACAACAAGCGCTCTGCCACTGAGCTATCGTAGCTACCACAATTGCTTGATATACGGAAATTGATAGTTCCGAGCGGACAGCCTACTTACATACTTGTGTTGTCTATAAACCTTATTGTAACAGAGAGTTTCACCTCTACAAAGTGGTTACAATAAAAAAACCTCTATCAAATAACTGCGGTTTTTAAGTACGATTCTTGTTTTTAACTTCTTTCTGTCAGTACCGACCTATTAATTTGCACGCGTAAAATAGCTCGTAAACTCGTCCGATCTTCACGCATTAACAATTTTGTGGTAAATTAAGCTTAATCTATGTTCGATGTAGTTTCTATAAGTAGTGTTCACTAAAGTAGCTGTTATATAAAATATAAATAGATTAGGTACATTATTTACTCATCCACCTGCCTTTTGAGGTCTACTGTATGGTATCAAGATTTCAGTATCTAAGCCGCCTGCTATGAGTCGCCTAGGGTTGAACTTGGTCGTCTGTCCACGTGGTGGGAGGTTGTTCTACTAAAAACTTATGCTGCTAGTGATCTTACGCAAAACACGCACAGCATAGTATTGTTATATTTATATAAATATTTTAGTTCCCGGTAATATACCAGTTGTTAAGTCTAATCAAGAGCTATCAAACAAAAAAGTTGCATTTAAATCCGTTCAGTAGTTTTTGCGTGATGCGCGAACAAACAAACAGACAAAAAATCTAAAAAAAAAATCGTTTTGTGTTTAGACACGCCTATATAGCCTAATTCAGTCGTTTTTTCTCAAATATCTTAAACGTACAGACACAGCTCTGTTACAGCTTTATAATAGTATAGATAATATTTACAGACATCAGTAAAACAGGGTTAGATCTACATAAAGCCGTCCTACATTCAAAGTAATACTTTCTTATAACAACATATCACTAGTTGTAAACAATAACATTTTACAACTTCATTGATCTATTGTAGTGTTGTACTTGCAATTCTTGTGATATACTCCTATGGCCGATATCCACTATGTACTTACTTGTTGTGTATTATGTGTGTGCTATTTTGACTTTTTATCATAATTGCGTAGTTTAGTACAAATGTAACTGTAATGTTGGCACGGCCTTTCCATGCCGAGTAATTTTCGATACGCGACAGGAGAATATTTCGTAGATGATGTATGTAGTTGTACGATTCATGGTGTAGTTTGTGTCTCTCAATAGAGTGTGTAAACTCAATCGCTATAAGAAAACAATATTGGACACAAAACAGCTTTTTGGATCAGTTTTGTCAAGTAGTTTAGTTTTAGCCTAATAAGCATTTTTTAATACTACATGGGTTGCAAACAAGCATACGGCTCGCCTAATGTTGTTAAGCGGTTACCGAAGCCTAAAGACAGTATAGACGCTAGCACACCATTGACATCACTCGCGCGTCGCCTTTTCCAAGGAAAGCGATAGGAGGTGGAAAGGAAGGACAGTAAGGATAATAAGGAGGGGTTTTTGGCCATCCAGCGCTCTCACTCACCATACCAAACATAACAATCCGTCCGTCCATCCATCAGCCTTTCAACGTCCACTGCTGGACATAGGCCTCCCCAAGAGAACGCCACAATTAGCGGTCCCGTCATGGGGAATAATGCCGTAATCGCCACGCTTGGCAGGCGGGTTGGCGATTGCAGTGGATGTTGTTAATACTCGAGGGAGTGCTGCGGCTCACTCTTCCGGTATTCCCTCAGTCGGCTCTTACAACTCCCGTAGATAGAGAGGGGTGGGATAATTCTAAAGCCGGCCCCACACGGCCGAACCAACACAACAATAGGAGTACCTATCTACCGTTGTTTCACGCTGATCTTCTGAGAGAGGATGGTGTTTCTCGATCGACCCGGTCCATTCATGCTGGGATAAGCAAGGCCACAAATCATTATGTGATTTATGTCATTTTAGCCATGTTATGGAAAAAAAACAATATGAAGTATTTCTACGTAAAATAATATGAATCTCTAATAACTGCTAATTTACTAATTCAAATCAATATATAATAGGTGTTGTTACGCGGTAATGTGTGGTGAATTTCTCATCATTTTCAAAGAAAACCGCAATAATCTATCGGCGTGCCTAACTGAACAATGTAATTTTTAATTATTTGCATCGTGTGTGTTTTACTTCTTCTTTTACGGTATTCTTGTAGCTTTCATCTAGTAACTTAAAGGTAGCCGTGGCGCAATCATTTTGTATTACACTAATTGATCCCGTACATGTGGTAGTAGGGCTGGGTACCAAGTGGGAGTAGTCACTTGCTATCAGACCCGAGCGATAGGCCATGGAGCACATCGGTGTGTTTTGGTTATAGCAGAAGATAGCCGTTCATTCTTTCATTTCATATCTGAGAAATTAAATGGTGGGCATATATGCAATAAAAAAACACACAAAAAAAGTGTGGTAGGCTACGGCCTAAACTTCTCTCACTCTTATAAAAGGTCCGTGACCTGTGAATGATGTGATAAAAGACCCTTGACCATCATTGTGATAGCAAAGGATGGAGAAAAATAATGTATAACATTCTAAACAACTACCATTGAACATTAACAAGTAAGTTTTTATATCATAATAATAATATGTAATACTAACCGGAATAGTTATTTAATAATTTCCGTGTGCTATGCATTGTACTGCGTTATTTACAGCTAATTATAACAAAATTATCCGTACTAATACGCTAACAATGTCCGGAAGTAGACCGTGGTACATTAAGCGCGGATATAAATAAATTGCGATGCAAACCTTGACGTAACCTGCGAGTGAAGTGCATAAAATGAATTGTAATAGGATCCTATGCCGAATACATTAATGTCACACATACACACATTAATATACAGGTTTATATTTACACAAACATGCACGCCGCGTACACCTGTCGTTAGGCGCATCCCGCTGCACTTACATGTTACATGACGACATAGCGGTAATTGACAATTACTCAATATAATTATCATAATATTATAATTAACGGAGACTGCCGGTCCTTATATATATATATATATGTATATATATATAGATAGATATAGTGCTTTATATGATTTCATTGTTTAGTAATATTGCCTTAATTAAAGGTGTTTTTAGGTACATCTATAATATGATAATAAGTAGTATAAAATAATGTCCCTGGCCGCGTTTGTGTTTTATGGCTAACTTCTAAACCACACAATGGAAAAATGGTTTTCACTGTCGTTTAGGTATTTTTTTAAGGAAGCTTTGCATGTACAAGGTGTAGACCCTTATAAAAAAAAATGTAATAGAAATATTCAATGTTTTGTAATCAAGCCGCGATAAACTATAGTACATTGTTACCCTAGGGATGAAAGCAACCGCCCGAGCGTAGCGAGGGCTTCAATAGTTCGAGGGACTAAATAAACACTGTGCTTTTCATTACGAATACGAGGGAACTAAAAATAAAAATCATGAATTAGCTAAAGGAAAAATGGGAAACTGAAAAATTGAATTTGGCATCGCCGTATTCTGATTTTTTTTCTGTGGCCTGTCAGCTATTCAGCCATTATTTTTCATTTTAATCATTGAAAAAATAAAAATTTTCGGTATTTTAAAGATATTTAGCTGCAACTATATTAAAATAGTCATATAAAAAACAAATTCTTTAATAAATACATAACTTTATGTTATTTCAATTTTACATCGCGCTGTAATTGACTGGCTGTACAGAAAATAGAACTGTTTTATTTTTTATAATTACTCAGCTGTCTGTTGAAAGTAATTCTCCCTAGGGCTGAAAAGTATTACTTTCAACCCGCTCCTCAGGCAACTTCATGCCTACTTTCGGAGTATGAGTAATGAAAAATTAATTTCAGCAAGCTAGTTAAACTTTGAGAGATAAAATAATTAAACTAAATAATTATAATTCTTAATAATCCTAGAAATTATTTTTTTAGCACTCGTAAGAAGCAAGGGTGGGTCATTAGTAGATTACACATAAGTTTCGGTATTGTGACACAAGCAGAATCTAAAACAACACTATATTCGGTGCTTTTTTCTGGATGGAATATAAAACTTAACGCAGTAGTAGCTACCCAGTAGGCAGCTGCATAGATGTCAGTATGTCATCATTTAGCAATAAACATATTGAGTTATCAATTTTAATATTTAGGGATAAACATATAGCATGATGCAGATAAACAATGTAACCACATCAGATGACTAATAAATGTCAAATCATTAAGTCTTAATTACACACGTCGTCCTGGTGCTTATTTGTTATACTTTGGGCACATCTAAGCAACTGTTTATTAAGAACACAACTGTATCCGAAGAAAGGTAGAGATCTAAAGTTAGTTCCTACTGTATTCTAAATTCTTATATTTGAATGATCGTATCGAAATAGGATTAGAAAATGTTATTAATAGCAGATGCATAACTCTATAACATCGTTAGCTAACTTCTTGTGGTTCACAAAGTTACATGAATAGAAATTATCTAACAAATTGTGAGAACTAAGTCCTGGTCGTTTTTTGTTTTCAACTTTCCGCAAACACTAGACTTTATATATAAAAATACTATGTATTTTCACGGATTTTATCGCGTTTTTTTTTTATTTTTTTTTTATTGCATGTAGTGGCAGACGAGCCACGGTCCATCTGATGGTAAATGGTAACCGTCGCCCATGGACTCGACTATACCGAGAGTATTGTCAAGCCGCTGCTCACCAATTCATTTCGCAGATGAAATATAAACGGCTATCTCCTGCTACAGCCAAAACGCAACGATGTGCTTCATGGCCGGTCACACGGGAGATGGTGGTACCAACCCGCTCGGGCCGGATACCAAGTGAGTACTACCACTTGGAACCCAGCCCTACCACCAGTCATGCAATGGATGATAATTGCTTACTTCCCTTAGTCGCCTCATACGACACCCGAGGGAAAGAATGGGGTGGTGACACTTGTATTCTTAATCCGTCACCACACGGATTATTACATTAATTTCGTTTACTTCTAATGTACTATGCTTTTACTTATAAGTACCGAGGACTAATAATTGGCTTTAACTTGCATAATACATGTTAGCTACTTATTTATTAGTTATTGCATTGCTAATCTTACAAATTAAATAATTTTAAATAAATATACATATTTAGAGCTTTTTTTCAATTTATGACAGTATTAAAATCTGTAAGACATCTATATAATATATATGCATTTATTTTAAAATGTATTCATTGTCATTATTTATTAAAAATATCCGCTTTTGATGTATTCTAAATGTCATCCTTAGAGATAACCCGTGATCGTAATATCCTGTCTGATTGATGTGTCAGCAGTGCCATTGTCAAAGCTACATACATAAACATTCTTGGTATTGTAAACGAGCTGTTACAGTCGCTACAAAAGGTATAAAGACTATACTGCCAATATCTAATTCGTATTTTTGCGGCAACATCATGCCTATCTTATGTCAGGGGAATGACAGGCCAAGGTTATAATAACTATAATTAAATAGCATTTATAAATTTCAAGGTTTTGATGACGATCTCATGATCATGCATGATGCATTGCATGCATGAGTATTTGTGTCATATAGAGTTACGAACATAAGGTACGTAAATAAAAAGTTCAAATCATTATACTTAATACTACTATGAATTCTTATTTTTACGTAATCCTGCCGCGCGCGTTTGATTCTTAATTGCAATAAAATAGGAATAAATCTATGCTAAATGCATCCAGTAGATGGCTTTAATCTGAAAAATCCATTAAGGGAAGAAGGGGAAGGGAGATGAAAATTGGAATATGTACAGGTTTTGAGATGGCTTCGTGGTCTAAAGCGCTCCCACCGGGAATGGAGAGACATGAGTTCCAATCTTGCTCGCAGATATATACCCCATTTTGCACTTTCAGAAATTGGTTCCAACGGCATTAGTTAGAGAAAGTAATATTTTAACGAAACCTCATATATATTTGATCTAGTATCAGGAACATAGTTTCTGAAAAACGTTCCAACCCACAATATCAAGTTTCGAGAAAATTTAATTTTTAAATCAATTATATATTAGATCAATTATAAGATCAATTTAGATCAATTATAATTAAATATTGAATAAGGAAAAAGAGATTTTTTTGGTCGTAAAGACAAATGTGATGAGGAAATTGGGATGACTGAATAGGTCTGTACGATAGCTCAGTGGCTAGCGCTTCCCCGGATCGGAAAAGACGCGGGTTCGATTCCCGCTTGTACAAAAAATCTCTTTTTCCTTATTCGCAAATAATTTGTACTTTAAAAGTGGCGGCGCATGTCAAATGCTAAAAAATATATATCAAATAATTTGTACTTTAAATAGTAGCGGAGCATGTCAAATGCTAAAAAATATAGTATAGATCAAATATGTATTTACTATCTCACATTTTGCATAATCGAGTATATATATTTGATCTAGTATCTATCAGATAAAAACCTAGAAATTGATTGCTATTCAGAATTTCTATCCTCCTGTACGTCCATGAATTATTCTTGACACTTTACTATAGTTGGCCGTCAATGACGTCTCCAAGATGTTGAAATGTGAATAATAAGAATAAGGTTTTAATGTTAATAAAATTGCTAAGTGATAAAAACACTATTAATGGACTGCATATACGTTAAACGGGGATAAACTATAAATGTTCTTGCGGAAGGGAAATATTGGTGTCATACTTGGCAAGCAGTTGTGATTGCTATCTGTTGTCCTACTGATATAAATATTTAGTCATTTCAGAACATGCACTAAAGTCATCTAGTATTATGGATATACTAACTGTGCACGTGACTTTGTCTGCATTGGCTTTATTTTATTAGATACTAGGTTCGTCTGCGTGGAGTAGAATATAAATACATCATTCATATTCTCTTTTCCGAGAGGAAAAATAGTAGCCTATTCTTCTTCTGGGCATTAAAATTCATGATGATTGATTCAGAAGTTACGGCGTGAAAGCATAACAAACAAACTCACTTTTGGAATTTATAATATTAGAAAGGA
Organism: Leucoma salicis; assembly: GCA_948253155.1. Classification (NCBI taxonomy): domain Eukaryota; kingdom Metazoa; phylum Arthropoda; class Insecta; order Lepidoptera; family Erebidae; genus Leucoma; species Leucoma salicis. The sequence goes on from OX411812.1 coordinate 4,980,813, forward strand.
TTTAATGTATTTAAGTCAATTTTTCATAAATTAATGAAAGTCATTTAAAGTTACCATACTACTATTAGTATAATCACTTTGGTTCCCTAAAGCAGACAGAAAAATGCCATTTGGAGCCATTGAAGCATTACGTAAGTAGTCTTGGAGGGTGGGGTTCAATATTTTCCCACTTTAGCTAACGAAGGGAGGGGCGGAGAGTAAATAATCTATTATAAATCTTACGCACCAGAAACTATATCAGAATCATTGAACTTAATAGGTATACTTGAAAGAATCTTTTTAACAAAATTATAGTTACGCGAATTTCTTTATTATAGATATTTTTCGTTTCGGGGTGGATTTAGTAACGGCCAATGCACTAAGCCATGTTCTTGAGAGTCACTAGAACATACAAGTACAGTAAATTCTGAATGAATCTGAAAAATATTGTTGTACCATAATACGATATGTAGACTACATATTTCTTTATTATGAAGAGATGAGCGATTGGCTGCAGAGCATGAATGCTCCTTTGTATGACTACCGATCCCACGTCAACAGGCACGGCTTTCAGATTAACAGCATCGAATCAAGGTCGCATTACCTATACACCAATTTCATCATTGACAGTCGTATTTCTCGTGCGCTGACTCAGCCAATTAGTGTCTTTTTTATTTATCGATTTTTTGTGCAAAAATTGGTTGAATATAGCGGTCTGCTATAATAATGTAAATTGAAAATAACAGTTTATGTCAGTTTAATATGGTTTACTCAAATCATGCTCAACACAACGTTTTTATGGTCTAAACAAGGCTCTGTTGAATACGAAAAAGATTTGCTAAAATAATAACACTGAACTAATAACTTCTGTTACCAAGTACTTTATAAAATGAAAGCACTCCTATCGCGTAAGTTATTTTGGCTAGTATCAGAGTCGAAGCTTTTATATTTGGTTACTATAACCTTTGCCCGCGGCTCCGCCACACGCACAAACTGGTTTTTAAATTATATATTATTGTCTCAGGTTCCAGTTATAGTAGCGGGATAAAACGTTTACCAGCTTTTATTCTAATCAAGATCTATCAAACAAAAAAGATAATAAAACTGATAATTTTATATATACTATTAGTACAAAGTGTAAAATGTGAAATCGAAAATAACAGTCACGAGCAGGATACTAACCTGCGGAGGAGATCCTGGAATACCGTCCCAGATGCTTGTCTGTTCGTGACTGTTATTTTCGATTTCACATTTTCACACTGTGTTGATAACAAAATTAGTTCAATAGTTTTTGCGTGTTGTGCTGACAAAAAAACAGACTGAAATCATAAAATATCAATTATAATTTGTTTACATAACACGTATCCTACGTGTCTTCTTAAGAGTTACCAAGACTGATCTTACCGGAGATACACTTTAGAAATTCCATGTTAATATCAAGTGCGCTGGTTCCATAATAAGCTTGAGAAGACAATTATATTTAATAAGATTAAGTAGATGGTTGCGTTGAAATATGTAACGTTGTATTAAACTGTTTGCGGTTTTAGTAATATAAAAAGAAGTTTAAAACTCATTTATCCTAAAACACTAGACAAAATATTTGGGTAATCTACCTTTTCGAGTAGATAATTTTATCTGCAAGCCACCGACCAGTGACCGCGAGTTATTTATGATCAAAACATGAATATTAGTAGTAGGCTGGAAAGTCGCCTGAGTTTTACATACAAGTTTTATAACTTACTTTCGTGTTCTCAATCAGAACGTCTCAAGTGTTAGCTAACATGTTATTCTTTCTTATATTAAAATGCAATTAGCCGTACATTTTATAACCTACGTTGTCCTTACTTCCTTACTAGTGAGTTTGTTACTGATTTTACGCCAAAACTACTCATTCGATCTTAGTGTAATCTATACTATTATAAAGTTGTAACAGAGCTATGTCTGTACATCTAAGATGACTGATTTAGGCTATATAGGCGTGTCTTAACACCAAACGATGTTTTTAGATTTTTTGTCTGTTTGTCTGTTTATCTGTTTGTTTGTTCGCGCATCACGCAAAAACAACTGAACGGATTTTGACGCAACTTCTTTTGTTTGATAGATCTCGATTAGACTTAACAACTGGTATACATTTTATCCCGCTACTATATCGGGAACCTGAGATACAGCCTAAAAACTACTTTTACATAAATATAAACGGAAAACGATATAGGTTATATTATTCTTAAGGCCACGCGGACGAAGTCGCGAGCAGAATCTAGTAAAATTCATTCACATACGTTCCCTATTTACTAGTAATCAAGATAATTTATGTGTTCTATGTAGATGACTAATACACGCAACCCAAGCGCGAATAGTTTCACTTTATGAATAGTGTAGTGTTTCAACGTCATCCCACTTTAGCTGAGTTTATCTAATATCATATAGCTTCACAATAAGTCCTTGTGCACAATACTCTGTGTGAATAGATCATGTGTCTGATGCATTGTTTTCTCTTGTCGCCAGCCAAACGAAGGAGCGGACAATCAGGTACTTAGATGACGTAGTGTGTTGTGTTTTGTTTTGTACTTTGTGGTTGAGGAAAGCTATAACATCAGTAACGCCATATCAGGGGCTAGCCAAGTTGCATTCTATGATCGCTAACGCTAATAGAAAACTATTAAAATGTATGGAAATTTGACATCTCTAACGTGACTTAGCATTACAGATATTGTTAAAGACTTAGATAAATATAGGTTCTTTATTTATGGTTACAGATGTCAAATTCCCATACATTTAAATAGTTTTCTATTAGCGTTAGGGATCATAGAATGCAACTTGGCTAGGCCCACAGATCCTTATGTTCTGTCTTATAACAATTTTACGGCTTTCGTTTTTAAAAGTTGTTATTGCATGATTTTCAGTCCCTGGTTAAACTTTATAAAAATATTTTTATTTACCTATTGATTATCTGAATTTTGGACATGGAAAAACAAAAAAATAATGTCGTTTTTACAATTTTTCAGTTATTCACTGCAAGTGTAACACACTTGCACGATGGCCGGAGATCACAACCGCCCGATTCAGGGTTCTCGGAGCCTGTCAACAACAACATCAACGAGGACAACAACAACGGCCCGATCTCACTACGGGAAATGCAGAACATCGCCAACAACAACGCAGGTGCCTACATCGTGAGCGAGAACGAGGAGAGGAACAGAGTCAGCAGGGAGTCAGTCGTTGAGTTTGAACCACTGCCTACTGATATCAGGGTAGTGGATCCGTTGGAGCATTGCGCTGATTGGTTCGGTTAGTATTTCTATAATTAATTTATATATCAATGGAGATACCGTAGTAGTGGGGTCTTGATTATATTTCGTACTCGCGATGGATAGACACACTTAGTCTTAACTATTATAAATATATTTGAGAGAGAAAATGACTATTAGGCTATATAGGCGTGTCTTTGTCTGTTTGTTCGTTCGCGCATCACGCAAAATCTACTGAACGGATTTTGATGCAAATTTTTTTCAATTACTTAAAAGCTGGTATACATTTCATCTCGCTACTATATTGGGAACCTGAGATATAACCTAAAAATAATTGCACTTTATTTATATGTATACTATCAAAGTATCCACAATGTCAATCCGCACTTGTATTATGACTTCATTCATAACTTTATCATTCACGTGTTTCGTAGAAAAACTACTGGACTCCCAAAAGTGAGGTACAGTATGCAGTCAACGTTTTATTAAAACAGATCCATACTTGAAATCTAAATTTGCATTGTACGCCCTTGGAAATTAGGTCAGTTTTAGATTTCGGTCTTATACGCAGTTAAGTCTCATTGTGTTGTGGTGCCCATTGTAATCGTTCGACCATTACAAAGTTCCCATGCCGATGGCTATCGCTATTTAGTTAAGAATAGACACACGGATAGTGATCTAGGCGTGAGCACGTGTGCTTGTTTAATCAATGCTGGACGTACTAAGTACTTAGTATATGAGTATTGGACTGCAAAGGCCGCACGGGTACCTAATTTCGCAATAAGGGAAGTAAAGTCGTAGTCCACCCCCTTGAGGCATGAGGCGACTTGATGTGTATATGTAAAATTTTCCTACCTTTTTTTTTTGTTAAGGCGGCAAAAAATGTACCTAACCGCACACCCCGTCGTTCGAGGCAACGAACAGGGTAGTGTGGGGCCCCTCACCTACTAAATAAACCCGCCATGTGCCGGCTCTCCGCCTATATTGGCGGGCCACTGGAACCATAAATTAAATATTACATTCCTTCAGTGGTGTAGATTTTCTACCTGCCGTTGTTAAAACCCTTCATCTAAAGTTTCCTTGCTTTATAAGTAAATACAAAGTGCACCAGGGACGATTTTCTAGTAGATGCTTGTTCAAATCCTGCTCGTGATTGTTATTTTCGATTTCACTTTTTCGCTTCATTATAATATGCATAATGCCATATTATGGCTAATGTTTTAAATTAAAATGCTTAAAAAAAAACCTTGTCTATTATTTATTATGGTGCTCCATGTATCAGATGCGAGAAACACGGCGAAATAACTACTAGTCGACAATGACGACTTTCTAGATCCTTTAGTATTCCGTGGAGAGAAGGCGAATTGCAGCATCCGCCACCGACGTAATTTGTCTCAAAGATAACTCAATTTACATTCCTATATGCATTGCACGGTGCGTTGAGCTCGCCGTTATTCTGTTACGTATGTTTTCATAAACACGCGTAGGCATATGTATGCGAAAACATTATGAGCTCACTTCTCTAGATAAAAATTACAGTCACACGGGGACAAGTTGCAATTTCCAGACTCAAAACAATCTAAATCTTCCTGTGTAAACTATCCTGTTTCATTAATTTTATTTACAGGTGACAATGATTTTCCTCGTGATCGACTACAGTATCTTAGGGAAATTGGTAGAGGATGGTACGGCAGGGTAAGTTTATTTTGAAATTTGTAAATACATTAGCACTCTAACACTATTAAGAGTTACTTATATTTTCGATATAAACAACGTTTATACATTAAACTATACTACAAAAAATATTCTATTCGATAAGTATAGGGATAAAAATAAAAATGAGCAGACAGAATCAATGCGAGACAAGGAAAAGTGAAGAAACCTTATGCACATCCATCTGACTGGTTGAAAAATGGCGTACTGCTTTTTTTCTTTCCATTCTGATTGAGGTTCATACCCAATAATGGTATAATGAGTTGCATACAAAGAGTTCAGATAAATATCAGTTTAATAAACTTAATTCTAGCTTTGATGTAAAAATTTCCATTGTCTCGGTGACTAGAAAATGCATGGTTTTTGCTAAAATAAAATCTATCTTTTCAGTTTAACGTTTACCCTACAAAACTATAGTAATGCGTGGATATTCTAAATTAAAAACACAGCATAGGAAAAATCGCGTGTTAAATACCGGTAACCACCAGTTTTTAGGAAGATATTATTTTATATATAATTATTTTACGTAAGTTATTAGTCGGAGTAAGACTAAATTAAGTATAATCTATTTATAAATATACACTCTATTTACGAGGGTGCGTTTTTAAGTTCGCGGAATGGTTAATTAGGTAATGGGTAGCTGAGTCGTCATAAATTGAGCACTCATTGTTAGTATAAATACCAAGTTTTATCATTAATCTTTGTACTATCGTCGACCAAAAAACTTGCTCTTGCGAGTGTTTGGATCTTTGTAGTGGAGACAAATATAGAGTATTGACTCTAAATGTTACTGGAGATGAAACTCTGAGCGTCTGGGAAAATCATGGCAACAATATATTCAGAAGGGATCCTTTTGATCGATCATAAAAATAAAGATGTCTCCATAACCGGAGAATACTATGCATTAATCCTATAGCAGTTGAAAGAAGCTGTCTAAGAGAAAAGAAGAAGAAAATTGACCAAAGGTGTCCTCCTTCTGCCCGACTAAATGCCTGGGAGGATGCAATGTCAGCGAATTTTTCGGACTAAGAAATATTTTTTGAACAGTACAAGTTAATTGAAAGATCGGAAAAATGTATTAGGGTAGTACGTGAATATAGTGAAAAGCAAGAATAAATATGTATATTTTATTTCCACTTCTTACCCCCCATTCGGTAAACTTAAAAATGCCATCTCGTAACCTTGTTTTAAATTGTTTTCAACTTGTGAATTAACATTTACCAGGATCAAAAACGTTGCTACTTTACCCTGTTAAACTAAATTACACTATATTATACGTACGAAGTATGATCTAAGCTACACAGAAGTGCCGCAAATAAATTTTATAATAAACAAAATACACCTACAAATTGTTACTCTCAGAATTGTTACTTACGTTTTTCCTCATGGTTAAATATGGCCTTAGTCAACAGTGTTATTAATAATAACTACAGACAGAACTATTTATGTCTTAGCCTATCTTTTGTTGTTCAGCGTTAATATTAACTTTAGCACCTTCTGTTTAGCTGATTAATAACACTAGGAATCAGGATATACCTATATTATTTCAATATGTAGAAAATATAAGAAATAATATTATATTTTCCATGGGAATGAATCTGATTTTGACAAATTTTGAAGATAAGTCTAGTAGTTTACGAGTCATTCAAAATAATTGCGGTGGAGTAACAGTGACCGCCTTATTATTTTAGCGTGAGGTGTCAGGAATTAGTCTTTTGGATATGCGAACCTGACGCTTTAGGTATAAATACCTGCACACCCTGTATTCGACTTAATAGCAAGGCCATGCAATTTCTGAGTAAGAGCGGTAGACCACTTCCCCGGTTTGGATGGGACGCAGGTTTAATTCCCGCTCGCACTAACGTTCTCTTTTTCCACATTTCACAAATAAATTGTTCTTTGCAATGTAATTGTCGATTTTGATTCGCGACATTAAAATCTAGTTTAATTTATTTATGTCTATTTTCGTTGCTTTTATAGTAGGTACATGTGCCAAACTTTATTTATATATTTATGTACACACAGAGATCTTAACCACAATATAAGAACGGATGAATATAGTAATAGTACAAAGGTACTAACTTTCAGCAAATTACGTACCTGCCGTAATGTATATTAACTTCATTTTTACCTAAACCGATGTAATATTTTAAAAAATGTCCTAAAGCGCTGTGTTTAGCTTTTTCGTAGCTCACTTAATCATTCTACGGTAAAAATCTTTTAAACACAAACCAGATTATCAGAAGCTCTATATTTACTGTGAATTCCTTATTCCAATTATTCTCTTCAAATGTAGTATTTAGGGGTTATCTACTACTACTCTTGTTTCGAGTAAAACTAAAGGTGCTCCTTCCTAAGCACAAACCGAGAACTTGAGTTTTTTAACATAGTCTTTTGTGATGTCCCGGGCTTGTCAGAGCATGAAAAATCTGTATTGCCATTGTTCTAACTCTATTAAATTAGATTCGATCAAATCTCAGTCTTGCACAGTTTGAAAAACCACAAGGTTATGTATAAGCAATACTCGTAATTGATCTTTTAACTATCCTTAAGGTTGTTGAAGGCGAAATCGAAGAGTCCGGAGCAACGTCATCTGTAGCAGTCAAGATCTTAAACCAGAACGCGAGTTTGGAAGATAAAGCGAGGTTCCTAGATGAGGCGCGGATGTTTAGAGATATACGACACGAAAACGTGCTAGCGTTTGTCGCAAAGTGTCTGCAAGAAGAGCCGTGGATACTGCTGTTTGAACTCTGTTCTATGGTAAATTGATTACTATTTCATATGAATTTTGAATTTTAAGCTATTATTTTATAACAGACTAGTAAGTCGGCAGACTCTGTACTTTGGAAGACATGCTGTAGCATTATTTATAAATCAACAACTAGACTATCTTTAGGCGATGGACTTCGTCATTCCAAATGGTTTACTCCAAATAACTATAAAGTACGATATGAATGCACTTACAAAAGTATTATTATAAATTTCAGGATCTTCAACAATATCTGATAATAAACCGTCCCAAGATGGCGATACTGAACGAAAGCGGTATACCACTGCGGCTCATGTGTGACGTCACCGCCGCGCTTGAGCACCTGCACTCCAGAGGTTATTTGTACGGGTAAATATCGCTTAATTCTATTAAAACTTTAGTTTAGCCCGTTTGGAGTTAGAAGTGATGTTTTTTACGTTCTAGCGAACGAGTCGATTACCTGTTCTTCAGGTAACCGACTGGTGAACCTGGAATCTAAGCCCTCGTAGTTAAAACTACCATAGTTATGCCGCTAGACCAACAACGGAAGTATTTTAGTAGAATAATTTTCGAGCCACGGTCTCCACGACCTATGGGCAACTGATCACCTCAGAACAAGATTGGAATAAGATTTTTATTCTATATTCTGACTACCTATAATAACAGCCAGGGTGTTATTTAACAATCGGGACTGACTGCTTAACATGCATTACGAAGCTCCAGGCTTCAGGTCAGATGTTTACAAACAGAAGTCACTTATTGCTCAACAGTATAAGGCTGGGCGAGCGAAAGTTGTTTAATCTTGTCCACCGTTTGAACGGTAAGTGCTAAACTAGACTAGGCTCATAGCATTACAATATAGGTTCTCGTTATCATAGCATTACAATATAGGTTTGTAATGCTATGATAACAATAAATACCTTAAACTAGGTCTATAACTTCGTTTCACTATAGTCGTTAGTCATAGTTTAGGTTAGGTTAGGTTTGCTTCGCTTCTCCCAGCAAGAGTGGGCCGGCTTAACTGGGTAAGTACCACCCTCCTATAGAAAATCAGCGTAAACAACGGTAGATAGCCTTATTATTGTGTACCTTATGGTGAGTGAGAGTGCCGGAGGCCTACATTCCCCCTCTTCATCCCGTCTTTATTATTCTTCCTCTCCTCCTATCCTTTTCTTTAGAGTTGGTAACGCGTGAGTGATGCCTTTGGTGTTGCTAGCGCTTATAGACTACGGTAACCGCTTATGCTTGTTTGCCACCTGCATGGTATAAAAATAAAACCGTCTATTACTTGCTTCAGGAACATTTGGTGCGGTGCAGTTCTAATTCGAGGTAGTGATGAACATGTACGAGCCGTTCTCGGCCGATACCACGCAGCAGACCCACCGTATGACTTCAGTGCGCCTGAAACACGCACCCACCCACCTATATATACGGTTTGTGTTTTCTATAAAGCCTATTTATAGCTTACCCCAATTCTCTTTATGATAACAAAGGTGCTCGAATAGAGGCCACATATCGGACGTTTACTAAGTGGACTGACGCTCTGATCAGCCACAGGGAACTGTTGGATAGAGGCGGCATAGCGGAACGTTCATTGAGTGGCTTTCTTGGAGATGCCTATGTGTACAATAGTCACAATGGTCCTTTGTGTATCTGAACTTGGCTGTAAGATGCTGCGCAGTAGCCATTTTTGTGACGCAAGGTATGCGTCTTCTACAGCAAACAATTGTAATCGCTAATCATATTATTTATCGTTCATACTAAAAGATGTGGACTCTTCTATATCTAGATAAAAGCTTATTCACTCAAAGCCCTCGTATACTCTTTATTGAATATAAAAAAAAATAGAACTTAAATACTTACATATGAAAACATTATGATATCATTCGATTGTTTTGTTAATCGAGTAATAACATTTGAATTGGTCAGCACTTATTGTATAATACTGTCAAAATTCCCACTTCGCGCTCTGTGCTTAACTTCAGAGACACAAAGATTCGTTGTGACTACTAATACATATATGGAATAGGAAAAGCTGATGGATGAGTAGATTACACTTATTTGTTATAAGCAGTAACTTAGCCATATCTAAATATAATATAAAAATACATTAAACAGAGATAAGTCGCGTGTGCAGTAAGAAGCTACCTATTTGAGCCATAACTTAGCCGCGCGAACATTGATTCCACTGGAACATTAGATGTGCTCTAAATCTATACCGTGTGGTGATGGACTGTATTAGGCTACTTGGGCGTCTTTGAACACAAAACAGTTGTTTTAGAATTTTTGCCTGTTTGTTTGTACATCACGCAATATCCAAATAATATGTTGACAGGCTAGCAGTGATCTCTGGTCGCTGGGTACGCTGGTGTGGGAGGTTTGTGCGTGGGGAGCATCTCCTACTGTACACCCGCCGCCGTTACCTGACCTGCCGTGTCCTTACAGAAACCATTTGTAAGTATGATGGTTACATTGTTATAGCTTTCTGTTCCTGATTATTTAGGGTACTCATTTGCTGACGACCAAAGCAGTGCAGAAATATGTGTTCTATTGTGTTTAAGTAATAATATGCCACAACTGTAAATCGTCACCACGGGTTGTACTGGTGGCGGACAAGCACCGCCGAGTGGATAATCCTCACTAATATTGTCTGTAAGGATTCAACTAATCATCATGAAATTCAGCATACATATAGTTCAGAAAGCAGAAAAATACTTAAGCTACTTTTTATCGTATGATCGCAGGTACCAAGTAATGCAGCTATGCTGGCAAGTGGAACCAACAGCCCGTGGGTCGTCCCGCGAAGTGCTGGCGTTGCTCCAACATCTACGTGGGCAACACTCGGCTGATTTTGAAGCGCGCTGGCAGCGCCTCAAGCCCAACTCCATTCCCACACGTGACGAACATCGGGCCATTGTACATATGGATACCGCTGTCTCACGATCCAGTAGCGTCATCTCCGACACAGATCCCTTATCAACTCAAATAAAATCGGAGAGCCTCACTAATCTTCATGGCTCTCTAGAAGATGTTAGAAATATCTACCTCACGCACAATGAAACCGCTGTATTGGAATGTCACCAAGGTAATATTAGCCTTGAAGAAACCAGAGAAAAAGAACAAGATCGATCCGATGCGTCAATGGATCCATGGCTTAAAGATATCATAGCTGGTAGCCAAGATGACGTCAGTTACTACAAGGATGTCAGTGACGTGATAAAAAATCTTGATAATATATTGAATTCGGAAAAAACGTCGAGCTCTGAATCTAGCCACCAAGCCAGTCCATCGAGAGATAATCTTAGCTTAGATTGCAAGAAAGAGTATCCTGTACAATCGAGCATGGTGAAATCACCGGGTATTACTAATTTCCAAAATATTCTTGATTCTGGTCTTAGTACAACAGAAGAAGATCGAACTTGTGAGGACGACGAAATTGATCACGATACAATTGGAACTTTGAGCCACTCGTTTGAACGTCACAGCGAGATCGATACTACGAGTCAACACACATTAGAAAATCTTACACCAGATACGCCAGTTAAAGATATGGATATCAATGTATACGTGGATATGACAGTTTCAGCAGTCGATCAGCCTAAAAATAATGTAGTTAATAATATTCAAGATACTGAATTGCCAAATGAATTAGTATATAGTGTAAGTGAAATACCCAAGCTGAAGGAATTATGTATAGCGTCAATACCTAGTGCTAGTGATGAACTATATAATATAAAAGACTGTCAAACATCTTGTGATAGTAATTTAGAAAATACTGATGTTAAGGAAGGAACCAAGTCAATAGATGATCTAGGAAAAATGTATCAAGAAGTAGCAAATAAGGAAACTGAACATGATCTGAATACAGAAACAGGAGAAGATGTAGTCTTGCCTAAATCAATAGACAGAACAACTGCTAATATAGAGGAATTGCATGAGAATTTGCCTGTGATCATGGACAGCATAAAATCTATAGAAGTAGATTCTTTAACTAATGATGTTAGTATAACAGAAGTTCTAATTTGTGATCTCGTGAAGGAAAAACCTGAAGTTGAACTACAAAATGATATTTTAGCAGAGAGCAGCCTTTTAGATTTCGTACAGACACCTGAACCAGTACAAAGCAATAAAAATGAAAGTACTAACATAAATATGCATGAGACTGAAACATCAATTGAATTAAATGAAGAAAAATTAAAACACTTGCCACCTGAAATAGTACAAAATATGTTTAAGGATGAAAATGATACAGAAAAAGAAGTTTTTTCTACAAATGCACCCAATACTTTTACAAGTGAATCTGATGTTTTTAAGTTAGACAAAGATAGTGATAATGTAATATATGATCAAAGTTTTTCAGAAGAACATTCTATTTCTGATGACATTGCTAACTATTCTGATAGTAAGACAGTATCAGAAGTAAGTGAATATACGAAATGGATTAACTCTGCCAGTAATCCGCAAAGGTTTCAACACATCTCTGATTTTATCCATTTAGAAAGAGAAAACTCCTTGCTAAATGAAGGTGGATATGTTCCAAATGAACGCACTACCAATGACAGAAAGGATATTTGTTTTAAACTAACTCACAAAGAATGTTCAAAAGATTCTACTGCAGCATCACAAATAGCTGGAAACATAGATTCATTTGTGGAAGAGTCTTTTCAAGATATTGATGATATGATTATAGAAGAAGATATTAACGTAGTTCCTAATGATATCATTGAATCGATTAGTTATTCTGAGACAAAGTCATTCCCAAATAATGAAATGACTATCTCTCCCAATACTGTTACTGAAGAAATTACAGAAAATACGATTGCATCAGCAGAATCCGAAGCACATCACGCAGAGGAATCTATACACGCCGAAAATTGTATATATATACCAATAGAGGGTCAAGACATTCAATGTAACACATTTCGAGCTGAATCAGAAACAATTATTCCAGAAATCATAGATGAAAATAAAGCCATAGTCAAAGGAACACTATTTGAAAATGATAAAGAGGTGAATGAAAGTATGCAATCATATATACATAACACTGGCCTAAATTCTCACAGTCAAGAAAACAAACTCAAAAATGATGTAATGGAGGAGCCCCTTATGACAAATCTGGTGCTATTCGAACAACCTACGAATAATTTAGAAACTGAGGTAAATAATCTTATTACAGATCAAGAAGAAACCAGGCAAGTTATTGTTGATAAAACTATAGCCTCCAATAATCCTGAATTTATGAGCGCTGTCATTGGGGTAGAACCTTCTCAAAATACAAATAGTAATAAAATGAAGGATGGAATGCCTTCTTCTGAAGAAATGTTCATAGAACAATCAAGCAACAGTACAGTTTACATGGATCTCATAAATGACACTAACAATGAAATACTAACTCTCAATACATTAGATAATAATGTTCAGGACATTATCAAATCCTATGTGGAAACTACTAATATCAATAATGAAAGCTCACTCGCAAAAAATGAATCTACGGAATATTTAGATCTGCCGAGTTTTAAAGTTAAAGAAGTGGATGACTTCTTGCACATGGAAAAACTTTTTAGTAGTGATAACCATGGAGTTGTATCTAGTACCCCTCTAGCTAGTGATACATCTGCTAACGTAAATAGTACTGTAGAAAGTTCTGCGAAAGAAAACAGTGAAACTCTATTATTGAATGAAACTAATTTACCAAACTATGGCCCAGGAGTTTCCTTCACTAAGTTGGAGCAGATATGTGTTCCCGATAACTTTAGTCCTTTTGAATCCCCAACAAAAAGCCACCCGACAGACACATATGATGAAAATAGTTCAGTCGTATTAGGTCCCTTTGAAAATTGCAGTTTGGAGCTATTTAAAGCAGTGAAATCATCAGAACTAGTAGATTTGCCGAAGGAAGAATTATTAGCCTTTTCGTCCAACTTTAGTGAAATAAATCTAGAAACTCCTTCACCGTTACGTGACGGAAATTTTTTGAATGAAGTGCCAGATATTGCTCACGATGACATTAGATTTGATGATATTCAAAGTATAAGTGAAAAACCTCCTTCCGATCCGACAGAAACTGATAGTGGAAACTCAACTACTGAGAAAAGAATTTCTCCTTCAACTCCTCCCAATTCCCCTGGAGTGTTCTTAGCGTCTACTTCGCAACAAAAATACCTTGTAGATATTGATCTAAGCTCCCAACAAGACTTACCAGAGCAGAACCTTTCCTCACAGAAAGAGATAGAGTTGAATCAAATAGAATTGCAAATAACTTCGAAACTGGCAATGGCTGAGAATGAGAATAACATGAACATCGAATACTCTGGGCCTCTAACTGTGGAAGGCTTGATTTCAGATGAGGGTATGTCGTTGAGAGAAAGCGACGCATTGCCCGAATCTTATCTGGCGGGAAACGGAGGTTCCATGGAAAACATACAAGAGGGTTTAACTTTAGATGAGGAATGTGTAAAGGCGTTGAGAAATGAACTAGAGTTGAAATTGCCATTAGCGCAGGTAAGAGTCATATTTGTAATAATCGTAACAAACAAGTAGTTCAGTGTTATGGCTAGACAGGCTAGATATATTATTCTTCATGACATTTAGTATCGAATGTTAAGTCCAATCCTTCCTACTATATTTACTTTTAAAATAGTTATCTATTTTAGGTGGCATCGATAGAACCGCCGTGTGAGAATGAAACTGAATGGCCAGCGGAGTTGCCGCCACCCCCGGAACTAGTAGTCAACTACCCAGGTGCATTGAGTCCTATCGTCGAGGAGACGGGCCAACAATTATCCGCGTATGAAAACGATGCACAATGTAAGTTTAAACAAAAAAAAAATACCGTTACTGGTGTGGCCTTAACATAATTCGACGTTCAGATGAACGATAAGCATACATATATTGCTTATAAACTCCATCATTGCATTTAAACATTTTTAACATGCTCCGTGGTAACGTAAGTGTTTAGCGTTGACATGATAATCTAAATACAATGAAAAGAGCACTGTATAATAATCTTTAACAATATTATAAACGCGTACACGCCGTAACTTGTGCACCAATCATTATGAATTGTTGCATACATACAATCAGGAGCTCAGAAAAGGACACAAGCTACATTTATCCTGGAAAATGTTTTATCTGAAAAATAAAACAGTTCAATTTTGCAACAGCTAACCCTAGTACCTATAGCATAAAATATTCATTTCTATTGACTCACCATTCCTAGGGAACCTGTCAATCCGCACCGATTCGTCGGAGAGTTATCCAGAGCCTTGTAACAATAGCACCGACGAAGTGACAGAGTTGCCCACCGGCGCTCATAGTGGTGGTCAAGAGCACTCGACGTATACTGTGCATTCTAGGGAACACTCGCAAAATAATACTTATACACTGCACAGGGAGCAGATAAATGTCGGCAGTAGCAAAGAGTAAGTATTGTTTCTTCAATAATGCGTCAGTTCATGTCCTGTTCATATTAAATAAAATAAATATATGTACATATGTCGTTCCTATTGTCTCTTGATTTTGATTGAGGGTACATGTAAAAATTATGCTTTTATTATACAATTAGAATTTACAGATTTGTCTCTGTAACAGACTCGATGTTTTTATTGAAGTCTCTATAATAATTCTATCACATAAGAACCACGATATCCGTGTTCTTATTTGATAGATATTTTAGAATTGTTGGTCCTGTCTTCAAATAGATATCCTATACTTAAGTCTGAGTTTTAATATAGAGTAACATGGTTCATCTAGCTATATTTCTATTGTATTTAGCCACCTTTGTGTAGTAATCATAACAGTTTTATTTGATAATTCACAACTGTCTCAAATATATATAATAATTCTCTATTCAAATCTGTGATGATAAAGCTTTTGACTTATCTAATATATAAAATTATCGTGTCGCGGTGTTTGTGGTTGAACTCCCCCGAAACGGCTTAACCGATTCTGATGAAATTTTGTGTGCATATTGAGTAGGTCTGAGAATCGGACAACATCTAATTTTCATCCCTCTAAATGTTAAGGGTAGTAACCCTAATTTTTAATTTTTATTTTTAGATAAATTTTAATTTTTTTATGATACAGCATTAAAAAATACATCCAATCCTAAATTTTCAACCCTCTACGATCAACCCCTATTTTTTATTCGTTAATTATACACTTTAATTTTTTGGCAAGATATTTATTTTTATTTTGTCATGACTTAGAATAAAAAAATATATTTAATTTTGTATTACTCAAAATTTTTCACCCCTCTACGATCAACCCCTATTTTTTATTTGTTAATTATAAACTTTAATTTTATTGGCAAGATTTTTATTCTTATTTTGTCATGACTTAGAATATTTTTTTTTATATTACTCTCGATTTTCCACCCCTCTACGATCAACCCCTATTTCTCCATCGCGATTTTTATTTTTTTTACTTACTTATCATCACTTATTATCACTTACGCCATTTCCCTTGCAGAGAGAACAGAGTGCCTAGAGGTTCTATTCTTGCATACATCTCTCGCTTCCTCAACATTCATAACTCTCTTTATACACGCTCGCCGGTTTCGGAGACTCCTGACTCCACCTTCCTTCAATACATGACCGATTTGGTCTAGGTAGGTTAGTCTCGGTCTCCCCCTGTGCCTACATCCTTCCACTTTCGCATTGTATATCTTCTTAACCAGTCGCTCGTCCGGCATTCTTTCCACATGTCCGAACCATCGGAGCATTCCCTTTCTCATCTTTACACCAATACTCTCTTTCATACCTACTCGCTCTCTTACGTCGTCGTTACGAATGCGGTCAGTCAGCCTCACTCACAGATTCTCCGCAGAGATCGCATTTCGACCGCATTGATTTTACTCTCATGCTCCTTTTTACATACCCAACTCGCTTCCATACAATAACGTTGGGACAAGCACTGCGTTGTGTATTGCGACACGTGCCTTCTGGCTGAGGTGATGACTGCCGAGAAGTTCTCCCAATGCTCCGTTCACTCTATTTCCCGCATTCACTCTTCTATCTACATCAGTGGTGTACCTTCCATCCCGACTGAATCCACATCCAAGATATATAAATTCATCCACTTGTTCTAGCACACCATTTCCTATTGCTACTCTAACATCTGTTCTGGCTTCTTCTCTTTCAAAAACCATTATTATGGTTTTGCTCACATTCAGACGTAGGCCCCTTTTCTTACAATCTTCTGCCATTACGTCGACTAGGGTTTGCAGGTCAGCCGCGGACTGCGCTAATAAAACCGCATCGTCTGCGTATAGCAGATACCTAACCACTGAGTCGCCCATCTGAACTCCCACATTCATTTCATTCAACCTTTGTAGACATTTATCCAGATATATGATAAACAGTCTGGCTGATAGAACGCAGCCCTGTTTAACGCCGATATTGATATCAAATCAGGGTGACATTCCATCATCCAGCCGCACACAAGCTCTGCAGTCCATGTAGTTGGACTGCACCGCTTGTAGCAGTCTACCGTTAATACGATATTCCGGCAAAATGTCCCAAAGTTCTTTTCGTACAACCGTGTCAAATGCTTTCTCCAAATCCACAAAACTGCAGAAAACCCTCTGAGCATCTGGCTGTAGGCCAGATGCTTCTCCACAATGTTGCGCAGAGAAAACACTTGATCCATGCATCCCCTTCCACACCTGAAACCTCCTTGTGCCTCACACAAAAATTCATCAGACCATCCTCATCCTCATTCTCCTTTCAATAATCTTACCATACACTTTGGCTGCCAAACTGGTCAAGCTTATGGCTCTGTAGTTTGCACAGTCATAACGCGAACCCCTGTTTTCAAACAAGGGCACGATGACTGCGCTTCTCCAGTCCTTGGGATTTTTTTTATCTTCAATAATTTCCTTTAATTATGATTTTTTCTCAATTCAATTTGATCTTCCGCCTTCATCTGTCGATAACTGATCAACTATCAATCGATCAGTTATCCCCGCTAGATTTCTACCGTTGTCACCTCTCATCCAGCAAACATCACGGAGTAAGGATGAGAACGAAGCCGGTCTCCCGTCTTACTCTTTTTTTGGTTTTATTTGTGTATCGATCGTAGCAGTCTGTTATACGTATTATTTTAATTTTTCTGTGCAACTCTCATGTTAATTTTACTCTCATCGTAAATTTATTATTAATTTCCAGTGCAATAATTATTTATTCGCAATTTATTAATAACTGATAAAGACAGTTTTAAGTATTAGTTAATTAAGTGATCTCATGAAAATAAACACGTGTTGTGAGCTCCCGCCAACAACGGCCATTACCGTACCTGTATATATTGTACTTAACATTTTTTGGAAATAGTTTTAAATCAAAACGAAAACGTGTACGTGTTTAATAAATATACCTGTTTTATTATTGTGAAAAATAAGTCAAATAATAAGCAAACGAATACAATATTAATTCTTTGTTTTTCACCAATACACTGATAGAAGGATTTATTAATTATTAATAATTTAATTAATTTGAAGACAATTTTAATAAATATATTTTTACACTCAATAAAAATTTATTTGGGAATAAAGTACATCCTAAATAAAGCATACTTTCATTGTCTACAACGCTTTCGATTGTAAGTAAATCCCCGCACACTTATAGTAGATAGTTATTTTTATTGAACTAAAAAAATGTTTCCTAGAAATAATATACATGGCAAAACAACGTTTGCCGGGTCAGCTAGTACTCGTATAATATTATGACGCTCGGCCATGTTTCGAAAATTTATAGCTTTAACATCAAAAACAATTCTTTAAAACAACTATTATATTGATAAATTTCAGAATAACAATGAGCGCAGATAGCTTGAACGCCAGTCCCTACGAGAAGCTAATACCCGATATCGAATCACCGTTAGACGATAAGACATATACAAAAGAAGAAAAGGAATCGATTGAGAGAATATCTCAAGTATCCCCTTTTCTTTTAAGTCCCACAACCGATACTTCAGCCCCTGATAATTCCGATAACTTCGACAATGCTACAGGGGTATCGACCCTATCGAAAACCACTCTTCCTACCGACGCAAAGATATCCAAACCGTCAGAAACTCAATGTTTGTCCAAAGCAACAAGCATTGACTCTTGGTGTTCTAATGACACCTTGTATAATGTTGAGGAAAATTTCGATGACTTAGCAATGGATCCCGATGTACCAGACTTTGAGCCAAAAAAGGATGAAGGGAACAGCGAAAGCACTGACACTTTGACTTTTAATGAGGATGAAAAGGAAGCTAGTCATTGTTCAACATACATTATTCACGATAGTAAATCTGAAGCATGTGAGACATTTTCTCCTGATTCAATAACAGCTAATGATAACTATACGTATACGAAAGCTAAGACTGATAATGCTGGTATCACACCGTCCGTTTTAACTACCGATCTCAATGATTCTACAAAAAATTCTCAAACTAAAGATCTAGCTTACGGTACTCTCATGTCAGAGCTACCCTCGTATTCCAATTGCACTACGGAATTGGCTTCACTGTGTGATAATTGGAAAGTGCAACAACCAGAACTAGTGAGAAAGTCTCCTATGCCTAATAATGCTGGAATAACGCCATCTAACACATCGGATGAGAAAGTTAATGCTTCAGATGATAAAATAGTTGATATCACAAGCCCACGAATTGAAACTAAACCTTCTGTCAAAAAAATGGAAAGTGTAGATGTATCTTGTCTACAGGATAATTTAAGCAAAATAGAAGAATCAGAAACTCAAGGTTTTTTAGTTCACGTCGATAGCCCGAATTATGGTTATAAGAATATGGCGCCCTCGGTGACGAGTACGCCTTTTATTGATCAAATTGATGACGCTGATATCGAAGCGATCCCAATGATACTGCCACAGACCGAAGCCGAAAATACTAGTGGCAGTGTTAATATTCCAAATTTTCAAATGTTCCTACAGTCTGCTGAAGTCCGACCACAAGATTTGTCATCAAACGACAGCTATGAAGTAAATAAAGATACGGAGACGCCGTTAGAAGATGAAAGTAAGGCTTTCAGTAGGAACAGTAATCGAGAAAGTCTGGCAGGCTCTGAACGCACGCCGAATTATTCCGACTTCGAAAACTCTGCCATATCAAAACCTCAGGATGTTAATACGAGAGAGAAGTCTAGTCAAAGTTATGAGAGTGGGATCAGCTCGGGGGATTTCCAAAAATTCAAAAGTTTCGCGAGCAGTCGACCACAGGACTTGTCGTCGTTGATCGATGCCAGTTCTTTACTGCTTAGAAGCGAGAGGATTTCCTGTGAAATGGCAATGTGTTCCATCCCCTCGGAATGTCGATGGGATCAGACTAGTCAAGAAGTATATGAGGAATCTCAAAAATCTCCGCCTGTCGTTACGAATTTAAAAGAATCTCACAGCTTAGTTAATTTTAGAGAACCACCATTTTTAATGAACTTCGACGCTGATGATGAATTGGATCAACCGCATTCTATCATTATCACTGAAACTACAATGGAAGCATTAAAAGAAAGTCCTAGTAGGATTTACGACTCACACCAGGATGCTCTGGAGAGAAATAAGAATCACGATTTATGCTCTAGCATGAAACAACCAGAAAATGAGTTTGAAGTATTATTAGATCAAAAAATTAATGGAGAAATAACTGAACAAACTGAATCAGATAATCTAGTACAACTCAAAATATCACCAGAAACTAAAACTTTACAAAATTGCAGCGTTATTGTTAAAGAAACACCATTCACGTCTTCACCGAACAGAACACAGGATTCAGCCGAAACAAAACGCAATGGTGATAGCGAAAAATTCGCTACAGTAAATTTTCTTAGTGAAACTTTTGAGGAACTGATAGAAAGTAACGTAGATGATGGTGAAGTTAAGGAACTTGAAACTGAAGATAATATGGAAGAAAGTATGAAATCCGAAAGCCCGTCAAAAGTAGTAGAAAGTCCTAAAGAGTATAAAAGTATAATGGATGAAATGCAAGAAGCAAGTGGTGCAGTGAACGGAGAAACTGATGCTGATGGAAAACTGACCACGGTGACACAAAACTTTCTTCATAATGAGAAGAAACACTGCCAGTTAGATGCTTATATTCCGATGCTGACTGATATTAGATTTACTGGTAAGTACCTCCTTTTAATATTGTTACTAGCTTCTGTCAGCGATTTAGACTGTGTAAGAAATGATAAATGTGAGTGATAAGAATATGGGGTAAAAAAATTTCACCATCATAAAAATTCAATAATTTGAATAAAATTAATTAATTCAAATTAAAAGTATAGTATGTTCCTTCCGGTTCAAATTATTTTTTTAAATATTAATAGCATTATAATACACGTAAGGGGTCTATACGCGACGGCCTATCTGATGGTAAATGGTAACCGTCGCTCATGGACTCAACTATACCGAGAGTATTGTCAAGCCGGTGCTCACCATTTCATTTCACTGATATGAAATAAAACTCCTGCTACAGCCAAAACGCAACGAGGTGCTTCATGGCCGGTCACATGGGAGATGGTGGTACCAACCCACTCGGGCTCGATACCAAGTGAGCACTCCCACTTGGTACCCAGCCCTACCACCAGTTATGCAATGGATGATAATTGCTTACTTCCCTTAGTCGCCTCATACGCCACCCGTGGAAAAGAATGGGGTGGTGACACTTGTATTCTTAGTCCATCATCACACGGACAATTAATATATAAATTCCCAGTACATTAATATTGCGCATCTAATTTCTCATCAGCTCTATCAAAACTCTATAATCCAAGTCAGGCCAGCATGTCAGATTACTATGTTTGGGAAGGGCCTGACAATATGGCAATCACAGTCTAACACATGTATATTCACTACCTGTAGGTCCAGCTTCAGAAATAATGAGCACTTCGTTCACCCAAGACTCGCCGACTGAACCTACGTCTGGCGAGGGCGGTCGCGCGGCAGCTGCTGACATCATCAAGGAGTGGGACAGCGACAGTGACTCGCACACCAGTAACTCGTCCAGTGGAGAGTTCATCTGGAAGGTAAGGCGGGAAATGATACTGTATTGGGAGTTGGGTATGTAAAATATTAATTGGTTTTGTTGAGTTTTGTACGAAAATAAGTTACAAGTAGATTTTATAAAAAAAAATATCCTCATTTAACTACCCTATAATTATAAATTAAAATTATAAAAAGGACAAACATTAGTACAACACGAACTTTCTACCTGATTATAGTGTCTTCGAACATACTGTTAATTTAATTGATATGTGCAAAGGCAACATCAGTTTCGTACGTATAAACCATCACTATATATGTGCAATTAAATTTAAAAAATATATATTGAGAGGCCAGTGGCATCTCCCATTGTAGATCACTGCAAACATCTGTTGTTATCGTACCTTGGTATTGTAAATCCAAAAACAACAAATTGAGGTCGGAAATATGCTTCAAATTTAAAGTGCCAACACTAAGTACTACGTTTGTCTGGTTCCTCATAACAAAGTTGGGTGCAAATCTGAATAATTATTAGTTGTGAATAATTTAATGGTGTGGATTCTTGTAGTTCTCTCCCTGCTTTGTGTTGGTTGGTACTATTTTAGACAGCTGGTGACGTAATTTGATAGCTTTATAATGTAAATCTAATTATATAGAAAAATTATAGCCATATATAAAATGGAGTTATGTAATTTTAATTTAATAATTTGCAAACCCTGATAATGAATTTTTATTAACACAGTGTGAAAATTAAATTTTTAAGTATATTTTACTGCCTTATTTACTATACCTACACTTATATGGGCAAAGATATAAAGTAAAATAAAATTTAATTGATAATGGTATTGGTTTAGTTCCTAGTAAAAAAAAATGACATAAGTTGGAATTCATTAAAAAGCTATCACTCAAAGTCAGCTGAAACCTATATTTTATTATGCATCCAAATATAGCCCCTCGCTTCCTCTCAGTCTATAGTTCCCCAGTAATAATACCTATATGTGTGTACAAAGCATTACGATAATTGCTATATGTACGAGGTGTGACGTCCATTAGATTAGCCACTGAAATCGTATAGCGGTGGTGGCCGCAACAACAAGCTACTGCTGGTTGGACATAACCCACGCTCCGTTGAGAATGTTATCTTAATTTGTATAAAGCACATTATTTCCAAAGCGTGGGGGGAATGCAAATTAATAAATAAAACAAAAAGTATAATTTCTCGAGTAAGTCCCTTCCTACTTTTATTTCTCCACTTCTGTCTTCGACGCTCCGGATTTACGCTTTTTTATTTGAATCAGCATCACGCCTTTTCTTCTATCTACTTTCACCCATCGACATTTGTCCGTTAAAATCAAACATATCATTTTTCATCTTAATAACCCACTAACCTCCTTTTAAATTTATTCTCCTGCGGTGTGTTATGTATTAATTACAATGCCCCCGTCCTATACTATAGTAGGTGTATCGCCGCTGCAAAAACGCAAATCCATCGTGGAAGGAAGTGGAGGAAATGAAATATTATATTCCATTTACAAAATTAGTGTTGACGTCGCACCCATACATATAAAGCTGTGCCAGTGTGCTTATATACACATAAATAGTAGGGTGTTGGTGTGCTTGCATGTATGTGACGTGTATGTGTGTACGCGTAGGATGGTGACGGCCACGAGACGGCGGTCGTGCCAATCACACGCTTCGAACATGTGAGTACATGACATGTGTATATTTGTTCGTTAGTAGTATGTATATTATTTGTATTGCATTTTTTACCAGCTGTAATGGATTTTCAAGGGGTCATGTGTGCAAATAACACTCGGGCAGACTGGACAGGTGGCTAATATTTTTGTTTTTGAAGCCTCATTAATCCCTACCGTTTTGCCGCTATAGAATTGGGAAAATAGACGTAATTTTGAAATATATACATCATAATGCTACCTAATTACAAAGGAAAAGGCTAAAGGTATATATCTCATTCAAACTAATTGTGACGTTATCAGGCACTTTTCGGTTTGAACTACTTTTCTCTAAAATTAACCGTTAAAAAATATGTATTCGAATACAGAATGAGATTTTTTTTTTAATGTTTTCAATTGTCACGTGTGAAACTCGTACCTAAGCATTTGGAAAACTGTTCCAGTTGTTTTTTCAACAGAAACACCATGAATTCACTTGGTCACTTTTGTAAAGCGTATCATAAAATTGTGTTCTAATTAATGTTGGAGTTCATAGTTGGGATTAACATAATTAGTGTTGTACGTATAAATAAGCCACCTCAGTATCTATTCTGTGTCCACTTTTTTACTACCTTAAATACTATATTAGAATTAGCGAATGTCACGGTCAATCTTGTTTTTGATTTTCGTTTTGGAATATCGATTCATTGCGGTAATATTATTTTATGATATATCTATACGAGGAGGGATCAAAAAGTAGTGAGAACGACATACTCCTTGGTAAGAAAAACAATAAATACTGGCAGGCATAGCTCAGATACATATTTGTAATATTAAAAAAGAAAAAAATATTCGATTCTCTTTTGTTTTTTTCTGAATGTAGTCATTTGTTTGCTTCGTGTCGGAACGTGTGTGAAAATGGAGAAAAACTAAGTGCGCGCCGTTATTAAATACCTCTGTTTAAAAAAGTTAACGACGCAAGAGATTCATTGCGATTCGGAGGCAACATTAGGAGAGTCTGCTCCGCCGTATTCCACTGTTGCAAGGTGGGCTTCTCAATTTCGAGTAGGGAGAACGAGCACGGAAGACGAACATCGTGGCGGCCGTCCATCGACGTCAGTCACCCAAGAAAATGTTGCGAAAGTCAAGAAAATTGTATTGAGCGATCGAAGAGTTACCATCCGATACTTAATTCAAAAAACGGGCATTTCATATGGAAGTATTCAATCCATATTGACACAATCTTTGAATATGAGAAAAGTCTCCGCAAGATGGGTGCCGAGAATGTTAACCGACAGTCAGAAAAAAAATCGACGACATTTTGAAGATACTGTTGGGCAAGTTTCAAGAAGATTCTGAAAACTTTTTGTCTCGTTTCGTAGCAATGGACGAAACATGGCTCCATCATTTTGATCCCGAGACAAAACAGCAATCTTCGCAATGGAAACGGCCATCATGACCGACCCCGAAGAAGTTTCGTGCCGTGGCATCGGCTGGCAAGGTTATGGCCTCAATATTTTGGGACTCAGAAGGGATATTGTTGATTGATTACCTGGAGCGTGGAACCACTATTACAGGCCAATATTATGCAACTTTAGTTCCCAAGTTGAGGAATGCCATCAAAGAGAAAAGCAGAGGGAAACTTCGAAGTGGCGTGCTGTTTCATCACAACAACAGGTCAGCAGTTGCGATGGCTGCCATTCAGCAAGCTGGCTTCGAATTGGTTGACCACCCCCCTTATTTACCAGATCTGGCGCCTAGCGATTTTTATCTGTTCCCCAAATTGAAAGAATACTTAAGGGGAAACAGGTACGAAGACGATAACGAGGTGCCGTGGAGAGCTTTTTGCTGGACCAAAACAAAACTTTTTTTTTGAAAGGGATTGAAGCCTTAGAAAAGCGCTGGACTCGGTGTGCAGAGAGACTCGGAGACTATGTAGAAAAATAAATTATTAAGTATTCAACAGTCATTATATTCTATCTCATTCTCACTACTTTTTGATCCCTCCTCGTACTGTAACTCCAAGCTCGTACATTATATTCAGAATTAATTTATTGTTTCTTACTAAAATAATAAGTTTAATAGATCTATCGCGTTTATTTCACTTTGTATACTACTCCGATGTTACTTTACAGTGTTTAAGGCAAAGACAAAAGTCCTGCAATGAAATTAGTTTTGTTTCAGTAGTAATAAATGTAATAAATTATCATCAAGATAATGGTGTAAACTGAAAACATTTGTTTGCTTTAGATCTTACGATTATCACTTAATTTTTAATTAATTAAAAATATTTTAGAATATTAAGAAGTTTAGTAATAAAATATTTTACAGCAACGGACCGGCGAATCACAAAACAGCGGATGCACACAACGTGACGGTTCTGAGGGCGGTGGCGCATCGGGCGCTTCTGACGCGTCCGGGGATTCCGGCTCGGGCTCCGAGGGTGACGAGGTAGAGTTCGTGCCCTCTTCGTGGGACTGCCGCGCCGCTCCTGCTAAGTCTTCGCTCAGGAGCTTGGAACAAGCTACCCCGGTACTTATAGTTATAGATATATTTTTCCACGTGCATGTTTCCGAGACTAATGTTTCAAAAAGTATTATCGTCCACATCAACCAGTCGTCGGGAATGTATTGCCGAAAGTTATTTTGATATGATATTTTTTTCATAATTCTTTTCACTTTGGGTTTTTTATTCGATTTTAATCACACTTTATACGCATGTTTGTAAACAATCACGTGAGTTCATTTACAGCATAATATGTTTTGTAATAAAAGCTGAACATAAAAATATGTAACATACGTCTTGAAACTTATAAATATTTAACGATACGATAATATTGTATCATATAACGATATTGTTACTTGTTTACAATTCAATAATAATTATATTTGGAATATGCTACAGAGTTCTGAGAATTTGAATATTCAACAAATATAATAATCTAAATTTAGAAATAAGTAATGTTTTAATTAAACCTTCATCTATGTGGTTAATCTATAGCCACGTATATGTCTTTATATCTAAACTAGCTCCAGCTCGCGACTTCATCTACGTGATCTGGGTTCATAGGACCGTTATCCTTCCATCCATCTATCCATCAGCCTTTCAACGTCCACTGCTGGACAGGCCTCCCCAAGAGAACGCCACAACGCGCGGTCACGTCATGGGGGATAATACCGTAATCGCCACGCTTGGCAGGGGGGTTGGCGATCGCAGTGGATATTGTTAATACTCAAGGGAGTGCTGCTGCCCACTCCCCCGGTATTTCCCCAGTCATCCGTTATCCTTACTAATATTATAAACTAGATTATGCAGCGACTCTGTCCGCGTTCAGAATATAAATAAATGATACTCCACTGCGTTAATATAGAGATATGTAAAAATTTAAGAATAGCTATCCCACGGGAACCATTAATCTTTCTGCGCTTCAGATTAGATAATTGTATGCAATTTCATGGATTGTTTCAGTAGTTATGGCGTGAAAGCGTAACCAATAAACAAACAAACTCACTATAGCATTTATAATATTAGTAAGGATAAGCATGTTTAGTGGTGAACAGCGAAGAGTAGCGAGGCTTTACAATAAAATGTCGCAGGACAACAAGAAGCGCGTGGTGTTCAAGCGACAGAAGTACCACTGCGTGTACGAGTACCCGCGCGAGGCGCACGAGCTGGACGCGCACTCGCCCGCCGCCTACCTGCCCGACCTCTCCACGTACGCGGGTACGTGCACACGCTTGTCCGTAGGCAACAGATAGATACTGCAATCTAGGAGATTCACATATGCTTCCTTGCAGGTTTTATTTAGTGAATCCAATGCTTTTTGGACGTATCTCTTTCTTATACTTGAGTCATTCATGTATAAAAAATAGAAGATCCACAATTAGACACTAAATGTGTCCACTATAAATGCAGAGTGTGAATACAGATTACGCTCTCCTGTACTCATTTCGTTTAGTGTTGTTTCGACGCGCGTGCAGTCTCAACGCATTATTTGACGTACTCATTGACAGACAGTAAAGTCTTTTTCTCTCGTTCTTTCTGAATAATGTTAACATTTACACACGCAATTAAAAATTATTACTATTTTATAAAATTAATGCTAAATGAATGCTATACATTTACGTAAGATTTATACAACTTTCGCCACGATTTTTAAACACAATTGCGTATCCTTAATTAATAGATCAATGACTAGTATTATTTTCTTATATTTATATTGCCGAAGGAATGTAACATAGTTCCAGTGACCCGCCATCAAAGGCGGAGAGACGGCACACGGCGGGTTTCTTTAGTGGGTGAAGGCCTCACACTACCCTGTTCGTTGCCCCGAACGACGAGGTGTGCGATTAATTTTTCCCGCCTTAACAAAAAAAAAAGGTTATCAATATCAAAGTTTCAATAATCCCGTTTAACGAGATGCGACAAAAACCCTTTAAATAACAGCCTCAATCATTTTGTAGTACACGCAAATTCTAAGCGCGGGGTTTCGAGTTCAAACCCATGGTCGTGAAATGTGTAGTTTTTTTACATGTGATTCTAAAAGTAGTGCGGTTCTAAACTGTGACCGGTGAAAGGCTAAGGGCCAAGTTACAAAGGCAAAATTAAGGCTTTATACATCTCATCACACAGGTCGATATTGAATATTTTATATCCATAGTTTTAAAGTACCCGAGTAACAATGTAGGGGTAATTGATTACAAATGATTAGTATTATTTAAATAATATGCATTCTGTGTTCAGAATGGGATCCATCAAGTGCTGAAGACGCAGAGTTAGGTTATGGACAACTGTTCGGTGCGCCGAGCCCACTGGACCTCTACCCGTTGCGATCTGGCATCGCTTTCGGAGCTGGTACGTAACACAACTAATCATAATTATAAGACTTTCTAGACGAGAATCAGGAGCATGATTTGAGCTTGAATAACTAAATGTTCGTCTCCTTTGTATTACAGATTACGACCAAGACTTCTTCATTTCGTCGTCTGCTCGTCCATTTGAAAGCTTAGGTATCATGACTAGCCAGTTCTTCCCCGGCAAACATGTTAAACCATCTCTATTAGAGCCAGAACTCTCTGACGAAATCACGGAAGAATTCCCACCGCCGCCATCTCCATTGTCCGCTACGACGTTGATGCAAACACGCACCCCGTCCTTAGACTTCACGACCCCTGATTCAGGAGTCGAAGACATCACACCTGGCTCTACTACCGATGAAGACTTCAAGAAAAAGCTTCCAGATGCTGAATTGACTTGGAGGCCAGTTGACAGCGGGAGTTCAAGCGAGTCTGTGAGCCCTAGCTCTCCTGGAGGAGAAGCTTTAGGAGGTTTAAGGCACACCAGAGATAAGCTAAAGCTGGATTTGCCCCCAAGTCCGCATATACCTTCACCGCGTCACAACAGAGTTTTCAACTTCGTACTCGACAAGCCTAAACGCAGGGAAGAACGTACTGAAATTGGGACAACACCTATAGTCATGACAGACGACACACCAATAGTCACCACATCACTGCCTCTGGAGAAGGAATGCGAGTTACCTGTTCCAGAGCCGACGTTCTCAACCTTTGGTAAATCCGCTCCTAAAGCTGAGACTGAGCAAAAGTTGATACTAACGGATGAAGTGGAAGAAAATACAGTGGAAGTGAAGGATGAGAGTCTAAGTCCTAAAGTCGTAGAACCGGTAAAAGGTGAAGGGACAGTGTTGGACAGCGGGGACGAAGACTCCGGTATTGAAAGCAGCTCCAAAGCAACGTTGGAACGTAACATGAATGTCTCGTAGAACAATCTAGATGTAATGTAGTTTTGTATGATACTTTGTTGTATAATAAAGACAAATGTTTTGGGATGATTGAGAAGTCGAAAATACTAATTTAGGAAGAAATTAGGTTTTCCTTCTGAATTTACTTACTAAGTCAGTAATGTTGATCATAACTAGAAACTAGACAATTGAAATGTTTTTAAGATAATTGTTTAAAAATTATGACTCGAATACGGGTCTTTTTGATTCTCAGATTGTAAGCCATAAACAAAAATCGTCAGCTTCATTAAAGTTGACGAGACGGTTGCCATTATTAATAAATAGTATTACAGTCGGCGTTCTTGCTGAACATTGATATACATATCGCAACTAACATCAAGTGTTACAAAGTTTTTCTCCAAATACCCGCTCGTATTTTTGGGCAAACACAAACACACCTGTATCTATTTGATCACTGTTGAGTATATGCACTGTGAGAAAACCTGTACCTCGACATTGTGTAAAGGCGACCAGTACATATGAAATCAGCCGGTGGAAGATAGCCTTCAATATTATCTACTCACTCCTCAAAGCTCTGCATATTGGTGAAAGAATTTTTGAAATCGGATGAGTAGTTTAGGCGATTAATCTCCCCGGTTAACCTCGACATCCAAACTTATAAACACTACCTCTTTACGATATAATTATATAGATATGGCATCCAGTAGGTATACATTTTGCTTTTGAGTTACCTACGTAAATTTAAATTATTTGATGTTATTTTTTTTTTTCTGGGAGTATGTGTTGTCTTTCAAAATTACGAGCGAGTATTTTGAGAAGTCTTATAATACTAGCAGAAAGTATTAAACATGTCCAGTTAGGAAATTAATTAAAGCCATTAGTTTGTTAAGGTAGTATAATGCAATGTTTTCATATTTATGTCTCTCCGATAGAAACGAAAAAAAAAGTTTTCAATATTTAAATACTAAATACTATTATTAGAACGTTTTAAATTACCATTTGCTGTACAAATGCTATATCATCTCTATAACTGGACATGTGTAATTCTAATTGTTGGTAGCTCTCACGACAACGCCCGTGAGGCTTAATTATGGTCATAAATGAGTCGTTCGTCCACTCATGAACAAACAGTCAAAATTATATTATATATAAATAAGGACTTTTCTCCACAGCTATATTAAATTTTTTAGAACTGGTTGTCCGTTTCATGTATCCAGGAATATCCTGGATACATGAAACTGTGTTGGTTTGAATTTTGTTTTTAATATAAAATAACCGTGAAATTCATAGTTTTTAGAAATAGTATGTTAAACTCTATCTAGCTATTATGTAATCTCAGCATTTTTTTTAAAGCATTGGCCATGTTGCGGAAAAATGTAACTAACATTTTATACTCTTAACAAAAACTATTTTTGATCATAGCGCCGTGACTAGTTTAATGTTGCAACACAAATAGAAAGCCAACTGAAACGTTGGAACTCCTTCAGAGTAATATTACGTTTTTCTAATCAGGCTTTATATGATCAATCTTTGAACGATAATGGCCTAGCCTGTTTGTGTACGCTGCGACAGCCCGTCTTTATAATTGCTAGAAGTTTTCATACGTAACTTTTTACACTTTGGTATATAGTATTCGTAAATATATGGGCTCGTTGTGTTCGCGACATGCGCTTCATATATTGTATGTTATAGTATTGTTGATTCCCACCAAAATGGCCCGCTATTGTGTAATTCGTGATTTTGTGTGGTACGTATTGTATGTGATGTCGTGTTTCGTCCCGTGCGCATGTCGGATCGCAACGTTCATGTTTATCATTATTTTTTACGCGGTCATACATGAGCGAATACAAAGCGTACGCGAAGATACTTCGGCCGTACGCCATTCGTTTGTTGAAGATTTCACGCATTCCCTCAATCCAATTTGTACATTTGCCGTTTCATACAACTGCAAATGGTAACAATCATTGCTACTCAGAAGCGCCGCATTCGCTTTGAATTTACTCACCTATAAAGCGTTAGGCCGCTCTGCAATTTTAGAATATATTTTGCTGTAAAACCGCCATATTGATGCGGAATAAATAAACACACCTAACCGCCGTGCGGCCCCGCATAATAATGTGAACGATTATCACATTACGCACAAGTGAGCAAACATCTTCCATCTTTCGTCTCAACATTAACATGAAATATAGTTTGATCTATGGTTGAGGTTAAAGCCAATTCTTAGTTAAGTAAAAGTTTATATTTGGTAAGTGTAGTGTTATATGTAACGATATGTGGTGATAGATTGCGTAGTGGCGGCCGGTCAGCGAAGAGATGGGTGTACTCTTATTGCGCCGGTCTGTACCACAACACAACGTCACCCGTCTATAATATGCAATACGTCCAATTGTGAAACCTGATGTGCAATTCTTCTCATTTCCATATCATCGCGTTTTAGTTTAGTTACTGCTGTAAATATAATTTAATGTTATTACTTATTGAAGTGAATAATAATTTTGAATATGAACATTTATTGTACCACAAGTTTATTGTTCCGTATATTTTTACAATTTTCGTTAATGTACAGATGTAAATAGTGATAGATGTTCATTTTGTTACGTATACGTAGTGACGTGCGACGTGCGAACAACGCGTTCACGTGAACTCTAAGTTGATGTTTCTATTTGTTACTAGTAAGCATACTCAGCAATATACGTTTACTTCAGGCTTATGATAAAATTATTAAGGAATCTATTTGAATGAATTGTCCAATTAATTATGGTATTTATTGAAAGTAAGTTGTTAATGATTTGTATGTGTTGTCGCCAGTATTTCGTAAATGTGAACGCATCGGAAGTTTTTTGTCGAGTCTTAAAAGTATTTCTATGAAAAGATATAATTAATAAAACTTGTGACTCTTTATGAGACTTTTATTTACAAAGCTTTCGTCATCCCTGATATACAATGTTGTACAGATCTATGGATTGCCACTATTAATTACTCCTCCGCCATATGATCACGAGGCCGGAGACGTCGCTTGTGGCCAGTAGACTTTCATCATAGCTGAAGCTCACGCCCAACACTGGCGAAGCGTGGCCTGAAATTAGTCATTATTTCATATCTCTTATCGTATGGAGCCCGATCAGGGCCCGTAGAATCAAACTCACAAAATCGTATCGACATCGCATCGTGGCATTATCATTGGTTCAGAGATCTTGAATGATCATTGTGATTGGTTTACCCATTGTCCTAGGTGAACGACAAACGCGGTAATACGATGACGGGACGCGACACAAAAATATCAAATAGACGTATGTACTTATGGCCTACGTTGTCGCCTAATACGAAACGCGATAAAAGTATTCGCAATAAGTCGCGTCGCTCACCTAGGAGTGATTATTGCGACATCACGCGTCTGTCTCTATCAATCACAAATAAAAAGATACGATTTTATGTATCATATTCTAAGGGTCATTGATTCTCGCGTCTCGGAATACTTTAGGAAGAAGATTAATACTACAATTCTAGTGCAAGTTATGGAAAACTTTAATAAAATAGCGTGATTGATAGTGGCAGATTAGTATCTAAGGAACCAATTAAACCAGATAATTTTAAACATTCTCGTATAGAGAGTGGCATAACCCCATTTTGTGTTAAGCTAGAGGTTGCCGCATATAAAAATACCTTGTAGTTTGTTCACGACGGGATGTAGCGCGTGTCCCTCGATGTCGAGGAAGTACACACACGAGTCGGCGCTGCCCGACACAACACACACGCCGCGACGGAATGACATGATGGGGCAGAACGTCGACTTCACACTGTGGCCCCCATGAGACACCTCGAACCGCTTCTTGAGGGAGAGGTTCCCCTCACGGTCCGTGATCCTGAGGTTATAAGATCCAAGTGTAAAGTTACTCTTTTCTGTCTATACAGTAGGTACTACCATAAGTAGTACAAGTAGTCGTGCTTATAAAACTGAAACTTAGTGAAAGTCGAATTGAATATTTTCTCATCTAGCTTTCCAATAATTCTACCAATAAGAAGGCGCGGTTTCGACCCGCTCGTGTATATGATCTTCTGTTTCACGTTTTCGAGCTTTGTGTTTTGATGACTGACTGAACTGCGGGGTTAGACGGAATCTCATATCTCACAATCGACATCGTATCGTCTCGCTTGTTATTAGTAGAGAAACCGACGCGTGATGTAGCAATAATCTGTTGACCAATCACAGTGATATCTCAACCAATCACAGTGATCCCGATACGATGTGATGTGCCTGGTATCTGTCAAGTTCCAATAGTTAGTTTAGGCGAGACCTGAACAAGTAGAGCGAGTCGTCGGCCGCGCTGACGAGGAGCGCGGGGTGTCGCGCGAGCCAGGGGCTCCAGCTGAGGCTGGACACGGCGCCGCCCACGCACGCGCGGCGGAGCTTGCTCAGCGCCCCGCCCGCCGCCTCCATGCGGTAGCTCACGATCGTGCCCTGCGCACACCGTGCACTCGCTGTTTAAGTATGTGCCCGTTACCGGCCAAAAGTGAAAATGGTTGAGTAAGAACTACTGGTAAGTAGACCAGGAAGGGGCTTAGTTTTTTATCTTGCCGTAACACGATCTAGTTAATTTTACAAAATCTCGTGTAGAGTAACTTGTGGCTTGGATTAACACATAATATTTTTATCCCGATAAAGAATTCCTGTGCGATACGCATAAATGACATAATGGATTTGAAAGGCCACAGATGGACACAAAACTGATGGACTTCGCGAGTTCTTCGCGTCTCACCCTTGGAAGCAGCTATGCTTTTCCTCTAGGGACCCTGATGTCTGTGCGGACTGCATCACGGAAACGGTGATTATGGGGATGGAATCATTCATCCCCAGTACCAAAATACCGGTTGGCGGTCGCAGCCGTCCATGGTTTAATAAAAAAGCCTGTAGGACGGCTGCACGCCAGAAACAGTCCGCATACCTAGCCTGGAATAGGGCCAGGAAAAGTCAGGATCTGAGCGCCAAAGAGGAGAAGCGGAAATTTAATGCTGCTTCCAGGTCCAACAAGAGGGCTATTGCCAGAACACGTTGCCAGAATTGGCGAGCGACTTGCAAGCTATCCCACTGAGAGTTGAGCTTTCTGGTCACTGGCCAAGGTAGTGCAGGGCAACTTCTGCCAGTCTAGTCTCCCACCACTGCGGAAACTGGACGGCAATTTGGCCCATAGTGCAAAAGAGAAAGCCGATCTTTTGGGCCAACTCTTTGCCTCAAACTCGACTTTGGACGCTGGAGCGGCCACACCACCCACCATCTCTCGGTGTGAAAGCTCCATGCCTGAAATACGCATTACGCAACGTGCGGTCAGGCGGGAGCTGCTGCTGCTGGACGTCCATAAGTCGAGTGGGCCGGATGGTATCCCTGCGGTGGTTCTTCGAACGTGCACCCCTGAGTTGACCCCCATCCTTACGCGCCTGTTCCGCCTTTTATACAGTACCGGCAGGATTCCTACTTCGTGGAAGATAGCATATTCACCCGATTCCCAAAAGACCAACACAGGCCAATCGCGATAACATCCCTGCTCTCCAGGATACTGGAGAGGGTTATTAACCGCCGACTTCTGCAGTACCTTAAGGATCACCAGCTGATCAGTGATCGCCAATACGGCTTTCGTCAAGGTCAGTCTGCTGGTGATCTTCTCGTGTACCTCACTCATCACTGGGCAGAGGCCTTAGAGGGTGGGGGTGAAGCTTTGGCGTTCAGCCTGGACATCGCGAAGGCGTTCGACAGGGTCTCGCATAGGGGCCTTCTATCGAAGCTACCATCGTATGGAATCCCCGAGGGGCTCTGCAAGTGGATCGCCGGCTTCCTCCATGGTCGCAGCATCAAAGTCGTTGTAGACGGATGCTGCTCTGCTACCAAGGAGATTAATGCGGCGTTCCTCAAGGTTCGGTGCTCTCCCCAACGCTGTTCGTCCTGCATATCA
This sequence comes from Leucoma salicis, assembly GCA_948253155.1. Lineage (NCBI taxonomy): Eukaryota > Metazoa > Arthropoda > Insecta > Lepidoptera > Erebidae > Leucoma > Leucoma salicis. The sequence goes on from OX411812.1 coordinate 5,015,857, forward strand.
ATGACTTTCTCTCAACAGAGAGTATACATTGCTATGCGGATGACAGTACAGGTGATGCGCGATATACCGGCCGGCCTCGGTGGGGAGAAAAGAACTTGGTTCTATTCAACCCTACGAAGACACAGGTTTGCGCGTTCACTGCAACGAAGGACGCATTTGTCGTGACGCCCCAGTTTCAAGGGGTAACTCTCCCGGTCTCCGAGAGTATTGGGATCCTCGGCATCGACATATCTAGTAAAGTCCAGTTCGGGAGTCATTTGGAGGACAAAGCCAAATTGGCGAGCAAGAAACTGGGCGTTCTGAACAGAGCCAATCGGTACTTCACACCGGGCAGCGACTTGTGCTGTATAAAGCACAAGTCCGCCCTCACGTGAAGTACTGCTCACATCTCTGGGCAGGCGCACCAAAATACCAGCTCGACCCACTTGACTCCCTGCAAAGACGCGCTGTTCGGATTGTCGATGATCCCAATCTCACGGATGAGCTGGAGTCGTTGGGGCGGCGGAGAGACTTTGGGGCTCTCTGTGTGCTCTATCGACTCTTCAACGGGGAGTGCTCTGAGGAACTGTTTGAGGTGGTACCAACATCGCCGTTTTACCACCGGACCACGAGACGCCGTACTAGGGTTCATCCATACCACCTAGATACGATCTCGTCCAAGACGGTTCGTTTTCTGCGTTCTTTTCTACCACGTACGTGTAAGCTCTGGAATGAACTTCCTGCTACGGTGTTTCCCCACCGTTACGACTTGTCCCTCTTTAAACGAGGTTTGAGAAGAGCACTTTACTCACGGTAGGCGGCGACTTGACTTGGCTGTGCCCCTGGTGTTGCCATAGTCCATGCGCGGCCGTTACTACTTACCATCATGTGGGCCGTCTGCTCGTCTACCACCGTTGGCAATAAAAAAAAAAGACTAGTACTTATATAATTTCGTCAGGTAGAGAGAGAACACACCACTGAAGGAATGTAATATGGTTCCGGTGGCCCACCAATAAAGGCGGAGAGACGGCACACGGCGGGTTTATTTAGTGGGTGAAGACCCCACACTACCCTGTTCGTTGCCCCGAACGACGGGGTGTACGGTTAGGAACACTTTTTCCCGCCTTAAAAAAAAGGGTAGGGAGAGAACACAGATGAGTTAGAGTGACGGACTATCCGCTCCCTAATCTCCTTAATAGCCACCTCCTCCCATATATCATTCTTACTCAATACCGTTTCCCTGGAATTAGATGCACGAAGTGACCATTTAGCGACCATCATAGGCAATGACACTGCCACCTAATATCACATTGCCACTTATAGTACCTAAGTATATTAGACAAAATATTTTTAACATCTATAGGTAGGTACCAACTATATAATGCTGTAAAAGAGCTATGTCTACACATTGAAGATTATTGGGATAAAAGATTAATGTATTGGACTATTTAGGTATATCTGAAAATCCATACATCTAAAAACATAAAGTGAAAAATTTGAAATCGAAAATAACAGTCACGAGCAGGATTTGTAACTTAATTGTAAAATTAAGTTTACCTGGTCAATAGGCAAAGCATCTGGACGGTATCCAGGAGATGCAGGTTCAAATCCTGCTCCTGACTGTTATTTTCGATTTCACATTGTTCACTTTGTGTTTAATGTATAGTGCTAAGCATGTCAAATGCTAAAAATATATATAAAAATATCTAAATATATCTGAACATTTATTTTTAGTATTTTTGTCTGTTTGTTTGTTCGCACATCACAAAAAACTACTGTACGGATTTTAATAAACTTTTTTGTTTAATAGCTTTTGATTAGACTGGTTGACGTCATTTATCCCGCTACTATATCGGGGACGTGAGATATAGGTATCTTAAAATATAAAAAACGAATGTTTTGCGAATTTACTTTGAGGATAAGCTTCAGGTTTAATGAACTAAAATGTAAGTCACTCAGCATAGATACGAGTAAATAAGGAAAAATATACGTACCTACCTTTATATAATTAGCATCAGACAAACGTCTGACGTGCGATTTTCAATAATTAATTGTTTAAATAAGTACATGCCTTGTCATTTGCTGCCCAGAACATTCTGCCGCTGGACTCGCATGCTATAGACAACACTCTACCTCCAAGAATACTGCTGCCACCTCAAAAGATATTAAAAACATTTAAACAATTTGTAATGAAAATAATCAAATCGATCACATTTATGGAAAGGCGAGACACAAAATTCCTTCTATTTTCTTTTTACTTCATTTTCTACACCCGGTTCCCTATGTGTCAACGGCCAACGTGCGAATTAAGGGCCAGTGGGTCTAGCCAAGTTGCATTCTATGATCGCTAACGCTAATAGAAAACTATTAAAATATATGGAAATTTGACATCTCTAACGTGACTTAGCGTTATAGATATTGTTAAAGACTTAGATAAATATAGGTTCTTTATCTATGGTTAAAGATGTCAAATTTCCATAGATTAGAACTAGAGAAGTCTGAAGAAGAGAACTTCTCTAGATTCTGATCTAGAGAAGTTCTGGGATAATGTTAGGGAAGTTCTGGATTTGGCAGAAGCTAGTGAACACGTGATCGTATGCGGAGACTTGAATGGATGGGTTGGGACCAAGCGTCCAGACTTCGAGGACGTGCTTGGTTCATTTGGTGATAAGAGAGCGAATGATGCAGGTAGGCTAATTGCGGATGTATCTATGGAGAGAAACCTTATTGTGTCAAACACATTTTTTCAACATAAGGACATCCATATGTATACATGGATAATGAATGAACAGAGAAGTATGATAGATTTAATTCTGGTAGACAGTCGCCTTTCTAAGTAAAATTCTGGATACAAGAGCCTACAGGGGTCCCACTGTCGACACGCACCACTATTTCGTTATTGCGAGATTTAGTGGTCTGTTCAGAAAGTGGAGACACTGGCGAGAGCGTGTCCACTTCGGAGGGCTTGAAAGAATAAAGATTGAAAAGTTGCAAGAAGAGAGTGTAAGAGCAAAGTATGTAGAGGGTGTCCGTGAACGGCTGACAATGGCAAGTCAGCCGGGATCTGACATAGAAGAATGCTGGAGAGTATTGAAAGATAGTATGGTAGATACAGCGAAAGAAGTATGTGGATGCTCAAAGAAGCATAGGAAAGTGAAAGGTGATGCATGGTGGGATACGGAAGTAGCAGCTTCCGTAGACCAAAAGAAGAAAGCGTGGCTGGACTATGTATCTTCTTTGAACCTGAGTGCAAGTATGAAAGAACAGAAGAAAGAAATATACCGGCAACGTAAGAATGACACCAAAGCCTAAGTGAAAGAGAAGCGTGATAGAGCAAATATGATTGCAGAAGAAAAGCTGACCAAAAACTTCGAGAGCAACACCAAACTTTTCTGGAGGGAGGTGAAGAAATCTCGGAGTGGTTGGTCAGCTTTCAGAATGAATAAAATAAGGTCTAAAGGTGGAGACATTCTTACGCAAACACAAGATGTGTTAAGCCGATGGAGTGAATATTTTGGAGATATTTATGCGGATGTTCAGGGTGATGCTGGTGCCAAATGTAGTCTAACAGATCAGCATTCGGTACCGGCACCCTCTGATGACATTAGTGTGGATGAAGTTGAATGGACGATTAGAAGTTTGAAAAATGGTAAGGCAGCGGGCATTGATATGGTGTCTGCTGAGATGATCAAGCTTGGAGGCTCATGTGTCTGGGAATCCTTCCTGATGCTTCTCAATTTATGTTGGAGCTCAGGAATGGTTCCCAAGGACTGGAGAAGCGCAGTCATCGTGCCCTTGTTTAAAAACGAGGGTTCACGTTATGACTGTGCAAACTACAGAGCCATAAGCTTGACCAGTTTGGCAGCCAAAGTGTATGGTAAGATTATTGAAAGGAGAATGAGGAGGGTGTCTGATGAATTTTTGTGTGAGGCACAAGGAGGTTTTAGGTGTGGAAGGAGATGCATGGATCAAGTGTTTTCTCTGCGCAACATTGTGGAGAAGCATCTGGCTGTAGGACAGAGGGTTTTCTGCAGTTTTGTGGATTTGGAGAAAGCATTTGACACTGTTGTACGAAAGGAACTTTGGGACATTTTGCCGGAGTATGGTATTAACAGTAGACTACTACAAGCGGTGCAGTCCAACTACATGGACTGCAGAGCTTGTGTGCGGCTGGATGATGGAATGTCACCCTGGTTTGACGTCAATATCGGCGTTAAACAGGGCTGCGTTCTATCAGCCAGACTGTTTATCATATATCTGGATAAATGTCTACAAAGGTTGAATAAAATGAATGTGGGAGTTCAGATGGGCGACTCAGTGGTTAACTAACTGCTATATGCAGACGATGCGGTCCTATTAGCGCAGTCTGCGACAGACCTGCAAGCCCCAGTCGACGTCATGCCAGAAGATTGTAAAAAAGGGGCCTACGTCTGAATGTGAGCAAAACCAAAGTAATGGTTTTTGAAAGAGAAGAAGCCAGAACAGATGTTAGAGTAACAATAGGAAATGGTGTGCTAGAACAAGTGGATGAATTTGTATATCTTGGATGTGGATTCAGTCGGGATGGAAGGTACACCACTGATGTAGAAAAAAGAGTGAATGCGGGAAATAGAGTGAACGGAGCATTGCGACAACTTCTCGGCAGCCACCACCTCAGCCAGAAGGCACATGTCGCAATACACAACGCAGTGTTTGTCCCAACGTTATTATATGGCAGCGAGAGTTGGGTATGTAAAAAGGAGCATGAGAGTAAAATCAATGCGGTCGAAATGCGATCTCTGCGGAGAATCTGTGGAGTGAGGCTGACTGACCGCATTCGTAACAATGACGTAAGAGAGCGAGTAGGTATGAAAGAGAGTATTGATGTAAAGATGCGAAAGGGAATGCTGCGATGGTTCGAACATGTGGAAAGAATGCCGGACGAGCGACTGGCTAAGAAGATATACAATGCGAAAGTGGAAGGATGTAGGTACAGGGGGAGACCGAGACTTACCTACCTAGACCAAATTAGTCATGTATTGAAGGAAGGTGGAGTCAGGAGTCTCCGAAACCGGCGAGCGTGTATGAAGAGAGTTATGAATGTTGAGGAAGCGAGAGATGTATGCAAGAATAGAGCCTCTTGGCACTCTCTGCCTACCCCGCAAGGGAAATGGCGTGATGATAAGTAAGTAAGTAAGTAAGTAAAGATGTCAAATTCCCATACATCTAAATAGTTTTCTATTAGCGTTAGCGATCATAGAATGTAACTTGGCTAGGCCCACTGGTGTTGCTAGCGTCTTTAGACTATAGATAACCATCCGGCCGTATTGTGACAACATTTGTAGTACAAAAAAAAACTAATTAAGTCATTCACAGTTTCACAGATAATATGGTAAGAAATAGGCATTAGGTGTATCACGATCACAAGTAATTTAAATTCAATAAAGAGAGCTATGTGATCTGCAATGTGACATTTTGTCCTTACACTTAATTTTGTTATGCAAGAATGTAAAACTTCAGAGCTCAGCAGAGATCTGGTTAAGTAAGTTAACACCATATATCTAAAAAGAGGATTACAACTTAGCTTACCTCGGGGATATATTCCTGTTGATATGTTAAGAACTTCGACCATGCCTCTTGCATTGCCGGCCTTTTAATAGAGTTAAGAAATATACATATAGTACATATTTCTATCGATAAGCAGTTAGTTTTGGGATTGTGAATTTAGTGGTATTAACTATGTTTAATTATTTTAGTCACTGGTACAAAATCAGAGGGGCCATCCATCAATTAACTTGCTCTACGATGTCCCCCATAAATATGTTCTAGCACACATATCCCTCCCAACACTGTGATAATGGGTCGTGTAAAAAATAAATGTAAAGGGAGTCTGGTTATAAGTGACCCTATAACTTTAGTATGTATAAATCATGCGATGTGCTCGGTGAGGGATTTCTGTGGACGTCACAGGAAAAAAGCTTATTATATTAACTGATAGAAACAGGCGTAACAGAGTTGACCCTGAGAAGGGAAGTGCGTGAAGGATACGATGACCATGTTGTTGTTGGCGGGCTGGAACACGGCGCACAGCAGCGGCGCGGCGAGCTGGTCGCGCACGCCGCGCACGCGCCGGCCGCGCGCCGCGTCCCACACCACCAGCTCGCCCTCCAGCCCGCACGTCACCAGCAGCTCGTTCGACGCCGACCAGTCGCAGCCTGCCGCACACCGCAGCGGTTAGCTCACTCGGTTTTATAACTGCGCCTCTACGGGTATTCAAACTCTTCGCGTTGGCAACATTAAACACAACCATTAAGAATATGAATTTTCGCGGGACATCCCGGTGAGCGGAAATAAAATCCTCTCACAAAGCAGTAAAAGAAATATATAAAATATTTGAAAAATAGAACAGTTTTCATGTAAAAAAGAAATCTGCTCAAAGAAAACAGCATCAATCCTTCCTATGGGTGGAAATTGTCCCATAATAATATTGAAACAGAGATCAGAGTATTATTATCAATATATCAAACTTAGGAACCTCCAATACTCATATTTTGCTAAATGGTTGACATTGCATTAATCCTCACTAATTTTTTAAATGCGAAAGTAAGTGTGTTTGTTGGTTTGTTACGCTTTTACGTCATAAGTACTTAACCAATCATTATGAAATGTTGCATACATATAGTGTGGAGGTCAGAAAAGGACACAGTCTACTTTTTATCCAGGAAAATGGATAGTTTGTATGGGATAATAGTGACATATTTATATTCTGAAGCCCATATGGACAAAATCGGAGGATCTAGTATAAAATAAGAGTACTTGTATAATTATATATGTATAGGTAAATATTTCTTTTTATCTACCACCACACATAATACATACCAGTAACAGCTTTAGTGTGTCCTCGTAGTACGAAGCATACCTTGGGTGGCGTAGCAGTTACGTCACAGATGGACACAGTACCGTCATATGATGCACAGCATAGTTTTGAACGGTCATTATTAGCAAACTTCACCACACTCACTTGATCTGTATGCTGAACAAGAATATTATTACACCATATAAAATTGATATTAAATAATAATGATTTTAAGGAATGGATTATCTAATTTGTTCTGGTTTACCACTCAATAAAGTCTAAATATTCAAATTACCTGATCAAATATATGATGAACTCCTGAGAATGCATAGTTCTCCGATATTGTCATGTCATTCTTTCTTTTTTTTGTTTTTAGTGGACTTTCATCTAGGACTATGCTGTTCTGAAACAATTTGTATTAATTATATCTATAACAGGACATAATGACCCATGTCATCACGCTATGGATATTATATGCATACTCCTTCACTGTTTTTCCTACATGTAACAGCTAAGAGTAGTTTACAGAAATCCATCCATCCATCAGCCTTTTAACGTCCACTGCTGCTGTCATAGGCCTCCCCAAGAATGGGGGATAGTGCAGTAATCGCCACACTTGGCAGGCGGGTTGGCGATTGCAGTGGATGTGGTTAATACTCGAAGGAGTGCTGCTGCCCATTCCCCCGGTATTCCCTCAGTCGGCTCTTACGACTCCCATGGGTGGAGAGGGGTGGGACAATTCTAAAGCCGGCCCTACACGGTACATGGTACATAAATACATTGTCGCAAATATCTTTATAATTTTTCTGCCTGATTTAATAGTCATGATAATTATTTATATATTCCATATAGGCACAAATCGTACATGCTATAGAGAACTACCAAAAATGACTGGCACTGTAACAAACTGGCTACACAAATAACCATCATATATTGTAATTTAAAGCTTCATCAATAAGTATACATTAAAACCGATAAGGCATGCACTTGAACTGACTTACACTGATAAAAATTTGTGAAAAAATCATATCCCTAATTTTTTTTCACGTATATTCATATAATCATATATTTATTGTTTAATCTACTTTGAAATGTTAATTTTTATAACTTTAAGCAATAAAGTTGACATAAATTAGTATTATAAGGAAACACGGAATATTAATAATAAAATCACATCTAGTTTAGCACCTTGCTACTCGATCTGGGTCGTGATGATGTAGAACTGATGGATATGTTGTCTTGTACACCATACCGACGTTGTAGTAACTGGCTCCTTATATTTATATACTTTTTTATCGTTTCTATGTCCTATAAATATAAATAATAATATAAAAAAATTATGTTATTTTAAAGAATCTGAACTAATTACATGGTTATAATTCTAATAGACTTGCCTTAAATTTCGAATTTTCTCTAAGTAGTTGACTACGACGACGAATGTAAAGTGTTTCTATACAAAAGAAAACTAGTTTTAAATCATTGTACCTACTTTAACGTACAAAAACAGAAACATATAATTACTATAATTTAAGCATTTACATCATGCTAACATGAAAATATATTTTTTAAACAGTAGTGAAACTGCGATTGTAATATCTTACTGAAATTAGGATTGTTTGGAGCCCTGTAGGCATTAAAGCGTGCGTCCAATGCGAAAATTTGCTGTTGGAATGCTGCTGCCATTGCTGTTAATACTGTTGACCAATTTACTATGATTCTCTTATAATTTATTTGTCAAATAAACAAAAATAGTCAACAAATAAAACTTATAAACGAATTATTTCTTTTATTTGAATTATTATCGTTTTGTTTTGTTATGCATGTTTGACGTAATGTGTCACATACCTTGACATTGACACTTATTGACATACGATGTTACTTTTTTAATTTGTTACAGGCTTTAGCAAAAGTATCAGTCTTTTAACAAAAAAAAAACAAATACATAGCTTCACGCCTGTATTCCCCGAAGGGGGAAGCAGAGGTGTATTACACACCCACGACTCGCCAGCTATATTTAAGTCCCACGTAATAGGGGGCGAGCCTATTGACGTCTACCGGGCACATTTCCAAACTCCGGGCTGCTACTGAGAATTTTTCTTTTTAGGAAAAAGCTCAATAACAAACTACATAAAATCTCTATAGATTTTTAGTAATTTTAGCACCAATTTAATTACAATCATTCAGACTGCTTTATATGAAGGATATATAAGGCTTAAGTGTCTCAACACAAAACATTTTTTTAGAATTTCAGTCTGTTTATTGGTCCGTAAAATAGGCTGTACAGTGAACGGATTTTGATGTAACTTTTTGTTAGATACTCGTAGCTCTTGAATTAAACTTAATCCGTGTAGTGAGGGACTAAGAATGTAAGTGTCACCACCCCATTCTTTCCCACGGGTGTCGTACGAGGCGACTAAGGAAATTAAGCCATTATTATCCATTGCATTACCAGTGGCAGTGCTGGGTACCAAGTGGGAGAACTCACTTGCTAACGGGCACGAGCGCGTTGGTACCACCATCTCCCGTGTGTAAGGTCACGGTATACACCTCTGACTATACAATATTTTTCGAACATGTGTGTATCTGTCTAAGAATTAAGAAGAAGGAAAACATTGTAAGGAAACCTGCATGCCCGAGAAATTTTCTCGATGGCTTGTGAAGTGAAGTCTGCTAATTCGAACTAGATATAAAAGTTAACCTATGACTGGGCCAGCGTGGTGGACTACAGCCTGAATCTCTCTCACTCTAAGAGGAGAACCGTACCCAAGGTGTACACACGTACAATCATGAGTGGAAAAAGAAATAACCTTGCATCGCACGTCAATCAAATAATTACGCCTAATCACCTGCGCGCCTGTAGCGCCACAACCTCGTTTTTATATGGAATCGTAGCCATACTGAATGCGTCTTTAACAAAACGACTTTGACAAAATAGGCGATTTAATATAAGCGGGTCTATTGTTGTTTGTGCCTGTGTCTCAGGAGACAGTTCCTTCCCGTATTAGGTAGAGGCACATAACTCTCTTACAATAATACAATTTTGGTGGATTATTATAAGATATTTAAGATTAAATAGTTGCGTAAGTTCACAAATAGGAGCATGAGAGTAAAAATAATGTGGTCATAAATGCGATCTCTACGAAAAATCTGTGTAGTTAGGCTGACTGGCCGCATTCGTAACGATGACGGAAGAGAGCGAGTAGGTATGAAAGAGAGTATTGGTGTAACTTGTTGTACCTAAGCCTGTAAGGACACTTCTCATCCAAAAAAATGTTACCGCGCAGGATAGCTATTTATCGCAAGTATCCTTACAACTAAACGGATTTGTACGGAATTTAGTATAGAGGTATATTATAGCGTGGATAAACAGACAAGATTTTTTTATGCGGTGATTATTTACCACGATAGAGTCCCTTTGGGATATGCCTAAACTACTCTATGGACTAAATTTTTAAGTCGCAGGCTACCTAGCTATAGATAACACAAACTTATTAGATTATTTTATTTATACATTTTAATAACACTCTAAAATTATGTTATCCCGTAATTACCACAGCGAGCACTTGCTGTCGAGCTGAATGGCTATCAGGCGTCCTCCACACTCGCCGATCCCGCCAGAGGCCAGCGACTTCTCAGAATCCTTATTTCCGATTCCGAAATACTTGGCGCAGTGATACCAGGAAATCTCGTCGGCGTTATTCTGGGGCAATGTCGTGTAAAACTCGAAACACGTAGCTTTCTAGCGAGGTGCTTCTGCGCCCGCTGTTATTTATAATCAAAATGCGTAAAAAGAAGTCGGTGACCCTTAATTGTGTTCATCATTCAAAATACTGAGAAACAAATTTTTTATGCTGTGATTTTTCTGAAATAATGTCTGTAGGAGCTTAGAAATAAAATACGTAACAGATTTTAAAATGTCGTTATAATTAATGAATGACATAGCATACATCGTAACGTATAAAACCCTTTATTACAACAAACATAGGTAGTAGGTAAAACATAGGTACACATTAATGACAACGTGATAACGACTATATTTACATATTATATCATAACTATGAGACGGATTAGTTGACGAGTTGACAGGGCTTCAGGAACAGGATGATCACTATAAACCACAAACAATACCTTTTAGAAATAAATTGACACATCGATAAATACATTAGTTCATCTTAAAAATATCTGACTACTGTTTGTTGTATTTACCTAAATATTTATAAAAAAAAATGTCCCTTAAAAATGCATGGAGTGTAAAAAAACTTCGTTAAGAGAATCAATCAGTCAAAACTTAAAATAAAACTACGAGGGCAAGTATCACTAGGGTCATTGAACGTTGAGGAGCAACATTCGAGATTTATTTCGGGATATATTTATTAAATTATACAAATATCTACAAATTTGCACCTCAACGAACATAGACGTTATACGCGCTATACATGTTTATAGTTATCTACCTTTATAATTTAAAACATTAGATATACAGTATTCTCGTGTAACTATATACATATTATTTAAAAAATTCATCATGTTGATATTCAACATAGTCGTAATTGATTTCGCTAACAAGCTACATAGACAGTCAAAATTCGTTTTATATTATGTATATCAATTTTGTGTGCTAATTATGCACTCCGTAATTTGACTGTGTGATTTTTATAGTTACGTAATATAGTACACATTATGAAATAAAACTCCTATTATAGAATCTACCATGGATAGTATAAAGTATTAGCATACTAGGAAACCAATTAAACGTGATAGATTCCGTAGGAGTGTTTTATTTCATAAAGATATTTTATTAACCGTCCGTAAAGCTCTGCACAATTTCAGTCTTTATAATATATATTTTTATTGACATTAAGTGACTTAAGTGCATTATTAAAATCAGTAGCTTGTGTAACAATAAAATCAGAATAAAATATTGGCGGATCCACAACTTACTTGTATAATATTTAAGCTAAAATAATGGCATTATTACGTAAAGCATCCGAGTAGACAGCTGCATTTTTCTATTTAGTCTATAAAGTTGTTTTATAAATTAAAGAAAATCTAATGTTAAATTTAAATCTATTCATTATTAGGTACTATGTTTTGATGTAGCACACGACAAAAGCTGTCTGTACCTACCCATGGAAATACAGTTTTAAACAATTGTAATTGAACTCGATCGTTTGTGTGACTATTGAACTAAATATATATTATTTACTATTGTTTATTTGTTTATATAGAAGTTTCGTATCTAATGAGCTAGATTTCCGATAAAAACCTATAGCTAATCACTGTCCTTTGTGAAAATGTCTTCATCTAAACTTATTTTCCTTATTTTTGAGTAGTGGAATCAAATTTTAAACCAGTTTTGATTCTATTCCACAAAGATACATTTTCAATAAACTTACGTAGCTACAAATAAAACTATAGGAAATCGCCCAGGACGTTAGCTTGAGGTCTGACATGTAAAGGCAAGACCCGGCTCTAAGTCGTTACGGACCACATACCTATCGGCATGTTTAACAACACGATATTGGAGAATTTCAGCAGAACAAATAAGATTTACACGACATTTTGTTTTCATTAAAGTTATAATAATTTTTACCGTACATACATAGGTACATAGACTCGCCTGTTCCCCAGGGGGGTAGGCAGAGACAACGGATTGCTACTTGTCATAAATCGGCCATCCGTTGCTTATTTTTGGCCCCCATGAATACATAAAATGAGACGCGACTTTTATTAAAAGTTTCAATTGCATTCTTTTTTCCACAGTTATTAAAAAATGGATAAGTTGTTTACACAATAGGCTCTCGAGCGGCGATCAAGTCCACGTTACCACAAACGCTGGATATGATATCGCAGCCATGTTCTCTGCCTTTCTATCATAAAAGTAAAATTTACGTATAATATGACTTAATGGCTAACAAGTTTGATCTAGTCATTATCAATAATTAATTTACAATCCTTATTTTATCCATACGATAGAAGAACAAATATCTATTATTTTCGTATTCCAACGGCTCAAGTGGAACTTTAATTTCAACGGAACTCGTAACATGAATATAATTAAGCTATCATTTAATTGTAAACTTTACTGCATATAGTTTATGGTTAAAACTCTTTAAGCGTAATGCATGTGTGTACGTATTGATTATTCGAGGCATGCTTGCGTGTTAAACAAGGGATTATTGTACAAAGGCGGTAATAGGTCGCTGATAGTCACTTCTATAAGTTTGGGCTTATATTCCGATAAAGCCTTAATTTATATTTTAATTACTTTATATTTTTAATTTACAAGTACGTAAAAAATACACAGTAACCGAGTTTCAATTATATTAACATTATATAAAATATAGCAGAGAAACTTAACAAAGCTAGTTAGTTAATTCATTAATACAATAATTATTTCAATATACTTAACCTTAGCGGCTTAGGTGACAGATAGTGGCGTAACTGCACTAAATTATATATGGCCGGTGACAAAACTAGAATACGAGGCCCTCCCTCAATAGATATTAGTTTAGTTTATCTTATGTCTGTTAAGTTTTAAAGCATTACATTTTGTTCACGATCTTTATTTGTTATTTCAAGAGGATAACTTGAATAGATATTTAAAATAATATAAATTAATTTAATTCTATGATAAATATTAAGCTTTTCTTTAAGCACGATCTCAGAGGGGGTCCCCCCGGTCGGGAGCCCTTGCGAATGCTTTAAGCCCTCGCGTATAAAAAACGAGGACTATTTTGCACAAAATTTAAACTTTCACAAACTCCGGTATTTTCAACGTACAAAAAGTTTCATAAACAGGTTAGGTGTTTAATCCGCAGCAAATATAGTCAACAGCTATTCACTGGAATAACTGTAGGTGACAGCTCCGCGGTGAATACTGATGACCAAAACAAAACGCGCTTTGTACGTTTTACCTAATTCAACAAATAACGCGCCCTACTCACGCGTCGAGTTAACTCTGGACACATCTATATCCCCATAACTTTTTATTCATCCTCTATTACCACTTCGACGACACTCATAAAAGATATTACGTGAAAACTTAAGTAGCACGTACATCGTACTGTCTCGATTATTTATTTGACGTTTTTACTGTAAAAATATGTAAGTATATATAGGTACCTAAATTTGGTTTGTTTAGATCCACGAAGTCAACGATAAACAGCATGAAATCTATATAGATCTTAGATTCGACGCTTACAATAGATAGATAGCTTATCTATTATAGACGACCCCAAAACTCGTACTAATATTTTTAAAACATTAACACTTACTGCGTATAAATTGATTAGTTAACTATCTACTTATTTTAACGAAAACGATGGCTTGAAATAGATCTATCTACTAATAGTAAGTAATTGCAATCAGTTAACGTTCTATTTTATATTTAATATAATTTATTATTCAAGTTAGTTAGTTAGCCATTATGCTAAATGAATTAAAACGCAATACGTAAAACTACACAATATATATTTAAATATTCCCTTTATTGTGTATGTCCTACTAAATTTTACTTCCCTCTAAATCTATTTCACAACCTCGTTATACCGTTGACGTTTTTGGACCACATCAAACTTTACGTATTTCGAATTTATAAGAAATTTCACAATTACGCACCAAATCTAAATATCGAATCGGCAATAGTATTAAAATTCTGCGTATCGTGACGTGTTCATATCAAAGCAACTCTGTTGGCGATCGCAGACATGCACACTACAAATCTACATTTGTATACACAGCCAATATCATTCATTGCCAAAATACGGCGCCGCCTAAAATATTTCGGTACAAGTTGTTGCTATTCATAACCAGTCTTGACCTTACGCTGTACGATTTCGACCCAATTATAAGTACGTATATAAATGTATCAATTAATAGTCGACACAAGCACGGCCGCCACAAGCTAATTAACCTAGCGCTTAGATATTTACTCAGCTCGATGCACACTTTATTTTTAGAACACTTAGAACAGGTCAAAGCTCATATAGACTATTGTCTCAAAATGTCTGTTTTATTGAGAAACATCGTTTGGACTTATTTAAAACAGTAAATTTCCCAGCACATAGTAGTTATTTAAAAACTTTTAGTTAAAAGTTAGTTGCGGGCACAGCTAAGGGTTTTTTTTAAACTATAATATTGGTTTACGCGGCTTCTATTATCCCAGTCATGACTTTTTCCGATATTTCCAACAATTATAGCTATACATCGGCCGATTTACACAAAATATAATGAATTGAACACCAACTTTCCTCATGAATTAGACTCATAAAAATCCCAAATTAATGGATTAATCCAGTAATTTATGACAAAAAGACGTGGAGGGGAAACTTTATTTTATAGGTAATATTTAAAAATATAATTTGCACTATCTTTTTAACATTGTAAGTTTTACGAACCGATTCTGAAAATGATAGCCTAAGCATATATTATAAATCTATCAGATAATATAGTATAGTTAGGACAACGATCGTAAAATACCTAATATTAATTTACTATCACACGCGATTCGTCCGTGCGAGACACAGAGCGCTGTACAAGCAAACCATATCAAGCTGACAGCGTTAGCTTTTTCTCAATTCTGGAAATGCTAATCAGCCGAACCAGTTGATAGTTTGCGGGGAACACTGTTAATATGGCCG
Source organism: Leucoma salicis (assembly GCA_948253155.1). Lineage (NCBI taxonomy): Eukaryota > Metazoa > Arthropoda > Insecta > Lepidoptera > Erebidae > Leucoma > Leucoma salicis. The sequence goes on from OX411812.1 coordinate 5,031,313, forward strand.
ACCAACTTCCTAGAAACGAAAGCGAGATAGTCACTAGTGAGAAATACGATTATCGTAATAACCTCCCGGAACGAAAGGGCCCTTTTCCAATCTCTGTTGTAAATAGAACTCGGCTATTAAAAATTTCATGGAATACTATCGAGTAATATGGCGGCAACTAGCTCAATTAATTGCTGCGGTTGGAACAACAATGTTTCATTCAAACATTATATCTAGGTCACTCGAACTTTTTAGATTTTTTTATTATTATTTCTGCTTAAAACCAAGTAAGCCACGCAAAACATTTGCGTCATTGTTTACAAAAAACGTACAATCCCGTTATGTACAAGAGTACACCCAGATTACGTCACAAAATTGCTACATTTGTATTATTGATAAATCTAGAGGTCATAAACGCTTTGACCAATTCAATTATGTTACGTTTAATATAAAATCCAACATATTTATTCGTATTTATAGCATAATTACTACATAAACCTTAAGAGTCTAAGATACGTAGTATGAGACAAAGCTTCAAAATATTGAATCAGCATGAAACGAATGTACTAATCATTAAAAAAGTTAAGTTATTGAATTTAAGGAAAATTACACCAAAATTGTGCAATGCAGGGCATATCGTGATTCAAATTACGTCTCATTAAGTCATAATACATAAGTAGACATTCCAAGGTTTAAGAAGGATTCCGAGAATTTCACGATATAATAAAAACCTAATAGAATCTTTAAACATGAATTCAAATATACGCTAATCGCAACTGCTCGGTAGAACAAAAACTTTTTGAGTCGTTAGTATTAGATCGTTCTCAGTATTCGGAAAACACGAGATAAAGACGCATTAATCGATTCAAATTTGTATGTATATATACGACGATTCCGAGAAGGTATGAGAATTAGAGTTATATAAAAACCACTAACTAACACCGTAAACATACCTCCTATTAGGTATACGAGTAACAATCGATAACGAGTTTTCGTAGAACGAATTTATGTATATTACTTAGAAGGTACAGATGAGGAAACTTATCTAAATTTATTGGAGTTGGCGCTGAACTAAGGCGCTAGAGGAAAATCAAGTTCAAATATGAATGCTGAAAATAAATAGCAAATAGTTAATTCTTATTAAATCATTCCGGTTAACAGTTTAGTTATTTTTACACTTTGAATAAGAAAAATTATAGATGTCTGTATATATAACTTAATAGCGCATATTTTTATATTGATTATGTCATTTTTTACAAATTAATCATTTTTATCCAAATATAATTTCAGACTATACTAATAAAATTAACAAATTGAGTAACAGAGAGCTTATAGAATCATGAAAAAACCTAATGCTTGAAAGTCGTTAAAAGGTCCTCCTATTAATAGAATTTTAGTCCTATTTACTCTCCCCAGTCATCTTCGCTTGAAGAATTGGATGTCGCAGGCTCAGGCTCCGGGATGACGCTAGCGAGGGTGTGTAAGACGGAACCACCAGACCGTTCCGCTCCTGAAATGCCCCGTCGCCTCATGGACAGCTTAGCGTGCAGATCAGCCATCAAGTCACCCCCGCTGACTGCTTTATTGTCCTGGGGACAAGCAAAACATAATCTATAGTTGTGTCATCTTTAAGGTCTGTTCCCAATATTATAGTAATTATGATTATTATATACGAGCCCCGATGCAAAATAGTTCGTCTAGTATGGAAAGTAGTGCAAAGCCTAAAATATAGAAAGCAAATATTGGTAAAATAATTAAGAACGTTTAATAAAAAGTAAACCACAATTTGAGGAACATTTTAAAGTTTATTTTAACATAACTGATTTTCTTTCAGGACAAAACAAAAAAAAAAAAAATAAATAAATCTAAAAAAACATAACGCAAAAGTATTCGTCTACCCTTGTCACTCACGCAAAATAGTTCGTCTACCACTTAGTTGTGTCGCCTTTGCTCTCAATGACAGCTTTAATGCGAAGAGGCATGGTTGCACCAACGCTGCACACTCCTCAGGCGTAACTGACTCCCAGACAGCCAAGAGTTTAGCCTTTAAGTCGCTCTTCGATCTTGATGGATTTTTACGGAGAACTTTTTTTATTTTCCACCATAGGGTTTCGATCGGCGACAAGTTCGGGCTGTTAGATGGCCATTCGATTGTAGGGATGCTTTTCGCCAGTAGCCATGTCTTCGTTGTCCTTGCAGTATGGCAGGAAGCACCATCCTGTTGAAAAATGAAGGAATCTTGATGCTTAAGTGACGGAATAGAGGGCAGTAAATTCTCTTCCAAAAGGTTTTGATACCTTGCAGCATTGATAGAACCATCCACAAACTGCATACCACCAACACCTTGTGCAGACATGCAGCCCCATATCATAAGAGACGCCGGAAACTTCACTTTGCGTTTGAGACAATCAGTATGAAATGCCTCATTTTTGTTCCGAATCACTTTTTTCCTTTCATCGCCGACTGTCACTTCAAATTTGGACTCGTCACTTCATATGATACTACGCCACTGATCGGAAGTCCAATTTAAATGATCACGAGCAAACTTCAACCTCTTTTTGTTTTGTACAGTGGTTTCTCCTTAGCGGTGTAAAATCTGTAACCCATTCTTTTTAGGACTCTTTTGCAAGTATCAACTGAGACGTCTTTGTGAATCATGCTCTTCCATAGCACCGTGAGTTCTTCAGCTCGAGCACGACGATTATTTTTGATAATTTTCTTCAGGATTCTGTTTTCTACTGCACTTGTGATGCGTGGTCGACCAGTTTTCTTCAAACAAGAAGTCGTTCTATTCTTTTTATAGTGCTGAATGATAGATTGGACTGTAGACCTGGGAAGTATCAAGTCTTTAGATATTTGGTAACTTGATTTGCCAGCATCGACCCCACAAACTATTCGCTTTCGAAGCTCTTCACACACGGGTTTGCCACGACCCATTGTTATTTGAAAACTAATGAAAAAAAACTGTAATTTTCAGAATTTATACTGTCTCACTTGACAAATGACTTTTACAAATTAAAATTATGCAACATAATTGTACAAAGAAGGAATAATCTTAATTAACTCACCGATAGACGAACTCTTTTGCATCGATTAACAATGAGACGAACTATTATGCTTGTAACTTCTTTGAATTTAAAACAGGATGTATAAATTTAAAAAGCTAAAATAGTTTATTGTTTCATAATTAAAAAATGGCATAAGTAACGCAACATGTGATAGTAGAACAGCTTAATATTTTATATAGATATACAAAAATAATGAAGTTAGATTTGTAGGTATAAAGTAACGTTCAATGACGACGAAATATTACACTATTTTTTTCTAGAGACAGAATAAGAAGAATAACATTGTTGACAAATGATCACTGCTTGGTAAAGGAAAAATCGTGAAAAAAGCTTGAAGCCTCAGAGATTTTCTCGACAGCTTGTGAAGTCTGCCAACTCGCATTGGGCCCCCATCACGTTGGGCACTAATACTAGTACATTGCACCCGTGCAAAGCCGGGCCGGGTCATTAGTAAAATATAAGAGAAACCGTGATTAAACACAATTCTATCTAAGGCTAAAATTATGGACATAATGTCCTATATCGTATCTAATGATGACAGTTCATTGAATCGTATATTAATTGCCCTGTGAAATTGTTCAAATGTACCTAATTGCGGCAGTGGGCGCAAACTTCGTGCTGTAAAGCAAGCCAATAACCTCGGCTGAACGCTTGGCATAAATTTCACGAACAATAAAACATAGAACATAAAAATTACAATAAGTCCTAATATTTGTCATAAATTAGCATATTATATCTTTAAATGATATTAGTTTTAAAGTCATAAAACAATCGTATACCGCAAGGTGAGACTTATAAGAAGTTAAACATAACTTTCCTCACCTTAGCCAGACTGATTTATGGCCTCGTTGAGCTATATAGTGGCATTAATGTGCAATTTGCGATGACGGGTTCGAATCTTGGTACCTTTACCAACAACTTTTATTTAAAAAAATCTAATCTAGTCCTTTACAGTAAACTCTTTGATGAAGTACTCTAATAAATTTTCCGTTTTTTTTATACTACGTGGGTAGGAAACAAGTAGAGACTGCCCACATGATGGTAACGACGTAGCCTATAGACGCTAGCAATACTAGAGACATTCCTGGCACGTCGCTAACTTCAAGGCAAGGGATAGGAAGTGGAGACAAAGGATAATAAGAAAAGGATAAGGAGAGGTCTTAACCCTCCGGCGCTCTCACTCACCCTACGAAACACAATAGAAGTACCTACTGTTGTTTCACGCTGATCCTCTTTGAAAGGGTGGTACTTTCCCGATCAAGCCCACCTATTCATGCTGGAACTTAACATTTTTTTTTTTAGAATTTATGTCTATTTGTCTGTTTGTTCGTTCGCGTATCACGCAATTTTATTTAAATTAGACTTAAAAACTGATATACATTTTATCCCGCTACTATATCGGGTACCTGAGATATAACCTAAAAACTAGCTTTTGGTTGCGGCAGAGCCGCGGGCAAAGGCTGGTTCCTAATAAATCTGTTTACGGAAGATAAATTAGTTTCATTATTTAAACACTCGATTTAAGAAAGTCGCGGTGACACCCATTACGACTGATGAAATTGATGAAATATAAGAAAGTGATAATTGCAGCTACGTACTGACGATGATAAACTCGATAACGAAGTTGGGCCACTAGGTGGCCGTTCTGGTCTACCAATTGGATAGCCCAATTGGTAGACCAGACCGGTTTTGGCTTTGCCTGGCCTTCTAGTTAGTCGCTTACGATTGCCGTGGAATTGAATAAAGTAAAAAATAATGTACTCTAAATAATCCATCACTACACGGAGTTTCCAAGCGGTAAAGGAGAAGGATCATACATGGTGTCGTTTTGTATCAGACTCAAATTGGGTACAAAAATTAAATTTTTAAATTTTAAAATACCTACTCAAATATCAAGTTAAAATTTCGACGAATAAAAATCTATTTAGATATTTTTATATATATTTTTAGCATTTTACATGCTTGGTGGAAAGGATCTCGTGATTGTTATTTTCGATTTCACATTTTTCACTTTGTGTTTAATGAATAAAAATCTGATAATTAAAAAGTAATTTACCTACTTTGATCGTTCGAGTATTACCATATAATAGTGGGCGAGCCTATTGCATCTATCAAGCACATCTAAGACTAGCAATAATGAATATTTAAATACATTAAAAAACATTGTAATTATATTACAATGTTTACTTATTACATATCTTGATCTTAAATTAATTGGTGAACAGCGGCTTGACAATACTCTTAGTATAGTCGCGCCCATGGGCGACGGTTACCATTTATCATCAGATGGACCGTGGCTCGTCCGCCACTACATGCAATAAAAAAAAAATTGTGGGTATTTTCCTTTGTTTATTTGTTTCAACTACATAATGTACGAATACGTGTGTCTCGAGGAAACACTGCGCGAATGTCTAAAGCGGTGTAATACCGTAGGATGATGTGATGAAACAATGTTCCTGGTCTTCAAACTGGTTACCTTCAAACAACGATATTATTATCAGAAGACAAAAGAAAATGAAAATAACATTAACTACCTTTATTATAAGAACATGTCGTTAAAAAACCTGCCGTAAAATCTAACCACATAAAACTTCAAACGAACGTTGAAATCACTACTTTTTATAGGTTTACCTATAAACATGAAAAAGAGGCCTTACATATCGTTGACTCATTTGGATACAAATAAATAAATACTAACATAAAAAAGAATTAATTTTAATGTACCATGTTTTTATAACAGACTAATGCCCGGTTCCTATATTCAACGAATCGTCATTGTTAACAGCTACCCATCCGTTAGTTGCAAAATGTCAGTCAATTCAAGTACGACTCGTATTTTATAGGAACAGATTATACTTACGCCTGGTAGAATATTCTACCAATCGTAAGTAAAACGATCCGTTTTATTATTATAGGAACCGGGCATAAAAGTATAAAAGAGTCCGTTAAAAAAACATGGTAAGTACATTATTTTTTTTATTATTATTTTCTTCTTTTTTCATATTTTCATGCATTGTCATCTAGTTCTGAGCTATGGTCCAAATTTCAAGTATCTATCTCTAATAAAAACATGGTAACATGTTAAAATACTTTAAATTAAGGAAAAAATACAATCCAATATTGCATACAATCCACGTGTACAATCTACTATGTAGTTAAAATAATATCATTGGTGTAAGTAAATGAAATGATAACCTTTTCAACCTTGCATGACACTCTAAGCGCCATCACTTGGATAGCAGTAAAAAAATAATTACTAGTTGTTATCGCAGTGATAAGCGCGAAGGCATCCGACTGTATGGTGATTGCTTTACCGAGAATATCTATCTATGAAATAAACATTTATCAATATTACCGAGTAAGGGTCAAAGGCATGCTTTTATCTCTGTTTTGTCCGATGAGAGAATAAATTAATTGAACATGTTTTCATGAACTAGGTACTATTATGAGAGTGATTACTGATAAACATTATCATTGATAAGTTGATAACAAGAACGACAGTAATTAAACACAATTATTAATATTATTTACGTAGAACTGTTTATAAAACAATGAACCGGTTCGCCGGAAACGCGACATATCACATTTCTTGCACAAAAACAGCTTTTCTCGAAATATGTTATATGTTACGCCTAACTTAATACGGATTGCAACCGTTTTGTTTTCTACTTTCAACAACTTCTCAGAAACTATGTGGTTACAAATAATCTGGTTTCGACTTTGTCAGAATCACAAGCTGTTTGTGTTTTTGAATAAATTGGCAACACCTATAGCTAAAATGGCTTTATGGTAACGTTGTACAAAATAATATTTTGAAGATCGCCTGGAATGTTCCAGTGGCTTCCAAATTAGTTGTCGCCTGAACGATCGCGTTTGAACCGCAAAACATATTACTAAACTTGGCAACGCTCTTTGAATTATACAATCTGCCTATCCAATATGAACCCATTGTGTATTTCTGAGAATTTCGCTTAATTTTCGTATAAAGTTTGGATATTTGGTGTCAACTCAAGTTAATAATTCCAGTAAAAGCGATGTTGCAAAACTTCACTAACTTTAACACTGTACCGTTGGAGGTTTTGTTTGATTTTGATTTCGAAGTCATGAAGTATTGATAAGAGATAATAACGTCCGTTAAATTACTCATATTTAGTTGTGTGTGTGTCTTTAGCTATTTAGAATTAAAAATAGTATAACCTTAATAACCGAAAGTGAAATTCCTCTCAGTAAATAACTATCTATTAGTTATTTTACCAAGACGACACGTTTTAATTATACTTCCTACGTTATGAATTTATGTAGCTTTTGTTGTCACAAGTCATTTTTTGCCTCATTAACTTTTCAATCCTAGAGATTGAAAAGTTAACGAGGAATCCTAGAGATTGAAAAGTTAATGGAAAATTTTCTCGTTAAATACTTCCTGTTTTTGTTTAGGCGGGAAAAAATTTACCTAACCGCACACCCCGTCGTTCAGGGCAACGAACAGGGTAGTGTGGGGCCCTCACCCACTAAATAAACCCGCCGTGTGCCGTCTCTCCGCCTTTATTGGCGGACCACTGGAACTATGTTACATTCCTTCGGTGGCTAACGGTAAATTCATCCTAAATTATCTCGTAAAAAAATTTTCGTTCTACTACCATGTGTGCGCCATTCATCTACTCCGTCGACCTGACGAAATAGATTAGTTTTCTATAGAATTCAACTCAAAGCATTCATCATTGGTTGGAAATCCCTTTATAAGAACATTCTGTATACTTTGATATTTTTCTAGCATTTGACAAGCTTAGCCATATAAATTAATACTTGCGTCACCCAAGACGTTAAGAATGAATGAGTTATCGAAATTCGCACGGTAGCTGAATTGGCAAAGCATCTGGGACGATGTTCCAGGAGTTGCAGGTTCAAATCCTGCGCGTGACTGTTATCTTAGATTTCACATTTTGTAATAATTCTGTATACTGCTTTATACAAAGTACAAACTATATCACCGTAACTCAGCATTCGAAATCCCAGTCAGATATCGGGCGTACTGATAAATAAATAATAGGAAGTTTGAAAATAAGAAACAGTTAGGTACATTCAAGACTTTACCACAAGAAATTGAGAGTATGGCAGTGGTCCATCTGCCCCATTACGCTTGCCGCAGTCAGACTGATATATTATGACCTTATCTCACTCATTACCTTTACTAAAACGAGTTTGTGGAAGCCATCTCCTTTCTCGTATCATTGTCAACCTTGCGCGAGTATTTTACGAGGAAAAAATTCATGAGATGGAATGTTCAGAATAAATTCTGCTTGTACTGTTGGAAGCACAGTTTGAAGTGTAAGCGCATCCTGGATTTTGCAATTATAGCTGCGCAAAACTAGGATGTGTCAAACTTGATTTTCCGTATCTATTTTATTTTTTATTTATTAAACCAGACGGATGCATGTCAGCAGGAATTGTACGACTTTCCAAACATTCGATTCGCATTCATATTTATTATAAGTAATACTTGTCCTATTGACAAAACAAGGTTGTCGGGAAGAAATCACAGCTAGCGATAAGACCGGATAAGATCGCCCTATGTACGTTAAGTTTTTATTCTTTTTTTGTGTAAAATTTCTGTTGTACAATAAAGAGTATTATTATGTTATTAATAATTAATCCATACAAAATAAAAATACTGTAGCTCACAACAGAAGTGTAACATTTAGATAGTATCTTACTAATATTATAAATATAATGTGTTGACCTTTAATCACGCCCAAACGACTGAGCGGATTTTAAAGAAATTTTGTAATTATGAGACACTGGATTAGCTTTATCATATAGACATTTTATCTCGAAAAAATATAGTTTCGTTTCGATTAGTACGAAAGGGATAAGCCCATTTTGGGCCCAGCGTGGACATTACTGTACAGAAAAAATATTTTATATATTAGTTTTGTTATTTAAAAATATGAATATACATTCATTATAATGAGCGCCACTATAATAAACAATATTCGTTAAATAAAAGGGATTGTTATTGAAAAATCCTTACGAAAGTTGTGGCAGAATGTTGCCAGCATCAAAATCATATTTTGTTTATGCCATTCTATCTAAATCAATTTATAAATAAATACAATTTAAACTGAACGCGCGTCCGTAGGAATTATTAAACGTAGTTCAAAGCTAATTTATCGTCTCTTAAACATTTAAGATAATAGAAAAAAAAAAAACAATAACGCAGGAAAAACTGAGTGAACTCTTAAAAAAGAAAGAAATAAAGAATCGATAAATCGTTTAATGTTTATATTTTTTTCGTGACAACACATTAATTTATTTGCATCTGTATATTGTAAAAAGAAGTAGTTAGATTTTATGAGAATTTTTCTAAACATTTTTAATTTTTCGACTAAAGGTCTAGTATCCATGGTCTTGCAATAAATTATTCGAAAAATAAATATTTGCATCTGTCACGTGTTGTGTGTGTGTGTTGTTTTCATATTTATTCGATTTCTTTTACTGAGGCCTGGCTTTGTTTTATGGACTAATTGGGATTTTCTGCATTCGATTTTGGATACCGTTATATTACAATGACAGAAGAGCATTGTTTGAATTGTGGTCTCAACCTGACAGGGATTCAAACACATACCTTGGAGCCCGAGCAAATCTTATCTATGATACAGCAGCGAGTTGCCTCCCGACCGGTAAATAATGAAACAACTAAATGCTTTGTTATTCCCTACATTATTTTCCGTTTACATATGAATAATTATATTGTTTTAGGTATCAAGAGATAATCTTGTTTGCAACAACTGTTGGATGGTGGTTAATGCGAGCATTGTTGCTCCTCAACAAGAGATGGAACAAGCTGACCACAGAAATAGTTGTATCAATTGTGGTCGCTCTATTAGACGTATAAGAAGTCATTTGTTAAGGACGGATACTGATAGAGAGAGCCTCATTGGAAATGTGATTATAGAATGGATTCTACCCCGAGAGGTATGTTTTTTTCAAACCACATTACATTTATGTAAGACAAAATATTTTATTACTGTTATTATTTATTTTATAACAATGTATGTACTTTTCAGGTTTCATCCGTTAGTCGCATTTGTCATCCTTGTTGGCAGAGAGCTGATAGGGCAGCTGTACATTTAGTACAAGATTCTGCATCAACATCTTCCGCTGCCACTAATGAAACGGAAATAGTTCTACCCAATTATACTAGGGTTGCAAATACAGAAAGATGCTGTATTTTTCCTGACTGCCATAGAACCGAAAGATTACGTACTACATCAATTCGTGTGAGATTGTTATGCGACTTATCTTTTTATGTTCCACAAAACTGCCGTATTTGTAACTTTCACCTGAGAAACAATACATGGTATAGTTTAATTGTTGAAAATGGAAACCATACTTTTACGGCAGAAGTTATTGAAGATTTTGCATCATTGTTAAAAAATCAAATAGGCAAATATATTGATTTTGAACATATTGAAGAGAGTGATGATAATTTAGTTTATTATTGGCTAGGTATGTCTAAGCATCAATTTAGACAAATATTGGAAGAGGTACCTCAACTAAATAATATTCATGAGGAGCTACTGGACTGGCAGCTTATTTAACTAAATTAAGAACAGGGGATTCAGACCAAAGACTTTCTACACTATTTAAGATACCTAGAAGTACTTTAGAAAGACTAATGAATAATACGAGAGAACTTCTTACTCAGTATTTTGTACCACAAAACCTAGATCTACAGCACATGAATAGGGAAAGCATTGCTCAGAGGAACTTAATAATTCCTAAAGGATTAATTGGAAGCACAAACCAAGTTAAGCCTATCATGATTATGGACGGAACTTATGTCTACATGCAGAAAAGCTCTAATTATTGGTACCAGAAACAAACATACTCTCTACACAAGTTCAGAAACTTTATGAAACCATTTATAATGGCTGAATTGACCAAGCATCTGGACGGTATCCAGGAGATACAGGTTCAAATCCTGCTCGTGACTGTTATTTTCGATTTCACATTTTTCGCTTTGTGTTTAATGTATAGTGCTAAGCATGGCAAAAGCTAAAAATGTATATAAAATATCTAAATATTTATAGAAATAAATAATAATTATACTGGCAGGGATGCAATTGAACAATATTATTGTAATTGCATATTAGGAAAACGGACAGTCGGTTGTTGTGCACATACTATGACTGTACTTTGGTATATAGGTTGGGCTAGATATGAGTCAAATATATTTCCACCCGTACCATTTTTAGATAATATATTGATTGTATATGAAAATTAATAAAATATTGATATTTAACGTATGAAATATATGTTTTATTTATATCCTAATAATTACAATTAATAAAAATTATACCTAATATAAAGCCATTCAACATATTTCGTTACATTTTATCTACCATGCACTAAAAACTGAAAAATTCTTGCTTAGTTTTGAAGTCTGACACATTTTCAAACAGAAAGTAACCTCAAAACGTTTGTTTTTTAATTATTTCTAAAATAGTGGCGGCATTTTAAATATATTTTTTTAGATATCTAATAATATTAAGATTTAAAAACATTCAATTATTACAATCATTTTTGCTGTCCATTCTGGGCCCAAGGCACTATGGAGAGTGGGCATTCCCCTTTAGTATACAGATGAATTACAGCCTGGATAAACACATAAGATATTAATAACGGTGATAATGAATACTTGTGGGGTATGCCTAAATGAAACGCGAACGCAGACAAATTCGCGGGCAGAAGCTAGTACATTATATTTGATTTTAAATATATACCATAATAATATCAACGCTAGCGAAGTTGAACCATAATCGCTATTGAGCGAATAGAATGATTATAAAACACGTGTAAGATATGTTAGAGAACAACCACGGACGGGTGAAAATGACTAGAAATTAGTAACAGTTGCACGAATTATAGGAATTCCAGCACAAACGTGATTGTTTATGGTACGTAATGAGAAAGAACCGTCTCGAATGTAGTTCGGTTGAATACCCGACCCAATTCTAAAGCGGCCGATTTCAAGGAGTGCCTCTCCTATTGTGAATAGCATGAAAAGGTTTGGACAAATGAACAATTGTTTTTTTTATAAACTGCCACCGATCGTAAGTGGCTGGTATGGACGCAAGCAACACCAGAGACATCATTCGCTCTTTGACAACCTATCAGGGAAAGAGATAGGTGGTTAATAAGAAGGATGAAGTGGTGAACAGCAATGATAATAGGGAGAGGACGAGAGGGTTTGGGCTTTCGACGCTCTCACTCACTATACGAAACAACAGTAAGTACCTACTGTTGCTTCATGCCGATCTTCTGTGAGAGGATGGTATCCCCGAAACCAAGCCGACCCATTAATTCTGAGAGAAACAGAGCTCTACCACTAGGCACTAGTTTTGTAAAGATTAGATAATACATAATATGTATTATAAATGCGAAGCAGAGTTTGTTGGTTGGTTACATTATCCCGCCATAATTACCGGTTTGTGGTCATATTTATTTTGAGAAAGTCCAGACCCTCCAAATAGCAATATTATAAAATAACACAAGAGAAAAAATCCTAAGAACGTAGGTGCGTGGGTCTTGTTTCATTTTTAACACCTACAACAACCTCAGAATATTCTTCGAAACCATAATAATATTGCCTTCTGATATAAATGTATCTCATACCTAAATTGGAAAAGGAAAAATCGAATCCTAAATTAATTCAAAGAATTGTGTAGAACTTTGCCTCCTACAAGAAACCCACAAACCACGAGATTTATGTAGCTGAAACAAAACACGATGGCCATTTATATCCTGACGTGATACGAGGATCCTTTAGAGCATGCCAAATCGAACATCTGAATTGTATGGAGCCGTATAAATGGTCAGCCTTACCAGGAACGCAGTCCTATCCATCGAGGACTTATGGCGACAACCCAAATTATTTAAATAAACAATTTCATATGTGACGCGGTTATTTAATACTGTTGTTGTTATATATCTATACTATTATAAAACTTTAACAGAGTTAGTACATTTAAGATATTTGAGAAAAAATTACTGTATTAAGCTATATAGGCGTGTCTGAACACAAAACAATTTTATTATTTTATCCGTTAGTCTGTTTATCTGTTTATTCGTTCGCGCATCACGCACAAAACTACTGAACGGATTTTGATGCAACTTTTTTATTTGATAGCTCTTGATTAGACTTAAAAACTGGTATACATTTTATCCCGCTACTATGTCGGGAACCTGAGATATAACCTTTTTTTTTGTTTAGGCGGGATACCTGAGATATAACCTAAATACTAGCTTGGCTGCGGCGAAGCCGCGGGCAAAGACTGCACAGATTCAGCTCTGGATATTTTAGAATAAAAAATACTATTTTAGGCTATGTAGCTGTATCTGAACCAAACACAAGTTTCTTTAGATTTCTTTCTGTTTTCTGGTTGTTTATTCGCTTTCCACGCAAAAACCACTAAACGGATATCGATGTATCTTTTTTGTTCGATAGGTTTAATTACACTTTAAAACTGGTGTTTTTTTTTCCTGTTACTAATCAGGATATAACCTAAAAAATAGTTTTTAGGCCACAGGCAGACTCTTATATTTTATAGCTGATTTTCTGATTTGAGAATGAATGTATGAGACTTGGGATAATATCTGGCTGACACTACTTCTGTTGTTACGATTTAGCGATTAAGTAAAAGAAATTATTTTGATTTCTTACGGATAAGGAATAAAAATCAAGAGAGGACATCGACTACTTATTGATTTATAAGAAATAACGATTATTGATCGAATTATTTAGTATTATTATTATAGAAAATGTTATGACTGACGTTTTTAAAGTTAAAAAGTATCGGTATCAAGATTTTTGTACGCAGCGAGTTTAATTTAAAAAGTAAAATAATTTTAAAATTATGATATAAACAGATTTAATTATTAACTAGCCGTCCTGGAAAAAAATCTCAGAATGAATTAAGTACAAGCCATTTCATGACTATCCGTTGAGTAGTTGCAGCATGAAATCGTAACAAACAAACAAACGTTCTTTCGAATTTATAATATTAGTAAGGATATCTAGCTCGTTATATCTCGAAGTCCGCAGAGTGAGCATGTGAGAGTAGATATCTTAAATAGCTGAACATAATCATGTCACGACACGAGGTACCAATTGGCAACAAACTAACTTATAAATAGACGAGAAAAAGCAAAATGAAATAAAAAACACACGCAAGAATAATTGTCAACGAACCAACACATCTATTGATACGCATTCGGATACATATATTGTTTTAAAATAACTAATTTGTCAACGCAGCAGTGACAGTCTAGTGGTAAAATCAAGGACTGCAAAGTGAGTCATGTCGAATTCGATTCTAGTTTGAGATCTGCGTACGGCACACAACTCTGCTTTTTCGAGTTTTTTTTTAAGTTATGTTACAATGTCCTTCCAAACCCCCTTACAGTAAAATTTTCTTACACAAATTAGAAATAAAGAAAAAGTACGCCACACTAAGATAAAAGAGAAGGAACAAAACTAAAAGATTTTTTACTCTACTCTATGAAATTAAAGTGGACATCAAGCAAGAGCGATGCGGTGGACGAGTCATGTCATAGCATAGGACCCAAGTGAAAAAAAAAGAGGCATACCACCCAAAAGATGGGTCGATGACGTTAAATATATAGCAGGAGACCACTGGCTAGCAAAGGTGATAGATAGAAAGCAATGTATAAAAATGGAGGAAGCCTTTACCCTACAGAAGAGTCCTCATTAAAATAATAATGAAATTTTTGAAATATTACTGAACATTTTTATCTGTATTTTAGCACTTGACATACCCAGCTACTTAAAGAACCATTAATCACTTTAAAATTTAGTGCAAGCGGGATTCGAACCTGCTTCCCTTCCAATCGATTTAAGTGGTCTAGACTGGTAAGCCATCGCACTGACTGACGGCCGTTCCCTATCCTATTAATAAACTTTAGAATTTATAAAATTGAAATTTAGAAATAATTCAAATTAATTAGAAATTAAAAATAAATCAATGTAGATCTATATAAAGAAATACTGTAAAATATTTGTTACCTATTATCTTACATAATAATTGTAAAATTGCATGTAAAGTGAGAAATAATAATATACTTATTTATTTATTATAAATAGTATACAATAAAATGTTTAGCTCAGTTGAGATGGTAACGCGTCGTACCCCATTTTATATATCTAAAAAAAGAAGGCGAACTTCTACGCATTGAAGTCACAAACTAGAATAAAGCGTAATACATTGACAATTGGTAATCATAACATTGTTTATGTAAGAGCGGAAAAGTACGTGACCGCTGTGCGTTTCGCCTAAATTGTCATTGCCATTGATGAACTATTAGCTCTAAGCGACACGGCGACAGTGACATACCAAATTTAGTGGGGTACCACTGGGTTGGTAGAGGTACCCCTTACGATTTTCCCCCACCCTTAATTTTTGATACTGCTTTGTTAGCGGACACACTCCAATTAAAAACGAAGACTTCTGCTGACATGTGTACGGCAGAGGACAAATCAAAAAAAAAAAAAAACATAGCATCACGCCTGTATTCCCCGAAGGGGTAGGTAGAGGTGTATTACACCACCCACGACTCGCCAGCTATGTTTAAGTCCCACGTAATAGGGGACGAGCTTATTGACTCTACCGGGCACATTTCCAAACTCCGGGCTGCTACTGAGAATTTTTTATTTTAGGAAAAAGCTCAATAATATTGCCCGACCCGGGATCGAACCCGAGACCTCATGATTAGCAGTCGCATACACTACCGCTACACCTCAGAGGACAACTCACTCGACGCTAAACTACCAGCGGTGCAGTTATAGTTTTACACAAGTTTTTATCATGTTATCTAAGGCGGGAAAAATGTTCCTAACCGCACACCCCGTCGTTCGGGGCAACGAACCGGGAAGTGTGGGGCCCACACCCACTAAATAAACCCGCCGTGTTCCGTCTCTTCGCCTGTATTGGCGGGCCACTGGAACTATGTAACATAGCTGGTGTGGTGGTTTATTATGTTATTCTAAGCGTTTTAATGAAAAATCTTATTTATTGATTTTACTAATTAGCAGATAACATGTTTTAAATACTCGAATAAGATTGGACAATCGGAAATTTACGTCGAATATTATGAAATTACTCTTGCCCAGTCACGAAATTACTCAACAGTTTTCGGTAATTTTAACACTTCAAGTTATCTTACCTAATATTGTAATGGTGCACTTAACACATTTTTTTCACCACATATTTGAACTTTCGGTTCTTATGGAGATTTGATTATCGGTTATACTTATAACGAATCTGGTGTCATCAAGATACAATTTAATACATTATCATTAAATAGTCTTGCTATAAATCAATAATTTATTTGAATTCGACTTATCATTGTTTTTATAAAAAAGTTTCAAAATTGTTATTTTATATAATTAAGTACTGTAATTTACTAAATCATCATTTGACTAATATTCTTACGTAACAGATGCAGAACTTACCTCTACAGATTACAATCAAACGATGATTTTATTGCAATAATAAGTTATTACAATAGTAATTATAGATAAGCATACTTTTATTAGTAATAATACCCAAATCTATAGGGTAAGTAGAAAAATAACATCGTATTTTTAAAATTTTTGTTGAGCAATTTACATAGAATTGTACTTACTTATGATCAAGCCATCTCCCTTGCGGGGTATACAGAGAATTTTAAACTTGAGTTTACAGCCTGTATTTGTTTTGATTGATTGTAACAACGAATTTGTCTAAGATGTGACAGGGCGAATTGATACATAAGTGAAGGGGTGCCATTAAAGCCGTAAGCTGATTAAAGCTGCCTTTCCATGAATTAACAACGTGCTAAAATATGGAAGTTGCTAAATGTTCTTTTATACTACGTGGGTGGCAAATAAGCGTAGGTACGTCCCACCTGATGGTAAGCTGTTACCGTAGCCTATAGACGCTTGCAACTCCAGAGACATCACTTGTGCGTCGCCAACAAGAAAAGGAATAGATGGAGAGTAAGAATCAAAAGGAGGGTGGTTTTTTCCGATCGAGCCAGCCTATACATGATGGGACAAGCTGTTTGCTATTCATTTATTTCTATCTGCGTCACATAGGCATGAAAAATTACCGCAAGCCGACATTCGTCTTTATAAAAAAAGTCGGATATGCTGAAACCCAATCACTGGACATGAGTGACACTACTTCAGTGGTATTTCGAAGTCACCCTACGACTATTACTACAGCAACATCCGTGCGAGATTAACAGTTGCGTCTGTTCTGTATTCATCGTGTGCCGAGATCGGTCTGTATCAATTTACGTGAGGTTAACATGTCGAGATACATACATGCATGCGTTTACTTCTACCATTATTATTCCCTGGAAACCGACAACAAAGTCGCATCACGAGAACCGCGGGTTCCGTTAAACTATTAGATAAGCGCGTCACAACACTCGATTTACGTCACATTTGCGAACTACTCAATTTTTTATGAAAAATATAGTGGTGAATTAAAAATTGTTAACACTATCCAAGTTCAAAACAGTTTTATTTTATTTTTATATTATTTATTTTAAGTTTTTCTTATATTATTTATTTTCCATTCAAAGTTTCATAAAATATTATATATTATAGAATATATCCATTTCATTGAAATTTGAAATCGTTCTTTGTAAAAACGATTTGAAATTTTGGTTGTTTTCATAGAGAACCCAGCCTTTTGGAACTGTCTGTGCCTCCGGGGACTTTACGAATATATTAACCATAAAGCACGTCCAAAAAATACTGATGAATCACAAATACCTGTATTTAAACTGTTATGAAAGCACTTTTAATAGTTTTTAATAAGTGTTTTTCTATTGTCTATTCCTTACGTATATTGTTGCTATGGCTTTGTTATTCTTACCTTTCTACATTTTCTGAATACGAATTATACATTATTTACAAAATGCATTTTATTTCTTATACTTTAATATAAAGCACATAATTGACCTGAACACAAAGCCTCGTCACCTGACACGTGAGGTGTACAATTAAGAACTTTAGTCAAGTTTATACCTCCAATTATAACTCTACGATAGCGATTTGATAGCGCAACTTCTGTAGTACACAAAAGTTATGTTCTAAACTTTCTCAATTTTGCTTTGTGAACACTTATAACCACGGCTAATTGGAAATTATATATCTAGAAAGACTACAATAAAACTAAATAAGGATTTTACAGGGATAAAACACCTGAATTTATGTTATTTCAGAAGGTATTTTTATATTCGTGATGGTTATCACAAACCATTAAATACTATTGCGATAATAACAATAAAAAAAATATATTTTTACCGGTTAAGACTAAAAAAACATGCTTTAATAAGAAAGTACAAAAACTATAAAAAAATAACTTGAACTAAAATTAACTAAAAAGTACAAAATAATATTATTTATAAATAATAATAATAGTAAGTAAAAAAAACGTGGCGCTTGAACATCAAATTTTACAAATACATATAGAGTAGATGTTTAAAATATTTCTTATGATTGTAAAAGATAAATATAAAAAACATATTCACGCTTTTTGACAATCATTATTATTTTTTATAATATTATTTTCAACTTATTGTAAAGTAAAATTAAAGTGTTTGATTTATTTTGCAAAGACGATGCAGCTTTAATAAGAATAGTATTGCATTTTAAAATCTATTTATACCGGGGCAGTCTAACATAAACACTTCGAGTTACGTTATCAAAGTGTTATAATGAAGTTACTATCGCAGGAACGGAACAACAAGCGAGTGAGCAAAGAACTTCCCAACTCCCGTGTATACAAAATTATGTATGCTATTATATGAACCACTATTGCATGCACTATTTATAATTAACCAGTTAGCACGTTGTAGTAGTTGATTCCAGACATACGGTTATGTGAAAAATACTACAATATACATAGATCAATTTTATTCGTAGAAATTCTAGATAACGTATACATTATGGAACATCTGTATAATGTGTTAGTAGGCTCAAAATATTTATATACCTATGTACATATATTTTTTAACAACACCATGCACTAAGAAATAACTTTTGTATTGCGACGGACTTACAAATATACGATTTAACGGACACACAGTACACCCAGACTTAATACAAACATTTATGGATCACACAAAAAAGAGTTGTCCTGTGTGGGAATTGAACCCACAACACTCCGGTGGTAGATTGGTATCTAAACGGCTCCGTCATCTGTGCAGTCATTATACTTACTTACTTTTTTATAATGTGAAACTCACAGTTCGTTAACTCATTTTATGTCGACGTCATTGTCATTGGAATGAACATTTTTGAGCAACTCAATATGGGCAGACCCCAAGCTTGCAACATTTGTTACACAAAAAATCATGACTAAGTTATGATGACTCGTTACGTTATTCAGATATAAAATGTCAGCACACATAATAACATTTAGTTCGGCCGCTAATGAGTAACTTGTGTATCAATTTTATGCCGACAAGTCTTTATAAAAGTAGGTACTTCTGACATTTAATTTGGAAAATACGAAATCACCAACGCCCCAGCTGCGTAGGTAATTTACAGGTGTAATGAAATCTGTCACTTTGATATGATTATTGGTAAATAACTTGGCAAGGTACCTATTTTTTTCTATTAAAAACATTATGAATCTTAGAAAGTATATACGTACTAAGTGTTCTTGTTCTAAGTTATCTTGAATTGTCAATGTTGATATTTTGAGTTATTATTTTTATTAAAATTGACATTATGTCTTGAACATGAGAAACGTGACCTCCCAAAATAAAAGAAATCGAATTCGTAAAATCATGTACAAACGTAAATCACATAAGTACTACACAATAAATCGGTAAATCTCAAACGTTTATATTGAGGAAAAGAAAACATCGTTCATTTACTATACTGTGTTTAAAATGTGATGACGTAATCTTGCATTTAATATTAGCTAGTCAGTGGATCCGTTATCAGAGTTTCAAATCAAGAATCTGTTATCAAAAATGTATTTGAACGAGGAAAAAATATAGTAAACAATGTTCCGACCACGTGGAGTACAATGGCTGTTGATACCATTATCGTAACGATATAATGGGCTTTCTTAGAAGTAAAATAGCCCTCACAATTATCGCTGTTTCTGTGAACTCGGAGTCCGTAATGGAGGTTGTGACGCCAAGATATCGTGTTTACGCGCAAATATTTTGGACGTCTTATAAATCGATAAACTCCGGCCGCACGCACGAAAAAGTCTCACGTTCCGAAAAATCTATGGCAACCGATGCATTGTTTGTGAAACTCTCAGAAAACATTGACGTTATCACGTAAAATTATCGTCCGTAAACCGATTATAGAGAACCATATAGTTTCTTTTTAAGATTTCGCGTTCATCGGCATCAAATCCCCTTATCGGAGGAAAATCTCAAGCATAGAATAGCAGATTCACAAATTCGAACTGACAGTGGACACACCAATAAATATTTATACCGTATTTAGATATTTTTATATATATTTTTAGCATTTGACATGCTTAGCACTATACATTAAACACAAAGTGAAAAATGTGAAATCGAAAATAACAGTCAGGAGCAGGATTTTGAACCTGCATCTTCTGGATACCGTCCAGATGCTTTACCAATTCAGCCATCCTGACAATTGCTCCTGACTGCTAATTTCGATAACACATCATACTTAACGTCTTTGGGTGACGCCTGCGCCATCTGTCGGCAGTATTTTCATACATTATACCGACCAGGTAAACTTAATTTTACAATTAAGATTTTACCTAATAATGACGCAAACCCTTTAAATATTTAGATATTTTTATATATATTTTTAGCATTTGACATGCTTAGCACTATACATTAAACACAAAGTGAAAAATGTGAAATCGAAAATAACAGTCAGGAGCAGGATTTTGAACCTGCATCTTCTGGATACCGTCCAGATGCTTTACCAATTCAGCCATCCTGACAATTGCTCCTGACTGCTAATTTCGATAACACATCAATCTGCCGACAGATGGCGCAGGCGTCACCCAAAGACGTGTTATCGAAATTAGCAGTCAGGAGCAATTGTCAGGATGGCTGAATTGGTAAAGCATCTGGACGGTATCCAGAAGATGCAGGTTCAAAATCCTGCTCCTGACTGTTATTTTCGATTTCACATTTTTCACTTTGTGTTTAATATTTATACCGTCTGAAAAACAAGCTTGGTAATAGATGTCACTAAAACACCCGACGTTATAATTATACAATAACGAATTCAGTTTTATTAACAACCGCAATCATAATATTTCATTTAACCTTAATGTATAGACAAAAAAATCTAAATGGTTGTCTGTAAAGTTGGTTTACGGACGATAATTTTGCGTGATTATGTCGATAGATGCGTCACAAGCCGAACGCTTAGGCCGATCGTGCTTCTCTATCGCTTGTTTCGCGCTCTCGCTTGCACGCTCGGCTCAGGTGGAACGCGACACTTTTTCGTGCGTGCATCCGGCGTTCATAGATTTATAAGACGTTATCACGTCAAAAAATTAATTGTAAACCAATAACCTGTAACCGTTATTAATAGTTGAAATAAATGTAACTGTCTGGTACTTCCTTTGTATAAAAACAGACAAGACTGATAAAATTGATAAATTACATTATTAAAATAGCCTATAATTGTCGAGATAATACGAGACATGTGTTTACATATCACCATAGGTACATAATCTATTTGAATATTAGTGCCCCGAGTACTCACGATATCGAAATCTACTATTAGCTTTAGTAAACAAAATAATAGTGCATTTAAACATACCCCTAAAGATACGTCTATTTACTATTAAATCCATTCAAGAGTATGTCGTATATGTATATGTTTTTTTGGCGCGACTGGTACCTCTGGTGTTGCTAGCCTATATAAGGCTACGGTAACCGCTTACCATCAGTGGTCCGTATGCTTGTTTTCCACCCGCATAATATACAAACAAACCAAATCTAAACTTGGATAATTTTTGTGTGTGCTAAATGGTTTCTAACCATTTTTCTTTTTTTTTTGTTAAGGCGGGAAAAAATGTTCCTAACCGCACACCCCGTCGTTCGAGGTAACGAACAGTGTAGTGTGGGGCCCTCACCCACTAAAGAAACACGCCGTGTGCCGTCTCTCCGCCTTTATTGGCGGGCCACCGGAACCATATTACATTCCTTCAGTGGTAAATGGTTTCTAACCTGGACTAACACGTATTATATTACATTTATTCAGCTATACTTAAATATTGTTTTTTAAATCCCTACAATAGTTTAGTGGTTGAAAGCTTAATGTATGTATTGTAAATAAAATTGTTTTTAGAAATATTATTAAAATATATTAATAATAAGCGATAAATCACATTAACCAGAAAATAAAATGTATACGGGTTTCCTAACACGTATTATATTACATTAAAAAAAAAACAAGTAGACGAGGCTGCGGGCAGTAGTAGTCTAATATATTACTTTAGCCTAACCCTACTAGACTGAAGGTCGTATAGCTAATAAGTCAGTGACACAAAAACACGGCTTAGCCCTAATCTCCTCTAATTAGATAAGTTCAATAAAATTTTCTTGGAAAACATAATCTAATCAAAGGAATTATTTCTATACCTATACCAAAAACACAACAAACGCCTTATGCAAATATTATTCTTATTTATTTTGGTCAAAAACCACTTCAAAGATCGTTGTAACAGTGCGATTAAATAAAATGTCATTTTTTAAAGTACAAATTATTTTGAAATAAGACTAGGTTTACGGAATCTATCGCCTGGCTTTGGACGCCTACCATCTAAGTCCACCCGTGATCATGAATGCTGTTAAGTATTCGAAACGTCGGGATAGTATAAAAATCAAGTAAACGCGATAAATTCCGTAAACTTAGTTTTATTTCAAAATGTGTAAAATTCGCGTAAATGTTAGAAAGTATTATACAAATTATTTGTGAATAAGGAAACAGAGATTTTTAGTACGAGCGGGAATCAAACCCGCGTCTTGGTTTAAGACATGTAAATGCATTCCGATAGATGGCATTGGTCGTAAAGAGAAATGTGATGAGGAAATTGGGATGACCGAATAGGTCAGTACGATAGCTCTGTGGCTTAGAGCACTTCCCCGGATTGGAAGAAACGCGGGTTCGATTCCCGCTCGTACTAAAAATCTCTTTTTCCTTATTCACAAATAATTTGTACTTTTCAATTAAAACTATCCTACTAATATTATTATGTGAAAGTTTGTAAAGATGCTTAGATGTTCGGATGTTTGTCTGTCAATCACGCCTAAACGACTGAGTGGAATTAGTTGAGATTTGGTAGATGAGACACTGGATTAACATATAGGATATTATATATCCCAAAAAAATTAATAGTTCACATGATAACTAATTTTGGCATTTACACTTAAAGTACCTAATTTAGCATTCACATTAATTATGGCCTGAATAAACACATTAAAGTAATATTCTAGTTTTGTAGTCAATAGAACAAACAATAAGATAAAACTCATAAGTTTGAATAAATTTTCAGATTCAATATCAAAATAGTACATTGTTACCCTAGGGATGAAAGCAAACTATTGAAAAGCTCGGGCGCCAAACCCCGTCTCGGGACTAAATAAGTCTTTATCCCGAGGTAAACACTGTGCTTTTCATTACGAATACGAGGAAACTAAAAATAAAAATCATGAATTAGCTAAAGAAAAAATGGGAGACTAAAAAATTGAATTTGGCATCGCCGTTTTCCCGCCGATTTTGTTTTATTTCTGTGGCCTGTCAGCTATTCAGCGATTAATTTTAATCATTGAAAAAATATAAATCTTCGTTATTTTAAAGATATAGTTGCAACTATATTAAAATAAAGTCATATAAAAAACAAATTCTTTAATAAATAGGTACTTAACTTTATGTTATTTCAATTTTACATCGCGCTGTATTTGACTGGCTGTACAGAAAATAGAACTGTTTTTTTTTTATAATTACTCAGCTGTCAGTTGAAAGTAATTCTCCCTAGGGCTGAAAAGTATTACTTTCAGCCCGCTTCTCAGGCAACTTCAGGCCTACTTTCAGAGTATGAGTAATGAAAAAGTTATTTGAATAAAAGAAACCTGTAGAAACTTAAGTGTTTTCCTTTTTTTATAAAAATTAAGTAATAAATACATATATTTATACAAACAACTTTTGCATCGACTGTACAATCACTGGCGCGAGTCATAAAATGTTAATTGGTCATCAACTTTACGTTTCTCCGAAATCAGATATTTGAGCGATAATTCTTTTATTTATTAACTAACTGCACAACAGTGATAGTTTTGTGGTATAACAATAACCTACAAGATGGTAGAATGCTCCTATTGAACCCAAGTTACCTATGCATTTTTAGGAAAGTCGATAAGTACGGCTTATGGATACACACATTTGCGTCAACGACAATAAATGATAGCAAGTCAAAGCTCAGCAACTCACCTTGTGTGGTGTTTGCTCTGAAGCGGATCGGAGCTTAGCCCTGCCGGCGCCGCCCGCGTTTCTTATCGCCTCCATGAGGTTGGCACGCGCATCCCCAGCTGCAGGCACTGGTGCCGACGCAAAATTTTTCTCCTCTCTTGTGGACAATGCAAATAATAACTTTGTAGTACATAAAATGTTCTTCTCAATATGTTTAATTTAATTACTACCTATATGCACGTAGAACACCACTTTTGTCATAGCATCACGCCTATATTCCCTGAAGGGGTAGACAGAGATGTATTACACACCCACGGTTCACCGGCTATGTTTAAGCCCCACGTAATAGGGGGCGAGCCTATTGCGGTCTACCGGGCACATTTCCAAACTCCGGGCTGCTACTGAGAATTTTTCTTTTTACGAAAAAGCTCAATGACACTGCCCGACCCGGGGATCGATCTTTGGTCTTTGCTCAATTTAGAACCTCAGGTCAGATAGTCTATCAGCTCATCTCTACCAAACTTTATACCGCACAAAAAGTCAACTTAATTTAATCTATAGATACTATTATAAAGCTGTAACAGAGCTATATCTGCCCAATTAATTCTAATAAAAATGAATATATGGCTATTAGGTAAGGCATCTTTAAAGACAACACATTTTTTTAGAATACATATTTGTCAGTTTTTTTCATATCACTCAAAAATTACTGAACGGATTTTGACGAAGCTTTAAAAACTGGTACACATTTTATTCCGCTACTATATCGGAAATCGACTGCCTAAAATAAAGTTTAAAATATAAAAATTGTAGCCCTAGACTCTTAATATCAAAAAATACCAAGATATGTAATAGTTACCGAGAATCAATCGAAAAACCTGAGCGTTAATTAAGTAATATAAAAAAGGAATAAATTATATCTTAAGTGAGATCATAATATGAATAACGAAGATAATGTAAATTCGTGAGAATCACATATTATTACAGCAATTATTTTATGACAATCGTGTTCACCTCATATAAAACCTGCTATTCACATAAACTATAAAATTAAATAAAGATTTGTTATGCATCACCCGTAATGATTCTCGGTATAACATTTAACGATTATCCGTTCCCGTCAAGTCACTATATCGTTAGTGATGTACGCACCTGGCATGAGTTGGATAAAAATATAATCATTATAATCAATCAATGATTATATCAACTCGGTCTTCATTTATTATATTTCATTATGATCTAATTATTCAATAAGATGAATTACTTATATCTGGAAATAAATAAAATACAAAACACAGCCAACCCTCGTACACTACTGAAAAAATAAGTTCGGGACATCCATTCGATCATTAATTTAATTCAATTTAAATTTTTTATTTCGCCAATATATTACGTATATTTGCGAAATTTAGAAGAACAATTATATTTAATTGACACAAGGATAGCTGGCAGTGTCACTCAAGAATAGTATAGTTAAACTTCGAGTGCAAATAATCATCAAGCAGTGATAGTCTTGCAGTAAAACCAAGGACTGAAAACAGTGGTATCGAGTTCGATTCCGAGTCCAAGTTTCAGACCTCGTACGGCACACACCTCTGACTTCGAAATTATGTTTGTATTTGTTTAAAATTTATCACTGCTCGGTGAAGGAGATTTTTTTGACGGCTTGTGAAGTTTGCCAACCCGCATTGGGTCAGCTTTGTCTACTATGGCCTAATTCCTCTCACCATGTGAGGAGATCCGTGCCCAATAGTGGGACAGAAAAAGCATAGTAGAAAGACCCACTCTTTCTACTATGAAAAAGGGTTAAAAAGAAAATAACAAAGATCTATCATATTACAAAAAACCTCCATGAACATGGACGTGGAAATCCTTACTAATATTATAGATGCGATAGTGCCTTTGTGTTTTTGTTTGTTACTAAATCACGTCATAACTAGGTACTGAAACGATCATAATAAAATTTTGGGTACATAAAGTCGAGACCCCGGAAAGGGATATAGGCTTATTATAATTCCGGAAAAATTGAGAGTTCCTGCGGGATATCATTTTATAAATACGAGATCATTAGTGTGCCATAGTGACGGATATATATTAATTTTAGTTCACGCGGACGAAGTCGCGGGTAAAATCTGATTAGACACAATACTGCCAAGATTTCAAATAAAATATGCTTTGTTTGTGTCTCGTTATGCATCAAACGTATTTTAGAACATAAATGTTGTAAAACAAATTAATTTGACCTCTGCTAGGCAAATTTATCGATTGGACTAGAGTAGTCTAGACTAGAGAAATTGTTTTAAACATTGTCTAGTACGATTACTGTAATTACATATCTCGAACCAGGAGAAGGCTGACTTTTAATAACCTTGCATTAACAATATTGATTTTTAAAGTCAAAGTGCAGGTAGGTCAATTGTTTCATATGCCTTTAGTTTAGTTGAGAGACATTTAAAAACTAGCTAAATAAATGCTAGTTTAGTACAAAATGTTGTCAAAATTTTTTCGAGAATTATTTAACGCAGAAGAGATTCAAAATAAAATTCAAAAAAATAGCAGAAATAAGAAAAAAAAAATAATATAAATCATAATGGCAGTCAGCATATAGTAATAATACCTATCAATATACAATTGCAAATTAACAAATAATTTACTATTTGCTATAATGTCACACTTGACCCCATTTTCATTAAATGTTGTCACTCGACAGTTCATCAATAATATCCATGCGAAATACTAACCCACAGGAATGTTTAATTTTTTCTAGTACAAGTATAGGTCCTCCTTTATGAACTATATTTAATATCAAAATTTCATAATGATCGATCATTATGAAATATAATAATTTAAGAAGTGAAAGCTTAAAAAATAATCAATCTCACTTTCACATTTGCAACATTACTTTAAGACCTCTTTGGTTATATTATCCTGGTGACATACCTATATTATTTTTATTTCTCAAAGTAAATCAATCGCATTTATAATTTAGATTGAACGGAGTCTGACGAGGCTCTTGACCGGCAAACTTGTTTAGATAGTTGGTATATGCCGTCGGGTGAATTCTCTTACGTCCGGGGAATTATGCAAAGCAGCTGCTTTCAACTGGCTTATCGGCACCAGATCGCTAACTGGCTACTCAGTAATAGAGATAAAATGGACAAGATATTTTTATAGGACTGGAGTAGAATGAATTTCAATGAAGATAATTCAGTCGTTCGATAGAGCCGCTCGGAAGAAAATTATGCATAAATGGGTCCCAGGCTTCGATCGGGGAAGTACCACCCTCTCCCAGAAGATCAGCGTGAAACAACGATAGGTATTCCTACCGTTGTTTCGTATGGCGAGTGAGAGCGCCAGAGGCTCAAATCCTTTCCCCCTCTTATTATCCTTCCTAAACTCTCCTTATTATTCTTCCCTTCTTCTTCTTAGTATACTTTCTATCTTCTCTTTATTGTCATTTCTCTCCACCTCCTATCCCTTTTTTTTGGAGATGGCGAAGCGCATGTGAGCTGGCGTCCATAGGCTGCAGAGTAGCCGCTTAACATCAGGTGGGCCGTACGCTTGTTTGCCACCCACGTTGTCTATACTAATAAATGGAGAGCTGGTTATTTTGTTCGGTTATAATGCGAAAACTACTGAACCGATAGGAATAATACTTATACCATAAGATGCAGCGTGTTTCGGAGAAGGTTTTAGTATATGATATGTTCTTGATTACTTATCCGGAACCTATATTTTTGATGTGAAACACCGAATGCGGAGGGAGGGTAAAACCGGCTGTTAGAATGGCGACGCTTATAACTAAATAAATCCCCGTGGACGCCGTGTGGGGCCGGCTTTAGAATTGTCCCACCCCTCTCCATCCATGGGAGTCGTAGGAGCCGACTGAGGGAATACCGGGGGAGTGGGCAGCAGCACTCCCTCAAGTATTAACAACATCCACTGCGATCGCCAACCCGCCTGCCAAGCGTGGCGATTACGGCACTATCCCCCATATGAGCGAAACACATGTTGTGGCGTTCTCTTGAGGAGGCCTATGTCCAGCAGTGGACTTCGAAAGGCTGATGGATGGATGGATGGACGAAGTTGCGGTTACATAACTAGTATAAAATAAAAGATAATTCGTGTGCCGTGTACTTACTCACATATTCTGAAGTCCACGCAGAATCACGGTCAGAATTCAAGTGCTTTATAAAATTTTAAAGCAATCCTGTATGTGAACTCCATACTTAGTATCTAATGAGGCAGAAACAAATCGGGGATCGTTCCCTAGCCGCAGTATGTTGTCAAAGATGGCGACACATACATTTTCATAAACGTACCTAAAAGCTTCGTAGAAAACACGCTACATGTTGAAATACACTTCGATAGATCGGTCGACTAACAGAAATAGATTTTCGCGGTATAGTGGTATTTGTTGATGTACCTACATTTCTTGTGACTACTATTTACTTCAGAGGCAGCCCATGTATCGAACCGCTAAATTAATGAAAATAGTTCCGGAAAGAAAGACATTTCCGAAAAAAAATAACATCCGAATGACCGAGAGAGCATCTCTAATTTATCTAGGTAAACAAATAAATAAGATTGAAGCGTCTCTTTGTAATGTGTAAATAACGGCTTTTTAAGAAATAAATGCGAGAATACTCGCACATACTCTTATATTATACAATACGGTTTATATAATAAAATACCCTTTTTTTTTGTTTGCCTGTTTGTGCCAGATAGTTATTAGGCGTAATCTAAGGCTACTTTTATTATGGTAAAACAATTAGGGTTCCGCACACCAAAAGAAAATAACTAAAATCCACGCGGACGAACTCGTCTTCAGCTAGTATGAAATATATGATAAATACTAGACCCGGCCACACCTTAACAAACAAATTAAGTGTGCCGACACTCAATTCGTTAGTTCATTTTGCAATAAAAATGAAATAATCGGGTTAAAAACTATCCTATTTCTCAAGTTGGATCAAACTGCACACATGCATAATTTCATTAAAAACAGTTCATTAGTTTAGAAGTTCATGGCGGACAAACAACGTGACACGAGATTTTATACAATATATGTACAGCATCATACCTTATAAAGGTATTATTTATGTACAATTTTGTAAACATAATAACCGTAATAAAACTTGTGCGCAATTCATGAGTTACGATATTTCCACATAAAAGCTTCTAATTAATATTGATTTATTAATGATTACTTAGTAGTGTAGTGTACAATTTGATATTAGTTACCTTCAGCATCAAATAAGTTAATTTGCCGTGTAGATAAGTTAAATTATATAAACATACAATATTTTCCGCTATCTAAAAAGACTAATAATTCGATTTATTGCATAAAATGTACAACCTCATAAGTACAATATAAATTCGTGCTAAAACCTGACATGGGTATATTTTAATTAATGATAATAACGGCACGCTACATAATATACTCAGTAGAAAATACGTCTGCATCATGTGCCATTATCACCACAAAATTACTGATGTACAATGTCAACATCGCAGTGGTTAATGTGGTATGCTAAGATTATATTCGAACTACTTTTCTGTTCAGAAATTATGTTTTGACAAAAACTTATGTTTTGAAAACCGCTGAAATATGTGCCTACTACATGTACACCAAATAAGAAAAAGTCTTGCGCCTGTATCCCCGAAGGGGTAGGCAAAGGTGTATTACACATCCACGGTTCGCCAACTACGTTTAACTCCTACGTAACAGGGGCGAGCCTATTGCTGTCTAACGAGCACATTTCCGGGCTGTTACTAAAAAAAATTTCTTTGTACGAAAAAGCTCAATAACACTGCTCTACCCGCAATCGCTCACGCTACCGCTGCACCACCGAGGTTACAAAAGTACACCATATAAGCTATATTCAAATTAGATAAGCATAATCTGAAGCTTGCCAAAAGACACAATGTATACTTATTTTTCGATGGCCCAAAAGATCAAAGAAAAATAAGAAAATACTAAATATTGTTTATATATCTATACTATAACTGTATATGTATACATGCCATATAAAGGGTAACAGT
This sequence comes from Leucoma salicis, assembly GCA_948253155.1. NCBI lineage: Eukaryota > Metazoa > Arthropoda > Insecta > Lepidoptera > Erebidae > Leucoma > Leucoma salicis. The sequence continues at coordinate 5,061,913 of OX411812.1, forward strand.
TATGAAAATGTGAACATTATCTTATTTAGTAATTTCCTATACTCAAGTATAGGAAATTTTTTTGAACCATCAAAATATTACAACTGACTATTAAAATCGGAGCAATACATTGTTAATTATACAAGATTATAGACATGAATGCGGGTTGACGAATACAGATTATTCAAGACACTAACTGGAGCCCACCGTGTGTGTCTTTTAGAAACAGTTAAATAAATTAATTCCTAATTAATTCGCACGTGACCATTAATCTATTCATGCGTGAGCTCATTGATTCGACTACACCAATTAATTGGGTACGGAATTGGAATTATTTAATCACGGGACTCGTATATACCATAAATTAAACTAGACATTACAAGTAGTATCAAGATATAAGTTAACGCTGAGGTCTAAATAATTTCCTTGAGAATATGTCAAACTTATAAACAGGCAGTCAACAGCGCGACTTTAATTTTAGATAAGTAATATTCTCTTTTATTATAACATTAACAAATAAAAAACCTAGCATCACGCCTGTATTCCTCGAAGGGGTAGCATCACGCCTGTATTCCCCGAAGGGGTAGGAAGAGGTGTATTACACACCCACGATTCGCCAGCTATATTCAAGTCCCGTGTAATAGGGGGCGAGCCTATTGACGTCTACCGGGCACATTTCCAAACTCCGGGCTGCTACAGAGATTTATTTTTATGAAAAATCTCAATAACACTGCCCGACCCGGGGATCGAACCCGAGACCTCATGATCAGCAGTCGCTTACACTACCGCTGCACCACAGAGGCAGTTTACTAACAAATCAATTTAAAATATAGTTTCTATGTAGATAGATTAAGACCTACATGGTGTTATTCATATTCAAATCTCAGATCATATACCTTTTTTATTTGATTTGAGATTCAAATTTATTTTAAGCTAGATCTAGATAGTAGAGAGCTTATTTCTATTGTCATGAGTGCGGGGTTCTCCGCAATAATATGATAACACCTAGCTCCTAACACCAATACTTAGGACGGTACCACCTACCGCCCACTTAGTTATCAATCACTTACTTTAGATGCGGTGTTAATCGTTTGGTTAAATATAAAGGTGGCAAGTCTGACTGTTTTTATGGTCAGTATTCTAAGCTAATCTTATTAGATATTTTGGATCAACAAAGACTTCTAACAGCTAACAGGAGAATAAATATAATCAATGCCAAAACTGAAAATCAAAAAGAGTGAACGAGAACTTACAGACTAGATTTTAGTAAGACGGGAGGTCATAGGCATTGAATGTTATTTGCGAGTAATTTGTTTGTTTTCTATAAATAGTAACGTTATGTAAAACAGATAATTATTATTATTTCTATAAGATTATTAACACTCTAATTCGCATAATAAATATCTGTCCACGGACCAATCTAATATATAAGATTCTCGTGTCACAGTGTTTGTCGCCATTCTCCTCCGAAACGGCTTGACCGATTCTTATGAAAAATTGTGTATATATTCAGTATGTCTGAGAATAGGATGTAAACTATTTTTCATACTCCTAAGTGATAAGGGTGGTCCACCACAAAATTATATTTTTTAACTTTGGACCAATTATTTTATTTGATTTTTGATGTGAAACATCTAATGCGGAGGGAGTGTTTCCGTGTGGTGACGGATTAAGAATACAAGTGTCACCACCCCATTCTTTCCCACGGGTGTCGTATGAGGCGACTAAGGGAAGTAAGCAATTATCATCCATTGCATGACTTGTGGTAGGGCTGGGTACCAAGTGGGAGTACTCACTTGGTATCCGGCCCGAGCGGGTTGATACCACCATCTCCCGTGTGACCGGCCATGAAGCACATCGTTGCGTTTTGGCTGTAGCAGGAGATATCCGTTTATATTTTATTTCATCTGTGACATGAATTGGTGAGCAGCGGCTTGACAATACTCTCGGTATAGTCGAGTCCATGGGCGACGGTTACCATTTACCATCAGATGGACCGTGGCTCGTCTGCCACAACACGCAATAAAAAAAAATAAAAAAAAGGGTAATATCGGCTGTTAGCGTGGCGACGCTTTTATTTTACTTGTCCCGTTCAAAGCTTGCAGTTAAATTTGACGCACTTCCCGGTTTCCGATTAAGCTGAAATTTTACACGCGTGTGTATATCGCGTGGCAATGCAATATTATGATGACATAGAGCTGATCTGGTGATGGAGCTGGAAGGTGGACATAGGAACTCTATAATGAAATGGCGCAACCCCATCGAGTTTGGGCTCGTACAATTCGTCTTGCCGAGTACTTTGTATTTAGATGGTATCCAGGGTCTGATGATGGAGCTAGAATGTGGTCATAGGAACTCCGTTATAAAACGACGCAACCTTATCGAGCGTATACTTGTTTGAGGAGTACTTTGTCAAGTTATGATCATGTTAATTTCTACAAAATAATGTTTTCACATCTGCTAGACGTCCCGCGACGTCTAGTTTTTTATGCCATATCCCATGCCATATTATTAGTAAACATGCCATATCCCATGTAATAGCGCAATTAATTTAGCAAGTTATCAATTCATAACTAATTAATATTGCATAGACAACTCAGAATGATGTGCACCGTACTTTCCAGCTGATGGCGATAGAAAGCAACTAAATGAAGCTTTCAAGTTCATAGGAATTCTATAAATAGACTGTAGAAATATGCACAGCGACTCGAGGAAAACCACATATACGATCTTCTTATTTTCATATGCATTTTGTTTTACTGTGTGGAGATAAAATACCGAAGAGATCGTGCGATTTCAAGGTTGTAAGAAACTGGTAGTTATTTTTTTTTTTTACAAAGTTACTTTTAAACTAGGGGAAAACACATCGGTGCACCGAATCGGCATGTAATTGCAACAAAGTATGGACACTATTTAGTTATGTATGGGACACAATCAAATCATAATTGGGGAAAATTAGTCCCATGTAATATTGATGATGAAGGGCTGGACAGTAGACCTAACTAATGATAAAATGTACCACCTAAATAATAGACAATTGGAATGAGAACCCAAAATTTAAAACTTTAACAAATATCAATACTAGCTCATAAATAATTAAAATACTTTGGAAAATCCAAAGTGCACGCCTCATAATCTTCATTTTCACAATAAAATTGATTATTTGATAACTAATAATGTATTGGTCTTACTAAGTAGTTTTCAATAAATCACATAGATAGCGCTAATTTCAAAAAGTACCTATTCATGTGGTTCTCATGTCTTATACGCCATCTAGCGCTAATTTAAGTAAAAGAAGAAGTATTACTATATTGGTCTATAGAAGTAGTTCTCACGAAATAAGGTATAACGCTGGTTTTAGTGTCGAGTCCAGCGTAAATATTCACAATTTTTTTGTTTATTTAATAACAATTAAACCACATCGAATCAGACCGTAAAAAGTGATAGGGCTCTATTCGTAATTATACTGAATCGTAAAACAAAAACAAACTCGATTAGTAAACTATTTCGATCGTTATTGTGTTAACATACATTATCCGAACATACCTACAACACACGGACGTCCAAGACAGAACTTTTTTAAACAGTTTTTTTAACTATGTAGTTTAAATAACAAAAATGGCATTAAAAATATCATGAGTGTTAAAAATAGTGTTTTTCTCGATATGTGTGTGTATATATTATTTTACAAGTGCAATATATGATAAATAGAGATTTTAAGTTTGAAAAATCAGTTGTTCTTCGGGAAGCAAGAGTAGTACACACTTCAACGCTTCGCTTATGAGGCGGGCAATATACATCGCACATATAGGTATCTAGACTCTCAGTATAATATGTTAAACAGAATCAAGTAATTCAATTATGGAAGTCCATTAGCATGTCGACAGTATATGACATCGCAAGGACGTTTGCATATTAAATTAAAACATAAGCGGTGATGTACCTTTGGTTTCCGCTACAGCGCACCAAGTAGATCTTAGATACAGACAAGACTTTAGCATAGTGATACTCGAAACACGCGTAAACTGACTTGATACTTCTTAGAATGGAGAAGCGCGCAGTTATCAGATCATCGTATTTAAACGAGTAAAGGAACCGGTCTTTGTGTAAACAGTTGTAATGCAAATTTTGCCGAGAGAATCTGCTGCACTGGTTTAAACAGCACATTCACCATTGCTCTTTTTGATGAATACATTTTACTATAATCATGTATATCCACGAAACCACTGAAGCAATGTCACAGAGTACCAGTGGTCCGCAGATAAAGGCAGAGAGGCACTCGACGGGTTTGTTTAGTGGTTGAGGGCCCCACACTAACCTGTTAGTTGCTTCGAAAGACGGGGTGTGCGGTTAGGTATTTTTTTTTCCACCTTAACATTAAAATATCCACGAAAAACAGGTGATATAAAAACGTCTCAAATCAAAATCGACCAAATAACTTGCAAACAGTCAGATATAATATTACAGAGGGTGTATCCAGCATAAATGTGTGACATTTAATTATGTTGAAAACTACATGCGCCGAATAAGTTTTCATAAATGAATATTTGAACACGCAATACACGACTACAATGTGTTTCATAGTTAATTAGTTTTTTCTGCGCCTTTGTACGCTTTATCTTAAGATGAAATAGTAACTCCACGCTTTTCTTTACTGCGAGTGTCCGAAAACCATCTAGGGAACTAGGCAAACCACTGCAAGACTAGGAAAACTTGAAATATTAATGTAGCCACACTGGACGTAGACGAAATTGGCGAAGCTTTTTACTTGTTGCCGGATTTGCACAATTATCATTGATAGAATGTTTTTCCTTTTAACTCTCCTTGAAACATGTACTCGCTTACTAATAAACATTGTATAAGCTCCGAATAGTTATTCAGTGTTTTGTTCCGTTCTTTCAACGTCAAACTGTCATATTAGTGACAAAGACAAAACACTGAATAACTATTCAGAGGTTATACAACGTTTATTAGTAAGGCAATTTCTATTTTTTATTTAGTACTATTTTTGAATGAGATACAGTTGGCGGTTACCATGCTATGGAACCGTTTAGTTCATCTGCCAACATTTTAACTAAATAAGAAATTGCGCGCCAAATACACAAATAGCCTCAATTCAATTACGCGCTCCTATTGTAAATGTCAATTGTCTTTCATAATTATTTTCTTATTGATCTCGATTATTGTTGAAACCGAATGAGTAACCGCAATTTTACGCGTTGGCAGCCACGAAGCATGTTTTAACTTTCTGATGTGAAACATCTAATGCGGAGGGTAAAATCGGCTGTTAGCGTGGCGACGCTTTTTTACTTGTTCCGTTCAAATCTTGCATGTTAAATTTGACACACTTTCCGATTTCCTATTGAGCTGAAATTTTACGAGCATGTGTATATTGCGTAATAATGCAATATTATGATGACATGGAGCTGATCTGATGATGGAGCAGGAAGGTGGATATAGAAACTTCATAATGAAATGGCGCAACACTATCGAGTTTAGACTCGTTTGATTCGTCTTGACGAGTACTTTGTCTTTAAATAGTATCCAGGATCTGATGATGGAGCTAGAATGTGGCCATAGGAACTCCAATATAAAACGACATAACCCCATCGAGTTTGGGCTCGTATGATTCGTCTTGACGAGTACTTTGTCTCTAGATGGTATCCAGGGTCTGATGATGAAGCTGGAAGGTGGCCACAGTAACTCCATCATGAAACGACGCAATCCCATTAACTTTGGACTCGTTTGATTCGTCTTGATGAGTACTTTGTCTTTAAATAATATCCAGGATCTGATGATCGAGCTAGAAGGTGGCCATAGGAACTCCAATATAAAACGACTTAATGGGCTCGTATGATTCATCTTGACGAGCGCTTTGTCTCTAGATGGTATCCAGGGTCTGATGATGAAGCTGGAAGGTGGCCACAGTAACTCCATAATGAAACCACGCATCCCCCATTAAGTTTGGACTCGTCTGATTCGTCTTGATGAGTACTTTGTCCTTTAATGGTATCCAGGGTCTGATGATGGAGATAGAAGGTGGCCATAGGAACTCCAATATAAAACGACATAACCCCATCCAGTTTGGGCTCGTATGATTCGTCTTGACGAATACTTAATGTCTAGATGGTATCCAGGGTCTGATGATGAAGCTGGAAGGTGGCCACAATAACTCCATAATGAAACGACGCATCCCCATTAAGTTTGGACTCGTTTGATTCGTCTTGATGAGTACTTTGTCTTTTAATGGTATCCAGGGTCTGATAATGGAGCTAGAAGGTGGCCTAGGAACTCCAATATAAAACGGCATAACCCCATTTCGTCTTGATGAGTACTTTGTCTTTAAATGGTATGCAGGGTCTGATGATGGAGCTAGAAGGTGACCATAGGAACTCCGTCATAAAATGACATAACTCCATAGAGTTTGGGCTCGTATGGTTCATCTTGACGAGTACTTTGTCTCTAGATAGTATCCAGGGTCTAACGATGGAGCTAAAAGATGGCCACAGTAACTCTGTAATGAAACGACGCAACCTCATCGTGTTTATACTAGGGATGGGCCGAAGTTAGTTTTACATTCGGTTTAACCGAATTTCGGTGGCTTGAACCGAACTTCGGCATTCGGCCGAAGTTCGTTTTTAAATGCCGAACATTCGGTATAAGAAAAAGGTAAAATTTAGGGAAATCAAATCTGTTATAGCTGCAAAATAAGTCACATATACCACTACTCGAAAGTCATTTAATCATGGTCAGTTGTGTGTTAAAGTATAAATATTATAGATAAATTAAAATGTATAAATGAATTAGTTTTTTTCGCAATCCAGTATTCTATGAAACAATACACCCAATAATTTGAAATAAGGTGTCACCCTTACACCGACTGTTTTTTTATTGCTTTACGGCGTTGTCTTCTATAAAAAATACACACAGAATATGACTTGTTACTCCCGAGAACACACACACCGAAGATCGGGCGAACTTCGGCCGCATTTTATATATTTACCGAATGTTCGGCCGAAGTTCATATTCGGTTAAAATCACATTCGGCCCATCTCTAGTTTATACTTCTCTTCTCTTTGATTAGTCTTGACGAGTACTTGGTCTCTATATGGTATCGTCTGATGATGGAGCTGGAAGGTGGCCACAGTAACTCTGTAATGAAACGACCCAACCTTATCGAGTTTGGAATTGTTTGTTTCGTCTTGACGAGTACTTTGGTCCTAGATGATTTCCAGGGCCTGATGATGATTTATGCCCATTTCCGCTATTTTACACATGTCATAATTTTATGCAAGCACACATTGAAAAAGTTATGATCATTTTATTTCTACTCATTATTCCTACAAAATAATTTCGATGTTTCACATCTGGTAGACGTCCCGCGACGTCTATTTTTAATACGTAGCGAAGATAGCTTCGCTTCATTTGCTCTTCAAACTGAAGTGGCTTCATAATCAGTGCCAAATTGAGTGTAAGGATGTGACTCCAGGCTTGGTATTTCAGATAAACCAGCGGATATTTGGATGGATTCACGGTTTATATGAATAGTCATATTAAATAGGTTAAATTTGTATTTTTCCGACATCAACGATGGTAAGAATTATTTAATCTATCTATACTATTATAAAACTATAAGTGAGGTATGTCTGGAGATTAAAGATATTTGCGACAAAATTACTGTATTAGGCCTCATATTTAGGCATCTTAGTTCATTTAGAATGTCACAACAGATACACTATTATGGCTGATGAGGATATATACACACACATTACGGTATATGAGAGAGGCTAATATTATTAAATAAACAATGATATCAACTGTTCAGTTTGTAAAGGAAGAGTTCACTTACAGTCGGATGATAGTATTGATTTATTTAAATGGATGTCCACTGTCAACGTACTTTTGCCAGCCGGATAAACTGTGATTTGATTGGACTCGACCTTGCTTGCGGTCACGAATACTTAGAGGGAATTTACTGTTACTGAAGTGCTTCGATCATCAATACCAACAAGATACAGTGTCACGAACAAAATAAAGCTAAAAACTGTCCGTATGAATATATACTTATACAGCTACATCTGTTTACTAGCGAACTGAAACAAAGGTTTTAAAACAGTTTTAAGTTCAATCTAATTACAATCATGGTACTTAGTAATAAAGTCACAAATGTTTAAAATATTATCTTAAATTTATTTTCATTCGCCACAAAAAAATGAGCAAAGCAATAATTTACTACTGCCACTTAAGTGAAAAGACAAATAACATTTGTACAGTGAAATCAAGCTTAAATAGCAAAAAATAAAGTACTTTTTGTACTAAACAAAATAAGAGCTCACCTCAATTGCGCTGGTATTTACCGAGACATATTTTTTGGGCCGACGCGATATCTATTGCAATGTTGGTCGAAGCTGAAGTGTATGAATATGGCTTTAAATATATGTATATTAGATTGGTTTATAGAGATAAAACCTCCATCTCCTGTGCTTATTTTTTGTTCAAATTGACTAGTGGAAAAATAACAGAATATTTAAAGTAACATCCGGCTCTTAAAACTATAACAAAATAAACGGTAAATGTATAGCCATATTTCTATTATGTATACATATGTATATTCGGTATTTATGTATACATATGTACTTTGTTATGATGTTAATTAAAATAATAAGACTAACATTAATTGATTTCATTATTTTAGGTCGAATTATTTATGCAGATATAAAAAAATAACTATCGGTGCGATATCAAGGAGGTCGAGTTTAAAGTTTACTTTTGGAACACCTTGAAACATTTCCTAGTAAAGATGTAATATTAATGTTATGTACACAAATGTATTAATAATTAGCGATTATTAATGAAACTCGCTGTTTTGTTTGGCAAATGTTAGACCGGTTCTATACCCGGAAACAACGGAAACAAATTTCTATAACAGTAAATTAGTGAAACGCACTTAGCCGCAAACGCGCTCTACCTTGGATAAGCAATTATGTTTTTAAACCATAGAAAATGTATATTATTCAATATAAACATTTTCACAGCTTTATGATTACCGGCTCGCTACTGATTCTATCAGCGTTAGAGACTAAGAATAAATGATACTAATCACAATGAACCATTAAGTTCAACATATAACATAGCATTACGCCTGCATTCCCCGAAAGGGTAGGCAGAGGTGTATTACACACCCACGGTTCGCAAGCTATGTTTAAGTGCCACGTAATAGGGGGCGGGCCTATCGCCGTCTACCGGGTACATTTCCAAACACCGGGCTGCTACTGTCAAATTTTCTTTTTACAAAATAACCTCAATAACACTGCCCGACCCGGGAATCGAACCCGAGACCTCATAATCGGCAGTCGCTCACACTATCGCTGCACCACAGAGACAGTTATATAAACGATATAACTGTATGTTACTCGTATATAATTATTCATATTTTACAATAAACAAAAATAAAGTAGATAGCGGAAGGCGGGAAAAAATGTACCTAACCACACACCCCGTCGTTCGGGGCAACGAACAAGGGTTTATTTTTTTTCCAACAGTGGCAGGCGAGCAAGCGGCCCACCTGATGGTAAGTGTTGACCGCCGCTCATGGACTTTAGCAACACCAGGGGCACAGCCAAGCCACCGCCTACCGCAAGTTAAGTGCTCCTTTCAAACCTCGTTTAAAGAGGGACATCTAGCGCCGGGAAAACACCGTAGCAGGTATGTCATTCCAGAGCTTACACGTACGTGGTAGAAAAGAACGCTGAAAACGAACTGTCTTTGACAAAATCGTTTCCAGGTGGTGTGGATGAACCCTACCGCGACGTCTCGTGGTTCGGTGGTAAAATGGTGATGTCGGTACCACCTCAAACAGCTCCTCCGAGCACTCCCCATTGTAGAGCCGGTAGAGCACACAGAGGGACCCGAAGTCTCTCCGCCGCTCCAACGACTCCAGATCCTCCGTGAGGGTAGTGCGGGGCCCGCACCCACTAAAGAAACCCGCCGTGTGCCATCTCTCCGCCTGTGTTGACGGACCACTGGAACTGTATTGGATTACTTCAGTGGCGAGCGTTGTCGCTCCCTACCCTCACTGGGAAAAAGGCGTCAGTCTACACACTTACAATCAGCTTGATTTTTTGATTTGCTTAATAAAGAATATAAATGCGATATTTTTATTTAATAATAACAAAATAAATATTGTTGTCCTTGCATATAAGTATTAGAAACAAAAATAAAGCATCATGCCTATATTCCCCGAAGGGGTAGGCAGAGGTTTATTACACACCCACGATTCACCAGCTATGTTTAAGTCCCACACGTATGGGGGAGCCTATTGCCGTCTACCGGGCACATTTCCAAACTCCGGGCTGCTACTGAGAATTTTTATTTTTACGAAAAACCTCAATAACACTGCATATGTAATAAAAGTACTACAATATAGTACGCAAAACAATAAGTAGATACAAAGCCAAGACAAGATTAAACTTGGTTAACGGAGGATCGCTTAAACTACAGCGCCAATAAAATTGTTTGCGCATTGCCAGTTATTTCTAATCAAGCTAATTCAAACCTGTCAACACATGAAATGCCTGGCGCCACCAATATGTAATCTAGTATCGCACATGTATAATACTGATATTTGAATCTTCATTGTTTAACGACAGAAGCCGTTCAAAATGGCGGACCTTAACGCCTATGTATAGCGCTTATAGTTTAGATACAGCTATAAATATATATGCAATCAATTACTGTAGAATAACAGATTTGGCATCTGTGATGATCAGATGTTATGGAACACCTGTGACTATAACTTTCCAATACTAGAACAGACCCAATTAACTATTGGTATTTTATGTGCTTATTTCTATAGTGCCTAAAAATATAGACGGAGCATTACAATCATTAAAATCATGCCAAACTTGTAATTACCCGCGCTCACACACACATATACAAACAAAACCACCCCCAAACGAAGTGTCATAAACCACGAGTGTTACCAGAGTATGATTTAAAATTACCCCAAATTTCTTGACGATTTCGTACGTACGTTACGTACCTAATTGAATACGTCGTCAGAGCCATAATATTCCATATATCATCTATAATGCTTTGCTGTAAACTTACTTTATACTTCCTTTGTTTTAAAAATAAAACTTAAAATTCACCCCAATTATAGAGATTTTTTCTTTCCAGTGACAACACTTTCACGCATCTTTCAAAAAGTGGCTTGTTTTTAGTTGACAAAGCGGTGTCTTTATTTTTTAGTTAGTCTGAGATTCTGGCCATCAGATGGTAAATGGTAACCGTCGCTCATGGACTCAACTATACCCAGACTAAGTCAAGCCGCTGCTCACCATTTCATTTCGCAGATATGAAATGAAAGAATAAACGGCTATCTCCTGCTACAGCCAAAACGCAACGATGTGCTTCATGGCCGGTCACATGGAAGATGGTGGTACCAACCCGCTCAGGCCCGATACCAAGTGAGTACTCTCACTTGGTACCCAGCCGTACCACCAGTCATGCAATGGATGATAATTGCTTACTTCCCTTACACACCCGTGGGAAGAATGGGGTAGTGACAATTGTATTCTTAGTCCGTCACCACACGGACAGTATATGAGTTAGTGCAAAGAAATTCATTTTACGACATACTTCTGAAAGATCATTCGCAATGTTGGTGTTACATATTGTTGCAGATAAACAAAACGAAATAAAATATAAACACAATACAAACGTCTTCGGATTTCCGGCTAAAGTCTGACGCAAATCGTTCTCACAACAAAAACTGGTCGGCCATTTCAGATGCTGTTTAGCTCACTACACAGGATGATTTAGAAATCACACATATCCTTATCGACCACAAACCGAATGTTCTTAAGAGTAAATTTACTTAGAATTACAAAAAACTATTTTTAGACGACAGACCACATGTAGATTTATGCCACGATATTGGCGATATTGGCAAAATAACAGCCTACATCTTTATATAATATATATAATTCTACTGTACGTGTGTATGTCATAATGAATTCCTCCTAAACGGCTGGACCGATTTGAATGAATTTTTTTGTATGCGTTTGGGTGGCACCCTGGATGGTTTAGATTCACATTAGGACCCAGTCCACCTACCGCCACAATAGGATTTCAGGACTTTTTTTTATTCCACGATACTGGCAAGATTTTACAATTACTATCAGGCCATTAATTCATTTCCCACACGCGCGGTGAACAGCAGCTTGGCAGTATTCTTTATTTGATAAAATATTAGTGTTGCCGAGTCTATGTTCGTTTGTTTGTTACGCTTTCACGCGATAACTAGTCAACCGATCATCATAAAATTTAACACACTTGCTTTGCACTAGCCCTTGACATGCTCAGCTACTTTTAAAAAACAAATTATTTGTGACATGTGAAAAAAGAGAACTTTGCGAGCGGTAATCAAACCTGCGTCCCTTCCAATCCGGGGAAGTACTCTAACCACTAAGCACTGTTAGTTAGCACTTCCCCGGATTGGAAGGACGCAGGTTCTATTCCCGCTCGCACTAAAGTTCTCTTTTTCCATATTTCACAAATAAGAAACATGAATTCAAAATCAGCCTACAGATGGCAATGGTAGTAAGTAAACAGCGATATTATTTGTACAATACCTCGTTCTAGAGAAAATTGAGCGTTTGTTTTCAAAACGGCTGTTTCTACTTATGAACACGATACGGCGAAAACGCGTGCTTTGTAAATACTCTATATAATTGCCGTGCAAATGCTAAACTGTCGTATAGTCGAGGACAAACGCGATATCGAGAAAATCGTTACTGAAAACAAATTAAATATAATCGATAGCAATATATTTTCTAATCTATAAAGAAACTTATTAAATGTTAGATTTTCCAGCTTACTGATTTCTTAATATAAAACTGGTATTTATATTTGTATAGTCACGTCATCTGCCTTTATTCCTAACAGAAAAGGAAAAATACTTTGGAAAATCCAAAAGTGCACGCCTCATAATCTTCATTTTTCACAATAAAATTGATTATTTGATAAGTAACTAATAATGTATTGGTTTTACTTACGTAGTTTTCAATAAATCACATAGATAGTGCTAATTCCAAAAAGTGTTAATGTGGTTCTCATATCTTATACGCCATTTAGCGCTAATTTTAAGAAGTACTACTATATTGGTCTTTAGAAGTAGTTCTCACGAAATAAGGTATACCATCGAATTGACCGTAAATGTCATCACTATATATGTTTATTTAATAACAATTAAACCACATCAAATAATTTTGAAAAATCAGTTGTTCTGCGTGAAAAGAGAGTACCTAGTACCCACCTCAACGCTTCGCTTATGAGGCGTGTAATAATTGACGCCTTAACTTCAAAATGACTATCTGTAGGTACTATTATAAAGTTGTATCAGAACTACGAGTATAAATGTACGTACATAACGTACATTTAAGATATTTGAGAAATAATTAACTGTATTAGGCTATTTAGGAGTCTGGACACAATTCTTTAGATTTTTGTTTATTGGTATCGGATCGGATTTTAATGAAGCTTTTTTGTTTGTTAGCTCTTGATTAGATTTAAAAACGGTAGTAGGTATATGTTTTATCGCGCTACTAAACCGAGAACCTGAGATAAAATATAACCTAAAAACCGGCCAAGTGCGAGTCGGACTCGCGCACGAAGAGTTCCGTACCATTGACTAGGTAAACAACATTACACTATTGTAACTCTCTGTAACCATGGTGTTTGGCTGTTACCAAACTTTGCAAGTAAAATTTGACTCATTTCGTGGTTTCCAACTTAAGACTTAGATGCGCACAACGAAAGTTTTAAATGTAAGGAATTATGTTACCATTAATTTAATTATTTATTTTAAAAGTTAATATATAACTAAATATACTGCAAACATTTCAAGCGTCTACCTGTTGCCGTTATCAATAGCGAGCAAAAAAGGGCAATAAAATCACGTTTGTTGTATGGGAGCCCCCCTTAAATATTTTTAATATTTCTTGCTATAGCGGCAACAGAAATACATCATTAGTGAAAATTTCAACTGTCTAGCTATCGCCGTTCTTGAGATACAGCCTGGTGACAGACGGACGGACAGACAGCAAAAACGAGTAAAGAAACACGTTTGTGTATGGGAGGCCCCCTTAAATATTTGTTTTATTTTAATTTGATTATTTATTTTTAATGTGAATCCATAACTAAATATTCTGTGAATATTTCAAGCGTCTACCTGTTGCCGTTATCAATAGCGAGCAAAAAAAGGGCAAAAAAAATCACGTTTGTTGTATGGGAGCCCCCATAAATATTGTTTGTTTTTTAGTATTAGTTGTTATAGCGGCAACACAAATACATCATTTGTGAAAATTTCAACTGTCTAGCTATAGCCGTTCTTGAGATACAGCCTGGTGACAGACGGACGGACAGACAGACGTTGTATGGGGCTCCCATACAACGTCTGTCTGTCCGTCCGTCCCCTTAAATATTATTATTTTTTTGTTTTTAGTATTTGTTGTTATAGCGGCTACAGAAATATATAATTTGTGCAAATTTCAACTGTCTAGCTATCGCCGTTCTTGAGATATAGCCTGGTGACAGACGGACGGACAGACAGACAGACAGACAGACAGACAGACAGACAGCGAAGGGTAATAGGGTCCCGTTTTGACCCTTCGGGTACGGAACCCTAAAAACTATCTTTTGTCTGAGATAGAGCCTTTACTAATATTATAAATGCTAAAGTGAGTTTATTTGGTTGTTTATCGGTTTCTTACACTTTCACGCCGTAACTATTGGACCAATAATCATGAAATTTTGAATACATAAGGCATTGACTACTTTTTATCCCAGGACAATGAAGTTCTCGTAGTCTAGCTATTTTTGAATAGAGACAATGTGCCGTAGATCGACGTATTTATACGACGAATATATATTTTGAAGTCTAGGCGGATGAAATCACGGACAGAATTTAGTATTAATATAATCTCCTAACTATTCTATTAACCTAGCATGCTGTGGCATAGCTACCTACGCCTAGAACGTGACCTTTATCTATTACACTATACACGTACATATTTTCATAACAACATTATAAAATCTAGGAATCTCCATATCTAACAATAGAATTAACATGTATACAGATATTTCCTCAAATGTATAATTTATGTGAATCAGACGCACTGACAAGGATTATCAGAATTTGTTATCAGACTCTTTATTAAATTTTATCCATAGAAAGTCGTAAAGAAAGATTTCTCTCAATATTTTGTTTTTCTATATTATATTTTAAATAATTGACATGCTTAATAGCCACGAGCAAATGTCACGATATCTAGTTGGTAAAACATCTGGGATGGTGATCCAGACGACTGAGGTTCAAATCCTCCTCGTGACTATAATTTTCAATTTCACACTATCGCACTTTGTATAAAAACTTGTTCTAGATACTCTAAGTTTTCATTAAACCATATCTAGTGATACGTGATACTGCCAAAATGAGAGCCACTAGTTTTCTTTAAAGCCAGGTGATTTTGGTAGAGCTATATGTCACCCCAGCTAGACATATGTGTACCTATTGAAATTATGATGATGACAGAGTGGCCAACTGATGTAAATTAAATATTAATTCAAAGCTTAAAATAGACGACCTTAGATATTTTTATATATATTTTTGCATTTGACATGCTTAGCACTATACATTAAACACAAAGTGAAAAATGTGAAATCGAAAATAACAGTCAGGAGCAGGATTTGAACCTGCATCTTCTGGATTCCGTCCAGATGCTTTACCAATTCAGCCATCCTGACACTTGCTCCTGACTGCTAATTTCGATAACACATCATACTTAACGTCTTTGGGTGACGCCTGCGCCGTCTGTCGGACGTATTTTCATACATTATACCGACCAGGTAAACTTAATTTTACAATTAAGATTTTACCTAATAATGACGCAAACCCTTTAAATATTTAGATATTTTTATATATATTTTTGCATTTGACATGCTTAGCACTATACATTAAACACAAAGTGAAAAATGTGAAATCGAAAATAACAGTCAGGAGCAGGATTTGAACCTGCATCTTCTGGATTCCGTCCAGATGCTTTACCAATTCAGCCATCCTGACACTTGCTCCTGACTGCTAATTTCGATAACACATCATACTTAACGTCTTTGGGTGACGCCTGCGCCGTCTGTCGGACGTATTTTCATACATTATACCGACCAGGTAAACTTAATTTTACAATTAAGATTTTACCTAATAATGACGCAAACCCTTTAAATATTTAGATATTTTTATATATATTTTTGCATTTGACATGCTTAGCACTATACATTAAACACAAAGTGAAAAATGTGAAATCGAAAATAACAGTCAGGAGCAGGATTTGAACCTGCATCTTCTGGATTCCGTCCAGATGCTTTACCAATTCAGCCATCCTGACACTTGCTCCTGACTGCTAATTTCGATAACACATCATACTTAACGTCTTTGGGTGACGCCTGCGCCGTCTGTCGGACGTATTTTCATACATTATACCGACCAGGTAAACTTAATTTTACAATTAAGATTTTACCTAATAATGACGCAAACCCTTTAAATATTTAGATATTTTTATATATATTTTTGCATTTGACATGCTTAGCACTATACATTAAACACAAAGTGAAAAATGTGAAATCGAAAATAACAGTCAGGAGCAGGATTTGAACCTGCATCTTCTGGATTCCGTCCAGATGCTTTACCAATTCAGCCATCCTGACACTTGCTCCTGACTGCTAATTTCGATAACACATCATACTTAACGTCTTTGGGTGACGCCTGCGCCGTCTGTCGGACGTATTTTCATACATTATACCGACCAGGTAAACTTAATTTTACAATTAAGATTTTACCTAATAATGACGCAAACCCTTTAAATATTTAGATATTTTTATATATATTTTTGCATTTGACATGCTTAGCACTATACATTAAACACAAAGTGAAAAATGTGAAATCGAAAATAACAGTCAGGAGCAGGATTTGAACCTGCATCTTCTGGATTCCGTCAAGATGCTTTACCAATTCAGCCATCCTGACACTTGCTCCTGACTGCTAATTTCGATAACACATCATACTTAACGTCTTTGGGTGACGCCTGCGCCGTCTGTCGGACGTATTTTCATACATTATACCGACCAGGTAAACTTAATTTTACAATTAAGATTTTACCTAATAATGACGCAAACCCTTTAAATATTTAGATATTTTTATATATATTTTTGCATTTGACATGCTTAGCACTATACATTAAACACAAAGTGAAAAATGTGAAATCGAAAATCGGTATAATGTATGAAAATACGTCCGACAGACGGCGCAGGCGTCACCCAAAGACGTTAAGTATGATGTGTTATCGAAATTAGCAGTCAGGAGCAAGTGTCAGGATGGCTGAATTGGTAAAGCATCTGGACGGAATCCAGAAGATGCAGGTTCAAATCCTGCTCCTGACTGTTATTTTCGATTTCACATTTTTCACTTTGTGTTTAATGTATAGTGCTAAGCATGTCAAATGCAAAAATATATATAAAAATATCTAAATATTTAAAGGGTTTGCGTCATTATTAGGTAAAATCTTAATTGTAAAATTAAGTTTACCTGGTCGGTATAATGTATGAAAATACGTCCGACAGACGGCGCAGGCGTCACCCAAAGACGTTAAGTATGATGTGTTATCGAAATTAGCAGTCAGGAGCAAGTGTCAGGATGGCTGAATTGGTAAAGCATCTGGACGGAATCCAGAAGATGCAGGTTCAAATCCTGCTCCTGACTGTTATTTTCGATTTCACATTTTTCACTTTGTGTTTAATGTATAGTGCTAAGCATGTCAAATGCAAAAATATATATAAAAATATCTAAATATTTAAAGGGTTTGCGTCATTATTAGGTAAAATCTTAATTGTAAAATTAAGTTTACCTGGTCGGTATAATGTATGAAAATACGTCCGACAGACGGCGCAGGCGTCACCCAAAGACGTTAAGTATGATGTGTTATCGAAATTAGCAGTCAGGAGCAAGTGTCAGGATGGCTGAATTGGTAAAGCATCTGGACGGAATCCAGAAGATGCAGGTTCAAATCCTGCTCCTGACTGTTATTTTCGATTTCACATTTTTCACTTTGTGTTTAATGTATAGACGACCTTAATAACGACAACAATATACTTTTTCTTTCAAATTCTAACAAAATTATATAGAACGAAGCCTGTTCATAACGCGTAGCTTTTTCACAATGCGTAACTTTTTTGTTTCACACCAAAACGTTAATTAACACAACTTGAGCGTACACGTGTAACAAAACATTCGTTCCTGTTTATCCCCTTAATGAACATTTTATAATAATTTAATATTATTTTAAGGATTCTGACTACTAAGAGACTACGTAATTTTGATATTTTTTTATCAGAATATGACTTGAACAAAATTTGTGAAATTGTGAAAGAGAAAAAGATAGCCACGATCAGGGTCGTGCACGCGTGTCGCTCGATATGTATTTAATTTCATGCTTTGGTCACACTTATCGCAATTTACATGGTTTCGATTTAGAAAAGGTATTCTTAACCAATCCAGACAATCACCATTTTGGTCCCAAAAATTGGTTCACGACCATGTGGTTCTTGGCCCTATTAATGGCCTCTTGTAGCATCAGCTGCAATGGTCAAACCGTTATGTGGTTTAACACAATAAAAACTTGTTATTTTATCTTAATTTTATAATACTCTTTTCAAAAATATAAAAACACAAACACGGGTATCCAGAACACGTCCAATGGTCCGTTTTGGAAACGTCCGCTGCCTACACAACAAGTGCTTATTTATTTTATTGTGGTGCTCTTTTGACCGTAACAGTAAGTTTATCCCAGTTTACTGCTAGTTAATATTCCATTGACGGTGTAAAGAGGGGTCAAATGACCCATAACTCTAATACGGACGCGTGGAAAACACAGCGATTTACATTTTTTCTACGAAACTGTATCTATTACAACGCCTTCCTTTTGTACGAGCTGCTTACGATTCATGAAATTCAATGCGCCTACCGGGAGCTGTGTGGCTGCGGCATTGCCTAGAGTGTACAAGCGTCGGGCTAGGTTTGCACACTAAGCGTTTTACGTAACTCTAGGAAACGGCTCGGCTCTGCATATATGTATGGAGACAGGCGACTAAGAGAATGATAGGTCCTTGACTTTTGCTGCATCTGCGCAGTATCTGGTAAGCATCTTTGCACCTTAGCCATGTAAATGTAAAAGTCACCGAAACATGCCAAACTTTTTCTGGTATGACATATTGTGTGAAACCACAAAGCTAGTTTAGCCTTAGCGCCTAAAAACGCAGTAAAATTAATACTTACCATGAAATAGTATTTTTTTTAATACCTATTGGTTTTGTTTAGACTAAAATATAACGAATCGCACAATATAACACAACAGTATTAAAAGTTTTATTGACTAACGCAAGTAAATGACGTAAGGTAAGTGCTGAATGTAAAAAATGACGCGTAAATATTAGGAAGTGCATAAAAATTACGATGCGAACTGAGATTATCTACGGATAAGATTTTTTACACTGCACAGGTACACAATCTCTATTCACACGACGTCCTCATGGAGGATCATGTCATCTTATGAGCAACTTTTAATTTTAGTAATTACTTCATTTATTTATTATTTACTTATATTAGAATTATATAAAAGAGGATTTATGACATAAAACTATTATTCTGGATTTCATCGCGTTAAATTTTACTTAATGCCTCTATGTTTCAGATGCTTTTTAGGATCGTAGTCATGATCAGATCGATAGTCATGGGAGATCATCACTAACCGTAATTTACTGTCGAGTTGGCCTGAATATAGCTAATCACTTACTTTTATAAAAACAAACTAAAAAATAGACGAAAACTAAAGAGTATAACTTAGTCTGAAAATAAAAAAGTAGAAGTGCTCAATGGATAAAACAAATGATTATATTATTCGACGTTATTAATCTACGGATTTTTGGACTTTATTTTAAGCTTTTCAATTAAAATTTTGGTTGACTGTCGTAAATACATAATTATATTTAGATGCGAACATGAAGCCCGATTTAACACAAAATATTGGCCATTTTGCTTTTATGTAATTTTTACGAATCTATCTGTGTATTATAAAGCTGTAACAGAGCTATTTCTGTATTTGAGAAAAAAAATCAAAGCAGTCTAAGGACTGCCGACAGAAGTGAAAACTTAAAACTATAAACAAACAGTTGTTATTTTTAGATATTCAAATTAATTGTTCGATCTTAAATTAAAACTTGTAAATCCAAAATGATCATAACTTAACAAAGTAGTCCTTAAGACGAATTAAACGAATATAAACTTGATGGGTTCAGGTCGTTTCATTACATAATATTTACTGTGGCCTCCTACCAGCTCCATATCAGACCCTGAATACCATCTAGAGACAAAGTACTCGTCAAGACGAATCATACGAGCTCAAACTCGATGGTGTTACTAATGTCGTTTCATAACGGAATTCCTATGGCCACCTTCTAACTCCATCATCAGACCCCGGATACCATCTAAAGACAAAGTATTTTTCAAGACAAATCAAACGATTCCAAACTCGATGGGGTTGCGTCATTTCATTACAGAGTTACTGTGGCCACCTTTCTACTCCATCATCAGACCCCGGATATCATCTAGGACTGGAGTACTGGTCAAGACATTTCAAACGAGCCCTAACTCGATGGAGTTGCGCCATTTAATTACAGTTTTGCATGGCCACCTTCCAGCTCCAGCATCAGACCCTGGATACCATTTAAAGACAAAGTGCTCATCAAGACGAATCAATCGAGTCCAAAATCGATGGGGTTGCGTCGTTTCCTTATAAGAATTACTGTGGCCACCTTCCAGCTTCATCCGCAGACCCTGGATACAATCTAGAGACAAAGTACTCGTCAATACGAATCATACAAACCCAAACTCGATGGGGTTGCGCCGTTTCATTATAGAGTTCCTAGGTCCACCTTCCAGCTCCATAATCAGATCAGCTCTATGTCATCATAATATTGCATTATCACGCGATATACATATGGGTGTAAAATTTCAGCTCAAACGGAAACCGGGAAGTGTGTCAAATTTAATTTCCAATGCACACACTATAGCTGCGTCTCGTAACGGTGTCGCGAGTCCAAAGATTTTATCTCATCTAAAAGAAGTATTCACTTCAAAAATAATGTATAATAGAGGTTATTTTAAAAATAATGTATATTAGAGGTTATATTTAGATGTCTCTGAACACATATTTTCTAGAATCTTTGTTTTAGTCTGTTTGTTTATTCGGGCATCACGCAAAAACTTCTGAACAGATTTTGATGAAACTTGTTTTGTTTGATAGCTTTTGACTTAAAAACTAACCTATATCGGAAACCTGAGATATAACCTACAACCTAGCTTTTGGATGCGACGGAGCCGCGGGCAAAGGCTAGTGAGGGAATATATTTATGGCCATATCCAAAACATAGATCAAACAAATCCTCCAGCGTTTAAGCTGCAAACCTAAAATCTTGGCGTCATATTGGGCAAGAGTTTTTCTCAATTTCCGTGTGTGTGACAGTATCAAGAGTGGTAACTTATATGATAGTCCCGACTCATAAGATATGCATCTCGCTGCATGATACATAATTATAATAATGTATGTTAGTTGGCACGCACATAGAAATAGTATACATAATTAATTCTACTATCTTTAACCACATCGCAGTAAATCTATAATAATTACGGCATGCATAGAGTAACCGAGTTGTTTTTTTTTCAATAGCATTTAAGACGAGAATTATAATTACACAATCTTCTTCTGTCTAGGCCTTTTGCCATTTATTTATTAATTACACAATATCCCACAGTATATCTGCACGTTCCAAATGTTCCAATATTTATGTATTTATGCTTGGTATTTCCCTACGTGATCGAATCCGTAATAAGGAGATCCTTAGGAGAACGGGAGTGACCGACATAGCCCGCCGCGTTGGCATACTGAAGTTGCAATGGGCAGGCCACCTCGCTCGACGAACCGACAACCGTTGGGAAAGAAAGGTTCTCGAGGGGCGACCACGTATCGGACGGCGTAGCGTAGGACGGCTCCCTACCAGATGGACCGACGCTCTGGTCAAAGCCGCGGGGAGCCGTTGGATGCGGTCGGCGCAGGACCGCTCGTTGTGGCGTTCTCTTGGGGAGACCTATGTCCAGCAGTGAACTTTGAAAAGCTGATGGATGAAAGCGTGCGATGGGTTCTTAGATACTCAACCAGCATTTTCCTCTATTAATGACATGGATCATCAAAACGCTCCACCAGAAGACCAGCGCATGTCTTGTGGCCTGCATTATGCTGAGGTGTCGTTTTGCCACAAAAAATATTTATATTTTTCTTTTAATATTTTTGTTTATGTTTTACCTTAGTTATTGTGTAAAACCCTCTTTTTTATCGTTGCAATAGGTTTCTTCTTTCTTTCTTTCTATTAGACGTAGGCCTTCCAAATATAACGTCAACTTTATCCAGGGCTTTATTTTTATTTAGGCTAACTAGACCTAGTTAATCTATATAAAAGAATAACTGACTAACTGACATATCAATGCACAGCCCACCTTATGTGAAAATTCGAGCACTAAGAAAAGAAAAAGAAAAGATTTTACGCAAACACTGTCTAGCGGGTCTAGCCGAGTTGCATTCTATGATCGCTAACGCTAATAGAAAACTATTAAAATGTATGGAAAATTGACATCTCTAACGTTAAGTCACGTGACTTAGGGTTATAGATATTGTTAAAGACTTAGATAAATATAGCTTCTATATCTATGGTTGAAGATGTTAAATTCCCATACATACAAGTAGTTCGCTATTAGCGTTAGCGATCATAGAATGCAACTTGGCTAGATCGTAGAATGGATTTTCAATACTATGAAGCGAGCGCAGCCGCGGGTAATGCGCTGGTGTAATATAATTAATTCTTATACATATAACATAATATCATGATCTTCTTTAATAGTTTTTGATAGAGCACTATAGTATAATATTTAATGGCTTAGTTATTTAAATCCCGTTATGAGTTCTACAGCACAAAACAATTATTAATACGATAAATAAATATTTATTTGTAAATGTGGAAAATGAGAAGTTTAGTGCGAGCGGGATTCGAGCCTGCGTCCCTCTTCTTTTTCCACATTCACAAATAATTTGTTCTTTAAAAGTAGCTGAGCATATCAAGTGCTAAAATACAGATCAAAATATTTAAATAAATAGTTGATCTGAGTCTGGGTGCACGTTGTTTTCTTTTTTACTGCGCGGGTGGCAAACTAGCATACAGCCCCCATGGTGGTAAGTTGTTACCGTAGCCTATAAACCAGAGGCACCACTCGCGCGTCGCCAACTCCAAGGAAAGGTGTAGGAGTTGAAGAAGAAGGATAACCGGGCCTCGTGGCGTAGTCGGTAGTTTACACGTATGCATTTACAAAAAAAAAAGTAATATAATATATGTCCGTAATCTGGTACCCATGACACAAGCGTTAAGCTTAGTTTGAGACCAGAGAACGTTGTGTGAAATGTCTATTTATTTATAAGGATAAGAAGAAGATGATACGAAGTGGCCTTCAGCCTCCTGAGTAGCTTTTTATGGAGTAACATGAAATTTAAGTTTTAAATTTCAAACTCACGTCAAAACGCACGCCATTAGTCATGACGTCACGCATCAGTACGGCAACAGGTTAAACATTAGAGTCAAAGAGAATGTAAAGAGCGAATGACGTCACGCCTTAGCACGTGACGTCATTCGCTCTGATTGGTGTTTAAGCTATCATGGCGGATTGTTGTATTTTGTAGGTTTATTTTATGAGATATATTATTAATCTCACCATTAAAATAAGAATGAATATATTTTTCGAAATCCTTGAATCCTATTTCATTAGATCACTTCAATTATTTTGGCGATACTTGATTACTGTCATCAAGCCTATTGTGTTCATTAATAGGATGTTTGTAAATATCACGCAACACAAGAATAATTGCCTAATCTCGATTGAGTTTTAAAATAATAATTGTTTTAGAAAGCAGCCTAATGATGTCGTATAAATATCAACATAGAAACAAAAAGAAGGGTGCGGATATTATACTGGACGTATACAACACATCACATGTGCGGTAAAGGTTCTAAACAAAAAATCAGGTAAGGATGTATGATAACGCTAATGTGGCACTTTGTTAAAAAAAGTAGACACATGTTTAAAGTATGAAGAATTCGACGGTTTCCTAGTTTATGGATTACTTTTGTAAACCTATAGTAAGGCAATGTATGGGAAAATTTAATACGTAGGTGTATAATTATTTAATTACCCGCATTAATTCTTAAATAACAACGAAAAACTGAAGTAAGAAGAAGTCGAAGAAACGAGTATACAGGATACAATCTCGTTTTGAAATCGCGTTGCTTTATTGGTCGCATAGGAACTGAAGGTGACACTATTTTTTTAGTACCACAACATAATTATTTAGTATAACAAGTAATATAAGATTTTTTATTGAAATTATACTGATTTAAGTTATACCTCATAGGTATGCCAAAATCAGAATATTGTTAGTAAATTACTGGCATAAGGCTGTATGTCCTTTTATTTATTTTTTTATTACGCTAAGAAAGCCTATATTTATGGATACCCTAAGCCGGGCGGACGAAAACTTTATGCCGGACTCGCGATTTAATAACCGGCAATATAAAACCCCGCATTGTTCCTCCTGACTTCCTTATGCTAGAGGCGAGATATACCCTCTGCGTATGAAGTACTCCCCTGCCCTATTGAGTCTGGCCCTCCATTCCTGGTGGCCCCGTCTGATTTGGAGGGCCTAGCCCATATTTAAATCAATCTACGTATTTAAAAAAATGCCACTTTTTTACCAACATTTTACAATAAAGATGATTTCAAATGAGCTTGTACTTCTAATAACAAAATTCACAAGACTGTAAGCATGAATATACAGAAAGTACTAAAAATAATATAAACAACACTCACCTCTTATTTTTGATGGTGGGTTCTATATTCATGGGCGGCGGAGGAGGTGGCGGTGGCGGCATATTCGGAGGTGGAGGTGGAGGTGGAGAAGGCATAGCTTGTATAGGCGCAGCTGGTGCTGGCGGAGGCCGCGCGTCCAAAATATCTACCATCGGAACATTGCGCTCCTCTTTCAAATCTGGTAGCTCTTTCAGATCCGGTAATTCCGCTTCCGGAATGGCGACAACTGGTGTTACGGGTGAGGTAACGACTGATGGAGCGATGGAACCCTCGCTCGTAACGGAGAATTGGACATCACCCGCTATGCCCGGTAGATGCGGTAGATCTAGAGGCATCTCCAGCTCCGGCACCTAAAATGTTTATGTGATTACTTCAGTGTTTCTATTATGACATCCGCATTTTAATATCCTAAGATAATTCGATCACGGGTGTAAAGAAACCGTTTTAAGTAATAAATCGAATAGAAGAAACGCTCGAAACAAAACCATTATTTACCAATCCAACTGGTCATATATATATATATCATTAGTAAACCAACCTCGCCTAAGGGATGCCCAATGATACTTTATACAAAGAGTGTAAAATATCATTGGTGATTCCCAACGAGGCATGTATGAGTTGCAATGAGTCAAAAAAAAATACACTTACCATGCCCATACCAGGTACATATAGATAACCATCGGCGTCTCTCTTCAATTCATCTCGTGTTACAATAGAAGACGGCGCAGCTTCTAGCAAGCTCTTGTTTTCGACCTTGGGGGGCTTTACCGGCACATACGCGGATGTTCTCCTCGTAGTACCAAGATAAGGACTCTCGTCCGTATTAAAGATCAACAGTTCACCAATGGTTGATAAGTTATCAATGACTGAGTTTAGATTGAAGTCATGTTTCGTCGATTCCTTTTTAGGTTCAGCCACTTTCACATGGTAGAAGTGCAATTTCTCCTAAAATAAAATACAATAATAATTTATAGCGCTGTTCAATTTAGATAATAATAATAATGCTCACCTACATTATCAAAGAAACCCATGTGTTTTTTTTTACGGGCAAGGCCGCCCCGGTGTTTGGACCTTTCGTTAATATGTCAGTCAGTCAGTCAGTCTATTAGTCTTTTAAATAAATACAACAACAGAATATCTGGATACCTTAATTCTAAATTATTTAATTTTAAGACTATAGTGTAACATTTTTTAGTTTCCATAAAACGTTTATATACAGATTGAAACCTATTTTATTCTATTTTCAAAATTAAAATGTAAATAAAAAAAAACAAAAGAAGAACCAAACAAAATACGGCGGAAGAATTTGTAGTAATTCGTTACGAAAAGGATAATTACAATTGTTTTATTGATTTTGAAATAAAACTACGTTTACGGAATCTATTCATTTATCTATTTATTTACTTGATTTTACTACTATCCCGACGTTTCGAATACTTTACAGCATTCATGATCACGGGTGGACTTAGATGATAGACGTCCAAGGCTGATATGTTATTTCAACGGTCTCATACATTGTAAGCATAAAAAATTTGTAGTAAATATTTTAATTGTGTTTCTAAACGAATATTAGGTGGGTTAAAATAAATAAACCAAAAATTTTGTAAAATCATATACTGTGGGTAGATGAGACCGTTATTATTAGGTTTATGATAACATATCCCGTGATCATGAATGCTGTAAAGTATTCGAAACGTCGGGATAGTAGTAAAATCAAGTAAACGCGATAGATTCCGTAAACGTAGTTTTATTTCAAAATGTGTAACATTCGCGTAAATATCAGAAAGTATTGTTTTATTGATATTAATTAAATGAAAAGGGATTAGATTGTTTTTCTTTATTATTTTAATGTGCCGTGTGACCTTTAAGAGTCATGTCATGTCGTCATTTGAGTTGAGATGAAATGTTACGAGCTGTGGGCATGTTAAAAAATGGTGCTATGAAACGGCCCTACACACCAGCCAAAACGTGATATTAAGGTTGTGGTCACGTTGATCAAAACGATTCAACTAGTACAAAGGCTCCAGGAGGACCAATAGCTGCTGGTAAGCGACTAAGGCGTGAGAAGGAGGTTGCATGAAGTTGTTCTTCATGTTCGAAGACCGCTACGTGTTCCAGCATTGCGACGTGTCAATCGCGGTCGGCGGCTTTCGTGGGCTCGGGAGCATTTACCATGGAGTGACGAATAATGGTCTTAGGTGCTGTTCACCGATGGATCCCGGTTTTGGTTTCATCCGGATTAACGGACCGGCGAATAAGTGTTTGGAGAACTCCAGGGAGAGTTAGTCGTCTACGGCACCCTCAGGAGGTCCGGCGGGATCATGGTATAGGCAGGAATTCGTCTTGGCGGACGAACCCAGCTTGTTTGGATCCAAGGCAGCATGACTGCACAAAAATACCACCAAGAGGTAGGAGAGCTTGTTATTGCCCCATACAGAATCCAAATGGGCCAGGAATTTGTACTCATGCACAATAATGCTCCTTCCCATACGGCGCGGCTGGATCCGGCCGCTCTCCGAGACCACGATATAATATTGGATTGGCCTGCACTGTCGTCCGACTTAAATCCTATAGAGCATGCCTGGGACATGTTACAACGAAAAGCTGAGAGATTTTCTGCCAAATTTGACAACGAAACAACTTTCAAACAGTTGCAAAGAACATGGGACCTCATACTGCAGGCACTGCACTGCTAGACATTGATAAATTTATTTTAACTATGAACAATCGATGTCGATGTGTAATTTATGTAAGAGGTGGCAACACTGATTATTAATAATTAGATTTAATAAGACTTTTTCAATTTTAATTAAAATTTATAGTTTTATAAGGAGAAATGAAGTATTTTTTATCATACTAACTTTCTACGGCGATCAAAAATATTATAACATCATTACTTAAAACAAAAAAATCACGAAATATTTTTTATTAAAGATCTTAAAATAACCTATAATTCTTCCATTTACTACTCGTATATAGGAAATTCTTCATGGATTATAAAATATCCCTAGATTCTGTTGATGTGTGTATATTAAAATATAGCAATTAGTAGGTATATAAAAATAAATTATTGAAGGGAAATTTGTTCAAAGTACACGACGGATCTTTGTGTCTCTGAACTTGGCTGCAAGACGCTGCGCAGTAGCCATTTTTGAACATTTGAATTGGTCAGCACTTATCATATGATAATGTCAAAATTCCCACTTCGCGCTCTGTGCATAACTTCAGAGATACAGAGATCTGTTGTGACTATACTGTAAATACTGTTTTTTTTATTGGTTGGTGGCGCATATGGGTATGCACGGCCCATCTGGTGGTAAGTTGTAACCGCCGCTCACAGGCCTAATTACTACTAAAGCCGCTGCTTATTGTTTCATTTCGTGGATGTGAAAAGAAAGAATGAATATTCGGCTAGGGCTCAAATACACAGAGATGCTACATGGTCGGTCACACGGGAGACGGTGGTACCGACCCACTCGGACGCAATAACAAATGAGTACCTACTTCCATTTCACACGCAACCACC
This sequence comes from Leucoma salicis, assembly GCA_948253155.1. Classification (NCBI taxonomy): domain Eukaryota; kingdom Metazoa; phylum Arthropoda; class Insecta; order Lepidoptera; family Erebidae; genus Leucoma; species Leucoma salicis. Next base: position 5,090,493 of record OX411812.1, read on the forward strand.
AGTAATGCAATGGATGATAATCGCTTACTTCCCTTATTCGCCTCGAAAGAAACCCACGGAAAAGTTACGATAAAGTGGTGACAAATTGCAATCATAAAGTTCTTCGTCACACGGAACAAAAATAATGGGGAGATAGAAGACGCAGATTTCGAGTGTGAATCTACCACATGTGCCTTGCCTTACCCAAGTAAGGTGACTATCTATACAAAAGATATCACTTTTACTTAAATAAAGTATCATATGAACAGGAATACTAAAGGAGTTACACTTGCTCTCACCTGCAAATCTGTTTCATTGGACTGTCCTTGACATTTGCCGCTCAAAGCTACCTTCTTAGGTATGTGTTCATATCCCACAGCGTCGAATGCCGATGTGTAATGTTCGTGAGTGATAGACGTCGGATACTTGGCGCTCGAGAACACCTTGATCGCGTTCTGCATACCAGTTAACGTCTCAACTTTACGTCTCGAAGATTCAATCCTCTCGTGCAGCTTATTTGTTTTGTCCGTATTCTGCTTGATTCTTGTAGCGAGTCGTGTAAACACGTCGTCTACAATGCCGTTGAGATTATCCAAAGTGTCTGCTATTTGCAGAATGGTTTCCTCTACGCTCAGATCACTTGGTACTAAATTTATTTTATATATACCCTTCATAATTTAATCTTTTATAGGTACGTATTTTAATTCTGTAACAAACATTCTATTCAATTTTTTATGCCGAATGTCTTGTGATGCAAATAAATCAAATCATACTTTAGCTATTTATGCTATACAGCTTCAAATCTTACCTACGAAACTTCTTAAGAATCACCTAAAATAAATTAATAAGGCACAAGAATTATCACTAAATAACGCATCCATATTCTTGTGTGTAATAACATGTCCAATAATTTTATAGCACTTTGTAAAGCTCTTTAATGTTCATTATTTACAATTTGGTCACTAAGCCTATTTTACTACTGTGTCACTTATTGTATATATATTTAGCTACCCTCAATTTTTAGATGATTTTAACGTGTGCGAGTCGGCTAGCAACGAGTGTAGATTATCGTTAGCAGGATCAGTGCTCCATGAAAAGCGGCAATAGGCATCAGGCGACATAGTCGGATCCAATATTGCAGACTCTTCAGCCAGGTGGCCGCCTGATAGCATATTATTCAAGTGCTTATTAATCACCGCATCCCCTGGACTGACGTAACCACTTGACGTAGGTGGCTTTAAGGGCACACTCCGCACCGGTTGCTTATGACTAGTTAACGCGTCTAAAGACTGCAGCTGAATGTAGCTGTTATCAGCACCATGTTTGGTTGGCTGTGGCAAGTTAGGCATTACTGGCAAGCTCTCGGATCCGAACATCGTAGGTAACGGACCTAACATAGGGAAGTTCATCTTTGATCGTGCCTGAGCATCTTCTGGTCGAACATATCCCGAGGAAGCTGGTGGTTGATTCGTAATGATTGGAGGAGCAACCCCAGTGGTAAATATTGGCGGTGATAGAGCAGCCATCACGTAACTGGAGCTAGCAGGCTGTGCTGCAGGTTTCGCTAAGGGGCTCTGTGGTGCCGGTGTCGATTGTATATAGCCAGTGTTCGGATTTACCACTTGCTGAACATAACCACTAGGATTTTTCTTGAAAGTTTTATCACCAAAATAAGGAGAGTTTTCTCGAGAATTGTCAGTTGTTGAATTGGAAGAATCCTCCTCGTCTTGTGTCATATTGTTATCGTCATTTATCCTGATTGGTTCAATTTCTAAATGTAAAGAAGCGTCGGAGCCGTCGTCCGAAGTAGAGGCGTGTCTTTCGATAGGGCCTCGAGAAGTGTCGGATAGCGCCGTGCTATCAGTGTGGTCACTAGAGCCAGAATTATTATCTGTATTCTGTTTATTTTCGGGAGTCGATACCGAAATCCTACTGTTTGGTAGCAACAACATTTCGTCTGAGGGTGGTTTCTCATCCTTATTTATTGAATATAATCCTCCATAGGCATACTTAGATATATCCTTCTCAGGTATACCTAATCCATTGGGTAAAACAGGTTTTATGTCTTCCATTTTCCTAACCTTCTTATAAACTTTAAAGAAACCATATGTGAGACCTACAAACGCAAACATAGCCACAAGGATAAGAGTCATAGCAATTCCCTCTCTTCCACAGGTTACTGTACTTGGATAACTCCACTCACCAGGAAATTCTATAATACCTCTCTCGTGTCTTTCTGGCATTATAACTTCAACTTTATCTGCTAATATGCCATGGTATGGGTCTTCATCAAAGTTTATTGCCCTGACTTGATAAGATTCTGATGCCTCCACTCTTTCACAGTGAGTTATAGAAAAAGAAAGATTAGTAGTGTTGAAATATTCAACTGTATCAATATTTTCATCTTTGATTCTCTTTATCTGATAAAGGTCTATAGTCCCACCAGGATATGAAGGTGCTTCCCACTTAAGAAGGCCAGGGTTTGTTTTAACGGTGGGTGCATTTAAGGTACTAGGAGGACCAATTCTTGTCCTGACAAATATGGCATCTGGTGGACTGGGCTTAGAACAACTTCTTATAGCAGTGTTACAAGCTTGAACACTGAGAGAATAATTACTGAAAGGTTTCAAGTCTGTAATTTTGACTGATCTTCTGCTAACATCTTTATCTTGGTCAGGTACTTTATCCACACGGAACTCTATTCCATTGTTTAAAATTACGTATTTCCCAATTATGCCATTTTTATGGATTGGTGGATCCCAGGATATAGTAAGAGAGTTATGTTGAACATCAGAGAGTGTGACATTACTTGGACTAGTTGGAGTGTCCTCTGTGGTGGTAACACCTGTAGATGCATTTTCAATAGTTTTCAACCCATATGTGGTATTCAATGCCAGTGTGAACAAATATGTTCTGTATGGCTTCAAATTGGTAATATTTGTTTCCATCTGTTTTGGATCTTCAATATAAACAGTAGATTTATTCTCAAAACTCATATCACACACATTACTGGTGTCTAAAACAGGACAATATGTTATTAAGTAGCCTGTTATAATATTTCCTTGTAGAGTACAAGACATAGTCCAAGTTATTTTAACAAATGATTTCCCTGGCACATCATGGTCCAATTTTACAGGGAAGCCATACATAGGGATAGCGTCTTTTGATATGTCACAGGAAGCCCAGCTCATACCACCTACTTTAGTTCCATTATTAGCAGATATTGCAAATTGATATCTATTATTACGAGGCAAGTCAATTACATGTGTTGTTTTCTTTGCATCTAAAACAGTGAAGTCCATACGGCCAGCACAAACCTGAGTAGCATTATGCTGACACCAAAACAATGTATAGTTATCGATATTCTCAATAGCATACCAAGACAACTTATATGTACCATTCTCATATGCAAGTTTAGTAAATGAAGGTACTTTTAAAGCCTCTGTGTCACGTTTAGGTGGAATATAGAGATGGCTACTATTGACAGATGACCCTACTGCATTGGTTGACCAAATGGAAACGTCAATAGCTTCTAATGAGACATCATTTAGTACTACATAACTCAAGCTTTTATTTTTATCCGGGTGCAATGTTTGAGGACTCTTAGAACCTTGCATAGCCACAACTTTATATGTGAAATTAGCACCAGCTTCTTCGTTTTCTTCTAGTTGTTGCCAATAAACATACAAAACTCTTTTATCTTCAAATATTGCTTGGTCAAATGCACCAACTATAGTGTCGGGTGGTCTTTGGGGTCTCTCACTAGCAGTTGTAAATAGTTTATAAGTAAACTCTGACCAGAATTTGTCTTCAGTGGCAAGCGCAGATTTGATGTATATTCTTACTTCGTAAGTCATATGAGCATATGGTAAGTTTGAGAGTAAAAATTTGTATGTTGTATTTCTTTCTGGCAACATTGATGCATCTACACTGTGGAATTTATCAATTTTAGCTATCTGGTATTCTATTCGGTGCACAATTGCACATGGGAGAAAATCTGCTATATTATTTGGGATACGCCATTGGAGTAGCACACTGTGCGAGTTATTACTTACAATTTTAAGGTCTTTAGGTGGGTCAGGTTTCACAATGGAGAAATGGTTTATATTAAACGTCTGTGGGTTGCATCCAAAAACATTGCAAGCGGTTAGTTGAAAATTATAATGATCCTCCATTTGTTTGTATCTCGGCTGACTAGTTGTGTTCCAGAAACAAAACCACATCCTGCCTTTTCTCCTAGCATTACAAGGTATAGCAGGAATATTGTTAACAATAAAAGTTAAATTGTAGCTTGTTTTGCTAAATTTCTCTGTGGCTGACCAGGAACAGTTCAATTCTTCAAGATTTTTTGATATACAACTAAAATCAGTGACATTTGAAGGAGGCAGGTCAACTAATACTCTAGTGGTACACAGTCTGTTAGTGACATGGTTCTTGCAATAGTAAGTAGACACTTGTTTATCTAAATGTTCAATGAATAACCTTCTAGTGGTGCTATTAACTATTTCTGATTCTATAGGATTACCACCAAAATAAAATTCTAGATTGTAAGCAGTATCCCTTTCAGCGACACAAAATATCTCCAATGGCTCACCATATCGACGATTGATGCTACCCTCAGGGTACAGAGCGACCGAGATATTTACTCCTTGGCATCTCGAAAATATACACGGTAGGCTGATTAAACATTTGATAACAATGCACCACATCCATAATCCAAACTGCGGCGCACTCCGGAAGCCTTTGCACTGAGCTCTCCGACTATTTGTATATATATTTTCCATAACTGCAACGTTAATCTATCACTCCATTACGAGCTATGAACTAGAACCATAAACACAGCGTCGTGAGATACATTTCTTGTTTTTATTTCGCGAGCTAAATGGCGCACCGATGATCTCGACACGATGACACACACAGAGTGAGAACCTTCACTGCACGCGCACTATTATATTTTACTTAGAAGCATCTAAAGTTATCAGTCCTCACTATGTTTCCGATGTAAATATATTTGAAAATAGTCTTATCGAGAGCACCGTAATCGTAAAAATTGTACTACATTGAAACGCTGCAGTTACAGTACTTACGTAAAATTAAACAGAAGAAACTTTGCAGAGTAAATTCTGAGAAACACCAACTTCACTGCGAAGACCCTACAGAACACAACAGAGTGAAGTTAGTTAGTCAATTTTTTTTTAATTCAATTATTATAGGCTTTGGCGGGGCCATCAGCCTAAACGAAATAATCAAGTTAGGTTTATACCAAAAAGTAATGCGTATTACCAGAAAGTTCAGACTAAGAACTAATAGACAGAGCCACGGCGTGGCCGAACTTACAACAGCAATATTTTTTTAAATGTTGCCAGGTTGACAAATATTTAACCATATTTGGGCAAATTAAACGATAGAATGCTTAGAGTATAAAAACTATAATGCGCGCGTATCGCTTCGGTCCAGTTGTGCCAATCGTAAGCAAATGTGTTATAGGTACTTAACTATGGTATAGCGTTTTTATAGTGACGTTCCATGCGTAACGTAATCTCTGCAAATATATCGAATGTTTGCCGGGAATATACTTAAGTTAGAAATTAATTAATTATACAGTTTTATCGAGTTCAATCTCCAGCCCGAGGTTTTGTATGGCATACTCCTCTGACTTTCTGAAGTTATGTGTGTATTTGTTTACAAGTTATTACTGTTCGGTAGGGAGAACATCGTGAGGAAACCTACACGCCTGAGATTTACTCTACGGCTACGTGCTTGTGAAGTCTGCTAAACCTCACTGGGCCAGCATGGTGAACTACGGCTTAAATCGCTCTCAATCTGAGTAAATAGGGTTGGAAGAATACATTTGTCGGTTTGCTATGATAGGTATAAATAATAAAATACCAAAATACCGAACTAGACATACCCATTTATTTAGTATACCTCATCACCGCACCAATTATGGAATTAATGATATCATGACACGACTACCGCATTTATACAGAAAACTTTGAAAATATAGATATATTTCAATTATCTAAGGAATCATATAAAAAACAAATCGTGAGCACACTCACTAGTAAATTAATAGATGAAGATTAATAAATTAGTAAATAAGATACTTTTTTCTTTACGTCATCAAGTTATGATGCTTATTATCAATAGTATTCTTATAGTTTAAAGTTGTAATTTGTAACATTGCATCTTCTAGATTTATACCTACTTATACAAATGTAGTGGAACTATGTAATTGGCTTAAGATATTAATATTATTATAATATTTCCATGTATCTCTTGTAAATAAGCTGTTGAGTTTCCTATTAATAAATAAATAAATACTTACAAATAATTTAAAAAAGGTAGGTATAATTTATTAAATTTTAAAAGTATAAACCTTGACTTTTTTCTGAATCAACAAACTCAGATCATAGCAGACCATTATATTAATTAACGCTCTTTAAGAGCGTTAATTATTATTTATATAAGTATTTGTTGTTACGTCTATATATTCTTCCACTACTCTTAAAAAGGGTAATCACTCCCGAAATAACAACTACCGCACTTAGTAGAAGTGGGCGATACAATTCGTATATAGATACGAAATCTGATATTGGTACAATATCTAAAAATCGATTACTGGCTCTTTCGAAATCTAAGTATTGCGATGTAGGTACTGAATATTTGTTACTCACTCACTCGTCTGTACCTACGTGATACGATACGCATCGGCCGCATGCGTGCGACAAAGCGCGTAAGATACAAATATTACACTAGTTAGAGCGGTACAGCAATATTACAATAACAGATTTGCAATGTACTAATACTCGCTCACTCGTCTGTACATACGCGATACGATACGCATCGGCCACATGCGTGCGACAAAGCGCGTGAGATACAAATATTACACTAGTTAGAGCAGTACAGTAATATCACAATATCAGATTTTTGAACAGATTTTATATAAATATTATAAATAAGTAATTTTAAATCTTAATGCTATACAAATAAAGCTTACTTTCTGTTAAGTACTAATAATAATATCAATGATGTCTAAAATTTTAATTATTTAGCCTTGAACTTGAGCGAATTTTGGTACTTATGGACCATTATGCACGTAATAGTTTTATTAGGTACTTATTGTTTAATTGTGTTCGAATAGTTACGGAAGAAAGTTTCATTTCTTTTAATTTCCTTCGCGTTTTAAAATTAGGAAGATTTGTGTGTTATGGACGTTGGGGACTGTTTTAGTGGATTTTTAATTAATATGTAGGTAGGTCCACATCCTTACACACTTACAATAAGTTAGTTATTCTTTTTCTACGCTAGAAATTCCCTAAAAATACTCTAGATATAATTTATATGGCAAAACAACGTTTGCCAGGTCAGCTAGTGATAAATAAATACCGAATTAAACATCTATTATATGAGTACGAGTATATCTACAATACCAAATTGTATTGAAATCTATGATATTGTCGTACTTATCCTATTTAAAGATGCGCACCGGATTAGATTTCTGAAATCTGAATCTACTCGTATGATGGATACGCGTACGTAAAATATCTAGACATTAAAATATAAGATTTTGAATTCTGATATTGAAAATCGAAATCTGATTCAGATACGATTCTCAGAAAAAGCGATACGACTAGAGATGGCTGTTTTTGTAAAAAAGTTTTTGAGCAACGATGCCAATATACGATGTCAGCATCCGATGCCGATGTATTGAAAAACGGATGCCAGATGCCCGCACACACGATGCGAACATGAATGGTGATTGACAGTAGGTACCTACTCTCTTTAGTTGAGTACATGAGCGACGGTTATCATTTACCATCAGATGGGCCGTGGCTCGTCTGCCACCATAAGCACTAAAAAAACCTCCTTTACAGTTCTAGTAAAAATATATATGAATTTGGGTCGTAACGTTAAACATCGTATCTAATAATATTAACAAAACTATTGTAAAGTAGGCAACCAAAAATATGCGGCAACGTTAATCATCGTATCTAAGAATAATAATATTAACAAAACTATTGTAAAGTAGGCAACCAAAAATATTGTTGTTGCCGACTAAGCGATGCACAGACATCAGCCGGATCGGATGGCAATAATTTTATTAAATCGCATCTGATCTGATCTATAGTTGATTGGCATCGATGCCGGCAACGGATACGGTTTAATTATTAACGATGCGCATCGATGTCAAAATTTAACGAAAACTCTAGATACGACCCACGCCTAGCACTTAGTATTAGTACTACTCACTACTGTTATACTATACTTAACAACATCGAGGTCTTCCACGCAGACCCGTTGGGGCCTCGGGGTAACTGTAGTCTGGGCGTTGGCCCATTTCAGTAGTAGCAACGCCGCCTGCTACGACAGGCAGGTCACTAGGTGGGAACTAGGTTCCTTGGTGTCATAGTTCGGGGGAGGTCGTCGCGGCGCGATCGAGCCAGCAGGAAGATCTCGCGAGCGATCAGCGACCGACATTGACCTTGTCCGGCCCGTGGGCTACAACCCACCGCTCAGCGAGGTCGAGCTCACTGGAGCGAACCCCGGCAAGCGCCCATCAGCTAGCGGTGAGGAGCGGACTCGTCAGAGAATTGTGACGTCCCCGGAAACGAGGTCTCGTGGCAGGCCTCTTCTGTCCGGCGGTTGCCGATGGTATGGCGCGATGCCCTGCAGGCTGCGGGTTTGCGCTCCGTCGGCTCGCTCGAACATCGAGGTACTCAGGCGTCTGATGTGGTCATCGAGGCTCTCCATGCGCAGATCTCTGGCAATCACCTTGTTCCGCACATAGCGTGGGGCGTTCGTAATCGTACGCAGTACAAGTGACTGCTGCGTACGCAGCGACCTCCGGTGGGATTCGCTGACCAGCGCATACCAGGCCGGGGCTGCGTACGTGAGGCGTGAGCGGACGTACTGCTTGTACACGCCAAGCTTCGCGCGGAGGGGCAGAAGGGATGCGCCCTGTCTTGGCGCAGGAGAGCGCGCGCAGTGCGCGTCTGTGAGACCACATGTCTCACGTGGGGCCGCATGGTGAGGTTACGGTCAATGATCACACCGAGGTATTTCACCGTCGGGGACCAACTGACAGGTTCTCCCAGCAGCATCAGCAGGGGCGGTAAAGCCCGACCTCCCACGGAGATTGCCTGAGTCTTCGCCACGTTGACCTTCAGTCTCCAGGCCTTCAGCCAACAGGGAAGTGCGTCCAGTGCACGCTGCATCTTGATAGCCGAAGGTAAGTGAGGTGGTGATAAGAGCAGCGTCGTAGGCATACAGCGTCAGCATGGCGCCGCCAGCAACTGGAATGTCGTCCGTATATCTGCTATAGCAGACGGGCGACAGGCAGATTCCCTGGGGCACGCCGGCACGGATGGGGCGCTCTGCGGACAGGGCATCTTCAACCGCCACTTGAAAGCGCCTATCCTGCAGGAAGCTGGCCACAGTCTTAACTATTCGACGAGGAATAGTAGACATAGACAGCTTGCGCAACAGGCCAGCATGCCACACGCGATCGAAGGCTTTTTCCATGTCCAGGAACACTGCGACAACTCGTTCCTTCTTGTTGCGGGCCACAGCCAGGTGGTGCAGCATTCTGGAAACTTGAAGTGTGGTGGAGTGTTCCGCGTGAAAGCCGAACTGTTCGTCGCGTGGCTGAAGGTGGGGCGTCATGTGCAGCAGCAACAGCTTCTCGAAGACTTTCGAGGTGGTCGACAGCAGCGTGATGGGCCGATAGCTCCCAGGCAGCAAGATGTTCTTGCTGGGTTTGGGCAGCATGATGATCCGATCAATCTTCCACGAGGCAGGGAAGTGCCCGGTGCGGAGGATTCCGTTGAAAAGTTGCGTCAACGTCACGATTGCTCACGGAGGTAGGTGACGCAAAGCTTCATATGTGACTCGGTCGGGGCCGGGGGCCCTCCGGAGTTTAGTGCGTCGGATCATCCGCTGAATTTGCCCTGGGGAAAACACGACGGGGTCCTCAGTCGGGGCTATCGGCGACTCGAAGTATGCCTCCAAGTGCTGCTGCACTTCTGCTGTGTGCTGCACGTCCTCGGCAGGATTCGGTAGAAACTGTGTCTCTAGGTAATCGGAGAAGATCTCCGCTCGGTCCTCAGCACGGTAACGTGGGGTTCCGTCATCGGCCAGGAGGGGCCTAATTGGAGATAGATTCCCTGAGAGGCGGCGGCAGAAGCGGTGGATGCCCGTCCAGTCCTCGCCAGCTCGCTCGATGGCGCGTTGCCAGGACTCGGTTGCGACTGTTTCCAGCGCAGCCGAGATCTTCGCGGCTAGAGCGTTGAGTCGGGTCTTCATGTTCGGGCACCGGTTGCGTTGCCATTGCCTACGCAGTTTCCTCTTCTCTTCGATCATCCCAAGAATGTAGGCTGGGAGCGGGGGTGGCCTGCGGGTGGTGACAGCGTCGAGCTTGGACACTCGAAGCGCAGCCGACATTTACGACTGTCCATTGGGCGCGTGTCCGAGAGTACGCTTCAGTTCCCGAAAATGGGTGGCCCAGTCTGGTAACACCTCAACAATAAGCGGTGGGTATCGGCTCGCTTGCTTTGGCTTGGTGGCAGCAGCCGCTGGTGTGGCGGCAGTGGTGACAGCGTCAGTGGTGGTTGCCACTGAGGTGGCAGATATGACGGGCGACTGCGTGGCTGTAGATGTTACCGCAGTCTTAGCAATGTTAGCCCACGATGGGCCGGCGACGGCAACTCCCGCTGGGGCGGGGGCCAAGCTGGCGGTCGGGGCGGTTGATGGGCCCGCAACCTCCATCGGTGACGGAGGCAGCTGCAGGCGCGGTATAGAGGGCGACGGGGTCTTAGTCACTCTCTCCTCCCCTCTTAATTGAGGTGGGGAGGGGAAGCGCTCCGCCGTGATGTTGGTTGGCGGAGCTGTGAGGCGTGGGATTTGCGTGCTGAACGCGCGCATATCTCGGCGTGGCAGTAGCGGCGTGGCGAGCAGCGCGACTGGCGCAGTCAGGCGCAGTCGGCTGCAGTACGGGGGCTGCAGTGGTGGATGCGGCGGCGCTTGAAGCCGCGTTTATGTCAACAAGGGAAGCCGACGGGGTTGGGGTTCGCGTGAGCGGGCTCGCCGCGAATAACCCCTCACCGGCTCCGCCGTCCGGTGGTATGGCTGGCTGCCGTGAGCGAGCGTTGCCTGCCCGGCTGCGGCAATAGCATCCAAGCCCGCTTCGAGGGAGGCACTAGGGTTCGTTACTCGCGAACGCACGAACACCTTTCTTCGGTGCGGAGCGGGATGGGTGGCAGGCCTAGGGATGTTAAATAATAATCGTTTTTTTTTAAATCGATTATTATTTTCTTATAATAGATTTTTAAAAATCGTTTTTTATAGTAATATTAATAGATTTTTAATAAATCGATTATATAAATTACTCGTTTAAATCGATTTTCATAAACAGCACCATCTATGAGACGGATGAAAAAACCTTGGAAGTAAGTTTCAATGTTATAAGCTATGGCATCTATGCGGCGGATGAAAAAACCTGAAGTTCATTATTACTTAGTTGATTAAATAAAAAACGGTGCCATCTGTAGGTATGTATGCGTGTAAAGAAACTAGTCAAATGTAAAATAGGACTGGACATTTGTGACAATAAATATTTTTTTATTGTTTAAACTTAAAGATTATCGAAAGATTTGTTTGATATTTTAGTTTGTGAGACTACAACGTAGTCGTTTAGTTTTTAATTAACGTTTTAAGCATTTTATTTTAAAACTAGTCAAATGTTAAACAGTACCTACTAGACATTTATGGCAATTTTTTTTTATTTGTTTTATATTTTAGTTTTTGGGAAAATGGTTCTCATTTTGTTTGGATGGTCGTGACGTACTAAGAATACAAGTGTCACCACCTCATTCTTTCCCACGGGTGTCGTGTGAGGCAACTAAGAGTAGTAAGCAATTATCATCCATTGCATGACTGGTGGTAGGGCTGGGTACCAAGTGGGAGTACTCAATTGCTATCGGGCCCGAGCGGGTTGGTACCACCATCTCCCGTGTGACCGGCCATGAAGCACATCGTTGCGTTTTGGCTGTAGCAGGAGATAGCCGTTTATATTTCATTTCATATCTGTGAAATGAATTGGTGAGGAGCGGCTTGACAATACTCTCGGTATAGTCGAGTCCATTGGTGACGGTTACCATTTACCATCAGATGGACCGTGGCTCGTCTAACACTACATGCAATAAAAAAAACTAGACGTTGCGGGACGTCTACCAGATGTGAAAACATCGAAAATATTTTGTAGATATAAAATTACCAGAACTTGACAAAGTGGAGTACTTAAGACGAATTAAACGAGTATAAACTCGATAGGGTTGCCTCGTTTCATTACAGAGTTACTGTGACCTTCCAGCTCCATCATCAGACCCTGTATACCATCTAGAGACAAATTACTCGTTAAGATGAATCATACGAGCCCAAACTCGGTGGGATTATGTCGTTTTATAATGGAGTTCTTATGGCTACCTTCTAGCTCCATCATCAGACACTGGATACCATCTAAAGACAAAGTACTCGTCAAGACGAATCAAACGAGTCCAAACTCGATAGGATTGCGCCGTTTCATTATGAAGTTCCTGTGTCCACATTACAGCTCCATCATCAGATCAGCTCCATGTCATCATAATATTGCATTATCACACGATCTACATATGCTTGTAAAATTTCAGCTAAATCGGAAACCGGGAAGTGTGTCAAATTTAACTTACAAGATTTGAACGGGACAAGTAAAATAAAGCGTCGCCACGCTAACAGCCGATTTTTCCCTCCCTCCGCATTAGATGTTTCACATCAAAAACAAAAAAAATGCTCCTTATTTCATTGTCAAATGCTAAAAATATATATACAAATATCTGAAATCCAGCTTTTGGTTGCGGCGGAGCCGCGGGCAAAGGGTAGTGCATTAGTAAAGCTGTAATTAATGATTTGTGCGATGCGTTGTGATGCGCGATGTACAGAGTGCGATTAAGCATATATTATAGCAAGAAGAGAGCCACGATATCATTTGCTATATGTTATGTATATTAAGCAGGGTGCTTAATGTTATCTTAATGCTATATGATATATTAACCACCCCTAGTGCTGAGTCAGTCAAGTCAAAATCCTGCTCCAGTAAAATAACACAACAACACACAACACCTCTGCGTGATTTCCATTCACATATTTTATGAGGCGGCCGCGGGTGGTCATGAATGCCTCCGAATGATCAATCGGCGATCGGCCCTATCTTTTAAAGGTGTTTAAGCATCGGACAATATTTATCCGGATATATCAAGACGCTCACATAATCGATAACTATCAGGACTTAGAATAATAACGCTCAGAACGATAGTTTCATTTATAATTCCACTCAAATTTGAAGCAACTTAACGATTAATGTGTGCGTAAACGTCACGTAATTACGTTCAACGGCACCCACACATATGATCAAACAATGATACAAGTAAAAACATTTTCCCCAAAAACAGAGGAAAATGGCACACTATTCCAGTTTTGCCAAACCACGATACTGGTATATAGTTTTCTGATAGAAAATTGTAATAAATAGTAGATTTGTTTGGAAAAAGGACGGGATATTTAAGTAGAAACACGGACCTTAGACAAAATTTGTAATTTATTAATAATGCAACCGTAGATAATGGAACTTAAAATATTTTTCCGTGTGGTGATGGACTAAGAATACAAGTGTCACCACCCCATCTTTTCCCGCGGGTGTCGTACAAGGCGACTAAGGGAAGTAAGCAATTATTACCCATTGCACTACTGGTGGTAGGGCTGGGTACGAAGTGAAAGTACTTACTTGCTATCAAGCCCGAACGGGTCGGTGCCACACCGTCTCCTGTGAATGAAGAGATGAATGAAGCAAGTCAGTGTGTTTTGGCTGTAGCAGAAGATAGCCGTTTATTCTTTCATTTCATATCTGAGAAATGAAATGGTGCGCAGTGGCTTGACAATACCCTCGGTATAGTTAAGTTTATGAGTGACGGTTACCACTTACCATTAGGTGGGCCGTTGCTCGTCTGCCATCATAAGCAAGTAATACCATAGTAAGTATATACCATAGTAATACCATACCAAGTAGTACCATCATAAGGTAGTATACTTTTCTTTGTCATAGAAATGCTCGGAACATATTTTTGTGTGTCTAATCGGTTTCCAACATTCTTCGCTTTAATTATAAATAAAAAATTCAAATATATATATATTAATTATTTAGATATTTTTATATATATTTTTAGCATTTTACATGCTTAGCACTATACATTAAACACAAAGGGAAAAATGTGAAATCGAAAATAACAGTCACGAGCAGGATTTGAACCTGCATCTCCTGGATACCGTCCAGATGCTTTGCCGGACAGATGGCGCAGGCGTCACCCAAAGACGTTAAGTATGAATGTGTTATCGAAATTAGCAGTCAGGAGCAAATGTCACGATGGCTGATTGGGCGATTGTTGCAAAAAAAAACAATCGACTGAATCGAAAATTGTGCCATTGCGCATTCAATTATCGGTTTAGTAGTTCCTCGCTATGATCTTTCGAATAACAATCGATAAACTACTAACTGAACTACTAAAAAATAACAATGCGCTTTACCCAGTATACATTTAAACAATTGTAGTCTTTGCGTCCTACAATGCGCTGTGCGGCGAGAGGACGCGGGGTGGTGCGCGCGCGGGACGGGATTGCGATGGTTGTTTTGTTTTTAAGTACCTATTACTAGTATTACTTGATAGTAGTTGGTCTTTGATTTTTTAGTGCAAGGTCACGCGCACGTTTTATGCCCTAAGACCGCTTGACGCAATGCCTAAAAGATCGTTAGTATGGAATTTTTTTGCAAGTGCCAATTGCTTAATAACTGCAGTCGTAAGTATTGGCACACGGACTACTGATTTGTAGCGCAGCGCTTAATGCCGGCGCGTTGTCTTTTGTAATTACTTACCCATTTAGTAGTACGAGTATATTAATAACTGCGCTGCGTATGGCGCTGCGCGACAAATTAGTAGTTATAGTTAAGTCGATGACAATCGACTAACCGCGATTGTTATCGACTAAACTGAACAATCGACTAATTCGATTAATTTCAGTAATAACCGCCCATAGCTAATTATGTGTGAAATGAGTATGTGTGAGTGTGTGTAATGTGTGTGTATGAGTGTGGGTATAATGTGTATGATGTGTGTGTATGAGTGTGGGTGTAATGTGTATGATGTGTGTGTGTGTGTGTGAGTGTGGATGTAATGTGTATTTGTGAGTGTATGTGCATATGTGCCTACCTGTACACTCATAATTATATATGAGGTATGTGTACACGCGTATGTATCCGTGTGGTGTGTGTGGGTAGTGTGTGTATAAGGAAGGGCTTTGTATGTTATTCTGGAAATGTTATTATGTTTTCCGTGGCATCATAATCCAAACTCCTCAGCCAGGTAATTAGAACTTGTTTGATTTGGCTATTTGTATGTCTTTGAATATTGTTTTTTTTATTAATTTTGTTATATATTCGTGGGGCCAGTACATTAAAATGTTTTTGTGCGAAAGATGTTCTTACACGAGGAACTGGACAGCGAAAAACTCTTCTAGGTATTTCAGGTAAGGTTGGCACTATTCTTTTATGGTATCTTCTTAGTGTTTCATAAATAAATATTCTTCTTACAGACAACACAGCTGCTTGCTCGTATACAGAAATAGTTGGATACCTAAAAGGTAAGTGCATAAGTACTTTAAGTAGCGAACGTTGGGCCCTTTCTAATATTATAAGGTAGTTTTTTCCTGCCCCGCCCCACACACAAAACACAGTATCTGACTAAACATTCACATAGCGCCCTGTAGGTCTGAATTAATAGCTGACGCGTAGCCACTGCACGTAGGTTCTTAAATACATAAATCATTTCCCTAATTCTTGTAACCAAAGTCGTTATGTGAATGTTCCAGATAAGTTGCTCGTTTACGATAACACCCAAATATTTTGTGCTATTGACTCGAGAAAGTTCTGCACATTTGCAGTTAGAACGGTCTGCACTTCGGTTATATGGAAATGTATGAATCCTTAGTTTAAGATTAGCACCAGAGCGTCCTTGAGCTGATTTACTAAAGCAGATATAAGTCGATTTACTCGTATTGACGGACAGAAGACTATTTTCTAGCCAAGCAGCTCTAGCCAGGCCGATTTCGGCTAGTTGGTAAACCTATTCCCAGGTTTTGCCATGAAAGAGTAACACTGTACCACCTGCGAACATAATAATTTCGAGCCCAGGTAATGTACTACACAGTTCGTTGATATAGATGAGAAATAGCGTCGGGGCGAGGGCTACCTTGTGGGACACCGTAAATGCAAGTAGAGCTGTCGCTTACGTGGTTATTTACACGTACTTGTTGTGATCTGCCGGACAAATAGCTTCTAAACCACTCCAATGTAAGACCTCTGATTCCAACGTTTTCTAGCCTGGTAAGTAGAATTGGCACTGAGACAGTATCAAAGGCTTTCTGGAGGTCCAGAAAGATGCCCATGCATTTGTTTCCTGTGTCCAAGTATGTTGTCACTGTTGTTGTGAGTGCCAGAACAGCGTCTTCGGTTGATTTGCCCAGCCTAAAACCATACTGATTGTTATTAATGAAACCCTTTCTTTCGAGAGAGCTGGTTAATCTCTTATTAACTAGTTTTTCTAGTACCTTTGACAGTGTTGGCAGTAGAGAAATGGGTCTGTAGTTAGAAGGCTTTTCTTTGTCACCAGTTTTAAAAATTGGACACACAATTAAACACTTCTGGAAAAAAGCCTGTTGCTAGACTGAGGTTACATAAGTGAGCTATAGGAGTGGGAAGAGATGTGATATTTTGTTTTAGAATGTTCGTAGATATCTTGTCCCAGCCTGGTGCACTATGTATCCTGAGCCTCATCACTGTGCTTTTTAATTCTTGGGGGTCCGTTGGAATAAACGACATTGATTTTAAGGGTAAGCTGGATGTTACGGCCTGGCGTGCCAGGGCGTTTTCATGAGTATCTGTTTATTTTAGAATATAATTAGCTAGAGTACTGCCAATAGAGGTAAAGTAATAGTTTACTATATTAAGCGACTCTTTCGGGGATACATTAATATCTAGAAGTTCTTCTATGGATGTTTTATTTTGGCTAATATTACAAACTTTTTTGACAATCTTACATGTTTCTTTTATATTACCTTCGTATTTAAATAGTTTGTCCTGGTAATATTTTATTTTAAGATTTTTAATTAGCTTCTTACACGAGTTTCTATACTTGGTATAAGTTTGTTTTACTCGCGTATCATATGGAGTTTTTTTAACCATCTTGTGTAGCCTGTCTCGTTTTTTAATACACCTAACTACACCATATGTTATCCTTGGTTTTAGAGGTTGATAGCGTTTGGAGGCTTAACTAACTTGCGAATTGTTTTCTATGATAGATAGAAGTCTCCATGTTAGTATTTCAGAAGCAATATTTGGGTCAGCAATGTTGTAGAGATTGTTCCAGATCTCTGTGGATAAAATGTCTTTTATTACTTCGTGATTTATGACAGGTTTATGGTATATTACATTATTTTTAACGGCTCTAATATGTTGTATATAAAGTAATATGGGCGAGTGATCTGTAAGCTGTTGTTCAAACACCATTGTTTTCCAGGCTTTACTACATTTGACCATAAAATGATCTATGCATGTGTTAATTCTTGTAGGTCTGGTTACTCCTTGCCTGAGCCCATACATAGCCGATAAGTTCAGATAATCTTGTGCTGACCCTTTTAAGTTATCAGATAGGGTATCTATGTTCATGTCCCCAGTCAGTATTATATTTTGAGTTGATATACTCTCTAGAACACGTTCAGGTGAGTCAAGATAAGTGCCAATGTTTCTAAAGCTAGGTGGACGACATGAACAAATAATATTGTATTCTATGTTGACAGTGACAATAAGGCAATTACCTTCCAAAAATTCTGGTTCACACTCAGACTAAGAACTACCAGACGGAGCCACGGCGTGACCGCACTTGAAACAGCAATATTTTTTTTAAATGTTGCCAGGTTGACAAATATTTAACCATTTTTTGGGCAAATTAAACGATAGTTAAAATGAGGTCTGTAACTAGGTCGTAAATAAGAAACTCTTCGTAAGAAATATTTTAATGAAAATCGCAACGTTTATCAAAATGATTATTTAAAAGTAAATCTGCCACCCCTTCTATTCATCCAACCATCAGTCTTTAAACGTCCACTGCTGGTAATTAGCCTCTCCGAAGAGAATACAAGAACAAGCGAGCTTGTGCTGACTGCATCCAACGGCTCCCTACCGCTTTGACCATATTATATTTGGTCCATCTGATGGGAGGGCATGTTACGGTGCACTGTCCGATACGTGGTCGCCACTCGAGAACCTTTTTACCCAACGGTTGTCAGTTCGTCGAGCGATATGGTCTGCCCATTGCCACTTCAGCAGCACTTCATGCAAACTCAGCGGGCTATGTCGGATATTCACGTTCTACCTCCATAATAAGAATTCGATCACGTAGAGATATACCAAGACTTTGAGCCATGATGCAAGATAAATATTGCTTCTCCATATATTGCCGTTCTGTTCAATATCTCATCTGGTAAATAATAATAAGTTATATTTAATAAAATAATAGTACACAAGAATACAATTAAATTATCTTTTCTTTCTTTTCTGGGTCAAATAAGTAAAGAATTATCATCCTTCCAGCGCTGATTTAATTAATTGAATAAGAACTTTTTTTTATTGCATTTAGTGGCAGACGAGCCACGGCCCATCTGATGGTAAATGTCAACCGTCGCTCATGGACTCAACTATACTGAGAGTATAGTCAAGCCGCTGCTCACCATTTAATTTTACTGATATGAAATGAAAGAATAAACGGCTATCTCCTGCTACGACCAAAACGCAACGATGTGCTTCATGGCCAGTCCCACGGGAGAGAGAGTACTACAAGTACAAGTGGTGAAGTTAGCTATAGGACGAATACCATGACCTTATAAATTTAATTTTCCACCTACCATTTGTGGTATGAATATATCTTATTTAATTTTGTTTTACTCCTGGAATTTATTTTGAAACCCTTAAACACCACGCAGGTGTCACAAGAGAGAGAGCAAATCAGTTTCTCTAAATTCTAGATTATGACTACAGCGGTAGTCATAATCTAGAATTGAGATTTACTTACAAAGTTGAAGTACAAAGACTTTAAAAGCTATACTTACATGAACATATTCACTGGCAATTATTTTGCTCCCAACGTTACTATTTTCTTATTATGTGTAATGAAACATCAACAAAATATCGTTTTGGGTATTTCGTGGGTTGCCTCGTTTTCCCGTAGCATCCACCCATTTCGATCTCGCATCTGGATTAGAGGAAAACCTAAAATGGTAATTTTTTATCATCATCTCATAAATTACATATAAATTTATTAGTAAAGAGAAAACTGGGCAAATTAAATTCGCAATAAGGCAGCACCGAAACAATTCTTAGTAATAGAAAATTAGCTAGAAAACGTGTTTTGCGAGTGTATCTTAGTAGCAATTATTAATTACGCGTAAAAAAGTCTATTTTATATCACTTTATATCATTCAATCATTAAATTATTTCATTTTCGACTACATATGAATGAAATTTTATACCTGTATTTTTTCACTCGCTGTAGCTTTTGTAGCATAGTAAATTATTTTACAAGCACTATTATCACGTAGTCTTTTTCTCAAAACACTGATTTAATACGTAAATATTATATATATATAATTTAAAACCCGAATTTTTATATAAATGTTCGATTATGTCAGTTGAATCTTGACAGACAAAGCATTTTGACATCGTGACAATACGAAAAACTGGCCACGGCGATAAAGACAAAAATCTATGACTCTGTTTTTTCTCTGTTTTTGTTCTCTGTTTTTTGCACCAGTAAGTTGTATCTCGTGTTCTCGCTCATACATGTCAAAGAATTTTCTTCGCTCTGCCTATAATAGTTCTTAGTCTGACATCAAACCAGATGTTATCAAACTTTACGTGATCGGGTCTTGTTGTAGAGAGAAAAGTTACCAATATTTTTCTTAAGGGAAGAAAGCTACCATCCTGCTGTCTTTTCTTAAAACGCTTAACTCCTATAATTTTACAGCGAGCTTTAAGGTTGCGTAGAAGATCTTCCTCGGTGATCTCCACCGGTGCAGTAATTATACCTTGAGATTGCAAGTGATCAAATGGGATTTTAGCTACCCAGTTATTTTCATTAAGCAAAGTTTTGTTCAGCAAAAATATATTAGCTTCTTTTTTTAGATTTGAAATATTTTTTTATAAAATACTGGCTCACTTGTTTTACAAATTCAATGCCTGTTACTTTGTTCTTCAGGATAAAGTTAACTTTAAATATATCAATTTTGTTCCTGGTACCTGTTTCATTTGTATGTGATAGTAATATGGGATGCTCCTTCCTTTCTTCAGTGTATATGTGGTGAAAATCTTTGAATAAACCTCTTCTAGCAGTAATAAATGTATGAGACATTTTATTCACCGGTTCTACAGCATCCGAATTTTGTAATTTTCTTTTTAGGTCTTTGCCGCCACTGGACTCACACATTATAAAATTCTTTTACGAGAGTGCTTAAATGACCAATGCGCGTATAATTTATTGAAATATTAACTTAAAATAGGTTTAGATAAATAAAATTATTATTTAATTTTAAAAGACGCGCCAATTGGTTTTCCGCCAATCCGATTCCTGTATCTATCTTTGTTCCTTGCAAAGAGTCAAAAGAGTATATTCATTGTTGATCTGGTTGATCGTTGTATACATGTTACTTCCATGGGTTGATCATCAGTAAAATCAAAGAGTAATACGCACAGACTAATAAGAGGTACTACGTAATACGTATGTAATACGCGTATAACCAGAAAGTAAAAATCACAGACTGATTAGTGTGTCCCAGTAAAAATGTTCTGTGTTGAATGTGTTGATCATAATTAAAGATTAATACCGATATTTGCCAAGGCGAAATTGTGCTCACACTGCCACAACAAGAGCCATTAAACAAGAAGAAGATATTTGCCAATATCAGCTGATATCAATATATTCTTCAAGTAATATCATAATATGTAAACTAATATATGAATATCACTAATATTTAATACGGAGGATATAGAGATATGCTGCATATCAATTTCCACCACCATTTTTAACTCAATGATACCGATACCCGACCGATATCACACGTACGATGTTCTCGCCGATATGCGATTCTGTCTAGTCTATGAATATAGCAACACACCCATATTCAGTAGTCACTTTTCATGTTCACGTTATAGTGAATATGGCATATTAGCAATACGCCCGTATCAGCATATCAGATTGAGTCGGATTACTGATACATGAATACCTCCAATATCACTGATATCTTAATGGATATGAATATATCGGTTCCATCTTTAATCATAATGATCATTGATATATTGTTTTTGATATCTTGTTTCCAATTTATGTAACTTATAAACTTAATAATTAATTAATATGTGAATGGGACATTATACAATGGATGACAGTAGTCAACTCTCTTTAGGTTATACAACAAAAGAGGCAATCGTTAAGCTTCGTGATGATATACTTAATATTATAGTAGATCACAAAAACAAAAGTCGTACTGGGTAAGTCATTTTCAAAGAGATTTTATAGTTTAGTGTCAATTTGGTGTATGTGAATCCTCAACCAATTTATTCGTGGATATATATACATATTTTTCAGATATGGACTGGTACGAAATATAATTTCGTTTTCATCAGAGAAAGTCTTATTGTCGGGTGTCGCTTACACGATAACACTAGTTTATATTATCTGCTTACTACTCACATATCTTCTTGGTGAATCTGTACAAGCTCACAGCTATTTGCTTTGGGAAGCATTCTTTCTATTCGCTATACTGGTGGTAAACTTTTTGGTTGCCTTTAATGAAGAATATTTACACAGAGATGAAATACCTCATAGAGTAAGGAAAGTCCTGGGTAAGTACATGGTGTATATTTATATAAATTAAATATCTTATTATTGAATTGAAATACTGCTCACTTAACACACAATCTCCATAACTAAATATGCTTGAGCAATTTCAAATTTGTTATAATTATTACTTCCTATGTTAGGAGTGTTCAACTACTACTTTTGAGGGTGACAAACAATTTTGGAAATTCAATCCTTGAAGGTGTAAAAAGGTGGTTGGAATTTTGTAACATCAAATTGATAAATTCTAAAACTATAGAACCAATCTTAATAATTCTGTACCAAGACCATGATACTAATTCAAAAGTAACAGTTATAATTGAAGACATGAATGGATGAAGGTGATATGTGTTGCAAAATTCTAATGTGGAGAAAATTGAAGTTAAAATTCCACATAAACATTTTAAGATATTTCATATTCCATTATTATTATTTGCATGTATTTATCCAAAAAGGGTGTTTAATGGTGTGATATTTTCTGATATTTACGCGAATGTTACACATTTTGAAATAAAACTTCGTTTACGGAATCTATCGCGTTTACTTAATTTTACTACTATCCCGACGTTTCGAATACTTTACAGCATTCATGGTCACGGGTGGACTTAGATGATAGACGTCCAAAGCTGATATGTTATTTCAACGGTCTCGTCTACCCACAGTATATGATTTTACAAAATTTTTGGTTTATTTATTTTAACCCACCTAATATTCGTTTAGAAACACAATTAAAATATTTACTTCAAATTTTTTATGCTTACAATGTATGAGACTAAGTTAGTATATTAAAATGAGTATAATACTCCTCTTTAAACTAAAATTTTTTGTTTTTATTTAGTGCTCAAAAATTCCACCATAAACTACCAATTACTACCAGTAAGAAGACAATCTTGGTTATTAGTTTATATTATTAAATATATTGATTTTGCCAAAAGCTAAGTCTAAAAAGCTACCACCGGATCGGAACGCGGCCTGACTGAGAAAGATCCGGCCAGAAAACTCAGTAGGCAACAACTGTTATGGATTATTAAATTTTTGTACGGCTGAAAGCTAATTAAGTTTAAAATTTTTTAAAAGGCAAATATTTTCATATTATGATAGAAATTAAAGAATAAAAAGTGTTTATGTACTGTAAGTAAAACTGAACATAACTCTTATGATTTATATTTTTTAGCATTTGACATGCTCCGTCACTCCTTAAAGCACAAATTATTTGCGAATAAGGAAAAAGAACTCCTTCCGCAAAACAAAATTTTAAAATTCTTTTTCTCCAATGATGGACTGATAATAATAACGATATTCTGCATTAACATATTTGAATACATTGGTCCTTGATATTAGCTTTTTTTCAGTTGACACTGTACCATATTTCCCATTCACATGTGGCACCTCAAAATATGGATTAACATAACCCTTCTTCCTAAAATGTCAAACTTCTGGAATGGTGTCATTTTGTTGTAAATTCTAAATCTTGTTGATAGCTCAGGCACCAATTTCAATAGAGCTTTGTGAAGTTGAGGAGCTTGAAGAGTTTTCCGGCATGAAAAGGTTATAATTTTTCTAAGAAAAATCTATATCATTTCTATCAAAACAAGATACAATTATCATTATTATCATACCTCCATTTCGCCCTGGTAGATAGTTGTGACATCCTTATAGATCTTTTGCATCAAGTGCCATCGAGTTCTGAGGTCATTTTCCGTTTCAAATATGGTCAAGTTAGGTCCACTAGATAAGAAATGAGATGGCGTTAGAAAGTCCAAATCTTCGGGATCTTCTGTCAAAGGACAAAGTGGGTGTGAGTTCAAACAAGCCTCAAGTTGGGATAGGAGCGTGTTATATTCCTCGTAGGTAAGTTTTTGCTCGCCGACGACACGTTTAAGGTGATGTTTTAAGCTTTTTACAGCCGCTTCCCACAGTCCACCTGCTGACGGCCATGATGGGGCGTTGAAGTGCCACTCGATGTTCATTTCCGACACGACGGCCTGGAGCTCTTCCGTTGATAGGGTTTCACGAATTTCTTCATATTCCCTTTGAAGGATCTTACTAGCTTCTATGAAATTAGTACCCTGGTCACTGTAAATAAGACCAGGAACTCCTCTCCTAGCGGCCATTCGCCTAAGCGCAGCAATAAATGCCGACGCTGTGAGATCTGAACTATTTCTAAATGTATGGCTTTGGTTACCATACAAACAAATACTGCAACATATCCTTTACAAGTTTTAATACCGCGACCTTTGTTTGCTTTGACTAAAATATGTCCAGTATAATCAAGCCGGTATGGTAAAAGGGCCGGCTGGGATTTAGTCGGGATGGAGGTAAGTTACCCATTAGTTGGTGTAGTAACATAGGATCGTTTTTCTTACATTTGACTCACATTCGTAGCCGTTTCTTTACAGCTCTTATGCCACCGAGCATCCAGTATTTTTGTCTTAAATATCCTGTTGTCATTTTTGCTCCACCGTGAAATACTAGTTCATGGGATTCATCTATTGTAAGATCTGCTAATTTCGATTGGTTCGGGATGATAATAGGATGTTTTATTTCGGGATTTATGTTTGAATGTTTCAGGCGGCCGCCGACATGGAGTACGGCCTGGGTATCTAATATAGGATTGAGGCTTAAGATCTGACTTTTCTTACTTAAAGATGCTATACCGTTTTGCAGCTGGGATATTTCATTGTAAAAATATTCACGCTGCACATTTTTAATCAATATCTCCTTTGCTTTTTTCAGATCTTGCAAAGTAAGATAATTTTCACGTTTTTTCTTATAAATTACAATATCAATAAATTTGTAGACAGGACAAAAATCTTACTCTTTTTCTGTGAGTGGAATTTTTCTAGTAAATGTTTGATAATACACTGATTACTGAGAGACAGTGTTTACAATTTTTTAATTTATGAGGTCTTCTTTAGTGTCGAATATTATGGTTTTGGGATGTTCTTCATTTTAGATATGTTAGATAAGAATTCTCGTTTAGTTGGGATTTCTGTTGTAGAGAATTCTATGGGAAGAAAGATAAAGAGGTCATCTTTGGGGTTCCACCTGAGTCCTAACGTCTTCGTAGACTCCAATTGCTTAAAATCAAAATCGTTTTGGGGGTTATCTGTGTGGTTTAAAAGATCAGTCAAGTTTGAACGCCATTTCCTAAGATTAAAACCGCCTGCCTTGAGGAGATTTGTCATATCTCTCTTAAGTTGTATAGCCGTTTGGCTGCAATGGCACCCATAAATAAGATCATCCATATCAATTGAGCTCTCTAGCACTTCAGTAGCTCTACTATTCCGTACAGTTCCGTAGGTTACAGTCGCCAGTTGGTATTCTGTTAAAGGTTCGGATCGGTGATCTCTCCAAATGATTTTTTGATATTTTTGGTGATCCGGGTGTAGCCAAATGTTACGTTAAATTTTTTCTATATCGGCTGTAAAGGCGTATCTAAATTGCCGCCATTTTAGCATAAGAGATAGGAGGTCCTGTTGTAAATTTGGGCCTCGGCACATAAGATCGTTGAGACTGTAACCACTCGATGTTTTCGCTGAGGTATTAAAAACAACCCGTAACTTCGTGGTAGATGACTCAGTGCGTTGTACACAATGGTGTGAGAGGTAGCAACTGGGCTTTGCTTCGGCGTGTGTTGCAGTAGGTATCATGTGTCCGAGTTAAAGATGTGTAACTCAGGAGTGATTGATACAAAAGATGTATAATCTTTCTAAATGCTTGCGGCGATGGGGGCCGCCACCCATCACGCCTTGCCCAGTTTGGCGAGTCGAGGGGAGCAGAGTGTCGAGTATGCACGTGGAATGTAAGAGGCGGTGTGGAAGATAAGTTACACGAGCTGGTAACCGTCATGTCGGACAGACAGCTTGATGTGCTCTGTGTAACAGAGACCAAGCGAAAGGGTAGTGACGCCTGTGATCTTCCTGGTGGCGGGTTATCTCTGTGGTCTGGTGTACCGCAGAGCGATCGGGCCAGCATGGGAGTGGGGCTGTTGCTATCCGCTTGCTTGGCCTCAGGTGTGAAAGACTACGGAATGTTTGATCCCAGACTTCTATGGGTCCAAATAAAACTAGGTGTCACCAGGGTCTTCATGGTCGCAGCTTATGCTCCCGTAGGCTCTTCGGTGGCATCGGATCTAGAGAAGTTCTGGGATAGTGTTAGGGAAATTCTGGATTTGGCAGAAGCTAGTGAACGCGTGATCGTATGCGGAGTCTTGAATGGATGGGTTGGGACCAAGCGTTCAGACTTCGAGGACGTGCTTGGTTCATTTGGTGATAAGAGAGTGAATGATGCAGGTAGGCTCACTGCAGATGTATGGAGAGAAACCTTATTGTGTCAAACACATTTTTTCAACATAAGGACATCCATATGTATACATTATTATTACTTCTGTAATGAACAGAGAAGTATGATAGATCTAATTCTGGTAGACAGTCGCCTCCGAAGTAAAATTCTGGATACAAGAGCCTACAGGGGTCCCACTGTCGACACGGACCACTATCTCGTTATTGCGAGATTTAGTGGTCTGTTCAGAAAGTGGAGACACTGGCGAGTGCGTGTCCACTTCGGAGGGCTTGAAAGAATAAAGATTGAAAAGTTGCAAGAAGAGAGTGTAAGAGCAAAGTATGTAGAGGGTGTCCGTGAACGGCTGACAATGGCAAGTCAATACAAGACATAGAAGAATGATGGAGAGTATTGAAGGATAGTATGGTAGATACAGCGAAAGAAGTATGTGGATGCTTAAAGAAGCATAGGAAAGTGAAAGGTGATGCATGGAAGGATACGGAAGTAGCAGCTTCCGTAGACCAAAAGAAGAAAGCGTGGCTGGACTATATATCTTCTTTGAACCTGAGTGCAAGTATGAAAGAACAGAAGAAAGAAATATACCGACAACGTAAGAATGACACCAAAGCCTTAGTGACAAAGAAGCGTGATAGAGCAAATACGATTGCAGAAGAAAGGCTGACCAAAAACTTGTGGTGAAGTTGCTTCTCAAGTGGTTAACTCGCTCTCTTACGTCATTGTTAAGAATGTGGTCAGTCAGCCTCACTCCACAGATTCTCCGCAGAGATCGCATTTCGACCGCATTGATTTTGCTCTCATGCTCCTTTTTACATACCCAACTCACGCTTCCATATAATAACGTTGGGACAAGCACTGCGTTGTGTATTGCGACACGTGCCTTCTGGCTGAGGTGGCGGCTACCGAGAAGTTGTCCCAATGCTCCGTTCACTCTATTTCCCGCATTCACTCTTCTTTCTACATCAGTGGTGTACCTTTCATCCCGACTGAATCCACATCCAAGATATAAAAATTCATTCACTTGTTCTAGCACACCATTTCCTATTGCTACTCTAACATCTGTTCTGGCTTCTTCTCTTTCAAAAACCATCACTTTGGTTTTGCTCACATTCACACGTAGGCCCCTTTTCTTACAATCTTTTGCCATTACGTTGACTAGGGTTTGCAGGTCAGTCGCAGACTGCGCTAATAGGACCGCATCGTCTGCATATAGCAGCGAGTTAACCACTGAGTCGCCCATCTGAACTCCCACATTCATTTCATTCAACCTTTATAGACATTTATCCAGATATATGATAAACAGTCTGGCTGAGAACGTAGCCCTGTTTAACGCCGATATTGACGTCAAACCAGGGTGACATTCCATCATCCAGCCGCACACAAGTTCTGCAGTCCATGTAGTTGGACTGCACCGCTTGTAGCAGTCTACCGCTAATCCCATGCTCCGGCAAAATGTCCCAAGGTTCCTTTCGTACAACAGTGTCAAATGCTTTCTCCAAATCCACAAAACTGCAGAAAACCCTCTGGCCTACAGCCAGATGCTTCTCCACAATGTTGCGCAGCATGAACGAAAATAGCGAAAGAAGATAGTAATAATTATAATATGCAGAGGAAAAACAGTTTCACCTAACAGCCTGTCTGTTAATCTGAAATATTTTTATGAATTTTGTATGGATATTATATATTTGTATTTTATATCCTTCTTTTATATTTCTATTTAATATCCTTTAATCACTATAACTATAAGAACAATATCCGATTGTGTGTTTAGGTCTACATTTTGATTAAATTTGTATGAGACACGGCAATTTTTCAGGTTTTACCACAAAACACGGCAACCAATTTTTAATTAATGGCAACCTCATCAGCAAAACTTTGACATCAGTATAATGCTGATGCAATGGACGCACCCTTTTGACAAACGCGGTCAATGCGATGCGTACGGCGCGTGCGTGCGGACTAATGGACGTCCACCTTTAACCCTTATTAATCTTATAAATAAAAGTGGAAGTATGTTTGTATGTACATTTTGCTTTTATACCTTAACAAAGTTATGAATTATCATAAAATTTTGGGTCAAGTGGATAATCAATCCATCAGCCTTTCGACATCCACTACTGGGCATAGGCCTCAGTCTTTCGACATGCACTACTGGACATAGGCCTCCCCGATAAATCGCCAAAACAAGCTATTTTGTGCCCATTGCTCCATGTGGCTTTGGTCAGATCTTCGATGGAAGATCAGCTGGTGGAAGGTCGTCCTACGCTGCACCATAGATATGTGGTTGCTTCTCGAGGACCAATTTTCCCCAATTGTCGATATGTCGAGTGATGTGGCCTATCTATCGCTCCTTCAGCGTGCCAACTAGTGGGTTACGTTGGTCACTCCCGTTCTCCTATGGATCTCCGTATTAAGGATTCAATCACATAGAGAAATAACATGAATAGCCCGCACCATGCCAAGCTGAGCGACTTTGAGCCTTGGTATAAGGCCAACATTCAGAGACCACGTCTTTGTTCCATAGGTATGTCATCACTGGTAACACACACTAGTCATAGACCGAAGATGTTCCATAGCTTCCTGAACGCTGAATATATATAGTGGTCGACAACTTCGAGAAGTGCCTTTCCGACTACGATCGGTGCTAAAATGACATGGATATCAGACATGACTTTCATCTTGTCCATGTTCATTTTTAGACCCACTTCGGGACCTTGCTGAGATCTGCTGAGGGACTGCAGCACCGCCCAAGTTTCGATTGAATCTTTCGCATAATCCACAAACCCCAGAACTAGAAGCCCTTTATATTTCTCGGTCTCCTATTTAACCTGGCGTAGCGTATGGATATGGTCTATGGCCTCTTCGGAAACCGGTCTGTTCGGGCGGCTAGAAAACGTCGAGCCTGAACGCGTGTCGGTTTGTAGTACAAAACCCACTTATATAGACCTGGCTTAAGAGCGAAATGGGTGTATAATTCTTCAGAAGGGTTCCACCCTTCTTAAACAAAGGTACCACCATGCTCCTGAACCCACGAGTGAGGACCGTCCCCAGAACAACTGAGTTAAACAACTACTTTAATAAATAAATAATAATAAATATTCACGGACATTTTCTTACAACGTCCTCTGGTCCCAAACTAAGCTTAACGATTGAGGTATGGGGACCAGATTACGGATATAATACATATACTACTTTTTTTTGTAAATACATACATATAATAGATAGAAAACACCCAGACGCAGTACAAATATATATGTTCATCACACAAATAATTGTCCTGAGTGGGAATCGAACCCACGACCTCGTGCATGGAAGTCGGTTACACTACTGACTACGCCTCGACGCCCCTCATTTTTAATTGCTTGAGAGGCTGGCGTCGCGGATATGTTCGGTGAAATGCCGTTGGCTTGGGTCTTGGACCAAGCTGACAACAGAGCTCTGGGATCTGTACGACTGTCCATAGAACTGGTGGACCTCTCTCAAGATCTCATCTCGGGAAGAAATTACTTGGTCTTCAGCTTAGACGATGGCTTTGGCCAACAGACAGATCTTTTCCGAACATTCGATCAATGGCCTCTTTAGTACGGGTAGTACTAAATTGGCGGATATCGTGTTTCACAGCCAATACAGTCAAGAACCAATTTCTGAGGACTGGGCGGGACCGGGACGCCTGCGCCATCTGTCGGAAGTATTTATATTTTTTTGTCAGTATAATGGATGTAAATACTTGCGACAGATGGCGCAGGCGTCACCAGAGACGTTAAGTATGAATGTGTTATCGAAATTAGCAGTCCAAAGCAATATTCGCGATGGCTGAATTGGCACAAGCATCTGGACGGTATCCAAGAGATGCAGGTTCAAATCCTGCTCGTGACTTATTGTCGAATTCACATTTTCACACTTTTTGTTAATTTAAAGTATATTTACATTATGTAGTTGTTTATTTGGTGATAACAAATTTCCTTTTCTTTATTACCACGAGACGCCGAAGTAGGGTTCATCCATACCACCGGGATACCTACTCGTCGTTGGCAATATAAAATATCTGGAAAACGGTCGACCCTACAACTTCCCGCTAATTTGATACTTAAGCGCTCAAAATTGCACCTATTACTTTTTTTGAGCTCTTCGAGCTTCAAAGTATAATTTTCGTGTCATTTCTCTCCGAGCTCAAAGAAAGGTAGGTAGTCTACCTACTGTTCTATGCTTTTGAGCTCTTCGAGCTCAAGTCTGATAGAGATTTAATAAAACACTAACCGTTGAATTTTCAAATCGTAATAACTTTTGAATGAGTGCACCGATTTTCTCGTAGCTTACGGCATTCAACGCAGCTTTTTGAGCTCTTTGAAGAATTAGCTCGAACTGATCAGACTGAAAATTTCATAGAAATTCTGAAATAAAAAATTCAATTTTTATCGACAACGATATCTCACGAACAAATCAACCGATTTTGACCGGACTGGCGG
Organism: Leucoma salicis; assembly: GCA_948253155.1. Lineage (NCBI taxonomy): Eukaryota > Metazoa > Arthropoda > Insecta > Lepidoptera > Erebidae > Leucoma > Leucoma salicis. The sequence goes on from OX411812.1 coordinate 5,121,268, forward strand.
TGATCGACGTGGTTTTTTTGATGTTAAGAGCTGATTAGTTTTTGGAATAAAAATATCTATATACTAACTAATACGTGAAGAAAAAACTTTGTACCCCTTTTTTAGCATATAGCGCGCACCAGGAAGTGTGGAATTTGGCACATTAAAGTTTAAATTGAGGAGGAGTGCAAAAACATAATATTCTTTTATGATATGCATTAGAAATAATATTTTGTATTGCAATGCCGTGTGGGGCCGGCTTTAGAATTGTCCCACCCCTCTCCACCCATAGGAGTCGTAAAAGCCGACTGAGTGAATGCCGGGGGAGTGGTCAGCAGCACTCCCTCGAGTATTAACGACATCCACTGCGATCGCCAACCCGCCTGCCAAGCGTGGCGATTACTGCACTATCCCCCATATGAGCGAATCACATGTTGTGGGGTTCTCTTGGGGAGGCCTATGTCCAGCAGTGGACTTCGAAAGACTGATAGATGGATGGATGGAACATGCATTAGAAATAAATTAATTCAATAAAAATACAATTTATAGGATTCATTGTACCTACATACCGTAGGTACCGTACATACGGTTGGTGTAGGTATGGTCGAATATTGACCTTGAGACGATCCCTAGTTAACGTAAATCATTGTTAATAAATAAGAAATCTACTCTTAATAATAGATTATAGACTATAAGATGTTATATTAATTTCAGAGACATTGAATGAAGCTATAGAAAGTGCAAAATGGACAGAAAATCACTATCCACATCTATGTGCACCATATTCCCCATGTGTTATTTTACAGTGGACATACAGAGATTGTAAGATTTGTTACGTAATAATATGAAGTCCTTATTTTATTTATTGATTGAGCCCTAAGTTTCATAAATGTCATGTCATCAAATAAATAAAACTGAAGTCTGTTTTAAAGAACAAATTATTTGTGAAATGTGGAAAAAGAGAACTGAGCTAACCTCTAAGCCATCGCACGGATACTTTCCCGGATTGGAAGGGACGCAGGACGCAGGTTCGATTCCCGCTCGCATTAACAGTTATCTTTTTCCACATTTCACAAATAATTTGTTCTTTAAAGTAGCCGAGCATGTCAAGTGCAAGAAAAGATCAAAATCAAGTCTGTTTGTAATATATATGTATTTATATATATTTTTGGCATTTGACATGCTTAGCACTATACATTAAACACAAAGTGAAAAATGTGAAATCAAAAATAACAAACCTGATCAAATAATCTTGCTCGTGACTGTTATTTTCGATTTCACATTTTTCACTTTGTGTTTAATCTGTTTATAATGTCAGAGTGTTTCAACTCCAATACCTACAGTGATAAATAAATAAATAAATATTCACGGACATTTCACACAACGTCCTTTGGTCCCGAACTAAGCTCAACGCTTGTGCTATTGGGTAACAATTACGGATATAATATAACCCTTTTTTTTTGTAAATACATACATATTTAATAGAAAACACCCAGACGCAGTACAAATATCTGTGTTCATCACACAAACAATTGTCCTGTGTGGGAATCGAACCCACGACCTCGTGCACGGATGTCGGTTACACTACCGACTACGCCACGTGGCCAGTCGTTGATTGTGTTAATTTGTTAAATATTTTAGCAACTATAGTGAATCTGCCATGGGCTTTATTGGTGGAAGGAGATGTCATAGTGCTGAGGCCAGGTCAGGAGGTGCCGGGTCACTGCCGAGGATTACAGTCGGATGATCCAGAACTGTTCTTTGGACAAATCTTTCAACCCAGTGCACCGGTAAATACATAATGATTTACAACAGCTTTTAATAATTTTATCGTCGAAATGTCTTACTTGATAACTTTAGCCAATAAAATGAGTTATTACTTTTTCAGCAAAAAGACAATTTTAGCGCTCCTCGAGTACGTACTCCACATCAGAACAAAGCATATAGGATGTGCGAAACTCCATATCTTAAAAACTTGAAATTGGCTCTCGAACAAGCAACTGTTAGACCTGTAACAATATTTGAGAAGCAGAGGTACCTGGTAAGCATGAATTTCTTCATCGACTAATATATATAACTAGTTATGTAACCGCAACTTCGTCCGCGAGTATTTATTTAGTTAGGTAGGTATAAGCGTTGCCACGCACTTCTGTTAGGACCCTAACGATTATCGTCTATCCAAAAGAAAGGCATTATAAGCGAGATTTCTGGCATCGCGAAAGTGCAAAACATAGTGTTTTAGACACTGGTAATGCCGAGTGCTGTCGGTTCTTTATAGTCTGGGAGTAATTTGCGCAGTAGCTTAAGCTTTTCTTCTTTATAGTGCACAGTGAAGATTATGGAAGGTATAGTTCTACCTCTGGTGATATCTATAGTGGTGATTGCGTCGTTCGTCCGTCACGTGTACCATTTGCCTGGAGTGACACACTGGACAGAGATTTACTTTCTCCAGACCATCGCCGCCTCACTTCCGCTCCTTCAGATTATATTCCCTATAGCTTGGGTCACATTGAATTGTTACGGGTTAGCCAGGTAAGTTACTTTTTCTATAATTAATAATAAACATAAATATTATAAGAAGAATATATTCCGAGTCTTCCATATGTGCACTTGTTTATTAAACGATACAAATACTTTATAATAACACTAAAAGCAAACCAAAAATTATATTTTACGTAATTTGAACAAATTGACCTTCAATTTCGCAATATACATTGAGCTTACACCAGCCATAGGTACTAAAACTGAGCGGTTCACCTGGAATATTTGAATCAAGCATTGAGTTTAATTAAAGTATGTTTGTATTAATATATAAGTTTAAGTTGTGGCCCGCGTCACCATAAACTAATAAAATTTGATATACAAATGAAATAATGTCATGGATAAACACATGTTATTTACCCAGATATGGATTTCGTGTGGGATATTATTTTTGGGCTAATTTTTAAAGACCACGCAGATTCCGCTGGGTACAGAAGCTATAGATAGCAGAATATTATAAATGGAAAAGTGCGTTTATTTGATACGCTTTAACGGCGTAACTACTTAGCCGATAATCATGAAATTTTGAACATATTCTAGCCATGAATATTGTGACAAGGAAATTTTTTATCTATTGCATCAAATATTTATTACTGTAGTGTGCGTTAGCTTATAAATTAATATAATAGCATAAAAATAATATGCAGCTCATTCAAAATTATCTCCATTGACCTTAATACAATCCTTCAAAATTTGAGGCGAGCGTGTATAAAGAGAATTATGAATGTTGAAGAAGCGGGAGATATATCCAAGAATAGAGCCTTTTGGCACTCTGTTCTCTAAAGTAAATTATCATGGCGCTTAGAGCATGCCATACTTTTTAAAACTGACCATGACCATAAATGATAATCCAGCGTATTAACATCAGGACTAGATGAAGACTAGTTTTTAGCTCAAATGAAGTCAGAAAAAAATAACAATTTTAAAAATCTGTTTTCGAAAGAATTCTGAAGCTGGCAAAAGATTATATTCCTTTGATCACACTTAATTGTTCGATGGGGATGTCTACTTTCAGGTTTAAACTTCTGTCGGAGACTCGTCAAAAATATGTCCGTCCAAAGTCATGCTCCATATCTGAAGAAGCCACTGATCCTCTCATACAAGCCATGAGCGAGTCGAACCTACAGCCAGAGAGTCTCAAGTCTTTGGGCAAAACTTTCCTCAACATATTGTGTGGTAGAGAGGATATGGTGTCCAGAACAGCTAATATAGTCCATGTTCTAGGATCGTTGTCGGTACGTATTTTTAATTTAATTTATATATCAATCAGGTATTTATGTTGAAAAAATGTTATTTTTCGTTTTAAACAATAATTGATAACAATACGATACTATGCAGAAAATAAGTATGTATAGACTGATGTTTAATCTGTGTCGTCATGAACATTAAAGATTAGCTGATCCCTTTTGAAATTGGTCACTTTAAATTTTCTTATGATAATTCTAAGGATAAATGTGAAACTACTAATTTCAGGCACTGACCTGCATAGATAAAAAAGGAATACTATCATGGCCGAACCCAACTGCTGAAAAAGTGTTCTTTTTACGCAATTCGAGTCCCGCTTCCAATAACTCTAGTAAGACCAGTCTAGTTGGTTCTATGGGACATCACAGTGACAATGCGGAGCCTGATGGCAACCATGCCGACGGGAAACAAAATGAACCGAGTACTATTGCTGAGGTTTGTATATTACATATATTTAAGGATATGGATTGGCTAACTGCTAGGGCTAGTAGCCAGCAAATCAGAAAAGATTTTTTTTAAATTTAAACATAAAAGGTGGTGATTAATTATTTTTAGAGCAGCGGCTAGCATATTATTACGACGATGGAACCCTTATTGGAACACTAAACATAATGTACGTAATTTTAGAATATTCCGTATTTTTCGTTTCACTACGGCCAATATTTTTGCTTCTACATAGGCTATATAGAGCCCTAGAGATCCACGAAACAACCGCTGATGTAACAGTTCGTTGCCCTGAACGACGGGGTGTGCGGTTGGGAACATTTTTCTCGCCTTACCAAAAAAAGATGGGTTCCACGAAGCACGCTTTGGGAATAACTGCTTTAGAGTATCAGCTACGTTTTTAAAGAGTTTCGTCTATTTGAGGGAAAGAAAATTATAAATCGGGCACACATACGTATAAAGCATTCTAAGAGACTGATTATTTGCAACTGTTTATAGACTGAAGACTAATATAGCCTATGATTTTCATCCACGAAATGTTTTTATACAATTTCCGTAATCTTCGATCATCAATACGCAACAAGATACAGTGTCACTAACAAAATCAAGCTAAACACTGTCCGTGTGAATATATACTTATACAGCGACATCTGTTTACTAACGAACTGAGACAAAGGTTTTAAAACAGTTTTAAGTTCAACCTTATTACAATCATGGCACTTAGTAATAAAGTCACAAATCTTTAAAATATTATCTTCATTTACGATCATTCGTCACAAAAAATGAGCAATGCAATAATTTACTACTGCCATTTAAAAGTGAAAAGACAAATAACATTTACTGTGAAATCAAGCAAGCAACAAATAAAGTACTTTTTAACTAAACACAAAATAAGAGCTCACTTCCCAAGTGCGCTGTTATTTACTGAGACGGGTTTTTAGGGCCGTCGCGATGTCTATTGCATTGGATCGAAGTCCGTAATATTAAATAAATAAATATTCACGTACATTTCACACAACGTCCCCTGGTCCCAAAATAAGTTTTTTTTTGTAAATACATACATACAAAAAACCCAGGCGTAGTACAAATATCTGTGTTCTTCACACAAATTAATTGTCCTGAGTGGGAATCGAACCCACGACCTCGTGCACGGAAGTCGGTTACACTACCGACTACGCCACGAGGCCCGTCAAAATATTGTTCTATGAATTTAAATAAAAGTTCGATGGATTTAATTAAAAGAGTGATCATCAGACAAACTTTTTATTACTTCAATGCTTGGTCAATGAATGTAGATAGACCATGCGAGTTTCAAATACAGCAAAGCAAAGAACGCCAAGACAAAGATATTAGGATTACATCCTCAGTCTGAATTCCCAAATCATGTATCTACTTTATTACCCACAAAAATGGACTTAATAAAAAGAGCGGACTGAGCCTTGCTAACAAAAGATTATGTCACTCAGAGTCGGCCAGTTCGCTGTACGTACATGCCGACACGCACGCATTCACACCTCAGTCGGCCATTGCGCGAGTAAACGTTATCACAGTCGGTACGTCTACGCTGCAAAAAAATATCAAAATAAAGCATATCTTGTGTGGTGAAATGGTGAAAAACCGTAGTGACCGAAAGAAAAAATCCAGGAGTCACGTTTCATAGGTAAATGAAATGATTCATCACAATGCCAGTATTGCTCATATTCGCTAGTGGAAATTACCCGAAATATGGGAATTTTATAGTTTATATTTATGGGGTACTATTTGTTTAGGTTAAATTACTATACTTTGATTTTTTATTTTGTAGACTAAAATGATATTTGATTGCCACGTATCATTAATAGTGTTGTTGTAGTCTGAGTTATCGAAAACACATAATTAATATATTTTTTTTATTATAATAAATTTTCTGATGGTTTATTAATTTGAATTTGCGTTGATCAGTAGTATAAGTAGCATGAATTTATTATTGTAGCATTTACAAAATCTAAATTAAAGTAAGCATACCTATTTTAATATGTTTTCTATACTATTATGAAGCTGTAACATAGCTGTCTGTACATTTAAGATATTTTAGAAAAAATTACTGTAATAGACTATATAAGCGTATCTAAACACAAAACAATTTTTTTTAATGTTTTGTGTTTATCTGTTTATTTGTTCGCGCATCACGCAAAAACTGCTGAACGGATTTTGATGCAACTTTTTATTTGATAGCTTTTGATTACACTTAACAACTGGTATACATTTTATACGCTACTTTATCGGGAAGCTGAGATATAACCCAAAAACTAACTTTTGACTGCGGCAGAGCTGCGAGGAAAGGCTAGTAACGTAATAAAATTGCATTTGCGAGTGTTATTTATGTTCATAAGAAAATCGCATTTAAGGAAAGCGACTTAAAATAAGGTGATAGATGCCCACCGTAAATGCCTATTTGTCTGCTTATTATCATTTTAGTCAAAATGGCAAAAATAAAAGGCGAACTTTCTTAATCACAATTTATTTCTGAAATATTACTTTCAGAATCTACATTTACTAAGAATCTTTCTGTTACATTAGCAATAAGGTGAATGAGTAGCATCATTTTATTTCGTTACTTTAAGTATAATAACATACTCGACATATCTCAACTATCATTGCAGTGTCAACAACTTTAGCCCTCAGTAAATAATTCTTTAATTTCAGCCATTTTAAAATATTTGTTATTTCTTGCGACACACCCCTTTACCTGTGCCCATACTAGTTATATGGGATTTGATTTACAGTGCTAAGGAAGTCTTTTGAGATGTTGACACCATACTCAAGAGTGAACTCCTCAACTACATTTTTTGATAATAAGTCTTTTCTTTTGTAATGATTTACAGTAATTCTGCTTTAATCAGTGTATTAATTTATTAATTGTTTACATTCTTTGAGTTTAGCCACTTTTGAACTGGGCTTTGTGTATTCCGCTCACCTCAAAAAAGAGCAATAGTTTCCTAGAATTCTGTGAACCCCATCTGCGCTAGAACAATAAGTCTACCGATTACAACTGCATCGGATTCCTCGGAAACACATTAATTGTCAAAGCAGAAAAGACACCTTGGCCACTGTAGTCCCGACAAACATGCAAGTTAATCCCGTTTTATTTTAAGTTTTAAATAAATACAGTAAAATAGCGTTTTTTGCACTATTAACCTTTTGAAATAGTACGGTATATTTCATATACATTTCCAATAAATTTATCTGCCAACCTGTTTTTTTTTTGTAATATGACATGTATAATAAAAAGGGTAAATTTGGCTAACATGGCAACCCTAAATTCATTCACACATAAATAGCCGCCGCCATTACGTGTCCTCCATTTTGTCTTAGCGAGGCGCTGTCCGTTCCTTTCATACGTCCATGCCCACAAATTAAGAATATCCAGGGACAACTGCATGCTTGAGACATTTGCTCAATTTCTACGTTTGTGAACCAGCTTTGGGCCTGTGTTGTGAAAGTAAATTGGCAGGAGACCCGTACACAACTGTGTTGTGAAAAAATAAGTATTTTTTAGGTGTTAGATCTAACCCACGACCAAAATGCTCCATTTTGTGTGGAGTTCGACGATCAGCGCTGGCGACAGCACCTGGCACGGCTCAAGCCGCTTGGCCTTGCCGCGCTGCTCAACACTTGTGCCCCATCGCCGAGACACACTTACGCGCACTTCTGCGCGCATCTCACTTGTGAAGCTCAGTACAGGTCAGTCTTTCTATTAAATGTTAGAAACAACATAGAACAGTTTACTTTACAGGTTCCACAACTTCAAAATATCATTGCATTTCAAATACGAACGTCTGATTTTTTTTTTTTATATCTCAATAACATAATACGTAATTGCAAACTTTAATGTACTCGCCAAACTTTAACGTTTAATGGCGAGATGCGCCCATAAACTTAATAATTAATTTTAGCTTACATGTTAATGTTTAATAAATGCTTAGATTATTCTATTGTTTATACAACAAAACAGTAAATTTTAATGTATAATAATATAATATAAATTCTAAGGTTATAAATAATAATATGTTGACAGTTAACTTACATATAAATTTATATAAATGAACTGCCAACAGGCAGGCTAACATGGGTTGAGAAGCAAGTTCTTTAGTTTATATTTTAACACTCTTTTACTACACTTAGGGGGGTTTCTTAGTATCTCTATTTCATTAAATATATTAGGCACTAAAAATTTTATCACTCTCTCCATAGTAATTGGTCATTTTCGGTTGGACGGTTTTCTCTCTCACATTTCTAGTATTATTTATTATTTACGTTTTCCTTCATCGCTATAGTAGTGTTCTATACCAATTAAATATTTAAGTTTTTTATCTACTGGTATAATTCTACAAATTGAAAATAACTTATCGTATTCTTGATTACATTTATTCTTAACATTTTTACTAACTAGGAACTTAAATCAGTCTTATTTGTAAATTTTTAATATCTTGAATGTATGTTTTAAATGTCCGGCCATATACAATAAATCCGTAGCTGATTATTGAATATAGCGCGTAGCGCGTAGTGTATAGCACGAAGTGTATGCTTACTTACTACCTTGTTAAGCTGATATACAATACCTAAAACGGACCTTAATCTGTTGCATATAAAATTTATATGCATTTTCCAATTAAAATGTTTGTCAATAGTTAGACCTAAATATTTAAATGAGCTTACATACTCTAAGTTATTACAACTACAGTTAGTTTTATTATCGTGTAGGCATTCATATGAATGTCCTATTATACCTATGTGTTCTTTTTTCACATTTTTTGCTCGTTGGTTATGTGGCGAGTATATATGCATACATTTGGTTTTTAACAGATTCAATATGATGCCATTGTCATGCGCCCTCCTCGTTATACATTCGAAATCTTCTTGTATATTATTTTGTACCTCCACTATAATTGTATATTCTAAATAATTGTCTGATTTAAATATAATAAAATTGTTATAATCTAAATAATTGTCTGATTTAAATATAGGACGTATAATTGCAGTCTTCAACCGGTCAGGATAAATAGCTTTAGCTAGACACAAATTAATAAATTTCGCTAAACTCAACTGTTTACACATATACGCTATGTCTTTGACCCTAATCCCATCCAGACCTGGTGCCTTTTGAATGGACAACTCATTGATCACTTTTTCTACGGCTACCGAATCCACTGTTCTATATCTAAAACTCACCTTACTCGGCCTCACATAATGACTTCTATCTAAAAATGTTATATTGCATTGATGTTTTATTATTTTTATTTCTTCAGTAAATAGTTTTGTAAAATTGGAACATATTTGACTAATATTTTGCGTTTTACCTAAATGTTTTAATATCACGTCGTCTAAGCTAGCTTTTTTCCTACCCATCGCTATAGTAGTGTGTGTAGCACTTTGTTTCTAAATTTTGCGTGTGTGTAGCACTTTGTTTCTAAATTTTGTATATTCTAATCGCTTATTCATATTTTTTGGCTCATGCTTCCACACTCGAAATAAATAATCTCGTCGCAGTAACATTTTAGACAATTGTTTATCTATCCATGGTTATTCTTTTATTACAATTCATGACTGTAACTACCGTGCATTCCTTATAAATATTACCGAATACCGTACACAATGTCTGATACAACGTTACAGGACACGATATGTCAAGCAGCTGCGCCCAGTTATATGCACAAAGTTTTTGTTTAACGAGTTTTTCGTTAATCACTTCTCGCGTAGTGTTCTTTATTTGCACTAATGAGCTAATAGCGTGAGCGTGTAATGATCAGAAATGTATGTCTCGACAACATATGACAACGCCGCGCACTCAGTCCGTCCCGCTCGTACCCACACGTGGTCTAAGCATGACTCCTCTCGCCTCCCATTCACTATCGCCTCGCGTGTTATCTGCGTGCCAGGTATTGCAAGCTGCAGCCCGTAACCACACATGGTGTTTTTGTACTTTGTCGTAGTCGGATTAGTTTTTTCATATAGCGTGTCTATGTTTGTGTCGCCTATTATTATAACGTCGTCAGTGGCCGGGATATATTTTAAGGTGGTCTTCAACTGCTCCAAGAATGTCATTCTATTACATTTAGGTGATCTGTATATATGTATGTATATATGTGTATGCCGTGTGGGGCCGGCTTTAGAATTGTCCCACCCCTCTCCACCCATGGGAGTCGTAAGAGCCGACTGAGGAAATACCGAGGGAGTGGGCAGCAGCACTCCTTCGAGTATTAACAACTACTGCGATCGCCAACCCGCCTGCCAAGCGTGGCGATTACGGCACTATCCCCCATTCTTGGGGAGGCCTATGTCCAGCAGTGGACTTTAAAAGGCTGATGGATGGATGGAGGTGATCTGTATATAGCAATTATATGTGATATATGTTTTCCTGATTTTAGCTGTCCGTGCATTTCTAGAGCTTCTGAGTTTACTTCTTTAATGTTGAAGTCAAGTCTATCCTTTACATTTAAGCATCCTCCCCCTCTCGTTTCTCTTGTAGTTAGGTATGCATTATAACCAGATATTTGATAGAATGAAACTTCTTCTTTTCTTATATTTATTTCACTTAATACTATTATATCTAATTCAAAATTAGTTTCTTCCAGCAAAACTAGTAATTCATTAAAATGATTCCGCAATGACCTGATATTTAGATGAAATATTTTAGTATAGCTTTTATTTTGAGTGAGGTCCTTATACAATAAGTTTATGTTGTAGTATCTTTTAAATACAACATCAGTAAAAAAGTCATCCGGTTGATCGAATGTTATTGCTAAAATCACCTAGTGTGTGTTCACTGCGCAGAGCGCATATTTATTTATAATCCTCCAGCCTATTCAAATCAAATTTCGATTTGACTTTATATATATTTTTTTCTTCGCTATTCTTCTTCACCAGAATGTTGCCATTTTGAACCCAAATATACTGAAATCCTTTCGCTTTTAGTTTATTTCTTGCGATCGAAAGTAATTGCCGTTTGTACTTCGGTAGACCCTCATTGATGAATATTTGTTTGTCACTGCTATTACCATATACTTTGCTGTTAGTTAGCTTAATTTCCTTTTTGGCTGACATCCATTAATTACGGATATCTTTTGATTGAAGGGTAACCAGTACTATTCTAGGTTTTATTTGGTCGGGTTTTTCTTTTCCTACCCTCTGTGCATCTACAATTCCATCTGGGCTAAGGTTAAGCTTTCGGGCAAGATTTTGTATTACAGATTTAATGTATTCGTTTTTAATCATCTCTAGCCCATGGATTTCAATACCTTTTTCCTTTTCTTTCAGCTCCAGTTCCTGCACTCTCTCTTCTAACGCTTTGTTACACTTCTCCAAGTAAACAGTTCTTTATTCTATTGCCTTGATTTTTTTTCTGTGATTCTTCCTTATATGTTATCAGTGTTTGATACATATCAGCATAAAATTCCACGCTATTGCTGAGTTCTTGGATTTTTTTCTCCATATTATAAAGTACCTCTAATTTTCTATTTACTTCTGCTAGCACCTTCTCACCTGATGCTTCAGTGGGGTTTAGTCTAATTATTGGATCCTGTGCTGGATGCATGGGACTACCTTTGGGTTTCTGGCAGTCCTCACAGACTAACGCTTGCATGAATTGCTTATTGTTTTGAACGCATTTCTTGTGAAACACCGCATCACACACTTTACACTTATAACACATCATCTTTCGTGAGAGACACAAACAGTTTACACTTTTTACATTGAACCATTTTACGTATACAAATGTGTAAGCTAAGCCCTCGATAAGTAACACGCGACCGTACGCTGAGCGCGCGCGTAAGGTAATGTGTGAAATCAATTCATAATTAATTGTGATGTTAAACATATAGATACAATTTTGCTTATGTCTGGTTAAGATGTTGAATAGACTATCAAATGAACAAGAATGCTTGATGACAAATAAAAAAATATTGATAAATTAATACTATATGTGTTTAACACAAGGGTCTGTCAAAAATCACAAGGGTGGCTCCACTGGTAATTTTAAAGAAAGCATTTAAACTATTTTGTATTTGCAAAAACTTATTGATTTTTTTTAAATATTGCTGGAGTCTGCTTAATAACATAAACACGCACATGCTTTTTTAAAAAATCCTTTATTTATTGCAGTGAAGATCTCGTTCCTGTTACAAATCGTAGATGTTTGTGCGAGTTGGCCAAACAAATAGGTTTCAAAGATTCTGTGACTAAATCTTATGAAGTCCAAGAATGCCTGGCTATATTTAGACATTTGGTGAGAATACATTTTCTTAATGTAGTATTTATTTCTGCCTACCATTAACTTTAAGTATTTTCCTTCTCTCATAGTTTTGTCTGCTTAATTTTATTTAGACAGCTTTACTCTCTTGAACTTTCGCCAGAACTTTTTGCTCTCCTTCGAACATCATAATCTCCTCCCCACAGTTATTTATTTGTACTTGTTGAAAAGACGGCAAGTAAACAAAGTCAAATTGCAAAATATACAATAACTTGTGATTTATATTTTAGCATTCAATCGCTTAGCCATTGGAAACCTAATGTAAAATAGAATGTACGGAAACTCTCACCGGCAATGGGATAAATGTATTAACTCAAATTATAGGTATTATACCGGCAGAAAACGACACATCCTTGTGGTGACGGGCTAGTACAGTGTCACCACCACATTCTATCCCGCAAGTGTCGTACGTAGGAGGCGACTAAAGGAAGGGTTGGTTACCAAGTAGGAGTACTCACTAACATATTAAAAAATATCGCTAATTTTGCAGTAATTGTAGTTGCCAACATTACTTTAACAATATTTTATTTATTGTGTTGGCAGCAAGCAGACACTATCAGACGTGAGACGCGATTCGTCCGCTCTCTGCATCTGAGTACTCGCGTGAAGGTCCCCCTGCCTCACATGCTTGCCGTGCTCGTTAAGGACCAAGCCAACCAGCTGCAGATGTTGACGCAGGTACTGCCAAATCAAATTATAAAACAAACATCCTGTAGCATTCCATTGCTAAATATAGTACTAGAGTTATATTGTAGTAATACAGCGGTGCAGTTCGGAGATACCAAATGTTATTGATAGTATAAATTAATAATTTCGTGTAAGAAAATATTGTTAATAGCGAAGCTCTTACCACCAATTGGGCATTCCTGTTGAATCGACAGTATTTTTTATACTACTCACGCGGTTACCATAGCCCAGGGGTCTCCAAACTTTGAAAATGATTATTTCAGTATCAAAACATAGTTACATAAATCTCATTAATATGTTTGTTTAACAGTGATGAATAGTGGGATTCGATTCAATTATTTGTTAGTTATTAACATGTTTAAGCTTAGATACTTAAGTTTTCTGCGTCATCATTTCTGTCGTTAAGTTTTACCTTACAAGTAAATAAAACCGAATAATTATCATTCTGTGTTTTCTCCTTCAACTTATATCACAGCAATAGTAACAACAATAAGATATTGGCTGTCGCGGGCCAAATTGATGGCACTGGTGGGCCGTATTTGGCCCGCGGGCCGTAGTTTGAAGACCCCTACCATAGCCTATTATAGACGCTAGCAACACCAGAGGCATCACTCGTGCTTCGCCATCTCCAAGGAAAGAGATAGGAGTTGGGGAGGAAGGATGATAAGAAAAGGATAGGGAGGAGAGGTTTTGTGGCATTTTTTTCAACTTTCTTATTGCGACATTATAATGTATTAGAATTTGTGACGTCTTGACAAAATCTAGGGCTACGAAACCAATCTCTTGGTCCTGTCCACCTGTTTACAACGACCGATTTAAGTAAATTTATTTCTTTGACGCTAGCAACACTAGAGGCATTACTCGCGCTAACTCAAAGGAAAGGGATAGGAGGTGCAGATGAAGGATAAAAAGTAGAGGTTTAAGAGGGGATTGGATGTTCTCACTCACCATACGAAACACGACACTAGGAGCACCTACCATTGTTTCCGCTGAACTTCTGTGAGAGGGTGGCAGTTGCTCGATCGAGCCGGCCCATTCATACTTGCACAAGAAAGACTACCACTAAAAATTTGTGAAAAAATGATGAAGGAAAACATAGAATAGAAGTCAGCGAGAGATTCTCTCTTCTGTCTCTCTTGTTCGCGTATGGAGTCTTATCAATCCAATAAATTAGTTTAGTACAATTTATTTTCGATTTCACATTTTTCACTTTGTGTTTAATGTATAGTGCTAAGCATGTCAAATGCTAAAAATATATATAAAAATATCTAGATAAATTAGTTTAGTATTCGAATACGCATCTCTCTCATTTTGTGAAGAGACTTGCGCTTAACTGACAGTAAGGGTCATAGGAGTTCACTGCTATACAGGGGACAGCAGACATAATCCTGGATTCCTGTGTGGACTACTGGAACGGTCGCGACTTGACTCCAATCTCGCCGTCCGACCGCAAGAAGATCATAGACTTCTACCAAAGAAATTCACTCACAGCTTACTGTACTGCTTTTGCTTATAAGTGAGTATAAAGGAAGATGATGATTTAATTTAAAGATTTTTAACTTTATGGGTTATTCTTCCAGAATATTCTTAGTGTTGTTTTAACTAACAAAAGGCCTGTTCTCTATTACATGCTACATTACTTAATTATAAAGTAATCTCAAGTATTTAGTTGTAAACACCCTGCACTAAGAAATAATCCTTGTATCGCGGGGGACTTTACAAACATACCCAGACTCTAGAACTGTGGAGCACACAAAGAGTTCTCCTGTTTGGAAATCGAACCCACAACACTCGGGCGGGAGGCCGGTATCTTAATCACTCCGCCATCTGTGCAGTCATTTTGAAGTAACTATACTTAAATATTTTATCCCGCTTGCGGTAAAGCCCTCTTTTTCCACTTTCACAATAATTTGTTCTGTGACAATTCTTATTAATTTATGATAGTAAATTGCAACGGCATGTATGCAAACATAAAGTTAATAGGGTTTATTCTTAGAAACTAACACAGTTCTATAGCACCGATTTAACTACTGTACAGAAGTACAAAGAAAATTTAACCAAAAGTAACAAAACATATGTCAGCTTAAACAATCTTTTAAATCAGTTTTATGTAATTAAAAAATTCTGAGTTTCTCATGTGTCCACAGACCTTTAACTCGAGGAATATCACGGTCTCTGTCAGCCCTGTACCTCGAGCTGCCCGCCGACAGCCGTCAGTTATACGCTCCGCACTCACAGCACTGGGCCGACGCGCCTGCGCTTCACTTCCACTCCACTGGTAAACTCCTTCTCTCTCTATCTCCCACTCACTCACTCGTATCGTATCACGGTAAAGTCGATTAATTCATTTATTACTAGCTATATTCTAGCCGCGACGAAGTCTGCGTGGATTTCAGGATTGGGTCCAGTAATATAAATACGTCAGTCACTCTACGGCGCATTCATTATCTCTATGCAAATAGTACTATCTCATAGGACCCGCCCATTTTTTGGGATAAAAAGTCTTTTTCTGGCTTCCGTACTATAGGTATGCTCAATTTCATGACGATCAGTTAAGTAGTTACGACGTGAAAGCGTAAAAAAATAGATGCACTTTCGCATTATAATTATTAGTAACGATTAGGAAGACTGGCAGCAAATGATAAACAATTTCAGTTGGGACTAAATAAAATAGATTTCCCTTCCGAACCGCAGCACAAGCAGTTTTTGATAAGTAGACTTCAGGATATACATACGGTACATAATGCTACATTAAATATCTCTATGCAAAAAATACTATTCCACAAAACTCGTCCAATTTACCGGCATAATAAATAGCTTATGTTTTTTTCTGAGTTCCAGACGTACGGCATAAAAGCATAACAAACACTCAAACTCAATTTTCCATTTATAATATTAGCAAGGAAAGTATAAATTCTCCAAAATAAATATATTTTTGTTATTTCAGATTCTTTATTGTTCAATGAAGTGACAGATGATGAGGTCACTGATGCTGATGGATTCTTTGATATGCAATGCAACCAAGTAAGTGGTGTGTTATGGATGGAAAATATTGTCCATGCTTAACAAACGTAAAGCACTTTTTACCACTATCAATAAATATTAAATAATATATAATATTTGCAGGTATTTATAGGCATGGTGACGATGCAGTACCAGGCGCAAAGCGATATGGTGGAGCTTATAGAGAGACTAGAACGTTCTTGTATACGCTTTGTGCACTTCAGCAAAGAAAACGAATTGCGTTCCAGGGTCTTCAGCGAGAAGATGGGCCTAGAGTCTGGCTGGAACTGCCATATCAGTCTCATTAGTGACGATAACGCAAGGTAAATACCGTTTTTATGACTAGTTATATGATATTTCGATTGTAGTGAAATATAAGCAGTTCCAACTTCATGCCCGTCCAAAGCGCCTTTCTTCTTGGTGGACAGCAGCTTTGATATGAGCCTGCTGTTGCGGAGTACACCACTTGCTATCAGGTGGGTCGATACTTACCCACCATTATTAGTATAGGAGTAAATCCCTGCTGAGTTTTACGCATTTAGCAGCAGAACTTCTTATTGTTGCTGATGTAGATGATCAGCAGCTACTTGCGGTGAGCAAGTGATACTTCTCGTCTTCAAAATTCTGTACATATTAGTATGCATGATAGAAGTGAAACTTCATTAATATTAATAATGAAATAAGTAAAAATAAAAATTCCCAGTAGCAGCTGGGAATGTGCCCGGTAGACGGCAATAGGCTCGCCTCCTATTACGTGAGACTTAAACATAGCGGAACCGTGAGTGTGTAATACACGTCTGCCTACCCCTTCGAGGAATACAGGCGTGATTCTATTTTTATGATATAAGTAACAATAACAACTCCAAAATCCTTGAATCCACTCGACTCAAATATTTCTGTGTTGTGCTAATAATATAATCGTTATGAGTCTGCGCATATTTTATTTGTAAGTTGTATGTTGTAGTCTCTCGTGACTCAGATATATATGTTCATTACTAAGAATATTGCCAAAAAAGATATATTGTGTTATGATTGCCGCCATTATAACCTTCAAACTGTATAACACCTGATCATAATGGCTGCTCTTTGCGCGCCAATATTTACCTTTAAGTTTAATTTCCACTGTGGCAAATCCTCGAAACCACTCGACTCAAATATTTGTGTGTTGTGCTAATAATATAACCTATATGAGTCTGTGCATATTTTATTTGTAAGTTGTATGTTGTAGTCTCTCGTGACTCAGATATATATGTTCATTACTAAGAATATTGGCAAAAAAGAGATATTGTGCTATCATTGCCGCCATTATGACCTTAAAACTGTATAACACGAGATCATAATGGCTGCTCTTTGCGCGCCAATATCTACCTTTAAGTTTAACTTCCATTGTGGCCAATGAAATTTCATTTTAAATATATTGTAAATACATATTATTTTGATCTATCATTTCACTTTAACATGTTAATTTTTATAGTTGTAAATTATCTAAAAAACCTAACTAATAATAATTTTTGATATTAGCTTTTAATCCTACTAATTATTGTATTTTAGTTCCACAATATCCTAATATATTTGTGTATAATATTTTATTGCAGCGATTCAGTAATAAATTTATTGCACAAGTATTTTTAATATTGATATCACTAAATAACAAGCATGTTGATATTTATGTAAGCACACATTACCGTGTATACTGGTACAAAATTATTGGAATGCATCTATCTATTTATCGACTATAGCCCTATAGTAATAATTTTTTCATATGATAAATTTACGATTTGTTAAAAACTACATACAAATATGTAAATAATAGTAAGCTGAAGAGTACACGGTGGTCCGGATAGGTCTCTGGTACGACTTAAAAACTAGGTAAGCCATTGCTTTCTAACGTCATTTAATTGTGAAATATTTTTTGGTCATACCATTTACAAGTGACAGTTAGAAATGGTCGCTGACATTTTTGGTTGATATTTATTTTGTATTGACCTAATAAAAATGGACGTCCGGTCTAGTACAAAATTCACAAAAAACGTGTCTCTAGTCAATAGATAGTATATTAATACATACAAACTTCTTGAAACCTTGTATAATTATAATAGTCTTGAGTTTTCTTTGCAATAATTGATTAGCTTATTTAGTTTATACCAATAGCCCGCACAATGATCACATTATGCAGCTTCTAGTGAATATTATGTGTTAACGATTTATTTTTACAAAAATTCAAAATTAAAATAAAACTTTATTTTAAGCGAAATAATATTTGCAAATGATAAAATAATAGTCTATTTACTGAAATTATGATATCTTTTTTCACTTTATTTGGAGTAGTATTTACACGTTTTCACAATACAGTACATATTGAACGTATAGTCAAGTCGGTCGTTCAAACGAAGACTGGTGCGGAATTGTATCCCTTTTTGCGTTTTGTATCTCTTTTGGTTCGGACACTTGAGTTGTTAGTAGTTCAATGTTATGTATGAAAATACAGTTAAATTAATGTTGACCTTACAAATCGCATTCCAGTAATGTGTACATAAGTTATGAAAAATACCAACATTGCTTAACTTTGCAAATAATACAACATAATAACAGCTCATATATACAAACACGAAGCGCACGTTAGACATTTTTTACTGTCCTATATTATTTATAACTATTCGGTGTTAGCTAGTGTAGGGGTATAATACATGTATTTTAATGTAGTAAGATTATTTTCCAATCCTAGTGATTTTCTACCTATTTAATAGTGTAGTTCTTTAAAGAAAAAATATTTTTGATTATTTATATATATGATGTTTAATTTCGATGTTTCTCGATGTTGTCTCCTTTAGTTGATAGTGATGGACTACAGCCGTTAAAATAATTTGCTATCCAATATGTAAATTATTTAAAGACAGCTGTGATATTTATATTGACTGCACAGATGGCGGAGTGCTTTAGGTAACAACCTCCGGCCCGAATGCTGTGAGTTTGATTCCCACACAGGCATATCTTTGTGTGATTTACAAATTGTCGTTCGTAGTCTGGGTGTAATTTGTGCCCGTGAAATTGTATGTTCCTAAAGTCCCCTGCAATACAAGGATTATTCCTAAGAGCAGGATATCTTCTTTTAAAAAGAATATCAATCTAAATAAACTGTAGTAGCTTACAATAAACCAAGTTTTACTATAGACAACCATTACAGAGAAGACATAAAAAAACAAGTCCCATATTTAAAAGTAAACTGCAGAAATTACATTAAAAAATAATTTGCTGTAAACAAAAACCTTTAAATGAAAGTTATATACGTGTTCATGGTCCATGTAAATATTAGGTAAATTAAGAAACAAAAAATGTTCAGCGGCTGTCGCCCATGACTGTAACAGCGCGTGTGTTCGACAGCAAGAGTGGGTCGCCACTGTCGTCGCAAACTTTGGTTCCCGGCAAGGAGCGAGGCTCGGCTGCCCGCTTCACTTATGACTCGTCTGCCTCCGGCTTGTACTATAGGTTTGTTTTTCGAGCTCTATCGCGCCACATCTGCATATTGTCGTCTCACGTTTGTCATTACAATAGAGTATTCAACCTCCTTTTAGAGTTTATTTATTGGCTCAGTTTGTATTGTAAGTACAAAATATATATTATGGAATGGATATTTTAGGAGCAGGTAGAATCCACAAACTCGATCAATCCCGGCTATTTTAGCACACATGCAATAACCAAAAACGCCAATCTGCACTAGATAGAGGGGATTGTGATAATAGCAGGTAGCATGTACAGAAATTAAAAAAAACTCCCCAAATTTGATGCAACCATGTGATGTGGCAGAAACCCAGGACCGCGACGTGCAATATTTGGCAAAGTTCTGCGTACAATAAATATTCCGCTATAGCCAGGATTTAAATTCCGTGGGTATGTGGTACGTTCTCCTACAAAAATAATTGCTCATTCACATTAGTAAAAAGCTAAGCTAATAAGTAAATTTGACTCTGAGGCGGCAGTTAATTATACAAAATATATAAACAAAACAGAATATTAATACGTTGCAATTGAGTATTTGATTGGCATGATACGACAATAGCCGATATTATTTTAATTTTGTCTTATAGTTTTGTACATATTATATTCCAATCGAAACTCCACTGATAAGCTAACATTTTTATCTTAATAATTCCTTGTTGCTTTTACCAAGAATATGTATAAAATTATAGATAGAATTATCATTAAATTTTGCTTCGCACTTCAGCTTTGATCTTTAAACCCTCGTCTCTTAGTCACTCGTACATTCCATACACAAGGCTTGATGTGGTTAATCTCACAGCTAACGACGAGAAGAATCAATTTACAATATGAATTTCACATACGGCATCAACATTCTGGGTCAATTAGTGCAGAACAGAATCATAGGAACTGTGTAGTAGATTTAAACAATATATTATGTAATTCATAAAGGTTCAGTGTGTGTATTAATGTTGGGTGAAAAGGTCAGTTGCCGTTCATTAACAAAGTGCCAAAAGATTTAGGCCGCGTTTCCACTATGTCGTGCAGGTTAAAGTGTCGTGGCTTGTATATTTTTTTCCCTTTGGACGAGTTCACATATTATACAGGACGGCACGATTAAGTATCGGCCACGACTTGTTTTTGTTGTGACTACAGATTGTCGAGACAATGGGAAAGGCTAGCACGACAGTAGTAAAACGATAAAAAACGTCACGATCTAATCGTGACAGCATATCGTATGTCCGTTGTTGCAACTATTTATCGTAGCCACGATAAAAATATCGTCACGATCCAATGGTAACGGCCAGATACGACAATTGTTCGACGATAAAAAATTTCTGCACAATTATGACAAAATTTTGACCGTGTGGTGACAGACTAAGAGTACAAGTGTCACCACCCCATTAATTCCCGCGGGTGTGGTACAAGACGACTAAGGGAAGTAAGAATCTATCACCTATTGCATTACTGGTGGTAGGGCTAGGTACCAAGTGAGCGTACTCACTTGCTATCGGGTCCGAACGGGTCAGTACCAGCGTCTCCTGTGTGACCGGTCATGAAGCACGTCAGTGTGTTTTGACTGTAGCAGAAGATAGCCGTTTATCCTTTCATTTTTCATATCTTAGAAGTGAAGTGGTGCGCAGCGGCTTAACAATTCTCTCGGTATAGTTGAGTTCATGAGCGATAGTTACGTGCGCCGTGGCTCGTCTGCCATCATAAGCAATAAAAGAAAAACAGTCGTTATATGGAACAGCTAGAGACGATAGTCGTCAAACGATAAAATTATCGTCACGACTTAATGGGAACGCGGCCTTATAAGAAAAACATTGCACATGTTTTTAATACAAAAATTCTGACACAGAACTCAGTTTCTACCCAATATTGTATATAATCAGTACAAAGAGTTTATAAAGTGGATATCATAAGGTCTATAAATTAAATTGAAAAAAATGTTTAGAATAGACAAAAAAGTTTTTAGTAATCATCGGGTGAAAAACTAAATTTAACTTTCGAATTTACATACTATATGCATCTGTTACAAGAAAAGCCTATGTCATTCTGGTCAAGTTAAATGGCGCGTGTAAGACGCATTCGTACAAATTCAATATGCAACTGATCATTTTATAGATACCTATTGTCACTATGCCCAAGATGTTGTCACTAATCTGTAAAGGATCAAAATAAGCCAGTGTAGTATTTCTAAATTAATTTGATTTAGCCGTTCCATCCATCCGCCTTTCTTCGTTTTGGAGATAGGCTTCCTCAAAAGATTACTTCCACAAGCTGTTTTGTGTCGTCTGCATAAAAAAAAAGTGATATTTCAATAGCACTCACTAATTGTACCACACTAGAATGTTCTCTTATATTTAGGTAAAGCTAGTGCTTAAGAAAGCTGACGGTTCTGGGATTCTCAGTAGTTTATAAAATTTAGAGCTTATCCAAAATTTATAATAATTGGCACACTCTGGTTTGCGCCAGCAAAAAGATGGCAACATCCAAAGCACTATCGATGTCAGCTCCGGGCGCGATCAACTTGGACCACAATACTGTCAAGTTCGACAATGAGATCAAAAAAGCCAGGCATTCAATCACTACACAGCTACAGGTAAGCAAATTTGGAAGGCGTTATTACAAAAAATAAATTCTCTATGGAAATTATAATAAGGGAAAAGAAATCCCATCACCGTATAATTGATTACCGCGAATTATCATTTCTATGTTAAAGAGCAAAAATATAAGATGGAATGTGTTCCACAGATATTTTCTTTTTATAGTCTATCAAATAAAAAGGCGGAGCTATCACGTTGGTTCGGACTTATAATGAGCACAATGTATGATTTCTTCCGTTTCTATTCCCTTTGCGAGATACTTTTAGGTTTTGATGGAGTATAAACAATTCATATAGCCGTAACCGGATAATGATGGCTTCTGACTAAAGGTCTCAAGACTATATGAAATTAGAAATTAGTCATTGCGAGTCGCATCTACGCTGGATCGAATAGAATAAGTAAATCTATATTTTCCTCACAATTTTTCTAGCGAGTAAGCATTACAGCAAGCCAACGTTCGACGGACTCTCTTCTCGACCCCGAAGACAACGAAAATGACTCGCCGATAGACGCATGTCGGTCTCTATCCTGCCTCACTGACTCCACCGACCACTCCGCGCCTGTGAACTTCGATATGAGCAATAGGGTCAGTCTTTTTTTTTCCTTCAAACGAGCAGTGTTTCTATGAACACAGATAGGTAATAACAATTAAAAAATAACAGTTTTATCGCGTAAATATCAGAAAGTATTAAATAACAGTTTAGTTTAAAACCAATACATCATATGATGACGAGTTGCGATCGCGCTTTTAGGTTTTTGGAATTCGATGCGTATTTAAGAAAAAAATATTACTTTATCCTGTAATCGTAAATAAGAAAAAATTTTAGCGTCATGTCTAGTCTTTTATTTACTCTGTTCTTAAAGGGCCCCTGCCTTTATTTTAATTGGGTACGGTGGCAAACGAGCCACGACCCACGATGGTGGTAAATGGTAACCGTCGCTCATGGACTCGACTATGCCGAGAGTATTGTCAAGCCGCTGCTCAGCATTTCATTTTATACTAAACGGTTATCTACTGCTACAACCAAAACTCACCGATGTGCACGGCCCTTCACACGGAGATAGTGGTACCAACCCGCTCGGGCCCGATTGCAAGTGAGTACTCCTACTTAGTATCCAGCTCTACTCCCAGTCATGCAATGGGACACGACGACACCCGTGGGAAGTAATGGGGTGGTGACACTTATAATCTTAGTCTGTTTAGAGTAAATTTGTGGTCAATTGATCACTAAAAGTTTTCTCCCGTATGTATCCAGGCCAAGCTTCCCCGAGGCATAGAGAACATCCGCCCTCACATAGAGAAAGTAGACAACGTGCCACTGCTCGTGTCCCTGTTCACAGACTGTACGCCGCGCTCCGTCCAACTCATGATACAGATTATGCAGGTTTGTTTTAGGTCATTGAGTTTTTGCCCCATTGTTACACGTCGCACATAAGGTTCACAGATACAATTAGCGCCTGTAAATAATGTTACGTCTGATTGAACTTAAAACTTAAACATAGTATTATTTTTTTTGCAGGACTATGGCGAAGTGGTATGTGTAATGGGCTCTGCTGCAAACTGCCTTAACATGGAGATTTTTATGCAAGCAGATGCTAGGTAACTAAGTTTCTCAGTATATTCCGATGTTATTATGAGTAAAATATGGTAATGCTGGTAGACAGCGACCCACTTGAGGGTAAGTAGTCTGGTGGAGGAGCTGGCAATCGTCAAAGCTGAGCTCTGCGCTTCCACACAAATACTAGTACCTATTATCGACGGACTGCATTACCACTCGAGTCTGTCATAAAATAATAACTTGCCATAGTTATCAATATAGCAGGGACAGCCTAGCGGTAAAACCAAGGACTGCAAAGCAGATGTATCGAGTTCGATCCCGAGTTCAAGGTTCAAACCTCGTCGTACCGCATACACCTCTGACTTTTCGAAATTATGTTTGTTTTTGTTTACAATTTATCACTGCTCGGTGAAGGAGAACATCGTGGGGAAACCTGCATGCCTGAAATACTTTTTTGTACGACTACGACACCTGCTGGAAAGTATGGGGTGATGACACTTGTATTCTTAGTCCGTCACCAATAGGCTTGATGACAGTAATAAAGTATCGGCAAAATATTGAAGTGATCTAATGAAATAGGATTCAAGGTTTTCGAAAAATATATTCATTCTTATTTTAATGGTGAGATTAATAATATATTTGATAAAGTAAACCTACAAAATAAAACAATCCGCCATTATAGCTCAAACAACAATCAGAGCGAATGACGTCACGTGCTAAGGCGTGACGTCATTTGCTCTTTACATTCTCTTTGACTCTAATGTTTTAACCTGTTGCCGTACTGATGCGTGACGTCATGACAAGTTTGAAGTTTAAATTTCATTTTACTGCATAAAAAGTCAATATTTTTAACAGAAATATGATATATTTTTCAGTTATTAGATACTTTTTAGATCTATTTTTTTTAGCAATTGACATGCTCCGCTACTTTTTAAAGTATAAATTATTTGTGAATAAGGAAAAATAGATTTTTAGTAGGAACGGGAACCGAATCCGCGTCTTTTCCAATCCGGGGAAGTGCTCTATGCCACACTGATCTTTCGATCATCCCAATTTCCTAATCAGCCATCTATCGGCAAGCATTACATACATCCAATATAGTAAGTTTAATTTTGCAGTTAAAATCCATACTATTTGATAGCGCGATTTTTTATACATTTTAGATCTATTTTTCAGCAATTGACATGCTCCGCTACTTTTTAAAGTATAAATGATTTGTGTATAAGGAAAAAGAGATTTCTAGTAGGAGCGGGAATCGAACCCGCGTCTTTTCCAATTCCTTATTCACAAATAATTTATACTTTATTAGATACTTCTGAATATCATAGAATAGATTTTGAAAAACAATCATCATGCCTATTGTCCAAAACTGCGCTTCCTCTCGTACTGAGCAGTATTACTGTCGCAACAACAAGCCATTTAATTAGGTTAGATAAATCATACTTAACTTGCAGCCCGCCTGGCTATTGTAAGTGACCCAGCTGGCATATTATGTAAATAAAGCATAACATTAACTATGTTTATATCAGCAATAAAGACGTATTTATGGTCTCTATAAAAAAAGTTGAGTATTGGCTTTTATTCAACACTGTATTAAAACTTCTGTTAATTAACACTGCGGAAAGAGTAATAATACATCTGTCAATACAGTATTGCAGTGGAGCCCTTGTACCCAGTGCTGTGTCAGAAGATGCCCCCCTACCAAGTGCCAGAATCTTGCATCGGACCCATCGATCTCGCTCGAGCACTCAACTCAGTACCTTGTTCTCTCTCGGTAAATAGTCGTCTGTTACTAAATGTCTGACTTAGTTATTTTTTTGACGTCGAATAAAAATGTAATACATTATTACACGCTGCTCAGTTACAAACCAAATGGCAGAATCAGCCCTACATCAACTACTGTAGCCAAAAGGTATGTATTTATAGCTATAAATAATAATAGATAGAATAAAGAATTAAAAAAAAATAGAAAACCGTCTTTAGGAAACACCCAAGCAAAAAAAAAATTTGGTATTTACATACGATTTCCGTGCTAGACACCTACTGATGTGTTTGAAGCCGGTGCCAAAAATGTTTTAAATGTTATTAGCAAAGATGAGCGCCTAAAGCGCAATATAGAAAGAAATAGAGCACAACATCTCGAAGATCTCCCAAAGACCGTGAAGAAAGTATAATATGGGTACGCCAACTGAGCGCACTGATTCAATGAGACAGCGAGGTTTCAAAATAAACGAAAAAGTGTCATTGATGTATACCTACAATTTTTTAGATTTTTCTATAGTGTATTTTTCTTAACTTGTCCTAAGACGTAAACAAACCGTAACGGGTACGAAAATCATGAGTTTTGGCATCAATCAGAAAGTTTACCTAAGTTATGAGCGTCTTGATTACACACATTACACAAAAATTGCTTCAAATTAACTTTTTAAACGCAATAATTTTCATAAAATGTTTAAAATATCAGAATCCATTTCAACAGATAAAAAAGGATCATCTCAATTTGACGTTTCTAAATCCTAGATTGTCTTTGGATCGTAGGGATGCAAGAAGCGACTGAATGATTCTGACCAGTGAGTGAACTGTAACTATCATTTATAGAACATTATAAAAATAATATTATAAAATTTACCTGACTAATAAATCGGATTTTATTTTTATTGTATTGTTATAGTAATGTTGTATGGGAATTATTTGGATAACAGATCCCAACCATAGACTAAAACTATTATTTGACAAATAATTTTTTAGGCGGTTAACTGGCGGAAACTTCCTGTCACGTCAAAAAGTTGTGGATGAGGTGGCAGCCCACAAAAATATTATTCTTACGCCTTCCGCCTTATCATTGCGAATTAAACCCAATAGAACTTATATGGGCACAGTTAAAAATGGCTGAAGTCAAGGAGTTAATTAAAGAAGGCTTAGGCCAAATTGGTAAGGTGTTTTGGAACAGTTGCATTAATCACGTAATAAAAGAAGATGATAAAATGATGCAGCTTGACGGATTAATAGATGCTGCAACAGACGCACCGACCTCAAGTTAAAACTTATAATACACGTCGGATCAGAATTGGAAGACTCCTCTAGTGAAGGAAATAGCGACTCAAATTAATAAAAGAAAATAATTAAATAAATATTCATGGACATTTTCACACAACGTCTTCTGGTCCCAAATTAAGCTTAATGCTTGTGCTATGGGTACCAGATTACGGATATAATATATATACTACTTTTTTTTTTGTAAATACATACATATCATAGATAGAAAACACCCAGACGCAGTACAAATACCTGTGTTCATCATACAAATAATTGTCCTGAGTGGGAATCGAACCCACGACCTCGTGCACGGAAGTCGGTTACACTACCGACTACGCCACGAGGCCCGTCAAAAATAATTTGTCGTTTTATTTCTTTTTATAGGACAAAGATGGTTTTCAGAAATTATTTCTATCATGAGATAGTGAAGGATATTCTGTCAGCTTAAAAAAAATATTATAAATGCTATTTATTCCCAGGGTTCCATTCCCAACTAAAATGAATTAAGGAAATCCCACATTATGAAAATCATTCACTCACAAACTTTATTTGTTCACTCGTTCATTGGATGATGTCCCAACGCTATCAATTGTCTTTGGTTACAAGAACGCCATTTCTGTTTACATAATAATTTATTTATTTTTTTATTTTATATTTGTTTTAAGGCATTGGCAGAACCATCAGCCTAACAGTAACTTATAAACATCATTATTCTCCAAACTAGATTAATTCATCAAACAAGTCGTAGTTGAAGTCAGTCATATAAAGTCAGTCAAGTCAAAGTCACGCTACAGTAAAACGATGGCAACCTTACTGAAGCTTCTAAGGAGTTTTGGAAACAACAGGAAAAAACACGTTATGTCGCATTAAATCACTTGCCAGCACTTATGCACATACACAAATAGTTAATAAGCAAAAGGCCACCACTTTTATACATTAATACTTGAAATAACACAAGTTTAGGAAAATAATGCAGAGCGACGACATGATCTTCTTCGTGTTCCCGCCAAAACTCTTTACATAATAAGACAAGTTAAGAAAAATACACTAAAATATGTGCCAAATTTCAGGATGATTGTTTAATATTTAGATATTTTTATACATATTTTTATTTAGCATTTGACATGCTTAGCACTATACATTAAACACAAAGTGAAAAATGTGAGATCGAAAATAACAGTCACGAGCAGGATTTGAACCTGCATCTCTGGATACCGTCCAGAACAACAGCAACAGCTAAGCATGTCAAATGCTAAAAATATATATAAAAATATCTAAATAGTTACACATTATTTTACCTGTGAAAATATGACCCAAATAATTATTATTTGATTAAGGTATTCTCTGACTCTTCTTAAAATATATTAGAAGTTCTCACTAAATACTTTATCACGGAAGCTTTATCAAAAGTTCTCGTGTTCCAATAGTGTCAATGTTGTTCGCAGATGACTCGTGATGCGGACGTGTCTCTCTTCACGTTGATAACCATGTCTCGACATTTCATGAGTTGCTTATGGAACAGCACGCAGTTTTGGATATGTAGCGCCTGTTTTATTGCACTATTGCAGGTAATTATTGTTCTTCCTATTATAATAACATTTGGGATATTATTATTAGTGATGTTAATGTAGTAGTATGTATGTGGTAGATCAAGGTAAATATGGATGGATTTTATGAGATTGAAATAGAGGTATGAAAGAGAACATGCCAACTTCAAATAGAGGCTGAACTTTCTCTTACGTCTACTCGCTCTCTTACGTCGTCGTTACGAATGCGGTCAATCAGCCTCACTCCACAGATTCTTTGTAGAGATCGCATTTCGATCGCATTGATTTTACTCTCATACTCCTTTTTGCATACCCAACTGTCACTTCCATATAGTAATGTTGGGACAAGCACTGCGTTGTGTATTGCGACATGTGCTTTCTGGCTGAGGTGATGGCTCCCGAGAAGTTGTCCCAATGCTTCGTTCACTCTATTTTCCGCATTTACTCTTCTCTCTATATCAGTGGTGTACTTTCCATCCCGACTGTATCCACCTCCAAGATATACAAATTCATCCACTTGTTCTAGCACACCATTGCCTATTGATACTCTAACATCAGTTCTGGCTTCTCCTCTTTCAAAAACCATTATTTTGCTTTTGCCCATATTCTCCGTAGGCCCCTTTTCTTACATCTTCAGTTAATGACTACAATCTTCCGTTACTGACATTTGTCTTTACGACCATGATCAGGAGATTGGGTATGGCACAAAGGTCAGTGCGGTAGCTCAGTGGCTTATTGCACTTCCCCGGATTGGAAGGGACGCAGGTTCGATTCCCGCTCGCACTAAAGTTCTCTTTTTCCTCATTCACAAATTATTTGTACTTTAGAGTAGCTGAGCATGTCAAGTGCTAAAATGCAGATCAATATAAATATTTTGGGTCAAAAAAATTACATTGTGTTTGGGATATAAAAAGGTGAGTTTTAACCAAATTTCGCGAAAAAATATATTTTTGTGATTTTTTTTTAACAACAAAATTTTTCGATATATTTTTTGATATTTCGCATAAATTTTGAGGTTATGTGAAAAAAGTGTAAATACAAAGTTGTAGATCTTTTTATTATCTGCAATTTTGCCATTTAACTTTTTTCGATAGGACTCGTAGTTTTGCCAAAAATCGTGTTAAACCGTTATCCACCCTTAAAATCTCACCCATACTCACTTTCCAAACTCAAATCACGCGTAAATTATTATTTTTGTTATATTTTCTTAGTTATCCAATGGGTATCATCCTTTTCTAATTTCTTTTTCACTTGTTACCATTTTCGAAGGCTTCGGCTCGGGCCTATATAGGGACCCTTCAACACTGCTGGGTATCAACACATCACGTTACCGGGCCCGAACGGGTTGTCGCGGGAGATAGCCATTTATTATGTTATTAACGAAATGGTGAGCAGCGGCTTCACAGTACTCACAATATAGTTAAGTACGTGAGTGCGGTGGTTACAGCTTACCATCAGGTCCCGGTGCACCTGTCTCGTCTGCCACCATAAGCAATTCAAAAAACGAAATACTTAACTAAATGGGCTAGCCGGTAAGCGAGCAGCTCGTACGCGAAGACTAATACTCCGAGATGTCCTCGTGGCAGGTGGGCTCGCTGTGCTGGTTTCTACCCCTGGCGCTGAGTGTGGGCGGCGCCGCGTGGGGCGGCGCGCTGGCGATACCGGCGCTGGCGGGCGCGCTCGCCTTCGCGCCGCTCGACGCCGCGCTCGTGCAGCGTGCCGCCACCCGCCCGCACCTGCCGCCCACGCGCCGGGTGAGTGGCCTACTCCTTGTTACGTGACGTCACTGCCGCTCGACGCCGCGCTCGTGCAGCGTGCCGCCACCCGCCCGCACCTGCCGCCCACGCGCCGGGTGAGTGGCCTACTCCTTGTTACGTGACGTCACTGCCGCTCGACGCCGCGCTCGTGCAGCGTGCCGCCACCCGCCCGCACCTGCCGCCCACGCGCCGGGTGAGTGGCCTACTCCTTGTTACGTGACGTCACTGCCGCTCGACGCCGCGCTCGTGCAGCGTGCCGCCACCCGCCCGCACCTGCCGCCCACGCGCCGGGTGAGTGGCCTACTCCTTGTTACGTGACGTCACTGCCGCTCGACGCCGCGCTCGTGCAGCGTGCCGCCACCCGCCCGCACCTGCCGCCCACGCGCCGGGTGAGTGGCCTACTCCTTGTTACGTGACGTCACTGCCGCTCGACGCCGCGCTCGTGCAGCGTGCCGCCACCCGCCCGCACCTGCCGCCCACGCGCCGGGTGAGTGGCCTACTCCTTGTTACGTGACGTCACTGCCGCTCGACGCCGCGCTCGTGCAGCGTGCCGCCACCCGCCCGCACCTGCCGCCCACGCGCCGGGTGAGTGGCCTACTCCTTGTTACGTGACGTCACTGCCGCTCGACGCCGCGCTCGTGCAGCGTGCCGCCACCCGCCCGCACCTGCCGCCCACGCGCCGGGTGAGTGGCCTACTCCTTGTTACGTGACGTCACTGCCGCTCGACGCCGCGCTCGTGCAGCGTGCCGCCACCCGCCCGCACCTGCCGCCCACGCGCCGGGTGAGTGGCCTACTCCTTGTTACGTGACGTCACTGCCGCTCGACGCCGCGCTCGTGCAGCGTGCCGCCACCCGCCCGCACCTGCCGCCCACGCGCCGGGTGAGTGGCCTACTCCTTGTTACGTGACGTCACTGCCGCTCGACGCCGCGCTCGTGCAGCGTGCCGCCACCCGCCCGCACCTGCCGCCCACGCGCCGGGTGAGTGGCCTACTCCTTGTTACGTGACGTCACTGCCACTCGACGCCGCGCTCGTGCAGCGTGCCGCCACCCGCCCGCACCTGCCGCCCACGCGCCGGGTGAGTGGCCTACTCCTTGTTACGTGACGTCACTGCCACTCGACGCCGCGCTCGTGCAGCGTGCCGCCACCCGCCCGCACCTGCCGCCCACGCGCCGGGTGAGTGGCCTACTCCTTGTTACGTGACGTCACTGCCGCTCGACGCCGCGCTCGTGCAGCGTGCCGCCACCCGCCCGCACCTGCCGCCCACGCGCCGGGTGAGTGGCCTACTCCTTGTTACGTGACGTCACTGCCGCTCGACGCCGCGCTCGTGCAGCGTGCCGCCACCCGCCCGCACCTGCCGCCCACGCGCCGGGTGAGTGGCCTACTCCTTGTTACGTGACGTCACTGCCGCTCGACGCCGCGCTCGTGCAGCGTGCCGCCACCCGCCCGCACCTGCCGCCCACGCGCCGGGTGAGTGGCCTACTCCTTGTTACGTGACGTCACTGCCGCTCGACGCCGCGCTCGTGCAGCGTGCCGCCACCCGCCCGCACCTGCCGCCCACGCGCCGGGTGAGTGGCCTACTCCTTGTTACGTGACGTCACTGCCGCTCGACGCCGCGCTCGTGCAGCGTGCCGCCACCCGCCCGCACCTGCCGCCCACGCGCCGGGTGAGTGGCCTACTCCTTGTTACGTGACGTCACTGCCGCTCGACGCCGCGCTCGTGCAGCGTGCCGCCACCCGCCCGCACCTGCCGCCCACGCGCCGGGTGAGTGGCCTACTCCTTGTTACGTGACGTCACTGCCGCTCGACGCCGCGCTCGTGCAGCGTGCCGCCACCCGCCCGCACCTGCCGCCCACGCGCCGGGTGAGTGGCCTACTCCTTGTTACGTGACGTCACTGCCGCTCGACGCCGCGCTCGTGCAGCGTGCCGCCACCCGCCCGCACCTGCCGCCCACGCGCCGGGTGAGTGGCCTACTCCTTGTTACGTGACGTCACTGCCGCTCGACGCCGCGCTCGTGCAGCGTGCCGCCACCCGCCCGCACCTGCCGCCCACGCGCCGGGTGAGTGGCCTACTCCTTGTTACGTGACGTCACTGCCACTCGACGCCGCGCTCGTGCAGCGTGCCGCCACCCGCCCGCACCTGCCGCCCACGCGCCGGGTGAGTGGCCTACTCCTTGTTACGTGACGTCACTGCCGCTCGACGCCGCGCTCGTGCAGCGTGCCGCCACCCGCCCGCACCTGCCGCCCACGCGCCGGGTGAGTGGCCTACTCCTTGTTACGTGACGTCACTGCCGCTCGACGCCGCAGCCGACGTGCAGCGTGTATTGTTATAGCTAAAAATCAATGAGATCGTATTCATACCCTATATCTCAGACCCCAACTCAGTTTCATAATTTAATAATATGTATATCAAATATTATCACATTCATTTACTATGTTCCTCCTAAATAGTAATTTAAATTCGGCTTATTTGGCATATTTTTGATTCAACAAACAATTTTGTAGTCTTCTTCTAATTCTCTCCGATCCTTCGAGCCGAAACACTTCAAAATTAAATAAATGTACTGTACAGCACAGATATCAAGAGCGCTATCGGGAAACCCGCACAAATATTTGATATTTCTAATGTACAGATGGCGATATTCGTATTCTGGTGCTACGGTCTCAAGTTTCTCCCTGCTGCAATATCAATACTGGTCCTGTACGGATTCACGTTGCGCAGTTTCTGCGAACAAATATCTGTGGCCACCAACAATGCGACCGGATGCTGGATCGTGTACCCTATCAATCTAGGACCGTATAACGAGACCCACGATCTGTCGCTTCGAAGCTTTCACGGATGGGGAGATGATTTCTATGATGGATTCTACTTAGCGCAACATGTCACTTTAATATTGGTTACTTCACATTTAAGTAAGTGTTTTTGTATATTTTTTTTTTATAACAGAGACGCGTTCAGATTAGGGAACGAGCATTCTTCATAATGAGAGGGAATGGACCGTAATATATAACACTGTACAGTTTTTTCTTTAAAGACATGTTTGCCATACTAATTTCCTTTGTGGTACTTACTTGAATTTCGGAAACAGATATTCAAAACTAGCTGTATATTTAATGAGCCTATTATATAGCACAAAATAGACAAAAGTTTACTAATAACTGACTTGAGCGCTTGAGGTAAATGCGGATGCAGCACTAATGTCGCGA
Source organism: Leucoma salicis (assembly GCA_948253155.1). Lineage (NCBI taxonomy): Eukaryota > Metazoa > Arthropoda > Insecta > Lepidoptera > Erebidae > Leucoma > Leucoma salicis. The sequence goes on from OX411812.1 coordinate 5,154,641, forward strand.
TTGCAATCGCCACAAGAAGCGAGATTCCATAGTAAAGCTTTTCATGAGAACTTTTTTTCTAGTAGTAGAGCCTTGTTTACCCCAGCATAAATGGGCTCGATCGGGGAAGTACCACCCTCTCCCAGAAGATCGCCTTGAAACAACAGTAGGCACTCCTTCTGTTGCGCGGGTGATGATTCTGTTATTGCTAGCGTCTATACGATACGGTAACCCCTTACCATCAGATGCGCCGTATACTTGTTTGCCACCCACATAACCCCCCGGCAAGAAACTCATGAGCCAATTTTTCAAATCCCCTAATTGTTAGTTTTATACGGTTCATTATAACTAAAGTAGAATGAAAGGTACTGCAGCCAACATACGTAATTATTATACTATTATAAAGCTGTAACAAAGCTATATCTGTACATTTAAGATATTTAAGACATGATGCTATTAAGGAGTCTCTGAACACAAAAAAAAATTGACTGGTTTTCTGTTCTAGTAGTTTTTATGCGTGATGCATAAAAACTACTTAACGGATTTTGATGGAAATGTTGGTTTGGTAGCCCTTGATTAAACTTACAAAATGGTATAATTATATGTTATCGCGCTACTATAAAGGGATCCTGAGACATAACCAAAAAACTAGCTTTTGGCGGAGCGAGCGGACTTACAAACAAACGGATAAACACAAACATTCTTAAAAATATATTGTTTTGTGTTCAGATGCCAAAAATAATGGCTTATTGCCCATAACATTATTTTTTTCTCGAATATCTTAAATGTACAGACAGAGCATAGCTGTTACAGCTGTAAAATATTACAGATGCGCCTTTATTTGCAGTTGTAATATCGCTCTCGTTTGTTCACCGACAATCTTCTGTATGGCAGAAGAGCTTCTGGACTAACAGGGTGTGGTCGGTTACTGTACCCATTTTGTAAGTACATGACGTGTCGTAATTCATAGACTTTACTGAAACATTTTATTTATGTCAACCCTATTTTATATCCTTTCCTGAAAAGTACTAAGTTTCTAGTTTTCTAGACGCAGCCAACAAATTCCCACTATCTTCCCATTCTAAACCGCGGGCGTCGTGTCGAATGTCGTAGACTACGGCAAGTATGACTATGAGCACTTATCACTTAATGTATTACTAACTGGCAGTAGATTTGGATACGAAGTTGGGTTACTAGCCTGTTAACAGGCCCGAGCGGGTCAGTACACCGTCTGTCGTGTAACCGGGGTGTTTTGGTTGTAACGGGAGATGGCGGTCCATTCATTCATATCCCATCAAATGAAATGCTGTGCAGCGGCTTGGCAGTATTCATAGTAATCCAGAAAAAATATAATTTAGGTGGGTTTGTGCGCAATTTGGTATACATATAACTTGGCTAAAAACAGAATATTGGTTAACCCGGTAACGATTTCCTTTGTGATGATATGCCCAAACGACTATAGACCAAATTGTCAAAGACTAGTCAAAGACTAGGACCGGTGCTGAAATGACATGGACATTAGACATGATTTTCGCCTTGTCCATGTTAATTTTGAGACCCACTAGTCGGGAAACCCTGCTGAGATCATTGGGCATGGTGCCAAGGTCCTCCAGCGATTCTGCCATGACTACGATGTCGTCGGCATATCGAAGTTGAGTGATGTATTCGCCATTGATGTTAATGCCGAATCCGGTCCAGTCCAGGAGCTTGAAGACATCTCTTCCAATGCAGCGGTGAAGAGTTTCGGGGACATAACGTCTCCCTGTCTAACACCTCTCTGCAGTTGGATCGGTTTCGTACTCCTGTCCTGAACACGGACTGACATGGTGGCGTTTCTATACAAACACTCCAGCACTTCGATGTACCGATAGTCAATTTAGCACCGCCCAAGTTTCGATCGAATCGAAAGCTTTCTCATAGTCCACAAATGCCAGACACAGAGGCGGATTGTATTCCTCGGTTTTATGTATAATCTGGCGTAGCGTGTGGATGTGGTCTATGGTACTATAGCCTTTTCGGATACCGGCTTGTTCGGGAGGCTGGAAGTCGTCAAGCCTGCGCGTGATTCGATTTGTAATGACCCTCGAGAACAACTTATAGACGTGGCTCAAGAGCGAGATGGGTATATAGTTCTTCAAGAGGATTCAGTCACCTTTTTGAAGAACAGCACCACCATGCTTCTGGTCCACGGCTCTGGAACGTCGCCCCCGAGAAAGACGGATTAAACAGCCTCTGAAGAGCTTTTAAGACCGGCTTTCCGCCTGCTCTCAGAATCTCTGTGGTGATACCGTTGTCTCCCGGTGCCTTTCCGTTCTTTAGTTGTTTGAGAGCCATTCTGATCTCGTACAAGCTGACGTCCGGGATATCTTCGGTAAAGTGCCGAGTTAGCTTGGATCTGGGATCTTGGACCAAGCCGACAACAGGACTGGGATCTGTTCAACTGTCCATAGAACTGGTGGTCCTCTCTCAAGATCTCATCTCGGGATGAAATGACAGTGCCGTCGTGGATCCTCAGCTTAGTCAACTGGCTTTGGCCGACAGACAGATCGCTCGCTAATTCGCACTCATCTAGACAGCGATTTTGTAGTTCGAGTTGAAAGCTCTCGGGGTTCTCGTATTGGACAGGTGTTGGTCGGAGCGTAAACTTCATCAAGCGTGACCTCTCGACTTTCGTGCTAATATTCAAGATGCCCCTGACTAGTCGGTGATTACTCCCAGATTTAATCCTGCTGATCACTGAGACATCATTGAATATGTGTCGTTTGTCTGACAAGATGAAGTCAATCTCGTTTTTAACTGAACCATCAGGGCTTATCCAGGTCCATTTCCGCTGGGACTGCTTCCTGAAGAAGGAATTCATCATGTAGAGGCCTTCCTTCTCCAGAAAATCAGCCAGCATGTGGCCCCTGCGATTCCTCTGCCCGAAAACATAGTGCCCCACTTTCAGCTCATCGTCTGTCCTTTTGCCTAGTTTCGCGTTAAAGTCTCCCATAACCACCGTGAAGTAGGTTTTAGATGAGCGGATGGCCTTCGAGATATCCTCATAATATAGGGCCTCCACCTCGTCGTCGGAGTGTGTCGAGGTCGGTGCGTAAACCTGTATAACTTTCAACGAATCCATCCATCCATCCATCCATCAGCCTTTCAACGTCCACTGCTGGACATAGGCCTCCCCAAGACCACAACGAACCCGGTCCCGTCATGGGGGATAATGCCGTAATCGCCACGCTTGGCAGGCGGGTTGGCGATCGCAGTGGATGTTGTTAATACTCGAGAGAGTGCTGCTGCCCACTCCCTCGGTATTCCCCCAGTCGGCTCTTACGACTCCCGTGGGTAGAGAGGGGTGGGACAATTCTAAAGCCGGCCCCACACGGCTAACTACTCTACTAACTTTCAACGAATACCGTTTGGTTATTCTGAGTATAAAGTACGCTACCCTACTCGACACACTCTCAATCCTCTCCACGTTGCCTACGAGAGAACGATAAACCTGACACCTCCTTGGGACTGGTGGTCGCCCTCCCGGTGGAAGAGCAAGTTCCCGGACTGGAGGATTGTCGTGCCCTCACCCTCTCTTCGGAATTCTGACAACCCTATAATGTCCCAACGAATCTTGCTCAATTCCTTTTCCAGCTCGGTGATTCTCTCGTCGGTCCGAAGTATCCGAACGTTGTGCGTTACCAGGGCCAGAGGTCGTTGTTTTTGGTAGCCTTTCCGCAACCGGAGATTCTTCGCACCCCCTGCTCCGCCGTTACCGGGCCCGCTACCGTTAGGCCACGGAATAGCGGAGCTACCGTGACCGTGTTAAATTGTGTGCTCGTCATGGGGGATAATGCCGTAATCGCCACACTTGGCAGGCGGGTTGGCGATCGCAGTGGATGTTGTTAATACTCAAGGGAGTGCTGCTGCCCGCTCCCCCGGTATTCCCTCAGTCGGCTCTTACGACTCCCGTGGGTAGAGGGGTGGGACAATAAAAAAGCCGGCCCCACACGGCTAGTAAATAATAAAAAGAAAATAGAATAGAAATAACTATTTTAAATGGACAGACCTTAAAATAAAATATAGCTTTCAGAAGCCCGCGTGACTGACAAATTTCGATTGGGCCAACGTAATCTTCGGATTCCTCTCATTCCAAGACCTGTGCCCAACAGTAGGTACATTGATAAAAAAAGTTATACGTACACGAGCTATTTTGTTTTTTAGGATTATAATGCAAGCAGCGTTCAGCGCAATAATGTTGAGCAGTAAGTACGGCTACTGCGATAAATGGGAAGTGTGTTCCCTGCGGTACCGCGTGCCGTGGCCACTGGGCTTAGGGTACGTCGCCTCGCTGCTCATTGTGTTCGCCTTGAACGAGTTTATCAAGTGGCAGGAGATTAAGTAAGTGAAATGGATGTAGTAATACTATTTTTAAATAATTTTCATCGCTTTTACCGCTGATTTAGAGTAAGCTATAAAAAGCAAAGTTTAGAGGTAAATGTAATTTTTATGTACCTAGCTGATATTTTTAGACGATTCAAAACAAATAAATAATACAATCATTCTTATCGTAATTTAACATAAAAACAGGCTTCAAATAAGCTCCAGAACCCGTTATTAGATCATCACCCATCATCATAAATATCACCATATTTATATTTTTTTTTTATTAAGGCGGGAAAAAATTTTGCTAACGTCGTTTTCCTAACGGTCGTTCGGGGCAACAAACAGGGTAGTGTGAGGCCCTCACCCACTACAGAAACCCGCCGCGTTCCGTCTCTCCGCCTTTATTGGCGGGCCACCGGAACCATATTACATTCCTTCAGTGGTATGAACCTACCCTAACAAATCTAAAAAATTACGCAAATCTAGAAATCAAGGATAAAATAGTGTACCTACATACATACAAAAAAAAAGATATAGGGCCAAACATATAACCTTTTATTGAATACTGATAACATAAGATGATGCCGTGTGGGGCCGGCTTTAGAATTGTCCCACCCCTCTCCACCCATGGGAGTCATAAGAGCCGACTGAGGGAATACCGTGGGAGTGGGCAGCAGCACTTCCTCGAGTATTAAAAACATCCACTGCGATAGCCAACCCGCCTGCCAAGCGTGGCGATTACGGCACTATCCCCCATTACGAGCGTAACACATGTTGTGGCGTACTCTTGGGGAGGCCTATGTCCAGCAGTGGACTTCGAAAGGCTGATGGATGGATGGATGGAAACTAGCTGATACCCGCTACTTTAATTTATTTTCTAAATTCGTCACATAATTTACCCGCGATTTAAAAAAATCCTGTCAAATATAAAATGAAATTTAACATTCTTAATTCAAAAAAGTCTAAATATGTGTGTTTCTATATCTAAATTAGAAACCTACCAAACCACCCCCTCCTTCCCTACCTACTATTTAACTGACTACTTCCTCATCTCCTCTATATCATCATTCCTCTTCATGTCCTACATCTTTTCTTGGGGTGGATTACTCGCGAAGGTTGCCTTTGGTCTATAGGCTTCCACGCCAACCACTCAGGGGGTGGCAAACTTTTCGTCTTACTCACCATCAAGCCGTACAGCCTAGTATAATAAATAAATATTCACTGACATTTTCACATAACGTCCTCTGTGGGCCTAGCCAAGTTGCATTCTGTGATCGCTAATGCTAATAGAAAACTATTTAAATGTATGGGAATTTGACATCTTTAACCATAGATAAAGAACCTATATTTATCTAAGGCTTTAACAATATCTATAACGCTAAGTCACGTTAGAGATGTCAAATTTCCATACATTTTAATAGTTTTCTATTAGCGTTAGCGATCATAGAATGCAACTTGGCTAGACTCTCTGTTCCCAAACTAAGCTTAACGCTTGTGAAATGGGTACCAGATATAATACACATATATTACTTTTTTTTTGTAAATACATACATATATAATAGATAGAAAACACCCACACGCAGTACAAAATATGTCTGTGTTCATTACACAAATAATTGTCCTGAGTGGGAATCGAACCCACGACCTCGTGCACGGAAGTCGGTTACACTACCGACTACTCCACGAGGCTCGTCAGTTTTGTGTTATAAACAATTTATGTACAAACAAACACATAGCATCACGCCTGTATTCCCTGAAGAGGTAGGCAGAGGTGTATTACACAATCCACGATTCACCAGCTATGTTTAAGTCCCACGTACGGGAGCGAGCCTATTGCTGTACCGGGCACATTTCCAAACTCCGAGCGGCTACTGAGAATTTTTCTTTTTACGAGAAAGCTTAATAATACTGCGGACCCGGGAATCGAACCCGAAACCTCATGATCAGCAGTCACTTACACTATCTCTGCACCACAGAGGCAGTTGATGTATAAAACAGAGAAGATCCACAATTAGGCACTAATAGTATCCACTATAAATGAGTGCAGAATACGCTTTCCTGCACTCATTTCGTTTAGTATTGTTTTCCGCAACGTATCTATAACTTTTAAAGATTCGTGAACTGTACACATATTTAAAGTAACATGGTCTTTTTTCGCGTATATATTAGGTGAAGTTGAAAGTTGTCCAGTGACTACGGCTGCTGCAACGCAGTTGAAACGTCGGGCTAAAGGTAGTTAATAATTTCACCTAATTTATACGCGAAAAAAGATCGTTTATGTTACTTTAAATAACGTATCAATATGCCTAATAATACCAAAATCTCTTTTGAAAAGCTCGTTGACTGTCTCTTTTTCTCTCGTTCTTTCTGAATAGTGTCATTAAGCTCAAGCACGCAGTTAAGTTGTTATTATTTTATAAAATCATACATACATATTGTCTTTTTCTCGTAGGGGTAGGCAGAGACCACTTCTCTCCAGTTGCTACGATCCTGACACGCATCTTTCGCTTCATCTTCTTTCATTAGCGCTTTCATGCATGCTCGTTGGTTTCGAGTACTCTTAACCTGGCCTTCCTTAAGAACGTCTCCGATCTGGTCAAAATACGTTGCATCCGATAGGTGGAGTGGATCGTAAAGACAATTGTGATGTGGAGATTGGGTATGGCCTTTGGTCAGTGCGATAGCTTAGTGACTTAGAGCACTTCCCCGGATTGGAAGGGACGCAGTTCGAATCCCATTCGCACTAAATTTCTCTTTTTCCACATTCACAATAATTTGTAACCTAAATTATAAGTCTTTAAAAAAACTATTAAACTAATGCCAAGTGAAATATTATAGAAATCGGAATATCTAAAATAAGTCTTTAAAAAAACTATTAAGTTTAATAGTTTTTTGTTTTACCAACTCTTTAACTAGTAAACATAACTAAAATTAATTACTTAATCAACTTTTAGCATGATGTTACTTTAATATTTAATACCCACATCAATAATTACCATAGCAACGGTTTACATGTTACTGGTGACAGTTGGTGTTATTGAGATGATGAGTGTAGAATTCTGAATAGCAGATAAAAATATATATTTTGGATATGAGTTTCGTAAAATCCTTTCTTAGTGAGCGTCTACGTCATGAAAGGAGCATCTATGCAAAATTTCAAGTCAATCGGACGTACGGTTTCGAAAATATCGTGATGAGTCAGTAAGTGGTAAATAGCTTATATATATATAGATAAGGGTAAAAGATAATGAAGCTTGCTGAACCGATGGCGGTGCCGCAGACTGGAATGCAATCAATAATGCCGTAGATTTTAAGGGTGTATGAAGACAATTATGTTGCGGACATTGATATTAAAAAGTAAAGATACGGCCGTCCGAACAATTGCCTTGCACGTTCGCCATACAGAAAAATTAACGCCATCTATTTGAACTACTCATAACTACTCTGTGTTCGGCATAGGCTGCGCGTAGACGTAACCTTATAAAGGGGGAGGGGGGGGGTTTCGTGGAGTATTTTAACTTAAAATCTTGGTGGGTCATCTTATTTTCTTCAACATGAATTTGGTGGGAGGTTGGATATTAAATGACGAAATATGTAAAGCTATTCAAAAACTTCTGCTTCCGATTCATTAACTCAAGCTAAACGTTGTTCTTCCGCAGGGCAGATGCGCGAAACCAGCGACGGGCGCGTTTGGACTTCGGTACAAAACTCGGGATGAACTCTCCTTTCTAGTCAATTTAATTTATTATAACGTAATCAATTATTTTAAGAGAAATATAACATGTACTTACGTACGTCTTTTGTACTTACTTTATCTATGACATTTTGATGTTTTTAAATAAATTTTCTTACTTGTTTTGTGAATTGATTTTGTTTATTTATTTAGTCCTTTGCTTGCGAAACAATTTATGTAACTCTTAAGGATTTAATTATGTTTGTCTGTCGCTTTGTAACTTTTGTCTTCGCCCTAAATAGCCTTACAACTGTGCCTTTTCTTCCAATAATTTTTCATCAGAGGAATTGTTTTATATTTATAGGATAAACCTAAAATACTGAACTGACAATGAGTACAACATGGTTAACACTTTAGGTCTAGTTAGATGTATACCAGCATACGAAGATACTCCATGCGGAGCCCTTGACCATGACCGTCAGGGGATTTACCTCGTGACGTGACATAGATTTTATAACTTGGTCTATATCAGTAGATTTAAAATGTAACCCTATTACCCTGCCTGGCTCAGCATTGAGCACTGGTAGCGAGACTTTATATAAAATTGTTCTTCAAAGTGGTTAGCTGGCTACTGGCTCACTCATACCACCTATGTTCACAAGAATAACCGACCTGCAACATAAAACTTCCCGTATTCTTCCAAAAAGCTCGAAAATCTAAAATAAATCGCGAATGTTGAGAGGCCAGAATATGCATTTTAATTAATTTGATCCTCTGATTAACACGATCATCCTGCATATATGTAGATGTAAGCTTACGTAGCGAGAGCAATAATGATTTGACTAAGCTTTGTCAAAATATGCAATTTTAGTCCGACCTCGTAAACTATGGTGGTTTTTGCCCGTCGTCAAAATTATCTGTGCACGCAACTACATATCAAAATATGTTATGCGAAGCCGGGAATAGGGAAGTCAACAGTAATGCACAAAGAATCGCTGTTCCAAATGCCTCTGTTTGATGTAGCAAAATGAATAGACAATCTGAAAACAATAGTTTTATTTAAAACTAAATTATGAAAATTTGTGATGCTCATTAAATGTCGAGTCCTAGATTTGTAGCTTCATTCACGCTAAAGTCGAGTGTAATGGGAGTGTTGCTACATTCTACAAATTCCCTGCTAATATAGGTTACACATTTAGTATGATGTATGTAATCGCCACCAATTCTTGTAATATTCTTTAAACAAAACTCGAAACATTTTAAATCCGCGCGGTGCTCATTCAGATGACCATCGACACTACATTATACATAATTTAATTTTGTATGGTTAATAACATTATTTCATATCTTCTCATTATTACTAAATTAAGGTTAGTCTGTAAACGCTTGTACTTATAGGTACGTAAATAATATTCCTATCACTAGGAGTCATCAGGTAAATCTAAAATTTCTTGAACAAATGATGCAACATCCGTTTCCCTCTGGCTGTGTTCCTGACAGAATGGATGTGTGAGCAGGGCGTCATAGTTAGGTCTCTGTTTGTAATCTTTCTGTAGACATTTCACAATCAAATCCTCGAATTCCGCGGAAAAGACTCCGTTTGGTAGTCTCGGTGGGTCGTCCTTAACCACTTGCTTCAATTGCTCGAAAGGCGTGCCCCACGTGTTATAAGGGAAAGTACCGGTTGCCAGTTCAATCATAGAAATACCGAGCGACCACACATCGCTACGGATGTCGTACTGTCCCGGGTTGCCACTTGGATCAATCCGCTCTGGCGCCATATATGGCTTACAGCCGGCGTCGATAGTTTTTGCAACGGAGTCTACCAAGTACCCAGAGATACCAAAGTCACACATCTTCACCTCGCCTTTCCTATTGATCAGAATGTTAGACGGTTTAACGTCTCTGTGAATGACTCTGAGTTTAGAATATAAGTAATGTAATGCGCTAACGACAGAGAACGCGATCTTCCCAAGGATATTCTCAGGTATGGTGCGGTTGTTCTTGTATACTTTTGTGTAGAATTTGTCGAGACTCATGTCCATTACTTCCATGCAGATCCAGACATCGCCTTCGCGGAACATGGCGCCATAGAAGTGCACTGTATAGGGGCACGCGCTAGCTCGCATCGATACGTCCAGGTCCATCAGCAGACGCTTCAGTTCCAAAGACTGGCTGTTAAACGTTGCTGTGATTCTCTGAAATGAAACATTCATCAAACCGTCAGAATAGAAATGCCAATGTGCAATTCTATTCAAAACCATTTGTTGCCTTAACAATGAATTAAAGCTGCCAATTGAGCTATAATTTAGTTAGTATTATTGCGTGGACCTCAATAGCTGTTCATTTTACAATAACAATCTGTTCCAAATCATGATAATCCAAGGGTCATTTATAAAGTACCTACCATTGACAAAAAGGGGGTGAGGGGTGTCACTTGGACAATAGGGACAGGCAGTGGCTCTAAAGAAACTAGACGATCGCAGTTTACTTCAACTACTTTAAGCGCAATGAATATCTATGGGTAATTCTCATTTTCGAATAAACGTGGGCGTATCACTTTTATTAAGCGTCAAAAATGTCACAACCAGAGATATACGTTCGTTCGCGCATCACGCAAAAACTACTGAACGGATTTTGATGCAACTTTATTTATTTGGTAGCTTTTGGTTAGACTTAAAAACTGGTACACATTTTATCCCGCTAATATATCGGGAACCTGAGATATAACCTAAAAACTAGCTTTTGACTGCGCGGGCAAAGGCTGCGATATTTTTTTGTCACATCCATGGATGAGTTTACACTAGTCATATCTCAAAAATGTGCGGAAAACCAAATCCAAATGAACATAGAAAACCAAGTTGTACCCCACCAACCCAGCAGTCAGTTTATATTCATATCAGTGCCATAACTCTTATGCCGCGTTCCTGTTACGTAGTGACGATAGATTTATTGTTGGACGACTGTCATCTTTAGCTGTTACCATAATTATAACGACAGTTTGTCGTCATTGTGTCGTTCCATTTTTTATCGTTTTCTATCGTAGGGTCATTTAGCCGGTTTCCCGTCCAGGTCCTGTTTTCGTCCACTAGCGCGCGCCTCGTGAAACATTTACGTAGATTCTAATCATAAAAATAGTAAACCGCGCAAATTTGGACTCGTTGCGTACCTTAATATCAAATCTGCACGTCTACCAACTTAGAATAGTTTTTAACAAGTCATAACTCGAATAAAAGCTTCTTCAATCTGGCGGCTTACTTCTAAGCTACGAAAACGTCACATTACAGTTTGAAAAATAGTGATGCAAGCTAACTGCGCAGATTTTTTAAAATTGTTTTTAGAATGTATTTCTTATGTTTAGGGCATTAATGACTAAGTTGATACACAAAGAACACACTAAAATGTGTGTTTCTTACTCATTTAACAAATTACTTACAAAATCTAGGCGGACAATAACTGAATTACCTATTTCGCAAAACATTCAGTTTTCGTCCGCGTGGGCGAAAACACAAAAATACAAGTAAAGTTTGACTAGTCGTTTAAAATAAGGAATGCGAAGAAATTCTGTTGAAATCTTTATAGAATGATCTTTGATGGTTATTTAGTCTGATATTTAGTTTTCATCCGCTAATTTAGCAGTATTGCATGCATAAAACATAAATGATATTATGAACGAAAACTAAAAAATGCGCTGAAAATTGCTTTGTTTCCGCCCATATACTTTAATGTAAGTAGATGAAAAGTAATACTGGGTAAGTATTTAGTTTACGTCTGTTACAAACAAATATTATACTCGTACTTGTATTAAACTAACACAAAATCATTAATTCAGGTTTGCTAAAATGAACTTTTAAAAATAGATAGTTCTAATAATTATCTTTAAATTTGCAGATTGTATTTATATAACTATTTTATTTTATTCTATTAAAACGTATTGAGAAGTATTTGAAAATAATTAAAAAGCATTCTTAATTTAGCAAGTACATATATTATATCCCTCTTTAAACACCGTGGACGAAAACTAGCCTATACAAGGTCGAAAACTAAGATTTTTGGACGAAAAGTAACGAAATCGGTACTTTCCACTAAAACTTTTTTTATAAAAAACATGTTGACTATTATTATTTGTTACTTAAATAAACTTAAAATAGACCATATTAGCTTCCAATATAAAATTGGTTTGTTAGAGCTCGGCAATTAGAACATATAATTTTTAAGCCCTTAAGCTGGCAACTCCGCTAAATGGACGAAAACCGGCTAAACTACCTATGTCGTTTCCAATTGGTTCTTGACGAAATTTTTATCGTGGCTGGACGCAGTCGCAGCAACGATATACGATTTGCTGTCATGATTAAATCGTAGGTACCGTTTTTTATGGTTTTACTACTGTCGTGCTAGCCTTTCCCATTGTCTCGATGATCTGCCACCACAGCAAAAACAAATCGTGGACTTTGATTGAGCCGTCATACAGGCCTGTATGTGAACAGCGTATTAACCCAACAATTATTTTCAAAATAGGTTTTCATGAAATATAAATTTTGAAACTCAAAAATGAAAACTACCCATACAAGTGGGGGGAGAGGTTAGTTATATTCGTAACGTGGTATTTACAGGGGGCAAAATTACGACGCCCTGTGGCGATAGATATGGAGAAATAGATAAATATCCACAAAAGCAGAATCTAGTTTGACAGCATTTATGAATTTCCATGAAGGTCTCCTTTTTTATTACAAATAGCTGTGAAAAAACAAAGCATTATACCACTTATTGTAGTCTCTAGTTTAACCTCTAACAATAAATCTAAGATGTACACAGAAGGAAAGCAATCACGAGAAAACAAACTGAACAGTCAGTTTAGTGATAAGCATGTCCTTTATTGTATGTGCAGATAGCTTTAGCTCTTTCACAGTGAGATTTGTGTACAAGCAATCTTACACCTAAAAAAATAATAGTGTTGTCAAAAACATTGCAAAAATAACTAAATATGCAGGAAATTAGATATCATTAAAATAGCCTACAAAGCAAAAACTAATTTGCATTTTACCCCAGGTCCTGTTGAGTGGCAGGATTGTCGCTTGTAAATACAAATATTAGAATGTATTACTGACTATTACAATAACTTGTGATATGTAACATGATTATGAGACCTAGAATTGGTTAGTTGTTAAGTGACTGACTAACCAAACAATAACCTGTGTCGTATGGGGATAATACTTAATAAGCAGTCTAATTTCAAAACAAATTACATTTTAAAAATTTAAGTTATTAATCCTAGTAATGCTCCTTGGTTCTCAAAGAATGAGGAGGTTCATGACTATCTTGAAGTGCCAACAGTTACCATGATAATAATAAGAAAAATATAAAGAACTTCTATCTCTTTATCAGAACCCACTCATTGCAGAATTGCTTGATACTCCAAATATGGTCAGGAGGTTAAGACGTAAGCAAATAATTTAATTGGGAGGTGTGGCAATGGCCACCCCACCAAAATGTAATTTACGCCTAGAGAACTCGCTTATGGTCTGACAACCGATCGCAAGTAGAATAAAAAACAAAAATTAATCTTAGTAAAGAGTATACAATATATATATTAGATACACAAGTCACATTCGCAAGAAGAATACTGTAAAGTATATATATATGTACCTTGACAGCCATAGTGGTATTACTGGGGATGTGCTTCATCTTTTCCACAATACCATAAGCACCACGACCCAAATCACATATTTTGACCAGGTCGTCAGCATGCACAGTAAACGTTTTGTCATCCACTGTTATTGTAGTCTGTTTGTCCAAATTTCCTGGAGGTTGCCTGTTTAGGAAATGAGTAGGATTTAGAGCCTGACAATATTAAATATTCTAAGAATACTTTTTATGTAATTTGAGACTTGCTAATATTTATTTACTAAATTACATGTTAGTATTAAAAATAATGCAAGCAAGTTTAAGTTTTTAATGTTGTTACCCGAGATTTTTTTAAAATCTGAATGATATATATGAAACGCTTATGTAGTAGGGTTGATAATCAATTTATACGTACACGACCTGTTCTTCCGGGAGATTGAGTTTAAAAGCTGGTGGTTTTTTCCTGGACATCTTAACAATTTCTTTTTACCTACCAATCAATTCAAAAATCACAGTCGTACTAAAGATTTTGCTAAATTCCACCTTGATAATCTTCAACAGTGATCCTACTCGTTTTAGTTTTGCAAACCAACAATATCACACTAACATATTTCGAAACAATATTGGCCGTGCAAAAGAACTTCCTAATCGTTTACAGAAGTTTATTTTGCGTTAATTAAATAACATGTACAAGTCGTACTCTACCAAAGGAATGTTGCACAGACTAATTAGTGGAATGTTGTTTTTGACATTTAAAACGTACGGTGTTACTACTGAAATAAATAAAGAAAATTCAAGCGCATTTATGTACCATAAAACCGGTCACTCACATTCGCACGAATACGCAAACCCACAAGTGTAGGACGATATTTGCAAATGATTATACAAAGTTTTCGCTGCATTCGCGGTTTTCCAAGCTGTGTCGGTTATTTTAACGGACATCAAAGCGCGCGAACCGCGATCCTTCGCGTAGTTTAGTCTCCCACACATTCGTGAGCGTGACATTCGTGTGACCAACACAGAAACATTTGTACAATGTACGAATGTTTGCGCGCATGTGAGTGACCGAAGTAAGACTCGATAATCTTATTCTTTTAGCTGGATGGACTCGGGTCTCCTCTTAGAAAAACAATTAGAACTATTTAGGCCTTAATTTAACACCACACAAATGTTGTGTTGAAGCCTAAATGTTTCGGAAGTAAAATAAGTAGATTCCCTCATGATGTTTTTCAGTGATAATATTAGAAAAAATACGGAGGTAATTTTGTAGTCTACAGGTACCTTGAGACGAACCACATTTTTTATTTTTGTGTGCCTTTAATGGACACGGGTCTCCTCTTAGGGCATATGTGCATTCGTATACAAATTTTCTATGAACATTTTAAAAGCAAATTGGAAATTCACGAATGACCGCTTGTGCACTGGTCCGTTAAAAAATGACGAGAAAAAAACATTTTTTTTAATGATTTTTTACTAATAAAACAGCAATTTTGTAGGTTTTTTGTGTAATTTTACGGCAATCCAGTTTATCAGATACGGCGGCCCAGGTTTTTGCAATAGCAACACTGATGCGAATATTGATCTGTATATTTCATCCTTCCACGGCTCAGACTACTAAAAACTGATTCAGTAGGAAAAATTCACCAATAGGTACAATAACACAAAACGAATTTAACGCACAAAGAACCGTACATTTATTACGATGGCTACTTCAAATCATATTTTTACAAATCACGAATGCGATCCCAATTTGAACGAGTGCACAAATCATAGATAAATAACTATACTGAGACTTACACCTTAGATAAAGGCTAATATCCTCCGTCTAAGATAAAGGCTATCCTTTATCTAAGACTAAAGCGCCTTACGCACCTTCCATCCCCGCTGTACGTCCGCTCGAGGCCGCGGTGCTGGATGTAGCATACGCACCATCGTGCGGGTGCGAGCATCCAGCGTGAGGGCTGTCCACTTAAAAAATATATCGATAATTATATACGATTTAAAAATCAAATCCCAGTATCGATATTTGTTGATATATCGCTTGAAGAACATCGATATTTTTTGCAATATCGAATACTATCCATAAAAATTTAACGTTAGATACTTTCTCCAGTCAAACGCAAAAAGCTAGCTACTGTATTTGATTTCGTATGTGTGAATGTAGAATCAGAGATCAGAATTTCATAGCTACACGAGTTGTGTACCTAATGATAGAGGTTTTATATGCATGTAACTTGAATAGAACTGTACTACTAAGATAGTAGTGAGATGACTGTGATGAGTTATATTATATATTAGTAAGTAAAACGACGCGTCACTCAGGACATTAAGTATGAATTTTTTGTCGAAATTAGCAGTCGAAAGCAGTTGTCACGATTGCTGAATTCGCAATACATCTGAACGGTATCCAGGAGATGCAGGTTAAATCCTGCTCGTGACTGTTATTGATTTCACATTTTCCAATTTGTGTTTAATATCATAGTTATCTTTTAAAATTATTCCAGTTGTCATATGTCAAACTATTGCTATCTCGGTAATGCATACGCTGAGAACGTGTCTATAATATCCTCTGTCTACAATCAGGATAAATAATTTAGCTGCTCACTGACAAATGTCTTACCTGTTAATTATGTTTTTTAACGTTTTGTTTTTATTGTAATTATTAGTCCGATATATTTTTTAATAGATTTGGCAAAACATAAAAAGAAATGATGTTTCTATAAATAAATATATCGATTAATCGAACAAAATAAATAATTTTCAAAACATCAATCAATCACCATCAATTCGATATATAGTATGGTCAACATCGAATAAGTTCGATAATATATCGATATTTAGTGAATACCCTAGCGCTAAATGTAATCGATGAATAAACTGAGCGCACATGTTTTAGGTACATATTTACATGTTTAAAATGCCACCAGTTTTATTAAAACGACAATAAATGGGAGTTGTTGTTGACAACACCAGAAGAGAGGAAAAAAATAAGAGATTTTATATATTTTTTTTTTTGTTTATGTTGTAGTTCGCGCAGGAGACATTTCACAGACAATTGTAGCACTTGTATCTTTCAATAAATCTAGTTATTTTTTGCTATCCTATATTTGTCGCAAGCTCTAAATCCTGAATCAATCTGCTGGACAACAAGCATAAGCGCCTTCTATTTTGTTATATGTCCCGCCAAGTACATGCACGATGCACGACGAAAACGACAGTGAATAGTTTCAACAGTTTCAAATTATTGACGTAATAATTATTATTAATCGCTTGCTGGACTTGCACGACCCATTTTGCATCCGACAAGCACCCCCACCACTGCAAACGTCGTGCAGATCTAGCGAGCAAGATCTCTAGTTCTCATATATATTGAATGTACTCTGTGATCTAGGCATGTCGATTCACTTTAAAAAATATCGATCTCCGATTCGATTCAAATCGGACATACTAGAATCGATTCTTGTTTAAATCGAGCATTAAAAGATCGCTTTTCAATTAATTGCGCCAATTTCAAACATACCTGACTAATTGCATAATATAGACACAGGAAATTATTGATGACCATTTACCGCAAATACCAGTAATTGGATAGAAGTATTATTAAATTAATAAACATAATATCAGAGGAGAGGTGGATATGGTGGTTAGAGGTGGAGATCAAACCCAGGATCTTTTGCTCAGCAGTAGTGTTATGAGATTTTATGCTAGCATTAAATCTCTATGTCTATCTCTATATCTATCTCTATATGCTAGCATAAAATCTCATACATTGAAAGCATAAAATTAAAAGTAGATATATTTTTAATTGTGTTTCTAAACGAATATTATGTGGGTTGAAATAAATAAACCAAAAAATTTGTAAAATCATATTACTGTGGGTAGATGAAGCCGTTGAAACAACATATCAGCTTTGGACGTCTACCCTCTACGTCCACACGTGATCATGATTCACAGAAGTATTCGTACCTCGGGATAGTATAAAAATCAAGTAAACGCGATTTATTTCAAAATATGTAAAATTCACGTAAATGTTAGAAAGTATTAATTTTCTATGTTTTAAAATATTTATAAGGTCTTTGTTTGACGCAAAATATTTTTTTAACGCAAGCAACGCCACGATTGGAAGCTCTAATTTACTACATGAGTCTATGATGCGTTCAAATTATCAACCAAGTACTACCAGTTGCTTTTACGCCCGACAACAGCAAAAATATACCGCAGCCAGTTTAGGAATATTATCTCGCTAGTTCCTTGAATTGATCGGTCCGATTCGGTAGGTTTATAGATCGATTCATTGAATCGTTGTAGGGTTCTAAATCGATCTGAAAAATCGGTTATATTACTCTAAATAATCGATATTTCAATTAATCGATTTCAAATCGATATGCCTACTGTGATCTCTAGCACGCACGATGCACGATCGGTTCGACGTACGTCTGCGCTATTCACTGTCCATCTCCACGACGTTCGAAGTGGTGTTGCTGGATGCAAAATGGGTCGTGCACGTCCAGCATCATCATCCATCCATCCATCCATCAGCCTTTCATCGTCCACTGCTGGACATAGGCCTCTCCAAAATGGGGGTTTTACCATAATCGCCACGCTTGACAGGCGGGTTGGCGATCGCAGTGGATGTTTTTAGTACACAGGGGAACGCTTCTGCCCAGTCACCCGGTAATTCCTTAGTCGGACTCCCATAGGAAGAGACGGGGTGGAGCTATTATTGGTGCCGGCCCCACACGGCAGCACGTCCAGTAAGCAATTAATAATAATTATTGACGTACGTCGAGACTATTCACTGTCGTTTTTTGTCGTGCATCGTGCATGTCCTTGGCGGGACGTACAGCAAGATGGATGGTGCGTAAGGCGTTTAAAACTTGCACAAACGCCATAGAGAAACTTATATGACAAACGCCCTTAGATTCGGATACATTATCAAAGAGCATATAACACTACGTTTATACATTATCATTATTTTAAACACAAAGTGAAAAATGTGAAATCGAAAATAACAGTCACGAGCAGGATTTGAACCTGCATCTTCTGGATACCGTCCAGATGCTTTACCAATTCAGCCATCCTGACAATTGCTCCTGACTGCTAATTTCGATAACACATTATACTTAACGTCTTTGGGTGACGCCTGCGCCATCTGTCGGAAAGTATTTTCATACATTATACCGACGATTTGGGTATTGTAATCTTTGGTTGCGAACTTCACTGTGGTATTGTATTACCGCGAACTGTTGTGAGTGTGGATTCTTGTCGATCACGCCGCAAAGTCGTCTCCAATTTCGCGCCGTGAATCGCGCACTAAATGTGGAGCCGCCATCACGAATTCACGATATTGCGATAGGGGTGACTGGGGACACTTGATCCCCATTTTGGTTTTTCATTAATATCTCTAAGGTTATTAAAGTTTTACAGAATATTTTTATATCTTTGCCTAGAAAATTTATCCTTCTATCCTTTTGCATCATTCGATTATGAAATGTATCTGTGTTAACCTGATTTTTTATTGTTTTTCCTGAATTTATGAAACTTAATATTTATTAACATATTTATTACCTTATAGGTACCTAAGTACTATAGTTTTCCTAATCCATAATATTACGTTTTTTTGCAGACGCTTTATGACAAAAAAAATCTTCTAATTTATTAATTAATTAATTTATTAAATATTATGTTTTGGTATGAAATCAACCTTAATCTTCGAATTTCTTAATCATATTCTTGCTACTTTTGTTTCCTTGTATACCTTTTCAACGTCATTAGAGGCACATTGAAGGACTTGGCTATGCTTTTTAAGCTATTATTACTACCTTTTAGGACAGCTTTGACTACTGGCTTTTATTTTGTCTATTGGTCGGAGTTTGTCAACCCTTCTTTTTGTATATTCTAGGCATTTTAAAATCTATAGTAAGTAAGAAAGCAAATACATATAATCTTGCAAGAATGTAGGGGATACTTGATCCCATAATCAAGTCTACCCGAATTTGCCATGATCAAGTGTACCCTGGACCGTTATTTCACAAAAAAATATTTTTCGAAATCAAAACAAAATGTTAATTAAAGAAAACACATCTCTACACACACTTTAATAAATCAGGTATAAGCAATTTTGTGTCCGTAAGGATTGAGGAGCCACTTCAGCCTTCAGCCAAATCATCGGCATATTTAGTAGGAAAGCAAATAATTTTGTAGGCCAAATCCTGAAATTTGTAGTAAAATATATTCAAAGATATACCAATGTAAAAATCCAAACATCTGAATGGAGGAGCCACCTAGAACACGACAAGTATTTACCTAATATTTTTGAAAATTTTCTATAATTTAGTAATAATTGTGTATAGTGCCTACTAAAGATCTGAGTCTAGTACTATTGATATTCAAGAATATACAATACTTTTAATGTGGCTCCTCAATTTATACATAGGCATTTTTATAGAAGTAATGGTAATAGAGGTAATAGGTAAAGTAATGGTATGGCAAAAAAACATTTAGTAGTGAGTGTGTGCATGTTATTTGGCTCCTCAATCCTGACGTTCAGCTTAATAAATAGTTGACTGTAGCTACCTCAGTTCACAACGTAATCAAAAACCAGAGACACTAACATTTAGTATAAATGTCTACTAAATAAATATGTATGGATCAACATTGTATATATTCGGTATCTAAAAAACAAAAAATAACTTTTCAGTACTCCTTAAGAATTCGCTTTTAAGGGTGACCATGTTATATGAATGAAACCAAGAGACTAGTTTCTGAAATTAAATTTTTAACAAATCGACATTATCGAAATTCTAAACAACTATTGTAATATATTTATATTTCTTTTGTCTATCTACACCTACTATTATAAAGCTGTAACAAAGCAGTGTCTGTACACTTAAGATATTTGAAAAAAAATTACTGTACTTAATAGGCTATATAGGCGTGTCTAAGCACAAAATTTTTTTTTTTAGAATTGTTGTTTGTTCGCGTATCCCGCAAAAACTATTGCAGGGATTTTGATGCATTTTTTTTATTTGATAGCGCTTGATTAGACTGAAAAACTGAAATACATTTTATCCCGCTACTATATCCGGAACCGGAGATATAATAAAAAAACTAGCTTTTGGCTGCGGCAAAGCCGCGGGTAAAGGCTAGTAAATAACTAATCATTATTTGATGAATTAGTGACTAAAGCAACAAAATCCTTATTATTTATTCGTTATTTTATAGTTTTTCGTTTTTTTTTTCCCGTCTCTTCCTATGGGAGTCGTAAAAGCTAACTAAGGGATTACCGGGGCACCGGGCAGCAGCGTTCCCCTGTGTACTAAAAACATCCACTGCGATCGCCAACCCGCCTGCCAAGCGTGGCGATTATGGTAAAATCCCCATTTTGGGGAGGCCTATGTCTAGCAGTGGACGATGAAAGGCTGATGGATGGTTGGATGATTATGATTTTCTTCAGAATCAGCCAATATTATAAAAACAAGACGTCAATACTATTTTATAAGCCCTATTCTATACAACAGAGCTAATACAAAGCTTTAAATGTATTCTCTTACTGCTCGTAAATATAGATCAGTCTTGCATAAATGGCTTAGTTTCTTAAACTATGAAGAAATGAAAAATTTATTAAAACATAATCTCGGCCACCAGACCTTCACATTTTAGACCTTCCAAAACCACACACACACACACACACACACACACACACACACACACACACACACACACACACACACACACGCGCGCGCGCGCGCGCGCGCGCGCGCGCGCGCGCGAGCACAACATATTTCTAACACAAACAACAATTTTTATTGTTATATAGTTATTTTATTCATGGACGCCCTTCAAAACAATTTGTTAGGAAATTATAGGATAGCTAATAACTTCGTAGATATTGATATTTTTTATAGTATGATTAAACGTGCAATTAGTATAAATTTATACAAAACATAAATGTTTTTCGTTCCAAATTTCGTCACAAGTATAAGTAGATAGAGGCAAATCTATTTACGGAAGCATCTCAAGACTTACTACTAAATGTTTAAAAAATTGCGTATTAATTGAATAACTGCTTCTTTGAATAATGACGAGTCATATATGTATGGTCTGAGGAGCCACATATAATATATGGTAACTTTTTTAGTTTTGATACTACTGAGCTCAGATTTTATCTTCTAATTACTCTCAAATGCTACAAAATCATACCAAATTTTGATAAATATTCATCTATCATATTCCTAGTTCTGACATGGCTCCTCAATCCAAACATTTAGATTGAGGTGCCACCTTTATGTTTATATAACTTTTGAAATATTATATTACAAAATCGCGGATCGATCCTACAATTTTTTTAAACTTACTACTAAATAAGTAAAATAATTTCATTAAGATACGAAAAGTGACTCCTCAATCCTTACGGACAGGCAATTTTAATTGTAATTCGTAATTTATTTATATGAATATCTTAAAATAACAATCAAAATATTTGAAAAAGAAGGAGTTGACCCGCTGTAAACAAAATTGCACCACTGCTTTGAAGTTGTCGATATTAAGCTTTCAAAATGATAGTTGTTCAATGACGATGGCAGTTAAGATCAGTGTGGCATGTTACGAATTTAAAAAGAAATTTTACTTTAGTAGTTATGGTCTAGGGATCAAGTGTCCTCAATCTCCTCTATTATTGACAGTGTAATACCCCATATCGTAGGATCGTGATAATAATATATCACAGAATTTCTAATGATTTTTCCAAAATTAAAGTAGCCTCAGTTACTCCTTGTAACAACAGCTATCTGCTTATGAAAGTCCCGTCCAAAATGGTCCAGCTGTACCGGAGATTAGACAGAACAAACAGACCGACAAAAATCTTTAAAAATTGGTAATTTGTTATAGGTAGCAGTATATCTGAGTAACTTACCTATATTATACTCTCGTATACATTTAGTAAAAAGTTGTTATTTAGACAATACAGACTTCAATTTTATTTATTTGTATAGACTGAGTATGAAAGAGATATATATAATATATATCTACACACATATTATGTGTGTATATACTATATAATATATAGGTATACCTACATAAAACATGTCATCATCATCACACGCTCTTGAGTAATATTGTTCTGTGATCACACGACTTCACTCTAGTAAATTCAATGGCATATTCTTAGAGAAAAGTAATCAATAAAGAAAAGTACCTAATCATTACTAAAAGGCATACTGATGAGATTATAATGTTATGTAATGTTTAGTGTAGGTACTCCACTTACAAGACTTGCGAAATTGGGATCCTAATATCGTGATAATATTGACCCGTGTAATATGTCCATTATCGAGAGGGATAAATCTATCAGGCATGCAGGTTTCCTCACAATGTTTTCCTTTACCAAGCAATGAGAATTTGTAGTCAAATAGGTTTGTCCGTATGGTGACGGACTAAGAATACAAGTGTCACTACCGCATCCCTTCCCGCGGGTGTCGTACAAGGCGACTAAGAGAAGTAAGCAATTATCACCCATTGTATTACCTACTGGTGGTAAGGCTGGATACCAAGTGGGAGTACCTACTCACTTGCTATCGGGTCGGTACAACCGTCTCCTGTGTGATCGATTATGAAGCACGTTAGTGTGTTGGCTGTAGCAGAAGATAGCCGTTTAATCTTTCATTTCATATCTGAGAAATGACGTGGTACGCGGCTTGACAATATTCTCTGTATAGTTGAGTCCATGAGTGACGGTTACCACTTACCATCAGGTGGGCCGTGGCTCGCCATCATTAGTAAAAAAAAAGTACATACCTACCAACATATTTTTGAAAAAAAATCTAGATGTGTAGATACTGTGACCTTGGCCTGGGGATTGGCCTTAATAGTCTTTGGAGTCGTTGGTTTTACCATTAGGTTCTCACTGATTAAAACAATTATAATGATAAACAACCATATAAGTAGGTACTCGTAGCTATAAGTAAATTAGTTGCGCAAAAAGTACACGCGCTAAGTTACGCTTCTTGAAAATTGGTTATGTTCCCCATACACACTATTTTATAGTTTTCTATTGATAGAGTTACATACGTCGCTGACTTATAAATTTTGCTGAATTTGACGGCACACAGCGAGTTTATTTTGTAAGGAACCTACCTATACCGGTAAAAATCATTTCTGCGATAACCTCTTCGACGGCTCGGCAGGATGTATCCATGAAGGGTTTCCACACATGGTTATGATAAGAAATTCTTTTATGTAAGTACTTAATTGAATATTTATTTCACATTGTTACTTTAAAATTAAACTATATAACGTTTGATTCTAGATCACAAGATTGTTAGTTTTTACTGTGATTTTTGCCGCTGCCAATAAGCGCCACAGGGCGGAGAGTTTGGAACACTGAGGTACTGTCACACAGTTCCAGTGGTCCGCCAATACAGGTGGAGAGACGGCACACGGCAGGTTTATTTAGTGGGTGATAACGCCACACTACCCTGTTCGTTGTCGCAAGTACATTTTTATCCTCCTTAACAAAAAAAAGGGCGGATGGCTTAGGGCTGCAGTTGAGCTTTAATTAGCCAGCATATCAACTGCTTCAAAAAATAATATTTAACTTGAAGATTATTTCCATTATATAAATACTATGCAGTACACTAATTACTTCTACTTAGACGAAAATCTGATAGCTCTTACTGCCTCTTTAGCCTTTTGTACAGCTTCTTCTTTTATTCTATGTTGCTTTTCTTTTTCAGCTAATCCAACAACAATGTCATGTTGTAAGGCATTCCTAACATTAGCCTTAGCAAAAAGTTTACCCAAAATATAATCATCATCATTATTACTCTCTACATTATGAATCTTACGCTTTTTGTGTTTCTTATTTTTAACTTTCTTAATGGCTACTAAATTCTCTACTTCATCTTCCATCTTATCGAAATGCTTTCTTTTGTGGAATGTTTTTATTTTTGTGCAAAGATCGATTTCTTCATTTATACTACTAGTTTCAACTTCGTTTTTGACTTTTTCTTTAGTATTTTCCTCAGAGTCTGATATTTCACCATCAGATTTATCACTTCTTTTATCGCACTCTTCTTCACAATTCTGTTCTGCATTACTTTCATTTGCACTCAAAACATGTTTAATTAAATTCTCCTCATAATCTTTTTTAACATGCATATTAACAATATCTAATTCTGATAAAACACTTTCAAAAGGGATATTGGTAACTTGATCATTAACTAAATTAATTTCAGGTACTTCAACTTCTGGAGGATTTAACAATAAATCTCGCCTTTTCTTATATTCTTTTCGTGGATCTTTTTTAACTGTGTCTTTTTTCCTATTATTCAAATTATAGGTTATTTTTTTACTAATTTCTCGAGCCATTTTTTTCATTTCTTCAATTTTATTTTTTGAGTTTGTGCCAACTTTTGCCTCATTTTTATTTTTGTTATGTAGATTTATTTTAGTATGTTTAAAAAGTGATGCTGTCTCAGTATCTCCCTCCAAATTTGGCTCTTCAAGAGTAAAAAGACCTTGAAGAGTACTAGTAGTTAGAACATTTTTTTGATTCGGATCTATTAATATTTTATTGCTTAAAATTTGTTTAAATATTTGTCTTTGATAAATTTTTTCTTCAATAGTTCCTGCTGACAGAAGTCTATAAACTGTAACATTTCTTAGTTGTCCTATACGCCAAGCCCTTTCTTTGGCTTGATCATCAGTAGCTGGATTCCAGTCAGGATCATAAATAATCACTCTGTCAGCTCCTGTTAGATTGATCCCTAAGCCACCAACTCTTGTTGTAGCAAGGAATACTAAATATTCCTGATTATCATTAAATGTTTTAATCATATTTTGCCGCTGTGCTACACTAACTGATCCATCCATTCTTAGATATTTGAAGCATTGTACTTGTAAATATTGTTCTAATAAACATAGCATTCCTCGAGACTGAGAGAATATCAAAGCTCTATGGCCTTGTTTCTGCCAAATTTTTAATAATGAATTTACCACCAGCATTTTGCCAGACCTTTTATAACTCCCAAATGTCTCTGCATCTACTTCTTCGCTTTCTTCATGAGCCTCATACAAGTATAGATCAGGGTGGTTACAGATCTTACGTAAAGTGGACAATGCTACTAGTATTCTGGCTCTTAATGGATCTCCATATCTACTTTCTTTGTCTAAAATACTCCTAACAGTATTGCTCATGAGATATCCCATATATAAATCTCGTTGTTCTTGTGTAAAAGCACAGAATAAAACTTGCTCATTTTTTTCTGGAAGCTTTATATTATTCTGAACTTCTGCTTTAGTTCTTCTCAACATGTATGGTGTAATAATTTTTTTTAAAGCTTTTGCTATCTCTAAAGCTGTAGCTTCTTGATATTCTGTGGCATTTGCATATCCTCCTTGTGTTATAGGTATAGCAAAATGGTCCATAAATGCTGCATAGCTGCCTAATAATCCTGGACTCATGAAGTCAAACAATGACCACAGTTCTTGCAAACTATTTTGCATAGGAGAGCCTGTAATGAGTATTTTGTGTGGTGTCTGAAATTTCTTAACCAGTCTACTAACTTGTGTGTCTGGATTTCTGATCTTGTGACCCTCATCTAGTATAATATAGTGCCATTTATGGGATATAAGATCATTGATATATTTTACCACACCAGCATATGTAATTAATAAAATTCCATGAGCGTTATGTAAATTCCTAATCAATTTATTATGATTACCAGCATGGGAGCCTGTATGGTGAAGAACAGCGACTCTTAAAGCTGGACACCAGAAGTGAAAATGGGAGACCCATTGATATATTACTGTTGCAGGAGCTACAATTATAGATGGGCCTAGACCACCCCATGTACCAGAGTCTGTGTGACACAAACCAGCTAAGAATGCTATAATTTGAATTGTTTTTCCTAAGCCCATTTCATCACCTAGTAAGCCACCAGACTCTACTTGATGCAGTTCCCACAGCCACTTCACTCCAATTCTTTGAAACTTATATAGTTGATGCCAGATATAGTTTGGCACAGAGAATCCATTTTGTAATTCATGTAATTCTTCTGCATTCTTGTTTCCTTCTATCACATATTGAATGTCTGCTGTTACACATTTACCTAAACAACCACCAGACCTTGCAGCTGATAAATTTTTCTTCCATGTTTCTATTCTTTCATTATATGAGTTAGTGTCACCATCATCTATAATTTTGTTTAAATTCTGCTTTAGTCTAGATGTGGAAGGAAGAGAACCGACCATCCCTTCGAAATTATCTTCATCTGAAGGAAGATAATCATCATCTGTGTCTTTCTCTGTGGAAGTGCTAGGTTTCGCATCAACCAAATCCCTGGATATATTTTTGATGGATTGATTTCCTTTAAGTGTAGATTGTTTCTTGCATATACGCTCAGCAGCAGATCTACTTTTTTCCGATATATTGTCTGTTTTATTTTTTTTAGTTTCACATTTCTGCTTGGCAAGAGCAAGTTGGCTTTCAAGATATTTATTTATATCTATCATTATTCCTACGGGATGTAGTTTATGAGACGAGCGCACGTTTCTATTTCTTTGTCAAAGTTTGGAGTTATAGAAAAGCAATTTTTGTAATTGAATTTGAAGCAAGTTCACACAAGTTATTATTGCCAAATTGTGAAATTGTTAGTCGGCAAGACGTCATTTAAATGTTTTGATTGGCAAAACATAACATAATCATATTCATACAATAGAAAATAGCTCAATTTTATTCAAAAATTATGTATAAACAAATAGTAATACGTATAACCAGAAATGTATAAATCACAGACTAGCAGTATAGTAAGACTTAGACAAGTAGTATAGTAGTCTGTGCAGACTAGGAAGGAATGGTATGGTAATACCTGGGCTAGGCCATGGGTAATGCTAATGGCTCAGACTCATTGAGCTCTAATATGGAGGAGGCGCCCTAATCTTCATATACCTAGTAAAAGCTACTTACTTCGGCTGTCGTCCGCCATCTTAATAGTTACGCCGCCAGCGTTGTGTTGACTGCATCCAACGTCTCCCTGTAGCTTTGACTAAATATTTGGTCTATCTGGTGGAAGTCCATATTACACTGCGCTGTCCGATACGTGGTCACCACTCTAGAACCTTTTTCCCCAACGGTTGTCAGTTCGTCGAGCGATATGGCCTGCCCATCGCCAATTCAGCATGCAAACTCGGCGGGCTATGTCGGATATTCACGTTCTACCTCCGTTATAAGAATTTGATCACGTAGAGAAACACGAAGACTGATGACTGATACCTTGATGCAAGATAAGTATTGCTTCTCCATAAATTGCCGTTCTGATCGATATCTCATCTGGTAAATAATAATAAGTTATATTTATTTTAGATCTATTTCTTTTAGCAATTGACATGCTCCGCTACTTTCTAAAGTACAAATTATTTGTGAATAAAGAAAAAGAGATTTTTAGTAGGGGCGGGAATCGAACCACGCATCTTTTCCAATCCGGGGAAGTGCTCTAAGCCACTGAGCTACCCTACTGACCCTTCGATCATCCCAAATTATTAATCACATTTGTCATATTTAATTAAATAATAGTACACAAGAATACAATAAAATTATCTTTTCTTTCTTTTCTGGGTCAAATAAGTAAAGAATTATCATCCTTCCAGCGTTGATTTAATTAATTTAATAAGAACTTTTTTTTTATTGCATTTAGTGGCAGACGAAACACGGATCTGATGGTAAATGTCAACCGTCGCTCATGGACTCAACTATACTGAGAGTATTGTCAAGCCGCTGCTCACCATTTCATTTCACCGATATATAATGAAAGAATAAACGGCTATCTCCTGCTACGACCAAAAAGCAACGATGTGCTTCATGGCCAGTCCCACGGGAGAGAGAGTACTATAAGTGGTGAAGTTAGCTATAGGACGAATACCCCGATCTTATAAATTTGAGTTGCAACCTACCATTTGGGATGGGAATATATCTTATTTAATTTTGTTTTACTCCTGGGTTTTATTTTGTAACCCTTAAACCCCAGGGAGGTGTCACAAGAGAGAGCAAATCAGTTTCTCTGAATTCTAGATTATGACTACAGCGGTAGTCATAATCTAAAATTGAGATTTACTTACAAAGTTGAAGTACAAGGACTTTAAAAGCTTTACTTACATGAACATTTAAATTCGCAATAAGGCAACACCGAAACAATTTTCAGTAATAGAAATTTAGCTAGAAAACGTGTTTTGCGAGTGTATCTTAGTAGCAATTATTAACTTAGAGTAAAAAAAAAAAAGCCCATTTTAAATCACTTTATAGCATTCAATAATTAAATTATTTCATTTTCGACTACATATGAATAAAATGTTATACCTGTATTTTTTCGCTCGCTGTAGCTTTTGTAGCATAGTACACTATTTTACAAGCAATATTACCACGTAGTATTTTTCTCAAAACACTGATTTAACACGTAAATAATTATAATGTAATGCCTGAATTTTTATACAAATGTTTGATTATATGTCAGCTGAATCGTGACAGACACAGCATTTTGACATCGTGACAATACCAAGAACTGGCGACAATGACAAAAATCTATGACTTTGTCTGTTTTTTGCACCAGTAAATTGTATCTTGTGTTCTCGCTCATACATGTCAGAGAATTTTATTCGCTCTGTCTAGATATATTTAGTCTGAGAGTCCAGTATACTGATCTGTCATTACTTTCATTTCATAATAAGTATTGGTTTTACACTGCAATAAACACAATTTCTTTACATTTGCCATGTTTGGGTATCTTTAATATATAATATTCAAAAATAATAATAATATTCCATAGTGCAAGTTGTTATATTTATGGAAGCTGTTGATCACGTGATATCACAGTGCTCGCAGTGTATATCAGAACAAAGCCATTATCTGTTGTATGTCAGCTGTCAATTAGGGATGCTGGAAGAACCAACAACTATCGATATATCGATGTTTTAAAAAATATTGATATATTAATTATCCTTTATTTTACAAATATTTAATTTGCGCTGTTTAGGTTCCAACCTGGCATCTAAATGTGTGCATAACGACTTACAAATTTAAATGAAGTTATCGTTATATTTTTTCTTTAAAGTTACTTTTATTAATTGCTTAAATGCTTACAATAAATCAATTCCTACTAATTTGAATGTTTGGCCCTGGGATTTGTTTATCGTTAGTGCGAAAGAATTTTTTACTGGAAATTGGAGCCTTTTGAAGGGTATAGGCAAATCAGTAGGAATCATGGGTATTCGTGGTATATGAGCTAATTCACCAGCTGCAGGGCCGGTGATAATCTTCGCTACTATTAAATTATCTTTTAGCTCCTTTATAAGAAGTCTCGTGCCATTACACATGTTGGGGCTTAAATTTCTGAGAAGCATTATCGGCGTGCCAACTTTTAACGACAGTTCATGAGGTGGTAGCCCAGCGGGGTTCAGAAAATTTAAAAATTCCTGGGGGTAGTGCACTGCGTCCTCGATGTTAGTGACGGTGTCTATGGATTTATAGTACTTTACTTATTTCGTTGACTGTTTCATTCCTGGGAGAAATTATTGCTCTACAAGACAGCCAAAATCAAAAAATCAAAATCATTTTGATGTAAGTTTTCGATGTCAGGATATATAGCATCTATCAGACTATCTAAATTATGGACTATTTGGCCTAGAGACTCATCCAAAGTAACTGCATAATCTTTGCCCAAATTTAAAGATGGAAAAATTCCTTCTCCAAGTTTCAGCAGCTGTTGTGGAAAATTGCTATGCGTATTTCCATGTAGATGAGCTCTCATATTGGTGCGCAAATTCAAATGTTGAACAGATGTCCAAAGTTGAGACGATTTTAAACATGCCTTCATAATATCTGCTCGCGTACCTCTGTTGACGACTGGAAGCGTTTGTCGGGAATCTCCAGCAAATACAAAAGTGATACCACCCATAGCATAAGCAGAGCTTCGGAGGTCTTTTAATGTACGGTCTACGGCCTCCACATGAGCTCTTTGACTCATGGTGCATTCATCCCATATTACCAACGACGCGTCTTGCAGTAACTTACCAAGAGGCCCATTTTTCCGAATAGAGCACGTAGACTGTTGATCTAAAGATACGGATAGCGGGAGTTTAAACGTAGAGTGAGCAGTTTTTCCTTCGTTCAAGAGAGTTGCAGCAATTCCTGACGAAGCAACTGCAATCGCTATCTTCCCTGATTGCCGTATAAATAATCTCCCCATGTTATTGTTCACGCTATCCACAATAGTCTCATAAGGCATGTCTTTGATCTGGTACTAATTTTGGCACATTGTCATTTACAAACGCTGTTAAATCATTTCTGTTATACTGTTGTACTATTGTGTCAATAGTATTATTCTGGGTACGAACGGGAGAAGGTAATCTAAAATCACTTAAATTTTTGTCGTTTAATTCTAGTAGTTTGTTTTCTATTTCAATTAATCCTTCATTATAAATGACTTCAGTGAAGGGTAAAGTCTTATCCTGATTTTGTTGTCTGATACGATGTCTAATATCTTCACAGAACTGATCTTTGAAAGTATCCCATAACTTCAATGGTTCCGATGGTTGACAAAATAAAAGTATGACTACGAACAACTGCCTTAGTTTTTTTGGACAATGTGATAACGAAGCTTCGCTTAGTGTTACCCCAATGGTCATCGTTTTCAAGTAAACCTCGGTCACGGCAAGCTGCTTGATACGTCTCTTTGACAATACCGTTTACAGTATTAAGGTATGCAAATGAGGTCGGACCGCGTACGTGGTGCAGTAGAATCCTAAGATAAAAACACTCTGATTGTGATGGATGTATCCCGTAGACTCTACGTAAAGCGGCATCTTTTTTTATCTCCGGATGTCCAACTATATCTTCACCACTCCTCCTTCTAGTGAATTTATTATTTGCCCATGTATAGTATTGCGGGACTTCATGATACAGAAGAGTTTTCGCGAATGCATCTTCATTACAGAGAGCAAAAAATGCCAGTAATGTGGTATTGCGTGGGTTTTGGACAACTTGATGAGCTGTCCCTGGTGTAAAATACACCCTTTGACCGTTCTCTAGATGAACGGCCAAATGCACTACAGTAGGATGCCGGTCGTGAATGAGGAAATTCAAATAAGCGCCAGACAGCTTCAGATAAATAAATAAATAAATATTCACGGACATTTTTCCCACAACGTCCTCTGGTCCCAAACTAAGCTTAACGCTTGTACTATGCGTACCAGATTACGGATATAAATACATATACTAAATTTTTTTGGAAATACATACATATAATAGATGGAAAACACCCAGACGCAGTACAAATATCTGTGTTCATCACACAAATAATTGTCCTTGTGCTTATGTACCTGCCATTTAAATAGTTTTCAACCTCATCGTGTGGGTTTCTAAGGCTAAAATTTGCCTGATCTGAACCTTTATTTATATACTTACATATATATTTAATGGTTTGGACAGAGTGGCAATACTCCACGTTTATATGAGCGTTAAAAGTCTTACATAGTAGCAATCCAATCCACCTATTATCTATCGTCACCATGTTGCCCCTGATTTGTAGCGTAGTGCTCCGACCGCCATTTCCTGTATCGCGCCTACGATAAACTGGATACCCATCCTCTCCGGTCTGGGTATCGTTCATGAAACGGCGAGGGTATTTTTTTGTGCAGACACCGTTCTTCATGCATGGTGCAGATAAATTATGTTCTCCGCAGGGTCCATGTACCATATTTTTAGTTATAATGTCGTGTAGTACCGGATCAATTTCTTGACCGGGTAGCTCCGCAACTATGACACTGTCGATCTCATCTGGTTGTATTTTAGTTTCTAGTCAGAACAGCAAATGACAATGAGGTAAACCGCGCTTTTGCCACTCCACACTTGCCATATAACATTTTACTTTACTGAATATCTGTTCTTTGACAAATAATTTGATGAATTTCTTCATCTTTAAATGAAATACACGTGAAATTATGTCATGACGGTTGAAAGACCGTTGTCCTGGTAGCAGCTCCGCCTTAATTTCAGGCCATTCGGGGTTACATGTAAAAGTGACAAATAAGTCAGGTCTACCATAATTTCGGACGTACGTCATCGCGTCCTGCGTTTTCTCGTGCATGAAATGCGAAGAACCCGTAAATGACGATGGCAATATGATATGTTGACCGATATTTGATGGATCAACATTTGCGTCATGATTTAAGGCATCTCTGAGATGAATGTAGTCATCAGCCCTCAGTCTTTGTTGATTCCGAGAAATATAATTTAATCTTTCCGATATCATTTTCGCCATCATGTCAACACAATATTGACTAAATAAGTCTCTCTTAGTTCTAAACATTAATCTAAATGCATAAAATTGCATACAAGAAACAGTTTTATTAAGCGCAGAACCCTGCTGAGGGATAGTCAAATAATAACCGTCTTCTCCTGTCACAAACATTATAGGATACTGTAGTGGATCATAGGACCGATGTAGCTCAGAAACTCTTTTGAGCTGTCCGTCTCTACCGTGTAAGACTATATCCCTGGGACCTTTGTCTTCATCGACCAAGAGAACGGCTACCTCGTTTACAGTAGGAGCATTATATCTGCCTCTGTGTGCTGTCTGTGGAGTACGATCTTAATAACTTTAAATTATCTGAGGACTTGAGTTCTAAGTTTTGTTTAAAACTTCGTATATACAAGTTATGATTATTCAGAGCGGTCTGTAATTCGCGAATTAAATCCATTTTTATGGTTAGTGCGATGCTTGATCGCAACGATAACTGGTCTGCATCCGAAATAAAATATATTTGCAAGAACTGTGGGTTTTGGCCTGATGGTGGTAAAAGGCTACCAATGAGATGATATACCTGTCCTTCAATTTTAAAAGTGGGCATAGAATTACCTTCCCTGATTTCTTTTGCGCCAAAAGAAGTCATTTGAAAAAGACTATTGTATTTACGTATATTTGTTAAAAAATTACCAGATAATGGATGGTTATTAGTTAAAAGATTTTTTATTGGTTGTGGCGGCTTCTGAAGGTTAGGAAGACAAACTTTACCTCAAGCACAGCACATACCATTAGGTTCTTCCGCCCATTTCTTGGCAGAGCAGTTAGAGCAGATCTTATTCATGACTCCGATTTTGACGAACGCTTGTTGTGCATAATCAACCTGCGGATCATATCTGAAGGCCAGTCTGTTGCTGCTAGCTAAAATTCGATTGCGAACTCTATTTGTGGACAACTGCTGTCTCTCTGCCTGAGCTCTAAGTCGCTGCAAACGCTCGACTCTCGACTCTCTTTCGCGCAACTGAGAGGTCCTTATATTTTGTTCATGAAGACGTTGGGAACGCTCCAGCCTCGTCTCTCGTGCACGTAACTCAGGTTCTCAGATTTTGTTGTGCATGGCGTTGCGAACGTTCGACACTCGACTCTCGTGCGAAAATGTGAAATCGAAAATAACAGTCACGAGCAGGATTTGAACCTGCATCTCCTGGATACCGTCCAGATGCTTTGCCAATTCAGCCATCGTGAAAATTGCTCCTGACTGTTAATTTCGATAACACATTCATAGTTAACGTCTTTGGGTGACACCTGCAGCATTTTTTACTGTGATTGTTATTTTCGATTTCACATTTTTCACTTTGTGTTTAATGTATAGTGCTAAGCATGTCAAATGCTAAAAATATATATATAAAAATATCTAAATATTTGTAGGGTTTGCGTCATTATTAGGTAAAAATCTTAATTGTAAAATTAAGTTTACCTGGTTGGTATAATGTATGAAAATACTTCCGACGGATGCAGCAGGCGTCACCCAAAGACGTTAAGTATGAATGTGTTATCGAAATTAACAGTCAGGAGCAATTGTCACGATGGCTGAATTGGCAAAGCATCTGGACGGTATCCAGGAGATGCAGGTTCAAATCCTGCTCGTGACTGTTATTTTCGATTTCACATTTTTCACTTTGTGTTTAATGTATAGTGCTAAGCATGCAAGCAGCACGTAGAAGATGATGTGCAACCTGTGGCCAGAGAAGTTTTAGTATTCATGCTCACTTGTTTAAACAGTAGCTGGAAATTTTCTGAGGGGTCAAACAAACACTATCCCTAGTAAAGATGTAAATAAATATGGTAAGTAAATATGGACTTGAAGTTTTGAAACACCTCAGTAAATTGTGCTATGGCAAAATTATTAGGATGAAAAATAGATGGTTAATAAAGGAAACAACTTATAAATTGATTTACCTCACTATATTACCCTAGTCCTGCCACATTATATGTTTTAATATTAAAAGACCGCCACTATTCGCTGATCTCACCTAGGGCCCCACACTACCCTGTTCGTTGCCCCGAACGACGGGGTGTGTGGTTAGGAATCTTATTTCCCGCCTTAACAAAAAAAAAGGGGATTTCTACTGCGTGGGTAAACGCTGTAGAAATCCACACACGCGATTCTTCAAAGCCCTTTTAGAGTCACTTGTTTTGCAAAACTCAGCGCAAGGTGTTTTTGGCTAAATCGGCACTTCCAAAATTATTGAAACATGTAAGTTCTATGAAATTGATATTTCAAAAAATAGTTTAAATTTAAATGTATGTTGTTAAACTAAATACTACTAATCCACAAGTGCTTATTTGTTTGTTACTTAATCACGCAAATATGACTAAATGGATTTAAGTAGTATTTGGCACACATACGTAGGATACTTTTTATCCCGTTATTGGCACGGGATCAGAAATAACGCCTCATTTTGGTTATTATCACGTTATTAGTTGGATTCCGTGTGGTGATGGACTAAGAATACAAGTTTCACCACCCCACTCTTTCCCATGGGTATCGTACCAAACGACTAAGGGAAGTAAGCAGTTGTCACCCATTGCATTACTGGTGGTAAGGCTGGGTAAGAAGTGGGATTGCTTGCTATAGCGCTCGAGCGGGTTTGTACCACCATCTCACGTATCGACCATGTAGAACATCGGTTTTGGTCGTAGCAGGAGAAAGCCGTTAATTTTTTCATTGTATATCTGAAATCAAATGGTGAGCAGCGGCTTGCCAATACTCCCGGTATAGGTGGTTGAGTGATTATTTGTGAGCCTGTAAACCTAAGATACTTTCTTGATGGCCTGTGAAACCTTCCAGCCAGCAGTAGGCAAATTTTTAACAAACAAATAAACTCACTTTCGCATTTATAATATTAGTAATGATCAACTATATCACATTACATTTTTAATTCAATTATGTTATATGTATTTTAGAACTACATTGAAGAAGATATTGATGGCCAGCACGTAGAAAGTGATGTGCAACCTGTGGCCAGAGAAGTTTTAGTATTCATGCTCACTTGTTTAAACAGTAGCTGGAAATTTCCTGAGGGGACAAACAATATCCCTAGTAAAGATGTAAATAAATATGGTCAGTAAATATGGACTTGAAGTTTTGAAACACCTCAGTAAATTGTGCTATGTCAAAATTATTAGGATGAAAAATAGATGGTTAATAAAGGATAATAAACAACTTATAAATTGATTTACCTCACTATATTATCATAGTCCTGCCACATTATATGTTTTAATATTAAAAGACCGCCACTATTCGCTGATCTCACCTATGGGGGAGGGGAGAAGAGGGCAAAATACCTCCTTCCTCCATATCCGCCATATATCTGCATAGCGTTTCCTCTTACACTTTCGCCGTCAAGCATGGCACTAGACCACGCTTGGCTGCAAGCAGTGGTCAAGTTATGGTCGCAGTTATTGTAACGCGAATGAAATGTGTTTATTTGTATATAAACATAGCATCGCGCCTGTATTACCCGAAGGGGTAGGCAGAGGTGTATTACACACCCACGACTCGCCAGCTATGTTTAAGTCCCACGTAATAGGGGGCGAGCCTATTGACGTCTACCGGGCACATTTCCAAACTCCGGGCTGCTACTGAGAATTGTTCTTTTTAGGAAAAAGCTCAATAACATTGCCCGACCCGGGGATCGAACCCGAGACCTCATGATTAGCAGTCGCATACACTACCGCTACACCACCGTATATAGTTCACTCATTCCTTAGCCGGCCTGGTGGTCTAGTGCTTTGTGACCCTGACTGAAAAACTGGAGATCGTGGGTTTGATTCTAACCCATGATAAATATATGCGTGATGGCTACGAGTGTTTGCTCTATGTGTGTATATCTGAAACGACACATTAGTCAATATAATATAACTGCGTATTTAGTAGTTAATAATTATAAATGAGGAAAATTTATCATAACCTGACATCACTGTGTATGTACTTTATATCTGTCCCTTACGCGTATGTTATATCTATTACTATACTTCGGAATCCAACTCGGCTGGGCAGCGTTCGGGAAGCTAAGGAAGATCTTCTCGTCCAATATTCCGCAGTGTCTGAAAACGAAGGTCTACGACCAGTGTGTGTTACCAGTGATGATATATGGAACAGAGTGACCGACATAGCCCGCCGGGTTGCCATGCTGAAGTGGCAATGGGCAGGCCACATCGCTCGACGAACCGACAACCGTTGGGGAAGAAAGGTTCTTGAGTGGCGACCACGTATCGGACGGCGCAGCGTAGGACGGATCCCCATTCAATTGTACATTGGTTTCTACATACCTTACTAATATGAACTCTCACAGTTGAGTTCCTCCCTGCAGTCCTGCCCTATGTTAAAGGAGTCACTGACAAGATTGGCTACATTCTTAAAAAAGCTTAAATTAAAACCTACTATAAGCCACTCAAAAGAATTAGTCAATTTTAACCTCCAGTCAAGTGCCATATACCCTTACAGGATGCAGGAGTATACAAGCTGGATTGTGATTGTGGTCTCTCCTACATTGGACAAACAAAGAGATCCATAACAACTCGGATCAAAGAACACATAGCTGATGTGAAGCACAGTCGCTATACAAAGTCTGCAATTTGTGAGCACACACAGGACCCCACCCGCCATTACATTAGGTTTGACAAACCTCAAATCCTCGCAAAAGAACATAGATATCGCCCTAGAATGATACGTGAGGCTATTGAAATTAAGAAACATCCCAATTTCAATAGAGAAGACGGCTGGGTCCTACCATCAAGCTGGAATCCTGTGATAGGCCTCACCAAACAGAATACAAGATGGCACACCACAAGATTGTAAGACACAGTTAGCGCTTATTGTGTAGATAAAACCCACAGTAGTGATTAGTCTTTGCCTTTTGTAAAAAATTTAAAAATTTAAACTTTATTAGCTCTCAGTAATTCCGTACAAATTTAATAATCCATAACAGTTGTTGCCTACTGAGTTTTCTGGCCGGATCTTTCTCAGTCAGGCCGCGTTCCGATCCGGTGGTAGCTTCTTAGTCTTAGCTTTTGGCAAAATCAATATATTTAATAATATAAACTTATAACCAAGATTGTCTTCTTACTGGTAGTAATTGGTAGTTTGTAGTAGAATTTTTGAGCACTGAATAAAAACAAAAAAAAAATAATTTAAAGAGGAGTATTATACTCATTTTAATATACTAACTTAAAGTCTCATACATTGTAAGCATAAACATTTGAAGTAGATATTTTCACTGTGTTCCTAAACGAATATTAGGTGGGTTAAAATAAATAAACCAAACATTTTGTAAAATCATATACTGCGGGTAGATGAAACCGTTTAAATAACATATCAGCCTTGGACGTCTATCATCTAAGGTCACCCGTGATCATGAATGCTGTAAAGTATTCGAAACGTCGGGATAGTAGTAAGATCAAGTAAACGCGATAGATTCCGTAAACGTAGTTTTATTTCAAAATGTGAACTCTCAAGGAATATATATAAGCACTAATATTACCTATATTAAAATATACCATTTGTAAGCTATCCCGATCTTAGGACAGGCACCAACGGTCGTTATAATCAAACACACATAATTAACCCCACAATTCATATATTTCTTACAATTCACTGTCACTTAAATTACGTCCGTACACTTCAATCGACACAAGCTTACTGCAGGCACACGAAACTTCTACTATGTAATCTATTCTATGGACGGAAGCAAATTTTAATGTTTTTGTCTAGTGTGTACTGGCTATGACAGATGTCAGTAAATAGAATATTTTTTTTTATATTTGTTTTAAGGCATTGGCAGAACCATCAGCCTAACAGTAACTTATAAACATCATTATTCTCCAAACTAGATTAATTCATCAAACAAGTCGTAGTTGAAGTCAGTCATATAAAGTCAGTCAAGTCAAAGTCACGCTACAGTAAAACGATGGTAACCTTACTGAAGCTTCTATGGAGTTTTGGAAACAACAGGAAAAAACACGTTATGTCGCATTACATCACTTGTCAGCACTTATGCACATACACAAATAGTTAATAAGCAAAAGGCCACCACTTTTACACATTAATACTTGAAATAACACAAGTTTAGGAAAATAATGCAGAGCGACGACATGATCTTCTTCGTGTTCCCGCCAAAACTCTCTCAGTAAATAGAAGCCAAAGTCCACAGAGTACATTCAATAAGTATATGTTTATGACAACTAAAATGTCTTTCTCTTTGCCAAATCTTTTTATGAAATTACGGCTTTTAAGTTTGTTTAAAGATTACATCGTTTTATTTATGTGATTTTTGGCGTATTTTGTTCTGTTATTGCGGTGAAAAATACCAACATGCATTACAAAAGGTGTGAATATTGTGGTTATCGATCCGGCCGAAAAATAGGTGAAAACGATGATTTTTGGTGAAATTTCCCCTTGATGAAGATAGGTAAGTGTAAAAAACCGGCTGTTTATCATGAACATATCAATGAACTTCATTTCTATTGTCGTATAACTAGTAAAAAATATTTTCTTATATTGTTCTTGAGAAACTAGTGCTGTGCCCATGTTTCACACATTTTTGAATTTGGCACCTAAAGGCACTCGCTCAATATTTTTCATGATCCGTAGCAATGTCCCAGTCGTTAAAAATAAAAAATAAAAGCAAATTAATAGTAAATTAATTTGCATTCATTTAATTTTTTATCTTTTCATAGAGAGGAAGTATAATATTCTTATTATAAAATTAGAGGAAGGTCGGACCTCCAGCTCTCTTACTCATAAGAAACACAACAGTAGAAGTACCTACCATTGTTTCAAGCGATTTTTCTGTGAGCAGGTGGTACTTTCACGATCAAGCCGGATCATTAATGCTAGGACAAGCTAGGCTTTACCACTACCTTAAAGATTGATTACTAATAGCTATAACTAATTTAATTGCATTATTTTCAGAACCATCCACGAGCCCTCTACATCAGCTGGGGAAATAAATATTAACAAAGAACAAAATAGAATAAGTCCAAGTAACTTATACAAGTAAGCATAAATAGTCCGGGTAGTTCTCACACTATCTAAGACTGCATACGCACACACACACACACACACACGCGCACTCACGAGACACGCGCACACCTAGTATAGTTTTTTGCAGCTGCTAAATATGACTTAGCTGATTCTCTATTATTTACAGGACCTTCAAAATCAGCCGCAGAACCTATGTCAGTGACGCCTCGAGAAATTAATTGAATGAAGATATTGAGTAAAACTAAATATAAATTGAAAAACCTGCAAAAAAGAATTACTAATATAGAAAAAATACTGACACCTGTTTTGAAAAGTCTCATATATTCGACAATAAAAAATCAAAATCGTGGTCCGTGGTAAATAGTCGCCAAAAGCGGTACCTTAGCCAACTTATGCCTATGCCAAATGTTAGAACCCTGCAAATGGTATCAGAAAACATGAAATTGAAACATTACTATTGATAGAGTAGACGAATTCCAAGACCTTGGTAATGAGAGTGATCTGGAGGAGATCTGAAAACAGCAAGCCATGCTTTGGCTTTTATGCTTCATAGAATTCACAAAAAATGTTTTTTGGCCTGATAAATCATATTCAAAAACAGTATAATTTTCGGAGTCACATAGTTACAGTGCTTAGCTAGAGAAACAGCCGTTTTATATATTTTATATGTCTGATATTTTATGTGTTGGGATTTTAAATATTAAAGCAATACCAATCAACATTGTTTTTTATTACTTTATAGAGCCAAAACGAAATTGACCAATATTATCTTTTAAAACTATCGATAAGATTTTTAAAAGTATCGATATCGATAATATATTCTACAAGGGACAGCACTACAAAGTACCTCCCTGCTGTCAAATAAAATGTAGGTAGTTTGACATGTTGACTGACATGCCAAATGAATGCGAGTTTTTTTTTTTAGTAACAAAAAAGATAGCGCCTATTCGTATATTAGACTGATAGATCACAAAGTATGGAAGTTCCGACTCTTCTTTAGTATATACTCTTTGGCTTACTGAGCACAGACTATGATACTGAGCATTGAGTATAGACAATGCACTATTTATAAAGACTGAGATAAAGACTAATTGACGTCACGTAATTGACAACTACGCAGTGTTATCAGTAAAAATAGTTATTCGCCAAGTTACACCAAAATTAGGGTAAATATATTTAAACCTTACACTCGAACATCCTGATGACATGTATGTCTTCATACATGCACCAATTGGAACCTTACACTTGGCAGAACAAAATATTTACAATTTTTGTTTTTACAAATAAAATATTCTAAAACGCTTACAACAATTTATACATTAGTACGAAATTACTTATGATTTAATTATCTAGAAAATAATACGGATTAAATATAAATAACATAATTTAAAACGTAAAAACTGATTCACAATCAAGAAGTTATCCTTAAAGCCAAATTAGCAATTCAATATAAATAATAATAATAATAGTACATATATTTTTGTTATTCTTTTTTTTATGGGGATTTTATCACGCAGTGACATGTCACCCCCGTAATTATAATCTATTTATAATCTATATAAAATATTAGTCCATAACTAAATTATCATTAGGAGATATCTATTGTGTTTGTGGATATTTTTATTGCCATGTTAGCCAAATTAACCCTTTTTATTATACATATTAAAATAAAACAGGTTGGCAGATAAATTTATTGGAAATGTATATGAAATATACGGTACTATTTGAAAAGGTTAATAGTGCAAAAACACAATTTTACTGTATTTATTTA
Organism: Leucoma salicis; assembly: GCA_948253155.1. Taxonomy (NCBI): domain Eukaryota; kingdom Metazoa; phylum Arthropoda; class Insecta; order Lepidoptera; family Erebidae; genus Leucoma; species Leucoma salicis. The sequence continues at coordinate 5,196,394 of OX411812.1, forward strand.
AAACTTAAAATAAATCATCGGCAGATAATGGGTAATAAAGGATAACATAATTATGTCGATAAAACGGGATTAACTTGCATGTTTGTCGGTACTACAGTGGCCAAGGTGTCTTTACTGCTTTGACAATGAATGTGTTTCCGAGGATTCCGATGCAGTTGTAATCGGTAGAGTTATTGTTCTAGAGCAGATGGGGTTCACAGAATTCTAGGAAACTATTGCTTTTTTTTGAGGGTGAGCGGAATACACAAAGCTTATTGTTTTAAACAGTTCTATGTTATCTATATGGGCCGCTACAGTTTCTAATTGTAAGCAGATATATTATTATTAAAATAGAATATTTTGAAGAGTGGCTAAAGATAATTTTGATGATTTCGTTTTGGTATTAGATAACGCTTCTTACCACTCCCATGAGGTAGAATAAAACTGCCACTACAGATTGGCGTAAGGCCCAGTTCAAAAGTGGCTAAACTCAAAGAATGTAAACAATTAATAAATTAATACACTGATTAAAGCAGAATTACTGTAAATCATTACAAAAGAAAAGACTTATTATCAAAAAATGTAGTTGAGGAGTTCACTCTTGAGCATGGTGTCAACATCTCAAAAGACTTCCTTAGCACTGTAAATCAAATCCCATATAACTAGTATGGGCACAGGTAAAGGGGCGTGTCGCAAGAAATAACAAATGTTTTAAAATGGCTGAAATTAAAGAATTATTTACTGAGGGCTAAAGTTGTTGACACTGCAATGATAGTTGAGATATGTCGAGTATGTTATTATACTTAAAGTAACGAAATAAAATGATGCTACTCATTCACCTTATTGATAATGTAACAGAAAGATTCTTAGTAAATGTAGATTCTGAAAGTAATATTTCAGAAATAAATTGTGATTAAGAAAGTTCGGCTTTTATTTTTTCCATTTTGACTAAAATGATAATAAGCAGACAAATAGGCATTTACGGTGGGCATCTATCACCTTATTTTAAGTCGCTTTCGTTAAATGCGATTTTCTTATGAACATAAATAACACTCGCAAATGCTATTTTATTACGTTACTAGCCTTTCCTCGCAGCTCCGCCGCAGCCAAAAGTTAGCTTTTGGGTTATATCTCAGCTTCCCGATAAAGTAGCATATAAAATGTATACCAGTTATTAAGTGTAATCAAGAGCTATCAAATAAAAAGTTGCATCAAAATCCGTTCAGCAGTTTTTGCATGATGCGCGAACAAACAAACAGATAAACAGATAAAAAATTTAAAAAAATCGTTTTATGTTTAGATACGCTTATATAGTCTATTACAGTAATTTTTTCTAAAATATCTTAAATGTACAGACACAGCTATGTTACAGCTTTATAATAGTATAGAAAACATTAAAATAGGTATGCTTACTTTAATTTAGATTTTGTAAATGCTACAATAATAAATTCATGCTACTTATACTACTGATCAACGCAAATTCAAATTAATAAACCATCAGAAAATTTATTATAGTAAAAAATATATATTAATTATGTGTTTTCGATATACTCAGACTACAACAACACTATTAATGATACGTGGCAATCAAATATCTCTTTAGTTTACAAAATAAAAAATCAAAGTATAGTAATTTAACCTAGACAAATAGTACCTCATAAATATAAACTATAAAATTCCCATATTTCGGGTAATTTCCACTAGCGAATATGAGCAATACTGGCATTGTGATGAATTATTTTGTTGTTTGATTTTTTCTTTCGGTCACTACGGTTTTTCACCATTTCACCACACAAGATATGCTTTATTTTGATATTTTTTTGCAGCGTAGACGTACCGACTGTGATAACGTTTACTCGCGCAATGGCCGACTAAGGTGTGAATGTGTGCGTGTCCGCATGTACGTACAGCGAACTGGCCGACTCTGAGTGACACAATCTTTTGTTAGCAAGGCTCAGTCCGTTCTTTTTATTAAGTCCATGGTGGATATTATATAAATTCTAATTGGCAACGGTTTTATACCGTAAACACACTTGAATATAACTTTATGAGCATCATCCTTTATTAGGCGTTACAATGTTAAGATTTTTAAACATGTTCTCTATGTCTTACCAATACAAATGGTGTACAAAATGCTATTGCTATCTTATAACTATATCTATTTTATAAATCACACATATCGGTTATTATATCTAGTGTCATCAAACAATTATCTAAAACTGTAACATGTTCTAACAACCAGTTTTTTAGTGTGTACGAATTTATTACACGGCAAGGTCTTTAAGTCTTATGAGAAGCTATTATAAATATAACCACATTATATTGCAACTCTTTTTATATAATGTGGCTCTTGGGATATTGGCTAGGATAAGTCGGTTTGGATTACGAGTATTTATAGGCTACATATCTTAAGAGTGTGTAAATAAACTATTATTTAATTTAACAAATATATTCTAATCTAAACTAATAATATTCTTCCCTTCCTAAAAACTTATCTATCCTTATACGTAAATAAAAATGTATTAATATATATATATATATATGACGGCACGTCCTAAAATATCGTGAATTTAGAGTGAAATTATCTTCACTCTGACGTAATACAGAACACTGGTGCTATATGGGTGGATGTCATTCGATTATTCGCTCACTATGTCAGGTGTGAAAAACGTCACTTTCATTTTGACGTGTGGTTGATGTAAATACTGAGCGCAGGGTGGCGGTCATCATTCCACCGTTGTCACTGGTCACCCGGAGCTGGACCTCCCCCGGGACAACCGGGGGTCTTATCTGGCTCGGGCTGACCGCCACGGTGGTGTGAAGACTCGGAGGGGTGCTTGCCGAAGTAAACCCAAGGACCGGACACTATCTAGTGTCCGCGGTAGACACTGCCAGAGGGCAGGGGGCACAAAATGCCCCGACATAGATTCCGCCCTCCCCCAGGAAGGAGGAGCGAAGATCACCGTGGTCATCATTATTAGTTTGCATCGCGCCCGAGCACCAAGTGTTCGGTAGAACGTCCGTAGTTCTGATCATTAGAAGTAACAATTAGTCTTGGAGTGTCTCGAAGCCAAGTAAGAAGCGCGAACAAATCATATTGTGAAGTGCAGTGACTCTGTGTTAGTGTTTCGTGCTCGCCGTACGGACGTCCCGCTGCCTGCACGCTCCAAAATCCGCGTCGCGTCGCGCCGCGCTTGTCGGGTCGAGCAAGTAGCGATACTTGCCAGACCCGCAAAATCCACCTTAGCAGGTGAGGTGTCGCAAGCTCCCGCCACCCCCGCAGCCCCGATGAGAGCGACGCCGAGGAGGACGCCGCTATGAGACCATGTACCGTCTCTGATGCGGCTCCTCTCCCTCAGCGCGACCCACGCTTGTCACGCCCGCCTCCGGCGGCCTCTTCCGCCTCCTCGAGCTACGCGCGTGTCGCCGCCACGACCGCGCCTGGCCCTTCGGAGTCCGCAACGGTGACCACCACCGCCGTCTCGGCGGCCGCCGTCGCCACCACCACCACTGCTGCCACCTCCGGTTAGGCCTCAGCCGCCGCTCCATCATCAGCCGCGCATGCGACCCGGGTGAGCGCCCGCTATCCACCATTGATAGTGGAGCTGCTGGATGCGCGAGTTAAAAAAGAAGCTTGGCCGCACTGTGAATGCCCGCTCTTACGGGAGGGGCATTTACTTCTCCCCGCGAGTTGAAGATGAGTTCCGTCAGGTGCAGTGCTACGCTGAAGCCCGGGGGTACTCGGTTCTTGGTTCGGAGGTTCCCACACATTACCCGGACAACGTGAACTATGCCCCTGATGTGTTGGACATATTAGTGCTAAATGACATCCGCTGCCAGATCTTGCAGGAAGTCCTCGATGACGAGCTACAGTCGGATCATCAGCCAGTGCTCGTCGTCCTACGGAGGAACCCGACTCGGATCCTCCCTCCAGCGTCACGTCCTACACCGGTCTGGACAACCTTCAAGGAAGCTGAAAAGGCGTTTGACAGGGTATGGCACTCTAGTCTGCTGCTTAAGCTGTCAACGTCATCGACACCCCTTCGCATTGTGAAGGTGGTCTCCGCCTTCCTTGACCAACGGACATTCCGAGTGGCGGTGGACGGGGAACTCTCCTCATCCCGCCCCATAGCTGCTGGAGTTCCCCAGGGCAGCTGTCTGTCGCCTGTGTTGTATGTACGCTTCACCGACGACATCCCGGTCGCAGCTGGGACCGACGTCGCGCTGTACGCTGACGACGCGGCGTTCATCACCACTAGCATTCGCACATACCACGCCGCGTCTAAGATGCAGCGCACCCTTTACCTCCTGCCCTCCTGGCTGCTGAAGTGGCAGCTGTCGGTGAATGTGGGCAAGACACAAGCGATAGTCATAACGAACAACCATGGATCACCACCGCCACTCACAATACAGGGAGTGGCACTCAATTGGACGCCTGCCGCCAAGTTCCTGGGCGTCACCATAGACCGCAGCCTCTCAATGCAAAAGCATACGAAGAATATTGAGGCCCGCGTGCGAGCAACCCGCACGCTCCTCAAACCAGTCTTCCGGTCCCGCCTCCCCTTGCGCGTCAAGCTGGGTGTGTACAACTTATACGTGCGCACCTGGCTGACTTACGCCGCCCCGGCTTGGTTCGCCCTCACTAGCGAGTCGAGCCGCAAACGCCTGCGCACTCAGCAGTCGCTGACGTTGCGCACCATTGTTGCCGCTCCTCGCTATGTGAGGAACGACGTGATCAGCCGGGACCTAAGGGTCAAGAGCGTGGACGATTTCGTTCACCGACTTGCCGCCAACATGTTCGGGCGTGCAGACGCCTCATCCTGGGACCATCCGGGACCTGGCGCCGTTGCACGCCCGGTCTCCCGACAGAAGACGACTGCCGCGCGATCTGCTCGCGCCCCCACCGACGCCCCCGCCGTGACGGCAGTACCTGCCCAGGTACAAAAAGATCTCCGGGCGGCAGCTCACTCCCAGCCCACTGAAGACATCCAGCCGTGCCTCACCACACGGCTTCATTACGGTAGCCCTGGACGGCCCCCTTTTAACTCCTAATCGCCTCGCGCCTGTGGCCCCTACGCCCGCGACCCCTGCGCATATTACTCCAGCAATATGCGTACTGTGTCCGGGCGCCGTTGGTCCCGGCCGCGGGGCATCCCCTTTAAGAAAAACTCATCCTATGACAATCATCAACTTAAAGCGGCCCCCTCCGTTGAGTCACCGCCGTTGTCGCTGGTCGCCCGGAGCTGGACCTCCCCAGGGACAACCGGGGGTCTCTTCTGGCTCGGGCTGACCGCCACGGTGGCGTCAAGACTCGGAGGGGCGCTCGGCGAAGTAAACCCAAGGACCGGACACTATTTAGTATCCGCGGAAGACACCTCTGACAGGGGGCACATAATGCCCTGACACAGATTCCGCCCTCCCCTAGGAAGGAGGAGCGAAGATCACCGTGGTGGTCATCATTATTAGTTTGCATCGCGCCCGAGCACCACGTGTTCTGTAGAACGTCCGTAGTTCTAAGTTACTGATCATTAGAAGTAACAATTAGTCATCGCATTTGTGTATTCGGTAGTTGAGGAAATACATAGTGTGATTGATACGTAATCGGGTTGTTCTCCTCGCCCGAATGCCCACGTGCTTGTGTGTGCTAAAGTGGCGATGGGAAGCAACGAGATGTCTTCCGTGCATCTACATCAGAAGTGGGATACCAAGGGCCTCTCCATGAGGAGGAGAACGAGAACATTACGCTGAAGGTGGCACTGAACTTATTAACGAACATGGAGGCGCTGCTTACTCGACTGTTGATTTCACCACAGCCGCAGGCATGCTCTTCTAGTGGAATAGTGACTCGGCTCGTCAAATTCAATCTGGATAGCGCCGAGGCTGATATAGAAGGGCACGTTCTGGTGAGAGCCACTTCACTGGCGCTTGTCACCTCGCTGCGGTATTACGGGGCACCGGGCAATCGATTGTCGCAAGCGAGGTGACGTTTCTGATGCTACGAAGAAGCCTGCTGACAAGCAAACCTCCGAACATCAAGCCCGACCATCACCTGCTTCGTTTGTGGTCGCCCTGGACACGTTGCGTTGGCGTGCTCGGAGCGGAAAGGCGGGGGTAACGGACCGTCGATAACAATTAAGGAAGTGCAAGTCTATGAACGCAGAGCCGCCACAGGGACTCTTTCTACGTCACTGGGTGAGGTCGTACCTTTTATTTTTGATAGTGGATCCGCTTGCTCTTTAGTCAGAAGTAGTATATTAGTAAAGCTGCCGGGTACAATGTGCAAAGACCTGGTGCAACTCGCGGATATCGGTAGTAACGGCATCGAATGTGCTTCTCAAATTTTTAGTTTGGGTATACATTCAGGTTATTCAACTGTCAATCTTATTTCACTTAGTTTCCGACATTGCTATATCAGAGCCGATATTGATAGGCAGAGATTTATTAGATCATGGGAGTGGATATCAGTAGCGACTGCATCTCGTTCAATCGATACGCGGAAGTAAACGCCGTAGATTTTCTTGGTTTCACTGATATTGTAAATAGTCTTTAGTAAATGTTAAGACTGGCTCACACGGGTCGACGTCTGAACTTTGTGATGCAGTAGTCGTAGGGGCTCCAATGAGTTCAAGCCCGGTCCGACTTTGCACGAAGGGTAGACAGTCGTAGGGGCTCCAATGAGTGGAAGCCCGGTTCGACTTTGCACGCAGGGTAGATAGTCGTAGGGGCTCCAATGAGTGGTAGCCCGGGCCAACTTTGCCCGAAGTCGTAGGGGCTCCAATGAGTGGTAGCCCGGGCCGACTTTGCTCGAACTGCAGGTAGTCGTAGGGGCGCTAATGAGTAGTAGCCCGGGCCGATTTCGTGTGCAGTGCGATGGTGGTAAAGGCACCAAATTGTCCAAGAACTTGGAAGTCAGTGATGGACGGGCGAGAACCCTGAGGGTGTTTATTTCTTTACAGATTGATCAACGGCGTTAGTCGCACGAGGACGAGCGACGTGTCAGTCTAGCCGTGACGGCACGTCCTAAAATATCGTGAATTTAGAGTGAAATCATCTTCACTCTGACGTAATACAGAACACTGGAGCTATATGGGTGGTTGTCATTCGATTATTCGTTCACTATGTCAGGTGTGAGAAACGTCACTTTCATTTTGACGTGTGGTTGATATAAATACTGAGCGCAGGGTGGCGGTCATCATTATTAGTTTGCATCGCGCCAGAGCACCACGTGTTCTGTAGAACGTCCGTAGTTCTAAGTTACTGAACATTAGAAGTAACAATTAGTCATCGCATTTGTGTATTCGGTAGTTGAGAAAATACATAGCGTGATTGATACGTAATCGGGTTGTTTTACCTCCTTGCCCGAATACCCACGTGCTTGTGTGCGCTAAAGTGGCGATGGGAAGCAATGAGCAACGAGATGTCTTCCGTGCATCTACATATATATATATATATATATATATATATATATGTAGATGTCTTCCGTGCATCTACATATATATATATATATATATATATATATATATATATCTCTATTTAAACTTATACAATTAATTATACAAACATACATATTATATATGACGATTAAATCATTTATTCTCAATCCATACCATCTCTCTTTCAAATCTTTCAATATCATAAATTATGATCATAATTATGTGACATATTTATATCACTGAACCCCACACTAGGATGCCCTGTGTTGTGAAGCCCAGTCTCTTTTACCTTTTTTTTTGAACTCATTGTATTGTGTGGTTGTGCAAGCTGCAAGCTTTATGTTTATGGAGTAGTGACTAATTGTGTTCTGTGTCCATATATCCATGTATCCATATATCCTTGTACCCATATATCCTTGTATCCATATATCCATGTAACCTCCCACCTCACGACTTTGTAATCTTGCAACCATTTTATTGATCAGGCCAATATACGAACAAGTCAGTATTTATACGCACTTAACCACCTTTTTTTATTTTTTTATTTTAGGTAGGCAAAAATGTCCTACCGCACACCCCGCTGCCCGGGGTGACAACGGGGTAGTGTGGGGCTCTCACCCACTAAAAACCCACCGTGCGTCCTCACCCGCCCTTGCTACGGCGGATCACGGGAACCGCGTCGTTTCTCCGCGATCCGCAGGCGGCAGCCCCTTCGGGTTTAGTAAGAATTTGTGGTTGCCGGTCTATACTTACAGGATACAGTTAATCAGTCCAATAAAAACCACTATTTTACCTACTAAAGTTTATTTATTACACTTGTCACATATATATAGGCAAAGAACAGAAGGAATAGAATAGCAGTAGAAATACAGCGCACATAGAAATAATAGAATATTAGCAATAGCGAAATACGATAGTAAGCAACGGAGCATAAAGCGTCATACGTCTCGCGTCGATAGCTAATTTGAGCGAACTGCCTAGTCATTCCCGAAGTGTCACGAACGGTCGCGGCGCGCGCGCAGGCTTGCCGAACGCCATTCGGTCGTGATCGGGTGGGCTTGGCTATTATACACAACATGTGAATCTCTAATAATAACTTTGTTTTTCACATTGTACATTAACAATTACACATTTTAGGTTAGATTAAGTTTGTATATAATTTTAAGTTTTAGTTTAAGTAATTAAATTTAAGTTTATGTTAAGTTTGTACATCTATATTATATTATAGAATTTAAAGTAGTCCACTACACGGGCACCCTCTCTTGAGCGACGCCCCGCGCACTTGGGCGTCACACCTTCGCGGTAGGCTTCCGCGGACGGCAGGGTACTCCCCGACTCCACCGTCCGCAGCCTCGGCTAGGGCGGCATCAGGCGCAGGTAAGCACGCGCACGCATCTCACTGCCAACCATCGCTCGCGCAACGGCCGGCAGCGACAGGTCCACGCCTATGACTGCAGCGAGTTCCCGGCGCTGCACATCCCAGGCCGGGCACGACTCGAGCGTGTGCTGCGCCGAGTCCTTGCCGCAGTCGCAGTGGTGACAGGCTGGGGTCGTCTCCCTCCTAGCGATCGTGTGCAGGTATTTGCCGAAGCGACCGTGCCCCGACAAAACCTGCACCAACCGGAAGGTGAGGACCCCGTGCTGCTGCCCTGCCCATTCTTCCAAGATCGGCTGGAGTGCCCCCACGGTCCAAAGACCAGCCCGGGGCGTCTCCAGCCGAGACCTCCACATTATGACGGTGGCACGGTGGGCATCTTCCCGCCACGCTGAGATTGCGCTTGGCGAGGGGCGGCTGCCCCCCGCCCGCGCCGTCGACGCCCGTCGATAAACGTCGGCGAGCACTTCCGCCTCCAGAGCCCACGGCGGGGTTCCGGCCAACGCGCAGGCTGCATCGCACGAGACCGTGCGGTACCCGCGTATTGCCCTGACCGCTACGACCCTCTGTGGACGCCACAGAAGGGCCCTATTGCGAGCGGCCAGGGACTCCGCCCACACGGGCGCGTCGTACAGTGCCATTGACCGTACTACCCCCGCGTAGAGTCGTCGACACGCGAGACTCGGTTCGCCCGAATTCGGCATCAGTCGCCCGAGGGCGGACGCCGTGCCGACGAGCTTTGGCGCAAGACGGCGGAAGTGCTCGTCAAAGTGCCACCGTCCATCCAATACCAGGCCCAGGTATTTGATGTGGGCCTGGATTCGAAAGCCCACACCGTCGACCGTTATCGAGGCGCCGGCGGGTGGGCCACGTCGGGGCCCATGGAAGAGTATGGGGAGGCCCTACTCGCCCTACAAAGAGTAGGGCCTCCGACTTTTCAAGGGCCACCCTAAGCCCCAGCGCCTCGATCCGCCTGACCACCTCCGCGGTTCCTGAGGTGGCCAGCGTTGCCACCTCCTCGAGGATCCCGCCCCGGGCTGTGACGAGCGTATCGTCTGCGTAGCAAATTACGCCCAGCCCGGGGGGGAGCCGACCACGGAGGACCCAGTCGTAGCCGATGTCCCACAGGAGCGGCCCAAGAACCGAACTCTGCGGGATGCCGCACGACATAGCCCTCCTCCTTACAACGTCCCCTTCCCGGTCCACGAAGAGGACGCTGCGGCCGTCGAGGTAGTCCGCCACCAGCCGCCTTAGGTAGAGGGGCACTCCATGGTACCGGAGTGCCCCCTTGATGCAGCCGAATGGCAGACTATTGAAGGCGTTGGCGATGTCGAGCGTCACCGCCAACAGCACTTCCCTCGAGGTGACGGCCTCCGCAGCCGCGGCCTTCAAGCGCAGAATGGCGTCGACCGTAGATCGACCCGCCCGAAATCCGAACTGGGCATCGGACAGGTCGGGGCCGACCGCACCTACGTGCCGGACGATGCGGGCAGCGACTACCCGCTCGAGCAGTTTGCCCGCCTCGTCCAGCAACACGATGGGCCTGAAGGCCGCGACTGTATTCGGAGACCGTCCCGGCTTCGGCAGGAATAATTACCGACGTTCATCTGCGTAACAGTAAAATAACGATTTATGATAATATGGCTATGAATGTCTTTTTATATAACCTATCCGAGGATTTTTGCGTATTGTCAGATTAAAAGGGTGCTCTACATTAGAGTCTGCCCTTAGTATAGTATTAGAAGAGGGTAACTTTCAATATCAGTATTCATCTAGAAATAAAATGTTAAAACCGCATAATTCTATTAAGTTAAATGCGCCCAATAATTATACAGTACCACATAATCCCTATGTAGAGAGATTTGGCTTAAAACAATTTTATTCAAATAACTCTGCACAAAATTCTAATTTTAATAAAAATATTAAACCAAATATTAATCCACAATCACAACAATTTAAATTTGGTGTCCCACCAAACATGCAAGGCTTTAGACCAAATTTTCAAAATAAAAATCTTGGCTTATATCATTCTGGTATTAAACCGAACTTTTCACAACAGCAATTCAAATATGGGCCACCAACCCAACAGTAATTTAAGTATGGTGTACCTAACCAACAGCAACAGCTTAGATATAGTGCACCGCCCCAACAACAATTTAAGTACGGTATTCCAAGCCAGCAACAATTTAAATTTGGTATACCGCAACAGCAACAAACTTATAGACCATTGTTTAATAATCATCCCCCGCAAAACCATTTCAATAGGCCTCAACAAATAGATTCCGTAGTATCAATGCGTACCACCGCACCGGCACCAAGAGTAAATAAATTATTTTACAGCAATAACGACGATGACTACCAACAGAATGTCGATTTTTATGAAAATGAATGCGATGAAAATTACCAATACAACGAAAATATAGAATTAACTGATCACAATTATACTGACACCGATTTGCAGCTTAATATGACATCTGAAACTGAAAATTTTCACATAATGGCTTCGGAAATGAACTTGACTTAATCCAAATTAATTTTAATAAATTAGATAGCTTACCTTACATTATTATACCTGAAATAGACGCAAAATTCATGATTGATACAGGCACTACCCGTTTTTCAGGATATATATTCATACAGCCATTTCACGTAATCAGTACACACGCACGAAGCCAACACGATGAAGTAATTTATATTCCCCTGCTGAAAACATTCAAAAGTAACCTTAAGCATAAATTCTTTGTGTATGACGTGGATGAAAATTATGATGGCCTTATTGGCTCCGATTTATTAATACAATTAGGTGCAACTATAGATATGGATAAATATGTCCTAGGTACGTATAATACCGATATACCTATTATATACAACCCACCTCGTCAAATAGTTCTAGAACCGCGATCTGAAACAAAAATAAGTATAACAGTTTACAGGATGGCGACCCAATACTTGATTACACAAATTTTGGAAAAGGCGTAAGAATGCCCTCAGCACTCGTGAAATGTAAAAATGGATATGCAGAAACAATTATTCAAAATACATCCGAATACCAGATAACACTAGAGTTCTTAAAACCATTTAAAGTTGAAAAATACGAGTGATAGTAATTCTGTACATTGCTTACGTAATAATAATGTGACCTTGGGAAATTGCGAATATGATGAAATATTAAAGGAAAATCTACAAAGACTACGCACAGAACATATGAACGAGGAAGAACGTACAGTTATCACAAATTTGTGTTATTAATATAGAGACATTTTCTATTCGGATAAAATACCCCTCTCTTTCACTAGCAAAATAAAACATTCAATACGAACAAAAAACGAAGACCCGATATACGTGAAGCCATATCGACAACCTCAGACAGTTAATAACGAGATAAATAGCCAAACACAAAAACTATTAAAAGATAATGTAATACAGGAATCTCACTCACCACGGAACGCACCAGTACACCTGGTACCTAAAAAGAAAGACGCTTCTAACGAAGTTAAATATAGATTAGTAATATACTATCGGCGCCTGAACGACATAACCATTGACGATAAGTATCCCTTGCCAAATATTTCCGATCTTTTCGATAAATTAGGGAAGTCCACCTATTTCAGTACAATAGATTTGGCCAGCGGCTACCATCAGATCGAAGTAGAGGCATCTGATCGTTGCAAAACCGGATTCAGCACTCAAACAGGCCATTACGAGTTTATTAGGATACCGTTTGGACTCAAAACTGCTCCAGCGACATTTCAACGCGCGATGGACAGCATATTGCGTGGTTTACAAGGCACGCACTGTATGGTATACCTAGATGACATTATTGTGTACGCATCCAGCCTCCAAGAGCACATAGAGAAGCTCAGGCGAGTTTTTGACCGTCTCAGAGAAAGTAATCTAAAGGTCCAGCTTGACAAGACGGAATTTTTAAGAATGGAAGTTCTCTATCTAGGACATACAATAACAGATAAAGGACTTAAGCCTAATGAAGATAAAATTCAAGCAGTATTAAATTACCCTGTTCCAAAAACACAGACAGAAATAAAAAGCTTCTTGGGACTAATTGGCTATCACAGGAAATTTATTAAGGACTTCGCAAAATTAACCAAACCATTGACAGTATGCCTGAAGAAAAATTGTAAGGTCATAATTAATGAAGAATATATGTCTGCCTTCGAAAAATGTAAGGAACTATTAGTAAACGCCCCTCTGCTTCAATATCCAGACTTTTCTGAACAATTTATACACACTACAGACGCCTCTAATATAGCACTAGGAGCTGTATTGTCACAAGGCACTATTGGTAGTGATAAGCCAGTAGCATATGCTAGTCGGACGCTAAACGATGTGGAAACCCGCTACAGTACCATAGAGAAGGAACTTCTTGCAATCATTTGGGCAGTGAAACACTTCAGACCGTACCTTTATGGAAGCAAATTTGTAATATACACCGATCACAGGCCACTAGCCTGGCTTCATTCCCTCAAAGAACCAAACGGCAAACTAATACGCTGGCGTCTTTATTTAGCTGCTTATGACTTCGACGGCATTTATAAAAACGGAGCCCAAAACACAAACGCAGACGCGCTATCAAGAATAAAATTGAATGCATTAGACAAAGATAGCTCTTCAGATATTTCAATGGAAGTAAATACACCAATGAGCATAGCATCAGACGGAAAATCTGTCACATCTAAAGATAATTTTACATATTCTATCCCCTCACCTACAAGTAGCACGGACACAGCATCTGAAAACCCAGACATCATTCACTCAACTGACGAATTAGAATCATTAGGTATCCCCGTATTAAAAGAAGCGATAGACACTAAGCCTAACCAAATTTTAGTCTACACGTGGTATAAAAACCAACTTTCAGTCAAGGACATATCAACAAAGAAACAACGAATACTTGAAGTACATTTACCTTTGGATAACCCTGAATTAGTCAAACAATTTCTAAAGGAATACATTAGAAATAATATTAAATATTTCATCTATTTTGAAGATAAGGAACATCGACGTCAATTTACTCAAATCATAATTCAATTGTTCAAGAAAGACTCTGTTCGGTTTTTTGAATGCACCGAGCGAGTTGTATATGTAGAGAACGAAGACGAGCAACGCGAAATCGTCCTCAAGTATCACATCGGGAAAACATGCCATCGCGGAATAAAGGAAACTTTAGTCCGCCTTAAACGCACATATTTTTGGTATGACATGGAACAAACAATATCAGGTATAATAAATAACTGCGACACTTGCAAAAACATGAAGTATGATCGTAAACCATATAAACCGGCTCTACAACTCACACAGACACAGTCAAAACCATTCGAGGAAATATTCATAGATCTATTTTCTATCGAAGGAAAATACTTTCTTACTACAATAGACGCGTTCAGTAAACTTGGTCAAGCTTTTGAAATTAGCAATCGATCCACCCCTGAAGTGGTAAAGGCACTTATAAAGATCTTTTCATTCTACGGAACTCCCCGAAAGATAAGTTCCGATGCGGGGCTAGAATTTAACATCGCCCTAATTAAAGAACTATTATTACTACATAAAATCGAAATGCACATTGGAACACCGAATAACACTAACTCAATGGGACTTATAGAACGTTTCCATTCAACTATCCTAGAGATATATAGGTTAGCCAAATACGAGCACAAACTAACAGATATCGCATCCGTAATGACGTATGCTATTATGGCATATAATCAGACTATACACTCTACCACAGGATTCACACCATTTGAAGTAGTTTTCGGACATACCGATAGTAATAATATATTCGATATAAGATTTGATAAACAGTATATGCAGAAATTAATAAATGATCACAATAAGCGCACTAGACACTTATATGAATATTTAACAGATAAAATTACAGATAAAAAACAAACCGTAATTAATAAACGAGGCGGTGAAACGTCATTCGCTCTTCAAAGGGAACAAAATATATTTGTCAAAGGCACCAACAAACGCCGGAGTAAAGATAAGCCACGCTATACTAAAGCGGTAGTCATAGGTGATCTGAAAGAAACATTTTACCAGTAGAAATACATAAACGTAAAACAAAAGTCCTCCTTAAAGACATTAAACGTGTTCCACAGAAAACTTCGCGTTCTCCTGCTGATAACGCTGCTAGCCCAGTTCCTGGCCCTTCAACTTCAGCCTGTGAACGATAACCCTGGCATTCTACCTGTAAAGGAAGGAATTGCTTCAATTAGTTATGATAAATGGATTCTAATTAAGGTTTTAGAATTTAAGAGCATTTATTCAGATTTAGATAGTAATATTCAGTTTTACACTCAACTAAACTATTTAGTTGATAATTATTTAGATATTAATTTTAAGAATAATTTTATAGATTATATACATCAAGTAGAATATGTTTATAATATAACTATTAAAAAATATAAGCAATTAGTGCCTTCACATAAAGTAAAGAGAGGTCTTCTTAACCCCTTGGGTTCAATCATAAAATTAATAACAGGAAATTTAGATAATGAGGATGCCATTAAATATAATAGTTTGATAGAAAAGTTAAAGACTCAGCAAAATACGAATAATCAGAAAATAACTCTGATATCCGAAATAGTGGAAAGCCTCGTTAATGTCACTCAAATGATCAACAGTAATCTTATTAAGCTTGATGAGAAAATAAAAAAATAGACGATCAAATAAACTCAATTAACGTTAAAGAATATTTTGACTGTTTAGGAAATCGTATAGTGAATACATACAATTTGGTTTTACATAATTTCCAAAGCATATACATCAAACTTAATGAGATAGAGACAGCTCTAGCATTCAGTAAGGCAGGGATCCTACATCAATCAATCATAGAATCAAATAACTTATATACAATATTAAAGAAAATTGAAAGTTCAAATAAACTTATATACCCTGTTTTATCACAAAATCTTGTAAAAATTGAAGAAACAATTGCAATTAAATCTTATTACAGCGAAAATAAGATAACGTTCATTTTAGAAATTCCACTTATAAAAGCAGATACGTATTCTTATTATAGACTACTGCCCATCCCGGTAATTACTAATAATCATACCCAATGAGGGTATCATACCTAAATACCCTTACCTCATAGCAAAAGGGTTCGAAATACAATCACTCGCTCAACCTTGCCAAGAGATTGACAAATCCCGTTTCCTGTGTATTGAAGAAAATGGTTCTCAATTTATCCAAGATACCTGCGTGAAAGATTTAATGCATTACGTCACTAACACTAGCTCTTGCAAACAGATACCTATAGAAATTGAAAATTTTAAAGTAGAGCTTTTCCAGCCAAACCGATGGATAATCTACACAAAATCTGAAGTCGTGTTAAACAGGATCTGCGACGGAGAAATTTTTCGACAAAAGCTTCGAGGTACATACATACTTACCTTAGATGACTTATGTATTATTCAGATACATAATGTAACTCTACAAGCGCATCAGACCGAAACAGAAAATTGCCTACGAAAAGTTACCTATAATTAACTTACCCATGATAACGCCACACACAGCAGCAAGCTCGAAGCCTGTGAATCTTGAAGGAGTGGATCTGAAAAATCTACGTTTCCTCGCATATACGCTACATAAAGGTGAAAGTGACAGTGACAGTGTAAGTGAAAATGAAAGCCAAAGTCTCTATCTAAATATGAAAAGTGTTAGTGTTTGGACAATCGCATTATATGTTATTTTAATTATAAGCTCCTCTATTATTATATATAAATTTAAGTCTAAAGTAATAAAGTTTTTTAATCGAAATTCACCGAATCCCATGTCATCGCTAAATGTCGATTCCAATGAGGGAGGAGTTAGATAAGGATTTACTTTCTAAGTTTATCTGTATAAGCAGATCAAATAAAATGTTGTACTTAGATAAGAATTTACCGTCTCAGTTTCGTAAGTAATCATAAATAAAGTGGTAATCCGTAGGAGAACGGGAGTGACCGACATAGCCCGTCGGGTCAGCATGCTGAAGTGGCAATGGGCAGGCCACATCGCTCGACGAACCGACAACCGTTGGGGAAGAAAGGTTCTCGAGTGGCGACCGGGTAACGGACGGCGCAGTGTAGGACGGCCTCCCACCAGGTGGACCGATGACCTGGTCAGTCGCAGGCAGCCGTTGAATGCAGGCGACAAAGGACTTATCGCTGTGGCGTTCTCTTGGGGAGGCCTATGTCCAGCAGTGGATAATGAAAGGCTGATGGATTGATGAATGGATTTCTAAGTTTATCTGTGTATGTAAAAAACGCGATTTGACATAAAAAAAAATATGTTTCTATTACGAAAATATAACACCATCTCTTAATTTTTTTAGGTATGTAGGTGCACCGTTGCTACTGCCATGAATTTTAATTGAAAAGTAAGCTTTTTTTTTCTTTTCAATGTTATCTATCAAATTTATTGTATCTTAAAAAAACACGATTTTACACAAAAGAGAAAAAAAATATTACGGATCGATAGAACGCTAACACTGTCTGTCGGCACCATCTCGTATAATTTGGGGTATTTATTTGCCTTACCAAAAAAAATATACGGTTTATATAACGTTTTTCACTGTTTTCCAGGATTATAATTGTGGGGATGTTGTATACCAAATTGTAGATTATTTATTCATCTTGAGATATAAGAACATTTTTCCGTGTTATACATTATTTTCCCAGGTACATAAATATAAGTGACACTGTAAACAACGTCAAGATGTAACATTATATATTACATTAAAATTGTGAACAACGATAACACAGTCGACAACCTAAACTAGCGGCGTGTGCAACGATAATTTATATTATAACTCTTTAAAACAGCAGTTACAAAAGTATAGTATAATGTATAATGAATTATAAAAATATAACGGTTTCGCCCACCACAGTATACAAGTCTACAAAGACTAATTAGTGTGTCCCACCCTTAGACAGAGGAAACTAAGGTCCCACCTCAGTGTCCCACACTCAGGTGACAGGTCCCACTAGTCTATGTAAATAAAACACGTGCGCCAAAACTTTTAGTACTTAGACGAAGAATATCTTTAGTCTAAGTTTTAGTATGATTACTCTATGGCCAAAACGTGCGCGGTGAGCGTCTGTGGCTCTTGAGTAATATTGTTCTGTGGTCTGTGGTCTGTTGCGCGTGTATGTTTTGGCGGGAACACGAAGAAGATCATGTCGTCGCTCTGCATTATTTTCCTAAACTTGTGTTATTTCAAGTATTAATGTGTAAAAGTGGTGGCCTTTTGCTTATTAACTATTTGTGCATGTGCATAAGTGCTGGCAAGTGATGTAATGCGACATAACGTGTTTCTTCCTGTTGTTTCCAAAACTCCATAGAAGCTTCAGTAAGGTTGCCATCGTTTTACTGTAGCGTGACTTTGACTTGACTGACTTTATATGACTGACTTCAACTACGACTTGTTTGATGAATTAATCTAGTTTGGAGAATAATGATGTTTGTTACTGTTAGGCTGATGGTTCTGCCAATGCCTTAAAACAAATATTAAAAAAAAAAAAAAACTGTTGCGCGTGTCAATTACTGCCAATAGTGACAATCAAAGAAAAAGAATTAAAGCTTGTGCTTGAGTATTTTACTTTTCTGTATCAGGAATTGGTTTTCCCATGGATGAATAAAAAAATTAAACTAATTTTTATACGTCAATGTTATAAACATAGAATAATTTTAACAATTAAGTATTCTTCACATAATAAAGTGACGAAATATATAAACTTAAGTAATTTACTTTATAACCTTAAAAAGTTGTCAATTTAAGATGCATAAAAGCAAAGAGGTTAAAAAAAAAAATAACGATGATGGTGATAGTGCACCAAAAAAGACAAAATTCAATAAGGAAAGTAAACCTAAAATTATAAATACCAATGCTAAACATAACGATCACAAAAAGAATAATACTTCTTTCAAGAAAGATGCTTCTCAAGGGAATAAGTTTAGCAAAATTAGTGCCGGCAAGGGAAAGCATAACTTTTCTAAAGAGAGGGTGCAAAGTGAGAAGCCGAAGTGGTCTGAAATGAAAAAAGAGAAAAAAGAGCTTAGGCTTACTAGGCGTAAAGCTAAAACCGATGCTGAGGTGTTTGAGGTGTCATATAAAGCGAAAGCTTTAGCCACACAAATACAAAGGTAATATTTTCATAAATCTTATTTTATACTATCTATTTAATTTTCAAGGTCTAAGTGGCTTGTTCTGAGAACATTCTTATTTAATGACCTGATAACTAAGACTTTTAAGTATAATTTTGAAAACAAGCTAAGAATGTCTATATAAATATGAAACTTATTTTAACTACTAATATGATATAACTTGGGAACAGCGGAAGGTAGTGTTATGATTGGTGTTAATCCATTTCACACTGTTAGGCATGGGTATCCTCTCATAGTGAAAAGGATTTAGGCCATCGTTCATCATGCTGGTCCAGTGTGGGTTGGAATAATTCACAAGCCGTTGAGAAAATCTCAGGCATGCTGATTTCTTCACAGTGTTTTCTTTCATTGAGCAGTGTTAATTTGTAAACAATTTTTTTTTTTAAAGATAGCCCTTCTCTTAAGGCCGGAAGCTGTGGGAAAGCGATCGCGATCCGGGACGGGATTTTTTGTAATATTTGAATTTGTATGCAACCTGTCACATAGCAACGGGTGGGTTAATAATCCTTGTATCGCACGGGACTTACGCACAGTACACCTACTTTTGGATCACACAAAGAGTTGTCCTGTGTGGGAATCTTTCCCACAACACTCGGGTGGGAGATTGGTATCTAAAACACTCCGCCATCTGTGGAGTCAAAAAAATAAATGCATAACCATAATCTTGGAAAATCTTAAAAAGTCAGAGGTGTGCCCTGTGATCTTGGACTGGAAATCAAACTTGATACCATTGTCTTTGCAGTCCTTGGTTTTATCATAAGCTATCACTGCCTATTTTCTCTGTTTATACCTATAGGAAGGTGATATTATGTATGTATGTTATTATTTTTGTTATCTCATCTGTGGAGGCACTCAAATAAAATCATTTTTAAGTTATTTTATATACTTATAGAAAAGTTGTGAAACCAGACTTCAGAGTAAACTGCTGTAAAGAACTACATTCTTTATTGAAAAAACACTACAAATCTGTTGCTCTCACACATGACTTGAGCCGTGTTATTCAAGTTTTACTAAAATATGGCCCAGAAGACATAAAAAATGAAATAACCGAGGAATTACTTGATATTATGGTTCAAATGGTTCAATCAAAGTATGGTCAACATGCAGTAAAGCGGATATTGAAGTATGGCACAGATTTCATTAGACATGAAGTGCTGAAGAAATTTTTTGGTCATATGGTGTCTCTGGCTACTCACACTATCAGTGCGCCAGTCCTTGATTATGCATATGGAGAATTTGCTACAAAGAAAGAGAAGTGTCACATGCAGCAAGAATTTTATGGTGATATTTATAAAAATGTAAGTGACTTTCACTTCACTTTTTCATGTAATATATGTTATTGTATGTTTAGAACTATTATATTTAAAATGATTTGATCATTTCAGATTCTGTCAAATACTATGTAGGTAAAGCTTACATTGCTTAGAATAATTATAATTGTGTCTTTGCCTGCCTACCTGTATAGAGTATCTGAAAGAATTGTTTTACAGTTTAACTGTGCAAACAATCTCAGCTTCCTTTAGTATATTTCCATGTAAAAAACAGGCATATATTTTTATAATTTACTCTTTGTTTTTAGTCTAAAGATGACAAGGTGAAGACATTGAGTGATACCTATAAGGACAGTCCAGAGATGAAATCTGCCATCTTGCAGTCCTGCAAAGCAAATATACAAAAAATTTTGGATAAAAATTTACATGATGGAGAGTATGTATTTTTTTTTTGCTTAATACTGTTGCAATTTACAACTTCAACGGTTTTTGTGCCATGACCACTCAAGCAATGTAACATAGTTCCAATGGCCCGCCATTATAGGCGGAGAGACAGCAGACCTCTCCGGTCTGAAAAAAAAAAACGGTTTAAAAGAACTAGAATTCTTTACTCTCCACATTTTTTTCTCTTTGATTCCCTACTGTATGTATTTCCGCTACTTAATTAAAAACTACATAAAGAAATAGCTACATAAATACACTTGTTTTCTAAATGATACTTAAAACTGTTTCAAAATATGCTGCATCATTTTAAAGAATGAGGAGAAACAGTGAGAGGCTTATAACAAAATTTTTTTGTACTACCTATGTATAGAAACCTATTTTTGCAAAAAGAGTTATTTAGCTCCAATTATATATCTGTCATGTTATATATCTATATTACATTTATGCCTATTTTATAAAAACTGTCTGGTTCACACTGGAACTACTGGAATATCGTATAAGTAATTGTGTATGAGAGACAATTAAAAAAGGATAATAAAAACATGATTTTTATGTAGACAAAAGAGTTTCAAGCTATAAATCATGCCTATTATTTTTGTTAGGGCGCGAAAAAATATGATCTAACCGCACACCCTGTCGTTCGGGGCAATGAACAGGGTAGTGTGGGGCCCTCACCCACTAAATAAACCCGCCGTGTGCCGTCACTTCGCCTTTATTGGCGAGCCACTGGAACTCATAAGAACTACACACTTTTATTCTTGATATTCAATAAAATGTCTGATCAATCACTTTCAGGTTGTTCCACTCTATTCTATATGATTACATCCAGGAATGCAGTTCTGAAGATCGCATGGAGCTGATCTCAACATTGAGCCCTCTCATAGTCCCTCTAAGCAATTCACTGCCCGGAGTCAATGCTGCCAGCATCTGTGTCTGGCAGGGTACTAATAAAGATAAAAAGGTATTAATTATATCTTGCTTATGTTTGACAGTTTGTAAAAGCTTTTATAAAGTGTACCTTTTATAAGTATAGCTAATAGCATATGAACTAGTTGCTTATTAAACAAATGATACATACTAGTCGACCTGTGCGAAATTCCGCAATACTCTTGAGTTATATTTACCAAATCCGATTCGATATCTATCGTAAAATCGACGCATTCATTAAAGGCCCTCTTCTTAGACGATTTTAAATCTCAAATTTAAGAGAAGCGGTACATTTTTAGACCGTGGACCGTAAAATAAAGGGTAAATCATGGAATTCGATTTTTTTTATAAATTACTTAAGTACACCAGATGTACAAATTAACCCTACTGTTTTATTATTATTTTAGTGCAAGTTGTTGTGAAAATAGTATTCATGCAAATAAATAAATGTTGAGTGACTGTTTGTAATGTCCTAATAACAGCTTTTTACTATTTGTACCTGTAACAAAATAGCAATATTTCAAGTATTTTTCTGTGTGTTTCTGCTAACTTTTTTCTGGAAGAACTGGAGCGATTTTGACAGGGCTTTACTGGCGGATATCGATAGTGCCATCCACGAAGACGCGCCCCACTCTTTTTTCTAATTACTTACAATGCAAGTGTGTACCGTTCACCGAATTCCCTATTACGCACGCACACATTGATGAATAAACAAAATCACGACAGAATGATACGGTCAACTAGGAAGATGCTCTACTTTAATATTATCAACCGACTTCAAAAAATGAGGAGGCTCTCAATTCAACTGTTTTTTTTTTTTGCTGTGCTTTATACTTTCTCTACTGCGCTCCTGTGCTCGATGCTTTCTCATACGAGATGCACCCAAGGAATGCCTCCCCATTGTGTACCACCTACTCTGACCTATTTTATAGAAAAACACTAAAAAGCAAAAAAATAAATTACATACGATATCCGTGTTAGACACCTACTGATGTGTTTGAAGTCGACCAATTATTTTTTGCGTTTTAGTTTCTGGGTTTCTTTTGAAGGCTGTTTTTTGTGTTTTGTTTTTTTTTTATTTAAAAATAATATATTGTTCAGTGTGGGTATTGTATGTCATTATTAGTTAATACAGTATAGGTATAGTATGTCATTATTAGTTAATACAGTTTAATATTGCCATGTTAAGGGAGCAATTATAAACATTAATAGTATACTAAAAAAACTATATGGTTGTCTGTAAAGTCAGTTTACGGACGATAATTTTACGTGATAACGTCATATATGTTTTCTGAGAGTTTCACAAAATGTAATAATACTGATAGAAATCGAATGGTACATTTTGATTTTCTAGA
Source organism: Leucoma salicis (assembly GCA_948253155.1). Taxonomy (NCBI): domain Eukaryota; kingdom Metazoa; phylum Arthropoda; class Insecta; order Lepidoptera; family Erebidae; genus Leucoma; species Leucoma salicis. The sequence continues at coordinate 5,219,345 of OX411812.1, forward strand.
CATTTTTTTTATTAAGTAGATCAACTTTCGTGCCAAGTCTGGATTTAGGCAACGTGAACTGTACTACCCATGTGCATCGAGCCGCTGATGGCTCGCGACTGACGCTTCGATCAATCGTCCCACACCCCGCGGCCCCCTCGACAAAAATTGGTGGGGCGCGTCTTCGTGAATGGCACTATCTATAGCTGATATTATAAGCAGTAACTTTTATATTGAAAAAAAATTAGGGTTCCACACAAAGAAAACAAATAACTAAATTCCATGGGGACTATGTTGGGGGTTGCAACTTGTTTTCATAAATAAGTGACATATGAAAGTGCTTTTCTATATTGTTTACCTGTTATATCACTGCTTCCTGAATGCACTATTGATGAAGCTTACATTGTATAAATCTATTGTAGGTACAATTTGTTTATATTTTCAGACTATATTGAAAGTAGTAAAAGAACATGCGGTGCCTCTCAGCAAACACAAGACTGGTTATAGACTGCTCATAGCTATATTCGATTCAGTTGATGATACAGTGCTTGTGAAGAAAGCCATTGTCGCTTCACTGGCGAGTAATTTGAAAGACATCGCCAAAGACCATTGGGGAAATATGGTAAGTTTTATAATGTAGGTGAGGACCAACAATGCACAGATGGCGGCGTGGTTTAGGTACCGGCCTCACGTCCGAGTGTTGTGGGTTCGATTCTCACGGGAGACAACTCTTTGTGTTATCCACAAATGGTTGTTCTGAGTCTGTGTGTACTTTGTGTTCGTGAAATTGTACATTTGGTAAGTCCCCCGCGATTCAAGAATTACGCAATAGCGCAGGATGTAATCTTATTAAAAAAAAACTTGAATTTCGTACAAAAACACGGTCCAAATGTGGCACTCGCCTCTAATTTCACCATATTGTGCTTCAATTACCGTAGCTTATAGACGCTAGCAATACCACAGGCATAATTAACTCGTCGCCATCTTTACGGAAAGGGATAGGGCGGAGAGGAAGGATAAAAAGGAGATATTGGGCCTCTGGTGCACGTTTCCAGAGAACGTTTTTGATAGGGACAAACGGGGAAAACTGGTGAACTTAGAACAAGACTTTTTTTATACTATATGGGTGGCAAACAAGTGTACGGTACCTGCCACCTGGTTGTAAGCGGTTACAGGTAGCCTATAGGCGCTAGTAATATCAGAGGAATCACTCGCGCGTCACCATCTCCAAGGAAAAGGATAGGAGGTGGAGAGGATAGTATGGATACTAACGAGAGGATAGGAAGGATAATCAGGGGATACAGGGGGTTCGGGCCCCCGGCGCTCTCTCTCACCATACAAAACAACGGCAGGAGGACCATTGGAACCCATTGTTGACCGTGCCTTCAAAGCACGGAGACGCTCAGGTTTCCAGAAATAGACGCCAATTTTTGGGCACTCATTTAATACACGCCGGGCAAGTTTTTTAACGTTACGAACTGCAAGTGCACTACCTCAAATTTTAAATTGACACATTAATAATAATTATAGACACTACATTGGCTAGTCAAACCGAAAGATGCTGGCGCGTTTCATCCCAGCTTCATAAAATTTCTGGAGGAGGGCGCCAAGAGCGGCACGTCTAAAAAAGATGCAGCTTTACGCGTTTCAGAGCTCAGGGAAGCGATAATGCCTGCATTGAAGCAAGACCTGGAATCAGATCCAGATTTCTGGCTAAGTAGCAAGACTAACATGTTACTGGCTGTTGCTGTACTTTCTATAGGTTAGTAATTAACTGTTCAGACAATTTTTTTTTTATATGTAATCTCTTGTATGTATGTAATCTTGCCGTGTGGGACCGGCTTTAGAATTTTCCCACCCCTCCACCCATGGGAGTCGTAAGAGCCAACTGAGGGAATACCGGGGGAGTGGGCAGCAGCACTCCTTTGAGTATTAACAACATCCACTGCAATCGCCAACCCGCCTGCCAAGCGTGGCGATTACGGCACTATCCCCCATTCTTGGGGAGGCCTATGTCCAGCAGTGGACGTTAAAAGGCTGATGGATTGGATTGGAGATGTAATCAGGGCTAACCTGATGGTAAACGGTTACCGTAGCCTATAGACGCTGGTAACACCAAAGTCATCACTCGCGCATCACCAACTCTTAAGTATAGGGACAGGAGGTGGACAGGAAAGATAAGGGAGGACGGGGTGGTTGTTTTTTCCGACGCTCACTCACCTTCTATAAGAGTTTAGTTGGCATGATCGAGCCGACCCCTTCGTGCTGGCAACAAGCAAGGCTCTACTAGTAGTTTTCGTGTCTTCGCATTAATGTGCAGCAGTTACCTATATACCGTGTGGGGCACCAAGCATAGCTCCATCCCGTCTCTTCCTATGGGAGTCGTAAAAGCCGACTAAAGGATTACCGGGGGACCGGGCAGCAGCAAATCGACTCACGCGCAGGCTTGACGATTTCCAGCCTCCCGAACAAGCCGGTTTCCGAAAAGGCTGTAGTACCATAGACCACATCCATACGCTACGCCAGATTATACAGAAAACCGAGGACAAACAATCGGCCTCTGTGTCTGGCGTTTGTGGACTATGAGAAAGCTTTCGATTCGATCGAAACTTGGGCGGTGCTGCAGTCCCTTCAGCGGTGCCAAATTGACAATCGGTACATCGAAGTGCTGAAGTGCTTGTATAGCAACGCCACCATGTCAGTCCGTGTTCAGGACAAGAGTACGAAACCGATCCAACTGCAGAGAGGTGTTAGACAGGGAGACGTTATGTCCCCGAAACTCTTCACCACTGCATTGGAAGATGTCTTCAAGCTCTTGTACTGGACCGGATTCGGCATCAACATCAATAGCGAATACATCACTCACCTTTATTGTTGACTTTGTTAGTAATCTCCAGAAAGAGAAAACTATACTCATGTACAAAGAATTTAATAAGAAAAATAACAAACTTTCTACAGAGCATCTAAAAATATGTGGAACAGCTAAACCTGTATTTTTATCAGAAAATCTCACTTCAAAGAAAAAAAGATTATTGTTTATAGCTAGAGACTTCGCCAGTAGCAATAATTATAGCTTTTGCTGGGTGACAAATGGCAAGATTTTTCTGCGTAAAAAAGAAGGATCCCCACATATTTTAATCAATAATGAATCTGCCCCCTGAGGCAGAATGTCATATTTCACGTGTCGACCGTATCGAGATCACTGTGATTGGTTGAGAAACCGACGCGTGATGTCACAATAATCCGTTGGCCAATCACGGTGATCGTACAAGCGAGACGATACGATCGACACGTGAAATATGACATTCTGCCTAACCCCCCTGATGTACCAAAAACACAGGACATAAAGTGACTAACTGGTTATGTTTATAATTTTACTTTTGTTCTTAATATTCGTATAATTTCAATTACTTTTACTGATTACCTAATTTCTTATATTTTCTATTTGACAGAGTTTTTACTATTGTTTTCAAACTCAAAACTTATTATCACATTTCTCACTCAATACAATTATTCACATATAAACACAATACACACATTCATATTATACATTCAAACATAATGGGAGGAACACTATATTCAAGTTTTCTTGTATGATTTTACTTTTTGATACATTTATTTATAACGATATGATCTATTCCATTCTGAGTCAATCTTTGTGGGATACATTCAATCTACACCATCTATTTATTAACCATATGTTAATACGATTATTTGAAAATGGATAAGGATAACTCCTTAATGACAGACATAGATCTTCTATCAACATCAAAAACGGTTCTGTGTACCCCAGAACAATGTGGTGCAAAAGTAAAAAATACCACAGGTGGATTAAAATTTTTCCACCTAAATATTAGAAGCCTAGGCAACACTTGTAATTTTACTAATCTGCTTATATTATTACACAGGATTAAAATGCAATTTGACGTGATTGTTTTATTAGAGTTCTGGTTACGTAAATGCCCTGTACTCCCCATCATTTCTGGCTTTAAATCATTTAAGTCCGAATATTCAAATCAAAATGACGGAATGGTCATATACATCAGGTTAGATCTACGTTTTACTATTATGACACCTGTTATTGTTGACGCTAACTGTCTAATTATTAAGTTTCAAGCAGAAGTAGCACTAATTGCAATATATCGTTCACCATCCATTCGAAATTCCCAGAATTTTATTAATAGTTTAGACGTAACCTTAGGTATACTTAAGAGCTTTAAAACTTTAGTCATACTAGGTGACATTAACGTTAACATATCACCAAATAATAATGATTCTGATGCCGATTTATATCTAAATACAGTTGCGTCGCATGGTATGCTACCTGGTCATCTTCTACCTACTCGTGGTAATAGTATCGATCATGCAATCCTCAAGTCCAACATGCCAGCTATTACATTGGTTGTCAACACATTTATTACCGACCATGTTCCAGTCATTGTTTGTTGCAAATTTAGGTTACATGTTCCAAAAATCCCCAAAACATCCCGATGGACTGACATAGATGCCTGCATAGCGGATCTTAAAAATACAGACTACAACGATTACTTCATGCAGTGATGATGCAAACAAAGCAGCTTCGGAATTAGTGGACATAATATCTACAATTGTAAAGAATAATACTAGCATTTCTGTCGTTCCTAGTAAAAAAAGAACACTCAAACCCGGGATTACTCCTGGGCTTTTAAGAAACCGCGAGAAAATGTATTTGAAATCAAAAAGAGATCCCGACAACCTAATTCTTAAAGATCCCGACAACCTAATTCTTAAAATTACTTACACGCGTTATAGAACATTTTGCAACAACCTATTAAAAAAACTAAAACGTGAATATGAAAGAACAGAATTTTATAAATTCCGCAAAAATCCAAAAGAAACCTGGAAGCTTATTAAAACTATTTCAAACCTAACATATCAACAAATCACCTAGTAGTGAGCTATTATCCTTTACTACCGATCCGTCTCGTTCGCTTGATATTATAAACAAGTACTTCGCAAATATAGGTAAAAATTTGGCCTCAAAAATTATATCGCGGTGTAAATTACAGCCTCAACCTAATTATAACACTAATAATTTAAGTCCTACTCCTGACTCAATGGCCCTCTTTAGCACTGACAATGTAGAAATTGAACGCATAATTTTAGGTCTTAGATTAAATAGCGCTGTGGGTTCGGATGGCATATCAGCTGTTCTTATTAGGGCTTCTAGGCATATACTTATACCAATTATATCCCATGTATTTAACCTCGCTCTAATGACAGGTGTCTTTCCAACGGTATTCAAGAGAGCCATTGTAAGCCCTGTTTATAAAAATGGAGACAGATGCAATATCAGCAACTATAGACCTATCTCAGTTTTAACTATATTATCGAAAATGCTTGAAATTTTTTAAATAATAGACTTAATTTTTTTAAACTCTAAAAACATTCTAGCTGCTGACCAATATGGTTTCAGACGAAGAAAAACACTGAAGACGCTGTTCTAGAGCTAACCGGTACTGTTGCAAGAAATTTACAAAATAAGCTCAAAACTATTGCTATTTTCCTTGATCTTTCTAAAGCTTTTGATACTGTCTCTGTCCCTCTCTTACTCACTAAACTCCAAAACATTGGCATTAGGGGGCTACCTTTTAATATTTTCAAAAGTTACCTGAGCGAACGTACCCAAGTCATAAAAATTAATAATTATATGAGCAAAGAGGAAGTTTTTACTTACGGAGTTCCACAGGGTAGTATTCTAGGACCTACCCTTTTCTTGATATATATCAATGAACTATGTAAATTGTCCCTTACTAACTCTAAAATCCTAGTCTACGCAGATGACACTGCATTAGTTGTTAAGAACGACGTCAATACTATTTTATAAGCCCTATTCTATACAACAGAGCTAATAAAAAGCTTCAAATTTATTCTCTTACTTCTCGTAAATGTAGGTCAGTCTTGCATAAATGGCTCAGTTCCTTAAACTATGTAGAAATGGAATTTGTTTTCAAAACATAATCTCGGGCACCCCCTTTCAGACCTTCCACACGCGCCACGCATACACACACACACACACCACACCACACATAACATATTTCATTATTTATTATCTTACTAGTATTTAAATAATAAATTTCACATTTATGTTTAAGATTTTTTCATTTAATTTGGTTAGCGTTAATAGCTACGACACAGTTTTTTTTTTCTTACCTAATGTAGTAAGTAAGTAAGTTTGTAATCTTTTTATTGTGTTTCCCATAAAGTTATCTTATCTTACCTTCGATATGCCGACGACATCGTAGTCATGGCAGAATCTCTGGAGGACCTTGGCACCATGCTCAATGATCTCAGCAGGGTTTCCCGACTAGTGGGTCTCAAAATGAACATGGACAAGGCGAAAGCCATGTCTAATGTCCATGTCAATTCAGCACTGGTCCTAGTCGGGAGTGCGCTTCTCGAAGTTGTCGACCATTATGTCTACCTGGGACAAACAGTTCAGTTAGGTAGGCACAACCTCGAGAAAGAGGTCAATCGACGAATCCAACTCGGCTGGGCAGCGTTCGGGAAGCTAAGGAAGATCTTCTCGTCCAATATTCCGCAGTGTCTGAAAACGAAGGTCTACGACCAGTGTGTGTTACCAGTGATGACATAAGGAACGCCTCATATCAAGGCTCATAGTCGCTCAGCGGGCCATGGAGCGGGCTATGCTTGGTATTTCCCTACGTGATCGTATCCGTAATACGGAGATCCGTAGGAGAACGAGAGTGACCGACATAGCCCGCCGGGTTGCCATGCTGAAGTGGCAATGGGCAGGCCACATCGCTCGACGAACCTATAACCGTTGGGGACGAAAGGTTCTCGAGTGGCGACCACGTATCGGACGGCGCAGCGTAGGACGGCCCCCCACCAGATGGACCGATGATTTGGTCAAAGCTGCGGGGAGCCGTTGGATGCGGTCGGCACAGGACCGCTCGTTGTGGTGTTCTCTTGGGGAGGCCTACGTCCAGCAGTGGACGTTAAAAGGCTGATGGATGGATGGGCAGCAGCGTTCCCCTGTCTACTAAAAACATCCACTGCGATCGCCAACCCGCCTGCCAAGCGTGGCGATTATGGTAAAACCCCCATTTTGGGGAGGCCTATGTCCAGCAGTGGACGATGAAAGGCTGATGGATGGATGGATGGAATTACCTATATAAATTAAGAGTATAATGACATATCTTTCTTCCTCTACAACTGGTACATCTCGTGCTTGAAAATTGACGTACTTGTCGCTTCATTAAAATAACTAATGAGTCATCACTGCACTGATGGCGGAGTGGTTTAGATAGTCTTCCGGCCCGAATGTTGTGGGTTCGATTCCCACACAGGAGGACTCATTGTGTGATCCACAAATAGTTATTCTGAGTCTGGGTGTACTTTGTGTCCGTAAAATTGTATGTTTGTAAAGTCCCCGCGATACCAGGGTTATTCCTTAGCGCAGAGTGTCGTATTTAAAAGAAAAAAAACTATTTCCTTTCTCTCTCTATCTTGCAGTGAATTGTAATGGTGAAGTGTAACTTCTGTAATTGGTTCGTACTACTCCCACGGGAAAATTTATATTTAGACTAATTCTCAAATTCATAATTTAAATTGTAAATTAAGGTAGGTACGTAGTTGAAATATAATTTTATTTCCATCCAGATTCAACAAAAGAGATACTCCATGCCTTTGCCAGAGTAATCTGTCGGACTGATTGGAACATCACTGCAGCTGATGGTACAAAGGTGCTAGCTGTAGAAGACGCAGGTATACACATGTGTCTCAAGAAACTGGCCAGTTTGGACAAGGATAAGGAAGGTGGTACTCTAGGGGAACGTATTGCTGAACAATTGGGTGATAAGACAGTGAGTATTCATTTTCATGTTATTGACCTCTGTGTGTACATGTGGTTAATTCCCATCTACATAGGAAATTGAAACGAATTCTGAAAAAAAAATACTTCCGGCGTCCTTGAAGGTCTACATAAGTCTATGAACCCACTCTAGTGATACCTTTTTGATACAAAAAATTGCAACAACATTAGTCCCGCACTTTTAAAGGAAAATGGTAAAAGATATCCATATGTACAAACAGCAACCTATAACCTCTATACACATATACAGTCTGTGCCGTTCCGCCCTGGCAAAAAGAGCATTAAATGAAACTTTTCACTGCACACATGGCGGAGTGATTTTTAGACACCGGCCTCCCGCCCGAGTGTTGTGGGTTCGATTCCCATACAGGACAACTCTTTGTGTGATCTACAAATAGTTGTTCCGAGTCTGGGTGTGCTTAGTATCCGTGTAATTGTATGTTTGTAAAGTCCCCCGCCAAACAAGGATTATTCCTTAGTGCAGGGTGTCGTCTTTACCCTCGAAGGAATGTAACATAGTTCCAGTGGCCCGCCAATAAAAGCGGAGAGACGGCACACGGCGGGTTTCTTTAGTGGGTGAAGGCCCCATACTACTCTGTTCGTTGCTCCGAACGACGGGGTGTGCGGTTAGGAAAATTTTTTCCCGCCTTAACAAAAAAAAAAGGGTCTTAAAAAAAAACTAAATCTTATGTACTGTTCTGCAATAACAACAGGCCTCATACGTGTGCGCATGCATGTGTTTGAAAAACTTGTGTATGCTTTCTTATAAGCAATTTCATTATGAGAAGAGTTACATTGATATGTTAACAATGTTTCAGATAAAATTGTGGCTGCCAAAGAACCGAGCGTGTTTCTTTCTTTTGAAGTTAATAGAAAGCAATAAAGACAACATAGCTAATATATTGAAAAAGAAAGTGGAACCACACGCCGACATATTAAAGCAACACCTTACAGCAGGAGCAAAGCTGCTGTTACAAAACATAAAGAAATAAAACAAATTACACTAGTTCATTTTTTATTTTATTTCCTGTATATAGATTTATACACTAGCTTATGCCTCAATATTGTGATATTAAAATATGTATTTCCGGGATAACCTTTGTTTTCTATCGTACGGTGAGATACACTCTAACCCCCCTGGGTAGGGAGTTGGGCTTCTATATAGTATATTCTACGATACTACACATTGTTGTACTACTATGATACTAACATTATAGAAGCGAAAAAAATCCGGTAATAATTATTTTAATAAGCTCACGATTTTTGAAGCTCTAACTTACCAATTATGATTTCGTCTTATCACTAAGCTAACTACTTCTGCTATATTGTATTCAGCGTTAAACATAAATATAACATATATTTATGTACTTATTCATAATAGTAAGTGCAAGTGCAGATGTTATGAGCTTTCACTCTCAGTCCAAATTTTCGCTATACTTTTATCAGTGACTTCATTAACCACATTCAATGATTTCTGCAGCAAATCCTCTTGAATGATTTCTATAGGTCTGGAAAATAATTATTTGAGGATTTATAGATTCGACACAGCAAGTATTATAATACATTACATAAACTAGAAAGATACTGACTGGACAATTGGACATAAATATGGCTGATGAAAACTGAAACTGAGTAAGACTTACTCGCGCGATTCAACGCGTCAGCGACTAGAGCACGCTTCATCAAGCTGGTGGAGCCGAGTAAGGCCTGGTTCCGACTACGCCGGACCGGCACATCTGCCGGAAACCGGACACCGGATAGTGTTCTCATTACACCGGATCCCACAAGAAAATCGGACAGTCAAGTACTCACCTCAGTTAAATTTGGAGCTGTGCGCACAATGGACGACGAAATTGTTGTGTTGTGGTGGTATCTTAATAGAAGGCAAAATAAAAGAAAACATTGGGTACATCCTATTTTACGGAAAAGATTTTCACTTGGAACATTTAAAACATTAATGGGTGAACTTAGAAGTGACGTGAGAGAGGGGAGCACGGGTGCTGCGAGCGGGGAACAGATACCGGCACAAACTCGTCCACATTACTCCGGTCCGGTGGTTCTACCGGCACTTTCGTACTGACAAAACACTCGGTAAAAATGCCGGGCTCGGCAAAAATGCCAGACTCAGGATAATGTGAATAGCTTTATATAATTGTACAGCCACTAGCCCTTCCGGCAGATCTGCCGGTTCGGCGTAGTGGGAACCCGGCCTAAGCCCGTTTTAGCGTCACCAATTCGAGTGCCGGTTCAATTTCGCCTACTGCTCAGAAAGAGTACAAGTGCGCCATAGGAGGTTCACGTCAAAAATAATTACTATATAGCTACTCGTGGCATTTCTTGCCCACCAGGCTTTTCTTTTAATAGTAGTATTGAAGTTGCAACTAAATAACGATCATTTTGCAAAATTTAATTTACCTGTCAGCATCCAAAACATCCCAATTGTCCTCTTTCAGCTCTCCATACAGTTCTGATACTTTCCTTTGGAAGTTTATGACTTCATATCTGAAAAGTATGGCGTGAATTGAATGTTTTCATTTTCTTTATTATAAAATCCGTGTGGTGACGGACTAAGAATACAAGTTGACACTTGTGGTGACCCACCCCATTCTTTCCCGCGGGTGTCTTATGAGGCGAATAAGGGAAGTAAGCAATTATCATCCATTGCATGACTGGTGGTAGGGCTGGGTACCAAGTGGGAGTACTCACTTGGTATCGGGCCCGAGCGGGTCGGTACCACCATCTCCCGTGTGACCGGCCATGAAGCACATCGTTGCGTTTTGGCTGTAGCAGGAGATAGCCGTTTATATTTCATTTCATATCTGTGAAATGAATTTGTGAGCAGCGGCTTGACAATACTCTCGGTGTAGTAGAGTCCATGGGCGACGGTTACCATTTACCATCAGATGTAGCGTGGCTCGTCTGCCACTAAGCGCAATAAAAAAAAAAAGAAAATCTCGAAATCGATTGCCCGCGCCTCCGCCGCAGAAGAAAAATAGATTTTCGGTTATATCTCAGGTTCCTAACATAATAGCAGGGTAAAAAAAAAACAGTTTTTAGCTCTAATCAAGAACTATTAAACAAAAAAGTTTAGTGAAAATCCGTTAAGTAGTTTAGCGTGATGTGCGCACAAATAAACAGAACTTATTAATAGTACAGATCTGGAAGACTAGACAACATAGCATTCTTTGTCAGTTTAATAAAATCTGCTAACCTTTCATTGCCAAATCCCTTTCTTTGCATAATCCTTTCAAATGGCATTGTTAGAAAGAAAACTTTGTCTGGCTTGGGGAGTCCCGCGTCTGGAGCTTTGCACCATTTAATGTCCAATCCTGTACAATATTCCATGAGTATGAGATTGCACGCCTTATGAACATGTCAATGTTACCATTCTTTTGTATATAAAATAATTAATGAATTTTAAATAATTCTGAATAAATATCAAATGCTTTAATCTACTGGTAATATATGGGTAGGTATTTAGAGTAAGACTGTATAACTATAAGAGCCTATTAGACTGCTATTTAGCCAGCCATTGTCCGTTGGGTCACCAATTGGCACTCTTGGAAATATGTAAATAATAATAATTGAAGACAATTGTTTTTAGTCCACTGCTGGTCATAAGCCTGCTCAATAGCCACAATGAGTGGTCCTGTGCAATGGCTCTCTGCAGTTTTGATCACATATTAGGTCCACCTGTTCATAGGTCATCCTATACCAAAATGACAAATACGTGTACACCACTTATAAAACGCGCGCTCGGTCGTGGAGTTGCGGAGAACAGCTCGCCATACACCACTTCTTCCCCAATAACTCTTTTACAGCAGTGAATTATATGCTATGTAATTAAAATAAAATAGTATAATAGTTTTTACCTTTAGCAGCTGAAAAAGCCACACCAGAATAACAATATCTGTCTACAATAATTGTGGTGCCCGCTTCTAATGTTTTAACAATGTTCTTTGCTGTTTCCCATCTATTAGCTGAGAAGAGCAAATGGATGACTTCATCTGAAAGATCATTCTGGAGCAATACACAGAAATTACATTAATTAACCCTCTATCATCACAATTTATGAAATATATATCTTCTATAATTCTAATAAATAATACTTTGAATTTAATAAGCACATCAATAAACTATGTAAATTAAGTGAAGTTAATTGAACAATAGGTCATAGTGAATCACATAATATTAATTCATAATTTTAACCCATCAAATGCATTACAATTTACAATATATGTTTAACTATACCATAAGAAATGCAAAGCAGAAGCGAGGTTGGTAACAATAAGCTATCAATAATAATAACAGAGTTTGTGTGATTTTTATACCTTAGATTGTAAATAATTATTGATTATTTTTCCTACTTCAGTTTCTCTGGAGGGGAAGTTTCTGTATTCTGCATTAATGTTCTTTTGCTTCAAATTATTAACTGTAAAATATATTAAAAACATAAATCTCTCTTTATGACTATAATAAGAGTTGCTTCACAGGTGTTCAAAATGAACAAGATTGGAATACCTACTCCTTTACATCAGACAATAAGCTCTCATTTGATATAAACACATTTATGTATTGCTTATTTTTTATTTATTAATGGGCCCAAGCAGGTTGGTGCCACAGTAGACTCATGTCACCAATGATCACCTACCTGATTATTTTGGTTGTTGTGGGAGAAAGCCGTTCATTTCCTGCACAGACTAAACTCTTAAGGCTAGGACTGTTGAAGTTTACATATTGGTTTCTTTGATACTGTAGGTGAGGAATAAGAAAGGATTTCGGGGAAACAAACAGGGTAGTGTGGGGCCCTCACCCACTAAAGAAACCCCCACGTGTGCCGTCCTTCCGCCTTTATTGGCGGGCCACTGGAACTATGTTACATTCCTTCGGTGGTCATTGTGTGGCATAGCCTGCAATTACCGAGCCAGAGCCACGTGTGGCCAGGTGCTAGTAGTATATAAAGTATTTAAACTCCACATCCTATTACACAAATTTTCAGCTTAGAAATATATGTCGGGCCTCATGGCATAGTTGGTAGTGTAACCAACTTCCATGCACAAGGTATTGGGTGTGATTCCCACTCAGGACAATTATTTGTGTGATGAACACAGATATTTGTACTGCGTCTGGGTGTTTTCTATTATAATATGTATGTACTATTTAGATATGTTTATATATATTTTTAGCATTTGACATGCTTAGCACTATACATTAAACACAAAGTGAAAAATGTGTGAAAAATGCGTCACCCAAAGACGTTAAGTATGATGTGTTATCAAAATTAGCAGTCAGGCACAATTGTCAGGATGGCTGAATTGGTAAAGCATCTGGACGGTATCCAGAGGATGCAGGTTCAAATCCTGCTCCTGACTGTTATTTTCAATTTCACATTTTTCACTTTGTGTTTAATATATGTATGTATTTACAAAAAAAAGTAATATATGTATCTTATGAGTAATCTTGTACCCATAGCACAAGTGTTAAGCTTAGTTTGGGACCAGAGGACATTGTGTGAAATGTCCGTAAATATTTATTGATATAAGTGTACATTCATGTTTAAGAAATAAGCCATATGAACAAAGACTACGCATCTTACACCTCACCACTCTAGAGGAGAGACGCTGCCGAGGCGATCTGATCGAAACATAAAATCCTCACTGGAAACTATAACTTGCCAAACCTACACAATGCATTTGTAATGAAAGAAAACCATAAGTCATCTCGAGGACATCAATCTAAAATAGCACGGTCACTATCAAAAACCAACACTGCACATCACTTCCTTACTAATCGAGTAGTTCACAACTGGAACCGTCTGCCCCAAGAAGTTGTCTCTGCGACCTCAATCAACTCCTTTAAAAACAACCTAGACAATTGGATTAAAAACAAAAAAGTGTTGTTGAGTGATTAGTGAAATATGATACGAAACAACTTTCAACTCTGTGATATAGATACATCAGCAGATGCTCTGTGATATAGATACATCAGCAGATGCTGCTCATCTATAAATAAATAAATAAATAAAAAATTTGTCTCAAAAAGACTGAATGTGTGATGATGAGAAAGGTAATGAATCACAATAAATATCAGGAAAATAGTCATTCTCAGTTATAGATAATTCGACATAGAGGTAAACAAGGGTAACAACTAGAAAACCGGGCTAAAGTAGAATATACTTCCCTGAAAGTTTTAAAGTAATAACATGTTATTGCGTACCTAACATATTAGCTTGAGTTGATTTGCCCGTTCTGTCCACTCCTTCTATTATTATCAAAGCACCTCGTTTCATATTTGTGACAAATGACAAAAAGACTACCTCACAGAGTACCTTATTATAAACAGGAAGACTACCTATTAGCCAGCAATAGCTAAGAATAATGTAATCCTCCAAACGAAGACTCAGGTTATTGAAAATTTCCTCTATCGCAAAAGACGAAATTAGAAGTTACCTCCAAAATTTTATAACAAATGTCATCAAATGTCTTTGACTCGTTTGTATTTTTTTTTTTTTTTTTTTTTTTTCTTTTTTATGGCAATGGTTAATAAACATTAATGCCAGCTTCACGTTTTAACACTTTAGTCTACAAGTAATTTGAATTTAGATATTATGTACGGTCTTGTAACAATAAGCATTATTAAGAACTACGAGCTAATAATAAGATGATATATCTACAGGTGAATGGTAAAATGACTAGGCTTAGTTCAGGTGTTAGAGTTTAATATTATTTAAGTCTATAAAAGATGATGTGATAATATCACATCATCATATCATTGTTGTCAGATTTAAGTTACCTAAAATGTTGTCTATATGTATAGGGAGAGGGAAATCATGATTTATAAGTGATTCAAATAGTGACTTAAGATCAAATTTTGTACAGGCGAAAAAGATGTGATTTAAATCACCTATGTCCACGCCGCATTCACAGAGAGAAGTGTCTCTGACTCTGATCTTCCTCAGGTGTACACCAGAACAGCAATGTCCAAATCTCATTCGCGAAATTATCGAGACGATTTTCCTGTTACACTTAAATTTGGAGAACCACGGTTTAAGTACAATTTCCGATTGATATTTAGCAAAATTAGTGCCTGTTCTTTTATTTATAATAGACCATCTTTTTGACCATCTATCCTTTAAGTAACGAATGGGCAGATGAAGGACGTCTTGAGGATAATTTTTAAAGGGGACTTTATCACCACAAATTATCGACTCTCTTGCAATTCTATCAACCGTTTCATTGCCCAAGATGCCGCTGTGAGTTGGAACCCAGGTTAAGTGGACAGTATAATTTAGCACAGAACATTTTAATAATTATTCTTTCGATTTAAGAGTCAACCAGTTTCTGGAAGTAATTTTGAAAGGGTTACTCAAAAGAGACTGGAGTGCACTTAATGCATCCGAAAATATTACAGTTTTAACCAGTTTAAATAGGATAATATAGTTAATAGCCTCCATAATTCCTCTACATTCGCCAGTAAAAACTGATGTTTCATGAGGACATTTTATTTTTTGTACAATATTATAATCTTGATTTAATTTGGATGCATCAGTGAAGATCAGATCCCACCCATGCCAATGTTTACCTAATAAATCAAGAAACTCTTTATTATTGAAGAGGCCATCTTTATTTAAATTTAAGTTAAAATGGATTATAGGTTTAAATATAATAGACTCAAAACTAAAATCGAACAGGGGTATTTTATCAGTTCTATGAGTTGGGAATTTCAAGTTTTGTATTTGCGAGTAACTTGCAACCAAACAGGGATATTTTTTGTGGTTCCAATAGGGTAAAGTCATATAAGAATACAAAAGTTGCAATTTAGGAAGAAGAGGATGTGAAGAGTACTGAAACGTGTGAAATAAGAACATATCGGACAAATATTGTCGCCTTAAATCCAAAGGGGGGTCGGCGCACTCCACTTGCATGGCACTTTTAGGAGTCGACCTCATTGCGCCTAATATTATACGGAGAGCTCTAGTTTGAATGCGGTCGAGGGTGTTAAGAGCTCTTCTATATGCTGGTTCGAAAAGAAACGACCCATAATCCATAACGCTACGAATGATAGCGTTATATAATAATTTTAAATAAAAGGGATGGGCTCCCCCACCAAATGCCAGCTAAACATCTTAATATGTTGAGGTTTTTTTCGCATCTAATAACAATATAATTTAAATGAGAGGAGAAGTTTAATATAGTGTCCAGGATAAGTCCTAAAATTTTTTTTCATTTTCTACACCTAATCTCATTTCATTAAAGTAAATATTAAGTCTGGGTCTTAAGCGTTTTCTTGTAAATAAAACCACAGAACACTTTAGAGGAGCTATATCAAAACCATTATTATTTATCCAAATATTTAGATATTGAAGAGCTTGTGATATTTTATGAGCAGAATCTATAGGATTACGATCTGCTGTATACAAACACAAGTCATCGGCATATTGTAAAATACGGCAATATGGAGTTACAAATTGATTTAAATCATATGTATAAATGTTAAAAAGAATGGGGCTTAATACTGAGCCTTGGGGAATACCCTTGTATAAAGATCTAGAGGTAACAATTTCATTATCAACCCTGAGATGTACTGTACGATCACTAAATAAATTAATAATAAAGTTTATAATTTTCTTAGGAATGGACATGAATTCCATATTGTCTTTAAGTATGGAGAGGATTGCATTGTCATATGCTGAACATAGATCTAGGAATGTCGCGACAGTGGATTCATTTCTGGAAAAGGAGAGCCGAATGTCAGTAATAAGGACAGACAAACTATCCAGAGTTCCTTTACCTTTTCTAAATCCATATTGCGAATTAGGAAGAAGATGCCTACTCTCAATGAACCATTCTAGTCGAAATATAGAATTTCAAACTTCCATGGTCACTTATAATTCTAAACGTTTTTACGGGATTTATACCATGTAAATTTTTACTTACGAGTTTCCGATATTTCGGCACTGTTGCAAGCGCCATGATCACGGAACAACTGAAGTCCTTGCGGGTGGGAATAGTTTTTATTATTCTGCGGTTAGAAATATCGGTCTACCCGCTTTCTCACTCGTTTATGACACGCAACACTATCTATGGAACCACTACCACTGGTCTCACTCACGTATCGAGCTCGATCACGACACACAACTTTTATTAGAGTGGAGGACAAAGCGATAGGGCGGTAATTAGCTGGGTTTTCAGCGTCTTTACCAGGCTTTAAAATTGGAATGATAATATAATGGAATGAGAATAAAACGCAAGTTTACGTACGTCACTAGGATACCAACAGGATCCAGGGGGAGTGTCGGGCTTGATGTCATACAGGCTCGATAGTCATATAGTACTATGATAACCCTAGATGATATTCATGATCTGGTAATGGTGCCACAATCCCATCGACTTTGGAATCGTTTGATTCGTTTTGACAAGTATTTCGGTCCTAGATGGTGTCTAGGGCCTGATGATGATGATTTATGTCCATTTCCGTTATTGTACACATGACATAATTATACAAGCACGCATTAAAAAAGTTATAATCATTTTATTTCTACTCACAATTTTTTTTTAAAGTAAATGCTTTGAATGCTAATAATAATACAATTCAAATGATTAATAAATTCGATAAATTTCTAAAAAATATTTTATTTAACGGTATGCTGCTAAGCCATGCTCACCACTTCATTCCGAGCACATAAAATTAATAAATGGACGGCTTCTTCCCACTATGTGAAAATTTGTGACGAATAAAAATCACAAATTATTAGTGGTGGATGCTAGGTTGCAACCTATGTAGCGCAAATTAAATATTTTTAAAATAAAGGATATTTAACATATCAATATTTAAAAAAAATCAATATATCCATAGTTGTTGGTTCTTCCTGCATCCCTAATTGACAGCTGACATACAACAGATAAAGGCTTTGTTCCGATATACACTGCGAGCACTGTGTTATCACGTGATCAACAGCTTCCATAAATATAACAATTTGCTCTATGGAATATTATTATTGAATATTGTAAATCAAAGATACCCTAACATAGCAAATGTAAAGAAATTGTGTTTACTGCAGTGTAAAACCAATACTTTGTATGAAATGAAAGTAATGACAGATCAGTATATTGGACTGCATTCCGTTATAAACAGTAACCAGTATAGCTAACTATAAAGGAACGACTTCACAGTATACTAAATTGACATCACACCTTACAGTGCTCGCAGTGTATATCGGAACACACCCAAATTACGCTGTCAACATACCTATTAAGATGGCGGACGACAGCCGAAGTAAGTCCTTTTACTATAGGTATATGAAGATTAGGGTGCCTCCTCCTTATTAGAGCTCAATGCTGTAAGCACATAGCACAGTGGTCTGTCACTTCCCCACATCGACCTATAAAAAATATAATGCGTAGAAATGGTGCCATCTGTGTTAAAAGGAACTATAAATTTTGCCATTGTTTTACATAGATGTTAATAGATGGAGATAGCTACAAAAACGATAATAAAATAAAACAAAACTATTTGATAGAATAACAATTTATATTTACATATCTTAATATTCAAGTTGCGAATTTAAATTTTTAATAAAAAAAAATATTTTCGATTACATTTTATAAATATTTTTTTTCACTGGTAATGAAACACGCCGACACGACACTGATGCTTGGAGTACGTTAAGTTTTAAACTTTTCTGTAATTCTGTTCATCTTCGTGGTTGTATGGTGATCTTAAATCTAAATAATCTTGTGGGTGCTCCTTGTGGGGATGATAATGAACGTTGGTGAGTACTGGTTATATTCGTATATTATTTTACATTGCGTTCTGTGGCCGACTGACCTCCTTACATACTAGCCTGCTTATATACATGTGTGATTGCGACATTATAATATGCAATTCGCATAATTACCACATAAACCCCCTTCTAAAAAAAATGTTTACTATCATTAACAATCACAAAATACAACAAACCCTAAAACAATAAAATGCCATGACCTTATTACTACTTACACAATTTATACACAATAATATTATTTGCTAACTTTGCATTTACCTACTTATTAACTTTGCATTTACCTACTTATTAGTTAATAAGTAGGTAAATGCAGGTTTATTGATTTGCAATAAGTTTATTGCAAATCAATAAACCTCACGGGCCTTTTAACAATTCGTGTTCGGGCGTGTTTACATTAACATTCTTATGCTGATTAAAATCGCTATTACACGCGCTGTTGGAATCCTCCAAAATGTATGCTAGCTTAACCCAGTCGATAGAGACCTTACACTAAGGTAAAGCCATTAAATGGTAAGGCCATTTACCAAAATCGTAAACACCTTTTTGTCTCTTTCCACAACTTTGTATGCACAACTATATGGCGGCGTCAAGGGTTTTCTCACAGCGTCTATTCTCAGGAACACATGTGAACAGGAATATAAATCAGCATGTACAAACATATTATTATTACTACGAATGGCTTCCCTACTTATAACTCTAATTCGATCTAACGTACCCTTAAGCCTAAGTATGTACGCTTGTGGATTATCTATCGTAGTGCTATTATCATTACAAAACTCACCAGGTAACCTTAAACAATGCCCCAACGTAAATCCCGCGGTGCTTATAAAATCGCTATCCGCTTGACACGCAGCTCTCAATCTTAACATTACTGTGGGCAATTCCGGGAACCAATCTTCATTATTTCTTAACCTACATGTAAGTGCGGCTTTTAATGAACTTTTTTTTTTTTAGGTGGGCGAAAATGTACCTACCGCACACCCCGCTGCCCGGGGAGACAGTGGGGTAGCGTGGGGCTCTCACCCACTAAAAACCCACCGTGCACCGTCACCCGCCCATACTCGGCGGACCACTGGTACCGCGTATATTCACTTCAGTGGTCACCGCGGTGGCTAGCCCTGTTGGGCTTCCTCTCTGAGCGACGTCCCCACGCACCTGGGGTGTCGCACCTTCGCGGCAGGCTCTACGCGGGCGGAGGACAATCCCCGGTCCAACCACCCGCAGCTTCGGCTAGGGCGGCATTAGGCGCAGATATTCGCGCCCACGCCGCCCCGCGCGGCGGCTGCGAGTCAGGCCAGAGGAGAGGTCAGCCTCTCTGGCCCTCTCCGCCACCTCCTTCCGCAAGATGACAGTCCGCCACCCCGCGCGCCGGCGGCGAATCGGCTCCGCGAAGGAGGATTCCTCCCGGGCCCTCTCCGCCGCTTCCTTCCGCGAGATAACAGCCTCACAGAAGGCGGCGACCGCGGTCCAGGCCCTGTCACTGCCAACCATCGCTCGCGCAACGGCCGGCAGCGACAAGTTCACGCCTATGACTGCAGCGAGTTCCCGGCGCTGCACATCCCAGGCCGGGCACGACTCGAGCGTGTGCTGCGCCGAGTCCTCGCCGCAGTCGCAGTGGTGACAGCCTGGGGTCGTCTCCCTCCTAGCGATCGTGTGCAGGTATTTGCCGAAGCAACCGTGCCCCGACAAAACCTGCACCAACCGGAAGGTGAGGACCCCGTGCAGCCGCCCTGCCCATTCTTCCAAGATCGGCTGGAGCGCCCCCACGGTCCAGAGACCAGCCCGGGGCGTCTCCAGCCGAGACCTCCACTTTAGGACGGTGGCGCGGTGGGCATCTTCCCGCCATGCTGTGATTGCGCTTGGCGAGGGGCGGATGCCCCCCGCCCGCGCCGTCGACGCCCGCCGATAAACGTCGGCGAGCACTTCCGCCTCCAGATCCCACGGGGGGCTTCCGGCCAACGCGCAGGCTGTATCGCACGAGACCGTGCGGTACCCACGTATTGCACTGACCGCTACGACCCTCTGTGGACGCCACAGAAGGGCCCTATTGCGAGCGGCCAGGGACTCCACCCACACGGGCGCGCCGTACAGTGCCTTTGACCGTACTACCCCCGCGTAGAGTCGTCGACACGCGAGACTCGGTCCGCCCAAATGCGGCATCAGTCACCCGAGGGCGGACGCCGTGCCGACGAGCTTTGGCGCAAGACGGCGGAAGTGCTCGTCAAAGTGCCACCGTCCATCCAATACCAGGCCCAGGTATTTGATGTGGGCTTGGATTGGAAAGCCCACACCGTTGACCGTGATCGAGGCGCCGGCGGGTGGGCCACGTCGAGGCCTATGGAAGAGTAGGGCCTCCGACTTTTCAAGGGCCACCCTAAGCCCCAGCGCCTCGATCCGCCTGACCACCTCCGCGGTTCCTGAGGTGGCCAGCGTTGCCACCTCCTCGAGGGTCCCGCCCCGGGCTGTGACGAGCGTATCGTCTGCATAGCAAATTACGCCCAGCCCGGAGGACCCAGTCGTAGCCGATGTCCCACAGAAGCGGCCCTAGAACCAAACCCTGCGGGACACCTGCGGCACGTCATAGCCCTCCTTACAACGTCCCCTTCCCGGTCCACGAAGAGGACGCTGCGGCCGTCGAGGTAGTCCGCCACCAGCCGCCTTAGGTAGAGGGGCACTCCGTGGTACCGGAGTGCTTCCTTGATGCAGCCGAATGGCAGACTATTGAAGGCGTTGGCGATGTCGAGCGACACCGCCAACAGCACTTCCCTCGAGGTGACGGCCTCCGCAGCCGCGGCCTTCAAGCGCAGGATGGCGTCAACCGTAGACTGACCCGCCCGAAATCTGAACTGGGCATCGGACAGGTCGTGGCCGACCGCACCTAGGTGCCGGACGATGCGGGCAGCGACTACCCGCTCGAGCAGTTTGTTCGCCTCGTCCAGCAACACGATGGGCCTGAAGGCCGCGACTGTATTTGGAGACCGTCCCGGCTTCGGCAGGAGCACGAGCTTCCCCTCCTTCCAGCAGGCAGGGAACTGTCCGGACACCAGGCAAGCGTTGAACAGTCCCCTGAGGCGGGGCTCTAGGTGGTCGAGGATCAGGGCCAGCACTCGGGCGGAAGCCCCGTCCGAACCGGGGGCGACGCTTCTCCGCATACGCGCTGCCGCCACCCCCATTTCCGTCGTCGTCACGGGCGATACCTCCCCGTCGTCGGCCTCCCGGTCGTCATCTGGCGGAGCCATGACCGGGGGCGTGTGCACTGTCCGTGAGGGGAATAGTCCCTCAACCACCTCAGAGAGGAAGCCCGGCTGGAGAGTCTCCGTAAGGGGGGGGCCCTGGGCGCGGAGCTTGTTAAGCACCGCGTGGTATGGGCGTCCCCAGAGGTCACGCTCGAGACCCTCCAGCATCTCCTGCCTTTTCGCGTCTTTGGCGCGACGGATGGCCAGTTTAAACGCGGCGCGCGCACTGCTGTACGCCGCATACAGCCGGCCCTACCTCTCTTCGTCGCGGATTCGGCGACGTCGGCTGCGAGTGTAGGACCTCCGGGCACAAATACAGGCCGCACGGAGGTCTGCCAGCTCCGGGGACCACCAGTAGACCCCCTTCCGTTGAGGCGGGTGCCGCACGCGGGACATGGCCGCATCGCAGATCTGCGTAGGCATGCCGCGAATGCGGCCAGCCTCGGCGCAAACGTCTTCCGTCAGGGGGGGAGGCAGCCAAGATTGAAAAATGGCCGCCTCCACCAGCAGGTCCCGGTCCAGTCTTCCCACAGCCCATCGTGGAAAAGCGGGAGTTCCGTCCGCCACGTGACCCCTACTGGCACCCTGGAGGATCTGGGAGACCTCTATCTGGATATAGCGGTGATCAGATAGGGTCTCGACCTCCTCCAGGACTCGCCAGCTCCTTACGCGTGCGGCGACACTGGGGCTAGCGAACGAAAGGTCCACTATTGACCCACCCCCGCGCCACACGCACGTTAGGTCGGACCCTCGGTTGAGCAACACGAGGTCCGCCACTGCCGCCCACTCCTGGACCGCCACACCACGTGCATCCGTCCTGGGGGACCCCACGCCGTGGATTTGGCGTTAAAGTCCCCCAGCACGAGCACAGGGCTCGGTGCCATACGCCGTATCGAGGTCTCCAGGTTGTGCAGGAAGACCTCGTAGGCCGCCAGACTGCGATTGGGGGAGAAGTACACGCCGTACAACGTGACTCATCTCCATTCGGCCGCCACATATCCCGTGCCCTTGTCTTTGACTGACAAGGGCGGGGAATGCGGCGCCGCTGACCCGACGACCGCCACGGAGGCATCCCTGCTACCCACCCAATTGGGGTGATCGGGGACTATGTAGGGCTCCGCGGCTACGGCAACACCGATCGACCGCTCCGCCATGGATTGCAGGAAGAGGTCCTGCGCCCTGGCGGAGCGGCCAAGATTGCCTTGGAGGAGGATAGAGTCGTGGTCCATAAACTAGACCACGACATCCTCCTCCATGCGCCGCGGCGGTCCAGCCGCGCCGGGTTGGGCAGCCGGGGCCGATTGGCTGCCCACCCCCTTCTTAGGGCCTGACTTGGCCGGAGGCCTGCACCCCTCCCACCCCATGCAATGGTTGGCAGGGCGATTGCCCGCCGCACATGCGGGGCAGTGTGGGGCGGCAGTGCAAGCAGCCACCTGGTGCCCTGTCTGACCGCAGTGGAAACAAAGCCCACTGCAGTCAAAACAGTTAGTGCACAGCGGCCGGGTGTGGCCGATCGCCATGCATTTATAGCACCTGGCAGGCCGGGGCTCCAACACGGTTACCCGCGCGGCGCTCCAGCCCACCAGAAGTCTACCTGCGGCGGCCAACTCTTTGGCCGCCGCGACAGGGCACGAGACCCAGACGGCACCTACACCACCTGGACCTGGGCGAATGGTGCCCACCCGGACGGCGCTCCTGGGAGACCCGGTTTTCAAGGCGACTGCCTCCCGGCTCTCTTCCGCCATCACGGAATCCTCCAAACCCGAAATGCGCAATTCTGCACACTTCACGGGTCTGGCGACCCGGACACCACTCTCTGCCGGAAACAAGCCCAGCAGCCTCGCGGCCATCGCGTCGGCCGTCTTGGTGCCCTCCAGCCCCAGGTACTCAAAAATTCAAGCACCTGTCCGGGCTTGGCGAGAGCGAGCAGAAACGTCCCCAAGATCGGAGACCTTTATCTCTCGCCGGGCACGCTTTAGGACGGCCTCATATGTCGGGCCCTTTTCCTTCGCTTCAGGCAGCAGGGTGATGACCACCGCTGCTGTCTTAGGAACTTTCAGCTTGCGCGACCTCTTTTTTATTTTCTTTGGCTTTGGAGCCTCCCCTCTCGGTGTTATCGGCGCCGCTTCATGCCCCGCAGCAATGCCGCGACCCCTGGTCCGGGATCGCCGGGGTTCCACCACTTGCCAGTCCCCGTCCGAGGACATAACAGCGGCAGGTTCGGGGGAAGAAGCCCGGAGTATGACCGCCGCAGTCCGCGAGGGTGCGGCAATCTGTTTTGGCGCGGCAGTACGCTGAGGCACAGTGGAGCTTGGTAGAGGCGGAAACTCCTCTCGGGGCTGACCCCTCGAGGCTTGTTCCGCATTGCCCTTCTTTTTGCCCTTCTTTTTCTGGGCCGTTGTTTCGGCCAAAGAAGCCGGCGTTTTTGCGGGTGGTGGCTTGGCCGCCGCTGCAGCAAAAGATACTTGGCCCCCTCTACACGGCAAGGCTGTCGCTACCGAGTGCGTTGTGCCACTTCTCTTGTCAGCCGCTAGCGGCGGCCGTAGTCGTGGCTCTGGTGGCAGCCTTGCGGCCAAAGCCTCAAGCCGTGGATCAAAGACCGCAGAAATGTTAACCTACAACCCCTTACTGTCTCGTGGAAAAAGGCGATTTAACCCTGTAGATCAGCGTCACGTTCATCTATCGACCAGTTTTTCAAAGCGCTTTTTTGCCATCTAGATGGATTTCTATATCATAAAATAAATAGGACATTGCCTATCTTTAACCTCACAAAGAATATTTGTAAAATAAAAGTCAGTCTCTCGCTTGAAGAACTGAACTATGACGATACTGATAAACTACTCAATATCCCAGTGTAATATCAGTATTACTTGCTCTCAGGAGCAAGTGGATATAATATTAAAACATACATAATAATAATGTATATAAAAAAAGACAACAATTTCGCCGTCTGTCCCATTTCCAATTTATACCAAATAATAATAATAATAAAATAAATATATGTGTGCACAAATACAAACACAGGAATCACTCCAATAGCGTCACACATACACACAGGCACGCCACACACACACATAATATACACGTATGAAACACACACATACACACACATGCACACACGCACACACACTCATACACACACACACACTCGTACACACACACACACACACACACACACACACACTGGATGGAGCAAGTTGGACTGAAGCTTGCAGAACATAAAACCGAAGTGGTACTTATTACCAGCAGGAAACAGATTGATACAATGACTCTGGCAGTTGGACAGCACACACGACGCAACCATTCATACGTTACCTTGGAGTGATGATAGATACGCGTCTTAACTTCAAGAAAAACGTGGAATGTGTTGCAAGTAAAGCAACTGGAGTGGCTGTTAACCTGGCTCGGTTAATGCCTAACGTTGGAGGACCTAAGCAGAAAAGGAGACTACTGTTGACATCCGTGGTCATATCAGTGCTAATGTACGGAGCGGCTGTTTGGTCAGTGGCACTCGCCAACCTAGAAACCCGGCGTCAAATTGCGTCTGTCTACAGACTCAGTGCACTTCGTGTAGCTGCGGCGTTCCGCACAGTTTCCGAAGACGCAGTGTGCGTAATTGCTGGTATGCTGCCAGTAGAAACACTAGCTGAGGAACGTTAGTCTTTTTACTACATCCGGAAAGTAAACTCCGACTCTACACTGAGTTGAAATGAGGAGTGAAGAGAGGAAAAAGAGTCTACATCAATGGCAGGTACACTGGGATGCCTCAACTAAAGGGAGATGGACCCACCGGCTTATACCCGATATAGCAAAGTGGATAAACCGCAAACACGCAGAGACTACCTATTACCTCACGCAGACGCTCTCAGGACATGGTTGCTTCCGAGAATACCTCCATCGGTTCAAGTACGATGATTCCCCAGAATGCCCCATCTGCACTGGCATCATTGAAGACGCGGAGCATATATTCTTCATGTGCCCCCGGTTCCAAGGAGTACGGGAGAAGTGGGAGACTACGTTACAATGTAGAATCCAACCTGAAAACTTAGCTTCTGTAATGCTGAAGACGAAGGAGGCATGGAACGCAACTAACACCTACGCGACGGAAGTGCTAAGAGAGCTACGCACCCAAGAGAGAGCTTGATCAATTGGTTGCCAAACAGCAAGAGTAAATAGCAGCTGAGCAGCTTAATCCTTCCCCCGTGATGAAATACCTAACGGTGACCCCATGGGGAGTAAGAAGGCAGAGAATGTGAGGTGGTTTTTTAGTCGGTATAGGTTGCTACCAGCCCGAGCCCGACATACGGGGCGCAAAATACCATAGCCCTATGATACGCAATTGTATTTTTCCCCTCAATAATAAAAAAAGTAAAAAAACACACACACACACACTCATGCACACACACACAGACACACACCCACACACACTAATAACAATTTTTACTAACTCTATATGTATATAATTATTTTAAAAAAATATATACAATGCGGAAAACATCTTACCACATTGCTGTCTAAATAGTAAATTTAAACATATAAAATTAAATTGCAAATATGTTATAAGGGGTAAGGTAAGGGACCTGATGTCCTGAAATACAGGCCTAAAGCTTAGTTTAGGCACCAGTCTCCCACAATATACAATATTTTGTTTTGTAATATTCTAAAAATGTGTAATATTACAAAATTGTGGTGAGAAAAATAAATATTTTATTTATTTATTTATTTTATTTATTGGTACTTCATCGACGATATATAGCTGAGTGTATGTGCTTGACATATAGCCATATATGCATTTATGTGCATGCAAGTGGTTTCTAGAATGGCTGAGAGATGTCGCTAGCATCCAATTTAAGGTACCAAAATTTTCACGAGCGGGCTCTCTTTTTCAGGTTATACGTAGTACTCTTTGTGTAAACAGAAGGAGGCGTCCTAATCTTTATATACCTAGTAATAACGGCACTACACTGCTCGAGATGTAGCCGAAAGCTAAACGAACACCACTGGCCTCCATATATAGTTTATATATATATATATATATATATATATATATATATATATATATATATATATATATATAGGAGATTATGGAGGTCAGTGGCCAACACGAAGTGCCTGACCACACTACTCGGCTCGCTTCAGCTTTAGTGTCTAGCTAGCTACATAATATTGTAATATGTGTTAGTGTCGACTCGTCGTCCCAGGCCCTGTCAGCTTCGTTCTACAAACTGTTTATATGGTGGGTTTCGTATTAATAAGAGACAATGCTATTAAAAAGGGACAATAATATCAATGTAAAAGATACATCCGCTGTCGGCATCGGAACGCTCAAACAGTAATTAACATATATGACCCTAGATGTCGTTAGTGGCAATTTTAAATGCCGCTATCATTGTTCGCAGTTAGCTGTTTATAAGATACAGCCACATTATTCCGATTTTCCACTAGGAAACTAGCGACCTCAATTGATTCGAGTTACGTCATCTTTTTTGGGTAAAAATGAAATATTTAAACAAACAAAGTATAATAATTGAATACAATCTTAGTAGTAAAGATGACGCGTATTTACGCTACCAGGTTTTAAAACCAGGTTTTCACTTCGAAGTACGGCGCCCTGGTATGAGCAAAAAATACTTGCAAGTATGAAAAGACGTATATGTGCTGAAGTCGGATGCTCAAAAAACTTGAACACTCACATAAAATTACTGCATAGGAAAATGATTCATATCTTATTAGGGATAAAAAACACAATCAGGTTTGTGAATAAAAAATACTTTGAACTTAAAAGTATTTTTCTATTTATACGATTTTGCTCCTTATTTGTCATGAAATAGGGGTTGAATTCCTATGCAAGTATTTTAAAAGTTGAACACCGCGGCGTCTCAAGCAGTACGTACGCGTACGGGGCTCGGCGCGTTGACGTACTTGACGCGCAGGGAATGGGTTGCCGAGCCCGAGTATTTCCGATGAAAGCTGAATGCATGAACCGAAAATTTAATAATCCGATCGGGTCAAGAACTTGTCAATCAAACAAGCTAACATAACTGAAACAAAATTAGGAGGATAATTGCGTAAACATGCATTCATAAAATATCTATTGACTATTACGCGCCATTCACCCTTAAATCTATAGCCAAAAGACATTATCGCCAGTATTTTATTATAAAAATGTAAGTATGACATAATCTGATTAATCTGACATACTAACAATCAAATACTTTCAAGTATTTTTAAAACCTGGTTTTTGACCCTGGTATTTTTCCGTACTCGTACTTAAGAGCCCTGGTATTCAATTTTGCAAGTATATCTCATCGCTACTTAGTAGTGTGTTATTTCCACCCTCACGGTTCTAGTTAGTTCTGAGGTTTTGACCCAGATGGCGCAGGTCGGTAAGAAATAATGTCCTCAAAAAAATGTATGAAGCCGTCATTCTTCTCGTAGAGTAAAAATTTTCTGTGCGCCGTCCTGTGCGCATGTATATGTCTCGTAGCATATCAAATACTCTATGAAAGTATGAATGATATTACGGATTCAATGTTCTTGAATAATAATATTTTGTCCTAGCTATCCCATCCATCCATCCATCAGCCTTTTAGCGTCCACTACTGGACATAGGCCTCCCCAAGAAATGGGGGATAGTGTCGTAATCGCCACGCTTGGCATGCAGGTTGGCGATCGCAGTGGATGTTATTAATACTCGAGGGAGTGCTGCTGCCCACTCCACCGTTAATCCCTCAGTCGGCTCTTACGACTCCCGTGGGTAGAGAGGAGTCGGACAATTCTAAAGCCGGCCCCACACGGCGAAGTCCTAGCTATTATAAAGCTGTAACAGGGCTGTATTATTTTTGTATTTATTTGTATTATTTATCATTTAAGATATTTGAGAAATAATTACTTTATTAGGCTTTAAACACAAAACATTTTTTTTAGATATTTTGTCTGTTTGTTTGTTAGCGCATCACGCTAAAACTACTGAACAGATTTTTATGCAACTTTTTTATTTGATAGCCCATGATTATACGAAACGTGGTATAAATTTTGCACCGCTACTATATCGGGAACCTGAGATACATACAACTGAAAAAATAGCATTTGGCTGCGGCGGAGCCGTAGGCAAATTTTCCCTGTTAAAGCAAATCTTTTTGATCATCATGTGTCAAGAGTACCAAGAGGCATTATAAGCGAGATGAATTATTACTTTTTCTGAGAAAGTTACGCAATAAGAAGCATATCATTGTAATAACAGGAATATTATTGATATTTAGATATTTTTTATATATATTTTTAGCATTGGACATGCTTAGCCATGTAAACACAAAGTATGAAAATGTGAAAGGTGATGCATGGTGGGATACGGAAGTAGCAGCTTCCGTAGACCAAAAGAAGAAAGCGTGGCTGGACTATGTATCTTCTTTGAACCTGAGTGCAAGTATGAATGAACAGAAGAAAGAAATATACCGGCAACGTAAGAATCACACCAAAGCCTTAGTGAAAGAGAAGCGTGATAGAGCAAATATGAGTGCAGAAGAAAGGCTAACCAAAAACTTCGAGAGCAACACCAAACTTTTCTGGAGGGAGGTGAAGAAATCTCGGAGTGGTTGGTCAGCTTTCAGAATGAATAAAATAAGGTCTAAAGGTGGAGACATTCTTACGTAAACACGATGTGATAAGCCGATGGAGTGAATATTTTGGAGATATGTATGCGGATGTTCAGGGTGATGCTGGTGCCACATGTGATCTAACAGATCAGCATTCGGTACCGGCATCCTCTGATGACATTAGTATGGATGAAGTTGAATGGGCGATTAGAAGTTTGAAAAATGGTAAGGCAGCGGGTATTGATATGGTGTCTGCTGAGATGATCAAGCTTGGAGGCTCATGTGTCTGGGAATCCTTGCTGATGCTTCTCAATTTATGTTGGAGCTCAGGAATGGTTCCCAAGAACTGGAGAAGCACAGTCATCGTGCCCTTGTTTAAAAACAAGGGTTCACGATATGACTGTGTGAACTACAGAGCCATAAGCTTGACCAATTTGGCAGCCAAAGTGTATGGTAAAATTGTTGAAAGGATAATGAGAATGGTGTCTGATGAATTTTTGTGTGAGGCACAAGGAGGTTTCAGGTGTGGACGAGGATGCATGGATGAATTGTTTTCTCTACGCAACATTGTGGAGAAGCATCTGGCTGTAGGCCAGAGGGTTTTCTGCAGTTTTGTGGATTTGGAGAAAGCATTTGACACTGTTGTACGAAAGGAACTTTGGGACATTTTGCCGGAGTATGGTATTAGCGGTTGACTGCTACAAGCGGTGCAGTCCAACTACATGGACTGCAGAGCTTGTGTGCGGCTGGATGATGGAATGTCACCCTGGTATGACGTCAATATCGGCGTTAAACAGGGCTGCGTTATATCAGCCAGACTGTTTATCATATATCTGGATAAATGTCTACAAAGGTTGAATGAAATGAATGTGGGAGTTCAGATGGGCGACTCAGTGGTTAACTCGCTGCTATATGCAGACGATGCGGTCCTATTAGCGCAGTCTGCGACTGACCTGCAAACCCTAGTCGACGTAATGGCAGAAGATTGTAAGAAAAGGGGCCTACGTGTGAATGTGAGCAAAACCAAAGTAATGGTTTTTGAAAGAGAAGAAGCCAGAACATATGTTAGAGTAGCAATAGGAAATGGTGTGCTAGAACAAGTGGATGAATTTGTATATCTTGAATGTGGATTCAGTCGGGATGGAAGGTACACCACTGATGTAGAAAGAAAAGTGAATGCGGGAAATAGAGTGAACGGAGCATTGGGACAACTTCTCGGCAGCCATCACCTCAGCCAGAAGGCACGTGTCGCAATACACAACGCAGTGCTTGTCCCAACGTTATTATATGGTAGCGAGAGTTGCGTATGTAAAAAGGAGCATGAGAGCAAAATCAATGCGGTCGAAATGCGATCCCTGCGGAGAATCTGTGGAGTGAGGCTGACTGACCGCATACGTAACAATGACGTAAGAGATCGAGTAGGTATGAAAGAGAATATTGGTGTAAAGATGCGAAAGGGAATGCTTCGATGGTTCGGACATGTGGAAAGAATGCCGGACGAGCGACTGGCTAAGAAGATATACAATGCGAAAGTGGAAGGATGTAGGTACAGGGGGAGACCGAGACTTACCTACCTAGACCAAATTGGTCATGTGTTGAAGGAAGGTGGAGTCAGGAGTCTCCGAAACCGGCGAGCATGTATGAAGAGAGTTATGAATGTTGAGGAAGCGAGAGATGTATGCAAGAATAGAGCCTCTTGGCACTCTGTTCTCTCTGCCTACCCCGCAAGGGAAATGGCGTGATGATAAGTAAGTATGAAAATGTGAAATCGAAATTAACTGTTAAGTAATTTGGGTGTGTTCCGATATACACTGAGAGCACTGTAAGGTGTGATGTCAATTTAGTATACTGCGAAGTCGTTCCTTTATAGTTAGCTATACTGGTTACTGTTTATAACGGAATGCAGTCCAGTATACTGGTCTGTCCTAACTTTCATTTCATACAAAGTATTGGTTTTACACTGCATTAAACACAATTTCTTTACATTTGCCATGTCTGCGTATCTTTGATTTACAATATTCATTAAAAGGTTATAATAATTTTCCATAGTGCAAGTTGTTATATTTATGGACGCTGTTGATCACGTGATATCACAGTGCTCGCAGTGTAAATCGGAACAAAGCCTTTATTTGTTGTATGTCAGCTGTCAATTAGGGATGTAAGAAGAACCAACAACTATTTATAAATCGATGTATTAAAAAATATTGGTATCTTAAATATCCTTTATTTTAAAAATATTTAATTTGCGCTATTTAAGTTCCAACCTAGCATCCACCACTAATAATTTGTGAATTTTATTCTTCACAAATTTTCATGTAGTGGGAAGAAGCCGTCCATTTATTAATTTTGTGTGCTCGGAATGAAATGGTGAGCAGTGAATTAGCAGCATATTATTCATTTTTATTATATTATCGAATCGAATAATCATTTGAATTGTATTATTATTAGCATTCAAAGCATTTACTTTTGTTACACAATAATAGAAAGAACAAAAAAAAATTATAAAATATAAAATATCAATAGTGTAACAAAGGTAGCCAGCTCAGTTTTTGTTGTGCTAATTGCAAAACACTGATTTTCAGCTGGCCCTACAATAAACGTTCAACTTAACTTATTAGTTAATGTCAATCTTCATTATTAAATAAAATTATCTGAAAGGATCTTTCTTTCCGACAATTTTACATCGAGCATACTCCTGTATAGTTCTTCAGTCTAAATTCGTCACGCTCTGCCATAAAAATAATCAACACAAAAATGGCCATCCCACAGGATACCTCCCCCTTATCCACTTAAACAATAGTTAGTAGCCTTTGTCCTAATCTGTACTCCAGAGTTTTATATATGCGACAATTCGTGATAATTGGTTAAGGAGTTACGGTGTCGATGATTAGTAAACAAACAATTGATTTGAACGGGACAAGTAAAATAATAGCGTCGCTACGCTAACACCCGGTTTTACCCTCCCTCCGCCTTAAATGTTTCACAGGAAAGCGCAGCATAGGAAAGCCTCCCGCCAGAAGGACTGGCAACCTGGTCAAAACCGCAAGGCGCCCTTGGATATAGTCATTAGAGAATCGGTGTGGAATATCTGTAAACGATCCTATGACACTCGATTATGACGGAAGAAGCCGTCGCGCTCATGTTTTAGTTGAGAGTCGAGCCTGTATAATAACATCAAGCCCGACACTCCCCCTGGATCCTATTGGTGCCCCAGTGACGTGCGTAAACTTGTATTTTGGAGCGTATTAACAAAAAAAAGGACCGCTTGTTGTGTCGTTTTATTAGGGAGACCTATTATGTACAGCAGTGGACGTCGAATGACTGATGGATGGAATATAATATTATTATATACTTGTTTTTATTCATCGTAATACCTCACTTTCAAATCTTTTTCACCTGATGTCATCACATCACAAACTTATATAGGTATGTTTGGACATAGAATGAACGTCTATACCCAGGATTAAATTATTATTTATTTCTTTATCCTTTTTACAACCCAAATCTATTCAATAGAGTGTTATGTCCTTATTTTGTATATTGTTTAAAAAGAAAGCAAGCCTAATTTATCTACCAACCACTAGCTCATATTACTGAATGGATTGGGTTGCAATTTGACACACATAGTTATAATTGTACGGGTAGATAAAGTAAATGCAATTAAAAAAAACTTTGTTCACCCAAAAATTTATTGATCGCTTTAAGGACTGAAGTATCGATGCCGATATTTTTTACGCGCTTCTCTAGCAATTTCTGCCATTTTCAGAGTTCAAAGACTTAGAAATGGCTCGGTAAATTTGTAGTTATTTCCTCTCCTTTTGTTTACAGCTCAATGTATATACCACACTAATTAATCTGTGGTTTATACTCTTTGCGCAGTGCTACACTCACTGTTGCCATATGTACAGATTTATCC
Source organism: Leucoma salicis (assembly GCA_948253155.1). Taxonomy (NCBI): domain Eukaryota; kingdom Metazoa; phylum Arthropoda; class Insecta; order Lepidoptera; family Erebidae; genus Leucoma; species Leucoma salicis. The sequence continues at coordinate 5,252,727 of OX411812.1, forward strand.
GTACAGGTTTGAATTTGGAGTATTACGTAAGGATAAAAATTGCATACGGATATGTGTACAGATTTCCAATAATCCATAAAACATACACGTTTTCTATTAGAATATATATAGCTTAAAACCGATTCATCAATATATGTTTCGCTCTTGACCTCCCTATAAAGAATTTTATTAAAAAATAAAGAACGTACATGATTGTCTATGACAAGGAATTACCGTATGAACTTTCCTCTACGTTTGACTGACAACGATGGCGTATTACATGGTTGACTTTGATTAAAGTAGTAAATGAAAGAGATAAATATATTACCTATGCTTTATTGTGTTTGTAATAGATGAATGTTAGTGACCAATTTAATTCTTTGCTCAGTTGCGCAAAACCTCATAGTAAGAAACTGTTTCCTTCATACTATAAGTTTGCTTACTCTGTGCGCAATACGCATTGTTTGTTTCCATGTTTCTGGTTATACGCATTTCTCTTGTGTTACCATTTTGAACCTTTTTTTTATTGCGTGTAGTGGCAGACGCGCCACAGTCCATCTGATGGTAAATGGTAACCGTCGCCCATGGACTCGACTATACCGAGAGTATTGTCATGCCGATGCTCACAAATTCATTTCACAGATATGAAATGAAATATAAACGGCTATCTCCTGCTACAGCCAAAACGCAACGATGTGCTTCATGGCCGGTCACACGGGAGATGGTGGTACCGACCCGCTCGGGCCCGATACCAAGTGAGTACTCCCACTTGGTACCCAGCCCTACCACCAGTCATGCAATGGATGATAATTGCTTACTTCCCTTATTCGCCTCATAAGACACCCGCGGGAAAGAATGGGGTGGTGACACTTGTATTCTTAGTCCATCTCCACACGGACAAAGACACGTGTGATGTAGAGGGATTTTGTAGATATTTGTTTTGAGAAACCACTTTATTTATGTAATTATGAGTGGATATACAAAGAAAGCTCGTAGAATGCGACGTTTTAAAGAAAAGAATAATGGTTACATTTCGTATGTATATTTAGATATTTTTATATATACTTTTAGCATTTGACATGCTTAGCAACATACACTTTGTGTTTAATTTCGTATGTAGTTTTAGATTTATTGCACGTACGGATTTTGCTGACGGATGTACAGATTTTTAGTTCCTACAGTATGGCAACATTGGCTACGCAGGCTACGCAGCATAGACAAATAACTATATTCCTAAGTCCTAGTCTGTCTCTGCTGTGACCATAGAGTAAGTATAAGAATAAGAACTATACTTGGCTACGCGGCACAGAACTATGTAGAGATGTGCCAACTCGTAATAAACACGACTCGATTTAACTCGAGTTTAAATTTTCGTAACCCTAATTGAACTCGAGTTACGTGACTCGGGTTAAATGGATGAAACTGAGTGAAGAATGATTTGTTTTATTTGTACCAATTTAATTAACTAACCTCCAAACTGTATTTAAAAAAAAACATGCGGGACAGTCTTTGTGGACTGCCGATAGAAGTGAAAACTAAATAACTTGTGAATTGTATCGAACAATTACTGGTCATTAACACTTCTTTATTAAACCAAAAATAATTCAAAAATAATAACCTAATAGCTCGACTATACAATTCACAAGTTACTTAGTTTTCACTTCTATCAGAGCGTTCGATGACGATGACGCGAGTTCCATGATTTTTGTTCACCCAAAAAGTAACCAACGTGCCTAAAGAAGATCGAAGCATTCGGTGACAATGACGCGAGTTCCATGATTTTAGTTCACCCAAAAAGTGCTCAACGCGCCTAAAGAAGTTTTCATTTCAAAAATTGAAACAAATTCATAATAAACTAGATGACCCGTGCAAAATGCCGTATCGATTTGCTGACGATGAAGTTGAAGTCTAATTTAAATTATTCGTTTTTAGGAAGGCAACATTTGGGTGCCTCTTTTTAATATGGTTTAACAATGTTGTCGTATTTCCAATATATTTGAATAAATGCGTACACTGTTAACACTTAACACGTCCACTAACTGACGATTCAAATACATCGCATACAAACGATTTCCTTTTAACCGGCACCACGAAGTTAACCTCAAATCAGTCAAATCTGCAACAAATCTACTTTGTGATCTGCAATACTGTCACATTTGATTGACAATGAATATATTCACAAATGATCCGCCAACTTCACGCTTCACGCCATTACGCACTACAAACAAACGATCGCGTATATTCATTCATTAATTTGCCGCGCCAAACCAATTCGAGTTAGAAGAAATCAACACGAGTTAGTTCGAGTTAAGCCTAAATCGAGATAACTCGAGTTAATAAATCGAGTAGACACATCTATAGAACTATGCACAGAACAATTTATACCAAAGGTTACGCGGGCTTACGCGGGCTACGCAGTATTACGGTCTCTTGAGTAGTATATTCCTTGATTACGGTAGTTTTTACGTCTAATACGGCGACCTTTTATTTTTATTTTGAATTAAATGTGACTGTGTATTGAATTAAAACAATGAAGAAAGGATATAAAGTTACTGACGTCAAAAGAGATAAAAAAATAGGGGTCGCAGCAGAAAATCTAAATGAGCTAATAGAGCGATCATGTAAAAAATTAGATGTAAGTAAAAATAAGTGAAGTAAAGTTTAAAAAAATTATTTAGCCTTATGATGTTTAAAATGTGGCTCGTAAGATTTTTCTCTCATATTTAATTAGGTGTGTTTATCTATGTCACACATAGGTCAGGGGTGAGTCCTTGGCCGATATTACGTACCTACCTTGACCTAATTCTATGATTCTGGATTTCTAGTTCAATGTCAGATGCGCAGAATGTCGGCTCTGCGTGGCTGAGGATGGCACACAGGTGGATGATGATGAGTATTTAGCTACTTTGCCCTCTCAAACACTGTTTATATTGTTAAAAAACAAAGAAAAAATGATAACTGGTAATTAATGTTTATTCACAGATTGCAAATATTTTAACAGTAGTTGCCCAAGATTTTAAAGAACTTAGTTTGTAGTGAACTACAACGTCTAATTGGTCTAGTGTCCTATGTTTACAATTTCTAATGGTGAAGTCCCGCCTGTAAATGATGAATCTCCAATCTAATGAACATATGCTTGGGTTATGGTATTTTGTTCCTAATGGAGTTAAGATAGTTGACGTTGTAATATCCTTAGCCTCTGAAGGTAGTTTACACATAAATATATTTTTATTCATGTTAGATTGCTGTCTCATTTGTAAGAAAATATGGCCGCATCATACTTTGTACTGTGTATGTCTACTGTAGTTAGTTATTGCAATAAATTTATTTGGGGAAATACACACTAATTTGTATTAAACTCATGAGTGCACTGAGATCTTCTGGTATCTTGGAATGCTGTAAAAAACTGTTGAAGTTACATGCAAAGAATTAAAAACAAAATGCACACAAACTAATTTACAACTATATATTTACAGATTTTGACTACTACTATAACTTGATTAGAACTCATGAGAAGGATTATCTAGAGACGGGTATTGCTGCTGAAAAATTTCTTAGTACTAATATTAAGGAGAAATTCAAGGTATTCCAGAAGTACATTGAAGCTGCTGATGATGCTCAGACTATGCTTAGTGAGCGGGCTCAGGACCCAAAGTGGTTTGAAGGTAAATAATATCTAGTCTAAACATAATATACAACAACTAATACAACAATTACTTTATGAGTACAGTTTGTACGGTCGTCGGGTCTTAACCGTAAATAAAATACCGAAAATTGATGTAACAAGAGTCACATTTCTTTATCTGTATGGTTCTATAGTCGTCGTCTTAATAATGTCCTGTCTTGTCCACAACCGTCTTATTTTTCTTTCTATATATAGTTCTTTTTAGTCAGTCAAAAGAGGCAATTCCAAAAAGTTTATTTAAAAGAGGCTAGACGCCCCGACGGTTGTTGTATAATATATTCTAATAGGTACCCTTATTTTTTCATAGTTTAATGTATCAAATAGTATTTTGTGAGATGACATAATATGTCACGCTTTTTTACAATCATTATAATTCTTCAGTCTGGCGGCTTACTTCTACGCTACGAACATGTCACATAAAAGTTTGTAAAATAGTGGTGCAAGCGCGGTATTTTTTTTTATGTTTTTTGAATGAATTTCTTATGTTTGGGGCATTATGTATTATTTTTTTATTCCTTTGCACCTGTAGCCTGTGTTGCGAGCAGACGTGTGTTTGATTTTTATAAAAGTTTATTAGTGCATTACGCGATTATAACCTTTTGTGATAAGTTAAAGTAATTATTTTACTTCAATTATATAGTGTTACTGTTTTTAACTGATAGCCGCCTTATTCGCCGTTACTAGACCACGCCCTTGCGCAAGACAAAGATAGTTGACATAATTGCTATCCCGCTCGAGTCCTAGCGGCCGCTATAGCTGTCTGCGGTACTGTGTGTGACGTGTGTGCAGCTTTCGTCTTGTGCGTACTTTTAAGTTAATTCTTTGAGTGGTACGGTCCACATTGCTTTAACCTACTTAACGTGATGTCGCGTACGGCGATCACCACCGACAACGCGCGTATCTAACACCCAGTTGTCCGTGTGGTGACGGACTAAGAATACAAATGTCACCACCCCATTCTTTCCCACGGGTATCGTATGAGGCGACTAAGGGAAGTAAGCAATTATCATCTATTGCATGACTGGTGGTAGGGCTAGGTACCAAGTGGGAGTACTCACTTGGTATCGGGCCCGAGCGGGTTGGTACCACCATCTCCCGTGTGACCGGCCATGAAGCACATCTTTGCGTTTTGGCTGTAGCAGGAGATAGCCGTTTATTCTTTCATTTCATATAGGTGAAATGAAATGGTGAGCAGCGGCTTGACAATACTTTCGGTATAGTTGAGTCCATGAGCGACGGTTACCATTTACCATCAAATGGGCCGTGGCTCGTCTGCCACTACATGCAATAAAAAAAAAGTTATCAGGTTTCATCAGACTGATATTCCACATACAGTTTCTACTACCCCATATAAGAATGTCAATATTTCTACAAGAAACAAACGTCCGCGTGACGACCTGTCGCCTTCTAACGATTTACAAGATTTTAAACATGAGGTTCTGGAAATGCTCACGACGTGGAAAAAAGACCAGCATTCGTTTATAACAAAATTCCTGAACGATCATAGCACATCTATGACAAAGCTGGTTGCTGAAATAGCAGAATTAAAGGTCCAAAGCTCTGCCATACAGAAATCCAATACGGAAATTGAAAAGACCATTGTATTTATCAACAAACTATACGATGACATGTTGAAGCAAATTGAGATCTTACAAAAAGAAAAACAAGTATATAAAAGTATTTATGAATGCTTAGAAGCTAAAATTCGTGACCTGCAGCTCTCAACAAGGCCATCCACAGTCGAAATACGCAATGTTGCCCCTATGAGGGAAAGGGAGACAATGGCAGATTTGACTGATATCGTCACCAGGGTAGGGGCGGCGGTCAACGTACACATAAACTCAACACAAGTACGCGACATCTATAGTCTCCCTGGCAAACCGGGATCTACTAGACCAATTGTCGCAGAATTTGTCAGCGTCGAGACCAAAATCCAATTTCTAGCATCAGTACGTTACCATCATAAAAAACACCCTAAAGAAAAACGTCTAAATACGCAGAAACATTGGAAGAGAAGGCGACCATTATCCGATTTATGTTGCGGAATATCTACCTCCGAGTTCTAGGAGGCTGTTCTTCGTGGCAAGGGAATTCGCTAAGCAGAAAGGGTTTACTTTTTGCTGGACCAATAATGGTAACATATTCCTCAGGAAAACTGAAGGTGCTAAACATTTCCTTATAAAAACGGAACAGACTTTACGGGAGCTGGAACCAAATCAATGACTTTTTATCATTATTACAGTGATTAGTTTCCTTGGCTATTTCAGTGTATATTTTATTCTAGTTTTATTATCACACAAACACAACTACACACGTAAGTTTCCATATTTATTAACGATATATGAGCGTATTATATATTATGTATATAACCTGGGTTATCATAAAAACAGTATTAATCCTCAAGATGACATACACCTATCATGGATTATCTTATTATCTATTATCTATGTAGCATAACAAGTATATAATTTATACTATTTACTTATGAACATACGAAATATAAATAGTACCATTATAGTGGTGACTAATATCCTGTATTGTACGAATACCTCTTATGACATCCTCCATTATTGGCCTCCATTTAGAACCACAAAACCTTATTTTACCAATGGATAACATAACTAATAATATGAACTCTATTGATCAGCTCTCAGTATCTGCTACGTTAAACTGCAAGCCTGAGTATTGCGCTACTTATGTTAATGCCTCCACACAATTAAAGATAATCGTTCAGAACATTCGCTCAATACATGCAAACATAGACTCTTTCCTAACTCTTCTCTATAGATTAAACCTTGACTGTGAAATTTTGGTATTTACTTAGTGCTGGTTGAAACGTTCTAATAACTCAATTCCTACTATTGACTACTATTCTAATTTTCAAACAAATAAACTTCTAAACCAGAATGATGGCGTAGTGCTCTATTTTAAGAGTAGTATGGTGAACTACACTGTCGAGGAACCGGATCTATCTGACGCTAGCTGTATAGTTCTAAAAATTGGTACAGAAAAAGCAATAATTTGTATTTACCGATCCCCCTCTATTGTAGATGTGAGTAACTTTCTACAATCCCTCAACTCACTCTTGTCCAGCCTCACTTATAAAAGCATTGTTATTGTAGGGGACATCAACCTTGATATTGCTTCTTCTACGCCTTCAAACCAAACCTTGGAGTACCAGAACCTCATAGCTTTTCATGGTTTGTTACCTGCCCATAATTTACCTACTCGGGAGCACGCCTGTCTTGACCACGTCATGCTGAAATCTAACCTGTCAGCACTAAATTTAGTTATCAACTCCTCTGTCACTGACCACAAGCCTGTGATGCTTTGCCTTAAACTAAAAAAACATGTTAAATTAAATTTAAGCACTATCACAAAGTTAAATTATATATCGCTAGATACTGAGATGAGTATTACTAACTTTCAACCCATTTACCAACTTACTAATGCAAATAAAGCAACTGAATATTTGATTAATGCTCTTATTAGACTCATAAGTAACCACACTTCGGAATTTAAGATTCCAAACACCAAACGCTTACTCAAACCTTGGATGACTGTCGGCATGCTTCGCTGCATGCGAAACAGATGCTATGCACAGAAATCTCAAGCAATCTCCAAACAATTCTACACTTAGACTCACGTATATTAGATACAGAAATTACTGCACTAACATACTAAAAAAGCTTAAAAGAGACTTTCACCGGACAGAGTTACGAGAGGCCTCTAATGATAGTAAAAAGGTGTGGAAGGTTATAAAGCGGGTTACCAACACTGCCAAGCCTAATAAACCTAATACTGACTTATTGGCATCCTCTTCATCACCTCAACGCTCGGTCAATATGGTAAATGAGTACTTTGCTAATAAGTTATCACGACAACATGACAGCCTAATTTCACCCGATAACTCTACGTCCACGTCTTCTTCATTGCAATCATTTGTCATGTTAGGTACCGATGAGGCAGAGGTTGAAGGAATACTAATGTCTCTCAAGGCTGATTCTGCTGTTGGGTGGGACAATATTTCTACGAACTTAATCCCGCTACTCACATACATTTTTAACCTCTGCCTAAGCACGGGCACTTTCCCTGCTTATTTCAAGAAGGCCATAATTCACCCAATACACACATCTGGAAGCATTATTTCTGTAAATAACTATCGCCCTATTGCAGTGTTACCTTCAATTTAAAAAATCCTAGAACGTGTAATTAATTAAAGACTAGTAAAATATCTTGAGGACAAGTTGCTTCTCTCACCCATTCAGTTCGGATTTAGGAGAAACTTATCAACCAACAACGCTGTAATTGATCTTATTGGTCATGTCTCTAAAAATATTGATAATAACAAAAAAGTATTATCAATATTTTTGGACTTAAAAAAGGCTTTCGATACAGTGTCCATTCCTGACCTAATATCAAAGCTAGAGGAGCTTGGGTTTCGTAGTTAATCTCTTAATATCTTTAAGGATTACCTCCGAGACCGTTCCCAGTGCGTCAAGATTCATAATCACCTTAGTTCCGAACAACCTGTGACTTGTGGCGTCCCCCAGGGTAGTGTAATTGGTCCACCACTATTTCTAATTTATGTGAACAAACTCTGTAATCTGAAACTCAGAGAAGGAAAAATCACTGCGTTTGCAGATGACACCGCTCTCACCTTCTCAGGTGACACTTGGCAGAATACCTTTGATGTAGCTCAAAAAGGACAACACTATCACACAATCGCTTAACACTCATTTACTGTCACTTAACACAGATAAAACTAAAGTACTCACATATAGCGTCCGTAGTTCCAATCAACCTCCAGACTCATATGCCTTAGTAGCGCACTCTTGCCTCTTGCCTGGTTCCATGGTGTGTGCTTGTCCGCTACTCGAACGTACTCATACTTTTAAATATCTTGGACTAACACTTGATAGTACCTTGAGCATTACAACACATTGAGTTACTTACTAAAAGGGTGAGAAAGCTAATCTTTGTCTTTAAGATAAAAGGGTGAGAAAGCTAATCTTTGTCTTTAAGACCCTCCGTCACATCGCAGAGCCAAAAGTAATTAGGTGTACATACTTTACACTCTGTCAATCTCTTCTAACCTATTGTGTTTGCGCTTGGGGTGGTGCACCAAAAACGGTGATGTTAAAACTTGAACGAGCACAACGAGCGCTACTGAAAGTCGCCACGTTTCGACCCATCCTCTTCCCAACAGAAGATCTCAATGTGAAGTACTCACAGTCAGACAGTTGTTTGTTCTAAATACAGTAATCCTTCAGCATCAAAAAACACCCTATGAAAACCTCACCAAGAGACGTAAGGACATAGTATGTCAGCACTACCGTAGTCGATACTCAACTACTAGAAGACTGCCCTGTTTCCAAGGACCTCATCTCTATAATAAATTGAGCAAGATACTAGGTTTCTACTCACTTCCTAAATTATCATTTAAACACAAATTAAAAGATTGGCTTCTGTCTATAAACTACAAAGACACTGAGCAGTTATTATTAACTTGATACTTGTTTCCCTCCCTTTCTCCAATATACACAACACAATACATATTTTACGCTCACGCACACATCCACACGCACACATGAACACAACTCTCATACATAAACACGCGCTCGCACACACTCGCTCATTTTATGCTCATGTAAACACACATGAACACACACACACACACACACACACAAGCGCTCTCGCACACACTCTCACACACATACACACAACACATACGTACTTAAACACTCACACAATATCCATCCATCAGCCTTTTGACGTCCATTGCTGGACACAGGCCTCCCCAAGAGAACGCCACAACGAGCGGTCCTGTGCGCTCATATGGGAGAATAGTGCCGTAATCGCCACGCTTGGCAGGCGGGTTGGCGATCGCAGTGGATGTTGTTAATACTCGAGGGATTGCTGCCCCGTATTCCCTCAGACGGCTCTGACGATTCCCATGGGTGGAGAGGGGTGGGACAATTCTAAAGCCGGCGCCACACAACACAATATGCATGTATGAAACAATTTATTTGCTTATTTACTTACACGTAACCAAAATGTGTCATCAAACACAAAGTGAAAAATGTGAAATCGAAAATAACAGTCAGGAGCAGGATTTGAACCTGCATCTTCTGGATACCGTCCAGATGCTTTACCAATTCATTTTCGATTTCACATTTTTCACTTTGTGTTTAATGTATAGTGCTAAGAATGTCAAATGCTAAAAATATATATAAAAATATCTAAATATTTAAAGGGTTTGCGTAATTATTAGGTAAAATCTTAATTGTAAAATTAAGTTTACCTGGTCGGTATAATGTATGAAAATACTTCCGACAAATGGCGCAGGCGTCACCCAAAGACGTTAAGTATGATGTGTTATCGAAATTAGCAGTCAGGAGCAATTGTCAGGATGGCTGAATTGGTAAAGCATCTGGACGGTATCCAGAAGATGCAGGTTCAAATCCTGCTCCTGACTGTTATTTTCGATTTCACATTTTTCACTTTGTGTTTAATGTATAGTGCTAAGCATGTCAAATGCTAAAAATATATATAAAAATATCTAAATAAAAATGTGTCATCATCAAAACCTTTAAGCGTTTTTCACTTGTGGTTGTATAAAGCATAATATTAAAATGAAATATAAACACGAAATTACCCCCGGGTCGGGCCCAGCGCCTTTACTATTAAGTTGTCCAGACAACTTAGCAAAGGTGTTGGAGTCAACACACTATGTACTACTGCTGCCTCTGCAACCTATTAGTATTATGTTGTGTACCTAATTGTAAATGTTTTTTATGCATATAAATTAATTTTTTTTTATGTTATTCTATTAAAACGCGTTGGAAAGCATTTGAATTTGAGTATAAAATATGATTGAAACAATGACTTATAATTTAGCAAGTACGTTATATCCCTCTTTATACACCGTGGATGAAACTAGCCTTTTGCAAGATCGAAAACTAAATTTTTTGGACGAAAACTAACGAAATGTGTACTTTTCACTAAAACATTTTATATAAAAAACATGTTGACTATATTTACTTGTTACTTAATGTAAACCTAAAATAGACTATATCAGCTTCCTATTTAAATTTGGTTTGTTAGAGCTGCGCAAGTAGAATATTATAATTTGTAAGCCCTTAAGCTGGCAACTCCGCTAAATGGACGAAAACTGACTAAACTATCCCATATCCTCGCCGGTTGAATCGTGAAACTCAACCAAGTCTACTAAGATTCTACCTCCTGATGTAGGACTTATAAGTCTACCTCAAAACGCACAATGAAAATCTTCAAGACCAGCTTAAACATTCAACTTTTCATAAAAAATAACCTTTCAAGATTGCAGATTTATAACAACAATAACTTCCAAAATTTTTGATTAATTTTAATTGTAAGTTCCAACAATTCAGCGAAAAGTGAATGCATAATGCGAAGATACGATGCTTTTTGAATTTTATTTTAAAAGCTAAAGTGCTTTCTTTCAGGTTTGGAGCCTTCAGAAAAAACAAAAGAGCAGTCAATGTCAAAACGCGTTAAGGACCGTATGCGAGGATATTACTATAAGACGAAATCCGCATTGCAAGCCTCTGAAATCTACATTCAGTCCAAGCATGGGCGCGGTAAGAAACTCATTGACACTTTTCTAACGAATCTGAGAAAATTACTCGAATCTAACAGATACAACGAGACTTACTTTAACCGGAAGGCTTCTAAAAATTCACGTTTATGTGATGAGAAGGGCGTCTTTGAATGCGGTGGACTCTGGAACGAGAACAAATGTCTCTTCGAAAGCACGCATGTTATTAATCCATACCGAAGCCGTGAGGAGCGTATTATATTCCAAACTTGGAATTTAGACCATAAAATTGAGCTCTCAAGATCTGTAATTCCGAAAATTTTAGAAGCTATTGAGGGGCTGTGTAAAGGTGATATTAAATGCGTACTATGTGAACAGGATGCTAAGGTCGGGGGCATAGAGACGGATAGGTACTATCTCCAGATTTTTACTCGCGAGAATCTTAAATTGGTGCACATTGTGTGTCACTATAAGGGTAAGCATGATGCTGCGTCTGATGTATACACCGTGTGCAAAAATTGCTATAATGAGCAGAGTATCGAGTATAAGTAAACGTGCAGTGTATTTATTATTTACGTTCTAAAGTATTCCTCTAGGAGACAAACATTCAGAACCGCAAAAAAACGAAGTACCTGTTAATGAGATGTTTCTTTATCTGAAGGTCGGAATAACTGTTTCGGTTTTGATGGCATTGTAGCAGATGTAGCTGGCATTTTACCATGTGTGTTTTCAATTATCATAATAACCGTGTTTTATGCAACAATGAAATCCTCTTTGTTGTACCTAATGAAAATAAAACAAAATCTCTCGTTCCGACATTCAGACTGAAACATAATATGGTCTGCATTTGACAGAAAATATGTGCAATAATAGAATATTGTAGGTGCAGTATTTTCGAATCTTTGTGCCAACTTGTAATAATTGTAATCAAATTATATTTATACAGAGTAGTGCCAGATATTAGCTATATTTTCTGCTATTTACGCTGATTTAGTGAGGAACTGTGATAGGAGTAAATGCAAATAAAATATGATCTTATTGCATTTTTAAATATTTCTCTCTTAAAAAAATACATAATAAAAATGTAAATAATTGTCTCCATTTTACTTTATAGATCAAATATTTTACTGTATATTTTATTTTTAAGTTCAATTGTTATACCAAAAATATATAATATAAGCTTTATAATTCAGAAACAAAAGTTATGTGAAAACTATTTTATTGTTATTCAAAGAAGCTTAGAAAAGAATTTAAAACATTTGAATATCAACACGGCTCTGTACACTGTTGAATATCATGTAATCTTTATGGCACTTAATTGATACGAGTTTATCTACGGTGTGTTCAAAATCTAGCGCGTAATGAGGTGACTGCATACAATATGACAAAAAAATATTAATAATTTTATTTCGGGATCAAAAATGTAAAACAAAGTTGTAGTCTAATTATAACCCAGTATTGTTAAAAGTGGCGAAATCGTAAAAAAATATGAAGTACAAGATACAATATTAAGTACAAGACAAGGGCTAAAAATACTTATACTATGTCCATTCCATTAATATACTGTATGTTACATTTATTTTAAAGCATACATTGATTTATATATTTTCATACCTATATATTTTTCTATAATGCGATTACGCATTGATTTGTTAAAAATAGAATTGTTTTTTTTTCGGTGATTTTAACTAACTTATCATCACGTCATTTCCCTTGCGGGGTAAGCAGAGAGAACAGAGTGCCAAGAGGCTCTATTCTTGCATACATCTCTCGCTTCCTCCACATTCATAATTCTTTTCATACACGATCGCCGGTTTCGGTGACTCCTGACTCGCCCTTCCTTCAACACATGACCGATTTGGTCTAGGTAGGTGAGTATCGGTCTCCCCCTGTACCTACATCCTTCCACTTTCGCATTGTATATCTTCTTAACCAGTCGCTCGTCCGGCATTCTTTCTACATGTCCAAACCATCGGAGCATTCCCTTTCGCATCTTTACACCAATACTCTCTTTCATACCTACTCGCTCTCATACGTCGTCGTTACGAATGCAGTCAGTCAGCCTCACTCCACAGATTCTCCGCAGAGATCGCATTTCGACCGCATTGATTTTACTCTCGTGCTCTTTTTTGCATACCCAACTCGCTTCCATATAATAACGTTGGGACAAGCACTGCGTTGTGTATTGCGACACATGCCCTCTGGCTGAGGTGATGACTGCCGAGAAGTTGCCCTAATGCTCCGCTCACTCTATTTCCCGCATTAAATCTTCTCTCTACATCAGTGGTGTACCTTCTATCCCGACTGAATCCACACAAGATAAATACAAATTCATCCACTTGTTCTAGCACATCATTTCCTATTGCTACTCTAACATCTGTTCTGGCTTCTTCTCTTTCAAAAACCATTATTTTGGTTTTGCTCACATTCACACATAGGCCCCTTTTCTTCCAGTTTATCCTGATTTTTCAAATACTTGTACCTTTGCACAGTTTGTGTCAGGCAAGAAATTAAACAACCGCGTGCATCGTCCAATATGTCCTTAAGAACTTATGAGTAAATGGGCATTCGCTCAAGTTGTCTGATAAAAATTAAATTTTTTTGGAATTCAGATCAATTTTTTTTTAACTGAAGGGAAAACTGCTCATTTTAGCACTCCGAAATAAAGGTTTAAAACAGTTCTCACATAAAATGTACAAATCGGCTCCTTAAAAATTTTGGTCGTAGGTATTACAAACAAATTTTGTGTAAGTGGAGCAGGATTCGTACTCTATCCGGGAGATTTTTAATAGGATAGAGATTTTATATATAGAATCTGAAATGGCGGGAAATGGATAACTTATATTCTGTATCTTTCTTATGGTGGTAGACGAGCCAGTGCCCTTCTGATGGCAAGTGGTATCTGCCGCTCATAAACTCAACAATACCAATAAAACTAAGCCGCTGCACGCCATTTTATTTCGCGAGAAATAAATGTACCTCGGTATGTGACCTCATTGAAAAATACTGTCTGACATTTACGCGAATATTATGACACATTATGAATTAAAACTATGAAATCTATCGCGTTTATTTGATGTTCTACTTTCCCGACGACTACTTTACAGCATTCCACCCGTGACTGAACGCAATTGATTTTGTAAAAGTATCATAGTATTCATAACGCATATTATTATAAAAAATGTATGCACTAGTTTACTGCGCTCGATTTTCGCATCACCTTATTGTTGGTATTTTAATCGTTATACGGATTTTTTCTATTCCTTAATTGATCTCCTTTAAACCCTTCTTGAGGTAGTGTAAGAATTATTGTATACCTTTTGGTATATGTTGTATTGTTCTAATTATTTATATTCTACATTATATAATCATGTAACTACACAAAAGGACTGTAATGATCGATTTTCATTTGTGAGAAATATTTTTAAAATATTGTTATGTTTATAGAATATTTAAACTAAATGATTTAATTATAAATAGCATCTCTCACTTGATTTATACTTACCGAACGATTGGGAGACTGATAAAAAATTTAATAACATTATTATTTTGTGTTTATTTTGTATACTTTTTCTTCGTGTTTATTAATTTTTTATATTGAAAAATGTTAATTTTATTTGAGGTTGTTGTTTGAAATTATATTTTGTATTATCTAGAACAAGTGAAACAGGGTTATTAGATAGCACAAACAAATGCGTTACTTTAATCATGATTATTTGACAAAATTTTAACTAAAATAACCAAGGAGATAAAGGATATCTCATAGAATTGATTCACTTATGTTAATCATGAGCAGGAATAAGCGCCTGAAAACTTAATCATGTATATGTTGTGGCCAACCATTTCACGATGGTCCGCCAATCACAGGCGGGTGAGGGTGCACGGTGAGTTTTTACATTTTAGCCCACCTAAAAAAAAAGGGTTGACACCACATAAACAAATGATCAATTATATAATCTGGCTACGTCATATACATTAAAAAAGACGTAAAGATGCTGGTAACAGTAATAAGCTAAAACAATATTGAATTTTATAAGTAGGTATAGATATATGTCGTGGCTACATCATAGAATTGGTCTCTGTTGTGGCCGACCATTGCGTAAAATGGTTATAGTAGAGGAGCCGCAGAAGGAAGTATGGGATTTACTCGAGCGCGGCATTACATATATTAACATAAGGGAGGATTCCTTTGCAGCCTGCTGAGTACCTGTACCATATATAAGCCCTCTATATAGTGACGTGCGCCTAGGGCAGCCCATCAGATTAGTAAAAAAAATTCGATGGTCAGAAATATTAAAGCGCGTCAGATTAAGATAAGGTGGGTTAATTATGAGCTACTATTATAGAATGGATTTTAGGAGGAGCCCACCACTCACCCACGGATTGTCAATCCCGGTTATCTTTGGACAGAATAACCTAAGATTACCAATCTGCACTCTCACAAATAGAGGAGAATGTGATAATAGCAAAGTAGCATGCACGATAATGACAAAAAACTTACCAACAGATCAGATCAGATTAACATACATATATTATTAAAAATACGTAGGACATTGATGATATCAATATCTGACGCGCTCGAGTATGGCCGTGCAACAGTTTTTTTTACATATTTGAAAATCTATAGCCGCTTACCCCACTAATGAAAAGGATACATTATATAAAAATTTTATATCTTTATCATCTAAGCCTTGCAACCCAATAGGTCTCCATGACGCTCGAGTAAATCCCCAATTAGCATCGTCGGCTCCCCTATTATTAGGTTCATCCATCCATCCATCCATCAGCCTTTCGAAGTCCACTGCTACGGACAATTCTAAAGCCGGCCCCACACGGCTATTATTAGGTTAAGTTTCATGAAATGTTCGGGCCACATCATTAAGTGGTCAATTATATAATGTGGCAATGTTATAGACGTTTCCTATGATAGCTTTTTTGTTTTTAATTTTCTGCGAGAAGAATGCCCCGCCTGGGGACCTCAGCGCCACGACCTGTCGGCGGTAATCGGGAGTGATCTGTCGCTGCCAGCTGTAGTATCACAAATGCTGAGCGGCGGCAGGTTCTGGTCAGCCGTTGCCTCTTTCTGTGAGGCCGTGATGATGTGTCCTGATTACATCTAATTGTATTATTATTATTTTGTGTTGAAATTAGATAGGGATAATTAATTGTGGTCGAAGGCCTTCCCAGTGATTGAAACATTCTAAGTTACTTAGAAAAATCTTAATTCTCCACATACATATTTACAGATTGATTTTAAGATCTGTTTACCAAATTATACTTAAATTTTTAATATATGTAATACAACATGAATTAAAAAAAATATATTAACTACCTATATGTTGTTAGTCTGTTCAAATATTCTGATATATATTTTTAGGTTTTAAAGACTTAAGTTTTCATTTTCGAAAGGCCTGTGAGGGTTGTGTGAAAAGTACGTGTCGAACTTTTACATAGTTGTTTTCTAAGATCTATCTTCTTAACCCTACATTATTGCTAGGAGTCATTTTATCGACCTTCTATTATCTTTTAAATCTCTTATTAAGATATATAAAATAATAAATAATAATAATTATATTCTTAAATAAATTAATCAAAGATATTTTGTCGCTAGTCTCGCAATTGTTGATAAATTCTAAATGTGTTTCTTATTTATGGATGTGTACCTATTTAATATATTTCGCAATTTGTTTGATAATGAGATCCTAGTGCCCTAGCGCCTAGGTACCCAGATGTGAGATTCGCCAACAATGTAGCCTTTACGACGTTATAAGGGCGCCTCCCACATCAGTGGGCCTAGCCATGTTACATTCTATGATCGCTAACGCTGATAGAAAACTATTAAAATGTATGGAAATCTGAGATCTCTAACGTTAAGTCACGTGACTTAGCGTTATAGATATTGTTAAAGATGTCAAATTGCCATACCTTTTTAATATTTTTGTATATCGTTAGTGATCATAGAATGTAACTTGGCTAGGCCCACTGGATCTGCACCATAGCGCCTTAATGAAATCAGGAGGATCATGAAGCACAGGCCACACATACCTAGACGTATTTTTCATACATAGACAAAGACCGGTATTTATTTAATGTAGAATTATCATCAATTACGAGATTAACGCTAGTATTAATAAGAAGTACATAGACTTGTGCGCGATTATCAAAACAAGAACTTGTGCATTTAAAATGCAAAGCGATCGGGTCGACGCGTGAATGATTAACTATATCAGATATCCTATTTTGTGATAATCATGTATTGACTTTAGATAAAAAAGTAGCTGTAGCGAAACAAATAGCAATATTATTGTTTAAGGAAATATTACGCGGTGGCGCGACTCGAATATTAACTTTATGAATTATAGAATGATTCCTTCCTCGCCGATCAGGAATTGGTATAATTTATTAGAGTATTAGGTATAGTAGTGTTCAATTTGTATTATAAATAATGGCTTTTTGAAGTTTACTCAAATCTATTGATAACAAAAGTAAGCGTGAAGTAGGTAAAGTAGCTACCTAATTTTTGATGTGAAAACGTCTAATGCGGATGGAGGGTTAAATCGGCTGTTGGGCTCAATTTGTTAATTAAAGCACTATCTGTTGACAAAAGTATCTAGCTAGGAAAGTGTAATGTCAATTAATTAACCAATATCCATAATAACCAATAACAGTTTTAATTCATCAATGGATAACGAAAGGGCGCTTACCAAGGATAATATAAGGCTCGAACAATATTTGAAGAAAGAAAGAAAGTAGATGTTTTCACATTTGCGAGGCATCCCGTGACGGCTCATTATTTTTTTATTTACTTTCTGCATTTTTAGGTTGGTGTTTATTCCTTACTACCTTCGACATATAACTCCTAGTCTCCTAGACAAGTATCTATGCATCATTTCTCCTTGAATCTGAAGTTTATTTCTTTCTAAACTCAAAGTAGTAGACTGTGTTCATAATATTCCAAGTCGCACCACCGCGGTGGTATTTATTAGATTTAGAAAATATAGAGCAATTTCTAGTAGGAGCTTCTATAATAGCTTTATAGCGTTGACCATAGTTTAGTGTGTGTTGAGTTGATCTCGATACACAGTACTATACCTTCTCCTTAACTAAGTAGGTACGTGTAATCTGTAGGGCTAAGGGATATATCATTATATTTAATATAGTCCATTAGTACAAATACCGTGCCAAGTAGCTAATTTTGTATCTTCACCACGATGAATACATTCCAAACTGGTTAGTGTGAATGTGTTTATCTTTGTTTTTTTTTATGATGCTGGGCCACATTAATGGGCAACGTCAATGCCCATCATCGAGTAAATTATTAACGCGATAAATTGGGTGGCAACTTAATGCTCAATTACTTTAAATTAACGTACCGCCACTGGAGTTATCGCTTAACGTCAATGTGAATGCCATTGTCGAATTCTCGCGATAAGTCGTAGCGGCTACACTAACGTTAAACGTCCATTATTGCGATAATTAACGGCGTTTCCCAATAGTGTGGCCCCAGCACGAGCCTTAACTACTTACCGCTTATCACGAAATATGGCATACATTTAGTCCGGAACACGGAGAATGACGCTATTGTACTTAAAAAAATGGATTTGAATGGAGTCCTATGATTACTATTTTTGTGTCAGATGGTGACGTATTCAATTCATATTCGTTATTGAGGTGTCTTTCGATGAATCCAAGACAACAAACTAATCCCGGAGGGTTAATTCTAATCTATTCGACATGTTTGAGAGAAATACGCATCTATATTTTGTAATAAATGGATAACATAAATAAATTAAATTTAATATTTTCATATCTGGCTAACCATCTACTATACAAATAAATTAAAACTCTAAATAACAGCTTTTTACTAAATGGATATGAAAGTAAATATAAAGGTATGTTTTTTTACTTTTTGCCTGTTTATCTTTTTGTTCCGGCTAATATCCGAAACGGTTAGACCTATTTCGACGGTACTTTCAATGAAAGACATCCGAGTAAATTAGGCTATTTTTGAAAATTAATTAGGGTTTCGTGAAAAATATATGTCTAAATTCCACGCTGGCAAATTCGCGGCTAGCACCTAGTATAAAATACAGTAATCGTGGTGTAGATACAAAACTTTGATGTATGTACTTTGTAAATCAAACTGATAATCTGTAGTAAGAAAGTCTATTTTGTAGCAGTCCACA
The DNA here is from genome assembly GCA_948253155.1 of Leucoma salicis. Lineage (NCBI taxonomy): Eukaryota > Metazoa > Arthropoda > Insecta > Lepidoptera > Erebidae > Leucoma > Leucoma salicis. Next base: position 5,272,156 of record OX411812.1, read on the forward strand.
GTCAATATTATATCAAAAAATTGTAATTGTATAGGTTTGTTGAAAGAAATTAAACAGTTTTATTGCAAAAATTTTTTTATTGTATATATATACATTTTAACAATATCACTGCATTACCGGATTAACTCAAAACAGCAAACAATTCTCAGGAAAACTGAAACTAAAATTTGACAGTGGTCATCTGGCCGATAGCGCCATATGCGCTTAGCTTTACCCGTGGATCCCTATTGCAAGAATGTATTTCTCAAGTTTTGGCGCTCTTGATATTTATTCATTATGTAAAAAAAGTGGCCAAGGTCCCACATTCATTAGACAAAAAGTATCTTGTCAACTGTCTGGCCAAACGGTGCATTGAATATTTATCCATAGACAGACCACTATCACACCACACAGCACATACTTGCAACAAACGAGACGTGTGAACAGACAGTAAATGATTGTGTCATTTTAAAGTGACCATAATTACTACGGAGCGCCGTATCAACCATACGCCGCTGCTTCACTGCCTTTGCTAAACCTTGGTGAAGGAGGGACGAGTTGTGTGGACAGCTTCTAAATCTTATCTTCTCTTTCTTCCACCAGCCTTTTTACCAGGATTTCGTTGCCCTTTGCCTGCCTTAGGTTTTTTGGCAGTAAAATTTGTGGGGTTGTTGCCTTTTGTCTTCAACTTGCCTCCTTTACGAGGCTTAGTATTCCGTTTCTCCTCTGAACGCCTACAAAAGTATTTATATAATTACTATAGATTACATCGTCTTTTTAAAATACCAAAGTAGTAAAGCGGAAAATACAACATAAGAATGATAATAATAATTATATTTTTAAATAATTTTGATTGAAAATCAAGGGATAATTAAATATTTAGATATTTTTATATATATTTTTAGCATTTGACATGCTTAGCACTATACATTAAACACAAAGTGAAAAGTGTGAAATCGAAAATAACAGTCACGAGCTTCCGACAAATGGCGCAGGCGTCACCCAAAGACATTAAGTATGAATGTGTTATCGAAATTAGCAGTCAGGAGCAATTGTCACGATGGCTGAATTGGCAAAGCATCTGGACGGTATCCAGGAGATGAAGCTTCAAATCCTGTTTTAGATTTCACACTTTTCACTTTGTGTATAGTGTTGCATGTCAAATGCTAAAAATATATATAAAAATATCTAAATATTTATAGGGTTTGCGTCATTATTAGGTAAAAATCTTAATTGCAAAATTAAGTTTACCTGGTCGGTATAATGTATGAAAAATACTTCCGACAGATGGCGCAGGCGTCACCCGAAGACGTTAAGTATGAATGTGTTATCGAAATTAGCAGTCAGGAGCAATTGTCACGATGGCTGAATTGGCAAAGCATCTGGAAGGTATCCAGGAGATGCAGGTTCAAATCCTGCTTGTGACTGTTATTTTCGATTTCACACTTTTCACTTTGTGTTTAATGGATAATTAAATGACAAATTTAATATGTAATGTTTTCAAGTTATGTACTTACTGTACTTGTTCATCATTTATATGCTTTGCAACTGCTTTATCCATATCAATCTTGGGCCTTTTACTTAAAATGTTGTCAAGTAAATTCAAATTATTTTCTCTCTCTTGATGGGGTGTTGGTATCGGAAGTTTTCTTTTCTTCTCTTTGCCCGGTATGAGTTCATGAATACCTTTACCTCTAGCTTCCTTTTCCTTAGGCAACTTATCTTGGAATTTACCTAGAGATGCTGTTGATGCTTTGGCTATTGTTGCTGCTGCATCTAACTGTTAAGAAGAACAATCTATATATATTTTGCCATTTTTTCTTATGGTATTCTTTAAATTAATGTCACATATCCTAACCAACCAGTAACATAATTATTTAGTTTAGAGCATAGACTAAGTATACTACTGGACGGAGCCATAGCGCTGCCGCCGTTCTGTATTCATTTGTCAAACACAGTATTGTTATTTCTGTCTATTGTTCGAAGTCTCAATAGGAGTAAAAAAGATAGCTCATATAACTTTGGAATGACGTACTGTATGTGAAATTCGTGTCACACGCTGACCGACTAGTAGGTCAAAACATTGCGATTTGGTGCATCATAAAAGTGAAATACTTGAAAGTGCTATTGAAGTTGCTAAATATCTTGTGCGCTAGTGAAAATATATCGGGTACGGCTGTCTAGTTGTTCATCCAGAATGACGCTAGGAGGTGTAAAGAATCCAAACTTGTTATTTCACACGTAAGTCTATATCAGCTATTTTCACCTTAAATAACTACGAAACCCAATAAAAATTCGATATATATTGGAAGATTTAGATGTTATCAATATGATTAAATTATTATATATTGATATAAAAACAGGTTTAGTTAAAATTATTAAAATAATATCCATTGTTTTAGGCGCCCTTTGTAGTGATGTAGACAATAGTCATTTATCGATAGTTCAACCAACTGAACTAAACATTGCTTATGGTTTCATAAAGTTTGTTCTCTTTTATAGGTTTCTAAAATATCCTGAAGTTAGAAAAGCGTGGATCAAGTCCATTAGAAGAGAAAACTGGGAGCCAAATAAATATTCCCGCCTATGCTCTGAGCATTTTGAACAATCTTGTTTCATTTATGGTTTAAATATAATGAAAGTAAAATCTGATGCAGTACCAAGTATATTTAAAGGATATCCTAAATATTATATCTTACAGAGTGCACGTTAAACCATCCATCCATCCACCAGCCTTTTAAAATTCCACTGCTGGACATAGACCTCCCCAAGAATGGGGGATAGCGTCGTAATCGCCACGCTTGGCAGGCGGGTTGGCGTTCGCAATGGATGATGTAAATACTCGAAGGAGTGCTGCTGCCCACACCCCCTGGTATTCCCTCAGTCGGCTCTTACGACTTCCATGGGTGGAGAGGGGTGGGACAATTCTAAAGCCGGCCTCACACGGCACGTTACACTAGGATCCTATACTATATATATACTTTTATAAAGCTGTAGGCAATATAGGCGTCTGAATACAAAACAATCTTTTTTAGTTTTTGGTCTGTTTGTTCGTTCGCGCATCACGCAAAAATTACTGAACGGATTTTGATGCAACTTTTTTTATTTGATAGCTCTAGTTCTCCTCTCAACTTTTTTTATTAGAAAAAACTGGTATACATTTTATCCCGCTACTATATCACGAACTTGAGATATAACTATATAGCTTTACCATTATGGAAATAAAATAAAAAATTATTGATTTAACCTAACTTTAACCAGGCAGTAAACCTACAATAAAAGATAGTACTGGAAGTCTGGTTATCGATAATCGACATTGTGGCGTCATTCTCCACAACACTAGATTATGCACACAATGACAAAACGTCAAACGCACACATAAAAAATTGACACGCAGCAACCTAAGACTCCATCCTGTGTATTATTGGTCCAAGGTTGAGAGTATAAGACACATGTCAGAACAAGACAACTCAAATATAATGTAGCTTATATTTTAACTGAACTACTAATATTTAGATATTTTTATATATATTTGTAGCATTTGACATGCTTAGCACTATACATTAAACACAAAGTGAAAAATGTGAAATCGAAAATAACAGTCAGGAGCAGGATTTGAACCTGCATCTTCTGGATACCGTCCATATGCTTTACCAATTCAGCCATCCTGACAATTGCTCCTGACTGCTAATTTCGATAACACATCATACTTAACGTCTTTGGGTGACGCCTGCGCTATCTGTCGGAAGTATTTTCATACATTATACCGACCAGGTAAACTTAATTTTACAATTCATCATATACAATTCATCACATTTTTCACTTTGTGTTTAATGAACTACTAATTTCCTCATAACAATTTTAAACAAACAACAATTTTAAATACATCAGTATGATCATAAATCACAATTATTTTGTATACTAGCCTTTGCCCGCGGCTTCGCCGCAGCCAAAAGCTAGTGTTTGGGTTATATCTCAGGTTCCCGGTATAGTAGAGGGATAAAATGTATACCAGTTTTTAAGTCTAATCGAGAGCTATCAAATAAAAAAAAAGTTGCATCAAAATTCTTTCAGTAGTTTTTGCGTGATGTGCGAACAAACAAACAGATAAACAGACAAAATATCTAAAAAAAATCGTTGTTTAGAAACGCCTACATAGCCTAACCCGTATTTTTTCTCAAATATTTTAAATGTACAGACAGCTATGTTACAGTTTTATAATAGTTTAGATAATGTTTTTTATGCATTTGAAACGCATTAACCACCCTCTACCCACGGGAGTCGTAAGAGCCGACTGAGGGAATACCATGATGGGACCGCTCGTTGTGGCATTGGCTGATGGGTGGATGGATGGACCATAGAAATGAACAAGGTGCGAAAATATGGAATCGAAAACCTGTATCTCCTGGAATCACAATTATATGTATAAGGTAAGAGATGCTACTTAGGTTTCAACTAGAGAACCTGTTACTTAAATCTAAATGAAAAACAGAATTGTACCTGGGTTGCAGAGGCTTTGTCTGAAGTGACTGGCAACCCAACCCTGGGAATGTTGACCTTCCTAGCTCTAGCGATATTCTTCAATCTTTGTAACTCATTTTTGGCCACTTTCTCTGATTTCTCAGAGGCTTTCTTCTCAAACATATCAGTCATGGGATCCAAGTTCTGGGGAACTTCTATCAACCAGTTCTTCTCTTTTTCAGCTGCTGCTTTCTTAAAACTACAATTAAATATAACATCAAAATAATTAGTTATGGAACAAACACATCCACAAATGTTTTTAGAAGTAGCTTTGACAAATTTTGCAGTCCCAGAAAAAGTATGTAAACTTAGTTGAAGGGACAGATATTTGAAATGCTTGAATACCAAATAATATAACCATACATTTCTGTTTTGTCCCTTTCCAACAAAGTAAAATGCAAATACATAAAGTTTCAAGCGATATGTGCATTTAGAGTGTTTTAAATCAGTGTTATATTTTTATGAATAATGGGCTTACTCCATAAAATATAATGGTTTCATAATTAAATCTGTGTTGGATAATAGAATTTAAGATAAATTTGAACATACCCAAATAATGGAACCCATTTTTGAAGCTGTTCATCCCATTTCAACTTGTCCTTCTTTTTCTTGACAATTCCCTTAGATTTGGCAAACTCTTGCCATTTTGTCAATGGTTTAGGTTTAGGTACCGGTTTAGCTCTAGGTATTACTGTCTTGGGTTCCGGTAGCTTGACCACAATGGCCTCGTCAATTCTTTCTGTTGGGAGTTCCCATATTTTATTTAACAGCAATTGAGCGTTATCACGCGTTAGTGACTGTAAATACGTATCTTTGCTTTTTCTGTAAATAAAATAGATATTTTGATGGTGATTTTTTTACAATTTGTAATTACTCATGCTCTAAAAAGATTTATGAATTTGTATTAGCAAAAACTTCATCGCGAAATACCTATATTTTTCTACAACGTAAAATATTGCTTACTCTAATAACTTAGAATCCAAATCATTTGTGTCTAAAGCAAGTAATGAGCCTACGTCGATGTCTACTTCTAAGTGTTTCTCTACAGTAATTGGTTTATATTTCTCAGATTTTTTCTGTTCCTTTATCAATATTTCATTAACAAGATCCATCTTGTTAAACACAATTTGGCTAACACGACACTTTCTTTAAAATCACTACCAAATACGTTATAAATACACGGGTTTTATAAATACGTGAACATATATGAACATAACCTATAATATCAAATTATTTTGACGTTTCGTTGAGCTTGAGTTACCTACAAGGTACAATGCAAACACGTGTTCGCACTAGAGGTGTCCACACTTATGCCCGGTTCCTATATTCAACGAATCGTCATTGTATGACAGCTACCAGAAGTTTTCAAGATACCGATACCGACACATTTCACAACATTATTATAATAATGTCTAGCAATAACGAAGAACTGTCGGTTAATGCCCGGTTCCTATAATAATAAAACGGATCGTTTTACTTACGATTGGTAGAATATTCTACCAGGCGTAAGTATAATCTGTTCCTATAAAATACGAGTCGTAAGTGAATTGACTGACATTTTGCAGCTAACGGATGGGTGCTGTTAACAATGACGATTCGTTGGCTAATGCCGTAATCGCCACGCTTGGCAGGCGGGTTGGCGACGGTTACCATTTACCATCGGATGGACCGTGGCTAGTCTGCCACTACATGCAATAAAAAAAAATAGTAGGTAGAGAGTTAGTACTATAAATATAAGTAGTAGGTAAGTTTTCTTACAAATATTGTATTGTGAAATGTATGTAAAATAGATATTATTTAGAGTTAATAACTAAACGGTAAGATTAGACCAAAATTTAAATAATCTCGCTTAGGTTCTCCAGCCAATAATCGTTGCATACTAGAGATGTGTAACTCAGGAGTGATTGATATAAAAGATGTATAATCCTTTCAAAATGCGTAATCAATCTTTAAATCTTTGGTATTTAGATATTTTTTATATATATTTTTAGCATTTGACATGCTTAGCACTATACATTAAACACAAAGTGAAAAATATGAAATCGAAAATAACAGTCAGGAGCAGGATCCTGCTCCTGACTGTTATTTTCGATTTCACATTTTTCACTTTGTGTTTAATAAATCTTTGGTTTCGAAAATACATCTTTAACTCACTAGCTCACTACGTTAGGATTGAATAGATGGAATGGATGGAATGATGGACGTAGATTTAGAATGAGACACTAGATAAAGGATATTGTGAATTGAAAAGAGATAACATAAGTTGTAGGCACGCACAAATGCATTCTTGAAATACAATGACGATAGGTACACAGAAACTTAGACTCTCTGTCGTTTTAGTAAAAAGCTCAAAACCAGTTGCGACTTGAGGGAATGAGAGAATAACTACATGAATCTATAGATATTTGCATCACTTATGATCAACTGAATGAATAACGCCATTCGTAACCAAAGATTAAAAAGAGTTAAAGATTTAAAAGAATGATTTAAATCTTTCGAAGAAAAAGATTTATAAATCCTTGATCTCATTGGTGATTTAGTTTGCGCATCTCTGTTGCATACAACGAATACAACGATATTAACCATAAACTAATCGAAAATTCAACTGGTTTGTAAACTAGTTTACAGTTGACGATAAACGGTCTCGTTGCGTCGACTGTAAAAGCGTCGACGCGACGAGTTCGACGACCCACTACTAGTGTACAACTTAGAAGTGGGCGATACAAATCGTATAAAGATACGAAATCTAATATTGGTACAATATCTAAAAATCGCTTACTGGCTCTTTCGAAATCTAAGTATTACAATATCAGATTTGCGATGTACTGAATACTCGCTCACTCCTCTGTACCTACGCGATACGATACGCATAGGCCGCATACGTGCGACAAAGCGCGTAAGATACAAATATTACACTAGTTAGAGCGGTACAGCAATATTACAATATCAGATTTGCGATGTTCTGAATACTCGCTCACTCGTCTGTACCTACGCGATACGATACGCATCTGGCACATGCGTGCGACAAAGCGCTTGAGATACAAATATTACACTAGTTAGAGCGGTACAGTAATATCACAATATCAAATTTTTGAACAGATTTTATATAAATATTATAAATAAGTAATTTTAAATCTTAACGCTATACAAATAAAGCTTACTTTCTGTTAAGTACTAATCATGATATCAATGATGTCTAAAATTTTAATTATTTAGCCTTGATCTTGAGCGAATTTTGGTATTTTATATTGAATTTGGTATGGACCATTATGCACGTAATCGTTTTATTAGGTAGGTACTTATTGTTTAATTGTGTCCGAATAGTTGCGGAAGAAAGTTTCATTTCTTTTAATTTCCTTCGCGTTCTAAAATTTAGAAAGATTTGTGTATTATGGACATTGGGGATTGTTTTAATGGATTTTTTAATTAATATGTAGGTATATCCACATCCTCACATACTTACATTAAGTTAGTTATTTTTTTCTACGCTAGAAATTCTCTAAAAATACTCTAGATATAATTTATATGGCAAAACAACGTTTGTCGGGTCAGCTGGTGATAAATAAATACCGAATTAAACATCTATTATATAAGTACGAGTATATCTACAATACCGAATTGTATTGAAATCTATGATATTGTCGTATCCTATTTAAAGATACGCATCGGATTTGATTTCTGAAATCTGAATCTACTCGTATGATGGATACGCGAACGTAAAATATCTAGATATTAAAATATAAGATTTTGAAATCTGATATTGAAAATCGAAATCTGATTCAGATACGGTAATGGTATTCACCAGACTAATTGTTGCACCATACACGGCTGTATACTGAATCCCAAAATACAAGCTTCGGCTTAGTTTGGGCACTTTAGTAACAAAACATTGAGCAATGCAACAGTATTGTACACTAGTTACCTAAGACTGACAATTAATTGTGTATATCTTGTTGAAGACAAATAAAAAGATTATTATTATTATTTTCATTTATTAACATAACATCACTAGATACATTTTTAAATAGTATATTATAAAAAATAACACAACATTTAAAAATATAAAAAGTGTGTAGACCCACTGGCAACGAGTACAGGGACCAAACTGCCAATGGCTAGGGCCCCAGAGATAGGAACTTCCGAACAATGCGTGCCGTATCCAGAAGTACCGCCTTCTGCATCAGACCCTTGACCCAGCCATCCAACGCGAGCCTCTTAAGATGTTGGTCGAGGCTCTTGGCTATCAGTCCATTAACTGAAACCACTATCGGTACAATGATCGCCGAGTCCACATCCCACATGTCAACGATCTCGTGTGCCAAGTTCAGATATTTCATCTGTTTCTCCTTCTCAGCCTTCACGAGATTCTCGTCATGTGGTATGGTGACATCAACAATCATTGCCCGGCGCTCAGTTCGATCAACCACCACAATATCAGGCTTGTTGGCTACAACAGTTCTGTCCGTGATGATTGATCGATCCCAGTACAGTGTGATAGGGCCATTCTCGAGAACTGGCTCAGGTACATACCTATAGTACGGGACCTCGACTTCCACAAGCCCGTATTTCAGAGCAAGCTGCTGATGAATGATCCTGGCTACTTGATTATGTCTGTGCAAATACTCGCCGTTAGCAAGACGAGAACAACCCGAGACTATATGCCTAAGGGACTCACCTGGGCGGTGACAGGCACGACAGATGTCTACTGTTCCGTCCCTTAGGATATGTCTCCGGTAGTTGTTCGTCATGATAACTTCGTCAGTAATTGCACAGACAAAACCTTCGGTTTCTCCAAAGAGGTTGCCGAAACGTAGCCAGGCCACGGAAGCTAAAAAGTCTACGTCGGGCCCATGTAAAGCCCGATAGAACCTTCCGTGGAGCTCCTTGCTCTGCCATACACTCTTGCGGTCATCAGTACTGAGTACTACAGGTCTGCGCCAGTTCTTCTTAGCCAAGGTGAGCGGGGTGAGTCCGGAATCTACAGCGACCACATCGCGATGCATAACCCTGTCAGCACAGAGAAAATATTCCCTAAGGTTGTACACCTCACGATTGTGCAAGGTCTTGGCATTTAGGAATCCTCGACCTCCATACTTTCGCGGAATGTACAACCTCATTACTGACGAACGAGGGTGATGCATACGATGTGCGGTCAAAAGACTACGGACCCTTCTATCCAAGGCGTCAAGTTCAGTCTGAGTCCACCTGAGTATGCCGAAAGAGTACATAAGAAGTGGCATGACCCAACCGTTGCAGGCTCGCACCTTGTTGCCACCTGATAAAAGACTACTTAGTACTTTTTTCAGGCGGCCAAAGAAACGTTCCCGCAGCAATTGTTTCATATCCACCTCATTTATGCCTAAGGCTTGCGACATACCCAGGTATTTATAGGTGTCAGTTACGAGAAGTGGTCGTAAATTAGTAGAATCCGTGAGCTGAATTCCCTCAGATTCCACTACCCTTCCCCGTTTTACATGCATGACCGCACATTTGTCTACACCAAACTTCATACCGATAGAATTACTAAAAGATTCAGTTAATTTCAGAAACTCTATCAGTTGCAATCTGGTGGAAGCAAATAGCTTAAGATCATCCATATAATACAGGTGGGATATTTCCCGACCACCTCTTCGTAACTTGTAGCCATGCCCTGAACCCTCTAATAGTGTACTGAGAGGGTTCATGGCTAAACAAAACCATAGAGGACTCAGGCTGTCGCCCTGAAATATACCTCGCTCAATCCTTATGAGCTCACCGCAATTACCCGGGGTCTGCCGACATACTGGATAGCTAAGAGCTGTTCTCCAGTGCCCCATGCATGACTGCAAGAAGGCGCATAAAGTAGCATTGACTTTATACAACTCTAGCACCCTCAAGAGCCACGCATGTGGCACAGAATCAAAAGCTTTTTTATAGTCTATCCAACATGTCATCAGATCCCTCTTGTTACGGCGAGCATGTTGGCTGATGGCCGTATCAATAAGGAGGAGCTCCTTTGTACCACGGCTCCCGCTCCTACATCCATTCTGAGATATAGATATGATCGAATTTGTTTCAATATGTTTGACAATTTTGCTTCTCAGAATAGATGTAAGTAGCTTATAGATCGTGGGTAAACACGTTTTTATTATTATTATTATTACGATTCTCAGAAAAAGCGATATGACCCACGCCTAGTACAACTGAAGCCCAGTTGGTCACTGTCATTGTCAAAGATACGCAATAGCCCTGCAGGGGAATTTCAGCTCGTACATTTTGGTTTTCATAGATTATCACACCGTATTTTTATTTTGAACATCTCTCAATAGATGGCGATAGTAAAATTAATAAAATACAATATTTTACACAAAACAACAGGAATCTTACAAAATAAATTATAGGTAGTAACACAAATTAATATTCTATACTATTATAAAGCTGTAACAGAGCTGTGTCTGTACATTTAAGATATTTGAGAAAAAAAATATTATAATAGGCTATATAGGCGTGTCTAATCACAAAACAATTTTTTTAGTTTTTGTATGTTTGTTTGTTCGCGCATCACGCAAAAACTACTGAACGGATTTTGATGCAACTTTTTTTATTTGAGGGCTCTTGATTAGACTTAACAATTGGTATACATTTTATCCCGCTACTATATGGGGAACCTGAGACACAACCTAAAATGTAGCTTTTGGTTGCGGCTCCGCCGGGCTAGTATAATATGAAGGTATAAAGAAATCAATAATTATAGCAGGGAGGGGCAGAGTCCTTTGCAGGCATAGTTCCTTACAAAAGCGCCACCTTTCTCGACATCCCAAAGTTTAAATGTACGTTTAAAATTATATCAAATTACATAGATAGATGTCGCTAGAGGCAATTTTTTAAATCGCGCTGTCGTTGTACGTTGTTAGTGTTTGTAAGATACAAGCACATTTTTTTTTACATAATGTGAAAGCAGCGGCAACCATTTAGTTGAGTTATGGATGGATGGATGGATTAGACACGTTCGTATTCGTTTTATCCTGTTATTATATCAGGAATTTGAGACATAATCTCCATTCATCAGCTTTTTTCGTCCACTATTGGACATACAGACAAAGGCTTCTCTAAGGCAGCACCCCATCGAGAGGTTATATGCCACCTGCATGCAACGGGCCCATATAATATAATTATATAGATCTATATCTTTTCGTAAGTATTTATGTTTTAGAGAAAATGACGTGCGGGCAGAAAACTTCACCTAATTATTCGGTATGCGGAGGTTAGTGAGGACGAGGATGAGACGAACAAGGTCGACCAACTAGATATATCCGGAGACTCCTCAGGAGGAGGAGCTGATTACTTTTTTCTAAATATTACTCTTGTGGTAGTGGTATTTTACTTCTTGAAGAGATTTACTGACAAAAAGGGCCGTAGGCACTTTCAGATTGGCAAATTTTCATGAAGATTGGTTCAGTAGTAGTTGCAGTTGGAAAACATAACAAACTAACTCACTTTCATATTTATTATATTTTGATTTTGTAAGGATAGTCAGTAATTATTATCATTGAATTGACAGAGCGCCCAGGGGATACCACAGGCCTGCTAACTTGTTTTTAGGCAAATCTAGTTGATCAACAGACTTTGTTACCGCCACCATACGCTCCCCTTACACCACCATGGCTACAGTCTCAGCGAGTACTTCATTGTGTTTTTTTATGATGGTAGACGTGCCACGACCTACCTGATGGTAAGTGGTAACCGTCGCTCATGGACTCAACTAAACCGAGAGTATTGTCAAGCCGCTGTGCACCATTTCATTTCTGAGATATGAAATGAAAGAATAAACGGCTATCTTCTGCTACAGCCAAAATACACTGGTCACACAGAAGACGGTGGTACCAACCCGTTCGGGCCTGATAACAAGTGAGTACTCTCACTTGGTACTCAACCCTACCACCAGTAAGGCAATGGGTGATAATTGCTTACTTCCCTTAGTCGCCTTGTACGACACCCGTGGGAAAGGATGGGGTTATGATACGTGTATTCTTAGTCCGTCACCACACGGATGACGTTTTTATACTATATGGGTGGCTAACAAGCATTAGGCCCATCTGATGGTAAGAGGTTACCGGAGCCTATAGATATTAGCAGCTCCAGAAGAATCACTTGCGCGTCGCCTGCTACAAGGAAAAGGATACCAGGTACAGATAAAGGATAATAAGGACGGAGGGCCTTGGGACTTTTCAATATACTTAGTATAGTTGAGTCCATGAGTGGCGGTTACCACTTGCCTTCAGGTGGGCCGTGACTCGTCTGCCACTACATACTGATAGCAATGTATTTATTTCAGATCCACAACACACTGGATGCCACCCGCTTCTCCCTCGACCTCCAGCGAGCCAGAGCGATATAAAAATCACCCTATATAAAAATAATAATATATTTATATAATTTGATAGCCCCAAACGAATGTCACGATAGCTTATTTGGACTAACGTCTGAAAGTAGGTAATTCGGAAGGCCTGGGTTTGATCCTCGCTCGTGTCTATCATTTTCTATTTCATATTTTCTCACATTGTTTTAGTCTAATGTTTATCTACGGGATCATTTTATTTATTGAAATGTTTTTGGTGGGAATATATATATTAATAATGTTAACATTTTATTCTTGTAATTACAACCTTATGTAAAATCTCCAATATTTTGTATATCCGTATATATCTATAAAATTACAAAAAAAAAATTGAAATTTTGAATTGAGCAGATAAATTAGCACCTACAGATTCGAAACAAGTTATAGTACTAAAGCTAAGGTAATGGTGGTAAACATTTCATTCTCCGAGTATGTTAGATATTTATGAACCTGAACAATAAACCGGCTTTATGAAACCCAAAGAACATTTTTGTCGATTCCTCTAAACTTTATAATTTATAATATTGAGAAGTTCTGGTCCTAAACTCGTCATCATAATATTTATTTATAAGGTGGTTTCCAAATAAAACAATATGTTTAGCATCATGATTTTGTATGTCTTACTAATATACACTTACTACATATAAGTCTAAATAGCAATTATAACACATATAGTTAAAAAACGATACTACGATTCTATCGATCGCACGTATCGATATATCGATCGCGGATGCAGCGCATCACTACAACACTAGCCTGTTTTCGTATATTATATTTCTTATTTTTACGAAGTAATCTATAATATATTGTTATTGAAATATTAAAAATAGACTTTCTTTATGCTTTTCTAATTAATTTCTAACCCCATAACATTCGATTATAGGAAATCAACGATCTTTGTCGTATTGTTTCCGTTTTTATGTAGTCTATTGTTGATATTAGTTTTAGAACTTTATTACTTTATATAAAGTAATAATTCACAAAGCCAATACCGTTTACAGAACTGGGATCTATAATATATTGTTGTTGAAATATTAAAAATAGACTTTCTTTATGCTTTTCTAATTAATTTCTAACCCCATAACATTCGATTATAGGAAATCAACGATCTTTGTCGTATTGTTTCCGTTTTTATGTAGTCTATTGTTGATATTAGTTTTAGAACTTTATTACTTTATATAAAGTAACAATTCACAAAGCCAATACCGTTTACAGAACTGGGATAGGCGGTCTAGATATTTTTTTTAGGTATTTATCTGAATGGTATCCTAAATATACGTAAAATAAACGTAGTGGTTGAATTCTCTTTGGTGTAAAATATCGACAAAAAAAAAAAACAATACGCACAACTGTTTTTTTTTTACATTTTTTTTACATGTTCTCATAGTAGTCTGTGCACCTGTCGTGAACTGAGCTTGGAGGGGAAATCCCATATAATTATAGCATTACAGTTTTTTATAACTTATACTATGCTTCTCAGAGTTGCGAAGATAATTTATTATAAAGTCAAACCTTAATTCTACATATTATTATTATTCAAAATTAATCGACATGTAGGTATTCTTTCGCGGACTGGTGCATCAATATTGCTACTTCACTCATATACATAGGATATCCTATCCTCTCATGCACTCGGTTCGTTCGAAGTGCAAGTATCTAAAAATAATAGCCAAGAATATCATAGATATTTTGCGTATCCTATGTATTTACAATATCATATATGTATTATGTCTTAGTGGTTGTATGCGTACTGTCACACAGATTAGCGAAATATAGTTCTTAGTACCTACATAATATGAATTACCAGTTAGTAGCACAGAACAATTTATACCAAAGGGTTAGTAGTCTGTGCTATACAGGGGTTTACTACAGTGACCAGCGACAAAGAGCATATAACTAGAGATTCAGCTATACCCAGTTACATGATATAAGGTAGCACGTCGTTTAATATATAGATATCGGGTATTGAGCTGATATATAGATATTGTACCTATATACGATTCGTATCGCCCACCACTCCTAGTAATGGATAATGGTTTGGATATCGATATAATTATTATAATGCGAGCGCCGCTCACCCGCTCACCATCTCACCAGACGTCGCTAGGCTAATATACTTTACTCTTTGGTCTAATATTGTCCTGATGTCTCTATCTCTTAGTAATCTGTGGTCTCCTCTCTATAAATAATTATTCTTGGGCTCATTAGATATCCTTTATCTTAGTTGGGCTCAAAAATGTTCTGTGGTTGGGCTCAGACTAAGAACTGAGGGGCCAAGTAATCCATGTATTCAATGTAGTTTGTGCTAAAGACAAAATACAAAAGTACTTTGTGGAGTATTCAAAGAGGAGTATTATTGTTCTGTGTTTATGTTTATGTGCTGCTTGAGCTTGTACCATATTGTTAATGAAAATATTCTCTAACTATAGGTATATAAACTACTGTTTAGAGAGTAAATATGACTGGAGAAATACAAGAGAAAACTTACTGTTTCAAAACAGAAAATAAATTTATCGTTAAAAGTGGATGCAAGAAACGTATGTGGAGGTCTTTAAAACAAATATTAACTGCTGAAAGGGCATTGCCTTGGCCCAATGATGCTGTTTTATGTAAGTTTTGTTGGTTTAATTTATTGGAATGCCTTTTTTACCACCATAACATAACCTTTCTTTTTACAGATTATTCCATAAATGCTCCCCCTACATTCAAACCAACGAAAAAATACTCAGATATATCTGGGCTTCCAGCTCCATACATAGACCGTCACTCTAAACTGTTCTACAGCAACACAGAAGAGTTTGCAACAGTTCGCAATTTACCTATGGACATTACTGCAGGTTACCTTCAACTCAGAGGCGCTAACACTATAGTTGGTTGAAGCAGTTGTCATCATGTCACATCGAGTTGGTTTGCTTCTTTGATGTTAGATCTTGTGGAAAACACATTTTGGTTGAAATATCAATATGACTATTACTGAAACTGTAAATGTATATTACATTTGAGAGAAAAATATAATGTTCATGTGTAATGCAGTTTTTAAGTTAGATATTACCTATATCTAACCCTTTTTTTTAAGGCGGGAAAAAATGTTTCTAACCGCTCACCCTTTTGTTCGATGCAACAAACAGGGTAGTGCAGGGCCCTCGCCCACTAAAGAAACTCACCGTATGCCGTCTCTCCACCTTTATTGGCGGGCCACCGGAACCATATTACATTCCTTCAGTGGAACTATATCTAACCCTAGCAAAAATAATAATGTACTGAGCAATACAGAAAAAAGTCAATATAATGTTGTAACATTTATTACATAAAAAAGTTACTCTTTAAAATTCAAATTTACAACTAACAGTCCATTTTTGGTACCTCCTAATTTGAACCACCTGCCAGTCTTGTGTTCCTGTCCAATAGCCACATACAAATGTTTACCATCACTGGTAAATTGCATGCAATTAACAAATCCACATACATTGACACAGAACATAGGTGTAACTTTTCTATACTGGTCAGAAACTCTCCATAACCTAATGCTATTATCATAAGAACCTGATGCAAACACATCTGAATTCAATAAAGTAGCCAAACTAGTTATCCACCTTGGCACTTCATTTTCAGTGCCATGAGCTTCAGTAATTGTACACAAAGGCTTCTTTTTGAGCACACTCCAGATGCACAATGACCCATTATCGCTGCCTGAAATAAAATGTTCCTCGTCCAAAAGTTTTACTTCATCTAAACTACCCATAGGTCCATTGAATATTAACTGTGATTCTTCCACTATCTTCCATATCCTTACTGTTGTGTCTCTACCACCAGCTGTAATGGCTCTCTCTCTTGTTAATGCGTCTATAGATGTGATAGGTGCCTGGTGGCCAAACAGTGTTTCTACATATGCCATCTCATCCAGAGACCAAATTTTTACTGATCTATCTTTACTAGCCGAGTATAAGTCATGTGTATTTTTTCTAAAGACTAATCCAGTTACATGATCTTTATGACCTGTTAATGTGTGTATGTGCTTCAATGTATTGGTGTCCCATACTTTTATAGTAGCAGACTCATCTGATGTAACTAAGAACTTTGAATCTGTTGATACTGCCAGTGATGTTATACCACCATTCAAAAGACTGGGATGAGATTTATAACTTAGGATTCCTAGTTTACGTTTTTCCTTGATACCCCATTTAATGATCGTACCACATTTACTTCCAGTAAATGCGTAATTATTATCACTAGTTATACAAAGACATGTCAAAGTTAAACGATGTTCTCTAGCACAAATAAGTCTGAGGTCTTTTTCACTAGGTACTACATATTTTTCTGCAATTTCATACTTTAATTTACCTTTCTGTTCTAAATAATCTTTCTTTAGACGATCTTCAATAGCGTCGTCGATTGCTTTAAGATCTGAACGTTTGGCCTCTTCTTTTTCAATTTCTTCGAGATATTTCTTAGCTAGACGCAATTTTTTTTGCTCGGCAGTTTCATTGTCGCTCTCAGATTCCTCAACATCGGAAAACTTTTTTAATTCTAGATCACTTTCAGAAGATTCGTTTCCATTTTCTAGGTTAGGTGGTTTCTGCCTTTTATGGTTCTTTTTTGTTAACTTATCGCCTTTTCTCTTATGTACTTGTCTGGATTTACCTTTCAAAAAAAAAGTTGATGACATGTTTCAGGATGAACCACTTGTTTAATAGTCGAAAATAACAAAATAATATAATCACAATTCAATTCATGCACCCACGTTGGATTGACGTACAGAAATGAAGTGACATATTATGACAATAGACAACTGACAAGCAGGCTTAGAGTAAAATTCACAACGTTGCCTTCGAGCCATAAACGTCTTGTCTATGATTGGCTGAGAGGCCGACCGGTGACGTCATGCCGAAGCGTGATGATAAAAACCGAGAATGTACAATATTTTGAACGAAGTCGATGGTCGAAAGGTCACGTGACCATTCAAAGGGCTGACGTTTTCCATACAAAACGCTAGACTGAATTTCGAAAGCTAACAAAGTGAGTCGATGCCAACGGTCACTATTAGGTGATCTCAAGTCGACCACTCAAAGTGCTTCGATTTTACATATTATCATTGAGCTGTAAACAGGAGATGAATTAACTACAAATTTACCGAGAGACCGAGCCGACGAGCCATTTCTAAGTCTTAGAACTGAAAATGGCGGAACGGAAATTGCTAGGGAAGCGCGAAAAATATCGATATTGATACTTCAGTCCTTCAAGCGATCAATCAATTTTTAGGTGGACAAACGTTTTTTTAATTGCGTAAATTTTTATATACCTGTATTGAGCATTGACGCGAGTTTGCCGTCTCTAAACACAAAACAATTTTTTTTAGATTATTACTATGTGTGTCAAATTGCAACCCAATCCATTCAGTAATATGAACTACAGTTGCGGCACGCTATGATGGCCGTTTTGACATATTACAATAGTGATGTGAAATGTCAATTTATTCTCGAAAAAAATATAATCAAATCTATGTTTTTATTGCAAGTAGTATCTGATTAAAAAGTCTGATTAAAAAGGTTTAAAAAAAATATAAATGTTTACTTAATATATTTGAACGAACTGAATATTGGAATGAATATGAATATACATACTTGATATGCGTAAACAGAGTCCAAATTAACGAGCAAGGGTCAACAGTAATGCAGTATCATTATCCGAAATCCAAAGCCAGGTCAAAACTATATCACAATCGTAGTGCACTTACAGTTTATACTTTTCGAAGCAACGTCAAGTCGAAACTGCTTTGTTTTGCATTGAGCATTAACGCGAGTTTGCCGGAGGTAGTAGTTGCGCTGGCCAGCGATCCTAGTGACGATCATAATAGATTTCATTTAAAAAAAATTTGAATTTCGAAAAACAAATTCCGAGTTGTGTGGTAAATAAGTACACCAATAATTATCTATATCTATACTATTATAAAGTTGTAACAGAGCTGTGTCTGTACATTTAAGACATTTGAGAAAAAATGACTGTATTAGGCTATATAGATGTGTCTGAACACAAAACAATTTTTTTTAGATTTTTTGTCTGTTTATCTGTTTGTTCGTTCGCGTATCACGCAAAAACTACTGAACGGATTTTGATGCAATTTTTTTTATTTGATAGATCTTGATTAGACTTAATAACTGGTATACATTTTATCCCGCTACTATATCGGGAACCTGAGATACAACCTAAAAACTAGCTGTTGGTTGCGGCGGAGCCGCAAGCAAAGGCTAGTAATCTTATAAAAATAAAAAATAAATGTTCGCGTGGCCCTAATATATACATATAGTTTAGAATTCACAGTGTCCCGCAGTGTCTGAAAACGAAGGTCTACGACCAGTGTGTGTTACCAGTGATGACATACGGAACAGAGACGTGGTCTCTGAATGTTGGCCTCGTTTCAAGGCTCAAAGTCGCTCAGCGGGCCATGGACCGGGCTATGCTTGGTATTTCCCTACGTGATTGAATCCGTAATACAGAGATCCGTTGGAGAACGAGAGTGACTGACATAGCCCGCCGGGCTGCCATGCTGAAGTGGCAATGGGCAGGCCACATCGCTCGACAAACCGACAACCGTTGGGGAAGAAAGGTTCTCGAGTGGCGACCACGTATCGGACGGCGCAGCGTAGGACGGCCCCCCGCAAGGTGGACCAACGATCTGGTCAAAGCCGCGGGGAGCCGTTGGATGCGGTCAACACAGGACCGCTCGTTGTGGCGTTCTCTTGGGGAGGCCTATGTCCAGCAGTGGACGTTGAAAGGCTGATGGATGGATGGAATAAATTTGGTATCCTAAAATTATACATTCGATAAATTTTATGACTAACTGCACGTCACTACTGACAATAAAGAACAGCAATTTGCTCCTTCAAATTGTCTAAGTTCAAATGTAAATTATTAATTAATACGAAACTTCATGAGTGGACAAACGTCAAAACGGGCATCATAGCATGCCTATAGTATAGTGGTTGATAGATCAATTAGGCCTGCCTTCTTTTTAACCCTCAATTCACTACCTACTGAAGTGTAACTTAATTAATTAGTATGGGTCCCATGCACCCACATTTTTGACAGGTGAATAAAAAATAAAATACCTGAGTTTATTTATACAAAAGTTATTGCATTGTAAGGTTTAAGTATCCTTTTTATAAGTCACAGCCAATAAGTTGTTATTAAATAACAAATACTCTTATTAATTAAATATCACAAAAAGCTTATAATAATGGGCCCTCTTTGGGATGGCAAGAAATAAAAATATTCCAGATAAAAAAATAAGGTGTTACAAATTTATCTGAGGTATTATTTCTTAAATATAATATGTACTTGAGTAACAAAAACAACAAAAAAAAAATATCTCTCTTCCATACAAAAATAAAAAACGTGCAATGGTTGAACTTAGTCCTTCATAGAGCATTTCCTGCATATCTTTCTAGCACATGCCAAGCATATGGGTTTCGAACAAGTATAACAAAGGTAAATTGTCTTGGTTCTCTTTTTGTAGTGACAAGAATAACAATTTTTCTTCTCGTTTCGTGCAAGCTGTTCTGGCTGATCAATGGCAAAATTTTATGGAATAGATTTTTTTGTGATGCTATTGCTAGCTATTGACAAACGAGGCTCCATCGGCAATCTTTCATTGTAAAGTCATGAGGTCGATTTACTAACTAAGATGCTTCATATATGATCACAGAGCTTGATCCAGGTCTATTTTGATTCATATTTGTATGCTAAAACAAGAAAAGAAGGAATTGATACAAAATCATTTATAACATAATTCACTATTATGGGTCCATGGGACCCATACAAGTACTAATACTCACCTTGCAAACGGCGTATACGTATATCCTGTCGCTGTCGCGTTTAGCGGGCTACTGCTTGATGGTAATGAAGTACCAAGTGTTTAAAGTTCTGGTATGGTAGTCTGGTATATCTACTGGATCCAGGTAAAGAATTGATGGTTAAAAAAACAGAAAAAAGGGCATAACACTCTATTGAACAGATTTGGTTTGTAAAAAGCAATAAATTTAATCTTGTGTATAGACGTTCATTCTTAGTCCAAATATACCTATATAAGTTTGTGATGTGATGACATCAGGAGAAAAAGATCAATCAGCCGAAGACTCCGTCATTTCTGTCTGTCTCGCCATGAGCTTAAGAGTTTGGTCCGAAAGCTTTTGAGTCCTATTGACGCGACTGGTCTTAAAAAAGGTTGACCCGACTGTTTGGACAGTTTCCACGAACCTGTTGTTCATATCGTTCACTGAATGGCACTCATCTAGGCATTGAAAGTGATTTTGTAGTTCGAGCTGAAAGTTTTCGGGGTTCTGGTATTGAGCAGGTGTTGGTCGGAGCATAGACCTCATCAAGCGTGACCTCTCGACTTTCATATTTAGATTCAATATGCCTCTAACTAAGCGGTGATCACTCCCAGTTTAAATCCTGCTCATCACTGAGACATCATTGAATATGTGTCATTTGTCCGTCAAGATGAAGTCAATCTCATTTTTCACTGAACCATCAGGGCTAATCCAGGTCCATTTTCGCTGGGGCTGTTTCCTGCAGAAGGAATTCATCATAAAGAGGCCTTCCTTCTCCAGAAAATCAGACAGCATCTGGCCCATGTGGTTCCTCTGCCCAAATCCATATTGCCCCACCTTCAGCTCACCGTCTCTCCTTATGCCTAGTTTTGCATTGAAATCTCCCATAACCACCGTGTTACGATGTAACCGAACAAATTACTAAATAAATTATAAAGTTGCATATTCAATTGATACCGGATACGATATCCGCAAATTTAAAATACGCGCGGTTGCCTAGGCCAGTTAGATTATCGCCAATAGGTCGCATGATTCCACTCCCACAAAGGCGAGAATCAAATATTATTACCATATATGGCCAGCATGCGATCCCGGATGCGAGCAGAGTATGCCAGGGTTCGAGAACGTTCTATGGCTACTCCAATCGCAAGCGTATGGATAGGAAAAGTTCTAGAACAAAAAACTATCCACCAATGAGTAAGTCGGGGCAACAGCGCTAAAAAAAGATGTCAAGAATAATCTTAGAAGGGAAAAAAAATCAATAAATTATCAGAGAAAAAATATAAATATGAGAGGGGGTAGATTTTTTTTCTCTGACTGAATTATCGTGTGTGTCAAGGCAGATAGCTGCGTAAATTACTATAGTGACTATATAAAATATTATTTTTGCCTAGGGCATTTGAACGTAAAAGTGTGTGACTAGAAACCCCAAAGGTACGTTTTATAATATTTCTATTGTAGGTCTCATTTTCTTTCGTTTACTTTATTGGTATAACCGTATTTGAAAAGTAGATTTTTACGTGTAACTGTTCTATAAAGTTCGTTCTAACGAGATTTATTCTTACTTCGATCAAGTTCCGGGTTACGACTTTCCGGGTTGCGCCAGCCCTACGGGTTCTGGTTCCAGCGCCGGTTGCGTCAGCTTCACCCGCCTACCGGCAGATATCTGCGCGCGCCGAAGGACGAGGGCCTCCCCTTCGGCCCAGTTACAGTCTCCCCCGCAGTTGAGTACCCGTAGGTGATGGTCTTGGGGACAATCCTCTGAGTTGCGAACCACTCTCCCCTGATTTCTCATCGCTCTTTTTCATTTCGTATATTTATAATCAATTACCTAATTATTACTGTTAAATATTTCTTTTTATTTTATTAAATTTTTAAATGTAAAATCGTTTTTTATTTAATTGTTGGGGATTTTCTCCGTAACAACCGTGAAGTGACTTTTAGACACGTGAATGGCTTTCGAGATGTCCTCGTAAAGCGCCTCCACTTCGTCGTCGGAATGTGTCGAGGTCGGTGCGTAAACCTGTATGACCTTCAGCGAATACCTTTTGGTTATTCTGAGTATAAGGTACGCTACCCTACTCGAAACACTCTCAATCTTCTCAACGTTACCTATGAGACTTGAGAACGATAAACCCGACACCACCCTGGGACTGTTGGTCGCCCTCCCGGTGGAAGAGCAAGTTTCCGGACTGGAGGATTATCGTGCCCTCACCCTGTCTTCGCACTTCTGATAATCCTACAACGTCCCATCGGATCTTGCTCAGTTCTTCTTCCAGCGCGGTGATCCTCTCGTCAGTTCTCAGTGTCCTGACGTTGTGCGTTACCAGGACCAGAAGTCGTTTCTGGTAGCCGGATCGCAACCGGAGATTCTTAGCACCCCCTGCTCCGCCGTTACCGGGTCCGCTATCTTTAGGCCACGGAATAGTGGAGCTGCCGTGACTGGGGGCCGATGTGTGTGTGTGTGCACTCATATGGGGGGTATTACCATAATCGCCACGCTTGGCAGGCGGGTTGGCAATCGCAGTGGATGTTTTTAGTGCACAGGGGAACGCTGCTGCCTGGTCCTCCGGCAATCCTTTAGTCAGCTTTTACGACTCCCATGGGAAGAGACGGGGTGGAGATATTCTTGGCTTTTATTTAGGCTCGGTGCTCTCCCCGATGCTGTTCATCCTGCATAGCGATGACATGCTCTCGATAGAGAATATGCATTGCTATGCGGATGACATGGTGATGCGCGATATACCGGCCATCAGAAAGTCCCTCGGAACATGCTGGAGGAGGGACGGACACAACTTGTGTCTGAAGTCGAGAGCTCTCTAGGGCGGGCCTCGGAATATGGAGAAAAGAACTTAGTGCAATTCAACCCTACGAAGACACAGGTTTGCGCCTTTACTGCAAAGAAGACGCATTTGTCGTGGCGCCACAGTTCCAAGGAGTAACTCTCCCAATCTCCGATAGTATTGGGATCCTCGGCATCGATATTTCAAGCAAAGTCCAATTCGGGAGTTATTTGGAGGACAAAGTCAAATTGGCGAGCAAAAAACTGGGCGTCCTGAACAGAGCCAAGCGGTACTTCACATCGAGGCAGAGACTTGCACTTTATAAGGCACATTTTTTTTTATCGTGAAGGTAGGCAAAGTATATTCATCGTTATTACATCGCTCCTCATATATTTGTGATAAAAATAGGAAGCACTGTGATTGTGTGAAAAGTGACTTACGTGTCATTGGACGGCTTAATGTGTGAACTAACTATCAACAGCCGCCTTAACATTTAAAGCTTCGTTAATTTAACTCAAAAACAAAATTAAAGTGACGCGCGCAACTAGTCGTGAAGTTTGTGATGATTAGTGAATCGTGAACGACGTAACTGCATTGTGATAGTGACCGTAGTGTATAACTTTTAGGGGTTAATCTCGCATGACTTGTACTCGTACATAACGTTTATCTTTTTACCTACACGCCTCAATTTATATATGCTACTATTGGAACAAAACAGCTGATACCATGCATTGTGCAGCGTGTAATAAGGCAATAATTCGCGGTGAATTGCTGATGTGTACTTCTTGCCGCAGTACTTACGACTACAAATGTCTTAATATGACAAAGGATTATTATATAGGTCACTCCTCCGAATTAAAGCTTGCGTGGGTCTGTCCTTCGTGTAATAACAACAGTCGTCGTAGAAATGATAACACTCCAGTGCAATATTTTGAGACTAGATGCAGACATGTCATGTGATGATTTCTTTTTTTGTCACCAGTAGTGAAATCAAGCAGACCCTGAAATCAGATGCATCCCTAAGCAATAATAATGGAGATATAGCACAATAATTATGCAACCCCACAGGTTCCATCCAGACAGAATACAGAAAGACTTAAAATATAGCCTAACTTCCGTAAACAGCTCAATTCAGTCACTCGAATCTGAAAATTTTAAGCTCCGTACTCAAAATTAATGAGCTAACCCATGAAGTATGTAAACACTTGAAAAAGTATCGAGGAGTCATAACATCGAGATTCACTCCGTGCCTAAGAAAAAGACTGAAAATTTAGTTACCATTTTAAAAAAAATATGTGATAAATTAGAAGTCTCAATACCAGATACTGATATACGCACTCGCCACATTCGACAAAGCGTCGAACCGTTCTCGCAACATAGGTATTAGTTACATTCACAGACTAATTAGTGGTTACATTACCTTCTAAACGTCAACGGGACGTACTTATCTCAGCCCCAAAACGTTACAACAGGAACAAAAACAGCAAGCTGGATTCATCTGACCTAGGCATATCTGGAGAGAAGAACATTATATACTTGGGAGAACACTTGGCCCCAGAATGCCAGCAACTTTACGCCGAGGCGAGGAATATAGCTAAGGACCGCTTATATAAATTCGTGTGGGTTAAATACGGTCGTATTTATGTTAGGAAAATTGAACAAGCGCCAGCAATACTTATTAAGAGTCCTAGCTGTTTAAGTAAGCTTATTTGAGATTTTGTATCTGTCTTTCCTATGATAATATATATATTTGGTTTAGTCATCTCATATTATTAATGTTAATGTACTATCAAAATGTGAATATAATAAGATATAAACTACCGGATTTGTATACTAACACGCTGAACTGTAACTACGATGTCATCTGTTTTACAGAAACTAACTCTAGTATTTTTGACAATGAATTGTTGGATGGGCGGTATAGCGTGTTTCGAAGGGATCGCGAAAGTACTTTCTTAAACAAGGTTGACGGTGGAGGTGTATTGGTTGTAATTAAAAAGGAATATATAATAATACGTCAAACATCATGGGAGAGTAATGTGGAGGATATATGACTTACTATACTGCCTAAAAATCAAAATGAGTCTAGACTAAACCTGTGCGTTTGTTACCTGCCTCCGGATTTACCACTTAGCGACCTTAGGGACTTTTACACAAACATGCAGAACAGAATTTTGGAATTACAAGAAAATAATATTAGCATAGCCATAGAGGATTTTAATGTACCTGGATTGCGGTGGATATCTTCCTCCCTGAGCTGTAAATTAACATCTAACCTTCCAGTTGATACTAAGTCCATCCTGTTAGCGGCTACGCTGGCTACTTGTAATTTGAATCAGTACAATAAGGTCGCGAATAAAAATGATAGATTTCTTGATCTCGTACTAAGTACAAATAATGTTAGTGTAACTAGAGCGGAGGACTCATTGGTTCGAATGGATGATCACCATCCACCTATTTGTGTTGACATTAGGGGTACAGCTCCATCTAAGTCGATGAAATATAATGCCTCTAAAAGATTTAATTTCCATAAGTGCGATTATATTAGTGTCAAAGCAGCTTTAAGGGATGTTGATTGGGTTGAATTATTGGAGGTAAGTGATATTGGCGTTGCATTAAATCGGTTCTACGATGTCCTATATTATATAATTGGTAACTTTACACCATTTTACAAACAACTCCAGCTTGCCCAATTGGTACTCACCTGCCTTGAAAAGGTGCTTAATAGAAAAAAGAAAGTGTTACAGTCGCTTTAAAAAATATAATAATCCACGTGACTATGACACCTTTTCAATGCTTCGATCTAGATGTACACATTTAACAAAAGAATGCTATAGGCACTATGTGTTTTTAACTGAAGAGTCCATAAATAGTAATATTAAGTCATTCTGGAGATTTGTGAACTCTAGAAAAAGCTCTAGCGGCGTACCTCAAACTATGAGTCTTGGTAGCGTTGTATCTTCCGATAGTGATAAAATTTGTGAACTGTTTTCAACACATCTTAGTTCTGTTTTTGAGAGTACCGCTGCCCCAGTTGATGACACAACGTGGCATCACATTGACTGCAATTCCAGTCTATCAACTGTTTATATTAATCGAAGACTTATTGACTGCATTAAAACACCTCGACGGCAATAAAGGTGCTGGCCAGGACGGACTGCCACCGCTCTTTTTAAAAATCTGTGCTGAAGAACTGTCCTTTCCTCTATTTATTTTATTTAATAAGTCAATCAGCACGGGTATTTTTGCAAAGGCTTGGAAAACGGCACATATTATGCTCATCTTCAAATCAGGTGATCGTTCAGACTGCGCTAATTATTGCATATTGTCCAGTATACCAAAAGTCTTAGAGAGTATTTTATATGATTATCTCTATAGTCAAGTATGTCCATATATTATAGAGTTTCAACATGGTTTAGTGCGAAAAAAATCTACACTTATTATCTATCGTTGACTGTGATCGCTACCTCGGGTATACAACAAGGATCGCATTTGGGCATTGTTCTTTATTATCTCATAAATGACCTTGTAAAACAGCTGAATTGTCCATGTCTCTTATAAGCCGATGATCTAGTCTTTGCTTCAATTAGAGATTACAGCGATTGCGAATTACTTCAGCACGATCTACACACTATTTTAAATTGGTGCACCAACAATAGAATGTACTTAAATATAAATAAATGTTTCGTTATAACTTTTACAAGAAAACATAATATGATAATTTTAACTACACACTTGAGGATCATTTACTGGACCGTAGAGAGGTAATTAAAGATCGTCAATTATCTTTTCATGATCATTATAACGACATAACCAATAGAGCATTTAAACTACTGGGTTTTATAGCTCGGACAACAAGAAGTTTTAGGAGCCCCTCGAGTTTTCTACTTCTGTACAAGTCTTGTTAGGAGTATTTTGGAATATTGTTCGGTGGTATGGTCACCCTGTTATTATTTTAGTACACTCTGACAGGATAGAAAGTGCCTAAAGTGGATATGCTACAGACACGGTTTGACTCGGTTGCTGCCATCTTATTCTGAACGACTCATAAAATTTGGTTTAATGCCGCTGAGTGTACGGCGCAAGCAGCAAGACCTCATAAATTTACACAAAATTCTACACTCAGCTCTGGACTCTCCCACGTTACTTTGTACTATTAACCTGAACGTCAGTACTTATAACACTCGAATGGTGAAAACATTTGCACTCCAACTATACAAGAATAATACCTCTTTTTACAATCCAATCATCCGACCGAATCACCCCTGCGTAAAGCCGTCAGCACGCATTGTTTGGTCCGCCCATATTCAGCATGAGCCGTGCAAGCCTCGGGGACAGTTCACGGAAGTGCTCGCGAAAGCGCCACCACCCGTCCAGCACCAGGCCCAGATACTTGATCTGGGCCGTCACCTAAATTTGGACCCCGTCCACCATTATCGAGGCGCCAGCAGGTGACTGACCACCTCCGAGGTCCGTAAGGTGGCCAGGAACGCCGCTTCCTCGAAGTTTCCGCCCCGGGGCACGATCAGCGTGCCATCCGCATAAAGATAACCGCCAGTCCGGGCGGGAGCCGACAGCGTAGCACCTAGTCGTAACCAATGTGCCACAGGAGTGGCCCTAGAACCGAACCCTGTGGGACACCGCACGAAATGGGTCTCCTATGCGGCTCTCATAGGGAACGCTGCGACCCATAAGATAGTCTGCCACTAGCCGCCTCAGGTATGCAGACACCCCGTGATACCGGAGCGCCTCCTTGATGCAGCTGAATGGCAGACTATTGAATGCGTTGGCGATGTCAAGCGACACCGTCAACAGCACTCGACCGCCAGCAACGACCGCCGCGGCAGCGGCCCTCAGGCGCATGATCGCGCCGACCGTCGAACAACCAGCTCGAAAACAGAACTGGGCGTCTGACAAGTCGGGTCCGACGTCGCGCAGGTGCTGGACGATGCGGGCAGCGAGGATCCTCTCCAGCAGCTTACCCTCGTCCAGCAGCACGATGGGCCTGAAGGCCCCGACCAAATCCGGCATTCGCCCCGGCTTTGGCAGGTTTACCAGCGTCCCCTCCTTCCAGTAGTCAGGGAACCGTCTGGACGCTAGGCACGCGTCGAACAGTCACCTGAGGCGGGGCTCCAGGTGGTCCCGAGCCAGGGCCAACACACGGGCGGCTATCCCGTCTGAGCCGGGGGTGGTGTTCTTGGAACGAATCCGCAAAACAGCCACCCTCATTTCCAATGCGGTGACTGATACACTGAGGTCGGCTTCCATGACCGGGGGCGTGTGCTCCGCCTTCGTCGTGGGAATAGGCCCTCGACCACCTCAATGAGGAGGCTGGGCTGAAGAGTCTTTGTGTGACCTGAGTGCGGAGCTAATACAAAACTAAGCCTAATGGTTCGTTTTTATCGTATTCTTACGAGTATTCAAGTACTCCGTCAACTTCGGAGCGCTGTAAAACCCAGATAAATTAATGAAATTAAACAAATTATTTGTTTTAATACCCTCTATAAGATTGCTCCGATGTGATTTTATTGTAAAATGACCAGGAAAAAAGTTATAACAGCCAAAAGAAAACTTGTTCAACAATTTTCAGTTATTTTTGTTTATAACTTTTTTGTTTTCGATACCTAATAGAGTAAAGTTGTAGACAATTTCATTTGCTACAAATAATGTCTTAACCCTTTGCACCCCTTTTTCCAAGATGGCGGCCGGGGGACAAGGGTGGCGACACCACAAACTTGAACTTAAGCTTATACTAACACATCAAAAAAATAAAATTGCGGGCTCTGAAAAACGCAACCCTAAATATAACTTTTCAATGGACTAAATATATTCGCAGAACATTCGCATCGTTTTATGCGAATACGAATGCGAATTGTTGAAAAACAGGCGAATGCGAACATTCGTTACATTACTAGTCTGTACGTATCTTAAATCTAAGTAAGTCTGTGACTTTTCTGATTGTTACCTGTTGTAATTGCCTAATAGATAAATAAATAAAAGTACTGCTCACATCTCTGAGCAGGCGCACCAAAATACCAGCTCGACCCACTTGACTCCCTGCAAAGGCGTGCTGTTCGAATTGTCGACGATCCTAATCTCACGGATGGACTGGAGTCGCTGGGGCGGCGGAGAGACTTTGGGTCTCTTTGTGTCCTCTTTCGACTCTTTAATGGGGAGTGCTCTGAGGAACTGTTTGAGGTGGTACCAACATCCCCTTTTTACCACCGGACCACGAAACGTCGTAGTAGCGTTCATCCATACCACCTGGAAACGATCTCGTCCAAGACGGTTCGTTTCCAGCACTCTTTTCTACCACGCGCGTGTAGGCTCTGGAATGAACTTCCTGCTGCGGTGTTCCCCAGCGCTACGACATGTCCTTCTTTAAACGAGGTTTGAGAAGTGCACTTTACTCACGGTAGGCGGCGGCTTGGCTGTACCCGTGGTGTTGCCAAAGTCCATGAGCGACGGTTACCACTTACCATCAGATGGGCCGTTTGCCCGTCTGCCACCGTTGGCAATAAAAATAAAAAAAAGATCCAAAAGTGCACGCCTCATAATATTCATTTTTCACAATAAAATTGATTATTTGATAAGTAATTAATAATGTATTGGTCTTACTAAGTAGTTTTCAATAAATCATATAGATAGCGCTAATTTCAAAAAAGTACTGTGGTTTTCACGTCTTACACACCAACTAGCGCTAATTTTAAGAAGTACTATATTGGTCTATAGAAATAGTTCTCACGAAATAATGATAACGCTGGTTTTAGCGTAAATATTTACTATTTTTTTTGTTTATTTAATAACAATTAAACCACATCGAATCGCCGTGAAAAGTGATAGGGCTCTATTCGTACTTATACCTACAGTATCATAAAAGAAAAAAAATTCTCGATTATAAAGTTAAGCATTTCGGTCGTTATCGTGTTAACATTAATTACCTACAACACACGGACGTACAAGACAGGACTTTTTTAAACAGTTTTGTAACTAGTTCAAATAACAAAAATGCCATCAAAAATATTATGAGTGTCAAAAATAGTGTTTTTTCTTGATATGTGTGTGTATATATTATTTTAAAAGTGCAATATATGATAAATAGAGAGATTTTAAGTTTGAAAAATCAGTTGTTCTGCGTGAAACGCGAGTAATGCCCACCTCAACGCTTCGCTTATGAGGCGTGCAATAGAACATCTGCATCTAAGGGATCCTTTATCTTACATCTGCATAATATTAGTCCGTCACCACACGGATTTATATTTTGAAGTAGTTCACACAAGCGGCGGGAGGCAATATTTTGGTCTATTATGTCACTAGCAAGAACCACCTTTTTTGTGCAAATAAAGTACACAGGTTATTAAAGGTAGGAAAAGGAAAACAAAGTACCTACATAGTGCCAAAATAAACTACGATTTAATTCACTTTATCATTTTGAATATATTTAGCATTACTTTTAGCAATTTTTAACAGTTTTGATATATTTGTATATATTTTTAAGCACATGCACATGCATGACATGCTTAGTCATATAAATTAACACAATGTGCGAAAATGTGAAATCGAATCGCGTCTGATCGTGACTATTATTTTCGATTTTACATTTTCGCACTTTAATCATGTCAAATGCTTAAAAAATATATCAAACTAGCTGACCCAGCAAACGTTGTTTTGCCATATAATTTTTTTCTACATCGGCAGTAGAAGGTTGAAAATTTTGGGAATGTATGTATTTTTTAATGCCGAATCATAATAAAATAAAAATAAAAAAATTATCTAAATATTAAAAAAAAAATAGGGGTGGACGACCCTTAACATTTAGAGGGATGAATGATAGATGTTGTCCGATTCTCAGACCTACTCAATATGCACACAAAATTTCATGAGAATCGGTTAAGCCGTTTCGGAGGAGTACGGTAACTAACATTGTGACATGGAAATTTTATATATTGGATATCATTAGTCTTATAAAATATGTGCTGCCATACAAGTCAATTCTGCAAAACCTTTAGAACTATATACCTACTTAGCTGATTATATAATTTCTTTGATAAAGAAATTTCTCCGGAAAGACTAAACATAATAGGTAAGTTTTTGCAGTTTTAATTTTCGACTATGTAACATAATTATCAAATCCGACATAACTTTTTACAATTATCATAAATACCGTACAATACTTTAAAATTAAGTACGAGTGGCAACCCTAAACAAAATGCTGCTCCATCGGAGATTAACAACTGCAGTTGGCAACCATGTAGTTGAAAACAAATATTCGGTGCCTAACCAAGGTCACCTTTGTTGGAACATTGGTTCACAACCGTGTATCAGGCGCTTAACCATATTGTTTTTTTATTTTATTTATTTATTGCAGGTTTCCTAAAGATCAGAGTTTTTGAAAGGAAGAAATTTTGTAGAAATTTTGTAATAACAAAGTTACCTGGATTCCCACAAGGAACAGTGTCATGAGCATTATGCTCAGACTATTTTTCAAGATAATATCATATTAACAAGTTTGTTTGCTAAATTGTAGATAAACTCCTATTTGTGTTATAATAGACATATTATTACATTTGTATAACTTTTCAAAACTTCATCCCGACCCTAACCCACAGAACAATATTACTCAAGAGTGATAATGCCCATCGACAGTTGTTTGTTACAGCAATACAGCCATGTTTAAAGCAACTTGTCTATGTAGTTGTGTCACTTCATTTGCAATGTTGTGACAAAGATGGAACCGATATATTCATATCCATTAAGATATCAGTGATATTGGATGTATTCATGCAGTGGGGTGCAACTGCCGTACATTGGCTCACCAAAAAATTGTGTGCTATTTTGCGCCGTCTGGTGGTGCAGGAACGGTACTAACTTGGCAGTTTAGTGTCTAGACAAGAATATGGATGGCGCTTTTCTCAATAGAGGCGCATTATTTCATTAAATATTTCCAAAAAATACTTTAAAATGCAACAGTTTTATAAAACTGAATAACAGTTTACAAAATCCCTAATCAAGTGTGAGCTCAGTTATTGTGTGATCAATTTATTACTTACGGATCACGCAATTTCAAAAACAAAAATATTAACTAAAGCGCCATCTAGGGGCGGCGGTATCACCACCTTTCATACATTGTATATAGCGCCATCTAGTGACCACAGAACAAAATCTCCAAAACTGAATCCAGTGGCGTATCTATTCCAAGTATAGTTATTTATCTATGTATTCATGTATCAGTAATCTGACTCAATCTGATATGCTAATACGGGCGTATTGCTAATATGCCACATTCACTATATCGTGAACATGAACAGTGACCACTGAACATGGTTGTGTTGCTATATCCATAGACTAGATAAATCCCGCTCGTGCCCAAAAAGTTAATACTCTACTACACCATAACGTAATGTGCGATAATTCCTTTGGTAGCCTCGTAAGAAAAATCGGGTGGTGAAACTTGTCTTCTTAGTCACCGTACATAAAGAATAATAAAAGGAAAAGGTTCACTCCCATTTATATAGTATACTAGCTGATACCCGCGACTTCCGTCAGCGTTAATAATTTATTTTCTAAATTCGACACCTAATTTACCTGCGATTTTAAAAATCCTGTCAAATATAAAATGAAATTTAACATTCTTAATTCAAAAAAGTCTAAATATGTGTGTTTCTATATCTAAATTAGAAACCTACCAAACCACCCCCTCCTTCCCTACCTATTATTTAACTGACTACTTCCTCATCTCCTCTATGTCATCATTCCTCTTCATGTCCTACATCTTTTCTTGGGGTGGATTACTCGCGAAGGTTGTCTTTGGTCTATAGGCTACCACGCCAACCACTCAGGGGGTGGCAAACTTACCGTCTTACTCACTATCAAGCCGTACAGCCTAGTATAATAAATAAATATTCACTGACATTTTCACATAACGTCCTCTGGTCCCAAACTAAGCTTAACGCTTGTGAAATGGGTACCAGATATAATACATACATATTACTTTTTTTTTTGTAAAGTACATACATATAATAGATAGAAAACACCCAGACGCAGTCCAAATATCTGTGCTCATTACACAAATAATTGTCCTGAGTGGGAATCGAACCCACGACCTCGTGCACGGAAGTCGGTTACACTACCGACTACTCCACGAGGCCTGTCAGTTTTGTGTTATAAACATTTATGTACAAACAAACACATAGCATCACGCCTGTATTCCCTAAAGAGGTAGGCAGAGGTGTATTACACATCCACGATTCACCAGCTATCTTTAAGTCCCAAGTACGGGAGCGAGCCTATTGCTGTACCGGGCACATTTCCAAACTCCGGGCGGCTACTGAGAATTTTTCTCACTGCCCACCCGGCAATCGAACCTGAAACCTCATGATCAGCAGTCACCCTATCTCTGTACCACAGAGGCAGTTGATGTATGAATTTATAAAACAGAGAATATCCACAATTAGGCACTAAGTGTCCACTATAAATTAGTGCAGATTACGCTTTCCTGCACACATTTCGTTTCGTATTGTTTTCCGCAACGTATCAATATTAACTTTTAAAGATTCGTGAATTGTACACATATTTAAAGTAACACGGTCTTTTTTCGCGTATAAATTAGGTGAAATTGTGACCGTGACCACGGCTGCTGCAACGCAGTTGAAACGTCGGGCTAAAGGTAGTTAATAATTTCACCTAATTTATACGCGAAAAAAGACCGTTTATGTTACTTTAAATAACGTATCAATATGCCTAATAATACCAAAATCTCTTTTGAAAAGCTCATTGTCACTTTTTCTCTCGTTCTTTCTGAATAGTATCATTAAGCTCAAGCACGCAGTTAAAATTTGTTATTATTTTTTTAGATATTTTTAGCATTTGACATGCTTAGCACTATACATTAAACACTAAGTGAAAAATGTGAAATCGAAAATAACAGTCACGAGCAGGATTTGAACCTGCATCTCCTGGATACCGTCCAGATGCTTTCCTGCTCGTCTTATACTCTTAGTTATTTTCGATTTCACATTTTTCACTTTGTGTTTAATGTATGGTGCTAAGCATGTCAAATGCTAAAAATATATATAAAAATATCTAAATATTTATAGGGGTTCCGTCATTATTAGGTAAAAATCTTAATTGTAAAATTAAGTTTACCTGGTCAGTATAATGTATGAAAATACTTCCAACAGATGGCGCAGGCGTCACCCAAAGACGTTAAGTATGAATGTGTTATCGAAATTAGCAGTCAGGAGCAATTCTCACGATTACTGAATTGGCAAAGCATCTGGACGGTATCCAGAACATGCAGGTTCAAATCTTGCTCGTGACTGTTATTTTCGACTTCACATTTTTCACTGTTTGTTATTATTTTATAAAATCATACATACATAGTCTTTTTCCCGTAGGGGTAGGCAGAGACCACTTCTTTCCACTTGCTACGATCCTGACAAGCATCTTTCGCTTCATCTTCTTTCATCAGCGCTTTCATGCATGCTCGTTGGTTTTGAGTACTCTTAACCTGGCCCTCCTTAAGAACGTCTCCAATCTGGTCAAAATACGTTGCATCGGATAGGTGGAGTGCATCGTAAAGACAATTGTGATGTGGAGATTGGGTATGGCCGTTGGTCAGTGCGATAGCTTAGTGACTTAGACCACTCCCCGTATTGGAAGGGACGCAGTTTGAATCCCATTCGCATAAAATTTCTCTTTTCCACATTCACAATAATTTGTAACCTAAATTATAAGTCTTTAAAAAAACTATTAAACTAATGCCAACTCTTTAACTCAAACATAACTAAAATTCTTTTGTTAGATAACTTTTAGCTTGATGTTACTTTATTAACCACATCAATAGTTACCATAGCAACGGTTGACATGTTACTGGTGACGGTGTTATTGTGTTAATGAGTGTAGAATTCTGAATACGATAGTAAATAAAAATATATATTTTGGATAGGAGTTTCATAAAATCCTTTCTTAGTGAGCGTCGTGATGAGTCAGTGAGTGGTAAATCGCTTATATTATAGTAGTGTAGAAGATTATACACCGCACTATGTTAGGGTTGGATTTTACTATGGGAATCTCTTGAACAAGAAATGAGACAAAAATATCTATTCCTATTTAGGTATTTTATTTTCGAAAAAACTACACGATGACATGTCCAGGGCAAGGCGTCTTCATTTATGATGCTGTTCTTAGGGTAGCCATTTTCCTTCCATAGGTGAAGCTGTCATGCTATATAAAAGAAAAACTGAAAACCGCTAAATTAGATCACTCATTAGCAGGGCGGGAGACTTTTGCTGATAAACCTAGCCGGAAATCTGCTAACAGGAAACAGCCACAGCAAACAGGCCAGCGGGCAGCACCGGCCTGCCAAACAAACGTGTATATTAGTTCGCAGGTTGCCGAATGCTACTTAAACCTCGCGGTCACATGTAGAATGCCGTTGTTTTATATGCAATATTTGTTTCCTCAACCAAATGTATAAAAAAAAATACTAGTGTTTTGACATTTAATTGGCTAGGTCTCGAAATCTTAACTCATTTTCCAAAATATGTGAGAATTGTGACCGCATCATATACCTACATGTGTCTCGGTTTGTCAATAAATAGAAAAGATTTACTCATAACTTATGTACGGCAACAACAGCAATTCAGCAGTTGTCAGCAACAGCAAACAACCCCCTCCCTCCCCGCAAACAGGCTCGCTCCACGCGCACTCCACACGCCCTGAGCATACCAACATATCCATTAATGTTACAGAATTATATGCTATTATTACATTTGCAACAAATGCTGTACTTTACAGTCTCAAGTAATAGGTCACAAGCCATTATTTATTGATGTGAAAGTACAAATGCATACATTAGTATACAAGCTAAGAGTATTATTATGCAAGGCCTATTACACAAAATATTGACAATTTAAATTTGATACAAAATATTATATGATAGATAAAAGAAAGTATAATTGAACAAAATAACTTAAGAGTCAAGTCATCACATTCTTACAGAGCTGTTTACCACATATAATGAATGGTGATGTCCCATTAATGCCCAATTTAGCCCAATAATCACTCGTGATGGTGGGGTACATGGTGTTCCAGATATTTCGAGTTATAAAATAACTCTATCCTCTACCTGAAATTATATCCAAGACCTTAATGGTCCCACACCTAATATTGATTAATTACATACATTAATAACTACTACATAATTATATTAAGACAAATTATCTAATTCTGAAGTAGAAAGTTATAGCTTAAGAAACTTAAAACATTGCAACTGAATGTAGTTCAGAAAGGTAAACTGAATTTAGTATACTGTAATACATATTTTTAACTCCAATATTGTTCTTTACAAACACAAAGAAACTAAAACTCATAAAGATACAATTCTTACTTGTAGTTAGCCTAAGTTAAGAAAACTTAAATATAATTTGTTACGTTGATTGCCACTATGTTGATCATAGTTAGGTCTGTGGATGGCTTATAGTAACTGAGGAGTTTTAGTACCTTAGCCAAAGGCTGCTGAGACATACAGAGACAGCACTTCAGCTCACAACTGGTACTCTCAACCTAGGAACGAAAAAAAAAAATGTTATTGGTATGTTGATTTCTCTATGCTAAAATTTCAATGTAGGTACACAGCAGTGATAGCCTGCCTTGAGTGTAGCACTTAGAACTGTAAAGACAGTGGTATCCAATTTGACCCTGATATGGGTTCTCAGACTTAAAATACTTAAGGCACACACCTGACCTTTAGAAACATTATCACTGCCTGGTGAAGGAGAATATTCCGAAGAAATCTACATGTCTGAAATTTTCTCAACAGATTGTGAAGGCTGCTAACCTGCTACTAACTGCATTCTTAGAATATAAAAGTTTTGCATCAAAGATATTAAGTTTATTATACAAAGTGTGAGGATGAAATGGCATGGTATTTAGGGCCAAGGTTATACTAAAAAGAAAACACCATTGTAGTTTAGATAAGGTAATAACTGTTAAGTAACTTACTCAGCAAACTTCAATGCCTGGAGCGGGAGCGGGAATGGCTGCGACTGCGCGATCTGCCACGGGAGCTCTTAGAGTCGGAGCGAGAACGAGAGCGGGAGCGGGAACGGCTGCGGGTGTACGACCTCCTGCGCGACCGGGAACGAGACCTGGAGCGACGACGTGAACGAGACCGTGAACGGGAATGGCTAAAAGAATAATGATCACAACATATCAACATTTGTTTCTTTTTTGGATCAAGTGCAGCATATCTTTAGTCTGTGAAGTTAAAGACCATGGAAAGCTCTACCACGGCCTGTGACTTTACAGACTGTACAACTGCAAATTACCACAAATCAAGGTTTCTTCTATGGTATGGTGTGACATCCCGACCCATATGAATGACGGTTTATCACAAACCTTGGCACCTTTGCAGTTACTAAACTCAGCAGACGTTCCATACTATTCCTAATGTGTCTAGGATATATTGGATTATTTACTTCCCATACTGAGGGTGTGTCCAACTTTGTCTGTAATATTTTAGATAGTGGAAAGGCAATAATTGACTGTTATTAGTGCAGTGTAAATTCTCCAAGAAACCTTTCTAAATAATGGAGCCTATGTAGCATTTATCCTTGCAAAAAAGTATAAATGCATTGATTTTTTTGAAAATGCATATACTTTGCACGTAATCAGAAGTATTAGTTGTGTGTTACAGAAATTAGCACAAGGAGCTGTAACTTTACTCCAAAGAAATTCACTGACAGATTTCATTTTCAGTATTTTATCCAAATTTCTATCTTCTTGTGCGAGTACAGATGTCCAAGGACCCAGTGATGTAGGTGCTACACACAGCATGTATCACCTCATTCTGTGAGCTGAACAATTCTAATAACAAATTATTTATAAACCCTAGTAAACTGGCCACAAGATAAATTTATTTAAAGATAACACCACAGGTGTTCCTGTGAATTGAGGATATCAAAATATAATTGAATTTAAAAACACAAAAAGTCCTAGATTCTGATGCATTATTTATAGAACATATAAATATTCCAAGTGAGCATCAAACTCACAACACATAGTGCAAAAGATTGGTATATAAGTCACAATTTTGACTGTCATTAGACAAATACCAATGTTGGAATAGTTGAAATAGGGGAGAATAAAGCTTAACAGGCCAGCTATGTATAAATTTACGAATGACTAAATGGGTACCATACCTGCGACGGCGGTCGTAACGGCTTCTATATGGTGATGAGGGTCGTCCATAGCGTGCCATTTGTACACGGAGTTCCCTACCGTCCAGCATACGCCCATCTAATGAGTCCAGGGCCTCTTCAGCATCACGGCGATCAAAGAATCTACAATTATTTACATCATACTTTATGGGTGTTGTGAGAGGTGACCACGTAAAGGTTGCGAAATTATTTCTAACAAAATACTTAGTACCTACTCACCTACAGTTACTTTTATTTCGAAATTAATTAAAATAACTTTAACGGTAAGAATAATTATGACATATTTATGTTGGATAAGTAAGGAAGAACGATGTAACGACAATATTTATTGTACTTGGCCCATTGCCCGTGGGTCCTGCTATTTTACCGGCATGGTATTTAATGACGTCATATTAGTATAACAGTTAAAATAGATACAAATTAAATTACCTGACGAAGGCAAAACCTCTGCTTTCTCTTGTGTATCGATCTCGAGGTATATAAATGTCGCCTACTTCGCCACATCTTTCAAATACGCGACGCAAATCTTCGGGTGTTGTGCGGTACGTTAAGTTATCTACTTTCAACGACACCATGCCGTCTATACGCGGCGGTGGCCTTCCGTAACTCATTGTAAATTATATTATTGATTAGTCGTTTATAATAAAATAGTTTTAACACTGCTTCTTTGTACTCCGACCAAAACACATAAATGAAAATGGCGTCAGCGTCACTAGAGAACTGTGGAGTGTGGAACGCAACGCATGTAAACGTGAACAAATATGGCTACCGGATATGTTATTCCATTTTTTATAATCTATTGTCTATGCGCCGGATGCAGGTTCTAGGGTGTCCAGCACAATAAATTTCAAACCGATCCACTGGTCCAGCATAGGCTGCAGAAGCCAGAAGCAACTATAAATATAATTTGTGTTCTCGTTTATAATTTTTAACGGGATGTTATGGGAAGTGGTTGAAATCCTCTGTCACCAACCAGTACATTTACTGGAAATTACAGAAAATGTAAAAGTTACAATGACCTTTTATAAAAGGTAAGTCACATACGCGTGTTCAGCAGTACCGTACCTAAAGATCCTTTGCTTGATGATCACTAAAATATATTTGGACGTATCTTCGATGGCCAACGAGCGTGCGGTAGCCAGTGCTGAATATCCTTAATTGGCGTTCGACTGGTGTGTGTATCTTAGTAGTCTGTGGTGTGTATGCAGCATAACACCATGACCGATTTTAGTCGTAACCATGTGTAGAGATTATCACCATTTCAGAATAAAAATATGGCTTTATTCGTTTAAAATTCTGGATATTATTATATCCAGAATTTTTTCTTTTTTTCATTGACATATAGATTATGAATACTACACAAGAAATGTCACATAGAGTCTCAGACTAAGAACCATAGAGATATATAAAGCGGCCAGTTGCATATCATGACATTCTCCCGTGGTTCAGAAATGTCATAATCCTGTAAATAGGCAGGAGGTCTACGCTCTCACGCTGAACGTCGAGACACAGGACTTTGTGAGCTTACAGGATCTGCAGTATTTGCTTCATCAGGAACTTCTGGTTCTGATTCTGCAGAAGTCCAGCTGTTATCAGACTCTACTTCATTATCAGAGAGAACATATCCAGTCGGCGCCAAATGTCGATTGGAAACTATCAACTCTCTGCCATTGTTTAGCCTTACATGGGAATGTAAGGGATTAGTTTCGATGAGTTCTACTTCCTCGACTATGGGGTCGTATTTACTTTTCCTGGCATTATTCTTCAATAGCGCTTTTTCTGCGTCTGTCAGCCATGTTGGAATCGATTGGCCATTTGAAGATCTGCGAGGATGGGTGAACATTCGCTCATGAGGAGTGTATCCGGTTGCAGTACATAACAGAGATCGTATGGAATGTATCGACTGTTCTAGAACAGTTTCCCAACGATTGATAGGAAGGTTCAATGTTTTTAATGACAACTGTATAGTTTTTCATATTATATCATTGTATCGCTCTGTTTGGCCGTTGCCTTGTGGATTATATGGCGTAGTATAGCTGGTAGCTATACCCATACCATGTAAGAAATTCTTTAAATCGCTAGATATAAATGAAGTGCCTCTATCCGAATGTACATAAGTTGGTATACCAAATACTGCAAATAATTCTGATAATTTCTTTTTAACTGTATCTGTGCTAAGATCAGAACAGAAAAATGCAAAAGGAAATCTGGAAAATTCATCGACCACAGTGAGCATGTAACGATTGCTACTGTTAAATGGCAGCGGACCTTTGAAGTCAATTGAAATTCTTTCAAACGGAGAAGTTGCCTTGATTAAAGTGCCTTTACTCCTAATAAATCTAGGTTTTATCTCAGCAGAGATGGAGCATGATCCTGTAATTCGCCTGCCATCTCAACTGAATAAGGAAATTTTTAGTCCTAATCCAGTGAACCATGCGTGTTATGCCTGGATGACATAAATTCTTATGTGAAGAAGATTACCGGAGACTGATTGTGTTGAAGCTGTAATATTTGCACGTGAGAGCGCGTCAGCAACTATATTGTCTTTGCACGGGCGATATGTGATGTCAAAACTATAGTTAGATAGTGTCGCGCTTGGGTTTTAGGCGGCGGTTATTACGCTAAAAAAAAAACCAGTACCCAATACGCGTACATACAAATTTATTAAAAAAACGGCAAGCAGAAGAAGCGGGAAGTACAAGCAATGGCAGATTTGTGCATAGTCACAATCAGATCGGAGTTTACAAAGAAGAGAAATGAAAGTATAGCAGAAAGCAGGAAACAACATACATCAGCCACTATAAATGGGCCATTAAGATATACGTTAAAAAGTATTAACACCCACAAAAAAATACAGTAGGATATGCGACACAAACATTTAAAATAAAACGGTTACTTATTCTTTACTATCTACTGTAGGATTAAGCTATAATGTAGATTGACCCGCGATGGTAGGGTTCTTATCTGAGAAATGAAATGGTGCGCAGCGGCTTGACAATACCCTCGGTATAGTTTAGTATATGAGCGACGGTTACCACTTACCATCAGGTGGGCCGTGGCTCGTCTGCAATCATAAGCAAGTAATACCATAGTAAGTATATACCAAGTAGTACCATCATAAGGTAGTATACTTTTCTATGTCACCGAAATGCTCGGAACATATATTTGTGTAGGTATCTTGTTGGTTTCCAACATTCTTCGCTTCGATTAAGTCGGATTTGTTGTATCCATCGCGCAGCAATTATCGGATTTGATGGAAATCTAAAAAATAATACATTTAAATATATATTTTTTGATTCGGAGTAAATATTTTTTCTAAAGTTGGCAATATTTTGACTACAATTTAATTTTATGTTTAAATGAATGTATTACTGAAAATTATTAATTATCAAAGAGTACTTACGAGTGAAATGTAATCTTCCTATCATTATTGTGGTTATGAGACGCGTTGTGACATCCTTTCACGGCGCAGTAAGTCATTTATAATTAAATTATGCGAGATTTTACAATGACACTTTATCATGAACACTGACAGAAGGAGCAACGCAGTTAGCCTTTTAATTTGTTTTGATGAGGTGGCACTTGCATAGGTTGTGTTATTTTTCTTATCTAGAATTTTCTTCATTTTTATTGGACACAACCTAGAAATGGCTAGGTGAGGTCCACTACCACCGAAGGAATGTAACATAGTTCCAGTGGCCCGCCAAAAAAGGCGGAGAGACGGCACACGGCGGGTTTCTTTAGTGGGTGAGGGCCCCACACTACCCTGTTCGTTGCCCCGAACGACGGGGTGTGCGGTTAGGTAGATTTTTTCCCGCCTAAACAACAAAGAAAAAGGGTGAGGTCCACTGCAATTTATACAGCAGATCTGAGATGGTTTGTCACATTCCTTATATAAGTGATCACCTCCACAAATGGAACATTTTTGTTTATTATTACAGATCTTGGCTGAATGGTTGAATTTAAAACACTTAAAACATTGTTGCAATGGTGGTACATATTCGAATACTCTATAAGAAAATAGGTCATATTGTACATTCTCAGGAAGTGTATTAGATAGAAAGGTAATGCTAACTGTTTGTAAAGATACTCGTTCTTGATCAATTTTCTTCCTAAATCTACGAATAGCTATTATCTCGTATATCGATGAAAGTCTGGTATATAAGTCTTTATTTGATATGTTTGCTGGTATATGTCGGATAACGCCAGTTTTCTCTATTTGTGCAGCTGGTATAAAGGCTTTCATGTCATGTTTTGTAAGAAAAGTTGTATTGTTTATAAAATTGTTGGCAGTATTAAATTGTTTGAAAATAACAGCTATTTTATTGGCATTCACTCTTTGAATTGCCGTCACACCTTTTATTTGAGTAGAAAATATGTGATTTAGATAAATGGGGCTCTTGTTCCCCAGTCTGTCCCTATGTGTGGACTCCACAAACACTTTAAATTCGGTATTGTAAGAGTTCTCTGGATATAATCTTTTATAGTTCGGTTTTATATATGTTATAAAGTCACTTAGCTCACTGCCGCCGCATTTCCTTCCATTATTGGGCGTTAGTGCATCCAAACGTTACTTTTCTATCGACTTTTACAGCAAAAGAAAAGCTATTTGAGTGTATAACGTTTTTTTACAATTTTTTCGCAAACCGAGCTCTCGTATTTCCCGCCAAAAACTATGGCGATTGGCGAACTATATTAAAGTGAGCCAGTTGAAAAACCTGCACGTTATATGAGACAGGAAGATACGATACTTTGTCTCAATTTTCTTTTCGTATATGCCCGTCTCACTTCCACACTTTCTAATGTATCATGGCATTCATGGCTACATCTATAGGTTATTTATCTAAGCCTAGTTTAAAAGTGACTTACTTCGGCTGTCGTCCGCCATCTTACCTGCATAATACATGCGGTATGGCTATACACAGCGTAAGAGCGTCTTTGGGTGTGTTCCGATGTACTTTGCGAGCACTGTAAGGTGTGACATCAATTTAGTATACGGCGAAGACGTTCCTTTATAGTTAGCTATACCGGTTATAACGGAATGCAGTCCAGTATACTGATCTGTCATTACTTTCATTTCATACAAAGCATTGGTTTTACACTGCAACAAACACAATTTCATTAAACACAAAGTGAAAAATGTGAAATCGAAAATAATAGTCAGGAGCAGGATTTGAACCTGCATCTTCTGGATACCGTCCAGATGCTTTACCAATTCAGCCATCCTGACAATTGCTCCCGACTGCTAATTTCGATAACACATCATACTTAACGTCTTTGGATGACGCCTGCGTCATCTGTCAGAAGTATTTTCATACATTATACCGACCAGGTAAACTTAACTTTACAATTAAGATTTTACCTAATAATGACGCAAACCCTTTAAATA
Source organism: Leucoma salicis (assembly GCA_948253155.1). Classification (NCBI taxonomy): domain Eukaryota; kingdom Metazoa; phylum Arthropoda; class Insecta; order Lepidoptera; family Erebidae; genus Leucoma; species Leucoma salicis. Next base: position 5,316,255 of record OX411812.1, read on the forward strand.
TTTAGATATTTTTATATATATTTTTAGCATTTGACATGCTTAGCACTATACATTAAACACAAAGTGAAAAATGTGAAATCGAAAATAACAGTCAGGAGCAGGATTTGAACCTGCATCTTCTGGATACCGTCCAGATGCTTTACCAATTCAGCCATCCTGACAATTGCTCCCGACTGCTAATTTCGATAACACATCATACTTAACGTCTTTGGGTGACGCCTGCGCCATCTGTCAGAAGTATTTTCATACATTATACCGACCAGGTAAACTTAATTTTACAATTAAGATTTTACCTAATAATGACGCAAACCCTTTAAATATTTAGATATTTTTATATATATTTTTAGCATTTGACATGCTTAGCACTATACATTAAACACAAAGTGAAAAATGTGAAATCGAAAATAACAGTCAGGAGCAGGATTTGAACCTGCATCTTCTGGATACCGTCCAGATGCTTTACCAATTCAGCCATCCTGACAATTGCTCCCGACTGCTAATTTCGATAACACATCATACTTAACGTCTTTGTCGTCGGCTGTCAATTAGCGGTGCAGGAAGAACCAAAAACTATCGATATATCTCGTATCGATGTTTTAAAAAATATTGATTTATTAAATATCCTTTATTTTTAAAATAAAGGATGTTTTTGCGCTCTTGGAACCTAGCATCCACCACTAATATTTATGATTTTATTCACCACAGATTTTCATATAGTGGAAAGAAATCGTTCATTTATTAATTTTCTGTCCTCGGAATGAAGTGGTGAGCAGTGGCTTAGCAGCATAGTATTAAATATTCATTTTTATTAATTTATCGAATCGATTAATCATTTGAATTGTATTACTATTGGCATTCAAAGCATTTACTTTTGTTACACAAGATTAGAAAGACCAAAAAAATTCGATCAAATATAAAATGTCAATAGCCAGCTCAGTTTTAGTTGTACTAATTGCAAAACACTGATTTTTAGTTGGCTCTCCTACATTAAACTTTCAACTTAACTAATTAGTTATAGTCAATCTTCATTATTAAACAAAATTATCTGAAAAAAAAAAAACAATAACAGCAAATATGCGATTAAATTTTCAGATCAATCGGAAACCGGGAAGTGTTTCAAATTTAACTTGCAAGATTTAAACGGGACAAGTAAAATAAAAGCGTCACCATGATAACACGGGTGTTATAATACCGGAGTTTTACCCGGGGCTTAAACCGGGGTTTTACCCTCCCTCCGCATTAGATGTTTCACAGGAGGGCGTACATAGGACGGCCTGATGGACTGACGACCTGTTCAAAACCGCAAGGAGCTCTTGGATGTATTCACTAGACTCATTAAAGCGTCGGTGTGGAATGTCTGTAGACGATCCTATTATTACGAATAATCGCATCAATGTACAACCTACATGCTAGTCACTGTTTATGGTTGTCTGATGGTTGTTACCTAGATACATGTTGTTACTGTGTGACATCTGTCTTCTTGGGCAAAATAATTGTAACGAAAAGTTATTCGAAATTATAAAATCTCGTGTTGTGTATAGTTGTAATATTATTGAGTTGTTATTTCATCCTATTCCATTGCCGCAACTATCCAGACCCTGCTGTATCACGTTACGGGCCCAGCATAGTAAAGGATAGCAGATAACGACCATTAAAGATGGATAGTTTCACGACAAAGCTACAAATTGGTAATTTAGAAGGGAAAGAAAACTTGGCCACATGGAAATATAAGGTTTCTATATTGCTGCGAGGCACAGAAGGTGCTATGGAGGCAACTGAGGGCAAGTTGCGTAAACCAACCCTTCCGCCAGCAGGAGGTGATGCTGCCATTAGTCAGTTTAACCTGGTAATGGTCAAATCTAGGAAAGCTGAAAGCAGCGCTCTTCTCTTACTGACAACCAATATGTCAGAGGAAACTCTAAAGAAAATCATGAGATTTGAGACAGCGTATGAAGTCTAGCAAGAGTTACATAGATTGTTTGATGGACAAACAGAAGATAGAGCTTATAATTTATGCATGGAGTTCTTCAGCTTCAAACATAATAAGGAGGATGATGTATCCACCCATATGTCAAAGCTCAAGAATGTCTGGATCGATTTAAATGTCGAGATTACTAGAGATGCAAATGCTAAACTTCCTGATTTGTTCCTGACATGCAATATCTTAGATATCTTGATTGAAAGATTTTTCGCGTTCAAATCTAGCTGGCTACTGCAAAGTCAAAACGAAAGAACTATAGACAACTTAACGAGTCATCTCTGTGCGTTTGAAAGGGCACTAGATAGCAAAGAGGATATAACTCATCAAGCTTTAGTGACCATGCGCCCTGAGAAATAGAGTAAGAAAAAAGATGAGGAGCTGATATGCCACTATTGCTCTGGAAAAGGACATAGAGTGCGCAAGTGTAGAAAATGGATTAAGTATGGGAGGCCACCTAAACCAAACATATCATCAGCAGGCTCGTCATCGAAACAAATACAGAACATCACACTGATGGTGAACGCTTGCTTGTTGGAAAGTCAAACAGATCGAGAGAGTTGGTATGTGTACAATGGAGCAACGACACACATAGCAGTAAGGACTGATTACTTCAGAGATTTTCACGAATTTGTTAAAGATCACACGGTGACGACTGCTGATGGTAGTGTTATTCCAGCATTAGGGAAAGACACAGTAGTAGTTGAATCAAATGTCAGTGGCAAGATGATTATAACACTCAAAGATGTCTGGTTTACTAACCAGACATCTTTGATCATCACTAACAAAAAATTTATTTTCACCACTAGCTGCACAAGATAAGATGCCGAATAGTATATTTGTAGCTACAAATACAGAGTGCAAGCTTAACGTTGCTAACACAACAGTAGTGGTTGGGAAAAGAGTTCCGTTTGGAGGACTATATAAATTAGAAATTAAGACTGTAATGCTAAATAAGAATAAAACCATTGAAGTAAATGCACTGACAGGCAACAACCTACTCCAAGTGTACCATGAGCGGCTTGCGCATCAAGACAAATGGTATGTTGCTAAATTTATAGAAAGGCCGAAAGTTGAAACCTGACAATATCAAGTGTGAAGGTTGTTTATATGGCAAGTTTCATAGAAAACCCTTTGGAACTAGAGAAAGAGCAAAACTAGTAGAAGAGTTAATTCACACCGATGTTTGAGGACCATTTGAAGAGAGCTTTAGAAAATTCAAATATTTTTTTACTACTCCAGCTATCGCATGGTTATTAGAAATAAATCGGATGTAAAAGACAAAGTCATTGAGATGCTCAAAGATGCGAAATCTGCGGGGCACACTGTTAAAACACTACTTAGCGATAATGGCGGTGAGTTTGACAATGAAGATGTGCGAAATATATTAAAAGAATTTGGGATAGAGCAAAGGTTGACAATGCCTTACACGCCGGAACAGAATGGTTGTAGTGAGCGTGAGAACCGAACTTTAGTAGAATCAGCTAGATCAATGATGCGCACAAGGGGAGAATTACCGCAAATGCTCTGGGCAGAACTTATTAATACAGCTGCTTATGTTCTCAACAGAACAGGTCCTACACGAGAAGAAGGTAAGGTACCTTTTGAGATTTGGCACGGTAGAAAGCCCAAGATTAGTCACTTGAGGATTATCGGCAGTGAATGCTATGCTCATGTTCCAAAACAATTAAGAAAACAAATGTCTAAAAAAGCTATAAAAGGCAGGTTAATTGGATACGAAAATGACGACGGCTTTTGCGTCTGGGACGGCAAAAAGACATTAAGGTCTAGAGATTTAACTTTTGAAACAGACATTGAATTTCAAATTTCCCAACAGATTACTTGCAAGCCCAGATGTAGCAGAGGGAGCTCGTAAACCTGTTCAAACCCTACCAGCGCCTGATCTTGAAATAATCAATGAACATGTTCTAGAGGGAGAAAGATATCAAGAACAAGTTCCTGATGAACATAGTGACGCTGAGTACGAGAGTCCATATGAAGAATTTGTAGAGGCTGAAGAAGAGCTGGAAATAATTGAACCAGCTGTGAGCCAGGAACGTCGATATAATTTACGCGATAGAGCGACTTTCTTACGTCCAAATAAATTGGAGGATTATGTATGTTTGGTAAATACAGAGGTTTTTCCTGAAACATAAAGCCATGAGAAGGGATGATAGCGCAGAATGGCTAGAAGCCATGAATAAAGCAATGAAATCTATGGGCGATAATGATGTCTGGGATGTTTGCGAGTTACCACCAAATAAGAATGCACTTCCGTGCAAATGGGTATTGAGGATTAAGCGACACCCAGATGGAAGTATTGATAAATATAAGGCGAGACTTGTAGTAAAAGGATTTAAGCAACGCCATGGAATTGATTTTGATCAAACATTTACTCCTGTTGCGAGAATAGCTACCATAAGAGCCTTATTAAGTGTTAGCGCTCAAGAAAATCTTCATTTGAGACAATTTGATGTCACGACAGCATTTTTGAATGGCAAACTTTTAGAAGAAATTTATATGAAACAGCCTGATGGATTCAGAGATGGTACATCAAAAGTATGTAGACTCAAGAGGAGTCTGTATGGCTTAAAACAAGCTCCACGCTGCTGGAATTCTTGTTTTGAAGAGATTCTGCTGAAAAAAGGTTTTGTACAGAATACAGCTGACTGTTGCCTTTTTAGTAAACATGTAAAAGATAAAAAGATTTTGATTTTTTGATGAAGATTTGGAAAATACCTTAAAAATTACGTCAAAAGCAGTATCTTACTATTTAGGATTAGAAATAAAACAGATAACAGACGGATCCGTTGTAATCAAACAAGAGTCATACACAAAGAAAATATTAGAACGTTTGCGTATGGCAGATTGCAATCCGGTTTCTACACCGATAGAAAGGTACCCAACTGCTGAAACAGGGAAAGCTGAATATTCTGGAGAAGAAAAATTTCCGTATAGAGAGGCGGTAGGTGCTCTAGCGTACCTAATGACAGGCACTCGTCCTGATATAGCTTATGTTGTTGGGGTAGTGTCTAGAAAATTAGAGAACCCATCAAAAGCGGATTGGCAACAAGTCAAAAGAATATTTAAATACCTTAAAGGGACTGTGAGTTATGGTATTAAATATAGTTCCAACTGTAAGAGTACAAACATTGAGAGCGACAGTGATGCTGACCATGCAGGAGTTGAGCAAACAGGACGATGAACTACTGGTGTAGCATGTTTGTTTGCAGGAGGAATTGTTTCATGGCTAAGCCAATGTCAAACATCAGTTGCAATCTCATCGACTGAAGCAGAGATTGTAGCAGCGAGCGAAGGTGCCAGAGAGGTAGTTTGGCTTCAAAGAATCTTTGAGGAACTAACCAGCCTGAAAGAAGTTCCAACTTTGAAAGTGGACAATGAGGCAGCAATTCGTCTGGCCCACAATCCAGAATTTCACGAGAGAACGAAATATATACGTATAAGACATTTCTTCGTTCGTGAGATGGTACAAGAAGGACTTATAATTGTTCAAAAGACTTCGTATCTGGAACAACTAGCAGACTTAATGACTAAAGCACTTCCAAGACCAAGACTCATGCAGATTATTGCTAATTTGAGTCTTCAGCATTTGGGTAATTGATGAGGGAAAGTATTACGGATAATAGCATCAATGTACAACCTACATGCTAGTCACTGTTTATGGTTGTTACCTAGATACATGTTGTTACTGTGTGACATCTGTCTTCTTGGGAAAAATAATTGTAACGAAAAGCTATTCGAAATTATAAGAACTCGTGTTGTGTATAGTTGTAATATTATTGAGTTGTTATTTCATCCTATTCCATTGCCGCAACTATCCAGACCCTGCTGTATCACCTATTACTCTACATTATGACGTAAGAAGCGTGACGGTCATGTTTTAGTCAGTATTGTGGCGCATGAACTCGACGCAATGGTCGAGCCTGTATGACATCAAGTCCGACACTCTCCCTGGATCCTGTTGATACTCCAGTGACGTGCGTAAACTTGCATTTTGGACCGTGTTATCAAAAAAAAGGATCGCTTGTTGTGGCGTTCTCTTAGGGAGACCTATTATGCAGCAGTGAACATCGAATGACTGATAGATGGATTTCTTTATGCTTTTTAAAACCCAAATCTATTCAATAGAGTGCTATGCCTTTATTTTTTTCTGTTTATTTAAAAAGAAGGCATGCCTAATTGATCGATCAACCACTAGCTCGTATTACTGAATGGATTGGGTTGCAATTTGACACACATAGATATAATTATACAGGTAGATAAAATTTACGCAATTAAAAAACCTTTGTCCGCGATAAATTTACTGATCGCTTGAAGAACTGAAGTACCGATATCGATATTTTTTACGCGCTTCCCTAGCAATGTCCGCTATTTTCAGTTCTAAGACTTAGAAATGGCACGGTAAATTTCTAATTATTTCTTCTCCTTCGATTTCCTACCTCAGTGCTCCGTACTAACCGTCGCAGCTGGCTCGCTGATCTTTTTATTTGCAATATAAACCTTTTGTATTAAGAATAAAGTGTATTTTTCTATATACAGAAATACAAAGTGCACAATCCTGTTGTATGGTAGGATAGGTCCATGATCGTAACTTAACGCTACGCTTAGATAAAGACGTTTAGTTTAAAACCTTTGTTGCTATGGAGATCTTTTGTTTACAGCTTTCATAAATGTTTGTATAGGTAGGAACACTCGTCACTCAAAAACAAATTATTTTCGGATTTCAGTGAATAAATTCAAACAAACAAATGTCCGGAATTAAACAAGTAAGAAATAAAAAGCTTTTGCCTGATCTGGCGAAGGAGGGCAAGTTGTCTAAGGAAATATTGTTGTATGCTAAACAAAAGCATGGTGCTCCTACTGGATCTAGGCTCTTCTCCCATCATACCTTAGCAAGTGTTAGGCGTTTAAGTTTTTACCATCCTTTTTGGTAAGTGCATTAGTGATGTTGAATACCTATTTATATGCAGTGGCGCTTTTAAAGTTGGATAAACTAAGTGTTATCCAAAGAGCGACATCCTGTAGCAGCAGTAGTTCAATGTTCCTCAGGGCCAGACTGGGACTGAAGAACCGGTGTGGCATTATATGGGCCCTTCGGCCCGTTAGCCGCAGCTCAAATGTGGGCTAAGAGTAATAATATTCTAAGTTGGCGCACTTATGTCCCGCGAGCTCTTGGCTAATTCATAGAAGTACAAATCAACGAAAGCTTCCTAAAGCTTCCTGTGATTTTCAGACAGAAACTTTTATTTTTATGGAATTCTACTGATGGGCTTCGTGGCGTAGTCAGTAGGGTTCCGTGCACGAGGTCGTGGATTCGATTCCCACTCAGGACAATTATTTGTGTGATGATATTTGTACTGCGTCTAGGTGTGTTCTATCTATTAAATGTATGTATTTACAAAAAAAACCCACAAGCATTAAGCTTAGTTTGGGACCAGAGGACGTAGTGTGAAAAATGTCCGTGAATAAAATGTCTGTGAATATTTGTCCGTGAATAGGGGCGTAAATTCATATAAATTTTCATTTCTTTCATATTTTAACTTACTTACTGACCTATCTTCACGCCATCTCCCTTGCAGGGTAGGCAGAGAGAACAGAGTGCCAAAAGGCTCTATTCCTGCATAGGTACATCTCTCGCTTCCTCAACATTCATAATTCTCTTCATACACGCTCGCCGGTTTCAGAGACTCCTGACTCCACCTTCCTTCAAAACATGACCGATTTGGTCTAGGTAGGTGAGTCTCGGTCGCGTCCTGTACCTACATCCTTCCACTTGGGCATTGTATATCTTCTTAAACAGTCACTCATCCGGCATTCTTTCCATCGGAGCATTTCCTTTCGCATCTTTACACTAATACTCTCTTTCATACCTACTCGCTATAGATTTTAATTAAAGTACAAATTATTTGTGAAAGTGCGAAAAGATAGCTTTACTGCGAGCGAGTTTAGTACCTGCGTCCCTTCCAATCCAGCGAAGTTCTGGACCGCTAAGCCATCGCAGTCACCGACGGTGATTCCCAATCTCTTCTTTACAATTGCTTTTTAGATGTCTTTACGATTCACGCCACCTATCGGATGTATTTACATACATTATTTCAATATAGCGGTCCAGAGCACTTTTCCGGATTGGAAAGGACGCAGGTTCAGCAAAAAGCTCTTTTTTCCCCTTTATAAATAATTTGTTCTTTAAAGTAGCTGAGCATGTCAAGTGCTAAAATACACACCAAAATATGAATAGATTATTTTATATGTAGTTTGTAAACTTGGGGTAGGTAGAGTAGGGGCCCCGCGTGAGCTAGGGCCCAGCTGGCAAAAGCTCCCTTGATTGTATGAGGAAGTTTTCAAAAATAATTACAGACATATCACCGGTTCTCTCGATTGTACCAGTAGGTAGTAACACTCAACCTTTTTTTGCTGCAACAAATTTAATCAGATGATAGTAAAAGTGTGGTTTAAATAAAGCAATTATTGGGCCACACAAAATCAGGACATCAGTTCGCACGCTACAGTTTGAGCATGGCTGCACTAGGGTATATTTTTTTTAATAAACGATATATTGTATCTTATTGCAGCATTCCAGAAGATAGTCTTGATCAAATTATGACAACTACTTATAATCATTCGACTGAAAAATTTGCTGACAAAGAAGATATTTACCTTCAACCTGAAACAATTGGTTGTGATACTTGGCGAAGACTAAGAAACACTTTCGATAAACATCCACCTGTCGTTATACCTCTGGTATACATTTATCTTATTACTTACTGCTACCCGCGACTTCCGCGTGGAATTTTTAGTTACTTATTTTCTTTTTTGCGCAGTAAATTATTTTTCCACAATAAAAGTAGCATAAGTTACTTACTCCTTATAACATTAGCTATCTGCCAGTGAAAATCCCATGCACATTTAATTTTTTTTTGGTAAGGCGGGAAAAACGTATCTACCTACCTAATCGCACACTCCGTCGTTCGAGGCAACGAACAGGGTAGTGTGGGGCCCTTACCCACAAAATAAACCTGCCGTGTGCCGTCTTTCCTCTTGTATTGACGGGCCACTGGAACCATGTTACATTACTTCAGTGGTGTGTACATTGGCCTAGCCATTTCGGAGATTAACGGGAAGAAACAGGCAGGCGGACAAAAACTTTCAAAATTGGTACATATATATTATGCTATTGGTTACACACTTTACTAAAAAACAGATAGGTACTTCAGTTTTGTTTAAGTAACTTTGGTCGAGGTATAAGCCAGTTACACAAGACGTCCCGTCAAACGGCACAAAAAAGTAAACTATAGAGGTTAGAATATTTTCCCGTTTGTGTGATACAGCCAATGCAGCAGTGCCACCAGCACTCCGAGAAGATTCTGGAAGATGTGACGATGCCAGTGTATCTACACAGCATCCCAGACTAATAGCCGTCCCATCTTTCAGGGAATAAGCGCCATACTATTTAGATATTTTTATATATATTTTTAGCATTTGACATGCTTAGCACTATAGATTACACACAAAGTGAAAAATGTGAAATCGAAAATAACAGTCACGAGCAGGATTTGAACCTGCATCTCCTGGATACCGTCCAGATGCTTTGCCAATTCAGCCATCAAGAAGACGTTAAGTATGAATGTGTTATCGAAATTAGCAGTCAGGAGCAATTGTCACGATGGCTGAATTTGCAAAGCATCTGGACGGTATCCAGGAGATGTAGGTTCAAATCCTGCTCGTGACTATTATTTTCGATTTCATATTTTTCACTTTGTGTGTAATCTATAGTGCTAAGCATGTCAAATGCTAAAAATATAGAGCCTGCAACCAGTCTTGATTCCCAACGAAAAACAATTAAAAGACGAGCACGCTCTGTAAGGCACACATATGTAAATATTAAGAAAGACAGATCACAAAGCGGCTCGTCCCACTGTCTCTGCGAGGATTGGTTCTTGGGCAGGCTACTTTCCGTGCATTTAAAGCTTCATTGATTAATGTTAATGCTGTATGCATTTGGTCACGTTGCCGGCTGTGGATTGTCATTTCAACGAACATAACCTGTTGTCCTAGGTGAGCGACGCGACGCGATGCGACGTATTGCGGCTAATACTATAGTCGCGTTTCGTCGCATTCATATTAGGCGATAACGTAGGTCATAAGTATATACAACCTCTATTTGATATTTTCGTGTCGCGTCGTATTATCGCGTTTGTCCTTCACGTAGGACAACGGGTTAGTCCGCTCGGTCTAAAGTTCGTTTAAGTGTTCATATCTATAGTGATTTTTTTATGCTCTTATCCTATTTTTATGTATTAGTGAGTAAAAGTTTATATAAGTACTTCTTAAGTTATCTATAAGTAAATAGTGATTAACTAAAATGAGTAATTGTCAACAATAGGTAGATAGGTATTCCTTGTCTATTTACTTAATTTTATTCGTACCTACATTGTAATATTTGAATCCTAGGGTCACCCTATGAAACGTGGCGGTATTCATGAGCATCGTTCTCCGTTTAGCGGGAAACTGATGAATTCGGGAGTGCATTCTTCGCAGACCAATCCCGGATACAGCAGACAACCGGCTGGCGGTGCCATATTCTTTTATTAGAGTTCAAGGATGTTTGGTGCGTTATCAACAATTCCTACAGACGATAACAGCCAGTTATCAAGTTATACATATAATAATAGGGACATGAACACCGACAAAGTTAAGTAAAATATATTCGTAATTCCTTAATACAAAAATTTCAAATCAATACGATAGAATCTTGTTATGGGATTTCCTAAATTTGTTAGGTACAGCTGATTTAAATAAAAACATATACATACTTACAAAGGCCTATTGAATTTCTGACCATTTATTACCATACAGGATACTTAGCTCCAGTAAGCGACTGCTCTCTGCTGTTATATCGGGAATGGCTGCGCCACCACTTGCAGTCTAGTCCTTACCTATACTATTATAAAGCGGTAAAAGATCTGTGTCTTATTTAAGATATTTGAGAAAAAATGATTGTATTAGGTTATATATTATAGGTGTCTGAACACAAAACATTTTAAAGTACAAATTATTTGTGAATAAGGAAAAAGAGATTTTTTGTACTAGCGGGAATCGAACCCGCGTCTTTTCCAATCCGGGGAAGTGCTCTAAGCCACTGTGCTAGTACAGATCTTTTGATCATCCCAATCTCTTTATCACATTTGTCTTTATAGTCCAAGATCCCAGGGCCACCAGACGTAACGTATTTTCTGACGAACGAAATGTGGCCGATTGCGTAGTGTTAGTATGTACTAAGAATGCATGCCTACCTGCTAGCTTGCTTAGACGGCCAATTTTCAGGTATCAGGTAATCATAAAAACATTACGTACCTCACGTAAATTCTCAAAGCTGATTTTTACGTATATTTTAGGCAATATCCTTAAAAATAAGTCGCCAATACTCCCAGACACTTTCTGTCGGCCGAATTGCTTTGCAGACGCTTTAAAGCTTCCAAAATAATTACGTAACTTCACGTAAATTCTGATGCTCCATTTTTATATATGTCCACCAGACAACTATTTTAAAACCTCTTACAAAAAGACAGACCGATCCAACAATCATCCCCTAAATTCAATTTTAATACCTCTGTGGATAAGAGCGCGAGGGCATAATTCTTGAATTTTGTCCTCCCGGGTAAAAAAATTATATATAATTATATATGGAAATTGGCCCTAAATAATTATATGTAATGATTTTTTTCGTTTTCGTATAATTATATATAATTATGGATAATTCTACGAAATCGAAAGAATCATTACATATAATTATATATAATTAGGTATAATTATATGAAATCGCTCGCGAACACAACTTTCTAGTAGGTTTTTAGAGGAATTCCCGATAATTAAGGCATATTTTCTTTCGAGCTATATGTTGAATGGGTGCAGTGGCTAGTAGTTAGTATTGTTGTACGAGCACACGCACTAAAAATGAAAATATAGTCTAGCGTTGCGAGTTCCGAGCGAATAAAGCATTAATTAATCGAACTATTTTCTTATTTCTTTCTTCCGGCTGATTTTAAAATTAAATGAGCACTCAGAAGTATCGATACTTTAGTATAGTATACTTTAGTATACATATACCACAATGGTATCGATACCTAGATTCAATACTACTTTAGAGTACTAGTATCGAAGAAAGAATAATATTGTTTCATCCCTACCCTGTTCGTTACCCTGAACGATGGAGTGTGCGGTTAGGTACATTTTTCACGCCTTAACAAAGAAAAGTACTCGATACTCTGAAATAGTAGTTGTCCGTGTGGTGACGGACTAAGAATACAAGTGTCACCACCCCATTCTTTCCCATGGGTGTCGTATGAGTCGACTAAGGGAAGTAAGCAATTGTCATCCATTACATGACTAGTGGTAGGGCTGGGTACCAAGTGGGAGTACTCACTTGATATCGGGCCCGAGCAGGTTGGTACCACCATTGGATCTCTCGTGTGACCGGCTATGAAGCACATCGTTGCGTTTTGGCTGTAGCAGGAGATAGCCGTTTATATTTCATTTCATATCTGTGAAATGAATTGGTGAGCAGCGGCTTGACAATACTCTTGGTATAGTCCGAGTCCATGGGCGACGGTTACTATTTACCATCAGATGGACCGTGGCGCGTCTGCCAATACATGCAATAAAAAAAAGTATCGATACTTTTGATTCGATACCAATACGAGTACGATACTTTTTTCGATACTACTCATGAGTACAGTATCGATACTTTCTATTCGATACCGTGTCCCTAGACACAGTAGAACACTGAATACTTTTCTTGTGAGCAGTGCTGCCAGATACTGAGTCAACTGTAAGAGAGAGATAGAAAGACAGAGAGACAGAGAAGTCAATATATCCTAATACATGTCTCACTCAGTCTCATGCGCGTGGATAATGCCCTCGCGCTCTTACCCACAGAGGTATTAAAATTGAATTTAGGGGATGATTGGCCCCTTGGATCAGTCTGTCTTTTTGTATTGGGGTATATGGGGACACCAGAGAAGGAAAAGTGTTTATATGGAGAAATCTTTTATTATAGGAATGCTACATGCTCTCAATACTACAAGCTTATTCCGCCATCTTAGTAAAGTTAACTCAGTACAGTAGAAAATGTTACGACGAGTATAGACTACAGACAGCCATAGACAAACTAGGCATTTTTAAGCGATGTGCACATTGCACTCTTACACCCTTCCTCAATGTGTACATCACTCAATCAAAAACTACAATAGTATATAGGTAATACTATAACTACATAAGTAACACAAAGCCAAAACTCCAATGAAAATTGTGAACAAAACACTATGACATTCACTCTACATAAAAACTGGAAACAAAGCTGCTCCCTTTTTAACTTTCAAAACTAATAGTTACAAAAGAAACATTTAAGAAAATAACATTTCTCTTAACTTCACAAAAACAACTCTGCCTAGACTCTTAGTACACATATCAGCAAGCTGATCTCCTGATGGTACATACTTCAAACATACAATTTTATATTCAACCTGCTGTCTTACAAAATGATACTTAATATCTATATGTTTCAGGCGCTTGTGATACTCTGGGTTCTTGGCAACATGAATTGCAGATTGATTATCAATGTTAATAATAAAACTTTTACAATCAACTCTTATTTCTTTTAATAAATTCCTTATCCAACAACCCTCTGCTATTCCCTTTGCCAATGCTATATACTCCGATTCTGTACTTGATAAAGATACACACTGTTGTTTGTTTGAGGACCAAGACACTGTATTACCAAAAACTTTCATGACATACCCCGATGTAGATTTCCTATCACCTTGATCCCCTGCCCAATCAGCGTCTGTATACCCTTCTAACTGCACATTTATACCATTTCTATAAACTAATTTTAATCCTACTGTTCCCTTAATATACCTTAAAACTCTCTTTAATGCTTTCCATAAACTCTCATTACCACAACTTTGGAAACGACTTAAGTAGCTCAATGCATAACATAAATCAGGGCGTGTTCCTAACATTGCATACATGAGACTTCCTATTAACTGTCTGCATCTTTTAATTATTTCTTTATTTAAAGATTCTTCTTTATGTAACACTAAGCCTTGTTCTATAGGTGTTGACACAGATTTACATTTTTCCATCTTATATTTCTTTAACAAATCTTTTAAATACTGCTCTTGGTTTAATTCAATGACATCTTTCTTCCTAGTAATATTTATGCCCAGATATTTTATATTATCACCCCCTAAATCTTTCATTTCAAATCTTCTTTGTAAGGCTTCTTTTAATTTATTTATCTTTTGCTTGTCTTCACATACTACAAGCTTATTTCGCCATCTTAGTAAAGTTAACTCAGTACTGTAGAAAATGTTACGACGAGTATAGACTACAGACAGCCATAGACAAACTAGGCATTTTTAAGCGATGTGCACATTGCACTCTTACATTTTGTAAGAGGTTTTAAAATAGTTGTCTGGTGGACATATATAAAAATGGAGCATCAGAATTTACGTGAAGTTACGTAATTATTTTGGGAGCTTTAAAGCGTCTGCAAAGCAATTCGGCCGACAGAAAGTGTCTGGGAGTATTTGCGACTTATTTTTAAGGATATTGCCTAAAATATACGCAAAAATCAGCTTTGAGAATTTACGTGAGGTACGTAATGTTTTTATGTACCTTGATTACCTGATACCTGAAAATTGGCCGTCTAAGCAAGCTAGCAGGTAGGCATGCGTTCTTAGTACATACTAACACTACGCAATCGGCCACATTTCGTTCGTCAGAAAATACGTGACGTCTGGTAGCCCTGGGATCTTACTCTATTACGACCAAACGCCATCTATCGGAAGCATTTACATGCATTACTTAAACCAATATAATAAATTTAATTTTGCAATTAAAATTCTTACTATTTGATGGCGCGATTTGTTTAAAAAAATCCTATATGTAAAAAGTGGCGGAGCATGTCAAATGCTAAAAAATATAGATCAAAAATGTTTACAAAACATTTTTTTAGATTTTTTCTGTTTATCCGTTCGTCTGTTTGTTCGTTCGCGCATCATGCAAACACTGCTGAACGGATGTAGAATCGTTGCGATTTGAAACTCGATGAAACGAAAATATGTCACGATAAAGAAACAAACACATAAATATTTTAGATATTTTTATATATATTTTTAGCATTTGACATGCTTAGCACTATACATTAAACACAAAGTGAAAAATGTGAAATCGAAAATTTAAAGGGTTTGCGTCATTATTAGGTAAAATCTTAATTGTAAAATTAAGTTTACCTGGTCGGTATAATGTATGAAAATACGTCCGGCAGATGGCGCAGGCGTCACCCAAAGACGTTAAGTATGATGTGTTATCGAAATTAGCAGTCAGGAGCAATTGTCAGGATGGCTGAATTGGTAAAGCATCTGGACGGTATCCAGAAGATGCAGATTCAAATCCTGCTCCTGACTGTTATTTTCGATTTCACATTTTTCACTTTGTGTTTAAACACATAAATGACAAAACTTTTTGAAGTGAATTTCTTCTTTAGAATCGTTGTGATTTGAAACTCGATAAAACGAAAATGCGTCACCGATAAAGAAACAAACACATAAATGTATAGGATTAATTGCAGAAAATCCATTAGTTTAAAGACAACATTAAACGTTAATCTACCATTATATCGTTGCAGAAAACAAAATTTAAATGAATTTTAATGCTCCATTTATTTAATGAAGAGGTAATTTTAAGCTTGGTAAAACATAATAAACCTTACGATTTATGCATCTCAATCTCTCGTAGCTACTTTTCAGAAGTTTCACTTCTACCGTGTGTGAATTGCGCACATGGGTTTTTTGCACGCCTCATAAGCGAAGCGTTGAGGTGTGTTCTACTCCTGGTTGACACAGCTGATTTTTCAAACTTAAAATGTCTCTATTTATCATATAGGTACCTATTGCACTTGTAAAATAATATCTACACACACATATAAAGAACAAACACTATTTTTAACACTCATGATATTTTTGATGCCATTTTTGTTATTTAAACTAGTTAAAAAACTGTTTGAAAAAAATCTGGCTTGAACGTCCGTGAGTTGTAGGTAATGTATGTTAACACGATAAAGTCCAAAATACTTTACTAATCGAGTCTTTTTTTTTCGTTTTCTAATTATTATGACTAGGAATAGAGCCATATTACTTTTCACGTTCTGATTCAATGTGGTTTAATTGTTATTAAATAAACAAAAAAAAACTGAATATTTACGGCATTTACGCTCGAAGCGACACTAAAACCAGCGCCTTTCATGAGAACTACCTACCTTTTTACGCATAGCCACCGGTGGTTTTAAGAGAGCCCTATTACGGATCCAATTTGAAGCCCATTTTGAAGCGCCATCTGGATTTCTGCTCTGCAATTCGCGCTTGTAGCGAATGTATCTGTATTATTATATATATATATATATATATACTATACTAGGGATGAGGCGTATTTACTGGAACAGGTATTAATATACCCAGTATGATCATACCAGTACGCATACTGGGTATGTAGTGAACGGATATGTAGGTACGTACCCGACGGGTATTATTACGTCATCAGTATGGCGGGTATGGCCGTACGCGCGCCGTTGGTCGTACGCGGTAGCGCGCAGTCGCAGAGATGCGCAAACTAAATCACCAATGAGATCAGGGATTTATATTCGAAAGATTTAAATCACTCTTTTAAATCTTTTTAATCTTTGGTTACGAATGACGTTATTCATTCAGTTGATTATAAGTGATGCAAATATCTATTGATTCATGTAGTTATTCTCTCATTCCCTCAAGTCGCGACTGTTTTTGAGCTTTTTACTAAAACGACAGAGAGTAAGTTTCTGTGTACCTATTGTCATTGTATTTCAAGAGTGCGTTTGTGCGTGCCTACAACTTATGTTATCTCTTATCAATTCACAATATCCTTTATCTATTGTCTCATTCTAAATCTACGTCCATCATTCCATCTATTCAATCCTAACGTAGTGAGCTAGTGAGTTAAAGATGTATTTTCGAAACTATAGATTTAAAGATTGATTACGCGTTTTGAAAGGATTATACATCTTTTGTATCAATCAATCCTGAGTTACACATCTCCCGTGGTCGGCTTCGTACCACCTTGTCGAGTTTACCCGAACAGTTACGGGAGTGAGCAATAACTCGAAATTGTAGTGTAATTAGTATATAATTATATGTGTCCGTAAGGATCGAGGAGCCACTTTTCGTATCTTAATGAAATTATTATACTTATTTAGTAGTATGTTTAAAAAAGTTGTAGGATCGATCCGCGATTTTGTAGTATAATACTTCAAAAGTTATATGAACATAAAGGTGGCACCTCAATCTAAATGTTTGGATTGAGGAGCCATGTCAGAACTAGGAATGTGATAGATGAATATTTACCAAAATTTGGTATGATTTTGTAGCATTTGAGAGTAATTAGAAGATACAATCTGAGCTCAGTAGTATCAAAACTAAAAAAGTTACCATACATTATATGTGGCTCCTCAGACTTTACATATATGACTCGTCATTTTTTAAAGAAGCAGTTATTCAATTAATGCGATTTTTTTTAAACATTTAGTAGTAAGTATATTAGATTTGTAGGACAAGAGTCAGTAATTAAAAATTAATGAATTGGGAGATATGGCACATTTTATCTGGCTCCTCAATTGAGATGCTTCCGTAAATAGATTTACCTCTATCTACTTATACTTGTGACGAAATTTGGAACAAAAACATTTATGTTTTGTATAAATTTATACTAATTGCACGTTTAATCATACCATAAAAAAAATCAATATCTACGAAGTTATCAGCTATCCTATAATTTCCTAACAAATTGTTTAGAAGGGTGTCCATGAATAAAATATATAACAATAAAAATTGTTGTTTGTGTTAGAAATACGTAGTGCGCGCGCGCGTGAGCGTATGTGTGTGTGTGTTTGTGTGTGTGTGTGTTTGTGTGTGTGTGTGCGTTTGTGTGTGGTTTTGGAAGGTCTAAAAGGTAGGAGTGTTCGTTATATTAAATAACTAATAAAATCACTTGCTATTTATAAATAATCCATAGCCCCGTTTTTTATTTTACCAGGCAAGCGTTATTTTCGATTATTTTCAAATATATAAGTGCTACCACAACCGCTATGCCACGACGTTGACGACACACTACACTAACAAAACATCACAGTCACATGCACACTTGAACAGTCAGTCACTTCAGTCAATCATACCGCGAAAGAAAGGGACAGAACGGAATGACCCTGACCCGTTCATATCATTGTCTCATGCGAAATTATGCTCTAACGTTACCACTTATGCACTATATTTCTGTTAATTATAAAAAATAATGTGCAAAATAATCTAAGTATCTAAAACATCGTTTGGTTATTTGATTTTATTTAGTTATATTTTTGAACGATGATATAATCAATCAGTACGGATAACTCGCTTAAGCTGGAATTAATCCTGAGTTTTTGAGCGATTGCCGCGCGTTATTTGTTTAGATGTACTTATAGTTTTTAATTTTAAATTATTTGTGGTGTTGGTTTGTTGTGTCTGTTTGTTTATAAAACTGTAAATAAAATTTTGTTGTAGTATAGTGTAAATAATTTTCAGTTAGATAATATCTTTAAAAGTCTACTTAAATTTAATCAAAAATGTCATTGGGTCAGTAGTTATGGACATTTTAGTGTATAAAGTGTATTAGTAAGGATTGAACCAATTCTGAAGTCCACGCAGACGAAGCTGTGGGCAGAATCTAAAATACATATATCTTAGATCACAATTTCAATTCCATTAGTAGACAGTAATCTATTGGTAAGATTGTTAACTGCTCAACGCGCGTACATACGAGGGGTGATCCAAAAGTAATGATAATGAAAATAAAACACGGTAATTAAAGTTAAAATAATAATTTATTTTTCTACATAGTCTCCTAACAAATCAATACATTTAGTCCATCTTTTTTCTAAACCCAGGATTCCCTTTGAAAAAAATTCCTTTTCTTGCCCCTCCCAAAACGCCTCAACAGCGGCCATAACTTCGCTATTGTCTTCAAATTTCTTGCCTCGGAGGTGTTCCTTGAGCCGAGGAAAGAGGTAAAAGTCACTAGGAGCCAGATCTGGCGAATAGGGAGGGTGTTCGACCAGTTCGAATCCCGTTTCTTGAATGGTAGCCATCGCAACTGCGGCTTTGTGAGCCGGTGCGTTGTCTTGGTGAAACAGCACTCCAGCTCGCAGTTTGCCGCGTCTTTTTTCCTTAATGACCTCCCGTAATCTTCTTATTTGGTCTGCGTAGTAAGAGCCCGTAATAGTGGCTCCCTTTTCCAAACATTCCACCAAAATTATTCATTTAGCGTCCCAAAAAACAGACGCCATAACCTTTCCCGCCGAACTTGAGACTTTGAATTTCTTTGGCGTCGGTGAGGAGGCTCACTTCCAAGTCATCGATTGTTTTTTTGTTTCAGGATCAAAATGGTGGATCCAGGTCTCGTCCATAGTCACAAAACGCAACAAAAAATTTTCTTTATCTGCTTGGAACTTTTCGAGATTGACCCTCGAAATGTCAACTCGTTTTTTCTTTTGCTCGTCGGTTAACATTCTGGGAACCCAACACGCAGAGACCTTTTTCATATGCAACTCGTTCGAAATGATTCTTTGAACGCTTCCATATGAGATCCCTGTGACCTCAGCTACATGCCTGATGGTCACTCTTCGATCTGCCAACACAACATCTTCGACTTTTTTCACGTTGTCTTCTGTGAGGGACGTGGATGGGCGTCCTTCGCGATGTTCATCTTCAGTGGATGTTCTGCCCAGCTTAAACTCCTTGGCCCAGCGTGCAACTGTAGAATATGGAGGAGCAGAGTCCCCCAATGTTTCCACCAAGTCACAGTGTATGTCTTTTGTAGACATTTTTTTCAAACAGAGGTACTTGATCACAGCTCTAATTTCGTTTTTCTCCATGATGTTATCTCTTCGACAGTTCGTATTCAAATGAATGTATCTCCCGGAAATCCTGACCTATTTATATGATTTTTTTAGGCTGACGTAGTGAGTGTACAGGCTAGCGAAAAAAATTTTTTTTGGATTTTTATGTGGACCTGAAGTAACCAATTATCATTACTTTTGGATCACCCCTCGTAGCTTATAGTTTTTAATAAATAGCCGTTGCGAACACTCCTACTAAAAGGTGAAGGTTTGGTGGCTGAGATTATGTTTTAATAATTTTTTATTCTTCATAGTTTACGGAACTAAGCCATTTATGCAAGACTGATCTATATTTACGAGCAGTAAGAGAATAAATTTGAAGCTTTGTAATAGTGTTGACGTCTTGTTTTTATAATATTGGCTGATTCTGAAGAAAATCATAATCATCCATCCATCCATCCATCAGCATTTCATCATCCACTGCTAGACATAGGCCTCCACAAAATGGGGGTTTTACCATAATCGCCACAAACAACATTTCTAAAAAAAAATATTTTGTGTTTAGACACGCCTATATAGCCTATTAAGTACAGTATTTTTTTTCAAATATCTTAAGTGTACAGACACTGCTTTGTTACAGCTTTATAATAGTAGGTATAGATAGATAAAAGAAATATATATAAAAGAAATATAATATTACAATAGTTGCGTAGAATTACGATAATGTCGATTTGTTAAAAATTTAATTTCAAAAACTAGTCTCTTGGTTTCATTCATATAACATGGTCACCCTTAAAAGCGAATTCTTAAGGAGTACCGAAAAGTTATTTGTTTTTTAGATACCGAATATATACAATGTTGATCCATACATATTTATTTAGTAGACATTTATACTAAATGTTAGTGTCTCTGGTTTTTGATTACGTTGTGATCTGAGGTAGCTACAGTCAACTATTTATTAAGCTGAACGTCAGGATTGAGGAGCCAAATAAAATGCATTTATTTACTAAATTCCCTGAGATTTACTACTTTTTCCATATGCTACAAATTCGAACACACTCACTACTAAATGTTTTTTTGGTGTGGAATATAAATTGACCATTACTTCTATAAAAAATCACATTCCTATGTATAGATTGAGGAGCCACATTAAAAGTATTGTATATCCTTGAATATGAATAGTACTGGACTCAGATTTTTAGTAGGCACTATACACAATTACTACTAAATGATAGGAAATTTTCAAAAATATTAGGTAAATACTTTCCGTGTTCTAGGTGGCTCCTCAATTCAGATGTTTGGATTTTTACATTGGTATATCTTTGGATATACCTATTTTACTACAAATTTCAGGATTTGGCCTACAAAATTATTTGCTTTCCTACTAAATATGCCGATGATTTTCCTTTTTAAAATCTGAAGTGGCTCCTCAATCCTTACGGACATAATTATATTAGTTGACAGATATTATTGTAAATAAAAACTTATAAAGATGCCTACTAAAAAGTGTGGATTGAGATCATTTTATTGATAAGGGTGAATAAACAAGCGTAAATTGTGCAAAGCTATTTTCTCGTAACGATCGGGAGCAATAAATCTCTTCAATCTCTCAATAGTTTCTCAGGTTCTCTCCCATCATGAATACTCCCGCTCTATCGGGGAAATAGGTACCACCCTCTCACAAGTAACAACGGTAGTTACTCCTACTGTTGTGTTACGTATGGTGAGTGAGAGCGCCGTAGGCCAAAATTCCCTCCCTCTCCTTATTATCCTTTCTATCTTCTCCTTAGTATCTTACCTATCCTCTCTTTATTATCTTTCCTATCCACCTTCTATCTATTTCCTTGGAGACGGCCACGCGCTAGTAACCGCTTGCCATCGGGCGGGCTGTAACTTGTTTGCCCAAAAGTAGTATAAAAATAGTTGCTAAATTTGCAATAAAAATGGAAACAATCTAGATATTGAAACATGTCACGCATGATGAAAAAAGAAAATCATAAAAAAATTAGGTAGGTACCGAAAACTCATCAGATTTGTTATAGGTATAACGGTAACCCAAGACAGATACCTAGACCTACAGTTATTTTGATACCCGGTTTCTATACTGGGTATATAGCGATACCCGTACCTTATGGAACAGGTATTGAATTTTGCAGGTATGTCTCATGCCTATACTATACTATACATTGCAATTAGGGATGAGGCGTATTTACTGGAACAGGTATTAATACCTAGTATGATCTTACCAGTACGCATACTGGGTATGTAGTGAACGGGTATGTAGGTACGTACCCGACGGGTATTACGTCATCAGTATGGCGGGTATGGCCGTACGCGCGCCGTCGTACGCGGTAGCGCGCGGTCAGCTTCGTATCGCCTTGCCGAGTTTACCCGAACAGTTACGGGAGTGAGCAATAACTCAAAATTCAATTCAATGTCGTTACTGACCTTGAGTTTTTATCAACTTTCACCTATTGAACTTTCTTTTTTATGACAACTACAATAATAATTGTAGTGTAATTAGTATATAATTATATTAGTTGACAGATATTATTGTAAATAAAAACTTATAAAGATGCCTGCTAAAAAGTGTGGATTGACATCATTTTATTGATAAGGGTGAATAAAGAAGCGTAAATTGTGCGAAGCTATTATCTCGTAACAATCAGGAGCAATAAATCTCTTCAAGTTCTCTTCAATCTCTCAATAGTTTCTCAGGTTCTCTCCCATCATGAATACTCCCGCTCTATCGGGGAAATAGGTACCACCTTCTCACAAGTAACAACGGTAGTTACTCCTACTGTTGTGTTACGTATGGTGAGCGAGAGCGCCGTAGGCCCAAATTCCCTCCCTCTCCTTATTATCCTTTCTATCTTCTCCTTAGTATCTTACCTATCCTCTCCTTATTATATTTCCTATCCACCTTCCATTTATTTCCTTGGAGACGGCGCTAGTAACCACTTGCCATCGGGCGGGCCGTAACTTGTTTGCCCCCAAGTAGTATAAAAATAGTTGCTAAATTTGCAATAAAAATGGAAACAATCTAGATATTGAAACATATCACGCATGATAAAAAAAGAAAATCATAAAAAGATTAGGTAGGTACTGAAAACTCATCATAGAATTACACGGAACAGGTATAGCTGGAACAGATTTGTTATAGGTATAACGGTAACCCAAGACAGATACCTAGTACCTACAGGTAGGGATGTTAAATAATAATCGATTTTAAAAAATATCTTATAATCGATTTTTAAAAATCGATTTTTAGAGTAATATTAATCGATTTTTAATAAATCGATTATATAAATTACTCGTTTAAATCGATTTTCATAAACAGCACCATCTATGAGACGGATGAAAAAACTTTGGAAGTAAGTTTCAATGTTATAAACTGTGCCATCTATGCGGCGGATGAAAAAACCTGAAGTTCATTATTACTTAGTTGATTAAATAAAAAACGGCGCCATCTGTAGGTATGTATGCGTGTAAAGAAACTAGTCAAATGTAAAATAGGAGTAGACATTTGTGACAATAATTATTTTTATTGTTTAAACTTAAAGATTATCGAAAGATTTGTTTGATATTTTAGTTTTTGAGACTACAACGTAGTCGTTTAGTTTTAATAATCGTTTTAAGCATTTTATTTTAAAACTAGTTAAATGTTAAACAGTACCTACTAGACATTTATGGCAATTTTTTTTTATATTTTATTTGTTTTATGTTTTAGTTTTTGGGACAATGGTTCTCATTTTGTTTGGATGTCCATGTGGTGACGGACTAAGAATACAAGTGTCACCACCTCATTCTTTCCCACGGGTGTCGTGTGAGGCGACTAAGAGAAGTAAGCAATTATCATCCATTGCATGACTGGTGGTAGGGCTGGGTACCAAGTGGAGGTACTCACTTGCTATCGGGCCCGAGCGGGTTGGTACCACCATCTCCCGTGTGACCGGCTATGAAGCACATCGTTGCGTTTTGGCTGTAGCAGGAAATAGCTGATTATATTTCATTTCATATCTGTGAAATGAATTGGTGAGCAGCGGCTTGACAATACTCTCGGTATATTCGAGTCCATTGGCGACGGTTACCATTTACCAACAGGTGGACCGCGGCTCGTCTAACACTACATGCAATAAAAAAAACTAGACGTCGCGGGACGTCTACCAGATGTGAAAACATCGAAAATATTTTGTAGAAATAAAATTACCAGAACTTGACAAAGTACTCCTTAAGACGAATTAAACGAGTATAAACTCGATAGGGTTGCGTCGTTTCATTACAGAGTTACTGTGACCTTCCAGCTCCATCATCAGACCCTGGATACCATCTAGAGACAAATTACTCGTCAAGACGAATCATACGAGCCCAAACTCGGTGGGATTATGTCGTTTTATAATGGAGTTTATGTGGCTACCTTCTAGCTCCATCATCAGACCCTGGATACCATCTAAAGACAAAGTACTCGTCAAGACGAATCAAACGAGTCCAAACTCGATAGGGTTGCGCCGTTTCATTATGAAGTTCCTGTGTCCACCTTACAGCTCCATCATCAGATCAGCTTCATGTAATCATAATATTGCATTGTCACACGATATACATATGCTTGTAAAATTTCAGCTAAATCGGAAACCGGGAAGTGTCAAATTTAACTTGCAAGATTTGAACGGGACAAGTAAAATAAAGCGTCGCCACGCTAACAGCCGATTTTACCCTCCCTCCGCATTAGATGTTTCACATCAAAAACGAAAAAAAATGCTCCTTATTTCATTGTCAAATGCTAAAAATATATATATAAATATCTCAAATCTAGCTTTTGGTTGCGGCGGAGCCGCGGGCAAAGGCTAGTGCATTATTAAAGCTGTAATTAATGATGTTCTAGGTATTTATTTTAAATTTTATATGAAAAATTCGAGAAAAATGTACGTCATAGAAAAATAATCGATTTTCAAAAAAAAAAGATAATTTTTTACGAAAAATCGATTATATGTTAATTGATTTTTCACGTTATGTAAAATAATCGATTTTCTATGAAGGATGTCACATCCCTACCTACAGGCATTTTGATACCAGGTTTCTATACTGGGTAATAGTGGGTATAATATAGCGAATAGCGATACCCGTACCTTATGGAACAGGCATTGAATTTTGCAGGTATGTCTCATGCCTAATTGCAATAGCATTCATTAATTCATTAGCATAAACTTAATATAATTTTAATTTATTAATTTCTTAGTTATTCAAAAAGGCGACATATATTACAAAATCGACTTAATCTATATCGGTATCGCTAATTTCACGTTATTGTTGTGGCCGTATCTTATAAACAGCAACTGCGAATAATTATAGCGCGATTTAAAATTGCCACTAGTGACATCTAGGGCCGTATATCTCTTACTTTGATATCATTGTAATGTAATAAATTTTGGAGCGGTGATAAAGGTGTCGCTTTTGTAAGGAACTTGTCTATAACTGTCCCCCCCGGTGAGAACGCCGTTCGCTCGGCCGGTACATTGCTTTTTGTTAAAAGAAAGTTTTTATCTTTGCTTGACGAACTGATGATATTTGTTAAGTATAATAACTATTTTATCCGTAACAATAATTAAAAACACTAAACACACGTAAATAATAACACACCAACGTTATAAAACACGAAAAAAACATATTTTACATACCACAATTTTTTTTGCGTGGCGTTGGCGTCACTGTTTTCACTTAGAACAAAGTATAAAATTATAAGGCAACCAAGTTAGGAAGATAAATGGTTTAGAGATTTCTTGTTGAACTCATTGATTTTTATATATCGTATAATATTGTCCAAAGTTGCAATTTTCTATTGATAGGTGTCGCTGTTTTAAAGTATAAGAGATATTGACAAATGCAGCCCTAGATGTAGAAAGTGGCAATTTTAGATGTATTCAGTTGCTGTTGTATATATAGAACCACAACAATATTGCTTTTTTGTAAGGAAACCAGCGATGTCTTTTTGTTTTCTTAAATTGATTCTGTGTACAGTTTAATAAATTATTCAATTTTACATGTTTATATATATTATATGCACTTATGCAGGTATATTATGTAAACTCATGGATTGTTGTTCTCACTAATTGCCAGATGGCGCCTTGCAAAATGACAGAGGTAGACCAATATAGAAGTACTTCTTAAAATTAGCGCTAGATGGCGTATAAGACATGAAACCACGGAGCATGAAACCCACATTAGTACTTTTTGAAATTAGCGCTTACTATGTGATTTATTGAAAACTACTTAGTAAAACCAATACATTATTATTTACTTATCAAATAATCAATTTTATTGTGAAAAATGAATGCAGTTTTGGATTTTCCAAAGTATTAATTTAATTTGATAGGTGTTGATTAGACTTAAAAACTGGTATACCTACATTTTATCCCCCTACTATATCGGGAACCTGGGAACTAGCTTTGGGCTGCGGCGGAGGCACGGGAAAAGGCTAGTTAATAATATAAATGCGAAATAAGTTTCGTTTGCTTGTTTTGCTTACACGCCGTAACTACTGAAACAATCTTAATGAAATTTTGCATATATTTGGTCTGTAGTCCAGAAAAGGACATACCTATATGCTGCTTTTTACCTATCCCTGAATTATGGTTCCCTTCGGATAACTAGGTATTTCACGTAGAGCTAATTAATAGTATGTAAGTGTTTATATCTTGAAGACCAAGCGGACGAAATAGCGGGCAGATAGGTACTTATATTTTGTATCAATGGACAATTAAAAAAATATATATTACGTCATATCAACATCCATGTTTTACTTGTCCGCTTCACGTAGGTAAATGACAAGCATGTCCATGTGCTGTGTAGCGAGCTCTAGCCGTTTTTCATTATTCTAGACTTTCCTCGGTAAGGTGACCTTTTAGAATCACACCATGGATCTTTTGCACTTTATCAAATTAACTAAGGAAGTACAAATCCATAAAATTTGTGATGGGTATGCATCTTCAGTTTTCTACTAGATATTTGTCGTTTGCCCATGGGTCTAGCTCGTGATAATTCAATACTCTATAGTTAAAACAAGCTATAACTGTTATTATGACATTTATTATTCTACAAACAATTTTCACATCTGATCACAGAGTCGTTCATGTCCTTTAAAGCGCTGTCTACATATCGTACGATTCGCAACATTGAGTTTAGTGCTTTTTTATTACAAGAACAGCCTTTGGACATAATATTTGATATGCTTTCTCGGGAAATATGTGGCCATAAGCTACTACTCGAAGAAGAAAACATCTCATTGAAATTATTGTTGGCAACACTGCGCCATGGCTCACTGGCTCGCCGGGATTTGGTAGATTTGACCCGCTTCTTACAAGAATGTCGGTAACAACCTTGCCAGCAGCTTTCTGAATAGTTCTTGTTTGCACTTCTTTGAAATTTGTAGAAATGTCTAGTCCTACGGTATAGCTGTAAAATGTTGAACAAGTTATTGGTCATTATAAGATATTCCCCCGACATTGTTCTGATGAATTATATCGGACCAGTATCGTTACGGTGTATGTTCCATCGTTGTGAAAAGTACCATTTAAACCAAGATTAGAAGAATTTAGTATGTCGTACATAGATTCCATCCATCCATCCATAGCCTTTCACCGTTCACTGCTGTACATAGGCCTCCCCAAGAGAACGCCACAACGAGCGGTCCCGTCATGGGGGATAATGCCGTAATCGCCACGCTTGGCAGGCGGGTTGGTGATCGCAGTGGATGTTGTTAATACTTGAGGGAGTGCTGCTGCCCACTCCCCCGGCATTCCCTCAGTCGGCTCTTACGACTCCCGTGGGTAGAGAGGGGTGGGACAATTTTAAAGCCGGCCCCACACGGCCAGTACACAAAGTAGTAGCTATAATTAGTTACCTAATAATAACACTCCTTAGTTTCAATCCTACTTATTGTCAGTAGGTACCTAATTAAGCTATAAATATATTTAACTATTGGGTACATAGAGAGTAAGTACACACCAAAGCCACTTTTCAATCAGCCTTTAAAGAGGAGAGATTAGTTTGACATGGATAGCTATTACGATGATGGATACCTTATTTTCAAATGTTTTCCTGGATTTTCTTGATTGTACTAATTTTTTGCTCCCCACATTTTCGTAACAAAAGTCAGACACACCAGACTCTTCATTAACATACTTTATCGGTGAAACATAAGGCTGCAAAATATGACCTAGAATAAATTACTTGCTTAAAGAACGGGATATTATGCAATATGTATAATGATTCAGTGGGACCAACCTATCGCTACAAAACATCTGCGACAGCACACAGTAACCACATAGCAGTTCCACATACTGAAAAAAATAATTTTAATGACAGACGTGCATTTAATTTTTTATGGCGACATAATTACTTACACATGCGATTGACGCCTAGACGCAAGACATCACAAGCCAGAACTGCCGTTAAGAATTGAGAACTGTAGTCACTATAACAATTACCTGTAAACAAACACGGCTTCCAAATTATTAAGGAACATGCCAATCACATCAGCGACTGTCGTGAGACAATTGAGTCTTTTCGAAAGGTGTTATTTATTTCGGAAAATTCTTTCTCTTTAGAGCAAATTGGTCCCAGCTCCATATTCTAATTATTTTCAATTAAGTATATTGCTTTAAACAGTTTATTTCTTCTAGAAAGCTATGTAAAAACAGCATTTCGTTTGGAGTTAAAGATAACTAACCTAGGCGAGCTAAGGAATAATCTTCGTATCGCAGGGGACTTTACAAATATACAATTTTACGGACACAAAGTACACAGAGGCCCAGAACAACTACCTATCCTTGGATCACACAAAGAGTTGTCCTGTGCGGGAATTGAACCCACAACACTCAGTCGGGACGCCGATATTCAAACCACTCCAACATCTGTGCAGTCACTTCTCCACGTCCACTGAATCATTCTTGAGGAAATAAGCCCTTTTGAAATGTGATCTATAGAGTGAAGTTAAGGCACCTAAGCATATATTACCCCAGGAGATCGAGCTTCTTTGTTTGCGCTTCGAGTCAGCATTAAATATTACTATGTGATTAGTTCAGGGTATTACATTGTACCATGAATATTACCATTAAATTCTGTTATAATAATTATTTGCAAGTGTAAAAACTGAAGTATTGTCAATATTTAGCTACTTTTCTAAAGGCAAAAATGTAGACGACATTAATGTGTGGGGTCATCATTAACAAAAATTGGTACCTAGTGGGGATCTTTCTTTAGTTCATTGGTGGCCCTGGCCACTAGGATAATGCGGTCACCTATAAGAAGGTGCCTATCTGCAAAATTTTGGACCATCTTTATTACGACTAATTTAATTCTTAAAACTTACCGTGGTTTAGTTGTACAAGTTGATAAGCGAATGAAACCAGCCGAGACCAAATCGCAATTATGTTACTATACTCCTTTTGTTGTTTGTCACAAAGTGTATTGTTTATTTTGCAACTGTCGGCAGAGTACTCGCTTATATTGTCTGAATATTTGTCATCGTCTTCCTGAATCTGGGTGATGTTTTCCAAACATTTTATATTTTCTTGTACAGATTCTAGCTGTTTATTAAGATCGTGAGCTATTGTAATCGTCGTTAATTCATTTTCTTTAGAATATTCATACTCAATACAATGTTCATTGGTTTCTACAACACTAATTACACTTTCTGGACCGCTGTGGTCCATTTGGTGTTGCGTGTTTTTTAAATCTTCCATGAAAGATCTCACTGATATACTATCTTGAAGATTCTCTGCACTCTTATAATCCCCCATAATAGATCTATTATCTGGTGTAAGATCCTGCTTTTCTTCTACCCTTTTATAATCTCCCAAACAACATCTAGTAGCATACATATCATCTTGCTGGTCTTCTACGTATTCACAATCTCTCGTGAAATGTTCACTTGCAGTGATTTCTTCTTCTTCGTCTATGCTTTTATCTATAATATATTTGCTAGGGGTAGAGTTTCGGCTAAAAACGGTCATAGAATTAGTTTCTTGAGTGACCTCGTCTTCGGGCTCACTATAACTTTCAAAAAGTTCGTCGTTGCTCACACTGAAAGGAATCTGTCCTCCGTCATTATTTATTTTTCTTCTTATTATTCTAGATTCACTTTGACAAAGCCCAAACTGGTCATACAACCTGCGTCTTGCTCTTCTTTCAGATAGTTCTTGGCGTAAAATGCGGTCCTGATATGATTTGTCCTTTAATTTTTGAGCGGCTTCAAGCTGATGGCTTTCAAGAGATTTATACTGTTCATACAAGTACCAAGATCTCATTCGATATGACTTTTTATCCTTAGTATCAAGATCTAAAAAATCAATAGTGTGTTTACAATAATGTATAAGAACAAAAGTAAAACTAACTAATAAGATGTTTGCAACTACCAAGAGAATCCAAGAAATCCATATCACGCAGACTAATGTTCTATAAATATGATGTTCAAATCGCAATAAATTCAAAATTTACATAATTGAAAGGAAATGAATGTTGAATAATTTTCAAAGCTATGTTGTTTCGTAAATGTTCTTAATGAGGTTTGACGTTGCTAACATTTTCTTCTTTTAATGTTATTTAAAAATACTTTGCATGCCAGTATTACTTATCTAAGAGCAAAATAATATTCTAATGACTTTGTTTTTCCAGTGATTACAGGCATTTAAAGCTATCTCTGTTAAATATAGAAATAACAAGTAGGTAGGTAATCTTCCACGCACAAAGAATAACTACCTTCGAGCAAATGGGTATTTAGGGGAACCCACGAATTTTCAATTCTCATCTGGGGGGTTTTCACTCATAGATTTAATATATAAACATAGTCCCGACATGTTTATGACATTGTGACAAGTGACGAATCCTGGGGGGTTAGGCAGAATCTCATATTATCTCACATGTCGATCGTATCGTGATCAAAGTGATTGGTTGAGAAACCGACGCGTGATGTCACAATAATCCAATGGCCAATCACGGTGATCTTTCAACCAATAAGTGGTCACGTAACCCATCTGATCAATACGATTCAGAAACAAAGCGTCAGTCGACAATTTGGCTGTTTCAAAACGAACTAACGCCTATGAAAGTAAAGCGATCGAGAAGCGCAGGGAAAATTTTGATCGCTAGTTTCTTCACTTTGTCGGGGTATCTGGTTTCAATTCCATTACGAGACCAAAGAAGCATCAACGCCGAATGGTATACCATAAAATTACTGCCAGAAATTTTGTCTGCAATGAGTACCAAGCGACCGAACACGGCGTTCCGCGGGGTACTGCTTCACCATGACAACGCACCCGTGTACTCAGTAGTCTCAGTACAGTCCTGATCTGGCAACGTGTGACTTCTTTTTATTCCCTAAAATAAAGAATCTGCTGAAAGGGATACAGTTTTCATCGCCGGAAGACGCGCTAGCAGCGTTCGAGAAGGCCGTGGAAAAGGTGTCTGCGGCAGACTGGAAAAAATGTTTCGAAAAAAATGTTTTGGTTCAGACGCATGAAACTTTGGTGGCGTTCTTTGAAAAGATTTAATTAAAATATTTTATCCATAGAAGTTAGTTTTTTTAGTTTCTCAAAACTTTCTTAGTGTCTCACGTATTAATAAAACATGTTTTATTTGAGTTTTATTTCCATTCCCTCGAATATATCTAACATTTATTTGAATTCACTTTGCACCTCGTGACACTAAAACAACACAATATGTGTCGATAGTCACGTTTACTGAACGTCCCAGCACTATTTGAACACACATGCACACATGATGTAAGAGAGCATTTCTCAAAAAATTGTACTTTCTTTGTATATCTATGTCCCATTTTTTAAAACATTTTTTTTCTACTATATAATAAGCTATTATAAGTTTCTATTAAATTATATATTTAGTAAATTAATTAAACTAAATAAAAATATATATAAAAGTATAAATACATTTAAAATTTGTATAAAATAAAAATATTTTAATAATCTGTCTAACCATGTGCATGAAAAGTGAAGTGTCCCAATTTTGTACCTGCCCAAACGATTGATTGTATTTGACTGAACTTCAGGACATTATAGAAATAATTTATATATTTATTTAGAACTATAAGACCACAACTCATTTACAAATAAATCTTTTGCCACATCAGAACAAACATAGTGAATAAATAAATATTTTAACATATCGTGTAAAAAGTTCCATTTACGAATTCCTCTTTTGTGACCGTAATTTTGAAAATTATCCGCGTACAATATTTCTGAAACCTACTACTGAGGACGAAATAATAAGCACTATAGGTTCTCTTAACAATACACAGGCTGTTGGGTTTGACTCTATATCAACCTTGATACTCAAACAATGTAGCCAAGAATTATCTACAGTACTGTGCTATCTTATAAATCTCTCCCTTAGTCAAGGTACCTTCCCGGACATTCTCAAATTTTCAATCGTAAAACCTATTTATAAAAAGGACTGTAAACTACAAATTAATAATAGACCATTGTTTCCATCTTATCAAAGATCTTTGAAAAAATTATGTACTCCCGGATCATTGATTTTTTAAACAAACAATGTCATAATAGAAGAACAGAATGTCTTTCAGAAGGAAAAATCTACGACGCTGGCTGCATTTTCCCTCATTCATTACATCACTAAAAATATTGTATATAAATATTGTATATAAAATATTGTATATATGAACGGCGTCGAGTTGCTATATTCTTTGATTGGAGTAAGGCCTTTGACGTAGTTTGTCATGACTTTCTACTTAAAAAATGCGAAAAGTATGGTATAAGAGGTCAGTCCTTAAAGTGGATAAAAAGTTATCTTAGCGATCGAAAGCAATGTGTTGAGACTACTCCATTAGACGATAGGTCGGTATGCAGATCATTTAGATCCTCACATTTCAGGGGTTCCACAAGGGAGTGTAATAGGACCTCTTCTGTTTCTTCTCTATATAAACGACATGCCAAAAGTAGTAAATCACAAGTGTATATTGTTTGCTGACGATATTTCATTAATTGTTTCAGACAAGACTGAACTGTTTGGGAATAATGTATATCGTGTATGTCATGATGTTACGGTATTTATAGTCAAATAATTTAATTTGTTGTAATTTAATTAGACACTAAGCTCATTTGCATGCCGCTGTGTCGGCGAAACATGTTGAACTTTAAATTATTTAACTTGCAACCTCTGTACCGTGTTTCTGCAAATAAATACTTACTTACTTACCTGTGTCTAATTTCATACGGCAAGTCCTACACATGCACATGACACGCACACTAGTACGTGTCAGTTTTGGTCTCGTCATAATTACTCTATAGCCGATCTATATACTAAATCTATGATTTGAGATTTCACTCGATCATGTCGACACATAGAGCAACGCGGACCCCCGGCGCTCCGGGCCGCGTTGCTCTATGTATCGACATGACACCGTGTCATTTTGATTGGTTGAGAGCATATATATCTATGGTTGAGAGATCGCCGTGATTGGCCGAAGGATTATTGCGACATCAGAATGTAACTCGCTAAATCGTATCGTCTCCCTTGTGATTGGTAGAGAAACCGACGCGTATGTCAAGAAAAATAGGTCAGGTGTCGATAACTTAGATAAGTAGGTACCTATATCATATTAATACTAAGAACAAAGTCAATCTTATTGCACACAGTACTCGTCTCTACAGAATTAGTAAATCCTTCATGGGGCAATATACGCTTCTTCAATAAATGTCCTGAAAATATCCATAACATGCCTAAAAAGAGGTGTCCACTGGCAAGTAACTTCCGCAATTTCTTGCAAAAGTCAATTGACAACTGTTTCCACTGACTGCAATTTCTCTATACGCAAGTCGCTTGCAGCGTAGATAGCCGACTATCCCAAGCAGAAGCAGAAATGCTCAGATATAAACTGCAAATACTCGGTCTCAGCGAAGTGCGCAGAAATGGATTCGGGGAACTGAGAACGTCGAGAGGCCTTACAGTTCTTTACTCTGGGAAGGAAGATGAAGAGGAGATCCGTGAAAACGGCGTGGGACTCCTCCTTTCTGATGCTGCGAAGAAGAGCCTTATGGACTGGAAACCTATCTCAGAGCGAATCATTACAGCTCGGTTCAACAGCAAAGCCCGCAAGATAACCGTCGTTCAGTGTTACGCGCCCACAAATTTGGCATCGGAGGAAGACAAAGACGATTTCTATAGTGCACTCAACCAAACTTTTAAGAACACCCGCAAACAGGACATAGTTATCGTCATGGGAGACCTGAATGCCAAGGTTGGCACAGATAACGACAGATAACGACGGCTGTCAAAGACACATGGGCAGACACGGGCTGGGAGTTCGGAACGAGAACGGGGAGAGATTTTTGGAGTTCTGTCAAGACAACGATCTCACCATCGGAGGTACTCTTTTTATCCACGGAGAACATCACTAGTACACCTAGAACTCGCCCGATGGTATAACCAAAAACCAAATAGACCACATTGCCGTCAGCTCCAAGTGGCGCTCATCGCTGCTCGATGTTCGCAACCGTCGTGGCGCGGATATCGACAGTGATCACCACCTAGTAGTAGCCGAGGTGCGGCTTAAAGTAGCCGTAGCTCGAACGACTAACGCGACCACCAAGGCAAGCAAACGGTTTGAGGTAAACAGACTACGGGATCCGGATATAGGCGACGCTTTCAGACTAGAGCTGCGGAATCGCTTCTCGGCACTTGAGACGGACTCTACTACTTCTGTCAACGCGGAGTGGAACCACATCAAAATGGCCTATGTAGAGACCAGCTCCGTCGTTCTTGGACACAAAACACATACACGCGAATACTGGATGTCACAGAGAACCTGGAACCTCATTAAAGATAGGTGCGAACTCCATCTTCAACTCCTGGCAACCAATGATACGGCAGTGCGTGAAGATCTGAGGCAGCAGTATAGACAGATACGCAGAAACATCTACCGCGGTACCCGTCACGATGACGAGTATGGGCGGATAGTGTGGCGGATTGCGCCCAACGTGCTGCTAACTCCGGTAATCTAAGAGAGATGTACAAGGCGACGAAGACCTTGGCCGGAAACAGGAACCAGAGGAAGAAGAAGCCCTTGAAGGACAAAGGAGGCCAGCTGATCGTGACATTAGAGGGACAGCTTCAACGCTGGCGGGAGCATTTCGAGGAGATCTTTCGAATCCCAAACGACCCCATCACTACGACACCTGCTGCCAGCTTGCCCGCACAAAGCCTCGACATTGACGTGTCTCCCTCCACTGAGAAGGAAGTAGTGAGAGCCATCCGATCACTCAAAATCGGCAAAGCCCCAGGAGTCGACCTCATCACAGCGGAAATGCTGAGAGCGGACGTGACTACAGCCGCGAACGCGCTGACACCCCTTTTGCGTAGCATTTGGTTAGCCGAAGAGTTACCCGACGACTGGAATAAAGGCCTTCTCATCACCGTGCCTAAGAAAGGAGACCTCAGTGAATGTGGCAATTGGAGAGGCATTACCTTGCTCTCGATCCCGTCTAAGGTGCTGTGCAAGATTATCCTAGACAGATTATCGAGGGCCGTTGAACCTCTTCTTCGCAAAGAACAAGCTGGTTTCCGACCCAACCGATCGTGTACGGACCAGATCAATACCTTGCGCATAATCTTAGAACAGGCATCAGAATGGCAGACGGAAATTTATTTGACCTTCGTGGACTTCGAAAAAGTCTTTGATACGCTGAGCTGGTGTTGCACCTGGGACCGATTGCGTGAAATTGAGGTCCCCGAGAAAATTACCAATATGATTAAGGCCATCTACGGGAAGTATTCCTGTAGAGTGACACACGACGGCCTCGTCTCGGAGGATATACCGGTACATGCGGGCGTACGACAGGGGTGTCTTCTCTCCCCTCTCCTATTTCTTGTTGTTCTCGATGGCATCATGAGCAATACAATATGTAACAAGCGTCGCGGCATAGAGTGGGATCTATCCAGCGTCTTGGAAGACCTGGATTATGCCGATGACCTATGCCTGCTGAGTCACACAAGAATCGACATGCAAGCCAAGCTGGACGACCTACAACGAGAGGCAAAGGGACTGAAAATCAACACCCGAAAGACCCAGGAAATGAGGTGCGGGGCGACAAGCTCTTTGCCGTTGCTCATTGGTACAGAGGCTGTGGAAAAGGTCCACAAATTCACTTACCTCGGTAGCGTAGTGTCGGAAACTGGAGGGACCGAAGAGGACATCGCTTCGAGAATCGCCAAGGCAAAAGCAACCTTCGCACAGCTGCGCCCTGTATGGCAATCACGGAAGCTGACTAGGAGAGTTAAGCTGAAGATTCCGGTCCAACGTGAAAACCGTGTTGCTGTACGGATGTGAGACGTGTAAGGTTACTAAGGACATCTCGCACCGGCTCCAGGTCTCCATCAACCGCTGTCTTCGCCGTATTCTTGTTGTTTACTGGCCCGAGAAAATCTCCAATATAGAACTGTGGGAACGCTGCAATGAGACCCCGATCGACCAGCAGATCAAACGCCGCAAGTGGAACTGGATCGGCCACACGCTCCGAAGGGACCCTAATCACATACCGAGGCAAGCCCTAGACTGGAATCCCCAAGGAAAGCGTAAGCGTGGCCGCTCAAAGCAAACCTGGCAGCGGACGATCATCGCAGAGGCGAAGAACATAGGGAAGACTTGGAGCGAATTAAAGCGTGAAGCTCAAGACCGAATGGGATGGCGGCGCATTGTGGAAGGCCTCTGCCCCATCTAGGGGACACAGGAATATAATGGAATAATGGAAGTCGCTTGCAGAAGTGTATAGAAGTTAACTTGCTGCAAGATCTTGCAGAACCGTTTCCAAACAAATTTCATTTAGCTTGAGCAAGGTGATGCTATGTTAAGAGCGGTCAAACAAGATGCCTAGCTGCAGAAAAATACGAACTGCGTCTATAGTGTTATTGTTAAAACATAAAAATAAGAAACGTAAAATGTGGATACGAGATTGGATATTGAGGCTTGATGATTTCGGTCTTCAAAGCAAATTATTAAGAGAACTCCAAAGTGACGATCCCGTACAATTATGTCGTCGTTTAATGACAACGGGAAAATAAAATTTGTGCAGCGCCCTCAGCGCCCGGTGGCACCAACAGCCTTCTAGAACTTTATTTCTATATTGAATAATACCGATGAGTATTCTAGAAGGTCTGGTGCCACCTATTGCCAGTTGGCTCTGTTAAAGTATTTAACAAACATTTAATAATAATAATAAATATTTACAACACCCACACAACGTCATCTAGTCCCAAACTAAGCGATAGCTTGTACTATGGGTACTAGAATAACGAATATATACACATATTACTTTTTTTGTAAATACATAAGTACATATTATACATAATAAACACCCAGGCACAGTACAAATATTTATGTTCATCACAAAAACATTTGTCCTGAGTGATTGTGGGAATCACTCGCATAAAAGTGAAGACAATATTAACTTTTCTCTAAAAACTTCAAACTTTATTGTGTGAACAAAATAAAGACGCAAGTGCTTACTGGAAGTTCAAAATAACCGTATACACGTGCGGCTTGCAGCAAGTTCGGCAAGTCACTAAAACTTGCAGAAGTCCACTTGCGCGAGCGTTTACTCGTTGCAAGTCACTTGCGCAAGTCAACTTCCGCAAATTTTATTGCTAGTGGACACTTCGCTTAAGAGATAAGTTTAAGAAAGCTGTACAAGTCAGACTAGTAGTACAGTCAAAGAACATACAGTCGGCAATCGAAGACGTCTAGACAGAGCAATCGTGAGGTGCGGTGCGGGGTGAGACGCGGGCGGGGCGCTCCCGAACGGCCGAACATTTACGCTCACTCGTTCGGGAGCACTACGTGTGCGTTTACAAACTGCGGGTCGACTATCATTTAAAATAAGGAATTGAAGTTTCATCAGGTTCCACGTACACAGGAAAGGTAAGAGAAATCTATTTTGCGTACTATTTCAATTTTGAAATTTTTAATGTTATGGTAACTCATGCTACTTTTTGAGAATATGCAAGATGTCCGCCGCGTACCTTACATTTTTTTAAATATGGGTTTTCTCGAATTTTGTTATTTATATTTTTATGGGTGCTAGTCGCAAATTCTGTTATTTTTTAAATCCAAAATGGTAGTTCCGTAATTTGTGCAATTTTTCAGCATGGGTGTCGATTAAGGGGTTATAAAGAGTGCTTCGTTAGAATTTGGTTTCTTTTTTTAATTCCAAGAAACTTTTCAACATGGGTATCAATTATGGGATTTTTATGGGTGCTTCGTTAGAATTTAGTTTTTTTTCTTCCAAGATGGCTGCCGCGTACTATGTATAATTTTTCAACATTGGTGTCGATTATGGGGTTTTTAAGGGTACTTCGTTCTAAGTTAGTTTTTTTAAATTCCATGATGGCTGCCGCGTACTTTGTGTAATTTAAACACAAAGTGAAAAATGTGAAATCGAAAATAACAGAAGAAGTCACCCAGAGACGTTAAGTACGCACCTCTCTCTCTTGCCCTTACACAATATACGAAACGTAACTCTCTCTTTCTATTTTCACTAACATATATCTCCCTCTCAACTGCCGTGAGAGCGAGTAGGTATGAAAGAGAGTATTGGTGTAAAGATGCGAAAGGGAATGCTCTGATGGTTCGTACATGTGGAAAGAATGCCGGACGAGCGACTGGCTAAGAAGATATACAATGCGAAAGTGGAAGGATGTAGGTACAGGAGGAGACCGAGACTCACCTACCTAGACCAAATCGGTCATGTATTGAAGGAAGGTGGAGTCAGGAGTCTCCGAAACCGGCGAGCGTGTATGAAGAGAGTTATGAATGTTGAGGAAGCGAGAGATGTATGCAAGAATAGAGCCTCTTGGCACTCTGTTCTCTCTGCCTACCCCGAAAGAGAAATGGCGTGATGATAAGTAATTAAGTAACTTCCGTCCGCCTCACCCGATCAGCACTTCGTAACGTGCACGTCACGCATTCACCAGCTTACTCCCCAAGTAAAGCGTACGTAAAGAAGTATTTACTTCAAAAAGTGGCTCATGAGCTTCTTGCCGGGTTCTTCTCATGAAGCCTTACTACGGAATCCGGCAGTTTATGGCGATTGCAACCGCGACATTGCGGATGCACTTGCTTTGGTTATTAGTAGCTTTGACGATTCTAAGTGCTATATAATAAGCCTATGAAATAAAGATATTTTTTGAATTTGAACCATCCTCTTTTTCAGGATGAAAAGTAGCTTCTGTCCTTCTCTGAGCTCCAGATCATATGCATGCAAATTTTCATGAATAATCAATTTTCATTGTTTCTTTTTCACACTGTAAATACTGAACCGATCATGGTTTAGTATTTACAGCGTGAAAAAGAAACAAACTCACTTTCGCATTTATAATATTAATAAGGAGTGTCTAGGATTACAAGCAGCATATCCCAAAGTATTCGAATAAAACTAAGATAGCAAGACAATGTGTAATTCTGGTTACTTTTTATGTTGAGATGGTGTATGTGGAGGTTCAGGGGCCTTTACTCAATAAACCCGCTGTGTGCCGTCTCTCCGCCTGTATTGGCAGACCATTGGAACTGTGTGACATTACTTCAGTAGTTATTTGGCTGCTCGCTATCCTAACTACTTGCATTAAATATATTTTTTCTATTAATATAGATAATATTTCAACTGATGTAAAAACTAAAAATATAATAACTCAAAATAATAAACAATAAATATGTAACACTTTAATACACATGTCGTCTATACAACAGCGAATTTAAGTTATTATAGTTACATTTTTATTATGATTTTATAACTTTAGATAAAAAGAAATTTTACATATACATTTTTGAACGTGTTCCCTTCACCTTTTCTATAAGTATTAAAAACAAGCCAGTTTTGCAGGACTAATATAATCACAATATGGTATAGATACAATCATGTTAATATTGACTACCTAAAATATATATTATGAATAAAAAAAAAAAGGTTGAACACATTTTCCACCTGTATTTCTTGACTAAGACGACTATAATGATAACAACAGATTCTCTTCGTTTCAATACTAAAAAGAGTGATAATTAGACAATTTACTAGATTTTAAAATATGCATTAGTACATACACATAGCTTTATATAGTTTTATTATATTATTATTATTATTATGTAGAAAGGATTTGCCGTGCGTTAATTTAAAAAAAATAACCATTTGATTTTTTTTAGTTAGAGTATGGGTCCACGGGTGGTTCAGATTCACAGTTGAGCTCGGTGGATACCGCTGCTATCGACTTATCGAGTACTAGGTTTTGTATTATCACTTTTTTACGGCCATTCATTTTAATTTTTTTATGCATATCAGACTATACTGGGTATTACTGATATCATACCGATAACTCCA
Source organism: Leucoma salicis (assembly GCA_948253155.1). Lineage (NCBI taxonomy): Eukaryota > Metazoa > Arthropoda > Insecta > Lepidoptera > Erebidae > Leucoma > Leucoma salicis. The sequence goes on from OX411812.1 coordinate 5,356,609, forward strand.
GGCAAAGATGTCACCAAATAATTGTAATAGTTTGTTTGTTTTGTCGACAACGACGGGTTACAAAGTTAGCAATTGTTTTAGCCGCCATCGAATCATTAACAACGCGACTAAAAATCTGCCGACGGTTGCAATGTTTCAAGGCTGGATTTCATCTAGCATTTAATTGAAATAAACGGAAAAGAAATTGCATTCATGAAAAGACCGATGCAAATTTTCCCCACCCGGGGGAACAGAAATGAGTACTGAACCCGTGGTATCAATTATCGGTACGATGTCATTTACACCCTGTATAACTACATAATTTCATCCCAAACCCGTATCGTCGACAATTCAAATATCGAGAAACCTGGGACCGCTAGTAGCAGATAACGTTCGTGTAAGACGACGTCTGCTGGTTCAGCCAATAATATGCACATAACAAAATAATTTTATAAAAAAAATCTTCAAAATAAAATTACATTTGAATTTTGTTGGTATTACTGGATTCCACTGACTAAGACATCGTTCTGGCTATCACTAAGACGATAATAATAAATTAAGAGATCAAAATGGCGCCAATGTTGGAACAATTTGTTTGCTTCATTATAATATTTCCAGTCATTGTGACAAAAAGTCCATAAGCTAGAGCTCCCTGGCTACTTTAATACTAGAAAATACACAGAGGTGCCACAGACAGTCTTGAAGTGTCATGATCGCTCCATTATGGAATATATATAATCCAATTGAATTTTACAACGTTTTATAACATTTCTTGTTTTAATTAGTTATATTTTATAGTCCTTTAATTTGCTTAATAAAATAGAAATGAGAATAGAAGAATAGTTGTTTTACAAAATAAATAACAGCATTTGACCATTGAAAAAAAAAACACGGAAATCAGGCTAGCCACTATTTAAAATTGAAACGACAAAGGCAAGTTTAACATCAAAGTGAACATTGAAAATAATCTGGTAACAATACTATAATCAACAGTCCTATTTATATAGTTTTATCCTGGCAACACATAGACATTTCTGTGATATACCCTAATCTATGATTATATTTATATGCCCATTAAAATATCTTTATTGGGATATTTCAAATATTTTCCATGTCAATTAACAGATATGACAATTTTTTTCATAATTTTTTGTTTATATGCAGTTTTTAATATAGTTTATATATTACTATTATATTTGTAATACATTAATTTACAACATGTATATGAAATAAGAAGGCAAGGTTTTCCTCCAAACATAACACAAATTAAATACGGGTAAAGAATCTCCATAGCTTAAATTTTACTAGCTAGCTGTTGCTCGCGACTTCCTCCATGTGGATTTCAGAATTGGATATCTATAATATTAAGATTTCATTTTATGGTAGATCTCTATGCTAATTACGTATTTTCCAGGATAAAAGGTGTTCTATGTATTAGTCAAGGCATTGATCTAATAAAAATGGACGCCCGACGTCGTTCAGTACAAATTTCAGGAAAAAAGTGACTCTAGTCTTTAGTCTATATTAATACACCCAAACTTCAACATTCTAATTTGAAATCTTGTACCATTATCTTTATATCTTCATTATAATAGTGCTGAGTTTTCTTTGCAAAAATTTATTAGCTTATGTAGCTTCTACCAATTAAAGGCCGCACCATGATGACTTTATGCATATATATTACTTTTTTTTGTATATACTTACAATAATAGATAGAAAACACCCAGACGCAGTACAAATATTTGTGTTCATCACACAAATAATTGTCCTGAGTGGAAATCGAACCCACGACGCCGTACACGTAAGTGGGTTACATTACCGACTACGCCACGAGGCGTATTATGTGTTGATGATTTAGTTTTACAAATATTCAAAATTTAAAACAAATTCTGTTTTTAAGCAAAATAATTTCAAAATAATACATGCCAATGATAAAACAAGTTTACTTACTGAAAATATTCTTTTTTCACCTTATTTGTGAAGTTTTTACGCATTTTCGCATAAAATACAGTACGGCATATGGCACGTATAGTCGAAAACTATCGACCTAACGAGAATGACGCGCGATTGTTTCTCTTTTGGCGTTTTCTTTATCTTTTGGATAGGTTAGTTTTGAGCGCGAACATGAGTTCCTTTTTGGTATGTCAATGAGTCCAGGTAATAAGCTATCTGTGTATCAAATATCATCCAAATCTGTTTCCGCAAGTTTAGTAACAACCGTTCAAACATTTCTGCCATTTTCTAAAGTTTTGTCTGGCTGTCTGTTAGTCATTTTATAACCCAAGAACAGCTGGACTGATCTTAATGAAAATTTGTGTGTAGAAAGAACACGCCATCGCATCGGATACATAATAGGCTGTATATAAATATCATAGTCCAAGATGGTCATCAGACTTTACTTTTTCAGCTAACTAACATTTTTTTGGGATTAAGTAGTGATATATGAACATAGGCCTATACTACCCCTCTACTAATCTAGACCGATAGCCAATGTCCACTAATGAGGTGTTAGTATTAAAGTAAAAAAGATGGTAAAGATTAAATAATATTTTTAATTTATGTAAATACTTTTCGTAAGCAACCAGACCAATCATAAAGGCCAAACTTGCGGATATTTGGTTGCTACCATTTATCTTGCTGGCCTTTACAGTCAGTGTAATTTTAATTTTGTTTGGGAGAAGGTATGCATATGTTTGAAGTACATTACCTTTCTTTTCACTGAATAGATAACTTTGTATATTTTTTCAATACGGGAAGGACGGAGTAAGGACGAGTAGTACGACATAGCATTCAAACTAAAAAAAAATTGGAGGGGTTAATCTGATCGATGAGATTTTAGGTATAAGAACATTCGGATTTAGGAATCTTAAAACGTGTTTCAGTAACTTACGAAATCAGAGTATCTCAGGGCGTAAAATAGGGACTTGAATTTAAAACATAAAAAAAAACTATTGCTGATGAAGTCGCGGGCAACTGCTAGTGTTTATATGTTTCCCATGTATTTCCAATCCAATAGTGTGGACATAATTAAGTTATAATACAAAAATGTACACCCAGTGCATGATAATTGCATGAATGTATCCACTCATATAAAAAAAATTTAACAGTTTCTTTCATTATATCAAGGTATTCAAATTTCTAAACTTAGAATGTAATATTTAAATTCAATGTCTGCTTTTATTGATTAATCTTCCATCACACATGCGGGCTAATATTAATCAATATTAATAATTTATTTAATCAACAAAATAGCTGACTTTATTTTTATTTAAAAACTTGAAGTCGCGGATAACTGCTAGTGTTTATATGTTTCCCATTAATTTCCAATCCAATAGCTAAGTAGACATAATTAAGTTATAATACAAAAATGTACACCCAGTCCAGGTGCCGTGTGGGGCCGGCTTTAGAATTGTCCCACCCCCTCTACCCACGGGAGTCGTAAGAGCCGAATAAGGGAATACCGGGGTAGTGGGCAGCAGCACTCCCTCGAGTATTAACAACATCCACTGCGATGGCCAACCCGCCTGCCAAGCGTGGCGATTACGGCATTATCCCCCATGACGGGACCGCTCGCTGTGGCATTCTCTTGGGGAGGCCTATGTCCAGCTGTGGACGTTTATAGGCTGATGGATGGATGGATAGACACCCAGTGCATGATAATTGCATTGGATACATCCAATCACATATAAAAAAATAACAGTTTTTTTCATTATTTCAAGGTATTCAAATTTCTTAAATGAACTTAGAATGTAAGATTTAAATTCAATGGCTGCTGTTATTGATTAATCTTCCATCACACAATGCGGGCTAATATTAATCAATATTTTATTTAATCAACAAAATAGCTGTCTTTATTTTTATTTAAAAACTATTAACCCATGCGCACTGGAACAAAACAAAAGCGGTAATTCCACCTATCTATCATCTATGTTGTATTGAACTGGCAACCCTATTGATTTGAGATTACACAGGCGGAATAATAATACGTACAAACTGCGATGTAAACTATATACATCAGGTGGTAAATTATTTAATTGGAGTCTTATTAATATTGATACGTACTACAAATGGGTCGCATATTATTAGTCTAAGATTAGATAATGCCAATAAATTAGACTTCATTAATGGTATCGTAAATATCTTTAGGAAGATTACCTTGAGGGATCTATCAATAAATTATTTGTGAATGTGGTAAAAGAGAGCTTTACTGCGAGCGGGATTCGAACCTGCGTCCCTTTCAATCCAGGGAAGTGCTCTTTTTCCATTTTCCCAAATTATTTGTTCCTTCAGACATTCACGAAAACAAAATTAAATATATTGGTGGATGAGTTTTCAAATATCTATGCACTGAGTATATCAGGTTACTGTTTGAGCTAATCGCGCTAGTTGTCGGGTGGGTTGTCGAAGTAGTCGATCTTCTCCGGAGGAGGTGGCTGCGGCGGAGCTTTCGGTTGACTGCGAGCGGCCCAAGCGTTCGTCGACGTGAGAGTGGCCCAGCTGCCTAATGTTCTGAATATAATTAAGGAACTAAGATAATTGCGCGTGGTTTCCGGTTTCCATAATACATTGTTATTTACATTATATAATATAATAAAATTAATATATTCAACTTTTACTATCTGAAAGTTTCGTTCATATATATCGTTTTCATTAAAATATTTCAATTTTGATGGAGGTTTAAGGAGTTCAGAACCCCTGAACCCCTGCTCATCTGTTTTTTTTTAAAATAGATATTAGAGAGGTTAAATACAAATTATCTGGCGGCGATCGACGCTAGAAATAAACACTCATGGCGGCACCGCGACTGCGCTACACACACGGCGCGTCACTAGTGTTACACTCACTTGTGGGGCGGGGCGGCGGCAGGCGGCGGCCCGCCTCGCGCGTCAGCACTTCCAGCACGCTCATGGCGGCACCGCGACTGTGTTACACGGCGCGTCACTAGTGTTACACTCACTTGTGGGGCGGGGCGGCGGCAGGCGGCGGCCCGCCTCGCGCGTCAGCACTTCCAGCACGCTCATGGCGGCACCGCGACTGTGTTACACGGCGCGTCACTAGTGTTACACTCACTTGTGGGGCGGGGCGGCGGCAGGCGGCGGCCCGCCTCGCGCGCCAGCACTTCCAGCACGCTCATGGCGGCACCGCGACTGTGTTACACGGCGCGTCACTAGTGTTACACTCACTTGTGGGGCGGGGCGGCGGCAGGCGGCGGCCCGCCTCGCGCGCCAGCACTTCCAGCACGCTCATGGCGGCACCGCGACTGTGTTACACGGCGCGTCACTAGTGTTACACTCACTTGTGGGGCGGGGCGGCGGCAGGCGGCGGCGCGCGCAGCACGGGCCCGGGCACGCGGCGCCGGCCCGCCTCGCGCGCCAGCACTTCCAGCACGCTCATGGCGGCACCGCGACTGTGTTACACGGCGCGTCACTAGTGTTACACTCACTTGTGGGGCGGGGCGGCGGCAGGCGGCGGCCCGCCTCGCGCGCCAGCACTTCCAGCACGCTCATGGCGGCACCGCGACTGTGTTACACGGCGCGTCACTAGTGTTACACTCACTTGTGGGGCGGGGCGGCGGCAGGCGGCGGCCCGCCTCGCGCGCCAGCACTTCCAGCACGCTCATGGCGGCACCGCGACTGTGTTACACGGCGCGTCACTAGTGTTACACTCACTTGTGGGGCGGGGCGGCGGCAGGCGGCGGCCCGCCTCGCGCGCCAGCACTTCCAGCACGCTCATGGCGGCACCGCGACTGTGTTACACGGCGCGTCACTAGTGTTACACTCACTTGTGGGGCGGGGCGGCGGCAGGCGGCGGCGCGCGCAGCACGGGCCCGGGCACGCGGCGCCGGCCCGCCTCGCGCGCCAGCACTTCCAGCACGCTCATGGCGGCACCGCGACTGTGTTACACGGCGCGTCACTAGTGTTACACTCACTTGTGGGGCGGGGCGGCGGCAGGCGGCGGCGCGCGCAGCACGGGCCCGGGCACGCGGCGCCGGCCCGCCTCGCGCGCCAGCACTTCCAGCACGCTCATGGCGGCACCGCGACTGTGTTACACGGCGCGTCACTAGTGTTACACTCACTTGTGGGGCGGGGCGGCGGCAGGCGGCGGCGCGCGCAGCACGGGCCCGGGCACGCGGCGCCGGCCCGCCTCGCGCGCCAGCACTTCCAGCACGCTCATGGCGGCACCGCGACTGTGTTACACGGCGCGTCACTAGTGTTACACTCACTTGTGGGGCGGGGCGGCGGCAGGCGGCGGCCCGCCTCGCGCGCCAGCACTTCCAGCACGCTCATGGCGGCACCGCGACTGTGTTACACGGCGCGTCACTAGTGTTACACTCACTTGTGGGGCGGGGCGGCGGCAGGCGGCGGCGCGCGCAGCACGGGCCCGGGCACGCGGCGCCGGCCCGCCTCGCGCGCCAGCACTTCCAGCACGCTCATGGCCGGCAGCCACGACTGTACATACACGGTAACGTCACTAATGTTGTGTGCGACACTCAAATATTTGTCTATCTGCTAATGTACTTTGAATGTGTTCATTTTATGGATTGCTAAGCCCTCAAAGTAAATTACAATATGTATAACATTCTGTTATGATAATCATTTATGAATTAAAAGTAACTATTTTCATTAGCGTAATTAATGATTACTTAGTCGAGTCGTTTACAGAAGCACCTATAGTCTACGCTTCAAATAATAGTTAAAGCGATATAATATGTTTTTTTTTGTATGAAATCAGCAATGTTCATTATAGTTGTCAAAAAATAAAAACACGTTTTGACATTTGAGAAAAACCCTAGAATGTAAATTGGAATGAAAATGAAAGAAACAATAAAATAATAATTAATTACATTAAAAAATACATAAATTTTTTGGCGTATTAAATAATATGATAATATCCTGTATTGCTGATGCTGAGACTGTTCAGTCGGATTTGACGCGCCTAGATGAATATTGTGTACGAAATAAACTAGACCTTAATCCCCAAAAATGCTGTGTTGTTTCGTACACTCGTAAACTGTGATGAAGATGTGTACACACAATTTTTTTTTCGTATGATGCTTTATTGCTGAGTTATGAGCTTTTAACAACTTACTAAGAATGATGTCATGAATTTTTGGAAGCTTATTATCTGTATCAATTATATTGTAAAAAAAACTAATAAGTATTGTTTCTTATACTTAAAAAGTTAAGTTTTTAATTTTTTTGTCGAATTCTAAATTTGAAATTTTTTTTTTACGTATAGTAAACCGGAAGAACCGGAAGTATGAATTTCAAATCAATGTTTGAATAACTTCGACACTTTTTTTATAAATATTTTAACCTTGAATTAAAGCTTTACACTTACTTATTCTTCACAAAAAAGAAAAAAAAACGTGATCGCCAATAGTTTAAGACTTAGAGCATATCGAGTACATACACATAGCTATGAGCAGAATAGGTTTGGTGTATAGGTCAATTTTGTCAACCTATTTTACTACAAACAAGATTTTAAGAAATAAGCACAGTTACACTTCCATGCCATCGCTCATGGAAAAGGGCCATGTGATGGTATGGGGGGACACTTTAAGCATTTGGCAACTCGTGCAAGTTTACCGTCTACCAATAAGGCTATCAATACACCTATAAGATTATATGAATGGGCCCAGTCATCATTGACTGAGACTTCTATTTACTACTGCTCGAAGGAAAGTATTCAACAAGAGCAAGATTTTCTACGAGACCGTTTTGTGTTTTGTTTTGTAGTAATTCCGTACAAAATTTAATAATCCATAAGATTGTTGCTTACTGAGTTTTCTGGCCGGATCATTCTCAGTCAGGCCGCGTTCCGATCCGGTGGTAGCTTTTTAGTCTTAGCTTTTGGGCAAAATCAATATATTTAATAATTTAAACCAATAACCAAGATTGTCTTCTTACTGGTAGTAATTGGTAGTTTGTAATAGAATTTTTGAGCACTAAATAAAAACAAAATTTTATAGTTTCAAGAGGAGTATTATACTGATTTTAATATACTAACTTAAAGTCTCATACATTGTAAGCATAAAAAAATTGAAGTAGATAATTTCACTGTGTTTCTAAACGAATATTAGGTGGGTTAAAATAAATAAACCAAAATTTTTGTAAAATCATAAATACTGTGGGTAGATGAAACCGTTGAAATAAGATATCAGCCTTGGAAGTCTATCATCTAAGTCCACCCGTGATCATGAATGCTGTAAAGTATTCGAAACGTCGGGATAGTATAAAAATCAAGTAAATGCGATAGATTCCGTAAACGTAGTTTTATTTCAAAATCGTTTATTTTTATATTGTTGCATGTTAGAATGAAGGAATAAAATATTAATAGCGAAGTATTTTAGCATGTTAGCGCATAAACCCGATTGCTTAGAATGTGCTCATAGTTATGTGTATGTACTCTATATGCTCTAAGTCTTAAACTATTGGCGATTACGTTTTAATTTTTTTTGTGAAGAATAAGTAAATTTAAGGCTTTAATTCTAGGCTAAAATATTTAGAAAAAAAAAGTGTCGAAGTTACTTAAACATCGATTTGAAATTTTTACTTCCGGTTTACTATACGTAAAAAAAATCAAATTTAGAATTCGATAAAAAATTAAAAACTTCTAATAAGAGACAATACTTTTTAGTTTTTTTTTTACAAATTAATTGATACAGATAATAAGCATCCAAACATTCATGACTTCATTATTAGTATTTTTTTTTTCTCTTTATTTTTCATTATTAGTAAATTTTTAAAAGCTCAAACTCGGCAATAAAGCATCATACGAAAAAAAATTTGTGTGTACACATGCATATCTACAAACTGCCTTACTAATAAACGTTGCATAACCTATGAATAGTTATTCAGTGTTTTGTCTTTGTCACTAATATGATAGTTTGACGTTGAAAGAACAGAACAAAACACTGAAGAACTATTCGGAGCTTATACAATGTTTATTAGTAAGGAGGTAGAAGTATAACTGACCCGATTATAAACAAAATACACGACCTCATTTTTTTTTTGGATGTCCGCTTGACGTGAAATGCCCCATTGATTTTTTATTGCGTATGGTGGTAGACGAGCCACGGCCCACCTGATGGTAAATGGTAACCATCACTCATGTACTCAACTATACCGAGAGTATTGTCAAGCCGCTGCTCACCATTTCATTTCAGAGATATCAAATTAAAGAATTGTGCTTCATGGCGGGTCACACGGGAGATGATACTAACCCGCTCAGGCCCAATAGCAAGTGAGTACTCCCACTTGATACCCAGCCTTGCCACCAGTAATGCAATGGGTGGTAATTGCTTACTTCCCTTATGCCCGGTTCCTATAATAATAAAACGGGTCGCTTTACTTACGATCGGTAGATATTTTACCAGGCGTAAGTATAATCTGTTCCTATAAAATACGAGTCGTAAGTGAATTAACCGACAGTTTGCAACTAACGGATGGGAGGGTTTTCAGTTACGATCCGTATCAAAAATCTATGGAAACGAAGATTACTTTCTAACATTTACGCGAATTTTACACATTTTGAAATAAAACTACGTTTATGGAATCTATCGCGTTTACTTGATTTTTATACTATCCCAACGTTTCGAATACTTTACAGCATTGAATCTAAGGCAAAAGCAGCGGCAAGGAAGCTTGGCGTACTTGCGAAAGCGCGGCAGTACTTTACGTCGAGTACGAGACTTTACTTCGAGTAGTATTTTCTGGTTATACGCATTACTCTTTTGAGTTGTCGCGTTTGAACTGATGCTAAATATCATCTATCCATCTAGGATTCAATGTAGAAGCATGCGAAAAGATTAATTGGTGATCCCAAGCTAGTTGAAACAAAACTTCACAACCTTGAACACAGGGTTTAAGTAGCATACTGTGAAGCTGTATACTATAGGATGCACTTTGGAGAGTGTGCGCAGTAATTGTAAGGATTTAATACCACCAACCCATTTCCACGATCCATATGTTGAAGAAATCCCATCTTTTCGAATTAAACTATTCGCATTATCTTTCATAATACGCCAGAAATGAAATAAGTTGCTAGCTACGGTATTCCCATCCGATTACAATGTGGATGTCTTAAGGCTAGAGTAAATAGGTTTTAACTTAGCTACCATCCTTGACTATATTTTTACTTACCCTCAGGAGGGTTAGTCAAGCGCTCGCTTAGAACAAGATAAAACAATTCAAAATCGATCAGTAATGACTGCTACATTGTACGTGGTATTGTTACTTCCATGATCTTTATATATGGGCCATAGATTATAGAAAGAGAATCCTGTGACTATGGTTGTTGACATAATTATGATTGTTATTCATATTGACAGTAGTATTTAGCGCGTTAGCGTTTCGTTTAGATATAGGCATTAAATAGTAATAATGTTTAACATAAATTATTAAGGTCTAAATTGTGTCTAAACTATTTAATTGTTAATAAACTGTAATTTAGTTATTTGTATTAAAGTTTTGTATATAAATAACTATATTTGTTTTTAAAACACGCCGTTTTTTGTGAACATCATTTGAAACGATTGATGTAATAATGAAACGCAAAGAGGGTCATCGGTATACTCAACTGACAGTTCTTCGTTACTGCTAGACATGATAATAATGTTGTGAAACACCTGTGAAGCCTCGGTATCGGTATCTTGAAAACTTCTGATAGCTGTTATACAATGACGATTCGTAGAATATAGGAACCGGGCATTAGTTGCCTTGTACGACACCCGTGGGAATGAATAGGGTGGTGACACTTGTATTCTTAGTACGTTATCACACGGACACATTTTTCATACATGTACATGAGGGTATTTCTGATTAAGCGTTTCTTGAGAACGTCTCTATTTGGTCGGAGAATGTTCAGCGAGGTCTTCCCCTCCCAACTGCATCACTCACATTCGCCATATAATCCTTTTTTAGTAACTTTTAAAGATTCGCGAGTTGTATACATATTTAATGTAATATAAACGGTTCTTTTTTCGCGTATAAATTAGGTGAAATTATTAACTACCTTTTACCCGACATTTCAACTGCGTTGCAACAGCCGTGGTCACGGGACCTATCTATATATATATAAGCGATTTACCACTCACTGACTCATCACGATATCTCCGAAACCATACGTTCGATTGACTTGAAATGTTGCATAGATGCTCCTTTCATGACGTAGACGCCCACTAAGAAAGGATTTTACGAAACTCCCATCCAGAATATATATTTTTATCTGCTATCGTATTCAGACTTCTACACTGATTATCACAATAACACACGTCATCCGTTGCTATGGTAACCATTGATGTCGTTATTAAAGTACAAAAACATCATGCTAAAAGTTGGTTTTTAACAATATAATTTTATTAAACACTAAGTGAAAAATGTGAAATCAAAAATAACAGTCACGAGCACGATTTGAACCTGCTTCTCCTGGATACTGTCCAGATGCTTTGCCAATTCAGCAATCGTGACAATTGCTCCTGACTGCTAATTTCAATAACACATTCATTCTTAACGTCTTGGGTGACGCCTGCGCCATCTGTCGGAAGTATTTTCATACATTATACCGACCAGGTAAACTTAATTTTATAATTAAGATTTTTTACCAAATAATGACGCAGCCCTAGAAAAAGCATCTGGACGGTATCCAGGAGATGCAGGTTCAAATCCTGCTCGTGACTGTTATTTTCGATTTCACATTTTTCACTTTGTGTTTAATGTATATGCCTAAGTATGTCAAATGCTAAAAAAGTATATAAAAATATCTAGATAATAATATCGCTATTAAAAAATAGAGGTCGGCAGTAGAAGGGTGAAAATTTTGAGTTGTACGTATTTTTTAATACACATTCATAAAAAAAATCTCCAAAAAATAAATATTTTTTTGGGGTGGACCACCCTTATCACATATGAAAAATAGTTTACATCCTATTCTCAGACCTACTGAATATGCATACAAAATTTCATTAGAATCGGTCAAGCCGTTTCGGAGTAGTATGGCGACAAACTGTGACACGAGAATTTTATATATTAGATAACAACTTTTAACTGCGTGCGTGAGCTTAATGACACTATTCAGAAAGAACGAGAGAAAAAGAGACAGTCAATGAGTTTTTCAAGAGATTTTGGTATCATTAGGCACATTGATACGTTGCGGAAAACAATACTAAACGAAATGAGTGCAGGAAAGCGTAATCTGCACTTATTTATAGTGAATACTTTTAGTGCCTAATTGTGGATCTTCTCTGTTTTATACATCAACTGCCTCTATGGTGCAGCGGTAGTGTGAGCGACAGCTGATCATGAGGTCTCGGGTTCGATTCCTGGGTAGGGCAGTGTTATTGAGCTTTTTCGTAAAAATAAAAATTCTCAGTAGCCACCCGGAGTTCGAAATGTGCCCGGAAGACGGCAATAGGCTTGCCCTCTATTACGTGGGACTTAAACAAAGCTGGCGAACCGTGGGTGTGTAATACACCTCTGCCTACCCCTTCGGGGAATACAGGTGTGATGCTATGTTTTTGTTTATACATTAATGTTTATAACACATAATTATACTAGGCTGTACGGCTTGATAGTGAGTAAGACGGTAACTTTGCCACCCCCTGAGTGGTTGGCGTGGTAGCCTATAGACCAAAGGCAACCTTCGCGAGTAATCCACCCTCAAGAAAAGCTATGTCCTATGGCTTTTAAGAATGAGGAATGATGAAGAGGAATGATGATATAGAGGAGATGAGACCACTTGGTCAGTTAAAATAATAGGAAGGGAAAGAGGGGGTGATTTGGTAGGTTTCTAATTTAGAGATAGAAACACACATATTTAGACTTTTTTGAATTAAGAATGTTAAATTTTATTTTATATTTGATATAGGATACACATACATTTCAATGGTTTTATAAAATCGCGAGTTAAAATGGGGGTCGAATTTAGGAAGTAAATCTTTAACGCTGACGAAGTCGCGGGTATCAGCTAGTATATATATAATCCTTTTTGGCCTGTCGTCTTTTATCCATCTTCTCTGCGTGCCGAAACCATCTAAACAGTCCATTCTCGATATCTGTCGCTATATCTTCTTTTACACCACATGCGTAATGCACGTCTCTTTAAATGAAATTAATAATTTACCTTCTCTTTATCAGCAGTAGCGACCACATTCCTGTTGGGCTCGGCGTCATACGCGACGCTCTCACAGCCAAAATGTTCGCAGAGCTCGTGAATGAACTGACGCTTCTGCCAGTTCATTGAAGGGAATGAATGCGCCCGAGTCTTCTGTTTCGACTAGGCAAAGTAAAATATGACGGTTATTAGAAACTACATTGTATGTTTACTTTGTTTAATATATAAATGATATTCATATACTTTTGTCAGTGGCAGTAGATTTGTTCGTGAGGAAAAAATAATATTACCCATACATTTTCAGCCTTCAAACGCTATCCATGAAACAATACTATGTGTTTTGAAAATAAATATGTACTATATTGCGACATTTGAGATGGTAATCAGCAACTCGCCAAGAAGGTACCGCCCGACTTATTGTCGAATGGACACGTTCGACAACAAGTAAGGCGGCGGTGGCCCGCACGTGCTCGCTGTAGCGAGGCGCCAACTCGGCCAACACGTTCGACAACAAGTCGGGCGGTACCTTCTTGGCGAGCTGCACGAGCTCGGCGAGGCGGTCGTGTATCTGCTGCGCGAAGGCGGGCTCCCTGGCGGCGGTGGCCCGCACGTGCTCGCTGTAGCGCGGCGCCAACTCGGCCAACACGTTCGACAACAAGTCGGACGGTACCTTCTTGGCGAGCTGCACGAGCTCGGTGAGGCGGTCGTGTATCTGCTGCGCGAAGGCGGGCTCCCTGGCGGCGGTGGCCCGCACGTGCTCGCTGTAGCGCGGCGCCAACTCGGCCAACACGTTCGACAACAAGTCGGGCGGTACCTTCTTGGCGAGCTGCACGAGCTCGGTGAGGCGGTCGTGTATCTGCTGCGCGAAGGCGGGCTCCCTGGCGGCGGTGGCCCGCACGTGCTCGCTGTAGCGCGGCGCCAACTCGGCCAACACGTTCGACAACAAGTCGGGCGGTACCTTCTTGGCGAGCTGCACGAGCTCGGTGAGGCGGTCGTGTATCTGCTGCGCGAAGGCGGGCTCCCTGGCGGCGGTGGCCCGCACGTGCTCGCTGTAGCGCGGCGCCAACTCGGCCAACACGTTCGACAACAAGTCGGGCGGTACCTTCTTGGCGAGCTGCACGAGCTCGGCGAGGCGGTCGTGTATCTGCTGCGCGAAGGCGGGCTCCCTGGCGGCGGTGGCCCGCACGTGCTCGCTGTAGCGCGGCGCCAACTCGGCCAACACGTTCGACAACAAGTCGGACGGTACCTTCTTGGCGAGCTGCACGAGCTCGGTGAGGCGGTCGTGTATCTGCTGCGCGAAGGCGGGCTCCCTGGCGGCGGTGGCCCGCACGTGCTCGCTGTAGCGCGGCGCCAACTCGGCCAACACGTTCGACAACAAGTCGGGCGGTACCTTCTTGGCGAGCTGCACGAGCTCGGTGAGGCGGTCGTGTATCTGCTGCGCGAAGGCGGGCTCCCTGGCGGCGGTGGCCCGCACGTGCTCGCTGTAGCGCGGCGCCAACTCGGCCAACACGTTCGACAACAAGTCGGGCGGTACCTTCTTGGCGAGCTGCATGAGCTCGGTGAGGCGGTCGTGTATCTGCTGCGCGAAGGCGGGCTCCCTGGCGGCGGTGGCCCGCACGTGCTCGCTGTAGCGCGGCGCCAACTCGGCCAACACGTTCGACAACAAGTCGGGCGGTACCTTCTTGGCGAGCTGCACGAGCTCGGTGAGGCGGTCGTGTATCTGCTGCGCGAAGGCGGGCTCCCTGGCGGCGGTGGCCCGCACGTGCTCGCTGTAGCGCGGCGCCAACTCGGCCAACACGTTCGACAACAAGTCGGGCGGTACCTTCTTGGCGAGCTGCACGAGCTCGGTGAGGCGGTCGTGTATCTGCTGCGCGAAGGCGGGCTCCCTGGCGGCGGTGGCTCGCACGTGCTCGCTGTAGCGCGGCGCCAACTCGGCCAACACGTTCGACAACAAGTCGGGCGGTACCTTCTTGGCGAGCTGCACGAGCTCGGTGAGGCGGTCGTGTATCTGCTGCGCGAAGGCGGGCTCCCTGGCGGCGGTGGCCCGCACGTGCTCGCTGTAGCGCGGCGACAACTCGGCCAACACGTTCGACAACAAGTCGGGCGGTACCTTCTTGGCGAGCTGCATGAGCTCGGTGAGGCGGTCGTGTATCTGCTGCGCGAAGGCGGGCTCCCTGGCGGCGGTGGCCCGCACGTGCTCGCTGTAGCGCGGCGCCAACTCGGCCAACACGTTCGACAACAAGTCGGGCGGTACCTTCTTGGCGAGCTGCACGAGCTCGGTGAGGCGGTCGTGTATCTGCTGCGCGAAGGCGGGCTCCCTGGCGGCGGTGGCTCGCACGTGCTCGCTGTAGCGCGGCGCCAACTCGGCCAACACGTTCGACAACAAGTCGGGCGGTACCTTCTTGGCGAGCTGCACGAGCTCGGTGAGGCGGTCGAATATCTGCTGCGCGAAGGCGGGCTCCCTGGCGGCGGTGGCCCGCACGTGCTCGCTGTAGCGCGGCGCCAACTCGGCCAACACGTTCGACAACAAGTCGGGCGGTACCTTCTTGGCGAGCTGCACGAGCTCGGTGAGGCGGTCGTGTATCTGCTGCGCGAAGGCGGGCTCCCTGGCGGCGGTGGCCCGCACGTGCTCGCTGTAGCGCGGCGCCAACTCGGCCAACACGTTCGACAACAAGTCGGGCGGTACCTTCTTGGCGAGCTGCACGAGCTCGGTGAGGCGGTCGTGTATCTGCTGCGCGAAGGCGGGCTCCCTGGCGGCGGTGGCCCGCACGTGCTCGCTGTAGCGCGGCGCCAACTCGGCCAACACGTTCGACAACAAGTCGGGCGGTACCTTCTTGGCGAGCTGCACGAGCTCGGTGAGGCGGTCGTGTATCTGCTGCGCGAAGGCGGGCTCCCTGGCGGCGGTGGCCCGCACGTGCTCGCTGTAGCGCGGCGCCAACTCGGCCAACACGTTCGACAACAAGTCGGGCGGTACCTTCTTGGCGAGCTGCACGAGCTCGGTGAGGCGGTCGTGTATCTGCTGCGCGAAGGCGGGCTCCCTGGCGGCGGTGGCCCGCACGTGCTCGCTGTAGCGCGGCGCCAACTCGGCCAACACGTTCGACAACAAGTCGGGCGGTACCTTCTTGGCGAGCTGCACGAGCTCGGTGAGGCGGTCGTGTATCTGCTGCGCGAAGGCGGGCTCCCTGGCGGCGGTGGCCCGCACGTGCTCGCTGTAGCGCGGCGCCAACTCGGCCAACACGTTCGACAACAAGTCGGGCGGTACCTTCTTGGCGAGCTGCACGAGCTCGGTGAGGCGGTCGTGTATCTGCTGCGCGAAGGCGGGCTCCCTGGCGGCGGTGGCCCGCACGTGCTCGCTGTAGCGCGGCGCCAACTCGGCCAACACGTTCGACAACAAGTCGGGCGGTACCTTCTTGGCGAGCTGCACGAGCTCGGTGAGGCGGTCGTGTATCTGCTGCGCGAAGGCGGGCTCCCTGGCGGCGGTGGCCCGCACGTGCTCGCTGTAGCGCGGCGCCAACTCGGCCAACACGTTCGACAACAAGTCGGGCGGTACCTTCTTGGCGAGCTGCACGAGCTCGGTGAGGCGGTCGTGTATCTGCTGCGCGAAGGCGGGCTCCCTGGCGGCGGTGGCCCGCACGTGCTCGCTGTAGCGCGGCGCCAACTCGGCCAACACGTTCGACAACAAGTCGGGCGGTACCTTCTTGGCGAGCTGCACGAGCTCGGTGAGGCGGTCGTGTATCTGCTGCGCGAAGGCGGGCTCCCTGGCGGCGGTGGCCCGCACGTGCTCGCTGTAGCGCGGCGCCAACTCGGCCAACACGTTCGACAACAAGTCGGGCGGTACCTTCTTGGCGAGCTGCACGAGCTCGGTGAGGCGGTCGTGTATCTGCTGCGCGAAGGCGGGCTCCCTGGCGGCGGTGGCCCGCACGTGCTCGCTGTAGCGCGGCGCCAACTCGGCCAACACGTTCGACAACAAGTCGGGCGGTACCTTCTTGGCGAGCTGCACGAGCTCGGTGAGGCGGTCGTGTATCTGCTGCGCGAAGGCGGGCTCCCTGGCGGCGGTGGCCCGCACGTGCTCGCTGTAGCGCGGCGCCAACTCGGCCAACACGTTCGACAACAAGTCGGGCGGTACCTTCTTGGCGAGCTGCACGAGCTCGGTGAGGCGGTCGTGTATCTGCTGCGCGAAGGCGGGCTCCCTGGCGGCGGTGGCCCGCACGTGCTCGCTGTAGCGCGGCGCCAACTCGGCCAACACGTTCGACAACAAGTCGGGCGGTACCTTCTTGGCGAGCTGCACGAGCTCGGTGAGGCGGTCGTGTATCTGCTGCGCGAAGGCGGGCTCCCTGGCGGCGGTGGCCCGCACGTGCTCGCTGTAGCGCGGCGCCAACTCGGCCAACACGTTCGACAACAAGTCGGGCGGTACCTTCTTGGCGAGCTGCACGAGCTCGGTGAGGCGGTCGTGTATCTGCTGCGCGAAGGCGGGCTCCCTGGCGGCGGTGGCCCGCACGTGCTCGCTGTAGCGCGGCGCCAACTCGGCCAACACGTTCGACAACAAGTCGGGCGGTACCTTCTTGGCGAGCTGCACGAGCTCGGTGAGGCGGTCGTGTATCTGCTGCGCGAAGGCGGGCTCCCTGGCGGCGGTGGCCCGCACGTGCTCGCTGTAGCGCGGCGCCAACTCGGCCAACACGTTCGACAACAAGTCGGGCGGTACCTTCTTGGCGAGCTGCACGAGCTCGGTGAGGCGGTCGTGTATCTGCTGCGCGAAGGCGGGCTCCCTGGCGGCGGTGGCCCGCACGTGCTCGCTGTAGCGCGGCGCCAACTCGGCCAACACGTTCGACAACAAGTCGGGCGGTACCTTCTTGGCGAGCTGCACGAGCTCGGTGAGGCGGTCGTGTATCTGCTGCGCGAAGGCGGGCTCCCTGGCGGCGGTGGCCCGCACGTGCTCGCTGTAGCGCGGCGCCAACTCGGCCAACACGTTCGACAACAAGTCGGGCGGTACCTTCTTGGCGAGCTGCACGAGCTCGGTGAGGCGGTCGTGTATCTGCTGCGCGAAGGCGGGCTCCCTGGCGGCGGTGGCCCGCACGTGCTCGCTGTAGCGCGGCGCCAACTCGGCCAACACGTTCGACAACAAGTCGGGCGGTACCTTCTTGGCGAGCTGCACGAGCTCGGTGAGGCGGTCGTGTATCTGCTGCGCGAAGGCGGGCTCCCTGGCGGCGGTGGCCCGCACGTGCTCGCTGTAGCGCGGCGCCAACTCGGCCAACACGTTCGACAACAAGTCGGGCGGTACCTTCTTGGCGAGCTGCACGAGCTCGGTGAGGCGGTCGTGTATCTGCTGCGCGAAGGCGGGCTCCCTGGCGGCGGTGGCCCGCACGTGCTCGCTGTAGCGCGGCGCCAACTCGGCCAACACGTTCGACAACAAGTCGGGCGGTACCTTCTTGGCGAGCTGCACGAGCTCGGTGAGGCGGTCGTGTATCTGCTGCGCGAAGGCGGGCTCCCTGGCGGCGGTGGCCCGCACGTGCTCGCTGTAGCGCGGCGCCAACTCGGCCAACACGTTCGACAACAAGTCGGGCGGTACCTTCTTGGCGAGCTGCACGAGCTCGGTGAGGCGGTCGTGTATCTGCTGCGCGAAGGCGGGCTCCCTGGCGGCGGTGGCCCGCACGTGCTCGCTGTAGCGCGGCGCCAACTCGGCCAACACGTTCGACAACAAGTCGGGCGGTACCTTCTTGGCGAGCTGCACGAGCTCGGTGAGGCGGTCGTGTATCTGCTGCGCGAAGGCGGGCTCCCTGGCGGCGGTGGCCCGCACGTGCTCGCTGTAGCGCGGCGCCAACTTGGCCGACACGTCGGGGTTGCGGATCTGCAGCGCCAGGGCCAGCTGCCTCGAGCGTGCCTCCATACGGCACTCATCGTCGCACTCTAGCCTATGTTACATACAATTGCATAATGAATCAATACAAACTAAGAAAAAGGCCTAAGGCGCGTGGTGGAGTGCTCTTGACGGTGTCGCTTGACATCGCCAACGCATTCAATAGTCTGTAATTTAGTTGCATCAAGGAGGCATTCAGGTAATACGGAGTGCCTGTATATCTGAAGCGGCTAGTGGTAGGCTATCTCGAGGCCCGCAGAGTCCGCTATAAGAGGCGCATAGGGGACGTTGTGAGAAGACCCAGGTTGTGGGGTGTCCCACAGGGTTCGGTAATAGGGCCGCTCCTGTGGGACATCGGTAACCACTGGCTGCTGCGTTGTTGGTTAAGTTGGCGGTCGCTGCCTTTTGCGAGGAGGTCATCTCTCAAGAAAGCGGAGGCGAGGGCCAGGGAGGACTCCAAGGGGAGAGGGAGGAGCAAGAAGGGCAATCGGTCCTCCCGTTCTTCGCAGTTAAACTACATACGTAACTCATGCAGGACACTTAGCTTTCTTTTTTGTTCGCTTTATATTATCGTCGGTTACTCTACCGACTACGCCACGAGGCCCGTCTAGTGGGAAGGACTAATAAGAGGATGGGAAAGATAATAAGGAGAGGATGGTTTTCTATCTATGATATGTATTTACAAAAAAAGTAATATATGTATTATATCCGTAATCTGGTACCCATAGCACAAGCGTTAAGCTTAGTTTGGCACCAGAGGACGTTGTGTCAAATGTCCGTTGAATATTTATTTATATGCAAGGGGTTGCGATGAGAGCTTAAGTATTTATAGTGCAATTTTAAAAGATGAAGTAAGAAACACCTTTGTTATAGAATAGCGTGCTGTGAAAGAAGATATTGTGATATAGAATGAGAAAGGAATGTTAAGATGTTACGAGCACTTAGAGAGGATGGATGAATGGACGATGGAATTACTCACCGAACATTTTCTGACCAAATCAATGAAGTACTTGAGAAAGGCCATTTCCGGAGTACCCTTAATGGACGTGAATGTTTGAAGAATGTAATGAGAGCGAATGTAAAAAGGGGTGAGCAAGGATCATGGCAAGTGGAAAGCCATTGTCTCTGCCTCTGGGAAACAGGCGTGAGTCTATGCATGTATATTATCTTTCTAGCCTCTCATGTAACAAAATAGGCCTAATGTGACGTATCCTAGATATTTCACTCTCAATTGTTACCCAAACATCAATTTGCCATCTCAGAAGTTCTACTCCAAAAACCCAATCATATACAGGCTACTTTTAAATTCTTAAAATAAATATTAGCTTATCTATCTTACGTTTTCAACATGTTGCCAGGTCGTTGCACATCTGACAAATCGACGGAACCGCCTTCTTGAAGCTTAGTGGCTGCTAGAGCGCTCATCATTCTGTAGAAAGTAACATTCATAGTAAACAATAATTTTCATTGCACATATTTCGACATTATTTTTTTAAATCCCCGACGCACACAGCAGTGTGTTATAAATTTAACGTGAATGTATCTGTGTGCTTATAGTCGGAATTATAATTCGATTCCACATTTAACATTAGCTACTGTCATTTTGTAAAATAATGATACCACATATTAATAGTGTAGTGATAAACACAAAAATCGATAAACAATCGCGATTTATGTTTATGTAATCATAATATTGGTGTGCCAATTAAAGACTAAATTATTGATGTTTATTTAAATAAATACATAATTATTCATAATAATTATTTATTAATTAGTAACCGCTGCTTTATTTTATAAAAAGTTCATATTTTTGTTTTTAAACATTTTAATCTATATTTTAGCACTTGAGATGCTCAGCCACTCTTAAAGTACAAATTATAATTTGTGAATAAGGAAAAAGAGTATTTTAGTACAGGCGGGAGTCGAACCTGCGTCCCTTCCTATCCGGGGAAGTGCTCTAATCCACTGAGCTACAGTACTATCTTTCAGACATACCCAATCTCCTTATTACATTTGTCTTAACGACCAACGCCCTCTATCGGAATGCATTTACATGCATTAATCCAATATAGTAAGTTTATGTTTATTGGGTATGTCTGAAAGATAGTACTGTAGCTCAGTGGATTAGAGCACTTCCCCGGATAGGAAGGGACGCAGGTTCGATTCCCGCCTGTATTAAAATACTCTTTTTCCTTATTCACAAATTATAATTTGTATTTTTGTTTTTTATATAAAAAAAAAAAACTTATAATAAAAGAGCCTAGATAGTTTTCTGTATTGGCAACCCTTTCGCACTCGTGCAGCTATCGCCATTTTGTTTATCTTGTCATTCGGCTTCATTCTCCCAGTCTAACTGCACGAATATCTTGTTTCATTGGGAATCGATATTTTATTATTTTGTTGGGTTTTTGTTAAAGTTTTGTTACGTTGTGTTTGTTGTTACGTTTATAGTTTTTTGTGAACTTTGAGTGAATCTATTTGTTTTGGTTTTCCATCAAAATGGATCCTCAGCCAAGTACAACACAAAAAGAAGTGGATGTTTTCTTGTCCCCAAGAAAAAAAAGTGTGTGCGTGTAACCTTTACGCGCGATTGAAGTAAAACTTCTTTGGCGTTGACGTTACTTCCGTCAGAAAATAAGCGTTACTTCCGTCAGAAAAAAATCTGAGTTACTCCCTAGTCGCGCCTAAAGAAGTTTTACTTCAAAAACGTCCACGAAAAGCTTTCACTGTTACTGAAAAAGTAATGATCCGCAACGCCTACAAGTACGTGAAAAATGAAACTTCTGCGCAATTGGAGGCCTTTGAAGTTGTGGAAGAAAATGAATGTATGAGCAAAGGTGCTGACATATTGGGAATAACCTCACGCTTTGTTTGTAACGTTTTGAAGGAAGTAAATAAAGGTGCGCCGCCAACTCCTAAAAAAACTGGACCAAAGCGAAGTTTCAAAGATAAAATTGATGAATTTACATTCTCCGCAGTACGAAGAATTGTTCATCAGTTCTTTTACCGAAATGAAACTCCAACCATTGCAAAGGTTAGTCAATCAGTCAGACAGTATTATTTTATACCTATATCTTTTATATGTAACTAATGATTGCAAACTATTATAAAATTTACTATTTTAGATTTTACAAGTGATGAACGATGATCCAGAAATGCCCAAGGTTTCCAAAGACTCCCTCAGAAAAATTTTGAAGCATCTTAATTTTAAATTTGTTGCACGGTCACGCAAGAGCACACTTATTGATCGAAATGATATAACATGGCGCCAGCGTTACTTGCGATCTATATGTCAGTTTCGACGAGAAGGGAGACATATATATTATCAAGATGCAACTTGGGTTAACGCAGGTAAGGCTAACATTTTGAATTTATATACATTTTACATTAAATTTAATAGTAATATTGAATGTTCATGTACTATATTTATTTTTAGGTCATACTGTAAAAAAAACTTGGGTGGACAAGAAAGTCACATCATCTCGGCAAGCGTTTTTGGAGGGACTGACCACTGGATTAAAAAATCCATCTGGAATAGGCAAACGTCTCATAATTAGCCATATAGGTAGTGAAGAAGGCTTCCTGGAAGAGGGGCTCATGATATTTGAAGCAAAGAAAAGTTGTGAAGATTACCATGATGCGATAAATGCAGTTTGTTTTGAGGAGTGGTTCACTGGAGTCTTACCAAAATAAAGACCAAACTCAATTGTGGTGATGGATAATGCACCTTACCACTCCCGAAAATTGGAAACGGCACCAAAAATGAGCTGGAAAAAAGCTGCAATTCAAGACTGGCTTTTAAATAAAAATATTCATTACGAACCAGATATGATTAAAGCTACGCTTTTAGAACTGATTCCACATAACGAGTCTTTTAATAAGTACGCTGTAGACGAAATGGCAGCACAACATGGGGTCACGGTTTTAAGACTGCCCCCTTATCATTGCGAGCTGAACCCTATCGAATTGATATGGGCGCAGGTAAAGAGGCATGTAGCTCAAAATAATAAAACCTTCAAATTGACAGACGTGAGAAATTTATTTTGAAGGCATTCAAAAAATTACGGCTACCGAATGGTCTAAATGCGTATCTCATGTTGTCAAAGAAGAGGAAAAAATGAGTAGGCTAGATATGTTAATTGACAATATCACAGACACATAATAAATGTTACAGAAAGTGACAGCGATAGCGATAGCGATGACGGCGACGATTTATAAAATAAAATTTTACCATAATACATCTATTTGTTTTATTTCTCATGTTCCTTCATGATCACATTATTTTATTTATTTCACACACAATTATTAAAGAAAACTCTCAGATCCTTAATAAAATTAAACTAAATTATCCGTTCAGAAATATTTAATTTCCTGATATACTTAGTTTCTATTAAAGTAGTAGTTGTTTAGATATACTACTATAAACGAGAGGAATCGATCCGGAAATATTCCATTTCCGTATCGAATAATTTCGTAACGTCACTATTTAGTACTTGTCATAACGTTGCAACACTGAAATTGTCAAATCTAGAATCGAATTAATATTCCGACTATAGTTATAATAACTTTATTAGCTGAAATTTAAATAAATAACGAATAGATCTCAATAAACACAAAGTGAAAAATGTGAAATCGAAAATAACAGTCACGAGCAGGATTCGAACCTGTATCTCCTGGATACCATCCAGATGCTTTGCCAATTCAGCCATCGTGACCCTTGCTCCCGACTGCTAATTTCGATAGCACATTCATACTTAACGTCTTTGGGTGACGCCTGCATCATCTGTCGGAAGTATTTTCATACAATTGTAAGTATTTTCACTGAATTGGCAAAGCATCTGGACGGTATCCAGGAGATGCAGGTTCGAATCCTGCTCGTGACTGTTATTTTCGATTTCACATTTTTCACTTTGTGTTTAATGTATGTTGCTAAGCATGGCAAATGCTAAAAATATATATAAAAATATCGAATAGATCTCACTTAGCGTAGTCCCTGGCGTTGTCGCAGCAGTACCGGTCGGCGTGCCTCCTGCGGCACGGGCACGTGGCACGCACGAGCCGACGGCACGGCACGGCGCTGGGACAGCCCGCCGCGGGGGAGCCGGCGGCCGCGCCCACGTGGCACGGTGCCGCGCACGGGTGCCCGCACGACGGACGCTTTTCTGTGCACGGTTGCGTGCACCTATTTATTCATGTCCCTCATGTTAATACATTTATGACAAGAAACATGACATACAGTAACGATAGCCTAGTGGAGACGTCAATAGACATCGGAGGTCTTAAGCTTGAATATAATATTTATTTACATTAACAAAATCTGGTAGCATCTTTGAGTATACTACGTATGCATACATGTCAATTATGTAATTTATATTTTACAACAATGAGTACTAACGCGAAAGTGGAGAATATAATTCTAGGTTTATAGAAAAAAAGTATAAGATATTACTCACTTGCCGGAATCACACGGTCCTTTATGACAAGTTTTGATACAGGTGTGTTTTCCACATGGTAACGGTTTACCGCATGGAAGACCGCAGGAAAATTCCTCTTGAGAACACGGTATTGTTTTACGCTCCTGTATATAAATAAATAATTATGTATGACGTGATATCTTCACGGTAAGTAGCAGTTTGGCTATGCTGTATACTTGCATGTGTTATGTTTTGGTTGTGTAAGGAACTTGATCGTGTTATGTCATCCATCCATCTATCAGCCTTTCAACGTCCACTGCGGGACATAGGCCTCCCCAAGAGAACGCCACAACGAGTGGTCCCGTCATGGGGATAATGCCGTAATCGCCACGCTTGACAGGCGGGTTGGCGATCGCAGTGGATGTTGTTAATACTCGAGGGAGTGCTGCTGCCCACTCCCCCGATATTCCCTCAGTCGACTCTTACGACTCCCGTGGGTAGAGAGGGGTGGGACAATTTTAAAGCCGGCCCCACACAGCCAACGTGTGATGTACTATGTAGCAATGCAACGTTAAAAGTTAGTGTTATGCTGTCTGCCGCCATTACCGGGAGAAAAGAATTGATATTCTGTGGCATAGGAACTTTTCTTTTGATTGAATAAACAGCGACTAGCCAAGCTCGTTTTTAAAATTTCTGTTTTAGACCTTGATTATTAAAAAAAACCATGCATAAATATTTGTTATGGTGTTCGTCATTTTGAGAAAATTTCGTTAATTAATGTTTCACCACAGTATTAACCTCGTGGTTGCCATGACACTTCTTGGTGGTCAACACAACGCATGGCGGGCAGTCTCCCGAGTGGCACGAGTGGTGGGGGGGATGCTTGCATGGACGCTCTCGCACACACGGCGCCGAGCACGGCGGCGGGCGGGTGCCACAACGTACTGGCGGTAACAATACTTCGGTGCCACATTCGCATGTCAACTCCTCAAAACCTGCAAGATTCGAGAGTTATCAATCACTTGATGCTAATGAAAACTAGTGAGAATACCCGTGCAAGTGTTTTGCGTATGTGTGTCGGCAGTTCAAGTAAGAGCAAGCGTGTACTGACTGACGCGCGGGCAGGGCGCGCAGTGGCCCGTGTGGCAGAACTCCTCGCAGCGGTGCGTCTGGCACGAGAGCGTGCGGCCGCACACGGCGGCGCAGCGGTGAGACGTGGCGGCGCAGCACACCGTGCGGCAGCGGTGACGTCCGCACGACAGCTTCTGCGCACAACACACTTTGCACTTCACTCACTTGTCCCTTAATTTACATTTTTGGAATTTCGATTGATGACCGAATAAAATTTAATAAGAGGTTGACGACATGTTTTTCGAAAATTTTATATGAATTAAGTCTGAACACAGTGCAAAAATGCAATCCGCATCTGCAACTGTTTACACTTTGTATTTTGGTAAATAGCAAACTTGACGTCTAGTGCTTAAAATGTACAAAAAAATAGTGTTTTTAAATAGAGAGTGAGAGAGGTAGAAGATATTTTCTGCTATGTACACAAAAAATAATATTACTTCTCTTTTTTTTAATTTATTTAATATATATTTTTTTTTGTAATTTAGAAATCTATTGAAATAATAAGATACCTTATTACATTTCTTCTGACACACTATATTATTGTACATCTCCGGTAGATCAGCGCACGGCACCTCGCGGCTCGAGTGACCGCACCGACATTGTAGCACCGTCTTATCAGGACATGTTGGACACTCACCTAAACACAAAAATGTCATGGCAATCATGAAAGTTAATTTATTTAATTTAATAAACGTATCTTTGGAATAATATTTGTGAAATTAGGTCATGGCGTTTACTGGGGGCCATTATGTTTGCCACTCCACAATTAAAACAGCAGGATTACCATGAACTCTTATTGCGATCCAGTTTAGGACCCAAACAGAACTGAATCGCAATTTCGTACCATGACGCGTCAAAGACGCAATCTTTTGTTTTTTGCCGAATAAGCACAATAATCTGAATCGCAAACATGACATCTTTGTATTGAAATTCATACCATGAACTTACTTGACAACCTAAACAAGATAGCTCAATTAGACATCATAAACTTAACTTATCGTCACGCCATTTCCCTTGCGGGGTAGGCAGAGAGAACAGAGTGCCAAGAGGTTCTATTCTTGCATACATCTCTCGATTCCTCAACATTCCTAACTCTCTTCATACACGCTCGCCTGTTTCGGAGACTCTTGACTCCACCTTCCTTCAATACATGACCAATTTGGTCTAGGTAGGCGAGTCTCTGTCTCCCCCTGTACGTACATCCTTCCACTTTCGCATTGTATATCTTCTTAACCAGTCGCTCGTCCGGCATTCTTTCCACATGACTAAACCGTCGGAGCATTCCCTTTCGCATCTTTACACCAATACTCTCTTTCATACCTACTCGCTCTCTTAAGTCGTCGTTACGAATACGGCCCGTCAGCCTCACTCCACAGATTCTCCGCAGAGATCGCATTTCGACCGCATTGATTTTACTCTCATGCTGCTTTTTGCATACCCAACTCTCGCTTCCATATAATAACGATGGAACAAGCACTGCGTTGTGTATTGCGACACGTGCCCTCTGGCTGAGGTGATGACTGCCGAGAAGTTGTCCCAATGCTCCGTTCACTCTATTTTCCGCATTCACCCTTCTCTCTACATCATTGGTGTACCTTCCATCCCGACTGAACACATCCAAGATATACAAATTCATCCACTTGTTCTAGCACACCATTTCCTATTGCTACTCTAACATCTGTTCTGGCTTCTTCTCTTTCAAAAACCATTAGACATCATGGTACGAAAAAATACAAAAACACACCTATTTTGAATTGCGTCGGAATTGAATCGCTAGCTAAGAGTTCATGGTGGGCCTGCTGTTTCAATAAATAAACGATTCGAAAATATTCTCTTCAGAGAATGCATGCAATAATGGTAATTATTTAGCAATAAAACAATACACATTCTTCATTATGAAGACCATCTAAATAATATAAAAAATCCCTGTCGCAGTGTTTGTCCGCGATGAACACCAAAACTACTTATCCAATTTTTGATCTATATTTTTTAGCATTTGACATGCTCCGCCACTTTTTAAAGTATAAATTATTTGAGAATAAGGAAAAAGAGATTTTTTTTTTCTAAATTAAATCTCTTTTTCCTTATTCTCAAATAATTTATACTTATCCAATGTTAATACTTTTAGTGTCGGTTATTTTCTTCTTTATTGTAAAAGAGAATACTGCAATACTTTCGACAGATGGTGCAGGCGTCACCCAAAGACGTTAAGTATGAATGTGTTATCGAAATTAGCAGTCAGAAGCAAGGGTCACAATGGCTGAATTGGCAAAGCATCTGGACGGTATCCAGGAGATGCAGGTTCGAATCCTGCTCGTGACTGTTATTTTCGATTTCACATTTTTCACTTTGTGTTTAATGTATGTTGCTAAGCATGTCAAATGCTAAAAATATATATAAAAATATCTAAATATTTATAGGGTTTGCGTCATTATTAGGTAAAATCTTAATTGTAAAATTAAGTTCACCTAGTTGGTATAATGTATGAAAATACTTTCGACAGATGGTGCAGGCGTCACCCAAAGACGTTAAGTATGAATGTGTTATCGAAATTAGCAGTCAGGAGCAAGGGTCACAATGGCTGAATTGGCAAAGCATCTGGACGGTATCCAGGAGATGCAGGTTCGAATCCTGCTCGTGACTGTTATTTTCGATTCCACATTTTTCACTTTGTGTTTAATGTATGTTGCTAAGCATGTCAAATGCTAAAAATATATATAAAAATATCTAAATATTTATAGGGTTTGCGTCATTATTAGGTAAAATCTTAATTGTAAAATTAAGTTTACCTGGTCGGTATAATGTAAGAAAATACTTTCGACAGATGGTGCAGGCGTCACCCAAAGACGTTAAGTATGAATGTGTTATCGAAAATAGCAGTCACGAGCAAGGGTCACGATGGCTGAATTGGCAAAGCATGTGGACGGTATCCAGGAGATGCAGGTTCGAATCCTGCTCGTGACTGTTATTTTCGATTTCACATTTTTCACTTTGTGTTTAATGTATGTTGCTAAGCATGTGAAATGCTAAAAATATATATAAAAATATCTAAATACTTAATTTTATTTTTATGGACTACTAAAAAAAAATCTATTTTCTTTCCTCAAATATTGTTCGTCTTATATAATTCTTGGTAAGTGCCCTCTCATTATCCATAGACGAATTAAAACTGTTATTGATTTATTGATTGACATTATACTTCCTGGATATATTTATCAACAGATGGCGTTAAAAACAAATAAACTGGCGTGGCGCCGGTGCCACGCCAATAGCCGGTTTTACCTTCTCTTCGCATTAGATGTTTTCATATCAAAAAGTACTGGAATGGGTTGGTGACATTAGATATAGGTACACAGATTATGTTAGTAGTATAAAATAAAAAATAGGTATCTTACCCTCATGGCAGTTAAGTTTGCAGAAGTGTTTATCTCCATCTGGGCCGCAGGGCAGAGGTTTTGCACATATGTTGCTGCACAGGGGTATTGGGTCAGTGCAGGATTTGCGACAGTCGGGGTCCAATCTGGTCGATATCACAGGTATTTCATTAGGATATAATGTAAAATATTTCTATTCGGAATCCTCCGTGCTTCGGAAGGCACGTTAAGCAGTGGGCTATCAAATAACGTCTTGGGAGTAGTTACAAGCTGTGAAAGTCCTGAATAAGAATCTAACTCAGGTCTTGTTCTTCTTCTTTAATTTGTGTCCGTGAAAGTGTATGTTTGTAAACTCCCCCACAATACAAGGATTATTCCCTAGTGCAGGGTGTGTCAGTTGTGTGCCAGTATAACGTGCAGACGCGAGAGACACGCGAGTACTGACCTGGTCTTGCCACACGGGCAGGTGAGCACGGCGCGCGGCAGCAGCGCACAGGGCGCGCAGGGCACAGGGTGGCAGGGCGCGCGGCACACGTGCGCGCCGCACGCTATTGTGTGCCAGTGTAACGTGCAGACGCGAGAGACACGCGAGTACTGACCTGGTCTTGCCACACGGGCAGGTGAGCACGGCGCGCGGCAGCAGCGCACAGGGCGCGCAGGGCACAGGGTGGCAGGGCGCGCGGCACACGTGCGCGCCGCACGCTATTGTGTGCCAGTGTAACGTGCAGACGCGAGAGACACGCGAGTACTGACCTGGTCTTGCCACACGGGCAGGTGAGCACGGCGCGCGGCAACAGCGCACAGGGCGCGCAGGGCACAGGGTGGCAGGGCGCGCGGCACACGTGCGCGCCGCACGCTATTGTGTGCCAGTGTAACGTGCAGACGCGAGAGACACGCGAGTACTGACCTGGTCTTGCCACACGGGCAGGTGAGCACGGCGCGCGGCAACAGCGCACAGGGCGCGCAGGGCACAGGGTGGCAGGGCGCGCGGCACACGTGCGCGCCGCACGCTATTGTGTGCCAGTGTAACGTGCAGACGCGAGAGACACGCGAGTACTGACCTGGTCTTGCCACACGGGCAGGTGAGCACGGCGCGCGGCAGCAGCGCACAGGGCGCGCAGGGCACAGGGTGGCAGGGCGCGCGGCACACGTGCGCGCCGCACGCTATTGTGTGCCAGTGTAACGTGCAGACGCGAGAGACACGCGAGTACTGACCTGGTCTTGCCACACGGGCAGGTGAGCACGGCGCGCGGCAACAGCGCACAGGGCGCGCAGGGCACAGGGTGGCAGGGCGCGCGGCACACGTGCGCGCCGCACGCTATTGTGTGCCAGTGTAACGTGCAGACGCGAGAGACACGCGAGTACTGACCTGGTCTTGCCACACGGGCAGGTGAGCACGGCGCGCGGCAGCAGCGCACAGGGCGCGCAGGGCACAGGGTGGCAGGGCGCGCGGCACACGTGCGCGCCGCACGCTATTGTGTGCCAGTGTAACGTGCAGACGCGAGAGACACGCGAGTACTGACCTGGTCTTGCCACACGGGCAGGTGAGCACGGCGCGCGGCAACAGCGCACAGGGCGCGCAGGGCACAGGGTGGCAGGGCGCGCGGCACACGTGCGCGCCGCACGCTATTGTGTGCCAGTGTAACGTGCAGACGCGAGAGACACGCGAGTACTGACCTGGTCTTGCCACACGGGCAGGTGAGCACGGCGCGCGGCAACAGCGCACAGGGCGCGCAGGGCACAGGGTGGCAGGGCGCGCGGCACACGTGCGCGCCGCACGCTATTGTGTGCCAGTGTAACGTGCAGACGCGAGAGATACGCGAGTACTGACCTGGTCTTGCCACACGGGCAGGTGAGCACGGCGCGCGGCAACAGCGCACAGGGCGCGCAGGGCACAGGGTGGCAGGGCGCGCGGCACACGTGCGCGCCGCACGCTATTGTGTGCCAGTGTAACGTGCAGACGCGAGAGACACGCGAGTACTGACCTGGTCTTGCCACACGGGCAGGTGAGCACGGCGCGCGGCAACAGCGCACAGGGCGCGCAGGGCACAGGGTGGCAGGGCGCGCGGCACACGTGCGCGCCGCACGCTATTGTGTGCCAGTGTAATGTGCAGACGCGAGAGACACGCGAGTACTGACCTGGTCTTGCCACACGGGCAGGTGAGCACGGCGCGCGGCAACAGCGCACAGGGCGCGCAGGGCACAGGGTGGCAGGGCGCGCGGCACACGTGCGCGCCGCACGCTATTGTGTGCCAGTGTAATGTGCAGACGCGAGAGACACGCGAGTACTGACCTGGTCTTGCCACACGGGCAGGTGAGCACGGCGCGCGGCAACAGCGCACAGGGCGCGCAGGGCACAGGGTGGCAGGGCGCGCGGCACACGTGCGCGCCGCACGCTATTGTGTGCCAGTGTAATGTGCAGACGCGAGAGACACGCGAGTACTGACCTGGTCTTGCCACACGGGCAGGTGAGCACGGCGCGCGGCAACAGCGCACAGGGCGCGCAGGGCACAGGGTGGCAGGGCGCGCGGCACACGTGCGCGCCGCACGCCAGCACGCGCCCGCACGCGGCGCCGCACGACCAGCTCGCCGCGCCGCTGCTGCCCGCCGTGCACGCCACGCGCCGCTCGGCGCGCCCCGGGCAGTGGCACACTGACACACACGTTGCAATGTTAGAGCTACTGCACACTGAGCCAGTGGTTAAGAAGCTGTTTTGATTATAGGTACCACCCTATTCATTACTAAATTATAGCTTAAATAATGACCAGTGCATATTTTATAAACTAAAAATCGTAAGTAATCTTTTAAAATACTCGACATGATTCTAGGTGCTATATTCATTTCCCGATATATAAAATCTATTACTTTCGGACAAGATCTCTTAGAATTTTTCTACTTATCTACTTTGATCGCCTTTTTAGTACAAGTAAGTACTACGTAGACGGTCCAGGGGGATTAGAATATATCTCACTAAATTGTATCGACATCGCATCGTGTCATTGTGATTGGTTGAGACATCACCGTGATTGGCCGAGGGATTATTGCGACATCACGCGTCGGTTTCCCTACTAATCACAAGCAAGACGATAAGATGTCGATACGATTTAGTGAGTTACGATTCACCGGCAGGGCCGGATTTAAACTTAATACCGCTCCTGGGCATCAGAAACAAATCTGCCCCAATACTGGAATTTTACTTAAACTTATAGTTTATATATTTTATTTTTCATCAATATTTTTTTAAAATTAATTGATCGATTAAAGTTTTGAAAAATGCAAAAAATATTTCCCAACTTTTTTCAATTTTTCAAAAAAAAAAATACTAAGTAATTAAATTTCTTTAATTCCAGAAAATAGAAAAAATAATTATTATTTTAAATCCAAGGAAATAAATTTATTAAATCATATTGATTATTAATTTTTACCAAAAATGTCAAAATTATAATTCACAAATAATGAATGAATCGGCCGTGTGGGGCCGGCTTTAGAATTGTCCCATCCCTCTCTACCCATGGGAGTCGTAAGAACCGACTGAGGGAATACCGGGGGAGTATTAACAACATCCACTGCGATCGCCAACCCGCCTGCCAAGCGTGGCGATTACGGCAGTATCCCCCATGACGGGACCGCTCGTTATGGCGTTCTCTTGGGGAGGCCTATGTCCAGCAGTGGACGTTGAAAGGCTGATGGATGGATGGATGGATGGATGGATGAATTGAATTTCTTGAATTATCAATTAAACATAACAAATTGGGCACCTAGGCTGCCGTGCACAACTTTTTTCTTTTCTTTTTTCTTTAGTTGGGCAAAAATGTCCTACCGCACACCCCGCTGCCCGGGGAGACAGCGGGGTAGTGTGGGTGAGTGTGTCTCACCCACTAAAACCCACCGTGCGCCCTCACCCACCCATACTGCGTCGGATCACGGGTACCGCGTCGTATCGACCGCGATCCGCAGGCGGCAGCCCCTTCGGGCACCCTCTCTAGTGCGACACCCCGCGCACGTGGGCGTCACACCTTCGCGGTAGGCTTCCACGGACGGCAGGGCAATCCCCGACCCCACCGTCCGCAGCCTCGGCTAGGGCGGCATCAGGCGCAGGTAAGCGCACGCACGCCGCCCCGCGCGCCGGCGGCGAGTCGGGTCCGCGATGGAGGATTCCTCCCGGGCCTTCTCCGCCGCCTCCTTCCGCGAGAGGTGTCGTACGGGGTGTACAACGCAAGTTTTTAGGCTAATAACTTCTTAAAATCTTAATTTAGGGCGCTGGTCTTCTAGGTAGCTTCCTAATGCCCGGTTCCTATAATAAAACGGGTCGTTTTACTTACAATCGGTAGAATATTCTACCAGGCGTAAGTAAAATCTGTTCCTATAAAATACGAGTCGTAAGTGAATTAACTGACAGTCTGCGACTAACGGATGGGAGGGTTATCAGTTACGATCAACAATCTATGGAAACGAAGATTTATGGTGTTTCTATAAAAAAAAGCAACCGATAGTTATGTTGTCAAATATACTAACCGTAGATGACATGTTTACCGGCTAATTTCGGACGGTTTTGAGAAGTCGTGTGCTGGTATATGGTTATTGAGGCTTAAACGGGAAAATATATTGAACTCTGAGATTGAAATGGAGACTGCATTTACTCTCCGATACTGATATCAGAGCGATTTTGATTCAAAAGAAATCTGTTTTACACCTTTAGTTGTTGGGTTTAAAGGTAATCTCGAGCCTTAAATTCGGGTGGTCCATTGAATCTAAGGCAAAAGCAGCGGCAAGGAATCTTGACGAACTTGCGAAAGTGCGACAGTACATTACGTCAGGGCAGCTTTTAATGTTATATAGAACCGCTCATGCATGGAGTAGTATTTTCTGGTTATACGCATTACTCATTGAGTACTCGTTTGAACCGATGCTGCTAAATATCATCTATATTTTTACTGACCATTAGGAGGGTTATAGTCAAGCACTCGCTTAGAACAAGTTAAAAAATTCAAAATAGATCAGTAATAAATACTACGTTGTACGTAGTATTTTACTTCCATGAGCTTTATATAAGGGCCATAGATTATAGAAAAGAGAATCCTGTGACTATGGTTGTTGTCATAATTATCTTCTTCCTTTTCTTCTTATTTAATGGCTTTTGTGTCATAATTATGATTGTTGTTCAAGTTGATAGTAGTATTTAGTGCGTAAGCGTTTCGTTTAGATATAGGCATTAAATAGTTATAATGTTTAACATAAATTATTAAGGTCTAAATTGTGTCTAAACTATTTAATTGTTAATAAACAATAATTTAATTATGTGTATTAAAGTTTTGTATATAAATAACATTTATTTTTAAAAAACACCTTTTTTTCTTAACATCATGTGACACGATTGATGTAATAATGAAACGCAAAGAGACTTGACTTGACTTCTTGGTTTATGGGTTTTGTGTCCCAAAGAGGGTCATCGGTATACTTAACTGACAGTTCTTCTTTACTGTTAGACATGATAATAATGTTGTGAAACACCTGTGAAGCCTCGGTATCGGTATCTTGAAAACTTCTGGTAGCTGTCATGCAATGACAATTCGTTGAATATAGGAACCGGGCATAAGCACGTTTGACGTTTACAATTTAGTCGCGAACGGTGTTAGATCGTGAACGGTTGGGCTTAGAAAGCATGTTTGGGGTGCACGACGCCCCAGGTGACTGTTTGTGTAGACTTAATTTCGCGGTAGGTGAATAATTGCTAACTTTGATATTTATGGTCTAAAACAAAGACTGGTTGGACAAATTATTTGTGAAAGTGGAAAAAGAGAGCTTTACTGCGAGCAGGATCCAAACCTGCATTCCATCCAATCCGGGGAAGTGCTCTGAACCGCTAAGCTATCACAGTCACCTAATAGTGACACCCAATCTCCACTTCACATTTGTTTTATCATATTATGATCGTAGTCTGCCAAAATTGTAACGTTTTACTTTAACTAGAATGAATCTAAACAAGTATTTATAAAAATTATTCTTTATTATTTAAAAATATATTAATTATAACAAAAAGGGGTTTAAATGTTGATTAATATGCAATTCAAATATTTTCATTAATTGAAGTCTAATTTTGCATTGATTTCTGAATTTATTTTAATAAACTAGTTGTGGGGTGCACATCCCACGCGACCACTTATACTACTTTTAAGGGTCACCCAATTAAGGGTTCATAGAATTAATTAATTATATTGAGCAATCTTGATAAGACTAAAAAATATTTTTTTTACTTTCAAAATTTTGCCGCCCTGGGCACTCGCCCCGACTGCCCCTAGTGTAAATCCACCGCTGTTCACCGGCCTAGGTCTTTTTTTATCAACATAGTTCCAGTGGCCCACCAATAAAGGCAGAGAGCCGGCAGACGGTGGGTTTATTTAATGGGTGAGGGCCCCACACTACGTTTATCCCAAAATGAATGAATGAATGTTTTTTTTAAGCAGTTAATGAAAAATCCATACGATTTGGGTAACCCTTTTAAATGGCTTAGTAAAAACCATTTTGTACTGACCATTTAGGTTACCCGTTGAAAGGCTTTTCGATAGGGTTTTTTTAAAGCGGTTAGTGAAAAACCCATACGTTATGGGTAACCTCTTTGTACGACTTAATTAAAACCGTTCAAAAGCAAAACTGATCATTTTGGTTACCCATTGAAACAGTTTTCGAAGGTTTTTCTAAGCATCTAAAAACCATTATGTGGGTAACCCTTTTGAAAAAAAGTCTTACACTTTCAACTCTCTCTCTTTAAAACAGTAACAGTGTAGCATTTCGATTCGGAGCAGTGTAATATCTATCCCTCGATTATAGGCATAGGTTGCAAAATGATACAGTACGCAAAGCGAATGGACTTTACCTAGGTACTGGTATGGCCTTGAGGATCTACCATTTTCCAGATTTTTTATATTTTTTTATCTGTTTGTTCCTTCGCGCATCACGAAAAAAACTACGGAACTGATTTTGATGTAACTTGTTTTCTTTGGTAGCTCTTGATTAGACTTAAAAACTGGTATATATTTTATCCCTACTACTACTACTACTACAGTAGAATCCGTTTATTATGACTCTGCTTATATTGACCAACCGCTTATTATGAAGTAATTACACAGCGAAGTTTGGTTTTCATATAAAATTCTTTATAACTAAGTCGGATATAATGACTTCGTTTATAGTGACATGTCGCTTATTGTGACCCATTTTTAATAAATTGCGTCCAGTTATAGTGACCGGCATGATTCCTAACACCTTCGGCGGTGTTCGGGAGAGTCACGTGATACCCGACGACGTTCGGCGCGTGCATGGCTTTTTTGTTTTGAATCTCGGTGTAATTGATTTTGTTTCTTTCTATTAAAATAAATATATATTAACAAAAATAGGAGATTGTTTATTTTCTACAAAATGCTTTGTATGACGTGTTTGTTATGTCCCTGCGATGTCATTATAAACGGATTCCACTGTATATTGGGAACCTGAGAATAACCTAAAAACTAGCTTTATTTTCTTTATTTTTTTTTTTTGCAAAATTAACGAACAAATTATTTGTGCTATAGAAACACGTGGCCGGACCTGTTGGTACCTACTATTATAAAATTGTACCTGTGTCTGTGCTTTAATGATATTTTAGACAAAAATACTATATTTAGCTATTTAGACGGGTCTCAACACTTCCTTCTTTTTTGGTTTGTTTACATCACGCAAAAACCATTGAACCAACTTTTATCAAAGTTGTTTGTTTTTGGGTAGACTTCAAAACTGGTTTACATTTTATCTCGCTACTATATCGGAAATTAGATATATAACCATCAACCAAAACTGCTAAGTTTTTAGCGCTTTTGCTTTGCTTTGCTCTGCAGCTTAGTCAAATATAAATTGGAAGTAACAATCAGAATCACAAACAAAGTGGTATATTGTGCAACAGATACAATTGAATGTTCAGGTACTTCAAATAACTGTATAGATAAATACCTTGAGTGACGGTTTCGCTGCAAGTTTCGCAGGGCCCTTCATGGCAGTCCTTAGTGCACGTGTGCACGTTGCACTCGAGCAGGCGCTTGCACATTCGCCCACAAACTTGCGGCAGCTTACTGCTACACATGATCGAGCGAGTTTCCGCACCGCAACCACATTGTCTGTCAATGTAGAACAATATTAATTGTAAAGATAGTATATATGTAAAAACTTAAAAATATCTGCATTAGAGGTAACAATTGATTATGTGCATGTATATCTATTTGTCTGATCGAACATAAAGATTTTTGTATGTGCAAGTTAGACATACCTCTTAGTTACCTCGTCAAAAATGATAAATCAACGCAACGCAGTTCACGCACTGATAGCCTAGTGGTTAAACCAAGGACTGCAAAGACGTCTTGATTCGATCCCCAGTACAAAGTTCAGACATCGTACAACACACACCTCCGACACTTCGAGATTTTTCGAAATTATTTGTATTTTTTTTAAAATTTCTCACTGCTCGGTGAAGGAAAACATCGTGAGAAAACCTGCATGCTTGGGAGATTTTCTCGACGGCTTGTGAAGTCTGCGAACCCCCACTGGGCCACCGTGGTGGACTTTGGCCTAATTCCTCCCGCCGTGAGAGGGCAACCCGTGTTCAATAGTGGGGCAGAAAAAGGGTTGAAAAAGAATCTATGAACACATACCAATAAACTCTATTATAAATTTGGAGTTAGATCACATTTGGAGGTTGGATGTGGTATTTTTGGAATCACTCGGTGTATTTATATATAAACACTGCATACACAAAAGGCTGACTTTTTACATACTTGACAACAGTTGCTTGACACGGCGGGCACGGTCCGGGGTGGCACAACAATATACAAGGATGCGGGCATGTCCGGGGCCGACTACATGACTTGCCGCATGTGTGTGCACCTATCACCCCACGTTGGTACTCCGGAGAGCGGAGAGCGCCACACATGCATCGATAATCGGTAGGAATGTCCTGGTTCGTATTCTGGCAGGCTGGACAACGCCATTTACCCTCTGGTGACAATAAATGTAACATTGTACTAATGCCTATCTATAATATTCAGACACTGTGGATTCATAGTCTTTTTTTATTTCCTATAGGAATGGAAATTGACTCAATTAACTCTTTTTCTAAACCATAATCTATTATTAACAGGTTTTATAATTATTTGCACTGCAAAACAAGTTGAGTTGAGAGAAACCGCCGATTTGGATCACTGGACGTAAGCTATGGGATTTGCATAGACAAACTACATAGTTAAAAAAACCAATGGTTTTCCTGTCAACATACTAACTTCAATTGTCTACAAATCAACTAGCAGCTAGTTACTAGCTGAATTACTCGGTGTAGTTCAAGAATCTTCAGTTAAGGGCTGAAACAGCACAACATTCTCTGTGCTACTCTGCAAG
Organism: Leucoma salicis; assembly: GCA_948253155.1. Classification (NCBI taxonomy): domain Eukaryota; kingdom Metazoa; phylum Arthropoda; class Insecta; order Lepidoptera; family Erebidae; genus Leucoma; species Leucoma salicis. The sequence continues at coordinate 5,394,891 of OX411812.1, forward strand.
CACTGTGTGGGAAACAAATCCCCTTCCAATTTATCTATAGCTGTAATGTCTATTACAGCTTTTTGTACATTTAAGATATTTGAGAATAAATTAGGCTACCTGTGTCTTTGAAACGTTTTAATTAATTAACTGACTTCAAAAAAGGAGGAGGATATAATTCCACTGCATATATTTTTCTTGTTTGGTGTATGAGCGATAATACAAAAAAAACTACTTAAAGGATTTTCATGAAACTTTATCGGTTTGATGCTATTGATTAGACTAAAAAAACCGGTATGTTTTATACTGGTACTATATCGGGAACCTTTACAAACCTAAAAACTATCTTTTGTCTGCACTGGAGTCATGGCTAGGCTAGTACGATACTTACTAATATTATAAATGCGTGACTTATGAAAAAATGTAATACAAAAATAGATTACGAAAAAATCATGTAACTTTATTTTACTTACCAACCATGCTACTCATGGCCCACTTCCGGATGCAGCGTAGATGCAGCACATGGTAGCAGTTACTGCATGACCATACTGCCTCTATCTGCTTTACACGCTCACAACATACAAGGCATTCCAATGTGCCTTTGTCTAGCTGCTCTGATAGTCGTTCTCGTTGTGTCATTTCAATGTGGACTACAAGTAAATTAAAAAATTAAAACCTAAAGGAAAATCAGACCCCTGTTGCTCAGTTACATTACTCAGCTGTCACATGAATTAAAATTTATTTTGATCTGTATTTCAGCACTTGACATGCTCAGCTACTTTAAAGAACAAATTATTTATGAAATGAGGAAAAAGAGAACTGTGCGAGGGCTCTAGGCCGCTAAGCTGTTGCACCAACCAACGGCCATACCCTTCTTTCTCCACATCATATTTGTCTTTACAACCCACACCACCTATTGGATGCATTTACATGCATTAATCGAATATAGTAAGTTTAATTTAGCAATTAAAAGTCATGAATTTTAATTGCAAAATTCCCGGCAAGCACAGTTCTCTTTTTCCACATTTCATAAATAATTAGTTCTTTAAAACAAATATTAGTTCTTTAAAATTTATTGTACCCAGTAGGTTACGCAATATATTGCCCATTTATTACAAATCACCATATTATTACCAATGAAAGACATACCTGGATCATTGTTAGCAAATTGTTGTTTTTTAAATCTAGATGGACTTGACACAACCTCTACTTTTTCTTTTCTTTCTTTTTCAATCTTCTCCTCCTTTGGATGCATATATGTATTGGCATATTGTTCATCATCAGTATTGTGGCGATCACCAGCCCTCAAACGCTGACTCCCACCATAGTTCCTATAACGACCCGATCCTTCTGCTCTTGAACCTCTCACATCCTGATTTTCTTTCATTGAACTATTGTAGAAAGTTCTATTATCTACATCCTTATTCTTTGACTTATAGTTTGGCTTTTGGCCCCTTTTATTATTAGAGTCATAGCGAGTTGAGTCATAACCTCGACTATTTGAATCAGAATAGCGATAACTTGAATCATTATATCGTCCGCTTAATTCTTGGCCCCAGCTATTGGATTCATTAGAATGGTTATTTGATTCCTGATTGTTAACACTAGCATCATTATATTCATCATTTTGCTCTTGATTACTGCTAGAGTCAAAATGACGACTGTTGTACTCTTTTCTATAGTTAGATTCATGATGCCTACTGCTTGGTACATGGTTACTGCTACTTGGATCATATTGGCTGTTTGAGGTACGACTACTCACATATGGTTTACTACTTGATTCTACAGGCCTTCTTTCATAATATTGGCTACTTATTTCTTGATTATTTGAATCATTTGATTCCTCATATTGTATTTTTTTTTCATTTTGGTGGGGCTTCAAGTTATTGGTGCTATTTTGATTTTTTTTACTAAAGTCCTTACAGTTTTGAATATCATTAAGTGTGTGGGTTGATTCAGAGTGGATAGGTTCGGTGCTAAGATATGTAACTTGTGGTCTTTCTCTCCAGTTTGTGTCTGATGAACTACCTTGGGAATATCTACCTTCTTTTGGATTATTATAATAGTTTCTAGGTTCATTTAGTTTATTATTTTGTCTAGGTTCGCTAACATTTTGATACTGCGCTTGTTGTTTCTGCTCATTTTGAGTGCTTATAGGTTTTATGGAATTCTTTGGCACAAATTCAGTAGCCGTGGGGGTAAGATTAGATTTTAAAATGACATCATTTGAGTAAGTGGTACTATTAGGTAAGACATTGTATTCACTTTGTACATTCATTTTATAGGATTCAGCTCCATTTGCACCAGATGATGTTGCGGCATGAGTGAAGTTATTTGATTGAGGGTTTTGAGATGTAGAAGGCACATTTTGATAATTATATTGCCTTGAAAAATTTTCATATGGAACATTGCTAAAAGTGGCAACATTTGTAGAGTTAGCAGCTCCATTAGTTTGCATTTGTGAAAGAAACTCATTGAAGCTAACATACTGATTGGATGGATCCCCTCTGTTGGGATAGTATGGTTGGTTGAGATATTGCTGGCTATTAGGATCATTGTTCCAGATCTGATATTGGTTATTATAAGCGTATGTATTGTTCCACTGAGACATGGTGGCTTGCAAAATTAGTACAATTGTTGTGAAATGATTATCTCTTACTAGACGGCAGTGATAAACTCGTTGATTTTTTTTGGTCGTTATGAGATGGTAACGACCACAGGCCGAAGCCCGAGTCGGGGATGCACTGGTTTGATCTACCTGAAAAAACTTATAAAGTTAATAAGTCGAGAAAACTAACGACATGTGCCAGATATCGGTAATTTTTCTAGTATTCTTCACTTACCACTGGCTTGTTTTCACTGTATATACTTTTTTCATAAAAACAACACCCAATTAACAAAAAATAAACTAAAACAATTTATAAAAAGCCTTGAAAACTACCGATATGAAAAAGATCTACGGGACAAGGAACGGGTGATGATGATTTGATGAATGATCAAATGATGATGGAGTAATGCACAGATTAAAAAAATATGTCAGCCATAGACTAGGCTGAGCTGAGCATGAGCACCATTGAGCTCTCGGACCAATAATATACTTAGTCTATGATTGAGCTCTAATAAGGGCCCAATCTCGGACCAATAATACACTGGACGGAGTCTTAAGCTGGAATCAAACTGTCGGACGCGTCCGTAAGCCGCGGCTGACAGCTGCGACTGATAAGTGTGCACATGACAAAAACATCCAGTGGGCCAGATTCCTATCGGACGTCCGAACGCTCAAGGACGGTGTAAGGTTACGTCCGCGACTTACATCTGATAGTTTGCACAGTTCAGTGTACATTAATTGTCCAGATACATACAAGTCGCGGCTGTCAGTCGCGGCTTACGGACGCGTCCGACAGTTTGTTTCCACCTTTAGCTTCAAATGCGTGTCAATTTTTTATGTGTGCGTCTGACGTTTTGTCATTGTGTGCGTAATCTAGTGTTGTAGAGAATGACGCCACGATGTCGATTATCGATAACCAGACTACCAGTACCCCTAGTATGAGTTTACAAATTATAGAAACGATGATAGTTTTGGTTAACTCGATGAACTACTCGTTTTAGATGTAATCGGTAGTACGAGTTAAAGTTATTGAATGTAGTCTACACGATATCGACCATCGACTAGCACGATTGGACGAATTTCGTTTTAATATCTTCATCTCTTTTACACACCGGCAAACTAAAAGAGACAAATGTAGTTGTTGACATTGACGTTTAGGATGAAGTATGTTATGGAGTTATGGTCACAGACTATTATATACTACTTGTTATGGTCTATAACGACAAATACAAAATATTACAAATCGGAATTTTGTTTGTTTTCAAAATAAATATACACAAATATCAATTTTGTGCGATGGCGAGAACCAGCCTATCGCAATTTGAAGTGATGGTGGATTTTGTGGAGAGGTACGTAACAATCTTTTCTAAAAATGGTCACAAAGACGTGTTAGAATGAAATGAAAAAACATTTAATGTAATGAAAATAGAAAAATATTTCATATATATTTATTTCAATTTAAGCCCACAACCACAGGCAGGCAATCTACCACTAGCTTGGAAAGATCTTCTGAGAAGAGACCATAAAAACTCAGCAAGGATGGCCATCATCATAAATTTTTCATCAGCAACCTAGAATAAAAATTCATTTCTTATTATACAAAACAAAAAAGTATATAGGTATGTTGCTTTTCACTCTTACTAGGGGTGCTGGTAGTCCCCATTTGCACAGAATAACAATGCACTTAGAACCTAAAATCATAAAATGATTTTTGATCTATATTTTTTAGCATTTGACATGCTCCTCTACTTTTTAAGGTACAAACCTTAACATAAAATGATTTTATTACCTACTTACATAAAAATTAAAGAAGTACTAAGATATGAACCTAGGTTCTTACTCAATATTAGTGGCAATATAATTAAAATTGTAAATGAATGATTTTGGATATATGGATATACATATATTATCGGTTATTATGGTCCATACCTAATCATATGTAAGTACATACGATATAACTTATCCAATGCGCGAATACGTGATGTGAAGTAAAACTTACCTTGGTCTCCACTGAGATTTATTGTGAACTCTTGAGATTTATAGTTTCTCTTAGGGTATCATAGAGATACACAAATCCCTCCTTGGATAGCCGATATCGTTGCACAAAATGAGTGTCGGAGATACGGCTAGGCACGTTTAATCTCCGCCTTTGTAGGAGCTCCTGTCACTCCTCATCATTCTCAGCGTTTTTCAAAATCCGTTCAGTAATTTTAGCGTGATGCGCGAACGAACAAACAGACCAAAAACTAAAAAAGATTGCTTTGTATTCAGACGCCTATATTGCCTACAGCTTTACGAAAGTATATATATAGTATAGGATCTTAGTGTAACGTGCCGTGTGGGGTCGGCTTTAGAATTGTCCCACCCCTCTCCACCCATGGGAGTCGTAAGAACCGATTGAGGGAATACCAGGGGGAGTGGGCAGCAGCACTCCTTCGAGTATTAACATCATCCATTGCAATCGCCAACCCACCTGCCAATCGTGGCGGTTACGACGCTATCTCCCATTCTTGGGGAGGTCTATGTCCAGCAGTGGACTTTTAACAGGCTGATGGATGGATGGATAGATGGATGGATGGTGTAACGTGCACTCTGTTAGATATAATATTTAGGATATCCTTTAAATATACTTGGTACTGCATCAGATTTTACTTTCATTATTTTTAAACCATAAATGAAACAAGATTGTTCAAAATGCTCAGAGCATGGGCGGGAATATTTATTTGGCTCCCAGTTTTCTCTTCTTATCTTAAGCGTTCTTATATTAGCGTGGATCAAGTCCGATCCACGCTTTTCTAACTTCAGGATATTTTGGAAGCCTATAAAAGAGAACAAACTTTATGAAACCATAAAAAAGCAAGTTTAGTTCAGTTGGTTGAACTATCGATAAAGTGTAAATGACTATTGTCTACATTACTACAAAGGGCGCCTAAAACAATGGATATTATTTTAATAATTTTAACTAATAAACTTGTTTTTATATCAATGTATAATAATGTAATCATATTGATAACATCTAAATCTTCTAATATCTATCGAATTTTTATTTGGTTTCGTAGTTATTTAAGGTGAAAATAGCTGATATAGACATACCTACGTGTGAAATTATAAATTTGGATTCTTTACACCTCCTTGCGTCGTTCTGGTTGAACAAAACACAGCCAAACACGATATATTTTCACTAGCGCACAAGATATTTAGCAACTTCAATAGGACTTTCTAGTATGTATTTCACTTTTATGATGCACCAAATCGCAATGTTTTGACCTACTAGTCGGTCAGCGTGTGACACGAATTTCACATACAGTACGTCATTGCCAAAGTTATATAAGCTATCTTTTTTACTCCTATTGAGACTTCGAACAATAGACAGAAATAACAATACTGTGTTTGACAAATGAATACAGAACGGCAACAGCGCTATAGCTCCGTCCAGTAGTATACTTAGTCTATGGGCTCAATGATGAGCACAGACTCCCGAAAACCGATCGTTTTACTTACGAACGGTAGAATTTTTTACCAGGTGATCCATAACAGTTGTTGAGGTATACAACCTCCTCCAACAACGTCATGTTGTTGATGTCAGTCACACTTTAAGAAAAATAATACATGTTGTTCTTGAGTTATATATATTTGCCGTTTTATTTCATATTTAGCGGATTATACACACGTCCACAATTACTTTAATATGGTAGCAGAGCGGTAAAGGTTGTGTATATATTTTTTTTCTTTAAGGAAAGAATATAAATATTAATATTCTAGCAAATACGTAGGTACCAAGGATCTATAAAAATGGATAAGGCAATTTCAGAAGCCTCAAAGGTACAAATAATGCATCTTAAAGAAGATAATTATAAGCATTAAAGTAGTAAGTAAGGAAGTACAGAATTGAAACAGTATGCAAGGCGATCACTGGTGCAGATGAATTATTAAAAGGTAAAATAGTTAAGCCTATTAAACCTGCACAGACTAACGATGCTGCCACTAAAGCGAAATGTATGAAAGAGTTTCAGCAATTTCAAACTCTAGATTGTATAGTATTAACTCTGATGACGACAAATATGACAGATGAAATATTAGAACAAGTCATGCGATACAAAAGCGCTAAAGAAGTATGGGATGAATTAGAACGTCTATACAGTGGAAGTAGCGAAGACAAGAGTTATGATCTCTGTCTAAAGTTCTTTGATTATCAAAAGATTCCAGAACATGACATAAGGAAGCATATATCTGCGTTAAAGAATATTTGACACGAATTAAATAGCCAATTAGAGACAAGTTTACCTGAAACTCTATTGATTTGTAAGGTACTTGGCACTTTACCTAAAGACTATTTTGCTTTTAAGTCAAGTTGGCTTTTAATAACAAAAAGGATAGGACAATAGAGAACCTGACTGCACAACTAAGCGCTTATGAAAAATCATTGGCTACTAATTTAGAAAAGGATATTACTGAAGAAATATTAGCCGTAAAGACACATAACAAGAAAAGTTTCAAAAAAGCTTTTAAATGCAATTATTGCGGTGGAGCTGGACATGTCGTACGTAAATGCCAAAAATGGAAAAACGATGGAAGACCATCAAAGCCGTCAAATTCTAAGGAAACTTCAAATGTAAACTTAACTGTATTAGCCATAGAGGATGGACTGCCTATAGATAAAGCCAACTGGTATGTTGACAACGGAGCAACAAGCCATGTTACTAATACAGGGGACTTCTTCGAGAGCTTTGAATATTTTAAAATTTCAGATACGGTAACTGCGGCTAATGGAGAGACCATTGAAGCCATTGGCATAGGCCACATTCGAGCTGAAGCTAATATTAATGGAAACATTGAAAACATACTTCTTAAAGATGTTTGGTACGTTCCAAAAATTAAAAGAAACTTATTCTCTGTACTGTCTGTGCATGATAACTCACCATCAAGTACGTTCGAATCTAATCCTGAGCAATGTATGGTAAAAGTAAATGGAGATATCAAAGTAAGAGGAACTAGAATGATTAAAGGTGGACTATTCAAGCTGGAGCTGAAATGTATTGCACCTCAAAACCGACAAGTCAATGAGTTATTGACAAATCCACTACAAGTATTCCATGAAAGGCTAGTATATCAGAATAAAAGACACGTTCGTCAGGTGATTTAAAATGAATTAGGTTTAAAAATGGAGAATACACAATTGGACATTTGTGAAGGTTGTATTTATGGAAAGGCACACAGGCATTCTTTCGGTACAAGGACTAGAGCCACTAAATCAGGCGAACTAATCCATACCGATTTATGCGGACTATTTCAACACTCTATTTCAAAGTTACGATATTACATTATGTTCAAAGACGACTTCACACGTTATCGTCACATCTACTTTCTACGTCAAAAGTCTGAAGCAGCTTTAAAACTTAAGATTTGCTTAATTGACGTTAAAGTTGCAGGCCACGTAATTAAAGAAATGTTACGTGACAACGGCGGAGAATTTGTCAGTGAAGAATTTAAAAACTATACTAACTAAAAATGGAATAAAGCAAAGGCTGACAATGCCTCACACCCCAGAGCAAGCAAGCTGCGTAGAGCATGAAGTACAAATTATATGTGAATAAAGAAAAAGAGATTTTCAGTAGGGGCGGGAATTGAACCACGCATCTTTTCCAATCCGGGGAAGTGCTCTTAACCACTGAGCTACCCTACTGATCCTTCGATCATCCCAAATCCTTAATCACATTTGTCTTACGACTAATGCCATCTACCGGCAAGCATTACATGCATCCAATATAGTAAGTTGAATTTTGCAATTAAAATTCATACTATTTGATGGCGCGATTTTTTCAAACATTTTAGATCTATTTCTTTTAGCAATTGACATGCTCCGCTACTTTTTAAAGTACAAATTATTTGTGAATAAAGAAAAAGAGATTTTTAGTAGGGGCGGGAACCGAACCACGCATCTTTTTCAATCCGGGGAAGTGCTCTAAACCACTGAGCTACCCTACTGATCCTTCGATCATCCCAAATTCTATGATCTATGACTATCGTGTTAACATACATTGCCAACAACTCACGGACGTCCAAGCCAGATTTTTTTCCAATATAGTTTTTTAACTTGTTTAAATAACAAAAATGGCGTCAAAATATCATGAGTGTTAAAAATAGTGTTTGTTCTTTATATGTGTGTGTAGATATTATTTTACAAGTGCAATATATGATAAATAGAGACATTTTAAGTTTGAAAAATCAGTTGTGCCGTGTACACCGGGAGTAGAACACACCTCAACGCTTCGCTTATGAAGAGTGCAATATAAACGGCTATCTTCTGCTATAGCCAAAACGCAACGAAATGTGTGAATGAAGCACTCATGGCCGGTCCACGGGAGATGGTGGTACCAACCCGCTCGGGCCCGATACCAAGTGAGTACTCTCACTTGGTACCCAACCCTACCAGTAATGCAATGGATAATAATTGTTATCTCCCCTTAGTCGCCTCATACGACACCCGTGGGAAAGAATGGGGTGGTGACACTTGTATTCTTAGTCCGTCACCACACGGACAGAAAAGACATTTTTCACTTTGTGTTTAATTTAAACAACAACTTTTTACTACACGTAGGTATATAAAAATATAATAGCAGTGATAGCCTAACGGTAAAACCAAGGACTGCAAAGGCAGTGATATCGAGTTCAATCCCGAGTCCAAGGTTGAGACCTGGCCGCACACACTTCTTGAGGTTTTTTGATATTATGTGTGTGTTTGTTTGCAAATTATCATAGCTCGGTGATGGAAAACATCGTGAGGAAACCTGCATGCCTGAGAGATTTTCTCGGTGGCTTGTGAAGTCTGGCAACCCGCATTGGGCCAGCGTGGTGGACTCCCTCTAACCATGTGAGGAGACCGGCAGATAGCTGATGTTATAAAAATAACTTAGGCTACTTTCATTATGGAAAATAAATTAGAGAGCCATGAAAAATCTAAATGCCACGTGGAAAGAGTAGCGGATAACAGCTTCTCAATTAATTCATTATCGTTATTAGCCACTCCTGTTGCATAATTGCCCCCAATTTCTTCCAGTTCACTCTGTCTGCTGTTTGATTTATCCAGTCACGGCATGCATGTCATCGGATGTCTTCTACCCATCGCTTAGGTGGGCAACCACGTTGCATTTACTACCACGTTACATTTATACATAATTTTATTTTAATCGCTTAGGTGGGCAAGCAATACATAACTCTGAAGGTATTGGCATTATAGAAAAAAGTTAAAAAAAAAAGTTATTCATAATTAAAGATCTACTCTTTGATAATCGGTAAAATTTAATAAAATTGAACGGTTGGGGAGAAAATGGCGAAAAATAAAAAAAGGGAGGAAAAAAAAGTAAAATTTTTGCCTTTCGGAAGCAATAAATTGAAAAATATTGAGAAAAAAAAAGTTTCAGATAAAAAAGTTAGTAAATTTAATTTAGAAGAGAAAAGGTCTCTACAATTTTTTGCCTAACACTAACCGTTCTCGAGATATCGAATTAAACGCGTTTTCATCGAAATGACCTTGAGTTGACCTCGCCAGAATCCCTCAAATTGGCATATATGCTCAGAATACACCCCCCTATCGATCCTTCATAATCCCCAAACTACATAATTTTATGTTTATTTTTTTCTGTAATTGCACTGGACTAAATGCAATTTAGTATAAAGTAAAGAAAATAGAAAAAAAATATTATGATAGTTACATCAAGCCAGTTTGTTATAAGAAAGAGGATTTATTATTAGTTAAAAACGAAACAGGTAATAAATTTCATAAAGTATATTTAGGACCGTTTGAAGTAATCGAAGATTTACCATGTAATGTTAGAATTTTAAGAGATGAAAAATTTGAACTTATTGATAAGAATAAGTGTATATACCATAGATACTTCAAAAATAAAAAATATATTTTTATTGTTCCAAAAATGCGCGTGTGGCATATATGTTGTACCATTGAGCTCTATATGTTGTACTTAGTCTATGGTTGTACGCATATTATGTTTAGTTCATAAGTTATACTACTCTGTCAAGAAAGTATCGGGAATGGATGATTTGTTTATGGTTCCAAATTCAAATTATTGGTTCTTTTTGTTGTTGTTAGATTGGCACAACTGTTATCCATTTTGGCGCGAAGTTTGAGTTGCATCTTAATTATGTATTGTACCTATATTGAATTTGTTGTATTTAGTACTATTTTGCCGTGTGGGACCGGCTTTAGAATTGTCCCACCCCTCTCTACCCATGGGAGTCATAACAGCCGACTGAGGGAATAACGAGGGAGTGGGCAGCAGCACTCCTTCGAGTATTAACAACATCCACTGCGATCGCCAACTCGCCTGCCAAGCGTGGCGATTACGGCACTATCCCCCATTTTTGGGGAGGCCTATGTCCAGCAGTGGACGTTAATAGGTTGATGGATGGATGGAGTACTATTTTGTTTGTTTCAATGTACCTACTCATCTTGGTAGTTAGTCTCATAATCACCGGCCCTTTTATCTGTTACTGATCAATCTCCTTCTTATGACGTTCTATACAATATCTCTACGCGACATTGATAAAGTTGTGTCTATAAGTCTAGCAACGCCATTAAATCAAGAATTGAATTGAATTTATATTAAATACAGTGCTGTTTTTAGTTATATCATATCTAGTGTGTATTGCGAATTTCATAATGGACAAAAACATCAAACAAAGAGTTTGTCTTAAATTTTGTATCGCCAATAGAATTTCGTGTTCGGAGTCACTGAAAATGTTACAGAAGGCTTACGATGAATCGACTTTATCAAAAACACGTGCGTATGATTGGTACAAAGCGTTTAAAAGCGGTCGATATGTGATGGAAGTTTTGCCACGCTCTGGTAGGCCATCAACCACTGCAACTGAAGTTAACATTGCAAAAGTGAAGGAAATACTGACTGAAAATCCTCAATCAACTTTGAGAGAGATAGCCGCCGAACTTTCTGTGTCTCACGAGTAAATCCGTACCATTTTAAATAATCACTTGGGTATGAAACATGTTTCCGCTCGATTAGTCCCAAAAGACCTGAATTTTCTCCAAAAACTCAATCGCATGAGAGTCCCTGAGGACATGCTAGAACGAGTCAATTCCGACCCAACATTCATGAAATGCATTGTTACTGGTGACGAGACGTGGGTTTACGAGTTTGACACGCAAACTAGTCAGCAAGCTTCGGAGTGGCGACTTCCAACTGAACCGAAACCGAAAAAGCCACGCCAAAGTTGATCAAAAGTCAAAGTCATGTTGACTGTTTTCTTTGACTATCGCGGTGTTGTGCACTCGGAATTCTTGCCAGAAGGTGAAACGGTAAATAAAGAATATTATTTGAGCGTTATGCGGCGTTTAAGAGAGCAAATTCAACGAAAAAGGCCAGATTTGTGGGAAGAAATTTCTTGGATTTTGCACCACGATAATGCGCCTTCGCACAAGGCCATCATTGTGAATGAATTTTTGTCCAAACACTCAAATAATACCATCGAGCAACCACCATATTCACCAGATATGGGTCCAGCTGACTTCTTTCTTTTTCCTAAACTCAAATTACCGCTTCGTGGCACCCGTTTTCAATCGTTAGAAGACATAAAGGAGAATTCGCAGCGAGAACTGAACTCAATTCCGGAAACGACGTTTAAAAAAGTTTTGATGATTGGATTATTCGTTGGCGTAAGTCTATCGTTGCTGAAGGAGCATACTTTGAAGGGAATAAAATAAATTTGGATGAATAACAAAAAATTTGTGAATTATTGATCTTTTCCCGGTACTTTCTTGACAGAGTAGTATAATCCACTGTATTAGGAATATTAGTCAGTAAAAAACATGCAGTTCAAAGGTATAATTGTTTCCTTAGTACGATCCTCGTAAGCCCAGTAGTTACGTCATCAAAGTTAATTTAGTTTCGTGGTGAAATAATATTAAGATTTAGATATTTTTATATATATATTTTAAGCATTTGACATGCTTAACACTATAAATTAAACACAAATAGAAAAATGTGAAATCGAAAATAACAGTCACGAGCAGGATTTGAACCTGTATCTCCTGGATACCGTCCAGATGCTTTGCCAATTCAGCCATCGTGAAAATTGCTCCTGACTGCACACATTTTTCTATTTGTATTTAATTTATAGTGTTAAGCATGTCAAATGCTAAAAATATATATAAAAATATCTAAATATTTATAGGGTTTGCGTCATTATTAGGTAAAAATCTTAATTGTAAAATAAGTTTACCTGGTCGGTATAATGTATGAAAATACTTCCGACAGATGGCGCAGGCGTCACCCAAAGACGTTAAGTATGAATGTGTTATCGAAATTAGCAGTCAGGAGCAATTGTCACGATGGCTGAATTGGCAAAGCATCTGGACGGTATCCAGGAGATGCAGGTTCAAATCCTGCTTGTGACTGTTATTTTCAATTTCACATTTTTCTATTTGTGTTTAATTAATATTAAGATTACTGGACTTTAATGGTGGTGGTGGTTTTCTTGGGTAATTACTCGGTGGGGCCCCACGTCCTTCCGGAAACACTTTTAGAAGGTATTTACGCCTCAAGGCTCTTAGTATCGTACAATGTTCCAGTAGTCATGTGTTTCGTGGACTACAGTAAAGCCTTTGATGCGTCAACTGGAACTCTCTGTGGATGGTACTTGCGGAACTTGGCGTACCACAACATCTCATACTGTTGCTCCGTGCACTATACCTCAGGAGCCAAGGTGTTGTCCGTGTTGATGAGGCTCTATCACAACCATTCTCTTTTGGCAAAGGTGTTCGTCAGGGATGCATTCTGTCACCAATTTTGTTTAACGCCTACGGCGAGTACATCATGCGTCAGACATGTGACAACTGGCATAGAGGAGTGCGTATCGGTGGAGTTAAACTCGCAAACCTCCGCTATGCTGATGACACGACACCACTAGTCGCGAACGAAGAAGAAATGTTACTGTTACTGAACAGGATGGAGTCTATAAGCAACAATCTGGGTCTCTCGATTAACAGAGCAAAAACGAAGATCATGGTTGTTGATCGCGCAAACAGCTTGGGTCTTACTGGTGCCTTGGGTTTGGAATGCGTTGATAATTTTTTCTACCTCGGGTCCAGCATCAGTAACAACGGATTATGTGAAACAGATGTGAGAAGGCAAATTGGTATGGCAAAGAGCGCTATGGTTCAGCTCCAGAAGATTTGGAAGAACAGAGGAATCAGCTTGAAGACAAAGATAAGGCTCGTATGCACACTCGTTTTCTCTATCTTCCTTTACGGAGGGGAGACATGGACCTTACTGTCAGCAGACCGGAAGCGGATTGACGCGTTTGACATGTGGTGCTGGAGGCGCATGCTCAGAATTCCTTGGACAGCTTACCGAACCAACGTGTCCATACTCAAGCAACTCAAGATAAAGACAAGGCTTTCCACCATCTGCCTCAAGCGCATCCTTGAGTACTTTGGCCACATCGCCCGAAAAGACAGTGACAATCTGGAAAAGTTAGTTGTCACTGGCAAAGTCGAGGGCACCAGATCCCGTGGCCGAAGCCCGTCACGTTCATCTGACCAAATTCGCACCGCACTTGACACATCAGTGTACGAGGCGCTGCATGACGCGGGCGACAGACAAAGATGGAAGAAGACCATACGGGACAGACTTCTGAGAAGTGGTGGTCACGACCTTCAGACATGAGGAATACGACTTGAGGAGGAGGGAGTGACTCTAATACTCTAACTTCCAAACAAAATAGCACTTAACCACAATGCTTAACCAGCAAAAGAAACGTGTAGGTAGTAATTAACCAGCGTACCACTGGTGATACTTTTACGATAATGTTTATTTTTTTTATGGTGGACAAAAATATACGTACCGCACACCCCACTGCCCGACAGCGGGGTAGTGTGGGGCTCTCACCTACTAAAAATCCACCGTGCGCCCTCACCTGCCCGTACTCGGCGGACCACTGGTACCGCGTATATTCACTTCAGGGGTCCGCGCGGCGGCTAGCCCTCTTGGGCTTCCTCTCTGAGCAACGCCTCCGCACACCTGGGGCGTCGCACCTTCGCGGTAGGCTCTACGCGAGCGGAGGACAATCCCCGGTCCAACCGCCCGCGGCCTCGGCTAGGGTGGCATTGGGCGCAGATATTCACGCCCACGCCGACCCGCGCGCCGGCGGCGGCTTGGGCCAGAGGAGAGATCAGCCTCCCTGGCCCTCTCCGCCGCCTCCTTCCGCGAGACGACATTCTCGCAGAAGGTGGCGACCCCGTTCCAGTACCTATCGCCACCGAACATCGATCGGATGACAGCAAATTCTGAAATTAATGATAAACTAGACAAACAACTAGCTTTAATAAAAGAAAATAATAATAAAATTGACAATCTAGCAACAACGCTTAACAAAACATACTCAAGTGTAACCGCCAATTCTAAATCAGCACCATCATTACCACCACTAGAAAAGACAAATAACATAATTCAAAACACAACACACTCATTGATAATAACCACTAACAATAATTTGAAAACAAACAAAGATACGATCCAGATCATCCGGAAAGCTATCAATACGAAGGAAACCGGGATAATAATCGACAAAATAAGAGAAGGAAAAGATAAAAAAATAATTCTTGGTTGCTCATCAGAAATTAATAGAGAAAAAATTAAAAATAAACTTAAATCAACTGATTTAAATGTACATGAAATAAAAAACAAAGACCCGTTAGTAATCATAAAAGACGTATTAAATTATAATACTGATGATGACATCTTAAACGATATAAAAAATCAAAACAAAATACTTTTCCAGAATATTGAAGAAAAAGACGACCGTTTAAATATAATACACCGAAAGCACACAAATAATCCACATACATGCCACCTTGTTTTAAGAACTTCACCTACACTATGGAAAAGATTTATCGAAACACAAACAATACATATTGACATCCAAAGGGTAAAAGTATTAGATCAATCTCCAATCAAACAATGCTCAATGTGCTTAGCATATGGGCATACCCGTAAACAGTGTTCTGAGACTAAATAGATGTAGCCACTGTGGAGGTAACCATATTTTCCAAAACTGTACTAAACATAATGAACCACCATTATGTTGCAATTGAATTTCAGCAAAAATAAGCAATTCTAATCACAATGCATTTAGTAAGGACTGCACAATTCGGAAGAAATGGGACGAAATAGCTCGATCACAAGTTATATGTTGCTAAAGTTGAACAAAATAATCAATTCGCTCATTATATTATAGCCCAATGTAATTTGCAAAGAAAAAATCTTGCTACAACTGAGCTAATGATCGAAGCAAAAAAAATAAATATTACCATAGCACTTATCCAAGAACCTTATGTAGGTGGTATTGGTATAATGAAAGCATATAGTGGAGCAAGAATATTCCAGAATACACAACCTAACGGTAATACCATTAAGGCAGCGATAGCAATCTTCAACCCAAACATTTCTGTTTCTTTATGCACTCAATACACTACCAATAATATTGTAGTTGTAAAAGTATGTACTGAGATATATGAAATATTTATAATATCCTACTACTTTGAACCAGACCAGCCAATAGAACCATATTTTGAAATCTTATATAAACTACACCAAGACAATACATCAGCTAAAATTATTCTTGGTGGTGATGCTAACGCTAAGAGTATTTGGTGGGGAAGTAATACAACTGATAGCAGAGGGGACTCAATATCAGCTACCCTTCGTAATCTCGATCTTGAGGTAATAAACTTTGGAAATACACCTACTTTTGACACTAATCGCAGTGGTAGACGTCTCACCAGTTTTATTGACATAAAGGCTTGTTCCGAAGATATAATAGACTTAGTAAATGACTGGCGGGTAGTAGAAGATCTGACCAGCTCTGACCACAACGGGATTATGTTTCAAATCTGCTTAAGTAGACTCAAAGGAATCATCATTAAAAGAACCACTCGTAAATTTAATACAAAAAAAGCAAACTGGAAAAAATTTAAAAATATATTAAGCCAACTTATAATAGACAATAATATTAGTGAAATTACAGTCAAACAAATAAATAATAAAGAAAACCTAGATAATTTAATAAATAATTACACACGGATAATAACAGAAACATGTACATTATCTATACCCAATAAAAAAGATACTGAACGAACTTACTATCCCGACCACCAGGTCCCCAGAGCTGGCCAGAATGAAACGTGCAGTTGCCACTAAGAAACGTAGAATCCGCTGGGCGGCACCATATCGCAGAGAAGAAGTAGTTCAAGACTACTTAAATGAAAAAGAAAAATATGAACTGTATGTTAAAGAGGCCCAAACAAAAAGCTGGAAAAACTTCTGCGAAAAACAAAACAAAGAAAGTGTATGGGAAGGCGTCAATCGTATACTAAAAAAAAAACAATAAAAGAGAAGAAGCTTTACCTCTATCAATAAATGGAATACCTATACATAATTCTGCGAAACTCCTTGCTGAAACTTTCTTTGCGGAAGATAATAAAGACTTCCTTCCTATGACACTCTTGAACCCCTCATCACAGAAGAACTGCTAGCAGCTACCTCATCATTCAACGCTAAAAAAGCACCAGGTGTTGACGGCTTTACAGCTGACATATGCAAAGCAGTAATCACCAACGATATTAGACTAAATCTCGAAATTTACAACAAGTGTTTTGAACTAACACACTTCCCCACAATGTGGAAAATGGCTACCGTCATCGCACTACGTAAACCAGGAAAACATGACTACACGAGCCCTAAAGCATACAGGCCTATTGGCCTCCTACCCGTTATGGGCAAAATATTAGAAAAAATAATTAAAGACTAATGTGGCATCTACTACCGCGTTTTAGTCCCAAACAATATAGCTTCCTACCGCAACGAAGCACTGAAGACTCCCTTTATGACCTAATGACACACGTAAGAAGTGAACTTAAAAAGAAAAAACTCATTACGTTAGTGTCATTGGACATAGAGGAAGCATTTGATAATGCATGGTGGCCTGCCATTAAGGCCAGACTCAAAGAAGAAAACTGCCCTAAATCGCTCCAAAGATTAATTTGGAGTTATCTTGATAACAGACAGGTAACACTTCGTTATGCTGGCGTAGAATACACCAAAAACACTTACAAAGGTTGTGTCCAAGGTTCAATTGGTGGACCATTATTATGGAATTTACTCCTCGACTTCTTATTAAAAAATCTTACAAATAGAGGATACTACTTCCAAGCATACTATATATTATATTTACATATATATTATATTCTCTGGAGATACAGCAGCAAACATCGATACACATGGTAATGCTGCCCTCAAATATATACAAGAATGGGGAGCAGCCAACAAACTTAAATTTGCACCAACTAAAACTTATGCTATGGTCATTACAAACAAATTAAAATATGATATTCTAAAATTGTTTATGGGTGGGATCAGCATTGCCATGTCCAACCAAATCAAAATACTGGGATTAATCATAGACAGCGGACTCACTTTTGGTCCTCACATTACATACATCTGTAAAAAAGCCCTGGATATTTACAAACGGCTTTCTTCAGCTGCCAGAGCTAGCTGGGGTCTCCACTCCGATGTAATAAAAATTATTTACCGAGCTACAATTGAACCCATAATCACATATGCAGCTAGCGTATGGGCTTCAGCAACTAATAAAATTACAATTAAAAAACTTTTAAATACAACGCAACGACTATTCGCTCAAAGAATCACAAAATCTTATAAAACCATATCTCTAAACGCTGCACTTGTACTGGCTGGAATACTCTCTCTAGACATACGCATTAGAGAAAACGCAGTTCTGTACGAAGCTAAAAGGGGGTTATCTCATCTAGTAGAAAATCAATTTTTATACACCGAAAAACCACACCCCACAACCCATCTCCAATGTAAAATTTTATCCATAGAAAATGAAACTGATCTAACATCGAAAATGAATAATGCCGTAAGAATTTACACTGATGGAAGTAAAATTGACGGTGAAGTAGGAGGATCACTCTCTCTATGGGTTGATAACACTGAAACATTATCACGCAAATTTAAGCTGTCATCATATTGTACAGTTTATCAAGCAGAATTACTAGCTATATGTCAAGCCACAAAACTTATCACACAAAGGAAAGAAAATAACTATGCTATCATTAGCGACTCCAGAGCAGCCTTAGACACAATAGCCAATAATGACTCCCTTCACCCTTTAGCATTTGAAGCACGATTCCACATACTAAACAACATCGTAGCACACAACAAGAACATCTCATTATTTTGGATTAAAGCGCACATAGGCCTAGAGGGAAATGAAAGAGCAGACTATTTAGCTAAAGAAGCAGCATTACGCAGTCATACCAAACACCACTATAACAAATGTCACATTTAATTTATTAAGAAGAAAATCCGAGAAGAATCTATTGATGAATGGAATCAGAGATACCAGGAAGGATTATCTGCTAAGATAACCAAAATATACTTTCCCGATATACGCACTGCACACAAAATTATCGCAAATATAGATTTATCATACATCCTTACACAAATCTTTACAGGACATGGTGGATTCTCTGAATACCTCCACAAATTCAAATGTAAAGATAATCCACCATGCATTTGTGACCCTGGTATCTCAGAAAGCGCAATCCATATAATCTTTGAATGTCCTGTGCATTTAAACTCAAGAAATAACCTAGAAATGGAAATAGGAATTAATATTAATACAAACATAGCCCATCAAATAATAGAAAATAATAAACAAGAAAGCCCTTTCTAAAATACTGTACTGAAATAGCAAAAACCGTAATAAATAGAAATAAAACTCAAACTGACAGAACTAATACCAACCATACATTTTTTATAAATAATTAATTATAGCATATAATCTCTTCTACATATAATAATATATTATAACATTACTTATTTATTTAATATTATATATATATTCTTAATCAATCACAATTTTATTAAGAATTATCTTAAAATTTTATAAATCGTAAATATTATAATAATTAACAATTCACAAATAATAATCTTTTATTAACAAACTGTTACGTTAGGTTGGGTTGGTTTCCCCGACGGAAGGGGGTCTACTGGTAGTCCCCGGAGCTGGCGGACCTCCGTGCGGCCTGTATTCGTGCCCGGAGGTCCTATACCCGCAGCCGACGTCGCCGAATCCGCGACGAGGAGCGGGAGGGCCGGCTGTATGCGGCGTACAACAGTGCGCGCGCCGCGTTTAAGCTGGCCATCTGTCGCGCCAAAGACGCGAAAAGGCAGGAGATGCTGGAGGGTCTCGAGCGTGACCCCTGGGGACGCCCGTACCGCGCGGCGCTCAACAAGCTCCGCGCCCAGGGAAATAGGGGCGGCGGCAGCGCGTATGCGGAGAAGCGCCGCCCCCGGGCCGGACGGGGTTCCCGCCCGAGTGCTGGCCCTGGTCCTCGACCACCTAGAGCCCCGCCCCATGGGACTGTTCGACGCTTGCCTGGTGTCCGGACGGTTCCCTGACTGCTGGAAGGAGGCGAAGCTCGTGCTCCTGCCGAAGCCGGGACGGTCTCCGAATACAGTCGCGGCCTTCAGGCCCATCGTGTTGCTGGACGAGGCGGGCAAACTGCTCGAGCGGGTAGTCGCTGCCCGCATTGTCCGGCACCTAGGTGCGGTCGGCCCCGACCTGTCCGATGCCCAGTTCGGATTTCGGGCGGGTCGGTCTACGGTCGACGCCATCCTGCGCTTGAAGGCCGCGGCTGCGGAGGCCGTCACCTCGAGGGAAGTGCTGTTGGCGGTGTCGCTCGACATCGCCAACGCCTTCAATAGTCTGCCATTCGGCTGCATCAAGGAGGAACTCCGATACCATGGAGTGCCCCTCTACCTAAGGCGGCTGGTGGCGGACTACCTCGACGCACGCAGCGTCCTCTTCGTGGACCGGGAAGGGGGCGTTGTAAGGAGGGCTACGTCGTGCGGCGTCCCGCAGGGTTCGGTTCTAGGGCCGCTCCTGTGGGACATCGGCTACGACTGGGTCCTCCGTGGCAGGCTCCCTCCCGGGCTGGGCGTAATTTGCTACGCAGACGATACGCTCGTCACAGCCCGGGGCGGGACCCTCGAGGAGGCGGCAACGCTGGCCACCTCAGGAACCGCGGAGGTGGACAGGCGGATCGAGGCGCTGGGGCTTAGGGTGGCCCTTGAATAGTCGGAGGCCCTACTCTTACATGGGCCCCGACGTGGCCCACCCGCCGGCGCCTCGATAACGGTCAACGGTGTGGGCTTTCCAATCCAGGCCCACATCAAATACCTGGGCCTGTTATTGGATGGACGGTGGCACTTTGACGAGCACTTCCGCCGTCTTGCGCCAAAGCTCGTCGGCACGGCGTCCGCCCTCGAGCGACTGATGCCGAATTTGGGCGGACCGAGTCTCACGTGTCGACGACTCTACGCGGGGGTAGTACGGTCAATAGCACTGTACGGCGCGCCCGTGTGGGCGGAGTCCCTGGCCGCTCGCAATAGGGCCCTTCTGTGGCGTCCACAGAGGGTCGTAGCGGTCAGGCTGCATCGCACGGTCTCGTGCGATGCAGCCTGCGCGTTGGCCGGAACCCCCCCGTGGGATCTGGAGGCGGAAGTGCTCGCCGATGTTTATCGGCGGGGGTCGATGGCGCGGGCGGGGGGCAGCCGCCCCTCGCCGAGCGCAATCTCAGCGTGGCGGGAAGATGCCCGCCGCGCCACCGTCCTAAAGTGGAGGTCTCGGCTGGAGGCGCCCCGGGCTGGTTTCTGGACCGTGGGGGCGCTCCAGCCGATCTTGGAAGAATGGGCAGGGCGGCAGCACGGGGTCCTCACCTTCCGGTTGGTGCAGGTTTTGTCGGGGCACGGTTGATTCGGCAAATACCTGCACACGATCGCTAGGAGGGAGACGACCCCAGGCTGTCACCACTGCGACTGCGGCGAGGACTCGGCGCAGTACACGCTCGAGTCGTGCCCAGCCTGGGATGTGCAGCGCCGGGAACTCGCTACAGTCATAGGCGTGGACTTGTCGCTGCCGGCCGTTGCGCGAGCGATGGTTGGCAGTGACAGGGCCTGGACCGCGGTAGCCACCTTCTGCGAGGCTGTCATCTCGCGGAAGGAGGCGGCGGAGAGGGCCCGGAAGGAATCCTCCTTCGCGGACCCGATTCACCGCCGGCGCGAGGGGCGGCGAGCGCGCGCTTACCTGCGCCCGATACCGCCCTAGCCGAGGCTGCGGACGGTGGGGTTTGGGGAGTACCCTGCCGTTCGCGGAAGCCTACCGCGAAGGTGTGACGCCCAAGTGCGCGGGGCGTCGCGCAAGAGAGGGTGCCCGAAGGGGCTGCCGCCTGCGGATCGCGGTGAAACGACGTGGTTCCCGTGATCCGCCGTAGCAAGGGCGGGTGAGGGCGCACGGTGGGCTTTTAGTGGGTGAGAGCCCCACACTACCCCGTTGTCTCCCTGGGCAGCGGGGTGTGCGGTAGGACATTTTTGCCCACCTAAAATAAAAAAAAAAGGTTGTGTTGGTTACACACACTAAGACTTAAGTTATTTTTAATTTATTTTCATTACATAATAATTATAATCAAAGCTTAATGCAATATGAGTTGTAATATTGCTAACAGCTGACTTTTATCTTAATTTATAAAAAAAAAAACACATTTTACTCTAGTTTTCTTTATTATTTTTCATTTTATCGTCCTATTATGAGTGCTATAAATACTCTTAAATATTAATTTAATACTACTCTTAAATAATTTGTTCTTTTTAAATAAAAAATATTACGTTTCTTGATTTATTACAAATAACTTTTTACTCTTACATTATAAGCTTTATAAAAAAAAGGGGATAGGACTAATTATTTTAGATTTATTTTGTTCTTTTTACCGTTCATTAAGTTATGTATAAAAATATAAATAAAAACTTAGTTAATATAACTTCCTTTGTCAAGTTTAATAAAATATCCTTGTTAAACAAAGGATATTGTAATTAAGTAATATTATAATAATTTAATAATGATTATCTTTTATCAACTCGTTTCAATAAGGCGAAAAAATAATTTTTGTATAATTCTATTGTCAAACTTTCTCTTATTTATATTTGTAATTACTTCTAATTCTGTATATTAGTGTTAACATATAGGCAAATAGCTTGTAATAAACTGTATATAGTAATTATGTAAATAACTATTTAAACACTATGCGATATGATTGTATCTTTTTATATATATTTTGTTAAGATGTAAAAAAAAAATATATGTATGTATAAAAAAACAAAATATTTGTTACAAGCATTGTCTTTTATTTATGCACTAACTTATATATAACTTTCAACTTCCTAATATTATGTTTATCATTTTTTTAGCTAATCTAGCAATATTGTGTAAATATCAGATATTTGTACATGATAATATGTTAAACTATGTAATTCAAAATAATTTTTTTTTTTTGCGTTTCAAATATCCAGTAATAGAAATATTGCCAATCTACAGTACTCACATCAATATAAAAATTTCTGCAACCATAAATATGAAGAAATACCCTGGATAATGTCCGGGAAATGTTCGCCCGTCAGTCTCAATAGATTGACAAATAAAAAAAAAAAAAAGATCGGATGACAGCCGGCAGCGACAGGTCCTCTCCAATGACTGCAGCGAGATCCCGGCGCTGCTTAGCCCAGGCCGGGCACGACTCAAGCGTGTGCTGCGCCGAGTCGTCGCTGCAGTAGCAGTGGTGGCAGCAGGGAGTCTCCTCCCTCCTAGCAACCGTGTACAGGTACTTGCCGAAGCATCCATGCCCCGACAGCACCTGCACCAGCCGGAAGGTGAGGACCCCATGCCGCCGAGCCACCCATTCCTCCAAAATCGGCTGGAGCGCCCCTACGGTCCTAAGACCAGCCCGAGGCGTTTCCAGCCGAATCCTCCAAGGGTCAGAGACACGGGTGCACCGTAAAGTGCCATCGACCGGACCACTCCTGCGTATAGCCGTCGGCACGCGATGCTGGGTCCGCCCAGGTTTGGCAACAGACGCCCGAGGGCGGACGCCGTGCCAACCAGTCTCGGCGCAAGCTGGCGGAAATGCTCATCGAAGTGCCACCGCCTGACGGGCGGACCAGGCCCAAATATTTTATGTGGGCCTGGATTCCTACCCCCACACCATTTACCGTAATCGATGCGCTGGCGGGTGGACCACGTCGGGGCCCGTGAAATAGTAGGGCCTCTGACTTGTTGAGGGCCACCCTAAGCCCCAGCGCCTCGATACGTCTGACCACTTCCGAGGTACCCGAGGTGGCCAGTCTCGCCGCCTCCTCGAAGTTCCCTCCCCGGGCTGTGACGAGGGTATCGTCTGCGTAACAAATAACGCCCAGCCCGGGGGGAAGCCGGCCACGTAGGACCCAGTCGTACCCAATGTCCCACAGGAGCGGCCCCAGGACAGACCCCTGTGGAACACCGCACGACATGGGCCTCCTCATAGCGTCCCTTTCCCGGCTTACGAAGAGGACGCTGCGGCCTTCGAGGTAGTCCGCCACCAGCCGCCTCAGGTAGGCGGGCACACCGTGGAATCGGAGTGCCTCCCTGATGCAGCCGAATGGCAGACTGTTAAATACGTTGGCGATGTCCAGCGACACCGCCAACAGCACCCCTCGCTGAGCGACGGCCTCCGTGGCCGCGGCCCTCAGACGCAGGATGGCGTCGACCGTCGAATGCCCCGAACGAAAACCGAACTGAGCGTCCGACAAGTCGGGGCCCACCTCCACAAGGTGCCGGACGATACGGGTGGAAATAATCCTCTTGAGTAGCTTACCCGTATCGTCCAGCAGCACGATGGGCCTAAAGCCCGCGACCGAATCCGGGGAACTCGGGTGGGAACCCCATCCGGCCCGGGGGCGGCGATCTTCCGCATGTGCGACACAGCCACCTCCATTTCCGTCTCGGAGACGGGCGGTACACTCTCCTCGTCGGCCTCCTGGTCGTCATCTGGTGGAGTCATGACCGGGGGCGCGTGCGTAGCCCACCGTGGGAAAAGACCCTCGACCACCTCGGTGAGGAAGCTCGGCTGGAGCGTCTCCGTAAGGGGGAGGCCCTGAGTGCGGAGCTTGTTCAGCGCCGCGCGGTACGGGTATCCCCAGAGGTCACGGTCGAGACCCTCCAGCATCTCCTGCCGCTTCGCCTTTTTGGCGCGACAGATGGCCAGCTTAAACGCGGTGCGCGCGTTGCAGTACGCCTCGTATAGCCGGCCCTCCCGCTCTAAATCGCGGTTCAGCCGCCGGCTGCGGGTGTAGGACCTCCGGGCACAGATGCAAGTCGCGCGGAGGTCCGCCAGCTCGCGGGACCACCACTAGACCCCCTTCCTTTGGGGTGGTCGCCGTACACGGGGCATGGCTGCGTCGCAGATTTGCGACACTGCCTCGCGCCAACGGCCAGCCTCGGTGTCCATGTCCTCGGTCAGGGGGTTAGGCCACGACCACGATGACACAATGGCCGCCTCCACTAGCAGGTCCCGGTTCAACCTACCCACAGCCCACCGCGGGAAAGCGGGAGCTCTGTCCGCCACGTGACCCCTACTGGGCCCCGAAGGGACCGGGAGACCTCTATCCGAATATAGCGATGATCAGATAGGGTCTCAACCTTCTCTAGGACACACCAGTCCCTTACCCGTGCCGCGACGGCGGAGCTAGCGAGCGAAAGGTCCACTATCGACCCACCCCACCGCCGCACGCACGTATTGGCGGACCCCCTGTTCAACAAACAAAGGTCCGCAGCTGCCGCCCATTCCTCGATCGCTGCTCCACGGGCATCCGTTCTGGGGGATCCCCACGCCGTGGATTTGGCGTTAAAGTCCCCTAGTACCAAGACGTGGCTAGGTGCTAGTCGCCGTATCGAGGTCTCCAGGTTGTGAAGGAAGACCTCGAAGGCAGACAGATGATTGGGGGAGAAGTAGACGCCATAGAGCGTGACACCCCCCCAATCGGCCGCGACATATCCCGTGCCCTTGTCCCTGACCAACAAGGGCGGGGAATGAAGCGTAGATCCGACTACCGCCACGGAGCCATCACCGCTGCCTGCCCAATTAGGACGGTCAGGAATGCGATAGGGCTCCGCGGCTATGGCTACACCGATCGACCGCTCCGCCATGAACTGCAGGAAGAGATCTTGCGCAGCAGCGGTGCAGCCGAGATTCGCCTGGAGGAACACAGTATCACGGTTCGTGATCAGAGCGGGACGATTGCCTCCTCCACCCGCGCCGGCGGTCGCACCGCGCTAAATGGGGCAGCCTGGGCCGATTGGCTGCCCCCACCTATAGGGGTTGGGCCGGAGGTCTGCACCCTTCCCGCCCCATGCTATGCTTAGCGGGACGGCTGCGGTGCAGGTCACCACCTGATGCCCTGCCTGTCCGCAGCGGAAGCAGAGACCGCTGCAGTCAAAGCAGCTTGTACATGTCGGCCGGGTGTGCCCGACCGCCATGCACTTAAAACACCTCGCGGACCTCGGCTCCAGCACGGTGATGCGTGCGGAGCTCCAGCCCACGAGAAGCCTACCTGCGGTGGTCAAGGAATTGGCCACCGCGACAGGGCACTGTACCCATACGGCGCCTACACCACCAGGACCGGGGCGAATGATGCCCACCCGGACGGTTTCTGCAGCGAATCCGGTTTTCAGCGTAATCGCCTTCCGGATATCGTCCACCGTCACGGAGTCGTCCAGTCCAGAAATGCGCAATTCTGCGCACTTCACGGGCCTGGCGACACGGATCCCACTCTCCCCAGCAAACAGACCTTTCAGCTTTTCGGCTATGAGGTCAGCCGTTCTCGGGCCCTCTGCCCCGGGGAACTCGAGTACTCGAGCCCCCGTTCGGGCTTGGCGGGTTCTTGCGGTGACGCTTCCGATTTCGGAGACATCGATCTCCTGCCGCGCCCGTTTTAGGACCGCCTCATAGCTGAGGCCCCTCTCCCTAGCCTCAGGCAGCAGGGTGACGACCACCGCTGCTGTCTTCGATGTTTTGAGGCTGCGCGGCTTTCGCGGCCTTCGCTTCTTTTTCCCACCGCTGGACTCACCCCTAGATGTAGTAGGCGCCACGTCTCGGGCTGCAGCGCCTTTCCGCTTCTTTCCCCGGGACTTTCTTCGACTGCCCACGGTCTGCCAGCCCTCCTCAGAGTGCACATGGTAGTGGGGGTAGGATGTGGGCCCCGGGAAGTATCTGCTTGAGCCCGCGAGGACCCAGCAGAGCCGGGCAGGGCCGGGAATTCCTCCTGACCCTGGGACTTCTGGGGCTGGGCCCTTGGTGACTGGACCTTGCCAGACTGCCCAGCCTTGGCACCCTTTTTCCCCTTCGGGGTGCGTTCCAGCGGCGATACCGCCGCTACCGCAGAGTAAGAAGCCACGTGGCCACCCTGACACGGTAATGTCATTGGTGCCAGGGATAGCGTGGCTCTCCTCTTGTCCGCAGCCAGCGGTGGACGGACTCGGGGCTCCGGTGGGAGCCGGGCGTCGAGGGCGCTGATCCGCGGACCGAAAACCGCATCGACGCGATCAATTACCGCGGTCTGCTCCACCCCCGTCCGCTTTAAGTTGGTGGTCTCGGCCCTCTTGGCCGAGATCTTGCGGGGGATTGGTGTCCCCGGTCGGTTGGTTCCTCTACCCCTAACCACCGTAGCGATTTTCTGGGGAGGCATTTCTACTGAGCTCCCATCAGACTCCGACGCAGCGCCCCCCTGAGACAGGGTGCGCTTGCGCCAGAACCGTGACGGGAGCGGCTCCAACGTGACCGCTACCTCCGCCGGTTGCGGTGACATGATTGTGGCGGCCTGACTCGGGCCGCCATCCTCAGTGGCAGACATTTCAGCAGCTGAGGTAACCGAGCTGTCCCTGGACTCCTGGGACACTTCGGTCACCTGTTTTCCCTTGCGGGACTTCCGAACGCCGCTTTGCGCGCGGTTGCACTAGTAGGCGCCTTATTTACAGCCGGACCCCTATCGGCTGAGGCGTCAGGTGTTACACCTGACTCCGTCAATATTTTATTTAATAACTGATTTTCCATATTGATCCCACGAGTGTGGGAGAAAGGAGGTCCACCCGGGCAGAGCTCCCGATACCCGGGCAAGCGAACATTTGTTACCCAACACAGGGGGTCAGCAGCTACCCTGGCTGGGACCACGCTCGAGACTGAACTACCCATCAGCCATGCATCTCCTCGCCGCGCGCTAGAGCTTGAGAATCGGGGTAATTTTTTATAGAGGTTGTCTTCCTCGCGGTCCGGGCGATTAAGCCAAGACCCTCGTTCCTGTATGCCTGCGAGACGTAACAACCACAGACACGAGATCAGGTTTACGATTTGGGACTGGGGGCGCTGTGGCCCCACTGTACCCCCTCTCCAGAGCCTGGGGAGCCACACTGGCCCCACCGACTCCGATGCCTGGTCTATCCACCGAGCCCTCTGCTGAGTCAGAGGGACACGCGGAGACCCGTCCTGTCCGGAATTTTAGCGGCCGGCGACTGCCGACGTTGCCCAGGGTGCACCACTAGGAGGTAAACCGGCACCACACCCCAATACGATAATGTATTCTAACACAACACATTTAAAAAAAAAATAAACAAAACTCACGTAATAATTAGTCTCACTCGACTCAAGATGTTAATTTTTATTTTTGGTCATATGTGCTGACGTGTCATGTAATCTGGGACATAGACTACTCTGTATTCGGTGTTATACGCTAAGATTAGTCTATGGTGTGGTATTATATCATCGAGCTTTAATAAGGGGGAGAGGAAATGACAACAAATTTACCGAGCCAATTCCTTGAAATCCAAAAATGGCGAAATTTCCGCTAGTGAAACGCGTAAAAAATATCGATATCGATACTTCAGTCCTTCAAGCGATCTATAAATTTTTGGGTGGATAAAGGTTTTTTTAATTGCGTAAATCTTCATCTACCTGTACCTATAATTATATCTATCTGTGTCTAATTGCAACCCAATCCATTCCGTCATATGAGCTAGTGGTTGATAGATCAATCAGGCATGCCTTCTTTTTAAACGAACAGAAAATTAAGGGCATAACACTCTATTGAATAGATTTGGGTTGTAAAAAGCATAAAGAAATAAATAATAATTTAAGTTCATTCTAAGTTCAAACATACCTATATAAGTTTGTGATGTGATGACATCAGGAGAAAAAGATTTGAAAGTGAGGTATTACGATAACTAAAAACAAGTATATAATATTTTATTCCATCCATCAGTCATTCGACGTCCACTGCTGTACATAATAGGTCTCCCTAAGAGAACGCCGCAATAAGCGGTCCTTTTTTTTTGTTAACACGGTCCAAAACGCAAGTTTACGCACGTCACTGGGGTACCAACAGGATCTAAGGGGAGTGTCGGGCTTGATGTCATACAGGCTCGATAGTCATATAGTACCATGATAGCCCTAGATGATATTCATGATCTGGTAATGGAGCCACAATACCATCAACTTTGGAATCGTTTGATTCGTTTTGACAAGTATTTCGGTTCTAGATGATGTCTAGGGCCTGATGATGATGATTTATGTCCATTTCCGTTATTGTACGCATGTCCTAATTATACAAGCACGCATTAAAAAAGTTATAATCATTTTATTTCTACTCAAATTTTTTTTTTAAAGCAAATGCTTTGAATGCTAATAATAATACAATTCAAATGATTAATCAATTCGATAAATTAATAAAAAAATATTTTATTTAATGGTATGCTGCTAAGCCACTGCTCACCACTTCATTCCGAGCACACAAAATTAATAAATGGACGGCTTCTTCCCACTATATGAAACTTTGTAACAAATAAAAATCACAAATTATTAGTGGTGGATGCTAGGTTGGAACCTAAATAGCGCAAATTAAATATTTTTAAAATAAAGGATATTTAATATATCAATATTTTTTAAAACATCGATATATCGATAGTTGTTGGTTCTCCCTGCATCACTAATTGACAGCTGACATACAACAGGTATATGAAGATTAGGGCGCCTCCTCCTTATTACGAGCTCAATGTATTATATGGCTGTGTCGCGCTTTATTGTCTGTTTTCTACCTCATTGCTTTATTGTCTTGTCTGTTTTTACGTTTTTACTTGCTCTGAGACCAACTTTTTCAATAATGTACACGCATGTATTTTTTTTTTATAATTGTATTTTTTGTTATTTTATTATCATTTATATTCCTTTAGTCTTAATTTTCTTTATTGTTTTGTTTTGTTTGTGTTTTTTTTTTGTATAATTGATTGTCATCCGTGACGTCACAACAGCGGCCTGACGGAAGATCAGCGCGGGTTTTCACAGCCTGCAAATGCTGAGTCAAAGTCGTTTTTTTATTTTTTATTTTATTTTTTTATTTTCTGTTTCATTTACTGTTTTATGTTCAACTATAACCTGTTTTATTGTTCGTTGCAATAAACTTTTCTTTCTTTCTTTCCACACATTTTTGTGGCCGCACTGCAACGGGAAATGAAGCCCGATGTTACACCTACACCTACGAATAGCATGGAGTGGAAGCAATCTGAGCGACTTACATACCAGATTATAATTCTTTGGCATGGAGGTCTATCCCTTTCGTCATTCGTCATCAGTCAGGTTTGTCATGTCAATGGCACCCAAGTCTAAGTCATTGTCGTTGTCAATTTCGGGCATTTTTCGTAATCAGTCACGGGCTAAGAGCCATAAGAACGTATCGGTTTCCGTCTAGTACCTCTACAACTTTACAGAGTTACAGATTACATGATTTTAACTCTTGATAAAATGATACCTGGTTTTCAGATCAACGTAAACTACTTGACTCAAAGACTCAATCAACAAACAAGATCAAATAATTAAGTTCAAGTTAAGCTTTGCATGTGACTAATTACCCAGTAACCCTTAGTTACTCAACCATTCATTTGTGCGAATGCACAAACACTGGATCACCAATTCACACCTGGATTTCGTGGTTTCTCACAATATTTTGACATCAAACAGAGCTCAATGCCTACCGGGGTAGTTCTATTTGTAATCAAACCGTCAGATTACAAAACAATTTAATCGAATGGCACACATCTAAAAAGCCTCTGCTTTTGTCTAAAGCCAGTCCATCGGCTTTAATTTTTAACAGTCAATAAATCTAGCTCAGTCCTATGTTAATAACATTACCGTGAAATGTTAATAATATTACCGTGAATCTACACCATCAATGGTCACGGACGCAATAAAGTATTCGAATTCCGTAAACGAAGTTTTATTTAATTTAGGTATATCGCGTAAATATCAGAAAATATATTATTTTGAAGCTTGAAGAAGGCCTAAATAATATATCTGTGTAGGTACCATTTATATTTAAAATGCGCGCTAATGTATCGGACATGCGCACTACATGCAGTGTCCAAGGCGCGTCATTTCATTCGCTTTTGGCTCTACGCAGCGTTTCTATAGTCAAATTACATATATAAAATGGCATCCATGTGCTGAGCCTAGAATATTCAACTCAGCTTATGTTTGTCGCCCCGCTCGCACAAACATAGTTTTGTTTGTTAAAAGTTCATTTTAACTACACCACAACAACATGTCTGGTCGCGGCAAAGGTGGAAAAGTGAAGGGAAAGGCAAAATCTCGCTCCAACCGAGCTGGTCTGCAGTTTCCTGTCGGTCGTATACATAGGCTGTTGCGTAATGGTAATTACGCTGAACGCGTCGGTGCTGGTGCTCCTGTGTACCTTGCCGCGGTCATGGAATATTTAGCCGCTGAAGTTTTAGAGTTGGCAGGCAACGCTGCGAGAGACAACAAAAAAACTAGGATCATTCCCCGCCATCTTCAATTGGCAATTCGCAACGACGAGGAGTTAAATAAGCTTCTGTCTGGAGTGACGATCGCTCAAGGTGGTGTTCTGCCCAACATTCAGGCCGTACTCTTACCCAAGAAGACCGAGAAAAAGGCGTAAAAATACGTATTGAAACAAAAGGTCCATTTCAGGGCTGCAATATAAGATAAGTTTTATACATAGGACAAGACTATCACTATCACAAAAAAAACTTGCTAGAGCGGTTTTGGAAAACTTTACATGTAAAACTGAATAACTAGTCTATTTGGACAGTAGCCAAAATACTAATAACTGAATAACTAGTCTTTTTATATTATATATACAGTAACCTATTATAATATTACAAATGCATACAACAGATTAAGAAGGCTATTATAGCTTGGATACGCTATTGATGTGCTGCATGATGTATTTCAATGATTTTCAATGTTAGCAATTATTTTTTTATTTTAATTGGAACTTCGTAGTTTTTGCGTTTAAGAAATAAGTATGTAAACTAATCTCTTAAGTAGGTATATTGTCAATTTTTAAGTTAGAGAATTTAAAAATAATTTCAGTAAATGTAATTAAACATAAATTGTCTTTTTTATTTATAGACTAGATTGAGAGTGATATTTTAATAATAATGTCTTCAGAATTTTTGAAGAACTACAACTCGCTATTACAGTGACACCTCCTCATTTCCACTCGATGATCCAATCTTTCCTCCTGCTATACTTTAAACTGTTTATCATCCATCCGCCTTTAGATGTCCACTGTTGGATATAGGTACATCTCCCCAAGAGCCCCACAACAAGCGGTCCTGTGCAGACTGCATCCAACGTCTCCCCACGGCTTTGCCTAGTGATGTGGCTTAATCAGATATGATGGCGTTTAATTCAACATCATCGGCTTCAGACATCGATTCATCACGATGATTTGCGATAGTCAATTCGACACCGCTGGTGGGACTGTAACATGCATAGAATCAATGAGGTTTTCTCGTAGTCCACAATAATAATGTATAATTTGTACCAAAAATATGTTTTATGCTATGCTGAGATTCCATATAAGCAGTTATTTAATCGTAATACATATGGCAGGACGGAATTTACTACTGAAGTAATGTAAGTAACATAGTTCCAGTGGCCCACCAATACAGGCGGAGAGACGGCACACGGAGGGTTTATTTAGTGGGTGAGGGCCCCACACTACCCTGTTGGTTGCAACGAACAACAGGGTACATACTACTACATAGTTTAAAACATACATAACTAAAGTTTAAAAGTTGTGCGGGAATAGAAGAATATACATTTTTAGTTCTCAACCCTTTTGGGCACGTTTCCTCTCATGGTGAAAGGCCATAGTCAACCACGCTGGCCCAATGTGGATTGGCAGATTTCACAAGCCATCGAGAAAATCTCTCAGGCGTGCAGTTTTCCTCACGATGTTTTCTTTCACCGAGCAATGATAAATTGTAAACAAATACATGCATGATTTCGAAAAGTCAGAGGTGTGTACGAGGTTTAAACTTTGGACTCGGAATCGAACAGGATACCACTGTTTTGCAGTCCGTGGTTTTACTGCTAAGCTATCACTACTATGAATATACATACGGGTTAAAATCATTACCCTTCTCTTGGTTTCGCCGTAGTCTAGTACAAAGTCGGTAAGTAATTATAATTTGTTGGCTGTCGTTCGTGATCAATATTTCGAGGATTCCACTCACTGATTCATTGCATGACTTTCAGTAGATACATTTGCACTATTAATCATGCACACAATTAATGTATCACGATACTGACTAATTCGTGTTACATAGATTGGTGTTACATAAAGAAATGTGGATGAGGCATACCTTTATTTTTTTGTAGAATCATCAAAAGTTTGATTTCTATAGCAGTACCTACTTTCTCTGTACAATGCGTAATTGAGCAGCGTCTATAGACAAAAGCAGACACAACCTTATAGCAGATTATTAGTTGCGTTCATATTTAACTACTACTGAAGTAATGTCACACAGTTCCAGTGGTACGCTAATACAGGCGGAGAGACGGCATACGGCGGGTTTATTTAGTGGGTTAGGGCCCCACACTAATCTGTTCGTTGCTCCGAACAACAGGGTGTGTGGTAAGGTATATATTTTCCCGTCTTAACAAATAAAAAGGTTCTTATTAATTAATTAATCGTTTAAATCCATCTATGTCTTCATGTTAAAGTTTTTCACGATATTATTATTATTGGTTGATTTTTGTTGCATTAGGAAATTATACAGCAATTTATATTTGAAAATGTAAAATCGAAAATAACAGTCACAAGCAGGATTTGAACCTGCATCTCTTGGAATACCGTCCCAGATACTTTGCAAATTCAGCCACGTATCGTTACAATTGCTCGGGACTGCCAATTTCGATAACACGTTCATTCTTAATATGTTGGGTGACGCCTGCGCCATCTATCGGAAGTATTTGCATACATTATTCCGTCCAGCTAAGGTTAATTTTACAATTAAGATTCATACCAAAAAATTACGCAGCCCTATAAATATTTAGATATAAACATTTAGATATTTTTATATATATTTTTAGCATTTGACATGCTTAGCACTATACATTAAACACATATTCACTTTGTGTAGATATAAACATTTCTAAACAAGACTTTTATAGCTGTGTGTATTTATAAAAGAGAAATAAAAAACATTCTTCAGCGTATTAGTTTTAACCGTACCGCTTCGTGCATCGTACGTATTGTCTGCACAAAATTATTCTTCACAAAATACTAAGTATTGTTTATCCTTTCGTAGTAACCTTGGCCTGTTTTGGCCATCATTTGTATTGGTGTTTAGGAGCATTGGGGTCGTCGCGGTATTAGTTTGGTAGTGCGGCTATGGGGTGCATGTCGAGTTCTCGGGCAGTTAGTGCACGTATAGTTCCAACTGTGAGTGATTAGTTTGTTTGCGCATATAATAAAGGAAAATCTGTTACCTGCCACTATATACTGCTAACTGCCTCGGTGGTGTAGCGGTAGTGTATGCGACTGCTAATCATGAGGTCTCGGGTTCGATCCCCGGGTCGGGCAATGTTATTGAGCTTTTTCCTAAAAAGAAAAATTCTCAGTAACAGCCCGGAGTTTGGAAATGTGCCCGGTAGACGTCAATAGGCTCGCCCCCTATTACGTGGGACTTAAACACAGGTGGCGAGTCGTGGGTGTGTAATACACCTCTGCCTACCCCTTCCCTTTTTCTAATTGAATGATAAGTGCATTCAATTAGAAAACATATTAGAATTAAAATATATTAGGAAATATATTATTATTTGTCTCGTTTTTGGTTCTCTCTAATATTAATGATAACAATAAACGGTCGTTAAATTAAAAATAAATAATAGAAGCAGAAGACATCATTGGGACGTCTGAGTACAATTAAGGCAATAACACTGGATACCGCCCCGCATATAAAGATCCCACTTTAAGTAAAACTGTCATTGCAAAACATGTAGATTGGATAATTTTGTATACACAGCTAATGACTGTTACTAAATTTGATTAAATACTGAGTTTTGCTTGGAATCGTGATTTCTCCAGCCCGGGCCCCCTCCGGCCCGTAGCCCCTTATATTTTTTTGTGCTGCTTGTTACGCCGCTGATCTAGAGGCTTTGAATTTGTGGCTGGAGGCTCAACATTAGCAGGGTAATGTATGGGTGAGGACCTTCACGAGTAGTTTATTGCTTATTGCAATTGCTTAGTGATGTACTACTCTGTCAGGAAAGTACCGGGAAATGATCAATAATACACAAAATTTTTGTTATTCATCCAAATTTATTTTATCACCTTCAAAGTATGCTCCTTCAGAAACGATAGACTTACGCCAACGAATAATCCAATCATCAATTTTAAACGCTGTTTCCAGAATTGAGTTCAGTCCTAGCTGCGAATTCGCCTTTATGTCTTCTACGGATTGAAAACGGGCGCCACGAAGTGGTAATTTGAGTTTAGGAAAAAGAAAGAAGTTGGCTGGAGCCGTATCTAGTGAATATGGTGGGTGCTCGATGGTATTTGTTGAGTGTTTGGACAAAAATTCATTCACAATGATGGCCTTGTGCGAAGGCGTATTATCGTGGTGCAAAATCCAAGAATTTTCTTTCCACAAATCTGGCCCTTTTTCGTCGAATTTGCTCTCGTAAACGTCGCATAACGCTCAAATAATATTCTTTATTTACCGTTTGACCTTTTGGCAATAATTCCAAGTGCACAACACCGCGATAGTCAAAGAAAACAGTCAAAATGACTTTGACTTTTGATCGACTTTGGCGTGGTTTTTTCGGTTTCGGTTGAGTTGGAAGTCGCCACTCCGAAGCTTGTTGACTAGTTTGCATGTCAAACTCGTAAACCCACGTATTGTCACCAGTAACAATGCGTTTCATGAATGTTGGGTCGGAATTGACTAGTTCTAGCATGTCCTCAGCGACTCTCATTCGATTGAGTTTTTGGAGAAAATTCAGGTCTTTTGGGACTAGCCGAGCGGAAACATGTTTCATACCCAAGTGATTATTTAAAATGGTACGGATCGACTCGTGAGACACAGAAAGTTCGGCGGCTATCTCTTTCAAAGTTGAATGAAGATTTTCAGTCACTATTTCCTTCACTTTTGCAATGTTAACTTCAGTTGCAGACGTTGATGGCCTACCAGAGCGAGGCAAATCTTCCATCAAATCTCGACCGCTTTTAAACGCTTTGTACCACTCATAAGCACGTGTTTTTGATAAAGTCGATTCTCCGTAAGCCTTCTGTAATATTTTTAGTGACTCCGAACACGAAATTCCATTGGCGATGCAAAATTTAAGACAAACTTTCTGTTCGATGTTTTTGTCCATTATGAAATTCGCAATACACACTAGGTATGGTATAACTAAAAACAGCGCTGTATTTAATATAAATAACAGATGCAACTCAAACTCCGCACCAAAATGGATAACAGTTGTGCCAATCTAACAATAACAAAAAAAAACAAAAGTTTTAATTTGGAACCATAAACAAATCATCCATTCCCAATACTTTCTTGACTGAATGTATAGCGTTCCCACCAGTAATGGGAAGGTCACGGGTTCAAATCCTGCTCGCAGATGTTTCTAGTCCCGCTTTTACAAATTTTTTGAATGTAATATAGAATAAATTGTATTTTTTGTTTGTCAAGAATCCAATGCAACCCAAATCTCTATCAGAAACTCATAAAGGTGAGACTGTTTTGGCGGCGCTGAAACGGCTCGATGAGGAAATAGCGTCAAGCGAGCGAACACACCCTGTAGCTAGGTTAGCAGTCGTTGCCGCCGAGTTGGAGAGCATACAACAGGTACATTAAAAGTCACCGACAGGCCCCTAGAACAGTTTCTAAAACAATAGTAAATTATCTATGACGTATCTATCGCCCATTATTTCGATCTCGTTTATTTAGAATTAAGATAGGTACATGTTCTCATTTTTGTGCTTATTATGTATAATAACAAATATTATGATGTCTACATTTCTTCAATTATACAATTAACCATGTAGTAATGAAGACAGGGTGCCCTTATACCTTATTCTTTATTTTTATTTATAGTAAAAAAACTTTCGCACCGCAACTACTGCACCGATTAATCATGAAATCTTGCATAGATATAGTTCAGAATTTAGAAAACATAAACTGTTTATCTCGAAAAATTAACGGTTTATGTGCCTTAATGTTGCGTATTTATATTACACTAGATTCCGCCCTTGACTCTGTTCGCGTTAACTTCAGAGTATAAATAATTTGTTCTTTGAACAGACAAAATATATTGATCTATATATTAGCACTTGACATGCTCAGCTACTCTTAATGTACAAATTATAATTTGTGGATAAGGAAAAAGAGTATTTTAGTACAGGCGGGAATCGAACCTGTGTCCCTTCCTATCCGGGGAAGTGCTCTAATCCACTGAGCTACAGTACTATCTTTTAGACATACCCAAACTCCTTATCTTAAGACAAATGTGATAAGGAGTTTGGGTATGTCTAAAAGATAGTATTGTAGCTCAGTGGATTAGAGCACTTCCCCGGATAGGAAAGGACGCAGGTTCGATTCCCGCCTGTACTAAAATACTCTTTTTCCTTATTCACACATTATAATTTGTACATTAAGAGTAGCTGAACATGTCAAGTGCTAATATATAGATCAAAATGTTTAAAAAATCACGCCATCAAATAGTAAGAATTTTAATTGCAAAATTAAATTTACTATATTGGATTAATACATGTAAATGCGTTCCGATAGAGGGCGTTGGTCGTTAAGACAAATGTGATAAGGAGTTTGGGTATGTCTAAAAGATAGTACTGTAGCTCAGTGGACTAGAGCACTTCCCCGGATAGGAAGGGACGCAGGTTCGATTCCCGCCTGTACTAAAATAATCTTTTTCCTTATTTACAAATTATAAGACAAAATATAGACAAAATTTCTAAAATAATTTTAAGTAAGTATGTGTTCTAATACGCCTAAATAGCATAAAGCAATATTTTTTATCAAATTTCTTAAATGTACAGACGTAGCTCTGTTACAGCTTTATAACAGTAGGTATAGTATAGATCGGTGGCCCGCCAATAAAGGCGGAGAGACGGCGCGCGGTGGGTTTCTTTAGTGGGTGAGCCTGCTCATTGCCCCGAACGATGGGGTGTGTGGTTAGGATAATTTTTTCCCGCCTTAATAAAAACAAAAAGTATAGATAGACAGATTAAACCGATTCTGTAGTTCACGCATCTATACAAATTCGCGGCCAGAATTTAGTTTATCATACGTGTTCCAACTTTGGAACACGTATGGTAAACTAAATTCTGGCCGCGGACTTCCTGCCATAGTACTGTGTGCTATTATTATTGTGAAGATAAAAAACATGACGAAGTTTTCCTTTGACACCTTAATAATAGATTAAGTTGGGATATCGTATTAACTCTCTTGAAAAAAAAAACATGCATGCGTAAATGGGAGGATGTAGATACAAGACAGAGACTTGCCTATCTAGACCATGTATTGAAGGAAGGTGGAGTCAGGAGTTTCCGAAACCGGCGAGCGTGTATGAAGGTAATTATAAATGTTGAGGAAGCCAGAGATGTATGCAATAATAGAGCCTTTTGGCACTCTTCTCTCTCTGCCTACCCCGCAAGGGAGATGGCGTGATGTTAAGTAAGATTCTATATATTGTTTAACAGTTTTAACAGTATTCAAACTTATTATTTTCAGGAGATAAAGCAATTCGAAGAGAACACCACTACGATTACTAAGGATTCGTATACCAAAACTATTCATCAGGTAGCTTTTACTTTTAAATTTAAAATGTTTAATCGATATTAAATAATAAATAAATAATAAATATTCACGGACAATTTTCACAACAACGTCCTCTGGTCCCAACGTGCTATGGGTATCAGATTTCGTATATAATACATATATATAACTTTTTTTTTGTAAATACATACATATAATATATAGAAAACACCCAGACGCAGTGCAAATACATATTTGTGTTCATCACACAAATACCTGTCCTAAGTGGGAATCAAACCCACGACCTCGTGCACGGAAGTCGGTTACACTATCGACTACGCCACGAGGCCCGTCAATATTACTATGACTAAACTACTACTGACTAAAGGATGATAATATACCTAAATGTTTTTGTTGTGTGTAACCTTAGAATAATAACGCTAATGTATTTCACGATATATTGCGTAGGAAGGGTTGAAAACACTATCCGTTTGATAATCGATATTTCGATTGCCGGCATTGCAATCGAAATATTGATCTTTATATTTTGAATGTGTCAGTGTATACAATAATATATATAAAGGCAATTGTGTAATATAGCCAATCAAATTAAATA
The DNA here is from genome assembly GCA_948253155.1 of Leucoma salicis. Lineage (NCBI taxonomy): Eukaryota > Metazoa > Arthropoda > Insecta > Lepidoptera > Erebidae > Leucoma > Leucoma salicis. The sequence goes on from OX411812.1 coordinate 5,434,172, forward strand.
AAAACACAATCGAATATTACCCTGTACGACAGTTTGCGTGGTTTGTAGGTTAGCAAGGGTGGATGAGAGCGCACAGTGGGGGTTTTGTAGGTTAGTTGTTCTTTAGTTTGTTCATACAGTTGAAAGGATATTTCGCACTGCTGTTGACAGACAAGAGAGCATATGAGTCTTGCTGTCGTAAAATGGTTCTGGAATAATTAGATACTAAAACCAACCGCGGCCTGTCCACGCCCTTTATGGAGCGTCAGAAGATCTCCTTCTTGGTTACAAAACCCTGATGCCTCAGCTTTAGTTATGCTTCTTTTCTATATCTAATATATAAAATTCTCGTGTCGCGGTGTTTGTGGTAGAACTCCTCCGAAACGGCTTAACCGATTCTCATGAAATTTTGTGTGCATATTGGGTAGGTCTGAGAATCGGAGAACATCTATTTTTCATCCTTCTAAATGTTAAGGGTAGTCCACCCCAATTTTTTTTTTTAGTTTTTAGATAAGTAGTTACTTTTTTTTTATGATACAGCATTAAAAAATACATGTACAACCCTAAATTTTTAACCCTCTAATATCAACCCCTATTTTTTATTTTTTTATTATAAACTTTAATTTTTTTAGCAAGATTTTTATGTTGTCATGACAGAATAAAAAATATTATATTAAATTTTGTATTACTCTAAATTTTTCACCCCTCTACGATCAACCCCTATTTTTATTTGTTAATTAAGTATAAAGTAATTTTTCTGGAAAGATTTTTATTTTTATTTTGTTGACTTAGAATAAAAAATATTATATTAAATTTTATACTACTCTAAATTTTTCACCCCTCTACGATCAACCCCTATTTTTTATTTGTTAATATAACTAATTTTTTTGGCAAGTTTTTTATTCTTATTTTGTCATGACTTAGAATTTTTTTTTTATATTACTCTCGATTTTCCACCCCTCTACGATCAACCCCTATTTTTCCAACGCGATTTTTATTTTTTTTATTTTTAATAATTTTCTTTAATTATGATTTTTTTCTCAATTCAATTTGGTCTTCCACCTTCACCGGTCGATGACTGATCAACTATCAATCGATCAGTTATCCCCGCTAGATGTCTACCGTTGTCACCTCTCATCCAGCAAACATCACGGAGTAAGGATGAGAACGAAGCCGGTCTCCTGTTGTGTAGTGCAATAATTATTTATTCGCAATTTATTAATAACTGATAAAGACAGTTAATTAAGTGATCTCATGTAAATAAACACGTGTGAGCTCCCCCGCCAACAACGGCCATTACCGTGCCTGTATATATTGTACTTAACATTTTTGGAAATAGTTTTAAATCAAAACGAAAACGTGTACGTGTTTAATAAATATACCTGTTTTATTATTGTAGTGTATAAATTTATGATATTAAACTACAATTTTTTTCTGATTTCAGTTGTTTTTAAGTTTAGACTTGTATAGACGCCCGATGATCGCGTCAGAGAATGAAGACTTTGTCGCAAATGTAAACAGAAAGGTATGTCTGCTTTGTGATTCTTTTAATTGGCTATCACGATAACTGTTTCCTGTGTGACCGGTCATGAAACACGTCAGTGTTTTGGCTGTAGCAGAAGATAGCTGTTTATTCTTTCATTTTATATTTGAGAAATGGTGCGCAGCGGCTTGACAATTCTCTCGGTATAGTTGAGTCCATGAGCGACAGTTACCACTTACCATCAAGTGAGCTGTGGCTCGTCTGCCATCAATAGTAATAAAAAAAAACTCATGGTATACAAACTTTTTAATAACGCATTTTTTTTTATAGGAGATGCGTCGCTTAGAGCTGAGTTGGCTACGTACTCGCTATGGGGAATTGATGCGCGAGAGACGAGTATTACACGCGCAGATCCTACGAATTCACTCGTTATACGCGCAGTTGCATCAGTTAATAGGTAATTTCATTGACAATTTGGAAATACTTTGGAAAATCCAAAAGTGCACGCCTCATAATCTTCATTTTTCACAATAAAATTGATTATTTGATAAGTAACTAATAATGTATAGGTCTTAAGTAAGTAAGTAGTTTTCAATAAAGCACATAGATAGCGCTAATTTCAAAAGGTACTGTGGTTTTCATGTCTTATACGCCGTCTAGCGCTAATTTTAAGAAGTACTTCGGTATTAGTATATAGAATTAGTTCTTACGAAATAAGGATAGGGCTGGTTTTAGTGTCGAATTTCACAATTTTTTTGTTTATTTAATAACAATTAAACCACATCGAATCAGACCGTGAAAAGTGATAGGGCTCTATTAGTATTTATACTGAATCGTAAAAGAAAAAAAAAATACTCGATTAATAAAGTATTTCGGTCATTATTGTGTTAACATACATTACCTACAACACACGGACGTCCAAGACAGAACTTTTTTAAACTAGTTTAAATAACAAAAATGGCATCATAAATATCATAAGTGTTAAAAATAGTGTTTTTTCTTGATATGTGTGTGTATATATTATTTTACAAGTGCAATATATGATAAATAGAGACATTTTAAGTTTGAAAAATCAGTTGTTCTGCATGAAACGAGAGTAGTACCCACCTCAACGCTTCGCTTACAAGGCGTGCGATGGCGTGCGATGCGTGGCGATAAGGAAAAAGCTGTGATAGCCCAGTGGTATCACTAAATACTTCAAAGACAGTAGCATCGAGTTCGATTCACAGTTCAAAGGCCTCGCACCTCGCACGGCATCATACTTCTGACTTTAACGATCTTTTCGAAATGATGTGTGAGCATGGTCACAGAATAGATACCTAGTCCTACGGACAGAAACATCACTTCCATTAAAACTTGTCCAAAATCTCTCTATAATAGCCTACAAAATCTTAATGATTATAGCAATTGTTCGTAGTGAGAAGAAATGTACCTTATGTTCACAGAAATACAGTTGAGATTGTTTTGCCCGCCGCATGATCCACGGGTAACCGCGTCATTCAACGAATGCGCTAGGGTTGCACCTATAATGATTTTACTTACTTATCATTACGCTATCTCCCTTAGAGGCAGATATATTAGAGGGGTAGGCACAGATAACAGAGTGACAAAAGGCTCTATTCTTGCATACATCTCTCGCTTTCTCAACATTCATAATTCTCTTCATACACTCTCCGGTTTCCGCTCGCCGGTTTCGGAGACTCCTGACTCCACCGACAGCAACAAAGCTGTCGTTTATAAAACTTAAAAAAATATTTTTCTAGTAGATTCTATTTAATTACTTTTTATACCATTTTAAATGTTATTTTCAAGTCGGATTATTTTTTATAAATTGTTTTTTTTTGTTGATCATATACGTTTAGAGCTATAGCTCTGAATTTTCAGTTATTAAATTTTATTGTCGAAATACCCTAAATCGCGTAAATAATTTTATTTTAATCAACACTACAACCGTGAGCGTTTAGGCGCGCGTGCGACAGCCTTCTGTCGGTGTACCGTGGGCGGTACGTGAAGCGGTAGGCATTTAACTCGGGGCCTTGAGCGAGTGATGTACGCCTGGCATGGTGGACTACGGCCTATAAATTCCTCTCACTTTAAGAGAAGACTCATACTTAAGAAAACAAAAGTAAAATTACATTTATATGTTTCATGTTTTCCTTTTCAGAGAATATCTGGCGTAACAATACTCGCCCAGGGACACCTTTAGAAGGCGCATTAACTAAAGCAAGTGCGTTACGCGATGCGTTGGCGCAAGTAAGTGCTCGATTGAGAGCTGCAGCGGAATATGCCCACACTGCGGTAAACCTGCTGGATGATGCGTTACCTGCTTGGAAACTTACCAATGTGGCCAAGTAAGTTCACACAATCTGGATTGTTTTGGATAGCCTTAATGTTTTTTTGTCTTGCTGTAAAAAGCATCTCGTCAATCTTGGAAATGAAACTCTGATTACTTTGAACCCGGATAAAGAACTACATATTTGATTATACGACTTATTTGTTCTGTAGGATTGTGTTTAAATCTCATTAATTGCAATAGGTTGACTATCAAAAAGAATATAAGATTTTAAACTATCGCGTTTCATTACTATGTATTTAAACTATTATTACGGGACTTAACGTGTATCAAATACCCAGTTGACCCGTCACCACGTACCAATATTACGATAATTCATTTTATCGAATTAACTAAGTTCAAAGATTCTGTAGAAAGAGATTAGGTACTTTCTGGTATTTACGGGAATGTACACAATCAGCAATCTATAGCTATACAAATAAATAAAATTGAAATGGTATACGGGAGTATATACCTACGTTGCCTATAATAAAATACCAATTTTTTAGGTTTTGTCTGTGTGTCCGTCAGTCTGTCTGTTTGTTCCCGCTAATCTACGGAATGGCTGGGCCGATTTGGGCGGATCTTTCACTAACAGATACTATGTTAAAATGAGTAACTTAGGCTACTTTTATTTTGGAAAAATAATGACACTTCCACGTAAAAAAAAAAAAACCAATGAAATTATGAATAAATACCGATTCAAATAGATAAGTATATACATCGAATATATCCACGGCTAATCTCCTGAACGGCTGGAACAATTTGGACGGGGCTTACGGGACGGGGATGACTAAGTACTTTTATTTTGGAAAAATAATTAGGTTTCTGCACTAAAAAGAAAATAACTAAATTCCATGCAGACGAAGTTGCGGATAGCACCTAGTATCAAATAAAACTACGTTAACAGAATTTATCGCGTTTACTTCATTTCTTACTATCCCGACGTTTCGAATAGTTACAGCATTCATGTAGACAGAATTTGCAAAGATATCGGCGATATTAGGAAACAACAACAATGTTGTTGTTTATTTTTATTTAATACGTGGACAATATTAATGTTTTGGCATCGTTCGTTAATATTGGAGGAGTGGGTGGGAGCGGTCGGCGGCGTGCGCGGACGCGTGCCGCCTGCTGGTGCGCGCACGCTGCGCCGAGCGCGCCGCGCGCCGCGTGCTGGCCGCGCCCGCCGCGCCCCGCGCCGCGCGCTCCCTGCGCCTGGCCCTCGACTACGCCTTCACTGACGCTCTGCACGACCACAAGTAACCACAACTTATGCTCGTTATTACTCCAATCTTTTCGATAGCCTTTGCCCGCAGCTCCGCCGCAGCCAAAAGCTAGTTTTTAGGTTATACCTATCTCAGGTTCCCGATATAGTAGCGGAATAAAATGTATACCAGTTGTTAAGTCTAATCAAGAGCTATCAAACAAAAAAAGTTGCATTACAACCATTTAGTAGTTTTTGCGTGATGCGTGAACAGACAAACAGATAAACGGACAAACAGACAAAAAACTAAAAAAAAATGTTTTGTGTTCAGACACGCTGACAGTTATTTTTCCTCAAATATCTTAAATGTACAGATCTCTTTTCTGTCCTCCGTGGTTACAGCTTTATAATAGCATATAAGACAAAGACAAAACACCCTACACTAATTAATAATCCTTGTATCGCGGGGGACTTTACAAACATAAAATTTCACGCACACAAAGTACACCCAGACTCAAAACCATTTGTGGATCATACAATCAGACCAGTCACTTCCCATGGGAACCGAACCCACAACATTCGGACGGGAGACCGGTATCTAAACGACTCCGCCACCTGTGCAGTCGTTCGTCAGTTCTCAATTCATCGAGCATCTTAGCCTGCCAAACCTGTATCTTCAATTTAATTTAATCATAAATCAGTAAATATAGTCTGGACATGCTAGCAGTGTTGCTAAGGGTCGGCGACCAATTCCAGGAAAACAGATTAAAGAGACTGTGAAGAGTAATCAGAGGGGCTAAGAAGAGATTAAAACTCAGGCTCTTTCTCTACAGTAGTAAGATTCACAGTAATCTTATTACTGTGATAAATTGTTGTTTCCCAATCGAGCCAGCTCATTCATTATGGAATCCTGTTGGAATTGTTCTCAGATACCAAAGAGCGACAGAAATATTTGTGCAGTTTAAGGAAGCGTTGGTCTTGTTGATCGATTCAATACATCAGGTGAGTAAAATATTAAAAATTTGAGTGATAACATTAGTATTCTTAATCCTGTCTCTAAAAATATAAATAACGAAAACTAATTTGTAAGAAATAAGCTTATGCATTGACTGTATTTGAGTAGCTTTTACACGTTTTAACTTTACAATATGGCATAGTGAACATACGAGTATAGTCAATTCGGTCGACCAAACGGTACCGGCGCGCGATTGTTTCTTTTGGCGTTTTCTATCTCTTTTTATTTAAACACTTTTGAGCGCCCACTCGTGTGGGCGCTCAAAAGTGTGCTTCGTAGTCCATTTGTTGGTAGGTCAATGAGCTTTTATTATTATTTAATAAGTTAAAAACTGTAAACCCGACTATGGAAATAAAAAAAGTGATTTGACAGAAATCAAGAAATTCATATCAAACACAAAGTGAAAAATGTGAAATCGAAAATAACACGTCACGGGCAGGATTTGAACCTGCATCTCCTGGATACCGTCCAGATGCTTTGCCAATTCAGCAGTCAGGAGCAATTGTCACGATTGCTGAATTGCCAAAGCATCTGGACGGTATTCAGGAGATGCAGGTTCAAATCTTGCTCGTGGCTGTTATTTTCGATTTCACATTTTTCACTTTGTGTTTGATGTATAGTGCTAAGCATGTCAAATGCTAAAAATATCTAAATAAAAAATTCATAGGTACATAAATGGTCAAGGCTCTACCATGGTCACGCCGATAGATACGGAGATTTTTGTCTTGGAGTTCGATTAATTTCAAACAAAACCTTCATGATAAAAACGCATTGCTTACATACTTTTTGTTTACTATGTTATATATTGTTGTTTTATACTGTACCAAATTATATTACGTCAGCCTGACGTCTCTTTGAAGTTTTATGTTAATAAATTGATTTACAAAAGTTAACAATACATAAGTTGGTTGGGAAATGTTTAGATGCTTAAACAGTAAATTATTGAAATGTCGAAATGTAGTTCAAAATTTAGGGACCAGGTCTCAATCAAAAGATGTGAATATATTTATAAATGGCAATCCTGTCACAGTTCCATCCTATTTTACAATAGGACAAGCTCTTCGTCAAGAAAAATTTATAATGCCGTTTTTTTGTTTCCATGAACGGCTTTCTATAGCTGGTAACTGTCGAATGTGCTTGGTGCACGTTGAAGGTTGGTGGAAGCCTCAGGTCGCTTGTGCTGTGCCAGTAGCTCCAAATATGAAGATACGTACGAATTCAGCAATCACCAAAACAGCACAAGAATCAGTTTTAGAATTTATTCTTGCCGATCACCCATTAGATTGTCCAATCTGTGATCAGGGAGGAGAATGCGATCTACAAGATTTAGCAGTTAGGTTTGGGAACGATCGGTCCAGGTACACAGATATCCATTTCGATGGTAAAAGAGCAGTTGAAAGCAAAGAATTAAGCCCTCTCATTCGTGGTGTTATGACCCGTTGTATTCATTGCACAAGGTGTATACGATTTGCGTCTCAAGTGTGCGGCATGGATATACTCGGCACGACCGGTCGTGGTTATGACATGCTGGTTGGAACGTATGTAGACAAAATGTTTTTTTCCGAGTTGTCTGGCAATATCATAGATTTATGTCCGGTAGGTGCCTTAACTTCGATTCCATACATGTTCAAAGGTCGCCCTTGGGAACTCCAGTCTGCCAATTCAATTGATGTTACTGACTCCACCGGAACAAATATTTTAGTCAATTATAGATTTGATCGTGTCCTACGGATTTTGCCACGTGAACACGAGGAAATTAACCAGGAGTGGTTATCAGACAAAGGCCGATGGGCGATCGATTCTCTTGAGATGCAGAGGTTGGTGGTACCCTTGAAAAAAAGGGCTGAGTGTTGTGAACCGCTTGAGTGGGAATGTGCACTTAAAGAAGCTTGTAAAATGATTAAATGTTGTGCTCCTGAAAGGATATTGGCAGTCGCTGGCCCTCATACTAATGTAGAAACATTGGTGGCCTGTAAAGATTTCCTAAACATGTTTGGAAGTGAGAATACATATATAGAGCGAGGATTACATTGTTTGGGTTCAGAGGCTGATATTAGAGCCGGTTATTCGTTAAATATAAAAATGAGCAGTATAATAGAGGCTGATAAAATTTTACTCGTGGGCACAAATCCTCGATTTGAAGCGCCAATCCTAAATACATGGATACGTGAAGCTTACCGAAGTAATGAAGCTGATATTTTTACTATTGGCCCCAAATGTGAATATAATTACCATGTGATAAATTTAGGGTCAGATGTCAGCAGTTTGTCAAAAGCAGCAGATGTTTTAAAGAATGCTAAAAAGCCTCTTATATTCGTTGGAATTGAACAGTTGGAAACACCTTATGGTGGTCATATTTTGTCTGCTTTGACTAAATTGGCATCTTCATTAAAGAAGTCAGCAAAAGATTGGGAGGTCTTGCATATGGTAACATTGGAAGCAAGTTTTGCTGGTGCATTAGAGGCAGGGTGGAAGCCTGGTGTGATCAATAAATTATCAGAAAAATCAAATGTAGATCTCATTATTTCTTTAGGCGCAGACCAAATATTTTACAATTGGGAGCCGCCAATCGGATCAAAAGTAAAAATTATTTACATCGGATTTCAAGGTGATAAAGGCGCAGAACTTGCGGATTTAATTTTACCTGGATGTGCTTATACAGAATCAGGTGGATTGTACCTAAATATGGAGTGTAGATCTCAGTATGCACTTCCAGCTGTTACTCCTCCGGGTAAAGCACGGCATGATTGGAAAATTATTCGTGCGATAGCCGAGTATTGCGGAATTTGTTTGTGTTATAGTGATCACAATTCTCTCTGTCAACGACTTGGACAGATCAGTCCACTTTTTACTTACTTGGGCGATTACCAATCCAAGCTATTTGCCAATCTCGTTGGACCATTAGTGAAAATTAAACAAGACTCTGCACTAAACCAGTGTAAATTGCAAGTTAGAATGGCAGATTTAAAAGATTATTATTGCTCTGATGTGTTTTCATATAATTCCCCAACTATGGTGAAAACAAAAAAGGCTGCTATCGACTTTGCTGCAACACCATATGCTTCGATTTATTGATATAACTTATTAGTAAATAAAATATTTATTCTATTAGCTTTTAATAAATGTTTTTTTCTTTGCACTAAATTATTTTTATTACTCACGTCGTAATAAGTAAATAAATTAAATAAGCTGAGCACTGTCTTACGCTATACGGGCTTGGCTAGAATCCCTGTCTAAGGTCTGGCCTTCACATGGCTTACACTTCTGAATGTTCGAAACAAAATACATGCTTGAAATCACAAATGTTCGGTGAAGAAAAAAAGATCATAAGGAATCAATAAGTCTGAGAGATGTTAACGATAACTGTGTTGTAGTTTACCAGCCAAGATTGAGAGAGCGTGATGGATTTTGGTCTAAAGATAATATAAGCGATAGTTGGGTATGCAAAAAGGAGCATGAGAGTAAAAATCAATGCGGTCGAAATGCGATCTCTGCGGAGAATCTGTGGCTCACTCCACACTGACTGACCGCATTCGTAACGACGACGTTAGAGAGCGAGTATGTATGAAATATAGTATTGGTGTAAAGATGCGAGAGGGAATGCTCCGATGGTTTGGACATATGGAAAGAATGCCGAACGTGCGATTGGTTAAGAAGATATACAGTGCGAAAGTGGAAGAATGTAGGTACAGGGGAAGACAGAGACTCCCGTACCTAGACCATATCGATCATGTATTGAAGGAAGGTGGAGTCAAGAGTCTCCGAAACCGGTGAGCGTGTATAAAGAGAATATGAATGTTGAAAATGTTGAAGAAACGAGAGACGTATGCAAGAATAGAGCCTTTTAGCACTCTGTTCTCTCTGCCTACGCCGCGAGGAGGATGGCGTGATGATAAGTAAGCAAGTAAGATAATATAATAAATACCCCGTGACCAATAGCGGAATTTCTGTGTGTGAAACATCTTTGCAATCAATTTTCTATCATGTGTCTTGTCGTAAAAGAAGGAGTGTATTTTCAAAAATCTTTGTACTTTGATTCTTTGCACTATGCTTGTCTCTTATCAAAAATGTTATTTTACCTTTGTTAAAGGTACTCCTAAATAATTTAGAAAATCTGGCGGCGGCTGAGACGGATGTGGCACAAAGTAGGAAGGACCTTCGTGCAGCGAGAGTGAACGCGATTGTACAGAAAGGACTAGCAGAACTCAAGTACGAACCAAAAGCCTTGACCGGCTTGAAGGTTATCCAACATTAGGTAACTCTATAGTTATTCAATGTTATTTTAGTAGATAAAATGTTATAAATGGAAATGGAAATGTTATAGAAGGTTAAAAAAAGATTTATTATTCAAGTTATGCCAAGTTTCAAAAAGGGTTCATTATTATGAATCTTAAAATATAAGTTGCAGTCAAATATTATATTTAATTACATATCTATTATGTACTAAAAAGATTACCATATTATAACTGGAAATAAAACTCACATTTATAAAAACACAAATTCAAATTTTATTAAATATCAAATATTGTATTGTCTAACACGATTCCTTAACTATCATGTTTCACATCAATATCATGTAATTATGCAATAATACGGTTACAAATACACTGGGTCAATGATGTATTGACGCAAAATATATATAGGTAAGGACAGCGAAGTAAAGTACAGTAAAGATGTCGCCATACTACATACAGCTATAGAATATATAAATAATGTTTCTATTAATATTGTCATGAAGGAACAATAAGTAGCCAATAATAATAACTACGATACGATATTTATTGAGAGACTATCACTTACTATAAAAATAAAACTAAAGAATTGCATTTGATACAATCAAACTAAAAATGATACAAGTTTAATTAATAGAGTTTGATAGAATGATAATGAATAGAGTTGATGTTTTAAATAAGAAGTAGGTACATAGAAATCGAAATTATGAAATCTTAAGAAGTCAACAAGACTTAGAACACACTCACATTATAAATACTTGTCACAATACACGGCTTAAATGCAAAATCTACTAAAAAGGTGTTATACACGATTATTATCTCGAAACTGTATGATTAGTTATAAATAATAGATCTTATACTATTCGTATTAGGTAATATTTTGTGCGCCAAAGCTCTAACTGGATGATGAAGCGTTATATTAGAATTTCTTCCGCATTTGGCCTTCTTTAAATACCAGTTCATTATGAATGGAAAAATTAATTCCACTTGATACTTCTTGTCTAGGGAAAATCAAGACCGCTATTTTATTTCTCTTATACATTTTCAGAAAAAAACTTCATACTAATTACGATGAATTTTAGTTAACACTGATATGTGTGGTATGATGTGTCACGTATCATTTGGTCTACGGTACTTTAGTTTTGCACTGGACATTCGCACTTCGTCATTGCCTTACCTAATTATATGATATAGGTAACACACTCGCATTACTCTTACTGTAAATTAATTGTAGCAAGCCGTCGAAAAAGTCACTTAATTATGCATAGGTAATTATTTGTGCCAAAAAAATTCTATAAAATGTTCACCTTATAAAAATAGAAGTCACTGAAAGATTCAAGAAAATAGATTTACGACACTTGTAATGAAATTGTCCTTTTAAAATATTGTACTCTCTAAAATAACTGTTAGGGTTAATTAGGTAATTATATTTAGGTACATAGTATAAGTACCCAAATAATGCAAATGCTGAAAATACATCTTTTAGTAATCTGGACGACACTGTGTTGTCACATTACCAGTTTTCAGTTCATAGTTTGGAATGTTCGGGAAATTTTAGAGGCTACTCATTATCAAAAACAATCGACTCGACTGGGTTCAGCCTTGGGCGCCAGGCTAGGCTAGTTAGGATTAGGGTTAATATATTATAAACGTAAAGCCCATTGAACACAGTATTTAATCTGTTGTAGCGTGGAATTATAAAAACCATCTAAAGCATTTTCATATTATATGTAGTAAAAACATGGAAGCACTCCTGCGGACAGACTCTTTGCTGGCTAACATTTGTAGTGTAAATACATATGCACTCATCTGCATCTAATGTGGTTACAATTTTATAATACGAATTATAATTATATAAGTTTTAGTATACGTAAATTAATCGACATGAATCAAAAGACCTTATTAAACTAAGTTATTAGTCAAACTCAACAATAGACTAGTGAAAGAGATCAACGTAACGCCTGAAGTATAAACAGACAACAGAATGTAACGTCCACTAAACACGAAGGGCCTGATGATAGATACTGTGACGTCACTATGTCGCAAGTCATCAGGCAGCAAGTTTTCACAAACTATACATTAGTTTGGTTTACACTTTGGTGATTGTCTTGAGTTTCCTGCTTCTCAGACATCTGTAAAACAAAATGCTATTGTAGAACAATAGTTTTTTGTGAATTTGTGAAATAATTGGTTCTAGTGTTCTAGTAAGATAGCGGAGGATGTCAAATGCTAAAAATACTGTTGTGTCAATCTCACTTATTTACATAAAGTAGGGGAGCCGCAGAAGGAAGATTGGGATTTACTCGAGCGCGGCAGATTAACATGGGGAGGATACCTTGCATCCTGCTGAGTACCTGTACCAAGATAAGGTGGGTTGATTATGAGTTAATAAAAATATATTTTGAAAATCTGACGATTTGAGCGTGACGAAGGGGGGGTTGCAAAGCTGCAAAAAAAATGATATCTTGACATTCTCGGGCGTGGCTAATTTTATTTTTATTTTGAAGGAAATAATTCAAGGATAACGAAAAATATATAATCTGACGATTTCCACAAGCCGAAGTAACAAAAATTCGTTGTCGCTGGAAAGTTCAAAATGTGTGGTTTGCAGGTGATCAATTGCCGAAAGCGTATGAAGATGTAGTCATAACACCTGATATTCTTGAGGATACTCCAGAACCAAGTATATCTTTTCTCCAAAAATTAAAAAAACACGTTATTCATAACAAAAAAATGTTGTTAAATATTTTAATGATTTCTTGTTACAGATACGTAATCTGAGGATGAAATCGAGCCAGAAGAGGAAGATGTTTCTACGGATGAAGATCATGATTAATTAATCAATTAAATATAAAAAAAAAATATTTTTTTCGATATTTTTTAATTATTTTTTTATAAATACTCTTCTTAAAAACTTCTACTTAAAAACATACACTTTTTTATTTGCATGCTATTTCCTGAGCTGTTCAATTAATTAAGTGCCATCATTAAAAAAAGGATAAAAAATTTTTTTTTTTGTTATCAGATTATGCGAATCCCTCTAGGTAATCGTCAGATTATAAGACAGCACGTCTACGATATAAAGATGAACCATATACAGTCGTGGTCAACTAATTAGGGACATTCAAGATAGTGAAGAGCTCAGCACCTATTATTTGCATAATTTGGTCCGATTATTATGCTATAAATGGCTGTAAATAAAAGATTAAATAAATAGATAAAAGTATTTATTATCAAAGGTTAAACATGTATTAAATTTTAAGGTACAATTCTGTAGCTGGACGACATCTTTAACAGCTCCATTTTATTACGTGTAAAATCAATACCCAGTAGCAAAACCTTTGTTAGTAATTACCGCTTGACACCGATGTGGCATAGACATTTTCAGTTTCTGACATGTTTCGACAGGAATGTTTGCCCATGCCTCACAAAAAGCTTCATTAAGTTCATCTAAAGTTGTAGTACGATAAGTGGCAACTTTTTTCTTGATTTCGTGCCAAAGGTGCTCAATTGGGTTGAGGTTCGGGCTATTTGCTGGCCAATCTAGCACCGATACTGACTGACTGGTAAGAAACGACTTGACTGAACGGGTGGTATGTTTCGGGTCGTTATCCTGCTGAAGCGTCCATATACTAGGGAGATGCTCCTCAGCATAGGAAAGCATAGTTTCTTCCAATATTGCCTTGTATTGATGTTGGTCTAAGTTACCCTGAACTTTCCTCACAGGTCCCACTCCACGTCCAGAAAATGAACCCCACATTTTAATGTTTCCACCGCCATGTTTCACCTGTGTTTTTGTGAATCTTGGATTCATTTCCGCTTTTACAGGACGCCGTACATATTGCCTTCCATCTGAAGAAATCAAATTAACCTTGGTCTCGTCAGAGAATAATACATGTTGCCATTGGGCGTAGGTCCAATGTCCATATTTATGTGCAAACGCCAAACGAGCATTTCTATGTTCTTTCTTCAACAACGGTACTTTGCGAGCCACTCTTCCGAACAACCCTGCTTCTACCAGACGTCGTCGAACGGTCCTCGCTGATACACCGGCTCTTTCGTCTGCCCCAAACACTTCGTGTTTTATTAAAATAGAGCCTAGAAACGGATCTTTCTTAGCTAACCTGGTTATCATTCTATCTTCTTGCGGAGTTGTTTTTCTCGATCTTTTTGTTCTGGACACATTTAAAGCTGTGTTAAAGCGTCTGAAATGTTGCACTGCATTGCATTCCATAGTTTTTGAACAATTTAAATGTTGTGCTATCCTTCGGTATGACCAACCACGCTCGACAAACTTCATGATAATTTTTCGTAGTGTTGTATCAAAACTTTAATTTTTGCCCATTTTACTTCAAAATAATTCTCAAAACTTAAAATTAAAAATCTGGATTGCCACCAAAACTACCACAAAACAATAAGAGAAGAAATAAAAAAGTAATAAGATTCAAATTCTGAAATTAGAACGCAATACCTCAGTGTCCCTAATTAAATGGCCAGCCAGCATTATTTGAACAAATAGCACTATGATAATCTATCAGCTATACTGCAAAGAAGTTTAATGTTTAAGAAGTTGTTATTGTTTGTATAATCGGGCACATCAATGACTAATTATACTTACATGTAAAAGATATGGAATATAGTTAAGACTCGTTGGAAAATAATACATTAATTCACAATTTGGCTCAACTAGAGATTGTCCCTAATTAGTTGACCACGACTGTATATCTTAATCTGAAGCGCTTAAGTATTTAAAAATGGTGATTTTTTTTGCAAATTATATTAATGACGGCGAGTTTGCGTCACATCGAAATCGTCAGATTATTGAATGAGAGCTTTTTATTAGGTTCACTTAACATCCCCTTAGAAAATCTGACGCGCTCGATTAATTTTTTTTTCATTTTCTACCCTTACGTACGACCACCCGCGTCATGCAAACGATCAGATTAACATACATACATTATTAAAAATACGTAGGACATTAATGATATCAATATCTGACGCGCTCGAGTTTGTCCATGCAACAGTTTTTTTACATATTTGAAAATCTATAGTTGCTTACCCCACTAATGAAAAGGATACATTATATAGCATTTTTTTCTTCTTATCATCTAAGCTTTGCAACCCAATAGGTCTCCATGACGCTCGAATAAATCCCCAATTAGCATCGTCGGCTACGAGTATTAGTTATCATTAATGTACAATAGACGTTGTCAATTTGAGTAGCCAACTTAAGTTCTACATGTAAATTATTTTCTTCTTATAGTGTAACGAACGATGACAAATTATATGTCATAATTTAGTATGAATATTAATTGTAATGAATAAATTTGTCTGAAATTAATGGATTTTTCTGTTATATTCCTGGTTACCTTATGAAGCCGCGGTACAGCATAAAAGCCCCATACAAGCTCAGCACAATGGTCGCTGTCCAAACAATCGCCAGTAATGAGCTACTTCCCTCTGTAACAAAATTATATTTATATAAACTAAAGCTTATGAGTGGGGAAAGTTCTTGTTTCACTATAAATATATTAGTATAACTATATAATTTATAGTAGATATTTTACTATCCAACAGCTAAATAACTAGCTAAGAGTCACGAACGTTCAACTTTTGAACATATTGTCATAACCCCACTCCATTTGAAACGTCAGCGGCGTTTTTTTGTGTAAATAAAATAATATTAATAGCAATCTTGCTCATCTATTTAGCCATTTATACATGTAGGTAAGTAGAACCTGTTGGCTGAAAAGTTGTAGGCAAAGTGCAGCGTTTTATTGGTCTCTTGACTACAGCCCACAAACACAAGTTCTGGTGACAGAGATACAAATATTTATACATTAGATATGGTATTTTATAACCAGCAAACGAGCATATATATCCTATGCATCAAGATAAGTAGGCAGCGCCACCTGTGAACGAAGTTTGGATCAACTTAATCGACTTAATAGCTCTATACTGCCTGGTAATCTAGGTAACATACTAGATTACCCGGAGAACTTCGTATAACTTACAATTTATTTTGTCAACGATTATCATCCTAATCAATCTTCATCGTCTAAGATTTGGATTTTGATAGGTTATTATATGACACTTGCTTTTAATATGCAAACAATGCAAATGAATTAGACAGAGTGACAGTAGCTGTCATTTTGTCGTCTGTTAGCTAAATACCGAGTCTGTTAGCTAAATACTTGAGTTTTAGCGAGACTAATGAACAGCAATTGATTTTTACATATAATATAATTGCTTGTGCCGACTGACTGACGATCAACGCAGAGCCAAACCGCTGGGGCTGCAAACTTGAAATTTTGTAGTTAATGCCTTTTTTGTTGTAGAGATCTACTAAAAAAGAATTTTTGAAAATTTCACCCCTAAGAGGGTAAAATAAGGTATAAACGGTTGTATGGAACTTTGTCATATTCAAAGTGAGAAGCACGAAATTTAAAATACCTGTTTCTGGTTAGAAATAAATGTACATGTATAGTGGGATATTAAAAAAAGTATTTTTCTTAGGCGTATGCCTAAGATGGTAAATAAGGGGTTAAAAGTTTATATGGGAGGTTCGTCACTTTTGAAGTAAGAAGCACGAAATATCAAATACCTATTTCTGGTTAAAAATAAATGAACACTTATATCAGCGATTTTATAATTTTTACCCCTAAGAGGGCGAATTAGGGGCCGCATGTTTGCATTTGTTATTTTTAAAAGAAAAATCGTGTAATTCAATATTGAAGCATCTATAAGATGAATCATCTATAAAGTTTAAGTAACAAACTAGGTGCAACTCGTGACTTCATTCGCGTGGAATTTAGTTTGTAATTTTTTGCGGTACCCTAAAAAATTATTTTTCTAAAATAATAGTATCCAAAGCTACTACTTGTAATATCTGCTATACACCAGTGGAAGTCCCGTCCAAATTGTTCCAGCCGTTATGGATATTAGCCGGAACAAACAGTCAGACAATAACTTTAAAAATGGCATTTTGTTTCTCTGATATGCATTTAGTATAAAGCTGTTATTTAAACATTACAAACAGACAACCCCGTAAAAAGGCTTCGGTTTAGTTCAATACAAAACCAATCGCAATGACATTTTCCACTTTCACCAATAATTTCTTATATAAAGTAGCTAACTGAGCATGTCAAATGCAAGATCAAAATACTTTACGAAAATGATAAATCCGTTTTGTAGAGCACAATGAGTTAGGAATACGTAAATTGTAACGCCCTTTAATTAAAAAAAAGAAGCGCCTGGTATATAGTTAGTGACTGTGTTTCTCATTGGAAACTCACTCTTAAATTTGGATCACCAGTAATGTTATTAAGAAATCTTAATCACTTCAATTGTGCAATGGAACAAAGTTACAAATCAAAGCTCTTTATAAAAACGTCGTAGGAGCCACAGTAATTACCAAACGTGGCGAAGGAAATGTTTTCATTCCACGAACACCGTTAACTCCATCAAAGTATCCTGAATAAATTGAAATAATATAAAAGAATACAGATCCATCTTAATGTGTGCTTTGCCATAACAATTAACAAGTCCCAAGGTCAGTCACTGAAAATGACTGCCATCGCTGCTTTTCAGATGGAGAGATTTATGTTGCATGCTCCAGAGTGAGTTTTAGACGCAAAAGGAAACACTGCAAAGGTCGTTTACAAATAGGTACTTACTGTAGTAATTAAACCTCAAAGTTTTATGAATACTAATACTTTAATTTCATTTAGAGACAGAATTTTTTAATAAAATCATTCCTTTTTCAATATTCATTTATTTGCGAGAGCGAAGCCGCGGGAAATAGCTGGTAAAAAAATATAAGGATAAAGATGAGCCAAATAAAAAACATCAAACGCCCTCACCAATATACCCATCGTGGTAGATATCGCGGTCAACCCAGGCCCGGCGCGGTTTGTCGTCGTGTGGTTCAATGGCTAGCAGGTCCGGAATGTCATCTAGTTCTCCAGTGCAATTTGCCCACTCAATAGTCACGAATCTGATCAGGAGTAAGAAAAACATGACTTTTTAAAGTTTGCAAAAGTACATTTGATATAAGTATTTTATTATTTGCCAACGCGCTTCCTGGTGGTAAGTGATAACCTGTCAGCGTGCACACGCACAGGCTCAGAGAGCGGACTAGGTACGAGGACTGACCTGGACGGAGTGCTGCAGGCGCGCCGCACCGTCACCTGCAGCTGGTCCGAGCGCGAGCGTGCACCACCGTGGCACGGGCCCCGAGAGCGGACCAGGTACGAGAACTGACCTGGACGGAGTGCTGCAGGCACGCCGTGCCAGCACCAGCACCTGGCCCGAGTGCGAGCGTCCACGGCCGCGGCACGGGCCCCGAGAGCGGACCAGGTACAAAGACTGACCTGGACGGAGTGCTGCAGGCGCGCCGTGCCAGCACCAGCACCTGGCCCAAGTGCGAGCGTCCACGGCCGCGGCACGGGCCCCGAGAGCGGACCAGGTACAAAGACTGACCTGGACGGAGTGCTGCAGGCGCGCCGTGCCAGCACCAGCAACTGGCCCGAGTGCGAGCGTCCACCGCCGCGGCACGGGCCCCGAGAGCGGACCAGGTACAAAGACTGACCTGGACGGAGTGCTGCAGGCGCGCCGTGCCAGCACCAGCACCTGGCCCGAGTGCGAGCGTCCACCGCCGCGGCACGAGCCCCGAGAGCGGACCAGGTACAAGGACTGACCTGGACGGAGTGCTGCAGGCGCGCCGTGCCAGCACCAGCACCTGGCCCGAGTGCGAGCGTCCACTGCCGCGGCACGGGCCCCGAGAGTGGACCAGGTACGAGGACTGACCTGGACGGAGTGCTGCAGGCGTGCCGTGCCGGCACCAGCAGCTGGCCCGAGTGCGAGCGTCCACCGCCGCGGCACGGGCCCCGAGAGCGGACCAGGTACGGGGACTGACCTGGACGGAGTGCTGCAGGCGAGCCATGCCGGCACCAGCAGCTGGCCCGAGTGCGAGTGTCCACCGCCGCGGCACGGGCCCCGAGAGCGGACCAGGTACAAGGACTGACCTGGACGGAGTGCTGCAGGCGCGCCGTGCCAGCACCAGCACCTGGCCCGAGTGCGAGCGTCCACCGCCGCGGCACGGGCCCCGAGAGCGGACCAGGTACAAGGACTGACCTGGACGGAGTGCTGCAGGCGCGCCGTGCCAGCACCAGCACCTGGCCCAAGTGTGAGCGTCCACCGCCGCGGCACGGGCCCCGAGAGCGGACCAGGTACAAGGACTGACCTGGACGGAGTGCTGCAGGCGCGCCGTGCCAGCACCAGCACCTAGCCCGAGTGCGAGCGTCCACCGCCGCGGTATGGGCCCCGAGAGCGGCCCAGGTATGAGGACTGACCTGGACGGAGTGCTGCAGGCGTACCGTGCCGGCACCAGCAGCTGGCCCGAGTGCGAGCGTCCACCGCCGCGGCACGGGCCCCGAGAGCGGACCAGGTACAAGGACTGACCTGGACGGAGTGCTGCAGGCGCGCCGTGCCAGCACCAGCACCTGGCCCGAGTGCGAGCGTCCACCGCCGCGGCACGGGCCCCGAGAGCGGACCAGGTACAAGGACAGACCTGGACGGAGTGCTGCAGGCGCGCCGTGCCAGCACCAGCACCTGGCCCGAGTGCGAGCGTCCACCGCCGCGGCACGGGCCCCGAGAGCGGACCAGGTACAAGGACTGACCTGGACGGAGTGCTGCAGGCGCGCCGTGCCGGCACCAGCAGCTGGCGCGAGCGCGATCGCGCACCGCCACGGCACGGGCCCCACGCTCCCCACGGGCCCGCCTGCCCCGCCTCGGACTCTTTGCACCCACACTCCACCTCGCACACCTCATCCTCCTGTACAACACGAACTTTATGCACGGTACCTACTACCCATCGATCGTGCAATTAGCAATAGCACAGTTATAACAAATCCCTTATCTATTTAGAAGCTAAATAAAACATAGCTGTTTTGCACGCCTTATAAGCGAAGCGTTGAGGTGTGTATTACTCTCGTTTCATGCAGAACAACTGATTTTTCAAATTTAAAATGTCTCTATTTATCATATATTGCACTTGCATAATAATATATACACACACATATCAAGAAAAAACACAATTTTTAACACTCATGATATTTTTGTTGCCATTTTTGTTATTTAAACTAGTTATAAAACTGTTTAAAAAAGTTCTGTCTTGGACGTTCGTTTGTTGTAGGTTATATATGTTAACTCGATAACAACCAAAATAGTTTACTAATCGAGTTTTTTTTTCTTTTACAATTCAGTATAACTACGAATAGAGCCCTATCACTTTTCACGGTCTAATTCGATTTGGTTTAAGTGTTAGTAAATAAACAAGAATATAGTGAATATTTGCGCTCAATTCGACACTGAAACCAGCGCTTCCTTATTTCGTGAGAACTATTTCTATAGAGCAATATAGAAGTACTTCTTAAAATTTGCGCTAGATAGCGTAAAACAACAGTACTTATTGAAATTAGCGCTATCTATGTGATTTATTGAAAACTACTTAGTAAGACCAATACATTATTAGTTACTTATCAAATAATCAATTTTATTGTGAAAAATGAAGATTATGAGGCGTGCACTTTTTGATTTTCCAAAGTATTTTCTTCTTTTATGATTATGGCAATCAGCATTAGCCATTGTTACCACTGTAAAGTTTCTGGTTGCATCAAGTAAGTATATTAAAATTAATTTGTCAAACAACTCATAGTCAAAGTCTTACACAATTAGTTATAGTCAAGTCAGTTATGCCTCAGTAAAGTGGTGTTGACTTTGCTGGAACCTTCTAAAGAGTTTTGAAGGCAATAGAAAAAAAAAAAATACGTTGCGCAGTGATATAATATCACTTCCCACTATTTATACAAATAGGAACACAAACTAATTATTTTTTAGATCTATTTTTTTTAGCAATTGACATGCTCTGCTACTTTTTAAAGTATAAATTATTTGTGAATAAGGAAAAAGAGATTTGTTCGGTCGTAAGACAAATGTGATTAGGAAATTGAGATGATCGAAAGATCAGTAGGATAGCTCAGTGGCTTAGAGCATTTCCCCGGATAGGAAAAGACGCGGGTTCGTTTCCCGCTCCTACTAAAAATATCTTTTTCCTTATTCACAAATAATTTATACTTTACAAGCTAATTAGTTTAATCAGTCAAATGCCACCACTTTTACGCAAGGATACCGAAAAATATATGCCTATCTAGTTGTTGAAAGCGCATTGACATGTTCGTGTCTATATGATATACAGTAATACAAAATATTTTTATATACCTGATAATGCATAGAAGGTGCAACGATCCTGCCGGGGAGTACTCCCGCACATCGCCACGGCTGTAAGTATGAGTCAGTGGAGTCATCGCCAATGCTAGTTAACTCGCATCGAGCATGTGAAACTTTGACACCCCAACCGCAAGCGCCATCTGCCTCATCACCTGACGACGTCTGTTATACAATGCAAGAAAATCTACCGTCACCATAAAATATTTGACATTATTTGCAAGACACTTAGATAGAGTTAGAGTAGTGACTTTCATCTTAGTCTGTTTTCCCAAAAAATAATATCTACAGTAATGAGCTTGTCAAGTATATTATTCCGATAAAAATAAAAAGGGGTTTTCATGACGGAGCCGTGGGCACAGCCAGTATAAAAAAAAGAGATCACTCTAGTACTGGAATATTTTTGTCCGTGTGGTGACGGACTAAGAATACAAGTGTCACCACCCCATTCTTTCCCACGGGTGTCGTATGAGGCGACTAAGGTAAGTAAGCAATTATCATCCATTGCATGACTGGTGGTAGGCCTGGGTACCAAGTGGAAGTACTCACTTGGTATCAGGCCCGAGCGGATTGGTACCACCATCTCCCGTGTGACCGGCCATGAAGCACATCGTTGCGTTTTGGCTGTAGCAGGAGGTAGCCGTTTATTCTTTCATTTCATATCGGCGAAATGAAATGGTGAGCAACGGCTTGACAATACTCTCGGTATAGTTGAGTCCATGAGCGATGGTTACCATTTATCATCAGATGGGCCGTGGCTCGTCTGCCACTACATGCAATAAAAAAATAATATTCTTAGACATGTGATAATCAAGTACCTGTATATGACACCCGAGCGAGGGTCTGGCGACAAGTCTCATGCAGGGCTCGCGGGGACACGGCGCGCGTTGTTCTGTGGGGGGACACGCGCGCCCCGGCCACACCGCCGCGGTCAGGTGCTGCCTGCAGTACCAATACGTGAAGATGTAGTCAACAATCTTAATATAAGTACAAGTAAAACGATTAAATTAAAACAAGAAGTATTTTAGATTAGTTACCGACCAACACTTTTTTTGCTTCATGGCGTTTTGGTAGTGATTATTTATGAACAGAGCAACTCATTACAGTATAGCAAGAATCAAATATACCTACTGTGATATAGAAAATGATAGGCAGTAGCAGGAATTGAGCCTGCATTTTCTGGATTACTGATCCAGTCGCTCTGCTAACGGAGCTATCGTGACACTAACTTGAGACCATTAATTTCTATAATCATATTTAGATCGAGTGGTATTTAATATAACAGAAATTCAATTTCAAACTTAATTGCGTCTCGGTAGTGATAGTGCAGTGACAGATTATGGACCCTGTTGGGCACTGTAAAAACTTGTAATATAAAATGTACTGAAGCTTAACGTACATATTCTTGCTGTTAATCAATTTATCATCGAAAATATTAAAAAAAAACTAGCGACCTGGTCCTACGCATGTGGCGGGCAGTGGAGGCATCCCCACATGAGCAGGCGGAAGAGTCCCACGGACCCCACTCGCTAAGCTCACAATCAACTCCACACGGAACGTAGCACCATGATTCCTTAGCTTCCGTCGCCGTTGTATTCTGTTTAATACAAGGTTATTCTTAGATATAGGTTAGGAAGGATTACGTCGCGTCTGATGGTAAGTGGTAAGTATTTCCAGAAATACATCCAAAACAGCAGAATTTAAAGTGCCACAGCTTATGCACAGGACATTTAGCATACTAGGAGCGCAGCCAAATCATTGTCTTGCGTAAGTGTACACCATCACACTCAATATAGGAGTGAGGATAATGACTTATAGATTTAGATCATCTCATCATCGTAGCTTTATCTCTCTCTAATCTGATGATCTCTATCTGTATTTACACGGAGCTACTGCCTAAATGACCTCCATGATCTATCTAAGGGGACAACTGGTGACTTTAGAACAAAACTGAAATCCCGTAACGATTACCAGCATGTTATATTTGAAGCCGTGCTTAACGTACCTTCCAAAACACCGAAGAGGTAAGTTAGGTATCACTTTTTGGTCCCCGTCTGATGACAGTCCAGTGAAAATTGGTTAACCTTACCCATCGTTCAAGTACATAGTCAGAGCACAACTTGGTTGCTTTTGATATATATTTCATTTTAATAATGCTTATATACCTGGTAATTCTTAATCGTCTTTAGTATCATTATCTCCTGTACTAGGAACTTTCATTTGATTGTTATAGAGAATTAATAAACGTTTTCTTACCGGGCAGTATGAATCGTTGACGAATATCCCGTCGCTTCGGAGACATCTGACTTCTCTTTTCTTAGTACCTTCTCCACAAGGAGAACCTCCTATAAATTGTCGTGTTCCAAGTTTAGTACACAGTTATAGGAAACATGTACAAATGTTTTTTTTTGTTGCTAATGATAGCAGTCTCTCATGGATTCAACTATACCGAGAGATTATCAAGCCGATGCGCACCATTTCATTTCTCAGATATGAAATTAAAGAATAAACACCATCTTCTGCTACAGCCGAAACACACTGACATGCTTCATGATCGGTCACACAGAAGACGGTGGTACCGACCCGTTCGGGCCCGATGGCAAGTGAGTATTCTCTCTTGGTCCCAGCCCTACTAACAGTAATGCAATAGGTAATAATTGCTTACTTCCACCACACGGACTATAGACTAAATATAGGCGCAACTTATTTGTTTGGACGTCATCTAGCCGAATTTTAGTCAAGGCGACAAATCTCAACGGAGACTAGCAAGCTTCGTAGGTCCTTTTTTCTTAATTATGCAAAAACACTCACTCAGTGCCCCTATATTCTCTCTGCAAATTATCGTGCGCTGAGTTGTTAACCACTTATAATGATAAAATAAAATTTATTATAAAATATAAGTATTTTATACATCAATGTATTAACGATTCAGTTTTTTTTTCACACAACGCCCTCTGGTCCCAAACTAAGCTTAATGCTTGTGCTATGGGTACCAGATTATGGATATAATCAGATATAATACATATATTACTTTTTTTGTAAACACATAAATATAATGATATAATAGATAAAAAACACTCAGACCAAGTACAAATATCTGTGTTTATCAAACAAACATATTATTATGTCCTGAGTGGGAATCGAACCCAAGAGTTTGCTATACCATTAAAAATCTAACCCGTACGAGTAACGACCTAAGACAATGAGAAATAATGCGTTAAAACAAAAAAGAAACTGTTCAGTTTTATAATGCTGCATTATTGAGTAAATGCATTACTATTTTTGATCGCTGGACCAATCATTAGCCCACCTGATAATTGTCCCATAATAGGTTAGGTTTATTGCGTCGTATATTGTCACCGATGTAATTAATGCATGTGGCAGGGAAAATATGCTTAAAAGTAGTTTAAGGTAATCTACAATAAAATAACAGTCAAGTTTACCTAAGGGCTGGCAGTCGTCCCAGGGCGCTATGTGCCACGAGTACGCGTGCGGGGAGCAAGGCTCAGCTCCCACAAGGTGCGGACACATCGCGCCGCCGTCATCTGCGGGCCTCAACACTACGCGCGTACGGTCACGCCGACCTCCCCATTTCGTCTGGTATAACGAAAATAATTGTAAGCATTTATCAATCAAACATGTTTAATGCTCTTAAACGTCCCAATGACGGAACGAACCTCATCTTTGGAACCACTTCCATAATGCGCAATATATCAATACCGGCCTACTATGCTAACCAGTATCGTTGCATTACTGTTTTATTTAAAAATTTTCTTCTGTCACTGTGGCACTCATCCTAATTTTATTTCCTCGGTTTCTCTTGGCAACTTTTATATCTATCCGTTGAAAGGAGGTAACTGGGTGCTGCTATTTATTGTCAACCGACTTCCGAAAAGGAGGAGGTTCTCAATTCGGCTGTATGTTTTTTTTTTATGTGAAACATCTAATGCGGAAGGCGGGTAAAATGGGCTGTTAGCGTGGCGACGCTTTTATTTTACATGACCCGTTCAAATCTTGCAAGTTAAATTTGACACACTTCCCGGTTTCCGATTAAGCTGAAATTTTACACGCATGTGTATATCGCATGACAATGCAATATTATGATGACATGGAGCTGATCTGATGATGGAGCTGGAAGGTGGACACAGTAACTCTATAATGAAACGACGCAACCCTGTCGAGTTTGGACACGTATGTTCGTCTTGATGAGTACTTTGTCTTTAGATGGGATCCAGGGTCTGATGATGGAGCTAGAAGGTGGCAATGGGAACACCGTTATTAAACGACATAACTCCATCGAGTTTGGGCTCGTCTGATTTGTCTTGACGAGTACTTTGTCTCTAGATGGTATCCAGGGTCTGACAAAGAAGCTGGAAGGTGGCCACAGTAACTCTGTAAGTAATGAAACAACGCTGCCCTATTGAGTGTATACTCGTTTGATTAGTCTTGAGTTTTGTAGAAATAAAATGATCATAGCTTGACAAAGTACTCCACTTTGTCAAGTTATGATCATTTTATTTCTACAAAATAATTTCGAAGTTTTCACATCTGCTAGAGGTCCCGCGAAGTCTAGGTTCTTTTTGTGTTTGTTACGCGATTGTTCGGCCAATTATGAATCGATTTCAATGATTCTTTTTTTGTTTGGTAGGTTCTATACCAGAGGTGGTACCATTTAAATTTTATCAAAATCGGTCCAGCAGTTTTTGAAAAACAACAAAAATCTAAAAAATTGCCTCTGGACATACGTCGATGATATTTTCAACCGACTCTCTGACTCATTGGAGCAATGCGTTTAGTTGGCATAGCATCACGCCTATACGCCCGAAGGGGTAGACAGAGGTGTATTACACACCCACGGTAGCCAGCTGTTGATGTTTAAGTCCCACGTAATAAGGGGCGAGCCTATTGCCGTACATTGCCTAGAATTTTTCTTTTTACGAAAAAGCTCAATAACACTGCCTGACCCGGGGATCGAAGCCGAGACCTCATGGTCAGTAGTCGCACACACTACCGCTGCACCACCGAGGCAGTTTATTTGGCATACCCATATATATGGGTACGCCAATCTTTCTTCACGGGGTTCGGAAGACTCGCTGTTTTCTATTGCACGCCTCATAAGCGAAGCGTTGAGGTGGGTACTACTCTCGATTCGGTTTTTCAAACTTAAAATGTCTCTATTTATCATATATTGCACTTGTAAAATATTATATACACACACATATAAAAAAAAACTATTTTTAACACATGATATTTTCGATGGTATTTTTGTTATATAAACTAGTTAATAAACTGTTTAAAAAAGTTCTGTCTTGGACGTCCGTGTGTTGTAGGTAATGTATGTTAACACGATAACGAAATACTTTATTAATCGAGTCTTTTTTTTTTCTTTTACGATTCAGTATAATTACAAATAGAGCCCTATCACTTTTCACGGTCTGATTCGATGTGGTTTAATTGTTATTAAATAAACAAAAAAATAGTGAATATTTACGCTTGACTCGACACTAAAACCAGCGCTATACCTTATTTCGTGAGAACTACTTCTATAGACTAATATAGAAGTACTTCTTAAAATTAGCGCTAGATGGCGTATAAGACATGAGAACCACATTAGTACTTTTTGAAATTAGCGCGATCTATGTCATCCAATACGTTATTACCAATACGTTATTAGTTACTTATCAAATAATCAATTTTATTGTGAAAAATGAACATTATGGAGCGTGCACTTTTGGATTTTTTCTCTCTCTACTGCTCTTTAGGCGCTCATATTTATCATTTTCAGACTCCTGTGCTCCGAGGAATGCCTCCCAATTATGTACCATCTACTTTAACCTACGCACCTATTTTATAAATAGTACACACCTCAACGCTTCGCTTATGAGGCGTGCAATAACCACTAAAAAGCAAAACATAAATTATTAAAGTGCAAATTATTTGTGAATAAGGAAAAAGAGACTTTTTGTACGAGCGGGAATCGAACCCGCGTCTTTTCCAATCCGGGGAAGTGCAGTAGGTGTCTAGCACGGAAATCGTATGTAAATACTAAATTATTTTTTGGTTTTTAGTTCAAGGTGTCTTTTGAAGGCGTTTTTTTTTATTTAAAAATAATTGATGTCATGAAGGAAGCTTTGTTTTAAACGAAGGAATATACTAAGTATTTTGAAAGCGGCTCAATCAACTAATGCAAATGTCGAAATGTAAGTTGGTAACGAAATGAAAACTTCAAGGTGGGTTTCTGTCCAAAAGCACTTTGCTAGCTAATTTTGTCTTGATTTTCTCAAAGCTGCGTTTCACTTACGATGGTTTAGATGATTACAACACATTAATAATAAGCAGGCATTGCATCTACCTGTTCACAAGGACTCCATTCTGACCAGGAACTAACGACGCAGTCAGCGGGACAGGGCGCGCGGCACGTAGCTTCACGGGACGGCGCTGGACCCGCTCCAGAAGCTTCACACGTCGCCTCATCCAGTTCGTGACCTTTTGCGTCCACGCAACTTTACAACACACCACATGTTAAAAAAAGTAGTTGATCTACAGTATCCAACTTAATCCATCCATCCATCAGCCCCTCATCGTCCACTGCTGGACACAGGCCTCCCCAAAAGGGGGTTTTACCATAATCGCCACGCTTGGCAGGTGGGTTGGCGATCGCAGTGAATGTTTTTAGTACACAGGGGAACGCTGCTGCCCGGTCCCCAAGTAATCCCTTAGTCGGCTTTTACTACTCCCATAGGAAGAGACGGGGTGGAGCTATTCTTGGTGCCGGCCCCACACGGCAAGTATCCAACTTAATGCAAAGTGGTAGTGCTGACTATGCATGAATCATGTCAAAGTGACACTGTTACATGGTATTTGCATAAGTTTCTACATCAATTATGCACTTGCAGCAACCTTCTCTCAGATTGCCCCATTTTCTTGAGTTTTGCATTTTATCAATAATACCTATAACTACATATGCTTAATATTTACTATAGCTGATACTGACGTAACAGTCCTGTTGATGATGGCCCGCCCGCACAGCGACCTGAAGGGCGCGCAGACGCTCCAGTCGGCGAGCGCCCAGCGCGGCTCCGACACGGCGCACGCCGCGCGCTGCAGCGTGGCGCCGCACTCGCGCCCGCCGCCCGACCCCTCCTCTATCACCTCCCTTTGTTTACACATAACCGTTCACATACAATCAACATTATTTCGGTTGATCTTCACAAACAAAATAACTTTAAGCTCAACCGCTGCAAAAAACACTATTTCTGGAAAATATTCTTTGTTATTCCTTAGTGTATCTTTAGAAATTATATGACATTTTAATTAATTTATATGTTTCACCTAGAAACAACTGATATTTGGAAATTAAAAAACAAATATACTTGTACTACGTAGACTTGACTAATGTGGTTAAGGTATCTAATAGTGAATAAACCAAGGCAACGTACTTTTAAATGAAAATAAAAGCAATTTCTATTTTCAAATGTCTTAGAGATTTTTAATACCTACCTTGAAAGAATCTTAAGTCTGTTTACAAAAGAAAATTTTAATTAGCGCTTACCTTGTACGAAACCGGAAAGCTGCTTTAGAACCTGGTTCAGAAGCGCAAGGTCCCCATTCGCCCCAGGTCCCTACTGCACAATCCCTTGCACAACGCACAGTGCAAGGACCTCGCAACAGGGAAGGGAATTCTAGGTCATATGTGTAGCCATCCGTTGATGCCTCCCGAATAC
The DNA here is from genome assembly GCA_948253155.1 of Leucoma salicis. Classification (NCBI taxonomy): domain Eukaryota; kingdom Metazoa; phylum Arthropoda; class Insecta; order Lepidoptera; family Erebidae; genus Leucoma; species Leucoma salicis. The sequence goes on from OX411812.1 coordinate 5,463,430, forward strand.
GACTTGGACCTGAAAGTATCACGAAAAATGCAAATAATTTCTGCAAAAATGATTTTCAAAAATAATTTACTAAAAATAAACAACAGTCAAAATAAAACTCACCCGTAAGTGGGTGATATTTTTTGCACACATCCATAGGTACATCTCTTCCGCCTACCATGCACCGAGCCGCGCGTAAAGATCTTCCTTCACCACATTCCACTCTGTAAGAAACATACAATACAATGAATCAAATGAGAATAATTAAAGCATTATTTTTAAAGTACAAATTATTTGTGCATAAGGAAAACTTCTATATGCATGCATATATTAATGCATGTAATTGCTTCCGATAGATGGCGTTGGTCGCAAAGATAAATGTGATAAGAAAATTGGGATGATTGAAAGATCTATACTATAGCTCAGTGGTTTAGAGCACTTCCCCGGATTGGAAAAGACGCGGGTTCGATTCCCGCTAGTACAAAAAATCTCTTTTTCCTTATTCACAAATAATTTGTACTTTATAAAGCATTATTGTCAAATATAAGTAGATACCATTCATCCATAAAGTAAATTGGAACTTATAATAGGTCAGGACTCAGCATAATCTTGTATAACTTGGTGATCAAACCTAATTCAGTGGTTATAACTGGCGTGATCATGACATACGTTTTATAAGTGTCCTAGAGAAATTAAATCTTAAAATCACTGCGTGAAAATAATGAACATTTTGAATAAATACAAAATTAGAGCTCACCCAGGTGGTAAAATACAATCAGAATCACTTGGTAACAGTTCCAATGAAACGTTTTTGCAAACGCAGCTTGGAACATCAGGTTCGGCAGCGTCTAAATACCTGAAAAATATAAAAAAATAATTTGTGAATTTTGCCCAAAGTGCACCAAGTAAGAGTGCAAGTACATTAAGTATAGTATAGCGGAGACCTAATTTAGGAAACGTACTAAGTAGGCACATTAAGCTTATTTAAGACCTAACCAAAGATTACTCATCTATACTATTATAAAACTGTAACAGAGCTGTCTGTACATTCAAGATATTTGAGAAAAAATGACTGTAATAGGCTATATAGGCGTGTCTAAACACAAAACATTTTTTTTTAGAATTTTTGTTTGTTTGTCTGTTTATCTGTTTGTTTGTTTGCACATCACACAAAAACAACTGAACGGATTTTGATGCAACTTTTTTTATTTGAAAGACCTTGATTAGACTTAAAAACTGGTATACATTTTATCCCGCTACTATATCGGGAACCTGAGATATAACCGAAAAACTAGAAAATTATTTAAACTAGATTTTTTTTTAGAATTTATTTAAATTTACTACTAGATGGATTTTGATGCAACTTTTTTTATTTGAAAGGCCTTGATTTGACTTAAAAACTGGTAGACATTTTATCCCGCCGCTATATCGGGAACCTGAGTTATAACCGAAAAACTAGCTTTTGGCTGCGGCGAAGCCGCTAGCAAAGGCTAGTAACTTAATAAAATGTATACTTGTAAGAATGGCAGCATGTGTAAGTTATTACATTCTGAAGTTATAAGGTTTAATAGTTCCATAATATATTTATTTGTTAGACATTTTCTAATTACTTGAGTGGATCTGCACAGATGACATCACAAGTGAGGGGCAGCATGTGATCGCAGGTAACTTTGCAGGCAGCGACACTGCGCGGGATCAGCAGACCTGCGCATGCTCCGGCTTCTATTCTATGAGACTCTGACCCACACCATATACCTGAACATAAAACATAGCATCACGCCTGTATTCCCCGAAGGGGTAGGTAGTGGTGTATTGCACACCCACGATTCGCCAGCTATGTTTAAGTCCCACCTAATAGGGTGAGCCTATTGACGTCTACCGAGCACATTTCCAAACTCCGGGCTGCCACTGAGAATTTTTTTTTTTTTACGAAAAATCTCATTTACATTTCCCGACCCAGGGATCGAACCGGAGACCTCATGATCAGCAGTCGCTTACACTACCGCTGCACCACAGAGGCACCTTTATACCTGAATCATAATATTAGTCTTTTTATAACAACTTGGGACTAGATTTATAGATCCTAGGAAGTCCTCTTAAGCGAAGTTTAGCGCCACCGATACATGGGCTATTCATCTTTAAACCGAGCCTATAGAGCAGCAGAGCACAACTGTCTGACATCTATTGCTGTCTGATTGGCAATGAAAAGATATAACATTTTGTTTTATTGTAAGAAGACACTGGACTTACTTCTAATTCTGTATCCAACTCCACACCGCTGTGCAGGAGGTAGCCGGCATGTGCTCCAGTCACCAGCTACCCAATAAGCATCTCGTGCTCGGCATGACCCTGATACCGGACAGTCACGGGTTTCCTGTCTCGAACCACAGCTAGGACCACCGTGTACTACACGCACTCGAACTTGTTTACCTGGTTCTATCATAGGGTATAACAATATTAATCAAGGAATAAAAAAAAATATATTCTCTAAGGTATGCATAACAAGCCGTAAGTTCAAATGAGCCTTAACTAATATACCTATATTTTTTTTATTTTGAGACCTGGAATGCTCTAGTCTTACTTCTTCAGTCAATAAGTAGTGTGTTTTATTACATAATTAATGTTAAATATGTTAAGCGCAATACTAACCACAAGTATTGGGACACGGCGACCATGGCATCCAAGCTTCTACTCGGCAACCGCGTTTGCAACGAACAGTGCAAGCGCGACGAGATGCAGGACGCCTCAATGGAGCACACCTAGAAACAAGGCATTAAGGCCTATATAAGCAACATCTAGCATATTACTCAAAGAGTTTGATATAAGGCCGAGCGTTAGAAGACTATTGGAGAGCTTTAGTTTTTCAATATAGAGTAATTTATCTATCTATTATAACGGGCGTGGACGGTTAGCCGTAGGTCCGTTCCCTACGAGGCTAAAATTATTTTTTCACTTTCTAAGATTCAAGACGTCCAAAAATGGGGGACAACGGACTGTTCTTAGTTTTTAGTAAGCGTTCCAGCGTAGTTGGATAGAATAGATCAGCGTTAGTTTCTTCTACTTCTCACATAGTAAAGGATTCACAATTCATTTTTCTTTGCGCAACAACAAGTACAACCAGAATAATGTATTCCTAATACTTACAAAGCTTCACGGACAACATCAGCATTGTTTTGTACGCACATCACATCTCTAACCATATCACCTTCTTCTATACACGGCTCTTCGTCATCGCTCTCGTTGTAAGTCTCACTATCCTGTTAAAATAAATAGGCATTAAAACATCACCACCTCAAAATCAGACAACCATGAATTGTTAATTGATTGAATGAGGCGACACTTGGCGGAAGTCCATTGTTATTATTATATATAGAATGGATATTTTAGGAGGAGAGCCCACCACTCATTCACGGATTGTCAATCCCGGTTATCTTTGGACAGAATAACCTAAGATTGTCAATCCGCACTCTCACAGGTATATAGATATAGAGATAGAGAGGGAGAATGTGATAATAGCAAAGTAGCATGCATGATAATGACAAAAAACTCACCAACGCGCCACAACCATGCGATACAGCAGGACTCTCATTCTCAAGAACGCTCGGCAACAAGTGAGCATTTGTTATTATCACATTCTCCTCTATCTGTGAGAGTGCGGATTGGCAATCTTAGGTTATTCTGTCCAAAGATAACCGGGATTGATAATCCGTGGGTGAGTGGTGGGCTCTCCTCCTAAAATATCCATTCTATAATAATGACCATGAATTGATAATAACATCATAAAACTTACTAATAAGTCAGTGTAATTATTGGCGGGCATATAATCTTGCTTCCGTCGTTCACAGGGTCCCCAAGGCGTCGCAAGCCAGGAATATGTAGCACACGCATGCGTATTACATGTCTCGTTTTGGATTAATTGGTCTTCTGACGGGCATGGCCATCCATCTACCAAAAAAGTGCTATGTATTGACAATATTGGGTGACTATAAGATGAGAATACTCATATAAGCTGGATGTGGGTTTTACCGTAGTTACTATAGTAATGAATGAAATGTATGGGGACATTACTTTCAAAATTACATTAGATATGCAGCTTACAATGATTTCGGAGGATTTTTTTTATTGCGTGTAGTGGTAGACGACCCGCGGTCCATCTGATGATAAATGGTAACCATCGATCATGGACTCGACTATACCGAGAGTATTGTCAAGCCGCTGCTCACCATTTCATTTCACAGATAGGAAATGAAAGAATAAACGGCTATCGCCTGCTACAGCCAAAACGCAACGATGTGCTTCATGGCCGGTCACACGGGAGATGGTGGTACCAATCCGCTTGGGCTCGATACCAAGTGAGTACTCCCACTTGGTACCCAGCCCTACCACCAGTCATGCAATGGATGATAATTGCTTACTTCCCTTAGTCGTCTCATACGATACCCGTGGGAAAGAATGGGGTTGTGACACTAGTATTGTTAGTCCGTCACCACACGGATTAAATTAATCTGGTATTGATTTATTTAATCTGGTAGCATAAGGGAACTCCATTAGGTTATAAATCGATATAACACAGCGATCAATTTAGTACTATGAGTTGGTCATAAATAATTAAAAATAAATAAGTTTCAATAATCCCAATCGGACAAGATAGTAATTTTATAATCCCCCGATTCAGGGCAGTTGATACTATATACTGGGTTCGTATTTATTATACAAATAGCAACACTAACTGGGTGCAGAATGAGCTAGGATGTGTCGTCGCCTCGTCCTTGTTGGTATAGGTCGTCCTGCAGCTGCGCAGGATGCGGAGCACTTGGACCACGCCACCCACGCTGACACCACACAGTCACCAGCGCATGCGATGCGGCACCGTTCCGTTCGGGCTGGCGCACCAGTCCCACTACACCATGCGCGTTGAGCCTCCTTCTGTGAATTGAATAAAATTAAACACAAAGTGAAACATGTGAAATCGAAAATAACAGTCACGAGCAGGATTTGAACCTGTATCTCCTGGATACCGTCCAGATGCTTTGCCAATTTTGCAATCGTGACAATTGCTCCTGACTGCTAATTTCGATAACACATTCATACTTAACGTCTTTGGGTGACGCCTGCTCCATCTGTCGGCAGTATTTTCATACATTATACCGACCAGGTAAACTTAATTCTACAATTAAGATTTTTACCTAATAATGACGCAAACCCTATAAATATTTAGATATTTTTATATATATTTTTAAAATAATTTAAACACAAAGTGAAAAATGTGAAATCTAAAATAACAGTCACGAGCAGGGTTTGAACCTGCATCTCCTGGATACCGCAGCATCTGGACGGTATTAAAAAATTGAAAACGTTTCCTGTGCAATCCTCTTTAAAAACTATATTACTTATGTCATCTTTACTTAAATTATACCATCTCAGACTCTTTTGGACCTAAAAGAGCTATATCGCTCGTATTGATGATGTAGTTTGAATAAAACTCTCCCGAGCCGAGTGTTGTAACCATTTGTAAATATTATTGTAAGATAACAATTACCCCGTCATGTCCGATACACCTCAGCTCTCTAGTTCGCTTGCCGGGCCCGCAAGTAGAATGAGGTTGACTTAGTACGCAGGGTCCCCAAGGTAGTGCGTGCCATGACGCGCATCTTGGCGTACTGCAGGTGCGCTTCTCTTCTAGAGGTGGGCACGGGGCCCCACCACTTGATGCTGCTGAGATAACACGACGACGGCGAACACTATAGCCTGGACCAAAATCTTCAAAATATAGTCATGTATTCTTATTATAAACAAAAAGTGTGTGTGTGTGTGTGTGTGTGTGTGTGTGTGTGTGTGTGTGTGCGTGTGTGCGTGTGTGTGCATGTGTGTGTGTGTGTGTGCTTGTGTGTGTAGTACGAAGAAGTGCAAGTACGAAGAAATAAATAAAAGTTACGAGTTACAGTACATCGGACTTCGTTCTTTTAACAAGACAACTCCCTGCACTAAGGCATAATCCTTGTATCGCGGGGGACTTGACAAACATACAATTTCTCAGACACAAAGTACACCCATACTCAGAACAACTCTTTGTGTGCAGTTAACTTTACGTACTATATTGCACACTATTTGCTACAAAAAATCACGTAGGGTGGAGTGTGTATTTCCCGTTCCCAACTAAGGATATTTTTAGTAACACTTCATTCATTAAATTCTTGAGTATTTATTTAAATTCTTTAAGAATATAAAGAGCTTACCGGTTGTAGTGAGTTGCTGTACGGGGAACAGAGGGCACCCATCAGTTGGTTGGCAGGCGCCCCACTCGCTCCACTCCCCTACCTCACAGTCACGAGGGCAAGGGACCTTGACACAGAACAAATAATTTACATCAATGATTCATATAATAAAGGACGATTCATTTATTTTACCCTTGAAATATGAACTCGACACAATAGCGTATAAACGACTATAATGGTATGTAGTTTTATAAAGGCATTATTTTAAATGATTCATTTGTCAACCATAATTTTTTATTGTTTTTCAGAAAATTGTGGTTACGATTTGGTTGCTGTATCAATATTTAATAATAAGTGTGGGTAAGTACATAAAATTAACGTTCACTTGACTCCCTGCAATGGCAGGTTATTAGAATTGTCGATGATCCCAAACTCACGGATGGACTGGAGTCGTTGGGGCGGCGGAAAGATTTTTAATCTTTCTGTGTGCTCTATCGATTCTTCAACGGGAAGTGCTTTGAGGAATTGTTTGAAGTGGTACCAACATCTTCTTTTTACCACAGAACCATGAGGCGCCGTGGTAGATTTCGACCATACCTCCTTTTTTCTTTTTTTTTTGTTAAAGCGGGAAAAATGTTCCTAAACACGCACCCCCTCGTTCGGGGCAACGATTAGGATAGTGTGGGGCCTTCACCCAGTAAAGAAACCCGCCGTGTGCCGTCTCTCCACCTTTATTGGCGGGCTACTGGAACTATGTTACAATCCTTCGGTGATTCGACCATTCCTCCTGGAAACGATCTTGTGTTATCCAAGACTATTCGTTTTCAGCACTCTTTTCTACCACTTTCTGCTATGATATTTCCCCAGCGTTACGACGCGCCCTCTTTTAAATGAGGTTTGAGAAGAGTACTTTAGACTTGGTACCTTTTGTTGCCAAAGTACATGAGCGGCGTTGTTTTTACTTACTATCAAGTGGGCCGTTTGCATTTGCTCATTGAATATTTTGATATAAATAATGACTTTTTCGTGTGGAATAGTCCACAAAAATGATAATAATGGCTCACTAACAATTATAACTTTCTTGTATAATAAATATTTCTAATCAGGCCATTTTTAAAAGTGTAGGTAGATTTCATATTAATAACTAGAACCGCGATAGTGCGGTTGTTTTCAATCCTTTTTCTGTCCCATGACTGACACGGGTCACTATCGAAGTGAGAGGGATTAGACCGTAGTCCACCACGCTAGCTTAATGCAGGTTGGCAGACTTCACAAGCCGTCGAAAAAATCTCTCAGGCATGCAGGTTTCCTCACAATGTTTTCCTTCACCGAGCAGTGATAAATTGTAAACAAATACAAACATAATTTCGAAAAGTCAGAGGTGTGTGCCGTTCTAGGTCTGAACCTTGGAATCGGGATCGAACTCGATACCACTGCCTTTGCAGTCCAGTTTTACTGCTAGCTTTCAGGTTTATTTAAGAAATAATATATAGTAGGCAAGTGCAGCTACTTGGCTTATTCCAACTTGGAGTATTCACCTTAACGTGGCCCTCGCCGAAGTTCTTATGCTAGTGTTCGCGAATATTATTTTTTTTCGCCTACCTCACAAGGTTGTACAAGTGTAGGCATTGGCGCATGAGCACACTGCGCGGGATGTAACGCTCTGCCATCGGCGCGCACACAGGTCGCCTCTCTCCTCTGAACCCCGCCGCCACAACCGGCTTCTCTCGCTGTTTGGTTGTCACCCTCTTCGTCATCATCATCTTCATCGTCATCGTAAATGGCATCGTTATCGTCGGCGTCATCGTCGTCATCTGTGTTTACTGCGGAAAATGAGTGTGAATGAATGCTCGACCGTTTACTATCAGGTGGATGATCGGCTCATATGGCACCAGAAAACTAGCAACAGAATACCAAATGAGCCGTCATGGGATGTCTAATAGATGTGAAATGTATAAATTTATTTAGCAACTAGCCATTGCCCGCGGCTCCGCCGCAGCCAAAAGCTAGTTTTTAGCCTATATCTCAGGTTGCCGGTATAGTAGCGAGATATAATGTTTACCATTTTGTAAGTCTAATCAAGAGCTACCAAATAAAAAAGGTTGCATGAAAATCCATTCAGTAGTTTTTGCGTGATGCGCGATCAAACAAACGGACAAACAGACAAAAAATAAAAAAAAAACGTTTTGTGTTTAAACACGCCTATACATATAGCCTAATAAAGACATTTTTTTTTCAAATATATTAAATGTACAGACACAGCTCTGTTACAGCTTTATAATAGTAATCGTTTAAATCTTTTAAAAGTAGCTTCCTTTTACTTCTCATAGTTTAGATGTAAAGAATAACAATATTCCTATTTACTTTACGCGTTACGCTGCGAATGAAGACAGAAACTACGAAGACGCGTGCACGCGAGACAGTTGCGAAACTTTTTAGATCAGAAATTTCTTCTGATCTGATGTATAAATGAGTAAGATCGATTATTTGAATAGTTTTAGGTAACTATACGTTACTAAAAATAGATTACCTTATTTTATCCTTAAAGAATCTATATTTAAACTCTTCGGAAACTTTCTTACGTTTACCTATTTGACAAACAGTCGTAAACAGCACAAGACCCTATTCTCAAACATAAAAAAACAACCGTCTAGCTGCATCGTCACGTCGCGTGACGCATCCCGTGCACAAATGGCTTCCTCGAGACCTCACAATGGCAGGCGAGGTGAGGTAGGCGGGGTATTATTAAATGTACTGTGACAGAAAAACTAAAAAAAACGTACAGGGATTTTTTAAACACCTAAGTATATGAATTTGTTCCAAGCCGGAGCCAATTATTTAACAACAATAACGATATAAATTTCTCAATAAAAACAAAAGAAAATGTTACGCTGTGTTGTTAGCGGTGACGCTAGCAACACAGAGGCATCACTCGCATATCGTCAAGGACAAGGACCCTCTCCTAGGACCTTGGAGATCCTCGGAGACGGAGAGGAAGGACAATAAAGAAAGGATAAGAAAGGGGTTTAAGCCTCCGGGGCTCTCACTCACCATACGAATTGCAACCTAACGTTATTTCACGCTGATCTTCTGTGAAAGGTTGGTACTTTAGCCGGCCCATTTATGTTGGTTTGAATATTATTCAGAAATCCGCACACGCACATCAATAAATTTCACAATAGAATACGATAGTTGCTGTCTCTTTCACACAGCTTTTACATTGAGATAAAGATAGAACCACGAGGATGCAACAAATAGCATCTCTTACATAATATGAAAGAGATAATATTTATATAGAGTATGTATGTATGTAGTAAAATTACATTTAAAGCAAATTTAAAAAAATATTTATAAAGAATACAAAAAAGCGAATGAGATTGGTTTAGCAAATCAGATTATATATATATATATATATATATATATATATTCAGATTATATATATATATATATATATATATATATATATATATATATATATATATATATATATATATATATAATCTGAATCACGGAAACGGCTCTAACGATTTTCATGAAATTTTGTATGCAGGGGGTTTCGAGGGCAATAAATCGATCTAGCTAGGTTTCATTTTTAGAAAACGTCGTTTTATCCGGGTTTTCAGGCAATAAAAAACTGCTACAATATTATTAGAATACGAAGTTAAATTTCGCCACCATCTGCAAGGTTATAATAGCTCAGATGGATAAATCGGGTGGTCCCAAAACCAGAAGACCCCGGTTCGAGTCCAGATGTCCCAGTTCGATTATTTTTTGCCTTTTTTTCAATTATTTCTTTTCTGAGAAAAACTCACGATTTACAAAAAAACAAAATACCGAGCAAAGCTCGGTCATCCAGGTACTTTGCTAATTAAGAGGGATACTTACCTACATTTATGCAATTTATTTGGACTGAATTTGAGATAAAATCTGTTTATATAACAACATTAAGCTAGATTACGAATTAATTCAAGTATTAAGATAAAAATAATCAATCAATTCGATAACACAATGAGTCTGTAGTATTGTTCGCTTCATTTCTCCCATAGATTAACCTCATTTTCGGCGCCTCCTTTATCCCAAGATTGGAGAATTCATTTGAGAAAATAAGACAATGGCGACGTTAACTCAAATTGAAGTTATTACGTGGTAAACAGTTTCAAAATGAATGTAGGTATATATTTCGTGGCATCAGATAAAACTATTACTATGAATGTCTGAATAATTGAACAAAGGACTTAATAAAGAGCAGATACATAACACAATATTCTATTATTATTGATGTTGCGAGAGTTAGTTATGTTATTATGGCTGTGTGGGGCCGGCTTTAGAATTGTCCCCCACCCCTCTCCACCCATGGGAGTCGTGAGAGCCGACTGAGGGAATACCGGGGGAAGTGGGCAGCAGCACTCCCGCACTCCCTCGAGTATTAACAACATCTACTGTGATCGCCAACCCGCCTGCCAAGCGTGGCGATTACGGCAGTATACCCCCAATTTGGGGAGGCCTATGTCCAGCAGTGGACGTCGAAAGGCTGATGGATGGATGGATGGATGGATGGAGAGTTAGTTGTTCTGGTATTTTTATTTATTTATAGGAAGGTACTACATGGATGGTAAACACAAGCATACGACCCACTTAATGGTAAGGCGGTTACCGTAGCCACTATAGACGCTAGCAACACCACAGGCATCACTCGCGCCATCTCCAAGGAAAGGGATAGGAAGGATAATGAGGAGAGGACAGGTAGGATACCAAGGAGAGGAGAACTTTGGCAGCAATTTATTTCTATTTTATAATTTACTTGAAGTAAGAGTCGCCATTTCGTTTTGTTAAAGTTACAAAATGATTTAGAATACTTTTACACTGTTTGGTGTAAATGAAAATATAGTTTATGGTTCAAGCATCTAATCTTTTTAATATGGATTTGGCATCACTTGGAATGCGATGTTCGTTTTGTTTTTGTCCTTGACTTGACCCTGTGGAGAAACTTAAATGATTAATAACATTATTAATAACTCATACTAACCTGGTATCGGGGTGATAGTAGTCTCAATTGCAACGCGACATTCTCCCCATGGTCCAGGTGTCCAGTGTGCGCTGGCTTCTAATGCAGCAGGTCTCACTTCTTCCACCACATCGCATTCTTTACCTCCACCTTATATGCAATACAGATAACATTTGTTAGATTGTTAGAGTACGTCAGCGGGTTGATAGATTTAAAAAAATACCCAGTTATTTTAAAGACTAACTGCATAGGTGGCTTAACGGGTTGAGTTGAATGATGATGACAAATATTTGAAAGGTCCACTTATAATTGATTTAATCCGGGCTTACTCTGTCTCCTCTAATTATATTACCCGACTACGAGGAAGCCAAATTGTGGGTTGCTAACTAAGCCAAGGCCACCAGCCAGCCAGGTGTCGTGTGGGGCCGGCTATAGAGTGCCGTGTGGGGACGGCTTTAGAATTGTCCCACCCCTCTCCACCCATGGGAGTCGTAAGAGCCGACTGAGGAAATACCGCGGGTGTGGGCAGCAGCACTCCCTCGAGTATTAACAACATCAACTGCAATCGCCAACCCGCCTGTCAAGCGTGGCGATTACGGCACTATCCCCCATATGAGCGAAACACATGTTGTGACGTTCTCTTGGGGAGGCCTATGTCCAGCAGTGGACTTCGAAAGGCTGATGGATGGATGGAACTAAGCCAAATTGAACGTAGTATTATTATTCGGTAGTAATTATTTCAACCCGTTCACAAATAATTTGTTCTCCTTATCATGTACGATTTAATTCCAAAATCTTTGTGCTACTCTAAAAGAGTATTATGTTTTCCTAAATTTGCATAACAATGCAGATTGGATTAAGAGTAAGTAGGTGTATTAAATATGTCTAGATAAGTCACTTCATTTTAGTGGTAGAGCCCTACTTAAAGTAGCTGAGCATTTCAAGTGCTAAAATAGAGATTACTGAAATGAATGATCGATATAAAGTATTGCTGTACCATTTTTTTTTTATTTTTATTTTAGGTGGGCAAAAATGTCCTACCGCACACCCCACTGCGGGGAGACATCGGGGTAGTGTGGGGCTCTCACCCACTAAAAACCCACCGTGCGCCCTCACCCGCCCTTACTACGGCGGATCACGGGTACCGCGTCGTTTGACCGCGATCCGCAGGCGGCAGTCCCTTCGGGCACCCTCTCTTGAGCGACGCCCCGTGCACTTGGGTGTCACACCTTCACGGTAGGCTTCCGCGGAAGGCAGGGTACTCCCCGACCCCACCATCCGCAGCCTTGGCAAGGGCGGCATTAGGCGCAGGTAAGGGCGCGCACGCCGCCCCACGCGCCGGCGGCGAATCGGGTCCGCGAAGGAGGATTCCTCCCGGGCCCTCTCCGCCACCTTCTTCCGCGAGATGACAGCCTCGCAGAAGGCGGTCACCGCGAGTATTATTGTACCCTTAATTAAGATAAGGTAGCAAACGATCATATTTTATTGTTTTATACTTTAAACACAAAGTGAAAAATGTGAAAATCGAAAATAACAGTCACGAGCAAGATTTGAACCTGCATCTCCTTGATATTTTTCACTTTGTGTTTAATGTATAGTGCTAAGCATGTCAAATGCTAAAAATATATATAAAAATATCTAAATGTTGTATACTTATTAAAGAGCGTTTTTTACCTAGACGGGATTTATTTTTTAAATGCTGGAGACAGAAATTCTAAAAACCAGAAATGGTACTTTAAGCCTATCCTACAGCCGTATCACGTGAACCTTGGTTCGTCTTCCTATTTTATAATGTTTTCACTGAATAAATCTCAAGTGTACCTTGTGGAAGCTTCTTTAGTCGCCTTGTTCTGACTAACGCACCATCAGCTCGGGGCCTCCACGGTAGCCACTCAGCTAACACACAGTCTTCTCGGATTATGCACACGCGTGCTGTGCCTATAAACGCCAACCGTGCTCCACAGTACCTAAGGATTGCATCTCTGTTAATAATAATATCTTTATTACACAAAACAGCCTAGTAAAACAATTATCAGTACACAACAAAGTAAGGCTTATAATATTATTATAAACACTTCAATAACAATATTATTATTACATGATAAGTAACCCACATAACCATAAATTAGGTGGGTACCGTGGGTCCAACTAAATATGTTAAGACATTGACCCCGGCTATTATAAACAGTAATTATGACGAACTCAAATATCTTGAACAGGATTAAGGTTTCAATTGTTATACCTAGGGCTTATGGAAGTCAGTTACATGTGGTAACTGACTTCCATAAGCCCTAGCCTATAGCCCTTTTTTTTATATGATAATAATATATTTTGTTTATTGTGAGTGGCTAACAAATATACGGCCCACCTGATAGTAAGTGGTTACTGTAGCCTATAGATGCTAGCAACACACGAGTCATCACACGCGCGCCGCTATCTGCAAGGAAAGAGATAGGAAGTGGATAGGAAGGATATTAAGGATAGGATAGGAAGGGGGTTTGGGCCTCCAGAGCTCTCACTCACCATACAAAACACAACGGTAGGAGTAGCTACCGTTGTTTCACGATAATCTTTGGCTATATTATTCATTAATATTATTTCTTATTACATTTACACGTGATTTTTTTAAAACTGAACTAATCTGGGATACAATTGCTTCCCTCTATAATATATCACATAAAGTTTTTATACGTATAAGTGACAAAAGATCAATAGGGGTTGACCTACTTTTCTAACAGATCGCCGAAATGCATGCTTTGTAACGTAGTTATCTAACTTAAAGGAATTTCTTTCTTAACTCGTACACAGTTCAACATTAACCATGCATGTGGAAGGCATGAAATATGTAATTTCAAGATGCTATCGCGTAAAGATTTTCTTTAACTTTGCAATGAATGGAGCATTTAAAAATGTAATTTTGTACATTTTAGCCCATAAAAGAGCGTTGAGAGATTGTTTATGGAAAAGTTTAACTGTTAACTGTAAAAGAAAGAAAATATAGATCAATTTCATACGCTTACGAAGATTTTCTTATCCACTGTCCAAAAATGATCGTCATAGACACAGGTCAATAACCTGTATTGATATACGGAACAGTGGGTTTTGTATTAATGACATCGTCTCAACATCGCACCGTGTCATTGTCATTGCTTGAGAGATGACCGTGATTGGGTTAACAATTATTGCAAATAACGACATCATGCGTCGATGTCTCTAACAATCACAAATAACGACGATAGGATGTCGATACGATTTTGTGAATCACATTCTAAGGGGGCAGATGACACTGCATATGATGATCTCTCACCAGATGGACTGATGTCCTAGTTAAAGTCACAAGGCTATGTTGGGTTCGGTATAACGTCCATTCATTAGATTTGCCATTTTTTTATTCTTCATTACTAAACTAATCCATTGATCCCTCCATCCATCAGCCTGTGACGTTCACTGCTAGATATAGGCCTCCCCAAGAGTGTTCCTATGCTGACTGCATCCAACGGCTACTTGCGGCTATGACTAGACCAACGGTCCATCTTATTTAGCAGCGTAGGACGCTTACCCCTTTACTAATAAACATTGTATAAGTTCCGAATTTTTAAATTTAGTGTTTTGTTACGTTTTCTCAACGTCAAACTATCATATTAGTGACAAAGACAAAATACGGAATAACTATTATTGTTCTGTTAACATTTTCTTAACTTCAGAGATTATCTGTATTAAGCTACCATTGTATCTGTACTAATTTGAAACTGTAACAGAGTTGTGTCTGTACATTAACTGAACTCAACATTTATTTTTTGTAAGTCTATTCGTTTGTTCGCGCCGTAACACAGAAACTACTAAACCGATTTTGATAAGACTTTAATAAAATAGAAAGCATATGTTTCTTATTAATTATAGTAATATACTAGAAACTAATGAAACAATACTTACATAGCTTCAACAAATCGTCCATCTTTTTTGCGACACTGCACTTGTCGACGCTGTAAGCCGAACTTGGGTGTGTGTACAAGTGAATCCGTCTCAGTTCTTATGTATCTGAAATATAATATCGCAATCAACGCAATCTGCTATATAATTTAATTTTAAAAAGACAACAACGTAGCCTTTGGAATAATCTTTGAAACAGTTGTGAAGTGGAGATTTGGAGTGGCCGTTGGGCGACTGCGATAGCTTAGCGGTCCAGAGCACTTCCGCGGATTGGATGGGACGCAGGTTGAAATCCTGCTCGCAGTAAAGCTCTCTTTTTCTACTTTCACAAATAATTTGTTCTTTAAAGTAGGTGAGCATATAAAGTGCTAAATATAGACCAAAATATGAAGGTCTATGTTCAGACGGATGACCGGAGGAGTACAATAGCATTTCTTAAAATTAAATCCTTGTGGAACATAAAACGCCATCTTGCTATTATGTCGAACAATGAAAACTAAAACCGTTTACATGAGGTACGGTTTTAGTGTGAAGATAATCGAAATACAACATGCCATCAAGTTGTAACACAGGGTTACATAGTTAGTAGTAGAGACGGCACATGCCTTTATTTAAGCGAGGGCCCTACCCACATATCCTGTTTGTTGTCCCGAGTGACGGGGTGTGTGGTTATGTACATTTTTACCGCCTTAACAAAAAATACGTAATCCTAGTATCCTATAGCAATATTGCTTAGAATATCTTGTATTCTGAACATGTTTTTTTTTTTTAATTTATTGTACCTTTCAATTGTCCTGGCAGCATGTTCTCCCGCTCCCAAGGAATTGCATTCGGTCCACCGGCCTACGTAGATGGAATACTCTGAGTCATTAATGGCAGCTTCTGAAAAAAGAAACATCGATTTTAGTAAAATGATAGACTCTTACTAACTACGCCTTCAGGCTGTAGGATAGAGGGCTCACTCATCCACTTCAAAGCAAGTTACTTAAATAAAATGATTATGTAGTTCAAACTAAAAATATTTTTAAGCATAGTTATGACTATGCTTAAAAATATTTTTAGTTTGAATTTTTTGTTATATGTAACGTGCGTATTTATTCTAATTACTTAAGATTTATTAAAATAGACTTCATGTTTGATTAAGTTAGATTGATATGTGTTACTATAGTGCACAATAATTAAACCTTTCAACCGTCCCTAGTCTCGCCTGAATGTAATGTCTTCCCTTAGTATTACTTATATGCCGTGTGGGGCCGACTTTAGAATTGTCCCACCCCTATCTACACACGGGAGTCGTAAGAGCCGACTGAGGGAATACCGGGGGAGTGGGCAGCAGCACTCCCTCGAGTATTAACAACATCCACTGCGATCGCCAACCCGCCTGCCAAGCGTGGCGATTTCGGCATCATCCCCCATTTCTTGGGGAGGCCTATTTCCAGCAGTGGACGTTGAAAGGCTGATGGATGGATGGATGGATGAAGTATTACTTTACTCTTTGGTAATGTCCTTCATAATGTGTCCATTTTAGTGAAGAAATTAAATATTTTAAAGAGCGTACAATTTATTTTGACAATGCCTTCTAAAATGAAAATTCCAAGAGACGATTAAGTATCTATATAAATTTAGAAAATATTTTATTTACAAAAGAGGTTATTGACTCAATTAAGGAGATCTCTACCTACGCGGTACCGTTACCCGAAGAACATTTAAAATTTAAATCACGTGATAATAATTTACAATTACTTTGAAGCAACAAAATAAACTTATTACATAAAATGAAGAGAGATTGAAAATCATAACGTGTTGAGCAAACGTAGTTTTGTCATGCATTTACTCAATTTTAGTGAATTTGAATTTTGAATATGCTAGTTGAAATGGCAGTGTGTTAAGTTAAATGTGCGGCAGTTGGTGTGCGAGGCGAAGCAAGAATTGACACAGATGTGGCCACATTTTCATTATAAATATACTAAAATTTTACTCTACCGAGTTAAATTCTTCTGATTTTAGAGTATGGAATATATACCTTGCACTGACAATGTTTAATTAAGAGAGATTGTCAAAAGCACATTTTGTATTTTATTTTAAAGAATTATTTGCCTCGTATAAGTGTATTCTATCAAAATCGGATCGATTCCGACACAGGTTCGAGTCCTAGATTGTGTAAAAAGTAATATATTGGGTTTTCAGTAATAATATTCTATCTCAGTAACAATACGCATTGTGGAGCTGTGTTCGGTAGACAGTGCTACGATCGTCTTGTTACGTAAGGACTAGGTCATTGGGCGAAATTTAGGTATATTACACCGCTGTTGTTAACCTTTGTTTCTGTTAATGGTAGTCACAACAAAAAGAGATTTTAGCACAAATCTCTATAATCTCAAAATCTCTAATTAATAGCTCAATAATTTATTGGAATCACATCTTCATTTGTAAAGTCTTATCTTCTTGTTTAATTTGTAAAGTCTTTTCAACATAATATTTATTTTAAATGCAGAACTTGTTTTAAACATCTTAAGCATAAATAGTTTTTATTATAATTAAAAAATAATTATACTGGCTGGTGATACTTTTTCCGTATTATTACTCTTTTCTTATTTAACACGTATCTAAATTTTAGATTCAGTGTTTTCTCACTGAATACTGAATAATTGAATTTATTTCACGTAGCGTTGCATCCAGTGTACGGGTGTCTCACATGTTGACATTTTACTTAATTAATACATGCCTTGACAACCACTAGGTGTAATAAGTTAAATTTTACGTTAACACAATTTAAAAGTCAACCCTGGGGGAGTTTTTCATGTTATCTTTACTATAATAAAGCTGTGACAGATCTGTGTCTGTAAATTTAAGATATTTCTGAAAAAAATACTGTATTAGGCTATATAGGCGTGTCTAAACATAAAACGATTTATTTTAGATTATTTGTCTGTTTGTTTGTTCGCGCATCACGTAAAAACTACTGAACGGATTTAGTTGAAAACTTTTTTATTTTATAGCTCTTGATTAGACTTAAAAACTGGTATACATAAAGCTAAAAACTAGCTTTAGGCTGCGGCGGAGCCGCGGGCAAAGGCTAGTAGAATTGTAATACGAAAAATAGTCTATAGAGACAATTGGTAACCTTAAAACAAGTGCGTTTTCTTCACACATAATTACAGATAATATACATAGGTTACGAAGTAGAAAGCTAGAAAATATTTTACAACTATACTGGTGGAAGATAAAACCGGTCAGATAAAACCGAACAGATCAGAAGCCAACGCCAGCAAAAGCTTGGGATAATTCTAGGGAGATGATGTTGATGTGAGGGAGACTCTATTTAATAAAGTGATATCCATCAGCTATGTGCATGTGAGAGACCGTATATGAGGGTACAGCTTGTTAGTTTGATTTGTAGTTTTAGTGAAGCTTTACCTTCACTACATTGCATGGTTTACTAATTTTAATGTATGTATTAGCAATCTTTAATGAGTCAAGATACTCGTTGGTCTTGTGGCTTCATTCTATAGGTTCTAATCGCAATGACATAGATTCGAAACTTAGGTCGTGCAAATGTGTTAGTACCACAGATGTGGTTGTTAGTGGCAGACGCCCATTTGTACATCCGTTATTAACTATAGATTGTATATTATATCTTGAGGGAATATGGAGTGAAACATAGAAACGCATTTTCAAAGTAAACCTTTTTTACAATAGTTTTAATACGTATGAGCTCGTTAACTGACTGCACAGACCGCGGAGTGGTTTAGATACCGGCCTCCCACCCGAGTGTTGTGGGTTCGATTCCCACACAGGACAACTCTTTGTGTGATCTACGATGGGTTGTTCTGAGTCTGGGTGTACTTTATATCCGTGAAATTGTATGTTTGTAAAGTGCCCCGCGATACAAGGATTATTCCTTAGCGCGGGGTTAAAAAATACAGAGAAGTTTAACTCGTATTTGATTAACTTAAGTAATATATCTTATCTAGACAATATGAAAGGTTCCCATTTAGGGATGGGTTGTGAAGAAGTGGTTAGGGTTATTAAGTAATAAAATTAGTTGTTATTTTTATATAAATTTTAACATTTTCACCCACTTACCAGAACACAGTGCGGAAATAGGTAATAGTGAACGATAACCACGAGCAGGAGTTTAATCTGCGCCTTTTGTATCGCCATGCCAGACGCTCAATAGCTGAACTATCGTGACATTCACTCGGTGCTATCAATTGCCATATCAACGGTAAGAAAGAATTATTTATGAATAAGATCCTAGATTGTGCACTTTCACATCAAAGTCATTTTAATTAGACTACTATAAAAAGAATTCAGTAGAGTTTTTATTTTTGTCTTAGATATTTTATGGCTGATTACAGGGAGTAAATTATTATCTTGCAATCACAAACGAGGTATTCCAATCTGATGGACTTAAGCGTTTTTGTGACCCACTTTTTCGCCGTTTTTATATTCAGGAGTCGCTGAAGGGGCGATGGTATCTACTTATGCAGCCTTGTTAACTTTATCGTTTTTACATTGACATAAGGGTGCTTGTGTTGCTAGATGCTTGTTATTTTTTGTATTTCTGGCAAATCGACACATATACCTATGTGCTTTTTTATTTTCTTCAGCATACAACTTAATAGGTATACCTAATAATCCTGTAAAAGTTAAAAAAACTTACGATTAGAAAATGTTTTCCTCTATTAATAATATTTGCTTTTCGTTAATGTAGTCAGCAAGCGGTGATCCTAGTGGTAACCGAGCACAGCAAATACGATGGTTCATCGTATTTGCAGTTCTTATTAGAAAGAGATAGGATAACAATCCCTGACCACTGAAGTAATGTCACACAGTCCCAGTGGTCCGCCAATACAGGCGGGGAGACGGTACACGGCGGTTTTATTTAGTGGGTGAGGGCCGCACACTACCTGTTCGTTCCTCGAACGACGGGGTGTGTGTTTAACTACATTTTATCCCACTTTAACAAAAACAAGGATGATCACTTTTAATATCTTTTTCTTGTAATTAGTAAAATAATTATGCAACCACACAAGGTACTGATCTACTCTTTAGCAAATACCATCAATAAATATTGGAAAACCTTAGTAGCAAAATTTAGTCCAAGCCATAACTCGTATCTTGTTAATATTTCGTGTATATCATCTTGTGAATGTAACTGAATATAAAGTTAATTCAACAAAGTTCGTTTATTAGCATAATAATACTATCAGAAAGAATAATGTTGTTACTACGAGTACAACCCATTCGGATGCAAAATATTCAATATAACATTTTAGCTAAGTGAAAAATTTACTTTATGGAAAGATAAACCCAAGTTAGGTAACTCGTTTTTGAAGTTTTTTTATTGAATAATAAAGTTTGGTGAGATATTAAATGATGCCTTACAAAGTGTTTACAGTCGTTGCCAAGGAGCTACACAAACGTTATTATATTATCGATACATAATCTTTACTATAAATGCGAAAGTGAGTTTGTTTATTTGCTTTCACCCCATAAATACTGAACCAATCATCATCAAATTTTCCATACATATAGTTGGAGCCCAAAAAAGGACATAAGCTAAGACTTTTTATCATGAAAAAAATAATTATTCCTGTCGGATTCCTTTTTTTCCCCCGAGTCGGGCAGTGTTATTGAGCTTTTTCATAAAAAGAAAAATTCTCAGTAGCAACCCGGAGTTAGTAGTTTTGCCGTGTGGGGCCGGCTTTAGAATTGTTATTGGGAGTCGTAAGAGCAGACTGAGGGAATAACGGGGGAGTGGGCAGCAACACTCCCTAGAGTATTGACAACATCCACTACGATCGCCAACCCGCCTGCCAAGCGTGGCGATTACGGCACTATCCCCCATATGAGCGAAACACATGTTGTGGCGTTCTCTTGGGGAGGCCTATGTCGAGCAGTGGACTTCGAAAGGCTGATGGATGAATGATGGATGAACCCGGAGTTTGGAAATGTCCCTGGTAGACGACAATAGTATCGCCCCCTATTACGTGGGACTTAAACATAGTTGGCGAACCGTTGTTGTTTAATACACCTCTGGCTACCCCTTCGGAGATACAACGTGATGCTATAAATGAGATAATAAATGTGTTATAGAGTAACGTCTTTATATTCACAAGTCCATGCGGATGAAATCTAGTAATGTATAAAAGTTTCAATGTCAATATAGATATAATTAGATTCAGTACAATGCTACTCTAGTCTATGTTCTTTAACCGATCAATTGGTAAGATCCCTGTAGTATTGTTAAAATTATCTTCGTCTGTTTTTTAGAAATTGAGCCAGTTAGTTATCCCCAAGGAATCCGATGTGGTTAGAGAACAGCCAATTGTAACTGCATTAAGCTCTATTAGTATGTCGATAGTTGTTGTTCCCAATTGCCTGGGTGTTTCAGTTACAGTTAAAATATCTTATTTGAACTGTAAATGAAACAACTAAACAAAAAAAAAGTAATTTTTAAATAATTTCAAATCTTTTATCTTTTAATTAAGATATTTTTTCGCCTACATTATTCATAATTTTAAAATTTTTCCTTTTCTTTTCATATTCTATTAGGTATAGAATACTTTTTCAATATGCAGTGTTTTTTCTAGTAAGCAGTTAACATTTTGAATAGTAACAGTCATAAAACTATTGCTTAAAACCATCAACTACTTGTATATTATATTCAATACTATATTATATACAATAATGTTTTTAGGTTGCATTTCAGGTTCCCGATATAGTAGCGGGATAAAATGTATACTAGTTGTTAAGTCTAATCAAGATCTATCATTAGAAAAAGTTGCATCAAAATCCGTACAGTAGCTTTTGCGTGATGCGCGAACAAACGAACAGATAAACAGACAGACAAAAAATCTAAAAAAATCGTTTTGTGTTTAGACAGGCCTATATAGCCTATTTCAGTCATTTTGGACAGATTTATAATAGTTAATAGATTAGCTTTATTTAGTATTCATATTAAATACTTGCCTACGTTCTAGTTTATATCTTAGGTTCCCGATATGGCAGCAGGATAAAACGTATACTTACCAGTTTTTCAAGTTCTAGTTAAACCTAATCAAGCTAACAAATAAAAAAGTTTTATAAAAATCCGTTAAGTAGTTTTTACGTGATGTGCGAACAAATAAATAAACAAACATAAAATTAAAAAATACTACTTATTTTTTTTTTCTCAAATATATTTCTTGTATATACACAGCTTACAGCATTAATAATAGGTACATATACGTATAGTATTAGATAAGATGTGTTAGCTTTCATGAAATGTACCGAAATTGAAAATTAAATGTATAAAAACAGTATAAGGGTGGGCTGGAAGGAAATTAACGAGTAAAGTCATTTGTCGACTTCCGTTTGGGTTTCATCAAATTAAAGCGAGCCGCTTTCGATAAAGTAATTTATTACAAGTGCTTGTTCATGGAAAACAGTAATTTTAGAAATATCTTGATTAATTTTATTTTTCCAATTATATTTAATGAAAGATAATGTGAAAGTGTATTTTGAAGGCAATTGGTTTGTATAAAACTTACCTATTTAAACAGTTAAGTTAGCTGTTGGCCCGCAGAATCAACGTGTTTGTTTTTTACACTGTTAGTTAGTTTCGTAGTAGCGTAATGTTAGATAGCCTACAGATAGCACTGATTTCAATAATTATTTTTTTGTAATTGAATGCATACTCCACTCCGTTTTTCGAAAATCGAGTTTTCAGCGGATGTTGACGTTTTGAGGTTTTAGGAAGAAAGAAAGTAAGAAAGAAAGAAAATATTTATTGTAACGAACAACATTATACATATAAATAAAACAGAAAAAAAAAGAAGCTTCCCTGAATGTTTCCACGATGATGTCCGTATGTCTATGTGTGTGTGTGTGTGTGCGATTTCATCGCGGTTGGCGTCATTCAAAAGGACTTGACCAAACTTAGATTTTGAATACAATTAGAACCGATTTGAAATCAGCTCTTAACATCAAAAAACCACGTCGATCGCCGCTAGTCCGGTCAAAATCGGTGGATTCGTTCGTGAGATATCGTTGTCGACAAAAATTGAAAAACATGATTTTTTCAGTATTTCTATGAAATTTTCAGTCTGACCAGTTCCAGTTTTAAGATTATTCACAGATCTCAAAAAGCTGCATTGAATACCGTAAACTACGAGAAAATCGGTTCATTCATTAGAAATAACTTATTTCAATTTAAATATTCAAAAAATGCTGTTTTAATTTTTTATCAAACATTCGAGCTCGACTACCTTGAGTTAATTTTCAGAAACTCAGATATTGCATTCTTGACGTCAGATGTGGTACACATCACTTTATTGACTGAATATTTTCCTTGTCTTGTTGTCTGAACATCCTGAGCAAGACACCGCTTCATGTTGCTAATTTAATTTTTTTCTTTTTACTAGTTTTTTTTTGATTACTTATTTTTTTTTTTTTTTTTTAACTATTTTTATCATTATTGGAAATCGGTTCATTCATTCAAAAGTTATTGCGATTTGAAAATTCAACGAATAGTGTTTTATTCAATCCCTATCAGACTTTTGAGCTCGAAGAGCTCAAAAGCATAGAACAGTTATCTCTTTGAGCTCGGACAGCTCAAAATGACACGAAAATTATAAATAAGTATCAAATTAGGGGGAAGTTGCAGGGATGGCCTTTAAGGTCAACCGTTTTCCAGATTTTTTTATTCGTTGTAAAAGCCGCAAGTAATAATTTACTGTATTTAATGAGACTTTAGAGAGATTCTAAATGTATAATAAATAATTTGAAAATAAAAAGCCTTTTAAAAGTCTAAAGAATTAATATGCGAATGCCCTATAAAAAAGAATTGCTACTTAAGGACATTTTAAGTATACAATTAGAATAATTATTGTTTCTATAACAATAGTTAGTAGTTCTAAACTAAAACAATGTTTTTCGTAGTTATTTTAATATTATCTAAATCCTCTTTTCTATTATTACCTAAAACCCTCTTTTCTAAATAGATTACATATGATAAAACCTAAAAGAAAAGAAACATTTATTTTAAAATTAAAAGTCTGAACCTCGAACAGTCAAGTTTGAAGAAAAAGCTATATAAACTGAAACGCAGAAGATTCTGATATATTCTAGACTCGGGCATGGTCCTGTAAATATAGCAGAAGATTCTGATTCATTCTAGACTCGGGCATGGTCCTAAAAACAACTTTAGATTCTGGACTCTGACGTGGTCCTATTGAGATAGCTGTCAAAGCTCCAAATTTTCTTAAAGTTTCTTGAAAAGTTGTCAAGGCTCTTCTTAAGATTGTCTTGAAGTTTGATTCTTCACTGGAGGCCGTTTCAGATATTTCAGGTGTGATCTGTTGGACTTCAAGGTCTGGTTCTGGGACCGGGTCTGGCCTTCTAGGACGGAAGGGATTGTACGGAATGCTAAAGGGAGTGGACCTTTGTACAAGAATATCTTTTGAGGTATCCAAGTGTTGCTATGAATAAATCTCTAGGTAAAGACAGTAATAACTCTACTAGTACTTAGTGCATACAAAATTTCTGTTCGTATTTAACGTGTTTTGTTATTTATTAAAATTTTGAAATAAAACTACGTTTACGGGGTCTATCGCGTTTACTTAATTTTACTCCTATCCCGACGTTTCAACGTACAAAATTTAATAATCCATAACAGTTGTTGCCTACTGAGTTTTCTGGCCGGATCTTTCTCAGTCAGGCCGCGTTCCGATCCGGTGGTAGCTTCTTAGTCTTAGCTTTTGGCAAAATCAATATATTTAATAATATAAACTAATAACCAAGATTGTCTTCTTACTGGTAGTAATTGGTAGTTTGTGGTAGAATTTTTGAGCACTAAATAAAAACAAAAAAAAAAATTTTACAATTTAAAGAGGAGTATTATACTCATTTTAATATACAAATTTAAAGTCTCATACATTGTAAGCATAAACATTTGAAGTAGATATTTTCACTGTGTTTCTAAACGAATATTAGGTGGGTTAAAATAAATAAACACAAAATTTTGTAAAATCATATACTGTGGGTAGATGAAACCGTTGAAATAACATATCAGCCTTGGACGTCTATCATCTAAGTCCACCCGTGATCATGAATGCTGTAAAGTATTCGAAACGTCGGGATAGGAGTAAAATTAAGTAAACGCGATAGATTCCGTAAACGTAGTTTTATTTCAAAATGTGTAACATTCGCGTAAATATCAGAAAGTATTATTAAAATTTGTTTCGATCTGTTTCCTATTTAATTTCTTTTAAGAGCCTTAGGTAGGTCCTAAATAATTGTGGCGTGACGGCTTCACCGTTTCGCTACATTATACAACTAAAAATAGACAAGCGAGAACAAGTTTGAAACTTCATATAGCTTATATAACAAAGTGGTAAGTAAGACAGACAACGGTAAGTCTCCGCATCGCTAGTCTAGTCGGAGAAGTTATGTCTCGTAGACATGGCTGTGTGTACAAAGTACGCATAGTATACAATCCTATGTTTCAAACAACCCATTACGCTCGTGTTATGAGCTGTGTTCAATTTCAATCTGGAATACGAAATTTGACGTATTTTATTAACTTCCCGCTAAGAAAATTGAAAATTGGAAAAAAATAGGTTGGGATGTTATTGGTTTTACCCCGTTTTTCGAAAATGGTTTTTTAACGGATGTTGACGTTTTGAGGTTCTAGTAAACTTCCCCGAATGTTTTCGCGATGATGTCTGTATATCTGTATGTATGTGTGTGTGTGTGCGTGTGTGTGTGTTTGCGTGTGTGCGTGTGTGCGTGTGTGGCCGTATGTAAACCTTTCATAACTTTTGAACGGCTTGACCGATTTCATCAGGGTTGGCGTCATTTGAAAGGACTTGACCAAACTTGAATTTTGAATAATATTAGGACCGATTCGAACTAGTAGATCTTGAGAAATCTCAAAAAAAATCGAGAATTTTTTTTTTTTCAAATGTGTTTTTTTTTTTATTACTTTTAAACGGTTTTACCGATCGATTCTAAAAACTAATCAGTTCTTAATATCAAAAAATCACGTCGATCGCTTTCGCATCGATTAGTACTCACTTGGTATCGGGCCCGAGCGGGTTGGTACCACCATCTCCTGTGTGACCGGCCATGAAACACATCGTTGCGTTTTGGCTGTAGTAGGAGATAGCCGTTTATATTTCATTTCATATCTGTGAAATGAATTGGTGAGCAGTGGCTTGACAATACTCTCGGTATAGTCGAGTCCATGGGCGACGGTTACCATTTACCATCAGATGGACCGTGCCTCGTCTGCCACTACAAGCAATAAAAAAAAATAACACAGGGGACAAGGAGGTGGATAGGAACGATCATGGAGACGTAATCCTTCAGTGCTACCACTTACTGAACGAAACTTATTAGTAACAGATATAAATATAGTGTTAGCTAATAGGTACTATTCTTTATTTTGTGGTATTTATTAGGTAGACAATAATATTGTCTGTGTGCTTACTTAATAAATAATATTTTATAATTTCAATTTTGTTATACTACATAGGTAGCGAACAAGCACACTTGACCCAGCTGATGGTAAGCGGTTACTGGACGCAAGCAACACCAGAGGCATCACTCGCGCGTCGCACTCTTCAGGGAAAAGAATAGGAGGTGGATAGGAAGAATAATTAGGAGAGGATAGGAAGAAGGTTTGGGCCTCCGGCGTTCTCACTCACCATACGAACAACAGAAGGTATTTATGTAAGAGGGTGGTACTTCTCCGATCGAGCTGGCCTATATGGCTGGGATAAGCAAGGCTCTATCACAATTTTTTTTTATGAAAAACAAGGTAAAAAACGTCAATTATCGGTTTTGTGTGTATTTTAAAATGACAATTGTATTTTTAGGCATGTGCGCTCGAGGATAATTTGAATTCCGAGGAATATTGACCATTCTCGTGCTAAGGTGCTTTGCTCCATACATTGAAATAGTTTATTGTTGTTTTCATAGCTCTATAAGTAAATTAAATGCCATAAACTTATACATTAAGTGGCAGGGACTGATATAAAATGGCGTATTAACGATCACGTTTAATACGATTTCTCGCATAAGCGATTTTTACTATATCTTAAAATTATAAACGAAATATATTTGAGATTCTCACAACGAGTCCTTTCATTTGATGTATCCCACGATAAAGTTTGCATAACTTTTTTTTTTTATTTACCCACAAAAGTAGCTCCCATGTTAAAATAAATTTCGTCACACGACGCTTGGATAACCGACTTACATATATTATGTACCAAATTTTAACTCAATCGGTCCAGACATAAACGAGTGATCCTATAAGGGTTCCGTTTTTGTCCTTTTTTGGCGCGAAACCCTAAAAAGGGGAGCACACTAAACAAGGCAGTTATATTACAATACACTATTTTCTTTTGTGAAAAGGGCCCCATTAAAATTTAACCTTAAACGTTACTGGAATCATAACATGAATGTACGCCATTATAACAAGGAAAAAACCTTCGAATTAGTTTAAGTACCACATCGTTACCTCGTGACGTGAACCGTTGACATGAACTGTGTTCGTGGGAGTGTATTGCATTTTCAAGCTGTTATGTATTTTTTCAAGAAATGAAATATAAATATATGTCAATTATTTATTAACCCATTGTTATAATAATTTATTTATACACTCGAAAAAAAATCTAAATGTACACTACATTTACATACTTATTCTGTTTTTTAGGCTCAAGTTAAAAACCGCTGAAGGAATGTAATATGGTTCCGGTGGCACGCCAATAAAGGCGGAGAGACGGCACACGGCGGGTTTCTTAGTGGATGAAGGCCCCACACTACCCTGTTCGTTGCCCCGAACGACGGGGTGTGCGGTTAGGACTTTTTTTCCCGCCTTAACAAAAAAAAAAAGCTCAAGTTAAAAAGTATACCTAGCAATAATATTATTGGTTATTAGTTAAATATTATTGTTTAGTTCTTCGTGATAAGAATTTATTTAACATTGTAATTAAACAAAACTCTTTTCGAGTCAAGAGTAAGACAAACCTGTTTGTCAAATTTTCGTAACATTCATATTTGCCGGGTAAACAGGAAAGTTTGGAAGTCTTCCCTGGGCTTATGGTTGATGTAAATATAACGAGTGAGGACAAATAACTGAAAACAGTTAGCACAAAGATGTCGTTACGTAATGTATTCGCTAAAAACCATAGAATGTCAGAGTCAAGAAAAAAAACTTGACTCACGTAGGGAGTCCTTTAAAAATACATACAATATTTTCTTCAAAATCTATTACGGGGACGACTGAGTTAGACTTTTTTGTATACGATACTGGCGCTCTCGTCAAACATGATAACAGTCTCAAAGAATTGTACTAAGCAAAACGATGAACACGACATAATTTGAAAAATAGTGCAGTATTAGTCCAGTGGCAAAGCCGAGGACTGCAGACAGTGGTATCGATTTCTATCCACAGCCACACCTCTGACTTTTCTAGCTTTTTTTAAATTACGTGTATATTTTCTTTCAAATTATTAGTGCTAGGTGAAGAAAAGCATCGTGAAGAAATAAATGCATATTTCCTCGAGACACATTGGACCAGCGTGGTGATAGACGGCTCTTTTACTTGTGCCCAATAATGTGACAGTAAAAGAGTTAAAAAATCCTGAGAACGGTTTGTTGAGAAACACTAAACTGATATTGTGAATTAAGTATAATTAAGACCCACTATCAATTTCCATTTCGCAATTTTCACTGCGTAATCTTGCGTAATTCTCAACAAATTATATCATGTTTTAAGGGCTAATAAGTATTCATTATTGTATTAACCATTGCAGGCGCATGCGCAGCTACATTAATTGTATTATGTGTAATGTGTACCGTTCATAGTTATTTATTTAAGTACTTATGTGTTTTAGGGTGGCTATGCCTTGTCTGCCTCAGACAACAGCAAGAAAAAACAATTTTTTTATGGAAAATTGTTACAATTTAATCATTTTTGATCTGTATTTTAGCACTTGACATGCTCAGCTACTTTAAAGTACAAATTATTAGTGAAATGTGGAAAAAGAGAACTCTACTGCGAGCTTGAGGTTTCAATTCCCACTAGCACTAAAGTTCTCTTTTTCCACATTTCATAAATAATTTGTTCTTTACAATGTAATCCATAACTTAAAGGATACACGGATCTTCTATAGTCTATATATTGCGGGCGACTTCACAAACATTCAATTAAGAGACATCTATGTCTATGGGTGTACTCTAAGTGCACCCACATTCAGAACAATAACTTGTAGGACACACAAACGGTTGTCTTATTAGGAAATCGAAACCACAACACTCGTCACGGAGGTTCGGTATCTAAATCACTACGCTACACAGACAACCAATTATGAAATGTGCTAAAGCTTTAACCATACGACTAAAAAATACATACGGCAAATAAAAAATACTAATTATTAACAATCTAGTTGTCTATGCCCATATTTGTGGTATTATTTTAATTTTAGGTAAAAAGAAAATATCAACTTAACACTGTGTTTGATTAAATCTGTTTTTAAATTTAATTAAACACAGTTAATATCCTCACTATGCCTCATTATTCTTATTTTTCAGACAAATATGTATTTAAATAAAGGACAAATAACAACGAACGTAATATACCTTCGTTAAACAGAGCTAATCTATATCTATATATTACTATTATAAAGTTGTAACAGTGTCTGTAAATTTAAGATATTTGAGAAAAAAATACTGTATTAGGCTATATAGACGTGTCTGAACACAAAACAATTTTTTTTAGATTTTTTGTTTGTTTGTTTATCTGTTTGTTTGTTCGCGCATCACGCAAAAACTACTGAACGGTTTTTGATACAACTTTTTGATGTGAAACATCTAATGCGTAGGGAGAATAAAATTGGCTGTAAGCGTGGCGACGCTTTTATTTTACTTGCCCAGTTCAAATCTTGCACGTTAAATTTGACACACTTCCCGGTTTCCGATTAAGCTGAAATTTTAAAAACATATGTGTATCGCGTGACAATACAATATTATGCTGAAATGGAACTGATCTGATGATGGAGCTGGAAGGTGGACCTAGGAACTCTATAATGAAACGTCGCAACCCTATAAAATTTGGAATCGTTGGATTCGTCTTGACGAGTACTTTGTCTTTATACAGGGTAAACTTTTAACCAGTGCGCAAATTTTGGGAGAATAAACTTAAGCACATTTTAATAAACACGTATTTTTTATTTCGCCGTGTAGGGCCGGCACCAAGAATAGCTCCACCCCGTTTCTTCCTATGGGAGTTGTAAAAGCCGACTAAGGGATTACCGGGGGACGGGGCAGCAGCGTTCCCCTTTGCACTAAAAACATCCACTGCAAACTGCTTAAAGCAGTTGCCTGTATTTAGGAGCTCGTCAATATTAATCCTCAGTATTTTTAAAACAAAAACGTTTTGAGCAATTCACAAAGTCCCCGGCTTAAAAATAATCCAGTTTAAAATATTCAACGTAAACATTAAGATTGTTTTAGCCTCTTAAGTAGGTACGTTTGTTTGTTCTTGTGGCAATTTGATGTTCCTATTTTCACAAGAGAAAGGTAATAAATTGTCTTATGCGTTAGGACCGCCAATTGTACTTGGCTACCTTAATTTACTTTTATTTGTGTTTGTTAGTACATAATGAAGAGGTAATTTTTTATTAATTTAAATAATATACCCAAGCTAATATTTCGCTATTTATTTAGATATATTATAATTATTAGTGGTAGATGAAAATATAATTCCACCGCTAAAATTATTTGAACGATGATTTTATATAAAATAATCTAAATATGAAATTCAAATCAATGAATACTCAGTTAAGAGCCAATTTATAATTTGTTTCTTTTACTCAGTGAATATTGAACCAATCAGATATCATTAATTCAATGAACTGAGTACGTTCAGACAATTCTGTCCAATTGTGCCCTAATGAAGCACGAAGGAGGATTATATTGGGGGTTTACCTACTACTGGGAGCGTCGAGGTCCCGCAAAGCTCCTAAGCTTAGTCTCCAAGGTAACCGTTAAAGCGAGGAAGATTTCAAAATGCGGCGCCTCAGTATACAATGTATACATGTTTGTGTTAGTGAGGTCTATTAAAGCGAAATCGATTTTGTAACTTAGTTAAAGCCTTTATTATATAGCTTGTTGTAGTTTTATTTAAAAGAATCGATTTAATAATGCTAGTAAAAGAACGGATTTTTATGCATTTTTTTTATTTGATAGTTCTCGATTATACTTAAAAACTGGTATACATTTCGTCCCGCTACTATATCGGGAACCTGAGATATAACGAAAAACTAGCTTTTGACTGCGGCGGAGCCGCGGGCAAAGGCTAGTAATATAATAAAGCTGAAGAGTTTGTATACATATATGTTCTGGAACTTTTAAGCGGATAAGAAAAACGCTTTTTGTATTTGATAGCCTAATTTTGAAGAAGTTGTGATGTTAAGTTAAATATAACGTATAAGCAACATAATTACGCTAAGAATATTAAGTGAAATTGAGAAAGACTCAGAATAAAGATTATAACCGTTCATTTCACAATAAGCGTGGGCGAAAAAGCGATTAATAAACCTACTCTATGGCAAGTACCAAAGATAACTGAGTCAAAAGTATAAACCTTGCAGCCTTTGATCATATTATAAAAATGAATAAAACTGATATTTAAGAAAGTATTTTTTTATGTACAATATTACATTTTTACACTTAAATAGTACATAAAATTTTTTGATCTATATTTTTTAGTATTTGACATGCTCAGCTACTTTTTAAAGTACAAATTATTTGTGAATGAGGAAAAAGAGATTTTTAGTACGAGCGGGAATCGAACCCGCGTCCCTTCCAATTCGGGCAAGTGCTTTAAGCCACTGAGCTACCATACCGACCTTACGATCATCCCAATCTCCTCATCACATTTTTCTTTACAACCAACGCCATCTATCGGAATGCATTTACATGCATTAATCAAATATACTGAATATAGGTGAAACACGTGTCGAATTTATGTTCGGATTTTTGCGGAATATTGCAATATTGTGGTTCTGAGAGTTCTACCGTATCGCATGTGTCGCGTTGGTGAGTTTTTTGTCATTATCGTGCATGCTACTTTGTTATTATCACATTCTTCT
The DNA here is from genome assembly GCA_948253155.1 of Leucoma salicis. Taxonomy (NCBI): domain Eukaryota; kingdom Metazoa; phylum Arthropoda; class Insecta; order Lepidoptera; family Erebidae; genus Leucoma; species Leucoma salicis. The sequence continues at coordinate 5,495,709 of OX411812.1, forward strand.
CTATCTGTGAGAGTGCAGATTGGCAATCTTAGGTTATTCTGTCCAAAGATAACCGGGATTGATAATCCGTGAATGAGTGGTGGGCTCTCCTCCTAAAATCCATTCTATAATAGTAACAATGGACTTCCGCCAAGTGTCGCCTCATTCAATTAATTATCTCAAATATAGTAAGTTTAATTTTGCAATTAAAATTCATACTATTTGATGGTGCTCGATTCCCGCTCGTACTAAAAATCTCTTTTTCCTCATTCACCAATAATTTGTGCTTAAATAGTAGTTACATTTTTATAGTCGTATATATCTATATATATATCTACTTTGTGAATTGTATTTTTGGCATTTGAGATGCTCAGCTATTTTACTAGCACATTTTGTCGTGTAACTGCAAAAAGAGTCTGCGAGCAGGATCTTACGTAGCATCTTTCCCAATCCGGGGCTATGCTAAGTAAGCTATCGCAGAATCTTACCGTAACTTTCAATATCCACATCCCACACATTTTCAAAATGTTTTCTATAATCGTGCAGTACTTCGTGGGCCAATATATCTTTTCACGAGGTCACGATATACATAACGAATCACGTGTCTATGGGCCTTTGTTAATTGGTAGTTCTTGGTCAATTGTGGACCTCATAATTATAAAACGACTCGGGGTCACTAAATTACTAACGTAATACGATATCTTTGCAATACATTTAAGTATTTAATATACCACTATAAGCAGAACCGAATGTAATAAAATAATTATCTGGGTCACATATATCCAACATACGTGACCTAGGTCAGGGCGCGCGCATCGCGACTAAAGGAACCTGACCTTTCTGAAAAAATATATTTTATTAGGTATAATATGGTAGTGGTGGTAGCATGGTAGTCGCCGTGTGGGGCCGGCTTTAGAATTGTCCCACCCCTCTCTATCCACGGGAGTTGTAAGAACCGACTGAGGGAATACCGGGGGAGTGGGCAGCAGCACTCTCTCGAGTATTAACAACATCCACTGCGATCGCAAACCCGCCTGCCAAGCATGGCGATTACGGCATTATCCCCCATGATGGGACCGCTCGTTGTGGCGTTCTTTTGGGGAGGCCTATGTCCAGCAGTGGACGTTGAAAGGCTGGTGGATGGATGGATGGAATATGGTAGTTCTGAGTCTGGGCGTACATTGTGTATACATCTAAGGTCTCCCGAGATACACAGATTATCCGCTAATGCAGGGTGTATAAGTACGAACCACCAAATATATAACTATATAACGACCACTATATGTGTATTGTTCCTATATTCATGGGAAGTATAAAAAAACATTGAAAGGAGAGTGAACGTAGGTAATCAGGTGAATGGGGAACTACAGTCTCTTTCAAGTAGTCGGCAAGTCTTTAAAAAGGGTCGACTGGCCTGCATGGTGAAGGTTTAGTTGCAACTTTGTCTAAGTTAGTTTTCAAGTTAAATTGCCGGGTGGTTGGTATATAACATATATGGTTCCCGATATAGTAGCACGATAAAATCTATACCAGTTTTTAAGTCTAATCAATCGTCAATAGGCTCGCCCCCTATTACGTGGGACTTAAACATAGCTGGCGAGTCGTGGGTGTGTAATACACCTCTGCCTACCCCTTCGGGGAATAATAATCAAGAGCTAACAAATAAAAAACTAGACGTCACGGGACGTCTAGCAGATGTGAAAACATCGAAATTATTTTGTAGAAATAAAATGATCATAACTTGATAAAGTGGAGTACGTTCAAGACAAATCAAATGGGTATAAACTCGATAGGGTTTCGTCGTTTCATTACAGAGTTGCCACCTTCCAGCTCCATCGTCAGAACCTGGATACCATCTAGAGACAAAGTACTCGTCAAGACAAATTATACGAGCCCAAACTCAATGCAGTTATGTCGTTTTATAACGGAGTTCCTGTGGCCACCTTCCAGCTTCATCATCAGCTCCTGGATACCATCTAGATACAAAGTACTCGGCAAGACGAATCGTACGAGCCCAAACTCTATAGGGTTGCACCGTTTCATTATAGAGTTCTTATGTCCACCTTCCAGCTCCATCATCAGATCAGCTCTATGTTATCATAATTTTGCATTGTCACGTGATATATACATGCGTGTAAAATTTCAGCTCAATCGGAAACCGGGAAGTGTGTCAAATTTAACTTGCAAGATTTGAACGGGACAAGTAAAATAAAAGCGTCGCCACGCTAACAGCCGATTTTACCCACCCTCCGCATTAGATGTTCCACATCAAAAAAAAGAGTTGCATGAAAATTCGTAAGTAGTAGTTTTTGTGTGATGCGCGAACAAATAAACAGATAAAATAAAATCTTTTTCTTTCTTCTTCTCTCATAAACCGAAAAAACAGACAAGTAGACAAACACACATAAAATCTAAAAAAACATTGTTTTGTGTTCAGATAGTCACTATTTCTCATATATCTTAAATGTGCAAACACAGCTCTGTTACAGCTTTATACTAGTTAGGATAATAGGAAACCATATTAGATAATTAGTTATTAGTTTAGTTTTCTTCCGAAACTAAACTAATGATACACTTATCATGTTGTTAATTTGTTTATTTTTATTTTAAGATACTCATACAAAATATTTAAATTAAGGGAGCTTAACTGCGGGTACGGAAAATACCTAATACCTGATGATATATAAACCTGAGTTATCTGGCGTATCTGACGTGAAACAATTTCTAAATATAACGAAGATATGATGTACTCCAGGTGTTTATTTTGTATCCATTAAAACTTTCCCCGCGTCCCTATGATTCCGGTCAGAGAGAGCGCTTACCAGAGAGCGAACTTTTCCAATTTGGTTCATGCTAGTACCCTACGGCACTCCATCATTTCAACGGTCACTGACCTATACTGAAATAAGCTGTATTTACAAAGAGTAGCGACGGGTAACTTAGCATTTATCTTGCTGCCGATATGGGGCAACCTTATAATACAGATGTTGTATTCTAAGGGGTCACGTTGTAAGGGTTAAGATAAAATACATTAAGATGGTGGAATGGATTAAAATTATATTGTTTGATTTTTTCAGCAAATATTTAATATTATTAAATTATAACTAGGGGTTAAAATATTTAAATACGTTCATATTATTGCTGTTTTCGTTTTATACGTTTAGTCGGGATAAATTGTTTGAATAAACATTTTGGGAAAATGTTATAATAGTTATTAATATTTCACTTTAAGCCTTTTGAGTAAAATTTTTTATTAATATAAAACAAATTGTCGTCATCGCCATCACTTCCGGTAAAAATGAGCATCATAGTCAACTACGCTAGCCTAATTTATATGAGACTTCACACGCCCGCGCAGAAAATATTCGAAGGTTGCCGGTTTTTGTTTAATTTTACCTTAATAATAATATGTACAATAATAATAATTCTTTATTTGCACAGAAAGTAGGTACAAAATACAGCTGTTATTTAATTTCCCATCCATCCATCATCAGCATTTTAATGTCCACTGCTGGACATAGGCCTCCCCAAGAATGGGGGATAGTGCCGTAATCGCCACGCTTGGCAGGCGGGTTGGCGATCGCAGTGGATGTTGTTAATACTCGAAGGAGTGCTGCTGCCCACTCCCCCGATATTTCCTTAGTCGGCTCTTACGACTCCCATGGGTGGAGAGGGGTGGGACAATTCCAAAGCCGGCCCACACGGCCCCACACGGCACGGTTATTTAATTTAGTTGATCCTTATACAACCTACCCCTCATTTTTTATCCTATCGGGTATTTTATTAAATATGATTGGGCCACACAAATTTTTTTCTTAATAAGGCAGTATTATAGGTACAGACAAGTACCTAGCATGTTTTTATACTGTCTCCTTACTGGTCCTCTTCTACTTTCGGACAATGCATGTTTGACTTTACAAAAACAGCCATTTCGAAAATGTATAGCGATGGAAATGTTAGAACTTTTAGGGACTTAAACATAGGTGCGCAGCTATCTGTTACTTTCATGTTACTCATTGCTCTTATATTAGATTCCCCAAAATATTATTCCAAATCTCAGAATAGACCCAACTAAACCATGATATGTAATTAATTTTTCATTACTCATACTCTGAAAGTTGGCCTGAAGTTGCCTGAGGAGCGGGTTGAAAGTAATACTTTTCAGCCCTAGGGAGAATTACTTTCAACTGACAGCTGAGTAATTATAAAAAAAAAACAGTTCAATTTTCTGTACAGCCAGTCAATTACAGCGCGATGTAAAATTGAAATAACATAAAGTTAAGTATTTATTAAAGAATTTGTTTTTTATATGACTTTATCTCAATATAGTTGCAACAAGATATATCTTTAAAATAACGAAGATTTATATTTTTTCAATAATTAAAATGAAAAATAATGGCTGAATAGCTGACAGGCCACAGAAAAAAAACAAAATCGGCGGGAAAACGGCGATTCCAAATTAAATTTTTTAGTCTCCCATTTTTTCTTTAGTTAATTCATGATTTTTATTTTTAGTTTCCTCGTATTCGTAATGAAAAGCACAGTGTTTACCTCGGGATAAAGACTTATTTAGTTGCGAGACGGGGTTTGGCGCCCGAGTGTAGCGAGGGCTCCAATGGCTGCTTTCATCCCTAGAGTAACAATCTACTATTTCATTACTCATACTCTGAAAGTAATTTTGAAGTTGCCTGAGGAGTGGGTTCTCCCTAGGGAGAATCGTTTCCAACTGAGAGCTGTCAAATTATTAAAAAAAAACTAGTTCTATTTTCACATTTCTATTGAACCTTATTCTAACTTATGCATAACATTGGTTTTTGGTATGTTAATAATTAAATATTTTTTATCAAGCCAAGTCAATGTATTGTTTATGTCCTGTTCATATGTTTTTGCGTCTGTACATTTAATCAAGGCAGTGCTATCGTCAGCAAATAATACCATAGGGTGACCAATGTGGCGTGGTAAATCATCAATATATATCAGAAATAATAAAGGGCCCAGTACACTACCCTGTGGTACATCATACCGGATAATTCTTTTTTCTGATATATATTTCTTTTCAGTCTTAGATTTTAAACATATTCTGGATATTTTAGTGTACTGCTTACGGTTGCTACTACCTTCTTCGTTTAAGCAAGTAATAATTTATTATCGAGCATAAAAAAGCCAAGAAAATATCTAACATTACAGCGAATAAAATACGTGGTTAATACAACTAATTGCACATCATTTTTCTTAAGAAGACCACTTTTTTAAACCTGGGAAGGCACTACCTATATTGACCCGTCAAATTATCATTTAAAATGAATATAAATACCATTTTAGCCACACAGTCAAAGTAAAAAGGTTTTGCATGAAACATTTGGACATGATTTATTCATTTGTCCATAAATTCAACCATAAGCGGGACATATTTATTGTGTATGAAATATCGGTTTTACCCTTGGCCGGTAATGCGATATTTTCTCTATTGTTATCCCCGCATTTCGGCTTGACCCCGATATTTTTAGCTCTTGTGTATCGTTTTATGACCACATTCGCAAAGCAGTAAGCTCGTGGATGTATAGCTTTTTATATATGTTTTCCTTCCGTAGTGTTAATAAAAGTGTTCGAATACTAAAGGAATTTGATTTTTGTTAGTTCTATGAGAAACCTGCAACAAAAATCTATGTGCCAGCCATATGGAGAAGGCGTATTGTGGAGGAATCTCGTCCCAACCTGTAACCCTGTAGGTTATCTGTGGCCTGTAGAGAAGAAAGCAGAATATATGATCAAGAATAACTCAGGTGTCCTAAGGCCAGCACAGCGAGGACAGAATCTTTGCGTGGAGCAAAAGGGCAAAAGCTGGCTTGATCCAGATGTTCAGTACTCACAGACTACCAAAAAACAGACCTTATAGATTCTTTAGTGTACATCTAACACCTACATCTCATCCTTTGCTGTTCTTGTTATGTCACAACGTAAGTATTTTTTGACGAGGGAGGTAAAGATGAATCGAATCATACTTCAGATCTTTAAAAACACACAACGTTCTAGTTATTCGTTACTTTAAAAGATTTTCTAAAATTATCACAGTTTATATATTTTAACAATTGACTAGCTTAGTCATATAAATTAATACAAGTGCGAAAATGTGAAATCGAAAATAATTATTTAATAATTATTTGAACCTGCATTTGCCGGAATATTGTTTCCAATGCTTTGCCAATTCAGTCATCGCATCGTGACTATTGCTCGGGACTGAAGTATATACTAGGAATAATGTTTTTTTTTACGGTTTCTTTGCGATCACTACGCGGAATTCTGTGTTGCAATGAATTTGAAAGCAAAACTACTTCGTTTCAGTAACAAGCATTTTACTCAGAACGATAAAATAAAATGTATGGAAGACATTATGACTATTGTAATATTCGTTTTCGTGCTTACATTCGAGTTATCGTACAAGTTGTTCACAACATGTAGACAATATGCAAACCACATAATTTAATTACTCTTACATAATATTCGTGTGGTGACCGGCTTAGAATAGAAGTGACATTACCCCATTCTTGTGGTGTCCAAGGCAAGTAACCAATTATCACTTGCCGTGTAACCAACCGAACCATGAAGTACTTCAGTGGGTTATAACGAGAGATTTCCATTAATTCATTTTCTATCTGCGAATTAACAAAATAAAAAGTCAATGATACCTCTTACCATGTGGTGGGTCGTGCGTCATCTGAAACCATAACAACCTTATGTTTTAAACATTTTAGATCTATTTCTTTTATTAATTGACATGCTCCGCTACTTTTTTAGTAGGAGCGGGAATTGAACCCGCATCTTTTCCAATCCGGGGAAGTGCTCTAAACCACTAAGCTATCCTACTGATCTTTCGATCATCCCAAATTCTTTATCACATTTGTCTTACGACCAACACCATCTATCGGCAAGCATTACATGCATCCAATATGTTTTTTATTCTTTATCTTTGTTGCTCAGCGTGCTCTTCTTTCTACATTGCGTTACACTGCGGATGTTTTATCCACCAATAAGTTATCTGGATCACAATTTGCGGTAGGTTCTTACATCAATAATATTAAACTTGCTGTACTTAGAGCATAGTACCTACGTGATCAATTTAAGTGTAAGTGTATGTGGGAATTTGGTGCTGGCGATAAAAAGGCCATTATCATTTGAAATATTGTGCAGCGTGTATTTCCCCGTATACCTCTTGTCTTACTTTTGGGTTCATGTCATCTACCAAAATCAGATCATCGCATTTGGGGACTTTGCTGCATACGGTTATATTTAAAGACAACGCCCTGCACTAAGGAATAATCCGTGTATCGCTGGGGATTTCACAAACATACAATTTCACGGACACAAAGTACACCCAGACTCAGAACAACCATTTATGGATCACACAAAGACTTGTCCTGTGTGGGAACGAACTCAAAACACTCAGTCGAGAGGTAGGTTATCTTAATCACTCCGCCATCTATGCAGTAAGTTTGGAGAGCCTCATAGAGCAGTTCTTTTTCTTCACTGTTGGATAGCTAATAATCGATACCAGAGTAGGGTAGAGCTTCTTTACTTTTTCCACTATTAATTATTAATATCTGTGGCTTAATAACATACACCGTCGTCCAATACGTTAAAATATGTTCACTTTGTGTTGTGTTTGTGTTACGAGGCATTTACAGGATCGCTTGATAATGAATTCAGTATCGAGCCTAAAACTAGTTCCAGTGTTGTATTGTCTGCCGTAACATGGGCAATATATATATATATAAATATAGGTACATCCTATTGCGTTAAGCCGTACTTTCACGAACTCGTGTCATATATGAATAAACAAAGATAGAAATAAGTAAAGAAATATAGTATAATAAAGAAAATAACGTCAATCGTACAATATATTCCAGGAATACAGCGACTTATTTGTACAACAATTGAATATCTCTTTCAAAGAAAAACAGCCCTTAAAAACCTTATTTTTGAAAGCGCCGTGACTAAAGTACTCCGTCAATTTATTTCGTTTCAATTGTGTTAAGTGACGGCGCTCACAATGTACGATTGAGAGGCTTTCGTATACACGTGTCAGTGCGTCATATTAGCTCCATTATCATTTTACATACTTGTAAGAACTCCTAAGAAGCTGATACCCGTAATCAGGTTGTACGGAAATTAGAAAAACGTGTTTGTTTACCGTTTATACATAATATATACTTACTTATTTTCAGTGCAAATAACCAAGGTTTACATTGTAACCCATAAATATAGTTTAGATAATCTCTAATGATTTTTGATCTATATTTTTTAGCATTTGACATGCTTAGCTACTTTTAAAGTACAAATTATTTATGAATGAGGAAAAAGAGATTTTTTGTACTAGCGGGAAACGAACCCGCGTCTTTTCCAATCCGGGGAAGTGCTCCAAACCACTGAGCAATAGTAGAGATCCTTCGATCATCCCAATTTGCTTATCACATTTGCCTTAACGACCAACGCCATCTATCGGAAACGCATTTACATGCAATTATCCACTATAGTAAGTTTAATTTTGCAATTAAAATTCATACTATTTGATGGCGCGATTTTTTAAACATTTTTGATCTATATTTTTTAGCATTTGACATTCGGGGGTCCGATTCCTGCTCGTACTTTAATCTCTAATGAGTTTGAGGGTCTAATGACTCTAAATAAATCTTCAGCCAATGGGTCTAGATTTATATTGCTATATAATATGAATTTCTCAATGATGATTTATTAATTCATTTTGTTCCAATAAATTAATTATTTAAATTAAGAATCTCGTACTAAAATAAAAAGCAACATAATTATTTAAATTAACAATTGTACTAAATCCGTGTGGTGACGGACTAAGAATACAAGTGTCAGCACCCCATCCTTTCCTACGGGTGTCCTATGAGGCGACTAAGGGAAGTAAGCAATTATCATCCATTGCATGACTGGTGGTAGGGCTGGGTACCAAGTGGGAGTACTCACTTGGTATCGGGCTCGAGGGGGTTGATACCACCATCTCCCGTGTGACCGGTCATGACGCACATCGTTGCGTTTTAGCTGTAGCATAAGATAGCCGTTTATTCTTTCATTTCATATCGGTGAAATGAAATGGTGAGCAACGGCTTGACAATATTCTCGGTATAGTAGAGTCCATGAGCGACGGTTACCATTTATCATCAGATGGGCAGTGACTCGTCCGCCACTACATGCAATAAAAAAATATGATGGCAGAATTCATGATATAGTTTTGTTGAGATTTTTAGCAATTGACATATCTAGCAATTTTACCAGAACATTTTTTTTAATATTCACTTTAGATTTGAACTTAGGTACTTCTCAAACCAGATGAAAGATTTAGACCTCTAAGTAGAATCCTAATTCCACTCTCCACCTCACATTCGGATGTATTTTCAAATAAATATTAAACAAAGTGAAAATGTGAAATCGAAAATAACAGTCACGAGCAGGACATTTTAGATTTCACATTTTTCACCTTGTGTTTAATGTATATGCCTAAGCATGTCAAATGCTAAAAAAGTATATAAAAATATCTAGATATTAAAAAAAAATAGTTCTGTTCAAGTAATTCTTTACCACTTTAACAAAAAAATATTCTAGTAAAATAGTTGGTTAAATGTTAAGAATCACAATAAAATAATATTATAAATGCAAATGTGCGTTTTTTGGTTTGTTATAAAAGAAAAAAAATACTCTTCCTATAGAATAGCCGTTTTTGTATGCAGTCATTAAATTCTACAATAAACATACGCACGTTCTCCTGGACTGTACATAGCTAGCTAAGAAATTAGCTTAGAGGTTGGTAGCCTCACTTGAGACTACATTACTTCATCCCTAGAGAGATACCTTTGTCAAAGAAAACCATACTAATGCACTGCTACGAGTATATAGTGCCTACCTACATTTGTTCTCAAACAGAAACTGACAGGCTTTTAGTATAATTTATTTGTAAGTATATTATTTTGGATCTACCGATTTTTTTTTGACACTATCAATGGCTTTATTAGATAATCCCATTAATTTATGAACATCCCTCCATCCATCAGCCTTTCAATGTCCACTGCTGGACATAGGCCTCCCCAAGAGAACGTCACAACGAGCGGTCCCGTCATTGGGGATAATGCCGTAATCACCACGCTTGGCAGGCGGGTTGGCGATCGCAGTGGATGTTGTTAATACTCGAGGGAGTGCTGCTGCCCACTCCCCTGGCATTCCCTCAGTCGGCTCTTACGACTCCCGTGGGTAGAGAGGGGTGGGATAATTCTAAAGCCGGCCCCACATGGCCATTTATGAAGAATGATCATTAATTAACTAATAAGTTGGGACAAAAAGGAAAGATTATTTCTAAGTACTTTTTATTCTATGGTCCATGTTCACCAAGAAGTATATTAGTACGTTATTATGTATTTCTTAAAGAAAATATTTTTCATTACTCATACTCCGAAAGTAGGCCTGAAGTTGCCTGAGGAGCGGGTTGAAAATAATACTTTTCAGCCCTAGGGAGAATTACTTTCAATTGACAGCTGAGTAATTATAAAAAAAAGGCAGTTCTATTTTCTGTACAGCCAGTCCATTACAGCGCGATGTAAAATTGAAATAACATAAAGTTAAGTATTTATTAAAGAATTGTTTTTATATGACTTTATTTTAATATAGTTGCAACTATATCTTTAAAATAACGAAGATTTATATTTTTTCAATGATTAAAATGAAAAATAATGGCTGAATAGCTGACAGGCCACAGAAAAAAAACAAAATCGGCGGGAAAACGGCGATTCCAAATTAAATTTTTTAGTCTCCCATTTTTCTTTAGCTAATTCATGATTTTTATTTTTAGTTTCCTCGTATTCGTAATGAAAAGCACAGTGTTTACCTCAGGATAAAGACTTATTTAGTCCTTCTATTATGGGAACCCTCGCTATGCTCGGGCACCCCCGTCTTGGGTCTAAATGAACGCGCGGCTCCGTTGATTTAGTGGGTAACTACCCTGTTCGTTGCTTGTAACGACGCGAACGGGGTGTGCAGTTAGACACATTTTTCCTGTCTTATCAAAAAAAGGAATAAAGTTAATTTATACCAATTGGGGACGCTGTTGTAATCATTAAATATTTTTAATAATTATTAATATCGAATTAAGTTCTATTATAATTTAACACAACAACTTACCTTAAAGAAAGGCTTCTTTTTTATTGCATATGGTAGCAGACGAGCCACGGCCTACCTGATAGAAAATGATAACCATCGCTCATGTACTCAACTATACAAGCGTCAAGTCAAGCCACTGCTCACCATTTCATTTCACATATGAAATGAACGAATTAACGGCTATTTCCGGCTACAGAAAACACACTGATGTGCTCCATGGCCGATCACACGGGAGATGGTGGTACCAACCCGCTCGGGCCTGATAGCAAGTGCGTACTCCTACTTGGTGCCCAGCCCCACTACCAGTATTGCAATGGGTGATAATTGCTTACTTGCCTTAGTCGCCACGTACGACACCGGTGAGAAAGAATGGTGATACTTGTATTCTTAGTCCATCACCACACGGATATTCTTCTTTTGGTTATTTACTGGAGCAACACTTTTAACAACCCAATTCACCCCAAGTTATCTATAAATAGTCGCCGGAAGATTCGCTAAGTGAAAAATACTGTCTGGAGACGTCACCATAGAGATTACACTCATAAATCTATTACGGGAGCGAAACTCACTCGTGCATACATCAGTGGTCTTGACGGATGTAGCCCAGGAACTATTGGATACACCAGTATGTTCTGTAACATTTGTAGAATTTGTAGTAGCCACAACGGATCTTTGTGGCTCTGAAGTTAGGCTCAGAGCAAGAAATGGGGATTGTGGCGGATCATACGATTAGTGCTGACCAATTCAAATGTTATTACTCGATTAACGAAACAATCGAATGGGATCATTATATTTTCATATCTAATTGTTTAGGTTCTATTTATTATTTTTAGATTCAGCAAAATGTATACGAGCGATTTGAGTGAATAAGCTTTAATATAGATATAGAAGAGCATTCACCTATTATAATACGATTGATAGATGGTATCATTTTCGGTTACAATTATTCAATTATATCAAACAATTTTCGATTAATATAAACTGTAAGAGACGCACATCCTTTGCGACACATAAATAGCTACTGCGCAGCGTCTTGCAGCCAACTTCCGAGACAAAAATCGGCTGTGACTAGTAAGTGTGCATTTGACAAATTTTTATATGTAGGTACGATTCCTTATTAAAAAAATATGTTGGTTGAATGGACTCTGTACTGCACCGTACCATTTAAGTGGTGACAAAGTCATGGGGAGGCATTGGATATAGGTAAGAGTAGCTTAGAATCACCTGTGGGTACACAAGTAGATAGTAAAAAGCTGATAGATTTTTAATCAGACGATGTAGGTGCAAACTGTCAAATGAAACAAAAAATATACAGAAATATTCCGAAATATCTTTTGTGCCAATGAACTTATTTTTAATATTGCTAAGATTTTTTCGCAAATGTATTACAAATTGATAATAAAATAAGGCTTTTGTGTCTTGATTGTTCATAGATTAGAATATTTTAGGTCTTAGTATTTAATATCTACGCAAAAGCACTTTCTTGTCTAAGTCCGAGCGTCCTTATTCATGTCAATCTAAGTTGTCTAGAAGACATTCATCTTAGCGATAACACCAAGCTACCTCTATTCGCAAGTAATTAATATATAAAAGCTTTGGTTTTCAATAGAAGTTAACTTATTTTAGGCAACAATAACAAATGTTTGCAAAGCCTTTCCGTTATATAAATTATTTCTGGACAATTTCATTTCAAAGGCCTCGTGGCGTAGTCGGTAGTGTAGCCGACTTCCGTCCGCGAGGTCGTGGGTTCGATTCCCATTCAGGACAATTATTTGTGTGATGAGCACAGATATTTGTACTGCGTCTGGGTGTTTTCTATCTATTATATGTATGTATTTACAAAAAAAAAGTAATATATGTATTATATCCGTAAACTGATACCCATAGCACAAGCGTTAGCTTAGTTTGGGACCAGAGGACGTTTGTGTGAAATGTCCGTGAAAGGCATCGGACGCCTTGATTATAGGAGTAATAATTATGTCTATGGTAAACCGACGACCAAACCAAACGACCTATTGATATTTATGTCTTTCTTTCTATCTAACTTTCTATTTGAATTTTAAATTTGGAATGGGGGGCATCGCTGAAGAAACAATTGTTAAAAATAATCAGAATCTTCATTCTTAACTATTATAAAACTGTAACAGAGCTGTGTCTGTACATTTAAGATATTAGAGATAAAAATAGTGTATTAGGCTATATAGACGTGTTTAAACACAAAACAATGTTTTTAGATTTTTTGTCTGTCTGTTTGTTCGTTCGCGCATCATACAAAAACTACTGCACGGATTTTGATTCAACTTTTTTGTTCAATAGCTCTTGATTAGACTTAATAATTGGTATATATTTCATCCCGCTATTGTATATAGAATATTCAGAAATCCGAGATATAAGCTTTATATAGGTTGTTTTTGGTGATCATTAAACAAACAAGCAGACAAACAGACAAGAATTATAAAAAAAAAATGTGTTCAGATACACCTTATGTAGGCTATACAGGGTAATTTTTTAACCAGTACGCAATTTTTTTTTGGTGGTTCTATATCAGCAATAGAATACATTTCCATTAATTGTTAAATACGTTTTTTTTATATTTTATCCGACTTGAAAGCAGTAGAATATGGACACCAATCTTACGAACAGCTCGAATATTTATTTTCTACATTTTGATGGTCCTAAGTCCATGAAAGTATGAAGGAAAAATTGGAACTACTCTTACAAATAACTTCAGGTCACGACCTAAACTTAAAAAGTTTACTTCAAACCTGATAAAATTAGCGATCAGTAACTCGCATAGATACTTAATCGTCGACGCATAGAGCGAGTGCCAACGTAGGTATCTATAGAAGCGCACGCGTCGTGTGATCATAAAAAATTCAGATCAGATCAGTTTCAAAAGTAAACACATTTCGTTAGCGATTACTTTACTTTTTAGCACTAAGGCAAATAAAAATACGTGTTAATTAAAATTTGCTTAAGTTTATTTTCTCAAATATTGCGCACTGGTTTAAAAATTACCCTGTATATAATATATATTTTTTTATGAAATATCTTATATTGGTCGTTAAGACAAATGTGATAAGGAGATTGGGTATGTCTAAAAGATAGTACTGTAGCTCAGTGGATTAAAGCACATCCCCGGATAGGAAGGGACGCAGGTTCGATTCCCGCCTGTACTAAAATACTCTTTTTCCTTATTCACAAATTATAATTTGTACTTTAAGAGTAGCTGAACATGTCAAGTGCTAAAATATAGATCAAAATGTTTCGCTTTCTGTTCGAGTTTTAAGGAGAAGATATATCAAGAGTGCAACAATATTTAGTGAATAATTGGACAAGTACTACATATAATACCTACTAATACAAGACTATCTTTGGTAGTATGTATTACAAAATAAAAGAGTTCAAAAAACTAAAAAAAAACACGTATTAATAGGCTAGTTGAAATAAAAAGTAGAAAATAATGTTATAATAAAAAATAATTGTAAAAAAGTGTGGGTGCTTTGTGAATGAACTATTTGTAACATTTGAAGTCCCCTACCCTACTTATTGTTGCATATGACGGGTATGTTAACGTCAAACCATATATGCCATTTATTCTTTGGTAGTTTGACACGGATAGGGTTCCGCTGTCACCTTAATTTACCGTTATTTACTTTATTTTGTTATTTTTAAAAAAAGACAACACCCTGCACTAAGGAATATCCTTGTATCGCGAGCGACTTTACAAACATACTACTCTGTCAAGAAAGTACCGGGAAAAGATCAATAATACACAAAATTTTTGTTATTCATCCAAATTTATTTTATCACCTTCAAAGTATGCTCCTTCAGAAACGATAGACTTACGCCAACGAATAATCCAATCATCAAAACATTTTTTAAACGCTATTTCCGGAATTGAGTTCAGTTCTCGCTGCGAATTCTCCTTTATGTCTTCTACCGATTGCAAACGGGTGCCACGAAGTGGTAATTTGAGTTTAGGAAAGAGAAAGAAGTCGGCTGGAGCCATATCTGGTGAATATGGTGGTTGCTCGATGGTATTTCTTGAGTGTTTGGACAAAAATTCATTCACAATGATGGCCTTGTGCGAAGGCGCATCATCGTGGTGCAAAATCCAAGAATTTTTTTTCCATAAATCTGGCCTTTTTCGTCAAATTTGCTCTCTTAAACGCCGTATAACGCTCAAATAATATTCTTTATTTACCGTTTGACCTTTTGGCAAGAATTCCGAGTACACAACACCGTGATAGTCAAAGAAAATAGACTTTGACTTTTGATCGACTGGCGTGGTTTTTTCGGTTTCGGTTCAGTTGGAAGTCGCCACTCCGAAGATTGTTGACTAGTTTGCATGTCAAGCTCGTAAACCCACGTCTCGTCACCAGTAACAATGCGTTTCATGAATGTTGGGTCGGAATTGACTCGTTCTAGCATGTCCTCAGCAACTCTCATGCGATTGAGTTTTTGGAGAAAATTCAGGTCTTTTGGAACTAGCCGAGCGGAAACATGTTTCATACCCAAGTGAATTTAAAATGGTACGGGGGGTTAGACGGAATCTCATATCTCACAATCGACATCGTATCTTGATCACTATGATTGGTTGAGAGATCACCGTGATTGGCCAACGGATTATTGCGACATCACGCGTCGGTTTCTCTACCAATCACAAGCGAGAGGATACGATGTCGATTGTGAGATATGAGATTCCGTCTAAGCCCCACGGATCGACTCGTGAGATACAGAAAATTCGGCGGCTATCTCTCTCAAAGTTGAATGAGGGTTTTCAGTCACTATTTCCTTCACTTTTGCAATGTTAACTTCAGTTGCAGACGTTGATGGCCTACCAGAGTGAGGCAAATCTTCCATCACATCTCAACCGCTTTTAAACGCTTTGTACCACTCATAAGCACGTGTTTTTGATAAAGTCGATTCACCGTAAGCCTTCTGTAACATTTTCAGTGACTCCGAACACGAAATTCCATTGGCGATGCAAAATTTAAGACAAACTCTTTGTTCGATGTTTTTGTCCATTGTGAAATTCGCAATACACACTAGATATGATATAACTAAAAAGAGCACTATATTGAATATAAATAACAGATGCAACTCAAACTCCGCGCCAAATTGGATAACAGTTGTGCCAATCTAACAACAAAAAAAAAAAAACAAAAATTTTAATTTGAAACCATAAACAAATCATCCATTCCCAATACATTCTTGACTTAATATACATTTTCACGGACACAAAGTACATCCAGACTTAGAACAACCACTTGTGGATCACACGAAGAATTGTCTTGTGTGGGAATCGAACGCACAACACTCAGGCGGGAGGCCGGTATCTAAACCACTCCGCCATCTGTGCAAGTGGCTGGTTTTGTCATGGTTCATTTTCAGAAGTAAGTAGGTATACGAAAGCAGTAAAACCAGTAACGCACGGTGCATTCGTTGACTATTTCACCAGCACTGACGTACATTACGAGCAGTTTCTGGTCAGTTGGTCTCACGAGCTTGTATTGATTCTCTCTGATTGTCGCTGCATCCATCTCATTGTTTAGGTATATATAAATAAACAATTCAGTATTTTTTTTTAAATTTAGAATATCATAGTTATCGTGTGAAAAAAATTTAACTCTAAAAATCTGGCAGATGGTAGGTTTATTTTTTATTCAAATGGATCTGTGCTTCATATTTAAACCTCTATTATTTAAACAGTGAACAATATAATTATTCCTTATTCAGCAGCCAGAAGACCACAGATAGAGCAGGTCTAAATCCTTACTTTAGTACTGCTCATCCATCATAGTGCTCCGTTGTACTTTTAAATATATTTCTAAAATATTTGACTGCAAATGTAAACTGTATTAAAGCGATGTTCAACATTCGCCTTAATACAGTTTCCGACACCGACTGTCGATCGATTATACAGGGTGATAGGGGGACTCCACCCATTGGAGGGAGTTGTGAGAGTATATTATTATATCTGCTACCTCAGAAGCATCCACTGTACGATAAAATTCTACAGATTGAGGCTCTACATAGGTGGCAGGTTTACAAGTGTAATTTTGGCCTCTGCATGTATCTCATTATATCGTCTTTATAATTATGTAATCGGATTACAAAATGTGTATACATAAAAAATAGGTACCCAAAGCATTATATAATGCGTTGACTTTAATAAATACTCAAGTATTTGAAACAAGTTAAGGGACAAAAGAGGTTTCATATCATTTTCTGCTGATGGTTACGCCGCAGAGAGTAAGTTGATTGCTGATATAATTATACTGTATAATTCCGTAAACATTTAGATATTTTTATATATATTGTTAGCATTTGACATGCTTAGCAACATACATTAAACACAAAGTGAAAAATGTGAAACTTTGTGTTTAATGTATGTTGCTAAGCATGTCAAATGCTAAAAATATATATAAAAATATCTAAATATTTATAGGGTTTGCGTCATTATTAGGTAAAATCTTAATTGTAAAATTAAGTTTACCTGGTCGGTATAATGTATGAAAATACTTTCGACAGATGGTGCAGGCGACACCCAAAGACGTTAAGTATTAATGTGTTATCGAAATTAGCAGTCAGGAGCAAGGGTCACGATGGCTGAATTGGCAAAGCATCTGGACGGTATCCAGAAGATGGAGGTTCGAATCCTGCTCGTGACTGTTATTTTCGATTTCACATTTTTCACTTTGTGTTTAATTCCGTAAACATTTTTATATAAACTTCATGTTGTAATAGCTAATTTACCAGACTAGTTTAAGAACATTGACATTTTCAATTCCTCGGATTGGTATTTAAATCTCGAGTCTTACAAATAGTTTTATTAAATTTTACCGTTTGGTGATTCATTTCTTAGTACCGTGTTTTGAAGCTTTGCCCAGTAGACATCGATAATATAGATCTAGGATATAGGTAAACTAAAAATGTGTAGTTATTATGCATCTGCTTATCCTTTCACTGAGAGATGCTTGAGAATAAGAAGTCATAAATATTTTCAAATTTCAACAAATCTAATCTATCTAAATTCTTATTCTCTACCCTCCACTTATGTTTTATTTCCTCGACAAAGTTTAAATTGTAATTTTAAGATTTATTTTTACTATTTCTGTTACCCCAAAGTGTAGCACCATTAAAAAAGCTTTAACAATAGATTTATCCTCCATAAAAATATTAATAAAATGCTATTTTTAATACCGTGACAGCTGGCTACCCTGTACTGAGTTACGCGGTAAATACGTGAAACCTTTTCGCAATTTAATTCTATCTCTACAGAAGCGTAAAAATGAACGTGAGGCCTGTCTAATGGATTTTTCTTGTACGTCTAATATCTGTATATTTATTACAGCGCTTCTTGGTTATGGCTCACGCGATCAAAGTCATAATGCCATTAGTACAGTAATTTAACTCAATAAACTGTACAAACCTTGACTGAGTGCCCTATTTCATTCTAAGTGCAATTTTTAAATCAACACTCTTACTGAACATGTAAGTGGTTAATTATTAAACTTGTTTTGGGAGTCATTGTAATAATATTACCTAAATCCTCTTTTCTAATATTACCTAAATTCTCTTTCTAAATAGATTACAAACGATAGGCCTCAAATAAAGAAAACATTTATTTTAAATTTTGTAATCTCTCAAACCTCGAACGGTCAAGTCCAACGTCTGTCACGTTGGATGATCATTCTAGAACACGCGGCGAGGCTCCGATAAAGACAGTTTCATTCTTAACACTCTACCCATTCTGATAATTGTCTTGAAGAGTGACTTGAAAGTTGTCATAACGCTCTACGACGGCTTCACCGTTACGCTACATCATACTGACTCTGGAAGTGGGAAAATGTACCAGATAGGCTGATGACCTAGTGAAATCGTCCATGAGCCGTTAGATGCAAACGGAATATGACCGCTCGTTGTATCAGAATACTGGTTGAACAGCACGATCGGTTTCTCGGGAAGTTTCTGACTAGCAGTAAACGAATAGACATAGACTTTCTAATATCTAGGATGCTGCTTCCTACCATCACTATATTTATATAAAAAAGAAACAGGATCACGCCTGTATCCCCGAAGGGGTAGGCAGAGGTGTATTACACACCCACGATTCGCATGCTATGTTTAAGCCCCACGTAATAGGGGGCGAGCTTATTGCCGTCTACCGGGCACATTTCCAAACTCCGGACTTGAAAAGGCTCAATAACATTGCCTGACCCGGGGATCGAACCCCTCATAGTCAGCAGCCGTACACACTACAGTTATTTTTATACACACAGATATTGCATTGTACAGCAATATAAGATCACAATAATAGGTAAATTGAACGCAAAGATACCTCTTGGAACAAAAATGACGAGTACAATAGGAATATCTATAGGCACCATAACAACGGAACAGCACTTACGTTATCGAAGCGAACAAATGATCTGATAGACTCTAATATAGGGCGTTCCACAGAGTAGAAGTATACTGCACAAACATTATTAAACAACTGCTATCAAGTCACAGACGTAGTCCTTAAACGAGAATACGTGTATACAATATTAAGAAATCTTAACTATTCTAAAGCTTATAGAATTTCAAACTTTCATGGTCACTTATAATTCTAAACGTTTTTACGGGATTTATACCATGTAAATTTTTACTTACGAGTTTCCGATATTTCGGCACTGTTGCAAGCGCCATGATCACGGAACAACTGAAGTCCTTGCGGGTGGGAATAGTTTTTATTATTCTGCGGTTAGAAATATCGGTCTACCCGCTTTCTCACTCGTAGACACTTACGGTGTCGACCCTGGTCGACACCGTAAGTGTTGTGTGTCGTGATCGAGCTCGATACGTGAGTGAGACCAGTGGTAGTGGTTCCATAGATAGTGTTGCGTGTCATAAACGAGTATATATTTTAAAAAACTGGTATATATTTTATCCCGCTACTATATCGGAAACCTGAGATATAACCCAAAAAATAGCTTTTGGCTGTGGTGGAGCCGCGGGAAAGGTTAGTATATTTGTATAGATAAAGTTGTTCTACAGCGGGGTGATATTCTGTCATAATCATGATATTCTTCTGAGCGTAGCGGCTAGAATAGGAATACATTCCCTCTTCATGTTCAGGAGAAGCAGGTTCAAATCCTGATTTTGGTTATCATTTTCTCTAGTTTACATTTTCGCACTTTGTGTTCTGTGTCGAGCACGTCAAGTACTTAAAATATATAAAAATGACAAAATAAATGATAATCTTAGTACACAAGTGCCGAAGCTTTTGAAAATAAAAAAAATTAAAAAGTGAAAAAAAAATTAGAACAGGATCAAACCCATTGGAAAAGTAAGAAAATATAACAAATTAAAAGGAAAATAATTTACGGGTGATTTGAGGTCGGGAAGGGTGTGGGGGTGAGCTTTTAAGGGTGAAAATCGGTTTATAACGATTTCCGGCAAAACTAAGAGTCCTATCGGAAAAAGTTAAAATGGCATAATTGGTAATAAAAGATCTAAAACTTTTGTAAACACTTTTCACATAACCTCAAAATTTATGCGAAAAATCCAAAAAACCGACTTGTTAACTGCCCCAAAAAAAATTTTTTTTATGAAATTTGGTGAAAACTTACCTTTTATATTTCAAACACATTGTATTTTTTTTTTGTTGCGAAATAATTATGTTTTCCTCTTATTTTGATTAAATATCGAAAAGTCACCCTAATTTTCATTCTCACGTTAAAATATCTGCTTTTTGAAAAAAAACGGTGTGATTTTTGATTGTTGAAATCTCTACTTTCTGATGGTATACAAAAATAAACATTACTATGTAATTTTCATTACTATGGAAATTTTTCTCAGAAAATGAAAAAGAGCGAAATAACTTTTTGCTAATGATAACGTAAAATATTGAGCTTAATTATTAAAATTTATACTTTAATCACTCAAAAAAAATTAAGTTTCCAGGTTACATTGATAAATAAAAAACTAATCAAATCCATGAAACATAGAGATTGCAATAAGCTTGCAATACCTACTTAGCAAGTTTAGTGAATTAATAACAAGTAGTGCTCTTACTTAGTTTATAGGCTGATATCTCATTTTTATAAGTCTCTAATTAAGTGTAGCGATCGTTTTTATTTTTATCCACAAGCAAAAGCTAAGGAATACAAAATGAGCTAATTCCAAGTAACAACGATGTTGATCAAATCTAAAACCGTGTGAAAGTATAATATACTGTGTAATATACTGACACGAAAATCTAAACGAACCTAAGAATGTACCTATAGTATCGGTGCTTTATAAATTTACTGTACAAAAATGGAGGATATTTTTCTTTATTATGGTTCTGTCAGAGAAAGGGACGATATTTCTGCTCTGATGAACACTTATATAAGTCACATTACGGCTACCTAACAACATATTAGTTCGTTTTGTTCTATATGTCACTTTATTATAATATAATATTTATTATAGGATTTCGTAGAATGATATATTATATGCTAATATGCCATCCTAATAATGTTGGCACACTAAGTCATCTTTTATAAAACTGTTGTTGTTGCTTCTTTGTTGGACAAACAACACCTAATAGTATTTTTTATCGACGATATGTAGTTGACACTTACACATTATATTGATAGAAGACGTAAAGTACTAAAATGAAAATAATGTGAAATGTTTATGAAACTATGTCATTAAAAGATTTTATGTTACGTAAAATGACACCGGTTTTAGTGCGCGTATACAATATTTCTCTCAAAGACGACTAATAGTTTTACTAACAATTATGACTGAAAATAGAAAATGATAATGAAGACATTTGCTACAATAAAAATTCTTATTTCATTTTATCTGAGTCTGAAAGCATAAGGCATTTCTTACACCTGTCATTTATTCATCTGAGATAGTCGAGAATATAGGGTGTCGGTGACCCTTAAAATTTAATATACCGATATCTGTTATTTTATTAATTTGGGACAAAAAACAGTTACACAATATGGTTTAACAACAATTAAATTCAATAAATAATTTAAAAATACGCGTAACCCACACTATTGTCCACGTGTAAACATATTAATCAAATCGAAATCGAATATGAATCGAAATATGATCGATTATAATCGAAAGTTATATGGCATCGTTCTCAAAAATCTGGTTAGTCTAAAAAGCAATAATAGTTTGAATTAAAATGATTAAGAGTTTTCATAAAAAATAAACACATCCAATCTGGGTAAATAATATCGAAATGACACGTGCACCGTGCTTATTTTTATTAATACCAAGGGGTATTATACAATGTTTCTGTTGTGATACTGGCAGAGACAGGGAGTTTTCGAATGGATGAACAGTAATGTGAATAATTTTTTAGACCTATTTATATTTGTAAAATCATTTCCCTTTTTTATTTGTTACTAACTCAAAGTATGATTGAATATTATTTGGAATCATAGATAAATATAGTGTAGGGATAGCCTTTTTTTTGTTTAGGTGGGAAAAGATGTTCCTAACCCGTCGTTCGGGGCAACGAACAGGGTAATGTAGGGCCTTCACCCACTAAAGAAACCCGCCATGTGCCGTCTCTACGCCTGTGTTGACGGACCACTGGTACTGTGTTGGATTACTTCAGTGATCCGCCGGCAGTTTACCCTTTCGGGTACCCTCTGCTGAGTGATGCATCCGCACACGGAGAGTCGCACCTTCGCGGGAGGCCTTGCAGGTGGCGGACGGTCCCGGTCCATCCACCCGCAGCCTCAGCTAGGGCGGCATGAGGCGCAAGTACTCACGCCTGCGCCGCCTCAGTCGCTGGCGGCAGTTTGGGTCAGCGGAAGAATCCTCCTCCCTGGCCCTCTCTGCCGCTTCCTTCCACGAGATAACCTCCTCGCAGAAGGCAGCGACCGCGGCCCAATTCCTGTCACTGCCGAGCATTGCTCTGACGACGCTCGGCAGCGAGAGGTCTCCCCCTATTGCCACGACGAAGTTCACGGTGCTGCTCAGCCCAAGCCGGGCACTACTCGAGCGTGTGCCGCACCGTGTCCTCGTCGCAGTCGCAATGGTGACAGCCCGGAGTTGCTTCCCTCCTTGCGACTATGTGCAGATATCTGCCGAAGCAACGGTGCCCCGACAGCACCTGCACCAGCAGGAAGATAAGGACTCCGTGCTGTCGCCCTGCCCACTCCTCCAGCACAGGCTGGAGTGTCACTACGGTCCAGAGAACGGCCCGGGGCATCTCCAGTCGCGCCTTCCAAGTGGCCATGGCAGCTCGCCATGGCCAGTTGGAGGGCGCGACTGCCACCTTGCCACCTGGCCACCTCACTGTGCAGGAGACGACCATCCCTCACCCGCTCTTGCGACGCCCGCCAATACCCCCCGCGTTAAGCCGTCGGCACGCATTGTTGGGTCCGCCTATATTCGGCAAGAGCCGTGCAAGGGCGGACGCCGCGCCATGGGCCTCGGGGACAGTTGGCGGAAGTGCTCGCGAAAGCGCCACCGCCCGTCCAGCACCAGGCCCAGATATTTGATCTGGGCCTTCACCTCAATTTGGACCCCGTCCACCGTGCGTTGGCGATGTCAAATGACACCGCGTTGGCGATGTCAAATGACACCGCCAACAGTACTCCACCGCCAGCGATAACCGCCGCGGCCGCAGCTCTCAGGCGCATGACCGCGCCTACTGGGCATCCGACAAGTTGGGTCCGATGTCGCGCAGGTGCTGGACAATGCGGGCAGCGAGGATTCTCTCCAGCAAAGCTGCGGTGCTTACCACCCGCCTCGTCCAGCAGTACGATGGGCCTGAAGGAGCCGACTGAATCCGGGGTTCGCCCCGGCTTCGGTAGGAGTACCAGCCTCCCCTCCTTCCAGCAGTCAGGGAACCGTCCGGACGCTAGGTACGCATCGAACAGTCCTCTGAGGCGGGGCTCCAGGTGGTGCAGAGCCAGAGCCAGTACCCGGGCGGGTATCCCATCTGGGCCGGGGACGGTGTTCTTGGAACGTATCCGCGAAACAGCCGCCCCCATTTCCGACGCGGTGATGGGCGGTACACTAAGGTCGGCCTCCTGGTCGCTACCTGGTGGTGCCATGACCGGGGGCGTGTGCTCCGCCCGTCGTGGGAATAGGCCCTCGACCACCACGGTGAGGAGGCTGGGCTGAAGGGTCTCTGTGAGGGGGGGCCCTGACTGAGTGCGGAGCTTGTTCAGCGCCGCATGGTACGGGTGACCCCAGGGGTCACGACCGCCCAGCATCTCCTGCCTTTTCTCTGTTTTGGCGCGGTGGATGGCCAACTTGAACGCGGCCCGCGAAGTGTGGTACGCGTCGTATAGCTGGCCCTCCCAGGCTGGCTGTAGAGCCCCTTCCTCGGAGGAGGACGTCGCACACGGGGCATGGCCGAGCCACACACCTGCGTAATCGCAGCGTGAAATCGGCCAGCCTCAACGCCCACCCCCTCGGTCAGGGCTGGTGAGGACAGCCACGATTGAACGATGTCTGCCTCCGCCAGTAGGTCCCTATCCAGCCTGCCCACAGCCCACTGCGTGAACGCGAGTTCTGCGCGCCGCATGACCCCTACTGGGGCCCTGAAGGGACCAGGAGACCTCAATCCGGATGTACTGATGATCAAACAATGTCTCAACCACACACCAGTTCCTCACTCGTGCAGCGACGTCGGGGCTAGCGAACAAAAGGTCCACTATCGACGCGCCCCGTCGCCGCACGCACGGGTTGACAGAGCCTCTGTTTAGCAAACAGAGGCCCGTCGACGCCGCCCACTCTACCACCACCGCTCTATAGGCGTCCGTCGCAAGGGACCCCCAAACCGTGGATTTGGCAGTGCAGTGATAGCGGTAAAACTAAATACTGCAAAGACGGTGGTGTAGAGTTCATTTCCAGTTAGGGGTGCAGATCTCGCAAGTACAACCTCTGACTTTTGCAGATTTTGAGAAATTATGTGCTTATTTTTTTACAATTTATCACTACTCGGTGAAGGAAAGAAAAAAAGGCTTGTGAAGTCTCTCAATCGGGACTGAGCCAGCGTGGGGAACTACGGTGTAAATCCCTCTCACAATGAGAGGAGATCCGTGTAGGTGAAGATCGATAAAATGTTTAAAATAATATAGAATAATATTTAAATTATTCACAAGCGAAATAGGTATTTGTCTTCTTAATATTTGTTCCATAAATAACGTGTTATCCGTTGTGGTACAAGGAATTTATGAATGTTTTATAAAATACTAGCTGACCTGGAGGACTTCGTAGCGCCATATTTTCTTTTCGTGAATGTTTTGCTAATAATTAATAAAATACGTAATAAAAACTATCCTATCTTAGGCACGCCAGCAAAACACACATTAAAAAAAACGCGAAAATCGGTTAGATGGTGTTGGAGTTCATCCTGAGCAACAATGTGATACGAGAATTATATATTATAATACACTAGCTGATTCCCGCGGCTTCGCTCGCGGATATAAATGAATATTAAAATAGTAACGATTTTGTTAAAAAATACTGTCTCTAAATGAAAAATCAAAATTTTAGGTTAAATTACTATAGTAAGTACCTTTGTAAACGACGTTTGTAGTTTTTCCTTTTGCGTTTAAAACTCACTCTGGAGCATGCAACATAAATCTCTCGGTGTGAAAAGCAGTCATTACTTAAATCGATGCCAGTAATGTTTAGTGACTGGCCTAGGGACTTATTAATTGTTATGGCAAAGCACACATTAAGAGGGATCTGTATTTTTTATATTATTTTAATCAGTTCAGGAAACTCTGATGGAATTAACGGTATTCGTGGAATGAAAACATTTCCTTCAACACGTTCGGTAATTACTGTGGCTCCTACGACGTTTTTAAAAAGAGCTTTGATTTGTAACTTTGTTCCATTGCACAATTTAGGTGATTTAAGATTTCTTAATAACATTACTGGTGAACCAAATTTAAGATTGAATTTCCAGTGAGAAACACAGTCACTAACTATATACCAGGCGCTTCTTCTTTTAAATTAAAGGGCGATACAATTTACGTATTCTAACTAATTGTGCTCTAACGGATTAATCATTTTCGTAAACTATTTTGATCTGTATTTTAGCATTCGACATGCTCATCTAGGTACTATAAATAACAAATTATTAGTGAAAGTGAAAAAAGAGTACTTTACTGCGGGCGGGATTTGAACCTGCGTCCCTTCCAATCTGGGGAAGTGCTAGAGCGCTAAGCCATCGCAGTCACCGACGGCAACTCTCTCCAATTGCTTTTAGATGTCTATACGTTTCGTAAAGTGGGTATCCTAGAATCCTACTTCATACCAGAAAATGCTGTATCTTTCCACGCAAGCAATCGCCTTTTCGATCGTCTTTGTGGATAATTCTCTTCGTTCCTACAAACGGCTGCTTTGTGAACATTCGGGTGGTTATTCAGGTAATTAAAAAAACATAGCATCACGCCTGTATTCCCCGAAGGGGTCTACAGGGCACATTTCCAAATCCGGGCTGCTACTGAGAATTTTTCTTTCTTTTTTACGAAAAATCTCTATAACACTGGTAATTCAGATAATTAATTACAGCTATTCTGTGTACCTGTCATCCATCCATCTATCAGCCTTTCATCGTCCACTGTTGGACATAGCTTTCCCCTATTGCCATAATAGCAACGCTTGGCAGGTGGGTTGGCGATTGCAGTGGATGTTTTTAGTACACAGGGGAACGCTGCTGCCCGGTCCCCCGGTAATCCCTTAGTCGGCTTTTACGACTCCCATGGGAAGAAACGGGGAGGAGCTATTCTCGATGCTGGCCCCACACAGCTAAATACCTGTAGATGCTTTTATTGGTAATTAATTAAAGCAGCTCTTTTTTTTACTGCTGCGATCTCTTTTTTTACTAGTTTATTTTGTATTAGTTTTATTGAGCTGTATCTTTCCAGTAGCATTTGTAA
Source organism: Leucoma salicis (assembly GCA_948253155.1). Lineage (NCBI taxonomy): Eukaryota > Metazoa > Arthropoda > Insecta > Lepidoptera > Erebidae > Leucoma > Leucoma salicis. The sequence continues at coordinate 5,522,768 of OX411812.1, forward strand.
ATCTTGTGCAAAGTTTTGTAGGATTCTCCTTAAAAATGTGTACTATATCAGACATGTCTGATTTTGCCTGACTGTTTGTTTCGGCTAATATCCATAATGGCTGAACCAATTTGAATGGGACTTTCACTGGTATATAGCAGATGTTACAAGGAGTAACTTATGATAATACTATTTTAGAAAAATAAATAAGTTATTGCAAAAAAATTTAAATCTATATTCCACGTGAACCAAGTCGCAGGTTGCATTTAGTTAATAAAGTTTGTTACTTAAACTTTATATAAGATGCTTCAATATTGAATTTCATGCTATTCCTTTTAAAAATAACAAACTTTTTATGCAAACTTTCGATTCCTAATTCACCCTCTTAGGGGTAAAAATCCCAAAATAGCTGATATACGTGTTCATTTATTATTAACAAAAAATAGGTATATGAGATTTGGTTCTTCTTACTTTAAAAATGACGAACTTCCCATAGAAACTTTCAACCCCTAAATAAACATTTTAGTAGTATTTTTTTTTTAAATTCCGTTGTACCTGTACATTTATTGCTAATCAGAAACAAATATATAAAATTTCGTGCTTCTTACTTTCAAGCTGACAGAGTTACATACAACCGTTTATACCTTATTTTACCCTCTTAGGGGTGGAATTTTGAAAAATCCTTTGTTAGTGGATCTCTACAACAAAAAAGGCATCAGCTACAAAAATTTCAAGTTTGCAGCCCCAACGGTTTAGGCTCTGCGTTGATCGTCAGTCAGTCGGTACAAGCAATTATAATAGATGAATTAGACTTTTGAAATTTGCTCGCATCAGTGACATCTATTCATCAACTAGATTCTGGAAAATAATTTTCAAACGACATCAAAGATTTTCTTAAAATATTCCTAAAAAAAACTAAATCAACATCTATAGACGTTTGGAAGATATACCAGAAACAGACATACATATACACCTTATAACACCCTTTTGTATGCGCCGGGGGTTCAAGCGTTATAGAGCTTCACAAATGGAGCGATAACACTATATAAACTTTGTATTATATAAAGTACTCGTTTTATCTTAAAACTCCTTGTGAGTGAATGTATTTATTTTACATCAAACTGATCCCATAGAAGTTTTATGCTTTGTTAACTTTGACCCGATGATGAAACAACGAGATTATCTTGACGCCTGAAGAAAATTTGATTCTTTTTAAGTTAATTTAAGGACAAAGGCCTTTGGGATCCTTTGCCATTGTACATAGTTTACAAAACCTACCCTTTTTTGTACTTAAAAACATTTCATTGCAATTGTATTTACGGTATGCAGTGTGTTCATATCTACTAGTTATATAGCCAAGGCCAGATAAAGGTCGAAGGCACTGCCTTTAAAATAATCAGCCACATCTAGCTAGGCTTGAAGCGACGCCTATATATTTGGGAATAACAAGATTAGATTGAAGAACTTAAGTGAATTTATTTATTCAAAAGTAGTCGGATAGCAAACAGCCAGTGGGAGCAACCATTTTCATGAGTTTTTTATAAACCAACTACCTGATCGAGTTTCTCACGGTTCCAATTTACTAATGAACGAAATCGTAAGGTTACCAAAGTGGTTTTTAGAACTACAACTCTCTTGTATTTATTTCAATTTTTTTTCAAGGTTCAACCAGTGTAGTCCATACAAATCGATTTAAGTACAAAATATAGCTTTTTTTTATTTTGGGAAATAATGCAAACAGGGTAACTTGTAAAACCACTGAAAGAATGCGGGTTTATTAAGTGGGTGAGGGCCCCACACTATCCTGTTCGTTGCCCCAAACGACGGGGTGTGCGGTTAGGAACATTTCTTCCCGCCTTAACAAAAAAAAAGTATAACTTGTATAGATAGAGATTATATAAGTAAATAAAGTAGGCAGACCAAGCAAAAACGTCACGCCGTCTTTAGAGAGAGATGTGATTTAATTTGGTATAGTTGCTCATTTTGAGAATGCATGTCATTGCTCATTAATTAATTATTAATTAAATATAATTATATATTTTTTTTTAGAAAAATAAATGCATGCTTCATTAAAAAGAGGCACGTATACCAAACCACTGAAGTAATGTCTTCCAGTGGTCCGCCAGTACAGGTGGAGAGACAGCACATGGCGGGTTTACTTAGTGGGTGAGAGTTGCCCTGGACGACGGGGTGTAAATTTAGTCATATTTTTTCCCGCATTAACACAAAAGAAAAAAAAACGTACCTATACCAAAAATGTAAATAATTATTTCTCTTTCTATTAACGATTACACTTTCCCAAAAGTTTAATTTATGACTCACCTACTATCTCTACAATAAGTATAATTATGTAACCCAAACATTACCACAGTTTTTCATATTTATAATGATTTTATCAAAATGAGTTTAACCGTCAAACGTTTACGTCGTATTGGTCGCAGTTGTGTCTACGACAAGGCCTTAATGCACGTTAATGGAACCAATTTGGCGTGTTTCACTAAACTACAACCGAGGAGAGAAGCTAACAGCTTCTGCGTTCAGCTGAGGACCGACACTAATTTGTTTTTATGAAGGGAAGCTTGATTACTTGTTTTATGCGAAGTTATGAGTTTGTGGCATATTAGCAGCTTGATTAGAAATCTTAGTTTCATATAGATAACGGTATTAGTTGCGATATTGAACGAATGTGTTACTTTATTTTAGCGTGTTACGTTAATGTAACTTTGAACATATAAAGTAAACATAAAAGACTGGTGGATCTATACAATTTTTAAGCAATAACGAATTATTGATTTACTGTCGTTATTTGTCTTGATAATTTGATAAGGTTTTCAACATACTATCGTGTGTTCTATCTAAAGTTTATTATTATATTGTTCAATAAGAAAATTAAATATATATTGTGTGTATGAAAGACGTTCATGTTCCCAACAGTATCTATTAAGATTTTTGCTTTATTTCCCAAAGCTAGATAAGTGCGTATTGTAAAAACCTTAACATTGTGCCTTATGATAGAAGTAGTTTTTAAACCACGTGTGTGGCATTGTTAATTACCGTAGCCTATAGGCGCTAGCAACACCAGAGGTATCACTCGCACGTCGCCATCTCCAAGGAAAGGTATAGTGGTGGATAGTGGATATATTAAGGAAAAGATAGGTAGGATACTAAGGAGAGGATAGGAAGGATAATAAAGAGGGGATATGGAGGGGGTTGGAACTTGGGCCAGAAGTCATAAATATGTATATAGGTAAACAAAGCACAGCTGCAGTGTAACAAAATAACATTGTCAGGTATTCTCTTCCTACCACTGAAGTGGTAACGTCACATGTTCCAGTGGTCACACAGCGGGTTTCTTTAGTGGGGGAGGGCTCCCCCAGTGTAAAACAACGGTGAATGAGAGCGTTAGAGGCCCAAACACCTTCTCTATCCTCACCTTACCTCACATCATATCCCTTTCCTAGGAAATGGCGACGCGCGAGTAATGCCTCTGGTGTTGCTAGCGTCTATAGGCTACGGTAACCGGTAGCCGTAACAGTGTGTGCAATAATCGGGACAAAAAGGATTTTTTTTTGAATATGTAAATGTTTAGATATTTTTATATATATTTTTAGCATTTGACATGCCAAAGCATCTGGACGGTATCCAGGAGATGCAGGTTCGAATCCTACTCGTGACTGTTATTTTCGATTTCACATTTTTCACTTTGTGTTTAATGTATGTAAATATTACTACTGCCTTTGCCCGCCGGCTTCGCCGCAGCCAAAAGCTAGTTTTTACGTATCTCAGGTTCCCGATATAGTAGCGGGATAAAATGTACACCAGTTTTTAAGCCTAATCAAGAGTTATCAAACAAAAAAAAAGGTGCATCAAAATCCGTTTAGTAATTTTTGCGTGATGCGCGAACAAACAAACAGATAAACAGACAAAAATCTAAAAAAAACGTTTTGTGTTTAGACACGTCTATGTAGCCTAATAAAGTCATTTTTTCTCAAATATATTAAATGTACAGACACAGCTCTGTTACAGCTTTATAATAGTATAGATAAAAAAATATTGTGTCTATACATTGAGATAAAAACTATCCCATCGCTCAAGTTGAATCAAACTGCACACAGTGTGAAAAATTTCATTTAAATTGGTTCATTAGTTTAGGAGTTCATCGCGAACAAAGAACGCGATACAAATTATATAGGTACCTATTTAGAATAATAACGCTGGTACCTATGTAAAGATATCGTCCCCGTGTTTAATGTCACGGACAATGTTTATAATCTTTACTTTTATAAAGCTGTAACAGAGCTATGTGTGTATATTTACGATATTTAAGAAAAAAATAATGTGTTAGGCTATTTAGGCGTCTGTAATAAAAATCTTTTTTTTTACCATTTTTGTGTGTTAAATATATCGGGAACCTGAGATATAACCTAAAAACCAGCTTTACTTTAACCAGCTAAGTAGTAGTTAAATAAAGGCTTATTTTTAAACATTTGCTGAGGTTAACTAACGATAATATATATTGTTATTTAAGATAGTTTTATCCATTGTTATTAGAATAATGTCAACAATCAAAATCTTCGTTTCTCAATCAAAATTCGAAGTATTAGTGGATGCTGGTGGTCCAAACCGACTAGGGTAAGATAATTCAGTGAAGCAAAAACACTAAACGTTCAAGGATCCTCGTATAAGGGTAAAACTGTGATTTTATTGCATTGAAAACGAATGAAGAAATCACTAAATTTGAGAAGATTGGTATCACTGTAGCGTAGCAACGAGACTTATATTGAGGGGCAGGAAATATAATTTCCTCATCTTCTTGTCGTATACTCGTTTACTTTACAGAATAGAGGGAGAAAAAGAGGTTACAAGAAGGTAACAGCTCGGTGTGGTGTCGATTACACCACTTATAATTCAAGAACAGCTGGACCCATTTTTATGATCTTTTATTTGTAGGATTGGATTCCACCCAGAACTCCAGCAGAATAACAATTGAGACAAAGGAAATAATTTTGTAGAAAAAGATATATGGGAAAAATTATTTTGTAGAAAATTATTTTTTCCATATATTTCAGCTTTTTGTTGAAACAAAATTTATTGATATCGAGGCAGTACAACATTCGCCGCGCTAGTTATTATATTATAGTAGAATACTAAGTATTGTTATCGTTATTTTGCAATAAATAAAGGAAACAATCAGTATAAAAACTATCCTATAGTTTAAGTTTTAACAAATTGTACCTTTGGAAAAAAAAAGAAAACCTAATAAATAGTTTTGGAGTTTATCGCTCACCAGCATCGTGACATGTGAATTGTATATAGGTATAAGATTTATAAATCTATGCCTGGTGTAGTTGTAACCATGTAAACGCAGATTTGGAGCGGTCCTTGAGAAACTGCTGATAAAGCTTCGACTTTATCCTAAGTTATAACGGGGAAATTTATAGGATACGGGCTTGTTCGTACTTGCGATGTGTGGTAACACGTCACTTCATAAAAAGATAAGATCTTGCCAGAAATTTTCTTGGACGACAACTGCGAGTAAAATAAGAGGGTGAATTTATAAGAGGAAATTGAGGACAGCATTTCAAGCAAAATTTTTGAAGAAAATTGGGTGTCAAAGTTGTAGGCTGCTTTTAGCGCGTGACGTAAAAGCTTGTCGCTCGAAATTATAAGATTTAAATTTAGTACACATTTATATTAAGTTAACATTGCATTAAAGAATACCTACCTATAAAATGTGTTTGCGTGGTAGTGATTTATTACTTACAATGGTAATCGTGCCTTTTAATGTCATTTTATTGTGGAAATTCTATACTAAAAGTGTGTCATTAAAGTAAGTATTAATTTTGAGTACAACGATTATTAAATTAAAGTCAGTGTCCGTGTGGTGACGGACTAAGAATACAAGTGTCACCATCCCATCTTTTCCCGCGGGTATCGTACAAGGCGACTAACGGAAGTAAGCAATTATCACTCATTGCGTTACTGGTGGTAGGGCTGGGTACCAAGTGAGAGTCACTTGCTATCGGGCCCGAACGGGTCGGTAACACCGTCTCCTGTGGGAGCGGTCATGAACCACGTCAGTGTGTTTTGGCTGTAGCAGAAGATAGCCGTTTATTCATTTCATATCTGAGAATTGAAATGGTTCGCAGTGGCTTGACAATCTCTCGGTATAACTATACATGGACTCATGAGCAACGGTTACCACTTACCATCAGGTAGGCCGAGGCTAGACTGCCCTCATCCGCAATAAAAAAAATAAAAAAATTTGAAAAACAACAAATGTATTATTTACTATAGTTAATCCATGGTCAACCCTGATAAGTTTATAGGAATAACCAAAAACGTACAATGAATGATGGATCCATTTGGATTTCAGGGTAAGAGATGTTTTGTTTTTATTTTTGACAGTTATGTAGGTAACTACGCCATCTGAAAACCGGTTACCGTATCATTTCATACATTCTGGGATATGAAAGGCTTTTTCAATGGGCCATAATGTTTTACGGATTGTTGTTCTCTACAGAATATATTTCAAGTGAAAAATAAACGAGCGAGGTTTTGCCCGTAAATCAAAAATCCATTTGGAATCACTATAGGAAAGGTGTACCTACGGTGTATTCATCATGATAGTCATACGGTCGTCTGTTAAATAAATTGAGTTAGGCTGGGTTGAGTCCGCCATTCATGCTGCGAGAAGCAAGGTTCTACACTACTTTAAAAAATTAACCTTTTATCATCTTCTATATAAAAAAAATTAATTGCTGTTCGTTAGTCTCGCTAAAACTCAGAACTGGCTTGACCGATTTGAACAATTGCTTTTGTGTTGTGTTCGCTTTAATACAGGGGTGGTTTAAACGTAAAGAAAAAAAGGGGAACTCTTTAAATAAAGGAGAAATATTGAAAATATCCGTATTGGTAACTTTGTATGGGTATTTCGTGCATCATTGGGTATTTCGCTAACAGTCGAAAATAACAGCTACTGTCATTCTTGCTAATACAAACCTTAAACTATGCAGATTGATTAGGATTAATAATATCGCTAATAAAATAATCTGCAGGTGATACGAATTTCAGCGGGTCATCTAGTATGGATATATAAAATCAATGATACTGAAAAAAAAATTGTACCTATCCGTATCTATTTGTTTACAGGTATCATTCATTAATAATAATAAAATACCATTTATTGGTTTTAGTACATAGTATTTTTTGGTTTATATAAAATCCACCATTTTATTAGGTTTCTTTTACAAAATAGTTCCGTATAACGTTCGCGCTATTGAATGCTAAAGACGACGTTACGTGTTGTGGCGTTAATGCGAGTTTTTTTTAGATACAGATATGTTATTTTGTATGTCAGAGGCGTTCGGGAGCCGATATCCGGCGGAACCGGTAGGTGTCACACGTCTATAGTATGATTGCGTCAGGAACATAGATATAGTATAACGTATAGATCACCTGACAGCTCGATTACGCGTAACCAATTTTGATTTGTCAATGTGTGCGTTGGATAGTGATGTAAGTTTTAAGAGTTAGACTGACTATCGATAAAATGATAAAACAAATTAGTTTCTTTAATGAACTCGCTCACTCAAATAATCATATTCAACTAATGAAACAAAATAGACATAATAAATAAAAGCAAACATAATTAATTCGTTTTTATTTATTTCACCACCGTTGCCGTGTGGGGCCGGCTTTAGAATTGTCCCACCCCTCTCTACCTACGGGAGTCGTAAGAGCTGACTAAGGGAATACCGGGGGAGTGGGCAGCAGCACTCTCTCGACAACATCCACTGCGATCGCCAACCCGCCTGCCAAGCGTGGCGATTACGGCATTATCTCCCATGACGGAACCACTCTTTGTGGCGTTTTCTTGGGGAGACCTATGTCCAGCAGTTGACTTTGAAAGGCTGATGGATGGATGGGATATTTATTTCACCAGCAACGTCAGTCAACGATATTTAGTATACATTTTATAAGGGAATTATACACTCAGCTTTTAGCAACATAAACCTACTTATATCTAATTTTTAAATTAACTAAATCGACTTGACTGACAATATCTGCTGTAGAACTTTTATTGCATTTTTTCCATTAATGTGTTAGGAGAAAATGTTCCAAACAGTTAGGATAAATATCGACAATATACCTTGTCGATAAAGTCAAGCCCTAGTGTATAAGTACCTAAAAACTTTTCTACTAAAATCTTGCAAATATGTAACAATGCGACATATTTCTATGTAAAACAGTAACAATGAAATTGAAATTAATTTGTAACTGAAACAGAAAATATCAGTAATTATGACCTAAAATAAAAGCATTTAAGTTGTGATAACATCCTGAGAACTTACCTGTGAAACATGCAATTATCAGGATTGTTTGCATAATTTACATCACAGGCACTCCCGGAACAAACAACCATTGTGTATAATAGTTATAATCAAATAATAAACAAGATTTATAACACAAATAAATCAAAAACCGCGAAGCTAATTTTAAGCTAGAAGACTGTAGAATACCTGTCATTGAAATGGGTTACAATGACATTAGATTTGCTTTCCTCTTCCATCTTGCTATGTTGCCGTATAAGATTTTCTTCTCGCTCACACGCTTTGGTGATCTATACGTTACTATATTTATAGTCAGGAAGATGTCTCACGACATTTCTTCCAGAAAAACATTTTGTTAAATCATCATATATGGCGGAGTGGTTTAAATACCGAATTTCTGTGCTAACCGTTGTGAGTTTAATATATAGGGAAATTATTTGTGTTATCCTCAAATAGGTGTTCCGAGTCTGGGTGAGCTCTGTGTCTGTCAATTTTTGTATCGCCGGGGGATTAAAAAGTAAAAGGTAATCTATATAATATAAAAATCATTTGCTGCGGTTCGTTACTTTCGTTAAAACTCAAGACTGGCTTGACTGATTTTAATAATTGTTTTTTTTTGTTTCGTTCGCTCTAATCTAAATAATAAACCACAGGAGTGATTTAAAAGTAAACAAAAGGGAAACCCTATAAATAAAGTACAAAAAAAAAATCAATATTGGTAACTTTGTTTCAGTATTTGAAAGAAAGAAAGAAAATATTTATTGCAACGAATTATTAAAATAATATACCTACATATAAATAAACTTAGAAAAAATTAACATTCGTTACAAAACGACCCCAACTCAGCAAAAAAGCAGGTTAAAAGACCTCCTGCGCTGGTCTTCCGTTGGGGCGTCTTAGTGATGGCACGGACGTTGACATGCAAAAAAAATATAATAAAAAATAACAAACAAACCCAGATAACTAACCTAAACAAAGTTGACTGTGCTATGGCTACTACTACTATTTGGCTAACATTCTACAAAATTGCAGCTTCTTTCTAATTCATTTGCATTACAACTAGTCTATTGAAAAGTTCCATTTAATTTAATTAGAACAAACATAGAATCACGCCTGTATTCCCCGAAGGAGTAGGCAGAGGTGTATTACACACCCACGACTCGCCAGCTATGTTTAAGTCCCACGTAATAGGGGGCGAGCCTATAGACGTCTACCGGGCACATTTCCAAACTCCGGGCTGCTACTGAGAATTATTCTTGTTAACATTGCCCGCTCAAAAAGCTCAATAACATTGCCCGATCCGGGAATCGAACCCGAGACCTCATGATTAGCAGTCGCATACACTACCGCTACACCACCGAGGCAGTTAGAGGACGCAATTTTATTTTTTTTATGTGTAGGGGAGGTTGTTGTAAGTTAAAGTTTGTGGGGTCGCCACCCTTGTCCTCCGGCCACCATCTTGGAAAAAAGGGTGCAATGGGTTTTCGCACTGTATCTACGAGATGAACAAATTTTCTTTTGGGGGCCATAACTTTTTTCCTGGTTATTTTACAATTAATGTATTATCAATAAACTTTTATTGTAAAATAACCGGGAAAAAAGTCCTGGATGACCGGTATTTTTTTCTTCTGGTTTTGGGACCGCCCGATTTCCCACCTAAGTTATTACAACGTTGTAGATGGCGGCGAAATTTACTATCGTATTCTAATAATATTGTAGTAGTTTTTCATTACCTAAAAACCCGTATAAAACGACGTTTTATAGCTAGATCGATTAATATTCCCTAGAGGTTTCTTACAAATGAAACAATCACTCATGATGCGCGCTTAAAGAAATTCAAAATGCTTATGACAAAATTAAAAATGATTCCCCACAAAACTTAATTGTACCTATCAAACTCAAAATACTTTTCACAATTTTCAATACAATTCTCTGCACGTGGCGAAATATGTAGCACAAGTGAAAGTAGAAGGGGAAGAAACAGCTGTACCTCCTAGGCCAAATTATAATAATAACAGCAATAGCAGGCAGATGTTCATTTGTCCCCAAGCAGAAACTTTTTCTACCTGCTTAGGATTCTCGTAAATTTACACTGATGAATGATTAGAAATGATTGTAAAAACCAATGATATTTTAAGTTTTGTGGTAGGGAAAAGGGTCGATAATAAATTAATAATAACATAGGACACAAAGTGAAAAATGTGAAATCTAAAATAACAGTCACGAGCAGGTGTTATTTTCGATTTCACATTTTTCACTTTGTGTTTAATGTATAGTGCTAAGCATGTCAAATGCTAAAAATATATATCTAAATAGTAACATGAATTTTAAGAAAATGATAAATTATATGAATAAAAATATATTTATTATAAGAAATTAAGCCTAATGGTTCATTTTTATCGTATTCTTATGAATATCCAAGATTCCGGTCAACTTCGGAGCGCTGTAAAACTCAGATAAATTAATTAAATTAAACAAATTTGTAGTGGAAACTATTCATTGAACAACCCTCTATAAGATGGATTCTGATGTCAGTTTAATGTAAAATGGAAAAAAGTTATAACCCCCAAAAGAAAATTTGTTCAAACATTTTCAGTTATTTTTTTTACGATAAGTATAGGAAAAAGTTGTGGACAATTTAATTTGCTACAAATAATATCTTATAAAATTTTCTGTAGGGTTGCTAGCTTACGAGATACAGTGCAAAAACCCTGTGCAACCCTTTTTCCAAGATGGCGGCCGGGGGACAAGGTTGGCAACCCCATAAACTTGAACTTAAGCTTATACCAAACCCCCTACACATCAAAAAAAATAAAAAGCTGCTACCTCTGAAAAACGCACGCTATGGTCTAAAAAATTTAACATTTCAATGGACTAAACATTATAAGCAAGTTTTATTTAATAACCTGTCAAAATCCAAATCTTAGACGATGCAGATTGATTAGGATTAATAATCGCTGATAAAATAAATTTTAGGTGATAAGTGCCGGGCCATCTAATATTATAATAAATAACAATTATTGATATGAATATCATCATATAGATAAGGGTATTGAGTTGAGTAAGTTATACTGAATACATGGCGGTTCATATCGTGATATTTGCTTTAGTTTATTCGTTCAGTGATATTTCTGCCGTTCAATATGGTGTGTAAAGGGTATGGCGCATAGGTATTAAAGTGAATGACAGTACGAATTACAGCTGCCATATTGCACCTACGAAGAAGAAACATATTCTTATTAAGTCATTGGCAAGCACTGAAACCGAGTAGCCATTGTTTAAAAAGAAAAAAAAGAACGTTTTTCCTGACCTTCAATCTATTTCATAGAATAACTTTGTCAATCAAATGTTTATAAGATAGCCAAGTTAACCTATTGCCTACTTATATATAAGTAGGCAATAGGTCTAAATTGGGTAATATAGAAACTTTGGTTCGTTTGGCATCAGATGTATGACCAGTGCGATACCTTTTTGTTAACACCTAACTCCACCGTGCTTCAAAAAGCACGTCAAGCAATTCATCCTGACTGTAAAATTAGGTACATTACAGCAGACGATGAAGTTTCTCCGAATCCTTAATAAATATTGAACTTCTGAGGATCTTGTACTGAGGTCGCCAGTTGTCACCATTGGGATCTGGAGGGCAGACAGGCAATCGTTCCGTGCAATACTGGTGATAAGCTAAAACCAAATAGGTAGATGGGAAGTCAACGCTTGTTGGGGTATTCCCTCAGTCCCCACATGGCCAATTATATACTTTCAATTTATAATGGACCTGTATATTTCAAACACTGTAAAGACATTATTTTCCTCAATAATACAATTATACGAAAACATACCTCACATCAGAAGAAAATGTAATGACAACAGCATAATTTATTTACATGTCGGAGCAAGAATGTTACAATACGCTCATTCAACCTGATACCTATGTAATATTCTGTGTTGAATATTTGCGGCTGGCAATTATGAGACCGCACAATGTCGCCATCATTCGTTGGCTTATCGTGAGAGAGCACGCGGGGTATAAATGTGAATTTGTATGTATTACTGTTATTGTTCGAATGTGTACTTTAAAGTTATGGTAAAGTATATTTTTACTATGATATATAATATTAACTTATTATATTCTACCCGCTACAATCTGGGTAAACTTCAAAGAGATTTAAAAAATATGTGGCTATTTCCTGACTGGCTTATAAGGTGTACAAGAGCTGACATTGATGTTGGGCCAGCGTGGTCGATAAGGAGCTCAATCCTCTCCTTACGAGGTATTATTTGCCCTAGCCGTGAGACGGTAATAGTCGCTCATAAAGAAAACAACTATTATAATAAAATAACTATTATAACAAAATACAAAATTTTGCTCCGACCATAATGAAAGGAGAAATGAGGAGAGGTGTTAGTTAAGTGAAGAGTGATCCTTTTCAAAATCTTTTAAATAAACACTTAGAAATTATCTCTGCCCATCGATTTCTTACTAACTAAACTCTCTTGTACGCGGAGCCTTTATTTATACAGTCTTCCGTATTTATACTTGAAACTTCCAATCAACATAGATACTTGACCCAAAAAAGCTAAAAGCATACATATAGTAGGGTGAAAGACAATGTCCAATCCCTTATAGTGCGGGCTTAGGGACGGGTAAAGATCTTCCATTCATCCTTTAGTAATCTTCGGATCTATCTCCGATATATTGGTCTATATATTCCTTACATGCAATATCAATTTCCGAAGATAAAATCTAAAGTTTATGAATTGTAAGGTCTCCGTGTTTATTTAGGTGAAAACCTACGTTAACTGAGTTTATTTACTAAAGTATAGCCTTGAAAGAGATGAAAATATTTTGTTGATATATTCTTTGGGGAAATTTCTTATTGGCTGCGTTAATTGATCTGCTACACAGCGTTTTTTTGAGTTGAATTAATATTAGAAAATAAGAGGGGGCAACTTTGGGCGAATAATGGTTGATACAACAAATACCTGAGTGCTGAGTGCTTTATTGTTCACGAGTAAACCGATCAACAATGACGTAAGAGAGCGAGTAGGTATGAAAGAGAGTATTGGTGTAAAGATGCGAAAGGGAATGCTCCGATGGTTCGGACATGTGGAAAGAATGCCGGACGAGCGACTGGCTAAGAAGATATACAATGCGAAAGTGGAAGGATGTAGGTACAGGGGGAGACCAAGACTTACCTACCTAGACCAAATTGGTCATGTATTGAAGGAAGGTGGAGTCAGGAGTCTCCGAAACCGGCGAGCGTGTATGAAGAGAGTTATGAATGTTGAGGAAGCGAGAGATGTATGCAAGAATAAAGCCTCTTGGCACTTTATTCTCTCTGCCTACCACGCAAGGGAAATGGCGTGATGATAAGTAGTAGTAATGTTGATACTAAATAGGTTTGTATGGAAACCATGTGCCCGCATTGCCTCTTACCAAATAATTAACGCAATTTGGGAAATTGATTCGTGATATACCGGAAGGATGCTTATACCCGTTATACATGTAGTTCTGCATCGGGTAAATGTGTTAATATTGATTTAACGAAGCTAAACCCATCTGCGGGCTCCACCACACATGCTACCGCAAGTATTCAGTGTTGCCAGCAATATTTTGATATAGAAAAGAAATCTATTTGGAATTTCGAAACTAGTAATAATACTTATAAAAACAATATTCTATAGGTTTTAAAATTAAAATATGACTATCAATTATATTTAGTAATTAAAATACATTGCATTCTTAAGCTTTCATAATTAAAATTTTGAATATCGTATAAGCTACATGTAAATTGTAATAAAATGTATATAAATATCATAAGACTTGTGATTAACTGATACGAATTTAATTAATTAAATATGACGGAAGTGCTAAGTACTTACTAAAGTGAAGTAATTAGCTGAAGTTAATAATTGTGACAACACTTGCTGAAATATGAATTGACGTTTAACCGAGGGCCAGATGAATGGGTGCCCACTGAAGGAATGTAATATGTTTCTGGTTGCCCGCCAATAAAGGCGGAGTGACGACACGAAAATTTATTCCCGCCTTAACAAAAAAAGGTAGATGGGTTAAACTAATGCAGTTTGAAAGTGACTGTGATAGGCACGGTTGGACCACATGGTCTCGAAATCACTGCGTCTAAAATCTGTCTGCACCGTGTTTATTGTTGAAAATCTCTTAAAGTACCTGAAAACTAGAACGTTGTGATTAGTTTAATTTTATTTTGAAGTTTTACAGGTAACTGACCAACTTGGTAGAGCCATCTTTATTTTGAGATAGATACATATGGACTGAATTTTTACGAAATAAAAGCACTGGTAAAATAGGAAAAGCGTTTTAATCTAAAGAGTTGGCAACACTGTTACCATATGAGTGTGGGCTATAGTCTGTGATATATCCGCAGGATTGTTTGTTTGTAGCTCATGTTTGCTATTCTATTTATGTTCGGACACGCGCTTTTGTTATTCTGTGAGTACAATAAAGTAATACTGATTGTAAATCTTTGGAGGTGTAGAATCATAATTATGCTGCATACCTATTGCTTAGCTCATTGATAGTAGAAATTGGTGGTGTTTCTAAAACCCATAAAGCTAAAATTTATTAAAAGTTTATTTGAAAATATTATTTGTTTTAAATTACCAATTATATACTGACCTCCACCCATGGGATTCGTAAGAGCCGACTGAGGAGATACCGGAGGGTGTGGGCAGTAGCACTCCCTCGAGTATTAACAACATCCACTGCGATCGCCAACCCACCTGCCAAGCGTGACGATTACGGCCCTATACCCCCAATTTGGGGAAGGCTATGTCCAGCAGTGGACGTCGATAGGCTGATGGATGGAGAAGAAGGTTGTGAACATGTGACTAAAGGAGACTAGGAAAAGGTTGTGAATAGAACTATTAAATTAATAAGGGAAGATTATGAAAGAGATGTGGAAATAGATAATATTTTAGAAAACGAACTTATATAATTAATGTACGTGATGACAGTGAAAATAGCAGTATGGACGAATCTCATTAAATATGGCCTTTTGTGGCATCTTTTTTGGTCTCTTTTTGTATTAATTTGTTTCTTGTGTGCATATAAAGTATGTTATTATCCCCCATGACGGGACCGCTTGTTGTGGTGTTCTCTTGGGGAGGCCTGTGTCCGGCAGTGGACGTTGAAAGGCTGATTGATGGATGGATGGATATAAAGTATGTACATTAATTTTCATTCCAATATTCAGTTCGTTCAAATATATTAAGTAAACATTTATATTTTTTTTATTAAACCTTTTTAATCAGGTACTACTTGCAATAAAAACTTATAGATTTGATTAAATTTTTTTCGAGAATAAATTGACATTTCACATCACTATACTATATCAAAACGGCCATCATAGCGTGCCCTAACTATAATTCTAATAAAGATAAAGCAAGTAATTCCCAAGCTGAGCCGAACAACTAACTGTTGCAAAATATTTGTTTAAAAACTTCATAAAATTAACTCATAAAGGAAAAAAGTATTTATGCGATTGCGAGTTAACGTAATTGCCTACAGTGGCTATAATTATTACTTTAAGCCTTTCATGTCTAATTTTTACTGCGTATTAATATTATTGCTGTTCTTTTTGAGAACATTGTAAAAGAGCTTATTAATTTTGTTTTACTTTGTTCGATTTACACATATGTATTCCCTTATAACTACTTGTTTTCACTTGAAATAGGTTTTTATACTTGTTAAGAGAAAGTCGACTATTTCCTCTCCCTAATCACTACAGTCGCAACACTAATGCGGGATACACTACGTCTTGTCTATGTAAGACTTTCACTTTGCAAACCTCGCTCGAAGACACGACAATTCTGTATGTTGAAAGTTTTTCTATCTTTTTAACTAACCTGGGACAAATAATGTGAGTGCATATTGAACTAACTAACCCACAAACAATACTTAATATTTGCTTAACATTTGGTGAAAACTTTGAACGAGTCATGTCATCACTCTATATTATTTTTAAAAAATTGCATTATTTTCTATTGGTATAAATACTTAACTTGTTTTATCGTGTAAAGTCGCCACCACATTACTGAGGCATCAGTCATGCCACTTAACCCGACTATGACTAATTTTATATTACTTTGAATTTGACTGCGTATTGTTTAATGACACATACCAATTTCATGAAATAAGTGTCTCTAGTAAAATGACTACAGTCAATAGACAGTCTATATTAATACATACAAAATTCAACATTATCGATTGAAAACAACAGTCGCATACGCAGGAAAGCTGCTTTACGTTGTCAAGAGATTTAAAAAAAATAAGAGATTAATTACATATTTAGATATTTTTATATATATTTTTAGCATTTGACATGCTTAACACTATACATTAAACACAAAGTGAAAAATGTAAAATCGAAAATAACAGTCAGGAGCAGGATTTGAACCTGCATCTTCTGGATACCGTCCAGATGCTTTACCAATTCAGCCACCTTGACAATTGCTCCTGACTGCTAATTTCGATAACACATCATACTTAACGTCTTTGGGTGACACCTGCGCCATCTGTCGGAAGTATTTTAATACATTATACCGACCAGGTAAACTTAATTTTACAATTAAGATTTTTACCTAATAATGACGCAAACCCTATAAATATTTAGATATTTTTATGTATATTTTTAGCATTTGACATGCTTAGCACTATACATTAAACACAAAGTGAAAAATGTGAAATCGAAAATAACAGTCAGGAGCAGGATTTGAACCTGCATCTCCTGGATACCGTCCAGATGCTTTGCCAATTCAGCCATCCTGACAATTGCTCCTGACTGCTAATTTCGATAACACATCATACTTAACATCTTTGGGTGACGCCTGCGCCATCTGTCGGAAGTATTTTCATACATTATACCGACCAGGTAAACTTAATTTTACAATTAAGATTTTTACCTAATAATGACGCAAACCCTATAAATACCCTATAGTTTTTACACGTTTTCACAATACAGTAAAGACATATTAACGTCTAGTCGGTCGACCAAACGAGACTAGCGCGTGATTGTTTTAAGTACGCAGCTAGATGAGCTACGCATAACCGCGCTACGAAGCTACTTGCTACGTGATACGTAGCAAGTATAGTCTGTCGATGAATTTGGATGTCATATTCCAGTAGTACATTGTACAAAGCATAGCGGCATCGCTATTTACTGTCGCACTCGGTTTTTCACGATTTTGACAAATGCGAAATACGGCATAACATTAACGAGGGTCACGCAGTTTGTAAACTGGTATCACAATAATAAAAGTTATTGAGTAATTAAAACGGGCAGTAGTGATGATGATTTTGATGTGAGCAGGCAAAGTCAGGTGATTTGTCTGTCTTTTCGTATACTAATTGTTACTAAATTGACATCATCCTCTCCCAGTCTTTACTACGTATTAATATAAAAAAAAACTTTAGCTCAAATATCAAGATTTGTCAGTGGTAAGCTACACTTTTGACTGTGTTACCAAGTTGAGTTTTAAAAGTCCTTACAATTTTTACGTGTAAACACATTTACCCTACATACTATAATTATGTTTACTATTGGCTCGTTCTTACATCTCAGGTGGACTTTCGTAACTTTTTATTTTAATGCTTACGGTGGCAGAGGAGCATCGGCCCACGTTATGGTAAATGTTAACTCAACAATGAGCTCACCATTTCATTTCAGAGATGGGAAATGCTTGAATTTCTATACTGTTTAATTATTAATTGAATAAAAAATAATGCCTTGCATATAATACTTTCCGATATTTACGCGAATGTTACACATTTTGAAATAAAACTACGTTTACGGATTCTATCGAGTTTACTTGATTTTCTACTATCCCGACGTTTCGAATACTTTACAGCATTCATGATCACGGGTGGACATATCAGCCTTGGACATCTACCATCTAAGTCCACCCGTGATCATGAATGCTGTAAAGTATTCGAAACGTAGAAAATCAAGTAAACGCGATAGAATCCGTAAACGTAGTTTTATTTCAAAATGCCTTGCATAGTTTAATGTTTAATAGAAAATATTATTTCGAATTTTTATTAATGCAAGGGATAAAATCACAAATGTGTTAAATAGAAATGGATAATAAAATATCAGAAGTAATTCACTTACCAGCAACAGGCTCCAGTAGCCCTTCAGGATCAGCAGCCTCGTCAGCAGCAGCAACGGTTAGTGCCACTGCCACTGTCACCCACCACGTGGGGCTCATTTTACCTGGTAAATAAAGATATCGATAAAAAGCAAACGCAATAGACAATGGAAGCTTATATTGGGATTTTTTTAAATAAAAAATAATCTTAAATGTTTTACTTTATACTTATTTTTGCACTGACTTTGCCTCTGACAACGTCTGCGTGAACTTTAAAATTCAAATCCATTGAGTCGATTAGGCATCCAACAGGAATTCTTTATCACGATCCTTACAAAAATTATAAATACGAAAGTGAGTTTGTTTGAACATTTTGATATGATCGTTAAGACAATGTGATGAGGAAATTGGGTATGACCGCAAGGTAGTACGGTAGCTCAGTGGATTAGAGCACTTCCCCGGATAGGAAGGGACGCAGATTCGATTCCCACTCGTACTAAAGCTCTCTTTCTCCTCATTCACAAATAATAATTTGTACTCTGAGTTTATTTGTTTATTTATTTGTAACTCTTTCACGCCATAGCTACTGAAACAATCATCCTGAATATAATCTATAGCCCAGAAAAGGAATGAGGCTACTTTTTATCCTGTAAAAATGAAAGGTTCCCGTGAGATAGCCATCCTTACATAGAGATAATTAATTAATGTACCGTCCACGTAGACGAAGTTGCAGACAGAATCGAATAAAAAATAAATATGTGTTTATCTACACAATTTATTTATATCCCGAATTTGGTTGAATCCGTTTAATCGAAAGGTTTTACCAGAAAATGTATGGTAGGTACTATGAATTCGTGATAAGTCTCCTGAATATCCAGTGCTCCTTATAGTAACTTTTATGTTGTTTCAAGGTGGGAAAAAATGTTCCTAACCGCACACCCCATCGTTCAGGGTAATGAACAGGGTAGTGATGGCCCTCACCCACTAAAGAAACCCGCAGTGTGCCGTCTCTCCGCCTTTATTGGCGGGCCACCAGAACCATATTACATTCCTTCAGTGGACCAAAAACTAACAACTACAAGATGTTATCCAAATCCGTTCAGCCGTTTAAGCATGATTCACGAATAAACGTCACCAAAGTTACTCTGATTCCAGTGCTGGAATTATTTGAGTGTGGCTGATCCGTGTAATTTCCTATTTTTACTAACGATTCCTAAATCTTAGATGACAAGCTGCAAAGTATTCCCGATTTGTTCTCACTGGTGGGTAAAATAGATTCATATAGCATTTTAGTCAGATGTAAACTCCAGAATTCATTCCACCGATACTATACGTAACTTCACAATCAATAAAGATATGGTAGAAATATATATTAGTCGCCTTTTATGAATGAATGTAGAATCTAAGTTCATAATTCAGTAATACAGCTACTCTGTGAGTCCGCAACACAGTTCCGTTATAAGCCAATTAATTAACAAACAAATTGTTTCTTGTTCCGTACTTCACGAGGTCTTATTGCAATGTGTTTTCAGTTACTCCGACAGCTCAAGTAATACTTTGTATCTTTGGTGTTGAGAACTTACGATCAAACTTTATTATTTCACATGGTTAGCTTTAATAATGTTACTCGCTGTGTTTATATGAATGATTTAAATTCACCAAAGTAAAGCGCTATTTCCACTGGATTACTTATCATTTTCCGTTTTAGACTAACGAATAAAATATGTACACATACAAGGGGTAAGGTCTTATGTAAGTTGTAATTATTTCATCAGTCTAATATTAATTTTTTGTAACTTTTTCAACTTATTACTGTACCGCTAATGGATATGGCTCTGGGTGAGAAGGATTGCGGTCAAGAAAATCTCTCAGGCAGGTTTCCTCATGATGTTCTGAAATAAAACATAATACATACTCTCCTAAATCTATATTTTAAAACTGTGATAGAGCTGTGTCTGTACATTTAAGATATTTGAGAAAAAAAATACTGTATTAGGTTGGTTTATGTAGGTGTGTCTAAACATAAAACATTTTTTGTCTGTTTGTTCGTTCACGCAACACGCAAAAATTAATGAACCGATTTTGATGCATTTTTTTATTTGATAGCCTTTGAGTACACTTAAAAATTGGTATATATTTTATCCCGCTTTCGGTTTCGCTTTATCGCGCTATCGGGAACCTGAGATATAACCTAAAAACTAGCTTTTGGCTGCAGCAGAGCCGCGGGCAAAGGCTCTCTATAAATTAATCTTCATTCATATTTGCTTTTTTTATACTTTTTCACACTAATGCAAAGTAATTGGACACCAAGGTCCAAATCCCCAAGCAGCCAATCCTATCCCCACTCAATCAGTGATCTTTAGATATTTTACGCTACACTATTTTTGATAGGGTGAATTCATATATTTGTCATGTAAATACGCATCACAGATGTCACTCCTTGTCACTTTTCTCTGGGATATATGTAACTCTTTTACCGCTAACCTACTTTCAAACAATCGCGAGTTGTGTAAGGGGGATGGGCTGAAAGGGAGGTCGCCCTTTGTCCCAAGATGAGTCGCTATTATACGCACCCGTGCTTCCACACAAAAAAATTAACGATGCCAGTAGCTTAATTCGTCAGTTGCTTTAATATAAGGCATTTCAAAAATTTCCTTATTATTATTATAAACAGTCAGTTGCCTATACATTGAACGTATTTGAGAACAGCTAACTGTATTAGGCTATTGAGCCGTCTCTGAACGTAATTTTTTTTTCAGAATTTTTATATCATTAACCTAGATGTTACAAAATGTTTTGGTTGTAGTTGCGGACTAAGGTTAAAGGTTGAGGAAGCGAAAGATGTGTGTCAGAATAGAGTCTTTTGGCACTCTGTTGTCTCTGCCTACTCCGAAAGAGAGATGGTGTGATGATGAGTAAGTAATACTCCCAACACAAACAGGTCTTGATGCCAACGTGAGATCTCACCAGAGCCTATGCAATAGGTAGGTATATTCTCCCACAACGCAATGAGGAGTTGGCACGCTGCACTAAATCCGTAATAATTGGGATAAGACTAAAACAGTTTGATAATTATCACTAAAACCTTAGAAACTACAATAAGTCATAGATTTAGTTTTCAAAAGTATCAAATGCTAAACCAAATAATGTTCGTTTAAAAAAAGTTGTATAAGCCGTGATTAAAACAAAAAGGCAACGTTGCAAGCTGGCGGCAACCGGGTTAAGCGAGTCCGTCCGGTTCACTGACTCAACGAAATTTTTAATTCAACAATTTTTCTGCTTTCCCGAAATCAAAAACAGACTCATGATTATTTGCGCTTACCACGATATCTTGTATTTTTTGATTGAGAAAAACAGAATAGACAGAACAAAACAGTCCAGTATAATAAAAAAACTTTTGTATCCTGTTGTAGTAGAACAAACTAATTTTACGTGTACTTTGTCTTACTTTGGTGGCATATCAGACAGGTTGGCAAAGACACTGAGGGTTCACGGTATCTATCTCGCATTTAAGCCTAACTTTTCTCTTAAAAATATTTGTAACGGTAAAGATAGTATTGATAAATGTAAAAAGTCTGGTGTATATAAATTGGAATGTCAAATATGTAGTAATGTTTATATAGGACAAACGGGCTGTAATTTTGAAATTCGTTATAAAGAACATATAGCTGCGTATAGGCATAATTACCCTGAAAAGTCACAATTTGCGAAACATTTATTAGATTGTAACCATTCATTAGATAATGGTCATACATTCAAGCCCTTGCTTATTTGTAATAAAAATATTAGACTGTCCCTTTAAGAACAATTAGAAATAATTAAAGTCAATAGTAACGTGTTGTTGAATGAACAAACCAACTGTAGTTCCCCACTACTAAACTTGTTTTCATATCGTTCGAGCGATACGTCATAACTGTCTGGTAGTGGAAGGGGCATAAAAGCAAGGTACACGAGTAAGCTTCGCTCATTTGTTGCAAAGCTTTCTTGAGAATGCCTCGTTTAGAGGCGAAACACGTGTTGAATCTGTGTTCGGATTTTTGCGGAATATTGCAATATTGTAGTTCTGAGAGTTCTACCGTATCGCATGGTTATGTCGCGTTGGTGAGTTTTTGTCATTATCGTGCATGCTACTTTGCTATTATCACATTATCCTCTATCTGTGAGAGTGCGGATTGGCAATCCTAGGTTATTCTGTCCAAAGATAACCGGGATTGACAATCCGTGGGTGAGTGGTGGTAAAATTATTTTTATAAATCGTAACTAGATATACATTTGAGGTTATACGAGTAATTAATACCTCGACCTTCAGAAGTCCTACTAGCCGTAGCTTATTGTGCAGATCGAGCTGCATGCGAGATTCTTCTATCATTACGTTGTTTATTTATTAAACTAGTGGCGTCACCCTAAATGCTTACTTGCTTATCCTAACAATTATAAAGCTGTAATATAACTATTTCTGTACTTTTAAGATATTTGAGATAAAATGTATTAGGCTAGATAGGCGTGTCTGAGCAAAACATTTTTTTTTAGATTTTTGTCCGTTTATCTGTTTACCTGTTTGTTTGTTCGCGCATCACGAAAAAGCTACTGAACGGAATTTAATGCAACTTTCTTATTTGAGAGCTCTTGAGTAGACTTCAAAACTGGTATACATTTTATCCCGTTACTATATCGGGAACCTAAGATATAACCCAAAAGCTGCGTGGTTGCGGCAGAGCCGCGGGCACGAGTTAGTTTTTAATGTTATCAATATGAACGGAATATACTACATACCTACTTATATAATCGGGAGACCAGAAAATGCCAAAGATACTTTTTATCCCCGTAAAATTAACAATGGCACACGTATAGTCTGTAGCCCAGAAAAGGACATAGACTTTTTATCCCGGAAAAGTGGACAGTTCCTGTGGGACAGCATTTCAGCATAAAGGTGACCTATATACATAGACTGGCCATAAATACTGTCACAATAAAAAAAGTTACATTTGAATTTGGAACCTGTCATTCTTAAAAGTTTTCTTAATCAAGCGCCAATCTGTGTTAAATATTCTTGTGATATTAAAATGGAGTGGGGTGATAAAAAGAACCGAATTGCTGTTATACATTTACAAAGTAGGTATGGGGCCAAAATCAATTTTTGAAACTCTCCATCAGCTTTTATTCGTATGTGTGTGTACCGGGCTATTGATAGGTATGATGAAACGTGCTCTCTTTGTAATAGAAAAATACTACTACTTTCCGTCCACGTAGTATTTGTACTAAAAAGCCGATCAAAGCAGTTAAGAAAAGAATTCGTAGAAATCGCGTCCGAAAGCAAAAGATTTTATCTCGGGCAATGAATATAGCACCTAGAATCATGTTGTGTATTTTAAAAGATGAATCAGGCCTTTCAACTTATAAGAAACACACTGATTATTAAAAATGTAAAAATTTACACCAAAATAAATTTATAAATACGTTTTTAAGTGAACTCATTTGCTAATCGCAAGCAGAGTGTTATCGTCTGCAGCATTTAGGAAACACGTCAAGCGACATAAGTATAGTGTTTCACTCCTCAGGCGAATCCATTAAAATTTCAAGAGCTTTAGCTACTAAAGGACTCCGTGTAAAGAGCTCTGGAACTGGGTGACTTATCTACGCTAAACAAAAGTTGTTTTCTCGTTTCTCCTTCCCCTCTTTTTGTTTTTGTATTAAAGTATCACATTTACATCTCATGAGAGGTTAACACATGCTCACTCATAAATGATGTAACGGTTGTTTCTCAAGTGTTTTATAAAAAAGTTTTGTCAATATAGGCCGCCAGGCTGGTACTCAAAGTTTGTTGATATTTTTTAAGTTTGTTTTATCCATGGCATAGTCTAAAATATATTTTGATTTCAAACTGCTCTAGATTTGTTGACGGGATTTCGATCATATGTTATAAAATATAAATAGCTTCAACATTGCCTTGAGAGTACAAATAGGTAGTAGAACAAAGTACTTATTGAAGTATTTACTTCTTTAGTCGCGGCTTGAAAGTAGCTCATTTTTTTTTTGACGGGCCTCGTGGTATTATGGTAGTGTAACCGACTTCCGTGCACGAGGTCATGGGTTCGATTCCCACTCAGGACAATTATTTGTGTGATGAACACAGATATTTGTACTACGTCTGGGTGTTTTCTATCTATTATATGTATGTATTTACAAAAAAAAAACTCGGAAGTCATGGGACGTCTACCAGATGTGAAAACAATAATGTGAAGATGTGAAAACATCGAAATTATTTTGTAAAAATAAAATGATTATAACTTGACAAAATACTCCTCAAGACGAATCAAACGAATATAAACTCGATGGGGTTGCGGCGTTACATTACAGAGTTACTGTGGCCACCTACCAGCTCCATCATCAGACCTTGGGTACTATCTAGAGACAAAGTACTCGGCAAGACGAATCAAACGATTCCAAATTAGAAGGGGTTGCGTCGTTTCATTACAGAGTTACTGTGACCACTTTCCAGCTCCATCATCAGACCCTGGATATCATCTAGAGCTATATTACTAGTCAAGACATTTCAAACGAGCCCTAACACGATGGAGTTGTGCCCTTTAATTACAGAGTTTTGCATGGCCAGCTTCCAGCTCCACCATCAAACCCTGGATACCATCTAAAGACAAAGTACTCATCAAGACAAATCAAACGAGTCAAACTTGATGGGATTGCGTCGTTTCATTATAGAGTTACTATGGCCACCTTCCAGCTTCATTATCGGACCCTGGATACCACCCTAGAGACAAAGTACTCGTCAAGAATCATACGAGCCCAAACTCGATGGGGTTGCGCCGTTTCATTATAGAGTTCCTATGTCCAGCTTCCAGCTCCATCATCAGATCAGCTCCATGTCATCATAATATTGCATTGTCACACGATATACATATGCGTGTAAAATTTCAGCTCAATTGGAAACCGGGAAATGTGTCAAATTTAACTTGCATGATTTGAACGGGACAAGTTGATTTGATTTGAAAAGCGTCGCCACGCTAACAGCCGAACTTACCCTCCCTCCGCATTAGATGTTTCACATCAAAAGTTATATATGTATTATATCCGTAATCTGGTATCCATAGTATAAGCATTAAGCTTAGTTTGGGACCAGAGGGCGTTGTGTGAAAAATGTACGTGAATGTCCGTGAATATATGTATATTTTTACGGATTGAAGTAATTCAAAAGGAAGTGACGTTCAGTAAAATAACGTATAGTTATTTTACTGAACGTCACTTCCATAACGTATAGTTATTTTACGGGAGTAGCCTATCTGTAGTGTAAGCATAATTCCATCCATCCATCCATCCATCCATCAGCCTTTTAACGTCCACTGCTGGACATAGGCCTCCCCAAGAGAACGCCACAACGAGCGGTCCCGTCATGGGGGATAATGCCGTAATCGCCACGCTTGGGAGGCAGATTGGCGATCGCAGTGGATGTTGTTAATACTCGAGGAAGTGCTGCTGCCTACTCCCCCGGTATTCCCTCAGTCGGCTCTTACGACTCCCGTGGGTAGAGAGGGGTGAGACAATTCTAAAGCCGGCCCCACACGGCACAAGCCCCACAATAGCATAATTATGATGTGTTATTTACATATTAATTTATAATTTTCAGTAATATATTATACTTAAATATTATTAGAATAATAATTGAATTAATTAATTTTATCTAAATACTGGGCCGCAATGTCAGTAAAAAGCAGTCATCGACACACGAATGACAGGGGAAAAATCGTATTTGACGTTAACAGACTAATAATAAGAGAAAAAAAAAGATATAATTGAATACAATTCTTGATTTAATGGCATTGTTAGACTTATAGACACACCTTTGCCAAAAAAAAAAGAAAAAAAAAAGATATATGTTGCCATTGAGGTCGCCATGGTATAAATGACAGATTCACGTTCCACCATTTTATGATTATGTTGATGTGTCGTGTCATTCACGTAAAAGTTACACGCACTCATTTAATCTTAATTAAGTCATTAGTAATATGACCCATAGATATAGTAACGTATAGATCACCAAAGCGTGTGAGGGAGAAGAAAATCTTATACGGCAACATAGCAAGATGGAAGAGAAAAGCAAATCTAATGTCATTGTAACCCATTTTAATGACAGGTATTCTACAGTCTTCTAGCTTAAAATTTGCTTCGCGGTTTTGTTTATTATTTGATTATAACTATTAAATACAATGTTTGTTTGTTCCGTGAATGCCTGTGATGTAAATCATGCATACAATCCTGATAATTGCACGTTTCACAGGTAAGTTCTCAGGATGTTATCACAACTTAAATGCTTTTATTTTAGGTCATAATTACTGATATTTTCTGTTTCAGTTACAGATTAATTTCAATTTCACTGTTACTGTTTATATTTTACATAGAAAAAATGTCTAGCTGAACCGGCAAACGTTGCTTTGCCATATAGATTATAAAAATTAATTTCTGTCTAAGTCAAAAACATATAGGCTCCGGATAAGTAATCACCAACATAACCTATACCAAAACCTTCGAAACACGCTGCATCTTATGGTATAAGTATTGTTCCGATCGGTTCAGTAGTTTTCGCAATAGGTACCTATAACCGAACAAGAAAACCAGCTCTCCATTTATTAGTATAGATTCATCTTTTTAGTAATATCTACCATAATATTCAAAGTGTTACTTCAGCCGCATTACAGAATCTATCGCGTTCTATGAAATAAAATTAATTTTACAGAATCTATCGCGTTTAGTTGATTTTCTATTTTCTCGATGTTTCGAATGCTTACTATAAGTATATAACGCGGATTCCGTATTAAGTAGTTTTATCAAAACTGTATGCAAAAAAATAATATGACTAATACTTGCATCGCGAGGGAGTAAATGTTGAACGTAAGTAACCACTGAAGCGGCAGCGTCTTACACATGACGAGACATCGGCCTCAAACTAACCACATCAAAGTCACTCCATACTGCTCAACCATTCGAACTGTGCTCTGAAACAGCCTTTGTTAACCTCTACTGAATTGCACAAATAAAAAAGAATTCCTCACTATTGAGAGTAATGCTAAAATAGTTTCAGAGAACTTTCTTTAGAGGTAAAAGTTTTCTACTATTGTGACTCGAAGCTATTGAAATGACCAAATGGAAATTTTCCACAAATGGAGGTTGGTAGAAATAGTTTTGTTTTGAATTACACAGTAAGAATTTTACGAATAGTGCCTATTGAGTCTAAAAGTTATGTATCTATACGAGCTTGCACATTGTACTTGGGCTTTTAATATCGATTTTATTGTAAATTTGGCGTATAAATTATATTCTAATCTAATAGGCTGAAATTCACCACTTAGGACCACGAAACAGCGCAATCTTTGAAAACATGAAATTTTTTTATAATTGTATATCTTCACTAACTTTTGATAAATAAAAATTGAATGAATGATGTGCTTAATTAATAATCTTTAATTTTATTGAATGTAGGTAATTAATTGTATTGCTTTTTTATTTTAATTTATTTTTATTGAAATGATATATTTACGCACCATTGTTATGGTAGAATGTGACAGATCTATTTTTTATGTACCATCACCACTGTGTAAACTACATTCTTGTAAATAAATTATTATAATTAGGTACTTTGCACTCATTGTTTTTAGATTTTGTAATTATTTATACCGAATGTTTTAGGATGGTTTTCTGCAGAAAAGAAATTTTATTGTAATACAGACTTTGGAACTTTGCCCAATAGGAAACCTAGTGGATTTAGGTATGCCTCTTATTACGGGTACTAGATGGATTTTGATGCAACTTTTTTATTTGAAAGGCCGTGATTTGACTTAAAAACTGGTAGACATTTTATCCTGCTACTATATCGGGAACCTGAGATATAACCGAAAAAGTAGCTTTTGGCTGCGGCGAAACCGCTGGCAAAGGCTAGTTAGGCTATATAGACGTGTCTGACACAAAACAAATTTTTTTTAGATTTTTTGTCTGTTTATCTGTTTGTCTTTGTTTGATCGCGCATCACGCAAAAACTACTGAACGGATTTCGATGCAACATTTTTTATTTGATAGATCTTGATTAGACTCAACAACTGGTATACATTTTATCCCGCTACTATATCGGGAACCTGAGATATAACCGAAAAACTAGCTTTTGGTTGCGGCGGAGCCACAAGCAAAGGCTAGTTTATTATATTTTTTATCACCAGTACGTATCGAAAACAATTTTTAGACTAGATTGCACATATTTTACCTGTCATGTTTTATGTAGCCTTTATGGTTAGGGAGCTGAGTGCCATTTTGGTATATGATTTGTTCATCTTTCATATGAATATGGATGAAAGTTTATGGCAATACAAATCGATTTGGTTCTGTGAATGAAGGTCGTATGTCCCTGCGTTTTCGAGTTACAGCGCTTCAAAAATGCAAAAAAAATCGATCATAACTCATTTGTTCGCGTCTGCCTCTTGGACTGATGGTCAGAGACATCTTCAAAACGATAAACATCGAAGAGGCAGACGTGCAGGGCTCTGTTGTATCACGGGGTAGGTGCAAAAATGTAAAAAAAAGCTATACTAAATCATTTGTTCGTCGTTCTCGTTGTGTTCATTCGATTTATTAGGACTCCCAGAATAGGAAAACAGTTGGCAGATGTCTAGGTCACTGATTTTTTTATGTACGATTCTTTAAAGATTTTTTCAGGAAGGAAGGTAAAGCGGGTATTGTCGTTTATTATTGTTATTACTAACAATTCCAGTAGTAGTGTATTGTTTTCTGTATTTTATGAAATTAAATAAAACAAAAAAAAAAAACATAAATACACATAGGTACAAATCTTAAACTATTAGGGAAATTTCTGATTTGAGTACTACTTTCTAAGAAAAAAAATCGTTAAATTCAATAGCTTCCCTTTATATTTTTCCTCAATTTAATATATTTATTTGGCTCGGGCAATCCCTAATAAAACATAAAATAAACATTTCTAAAAATCTTGATTAATATTTGGAGCCAAACGAAACCCACGATTCATTGGACATCAAAATCCGAGGGGGTCAGGCCAACGCTCGTGATTTGACGTGGAATGCCCCGTAGGTAAACCCAACTACCTGGGGAATTATACCGTTGTAAGAAAGAAAGAAAGCAAGAAAGACAAACTTTCGAAAAAAAATTGTATAAAAATGGTCTGCCCTTGGAAAATCAGAGGTCAGGACGTCTGCCTCTTCGATGTTTATCGTTTTGAGGATGATTCTGGCTACCAAAAGACAGACACGAACAAATGATTTAGAAAACTTTTTTACACTTTTGAAGAGCAATCGTTTGAAAACGCAGCGCTACCATGGTGGCAGACTATTTTCTGTGGTTCTTTACATCGTCATTAATCGAACAATTCAGCTCTGACAAGTGAACATTTAATATACATATTTTTAAATCATAAAAAAATACATTAAACACAAAGTGAAAAATGTGAAATCGAAAATAACAGTCACGAGCAGGATTCGAACCTGCATCTCCTGGATACCGTCCAGATGCTTTGCCAATTCAGCCATCGTGACCCTTGCTCCTCTACATTTTTCACTTTGTGTTTAATGTATGTTGCTAAGCATGTCAAATGCTAAAAATATATATAAAAATATCTAAATATCATAAAAAAATGTTTAAAAATGAATTACTTAAAAAGTCAGAGGGCTGGACGTCTGCCCCTTCGATGTTCCTCGTTTTGAAGATGTCTCTGACCATCAGTCCAACAGGCAGAGACGAACAAATGATTTAACATAGCGTTTTTTTTTACATCTTTAAGGTATGTCAATTGATAAGGCAGGTCTGTTATGGTGGCAGACGCGGTACTTAATGTTTTTATGGTACAATCATCGATATTAATCATGTCTGCCACACGAACAGACGCTATAGAAATTTTGCCACCCAGCTCCCTAACCACTAAAGGTATATAGCCACCAAATGTTGCATATTTTTATATAAAAATCCTAACTAAATCTATACTATTATAAAACGGTAACAGAGCTGCGTCTGTACATTTAAGATATTTGAGGAAAAAATTACTGTATTAGGCTATGTAGGCGTACCACCGAAGGAATGTAATACAGTTCCAGTGGCTCCCCAATAAAGGCAAAGAGACGGCACACGGCGGGTTTCTTTAGTGGGTACAGGCCCCACACTACCCTGTTCGTTGCCCCAAACGACGGTGTGTGCGGTTAGGAATTTTTTTTCCCGCCTTAACAAAAAAAAATGGTGTGTGTCCAAACACAACACGATTATTTTTTGATTTTTTGTCGGTTTATCTGTTTGTCTGTTTGTTCGTTCACGCATCACGCAAAAAATACTGAACAGATTTAAATGAAACTTTTTTTATTTGATAGCTCTTGATTAGACTTAAAAACTGGTATACATTTTACCCCGCTACTATATCGGGAACTTGAGATATAACCTAAAAAAATGTGTGATTTTTTATAAATGCGAAATTGTTTAATTTTTGTTTCGCTTTTTCGCCATAACTATTCAAGCCATAGTTATAAAATTTAACTTTCATATAGACCAGAATCCAGAAAAGATTAGCTAATTTTTATCCCGGAAAAATGGTTAGTTCCAGTGGGATGGCAATTATTGCCTACAGATCATTTGTGCCGTAGAGTGACGTATTTATATTTACGAGTGAAGCCGCGGGCAGAAGCTAATATTCATTAGGTTAATCTTTTTTAGGCCGTGAGCTTTAGAATTGTCCTACCCCTTCTCCACCCATGGGAGTCGTAAGAGCCGACTGAGGGAATACCGGGGGAGTGGGCAGCAGCACTCCCTCGAGTATTAACAACATCCACTGAGTTCACCAACCCGCCTGCCAAGCGTGGCGATTACGGCACTATCCCCCATATGAGCGAAACAGCAGAGGACCGCTTGTTGTGACGTTCTCTTGGGGAGGCCTATGTTCAGCAGTGGACGTCGAAAGGCTGATGGATGGATGGATGGATGGAAATCTTTTTAAGAGCTGTGGTGAAAAATGTAAAATAATCAATTAATGGTGTTTTACAGATTCTATTTTTGATCATTACACACAAAGAAGTCTCACTTGCTATAAATTTTCCTTTTAATCACTTTATGAAATACAACTAGTTTTACGGAATCTATCGCGTTTACTAGTTAGAGTAAACGCGATAGGTTCCGTAAAACAGCAGTTTTATTTCATAATGTGTATCTAACGTTCGCGTAAATATCAAGAAGAATTGTCTTTAATTCACTTTTACCATTTTACTTTGAATATGTAGCCGTTTTTGAAAGAATTCTATAGCCTCCCGAAAGTTAGATATAGGTATACTCGGAACAGTGTAATCTTGTTTATTATTTTCAGCTTATTCTTTTCCAGGCCAACAGTTCATTTGCTCATATTATTATTTATTTATGGCGAAAATTGTAATACAGGCGTATCCGAGAAGCAATAATTAACTCTCTGACAAGGGTCCGACGTTAGGCCGTGTGTCCTGCGTTAATGTGTTCCGTTTTACGATATATCTATCGCTTTTTGGTAAATATAATATTAAAATTTCTGTTTGTTTTCGCTCGATATATTGAAAATCGATGTTGGAACTTGGTTATACATCATTAGTTTATATTTAGTTACCAAGTTTAGTTAAACCTGAAATGGGAAAGCTGGATTTTATCGCTCTAATATCTTAGTTATACTGGCCTTTTATGTTTTCGATCTCCATATAGGTAATTTTTTTTTTGTGATACACAAACGATAGCGCTGTGTCTGGATGCACTTTGTGTTTATTAATTTTATGTTTGTTAAGTCCACTACGCTGCATGAATGTTGTTTCTCAAAGAAGTACAGAGTGTTGTTTCTCCAAAAAGGCTCCAATCCCCTCCTTATCACCTCTTCATCATGCTTCATCACAATCACCTTTCCTTGGGGTTGCTAGCATAGCTATCATATTGTGAAGACATTTTAGATAAACTTATTAATCAACGCAAGGATATCACAGATATTTTTGCAATTTACCTATTATTACGCGAATGAGTACTACGTCTATGTATATCTCCCATTTGAAGCACATCCTGTAGTAATTACAAATTCGAACTCCGAAGATGAGACTGAATAATCCGTAAGTGGAGGCTCTCAAAACGCCCGGATAATAATTTGGCGCGATACCAAGCCGGGAACTTTAATTAAACAAACATTAGTGAGTTTCTGAATTGCGGATAACTTAATGTTTTGCACTGTCCGCTATCTATATAAGGAGTTCGTAGTAATTAATATGATTTATGTAGTGACTTTATTTACTGTAACCATGTTGGATTTAACTGAACGAAAAAAAATGATGTATAGTAAATATAATAATAATTAATTGAACGAGGTGACATCTGGCGGAATTCCATTGTTATTATTATAGAATGGATATTTTAGGAGGAGAGCCCACCACTCACCTACGGATTGTCAATCCCAGTTGTTATTATCGTGCATGCTACTTTGCTATTATCACATTCTCCTCTATCTGTGAGAGTGCGGATTGGCAATCTTAGGTTATTTTTTGTGTGTCCAAAGATAACCGAGATTGACAATCTGTGGGTGAGTGGCGGACTCTCCTCCTAAAATATCCATTCTATAATAATTACAGTAAATATTTTCTACAGCCTCATATTAAAATTATTTCAAATATAATTATTTATTTTTTAAAATGATAACTGCACTATGGATTTATCCTTTTATCTCAGGGGACTTACTTACTACAAACATATAATTCATACATAGCATCACGCCTGTATTCCCCGAAGGGGTAGGCAGAGATGTATTACACACCCACGACTCGCCAGCTATGTTTAAGTCCCACGTAATAGGGGACGAGCTTATTGACGTCTACCGGGCACATTTCCAAACTGCGGGCTGTTACTGAGAATTTTTCTTTTTAAGATAGAGCTCAATAATATTGCCCAACCCGGGGATCGAACCCGAGACCTCATGATTAGCAGTCGCATACACTACCGCTACACCACCGAGGCAGTTAAACATATAATTCAATGGACACAAATACACACCCCAGACTCAGAACCACCATTTCTGGGTCACATCAAGAATTCTCCTATGTGGGAATCGAATCTACAACATTTGGCATGGGACGTCGGTATTTAAACCAAAACAATATTAAAGCCTTTTTTCTTTTTAAGACTAAACAAACTTGATCTTTAATCAAGAAAACTGTCTCTTTTATGAATATTTCATGTTCCTCGCTCAGTGTTCATTCATTACAGGTCTGCGTTTGTCCTAAGATTTAATCGTCGCCTTTTTAATTAAAAAGATGCCCTTCTTTTGCATCTGACAAGTTCACTGTTTAAGTAAAAATATAAAATAATTTTCTTTAGTCTTACTGATGTGTCCCAAAATAATTTAATTTACATTCTAACAACATCCGACTGAGGTTAAGATGTGAAACTACATATAATAATATATAAATATTAACCTTAACAATAAAATCATGTTATATTGAAAATGGAAACTATAAAAAAAAAACATTAAAAAAACATAGCATCACGACTGTATTCTCTGAAGGGGTAGGCAGAGGTGTATTACACACCCACAACACGCCAGCTATATTTAAGACCCACGTAATAGGGGGCGAGCCTATTGACGTCTACCGGGCACATTTCCAAACTCCGGGCTACTACTGAGAATTTTTCTTTTTAGGAAAAAGCTCAATAACATTGCCCGACCCGGGGATCGAACCCGAGACCTCATGATTAGCAGTCGCATACACTACCGCTACACCACCGAGGCAGTTGAAAATATATGTAAAGCAATTTCTTTTCTTTTTCTTTTTACATGATTTAAGCGAGCGCAGGTGCAGTAAATTTACCTACTTACCATCAGTGGTAATATAATCTGGGATGATAGGACGCACTAGCCTAGTAACATCATTACATTTATTTTAGCCTAAAGATATGTGGATTGCTATCACCAGGCGTGTCCCTTGTCCACTCCACCGCCCAGTAGAGGCAAAAAAGCCGACTGGTGGGGACCCGAGCTGGATAGACTCAGGAAAAGGATGAGGCGACAAATCAACAGAGGTACGTGCCGAAAAGTTGGAGAGAAGTCAAGGTGATCTTCATACCCAAGCCAGGTAAGAGCGATTACTCGGACCCCAAATCCTACAGACCTATCAGCTTGACCTCTTTTCTGTTGAAGACACTGGAGAGGTTGTGCGATAGGAACCTGAGGGAGGTGGTTCTACTAGGCGCCCCCCTGCACCCGCATCAACACGCCTACTGTCAAGGTCTAGCAAGGGTACCGCACACCGAAATCCTCAGTGAGGTAATAGGTAAGGAGCTGCTCATGGCAGCGGTGACCGACAGGATACCCAAGCAGTTTGTATTTGACAAGAAGTATAAGATACAATTGCAAGAACAACCGGGTGAAGGTCTTAACCCAAGAGAGATGAGTATCTTCACAGATGGATCTAAAACAAGGTCAGGTACTGGTGTGGGTGTATTCTCCGAGGACCTGAACATTCAGATATCTACACCATTAGGAGCTCATAACACGGTCTTCCAGGCAGAAAGTGTGGGCATCTTAATGGCAGCGTATGCAATCGACTCTAGAAAGGTAAAGAACCAACAAATCCGTATACTCTCTGACAGCCGATCAGTCCTTCAAAGGTACACTATAACCTCGGGTCTTATATACGAGTGCCATCGAGCCCTGTCACAGGTATGTATCGACAACGATATAACCCTACAGTGGATCAAAGGACACAGCAACTCACGCGGTAATGACGCTGCCGATGAATTGGCAAGGGGGGGTTCGGAGATGATAGTGGAAGGACCTGAGCCCATTCTACCCCTGCCGTTCGCTTGGCTCCGAAACACACTGCGACGAAACACCAAGGTAGAACACCAAGAATACTGGTCTAACTTAGGTACATGCAGGCAAGCCAGAGAGGCCCTTCCGACAATCTACCCCGGATTGTCACTAAAGCTGCGGCGTTTGAAGAGGCCTCAGCTCCGGCTCCTAATGGGAGCCATTACTGGACATGCTTTATGGAATAAACACTTATTTACTCTAGGTGTTACTGATAGTCCTCTTTGCAGAGCTTGCATGGAGGCAGACGAAACGGCCGCCCACGTCATCCTTGAATGTCCGGGGGTGGCGGAATACCGGGCACTATACCTCGGCTCTCCGAGGTCGCTCCCAGAGGTCGTCGGCAACGTTAAGGGTCTGCTAGGCTTTCTGGTGATGCTGGGTTGGCAGGAGTAGTGCCAGCAACCCGTCACGCAAAATAGGCGCACATACGACGTCGAGTTGCGGAAAATAGCCCGCGTTTACAACTATGTACTATAAGTTTGTATAAGATTTACTTACAATCGAAAGCGTTGTAGACAATGAAAGTATGCTTTATTTAGGATGTACTCGTACTTTATTCCCAAATAAATTTTTATTGAATGTAAAAAAAATTTTAGTAAAATTGTCTTCAAATAAATTAAATTATTAATAATTAATAAATCCTTCTATCAGTGTTTTGGTGAAAAACAGTGAATTAATATAGTATTCGTTTGCTTAATATTTGACTTAATTTTCACAATAATAAAACAGGTATATTTATTAAACAGGTACACGTTTTCGTTTTGATTTAAAACTATTTCCAAAAAATGTTAAGTACAATATATAGAGGTACGGTAATGGCCGTTGTTGGCGGGAGCTCACAACACGTGTTTATTTACATGAGATCACTTAATTAACTAATAGTTGAAACTGTCTTTATCAGTTATTAATAAATTGCAAATAAATAATTATTGCACTGGAAATTAATAATAAATTTACGATGAGAGTAAAATTAACATGAGAGTTGCAGAGAAAAATTAAAATAATACGTATAAGTCACTGCTACGATCAATACACAAATAAAACCAAAAAAAAAATGGTCGAAAACTGTATAGTGAGTAAGACAGGAGACCGGCTTCGTTCTCATCCTTACTCCGTGATGTTTGCGTGGGGATAACTGATCGATTGATAGTTGATCAGTTATCGACCAGTGAAGGCGGAAGATCAAATTGAATTGAGAAAAAAATCATAATTAAAGGAAATTATTAAAAATAATTGCCGTGTGGGGCCGGCATCAAGAATAGCTCCACCCCGTCTCTTCCTATGGGAGTCGTAAAAACCGACTAAGGGATTACCGGGGCACCGGGCAGCAGCGTTCCCCTGTGTACTAAAAACATCCACTGCTATCGTCAACCCGCCTGCCAAGCGTGGCGATTATGGTAAAACCCCCATTTTGGGGAGGCCTATATCCAGCAGTGGACGATGAAGGGCTGATGGATGGATGGATGGATTAAAAAAAAAAAAAATCGCGAAATATAGGGGTTGATCGTAGAGGGGTGGAAAATCGAGAGTAATATAATTTCTTTATTCTAAGTCATGACAAAATAAGAATAAAAATATTGCCAATAAAAATAGTTTATAATTAACAAATAAAAAATAGGGGTTGATCGTAGAGGGGTGGAAAATCGAGAGTAATATAAAAAAAAATATTCTAAGTCATGACAAAATAAGTATAAAAATCTTGCAAAAAAATTATCTTTTTTATAATTAACAAATAAAAAACAGGGGTTGATCGTAAAGGGGCGAAAAATTTAGGGTAATATAAAATTGAATATACCTAATATTTTTTATTCTGTCATTACAAAATAAAAATAAAAATCTTGCCAAAAAAATTAAAGTTTATAATTAACAAATAAAAAAATAGGGGTTGTTGGGTAGAGGGGTGAAAAATTTAGAGTAATACAAAATTTAATATAATATTTTTTATTCTAAGTCATGACAAAATAAAAATAAATATCTTGCCAAAAATTATTAATTATTTTTTAATGCTGTATCATAAAAAAATAAAAAAATAAAAATTTTACTACGCTTAACATTTAGGGGGATGAAAAATAGATGTCCGATTCTCCTACCCAATATGAACATAAAATTTCATGAGAATCGGTTAAGCCGTTTCGGAGGAGTTCTACCACAAATACCGCTACACGAGAATTTTATATATTAGAAGATTTATTAAGGATCTCGTGAGAACAATCATTAAAATATAAACACACAATTTTCAACTATTTATTGGCCGCCACTGAATGCATTTAGTTTTATTTAAATATATCTAATATTTTTTTTAGAACCAAACAAACAGACAGACAAACAAACAAACAAAATAAGTCATTATTTTGTGTTCTCTTGTTGTTCACTCTCCATTTTACTACATCTCCGTACACACATATCCATCACAAACCTTTTTTTTTGTTTTTTTTTGTTAAGGCGGGAAAAAATGTTCCTAACCGCACACCCCGTCGTTTGGGATAACGAAAAGGGTAGTGTGGAGCCTTCACCCACTAAAGAAACCCGCCATGTGCCGTCTCTCCGCCATTATTGGTGGGCCACTGGAACTATGTTACATTCCTTCGGTGGTCCGCCGGCGGCTTACCCTTTTGGGTATTCTCCTGGCCATGGCAGCTCGGCGGGCGTCGCCCTGCCATCTGGCCACCACTGGGTGAAGGATGACCACCCCCTCCCGCTCTTGCGACGCCCGTCGATACACCTCGGCGAACACCTCTGCCTCCAGGTCCCACGGAGGGGTTCTCGCCAACGCGTAATCCGCCTCCGTCGACACCGTGCGGCATCCACGTATGACCCTGGACGCGACGACTCTCTGTGGCCTCCACAGAAGAGCCCTGTTCAGTGCTTACAGGGACTCCGCCCACACGGGTGCGCAGTACAGCGCCATCAACCGCACCACCCCCGCGTAAAGCCGTCGGCACGCATTGTTGGGTCCACCCATATTCGGCATGAGCCATGCAAGGGCGAACGCCGCACCGACGAGCCTCGGGGACAGTTGACGGAAGTGCTTGCGAAAGCGCCATCGCCCGTCCAGATCCAGGCCCAGATACTTAATCTGGGCCTGCACCCCAATTCGGACACCGTCCACAGTGATCGAGGCGCCAGCAGGTGGCCGATATCGGGGCCCATGGAATAGCAGGGCCTCCGACTTGTCCAGGGTACACCCTAAGCCCAGCGCCCCGATCCTTAGTGTACAGATACTCTAGGATCTCCTTATATAATAGTTATATATATTAATGCCGTGTGGGGCCGGCTTTAGAATTGTCCCACCCCTCTCCACCCATGGGAGTCGTAAGAGCCGACTGAGGAAATACCGGGGGAGTGGGCAGCAGCACTCCTTCGAGTATTAACAACATCCACTGCGATCGCCAACCCGCCTGCCAAG
The DNA here is from genome assembly GCA_948253155.1 of Leucoma salicis. Classification (NCBI taxonomy): domain Eukaryota; kingdom Metazoa; phylum Arthropoda; class Insecta; order Lepidoptera; family Erebidae; genus Leucoma; species Leucoma salicis. The sequence continues at coordinate 5,561,487 of OX411812.1, forward strand.
CGTGGTGATTACGGCACTATCCCCCATTCTTGGGGAGGCCTATGTCCAGCAGTGGACGTTAAAAGGCTGATGAATGGATGGATGGATATATATTAATGTATTCTCTCCTAATATCACTAGAAAATATTAACAGTAATTTTAATAAATTGAATATAATCTAGAACAAAACAAACAACAACCTACTATAACTCAAGTGGCTTTACATAATCCAAAGTTTCATTAATTACAGAGCGTCCAAAACGCACAATGAATATTTTTCAAAATGTTTGAAAATTATTGTTTTTAAATTGTAATATACCTACGTACATTGGTACTATAATCCAATTCTACTTATAAGCTATCATTTATCGCGTTAATTTCACTCGATTTAACTGATTTCATACCGCCATTGACATTTACGCTTGGAGAATTCAAAAAATCTTTTATACAACTCAAAATATCCGCTCACTTTTGTAAGTACAAGTAAAACTTGAATTATGTAGCTTAGAAGACGCAAGGACTTAATTCTAGTACAAATTATTATTTGTGAATTAGGAAAAAGAGAACTTTAGTGCGAGCGGGAATCGAACCTGCGTCCCTTCCAATCCGGGGAAGTTCTCTAATCCACTGAGCTACCGCACTACCTTTCAGTCATACCCAATCTCCTCATCACATTTGTCTTAACGACCAATGCCACCTATCGGAACGCATGTACATGCATTAATCCAATATAATAAGTTTTAATTTTGCAATTAAAATTCATACTATTTGATGGCGTGATTTTTTAAACAACAACTTACTATATTTAAAAAAAAACTCATTCATTGTACCATTTCACTAATTACCTCCATCCTCCGGTCAAAGTATAACTTCAGATGTAATAAAATGAAAACAAAAATATTATCCAAATTTGACAGGCTCACACAGAAAAAAACTTAGATACGTGGATTGTCACTTTGTTGTGATAGCAGTCATTCAGTCAATGGCTGGTAACACTAATAGTTACCTACAGATGAATCGCTAGATCGTTGACTTAGGGCGGATTCGACCAAACAAGAATAAATTTTATTCCTAGAATAAATCGCTGCATACTTGAGAATAAATCAATTTTACATTTTACTAACAACAATTCGAAGAATAGCGAGCTTATTCGGGAATAGTCACTATACCACTGATAAGCATCGAATAAGGAGTTAATCCAAGAATAAAAAATGGCGCCAACTTTTTTGTGCTGTCAATTTAATTCAAAATTATTGAACTATACAGTGACAGCTACTTTCCCATGCTATAACACAACAAATAAGAGTTGAGATGAGTTAAGCTATACATCGTCCCGTTTGTAGAACAACCTCTTTTTGCCGGGTATTCGCTGTTCGCGAATAGCTATTGCAAGTATAGATATACGTCAGATTGCGTGAAAAACGACTATTGATTATCTAGAGAATAAAATCGTGGAATAGACTATTCTCGGTATAGTTATTCTTGTATATATTCGAGTTTGGTCGAATCCGCCCTTATTCGTATTAAAAAGTTTTGCTATGTATGTACGTATCTGATATTAGTGATAGTTACAATCATGTGTACAAGTAAGTCCACTACAAAATTAGATAAAATAAGTAAATAAAGTGGATATTAATTCATTATTTTTTATTGTTGCGAACATAGAGTAGGTTTTGGTTGCTAAAACTAATGTCAAAGTAATGTACAAGTATTTTTTTATAGTACTTATATCTAAAGAATAATATAAATGAAACCATCAAAACAAACATAAGAAGATTGACGAGATACGTGTGAAAATATAAAACCCTTTATATCACGTGACCGACGAACATCATCCATCATACTTAGGATATGAAAAGGGAAAGGTTTTATTTGTTCGTTTATTAAGCCCCTTTAAATAATCTTTTTGTTTTTAAGCTTTGACACAGAACGAGGAATGCGAGCAGACATCCATGCAATTTTTCCCTATTAACGTATGTAATATCTACATATAAATAATTATACGGTATTAGGTTACCTTAGCTTCCCGATAAAGTAGCAATACAACGTCTAAATCTAGAGCTATAAAACAATAAAATTTTCATTAAAACCTGTTTAGTAGTTTTTGTGTTATGTGCGAATAATTAAACAGGCAAAAAAAAATTCTAAGAAATATTCTTATATATTTAGGCGCGCCTAAATAAAAAAATACTATATCAGGCATACAGTCTTTTTTTTTATCAAATATCTTAAATGTACTAAGACAGCTCTGTTACACCTTACAATAGTACATACAATAAAAAAATAAAAAAAGTACATTTGTTCTTAAATAAGTACTAAGAAAGACATAAAATTATATTAAGAAGGAATGTGTTATCGAAATTCGCAGTCCCGAACAATTGGCAAAGCATCTGGGACGGTATTCCAGGAGATGCTGGTTCAAATCCTGCTCATGACTTCAATTTTCGATTTCACATTTTCTCACTTTGTATTAATATACATCAAATTGTTCATAAAGTTGTCTATAATAGCCTTAGGTACCCAACGAACCACTTTCAATATCTGTTAACGTAATATCCGCACAGTCAAATCAATTCAAATGCCGACTCAAATTCTCTACAAAATTTTAATATTCCTTACCCTTCGCGGCGTTCGTAGAAAGGGGGAAATTTATGCGTCTGTTCCTGTTATAAGAAGCCATTTTTAAGCATTGATTGAGAGGGTCGGGTTTATTAAAGTACCAAAATATAGCAAGGGTTAAAGTAAAAGCAATTGAAACGATACGAAAGCATTTTTTTCGTAATCTTAGTCAATATATAATATATTCTTGTTAATGCTTTAAATTTGTATTAATCCTTGTTGAGTATCTACAAATATTTGTGAACACTAAAATGAATACAATTAAGTTAGGAAAATCCTGAAATCTTTATTGTATTACATTTATCAGAGGCGGATCAGATGTAAAATAGTTTTTTTGATTACCTGTGTTTTCATGTTATAAATAAAATATATATTAAGCATTTGATATGCTTAACCACATAACATAACACAAAGTGTGAAAATGACAGACCGAAAATAACAGCTGGAAAAAAAAATGTTCAGACAGCCCAATACAGTATTTTTTTCTGAAATACTTATCTTAAATGCACATAGATCTTAATAGACTACAAAACTGTTGCTTTTGTCATAATCTATTACTAATAATAGTGAGCTGGTATTCCCTCAGAATGAGAGGCATTCAATTCATAATCCACGATGCTGAACCATTGCAGCTGGGTACACTTTGAAAATTAATAAATCCAGCATTTTTCCTCACATTGTTTACCTTCACCGAGAAACTAATTAGTAATAACACATAGACAAACTGAGGATCAAACTTTATACCTAGCTAGTCTCAGCGGTCTCTAACTTATTACTAGTCTATTAATGCATAGGTTTCTATACTCCACTATGAAACTAGGACATATTCAGTGAAGCCTTGTTTAAATCATTTGAGGTGAAACAGAGAGCCCTTGAGGTATGTACGGGAGGCAAAATGCCGCATAATGAACGCCAGTGTCGATGGCTCTCGATCTCACCGCTTGCTGTGTTGGCGAAACAATGACGTTTTTAGCGCCCATACTGTAAAATTTAAATATGGAACCTATTCTTTTTAGAACTATGATTGTATTTCTGCATAATTCTTTATTTGAAATCACTTTGAAAAAATTCAAAATACGTAAAAACTATATTTTATTACTTACAGGCGTTATCTTTGGTCTTTAAATGCAATCGTCAGCAGAGATTAACAATAGGTTTGCTCTAACTGCTAATGTTAACGATGAGGCTTAGATGCATACATGAAGTATCACACTGGGATTTTTATTGAGCCTATATCATATTCTAGGTTAACCCAGTGTGTAGTATATAATACAACGACATAGTATATAACATTTGAAACAGAAATATAACTTTAAGAAATTTTATAAGGATGGAATATTTTTTAAAGCCCTTATACACTCTCAGTACTTATAGTAACATTTCTAACAACGTGTATCCTGTTTTTTCTATTTCTAGTAACTAATTAACTGATTACTTTGACAATCATATCTACTTATAACGTACATACGTAAGTTAATATTTGCGTGTGTAAGCTTCAACTTGCACAAGTACGTTAACCTTCCTGTGGTAACGTTAGTCATGCAAATATTTGAAATAGCAACGCTCTTAATACGTATTAGTTGTTATTAACTATTGTTATTAATTAAATGGATAGTTTACTAAAGACGTCTGTGTTAATTATTAGGGAATTAGGTGCGTACATCTTCAGAGGTGTATATTATTAAAGGTTAAATCACCTCTTTTCTTTCTATGGTATTCAAAGAGGTGATTTGTTACGAAATTTCCAAACAAGTAAAACTTAAATTATAGTTAAACGTTCAATTATCATGCTACCATGCTCTTTTCATTTTCTATAATGATGTATTTATCGTGAAACGGGTCTAAAGTAACTTAAACAGCAAAAGGCTATAGTCTCGGTAAAATAAAGCAACTGTTTTAATAAACTCAACAACGCTTTTGTCTTTACTGCCGCTACCCAGTAACCTAAATTCATATCATGTATTTCGCTCACGTAGTTCTTACTGAGTACACAGAGTACAAACACGCAAATAAACAAAACTTAACAATAGCAGTAGAACAACAATTTCTGACGCTCGCTTAGTGCCCACAAAATTTAAATGTTGCTGTTTTAGCGTTCAAACAGTAGTTGTAACTAAGCAACTTTATCTCTTAGTACAATAACAGTTGTTACGAACAAAAGAATTCGAGAAGCGATGGGAACTCACTCACAGCTTTTGTTTTGAGTTGAGTTAGGGCGTACAGACACGCGACTTTATCAGACTGTGGTAAATAATTGAAATGAGTGTTTTGAAATTTGTGTTCAGTAAAGTGTTGAGGTGTAGATAATTCTTAATTTAGGCACTTTTCGTTTAGTGTTCCGGCGTGATCTTCACAAGACAGCTTATGAACACAAGTTTATTATTTATGCTAAACAGAGTCAGAGCAATGTCTGGCTGAGTTTTATATAAGTAGGTATCTAATTCTTCTCTCTGCATACTCAGCAAGGGAGATGGCGTGATGATAGTAGTAGCTAATTTTAATATGTTTGTGTAATTTTATTTAACTACATATATCGTGAACAGTTTCCTAATATGAATCAAATCTTTTATTAATTATTTTGCCTCGCAGTACAAGGATTGTTCCCTAGTACAGCTTGTTGTTTAAAAAAAAACGATATAATTCGTTTGTCTGCTTAATAGCAATCACTAAACACATTTATCTTTAATTTTACAGCGATTTTTAGCACTTCGCATGATCAGCATTTTATTAGTCTTATAAGACAAAAAAGTGAGGTGGAAATTGGGACTTTTAGCAGGTTTCTACTATTACTAAGCGGTCTAACTTAGCCTCCCGGATAAGGGGTAAGGGAAGATGCAAGTTCGAATCTTGCTTGTATAAAATTTTCCTTTTACTAGTTTCACAAAAATTATCTTTATTTTTGTCTGTAAGCCATTATTAAATTATTTAATAAACTATAATATTTTCCAAAACGTTGAAAGTCTGGCGGATGTCTTTTAATATTTTTCTAGAAAATTCAAGGAAGTTTTTCTTTTTGTTACAAAAACGTTTTTCGGATGCTATCGCAAGTAGTTTATATCATTCCTGGCACTAAAGCAGTTGCAAAGTCGGTAACACCTTTGCTCTACTTTGTGCCGTTATCTATGTAAAATATTGTCAAGAGTGCTTCTTATCTATGAATTTAAAAATTGTGTATCATGAACACGTTTAGTACCACAATTATATACGGATACACTCTAAGTAGGAACGTTTTTATGCCATATCTTCTACACTAGCCCAATTAGCAGGTTTTTGACAATTAGTGGTAAAATAAAAGAATGTAGTAATAATAGAAAAGGTTGTATTACCCTATTTTTTGTTAAAGCGCGAAAAAATGTACCTAACCGCACACCCCGTCGTTCGGAGCAACGAACAGGGTAGTGTGGGGCCTGCACCCACTAAAGAAACCCGCCGTGTGCCGTCTCTCCGCCTTTATTGGCGGGCCACTGGAACTATGTTACATTCCTTTGGTGGTCCGCCGGCGACAGGTTGGATTACCATAAGAAATTAATGTAAAAGCTTAAAAACAGCATCGTAAATAATAATATAGCTAGATAAATAATGCCTACGTAGTTTGGTTATTTTAAAGTAACAATTATTATTCATGAAAATTTACATTAAATTATTTGTCTATTTAGTTACAATAACTATATAGTTCTTCTGTTAAGTTTTAATGAATTGACTTTAATGAAATCCATCCATCCATCCATCAGCCTTTCGACGTCCACTGCTGGACATAGGCCTCCCCAAGAGAACGCCACAACGAGCGGTCCTGTGCCGACCGCATCTTTTTTTTGTGTGTTAATTATGGGGGATAAGCCGTAATCGTCACGCTTGGCAGGCAGGTTGGCGATCGCAGTGGGTGTTGTTAATACTCGGAGGAGTGCTGCTGCCCGCTCCCTCGGTATTCCCTCAGTCGGTTCTTACGACTCGCGTGGGTAGAGAGGGGTGGGACAATTCTAAGACAATTCTAAAATAACAGTCACGAGCAGGATCCTGCTCGCGACTGTTATTTCCGATTTCACATTTTTCACTTTGTGTTTAATGTATAGTGCTAAGCATGTCAAATGCTAAAAATATATATAAAAATATCTAAATATGAAATAAGGATAAGTTTAATAATTTAAATGAGGGGAAATGAGTTCTGTTTGGATTGGACAATATTGACTACTTATTTCGGTATCAGAAACAGATAATTGAAATTAGGAATTCTTTAATAGGAAGGTAATTGAAGAAAATAGATTAAATATAGGGTAAATATGAATAGATACATATAAGATACATTCTCATAACAAGAAATATACAAAGAGACTTGACTTCGAGACTGACGGCTGCTATTTAATGCTCCATTACATTATCGATCGAAACAATGGAAATACATTGGTACATTTTCCTAAAACCATTAATTCTCATTACCCTAACATCAAAGATCCGTTCGGGAACATAAAGTTTCGCTATTAAACGTTAAGAAGCCATACCATAATTAATTATATTATTGGTAAAGTCACGTACTTTGGTATTTTATTTCGAATATCAACTATAGAGTTAAACGTTTTTAGATATATTTTCGTTGTGATTAATAAATAATACACGATATTTAATCAAGATTTTTGAGGGTGTGAGCTATGTTACTTTTTCTTTTGTTATTAATTTTCGTTGATTTCTTCCCTTTACTTTGATGTCTAGACATTCAAACTGTTCAAATGTATTAATAATTGAAACCAAGTTCATTACAGTAATTTCCGTAATGTGATTGAACAATACTTTGTTTGTAATATGGTGGTATTAAAAACTTTTCCTAATCATCATTGGCGCATGACCTGTGCATTTTAATTTGAACTTTAATATGTTAGTTTTAGGCTGATAACATGAAAGGTTTTATTGACATATTTTTTTACAACACATTTACGTATTACATATTAACTTTTGGTTACTTTCAAGGTGGATTTGGTTACAGTCCACCACGCTGGCCCAGTGCAGAATGGTAAAAACTGTTGAGAAAGTTTCTCTGACAGGTAGGTTTTCACACGATATTACAAAGTAAATAAATCATTCATAACGAACAGGTGTCATATAAATAATATAGGTACACTAGCGCATTGCCATCGGCTTCGCCATATAGCATCGATAAATCCATTATGGATAGGATTTGCGTAAAATCCTTTCTTAGTGTTCATCTGCAGTATCAAAGAAACCGTATGTACATTTTCAGGGTCGTAGCGCCAGGAGTTGGGGATGTGTGTGATATACCAGTCAATTATTCTTTTATATATAAAAATATCAAACTTTTTTATTAAACACTAGATGACCCGATGAACTTTGTATCACCTACAATTATTATATCAGCGATTGTCAATCCTAATCAATCTGCATCGTCTTGGGTTTGAATTTAGATTGGTTATTATATAAAACTTGCTTGTAAAACAAATGAATCAGAAAAAAATACAGTAGCTCTCATTTTGTCGTCTGATAGCCAGGTCTATAATCCAAAGAGGCGATTCCCATACAAAATTCTCAATATTAAATTTTCCGTTTCGGGATTTTCCCATTTTTTTTCTTATAAACCACAGTAACACTACTAACGAACAGCAATCCCAAATATAGCAATTTTTATATCTTTCTGTCAATCTATAGTGAAGCGTAGCCAAACGCTGCGTTGTACTGGGACATAGAGAGCCCTTGTCTCACAATAGTGTTGCGCCCTTACAGCCCTCAATCAAGACAGAATGGTTATCGATTGTTCGCTGAGTGAGAAGTACGCAGTTTGTTTGTCAAACTTCTCTTTGTGTGTTAGAGGAAAAATATTTGGTTTTCAGAATAACGGCTATTGTTACTATTAGAAAAATATAAACTGAAATAAAATCTTCCAGATGTATAAGAAATTCAAGACCAAAACATTCTTCATTAAATGCGTAAAACATTTTTTAATAATTACTTAATCGTGTTTAATAACTATTTCCTTGTGTCTAGTTGTTGATGTAATATGGTTTGATTGATTTAATGGTCGCTAATTTCAATTACTTATTTGTAAGTCTACAATTCAAAACACATCCTCTATTTTAATGTTTTGTGAATTATAACCTTTGGTATTCGAGTTCATCAAAGCTTTAATTTTAAGGACAATATTTTAAGCAGTGTCTGGTACCAATTATCACTTAAACGTTTTTAGTAGATCCTGAATTTTCTCCGTTGCTTAGGGCATAGATATTGCCGTACTCTGCCACTAACGACTCTAAATTTATAAAGAAAAAAAAAAGCAAATAATACGACAAAAAGTTAAAGCTAATTCAAAAGTTATGAAAATATATAAATTCCATTTACATTAAACACAAAGTGAAAATGTGAAATCGAAAATAACAGTCAGGAGCAGGATTTGAACCTGCATCTCCTGGATACCGTCCAGATGCTTTGCCAATTTAGCCATTCTGACAATTGCTTCTGACTGCTAATTTCGATAACACATCATACTTAACGTCTTTGGGTGACGCCTGCGCCATCTGTCGGAAGTATTTTCATACATTATACCGACCAGGTAAACTTAATTTTACAATTAAGATTTTTACCTAATAATGACGAATAAAAATATATATAAATAATTCCATTTACGCCAGTAGTATCTCATAATTGTAACTAGGTTAAAAGCTTTGACCTTTCTCTTCAATTTGCTCGAAGTAATATAATTTAATTTGGTAAAACCGTTATGTTTGTTAAATTATAAGCGTTAAAATTAAGCTTTTCTAAAAATAACTGTTGATCTTCAACTAGTCAAAGGATTTGACGCTACTTAAAAAAAAAGTCAGTTTCTTGACTTTCTTCTTCTTTCGGTGTCTTGTTTACAGTGTACCTAATATATTATAGAAAGCTTTTACCAAAATGCTTTTAATTACTCATTCGATTTCCCACAAGCGCGAAGACAAGAATAGATTGTAACGTGCCTCGAGCCATAACTGAATTACTGACAACCCCGTCGCCCGCTATAATTAAATTAAAAGCTGGTACTATTTGTGTGCAAATTGTGTATTGTTTTAAGAAAATCAGTTTACCCTGCGTTGCCTACGCGGGCTATTAAAAATTTTCCACTGGAATCTATTTTGAGATTAAAAGTAGTGTGATATTATATATGTAACTCGAAAATAATACCACACTACTGAGTAAACATTCTATTTCGTGTGATTATTGAGCCATAACAATTGGAATATAGTAAAAATTAATTTCAACATATACAGGTAGTGTACAGTGGTTTACCAAAACCCTCTGTTTAATCCCTTAGTCAGCTTGTAACCTATGTTATATTTTTATATATTTTTTGAGCACACTTGTATTCTTAGTCCGTCACCACACGGAGGTATTTCATAACTTTGAATACTTTAACTGTGTAAGTTTCAATATAAGTCTGCAATAAAGCAGAAGTAGTCATGTACACAGTACTATTACTGGTAACTCGTAAAATAATTGTATTTTTGCATTATCATTTTACATAAAAACTTATTATTTATTTTCTAAAGCACCTGACATGCTTCGCTATTAACTAGAATGTTATATAAACACGCATGAGAGCTATTATTACGAATGCGTAGTATTATTATTTCATTAGTCATTTGTACATAAAAATATCCAATTTGTATGAGCTTTAGTCGCACTTACTATAATTATAAAATAAAAACACCATCTCATTATAAATGCCAACAATCATAAATTATTTCTACTATATTCATACTCATTGCACGAGGTGACGATTTGTATATAATTTAATACTGCTTTATAACAATTTATAATTTAAACTCTGTTACTCTCAAAGAATTTTAATTTGCAAAAAAGGTCAAGTAGGGAAACGAACTAGGGCCGTTCGAAATAAAAGGACTTGAAAGGGCTCAACGTCATGTAGAAGAGCCCTCCTGCTCGCTCACTTAGGTACTGCATTCGCGTCATTTCAGACTATGAAACTATGGTTGATATAAATAGTATCTGAATCATTAACAGAAAGAGAAACTAAGAGATTTAAGTACTATAATTATCTTCAAATCATTAAATGACGAGGCTGTTTTATGTTTCATCACTTTGAAAGTATCAGTTGTAGTAAAAATCCTACTTCTATGCCTTTTATCGTACATTTCAACGCCACAGTAAATGGTTCTGTGCCGCCTACATCCAACGACTGCCTGTGACTTTGACCATGTCATCGATCCACCTAGTGGGAGGCTCTCTTACACCGCGCCGTCCGATACGTGGTAGCCACTTGAGAACCTTTCCTTCTCAATAGTTTTCGGTTCATCGAGCAATGTAACCTGCCCATTGCCACTTTAGCATGCTGACCCGGCGGGCTATGTTTCCTACAGATCTGCTACGGATTTCCGTATTAAGCCAGTATTATCCCTACACTAAAGCAGATTCTTGTTTTAGCTTGGATATGGCCCAGGTTATGTCATTACTGTTTACCACTTGCCACTAGTGGTGGGTTAATATCAAACCCTGTCTTGTTAGTTACCCTTAGCAATAACAAACAAAACTACTAGTAGTTTGAGAGAAGAACGAAACAGCTCTGTATCCATCCAACAGCCTTTCAACGTCCACTGCTGGACATAGGCCTCCCCAAGAGAACGCCACAACGAACGGTCCCGTCATGGGGGATAATGCCGTAATCGCCACGTTTGGCAGGCGGGTTGGCGATCGCAGTGGATGTTGTTAATAATCGAGGGAGTGCTGCTGCCCACTCCGTCGGTATTCCCTCAGTCGGCTCTTACGACTCCCGTGGGTGTGGGGTGGGACAATTCTAAAGCCAGCCCCACACGGCTCTGTATCACCAGTATTGATCCGATTTTTATACAAATATTTTGTTGTCAAAATACTAAATCTATAATATTCAAAATATTTAGACTCTGTTTAGGATGACAAAAAATTTCACTTGGAATATTGAAATTTCCAGACATGTTTTATCAGTATACATCAACATTTTAAGAGATTCAGTTAAAATATTTCTATATATAATTAAATGCGTTGGTTTTCAAAAGATATACACTTCTTTATCACAATAGAAAGCAAAAACTAGTCTGATATATTACCAGATAAATGAAAGGGTAGCTAAACTACAGTGACAGGTGTCGACAGAGTTTCCTGCCTTTGTCACTACAAGTTTAACTCTCGCAGGATGAGTGGGAATGTTTTAGTTAGTCCGAAAAGTTTTGGGTAATAAAATCTCTTTAACATTCAGGTTTATAAAAAAATAATTTGTAGGAGTATCCTGCTGCACTATTCACAGGTTACCATCCTCTTTAGGTGCCCCAGCTATCTTAATATTCCTTTCTCAATCTTTGTCAATATATCTTTTTCACACCACTCCACTCTTTTAAATTTACGCCACAGATGTTTCATAAAGGTCAATTTTTTTCTTTTTTTTATTGCCTGTAGTGGCCGACGAGCCACGGCCCATCTGATGGTAAATGGTAACTGTCGCTCATAGACTCAATTATACCAAGAGTATTGTCAAGCCGCTGCTCACCATTTCATTTCACCGATATGAAATGATACATTAAATGGCTATCTCCTGCTACAGCCAAAACGCAACGATATGCTTCATGGCCGGTCACACGGGAGATGGTGGTACCAACCCGCTCCGGCCCGATACCAAGTTAGTACTCCCACTTGGTACCCAGTCCTACCACCAGTCATGCAATGAAAGATAATTGCTTACTTCCCTTAGTCGCCTCATACGACAGCTGTGGGAAAGCCGTTCTTTCCTACGGGTGTCACTTGTATTCTTAGTCCGTCACCATACGGAACAAATCTCTTCTGCATTTATCCTACTTTCAATATTTTTCTGACACATCTAACTTCCATTTTTACAAGTTGCTACTAACACTTACAGAGTCATTATAGTGGTAGAGCTTTATATTCTGTCCTGCCATGTATGGCTCGATCGGGGAGTTCTCATCCTCACACAGACGATCAGTGTGAAACAACGGTACCCATTGATATATAAAAAAGAGAAGATACACAATCAGGCACGAAAAATGACCACTATAAACACTGAAAAAAATAATTTCTTACTACAAACATTAAACTGAAAAACATTAAAAGCAAAGTGGTCTTCAGTAAGAATAATTGGTCATAAATAGTAACTACTAATGTTTTAAAAACAGTAAAATACAATACAATCACTTCAACCGATAGAACATTACTTTTTACTAAAATCACAATTAATAGAAATGAATCGCAACCATTACTTTATTAACAGTTAGTTTTAATGGTTAGAATCGTATCACAAAATGAACAAGACAGGAAAATTAACTATTTAACACAGTAAGATTTACCGATTTAATTATAAAAAAAAAATTTAAAATCCACAACAAGTTGTTGCCTACTGAGTTTTCTGGCCGGATCTTTCTCAGTCAGGCCACGTTCCGATCCGCTGGTAGCTTTTTAGTCTTAGCTTCTATTAAAATCAATATATTTAATAATAGAAACTAATAATCAATATTGTCTTCTTAATGGTAGTTTTTTTTTTTTGGTTACTTAAAAATTTTTATTGGTAGTTTGTGGTAGAATTTTTAAGCACTAAATATAAACAAAATTTTAAAACTTAAAGGAGTATTATACTAATTTTATTACACTAGCTTAAAATCTCATACATTGTAAGCATAAATCTTAGAGTAGATATTTTTAATTGTGTTTCTAAACGAATATTATGTGGGTTGAAATAAATAAACCAAAAATTTGTAAAATCTACTGTGGGTAGATGAAACCGTTGAAACAACATATACATAGCTTTGGACATCTACCATCTAAGTCCACCCGTGATCATGAATGCTGTAAAGTATTCGAAACGTCGGGATAGCATAAAAATCAAGTAAACGCGATAGATTCCGTAAACGTAGTTTTATTTCAAAATGTGTGAAATTCGCGTAAATGTTAGAAAGTATAATATATTTTTTTTTTCAAATTATCGACGATGGCCCTGTATGAACCATTCAAATAGAGTATGTATTAAAACAAAGGCAGTCTCGAACTATGCTCATACTTCAACGCATTTTGCTCACTTTGATCGCATAATACGACGTTCTTGGTCCTAAAAACGAATGGAGTCACCTTGTTGAATGTTTTTTTTTTTATATATTATGTAATTAGTTGACTCGTTGACACCGCTGCGCGCTCGCCCTGATGATGAGCATCGAATTTGCTCGAAACCCGGGTCGACTAAATCGATCCTCAACGTGAGTTATTGCCGGTGATATATTTCTAATATGTATCAATCTCACGATAGTTTCAATACGAAAATCAATAATGAATGTTGAAATGTTGTATTATGTATAAATTATGGTTTCAAATACTATTAGATTTAAAAGTTTTTGTTGGTCTATGTTCCGCTAGTGAAGATGAATATACTGTATGTAATAAAACCGAGGAGATAATAAGACGAGAACAGCGCATATGTGGTCAAAAAACACAACCAAGGCCTATTTGTGTTCCTTAGTTTTAAAATGTACATTAAATTTAAATATATTTTCTGGTATTATCTCTTAATCTCCTCCAAAAATATTTTTTATTTCTAAGAAAAATAACAATTGAAATTGTATGATAAAACAATCTGTAATACAAAAATAACAGAACCCTAAATAATAAACTTAGTTCTGTGACACAGACCAAAAAAAAAGTTGTAAACGATTTATAAATACTCGTAGTATCATTGTTAATTTGTAATCCCGTTGTTCTATTGGCAGGGGCCATAGCCAGTACATACCCTTATATACCTGGTATTTTGTTTTAACCTTTCAGTATCGTTAATCTCAAGGATTGCCAAGGATAGTTGGCAGTTACCCCGTTCAAATATTTGTTTTGACTAGGATCGGGCTAAAATACAATTAAGAAATACTTAACTGCCTCAGTGGTGTAGCGGTAGTGTATCCGACTGCTAATAATGAGGTTTCGGGTTCGATCCCCGGGTCGGGAAAATGTTATTGAGCTTTTTCCTAAAAGAAAAATTCTCAGTAGCAGCCCGGAGTTTGGAAATGTGCCCGGTAGACGTCAATAGGCTTGCCCCCAATTACGTGAGACTTAAACATAGCTGGCGAGTCATGGGTGTGTAGTACACCTCTGCCTACCCCTTCGGGGAATACAGGCCTAATGCTTTGTTTTAAAAATTAAAAATACATACCTTCACAGAAAAAAAAGTAAGTTTGATATATGGAAAAAATGCTGGACGAGCAGATGTAGGTACAGGAGGAGACCGACACTCACCTACCTAGACCAAATCGATCATTTATTGAAGGAAGATTGAGCCAGGAGTCTCCGAAACCGGCGAGCGTGTGTGAAGAGAATTATTAATGTTGAAGAAGCGAGAGATGTATGCAAGAATAGAGCCTTTTGGCATTCTGTTCTCTGTGTAATTCAAAATCTACAGATCACTTCACTGTCTGTAATATCACTATACATATATAGAAAAAAAAACATTAAAGTATAATTAAGATAATCCGCCTTTTTTGAAGTCATTTCATTAAATTAATGAATACTAAATAAATCTATTTATTAAACACAAAGTGAAAAATGTGAAATCGAAAATAATAGTCACGAGCAGGATTTGAACCTGCATCTCCTGGATACCGTCCAGATGCTTTGCCAATTCAGCCATCGTGACAATTGCTCCTGACTGCTAATTTCGATAACACATTCATACTTAACATCTTTGGGTGACGCCTGGCGCCATTTGTCGGAAGTATTTTCATACATTATACCGACCAGGTAAACTTAAGGTATAACAATTATCTTCACTGAGATATTCTATCTAATCGTAACGTAGGTAGGTACCATAACAATGGGATACAGAGCAGCTGTTAAGGATCTCTGTTAGTCAGAGACAAAAGAATTCAAGAAAACCTCAATGCACATCGGAGGGGTTGCATTGTAGCCACGCTTGATAAGCTGGTTCACAGACAACAAAGATTCATGAACTAGCAATATATTTGGTTATCTGCTAAAATTTTGTAGCATTTCAATCACATATAATGTAACAATTTTAAAATAATCTACAAAATTAATTTGATGTCTTATTTTTAATATATTTTCACGCCTTTATAAATAAAGGATAAGTAAAAAGTAAAAAACGGGTTTTAGCGGGCATACATCCAAACTCCGTTCTCTACTGAAACAACTTATAAAACATTCGTGGAGACCACGGACCAACTAAATGGTAGAGAGGATTATATTATATGTATAATGTAGACAGTTTTTTTTTTGGTAGGTATTTTAACCATAGGCCAAGCTTTTGTAGGGAGTAGCGATCGGAATTCCCTTTCAACCGAAAGAGATGCAGCACGCTTTTCTCCTGTGAATGGCCCTTAGAGACTAATGTGACACGTTATTATTGGACTAGTGATTAGTTTGTCCTTGTTGCTGTTTACTAAAGCAACATTATCCCAATATAATAAGTACTCTTACCTTAACTCAGGGTGTAAGGGGACCACTTAAGTAATGTAACATAGTTCCAGTGGCCCGCCAATACAGGCAGAGAGACGGCAAACAGCGGGCTTATTTAGTGGGTGAAAGCCTCACACTTCCCTGTTCGTTGCCCCGAATGACGAGGTGTGCGGTTAGGTAATTTTTTTCCCGCCTCACCAAAAGAAAGGGTGCAAAGGGGTGAATTTTTTTATTAAACACGGTATAAAATAATAATTGCCGGTTATACAAAAAATAGTGGCTGCAAAAATCAGGGCTGCATAGCTAGTATATACGTATAATAACATTATTATAGTAAACATTCAGACCAATAGAAATATTTAAACTTGTCTTGCATTTTAAAAACGATGTTTTAAATGATAGAACTAAAGCATGCTCTTCTTCCCTTCGTAATTGGCCGCCGACGGTCCCCGCTAATTCTGTTAAAGCCTAATGGCTGTCTCTCGGTCTGTGTACCAACAATTACACAGAAATACAGACTTTAATGTTATACCTTTGTTGTCTCGGTTATTCGGTAAATACGTAATATTAAAGTTTTTGTATAAGACTGCCTTTTCACTACTTTATTTAGTTTCATTTATTATTTAATTAGTTTTTGTAGACAAAGAAGGACGGACACTGTGAGACTTGAAAGGAGTTACTTTTATTTCGAGAAAAATATGAAACTTCAATATTAATTGAGGGAAAAATAATTATGATAAAAATAGTAACAGCTTGCCTGCTGATAGGTGAGCAGCATATATTTTAAATGATGTTCCCTGAAAATGGTTGTAATATAATTGTTTGCCAGCTGTTTATACTTTCACATAAACAGTTTTGCTGAAACATCACGTTTAAATTCGCGAATTGTCTTCATATTTTATTTTCAATTCTCGTCATTCACTTATTTATTTTTGTTCGTTTCATAAAAGAAAGATTTTCTTTATTTACTGACCTTTCGAATACATATGTCATTCGAGCCATGATAAATAATTATAGTTGACATTAAAAGAGTCATTATTTTGACTATCAATATACTAACGAGTCCTTTCCAATTATATCTATTGAATTCAGTACACCAATATATAAATAGTCACGTTCACATTTGTGACAGTTAATGTCCGATTAATGAAACATTTGTTAATAATAGTTAAGGTTCTTAAGATTATTATTACTAATACATACATATTTTAGTAGATATTTGGTAAGCTTGTGAGCGGCTCTAATTCTGTTATTATCACTGAGAACGTCAGGTACTTAAAAAGCATATAAATATAACAAAATAAGCTCTAGAGTCATCATAATTACATTTAGGACTTTTTTTTTATACTACATGGGCGGCGAACGAGCATACAGCCCAGCGGTAAGCGGTTATCGTAGCCTATAGACGCTATCAACACCAGAGGCATCACTCACGTGTCGCCATCTCCAAGGAAAGGGATAGGAGGTGGATAAGAAGGGTAATAAGGAGAGGATAGGTAAGATAGGATAGGGAGGGGGTCTGGGCCTCAGGCTCTCTCATTCACCAACCGAAATACAACGGTAGGAATAACTACCCTTGTTACACGCTGATCTTTTGTGGACTCCACCACTAGAGTATCCCATCGAAACTATTTTTCCGAGATAAATTCCGAGTTATATACTCGTATATGTAAATATCATGATAATAGCTATTACTTAACTAGTTACGGTGTAAAAGCATCACGAACAAACGCATTTATAATGTTTGTAAGGACAGTTTAGTTTAAGAGACAAGATAATAAATATTATACGTAATTTAGTCAACATTGGACGCAACTTTATCCACATTTGTCTTTTGAATTATTTATTTGGTAAGTCCACGCTGGGCTGTTATACTTACCCTATTACTTGATATAAAAGCATTGTGTTTAATTTATAGCATTTTAATTATTGTGGTTGTGGGACTTGAAAGTAAAAAGTGCCCATATCGTTAGCATTTGAAGCAATAAAATCGTTATTATTATTATTTTCCTTTTGATTTGATAATGAAATTGAGTTGTCATTATTAAGTATGAAGGATTTTTGTGCATTCTTACATTATATATAAATTCAAAAGTGGGTTTATTTATTTGTCGTAACTTTTCCACGCTATAAGTACTCAAATAATCATCTTGAAATTATGCATATATACAGTTTCTATACGCTTCTTGTGTTCATGAAAAAATGATGTTTCTAGTTTAATAACAACTTTTAATAGAAATCTTAGCGTGACAGAGAGTGGTGTATTTATATTCAGAGAGATTTATATTCAGAAATTCTTGTATAAATATGAGCTATAAAGTTAAATTCCTGACAATATTGGAGAAAAATGTGCGGTTAATATATGTACTACTCTGTCAAGAAAGTACCGGGAATAGATCAATAATACACAAAATTTTTGTTATTCATCTAAATTTATTTTATCATCTTCAAAGTATGCTCCTTCAGAAATGATAGATTTACGCCAACGAATAATCCTATCATCAAAACATTTTTTAAACGCTGTTTCCGGAATTGAGTTCAGTTCTCGTCGCGAATTCTCCTTTATGTCTTCTACCGATTGAAAACGGGTGCCACGAAGTGGTAATTTGAGTTTAGGAAAAAAAAGAATTCGGCTTGAGCCATATCTGGTGAATATGGTGGTTGCTCGATGGTATTTGTTGAGTATTTGGACAAAAATTCATTCACAATGATGGCCTTGTGCGAAGGCGCATTATCGTGGTGCAAAATCCAAGAATTTTCTTTCCACAAATCTCGCCTTTATCGTCGAATTTGCTCTCTTAAACGCCGCATAATGCTCAAATAATATTCTTTATTGACTGTTTGACCTTCTGGCATGAATTCCGAGTGCACAACACCGCTATAGTCAAAGAAAACAGTCAACATGACTTTGACTTTTGATTGACTTTGGCGTGGTTTTTTCGGTTTCGGTTCAGTTGGAAATCACCACTCCGAAGCTTGTTGACTAGTTTGCATGTCAAACTCGTAAACCCACGTCTCGTCACCAGTAACAATGCGTTTCATGAATGTTGGGTCGGAATTGACTCGTTCTAGCATGTCCTCAGCGACTCTCATGTGATTGAGTTTTTGGAGATAATTCAGGTCTTTTGGGACTAGCCTAGCGGAAACATGTTTCATACCCAAGTGATTATTTAAAATGGTACGGATTGACTCGTGAGACACAGAAAGTTCGGCGGCTATCTTTCTCAAAGTTAAATGAGGATTTTCAGTCACTATTTCCTTCACTTATGCAATGTTAACTTCAGTTGCAGACGTTGATGGCCTACCAGAGCGAGGCAAATCTTCCATCACATCTCGACCGCTTTTAAACGCTTTGTACACTCATAAGAACGTGTTTTTGATAAAGTCGATTCACCGTAAGCCTTCTGTAACATTTTCAGTGACTCCAAACACGAAATTTCATTGGCGATGCACTCTTTGTTCGACGTTTTTGTCCATTATGAAATTCCCAATACACACTAGATATGATATAACTAAAAACAGCACTGTATTTATTATAAATAACAGATGCAACTCAAACTCCGCGCCAAAAAGTTGTGCCAAACTAACAACAACAAAAAAAAACAAAAATTTGAATTTGGAACCATAAACAAACATCCATTCCCAATACTTTTTTGACTGAATGTACTATTCATCTAAAAGATAACAAGTCAATTTATTCTAAGTTTCTCTTGTAAACATCGGGCTCGCAGTAAGTACGTACTGGTAAATAGAAGGAGGCAAATGAAAGCACCGCCCGCATTAAGAAACCTTTAAATTTAATTAGCGAGAAAAATCTAAACAGTTAAAGTTTTAAAAAAAACGCTGACTAACAGTAGATAATTATATCTAGTTACGAAGCATATTTTGTATTAAATTAACTGTGTTAATTTGTATGGCTAAGTATTTGTAATGCTTAAAACATATATCAAAATATTAAATTATAATTATAATGCCAAACTAAGTGAATTCTCTATTATATCTCATATCTTTTTATATTTATGTATGTTACATCCCAGTCTTCAAAAATCTAAATTATGAAATTATAGTGACAGACGACCTAGGACCTGCAGGAGTGTTGACTGCTGTCCATGTATGGTGGTATCTATTCGTTCACGTCCCACAACACTTGAGAGCTTACATTTGCTATATAAACTACCATTAATGCAACAAAAAGAATGAAAAGAGGAAAAATATATTTGTCCATACATTATGGACATCCATTTGTTGTGTTTTTTTCATATATTTTACAGCAGATAATACTATAAATAGTACGTTGCGTGGTATGAGTAAATTAAGTTTATATTGCTTATGGTGGCAGATGGGCCACCAGCCACCTGATGGTAAGTGGTAACCGCCGCTCATGGACAAATACTAGCAAACTGCAGCTCACCATTCCGTTTCACGGATGGAAAATGAATGAAACGACGGTTATCTTCCACTACAACTAAAAAAACTAACCCGTTCTGGTCAGATAACAAGTGAGTACTCCCACTTGGTTCCCAATCCTATCACCTATAATGGTATCATCCATCCATCCATCAGCCTTTCGACGTCCACTGCTGGACATAAGCCTCCCCAAGAGAACGCCACAACATGTGTTTCGCTCATATGGGGGATAGTGCCGTAATCGCCACGCTTGGCAGGCGGGTTGGCGATCGCAGTGGATGTTGTTAATACTCGAGAGAGTACTGCTGCCCACTCCCCCGGTATTCCCTCAGTCGGCTCTTACGACTCCCACTACAATTCTAAAGCCGGCCCCACGCGGCTATAATGGTATAAATAGGTGATAATTGCTTACTTCCCTTAGTTGCTTTATACGTTACTTGTAGGAAATCATGGGATGGTGACACTTGTATTCTTAATCCATCACCACACGGATAAGTGATTATTTATGTCCATTATTCTATTAAGTGTATCACAAGTATTACTATTACACGATATACGATCGGCCAACATGACACTCTCCTTGCGAGACCGTACGTCATGATTTTATTCGTGTTTATATCTTTCTTTGCGACTGGAATATGGAGTCTTTTTTGTTTGATATTTAAATAAATACTTGTAGTAGGCGTATGATATAAACAAAAAAACAACTAAATAAAGGTTGTACAGGTCACCAACCGCATAACGTTTGTCCTAAATGTATATTAATTAACATACTAGCAAGTTAGCGGCGCTAACATTTTTAGGAATTTTATTATCTTTCTAATTTAATAGTGACGTGATAGCCTGGTGCTAAAACAAAGGGCTGCAAAGCCGTAGGTAAGACCCTAGTAGCCAAGGTATACTGGGTATCAAGTTCGATTCCAATCTGGGGTTCTCAAAAAGCAAACACTTTCGATTTTTGGAAATTTCTGAAATTATGTGGGTTTTTATTGATATATTATCACTGCTCGGTGAAGGAAAACATCGTGAGGTAAGGGCTTACCCTTAGGGACTTTCTTGACCATTTCCGAAATGTAATCCTTACAGGGCCAGCACTATGGGCTAAAGCCCTGTCACTCTGAAAGAATAGACCCGTGTCGTTTGTGGGACAGTGCTGGGTTAAGAAAAAGAATAAAAATATACGTTCTCACTATGTTGATGATGATGTTTACACAAATCTTATAGAATCTGTTCATATAAATAAAACAGCAGAGCCGAATGTGTCTGTACACAGAAATTATGTATGTATCAAAAAATGGAAAAAGAATTAAAAAAGAAATAAAAGAGGTTATTAAACTTTTTTGTCTCTCCATTTGTTTTGTTTGTTAGCGCATATATCAGAAATAGTTTAACTAAATTTGATACGGATAGATAGAACTTGACTCGAAACAAAGTATATTCTTTACTTGGTTTTATGTAAGCAGGAAAATAAAAACTAAAATATATCATGTAAATTCCACGTGAACGAGACTTCGCCTGTAACTACAACACACAGCTAGTTACTAAACAATAAGCTACTTTCATAAATCATCAACAATTATACCTCAAAATTTTGTAGTAATACCATCATAATGGATGATGTAAACCTTCAAATAGTGTATCAGAAACGCCGTAATCATGAATCGATTAACTGTGAAAAACTCCGTAAAAGTAGGTTTATTTTTCTTAATAGACGGGCCTCGTGGCGTAGTCGGTAGTGTAACCGACTTCCGCGCACGAGGTCGTGGGTTCGATTCCCACTCGGGACAATTATTTGTAACATAGATATTTTTCGGAAAAAAAAAAAAATTAGCGAGCCTATTGCATTTCGGAACTCCGGGCTGCTACTGAAAATTTTTATTTTTAGAAAAAAGCTCACTGCCCGGCCCGGAGATTGAACCTGAGAATCTCAGATAGGCAGTGAGACCTCATGTAATAATAATAACTCTTTATACACCAGAAAAAAGAAACAAGAAAATGTGTGTAAGTATTAAATTGATTAAGTACAATTGGCGGTCCTATCGCACAAGGCAATCTCTTCCGGACAACCATTGGATATTTGGATGGAAACAAAAATAAATAGTTTTGGAAATAATGTTATAGCGTACCCAATAATATGATATATACTAATTAGCGTTAATAATGTACCATTACTTTAAAATAAAATTCATAATGTATAAACCTTAGCAATTGCTAAGGTAATGTTTCTTGACTAAGCTTTTAAATACATGAAGCGATTTAGCACGTCTAACATTACGAGGCAACGTATTCCACAATCGGACAGCTTGAACTGAAAATGACATATCTAGGAATTTTGTTGAATGCACAGGCATTCTTAGAGTTAAGTTCTCGGATGATCTCAGGTGTCTTGAATGCGAGTCATGTAAGAAGTTGAAACGTTCTTTGAGGTAAGAAGAAAATATTATAAAGAAGGAATATGATATGTGCATTACGGCGAAAGCGGATGGGCGACCATTTGAGCTTATGACGAAAATCAGAAACATGATCATATTTGCGTAGTCCAAATGTGTATCTTATACATAGATTTTGAAGCCGCTCAAGTTTATTAAGATGGTCTATTTATATAGGTAATATTAAGATAGCTGGCATCAGCATAATCTAAAATAGGAAAAAGAAGTGACTAAGCAAGCGCTATCGTAAGGCCTCGTCACACAGAGGCGGGAGCCGCGGGAACGCGATCGCGATTTGGGACGGGATTTTTTGTAATATTCGAATTTGTATGCAACCTGTCACATAGCAACGGGCGCGTTCCGATCTCCCGCGCGAACGGGTCGGTATGACAAACAGGAGATCACTTCGCGGGAAGGACGCCCCGGGGTGCGGGACGGGCGGCCGGCGCGGACGCTGTATTCTACGGTAGTCATTACAAGCTGTCACACAGAGCGAAGCGATAGCGGGGTGGTCGCGGTCCGATCTCACAAATTGTATTTTTTTACAACTTAAGTGTACGATAGTTCCAGTTTCAATATGAATCCAACAGAAAAACTAATTGAATTAGTTAGACATTACCCATGTTTATGTTATACTAAAGACAGGAATTATAAAAACACTTTACAGAAGTGAAAATACGTAAAAAATCGGTTCTCGTATGAACGCAGCTCTTTACACAAATGGTGGTACTCTCCAAACATACCTCGTTTCATATTTATGTCGTAAACCCAAATTATTTTGGGTTTGAGTTTTTTCTTTTGGTACATTGCTAATAAAAGCAGAATTTCTTCTTCGTCCCCGACCGACATGGTGTTGCGTTACGAAAGGTCGTGAACAATTTGATCGCTTTTAGTGTCACACCGGCTGTGTTCCCGCCGCGGGCTGCGGACGGTAGCCTTGTGTGACATGGTACGGACCGCTATCGCTTCGCGATAGATCGCTTTCCCGCGGCTTCCGCCTCTGTGTGACTCGCCCTTCAGTACTGATAGGAAGAAGGTTACGAAGCCTTTGTAGACATCCAACGGTAGCAAATATTTTCCTGCTAATCTCTTGAATTTTTGAGGTCCCCAAGATAAGCAATTATCTATATATATCCCCAAATTTTTAACCTTATCACTGTAAGGAATAATTTTTCCATCAAGAGAAACCTGCGGTAGTAATGACCAATTTATTTTTGTTATCATTCTTGAACTTCCAATAATGATAACCTGTGATTTAGATGGATTAACTGTTAGGCCAAACGACTTACTCCAATCGCAGATTCTGTCTAAGTCTTTATTTATGTTATCTATTGCCACAAACAATCTATCTAAAGGAGCTTGTGAATAAATTTGGGGGTCATCAGCATATAGGTGGTAGGAAGAAGTGAGTTTATCAGAGATAGTATCTATGTAAATAGAGAAGAGTAGAGGTGAAAGAACGCCACCCTGAGGAACACCTGCAAACGTTGAAAACCATGAAGAAACATTGTCTTCAAAGTAGATACGTTGTCGGCGGCCAAACAGGTAACTACAAAACCAGGAAATAGCTTCTGGAGATATGTTAAGAGAGCTTAGAATGCCGAGGAGTACGTCAAAATTAACGGTATTAAAAGCATTGCTAAAGTCGAGAAGAGTTAGGACTGTTAAGTCACTCTTTTCCATAGCAAGCCTTATGTCCTCCGTAATATGAACCAAGGCTGTCGTAGTGCTATGGCCCGGCCGAAAACCAGATTGGAGAGGGTTCAGGTTTTGTTTTTCGGAGATGTAGGTGCAGAGTTGGATTTGGATAAGTTGTTTTTGTCTTTGGAAAGGAAAGGTAGTATTGAAATAGCACGAAATTCAGAAAAGGTCGAGGCATTGCTTTTTTTAGGTATAAGAGTTATGTGGGCATCTTTTCAAGCAGTTGGAAAGGTTCCAGTAGACACAGAGTAATTTAATATATGACTAATCACTGGAAGTATTTCATCAATAATGGCAAGAATCATGTTACGGCTAACACAGTCGCTTCCTGTAGAAAATGACGTATTCGACATAATGCTCTTTCTAACATCACAATCAGCAAATTGACTAAAATAGAAAGGAGTGTGATGTGCAGTCGAGATTGAAGACAATTTTTGAAGTGTATTGATTTTTCTTGAAATATCAAAGTTTGAAGATTTACAGAAATGTTGATTAAGTAAGTTAATATCTAAGTTTAAGCAAGTTTTAGGGTTAGTTTTACCGACTCCCAATGATCTAAGAAACTTCCATATTTTTGCTGGGTCTCCATTTTCAACAGAGCTCTGAATATGCTGGAGTTGAGCATTCCTACACACCTTGTTGCAGTGATTACGAATAGCTATATATTTAATTTTGTAAAAGTCAGTAGGCTGACGTTTAAATATCGATTTTGCCTTAGCTTTTTTGGATAGTAATGCTATTATATCTGTATATATGTACGAGTATTTTTTTATATATGTACGAGTATTTTTATGTATGTTTTTTTATGTACGAGTATTTTTTTATATTTTTCTTTTTATATATGTACGAGTATATTAAAATTTAACTTCAAACTTTATTTATTATTCTCAGTAATTCCGATCGAGTCGAGAACGGAAACTGTTTGGTTTTAATTGAATTTCAATATTAACATTGAATATTGAGATTACAGATGCCAAATAAGTAGAAATTCAAGTTTTCATCATTTTTAAATCTATTTTAAGTACTAAACGTTGTTTCGCAAATAAAAGTTAAAATCCAATGTCATTGCAATGATATATTAACATTTTATAATTTCAAGAATACCTATTTTGGTACTTTAAATATTGTCAGAAAATATTGCTTTATTTCATCGTGACCTCAAGACCAAGAGGCAAAGTAATTGTAAAGAATTTAATAAGATTTAGAATTATGTAATAAGTGCTAAAATATTCTTTATTTATAGTATTCAGAGAGCTCTTATCTGGGAAACCGATTTCAGTGATTACTAAGCAGCCGTGCTGCGAGAAAGTTACAAGAGCTACGGCGCGTAGCGTATTTCGCGTATGTATTCAACATAAACGTTATTTTTATCATGCATGGAATATTAAAACACTAAAATGGTGCGGGTTATCGATACATATACTGTGCCCGAGTTTGTAAATGAGATAAGGCTGATATTCCTACATTAGCAATTTACGCTACCCTTACTCGTCCTTACTAATATCATAAATGCGAAAGGGCGTTTATTTGTTTGTTAGTATTCACGCCATATCTACTTAATGGACGAAATTTATCCAAAATATAGTCCAGAATTCAGAAAAGGATAAAGGCTACTTTATATCCTAGAAAAATTTAAAGTTCCTGTGGGATAGCTATTTATGTATAGATATATTTAGTGTGTCGTAGAGTGACGAATATGTATACTGAAGTCCACGCACACGAAGTCACAGCCAGAATCTAGTAATCTATATAAACCACACAACGTAATAACGAGTACAGTAATTAATATATTTCTTTTTCTCTAAAATTTAGGTCAGTCTTGCATAAATGGCTCAGTTCCTTGAACTATGAAAAAATGGAAAATTTTATTAAAATATAATCTCGGGCATCCCCCTTTTTAGACTTTCCAAAATCACACACACACATACACAGAGAGAGAGAGAGAGACACACACAACTTATTTCTAAGCTTTTTATCTTACTAGTATCTACATTTAAATAATACTAGCCTTTGTCCGTGGCTCCGCCACAGCCAAAAGATTTTGCGTGAGCGCGAACGAACAAACAGACATAAAATATAAAAAATATTGTTTTGTGTTCAGACACGCCTATATTCTATATTAAATGTACAGACACAGCTCTCTTACAGCTTTATAACAGTTAGGATTTCTTAAGATATATTTAAGATATTTTTATTAAAATTGGATCACTGTCGTCCCCTTGGAGGTTGGCGTTAATAGCTACGATATAGTATTTTCTTCTTTGGAGGTTGGCGTTAATAGCTACGATATAGTATTTTCTTCTTTGGAGGTTGGCGTTAATAGCTACGATATAGTTTTTTCTTAACTAATGAACACAAAGCTTGGAAACTTTTTATTGTTTTTTCTAATAACGTTATTTATCTATCTACCTATCTATCTATTTAAGTAGTTACTTCAATGTAATTTATATGTATAAATTCGTTTCATTGGCTTCTGATTAACTATCAGTTCTACTGCTTGCGGTTACTAGGTTTTTAAAGCACTTTTTATCTGTCATTATAAAATCCATTAATTGTATGAATTAATGCAAATAACAATGTACTATATTATGTAAAATGAAGCGCTTGTCCCTGTTCGCTAGATTAACATATTTTCACAATGGATGCCGCAGGAAATAAAGGCTTCGTTCGTTGACCTCGTCTTGTGTCTTTTGTTTGGAGATATACCTTGAGAGTAATTTTACGAATCAATACAAATAAAAAAAAACTTGAACTAAATTATTAATTGGAGCTTTGATTTAGTATTCAATCTCATTGAATATAGATTTTTTTATGTATCTTAGCGCTTTTAGGTAATTATATATTATTTATTTTATAAGTAAGATAACATTTTACAATTATAAAATAACACAATATGTTCTGCTACTGGCCCCTACGGAGAGAGATAAAGAATTTGACATGTCACCACCCTATTTTACACGTGCCGTAGAAATCAACTCACGTGCCGTAGAAATCAACTAGAGGCTAAATTAAGCAGACAATATCACCATGAAAGACCAAAACTTGAAAAAAAAACCTAAATCGTGCCGTGTTCAAAAGTGGAATTTATAAATAGCTATATACTCGTAGAAGATTCTACTACGAAGAAGATATACTGCTATGAAGTATTTTGTATACGCTATTGTACCTATACTTTTCTGTTTAACACAAAGAAACAGAAATCAAATGAAGACGCTCAGAGGTTTCTCAGCCCGAAAATTGCAGCTACATACAGCCACATTTCCAACTAACTTTATACAGACACATTTCCAATGACCGAGCGAACTGTTGAAATGTTATGAAATAATATAAATTAATCAATAATTTTACTTATTTGAAATAAATATTACTTATTTATTATTAATTGATAATCAAAATCGATGTCATTGTATTCGTTTTATAATAATTAATAACTAGTCAAAATACGCAATGTTTCCACATCTGCAACAATGCAAAAGCTAAAATTGTAAACCAAATTAAGCAAGTTACACTTACCTTCAATTATTCAGCCTACTTTTCACATACCAAGATCATAAGAAATGTTTATATGAAATACAAATGATTATTAAAATATTTCAATAATCAGATGGGATTCTGGTCTTGGTATGTTGCGAACGCGTATTATTCGGTACGCGACGCGCGGGGCACTGACCAAGACTGCGCCGCGCCGCCTCGCACATCGCGCGAAAACCTTGGCGATTATGCAATATAGAATGGGCACTGGGTAGAATATTATTTAATATTATTATTAAATATAAGAAATATATTTAATTAATTTTTCCTTTTTTAAAATACATTTTTAGGAATGAAGATAATAATGCGTTAGTTTTATTCCATTTATTCCATACGATATATTGTTATAAATGTTTACAGCCTTTTTTGTATATATTGTATATCTGCCTAATTAAAATACGAGTATATAATAAGTTATAGTTAGTATTCACTAGACTACAAATCTCTATGTACTTGTATTATAAATAAAAAAATGCCCATAAATATGTATATTTAAAAAAGGAAGGATTATTATGCTTTAATTGTTTCATATTTTTTTAAAAAATGCATCTAATCTTCTCATTATTTTGGTTTATAATACAAGATTCTGCCCGTGATTCCTTCCGCTTATACTTCAGGATGTATAAACATCACTATACTATTAATTATCTATATGTGTAAAGCACTATCCCACGGAAATTATTAATTTTTCCGGGATAAAATACTCCATCTTGGGATACTCCCAAGTCCTCTTCTGAACTATTTTCAAAATGATCGGTTCAGTAGTTATGGCATGAAAGTGTAGCAAACAAACAAACAAACTCAGCTTCGATTTTAAAATTGTAGTAAGGATATTTTTTAGAAAGCTATTTCACTATATACTATATTTTATATATGATAGTGAAACATCATACTAAAAAATTTGAAATTTTACTGCCTTTTTAGTGGCCAAGTTAGAAGAGTATCAATATCATGATAAGTGTTAGGGTCTTAACGGACGTATGAAATGAAGAGGACTGTGTAAATAGGTTTAATACCAAATCAATATCATAATACAATTGAATTTAAATAAATGCCCATATCTATGTGCGCGACAGTTATGTGTGAAGCGAATACATAAGTAATATGGTCGCGCTGCTAGCGCGCGGGTAGTTCCCCTCCCGATGTTCGTTCAGCCGCCGCTCGTGAAAGATGCGTCGACAATAAGAATCTTTTATATGCTGATATTCAGTAGTGCCAAAGTTGATTAAAATATCTATGGAATTTTGTTGCCTTTTTTCTTACACAAAAGCAGTTGGCATGCTATCTACTCTATGATCGTCGCCCTGTTGGGCGGGCGGGTGTACTCGATACATGCACGGAGCACCCGGAAGCCTCGCTCGCCCTTTACGGACCTTTGTTTCACCTAACTGCCTGCGACAATTATAATTCTTCATATTTTAACCATTTGCACATTTTAATTTCCCTTAAATACAATGTAGGTTTATTTCAAATTAATTATGGATTGACCAAAAATTTTGTCATTTTTTTTTGTTTAAAAAACGCATATTTTTTTCAAAATAAACCTCAATTAAAAAGGAAGAAAGCGATAAATATTTTGAGACAAAACCTTGATATAGTAAACTAAATTAAACGCTAACTTCACCATGTATAACTCACAGACTCCGCCAAGGCCGCTATTCATCAAGAATTTTGGACATCTGATAAACAAGATCGATTGCCTGTACTGTGAACAGGGTCATGCTAGGTGTTTATGGGAATGTTAAACTTGAAAACTAGTTTGTTATTAACGATTACACGACGCTTAACTTTTACACTTACTTATCATCACGCCATGCCAAAAGGCTCTATTCTTGCATACATCTCTCACTCCCTCAACATTCATAATTCTCTATCTTCTTAACCAGTCACTCGTCCACATTCTTTCCACATGTCTAAACCATCGGCACCTTTACAGCAATACTCTCTTTCATACCTACTCACACTCTCTTATGTCGTTGATTTTACTCTCATGCTCCTTTTTGCATACCCAACTCTCGCTTCCACATAATAATGTTGTAATGTTCTTCATACACGCTTGCCAGTTTCGGAGACTCCCGACTCCACTTTCCTTCAATACATGACCGATTTGGTCTAGGTACGTGAGTCTCGGTCTCCCCCTGTACCTACATCCTTCCACTTTCTCATTGTATATCTTCTTAATCAGTCACTCGTCAGGCATTCTTTTCACATGTCCGAACCATCGGAGCATTTCCTTTTGCCCCTTTAAACCAATACTCTCTTTCATACCTACTCACTCTCTTATGTCGTTGATTTTACTCTCATGCTCCTTTCTGCATACCCAACTCTCCCTTCCACATAATAACGTTGAGACAAGCACTGCTTTGTGTATTGTGACACGTGCCTTCTGACTGAAGTGAGGTTTGCACGTATAGTCTAAAGTCCACATATGGAGGTTTTGTTCGGAAAAAAACATGGGGGATAGCTACTTTCGTATAGAGATAATTAACGCCTTAGAATAATGTTCGAGTACTTATATTGATCTCAATTCCTATATAATAGGAATCGCCTAGTGTGTGATAAAATATACTTACTTACTTACGTACTTATCATCACACCATTTCCCTTGCGGGATAGACAGAGAGAACAGAGTGCCATGAGGCTCTATTCTTGCATACATCTCTGGCTTCCTCAACATTCATAATTCTCTTCATACACGCTCGCCGATTTCGGAGAATTCTGACTCCACCTTCCTTCAATACATGACCTATTTGGTCTAGGTAGGCGAGTCTCGGTCTCCCCCTGTACCTACATCCTTCCACTTTCGCATTGTATTTCTCCTTAACCAGTCGCTCGTCCGGCATTCTTTCAACATGTCCGAACCATCGGAGCATTCCCTTTCGCATCTTTACACCAATACTCTCTTTCATACCTACTTGCACTCCTTCGTCGTCGTTACGAATGCGGTCAGTCAGCCTCACTACACAGATTCATCGCAGAGATCGCATTTTGACCGCATTGATTTTACTCTCATACTCCTTTTTGCATACCCAACTCTCGCTTCCATATAGTAACGTTGGGACAAGCACTGCCTTGTGTATTGCAACCCGTGCCTTCTGGCTGAAGTGGTGGCTGCCAAGAATTTGTCCCAATGCTCCGTGAACCGAATGAACTCACGGACATAACCTAGTGTGTGATAAAAATATCAAAAAAGAAAATCCATTAAATAAATGGATCTCTTTTATTTTTTGTTTTGTCCTTGGATTAAGGTGTAGATAACCTTATGGCATTCACTCGGACACGCTAGACGATGCTCTCTCTGCAAAAATAATAAGGCCAGTAGTTGAAACACTGCTACAGAGCAAAATATTTAATTCTGGAAAAAATAATTAGTTCATATCATTTTAATGAGTGCCATTACAACCAATTAATTGAGTGGTTCATGAGGAAGGGTTTATCTATAAAATTATTTAAGATTTAGATATGATTAGATTAGGTTGTATACATTAATAACTGAAGAATAAGGATGACTGTAGAAGATGCTGGAAAAATTCTTTACGACTCGGGGTTTTACAGATGTGTGCCGCGTAAAATAATATATATTGGAATGATAAGCAAGGCTCTAAAACTAGATGTAGAAAGTTTGCTTGAGACAAAGTTTATCATATTAAAACTAAACTAGAAAAACAACATTGCCCGTGATAAATGTTTTTGTGCATCTCAATATCCAGAACCAATCCGTTTCATGACAGACACTATGAAACTTTTCCAAGCAGAAGAGTTTTCCAATCATTCTATTATCATTTATCATTCTCACAGCCCGACAGAGCCAATAACTCCACCAGAAGTTATGATTACAGACGTATATCGGTGGTAATTTTTTGTTTTTGCTTTTACATAATATATCCAAGTGAGAACTTTTACTAGCTGTTAAATGCGAATGGGTAGTTAGTATCACGGTCGTCTTTGTCTGAAACAGTCTTAAACTATCTTGATATATTCTAGTTGCAGAAGAAGGTATCTTATCCATTTCTACTAAACGAGTTTAGTGGTTAAACTTCATGATAAATAAAATAAATAAAGAAATGTCCGTGAATATTTATTTCACGGACATTTCACACAACTTCCTCTGGTCCCAAACTAAGCTTAACGCTTGTGCTATGGGTACCAGATTACGGTATATCCGTATATTACTTTTTTTTGTAAATACATTCATATAATAGATATAAAACACCCAAACGCAACAACTATCTAGCGAACAAATATCTGTGTTCATCACACAAATAATTGTCTTGAGTGGGAATTGAGCCCACGACCTTACTTACTTACTTACTTATCATCACGCCATTTCCCTTGCGGGGTAGGCAGAGAGAACAGAGTGCCAAGAGGCTCTATTCTTGCATACATCTCTTGCTTCCTCAACATTCATAACTCTCTTCATACACGTGCCGGTTTCAGAGACTCCTGACTCCACCTTCCTTCAATACATGACCGATTTGGTCTAGGTAGGTGAGTCTCGGTCTCCCCCTGTACCTACATCCTTCTACTTTCGCATTGTATATCTTCTTAACCAGTCGCTCGTCCGGCATTCTTTCCACATGTCCGAACCATCGGAGCATTCTCTTTCGCATCTTTACACCAATACTCTCTTTCATACCTACTCGCTCTCTTACGTCGTCGTTACGAATACGGCCCGTCAGCCTCACTCCACAAATTCTCCGCAGAGATCGCATTTCGACCGCATTGATTTTACTCTCATGCTCCTTTTTGCATACCCAACTCTCGCTTCTATATAAAAACGTTGGGACAAGCACTGCGTTGTGTATTGCGACACGTGCCGTCTGGCTAAGGTGTTGACTGCCGAGAAGTTGTCCCAATGCTCCGTTCACTCTATTTCCCGCATTCACTCTTCTCTCTACATCAGTGGTGTACCTTCCATCCCGACTAAATTAAAAACCTCTTGCACGGAAGTCGGTTACATTACCGACTACGCCACGGGGCCCGTCTATGACGGACAATGCGTTGACAATGTTTCTGGTGTTCTTGAGTCCATGTGCGGTGGGTACCATTTACCATCAGGTAGCCTGCCGTAAGCAATAAACAATCACGATAACACATCAAACTGGTCTATGTGAGCATGATATTTATGAAAATAGTTTTACTTTGACCAACCTCAACGTTTTAGCTTAGCAGGATTTGAAGGATTTGAACAGTTTTGACATCTACTTGGGACTATGAATTTCGATAAAACATTCCTTCTTAATGTGTTGGTGACTCCTGCGCCAAATGTCCGATAAATTTGGCAAAGCATCTGGGCCGATTTTCCAGGAGGTATAGGTTCAAATCCTGCTTTTAACTATTATTTTTGATTTCACATCTTCGCACTTTGTGTTCTTCTCTAGTGAGTTTTTGAGGGTTCTCTCCTTTAAGCTCTTGTCAAAATATACACACGTACAAGTACGTTTTGAAATCTATACTATTATAAAGCTGTAACAGAGCGAATGTGCCCGGTAGACGTCAATAGGCTCGCCCCCTATTACGTGGGACTTAAACATAGCTGGCGAGTCGTGGGTGTGTAATCTACATCTGCCTACCCCTTCGGGGAATACAGGCGTGATGCTATGTTTTTTTTTCTATGTAACAGTGCTTGTCCGTACATTTAAGATATTTGAGAAAAAAATACTGAATTAGGCTATATAGGCGTGTCTAAACACAAAACAATCTTTTTTAGATTTTTTGTCTGTTGGTCTGTTTATCTGTTTGTCTGTTTGTTTATTCGCGCATCACGCAAAAACTACTGAACGGATTTTGATGCAACATTTTTTTGTTTGATAGCTCTTGATAGACTTAACAACTGGTATACATTTTATCCCGCTACTATATCGAGAACTGGAGATATGACCTAAAAAACTGGCTTTCGGCTGCGGCGGAGCCGCGGGCAAAGGCTAGTTTTTATACATTTTTATAGCATTTGACATTTTAGCCATATAAATTAACACAAATCCTCTGCTCGTTACTGTTATTTTCGATTTCACATTTTCACACTTTTGTGTTAACGTAATACGTTATCACTACCAGTCTATATTGCAGTGATAATTTAGTGCTTATTTGACAAGAGAACATTTCGGGGTCGTACATTTTTTTAATTCATCATAATTAACAGACGAGCCACGGTCCACCTAAACCACCGTTTATGGACTCACCAATACTGTTAATATTGCCAAGCTGTCATGAACGTATTTCATTTTGCGGATAGAACTACAATCTAAACACACCGAGGTGGTACCAAGCCGTTTATGCCAGATAACAAATGAGTATCTCCACGTTTTTTTGTTAAGGCGGCAAAACATATTCCTAACCTCACTACCATTCGCAGTAACGAACAGGGTAGTATGGGGCCCTCACCCACTAAATAAACCCACCGTCGCCCGTCTCTCCGCCTTTATTGGCGGACCACTGGAACTGTGTGACATTACTTCAGTGTTACCACTAGTAATGCACTTGATAATTGCTTTGAAAGAATTGGTGGTGACATTTTCATTTTGATTCCGTTAGCTTTCTTTGTGTTATGTGCTATTAATTATCGTTAGTTTCATTGAAAGAAATATCGTACAGCTTCAGCCTTAGCACTTCTTTTTTATTATTATATTATCTCTACGTCCAATAGCTATTTGTACCAATTTATACATCTATGGCTTCTTTTGACAGTGGTGAGGATAAAATACTGTTGCAGGCTCTAATATTATATAAATTCGTCCTATAGCTATCTTCAAACTGTTTTCTTTCGACCTCGCTCCGCACACACTCCACTAAAATATGGTATACTTACCATTGAAAAAATACTAAGTTTTCCGCTTCTCATACAAATGGAAAGGATGAAGATTTCCTTTAATTTAATGTACGAAGAGTAGAATACTCAAAGATATACTTAACGTCTGAAATTATAAAGTTCTATGCTAAATTAGTGTTACTGTCAAAGTTTAAGTAATAGATGCCGAGACAATATGATCGAAGCACACGGTTGGAAGTTGGGAAATTTAGTGGTATAGATGGTCAAATTTAATTTATGGAGGTCGTCTATAAATCTTGGGATTTTGACAGATATATAAGCGATTTGGTTCATTTAAGTCCCCGTGTATTTTAAGTTATATAGAGAAAGGGTTATCTAACTGAGTGTAGCTGCTCTGGAAGGTAGAAAAAAAATTGTCTGGAGATTCCTTTTATGATTTTCTTTTGTTTAAGTTCTTATTAATGCATGTAAATACATCCGATAGGTGGCGTGGGTCGTAAAGACAAACGTGATGTGGAGATTGGGAATGGCCGTCGGTCAGTACGATGGCTTAGTCGGCACTTCCCCGGGTCGGAAGGGACCGAGATTCGAATCCCGCTCGCAATAAACTTCTCTTTTTCCATATTCACAAATAATTTGTTCATTAAAGTAGTTGAGCATGTCAAGTACTAAAACAAAGATCAAAATGTTTAAAAAATCGCGCCATCAAATAGTAAGAATTTTAATCGCAAAATTAACCTTCCTATATTGGATTAATGCATGTAAATGCAACTGATAGGTGGCGTGGATCGTAAAGAGAAATTTAATGTGGAGATTGGGAATGGCCGTCGGTAAGTGCGATGTTTTAGCGGTCTAGAGCACTTCCTCGGATTGGAAGGGATGCAGGTTCAAACCCCGCTCGCACTAACGTTCTCTTTTTCCACATTCTCAAATAATTTGTTATTGCACGCCTCATAAGCGAAGGTTCTACTCCCGCTTTACACGGAACAACTGATTTTTCAAACTTAAAATGTCTCTATTTATCATATATTGCACTTTTAAAATAATATCTACACACACATATAAAGAACAAACACTATTTTTAACACTCATGATATTTTTGATGCCATTTTTGTTAACTAGTTAAAAAACTGTTTGAAAAAAATCTGGCTTGGACGTCCGTGAGTTGTAGGTAATGTATGTTAACACGATAACGACCAAAATACTTTACTAATCGAGTCTTTTTTTTTTGGTTTACGAATTATGATTAGGAATAGAGCCATATTACTTTTCACGGTCCGATTCGATGTGGTTTAATTGTTATTAAATAAACAAAAAAATACTGAATATATACGCTCGATGCGACACTAAAACCAGCGCCTTTCATGAGAACTACCTTTTTACGTACGCATAGCCACCGGTGGTTTTACTATCATCAACAGAACGCCGTTCGCCCGGCCGGTACATTGTTTTTTGTTAAAAGAAAGTTCTGACCTTTGCTTGACGAACTGATGATATTTGTAAAGTATAATAACTATTTTATCCACAACAATAATTAAAAACACTAAACACACATAAATAATAACACACCAACGGAATATTTTTAGCGGTGCGGGGGCCCTTATTTTTGCGTGTCCTTGGCGTGCACGCGGCCCGCTACTGAGAGGTAGACCAATATAGAAGTACTTCTTAAAATTAGCGCTAGATGGCGTATAAGACATGAAACCCACATTAGTACTTTTTGAAATTAGCGCTATCTATGTGATTTATTGAAAACTACTTAGTAAGACCAATACATTATTAGTTACTTATCAAATAATCAATTTTATTGTGAAAAATGAAGATTATGAGGCGTGCAGTTTTGGATTTTCCAAAGTATTTAAAGATCTTACAGCTAATTTTATTACAATAAAATTATATTATGTAATAAAAATCTTTAACATCAGCACTATTAAATTCCCTGGCCTTTGCGACTTAAGTCGTTGTTACATTTTAAACAGTCTGGTAATTGTTGTCAACTAATATCGCTATAGATATATAAGAAAAGATAAAACAAAAGAAATATTAGGAATAGTTTTAATGTCAGATAATGTTATCTGCATATACGAGTACGTGAGGTAAATAAAACAGTATAGAGATGCCTTCTAAAAAAAAAGAGTTTAGAAGTACCACAATCCTCTCTACTCGTCAAGACAAATCAAACTAGCCCAAACTCGATGGAGTTATGTCGTTTTATAACGGAGTTCCTATGGCCACCTTCTAGCTCCATCATCAGACCCTGGATACCATCTAAAGATAAAGTACTCGTAAAGACGAATCAAATGATTCAAAACTCGATGGGGTTGCGTCGTTTCATTACAGAGTTACTGTGGTCATCTTCCAGCTCCATCATCAGAGCCTGGATATCATCTAGGACTGAAGTTCTAGTAAAGACATTTCAAACGAGCCCTAACTCGATGGAGTTGCACCATTCAATTACAGAGTTTTGCATGGCCACCTGCCAGCTCCATCATCAGACGCTGGATACCATCTAAAGACAAAGTACTCATCAAGACGAATCAAATGTGTCCAAACTCGACGGGGTTGCGTCGTTTTATTATAGAGTTACTGTGGCCACCTTCCAGCTTCATCATCAGCCCCTGAATTTCATCTAGACACAAAGTACTTACTCGGCAAGAAGAATCATAAGAGCCCAAACTCGAT
Source organism: Leucoma salicis (assembly GCA_948253155.1). NCBI lineage: Eukaryota > Metazoa > Arthropoda > Insecta > Lepidoptera > Erebidae > Leucoma > Leucoma salicis. The sequence goes on from OX411812.1 coordinate 5,599,029, forward strand.
GGGGTTGCGGTTGCGCCGTTTCATTATAGAGTTCCTAGTATACTATACCTTGTCCACCTTCCAGCACCATCATCAGATCAGCTTCATGTCATCACAATATTGCATTGTCACGCGATATACACATGCGTATAAAATTTCAGCTCAATTGGAAACCGGAAAATGTGTCAAATTTAACTTGCAAGATTTGAACGGGACAAGTAAATTAAAAGCGTTGCCACGCTAACAGCCGATTTTACCCTCCCTCCACAATAGATGTTTCACATCAAAATATTAATTCTAACAACTATACCTACTACTATTTAACTTTCAGCAAGTTTATAATTCTCGTACACCAAACATTAAACAGAGACAACATCGGAAAATCTGTTCTAAAAAAAATAACTTATATTTGACGTTTCTACAAGCACTGATTACTACCTCCCTAATTGCTACCTCCCTAATTCATTGTATTGTGATGTTAGATATTTAGGCCGGCCCAGATAAATGGACTAAAAATAAAAAATAATTATTTTTTTAATTACAGGTTATCCTTTTAGCCTTTTCATCGTTTTTTATTCATATATATACCTAGCATACAAATAAATAAAATTTAAGGGGTTGTTTGTAATGTATAAAAATAACAACGATTTACTCAATGCTTATGAAAGTAGGCATACGTTACTTATAAAAAAACTGAAATTTTAAAAGATTTTGTCTATAATTCTGCCTAATTATTCTGGCTAATCTCCGAAACGGCTAGACCGATTTGTACGACATTTTTACTGACAGATAGCTAATGTTATAAAGAGGAGCTTAGGCTACCTTTGTTTCGGAAAAATTATTAGCGTACGCTAATATTATTTTTTAAATTTTTTAACGCAGTAAAAACAAATAACTAAACATCACGCGGACGAAGTCACAGCTAGGTAATAATAAATATAAATGTTTATAATCCAATATCTCTTCAAGATCTTTATCCAGTGTTACTCCAACAAAATACAACCACTTTTCTCTGTAAACTAGTACGAAACTAAATTCCAAGTTTCCGGAAAACATAACTTATCAATCGTGGTTTCTTAACTGTCAAGGTTGATATGATACCGCTAAAATAGTCCTTAATATTCTCATATAATTGTACCTATTAAGTCGAGTAAGAGGCCATACTACAGTTCTAATTTTAAATAACCCAAGGAAACTTTCATGGGCTTCTTTGAGAAAGTTAAATGTCGACGTAGAATTCTTTTGATATCTCGGAATTATATTTCCACAGAGGCCGTTAAAGTTACCTCTGCAAAGAAAATGATTTTGGTTGCTAAATATGCTTCTTATTTATACCGAAAAAACATGTTTTGTGTTCAGGCGCGCCTATATAGATAAATTTTATTGTAGATAGGAACATGCGAATTTGAAATACAGTTACTGATTATAAATATTTTTTTTTGCATATTGCACGCCTTAGAATTAAGCAAATTAAAACCCAAGGTATGGTTTGAGAATCGACGTGACTTTAGCTCAGATAATTTAATTTAATTTCAAGATTGCATGTCAGCTCTTTCTTTTACGGATATTTTATCTGAAAGAGACATGAACAATGCATTTAATAGCTTTCATGAACTTATTAGTTTATTTTTTAACCTGTGTTTCCCTATTATTAGAGTAAAAATAACAAATAAGCCATTTAAAAATAAGCGGATGACCAGGAATTTGAGAAAATGTTGTAATAGGAAACGGCGTTACTATCTTCAATATAAATCATCACCAAATAATAAAAAAAAATATTACAAAAAGTATTTCACTTACTCTAATATATTAAAGAAATGTATTAAACTGCTCAAAAAAACTGTAGTACAAATTATATTAATAAATCTAGTAATCGATGCAAAGCGGCCTGGAAAATAATAAATAATAATTGCAATAATAAATCATAAATCCATTTGATGACTTGAATGAAATCATATTTATCAATATAAAATATACATGCCCTCGTGATATAGTGGAGAAATTCAATGATTAATACATTAATTTAACTAATACAAATGTGTCTACTAGAAATAATTATAATGACATTCCAAATGTAATTAAAACAATTTATTTAAATCCAACTGATCCCATTAATATTATAAAAATTATGAAATCCCTAAAACCATCAAACTCAATCGGATACGATGACTTAAGCATAAAGCTAATAAAATTGTGCGCAGCACAATTAAGCGTACCTTTAAGCCATTTAATTAACCTTTCATTCACAGAAGGCATATTCCCGGACCAGTTAAAATACTCAGTGGTGAAATCTTTATATAAGAAAGGCAATAAGAACGAACTGACCAATTACCGCCCAATTACATTAGTACCAATACTGTCAAAAATTTTTGAGTAGTATGTTTAATAGGCTAATTAATTTTAAAGACGCTAACTGCACACTAAGTCCATCCCAATTCGGCTTTAGAAAAAAATGTTCTACCGTTCATGCTTGTTTTTCACTTGTAAAAATAATCATGGAATGTTTAGATAACAAAAAACCAGTAGTGGCTATATTCCTGGACATGAGCAAGGCTTTTGACCTTATCTCTCATGAAATGTTACTGCATAAGCTAGAAAAATATGGTATTAGAGATAAACCTCAAAACTGGATACAAAGTTATTTAAAAGATAGATACCAATGTGTAGAAATAAATAAAGTGATCAAATCTACTAAAGAAACGTTTCGCTCCCAGTACCGTTTGAATAAACTTGGGGTACCACAGGGCAGTGTTTTAGGACCCCTATTATTTCTCTTATATGTTAATGACTTGCCCAATGCTACAAATCATCAATGTCTCTTGTTTGCTGATGATACCACACTAATAATTAAATGTGAAAATAAATTTACTTTTGAGAAAGAGGTCAATAAGGCCCTAACTAATGTTTTGGACTGGTTACGGCAGAATAACTTAACAGTCAATTTAACGAAAACTAATTTTATAGAATTTCGCACATTTAAAGGCAACTCTAATAATTTAAGTATATCATACGAGAATAATACTATAAATAGTGTGACTGAAACTGTTTTTTAGATATGACTATTGACCAGTTCTGTAATTGGAAATCACATGTAGATAAATTGTGCAAAAAGTTAAATAGATTTGTATATGTCTTGTATCGTCTCAGACAAACCATAACAATGGAAGCCTCACTATAAGCCTATCATGGTTATGTCTCATCTTGTCTCCGTTACGCAGTCATTTTATGGGGATTTTCGGTAGATGCGGACAGGGTATTTATAGTACAAAAAAAATGCATGCGTTCTATGTGTGGTGCAGGGTATCTGAATAGTTGTGTGCCGCTCTTTAAACAATGTAACATATTGCCTTTTCCATGTTTGTATATTTACGAAATATGTGTATTTGTAAAAAATAATCTGTACTTATTCGACAAACATTGCGATGTTATTAAAAGAAGCAGTCGAAACCCTAATAGGCTCTTTGTTCCAATGCAACGTCTAGCATTAACTAATAGAAATGCTTATTGTATGGCGATAAGAATATTTAATAAATTGGCCATTAGTTTAAAAGAGGACTCTCTTAACATATAAAAAAAAACTGTCTTATTTTCTCCAACATAAGTGTTATTATTCAGTACTTGACTATTTAAATGAAAAACATATTATTATCGTCTAATAATTTAATAAATAAATATACACATATATTTTTGTTCTCCTAATGACATTATTATTTTGATTTTGTAATTATTTCATTAACAACTTATATTGCTTACTATTATTATATTATTGACATTCAAACAATTGACATAAAACGATTAAATTGACATCGATTCATGTTCGCCAAACATTTGTACGCCTTTTAAGGCAGAATTTTGTAAGATTATTTATCAGCTACTAACACCTCGGCAATGTTATAACCAAAATTCTTGCAAATAAATATTTCATTTCATTTTATTTCTCATAAGCAAAGCGTTGAGGTGTGTTCTACTACCGGTTGACACAGCACAGCTGATTTTTCAACCTTAAAATGTCTCTATTTATCATATATTGCACTTTTAAAATAATATCTACACACACATATAAAGAACAAACACTATTTTTAACACTCATGATATTTTTGATGCCATTTTTGTTATTTAAACTAGTTAAAAAACTGTTTGAAAAAAATCTGGCTTGGACGTCCGTGAGTTGTAGGTAATGTATGTTAACACGATAACAACCAAAATACTTTACTAATCAAGTCTTTTTTTTCGTTTACGAATTAATATGACTAGGAATAGAGCCCTATTACTTTTCACGTTCTGATTCGATGTGGTTTAATTGTTATTAAATAAACAAAAAAATACTGAATATTTACGGCATTTACGCTCGACGCGACACTAAAACCAGCGCCATTCATGAGAACTACTTACCTTTTTACGTACGCATAGCCACCGGTGGTTTTTCTATCGTCAAAAGAACAGAACGCCGTTCGCCCGGCCAGTACATTGTTTTTTGTTAAAAGAAAGTTTTTACCTTTGCTTGACGAACTGATGATATTTGTCAAGTATAATAACTATTTTATCCATAACAATAATTAAAAACACTAAACACACGTAAATAATAATTTTACATTCCACAATTTTGTTTGCGTGGCCTTGGCGTCACGGTGTTTTCACTTAGACAAAGTATAAAATTATAAGGCACCCAAGTTAGGAAGATAAATGGTTTAGAGATATCTTGTTGAACTCATTGATTTTTAAATAAGTCGTATAATATTTAGATATTTTTATATATATTTTTAGCATTTGACATGCTTAGCAACATACATTAAACACAAAGTGAAAAATGTAAAATCGAAAATAACAGTCACGAGCAGGATTCGAACCTGCATCTTCTGGATACCGTCCAGATGCTTTGCCAATTCAGCAATCGTGACCCTTGCCCTGACTGCTAATTTCGATAACACATTCATACTTAATGTCTTTGGGTAACGTCTGCACCATCTGTCGAAAGTATTTTCATACATTATACCGACCAGGTAAACTTAATTTTACAATTAAGATTTTACCTAATAATGACACAAACCCTATAAATATTTAGATATTTTTATATATATTTTTAGCATTTGACATGCATAGCAACATACATTAAACACAAAGTGAAAAATTTTCGATTTCACATTTTTAGGTAAATTTAATTGTAAAATTAAGTTTACCGGGTCGGTATAATGTATGAAAATACTTTCGACAGATGGTGCAGACGTCACCCAAAGACGTTAAGTATGAATGTGTTATCGAAATTAGCAGTCAGGGGCAAGGGTCACGACGGCTGAATTGGCAAAGCATCTGGACGGTATCCAGGAGATGCAGGTTCGAATCCTGCTCGTGACTGTTATTTTCGATTTCACATTTTTCACTTTGTGTTTAATGTATGTTGCTAAGCATGTCAAATGCTAAAAATATATAAAAATATCTAAATATTTATAGGGTTTGCGTCATTATTAGGTAAAATCTTAATTGTAAAATTAAGTTTACCTGGTCGGTATAATGTATGAAAATACTTTCGACAGATGGTGCAGACGTCACCCAAAGACGTTAAGTATGAATGTGTTATCGAAATTAGCAGTCAGGGGCAAGGGTCACGATGGCTGAATTGGCAAAGCATCTGGACGGTATCCAGGAGATGCAAGTTCGAATCCTGCTCGTGATAGTTATTTTCGATTTCACATTTTTCACTTTGTGTTTAAGTCGTATAATATTGTCCAAAGTTGCAATTTTCTATTGATAGATGTCGCTGTTTTAAAGTAAAAGAGATATTGACAAATGCAGCCCTTTTTTTTTTTTTTTTTGTTAAGGTGGGATAAAATGTTCCTAACCGCACACCCCGTCGTTCGGGGCAACGAACAGGGTAGTGTGGGGCCCTCACCCACTAAAGAAACCCGCCGTGTGCCGTCTCTCCGCCTTTGTTGGCAGGCCACTGGAACTATGTTACATTCCTTCGGTGGTACATTCCTTCGGTGGTGACAAATGCAGCCCTAGATGTCGCAAGTGGCAATTTTAGATGTATTCAGTTAGAATCACAATATTACTTTTTTTGTAAGGAAACTAGCGATGTATTTTTGTTTCCTCAATTGTTTTTGTTTACAGTTTAATAAATTATTAAATTTTACTTATTTATATATATAATATGCACTTATGTAGGTATATATGTAAACTCATGGGTTATTGTTCTTATTAATTGCCAGATGGCGCCTTGCAAAATGACAGAGGTAGACAAATATAGAAGTACTTCTTAAAATTAGCGCTAGATGGCGTATAAGACATGAAACCCACATTAGTACTTTTTGAAATTAGCGCTATCTATGTGATTTATTGAAAACTACTTAGTAAAACCAATACATTATTAGTTACTTATCAAATAATCAATTTTATTGAGAAAAATGAAGATTATGAGGCGTGCAGTTTTGGATTTTCCAAAGTATTTATATATTAAATCAAAAATTCTTAATATTGAATTATAATAAGATGCTTTTGTTTCCTTCATAAAACACATTAATATTTTCCAAAGGTATATAAACTGTATTCTTATTTCCAGGTTTATTTTAATATTTAATTCAAATAACTTATATTAATAGCGTGCAATTATTCATATTAATGCCTAGTTTTAAGTACTTACTTACCCAATAATGAGAAAGGTGTGCACACCTATAAGTGACATGCTTACACTGTTTTAAGTAATATGTTAAAATGTTCTATATTTCCAATTGTAATAATGTTGTCGGTGAGCCTTATTAAATAAATAAATAAATATTATGTGGGTAAAAAAGGAGATAAGATTTAGTATGAGAGTATCGGTTTTATTACAGGTATGGACTTGAAAATAGAACTTGCCAAAACCCCTCCCTATCCTCTCCTTACAATCGTTCCTATCCTGTCTTTAATATCCTTCCTATCCTCTCCTTGGTATCATGTGCTTACTATCCTTACTCACCACTTCTTATCTATTTCCTTGGACATGGCGATGCGCGAGTGAAGCCTCTGGCCTCTGGGTTGCTACCGTCTGTAGATTACAGTAACCGCTTACCATCAGGTGGTCTAAGTGGTGCTTGTTTACCGTATGAAAAATAATGACCGTCTATAATCAAATTTGACTGCATAGATGGCGGAGTGGTTTAGATAATGACGGGAGGTTGTGGGTTTGATTCCCAAAGAGGACAACTCTTTGTGTGATCCATAAATGGTTATTCTAAGTCTGGGTGTACTTTACCCTAAAATTTTATGTTTGTAAAGTCCCCGCGATATAAGGATTATTAATTAGTGCAGGGTGAAAAAAATAATTTTAACCTTTTCGGTAGTTCCGAGTATGTTTTTAATTTTTTATTGTTCATTATAATTATGCATGTTTTGGGTCTCCCTCAAGCTATCTTCCTCTAGCATTAGTTTACCGTTTTTACGGCATAAATTGCACAGTACGACAAAGATTAGCTGGTCCGTGGATACGGACATTGTTAACTATGTGTTTGCTGTTATACTTTGTTAACAACTCGTAGTAACAATACTATAAATTATACGAGTACGCAGCACAAGTTCCGCAGACTAATACCAGCTCTACTGATTAAATTGTATTCTCCAAAAAGGCTAAAACCAGAGACACAGAGCAGATTTAAACATAATATCTTAATGTAGATGACTTTTGACTCTTACTTAATTAAATCCAGATATTTGTTTATTTAAAGAAATACATAACGATATTGTTCAATTTACCAAATTGTTGCCATAATTATATTCTTATAATACGTGTCTCGATGACTATACTTTTAAAAAGCATTTCTTGTGAACAGCCATATTTACATAAGCTATTTAGGAGATGGCAAGTTCAAACAGTCTTTGATGCCTTTGAATGTCAGTTTTTGCTTTTCTGACTCTGCACTTCTCTGTAAGACTGTTCAAGTTTAATGAGATTACTTCATTTTCAACAGACTTCAATAAAAGAGTAGGTTCTCAATACGACTGTATTTTTTTATGTTTGTTTCCTCAGACTTTCGACTGGGTAAACCGATTTCGATGATTATTTTTTTATTTGAAAACTGGAGCTTCCCGTGTGTTCTCATTTGGTACAGTTCTGACAATGGCATCCATGAGAAAACCAAATAAATCTTAACTTGAAGTCAGTTTTTTTGTGATGTTTATATAGAAACTATTAAAGTTAATTTATGTGAAGTTACCTGGTGCTCCTAAACTTTAATCACAGATTACAATCATTTAAAAATAGATACACTAAAGTTTACCACTTTTAGATTTAGGCATTTAAAGAATTTATTTATGTTACACAAGATATTAAAGAACAAATAAAACCAAACAATAAAAATATTAAACGTGTAACAAATGTAACCAGCTCAGGTTTTGTTGTGCTAAGTGCACAACAATGGTTTTCAGCAGCTACATTAAACTTAACAAAGAAATTAAATGCGCGTACAATTACTATTGTAAGACAAAAAGAAAATAATAATATAATGGTATAAATTAACAGAAAAATAAAACGTATACATATAAGTATAGTCTTTTGTACACATTTGTACGTTATATTTTATATTTAGAATTTACTTTATTTTTTTATTACATTATTTAGATATTTTTTATATATATTTTTAGCATTTGACATGCTTAGCCATATTAAATCAACACAAAGGTAAAAATGTTAAATCGAAAATAATAGTCACGACCAGGATTTGAACCTGCATCTCCTGGATACCGTCCAGATGCTTTGCCAATTCAGCCATCATGACAATTGCTCTTGACTGCTAATCTTGATAACACATTCATACTTAACGCCTTTTTTCCTAAAAAGAAAAATTCTCAGTAACAGCCCGGAGTTTGGAAATGTGCCCGGTAGACGTCAATGGGCTCGCCCCCTATTACGTGGGACTTAAACATAGCTGGCGAGACGTGGGTGTGTAATACACCTCTGCCTACCCCTTCGGGGAATACAGGGAATAGGAATACATACGTGATGCTATGTTATGTTTTGTTATAGGTAACCGCTTACCATCAGGTGAGCTGTATGCTTGTTCGCCTCCCGCGTAGTATAAAAAATCTATGATATGAATTAAGAACCCCCATTTTTTTGTTATGGTGGGAAAAAATGTCCCTAACCGCACACCCTGTCGTTCGTGGCAACGAACACAGTAGTGTGGGGCCCTCACCCACTAAAGAAACCCGCCGTTGGCCGTCTCTCCGCCTTTATTGGCGGGCCACCGGAACCATATTACATTACTTCAGTGGTATGAATTATGAACCCCTGAAATATATGTCTGTCTATCAGTGGCTTGCAAAAAAATATAGCAGACTTTAAGCTTATATAAATAATTTAGTTTACTACGAGTATGTAAGTCTCGACGGGTTGGATCATTAAATTTCTAAAGTACAACATACAATCTTATCTTATCTTCTTGTTTAATGGATAACATACAATATAGGACGTTCGTGAGACAGATCATTAAAATAACGTCAAATGTTAAACACAAAGTGAAAAATGTGAAATCGAAAATAACAGTCACGAGCAGGATTTGAACCTGCATCTCCTGGATACCGTCCAGATGCTTTGCCAATTCAGCAATCGTAACAATTGCTCCTGACTGCTAATCTCGATAACACATTCATACTTAACGTATTTGGGTGACGCCTGCGCCATCTGTCGGCAGTATTTTCATACATTATACCGACCAGGTAAACTTAATTTTACAATTAAGATTTTTACCTAATAATGACGCCAATCCTATAAATATTTAGACGTCAAATGTATCTCGTTCAGCTCTTTATCAAATGACGTGTGAAATAAAGAACCACAATAAGAGAATAAAGGTCTACCCAGATGTAATATAACTCTAAATTTAATAAACAAATCACAACTGTATTTTTTAAGACTACTCAATATTTGGGAATAATCCCCTGGATCGCGAGGGACTTTACAAATATACGCTTAAGGGATACTAAGTACACCCAGACTCAGAACAATCATTTGTGGTTCACACAAAAATTGCTCAAACCAAACCCCCAGCACTCGGCATGGGAGGTTGCTATTAGTTAACTACCCCATCAGTGTCTGACTAACTAAAGTGAATAAAATAATTTCAACACGAGAGAAGGAGAGCACATAAGGTAAATTTCTCTCTCATTGTTAAGGAAGCTTTGCATGTCACTGTAGACAGTGGATTGCCTGGGCCTCTGGAATATCTAAGGGCGAATTAAGTTGCGGCTTACCAGGCTTATCTTCGGAAAAAAATCCTTACTCCTTATTAGTTGGTTTGTTTGATTGTTTCGATTTCACGCCTTAATTACTTAACTAATCATCATAAAAATTGTCATACTTATAGTCTAGAACCCAGCAAAGGATATAGGTTATGTTCTATCCCGGAAAAATGCATAATTTCTACTCTGATGTTACACAAACTGTGAAAAAGTGAGATCGAAAATAATAGTCACAGAGTCAGAGAGTCCAGAGAGATGGCACAGGCGTCACCAATAACATTAAGAAGGAATCTATTATGAAAATTAGTTCAGATTTTCGCACTTTGCGTTGTCAACTGTTTAAAAAATAAATAATAAGTTATAAAAAAGTCACGGTACCATTGTTTATTAATTGAGTACCTATTTTTAAATAACAGTATTTACTTTGTAGAGTAAGTGGCAGTCATAATAATTATTTATGTGTTATGGTGCAGTCCTTTAAAAACGCAGCTGATAACAATTGGAAGAGAATGTCGAACGTTTCACATGGCACTTGACAGAATGTTAGAGGGTACTTAATTTAACGAGGACTGAGTGCACTAGCCGTTAACTCATGTCAAACTAGTGCGACAAACAGACATGGATACACGTACTACAAATGTACAATATTTCTCATTATTAATTTGTATGTACTTAATAAAACATGTGAAATTTCTAATTTAGAAAATATAGGATTTCTTTAAATATGTATACATATCTAAATTTAGATTAGTATAGATTAACATTTTTTATGAATAATTATAATTATTTAAATGAAATATGTAACTTTTAAAAGACCCTTTATTAAAATATAATATAAAAGCTTTTTCCCATAAAAATATTTTTTTTACCTATTGAATTAATGCATGTAAATGCATCCGTTAGGTGGCGTTGTTCGTAAACACAAATGTGATGAGGAGATTGGTTATGGCTGAAAGCTCAGTGCGGTAGCTCAGTGGCTTAGAGCACTTCCCCGGATTAGAAGGAACGCAGGTTCGATTCCCGCTCGCACTAAAGTCCTCTTTTTCCTCGTTCACAAATAATTTGTACTTACTTTGAAGTAGCTGAGCATATCAAGTGCTAAAATACAGATCAAAAAATCCTAAGCCTGATTCTCAATAGCTCTTAAAATCCAACCCGCAACGAGCCAGCGTGGTCGGCTGTAGCGTAAATCACTCTCAATTTAAGAGAACACCCGTGCCCACCAATCGAGTTGTGAAAAAAATGCGAAACAAAGTTATCTGATATAACTTTTTCAATATATGATGATACGTAAGTTCAAAAACGTAATGCTTAGGCTCTTTTATGTATTTACCAGACTTTTTAATACACGTATTGTGTCAGTGATTAGATACTAGAAGTACTACTATATAGACGATGTATTGTTGCATATAACAGGTTTATTGAGAACACACTCCGGATCCTATTCTAGAAGCTTCCTGTGGCAGTCGCTCGGTGAAATTGGATGCACGTGCATTGATTCGCGAGGAAGTACTTACTGTGAAAACTCACCAGATATTCACTCCTGATGTAAAACTGACATGTATCATAATATTTTTTATTTTTTCTCAAGCGTCAAAAGTGGGTAAATGTGCTCGTACCGCGGTACAAAAGCGTGTGCGGGTCGCGCTATGATTAAATATACATATTTTTTAATTAATACATAGGTACCGATCCCAAATTGAGATAGTTCGTGTATTATGTTCTTTAGCAGCAAATCTAAAGAATCTGCAAAAAGTATAGGCCTAGAGTTTTCCATTATATTATTATACTATATTATTGCATGAATTTATTTATTAGGGTTTCCTAACGAATTTTTTTTTTCAATCCTTTATTCTCCTACTGTTGGGCATGTGTCGCCCATCAGAGAGAGGGGGTTTTAGGCCACAATGATAACTCTCTCAGTCTGTACAATTAATATATTTGAGAAAATAAAATACTAGATTAGGCTACTTAGGCGTTTCGGAACATAGCAATTTTTTTTGGTGCCGTGTGGGGCCGGCTTTAGAATTGTCCCACCCCTCTCTACCCACGGGAGTCGTAAGAGCCGACTGAGGGATACCGAGGGAGTGGGCAGCAGCACTCCCTCGAGTATTAACAACATCCACTGCGATCGCCAACCCGCCTGCCAAGCGTGGCGATTACGGCATTATCCCCCATGACGGGACCGCTCGTTGTGGCGTCCTCTTGGGGAGGCCTAAGTCCAGCAGTGGACGGTGAAAGGCTGATGGATGGATGGATGGAATTTTTTTTAGAATCTTTGTCTGTTTGCATATCACGCAAAAACAAAGACGGATTTTGATTAATGTTTTTTGTTTGATAACTTTTGATTAGACTTCAAAACTAGTATATTTTATGTTTTATCCTATATCTGGGTTCTACATCGGGAACCTAAGATATAAACTAAACTTTATTTTAAAACTTAACTGCCTCTGTGGTGCAGCGGTAGTATAAGTGACTACTGATCATGAGGTCTCAGGTTCGATCCGGGCCGAGCGATGTTATTTCGTAAAAAGAAAAATTCTCGCTAGCAGCCCGGAGTTTGGAAACGTGCCCGGTAGACGGCAATAGTCTCGCCCGCTATTACTTGGGACTTAAACATAGCTGGCGAATCGTGGGTGTTTAATACACCTCTGCCTATCCCATCGGCGGAATACAGGCGTGATATAGCAGCACGCCTGTATTCCGCGTTTTTTATGTTTTATTTTAAAGGCAACAAAAATAAATACATCATAAATATTTACACATAAATTATTATTTATTATTATTACCTCAGTCCGTGTGGTGACGGACTAAGAATACAAGTGTCACCACCCCATTATTTCCCACGGGTGTCGTCACCTCAGACTAAGAGAAGTAAGCAATTATCATCCATTGCATGACTGGTGGTAGGGCTGGGTACCAAGTGGGAGTACTCACTTGGTATCGGGCCCGAACGGGTTGGTATCACCATCTTCCGTGTGACCGGCCATGAAGCACATCGTTACGTTTTGGCTGTAGCAGGAGATAGCCGTTTATATTTCATTTCATATCTGTGAAATGAATTGGTGAGCAGCGGCTTGACAATACTCTTGGTATAGTCGAGTCCATGGGCGACGGTTACCATTTACCATCAGATGTACCGTGGCTCGTCTGCCACTACATGCAATAAAAAAAAACAATAATAGAAACACAGTTATAGGTAATGATGAGAATAATTGATTTCGTTTGGAATACTTCCTTGGTTGAAACCATGGGAAGTTCTCGAGACTACGATAACTTAATTATACGGTTTCATTCAATTAATTGAGAGCTAATTGTATTAATGATCCTGACTGTTTTTTGTTTTATTTTACTTTTTGTTGTAAAACAATAAGTACCTATTCATAATGTTCTTATTGAGTTTTTAACAATGGAGAGGATTTTTATCATAGTCAACTTAACAACCTTAAAAAGGAAGGTTTCGTAGGTACGTGGTCTCCTCAATCTATTCATATTGTAAAAATGAAGTTTTATTGTATATCTGGCTGTCTGAACGTAACAAACTCAAAAACGGTTTATGTATCGTGTGACTTATTGAGGTATTGTGTAAATGGCTGAAATATGACGATGGTTGTTAAACATTTAAAAAAATACATACAGACTAGGAGCTTTATTGCCGTGTGTCGTGTATTTCCATTAGCGTATGCCTGCAGTAAAAGCATGTTAGATAAAATAATGTGTAAAATGACAGTAGAAAAACCAAAAACGCACTTTCATTTTTATATTAAAATAAAAGGTTTGTTGACATTTTAACTGAGAAAATAAGGAAGAAAAGCAATTGCATATTCATTAATGCTTCACATCGCATAGCTACCAGTAGACTTGAGTGAGTGTCCTCCATAAATTTCTTGAAAATTATATTTTGATAAAGTAAAATAAAATAATGTAAATCGCAAGAATTTTAATACTGAAAATTCTAATCTTTTTCGTCAGATATTATTAAATTATTGTGTAAAGGTATGTATTTACATGCTGAGCTTTATCTTATCTAAATTAAAACTCAGGTCTACTTTATTTTGTTTACATTGTAACATCCTTTGTTTCACAAAGAAAGTATTTATGGAATCCTCCCGAAGAAATAACAGAGGATATACCAGACGGTCCAAAATATTACATAACTTTTATTAAGTTATTTTGAATGGTAAATCCTGGAATTCTAATGTAACGGAACCTAAATGTGAAAACTATAAAAACTTATCAATTAAACACTAATATAATATAGTAGATCTTTTTGTTTTTTTGAAGTGTAAACTTTTTTAGGCGCGTTGAGCACTTTTTGGGTGAACAAAAATCATGGAACTTGCGTCATCGTCAGCGAACGCTTTGGTCACGTGACGTGTTAACTATAACTAATATAGAATGAAGAAATGAATAATTTAAATAATAATTTTAATTTTTTTAATGAATGAATGAATAATTTTGATTTACAAGTTTTCATTTAAGATCAAACAATTAATTTGGATATCGAAAAATAACAAATATTTGTTTATAGTTTTAAGTTTTCACTTCCGTCGGCAGTCCTCATGACTGCTTTGTTTTTTTTTTCTTTAGCGCGCATATCACTGGATCCACTAGTTGGATGTGAATAGTTCTAATTGCATCTGATATTTTATAGGGATGGCTATTATTGGCCCCGAATAAAGGAGTTCCAGTGGTCCGCCAATACAAGCGGAACGACGCCGCACGGTGGGTTTATTTAGTGGGCGAGGACCCTACACAACCCTTTCCATGGCCCCGAACGATAGGGTGTGTGGTTAGGTACATTTTTTCCCGCCTTACCAAAAAAACAAGGTATGGCTACTAGATTCTGACTTCATTATAATATAACTACATCTTTCTACGGTACATTAATTATCACTATATAAAAGGGGGTGCCCCGGGTAGGGTAGCAACGTTATTGAGCTTTTTCCTAAAAAGAAAAATTCTCAGTAGCAGCCCGGAGTTTGGACACGGCCTTTAGGAACCGAGTAAAAATAAAATAAAAAGTTAAAAAAACACTACGTAATAATGTTATTTCCAATTATAATATGCTGTGTGGGGCCGGCTTCAGAATTGTCCCACCCCTCTCCACCCATGGGAGTCGTAAGAGCCGACTGAGGGAATACTGGGGGAGTAGGCAGCAGCACTCCTTCGAGTATTAACAACATCCACTGCGATCGCCAACCCGCCTGCCAAGCGTGGCGATTACGGCACTATCCCCCATTCTTGGGGAGGCTGGACATATCCATCAGTGGACGTCAAAGGGCTGATGGATGGATGGAATAACGTGGGTGGTCGAAAAATAATTTCTATGTCGGATTACTTAATCTAAATTATTTCTAAATAAACAAATTTCTTTTAATCTAAAAGTTGGTTTTTATAATCAGTATAATAATATTCAGAAATAAATAACAGAATTTAATATTATTATTATTTTATGGAATAAAAATCACCTGTATTTTTTAAAGTCCCATATTGTAATTGGAAATAACGTTTTTTTAAAAGTAATGTATTAAAACAGCTTTTCAACCCATATTACCCCGTAAGGTGGACTGTGACCTGGAATCCTTTTCACTATGACATGTCCGTGACGGTGGAAAAAAATGTTTTGACAAAAATACGTTTGTATTCGCAGAAATTCTTACTCAGACGTCATTCTCTTATTTTGCCTCTACGAATACAATGCCCTGGCATCGGAAAGCCGAAGCTTTGTGCGGGATATTAAAATCGAGGGAGGGCGAAAGAGAATTGATTAGCTGTCAGTGGCGGCAGCGGACGACCGACTCGTCGGGCCAGGAGAGTAGCGGATGCGTCATAAATATATACTGAAGAGTTGTGTATTTTATTAATTGTTTTTAAGACTATTTGTTCCGTTTACCGACTTTATATGTAGTTGACGTTTGTTATATAAGTTATAATAAACTAACAGAGGAGATCTATGACAATATTTATTAGAAATTATAAAGTATTCCATCTATACTCGACAAGTACAGGGCAAGATTGCAGGCGTATTTTTTTTTTTAATTTTAGCATGAATGTGAAATGTGCCATTTAAAATTTAAGAACTAAATGCTATTAACTCTCTAATATTTACGCTAATGTTACACATTATGAAATAACTACTTTTACGGAATGTAGTGGACTGTCCATCCGTAACAATGAATGCTGAAAGTATTGGAAAAACTACATACAAAATAAAGGTATCTATCAAAATAAATTTATAGAGATTGTTAGTCATCAGAATGGCGGCGACATGGTCCGCCACCCATCACCTCTCGTTCCCATGGGGGTGAAAAATGAGCAGCGGCAGGCCGGTTCATGATAAGTGGCAATCTGTTGCCCAACCTACCCCTCCAGGAAGGAGGCGTGAACCGTATTCGAAACGTAGCAATAGAAGAAAATTAGCTAGGTAAATGTCATAGATTCCGTAAACATAGTTTTATTTCATACATTTTATGCTCTTGTAACTGCTTTTACTACACGTATAGCAAAGTGGTTCAGATACTGATCTTCCTGTGCTGGGTGTCGTGGGTTCGATCCCTATAAAGAACAAGTTTTTGTGTGATCCACAAATGATTGTTCTGAGCCTGGCTGTACTTTGTGTATGTTATTTGTATGTTTGTAATGTCCCCTATAATTCGGGGTTTATTCCCTCGTATAGAGAAAATAAAATTAAAATTACGTAGATTATTTTTTATTAAACAATATAGTATATCCATATAACTACCAACGAGTGACGATGCTTCGTACACCTTTAGAAACTGAGGACCGTGAAAATTTTCATATGGATTTCTTTGGTAGGTGAGCACTAAGAGAGAATATTACGCAAATCAAAAAAAAAATGTACCTACCTGCACACCCCGGCCTTCGTGGCAACGAACAGGGTAGTGTAGGGCTCACACCCACAAAAGAAACCCGCTGACTAGGACCAATAATTATCTTTCCTTAATCGCTAAATTGCTACGAATTCCGCTACGCTCGTAGACCACTACGCAGATTTGGAAGCGTCGACGTCTTAAGATTTTTGTTGTTAGGACATTTTGACTAACGAGGCCAGACTGCGTCAAACCTCATCTTTGCACTTGTTCGAACAGGCCTGTATTATAATTACGTCTTTTAGTACAATGCTTTTCAATTAGATTATTGTGATATTGGTATATTGATATTTTTATTTGTTTACTGGAATGCGATTAAACTGTGATAAGCGCATGGTACGAAGATGTAGTGAACTATTTACTATTACAAATTGTTTTAAATTTACTCTTCGGGTCTATGAGAGGCACAAAGGGGCCACCCTTGAAGTAAACAAAAAAATACCCTTCAATTGGATTTTCGTG
The DNA here is from genome assembly GCA_948253155.1 of Leucoma salicis. Lineage (NCBI taxonomy): Eukaryota > Metazoa > Arthropoda > Insecta > Lepidoptera > Erebidae > Leucoma > Leucoma salicis. Next base: position 5,616,572 of record OX411812.1, read on the forward strand.
GTAAAACAATCTAAGAGATTGATTATCTCATTAATAGATTGATACCAACCATACCAAATTTCATCCAAATCCATTTAGTTGTTTCGGCATGATTAACGGACGAACGACCAAACATCCTCAAACCTTTCATTTATAGGATTACGAGATTTAATTTTTTGTTATTCTAATTTTCATCGAAAGCGTTGAATTTTGGGTTATTTATATTCATCATTATATTATTGTAGGCTTATGACCTAATCAAACAATTTCATTTAATTATACATGGCGGTGAGTTGTTTTAACAGTAAACTGATTAGAATCATTATTATGATTGCATCATGGAATACGCAGAAAGCCTATTAAATCGTGGAATGTGGTTAAAAACTATCTACCTGTAAGAATCTTCAATATATATATATTATATATATAGTCTATAAATAATTACATAAAAATTACATATAAAAAATATTTAATTATATGGTCAGTAAAATCATACTGTATGTTTCCTTTACCAAATTGCTAAATTTGAAAACTATTTACAAATTTCTTATGACACCATTACACTTTTTTAATATCGATCACAAGATTGATTACTGTATACTCAAAATAAAATATAAAATAAATATTTGTTAAATAGTTATTTCACTGAAATATATAATCATGACAATTCTAAAACTATACATAGTGCCCGAACGAACTGCAGAGTGTGTAGTGTGTACCTGTGTGGTAGCGATCTGGCTTCTACCACGAACAAATCATGCCACTATAGTATAATTTCTTCGAACTAGAACAGTCACCCTCAATGTTGCTAGCAATAAAGCCTTCAACCTCGATAACCTGAGTAATGTATCTATGCATTATATATGTGACAGACATGACTAAGCTTAATCGATACCAATAAATGAAACTATAAACGGAAAATTTAGTATTTACCAGATTACGGTGAAGCCGAAACAGGGTTATAATATTAGCGTGTATGTAAGTATAATGTTTATCTGTTCCCGCATAATCTCTTAACTACTTACCATAGGCGTCACCCAAAGACGTTAAGTATGATGTGTTATCGAAATTAGCAGTCAGGAGCAATTGTCAGGATGGCTGAATTGGTAAAGCATCTGGACGGTATCCAGAAGATGCAGGTTCAAATCCTGCTCCTGACTGTTATTTTCGATTTCACATTTTTCACTTTGTGTTTAATGTATAGTGCTAAGCATGTCAAATGCTAAAAATATATATAAAAATATCTAAATATTTAAAGGGTTTGCGTCATCATTAGGTAAAATCTTAATTGTAATTGTCCGTGTGGGGCCGGCTTTAGAATTGTCCCACCCCTCTCCACCCATGGGAGTCGTAAGAGCCGACTGAGGGAATACCGGGGGAGTGGGCAGCAGCACTTCCTCGAGTATTAATAACATCCACTGCGATCGCCAACCCGCCTGCCAAGCGTGGCGATTACGGCAATATCCCCCAAAAAAAATGAACACCCAACAAAAAACGGCCCTCAGTCACGGCAGCTCCGCTATTCCGTGGCCTAACGGTAGCGGGCCCGGTAACGGCGGAGCAGGGGGTGCGAAGAATCTCCGGTCGCGGATAGGCTACCATAAACAACGACCTCTGGCCCTGGTAACGCACAACGTTCGGACACTTCGGACCGACGAGAGAATCACCGAGCTGGAAGAGGAATTGAGCAAGATCCACTGGGACATTATAGGGTTGTCAGAAGTCCGAAGAGAGGGTGAGGGTACGACAATCCTCCAGTCCGGGAACTTGCTCTTCCACCGGGAGGGCGACCACCAGTCCCAAGGGGGTGTCGGGTTTATCGTTCGCAGGTCTCTCGTAGGCAACGTGGAGAGGATTGAAAGTGTGTCGAGTAGGGTAGCGTACCTTATACTCAGAGTAACCAAACGGTATTCGTTGAAGGTCATACAGGTTTACGCACCGACCTCTACACACTCCGATGACGAGGTGGAGGCCCTATATGAGGACATCTCGAAGGCCATCCACTTGTCTAAAACCTATTTCACGGTGGTTATGGGAGACTTTAACGCGAAACTAGGCAAAAGGACAGACGATGAGCTGAAGGTGGGGCACTATGGATTTGGGCAGAGGAACCACAGGGGCCAGATGCTGGCTGATTTTCTGGAGAAGGAATGCCTCTTCATGATGAATTCCTTCTTCAGGAAGCAGCCCCAGCGAAAATGGACCTGGATTAGCCCTGATGGTTCAGTGAAAAACGAGATTGACTTCATCCTGTCGGACAAACGACACATATTCAATGATGTCTCAGTGATCAGCAGGATTAAAACTGGGAGTGATCACTGACTAGTCAGGGGCATCTTGAATATTAGAACAAAAGTCGAGAGGTCGCGTTTGATGAAGTCTACGCTCCGACCAACACCTGCCCAATACCAGAACCCCGAGAGCTTTCAGCTCGAACTACAAAATCGCTTCCAATGTCTAGATGAGTGTGAATCAGCGAGCGATACGAACAGCAGGTTCGTGCAAACTGTCCACGCCGTCGGGTCGACTTACTTCAAGGCCCGTCGCGTCAGTAGGAACCGTAAACTCTCGGACCATACTCTCAAACTCATGGAGAGGAGAAAAGAAATGATAGTCCAGTCCTCAGCCGATTGGTCCTGCCTAAGGCGGTTAAACAGACAGATCTCCAAAGCTGTGCGACACGATATTCGCCAATTTAATACTACCCGTATTAAAGAGGCGATAGAGCGGAACCAAGGCTCGAAAGTGTTCGCAAGAGATCTGTCTGTTGGCCAAAGTCAGTTGACTAAACTGAGGACCAACAACGGCACTATCATTTCTTCTCGAGATGAGATCTTGGGAGAGGTCCAGCAGTTCTATGGACAGTTGTACAGATCCCAGAGCCCTGCTGTTGGCTTGGTCCAAGACCCCAGATCCAAGCTAACTCGGCACTTTACCGAAGATATCCCGGACGTCAGCCTGTACGAGATCAGAATGGCTCTCAAACAACTAAAGAACGGAAAGGCACCGGGAGACGACGGAATCACTACAGAGCTTCTGAGAGCAGGCGGAAAGCCGGTCTTAAAAGCTCTTCAGAGGCTGTTCAATTCCGTCGTTCTCGGGGGCGACGTTCCAGAGTCGTGGACCAGAAGCGTGGTGGTGCTGTTCTTCAAGAAAGGTGACAGAACCCTCTTGAAGAACTATAGACCCATCTCGCTCTTGAGCCACGTCTATAAGTTGTTTTCGAGGGTCATTACAAATCGACTCACGCGCAGGCTTGACGACTTCCAGCCTCCCGAACAAGCCGGGTTCCGAAAAGGCTATAGTACCGTAGACCACATTCACACGCTACGCCAGATTATACAGAAAACCGAAGAATACAATCGGCCTCTGTGTCTGGCGTTTGTGGACTACGAGAAAGCCTTCGATTCGATCGAAACTTGGGCGGTGCTGCAGTCCCTTCAGCGGTGCCAAATTGACAATCGGTACATCGAAGTGCTGAAGTGCTTGTATAGAAACGCCACCATGTCAGTCCGTGTTCAGGACAAGAGTACGGGACCGATCCAACTGCAGAGAGGTGTTAGACAGGGAGACGTTATGTCCCCGAAACTCTTCACCGCTGCATTGGAAGATGTCTTCAAGCTCTTGGACTGGACCGGATTCGGCATCAACATCAATGGCGAATACATCACTCACCTTCGATATGCCGACGACATCGTAGTCATGGCAGAATCTCTGGAGGACCTTGGCACCGTGCTCAATGATCTCAGCAGGGTTTCCCGACTAGTGGGTCTCAAAATGAACATGGACAAGACGAAAGTCATGTCTAATGTCCATGTCATTTCAGCACCGGTCCTAGTCGGGAGTGCGCTTCTCGAAGTTGTCGACCATTATGTCTACCTGGGACAAACAGTCCAGTTAGGTAGGCACAACTTCGAGAAAGAGGTCAATCGACGAATCCAACTCGGCTGGGCAGCGTTCGGGAAGCTAAGGAAGATCTTCTCGTCCAATATTCCGCAGTGTCTGAAAACGAAGGTCTACGACCAGTGTGTGTTACCAGTGATGACATACGGAACAGAGACGTGGTCTCTGAATGTTGGCCTCATATCAAGGCTCAAAGTCGCTCAGCGGGCCATGGAGCGGGCTATGCTTGGTATTTCCCTACGTGATCGAATCCGTAATACGGAGATCCGTAGGAGAACGAGAGTGACCGACATAGCCCGCCGGGTTGCCATGCTGAAGTGGCAATGGGCAGGCCACATCGCCCGACGAACCGATAACCGTTGGGGACGAAAGGTTCTCGAGTGGCGACCACGTATCGGACGGCGCAGCGTAGGACGGCCCCCCACCAGATGGACCGATGATCTGGTCAAAGCTGCGGGGAGCCGTTGGATGCGGTCGGCACAGGACCGCTCGTTGTGGCGTTCTCTTGGGGAGGCCTATGTCCAGCAGTGGACGTTAAAAGGCTGATGGATGAAAATTAAGTTTACCTGGTCGGTATAATGTATGAAAATACGTCCGACAGATGGCGCAGGCGTCACCCAAAGACGTTAAGTATGATGTGTTATCGAAATTAGCAGTCAGGAGCAATTGTCAGGATGGCTGAATTGGTAAAGCATCTGGACGGTATCCAGAAGATGCAGGTTCAAATCCTGCTCCTGACTGTTATTTTCGATTTCACATTTTTCACTTTGTGTTTAATGTATAGTGCTAAGCATGTCAAATGCTAAAAATATATATAAAAATATCTAAATACTTACCATAGTTATATAAATAAAATAACGTTAGAAGTGTTTTATTTGTGCGCTGGTTATAAATTATGTGACGTGACACTAGATTTCTTTTTTAGAATAGACAATTACCTGCATTAAGAAATAATCTTTCTATCGTGGAGGACTTTACAAACATAACACTCAAGCGTAAGACCGGTATCTAAACCACTCCGCCTCTAAAGGACATTAATTTATGAATAAATATTTTTTTAAAGGTTCCTTTACTTGGTTATTAAGTGAAAAGTATTAATTAGCACATTTCAAATAAATAAACTGGGTTTCAGTTCTCAAACTCATCTTGTCTTGAATAAAATAAATATTTTTATAGGAATAGTCCGTATTTTTTAGTTAAGGTAATATTTTAGCTACATTTTGTAATACGAGCACGATAAAGCGCTTTAACTTTCCAAATCGACGCTAATTACCCGTGACTGATTAATTATTACCAAAGTAGCGTAGTTGATGATTAGCACAAATGCTTAACGCTAAAGGTCGGTATTCTGTAAGTACGTTTTGTAGGTTCGATTCCTTAACGAGACATAATTTTGTGTGCATTACAAAAGAGTTATAATATGTAGGTATAGATTTTGTTTAAATATACTTGCTGTAACATACAATTAGATAGAAGCTTTGTGTTTGATTACTGTCTTCTTATAGATCCTCTTTTTCAATGTAACCGTTGAAGGAATGCCCAGAGACAAAACGTAACTGTAAGCACCCTTTGGCATTGTGCGACTCGTTCTGGTTTTGTTTTTTTAACCTTATTTATTTTTCGAAGGATAAAAAGGTGAGTGTAGGAACGATAATAAGGAGAGCATAGGAAGGATAACAAAGAGAGGATGATAAGGTGAGGAGAGGATTGGGTTCATTCACCTCAGTTCTTAGAACATTAGTGACAGAAGGCGTGTGATATCCGAAGGTCGCTATCACTTTCTGGAAATTATTGGTACGCAAGCACTTGCGCGAATCTGCAATATCGTTTTTTTGCTGGGTGCTATAACACTAAACGTGGACTTCTATCTGCGTCAGTTTAATGCCACGATATATAGGCACTAAAGTCTCTAAAGAATCAAAAAAATTATATTTAACTTGTATCGTAGCACACCTATCATCCATCCATCCATCCATCAGCCTTTCGACGTCCACTGCTGGACATAGGCCTCCCCAAGAGAACGCCACAACGAGCGGTCCTGTGCCGACCGAATCCTTTTTTTTTTGTGTGCTCATTATGGGGGATAATGCCAGAATCGCCACGCTTGGCAGGCGGGTTGGCGATCGCAGTGGATGTTGTTAATACTCGAGAGAGTGCTGCTGCCCACTCCCCCGGTATTCCCTCAGTCGGCTCTTATGACTCCCGTGGGTAGAGAGGGGTAGGACAATTCTAAAGCCGGACCCACACAGCAAACCAGACACATCTACAGCCAGAGAATATTGCAAACTGACTGTAGGTTCTGTGTTTGATGAATTTAATAATTTTCTCATTCGAGCAAAGCAGTTAAATTATTGATGAGACTTATTTCGTGTATCAAAATAATAGAATATATAGCTTACTAATAAACAGTCGGCAATAGTGGTAGCCTAGCCCTTTGGCTGCAATCGAAGCAGGATCTTTGTTGTGGCGTATGTTCAGCAGTGGACGATAGAAGGCTGGTAGCAAATTTTTTATCAATTTATATTAATATTAGCCTTTGCCCGCGGCTCCGCCGCAGTCAAGAGCTACTTTTTAGGTTATATCTCAGGTTCCCGATATAGTAGCAGAATAAAATGTATACCATTTAAATGATTTCCTTGCACTTTATTGAACACATGATTACAGTGTTTATGGTATTTCCACCACCAGCCTTTCAACGTGCACTGCTGGACATAGGCTTCCCCAAAAGAACGCCACAACGAGCGGTCCCATCATGGGGGATAATGCCGTAATCGCCTGCCAAGAGGCGGGTTGGCGATCACAGTGGATGTTGTTAATACTCGAGAGAGTGCTGTTGCCCACTCCCCCGGTATTCCCTCAGTCGGCTCTTACGACTCCCGTGGGTAGAGAGGGGTGGGACAATTCTAAAGCCGGCCCCACACGGCGCATGGTTTTTAAGTAGTTTTATGGTATTTAAGTAGGTATAATAAGCTAAGCAATAATCTACCGACGGCTGGCGTCATGCCTCACCAATTGCCTTATAAAAGGCTTCACTGAAAATCAGCGCAGCTGTGCTTTATGCGCAGCCGCATTTTGCTGAGTGGGGACCTCATTTTTCCAATAGGGACAAATAACGCAATTTTACAATTTATAATTAAGGAAATTTCGGTAATTTAATAATAAGTTATATTTCTCAATTATTTATAGATGTTTGTAACATGTTTATATTAACTGCCTCGGTGGTGTAGCGGTAGTGTATGCGACTGCTGATCATGAGGTCTCGGGTTCGATCCACGGGTCGGGCAAAGTTATTGAGCTTTTTCCTAAAAAGAAAAATTCTCAGTAGCAGTCCGGAGTTTGGTATTACGTGGGATTTAAACATAGCTGGCGAGTCGTGGGTGTGTAATACACCTCTGCCTACCCCTTCGGGGAATACAGGCGTGATGCTATGTTTGTTTGTTTATGTTTGTTGTCTCTGTTGGTATTCAATAAAAATATTTTCTTTCTTCTTTCTTTAAGTCTAATCAAGAGCTATAGTTGCATTAAAATCTGTTCAGTAGTATTTGCGTGATGCGCGAACGAACAAACAGGCAAAAAATCTAAAAAAAAATTGTTTTGTGTTCAGACACGCCTATACAGTATTTTTTTCTCAAATATCATAAATGTACAGATACAGCTCTGTTACAATTTTATAAAAGTTAGGATTAGGATGATTTATATTTCAAACGTTATCTCCACTTTTTTACTTCAATTACTTTAACGAGATATTTATAATTGTGCCTCCGTGTTACGAGCAATTAAAAGGGCAATAAAGTCGTACTATGATTAAATAAAACCGACAAACATAAATTCGGAGTACATTTAGTAGAGTTGTAGTTAAAAAATTCGAAACGCAATAAGTAGGTACTAATTGTAAAGTGTTTATAGCTAACTCAACTGTTCTTACAATAATGTAGCGCTATGAAGTTATCATAAAATATTTAAACTTGCTAGTTCGTTAGATAATGAAATTTAGAACTTTATTGACATACAGAAAAGTGTACCTACCTAGTACACATAGCATTTAAAAATAATGTCAAATGTACAGACCATTCTTTACTTGTATTAACATTATTCATATAACGTGATTGATCTTACTCTGTAATACATCAGATTTGCGAAAATTTCGCAACTGTCTCGCTCCCACCCGTATATGTGAATATTGTTTTTAAAATTAACTGAACTTAACAACGAACAAGTCGTCGACGGTGGCCACAGAGTACATTTTACAGCCGATAGACACAAAATTAGAGTAAAAATGTTAAATACATTGCCGAGAGGCACCGTCCGTTCGTAGAGACACTTCATGGCAGTTAATTATTTATTAAATGATAAAAACATTAATATTTGTTGTTATTATTATTACTACCTAGGTATAATGGGACCGTAGACTGCCTCGGTGGTGTAGCGGTAGTGTATGCGACTGCTAATAATGAGGTCTCGGGTTCGATCCCCGGGTCGGGCAATGTTATTGAGTTTTTCCTAAAAAGAAAAATTCTCAGTAGCAGCCCGGAGTTTGGAAATGTGCCCGGTAGACGTCAATAGGCTCGCCCCCTATTACGTGGGACTTAAACATAGCTGGCGAGTCGTGGGTGTGTAGTACACCTCTCTGCCTACCCCTTCGGGGAATACAGGCGTGATGCTATGCTATGTATATACGTATGTTCTGTTTAGGTACCTATTATTGTATAATGGAGTGAAATGTGAGTAATGAATTATTCGAATGATGTTGTGTATTAGATATTCCTATGTATTTACTATAAAAAAAAAAATTAAATTAAGTAATTGAGTTTAAGTGTTCGGATTGTACTTGTTATAATTTTGATAGCAATTAAAATAACATTAGTGTCAGAAGTCTTTTGGGTAAATGTACAATAATTATTAGATATTTATACGGTGATAACCTTAGACTTTGCTGTGTGGGGCCGGCATCAAGAATAGCTCCACCCCGTCTCTTCCTATGGGAGTCGTAAAAGCCGACTAAGGGATTACCGGGAGACCGGGCAGCAGCGGTTCCCTGTGTACTAAAAACTTCCACTGCGATCGCCAACCCACCTGCGAAGCGTGGCGATTATGGTAAAAACCCCCAAATGAGTGCACAGAGACAAACATCGGCCCCCAGTCATGGCCCTGGTAACACACAACGTCAGGACACTGAGGACTGACGAGAAGATCACCGCGCTGGAAGAGGAATTGAGCAAGATCCGATGGGACATTGTAGGATTATCAGAAGTGCGAAGACAGGGTGAGGGCACGATAATCCTCTAGTCTTGAAATTTGCTCTTCCACCGGGAGGGCGACCACCAGTCCCAGGGTGGTGTCGAGTTTATCGTTCGCAAGTCTCTCATAGGTAACGTGGAGAGGATTGAGAGTGTGTCGAGTAGGGTAGCGTACCTTATACTCAGAATAACGAAACGGTATTCGCTGAAGGTCATACAGGCTTACGCACCTACCTCGACACATTCCAACGACGAAGTGGAGGCCCACTACGAGGATATCTTGGTAGCTATTCACGAGTCTAAATGTCACTCCACGGTGGTTATGGGAGATTTCAACGCAAAACAAGGCATAAGGAGAGACGATGAGCTGAGGGTGGAGCAATATGGATTTGGGCAGAGGAACCACAGGGGCCTGTCCTGCTGTCTGATTTTCTGGAGAAGGAAGGCCTCTTCATAATGAATTCCTTCTTCAGGAATCAACCACAGCGGAAATGGACCTGGATTAGCCATCAGGGGTTCAGTGAAAAATGAGATTGACTTCATCTTAACGGACAAACGACACATATTCAATGATGGCTCAGTGATCAGCAGGATTAAAACTAGGAGTGATCACCGCTTAGTTAAAGGCATATTGAATCTATATATGAAAGTCGAGAGCTCATGCTTGATGAAGTCTACGCTCCGGCCAACACCTGCTCAATACCAGAACCCCGAAAACTTTCAGCTCGAACTACAAAATTGCTTAGACGAGTGCAAATCAGCGAGCAATATGAACAACAGGTTCTTGGAAACTGTCCACGCGGTTGGGTCGACCTTCTTTAAGACCAGTCGCGTCAATAGGACTCAAACACTTTCGGACCAAACTCTTAAGCTCATGGCAAGACGGACAAAAATGACGGTGCAGTCTTCGGCTGATTGGTCCGATCAGAGGCGACTAAACAGGCAGATCTCCAAGTCTATGCGACAAGACATTCGCCGATTTAATACCCTGTGTATCAAAGAGGCGATAGAGCGGAACCAATGTTCCAAAGTGTTCGCGAGAGATCTGTCTGTTGGGAAAAGCCAGCTGACCAAGCTGAAGACCAATAATGGTACTGTTGTTTCATCCAAAGATGAGATATTAAGAAAGGTCCATGAGTTCTATGGACAGTTATACAGATCCCAGAACCCTGTTTTCAGCTTGGTCCATGAGCCCAGATCCAAGTTAACTCGGCATTTTACCGAAGATATTCCGGACGTCAGCCTGTACGAGATCAGAATGTCTCTCAAACAACTAAAGAACGGAAAGGCACCGGGAGAAGACGGAATTACTATAGAGCTTCTGAGGGCAGGCGGAAAACCGGTCCTCAAAGCCCTCTAGAGGCTATTCAATTCCGTCATTCTCGGGGGCGACGTTCCAGAGTCTGTCAGAGGGACAAACAGTCCAGTTAGGTAGGCACAACTTCGAAAAAGAGGTCAATCAACGAATCCAGCTCGGCTGGGCAGCGTTCGGGAAGCTGAGGAAGATCTTCTTGTCCAATATTCCACAGTGTCTGAAGATGAAGGTCTACGACCAGTGTGTGTTACCGGTGATGACTTACGGAACAGAGGCGTGGTCTCTAAATGTTGGCCTTATATCAAGGCTCAAAGTCGCTCAGCGTGCCATGGAGCGGGCTATGCTTGGGATCTCTCTACGTGATAAGATCCGTAATACGGAAATCCGTAGGAGAACGGGAGTGACCGACATAGCCCGCCGGGTCAGCATGCTGAAGAGGCAATGGGCAGGCCAAATCGCTCGACGAACCGACAACCGTTGGGGAAGAGAGGTTCTCGAGCGGCGACCGCGTATTGGACGGTGCAGTGTAGGACGGCCTCCCATCAGGTGGACCGATGACCTGGTCAAAGTCGCAGGCAGTCGTTGGATGCAGGCAGCACAGGACCGTTCGCTGTGGCGTTCCCTTGGGGAGGCCTATGTTCAGGAGTGGACGATGAAAGGCTGTTGGATGGATGGATGAACCTTAGACTTTAAGCTCACGCTTGCTTATTTGAACAAAAACGACATTTGTACTGTGTCTGTGTAATAAAAGCATTAGTTATAATGTGGTTTTTGTATAGATAATCGAGTGTCCTTGCTGTTTACGTTTCTTTATACTGCGGTTAAAGCAAAGTAATGGTGTAATACGTAAACGTGCAAGTGTATCACACTTTCTATTGTTACTAGGTACTCGTATTTACTTGTATCGGCTACGTGAATACGAACGCTAACGAACTTAATTTATAATACATATTGCTGTATACGAAAACCTTCGTAAGGTCACGGAATGGCGTGCTCAGCCATTGCAATTTCTTTAAGAACGCACACGTTTTCAGAACAAAGAACTTGTAACGTCTAACTAAGTAAGAAATACCGCTATATAATATGGCTTAGTACTAAATTAACTCTTATTTTTGTCTTTATTGTTTATTTTTGTCTTTATTGTCTAATGTAGAATTGTGGTAGACTTTATTAAGTTTGGAGTAAGTAAATAGTTGTGTTTCCATTAAATAATTCTTCTGTTAGTCACAGGTATCTTTCTATTCACCACCGAAGGAATGTAACATAGTTCCAGTGGCCCGCCAATAAAGGCGGAGAGACGACACACGGCGGGTTTCTTTAGTGGGTGCAGGCCCCACACTACCCTGTTCGTTGCCCCGAACGGCGGGGTGTGCGGTTAGGTACATTTTTTCTCGCCTTAATAAAAAAAAAGGTATCTTTCTAATCGACATTATATTTTGCAAACAAGGTCGTTAGCTTTTTATATCTGAAGTATGAGTAAAACTTCTTTTTTAAATTGTGTTAATTATAAATTTCGTTCCAATATGTAAATACGGTTAAGTACGCATTAGCTATTTGAATCCCCAAGATACAGCGAGCGAGCAACATTGCGCTAGCATCACATACTATTCGTAGGTAGGATGGGTAATTATGTGCTATCCCCACGGTCGAGACAGGGATTTATAATTACAGAATACGCTCATTTGCAAAGACATATTACATGGTTATGCTATGTGAATCAGATGATTAAATTATAAAAATATGTAAATGAAGTATTTCAACGCCTTTCCTCAATTTGCAAATCTTTAATCGATATAATTTCAATTACCTACTATTTATTAATGCTAAACTTCAAATTTAGTTGTGAAAAGCAAAAATAACTTAATTTAAAACATTTTATTACAGAAAGTAAGGTACAAAAATTAAAGTCATAAAAATAAATCTATAACGAATTACAAAGTTGATTGCAGCATTAGGTAGGTACTTTACTAACTTCATTTTGCGTGCGGCAAGTATAATTTGCGTAATATAAAATCCAATTAATGTTTGATTTTCACAAAACTCACTCTCTGTAATAGTAAGCTAGAGAACATATAGCTATTACAGTAGTTGCTGTGACTATAATAATTCTACATTGCTTATGAAATAGCGAACCATCTCGAAAATACATATGCATAATGAATAAAACTCCACAAAGAATTACCTGTATATTGACGAATAAATATTTACTGCCTTACTAATAAACGTTGTATAACCTTGAGTGTTTTGTCTTTGTCACCAATATGACAGTTTATTTAACGTTGAAGGAATGGAACAAAACACTGAATAACTATTCGGAACTTATACAATGTTTATTAGTAAGGGGGATAGTGTAAGAAATAAGACAACAACAGTTTGTGTCCCAAATATCTGCAACAACTTCTAACCAGGTGCAAACAGTTGTTACACTTAAGTAAAGTAAACTCTGACCTTACTTAGGTAACTATTAAAGGTTTGTACGGTACATAATGTACATTTACATAACTAAAACTAGCAAATTTGCCTGAAATTACAAGATCTATTTTCCATTTTGTCAAAGTGTATACACAACCATTATTATTCCACTTTGGCCACATGTCTAATCTCACAATGGATCTGCACAATCCCCCACGTTGCAGTAAAGCAATTTTGCAGATATTTTAATCTGTATTTCAGCACTTTACATGTATTTACAGCCACTTTTAAAGAACAAATCATTGTTTGTGAAAGTGGAATAAGAGAGCTTTACTACGAGTAGGATGAATCGTAAAGACAACTAAAAGCAATTGTGAAGTGGAAATTGGGAGTCACCGTCGGGGACTGCGGTATACGGTCTAGAGCGGACTACCATTGGAAAGGACGCAGGTTCGTATCCCGCACGCATCTTGCAGACTTTAGATATAGACTTCAGATATTTTCTCGCGAATAATCACAAAGTGATAATTTGTGGACAAACACACATACATCTTTTTTTTTTATTGCTTATTATAGCAGACGAGCCACGGCCCACCTGCTGGTAAGTGGTAACCGTCGCTCATGGACTTAACTATACCGAGAGTATGGTCAAGCAGCTGCGCACCATTTCATTTCTCAGATGTGAAATGAAAGAATAAACGGCTATCTTCTGCTACAGCCAAAACACACTGACGTGCTTCATGACCGGTCACACAAGAGACGGTGGTACCGACCCGTTCGGGCCCGATAGCAACTGAGTACTCTCACTTAGTACTCAGCCCTACCACCAGTAATGCAATGGGTGTTAATTGCGTACTTGCCTTAGTCGCCTTATATGACACCCGCGGGAAAGGATGGGGTGGTGACACTTGTATTCTTAGTCCGTCACCACACGGACAAAAAAGTAATACATATTAAAAATATTACCAGAAGCCTTGTAAAAAGTCAAACTCGACACTTCTCCTTTATAACCATCTCTCACACCGTTATGTTATCTCTGACTTATATAATAATCATAAATGAACATAGAAATTCGGATAATCGCCGACGCACAATAAGAAAGGAATTTGATATGTACGAGTTAGATCCCAGGAGAATGAAGAGTTGTATTACAGCTTAATTATTTATAGAAGAATTTTGCTTTGATTCGCAACAGATTAAATGAATAAAACATACTTCGGGTTCATCATGGCTCTATATAAATAGATAGAACTGTTTATTTGTAGATAAATCAGTTTATAAGAAATGAAATTGAAACAATTACACAATGCACAAAGGGCGGCCTTTTAATTATATGCAATTTCTATGAAAAGTATGTTTTTTCTTTGGTGCCCAATGACATACGAGTAGTATGAAGACGTACTTTCCCATAGAGCAAGATGCATTTTGTTAAAACATTACAAGTTACAACACTGGGTAAGGTATAGATTAATGTTCTACAGAAAAAATAGTTTACTAAGTAATACACTTCAAGGAACATTTCCAACAATCAACTCGTTAGTAGGAGTGCTTTTACCATAGATTTAGGATATACTCCATAGATGGGCAATGTCAACTACCAAATTGGACCAAAAAACAATTATGTATGTGTGTGTGAGTTGTCAATGTGTGCATTGAAAGTGCTGCGCATGAAGTTATGATTGTTATCGATATCGATAACAGTGAACGATACTAAAAAATACTTTTGAAAAGGTTTTGAGAGTAACATAGAAAGTGAATAATATTCCCAGTGTATTTCCGTCAATCTCACTAGTGAGACGATCGGTAGTTGTTTTTTTTTTTAACCGATCGTTTAATTAATCTTGTTGGTGAGACGAAAGGGATAATTTTATTTCAAGTCAACAATTTCAGATTTTGCTTCTAGCAACCTTCTACAATTTCCTGCTACCCTGGTACTTGAATGCGTAAGTCATAAGTATTTAAAAGAAAGATGATTATTGATCGACTGCCGTGCACGAGGTCGTGGGTTCGATTCCCACTCAGGACAATTATTTGTGTGATGAACATAGATATTTGTACTGCATCTGGGCGTTTTCTATCTATTTATGAATGTATTTACAAAAATATATATATATTTATTATATCCGTAATCTGGTACACATAGAACAAGCGTCAAACTTAGTTTGGGACCAGAGGACGTTGTGTGAAATGTCCGTGAATATTTATTTATTTTATTAATTTAGATACATTTATTGTAGGTAAGTAGGTACATTAGATAAGCAGTAACTTGCAAGACCAGTAGTATAAACACAGACATCGAAGGAAATAGGCATAAGTTACATAAAGTAACAATATTTTCCCATTTGTCTCACCAAAATGTTAGTGAAAGGGTTGCGAATTTTAATTTAATATATTCCTAAATTCTGAATCGTCTTACCAGTGGGACGAGCGATAATACACGAAACTGCCACTGTAACTAGAAATTTATGGAAGAGGCCAGAAAATATAAAACACATATTTAATAAAATGTTTATTAATCATTTAAGTATAACAAATATCAAAATAATAAAATAGACATCACGGGACGTCTACCAGATGTGAAAACATCAAAATTATTTTGTAGAAATAAGGAGTAGATAAAATGATCATAACTTTTTCAATTATGACATGTAAAATAACAGAAATGGACATAAATCAAGGCGGATATCATCTAGGGCTAAAGTACTTGCCAAAACGAATGATGTTTCACATCAATAATAGGTAGTAAATTAGATACCCTTAAATATGAAATGCTATCTTTATTTACATTTCGCAATTTGTGCTCAATTTCTTCATTCACCAAAATCGCTTCAGCAATTTAGTTATGAAACTGTAATCATACTTGTAACTGTATTACGTATCTTAATAATAGTTAATATTGTTGTTATCCTTCGCATCACTAAAAATGAGTTCATAAATCTCATACGAGGAGGGATCAAAAAGTAGTGAGAACGACATACAAGAAATATAAAAGGTAAGAAAAAAAATAAATACTGGCAGGCATAGCTCAGATACATATTTGCAATATTAAAAAAGAAAAAATATTCGATTCTCTTTTGTTTTTTTCTGAATGTAGTCATTTGTTTGCTTCGTGTCGGAACGTGTTCTCGAAAATGGAGAAAAACTAACTAACTACTAAAAATGGAGAAAAACGGGCATTTTATATGGAAGTATTCAATTCATATTGAAACAATCTTTGAATATGAGAAAAGTCTCCGCAAAATGGGTGCCGAGAATGTTAACCGACAGTCAGAAACAAAATCGACTTGACATTTTGAAGATACTGTTGGACAAGTTTCAAGAAGATTCTGAAAACTTTTTGTCTCGTTTCGTAACAATGGACGAAACATGGGTCCATCATTTTGATACCGAGACAAAACAGCAATCTTCGCAATGGAAACGGCCATCATGACCGACCCCGAAGAAGTTTCGTGCCGTGGCATCGGCTGGCAAGGTTATGGCCTCAATATTTTGGGACTCAGAAGGGATATTGTTGATTGATTACCTGGAGCGTGGAACCACTATTACAGGCCAATATTATGCAGCTTTAGTTCCCAAGTTGAGGAATGCCATCAAGGAGAAAAGCATAGGGAAACTTCGAAGTGGCGTGCTGTTTCATCATGACAACGCACTCGCGCACAGGTCAGCAGTTGCGATGGCTGCCATTCAGCAAGCTGGCTTCGAATTGGTTGACCACCCCCCTTATTTACCAGATCTGGCGCCTAGCGATTTTTATCTGTTCCCCAAATTGAAAGAATACTTAAGGGGAAACAGGTACGAAGACGATAACGAGGTGATGGATGCCGTGGAGAGCTTTTTGCAGGACCAAGACAAAACTTTTTTTTTGAAAGGGTTTGAAGCCTTAGAAAAGCGCTGGACTCGGTGTGCAGAGAGACTCGGAGACTATGTAGAAAAATAAATTATTAAGTATTCAACAGTCATTATATTCTATCTCATTCTCACTACTTTTTGATCCCTCCTCGTATTTCCGTATTTGTAATTTCTCAAATATGACTGTTTCGTGTACCCCAAATCATTGTAATAATATAATAAACAATTTTCTCATAATATTTTCTCCAAATCTGATACATTTGCGTAACCGTTATTTTGAATTGAAGATAATAAACAAATAGTAAACTTACTGGTGAAATGAGTAATTCTGTGGATTATCATTC
Organism: Leucoma salicis; assembly: GCA_948253155.1. Lineage (NCBI taxonomy): Eukaryota > Metazoa > Arthropoda > Insecta > Lepidoptera > Erebidae > Leucoma > Leucoma salicis. The sequence continues at coordinate 5,633,611 of OX411812.1, forward strand.
TTTGAAGAATTACAACCCATGCATGAATGCACAAGTAACCATCGCTATAACGTTATTATAATACTGGTAAAGACTTTAATTACAATAAATAATCGCCAAATCATGCACGCGTAAACTTGACAAGGCCGCTACAAGCCGGTAACAAATAAATTTAGGTCTCGTTGACAGCATCACTCTCTCTCTCGTTCATCACAGTACCATTAGCTTCGGGGGGTCTCTTTTACTCTTATAGCCTATCTATGGAGTATATCCTAAATCTATGGCTTTTACACGGGTGAGCGCACGACCCAAGAAAGTAGTTTTCATTCATTCACTCACTGACATAATAGTCAAATTGTCCATAGTCCATTGAAATGTTACATGAGCTTTGCATTTTTTAGAGGACAGCATTTTTCGCTTAGGTTCACCTAGGGTGACCACCGAAGGAATGTAACATAGTTCCAGTGGCCCGCCAATAAAGGCGGAGAGACGGTACACGGTGGGTTTCTTTAGTGGGTGAAGGCCCCACACTACCCTGTTCGTTGCCCCGAGCGACGGGGTGGGCGGCTAGGAACATTTTCCCGCCTAAACAAAAAAAAACAAAAAAAGGTTCACCTAGGGTTGTCGTTGTTCTGATATCCAGGTGGTTTTTTTTTAAATTTATTTATCTCAGTGACATAGTACATATTGTAAGCTTTAATGTACTCGCCAAACTTTAACGTTTATTGGTGAGTCGCGCCCATAAACTTAATAATTAGTTTATAATCTAAGCCGTGGGTCTGCTACCTTTTGGCCGCCAGGGGGCACAGGGAGACTATATAAAGGAAAGCGGGCCGCAATTGTCATATTATTTTAAATTTAAAGACATTTTATTGTAATTTTATTATGAGAAATGACGAAAAATAACAAGAAACAAACAAATAAAAATAAATTCAAATTTAATTTTATGCTTGGTATCATAATGGTGTTTCACGTTATAAGTACTCTTTTTGTATAGCAAGGATTTATTGGCATATTAAGCTGGTTTCCCATTACAATTAAGTACTATAACAATTTAAAAATTATAAGAAAGAAGTCCCATTCTCCTTATATAATGGATACACATTTCAACTCCATTATATAAGGAGAATGGGACTCCTTCCTGGGGAATGTCAAGGGCTCAAAAAATACATAAAAATAAGAAAAGCAGTGTTTTCCTCACCATATTACGGAAAAGTTATAGAAAAAATATAAATATAGCGCAATATTATGATCTTGTAGTGCCGATATCATAAATATATACGTTATACTATATCTATGGCCGATATAGACTTGTAGTGCCATCTAGTGGGTTTCTTGAGGACTTGCCTCGGCTCTTTAGCATGCGCAATTTCCCTAGATGCACACTATAAGCCTAGGACCAACGAATAATTAGGAAATATAACAAAATATATTTATACAAACGCTTAATAGATATAATAATGTAATATAGGTAGGTACTAAGACGCTTCACCGCAGAGAGAGACAGAACTAAAATGATTTTTTTTGTTAGAAGGCAAGAAACGTTCTTATGCATTTAGTAAAAAGCTCTTGTTTAGAAATTATAAACAGACACTTAAATTTTATTTATTTGTATTATCTAAAAAGTTGGCCATTGGGAATCCCTGCACAAAAGCACAACTTGGTAACAAAACACATAATTGTATAATATACGTATATGTCTACGGCAAAAAATCCTTTTTTGTTATTACCGAATATAAAACACGTACTGAAAATAAAAATATAATTTAATAGAAGGGTTGCATAACAAAAGTTCGTCTGCAGACTACGTGTTCAAAGCGCTGTATATAGAAAGTTGCCTATTCACCCTAAAGTTTACGGTTCCGGGCCGTAAAACCGCTTTATTTCATACCTTTGGAAATTTACAATCATTATATATTCGCTAAACTTATTAGAATGCTGTTGGGGTGTGCCGGAATAACATCCCAATACGAATGGGCTGCCTCGAAAAAAACATATCACCCCCTGTATAGTGAGTGAAAGTGCCAAAGTTATCCTTATCTCCTGAACTCGCCACTATCATTCGTCCTCTTCACTTCCTAGTGTTCCTCCTTAGTGTTGGATGGTGTGGTGGTGGTCCTCCTTAGTGTTGGATGTCTCCGATTTTATAGAGCTTTAATCTGAAATGCGATACGAAAATACAAAAGTAGCTCTTTTTCCATTGGCGGTTACCGCAATATCCCTCTCGGAAAATATTTTTTTCTTGTAGTACCTATAGCCTTGCCTTGCCTTTATCCCAGCATGAATGGGCTGGGTATATCAGGTTAGTACCACCTATTCACAAAAGATCAGCGTGAAACAACGGTAGTTACTCCTACCGTAGTGTTTTGTATGGTGAGTGAGATTGCCAGAGGCCCATACCCCCTCCCTATCCTGTACTTATTATCCTCCCTACCATCTTTTTAGTATTCTATTTTCTCCTTTTATATCGTTCCTATCCCTTTAATTGTAGATAGCGATGCGCGAGTTATGCCTCTCGTGTTGTTAACGTCTACCTACGTTAGCAGCTTACCATCAGGTGGGCCGTATGCTTTCTCGCCACCCATTTAGTGTGTATAAAAAAAAATGTATCTTGAGAAAAATAAATCGAAGACATCAAGCTGATTCACTTTCTAGAATTCCGTCATGAAACTAAATTCTATATTTTAGTATTTTATATTGAAGTATTTTTTATATTGAAGTCATGGAATTAAGTTTCAAACAGTGCTCGTCTCATTGAGACATGGGTGACTAGTGATAATACTAATGTAATGATATTTTGAGCAAAGGACCATCACTGCTTATTAACGTTAACGTAACGACGATGTGGGACGACTGTATCTGCAAAATATATCAAGATTTTAAATAAATTCCACTTAGTTCTTCGTTACATATACACACAGATGATGCAGTGGTTTATATAGTGACTATCCACCCGAGTATCGTGGGTTCAATTCCCGCACAGACACATCTTTGTGTGATCTACAAATGGTTGTTCTGAATCTGGGTGTAGCTAATTTATATCCGTGAAGTGACATGTTCGTAAAGTCCTCCGCGATCCAAGGATTACTCTAAAGCAGGGTAGTGTCTTAAAAAAAATTGCTATAAAAATTGTGGTTTTATCATAAAGGCGGTCGCGGCGGCGGGTGGGACGCAACAAGGCGTATAAATATTTATTTATACGCCTTGTTGCGTCCCATGGGATGTGGACGCGGATACAAATGCTATTTATTTTAATTGAAACACAATATCGCCGGATTTATACAACTTATCCCTAATGCAATTGAAGATCTAGTTGTGTGTTAAGGAAGATCTCGTCCAATATTTCGCAGTGTCTGAAAAACGAAGGTCTATGACCAGCGATGACATATGGAACAGAGACGTGGTCTCTGAATGTTGGCCTTGTATCAAGGTTCAAACTCGCTCAGCGAGAATGGATCGGGCAATGCTCGGTATTTCCTTACGTGATGGTAATCAGTTCATAATACGGAGATCTGTAGGAGAACGGGAGTGACCGCCATAACCCGCCGGGTTAAAAATTTTCTCGTAAATCCCACCGCGTAAATATTACTAAAATATATATAAATAAAATATATTTCTGATATTTACGCGAACATTAAACAAACATTATTAAATATAGGTACTTTTACGGAATCCATCACGTTTACTTGATTTTCTACTACCACGACATTTTCAATACTTTATAACGTTTATGGTCACGGGTAGGCAGTCCCGAGTCATATTTTTGTGAAATCTGCCACGAAACAAGGATTTTTCCCTACTGTGGAGTCTTGTACTTAAATAATAACTACCATGCTTGTCCCAACATGACTCGACCGAGGAAGTACCACCCTCTCACATGAGATCAGCGGTAGGTACCTACCTACTACCGTAGCAGTAAAATAGTGCAGTACCTATTGTTCTTGTAAAACATTTACATAGAGACCATAATGTATACAATCTCAAATTTTATGCTCACAACATTTTAATACCATCACCTTGTTGTCATCATTTAAACTCGTAATAACTACACCGCACTTAATGACATTATTGTAGTATGCTTCACTGTACTAAAACTATAAACTCTCAGCACTGTACACGGGTGCTCACTTGGAAGTAAAACTACGGTACGTTTTACGCAAAGTTGAATACTACTCGCCACTTAACAGAGAAAAAATTAACGTCAATATTGTAGTAGTTTATGAAATGTAGCTTTCTCTTTATGTGTTACATTTTAAATTTATGAAATTTTTCAGAGTTATTAGCAGCTATGATTTCGTGTTTTATATACCTATTTCGGTCCGTGCGATGACTTGTACCTATGTGCCCCTGTTACTGCTAAGGGGAAGCTGTGGTTAATAGGCACTTATCATCAGAGGGACTTGTCCTTAGCCTCTACGTCCGTCATCGTTGGAAGGAAATTAGCAAATACGGAGTCACTTTAACTCGTGTGTAAAAACAATTAAGTACAATTTTTTTAAAGGAAATTACGTAATTAAGACAATTGTTTAAATCTATATTTAATTAAAACTGTTGGTGCAGAGCAACCTTCTCTCTTTTAAGGCTTACGGTAAGTTAGATATCAAAGAATTAATCTTCAATATTCTGTCGTAGTTATTTTAGGCTCCGCTGAATAAGATTTCCGATAATGGAATTATTCAAAACATTCACAAGATAACAAGCCAAGGAAATTAAATTCCTTCAAGGGACAGGAGAATGAATAAAGAATACCTTTGCCAAAATCCGGTTAGATTATATTAAAGTTTGTAATTTTTGGCGCATGTTTCGGTTAGTTAGCCTGTATAAATTCAAAAGATTAAAGGAATTATCGGTATTTTCAATTTTATAACCATATATATATATATATTTATAGTAGATCGTAGAGTAAAAATGTTCTGTGATTAAAGAATAATCATGGTCACCTGAATTTTTAGTCAGTCAATACATACCTTAAGGCAGGAAAAAATGTACTTAACCGCACACCCCATCGTTCGTGGCAACGAACAGGGTAGTGTGGGGCCCTCACCCACTAAAGAAACCTGCCATGTGTCATCTCTCCACCTGTGTTGACGGGCTACTGGTCCTATGTTGCATTACTTGAGATGGATCTAGGTAAATACCTACCTATATCTACTAGATACAACTTTAAGAGCTATGTCTGTATATTTAAAGATATTTGAGAAAAAAATAACTTGATTTAGGCACCTTAGAATCATAAAATATTTTTTAGATTTTTGTCTACTTATTTGTTCGCGCATCACACAAAATCTTCTTAAGGGATTTTAATGAAATCCGGAGATATGCCCAAAAAATAACTATTTCCTGCAGTGTAGCTATTAATATAAGCCCGGGAGCCTCATATAATTGAAACTGAGTTAACTATGCTACAAATCGATAGTAGGTAACAAATATAACAATTCATATAAACATTATCTACACTAATATTATAAAGAGGAAATCTTTGTTTGTTTGGTTGTAATGAATAGGCTCAAAAACTACTGGACCGTTTTTAAATATTCTTTCACCATTCGAAAGCTACATTATCCACGAGTAACATAGGCTAAATTTTATTTTGGAAAAAATAGGGTTCCGTAAGATATTTGTGTTTTTTCGGACACAAGGTGTAAAAAATCAACCAGAAAAGTTACTTATTTTGGGTAAGCTGCCTAAACTATAAAAGATAGAACCATAAAATGTTCTAATTAATTGTAGATCTTATAAATATCTCCAAAAAGTCCACGGTACACTATCTATGTCGAGTGAGGCCCAACAACCATTTTTTTATTTAAAAATCTTGAATTTTTTTTGGACTGCATTTAAACGCATTTATTTTACTCATGCTATTAATCCTTATCAAAATAAATTATTTCATCATTAAATACAGTTTATGTAGATAATATTTGGTCTGTGAATGATTACAATTGGACATTTGGTTTTGAAGTTATGGCGAATTTAAAATATTACGATTTCTGCTGCACGGCCCGTTGCGAAGTGAGCGTCACCAAGGCGGGGTGCGCATGCGGGAGGGGAGTTTAGATCTATGAGTAAGGTACCCGAGCGGCTCAGCTCAGACTATTTTATATTAGTATATTATCTATGGCTCAGACGCGAAGTCGGTTCCCTACGCAGCGGTCGTGCGCGAAGTCTAATAATTTTCGTGCTATTTTTTTTAGATTTCTTTCTTAAAACTACACCTACGCAAAAGTTCTTCTCAGAGCTAAACAACAGTTCTTCTCAGAGCTAATCAACAGTTATTTTCAGGGCTAACCAACAGTTTTTTTAGGAGTAACCAACAGTTCTTTTTAGGGCTAACCAACAGTTCTTTTCAGAGCTAAACAACAGTTCTTTTCAGGGCTAAACAACAGTTCTTTTCAGAGCTAGAATATTACACGCTATTAGCATTTTCTTAAACATTTGAAAATGCCTAAGAGCGCCAGGTCTCAACTTTCTAAACATAGTTCTCAAGCACGGGCAGCAAGAATACGTCGTATGGGAGAATATTCACCTGAACGTTCAGAACGCCTTGCTGAACAAAATCAGAGAAACTCTCAGGTACGCGCACGAGGGTCGAGTGTCGATCGTTCGCAACGCCTTGCACAACAAAATCTGAGAACCTCTGAGTTACGTGCACGAGAGTCGAGGCTGGAGCGTTCCCAACGTCTTCATGAACAAAATATAAGGACCTCTCAGTTGCGCGAAAGAGAGTCGAGTGTCGAGCGTTTGCAGCGACTTAGAGCTCAGGCAGAGAGACAGCAGTTGTCCACAAATAGAGTTCGCAATCGAATTTTAGCTAGCAGCAACAGACTGGCTTTCAGATATAATCCGCAGGTTGATTATGCACAACAAGCGTCCGTTCAAATCGGAGTCATGAATAAGATCTGCTCTAACTGCTCTGCCAAGAAATGGGCGGACGAACCTAATGGTATGTGCTGCGCTTCAGGTAAAGTTTGTCTTCCTAACCTTCAGGAGCCGCCACAACTAATAAAAAATCTTTTAACTAATAACCATCCATTATCTGGTCATTTTTTAACAAATATACGTAAATACAATAGTCTTTTTCAAATGACTTCTTTTGGCGCAAAAGAAATCAGGGAAGGTAATTTTATGCCCACTTTTAAAATTGAAGGACAGGTGTATCATCTCATTGGTAGCCTTTTACCACCATCAGGCCAAAACCCACAGTTCTAGCAAATATATTTTATTTCGGATGCAGACCAGTTATCGTTGCGATCAAGCATCGCACCAACCTTAAAAATGGATTTAATTCGCGAATTACAGACCGCTCTGAATAATCATAACTTGTATATACAAATTATAATTTGTGAATAAGGAAAAAGAGTATTTTAGTACGAGCGGGAATCGAACCTGCGTCCCTTCCTTTCCGGGGAAATGCTCTAATCCTTTGAGCTATAGAATGTAGTAAGTTTAATTTTGCAATTAAAATTCATACTATTTGATAGCGTGATTTTTCAAATATTTTTGATCTATATTTTAGCATGTCAAGTGCTAAAATATAGATCAAAAATGTCCCCCAAAAACATGTGTAATGGCACGAGACTTCTTATAAAAGAGCTAAAAGATAATTTAATAGTAGCGAAGATTATCACCGGCCCTGCAGCTGGTGAATTAGCTCATATACCAAGAATGCCCATGATTCCTACTGATTTGCCTATACCCTTCAAAAGGCTCCAATTTCCAGTAAAAATTTCTTTCGCACTAACGATAAACAAATCCCAGGGCCAAACATTCAAATTAGTAGGAATTGATTTACGAAAATAATGTTTTACGCATGGGCAACTTTACGTTGCCCTATCACGGGTCGGGGCTCCCGACCATCAGTATATTTTGTTACCTGAAAATAATTTAACGTCAAATGTTGTTTATAGAGAAGCTCTACAATAATCGCTTTAGTTATCTATCCTAAAACAAAGGGTTTCACTCCGGGACTGCCGGCAGAAGTGAAAACTTAGTATTAATTACATTTAAATATTTTCATCATAAACAACTTTAACATCCTCATAAAGACAATCTGTGCAGCCTGCGGATAATGACTGCATCGTCGATGTTAGTGTCGGTGTCTGTGAATTGACCTGGGAATCATTTTGCTGACCGTGTCTTTCCTGGGAAGGCTTTTTGCAGCGGTAACCGACATCCACGCGGGCGGAGCCGCGGACGACCGCTATGTTAGCTAAAGATGGGCTAACAAAAAATATTGTTCACGCTATAGCATTAAGAGACTGAGTGTTACTGTCGTAATTAATTAGTGATATGTAATTTTAAGAAATAACCTACAATAACTTAAATATAATAATGTTTGGCGTTTGTTATTTTTATATTCTCTTATCGTTCACAGCGCTCCATGCCTATTTCACGCATATACCACATCCTTACACACTTACAATGAGTCAGTTATTTTTGTCTACACTAGAAATTACCTAGAAATAATAATTTATATGGCAAAACAACGTTTGCCGGGTCAGCTAGTGCATTAAAAAGATCATGTTATATCTTTCTCTAAAATATGAATTATTCTAACAGGGAGGAACGTATAAGTAACCATAACTGAACCATGTTCATAATAGATAGGTTTCCATCTGACGAACAGTATACAACAAAGAGCATATAACACTACGTTTAGTATACAACGAAACCATAATATGGGTATATTAGATAGATGGTATGATGCAAGATGCGCCCGGTGCCAATCGATGTGGGTAACCATGGTAACGCCTGTTCGCAACCAGGCAACTGTTTTTATACCTACGATACGACTGGCTGACGACATTACACTGTTTTTATTATCTCGCTTTCTAGTAGGTACTTACTTATGTCTGTCCAGGTGGATTTTTTAATTGATTTTAATCAAACTTCCCGATGAGCTAGATACTTGAAATTTAGACCATAGCTTTAAAGTGGATGACAATGCATAAAAATGTGAAAAAAGTTCTATTATGAACATGGTTCAATTTTATTAGTATTTTAATTCTTTTATACTTTTTAGTCCGTTATAAAACCATGATACATTAAGTATTTTTTGGAGTAAAGGAACATGCACTAAGGTTTAGACGAACTAAAAAAGAAGGACTATTTTGCTGTGCTCTCTGATCATTTTCAAAAGTTCCTATATGAATAGAAGAAGGAACTTCAGGTAAATAACATAGGACTACACCCAATAAACCAAGGATATAACAATTATTGTAATAACATATACAGCATAAATGATATCCTTAATTATGAATACAAACGACATAGTTTTGTATTTATAATTTGACCTTAACCGCGGGCATAACCTAATCGTTCTTACATGTCTCTATCGTTATACGCTGCGGTATGATTTGTACGACCTCTTCAACTTTCTTCTTAACTTACTTCTTCATATTAGGTACAGCCAATTTTCATAAAACGTTAAAGAATTACAAATGTAAACTCTCCAAATTAATCACTCTATCTGTTGGTTAAAACCGCAGGCATATCGATTTTGTAGCTTTTTAGGTTTAATCAGGGTACAAAGGAGTTACTTATCAACTTCCGATCAGTTAAAGAGTAATAATTGCACAAAGGTTCTACGAGATCATAATACCAAGGAATATACCTGGTCTCGTTTGCTCCTGCGAACGGCAAATTATTTACCTACCTACTCGTATGTTTTAAACAGCCTCGAAACGACTTGTCTGTTATTGTACTATTTCGGTTGCAGTAGAAGATAACCGACTGCATTGGCACTCTTGATTTTGTTGCACTGGCTTCTTAAATCCTTACGGTTGGTCTGAAATTTGACGTGACTCTGGTATTACGAAGTACCTATACGACGAATAGGGCTTGTCTTCCACCATTAGAAATTATAAACGTATGAGCTTCTATATTTGAAACATTAGGCCATCTTTTAAAAATACCAGTAGATACAAGACAATATTTTGATAAAAATCGTTTAGTGTAAAACTGATCTAGTCCTTAGAATATGGGCAAGCTGTGTACAAGGATAAATGCGCGAAAATTCGTGCTTGCAAAGTTTTGTCAAACATACTAATTATGACATTGTTCATTTGACCGTTCTTAGAAAAATAATATAAGTAGGTGCCTACCTTAGATAAATAACCTATTTATCTAAGGCCTACCTACTTAAATACTTAGTAAGTTTTTGACACCCGTATCTACTTTCATGACTGTCAAAATTCCTAAAACGATTTACATCATCCAACTACGTACCTGTATGGTTGAAATTCTACAAGAAATAATTTTTTGGTAAGTAATTACGAACAAATGTTGCTTTAAAAAACTGTTAACCAACAAGCAACCAACTTTAGTGGTTCAAATATTGTTACTTTATTTTTTATTGCATGTGGTGGCAGATGATCCACGGCCCATCTGATGGTAAATGGTAGGTAACCGTCGCTCAAGCCGTGTGGGGCTGGCATCAGGAATAGCTCCACCCCGTCTCTTCCTATGGGAGTCATAAAGCCGACTAAGGGATTACCGGGGCACCAGGCAGCAGCGTTCCCTTGTGTACTAAAAACATCCACTGCGATCGCCAACCAGCCTGCCAAGCGTGGCGATTATGGCAATACCCCCCTTAAGGGAGGCCTATGTCCAGCAGTGGACGATGAAAGGCTGATGGATAGATGGATGGAACCGTCGCTCATGGACTCAATTATACCGAGCGTATTCTCCAGCCGTTGCTCACCATTTCATTTCACAGATATGAAATGAAAGAATAAACGGCTATCTCCTGCTACAGCCAAAACGCAACGATGTGCTAGATGGCCGGTCACACGGGAGATGGTGGTACCAACCCGCTCGGGCCCGATACCAAGTAAGTACTCCCACTTGGTACCCAGCTCTAATCCCCGTCCAGCAATAGATGATAATTGCTTACTTCCCTTAGTCGCCTCATACGACACCCGTGGGAAAGAATGGGGTGGTGACACTTATATTCATAGTCCGTCGCCACACGGACAAAAAAAACATGCAGCAATTTTAGTATGCGAGAAATTATGGGGCAATGTAAGAACACTATTCAAATTATTCCCATTTGCCTGCCTACAAAATTCTCAAAATATGTAACTAATTTCCTCTTTATTGCAAGAATGATGGAACCTGACTGGCGACTGCTGAAAAATTATTCTTCAAAATGAGTTTTTCAGATCCTAACGCAGTTTTTAAAGACTGTTGTGTTAGGAGTGTCACATCACTAGTCTAGTTGACAAGAAGACGCTCAGTTAAGATGGCGTCGGTCAGAGCATCTTGTATTATATCTTATATCTGTGTTTGTCGTACTCTTTATGAATATAATAAAACCACGTATTGATGTCCAGTATTATTACTTATGTAACAAACTGACCAACAGATGTTGTTGCCGTCAAACGAGAAATATTTCAATCAAAATTTTATTTCAAATCCTATTCACATTTATTCAAAACTGGCGCCTTTTCACTTGTCATTATATTTCGGAGTCCACAAAAGAGAAAAAAAAACAGGCTACATTTTATCCCGAACAGATTTGTGATTCCTGTTGGATAGCTATTTTGCATAGGTACCTAAGTAGAGATTATTAACGTGCCGTCAATTTATAATTTCTATATATGACGCAATTCTGAGGAAGGTAGGTATACGACGCAGACGAAGTAGTGGACAGATGCTAGTAGGACACACAATACCTACATGAAATATTTCCGAAACAATTCAAATAATGCAATATATTTCAAACAAAACAACTTTATCATTATCATATCAACATTGTACAGTCGAACTCAAAAAGCCATCTTGTAAATAAATATAAATAAATATTCACGGACATTTTCACACAACGTCCTCTGGTCCCAAACTAAGCTTAACGCTTGTGCTATGGGTACCAGATTACGGATATAATACATATACTACTTTTTTTTGTAAATACTCAATAAAAATAATAATATAAGAATTATATCATAGATAGAGAACACCCAGACGCAGTATAATTATTTGTGTTCATCACACATATAATTGTCCTGAGTGGGAATCGAACCCACGACCTCATGCACGGAAGTCCGTTACACTACCGACCACGCCACGAGGCCCGTCAGTGTTACTAATCACAGCAGAATAAAGTGAGTTACTTTGTAAAATAACTCGGTAAGTATTTTTATAAATAATAAGACTTGTTCAATAATATATGTTGTTATAAATTTCACAATTTAGCTCTAGGTACTGTGTTGAGCTGTGGCCACAGCTTCACCACACCACAGTAGGTATATTTTTAACTACATAATTGCACCAGCGGAAGAAGTAGCATGTTTTTCTTTATATTTACAGAAACTGAACAATCTAATTTGAATTTTAAATGTAGAATACTTATAATCAAAATTAAAATATGTAACACCAGAAGGCTAAAATGACAGTGTTTCAGTATACAAAAAAAACAACCTCAAGCATAACGAGCAAGGGTGAAAACTGGAAAATACAGGCCAAATGAGGTGAATTACGTCGACTACCTTATTGATTGTTTTGTATAAAACATACGAAAACAACGTTAGTATCAGTATTTTACGATACAAAATGAGTGATTTATCTCTTGAGGAGCAGCCTGGGGTGCGTTTCATTAAAACATAATAACATAATTTAATTTTTAGTTGTTTGGTTATAACAAAACTGTGATTTTCGCTTCATGTGCAAGTGCAAGCTAATTAAGTACTTACTAGGCTTAAAAGTAAAAAATCCAAAAACCCCTTTATTGTTGAAGGTACACTTGTAAAAAAGCTCTTAGTTGTTTAAAGTGCCTATAAAAAATTAATAGCAACACGTTACTTGACAAACCGGCATTTCAATAACCTCTTTCTTATAATTTCTGTAAAATGAAATAAAACCGTAAATGCTTACAGTATGTAGTTTTCATCCTATTTTCTCATGGATCGCATCAGATAATTACTCTCACCACCACTGACACCAGCACTAACGATAAAAGAACCGTTTTATTAATAGCTTAGCATAATAATAATTCAACCTTTAGGCCTTTACATTTTTTATAATTTGTAGACAACCATAAATATATGTAAAATTTTGAAAACAAGCTTTCGCTCGTTTCGCTCGTAACTCAATTGGAGAAAGTATGAACACGAGTGTTCATCCTTTTTTAGTGAGAGAGAAATCTCTCAGCCACTGCTTTAAAATATTACTAGCCTTTGCTCGCGGCTTCGCCGCAGCCAAAAGATAGTTTTTTGGTTATATCTCAGGTCCCCGGTATAGTAGCGGGATTAAATGTATACCAGTTCTTAAGTCTAATCAAGTACTCTTAAATAAAAAAAGTTGCATCAAAATCTGTTCAGTAGTTTTTGCGTGATGCGCGAACATACAAACATACAAACTTTCACATTGTTCCACTAAATGCTCTAATAGTTGGGTGGTACCTATCTATAATACCTAGTTGGGCAATGTAATATATAATAAAACAATACCATAAAATAGTAGGTAGGTACCTACTTAAATTTTATAAGAAATATGAAAATTTTACTCAAACCACAAAGTAAATGCATCAAAGAGTAAAGTAATAAAATGCATTCAAAATTCAAACTATTCGAAGAATTCAAACCATAGAGGCTAACGAGATCATGACTTTACTCCTCCTTATCATAGACGGCAGGCCTTTTGCCAACCGCCGGCGGACCACCGAAGGAATGTAACATAGTTACAGTGGCCCGCCAATAAAGGCGGAGAGACGGCACACGGCGGGTTTCTTTAGTGGGTGAAGGCTCCACACTACCCTGTTCGTTGCCCCGAACGACGGGGTGTGCAGTTAGGAACATTTTTCCCGCCTTTACAAAAAAATAATAATAAAAGGTTTTTGCCAAATCCACATAAGATAAATAGGTACATAAAAAAAATATATTTTATAACGTAACTATAACTTGTTTTTTCTGCTTCTTTTTTATATATCGTTAGCAGCTACTAATAAAATAGGAACCAATATATAAAATAAACCTTAAACAAAATTATAACATCGGACCTGTATCCACTGTCATAAATTAACTCCATCCATCCATCAGCCTTTTAAAGTCCACTGCTGGACATAGGCCTCCCCAAGAATGGGGGATAGTGCCATAATCGCCACGCTTGGCAGGCGGATTGGCGATCGCAGTGGATGTTGTTAATACTCGAAGGAGTGCTGCTGCCCACTCTCTCGGTATTCCCTCAGTCGGCTCTTACGACTCCCATGGGTGGAGAGGAGTGGTACAATTCTAAATCCGGCCCCACACGGCATAACTTAACTATAAAAGGGAAATTTTCGACTGCTCATGTCCAGTGCTCTAGATCCTACCGAATTTTTGGTATTTATACCAATATTGGGTGTCTTCTGCAGAAATACCGAACAATCAAGAATTTTGAGAATACAAGGAAATTCGCCCGATATTTTTACTGATTTTACTTTGTTAAACTGGTAGGTTTGCCGTGTGGGGTCGGCACCAAGAACAGTTCCACCCCGTCTCTTCCTATGGGAGTCGTAAAAGCCGACTAAGGGATTACCGAGGGACCGGGCAGCAGCGTTCCCCTGTGTACTAAAAACATCTACTGCGATCGCTAACCCGCCTGCCAAGCGTGCCGATTGTGGTAATACCTCCATTTTGGGGAGGCCTATGTCCAGCAGTGGACGATGAAAGGCTGATGGATGGATGGATGGAAACTGGTAGGTCATTTTGATACTTTCATATTTTACTTTTGGGAGTTCTGTCCTTTTATTTCACCAACAGTTATTAGGTACAACGGTAAAATTCGTCATCTTTGGGCGTTGCTAACAATTTTTTATGTTCACCAACTACTTACCGCGTGGCGGCAATTTAGTTAGTACCTATTTAATTTTAAACAGTATTTTTTCCTGTCATTATTTCCTATTTGTATAACATTGTACTACTTCTGTAATCGTTATCCTTACTTCATAGCTTATTTTTTATTCTTTATAATATAATAAATGGGAAAGTGTGTTAGTTTGTTTGTTAGGCTTTGAAGCCGTATCTACTGAACAGATCATCTTGAAATTTTAATACCATTATTCTGGAGCCAAGGATATAGGCTACTTTTTATCTCGGATAAATGGAGGTAGTGAATGAAATGTGGGATAGCAATTAAGTTATTTTTTGCATAGAGATAATTTAATGTGCCGTAAAGTAAAGATTCTGAAGTTCACGGGGATGAAGTGGCGGGCAGAATCTAGTTATTGTATAGATATACATACCGTAACTATATTCTAACTAACAATAATAAAATTATTTATTTCAAGCATAAAATCCCATATCACAAGTTGTGCAATAATTAGTTATAGGTAGACACATGTAAATTAAGTAGACACATGTAAAATAGAGAAAAGAAAAATAATGTATAATATAAAATAAAGCACTTAATGTCGGAAAACTAACTAAAACATCAGTTATACTATAATAACCTCGTCATTTGCGGTTTTTGGCGTGATGCACGCGAGCCCAATGCTCAAAGATGTAACAGTCCATGCGCCTGGTCAATGATGCCAGTATCGTATTTTCGGACGCTCGCAACCGATCCCAGAATCTCGCGACTCGGGATCTGATGATCCCAAATAAATTGTTGACCCCAGCCACAGTAAACATGTGAGACGCACTGCAGAAACGTGGCAGTTTCATCAGGATACGATAATAAAATAATCATCACAATAACTGCACAGCTATCAATGGGTATTTTCCATACAATTTGTTACCTACCTTTTTAAACTTATTTTTGGTAAATTAGAATTTTTCTCTCATATTGTATGCTGTGCCAAAATGTAAAAAAACGAGTATGCTGGAGTTGTGTTGTGAAATTTTGCATTTTACTTATCGTTTCCTAACAAGTATTAACTAAACCCCACATTCAACATACAATATTAACGATGTGTTGGTCTTGTAGCATAAACATCTCGCTTCAGTTCACTAACATCAACATCGATCCCGAGTTGCGCCAGTTGACTTTTGAGAAATATTTATTTTAAGAAATATTTAATCAACATTGAATACAATGTTTTACCGCCAAAATTGAATATTGAAACATAAAAAAAATATAATAATATATAATAAATAATGAAAAAGAGCGAAAGAAAACGTGTGCTTGCACCTCTCTCTCTTACCCCTACGGTAATATACGAAACGTAACTCTCTCTCTTTCTATTTTCACTAAGTTATATTTCCCTCTCAACTTCCGTTCACCTCGCCCGATCTCGCACTCTTCGTAACGCTCACGTCACGCATGTACCAGCAACTCGCAGAACAATTTATACCAAAGGCGGCAACTCCCCAAGTCAAGCGTGCGTAAAGACGTATTTACTTCAATAGTCCCGATGTATATATATTTTCCAAAGATCCGAGTACATTCTAACACTATCGCTGATCTACCGAATTGACCAAAAAATGTGAGTGGCCACCTCGCCGATAGCGCCAGCTGCGTTCAAATTTGCGCGTGGATCCCCATTTCCCTTAAATAATGTATTTGTATTTTTTTTTTACATTTTTGAATATAAATCTACCGAAATTAGAAGGGATTTCTACCGAATTTTGATGTTTGAGGCCAAAGATATATGACAAGACAAGTTCACGTCGTCCGTGCGTGCGTGCTGCCACAGATTACTAAGAGATACTACGTCTACGTATCGTGCTGCGCACAGACTAAATTTGTTCTTTGGTTTGAGGTTTGCTGCGTTCGTTTGGCGTTCGGTTCGGGAATTTGTCAGTGATTTTACATGTTTGTGTATATTTCTGACGCTTTTGTGATTTTGGATTTTATCTCTAAAGCCCTTCAAGTTGTCGTGTTTGGGTATGTACGCTTTCTACTAATAATTTTAATTCATAGGTTACTCACAACATCTTATTATTGTTGTACGTGTAACCTGTTTGGCAGGCGTTGTCTTAGGGTATTGGTAGTGGCCATAATTCTTGAAATTGTAGCTTAACCGCTTCAGATTTGGACTTTTCCGTTATTTCAACGTATCGATTATGTTATCTGCAAGCCGGTTATCTTGCGATTTCAAGTGTAACTCATGTTATTATCTCTGTGCGGGGACAAGTCCTATCGCGGGGTATAAGCTAACAACACAGTTTTACTCAGTCGGCTTTTCTATGCCGGTCGGTATACAAGTGTCGCCCGAACGAGTATGAAATTATAATGGTAGGGATAGTTTTGTAGTCTGTTTTGTAGTGTATGTGAGGTGTGCTAAGTGATTATTTTGTTGCAGGCCGGCAGAATGCTAAAGTTTATACGCGGCAAGGGGCAGCAGCCCTCTGCTGAAAGGCAGAAACTTCAAAACGAATTGTTTGCTTTTCGCAAGGTATGTACCTACCATTTATTCATTATGAGCCACAAATATATATATTGAATTGGTCCATTTTTCTATCAATATACAGTGACATTCTATTCTAATTTAATGTCTACTCATATAAATTTCAATACCGTTATTTAATGTAGCTAACTTTTAAAGAGTAGTAATACATTTGACTTTAGTTGACTGTAGGTATCATTAGATAACACATTTGGCTTATCTGAGGCAAGAATTTCTTGAAAAAAATACTACAATTAGTTACTTATTAGCTAGGCACCTTATCTCATACACTTATCCTTTGGTTAAGTTGTTAGTGAGTTCTGTGATAATGAGATATGATGAGAGTAAGTCAACTAAACTTACATTGAGCAATTTGCACCTAAAGAAAAACTGGTATTTCATAATTTTTTTTGTGGCATAAGTCTATCTACCTCGACCACAAGTGTGCTACCACACAACTACACTGGTTTTGAATGTTGAGCATGCCATCTACTATTCACGAAATTTATAGATTTGGATGAATTTTTGCACTTATATACCAGAAAAATGTTAAACACATTAGTTTTAAAATCTCATAACATGTGCCCTGATTTTCAGGTAAATACTAGATAACATAAAATAAATCTACTTCTATGACAAGTATTCCATTTAGGTGGATTTTTACTAGCATGTATTTTTTGAAAATTTGCATTATGATCAACCGTGGTAAAATTACTTATACCGAAAGACAATGGTCTGTGACATATGACATAATCAGATTCTATGTGAAACTATTACAATGAGTTTTGTTGTATGCATTATGTTATTCTAAATCAAGGCTGTACTATTTTTGTTTTTTTAAAGATAAATGCCACAGTAGACCTTATATTGTGTATTTAATACAATTTATGAGACCAGAGTGTCACCAGCTGAAAAGCAGTCATATGTTAATCATAGTTTTAGTCAAAGGAGTATATAATATACCACACGCTAGCCACCAAAAAAATACAAAACTTCTGAAATAATAATTACTTCAACCTTCATATTTTCTGAGAAACTAATGAATGAAAAGATATTATTTTTTTCTATACTATATTATGAGTAAGTGTACTATTGGACATTGAATTTGGATGACGATTCATAGATACACGCTTCCTTATTAACTCACTACTGAATCTCATTCACTGTCCTAGAAAGATTGACTCATTAAAAACATTGTTAAGTTATGCCTTATTCCTTACTTTCAAAAGGAGTTTCGGTTTTGGGACAAAAACACAAAATACGAAAATGTGATGAAAATTATAACTGCAAGCAGGCAACCAATATCTCCTGGATTACAGTTATCCAAGACATGAAAGAATGTGTTATGGAAATTTATAGTTTCAAGTAAATGTCATTTTGAGTATCTGGAATGATAATCCAGTAGACACAGGTTTAAATCCTGCTTGCAGTTATCTATTAAGAAAAACAAAAATATTTTTACGTAGCGTTACACACCCTTACTTATTTTAAAATAATTTATACTATTATAAAGCTTTAACAGAGCTATGTCTGTACATTTAAGGTAATTGAGAAAAAAATACTATTTAGGCTATTTAGCTGTTTAGCTGAACACAAAAGCATGTTTTCTGAATCTATGTCTCTAAGTCCGTTTGTTTGTTCACATATCAAGCAAAAACTACTCAACGGATTTCAGTGAAATTTATTTAGTTTGATAGCTATTGATTAAACAAAAACTTGTTTACGTTTTATCCTGCTGCCGTATAGGGAACCTAACTCAAAAACTACGCAAAGCAAATGCTAGTAGCATTATAAATGTACAAATAAAATAAATGTTTCAGTTCTATTGTAAGACTGTTTCCCTCCGTTATCGCCTTTATTTGTTTTCTGATTAGATTCCGTATATTATTGTGGTACCAAAATTGTCATCGGTCAAAATGGGCCATGGCTATAGTTGCGACATTGTTTTTATCATGATACATTAGAGTTAGCGCGCAGAATTTGTTGACACACCTCATTATTTTTACACGTTTATTTGTTTATATTATGATAACAAATTTTACAACACACATTGTAAAGTAAATAGGGAAACATTAAAACTGTATTATGAAGGAATTCTTCTTGTCGATCTTTTGGCGATAATACAATTACGCTTTCGAAGCCATAAGGTATCCAAAGCTACTGGAAAGATTTCAATTAAGTTTTATAGTATTGTTTCTTAGATAGTTGTCCTTATCTAAAAAAAATATTACGACATCTTCATTTAAAGTTTTAAGGAAATAACGAGTTTGAGGAAAAGAAGAGACGAGTTTAAGGGAAGTGAGTGTGAATGGAAGTCTCTTCAACCTGTGCATCATGGCGTTTTAATATAACAAGCAACGCAGACGAAGTCACACGTACCTGCTAGTCGTAAATAAAAACGAGTTCCAATGTCGTTTTCAAAGCGTGTATGTGTCTAGCAAATGTTTTTAATAATTTCGTGTCGCGAACTGATAAAGTACAATATTCTGTACGAAAATATTGATAATACAAAACTTTAAAAAACTGTTGGTGCACTTCATGCAGTTGATAGTTTTCCTATGTTTATTTTTTCTTGATAGAACACGCTGATCGCAGGAACATTGTACCGGTACAGGTTCAATGCTGCCTATTTATTTAGGAAATTTATAGGCTTAGGAATGTCGTGCGTAGATCCTTGGATAGAACAACGAGTGCTGGCCACTTCTATTTAATAAAACAGTATAAATACACAGTCCACGTGATCAATAAAAACTGTCATTCATAAGACACCAAATATCTATTCATTGGATTCTATTATCGTTCCCAATTGTAAGAATGGCAATTCCATAGATTGAAATCAAGGTCTTTAATAACGTTTCAAATCAACATTTGCGACTACATCAATCGATCGCGTCTATAACATAAACTGGTTTTAAAAGTTTCTTGAACTTTTAATATGTATTTGTCGATGAAATAAAGCGTTAGCAGAACATATATGCAAATCTAGTCGTAGATTTAAGTAAGTAATCCTAACTATTATAAAGTTGTAACAGGACTGTGTACGAGAAAAATGAATGAATTAGGCTATATTGGCGTGTCTGAACACAAAATATTTTTTTGAGCTTTTTTGACTGTTTGCATCCCGTAATTAGCTACTAAACGGATTTTGATGCAAGTTTTATTTGATAGCTTTTGATTCGACTTAAAAACTGGTATGCATTTTATCCCGCTACTATACAGGTAACCTGAGATATAACCTAAAAACTAGTTTATGACTGCGGCAGTAGGGGGTAAATACCATTTTCGTATCAGTGAAAGAAAAATTATGAAACTCGCTTGTCACCTGCGGAAGCTATAAGGATCACTGACTCGTGCGTAGTGGTGTCGCTAAATATTTAGTTACCACCTTGTCCACGCCATGTAGTAAAGATTTTATTTTTTTTGAGCTTAATAATGCCATTTTTCAGTATATCACGCTACTATCTATTTAAATCACACCCTCTATCAAACCCAATAAAAATATACATTTAACGCACACTAAGAATGTATGTCGATTACATAAATAGTAAACATAATTGCATTGTTGTCTTGTGTGGGAATCGAATCAGCGACGTTTTAATATCTAAACCAACTACCTCATGTGTGTAGTCAAATTGTAAGAGAAACGATCGAGTTAAAATCCTTTAGAATTCCCGAGTGTTATTGCTATTATGCTAAACATCCGTGTATCCTCTAGCGACTGGCAACATTTGATATGAATATAGTCTGGATCCACATAATTAAGTTGTTATTCAGATTATAGTCTAATTTATGGACCTGTTTTGTAGGTCAACTCTTAAAACATGTTTTAAGAAAGTAGCCGATTAAGGTTTTCAAGACTCTTTGTGAAATATGATTACATTTGACAGATAAGTATGTTTTAAAGTAGTAACATATTACACAGTATTTCTCATACGAAATTAACTGTTTCATGTAATATTCAGTAGACACTTGTTAAATATAGATACATTAACGGTCGTATGTACCGATGTGTATTATCGAACCCTATCTGATAAGGACGATAACGATGGTATATAATCGATATCTATCGGACGACAATGCTAGAAGGCATTACTTTGAAGTCTTGGTACGTTGGAGTAAATTGCTGCACGTCGAGGTATATGTCTAACTTAGATTAGGTAGGTATCTAGTTTTTTGGAATACTTAGACATTCGTTGAAGCCTTAATTTCCCGACGTTTCGACCGTATTGCATCGGCCGTGGTCACGGGTTAACTGGTGTAGTTCAGCGTTGCCTCCGTGAAGCGCGAGTGTCTGTAACTACCCTCGCCTCGTTTATATCTTGATTTCCGAAACTGTCGGTACTTCGACACACCACACTAACGACATCCTCACACTGGCGCGTAATGTTTGTTCGGCGATATGTACACTTACTGATGACAGGATTCCATGATGTTGACAAACGGTATCCATCTTCTCGGTTGAAATTTGCATGTTTTTTGATTTCAACCGCTTCCCGCGCCATCCTGGAGTAATAGTGACGGTCGGTGGAGAGGACCTGTGGTTTATGCAGTTCAATCCAGTGGTTGGATCCCGCCTCCAGCAAGTGTTCCGCTATAGCTGACTGTTGTGTATGTCGGTGTTTTACAGCCGCGATATGTTCTTTAACCCTTTCCGCAATTGTACGTTTGGTTTGTCCGATATAAGAACTACCACAGCTGCAATCCACTTTGTAAACGCCAGGTGTCTGCAGAGGGATTATATCTTTTGGAGTACGTAGGTGATGTGATACTTTGGAATGCGGACTATATACAGTCTTAATGGAGTATTTCTGTAGTACTGTTCCAACTTTGTCCGTTACTCCTTTAATATACGGTAAAAAGGCTGGTGCCCTGTCTACCCCAGTTCGTGCCTCCTTCTTCCGCAGTCGTCGTGTGCTACCCCTAAATCCGTTTCGTTTAAGTACCTCCTGAACATGTGTGAGCTCACTATTCAATTGTAAAACATTATATACGCGATAAAGACCCGATATATTAATATTTGTGTATAATGTGTACAAATCGCGAAAGTTTAAAAGTCTTTATTCGTTGAAGCTAATTCAAATGCATTTGCACAGTGTTTTTTTTTTATTCATTCTCAGGGAATGCCAAACAACGATATAGCACGTTTGACAAACACTTAGTCATTCCAAGATTGATAACGCGAACATTTTATAATTTCATAACTGCCTGTGTAAACGTCTATCATTATGTTTGGCTGTAAACAGTTTATTTCCTTTGCTTGTGAAATCACGGCTTTTTAGGATAGCTTGAAGCTATTGACTGTGTTTCTTTTCACGAGGGCAACAAAATTGATGAATAAAAAACTGTAGTCACAAAAACTAATTGACAATTAATGTGTTTTCTTAGACACGAGCTTAAATTGTACACCTGGCATCATTTATCGACTGAGTATTGTACATCGTGCTTACGTAAGTGTATCAGAACGCCACAGTGTAGACTCAGTAAAAACCAAACTTTTACATTTCATCCAACAATAAAAAATAACGATAACAATCTCTGAAAATAATGAAGTTAGACTAAGTCTTTAAATAACAAGGCTACGCTCTTTAGGTAGATCCTTAATTATAATAATACGAGCGATTGGTTAAGAAGACAATACAATTCGGAAGTGGAAGGATGTAGGTACAGAAGACTAAGACTAACCTACCTAGATTAAATCGGTCATGTATTGAAGGAAGGTGGAGTCAGGAGTCTCCGAAACTGCAGAGCTTGTATGAAGAGGATTATGAATGTTGAGGAAGCGAGAGATGTATACGAGAATAGAACCTTTTGGCACTTTCAGCCTGCGCGCATGGGAGACGGCGTGATGATAAGTAATTACAATCGACATTTTCCTAGCATTGTACTAGTTTGGTGGGGTCGGCTTGTAGGTATTAGGTATTAATTATCGAATATATACCTATAGTATAATATTATCTATAGAACGCATCATTTCAAAATAAACTGCGCCAAGTAGTATATTAACGAACTATGTTTCTAGTCATTAATTGTTACTAAACTCTTAATATACATTTGAACAGTTCTTAGTATAATGGTGCTATCTAGTGGCAATAAAGACCGCACCCTGCCTCGCCTATATACCAATATTTTTATCAATAACTGATATGTTGAACGATAAGTTTCACTGTAATGTCGGTTGTAATGATCTATAAAATTTAATGTTAAAAACAAAATCAATTTCGGTCGTTAGATGATATATTTGAAATGTAGTTAAATTGATTTCTATTTCAATCGATTAATCAGTGTTGCCGACATTAATACGTGTTACATAATTGTAACAAATTTACTTGTTTTATACTATTCGAGATATTTTGAGCGCTTCTGTACTTTACAATAAAATATGATTTGCACCTATCCAGTAAATAGTACTTCTCAGTAGCAGCCTGAAATATTCCCGCTAGCCGGCAATAGGCTCGCCCCCTATTACGTGGGACTTAAACATAGCTGCCGAACCGTAGGTGTGTAATGCACCTCTGCTCCTACCCTTTAGGTTAATACAGGCGTGATGCTATGTTTTTGAGTTAAACTTCAGTAGCTCAGTTGTAGAACCTTTTTAGATACAAGAAACTTGCAGGAACCTACAGATATTGGGATAAAACCACATCAAAGTATAAGAACAATAATTAATGTACCTCGTTATAATAAAGGTATAGGTTCCAATATTTTCTGGTTGTCGTGGTACAAGTTCACCTAGAAAGATTGTTTCTTTGTATTTGTAACTGACTATCTATTATTCTATGAGCGATAAGTAGATATAATCTTGGTAATCCGAATTTACTCACATGTTTACGTGAATAATCCGATTATTTACATTGCGACATCACAGAGCAAACAGCATAGTATTCAGTTGACAGAAGGTTTAATGTTAAACTGAAGTTACAATTATCCTGTCCTTTTATCCCAATTTACTCAAAATTAGTCCAATCGACTAATAAACATTCAGTTGATTTCAATCCATTTAAAATACCTAGGATAGATCTTTCGAAATTGTTATTTAGAATTATGATCTTGAGAAGAAATGTTGATAACAGTGACAGTCAGCGGCGTTAACCAGTGATTTATCTATTTAACACTAGCTAACATCGATTATTCTTACAGTTACAAGTTATGTTAATCAGTTTTATTGTACACTGGGCCAGGTAATACAGATGTGGAGTGGTTTAGATACCGACCTCCCGCCCGAGTGTCGTGGGTTCGATTCCCACAGAACGACTCTGTGTGATCCTACACAAAATTGGTTGTTCTGAGTCTGGGTGTTCTTTGTTTCTGTTAAATCGTAGCTTTGTAAAGTCCCCTGCGATACAAGGATTATTCCTTAGTGCCGAGTGTTCATCTTTAAAAAACATGAATTATGCCATTACTGTTCTCAATTTTTTTCTCATGTGGAATTGAAATATTTATACCAATCAAATCTTTAGTTGCGTAATACACCCGTATTAGTTAATAGTTCTTACAAATTATTGCATTGTTTACTCCATAATCGACCGTCACAGCGGCAATCAAAAATGGATAGGTACGATAACAATATTCCATCCATCCATCCATCAGCCTTTTAAAGTCCACTGCTGGACATAGGCCTTCCCAAGAATGGGGGATAGTGCCGTAATCGCCACGCTTGGCAGGCGGGTTGGCGATCGCAGTGGATGTTGTTAATACTCGAAGGAGTGCTGCTGCCCACTCAGTCGGCTCTTACGACTCCCGTAGGTAGAGAGGGGGGATAACAACATTACAAATCAAATAATAATATTTTTTTTATTAAATGAAAGTAATGCAATGTCGAACAAAAATATGTAATAACAAAAGAAATTACTTGCAGATGTTTTAATGTCATAATAATAACTTATTGTATTTAGTAAAAAATATTTTATGGAATGTCATTAAGTATGTGAAATTCACAGATTAAATAGCAATCAATAATCAAAACACTTATGATTAATACGTTTATCATTTTTATAATAATCCTTGAACGAAAACCTTACTGCAGTAGTAAGGATTTTATTTTATTAAATCGAGGTCCGTAATTTCTATAATCATTCTCGACAAATGATATTATAGTACATGGGGACATACAAAAAATATGTAGTTTTTTTAACAAACATACAAATAAATGTCGTCTTTTACTGTTTAAATTCTTGAATAAATTCCCATTTTTACGCACTAATATAAAACCACTAAAAATATATAGACATGATAACTCCGTACACTATTGCTGATCAAAGCATGGTAAGGTTAATATATTCTCCTCCTTATATAAATTAAATGGCCTGCGACTAATGACTTTCGATTGTGAATAAGGAAAAGAGATTCTTAGTACGAGCGGGAAACTAACCCGCGTCTTTTCCAATCCGGGGAAATGCTCTAAGCCACTGAGCTATCGTACTGACTTATTCGGCCATCCCAATTTCCTCATCACATTAGTCTTTACGACCAAAAAAAATCCCGTTTTCCTTATTCATAAATAAATTGTACTTTAAAAAGTAGCGGAGCATGTCAAATGCTAAAAAATATAGATCAAAAAAGACTTTCGATTGGTTTTATGTGACACATTGCCTTTAAACATCTCTTTTCTGCAAAAACAGCCTCTTTATTCTTCGAATTACCCCAGAAAAAGTGGTGAACATATCAATGATATGCTGTTAAAACTGCCGGGAAACTCACTCTCTTTCTGAGCATGTAAAGCGTACCATTCTTAAGATTTCGACATTAACCATTATTTTTTATATACCTACTACTACTACTACTTATCATCACACCATCAGGGGTAGGCAGAGAGAACAGACTTGGACACCAAGAGACTCTGCCGGTTTCGGAGACTCCTGTCTGACTCCACCTTCCTTCAATACATGACCAATTCGGTCTAGGTAGGTTAGTCTCGGGCTCCCCCAGTATCTACATTCTATTTCTTATATCATTGCAATAATTAACTAGACATTAATATTTATCTAACGACGAGCGTTTGCAATTAACATATGATTTGTCAAAAACACAGACAAACTGTGGTCAAAAAGCAATTCATTGAAAACTAATTAATGGTCGATATTTATAGTATTTCTTTAAGGCGATAGCGACACGTACTGACAGTTTTTTTGCTAAAGTATAACGATTGAACGCCGTTGAATTATAAGAGCTGATATTGACTCACTGTGGGAACTGGTTTGTTATGCGATTGCGGATTGTCACTCGCTCACTGCTCGTTATTTCCTTATGTAATAAGTATGTAGTCACTGCTATGAAATTCTATACGTAAGTAGTATTTTTTTAGAACTCATCTCGTCGCCTCTTAGTTGGAAGGATGTAGGTTACAATCCACCATGTGTGGGTTGGCACAAGCCTTTACAAGCTGGTGAGATAATGTCTATAGCATGCAGATTTATTCACGGTGTTTTCTTTCACCTGACTAAGATCATTTGTGAACTAATACACTTATAATTTCGTCACTGTCTAGAAAACAATGTTTTGAACATATTAAAACCATTTTTTATACTACGTGGGTGGCAAACAAAACCCGATGGTAAGTGGCTACCGTACCATATAGACGCTAGCAACGCCAGAGGCATCACTCGCGCGTCGCTGTCCCCAAGGAAAGGTTTAGGATGGATATTAAGGTGAGGATAGAAAGGACAATAATGAGAGGATAGGGAGGGCGTTTGGGCCTCCGGCGCTCTCACTCTCCATATGAAACACAACGGTAGGAGTACATACCTACCGTTGTTTGACGCTGATCTTTTGTAAGAGGGTGGACTTCTCCGATCGAGCCCCCCCCATTCATGCTGGGATAAGCAAGGCCATCTACCACTAAGCAATAATAACATTACTTACTTATTATCACGCCATCTCCGTTGCGGGGTAGGCAGAGAGAACAGAGTGCCAAAAGGCTCTATTCTTGCATACATCACTTTATAATAACATTACTCGTATATTATTTATTTCGAAGTCTGTTATTTGTCGATAAATGTGAACGAATTAAATATAACGTGTTTAGAATTTTGATCTCATTAAATAATTTATTAATTTTACGTATCAACCAATGATGTCATCACAGGTTGTGTATATATTTTTGTCGTAGGAAATTCCCTTGGTTTCTAACTTCTTGGCTTCCTTTAAGAGTCACCAACGCATGTACACGTAATACGTGGAATTATTGTGGTTATATATATAACTTGTATTGTTTACAAAGTGAATAGGCACTTGAATTTTAAGACAGGTTTTTTTAATTATTTTGTTACTAGCTTATGGTAAAAGCTAGGTATGTCCTCATTGTAATCCTTAAGGTCAAGCCAGCCTACGACATGTTAAATCTCTCTTCAAAAGTAACTATCCCACAGGAATCATTCATTTTCCCGGGAAAAAAGTAATTAAGTATCTAAGCTCACTTTCGAATTCATAATATTAGTAAGTAAGTAATAATAGTTTTCATATAAGTAACCTAATTAGGTATGCATTAAGTCTGCCAACCTACATTGGATCAGCGTGGTGGACTACGGTGTAATCCCTCTTACCGTAAGAGGAGACCCGTGCCCAATAGTGGGACAAAAAAGGTAAATTCAATGAAGAGTTCTAAGGAATCCCAATAGCAACCTTGACTTCCACTTCTGTGAAACGGATTTCATTTGTATCTACATCGAATTAGAATAGAAAGTATTTTCTTACATAGGTACCTAGTTGTCATAACTCAGTTTTTACCCTAAATCTAGTCTATTATAAAAAAATAGTTCCTGACAATAACTTTATAAGGAAAACTCAGTGAAATTAATACCTTTTTTTTGTTAACGCGGAAAAAAACGTTCCTAACCGTACACCTCGTCGTTCGGGGCAACGAATAGATAAATAAACCTCAGTGTGCCGTCTCTCCGCCTTTATTGGCGGGCCACTGGAACTATGTTACATTACTTCAGTGGTAGTGAAATTAATACCCATGATATCATTTTTGACATGTACATTATGTTATAGCAACAAACCTGTCCTATTTCATTCGCAAATAGCCACGCCCCGAGCAACGAGAACTCTGAGCTTGTTCGTGTTGTAAAGTTACACCTACACATAAATATAACGCCTCACTAAGTCACAGTAAAACGTGAATAATAAAATGCTATAAGAAATATAATATAATTATATAAAAAATGATATAATCGATTAAACCTTATTACATGTTACTTGACAAATAATATTTTATGGATACGTAATTATTCCATATACTCATGGTACCGCCGATATACCTATTTGATGGCTATTCAACACTTCCTATTGAGACAAAACATTAAAAGAGTAAAAATATTGTAATATTCGACGGGCCTCGTGGCGTAGTCGGTAGTGTAACCGACTTCCGTGCACGAGGTCGTGGGTTCGATTCCCACTCAGGACAATTATTTGTGTGATGAACACAGATATTTGTACTGCGTCTGGGTGTTTTCTATTTATTATATGTATGTAGTACGTATTTACAAAAAAAAAGGTGTATATAGTATGTATTATATCCGTAATCTGGTACTCATACCACAAGCGTCAAGCTTAGTTTGGGACCAGAGGACGTTGTGTGAAAAATGTCCGTGAATATTTATATTTAATATTTTAAACTAATCCAAGTCTAATATCTCAAAAATAATGGCCTTATTTTTGACGGAATAGGTTCTGTAATGATGGCCTACCCCGTGGCGCCGGTACAGCGGTTAAAGACTAGCTCCAGGCTTCACATTTTAATAACTTAACCATATTATTTTGTTGCTGTTCTACATTTAAATAAAACATGTGTAACTTTATATTTACTATCACATATACCTACTTACCTATGTACAAAACTTTTAAGAACATAATAAGAAGTACCCGAAGAATATTCTGTTCAAAGAATAAGACGCACGCCACACATCGGATGTCGGTATTTGCAAACACTTTTATTCCGATCTAGTAAGCTTAATATGAAGTCACCATTATAGGTGACTGCGATAGCTTGGTTCTGAGCACTTCCCCGGATTGGAAGGGACGCAGGCTCGAATCCTAGACGCTAAAAATCTCTCTTTTTCTACTTTCTCAAATCATTTGTTCTTTGATGTATTTTTTTAATTTAAAACTTCTATGATATGAACTGCACTTAATGTTGAATAAAATTTAAGCATCTACGTGTTGAGCGACCTCTGTAAACGATCTATTGTAATGATTGTATCAATTATGTAGACTGACCAAACCAACAGCATTCCATGTGCCAGCGTTGTTAGACGATCGAACGCATCTTGGTCTTTTTATCTTGAATATAAATGTGTTCACAGGGTACTTAAGTCCCGTTTCAATATAAAAATATCACCATCACCAACGGGAATATTAATTAATAAATATTATTGTTCCCTCGGAGATAATTAAGTGTTTAACACACTTTTGGCATAAATTATAACAACGAAGTAATTGTGACTTTCTTCTTTTTAAAGAAAGCACTGCGGTGAAGATTTGGAGGCCTGAAAGATGTCTGTTCTGTGGTAAATTTACAATAGGCGCAATTAAGCGATAAAACATATTTAGAATGGTCGCTTTAACCTCGTTTAACCTCACTAATCGGTTATCTAGAGATAACTCAATACTGTGCATATTTATAAATTGTAAAGATGGCGAATTGCGCATATGGCGGAGTGGTTTAGATACCGGCCTCCCATGTTGTGGGTAGGTCAACTCTTTGTGTGATCCACAAATGGTTTTTCTGAGTCTGTGTGTACTTGTGTCCGTGAAATGTTTGTTTTTGTAAAATGGCCCGCGATACAAGGATTATTATGTAGGGCAGTGCTCTTTTTTGTTGAAAAAAATAAAGGTAATAGAAGTAATATTCTATTTATCCTATTCATATAATCAAAATAGCGATTAGAAAGAAATTTTTTGCCATTCGTTACCGTCCCACTCTTGCGTGCCTAGCACGGGTCTTTTTTAAAGAGAGAGGGATTTAGGGCTTAGTGCACCATCCACTGAAGTATTGTCATTATGTCTACAGTTCCAGTGGTCTGCCGGCACAGGCGGAAAAACGGCACACGGCGGATTTATTTTTATGTAGTGGTAGTACCCCACACTACCGTGTTCGTTGCCCCGAATGATGATGCACTTAGGTAATTTTTCGTGCATTAAAAATGGGGGCAAAGTCAACTATACTGACCCAGTGCGGGTTGGCAGAGATCACAAAAACTTACGATGTTTTGATTCACTGAGCAGCGATAAAATTTGTTAACATTTACACTCATCGTTTCGAAAAATCTTGCAGTTTTCAAACATATATAAAAGGGGTGTTACCTTGCCAAGACCTTGGGCTGGAGGTGGAATCCACATCACTATACTTGCTGTCCTTTTACTAATAGGCTATCACTGCCTATAAATATTTGTATGCTAACAAATATTACTTGGACATGAAGCAGTATAATAATTTCGAGTATTGTTTTATTTCGTCATGTAAATACTGGTGGAGTTAAAACTGTACCGAAAACCAAGCCGTACAAAGTGTGGAATAAGGCTAGGGAGACGACGATGATGATATCTATCCATCCATCCATCCATCCACCAGCCTTTCAATGTCCACTGCTGGACATAGACCTCCCCAAGAAATGGGGGATAATGCCGTAATCGCCATGCTTGGCAGGCGGGTTGGCGATCGTAGTGGATGTTGTTAATACTCGAGGGAGTGCTGCTGCCCACTCCCTTGTATTCTCTCAGTCGGCTCTTATGGCGCCCGTGGGTAGAGAAGGGTGGGACAATTCTAAAGCTGGTCCCACACGGCAAATGATACGATGATGATAGCTTCATGTTAAATCACTTCTGTTATATTATATACTACATTCTACCCGCAACTTCGTCTGCGTAGACTCCAGAATATAAATACATCAGTATTTTTTTATTGCTTATGATGGCAGTAGAGCCACAGCCCACCTGATGGTAAGTGGTAACCGTCGCTCATTAACTCAACTATATCGAGATTATTTTCAAGCCGCTGCGCACCATTTCACTTCTCAGGTATGAAAAATGAAAGAATAAACGGCTATCTTCTGCTACAGCCAAAACACACTGACGTGCTTCATGGTCGGTCACACAGGAGATGGTGGTACCGACCCGTTCGGATCCGATAGCAAGTGAGTACTCTCACTTGGCACCTAGCCCAACCAGTAATGTAATGGGTGATAATTGCTTACTTCCCTAAGTCACCTCGTACGACACCCGCGGCAAAGGATGGGGTGGTGACTGGTGACACTTGTATTCTTAGTCCGTCACCACACAGACACTTTACCGAACACTATAATCTCTATGTAAAAATAGCTATTTCCGGGATGAAAATTACAGCCTCTGCTGAGCTTCAGACTCCATGTATGTAAAACTTAATTATGATCGGTTTAGTAGCTACAGCGTGAAAGCGTAACAAACTCACTTGTGCATTTATAATATTACTAAGGAATATGTCTCTGCAAATGACACGTTATTTAAAAACTTGTAAATACTTACCTGTATCTATATTTATAAACAAACCTCTATCCCTAATAAAAAACAAAATAAGTATCTCGTTTAATCAAATCGCGGTTAAGGCGCTGGCTCTCATTAATAAAGAAAGATTTATCTAAAAATCAAATGTATAGAACAATATTAGTCATCACGATCTGTAATCCGATGAAAATATCCATTCACTAAACGTCTGCCAAGATAAATGCTAAGTTCACCTTTCTAAAGAGCCACAAATAAATATTTAAAAATAATGCCACGCGTAAGCATTGTGCATTTTATAGACCAGTGATCTTATCCAGACACGACCGATCAGCGTTTGGTATTTTAATTTGGTGGTATAATAACCAAGAACATGTGGCCATGCACCTACCTACACACGAGATTGAGTAACCCGCGTACGTCATTACTAACTTTATTTTGTAAACTATCTACGACCAAGTCTCTGGTTTATTTTTAATATGTTCCACATGGACGGGCATTCTTTCTTGATGTAATAAACCCTTTACTTGACTACAAAGATATTATGAAACCGAGCAGTAACCATTGTTTTGCGGAATATTAGTTAGATATTTCTCAAAAAAGGTAACAATCCTTAATTTATCTTACACTAGCGGCGCCGCAGGCGTTATCCTGTCCGAACACAAATAATTCAATAGCCTCAATCGAGATATTTATATTTCAACAACTTTTTAGTAGCTTGTAACAAGCTACTAAAAAGCTATTGAAATATAAGCTAAAATGAAATGTAAGCTGGACAACAGTTGTCCAGGCATATTTTAAAGGTACCCACCCGACTTCCAGATTTCTGAACCGATAATAATACACAAATACTATAACTTCAACCGTTATAGTATGAACAGAATATAAAATACTTAACTGTCGAGCATTTTTTGGCTTGAGATATTATATTATGCTGAACGTGCCGTGATAGAACTCATCTCTGCCTGTCATAGTCCACGTTATAATACACAAGCATCCAATTTGTCTTCCTACGTATTATAACACAGTTGCGTCAAACAAGATGCGCTGCTCGTTATTTGAGGGCACATATCTTAACCTCTATTAAGTCGCGTCATTGCCTGAAGTGCGGGCCTCCCACGATTTCCCACTTAGACTAACTCGCATCACCAATTCGGGCTAACTATCATAACACATTTGGATATGTTGCTATGAAGCAATTCTCGAGGGTGGCACTTCCTATTTCGATCTTCCTATTAACGTTGAATTGCTTCAGCTTCAGTAGGTATATTTTCATAGTTCTCTTGCAATTTGAGGCTGATACTCAAAGAGCGATAGTCTCTATTTATTGGCTGTTGGCCCAAAAACTACGTGTATTTTACATCTTTACCTATATAAAGCCGGATATAAATTCAATTCACGCAAATGTGCCATATAATGTTTAAGTACATTTGTGTACATATTTGCATTAGAATTTCCGCAGCGTCGTCGTGTGTTTCGAGTTTATTCACCGTTCTAAGCGACGACGCTCTCTTGCAATACGTATCAATCACGATTTCTTATCACAGATTAGCAAATATAATAAACTTTAATAGTTATTTAAATATCAATGTTATTTACCTATGAATATTATAATTTACTTACATATTAAAAAAATATTTATAGCACGCCATTACAGAAAAAAAATCAAAGTTCTCAAAACTAAACGTTGGTCAGAACTAATGTGATTGTGACATTTTCAACCACCGATGTAACCGGACGTGTTATAAGTTTAAAGCGTGTATCTGTATTTTGTGTATGCAAGATTAATTAATCAGGAACGAACTTAACTATGGTTAAAAAAATTGTTCAGCGATTTGAAGACTTTTTTTCACGATCTTACAGGATTAGTATCGTATTTCGACTCTTTGAAATGATCTCAATGAATAGATTATAGATGGTTACCAGGATTTGATGATGGAGCAAAAAAAGGACCTACAGTCTGGTGGTTTTAAAATTTATAATTGCCATAATGTTTTAAATTTGATTAAGTTGTCCTTATTTCACAATATGCATTTGTAATTCTATAATGCAAATGAATTGTAAGTGACAAGAGAACCTTGTTGTTTATTGTTGATATCTCCGCATAGTCGACATTGTGGTATGTTTAAATATTCCATAAAATCCATGTCATGTGCATATGTGATTAGGTTAATACAAGGGATCAGTGCATGGACACGTAGCCGACTGAAGGCAAATAATAATCGCGTTAACAGGATCAGTGGGATCGGCAACTAGTCCGGGAATAGCTATTCATTCACGATTTTGATTTATGGTTATCTGCTGGGTACATCACATCTTAGCATTCTTTGATTTAGTCTGCTGAATGAAGTTGCTTGGCAAATAAATCATTTGCATTAAGGTATAAGCCAAATATCTGGAATATTGAAACCGCGTTGATAAAACTGATAACACTAGCTAACATGAAAATGATTCTCTGTGAGCACTCGGACGGATTGAAAAAAGTAACAGAAGTGATATCCCAAAGAAGGGTAGCTGCTTATAATTAACCAGGAATAATTATCTCAAAATAAGTGTTGGTTATTTAAAAATCCTTTATATTTATTTTTTTGTCGTCATTTTATACGGTGTACGTAAATTATCTATTATAAGCGATTGGGCCTAGCCAAGTAGAAGAATTCTGTGATCGCTAATGCTATAGAAAACTATTGAAATTGGCGATCATAGAATTTCAACTTTGCTAGGCCTGCAGTAATAAGAAAATAGTAGATATATACCTAGCCTATTTGTGAAATAAAATTTACATAAGCTATTAATAGGGATACAAATGTTAATAGCAGGTACTAGAGCTAGGCGCCCCGTGACCGGCCAGTCACCTTCGAAGGTCGTACCTTTATTTATAGCCCGACAATGGTTGCGCATCTTTAGACCTATACCTACGGATTTTGTCTTTTATTTCCTACTAGTAGGTACATTCCCCGAGGCTTCGCTCGCGTCATAGTATTGTCGATGAAAAATTAATTTCGTATAGAATTCCTTTTATTAGGTACCTATAAGTTTCACCACGCTAACAGCCGGTTTTACCCTCCCTCCGCATTAGATGTTTCACATCGAAAATATAGGTACCGGATAAGTAAGTAATCACCAACATATCATATATTATTATGTACTAAAACCTTCTCCGAAACACTGCATCTTATGGTATAAGTATTATTCCGATCGGTGCAGTAGTTTTCGCAATAGGTACCTATAACCGAACAAAAAAAACAGCTCTCCATTTATTAGTATAGATAAGGAAGTACCCTGTCGTTGTAGTATTATTATGCCGAATTTAGCCGGGCTTGGATTATCGGCGAACAATTCGCTGAACAACTTTCCAATTAATTCGTGTTGAGATTCGAATCCACGTAAAGACCTATTTATATATTAATCTACAGTGAACATAGAAAGTTTGAACATGGATGACGAGCGACTTGCTGCTATGGCTTTGTCTATTTAATTTGTATCGACTTACAAAATAAACAAGGAAGAAGAGACGGAAGGAAGAAGAAAAGACAAAGTGTTCTCGTACGTCCAACACATCGTAAACAAAAAAAATCCGCTTGAATAAAACGACCGCTCGTGGCAATGGCCCGCCTGATGGTGAGCGGATACCGTAGCCTATAGACGCTTGGAACACTAGAGGCATTACTCGCGTGTCGCCATCTGTAAGGAAAAGGATAGGAGGTGGATAAAAAGGTACGATACTAAGGAGGGGATAGAAAGGATAACAAGGAGAGGATACGGAGGGGGTTCGGACCAAAGGAAGCGCGTCTGGCGAAAGGAAGTATCGTGAGGAGGTCCCTCATCTATAAGTTTTCCGACGATCTGTGTAGCCAGCCAACCCTTACTGGGCCAGTGTGATGGACTATGGCCTAAATGTCTATCACTATGAGAAGAGATCGGTGCCCAACAGTTTGTCAGTAATAGATTGTAAAAACTCATTAGGTGCACATCCATCCACACTCAATAGTGTGGGATATCACCTGTGTGAGTAAAAAAGCGAAGCCTTAGTATTCGTTCGATGAACTGCGTATCGATTCTATTGCTGATTCAGGTGCACTTCGATGTAGTTAACGTTAGCACGCATTAAATTTTTTAATGTAATCTTTGTAAATATTAATCTACTGTCAGTGTCTATGTAGGCAATTGAACTTCTCCTAATTTTTTTCTACATGTTCAAATGGATTCAAGAATGATTTAGAATTTTAGATTGACATTTAGATTAAGTGGCGCCTCGATAGGGTTTCAGGATTTATTTTAATGTAAAAATATATATGTAACAACAAAATTTAAAAACAAAAAAACACCAACAAGCCCATTTTTTAAATTTAATAATATCATTAGTATTTAGATATTTTTAGCATTTGACATGCTTAGCACTATAAACACATTCACATTTTTCACTTTGTATTTAATATCATTAGTAGCTAAAATAAATTACTTAATCAAAACGAAACGCCAATTTTGGAGCAAATATAGTAGAAATAATAAACAACGCAGGCGATGCGCACGGCTTTTGTGTCGGCTCAGCCGTGTAACCAACTGGCTGCCGAATTAAACTAGAACGATTTACTCAACAAATGTATTTAATGGTAACTGCGTCACAAATACGATTATTAATTTTTTTTTTTTGCTCAGTTGCTAAGACAAATAAATTTCTTAGTGCAAAATCGTGCTGTATTTTATATTAATTTTGTCATGTTGATATTGAAAGATGTAAATAATATTCTTTAGTTACAATATTTTATCAACTGTTTTTAGTCACGTGCTAGTTTTGCTGAATTGTTGCTATATATAGCTACCGTTTACAATAATTTGTATCCGTAAGCTTGGCATTAACACTGAAAATTATTGCTGTAATAAGTTTTTCGGGAACAGCGGCTGGTTGTAGTAATCACCACGTCCTACGCTATCACACTCATCAATATAGTTGTTGGATTTTGTCACTAGCGTTTACCTTATGTAGTAAGTTTTTCGGGAACAGCGGCTGGTTGTAGTAATCACCACGTCCTACGCTATCACACTCATCAATATAGTTGTTGGATTTTGTCACTAGCGTTTACCTTATGTAGGTAGTAAGTTTTTCGGGAACAGTGGCTGGTTGTAGTAATCACCACGTCCTACGCTATCACACTCATCAATATAGTTGTTGGATTTTGTCATTAGCGTTTACCTTATGTAGTAAGTTTTTCGGGAACAGCGGCTGGTTGTAGTAATCACCACGTCCTACGCTTTCACACTCATCAATATAGTTGTTGGATTTTGTCACTAGGTTTACCTTATGTAGCTACGGGCGCGTTCCTATGTTACAGGTTGCATACAAATTCGAATATTACAAAAAAATCCCGTCCCGGATCGCGGTCGCTTTCCCGCGGCTCCCGCCTCTGTGTGATAGGCCTTTAGTCCCGTGTTCCATTGTTCTAGTACAGGGTCTCCAAACTACGGCCCGCGGGCCAAATCCGGCCCGCCAGTGCCATCAATCCGGCCCGCGGCAGCCAATGCCTTATTGTTGTTACTATTGCTGTGATAAGTTGAAGAAGAAAACAGAATGATAATTACTCGGTTTTATTTACTTGCAAACTTAACGACAGAAATGGTGACGCAGAAAACTTAACTTAAGTAGGTATCTAAGCTTAAGCATATTAATATCTAACAAATAATTGAAATTAATACCACTAATCACAGTGAAACAAAAAAACACTAAAAATGAGATTAATGTAAAAAAGATTTATGTGCTTTGGCCCTTGGAACATACTGAAAAAATCATTATGGCCCTAAGACTTCCAAGTTTGGAGAACCCTGTTCTAGTAAAATCTTTTCTGAAAAAATAAAATTATTTTTTGCTATTATGAGCCGCACTTTTTTTACGTAAAAGTAAAATGCCGACACCAAACTTGCAAGAGCGCAAACTTGCAAGAGCACATGTGCAAGGACCTCGCCAAATCAACGTAGATTCTTTTTGACGTGATAACGTCTTATAAATCGATGAACGCCGGCTGCACGCACGAAAAAGTGTCACGTTCCGAAAAATGTATGGCGACCGATGCATTGTTTGTGAAACTCTCAGAAAACATATATGACGTAATCACATAAAATTATCGTCCGTAAACCGACTTTACAGACAACCATAGTATTTTTTTACGACTGTTTTACGATCCTCGTATTTGTTAATTAGCTGAGCCGTTCGCGGTAAACTTTGTTGGTTTCGCGTCTTGCAGTGATTTTGTGTGTTCAATTTATTTCGTTAGTCGACTTCTTACAACATCCTTGGAAGTGTATCAGGTAGTGATGCGTGTGTTCTTCAAGCCGTCATCCTACGGAATGAATTATTATAAATAATACTTATAATCTATATTGTTTCAGTCTCCGGTTTGTAGAAGACTACTTCTGCAAACCTTTTTGTTGCATATAGAAAATCAAAAACATATTTTTTAATAACTCTCGTCACGCGTGTCTGTCGCTATTTATGGAGCCCCTTTAGTTACTACCTTTTTTTTGTTATGGCGGGAAAAGATGTACCTAAGCGCACACCCCGTCGTTCGGGGTAACAAACAGGGTAGTGTGGGGCCCTCACTTACTAAATTAACCCGCCGTGTTCCGTCTCTGCCTATACTGCCGGACCACTGGAGCTTTAGTTGCTACCTATTGAAAAATGATTAACCCCTTTTTTTATATAAGTAGGTACAATATCTCTGGTTTCACCCTTCTTTTTTAAAGAACTGATTTTTAGAAATCATTTATGAAAATGGCTGGCGGTCTATTTAAAATAAAAAATCGCCATCTATTCTATACTTTACATTTTGAAGTCTATTTTTAATGTTTGTGGTGTCTTACGCAAATCCTATCCAAAATTGATGTGGGACAAGGGCCACGCCGCGGTTTGCATGTGTTTATAAACTAGCTGTTCCTCACGACTTCGGTAGCGTACAACAAAGTTATTCAAAATAACAAATGGGTATCACGTATTGAAATTGTTATGAAAATAAAATAAATTATTTGTATTTACAACAAGTTTGCCTGTACTTTTCATTCTCAGTTGTATAAATATGCAAAACCCGTGATATAATTGATTGACCGACTTTCTCGAACACGCAAATGATGCTTGTTGATTGCATCAGTAACTTAATGGTAGATAATGGTTTTCCAACCAGTAAAGGAGGAGAGACGGTACACGGCGGGTTTATTTAGTGGTTGATGGCCCCATAATACCATATTCATTGCCCTGAACGTCGGGGTGTGCGGTTAGGTACATTTATTAGTACAAAATAAGGTTTTAAAACTATGTAGGTATCTACTTTGAGTTTGGTAATATATGAAATAAGTATTTTCACCAGGGGGAGAGATACTACCGTCTCGCGTATGACCGGCCATAAAGCACCTCGTTGTCTTTTGATTGTAGCGAGAGATTGTCTCTTTTATATTATCCACGACATGAAATGGTGACCAGCGCCTTGACATTGACAGTACTCTTTGTATATTAAGTTTACCACTCACACGCTTTTTATTTATTTTTTTTGTTAAGGCGGGAAAAAATGTTCCTAACCGCACACCCCGTCGTTCGGGGCAACGAACAGGGTAGTGTGGGGCCCTCACCCACTAAAGAAACCCGCCGTGTGCTGTCTCTCCGCCTTTGTTGGCGGGCCACTGGAACCATGTTACATTCCTTCGGTGGTACCACTCACTCCCTACGTGTGGCAGCATAAGTAATAAATGAGGCGTGCAAAAGGTATCCTTAAACGTTAAATCGCATTCATTTTGACTAAAATACACAGTTATGTGTAGGTATGTATTAGTAGTTGTTGTATGTGCATCCTATATTAAGCCATTTTCTTTTGATAACGCCGTGAGTAATTTCTCTAGAATAACATGACTATAATTTTTTACACAAGTACCTATGTGTTTCGGTTAATATTGATTACTACAACTTATCACAACGATAGCGTTATCGCGTATCATGGCTCAAGGTGTTATATTAACTTTTAGAGAATGCCCTTCTTGAATGGGACAAAAATGTTGAAAGGCTTACTAATCCCGTAGTAACTTAAGACCTTGAGGAATCATTATTAACGAAAAAAATATATGTAAATTCAGCCAAGTCCTAGTAACATAAGAGTATCCTGAGCAGCCACAGCATTTATTTACTAGGGATATTTCAACGTAGTGTCTGATGGGGCTAAGTTAAATTCGACGGATTATGAAGTATGTCAACGCGTATAAAATTACATTAAAAAGAAATAAGTGCCTGTCAGTAATGCTAAGGGATGATAATTTCCCAACGGCAAAGAAAAGCTTCTCATTCCTTCGTTTTCAACCGTTCTATCCGCCTTCACACACCACCATATGGTGCACCCTATCCTTTTTTAACCCTAGGGGCTTACCAAAGTGCGAATGTCCATGATGTTGCTGTGGCAAACCTTATTATTGCTGTTTGCTTGTTTGTCACCTGTCTAATATAAAACAAAAACCCTTTTCTTACCATAAACATCTAAGATGTTGAGTACGCTCCTTCAAGGAGAGAAACTAAGCTATCGTGGCAAAAATATTAGCGTTTAGCACCTCATTATCTTCTATCTTGTTAGCGGTTGCCTTCTACTCCTGTCACCAATATTCATCCGTCACTATCATCATACAGGTACAAAATTATTACCTAATCTAGTCTTATATTACGCATACACCAGCATACTTATTTAATACGAAGTTTCAATGACAACCGCGCCTCGTTCCGCTAGCTTGTATCGAGATCACGCAGCGTGCTCCCGTTGCCTCTCATTGCATAACAATCGCCTTGCATACGATCGATTTTCACTTTCGTATGCATAAGTTTCCATAGAAATCGTGTTTACTTTTAATGATTGCATGAAAACTAAACAAATAAGACTGATGTTATATTTAAATAAAGAGCTCTACTGGATGTATTGCAGCTAAAAAAATCTGGAAAACGGTTGACTCTAAAGGCCATCCCTGCAACTTCCCGCTAATTTGATACTTAAGCGCTCAAAATTGCACATGCTCTTCGCGATCAAAAGTATAATTTTCGTGTCATTTTGAGCTCTCCGAGCTTGAAAGAGATAACTGTTCTATGCTTTCTGTCTGATAGAGATTTAATAAAACACTATGCGTTAAATTTTCAAATCGCAATAACTTTTGAATGAATGAACCGATTTTCTCTAAGTTTTTATTTCATAGAAATTCTGAAAAATACATTTTTTTAAATTTTTTTTGACAACCATATCTCACGAAAGAATCAATCGATTTTGACCGGACTGGCGGCGATCGACGTGGTTTTTTGATGTTAAGAGCTGATTATTAGTCAAGCCGTTCAAAAGTTATGAGAGGTTTACATACGGCCACACAGACACATACATACAGACATACGGACATCATCGCGGAAACATTCGGGGAAACTTCCTAGGACCTCAAAACGTCAACATCCGTTGAAAACTCGATTTTCGAAAAACGGGGTAATACCAATAACTTCCCAACTTTTGAAAATTTTCAAATTTTTTAGCGGGAAGTTAAAAAAGGGATTATAAAAGTGGGTGACAGAATAACAGAAGTAGCGGTTAATGTGACCTTACACTCACTCAAGATACAATATCAGATAAGTTCTTATTTTTATTCAGTTTCACTTTTGTTGAGTGTACTGGCATACACACATATAGGTAGGTACGTATCTTCTGGTAGATAGACTAAAAATATGTTATGTTAACCATTATTCTATCTCACTTGTAGTATTTTTGGGTTTGGAGGGATATAAGCCCTATAATTTCATCCATAAAGTGTCTCTTTAAATAAACTTGTTTCGTAAAAAAAGAAATAGAATAAATAGATTAAACAGATCAAAACAATAAGAAATAAATTTCTCTGACTCTTAACAGTTTTGTTGGTCTCTCTAGACCTACCTAGAGAAATAAGCTGTATAAACAACCATTCTATGAATATCATTGAGAATGTGACGTTCGCACGACGCACCCAATCCAAAACTTAGTATTTTTTGTTCATTAATGCGTACAAAAAGTAGCCCTATATTTTATTAAGTTAATAAATTCATACAAAACTATGTAATCTATTTAGAGGATCAGTTAAAAAATTACCTATGCGCAAACATTACTAAACAATAATGTTGTAAACAATTTGAGCATTCAGTTAGGGTTAATTTAATCAACCAACCAACGTTTCATTCATCGTCACGCAAGTATAGAGTATGGACACTACAAACATCTGTCATCTTAACAATTAATAAACAATACTGTACTGTTTGTTAATTATCTAAGCATACCGTCATTATTGAGAATATTTTGCAATTTTTGCAAATTTGTCCGTGTGGTGACGGACTAAGAATACAAGTGTCACCACCCCATTCTTTCCCACGGGTGTCGTATGAGGCGATTAAGGGAAGTAAGCAATTATCATCCATTGCATGACTGGTGGTAGGGCTAGGTACCAAGTGGTGGGAGTACTCACTTGATATCGGGCCCGAGCGGGTTGGTACCACCTTCTCCCGTGTGACCGGCCATGAAGCACATCGTTGCGTTTTGGCTGTAGCAGGAGATAGCCGTTTATTCTTTCATTTCATATCGGTGAAATGAAATGGTGAGCAGCGGCTTGACAATAGTTTAGTTGAGTCCATGAGCGACGGTTACCATTTACCATCTGATGGACCGGGGCTCGTCCGCCATAAAATGCAATAAAAAAAAATACAGCATTAAATTTCAACTTAATACCTTTGCAATAAGATTTAAATAAATAAATAAATAAAATATTTATACACGGACATTTTTCACACAACGTCCTCTGGTTCCAAACTAAGCTTAATGCTTGTGCTATGGGTACCAGATTACGGATATAGTACATATACTACTTTTTTTTTGTAAATACATACATATAATAGATAGAAAACACCCAGACGCAGTACAAATATCTGTGTCCATCACACAAATAATTGTCCTGAGTGGGAATCGAACCCACAACCTCGTACACGGAAGTCGGTTACACTACCGACTACGCCACGAGGCCCGTCAATCAAGAGGACCCGTCAGTCAAAATCAAGAGTTATTGTTGCTAGTCGTAAGTAGGTTCAAATGTTGTGACTAACGGTATATATATACCGCCTTTTTCCATGACCTTAAAATGTTTAGCTGTATGGACATACAGCTCGGTGCATTACAGGATGTTGTTGCCAGATTATTTGGTAAAAGTTAACTCATTTTATGGCAGAGATAGCTCCGTGCTTTGTAAATTTTGGACGAAACAAAACACTTTTATAACACGTTGGATTTAAAGCCATTATTACAGTATTCCAGTAATATGTTTAATTTGTTTCATATTAGAATATCCGTGCTTATTTTTGCAATGATTTGTGAAGCAACAATGGCCTCTAATATAAGTTCAAAAAACTATACTAGGTACCTACCTATCTGTACTATATTATCGGTGAAGGTTTAAATCACCTTACACGTGAAATGAATCATATAAATAAAATTTCAGTGACTCAGCGTGCGATAATTCCCTATAAATGTAATGTATTTTAATTGTATAGAGGTTTACCTTAAAACATTCTGTAAGTATAAGGAATCTATGGCTCATTAGTCACTTTTGTATCTATATAAAAAATAATAGTCATCATTCTTTCTCTTCATAGAGATACTATATTTAATTTAATGGATAAATAATTTTAATTTAGGAACTCCAAAATACCACCTTTGGTAGGATATTTATTCTTTTTTAAAACTTGAGCCAAAGGAAACCATTGCAATAAGCCAAAGCACACGCCGCGTTTTGAATGTCAATAGATTGTCTGAGTCACGCATGCCGTCACAGTCACCTGCTTGCCTTAGTAGACTATATGCTTGCTAACTATTAAAAATGTATGTATTGGACTTTTTTTTCGCATTTTTTATAATTGACTGTAAATTTTTTTAGTCCACGATTTTAAGGTGAACTATCACAAGTTGTCTGGAATTTCCTATACGTAACAACTATTTTAAGTATCTTTCCGTCTAAGTTAAGAGCAAAATATTTAGCTAATCGTTTGTCTTGATTATTAATTAAGATGCGTCTTTAATATTTGGTCTATACAATTATTTATGTCCCTTTCAACGCACAGCGAGGTGCTAATAACACGCAACAATCGTTATTGACTTCCCACAAGTACTTCAGATAATTTACATTTGTCATTAAGTTCGTAATCTTATAATCAAATGCGAAAGTGGGTGTCATTGTTTGCTCTTCTCGCGAAAACAGATTGTAGAAAAAATGTCTGGAAAACGGTTGACCCTAAAGGCATTCCTGTAACTTCCCGCTAATTTGATACTTAAGCGCTCAAAATTGCACTTATTACGTATTTGAGCTCTTCAAGCTCAACAGTATAATTTTCGTGTCATTTTGAGCTCTCCGAGCTCAAAGAGATTACTGTTCTATACTTTTGAGCTCTTCGCTCTTTGAGCTCAAAAGTCTGATAGAGATTTAATAAAACACTATTCATTGAATTTTCAAATCGCAATAA
The DNA here is from genome assembly GCA_948253155.1 of Leucoma salicis. Taxonomy (NCBI): domain Eukaryota; kingdom Metazoa; phylum Arthropoda; class Insecta; order Lepidoptera; family Erebidae; genus Leucoma; species Leucoma salicis. The sequence continues at coordinate 5,677,890 of OX411812.1, forward strand.
CTTTTGAATGAATGAACCTATTTCAGAATGCAATCTGAGTTTCTGGAAATTAACCCAAGGTAATCGAGCTCGAATGTTTGATAAAAATTTATTAAAACAGCATTTTTTGAATATTTAAATTGAAATAACTTTTTAATGAATGTACCGATTTTCTCGTAGTTTACGGAATTCAGCGCAACTTTTTGAGCTCTTTGAAGAATTTTAAAGCTCGAAATGGTCAGACTGAAAATTTCATAGAAATACTGAATTTTTATTTTTTTTATTTTTTTCGACGATGATATCTCGCGTACGAATCAACCGATATTGACCGCGATTTTGACGTGCGGCGATTGACGTGTTTTTTTTTATGTTAAGAGCTGATTAGTTTTTGGAATCAATCGGTAAAACCATTTAAAAGATAGCAAAAAAAAACACATTTGAAAAAAAAAATTGTTTTTTTTTAATTTCTCCTCAATACGTCCATTGAAAACTCGATTTTCGAAAAACGGGGTAAAAATTAATAACTTCCAACTTTTGAAAATTTTCAATTTCCTTATCGGGAAGTTAAAAAATCAAATTCGATAATCCCATATAAATATTAAAAAGTACAGGTTCTTTAATTGGGAATTAGACTGAAGTCGAAAAAACCGGGAATCTGTATGGCCAACTTTCTTTCTAACTGTAGTTCCGATAAGGGGTAAAATCCTTGAAATTATAAAATAATTTTACTGTCTTAGCTTTCTCATCAACCCTGAAATTATATGAATCATTTAGTTTTGTTTTGTTAGGTGGTGTCAAATGATAAAGCATTGAATTTGTGAAACAGGCTATCTTATCCGCAACTTGATTCATATTTCTAATCCATATTGTATCTCAATATCCGAGAAATACGTTACCGAGAAATCACGGAATTATTGCACACATTTTTTTTTTCCAAACTGATATGTCTTTCGTAGTTAGTGCCTACGTGTTTATATACAAGTGCCGATGCATTTAAAGTAAAATAGGCCGAATTTCATTCGAACCTAATACGAACTGCGGCCGAACATTCGGCCAAAATTCGGTTGAAGTTCGACCGACCTTCGGTGTATTTTTGCCGCGCTTTCTCTGGAGTGATTTTTTTTTTAATTTTTATTTAAGGCAACATCATAGACTGCAAAAAATATTGTGTACATTTATAAGGAAAAACTAATTCATCTGTTTTTTTGTATTATAAATTTTTATTTGTATTATAAATTTTAATTTATATTGATAACTATTATAGTTTAAAAAAATAAAGATATTGGTACTTATGTGATTTATGTTACAGCTATGACAGATTGGATTTCTATATATGTATATTTTAATAAAAATAGTTTAGGTACCTATTTAACTATTTCTTAAACCGAATGCTCGGTAGTTAAACCAAAATTTAAGTTACCTATATTCGGCTAAACCGAATGTAAAACATATTTCGGCCCATCGCTAATTTAATTAATATCGAGTTTCTAGGAATATATTTTTTTACCGGTCTATTAATTAAGCAAACGTTAAATATGTTATTCCTCATGTGCTGACAGAAAAGCCATTCATTTGTATCCATTTGTAATCATGATGAAACGAAACGATTTGTATTAAAAATCAATGTTTATTTGTTCGTATCTTATGCGCTGCCATGCATATGCGTCCTATAATCATGGCAGCTTACATACATATATTTTATGAATATTTTTCATTAGTATATTCAGGTTACTTTATATCCCGAAAAAAAGCATGATTGCCGTTGGATAACCTACAATATCTGAGCCACAACAACTAGTGGCAGGTTTTGCTAGTGTATCATAAAAATAAGTCGATGGAATTGAAATGCTATCCCCCTATCCTCTTATTATCCTTCCTCGCCACTTCCTATTCCTTTCCTTGGAGATTGCGACGCGTGAGTGATGGGCCCGGTATTGCTAGCGTCTATAGGCTCTACGGCAACCACGTTTGCCACCCGGTAGTATAAAACATATATTATGTGGCACCTATCTGAATTCTAGTTATAACAGTGTCAGGCATTGTGGACGCTTTTTCCACTTTTACTGTGTAACAACACATTCCGTATGTATTGTTAAAAATGATATACTTATGTTTTATGCCTCTGCGCTTGCTGTTGTATAAATTGTAATAAACAGCTCCCAATTTTGTTTGATCCTCTTTTTGCAATAGAGAGGTGCCATTCATCCTGACCAATATCCTGACTTATTAAGTGTGTTAAAAATTGTAAAATTATAAATGGGATATTTACGCTTATTGTCGAAAGTAGGTACCTATCTCAGATTGAGGCACATTGAGGACTTTTTCTAAATCAAAAACAGTGACTGTAGTATTTGTTGAATCCACCGCAGCTTTTTCCTCTCTTTTTATTTCACGTAGTCTATTTTTACGCTCCAGGTGTCCCCTATAATTTTCTTCCAAAGATACCTTTTTGGTATCTTCAGCTTGTTCGTACAGAGAGCAAATTACACACAAATGCTTAATTGGCTTAAAAAAAGAATATTTGTATTCCGTATTAAAAATAGTTTCATACTGCCGCTTCGTATCAAAGTTTTCTATTGTATAATTTTGATTTGTGAACCAAGATTGGTACAATCGATACATTTTTGAAATATTAAGCTGCTCTGATAAATATAATCGTGTTGACTCCTTCCTAACATAGTGCGATTCTACAACAAGAAATAGATTAATATGTTTCATAATAATTTCCTTTGTAGTAACATCAGTTTTATGAGGCCTATTTAAATGTGTACCTCTGTCATCTGTTAAGCTTCGATCTTTATTTATTTTTTCTAACGCACACAGCGTTACTATCTGTTCTGATATCTTCAAAGTATTAAGGAAATATGTTTTGCATACCAATATATCGCACCCATCTAAAGGAAAACTGAACTGAAAACTGGATAGCTTTTCTTGGAGCGACATCCTGTATAAGCTTCGCCAGAGTTTTTTAGACGTTTGTTTTTGATATTGTGCCATTCGTCTTTATTACATTTCGTTTTCTTCTAAGTTTTTTATTTCCTGAAACTCAAGGAAGGCTCATTTTGCTCTATAATGTTATTAAATTTTTGTAATATTTCCTCCTGAGTATTATTATTTAAAATAGAAGACGAAGACAATTGAGGAGCTTGTATACTTTCTGCATCGATTAATCTTACTGGTGCTATTCTACTAAAGTAGGATAAAAGAAGTAATCTTACTAGAGCAACGCATAGTACTTAATGGAATAAGTAGACGATACATCGCAACCTGTCAATATTTGTCGAAATCCTCGCAAAGTATAATCGTTAGATAGATTGCTTTATTTTCGTTGCCACGCAATAAACAGTATTCAACATTACGATTCCAAACTCTTATAAAGTAAATATCGCAATAGAATGTTATTATAAAAAGAAATTAAAAGAATATGGTAATATACATAACCGAAATTCGTAGTATTATTTGTACACGAATAAGATTTTGATAACAGTTTGCTGTAAAAGTTGAGAAATTGGGAAGTTAATAATAACCCCTATTACGATGATATTTTTTGGTTTTTATTTTTAAGCGAACAGTACGGGTAAAGTCATTACAAAATCTCGAAAAGCGCTCGTACGAATATTCTGAAAAAAAATCACAAGATGTAATCGACCCTCTAGAACAATAATTCCCAATAAAAGCACTTCTATAGTAATAGTCGATTACTATACTATTCGGTGAGGGCGGCGATATATAAAATGTGAATCATTATTATAAGCGATATATTATAATGGGTGTCGAATAAAAAAAAGTTGTAAAGAAAGCGTAAATCAAATTATACTATTTTGATATATGGATTAAAAAAATACAAACCTTAAGAAATATCGCTTCTGTCGGATATTTCACCTTTTCTTAAAACGCCAGCATGATTTAAGAATTATAGTCAGTAGCCCTTTTAGATCCAAATACCATATATTTTAGTTAGTAAGTACCTAGTTCACGTGACGAAAATCGAAAAGATTTTCTTCCTATTGAATAAGAAGGCGCTCAAGCGCAAGCGTAGCGTCAGAATTATAATATAGTTTATATATGTATTTGGCCATGGCAAAGAAAATGATTCCATATAAGTGTGTACATCTATTAGCTGCATTACATGGCTAATTGCCATTCCAATCGGTTCAAGCTGGCCGGACTAGTTATCCGTGTTAGGAATCTGTTGATTTAATCGAGATCCATTGATATCATATTTGCGATCGGTTATTGGCGCTATTGCTTAGCATACGTAATATTCCAACGGTACTTCCATAAGACGTTAACTTTGGATTTGGTAATTTTTATCGTGTCAACCTTAGTCTCTTTAACAATAAAAAAGAAAGGTCTTTGTGCTTCAAAACCATACATCATATTGCGATGGAAATCTACTAATGTGGAAGGCCCGCATCGAGAAAGATTTTTGACAAACAAACCGAAAACGAAATGAGATAATAATCTATTATACTTTATGCTTCTATAACCATACATATAATACACTATTAATAGGAATCCTGCAACACGGATTAATTAACAGAAATTTTGTCAAAATCTTTCTTTTGTCATATTTTATGTAATTTAATTAATGGAACAGTTCAACTCGTTAGGGACATAAGGATCGACGCCCGCTCACTGTCACATTGAACTCCGGAAATTGTGTAGGAAGTCGCTGGTCTGTGACACCTCCGCGGAACAACACCTACATCGCGTGATGTCATACGCTATTTATAATTTTAAGGGTATGGTTGATAAAAAAGGCATTTTGTGGTGTATTTATTAAGGACTAATGGTGAATAATGCTAAAGCTATAAAAATCGTACATACCTACTCGTAATTTTAGTATAAGTATTTAAATAAGAAATTTAAAATCAGATAATAATCTTAATACAAATCGCCTGTCTCCTGGGAGCTTACAAACGTAAAAAAATCACGAGTAAAAAAACTATGGGAAGAATATTAGCTCACCTTAGCGACGCGCCACCGCCCGCGCCGCCGACGCTAGTGCGTTTTGACTTTGTGTTATTACGAAAGAGAAAGTTTTAAGTAGGGTATCTGAGCTTACTTAGGCAGTGATCTCAGAAAGTACTGATGCGGTTTTGGAATATCTTTTGATAATATTCTCAACCCTACATTACCCCGGAGTACATAGTACATTTACGAAAAAGTTCAATAACACTGCCCGACCCGAGGATCACACCCGAGTCCTCGTGATCAGCAGTTTTAATTGTCTTTTAATAAAAATACCGGTCCCACCACCACAACTACGGAGGCAGTTCAATAAAATAATAAAAGGATATCTTTTCTTTAACGCGCTGTATAAAATAGACTCACAAAGGTTGACATCCTAACCTATATTATGTCTGGGACACTTAGAGCGTAAGCATTTCATACCAACAAAAACTGCCTAAAACATATTCATTTATTCACACTACTCACGATATAAACGTTACACATTTTATCTTTGTAACGTCATAGCTACCATATGTCCGGTGGTTTGATTTCGTTATAAAATATTCAATAAGCCGAGATACCTACTTAATGTGCGCTCAATATATTTATATTGGCTCACTGACAAATGGCTGAATCTTAAACGAACATAAATCGTAAAATGGAACAGTTCGTAACTAACACACTAATATTATATTCATCATACTGATTTAAAATCACTAAACACTGAGTGTAAACAATCGTTAACCACACATCCTCCGTGAGGTGACGTATCTACTATAAATAAAAGAGGTCACCATCGTATTTATTTCATTCGACGGTAGTATTAAGGCCACTAAGAAAGTAAAATAAAGCAAAAAAATATATATATGTATATTTGAACTTAGAATGCGCTTAAAATATTAAGTAATACAGTAAAGTCATTGACCCCGTAATATACGCATGAATTCGCACTGCGTCGTTGACAAGGTTTCCGTTTCCTCCCGAAGCCCTATTTGTACCGTGTGAAGTTTTACTATTTTATATTGGAAACGTAGGAGGGAGGCTTGAAATTAGGGCTTGCATTTGAATTTTTTTATTCTAATAATAAACTTATTCGGATATTCTAATAATAAAATATTGTATTCGAATAATCTTGTCTAGTAATATTATATTTTTATTACACCAGTAACCAATATTGTGTTCTGTATGAAGTAAGTAACAAGTAATCTGCCGCAAATTTATCAGACCAAGGTGAATTGGAGACATCGATCCGCATGAAATGGCGCTGTATGATATAGGAGGTCCTAGACGGATCTCGTTAAATCGAACATACAAGTTTCTGCTAAGTATACCTCCTACAAGCGTAGAGTGTGAAAGGTTATTATCATTTATTAAAAATATTTGCAACAATCTCAATCTCTACATGATGAATTCCTTCTTCAGGAACTTGGAAGCAGCCCCAGCAAAAATGCATATGGATCAGCCCCGATGGTCATTGAATTTCGAATCTTGAATATCATCACGAAAGTCGAGAATTGCTTCCAATGTCTAGATGAGTGCGAATCAGCGAGCAATATGAACAACAGGTTCGTGCAAACTGTTCACGCGGTCGGGTCGCGACCTACTTCAAGGCCAGTCGGGTCAGTAGAACTCATAAGCTCTCGGACCATACTCTTCGACTCATCGAAAGGAGAAAAGAAATGACCGATTGGTCATCACCCTCAGCCGATTGGTCCTGTCTAAGGTGGTTAAACAGACAGATCTCCAAGGCTGTGCGACACGATATTCGCCAATTGAATACAACCCTTATTATATATATATGGCGATAGAGCGGAACCATAGCTTGAAGTGTTCGCAACAGATCTGTCTGTCAGCCAAAGCGATTTGACTAAGCCGAAGACAAACGACGGCACTGTCATTTCATCCCGAGCTGAGATCTTAAAAGGGGTCCACCGGTTCTATGGGCCGTTGTACAGATCGCAGAGCCCTGTTGTCGGCTTGGTTCAAGATCCCAGATCCAAGCTAACTCGGCACTTTATTGAAGCTATCCCGGACATCAGCCTGTACGATATCAGAATGGATCTCAAACAACTAAAGAACGGAAAGGCACTGGGACACGACGGAATTACCACAGAACTTCTGAGAGCAGTCGGAAAGCCGGTCCTAAAAGCTCTTCAGAAGTTGTTAAATTTCGTCTTTCTCGGGCAGACGTTGCAGAGTCGTGGATCAGGTGGTGATGCTAGTCTTCCTCTTGAAGAATTTTTGACCAACCCCACTCTTTAGCCACGTCTATAAGTTGTTATTAAGGGGCCATTACAAATCGACTCACGCACAGGTTTTAGTGACTTCCAGCCTTCCGAACAAGCCGCTTTCCGAAAAGGCTATAGAACCAGAAAGCACCTCCATACGCTACTCCAGCTTACACAGAAAACTGAGGAATATAATCGCCCTATGTATCAAGCGTTTATGGACTACTTTGATTCGATCGAAAGTTGAGCGGGGCTGCAGTCGCTTCAGCGGCACCAAATCGACTATCGGTATATTGAAGTGCTGAAGTGCTTGTATAGAAACGCCATCAAAGCCCATGTCAGTCCAAGTTCAGGACAAGAGTACGAAACGGATCCAACTGCAGAGAGGTGTTAAACAGGAAGACGTTATGTCACCGAAACTTCATCACTGCTCTGGAAGTTGCCATCAAGGTCTTGGACTGGACCGGATTCGGCATCAACATCAATGGCGAATACATCACTCACCTTCGATATGCTAACGATATCGGAGTCATGGCAGAATTGCTGGAGGACCTTGGACCTCAATGTTCTCAGCAGGGTTTCCCAACTAGTAGGTCTCAAAATAAACATGGACAAGGCGAAAGTAATGTCAAATGTCCATGTCATTTCAGCACCGATCCTAATCGGGAGTGCGCTTCTTGAAGTTGTTGACTATACCACTATGTTTAGCTGTGACAAACAGTCCAGTTAAGTAGGGGCACGAATTCGAGAAAGAGGTCAATCGACGAATCCAACTCGGCATGGCAGCGTTCGGGAAGCTAAGGAAGGTCTTCTCGTACAATATTCAGCAGTGCCTGAAAACGAAGGTCTACGACCAGTGTGTTACCAGTAATGACATAAGGAAACAGAGACGTCGTCTCTGAATGTTGGCCTTGTAGCAAGGCTTAAAGTTGCTCAGAGCTCAGCGTGCCATGGAGCGGGCTATGCTCGGTATTTGCCTACGTGATCGAATTCGTAATACGGAGATCCGTAGGAGAACAGGAGTGACCGACATAGCCCGCCAGGTTGGCATGCTTAAGTGGCAATGGGCAGGCCATATCGCTTGACGAACCGACAACCGTTGGGAAAAAAAGGTTCTCGAGTGGCGACCACGTATCGGACGTGACGCACCGTAGGAAGGCGGCCCACAAGATGGACCAACGATCTGGTCAAAGCCGTAGGGAGCCATTGGATGCGGTCGCCGCAGGACTGCTTCTTGTGGCGCTCGCTTGGGGAGGCTTATACCCAGCAGTGGACGTTGAAAGGTTGATAGATGTAAGGTTGATGTATGGAAGGTTGATGGATGGAAAGAGTGGACAATTAAAGTAGCATTTGTTTATTCGAATAATTCGAATATTTCTCAAAAATGAAAAGAATATTCGAATACTAAAATTTTCGAATATTTGCAAGCCCTACTTGATAAACAACAGTAGTTATAAGATCATTCAATTCATTTTCTCCCTCGTTTAAGCTGTCTTATTACACAATTTATGGGATGAGCATAATGCTTCACACACCGTATATTACCAGATTTTTGACATCGTCATCTATTTTCCTTATGATTGCTTTAAGTATCTACCACCTTTGTACTACTAATACTGAACTTGTATCACTAACTGCCTTAACACAACAAAGACTATGATTGACATCACCCATTACAAATAAATATTCACGGACATTTCACACAGCGTCCTCTGGTCCCAAACTAAGCTATGCTTGTGCTATGGGTACCAGATTACGGATATAATACATATACTACTTTTTTTTTATAAATACGTATATAATAATAGATAGAAAACACCCAGACGCAGTACAAATATGTGTTCATCACACAAATAATTGTCCTGAGTGGGAATCGGAACCCACGACGTCGTGCACGGAAGTCCGTTACACTACCGATTACGCCACGAGGCCCTATAGTTCATGATTACTCTGTATCAGAACCTACAAGCGAATGTAGAACTAGGTTCCTGATAGGCATTTCATTATTACATTATACTATACCACAGGAACCATATTTCCGGGATATCTGAGTTCCGGCCAAGATGTATTAATAGTTTCATGATCATTCGTTCAGTAATTACAGAATGAAAAAGTAACAAACAAATAAGCAAACTAACTTAAATTTATAATGTAAGTATTTCAGGAACCCATGATATAATAACTTATACAATAATCCGAGAGCTTATACTCGTACATTAAAATGGAACGGCTTTCTAAGAAAAAAAATCAGCAGTTTCAGGCAATACGACTGCGTAATCCCTTTAAAATTAGCATGCAAAACATGACGCATCGCAGCGTCTGAAGAAAGTATATTATTTTCAATGAATGCATCACACACTCGTAGTCTTACGTAATTAGTGCACACATGTAAACAATCGTAAAACCGGCGCTATCAGCACCGACATGATTCATATTGGTATTTATTAATTACCGGTTACCTAACATACACACTGACACAGGTTCTTTTTTTTAAATCGTCCTAGCTTTTATCCCAAGATTATTTATTCCTCCCACGCCGCCATTGATGTCGGTAAATCCTCTCGATTATAAATCTCTATGTATATAAAAAATCTACGATAAATATGATTATTTATTACCTACTTAGATTACGGCTTAAGATTGTTGTTATGATGATTACCACTGAATTTCCACTATAGGGGTAAGACCACGTCTGACGTTTTCAGACCAAAATATTGTTTTAGCATCAGTTATTTTATGATGAAAAGAGTTCGGTTAAAAATTTCCCTCCGATTGAGAAAGAGCTGCGAGTCTACTCGTGCTATCTTCATGTGGAAAATAGGTAGGGTGTATTTAAATAATATAATGTATAATGTTAATATTAATTAGTCCTTGTAGCATCGCCTTTGTTATGCCGGTTACGGTTACGGTCGTAACCTTGACCTATCTCATTAATCATAGCAGGTGATTAATTTGTACTAAAGAGATTATAGGGTTGTTATGCATTATGGTAAATGCTATTCATTGCACTTATTACATAGACACTGTTCCAGTGGGAGACTTTTATTGAGCAATGATAGCCTATCAGTAAAATCGAGGACTTTAAGGACAGTGATATCATGTTCGATATAGTCTGAGGTCAATACCAAGCAAAGCAAATTGTCAATGCTTGGTGGCAAAATATCGTGCGAAAATCTAAGAGCAAGGCCAAAAGATTTTCTTGACGGCTTGCGAAGTCTGCCAACCGTTACTGGGCCAGCGTCTTGGATTTCCAGCCTGGCTTAAATCTCTCTAGCACTTGCCCCGTGCCCAACAGTTAACATGATGTATGAAACCTCTCCTAAATAAACTTTTTGGACAGTTCTTCATAACTTAAAAGGCTATATAAACCCAACGTATTATAACATCTGTATTAGTACAGGAGCCGCCGCCTATTTTTTTAAGTGATTAATAACAGGTTCAATCTTTGTGAGTAGGTTCCGTTCGACGAGACGCCCAAGTTTTTCTCTGTGAAAAATCTCGATAGAGGTAGCTAATAAAGAGCGCAGGTATAAAACATTTCGATTTGGTGGGGTGTCGAAATTGTCTGACTAACAATAAGTTTAAATGTAAGATAATTGGATAATAAACTCGGAATAACAATTGTCCTATAAAATGGGTAGTTTGACTGGAGCGTGCTCTACTACAAATATAGAGAGACAAATATAAATAAAGAGGTCATTCAAATTATTAACCATCTGATTTTTTGAATGCAGCTTTGTAAATATTTATATAATGAAATGGCCATATGGTCCTACAAATTTAGTGGTACGTTTTCTCTGTCCCACGCTTGGAAGTTGTCGAATTCATGGACACTTAATAACTACCTCTTACAAGATTTTTCACTGAGAAAAATTTGAGTGTTTCATCGAACGGAACCTACTCATAAATATTCAACCTGTTATTAATCACTAAAAAAAATAGGCGGCGGCTCGAGGACCATATAGTTTAGGCAACAATAAAAAGACGCTAATGCTTTTAAACCAGTGTGCATAACGTTGCTTGTCAGCAGCACGACGTGTTTGTGTCTGTCTTTCTGTTTGTTCCTGCTAAATTCGGAAACATCTAGACCGGTTTTAATAATAAATAACTAAATTTCACATGGACGGAGAGGCGGGTCTATTATTATCCTTTCAATAGCTCAGAATCTTGAACGCACCATATTGATTGTATTATGATGTTATCAAAGATTCCAGTTCTAAAATTAGTTCGAATCTGGCTTCTAATTACATTGCCGTTTCTTTGTTACGCCGTGGGCTTGCTAATAGATACTGTTTAGTGCTCTAAAACTAATTATCACTCCGAAATACCAGCATAGCCACATTAATTTGTTAATAAAAAACTGTTGTCCCAAAACACGGACAAAGCACTTTTTAACTCGTGAGTTAATTATGCTGAGAGTTGTATATTTTATTTACCTTTTTCAGCCCATTTCTTTAATAATTAAAAGGACTACATAATACCTCTTAAGCTAATTAAATGCTTTTAGCCCCGTTTTGAATGTCTAACATTTATTTTTTTCAGTCTATGTTTATTTTCTAATGTGGCTTTTGTACAATTAATCTCGATGATGAAATGCATGTAGAACGGTCGTATTTTGGAAATGTTTTATTCATACCTAGTTGTAAATTGTTACTACTTGCAATAGTTAAATATACATAATGCTTATTTGGGTATGCTAATTTTATATACAATTACGAAAATAATAAGTAAAACAATTACAATTAAGTATCCTTTCCCCTGGTGAACTGAACTATTGATCAGGCTTACGTCTGCTATTACAGGAACTTCACGGGCTTCTTTCGTTGCAATTTTATGGTTTTTATAGAAATTGAATAAAACTTAGTAAAATATCAGTTTTGCCAGAATCCTAATGATTTTAGAACATTCAACAGCGGTTTATTGGCTTTTTTCTTCCCATCATTATTTATACCGATTTTTTGGCATCGTACATCTAATACTACCAAACCAGGCTAAATAGTTCCCGTATTTACCAAACTTGGACTTTTTAATTGCACATTAATTAAGAATGCTATTAAAAAAACGAAGTATCGTTAACTACTATAGAAAAATGACGAGTGACTTGAGACAAACAAATCAATTTATAATGTGGTTCTTTTGCCAGTTTATTAATTTAAAATTCTAATGGATTATATTACAATGTAGAGCGTATTGTGTATTAGTAGTGTTGTTAGTTTATCAAGCAATATAGCTTGTATACACTAGATGTGGCCGTGTGGGGCCGGCTTTAGAATTGTCCCACCCCTCTCCACCCATGGGAGTCGTAAGAGCCAACTGAGGGAATATCGGGGAGAGGGGGCAGCAGCACTCCTTCGAGTATTAACAACATCCACTGCGATCGCCAACTCGCCTGCCAAGCGTATCGATTACGGCACTATACCCCCAATTTGGGCTGGCCTATGTCCAGCAGTGGACGTCGAAAGGCTGATGGATGGATGGATGGGCACTAGATCAGCGAAATCCATTTTCGAATCTACATACTCGTACCATTGTTAAAATATGATATCGTTGCTAAATATTAGCAACGATATCATCCAAATAATTACAATCTACAGCACAACAAGAAGTGTGACCAAACAACTCGCTAAAACAGCGGTTTTCGGTCTATTTGACGGGCCTCGTGGTGTAGTCGGTAGTGTACCCGACTTCCGTCAGGAGGTCTTGGGTTCGATTCCCACTCAGGACAATTATTTGTGTCAGGAACACAGATATTTGTATTGCGTCTGGGTGTTTTCTATCTATTATATGTATGTATTTACAAAAAAAAAGTAGTATATGTATTATATCCGTAATCTGGTACTCATAGCACAAGCGTTAAACTTAGTTTAGGACCAGAGGACGTTGTGTGAAAAAAAAATGTCCGTGAATATTTATTACCCTCGTCATAATTATATGTAAGTATAGAAAATCCGTACCCAGCTGTGTGACGTAATAATGTTCATAATTGATGAATGACCATCATGAAAGCATCAATTCAAAATGATGTAATCCCGCAAATCTGCTGTGATGATGTCACACTAGGTGTGTGTAGACATATCAGTGCATTTAGTGAATAATCATATTGCTCCAGTTATTGCAGTTAAAGTGGCTAATGTGATATGAGCGCTTTACGAGCTATTGTGTTACACGTAGTAAGTGCATGATGACGCTTAGGAATCGTGATTAATAAATTATTATATCTTATAATATTTTTTGGAGGCATGGCCAAAATATTTGTCCATCTTTTTTGTAATCACTTTCTGTCTAAAATGTCAGATCAATCAGATTTTTTTTCTTCTATTGCTTATGGTGGCACATGGGTCACGGCCCACCTGATGATAAGTGATGGTAATAGCCGCTCACGGACTCAACAACACTCGCAACACTACCAAGCCGCTGCTCACTATTACATTCCTCAGATGGGAAAGGAATGATTCGCCTATGACCAAAACGCCGAGGTATTTCATGGTCGGTTATATGGAAGACGGTGGTACCGAGTGACTCGGGCTCGATTACAAGCGTAGGTACTTCCTCCTGCACTTGGTAGCAGTAACTAATCCTATTTAGGTGTAGTTATAGACCTCCTACGAAGGAGGTCAATAGGGTCCCCGAAAGGGTAAACTGCTGGCGGGCCGTTGAAGTAATGTCCCACAGTTCCAGTGTTCTGCAAATATAGGCGACGAGACGGCATACGACGGTTTAATTTAGTGCGCGAGGGCCCCGTATTACCCTGTTCGTTGCCCCGAGCGACTGGGTGTGCGGTTAGGTACATTTTTCCCGCCTTAACAAAATAAAAGGTGTAGTGATAGAAGGAGAATAAGGTTAACAGATAACCCACTAAATTACCGCTAAGTGTCCCTAACGACCGATGACATACACGCTCTAATTGTCCATATAGTTAGCATTGATTGCATTCCGCTGTCATGAATATGAATGAACATTCACATTGAAGTTCATTAGTAATTAATGGTCGAAGATAATTGATTTATGGAAGTGAAATGTTTCCGGTGACCTGGTTGAAGATTTTTTTGTTGGCAGTAGCAGTGGGTGGAACGAAAAAAAAATATTCAAAAAACAAACTACAATTATGTAATACGCGTCGTTATTATGTAAAAGTAAACTTAACTTTCGTAATAATTGTGTAGTAGCAAAAGCTGACATCTGTATTTTCCACGACAATATTCGTCACAGCGTACCTAGTAATAGAATTCCACCCGTGACCATGAATGCTGAAAAGTATTTGAAACCTCGGTCGTATAAAATCGAACATAAAAGTAGTTTTATTTCATACCTTTTTTTTTTGTTGATGCTGAAAAAAATGTACCTAAACACACATCCACAGCTGCGCCGCAGAAATAATCTAGCTTTTAGGTTATATCTCAAGTACTCGAGATAATAGCGGGATAAAACCTGTACCAGTTTATAACTCTGGATTGCAGAGCCCGCTTCATCAAAAACCGTTTAGTAGTTTTTGCGTGATACGCGAACTAGCAAACAGACAAAAATAAAAATGGTTTTGAACTGAAACATCCCATACAGTCTGAATTTAACTACTGGTAATTAATAAAAAAAGGACTTAATGATAATTAGAAACAATTAATAAATAATTTGTGCAACCAGAACTCTCACAGACTAAAAAAATTATAAGAACATAAAATTAAATCTAACTGGTGTTTATTGTATGGTTAAGCATGTCAAATGCTCAAATATATAAAAATAGCAAAATACCTTTACCTTTTAATTCTTTGGCGTTTACATAATACTAAATAATGATCTTAGACCAACAGAACTAACAACATAATTATTTTGTAACTATTTATTGGAAATGTTAAAACAACGCCGTCATTTTATTACAACAATGTCGCTTTTCCTTTGCACAAATATCAATAACGGTAGAACCGGTCCAATAGATCTCTCGCTGGCTATAGTGAATGCACTTGGTTGTACATCCATGTACTAAGTCAAAAATATGAATGCTAGTCGACAGCCCCGAACGTAGTTCTTGGCTATACTATACACGAAGTGTGCATGTTGTGGGTTTTCTGGAGAACACACCTAGAGTGAGTGGCCAAATTATTAGAGACACATCTATACTATAATAAAACTGTAACAGAGCTATGTCTGTACATTTAAGATATTTGAGAAAAAATGACGGCTATATAGGCGTGTCAAAACACAAACATTTTTTTTAAGATTTTTTGTCTGTTTGTCTGTATGTTTGTTCGCGAATCACGCAAAAACTACCGAACGGATTTTGATGCAACTTTTTTGTTTGATAGCTCTTGATTAGACTTAAAAACTGGTATACATTTTATCCCGCTAATATATCGGGAACCTGAGATATTACCTAAAAATTAGCTTTTGGCTGCGGCGGAGCCGCGGGCAAAGGCTAGTCTAACATATTCTTACTAAACTCACCTTTTCCAGTCATTTATCGTCCACTGTCGGGCAAGAGAGAGTCACAAGTAGATTTGTGCCTTCTGCGTTCAACAGCGAAACGTGAAAGGGCAACATTCGAATAAAAAGATAAAAATATCTACTTTGTATGTGGAATTTAGTACATGACAGTACCGTGTCATTAAAAGTCATTTAGGCCGATGTGAAAGCTACGCCAATCGCATACAATAGTGATGATATTTGGGGCTTGGAAGTATTTTCATTTTAATCTATGGCTATATAAAAAACTTCCCGCTAAGAAAATTGAAAATTTTCAAAAGTTGGGATGTTATTGGTATTACCCCGTTTTTCGAAAATCGAGTTTTCAACTGATGTTGACGTTTTGAGGTTCTAGGAAGCTTCCCTGAATGTTTCGGCGATGATGTCTGTATGTCTGTATGTATGTGTGTGTGTGTGTAGCCGTATGTAAACCTCTCAGAACTAGATCTTCAGAAATCTCAAAAAAACTACAATTTTTTTTTTAATGTATTTTTTTTGTTATAGCTTTTAAACGGGTTTACCGATCTATTCCAAAAACTAATCAGCTCTTAACGTTAAAAACCACGTCGATCGCCGTCAGTCCGGTCAAAATCGCTTGATTCGTTCGTGAGATATCGTTGTCGAAAAAAATTGAAAAAAGTGTTTTTTTTTTGTTCCAGAATTTCTATGAAATTTTAAGTCTGACCAGTTCTAGCTTTAAGAAAAGAAGAGCTCAAAAAGCTGCGTTGAATGCCGTAAACTACGAAAAAATCGGTTCATTCATTCAAAAGTTATTACGATTTGAAAATTCAACGATTAGTGTTTTATTAAATCTCTATCAGACTGACTGTTCTATGCTTTTGAGCTCGAAGAGCAGTTATCTCTTTGAGCTCGGAGAGCTCAAAATGACACGAAAATTGTACTTTTAAGCTCGAATAGCTCAAAATAAGTGCAATTTTGAGCGCTTAATTATCAAATTAGTGGGAAGTTACAGGGATGGCCTTTAGGATCAACAGTTTTCCAAATATTTTAGAATATTTTTGTCGGTCTTTTTGTTTGTTCGCACATCACGTAAAACTACTGAACAGATTTTGATGCAACTTTTTTGTTTGATAGCTCTTGATTAGACTCCACAGCTGGTTTGCGTTTATCCTGCAGCTACTATATCGGGAACTTGCGATGTAACTAAAAACTAGCTTAAAAGCTAGTCTATTTGTGTTATTGCTTTTATGAATAAGTATGGAATAACAATGTTATGTAAAATTTATTTTTTCTTAGTGGTATTTAGATATTTTTATATATATTTTTAGCATTTGACATGCTTAGCACTATATATTAAACACAAAGTGAAAAATGTGAAATCGAAAATAACAGTCACGAGCAGGATGTGAACCTACATCTCCTGGGTACCGCAGCATCTGGACGGTAAACATGTCAAATGCTAAAAATATATATAAAAATATCTAAATATTTATAGGGTTTGCGTCATTATTAGGTAAAAATCTTAATTGTAAAATTAAGTTTACCTGGTCGGAATAATGTATGAAAATACTGCCGACAGATGGCTCAGGCGTCACCCAAAGACGTTAAGTATGAATGTGTTATCGAAATTAGCAGTCAGGAGCAATTGTCACGATTGCTGAAATGGCAAAGCATCTGGACGGTATCCAGGAGATGCAGGTTCAAATCCTGCTTGTGACTGTTATTTTCGATTTCACATTTTTCACTTTGTGTTTAATGTTCTCTTAGTGGTCCTTTTTAGTAGACTAATATGGCGTATAACCTTTTTCATGTCATTTCTCTAAAACCTACCGAGATATTATAAATTAATACGTTCGTGATTTTACAGGTGTTCCCACATCCTTTACATAATAAAAACAAGGATTTATTTTTATCGTATAGTAGGTACATATAATATACAAACGAATACAAATAGCCAAACAAATTAACACGCATTTAGAGATAATTTTAATGTGTACAACAAGACGCGTGCGATGGTCGATTAAAAATAAATTACTTTAGTCACATACTGCTGTAACTACTTTAGATAAAAAACTGTTCGAAATGTCTGTCAGGAATGTGATTGTAAAGGTGACTCATAGACGGACTGATGTGTTAACTTTGTAAGTTTGTTCTCTATATTTCGTAGTATGTTAGTTACTTTAGTAAACTTTGATTATACGTCTGTAATAGTATCTTAATTTTTGTAGTCGTAATCTTAACAAAACAAGATAGCCACTCCTCATGAACGCGATAATAAGTAGAGACTTAACTGTGGGCCTTGCCAAGTTACATTCTATGATCCCTACAGCTATAGAAAACTATTAAAATGTATGGGAACTTACTATCTCTATAGAATCGTGTACCGGCCATGAAGCACATCCGTGTGTTTTGGTTGTAGAGGAGGAGCCGTTTATTCTTTTATTTCATATCTGTGAAGTGAAATGGTGAGCAGCGGCTTGACAATACTCTCGGTATAGTTTGAGTCCATGAGAGACGGGTTACCATTTACCATCAAGTGGGCCGTGGCTCGTCTGCCACCATACGCAATAAAAAGAATATGTTCCCAGCGGTTTCTATGTATAATTCAGGTATTATAATCTATCTTTATATATATATAATTCTTCTGTACGTGTGTATGTCACTGAACTCCTAAACGGCTGGACCGATCGTGACGAATTTTTAGCTGCTGTTAGCGTGGCGACGCTTTTATTTTACTTGCCCCGTTCAAATCATGAAAGTTAAATTTGACACACTTCCCGGTTTCCGATTAAGCTGAAATTTTTTTTTTCATAGGAACTCCGTGTTTAAACGACATAACTCCATTGGGATTGGGCTCTTATGATTCGTCTTGACGAATACTTTGACTCTAGATGGTATCCAAGGTCTGATGATGGAGCTGGAAGGTGGCCACAGTAACTCTATAATGAAACAACGCAACCCTATCGAGTTTATACTAGTTTGATTCGTTTTGAGCAGTACTTCGTCAAGTTATGCACATTTTATTTCTACAAAATAATTTCGATGTTTCACATCTGGTAGACGTCCCCACGGCTTCTAGTTATTATTTTTTTGTGTGTTTGTATAAGTACCGGGATGGTTTAGATTCACATTTGGACCCGGTAGGTGGCGCCACGATAGGATTTCAGGATTTTTTTCTTCAATTTATTTGTGTATGTTTGAGTCCGGGATGGTTTAGATTCACATTTGGACCCGGTAGATGGCGCCACGATAGTATTTCGGAAAAATAAATATGGCGGTACGAAGTTCGCCTGGTCAGCTAGTCTATCTATACTATTATTTATAAAACTGTAACAGAGCTGTGTCTGTACATTTAAGATATTTGAGAAAAAAATACTGTAATAGGCTATATAGGCGTGTCTAACACAAAACAATTTTTTTAAAATTTTTGTCTGTTACGCTGTTTGTTTGTTCGCGCATCACACAAATCTACTGAACGGATTTGGATGCTACTTTTTTTATTTGAAAGGCCTTAATTTGACTTCAAAACTGGTAGACATTTTATCCCGCTACTATATCGGGAACCTGAGATATAACCGAAAAACTAGCTTTTGGCTGTGGCGAAGCCGCTGGCAAAGGCTAGTACTATTATAAAGCTGTAACAGAGCTGTGTCTGAACATTTTAAGATATTTGAGAAAAAATTACTGTATCAGGCTATATAAGCGTGTTTAAACACAAACAAATTTTTTTAGATTTATTGACTGTTTGTCTGTTTGTTTGTTCGCGCATCACGCAAAAACTATTGAACGGATTTTGACATTTTTTTTATTTATTTAATTTTAGTCTAATCAAAGGCGTAAAAACTGGTATACATTGTATACCACTACTATATCGGTAACCTGAGATGTGACCTAAAAACTAGCTTTTGGCTGCGGCGTAGCCGCGGGCAAAGTCTAGTAAAAAAATCAAGTTGTATAGTGAGACCCTAAGAGCTTTATTTTAGTCGTTTAGTTCGTCTTCTTCTATATATCTATACAAATAAATAAAATTGAAATGTTTGTTTAATGTCTAATAACATTTTTTCCCCAAATGCATATGAACGTAGTTATATACGTTATCTATAACAAAATACCAGTGTTTAAAGATTTTGTTTGTCTGTCTATATGTCTGGCTGTTTTTTCCGGCTATACTCCAAAATGGCTTGTTCGGTTTGAATGGGACTCACTGGCAGATAGCTGATGTTATAAAGAGTAACTCTTAAACTTTTATTTTAAAATAATTAATGTTTCGTACCAATGAAAGGAAATAACTAAATTCTTGCCAATTGTATATGCAAAACCACTGCTTAATTTTATGGTGATACACTATCTGTTATCACCATAACATTTTGCAGGCATATTACTTTTGTGATTATAAGCAAGCGTTAGGTAATTTAATTATTGCATTTTGTGAAAGTCAATATAATAGGGAGATCATCGGAAAAATTGCTTTCAGTAAGCAAACCTTTATTATAAAATGTTCTAAGTGAAAGACATATTGAAAGTAACCATAACTTTATTGTTATGTATGACCCGAAAGTTTTGTAACTTTCTAAGTTTTTATCTCGGTGCACGGAGCCAACATTAATTTTAAACCAAAATGTAATCTAAAACCGTATCACACCTTGTTTTAAAGTTAATAATGTTATATATTTTACTCGCCAAGGCCATATCTTACTATGTAAACTATGTCAAGGCCGTCACGCCATCGTTATTGGTGTCCGCCGTAACGTCTCCCGTCTTCCGGTAACTGTTGCATGACCACCTAAAATGTACAGACAGCTCTGTTACAGCTTTTTAATAGTAACAGTATAGATACTATAGATTATAGCTGCATGTGCGTTCACTCTAAAATTTGTATAGAAAATATATCGTAATATATATATGCCTTGCTATTAAACACAAAGTGAAAAATGTGAAAATCGAAAATAACAGTCACGAGCAGGATTCGAACCTGCATCTCCTGGATACCGTCCAGATGCTTTTCCAATTCAAATTTTTGCTTAGGCAAAGCATCTGGACGGTATCCAGGAGATGCAGGTTCGAATCCTGCTCGTGACTGTTATTTTAGATTTTCACATTTTTCACTTTGTGTTTAATGTATGTTGCTAAGCATGTCAAATGCTAAAAATATATATAAAAATATCTAAATATTTATAGGGTTTGCGTCATTATTAGGTAAAGTCTTAATTGTAAAATTAAGTTTACCTGGTCGGTAATACTTCCGACAGATGGTGCAGGCGTCACCCAAAGACGTTAAGTATGAATGTGTTATCGAAATTAGCAGTCAGGAGCAAGGGTCACGATTGCTGAATTGGCACAGCATCTGGACGGTATCCAGGAGATGCAGGTTCGAATCCTGCTCGTGACTTATTTTCGATTTTCACATTTCGCTTTGTGTTTAATGTATGTTGCTAAGCATGTCAAATGCTAAAAATATATATAAAAATATCTAAATATGCCTTGCTATGATATATAATAATATAAATTATAACTAAAAATAACAGTCAGGAGCAGGATCCTGCTCCTGACTGTTATTTTCGATTTCACATTTTTCACTTTGTGTTTAATGTATAGTGTTAAGCATGTCAAATGCTAAAAATATATATAAAAATATCTAAATATGGATCATGGTAATTAGGAGTTGGAAAAGGGGCACTTGTTGAACCAATTTCAGTTTGTGTTGAGATTTTGCCGTTTACTTATACAACGTAGCCACAATTTAACCCAAATCGTTGTTCGATGTTTAAAAATAAATTTATTTGCATTTTCCAGTCATCACACAAAGTATATAAATAATAATAAAATTATGAGTCAGCGTGGCGTTTACTCTGACGTCAGACTATGGACAAGCTAGACATAATACAGTGTCATTGTCAATTTCCTTGCAACAGTCCTATTCTATCACTCGATTGCTTGCTAATTCGAGTTCACGAACGATATACTATAGTGTAGTTAGTCACTAGGTACCTATTTGTTATCTCCAAGCATGTTCTCTGCTCAAAGCATTATAATTATCTAGTTTATCTTTACATTCACCTATTACTTACATGATGTCAAAATATTACTGTAATTCTCTTATTATATTACCTATTTCTTTTTATACACTCGCACGACTGTGTCGAAGGAGTAAGCGGAAGTGTACTGTGTATAACTCACCCCCTTTCATTTATGTAACTTAGTCCCCCATGTAGATTATTGCGGTCTACCGTCCAGATCAGGCTTCCTCTATAAACTTTATAACGGAAACACTTTATGCTCTACACAAGATTTGAACTCCCTATTCTAGTATGCCATTAAACCAACGAGACAGTAAAGCAAATGTGATCATGGATTCAGAGTCCTGAACTTAGAGATAAATTTGTTTGTCCACAGACGGTCCAGCACGGCTTCCCTCACAGAGCGTCTGCGCTAGCGTGGGACCCGCTACTCAGGGTGTTCGCACTCGGCACAGCCACAGGTGCCCTCAAGGTCTACGGCAGACCGGGCGTCGAACTTTACGGACAACACACCAACTCTGACAGCAGCGTTACACAGATACACTTTATACATGGTAAGTAAATCGGAATCACATTGCAAAATTAATTACTCAGCTGTCTATTCATTAATTTTATGTCCTCAAGATGAAGTGGTGAGCAGCGGCTTAACGGTATTCTTAGTATTGTTGAGTCAATGAGCAGCAGGGTGGTGGAGCAAGTCAAATGCTAGAAAATATAGATCAAAAAAATTTAATTCGATCTAAAAAATAGTCGTTTTCTTGAACTTTTCGCATTAATTGATCATTTGAATCGATACGTGTTATGGTCATTCCTGAATTAACTTTCACCGGGTAAATGGCCTTTTTGTTATTAACATTCGGAACGGTGTATAGTTTATTACTTAAACAGATTTTTTCTGGACTGCTGACTAGCTAGTGTATACTCGAGTTTACGGTGACACCGAGTCCAAACACACTCGTCTTAACCTTACTATCCTTATTTATCCCCAATGTGAAAAACTGAGTTTCTTACGACTTAACCGATAAATATGAAATTTTGCATGCGTATTGTACGGAAGCCAGAAAAGGACCACAAGCTTTTTATTCCGGAAAACGGTTCCTATGGAAGGAGGTTTCTCGTTTAAAAATAACGAATGTGCCGTAGAGTAACTGTATATTACAGGTTTGTGCAATAAACATTTCTAGATTCTGTACGCGTGGACCTCGGAATATAAATACGTCACTAAGGCGCATTAGTTATCTTTACCTATGTAAAAATAGCTATACCACGAGAACTACATATTCGTTTTTCCGAGATGAAAAGTAGCCTATGTCCTTTTCTGGGATCTTAGGCTACATGTATGCAAAATTTCATGATTTATGGTGATTGGTTCAGTAGTTACGGCGTGAAACAAACAAACTCACTCGCATTTATAATATAAGTATTTCCTCTTTATACGTTCTACTGTCGCGTTATTAGACCTAGCGTTTTTTAACTTCCCGCTAAGAAAATTGAAAATTTTCAAAAGTTGGGAAGTTATTGGTATTTCCCCGTTTTTTGAAAATCGAGTTTTCAACGGATGTTGACGTTTTGAGGTTCTAGGAAGCTTCCCCGAATGTTTCCGCGATGATGTCTGTATGTATGTGTGTGTGTGTGGCCGTATGTAAACCTCTCATAAGTTTTGAACGGCTTGACCAAACTTAGATTTTAAATACAATTAGGACCGATTCGAACCGCTAATCCTGAGAAATCTCAAAAAAAAATACAATCTTTTTTGGAAATGTGTTTTTTTTAGAATAACTTTCTTTCTTTTTTTCGTTCTTTGGGCTCAAAAGTCTTTTTTGAGCTCTTCGAGCTCGAGTAATAAGTGCAATTTTGAGCGCTTAAGTATCAAATTAGCGGGAAGTTGCAGGGATGGCCTTTAGGGTCAACCGTTTTCCAGATTTATTATTATTTTTTTTAAGTGTAATGCTGTGGATCTAAGGCTTACACCCTATTATTCTTTATTGTATATTTTAGATATTATTTCACTTCTCATGAACAGATATAATACTAATATATACATAATACTAAATTAACATTCTTCTACTAATAGTTTATAAAGAAGTTCTGAAAAAAAAACTTCAATACGAGTATATTTATGATATTGGTTTATTAGGCTTAAATGTACACTATTAGATCAAATGTAAAATATTATTATGTTTAATAAAGAAAAAGATACATATTAATAAATAACATATTAGACCTAGTCATCACTTCCAGTCTCAATAATTAAACAAAATGTTAGAAATAATTACCAGTAGACGTAATTACACTAAGTCTGAAACAAATAGGTAATATTTTATTTATAGAACTATCAAAGAAGCACAATTACTCATCAACATAGGCATGTTCACAGAAAATAAATTAATTTTATTACGTTCTTACCTCTTTGGTTTCTAGAATACCTGTAGGTAGTAGGCACAAACACCTAGAGCACTTCTTTGGTTTCTAGAATACCTGTAGGTAGTAGGTACAAAAACCTAGAGCACTTCTTTGGTTTCTAGAATACCTGTAGGTAGTACGTACAAACACCTAGAGCACTTCTTTGGTTTCTAGAATACCTGTAGGTAGTACGTACAAACACCTAGAGCACTTCTTTGTTTTCTAGAATACCTGTAGGTAGTAGGTACAAACACCTAGAGCACTTCTTTTGTTTCTAGAATACCTGTAGGACAAACACCTAGAGCACTTTGGTTTCTAGAATACCTGTAGTTAGTACGTACAAACACCTAGAGCACTTCTTTGGTTTCTAGAATACCTGTAGGTAGTACGTACAAACACCTAGAGCACTTCTTTGTTTTCTAGAATACCTGTAGGTAGTAGGCACAAACACCTAGAGCACTTCTTTTGTTTCTAGAATACCTGTAGGACAAACACCTAGAGCACTTTGGTTTCTAGAATACCTGTAGTTAGTACGTACAAACACCTAGAGCACTTCTTTGGTTTCTAGAATACCTGTAGGTAGTACGTACAAACACCTAGAGCACTTCTTTGTTTTCTAGAATACCTGTAGGTAGTAGGCACAAACACCTAGAGCACTTCTTTGGTTTCTAGAATACCTGTAGGTAGTAGGTACAAATACCTAGAACACCATTAGTGCGAGTTTGCTGACGCCATCGCCACGTAAGGGTTTATAAAACGTTTAGTCATGAAGTTACTCTGATAGATAAGGGATAATTATGGATATTATTCACCTGCCATGATCGGTGTTAGCGAGTGGCATATTTTGATTCGCAGACAAATACCAGAGTCAAACTAATGTTATGTAATGAAGTTTGCACTATGAGGGCAGAGTTGACAATTAAAACTGTATTAATATTATCAGACTCAAAAAGTGTCCTACAACATCTGCTTAGGTGTGTCTCTGTGTATGCCGATATCATACAATGCACTCACATTCATTTATACTTAATGACAAATTAAACATGTTAACATTAAGATTCAATAGATCACTCATGTAGGTATTTTTGGAAATGAGATTAGAATGTATCTCACTAAATCGTATTGACATCGCATCGTATCATTGTTTGTTTGACAGATCACCGTAATTGACCGAGGGATTATTGCGACATCACGCGTTGGTTACTCTACCAAGCACAAGCGAGATGATACGATGTCGATACGACTTAGTGAGTTACATTTTACGGGCCCAGGGGGGTTAGAAGGAATCTTATATCTCACAATCGACATCGTATCGACTTGCTTGTGATTGGTAGAGAACCCGACGCGTGATGTCGCAATAATCCGTTGGCCAATCACGGTGTTCTCTCAACCAATCACAATGATCACGATACGATCGACTTTTGAGATATGAGATTCCGCCTAACCCCCCAAGATAATGATGTAGATTAAGAGATCAGAATTCTGCATTAGTTTGTGGATGAATAACTTTAAAGTAGTGTCGGCAGATAAAGGTCAAGGGAAATTAAAAAAAAGTCTGTGTCGTCATCCTGATCAAAATATATGTACTTATTCCAATTTATGTGTGTAAAAGACGCAGATCTCTGGAGAATTATTGGCCACAACTAAATTTATCTTAACTGCTTGCTTGATTCATACTAAAAATAGTTCGTCTATACGACGATCATCCATTAGCGTACTTAAAATAGTTCGTCGTATAAATCATCAATAACTTGGGTTATTTTAGTACTTGACAAACCTTTTTATGTTAGTCATAATGACTTCCTTCTGGTTTTGTTTTTAGAAATAACATAATTGCATGTAAATGCGTTCCGATAGATGGCGTTGGTCGTTAAAACAAATGTGATGAGGAAATTGGGTATGATCGCAAGGTAGTACAGTAGCTTAGTGGTTTAGAGCACTTCCCCTGATAGGAAGGGACGCAGGTTCTATTCCCGCTCGTACTAAAAGTTCTCTTTTTCCTCATTCACAAATAATCATTTGTAGAGTACAAGGTAAAGTAGCTGAGCATGTCATTAAAAATATAGATCAAAATAATTATTATGACATGCTAAAGACTTAAAAGTAGTAAATAATGGTAGAGCCTTGCTTATCCGAGCATGAATGGGCCGGCTCGATCAGGGACGTACCACCCTCTCACAAAAGATCAGTAGTTACTGCTTCCGTTGTGATTCGTATGGTGAGTGAGAGCGTCGGAGACCCAAACCCCCTCCCTATTTCCCCCTTATTATCCTTAGTATCCTATCCAACCTCTCCTTATCCGACTTAGGAGATAACGACGTGCGGGTGTTGCCTCAGTGTTGGTGTTGCTAGCGTCGATAGGCTACGGTAACCGCTTGGCATCAGGTGGGCTGTGTGCTTATTTGCCAAAATTTAAATTTATAAATGTAGTGACAATAGTTTGAAACACCTGTAACTTGGTACATTACTAATACTTACGTACTACTTTACATTTTAAATAATTGAACTAAACATATTGTTTTACCATTTTTTAGGCACAGGGCGTCTAGTATCGCTAACGGATGACAACAGTCTACACTTATGGGAGATAAACGAAAAATCATTGGTGGAGTTGAAAACGTACATATTCGAAGGAAAGAACAAAAAGATATCGGCACTATGCATCGAATCCTCCGGCAAAAACTTGCTGATCGGCACGGAAGGTGGAAATATATATAATTTGGACCTTAACACGTTCACAGTCACCGAGGATGTGATATATCAGGATGTTGTTATGCAAAAGTGAGTCAACTTTACTTTTCTTGGTTCCATACAAACTCAAAGTCTACTGACCCGCTTTAGAATAATCTCTTTATCTTACTCACAGTTTTGAATGTGTTTTTTAACACTATTGGGCACAGGTGTCCCCTTAGAGAGGTAGACGTTGGTCCGGTGCGGGCCGGTAGACTTCTAGAGAAAAAAAAAAGAAAATCTCAGGCTTGCAGATTTCCTCATGATTTCTTTGTTAATTGTTTTATTACTGTTGTATTGACGTTTACATGGTTTATAACATGAGTGAACCTGGACTCTGAGGAAACATTGGTTGTTTTGTTTGTATTTACCACAAATATTCGAATTTTTGTTAGCTATATCATCACAAATATATATATATATATATATATATATATGTGTCAAGCTACATGATAAAGTAGGTAAATGTGAGTTGAAAGAATGGGTTTATACGTGAGAAATATCCAAAACTATGTACTATTATGTATATTGTTTTTTCTGTTTTATAGAACTGATGCACATTATTACTCACTCAAAGATTATTGTACTAAACAGAAATTTTATTTTATATTACCACACTAACATAAACGGAAGTTATATATAATAAATCATTTGTTATTTATTACACTACTACTATGTTGCTACAAAGCCTTATATTCACTAGAACATTAATATTTACTAAATTCGTATACATTGCTTGTGTTACATATACAAACTATTTAGCTAAAACAACTGGCTGTATACATAAACAATGTTTTGAGTAATCACTTTAATCACTTACAATGTAAGTCACATCCTAAATTTGTTTACGTATATAGTATGTAGGTGCTTTAGTGGTAGAAAGTAATAGATGAAAAATGTTGACGCTATACATTTTAATATAGTAATGCCGTTATTAAAAACTTATAGTGGACCTGGAAGTACAATGTTAATTGCTTTTAATTCAACACTAAAACACCTTTGCCCATTTATTATAAACGAAAAACTAATTTCTTCAAAAAAACCTTTTATTATTTACTTATAGATAGCAAGTATGTAGATGCAAACTCAAGTCAAACAATTTAATTGACTTTGAATCCTAAAATTAGTAAGATTTTATGAAATCACTAACTGCGACTTCGTCCGCGTGGAATATAGTTATTTTTCAGTGAAAGGTCCCATCCAAATCGGTCCAGCCGTCCCGGAAATTGGCTGAAATAAACAGAAACACGGACAAAATCTATAAAAATTGGTATTTTCTTATAGGGGTAGTAGGGGGAGTATACTGTCATATGCATATAATAAAATTTTATTACTTAGACATTACAAACAGACAGTCTTATTTATTTACATAGATATAATAGTTATTTTAATTTCGCTGGTAGAATCTAGTATATTATAAAGCATTAACGCCATATTTTAATCAAATTATAATAAAAATAAACATTTTATTTCAGTTGTCCAGAAGATTTCAAAGTGAATCCAGGTGCGGTGGAAGCGATATGCGAGCACCCCAAAGTGCCGAGTCGATTGCTAGTCGGTTACAACCGCGGTCTCGTGGTGTTATGGGACCGGGTCTCGTCGACGCCAACACACACCTTCGCCTCTAACCAACAGCTGGAGAGCTTATGCTGGAATGATGATGGTAGGTTTAGTAATGGTTACAGATTAATAAGCAATCTTATTGTCTGCAAGAGCGACGAGTCTATGTCTAGGAACCGAACGGAACCCCAATGTTATAGTTTCCATTTATATGGGAGATGTTTGAGAAAACAAAATATTTTCTCTGAACTTGGTTGTAAACTTAATGTATATAATTATGTACGTGTGTTTGTAACCTAACTCCACCTAAACGGCTGCAGCGATTTCGATGATTTTTTTTGTGTATATTTCAAAGAGTTGCTGGATAGTTTGAAAACA
This sequence comes from Leucoma salicis, assembly GCA_948253155.1. Lineage (NCBI taxonomy): Eukaryota > Metazoa > Arthropoda > Insecta > Lepidoptera > Erebidae > Leucoma > Leucoma salicis. Next base: position 5,706,556 of record OX411812.1, read on the forward strand.
AGTTTGACCCGGTAGGTGGCGCTGCTGTCAGTATGTCAAATTGGATTTGCTGTACAAGTGACAACATTACATAATTTTGAGCGGTACTTTTCATTACCTAGCTAGAAAAAAATAGAAAATTATTTTTATTTTCATGAAAAACTCCATTTTTCGTGCAATAAATACATTTAAATTGTTTATTAAATAAAATTTTCCGAGCAGGACTTCTGCCTCTGAAAGCTGCAAAATTTGTTTGACCGTAACTGTTAACTTTTTCTTTCGCTAATGGTGACAAGCAAGCGGCTGGCAAAAAGCAAGAGGTCATCAATCATAGATTTAGCAACACCAAGAGCACAATAAGGCCGTTGCTTAGATACAAGATACAATAGTATACCACATAAGAACAAATTTGAAGGTTTTGTTTTTCTAAATGTCCAAATTCCCTTTCCAGGAGAACACTTCACGTCATCGCACAATGACGGTTCGTACGTGACGTGGGAGGTGGCCGGTGCCTCCAGCGACCGTCCGCTCAAGGAACCCATCACCCCGTACGGACCTTACCCCTGCAAAGCGATCTCCAAGATACTCAACAGGACTAGTGTGGATGGCGATGAGATTACTATTTATGCTGGTACGTGATTTTTTTTTTTCCCGAACTAAGCTTAACGCTTGTGCTATAGGTACCAAATTGCGGATATAATACATAATATTACCTTATTTTTTGTAAATGCATACATATAGATAGGAAACACCCAGATGCAGTACAAATAAAAAAATAAATGAGCCATCACGGGACGTCTCGCAGATGCGATAACATCGATTTTCTTTCTTTTTAAAAATTTTAATAAATAAATATTCACGGACATTTTTCACACAACGCCCTCTGGTCCCAAACTAAGCTTAACGTTTGTGCTATGAGTACTAGATTGCGTATATAATGCATATATTACTTTTTTTTTTGTAAAATACATATAATAGATGGAAAACACCCAGACGCAGTACAAATATCTGTGTTCATCACACAAATAATTGTCCTGAGTGGGAATCGAACCCATGACCTCGTGCACGGAAGTCGGTTACACTACTGACCACGCCACGGGGCCCCTCTACCACAGAATAGTTACTAGTCCTACGGACAGAAACGTCACTTCCATTAAAACTTGTCCAAAGTCTCTCTATGCCTACAAAATCTTAATAATAATACTAATTGTTCATAACGAGAAGAAATATACCTTATGTAGTTACCAGTACCAGTACCAGTTACCAGAAATACAGTTGAGATTGTTTTGCCCGCCGCATGATCCTCGGGCAACCGCGTCATTCAACGAATGCGCTAGGGTTGCGCCTTTGATGATTTTACTACATCACGCTATCTCCCTTGCGGGGTAGGCAGAGAGAACAGTGACAAAAGGCTCTGTTCTTGTATACATCTCTCGCTTCCTCAACATTCATAATTCTCTTCATACACTCTCCAGTTTCCGCTCGCCGGTTTCGGAGACTCCTGACTCCACCGACAGCAGCAAAGCTGTCGTTTATAAAACTTGAAAATTTATTTTTCTAGTAGATTCTATTTGATTACTTTTTATATCACTTTAAATATTATTTTCAAGTCGGATTATTTTTTTATACATTGTTTTTTTTTTTGTTGATCATATGCGTAAGAGTTTTAGCGCTGAATTTTCGGTTATTAAATTTTATTGTCGAAATACCCTAAATCGCGCAAATAATTTTATTTTAATAAATACTACAAGCGCGAGCGCTTAGGCGCGCATGCGACAGTCTTGTGTCCGTTGTACCGTGGTCGGTACGCGAAGCGGTATGCATTTAACTCGGGGCCTTGAGCGAGTGATGTATGCCTGCCTCTACTAAAAAAATATCACGTATAATCACATAAATTATTATACGGTCCCATAGAATCAATTCTTTGTCACGAAAAATCCTCACGCGTATGTGCTAACCAAAGGCGAGTGTGTATTTAAACGTAATGTTCTCATTACAGGTGGTATGCCGCGAGCTTCTTATTCGGATAAGTACACAGTCACAGTACAACAAGGAGAAAAACATGTCGCGTTCGATTTCACTAGTCGCGTAAGTACAAAATAGTCATAAAAGTTAAAGGGGTACGCCCAGTATTCTCGCAGTCTTTGGCTTATGGTGTAGATAAGAAGGAGTTCCCAAAGTGTGGGTCGCGAGCGAATATTGAGTGGGCCCTGAAACATAAGATAAGATAACAGATAACCCGACCGATAGGGCTAACTGCTGGACGGCCACTGAGTGGCCCCGCCGTTTCCCATTGAAATGACAGTCGTTGTATGTAGGTACTTAAGTATTAAAAAAATATATTTGGGTGATCATAGTCCGGAGCGTGCTCGTCGCGATCCCTGCCAGCCTGTAATCCACAGGCTGCAATCCGGCTCGAATACGTACCGCAGTGCGGGTTAGGGCGTGCCCCAGAGGCGACGCGTACCGACCCGCCCCCGTCGGTACGAACAACGGCAGATGCGGCGATGGGGGCCGCCACCCATCACGCCTTGCCCAGCTTGGCGAGTCGAGGGGAACAGACTGTCGAGTAGGCACGTGGAATGTAAGAGGTGGTGTGGAAGGTAAGTTACACAAGCTGGTAACCGTCATGTCGGACAGACGGCTTGATGTGCTCTGTGTAACAGAGACCAAGCGAAAGGGTAGCGACGCCTGTGATCTTCCTGGTGGCGGGTTATCTCTGTGGTCTGGTGTACCGCAGAGCGATCGGGCCAGTATGGGAGTGGGGGTGTTGCTGTCCGCTCGTTTGGCCTCAGGTATGAAAGACTACGGAATGTTTGATCCCAGACTTCTGTGGGTCCGAATAAAACTAGGTGTCACCAGGGTCTTCATGGTCGCAGCTTATGCTTCCGTAGGCATCGGATCTAGAGAAGTTCTGGGATAATGTTAGGGAAGTTCTGGATTTGGCAGAAGCTAGTGAACGCGTGATTGTATGCGGAGACTTGAATGGATGGGTTGGGACCAAGCGCCTAGACTTGGAGTACGTGCTTGGTTCATTTGGTGATAAGAGAGTGAATGATGCAGGTAGGCGCATTGCGGATGTATGTTTGGAGAGAAACCTTATTGTGTCAAACACATTTTTTCAACATAAGGACATCCATGTGTATACATGGAGAAGGAATGAACAGAGAAGTATGATAGATTTAATTTTGGTAGACAGTCGCCTCCGAAGTAAAATTCTGGATACAAGAGCCTACAGGGGTCCCACTGTCGACACGGACCACTATCTCGTTATTGCGAGATTTAGTGGTCTGTTCAGAAAGTGAAGACACTGGCGAGAGCGTGTCCACTTCGGAGGGCTTGAAAGAATAAAGATTGAAAGTTGCAAGAAGAGAGTGTAAGAGCAAAGTATGTAGAGGGTGTCCGTGAACGGCTGACTGGCAAGTCAGCCGGGATCTGACATAGAAGAATGCTGGAGAGTATTGAAAGATAGTATAGTAGATGCAGCGAAAGAAGTATGTGGATGCTCAAAGAAGCATAGGAAAGTGAAAGGTGATGCATGGTGGGATACGGAAGTAGCAGCTTCCGTAGACCAAAAGAAGAAAGCGTGGCTGGACTATGTATCTTCTTTGAACCTGAGTGCAAGTATGAAAGAACAGAAGAAAGAAATATACCGGCAACGTAAGAATGACACCAAAGCTTTAGTGGAAGAGAAGCGTGATAGAGCAAATATGATTGCAGAAGAAATGCTGACCAAAAACTTCGAGAGCAACACCAAACTTTTTTGGAGGGAGGTGAAGAAATCTCGGAGAGGTTGGTCAGCTTTCAGAGTGAATAAAATAAGGTCTAAAGGTGGAGACATTCTTATGCAGTCCAACTACATGGACTGCAGAGCTTGTGCGCGGCTGGATGATGGAATGTCACCCTGGTTTCATGTCAATATCGGCGTTAAACAGGGCTGCGTTCTATCAGCCAGGCTGTTTATCATATATCTGGATAAATGTCTACAAAGGTTGAATGAAATGAATGTGGGAGTTCAGATGGGCGACTCAGTGGTTAACTCGCTTCTATATGAAGACGATGCGTTCTTATTAGCGCAGTCTGCGACTGACCTGCAAACCCTAGTCGACGTAATGGCAGAAGATTGTAAGAAAAGGGGCCTACGTGTGAATGTAAGCAAAACCAAAGTAATGGTTTTTGAAAGAGAATAAGCCAGAACAGATGTTAGAGTAGCAATAGGAAATGGTGTTTTAGAACAAGTGGATGAATTTGTATATCTTGGATGTGGATTCAGTCGGGATGGAAGGTACACCACTGATGTAGAAAGAAGAGTGAATGCGGGAAATAGAGGAACGGAGCATTGGGACAACTTCTCGGCAGCCACCACCTCAGCCAGAAGGCACGTGTCGCAATACACAACGCAGTGCTTGTTCCAACGTTATTATATGGACGCGAGAATTGGGTATGTAAAAAGGAGCATGAGAATAAAATCAATGCGGTCGAAATGCGATCTCTGCGGAGAATCTGTCGAGTGAGGCTGACTGACCGCATTCGTAACAATGACCTAATAAGAGTGCGAGTAGGTATGAAAGAGAGTATTGGTGTAAAGATGCGAAAGGGAATGCTCCGATGGTTTGGACATGTGGAAAGAATGCCGGACGAGCGACTGGCTAAGAAGATATACAATGCAAAAGTGGAAGGATGTAAGTACAGGGGGAGACCGAGACTTACCAACCTTTTTTTTTTTGTTAAGGCGGGAAATATGTTCCTAACCGCACACCCCGTCGTTCGGGGCAACGAACAGGGTAGTGTGGGGCCTGCACCCACTAAAGAAACCCGCCGTGTGTGCCGTCTCTTCGCCTTTATTGGCGAGCCACTGGAACTATGTTACATTCCTTCGGTGGTCCGCCAGCGGCTTACCCTTTCGGGTACCCTCTACTGAGCGACGCATCCGCACACGGAGCGTCGCACCTTCGCGGGAGGCCTTGCGGGTGGCGGACGTTCCCCGGTCCATCCACCCGCAGCCTCAGCTAGGGCGGCATGAGCCGCAAGTACCTGCGCCTGCGCCGCCCCGGTCGCTGGCGGCGGTTTGGGTCTGCGGAAGAATCCTCCTCCCTGGCTCTCTCCGCCGCTTCCTTCCGCGAGATAACCTCCTCGCAGAAAGCAGCGACCGCGGCCCAATTTCTGTCGCTACCAAGCATCGCTCTGACGATGCTCGGCAGCGAGAGGTCCCCCCCTATTTCCGCGACGAGTTCACGGCGCTGCTCGGCCCAAGCCGGGCATGACTCGAGCGTGTGCCGCGCCGTGTCCTCGTCACAGCCGCAGTGATGGCAGCCCGGAGTCGCTTCCCTCCTTGCGACTATGTGCAGGTATCTGCCGAAGCAACCGTGCCTCGACAGCACCTGCACCAGTCGGAAAGTAAGGACTCCGTGCCGTCGCCCCGCCCACTCCTCCAGCCCACTCCTCCAGCACCGGCTGGAGCGCCCCTACGGTCCGGCCCGGGGCGCCTCCAACCGCGCCCTCCACCTGGCCATGGTAGCTCGGTGGGCGTCGCCCTGCCACCTGCCCACCTCCATGGGTAAGGGGCGTCCGCCCCCCTCCCGCTCTTGCGACGCCCGCCGATACACCTCGGCGAGCACCTCCGCCTCCAAGTCCCACGATTCCGGCCAACGCGCAGGCCGCCTCCGTCGACACCGTGCGGTATCCGCGTATGACCCTGGACGCAACGACTCTCTCGCGTGCTAGGGCGGACGCTGCGCCGACTAGCCTCGGGGACAGTTGGCGGAAGTGCTCACGAAAGCGCCACCGCCCGTCCAGCACCAGGCCCAGATACTTAATCTGGGCCTGCACCCTAATCTGGACCCCGTCCACTGTGATCGAGGCGCCAGCAGGTGGCTGACGTCGGGGCCCATGGAAAAGTAGGGCCTCCGACTTGTCCAGGGCCACCCTAAGCCCCAGCGCCCCGATACTCCTAACCACCTCCGAGGTCCCTAATGTGGCCAGGAACGCCGCTTCCTCGAAGCTTCCAACCTGGGCCACGACCAGCGTGTCATCCGCATAGCAGATGACCGCCTGCTCGGGGGGGAGCTGACAGCGCAACACCCAGTCGTAACCGATGTCCCACAGGAGTGGCCCCAGGACCGAACCCTGTGGGACACCGCACGACATGGGTCTCCTCACAACGTCCCCTATGCGGCTCTCATAGACGACGCTGCGGCCCTCTAGATAGTCCGCCACCAGCCGCCTCAGGTATACAGGGAGACTTACCTACCTAGACCAAATTGGTCATGTATTGAAGGAAGGTGGAGTCAGGAGTCTCCGAAACCGGCGAGCGTGTATGAAGAGAGTTATGAATGTTGAGGAAGCGAGAGATGTATGCAAGAATAGAGCCTCTTGGCACTCTGTTCTCTCTGCCTACCCCGCAAGGAAAATGGCGTGATGATAAGTTAAGTTATTCTAAATTAGTTCTGTTTCTTATTTGAACAGTACTTTGCCCATATTGGTGATGCTTAAATTTCCATTGCTTATGAGCTAACTAAAATTACTAAATTACAATATAAATATGTTGTCGGTTATGATAATGTCAAATGAAAAAGTACGCACTTTGAAACAAACTCTCAGTTAGTCCACATCGTGAGGCTCCGTGTCTGCGAATATTTTCTTATACTGAGCACAGAGACTAGGGAATCTGAGCGTTACCAATATTTTATGTCCCCTTTTTAAGACGGCCAAGAGGTGGGTCCCGAATTTGGTAGTTTTTGTTAGGTGAGTTGGAGCCCAATCAAGTTTGGTGTAGGTTGTATTCATAGGAACATTGATATTCTCTTGGAAGTTTGTAGTAATTTTAGTTATATTTACATTAATAGTGCGAAATTTGTTGTACATTATACTTTCTGATATTTACGCGAATTTTGAAATAAAATTACGTTTACGGATTCTATCGCGTTTACTTGATTTTATACTATCCCGACGTTTCGAATACTTTACAGCATTCATGATCACGGGTGGACTTATATGATAGACATCCAAGGCTGATATGTTGGTGGTGGTATGGTTGTTGTACATTGATAAATTATAGCTTGGAGATAGAATATTTGTACTCTGATTAGGGATTCCTCTGGGATATGGGATAATTGGGGACCGGTCTCCTCTCAAACTGAGAGGGATAGCAATATAATACAAATGAATAAACATTTATGATAACAATGTGATAAAACCCTCGACGTGAAATGTGAAATCAAGTTTATTATTATGTTTCTACTGCTATTAACTATATTACTACCTACACAATGTTGAAATATTCTATGGAGGAATCGTGTTTTGTAGGTTATCGATTTCTTCACAACGACACCAGTGCCGCCAGACGGCGCGCCGCTGCAAGAGGAGAGACCAGAAACTCCCGCGCAAATACAAGTACAAACGGTTAATCAAGTAGCCGCCTCATTGGTTAGTACCTATTTTTAGATACTGAAACTCAATTTAGAAATCGCAAACACAATGTGGGTTTTTCCTGCCCACTAACGCTTATTTACGCCATTTTTAGGAGTCGTAAAGTGACATTACAAGCCTACGTCCTTCATTATTAAAATTTACTAAACACTACGAAAAAGTAACATAACTAACCTTTAGAAATTAGCGCGTTTAACCAAACAAAATTGAAACTGCACAGCTTTTAAAATAAATGTAAATTATATAAACAAAACTAGTTTCTAGTGATGGAGGGATGCTTATCCCAGCATGAATGAGCCGGCTTGATCGGGGAAGTACCACCTCACGGATCACGGAAGATCGTCGTGAAACAACGGTAGGTACTTCTACTATTGTGTTTCGTATCGTGAGTGAGAGCGCCGTAGGTCCATGCCCTAGCCTCCCTATCATCTCCTCAGTATTCTATAGGCTACGGTTACCGCTTACCATGCTTTTTTGCCACCCACGTAGTAAAAAAGTCATGATTATTTGTCTTTGACAATGTTCTACTTAATGGTATAAATGACAACGTGGTGGTTGCTGGTAAAACGCTCCAGCTTTTTGCTATATTAATATTGTTCATTTGCCTAGTTGGTAACTGTCCATTCTCAGTCAACTAAATCATTGGTACAGCAGTGATTCTTGGTTCATAACTAATTAATCTTCATTTCAACGGGTCTCGTGGCGTAGTTGGTAGTGTAACCGACTTTCGTGTCCGAGATCGTGGGTTCGATTCCCACTCAGGACAATTATTTGTGTGATGAACACAGATATTTGCACTGCATGTAGGTATTTCTATCTATTAAATGTATGTATTTAGAAAAACAAAATTAATATATGTATTATATCCGTAATCTGATACCCATAGCACAAGCGTTAGGCTTAGTTTGGGACCACATAGCACAAGCGTTAGGCTTAGTTTGGGACCACATAGCACAAGCGTTAGGCTTAGTTTGGGACCAGAGGGCGTTGTGTGAAATGTCCGTGAATATTTATTTATTTTATTTATATATTCATAGGTGGTGTTAGCAGAGGAAGAATTAGTCGTCATCGACCTATATGACGACCGCTGGCGACCACTCCGACTGCCATATTTAGTGTCAATTCATGCATCAGCAGTTACCACCGCACAGTTAGTAGACAACGTTGCTTCGAACGTATACGATAATATCGTGGCTGCAGGTTAGTTGTTAATTTAATTATACCTAATATTAGAGCACAAATTATTATTTGTGAATGAAGAAAAAGAGAACTTAAGTACGAGCGGGAGCCGAACCATCCGGGGAAGTGCTCTAATCCACCGAGCTACCGTACTATCTTGCGGTCATACCCAATTCCCTCATCACATTTATTTTAAAATTATTCCCCTACTACCATAGCTATGTAGACTTAACTGACCCACATTGAGCTGAGCTGCCATTATATGCTGTGGGTTTTGCAACAAACAACATTGAACTGGGCTGATGTACTGTGTAAGAGCACTAGTAAAAAAGATCAGTGCTACCGACTGTGGTACATGGGGTTTTTTTTTAAAGAAAATTAAATTCTGCGCTAATAAATAATCTTTGCATCGCAGGGGACTTAATAAAGATAAAATATAACGGACTCAAAAGTCAACGTATGACTCTAGACCTATCATTTGTGATCACACTAAATATGTCCTGTTAAGTGGGTATCGAACTCACAATATTTTGGGTCCGTATCTATACAACTCTGCTATCTGTGCATAGCTTTACTTGCATATATACGAGTTATTTCCAATTTATGAAAGTATTTCATTGATATATATAAAAATTAATTCAATTTTGCAAACATGAGATGGATAGCTTTAATCCCGTTTTTTTTTTTTCAAAAATATGTTGCAGCAACGCGTGACCAGGTCTGCTAGTAAATTAATAATAGATTACTATTTGCTTTTACGTAGGAATCCTAATATGCACTTACATCCCCATGTAGGGTTACACTTTCCCTAGAAAATCATTCAGTCTTCTCAATAGTTTGTGAAAATTATCAACTCTTTATTGTTCAAAGTTTTGGCTATCTGTTTTTAATATGACTCTTATTTACAGGTCAACAGCAATGCGAAAACGTATACTCAGAGAGACCATGGCCGATATCCGGTGGAACCACGGAAACCCCTGAGATCAGTGAGCGACAACTATTGCTAACTGGCCACGAAGACGGCTCTGTCAGGTTCTGGGACGTCACCGGCGTTGCCATGACACCCTTGTATAAGTACACCACTGCGCAACTGTTTAGGTAAGAATTTAATGTTTTAGTCTATATTTTTCATATACTTTAACTCACATAAAAGGACATACTATTGTGCAAAACTGAGTTTAATTGTGGTAGTTGTTCGAATTACAAAAATATTTAAGTTTAAACGGTTTCAAAATATCATATAAATAGTTTCTTGCTTTTATTTAGCTTTCAGTGTAGCCTTGTCAATATTCTGTTTAATGCAACACGTACGACGTTATGTCGAGTGCTGATGTATTTATTTCATTGCAATCGAGTCTTAATTTAACATAATGTACTTATGTATAATCATCATAGACCTCGGATTATATTTTAAGAAATTTTATGCCGATATGGATGTCTTAATTCGGTTTTCACCATATGGAAATAAATTGAAGCTTGTTGCTAATTATTTATTTGTAGATATCACAAAAACAAAATTTTAATCTGTTTCAATTACTTACACTGATAACAAATGTCTGTGTGTTCTTCAGCATGCTCAAAATCTAATAAAATAACTATACAATACAATGTGTAGAGCAAAAAAATCATAGCATTACGCGAAGGGTTAGGCAGTACACACCTACGGTACGCCAGCTATGTTTAAGTCCCACGTAATAGGGGATAAGCCTATTGCCGTTTACCGGGCACATTGCTATACTCCTGGCTGCTACTGAGAATTTTTCTTTTTACGAAAAATTCAATAACATTGCTTGACCCGGGGATCGAACCCGAGACCTTATGATCAGCAGTCGCACACACTACGTACATGTGTAGAAAACCCCTTAAAACAATAATACCCATGGATTTACCTGTATCTTTTAATGACACAATTTCTTTAAAGGGAAGGAAGCTTCCATGGTCATTATTGCCAGGCATACTAGGTCATACTAGGCCAGCATGTTAAGTTTGCAAAAAAATAATGTCAACTGTTATATAGGGAAAATGTTAAGTATCAGCTAACAATTTTGTCCTCTGCTTATCTTATTGCTTACTCATCCGAAAGTGGGCTCAAACGGTCAACAACCAGGTAAAATTTGATATATACGCATGCTACATCAATTGATTGCCGGCTGCATGGTTAATTTTTTATTTATGCGAACAAGATACGGATCATGTCCATTTGTAGTTTTAATTGATTTTACATTAGAAACTTATTTTTCCATCTAGATTGTCGCAAAATAGAAATTGGTTTGTAGATTTAATAGTAAAATAAAATTTAGTCTGATTACCGAGGGTCTTTTCCTAATCTATACTATTATAAAGGTGTAACAGAGCTGTGTCTGTACATTTAAGATATTTGAGAAAAAATATTGAATTAGGCTATATAGGCGTGTCTAAACAAAACGATTTTTTTTTAGATTTTTTGTCTGTTTGTTTGTTCGCGCATCACGCAATAACTACTGAACGGATTTTGATGCAACTTTTCTTGTTTGATAGCTTTTGATTAGCTTAACAGCTGATATACAGTTTATCCCGCTACTATATCTATATAAACTAGTTTTGGCTGCGGCGGAGCCGCGGGCTTGAATATTACATTGGTAGTAACTTTTTTGAAATAAAACTACGTTTATGTAATCTATCGCGTTTACTTGATTTTACTACTATCCCGACGTTTCGAATACTTTACAGCATTCATGATCACGGGTGGACTTAGATGATAGACGTCCAAGGCTGATATGTTATTTCAACGGTTTCATCTACCCACAGTATATGATTTTACAAAATTTTTGGTTTATTTATTTTAACCCAAAAATTTCATAATTAGCAGTCGCATACACTACCGCTACACCACCGAGGCAGTTATATATATACCCGTTTATGTTACTTTAAATATATTACACTGGTATGGATGGACTCTCAAGTCCAATAGGTACAACAAACTATATTCATTAAGTTAATATTTGAGATGTTGTTATATATACCTAGTCTTACTATTATAGAATGGATTTTAGGAGGAGAGCCCACCACTCACCCACGGATTGTCAATCCCGGTTATCTTTGGATAGAATAACCTAATATTGCCAATCCGCACTCTCACAGATAGAGGATGGAGGATGTGATAATAGCAAAGTAGCATGCACGATAATGACAAAAAACTCACCAACGTGACACAACCATGCGATACGGTAGAACTCTCAGAACCACAATATTGCAATATTCCGCAAAAATCCGAACATAAATTCGACACGTGTTTCACCTCTAAACGAGGCATTCTCGAGAACGCTCGGCAACAAATGAGATAGTCTAACCATTAATATATATCCAAGGAAAAAATCTTTTTTTTTTTTCTATTGCATAAAACATTTATTACTGTAGTGTGCGTTAGCTAATGTGCATATACAACAATAAAAGTTTGAATTGAAAAAGAGCAAAATATTCATAAAGTCATAATATGATTTTGGTATATTATATTGATATTAAATAACCATTAGATTTAAGATTCAATTTCTTTTATTTCTTGTTAATTATTAAATAAAACACATCGTTTCAATTATAACTAAATATGTGAACCATTATTTGTAATCTCAATAATAAATGGTAGCTATACAGTAGGATTATATTTTGAAACTTCATCTAGGAGTGCATCTGTATATTATTTAATGAATCAAATAAAGGCTCTCATAGATTTACGATGTATTGTGTAGTGGTGAAGAAATAGGCGAGAACAACGACAGCCAAACAGACGAAGAAGAATGGCCACCGTTCAGAAGAGTTGGCACTTTCGACCCTTACAGCGATGATCCTAGACTGGGCGTCAAAAGGGTAAGAAGCATTCTCTCTGTTACAATCACCCAATGTATGTTATTATGTAGTTATGATAATAGTTTCCTATATAGAAAGCATTCAATGTATTTAGATATTTTTATATATATTTTTAGCATTTGACATACTTAGCACTATACATTAAACACAAAGTGAAAAATGTGAAATCCTGTTTGTGACTTATTTTCGATTTCACATTTTTCACTTTGTGTTTAAAGCATTCAATGTGTTTTACTAATGTATTAGTTTTAGCAGTTGCTTCTACCAGTAGTGAATCGTACTAACCTGAACTGTTCACCAGATTAAGCACTATTTGAACAAAGCTTAAAGTAAATAAAGTTTGCTCTCTTTTAGTTTCCATCTCATAGATATGTCAAAGTTTTGTCATCTGAAATCTAGAGTTGAAAGTCTTATTGATTGCTGGATTGTCTTCTTACTCTATAATACCGATATACCTATAGATTATCTTGACAAGTCTGTATCTTTAAAATTATTCCATCCACTATAAATGAAAATATAAAGATCTATTTCAATAAATTCTCACAAGTATATTTGTTCGTCAGGTGATCCTCTGTCCATTGTCTGGAATGTTGACGATAGGTGGCGCTGCTGGACATATAGTTATCGCCAGTTTGAAGACGTCTTCCAATACTGCTGAAGTTAAGGTATTTAAAATGTTGTTATCTTTTATCAGTCTTCTACTGTCTCTGTGCAACGGCGGTTTGGGCATCTCTTATTCACATACTTAATATCCTATTAATGGTTATCTTTGTTCAGTCTGTAACAGTGAACATCGTGTCAGACCGCGACGGTTTCGTGTGGAAGGGCCACGATCAGCTCACCCTTAGATCCGGCTCATTAACGTTTCCACAAGGGTATCAGGTAGGTGGACATCATACTCAATAGCACTTAAGTGTATAGCTACTGAAATAAAACTGATTATGGACCGGCGTTCTAGGAGACGTGGTCTAGACCGTTCCCCGTATCATGTTTATATATATAACAGGTATTTTACAAAGATCATGGCTCCGTTGGAGAGAAAAGAAAGATCTAGTATATAGAGAGATAGAGAGAAGGAAAAAGAAATCCATAGTCAGATTCATAATTAGCTGCAGTAAACTGACAGATTGAGTGTTGTCAGTTTATGACGCAAAAAAAATAGTGATAGCAAATAAGGAACGAATGGTTTCAATATTTATTATTTAATTAGTTTGTATGAATTTTTCTGCAATGGTGGTTTTCGTATATTTATATTTCTTTATAAGGTGTATCGGCTTATTTGCCATAAGAGATAAAAAATATTCATCTTACAAATATAACATTTTATTATTAGCTTTCACTACTAGCTAGATTAATAGTGATTAATCTCCTTTACTTTAATAATATAAAACTGTGTGTCATGATGTCTATTACGTGGTAGAGATGGCACATTTTGTCCTATCCTTTAATTGTATGCGAGATGCAATCATCCAATTAGAAGGAGTTATTGTGTTTTAATCTTTCTTCAAATAATTGTTTTATCTCTTGCAGTATCAAACTTTTATTTTTAGTGACATGCCCCTTAACTTGCGCTTAAACTAGTTCTATAGGATTCAGCTCGCAGTGGTATGGGGGCAGTCTTAACACCATAACTCCATGATGGGCAGCCATCTCGTCCACATAGTATTTTTACAAAAATTGAACTTGTTGCGGAACTATGCTCGTAAGAGTTACTTTTACCATGTTTGATTAAAATAAAATATTTTTACTTGTCAGCCACTCTTGTATTTTGGGTTTACTCCAATTTTCAAACATTTTCGGCAACTTTTCAGCTTAATCTGTGCTTCCTTTTTTGGCTTCAAACATAAGAAGACCACCTGCGAGAAAGCTTTACTTTTTCTTTAAATTGATGTAGGAAATAATATTATTATAGATAATGATCGAATAAAGCGTGAGGTGCTTGACAACAATGTTACAAATAGTTCATTGATATAATAAACAGCATCCCATGCTTTTTTAAATCATTATTTATCCTAATATTCTTTTCTACTTTTACACTATTAAAGCAGCTAGCCAATAAACCGTGTATTTTTTAGTTTTTTAAACAATAATTTATTTATAAGATAAACCGAATGACCGAAATGACTGAAGTAGGTTACGACCCTACTAAAATAAATGAGGCAATATTTTTTCACAAACTGACTTTACGTAATGTCATTTTACTGCAAATAATTATGAATCCGACTATATATTCAAGCGACGTATAGTAGCCACGACGGATCTTTGTGTCTCTGAAGTTAGGCACAGAGCAAGAAGTGGGTATTGTGCCGGAATCATACGATTAATGCTGAAACAATCGTATGGGATCATTATGTTTTCATATCTAATTGTTTATTTTCTTTATATTATTACTAGTACATTCCCCGCGGCTTCGCTCGCGTCATAGTATTGTCGATGAAAACTCAATTTCGGATAGGATTCATATTATTAGGTATAAGCTACGCCACGGTAACAGCCGGTTTTACCCTCCCTCCGCATTAAATTTTTCACATCAAAAATATAGATTCTGGATAAGTAATCACCAACATATTATATACTAAAACCTTCTCCGTAACACGCTGCATCTTATGGTATAAGTATTATTCCGATCGGTTCAGTAGTTTTCGCTAAAAGCGATTTGATTAACAAGCTTTTATCTAAATATAGAAGAGCGTCCACATCGTTTAACACGGTCGATAAATAATATGATTATCGATTACAGTTGTGTAATTATATCGAAAAATTTTCGGTTGATATAAACTGTAGAAGACACATCCTTTGCGACACAAAAATAGCTACTGCTTTTGCAAAGAGTCTTGCAAAACCGGGTCGGCACCAATAATAGCTGCACCTCGTCTCTTCCTATGGGAGTCGTAAAAGCTGACTAAGGGATTACCGGGGGACCGGGCAGCAGCGTTCCCTTGTGTACTAAAAATATCCACTGCGATCGCCAACCCCCTTGCCAAGCGTGGCGATTATGGTAAAACCCCCATTTTGGGAAGGCCTATGTCCAGCAGTGGACGATGAAAGGCTGATGGATGGATGGAGAGTCTTGCAGCCAACTTCAGAAACACAAAGATCCGTTGTGACTACTGTATGTGTGTATATCCTTTTACACAACCAAGGTAATTGTGTAAATATTTGTTTTCAAATTAAAAAAAAATTATGCTACACTCAACATGCAATACAAGTGAAACTTTCTAACGTAATTAATAACAAAATACTACTATGGAGACTAACGGAGTGTGTTTTGAATAGGGTCTATTTCATTAGAAAGAAAGAAAGTGCATAAACTAAATCACAATAGTGAATGTTAATAAAAAATAAGAGGTGAGTATTAATATGTATGTTCACGCAGGCGAGCTCTGTGGTGCAATTAGTACCGCCTGCCGCGGTGACGGCGCTGGGTGCACAGTGGGAGTGGGGGCTGGTGTGTGGCGGCACCGCGCACGGGCTCGCGCTACTGGACGCGCTGCGGCCCGCGCCTCTGCTGCACCGCTGTACGCTCAACCCGCACGGTGCGTACTGTCATATACTACACATAGTGGGGGCTGGTGTGTGGCGGCACCGCGCACGGGCTCGCGCTACTGGACGCGCTGCGGCCCGCGCCTCTGCTGCACCGCTGTACGCTCAACCCGCACGGTGCGTACTGTCATATACTACACATATATTCAATGTTTAAAGTAACAATACTAAAATAAAGTAACTCGCTCATGTGTGAAAAAATTACAGGCAGTTTAACATATAAAACTAATAATTTCTCTCATCTATCTTCTAGATCACTCAGGTGCTGGCGACACACCAATATCCAGAAGAAAGTCTTTCAAAAAGTCCCTTCGGGAATCATTCCGACGACTACGAAAAGGCAGATCACAACGACGACAGACCACCGCTTCAAGTCCAACGTCACCTACACAAGTATTTATCTAATTTAATTGTGAAATATTGCTTGCTCTTGATAGGTTGATTGAAAATTGCTCTTTAGTGAAACAATATTATTTTTGTGCTATCAGAGTAATAAAAGGATTTATTACCTATTAGATGCTACCGGGAATTGCGCCTGCGTTGAATTTAGCTATTTTATTTTTTGTGTAGAACTGCCTCGGTGGTGTAGCGGCAGTGTATGTGACTGCTAATCATGAGGTCTCGGGTTCGATCCCCGGGTCGAGCAAAATGTTATTGAGCTTTTTCCTAAAAAGAAAAATTCTCAGTAGCAGCCCGGAGTTTGGAAATGTGCCCGGTAGACGTCAATAGGCTCGCCCCCTATTACGTGGGACTTTAACATAGCTGGCGAGTCGTGGGTGTGTAATACACCTCTGCCTACCCCTTCGAGGAATACAGGCGTGATGCTATGTTTTTGTTTAGAACCCTAACTATTTTTTCAAAGTATAATAAACCTATGTTCCTCCTTATCCAGTGCGACCCTTTCATATGCATCTAGTAAAAAGCTGTTAGTTTTTTTTATTGCTAGCGGTGGCAGCCGAGCAAACGGCCCACCTGATGGCAGGTGGTAACCGCTGCTCGTGTACTCAACAATTCTATAAATACTGCCAAAGCGCTGGTCACCCAATGCATTTCGCGGATGGAAATTAAATGAATGGCTTTCTCCCGCTACAACCAAATTACACAGGTGTTTCACTATTGATCACACTCAAGACAGTGGTACCGACCTGATTGGGCCTGATTTCAAGTCAGTGGTCCCATTCGGTCCCCAACCCTGCTTTCTTCCTTAGTCGCCTCGTACGACATCAGCGGGAAAGAATGTGGTGTCGACACATTTATTCTTAGTTAGACTGGATAGCATTTTTAAAATACTTTGTAAAATCCAAAAGTGCACGCCTCTAATCTTTATTTTTCACAATAAAATTAATTATTTCATGAGTAACTAATAATGTATAGGTCTTACTAAGTAGTTTTCAATAAATTACATAGATAGCTCTAATTTCAAAAAGTACTGATGTGGTTTTTTCATGTCTTATACGCCATCTAGCGCTAATTTTAAGAAGTACTTCTATATTGGTCTATAGAAGTAGTTCTCACGAAATAGGTATAGCGCTGGTTTTAGTGTCGAGTTGAACGTAAATATTCCGTATTTTTTGTTTATTTAATAACAATTAAACCACATCGAATCAGACCGTGAAAAGTGATAGGGCTCTATTCGTAGTTACACTGAATTGCAAAAGAAAAAAAAATACTCGATTAGTAAAGTATTTCGGTCGTTATCGTGTTAACATACATTACCTACAACACACGGACAGTTTTTTTAACTAGTTTAAATAACAAAAATGGCATCAAAAATGTCATGAGTGTTAAAAATATTGTTTTTTCTTGATATGTGTGTGTATTATTTTACAAGTGCAATATATGATAAATAGAGACATTTTAAGTTTGAAAATCAGTTGTTCATAGTGAAGCGAGAATAGTACCCCCCTCAACGCTTCGCTTATGAGGCGTGCAATTACAAAAAACAATATATTGTGTACTATTTTAACAGCCCATCCCCAAAAAGCCGGCAGACAAGGCCTCATCCGACACGGACGCAGAAATAAAGCCTGTAGAAAGAGCGGTTGAGGCGAGGTCTACTGACGATGCATTTGGCTCTATGGTGCGGTGTCTATACTTCGCCAGGACCTTCCTTATTAACAGTGAGTACTCTTTTCTGTTAGCATTTATTTCATCATCATATATACCTACTAGCATATGCTGCGCGCGAAAGCAGCCACTGTAATCTAAATACGTGCCTGTGCATAAAAATAGTCATTCCAGGGCTAAACAGTAGTCTATGTCCTTTGTACTCCAGACTATATGCATGCCAAAATTCGTGACAATCAATAAAGTAGTTCAGCGTCAAGAAGTAACAAACTCACTTTGTCATTTATAATATTAGTATAGATTGTCAAATTACGATTGTGGGCTCATGATATAGTTTTAAACCAAACAGCTTGTGGGCGACTTAAAATCGTCTAATATGCACTCTACTCCGTCTAAATTGAGCAAAAATTGACTGTCATAGTTTAACCGAATATGTTATCCTTTCATTTCATATCTGAGAAATGATTATGGTGCGCGGGGACTTGACAATACTCTCGGTAAGGTCGAGTCCATGAGCGACGGTTATCAATTACCATCAGATGGGCCGTGGCTCCTCTGCGATCATTAACAATAAAAAAAAATGTCCTGTTTCATCAAAGAAAATAATATGACAATATGAGCGAGTGAAGGGAAAATCTTAGAAACAAAAACAAAATTGTTCTCTACTCTAAAAAAAGTACTCGCACTAAACGAGACGATGGTAATATAACTTTAATAAACTTTTAACTTTCCAGCACAAAATTCAACACCGACGCTGTGGGCGGGCACAAATAACGGCACCGTGTACGCGTTCACGATAAACGTGCCAAACACCAACAAGAGGAAAGATGAACCGGTATATTCACTTTTACGACTAGCTTACTACTATTTTGGCTCGCTAGTATTTCGAGAGTTTGCATGTGCATTTTTGGTTATATTTCATGTTTCCGACATAGTTGCGAAGTAGAATGTAGGTACCAGTTTTTAATTCTGCAAAAGTTATCAAGTAAATAAGATTCATAAAATGTTCCCCCGCCGTGTCTGTATACCAAAGACCCCGCACAAAGTAATAATCCCTGCATCGTGGGGGACTTCATAAACATATACAATTGACGGTTACAGTCAGGTACAAGTACATACAGGTACATTCAGGCTCAAAACAATGAAATGTGTATCACACAAAGAATTATCTGTGGGATCCATCCCACAATACTACACTGGAGGTTGGTATCTAATTAACTTCGCCATCTGTTTACTTGAAGGTAATCAAATAACATATAAACATGTATATAAATCTGTTTTCTACTTCAGGTAACATGTCAGCTCGCGAAAGAGATTCAGCTGAAGCACAGAGCTCCAGTTATAGGCATCACAGTTTTAGATGGTGCATCTATACCTTTACCTGATCCATTAGAGGTATGTTAGTTTATTTTAAATTAATATTTAGCTCTAGCTTGATAATATAGAGATATATAGATAGTATAAATTAGGTGTTTGTTTCATGTCGTTGTTCTAATATTTGAAGCTTTAGCTAAACATATTTACTTCATGGATGACAGTGAGCCAGGCTGTATGTTGATAATGATGAGTTTGTTGTATGCAGGTAGAACGTGGAGTTTCTCCGCTTCCGGAGTCAGGCACGCACCGAGTGGTGATTACGTCTGAGGAACAATTCAAGATTTTCACACTGCCCTCGCTGAAACCACACAACAAGTACAAACTTACTGCGCATGAAGGAGCTAGGGTCGGTAGTTACTTTCAATACCATAACACTATTTAATATTTAGATATTTTTATATATGTCGGAGGAGATATCTCCATGGTGCACAAAGTGAAAAATGTGAAATCGAAAATAACAGTCAGGAGCAGGATGTGAACCTGCATTTTCTGGATACCGTCCAGATGCTTTACCAATTCAGCCATCCTGACAATTACTCCCGACTGCTAATTTCGATAACACATCATACTTAACGTCTTAAACGTCGAAGATGCAGGTTCAAATCCTGCTCCTGACTGATGGTGCAGGCGACCACCCAAAGACGTTAAGTATGAATGTGTTATCGAAATTAGCAGTCAGGAGCAATTGTCAGGATGGCTGAATTGGTAAAGCATCTGGACGGTATCCAGAAGATGCAAGTTCAAATCCTGCTCCTGACTGTTATTTTTCGATTTTACATTTTTCACTTTGTGTTTAATGTATAGTGCTAAGCATGTCAAATGCTAAAAATATATATAAAAATATCTAAATATCTCCATGGTGTTTCTAAAAGGTGTTCGAAATAAAACTTCACAAATATTTGGTGAGCTTCGTATATTCCATGAGCAACGTAACGACGACCGCGAGAGGTACGTACTGTTCGACGGCTCATGCACGAATGATCAAGTGCCGATAGTGTGGCCGTATTTATAAGACCGGACGCACGTACACGAGTTCATATTTTAAAGTATTGAAATTACTATAAGAGAAATAATGACATAACGTTTAACGTTAATTTAACATCATAATAAACACAAAGTAATCAATAGTTTATGAATTACTTTTAGAATATTTTGAAATAAAACTTCGTTTACGGAATCTATCGCGTTTACTTAATTTTACTACTATCCCGACGTTTCGAATACTTTACAGCATTCATGATCACGGGTGGACTTAGATGATAGACGTTCCGATCCGGTGGTAGCTTTTTAGACTTAGCTTTTGGCAAAATCAATATATTTAATAATATAAACTAATAACCAAGATTGTCTTCTTACTGGTAGTAATTGGTAGTTTATGGTAGAATTTTTGAGCACTAAATAAAAACAAAAAATTTTAGTTTAAAGAGGAGTATTATACTCATTTTAATATACTAACTTAGTCTCATACATTGTAAGCATAAAAAATTTGAAGTAAATATTTTAATTGTGTTTCTAAACGAATATTAGGTGGGTTAAAATAAATAAACCAAAAATTTTGAAAAATCATATACTGTGGGTAGACGAGACCGTTGAAATAACATATCAGCTTTGGACGTCTATCATCTAAGTCCACCCGTGATCATGAATGCTGTAAAGTATTCGAAACGTCGGGATAGTAGTAAAATTAAGTAAACGCGATAGATTCCGTAAACGAAGTTTTATTTCAAAATGTGTAACATTCGCGTAAATATCAGAAAGTATTATACTTTTAGAATAATCAGATTATTAAAAGTAATTATTGTCATTTTTATAATAAGCAGATAAATTGTTGTATTTGCGCCGATACGGCCATTCTGACCGGCGGCGCGTGCTCTGCAACTGCCGGTAATGCTCGCCTGCTGATGTTATTAGTTGATATCGGAAATCAGACGATTGTTCGTTTCATTTAGCCGTACGACAGGTTTAGATATGGTTTAAATTACCAAAAGATTATTGGCATTAGTAGCATATTGGTTACCAATCTATTCAGGATAGATTAAGAATGATAAATATGAATGTTACGAACACGTGTGATGTGTTGCCTTCTTAAATTTTATTGTGTTCAGCTGTTAGTTGTTTGGTTTCATTCTTTCGTGGCGGTACTACTCTGCGATAGACACAAAGTCTTTGATTTGATGGAACCCGAGGTAAGGAATTCAGGACCATTGTTCCGTGGCAGGCACGAAGTCTTTGATTTGACAGTATATAAGGAATCTGGATCGGAGTAGAGCATCTGTAAGCAACTTGCGTTGCGTTATTTTTGTAAGATAAACACTATGTAAGTTTGAGAATATCAACGTTAGTGAGGTTAGAAAGTTCTCGGAGGTTCTCGTACATTTATTAAAATTTCTAGACGGGTTATTTGTAATTATTAAATTGAGTTGCTTACCATCTACCCTCGGTGGTTCTCGAAGAGTTCTCGTAGGCTCTCGTAGATTTATTAAACATTCTCGACGGGTTATTTGGAATGATTGAATTGAGTTGCTTACCACTCGGAAGTTCTTTTGATGTCGCAGTCACAGTTTAAACGGGATGTGCGTCACCATCAGGATGGCCATACATGGTTAACAAATAACACTGACTAAGCAGAATTACTGTGCATTTACTAGCTTACGTAAACAATTTACAAAAATTGCAAAGGATTCAAAAGATCAAGATGTATTATGAAGCGGAACGCTGCGACTACCGTTCGCTCATGTGTCTTACGAATGAATGCCCTCCCCGCCATACAGACCGTCCGCTTTTATATCTTCACGACAAGCGATAACAAAATAAGTCTAGTGGTGGGGCGGCCAGATGGCTTGCACGTGTATTTGCACCTGCGCGCACGTGTACTTGCAGGTGCGCGCACGTGAACTTGTTTGTCTCGACGCACCTGATGACGTTCTCCAACACGTCCATCCTGCGCAGACACGTCCTCGTATGTTAAATCTTATCGTACGCACAACTCGTCTCCATGTTATCCATGGTTTCTCACCTGGCTTGCTCGATATCGATCTCAGATTCAATATCACTTTGCAACCTTACCGATAAGGAGCTCCAGCAGACTTTTGTAACTCGAATTGTGCGTCCACATGGGCCGTTTGAGTTTAATCCCACTTCTGATGTCGGAGGAGATATCTCCATGGTGTTTCTAAAAGGTGTGACATCAGTACTGCTGACGTCAAAATCGTTGACTACTTGATGATGACTCATGTTTAGGTTTTCAAAATAAAACTTCACAAATATTTGATGAGCTTCGTATATTCCATGAGCAACGTAACGACGACCGCGAGAGGTACGTACTGTTCGACGGCTTATGCACAAATGATGAAGTGCCGATAGTGTGGCCGTATTTATAAGACCCGACGCACGTGCACGAGTTCATATTTTAAAGTATTGAAATTACTTTAAGAAAAATAATGACATAATGTTTAACGTTAATTTAACATCATAATAAACACAAAGTAATCAATAGTTTATGAATTACTTTTAGAATAATCAGATTATTAAAAGTAATTATTCTCATTTTTATAATAAGGAGATGAATTGTTGTATTTGCGCCGATATATATATTTTTAGCATTTGACGTGCTTAGCACTATACATTAAACATAAAGTGAAAAATGTGATTACTATTTAAATCATGTAGAAAGCTCATTTGCCACACGAGTCATTTTGGCTATATACTTTTTTCTAAAATTAAAGTACAAAACAACCGTCTCAATTAAAGGGCGCGCTCCGTTGCGAATCCTTTCCCGAATCAGTAAAACTCTAGTGCGAGTGCGGCATAGTTTGAATTGTCAATGTTCTAGTATTAGCCTCGCGAAATCGATACAAGACTACTACTATTCACACAGTGACGCCTCACAGGTGCGGCGCACGGCGTTCGCGTGGTTCGAGTGCGGCGCGCACCGCGAGTGGTGCCTGCTGTGCCTCACCAACCTGGGCGACTGCCTCGTGCTCAGCCCCGAGCTGCGCCGCCAGCTCAACGCCGCCGCCGTACGCAAGGAGGACATCAAGTTAGTAGCTCGCCAGGGCCCTTCAAGCGCACGTGTACCACATGTATTGTGTATACGTTTAGCGAACGTCTGCCTGGCAAACCGTTAGTGTGCAAGACTTTAATAAGTTGCGGCCACCGTCTGCATAACAAGGATCTCGTTGCAATTTAGACCACAACTTACGTAATTAAAACAACAGGCAGCATTTTATCCACTTTGGTCTCGAAAATGTAGTCTCTAATCTAATCTTTCTAAATCTGTGACATATAATCAGAAACACATTATTATCTGTATTTTAGATCTGGGTAACAATCTGTGATAGAGTAAATATTTAAGTATTTTTTTTGTTTCAGTGGTATTTCAAGTTTATGTTTCTCGAAGCGAGGTGAAGCTCTCTACTTGCACTCGTCGTCAGAATTACAACGAATTACACTTTCAGCTACGAAAGTAAGTTTCTTGAGCAACACGAAATGGCAGCTTCTTTAAATTGAAACAATAGCGATGTAAGCTTGGCGTTATTATTTTTAGCCAATAATTGTCACAAACCTATCAAAATGGACTGTCCACTGCACTAGCTAATAATGTATTCTAGTAATTAGCCAGCACATCACGTGGTAAATTTCGATACAATAACATCAACCTAATTAATCAAATATTTACACAAGTATTTGCTTTTAGTCTGCTGTGTGGGGCCGGCACCAAGAATAGCTCCACCCCGTGTCTTCCTATGGGAGTCGTAAAAGCCGACTAAGGGATTACCGGGGGACCGGGCACCAGCGTTCCCTTGTGTACTAAAAACATCTACTGCGATCGCCAACCCGCGTGCTAAGCGTGGCGGTAATACCCCCATTTTGGGGAGTTTTATGTCCAGCAGTGGACGATGGAAGGCTGATGGATTGCTTTTAGTTAACTGTTGAAACAAAGTTGGTTTAGTTAACCATTTATAACTCAAGAATGGGTAGACTGACACTTTAATGATCTTTGATTTGTTGGATTTGTCTCCGCCCGGAATAGCAGAATAAGTATTATGGGGAAAAAACATGAGTAAATTATAAAGAAAATTAATTTTCTTATACATTTCGCCTAATATGTTAGAACAAAATGTATTCATCCTGAGGCTGTACGAAGTTCACCGGGTCCACTAATAAAACAAATGGTTTTACAATGACGACACCAAATGAAAAGGTGTAGAAATGTTTCTATTTATTATAATAGTGCATAAAGGCACATTGGTGCATTAAATGCCGTCTACTAATTCCTGAAATTGACATTTACTTTAATTATAATACAGGTAACAATAGCACAGTGCCACATCATCTTATCGCCTTGGGCGGCCGCCTTGCGAGGTGCTATCGAAGAGCCTCCTCTAACCAATGGAGAACACAAGGTAACTATACTGTTACAAAACATATCATACGTGTGACAAACTAATACACAATGTCTGATATCAGTCTGCCCTGTGACCTTGAAGCACCTGGGTGTGTTTTGGTTGAAGCGAGATTGGTATTATTGTTATTGCCGAGTCCATGAGCGGCGGTTATGGGCCATGGCTAATTTTCCAAAAAAGAAAAAAAATAGTGTCGACTCACCCAGTTCAAGGCTACTAAAAAAATACATGCTCTTAAACGGTATTTACGATATTAACTTGATTGGTTTTGTGATTTGTATTATATAAAGCATCTGCCCTGCTCAACTACTCTACCTATAGTAGAACAAATCATTTTTGAAAGTTGGAGAGAGATTGGCTGCAAGCAGGATTAGAACTTGCGTACCACTGAAGTAATAGCATACAGTCCAGTGGTCCACTTATACAGACGGAGAGACGGCCACGGCATGTTTATTTAGTGATTGAGGGCTCCTCATTACCCTGTTCGTTGCCCCGACTGATGGAGTGAGCGGTTAGGTAAATTTTGTCCCGCCTTAACAAAAAAATATTTGAACTTACGTTCCTCACAATGTGTGGAGTGATCTGGACTTCTAAGCTATCGCAGTGTAACTAAGCTTACTGTATGGGAATAAAATGTATGCAAATATGCGGCTTGCGTGTTGAAAGACGTGTAAAAACAAATGTGTAGTGGTGATTAAGATTCACCATGAGGTGACTGCGATAGTTTAGCGATTCAGAGCACTCCCTCCTTATTGGGAAGGATGCAAGTTCGAATACTACTCGCACAAAATCACTTTTTTTCCGCTTTCACTAATAATTTGTAACCTGGGTTGGTAGTAGTAGTTCACAGTAAAGCTATGCCAAGATAAAGCTTTGCTAAATATGGCCAGACGGGTGACATGTTACTTTTTTTAGCTTTTGTTATTCTGCTTAAGTAGTAATGTGAAATAGAATGGGGTGTTGATACTGTCTAGTTCTAATTTGTGACCACACAGAGAATAATGTAAATGTATTTTGTAATTATGAATGTTTTGTAATCTATATAATATAAAATATCTATAGGTTCTGTTGCACCAAATTGTTAAATATATATAAGGACTTCTGATAAATAATTATTTTAAATCGTTCAAATACAATAATCATTAACGGGTTCTCGATGTATCTGCTCTAAATTTTATGAAATATTTAGAACACCTATTTAAAATATTGATATTCTAAAGATAATTAAAATACCAGTAAAGTCACTGTGTATGACAGTAATATATTTCTCTACAGCTTGGAGCTTGCATTGCGACTATAGCGGATTGTGTCTCTCACTGTAAGAGTATACCTGTGCACTATATGCACTCATAATAAGTATATTGATTTATGTTGAAAATATATTTAGATAGCTGTTCTAAATAATCATGTTGTAAAATTAGAAGCTGATATTTCGAGAACATTTATCACTCATTGTAACATATCATAACATTCCCACCAAGCGGGTCCGTGATCGCAATCCTCAATTACTGACCATCCAGGAGGAGGCGTCTGAAGCACCTCATGATGTCACCGCCGCGTCCGGGGACATTACCGTCGACTCGGTCCGCGACCACACCAACGCCACGTCCGATCAGCAAGCACCGCCGGAACTTAACATTAACTTACAGGTAATTCATTACTTGAAATAAGCTGTAATTACCGGTTAATATTCAGCTAGCTCGTGTCCCCGTTTCGTCTGCGTGAATTTAAAAATTATAATACCGTGGGAACGGAGATTTTTAATAATCAACATCCGAATGTCGGGGACTGGCTCGCCACCCCTCGCGTAATGGTAAAAATTCGTTGTCTCTGCTTACCCTTCTGGGAAACATGCGTGAGTCTATACCTATATGCATCTATGTACAGTAGTCACAACGGATCTTTGTGTCTCTGAAGTTTACTGCAAGACGCTGCGCAGTAGCTATTTTTGTGTGAAAAGGCATTCTACACTTTACATCAATCGATAAATGTTCGATTATTCGATTATAATATAACAATTGAAATCGATAATCATATTATTTATCAATCGTACTAAAAAATGTGGACACTTCTATATCTAGATAAAAGCTTATTCACTAAAATCGCTCGAATACTTTTTATTTAATATAAAAACAATAAATATAACCTAAACAATTAGATATGAGGATACTATGATCTCGTTCAATTGTTTTGTTAATCCGAGTATTAGCATTTGAATTAGTCAGCACTGATCGTATGATTCTGTCACAATCCCCACTTCTTGCTCTTCAAATTCCTTTAATAATTAGGCTTATATACCAAAGAAGTATCCAACGAGAGCCTATCCTCAATGTCCTATTTATTAGATGAGGTGACGTTAACTATAAGTACCATGTTATTTATGCGCAATCAAATCACGACCCTTATCTTATATGACTGAGACCATTCGGCTTTCCACGTTCAGAATTCTCAAGTAAACACGAGTTCCATGGTGGTGAAGACGACAACGCGTACAACGATGAACGATAGCGGCGCTGACGGTACCACGACCACCACTACCACCACGAATTCCACCACCGAGAACAGTGAGTATGACCATTCGTGTTATGAATAAAAAATATTAAATTTCCATTAATCGATCGCCATCAGTAATAGTTTTATATTGGATAATATGTTACCGTTGCAACATAGAAATCGAAATCTAGCCACAATATAGCATAGCGTTAATTTTCATGTTCGTTATCGTTGCCGCTATAAGAAGAGAGATGTTAACTCCAAACCTCTTAAGTGTATTTTAAATAAACGTTTTTTTTTCTCGTAAACTACAAGATTAGGGTCCGCATGATGGTAAGTGGTTACCGAAGCCTATAAATTCTAGTAACTCGCGCTTGCCAACGATAGATATACAGGGAGCTACAAATTATGAAGCTATTTAAGCAAATATCGGCGAAGTTTGATTAACTACCAGTGTCTGGATTACTATCTGTTTAAATAATATTGATATCTGCTTTCCCTGAATAAAATATATATTTATATTCGCAGTTCGTTACTACAAATAAGCTAATTAATTAGTATGCCTTTACATTATTATTTTTATAACAATAAAAATATATTTGCATGATTTGATAGAAATAAATATATTATGAATTAGCTTTCTATTTAAAATTATCAATGCCTCTGTTGTTGATGAAAATGAACTGTTTTGACTTCCATTACAATGAGAAGAATGAGATTGAATCTAAGTTCAAGTAAAGAAGTCTTCATATTTATCTTGGAAATAAAAATAGCAAGGAATGTCACTTTCGAATTTTGTCGCTTACAGCAAACTTCTGATTGTAAACAAACTGTAATTTTAATACGAACACTGTGCGTTACGCACAAATTTTGTAATCAAATGGCGACATTGGATGATTCAAAATCGAATTTATAATATCTGTATAATGATGTTTACTATTTCTAGGGGGTGTTGCAATATTAGTTTTCTTTAATATCTTATTATTATTTTTTACTCAAATTATATCATTTTATTCTTAGTTATCATTGTACTAGCTTAGCTAATTACTGGATAATTTAAAAAGAATACAAAATATTTCATTTTCTCTAAAATAATCAAATATATTTTTTGTTAAATTATATCAAAATAAAAGCAGGGTCTTTTCAAAGAGCTTATTTCGTCAAGAATTCTTAAAGTGGAATGAACGGGAAAAAGTAATTTATCTTTTATGAGTAACGGGATGCTGTTTTATAGGCATTTTTTTTTTTTGGGAGAAATAAGGCTTTATAAACCAACCAACAACCAACCAAAAAATATAAGTTTATTTTTTTCAAAATGAGAAACGAGCCCATTTGAAAAGATACTCCTCTATTATCGCTTTATACACCATTGTTACCCTATATGTTACATGTTTATCCGTTTGTGTTTGACGGGCGCTTTGTGTTTTTGTTTGTAGTCCTAGAGCACAGTCGCGAGGAAGGAGTCATCACGCGTATTGAGGTACGCTAACACTTTGCTTATAACCTTCTTTCTCTTTTATAAAATTTGGTTCAGCGAGTTTATATACTAGAATAGACCCCGCTTCTTTTTTAACTGATTACGGTAAACTACATGGCTATGTCCTTAGTATTGCCCAGGTTAAAGCTGCAGTTATCACCTATCTCTTTACTCATCTGCTAGCATTGTATTTGAAATTAATAAGTGTAAATACAAGCAAATCTAATTAAAGCTAATTGGAAAAGCATTCTCCCAACGGGTGGACTTAACTGGTGTCTCTTCGGTTTTAACTCACGCTGAGATATAGTCGATGGAAATATAATGTACAATATTACTGGAATTAAGTTATTTCATCAAATTAATTTATATTTTGATACGTAGTACAAAACTGCAATATTTCCATTGAGTTTTAATACTTCAAAATCTATATTGCATGACATTTTTCTATGTACTTACTTTTATAATGTTTCTAGATATTTTAGCATGCCTCAAGTTTCCAACATATGAGTAACAACCATTACGATTCGTTGTTACGATATTTTCTATGCAGATTAATTAAGAACTGGGATCTTTGTTATGCAAAAAAATATAAATATTTATTTGTGTACATATTTTAAATTTATATTATGTATAATCTAATGTCAATAATCCCTAAGTGGCTAATACTTTAAACTTCCTTCTCTTTTCTGTACTAATGACTAAACAAAATTATGTAATTGTTAAAACTAATCTCAACTCGTCTGCAATGTTGTGGCGTCCGCTCGTTGTCTGTACAAGGATTCATTGACTACCATGGCCGAAATTACGACTCAAATACTTTTTACATATATTTATTTTTTGGAATTACTTAATATCAGAACTGCCTAAACACTTGCGGCCGCCACGCGTAGCAGAGAAGAATGTAAGGTGGTACTCATGAACGGTGTTCACACAGACGGGCACGGTCACAGTTCCGGCCGGCACAGACCCCAAGCTGATCCTCGAGATGTTTGACCGACAGCGATCACCGCTGACCGTTCCTGTGCCACCTCAACCGACAGCTGCAGAAACCAACTGAACATATTAAATCACACAATTCAGCCTCCGACAACATTCGATCGCTGGTATGCTTTATCCATACCAGAGGTCAGCAGTAACGTTTGTATTTTCGACTGAATCAAGTTGAACCTGTAGGTTATAGTTGTGCCGTTTCTAAAAACTTCGAAAGCCTGGTTGAATTATGTATTTCACCAATTTCGCACCACCGAAATGACATGACCACACACCGATTATTTTTATAACTTGACAAAATTGTTTCTTCAAATAGATTAGTTTCTTTTATATCTAGACAGCTAAATATACTGCCGTTATATCATCATTTTATCATTATTCACTTCGATGGGTACTCTAGGTATACGTGTATTTAGTTTATTCTGTACATTTATATACATATTAAATTTGTCGTGTAGGAATTTTTTGCATTTTATTATATTTAGATACGTCAATTATTTACGTGGATCGCATGTATAATGATGACAACCGGGTGTAATTTTCTTTGCAATGCTTTGTATTAGTAGTAAATTAAGGATAATTGCTTGTTCTGTACTTAAATTTATTTAAAACATTCTATAACGAGATTATAAACATTTTATTAATAATCTTAGTTGTAAAATCGGTACTATTTTTGAACATTCTTTTCTGGTATTCTGTTTTAAATATTTTTTTTTTAAATGACTCCGTTTTAATATTTCTTTAAGGATCATCCTTGATTGTATAATTTTACAAAATCGAAAGAGACATTAGGTTGGACATAGCAATAAGTTTTACCAATGTGTTAGAACGTACTGCCGCTAATATGTTGCAATCTCTTTTGGCGTTTTCCCTTAATGTCCAGCGATAATATGTAATGTGAAGGATATGTAGTTCTAAAAAAATCTCGTCATATCAGTGATTACAAGTACATAAGAATGTATATTAATAAAGCGGTAGATAGTAAAAATACTATTCTATATTGACTGCCTCAATTGTGTAGCGGTAGTGTGTGAGCGACTGCTGATCATGAGGTCTCGGGTTCGATCCCCGGGTCGGGCAGTGTTATTGAGCTGTTTCGTAAAAAGAAAAAATCTCAGTAGCAGCCCGGAGTTTGGAAATGTGCCCGGCAGACGGCAATAGGTTCGCCCCCTATTACGTGGTACAACATAGCTGGCGAATCGTGGGTGTGTAATACACCTCTGCCTACCCTTCGGGAAATTCAGGCGTGATGCTGTGTTTCTATATTAACTAGTAATGTGTGTTCCTCTCATGGCTCGTACATGCGTCACCGGGTTAATAAATTTTGTATTTGAAATGGAGTGACAATCAGTTTTGATTAAGACGATCAATAACTGTATGTTAGTACAAAACCATAACGCCATAGCAACGCTCGTTGTACCAGCAATACTGCAATATAATTGTAGTTTGTTATAAGAATTATGTAGTTAAGAGAACAATAAGTTACTTACTTCAGTTATGGACATTTGGAGTGAATGAGATGTGCCTATTTATTTCTTTTTTATTATAATAAAGATTGTAACTGGGTGACCAGCGCTAGTAATATTTTCTACAAATAGTAATTTTTAGAATATATTATAGTTTTTAGATGTTCCAAAACTAAATTGGAATGAACATTTTTATTTTATTGCCAATTTTTAATTTTATTAAGAAAAAAATGTTGTATTATCTTGCAGTTTCAATAAAATGTATATTCAGTAAATATTATTTTTAATAAATTATAATGTTGTACGAATGGAAAGATTTAAGCAATATTTTTTTAGGTTTTTAATACTTACTTTTTTATTTTTAAGTTTATATTGTACCTTAATCGGATACTGTTGTTTTTACTATTATTTAGAATAAAATAAATGGCGGCTAACATATAAACATGTTTAACATATTAATATAAAATAGTGCC
This sequence comes from Leucoma salicis, assembly GCA_948253155.1. Classification (NCBI taxonomy): domain Eukaryota; kingdom Metazoa; phylum Arthropoda; class Insecta; order Lepidoptera; family Erebidae; genus Leucoma; species Leucoma salicis. The sequence goes on from OX411812.1 coordinate 5,738,276, forward strand.
AGATGTGGTTTCTTATGCCAGAATGTATATTCAAGAATCGGTCTAGAAATGATTAATTCACACAAACCACGATTTTAAGCACGCCTTACTGTACATCACAACTCGTGATAATTATAAGGGGATTGATTTATTGTTTAGTCGTATATTTTATTCATAGATATAAGCTAAATGTGACTGTCGTTTTTTAAATAATTTCTATTGTATCAAGATATGTAACGCATACTGCAGGAGCGTTGAGAATTCTCTACGCTCTTATTTATATAATATACAATTTTGTCCTTATACTGTGCATTTTAAATATTTGATACTAAATTAGCAATTTGTATCCAATATTCTTACAAGAAAAATAAAACTAAGTTAAAATACTCTCCATTTTATTTAACACCTATGATAAATATATAAATTAAGACTTCGGGAAGTCGATACCTACTTTATTAGCACCTGTGCTTGTGTCCCGCGGATCGTGATCAGCAGGCCGTTTTCATTTGGCTTGTATTTGTGTAACGCTAAAGTATTTTTTTAAAAGTGCCTATAATTTTTACATAATGCAGTTTGGATTTAATTTTGTGACGCCAGATGGCGCTTGTTCGCTTATTTTTTTGGCTTGGTCTGAGTCGCCCTTCTAAAATATTGTGCTATTAAATATTTTTTATATCTACTGGTAGTTCCAAAGATTAGCGCGTTGAAATAAACTTTGTATATTGGTATAGATATAGATTTAAAACAATTTAACATGATGAATAAATAAATTACACTTTAATTTCACAGCCCAATATACTACTTATTAAACCAATATGCTCCATATTGGTTTAATAAGTAGTTCTAGATGAACCAAAGAAACCATAGATTTAATATTAAATTATTACGGTAGTATATTAAAACTATGAAAGAAACACTTAAAATAATAGGTACTTTAAGCACATTTTTTTTTTTTACATATATTTGGGATACTTACAGCTAGCAGTACAATAAAACAGTTTTCATAAATTGATGAGGGCCATTGACAAGTTTCCACTGATAGATTTATAATAAATAAAGTTACGGGTCGGTAAACAAAATGTAACTAAATAAGTTATGAGAAGAAACCTTTTACTAAAGTATTTTTAAGCTTAGAAACACCGGTATGAAACAAGTCTAAGTCATATTCACAGGACAGCTTATTAAAAAGTCTACTCGCACGTAAAACAGAAGAATTCTGCCTATATGTACTTTTGGCAGTTGGAATAAAAAGCAAGCGAGGATTACGCATGAATGTGCAATGAGTAATTAGTCCTAACTTACTTAATAGTTCTGGACAGTCGATTGAACCATTAGCAACTTTGAACAAGTATGCTACGTCAGTGATACGTCTACGCTCGTGCAAAGGCAGAAAGTGGAACTTTTTACATCTTAACTTGTAATCAGCCGAGACACGTCTAGATTTATATTGCAGGAATCGCAAAAATCTCTTTTGAATGCTCTCAATTCTATCTATATAAATATTGTAATTTGGGTTCCACACTTGTGAGGCGAATTCTAAATGACTGCGCACATAAGATCAATAGAGAATTTTAAGTGTCTTAATGTTTTTAAAATCTGCAGAAAGTCTCAAAATAAAGCCTAGTGCCTTAGAAGCCTTCTTTACAATATAATCAATGTGAGCATCGAAGAGTAACTTGCTGTCAAACATGACACCCAAGTCTAATGACATTGATACGCTTTAAAATAATATTGTTAAGTTCATAAGGATAGATGGTGGGACACGGCTTACGAGTGTAGCTATTGATGAAGCATTTGGAGACATTGAGTTCAAGCTTATTGAGGAGGCAGTACCCCGCCAACCTGTTCAAATCTTCCTGAAGTTTATGACAGTCACTAACACTTGAAATGGAACATAAAATTTTCATGTCATCAGCATAGAGAATAATTTTTGAGTGTGAAAAACAAGAACCAATGTCATTGATAAATATTATGAATAGCAAAGGGCCTAAAAGGGAACCTTGTGAAATACCTGACCTTCAGGTATTTCACAAGGTTCCCTTGCGGACTGTCACAGAACTGTACCCATTGCAGAACTACTGTCTGACAACGGTTCTCAATATAGGATTTAAACCACCTAAATAAGTCACCCCTGATATCCACTTCAAGCAATTTGCGCAAAAGAATAGTATGGTCTATACGATCGAAAGCTTTTTGGTAGTCTGTATTACATCTACCTGAGAGGGCTCCGACATGACCTGCTTTAGGTAATCGGAACAGACGAGTAAGACGGACACAGTTGATCTATTTTTTAAAAATCCATGTTGATCACTATTTAAAGAATATTTAATACTATGATATACCGTAGAGTAAACAATATTTTCCAATGCTTTGGCAAACAGACAGAGCTTAGATATTGCCCTATAATTTTCTATTTGATCTTTGGAGCCATTTTTGTGAATAGGTGTAATAAAGGCTGTCTTCCAGACAAGTGGCACCACACCTTCGCTAAGCGAACGTTGAAATAAAATGGTTAGTGGCCGTGACAAGCTTCGCGTGCACTTAGTTATAAGAATAGCCGGGATGCCATCAGGCCCAGCTGACTTGCTCAAATCAGTGGTTTCTAGTAACTTGAACACCTCTGCCTCGCAAACTTCGACGGAGGATACATCCGCGGTGGCGTCCGGTACATGACTATCAAGAGCAATATTGAATGAAGTTAAATTTAAAGAAATCAGTAAACATGTAAGCTATGTTACATATTGTATCACCTTCCCCCGTCGAATTATGTAAGTATCTCATAACTGATGGGTAAGCATTAGAAGACTGTCGTCTACTTTTAACATAAGACCAAAAAACTTTAGGCGATCTCTTAATGCTATATTCAATTGCCTGTGTGTACTGGTCGAACATCTCAGTTGCTAAGGTTTTAGCACGATTTCTAAGGATTAAAAACGAATTATAATCAGATAAATTACCATACTTTTTATATTTTCTGTAATATTTGATTTTTTCTTTAATAATTTTAATAAGAGGTGTCTTATACCAAGGCGGGTATTTATGTGTAAACCTTACATTTTTAGAGAGCACATGTGACTCACGTATTACATCTAATCTAGTATATAGCAGCGATAAAGAATCTTCCACTAACCTTGAACTAAAATCTTTGTGCCAGACGAAACTATCAATTTCCTGCGATATAGATGTAAAATTGGCATGTTGATATAAATACTTTTTCCGCATTTGGCATGGCAATGCGCGATACTCAATAAAGTTCGCAATGATGCTTACGGCCACATGATGCGGGTCAGGAACTAGTGGATCAGCACACTTATCGACACTTAAATGGCTATTGCAAAATATTAAATCCAGCACCGTATCGTTTTGGTTGGAGTGGCAGTTATATTGTAGTAAGTCATACGTATTAAGTATATCGAAGAACTCCGTTTGGACAAAACCATTGATGTTACTAGCATAGAAAGATTGTCCATCTTCAGTGGTGTGCCACGTCAGGTTAGGCAGGTTAAAATCTCCTAGGATTATGAAATAGCCGGAAATGTTATTTAGTACGAAATCATGTAATTTGCTATAAAAATTAGTTAATTGTTCCAATAATGAATATCCTAAGTTCTGCTTGCACACATAAATCGTGCATATGTGTAGTTTGTAAGATAAGCCCGACCTACAACGCTTAAGAGTCAGAGTGACCCAGATATCTTCAGCCGATGAGCACCAGTCGGTGCACTCGACCGCAACAAGTTCCCGCCGAACAGCAATGAGGACTCCACCCCCTAAAGTTTGATTATTGTCACTATAGTTCCTGTCACGCCTCCACACAACATAACGATTATCAAACAATTCCTCGTTATAAAAATCATCATTCAACCAAGTCTACGTTAAGCATACTACGTCATAGTTGTTCAAGGAAATATTTCTGAGAAAACACGATAATTTCGTCCGCAAGCCACGCACGTTCCGGTAATATATGTTAAGTAACACTGTTATGGACAGAAATAAAATAGCCTTTTAAATAGCAAGGATAATAAACAACATAAATAATTGTAGCAAATAGCAGGTAGAATGTTACACAACGGCAAGCGGGGTACGTGAAAAAATATATTAGAAGTAAGCGTGATAGAACAGCAATCATTAGGTAAGTTAAATAGACAGAATATATAGCTATTATGTGACAATTGCAACGGAAAGAGCAATAGGTATAGTAATAATCCCCAACATCGGCAGTTGTATTAAAAATAACGGATAGAAATATTATTAATGCGTAAAGTGATAAGCAAAATTTAACTTTAAAATACGAGTAATAAGTCATAGAATAAAAACAATTAGTGCAGTTAAAAGGAATTGTCCCATGCGATAAGAGAACAAAAGTGCGGACCACCCAGTCTATCCATAACAACCTCCTTATTTAACGAACATTGACTTATCAAAATACCTTGTTCCGTTTCGGAGCTACCAGGGTATTGTGTCCGCTGCTAACCAGAGATTTCAGATTAGAGAGAGTTTTCATGCTGAGTTCAGATGCTGAAATATTCTGGGTACCTACCTACCTATGAGATTTGATGACGGGAATAGCGACACCGGAGCGTGGTAACATCACCACCGTTGTTAAATACCTACTTGGCCTAGGGCCATACACATATGGGGTGTGGTGCCGGTTTACCTCCTAGTGGTGCACCCCGGGCAACGTCGGCAGTAGCTGGCGGCTAAAATTCCGGACAGGATGGGTCTCCGCGTGTCCCTCTGGCTCAGCAGAGGGCACAGCGGTTAGACTAGGGCGTTGGAGCTGGCGGGGCCATACTGGCTCTCCTGGCTCTGGAGTAGGGGACGGCGGGGCCACAGCGGCCCCTCCCCACCCAAGATCGTAAACCTGATTGTCGTAGTTATGTCTCGCGGCCCATTTCAGGAACGAGGGTCTTGGCTTAATCGCCCGGACCGCGAGGAAGACAACCTCTATAAAAAATTACCCCGAATCTCAAGCTCTGGCGCGCGGCGAGGAGATGCATGGCTGATGGGTAGTTCAGTCTCGAGCGCGGCCCCAGCCAGGGTACCTGCGGACCCCCTGTGTTGGGTAACAAATGTACGCTTACCCGGGTATTGGGATCTCTGCCCGGGTGGACCTTTATTTCTCCCTCAATCGTGGGAACTATATGGATAATATAATACCAAAATCTAATACAACGACAGAGTTGGGTGAGACACCCAAAGCTTCAGCCGAAAGGGGTCCGGCTGTAAATACGGCCCCTATCAGTGCAACCGCGCACAAAACGCGCGGCAGCCGTAAGTGCCGCAAAGGCAGAAACACGTCCCAATCGTCAAGGGACGGATCGGTGGCGGGCAGCTCGGCAGGCACCTCAGCCGCCGAAATGTCTGCAACCGAGGAGGGCGGCTCGAGGGCGGTCCCCACAATGCGGCCGGCGGAGGTCGCGGTTTTATTGGAGCCACTCCCGTCGCGCTTCTGGCGCAAGCGTACCCTATCTCAGGGGGGCGCTGCATCCGATGACGGGAGCTCGACGGAGATGCCTCCCCCGAAGGTCACAACTTCGCGCAGGGGTCGAGGCGTGAACCGCCCAGGGACGCCAGGGCCAATGATATCGGAGGCTATCGCTCGAAGAGCGAGACGTGCTGAAGGGGAGCTGCAGGCCGAGGAAGAGGTCGAGCAGCTCTCTCTGAGGATCCGCGAATCGACGGAGGAGGTAAATACTCTGTCGGTTGCGGACCTTAAAAGGAGAGCCCAAGACCACGCAGCCATCATCAACAAGGTGGCCACGAAGTCTGTGAACATCAAGGGCACCTTCGTGCGTGCTGCTAAGGAGGCAGTCGCTGATAACATGAGGGTGGTGGAAGCCCTGGCTAGGCGCTCCACCAATGAAGAGACGGAGCGACTGCAGGCAGCTAACGACCGTCTTACGGTGGAAGTAGCCGAACTAAGGGCAGACAATAGCCGCCTTAATGCCAAGGTCGAGGAGCTGCAGGCCAAACTGGTGCGGCTAGAGGCGGCTGTGCTACTGGCAGGGACTGGATCTGCTGAGCGGAGCAACATAGCACGGCCTACTGCGGCTGCTCCGACCACCGAACAGGCCTCTGCTGGCCTGCCGGAGGAGACGGCGCGCGCGATCTCGCGTCTTACGACCATGGTTTGCGCGCGCCTGGAAGCGATGGAGGCACGACTGCCTCCTGAACGACCCCTCCGGCCTCCGCTCGCTGCCGACAGGCGGAAGGAGACACCCAATACCGCCCCAAATAGGGTGGTAGAGGCCTTGCCAGCCCTGGCTAACCCACCAAATGCCAGTGCCTCTCATGTCCCTGTGTCGGAGGAAAGCTGGGTTACGGTGGTGCGGAAGGGGAGGAAAAAGAAGTCTTCTCCCCCTGAAACTGTCGGGCCCACTGTTTCACCCGCTGCCGCACCCGCTGTCGCATCTACTGCTACGCCCAAAAGGAAGAGGAAGGCGCGGCAGAAGAAGAAGTCGGCACTCGTGGCCCCTCGCTCGCCAGTAGTGATAGTAACATTACAGCCGGCGGCTGAAAAACAGGGGGTTACATATGCCGACGCTATGTTGCGTGCGGAACGGGCCATAGACCTCCCCGCGCTGGGGATAAGCGAGGGGCTGAAGATGCGCCGGTCCGTAACTGGTGCCAGGGTACTTCAGCTACCCAAGGCCCAGTCACCAGAGGTGGCTGAAACTCTGGCCGGACAACTTCGGACAGCGCTGGATGGAGTGGCGGATGTTGTCCGTCCCGTCAAGTGCGCCGATCTTCGCGTTACGGGACTGGACGACTCTGTCACTAGAGAAAAAATCATTGCCGCTGTTGTTCGCGCCTGCAACTGCGCTGCTGAGGAGGTCCGGGTTGGTGACATCCAAACCGGGCCTCGAGGAATGGGCATGGCCAAGATCCGCTGCCCTATTGCCGCGGCCAAGACGCTCGCTGACTCAGGGAGGCTCCTGGTCGGCTGGAGCGCAGCCGGGGTCAGGGCCCTGGAGCCACTGCCGCTGCGGTGCTTCAGGTGCCTGGCACTGGGGCACACGAGCCAGCTCTGCCCAGGCGATGTCGATCGGTCTCAACTGTGCTACCGGTGTGGCGATATTGGGCACCGATCGGCGTCATGCGTGGCTGCACCCCGCTGTGCGGTCTGCACGGCGTCAAAACGCTCCTCGGAGCATGTCATGGGTGGGAGGTCATGTAGGCCTCCCATAGTAAAAGGGAGATTGGTGGCGGCCCAAGGACCTCGGGCCGCACCCACGAGTGAAGTAAGCCGCCTGGGCCAGGGGGAGACCGGCATATCGTCATAATAGGTGACAATGTCGGTTTCCTCCAGGCGAATCTGAACCACTCCGCTGGGGCTCAGGACCTGCTACTGCAGTCCATGGCGGAGTGGAGCATAGATCTGGCGGTGGCTTGCGAGCCATATTTTGTCCCCCATCAGCCCAACTGGGTGGGGGACCTTAATGAGGATGTCGCTGTCTTGTCGAGAGGAAGTGTCGGCCCTCCCCTCTCCACTCTTGAGAGAGGATCTGGCTATGTCGTGGCGGGGTGGAGGGGCTTTAGCATAGTAGGTATCTACTTTTCCCCCAACCGCGGCCTGGCAGAGTTCGAGTTATTCTTGGACTCTGTCGGCGCCGCGGTTCGCAGACAGTCGCCGAGGCCTACTATTGTCCTCGGTGACTTCAATGCAAAGTCCCGGGCGTGGGGGAACCCTGCCACGAATGCCAAAGGTAGGGCCGTCGAAGAGTGGTCCCTGCTCTCCGGTCTGTCCCTCCTCAACAGAGGGACTGTACACACCTGCGTGCGGCAGCTGGGGGGGTCCGTGGTGGACCTATCGTTCGCCACCCCTGATGTTGCGCGGGGTGTGTGTGACTGGAGAGTGGAAGAGGAGGTGGAGACGCTATCGGATCACCGATACATCCAGTTCAGGCTCTCCACCCCTCCGGGGCTACCGGGGCCCCGGCGCGGGACTGGCAGACTCCCCAAATGGGTATTAGGTCAGTTTGACCACGAAATGGCCCGTGAGTCTGCCATAGTGCAGCGCTGGAGCTCTGCAGGCAGGCAGGGCAGCGACAGCGTAGATGAGCTCGCAGGCCAAATGAAGAATACACTCACGGCAGTGTGTGACGCGGCGATGCCGAGGGCCCGGCGGAGGCCGCCGCGCCAACAAGTTTATTGGTGGTCATCCGAGATAGCTAATCTTCGGGTGGCCAGTAACCGAGCGCGGCGTGCTTACGTCCGGTGCCGAGGAAGGAGTGCCAGAGACGCTGTCCTTGAGGGCCAGCTGCGGACAGAATATTGTAACAAAAAAAAGGAGTTGCAGCTGGCCATCAGCCGGGCAAAGGAAAGGGCCCGCGAGGAGCTATTGGCGAGCCTCGACAGGGATCCGTGGGGGCGCCCATACCAACGGGCGCGGAACAAGCTCCGTGCCCACGGCGCCCCCATCATAGAGTCGATGGAAAGAGATCTCCTGTCAGAGCTGGTGGGGGGTCTGTTCCCGCGATCCATGGGACATGTCCCCCCAGCAATGGCTCCTCCGTCGGTGGTAGAAGGAGAGGCACAAATCCCTTCTGTCACTGACACGGAACTGGAAGTGGCCCTCTCCCGCCTTCGTGGACGAAGGAAGGCACCCGGTCCGGACGGCGTTCCGGGACTGGCACTCGGCGTCGCCGCTGAATATATCAAGGATGGGCTCCGGGAACTGCTCAACGCATGTTTGAGGTCTGGGCGGTTCCCGGAGCAATGGAAGTGCGGAAAGTTATATCTGCTGCGGAAGGAGGGTCGCCCACCAGACTCTCCTTCCGCATATAGGCCGCTGGTGCTGCTGGATGAGACGGCCAAACTGTTCGAGAAGGTGCTCGCGGACCGTCTCGTCCGGCACCTCGAGGATGTCGGGCCGGGGCTGTCAGAATCACAGTTTGGATTCAGGGCAGGCCGCTCCACAATAGGTGCATTGGCTGCCCTGAAAACCCTCGCCACCGAGGCAGTGGCCAGAAGGGAGGTCGTTCTGGCAGTCTCGCTCGACATCGAGAACGCCTTCAACAGTCTCCCTCACGAGACGTTGAAGGAGGCGCTCCGATTCCATGGAGTGCCTCCGTATCTCCGGAGGTTGTTGGAGGCATACCTCGAGGAGAGGCACGTGCTCTGGGAGGGGGGCGACGGGCGCCTATACCGCCATCGGGTAGAGCGCGGCGTTCCACAGGGATCCGTCCTTGGCCCGATCCTGTGGAACGTCGGATTCGACTGGGTTCTGCGGGGCCGGCTTCTTCCCGGGATGGGAGTCGTTTGCTATGCAGATGACACCCTCGTCACCGTGAGGAGGACCGGCTTCGAGGAGGCCACCCGATCGGCGGAAGTTGGAGTCGCGCTCGTCGTTGACCGGATCAGCATGTTGGGTCTGAGGGTCTCGTTAGCTAAAACTGAGGCCCTCCTGTTCCATGGCCCTCGCCGAGGTCCCCCCCGAGGACCATGCCTACAGGTGCAGGGGGTTGCCGTGCCGGTGCAGACCCAGATGAAATATCTGGGTCTGCACCTAGATAGTAAGTGGAATTTCGGGCTGCACTTTGCCCAGCTCGCCCCTAGGCTCGTTAATTCTGCCGCGGCCTTGGGTAGGCTTCTGCCAAACACTGGAGGCCCAGGGTCGTCCTGCCGCCGACTTTATAGTGGTATTCTGCGGTCTATGGCACTGTATGGTGCACCAATCTGGGCGGACTCCCTTAACGCTTCTAATAGGGCCCTCTTGCGACGTCCGCAGAGGGCCATAGCGGTGAGGACAATTAGGGGGTACCGAACGGTGTCCTGGGCCGCAGCCACACTGCTGGCAGGTGACCCGCCTTGGCCTCTCCAGGCCGAGGCACTGGCAGAGGTCTACTGGCTTCGTGCTGCAGCGCGGGCCAGGGGTGAGGAAATCTCCGAAAGGAGTCTGGGCAGAGCGCGTGAAGCGGCTCGAAGGACGTTGATCCGGCGGTGGAGGGGGGAGCTGGAGTCTCCCGGAGCAGGACGGGAGACTTTAGAGGCGGTTGCACCGCACCTCCACCGCTGGTTAAATCGAAGGTACGGCAACCTCAGTTTTCGGTTGACGCAGGTACTTACCGGACACGGGTGTTTCGGTAAGTACCTGCATCGTATTGGTAGGGAAGGAGCCCCCGGATGCCACGAGTGTGGCGCCCAAGTTGATGACGTGCGCCACACTCTGGAGGAATGCCCCGCCTGGGGGCCCCAGCGCCACGCCCTGTCGATGGCAATTGGAAGAGACCTGTCGCTGTCGGCCGTAGTAAGCCGAATGCTTGACGGTGACGGGTTCTGGTCGGCCGTTGCCTCCTTCTGTGAGGCTGTAATTGCACGGAAGGAGGCCGCGGAGCGGGAACGTGAGGCGTTGGCCCACGCCGACTCGCTCCGCCGGCGGCGACCAGGGGGCAGGAGGCGTCGCTACGCTCACCTTCTCCCACCGCCTTGATTACGACAGGACGTGGCCGGTTGGCCAACTGCCTGGGGCGTCAGAGTAGAATGTCGAAAGACGACCCTCTGGCGCCCCGCTAACAGGCGTGGAAGGGGCCGCTGTGGTTTTAGTCGGTATTCCGGGCGCAACTAAGATCTGAGCACCCGGCGAGTCCTACATACCCCTTCGTTTGTCACTGACGGAGGGGATGCGTAAATGCATTTCCACAGCGACAACAAAAAAAAAAAAAAAAAAAAAAAAGGGCCATACACATATATTATTGTGTGTGTATCTATAGCCAAATAATTTTACTCCTTTCCAATCTAGTTTATAAATGCAACGCTCACGAGCTAGGTGAATAGGAAAAGTCGCGGTCGGGAGGATAATCATGGTGAGTGCCTCAAGGAACGCGCTGTTAGCATACTTTGGTACCGAAAAAAACAACTCTTCTTTAAAGTACCTACAATTTATTTGTGAATGAGGAAAAAGAGAACTAGTGCGAGCGGGAATCGAACCTACGTCCCTTCTAATCCGGGGAAGTGCTCTAAATCGCTATCGCACTGACCTTACAGCCATGCCCAATCTCCTCATCAAATTTGTCTTTACGACCAACGCTACCTATCGGATGCATTTACATGCATTAATCCAATGTTTAAAAAATGTGTCCGTCCCCATCATCGGTAAGCAAGCTTGTTTTTGTATTTGCGTAAGAAAAAAAGGTTCATTAATCACGTTATATTATGATGTTACACGTTTTAAGCAAAATAATGAGCATAACTGCAATTTATTTTGTAATTATCCGACTAAAACAGGTAGTGCATTTTTAGTCTACGAAGATATAATCATAGTTATCTTATTTAGATATTTTTATATATATTTTTAGCATTTGACATGCTTAGCACTATACATTAAACACAAAGTGAAAAATGTGAAATCGAAAATAACAGTCACGAGCAGGGTTTGAACCTGCATCTCCTGGATACCGTCCAGATGCTTTGCCAATTCAGCCATCGTGACAATTGCTCCCGACTGCTAATCTCGATAACACATTCCTACTTAACGTCTTTGAGTGACGCCCAAAATCCTCCTCGTGACTGTTATTTTCAATTTCACATTTTTCACTTTGTGTTTAATGCATAGTTATCTTCTAAAATTATTCCAGTTATCATATTAAATTATCGCTATCTCAACTATGATCTCAACTAGGGGTGTGTTCCGATATATTAAAGCACTGTGATGTGTGACGTCAATTTAGTATACTGTGAAGTGGTTCCTTTAAAGTTAGCTATACTGGTTACTGTTTATAACGGAACGCAGTCCAGTATACTAATCTGTCATTACTTTAATTTCATACAAAGTATTGATTTCACACTGCAATAAACACAATTTCTTTACATTTTCCATGTTTCGGTATCTTTGAATAACAATATTCAATAATAATAATAATTTTCAATAGTGCAAGTTGTTATATTTCTTGACGCTGTTGATCAGGTGATCAAACCACTGAGAGCACCTTACCTCGAAAACGCCAGTGCCTCAGACTAAGAACTTAATAGACAGAGCCACTGCGTGGCCGCACTTGAAACAGCAATATTTTGTTTAAATATTGCCAGGTTGACAAATATTTAACCATTTTGGGCAAATTAAACGATAGTTAGGATGAGGTCTGTAACTTGGTCGTAAATAAGAAACTCTTCGTAACAAATTTGTTATTGAAAATCACAACGTTTATCAAAATAATTGTTTAAAAGTAAATCTACCACCCCTTCTATTCATCCAACCATCAGTCTTTAGACGCCCACTGCTGGACATTGGCCTCCCCAAGAGAGCACCAGAACTAGCAGGATTGTGCTGACTGCATCCAACAGCTGTCTGCAGATTTGACCATATATTTGGGCTATCTGGTGGCAGGCCATATTAAGCTGCGCTGTCCAATACGTGGTCGCAACTTGAAAACCTTTTTCCCCAACGGTTGTCAGTTCGTCGGGCGATATGGCCTGCCCATTGTCACTTCAGCATGCAAACCCGGCGGGCTATGTCGTATATTCACGTTCTATGGGTCTCCGCAATAAGAATTCGATCACGTAGGGAAATACCAAGACTTTGAGCCTTGATCCAAGGTAAGTATTCCTGGTCCATAAATTGCCGTTATATCTCATCTGATAAATAATAATAAGTTATATTTAATAAAATAATAGTAAACAAGAATATAATTAAATTATATTTTCTTTCATTTCTAGGTCAAATAATAAAAGAATTATCATCCTTCCAGCGCTGATTTAATTAATTGAATAAGAACTTAGAGCAAATCAGTTTCTCTGAATTCTAGATTATGAACCAACGGTAGTCATAATCTATTTAATTGAGATTTACTTACAAAGATGAAGTTACAACTGCCTCTGTGGTGCAGTGGTAGTGTAAGCGACTGCTGATCATGAGGTCTCGGGTTCCATCCCCGGATCGGGCAGTGTATTTCGTAACAAAAAAAAATTCTCAGTAGCAGCGCCTCTGAACACATTTTTTTTTAATTTTCTATGTTTGTTTGTTCGGGCTTCCTGGAAAAACTACTGAACGCATTTTGATGAACTTTTTGTTTGATAGCTGTCGATTGGACTTAAAAACTAGTACTTACACAAAAAATAAAAAAATCTCAGTAGCAGCCCGGAGTTTGGGAATGTGTCCGGTAGACGTCAATAGGCTCGCCCCCTATTACGTGGGACTTAAACATAGCTGGCGAGTCGTGGGTGTGTAATACACCTCTGCCTACCCCTTCGGGGAATACAGGCGTGATACTATGTTTTTTGAAGTTACAAAGACTTTAAAAGCTATACTTACATGAACATATTCACTGGCTATGATTTTGCTCCCAACGTTAATATTTTCTTATTAAGTATAATGAAACGTCAACAAAATATTGTAGAACATATTTTGGGTATTTCGTGGGTTGCCTCGTTTTCCCGTAGCATCCACCCATTTCGATCTCGCATCTGGATTAGAGGGAAACTTAAAATAGTAAATATTTATCATCATCTCATAAATTATTAGTAAAGTAAAAACTGGGCAAATTAAATTCGCAATAAGGCAACACCGAAACAATTCTCAGTAATATTTTAGATATTTTTATATATATTTTTAGCATTTGACATGCTTAGCACTATACATTAAACACAAAGTGAAAAATGTGAAATCGAAAATAACAGTCAGGAGCAGGATTTGAACCTGCATCTTCTGGATACCGTCCAGATGCTTTACCAATTCAGCAATCCTGACAATTGCTCCTGACTGCTAATTTCGATAACACATCATACTTAACGTCTTTGGGTGACGCCTGCGCCATCTGTCGGACGTATTTTCATACATTATACCGACCAGGTAAACTTAATTTTACAATTAAGATTTTACCTAATAATGACGCAAACCCTTTAAATATTTTAGATATTTTTATATATATTTTTAGCATTTGACATGCTTAGCACTATACATTAAACACAAAGTGAAAAATGTGAAATCGAAAATAACAGTCAGGAGCAGGATTTGAACCTGCATCTTCTGGATACCGTCCAGATGCTTTACCAATTCAGCCATCCTGACAATTACTCCTGACTGCTAACTTCGATAACACATCATACTTAACGTCTTTGGGTGACGCCTGCACCATCTGTCGGAAGTATTTTCATACATTATACCGACCACTGACTGTTATTTTCGATTTCACATTTTTCACTGTGTTTAATTCTCAGTAATAGAAATTTAGCTAGAAAACATGTTTTGCTAGTGTATTTTAGTAACAATTATTAATTTCGGGTAAAAAAGCCCATTTTATATCACTCTATAGCATTCAATCATTAAATTATTTCATTTTCGACTACTTACGAATGAAATGTTATACTGGTATTTTTTCGCTCGCTGTAGCTTTTGTAGCCTAGTAGACTATTTTACAAGCACTATTATCACGTAATCTTTGTCTCAAAACACTGAATAACACGTAATGACACTGAATAATGTGTAAAACCCAAATTTTTATACAAATGTTCGATTATGACAGTTAAATCGTTGCCATTTTTTTACTGTGAGCACTAAAGATGGGTTAATACCGATATTTGTCAATATCAGCTAATATGAATATATTAGTTTCAGAATATTCACATTCATATCTGTTTAATATTGTTATTTGTTTTATTAATGGTATTTTATAGCATTATTAAAACAAATAACAATATTAAACAGATATTAACTCAATGATACGTACGATGTTCTCACCGATATACGATTCTAGCTAGTCTATGGTTATAGCAACATACAACCCTCCCACGTTCAGTGGTCACTGTTCATGTTCACGATATAGTGAATATGGCATATTAGCAATACGACCGTATTAGCATATCAGATTTAGTCGGATAACTGATAGATGAATACATCCAATATCACTAAATCTTAATGCATATGAATATATCTGGTATGTTTTTACAATAAAACAGCGGATCGATGCGCAAAGTAAATACTTTATTCACCGACTGATTTGTCAAGGTTAGCAAGTAGTTATGAATGAATATCTAATAGTTACCTACATAACACCTTCCCCCTTATTCCTTAGGTTATACAATAAAATTAGTTAACCCTCTACTGCATCAATTATTAAAAAGATGAAAAAAATATTTTTTTATTTGTGGATATTGCTTTATTTAAGTAAGATTAATACAAATAAATCGAAAAAAATTAAAAAAGTTGTTTAATGTATAAAAAAAAAACTACGATACCATATATGGGCTCGTATGCACTGAGACAAAAAATGGCTTGTACATATATGGTATCCTATGCAGTCAAACAAAAAAATAACAAAGTAGAAAAGGAACATTATGTGATATAAACAAAAGTAATATTTATTATTAGTCGTGAAATGTAACGAGACAGTTTCTTTTATTATTGTAGCATAGAAAAACTTTGCATTTTGAGCATTTAGTATATGAATTCATAGAACATAGGTACTATGCAATATTGACGTTTTTTCTGCCACAGTTCAAAAGACAGTCTTGGCGCCTCCCTGGTATTTTTTTCTTCTTTTTAGAAGATACCGGTGTACCAGGATTGGATAACAAAGGACTTCCTTGACTTCTTCTTCATCTGAACTTTCATCATCAGCTTCAGGTATTATAATGGGTCTTCTGACTGGGACAAGTTTTGAAGGTACTTCGATATCAGAATCCAACTCATTATCGTCACTAAGACGACCGTCACCAGGAATAGGATAAGCATATTTGTTTTTACCATAAAAGCGAGCAGTGTCCATTCTGCCAAACAAAAGCCAAAAAACAGATGTGATGACAAGAGAATAGGAAAAAAGCGAAAAAATAATAGCACTTGAATTTTTTATTCTTGAATAAGTCTGAATGCATACAATACCATATATGCCCAAACGAATTTTCGTCGTACTGTATATGAGCCCATATATGGTATCGACATACAAGTGGATGAAAAGAATAGGAAATAGGTAAAAAGTGAGAAAATAATTATTCATAGGTAAAGAAGGCGGTATTCACTTTATAAATCAATTTTTTTTTCACAAATACTTACGTTTTGTTGTTGTTTTCGATACTCAAAAATGTCTCTTCTGGCACTCGTCTTTTGTTTCACCGACCACCCGCACAAAAGTAACGTTATTTCTAAATTCCATCAAACCATAGACAAACTTGTTGCATTTTGTTATTGCTAATTAACCATTACATGGATTTAAGAATGTGGAATGGCTTAATTATTATTTGTTTGGAAATAAAACAATAATAAAATCGCCATACCATATATGGGCTTATATGCAGTAGAGGGTTAAGTTCGATACCCCAATTAATTATAACTAGGTATGTTAGTACTTATAAGCTAACCAATACTGAGAATACCTTATTTTTAATTTACATCATCAGCACTGTTACTGTGCATATTATTCGGTAGATAACGAAATCACACGACTGGAACCTACTTATAATGTCGTACTATCTTAGGCATACAAAGATTACAGCCATAATAACATAAACCCTATTTCAGTCAATTTCAAAACCAACACGCTTCACAGGTAGTTTTAGCCTTTTTTAACTTTGCTGCGTTTTCAATCAACTCAGACTGACAGTGTTGAGCTTTCTCCGGTGCGGACGGTCTCACCATCTGTTCGTCCTTAATTATGCTTGACGAACGAGAGGAAGTAGCTTTAGCTGCTGGCGAAGGAAGCCCACACTGGTCCGGCGGTTGTTTCTTATCGCAATGTTTTTCGAGGTACGGGTGTGGGCTCAACAGCGATATCGCTCTCGCCACCGCCGTACTCATTAGTGCTAGGAAATACGCACGTGGAACGCCTTGAATAACCCCTTAATTGGTCAATGTGCCTATGATGAGAGACCCGATCTGCCGAGGATACACTATAATTGTTACTGCCTAGTCGTTCTGTGATACGACCCTGTAACTTACGACTAGAATTATAATTTCTGTACCACACGGAATCTCCTTCACCGAACTGTTTCGTTCGGCCGCTCGTGGTGCCAGTGGATACCTTTCGTTCTGCTATGGCTGTATTATCTGCGTTAACTTATCTAACCTAGTTCTCAAGAATCTACCCTGTAACAATTTTACCGGACTTTCGCTTTTCTTCGTATGTGGAGTGTTATGATAATTTAACAAAAATCTATAAATTGCTGTTTCGATAACGGTATTAGACATTTTAGCCTTTATAATTACCCCTTTTATAATTTTTACGGAATTTTCCGCGGCCCCATTCGATGCAGCGTGGTAGGGAGGAGAGTAAACGTGTTTAATACCGTTATCGCCTAAGAAAACATTAAATTCCTGGCTGGTAAATGGTGGACCATTATCTGACACTACAATTTTCGGTAAACCCCATTTTGACCAAGATTCTCGCAACTTTCGTACATTCGGCAGTAGTGCGTTGCATTTTAAAAACTTCTATCGATTTCGACCTAGAGTCCACGGTAATAAGGTATGTATACCCATCAATAGGACCCAGAAAATCAATGTGAATACGTTCATACGGGTGATGCGGCCATCTCCACGGGGACGGCTGGGACCCGGGGGGCATTGTTGAATTTTCTGCACAAACCGGACAACGCTTACACCATTCTTCAATGCCCCGGCCACCATATATAACTACTCGCCATAGACTTAGTCTTAACTATTCCCATATAAGGTTCGTGAAGTTCGCTCAAAACACGATCATGGCACAGTGACGGAATGACAATGCGATGCCCCCACATAATACAACCTAGCTCGGTATATAACTCTCTATGCCTATCGGACGCATATTATCAACCACAATCAACACGTTACAACACGTTATCTATATAGTTTACTACGCGACTTAAGATTGGATCACGAGTCTGTTGACGTATTTCTTCGCAATCTAATAATAATGCCGTCTAATAAAGTGCAGATACGACTGATCACACAATTCTATCTTCTCCGCCTCGGAGTTCACTATTGGTAATCTGGATAGTGCATCAGCACCGTTAATTTTTTATCGTACGTACTCTATTTCAAAATCATACGCAGACAATATAATAGCCCACCTTTGCATCCTAGCCACTGCCATAGAAGGAATACCATTTTGTGGACCGAAAATACTAACTAGTGGCTTATGATCAGTTTTTAGGACAAAGTGACGACCATACAAATACTGATGATATTTTTTTACACAATGCAGTATAGCGAGTGCCTCCCTATGAATTTGAGAGTATGATTTCTCAGCAGAGGTAGGCTTGCGCGAAACGTACGCGACGGTGCGTTCCACTCCCGAGTCGTCTATCTGTGACAACACGCCACCGATAACGCGTGAACTTGCATCGCACGTACTCGTTTTAACCCTCAAACCGTATTATTGTAAACGCGCTAGTACAGTTTCCACGTTACGTAGGTGTGTGGTTCGATTCCCAGTGATTACAATATCGTCAAGGAAGTCTTCAGTGTTTGGTTTGTCTTTTATCAAGTTACTTATGATTCTCTGGAATATACCACAACTAGAAGATAAGCCAAAGACCAGGCGGTTATACCTAAACAGTCCGCGGTGCGTATTAATGACTGTATATGGTTTTGAATCCTCAGACAAACAAATTTGATTATACACCTGAGATAAATCAATTTTTGTGTATTTATATCCACCCGCTAAGCCAGCAAACATATCCTGAACTCTCGGCAGAGGGAATCTATCTACCATCAAGTAGAGGTTCAAGGTTACCTTAAAGTCGGTGCATACCCTTAAGTCACCGTCCTTCTTATGGACGCGCACTAGCGGCGTTGCCCAGTCGGAGCAGTCCACCGGCTTGATGACGCCTTCACGCAACATCGCGTCGAGTTCCGCGTTGACCTGCTGGCGCAGCGCGTACGGCAGCGGCCGCGGCCGACAGAACACGGGTTCGGTGCCTGGGCGTACGCACAGCCTCGCTTCGCCACTCGTGTATTTACCCAAACCCTCTTTGAATACAGCATTATACCTGTGAAGCAATTCAGTCAAATTAGAATTATTAGAACTGTTATTTTCCATATCTTTATTTACTGATACGTTACCGCAAAGGTTTTTTTGTGATTTTACATC
This sequence comes from Leucoma salicis, assembly GCA_948253155.1. Classification (NCBI taxonomy): domain Eukaryota; kingdom Metazoa; phylum Arthropoda; class Insecta; order Lepidoptera; family Erebidae; genus Leucoma; species Leucoma salicis. Next base: position 5,757,259 of record OX411812.1, read on the forward strand.
AACTTGTATGTCCAATTCCGCGAGCCACTGCCTACCTATCAGCGTAGTCACTTCACCTTCTACTACATATAAATCCAAACATTTTTCTTTGTTTTTGAATTTAACTAAAGGTGTAACAATACCCAGAGGGCTTATATTATCACCTGTGTAAGAATTAAAACAGGTTTTAATCTTTTGTAAGGGTAAATGGCTAAACATCTTGTTATAAGTCGCCCGGCTGATACACGACGCTGGAGTACCCGAGTCGATTTCCATTCGTAACGGTATACTAGCTATGAGTAAGGTGACACTTACGGATTTATAATCGCTCAAGGACATCTGAAACATTGGCTCTAGTAGGTCTTCCTCCGATTCTGACTACGCAGCCTGCCCTGACGATACCTCGTTGTAGTAATTACTCCGTCGCCTACGACTCCTGTGGTCTGTGTATTCATGTCCCATGGCGTGATCTCCCGGTGTGGTTCTAGGGCACACCCGCTGTAAATCCCCTTCCCCTTGCACATATTGCACGTAAAATTGCGATACCGACACTTCTTTGTCTCATGTCTACGGCTCCCACACGCTCCGCATGCCTCCGTAGACCACGTACTCATTCGCTGGTTTTTTTCTTTTATCACCTTAATCTCGGGTACCTTCAACTCTTCCGATTTACTAGAAACTCTAAAGTCGACGGCCGCGGCATCCTTCTCCGCTGCTTCCAGGGTGCCGGCTAAACTAATAGCCTTTTTGAAAGTCAAATTGTCTTCCGCAAAAAGCCGTTGCCGTATCAAGTCACTCGTTACTCCGCATAAGAATTGATCGCGCAAATTTTCTTCTAAGGTACCCAATACCCCAAGGCAAATTCGCAGTATCTTGATAATTGTTTTAATGCCGCAATGTATTGCGTAACGTTTTCTGTTTTGAATTGTCGACGCTGTCTAAAACGGTACTGTTCTGCCATCACCGAAGGCCGCGGTTGTAAATGTGCCCGCACAGTATCAATCAATTGGGTATACGTGAGTTCATTTGGTTTCCGCGGACTAACTAGATTGACCATAAGCTCATATATTCGATCACCTGCTAGCGAAATTAACGTAGGCAGCTCCAATTCCTCGTTGAATTCATTGGCCTTGAAATATAAATCCACGCGTTCACAGTACAGACTCCAATAACCATTGTCCACGTCGAACGCCTGAATTTTTCCTATCGGCATTTTAATATGGGTATTTCCAGAGCCTGTTCTTCAATACTGGATGTATCCTCGTCGCCAGTTGGTATGTTTTTACAATAAAACAGCGGATCGATGCGCACAGTAAATACTTTATTCGCCGAATGATTTGTACACAGTTAGCAGGTAGTTATGAATGAATATCTTATAGTTGCATACATAACAATATCGATTCCATCATTAGTGAGCACTGGCGTTTTCGAGGTAAGGTGCTCTCAGTAGTTTGATCACGTGATCAACATATAGCGTCCAGAAATATAACAATTTGCACTTTTAAAAATTATTATTATTGAATATTGTTATTCAAAGATACCGAAACATGGAAATTTTAAAGAAATTGTGTTTATTGTAGTGTGAAACCAATACTTTGTATGAAATGAAAGTAATGACATATCAGTATACTGGACAGCGTTCCAATGTAAATAGTAACCAGTATAGCTAACTGTAAAGGGACGACTTCACAGTATACTAAATTGACGTCACACCTTACAGTGCTCGCAGTGTATATCGGAACACACTCTTAGTCTATGGCATCTGCCAATGTCAAGCTGCCAGCATTCTTTGCTGCCACTTGCTGCTAGTCTGTGCTTGCTGCCAACCAATTGTCAAAAAGTGGTTTGTTGTAATGTGTTTCCATAGAACTTTAGTGCTATATCAACTGAATTTTCTTTAATATATACTACTGCTCAATACTATTTCATTGTGGAATTTATAATTAATATGCAGGTATGCAGGATATGTCTATCTCGGAGACTAGATAAAGATTTATTACAGTCAGTAAAAGTTGATAGAAATAAAGAAACTAAGACTTATGGAGAAATATTGATGTTTTGTTTGAATATACAGGTATAAAGTTAGTTATACATCGATTTATTAGCTTATGAATTATTTCATAATAGTATTTTCTCTCTAGGTCAAGCAAGATTCAAGGCTAAGCACAAAGTTGTGTTTAAAATGTGCAAATAAATTATTATCATATCATAAATTCAAATCTTTAGCATTAAAAAATGAAGAATATTTGAGGTCATTGGATGTAAAAAGTGAGGTTTTTATTCGAGAAGATGACTTTATAATTAAACCAGAGTGGTCCTTGAGTGATAATTCACAAGATGGTGATAAGTTTGAAAATGAAGAGAAAGAAGTATCATTAAAAGAGGAACCAAGTAATGAAATTTGTTTGAAATTGGAACCAGATGAACCAGAAACTAATCTGGAATCTGACGATGAGTTACTCAGTGTAATAAAAAAGATCAAATATGAGTATGTAGTAGATGAAAATAAAGAAAAAGGTATGTGTAAATAAAAAAGTGTATTACATGATAATACCATTGTTAACTGTAACGTGTGTGTGTGTTAGCATATTATCATAGTAAATTTAAGACTGCCTCTGTGGTGCAGTGGTAGTGTGATCAAATGTGCAGGTATCTGAGCTATTTTGTAAAAAAAAAATCTTAGTAGCAGCCCGGAGTTTGGAAATGTGCCCAATAGACGGTAATAGACTCGCCCCCTATTATGTGGGACTTAAACATAGCTGGCGAACCGTGGGTGTGTATGTATTACACACTCTCTCTGCCTACCCCTTCAGGGAATACAGGCACAATGCTGTTTTTTTCTTTAAGTAGAATATAATGTATGCTTACTTTGTAGGTATTTATATAGTAGCTAGTGCCTGCTACTTAGTCTGTGGACACTTAAATAAGGACAACTTTTTGTATCATCCTATTAAAATGAAAGTAACCCCTATATTTCATCCTCTGCCAAGGTCCTTGCCTGTAAAAACTGCATGAAAATCCATTCAGTAATTCCAGATATGTAGAGTCTGGTAAAAGATAGAGAAAAAATAAATTGGTTGTTGTCTTTCTCATACTGTTCTCTCTCTATTCCTGATACATCATGTATATATGCATGTCTGGTTCTACTGTTTTATTATAAAGATTTAGGTAACTAGTGAAACCAACAGTTGGCGCAGGAATATTTTTGATTATAAATTTTCTATAAAATCAGTAGAAGGGTTTTTGGCTGATATCACACAAGAATATCATAGCACACTATAAAGGCCAATGAATGTATCTAAAACATACAAAAATCAACTCAAATATATGTAAAAAAAAAATATCTTTATTGGTGGAGCCATTTTGGAAGAGCTCAGTGACTAACACACGTCCATCCATCCATCCATCAGCCTTTTAAAGTCCACTGCTGGACGTACGCCTCCCCAAGAATGGGGGAGGATAGTGCCGTAATCGCCACGCTTGGCAGGCAGGTTGGTGATCGCAGTGAATGTTGTTGATACTCGAAGGAGTGCTGCTGCCCACTTTCCCGGTGTTTCCTCAGTTGGCTCTTACGACTCCCATGGGTGGAGAGGAGTGGGACAATTCTAAAGCCGGCCCCACGCGGGCAAACACACTTACAAAAGCATTATACACCTATGTAAGGATTAAGATATTAGCTTGAAACATGTAGAACAGAGCTCATGCATCAAAATCCTATTACTATGATAGGTCTATTGCCAGTGATCACTATGCCCATGACTCGTAAAACAGCTGCTATTTGAGAGATGAAAAAACTAATATATTAAATTTAGAATATTTTTGTTTTAAGTTATTTTTTTATAAATATATTATTTAAATGGTAAAGATAATAACAAGTGGGACCAACTTAGAACACATGGAAAGCCCATACAATGTGGTGTACATATCTTATTCCATTTATCTAGTAAGCAGCGTCAAAAAAATGTCAAATGATTAAAATAAAAGTAATGATTGATGACTGCACAGATGGCGGTGTGGTTTATATACCGCCTGAGTGTTGTGGGTTTGATGCACAGGAAAACTCTTTGTGTGATCCACAAATGGTTGTTATGAGTCTGGGTGTACTTTGTGTCCATAAAATTGTATGTTTGTAAAGTCCCCCGCGATACAAGAATTATTCCTTAGTGCAGGGTGTTTTCATCACTGAAGTAATATAACATAGTTCCAGTGGCCCATCAATAAATGTGGAGAGTCCGCACACGGCGGGTTTATTTAGTGGGTGAGGGCCCTACACTACCCTGTTCTTTGCCCCAAATGATGGGGTGTGCGGTTAGGTTAATTTTTTCCCGCCTAAACCAAAAGAAAAAAAGGCTGTCTTTAAAAAAAATTATTATATCTAATGAATAGCAGTGATGATGACCACCGGTCATGTTCCCACAGTGGTGGCAAGTGGGCACTGGAAGGCCATTTTTTGACAAGGGATAATCTGTTGTCTTAATTATACGTATGTTTATATATTTCAATATCTTGTTTGCAGCCGAAACGTCAAAGAGAAAACGAAAGAAAGCTCCATCAAATGGCCCCAGTAAAAAACACATATGTGAAGAGTGCGGTAAATCGGTCACTGATCTAAAGGCTCATTCTTATTTGCACCTGCCTAAATCAGCACGCAGGCATATCAAATGCCATGCATGTGATAAAATGTTCTTGAGCCTCAGTGCAAGATATAGACATAATAAAATAAAACATTTAGGTGCTAAGCAGACATGTACTATCTGTAGCAAAGGTTAGTACACTCACTGACCTCTGTTACTATGAATGGACTGGTCACTATACAAATGACAGAATAAAAAGCATACCAATTTTAGATGTTATACATACTTACTTATCACACCATCTCCCTTGTGGGATAGGCAGAGAGAACAGTGCCAAAAGACTCTATTCTCACATACATCTCTCGCTTCCTCAATATTTATAATTCTCTTCATACACACTCGCCACTTTCAGAGACTCCTGACTACATTTTGCTTCAATACATGAACGATTTGGTCTAGGTAGGTGAGTCTCAGTCTCCCCCTGTACCACTTTCGCATCTGAAGTTGAAAGTGGAAGGGTAAAAAGAAAATATCAATAAGCTGGTAGTAAAAGGTGCTAGAGTGGATAGCAAGTGAGTACTCCCACTTGGGTACCCAGCCCTACAGCCAGTCATTCAATGGGTGATAATTTCTTACTTCCCTTAGTCGCATTTTTTTCTTAGTCCGTCACCACGCGGACAAACTCATCTTACTAAACTAAGAATTATTTTTCTCTTTCTATCAAAAGTGGTCACTAATTTGAAGCAACACAAGCGCATAGTACACGAGAAAGAGTCATTACCTTATGAATGTGTGGAGTGTGAAAAACGATTCCTTACCAAAACAGTGCTCGATATACATATGAGAATACACACCAAAGAAAAACCTATTCCTTGTGATATGTGTGACAAGAACTTCGGCAGTGTACATCTTATGCGGCAGCACAGGTACCTACATTATTCTAGCAATAATAGTAACTCTATTATATACTTACTTCCTTCATTGCCGTCGTAAACTCATGAATGGGATGGTGAAATAATATATATGTTGTGACCAGACCCTAGAAGTGACCACTTAATGATGTGACCGACCATTTTAAAACCTAAACTAACAATACCTAACCAACGACATACCCAATATAATATTCTTATGTCATCATGCTAATATTATAAATGTGAATGTAAGTTTGTTACGCTTTCACGCGAAAACTACTTAAACGATCATCATCACATATTCTTGGAGATATTAGAAGTAACATAGAATACTTTCTATTAAAAAAACTAAATGTCGCGGGACGTCTACCAGATGTGAAAACATCGAAATTATTTTGTAAAAATAAAATTATCAAAACTTGCAAAGTACTCCTTAAGACGAATCAAACGAGTATAAACTCGATGGGTTAGGGTCGTTTCATTACAGTGTTACTGTGGCCACCTTCCAGCTCCAATATCAGACCCTGGATAGGTTACCATCTAGAGATAAAGTACTTGTCAAGAGGAATCATACGAGCCCATCATCAAGTCGATGGAGCTATGTCGTATTATAACGGAGTTCCTATGGCTTCCTTCTATATCCATCATCAGACCCTGGATACCATCTAAAGACAAAGTACTTGTCAAGACAAATCTAACGATTCCAAACTCGATGGGGTTGCGTCATTTCATAACAGAGTTACTGTGGCCACCTTCCAGCTCCATCATCAGACCTTGGATATCATCTAGATCTGGAGTACTAGTCAACATATTTCAAACGACCCCTAACTCGATGGAGTTGCGCCATTTAAATACAGAGTTTCGCATGGCGACCTTCTAGCTCCATCATCAGACCCTGGATACCATTTAGAGACAAATTACTCGTCAAGACTAATCAAATGAGCCCAAACTCGATGGGATTGCGCCGTTTCATTAGAAAATTCCTATGTCCACCTTCCAGCTCCATCATCAGATCCTGGATATCACCTAGGTCTGGAGTACTAGTCAAGACATTTCAAACGACCCCTAACTCGATGGAGTTGCGCCATTTAAATACAGAGTTTCGCATGGCGACCTTCTAGCTCCATCATCAGACCCTGGATATCATTTAGAGACAAAGTACTCGTCAAGACAAATCAAAAGAGCTTAAATTCGATGAGGTGGCGCCGTTTCATTATAGAGTTCCTATATCCACCTTCCAGCTCCATCATCAGATCAGCTCCATGTCATCATAATATTGCATCGTCATGTGATATACATATGAGTGTAAAATTTCAGCTCAATCGGAAACCGGGAATTGTGGCAAATTTAACTTGCAAGATTTGAACGGGACAAGTAAAATAAAAGCGTCGCCACAGCCGACTTCACCCTCCCTCCACATTAGATATGTTTCACATCAAAAAAATATATTTTTACGATAGATAAAAAAATAAATCACAAAATGGAAAATGTGAAAATGAAAATAACAGTCACGAGCAGGATTCGAACCTACATCTGGATACCGTCCAGATGCTTTGCCAATTCTGCAGAATTGATCTTTGTGATTAATGTATACGGCTAAGCATGTCAAATGCTAAAAATATATATTAAAAAAAAATCTAAATATTTATAGGGCTGCGTCATTATTAGGTAAAAATCTTAATTGTAAAATTAAGTTTACCTGGTCGGTATAATGTATGAAATACTTCCGACAGATGGCGCAGGCGTCACCCAGGACGTTAAGTATGAATTTGTTATCGAAATTAGCAGTCGGAGCAGTTGTCACGATCGCTGAATTGGCAAAGCATCTGGACGGTATCCAGGAGATGCAGGTTCGAATCCTGCTCGTGACTGTTATTTTCGATTTCACATTTTCCACTTTGTGATTAATGTATATGGCTAAGCATGTCAAATGCTAAAAAAATATATATATAAAAAAAAAACTAAATAAGTACATAACAAAATTGTTTGTCATTTCAAGGGTTGCTTTATTTATTTTTATGAAATTCCTCGTGGACGAAGTGGCGGGTAACAGCTAGTAATTAGGGATTAGGCCATATTTCACGCTGGCCTATTGTGTGTTGGCAGACTTCACAAGCTGTCGAGGAAATCTCTCAGGCATGCAGGTTTCCTCACGATATTTTTCTTCACCGAGCAGTGATAAATTGTAAACAAATACACACATATTTTCGAAAAATCTCGAAAAGTCGGAGTTGTGTGCCGTACGAGGTCTGAACCTTGGAATCGGGATCGAACTCGATACCACTGTCTTTGCAGTCCTTTATTTTACTGCTACGCTATTACTGCATTATATAGGTCCATAGTCTAAGTCAAGACTTCATACCAAACTCAACCGTAAGTGCATGTTAAGGCGGGAAAAAATGTCCCTAACCGCACACCCCGTCGTTCGTTAGCTAATAAGGTATGGTGGGGCCCTCACCCACTAAATAAGCCCGCCGTGTGCCGTGTCTCCGCCTGTACTGGTAAACCAGAGATTCGAATTATCCTATCTTTGTATAGCAATAAGACATTACTAAAAAAAATTACTCCTTAATTTTCAAACTTTCTCTTTAAGTCTGTGACTATTATCATAAAAAATATATTGGTTTTCAGACGATCAGTGCATGACAAAGAAAAATCGCATTTATGTCAATTATGCTCCAAGAGTTTCTTCAAGAAGTACCACCTACAATTGCATTTAACGTAAGTCTTTCGTTTTAAAACAGCTACATCTCCTTGAGTTATAGGCATAGTAAAAGGAAAGAAGTAAGTTATCTTCATACAAACGAACCCAATGCGGTTTGCATGTGTGCGTGCCAGTACATACGAGTCGCTGCACGCACACAATAAAAAAATTTAAAACTGCTAATGGTGCGCCCGTCTAGGCTGTATCGTCGTTTCATACGCCCAGGCTTCGTTTATCGCTGCTGTTGCTCTGTATTTATTTATTCAAGCTCAAAGATGGCTACGTATCAGCTCATACCATCTACATATCAGCTCCCGTTCTATGCATAAAAACAAGAAACTGATGAATCCCTGAAGTTCTGCCTAAGTTTCAAGATAATTTATTTTAATTTTGTATATAAAAACTAGCTCTGTATTTATGACTATCGAATAAACTAACAGTTACCAGCCCTGCATGCGTAGGTAATTATCGCGCGCACGGGGTTACTGAGTTAGCGTACTTGTTTCCTTTTACTGTGTTATAGGGTCCATCTATTCCAGTTTTCTACACTTCATTGGCTTAGCTATGACCCGGGATTGCCGTCTGCAAAATGTCAGTCACCACCTGTGTGTGTATGTGTACATTATTTGATATTTTCCGTGTCACATCGCGTCGCGTAGTATTGACGCTTTTGTCGCTCACCTAGGACAACGGGTAAACGAAATTAGTGCAGCAAAGCGTAACATGCACTAATTTATAGTAGACACTTTTATTTCCCCATCTTTATACGTCAATGATTATAACACCATTTAAAAATATGGAGAAATCACGAAAGGTAGTGATTGTTTCCGTAATTGATGATTTGCTCAAAAAGCCATTTTTAGTTTATATTAAATCGTCCATATTGATACTGATTACAGGACGCATACTAAAGAAAAGGTATTCGAGTGCCCTGACTGTGGCAAGTTCTACAAGACACAGGGAACGCTCAAGAGTCACCGGGAGACGCATGGTGAGACCAAGAGGTTCGGCTGTGAACTGTGTAACCAAACATTTATGAAAAGAGAGTGAGTATTTATATCTTTGTTTCTGTTGCACATTTGTGTCCGCCACAGACAATCCATGATATATGGCTGTTACACATTACTATTAGTGACTAATTATTGATTACTACAATCATATAATAAAATCTTAATAGAATTTGACATGGAAATTTATCACTGCGGGTCGTAGATAGAGAATATAATAGACGCGTTCTCAGAGTATGCAGTGCTGAGATAGCGATATTTAACATATTATGATAACCAGAACCTGTTTTAGCCGGATAACTACAAAAGAAATTGCAGTTATACTTATATTTTGCTTAAAATGTATTAGAACGTTTAATATTAAGCGTATATAACGTCATTAATAAACGTTTTTTACTCAAATACGAAAACAAGCTTAGTTACAGATGATGGGGACGGTTGACCACCTTATTGGTGGGACCTAGTTGAATTGGATCCCAACAAAAATAACGCGTACGCGACTTATATGTGTCTCGCTCACTCTTGCTATGACATAATATGTGCATCCTTTTCTTCATCCTTAGTATTAAAATAGTAGCGAGCCTATTATATCCTGTGTCTACGCTGCGGGTAATATCTGTGATAGCTTAGCATTCCCGTCGCAGGTCATAGAGTCGCTGGCTAGTATATTACCCGCAATTATCTCTTTTCACTTTCGTATGTTGAAGTGGATCTTCTATAGGCGGCAATTCGTTAATACCATTGACAATTGATGATATTAGAGAGCTAAATTTTAAGACTGTGGCAGATTTCGGTACATGAGAAAGAAGAAAGATATAATATAGAGATAAGGATCAGAGCTGTTCATACAAAAGAGACAAAAAAATACAAACTAGATTGTACCCGCGCCTTCGTCCGCGGGACTTCAAAAAATAAATACATCATTGAAGCATATTTATTATCTCTACTATTATAAAGCTGTAACAGAGCTGCGTTTGTACATTTAAAATATTTGAGAAAAAATACTGATTTAGGCTATATAGGCGTGTCTAAACATAAAACATTTTTTATTAGAATTTTTTTGTCTGTTTATCTGTTTGTTTGTTCGCGCATCACACAAAAACTACTGAACGGATTTTGATGCAACTTTTTTTATTTGAAAGGCCTTGATTAGACTTAAAAGCTGGTAAAGAATAAATTTTATCCCGCTACTATATCGGGAACCTGAGATATAACCGAAAAACTAGAAAATTATTTAAACTAGATTTTTTTTTTTGAATTTATTTAAAAGAACTACTAGATGGATTTTGATGCAACTTTTTTGTTTTATAGCTCTTAATTAGACTTAACAACTGGTATACATTTTATCGCGCTACTATATCGGGAACCTGAGATATGACCTCAAAACTAGCTTTTGACTGCGGCGAAGCCGCGGGTAAAGGGTAGTCTGTATATAAAATTGCTATCCCACAGGAACCATACATTTTTCCGGTATAAAAAGTAGCCTATATGCTTTTTTGGGTTCCAAACTGTATGTTTGCAAAATTTAATGATAATTTGTTGAGTAGTTTTTTATATAATACGGGCGTCAAACAATCATACAGCCCACCTAATGGCACGCGGTAACCGTAGCCTATAGACGCTAGCAACTCCAGAGGCATCACTATCAATTAACGAAAGGGATAGGAGGTGGATAATAGGGAGAGGATAAGGAGTTGGTTTGGGTCTCCGGCGATCTCACTAACCATACGAAATACAACAATAGCACCTACCGATATTTCACGCTGATCTTCTGTGCGAGGGTGGTACTTCCTCGATCGAGACCGCCCATTATTGGTGGGGCAAGCGAGGCTCCGCCACTAGAGAGTTACGTGTGAAAATGTAACAAACAAACTCACTTACGCATTTATAATATTAGGTTATATTGATACAAAGCGTTCGCGAATGCGTTCCTTGAAATCTCCACGGCGGCGGACGCTGTTTAGTTGGTGTTTTGATTGATTGATTGTATCGTATTATAGGTATATTATATTAGGTATATAGAAAAAAAAAAACAAATGGGTGTCTGTAAAGTCGGTTGACGGATGATAATTTAACGTGACAACATCATAACAAAACATTGATGAAATGCTTGCATACTTTTATGAATAAAATTGGATGCGGCGCAAGCATACCTACCTACAATGAGTGTAACGGGTCAATGAGTCATCCTTTTTCGTGCGTGCAGCCGGCGTTTATCAATTTATTAGAGGTTGTCACGTGAAAAACTAGATTTGGATCGCACAAAGTATTGTCCTGTGTGGGAATCAAACCTCAAAACGCGCTACAAGTTTTATCTAAACAACTATGCCATCTGTGTAGTTTCATGTGTAGTTTATATATCTATAGATCTTTATCAACCACAAGTACATTGTTAATATAGCCAGTTTCAGTTACTACGTCTCGTGATTGTTCACAGGTACCTATTAGCGCATATGTTGTCCCACACAAAGGAGAAGCGCTACCCGTGTCAGTACTGCGGAGTAAAGTTCCACCGTTCTGATCACCGCAAGCGACACGAATTCACAGCGCATCAGAAACATCTCATCGCATCCAATACAACTTCTACGTGACACATGCGGAGAAGTTATTTTGAGAATATTATAAATGAATTATGATAAAATCATAGTCGACTCCACTAAAAATCGATTCAAATATCATTGGAATTGTTCCATCCATCCTTCCACTACTAGACGTTGGACGAGGACTCTGTTTTAAACGGACCCCTACGAACTTATTTTCTCCAATTGTTATGGATTGGTGATATGGATGCTCCATATTTCCTTCGGATTTCGTATTATGGCATGCAAAATTTAGAGTTTACGTGTATATTGAGCAGAGATTAGATATATAATTTCTTAAATGCAAGTTGGTTTTGTACACCTTAAATGTATTAGGTACATTTTGAAAGCAAACTTTATATTGTATGAAAGTCTATACTCCTTTCTGTTATTAAATATATTATATCGGTAGGAGACCGTTTTCTAGATACATAATTTCTAAACTGGTTTGTAAAGGGTTAAGTTAGTGAAATGAAATAAAGACCACGTTTTGTTTGTTAAATGTTTAAATAAATTTTATTTTACTCGAATAGAGATACTTGTTACGTTATAAACGAATACAACTAATATTCAGTTTAAAATCGTTTTATTAAACAATGTTACAAAACCCACAAAAGTTTGTTTTAAAAAACCTTTCATAATGTATTAGCATTACCAGGCGTACATCACTCGCTCAAGGCCCCGAGTTATATGCCTACCGCTTCGCGTATCGACCACGGTACAACCGACAGAAGGCTGTCACACGCGCGCCTAAGCGCTCGCGCTTGTAGTATTGATTAAAATAAAATTATTTACGCGATTTACGGTATTTCGACAATAAAATTTTATAACCGAAAATTTAGAGCTAGAACTCTTAACGTATATGATCAACAAAAAAAAACAATTTATAAAAAAATAATCCGACTTGAAAATAACGTTTAAAATAATATAAAAAGTAATCAAATAGAATCTACTAGAAAAATATTTTTTTAAGTTTTACAAACGACAGCTTTGTTGCTATCGGTGGAGCCAGGAGTCTCCGAAACCGGCGAGCGGAAACTGGAGAGTGTATGAAGATAATTATGAACGTTGAGGGAGCGAGAGATGTATGCAAGAATAGAGCCTTTTGTCACTATGTTCTCTCTGCCTACCCCGCAAGGGAGATCATAGGTGCAACCCTGGCGCATTCGTTGAATGACGCAGTTGCCCGAGGATTATGCGGCGGGCAAAACAATCTCAACTGTATTTCTTTGTTCATAAGGTACATTTCTTCTCGCTACGAACAATTGGTATTATTATTAAGATTTTGTAGGCTATTAAAGAGAGATTTTGGACAAGTTTTAATGGAAGTGATGTTTCTGTCCGTAGGACTAGTATTTATTCTGTGGCATTACCTACAAAAACCGTATCTGATTCCACGAACATGCACAGTTAGCAAACACCACCAAATATAGAGCTTCTAGCAGAAGATGACCTTAAGTGCCACTATATGAGAAATTGGCAACATTTTGTGAACTATGATCAACTTCAACTTTATTCAAACCTTACCCAAACGCATATGGGTGCGTTGCAGGCACAAAACATGAAAAATCTGAAACGCATACAGGTGCGTGGCATGGAATGGGTTAAAAAAAACAAGATGTTACAAGGTTGAGTTTTGCGTAATATTTATCAAGTTGCTAATATTCATGCATCAGTATGAGTACCTACTGTCAAGCCGCTGGTCACTTACACCCCAAAACACGGAGGCGGTTCACAGTCGGTCACAGGCAGGGGTACAAATCCGCTTTGGTCCGATACCACCACTAGTCACCAGTAATACGATTGTGATAGTCGTCCCGTACAACACTCGCGGTAAAGAATGGGGTGGTGGCACTTGTATTCTTAGTTCGTTACCACACGGATCAGAACCAACATTAAGAACTGGTTTTACTCAATAATTTAGAACTTACGTTTTAATATGACTACCCTGCTGATGCCGCAGAAATGACAAATTTCCATATTGTGATCTTCCAATGCTTTCACTTATAAATAAGCCATCCTGTCACAGCTTGTAAACGTTCACACAATACAATCCTACCTAACATTTCAAATGCGAAAATGAGTTTGTTTGATTGTTACTTTTTCTCGCCTTAACTATTGAATCATTCATCATGATCATGAAATGTTGTAAATGTTGTACATATATTATAGTCTGGAGACCCGCGGACGGAATCACGGGCTGAACCTATATTATAAAGCTGTAACAGAACTAAGTCTCTACATTTAAGATATTTAAGAAAAAATAATAAACAATAAATATGTAAATTTACAAAATAACTTCAAATTTCTCGACCACATTTAACACTTACTGAATCTCGTTTTGTTACATTGTTTTCATAATCCCTTGAACTGCCACCATTCCTCCCACATCGTGATCACCGCACATGAGTGCTTATTAATTGGTGGGACTTAAATATATGCCCATGGTTTTAAGGTGGCTACTTGCTGGGTTGTGATGTGGAACCCCTACATTAAAATTTTAAATATTTATATCGTAATCAAAATCTGGGCTTTATTATTTCTTATTTGTATCAACATATATTTACGGTTTTTTTATATATAGGTACACAAAATATCTTCAAATGTAAAAAGCAATCAACATAATTAAATAAGTGCCTAACAGTGACATATAAAAACATATTCTAATGAGGTTCTCTTTATTTACTCTCTCACTCTGTGAATACGCGTGCTCATATAGTGGTATAAAAATGAGTTAAAAAAATAATTAAATAAATACTATGAAAGTTTATAAATATGTATTTAGCTAGAAAAACATGCAAGCTACTCTGTATCGCAGGAACAAAATGGTTTTTCAGCGATATTTGAATCATCTATTGGCACTTCTATTTCAGTATCATCCATCCTGCAATCGCCGCCCTCTTGTGTCAGTCTCGGAGAACTAGACGGGGTGTATATGTTCAGAGTATTCTTGATAGTTTCAAATCTATCAGTCATGTGGGGATACTCCTTTTCTAGAGCGTCCACGATGTATTGCAGCCTATCGTTCAAAGCTTTTGCTTGATTGTATTCAGCTAACACAGTGTTCTTGGGCTTGCGGACCTTGACTGACTGTCGTTTGATAACCGTTGATAGCTCGCTACCAACACGCTGGCTGCGTACTACTCGTTCAAGGAGCTGGAACCATATTTACGGAGAAAAAATATCACTTTATATTTTGTTCTGTATTTTAGCACTTGACATGCTCAGCTACTTTTTAAGAACAAATTATTTAAGAAATAAATAAGAAATAATAATTTTTTTAAGAACAAATTATTTGTGAATGTGGAAAAAGAGAAGTTTAGTGCGCCGTGTGGGGCTGGCTTTATAATTGTCCCACCCCTCTCCACCCATGGGAGCTGTAAGAGCCGACTGAGGGAATACCGGGGGAGTGGGCAGCAGCACTCCTTCGAGTATTAGCAACGCCCACTGCGATCGCCAACCCGCCTGCCAAGCGTGGCGATCACGCCACTATTCCCCATTCTTGGGGAGGCCTATGTCAAGCAGTGGACGTTAAGAGGCTGATGGATGGATAGTGCGAGCGGGATTCGAACCGATGTGATGTGGAAATGGTCGTCGGTCAGCGCGATGGACAGTGCTGCCTCTACTGAGCAACTGATAAACTGAAAATGCAGACGTCGCCATTGTAATTTTTGAATAATTTAATAAGATGGCTTACTTGATACTTTTTTTTGTCACTTTGCGACCGGTTGCGCATCTGCTGCACAACTCTCGCGTGGCGGTTGCTGTCTGCTATTTTTTACGCAATCAGCCCGCCGATATTGATATGTTTACATTCTAACTCTCCATGCGAGAGGACAAAGGATTTCATTTGGCCTAAGTAAGTAGGTATTTACCATAGGTATTTTTGACCAATTTCACAACTAAGTAATCGCATTGATGTAACTATTTGTTATCAAAGCTGTCATTAACTTCTTACTTAAACATATTATATAGTTAGTAAAAATGTATTTTAAGTATCATGTATACACACCCACTGCTTCATTCTATCAGTCTCCTGGCACTCTCGTATCAGGTCAGCGATATGTTGCTCCAGCTCCGAGTTCATAGCGCTGGTGTCTGCTACCTCTCGGTCCAGCCGCGCTTGTTCACTCTGCAGGTGTTCCAGGCGCGCTTTGGCCTCTGCTAAATCCTGATCAAATATTCGAATTACATTGTTTTGATCTTACATTTTATATTTTAAATCTGTATACATATATGCCCCGTCACAATGCTTGTCCGTAATGAACTCCGAAACATATGCAATCTACGTTGTACGTTATCTATAATATCTAAATATAATCTAAATATTATAATAGGTAGGTTGTTATTTAAAATGTGTGATTTGATCCAACTTAAAAGATAGATTATAGTTTTTATCTCGATTATTTTTATTAATGAAAATTAACATAGCATCACGCCTGTATTCCCCGAAGGGGTAGGCAGAGAGGTGTATTACACACCCACGATTTGCAAGCTATGTTTAAGTCCCACGTAATAGGGGGTGAGCCTATTGCCGTCTACCGGGCACATTTCCAAA
Organism: Leucoma salicis; assembly: GCA_948253155.1. Classification (NCBI taxonomy): domain Eukaryota; kingdom Metazoa; phylum Arthropoda; class Insecta; order Lepidoptera; family Erebidae; genus Leucoma; species Leucoma salicis. The sequence continues at coordinate 5,773,571 of OX411812.1, forward strand.
CTCCGGGTTACTACTGAGAATAATTCTTTTTACGAAAAAGCTCAATATCATTAACCGATCCGGGGATCGAACCCGAGACCTCATGATCAGCATTCGCTTAAACTACCGCTGCACCACCGAGACAGTTTTTTTTGCAAATTAACGATTTTTATATACGGAAAGGGATTCCGGGGAAAAAACTTGAGAAAAGGCTTTTATTATAATATATATCTATAAATTGAACGAATTATTAGTGTTCTACAGTGGGTTTGATAGTTTTAATAAATATTAACTAAAGAAAATTATTACAAAACCCACGACCCTCCCTATTATTTTTACTGTCCACCTTATTTCCTCTGCACTTCATGTCCTTTAACCTGGGATGACAGCGCGCGAGTGATATCTCTGGTGTTGCTAGAGTCTATAGGCTACAGTAGCCGCTTACCATCAGATGGGCCGTTAGCTTTTATGCCAGCATCGTAGTATAAGAAAAAAATGTAATACCACCTTAGTAACCCTAGCAACATCAGCTCTCGCAAGCCTGAGCTTGTGATGGTATGAAGACTGCGAGGTTGTGTTAGAACCGTGTGACTTCTCCACGGCAGCCGCAGCCCTAGTCTTCTCCATAGCTGTATCTCGACGAGACACGTACAGAGCTAGGTCTTCGGCAAGCTTTTCGCTGGTACGGCGAAGTTGATCACGTCGAACCTAATGTTAACTTTATGAATTTATCAACAATCAAAATGCTATTCCAACTAGTAGCTATTAATTGCTTTCATATAAGTATAGCTCCCAGTCAGTATGATAATTTCGGACCTAATTAACAGACATCGTCGTAATTCACCCAAATTACATAAAACTATAGTCACCACCCAAACTTTCCTCATTAATCAATCTATACTATTATTATAAAGAGGTAACGTTTGTGAGTTTGTGACGTTGTAAGGGGTAATCTCTGGATCTACTGAACCGATTTTCAAAATTATTTCACCAATAGAAAGCTACGTTATTGTGGAGTGTCATAGGCTGTAATAATTTCCAAAATTAATTACGCATCTTTACTTAAACTTGAATAATGTAATCCAAGTTGTAAAAAAATTGCTTTCATCGCGTGCGCTGCGGAAACTATTGAGGATAGAACAAAACAATGTACTACAATATTAAATAACGTATCAAAATCTGTAAAAAAGTCCGGGATAGCATATGTCTATCTCATACGGATAACTCAAAATAACTGCTTTTACTGTTAAAATTGTGGATTAAAAATATTTTTTGTGAAGCTTATTTAGCCCATATGGTAGTAATTTATATCGTTTTTTAGAACGCAAATTTAATGTAGAATATTTGTGCCCTTTACTCTATACAGTTTAAACAAATATCTTCAAAGATATTAGCAAAATAAAAACGTGCGGTGCGCGCCGCCCCGGCCGTTGCGTGGCGATATAGGCAGTATCATACATCTACTACTTTTGTATTTGCGGGCGATTTTCGGCAAACGTTGCCAGTAATAATAAAAGGAACACGCGCCAATGTAATCAGGGCATGCTTAAAATCATCATGCTTATGGAGTTCCGTTGAAACTCTCAATTTACGAACAGACATGAGAGCCCACTTGAGCGACAACTACGATAACGACTTTCCGCATCAACTACTGAATCTTGGAGAAGGAAAAATTTTCTGTCCTAACGCCGACAGTAGGGATGACATTAAACTTGACAATCGCATATTACACAGGTTAGAAGATCTGATAGACGCAATATATCCCGGTCTTGAAAGTTTAATGGAAAGAGATTATCATTGGCTTTGTTCTAGGGCAATAGTCTCACCCAGAAACGATTCTGTGAATGAGATAAATAAAATAATTTTAGGAAAAGTTCCCGGTCAAATCAAACACTATAAGTCCATTGACACGGTGTGTAATATTGAGGATAGTGCACTGTACTATCCTCAAGAATTTTTAAATTCTTTTGAGTCCTTCTGGCTTATCTCCCCACGACCTTATGCTAAAAGTTGGCATTCCTATCATGCTTTTAAAGAACTTGAGACCAACATGTGTAATGGCACAAGGCTGCTCATAAAAGAGTTGCGGTAGAATATAATAGTGGCGACCATTCTTACAGGGCCAGCAGTGGGACAACTTGCTTATATTCCGCGGATACCCATGATTCCGACTGATTTACCTATACCGTTTAAAAGGTTATAGTATCCCGTCAAGGTCTCTTTTGCCCTCACTATTAATAAGTCCCAGGGTCAAACATTTTCTCTGGTGAGAACCTGAGAAAGCACTGTTTTTCCCATGGGCAGTTACTGTTTTGCCAATATGTTGGCTTATCTCGGGTTGGAACTCCTGAAAGACAATATATTTTAGTACCAAATTATAACATTACTACTATATAGTATATCGAGAAGTTTTGAACAATTAAAATAAGTAAACATGATGTAAATAATGTAAATAGTGTATATTAACATCAAGTAATAAAAATAACAACAAAAAACACACATAAAAAACAAAACATACAAAAACCAGTAAGAAAAAAGCAAAAAACAATAATAAAAAAAAAACATAATAACAATAAAAATCTTCATCATGATAATTTTTATTTATCCCGAACTTTTAACCTGAAGTATTACGCGGGACAAACAGGCCGGGGCAAAAATATTTCTAACGCGGGAAGGAGTCCGCGGGCACTGCTAGTTACGTATAAACTTTACAGACGGTGGTGCTAGAACATACAATCCTATGTTTGGCGTATATTTTTCCATAAACAAAAATGTTATACTTGAACAGACAAATTGTACAAACGAATTGAAGACCCCTCTTTACTAATTTACTAACTTATCATCACGCCATCTTCCTTACGGGGTAGGCAGAAAGAACAGAGGCTGTAATCTTGCATACATCTCTCGCTTCCTCAACATTCATAATTCTCTACATACACGCTCGCTGGTTTCTGAGACTCCTGACTTACTTTAATACATGACCGATTTGGTGTAAGCAGGTGAGTCTCTGTCTCCCCCTGTACCTACATCGTTCCACTTTCGCATCTTCTTAATCAGTCGCTCGTCCGGCATTCTTTCCACATGCCCGAACCATTGGAGCATTCTCTTTCGCATCTTTACACCAATACTCTCTTTCATGCCTACTCGCTCTCTTACGTCGTCGTTACGAATGCGGTCAGTCAGCCTCACTCCACAGATTCTCCGCAGAGATCACATTTCGATCGCATTGATTTTACTGTACTTTTAAGGTCGATAAAAAGTAGTCATATTAGATACTGAAAATTAAACTTCGAATTGTATATGGTTTTTTGATATATATTACCCGTTCAGTATTTTTATCTGCCACCCTCTTTCTGTCTCTCTATTGGGCATGGGAGGAGATCTCATGGTGAGATGGATTTGGCACCACGCTGACCCAGTGCGGGTTGGCAGACTTCTAAAGCCGTTGAGAAAATCTCACAGGAATTGGCGAGCAGTACCGTGTGTAACATGAACCATTTGGAGCCACTTTTGACCCCTTTGGTATGTTTATGAAATTTGGAGCACATATGTATCTTGTAAGCCTCACACCCGTATTCAAGAACAATACTATGAAGTCTCACAGTGCACACGAACACATAGGGCCTGTAAATCGGATTCATAAACAATACTTAAGCGGTGTGCAATGCTATGCGTTCATTTGGAACGTCACTTACGTAAAGTAGCTAGGCAGCTATTTTAACCAACACATAGTGTAGCTTTAGCCCAAATGAGGATACATTCAGTAGTAAATTTGGTCTTTGAAATTTTGTTTGTATTCATATCATAGTTTGCGATATTTTATATTATTATTCATATAAATCAGAACAGATGAGGCTGCAGGCCCACCGCCTCCACCTGTGCGTCTCATATAATTGGATACCTAGGAAAGCTCCTCCTTTTCTTGGAATTTAATATTCTCTCAGCATCTCTTTATCTGCACAGCTTTCCTTTGAGACACGTCCGGTTGTGCATTGAAGGCCACAGCTGTTTTTTATACTAGATGGGGTGGTGAACAACCATATGGCTCACCCGATCGTAAGCGGTTATCGAAGTCTATAGACGCTAGCAACACCAGAGGCATCACTCGCGCGTCGCCATATCCAAGGAAAGTGATAGGAGGTGTATGGGAAGGATAATAAGGAGAGGATAGGGAGCGAGTTTGGGCCTCCGGCGATCTCACTCACCATACGAAACACAACGGTAGGAGTAACTACCGTTGTTACACGCTGATCTTATGTGAGAGGGTGGTACTTCCCCGATCGAACCGGCCCATTCGTGCTGGCATGAGCAAGGCTCTACGAACTTAGGTATACTTGTTTTTAGAGAATCCGAAATCGTATGCACATCCATATTGTTCCGACAGTCATATCGGTTAAGGGACGAATCGCAAAGAGTCTCGAATAACACCTAAAGAGACTGTCGTTAGACAGCTGGATTAAGGGCTTAATGAAAAAGGCAGTACTCCTCGACACGGCACGTAGGTACCTATTGTAAGGGGGTTCCTTTTTTGGAGCCCTAATCACCGGCAGCTGGGTCCCTGCACCCGATGTCGGTGGGCCACTATTTTATACATTTCGAAATTATTTATATTCTGTTGTGTTTATTTTTGTTGGTGTTTTTATAGTAGGTACCTAGTGATTTTGTGTGAGCTTGTGTATTTTAAAAACGTATGAAATATGAAACAAAATTAATAAAGAGAACAATAATATCAATAATGAAATAACACGTTTTAAAGATAAACATAAATCCTCTTTTTTATATACAATAAATTTTTTTCTTTATTATTTATGTCATCCGCACATCTGCCAAATACTATACAGAACTTAGCAACAGAAAGGGACCAATCACCGTCGATCAATGTTGATCGAAGCCAATCACAGGTCTATAATTGTGCGTTTAGTATCGCTTGAATATTGTTTGTGAATAGAATGGCTTGCCCTGACGAACGCAGTGAGAATATTTTATATTAGTATATTATCTATGGTGAGAAACACAGCATAGCACTACCTTACCTAAGTGAATACGGGCGTCAATATATGAGCCAAATTTGACATATACATATAGGCTTCAATATATTATCCTAAGTTATAAGAAGAAATGATCTTTTAATTTGTTATAAAATATTTTATATTGTTATAAATAAATTTCAGGGCAGACCATTGAACTTGGCATTCATATAGATCTCACTTCTTTTGTCGTCGAAGTCAACAACCAAGGCATACCTACCTATATCATAATATTGAACTTGGCTCTCATTTCACATTTATGTTTTTGATGGGATATAGGTTTACCCACGATGTTTTCCTTCACCGTGTAGTGATAAAAATCTCGAAAAGTCAAGTGATGTGTGCCGTGCTGGTTTGTATCTTGGACTGGGGATGGAACTAGATACCACTGTCTTTGCAGTCCCTGGTTTTACCGCTAGGCTATCGCTGTTTAGTAATACCTACATAGATTAATCCTTTCTTTTAATTTGAATTTTATAATATGTACCTACTTAGATGGAAGCCAATTGTGTTTTCCTAAAACGAAGATCAATTACTTACCTCCATTCTGTGTATCTCGGTCCTCATCTGCCCAATTTCTCCAGCCGCCGACTTGGCGTTCTGCAAGTTTCTTTTCAGTTCCACGGCCAGAATCCCTTTTCTCTGCCAAATGAGCGCTTCCCTCTGAACTTTGTCAAGTTCTTGAGTTAGACCTATTTTTTCTTTCTCCATTTCTTCGATGTCATCTTCTAGTTGAATTATTTCAGATTCTGCATCCTTTATAGATAATATTTTTAATAGTAGGTATATTAGATGATCGTATAAACTGTGCCCTATCGAAATATCTTCTATATGTTTTAAGGTGAACTGAAATAATTTGAAAACGGAAATGGTTTTCTTTTCTGTTCCATTATATTCTACATTGCATAAGTGTCAGTAGGTACTCAGTTGTGCTATGTTGATAGGATATCATTCCACCGTGGTAGGTAACTACTACTAACTACATACATTACAATACTTGTGTGCTATATATTTCAATAAAGAATTTAAATATAAGCAGAGAAGTATGCTGGAACCAATGCAACGCCTCAGTTTTTGTGGAAAACTAAAAAATATTTAGAAGGCTGCGTATTTTTTACCATAGACCACTAACACAACTATCTTTGTAAAGAAGTATGGCCGCTAACCTTGAGGTTGGCGGCACACTCGTGCGTCATAGCCAGGTTGGTCCTATGCGCGGAGTCGTTCCTGTCCAGCGTGTCCCGGCGCGTGCGCTCGAGCACCTCGAGGCGAGAGCGCAACTCTCGCAGCGAGCGGTCCACTTGCGCGCGCTCGTTGGACACCGCCTCGCACTCCGCCTGGTTGCGCATTATCTTCTGTTCGCAGATTTGGATTTCTGCGGAATATTCCACTTCACTTGTATCGTTTGTTACTTAAATTAACAAGAGACTCTTTATATATTGTGATAAGAATTTAGGATTTGACATGCTCAGCTATTTTACTAGACACATTCTTTTTAATACTACGTGGGTGGCAAATAAGCACATGGCGCAGATGGTAAGTGGTAACCGTAGCCTATAGACACTAGCAACACCATAAATCGCCAAGGAAAGGGATAGGAGGTGGAGAGGAACGATAATAATATAATTTTCTCCGTGTGGTGACGGATTAAGAATACAAGTGTCACCACCCCATTCTTTCCCACGGGTGTCGTATGAGGCGACTAAGGGAAGTAAGCAATTATCATCCATTGCACGACTGGTGGTAGGGCTGGGTACCAAGTAGAAGTACTCACTTGGTATCCGGCCCGAGCGGGTTGGTACCACCATCTCCCGTGTGACCAGCCATGAAGCACATTGTTGCGTTTTGGCTGTAGCAGGAGATAGCCGTTTATATTTCATTTCATCTGTGAAATGAATTGGTGAGCAGCGGCTTGACAATACTCTCGGTATAGTCGAGTCCATGGGCGACGGTTACCGTTTGCCATTGGATGGAACGTGGCTCATCTGCCACTACATGCAATAAAAAAAAAATAATAAGTAGAGGATAGGAAGAATACTAAGGAGAAGATAGGAAGGATATAAAAGGAGAGCCGATTAAGAGCCGAGAAAGAGATTCATGCTGAGATAGGCAAACCTCTAACAATTTTATGAAAGTGGTAAAGGGAATCCCTACGAGCAGGATTCCAAACTGCTTACGCCCAATCCGGGGGAATGCTTTAGACTACTAACCTAACGTAGAAATCAACGGCTTCACATTTGGTATGATTGTTCAAGCTTACTAAATATATCAGAACAAAATATATGTAAATACATCTAGTGGATGGCGTGAGTTATAAGCCAAGCACACAAAAATTTGGTCTAATAGGTAAAAGCTTTTTATAACTGAGCAGTTACTAATTATAATAATAATCTTTATTGCCAGTTTTACAATATTTATTATTATGCAGAACAGAAAATGCATCTCAATGTATAAATTAAACAGCATGTTAGCTTATCATTACAGTGTTCTAAGTTTGAGGGATCATTCCGTTCGACGAAATACTAAAAACTCATATTAACATTAACACCATTGCAAATATGAGCATAGATCTGTGTTAGTAATACCAATGCTGTTAAGCAATACTTGTATAGGTACACATGGAAGCAACCATTGCTCGATACTAGAATGTTATCATATTTTATTAGCTCTTACGCTTCGTAATGAGGTTGATGTCAGTGACGACTTTCTGGTACTGTTCGGTGAGCTTGACGACGTGGCCCTGCAGACGCAGCCACTCTTGCTGCATGGTCTCCGTGCGATCGCGCAAACTCCTTACTTGTTGTTCCATCTCCTCGATACGACGCTCTTGGGGAGACTTCATCTGAAGTTAAACCATAGAAGGTGTACGTTCCGCCTCAATGGGATAAAAAGTTATCAATTAGGTAGGTACCTGAGCATCTATAATTCTATACCGTAGATTTAGTATATAGATAGATCGGTGATGCAAAAGAGTAAGAACATAGTATATGCGTATGCTAGAGCGACATAGATAGACGAGACCACTATCATACACGCTATGGACCTGTATGGACCTGACATCAATCGTCAACGATCCAAATTTCGCTTATTTTAGGAAAATTTGAGTATTATCGTTTAATTCTGTATTAATTGACATGTCTAATCATAGTTACGTGTGCAGTGCCCGGATGTAACTCATATAAGAAAGAAAACATACAGAATTGTACATTTCACATGTAAGTAATTTGTTGTTTATATGCAAAGCTTATGAACTTACCACAAACGCTGTGCTCATACGCGGATGGGGAATTTTATTGCATTAAATCATATGCATGCCCGGAATGCCTTCAAATTAAATATAAAAAGATAACAAATACGTGAATTTTGTGATATAAAATTTACAATGTTTCTTTTATAGAGATTGACACTAACGGTATTTCGGTATCGATAAAGTGACTTCGATGTGTATATTATTGGGAAAGGCAAAGCCTTGATTTATGTTTCAGTAAAGGTTATAATATATATATATATATATATAAGATAAGGTTATATTAATATAATATACGAGGAGGGATCAAAAAGTAGTGAGAATGAGATAGAATATAATGACTATTGATAACTTAATAATTTATTTTTCTACATAGTCTCCGAGTCTCTCTACACACCGACTCCAGCGATTTTCCAAGGCTTAAATCCCTTTCAAAAAAAAAAGTTTTGTCTTGGTCCTGTAAAAAGCTCTCCACGGCATCCATCACCTCGTTATCGTCTTCGTACCTGTTTCCCCTTAAGTATTCTTTCAATTTAGGGAACAGATAAAAATTGCTAGGCGCCAGATCTGGTGAACAAGGGGGGTGGTCAACCAATTCGAAGTCATCTTGCTGAATGGCAGTCATCGCAACTGCTCACCTGTGCGCGGGTGCGTTGTCGTGATGAAACAGCACGCCCCTTCGAAGTTGCCCTCTCCTTTTCTCTTTGATGGCATTTCTCAATTTGGGAACTAAAGCTGCATAATATTGGCCTGTAATAGTGGTTCCACGCTCTAGGTAATCAATCAACAAAATCCCTTCTGAGTCCAAAAATATTGAGGCCATAACCTTGCCAGCCGATGCCACGGCACGAACCTTCTTCGGGGTCGGTGATGATGGTCGTTTCCATGCGAAGATTGCTGTTTTGTCTCGGGATCAAAATGATGGAGCCATGTTTCGTCCATTGTTACGAAATGAGACAAAAAGTTTTCAGAATCTTCTTGAAACTTGTCCAACAATATCTTCGAAATGTCAAGTCGATTTTGTTTCTGACTGTCGGTTAACATTCTCGGCACCCATCTTGCGGAGACTTTTCTCATATTCAAAGATTGTTTCAATATGGATTGAATACTTCCATATGAAATGCCCGTTTCTTGAATTAAGTATCGGATGGTAACTCTTCTATCGCTCAATACAATTTTCTCGAATTTCGCAACATTTTCTTGGGTGACTGACGTCGATGGACGGCCGCAACGATGTTCGTCTTCCGTGCTCGTTCTCCCTACTCGAAATTGAGAAGCCCACCTACTTGCAACAGTGGAATACGGCGGAGCAGACTCTCCTAATGTTGCCTCCAAATCGCAATTAATCTCTTGCGTCGTTAACTTTTTTAAACAGAGGTATTTAATAACGGCTCGTACTTCGTTTTTCTCCATTTTCGAGAACACGTTCCGACACGAAGCAAACAAATGACTACATTCAGAAAAAAACAAAAGAGAATCGAACATTTTTTTCTTTATTATTATTACAAATATGCATCTGAGCTATGCCTGCCTGTATTTATTTTTTTTCTTACCAAGGAGTATGTAGTTCTCACTACTTTTTGATCACTCCTCGTATTATTATTTTTTTCAAAAATTTGAGTAAAGTCATTCTATACGGTTAAGTTATCATTTTTTGAGTAAATGTATTTTTATATTTGGATAGTTAAAGTTAAAAATGGCTTTAAATGATTAATGGAGAAAACTGAACTAACTTATCATCACGCCATTTCCCTTGCGGGGTAGACAGAGAGAACGGAGTGCCAAGAGGCTCTATTCTTGCATACATCTCTCGCTTCCTCAACATTCATAACTCTCTTCATACACGCTCGCCGGTTTTGGAGACTCCTGACTCCTCCACTTCCTTCAATACATGACCGATTTGGTCTAGGTGAGTCTTGGTCTCCCCCTGTACCTACATCCTTCCACTTTCGCATTGTATATCTTCTTAAACAGTCGCTCGTCTGGCATTCTTTCCACATGTCCAAACCATCGGAGCATTCCCTTTCGCATCTTTACACCAATACTCTCTTTCATACTGGATTCCCAAAAATTATTCGAAATTATGCAGCAAGCACTTTGAACAAAAATGTTTTTCTCATAGAGGCACACAGAGAGTAAAGCTACGTTCCGGTTATATACCCACGTTATTCATGCTGGTATGTCATTTTAGAATTTCAATATTAATTGTGTACCACACTTGGCCAATACTGCTGTTTGTTTATGTTTCTGTTAATTTATTGTATTTCACTAACGTACCTTGTGTACCTTCCGGACATTGTGACAGGTGACGTATCCTGGATCTATCAATACGATCCTGAAACAAAGCGTCAGTCGACAGTTTGGCTGTTTCAAAACGAACCAACGCTACGAAACGACTACGAAAGTGAGGCGATCGAGAAGCGCAGGGAAAATTTTGATCGCTAGTTTTTTCACTTTGACGGGATATCTGGTTTCAATTCCATACCAAAGCAACGTCAACGCAGAATGGTACACCACAAAATGCCTGCCAGAAGTTTTGTCTGCAATGAGCAACAAGCGACCAATTACCGGGCTCTGCAGGGTACTGCTTCACCATGACAACGCGCCCGCACACTTGGCTCTCAAAACGAGCGTCTTCCTGGACACCACACCGGTCAGTCTTGGGTCACCCTTCTTATCTGATCTGGCACCATGTGAGTTCTTTTTATTCCCTAAAATAAAATATCAGCTGAAAGGGATACAGTTTTCATCGCCGGAAGATACACAGCGCTCGAGAAAGCCGTGGAAGATGTGCCTGCCGTGGACTGGAAAAATGTTTCGAAAATTGATTCAGACGCATGAAACTTTGTATAGAGGCTGGTGGAGAGTTCTTTGAATATTTAAAATATTTATAATATTTAAAATATTTTATCCATAGAAGTTCTTTTTTTAGTTTCTCAAAACTTTATGAATTAATAAAACATGTTTTATTTCAGTTTTATTTATATTCCCTCGAATATAAAATTTATTTGAATTCACTTTGCACCTCGTGACACTAAAACAACAGTGTCGATAGTCGCGTTTAGTGAACGTCTCAGCACTATTTGAAGTCCACACATGCACATGACACGCACACTGGTACGTGTCAGTTTTGGTCTCGTCATAATTACTCTATAGCCAATCCTTCTATATGCTACATCTATGTTCTATACTATTATAAAGCTATCTATGTACAAAGAAAAAAATAATGTATTAGGCTATTTAGGCGTATCTAAACACAAAACAATGTATTTAGCAATTTTCTTCTGTTAAATTTTTGTCTTTTTTTTTCATTGGTTAGGAGATTTTGACAGAATGCCGGTTGATCGACTGGTTAAGAAGATATTCAATGTGAAGTTTTGTCCGTATGGTGACGGACTAAGAATACAAATGTGTCCACCCCATCCTTTCCCGAGGGTATTGTACAAGGCGACTAATGCCCGGTTCCTATAATAATAAAACGGGTCGTTTTACTTACAATCGGTAGAATATTCTACCAGGCGTAAGTAAAATCTGTTCCTATAAAATACGAGTCGTAAGTGAATTAACTGATAGTCTGCGACTAACGGATGGGAGGGTTTTCAGTTACGATCCGTAACAACAATCTATGGAAACGAAGATTTATGGTGTTTCTATAAAAAAAAGTAACCGATAGTTATGTTGTCAAATATACGAGTACTAACCGTAGATGACATGTTTACCGGCCAATTTCGGACGGTGATGAGAAGTCGTGGGTATATGGTTATTGAGGCTTAAACGGGAAAATATATTGAACTCTAGAGATTGAAATGGAGACTACATTTACTCTCCGATACTGATATCAGAACGATTTTGATTCAAAAGAAATTTGTTTTACACCTTTAGTTGTTGGGTTTAAAGATAATCTCGAGCCTTAAATTCGGGTGGTTCATTGAATCTAAGGCAAAAGCAGCGGCAAGGAAGCTTGGCGTACTTGCGAAAGTGCGACAGTACATTACGTCAGGGCAGCTTTTAATGTTATATAGAACGTAAGTCCGCTCATGCATGGAGTAGTATTTTCTGGTTATACGTATTACTCATTGAGTACTCGTTTGAACCGATGCTGCTAAATATCATCTATATTTTTACTGACCATTAGGAGGGTTATAGCCAAGCACTCGCTTAGAACAAGTTAAAAAATTCAAAATCGATCAGTAATAAATACTACGTACAACGTAGTACTACTAATCGATTTTGAATTTTTTATTATTAACTTCCATGAGCTTTATATAAGGGCCATAGATTATAGAAAAGAGAATCCTGTGACTATGGTTGTTGTCATAATTATCTTCTTCTTATTATTTAATGGCTTTTGTGTCATAATTATTTATTTATTTATTTATAACTTTTGCACAATAAAAGTGTACAAGGCGGACTTAATGCCTAAGGCATTCTCTCCCAGTCGACCCAGGGTGGAGCAGAGATATATTGTGGTAGGTGCTACCAAAAATATGTAATAAACAGTAATATTTTGTACAGTATACCTAAATAAATGATAATACATATATATAATAAAATATATATAATATAATATAAATATATATAAATAAATATATAACAAATTGATTTGAATAAAAGCTAACTAAGACTCTGCTAAAAGGCGTAAATATAATTGACGTACTCTGCCTTTAAAGGACTCGCGACTGTAGCCATCCTGATCTCCAGAGGCAACGCATTCCACAACAGGATAGCTTGGATATGGAAAGAAGAATGCACAAGACTGGATGTGGGAGATGGACAGTGAAGTAGAAGATTATTAGAAGAACGGAGATGTCGGTCATGGGTGGCAGAAAGAAATTGAAAATGAGATTTTAGATAAATAGGCGCATTAGGGGAATTCAAAATAGAGTATAATAGGGAGAGAGCTCGTAAGCTGTGCCTTTGCCGAATGGGCAACCAGTTTAGTTTAGCCCGAAATTTTGAAATGTGGTCAAATTTCCGGAATTTGAAAACAAATCGAATGCAATTATTGAGAAGCCGGTCAAGTTTGTTGAGGATATCTGTATTCAGGTCGAGATAGCACACATCAGCATAATCGATAACAGGGAAAACCAAGGTTTGCATCAACGTAGCCTTCGTCTTAACTGGCAGAAAGTTTTTCAAACGATAAAGCGAACGAAGGGTACCCGTTACTCTCTGGCAGATGTTCGTGACTTGGGTTCTCCACTGGAGCGTACCATCAAGAAATAGCCCAAGATTCTTGACATCACTGCTAAATGGTACAACGAAACCGTTGTAAAGTATTGGTGGAAGACTACTTATGTTAATACCGCTAAGTATGCGAGGGCTGCCGATTAATATTGATTGGCATTTGTTAGGGTTTATGCTTAGGCCAAACCTCGTAGACCAGTCACTGATCTTAGCAAGGTCACTGTTAATATCAGCAATAGCAGATTGAAGGTCACACATCTTAGTTTGTGTATATATCTGCAAGTCATCAGCATACAAACGATACGCACAACGAAGGTCATGAGTTATAAAATTAATGAAAAGAGAAAAAAGAAGAGGAGAGAGTATGCCGCCTTGAGGGACACCAGAACTCAAGTCACGCCATCCGGACGATAAATCGCCAACGTGGACAGATTGCTGGCGCCCCTGAAGATATGAGGAAAACCATTCCAGGGCATCTGATGAGTTCATAAGATAGGAGAGGATCGATAACAGGATGTCATGACTGATGACATTAAAAGCGTTTGTGAAGTCTACAAGAACCAGTACTGTGATTCGTGTATCCTCCATGTCCGATCTGATGTCACCAGTTACTTTCAGAAGTGCAGAAACCGTACTGTATCCGGGCCTGAATCCCAACTGAAACGCACTTAGGAGATTATTAGAGTGCACGTAATTGCAAATCTGTTTGTGGACACAGCGTTCGAAAACCTTGGAAAGAAATGGAAAGATATAGAGATAGGACGATAATGATTAGGAAGGCAAGGATTAGAGATTTTGGACAAGGGATAGACATATGCCTTACGCCATAGAGCCGGAAACACACCCGAGTTGAGAGAGAAGTTCAGCATATGCGATATAGGAAGGAGCAAATGGTCAAGGATGGTTATAATCATTCGCCGACTGACTTCATCGCTGCCAATCGCCTTTGATTTAATGGACAGGGAAATCTTTCTAACCTCATCAAATGTCACTGGAGAAAAGTTGAAAGGAATAATATCGGGACGTGGTAAATTAGCAATGTAGTCTAGAGTTTGACATAGGGTAACAGTATCTAAAGGAACTGTATCGCTAAAAAAGCAATTCAGATCATCCAGATCGACAGTACTAGGGATGTCTGTATCCCGTGTTTTGCCAATACCAAGTTTCCCGAGAAACTTCCAAATCTCAGAAGGAGAAGAAGAACAGATATTGCTAAAGATATATCGGCGTTTAGCGTTACGTATCATTTGGTTACACCGATTCCTAGCAGCCTTATAAAGTACCCAGTTGTTATCACAACGCTGTTTTTTGTTTTGAAATAAAACTACGTTTACGGAATCTATCGCGTTTACTTGATTTTACTACTATCCCGACGTTTCGAATACTTTACAGCATTCATGATCACGGGTGGACTTAGATGATAGACGTCCAAGGCTGATATGTTATTTCAACGGTGTCATCTACCCACAGTATATGATTTTACAAAATTTTTGGTTTATTTATTTTAACCCACCTAATATTCGTTTAGAAACACAGTGAAAATATATACTTCAAATGTTTATGCTTACAATGTATGAGAAATAAGCTGCAGGTTCCACGCCGCCGTCACATAAACCGAGTGAAGCCACCCACACTCGGATCAAAGAACACATAGCTGATGTGAAGCACAGTCGCTATACAAAGTCTGCAATTTGTGAGCACACACAGTACCACACCCGCCATTACATTAGGTTTGACAAACCTCAAATCCTCGCAAAAGAACATCGATATCGCCCTAGAATGATACGTGAGGCTATTGAAATTAAGAAACATCCCAATTTCAATAGAGAAGACGGCTGGGTCTTACCATCAAGCTGGAATCCTGTGATAGGCCTCACCAAACAGAATACAAGAAGCCACACCACAAGATTGCAAGACACAGTTAGCGCTTATTGTGTAGATAAAACCCACAGTAGTGATTAGTCTTTGCCTTTTGTAAAAAATTTAAAAATTTAAACTTTATTAGCTCTCAGTAATTCCGTACAAAATTTAACAATCCATAACAGTTGTTGCCTACTGAGTTTTCAGGCCGGATCTTTATCAGTCAGGCCGCGTTCCGATCCGGTGGTAGCTTCTTAGTCTTAGCTTTTGGCAAAATCAATATTTAATACTATAAACTAATGACCAAGATTGTCTTCTTACTGGTAGTAATTGGTAGTTTGTGGTAGATTTTTTGAGCACTAAATAAAAACAAAAATTTTACAATTTAAAGAGGAGTATTATAATCATTTTAATATACTAACTTAAAGTCTCATACATTGTAAGCATAAACATTTGAAGTAGATATTTTCACTGTGTTTCTAAACGAATATTATGTGGGTTAAAATAAATAAACCAAAAATTTTGTAAAATCATATACTGTGGGTAGACGAAACCGTTGAAATAACATATCAGCCTTGGACGTCTATCATCTAAGTCCACCCGTGATCATGAATGCTGTAAAGTATTCGAAACGTCGGGATAGTAGTAAAATCAAGTAAACGCAATAGATTCCGTAAACGTAGTTTTATTTCAAAATGTGTAACATTCGCGTAAATATCAGAAAGCTGTTTTTTGTGTTTGCGGAAAGCAGCGTCTCTACTTCGCATCTCAGCTTAATCTTCACTGCTGGGGCATAAGTGTCGTAGAGACCGATAATAGTTTTATTAAAAATGCTGACCTTGTCATCCACAGTCCTTGCTTCAAGCAGAGGTTGCCAATTGAGAGCCGACGCTTGAATACACAGTTGGCCAATGTCCATGCGAGCAAAATTACGTAAATACAACACCTTGGGCTTTGGTTTGGAAGGTTTTAGGTTATAGGAGAGGAAAATAAGGTCATGATGGGAAAAACAAGGAGCAGGAAACTGGCCGTGAGGGGAGACAAGTTAAGGAGAGGATGTGAGCATTATGTCAAGCCAAGTGTCATCCCCAGTGGTATTGTGGTGAGTAGCTTGAAGGGGTAACACATGGAGACCGGAAGATTGGATAAAATGAAGCAGTTTAACAGAACGAGAGGAAGAGGAAGCAAGGAGGTTGGTATTGAAGTCACCCATTATGACATGATATGCGTACTCAGGGCCCACTGATTCTAGTACCGCTTCTAAGTCAGTGAAATAGTCAATAGAAGGAGGACAATAAACTACACCCATAACCATTTTGACCCCTTGGACACAAACCTCAAGGAAAAGAAACTCTGCAGAATTGGATTGATGAGTGAGTGAAGAAGAAATAATTTTATAGGGGAAATCACTGCGAAGATAGATGGCTACCCCTCCCCCTCTTCTATCAGTCCGATCATTACGAATTAAGACAAAACCTGGAAGGGGATATAAGATAGAAGGTAGGTGAGGTTTGAGCCAGCTCTTTGAGACCAAGATGGCATGAACGTTTGCGCCATTAAATAAATCAAACAAGTCGCTATGATGGCTAGGAATGCTCTGTGCATTAATGTGACAGATATTTAGCAGCTGACTACCCGGTGTATTCAATATTTTACAGATGGTGTCACAGAGGGGTTCCGTTGCTGAGCCATAGCTGTCAGAGAAGTAATAGAACTATTAGCAGAGTGAAAGGAAGAATCATTGTCAGAAGAAAGCATAAAATATAATATATAAACTAAATAAATAATATATAAATATAAAATGTAATAAGATAAAACAAATTCTAACAGCAAAAAAAAATATATATATATATAGGACGATAAAAACTTAAATTTCTAAACGCAACAACAATACGTCAGTTTGACAGGATATTTATACTTAGTCTATGGCTACAATATAAGCGATACAAGCAAAACAAAACTAGGTACCACAGAACACCTTATGAGTTATGAAATTATAATAAAGTGACATGTGAAATTGTTACTATCACAACACTGACAACACAAACAAAATATTTGAATGCAAACAAACCCTTGTTAAAGTGTTTTGTGGGTAAAATATAATAATGAAAGTGACAGTAAACTATTAGATGGATATTGTGAGATATTATTATGTATGCTACAAAAATGAAACGACTATAGATAGTGCCATCCACGAAGACGCGCCCCACTCTTTTTTCTAATTACTTACAATGCAAGTGTGTATCGTTTCACCGAATTGCCTATTACGCACGCACACATCGATTAATAAACAAAATCACGACAGAGCGATATGGTCAACTAGGAAGATGCTCTACTTTAATATTATCAACCGACTTCAAAAAGGAGGAGGCTTTCAATTCGACTGTATGCTTTTTTTGCTGTGCTTTATTTCTTACTCTACTGCGCTCCTGTACTCGATGCTTTCTTATATGAGATGCACCCAAGGAATTCCTCCCTATCGTGTACCACCTACATTGACCTATTTTATAGAAAACACTAAAAAGCAAAAAATAAATTGCATACGATATCAGCGTTAGAGACCTACTGATGTATTTGAAGTCCACCAATTATTTTTTCGTTTTAGTTCCTGGGTGTCTTTTGAAAGCGGTTTTTTTATATAAAAATAATTAATATTTCATGTTGTCGTTCAGTGTGGGTATTGTATGTCATTATTAGTTAATACAGTGTAATATTACCATGTTAAGGGAGCAATTATAAACATTAATAGTATACTAAAAAAACTATATGGTTGTCTGTAAAGTCGGTTTGAGGACGATAATTTAACGTCATATATGTTTTCTGAGAGTTTCACAAAATGTAATACTGATAGAAATCAAATGGTACATTTTAATTTTCTAGACATTTGAATTTTTTTTATTAAGTAGAGCAACTTTCTTGCCAAGTCTGGATTTAAGCAACGTGAACTGTACTACCCATGTGCATCGAGCCGCTCATGGCTCGCGACTGACACTTGGCTCAATCGTCCCATACCCCGCGGCCCCCTCGCCAAATTTGGAGGGGCGCGTCTTCGTGAATGGCACTATCTATACTAACTACACTACAAAAATGAAAAGACATTGATCTTATATACTAATCTGAAAAAAGCATTATAAGCAAAAATGAGTAATTAAAATTATGAAAAGCGAATATAATGTGTAGCTACAATTCTCACCAGTATAGTGTTGATATCGCACTAACTTAATCATGACAATCAAGCGGGTTTTGTGATCGCTTTTACTGATGACCCTGGATATTTAATTAAGAGTGGTTCAAGTTCGGCCATAGATGTGATCCTGTGACGCAGTCTGTCCGAGGTTTTAATGACAATGACCCCTTCTTGCGTCCAGCATCCACGTATCCCGAAGTGAAAACGGGCCTTGCCAAAAACAAACTGTCTAGTCTTCGTTAAAAATTCTCTGACAGATATGAACGTCCCTTTCAAAGATGTTTTGGCTCTCCAAACGGTTGACCTGATATCAACAGTACTAAACCGTACAAGTATTGGTCGGTGATGATTAATCTTAGGACTCCCTAATCGATGACTGACATTGATAGCTTCGGCCTGGAACTTGCTCAAAGCCATTTTATTGTGGAGAATACTCAAGACCACTTCTGACCAATTCTCTTTATCAGACTCCGGGATGCCTAAGAAAATAAGAGACTTCCTACGTTGCCGAGTTTCAATAAAATCAATGAATCTAGCACATTCTTGAATTTGGTTCCGTAGTAGCCCAAGCATGCTATATATAAGCTCCCTAAATGTCCGGAACTCCTCTGCAACTTTTGCCACTGTATCTTTAGAGGTGCTGCTGCTCTGTAACTGAACTTGCAGTTCATCCATTTTTTTCTAGAAGTGCTCTTCGAGATCCTTCTGGGCCATTTCAATATTATGTAACTGTGACATAGTGATGTGGTGATATATATATATATCAGCTGGTAAGTGGTGTCCTGGTGTCGATATTGTTACATATGATGTCACAAACGTGGGTACACTTTTGTTTGTAAACAACACAGGCAATCAAAGTAGAAAAAATGTAAGTTATAGGTATATGGAAAATAATTAAAATAGAGATATTTAATTTATACTATGTGTTGACTTTATTGACACCTACCCTCGAAAAATAATTATGATTGTTGTTCAAGTTGACAGTAATATTTAGTGCGTAAGCGTTTCGTTTAGATATAGGCATTAAATAGTTAAAATGTTTCACATAAATTATTAAGGTCTAAATTGTGTCTAAACTATTTAATTGTTAATAAACAATAATTTAATTATTTTTATTAAAGTTTGTATATAAATAACAACATTTATTTTTAAAAAACACCTTTTTTTCTGAACATCATGTGAAACGATTGATGTAATAATGAAACGCAAAGAGGGTCATCGGTATACTCAGTTGAGTATACCGATGACCCTCTTTGCGTTTCATTCAACTGTCAGTTGACAGTTCTTCGTTACTGCTAGACATGATAATAATGTTGTGAAACACCTGTGAAGCCTAGGTATCGGTATCTTGAAAACTTCTGGCAGCTGTCATACAATGACGATTCGTTGAATATAGGAACCGGGCATAAGGGAAGTGTAGTAAGCAATTATCACCTATTGCATTACTGGTGGTAGGGCTGGGTACCAAGTGAGAGTATTCACTTGATATCGGGCCCGAACGGGTCGATACCACCGTCTCCTGTGTGATTGGTCATGAAGCACGTCAGTGTCTTTTGGTTAGCAGAAGATAGCTGTTTATTCTTTCATTTCATATCTGAGAAATGAAATGGTGCGCAGCGACTTAACAATGCTCTCGATACAATAGTTAGTCTATGGGCGACGGTTACCACTTACCATCAGGTGGGCCGTGGCTCGACTGCCATCGTTAGCAAAAAGAAAATAAGTAGAAAGTTGTAGGTACGGGGGAGACCGAGACTCACCTACCTAGACCAAATTGGTCATGTATTGAAGAAAGTTGGAGGAGAGAATTTCTCTGCCTACCCCGCAAGGGAGATGGCGTGATGATAAGTAAGTAATTTTTGTCTGTTTGTTTGTTCGGGCATCACGCAAAAACTAGTTTGTACTAAATTCAGATTTGCACAGCCAGGATTATATTGCCAGATGATATGATCAGGTTAAATGAAATATGAACAATACTATGAATAGACTACCATCTGACCTCTACAACCCAATGGGATAGCGATTTGTAATGTAAATATTACAACGCATTTGTTAGATATGATAAAATTTCCTGAACATTTGATTTTACTCACATCAAAAATTTCTTTAAGGGCCAGAAACTTCTTGGTGACGATATCCAATTCCCTCTGCTTCCTGGTGATAACGAGAGCTTTCTGATCGAAATCCTCTTGGAGTGCATCAATCTCTTGCTCCCTGGCCCTGACCTTGACGAGATTTTCTTCCATCATAAGGTTATTCTGAGCTTGACGGCTTCGGTATACTTCAATGTCTAGCATTACTTTAGCGTGCTGGTTCTCCATTGCCATTAATGTTAGCTCCTGAAAAACAGGTGCAAAAAAGGTCTATTTAGTTTTCTGATATATCATTCCTTAGGTGTTTCAGTTGTTTGTAAATTTGTTAGAGAGTAGAATGACGTTTTATTAAAATAGATTGGTAATACAAGAATGGGGATATTTACTGTCATCATATCACGGCAGATGGGGTAATATCGTTAGTATATTTCCATACAATTTGTAACCTGTAATTTGGTAAATTTTAATTTTCTCTTAATATGCCTCTGTTTGCTGTACCAATATGTAATCATACATTTATTTCCCAAAAATCCAACATAAAAAAACATTGAAAAAGTCGCAAAAAAATTGTGGCTACACAGCAGCCGCCTTTCAATTCTTTAATATTTTATAACAATATCGCTGATCGACTGGATTAAACACAAAAAATGGCAAAAATTCTCAGGAAAACATAGCAACTAGAATTTGACAGTGGCTCCCCGATAACGCTATCTGTACTCAGCTTTGCCCCTGGATCCCCATTATTGTGGATTTCTTAGCTGATTATTGATATTTCGATTTGGTAAAATTTAAAGTACAAATTATTATTTAGATATTTTTTATATATATTTTTAGCATTTGACATGCTTAGCACTATACATTAAACACAAAGTGAAAAATCCTGCTCCTGACTGTTATTTTCGATTTCACATTTTTCACTTTGTGTTTAATACAAATTATTATTTGTGACCTCATTAGAGAATTAGGGATTACAATAGCTCAGTGGATTAGAGCACTTCCCCGGAAAAGAAGGAACCCGCTTGTACTAAAGTTCTCTTTTTCCTCATTCACAAATAATAATTTGTACTTTAAAAGTAGCTGAGCATGTCAAGTGCTAAAAATATAGAACAAAATATTTAAAAAAATCACGTCTTCAAATGGTATGAATTTTAATTGCAAAATTAAACTTACTATATTGGATAATTGCATGTAAATGCGTTCCGATAAATGACGTTGGTCGTTAAGACGAATGTGATGAGGAAATTGGGTAAGACCGCAAGGGAGTACAATAGCTCAGTGGATTAGAGCACTTCGCCGGAAAGGAAGGGACGCAGGTTCGATCCCCGCTTGTACTTAAGTTCTCTTTTTCCTCATTCACAAATAATAATTTGTACTTTAAAAGTAGCTGAGCATGTCAAGTGCTAAAAATATAGGTCAAAATTGGTAAAATTTCCTAAATCCTAATCCCGCATGGATGGATGGATAGATACATGGATGGATGCACAAAAAGTCTCAAAATGGTCAAAATCAAGATGATTTTTACCTGTTTCTTAGACATCTCTCTCATTTTCCTGATTCCATTTGCCATGGACTCCACGGCTTTATCGTTAAGCAAGCACTCCTGCATGTTCGTTAGGATCTCGTTCTCTAACTTCATTTTCAATTCTCCTTTACGCTCCAAATCTTTCTCGGTGCTCTTCAGCATATTTCTCTTAGCGTTGTTTTCCTAGAAATAATTGAAATTATTTACAAATATTGTTGGCAAGTATGACAGGTCCAGTCACACGAAATGCCAAAACAATACGTCGAAGCATATTTTCTGCCCATGAAGCAGTACAAAATGCAATCACATAATTTGTGGAGTCCAGGTCCACGGAGTTTTATCGGAAAGGTTTAAATGATCTTCATAATGACGATATTTTTAAAGTTGAACTGCATTGGAAACACTGTAAACCCAGATAAAAGAGAACCAAGGCCTACAAAGACAACAGTATCATGATCGATCCCCAGTGCAACGTCGGAACCTCACAAGGAACACATTTCTGACCTAATTTGTGGCGAAATGATTTGTTCACTAATTATAACTGCCCAGTGAAGGAAAATACACATCATGAGGAAACCTCAGTTTTCTTTCAACATTGGGACAGTATAGGTACCTAATGGCTTGAGGGAGGTATAGAGATTTAATTGGTAATGGTTATCAAAGAAAAACCTTACAAATTTGATCATCTCTTGATCCCTCTCCGTCATCTCAATAGATTCAGTGAGCTCTCCTATTTGCATTTCCAAGCTGATTCTTCTGGCATCCTCGTTGTCATCTATAACATAACATTTTTAGATATCAAAATAGGTATCTGTGAGTTTGGTTTATAATTTTATTTTTGTAGTATCACTCTTAAATCTCTTTTAAAACAAGAAACCCCACCTTAAGGGTCTTCCGGATGCAATTTAAATATGAAACCTCTAAAGTATATTGACGTGGCTCCAGAGCAATGTTCAGTTAAGAAAATGGACAAAAATAAAGTCCGAAAATGTTCATTTAATAAGAATTGATATAAGTACTTACGTAGTTTGGTGGCGTGTTCAATATCAAATTTGATTTTGTCCTTGTTCATAGAGAGCTCTTTGCTCTTCTGCATCTCTTCTAACGTCACTTTCTTGGTGATCTCTAGGTTGCTCAGTAAAGTGCGGTAGTTTTCTTGTAGCGATCTATGAATATCATTAAATTCATTACACAAACCGGTGGAAAATGTCAACATGACTTTATGGGTGTGGGATTTATGCCTCTGATCTTTCGAGCTTTGGTATTATCCTCATTTATTCACTGACATATATGTACCACAAAGAAAACTTACTTATAATCGTCACGCACAGAGTCGTAAACCTTGTCTCGTTGTGTTATATTGGAAATAACGGAATTCCACAAGCTCATCAGTCTTCGCTTGTCCAGCTCTAAGTCTTCTAATTCGGCAGCATATGCGGTTACCTAAGCGAAATATTACCAAATTATTCTTACTAACATTATAAATATGAAATTGAGTAATTTGTTTATTTGTAACGCTACTGAAACGATCTTCATAAAAATTTGAAATTTTTATGCAAGTCTAGAGCCCAAAAAAGGACAAAGGTACATTTTAGTTCGGAATAATGGATTGTTCCTATACAATCTATACTAATAAATGGAGAGCCGGTTTTTTTGTTCGGTTACACTGCGAAAACTACTGGACCGATCGGAATAATACTTATGCCATAAGATGTAGTGTGTTTCGGAGAAGGTTTTATAGATATGTTGGTGTGTCTATACTAATAAATGGAGAGCCGGTTTTTTTTGTTCGGTTATACTGCGAAAACTACTGAGCCGATCGGAATAATTCTTATGCCATAAGATGCAGTGTGTTTCGGAGAAGGTTTTAGTATATGATATGTTGGTGTCTATGCTAATAAATGGAGAGCCGGTATTTTTTTTTCGTTATACTGCGAAAACTACTGAAACGATCGGAATAATTCTTATGCCATAAGTTGCAGTGTGTTTCGAAGAAGGTTTTAGTATATGATATGTTGGTATCTGTACTAATTAATGACGAGCTGTTTTCTTTGTGCGGTTATACAGCGAAAACGACTGAATCGATCGGAATAATACTTATACCATAAGATGCAGCGTGTTTCGGAGGTTTTAGGTTGGTGATTACTTATCCGGAACCTATATTTTTGATGTGTTAGCGTGGCGATGCTTATGTCTAATAATAGGAATCCTATCCGAAACTGATTTTTCATCGACAATACTATGACGCGAGCGAAGCCGCGGGGAATGTACTAGAAGTTTATAAATAGTATAAGTTTATATCGAGATAAGTAATGTTCCTAGGTACCGTAAAGTTCCATATTTATGTACTGAAGCCCACGCGGACGAAGTCATTTGCAGAATCTAGATTTATATACCTACTTACAAAGAAATATTATTATTCAGTGAAGGACAACATCGTGAGGAAACCTGCATTGCTGAAAAATTTTCTACTTGTGAAGTCTGCTCGACCCACACTGGGCCAGCGAGTTAGGTACCTACCCCCATATGGCACCAAGTAGGTACTTACTTTATCATTAATTTTCTCCATTTCGCCATTCTTGATTTCCATTTGCTTCTGGAACATTTCCAACTTGGATTCAAGCTTCCATATCTCGTTGTTCAGCCCATACAACAGCATGTCCTGAAAAACGATCAACAATAAATTAGTGGATAGTGTTTTTAAGTGTTTTAGTGCATAAAATAGTTATTATACTTGACAATAAACATGGATTTTTCAACAATGGGTAAGTAGTTTCTTTTTTATAATTTTTTTCATAAAAAGTGTCCACCCGGCTTTACGGCGCGTGGCCTCGCGTGGCCTTGGCACTGTATCGCTTTGGCACGCATAAGGAGACTATGGTCTCCTTTGCGTTTCTAGCGAATAAGTAGCTCTATGGCCAGGGATCCTACGTGGCTCCTGATGGATGGGATAGTCGTGTTTCATTCAGTGTTTTTATGAATAATTAGTGCTTTATTTACGTTAATGACTTTAAAGAACAAATTATTTGTGAAAGTGGAAAAAGAAAGCTTTACTACGAGCAGAATTCGAAAGATACATTTTATTCCAATGTAGTAACATTAATTTTGCAATTAAAATGCATACTAATCGATGGTCAGATTATTAAATATATTTATCTGTATTTTAGAAAGAACAAATTATTTTTAAAATGAGCTTTATTGCGAGCAGGATTTGAACCTACGTCCCATCAAATCCGGGGAAGTGTATGTAAATGCACCCTATAGGTCTTAAAAACATCTAAAACAAATGTGAAGTGGAAATTGGGTGTCACTGTTAGCGCTTCCAAAGCCAGTAGCAGAATGCTTCCCTTTTTTTTTTGTTTAGGCGGAAAAAAATGTTCCTAACCGCACACCCCGTCCCGAAGGGTAGTGTAGGGCCTGCACCCACTAAAGAAACCCGCCGTGTGCCGTCACTCCGCCTTTATTGGCGGGCCACTGGAACTATGTTACATTCCTTGGATGGTCCGCCGGCGGCTTACCCTTTCGGGTACCCTTTACTGAGCGACGCATCCGCGCACGGAGCGTCGCACCTTGCGAGTGGCGGACGTTCCTCGGTCCATCCACCCGCAGCCTCAGCTAGGGTGGAGCAGAATGCTTCCCTGGATTGAATGGAACGCAGGTTCGAATCCTGCTCGCAGAAAAGCTCTCTTTTTCCACTTTCACAAATAATTTCTTCTTTAAAGTAGGTGAGCATATAAAGTGCTAAGATAGATATAAAAATATTCATGACTAGTTAAAATTTACTGCTCGTTGAATCACACTCAAAAATAACAAATTGTAGTTGCTGTATTACCAGTTGTCGTTTCTCTTCAGCGAGCGCCTGTTTCTCGGCTTTCATCTTATCGGACATGCGTTGGCTGACGGTAAGGTCTGATTCTGTCTCATCACGCCACGCTTCCAACTGATTACACAGAGTTGTTAGCGCTTCCAGTTCCTCCGTTACTTCACGTTCTAAAAGAAATGTGTCCTCTTGGTTTTTCTACTCTATTATACTAGTCGACACATGCGGAATATTTATCGAATCCAATTCGATATCTATCGATCGGACGCATCCATTAAAGGACGTCATCTTAGATGATTTTAAACCTTAAATTTAAGAGAAGCGGTATATTTTTAGACTCTGGCTATTTTTTGTTATTAACCAGCACGATAAGCTTAAAAATGAGGTGTATTAAATCGGGGAATTTGATAAAGGAATAAGGAAGGGGGGTTAGACGGAATCTCATATCTCACAATCGACATCGTATCGACTCGCTTGTGATTGGTAGAGTAACCGACGCGTGATGTCACAATAATCCGTTGTCCAATCACGTTGATCTCTCGACCAATCACAGTGATCACGATACGATCGACATGTGAGGTATGAGATTCCGTCTAACCCCCAAGATCTTGCGGGCCGACAGAAAAACAGGCAGAGAAATAATATATAAGATTTTGTAATGCTTTTTTAGTTATGTTACTTTTTTACAATGTATTTTTGACATTTTATGTATTTTTTAGCATTTGACATGCTTAGCCATAATAACACAACGTCTGTAAATGTGCAATAGAAAATAACAGTCACAAAGCAGAATCCCTGCTCGTCACTGTTATGTTAACAAAAAAAACTGTTATGTGTACTAATGCAGTTATGCTTTAAAAGGAAATTTGTTCTCAATACACAAAACAGTCATAAATAGGGATCAAGAGAGCACGTGATAAATATCCAGCATCAAGGTAAGCGCTGATTTGATGTACTTACCTCGTAATAAATCTTGTTCAAGCTTTTCCTTCGCCTTTTTATACTTTTCGTTGGATTCCTTTGCACGCCTCTCCGCGGCTTCTCTGTCAGCTGTCCGTTGAGCTAGCGTTGACTCGTACTCTGTTATTAATACCTAATCGGAATCAACGGCTTTTTATTTAATAGCCGGCTTTAGAATTGTAATGGGAGTTGTAAGAGCCAACTGCGAGATTCCGGGGTGTGGGCAGCAGCACTCCCTCGAGTATTAACAACATCCACTGCGATCACCAACCCGCCTGCCAAGCGTGGCGATTACGGCACTATCCCCCTTTGGGGAGGCCTATGTCCAGCAGTGGACGTCGAAAGGCTGATGGATGGATGGTGTGTCTAAGCACAAAACGATTTTTTTAGATTATTTGTCTGTTTGTCGATCTGTTTGTCTGTTTGTTCGCGCATCACGCAAAAACTCCTGAACTGATTTTGATGCAACTTTTTTTGTTTGATAGCTCTTGATTAGACTTAACAACTGGTATACATTTTATCCAGCTACTATATCGGGATCCTGAGATATAACCAAAAAACTCCTCCGCCGCTGCCAAAAGCTAGTCTATAAATAATTCACTAATATTATAAATATGAAATTGAGTTAGTCTGTTATGCTTGTACGCCGTAACTACTGAAATATATCTGTGTGAAATGTGTGAATCCTAAAAACACACAGTCTGGAGCCTGGAAATATATTTATATTCTGATGTTACGCGGTTAAGTCGCGGGTAGAATCTAATATTATTATTTAAAAAAGTTTGTTTAAGACACAAAAATAAGACAGTACGTACTCTCTGTGCATTAGTGTCGTGATCTTTTGTATACAGAGATTCCAGATCTTTTTCGTAAGCTTGTTTACTTAACCGCAGCTCTTCACGCTGGAATAACAAGAAAATGTATGTTATATTGTAGAAACAGATTTGTAAGACGATATGATGGCAAACTAAAAATATTCACCGTCTTATTTACAAGCGTTATTTACAGATATATAAACCACATGCAAAATAATCCAAATTAAAAAAAAAACCATCTCGTTTTTAGCGGCCAAGACAAAGTTCCTCAAGCATCATCGTACGTAACTAAGGATGACCCTTAGGCTTACCAGATTGATCAATTCTTCCTCGGCGATGTTGTTCTCTTTAATAAGAAACTGTTTGAGAGTTTCTTGGAACTTCTGCATGAGGGGGTGCGTAGATTCCAGCACAGCCGGCAACGCTCCCATAGGCCGATTGGAGCGCCATCTACAAGACATAGTCGGATGCTCATTCTTTACACAGAGTGGTTGTCAACGTGAGCTATGTAGGTTCGTCTTTGTATGTACCTACCTACTGATAAAACTCAGGCATCGTTGCCGATAAAACATACATACATCGAGACAGAACAATCATATAGATTACAAAAGAATATTCCTGTGTGAATCGTACCCATGTGCCATAGCACACGGTACAGGAGGTAAATATCTAAGCTACTGACGCACAATCTGTGCAGTCATTTAATCAAACGTGCCAAATACGCTTGTATATCTAGCGCGCTGTATTTTCTCACTATGCCATTTATAATTGTCTATGTACAAAAATACTAGATTTTTTTAATATAACCATTGTTATTATTAAGTTTATTATCGATCGTCATCCCTTTAGATTGCGGCAGGTCCATGAAAGTATCTATATTCTGCCGCGTCTGTCTAGGCCAGAAAACTGACACCAACACTATTCAAAATAAGAAACCTAAAAAGTATTTTTCCATTTCTAGCTATGTTATATATTTTTGATCAATAAAATTTATTAGTTTATTTCTCAAAAGAAATATAAATATTATATACTTACTCGTCAAAAGCTTCTCTGCCAGCTTTCCCACAAAGACACTTGTCTTTGAGACATTTACAGAGCTCGCAAACTACCTCGATCTGACCATAAAATAAATGCTCTTTACAATAATTAAACCAGTATTACACGCTCTTATACCGTAATAGTTAACATAAGGGTAACATAATATTATAAGACCGATTAAACCGAATATTTATTTAGTGTTGTGGTAGAGCCTTGCTTACCCATCAGGCAAGTACCACATTCTTACAGAGGATCTGCTTGAAACAATGGTAGGTACTCCTACCGTTGTGTTTCGTATGGTGAGTGAGAGCGCTGGAGATCCCTCCCTATCCTCTCCTTATTATTCTTCCTATCCTCTTCATAGTATCCTAACTCTCCTCTTCTTATTGCCCTAGGCCTGGTAATCTGTATGACAGGGGAAACCCTAGTTCAGATACCAGTCTCTCCCAAAGGAATCCATTATGTATTGATTATAATGATGCAAATTTGTGAAAATTCCTTTGTGAGAGATAAAATAAAACAATTTATTATTATTATTACTTACTTACTTATCATCACGCCATTTCCCTTGCGGGGTAGGCAGAAAGAACACGCGTGCCAAGAGGCTCTATTCTTGCATATATCTCTCGCTTCCTCAACATTCATAACTCTCTTCATATACGCTCGTCAGTTTCGGAGACTCCTGACTCCACCTTCCTTCAATACATGACTGATTTTTCTAGGTAGACCACCGAAGGAATGTAACATAGTTCCAGTGGCCCGCCAATAAAGGCGGAGAGACGGCACACGGCGGGTTTCTTTAGTGGGTGAAGGCCCCACACTAACCTGTTCGGTGCCCCGAGCGACGGGGTGTGCGGTTAGGAACATTTTTTCCCGCCTAAACAAAAAAAAAAGGTAGGTGAGTCTCGGTCTCCCCCTGTACCTACATCCTTCCACTTTTGCATTGTATATCTTCTTAACCAGTCGCTCGTCCGGCATTCTTTCCACATGTCCGAACCATCGGAGCATTCCCTTTCGCATCTTTACACCAATACTCTCTTTCATACCTACTCGCTCTCTTACGTCGTCGTTACGAATGCGGTCAGTCAGCCTTACTTCACAGATTCTCCGCAGAGATCGCATTTCGACCGCATTGATTTTACTCTCATGCTCCTTTTTGCATACCCAACTCTCGCTTCCATATAATAACGTTGGGACAAGCACTGCGTTGTGTATTGCGACACGTGCCCTCTGGCTGAGGTGATGACTGCCGAGAAGTTGTCGCAATGCTCCGTTCACTCTATTTCCTTCTCTCTACATCAGTGGTGTACCTTCCATCCCGACTGAATCCACATCCAAGATATACAAATTCATCCACTTGTTCTAGCACACCATTTCCTACTGTTACTCTAACATCTGTTCTGGCTTCTTCTCTTTCAAAAACCATTATTTTGCTTTTGCCCACATTCACTCGTAGGCCCCTTTTCTTACAATCTTCTGCCATTACGTCGACTAGGGTTTGCAGGTCAGCCGCGGACTGCGCTAATAAAACCGCATCGTCTGCATATAGTAGAGAGTTAACCACTGAGTCGCCCATCTGAACTCCCACATTTATTTCATTTAACCTTTGTAGACATTTATCCATATATATGATAAACAGTCTGGCTGATAGAACGCAGCCCTGTTCAACGCCGATATTGACATCAAACCAGGGTGACATCACAGGGCCAGCACGGTGGTCAGCCTAAATCCCTCCCACTCTATGAGGAGACTAGTGCTCCATAGTTACGGGTTGGAACAAAAATTAAAAGTATACATACTAACAGGCGGAAAGATAATCTGTTCATGTTTGAACAAGAGACATGTATCTTCATGTTTGACGATACCGTGACTATCCTCGGGGCACTCACAGTGGACTTCAACGAGGGAGGCCTCAGACGTACTCTCCTCTGTGCAAGGACAATGCCTTGAAGAGCCTGATCGAGGTGACTCAGACATTTTTACTGCAAATTATTAAAAACTATACTTTTAACAAAGCTCCCGATTTGAAAACTACTCAAAAACAACTGTTTGTTTGTTGCTAAGCACAGAACAATAGTATTCCTAGCGGAGGTATGTTGCTAAGCAACATTCTCTTCTTTATTATAAATGGCTTTGTGATGTTATTGAAATAGTAAATACGACTTCCATGGATACTACCTTTTTAAAAATGGCGCCTAAATCTGGGTAAACTGCGTTGTCATAACAACATAATGTATACATACATTATACAATACTGCAACAGCTTTTAAATTGTGAAAGAAATAAAATATATTTTGCTCATGAAACTATGGTAAGTTCCTTTTTTGCTAACTTATTGGTAATTTTAATTTACTTTTGCTTGCATGTTAGTAAACAGTCAAATATAAAGTGTAAGCAAAATAATACTTTATTTAACAGCAGTGGACATTCGCTGTTAATCATTTAATAGTATTTATTCATTCATAGCATAAAAAAGGCATCGAGTTTCATAATATTGCGTATATAATACTCATATGCCTTTGCCCGCGGCTTCGCCGCAGCCAACATTATATCAGGTTTTTTACGTTATATCAGGTTCCCGATATAGTAGCAGAATAAAATGTATATACCCGTTTTTAAGTCTAATCAAAAGCTATCAAATAAAATTTGCTATCAAATAAGTTGCATCAAAATGCGTTCAGTAGTTTTTGCGTGATGCGCAAACGAACAAACCGAGAAAAAATCTAAAAAAAAAATGTTTTGTGTTCAGACACGCTTATATTATGTATAGCCTAATACAGTAATTTTTTCTCAAATATCTTAAATGAACAGGCAGGTCTGTTACAGTTTTATAGTAGTATAGATATGTAATACTAGACTTTGTCTTATCATTATCATAATTAGCTCTTTTCTTTGTTTTGGACTATAAAAAAAAATTAATGATGATCGTTTCTATAGTTACGGCGTGAAAGCGTTACAAACAAGCAAACAAACGCACTTTCGTATTTATAATATTAATAAAGAATTTGTAATGTATATACGCTAGAGTTGCTGGCCTACTACTGCTGTAGATACCTACGTACGTATGCGCGTAGTAAGAGCAAAAGGATTTAAAGAAATGTGTAAAATTATTAATTTCTAGATTCTCTCCCGATCAAAGCCAGCTACGGAGAGTCGCGTTAACACTGGCAGTAACTCTGCCAAAAAGAATTTTCCAGAACTTGAAGACTTCATACTAAAGAGGGATTATGTTGGTGCTCTTACTATGCTGGAGGTAAAGACTATTACTACTTAAACCAGTGCTTGAGTAGGTAGGTATATGTTGCGTAAAAGCATAGTCCTTGTATATTTTATATAAAAATTTGTTAATAATAATTTGTTAATTTTGTTAATCGTGAGTGCGTAATACACCTCTGCCTACCCCTTCGGGTTGTTCCACACCGTTTCCACTGACGGGGAGTGGAGACTTCGAGCACGGTCCGCTCGTCTCCACTGGACGGATAAGTACAAAATTAAAAGC
Source organism: Leucoma salicis (assembly GCA_948253155.1). Classification (NCBI taxonomy): domain Eukaryota; kingdom Metazoa; phylum Arthropoda; class Insecta; order Lepidoptera; family Erebidae; genus Leucoma; species Leucoma salicis. The sequence goes on from OX411812.1 coordinate 5,805,805, forward strand.
TATCCCGGTCTTCCGACTAAACCTTTGCAAGAACATGTCATTTCTTCTACTTTTGCCTGTGATGTATTTATTTTTATTTATTCATGAAAATGACATTACAGTGAAAACCAATTCGTTATACATAATAGATATATACAATTAAGAAAAACTAAAAAGATCTAATGTAAACAGTAAATTAATTAATTTTTCTTTTATCCATCCGCACAATACCGCAGACATGCCCGGCACACATCAATTCATCTTGCAGCAAACAGTACACACTCAAGTGCTGTAGCCAAGAGTGCGTTTATAATTAGTTAGTGCACGTATAAAAGGAGAGTTGGCATTTGACACTGTATAGGCAGGAGGTATAGTAACAATCTTTGCTTGCGAGGTCTAAGTACTTGTTTGAAAATCTTAATTGTAAAATTAAGTTTAGCTGGTCGGTATAATGTATGTAAATGCTTCCGACAGATGGCGCAAACGTCACCCAGGACGTGTATGAATGTGTTATCGAAATTAGCAGCCGGAGGACCGGGCAGCAGCGTTCCCCGTGTCCTAAAAACATCCACTGCGATCGCCAACCCGCGTACCAAGCGTGGCGATTATGGTAAAACCCCCATTTTGGGAAGGCCTATGTCCAGCAGTGGACGATGAAAGACTGATGGATGGAAATTATAAGAGGTGGTCGTTAAAAAAAAATCTTTATTTAATACTTAACTTAAGTATTAAATCAAGATTTTTTTAACGACCACCTATTGTAATTTACTTACTTTCAAATATTTCCTTAAAATAATATAGATTTGGGTAAAATATTTTACCATTTTTTCAATATTGAAAATGAAAAATAATGGCTGTTATGCTGGCCGGCCACAAAAAAAACTTTAAATAAATAATTATCTAAGCAGTTGATGTAAATTAAAATTCACTAATTTAGGTATGTTTTTATTTTTACTTTCCTTGTATTCGTAATGAAAAGCACAGTGTTTACCTCGGGTTAATGACTTATTTAGTCCCGAAGCGGGGTTTGGCGCCCGAGCACAGCGAGGGTGCCTATGGTTCGAGGGTTGTTACTTTCACCCCTAGGGTAACAGTGTACTATTACGTAACAACACATGCACCCTGTCGTTCCTGGCAGCGTGGAATAAGGTAGTGTGGGGCCCTCACCCACTAAATAAACACGGCGTAACTATAAGGAAACAACTATATACGGTGAAACATAACCGTTTAAAAATTATTTATAAAATTCTGAACTCGAGTTATAGAATTGTGGCTTCGATAACACGACACTAAGTACGAGAGCTCAGTATCTAGCCCCTAGACCATAATTGCTTTTTCTGTCAGTTTCTGAAACACGAGGGCAACTCAGACGTATGGGTGGATGTATGGTCTGCGTGGTGCTGGTTCCACCTGGGAGAATATCGTCGAGCCCTCGACGTGTACACACAAGTGCGCGCCAGGGACAATCTCGACTCCAGAGTGGCTGACAACATCGCTTTGGATCTAGCCGTGTGTTATTTTTATTTAGGTTTGTTCAAAATAATGTAATATTAATATTAAAAAAAAAGTTGTTTATACAGATATCTAATAACGTAAATATATCTACATAAAATTATTGTTAAACAGGTATGTATAATGAGTCTCAAGAGGCCGCTGAAGAAGCGCCAAAGTGTTCTTTGATGGTACGTTCATATTTTATTTGCTACTAAAATATGTTTAATATAGAGACAATAATAATCGTTAGATGTCATAGACAATTTCAAAAATGCCGTAATTATGTACCTAAGTTTAATCATATGATGTTTCCCGTTAGTGTGGCCCGAGCATAATACGGTAAGAAATAATGTGATATGGTAATTGATGGTCCCGGGCAAATGTCACCATAGTTCAGTTAGCAGAGAATCTAGAATAGTAATCTAGAAAACGCTGGTTCGAATCCTGCTCGTTGTTATAATTTTCTATTTTAAATTTTCGCATTCTGTCTTCTGGTTTCGTACATGTCGAGTTCAGTAGTAACGGCGTGAAACCGTAACAAACAAAAAAGCGCATTTATAATTTTAATAAATAGAATAACAACAAATTACGAATATAATAGTTGTTAATTCGATATTTAGTATTTATATTGGTAAATAATGCCGTAGATACGCCTCCTCTTCCACTTGGCTCACAAGCTGGGCGATGAGGAGGGGCTGATGAAGTCTCATGCTGCACTTCGTGATGTTCCCGAAGACCAATTGTGTTTAGCGTCTGTCCATTATCTCAGAGCACACTATCAAGAAGCCATCGATGTTTACAAGAAACTTTTGTTAGAGAGACGGTATGTACTTACATGTACCACAAACTGAGGACAGATCGAACACGCGACGACGTTACAATAAATGTTCTTGTCGTTTACAAATATGTGTTATATCTCTTTATTATTCCTTTGTAAACACATTCGTGATAAAGGGATATATATTGCACGCCTCATAAGCGAAGCGTTGAGGTGTGTATTACTCTCGTTTCATACAGAACAACTACTAAAATGTCTCTATTTATCATATATTGCACTTGCAAAATAATTATATACACACACATATCAAGAAAAAACACTATTTTTAACAGTCATGATATTTTTAATGCCATTTTTGTTATTTAAACTAGTTATAAAACTGTTTAAAAAAGTTCCGTTTGTTGTAAATAATGTATGTTAACACGATAACAACCGAAATACTTTATTAATCGAGTATTTTTTTTCTTTTACGATTCAGTATAACTACGAATAGAGTCCTATCACTTTTCACGGTCTAATTCGATGTGGTTTAATTGTTATTAAATAAACAAAAAAAATAGTGAATATTTACGCTCGATTCGACACTAAAACCAGCGCCTCCTTATTTCGTGAGAACTATTGCTATAGACCAATATAGAAGTACTTCTTAAAATTAGCGCTAGATGGCGTATAAGACATGAAAAACCATATTAGTACTTTTTGAAATTAGCACTATCTATGTGATTTATTGAAAACTACTTAGTAAGACCAATACATTATTAGTTACTTATCAAATAATCAATTTTATTGTGAAAAATTAAGATTATGAGGAGTGCACTTCTGGATTTTCCAAAGTATTTTATTTTTCATCTCTTTTTCTGTCCCACTATTGGGCGCGGGTCTTCTCTAATGGTGAGAGGCCATAGTCTACCACGCTGGCCCAATGCGAGTTGGCAGACTTCACAAGCTGTCGAGATAATCCCTCGGGCATGCAGGTTTCCTCTCGATGTTTTCCTTTACCGAGCAGTAATAAATTGTAAACAAACACACACATAAGTATTTTTGAAAAGTCGGAGGTGTGTGCCGTGCATCGAACTCGATACCACTGTCTTTGCAGTTCTTAGTTTCTAGCCGCTAGGCTATTACAGCTTTTGGGGGGGGGAGGGATATAATACCTCATCACTGCAAGGGATTAATACCTATGATTTATGATTAACGCCCGGTAGACGGCAATAGGCTCGCCCCCTATTACGTGGGACTTAAACATAGCTGGCGAATCACGGCTGTGTAATACACCCTGGGGTAGGCCCTTCGAGGAATACAGGCATGATGTTATGTTGTTGTTATTAATACCTAATAAATATTATAGCTAATAAAAACTAAAAAATAACGCGAATTAAAGTATAATAAATGATAAAGATTGTAAATCAGTGTGGGTGCTTGACATCAAGAAGATGCTACCAAATTTATATAAAAGTTTAATCACCTTTTAGAGTACCTAGTTCCAATTTAAAAATGTACGCTCGGTCCACTGAACCTAATTAAATTAACCGATTCAAAGAAATAATTTTGCTAACGGCAAAGCCTAATAATATTGAGATTAGGCTGCTCTACATAACAATGGGCTGTACACATTTCTTTAATATATGAAAATACAAACATTGGAGGAGCGTTTTAGACTAGATCGTTAGAGATCTATAATAGACTTGTCTAAATGTTGACTAAAGTCGTTCAAACGGTTTCTTAAATTAGTAACTAGATTTTGCCCGCGAGTTCGTCCGCGTTGACTTCAAAATATAGGTAAATAGGTATCCCACGGGAACCATTATAATATATGCTAATTTTCCTCATAATTGGTTTAGTAGTTACGACGTGAAAATGTAACAAACAAACTCACTATAAAATCTCACAATTTACAGATATAAAAGATATGAAAAAGACGATACGGAATGGATTAAGGCACTCGCCCATTGTGACGGGTAATACAATAACTGTCGTTGTAGTTCATTTACCTAATGGTTTTCAGATTAGATCAAAAAACAGACTATAAAATTAGTTGCCTAGGTATTTTTACATTTTTCTTAACAGCAAATGAACTTAAGTTGAATTAGTATTATTGTTGTTATTTATGTAGCAATGTAAATTTACCTTTTGAAGTAATTTAGTATAAAATAAAACCTATTCAAATAGTCCCACTTTAAAGAGCACACCTCTTATAATTTATGCTAACCAACCAGCCTTTACTTTCGTATGCGTTTAGTAAAAATATATTTAGACATTACAAACAGACACTTCAACTTTATTTATTTATATGGTGGAGTTTTTGAAATCCAGTCCCAGAACAGTTAGCAATGTTAGTATATAAACTTGATACTTAGTATGATTGGCAGTCCTCGACCTTCCTAATCATTATCACTGCTACTTTGTACTCTTTTGTTAATGTATCTTCTATGCTTTTAGCACATACTTGGCACTCAATGTCTACGTAGCACTCTGCTACTATAAATTAGACTACTATGATGTATCTCAAGAAGTGCTCGGTGTATACCTCGCTCAGCATCCAACCTCCACCGTTGCTGGGAATCTGAAGGCTTGTAACCTCTTTAGGTAGGTATTACCAATAACAGTAGCCAGTATTTTTTACGCCCTTGATTATCTAATTTTTTTTTTTTTGTGTCCGTGTGTTAGTAAGCGAACTCTTCCTAAACGGTTTTGACGATTTTTTTTGTGTAAGTATGTTTGAGTAAGTACCGGTATGGCTTAGATTCACATTTGGACCCGGTAGGTGGCGCCACGATAGGTTTTCAGGACCTGCCTAACCACAAAATTTCCCACACCAACAACCCCATTTTTTATGAATCTTAATAGCTATAATAAATGCTCGAACCAAACAAAACGTCAATGTTCAGACAGGACAACGTCTGTTGGGTCCACTAGTCTTCTTATATTATCTTAAATATAGAACCGACTTAACAAATCGATTCACATTAAAGATGTTACTAAAGCATTTAGGTAGTATGAATTTATTAAAATAAAGTCGGGATGGAAGGTACCACTGATACAGAGAGAAGAGTAAATGCGGGAAATAGAGTGAACACAACGCAGTGCTTGTATTATTATATGGAAGTGAGAGTGGGGTATGCAAAAAGAGGAGTAAAATCAATGCCGCCGAAATGCGATCTCTGGTAAAAATCTGTGGAGTTAGGCTGTCTGACCGCACCACTGAAGGAATGTAATATGGTTCTGGTGGCCCGCCAATAAAGGCGGAGAGACGGCACACGGCGGGTTTCTTTAGTGGGTGAGGGCCCCACACTACCCTGTTCGTTGCCCCGAATGACGGGGTGTGCGGTTAGAAATATTTTTTCCGGCCTAAACAAAAAAAAGGCTGACTGACCGCTTTCGTAACGATGAAGAAGTAGCTAGGTTTTAGGGAAGCAAGAAGGTATGAAAGGGAGTATTGGTGTAAAGATACAAAAGGGAATGCTCCGATGGTTCGGACATGTGGAAAGAATGCCGGACGAGCGATTGGTAAATATATACAATGTGAAATTGGAAGGATATAAATACACGGGGAGACCGAGACTTACCTACCTAAAGCAAATCGGTCATTGTATTAAATTGAAGGAACGTGGAGACAGGAATCTCCGAAGCCGGCAGGCGTGTATGAAAATAATTTTGAATGTTGAGGAAGCGAGTGATGTATTCAAGAATAGAGCCTTTTGGCACTCTGTTATCTCTGCCTACCCCTCAAAACAGATTGCGTGATGATAAATAAAAATCACAGCTATTAGGAAAATGGTTACAGATTATATAATGGCAAAGCCGCTGAAAACGAATTAAAACTCATATCATCTGACCAACACACATTTGGACAAGATCTGGTCAAACATAATCTGGTTGTATTCCGAAATGGCGACGGTGCGTTGAAGGTAATGCTTCAAATATTATTTATAACTCAACAGAGTAAAGTTACTGTATATTATAGTGCAATGACACAACCCTAATTCATTGCGAGGATGTCGTAAGAGTCGAAGGAGCAGGTCTTTAGCAGCAGCTGATATACCTACTCAATTGCGAAGAAAAAGGATGAAACATTGGATGAAACGAAAACAAAACCCTATGACAGGGCCTCTTTTATGCTAGCCTATGCCCGAGTTTCTGTCGCAGGCATGCTAGTTTTTAGATTCCCGAAAATCATTTTTTCACAAATATCTTAAATGTTCAGACACGGCTCTTACAGTTTTATAATAGACTAGCCTTTGCTTGCGGCTCCGCCGCCACTAAAATCTACTTTTTAGGCTGTATCTCAGGTTCCCGATAAAGTAGTGGGATAAAATGTATACCAGTTGTTAAGTCTAATCGAGATCTATCAAACAAAAAAAAGTTCCTGCCTCGAAATCCGTTCAGTAGTTTTTGCGTGATGCGCGAACAAACAAACAGATAAACAAACAAACAGACAAAAAATCTAAAAAAAATCGTTTGGTGTTCAGAGACGCCTATATAGCCTAAATCAGTAATTTTTTTCTCAAATATCTTAAATGTGCAGACATAGCTCAGTTACAGCTTTATAATAGTATAGATAAATAAATATTTTAAGCATGTCTACGAGAATGAGACAGAACCTTGAGCAGGATCTGAATACAGTCATGATACTTATGTGTAAATAAACTTAATCTAAATCTTAGGTTTTACCAGAATTAGTGGACGTCGTTCCAGAAGCTCGTCTCAATCTCGCAGGTTATCGTCTCCGTAATAGGGAGCCGCTGGAAGCGAGGTCCCTGTTGGAACCACTGCAGCCCACCTCACCATTACACTACATACTGAGGGCGGTGGTCGCCGTCCGACTTTATAATGAAACTGGCGATGTAAGTGATATTATTATAGTATTTTATGATTCAGAAATAATAAAATACTATTCCGGTTGTTTCGGTTAGAGCGTCTAATGTCAACAGTGTTTATCGTTTAGCCGCCGAGTACCTAGTTATTTTACCATTCGACTTTGAATATACTTAAATACGTATAGCATAAATTTACGATAATTATGAGATGCGCTGTGACATAAGTATAACTTCTACAACATAGTCTGATGGGAGTTTAATCTGACAACGAAAAAAGTTTACAATTTGAATGTGACGGCAATATAGAGAAACTAGAAAAATAGCGTAAGTATACCAATAATAAAATTCAAAATCTAAGTCTCACTTGTAGGAGGAACAAATGAAGCTAGCCCAACAAAGTTTCCACCTGGTAGGCAGTTCTGCGTCAGAATGTGACACGATCCCGGGCCGCCAGTGCATGGCTTCCTCCTACTTTCTAGCAGGGCACTACGAAGAAGTGCTGGTCTACCTCAATTCTATCAAGAGCTTTTTCGTCAACGATGATACTTTCAATTTTAATTACGCACAGGTAATTTTTAATTTCAGTTCCAACTTTTATTTCCGTCATCGGAACCTCATGGTTTGTAACTTTGTATCAATATATAATATATATATATATATTTAATTGTAATATCTTTTTAATTATCAATTTTTAGGCCAAGGTGGCGACAGGTTTCTACCGAGAAGCTGAAGAAGTCTTGTTAACAATTCAGGATGATACCATTCGGTCATCCTTCACGTTCCTGGCGTGCTTGTGCCGTTGTCACGTAATGAACAAGGAAGCGCATCTAGCTTGGGAGATATGCGTTAAGGTACTCCTAGGAGCGAGTCATATTCAAGTATAGTATTGAATTTCAAACACATTTTAACAGTAATAACAAAACATGAGTATATTAACACTAAGTGTGAAAACTTAAGTGTGAAAATGTGAACGATGATGTAGGTGACGCCTACGCCACAGACGTTATGAATGAATGTGTTCTCGAAATTCGCAGTCCCGAGCAATTATCGCGATGGCTGAATTGGCAAAGCATCCGGGACGGTATCCAAGAGAAGCAGGTTCAAATTCTGCTCGTGATTGTTATTTTTCATTTCACATTTTAACACTTTCTGCCTTGCTAATAAACGTTGTATAACCTCTGAATTCAGTATTTTATCTTTGTCACTAATATGACAGTTTGACGTTGAAGCAACGGAACAAAGTACGAATAACTATCCGGAGCTTAAACAATGTTTATTAGTAAGGGGGTTTGTGTTTATTTATACGGCTATTCATGTCAAATGCTAAAAAAATATATATCTAATAATATCAACATAAAATACGAGTAGGTATGTTTAAAACCTTCCCTTGGTGATTTACGAGTACTTGATCCATAGTTGTGTAAGTGATACTTGTAGTAAAGTAAAAACATGCGTCTTACAGGCGGCCGGTACACCGGATAGCTTCGCGCTATTGCAACTGGTTGCAAATGACAGTTACCGTATGGGACAGTTCCTTGTTGCTGCCAAAGCATTTCATATGCTTGACCGGTAAGTTGACCTGCGACGTAAGTAATCAAATTGTTTCGTATTTTGCCTAATATTGCAATATCGTTCCTGGGTTCCGACCTCCACAAATATGATCGCATTGCTCTGAGGGAAAATGAATATTAGGTTTCTACCCAATTTTGGTAGGTATACTATAACGACGCCGGTGGACCACTGAAGGAATGTAATATCCGGTGGCCCGCCAATAAAGGCGGAGAGACGGCACACGGCGGGCTTCTTTAGTGGGTGAAGGCCCCACACTACCCTGTTCGTTGCCCCGAACGACGGGGTGTGCGGTTAGGAACATTTCTTTCCGCCTTAAAAACAAAAAAGTATACTATAACGACAAGCCTTAGCCTACTTGTCCCAGATTGATGATGTTATTTATAATAATTTCACCTTACAGCTTAGAGGGTGGTCCGGAAATGTGGGAAGGACTACGAGGTGCGATTTGTGGTTGTGCCCAGGCTGCCGCCGCGAACAAATCAGGTGCAGCTGGCGACCTCAGAGACGCGATAGCGTTAGTCAAGGCACCTAGAACACATAGCAGAGCTGACGGTATCATCAGAACTATCACCAAATGGGCACAGCAAAACCGTATACCCGTTTGATCAGAAACCAAGGCTTGCAATCTAGCCTGAAGTCTGCAGCTTGTAGTTGCATATCGAAGAACTGTATTTATACAGGGTTATAGGTCCTTAACGCAAAACCTTTTAAATGTGACTTAGGCACATCAAGACTAACAACTTTTGTTTTATGACTTTTGATAAACGTAATACTTACATCAAAGAAAAAAAATAGTTTTAGTAGGGATGTCTATCAAAATTACCACACTACCCTGTTCGTTGCCCCGAACGACAGGGTGTGCGGTTAGGAACATTTTTTCCCGCCTTAACAAAAAAAAAGGTATGTCTATCAATCTCTATGCCTCAAAAAATGTTTAATCTATGTCTGGTAAATAGCTAGCTGAGTGCTAACTGCTACGCAATCGCCAGGCGAAGTCACCTAGCTACTTATCGCGTAGTATTTTAGGTATGATACGAGTACGTAGTCGTAGGTAGGTTTGCAGCAGTGCACGGCTCGTTAAACACTTGAAACGTAAACATATGTTTTAAGATAAACAATAACAAAAAAAATTTGATGTGAAACATCTCATGCGGAGGGAGAGTAAAATCGGCTGTTAGCGTGGCGACGCTTTTATTGTACTTATCCCGTTCAAATCTTGCAAGTTAAATTTGACACACTTCCCGGTTTCCGATTGAGGTGAAATTTTACACGCATGTGTATATCACGTGACATTGCAATATTATGATGACATGGAGCTGACCTGATGATGGAGCTGGAAGGTGGACATAGGAACTCTATAATGAAACGGCGCAACCCTATCGAGTTTGAGCTCGTATGATTCGTCTTGCCGAGTACTTTGTGTCTAGATGGTATCCAGTGGCTGATGATGAAGCTGGAAGGTGGCCACAGTAACTCTATAATGAAATGACGCAACCCCGTCGAGTTTGGACACGTTTGATTCGTCTTGATGAGTACTTTGTCTTTAGATAGTATCCAGGGTCTGATGATGGAGCTGGAAGGTAGCCATGCGAAACTCTGTAATTAAATGGTAATTTAATGGCTCTGTAATTCCATCGAGTTCGGGCTCGTTTGAAATGCAGGACATTTATAACTACAGTCACTAGAACTTCAGTCATGGATTATATCCAGGGTCTGATGATGAAGCTGGAAGGTGACCACCGTAACTCTGTAATGAAACGACGCAACCCCATCGAGTTTGGAATCTTTTCATTCGTCTTGACGAGTACTTTGTCTTTAGATGGTATCCAGGGTCTGATGATGGAGCTAGAAGGTGGCCATAGGAACCCCGTTATAAAACGACACAATTCCATCGAGTTTGGGCTCGTATGATTTGTCTTGCCGAGTACTTTGTCTCTAGATGGTATCCAGGGTCTGACGATGGAGCTGTAAGGTGGCCACAGTAACTCTGTAATGAAACTACGCGATCCTATCGAGTTTATACTCGTTTGATTCGTCTTGAGGAACACTTTGTCAAGTTATGATCATTTTATTTCTAGAAAATAATTTCGATGTTTTCACATGTGCTAGACGTCCCGCGGCGTCTGGTTTTTTATGTAGGCGTATTTGAAAAGCGGAATCAGTTTATTTCCATCCATCCATCCATCAGCCTTTCATCGTCCACTGCTGGACATAGGCCTCCCCTAAGGGGGGTATTGCCATAATCGCCACGCTTGGCAAGCGGTTTGGCGATCGCAGTGGATGTTTTTAGTACACAGGGGAACGCTGCTGCCCGGTCCCCCGGTAATCCCTTAGTCAGCTTTTACGACTCCCATAGGAAGAGAAGGGGTGGAGCTATTCTTGATGCCGGCCCCACACGGCTCATCAGTGTATTTACAATTATTGAAATATTCACAAACCTTTTTGCAAATTATCACCTCGACAACTCAATATCACGTATAAAGAGTTCAAAATAATCACCTGCACAACTCGCACACAGTTCACATCATGTGATGAGAAAATTGGGTATGACCGCAAGGTACGGTACGGTAGCTCAGTAGATTAGAGCACTTCCCCCGATAGGAAGGGACGCAGGTTCGATTCCCGCTCGTACTAAAGTTATCTTTTTCCCCATTCACAAATAATTTGTACTCTAAAAGTAGCTGAGCATGTCAAGTGCTAAAAATATAGATCAAAATGTTTAAGAATTTAGAACTATAAATTTGATATTATTTTTTCTATGTATAGAAAAAAAAGATCATTGAATGAGAAAAAGTCGTAAAACAAAAGTTGCCAGTGTTGATGAACCAAAGCCGCCCTTAAGAGGTTTTGCGTTAGTTACAAATAACCCTATATAATGGTGACGTATCTGTTATTGTTAATAAGTTCTCTAGTAAATTGAATAAAATAATTATTTCATAGTATCTTTATTGTTTTTGGATGTTAATCTCTTGCTGTCAGCATAAAGAGCACGCACAATCTAGCTATTTACGACTACTATTAGTAGCCAGCTGTAACATAAGTTTCAGAGTTCAATTCCTACATAGCTCACTAATCAATGAAACTGACGGCAGGCGTACATCACTCGCTCAAGGCCCCGAGTTAAATGCCTACCGCTTCGCGTACCGACCACGGTACAATCGAGCGAAGAGTGTCGCACGCGCGCCTAAGCGCTAGCGCTTGTAGTATATACCTATTGATTAAAATAAAATTATTTACGCGATTTAGGGTATTTCGACAATAAAATTTTATAACCGAAAATTCAGAGCTAAAACTCTAAACGTATAATATATGATCAACAAAAAAAAAAACAATTTATAAAAAAATAATCTGACTTGAAAATAACATTTAAAATGATATAAAAATAATGAAATAGAATCTACTAGAAAAATAAATTTTTAAGTTTTATAAACGACAGCTTTGTTGCTGTGGTGGAGTCAGGAGTCTCCGAAACCGGCGAGCGGAAACCGGAGAGTGTATGAAGAGAATTATGAACGTTGAGGAAGCGAGAGATGTATGCAAGAATAGAGCCTTTTGTCACTCTGTTCTCTCTGCCTACCCCGCAAGGGAGATAGCATGATGATAAGTAAATAAAATCATCATAGGTGCAACCCTAGCGCATTCGTTGAAGTGGGCAAAACAATCTCAACTGTATTTCTGTGAACATAAGGCACATTTCTTCTCGCTACGAACAATTAGTATTATTATTAAGATTTTGTAGGCTATTATAGAGAGACTTTGGACAAGTTTTAATGGAAGTGATGTTTCTGTCCGTAGGACTAGTACTTATTCTGTGCTGACGGCACATCACTAACTTCGTACCTACAGGGAATTATTTTATAGTTTGGCTGTTTGTATGGGTTATCACTTATCATCAATAAATCGATATTAAGAATGTACCTAAATAACCTTTATATTAAACACAAAGTGGAAAACTCCAGATGCTTTGCCAATCCAATGTATATGGCTAAGCATGTCAAATGCTAATATATATATAACAATTTCTAAATATTTATAGGTATATATTTTTACCTAATGACGCAGCGTCATTATTAGGTAAAAATCTTAATTGTAAAATTAAGTTTACCTGGTCGGTATAATATATGTAAATACTTAGACTTACTAGATGGCGCAGGCGTCACCCAGGTCGTTAAGTATGTATGAATGTGTTATAGAAATTAGCAGTCGAGAGCAGTTGTCACGATGGCTAAATTGGCAAAGCATCTAGACGATATCCAGGAGATGCAGGTTCAAATCCTGCTTCTGACTGCTATTTTCGATTTCAAATTTTACTTACTTATCATCACGCCATTTCCCTTGCGGGGTAGGCAGAGAGAACAGAGTGCCGAGAGGTTCTATTCTTGCATACATCTCTCGCTTCCTCAACATTCATAACTCTCTTCATACACGCTCGCCGGTTTCGGAGACTCCTGACTCCACCTTCCTTCAATACATGACCGATTTGGTCTAGGTAGGTGAGTCTCGGTCTCCCCCTGTACCTACATCCTTCCACTTTCGCATTGTATATCTTAACCAGTCGCTCGTCCGGCATTTTTTCCACTTTGTGTTTAATGTATAGTGCTAAGCATGTCAAATGCTAAAAATATATATAAAAATTTCTAAACCTTTATTACAATTTATTGAATGAGGCGACACTTGGCGGAAGTCCTTGGAGGAACTTTTATTATAACTAGTGAGTGCGGCCTCAGACTAAGAACCTATTTAGTCTGAGGAGCGCGGCAGTTAAGGCAAACATAGACCAAATCCTTGCATTATGTCTTACTTCTTTTTGTTCAATGCATCTGTGATAGGCAGAGCAAATACTTTTTGCTGGTTTTGCAAAAACAGAAAGCTTTATGATAAGACAATTTGAAAAGTATTTGTTGTGAGTAAACCCCGGAGTAAACGTAATGGTTATATCAAAGAGTAGAATAATTAAAATAGAGGTTATTTTCTCCTTGGTTGTGAGGGTTTTGAATGCCACCATCCCAAGATTTTAATTGCATATTTACGGCACAGATTGCACAAAATTCTCAGCCTTAATGATTCATGTAGCAAGCTCATTAATACTACATTTAATCACTTGCATAGCTTCCTAAATTTTAAATTAAAACCTCTAGAAATCGTACGTTCGTCCTAATATGGACACGTCCATTGAATATTTATATCGCAAATTGATGTCGAATGCCTATGTTATTTCTTAATCGTACTCCAATGGATACTACATTTGGGCTAGTGTGCTAGATCTGGATATCTAATTTATAACTTCCTTTCGTAATACCACGGGTACCATTTCTAGGGAGATACATAGTTACTGTGTAATGGACAAGTTGAGAATAAGTATAGAAGAAAAGTAAGAAAAGACATATACATTGATACTGTTTTGTAAAAGTTTGGAATTATATTCTACTGACACCTTTTCCTGGAACGGAAAACGAATGTGAACTCGACGAAACGTCGTGAAACGAAGTGTAACTCGTAATTACTTTGCTCACTTTAAGGAAAATATTGTAGTAATAAGTGTTTGTCGCCATTCTCCTCCAAATCGGCTTGACCGATTCTTATGAAATTTTGTGTGTATATTCAGTAGGTCTGAGAATAGGATGTAAACTATTTTTCATACCCCTAACTGATAAGGGTGGTCCACCCCAAAAAATTTGTTTTATTCTGTGGACATTTTTTTTTATTTAAATAAAAATACATAAGTACAGCCCTAAATTTTCACCCTTCTACTGCCAACCCCTATTTTTTAATAGCGATATTTCATATTAGTATTATTATAATCCGTCATCGATCGCAGCACTCCATGCCTCTTTCACTCATATACCACATCCTCACACACTTACAATAAGTTAGTTATTTTTTTCTACGCTAGAAATGCCCTAAAAATGCTCTAGAAATAATTTATATGGTAAAACAACGTTTGCCGGGTCAGCTGAGCTTCTTGAGTCACGACTTAGGAGTGTGGGGACGGAGCTGCAATAATCCCAATCACATGAATAATATACATATTCATTGATAATATACTAATATAAGAGATAGGTACATATTCATGAAAGTTATATATGATTATAAATACGCTTAAATCCTTTCTAAGATTTACTTGTACAAATGCGAATTACGTTTGTGTGTTTGTTACGATTTCACGCCGTAACTATTGAAGCAATCATCATGAAATTTTACATACATGTGGTCTGGAGCCCAGAAAAGGAGGCTTAATTTTTTACTTCAGAAGAAAGGATGGTTCCTGTACAATAGCAGTTTTTGCATAGAGATAATGTAGGTAGGTGTGCTAAAATGTACCAACTGCAACAGAAACTGTCATTTAGAAAATATCGTTTGAATTTGTGTTTTATATAGGATGTTGTACATAGCATATTTTTGGACTATTTGTGGGTATACTTTGGCTTATCTGTCTCCAAATAATACGCCCTATAGTGGCGTAAGTATTTGTATTCTGCAATCCATGCGGACGAAATCACAGGCATCACATCGGCAGAATCTGGTTGTCTAATATAAAATTGCTTATCTTTTTTTTTGTTAAGGAGATAAAAAAAAAATCTAACCGGACACCGTTCGGGGTAACGAACAGGGTAGAGTGGGGCCCTCACCACCAAATAAACCCGCCGTATGCCGTCTCTTCGCCTTTATTGACGGGCCACTGGAACTATGTTACATTACTTCAGTGGTAAAATTGCTTATCCTGACTGACGATCAACGCACACCCAAAACTACTAAGACAACAGCGCTACGGTTACTAAATATAAATAAATAATGACGCGGTTTATTTTTTGTGCATAATCATTTCTTGTATGGGGAAAGTAGGCGGTTAAATGTATAGGAGTTTCAGTTTCCATTATTGGTAGGGGCTGGAAAATACGGTCGTAGCTGAGTAGCTACATGAAAATAGGGATCTAGCTGCCACAAATAAGTAGGTAGTGTTGAAAGTGGGAAGAAAGAACTTTAAATATTACTATATTTAAAGTTCTTTCTTCATAAATAATTAGTAGGTAGGTATGTACCTACTAATTATTTATTTAAATATTCAATGTAGGTACATATCTTTTTTTTTGTCTTAAGCGTGCAAAGCTTCTGGCACCAGTAAGTAAGTAAGAATTGTGTGAATAATATTACATAATTGAGGACGCTAAGTAAAGTCTATGTCAACTCTAAGTGATCACTAATATGTCGTACCGGTTCTGATATTTCAACATCGCATTTCCGTTAAGGATCCTAATACATACCATCAAATTGATTATAAGGTAAACTAGGTAATAAATGCCTATCCAAGTTTTAATAATGTATTTTATAATATAATAGCCTTTGCCCGCGCTTCCGCCGCAGCCAAAAGCTAGTTTTAGGTTATATCTCAGGTTCCCGATATAGTAGCGGGATAAAATGTACCTATATTAGTTTTTAAGCCTAATCGAGAGCTATCAAATAAAAAAAGTTGCTTTAGAATCCGTTAAGTAGTTTTTGCTACTACACTACACGCAAGAGCAACAGACAAAAAATCTATTGTTGCGTCTATACCTAAGCTGCGTTAACCGGTTACCATCAGAAGGGTCTTCTAGTCTGCCATCCTTTTTGGAACGAAGTTCCTTAACGCGGCTTACGGGTAGTGTTTCTGGTTATACGTACTACTCTTTGGGGTAGTGCGGTTTAGTAAAAATCGTCACGTAACGAAATGCCGTATGCTGTGTGTGTATGGAGCCTACTACAAGCAAATGAGCACACGAGCAAGTGAGTGCGCAGCCGGGTCATGTAGCGTATGTAGCTTAGATAAAGAACCTAATGTAGTTACTATTAAATACCTTATTTTATTTATTTATTTATTTATTTAAAACTTTTGCACTTATATAAGATACAAGGCGGACTTAATGCCTTAGGCATTCTCTTACAGTCGACCTGAGGTGGAGCAGAAATTAACAATGGTAGGTGCAATAGACAAATAAATATCAATACATAATAATATATACATATATACCAATACATATAACTAATACTATGATAAACCTACATAATGTACACACCTAAAATAATATAAGAAACATATATATGATAAATATACTTACATAAATATATAATAAGTATCGAGTTGATAAGAAGTATCATTAAGGGGACTCTGCCAAACAATTTTGACAGTTGTTTTAATATAAGATGTCTATGTATGGCTTTATGAAGTCTGACTTGCGTTACCATAATTTGATGAAATATATACTATACTAAATATTATTATTATTAAACACAAAGTGAAAAATGTGAAATCGAAAATAACAGTCACGAGCAGGATTCGAACCTGCATCTCCTGGATACCGTCCAGATGCTTTGCCAATTCAGCCATCGTGACCCTTGCTCCTGACTGCTAATTTCGATAACACATTCATATTTAACGTATTTGGGTGACGCCTGCACCATCTGTCGGAAGTATTTTCATACATTATACCGACCAGGTAAACTTAATTTTACAATTAAGATTTTACCTAATAATGACGCAAACCCTATAAATATTTAGATATTTTTATATATATTTTTAGCATTTGACATGCTTAGCAACATACAAAGACGTTAAGTATGAATGTGTTATCGAAATTAGCAGTCAGGAGCAAGGGTCACGATGGCTGAATTGGCAAAGCATCTGGACGGTATCCAGGAGATGCAGGTTCGAATCCTGCTCGTGACTGTTATTTTCGATTTCACATTTTTCACTTTGTGTTTAATGTATGTTGCTAAGCATGTCAAATGCTAAAAATAGAGGTTTGGCATTAGATGCAACATAATTTCTTGTAGTGTTCACTAAACTGCACAATTTAACAAGTCTTTTTACTTATTATATACTTTATTATAAACTAAACGGTGCCAAGTCAAACAGCGGTCGTACCCGATCCAAAACTGCTGTTCCCTCCATAAAGATAAATAACAACTATCATTAAGAGTGCGGGAAAAATATTTATAAAACGTTAATTGTTCCAAAAATAAAATCACAACATAGTGCAAGAACTGCATTTATTAAAAACTAAATTATATTTACATAAAAGTAAATAATACAACGCATCAAGGTCAAGTCCGTAGGCAACAGGCAAAGCAGTAAATTATTTAAATAAATAATTACAGTAAAAGGCAAAGTCGACGAGCAGAACTAGTGTTAGTGACAATCACACACGTAAGATTGTGGCTGGACAGCAAAGGCAATAAGATATTAAATAGGATTTCAGGTGCGCGTAAAGCCGTGCAACAAACAGAAAAAAAAACAAGTTAATGCGTCTTTGCTATGTAGCCACAGTCTAACATTTCTAATCCTAAGTACATATAGACAAACGACTCGACTAATCTCTCACAATTACAAGTTTTTAAATTTATTGTTAAACAGAATAATTATTTAAATTAATTTATTCCGTTTCATAATCCCACAAGATGGTTCAAAACTGTTCAGCTAACACTAGGGCATCTTGACATGTTCTTATTGTTTAGCCCCAGGGATGAGCTACGTGGGAAATGTGGGCAGCTGGAAGGGTATACCTAGCGACTGGAGCAGCAACTGCAACCGGCGCAGGCGCAGCGATCACTCTCGCCACAGGCGCTGCTACTACTGGAGCCTGTTTCAACCAAAAAGTTTTTATGCAGAACTAGACTAGCAAAAGCTAGTCTTTTGAGATAATAGACCATTTGGATAAACAGAACTTTCAAAAAAATACTCTACGTTTTGTAAGTCGCGTCGCCGACTTTATAAAATGACAATTGGGCAAATGGGCATTCTCGCAAACCCAAATGTGAGAATTAATGAATCTAAATCAATTCATGGTGGATTTAAGATACTCTTCAAAAATATCTTTATTCCATAGGCTTATAATACTTTACAGAATTCACGGGTGGACTTAGATGTTGTTCGTCCAAGGCTGATATGTTATTTTGGTTGAAGTATTCGAAACGTGGGGATAGTAGAAAAATCAAGTAAACGCGATAGATTCCGTAAACGTAGTTTTATTTCAAAATATGTAACGTTCGCGTAAATATCAGAAAGTATTACAAATATATGTGTTCATCTGCCGTGTGGGGCCGGCTTTAGAATTGTCCCACCCCTCTCCACCCATGGGAGTCGTAAGAGCCGACTGAGGGAATACCGGGGGAGTGGGTAGCAGCACTCCCTCGAGTATTAACAACATCCACTGCGATCGCCAACCCACCGGCCAAGAGTGGCGATTACGGCACTATCGCCCATATGAGCGAAACACATGTTGTGGCGTTCTCTTGGGGAGGCCTATGTCCAGCAGTGGACTTCGAAAGGCTGATGGATGGATGGATGGATGTGTTCATCACACAAATAATTGTCCTGAGTGGGAATTGAACCCACGACCTCGTGCATGGAAGTCGGTTACACTACCAACTATGCCACGAGGCTTTGCAAATTACGAATTGAATGTTAATTTACGAGTATTTTGATCTGTATTTTAGCCACATGACATTCTCAGCTACTTTTAAAGAACAAATTATTGTGAAAGTGGAAAAAATGCTTAGTGGTCTAGAGCGCTTCCCGGATTGGAAGGGACGCAGGTTCGATTCCCGCTCGCAGTAAAGCTCTCTTTTTCCATTCACAATATTTTGTTTTTTAATTTCACAGATTAAACATTGAATATTAAATCTAATAGACTGTAACATTTTAAATAAATATGATAGGTTAATGTATAAGCAAACTTACAGCATGAGCAGTAGCGCCAGTTCTCTCCACCACAGCGTTGAATCCATTAACATTGTCAGCCGTGTAGGTGACTTTGCGTACATGGCCGTCTGGCTCTACCAGACTATAAGAGCCATGAACAACACCGTTCTGTAGAGTCTCAGCGGCATCTTTATGGTCTCCAGTCGCAGGGTCTGCTACACCGTACGAAAAACTATACGCAGGGTTCGGGTCAACAGGTTCTGCTCGAACAATCTGCATTAGTAAATTGTTTAAAATAGTTTCAATGTAATTTTTTAAGTTGCTTCAAAACACAAGCAATCGAAATGTGACCCATCTACCTACCATGCAGGCTTCATACGTATAACACATTAGGTAGTATATTAGTTTTCATATAACGTCGAGAATACAATCAGACATTTTTATAGTATGTATTTCATATTGTAAAAGTTGAGGTTTTTTATCAATTACATACTTACCCTGTAAGTAAAAAAATAGTGAGATTGTTTAATAAATATTTGTTATTCTTTGTGTTTGGGTTATATAACTAGATAATTTAAGACTAACCGGGGCCGCAACAGGCGCAGCGTACGTGTGCGCTATTGCAGGAGCAGCATATGTGTGGGCTATCGCAGGGGCGGCATACGTGTGAGTGATAGCAGGGGCTGCGATGGCGTGTGACGCGTAGGCAGGGGCATAAGCCGCGTGAGCCAGCGGCGCCGCGTAGCCCACGTCCACCACACCCGGCCTCGCCGCCGCCATGGCACACGCGGTGCAGAATAATAACAACTGAGAAAATCACAATACAATAACAATAATTCTTAACCATAATGCCGTCATTATAAATTCTTCTTCTCTTATTCTGGATTGATGACTCGGAAGGCTTCACACCTCTTTGCATTAGTGCAAAAATACCAAGCACATACTGCAAAAATCTTGGCTAAGTTTTTCAAGCCTCTAGGTATGCCTAAACCTCTATGTGACATCACGTCTCTCTAATACTGCCTTACATTTCATAGGCGCTTATTTGTACATTTTGAAGTGAATACCTTTTTAGAATCGTTGTGATTTGAAACTCGATAATACGAAAATGTGTCACGATAAAGAAACAAACACATAAATGTATAGGATTAAAAGTCAGTTGCAGAAAAGACCATTAAAGTTATTTTAACTTTGTTTTTTTTTATAAATAGCTTTTTTTCTAGAGCATTATTGCTTATAAAAGCACATTCCCGTTATTAAAGATATATTATAAGAAGCCATAGATAGATGGAAATGTAAGTGCACACAAATAACCCCCTCAAATTATGGAATGCGTATTTATGCATTAAAAAATTATGTGAGGTGACTTCGTTTATTATTTTTATAGCTAATATTATTATTAATATGAAATTTTTGTACCTTAGCGAACATGTCTGTGGCGTACGGTCCCTGTGTGGCTGACAACACGTGTGAGAGTCCCCGCCGGGGCACCGTATATAAAGGGCCTGCCATGTTAGTCTGTACTTGATAGTTGATACACTTTCGCAATCAGGATACTGGCGTATGTAGTCGAACTGACCATACTCTATGATATGTGGACCACTAGGCTTGAGGGTCATAATATTTATGCGTTGTATCTATATCATAATCTTAAAATATCGACAAAGGGTGAGATCCTTGTATTTGTTTATGTGTTATGCTTTTACGCTGTAACTATTCAACCGATCATCATTAAATTTTTCATACACATAGTCAGGCATCCAGAAAAAGCCACCGAAGGAATGTAACATAGTTCTAGTGGCCCGCCAATAAAGGCGGAGAGACGGCACACGGCGGGTTTCTTTAATGGGTGAGGGTCCCACACTACCCTGTTCGTAGCCCCGAAAGACGGGGTGTGTGGTAAGGTACATTCTTTCCCGTCTTTACAAAAAAAATGAAAAGTAGAGGATAGTTTTTATCCTGGAAATATGGATGGGTCTTATGAGACAGATCTTTTTCACAGAGATAATTAAGGTGTCGTAGTGTGAAGTATTTATTATTTGTGAATGTGGAAATGCGTTTACATGCATTAATCCAATATAGTATGTTTAATTTTGCAATTAAAATGTAAGCAAGTTTGTAATTAATTTGCAATTAAAATGCAAGACAAATGTGATGTGGAGATTGGGAATGGCTATTGGCCAGTGCGATAGCTTAGCGGTCTAGAGCATTTCCCCAGATTGGAAGGGACGCAGGTTCAAATCCCACTCGCACTAAAGTTCTCTTTTTCCACATTCACAAATAATTTGTTCTTCAAAGTAGCTGAACATGTGACAACAAAGTGCTAAATTACAGATCAAAATGAAGTATTTGAATTATTATTTAACACAAATGAAATCTACGCGGACGAAGACTTGGGAAGAATTGTCCTGAACAAGCCTCAGGCTTTATTTTGACATACCACTGAATTTATGTCACAGTTGGTCCAGTGGTCTGCCAGTACACGCGGAGAGACGGCACACGGTGGGTTTATTTAGTGGGTAACACACTACCCTGTTAGTTACCCCGAACGACGGGGTATGTGGTTAGGTATATCTTTCCTGCCTTAAAAAGGCTTTATAAAAATAAAGCCTTTTTAAGGTTAAAAAACCGACTTCGAAAAGGAGGATGTTCTCAATTGGATCTGTTTTTTTCACAACAATTTCTGTTCCAGTTTTAGGCGTTAAATGACATCCACGACGCTGGCGCAATGAAGTTTGGCAAACTAGGCAAGCCATCATGAAAATTTCAGCATGCACACGGTTTTCTCATCATGTTTTCTTGATAATTTGTGATCAAATACTACATAATTTCGATGAGGCAAAGAACCGCCTGAAGAATGTTGTGTTCTCTTTGGAGTTGTGGTTAAGGTGACGACTGTATACGTGCAGTCAATCCTCCTTCGGATTGTAATAGTGGACCAGACGGCATAAATTATGCAGAATTGGCAGGTTGTGAATAGGCAGTCCAATAAGCACCTATTCAGGTTTACTATACGTAATATGTAGTTTAATAGCAAAATTAATCTAAAATAACAAATTTTCACATGAGATAAGAACACGACATACTCCTTTAAAAAGACTCCATAAATACACAGATTTACGCTTGTTTTCCAGAGGTTATAAGCAGGCTTTCACCTCTTTTCTGTCACTCACGCTCATTACATTAATTAGGCATTAAATTTGTCTACTATGCCTCCCCCAACATACGAGGTAGCAAAGGGGCCTCTTCCCGCTTTTCGCCCTGATGTGAAACACGCCTTTCCCCCTGACCACGGATTCCCTCATCACGGATCAATTAACACCTTCAATCGAGGTTCACTTGTACTCTTTGGAAAGGTGTTAAGTTATTTATGGGCGCAGGCAAAAAAATCGCGCAAAAACACGATCGTATGTGATAAAGCCGTGCTTAAATGCAGGTTAGTTTTCAATTATCTTCGAGTATTGAGCTTAGTTTTGGGAGGTTTGCCGAGATGTTTTCAAGGTGAATGGGATAGATTGCATTTTATTCAGCCCTACGAAAGAAAACCAATACAATAGTTTCATAATTAAAGCATCTGAAATTGCCAATGCTGGTCCCCAGGCACTCTAATTCATTGACTTAGGCTCAGAAAATTACGACATAGTATGTATATACCTAGTCCGTTTAAACTATTAGGTACTTACACTTAATAAGATTTATATTCACCGTGTGTTTTCTTTCGCTAAGATGGTATCGTGACGAAGGCTTGAAGATGAAAGCCATAGCGGCATCTTTGTATCTAAAAGGACGATAGATTCGTCCAACATATTTCTAGAGAGTTGTAAATCCTATCACACACGTCACGTATACGCTATGTCGTTAGTATTCACAT
The DNA here is from genome assembly GCA_948253155.1 of Leucoma salicis. NCBI lineage: Eukaryota > Metazoa > Arthropoda > Insecta > Lepidoptera > Erebidae > Leucoma > Leucoma salicis. The sequence goes on from OX411812.1 coordinate 5,828,991, forward strand.
CTTATAAGCGATAAAGATCTCAGCTATCTAATTGACAATGTAAGTTTGATATACCTATCTTTACCAATAAGTTTTCCAATAAAACCAGTAATCATTTCAAATCCTTACTTATATAAAAGTGAAAGTGGGTGTGTTTGTTATATTTTGGCGCCGGTACTTACTTAACCAAAGAGCCACTATACCTCGGGCCTCCGAGGTCTCTACCAGAAGTCGTCGGCAACGTGAGGGGTCTGCTAGGCTTTGCAAGAGTAGTGCCATAAACCCATCACGCAAAAAAGGCGCATCTATGACGTCGAGTTGCGGAAAATTAGCGCGCGTCTACATACATACATACCTACATACATAAATACTTAACCATACATTATGCAATTGCATAGGTGCACATAGTCTGATATAGTCAGAGTACAGAGATAATCATAGACTAATTTTTACCTTGAAAAATGAAGGATTCTTGAGTTATGGACTTTTTTGTACAGATATTATCTATGTGGTGTGTTGTATATTACCATACATACATACATAAGCTCGCGTGCTCACTCATATTTATCTATACTATTACAAAGCTGTAACAGAGCTGTTTCTGTACATTTAAGATATTTAAGAAAAAAATACTGTAATAGGCTATTTAGGCGTGTCTAAGCACAAAACATGTTTTTTTAGATTTTTTGTCTGTTTTTCTGTTTGTTCGTCCGCGCATCACGCAAAAACTACTGAACGGATTTTGATGCAACTTTTTTTATTTGATAGCTCTTGATTAGACTTAAAAACTGGTATACATTTTATATAACCTAATACAGTATTTTTTTCTCAAATATCTTAAATGTACAGCTATGTTACAGCTTTATAATTTTATTGTATAGATATATTTTTAGGGCTGCGTCATTATTTGGTATCCATCCATCCATCAGCCTTTCGACGTCCACTGCTGGACATAGGCCTCCCCAAATTGGAGGTATAATGCCGTAATCGCCACGCTTGGCAGGCGGGTTGGCTATCGCAGTGGATGTTGTTAATACTCGAGGGAGTGCTGCTGCCCACTCCCCCGGTATTCCCTCAGTCAGCTCTTACGACTCCCATGGGTGGAGAGGGGTGGGACAATTCTAAAGCCGGCCCCACACGGCAACATTATTTGGTATGAATCAATAATTAAGCTTAACTTGTCGCAACAATGTGTGCAAATACACCCGACAGATGGCGCAGACGTCACTCAGGGCATTAAGAAGGAATGCGTTATCAAAATTAGTAGTCCGGACGGATGTCATCCATCCATCCATCCATCAGCCTTTCGACGTCCACTGCTGGACATAGGCCTCCCCAAATTGGGGGTATAGTGCCGTAATCGCCACGCTTGGCAGGCGGGTTGGCGCTCGCAGTGGATGTTGTTAATACTCGAGGGAGTGCTGCTGCCCACTCACCTCAGTCGGCTCATACGACTCCCATGGGTGGAGAGGGGTGGAACAATTCTAAAGCTGGCCCCACACGGCCAATGGAAGGATGTCACGACGGCTGAATTAGCGAAGCACCTGAAACGGTGTTCCAGGAGATGTAGGTTTAAATCCTGCTCGTGACTATTGCTTTCTATATCACATTTTAGACTTTGTGTCCTGATAAAAAAAACATGTTTAGATTATCTCCAGGGCACATGTCATCATCTGAATATAGTCATATTTCTTCGGGACCCCTAAAGGGGTACCTACTAAAGTAGAACAAGCAAATAATTACGCAAATCGGCTTTGAAATGTGGAAGAAATTAGTGCACACACACAAAAAAGATACAACCTGATACACAAAGTTCCTCATTTTTGAAATCGGTTCCATATAGGTGTGGTAACTTTACCTAATAATGAAAGTCTGTTGCACATGTACCTACCTTTGTAAATGTCCTACCTTACCTACCTAGATTTTAAACCCAATACGCCTTAATAGATATCAGATAAGCACGCGTTAGTACCTAGGTACATACATTGCGACAGAATTTATATAAAGATATTACGTAAGTATTGTAGTTAGTGAAACAATATTTTTTATACTTACTACATCTACTCGGAAAAGGTACATTGATATTTGTGCAATAATAAGTCAGAAAGTACGCCTTTATTCTCATACAAATATGCGGATGGTAAATTTATATGAAAATCCTGATTTATTCCGTTTATCCACCCTTTTTTTTTTGTTTAGGCGGAAGAAAATGTCGCACCTAACCGCACACCCCATCGTTCGGGGCAACAAACAGGGTAGTGCGGGGCGCTCACCCACTAAAGAAATTTCTTCCGATTTTCCTCCTTGGCTATTTTTTACAGTGGCAGATGAGGCACGTGATGGTAAGCTTAACTGCCGGTCATAGACTCCGAATAAATCAATTATAATCAATACTAAGAATCCTGCCCAGCCGCTGCTTATCATTTCATTTCTCTGCCGGCAAATGAATGAATGGACGGGTATCTCCCGTTACAACCAAAACACCCACAAGTTATTTACGGTGAAAGACGGTGGTACCATCTCGTTTGAACCTGGTAACAAGTAAGACCTACACCTACTACACCAATAATGCAATATGTGATAATTGCTTACTTCCCTTGGCGCCGCGTACAACACCCACGGTAAATAATGGGGTGGTGACACTTGTATTCTTAGTCCGTCATCATACGGACTTAAACATAGTACAGCCATTAATAATCAACAGTCTCATAATGTTAGTGTCTCAGGTAATAGTCATTTTAACCGCCATTTTGGCCTGGTAGAGTATCAAACATCCACACGTACAATCTTCACGTTGCAACATGCTCAGCTACTTTAAAAAACAAATTATTGTGAAAGTGTAAGAAGAGAGATTTTGCGACCTACGTCCCTTGCATTCCGGGGAAGTGCTATAGACCGTTTTAAGACATCGCAGTAGTCGATGGCTACACCCAACCTCCACAATTGCTTTTTAGATGTCTTTACGACTATATACCGATAAATATGGCGTAAGTTTTTAATATTCTTTTTATTTCTCGGACGCGGCTCCGCAGCAGACAAAACCTAGTTTTTATGTTATATCTCAGGTCCTGATAAAGTAGCGAAATAAAACGTAGGTGTGATAGTTTTTAAATAAATAAATATTCACGGACATTTTCACACAACGTCCTCTGGTCCCAAACAAGCTAATGCTTGTGCTATGAGTAACAGATTACGGATATAATACATATATTACTTTTTTTTTGTAAATACATTCAAATAACAGATAGAAAACACCCAAACGCAGTATAAATATCTGTGTTCATCACACAAATATTTGTCCTGAGTGGGAATCGAGCCCACGACCTGGAGCACGGAAGTCGGTTACACTACCGACTACACCACGAGGTCCGGTTTTAAGTCTATTTAAAAACAAAAAAGTGTCAGCAAAATCCATTTAATTTTTGCGTGATTTGCGAACTAACAAATACACAAACAAACCGACAAACAGACAGACATAAATTCTAAGAAAATGTTTTATGTTCAGAGCCACCTCATTAATTCCTCAAATATCCTACATACACAGCTCAGTAACAGCTTTACAATACATTAAACACAAAGTGAGCATGTCAAATGCTAAAAATATATATAAAATATCTAAATAGCTTTACAATAGTATAGAATATAGAAGTAGAATATAACACAAAGCGCATATAATTTAGGTAGGTAGGTATAAATACGTATTGGTATTTAGTTAAGGCTTTGGTAGACCACACATATAAACGTAATTCGGCGTAATGTAGGTCACATTCTACTATTCCGGTAACAAGATCGCATGTGCAAGGCGAGTTTAAAATTCATATCTAGCCGCGCCCCATATATGTTCGCATATTTCTCCCATTACAAGGACATTGTTGCACTCAGATAGAGCAGTTAATTAAACGTTCATTTAGTTTAGATCTAATACTGTATTATTATTATTTGAGTGATAATAAACATTAAATTAATAATTTAAAAAACCCCGACATAATATCCTGAGTTCCCTTTAAAAAGTAAAAAATAGTAAAATAAACTCAATCTTAAAGTACCTAAGTATGTACGAGTATTAACAATTCTAAAAAAAATACATCGCGTTGGGGGACCGCTCCTACGTATTTATTACCTAGTATTTATTTTTCCATTAGTATCACATGACTATTTGTAATTGAATTGTTAGGTTTGGAACAACAGAGGCGTGCAATTGTGGAATGCTCATGTGGTAAAAATTCCGGACGAGCGACTGGTTAACACGTTCGTGGACACGACGTTTATAGCAGTCATCCACAGACTGCTATACTACTTCAGTCATCTGTGATTTACTTAGGGTGACGCACCGGCTATAGCCTTATATTTTTTTGGCTCTCCAGGTGCACAACGGCTTTAGCAGACTATTTTCTATACTGTCACAGTATATATTATCATTAAGTGTCCCCAGACAGAAATTTTCAAATCGCTAGGTGTCATATAACATCTCATATGACACCAAACGTGTCACTACTCGTCCTTATGCTGCTATGACAGGTGCGTCGTATGCGCACGCACACTGACGCACCTGTCATAGCAGCGACAGTTGCATGCAACTGCCTATCGTCATGACGATTCGTTCAGTCGGTCGGCGAGTGCCCAGGAGCGGAGGTGCCGAAAATATGGTAATGTGTTGTTTACCAGTGACGGTGCGGCTATAGCATTCCATACAAAATTAAGTGTCAAAGTGCCATTTCAAAATCAGCCCGAGCGTCCGCGAACGTGTTAAGAAGATATACAATGCGAAAGTGGAAGTATGTAGGTACAGGGGAGACTGAGACTCACCTAGCTAGACAAAATCGGTCATGTATTGAAGGAAGGACGTCGTCGGTGGAGTCTTCGAAACCGGCGAGCGTATATGAACAGAACTATGAATATTGAGGAAGCGAGAGATGTATGCAAGAATAGAGCCTTTTGGCACTATTTTCTCTGCCTACCCCGCAAGGGAGATGGCGTGATGATAAGTAAGTAAGTTTAAGAACTGAAATAATCACGCGGTTTGAGTGTGTAAACTATAAATAAATAACAGAAAAAATACAGTCAGTAATATAGTGCTACCTATATTCTTGCCAACTTAACATCTTATTTAATAATTACCCCTCACAAACAATAAATTAACTAACCTACACAGCTTCCTTTGTGTACAAATAAAATTATTATTATACTAGTTAACCTTTTTAATCTAATAATATGTCTCTGATTCAATCCATTTGGAAAGATCGTTCCTGATTATGTAACGCCTCGTTTCATCAGCAACTATCATAAAAACCATAAAAGGAGTTGCAAGGAAAAAATCATACCAAGACATGGGCTCTGTACTGAATACTTCGTGGCAGATCGGCAAGTAAGTCACAACCAACGCAGCAATCAAGTCTACAATGATACTAATATTTAAGATTTTGTTCCGCATTCCTTTCTTGAGAATGGAAATTCTTCTAGTCTTACATATAATCACATCTGATATCTGAGTCCAGCATACAGCTACGAAATATCCTGTTTGAGCTCTTCTTTCAATTTTTTTTCGCTCGTCAAAAGTCCAATCGCGACCTAAAGTATCCTTGACTAATGTTTGTTTTGACTCCCATTCATCACGAACAAACATTAGACTTGAAGGAAAAAACCCATCTTGTGCGAAAATTATAAAGTAAGCATACATACCGCAGAAAAACTGAATTAATCCAACTTGGAAATATGCCATGAAGATCAACACTCTATTAACGAGATGATCAGATGGTTTTCGAGGCGGTATGCTCATAATATCTTCCTCAGAATCTTCGTACGCTAAACTCATAGCTGGCAGTAAGTCTGTTCCAACATTTATAACTAAAATTAACATTAAAGTCATAGGTAAAGGCATGCCGACACAAGCATACAATACAAAAGGCAGCATTTCAGGCGTATTTGATGTCAAAGTATAAGCAATTGTCTTCTTTAAATTGTCAAAAATTCTACGGCCTTCCTCCACCCCTAGTACAATGGATGCAAAATTGTCATCCAGTAAAATCATGTCTGCTGCTTTTTTTGAAACTTCAGTACCAGTGATGCCCATAGCAATACCAATATCAGCCTTTTTAAGTGCTGGCGAGTCGTTGACTCCATCCCCCGTTACAGCTACGACGTGTTTCAGTGCTTGAAACGACTCAACTATAAACAGTTTCTGCTGTGGGCTGGTTCTGGCGAATGTGATTTCCGCATACCTACTTTGAGCCGTTTTTAATTCATTAATACTCATTTTACGGAGTTCGTCGCCAGTTATAATAACAGCACGGAATAACCCCTTTACGTGGGGTGGCACATCAGCTAAATCTATATGATGCTCAAACGCATAATCGTAAGCAGTGGGTAAAGTGATGGTACCACACTGACGTGATATCGCTAAAGCCGTTACCGGGTGATCTCCAGTAACCATTACCACCTTGATACCAGCTTGCCTGCACAGAGATATGGCATCTGCTACATTGTATCTTGGAGGATCGATCATAGATATTGCTCCAATAAAATTAAGATCCTCTACTGGGAAGTTACGTTTTTGGGTATCGAACTTGTATCCTAAAGGATACGCATCCAAAGGTAATTGCAGATCACAATATCCAATCACTCTCTCACCCATATTTGCCATTTTTATAAAATGTGACTTCAGTTCTTTTTTTACCAATGGCGTTATAGGCATAATGTCCTGATCACTGTGAACGTTGGTGCAGTATTCCAATACTATCTCTGGAGCCCCTTTCATAATTAAATAATAACTTTGCGTTGCTTGTATAAAATGAATAGTAACTTGATATTTATAGGCAGAACTAAAAGGTATCTCAGCTTCCTTAGGGTTTTCCAATCGCATTTGAGTGGCTGAACGATTAATCTCCATGTATCTTAGTATAGCGGATTCAGAGGCATCACCAATAATTCTTCTATTTTCAATAGGTAAATTAGCTGTATCATAAGCGAAATCAGCTTTCAGATTTAGTGAAGCTGCCAGGCATAGAGTTCCATATGTTGGACGCGCGACGTGTGTATGATCTCCTTTATCCAGTATCTCAAAATTACAATATAGATGTGATACTGTCATTCGGTTTTGAGTTAAAGTTCCAGTTTTATCAGTACAAATACATGAAGTAGAACCTAAAGTTTCTACCGCTTGCAGAGTTTTGGCGAGGCAATTCTTTTGCTTCAATGATTTCGCTGATAATGTCATACAAACTGTTAATGTCACTATCAACCCCTCTGGTACATTGGCTAATATAATACCTAGCATATATTGCAATGCTGATCGCCAATTGTGCTCTATAGAATATACCATTATGAAGAATATAAAACCGAAAACGAATGCTACGCCACATATTAATTTTATAAAATGCGTTATTTCCTTTGCAATAGGTGTTTCCTCTTTCTGTAGTCCGGTTACTAAGCCTGCTATTTTTCCCATTTGTGTATTTTCTCCAGTTGCAACTACCAAACCCTTACCACTACCTTCAACAATAGGGCAACCGAAGTAAACCATATTTTTAGATTCCAATGGATTAGTGTGAGTGCACTCAGGTCTATGTTTAATGGCTTCTGATTCTCCAGTTAAGGAAGACATATCGGTGCTGAAACTCGTGCATGTAAGTATCCGAATATCAGCGGGCACTATGTCTCCGCCTTTCATTTCTACAATATCGCCTAGTACGAGATCGACATTAGGAATTTCTTTCTTAATCCCTTCTCGAATGACCATAGCATTAGGTGGCACCAGCTTCTCGAAACCACTCATCACGGCCACATTTTTGGCTTCTTGGTAAAATCCGAACAAACCTGTACCTAATATAGTAGCTGTGATCACAGATCCTAAATATAGATATTCTTTAGAGGAATGGCCTCCATGATCGCCTCCATCCTCGGCGGTACTAGAGAAGTAATAGGCTTGGAAATTAAGTAAGGCGCCTATCCAAAGAACACATTGAAACCAACCGAAGAGATTGTGACGAAATATCTGACAGTAGCCTGTGCCACGGAGTTCCTTCAATGCGTTTGGGCCGTGAAGTTCCAAAAGCTCAGCAGCGAAACTTTCTGTGAGGCCGGTGTTAACATTAGTGTGGTACAAGACCTCTAGCTGTGAGGGTGTGAGGAAGTGGTCACCTGTGTGCGTTTCTTGTTTGAGAGTATCAAGTTGGGATGTGATGGGAGCATGGCCAGCAATCAGACTTGGTATGCGCTGCACCGTAGAAGATCGCCGATTCATCATCGACATAACACTAGAGCGCTGCCTAGCCGGCCGTTGGAGCGGCATTGCTAATTCTTATTAACACTTTCTATATATTTTAACAAATGGTTATATAAATTTGGAATTAAATATTTATTCAATTATTTTTTATTATTCAGATCGTTTATGATAAACGTAGTGTTATATGCTCTTTGGTTTATGAGTTATGACGTATCCAAAGAGTAGAATAATCTATAAAAAGAACGTATCTACATCTGTCACCAATAATTACAATTTCCAGATTTTTTAAGTTACCAAAGTAGTTCACATGCTTGCAGTAAAAAATCAGAAAAAATAGGCATGTTATGCAACCAGTTTACGACCTCCAAAGACATCTCTAAAAACCCAAACCCCGCTCTCCATTTGTTAATATAGATGATCTGACTTGGTAGAACTATTGGGGCCTATTCGGGCTAATGGCCTCAAATGTATAGGTACAACCAGTGCCGGTTTAAGCCAGCGCGGGGCCTGTAGCAAATTCGGCCAAGAGGCCCTTGGTTTGATTAAGGTTCTCAAGTTTATGGTATTAAACTCAGATTAGAGATAAAACCGAAAATGTGTGTGCGTGACAACCCGGAGCGGCTATGTAGGAACACGTATATCTGTGTGCGTGTAATGATACTAGTTTTTGAAATAAACTCCCTATATATTTTTTATTACTTTTACAAATCAAATTGGTTGGCTTTTTAAAGTACAAATTATTTGCGGGAGTCGTTTCCCGCTCGTACTAAAAATCTCTTTTTCCTCATTCACAAATAATTTGTACTTCAAAAAGCTGAAGCTGAGCATGTCAAATGCTAAAAAATATAGATTAAAAATGGCTGGCTTTTTTTTAACTTTGGGTAATAGAATAGTTCAAACGTATATTATTTTAAATATTTATTAGGTACAATCAAAGTTACATACGAACAATCAAACTCAAACCTATACCTACGATTTAACGTGACGAAATCAAGTTTTAGATATTCAGGCGGGATTGAAGGATAGCCTAAGCACTTCGCGTTTAAGGCATGCAAGATATTTTACGCTTATCTAAACTTATTGCAAGCCTCATAAGCGAAGCATTGAGGTGGTTACTACTCTCGTTTCATGCAGAACATCAAACTCAAAATGTCTCTATTTATCATAATATATTGCACTTGTAAAATAATATATACACACACATATCAAGAAAAAACACTATTTTTAACACTCATGATATTTTTGTGCCATTTTTGTTATTTAGACTAGTTAAAAAACTGTTTAAAAAAGATCTGTCTTGGAGGTCCGTGTGTTGTAGGTAATGTATGTTAACACGATAAGTAACGACCGAAATACTTTACTAATCGAGTATTTTTCTTTTCTTTTATGATACAGTATAACTACGAAATAGAGCCCTATCACGGTCTGATTCGATGTGGTTTAATTGTTATTAAATAAACAAAAAATAGTGAATATTTACGTTCGACGCGACACTAAAACCAGCGCTATCGTTATTTCGTGAGAACTATTTCTATAGACCAATATATATAATAATATACTTCTAATACCAGTATTTACTTATCAAATAATCAATTTTATTGTGAAAAATTAAGATTTATGAATCGTGCACTTTTGGATTTTCCAGTTTTTTTTTTTACGGTCAGACAGGAGCTGGAGCGCGGGGCCCGTAGCATTTGCTACTCTTGCTACGTAGTTAATTAATCCGGCACTGGGTACAACATGGATATCACACTGAGATCACGGGATTTTAGATTTATCAAGGAGTTAATAAAAATATCGGTTTAGTTAAAGCTTGTTAGATATTCGATTTTGCTGATCTTTGATTTATTGGATTTGTCTCCTTATCCTATATATACTATCAGGGTCGTATGCTTTTTTGCTACACAAATAGTATAAAAAAGAAAGGCGGAACACAATTGTAGCGTCAACTCAATGTTCAATTTAAACATACAGAGGCTCACGCATACACACAAAAACTCCTCAAAATCGGTCCAGCCGTTTAGGAGTTTAGAAACACACAGAATTAAATGGTGGTAAGCTCTGTTACAATTTTATAACATCTTTATTATATACCAACTGCTACCCATGATTTCGTCAGCGTGCACTATTTTAAAGTATCTGATGAAAACATTTAATTTCTTATTTTTGCCTACTCCTCTGGGAAACAGGCTAAATCTATGTATGTAGAGCCTGAATCAATAAAACCACAATAAACGCTATAAATAGTTTTATTACAAAGAATACTTACCATAGACAATAGTTACAACAGAAAAATACAGTTCTCGTATAAAGGCAGATCATACCTACACTTCAACTAATTCTATATCTATACATTTTATTGTGATGTCAATTAGTTAAAACTTGTATATAAATCTCACCACAAACACTGTTTACAAGACAATCGATTAAAGTTCTCAGAAATAAAAAAGGTTTACAAAATACTTGAAAAGTTTTGTATTTGGAAAACAGAAACTGTTTTGTACCAAAATAAGATCTGCCGGTAGATCACAGAAACTAAGCCATAACCAATAACTGCATCGATATAATATTGACTTTATTTTACACTAACTGCTATCCGCGGCTACATTCGCTTAGACTTTAATTATTTTCTTTTTCTGTGCGGAATCCTAATTATTTTTTCAAAATTAAAGTAGCCCAATTTACTCCTTCAGTTATAAAGCCAGTAAATTACCCAGAACAAAGAGATAGAAGACAGGCAAAAGCTTACAAAAATGTTATTTTGTTATTAAAATATGAACACAATATCCGAACAATTATTAGTGTCGTCTAAATATGTGTTCTATGTTTAATACGGATATCAATAAAATTTCAAGTAAATTATGTTTAAACGATTAATAGTAAAATTCAAACAAATAACTTTAAAAAAAAAAAATCAGTAGTCATTTTATAATGTTGTTATTCATACACATTATCACGTGACCATGAACGCCGTACGATATCATGTAATGGACCGTGGTGGCATGATACGTAGTACCTATCTCTTAGCAGTCTGTAGTATGCATATAAAAAACTGACATTAGGCTGATGGTTCCGCCAATGCCTTAACCAAATTAAAAAGAAAACTGACAGAAACAACAGACTAAAAGTCGCACAAGCATGACCATTATTTTGCGGTTCGTGACGTAATTGAGTGATTGAGCTTGAAATATATTTTTATTTATCAAATTTTTCTACTATATTATATGTTTTTTTATGTCTATCGTGGTTATACCAGTTAATCATTAGACGACCATTTTGGCACAGAGTAACAATCGAACGGATAGAAATAAAATATTACTAATGCATTACACTGTGTAGTCAAGAATTAAAAATAAGTGTTGCTTTATAAAATGTTTAAGTGGCCATGGTATTTTAAATTTTCTTTACAAACACACAATATACACCTAACTTAAAGGAATAAATTAATATTTTATGTTATTATTTTTATACATGTTTTAAGCACGTGCAAAAATGGATAGCCAGAACATGGTTCGAATCCCCGCGCCTTCTCAATACTGTTCTGAGACTCCGTCAACTGAGCTATTATGACATTCTTGATAGCTTGACGACGTGACTCGAGTATTCTTCGGACCCAGTCGGTCCTTTAATTATTATGCGTGCTTTTATTTACCTAAGACGAGTACTTTATAAAGAACATACAAAATTAGGATCAAAATATACACAAATTGATAATACATTACAATAAACTTTACATGCTAACATAATACGTTCTATATAATTTTTTCTTACATTCTATTCTATTCCTAGTCAAGATCTACATTTTTACATGTATGTACTTTTATTTCTTAATTAATAAGTAAATATTTTTATTCCTCGTAAACTACATTATGCTAAACTTATTTGATCGATATATCACGATTGGGTAAAAAATATACTGGAATATTACAAATGGCCAGATTAAAAGATTACATAAATGCATGTTATTTTATTTACGACCATTTATTGCCCTTTTTTGGGCATGGACTGTAATCATGAAAAGGAATTTGCCCTACTATACAACAACAGCTAGACAGTTTTATTTAAAATAGTAGTAGTAACATAATGATCATCAAGGAGTGCAAATTTACTCTAAGGTTTCGAGATTTCACAAGTTTTCGTAATTATGTGTGTATTTGTTTACACGTGTTTACTTTTACTGCAATACCTATAGAGTTCAATTCCCAATTCAAATTTCTTCTCTCTTACTCTTTCTGTCCTTTCTTCTCTTCTCTCAAGTCACGTGAGATACCAACGTATCTCTCTCATTGTGAGCAGCGAGACACTCGGGCATATTGTTTGAACTTTTATAATGTTGATAATAAACATTTTTCTGTCCCACTATTGGGCACCGGTCTCATGGTGACACGAATTAGACTATCCACCACGCTGACCCAGCGCGGGTTGGCAGATTTAACAAGCCGTTGAGAAAACCTCTCAGGTATGCAGGTTTTCTCACGATGTTTTCCTTTACAGAGCAGCGAAAAATTGTGAAAAATACACACATAATTTAGGGTTGTGTGCTGCACGAGGTCTGGACTTAAGACTGGGGACCGAACTCGCTACCACTGTCTCTGCAGTCCTTGGTTATACAACACTGAAAACTTCTAATGCCTATTCATGCTAAAACCTTAACTAAGTTTAATATATAACCCATACCATAGACGAATTAAATTTAGTTGCCAGCTTTCCGGCCCTTTACAAAATCTGTTACAATATTTTTGTCAGTATTGGTAAATTGTAAACACAAACTAGTTAAATATTACACGTGCTAGAGACAAAAAATATAGCGAAACTGAACACCAAATACTGATAAATATTATTATAATTATTATGTCTCGCTAATTATTTATGTCTCGCTAACGAGACACTTACAACAGCTAATTTTCAAAACAGATATCAGTTCTATGAGCAACAATATTCATAAATCAAAAATGGAATAAATTAAAAAATAAGTATAACAATAAAAAAAAAACAAAATATTGCACAAGTATTAATCATATTATGCCTGTATTCATTGCAAAATCTTAAATAAGTATGTAAAACAATAGAAGGAAACTATTTTTAATATATGGTAACTATACAGTTCATTATAATAAAAATAAATATTTGAGTCTTGCAATAAAATGACTTCCGTTTATATTGATAAAATAATGAGCGAGAGAGAACAATATTTAATGAGCGTTAGATAAATTCAATACTGACTAGACCAAATTTCTAGCAGTTTCGAGTCACTGTACAGATTTCTCTTTTACAAAGGACAGAAACTTATTAAGATACAGTATCGAGTAATCGTATTGAATTAAATTGCACACGTGAACTTTTATAAAACTATATATTACAGCAATTTGCAAGGCCTGTTTTGTTTATTTATTTTATTTTTTAAGGACTAGAAATACTGGACTATTTATTGAACCAAATTTATGAAAAAAGAGTCAGTTTACAGATTTATAATTAACGATTAAGACATAACAACAAATTCGAAAAAATATGGACCTTAACAATGGTCGTCCTGTGTGCTGATCTAACGTTTTATAACGAAAACAGTCTTCTATGTAATATTTATCTAAAATGTTCTTATTGAACGACTACAGGAATGATTGAATGGTTTGATTAAATACAATCTACATTATTTACATTTTTCCAATAAATATATAGACAATAAAGCCATCTAGTTTTCAAAATTATTGCTTACTAACGCCATCTATTGCATAATTCCTTATCTTTTATATTTACTTCTGTAACACAGCATCCACATATTCGGACTTCACAAACACACATCTCACACAAAGTAAATCTACCTACAAATAAGTCCCATATGATTAATCTGGACATTATAAGGCAAGAATGAATAGGTTTTTAACCAGTGTGGTTCACCGCCCAGGACACTTACCATCACTAAGATCAACATAGGAGACTAATATTGCCGTTATCACTGCCTAGTAGTAACAGTCTGTTCAAAGGTAGAACAGACATACAAGTAAGCACGCCCTTGAACGTATCCGATCGTAGTTTAGTACTGGAAAACGACGCATCTTGATCCAAGGAGGTGTGGACCCCAATACGGTTGTTGGTAGTGCCCGATATTAGCTCGTTGTAGTATACTGACAAACAATGGACGGGTTCCGTGCTGCCCCTGTGTGATATGACAATTATTTTAGATCTATTTCTTTTAGCAATTGACATGCTCCGCTACTTTTTAAAGTAAAAATGATTTGTGAATAAATAAAAAGAGATTTTTTTTGACTTCCTACTAAAAATCTCTTTTTCTTTATTCACAAATAATTTGTACTTTAAAAAGTAGCGGAGCGTGTCAATTGCTAAAAGAAATAGATCTAAAATGTTTAAAAAAATCGCGCCATCAAATAGTATGAATTTTAATTGCAAAATTAAACTTACTATATTGGATGCATGTAATGCTTGCCGATAGATGGCGTTGGTCGTAAAACAAATGTGATTAAGAAATTGGGATGATCGAAAGATCAGCAGGATAGCTTAGTGGCTTAGAGCACTTCCCCGGATTGGAAAAGATGCGGGTTCGTTTCCCGCTCCTACTAAAAATCTCTTTTTCTTTATGACAATTATTATTAGTTCGAGAACATTCGATTCGATTCGAGGTCTCGACAGTGGAGTCGATACAAAAGATTGTTGATTGATTAGAACCTTGTAGCTTTTAAAACTGCCTCTGTGGTGCAGCGGTAGTGTAAGCGACTGCTGATCATGAGGTCTCGGGTTCTCCGGGACGGGCAGTGTTACTGAGCTTTTTCGTAAAAAGAAAAATTCTTAGTAGCAGCCGGGAGTTTGAAAATGTGCCCAGTAGACAGCAATATGCTCGCTCCCTATTTATTATTTGGGAATTAAACATAGCTGGCGAACCGTGGGTGTGCAATACAACTCTGCCTACCCCTTCGGGGAATACAGACGTGATGCTGTTTTCTTTTTAGTTTTTAAAATTTTTAATGAAGCGTTTGATAGAGACCATACTGTGTAGGTTATTTTTTCTTTATAACAGCACCGCGCACTGAAAACAATACTTGTTGCGAGGTATTTCTGAGACGGCAAATCACTAAGACCAGCAAAAATCGTGCCGTGTAAAAAAAATATATGTCGCGCTACAATCAAAACATACTGAAGTGCTTCATGGCCGGTCACACGGGTACGATAAGAATACAGGAGAAGATAAAAAGTGAGTACTCCCTACTTGGTACCCAAACCTACAAATAATAATTATCCTCTGTGAGAATCGATCCCCTAACACTTAGCATGGTGATGATTTATTAACTACATAACGTACAGTCAGTCGAGTCAACACCTTTTATGTTGAAGTTATCAAAGTTTCACTGCCAACTACACTATAAAACAGGAATATTCAACATTTTTATAAGGATTTTTATATAAATGTAGTTTAGCTGGGTGGGACAGATTCAATATAGCTGTAATAATATGTATAATTATATTGATGTATTGGTACATACTTTAGATGTGCTATCAATTCTCCGTCATCAGGTCTCCAGAGCGCTGTGATCTGATCCAAACCTGAGCTCAGCAATCTGTGTTCGTCCACAGTAGCCAGCCGAAGCACCTGAATATACACAGAGAAAAATTTTACTTTCACAGAATAATTTTTAACAGCTGTATGCTAAAAATGATACTCGATTACTAAGCGTGGTTAATCTATATAATGAGTAAATAAGTCTAATGATTTAGAAGACTTGAAACAATTGGCTTGATACTGTAATTTACTAAAATGCATCACTAAATTAAACCTTAGAGCGCCCCCGAGTCTGTTTTGAACCGCGTTATGAACTAACCTACCCACATATTACTCGAGCTCGAGGGGTAGGTAGGGCTATCCATTTTTTTTAATGACGCCACCTACGGAATAATCCTTGTATCACGGGGGACTTTACAAACATACAATTTCACGGGCACAAAGTACACCCAGATTTAGAACAACCATTTGTGGATCACACAAAGAGTTGTCATGTGCAGGAATCGAACCCAGACCACTCGGGCGGGATGCCGGTATCTAAACCACTCCGCCATCTGTGCAGTAATCAGCAAATATTATTTGGTCGTAGTTTCAAAATGTAACAAAAACTTTTCGTACTAAGAGTCTAATCTCAATGAAACTAACAATCTAACCCATAATGGTTTCGACAGTACGTAAACTAGCGAGATTATTTTACAGCGACACTAGCGCCAGTGTGAAAGTAAGTCCTTTGGCGGTCGAGCGATGCTTTGAAAGTTTCGTTAGAACAGGAGCATTTTGTATACACCTTATCTCTTGGACACACACACAAAGTAAGAAAAACGTGCTAAGACCCTACGAGGACAGAAAAGCCCCCAAAAGAACACAACCCCATCTGGCACTCCTCAGTAGTCCGTAGTACACGTGGCATGCAGTCATACCTCTCCATCGTGGGCCCGCCAGGTGGCGAGGGGCAGCCCCGTGCGCAGGTCGAGCACGGCAACGTGCCCGCTGGCCAGCCCGCACGCGACCCACCCCCCCGCAGAGCACACGCACATGCAGCGGATAAACGTCGTCGCGCTCATCGGCAACTTAACCAAAATTGTACATAAGTTAAACACAAAGTGAAAAATGTGAAATCAAAAATAACAGTCACGAGCAGGATTGTCGTGAAGTCTTTTTGCCAATTCAGCCATCGTGACAATTGCTAAAATAAAAAGCATCTGGACGGTATCCAGGAGATGCAGGTTCAAATCCTGCTCGTGACTGTTATTTTCGATTTCACATTTTTCACTTTGTGTTTAATGTATAGTGCTAAGCATGTAAAATGCTAAAAATATATATAAAAATATCTAAATATTGTACATAAGTTGTTAAAACGTTAATATGAACAAAAAAATCATAGAATCCTCTAATAATTTTCAAATAAACTATTGATTGAATTTATATTTGAAAGGATCTCTACCAGCCTCAGTATAAGTACCATAAATTGCAGTACCTCAGTATAAGTAACAATATAAAAGTAAAGTGTGTTTATTTAACCATGCTAGTCTCTAGAACTATGTGTTTAGCAGTTTTTTTTTTTATTATTGCATGTAGTGGCACACGAGCCACGGTCCATCTGATGGTAAATAGTAACCGTCGCCCATGGACTCGACTATACCGAGAGTATTGTCAAGCCGCTGCTCACCAATTCATTTCACAGATGAAATGAAATATAAACGGCTATCTCCTGCTACAGCCAAAACGCAACGATGTACTTCATGGCCGGTCATACGGGAGATGGTACCAACCCGCTCGGGCCCGATACCAAGTGAGTACTCCCACTTGGTACCCAGCCCTACCACCAGTCATGCAATGGATGATAATTGCTTACTTCCCTTAGTCACCTCATACGACATAACGACACCCGTGGGAAAGAATGGGGTGGTGACACTTGTATTCTTAATCCGTCACCACACGGATAGAAAAAATCTTTTTGCATTTGATAACCTGGTTTATGAAGGCTTCTACGACCCTGAACCTGTTGTCCTAGGTGAATGACAAACGCGCCAATAATAGGCGACGCGACACGAAAATATCAAATAGAGGTTGTATGTACTTATGGCTACGTTGTCGCCTAATATGAATGCGACGCAAAGCAGTTAAAGTATTAGCCGCAATATGTCGCATCGCGTCGCGTCGCTCACCTAGAACGACGGGTAAGAGTCCAAGCGAAAATAAAACCGAATCATATAAGCACCATCTGACGTAAAAAACTGGACTGATATATGTAAAATATAGATGTAATTTAAAATATAAAAGTATTTAAAAAAAAATGTGTGTGTGTG
Organism: Leucoma salicis; assembly: GCA_948253155.1. Classification (NCBI taxonomy): domain Eukaryota; kingdom Metazoa; phylum Arthropoda; class Insecta; order Lepidoptera; family Erebidae; genus Leucoma; species Leucoma salicis. The sequence continues at coordinate 5,847,010 of OX411812.1, forward strand.
TACTTATATACACGCGTTAGAAGTTATACTTCGTTGGCGTAACAAGATAAAAATCTTTTCAAAAATTTTATCTTTCGCCTTATTCTAGGTTTGTAGAAAAAACGACACTAACAATAAAAAAAAGGTATTTAATACATTGAAAGTTTTATTATAACGCATTATCTAGTTAAATAAAGTTTATTTAAATATCACAAAAAAACGAAAAAGTTGACTATAGCGAACTTCAGGGTGTCTAACTTCAGGGTGTCGGTTTTTTGTGACGGTGTGCGCGCGCATCGTAAAAATTTACTCTTATCATTTTTCCCTAACGCGCCAAAAGAAGTATAACTTCAAATAACAAATATATGAGCACTAAGCGAACACGACGACGATGAAAACCATACAACACGAAAATACGACTAAAGTATTGTTTATGACGAGGTACTCGGAATTTATTTATCAATATTCTGATTTACTTTAAATTAACCAGCTAGGAATATAGGTGTACCTTAAGTTCGTGTGACTGGTGAGGGGCCCTCGCGTCGATGACTCGCAGCGTAGCGTCAGTCGTGGCGGCTAACACGGCAGCCGAAGGGCCCGCCAACGTCCGCACTATGCTTACTGGTGACTTTATATTGTCCAACTGTTGATTGAAAATTTATTACTATATAAATTACAAGTAAAAATGGTGCGGATTACTAAATATCTAATTTAATTTTTACTAACGAACCAAAAAATACGTTCGCATGCAAAGGAGGCATGGTAGGTCTCTTGATAGGATAAAATGAGTTGGGAAACGTGATGGTTGCAGTTTATCAAACATTATTCCAAAAGCTATTCCTCCTCCGGGTATAGCTTTCATAAAAAATATGCTATAGGGAGGGATTTTTTTCTTTTTTTTTGTTGCGTATGCGTATGGCAGACCAGCCACGGCCCACCTGGTGGTAAATGGTAATCGTCGCTCATGGACTCAACTATACCGAGAGTATTGTCAAGCCGCTGCTCACCATTTTATTTCACAGATATGAAATTAAAGAATAAACGAATATCTCCTGGCACAACCAATACACGCCTATGTGCTTCATGGCCTATCACACTGGAAATGGTGGTACCAACCCGCTCGGGCCCGACAGCGAATGAGTACTTCCACTTGGTAGCCACTCCATAATCAATGGGTGAAGCAAGCAATTATGCTTACTTCCTTTAGTCGCCTCATACGACACCCGTGTGAAAGAATGGGGTGGTGACACTTGTATTCTTAGTCCGTCACCACACGGAAAAAATAAAATGAGAAAAAGGTCCAAAAATTGTGAGGCAGCTTGAGTATTTTTTTTATACGACGTGGGTGGCAAACATGCTTAGCCTACTTGATGGTCAGCAGTTACCATCGCGTCGCCATCTCCTTGGAAAGGGATAGACGGTGGAGAGGGTAGGGAAGATACTAAGAAGAGAATAGGATGGTGATATAATCCTGTATTATTATACAGGATAGGAAGAATAATAATCTTACGATAGTAAAGGGGTGGACCTCCAAGATTAGAGGATAGATCCAATCTGTATGGCGGCCATTTTGAAATTTATAATCTTGTTTTGTTTCATTTACGTGTATTGTCACCGGGGTTAAATAAGCATGTAAAATTGTAGAGGCGTTAGTGTATAATAAGAAGGGATTGAAAAAGGGGTTTCCAAATTTTTAAACGGACAACATACATATACGAATACGGCAAGACTTATATTTTTTTGTGGGTGGCAAACAAGCATACGGCCTATCTGATGGTAAGCGGTTACCGTAGCTTATAGACGCTAACACCAGAGGCATCACTAGCGCCTCGCCATCTTCAAGGAAGGTATAGGAAGGAGAAGATAGGTATAGTATACTAGGGAGAGGGCAAGAAGGACAATTTTTTTTCTTTTCTTTTGTTTTTGTCTTAGACAAAGAATATTATAGACAAGCTATCAGCGTATGCAGTGTCGAGATAGCAATAGTTTGACATATGATAACCGGAATAATTTTAAAAGATAACTATTATTATAACTTAGTTGACTAAAAATGTACTACCTGTTTTAGCCGGATACAATAATGACAGTACAAGAGAAACTGCAGTTATGCTTATATTTTGCTTAAAATGTATAAGAACATGTAACATTAGCGTATATAACGTGATTAATGAAGGTTTTTTTTACGTCAATACAAAAACAAGCTTACATACCGATGATGGGGACGGTTGGCCACCTTATTGCTGGGACCCAGTTGATTGGGTCCATATACAAATAACGTATACGCGAAAAGGATAAAATACTTATACATGTGTCTCTTTTACTCTTGCTAAAACCTAATATGTGCATCCTTTTCTTCTTCATTAGTGTCAAAATAGTAGCGAGTCTATATTATTCTTTGTCTAAGATTTTGGTAAACAAACAACACACAATAATGGGTTAGCAAACTAATCAAGTTACATAATATGAGTAATAGTTTACCACAAGTAAGACTAACATATTATTAAATAAAAAACGTATTACATGTTGAGAGAGAAGTACACTTAGCATTTGCGTTGTACATTATATTATTACTTACATACCTACACATATTTATCAGCTCCCAGCTCGTAATAAATGACAAGTATGTGCAGCAGTAGTTAGTGTCCTAGTTGTATATATAAATCACAATATAACTAGCTTATATGTTCACGTAATTTCCTAAGGACCACCTCTCTATATGCTCCCTTAATATTCGCATAAATATCAATGTGATTGAAGTTACTATTAAAGGTTTCTAGTATACGACGAATGGGTGCACGATTGCCTGCGTTGGTGCGTGATGTCTTTATAGCAAATAGTGGAGTCGTACGACAAGCTCGCGTGTGTGATCTGGGGGGTTAGGCAGAATCTCATATCTCACATGTCAATCGTATCGTGATCACTGTGATTGGTTGAGAGATCACCGTGATTGGCCAACGGATTATTGCGACATCACGCGTCGGTTTCTCAATTAATCACAGTGATCACGATATGATCGACATGTAAGATATGAGATTCTACCTAACCCCCCTGGTGGGCACTTTATAGTCGATATTATTAACAATATCTGGATATTATTAACAATCATATCTATTATGACAAATATCGTATATGAGCATTGCTTGCAATTGTTTCCTCCTAGATTTTAAATCTAATAGTTTATATTTTTGTAATTACGAGGAGGGATCAAAAAGTAGTGAGAATGAGATAGAATATAATGACTATTGATAATATTTTATTTTTCTACATAGTCTCTGAGTCTCGCTACACACCGAGTCCAGCGCTTTTCCAAGGCTACAATCCCTTTCAAAAAAAAAGTTTTGCCTTGGTCCTGCAAAAAAGCTCTCCACGGCATCCATCACCTCGTTATCGTCTTCGTACCTGTTTCCCCTTAAGTATTCTTTCAATTTGGGGAACAGGTAAAAATCGATTCGAAGCCAGCTTGCTGAATGGCAACCATCGCAACTGCCGACCTGTTAACGGGTGCGTGTCGCGATGAAACAGCACGCCCCTTCGAAGTTTCCTTCTCCTTTTCTCTTTGATGGCATTCCTCAACTTGGGAACTAAAGCTGCATAATATTGGCCTGTAATAGTGGTTCCACGCTCCAAGTAATCAATCAACAATATCCCTTCTGAGTCCCAAAATATTGAGGCCATAACCTTGCCAGCCGATGCCACGGCACGAAACTTCTTCGGGGTCGGTGATGATGGCCGTTTCCATTGCGAAGATTGCTGTTTTGTCTCGGGATCAAAATGATGGACCCATGTTTCGTCCATTGTTACGAAACGAGACAAAAAGTTTTCAAAATCTTCTTGAAACTTGTCCAACAATATCTTCGAAATGTCAAGTCGATTTTGTTTCTGACTGTCGGTTAACATTCTCGGCACCCATCTTGCGGAGACTTTTTTCATATTCAAAGATTGTTTCAATATGGATTGAATACTTCCATATGAAATGCCCGTTTCTTGAATTAAGTATCGGATGGTAACTCTTCGATCGCTCAATACAATTTTCTCGACTTTCGCAACATTTTCTTGGGTGACTGACGTCGATGGACGGCCGCAACGATATTCGTCGTCTGTGCTCGTTCTCCCTACTCGAAATTGAGAAGTCCAGCTTGCAACAGTGGAATACGGTGAAGCAGACTCTCCTAATGTTGCCTCCAAATCGCAATGAATCTCTTGCGTCGTTAACTTTTTTAAACAGAGGTATTTAATAACGGCTCGTGCTTCGTTTTTCTCCATTTTCGAGAACACGTTCCGACACGAAGCAAACAAATGACTACATTCAGAAAAAAACAAAAGAGAATCGAACATTTTTTTCTTTATTAACATTACAAATATGTATCTGAGCTATGCCTGCCAGTATTTATTTTTTTTCTTACCAAGGAGTATGTCGTTCTCACTACTTTTTGATCCCTCCTCGTAGCTTAGAATAGGATTGATAACTGCCAATAAGAAGAGAATAGGAGGGGGTTTGGGCCTCCGGCACTCACCATACGAAACACACTGGTAGGTATATACGGGGTAATTTTTTAACCAGTGCGCAAATTTTGAGAGAATAAACTTAAGCAAATTTTAATAAACACGTATTTTTTTATTTTGACATGTCTTAGTACTAAAAAATAAAGTTATCGCTAAGGAAAGGTTTTACTTTTGAAACAGATTTTATTTTAAACACAAAGTGAAAAATGTGAAATCGAAAATAACAGTCAGGAGCAATTGTCAGGATGGCTGAATTGGTAAAGCATCTGGACGGTATCCAGAAGATGCAGGTTCATATCCTGCTCCTGACTGTTATTTTCGATTTCACATTTTTCACTTTGTGTTTAATGTATAGTGCTAAGCATATCAAAAGCTAAAAATATATATAAAAATATCTAAATACAGATTTTATTGTCACACTACGCCCGCGCTTCCGTAAATACCTACATCGGCGCCTGGTCAATGCGCCGACGCGTAGGTATCTATCTATGCGGGTTACTGACCGCAAATTTTATCAGGTTCGAAATAAACTTTTTAAGTTTAGGTCGTGACCTGAAGTTATTTGTAGTAGTTCCAATTTTTCCTTTGTACTTTCATGGGCTTAGGACCATCAAAATGCAGAAAATAAAGCTTCTAGCACGTAAGATTGGTGTCCATATTTTACTGATTTCAAGTCGGATAAAAAAATAAAAAAATCGGATTAAACAATTAATGGAAATGTGTTCTATTACTGATATAAAACCACCAAAAAAAGTTTGCGCACTAGTTAAAATGGGATAAGTAATATCTTGTAAAAAAAAATCTAATTCCATTAAAACAAAAACTTTGTGCACCTGTGACACTACACTCTCCATAAACGGATCCCATATGTGTACGACGGAGTCAGTGGACACAGCCAAGCGTAGCGATTCTAGGAATGTGAGCGACAATACGCCTTTCTTATGGCCCGTGTACGTCCAGTTGCATTGTGATGTTGCATTGCCGTCGCCCTGCATTGAAATTTTAAGTAAAATAAATAACTTAGGGAGTCCATAATGTGACCACTGAAGGAATGTAATATAGTTCCGGTGGCCCGCCAAAAAAGGCGGAGAGGCGGCACACGGCGGGTTTCTTTAGTGGGTGAGGGCCCCACACTACCCTGTTCGTTGCCCCGAATGACGGGGTGTGCGGGCGGTTAGGAACATTTTTTCCCGCCTAAACAAAAAGAAAAAAGGGAGTCCATAATGTAAAATAATGAGACGTATTTATAAACGCACCTCAATTTAACACTGATATTTATGATAGCGTTTTTTGATTTTCTAATAACGCGGCGTTTCAAATACTTTGCAGCATTCAGGTCACGAATCCACACATGACCATGAATGTAGTAGAAAATCAAGTAAGCGCAAGAAATTCCACGATCGTAATTTCATTTCAAAATGCGCCTCTATTTGGGATACAAATATTAGAACACTTATTGTGTGCGAAATCTAGAACATTAAAAAAAAACAGTCATTTCTGTAATACGTAAGTATGCAATAAATATTTCATAGAAATATAATAAACCATCAGACATTTAACGTCCACTGCTGGACATAGGCCTCCCCAAGAATGGGGGATAGTGCCGTAATCGCTTGGTAGGCGGGTTGGCGATCGCAGTGGATGTTGTTAATACTCGAAGGAGTATTGCTGCCAACTCCTCCGGTGTTCCCTCAGTCGGCTCTTACGACTCCCATAGGTGGAAAGGGGTGGGACAATTCTAAAGCCGGCCCCACACGGCTAGAAATTTAAGATTCAGAAATATAATGGTATGTAATAATTGGTACGAACCTGGTTCCTCAAAGACCACAGCCTTACAGTCTTATCTTTAGATCCGCTCATGAAGCTGCTCTCGTTATCCAAACAGTGTATCGACTTTACAGAGTGCGTGTGTCCCGTGAACGTTTGCAACTTGATCTGTTTGAGGTTGAATCGGGTTTCTTTGTCCGGCCGGCCGATCTCATGCTCCCAGTAGATCAGCCAGTCTCCCCTTAAGTGCCTGTTAAAAGAACGTCGACATTAGCTTATTGCGCATATTATTGATGAATATTTCTTTCAACTCCCTACGTCCCACTATTGGACACGAACCTTTTACGCAATGGTAGACAAATACCATGTGACCGGCCATGAAACACATCGGTGTGTTTGGTTGTAGTGGGTCGGAGATAGCCGTACGATTCCTTAATTTTTCATCCGCGAAATGGAATGGTGAGCAGCGGCTTTTTTATACTATGCTGGTGGCGAGTAAGCATACAGCCTACCTGATGGTAAGTACGCTATCCGTAGCCTATAAACACCAGGAACACTAGAGGCATCACTCACGCGTCGCTAACTCTTAGGAAAGGGACCTTCATCAGGTGGGGGTCGTATGCTTGTTTGACACCCAAGTAATATAACAAAAAATAAGGAGAGGATAAGGATGGGGTTTCAGCCTCAGGCGCTAAGCAGTATTCTTAGTATTGTAGAGTCCATGAGCGGCGGTTACCACTTACCATCAGAATGATATAAAAAAAAATCTAACATTGATTATCAAATAAAGATCCTATAGTGAGTATAGATAATTATTTAGGCGTGGATTATTATAAAAATTTTGTAATGCTTAAAAGCTTTTTATATGCTTGCTATTTATTTAAATTATTTAAAAATATTTAAAATTTTATTTTAGAATTAATTAATTAATTTTGTATATTTTTATTTTATTTTGAATATTATTTATTTGAATGATGTGTTGTCAATATTATAAGATTTTATTTTATTTTACTATGGATTGTGTGTTATCTGAAATAATAAATTATAAATACATAAAATGCCACATCACTCGACGAACCGACAACCGTTGGAGAAGAAAGGTTCTCGAAAGGTTGGCGACCACGTATCGGACGGCGCAGCGTAGGACGGCCCCTCACCAGATGGACCGACAATCTGGTCAAAGCTGCGGAGATCCGTTGGATGCGGTCACCACAGGACCGCTCGTTATGGCGTTCTGTTGGGGAGGTCTATGTCCAGCAGTGGACGTCAAAAGGCTGTTGGATGGATGGATGGACATAAAAAGATAAGGGGATACCTAACTTATATCACAAACTCACCTGCTACTCTTAATTCCATTATCCATCTTACATGCAACAACTTCGAACCCGCTTCCAGGCCCACCGAGCCCGATATCACATGCATCACTGGCGACGTCTATCCTGTTACCAACTAACGTGACGTTTGAACCGAAACTATTGGAGCTGGATATGTGGTCCATGACGACTTCCGGTTTGGATGTGACGTTCCGGTTCAATGGTTCGTCGCTGAATGACGATTGGACGCGTTTGTCCGGACGGATTTGTAGGGGGAAGCTGTTGGTAAAATATAATATATAGATGGATAATTGTGACCACGGGCGAGACTGCATGATTATCATTAAAACTAGACTCCGATGAATGGCGCGGCGGGGCACAGCTAGTGCTTCATACAACACTAAATGTACAGTGGTAAAAATGCTCAATATGATTCATGACTCTTTTTGATGAACATTATGTGCGAAAATGTCAATACGAAAATAACAGTCACGAACAGGATTTGAACCTGCATCTTCCGGATACCGTCCAGATGCTTTGCCAATTCAGCCATCGTGACAATTGCTCGGGACTGCTAATTTCGATAACCCAATCTTTCGCGATGGCCACTATATACCTCGGCGAACACCTTCGCCTCCAAGTCCCATTTGTTCCGGCCAACGCGCAGTTCATCACGGTTGACTAGAGACATTTTTTTTGTGAATTTTGTACTAGACCTGACGTCCCTTTTTATTAGGTCAATGTCTTAAAACGAGTGTTACAACTGAAAATCGGACAGCTAACTGGAATAATGCACAGGATAGTAGTAGATATTATATGAGTTTATGATATCTCTAAATACTAACCTCACAGAATGATTCTGCTCATATTTGTGACAAAGAGTTCTAATAGTGTCGCTGTTTTTAAGGCATCGCTCCATCACGTCCATTCCTATGAACTTAGCGAACGTGGTGTAAGCTTGATACGCTAGTTCTTCGTCAAAAACCATTAGAAGTTCTTCCTGAGCCTGAAATAATATCATAATTAATAGAAACTACGCCGTCAGTACGAAAGTAGTCTAACCCCAAAGACATATAATAAATAACCAAAATGAATATTTAAGTATTTATTTACTATATTCTTTATTGTACACCATTCAAAGCAACGTAAAAAACACCACAGTAGGTACTCCTACCGTTGTTTTATATGATGAGTGAGAGCGCCAAGGGCTAAAACCCCCTCCTTAGTATTTCTACCTATTCTTATTATCTTTCCTATGGTTTTCTTTGGAGATGGTGACGCGCGAGACGCCTCTGGTGTTGTAAACGTCTATTTGCTACGCTTACCATCAGGTGAGCCGTATGCTTGTTTGCTGCCCGCGTAATATCAAAGTATATTTTTTAAATTATTAAATAAGGAAGTATATTTTTTAAATTATTAAATAAGGATACTAACGGTCAGTCTAGCAGTGTCATGTGAATGCTCCATATCAGGAGGTGTGCACGCCAAGTCTGGCAGATCCGCTCTCACCACCCGCCCGTCTTGTACCGTCCACTCTGCCGTTGTACCATCTCGACATATCTCAAGGAACCCTTCCGGTTTTGAATCCGTTGACTCTTGATCTGAAGACTGAAATACGGAAAAATAATTGTGCATGCAGCTACACGTTATAGAAATCAAACTTTCTAAAAACTAATCATTATCGAACAATCACAAGATGTATGCTGTTCTTTTGTAAATGTAATAGTAGATCCCAAAATACTGATTACACAGCATCTGACGCCTAAATCTACAACACGCGCATGCGTGACGCTATTCTATTGGTTTGTATCGTTATTTACATCACTTTGAATGTAACCTCTCTTTTCCAATCTCTATAATTCTTTCATCAGAAGTGCATGTCGTATTTCTAATGGAGACCGAACTAAATATCCCTTATTAGGCTTGCTCTTACAATTTTATTCTAATTTACAATAGCAGATCAAAATATTTTATTCGCATGAACAACAAAGGCATACTCTACTAATTTTTATGTCAGTTTTAAACACTTCCATTAGGATCGGAGTATATTTTACTTTTAATCAGAAGTGGGAATACCTTTTCAGGGGCGCTTTCTTCTTGCTTAGGCCAATTTTCAATCTTTCCAGACGCTTTGTCGAAGGCTAGGAAAAATCTGTAACAAAATGAAATTAAAAAGTGGTAAATATTTTATTTTCTGATATAAATGGAGAAATTACTCTTCTAGGCATCGTCATGTATAATGGCATGTCCCCACGTACCTCTGCAGCGCGGGCACGGCGAGGTGCCGGCGCGTCATGTCGCGGCCCACACGCAGCGCCAGCGCGTGCAGCGCGTCCAGCAGCTTGCGCGCCAGCGTCATGTATAGTGGCATGTCCCCACGTACCTCTGCAGCGCGGGCACGGCGAGGTGCCGGCGCGTCATGTCGCGGCCCACACGCAGCGCCAGCGCGTGCAGCGCGTCCAGCAGCTTGCGCGCCAGCGTCATGTATAGTGGCATGTCCCCACGTACCTCTGCAGCGCGGGCACGGCGAGGTGCCGGCGCGTCATGTCGCGGCCCACACGCAGCGCCAGCGCGTGCAGCGCGTCCAGCAGCTTGCGCGCCAGCGTCATGTATAGTGGCATGTCCCCACGTACCTCTGCAGCGCGGGCACGGCGAGGTGCCGGCGCGTCATGTCGCGGCCCACACGCAGCGCCAGCGCGTGCAGCGCGTCCAGCAGCTTGCGCGCCAGCGTCATGTATAGTGGCATGTCCCCACGTACCTCTGCAGCGCGGGCACGGCGAGGTGCCGGCGCGTCATGTCGCGGCCCACACGGAGCGCCAGCGCGTGCAGCGCGTCCAGCAGCTTGCGCGCCAGCGTCATGTATAGTGGCATGTCCCCACTTACCTCTGCAGCGCGGGCACGGCGAGGTGCCGGCGCGTCATGTCGCGGCCCACACGCAGCGCCAGCGCGTGCAGCGCGTCCAGCAGCTTGCGCGCCAGCGTCATGTATAGTGGCATGTCCCCACGTACCTCTGCAGCGCGGGCACGGCGAGGTGCCGGCGCGTCATGTCGCGGCCCACACGCAGCGCCAGCGCGTGCAGCGCGTCCAGCAGCTTGCGCGCCAGCGTCATGTATAGTGGCATGTCCCCACGTACCTCTGCAGCGCGGGCACGGCGAGGTGCCGGCGCGTCATGTCGCGGCCCACACGCAGCGCCAGCGCGTGCAGCGCGTCCAGCAGCTTGCGCGCCAGCGTCATGTATAGTGGCATGTCCCCACGTACCTCTGCAGCGCGGGCACGGCGAGGTGCCGGCGCGTCATGTCGCGGCCCACACGCAGCGCCAGCGCGTGCAGCGCGTCCAGCAGCTTGCGCGCCAGCGTCATGTATAGTGGCATGTCCCCACGTACCTCTGCAGCGCGGGCACGGCGAGGTGCCGGCGCGTCATGTCGCGGCCCACACGCAGCGCCAGCGCGTGCAGCGCGTCCAGCAGCTTGCGCGCCAGCGTCATGTATAGTGGCATGTCCCCACTTACCTCTGCAGCGCGGGCACGGCGAGGTGCCGGCGCGTCATGTCGCGGCCCACACGCAGCGCCAGCGCGTGCAGCGCGTCCAGCAGCTTGCGCGCCAGCGTCATGTATAGTGGCATGTCCCCACGTACCTCTGCAGCGCGGGCACGGCGAGGTGCCGGCGCGTCATGTCGCGGCCCACACGCAGCGCCAGCGCGTGCAGCGCGTCCAGCAGCTTGCGCGCCAGCGTCATGTATAGTGGCATGTCCCCACGTACCTCTGCAGCGCGGGCACGGCGAGGTGCCGGCGCGTCATGTCGCGGCCCACACGCAGCGCCAGCGCGTGCAGCGCGTCCAGCAGCTTGCGCGCCAGCGTCATGTATAGTGGCATGTCCCCACGTACCTCTGCAGCGCGGGCACGGCGAGGTGCCGGCGCGTCATGTCGCGGCCCACACGCAGCGCCAGCGCGTGCAGCGCGTCCAGCAGCTTGCGCGCCAGCGTCATGTATAGTGGCATGTCCCCACGTACCTCTACAGCGCGGGCACGGCGAGGTGCCGGCGCGTCATGTCGCGGCCCACACGCAGCGCCAGCGCGTGCAGCGCGTCCAGCAGCTTGCGCGCCAGCGTCATGTATAGTGGCATGTCCCCACGTACCTCTGCAGCGCGGGCACGGCGAGGTGCCGGCGCGTCATGTCGCGGCCCACACGCAGCGCCAGCGCGTGCAGCGCGTCCAGCAGCTTGCGCGCCAGCGTCATGTATAGTGGCATGTCCCCACGTACCTCTGCAGCGCGGGCACGGCGAGGTGCCGGCGCGTCATGTCGCGGCCCACACGCAGCGCCAGCGCGTGCAGCGCGTCCAGCAGCTTGCGCGCCAGCGTCATGTATAGTGGCATGTCCCCACGTACCTCTGCAGCGCGGGCACGGCGAGGTGCCGGCGCGTCATGTCGCGGCCCACACGCAGCGCCAGCGCGTGCAGCGCGTCCAGCAGCTTGCGCGCCAGCGTCATGTATAGTGGCATGTCCCCACGTACCTCTGCAGCGCGGGCACGGCGAGGTGCCGGCGCGTCATGTCGCGGCCCACACGCAGCGCCAGCGCGTGCAGCGCGTCCAGCAGCTTGCGCGCCAGCGTCATGTATAGTGGCATGTCCCCACGTACCTCTGCAGCGCGGGCACGGCGAGGTGCCGGCGCGTCATGTCGCGGCCCACACGCAGCGCCAGCGCGTGCAGCGCGTCCAGCAGCTTGCGCGCCAGCGTCATGTATAGTGGCATGTCCCCACGTACCTCTGCAGCGCGGGCACGGCGAGGTGCCGGCGCGTCATGTCGCGGCCCACACGCAGCGCCAGCGCGTGCAGCGCGTCCAGCAGCTTGCGCGCCAGCGTCATGTATAGTGGCATGTCCCCACGTACCTCTGCAGCGCGGGCACGGCGAGGTGCCGGCGCGTCATGTCGCGGCCCACACGCAGCGCCAGCGCGTGCAGCGCGTCCAGCAGCTTGCGCGCCAGCGTCATGTATAGTGGCATGTCCCCACGTACCTCTGCAGCGCGGGCACGGCGAGGTGCCGGCGCGTCATGTCGCGGCCCACACGCAGCGCCAGCGCGTGCAGCGCGTCCAGCAGCTTGCGCGCCAGCGTCATGTATAGTGGCATGTCCCCACGTACCTCTGCAGCGCGGGCACGGCGAGGTGCCGGCGCGTCATGTCGCGGCCCACACGCAGCGCCAGCGCGTGCAGCGCGTCCAGCAGCTTGCGCGCCAGCGTCATGTATAGTGGCATGTCCCCACGTACCTCTGCAGCGCGGGCACGGCGAGGTGCCGGCGCGTCATGTCGCGGCCCACACGCAGCGCCAGCGCGTGCAGCGCGTCCAGCAGCTTGCGCGCCAGCGTCATGTATAGTGGCATGTCCCCACGTACCTCTGCAGCGCGGGCACGGCGAGGTGCCGGCGCGTCATGTCGCGGCCCACACGCAGCGCCAGCGCGTGCAGCGCGTCCAGCAGCTTGCGCGCCAGCGTCATGTATAGTGGCATGTCCCCACGTACCTCTGCAGCGCGGGCACGGCGAGGTGCCGGCGCGTCATGTCGCGGCCCACACGCAGCGCCAGCGCGTGCAGCGCGTCCAGCAGCTTGCGCGCCAGCGTCATGTATAGTGGCATGTCCCCACGTACCTCTGCAGCGCGGGCACGGCGAGGTGCCGGCGCGTCATGTCGCGGCCCACACGGAGCGCCAGCGCGTGCAGCGCGTCCAGCAGCTTGCGCGCCAGCGTCATGTATAGTGGCATGTCCCCACTTACCTCTGCAGCGCGGGCACGGCGAGGTGCCGGCGCGTCATGTCGCGGCCCACACGCAGCGCCAGCGCGTGCAGCGCGTCCAGCAGCTTGCGCGCCAGCGTCATGTATAGTGGCATGTCCCCACGTACCTCTGCAGCGCGGGCACGGCGAGGTGCCGGCGCGTCATGTCGCGGCCCACACGCAGCGCCAGCGCGTGCAGCGCGTCCAGCAGCTTGCGCGCCAGCGTCATGTATAGTGGCATGTCCCCACGTACCTCTGCAGCGCGGGCACGGCGAGGTGCCGGCGCGTCATGTCGCGGCCCACACGCAGCGCCAGCGCGTGCAGCGCGTCCAGCAGCTTGCGCGCCAGCGTCATGTATAGTGGCATGTCCCCACGTACCTCTGCAGCGCGGGCACGGCGAGGTGCCGGCGCGTCATGTCGCGGCCCACACGCAGCGCCAGCGCGTGCAGCGCGTCCAGCAGCTTGCGCGCCAGCGTCATGTATAGTGGCATGTCCCCACGTACCTCTGCAGCGCGGGCACGGCGAGGTGCCGGCGCGTCATGTCGCGGCCCACACGCAGCGCCAGCGCGTGCAGCGCGTCCAGCAGCTTGCGCGCCAGCGTCATGTATAGTGGCATGTCCCCACTTACCTCTGCAGCGCGGGCACGGCGAGGTGCCGGCGCGTCATGTCGCGGCCCACACGCAGCGCCAGCGCGTGCAGCGCGTCCAGCAGCTTGCGCGCCAGCGTCATGTATAGTGGCATGTCCCCACGTACCTCTGCAGCGCGGGCACGGCGAGGTGCCGGCGCGTCATGTCGCGGCCCACACGCAGCGCCAGCGCGTGCAGCGCGTCCAGCAGCTTGCGCGCCAGCGTCATGTATAGTGGCATGTCCCCACGTACCTCTGCAGCGCGGGCACGGCGAGGTGCCGGCGCGTCATGTCGCGGCCCACACGCAGCGCCAGCGCGTGCAGCGCGTCCAGCAGCTTGCGCGCCAGCGTCATGTATAGTGGCATGTCCCCACGTACCTCTGCAGCGCGGGCACGGCGAGGTGCCGGCGCGTCATGTCGCGGCCCACACGCAGCGCCAGCGCGTGCAGCGCGTCCAGCAGCTTGCGCGCCAGCGTCATGTATAGTGGCATGTCCCCACGTACCTCTACAGCGCGGGCACGGCGAGGTGCCGGCGCGTCATGTCGCGGCCCACACGCAGCGCCAGCGCGTGCAGCGCGTCCAGCAGCTTGCGCGCCAGCGTCATGTATAGTGGCATGTCCCCACGTACCTCTGCAGCGCGGGCACGGCGAGGTGCCGGCGCGTCATGTCGCGGCCCACACGCAGCGCCAGCGCGTGCAGCGCGTCCAGCAGCTTGCGCGCCAGCGTCATGTATAGTGGCATGTCCCCACGTACCTCTGCAGCGCGGGCACGGCGAGGTGCCGGCGCGTCATGTCGCGGCCCACACGCAGCGCCAGCGCGTGCAGCGCGTCCAGCAGCTTGCGCGCCAGCGTCATGTATAGTGGCATGTCCCCACGTACCTCTGCAGCGCGGGCACGGCGAGGTGCCGGCGCGTCATGTCGCGGCCCACACGCAGCGCCAGCGCGTGCAGCGCGTCCAGCAGCTTGCGCGCCAGCGTCATGTATAGTGGCATGTCCCCACGTACCTCTGCAGCGCGGGCACGGCGAGGTGCCGGCGCGTCATGTCGCGGCCCACACGCAGCGCCAGCGCGTGCAGCGCGTCCAGCAGCTTGCGCGCCAGCGTCATGTATAGTGGCATGTCCCCACGTACCTCTGCAGCGCGGGCACGGCGAGGTGCCGGCGCGTCATGTCGCGGCCCACACGCAGCGCCAGCGCGTGCAGCGCGTCCAGCAGCTTGCGCGCCAGCGTCATGTATAGTGGCATGTCCCCACGTACCTCTGCAGCGCGGGCACGGCGAGGTGCCGGCGCGTCATGTCGCGGCCCACACGCAGCGCCAGCGCGTGCAGCGCGTCCAGCAGCTTGCGCGCCAGCGTCATGTATAGTGGCATGTCCCCACGTACCTCTGCAGCGCGGGCACGGCGAGGTGCCGGCGCGTCATGTCGCGGCCCACACGCAGCGCCAGCGCGTGCAGCGCGTCCAGCAGCTTGCGCGCCAGCGTCATGTATAGTGGCATGTCCCCACGTACCTCTGCAGCGCGGGCACGGCGAGGTGCCGGCGCGTCATGTCGCGGCCCACACGCAGCGCCAGCGCGTGCAGCGCGTCCAGCAGCTTGCGCGCCAGCGTCATGTATAGTGGCATGTCCCCACGTACCTCTGCAGCGCGGGCACGGCGAGGTGCCGGCGCGTCATGTCGCGGCCCACACGCAGCGCCAGCGCGTGCAGCGCGTCCAGCAGCTTGCGCGCCAGCGTCATGTATAGTGGCATGTCCCCACGTACCTCTGCAGCGCGGGCACGGCGAGGTGCCGGCGCGTCATGTCGCGGCCCACACGCAGCGCCAGCGCGTGCAGCGCGTCCAGCAGCTTGCGCGCCAGAGCCGCGCGCGCCGCCGCCCCGCTCGGGTACGCACTGCGGCTCGTCGACGCCAGCCGGAGCGACGGCAGCACTATTGTCTTCAGAAATGTGTCCTGCAAAAAGTGTGACACGATTCCTCTCTCCAGTCGGGCCATTTATTTCGAGGAGCGGCAGAAACCAGGTATTAGGCTTAACACGCATTGCGAATTTTATTCGCGCGATTTTTTCGCAAAAAAGACATCTGTGACATAAGAAAAACGCTCAAATTAAGTTCCAGAACGCGGATTAAAAACCGTTAGAAAAAAAAACGCGCGAGTAAAATGTTAGAAAGTATTATGTAGAGTAAGATTATTTAAAGGAGAATGAGGATGGGGTCTGATGAATTTCTGGGCACAAGGAGGTTTGAGGTGGGGAGGGGATGCATTGATCAAGTGTTTTCTCTGCGCAACATTGTGGAGAAGCATCTGGCTGTAGGCCACAGGGTTTTCTGCAGTTTTATGGATTTGGAGAAAGCATTTGACACGGTTGTACGACAGGAAAAACGGAATATTTTGCCGGAGTATGGTATTAATGGTAGACTGCTGCAAGCGGTACAGTCCAACTACATGGACTGCAGAGCTTAGAATGTTGCCCTGGTTTAATGTAAATATCGGCGTTAAACAGGGCTGCATTCCATCAGCCAGACTGTTTATCATATATCTGGATAAATGTCTACAAAGGTTGAATGAAATGAATGTGTGAGCTCAGATGGGCAACCTAGTGGTTAACTCTCTGCTATATGCAGACGATGCGGTTTTATTAGCGCAGTCTGCGACCAGCAAACCCTAGTAGACGTAATGACAGAACATTGTAAGAGAAGGGACCAACGGGTGAAAATTTGCAAAAAAAAATGGTTTTGCAAGAGAAACCAGAACTGATGTTAGAGTATTAATAGGCAATGATGTGCTAGAAGTGGATGAATTTGTATATGTTGGATGTGCATTCAGTCGGGAGAAAAGGCACGCCACTGATATAGAGAGAAGAGTAAATGCGGGAAATGTAGTGAACGGAGCATTGGAACAAATTCTCGGCAGTCATCACCTCAGCCAGAAGGCATGTGTCAAAATACATAACGCAGTGCTTGTCCAAACGTTATTATATGGAAGCTAAAATCAATGCGGTCGAAATGCGATCTCTGCAGAGAATCTGTGGAGTGAGGCTGACTGACCGTATTAGTAACGACGACGTCAGAGAGCGAGTAGGTATGAAAGAGAGTATTGGTGTAAAGATGCGAAATGAAATGTTCGGATGGTTCAGACATGTGGAAAGAATACCGGACGTGTGACTGGTTAAGAAGATATACAATGCGAAAAGGAAGGATGTAGGTACAGGGGGAGACTAAGACTCACCTACCTAGACCAAATCGGTATTTGATATACCTAACTTGTAATAATTATTACTAACCTGCAACTGCTCCATGACCTTAACATCCGACATGAAGGGTATAAGGTACTTTATGAGCTGTAGACATGCTACCACACCGCCCTCTAAAGGTGCGGAGAAACGCCGGCGGCAGGAAGCTATCAACTCGCTCATGTGAGGTAGGTACTGGAATATTATTAGCTGCTCGCCGTACATTGCTGCAAGGAATATAATTATATCACAGATTCAATTACGAATGAAAAAGTTGTGCATATTTTTTAAGCCCTTATCGTCTGTGGAGAAGAAGCGTGTCACGTAATTTATTTAGCATTGATAGCCTAATGGTAAGACCATAGACTGCCAATACAAAACTATAGAGACCGATACCAGTCCAAAGTCGAGACTTAGCAACGCATACACGGAACGATGTTGACAAATTGTCACTGCTTGGTGAAGGAAAACATAGTGAGGAAGTCTGCATGCTCTAACGATTTTTTTGAAAGGAAATCTGCAAACCTGCGTCATCATCATCATCATCATCTGGGCCTGCTTGGTGAACTATGGTCTAAAACTCTAAATCCCTTTCATTTAGAGAGGAAATTCGTGCTCATTAATAGGATGCGAATTAATAGTGCCCATTAATAGTGCGGACTACGAAATAGGCAAACTCGGTGCCATTTACCAGAGATAGTTCCAAATAAAATATAAAAAAAGATAGTATTAAATACCAAAATGTTTACATCTAATAAAATTCACTATAGTCTAAATAATATAAAAATACGTAGTCAACGCACCTACTATAGACGTGAGGCATCTAATAACCTTCATAGCGTTCTTATCGCCAACTACTCGACTGTTCACTATCGATATTTCATCAAATTCATCTTTCTCTTCGGTATCACAGTGCGCCAAATTATCTTTGCCAATATAACATAACGTCAACATCTTGAGCAAATTCCTTGTAATGTATCTACAAGTAAGTACAGGTCCTAACCTATGTGCCAACCATATCAAACTTTCTGAACTCATATCGGATATTCTGGAGGATTTAGTGTAATTGCAACCAAGGCTATCTTCTTCATTTATATTGACTTTCGCAGTTTGAACTTTTGGTCTACTTGTTTCTGCACTCTGTCTCTCATCAGACTTTTTACTTTGTTCCACATCCTCAGAATCTTCTTCAGCGAAGTGTAAATAACTAGTGAACATCAGCTTAGTTGGTATTTCGATAATAGGAGACGTTGGTCCCTTATAACTGTTTATTACATAATTTTCATCTTTATTTACTAAGGGATTACCTTCGTTTCGTGTTGCATTGGATGTAAAGTGTTCTGCGGCTACGGATGAAACGTAATCAGTGCACGGTGAAGGTGTATGAACATTATTTTCTTGAATTGTATTAGATGTACCTGAGTCAATAGATTCAGAAGGTGATTTACTTCTACTGCAACGACTCGGTAGTCTATCTTTATCAGTTTCAAAATGAAATAATTCATTCTCGCTTTTATTGTCTACATCCTTATCTTTAAGATCATCGACATTTTTCTCGACACTAGGAGTAGGTACATGTTCAGAACCATAGGAGGTGTCTGGTGAAAATATATCTGTATTATTCAATAAAGCATTTTTGACATTATCATCAGAATATCTCGGTTTTTTATTAGATAAAGCCTTGTGGTGACACAAGTGACCCGGAGAACTAACTTCTTCAATAACATCCTTGTAGCCTCCAACAGCTTCAACTAAATGCTGAGTGAAATTATCTAAGAAACATTGAAGACCAAGTCTGACCATCAACTGTAGAAGAAAAATATTATGATATAGTTTCACAAATTTCTGTTTATTCGATACTCCTGCATTGAATGTTAAAGTCTTAATAGCTTTGAGTTTGTGTTGATCTGGTCTGTCCACGGCAAAATCATCATCTTCATAAAGATTCAGTATGTGTTTTAGTAATTTCTTTCTAGTTTGAGCTGGTCCTAAAGATTTACTAACAGTATCAAATAAATACCATGCAGCTAACACTGACGTATCTTTGTTTTGAAGTAATTCAATATAGTGGGATAAAAATATATCCAAAACATCGAACTGGTTGTAGCAATTGACTTGATTCAATAATACATCTAAATTTGTAATACACGCTTGGATTTTACCTTCAGCAATTTTCTCATTGAAACACAGTTTTGTTTTATCAATATTCTGGTATTTTTCACACTGTATTCCATCACATTCATACATATATAATATGTTTAATTCATTGCTCGTTAATTCGTACTCGTGTAAAATGTTTAATAATTTATACAAAATATTAAAAGTTATTGGAAATGGTATCAAATGCTGCATCAATAACGGTTGCAGTAGCTGCGCTGGTGTTGGAGCTGGTAAACCTTTATCAGTAACTACAATCTTTTTCAATGGCTCATCTCTCTGAGGAATTAGTTCATTTTTGAAACTCAGACTAGGTGATTGTACATTTAGGAGTAAAGAAGCTATGTAACTAACGCTTTTCGGTAAAGAATTAAAGTTATGTTTTAACACAATTCTGCATTTATTGTATCTATCCAAGAAATTGTTGTTAACCATTTGCAACGGCCGTATGTATGTATGTAAGAATATCTCTACGATCAAACATCCTATAATCAACATGTCCTGCCTTCTACTTTCAGTAACAAATTGATTGTAGACCGACGCATCTGTAGTGTACCTGGTATTTAATGATCTATTCTTTCTTTCTTTTAAAACGCTTTCCAAATGCGTATCTTGTGTGAATTTCTTTAGATAATTTTGATCATATGAAGCTAGGAACATGTGATTTGTAAACGCAGTATCATCTGCTGTATCCTTAGTTACTGCATGATTTTTGGTTTCTTGCTGCACAGGATATAGATTTAGAGTAGAGAGGTTTTCTTTATATTTTTCTTTATCTTCAGTTTTACTGAAGAAGCATTTAGCACGAAAATTATCTAAAGCTTCTAATGCTTGAATTTGAGCTACAGGATTAAATTCTTTTGGGAGGTAGATGACTCCCTTTCCAAGTTCTGATCTTTGGACTCTATAGTGCCGTGAGTGTGATGATGCTCTACTTTCGTGGACGACATTTTCAGATTCTTCAAGTCCTTTCGATTGAGAGCGTGTGCGAGTACTGCTTTTATGACGAGATCTAACACGTTGATGTGGTATATTTAATCGTGAAACATGTTGAGAAAGGCTTGTAGATTCTTCTTCTTCTTCAGATACTTCATCTGAACTTTCATTCCTATTAGATTTTTCTGTAAAAAAGAGATTTGTTATACACAACAATATTAAATAAAACTTAGTACTGATACATAAATTAAATTAAACACCGCCGTAAACATATTTTATATAAAATTTCTACACTGACTACTGGCATACTGCAGGGAAGTGCGTTGGGACCTTAATTGTATTGAATAAATACAGTGAATAATGATTGATCACATCAAAATCAACTTTGCATGTCTTTAACTAACGAGTTTCAGGTGCTACTTAAAAATTATTTAAGTAGCATCTAAAACTTAACTTAAGTAAATTAAAGATACGGCTAGGGGAGAAAGCGTAACTAAGAATATATTTATTACTGGTATCTTTAGGCGCAGTCCAATGCATTCTAGGAGGTGCAGGAGGCAATGGCTTGGAGGCCCGCGGCGGATGTGGGGCCGTCAAAAGCTGCACGGTACCTCCTCGACGTATTCTCGTGTGTCCGTCGACTAATGATAAGCACACATTTTTGGCCTTTACTGACGCTGTACCTGATAATCTGTAACAGTATTTTATATAAAACCAATATATATTAGATATATGGTAGTAAGCCTCATAATAATACATTGATCCTTCTGTAACCTTGAATATTGAGTAACCAGAAAAAAAATATCCTACAAAATAAACTTACTTGTAGCCAAATGTGATGTCTATCCAATGATGAAGGTTTTCAGACACGTAACTACTTTCTAATGCTTCCCTGTGTTTTGTTATAAAATCCTCAATGCATGTCGCCCAAGACGGTATACCCAGATCCTAGAAATCCATTCAAGTTATTGTAATGTTATTTGCCACGATAGATAAGATGTCACTTTCGTTGTGAAATGAAAATGTAAGACGGATTTCGGCGAGAAAGGCTTGAGGAGACAATTTTTTTTTGCGAGTAGTATGAAAGAGAGTATTAGTGTAAAGATGCGAAAGGGAATGCTCCGATGGTTCGGACATGTGGAAAGAATGCCGGACGTGCAACTTGTTAAGAATATATATAATGCTAAAGTTGAAGGATATAGTTACAGGGGGGGCTCACCTACCTATACCAAATCTGTCATGTATTGAAAAAAGGTGTCTCTAAGAGGCTCTCCCATAATGTTAAAACAATGGGCTTGCTACAATTGTTAGATGGGTTTCCATCTTTTATAGCAGTATTGTCTCCGCCTAATATTTACTTGTTAGTCTCTTCCTCTTTCGATTTCCCGTGAATTAGAAAGAGAGACATCAATTTATTTTTTGTATGTTATGTGTTAAAGCCAACGCACACCAGGGATTGCACGGCAGAAAACTATCACCGGCCTCCGCTGCCAACTACGCATCGCAGTCAAAAAGTTGCTTTATAAGTTGTATTGAAAATTTTAAAATCTAGGGCTAGGATTTGGTGTTACTATCGATATGTGCAGACGAAGAACAGACACATAAATGCTAATAGGATATAGTCCTGAGTTTAGATTGATAATCCGTGTAAAAAAAGATAAGAAAAGGGTTAATTCAATAATTTATTTATTATCGTAGTTAGCTCGTTTGAAAAACGTATTGCGCAAAGGGCCTTTAGGGATTGAATCAGTATCTTGTTGCCACTACATTCGTTGGGTGAAGATAAAATGCTTTGCCGTGCCATTCCCAGTATGCGGTGGCCATTATTTTTATTGTTGCTTCGCTAATAAATATCGCTGTATGCAATATATTCTATCAAAAGGCCGAAAATAAAATGCCCACTAAACTATCTGTATAGACAGCGATAGAGGTGACATCTAGTACAAAAATCAATTAGCGAAAAAGGTTATATGAAGAGTATAACGTACGGGCAAATCTTCATGTATACTCTTAAACACAGTAGGGTCTGTGTAGAACTCAGGTATGCACTCGTCAGGGGTCCACTCTTGCATGCGCTGTATTGAGGCAGGGTACTCTGCTGGCACCCAGTTGTTACGGACATACTTGCATAATACTTCTTTGGGAGTGCTAGAAAATATAATTGTATTATACATTTACATGTATTTATATATATTTTTAGCATTTGACATGTTTAGCCATATAAATCAACACAAAGTGTGAAAATGTGAAATCGAAAATAATAGGGCTGCGTAATTATTAGGTAAAAATCTTAATTGTAAAATTAAGTTTACTACGTGGTATAATACCGACCAGGTAAACTACGTACTACTACGTATTAAAATAGTTCCGACAGATGGCGCAGGCGTCACCCAAGACGTTAAGTATGATGTGTTATCGAAATTAGCAGTCATGAGTAATTGTCACGATGGCTGAATTGGCAAAGCATCTGGTATCCAGTAGATGCAGGTTCAAATCCTATTCGTGACTGTTATTATCGATTTGACATTTTCACACTTTGTGTTGATTTATAATTTTATTTTTAATATAAATAGTCGTTTAGTTTCCGTAGGAACTGAAGCACAAACCACTTATTTTGCACTGCTAGTATACACCTCGTACGCCTCGTTCGATCCTACGCGTACCGTATCCAACATTACCTAAATCGTCAAAACATCTTTTGGGCGCGCTTGTTTTCTACTACAGCGATCATCGGTGAGAGTACGTACATTATTTTCATTATATTAGTATTATCCCCTAAGATCCATTAGGGCATATTATATAGTCCTCGGATACAGGAAAACCATTACCGCAAACCAGAACTGGTAATCATAGCCCATTATTAGACCTCTTTTAGAAATAGTAGTGTTAAGCCACACCATTCCAAACAAACCCTGTTTGTTGACTTGAGCTGGTGATTGAATTTAGATGCGATTTTTTCTTGTCTTGCAATAAATGATCTAGTGATAGTAAAGTGATTGCAGATATGAATGAGAGCTTTGGTTCGAACTCTAGGTCGAGCCAGAAAGCAGTTATTGGGTATTTTCGTCCAAAAATGCTCAATAGCAGCTCGGGTTGGAAATTGGTGGTGATGGCCGATGGTAGCCTGATCTCTCTCCAGTCATGTCAGAATACCGTCCTATCGGACTAGGAGAGTAAGGGAACGGTAAATGCATGCTATTTGGGCATACACTAATGCACTATTACCTGTGTGACCGGTCATGAAGCACGTCAGTGTGTTTTGCCTGTAGCAGAAGATAGCCGTTTATTCTTTTATTTCATATCTCAGAAAAGAAATGGTGCGCAGCGGCTTGACAATACTCTCGGTATAGTTGAGTCCATGAGCGACGGTTACCACTCACTATACACATGTAGTAGTGGTAGGGCCGTGGCTCGTCTACCATCATTATCAATAAAAAAAGTGATCGTAATCGGATTGAAGATTTTTATTAGTTTATTCTACTGTCCTTGAATTGCACTGGGGTAACAAATAAATAAATAAATACTACGATAAAAACTGTATTGATCGACCATGACATGCATTCTTAGACTCATATATAATAATTTAATCAACCCGTGACGATAAACGTTGTGATACGAAGCACTTAACAAGGTCGTGGTATGTACAATAACTTCGCCTTAATAAGCGGGCGTATGAATATTGTCACGCATCAAAACAGAATTGGAATCAATTAAAAAAATATATATGGAAAATATATTTAAGATAAATAATCACTTTACAGAGCACGAGTTACAACTAAATGGGAGGTGGAAATTGGGAGTTGACAAGTAGATTTATACGATAGCTTAGCTGTCTAAAGCAGTCCGCGGATTGCAAAAGACGCGACTTGGAATTCGGCTAGTAGAAAAAAATTTCTTTTGCCACTTTCACAAAAATTTGTTATAGCAAAATAGCTAAGAATGTCAAATGCATATGAATACATAAAAATTAAAAAAAACTATTGTTTTACATATATTAATATTATTATAATTAATACCTATGAAATTCAATCACAAAGTACATAGACATAGCATCACGCCTATATTCCCCGAAGGGGTAGGCAGAGGTGTATTACACACCTACGACTCGCAAGCTATGTTTAAGTCCCACGTAATAGGGGGCGAGCCTATTGACGCCTACCGGGCACATTTCCAAACTCCGGGCTACTGCTGAGAATTTTTCTTTTTAGGAAAATGTTCAATAACATTGCCCGACCCGGTGATCGAACCCGAGACCTCATGATTAGCAGTCGCATACACTACCGCTACACCACTGAGGCAGTTAGTAAGTACATAGAAGAGACAATATAACGAACTATCCAGTAAACATATTTGGAAAGGAATTTCAATCATAAAATACTATCACAGATCGGAATATTTATAGCTACTACTACTAATTAGTTCTTCCGTATTGTCCGAGCGTCATCATCCTTGACGTCGGCTCGGAAAATGCGGAAGCTCGGTCTAAATTCGGAAAAAACAAGCTTATAATGTAGTTTCAAATAGAAAAGGTCTATCTTACCGTCTAGCGAGATACACATAGCATGTGATATCGGAGAGCGCATCGGAGACATGATGCGGTATCTGGTCGTTGCCGCTGCTGACGTCATACGTCATGTCCAACTGTCTATCACCTTTGTTCAACCGGTACTTTGACTTGGTTAGATCACGCCAGTTTCTACCTAAAAAAGGCATAGTAGCCATTATTAATGATGTTGCGAGCAGGCAGCAGTTTATGTAGTGACTGACTTATAACAAATAGTGAATCCACCCCATTTCACATAGCCCTCGCCAAAGGAAGTCGGTATCTAAGCCACTCCGCCATCTCTGCAGTAAATTGAGTTGACAGTACCTACACTACCTACCATCATGGGATATGGAAAAGTTTAAACCAAGCCCTATGTCAATTTTATCTAGTCAGTGTGATACCTTACTACAATAAGGACTTATAATTGAAGTACAAATTATTTTAAACACAAAGTGGAAAATGTGAAATCGAAAATAACAGTCACGAGCAGGATTTGAACCTGCATCTCCTGGATACCGTCCAGATGCTTTGCCAATTCAGCTATCGTGACAACTGCTCTCGACTGCTAATTTTGAGAACACATTCATACTTAACGTCCTGAGTGACAAATTATTTGTGAATGTGGAAAAAGAGTAAAGTTCTCTTTTTCCAACGGCCGTACCCAATCCACATCACATTTATCCTTATGACGGTCACGGTCCGTGCGATAGTTTAGCGGCTTAGAGCACTTTCCCGGATTGGAAGGGACGCAGGTTCGAATCCCGCTCGTACTAAAGTTCTCTTTTTCCAATTTTACAAATAATAATTTGCACTTTGAAGTAGCTGAGCATGTCAAGCACTAAAATCAGATCAAAATGACTTTTAATTGGTTTAACAAAAAGCAAGAGAAGTTTTATAAAACTAGATTCTGCTCGCAACTTCGTCTGAGTGCACTTAATTTATAATCGGGTCAGTATAAACATAAATACGTCTTACTGCGACATACACATCATTCATATACAAAAAATAAAAAACCAATAAAACAGCATCACGTCTGTATCTCCGAAGGGGTAAGCAGAGGTGTTTAAACCCATGGTTCGCCAACTATGTTTCAGTCCCACGAAATAGAGGGAGCCCGAGCCTATTGTCGTCTACCGGGCACATTTCCAAGCTCCGGGCTGCTACTGAGAATTTTTCTTTTTACGAAAAAGCTCAATAGCACCGCCCGACCCGGGGATCGAACCTGAAACCTCATGATCAGCAGTCACTCATACTACTGCTGCACCACCGAGGCAGTTACACATTAATCATATCTCTTGCAAAATATCTATCATACAGGAACCAACCATTTTTCTTTTTTGTTTGGATATCTTTTCTACACTCCGGACTATATGTACCTATGCAGAATTTCAGTATGATTGATTACTATTCGCGCCGAATCTATGTGGTTCTTACAGTATCCTATTTTTGTATATTTTTTTCTTTATAAATTGGCTACTATACTATGTGCATATGAATCGGACTATTGTTGGAAGCACGAGTATAAAAAATTTTCCTTGGCCGGTAACGTCCGGTCACGCGAGTACCAATATCTGTGTATCTGTAATATGAAGAATTTTACGCGTCCCTGCTCTCAGAGCAAGGGGAGATACAGTAGGCCGAGCACACTAGTCGCGTCTACAATTATGGCAAAACAAGCGAGTGTTTCAAATAAAATCACATTTAAATTTATGATATTAGTAGGCATGATTTCGCCAAGGGCTTCTGAAAACAGAACCTTAATAAAAACCATAAAAAGACGTATTTTAGATAGCGTATCATTTTACTAGACTCCCGACACGTAGATAAATATGGCTGTGTTTAAGTATTTTGTTTTTGTGTCGATCACAATAATTCACATTCTGTCCAAGCTAAAAGTACATTATGTATTTATTTTTATGGATTGTACAGTACGGAAAGAGAAAGAAATTGCGGAAAAATTACGCCCCACAGTTGATAAATTTGATAGTAAGGAAATAGTCTCACTTGTCGCCAGACCAGAAGGCATATGGATCATCATCTTCCCCGTCTTATGCAGACGTGAAGCACGTATTTTTAACTACTATTTTATTCTCTAAATCCACATTGCAAAATTCTGATAAAAAATGAGCCACCACGGGACGTTACGCAGATGTGAAAAGTCTATAGTTTCTGAAGGAGCATACTTTGAAGGTGATAAAATAAATTTGGATAAATAACAAAAATTGTGTGTGTTATTGATCTTTTCCCGGTACTTTCTTGACAGAGTAATAAAAAACAAGGTGTTATCACACATATACCACCATAGTTTTTACTCAGTGCAACCAGAATATTTTACCTCTAGGACATTTTCAAATGTTGGCAAAAAAATAATCTTCATTGTATAATGTAGGTACTATTATAAAACTGTAACAGAGCTGCATCTGTACATTAAAGATATGTGTATATTTGAAAAAAAATAACTGTAGAAGTGAGCTCAAAACCATATTAATAAGAACTTTTGTCATCATGCCAAAACTACTGAACCAATTTTGATATATGTAGAACTTTTTGTATAGCTCTTAATTAGATTTAAAAACTAGTTTTCATTTTATCATACTTTCAGAATTTGAGATATCACAAAAGAGCCGCAATCAGAAGCTAGTTTATTATACAATTAAATATATTTAATTATAGGAACTTACCACATCGAGAAGAAAAATCAGTAACCCATGGCACCATAAAATGTGCTTGAGGATCATTATTACTTCTGCCAGCCAACATATTCAAGTGCATGAGATAATCCAGATTAGATATCCTGCCTCTCACCCACAAAATACAAAGCTTCTCTAACTCCACTGCAGTTTTCCTACAGCACCGCTCCTCTCCTCTCTTTCCTTGAGGGCTAACCATAGAAACCTTAGTTCTACTTTGCTCAAAAACCAATGAGGCATCCACACACTGAATATTATTTGTTATCAGTGGTAACACTTGCAACCATAGATTCTCAGATAAATAAATATCCTGTAGTGTGAGCATACCTATACACAACCCTCTATCGCTCATAGCCTTCGAAATATTCAATAGCTGGTACACAATAAACAATCCTCGGCCATAGTTCATGTCTATTAAATTTGGACTGAAATTTAGACAATCTAATAGTGTGTTTTCATAGTGACCCCTGTATATTATGTATAAATTATTATCTGTTTCTAAAGTGAACAGTGCGGCTAATAAGTTTCCATGAGTTTCATAAATTTTTAGAAGATTTTTATTAGGAGTTACTTCTATGTGTTTAGCTGTACCGTCATTCTTGACTTTAACATTATTACACCCATACAAACGAAGCACTACTTCAGACAGTAACTGATCATACTCAAGGAGATTCACAATTGTACTTTCCTTACAACTATCATTGTTTTGACAATATTTCTTATAAGATTCTTTCCAAAGGCTTCTTTGGTTACTTTGTGATACATACTGAAGGAGCTGTGCAAATGTGAGGGGCGTATCACTACTGTTTTCATTAAGTTTGTAACGAGGGAGTGGAAGAACTTTTGACGCTTTCTTATTAATCACCTACAACATAACAAACATGATTAGTCGATAATAAAAAGAACAGAATATAATTCTAATAAAGCGTCTACGTACCCTTACAAATATCTTTTGCCAGGGATATGGTACACTTTCTCCAGGTTGCAAGGTAATATCAACATCATTCAAAGAGTTATCAACTTCAACATGTTTTAACAATTTTTTTAGCCAGCTTGTGTGGACGACAACAGTATATAAATCAAGCGAGGCAGAAGGAAATATATTTTTAATATTTACACCTAAATCTTTAACTATATTATCCATGTCCAAAATATTAAATATTGTATTGTTTTGTTTTGTTGTGTCGCGTTAACAAAACTACAGTCATTTTCATTATCTTCTTGTTTGACATTTTCTGTAGGTAGCACTTCTAACGTCTATTTTATTTATGACTTTGACATTTGCTTTTTTTTTCAAAAGCACATGCAAAGGACATTAGAACATACTACTACCTCATCTATATTCTATATCCTATTTTTATGCTTGAGTCAAAATGTAAACAAAAGGAAAAATGTTTTTGCAGGTGCCGTTGGGGCACATTTGCTTCGGCAGATACCTCCACATAGTCGCAAGGATGGAGGTGACTCCATGCTGTCACCATTGCGGCTGCGACGAAGACACAGCGTGGCACATGCTCGACCCGTGCCCGGCTTGAGCCAAGCAGCGCCGTGAACTCGTCGCGGCTATAGGTGGGGACCTCTTATTGACGAGCGTTGTCAGAGCGATGCTCTTTAGTAATAGGAATTTGGCCGCGGTCCTTACCTTACGCGAGGATGGTACCACGCAAATGGAAGCACCGGAGAGGGCCAGGGAGGATGATCCCTCCGCTGACCCGAACCGCCGACAGTCACTGTCTCTCTGTCACTCTCTTCATTAGCGAGCAGAATGCCAAGTTCAATTAGCTATTTTAACCAAGTTCAGAGTAAAATTGAGGATATTACTCCCGTGTCGAAAAACAGCTGGAGGTTTGTGAGGACTTTCAACGGTGTTTGTATCATCTGTACGCGACGATTTACAACTTTACTACCAAGCTTAAATTGATAATATATCTACGGCAATAAGTAATTATGAGAGCTTATGAGCCGTGTGGGGCTGGCTTTAGAATTGCCCCACCCCTCTCCACCCATGGGAGTCGTAAGAGCCGACTGAGGGAATACCGGGGTAGTGGGCAGCAGCACTCCTTCGAGTATTATCAACATCCACTGCGATCGCCAACCCGCCTGCCAAGCGTGGCGATTACGGCACTATCCCCCATTCTTGGGGAGGCCTATGACAATGTTCTCTTGATAATTTTGCTAAATTTATGTGGTGGGGTCGGAGCGTTTTTGATTGACGGTTAACCTGACAAATGTCAAGCAATTGAAGCTGTAGTTCCCGAATGTTGTGCAAACTTGATACTAAAGGGCGAGTCACACAGACAAAGAGCATATAACACTACGTTTACATACAGAGGCGGGAGCCGCTGGAAAGCGATCGCGATCCGGGACAGGATTTTTTTGTAATATTCGAATTTGTATGCAACCTGTCACATAGCAACGGGCGCGTTGATCGCAATCGCATTCCCGCGGGTCTCGCCTGTGTGACGAGATATTAAGTTGATACCTCTTCATTACCGCCAATTATATTTAATGGGATTGTCAATCTATGGTCACACCCTACAGCAAAACCCTAAAGGGCGGGTCACACAGAGGCAGGAGCCGCGGGAAAGGGATCGCGATCCGGGACGGGATTTTTTTGTAATAAAAATTAATTTGTAATTAAAAATCTCGTCCCGGATCGCGATCGCTCGCGAACCGTCAATGACCAATGACTCGGCTTGCACGTCGATTGCAGGCTTAGATTGTAGGTATCATAAATTGGCGTTCACAAAGGTAGTAGGTAGGTACGTATAACCAGAAAGGCGTTCACAAGTCTCAATGTCAGCTGAAAGGTTACTAGAACTTTAACTACGAATAACCTTATGAGCCATGTGGGGCCGGCTTTAGAATTGACCCACCCCTCTCCACCCATGGGAGTCGTAAGAGCCAACTGAGGGAATACCAGGGGAGTAGGCAGCAGCACTCCTTCGAGTATTAACAACATCCACTGCGAACGCCAACCCGCCTGCCAAGCGTGGCGATTACGGCATTATCCCCCATGCCGGGACCGCTCGTTGTGGCGTTCTCTTGGGGAGGCCTATATCCAGCAGTGGATGTTGAAAGGCTGATGGATGAGTCATTCTAAGGAATGCAAGCAACTATGTATATCAACTGCCTAGTTAAAGCACAATATGGTGAAATTAGAGGAGAGTGCCACATTTGGACTTAGTTATTGTAGGTATGCAATGCAATATCCACTATAGTATCTACTACAGGTACATATAAATTTCTGAGCTCTTTTTTCTCTCAAATTTTATAGGTAATTTACTAAGAATTTTGACCGAGCTGATTAACCGGATTAAACACAAAAAAATAGCAAACAATTCTCAGGAAAACAAAGCAACTACAATTTGACAGTGGCCATCGCGAATTGCGATAGCGCCATCTGCGCTCAGGTTTGCCCGTGGATCCCATTATGTACACTGAACACATTAAACTATGATTTATGACATATACACTAAGTTAATTAACAAGAAATGAAAATTTTGAGCAATAATTAGACCAAAATTATAAAATTGAAAAAATCTCACTAATGTGTGACAGCTCTCTTTTACGTCCTTCCTAATGGAAACTTAATCTAATGAATGAATCAAAAGACAAATATGTCAGTTAAAGTAAATTTTATTGTAAACATACATCTTTTAAAGTCCACTTTAATTAAACATTATTTTGATATTTTAATCGTACCACAAGGATGATGTGTTTATGTTTTATATAACATTATACACAATTTAAAAATATATATAATTATATGTATTAAAGTTATGTAGTCTTATTGTGCCATTTTATAGCATAGATAATTAATTGGTCCCTTACTTATTCTAAAAATATTTCATTATTGAATGTATATAAAATTAGCTCTTAACAACAATAGATAACAATTCTTAACAACAGATATCGATAGAGAAAGCCGATCTTTTGGGCCAACTCTTTGCCTCAAACTCGACTTTGGACGCCGGAGTGGCCACACCACCCACCATCCCTCGGTGTGAAAGCTCCATGCCTCAAATCCGCATTACGCAACGTGCGGTCAGGCGGGAGCTGCTGCTACTGGACGTCCATAAGTCGAGTGGGCCGGATGGCATCCCTGCGGTGGTTCTTCGAACGCGCGCCCCTGAGTTCACCCCCGTCCTTACGCACCTGTTCCGCCTTTCATACAGTACCGGCAGGATTCCTACTTCGTGGAAGGTAGCCCATATTCACCCTATTCCCAAAAGGGGTGATCGGTCTGACCCGTCGAATTACAGGCCAATCGGGATAACATTCCTGCTCTCCAGGGTTCTGGAGAGAGTCATCAACCGCCGACTTCTGCAGTACCTTGAGGATCACCAGCTGATCAGTGATCTCCCATACGGCTTTCGTCAAGGTTGATCAGCTGTTGATCTTCTCGTGTACCTCACTCATCGCTGGGCAGAGGCCTTGGAGGGTGGGGGTGAAGCTTTGGCGTTCAGCCTGGACATCGCGAAAGCATTCGACAGGGTCTGGCATAGGGCCCTTCTATTGAAGCTACCATCGTATGGAATCCCCGAGGGGCTCTGCAAATGGATCGCTGGCTTCCTCCATGGTCGCAGCATCAAAGTCGTTGTAGACGGATGCTGCTCTGATACCATGGAGATTAATGCTGGCGTTCCTCATGGCTCGGTGCTCTCCCCAACGCTGTTCATCCTGCATATCAATGACTTACTCTCAATAGAGTATGCATTGCTATGCGGATGACAATACGGGTGATGCGCGATATACTGGCCATCAGAAAGTCTCTCGAAACATGCTGGAGGAGAGGCGGATCCAACTTGTGTCTGAAGTCGAGCGCTCTCTAGGGCGGGCCTCGGAATGGGCAGAAAAGAACTTGGTTCAATTCAACCCTACGAAGACACAGGTTTGCGCGTTCACTGCAAAGAAGGACGCATTTGTCGTGACGCTCCAGTTCCAAGGGGTAACTCTCCCGGTCTCCGAGAGTATTGGGATCCTTGGCATCGACATATCTAGTAAAGTGCAGTTCGGGAGTCATTTGGAGGACAAAGCCAAATTGGCGAGCAAGAAACTGGGCGTCCTGAACAGAGCCAAGCGGTACTTCACACCGAGGCAGCGACTTGTGCTGTATAAAGCACAAGTCCGCCCTCAGGTGGAGTACTGTTCACATCTCTCGGCAGGAGCACCAAAATACCAGCTCGACCCACTTGACTCCCTGCAAAGACGCGCTATTCGAATTATTGATGATCCCAATCTCACGGATGAGCTGGAGTCGTTGGGGCGGCGGAGGGACTTTGGGGCTCTCTGTGTGCTCTATCGACTCTTCAACGGGGAGTGCTCTGAGGAACTGTTTGAGGTGGTACCAACATCGCCGTTTTACCACCGGACCACGAGACGCCGTACTAGGGTTCATCCATACCACCTGGAAACGATCTCGTCCAAGACGGTTCGTTTTCAGCGTTCTTTTCTACCACGTACGTTTAAGATCTGGAATGAACTTCGTGCTGCGGTGTTTCCCCAGCGTTACGACTTGTCCCTCTTTAAACGAGGTTTGAGAAGAGTACTTTACTCACGGTAGGCGGCGATTTGGCTGTGCCCCTGGTGTTGCCATAGTCCATGGGCGGCGGTTACTACTTACTATCAGGTAGGCCGTTTACTCGTCTGCCACCGTTGGCAATAAAAAAAAAAATATGGTATCTGGCTGGAATAACTAATAATAGTATAATATGGCAACATCTTCAATAAGTCTGCCAAATAATTATAATATATCAATCCTTTTTTCCTGATACCCTCTTCGTATAGCATTCCCATAAAGTATTCTTGTAGAGAACAGCTTGTGATTCAGGACTTTTGGCAGCGACAATTCCTCTTCCCACAACAATGATGTCAGCACCATTTTCCAAAATTACTTTTTCTGGTGTATTGTAGACTTGACCAAGGCTATCTTTGGAACTTTCCAGCTGTACTCCTGGGGTTAGCTGTATAAGCCCAGGGTTATTAAAGGTGTCTCTATTCTGACATACAAAGCCAGTAAGTAAATCTGGGAATTTACTTGCCATAGAAACTGTAGATTCTCTGTACTCTGGAGTAATTAGATTACCCTGTATAAAAAAGTTGACATATTAGATAGATATAAATTTATTTATTCTATTAAGGAACTAGCATTCTATTTTTGCTGAAGGATGCAGTCGCTTCTCCTTAATTAAGTGTATGTAGATTAAGTAATCTTTCAAATTTTGTGGCCTAGTTACTTAAAAGAAGTACTTATTTATATTACCCAGAGCACTTAATGCATTAAAATGAAACATTTATATTTGAACTTACCTCACAACTCATTTCAGCCAGTAGAAACACCCCACTTGATGCATTTAAAGCTTTTAAAAGTCCCTCACCAGGTAGAGAATGTGCTGTAACACAATCAGCCCACTCTCCTATTCGATGCACTCCCTTCATATACTGTAAAGACACTGTATGCCCAATATCAGCATACTTTCTGTCTTCCAAAATCAAAAAGTTGAATTTTTGGGCAAGTCCTTTGATTCTGGTTACAAAATCTTCATTAAAGTCCTCAATTATATCAGCATGAGTTTTTAATAAACAAATATGTTCACCCACTTTCTCTACCAGGTTCAATATACTGTCTGTAGAAGTCATATCTACTGACAAACAAAGATTTGTTTTCTTCATGGCCATTATGTTGAACAATTGCTTTGCTAGAGGGTTTTTGACCAATTCTGCTCTCTGTTCAAAAGATAAAGAGGCTCTATCCACAGGTTTCTCTAAAATTAAAAAAGATAGCATTATAAACAAACATGACATATTTTTGATATATATTTTAGCACTTGACATGCTCAGCTACTCTTAAAGTACAAATTATAATTTGTGAATAAGGAAAACGAGTATATTAGTACAGGCGGGAATCGAACCTGCGTCCCTTCCTATCCGGGGAAGTGCTCTAATCCATTGAGCTACACTACTATCTTTTAGACATACCCAATCTCCTTATCACATTTGTCTTAACGACCAACTCCCTCTATCGGAACACTTTTACATACATTAATCCAATACAGTAAGTTTAATTTTGCAATTAAAATTCATACTATTTGATGGCGTGAATTTAAGGAGATTGGGTATGTCTAAAAGATAGTGCTGTAGCTCAGTGGATTAGAGCACTTCCCCGGATAGGAAGGGACGCAGGTTCGATTCCCGCCTGTACTAAAATACTCTTTTTCCTTATTCACAAATTATAATTTGTACTTTAAGATTAGCTGAGCATGTCAAGTGCTAAAATATATATGAAAAACGTTTAAAAAATCACGCCATCAAATAGTATGAATTTTAATTGCAAAATTAAACTTACTATATTGGATTAATGCATGTAAATGCGTTCTGATAGAAGGCGTTGGTCGTTAAGACAAATGTGATAAGGAGATTGGGTATTTCTAAAAGATAGTACTGTAGCTGAGTGGATTAGAGCACTTCCCCGGATAGGAAGGGACGCTGGTTTGATTCCCGCATGTACTAAAATACTCTTTTTCCTAATTAACAAATTATAATTTGTACTTTAAACATGACATAGCTTAAACACAAAGTGAAAAATGTGAAATCGAAAATAACAGTCAGGAGCAGGATTTGAACCTGCATCTTCTGGATACCGTCCAGATGCTTTACCAATTCAGCCATCCTGACAATTGCTCCTGACTGCTAATTTCGATAACACATCATACTTAACGTCTTTGGGTGACGCCTTCGCCATCTGTCGGACGTATTTTCATACATTATAACGACCAGGTAAACTTAATTTTACAATTAAGATTTTACCTAATAATGACGCAAACCCTTTAAATATTTAGATATTTTTATATATATTTTTAGCATTTGACATGCTTAGCACTATACATTAAACACAAAGTGAAAAATGTGAAATCGAAAATAACAGTCAGGAGCAGGATTTGAACCTGCATCTTCTGGATACCGTCCAGATGCTTTACCAATTCAGCCATCCTGACAATTGCTCCTGACTGCTAATTTCGATAACACATCATACTTAACGTCTTTGGGTGACGCCTTCGCCATCTGTCGGACGTATTTTCATACATTATACATTATACCGGTTTTTTTGCTCGGTCGACTTGTGACTTAGCGCACTGTTGTCAAAGTTTTTTGGTGTTTTTAATTCGAATATCATGTTATTGGCGTCATAAGTGGCGTCATAGTTTGTATAGCAGTTCTACCTACGTGAGTGTTTATTACTAATTACTAACTAAGTGTTTATTTATCGTATTTGAATATGAATGATATGGAGGTTATCCCTCCAGACCCCCCTCCTCCTGATCCACCCGATCGTGGTCGCAGTGATACCCCATCCACATCCCTAAAGCGACGTGCTGGTATGTCTGAGACTCCAGTAACAAACAAAAAAACCATCACTAATACTGAAGTAGCCTCAGCTTCAATACAAACAATCTACACATCGCCAGCTTATACAATCGGTATCACAGCATATTCTGCTAATGACAAAGGGCCATATATTGTTCACGTGTCTAAGGCAATAACTGATCCATCATCAAATCCTTTATTAAAACCTATTAAATTCGGCCAATTCCTTAGTAAAAACAAAGTGCAAAACATCTGTCCAGATGGCATCAAAACCATTGGGCGTAACAGGGTGGCAGTGTTTTTTAAGACAGCACAGGATGCTAATAAATTTGTAACTGATCCCATTCTAAGTGCTGGCAACTACAATGCTATTATTCCAACATTTAATATAAGTAAACACGGTGTTGTCAGAGATGTTCCCTTAGACCTATCAATGGAGGAGTTTGCTTTGTCATTGTCTTTCCCTTCAGGTAACAGTGAAATATTAAAAGCTAGGAGACTCAATAGGAAAACCTTTACAGATGGACAAATTAACTGGATACCTACACAGACTGTAGTACTGACTTTCCGAGGCCAAGTACTCCCATCTGCTGTCTACTCCTTCTATACCTCACTCCCAGTCGAACCTTACCTCTTTCCCACTATCCAATGCAACAATTGTTGCCGTTTTGGACATGTTAAAGCCCAGTGTCACTCTAAACCTAGATGCTTTAAATGTACCCAACCACATTCAGGTGACACTTGTGACTTGGAAGAATCCAAGTCCACCTGTATACTCTGCTCTGGAACCCATTTTGCCACAAATAAAAGTTGCCCAGAACATGAGCGACAGCATTCAATCAAATCTGTGATGTCCCAACACAGCATTTCTTACCAGGATGCTAGCTCAAAAATCCCAAAACCCAGCCGTCTATACTCTGATGTGGTTTCCCATACATCCCAGCAATCCCAGCCATCTGTATCTAATTCTTTTCCCACAACTTCATATAAAAAAACGACTTATACTCTCCCTAAGCCCAGAGCCCCTCTAGGCAAGTCTTATGATAGGGCTGCCCATCAGTCCCTCATATATGAAGAGCCTTCATCCCTCCCTAATGGCTATGCATTATCATCACAAAATAATTCTACCGATGATCCCCAGGACAACCTACTTGACATCTTAATTACAATGCTTATCACCCTAATATCACAAAATAATATAAAATTACCGTCCAACGTTGCTGCTAAACTTACAAAATTTTACTCCTTAACTGGTTTAAATGGACCAAGTAATTCTGCAGTGGAACTGTAAGAGTCTTCGTCCAAGAAAACATGAACTAATAAATTTAATTAATAACTTCCATCCATCAGTTGTGGCCCTCTCGGAGACATGGCTTGTTCCGGGTTCTCATTTTAGGATCCCTGGATATTTATGCCTCCGTGAGGATCGCTTTGATGGGTATGCTGGATGTGCCTTGTTACTAAAACAATCTCTCCCTTTTACACAAATTAGCCTTCCACCCCATCCATCTGAAATCAATATTGTAGCTATTAGAGCCTTAAATATCTCCTTTGTGTCTATTTACATTCCCCACCCTAATTCCAGACTTATTGCTGATATTCTTGTGCTTATCTCATCTATTCCACCACCTATTATTTTTATGGGAGACCTAAACGCCCATCACACTGCTTGGGGCTCTCATCATAGTGACTCATTTGGATATCTGTTGTTAGATATATTTGATGAAAGTGACTTATGTATACTGAATGATGGTTCTCCCACTCGGAGAGTTCTACCCTCCCAGAATGTAAATAGTGCCGTTGACCTTAGTATATGCTCCTCTGCTTTGTTGCCACGTTTAAGCTGGGACATCATGCGGCTCACTTATGGTAGTGATCATTACCCAATTATAATAACATTACCGAACAGGGTATACCCTAGTCCTAGTTCTAATTCTCGTTTAAGATTCAGATTATCAAATGTGGACTGGTCTTCTTATTCTAAAACTCTTGACACAAAAATCGACTCCCTTTCTACTCCTAATCCCCTTAATTTAAATGAGACCTATTCTTCTTTCCAAGATAGTGTCATTTCATCTGCCAAATTACACATCCCCATCAAAAAGAACAGCCAGTATTACTCTTCTCCTCCCTGGTGGGACAGTGAATGTACAGCATTAGTCAGAGAGAGGGACCAATGCGAGCTAACTTACAATTCATGTATGTCTAATGAAAATTTAATATCTTTTCAACGTGTGTCTGCCAAAGTACGTAAAACTTTTCGTTCTAAAAAAAGATTAAGTTGGCGTACATTCTGTGAGAACCTCGCGCCTAAGACCCCTGCTTCGGTTGTCTGGAAGCAAATAAAGCGTTTTAGAGGTTCATTCAGAGAAGACAGTCGAACTGCCAATGATCCATCATCATGGATTGACTCGTTTGGTGACAAGCTATGTCCCCCCTATGCTCCCACTTATGACTCACTCCCCTCCTCTCCTTTTTATATTCCTTCAAATGACCATCTTTCCTCTAAATTCACTTTATCGGAATTAAAATTAGTATTAGATGGATTAAAAGACTCTTCCCCAGGATTAGATAATATTGTTTACTCCTTCCTCATAAAATCCTCAGAAAAAGTACAACTGTACTATTTAGATATAATTAACTGCTGCTTTGATTATGGTATAATTCCAGAACAGTGGAAGGCCCAACTGGTTATTCCCATACTTAAACCTGGAAGGGATCCTTCTGATCCCAATAGCTATCGACCAATAGCCTTAGCCTCTGTTCTCCTAAAGATAACTGAACATTTAATTAAAAATCGAATCGAATGGCTAGTAGAGAGTCGTGGTTTACTGGCTTGCTCTCAATATGGATTCCGTAAAGGTTATAGTACTCTAGACAGTCTTAGCATCTTAACAACTGATATACGTTCATCCTTCTTTAAAAAGGAGTTCCTTGTGGGTGTCTTTCTGGACATAACAGCAGCTTACGACAATGTATTGCTTCCGGTACTCAGGAACAAGCTAGTTCAGCTGAATATTCCAGAGAAGCTCATTAGATTTTGCATGCAGTTA
This sequence comes from Leucoma salicis, assembly GCA_948253155.1. Lineage (NCBI taxonomy): Eukaryota > Metazoa > Arthropoda > Insecta > Lepidoptera > Erebidae > Leucoma > Leucoma salicis. The sequence continues at coordinate 5,885,921 of OX411812.1, forward strand.
TTATTAGAACGTTCACTCTTAATCCATAATGATCACATGACCCCTAGAACTGTTTGGAAAGGATTACCTCAGGGATCGGTCTTGAGCCCCTTGTTATATAACCTGTACACACACGATTTGGAGCAATCTATAAATTCCCACTGTCAAATCCTACAGTATGCCGATGACCTTGCCCTCTACACTCAATGTCAGTCAATAGAATCAGCTACTAACTCCCTTTCTTCTTCTCTAAACTCACTTAATAGGTACCTACATAATCACGGGCTGTATATTTCTGGCAATAAAAGTAAAGTTGTAATATTTACTAAAAAGTATCGCGTTCCTAACATTGCATTGGAAGTAGACGGCGAATTAATCCCCCAAGATACGAAAGCTAAATTCCTGGGTATGTGGCTAGACTCTAGACTATCAGGAGCTACACACATGGAGTACATATCTCAGAAATGTGAAAAAAATATTAACGTGCTTCGATGCTTAGCTGGAGTCTGGTGGGGATCTCACCCTTTCTATTTAAAGATGCTTTATAATGCCATTATCCGCAGCCATTTAGACTATGGAACTTTTGTTTTGGACCCTATTACAAAATACTCTTCTGGTAAAATTGAGAAAATACAATCGAAAAGCCTTCGCATTACTTTGGGTGCCATGAAATCTTCTCCAACTAATGCTGTTCAAGTTGAATGTGTTGATCCCCCACTATATTTGCGTAGGCAATACCTATCAGACAGATTCCTATTTAAAGTTATCCAAAATGCTAACCATCCCCTTATAAATAAATTAAGACTCCTCTTCGATCTAGTTGGTGCTCGTGACCCCTCATACTCTGGAAATCTTCCTCCTCTTCTTTTCAGTTATCTAAAATTCTATCGCCTCCCTCATCCAGTAAAACACAGTCTAACCCACCCATTATTTTCTATTTCATTTGAGGCTTTGCTGTTCAAACCTAAGGTTAATCTAGATTTTGGAGTCCATAAAAATGATCCTGGAGCATCTAATGAATTTTGTAGACGGATGGCCACCGACTATGAAGGCTATGTAGCTTTGTTCACTGACGCATCTAAATTAAACCCACACAGTACAGTAGGCTGTTCTGTGTGGATACCATCTACTAAAATTATTTTAAGTTACAAATTGCCTTATATTGCATCAGTTTATACGGGAGAATCTATTGCGATCTTGGAAGCCATTTTATTTATTAAATCCCACAATATCCCTAAAGCCATTATATTATCTGACTCAAAAAGTTCCCTTCAGTCCATAAAGACTAATCCTTTCAAATCAAAATCCAACTTTCTTCCTATATTGAAAATTAGGGAAGCTTTACTCCTATGTCACCAGCAGGGCTTACAAGTTGTTTTAGCGTGGATACCAGGTCATTCTGGTATCCCTGGTAACGAAACTGCGGACTCGTGTGCTAAACTAGCAGCTACTACTGGGTCTCTGGACCACCATTTTATTTATTCATACGACCTCTGTTCCTACGCTAAACCCCTTCTCGTTAACACCTGGACTAAGGAATGGGACAAATCACGAAAAGTTAAGGGTAGATACTATGGACTTATCCAACCCACGATACCTGTCCGACCCTGGTTTTATAAATACAAAAACTTTGACAGAGCAACCACTTCCACAATCTGCCGTCTCCGATTGGGTCATGTTTGCACGCCTGTTCACCTGCAAAAACTGAGGATTAGGGACAACTCCATATGTGAATGCGGCCTGGATGAAGGATCGGTCGATCATATACTTTTTAATTGCCCAATACAAACCACCTCTTTATATGATGCTCTCCCCCAGGATATCCCTCGTCCTACCTCTACTCAATTAATTTTATCACTTATATTTACCCCATTTACAAAGATCCTATCGAAATACATTAACAATACTAAAATTAAACTATAAGTATGGTATAAATGTTATTTAGTTTATATAATATAAATATTTATTTATATGTACATTAAATGTTTGTGTTGTCTTTCTAGGAATAGACTAGCGCTACTCAAACTATTTCTTCGATAAATTGCATAAGTACAGTACCCACCAATTAATAAAGACATACATTGTGGTAATGAAACTGTCATATGACCGTGAAAGTTGATCCATTACTCCACCGATCAACGAGGCACAGGACGAAGGCCAATATTTACTGGTCATTTTCCATCATACCGCAAGCCACAACTCTGAAGACTTCTGCAAGAAATTCACCAAGACTTTGGCGAAATTGTGACCGTGGGTCGCAGAAGCCATCAAAAAAGAAATTGAATTGAATTACATTATACCGACATTTGTGTTTAATGTATAGTGCTAAGCATGTCAAATGCTAAAAATATATATAAAAATATCTAAATATTTAAAGGGTTTGCGTCATTATTAGGTAAAATCTTAATTGTAAAATTAAGTTTACCTGGTCGGTATAATGTATGAAAATACGTCCGACAGATGGCGAAGGCGTCACCCAAAGACGTTAAGTATGATGTGTTATCGAAATTAGCAGTCAGGAGCAATTGTCAGGATGGCTGAATTGGTAAAGCATCTGGACGGTATCCAGAAGATGCAGGTTCAAATCCTGCTCCTGACTGTTATTTTCGATTTCACATTTTTCACTTTGTGTTTAATGTATAGTGCTAAGCATGTCAAATGCTAAAAATATATATAAAAATATCTAAATATGACAAAGCTTATTATAAGTATTATTTTATAAGCACTAGCAATATTATTTGATAATGCTCAGATATTGATGATAATATCATTGTGGAAAAAGATTACTATGGATGGTATTTGATCATACAGGTTTTCCAAGCTCTATAACCACTAAAACTACGACGGACAGTAATAGCAGTAATGTATTTCTACTTCACATCTTTACCATTCACTGAAACACCCATACCACTTATCAGGCATAGTTATATAATTATTATTCCAATTATATAAACTTCATTATGTAATTATTGTAAGCAAACCAATAAGGCCTTAAAATCCAACATATTGTTTTACTTGTGAAGTGTAATTTATTGAAATCCATTAATCCTAGAAGTTTTACACATGGCTTTTACATATTTAACACAAATTATTTTAGTAATAGATAAAAAAATTACATAGCTATGTTAAAATGTACTAATCCTTCACTGTTCATTTTGAACTGATATCAAATTGTCAAAATTTAAACATGCATAATCAGCCCTTATGACCGCTATTGGTTATATGTTTTATCATTGCGGTGCTTATGCGGCGCTTACGAGGTTTTAGGTGACTTAGAAGAAATAAATCAGACTTACCAATAACTGGGCTCTGAATTTCTTTGAAATACTTTCTCACTTTATTTGCCATGTCCTCAGTAATTTTACCATGTGTTACTAATATATTGATCAATACACTCATAGATATTAAAGAATTCACTTGGACATCATTGTTTGCACAATTTTGAGTGCCTCCTTGCTCTCTATCTAATATAATAATAGCATCTTTCACAACCAAACCTTCTTTACGAAGGTCACGAACGGTTTCAAGCACACTGGATCCGGAAGTAACAACATCCTCAATTATGAGACAAGTTTGGCCAGACGTGTAATGCCCTTCTATAGATTTCTTAGTGCCATAAGCTTTAGTTTCTTTTCGTCTCATAAGCATAGATTTCTTCGTTTGAACACTAAGTAGCGTAGCAATAGGCAAAGCCGTGTATGGAACACCACATACGTGATCATATTCTAAACTTTTCATTGGAAATTTCAGTAAGAGATTAGATATAACTTCCTACAATTGAAATTGTCATAATAATTATTACTTACATATAAAACTAGATTAAACAGTGTACTTATAAACACTATGTTTTCTTTCCATATACTTACCATTACTTCTGGGTAACTAACTATAACCCTCAAATCAAAATACACAGGTGTTTTGATGCCGCTCTTTGTAGTAAACTCGCCAAATTTAATGGCATCGATCGAAAACAACTTGATTACAAGATCAACAAGTTTTTTATCATGAGCCATTTTACTTTTTAATTGTTTTCACTATGTATTCAATAAATTTAAAATCAATCAACGTGTTTTCTTAACCTTCTTGCTTCTGAATAAATAAACAATAAAAGAAACAAATCAAGTAAACTAGTGTCAGTGTCACTGACTGTCATGTCATCAGTTGTAGCTGTTTCTCATCGAACTCGTAATAAGGGGGAGAGGAAATGACTACAAATTTACCGAGCCAATTATTTGAAATCCAAAAATGGCGAAATTTCCGCTAGGGAAGTGCGTAAAAAATATCGATATCGATACTTCAGTCTGAAGGACTGAAGGCGATCTATAAATTTTTGGGTGGATAAAGGTTTTTTTAATTGCGTAAATCTTTATCTACCTGTACCTATATATATCTATCTGTGTCTAATTGCAACCCAATCCATTCCGTCATATGAGCTAGTGGTTTAAAGATCAATCAGGCATGCCTTCTTTTTAAACAAACAGAAAATTAAGGGCATAACACTCTATTGAATAGATTTGGGTTGTAAAAAGTATAAAGAAATAAATAATAATTTAAGTTCATTATAAGTCCAAACATACCTATATAAGTTTGTGATGTGATGACATCAGGAGAAAAAGATTTGAAAGTGAGGTATTACGATAACTAAAAACAAGTACATAATATTTTATTCCATCCATCAGTCATTCGACGTCCACTGCTGTACATAATAGGTCTCCCTAAGAGAACGCCGCAATAAGCGGTCCTTTTTTTTTGTTAACACGGTCCAAAACGCAAGCTTACGCACGTCAATGGGGTACCAACAGGATCCAAGGGGAGTGTCGGGCTTGATGTCATACAGGCTCGATAGTCATATAGTACCATGATAGCCCTAGATGATATTCATGATCTGGTAATGGAGCCACAATACCATCAACTTTGGAATCGTTTGATTCGTTTTGACAAGTATTTCAGTTCTAGATGATGTCTAGGGCCTGATGATGATGATTTATGTCCATTTCCGTTATTGTACGCATGTCCTAATTATACAAGCACGCATTAAAAAAGTTATAATCATTTTATTTCTACTCAAATTTTTTTTAAAGCAAATGCTTTGAATGCTAATAATAATACAATTCAAATGATTAATCAATTCGATAAATTAATAAAAAAATATTTTATTTAATGGTATGCTGCTAAGCCACTGCTCACCACTTCATTCCGAGCACACAAAATTAATAAATGGACGGCTTCTTCCCACTATATGAAACTTTGTAACAAATAAAAATCACAAATTATTAGTGGTGGATGCTAGGTTGGAACCTAAATAGCGCAAATTAAATATATTTAAAATAAAGGATATTTAATATATCAATATTTTTTAAAACATCGATATATGGATAGTTGTTAGTTCTTCCTGCATCCCTAATTGACAGCTGACATACAGCAGATAAAGGCTTTGTTCCGATATACTCTGCGAGCACTGTGATATCACGTGATCAACAGCTTCCATAAATATAACAATTTGCACTATGGAATATTATTATTATTATTGAATATTGTAAATCAAAGATACCCAAACATGGCAAATGTAAAGAAATTGTGTTTATTGCAGTGTAAAACCAATACTTTGTATAAAATGAAAGTAATGACAGATCAGTATACTGGACTGCATTCCGTTATAAACAGTAACCAGTATAGCTAAACTATAAAGGAACGACTTCACAGTATACTAAATTGACATCACACCTTACAGTGCTCGCAGTGTATATCGGAACACACCCAAATTACGCTGTCATCTTACCTATTAAGATGGTGAACGACAGCATAAGTAAGTCACTTTTACTAGGTATATGAAAATTAGGGCGCCTCCTCCTTATTACGAGCCATAGATTTAGGTATATGAAAATTAGGGCGCCTCCTCCTTATTACGAGCCATAGATTTAGGATATACTCCATATCCTAAATCTATGTTACGAGCTCAATGCTGTTTCTGCGCGTACTTTTCTCCACCATGTAAACTAAGTACGTCAGTGGAATACTTCAACGAAAATGTAGTAGGTATAGGTAGTTTTCCAATTACAGCACTAGAGCGCATTATGCGGCATAATGCTTAACAGTGAATATTACCTAAAATATGGTGATCTACAATTTATTTAAGCTTTCCTGTTCTTCACATTAATATGGCTACAAAATCCATATACATACGTGTTAAAGGTAATTCCGCTTCCCTTATTGTATTTTTGAGATCTCGAATCACCGCATTGCACCACACATTTACCCATTTTGAAAGAGACGCCGCTCGGTCACTGATATATTGAGCACTGATTTTATTTAAGCCTGACATGTAGCTATAGCCATATGTCAGGCTTTTCTTTATTTGCCCCTCGACTCTCGTAATATTTTTATTAGAATACATATCTAAATAAGTTCTAAACGTATATAAGACTCCCGGGACTCTTACACGTGCCGGCCGATATTGTTTGGCCAGGCGCAAAGGCTCCCGAAACAGGTGGACAATTTCTGCTAAAAACATTCCAAAAAAAACTGCATACCCTTTGTGATTGGTTGTGGCGGACGTTCCCCAGTCCATCCACCCGCAGCCTCAGCTAGGGCGGCATTAGAGGCAAATTTTCACGCCTGCGCCGCTGCAGTCACTGACGGCAGTTCGGGTCTGCGGAAGGATTAGCTTCCCTGGCCCTCTCCGCCACTTCCTTCCGTGAGATGACCTCCTCACAGAAGGTAGCGACCGCGGCCCAATTCCTGTCACTGCCAAGTATCGCTCTGATGACGCTCGGCAACATGAGGTCCCCCCTATTGCCGCGACGAGTTCACGACGCTGCTTGGCCCAAGCCGGCCACGACTTGAGCGTATGCCGCGCCCTGTCCTCATCACAGCCGCAGTGGTGACAGCCCGGAGTCACTTCCCTCCTTGCGACTATGTGCAGATATCTGCTGAACGAACCATGCCCCGACAGCACCTGCACCAGTTGGACGGTAAGGACTCTGTGCCGTCGCACCGCCCACTCCTCCAGTTCGTGCAAAGTTTCTAAAAGGCAAGTTGGCGAACTTTATTTTGTTCGCCATACATGATTTATCACCATGACTACCAGGGTGGCCATCAAAAGGAAAATTAGATGACGGGTTTTGAGGTTAAAAAATGCTGTGTCTCAAACAAATTTATTCGAAAAGTAGACTTTTGCACCTAATGAAATATTGTTCCTATAGTTACTGTGATTAAAAAGAAAGGTTCCGTACAAAATCTATAAAAATCTGTCAAATAACCAAACCTTATTTGAACTTTACTAAATTCATCGAAATCCCGATATCCGATTGGAAATCGCTACTACACTTTTGCTAATAACTGCGTGATGTTGCAGAATTTTAGTGTTGAACACATAAAATAAAACCTTATTTAATTAGTTACGTTAAAGTTTTGTGAGAGTTTATTATTTCAAAATTTTCTATTCACAATATTATTCAGGATAATAAGTAATCGATATTAATGTATTTATTTTATTTATTTATTCGTTTTTTCACAAGAATGTAGTACAAAGTGGGTAGTTAGTTAAATAAGGTTCTGAGACATTCTACCATAACAAATGGTGTGCGAAAATAGGTAATTAGGTGTTTTCTGTATTAATCAGTTAGGTAGTGATTTATTTAGATAATGGTAATAAATCATGATTTTCATTTAATTTTTGCCACATTTAGGGCAAATTGTACGTAATAGCTACACTAAAGTGATATGTTGCTGTCTCATGAATGAGTGATCACGCGATGGCTTATAAGCGTAGACAGAGAAACCTATAGACTGCGTGACAAATTTTCTTTCATTCCTACAAAGAGAAAAGGAAATAGATAATACCAGTATGCAGGAAAGAGATAAAGCATAACTATTTGCACCCCTCATGGCGTGCCAGCTTTTCAAGGTCAGCAACAACATTTTGCTAAGCAAGATTGTAGTTTTACACGTCGTCGGCGTGAAAAACAGTATTATATTTTAGCAAATTGATGTATTTTACGCTTTTCTTTACGTGATTTTAGTTTAATCTATTATTTGTGTGTATTAAAAAATTGTTCGATATAGTATTATTGACTGCGCAAAAAAGAGAGGATTTGAAATATTTATAATTGGTTTTATTCAAAGAGCAATAAAGTTATATTTAATAATATGTTTTATTTATACCTTGTAATCAATTCCCCATTTTAGAAGGTTGTTTGATGGGAAATCAATTTCAAATAACCTTGTAAATATCTTACAATAATAGTACAATCACACAATATACAACTATGTATTTTGATGAAATTTAACAATATTATACTTTATATATCTTAGAAATCGCGGCCAAAGTTTATAGTATAAACTAATAAAGTAAGTACGGTCATAAAATTTAATTTAACAAAATATTGGTGTTTATAAATTCATATAAATTTTCCCTAAATCTAGGTAACGGTTTTTATTATTGCCACACTAGTAGCATATTTATCCCTTATTAGAGCTCAATGATATTATCATTGGTTTATCCCTATATCATGTGGCCACGCTATGGAGGGTAGAGGTAAGGAGGACCGACTCATATGGGGGCCAAACTGAAAAAGTGTCCAGCTGAAAGCATCAAATAACAGTTCAAAAAGTGACCAGAATGGCGCTTGTGTAGATTTTAGTTCGATACGAACTTAGCGGTTGTAGACAAAGTGAAGTGTGCTGAGTAGAATTATTAAGTATCTCGGGCAACTACAGTAGTTAATGAAACCGTCGTAAATAAGACGTAAACTATTCATGCGGTCTGAAAGAATTTAGTAAATATAACCTAAAATTCAAACTGATACTAACTCTACAATAGCGCCACCTTTAATTGCCCCTGTTTTACGGACACTTTTTTACACACAGAGTCAGTCCTCCTTACCTCTACCCTCCATAGGCCACGCCAAGTGAGAGTCTATTAGTTTCTCTGTCTACGCTTATAAGATGAGGGTATTTTATTTATTTATTCCACTCTTTGGCTAAGGGTATTGCATGAAAGTAACATGTATATGATAGGTCCATGAGGTATTGAGCATGTATTGAGCCACTGAGCTAGTTTCCTAGTTCAGTGCTTAGATAAAAAACCTATAGATATAGCCATCGCGTAGCCACTCATGAGACAGGAATATTATACTTCAGTGTGGCTATTACGTACAATTCACAAAATAAATGTGTCAAAAATTAAATGAAGATCACGATATAATTTTGTACCACTATCTGCCTCGGTGGTGTAGCGGTAGTGTATGCGACTGCTAATCATGAGGTCTTGGGTTCGATCCCTGGGTCGGGCAATGTTATTGAGCTTTTTCCTAAAAAGAAAAACTCTCAGTAGCAGCCCGGAGTTTGGAAATGTGCCCGGTAGACGTTAATAGGGCCTATTAACGCCCCCTATTACGTGGGACTTAAACATAGCTGGCATCGTTAATATCAAAATTAAACTTACTATATTGGATGCATGTAATGCTTGCCGGTAGATGGCGTTAGTCGTAAGACAAATGTGATTAAGAATTTGGGATGATCGAAAGGTCAGTTAGGTAGCTCAGTGGCTTAGAGCACTTCCCCGCATTGTAAAAGATGCGTGGTTCGATTCCCGCCCCTACTAAAAATCTCTTTTTCTTTATTCACAAATAATTTGTACTTTAAAAAGTAGCGGAGCATGTCAATTGCTAAAAGCAATAGATCTAAAAGCGACGGGTTTATACTGAAGGTAATTCGAGTGTCTGTTAAAAGGGATCCAATGCCATCCAAAGTGCAGTGGCCCTTCCGGAATCCAAATTGGGACTTTGCAACTATATCTTTGTGTTCGACATACCACTCTAGCCTATTTTTAATTAAATGCTCAAAGATCTTGGCAAGCACTGGAGAGAGAGCGATGGGGCGATAGTGATCATGGTTATCGGGAGGCTTATCAGGCTTCAATATAGGAATTATCAATTGGGATTTCCATATCTCAGGAACAAATCCTATATTAAAACATGAATTTAATAATTTTAATAAGTACTGAAGACTACATGGACCAGACATTTTAAAAAAAGAATATGGAAGATCGTCTAACCCAGGAGTAGAGTCCTGATGTCTGTCCAATGTCTGTTGGTAAACATGCCAGTTGGCATCAGAGGTGCGGTACTTCACTAAGGGCATTTTATTATAATTAGGAATTGATCTGTTACTCTAGGTAGAGCAAATAGGATAGTGATCACTACCATAAGTTAGATCCAGGCGTTTCCACTCAATTGAAGATGCTAGACTTGCCGAGCATAATGTTAAATCCACACAGCTTTTATTTTGGCCAATTCGCGGACGTCTGGTGGCAGAACCATCATTGAGGATGCACAGGCCTAACTCATCGATTAGGTCAGCCAACTCAGTGCCAAAAGTATCACGATGGTCAGACCCCCACAAAGGATGGTGGCAATTAAAATCACCTAAGAGGATAATCGGGCTGAACATGTCACATAGGTTTTTAAGGAATTGTATGCAAACTGGGTTAGGTGAGGGGAAATAAATTGAAATTATATTAACACCAAGCACTTCAATACCTATAGCATCAACCTCATTACCATGAGCTGGTAATGAGTGAAAACAGCAAGGATGGTTACTGTTAATCAATAATGCAGTGCTTCCGTAACCGTCATCACGATCACTTCGGTATGTGCAATATCGGGGGACTCTAAAATGTAGATGAGGCAGCAGCCACGTCTCAGCCAAAGCAAATGCTGTGGGGTTATGGGTGTTTATAAGATGGAGTACTTCATGCTTTTTAGGTAGGACGTTCCTGGGGTTCCACTGCAGAAGAGTGAACTTTAAAATAATAAGAGATTGTATCAATAATGTCATGGGCAACGTGGTCTGGTAAGTTAATTTGATTAAGGAGAGTGTTTAATAAAGAGATTAATGATTCAGTTTTGTTAAAAGGTGTATCTGTTCTAGATGAATTATTATTTAAAGCACAGCCATTACTGGTGGGGGGAAAAGAATAATTATTAATTATGTCCCTGTGGGCATTTTTGTCATATTGGTATATTTTGGTACATTTTGACACCATCCTGAAGTACATTTTTTATTTTCAGTTTAAGCATTAGTTGTCCGAATTTAATTGGGTGTATGACAGATCCTGAGGCGCGATCTGACTCAGTTCGCGCAACATGAACCAGGAAAGGAGCAGAATCTCTCGCGGAGTAGCGTGTACGACTATATCGTTGTGGGGCTAATTGACGTTGCTGTTTTGGGGCAGGGTGAACAGTATCTACGGGTTCTTCAGTTGCCATTCCGCGTTTACGACTTTGAGCCGCTTCAGCTGCTTCAAAAGAAGCAAAGAGGTTGTTAAGGTTGGTGAATAAAACGATCACAACAGAAAGGACAATCACAGATATATAATAGCCACCAGTAGTAACATTAAAATCTAATAATAATGCCAGGTATTTATGGAGAAAAAAAACTTCCACATGCGTTCGCCATAAATACTTACCGAGCAGTCCCTAATTAATATTGTGAATGCAAAATTACGTGACAGTTTAGACATAATAAACTCTCACAAAATGTTAACGTAACTATTTATAAAAGGTTTTATTTTTTATGTTAAACACTAAAATCCTATAACATCACGTAGTTATAGTAAATGTATTGTAGCGAGTTCACATCGGATATTGTGATAAATAAAATGTACGAAATACTCGTAAAGGCGTGCATAGGCATACTGCCTTTTACAATCTGAATCATATTTACAAAAATACTTACTTACAGCTTAAAAGAAAATCCATCACACATCCTATCCTTTTCTCTTTTGAGTCTAGTGTGCTAAAGTAAGTTTTAAGTTTTGTATGAATTTAGTGAAATTCATATAAAGTTTGTTTGTTTGACATATTTTAATAGATTTTGTACGGAAACCTTTTTTTAATCCCTGTAATTATAGGAACAATATGTAATTATTATAATTATTTATTATTATAATCAGGCGTGAAAGTCTGCTTTTAAATAAATTTGTTTGAGACACGGCATTTTTTCAAACACAAAACACGGCACCTAATTTTCCTTTTAATGGCATCCCTGGTAGTCATGCTGCTATGTTGTATGGCGAACTATTTGAAAGTTCGCGCAATACTTGTCTCAATTTTCTTAGCATATTTCGTATATGCCCGTCTCACTTCTACACTTCCTAATGTATCATGGCTACATCAATAGGTTATTGAAATTTTTTAAAGAAAAATTCTCAGTAGCAGCCCGGAGTTTGGAAATGTGCCCGGTAGACGTCAATAGGCTCGCCCCCTATTACGTGGGACTTAAACATAACTGGCGAGTCGTGAGTGTGTAATATACCTCTGCCTAACCCTTCGAGGAATACAGGCGTGATGCTATATTTTTTTTTATCTTTAGGTTATTTATCTAAGGCTCAGTGTATTGAACTCTTTCGTTCGTCTGTCAATATTATTCACTTACTAGTCTATGTCTGTCAATTGTCAATGTCACTATTTTGTTATCATTCATTCATTCATAAATCACTTTCAATTCGTGCGTCATTGTGAGAGTGCGTGCGAACGCTAGATTAAAATAATATCCCGTAATCTGTTATCAATATTTTGATTAGTAAATTATGTTATTTTGTGATGAACGCAACCTGTAATACTTTGTAAAGTGGCTTACTAATATACCGTGAGTGTTAAAAGTTCGTAACAAGTTCTCCTTGTTTTGGCAAAAGTTGTAAAACTTTCATTTTTATTCCCGCTCACTTGAAACTAGTTTATTTACATTCTATTTGTGGTTCAGTGTTATTATTTGAATATCACTAATTAATCCGGTTAGGGACTCAGGTAGAGGATTTTAAATCAATGTCAAGTAAGGTATATCCACCCCTCCAATCGGCGGAACGGAGACCGACCGAAGTGGGGTCCCCTCCCCTCCTTTAGGGGAAGTGGGCAGACAATGGGTTGTCGCCCCTAAACACAGGGGAGCTTGGGCCTTGGGCGATATCCGTTGGAAGGGGAAAGGATCACAATTTCAACAAGTTTAGTTTTTTTGGGCTTTGCCGTTTCGAACGGTTGCGCGCGTGTGAGAAAGTTTTAAACGTAGAATATAGAATGTATAAAAATTTGCGATTTATTTTGCTTTAAACATTATTAAAACATTTTAAATAACAGTAAATAACAAAAGCAATAATGGATCTAAATACAGAAGGTATTTTTTGTTACTATATTAGTATTTTATGTTTACTTGTTATTTTTTTAAACTAAAGTAATTATTTTAGAGCCTGAGTCTCTAGACTTTGTGGTGAAAAGGAGTTTACTTGCTAGGAATAAACTGGCTTTTATATTGACTAAGCCTGGTGGTGCAGTATCTTATTGTTGCGTGGAGTGCTCAGCCAAATATGACACTAAAGAAGAATTGGAGAAACACATTCTTATTCATAACAAGGAATATCGGTTCCTTTGTGGTATATGTGGTGCTGGGTAAGTATCTATTCTGTAATTAAAAACAATTATTTAATTTGAAGTGACATAAGTTTCACAAAAACTATAGGTACCATCTTTTAGAGAATATGACAGAATAAAAAAACATCTAAATATAACCAAATTAATATTTAAGTAATAAAAATAAAGTAAATTTAAGAAGCAAATAAGCACAATAATATTTTGAAGTTTACAGACTAGTTTTATTGTTCTTATAATTACTATTAACAATAACTTTTATTACCAATAAATATATACCAATAAAATAATATTATCAATAAAAGTTATTGCTATTAGGAAAATATTATTCAGCCAGTTACAATGTATGTTATACTATTTATTTACTCATTATATTGCCAGGTTAAAACGCAGAGAACATTTAGAGAGACATACTTTGGAACACCAAGAAGTTAGGCCTTATGGTTGTGCTGAATGTGGAAAAGCATTTAAAAGGAAAGAGCATCTAAATATTCATATGTCAATACATAGCGGGGACAAAAGTGAAACCTGCCCGGTTTGTAATAAATGTAAGTAAAATACTTGGAAAATCATATTATTTAAAAATGGAATTATAGATATATTTACCATAATATTAGTTCGTTTTTTTTAGCCCCTGACGGTTGCATGGTCGCTCTCACATTGAGAGGGATTTAAGCCGTAGTCTTATCACGCTGGCCCTAGCTGGCTTCTGGGTGTTCAAAAATATAATTTGCGTTTCACTTGGTGTAATCGGTAAATGTGATAATAGGTTGAGGGTCTAAGGAAATGTGACATTCACAGCATGCTTAAATTAAAAAATAAACTGTCTCATTTGTTTACTTAATATTTGGTTGAAACTGAAGGTATATGATAGGAACTCTTTAGTGATTCCATAATCTATCAAGTTACAAAACCATATTTTTTTAATAAATTAAATCTATGGTGTGATTTTTTGATGAAAGTATTATTATATGTATTGTAAACCTACTTACTATTGTAAAATTCTTATACTAATGATTGTATGTCTTTTAGCATTCTATAGAAGAGACCATCTCCGTAAACATCTACAAACGCATACAAAAGCTTTCTTAGATGGAACCTTGAAGAAAAATAGTGATGAAATGTATGTGGAAATTAAAGAGGAACCCCACGAGCCCATGGAGGAAGATATCCCAGTAGAAATCCTTGATGAGGTAAGTGAGCTTGCTTGAACTTGCATATTATATTATAAATATATATACATTCCCTGTCACAGTGTTTGTCCGCAATTTAAATAGCATGTAGACAATAAATAATTTTTGGATTTGCATTTTGTATGGGAGTAAAGGTTTTATTAAGTTGTTTAAAATTAGAATTTTGTATCATCCATCCATCCATCAGCCTTTCGAAGTCCACTGCTGGACATAGGCCTCCCCTAGAGAACGCCACAACATGTGTTTCGCTCATATGGGGGATAGTGCCGTAATCGCCACGCTTTGTAGGCGGGTTGGACATCGCAGTGGATGTTGTTAATACTCGAGGGAGTGCTGCTGCCCACTCCCCCGGTATTCCCTCAGTCGGCTCTTACGACTCCCATGGGTAGAGAGGGGTGGGACAATTCTAAAGCCGGCCCCACACGGCAGGCATTTTTTTTTATCACAAATTAATAATTACGTGTTTCAGTGAAGTTTGTATAGCATTGTCGTTTTTAATCGAGAGCTACCAAAATAAAAAACGTTTCACTAAAATCGTTAGCTTTTGTGTCATATTTAAACAAGTTTTGATACTCGTGGATAGTGTGCCTAATAAATATACCCGCGACTCTGTCTGCATAGACTTCAGTAAAAATACATCACTCTACGGCACAATTATATGTAAAAATTCTTTCTTTTCCGCGGTAACCATTAATTTTTAATTTATCCCCGAAAATGAAGTATGTAGTCTTTTGTCCTTTTTTGGGCGCCTGGCTATTTACTATTTTTTTCTCAACCATTTTCCTGTCCAGCTAATGGGCACGGGTCTCCTCTCATCGTGAGAGGGATTAGGCCACAGTCCACCACGCTGGCCCAATTTGAGTTCGCAGACTTTCACAAGCCGTCGAGATAATCTCTCAGGCATGCAGGTTTCCTCACGATGTTTTCCTTCTCCGAGCAGTGCTTAACTGTAAAAAATATACATATAATTTTCAAAAAATCTCGTAAAGTCCTTGGATTTGGTTTCGAACTCGATACCACTAGACTATATACATATACAATACATACATGCAAAATTTCATGATGACCGGTTCAGTAGTTAAGGTGGGAAAGCGTAATAAAATTCACATTCCTGTTTATTTATAATATTACTAAGGATATACACAGCTCTCTTACAATTTTATCTAAAACAAGTCTTTGCCCGCGGCTCCGCCGCAGCTAAAAGATAGCTTTTGGGTTATATCTCAGGTTCCCGATATAATAGCGGGATAAAATGTATACCAGTTTTTAAGCCTAATCCAGAGCTATCAAATAAAAAAAAATTGCATCAAAATCCCTGCAATAGTTTTTGCGTGATGCGCGAACAAACAAACAGCTAAACAGACAAAAAATCTAAAAAAAAGCTTTTTGTGTTTAGACACGCCTATATTATAGGCCAAAATTTTTCCCAAAATATCTTAAATGTATAGACACAGCTCTGTTACAGTTTTATAATAGTATAGATAGACTGATGTATATAAATATTGAGAATTGTTTGTCGATCAACGCACAGTCATAAATTCCTAAGAGCTGAAATTTGGAATTAACGTTTATTTTATTTATAACGTAAGCATCCGCTGAGAAAGGAATTTTGGAAATTCGAACTTTATGGGAGGGAAATGGGAGGCGAGACTTTTTATTAAAGTCTTTGTTCTTTGTAGATAGAAACATGGAAATTTTAAATACAGTCACTGAGTGTATATAAATAACGACGCGCTTCAGCTTTTTTGCATATTCCATTATTATGTAGGGGAATGTGGGTGATATTTTGTATAGGTATAACGGTTTTATTATGGGTAAGGACTTAAAAACTCGAATTTTTTGTCCACTCATATCATATAAATACGGTTTTAGGGTTTTTGGATATTCACAATTTATTAGAATGACAACAGAGAGCGTTTGTATGGCAGTGTCGTTTTTAAAAGATAGGAACATATAAATTGGGAATTTATCAACTGCTTCATGTCTATAAATAAATAAAAACGTAGTTCAGGGTTTTTGGATAAACCTATTTTAAGAGGGGAGGGTGGGGAAAGATTGTACGGGACTGTCGATTTTTTCATAAGAACTTTGTATGCTATAACAGAGCTATGACTGTTCATTTAAGATTATATCTCAGGTTACCAGGATAGTATTGGGATAAAATATATACCAGTTTTTAAGTCTAACCAAGAGCTATTAAACCTAAAAAGTTTCATCAAAATCCGTTCATTGGTTTTTGCGTGATGACCGAATAAACAAACGGACAAAAATTCTAAAAATAATTATTTTAATATAATATAAATACGTCACTGTACGGCACATTATTTATCTTTATGTAAAGCCTTTTACCGTAGCCTTTTTCTAGGCTCCGAACTATATGTAAGTAGGTATGCAAAATTCATGCATGATGATTGATTCCTTAGTAATTGCGGTGTCAGAGCGCAACAAACAAACGCAATTTCGCATCTTTAGCTAAGTACAAATACCGTACTGTAGGCATACGAGGAGTTTTTTGAGTAAGACATCAACTCCACTGCCCAAAAGGCTCTATTTGCGAAAAAATCGTTATACGTCACTAGGAACGGAGCGGACGTCACCTTGTAAAGTAATTGAAACATAAGGATGTTATATATGTAGGTAAGCGTAAATGGCGCCTTAGGGATGGGAATATATACTGCTATTCTAGTTCTCATGTTGGCCACGGACCTGGTTTTTGGAGTCTGCTTTCTATAATAAGATATAGTATCTATCGATTTTTTATGCAGCAAAAGCAAATGCGATTTAAAAAGGTATGCGTGCCGCAACCTTGGGTTCGAACTCAATACATGTAAACTAGATCTTTTGGTCGAAACAGATGGCGGAGTGGTTTAGATACCGGCCTTCCGTCCGAGTGTTGTGGGTTCGATTCCCACACAGGACAACTCTTTGTTTGATCCACAAATGGTTGTTCCGAGTAGAACGAGTGAGAACTATATGGTTGTCTGTAAAGTCGGTTTACGGACGATAATCTTACGTGATAACGTCATAATATGTTTATGTCGATAGATGCGTCACAAGCCGAACGCTTAGGCCGATCGTGCCTCTCTATCGCTTATTTCGCGCTCTCGCTTGCATGCTCGGCTCAGTCGGAACGTGACAATGAGTCATGCTTTTTCGTGCGTGCAGCCGGCGTTCATCGATTTATAAGACGTTATCACGTCAAAAACAAAAAAAAAAAAACTAGCCGAAACCGAAATTAAATCTTCGGTAGGTAACTAGTAAAATAACACAATAATCACCCCCTTCTACAAAAAAAGCTCCCTTTCTTAAATATATTAATTTCCTACAGGCTATAGCTTCGGAAGACCCCCCTGCTGTAGTAGTGGACAGTAGCCGGCCATTCATGTGTTACATATGTCACAAGTCTTATAAACGAAAGGACCATCTCAAGATTCACAGCTGGACACACAAGGAGAAAGAGTTCGTCTGTAACGAATGCGGGAAAGGTGAGTTTTCCATTTGAAATCTTTTTCATTTTGTGTGAACTCTAGTTAAGCGTTCAGCTGGGAATAAAAAGGTGATATTGGTATGTGCCTAGCACTTCGGTTGGCTTCGTGCTATGGCGTGTCTTTCCGATTTAGTGAACACTGAACACCGCTTCAGTGTGTGGGTAATGTTGTAGGAGGGAGTCGTTCTTATCATTACTCAACGCCTGAGCGTATAATTATATTGAAAACTTCACGGCCAACAACGGATCAACTATGACCTTGCATTGCCAAATCCATAAGCAGAGATCAAGTTACGATCAGGAGGTTCGTAGCTAATCAGATCACTAGAAGTTTACAAAAATTGAAAGAAATAAACATAATGAAGACATTTTAAGTGTAAGCCATGTATAGACAACCACGGAATAATCTAACTCGGATCCAGCGGTCCGCTTATACAGGCGGAAAGATGGCACACGGTGGGTTTATTTAATGGGTGAGGGCACCACACTACCCTGTCTGTCGCTGCGAATGTCGGGATGTGCTGTTAGGAACATCTTTTCCTGCCTTAACAAAAAAATGCTATGAATAGACAGCCTACACTAATATTTAATGCCTTTTATAATATACAGCGGTGATAAGAAATTGCCTGCCGTGTGGGACCGGCTTTAGAATTGTCCCACCCCTCTCCACCCATGAGAGTCGTAAGAGCCGACTGAGGGAAAACGGGGGGAGTGGGCAGCAGCAATCCCTCGAACATTAACAACATCTACTGCGATCGCCAACCCGCCTGCCAAGCGTGGCGATTACGGTACTATCCCCCATATGAGCGAAACACATGTTGTGGCGTTCTTTAGGGGAGGCCTATGTCCAGCAGTGGACTTCGAAAGGCTGATGGATGGATAATAAATTGACTAATTTAGTGTGCTTCACTGCTTATCGAGCTGCTGTCCAGTAAAGGGCTCATTAAAATTTATTAGGTTTTATATGCGAAGATATATACCTATGACACTTAACATTCTCAGAAAAAGCCGGTGTATTTACCTACAAATGTATTTAATGCTATAGAATAGATATTTATATAGTAGTGTGTGACTGGATATGAAATAGGCCGCTCGTAGGAGGGGTTTTGGGCGGCGTCCCATTAGGGTGATGGCGCGGTGCTATATAGGTACCTACAAACGTTCTGATCCGGTTGTCATAGCAACGATTTTTTTTCTATATCCAACGAGGCACTAAGGAAGTTTTGCTTAGTCGCGTAATCCGTCGTAAACTATGTTTCAGACATTTTGAACCTAGACATCAGTTTTGGTTCCATCGCATGTTTAAAACTAATTTGTAGTATTATCGCCCACATTAACCAGTCATGTTTCGCAAAAAAATATTTCGCTTTTTTATTAGAATGACTATTTTTTTAATCTGAGTCGGGCTTATCTTAACTACGTAAGCACAGTATTGTCAGTATTTTCTGAAAAAAGCGGTGATTCTTTTCAGTAAAGCTTGACAGTAGTTTTCTGAGTATATAGATACAGAAATGATTCTATCAACTGGAGCGCAATACGCCGTTTTTTATTAAGGCGGGAAAGTGTACCTAACCGCACACCCCGTCGTTCGGGGCATTGAACAGGGTACTGTGAGGCCCTCGCCCACTAAATAAACCCGCCGTGTGCCGTCTCTCCGCTTATATTGGCGGACTGGAACGTTACACTACTTCAGTGGTAGCGCAATACGCCCTGAAAGAAGAAATACGCTGTTGCATTTTATGTTCTCAGTCACACGGATATTTAAAACGGTTTCTGCAAGATCCACTCTAGCGAACTATAGAGTCATCCATCCATCCATCCATCAGCCCTTCGAAGTCAACTGCTGAACATGGGCCTCCCCAAGAGAACGCCACAACATGTGTTTCGCTCATATGGGGGATAGTGCCGTAATCGCCACGCTTGGCAGGCGGGTTGACGATCGCTGTGGATGTTGTTAATACTCGAGGGAGTGCTGTTGCCCATTCTCCCGGTATTCCCTCAGTCGGCTCATACGACTCCCATGGGTGGAGAGGGGTGGGACCATTCTAAAGCCAGCCCCACACGGCAACCATAGAGTATATAGTTTTAACACCAGACTGATTGATTGCAATGCTTACGACATCGCTACGACTGCAACATGGTATAAATAACCACACTAACCCCTTTCTAAACGAAAAATCCCCATTTAGGCACCCGCACTGTTAGCACCTGTCATTTTTTTTGTTAAGACCTCCTTCCCCACCTGTTTTTTTTTACGGTTTGAAATATTTTTTTTAATTTGTTATAAAAGTAGGTAGGTATGTTGTTATTTTATAGCAGTTGAAATGCTCCGACGCTAGAACATTGTGTAAATGTGAGACAAAATTTAATGCCACTCGTAGTTAGATATCATTTTCTATTTCACATTGTCACACTATTTGTTCTAGTAGAATACTTATTTTTATGTAGGTTATTATAAAGGTTGGGGTATTTAAGAACAAATTAGTTTGAGTGGGAATTTTTTCGCTGGTTGGGAGTAGTATAATTCAGAAAGGCTCACTGCGACCAGCTGTCTCTTTTTTAATGGTAGGTATAACCGTGATGTTTGCACCTAGACTTAAAAGACCCAATTATTCCTGGTAGGACTTTATTAGGTAGTATACATATGGTCAAATGTGTATCTGTGGATACATGGAATTTTATTTATGGAATTGATAATTTTGAAATAGCTCGAAACGCTTTACCCGTGAGTCTGGAGAAGGTAATTGTAACTGTTTATTACTTACACATACCGAATTCGAATCTATTTAAGATCTTGTTCAGTATCACCATGGAGATAGGCGTCCATTCATTCATTTCCCGTTCGCGAAATGAAATGGTGAGCAGCGGCTTGGCAGCGTTTTCGGTGTTGCTGAGTCCGTGACCGGCCATGAATCTATCAGGCCCGAGCGGGTTGGTACCACTATCTCCCGTGTAACCGGCCATGAAGCACATCGGTGTGTTTTGGCTGTAGCAGGAGATGGCTTTCATTTCATATAAATCCGTGAAATGAAATGGTGAGCAGCGGCTTGACAATACTCTCGGTATAGTTGAGTCCATGAGCGACGGTTACCACTTACCAAATGTACCGTTGCTCGTCTGCCACCGCGTGCAATAAAATAAAGAAAAAATATATATTGCATAGACTTTTTTTTTCCCCGTCTCTTCCTATGGGAGTCGTAAAAGCCGACTTAAAAACATCCACTGCGTTCGCCAACCCGCCTGCCAAGCATGGCGATTATGGTAAAACCCCCATTTAGGGGAGGCCTAAAAAAACCCGCCGTGTGCCGTCTCTCCGCCTTTATTGGCGGGCCACTGGAACTATGTTACAATCCTTCGGTGGTAAAAAATAAGGAATTATCCATTTTACAGGGCTAAAAAGTAGCACGTTCTTTTCTGGGCTTCGGACTTGTACAAAATGCTCATGATGAAGTTACGGAGTGAGAGCATAACATACAAACGCACTTTCGCATTTATATTACCTATTAGTAAGGATATAAAAAAAACAACTCACAATCCAGAAACAAATTATTAAGTATAAGCCATCTAAAGAAAAAGGTATGACATGGATGAGTCAGCTGGGACTGTTTCGTTCAATCCCAAAAAGTTTTTACAATTGCAGGTATCTTACTCAAATGGTGACCATAAAAGAAAAAAAAAGTGTAAAGGAAAAGTTTATTCAAAACGAGTTTTGAGTACGATCCCACTGGGACGTGGGGAAATCACTGAGAGGGGTTGTGTTCGATGAAGAACTGTCTGTGTGTGACGTCATTCTGATGACCTCCATCCTTAGTTTCTACTGAAAAATAAATTTAGGTATTATATTCTCACTTATTTTTTGAATTTATTGTATCACAAATTACATAATGGCGTGACGTGAATGCTGTACGTTTGAAGTCCTAATAAATATTAATGGCCGCTCAAAATTTCCGTCAGTTTATCCGTTTGTTTTATTATTGCGTGTGCCACTCTTGGGCAACAGTCTCCTCTCGAAGTTACGAGAGATTTAGTCTTCGTTATCCTCCACGCGGAGCTAGTCCAAAACAATTTTTTTTTGCAAAAGTCAGTGCAAAAGTTGTTAGTCTTCATGTACCTAACACCAAAATGTTTTGCGTTAGTAGCCAGTAACCCTGTATATGTATGTAATGGAATCTCTGAACATGAACACCCACTTCAACTTGGATGAAATTGACATTTTGCACACTTATCAAGGACAGACGACAATAAGTACAATAAATGAAAAGATTTTCTGTCTTTTTAATAATTTAACTTATGTCGTGCGTTGCTAATGTTGCTACTTTGTCTATAACACCAGTGATCATATTTAAGTATAACCCTTAAAAGTTCATCTTCTTCAAAATTGGCAGATAAATATAATCCAGTGCATAATCATAAAATGCCATCTACAAGGTATATGTACAGATATCGCTCATCGATCCGAAAAAAGAACCCCCAATTCGCGTTGAAAATAACATGCTAGGTACGCGCCTATATTGAGTTCTCCGAACCCATCTCCACTAACGCACCCTACTCGCCGGTATAGCAGCAAAAAACCGTCCTCCATTCTGAGCCACAGGGGAGCACCCCTTTTTTTTCCAAATATCAATTCGCCTCTACTTTTGGGTTCGGCCGCCCTTAACATTTCCCCCTACTTTTAAGAACGTATTTTTAGGGTGTTATAAAAAGAACAACGCTAGTTAAAATCCTTATTAATATTTTGTGAATAGTATGAATTTAAATAGTAATAATTAAACTTACTTATATTGGAATAAAATGTATGCAAATACATCCGATAGGTGGCGTGGGACTAAAACAAATGTGAAGTGGAGATTGGTTAGGTGACTGTGACAGCTTTGCGGTTCAGAGCACTTCCCCGGGGTGGATGGGACGTAGGTTCGAATCTTGCTCGTGCTAAAATACAGATCACAATATCACTAATAAAATGCGAAAGTTTGTTTGTCACGCTTTCACGCTGTAACTACTGATGATTGCATCATAAAATTTTGCATAACATATAGTCTAGACCAGGGGTTCCCAAAGTGTGCGCCGCGGTGCCCGGGCGCGCCGTAGGAAGCAAAGGATTCATTCTGGGATTTCATCCCAGAAAAATGTATGGTTCCTATGTTATAGGTACTTTTATATAGAGGTAATTAATGTGCGGTAGAATGCTCTATTCAAATTCTAAAGTCCACGTGAATGCGGCCATAAACTAGATCTACTATAAATAAGTTACATTAAATTATAATTATATCATCCACTAGGCTCGCTCCCTATTACGTGGGATTTAAACATAGCGAATTGTGGGTGTGTAATACACTTCTACCAACCAACTGGGGAATACAGGCGTGCCGTATAATTCTACAGGTGTCGTAAAAAATAATCCGTCGAGTATCGAAGTTACTATACAAAATGCTAATACCTGGAAGAAATAAAGAAAGTGAGTTTCTATACTTTAACTAGAAACGACAGAAAAAGAAATGGCGATAGGGTCTGACTCTGAATACATAAACCGGGACTTTTTTTTATTATTGAAAACAGGCTGCCTTTAAACTGCACTGGCAGTTTTATCATCCGTAAAGTGGTAATGCGTTTCGGTCTGCGGAACAGGCCAGGCATTGTAACTCCCTTACTTTTTGCCCCAAAGTAATGGTAGGAATTTTCGGCAAGCTACCTGCTTATTCTAAACGGATAGCACGAACTTAGTTTTGGCGGGAACAAGTAAGAATCATGTCGTCGCGTATCGCTTTACATTATTTTCCAAAACTTATAAGTATTGTATTGTTATATTTGTCCTTTACCTTCTTTAATGTTTGGTGTAAGTACCTAATGTGTAAAGAGTATTTGATTTGATTAGTATTCACGTGTAAAAGTGGCGGTATTGTAATAATTAACAATATGTATATGTGCATAAGTGTAATATAATGCAGCGTATCGTATTTTTTTTTGTGTTGCCTCCAAAACTCCATAGAAGCTTTCAGTAAAGTCGCCACCACTTTACTGAGGCATGACTTTTACCTAATTGCGACTAATTTTATATGACTTCGACTGTGACTTGTTTGATCAATTACTGTGAAGAAGAAATATACCTTAAAATACGTAATTGGCAAATACTCAAACTGAGTAGTCATTATTTAAAAAAAAACGACTAATTTTATCTCCTATTATATTAGTAGAGGTATATCTGGCGGATCCGATAATCTGAGCCGGTCGGTACCACCGTCTGTAAAACACCTCGGTATTTTTTTGTTTAGCGGACGATAGCCGCATTATTTACATGTCTTTACGACCCACGCCACCTGTCGGATGCATTAGGTGGTGCGCGTGTAGCGGTCCAGAGCACTTCCCCGGATTGGATAGGACGCAGGTTCGAATACTGCTCGCAGTAAAGCTCTCTTTTTCCTCTTTCACAAATAATTAGTTCTTTAAAGTAGCTGAGCATGTCAAGTGCTACAATACAGATAAAAAAATAATATGATACTATTATTTAAGTGTTATTTTGTACAGCCATGTGGGGCTGGCTTTAGAAATGTCCCACCCCTCTCTACCCACAGGAGTCGTAAGAGCCGCCTGGGGGAATACCGGGGGAATGGTCAGCAGCACTCCCTCTAGTATCAACAACATCCACTGCGATCGGCAGGCGGGTTGGTTGGTTGATTACGGTATTATCCCCCATGACGAGACCGCTCATTGTGGCGTTCTCTTGGGGACGCCTATGTCCAGCAGTGGACGTTGTAAGACTGATGGATGGATTTAAATGTTTACAACAAGATCCGGCCTGCGACTGCATCCGCATGGGCTTCTGAATATAAATACGTCACTCTCCGGTACATATCCTTATGCTTATATCCTTTTCTGGACTTCAGACTATTTGTGTACCTATACAAAATTTCGTGATGATCAGTTTAGTAGTTACGATGTGAAATCGTAACAAACGAAAAACACTCGCATTTATAATATTAGTAAGGAAGTTGGGATAATAATTTGAATATTGTTAATTCCTATTGTAGTATTGAATGTATACTATCAAAATCGCACAAATAAATAACACCGTCAATAGCAGTGTCTTTTACGTTAAATGCTGAAACCCTAGGGTGTGTGGGTTTAGTTAGGTGGTGACGCGACCCCTCCCCTTATGTAACCTTGTCTCGTCTTACATATCCAATATAATTATGTACCAAGACAACATAAACTCTACTTATATTAAACATCAATTTTATCTATACATATACGTATGTCGCGTGTTTGTCCGCTATTTTTAGGGTTCCGTACCCGAAGAGTCAAAACGGGACCCTATTACTAAGACTGCTGTCTGTCTGTCCGTCCGTCTGTCGCCAGGCTGTTTCTCAAGAACGGCGATAGCTAGACAGTTGAAATTTTCACAAATGATGTATTTCTGTTGCCGCTATAACAACAAATACTAAAAACAAAAAAATTATAATATTTAAGGGGGGCTCCCATACAACGTCTGTCTGTCCGTCCATCTGTCACCAGGCTGTATTTCAAGAACGGCGATATCTAGACAGTTGTAATTTTCATAAATAATGTATTTCTGTTGCCGCTATAACAACAAAAACTCAAAAAAAAAAAACAATATTTAAGGGGGGCTCCCATATAATAAACGTAGTTTTTTGGCCCTTTAACGACAACAGGTAGACGCTTGAAATATTCACAGAATATTTAGTTATATATTCACTTTAAAAATAAATAATAAAATTAAAATAAAACAAATATTTAAGGGGGCCTCCCATACACAAACGTGTTACTCGTTTTTGCTCTGTCTGTCCGTCCGTCTGTCACCAGGCTGTATCTCAAGAACGGCGATAGCTAGACAGTTGAAATTTTCACAAATGATGTATTACTGCTGCTATAACAGCAAATACAAAAAATAAAATAAAAAAATATTTAAGGGGAGCTCTCATACAACAAACGTGATTTTATTGCCCTTTTTGCTCGCTATTGATAACAACAACAGGTAGAGATGTTTGAAATGTTTACAGAATATTTAGTTATATACTAACTTTAAAAATAAATAATTAAATGAAAATTAAATTAATATTTAAGGGGGGGCTTCCATACAACAAACGTGTTTTTTTTACTCGTTTTTGCTCGATATTGATAACGGCAACAGTTAAATGCTTGAAATATTCACAGAATATTTAGTTATACATTCACTTTAAAAATAAAGAATTAAATTAAAATATAGCAGTTATTTAAGGGGGGGCTCCCATATTATCTAAACTGTGTGAAAATTAAGTAGATAGGTACTTAATTGAAAATCATAAACAAAAGTGGGCGGTCCTACTACCTACATATCTACCTATCAAGTAATTGTTAACACCACTTTCTTTATATTACTTACCTAATTCTTACGCCCTTACAGATAATAATAAAAGTTTAAAAAGCTGATGGAATTAACACTAAAAATTCATCCACGATGGCGCCTACTTAGAGTCATATGTGCGCAGTGGGTAAAAGTGCGCAAACCCATTCATTTTAGTCCTAAATATATGCGATTCTGCACGCTTACCCACTGCGCACAGTTACCTTATGACTCGTTTAGTTATAACTCTAATGGTAACATAATTCCTTACATTTAAAACTGTTTTGTTATGCCCATCTAAGTCTAAGTTGAAAACCACGAAATGAGTAAAATTTTACTTGCAAGATTTGGTAACAGCCAAACACCATGGTTACAGAGAGTTACAATAGTGTAATTTTGTTTACCTAGTCAATGGTACGGAACCCTTCGTGCGCGAGTCCGACTCGCACTTGGCCGGTTATATCTTCTATTACCACGTAACAGATTTTGAAACTGAATTCGTTGTCGTGTAGTTAATTTTGTAGAGAAGGTTCCTAATTACCTACTTTTTTAACTTAAAAAAAACGAATAGATTATTAGACATGATAATTTTTAAATAAAAAAAAATCATAAACGTATAAAGTCAATTGCATTGTCGTGAATAGAGAGTGGGTCACTTAGTATTATGTATACA
Organism: Leucoma salicis; assembly: GCA_948253155.1. NCBI lineage: Eukaryota > Metazoa > Arthropoda > Insecta > Lepidoptera > Erebidae > Leucoma > Leucoma salicis. The sequence continues at coordinate 5,913,015 of OX411812.1, forward strand.
ATTTAGTGTATTTTTTTTCAACTAATACCTTCTAGGAAATTATTTTACATGAAATTTTGATATTAGAGCACTAGATACCACTCTTAGTTCTTGGAATAATATGCTAATTGCCTTAAACATGCTAATGGAAGTAGTTAATAATTAATTATAAGGAAAAAACATCGGTACGAAACCTTTTAGCGACGATGTGCCAAGCTATCCACAAGCTTTCCAAACATCAATCGGCCAGCACATGGACTTTTTACTTTTAAAACACACTGGCAACGTGTAAGTGGTCACGAAAAAAGAGTTTCCTAGGCAGTGAAAGCAACCTACTTTTGAAAAACCCGTAGTCTTTTTTTAAAACAGGTTTTAATATCACAGTAAGAACTTGAGTAACTGCTCAAGATTAAGGAACATTGCCATTTCTGTTAGTAAGTCGTATGTTATGTCCTTTGTTTAGCGTATATAAGTATCTTTTCTTTATTAATTAAATGACAACACCCTGCACTAAGGAATAATCTTTGTTCTTGGAATTTTCAAACATATAATATCAAGGGCACAAAGTACACCCAGACTCAGAACAATTATTTGTGGATCACACAATCTGTATGCTGCATGATTGGCAACAGATTACTTAAGAGGAAGAAATAGGTATTTGTTCTAGTATCAAGTGTATAACGGTTGCACGAAATATTAAAAAAAGTGTTGCGAACAGGATTCGATCCCGCAACTCGTGCACTTTAGGGTTATCTTTTATCTATCGCAGGTAGTACTTACTCAAATTTCTATATCGCAATTTTTTATTATTTGGAAACTTATAGGTAATCATTGAATGTTTTTAAATATTATTAAATCTCAAAGCCGTATGTATGCCTGTGAATCGATATTTTAAATAAGACTTGTTCTGTTAGTTCGTAGTCGGAATAATATACGGGTTAGGACTATATACGCTATAGCTTAATCTCATTTTGAAGGGAGCCCCACGCCCAATAATCTGAAGTGGGGCAGTAGGTAGCGCACAGCGGGTCTATACATCGTCGTTCGTCGTATGGTGTCACGATACGGCATAATGCGAAAGTGTGTTTGTGTTAAATTGTTCTGCTTTCACGCAGCAACAGAGTAACGTATCGACGTGAATTTTAGTAAAGAGATAGTTTATTAGTTGGCATTTTGTATAATCTAAACGATTCCATATAGAGAAGATTTTAATTATGTAGACTGTAGTTGAGAAATATTATCATATGCACTCTGCACTGCACTCATATGTTGATATTGTAATAAACCTTCACGCATATTTTTATTTATAACGGAAAGCAGTGTTGTCATGGCCTTGTAGTGACCCTGGACAGATGCAGCCTTCATTACCTAAAATGCAGGGAAAACCAAGTACTGCAAAGAGTTATCGAGTTCGATTCCTTCATATGAGGTCGAGGGCCACAAGGCACATACTACCTTTTCGGTATATGGCTGTTTGTTCCCGATTTAAAAACGGGAAGACGTCGTGAGGAAACCTGCATGTCTGAGAGATTTTCTCGATGATTATTTGCAGTCTGGCAACATAGCGTGGTGAACTCTTAAAAATATATAGATATTAATATAGCAGACCCGGCCGCTGTAGCACACATAAATCGTTGGTAAATTTTGAAGAAAAAATCTTTAAATTTGGAACAAGTCAAACATTTTGAAAAAAATCCTTAAAATCGGATAAGTTTCGGAGTTCATCGTGGATAAGCGACATGACACGTAATGTTTATAAAGATAAACCAGTATTTAACTTGACGGCAGACACTTAGGCATTGAAGTAAGATAGCTACGCTATGTGTGTACATTTTTGTTCTTGTTACACTGGAATACGATTTGTATCTCTTGACGCCACGGGTCTATTAGGTGGGTGGTATCTGCCGAGGCCCTCCCACTGGGTGCTGTGCAGATGAACGTGCATGAGGTCAAGGACCCACTATGTTAGTCCCCTTACGCTGTATTTGTAGAGAGTAGGATGATGATATTTCTGCTGTTTGAAAAATAACAAATTATAATTACACATAAAGTACAGAGTCAATTTTTATATACTAATTAGTAACCATCGCATTAGACTTAATTACCGCAAGAAATAAACGTATTTTGTTTATTTATAGCGCTTCTATGCTCTGATTTTACACAATCAATTTGGGTAAATTGTTAGGATAATATACGTTGTGTTGATGTCTCCTTATTAATACTCTACTAAAAATATAAACGACATCAACGTACGAAACCGTAATGATGCAATACTATGGCTGCAGGCTTTTCTATCCTTGTGCAGTGAGCGGACTGGCCTTGCCCCCTCGTGTAGGGTCGCGGCTTTGAACCGGTTCCGAGACCGTTATTCGAAATCTCCTACGTCATAGGATAAAACCCCCTTTCCGTTGTTCAATTACCACCTGATTTTAATGTGATAAAAGTTTGTGTGAAACATTTCTTTGCAACAAAAACTCGCTCGAAATAACTATACCAAGTGCAACTCGAAAATTATTGTATTTCGTCACCTCTATGTTTAATATATTTATGATTCATCAATACGTGTGTAGTATATGTCATAGAATTCATCCTAAACGACTGGACCAATTTTGGTCAAATTATTTTGTGTGAATTTAAGTGCGTCCATGGTTTAGGTTCATATTGGGCTATAGATAGTGCTGCAACAGTGTGTTGGAAATTTGTGACACAGTTGCAGCACTATCTATTTTTTTTAATATTGAATATCGTAAAATATTTTGCTGAAGCCGTCAATAGTTGTGCAGCCAATGTTCGGGCACGACGACTTCTGCTGGGTCCGTTAGCTATGTGCAATATGTGCATCGATGTATTTCATGAAATTTAGAATCACCTAAAATAGTAATAAAAATACATCCATAATATTGTATAAGTAATAAAGTTGAAGAGATTTTGATTGAATGAGGCGACACTTGGCGGAAGTCCATTGTTATTATTATAGAATGGATATTTTAGGAGGAGAACCCACCACTCACCCCCAAATTGATCAATCCCGGTTATTTTTGGACAAAATAATCTAAGATTGCCAATCCGCATTCTCACAGATAGAGGAGAGTGTGATAATAGCAAAGTAGTATGCGCGATAGTGACAAAAAACTCACCAACTCGACAGGCAGGACTCTCAGAATCACAACGTTGCAATATTCCGCAAAAATCCGAACACAAATTCGACACGTATTTCGCCTTTAAACGAGGCATCCTCACGAACGCTCGCCAACAAATGAGCTCATTTGCAACTTTTTTTTATTGCATCGTTGTGGTTCTGATAGTCCTGTGAAATTAACATTGTTACCTAAATTTTGAAAAAATAATAATAATTTAACTGAACCGAAAAAAATATAAATATTTTTCCAGTATTACGTAGGTACAAACTTTCATAAAGATCAACAATTTTGTTAAGATTTTATTGTCTATCCAATAGTCCGCCAATACAGGCAGAGAGAGGGCACACGGCGGGTTTATTTAGTGAATGAGGGCCCCACAGTGTCATGCTCGTTGCCCCGAATGACAGTTTGTGTACCTTTTCCCGCCTTATCACTTTTACTTTTACGTTTCAGTTATATACGTTAGAATTGTATTGGACTACAAGGGATTTGTGTATGCTTAAGTTCTTGTCAATAAAAAAAACAAAACGCACTTTTCAATGTGCCAAATAGGTACAGCTAGTGATATAAATGTGAAAGTATATTGCTTTGAAGGTCTGTCCTTCAATCACGCTCAAATAGCTCAGTGGATGTTAACGAATTTGAGCATAGAAGTGGTTTTTGATAACTCAGATCAGTAGTATATTTCTGGACGTAGCGTTATTTTGAGATGATTTGGAACGTCATTGTACATTCATAGGCTAAATTATAAAATCGAGAGATTCGTTTTTAAAACTCATCCGTATGTTAGACATAACAGATCCCTGGTGAAAACGAACCCAAACGCACAAGCGTTCCCAAGGAGGGTTAGCCTCGGGCAGGGGCCCGCTATAAAAATTAACCAAAGCCCGTACGTCGTGCTCTTCTTCCACCATTATATAGAGTGAGACGGCATGCTGTGCCGACCTATAATTTTTGTAACAGACAACGCCTGCGCCTGCGAAATATTCCTGTATCACAGGAGACTTTACGAATATAATAAACGGATAATAATAGTTATAAGTACGTATATTTGGTAACCAAATCATTATTTAATCAAGATTATGCAGCTATTTCAAATTTCTTGTCTCGGCCGAGAACTGCGATCGGACTACTTTTAGCTGAGATAGCAGAGAGTCGGGAGACCGAGATCGAGTTCTCGATAGGATTTTTTTATTAAATTTATGTTGGACTACTTTATTATTGGTATAAGTTCACGATTGGAGAGCAAGTGGCTTTCAATGCCATAGTGGCATAGAGTTTATTAGTTGGCATTGGATTTATTTTGCGTTTTCCTCTGCTGTCAGTTCCTAATCTATTATTGCCTAATTTCTTAGTTAACTGTAATTTTTGTTTACGACCCCGCGGACGACACTGTGGTTTCGCACGGCTAAATTACGAAGTGGGTAGTTTATACACCTACTCGTACCTGTATTCAAAATAAAGTATGGGTCCAGATGAAGCGTATATTCCTATAACGAGCGCTGGAGCTCAATTGACTTTAGTCTGCCTCACACGGTACTATGTGTGCGTTTAGTGTACACGAAGACCAAACTATTGTCAAAAACATGTTTTCGAGAGCCTCTCCAAAATGCAAAAAATACTACGAAAAACCAAAATAGAACTTCAGGCGTCATTCCTTTTTTTTACATATTTGAAAATCTGTAGATGCTTTCCCCACCACTAAAAGGGGAAACATTATATAACTTATTCTGCCTATGTCACGATGCTGGAGTAAATCCCGATTTAGCATCATGACCTTCCCTACCTAAATGGTTAAGACCCGTCCATTAATGGTCGAAGACGCCCACCACCCAGGATGTTGGCATATTTTGCAGGTGGCGTCGTGAAAGCTCTAGGGGCTTCGATCTAATACCAGGATTTTCATTATTGATCTATGACGGAATTTTGTTTGTTACAGCAAACTAACACTATTCTTTTTGAATTTTCGATGAAAGCGTCATCGGAAATTCAAAAAGAATAGCGCAATAGTTGTCCGAGTTCTGTATGTAACCTTAGTCTTATTATTAAGCGCAGGCCTCCCCCAAAAATATTACTGAAGGTAAGCTACGGTTGTCTCAAGTTTGCGTTGTTGTTAAATAACGCATACATATGTACTATTGTTACCTGCACTTTCGTTGAATTTTTTGTAATATCTTCTCATCCTTTAATCTTGTAAGGTGTGCACCTTTTGGGTTTCACAATTGATTGTTGATTTATTGGTCTCCGTAGAACTAAGGGAAATGATGGTACTCGTATAATTTTATTTTTGCTAACAATTTTAAATTTTAGACGGTTTTAAGAAAGGAGTGGAGAGGTTTTGGAAATTATTATTCCTGTAGTTATGAATATTAACATGAGCTTCTCGAGGATGAAGAAGTCTATCTTTAATATTTTTATGTATATTTTAAGAATTTTACATGGTTGGCCATTTACCAGAACACAAAGACCAAAAATGTGAAGTCGAAAATAATAGTCACAAGCAGAATTTAAATAAAATAAAATAATAAATATTCACGGACATTTCACACAACGCCCTCTGGTCCCAAACTAAGCTTAACGCTTATGCTATGGGTACCAGATTACGGATATAATACATAATTATATTACTTTTTTTTGTAAATACCTACATATAATAGAATAAAACACCGAGACGAAGTACAAATATCTGTGTTCATCACACAAATTATTGTCCTGAGTGGGAATCGAACCCACGAGCTCGTACACGGAAGTCGGTTACACTACCGACTACGCCACGAGGCCCGTCAAAGGTTTGAACCTGTATCTGTACCCTGGCTGAATTGGCAAAGCATATACAACAGTTTACCAGGAGATGCAGATCAATGCTCGCGACTATTTTCGATTCCACATTTTCGCGCTTTGTGCTCTACGAAGAAGTCTAACCAAATATACATGAGAGTAATGTGCAGTCTTTAATCCTTTCCTGTTGAAGTTGACATGGCACGTATACTTAGGAGGGATGCTCGGAGATAGTAGGAGCAACTGACCCAATACTTTTAAATGAGACAAATAAAAGTCCTAATTACCATAATTCTGAACTCGCGTCTGTAAATTTCAAAACGCGTGTAGCTATATATCCTTGAAACCATTCCAAATTATTTAACAAGGTCCGGATATATCCTTTAACGGCGTCCATCCCAACATTCCCTCACACATAGGAATCCCACCCCCTTTTCAACGTGTCTCATATAACGGACAGGGAAGGTGAGCCTAACACGAGTACCTATATACATTTTCGGAATTTGGCATTATGTACAATGACGTACCAAGTGCGTTAAGCGAGAAGTAGGGAACATCTATTTCCAGAGGAAACCCTAATGTTTAAGATAAGTTACTGCTGGTACAATTGCGGTGTGTTAATTTGAGTCCCAATCCGGTCTTCTCTCGGCACACGCCTTTGATTTAAGAGATTTTTCGGAATATCTATATTTGTTTACAAATTATTACTGCTCGGTGAAGGGGAACATTCTCCTTCTGAGGAATCTTGAGAGAATTTCTCGATGGTTTGTAAAGTCGACCAACCTGCTAGTACTTGGTGGATTACGCCCGAACCTCTCTCACTTTGAGAAGAAATCCATGTCCGAAAGTGGAAAAAGGGAACTTTACTGCAAGCAGGATTCGAACCTGCGTCCCATCCAATCCGGGGATGTGCTCTAGACCGCTAAGCGACGATTCCAAATCTCCACTTCACATTTGTCTTTACGACCCACGCCACACGTTTAATTTTGCAATTAAAATTCATAATATTTGATGACGCGATTTTTTAAACAACTTTTGATCTGTATTTTAGCACTTGACATGCTTAGCTACTTTAAATAACATATTATTAGTGAAAGTGATAAAGGGACATAGAGGAAATACAGATCAAAATGTAGTAATGCATTGTGAAAAAATTAAAAAGAAATATGAATATGTCCCGTCAACGTTGCTAGTCCAGCCTCACTAACAGTCGTGACCTAAATTCTTGTAGGAAGGTCTTTTAGTAGAACTCCTGCCATTATGGAGGGAAATGCGTTCGTGCCTTCTGACTCACTTATTTGCCTTCTGAATTTCCACCCATCATTAAGTTCTTTTAGTATATTTATTCTTTTTTGGCAATCAGATTACCACTTAAAATACCACTTTAACAAGTATTTCATATACACCAATAACCTGTGAATAAATCATCAGTAAAATACTCTACAGAATACTTTTCATGGGCGTTAGGTGAGGGAAGGGTGGGGAAGCTTGTATAACCTCGACTCACCCCTCGAACCAGTCACGTGGCTACTCCAGCAAATACCGCAAGCCTCCGTCCATAGCTAGCTCAATACGAGCCTACGTAATAAATACATTGTACATTCTATATTTATTTAAGTTTATCAATTATTACCAGCAGCCCTTTTTTGTTGGCATTTTTAGCTGTAGTGGAAGTTCTTCAAGAAAAATCTAAAATCATCATAATCATTGCTGCTACCTATGCCAATTTTGGGAAGAGAATCCTCCATAAAAGCGCTTACGAGAAGACATAAATGTAATTGTTTTTCTATATCCTTCATAAATCTTATTTTTAAGTGCTCATGCGCCGATTGCCCGCTGGCACGGCAGCTCAGAAACAATTAAGAATAATAATTCAATATATTTTTTAATGATATCATTTAATCAGTATATAAGTGTAATTATTATGGATTTTATATAGTTATGCAACATAATATAGTTTTTTTTTATTCCTCTGCATGTTAGCCACAAGCCTTCTAATTATCAGAAAGGAATCGATTATGAACACAGACTACATTGGTTTAGTTTAGAGATTCTAGTCCTTGTAGTGATATTTTCTGCATAAAGTGGGTACCTAAATAGTAACATTTTAGCTTTAATATCTAATTGTTGTTACTGTTGGTAGCATTGGTTGGATAATTTTGTATTTCGAAGCAGCTAAAGACCTCTCCTGTGCCTTAAGATTCTCAAGCATTAATCAACAAATGCTCAGCCAATCTTGTCCAGATACCGATACAATTTATCTGCCATCGGTCTTCCCACGCTTTACTTGCGTCATCTAGAGTCTAATACAGAGGTCCTCAAACTTTTTTGTTTCATAGACCACTCGTCATAATATGTATATCGAATCTGTGTAGTCCTTTTTCAACTAATAAGTATTAGTGAATTGCAACCACAAAGTGAATATCTTATAACTCACATAATTGCATGAGATACACTCGCTACTAATACTATAAAAGTACGAAAACAACTTTGTTTACAAAATCTACGATACGATAGTACTATCGTCGTCTTATCTGTTTGCTACTTGTTTTGTATAGATAGCCTAAGGTAGGTAAAGCTTAAGGTAGGTAAAGATTCATCGTCGTGGACACGGACCCCAATTTGATTTTTCGTTCACATGGGCCCTTGTAGTCATCGTTGACTCCTTTTTTATGGCAGGAAAAAATTTACCTAACCGCACACCCCATCGTTGGGGGCAACGAACAGGATAATGTGAAAGCCCTCACCCACTAAATAATCCCGCCGTGTGCCGTCTCTCCGCCTGTATTGGCTGGCCACTGGAACTATGTTACATTACTTGAGTGGTGTCAGCGTTGACCCCTGGGGATCACTATAGACCACTTGAGGCATCAGCTACTTCTGAAATGTACTTTATATAAAAACGTATGCAACAATGGCAATTAATTACCTACTAACGTCAGCTATTTGACCTTCAGGGTTATGAGGTTCGACCTCTCTTTAAGGTTTCTACTGCTGATTTTACGCAAGCTGTGCACCTCTAAACGCGTATTATGACGACATACTGAGTCATATTTTGCCAACCACAGAAAAAAAGATCAAGTTCGAGCGAATTTTTATTTGTTTTCGTTTCGAACATAAATATAACATAAGGTGTTATGTACTAACTAGAATCTCCCCGCGACTCTATCCGCGTGGGTTTCAGAATAATACATCACTAATGCACAAATGGTTTAGTAGTTACAGCCTGAAAGTGTAACAAAAAAAGCCACTTTCGCTTTTATAATATTACTAACCTTTGCCGGCCTTCGCCGCAACCAAAATAAATAAATATTCACAGAGATTTTCACACAACGCCCTCTGGCCCCAAACTAAGCTTAACGCTTGTGCTATCGGTACCAGATTACGGATAGAATACATATACTACTTTTTTTTTAATACGAGGAGGGATCAAAAAGTAATGAGAATGAGATAGAATATGATGACTATTGATAACTTAATAATTTATTTTTCTTCATAGTCTCCGAGTCTCTACACACTGAGTCCAGCGCTTTTCCAAGGCTTCAATCCCTTTCAAAAAAAAAGTTTTGTCTTGGTCCTGCAAAAAGCTCTCCACGGCATCCATCACCTCGGTATCGCCTTCGTACCTGTTTCCCCTTAAGTATTCTTTCAATTTGGGGAACAGATAAAAATCGCTAGGCGCCAGATCTGGTGAATAAGGGGGGTGGTCAACCAATTCGAAGCCAGCTTGCTGAATGGCAGCCATCGCAACTACCTACCGACATGTGCGCGGGTGCGTTGTCGTGATGAACCAGCACGCCCCTTCGAAGTTTCCTTCTCCTTTTCTCTTTGATGGCATTCCTCAATTTGGGAACTAAAGCTGCATAATATTGGCCTGTAATAGTGGTTCCACGCTCCAGGTAATCAATCAATAATATCCCTTCTGAGTCCCAAAATATTGAGGCCATAACCTTGCCAGCCGATGCCACGGCACGAAACTTCTTCGGGGTCGGTGTTGATGGCCGTTTCCATTGCGAAGATTGCTGTTTTGTCTCGGGATCAAAATGATGAACCCATGTTTCGTCTGTCGGTTAACATTCTCGGCACCCATCTTGCGGAGACTTTTCTCATATTTAAAGATTGTTTCAATATGGCTTGAATACTTCCATATGAAATGCCCGTATCTTGAATTAAGTATCGGATGGTAACTCTTCGATCGCTCAATACAATTTTCTCGACTTTCGTAACATTTTCTTGGGTGACTGACGTTGATGGACGACCTCAACGATGTTCTTCTTCCGTGCTCGTTCTCTGTACTTAAAATTGAGAAGCCCACCTTGCAACAGTGGAATACGGCGGAACAGACTCTCCTAATGTTGCCTCCAAATCGCAATGAATCTCTTGCGTCGTTAACTTTTTTAAACAGAGGTATTTAATAACGGCTCGCACTTCGTTTTTCTCCATTTTCGAGAACACGTTCCGACACGAAGCAAACAAATGACTACATTCAGAAAAAAACAAAAAAGAATTGAAGATTTTTTTCTTTATTAATATTACAAATATGTATCTGAGCTATGCCTGCCAGTATTTATTTATTTTCTTACCAAGAAGTATGTCGTTCTCACTGCTTTTTGATCCCTCCTCGTACATACCTATAATAGGTAGAAAACACCCAGACGCAGTGCAAATATCCGTGTTCATCACAAATTATTGTCCTGAGTGGGAATCGAACCCACGACCTCGTGCACGGAAGTCGGTTACACTACCGACTACGCCACGAGGCCCGTCTAAAAGCAAGGTTTTAGGTTATATCTCAGGTTCCTGATACAGTAGCGGAATAAAATGTATACCAGTTTTTAAGTGTACTCAAGGGCTATCAAATAAAAAATCTTGCGACTAATTCCGCTCAGTAGTTTTTGCGTGATGCGCGACGATCAAACAGACAAAAATCTGAAAAAAAATTGTTTTGTGTTCAGACACGTCTACGTGTGTACAGTCATTTTTTCTCAAATATCCTAAATGTACACCTATGTGATTCTAATGTGACACAGCTCTGTTACAGCTTTATAATAGTATAGAAGTAAGAATATTTGGGTCTATGTTTTTGAAAATGTTCTATTGGTCTTGTCATATTTTTAACATTCGAATATCAATGCTGACTGTTAGATTTAACGTCAAAAAACTACGTTTATTTAGCGTGTACGATATGTCGAGGACAGAAGAGATGGTAATGAGTCAATTGCTTATGGATGAAATGTATTCCCTCTATAGATATATCTCCTATTTATACAAGAAATGTATCTTATTTTATCCTTTTTTTACCTTATGGTCGTATTTTATTTACTTACACTGAACAAGCCACTGATACTGGCAGGTTATGTACCTATATAAGTACGTTATACATAAACGTTAGCCCCGGCGGGTTACGTAAAGGTGTACTCTATCTCACACCCCCCTTATTCCTTCCACCACGAACTTCGTCCCCCAGTGTGTTGGTGTGTTTCGGTGTTATATACAGGGCCTTCCCTCTCTCTCTCTATGACGTAATCATTTTGATTCTAAAATAAAAATGTAGCTAGTGTATTTAACATTTACAGTTTCATATAGGGTATATTACAAAGGTTACAAAGTATTTTTAGAGTACTACTATTCGTAATAGTGGTGATTATCTCCAGTATTTTTAAGTTAGTTGGCTTTTCCTACCTATGGCTTAGGTGTAGGGACCTTAGTAGTCGCCTCCCGATTCAATTGTTGTAGCTTTGATTTCGACAAGGGATAAATATTCGTTTGAACCATATTTAATTATTTTGAGCTAGGATTTGTTTTTTCTTTTGTTAATCTAAGTTGGCACGCTTATGTAAGCGGTTAAGCTAAGTATACCTTACCCCCAATTAGTAGTCAATTGATTAAAATAATCCAATACATTATATAATAAAATATGTACTTCTATACTAATAATTGTTTGTTATAAAAGATTGAACAAATTTTGATAAAATCAGGAGAGCATGAACCCGAAGGAATACATATTTCTGTTGTTTAATTGTGTATTTCTAAGTATCGGGACTAACGCATTGTGCCCTAGTGCAGAGGCTTTATTTAAAAAAATACGTGCCAGAAACAAATTTAGCTTTGTTTAAAGAAATATTTACGAATGCCTTCATTTTCCTACTGAGTAGGCACGCGTGGGCACATCTAGAGAATCAGGTTAACTCCCACATATTCCCACAACATCTCACGACTAATACTTTTATTGAATTTTAAAAATACTGTTAGAATATCACTCTATGACTCATATAATTGAATGGTTTTATAAATGAAATAGAAGATATGTATTTTTACTTTCAGTATCTATCTATCTTTCGTAAATTCTGCGTGTAGAATTTCTAATACATGAATTAATGGCTGTGCAATGGGTAACACGCCATTCATTGACAAGTACCCATAATTATTTTCAATAAATAATATACACGGTTAATTATGTGATCGAGAACGAGGGCTGTCAAAAAGTATCAATACAACTACGATCTGAGATCTCGACTTCACAAAGCCATGCAGGCTATGTGAAGTTTTTTTTTAATTTATTCATTTAGGAATACCAGCAATTGTTACAGTAATACTTACTTAAAATATTAATAAACTTCCATCTAAGATGATGCTAACTGTACAATTTTTATGGGTATACACAACTTGCTTAAACTTGTAATTGTCTGGCATTTGAAGTATATTTTTAATCTAAACTATCACTGTCCTGTAAAAATAAATATAGTAAGGAACCTGCATGCTTGAGGTAAATGTCTTTCCATCCATTATGGTGAACTAAAATAACGGTTTTCTAGACTCAGTTACCCTACATACGATATCGGCACGAATCGATAACACATGGCCAGCTTACAATTACTCCATGTATCCACACACACAAACAGCAGGCCTGCCGACCTTTTCAGACCCTCCCCTATTCTAGGAGCGTAGGGGCGATCCCCCATGGGCAAAACGAGGGGGAGCGATGGGGTGGTTCAAGGGACGCTAGATTATGGACGGTTTTAGAGATCTAATTTATTTTTGGGAGGGTCGGGACTTAAAGGGGGGAAACCGGATTATTTTTAGGGTCCCGACTCAACGGCTTTGGTAACGTTCTGGGACACATTTTCGTTCGTACATTGATGTTGTTGCTATCCGAAGGGCCGGGGATATAAGATGTAGAGTTTTTTCCAAAGTTAAGGAAGGATATTATGAATAAACACTATATCATTTTAAAATATTTGTGGTAATGTTCATATTTCACACTGCCTTGTTAAGTAATATATTGTGGGATGTCGTGGGATTCAGAATATGAATATGTCGTTTTATGTGCAAAAATTGCTATACCAAAGGAACCATATTTGTTCCGGGATAAATAAGTAGCTTATAGGACATAAGCTTCTGGGTTCTGGACTATACGTATGCTGAATTTCATGATAATCGGTTGAATATATACAGCGTGAAAGTGTAACAAACAAACTCACTTTAGCATTTAACTTCCTATTTTCTACATAGCATCACGCCTGTATTCCCCGAAGGGGTAGGCAGAGGTGTATTACACACCCACGACTCGCCAGCTATGTATGTTTAAGTCCCACGTAATATGGGGCGAGCCTATTGACGTCTACCGGGCACATTTCCAAACTCCAGGCTGCTACTGAGAATTTTTCGTTTTAGGAAAAAGCTCAATAACATTTTGCCCGACCCGGGAATCGAACCCGAGACCTCATGATCAGCAGTCGCATACACTACCGCTACACCACCGAGGCAGCTATTTGTTATTTTCTACATTCTACAAAATTATTGCTAATAAAATACAATAAAACAAAAATATCCTAACCAGGATTACAACGTAATGTACTTACTACATCAATCGGGTCGAATTATAACTATATAATATTATTTTATAGTATTCTAAGCATAATGCGAGACACGTGCCCTCTGGTGACATAATTGGGATGACAATGATAGCTTCAGTAAATTCAGCGGTAGTGTATACGACTGCGAATCACGAGGTCGTGTCGGCTTCGATTACCGGGTCGGGGCATACGAAACTGAAGCGAAGTCATTGGGATTTTCCGTCAAGAAATTCTCAATAGCAACTCGGGACTTCGGAAGTTAGCGGCGTTTCTCCCGTGCCTCGCTAAGCACGTAAAATCCATTGGTCCTGCGCTTGATCCCTCTCCTCATGTCTGAATGCCCATCCCATCGGCCTGTGAGAATGTGGGAACCAGAGAGTGCACTTAGTTTGCGCACACATCGGCTACATGGTCAGTGTCTGTTGATATTGGACGCTATGACCGAAATTACGATCTGGAGATAATTATTATATTTAGTTCACATAGCATTGGAAACGTATATATAACGCTTTGTCAATATACAAACTATACTCGTATAGTGATATCGTGTAGGCAAACATACTGTAGTTATAGCTAGAGGTTGCTACTATTGATTTGCCGTGTGGGGCCGGCTTTAGAATTGTCCCACCCCTCTCCACCCATGGGAGTCGTAAGAGCCGACTGAGGGAAAACCGAGGGAGTGGGCAGCAGCACTCCCTCGAATATTAACAAAATCCACTGCGATCGCCAACCCGCCTGCCAAGCGTGGCGATTACGGCACTATCCCTCATATGAGCGAAACACATGTTGTGGCGTTCTCTTGGGGAGGCTATGTCCAGCAGTGGACTTCGAAAGGCTGATGGATGGACTATTGATTTTGTATTCAAACTAATCCTCCCCTCCCTGGACTTGGCCATGTGCAATATGAACGCTATTGTAGGCAATTGACCATTTTGATATAATATTCTAGTAAACTGCGATGTAATCAATAAGAACGAGTGAGGCAAAACAGGCGAGCAAGAGATGAGAAATATGTGTTGTGTCTGCCTACCCCTTCGGGAAATAGGTTTGAAACTAAGTGTGTATTGAACATTGTTTGATGGAGTCAAAGGGAGTGGCTCTTTGTCGGCTTTTATAATGTCCTTGGGAGGAGAGAGCAGGTGGAACTATGACATTATGTAAACTAGCCTCTTTTTCTGTCAGTTCGCGATATCTTCCTTATTCTATTATCAAATTCCATGATTTTCCCCTCATTTTAAGGCTTGTCATGATGGCTAACGACGAAAAATAGACCCACGGTCTAAAAACATACCGCTTCTCATAAATTTGATATTTAAAATCGTCTAAGAAGAGAGCCGTACGGATCCACTAGTGTAAATTTAACCTCACCAGTGTAAAATCACAATGATATTATACAGATTTCTCTTCTAATCTCCATGTGTTGTGGAATAGTCTAGAATCTAGATTATTTGTACCGTTTTTACCGTTCGAAAAAGAGATCTATTTTTCCTTATTCACAAATAATTTGTACTTTAAAAAGTAGCGGCATGTCAAATTCTAAATAAATAGATCAAAAATGTCTAACAAATCGCGCCATCAAATAGCATGAATTTTAATTGCAAAATTAAACTTACTATATTGGATTAATGCATGTAAATGCATTCCGATAGATGGCGTTAGTCGTAAAGACAAATGTGATGAGGATATTGGGATGACCGAACAGGTCAGTACGATAGCTCACTTCCCCGGATTGGAAAAGACGCGGGTTCGTTACCCGCTCGTACTCCTATCGTATCGTATCTCTTTTTCCTTATTCACAAATTATTTGTACCGTATAAAAAATATCTGTATTTTTTTCCACCGGTCTAAGTGCGTAAAGCACGCCACGATACTGGTATTATACGTTAGTGCGAGGTGATGTCTTAACGTGACTAAGTAAATTAAACCAGTAGTAAGTAACGATAGCTAAGGTTCAGGCATCGCTAATAATAAGTGGATTTGATGCCAGTAATCCCCACTAGTGGAAGAAATGCTGAAGGTTTCTTAGTGGTCAGATACATTATTTCCGTATTATGAAAGGACACCTTAATTACGGTCAGAGTATGAATGACTATTTGGGGGTATTCTCTTACATCTGTAGTGTCATGTAAAAAACCCCTTCTGCAAAGGGTCGCCTCATTATTGAATTATCTCAAATTTATTTGTTCATAGTACTTCGATCATCAATACAACAAGATACAGTAGCACGAACAAAATCAAGCTAAAAACTAGAAGATACTCGTATTTAAGTTGAATGTAAAGTGTGAACAAAAAGGAAATGATTAAAATGAGGTTTATCTGTAAGAGTTGAAACTTTTCACAAAAGCGTTTATAGTTTTTGTTATCTAATTTGTAGGGATTCTTCCTTTATAACAAAACGCTTTCGATCCGAATCCCAGCTGTAGTGGTATTTTTCTATTAAACATCGTGCTCTAGGGAACAATCCCTGTATCCTGGGGGATTTTACAAACATGCTTAGCTTAGTAGTGGTAGAACGCTTGCAAACAACGGTAGGTACTGCTATCGTTGTGTTTCATATGGTGAGTGAGAGTGTGTCATCTTATTATCCTTCCTATCCTCTCCTTGGTATCCTTTTCTCTCCACTTCCTATCCTTTACCTTGGAGATGGCGACATGCGAGTAAAGACTGGTGTTGCTAGCGTCTATCGGCTACGGTACCGGCACACCATCAGGTGGGGTCGTATGCTTGTTTCCATCCATCCATCAACCTTTCAACGGCCACTGCTGGACATAGGCCTCCCCAAGAAATGGGGGATAGTGCCGTAATCGCCACGCTTGGCAGGCGGGTTGGCGATCGCAGTGAATGTTGTTAATACTCGAGGGAGTGCTGTTGCCCACTCGGCTCTTACGACTCCCGTGGGTAGAGAGGGGTGGGATAATATTCTAAAGCCGGCCCCACACAGCGCCGTATGCTTGTTTGCCTCTCACGTATTATAATAAAAAAAGGCATTACTCAAATCAACCGTTTGTGAATCACATGTCCTGTGTTACAATCGAGCCCATAATACACGACACTGGAGGTCGGTATCTAAACAACTCTCTCACCATCTGTTATTACTGTGTATTAAATATAAATAGCCCAGTTAGATTACGTTAAGAATACAGCCTACTGCGTGGGCATTGTTAAGTCCAAAGCTCAATGTGATAGAAAGATAGATGAGGAGTGTCTTGTCAGAAGGGCTTAATTCTAATTTTAGTAAATACTTTTTAGTGAAATTCGGCTACAACTCAACATATTCTCAATGATTTTTAATGATTTTCATTTATATATGTTGGTTGGTTTCTCACCCTTTGTCCTAGGTGAGCGACGCGACGCGATGCGACGTATTGCGGCTAATACTTTAACCGCTTTGGGTCGCATTCAAATTAGGCCATAAGTACATACAACCTCTATTTGATATTTTGGTGTCGTGTCGCGTCGCGTAGTATTGACGCGTTTGTCGTTCACCTAGGACAACGGGTAAAATCTATTTCCCCTATAAAATTATCTACAAACTTACATTAAACACAAAGTGAAAACTTCACTTTGTGTTTAATGTATGTTGCTAAGCATATCAAATGCTAAAAATATATATAAAAATATCTAAATATATCTACAAACTGCTAAGCGTGGCTATTACGGCATTATCCCCCATGAGGCCATGACGGGACCGCTCGTTGTGGCGTTCTCTTGGGGAGGTCTATGTCCAGCAGTGGACCTTGAAAGGCTGATGGATGGATGGATAAAATTATCGTGTCACAGTGTTTGTCGCCATACTCCTTCGAAACGGCTTAACCGATTCTTATGAAATTTTGTGTGTATATTCAGTAGGTCTGAAAATAGAATGTAAACTATTTTTCATACCCCTAAAATGATAAGTTTGGTCCACCCCAAATTTGTTTTTATTTTGTAGACCAAATTTTTTATTATTATTATTCGGCATTAAAAAAGACATTCAACCCTAAATTTTCACCCCTCTGCTGTCAACCCCTATCTTTTAAAATCGATATTAGTATTTTAATAATTTTTATTGCAAAATCTTCACGAAAAAAAGATATGGCGGTATGAAGTTCGCCGGGTAAGCTAGTAGGTAGTACCTACACCTAGTAGCTACACCTACTGTTATACCTAAAGCTGTAACAGAGCTATGTCTGTACATTTAAGATATTTGAGAAAAAAATACTGTATTAGGCTATATAGGCGTGTACACAAAACAATATTTTTTGGATTTTTGTCTGTTTGTCTGTTTTTTCTGTTTGTTCGTTCGCGCATCACGCATTTATTTCTTTTTGATAACTCTTAAGTAGACTTAAAAATTGGTATACATTTTATCCCACTACTATATCGGAAACCTGAGATATTACCTAAAAACTATAGGTATGGGCTTTAAAGGCAAAGGCTAGTTATAATATAAAGCCACAGACTACGCAAGTGTGTCTAGCTTCGTTTTGAAAGAGAATGTAATGCAATATACGTCCACGACAACCCACGAACACGTTACGTAAGAATACGAGATATGTGACGTAATGGCTACACGTGTAGCTTGCTCGAATGTGCTTACCACGCAGCTCAACGCTGTTACGCTATGCACGCGGTACACAAAAACTTTCGTAGCCGTGCCACAGTTGTACATAGTCGTGGTTTAAAATTCGTATATCGTGTGTCCTGTAGCGGAAACGTAGACCCACGTTGTCAAACAAACGAACCCACACAGCTAAAATGCGCCGCGTGCCTGTTCACAGAATTACAACAACTCACTTCAAGCACCCACCACCATACCTAAAATTCTAGAACGTTCGGCCTGGTCCGCTAGTATTAATTGCACGTTTTGTCCTCAGGGTTCCACAGACAAAACCAGCTGTTTTCACATATGAGCATCCACATGCAATCGCCATCCGGGACCAGTGAGGATGACGAACATATACTTAGAGAGCAGTTGTACTCGCATATCGATCCGGAAAATTACGTAAGTTTTTTTTATTTTGTTTTATTGCGTATGGTGGCAGACGATTGTCTCTACCTACCCCCCAAGGGAAATAACGAGATGATAAGCCACAGGCCACCTGATGGTAAATGGTAACCGTCGCTCATAGACTCAACTATAACGAGATTATTGTCAAGCCGCTGCTCACCATTTCATTTCACATAATATGATATGAAAGAATTAACGACTATCTTCTGCTACAACCAAAACACACCGATGTGGTTACAAGGATTATTCCTTAATGCAGAGTGTTGTCTTAAAAAAGGGGCTTATTTCTCGATTTGAATCCTGTCACCGTTTAATTTCTAGAACAACGGTCTGAACGGCTGCAACCCAGATCGATTCAGGAGCGAGTCCCGTCCTCACGAATGCGACATTTGCCAGCGAAGGTTTAAAAGGAAACAGCATCTTAAAGCGCATATGAACGTGCACGCTAAAGAACAGCCTACGATATGGTGTTCCATGTGTGGAGAAGGTAAGCTTAAGTCTTGTATTACTGATTTAGATAGACCTGGATTAATTTAAATTTTATTTCAAATAATAAAATTGATTTTAAATCAAGTATTGAAATAATCCATCAAAAAAGGCCATTATAGACCTTAAAATTGACTAATTTTTTTTATTGCTTTTATTTTTATGTGGCAGTCGAACCCCTCCTGATGGTAAGTGGTACTCGCCGCTTATCGACTCAACAATACTAAGAATATTGTACTCAAATTAATTAAAGAACAAAAATTAAGTAACTAAAAAAATATAGGTAGATATTGAGCCCCGCAGCGACATCACCCACACCTACGCAATAGCGAGACCGACCAGTCACAATTAGTAGCACCCACTGAGTCTGACGCAAAACTCAGCCATCACCACCCTCGCCATATTATAGGGAAGGGAGTGAAACAGAAAATATTAGCAAAGTAATCATATATTATTGTACATTTATAAATATCGTATAATTTTCTAGTGATAATAGAGCCTTGCTTATCCCTGAATGAATGGGCCGGCTCGAACTGGGAAGTACCACCCTCTCAGGAAAGATCATGGTGAAACAGCGATAGGTACTCCAACAGTTGTTTTTCGTAGGGTGAGTGAGAGCGCCGGAAGCTCTCCTCTACTCTCCTTATTATTCTTCTTATCCACTCCTTAGTATTCTACCCATCTCCTTATTATCCTTCCTATCCCTTTGCTCGGTGATTGCGACGCGAGAGTGATGCCTCTGTTGTTGCTAGCGTCTATAGGCTACGGTAACCGCTTACCATCAGATGTGTAAATCTATCGTAAGAAATGCCATTATTCTATGCAATTTAACATTGTTAGTCTAGGCTAGGCTCTTTTAGCTCATGTAATGTTCATTATTACGGGGTGCAATCGTCGCAAACAGTGAATATATACGATGAGAACACGACTACGTATTGTCGTAAAGTGAACGACAAAATCAATTCTCTAACTGCGCAATGGATGCGAATATGATTATCTGATGACGACTGCAGTACTCAAATATTGTGAATTGTCTCCATGTTCAATTGATCACCGACCCTTGTACGTACCTTTTGTAGGTTTTCTCCAGAACCAAGCATTCGAGCGCCACAGATGTGCGGCGCTCAAATACGAGAACGGCAATGAACAATACGACGAAGAACAATCGGAGGATATACAGATTACGTCACAGGAAACGCCACAAGATGCCAAGAAAGAAAATAAATATCCTGCAGAATTTGTAAGTTTATATGTACGTCTTGTGATAGTCTAAAAAGAAAAACTCTTAGTAGCAGCCCGGAGTTTGGAAATGCGCCCGGTAGACGGCAATAGGCTCGCCCGATATTACATGGGACTTAAACATAGCTAGGGAACCGTGGGTGTGTAATACACCTATGCCTACCCCTTCGGGGAATACAGGCGTGATGCTATGTTTTTTTTAATGTTTTTATGTGATAGTTTAGCGATGAAATCAATGACTGCAATCTAATGATATCAACACAAAGTGAAAAATGTGAAATCGAAAATAACAGTCACGAGCAGGATTTGAACCTGCATCTCCTGGATACCGTCCAGATAGGTCCAGTAGGTAAAATCTTATTGTAAAATTAAGTTTACCTGGTCGGTATAATGTATGAAAATACTTCCGACAGATGGCGCAGGCGTCACCCAAAGACGTTAAGTATGAATGTGTTATCGAAATTAGCAGTCAGGAGCAATTGTCACGATGGCTGAATTGGCAAAGCATCTTTACGGTATCCAGGAGATGCAGGTTCAAATCCTGCTCGTGACTGTTATTTTCGATTTCACATTTTTCACTTTGTGTTTAATGTATAGTGCTCCATGTAAAATGCTAAAAATATATATAAAATATCTAAATATAATGATATCAAGTTTGATCGCCAGTTTAAGATTGACATAAACCTCTGATTTTTCGAATTTGTGTATATTTATGTATATTTCTCCACAAATAATCACTGCTCGATGAAGGAAAACGTCGTGAGAAAACCTGGATGCCTGAGAGATTTTCTCGACGGCTTGTGAACTCTGCCAACCTGCATTGGTCTGCTTGTGGGACTAAAGCTTAAATACGTCTCGCTCTGAGAGAAGACAAATGCCTACCAGTGCGTCAGTATGAATTAAGAAAAACCTTTAAATGATCTACAAAGTTACAAAAAGGGTACACTTAAGTACACCCCTCAGTAATGTTACGTTCGTAACAATATTCTAATTTTTGATCTATATTTTTTAGCATTTGACATGCTCCGCCACTTTTAAAGTATAAATTATTTGAGAATAAGGAAAAAGAGATTTTTTGTACTAGCGGGAATCGAACCCGCGTCTTTTCCAATCCGGGGAAGTGCTCTAAGCCACTGAGCTATAGTACAGGTACTTCGACCATCCCAATCTCCTTATTACATTTGTCTTTACGACCAGCGCCATCTATCGGAAGCATTTACATGCATTATGGTCGTAAAGACAAATGTAATAAGGAGATTGGGATGGTCGAAGTACCTGTACTATAGCTCAGTGGCTTAGAGCACTTCCCCGGATTGGAAAAGACGCGGGTTCGATTCCCGCTAGTACAAAAAATCTCTTTTTCCTTATTCTCAAATAATTTATACTTTAATATTCTAATTTATACATATAGCTGATTCGTGATCACTGATCTCTATTTATTGGATCAAGCTACTGATTATTTGTTTTAATATCTCATTGATAAACTTCATTTTTGCGTTGAACTTCCGCAGAAACTTAGCAGACCTTTTTTTACGTTTTAGTATCAAGGATAGTCAAGCCCGGCTCTGCCGCAGCCAAAAGCTAGTTCTTAGGTTATATCTAAGGTTCCCGATATAGTAACGGGATAAAATGTATATCAGTTTATAAGTCTGATCAAGAGATGTCAAATAAAAAAAATTGAATCAACATCCGTTCAGTATTTTTTGCGTGATGCGTGAACAAACAAACAGAAAAAAATCTAAAAAAATTGTCTTGTGTTTAGACACGCCAATATTAGGCTATATTATTCAGTATTTTTACTCAAATATCTTAAATGTACAGACACAGCTCTGTTACAGTTTTATAATAGTATAATATCTAAATAATCAAAGTATACAGTGTATACACAGCTCAGTACAACACTGGAATTATTGTAGTTGTTTTGTGTGAGTCTGGGAATATAAATTTTGTTATTTTTAGGTGGACGTGTCAATACTAGCGACAGCGGACTCGAACCACAACCAATACATAGAGGAAAGTGAACTGCCTATGCCCCAGCGAGTGTTCGTGTGCAAATACTGCAACAAACCATTCAAGCGAAAGGATCACTACAAAATACATTTGAACATACACACCGGCGTCAAATCGTTCTTCTGTCCGGACTGTGGGAAAGGTAACCGTCTCAAATATATTATGTGAATTTTTATCAAGGCCCCTTCCCCGACTCGGTATGAATAGCTTGATTTGTTGTGAAAATATGACACAACAAAAATACTTGATCTGATAGCTATACAACTTCCCAGGATCACTTGCTGTGCTAATTAAATTTAAACATTGTAAGAAATTTGAGATTTAAAAAGGTACAAATTATTTGTGAATAAGGAAAAAGAGATTTTTAGTACGAGTGGGAATCGAACCCGCGTCTCTTCCAATCCGGGAATCTGAGGGAAGTAAGCAATTATCATCCATTGCACGACTGATGTTAGGGCTGGGTACCAAGTGGCAGTACTCACTTGGTATCCAGCCCGAGCGGGTTGGTACTACCATCTCCCGTGTGACCGGCCATGAAGCACATTGTTGCGTTTTGGCTGTAGCAGGAGATAGCCGTTTATATTTCATTTCATCTATGAAATGAATTGGTGAGCAGCGGCTTGACAATACTCTCGATATAGTCGAGTCCATGGGCGACGGTTACCATTTACCATCAGATGGACCGTGGCTCGTCTGCCACTACATGCAATAAAAAAAAACTTGCCTCGAGCGCTCGTGTTAGTTATTTAATAAGTAACTTTGACGATTTTAAGTGCTATAATAAGCCTATGAAATAAAGTTATTTTTGTATTTGAATTTGAATCTTAGGATTACTTACCTAAAAAGTTCATCGAAATCGGTTTAACCATTTTTGAGCCCATGGGGAACATGCACACATCAACTTTTATATATACAGATTATCTTGAGAGATGCGATTTTTATGAAATCAATATCAAAAGTATTATCTACTACTGTAATAATAATATTGAAGTATGGAACTGATCCCAAGTAACCTAGGACGTAACGAAATATCTTGCATACCTACTTCCTCCTTAGGCTTTTGAAATTATTGTTTAGGTACTGTACAGACGCACGGAACAGGTTAGGTGCGCACATACGCACTGAAAAAATTGTCTTTTTGATTTTGGTTTTATTTAAATCGATCGATGTGGCAAAATGTTTGATATAGCGAATTCTTGGGGAGGCCTATGTCCAATATTGGACGTCGAGTTCGTGATGGATAGATAGAGATTTTCAATTATTTAGTATCAGTGTAAGTTTATCCTCACCGTAATTTTCGTCACAGGTTTCTACAGAAAAGACCATCTACAGAAACATGTGCTAGTCCATTTGAAAATGCCGAAGTATCCACCACCAAGGAAAGAGATCCCAGATCTCTACCCAATCAAAATGCTGCCCAAAAAGAAGGTGATAAAACCCGAAATTACGATACATGTGAGTATTTATTTATAACCAACTTATTATTAATTTATTTATAACTAGCTGTTACTCGCTACAACACTGATTTTGTGTTTAGCCTCATTCCATCCATCCATCCATCAGCCTTTTAACGTCCACTGCTGGACATAGGCCTCCCCAAGAATGGAGGATAATGCCGTAATCGCCACACTTGGCAGGCGGGTTGGCGGTCGCAGTGGATGTTGTTAATACTCGAGGGAGTGCTGCTGCCCACTCCCCCGGTATTCCCTCAGTCGGCTCTTACGACTCCCGTGGGTAGAGAGGGGTGGGACCATTCTAAAGCCGGCCCCACACGGCTGGGCTTAGCCTCATTGGAATGTCTCAATTAATAGATTAATTATAGATACATTGTCAGGCTCTGATGGTAGAGTAGCGAGGTCAGAAGTATTTTTGTTGTTTTCACATACTAGTAGAAAGCGGTCACCAAACATTTATCTGTGGTGCTGCCCGATAAAATGCAAATATTTAATCAACATACTTCACTTCTAATATTATGTTCAAATTCTTTGTTACTTTCGTGTGTATTGTACATATGTTTTTATGGTAATTAAGTTTTTTTCTGTAGAAAATTTAATCAAAATCGTTTTAGTGTAACCGTAAAAGCTTTAAAACAAAGTGTCTTTCACGTCTATCTATACTATTATAAAGCTGTAACAGAGCTGTGTCTGTAAATTTAAGATATTTGAGAAAAAAATACTAAATTAGGCTATATTTTTTTTAGAATTTTTGTCTGTCTGTTTATCTGTTTGTTTGTTCGCGCATCACGCAAAAACTACTGAACGGATTTTGATGCAACTTTTTTTGTTTGATAGCTCTTGATTAGACTTAACAACTGGCATACATTTTATCCCGCTACTATATCGGGAACCTGAGATAATGCCTAAAAACTGGCTTTTGGTTGCGGCGGAGCCGCGGGCAAAGGCTAGTGTATAATATTAGTATGGTTAACTTACTGATTTTTGGGTCGTATCGAACAGAATTGTTTATTCTTCAAACAAAGTCGAATTGCCTGCACAGATGTCGGAAGTGGTTTAGATACGGTCCTCCCGTCCGACTGTTGTGGGTTCGATTCGCACCCAGGACAACTCTTTGTGTGATCCACAAATGATTGTTCTGAGTCTGGGTGTACTTTGTGTCCGTATATGTTTGTAAAATCCCCCGCGATACAAGGATTATTCCTTAGTGCATGGTGTTGGCTTTATAAAAAAAAATATTTAATTTGTACTACGATTGGATATAAACGGCAGGATTACTGACCGCTCTGTTTACGTTTTTATTCAATTGCATTGATATGAAGTGTAAATAAATAAATTACAGGCCCCGTCGAATACAAAGCTGCGCGTACCGCTGCAAATCAAAGTACCTTATCAAATGGTGGTATCGATGGACAACGGTGAACAGCGAGCGGTCACCATTGACCCGCAGGATACGGAAGCTTCTTTTTAGATTTATTACTTAATTTTTTTGCATGTATGACGTATTTTGAGTGGTAATTTCGTCACTAACCACGTGTGTAATAACAATTATATTGTTCTGGGCTCGATAACAATTGAATAGTTTGTTTTTTGACAGTAATTCTATCAGTAAAATTATGCCAAGGTCATTGGTGATTAGGGGTTCGAATCACAGAGGGTACAAATGAGATGGTGTCGAGATCACTCAACTGCGATGTGCATAATTAATTATTATTAACACGAAGAAATAACGATCACAATTACTTTGTATAAATATTTGCTGCCTAATGTATTTGCACTTCGATGTAAGCAAAGGAATGTCGGATCTATTTCAACCAATTACAAGAAATTTTATTAGTCAATAATTATATACCTAAGCATGTTGCTTAGAAGTCTCGGGATTTAATCCCAAGGAATGTTTTCCGTTAGGAAATTGTCAATAGCAACACAGAATTTGGTAGATATTCTCCTCGGTAGAACAACCTCACTTAGGCCAAATGTAAAGGTAACTTAATAGTTACGAAAAATCTATCTAAATTATTACATGTCCTTCGAAAATTGCCAAATATTTACAATAGACTAATTTTAATAGTGGTATATATACTATAAATCCTATCAAAGTGTAAAAATTGCTGCCTTCACTAAACAGTCACCATTGTAAATATATTTTTTTAATATTATAACTTTTTAAATTTTGTCATTATTACGAATAGGCACTTGTAACCGTTTTATGTTTCCTTTTGCTTAGAATAGTGAAATATGTGGATTTTTTTTTTATCAAAAAGTGTTTATGACTTTGTGTGGAATTTTAATGAAGAAAATTTCAATGATTTTACAACAACAGCATAACCTTGTGCTATCGTAGATAGAGAAATTCGATTAAATATATACACAGTGTCCTCCTACATGCCATGTGTACACTACACACATACACAAAAACTGTATAGCGGGTTTCGTCCGATTCAGGCAATTTTTTGAAGACATTAACTTAAATATTTTTATTTGTATATGGTATTAAAATAATTTTGTCGCTGAATCTCGAAAGGAGGTGATGTATGTATTACTATAGCATTATTTATTAAAGTTATATTTATACATATAATGTTAACAATATATACATAATTTTATGCAAAGATTTGCATAACATTGTACTATGCAATTTAAAGCCTGTCTTTTATACGTGAAACGGTAATGTACTATTTTCTAAATTTAGTCATACTGTTTTTTTTCTTGTTCGTTTCTTATCTGTGACTTACACGAGGCCAATAGCACTTCCACAAGCTCGTTGCTTCAATCCTTAATAATATATTATAAATACAAGAGTAGGTATGGTTGTTAAGCTTTCACGCTGTAACTACTGAACCGATTATCATGATATTTTGCATACATATAGTTTGGAGCCCAGAAAGTAACATACCTATTTATGCATAGAATAGTGACATATTTTTACTCTGAAGTCCATGCGAACGAATTCGCCGATAGTGAAATTAGGAAAGCCCAATGCATTTTTTCATATATTTTACTTATACAAGTACCTACCTAAAAATATATTTAAAGTTTATGAAATGCATTTTATTTAATGGCACGTATTTTTCAAAGATCTCATTAATTGCATCACGTGCTTTCATTTATTTATAAGGAATGGGTCCAAAATATTTATCAAAAAATGCGTTGAATTATTGAAAACTCTAAAAACGTGGTAATAGTTTTGGCGTTGAGTGGAATAATGGCATATAATGTATATATATATATATATATAACATGTTTTTGTTCTAAGAGTTGAACGGAAAATATTTTATGGAACTGTGTTTTCATGGAAAACAACATACCCTAGTTTGTGGGACGTGTCGTAATTTCTCGCTATTTGGTCTTTGGTACTTCTAGATTTATAATTTGTAACTATGAAGTTAAAAGATAGTTCTTGATAATTTGCTACTTACTACTTCAAAGAAGAGGCCTCAATCAAAGATATTTTTTAGTTTTATTAGTAAAGACTAGCTTTTACCCCTGGCTCCGCCGCATGCATAAGCTAGTCAATTATGTTCGTATGACTCTTGGTTTACGTGAGACATGTCAGTAAAGCTTTTAATCTGCATGATATTTTAAACTCAACAATTAACGTCATAATTCGCTCAGTGTCATTGATGTATAAAAAGCGAAGATACACAATTAGGCACTAAAAGTGTTCACTATAAATGAATGCAGATTACGCTTTCCTGCACTCATTTCGTTTAGTGTTGTTTCGACGCCCGAGCAGCCACACCGCCCGCAACTTATCAACGTGCCTAATAATACTAAAATCTCTTTAAAAAAACTAGACGTCGCGGGACGTCTGGCAGATGTGAAAACATCGGAATTATTTTGTAGAAATAATATTATCATAACTTGACAAAGTACTCCTCAAGACGAATCAAACGAGTATAAACTCGATATGGTTACGCCGTTTCATTACAGAGTTACTGTGGCCACCTTCCAGCACTGAGGGAATACCGGGGGAGTGGGCAGCAGCACTCCTTCGAGTATTAACAACATCCACTGCGATCGCCAACCCGCCTGCCAAGCGTGGCGATTACGGCACTATCCCCCATTCTTGGGGAGGCCTATGTCCAGCAGTGGACTTCAAAAGGCTGATGGATGGATGGATGGATAGTACAACTTTTGCCACGATTTCTATGCACAATTGTGTATCCTTTATTTATAACTCAATGCTCGCTGTATACAAAATTTTAATGAGTTATGCACCTAAACTTTCCTCATTTTTGATCTGTATTTTAGCACTTGACATGCTCTACTAAAGCTACTTTAAAGTACAAATTATTTGTGAAATGGGTCGTAAAGACAAATGTGATGTGGAGATTGGGTATGGACGTTGGTCAGTGCGATGGCTTAGCGGTTAGAGCACTTCCCCAGATTGGAAGGGACTTAGGTTCGATTCCCGCTCACACTAAAGTTATCGTTTTCCACATTTCACAAATAATTTGTTCTTTCCTCATTTGGTAAAAACCGAATGAAAATCCTATTCGCAGTGTTTCAGTTTATTGCGTCCAGACAGACATATTGATTACTGGCTGGGGAGGGCTAGGATTTATAATTCCATCCATCTGTCAGCCTTTTAAACTCCACTGCTGGACATAGGCCTCCCCAAGAATGGAGGATAGTGCCGTAATCGCCACGCTTGGCAGGCGGGTTGGCGATCGCTGCCCACTCCCCCGGTATTCCCTCAGTCGGCTCTTACGACTCCCATGGGTGGAGAGGGGTAGGACAATTCTAAAGCCGGCCCCACACGGCAAGTTTATAATTATTAGTAGAGAAAACTCATGCTCAAAAATGATTGCTGGACGTAATCGAGACGTTTCGTGTAGGTAGATCACAACTCCATTCAACGCCATCCTGAGATAACAAAGTATGTATGTGCATAATTTATTTATCCTTGATGTGAAATTGTCTAGTGACAATATATAATTATGTGTATAAATGGTATTAGAAATGAAATATTGATTTTAAATTGCGCGTTACATTCTTGTGCCATTTAACCAAATACTCAATGCATTATCAGTGGCATGCTATTGATAAAATATAAATGTACCATTCGTATTTTCTAAACTTATAAATAATAAAAGTGTCACCACCCCATTCTTGTCCGCGTACGAGACGATTAGTTGACGTAAGCAATTCATCGCCCATTGCATTACTGGTGGTAGAATTGAGTACCAAATGAGAGTATTTGCTTGTTATCTGAGCGAGCGAGTTGGTACTAGTGTCTGCCCTGTGACCGCAAACCTCGTGTGTTTTGGTTGTAGCTGGATATAGCCGACCATTCATTTCCATCAGCGAAATATAATACGAGAGCAGTGGATTGGTAGTAAATAGTCTTACTAACAGCCTCTGTGGTGCAGCGGTAGTGTGAGTGACTGCTGATCATGAGGTCTCGGGTTCGATCCCCTGGTCAGGCAGTGTTATTGAGCTTTTTCGTAAAAAGAAAAATTCTCAGTAGCAGCCCGGAAATGTGCCCGGTAGACGGCAATATGCTCGCCCCCTATTACGTTGGACTTAAACATAGCTGGCGAATCGTGGGTGTATAATACACCTCTGCCTATTCCTTCTGGGACACAGGCGTGATGCTAAGTTAGAAAACAGTGCGATAATTTTATTTATTTTTGATAAATGGCTGAGCATATCAAGTGATTATAAATAAAATGGAATGTAATATAAAAATAACAATATAAGTATTTTTTTCTTAAAATCATGAGACGTATAAAGCATATTCATAATGTGCTATCTATATGTATGCATGATCGTTTTGTGTATATTTTCATGTACTGGTTTCCAGTGTTCTAGTATATTAATACCAAATTTTTATCTATTTACTAATTATATACCTAATTAATAATCATATGTGCGTTGGGTCCAAAGCTAAGTTTGAATCGCTGTAACTGATAATGTATGAGATATTAGATGTAAGTTAATGTTTCTGTCAAGTTCCTCTACCTATTTTGTCTTTTCTCAGAAAATCCAATTTGTGATTCTAAAGTTTAAGATTAATAAACGTGACATTGAAGTACAAAATACTTGTTTAATTTTTTAATCTTTGTATTCAACCTCGCAACGAATATTCAAGTGCGAGTAACTGCTACGATAGCTCAGTGGCAGTTCGGAGCCGCCACTCCAAAAGGATCCCCGCTCGTAATATTCATTGTCTATTCCATATTTTTAAAATACTTGTTCTACAGGAGTTAGTTAAGTAAAAAACAAAACGTTGTTAGGAACTCGGTGCCTATCTCGGTAACGCTTTAATCTTATAACAAAGATATCATTGTTATTTGTCTATACTTCTATACTATAATATTATAAAGAGGAAAGATTTGTATGTTTGTAACGAATAAACTCAAAAACAACAAACAATTCTTTCACCATTAGAATGCTACATTATCCTTGAGTAACGTAGGCTATATTTATTACTAATATTATAAAGAGGAATGATTTGTATTTAGTCCGGCATAAAGATACATTTACTCGTAAGTTTATCCCAAATTGTTTAAAAAATAAATATCCACTTGTGCGAAGCCGGGACGGGCCGCTAGTTAAATATAAAGATGAAGACGAGTGAGAGTACGAGAGTATCTTTAGAGTGGTTCCGGTCGCAGCCGGTGCCATCGGACAGTAGCCTATTGCACGAATGTGCGCAATTAAGTGCAATTTCTGTTCCCTCATTTTCAGCCCGATGGGACGGCATTTCAGCACTATCCGCGAGGGAACATGCTCAGGACAAAGGGTTTTACATAATTTTCGAGGTACGCTATAAATAAAACTTCATCGTCGAATGAATCATTTAATTGAATAAAATACACCACAAGTTTAGTAAAGAGAAGCAGAATTAATTACATTTAGTAGTTATTTGTCAAAAAATATGCAATACAAATGGAAATAAACAGACACTATCTCAATAGGAAATAGGTCGGTCATACTCGTGTAAGACAATCATTTATTTCTTGATTATTTATATTTTTGACGTGTTAACGTCTTATAAATCGATGAACGCCCGGCTGCACGCACGAAAAAGTCTCACGTTCCGCAAAATGTATGCCGACCGATGCATTGTTTGTGAAACTCTCAAAAAACATATATGACGTTATCACGTAAAATTATCGTCTGTAAACCGACTACAGACAACCATATAGTTTTTTTTTATAGCTGTCGGTGACACGACAGCATTCATGTGCATCTTTTAACATGATTGTGAAAGCTAAACGCTCACATTCATTATCTACCTACTCTCCATGCAAATTTTTACTTTCTCAAAATATTCATTTTGTACGCAAACGTAATTGTTTGGAAAATAAATTTACAAAGTCAATGAGCATTAATTATATTCTAAAAGGCAAATGATAATGCCTTCTCTCTGCCAGACCGCCTTTCCCTCTGCATAAGTATGATTGTATGTAGGCACATTTGTACAAACATATTTTATAAAATAAATCTTTAATCCATAAAGAGGGGCAACTAAACTAATGTATTCATCAACCACGACGTTGCATTGGCTTGGTCGCTGCAATAATAAAACATAATGTACACAAAGCCTTCGTCAAAATTGCGATATTTTTGCGACTAAGTACTAAAGAATTAATTCATAAAGATCGAAATATATCTAAAAACATAAAATATTGCTCTTGTATATGTCATTTAAATTTATATCTAAAAATCACAAAATTTAAATACGAGAACGTAACATTATACAAAATAACAATCATATTTTTGGCATAAACAAACAACGACAATAATAAAAACAATGCCTTCAGGTCTATATTCTTTCAGTATAAATCTAATAAATGTAATAATTTTATACAATTAGTAAATCACAGTAATATAGATTTTTAAAATATCACTCAATTTAGGAGTTAAGGGCAGTAAATATTATTTTTAATACATCTTACATGACTATAACAAACTTACACTGTAGGTACCTATTCATTTTAAATTAATTCAGTGGGGTGAGATCAAGCTGGAATTGCGTGAAATCATCATTATTCCCGTTCTTAATACACTCATTAAATATCATAAAAAAACTTATCATTATTGATGTCTTATATTGGATAGATATAAGACTCTAAGATGAATCGATATTCCTCATAACAGATTTCGCGTCAAAACAAAAAATCAAGTTATAGGTACAATTACCTACATACTTTGTCATATATATATGCGACATATACCTACAAAACATCAATATTTACCTACGTAGGTACCTATCCGTTCCATATTTAGCAGCATCAACTGCCAATCAGGCTCCAACAGTCACTACACCAACCATTCCCTATTAATAAAATTTACAAACAATAATAAAATTCCATGATTATTATTTTGAATCACATATATGTAGGATATTAGGTATCGTTCAAGTGTAACCTTTTATACGATTTGGGTCCGAATCCACCTCCCCTATATTATTAAAGACAAAGAATAAAAAGATTCTTCGTGTGGCGCGTCAAGTGATTCTTCCCAAAATAATACCTACTACACAATATTTTGTTTTTCCAAAAATAGTACTAAATTGCCGTGTGGGGCCGGCTTTAGAATTGTCCCACCCCTCTCCACCCATGGGAGTCGTAAGAGCCGACTGAGGGAATGTCGATGGCGTGGGCAGCAGCACTCCCTCGAGTATTAACGACATCCACTGCGATCGCCAACCCGCCTGCCAAGCGTGGCGATTACGGCACTATCCCCCATATGAGCGAAGCACATGCTGTGGCATTCTTTTGGGGAGGCCTATGTCCAGCAGTGGACTTCGAAAGGCTGATGTGTGGATGTATGTATGAGTACTTAAAAGAAAACCTAATATCTCCCGACCTGCATGTAATATTTGAATAACTCTTTACTCTTCTTTTTTTTTTCGACTATTACCTTAATTCCATCTATTTCACATAAGATGTCTATTCTGTAATGCTAAATATATTTAAAAAAGATTCGGCACATTGAATTTATGATTCAAAATCTCTATTCCTAAAAAACTTTAACACCAGTGCAAATCAAAATGCGGCACATACCTTTTTTTTTTTTTGTTTAGGTGGGAAAAAAAATTCCTAACCGCACACCCCGTTGTTCGGGGCAACGAACAGGGTAGTGTGGGGCCCTCACCCACTAAAGAAACCCGCCGTGTGCCATCTCTCCGCCTTTATTGGCGGGCCACCGGAACAATATTACATTCCTTCAGTGGTACATACCTAGGTATAGGCATTTGTCCTATGACTAGGTTAATTCCCAAATGACATTACCTAGGGACTCGTGTCATTATTGTATAACCTACTTTCTACTAAAAACTAAACTTTCACTTATTGATATTTAATACCTATCTAAGTTTTATTTTTCAATTTATATATTTGTCTAGAGACAATTTTTACTATACCTTCTAACGTTTATCTTTGGTACCCTTTTTGAAGGCTCAGATCCGGTTACAAACTTATATACCTAATAATTTTAACAGTATCCAATACAAGTTACGCTCAGAACGTAATCTATAGTTAATAATAATACAAATATTTATCAAAATTATCACTAGCTATTCCTCCGATTATAAGTGAAACGGTTAAATGAAAAATAAATGATTTAAAAGGCTATTTTTATGTACATCCAAAAAACTTTATATATATATATCTATACTATTATAAAACTGTAACAGAGCTGTGTCTGTACATTCAAGATATTTGAGAAAAAAAATGACAGTAATAGGCTATATAGGCGCGTCTAAACACAAAACAATTTTTTTTAGAATTTTTCTGTTTTTCTGTTTATCTGTTTGTTTGTTCGCGCATCACACAAAAACTACTGAACGGATTTTGATGCAACTTTTTTGATTTGAAAGGCCTTGATTAGACGTAAAAACTGGTATACATTTTATCCCGCTACTATATCGGGAACCTGAGATATAACCGAAAAACTAGAAAATTATTTAAACTAGATTTTTTTTGTAGAATTTATTTAAAAGAACTACTAGATGGATTTTGATGCAACTTTTTTATTTGAAAGGCCTTGATTTGACTTAAAAACTGGTAGACATTTTATCCCGCTACTATATCGGGAACCTAAAATATAACCGAAAAACTAGCTTTTGGCTGCGGCGAAGCCGCTGGCAAAGGCTAGTATATATATATATATTACATATAGTGTAATCAAAATCAAAACGGATCAGGAAAACCCTAGTCCCGTATCTAGACTAGTATCCGAGCCTTGCCATTTTCTAATGTATACCTAAAACCTAAACAATAAGTACTATAATGCCTGGATTTCTAGTACCTACCTATATTATATTGATATATACTTATATTTTGATATACACATAAGTATAAACATCTCTTCCCTTGGAGTTCGCGAGCGCGAGTGAGGCATCTGCATCTATAGGCTAACTAAGGTAACCACGTAGTAGGTATAAAATAAAACTTCGAAAGCTGGTGACAGAGTTGAGAATAACTCGTAATCTTAATCAATTGTATTGGTGTGGGCTATCTCGTGTTGCCAGACTCAATAGAATGTAATTAATATATGATCTATCAATTAACTTAAAGGGCAAACTATATTCTACTGTTAAGTAGCACATTTGAGGATAATTATTAAGAGAATATCGCTAGTAAAAAACTTATAATACGTATATCTCAGAATGTAAAGATTCAAGCAATTGTGATCTAAAATGTAATTACTTGTATTAATAATAGTTTTGGCACTTGAATGCAATTAAGGAGTTCTCTCAATTAATTAACTCAAACCAATAAAATCTAATCTGTCTCCAATTTTAGTTGAATTCGGACTTAGCACATTATTTAAATCCAATATGAACAAAATATATTTATGCAGTTTTTTCAAGAATTGAGCAATCAAATTCAAAAAGAATTATTGAGATCCAACTTTCAGAGATTAGCGTGTTTAGAGATAAAAAAAACTGTTGAATGAGAATGAAACTGTCTTAAACTTTCTAAAACTTAAAAGTGATTTTAATAAAATTAAAAGCTGACTTTAGTATCGGCTATGAGCGTAA
This sequence comes from Leucoma salicis, assembly GCA_948253155.1. NCBI lineage: Eukaryota > Metazoa > Arthropoda > Insecta > Lepidoptera > Erebidae > Leucoma > Leucoma salicis. Next base: position 5,947,949 of record OX411812.1, read on the forward strand.
TGAGATCGTTTTTAACGTCCTGCGGTCAAGAGGGCTCGGGGGCAGGAGCTGGCGCGGACGTCAGAGGTGGAGTCGTCGAAGTGCCATGTTGGGTCATCTCAGCTTTGACACGACGAGCTATGTGAGACCTTGTGTGTTTACGAAGGTGATCTTTGCGGTAGAAACCTGTAAGTATTACGAAGGTAAGGTAAAATGTAACTACTTATTTTATAGAATTATAGAGGGTGGATTTTTTGCAAATTCTGTAAGATAAGTTATTAACCGAATACTGCATCTATGTAAGTAGGTAATAAAGAAAAAGTAATTGATACCTTTCCCACACTCGTTGCAGACATGCCTCTTCTCCCCGGAGTGTATGACAAAGTGCAAAGTGAGCTGTTCCTTCCTCTTAAACGCTTTGAGGCATACTGAACAGACGTGCGGACGCTCGGGGTTGTGAGACTGTTTGTGGCGTGTCAGGTGATCCTTGCGTTTTAGCGCTGCGTTGCAAATGTCGCATATGAATCTGTAACATATTAATCCGTCACCACACGGACCAGTCTGTAGTATCTCCGAAGCAAGGTCGAAGCAAAAGTACCTAAAGCATGAACTTCTGGCATTTTAAAATAATATGTCCAATACCCAAACTTTATAAATGGCATACTTACTCCACCCAGTCCCACACATTAGATAGAGGAAAATCATGTTTGCAAAAAAGGTTTCCGTTTACTAAACCTGATAGCGAGTGACCAATCTAAGAAGTGTTACCAAGTCAGAAAATTGTTTCCTTACTTCCTTTCCATTGTGTGTCCAACAAGATGCTGTTCCAACAACTCCCGTTCAGGGTATGCCATGTGGCATTCTGGACAGCAATACAACGTGCTGCCATCTGTAATAAACAATTCACAGTATGTAAAGAAACAATGGAAATGATACAATGAATGGGCTGGCTCGATAGTAGCAGTAGGTACCAGCCTCTTACAGAAGACCGGCGTGAAACAACGGTAGCTACTCCTACTGTTGTGCTTCGTATGGTAAGTGAGAGCGCCGGAGGCCCAATTCCCTTCCCTACCGTCTCCTTATTATTCTTCCTCTCCACCTGCTATCCCTTTTTTTGGAGATGGCGACGTTCGAGTGATGCCTCTGGTGTTGCTGGCGTCTATAGGCTACAGTAACCGCTGTACCATTAGGTGGGTCGTATGGTTGTATGCCACCCACGATTTATATAAAAAATTATATGGTTGTCTGTAAAGTCGGTTTACAGACGATAATTTTACGTATATGTCGATAGATGAGTCACAAACCGAACGCTTCGGCCGATCGTGCCTCTCTATCGCTTGTTCCGCGCTCTAGCTTGCATGCTCGGCTCAGGCGGAACATGACACTTTTTCGTGCGTGCAGCCGGTGTTTCATCGATTTAAAGACGTAATCACGACAAAAAATTATAGTTAAGAATCTCTCTCTTTACCCAAAGCGGTAGTGAGCCGTATTTCGCCTGGTTTGGGCCTCTGCTTCTTTTCTTTGGCGTTCTTTTTCTTCTTTTTCCTCTTAGATAGTGTGTTGGAGTTGGAGTTCATGGTTTGGTTAACTATCGTCGAAGTCTGGACCACTACACTGTTCGCTGGTATCTAAGGGACACATACGTATTATAAGGCTTTTATGTAAGATTATACAAATATTTCTATATCAATTGGTTTGCCAAAACAGGTGAAGAGACGTCACACGGCAAATTTAATTAGTGGGTGATGCTGTTATTTGTCCCGAATGACTGGGTGAGTGGTTAAGTGTGCACGTTAAACAAAATAAATATTTCTACCCAGGGAACATATTGCAACTCTTTTTATTATGAAATGATTAAGAATCTGAAAGAAGAAAACATTTTTATTTGGAAGAAGTGGAAGGTTAGTTTATCCTCTACCACTCTTTTAGAGTACCTACTTACGTTAGACAAAAATTTATTTAAATCTATTAGCTAATCTGGTACGCTGCAAGTCTGCCAACGTCAGCATCAGAAAAGAGTAGCACCTCGTACATACATGACATGCATGTACGAGTACATTCATTAGTGTAACTTTCTACTTCATTATATTCTAGCCTTTGCCCGCGGCTTCGCCGCAGCCAAAAGCTGGTTTTTCAGTTATATCTCAGATTCCCGATATAGTAGCGGGATAAAATGTATACCAGGTTTTAAGTCTAATCAAGGCCTTTCAAATAAAAAAAGTTGCATTAAAATACGTCCAGTAGCTTTTTTAAATAAATTCCAATAAAAATTTTAGTTTAAATAATTTTCTAGTTTTTCAGTTATATCTCAGGTTCCCGATATAGGTAGTAGCGGGATAAAATGTAACCAGTTTTTAAGACTAATCAAGGCCTTTCAAATAAATTGCATCAAAATCCGTCCAGTAGTTTTTGCGTGATTCGCGAACAAACAAACAGACAAAAATGATCAAAAATATTGTTTTGGGTTTAGACACGCCCTATTATAAAGCTGTAACAGAGCTGTGTCTGTACATTTTAGTAAAAAATAAAATATATAGTATATAAATCGTGATATTCACTTGGGGACATCAATTTCTATAACACATTCCTTGTTACTGTCTTATTACAGTGTGATAGCAAATGCTATTGGCAGATTAATCATGAAATTTAGATTATTTCTTTTTAAAAGACAACACCCAAAAATGTTTTTAACCGCACACCCCATCGTTCGGGACATCGAACAGGGACTAATTAAAACCTACCGTGTGCCGTTTCGTTGATTGTATTGGCGGGCCACTGGAACTATGTTACATTACTTCAGTGGTAAAAGACAACACCCTGCACTAAGGAATAATCCTTGCCTTGTAAAGTCCCCTGCAAACATACAATTTCACGAACACAAAGTACGCCTAGACTCAGAACAACCATTTGTGGATCAAACAGAGTTGTCCTGCGTGGGAATCGAACCCACAACAGTAGAACGGGAGACTGGTATCTAAACCAATCCACCATCTGTGGTCAATAATTGGTATTAATTTTTATCAATAATATCTTAGCACTTGAGATGCTCAGCTACTTTAAAGAACAAATTATTAAAAGAAATTAAGGAAAAAAAGAGCTTTACTGCGAGCAGAATTCGAACCTGCGTCCTGTCTAATCCGGGGAAGTGCTCTGGACCATTAAGCTATCGCAGTATTTTTCATATAGGTAATTATTAAAAACAAGTCTACTTACAGCGGTAATGGTAGGAATAGCATTCAAAGTATTCGCATTAACTGCCGTCACTATTGTCGGAAGTTCTTCTCTTTTACAGTCCACATTACTCGCTGGAGCAGAATACTTGAGAAGGTGATGTAAGGGCAATGGCAAAGCTGAAAGGTAGTCCGCCACACCACCTCCGAGGGTTTGCCATGTACCATCCGTCACGTCGCCGATGCCTGATGCACATTGTACTATGGTGAATGGGGAGATGGATATCATGAGATTGATGATGATAGAAATAATAAAATAGTGATAAATGTTGTTCGAATGCCTGATCTCGAATACCCAGATGAAATTAATGAGATTTTTAGTTGATCTGGGTATAACTAAGCTGCATGGTTTAATTAAAAGATAACCTTTTAAAGTACACATTATTTGTGAATAACGGAAAAGCTATTTTTTGTACTAGCGGGAATCGAACCCGCGTCTTTTCCAATCCGGGGAAGTGCTCTAAGCCACTGAGCTATAGTACAGGTCTTTCGATCATCCTAATCTCCTTATCACATATTTTGTCTTTACGACCAACGCGGATTGGAAAAGATGCGGGTTCGATTCCCACTAGTACAAAAAATCTCTTTTTCTTTATTCACAAATAATTTGTACTTTAAAAAGTGGCGGAGCATGTCAAATGAAAAAAAATATAGATCAAAAATGTTTAAAAGATAACCTTTCCTTTTTAGGGTCAATGTTGTGAACTATTATATAGTTAAAAATACATACCTAGAGTTGTAGATACTAGACTCACATATCTTAAACTACATCCTACATATAACAATAATTGTTATATATTCCTATGCATATAGGTCGAAAAGAATTGCATGGGTCAGCCCCACCTCTTGCTTATTATGTAAATGTTTTCTCTACAGCGTGAATATTACGAGTATGATTGAGATGGGATGATTTAACGTTGGTCCAATAAAGATACAAAAATACCCACAACCTTTGTGTCAAGTGTTTAGAATATACAAATAGTATCGAATATAGAAATGAAATTGTGACACTACAAAACAAAATGGACTTACTTATAAATTCTGCAGGTGCAGTGGCTGCAGCGCGTTCGGGTCTAGCCTCTTGTTTGATGGCGCGGGCCAGCGCAGCCGCTTCCTTCGGCTCGTGAAGTACCACCAGGAGTTGCTGGGCCCCTTGCTGTAGTGGCGTTGATGAGGGCACTGTAAGTTGTAAAACATATACATATAATGTAAGTGTCCAGAACACCCGATTTTTTTACTTTTTATAGGAAGGTTGGTGATGTTATTACCTACCTACTAGAGATTGCAAACCGGGACCGGCGGGCCCGGCCCGCCCGGGCCCTTTTAGACACCCACCGGGCCCGGTCACCGGACCCGGTAAGTTAATTATACAAGTTTTACAGTACAGCATAGCATAAAAGATTTCGCTATTTGCTCAATTAGTACCTAATAGTAACACTTAGCCAAAGTTTAAGAAAAAACATAATACTTACTTGACTTTTAGCAAATAAGAATTTTAAACACAAAGTGAAAAATGTGAAATCGAAAATAACAGTCACGAAAGCTACCAAAGTTTATCTATCTATCTAATCTAAGCTGTTATGACACGTGTAGTACTTTAAGCTGCGTTATTAATTAATACTTATTTTAATACTATGTTTTCAAATAGTCACTATAAGGAGTAAAGAGAAAGACCTGCTTGTTTAAACTTATAAAAATGAATGATTACTAATAGGTTGTTACTTTTCCGTCATATAAGTAAAAGTAATCAATTCTGCATTAAGTGTGATTTCACTTTCTTTAATTTTTTCACTTCAGTGAGACTGATTATTGTTGTTATTGTTCATATAAGCCAGTTTGAAATAAATATTAACCTTGAATCATTCTTAGTAGTCTTTTTCCATTCATATATAGAAATGTTTCATAAAATACTTTAAAGGTTTCATTGCTAACACACAACCCGGCCGGGCCCGGCGGACCCGGCCGGGATGGCGACGAATGCGATCGGGCCCGGCGGAGCCGGGCGGGAAATGGACCTAGTACAACTCCCCAAAGTGTTGCGATCAAGAAATTAAACATGGATTCATCTAAACGCGTAAAAAACAAACTGTGTATCCCATAGACTTTAAGTATCCTTACTAACGTTAGCTCCTACTCGTGTGGTACGCAACAACTGATTGAGGACACGTTTGGCTCACATTTTACTTATTGTCGATATATTCTGCAAAATTGCAACATAAAAAGAATGTTGAATAACATAAATAGTAAATTATGTAATTATACATGAACAATGGATTTATATATAAGGATGGGAATGTTATAGATCAAGATGCTGTTAATGCCTTTGCACATTACTTTAGTTCTACATTCCTTAATAATTCACCAAAGTTAGATCCTGAAATAGCTGAACGTGATGCAATCCACTCTGGTTATGCATCAGGAATAATTATTAATCACATTGACTCTGCAGACTTTAGGCAGGCGGTGCGTAAACTAAAATCATCATCCGCAAGCGGCCCGGATAACATACCAATCTACCTAGTGAAGGATTGCTGGTCTGTTTTGGAGGAGCCTATTCTTTTCTTGTTCAATCTTTCTTTGCATAGTTGCAAGTATCCTAATAGATGGAAGGTGTCTAGGGTAACCCCTGTACCCAAAAGTGGGTCATCTACTAACGTCACTAATTTACGACCAATTGCGGTGCTGTCTGTCTTTGGTAAGTTATTTGAAACCATTCTTAACAATTACATCTCTAGGCAGATAATTGGATGCCTAGATGATGCTCAGCATGGTTTCCGCCCTGGACGCTCCACACTAACTAACCATATGGTTAGGGAGCTGAATGCCAAAATTTCTATAATTATGATCTGTTCGTGTGGCAGACATGATTAATATCGATGATTGCACCATAAAAAGCATTAAGGACTGCGTCTGCCACCATAACAGGCCTGCGTTGACAGCACTTTAAAAATGTAAAAAAAAAACGGTATAATAAATCATTTGTTCGTCTCTGCCGCTTGAACTGATGGTCAGAAACCCCTTCAAAACGAGGCACATCGAAGCGGCAGACGTCCAGCCCTCTGACTTTTTAAGTAATTAAATTTGAAACATTTTTTATGATTAAAAAAATTGTATAAAAATTGTTCGCTTGGCAGACCTGAATTGTTCGATTAATGACGATATAAAGAACCACAGAAGAATAGTCTGCCACCATGATAGCGCTGCGTTTTCAATCGACAGAGTTTTAAAAGTGTAGAAATAAAAATGTCTGTTAAATCATTTTAGCCTTTTGGACCGATGGTCAGAATCATCCTCAAGATGATAAACGTCGAAGAGGCAGACGTCAAGACCTCTGATTTTCCAAGGGCAGAGCATTTTTATATAATTTTATTTCGAAAGTTTTGTCTTTCTTTCTTAGAGAGAAGAGAGTGACAACGGTATAATTCCCCAGGTAGTTGGCGTTTACCTTTGGGGCAATCCGCGTCAAATCACGCGGTCATTGGGCTGACCCCTCGGATTTTGATGTCCAATGAATCGTGGGTTTTCCTTGGCTCCAAATATTATTTCAAATGTTTAGAAATGTTTATTTTATTTTTATTAGGGTTGCCCGAGCTAAAAAAAACATTAAATTGAGGAAAAACATAAAGAGGAGCCTTTTTAAATTAATGAAATTTTTTCACAGATTATAGTTCGCTAATTGACCAAACGTCCGTGTGGGGCCGGCTTTAGAATTGTCCCACCCCTCTCTACCCACGGGAGTCGTAAGAGCCGACTGAGGGAATACTGGGGGAGTGGGCAGCAGCACTCCCTCGAGTATTAACAACATCCACTGCGATCGCCAACCCGCCTGCCAAGCGTGGCGATTACGGCATTATCCCCCATGACGGGACCGCTCGTTGTGGCGTTCTCTTGGGGAGGCCTATGTCTAGCAGTGGACGTTGAAAGGCTGATAGATGGATGGATGGATGGATGAATGGGCCAAAACAATACAATTTGTTTTTTTTTTATTTTAATTTTTTTATTCTCTTTGAATCATCCGTTTTATTTCAGGCCATCGAGGCTAATAAATTAACGAAAAATGTTTTTGTTTCACTCTAAAACCAAGAAATAAATATCAAGTTTCACTAGGATTTTTTTCTTTTTGTATTCTCACTTCAAGAAACAATTACAATAAGAAATTATGAAAAAAAAAATGGTAATTATTTTAAACATTTTTGATCTATAGTAATTATTTTACCGCCTGATTTGACGTGGAATCCCCCTATAGACGGCTGTTTTACGCGGTCAACCTTGTGAGAACTGTCGATCGTTTCCCTTCGTTCGCTCCGAATAGTACTAAGACAGTTCTACTACGCTCTCTCGTACACGTATTTATGTGGTGATCCTCTCTTATATATACAATGTACTATGGTGTACAATATATATCTAAATATTTAACGAAGGCAGGGGCTTATCTTCATTTTCATGTTCATCAGAATGATGGTCAGACGAGAGGGTAGTCTTGAAATCACACGACGTTATTGTTCAATACACTAATCTTTATGGATAGTTTAGTTTTGGTAACAAAATAACAAGTGATGCTCACAATATTTTAGGATGTAACTCTCAAAATAATCACATAGAGTGCAGGTTAGTTGTATGGCGACCACGACCGACTGTATTCACGTTCTTGCCAATCGAATCCCTCGTAGGACGTCTGTCCTCTTTTATATTGACTAACTGCTATCTGTCAGCCGTCACCTACCGCCTGATGTCTGTCATCGTATCACAACTAAATACTTATAATTTGAAGACTTTTATAAGATATTGAAGGTAAGTGACTCAAGCAATAATAAAATTACATTACATAGTCTAGTAGACGTCAATAGGCTCGACCCCTATTACGAGGGACTTAAACATAGCTTGCGAGTCGTGGGTGTGTAATACACCTCTGCCTACCCCTTCGGGAATCCAGGCGAGATGCTGTTTTTTTTAAATAAACCTTTTTAAATTTTTAATTGATTAAAATTTTATTTCCTTTCATAAAAGACAGAAAATAATATACTATTACGTGAACTCTTAGTAATAACAATAATAAACCGTAATACCCGCTTTACCTTCATTCCTGAAAAAAACTTTTAAAAAATCAGCGACCTAGACGTCTGCCAACTTTTTTTTCTTATTCTGGAAGTCCTAATTAATCGAATGGACGCAACGAGAACGACAACGATTTAGTATAGCTTTTTTTTTACATTTTTGCATCTACGTCCCGTGATAAAACAGAGCCCTGCAAATCTGCCTCTTCGATGTTTATAGTTCTAAGGATGATTTTGACCATCAGTCCAAGAGGCAGACGCGAACAAATGATTTAGTATCACTTTATTTTTACATTTTTGAAGCGCTGTAACTCGACACAGGGACATACGACTTTCATTTACAGGACCAAATCGGTTTGTATTGGCATAAACTTTCATCCCTATTAATATGAAAGACGAACAAATCATATACCATAATGGCACTCAGCTCCCTAACCATATAAACTTTATTGATTATGTGAGTACTAACATGAAGGCAGGCTGTCAAGTTGATACAGCATGCTTTGACCTCAAAAAAGCTTTCGATCTTGTAGATAATGACATCCTCCTTACTAAGTGTGCATCTTTGGGTTTTTCTAGGTTACTCGTGGGGTTTATGGCAGACTATCTCAGTGATAGGAAGCAGTATGTGAAGTTGGGTAATTATAGGTCACCTGAATACTATACCCCATATGGGCCCACCCAGTTTTTAATAATGGTAAATGATTTGCCAAGGGTTCCCACTAACACAAAATGTCTCATGTTTGCTGATGACCTAAAGTTGTACCGATTCGTAACGGATGCGAATGATTGCGCGGCACTACAGTTTGATATTGACGCAGTAGTTTAATGGAGCAAGAAAAACAATTTATCGTTCAATGTTGCGAAATGTAAAACAATTACTTTTTCTCGATCCCGTACCCCAATAAATGTCTCATACCAACTAGGTAAAACACCAGTTGAACGTGTGTCCACGATACGCGATCTGGGGCTTACGATAGACAGTAAATTAAGCTTTCGTGAACACATTACACAAATATGCGGGGATAGTAGCAAATGTCTAGGATTTATAATGAGAACTGCATCACAATTTTACAAAGTACAAGTTATTAAATTACTGTATAATGCATATGTGCGTAGTAAATTAGAGTTTAATGCAATCGTTTGGAACCCACAAGAAAAGCTTTACACCCTTATGGTTGAGAGAATACAACGTAAATTTGCCCGTTACATATACAAACGTGAGTAGGTATGGATATTACCCATTTATATACCCCTCCATGTTCGTTTCTGGCATGGTCGATCTGGAGACCCTAGAATATAGGCGAAAGTTTATGCACGTTGTGCACTATTATTTGTTATTAGTTAATAAGATAGACAATCCATCTGTACGGGCAAGTATTAACTTTTATGTGCCAAATCGGTACATGCGTGGTGCTGGGCGACGTCAACACCGGCTGCTCGCCTGTCCACCATCATAGCGCTCTCTACATGTTAGTAGAAGTCCTACCAGTAGAGCCATACACCTTCTTAATGATTTCCTTCAGGGAAATCCAAATGCAGACATATTTCACGATAGCCAAACTACAATGAGGAAAAATGTGTCACTCTATTTAAATGCTAAATTGTTAATATAATAAGAGGTATATATTGATAAAATGTTGTTAGTATTAATTATTTTTGATAGTTTTTATTTTGTTGTTAAGTTTAAGGTATTTTTATATTTATGTTACAGTGTCTTCTGCTAAAGTTATTAATGTTCTCAGTCATTTAACTTTGTGTATTTTAAGTTTCGTAGTATTCCTAACATATAAGCGTTTTGGTTTAATACTGTTAGCTTATATTGTTTTTAATTCAATAAATAAATAAATAATCACGTGGCAACAAGCATTGCACTTTTTTAAAGGGGTATGGGTGAAACTGGTTAATTTCATTAATTTTACGAAGTGAAATTTCGGGATCATGGGCGACTTGTTCCAAAACAACGTCATCGTTAATTGTACGATGTCTCCCTTCGCTTCTCAGAGTACTAGGCTGTTGACCTTCGGAATACAATCGATGAACATTTACACACACGTTAACCTGGATAACGCTCAGAGTTAGGATATCTTTCTCGATATAGTCTAGCTGTAGGGTTGGCTATCTACACTCTCCATAAATGAGAAGCATGTTCTTGTGCAGAATAAGTGTTCGGCATAGTGCTTAAGGATTTGCACAACACAAACACAAAACCAGAGTCCAAGAGAAAGCCAAGTCAGTTCGTAAAATACACAAAGTCAGTCCAAAAAATAGCAGAGTCAATCCAAGAAATACACCAATCGAGCCCAAAATTCAAAGCCAGTATATAGTTCAGTATGTACGAGAATAAGACGAATGCGACAAGATAAGACTTTTAAAATTAAGGTACCTACCGGAATAATAGTTATTATTATATATTTATTTTTTTTGTTTTACAAACATGTACATGTCATAGTATTTTAGAATCTTGGTGAAATGGGCCATCTTTTGGTCAAACTTGCCATGTCAGTTTAGTTACATTTTTTTCAGTACGAGCAGTCAAAGTTAACGTTCTGGGACACCCCGTATACGGGAAAATCAACGGCGGTATTTGTGTAAAGACTTAGATCGAGATTTCTAGCTGTACATAATCAAGGTGTCATCAGCATAGATAATTCACTATTATGCCAGTCATCAGCATCAAATCAACTATTTCTTGGATGAATTTTCATATTGAACGTGTTGCTATGCTGTGTTGCTAAGGTGCATGTGCGGTTAATAGTCAACAGGTTGTTATTGGCGCGCATGTAGATTATTCATACACAGAGACGCCTTGCGACGCCTAACTTTGCCATTTTCCCGCTAAGAATACTAGCGTTACTATACAGTGACTTAGGTAAATATAGGTTGAAATAGGTTCTTTATATAAGGTTAAAGGTGTCAAATTCCCATACATTTAAATAGTTTACTATTAGCGTTAGCGATCATAGAATGCAACTTGGCTAGACCCACTGGTTAGTGCAGTTCAAACAGCTTTGGTCTTCAAATGGCTAAAATACTTAGATATCGTTATTTAAAAGTAAACTTCTAGTTAGAAGTTCTCAGTTAAGAAGTAAGAATATCCGGGCCGATTCCTGGATTTGACCACTTAGTATGACAAATTGCTCCATTTTTTTATCGCAAAAAGTCATGCCCTAGGTAAGAAAGTGGGGGAGTTTTCGTGACGCAACCTCCTTGGTGCAATAAATGTGACGCCGTGTCACGAATATAGTGTGGGGGTCAAAAGAAGCAGAATTTTGGATGACGTAATTTATTAAAGATTGTGGCTTTTAAAAGAAGTTGTAAAATTAACCTGAAATATTTTGCTAAAATATTTAAAACTTTTAACAAAATTATTTCTAAAAAATTTGACTTATTTCAAATTGTAATACACTGATTATTTGCTGTAATATTAAAGTGTCTGCAAGTGTCCATGAACAAATAAACTTTGTGACTTAATTATTCAAAGAAAAATGCAATTCATTTTGAAAGAACATTATGTTACTCACTTTGTTGCTGCATCATAGTAGCCATGAGGTCGTGATGTAGTTCTTCTCTATATTCCCTTTTCTCAGCTCTCTGCTCTGTTTTCAGTTGTTGATGCACCGTTTCTGCTTGTACGTAGCTCGACTGTCCCCCGTATGCAATATTGCCAAGGTTCACAGATGACGATGCTGACACGGTTTGGTATTTCACGCCACTGTTTACTAAATAGATATAAAATATATAAAATATTGCTAGAACGTCACGTCTCTTCAAAAACTAAATATTTAGTTAAATTACCTGTATGTATCGGAGTTATTCCACTCAGTGCGACAGTCCCCGGCTGTGCGCTGCTGACTACCACTACACCTTCAGCTTGCCTGAACTTGACTCCATCCATGGACACCGTCCCTGATGCTGGCGCCATTGCAAACTGTATTCCACTACCGCTACCACCCTGGTATCTTATGTTCTCTTGCAGCACTCCGCCAGAAGTACTCCCTCCACCTTCATATCCAAATTTTGCTGCGAACTGGTGAATGGAAGGGATCGCAGCCGCCGTTGGTATGTGCCCCGTGAACGGCGTGAAGTTCATGGTAAGTTATTGCGCCTGAAACCGTACCCATAATTATGCGAGCGTTTACGTTAGGGAGCGCAAGGTCGTACGCGCGATCTATAAAAGTGCACTCGTTCTGGCAGACGGTGGAGAATACGGTGCGAGCCACAACAAAGTGAATCAAAGGGTGCGGCCCCTTGTAGGGCGCGCACTCAACCCCCGCCATTCTGCCTCACCCCAGTCATTTCTAACGCTTTATTTTTACCGGCCCGCCGTCTCACACCATCGATCTTGAAGCACGCACTATGTCGTCGCGTGACCGCACAACTTTTAAGAACATGCAGATTTTAGAATCCTTACCTATTTTAGTTTGTGTAAGTGCCTTTTGATAAGGTTTTAATAGGTCGTCGCTGATGAAATAAGATCCGCGAAAGACTTGCTGATGCGCGAACATGTTGCGCGGGTGTTGGCAGAGTTTGCGCACTAGGGGCTTGGCACGGGGGTATAGCGGGGGTGGGGTTACGATGTGTCCCCGAAGTTGGACTGCAGGAATATACACCTGACACCCGACGTGCTCTTTTAAATTTACTGTGACCCGAGGTCGGTGAGTTCGGTTAGCTGATGGGAACAAGTTCATTGTCGGATCCTACATATTATAGGCACCTAGAAGACCTTAAGTAGCGCCTCGCGTTTGTTTAAGTATATATATATAGCAAACGATACAATTAAAATAAAATGTACGTTTTCAGACGTCCCACGACGTCTACCAGATGTGACCTAGAGACAAAGTACTTGTCAAGATGAATCATACGAGCTCAAACTCGATGAGGTTGCACCGTTTCATTATAGAGTTCCTATGTCCACCTTCCAGCTCCATCATCAGATCAGCTCCATGTCATCATAATATTGCATTATCACGCGATATACATATGCGTGTAAAATTTCAGCTCAATCGGAAACCGGGAAGTGTGTCAAATTTAACTTGCAAGATTTGAACGGGACAAGTAAAATAAAAGCGTCGCCACGCTAACAGCCGATTTTACCCTTAAATATTCTTATAATTTTAATTCTCTGTGCATGTTTTTTTCTCTTCTAATCTATACTATAAATGAACCGGTTTTTTTGTTCGGTTATACTGCGAAAATTACTGAACCGATCGGAATAATACCTACTTACACCATAAGATGCAGCGTGTTTCGGAGAAGCTTTTATTATATGATATGTTGGTGATTACTTATCCGCAAACTATATTTTTGATGTGAAACATCTAATGCGGAGGGAGGGTAAAACCGGCTGCTAGCGTAGCGACGCTTATACCTAATAATAGAAATCCTATCCAAAATTGATTTTTCACCGACAATACTACGACGCGAGCGAAGCCGCGGGGAATGTACTAGTTATTTATATAAATGTCAAGGTAAGTACTTATCGCATGCCGATACAGGCATGCCAAGAGGCTACACTGGTGTAGATGGGGGAGGAATGCCACAGCTTTACCCGCACCCCCGACCCAAGGTTGCCGTGTCCAAGCAGCGGAAATTTTTAGTCAGTATTAGTCGGGCATACCACCTCTATTCCTTTATGGGGTGAGAGACCGGGGAGATTTATTGTAACGTAGGTAGGGAAGCCTTTTGTCTATAGGTATAATATACCTAACAACCAGTAGATATATCCAGCTGAGCGCTCGCACGACAATAACTTGATATTTTTGTGACGTGACTAAGATGTGCAAAATATTTTATTTTGAATTAATTGTAAAAAAAATCAAGTACTAAGAATATGTGTTTTATCAGGATTCTAAGGCTTTCCAATAACAAATAATAATGGAACTATTGTGTAAACATGAAAAGTCGGTATTTCAAGGTACGCCGCCTTGGCTGTGCCTAAACGTAGTGTCATATGCTCTTTGGGCTGTGCCCTTTTTGGTACTAGTTTATGAACGGAATATTCGATCAATTAGGCAGCAATTATTACTTACTATCAGGTGGGCCGCTGGCTCATCTGCCATCGGATGCAATGAAAAGCGAGTACTGTAGCTTCCATTTTCACATAGGACAATTCTTTGTATGATTTACAAAATAATTGATCTAGTTTGGGTGTAGGTAGGTACTTGCGAGTACTTACTTTGTATTCATTAATTCTATATTTGTAAAGTCCCCCGCAATACGTAATGTTTCCTTAATGCAGAGTCTGTGTAAAACAAAACAGGCTGTTTTTATCGTTCAAAAAGCGAAATTCTCACTGCCAAAATATTTCATACCTCATTGCTTATTTCCATGGGTCACACATTGTGCCTTTCCATTTTGAACTTTCGTTTGGCGCATTTTTGAGCCCGTAAAATGACATGATGTAACCATTTGAGCTTTGCCAGCCTGTTAACATATTTGTCACGAGAACATTTTACTTGGTGGAATTAATAGAGATATAAATCTAGGAAAAAATCCAACCGAACGCTATGCTATTGTACGAGGCTATTAGTAATTAATTAGTAGGTAATTAGTCGAAGTAACGTACTTATGAGTGCACTATGAATGGGAATGCTCTCATGCTCTGATGGTGCGGACATGTGGAAAAATGCCGGACGAGAGGCTAGTTAAGAAGATATACATAAGTGATGTGGTAGGATGCAGTGGGAGACTAGAGACTAACCTACGTAGAATAAATCGGTCATGTATTGAAGGAAGGTATTGGAGTCAGGAGTCTCCGAAACTGGCGAGCGTGTATGAAGAAAATTATGAATGTAGAGGAAGCGAGAGATGTATGCAAGAATATCCTTTTGGCACTGTTTTTTCTGCCTAACCCGCAAGGGACATGTCGTGATAAGTAAAAAAAAAAAATAACCAGGAATTCCCATTGCCGGCTTAATATTAAGAATTTGATTTTAATTATCATAAAGTAAGTTCAGAATATGTGGTATCAATTATACTGCAGTAGCTGTTGGTATTTGGCGGCAGCACCACCAGTATCTACCTCTAAACTTATGTTACTTTTTTAGTAAAGTGAGTAATAATTATTAAATTAAAAAGAAATACTTTCTAAAATGAATCATTTATTTTTCAATGATTTATCTTATTATAAATAAAAGTTTCATACAAAAGTTTACACACATAATCCCTTAAAAAGTCCTGTGAACTAACGCTACATCTTACATTTATAATACTTTAACTAATTTCAATAAAAACAAACTAGAAGTACGACTCTAAACTACTAACGTTATCTGAATGATAACAGATAGGGAAGTAAAGTTCTCGACCGAAGTACATAATATGATAAGCCTAGAGTCACAAAAAATACAAATATTTTTGAGATTAAATCGACGTCCGACTTACAACTATACACAATAAAAATTAAAACTAAGTAATTCCGTAAATGTACAAAACACAATTTATAATTTTAGTTAACTAATGATAAAAAAACACTAATTCAAAATATGATTTTGAGATACGAAAATCTTTACTTTTTACAGATTTTTATTTACCTACCACGGTGAAAACATTCGAGAAAATACAGGCAAGGTTTGGTGACTACTTGTAAAATTAAATAAAAAATATAACAATTAGGTAAGACCACACTGCGGTTAGCGAAACAGACCGCGACGTGCGCTTCTGTTGTCGAAAAATGGCGCGATTAAAAAGTAAAATCATCGGGAACGGCTAACCGCAGTACAGTCCAGCACTCAGCACACATACTCGTACACAAGGTTGTTGGACACATATTGACTCTGTTTAGACGTAAAACTCCATAATTTATAAAATGTGACTGACGCCATTCCATCAACCGAAAAGACCATCATTGACTAACCTTAGATGGACTGAAAATTACAAGTTATTCCAAGTAGGGATAATACTATTTTTGTTAAAGTATTATGCAAATTGTAATTTAATTTGACAATTCGGTATTACTTAGTAGCACAAAGCACCGCAATTTATATGTGTAAACTTGACATTTATAAAAAAATAATTACCTTGATCAATAACAATGTTAAATATCTATCTCTATACTATATTGTTAGGTCTTAAGAACGGAAGTCTTTATTAATTTTAACTATTGGCTGACAATAAATCTAGACAATGAAATTGTCTATAATATACATAGGAACGAAGCAAAACACAAAAAATGTTCAAAAACAATCTCTTGATAACTTCTGAATCTATAACATGATTATGTTCTATCTAATACATGCACAAGCACCTTGGGAGTCTCTAATTGTAAGTAAACTAACATGTCATTCAAAACTTAACACTAAGTACAAAAATATAATTTCAAATCAATACACCTATATTAAAGCTGACAATATTAATATCGTGTGGTAGAGAAAGCCTTAATACAATATATGTGACAATGTGTGATAAAATGGTAAACAGAAGAAACACTCAACAGTCTACTCGTGACCAAGGCTGGTGCAACTCAGCCGAAAAGTAAAGGTTAGTCAAAATAATAGTATTTTGAGAAATTTAATGCGCGTATAGACCCGTTAAATGTGTTATAATGGAAGAAACATGTTTTGTTAAGTCACTTCTCGATCATACACAATTAGAAATTGAGAACCGTCATATCAATAATACGTGGGTGACCCTTAACCTGGCAATTAAGAAAAATATTCATACATTTTAGGGTAGACTACAAATAGTGTTAAATATGTACTTTAAAGTAGCTGAGCACGTCAAGTGCTAAAAATACAGATCAAAGTGTTAATATGATTTGATCATATGGTATAATTCTAGCTATTAGCTTCAAATAACGATTTATCTCGAGTATATTTTACACATTTTTATCACACATTCACGGTCAGTTGAGTTTCTAATCCGTTGTTCTAGTAGAGCGACGCGACGCGATGCGACATATTGCGGCTAATAATTTAACCGCTTTGCGTCGCATTCATATTAGGCGACAATGTAGTCATAAGTACATACAACGTCTATTTGATACTTTCGTGTCGCGTCGCGTCGCGTTGCGTCTTATTAACGCGTTTGTCGTTCACCTAGGACAACGGGTAAGATATTTCATTTGCGCTAGTAATAACTTTACAAGACACATTCTCAATATTACACGTAATATATACAAAAGTAAAATAAAAGGGCCTTATATGCTAATCAAATCATGGTCAGCTCTAGAATAATTAAAATGTGACATTGGAAATTTAGTTTAATTGCAAATTTTGTGCAAATAAATTGATTGTTCCATAGGATCATTAACCAAGTACAATCTAACAGGCTATAAATAAAATATCACATTTCGTTGGATATAGAAAACGTTTGAATAGAAAATAGCACACGGCGATAGTGAGAAGCTGATAATGTTATAAATATCATGATATTTACGTGAATGATATTTACAGATAATTCCTATTGTAGTTATGGTCGGATTGCATTCAGATTACCCGACAGGCGCTAACTGAATAACGAGCGGTGAATAAATTTATTACGAGTATCAAAGTTAGATATTAGTACGGAAATGACCTGACCTGACCTAACAGAAACAAAATTTATTTGTAAATGAATTGAAATGATTTGTCCTCTCGTTTGCTAATAAATATTTATTTTCTTCGTCTAAATACATAATTTATAGACATGCACGTTTACAGTAGTCATACATACATAATTATGGTTTAACATTTTGTATAAAAAACAAATATTATGAGTGGCAAGTTTATTTTGTAATGTAATGATCATTTATTATATAAGCCTACTCTTACGGTTTCACATTATTTACACACAAACATCTGTGTCAAGTTTAAATGTTACCTTATAGCAACTGTTTTAATACCCACCTTATAGTATATTATAAAATTTCGAGACACTAATGGGCCACGCAAATGTAATATAGTGCAAATTTTTTACAGATACCAACTGACAGTCTAGTGGGAAATATAAATATATTAAAGTTAATAATACTCATGGACTCTATTCCAAAACGCTGCCAACTTAGAAAAATACCACCACTGCTCTGGGAAGCAGCGACCGCTAGAAACGACTGTCTGCTTCTTAGACCAAATTCATTTCCCAGTAAATCTGCCCGGCTAAAGACCACTATCAGTTGACAATCAACAAGCAAAAATGTAACAAATGAGATCTTTATAGTTAACACAATATAAATACCGATGTCGAATGGTATTAGGTGCTGATATACTGCGTTTGTTTTAACTCATTTTGTACAAAAATGTGTATTTTTTAATATTTCGTACAACACACACTCTTTCGAATAGTGCTGATAATTCTTTTCATTCTCTCGAGCGTCATATGTGAGTAGATATGCTAGTACCGCACCACAAAATCAGATGCCGAAAATCTGATGAATTTTAAAGCAGAGTCGATTGGGTGTTTACTTTCTGCTTAGCTCTTTGCAAACAAACTTTTGTTTAAAATTTTCATTTTTTCACATAACGTAGGTATTTAACTTACTTATGTACATACATTGTGTCGAAATGGTATTTTCTTGCTTTGTCATTTCCACAAAATATCGACACATTACGACCTCACAATAATTAATACGCGACATCATTAAAAGTATATATACCATACTGTTTGTCTGTCTGTCATTAAGTAAGTGATATTGTACTTTATACTCATTAAAACGCGTTGATACGAAAGAACTTTCAAATAACACTTCAACATCCCTATTTTCTTGAAGGAATGACAGTAAAAGGCAGAACACCCTTTTTTGCGTCGGGCGTTAAAAATGTAAATAGGTACTGCAAACATAATATTGCGCACTACTAGTGAGAAATAGTTATAATAAGTATGTCTTCGTAAGTAAAATTAAAAAAAAAAAAATTAATTCCCATTAGGTACTCAAGTATATATTTAATCTGATTTAAAAAGGATAATGATTATTTACTTTTTCACATAAACAGTATATTCTGTTTATTTTAAAAATGTATAGAACGGAAATAGTATATATTTAACATGATTTAGATAACCTACAAATATATTGTAAACATTCTTGTCATGGATTTTTAGATATAAAATAGAAATGGTAAGTGCTCAGTCAGAACCAATGGCGCCATCACACACCTAACGGCCGAAAAATAAAACGCTACTTCGTTTTAAACGTTACTCATTCTTTAATGGCGAAAAACAATTTTCATTGCTCTTTGAAATATGTAGTTGGAGTTCAAGTTATGAGAAGTTGCGGTTATTTTTCACCCTTCTAGACCTAAAAAAAAGCTAAGCTGAGCAGAGCAAGAGCTGGGCAGCCAACGGTTAACAAATGGAAATGACAGTTTTCAATGGCCATGTCAATAATACGCCATCTGCCGTAAAATAAAGGCAGTAAACATCTTTTCATTATTTCTGTGCTTTATCATTGCCGTGTGGGGCCGGCACCAAGAATAGCTCCACCCCGTCTCTTCCTATGTGAGTCATAAAAGCCGACTAAGGGATTACCGGGGGACCGGGCAGCAGCGTTTCCCTGTGTACTAAAAATATCCACTGCGGTCGCCAAGCCGCCTGCCAAGCGTAGCGATTATGGTAAAACCCCCATTTTGGGGAAGCCTATGTCCAGCAGTGGACGAAGGAAGGCTGATGGATGGATGGATGGAAACATCTCTATTAGGATTCGGTATTTAAATAATATAAGATACCATTTTGTTTCGCCAGTTGCAACTTTAAGCGGCATGCATAGATAGCTTTCATTTTACCATAACAGTTTCTTTATAAATTATCAAAGAGCACTCTCCTGTCCCACAAAGATGATAGATCCTTGTGGGACATATATTTTTTGGATTGAACCTGGCAATCCTATTCGGCATCATTCGTAGGTATCCAGTAACAAAGTTTATGCTAATATCAATGCAAAATTGTATTGTGACAAAGCAAAATTGGTATTATGATGAAAAAAAAAATCAAAATCATTTACAAGAAAACGACAGTTCTGTGACAAATTATTCTAGGCTTAGTAAAATGCTACATTGTAAGAAAGATTATTTCAGATCCATAAGATGTGACAAATGATTAAATCATAGCTTTCAGGCGCCTCCGTCCATACGATTTATATAGTCGTTTAAAAAAATTATGTATAAGTTGATGTTGAATAGTTTAGTATAAATTGGAAGGTATTATATAAAAAATGTATAGAGTATTGTCATGTAATTCAAAAAGCAATTTTTAAGGTGGGTGTAATATAATATTCACGATTTCAAAGCTGCTATAAGGTTTTCGATGAGTAATGACACAATCCACCAGCCATTCACTCACGACAAACGAATATTCACTTGCATTGTTCAATATGAATTGCGGTCACTAGTACAGTGTGTAACATAACTGATTATGTGCACCAAGCACAGCGCTAGGTCTGAACCTAGCGCTGTGCTTGGTGGTCAGGTGGCGAGGCCGATGTGGGAGTGGTGATGTGACGTCACGAGTGGTGCGCCAGGAGCGCGTGCGGGTCGCACTGCGCGGCGAGGGACGACACCACGTGTGGCGGGATGTTGATCTGCACCGGGGTCTGGTTGTTGCCACTGGTAGGGATCTGTGATATAGATATTTATTAATTGATTGCGTTAACTGTAAAATGGTGCTCATAGACTTATCAACACACAGCTAAATTTTTCTGGAAATGCAAGTTACAGTTAAATTTACTTCATACAACTATAACAACAAAACATCTGACGTTGTCTCCTACTGCAGCCGAATCGCTCCTTAGGCAATGTGTTCCGATTTGTAATACTTCCTTTAAATTCTCGGATGTCAATGTAAACAGTGTTATAAATTCTTTTAAGTCTTAATATTAAAAAAAACTGCGGGTTTATGGGGTATGTCTGTTAAGTTAGTTAACTCAATTATTCATATTATTGCTCCCCAATTGACAACTGTGTTTAACGGTTGATTTGTTAATGGTGTATTCCCCGACCTTATGAAGTTTAGTAGAGTAATTCCTTTGTTTAAATCTGGTGTACTACCAGACCTTAATAATTTTCGTCCAATTTCTGTACTACCGACACTAAGTAAAGTATTTGAGAAGCTTATTCTCAAACAAATGGTTGATCATTTTGACAATCATAAAATTTTACATAAAAACCAGTTCGGCTTCACAAAGAATCGCTCTACTACTGATGCAGGCCTAGAATTGTTAAAAACCATATTTAAAGCTTGGGAAGATTCGCACGATACGTAAGGCGTATTTTGCGATTTGTCTAAAGCATTTGACTGTGTACATCATGAAACCCTTATTAAAAAGTTATACCATTACGGAATCAGGAACAGGGCTCTCGAGCTTTTGACTTCTTATTTAAGCAATAGAATTCAAAGGGTCGATTTTAATGGCACGTTATCACTTGGGTCTGTCATGACAATGGGTGTGCCACAGGGGTCCATTTTAGAGCCATTTATGTTCCTAGTCTATATTAATGACCTACCATACTACGTAGGAGATAATCGAAGTATTGTTTTTTTCGCAGATTTTTTATTATTTAAAATAAGAAGGCAACTACTTAATTATGACGATGTGAACAACGCACTATCTAAAGTTGTTCATTGGTGCAATACTAATAACCTAGTTTTAAGTGAAAATAAAACGAAATGTATATAAAATTTACTACACCCAATGTAAGGCATGTAGAAACCAATGTACAATTGAATGGCGTCGACCTGGACCTTGTGGAGTCCACGGTTTTCCTAGGTATCACTATAGATAACAAACTCCAATGGGCCCCCATATTAAAAAATTGTCAGGTAGGCTTAGCTCAGCGGCATATGCGGTAAAAAATTAGATTATTGACTGATGTTGAAACGGCTAGAAAAGTTTATTTCAGTTACTTTCATAGTATTATGTCCTATGGCATACTGCTATGGGGATGCTCCGCCGATATAAATTCTATATTTGTACTTCAGAAAAGCTGTTGCCGTGTTGTGGGGCCGGCACCAAGAATAGCTCCATCCCGTCTCTTCCTATGGGAGTCGTAAAAGCCGACTAAGGGATTACCGGGGGACCGGGCAGCAGCGTTCCCCTGTGTACTAAAAACATCCACTGCGATCGCAAACCCGCCTGCCAAGCGTGGCGATTACGGTAAAACCCCCATTTTGGGGAGGCCTATGTCCAGCAGTGGACGATGAAAGGCTAATGGATGGATGGACTTCAGAAAGGGCCGTTCGGGCAATCGATAATCTGGGCCCGAGAGTTTCCCTTAGACAGAAATTTAAAGAAATAAATATTCTAACTGTTGTGTCTCAATTTATATATGAAAATCTGTTGTATGTCAAGAAAAACATCAGAAGCTTTGATAAGTATAGCGACGTTAATCACATTAATATAAGGAACAAAGGCAATCTTGTTGCTCACAGTACTCGTCTCCACAGAATTAGTAGATCTTTCATGGGGCAATGTATATTATGCTTCTACAATAAAATTCCTGAAAATGTCCGAAACATGCCACTAAATAAATTTAAGAAAGCCATAAAAATTAGACTTTGTTATCAAGGTTATTACACTGTTTCGGATTATCTTGAGGATAAAACTAAATGGGCTTGAGCTGCTCCTCATTCATTAATTTTCAAAATTGTTTTATAAGATATAATGTAATTTTAGTTACAACGATTATATTAAATTGTAATAAATTGGCAATTTAAAAAAGTGGCCCATAAGTTTCTTGCCGGGTTCTTCTCATGAAAGGCTTTACGACGGAATCCGGCCGCTTGTGGCGATTGCAATCGCCACTTTGTTATTGCGGATGCACTCGCCTCAGGCTCTCGTGTTAATTATTCTAATTATTAGTGTATTATTGACGATTTTAAGTGCTACTTAATAGGCCTATGATATTTTTTAATTTGAATTTGAATTTTGACTAAGAGATTATTATTATAAAATGGATATTTTAGGAGGAGAGCCCACCACTCATCCACGGATTGTCAATCCCGGTTATCTTTAGAAACACACAAAATAACCAAGATTGCAAATCCACACTCTCACAGATAGAAGGGAATGTGATAATAACAGAGTAGCAAGCACGATAATGACAAAAAGTCCCACCAACGCGACACATCCATGCGATACAGTAGGACTCTCAGAATCACAACGTTGCAATATTGCGCAAAAATCATCAATCCATTCTATAATAATAACAATGAATTTCTACCAAGTGCGACATTCAATCAATTGACTAAGAAATTAGTGTACTATATCTGATACATGTTCTTTTTTATTGCTAGTCGTAGAAAACGAGCTACGTTTCATCTGAGGGTAAGTGAAAACCGCCGCTCACAGACTCGGCAATGCTAAGAATATTGCCAAGCCACTATTTCATTTTACGGATGGAAAATGAAGATGGACGGCTTCTCCCGCTACAAACAAAACAACCTTACCCACTATAATACAATGGGTGATAAATTTCCTTTAGTCGCTTCGTACGGCACCAGCAGGAAAGAAAGGGGTGTTACCACTTGTATTATTAATCCGTCACCACATGGATTGGTGTAAACTACCCATTGCCATGTTAGTGTAATTTTAAACTTACAAGTTCCTTCCTTCTGTCACGACACACACCTCATTCACAGTACGATGGAAGAGGAAATAAAAAAAAATCAAGGACATTTCACACAACATCCTCTGGTCCCAAACTAAGCTTAACGCTTGTGCTATGGGTAACACGATTATGGATATAATACATATAAAATACCCAGGCGCAGTACAAATATCTGTGTTCCTCACATAAATAATTGTCCTGAGTGGGAATCGAACCCACGACCTCGTGCACGGAAGTCGGTTACACTACTCACTACACCACGAGGCCCGTCAGAGATTAATAAATAAATATTCACGGACATTTCACACAACATCCTCTAGTCCTAAACTAAGCTTAACGCTTGTGCTATCGGTACCAGATTACGGATATAATACATATAATATATGTACTACTTTTTTTTGTAAATACATACAGATAATAGATAGAAAACACCCAGACGCAGTATCTGTGTTCATCACACAAATTGGGAATCGAACCCATGACCTCGTGCACGGAAGTTGGTTACACTACCAACCACGCCACGAGGCCCGTCGAAAATAATATAAATAGGAAAGATATGGGCGCTGGAGTTATTCTAGGGACATAATTGGTTCAGAGTTTCCTTTCTCTAGCGATGTAATATATCCAGTATGTCACTACAAAGGTTAGGCCAGTTTCAGTACTCACATGTATAGTGATCTCGGGCAGTATGGTATTGCCATGCGCCGGCGCAGGTGTGACCGTGCTAATTGGCGTCAAGTTGTTTTGCACGGAGCTGGCCGCCTCGGTGTTGGCCTCGTCTCGAGCACGCTTGCTCTCGTGCGAACGCGTGTGCTTTCGCAGGTGGTCCTTGCGGTAGAAACCTGCAATAATTATATAATGTTAAATAAATTAACTGTATAAATATCATTGAGATTAATTAAGTTTTTGTAAAAGAAATAGTCCAGTCCAGAAGCCTTTCGACGTCCACTGCTGCACATAGGCCTCCCCAAGAGAACGCCACATCGAGCGGTCCTGTGGGCTCATATGGGGGGATAGTGCCGTAATCGCCACGCTTGGCAGGCAGGTTGGCGATCGCAGTGGATGTTGTTAATACTCGAGGGAGTGCCCACTCCCCCGGTATTCCCTCGGTCAGCTCTTACGACTCCCATTACAATTCTAAAGCCGACCCCACACGGCCGCAATTTTCACCCATGATTGGTTACCAAGTGGAAGTACTCACTTGTTATCAGCTCTGAGCGTGTCCATACCACCAGCTCCCTTGTGACCCACCTTTTTTTTTCTACTAAGTACGTGTCGGTACACCAGCTCCCGTGTGACCGACCTTTTTTTTTCTACCAAGTACGTGTCGGTACACCAGCTCCCGTGTGACCGACCTTTTTTTTTCTACCAAGTACGTGTCGGTACACCAGCTCCCGTGTGACCGACCTTTTTTTTTCTACCAAGTACGTGTCGGTACACCAGCTCCCGTGTGACCGACCTTTTTTTTTTCTACAAAGTACGTGTCGGTACACCTGCTCCCGTGTGACCAACCTTTTTTTTCTACCAAGTACGTGTCGGTACACCAGCTCCCGTGTGACCGACCTTTCTTTTTCTACCAAGTACGTGTCGGTACACCTGCTCCCGTGTGACCGACCTTTTTTTTCTACCAAGTACGTGTCGGTACACCAGCTCCCGTGTGACCGACCTTTTTTTTTCTACCAAGTACGTGTCGGTACACCTGCTCCCGTGTGACCGACCTTTTTTTTCTACCAAGTACGTGTCGGTACACCAGCTCCCGTGTGACCGACCTTTTTTTTTCTACTAAGTACGTGTCGGTACACCTGCTCCCGTGTGACCGACCTTTTTTTTCTACCAAGTACGTGTCGGTACACCAGCTCCCGTGTGACCGACCTTTCTTTTTCTACCAAGTACGTGTCGGTACACCAGCTCCCGTGTGACCCACCTTTTTTTTCTACGAAGTACGTGTCGGTACACCAGCTCCCTTGTGACCGACCTTTTTTTTTCCTACCTACTAACAAGGTAAACTTGCCCTCACTATTGAATGTTATTTGCTTTTATATAGTCTACAATTGAAAGCCCATAAAATTTTTATATGGTCTCACACACAAACGTATAAACACAACACACGTAATGGATTATATTTTATTTTCAATGCATATTGTGTACCACATCATACAAAGTATGCGCTTTTTGCCATACAAACGCCCATTTAATAAGCACACTGAATCCTTAAGTATATAGAATATCTAACAAATCAACTGCTTAACAGATATTTTTCAAGATCTTCAGATTTTTATTTTTTTATTGCATGTAGTGGCAGACGAGCTACGGTCCATCTGATGGTAAATGGTAACCGTCGCCCATGGACTTAACTATACCGAAAGTATTGTCAAGCCACTGCTCATCAATTCATTTCACAGATATGAAATGGAATATAAACGGCTATCTCCTGCTACAGCCAAAACGCAACGATGTGCTTCATGGCCGGTCACACAGGAGATGGTGGTACCAACCCGCTCGGGCCCAATACCAAGTGATTACTCCCACTTGATACCCAACCCTACCACTAGTCATGCAATGGATGATAATTGCTTACTTGCCTTAGTAGCATCATACGACACCCGTGGGAAAGAATGGGATGGTGACACTTGTATTCTTAGTCCGTCACCACACAGACGGATATTATTTAGTACTTAGTAGTATAGGGTGGCCATTGGGTAACGTACCTTTGCCGCACTCAGTGCACATCTCAGTCTTGACGCCGGAGTGGATGACGATGTGAAGATTGAGGTGCTCACGACGTTTGAACCCCTTACGGCACACCCCACAGACATACGGCCGTTCAGGGTTGTGACCCAGTTTGTGTCGTTCTAAGTGTTCCTTGCGCTTTAACCTGACAACATAATTGCACATTATTGTTATTTGACAGTCAGGGAGACATTTGTTGAATGATTTGCCTAACAACAACTAAATATATAATTAGTGTGCCATAAGCGCTAAGCAGATATTTTATCAGACGAAAGTAATCCAAACGGAAGTGACGTTCAGTAAATAACGTATAGTTCCTATATGGGAGTACCCTAACTAAGCATATGTGTTTACACATTAAGTTATAATTTTCAGTAATACATTATACTTAGATGTGAATTAATTAATTTTATTTTATCTCAATATTGGGCCATACAGGGGAAAAATGATATTTGACGTATACATACTAATGTCGCCATGATAAGAATGACAGGTTCACGTTTCATCATTTTGTGATTTTGTTGTGTATTCGCGTAAAGGTTACACGCACTCATTTAATTTTAATTAAGTCATTGGTTACCTTACCAATATAACCCTACTGGTAATATAAGAGTTCAACGTGCGAAATTCCATTTAT
Organism: Leucoma salicis; assembly: GCA_948253155.1. Classification (NCBI taxonomy): domain Eukaryota; kingdom Metazoa; phylum Arthropoda; class Insecta; order Lepidoptera; family Erebidae; genus Leucoma; species Leucoma salicis. Next base: position 5,975,091 of record OX411812.1, read on the forward strand.
TTTATGATTAATCTTTTTAGTAATATTAATTTGATGTGTACTAAAGTATTATTAAATATTTGAATTGGAAATTTAAACTTACTATACAGGATTATACATCCGATAGGTGGAGTGTTCATAAAAACAAATGTGATGCGGAGATAGGGAATGACCGTTGGTCAGTACAATGGCTTAGCGATTAGAGCAGGTTCGATTCCCACTTGGACTAAAGTTCTCTTTTTTCACATTTCACAAATAATTTGTTCTTTAAAGTAGCTGAGCATGTCAAGTGCTGAAATATAGATAAAAAAAAAACAAATAAAATAATACTCACCCAGCACCACAGATCCCGCAAATAAACCTCCTTTCAATATTATGCCCCAACAAATGTACTTCTAGCTGGTCTTTATCGGGATAAGCCACATTACACTCTGGACAGCAGAATATAACAGAGCCATCAGCCGCCGTGGCTATGACAACTTGTCCTGGCTTCGGCCGCGCTGGCTTTGGAGGTTTTTTCTTGTATTTCTTCTTCTTTTTACTTTGTATCCTTACATTGCCGTCTGTATACAAAGCAGCATTTACATAAAAAAGTTACTACATGAGAAACAGATTCCTCTTACAAAATAATTAGCCTTTGCCCGCGGTTCCGCCGCAGCTAATAGCTAGTTTTTAGGTTATATCTCAGGTTCCCGATAAAGTAGCGGGATAAAATGTATACCAGTTTTTAAAACTAATCAAGAGCTCTCAAATAAAAAAAAAGTTGCATCAAAATCCGTTCAGTAGTTTTTGCGTGATACATGAACAAAAAAACAGACAATAATTCTAAAAAAAATTGATTTGTGTTTAGACACGCCTATATAGCCTATTACAGTATTTTTTTTCTCGAATATCTTAAATGTACAGACACAGCTCTGTTACAGCTTTATAATAGTATAAATAAACCTTGGCTAAAGTCGATTACAAAATATGAATTTCCATTACTACACAAACTGAATGTGCTTTTTATAATACAAACATTTTAATGCATTGTAATAAATTGCTTTATCAAAAGTTATATTTTTATCTCTCTCAAAAGTTATTATTATTATAATTTTACCTTCCCAAAGCACTTCTGCAACTGGTGACAATTTCTTATCGTCATTGGCTGTGTCCTCACTCATAACTTCGATCGGTATTTCCTTTTTCACTTCAGTCGGAATGTTTAATCGCAGGAACTGTTGTAATGAATCCGGTAGTTGTTGTGTTTGCTGTTAAAAGTGGCTAATATAAGCAATGATACATTTTACTTAGGGAGGAATATGTCCAATAAGCAGCAAGAAATCTTGTTTCACTTTAATATACAAGTTACTCCCAAGTCTTCATAAACCTTAACTTTGTATTTCATTTGAATTATTATGATACATATGTATTAGTGATTTTATCTACCAGTCATTGAATTTCTTATTAACCTGTTTACTGGTTTATTGGAACAGATGGCGGAGTGGTTTAGATACCGGCCTCCAACCCGAGTGTAGTGCGTTCGATTCCACACATAACTCTATATGTGATCCACAAATGATTGTTCTGAATCTGGGTGTACTTTGTGTCCGTGAAATTGTATGTTTGTAAAATCCCCCATGATACAAGTCTCCAAGTTGAAAGCCTTTCAACGTCCACTGCTGTACATACCAACTTGGGGTGTACTTGCATGCATCCATCCATCCATCCATCAGCCTTTCAACGTCCACTGCTGGACATAGGCCTCCCCAAGAGAACGCCACAACGAGCGGTCCCGTCATGGGGGATAATGCCGTAATTGCCACGCTTGGCAGGCGGGTTGGCGATCGCAGTGGATGTAGTTAATACTCGAAGGACTGAGCACTATAACATTACCTGTGGGGGTAGTTGATTAAGATACTTGACGAGATCTTGCTGACTACTGGTGATCTGCCATTGCACCGCTTCACCCGCTTCTGTGCCTTGCGAACTTTCCTGCATATATAAGTTACCATATATGTTACTGTATACCTATTGGTGTTATATGTGCGCTATTGATCCACTTTGACAATATGTTCCGGAACAAATTAACAAGTGAAAATGTGTAATGAAGATAACAGGTACGAGCAGGATTTGAACCTGCATCTCCTGGAATACCGTCCCAGATGCTTTGCCAAATCAGCCATTGTGACAATTGCTCGGGACTGTGAATTTCGATAACACATTCATTAGGTATATGGGTAGGCATGTCAAATGCTAAAATATATACATACTTATCATCACGCCATTTCCCTTGCGGGGTAGGCAGAGAGAACAGAGTGCCAAGTGGCTCTATTCTTGCATACATCTCTCGCTTCCTCAACATTCATAATTCTCTTCATACGCGCTCGCCGGTTTCGGGGACTCCTGACTCCACCTTCCTTCAATACATGACCGATTTGGTCTAAGTAGGTGAGTCTCAGTCTACCCCTGTAACTACATCCTTCCACTTTCGCATTGTATATCTTCTTAACCAGTCGCTCATCCGGCATTCTTTCCACATGTCCGAACCATCAGAGCATTCCCTTTCGCATCTTTACACCAATACTCTCTTTCATACCCACTCGTCGTCGTCGTTACGAATGCGGTCAGTCAACCTCACTCCGCAGATTCTTCGCAGAGATCGCATTTCGACCGCATTGCTTTTACTCTCATACTCAAATAACTAAAATATATAAAAATATCAAAATGTTCCTGAACAGTCAGTCATTAACAGTATTGCTTTATTATGATAAAACAAAATGGTTTTGAACTGCTCCTCATTTTAAAATAACCCCTTTTTATTTTATTATATTATTTTTTCCCCACAATATTGTGTATTCTGATGAGCACCTTTAGTTAAGTATTTATTTAAATATTGTAAGAAATTTAAGATTTAAAAAAGTGGCTCATGAGTTTCTTGCCGGGTTCTTCTCATGAAAAGCTTTACTACGGAATCCGGTCGCTTGTGGCGATTGCAATCGCTCCACTGCGGATGCAGTTGCCTCAAGCGCTCGTGTTAGTTATTAGTAAGTAACTTTGACGATTTTAAGTGCTGTTATAAAAAGCCTATGAAATAAAGTTATTTTTTAATTTGAATTTATTACATATTTGTCTGTTGAATCTATAGACATTTTTTATACTACATTATTGATAAATTGAATTGGCAATTCCGACTATCTAAGCATATACACAAAAACCCAAGATTACTAATCACCATTCTTCCTTCTTTTTTTATTGCAACAAAGAATATAATAAATAGGTACAGGTTTTAGACAGGAATTAGAGAAAAAAGTAATACTGAAATATTAAAGCATGGTAAAAATAGCTTATAAAATGCAATATATTCAACCAATTTATAGCATTGAGATCCCTACAGAATTCTTAAATTTTCATGAAACAATAAAGCACCGAGCAGCTGTTTACTATAGGATAGATTCAGATACAAGACAAACATGTTAAGTACATATTATGGTTTTCCTTGTCTATGTGTAAATTGTTCTTTACTAAATGTTGGAGTTCTTGTGGGTAAATACCAACTATACATTTATAAACATACTTATATTGGCCTTTGCCCGTGGCTCCGTCGCAACCAAAAGCTAGTTTTTATGTTATATGTCAGGTTCCCAATATAGCAGCGGGATAAAATGTATACCAGTTCTAATAAAAAAAAGTTATCAAAATCCGTTCATTAGTTTTTGCGTGAATCTCTAACTAACAAACAGACAACAATTCTGTTTTGTGTTCTGAGAAGCCTAAATAGCCTAATATTCATTATTTCTCAAATATTTTAAATGTATAGATTACATAGCTCTGTTAGAGCTTTATAACAGTATACATGGTAAAGTTGCATAGGATCATGGGACAGACATTATGTTGTATGCCACTGAATTAATGTAACATAGTTCCAGTGGTCCGCTAATACGGGCGGAGAGACAGCACACGGTGGGTTTATTTAGTGGGCGAGGCCCCGCACTAACCTGTTCGTTGCCGCGAACAACGGGGTGTGCCGTTAGGTACATATTTGTCCCACCTCAACAAAAAAAGGGATTATGTTGTATGAAAAAAGTTTGATTATGGATTATGTTTTTTTGTGTTGTTATGTAAATAAGCATATATTGCTTACGTCATCATTAATATTTTCATCGCACTCCTCTTTTATGATAATGTCCGCCATCCCCATGTTGTTGTTATCAGATGTTGTGTTGTTGTTCAGGGTCTTGCCGTCTGGACTATTTATTATTATTTGTTGGTTCGGAGTTATGAACACCTGGAATACCAAAAATAAAATTGTCTAGTTAATTGAAAGGCTGTGCCATGATTTTTTTCCATAAGTTCCCGAGGGAAAGCAGACACCATGAAAGCTCTGGAGTTTACGAGGACAGCAGTCTAACCTCACAAAAATGTTTCATCAAAATCCGTTTAGTAGTTTTTGTGTGATGCCCGAACAAACAAACAGACAAACAAATCTAAAAATATTGTTCTGCTCAGAGTATACAATTTTTTTTTTCTCAAGTATCTTTAACGTACAGACATAGCGCTGTTACAGCTTTATAATAGTACTAGCTGACCCGGCGAACTTCATACCTCCATATATTTTTTCATAATTAAATATTGCAACTATAAATTGAGATATAAAGTATACCATCTCTTTAGTTGTAACAAAACACACATTTAAAATAAAAAATAGTTAAAATCGGTTCAGTAGTTTCGGAGTTCATCCCGGTCAAACATCGTGACACTGGAGTTATATATAATAGTATAGACTGCTTATGGATGGCTTAAAGAATAATTAACAAAATTATAATTATTATTTTTGAAAAGAAAAGTAAAATTAAAGGTAATTAAATATTAAATAATAATATGTTGATACATCTACATAACGACAAGTAAATTTACCTGGGGTGTCCCTAAAGTATTATATGTCATTGTATTATATTCAGCTCGATTCAGCGTTTGTCCATAAACAACAGCAGCTTTGTACTGTATGGAGCGGCGTAAGCGTCCGTTCATCTGTTCGCGTCGTTTCAGCGAACGCAGCAAAATGTATTTACTTCATTTTAATAAAAAAAAACATACAGCGGTATTTTACAAGATAGTACCTACCAATTTTTTTTATATTTCTTTCCAAGCATTTTGCTATGGGCAAACACTGAATCGAGCTGAATACATATAGATACTCCTTATATCACCTTGGTCAGGAATATTTTAGGTTTTCCTTATCTCGTGATGGTATGTATACTTAACGTGACCATACGTCCCGCTTTGAGCGGGACAGTCCCGTTTTCAGGCTGTCTATCCCGTTGTCCCCAGCCAGAGCGAAATTGTCCCGTTTTTTCAAACGGACAAAACTTACTTATCATTACGCCATTTCCCTTCCTAGGTATGCGGAAAGAACAGTGCCAAAAGGCTTTATTCTTGCATACATCTCTCGCTTCCTCAACATTTATAACTCTCTTAATACACGCTCGCCGGTTTCGGAGACTCCTGAATCCACCTTCCTTCAATACAATCATGACCGATTTGGTATAGGTAGGTTTGTCTCCGTCGCCCCCTGTACCTGCATACTTCCACTTTCGCATAATAATAGGTATTAAGATATTTTTTTTTTATTAATTCCGCAAGTCTCCCGCTCTGTCACCAAAGATTGGTCACGTTATGTATACTCACAGTCTATTTATTTTACTTCCTAAATTGACATCTACAATTGGAATTTTGTGAGTAGAATACCGACTTACGACTGCTGTATATACTTTGATAAATACAAGGTAGTAATAGTAGCAAGGTAGTAGGTAGAGTAAGCTTCCCTCATTTGTTGCCGAGCGGTCCTAAAGATGCCTCGTGTAGAGGCGAAATACGTGTCGAATTTGTGTTCGGATTATTGCGGAATATTGCAATGTTGTGGTCCTGAGAGTCCTGCCGTATCCCATAGTTCCATCGCATTGGTGAGATTTTTTCATTATCGTGCATGCTACTCTGCTATTATCACATTCTCCTCTATCTGTGAGAGTGCAGATTGGCAATCTTAGGTTACTTTGTGTGTGTCCAATAGTCAATAACCGGGATTGACAATCCGTGGGTGAGTGGTGGGCTCCCCTCCTAAAATATCCATTCTATAATAATAAATACAAGGTATATTATACCTGATGTATGTTGGTCTGCATCTGTTCCTTCTCTTGAGTTTGAGCTGATTGCACCAGTTGCATCTCTTGTGGTAATGTTGCCACCACATGCATACCTTCAGTTGGAATAAGATTTTATGTATTATTACATTAAATATATTTAACATTTACAGTACAGAATAAATCAGTTTTTTTTTTTAAACGCTGCAATAACTTCTTTTTTCTTGTTAAGGCGAGAAAAAAATGTTCTTAACGACACACCCCGTCGTTCGGGCCAACGACCAGGGAAGTGTAGGGCTTTCACCCCTCACCCACTAAAGAAACCCGCCGTGACCGGACCACACATCTCGTATGTGTAGCTAGCAAGCAAGGCAAGTATTTTTACCACTACACTATCTCTGCCTTCCATTCAATCCGTTGGCGATCGTTTTGCATGCTCGTGGGCTCCAAGTGATAAAAAAACGGCCTATTGGATTATGACGACGAGACTATATTTTTTCTGATGTTAGTGAGTATAGTTTGGTAAAATCGATAGAAAAAAACCGATATTTTAACCTACCACAGTACTTGTATAAGCAGTTTTACAAAGTTTATAATAATTAATTAAAGATAAACCGTGTTCTAGGGACAAAACCTTTATGTCGAACAAAGTACACCCAGACTCAGGACATTTTCACATAGTCAAACTATAGTGCTCAAATATGACGAAAAACTGAAGAATTACACTTGCTAGATGATAAGAAATTAGGAGTTACATTATTTATATATTACAAAGTAATAAAATATAGATAGCTTTATAACACAAAAGTGCAGAAACTTTGGTGTATTCAATTCGTAATTAATTGGTAAATTTAATTAATTGGTACATTCAATCTATAATTAAATTATGGACGTCTGCCGTTGGGCGCGCATCACGGAAAAACTACGGGATAGATTTCATTTAAGTTTTCTAAAATTGATTTCTTAGAAAAAATAATGTATTTTTAAAGAGAAATTAGCCAATATAGTTTTAATCTTCACACGATACCTAAATAAAAATAATATGTAGTTTTACGTAGTATTGTTGGTCGAAGAGATTTAGTAATGGGATGGGTGAGTATTATATGTGACCGTCCAGAAGTGAGATAGTTTAATTACAACTATCAGATAGTAATATATAAATAAAGTAATAATAGCTTATAGAGTTATGACCGGACTAAAGAAGAGAACATCTGTCAGTTGAAGCTAACAAGGTCTACATAATATTTTGGTACAGCGCACAAATGACAGTCTGGCCATAAATACTACATTACAGTTAAAAAAAAAACTATATTTGAATTAATAAATTTTTATTTTTTGTAATTTAATATTACATTTGAATTTGGAACCCTGTCCTTCTTAAATGAATAACTAAATGTACTTACAGTGATGGTTTGGTGTTAGCAATCAAGTAGTCATATTTTCGTGAAAAAGGTGTCAAATTATTGGCACAAGTGTACGAATCTTAAGGTGGTTAAACCAAGCGTGGTTGGAAACGAACGATTCTGATTTCATTAGAGCTGAATACTAGCCGTCATGTAGTCCCGATGTTAATCCACTGGATTGTGATTTATGGTCAATTTCCGACAGAATAGCAAACTCTAAACGCCATGATAATTTAGAGTGCCTAAAGCCAACCATAAGATTGAGACAGTGAAGAATTTTCCCATGGAGAAAGTGCGTTTTTCAATTGATAACTGGCCTCAATGTCTAAATTATTGTATCAAGACCAATGGAGATCATTTAGAATGAGCCACATATTTTTTTAATCCTATTATATAAATGTGTAAGCTAACGCACACTACTGTCGTGTGCATTAGCTTATACATAAATGTCTTATGCAATACAAAAAAATATATGTTTTCCTTGTAACAATATTTATGGCAAGACAAGTATATTGTGGGAATTATTAGGGGTAATTGTTATTTGAGGTAATTTATTTTTTTAAGTTAAATAATGTTAGTTTAATTAAAAACACTGGCTGTCTCACCTTCACCCAACCCGCTTTGCCCAACTAGTTGGAAACTACCGGCTTCGTTCGCTTCCGGCGAGTAGGCGACCGTAAATACAGCGCCACCTTCGAAGAATTTATATATTTACTAGCTGACCCGGCGAACTTCGTACTGCCATATATTTTTTCATGAATAAATATTGTAATTATAAATTGAGATATAAAGTATCCTATCTCTTAAGTTGGAACAAAACACACATTTAAAAAGAAAAAGTTGAAATTCGGTTCTGTAGCTTCAGAGTTCATCCCGGACAAACATCGTGACACTGGAATTATATATAATAGATTTATAAAGAAATGTTCACAAATAAGCCCTCAGACAAAGAGCAACACGATATTTTAAACTGGAATCATTTTTCATCGAATTAAAAAGCTAAAGTAACAGTGGGGAACGGGCGGTAATTGCCAAAGAATTATGTGGTTGGTGGTGCGGCTGTCACCGTCTAAACGGCAGAATTAGTTAGAGCATGACTTCAAAAAGGCATCAATGCTGTATAATATAGCGCCTATTCGTATTTATATATTATTTTTATTGACATTAGACTGAAGTATCACAAGATGTGACGTTAGAAAAAATAACAACCTAAAACTGTAAAATAAAAGTTTTTAGACATCAAAATCAGTGTCTGGACAAAGTTTTTTGTACGTATACAGCCTTCTTTACAGGACTGGACCTCTACAAAGTGTTAATAGTTATATCTTTACCAGTTCCAACGCTAGTTTATTTTACATTATATCTCAGGTTACCAATATAAAAATGTTTCATATACAATGAAACATTAGGGCTACAAAACAAAAAAACATCATAGATTCTCATGAAAATTGTTTTGGATTCAGAGATGCATAAACAGCCTAATACAGTTATGTTTTCTCTGTTACAGCTTTATGATAGTATAGAATGTATACTTAGTATAGCTTGTAAACTACAGACTTTACTTGTGCATATTTAGATATTTTTATATATATGTTTAGCATTTTACATGCTTAGCACTATACAATAAACACAAAGTGAAAAATGTGAAATCGAAAATAACAGTCGCGAGCAGGATACTTGTGCATTACAATAAAACTTTGTGTGGCCAGTATAAAAATATTTTACCTTCATAGCAATTCAAAAGTGAATGTGTGAATGATTGAGGGAACTAATTGATTTTGGAAACAGCATATAATTGCATAAACTTTTTCTGCAATAAATATTTAAACTAAAAAGGATTTTAACTGAAACAAATTAAAGATAAATATTATGATTTGAAAGGTAGGTAAGGCGAAACTATCTAAATATAGATAGCATTAATGGTTTGGGTGCCTCCCACATCTAGTGTTCTGAGTTTGATTATAACGCAGAACAATTACCTATGTAGTGCCTAAAGTGCCTAAAGTGCTTATTTCTTGTATTAAAAAAAAAAACCTTTTTAAAGTGGGTGATGAGGTGGATTGAACGGATAAAAACATTAAGAAGTCTGACGCTGAACAGAAAGCTTTTTTGTACATAAGAGGAAATAAGCTATTATAACGCATCATTTTATCTTTAAAAAATGTGGATTAGGAACCGAATAACACCGAAAAAAAATCTAAAATTAAAAATAAGCCTATTTCAAAAGACCTTCCTCGTTAATATTGTTGCAACTTTGTTCTGAGTCTGGTTGCACTTTGTGTACGTAAATTACATATTCGTGGAACTCCAGCAAATAGGGATTATTTCCTAGTACAGGATGTTGCTTTTAAAACATAAACAAATAACCCTCCTAGCACGGCCAAGTAAAGAGAACGAAGTCTTACCTTGTTGAAAACCCTGTATTTGCATCTGATACTTCGGCTGCTGTTGTGTTTGTATCAAATGATTTGGGTTAAGCACTTGAATTTGCACCGTCGGCTGGGGATCACCTTAAAAAATATTTAGTGTTATAGTCGATAAGATGTCACAAATAGTACAGTGGAACTTTAGCAATCAATAACATTTAAATTATTTATAGCGTTAAATATAGACCCATCGTAACTATTATTATAACGAGTAAAAACATATACTTATTATGTTTTAACGGGGCAAAAATCAAGTGCAGTCAGTTTCAACTGTATTAGTAAGAGTTTAAAAATAAAGTGAATTTATTTATCGACTCAAGACATGTTTACTAATTTCTAAGTAAGAGTGAACATTTGCACGACATGTCAATGTGTCAAGGTTAACATGATATCATTAATGCCTATTGTGTTGTTTACCATATTAGACGCAATAATTGCACATATTATTATTATAATAAAGAAATAAACTAGCGTGTAGGATAAAATTTGTATGGATATGTTGACATGAAAATGTAAGTTTTTTTTTGTTATTGCTTATGGTGGCAGCGAGCCTAGGCCCATCTGATGGTAAATGGTAACCGTCGCTCATGGACTCAACTATACCGGGAGTATTGTCAAGCCGCTGCTCACCATTTCATTTCACAGATATGAAATGAAAGAATAAATGGCTAACTCCTTCTACAACCAAAATACACCAACGTGCTTCATGGCCAGTCATACGGGAGATGGTGGTACCAACCTACTCGGGCTCGTTAACAAGCGAGTACTCCCACTTAGTACCTAACCCTACCACCAGTAATGCAATGGGTGATCATTGCTTACTTACCTTAGTCGCCTCGTACCACACCCGTGGGAAAGAATGAGGTGGTGGACACTTGTATTCTTAGTCCGTCACCACACGGACAAAAGGGATTTTTAACCTTCCAATAAAATTTGCTAGCAAACGACTGTGTGTAATGAGCATTCACACATTACTTAGTGTTTAGTCAATATATTGATTATACAGGGTTATAGATAACTAACGCAAAACCTTTTAAAGGTGACTTGTGAACTTTTGTTCTGTGACTTTTGCTAAAACGTAATATATTCCAAGAAAAAAAAAAAGTTTTAGGCGGGATATCTATCAATCGTGAGCTCTATGTCTGGTAAATAGGTAACTAGTCAACTGAGTGCTACGCAATGACCCAGCCGGTTCGATTCCTACATATCGCGTAGATAGATGTTAGCTATGATACGAGTACGTAGTCATAGGTAGGTTTGCAATCTCTCAAACATTTGAAACGTAAAGTTAAGTTTGAAGATAAATAATAACAAACATTTATTAATGGAGGCGTATTTGAAAAGTGGAATCAGTTTATTTACAACAATTGAAATATTCACAGACCTTTTTGCAAATTATCACCTTGAAAACTCAATATCACGTAGGTAAAGAGTTCAAAATAATCACCAGCAACTTACACAGTTCACGAACTCTTTTCATTTTTATTTTGTCGAATGTAAGCTTCAGACACATTGTCACCACACCTAGCATAAACACACCATTTAGGTGTATTCAACGTTAGGTAACTTATCGATATGCCATTGTGAATCGATCGTGTAACAGGGGCCACATTAATTACAAATCACAACATGCGCCGGCGCGGGGAAGAACTTAACTAGCGCCTGCCCCCGCCCTCCTCGTCGCACCCCCTTTTTCTGATAGCTACCGCCGCGTAACTGCCTAGTTTATGTGGAGTTAAGAAGAATTTAGAACTATAAATTTGATAATTTTATTTTGTATGGGAAAAATAATTGAATTAGAAAAAGTCGTACAACAAAAGGTGTCAGTGTTGATGAACCAAAGCTCCCTTAAGAGGTTTTGCGTTAGTTACATATAGCCCTGTATATAATCACAGGTCCTTTCTACACGGGGTAAAGTTCACATCACGCAGCTAGAATACCCAAATACCAGCAGTCAAATAAGTTTGATGAGGGCGTTCCGGCTTTATGTCTTCATTATTTATTCTATTGAATCTTCCACCAGTGTCATTGGTACTAATAATATATATACATTATTAGTACCAATTTACCGTTCAACCACCATATAACTTAACGTAACATTTGGACAGAAAAGCTCTCATCAGGCAAATGTAACCACTGACCTATAACAAGATCTACCCCTCTTACTAAAACCACGAAGTGTGACGCAGTTCGTAAATAGATTCAATGCTTCCTAATATTATAAATGAGAAAGTGAGCTTGTTTGTTAAATTTTCATATAAAATAAGTCTGGAGCCCATAAAATGACATATACGCTACTCTTTATTCTGGCAAAATAAATGGTTCCCATGGGATAGCTATTTTGACATAGAGATAATAATATATATACTATATAACTGCCTTGGTGGTGCAGCGGTAGTGTGTGCGACTGTTGATCATGAGGTCTCGGGTCCGAACCCCGGATCGGGCAATGTTATTGAGCTTTTTCGTAAACCCCTATTACGTGGGACTTAACATAGCTGGCGAACCGTGGGTGTGTAATACACTTCTGCCTAACCCTTCTATATATATAGGCGGAGGGGATATAGGCGTGATGCTATGGTTTTTTTTTAGATAATTATATGCCGTAGTGATGTATTGAGATGTCCACGCAGACGTAGTCACAGGTACATCGCAGGCAGAATATACTAAGAAATAAGTCTTAAAATTATGTATAAGCTTCTCTGTGGGATCGCTTAAGAATACTACTACAAACCCTAAAATTGCTTGTGGCAGTCGTCAAAGCGATCAGAGCTAACACTGATGCAAAACTTTTTTGCACTTTTGGTATACTCTTAGATACATGAACCTGTTAAAAATGTATAAATATAATGTATAGTTACCAGGTTTAGCTCCCGGCAGTGCTATAGGCACGGAGATGAGTTGTGGCGCAGCCTGGATCGCGGTACCTCCCTCCAGCGTACGTACATATTGTACGCCCCCTTCTCCCATTGCCACACATACCTGCAACACGTGAATAAAACGTAATATGAAACAATTATATTCCTAAGAAGTACTAGAAACAGAGTCGTTGAGGCAAATTTTTCTAGTGGAGCCTTGCTTGTCAATCGGGGAAGTACCATCCCTCTCACAGATATTTTTAACAGAAATCATTACTCTTCTGCCAGTCGAAACCATTGTTGGACTAGGGTCATAAACGTTCAGCCTTGTAACGGATGATAAAATATGTATTCCACACTTGCTATGTATTCTGTAACGTTACACCATCCTTACAGTTTACAATACTGTCGCAATAGGGGTGATTAAACTTCACAAGCCACCGAGAAATTATGTCGGGCGTACATCAACGGATAGTGATTATATTTGACATTGCTTGAATTGCAAACGTGGAAAATTAAACTTAGGGGGGGATTAAACTTCTTATAAATGCTATAAGAAGATATTAAGAAATTTTTATAATTATATTTTTAGCATTTGACATGCTTAGCCATATACATTAAACACAAAGTGGAAAATGTGAAATCGAAAATAACAGCAAATTTTCCTGAATTGGCAAAGCATCTGCACGGTATCCAGGAGATGCAGGTTCAAATCCTGCTCGTGGCTGTTATTTTATATTTCACATTTTCCACTTTGTATTTAATACTATAAGAAGAGTTTAATCCCCAGTGTGTTTGCAGCCAACGGTGATACCCTTGGGAAATTGAGATATATTACATATTAGGATTTACACTGTAGCAACCACAGATGTCAGGTTTCTGACATCTGCGGTAGCAACTTGCTTTAAATTGGTTCAAATATAATAGGTACTTGTGTTGTTACTAACAAACCTCTGTCTGACGGCTCTACTCTCTAACATTATGAATTAAAATTTACCCATGTACCGCAAGATAATACTGTGTTACAAAGTTTTTAAACAAATATAATATCAGATAGTGATGTCGTGCCTATAAATAAAAAAGGGTTATCATTCCATTTCACGTAACGGTTGTAGTAACGTAAACACTAAGCAGCCTAGTGGCATAGGCTGGTCACTGAGGGACTAAGAGTACACGTTTCAACATCCAACTCTTTCTCACGGGTGCGGTACGAGGCGACTAAGGCCCAAGGAAAGTAAGCAATTATCATCCATTGCATTGCCGGTGGTAGGGTTGAATGACAAGTGGTTACTCACTTGTTATAGGAACCGAGCGGACCAATACCATAGCTTGCGACTGACCGTAAAGCACTTCAAATGTTTTGGTTGCGGGAGATGATAGCAGAGTGCCAATGTAGTATGATAGACGAAACAAAATAATTCCCTGCCATTATCGTGGAGGTATCATTTCGACATAATATATGAGTTTGAAAGAATATTTGAACAAAAATATGATTGGATGCTGTACAAACATTATGGAGCATGAATAATGCTAAAAAAACATTGTAAAAATTTGTTAGTTTTTTTTTTTCAATATGATCGATTTTTTTATGACCCATCATCAAAGGTGTCATAACTACTATCTTCTTCTGTCTTCGTTTTAGGGAGCGTTCCTTTAATACACGTTATAATTATGTTATTAAAATTTCCCTTAAAACAAAAGATGATTTGATATCAATACTTCTTTGGTTCAAAGATTTTCAACGCTAATACGTTAATTTAACTGCTGAGATTTTAACCTACTTAACGCAAATCCATTTATTTGAGCTATAAGCAACGTAATGTGAAATTTCTTTCATAGATTATATTGAGCTTTCACTATTTGCGCAATCATATGTAGATATTGAACAGGTAGACAAAACGTAGCAGAAATATTGGAATACTAGATCCATTATAAATATACTTACTTACTTATCATCACGCCATCTTCCTCGAGGGGTAGGCAGAGAGAACAGAGTGCCAAAAGGCTCTATTCTTGCATACATCTCTCGCTTCCTCAATATTCATAATTCCCTTCATACACGCTCCGGTTCCGGAGACTCCTAACTCCAACTTCTTGCAATACATGACCGATTTGGTCTAAGTTAGGCCTTAGTCTCCCCCTGTACCTACATCCTTCCACTTTCGCAATGTATCATTGTTCTCAACCAATCGCTCCTTCAGCAATTTTTCCACGTGTCCGAACCATCGGAGCATTTATACGTTTCGCATCTGAAAGTGAGTATTGGTGTACCATTGGTACACCAATTCAATTTCATACCTACTAGCTCTCTTACGTCGTCGTTGCGAATGCGGTCAGTCTGCCTCACTCCACAGATTCTCCGCAGAGATCGCTATAAATACGATTTATGACAATATGATATTTTTGGTATAAAGAAAAATTCTCAGTAGCAGCCCGGAGCTTGGAAATGTGCCCAGTAGACGGCAATGATGATTGGCCGTGTGGGGCCGGCGTTAGAATTGTCCCACCCCTCTACCCACGGGAGTCGTAAGAGCCGACTGAGGGAATACCGGGGGAGTGGGCAGCAGCACTCCCTCGCATATTAACAACATCAACTGCGATCGCCAACCCGCCTGCCAAGCGTGGCGATTACGGCATTATCCCCTATGACGAGACCGCTCGTTGTGTCGTTCCCTTGGGGAGGCCTATGTCCAGCAGTGGACGTTGAAAGGCTGATGGATGGATGGATGGAGACGGCGAACCGTGGGTGTGTAAAATACATGCCTACCCCTTCGGAAATACAGACGTGAGACTATGTATATAAATATGATTGATGACAGATTAAGACAACTCGAGCCAAGTATATAGGTACTATTCAGCGTCACCAACCTAAGCGTGTCGGTTCAGTTACAGTAATTGTTCAGAAAGAGTGAAGTGCGCCTGAAGAAGTTTTCTCTCTAAAAATACTACAGTAGACAATTTAAAATCTTACGTAATGTGTTTAGTATCAAAACTTTAGTATATTTTGAGAATATTGACATACATATTAGTTTCCTTGTTCAGTAGTTATTTCACAATGATTTGATTACACAACCTGCAAGTTTACACTTTCGCTTTCTAAGGAAACGTTAATAACAATTTATAGTTTTGTTAAGTCGTTACTAACATATCTAATTATTATTATTATATAATAATTTAAAGTTGCTGCATGTCGTCTCTGCCTCTTGAACCGATGGTCAGAATCACCTTCAAAACGAGGCACATTGAAGCGGCAGACGTCCAGCCCTCTGACTTTTTAAGTAATTAATTTTTAAACAATTTTTTATGATTTAAAAATTTGTATATGAGTTGTTCGCTTGGCAGACCTGAATTTTCCGATTAATGACGATAGAAAGAACCACAGAAAAATAGTCTGCCACCAAGATAGCGCTGCGTTTTCAATCGACAGCGCTTTAAAAGTGTAAAAAAAAAAATGTCTGCTAAGTCATTTGTTCGTATTTGCCTTTTGGACACATCGAAGAGGCAGAGGTCCAGACCTCCGATTTTCCAAAGGCAGAGCATTTTTATATAATTTTTTTTTCGAAAGTTTTTTCTTTCTTTCTTAGAGAGGAGAGTGCCAACGGTATAATTCCCCAGGCAGTTGGCGTTTACCTATGGGGTATTCCGCGTCAAATCACACGGTCATTGGCCTGACCCCTCGGATTTTGATGTTCAATGAATCGTGGGTTTCGTTTGGCTCCAAACATTATTTCAAATGTTTAGAAATGTTTATTTTATTTTTATTAGGGTTGTCCGAGCTAAAAAAACATTATATTGACGAAAAAAATAAAGAATTTTGATATATGGATATACCATATATTTTTTATTTTAAACATTTTTGATCTATAGTATTTTTTTTTTATTTTTTTTTATCCTCTTTTAAATTGACTAACTGCTATCTGTCAGCCGTCACCTACCGCCTGACGTCTGTCATCGCATCACAACTAAATACTTATAATTTGAAGACATTATAAGATATTGATGGTAAGTGACTCAAGCAATAATATAATTACATTACATTCTAGTAGACGTCAATAGTCTCGCCCCCTATTACGTGGGACTTAAACATAGCTGGCGAGTCGTGGGTGTGTAATACACCTCTGCCTACCCCTTCGGGAATACAGGCGTGATGCTATGTTTTTTTTAAATAAACCTTTTTAAATTTTTAATTGATTTAAATTGTATTTCCTTTCATAAAAGACAGAAAATAATACACTATTACGTGAACTCTTAGTCCATCCATCAGGCTTTCGACGTCTACTGCTGGACATAGGCCTCCCCAAGAAAACGTCACAAAAGGTGTTTCGCTCATATGTGGGATAGTGCCGTAATTACCACGCTTGGCAGGCGGGTTGGTGATCGCAGTGGATGTTGTTAATACTCGAGGGAATGCTGCTGCCCACTCCTCCAGTATTCCCTCAGTCGGCTCTTATGACTCCCATGGGTGGAGAGGGGTGGGATAATTCTAAAGCCGGCCCCCCACGGCACAAGTAAGAACTATTAGTAATATCAATAATAAACCGTGATACCCACTTTACTTTAATTCCTAAAAAAATCTTTAAAAAATCGTACATAAAAAAATCAGCGACCTCTGCCAACTTTTTTTTCCTATTCTGAGAGTCCTAATGAATCGAATGGACGCAACGAGAACGACGAACAAATGATTTAGTACAGCATATTTTTTTTTACAGTTTTTCACTTACATCCCGTGATAAAACAGAGCCCTGCACATCTACCTCTTCGATGTTTATAGTTTTAAGGATGATTTTGACCACCAGTCCAAGAGGCAGACACGAGCAAATGATTTAGTATCACTTTTTTTTTACATTTTTGAAGCGCTGTAACTTGAAAACATACGACTTTCATTTACAGGACCAAATCGATTTGTATTGGCATAAACTGTCATCCCTAATAATATGAAAGACGAACAAATCATATACCAAAATGGCACTCAGCTCCCTAACCATACTTTATTAAAAAGCTATTTTTTTTGTTATTGCATGTTATGGCAGACGAGCCACGGCCCATCTAATAGTAAATGGTATTCGTCGCTCATGGACTCAACTATACCGAGAGTATTGTCAAGCCGCTGCTCACCATTTCATTTCACAGATATGAAATGAAAGAATAAACGGCTATCTCCTGCTACAGCCAAAACGCAACAATGTGCTTCATGGCCGGTCACACGGGATATGGTGGTACCAACCCGCTTGGACCTTATACCAAGTGAGTACTCCCACTTGGTACCCAGCCCTACCACCAGTAATGCAATGGGTGATAATTGTTTACTTCCCTTAGTCGCCTCATACGACACCCGTAGGAATAAATGGGATCGTGACACTTGTATTCTTAGTCCGTCACCACACGAACCAATGTTATTTAGACATTACAAACAGACACTTCATTATATCTAATATATAAAATTCTCGTGTCACAGTGTTTGTCGCCAATGGTAAATGGTAACCGTCGCCCATGGACTCGACTATAGCGAGATTATTGTCAAGCCGCTGCTCACCAATTCATTTCACAGATATGGGGGGTTAGGCAGAATCTCATATCTCACATGTCGATTGTATCGTGATGATTGTGATTGGTTGAGAAGTCACCGTGATTGGCCAACGGATTATTGACACATCACGCGTCTGTTTCTCAACCAATCACAGTGATCACGATACGATCGACATAAGATAGATATGAGATTCTGCCTAACCTCCATGAAATGAAATATAAACGGCTATCTCCTGCTACAGCCAAAACTTCATGGCTGGTCACACGGGAAATGGTGGTACCAACCCGCTCGGGCCCGATATCAATAGTGAGTATTCCCACTTGGCACCAAGCCCTACCACCAGTCAATCTTATGAAATTTCGTGTTTATATTCAGTAGGTCTGAGAATAGGATGTAAACTATTTTTCATATTCCTAAGTGATAAGGGTGGTCCACCCCAAAAAAATTATTTTAATTTATTGCTCAACATTTTTATTTTATTAGGATGTAACCACTCCTATTTTTTTTCACTCTCCATTAATGTGGTGACTATTGGGAATGGTAGAGCGGTTTAGGCCTTGGTCCACCATAGCTCAGTGAGGTTGGCAGTTGCCTTTATAGAAGCGCCAGTGGGGTGTATACTCGTAGTTAGGTATAATTTCAATAAAAAATGAAATTTATTTATCGCACGACTTTGTTTTATATTTTATACTACGAGGGGCAAACAAGCAGACGGCACATCTGATTACCGTAGTCTATAGACGCTATAAACACTAGAGGCATTACTCGTGCATCGCCATCTCAAAGGAAAGGGATAGAAGGTGGAGAAGGATAATAAGAAGGGGGCGAAGAGAAGGAGAGGGTTAGACCTCGGCCTTACCATACGAAACAGCAGTAGTACCTAGCGTTTTTTCAAGTTGATCTTTTGTGAGAGGATGTTACATGCATAGTCGAACCTTTTTTTATACTACGTATGCTGAACGAGCATACGGCCCACCTGATGATAAGCGGTTACCGTAGCCTATAGACGCTGGCAACACCAGAGCCATCACTCGCTTATCGCCATCTCCATAGAAAGTGATAGGAAGGATAGTAAGGAGAGGATAAGGACGCTCTCACTCACCATACGACGGTAGGAGTAACTATCGTTGATACACGCGGCTCTTTTGTGAAAGGCCCATTCATGCTGGGATAAGCAAGGCCCTAACACCACAGACGAAAAAGAAAATCGCATTCCCTTAGTCGCCGCACCCTCAGGAGTAGAATGGTGACGTTAGTGTAATCTCAGTTAGTAAGATGGAACGCAGCCTATAAATAATTCTACGAGTATAGAATTTACCTGTTGTAGATTGCCGTTGTTTCCGACATTCTGCTGTATCTTCGCGACCGGCAGCTGGCCCCCAGTGGTCACGAAGTGTGTACCAGGTGACCCCACTGCTGAGAAAGCAGCAAAATTCATATCCGACTCGTCCTCACTGGAAAAATATTTTATCCGACGTCAAGAAAAGGAAAAAAGCTCTACGGCCATTTCTACAGAATGTTGATTTAGTTTGTTTTTAAATTCTCAAAGACCAGGATCAGTATCATGGTCTGTCTGTATGTTTTTTTAAATAGTAAAACTTACTGAAGGAAGGTGGAGTCAGGAGACTCGGAAACCGGCGAGCGTGTATGAAGAGAATTATGAATGTTGAGGAAGCGAGCGATGTATGCAAGAATAGAGCCTTTTGGCACTCTGTTCTCTGCCTACCTCGCAAGGGAGATGGCGTGATGATAAGTAAGAACAACTTACTTTTAAATGTGAAAGAAATCGTCTGGGTCCTACACTTACACGGCTAAACCATTGAACCGATTTTGATGTAATTTGTTATGGAATAATTATGAACGCCGCGAAAGGATGCAGGCTTACAACTTTTAATTCCCGCCCGCGGGTATACAACAGCTGCTGAAGGCACGACATTCTCCGCCAGTTAGAAGGAAATCGTTCAACCGTACCATATACACCAAGGTGTATTTTTTCCTAGTATTTTCCTCCCTTTGAAAACTTTCGACACGTGGAAGAGATTGGTGTTACGTACTTGGTACGTATTCTCAGGCTGACATTACACGATTCTTACTTTAGCCAGCAAATTATTTTTTTAAGTCAATATTTTATAATATGTCGTTTTTGGGTTAAGGTAGCCTCTCTACTGTAGCAAAGAAGGTAGTAAGTAAATTACATCCAAACGTAAAACTAATAAGCACAGAGCGTGTGAAAGAGAAAGTGACAATACTGCATGTCTCTTAGTGAGATAGTTTTTAAAAAAAAGCCACTTCGCAAATACATAACAAAGGGATACATATAGGATAGGTATACCTAGGTCCAGAACTATATTGTGTGTAGCAATAATTACTCTGTGAGGGAATCGAACCCACAATAATGCGAGGTCGGTGCTCGAACTGTCAGATGTCAGCGTAGCGATTATTGTCTATTTTATTTCTAAACAAACTCTCTGTCGTTTGTATTTGGAACACATTCGTTAATCGAGATACCGATTTAATTTAATCGTTCGAGATCGGGATACTGAGAAATTTATATGATTCCTATTATAGATAAATACAGTATCTGCAATTACGTTGGGTTTATAGACGAAATTTGGGTGGTGGAGGTCACACCTTTGATAATAAAGGCTATAAATAATATCGATATTGGCGCTGGAATATTTTAACTTTATATGATATGTATACATACTCCATCCTTTTAATAATCGAAGCAGCAGTTCTAAAATATTTTTTTTGTAACAGTAGTCTGCTCAGCTCATTATAAAGAGAAGAAATAGCGAGTTCTCTTAATGAGATACCTATTTTAGTCAGCATTCCGAAATCAAAACTAAATAGTTTTAGTTAAAATAAATCCTAGTGTATTTAATATTGGCTAAAAAATAATGCATGTAGGAGAAAGTCAGTGTGGGAAGTACAAAAATTAATTTAAATTTTATTGCAAACAGTTTTATTCAGCTCATAATCACACACATGCAAATACTTTATAGGTATTTATTATTCGAATATGCCCAGGCATGTAATTTATATAGGTACTAAGTATAAGGTTCGGTTTCCATAGACAATATGGCATACCAGAAATTATTAATATACATGGGCACCTACCTAGTAGGTGCCCATGTATATTTCATGTAATGTACAACTTTTCATTAGGGTGGGTAATAAACTTAATTATAACAAAATTATTAATTCATCCGCATACCAAGAGTCATCCTCTCTTGAGGGCAATTTCTGCATATCACACATGGCGTAAAATAATCGGAACCTCTTAAGAGGACCGTCGCAGTGGGAGAAAAATCAGATAAAAAAGCACTATCCCACTTTGGTCACTAGTGTATCCCCACGTCTCCCAATATCCCACCACTGCGGCGCCACTGCGCACGGGACAATACTGGGACTACGATGGTAGGGCACATACCACTACCGACTACCAAACACGGCACTACACTAAAATTTATTCACCGACGGTGAGAGGCGAAAGATGATCGTCAGGTATAAGAAAGTGGGTTAAAGAAAGTTTTTATGCTACTCGATAGTCGACCGACGAGTTTGCTATACATACTGGCAGTCAATCGGTGTGTATGTGTACGCATGTAGCTCTAACGTGATACTCACTTTCTCTTTGCTGCACTTTCACAAGGCAGACTGAGGTGTGGTTGTGGTTCACGGGCTGCGGGAAGCTCACTTATTGGGTAATCATCTACATAGTTACACCTATCGTATCGAACATATTAAAATATAATATTAATTATGGAATATCTTTTAAAAAGGTCTTAATTCGTCGAAAATGTCAGTCAGAAGTTAGTATCAGGAGGGAACAGAATGTTGTATAATTGTAGATAATTTTCTAGAGGAAATAAACCGTTAACTACCATAAGATAATTTAGGATGTTGAGTTAGATCCCATTGCATAAGAAATTTCTTTCAAAATTACGAATAAATCCTTTTGAAAAAACATTTCAAATATTGCATTTATGAAGTAACCACCGTATTTAGGCAGGTAATAAAAAAAGGCGTGACACGGGAACCATACGGCATTATTTTGCTTTTGCGCGACAGTGTAAGCAAGATCTTGTCTAAGCTTAGTAAAATTATCAATTAACGTTAACAAGCGCGCATGTGACGCACTAATTTATTGGTTAGCTCTATAAAATAAGGTTTAAATAGTTAACGCTAATTCCGTAATATTACGTTGAAATCAGGTCATTAGTTAGGTAGGTACTTAACTAGGTGCCTACTTTGCTTATGATAAAGTTTTGAAACAGTAGTTGTTAATCATATTTTAGGGGAACACTGTAATTTATAACAATTTTTAAAACGGTTTATCAAAATATAATTACGATCATATGCTTGCAAAATAACACACAAACATTACAGGGTTAATGATCATCATAAAAATTTATAGACAAAGGAATTGAAGTTTGCAACAAAAATGGCCGATAATTTTTCAGTTACGCAATTTCCACTTTTATTGAGACTATCAAAAAGGAAACCCCGTATGCTCGGAGGCGGACCTAGACAGAAATCGAAGGTTGTTCACCCCTACCCGTACTTATGACCGGCTGCGCGTCCATCAGACGGGCCGCAACGCATCCCCACCATGATGCGGGATCCCCTCCATGTGCTGTCACCAAATCACTCCCGCTCCCGGCTCTTTCCTCCACTGCCAGGGAATCGCGAGAGGAGGGGTAGCACGCGATCGCGGCCCTCGCGGCACTCTCGCGGTAGCAATGAGGAGGCCACGCGCCTCATTTAACGGTACTACGAAGTACCGCTTTCAAAATAAGGTCATGGATATTCACACGTTGTAAACAAAACTGTTTAATAACACGACTTACCTTTGAGATATATTTTCGTATGTCCTAATAATATTATATTCTTACTTTTATAGATCTCACAACAACTTTCATAGTAATTTTATAAATAAATGACTAAACAGCGTCGCCCCTTCCCTTTTACGATTTACGACAAATGAAATCCGCCATACTGTTTCTTACGATAGTTTAGTTCAGACAAATTACCACCAGATGGCGCACACAAGTTTAGCCCGATTGGTCGAAAGGTATCATTGATTTGACATGAAAACTTAATACCATAATCAAAATTATAATTATTGTTACCATTATCAATCAACAACTATTTACTTGCTATTACAAAACATACAATAGGTACCTAGTAATTATATTTATTTGAATACAATGTGTTAAATGATATAAGCAAATCTTAATTAATTAAAATATTAGGTACTAAAACTAAAATGGAAACTGTTGGCCACATCTCTGTATTCTCTCTAAATGCAGTTCAAACAATAACTTGTTGTCATAATAGTATCTACTCTGAGAGGAAGACATTCCTGGATCATAACTAGGTCGTCGTTCTGAACCTGACGAAGAACTAGGTGAAGAGATTCCATTCTCCGTATTTAAATTATTCACTTGACTAACATCTTGTGTTTGTAGAGTAGGTGTATTGATTAAATTATTGTTTATGTGTAAATTATTTATCCTTTTTGATAATGGCATGAAATCACATGAGTCGTCCTCCCTGGACCTTTTCCTATGGAAAATAATACGACATACTGAATTTATTTATTTTGCAAAGATAAATAATAACCAAGAATAGAAACGATTTGACATGTACACCTACCTATTTCCTGTCATTGCAACAAGATTCCCATTACATATCCAATTTAGGTTAACATTCCTTCCACAAGTCATTTGTTCACAATAATGCTAATGATTTTCTAGTAAACAATCCAAGTTTGTTAACTGGTATAAGAACCTATTTTCCAGGATTACTGTCATTCATAGTATTTCACAGAATTACTTATGGCTTACGACTTTTAGTACTGGACTTATTAGATTATCCTTTTGTTTCTCTGTCTTGTTAATATTAATATAAGTATGAAAGAGACAGTGTTTTTTCAATGAAGATCTAAAAATACTATTACGGAGAAGGACAATCAAGCACACCACAGCACATGCAGCTGTTTCCTGATGTCATTTGTCATAATTTCAGCTGTCAAAATTACGTTTTGTTTTTCTTTAAAATAAAATACCATAAAGGTAAATTTCTCGGAACAACTTCAATACAGTTCTTATTTAATTTAATATACTGTATCTAGGTTAATTTTAATTTGCCATTGAAAATATGTACTTACTTTAGTAATAAATAGCGTAATGCAATCATTTTCATTTATGACTTCAGCGTAGTTCAATATAAAATACACAAGATGGCACAATATTACAAAAGTAGACCATAACTAGGATAGAGGAGGTCCTAGATGGCAGCACTATCTGATGCCGTATTTATAGTGCTTAACTTTATCAATAGATGGCTATACTCTAACAAATCTCTATATATTTATTTTTATAATATATAAGCGATTAAGCGATTTACCACTCACTGACTCATCACGATATCTCCGAAACCATACGTCCGATCAAAGAGTAGAATAATCTACGTCCGATTGACTTGAAATTTTGCATAGATGCTCCTTTCACGATGTAGACGCTCGCTAAGAAAGGATTTTACGAAACTCCTATCCAAAATATATATTTTTATCTGCTATCGTATTCGGACTTTTACACTCATTATCATATCACAACACAAAATACATGTCAACCGTTGCTATGCTATATGGTTACCCCATTGATGTGGTTATTAAAGTACAATAACATCATGCTAAGTTGATTTTTAATAAAATAATTTTAGTTGTGTATAGGAGATAAGCCGTGTGAGGCCTGCTTTAGAATTGTCCCACCCCTCTCTACCCACGGGAGCCGTAAGAGCCGACTGAGGAAATACGGGGGGAGGGGGCAGCAGCACTCCCTCGACTATTAACAACGTCCACTGCGATCGCCAACCCGCCTGCCAAGCGTGGCGATTACGGCATTATTCCCCATGCCCGGGCCCCGGACCGCTCGTTGTGGCGTTCTCTTGGGGAGGCCTTTGTCCAGCTGTAATAATAATAATAATCTTTATTACTTACTATAAAAACGTTACATCTATTACAAATACTCTGGCTTCTGTGCTAGTATAAACTGTATTACGGAAGCCAGTGTCTTCTCTTATAAATGTCACAGTATTACAACATTAACCAAGCGATTTAGTAAAAAAATAAACATATTAAAATAAACAGAAACTAAGCTAACACATAAAATACAAAGGGTGGGTAATTAAAGAACAAAATATTATGTAGGTTATCGAATCCCTAAAGGCAAACAAACCTAATAGTGTGTATATGTGTGTGTGAGTGTGTGAGAGAATGTATATTTGGTGTGTGGTGTAAGTAAGCGCAGTGAGCGGAACTCAGAATATCTAGACCATAGACTAAGTATACTACTGGACGGAGCCATAGCGCTGTTGCCGTTCTGTATTAATTTGTCAATCACAGTATTGTTATTTCTGTCTATTGTTCGAAGTCTCAATAGGAGTAAAAAAGATAGCTTATATAACTTTGACAATGACGTACTGTATGTGAAATTCGTGTCACACGCTGACCGACTAGTAGGTCAAAACATTGCGATTTGGTGCATCATAAAAGTGAAATACTAGAAAGTCCTATTGAAGTTGCTAAATATCTTGTACGCTAGTGAAAATATATCGTGTGTGGCTGTCTTTTGTTCATCCAGAACGACGCAAGGATGTGTAAAGAATTCAAATTTGTAATTTCACAAGTAAGTCTATGTGAGCTATTTTCACCTTAAATAACTACGAAACCTAATAAAAATTCGATAGGTTTTAGAAGATTTAGATGTTATCAATATGATTACATTATTATACATTGATATAAAAACACGCTTAATAGTTAAAATTATTAAAATAATATCAATTGTTTTAGGCGCCCTTTGTAGTGATGTAGACAGTAGTCATTTACACTTTATCGATAGTTCAACCAACTGAACTGAACATTTGCTTTTTTATGGTTTTATAAAGTTTGTTCTCTTTTATAGGTTTCCAAAATATCCTGAAGTCAGAAAAGCGTGGATCAAGTCCATAAGAAGAGAAAACTGGGAGCCAAATAAATATTCCCGCCTATGCTCTGAGCATTTTGAACCGTCTTGTTTAATTTCTGGTTTAAAAAAAAATCAGCCGTCGCGGGACGTCTGGCAGATGTGAAACATCAAAATTATTTTGTAGCAATGATGAGAATAAAAGAATAGCTTTTAAAAGGAAATAAATATAGCACAATTAAAAATTGTGTAGTGGTGATGGTATATGCATGTAATCTTTGGGGCTCCCTCAGGGGAAGGGTGAGTGTAAAAGTGAAAATGAACAAAAGGATAGCTTATGAAAGAAAATTAATATATATATTATATTATAAATGTAATATTCCGATTTTTATATTTATTATATTATAAATATAAAAGAAAAAGCTGATTGTTTATTTAATATTAATTTAATATAACAATATACATTTATATGGTACCTAGTTCGTTACTTAACTATGAGAAGTAACCTTGGCATTTTTTCGATTTTCTAGGGCTACTAAGCCAGCCCTTCAGTGCCTATATAATAAGGCATTTTCACAACTTTAATTAGGTACCTACCTATATGCACTACACATAGGTAGGTATTGCATAAGCTCAGCAACAGTCAACAACTTGCTTCGCGGTATCGTAGGTACTCTAGTACATCATAACATCATCCATCAGCCTTTCGATATCCACTGCTGGACATAGGCCTCCCCAAGACAACGCCACAACATGTGTTTCGCTCATATGGGGGATAGTGCCGTAATCGCCACGCTTGGCAGGCGGGTTGGCGATATCATAATATAGGTAGGTAACTAGTAAATAGGTACTATACCTACTAGTACTACACAATGATATTTTAAATAGGTATGTAAAGATGAGTTACGTTCATACTAAAAGGCGTAGGTGTAGGTACCAATATTGTGGCATTATGACGACGTACCTACCTACCTACCTACTAATTTATAGATGTATAATGCATAGATTTCGTGATAGATAATTATTACCTACGGAACGCATGATACAGAAAGAGATAGTTGTACCTACCTATATTGTAATATGTACAAGAAATACCTACCAACTTTAGGGAATCATTGCATAATATATGCATACCTCTCGCTACTATTCACCGATATAAAGCAAATTCGCCAATTGAATAAATTCGTGCGCAACAATTACGTAGGTAGGTACCTAACGCGCGCTAGTGCGTTTTGCGATGTCTACTCTTTTTTTGTATTTAACCATCATTGCTAGTACATAGTACTTACCTACCTACCTATTTGCCTCGATAATAGCAGCAGCCCGGAGTTTGGAAATGTGCCCGGTAGACGTCAATAGACTCGCCCCTTATTACGTGGGACTTAAATATAGCTGGCGAGTCGTGGGTGTGTAATACACCTCTGCCTACCCCTTTGGGGAATACAGGCGTGATGCTATGTTTTGCCTCGATGATTCAGAACGTGCATTTGCTAAGAAAAGACTTACCTACACTTTAGTTTTTAGACTTACTAGTTTACATTTACAGACTATTGAAACAGACTATATACCTACCTAGGTACTACCTATATACTCTTGCTTGATACACGTAATTTGTATACACATAAATGCACACTTTAAATTATAAAAACATAGGTAAGTATCTTACTTTTGACTTGAATTACTTGATAGTGTATCATAGTGTGACTTCTTAGCTTTCTTTGCAAGCTGCTCCCATTCACTTTCCAAATTATCACTTTTAGACATATTTTATTGTTATACCTAAGTAGTTTAGTCACTCAAACACGTTATTATTTATATTAAGTATATGCATTTATCATTATTCGTTTAAGTATATATGTATATGTTTGGATATGTATCGAACAAGCATACTTTGGTGGACTGTTACCAATACCAAGGTGCATCATTCTAGTACGGTAGTCTTGTGTAGTTCGCGAACGATGACCGATTAGGAAACGTATCTTTGCACTGTACTAAAAGAAACGTTTCCGAACGCTAACTGTTAATCGGTCTATTAGCTCTATCGTTTCATCATTCCTAACGAAACGAACGCGAGCGACAGAGCCGGTGATAGAGAAATATGAGTAAATTAAATAAGTACATTATCGGAGAAGAAAGAGTTAGGTACCTACTTTCCTGCTCTGCTTTTGATAGTTCGTTTCGAGAAAGTTGAGGTTATTAAGTTATAATAATAATTTATTTATTCATTGTTTAGTGTTTGTACTTCTTATTCTTTTTTATAAACATTGTGGTTTTGAACGGTTTTTATTTTTGAATGCTATGGTTATGGGAAGCGTCAAGCTTTGTAATTAACCATATTGTCACACAGTTTCAGTGGTCCACCGAGATGATACACGGCGGGATTATTTAGTGGGTGAGAGCCTCACACTACCCCCTGTTCGTTGCCCCAAACGACGGGGTCTGCCGCTAGGTACATTTTTCCCCACCCTAGCAAAATGTAAAGTAAGATAGTCCATAGACTTTAGATAATAAAGTTTATGTTTTATCACAGTGTAAGGTTTAGATTCATTAGACCATCTTGACATTTTAATATACTCTGATACATATTAGCACGATCATGAATGATGCCTGACCGACCTAATCCGAAGACCGAATAGAGCTAATAGAACTAATAGAATGAATTAGTTCACTGTCCGAAATGAAACAGTACAGAGCGCTCTTTTAAATGACCGAGCAGGCACAAGACTAGTACGGGGACTACGGGTCGAGCAGGCTCGAGCACCTATACCAACCTATACTTATTTGTTTTGTAGAGGATTTATATCGTGATTCGATTATATCGAAAATTAATCTAACCCAATCTTCGATTTTTTGGATCGATTTTCTGCCAACCTGATCGATTTTAAGATTGAAGCAAAGTAAATAGATCGAAAATCAATGTTAATTATTATCTATAAAATAATTGTTTAACTTTGTAAAAAAAATCTGCATAGTCTTAAATACTCTGATCCCTTTACCAAAAATAAAAAAATAAACACTGTGCGTTTAATGCCTCGATCAACAATGCAATAGATATCGCGGCGACACAAAAAGTCGTTTCGGTAAATAACAGCGCACTTGAGAAGTGAGCTCTTGTTTATATGTACTTTATTTGTTCCTATTTAAGCTTCATTTCATAGTAAATGTTATTTGTCTTTTCACTTTTATGTGACAGTAGTAAATTATTGCTTTGCTCGTTTTTTGTGGCGAATGATCGCAAATGTAAGATAATATTTTAAAGATTTGTGACTTTATTACTAAGTGCCATGATTGTAATGAGGTTAAACTTAAAACTGTTTTAAAACCTTTGTCTCAGTTCGTTAGTTAACAGATGTAGCTGTATAAGTAAGTATATATTCATATACATGGACAGTTTTTAGCTTAATTATGTTCGTGACCCTGTATCTTGGTAGTATTAATGATCGAAGGTATAATGGTTTTGTTTGGAGGGACTGCAGTGTGTTTCAGCAACTTTGTGGCTATATCTAGTTAGCTTGATTTTAGCCTTATTTAATAAATAAATAAACATTCACGGACGTTTTCACACAACGTCCTCTGGTCCCAAACTAAGTTTAACGCTTGTGCTATGGGTACCAGATTATAATATATATAATACATATACAACTTTTTTTTTACTTAAATAGAAAACCCCCAGACGCAGTACAAGTATCTGTGTTCATCACACAAATAATTATCCTGAGTGGGAATCAAACCCACGACCTCGTGCACGGAAGTCCCTTACGCCGACTACGCCACAAGGCCCGTCATTATGCCGACAAAAACCAAATTTTATTGAGCTTTTTTTACTCAATATTTCAATAAACTATCAAATTTTTTACTGTCGTTTAATAATCTTCAAAAATAGTACGATAATATTCGAATATTTCGATATGAGAAAGTTTATAAATTATGCGATAGTTTCATTCTCTAACATAATACTAGACTAAGTGAATCGATCGATTTTCAACAGATCGATCTCACGTTTTCGATATTTTACAGGGATCAAACTTAGAGGCTACGATTCGAATCGTATCAAAAGATCGATTTTTTGTTATAGCTACCATCGGAAACTAATATTTTGGTATAAAATGTAACATCCTTCGAAAACGTATTTTATTTTGTCATAGATCGAAAACCTAATATTTTGGTATGTAACGTCCTTCGAAAACATATTTTAACCATAGAATATTAAATACTTTCGAAAATCCAAAACTGCACGCCTCATAATCTTCATTTTTCACAATAAAATTGATTATTTGATAAGTAACTAATAATGTCTTACTAATTAGTTTTCAATAAATCACATAGATAGCGCTAATTTCAAAAAGTACTAATGTGGGTTTCATGTCTTATATGCCATCTAGCGCTAATTTTCTGAAGTTCTCAGTTCCATTCCGGGCCGCGCGCACTTCAAGGCCTCGTAAAAAGATTGTGGAATGTAAAATATGTTTTTTTCGTGTTTTATATCGTTGGTGTGTTATTATTTACGTGTATTTAGTGTTTTTAATTATTGTTATGAATAAAATGGTTATTATACTTGACAAATATAATCAGTTCGTCAAGCAAAGGTAAGAACTTTCTTTCAAAAAACAATGTACCGGCCGAGCGAACGGCGTTCTGTTGACGATAGTAAAAGCACCGGTGGCTATGCGTACGTAAAAAGTGGTTATCATGAAAGGCGCTTTCTTTAGTGTCGCGTCGAGCGTAAATGCCGTTAATATTCAAAATTTTTTTTTTGTTTATTATAACAATTAAACCACATCGAATAGCGCCCTCTCGTTATCCATAGACGAATTAAAACCGTTATTAGTTTATTGATTATCCGTTATGCTTCCACTAGCACAAAACCATGTAAGTACACGCTATTGTCAACAGATGGCGTTTAAAACAAAAATAAAAGCGTCGCCACGCTACAGCCCATTTCACTCTCGTGCCGCATTAGATGTTTCACATCAATAATGAAAGTAAAATCTGGTGCAGTACCGAGTATATTTAAAGGATACCCTAAATATTATATCTAACAGAGTGCTCGTCACACCATCCATCCATCCATCAGCCTTTTAAAGTCCACTGCTGGACATAGGCCTCCCCAAGAATGGGGGATAGTGCCATAATCGCCACGCTTGGCAGGCGGGTTGGCGATCGCAGTGGATGTTGTTAATACTCGAAGGAGTGCTGCTGCCAACTCCTCCGGTGTTCCCTCAGTCGGCTCTTACGACTCCCATAGGTGGAAAGGGGTGGGACAATTCTAAAGCCGGCCCCACACGGCTAATTTTTAATATCACTCTTAATATATAAAGTTGTCTGACTGTTAATAATTTACATTCATTATACAATGCTGTGGTGGGGTACCTACGCGATTTTTTAAACATAATCTTTAATATTGCTCTTTGCGCGCGTTCTAATCGGAGTATGCACGTGGTGTCGGTTCCCCCCCACGACACAATACAGTACTGTAACAATGATTGTACCAGCGCGGAGTACACCATAGTTAGGACGTTTGGTTTCGCACAAATACGCAAGAGTTTAAAAATAGGAAACAGCTTCATTATTCGTCGTACCAAGGAATCTGTTTGTGCATGCCAAGTAAAGGTGCTGTCAATTATGGTGCCTAAATATTTTATGTCACGTGCTCTTGCAAGTGATAGTCAATTATTACAGCTATAATTCGGTGTGGTCCAAATATTATATGCTTTAATGTCAAAGACACCGTCAGGTGGTTGTGTGTAGGCTCTGTTAGAAAACGTGATATATTTAGTCTTCGAAGCCATCACAGAAGAGATAGCGTGTTCTGCAGTAGAGTGGACATGATCCCGGTCACTACCATGAACTATTAGCACAGTATCATCTGCATAAGATATTATGCTGCAGTTAGGTATTTTGGCTAAGCACAGATTATTCGAGTATTAACAACATCCACTGCGATCGCCTACCCGCCTGCCAAGCGTGGCGATTACGGCACTATTAAAAATGTACACACTCGTCCTCGGCCTGTCTCGTTGTGTCTCGACGATGTGTACAGCAAGCTTTAGAAGAACCTAAGTACAATACTCGCGAAATCACGTGACTACACGCTGTGTACTATTTCGCTGGAAGTTCAATGGCATGCACTTCGGGACGCTTCGACAAAGATTTGTGTACGGGGTTGCACGAAGCGAAGCATGTAGAAGTGTGTGGTAGGTGTGGCTTTAGACTTTTGTTCAAAATACTGTTTCTCTTCCAATCTAAGTACTAGGTGGAAAAGATCAAACTATGATTACTATAGATTAATTACTAACAGGCTTTATTATTTTATAATGCGGTGACCTCTATACGTAAGTAGAAAACTATTTTATTTACCACCGGCGAAACTTCATATTCGGTCGGGAAGCGCGCCACCTCGCTCGCGTGCCGCGGTCGAGCCTGCCACAAAGTTGAACTACCGCGTACCTACCTACATTACGTATTTTGCCCGCTTGGGATATGGATAAAGATCTGTGCTTGAAACTTATCCACCTGTATGGGAATTATAGATTTCTTTGGGACCCGCAATGTGCAGAATATACAAACAGACGGATGAGGAATAATGCATGGCTAAATATAAGTCGAGAAATGAAACTTCCCATAGTAGACCTGAAAAAAAAATCGCTGATGGGATCATTCCGAAGAGAAAGATCAAGAGAGAGGAAAAGTCGGGCGACAGGAGCAGGTTAATATTATTTATTTACAATTTAAAATTTCAATACTTTTTAGTTAGTTTCCATAGTTTTAGGGAGCAACACTATTTAGTGCATAGATTTATTAATATATCGTCGATGCAAAAGAGTTAGAACATGGTAATACGCGTACGTTACAGGGAGATAGTTAGACGAAACCAGGAGACCACTATCATACACGCTATGGACTAGAGATGTGCCAACTCGTAATAAACACAACTCGATTTAACTTGAGTTGAAATTCTCGTAACTCGAATTGAACTCGAGTTACGTGACTCGAGTTAAATGGATGAAACTTAGTGAATAATGTTTTTTTTTGTGTGTAGCTTCCAAACTGTAGTAAAATAATTTAAACAAATTCGTAGTAAACTAGATCACTCGTGCGGAATTCCGCAGTTTGATATATTTTATCGAATCAGATTCGAAATCTATCGAAAAATCGAACTTAAAAAGAGAGGGGGTAAATCATGGAATTTTATAAAGGAAAAAGGAAGATTTCACGGATCGACAGAAAAACAGGCTACAGAAATAACACATACTGGCCTTTGTCGGCGGCTTCGCCGCAGCCAAAAGCTAGTTTATAGCTTATATCTCAGGTTCCCGATATAGTAGCGAGATAAAAATTTTACCAGTTGTTAAAGTCTAATCAGAGCTATCAAACCAAAAAAATTCCATCAAAATCCGTTTAGTAGTTTTAACGTGATACGCGAACAAACAAACAGATAAACAAACAAAAAGTCTAAAAAATATTGTTCTGTGCTCAGACACGCCTATATAGCCTATTACAGTAATTTTTTCTCAAATATCTTAAATGTACAAACATAGCTCTGTTACAGCTTCATAATGGTATAGAAGTAGATATGTATAGGGACAATTATAATTAAAGTAGGTATAATTGAATTAAGAAAAAAGTTGTTTGTTTTATGTATCATATGATATATATTTTGGTTTAAATGTTTGTAACCTAAAGCATTTCTATTTATTACCATCAAAACTAGTTTTATAACAGCCTTCACATAATATTAAGTCTCACTTTGATATGTACCTAGCATCATAGGTACTTACTTATGCTTATAATTGTTTAATTATCACAATCAAAATGTTCTTATAAAACTTAGCTAACTAAACTAACTTATAATCACGCCATTTCCCTTGTGGGGTAGGCAGAGAGAACAGAGTGCCAAGAGGCTCTATTCTTGCATACATCTCTCGCTTCCTCAACATTCCTGCCGACCGCATTGATTTTACTCTCATGCTCCTTTTTGCATACCCAACTCTCGCTTCCATATAATAACGTTGGGACAAGCACTGCGTTGTGTATTGCGACACGTGCCTTCTAGCTGAGGTGGTGGCTGCCGAGAAGTTGTCCCAATGCTCCGTTCACTCTATTTCCCGCATTCACTCTTCTCTCTACATCAGTGGTGTACCTTCCATCCCGACTGAATCCACATCCAAGATATACAAATTCATCCACTTAGGTATTATTGATTATTATCATTTATTACTTTATTATTGTATTATTTTTCCTATTTACTTTATACTTTAATTAGAATTTTTAACTAATCAACATGTAAAAGGACGGACCATTTATATATTATAATGTATTTTTATCTAATAATAACAGAAACTTATTATTAGATAAAAATACACGTACACGTAATTTGTTTCTACTGGGAAGTTCATAATCAGCGTTCAATGCTTTGAATATTGTTGAAAGCCAAATCAATTCGAGTCAGACAGAAAACAACTCGAATTAGTTCGAGTTAAGCTTAACTCGAGTTAACTCGGGTTAATAAATCGAGTTGATTTATTAACCCGACTACTGTACTATGGACCTACTGTATGAACTTGACATCAATCGTGAACGATACAAATTTACCATATTTTAGCAAAATTAAGTGATTAAGTAATCATGATTACTTGTGCAGTGCCCGGATGTAACTCATCTCTTAAAGAAAACTCCTTCGGTCACCGTTGATCGAAAACTCACAGAATTGTACATTTCACATATGAAAATATTTTGTTGTTTAGGTAGGTACCTACCTACTTATAAGCAAAGTTTGTGAACTAGGTCCTACCTACCTACCTCGTAGGTACCTACCACAAAAGTTTTGCGCATAAACAGAAATTTTATTGCAATAAATCACATGAATGCCAATGTTATACTTACCTACTACCTACATAGGTATTATGTAAAGATGAGTTGCGTCCATATACTAAAAGCGTACCGATATTGTCGCATTATGATAAAGTACCTATTAATTTATAGATGTATGCATAGATTATGCGATAGATAATACGGAGCGCATGATATAGAAAAAGATAACTGTATATTGTGAATTGTACATAAAATAGGTAGGTAGGTACTTACTTTAAGGAATCATTGGTAGGATGCAATCAGAAGTCACATTGAATCTAAAAATAGGCATGTATTTTAATCTATATGTTTGGTGTACCTATATTTCTTCGAATGCAATTTTTTTACAACAAGAATCGTATCTACGTGGCGATATTTTTGGGAAGCTGTGGCTTTTTATTTAGAATACTGATTTTGATGAAAGTTGCGTTACTTACTTAATATAATCTGGGCATCCTCTTTATTACCTATCTGTTTAATATCATTACTAATCTCACCTCCCTGTCGACATCATAAAAATTGTGCGACTAAACATATTAAAGCTAAGCGTTTACCTATCAAATAAAAAAGCACTATTAAGAAAATTATAGGTAGGTACCTACCTACCGTACTAAAACCGGCCAAGTGCGAGTCGGACTCGCGCACGAAGGGTTCCGTACCATTGACTAGGTAAACAACATTACGCTATTCTCTGTAACCATGGTGTTTAGCTGTTACCAAATTTTGTTTTCAACTTAGACTTAAATGCGCATAACGAAACAGTTTTAAATGTAAGGAATTATGTTACCATTAGAGTCATTCGAGGTAACTGTGCGCAGTGGGTAAGCGTGCGCAATCGCATATATTTAGGACTAAAATGAATGGGTTTGCGCACTTTTACCCACTGCGCACATATGACTCTAAGTAGGCGCCATCGTGTATGAATTTTTATAGTGTTGATTCAATCAGCTTTTTAAACTTTTATTATTATCTGTAAGGGCGTAAGAATCAGGTAAGTAATATAAAGAAAGTGGTGTTAACAATTACTTGATAGGTAGGTATGTAGGTAGTAACCACCGAAGGAATGTGACATAGTTCCAGTGGCCCGCCAAGAAAGGCGGAGAGACGGCACACGGCGGGTTTCTTTAGTGGGTGAAGGCCCCACACTACCCTGTTCGTTGCCCCGAACGACGGGGTGTGCAGCTAGTAACATATTTTCCCGCCTAAACAAAAAAAAATGGTATGTAGGTAGTAGGACTGCCCACTTTTGTTTATGATTTTCATTTAAGTACCTATCTACTTACGTTTCAGACAGTTTAGATAATATGGGAGGCCCCCCTAAATAACTGTTTTATTTTAATTTAACTCTTTATTTTTAAAGTGAATATAATATTCTGTGAATATTTCAAGCATTTAACTGTTGCCGTTATCAATATCGAGTAAAAACGAGTAAAAAAATCACGTTTGTTGTATGGGAGCTCCCCTTAAATTTTTTTTATTTTATTTTTAGTATTTGTTGTTATAGCGGCAACAGAAATACATCATTTGTGAAAATTTCAACTGTCTAGCTATCGCCGTTCTTGAGATACAGCCTGGTGACAGACGAACGGATAGACAGAGCAAAAACAAGTAAAGAAACACGTTTGTCTATGGGAGGCCCCCTTAAATATTTGTTTTATTTTAATTTAATTATTTATTTTTAAAGTGAATATATAACTAAATATTCTGTGAATATTTCAAGCGTATACCTGTTGTCGTTATCAATAGCGAGCAAAAAAGGGCCAAAAAACCACGTTTGTTGTATGGGAGCCTCCCTTAAATATTGTTTTTTTTTTGTTTTTAGTATTTGTTGTTATAGCGGCAACAGAAATACATCATTTATGAAAATTTCAACTGTCTAGCTATCGCCGTTCTTGAGATACAGCCTGGTGACAGACGCTGTATGGGAGCCCCCCTTAAAAAATATTATTTTCTTAATTTTAGTATTTGTTGTTATAGCGGCAACAGAAATACATAATTTGTGAAAATTTCAACTGTCTAGCTATCTTTGTTCTTGAGATACAGCCTGGTGACATACGGACGGACAGAAAGACGTTGTATGGGAGCCCCCCTTAAATAATATTATTTTTTTGTTTTTAGTATTTGTTGTTATAGCGGCAACAGAAATACATCATTTGTGAAAATTTCAACTGTCTAGCTATCGCCGTTCTTGAGATACAACCTGGCGACAGACGGACGGACAGACAGACAGCGAAGTCTTAGTTATAGGGTCCCGTTTTGACCCTTCGGGTACGGAACCCTAAAAAGAAAGCTGTTTTTGTGTCGACTCTATAATTTATATTTTTAGGTCCTCACGAAATCTATGCTTCAAATTGGTATGCTTATGCAGCGTTTAGCTTTATGGAAGACAGAAATGTGATAGATATAGAGATGCGCAGGAGATATTTTATACGCAGGTAGGTATTGTATTAATATTTTAATCTGTAATGAAACGACGCAAGCCCATCGTGTTTGGAATCATTTGATTCATCTTGAAGAGTACTTTGTCTTTAGATGGTATCTAGGGTCTGATGATGGAGCTAGAAGGTGGCCATGGGAACTCCGTTATAAAACGACATAACTCCATCGAGCTTGGGCTCGTAGGTATGATTTGTCTTGACAAGTACTTTGTCTCTAGATGGTATCCAGGGTCTGACGATGGAGCTGGAAGGGCCACAGTAAATCTGTAATGAAACTACGCAACCCTCTCGAGTTTATACTCGTTTGATTCGTCTTAAGGAGTACTTTGTCAAGTTATGATCATTTTATTTCTACAAAATAATTTCGATATTTTCACATCTGCTAGACGTCCCGCGACGTCTAGTTTTTTTTTAACCCACTTATTATTCGTTTAGAAACACAATTAAAATATCTACTTTAAATTGTATGCTCACCATGGATGAGTCAAAGTCGTTAGGGTTCTGTGCCAATAAGGAACCCTTATAGATTCGCCATACATATTAAGTAGTCACGCCTACAAAAGGATAAAAAAAGTTTAAAAAAAAATTTGCTACTCTACCTAGATCAATGTTTGTTTGTTGTTTTTTAAATAACGGATCCGTTTGTGAAATATTAAGCTTAAAAGCCATTGATATTTAAAAAAGAGAAGATACTCAATCAGCACGAAAAGTGTCCACTATAAAGGAGTGCATATTACGCTTTCCTGCACTCCTTTCGTTTAGTATTATTTCGACGCGCGAGTAGACGAAGCGTGTCAAAATGTCTAATTGTTCTATGAATAAATGCCGAAATAGTGCATTAAAAGGATGGCGTTTCTTATTTTCTGTAAGTATTAATAGACAGTATTTCTATTTCATACATATTTTGTTGCTTAAGAGTCGCATTTTTTAATTTTTCAATATATTTTGTTTCAAATTATCGACGTTGGCCCTGTATGAACCAATCAAATAGAGTATGTATTAAAACAAAGGCAGTCGAACTATGCTCATACTTCAACGCATTTTGCTCACTTTGATCGCATAATACGACGTTCTCGGCTTCCTTGTTGAATGAATTTTATATATATATATATATAATATATATTAAGTAATTTGTTGACATTGTTTTATTTACAAAGTTTTAATATCAATAACATTGTCATTTATATGATGGTTTTTATTTTAGTTTTCCTAGGGACCCAATCAGATGATAAAGCTTGCTCTAAATTATTTATAAATATGTATTCTTTTTTTTTAAATTAAACGGCGAGCGAATTCTAAGGGCACCACTAGTATTTTATAAGATGATCATTTAAATTGTTGAATTTATGGCTTTTATGCTTTAATAATGAATGTTGAAATGTTGTATTGTGTATAAATTATGGTTTCACATACTAATAGATTTAAAAGTTTTTGTTGGTCTATGTTACGCTAGTGAAGATGAATATACTGTATGTAATAAAACCGAGGAGATAATAAGACGAGAACAGCGCATATGTGGTCAAAAAACACAACCAAGGCCTATTTGTGTTCCTTAGTTTTAAAGTGTACATTAAATTTAAATATATTTTCTGGTATTAATACACATTCCCTTCAACAACCTGTTCTTTTTAATCATAAAATTAGTATTTAGATATTTTTAGATATATTTTTAGCATTTGACATGCTTAGCAACATACATTAAACACAGTGTTATTTTCGATTTCACATTTTTCACTTTGTGTTTAACATAAAATTAGTCTTATAAAAGCTATTATAGAAAAATTTATAGATTTATCTTCTATTAGTTTACATTATATCGCAAAAAAAAATCAACAGAAAAGCTGAAATCTAATTCAAAAAGACAACTCCACTCCTTGTCCTGCCCGCAAATTTCGGTCGTAAAATTTTATTGCTTTTTGCATAATAGCATCACGCCTGTATTCCCCGAAGGGGTAGGCAGAGGTGATTACATACCCACGACTCGCCAGCTATGTTTAAGTCCCACGTAATAGGGGGCGAGCCTATTGACGTCTACCGGGCACATTTCCAAACTCCGGGCTGTTACTGAGAAATTTACTTTTTAGGAAAAAGCTCAATAACATTGCCCGACCCGGGGATCGAACCCGAGACCTCATGATTAGGAGTCGCATACACTACCGCTACACCACCGAGGCAGTTCAGTTTTTTGCATAATGCTTTGTAAATACAACATACGTGTAAGGTTGAATTTGGACAGAATGCATTTATATCATAACTATAACTACTTATGATACAACTGGCGACAGTTTTAGACGTTTCTTTTGTTCGAAACTGTGCATCTATGATTTAATAAATCAATGTTAATAGAGCTAATGTTTCTTGTTAGAGTCAAGTGAGCCAGCTAAATGGTTGTTTTTGGATATGTGATAAAATTCATGGTAGACTAAACTAAAGGAAAAATAGGTATCACAGCTTGGTAGGCTTTATTAACTTTATTTCTTTCATAAAAGTACTTTTAATACTGTTTTGAGACGAAAAATAGAGAAAAAAATTATAGTTTAAAAAACTAAATTAACACGCTTATTTTTTAACACGCTTTAGTTGAACTAAAAAGTATTAAATAAAAAATATTATAATAAATAATTATTATAATAAATAATTATTATAAAAAAGCGTGGGGTGTTTTGTCAAACACCCCACGTTTGATGTCTCAAAGGTCACAAATATTTTATTGATATAGTAAAAATCACCCCACGCTTTTTTACAATCATATTTACAACTTTTTAGTTCATCGAATTTATTAATATATAAAAAAAAAACTAGATTAAAAGCGTGTTAATTTAGTTTTTTAAACTATAATATTTTTTTTGTAGTAGCCGCCATTCGTGCTGAGAAAAGCAATTTCTCAGCACAAATGGTTCGATCGAGGAAGTAGGTACCTACCAACCCCTTACGATAGTTAGGTACTCCTGCCGTTGTGTTCCGTATGGTGAGTGAGAGCGCCGGAGGCCTGAAACCCGTCCCTATCCTCTCCTTAGTATCCATCGTATCCTCTCATTATCTTCCTCTCCACCTTCCTATAATTTTCCTTGGAGATGGCGACGCGCGAGTGATGCCTCTGGTGTTGCTAGCGTCTATAGGCTACAGCAACTGCTTACCTTCACGTGGGCCGTATTGCTTGCACACATGTCGTAATTATCTAATTATAAAAAAAGCAATATTTTTTATATCATAATGCGAATGAATCTGTTGGACGTACCGTTGTCCTCTATGTAATTTGAGTCATTCCATCGAATAGTGCTCTTCATCCATTTCTGAACTTATAGAGCGCCAAAGATAGGTAGTATCCACTTCCTTATCCTGCTCAAAATATTATATTGGTCAGCTAAATTTTGGTCGAGGATCCCAATATCAACAGATACTACCGTCCTTAAATTGGCGTGCAAACACAGATGTACTTCAAAAATTATGATAACAAGATGTAGGTACTTACATAAGTCACTTAGAGATAGATATTCACTAAACATCGATGTATCGAATTTACTCGATATTTTCCATACAATATATCGAATTGATCCGATGTTTTGACAATTATTTATTACAAATGTATTATTTAACTCATCTTACTCATCTCAGTCATTTCAAATTCAGTCACAGTTCTATTCAAGTAACACTCGTAAAAAAACATAATTATTATAGCTATGAATTTCTGATCTGGGCTAAAGTTTCTGGGTTTGACTGGAGAAAGGTATCTAATATTAAACTTTTGTCGAAAGTATTCGATTTTGAAAAAATATATTTTTAAGCAATATATCGATAAATGTCGATACTGTCCGTGTGGTGACGAACTAAGAATATAAATGTCTAGATATTTTTATATATATTTTTAGCATTTGACATGCTTAGCAACATACATTAAACACAAAGTGAAAAATGTGAAATCGAAAATAACAGTCACGAGCAGGATTCGAACCTGCATCTCCTGGATACCGTCCAGATGCTTTGCCAATTCAGCCATCGTGACCCTTGCTCCTGACTGCTAATCTCGATAGCACATTCATACTTAACGTCTTTGGGTGACGCCTGCATCATCCGTCGGAAGTATTTTCATACATTATACCGATCAGGTAAACTTAATTTTACAATTAAGATTTTACCTAATAATGACGCAAAGCATCTGAACGGTATCCAGGAGATGCAGGTTCGAATCCTGCTCGTGACTGTTATTTTCGATTTCACATTTTTCCCTTTGTGTTTAATGTATGTTGCTAAGCATGTCAAATGCTAAAAATATATATAAAAATATCTAAATATTTATAGGGTTTGCGTCATTATTAGGTAAAATCTTAATTGTAAAATTAAGTTTACCTGGTCGGTATAATGTATGAAAATACTTCCGACGGATGATGCAGGCGTCACCCGAAGACGTTAAGTATGAATGAGCTATCGAGATTAGCAGTCAGGAGCAAGGGTCACGATGGCTGAATTGGCAAAGCATCTGGACGGTATCCAGGAGATGCAGGTTCGAATCCTGCTCGTGACTGTTATTTTCGATTTCACACTTTTCACTTTGTGTTTAAATATAAATGTCTCCACCCCATTCTTTCCCACGGGTGTCGTATGAGGCGACTAAGGGAAGTAAGTAATTATCATCCATTGAATGACTGGTGGTAGGGCTGGGTACCAAGTGGGAGTACTCACTTGGTATCGGGCTCGAGCAGGTTGGTACCACCATCTCCCGTGTGACCGGCCATGAAGTACATCGTTGTGTTTTGGCTGTAGCAGGAGATAGCCGTTTATTCTTTCATTTCATATCTGTGAAATGAAATGGCAATAGCAGCGGCTTGATAAATACTTTCCTCGGTATAGTTGAGTCCATGAATGACGGTTACCATTTACCATCAGATGGGCCGTGGCTCGTCTGCCACTACATGCAATAAAAAAAACGAATTCGATGTTTCAAATCGAATATAAATACCGATATAATTTTTAAGTGGGCACCCCTAAAGTCAATCTCACCAAATATTGCATAATATATAACCTCAATACCATTCTGATTAATACATCCCTTTCATAACTGCCTCCGGCTTTATATAATACGTCTAATTCCCATTTCCGTGATCAGATTTTTGTCTGATGTTATGCGTTAAGTTGAGAGGAAAAGGTTGGCGCTATTATATTCGTAATATTTATTTATATTTGAGGTTTATCAACTACCTAGAATTCTAGACTAACGTCTTAATAATTTTAATTTTTTCGATACACCCCTTTCTCCAACACACCCGATCTTACACAAGAACCTACAACTTTATATGCGAATCATTCATTGGTCGAAACAGTGCCGGAACTCTTCTTCTGTCAGCTTTCTTTTTCACAGCTTCAAGTGACTTATATCTTGTTCTTTTACATTCGGATTTCTGGTTATACCTACTACTCTTTGCATACGGATTTGACCTGAGAGAACATATAACATATAAATGTTGCACGGTTCCAAGATCCGGCGAGTAAGGCAGATCTAATCCTGGGATGCTTGATAAGAAACATCTTGACAGGCAATTCGGAATGAACTGGCATATTGTCTTGGTCTGGAGAACTCATGACTTGTCCGTCCACAATAGGGGTCTTTTTGTTATTATTATTCACGGAATTTTGAAAGAAACACGAGAACAAGGAGGTATTAATAGTTTGATCTTCAGAAACCAAGTGAAGGTACACAATCATTATAAAAAGAAAATAAAAGAAAAAGGAAATAAATAAAACAATCTCATTATCACAATCAATTTTACATTTCGCACTTTGTGTTGCCCACGGATCCGCCGCAGACAAAACTAGTTTTTTTTTTACTCTGTATCTCAAGTTCCGTATATAGTAGCGGAATAAAATTTTTTTAAGTATAATCATGAGCTCCTGAGCTAACAAATCAAATAAGTTGCATCGAAATCCGTTCAATAGCTTTTGCGTGATGTGCAAAATTTCGCACACACATAAATAGCCTAATACAGATGTTTATTCTTAAAAATCTTAAATGTACAGGCATGGGGTCTGTTACATGCTTTTTGATGTGAAACATCTAATGCGGAGGGAGGGTAAAATCGGCTGTTAGCGTGGCGACGCTCTTATTTTACTTGTCCCGTTCAAATCTTGCAAGTTAAATTTGACACACTTCCCGGTTTCCGATTGAGGTGAAATTTTACACGCATATGTAAATCGCGTGACAATGCAATATTATGATGACATGGACCTGATCTGATGATGGAGCTGGAAGGTTGACATAGGAACTCTATAATGAAATGGCGCAACCCATTCTAGTTTGTGCTCGTATGATTCATCTTGACGAGTACTTTGTCTCTAGGTGGTATCCAGAGTCTGATGATGAAGCTGGAAGGTGGTCACAGTAACTCTATAATGAAACGACGTAACCCCATCGAGTTTGAACTCGTTTGATTCATCTTGATGAGTACTTTGTCTTTAGATGGTATCCAGGGCCTGATGATGGAGCTGGAAGGTGGCCATGCCTCTATGCATGGCCTCTGTAAT
Source organism: Leucoma salicis (assembly GCA_948253155.1). Taxonomy (NCBI): domain Eukaryota; kingdom Metazoa; phylum Arthropoda; class Insecta; order Lepidoptera; family Erebidae; genus Leucoma; species Leucoma salicis. The sequence goes on from OX411812.1 coordinate 6,019,177, forward strand.
TAAATGGCGCAACTCCATCGAGTTATGGCTGATGTGAAATGTCTTGACTAGTACTCCAGTCCTAGATGATATCCAGGGTCTGATGATGAAGCTGGAAGGTGGCCACAGTAACTCTGTAATGAAACGACACATCTTGACGAGTACTTTGTCTTTAAATGGTATCCAGGGTCTGGTGATGGAGCTAGACGGTGACCATAGGAACTCCGTTATAAAACGACATAACTCCATTGAGTTTAGGCTCGTATGATTCGTCTTGACGAGTACTTTGCCTCTAGATGGTATCCAAGGTCTGATGATGGAGCTGGAAGGTGGACACAGTGACTCTGCAATGAAACAACGCAACCTTATCGAGTTTATACTCGTTTGATTCGTCTTGACAAAGTACTCCACTTTGTCAAGTTAAGATAATTTTATTTCTATAAAATAATTTCGATGTTTCACATCTGGTAGACGTCCCACGACGTCTAGATTTCGTTCAACGGTTATAGCTTTATAAATTTTAGTATTAGGATATAAGCAGCCGCTAAGAAAGGATTTTTGGAAACATAAAACTGCTACAGCAAGAATGATAAAAAAGAGCTTTATAAATCGCTGACATTTTGGGCATGCTCATTTTATAGCAGAGAGCAATCAGTCTCATTATGTAATATCATAATCTTGTCACGAGATGGCAATGTCTGCCGGGTCTTGTTAGTAAATTTAAATTACAAATGCTTTTACTATGTTTGCTGACAATTAGTAGGCAAAGGTCAAGGCGAATATAAGCGGCAATTACGTCGTTACAGCGATGTGCCGTAGTTTAGCCAGTTTTTTTTTTTTACCGCAGTGTTGTGGCTTAGATACCAACACAGAACATTCCTCTTGTGATTCATCTAAATTCTGAGTCTGTGTGAACTTTGTGTCCGTTCATTAATGTTTAAAAAATCCCCCACGATACATGGATTGATCAAAAAATGGCACCCTCTGAAACCCTCTAAGTGGTTGACGCTCTACCCAGATTGACGGGCACTACACCATGGTGGGAAGAACCAGAAGAGTATCTATATAAAACAAATTAAAAACCTTAACAACCCCTAGTCACAAAAACAATGTACTATTGAAAAAAACTATACTGCTGTTAACAGTGCAGAAATAGAAGTAAGAATCACCAGACAGTGGGTAAGTGAAAAAGACATATATTTACATATTCCCTGGTGCTGTGTTGTCTTGTAAGAAAAGTAAAACAGTATAATTCTAAAAGAAGTGGAATTTAGCTATCGGAATGCGTTAATTGTATCTGAAAGTTTGCATGCTGCTGTTCAAGACGCGGATATTGAAAACTTGTCATTTATGTGTTAAGTGGGAGAGAGATGGAGTGAAAGCAGAAAGCAGTCTGCTAAATAATTAACACTTTCCCGTTAGCCGACGCGTTATAATATCATATTTTGGTGCAATGTCGTTCAGAATCCGACAAGTCGCGTGTCCGGACGTATCGAAGCATGAACTGCGCTTATCCGCTCTGCTGATGTCGTGAAGAGGAATAATTTACCTTATATGGTAGCATACTGCTTATAATCTGATCTGAACTTACAGATGTCTTTTGTTGCTATTGGAAAAATAGGCGTGGGAATTTGTGGAGCATAACCTATTTTTTTTACATTGAGTCGTGTGTCACAATACACGATAAAACACTCCCTAAATTGACTTTGAAATGTATTACCAAACCTCGTTTGAAGAAGGCCATTGTTAACGCTATAAAACATTCCAATCTTTAGAGGTACAAAATGGTTTTATAGGTACTTTTTAAAGCTCGATATTAATGGAAGTAACATATTATATACGAGCATAATTTGATAGGCAACAAGGAGGAAACGCAGGTACCTAGGTAGCTATTTGTTTATTATTAAATATTGAATTGATCATGATGAAGCGTTGAAACCGTACACCAGAAGAAAAAAACATAAGTAACTACGCAAATGGAAAGACTACAAGGAATATTAGACGACGACTTTACGTTCGTGTGCGGCTAGGTACATTTTTTCCCGTCTAAACAAAAAAAAATAAAAAGGTACCGGTGCTTGTCTGTCATCTGTACAATATCATAATCTAGCACCCCTGCATACACATCAACGATAGTCTGAGAATAAGTGGTACGTACTACTAAGATTCATCAAAAAATATTATGCGTCTATAAAATTGCCTAAATTAACTTCCGCGGTAATAATATTATGGAGATGATACTTTCTTAAAGATCCGTTTAAAACTGTTCACAGCAGTACGATGATACTTTCTCTATTCATAAACATACAGTCACCACTTTCACGTAGACATGAGTATTCATTAGTAAAATGATGAGATTGTTTGAAAACTTTGATAATAAACACTCAGCTTCCCACATTGTTACAAAAGATTGTGTAAAATGGCGGAAATAAAATTATTTTACTGTCAAACGCATTGTTTAATGATTATTATTACAGCTATACCTACATACCTATATAGTGTAATAATACAATCAAGATATCTCATAATGTTAAAATTCACAGGTTATAATTACCAGAAGATATACTAAAAGATGGCTAATAGTAGGTACCTTTTGCGGTCCCTTTTTTTTCTGGCAACTGACTGATTTCTGTAAATGCCGCTCGTGAAGCTAGGAATACAACGGGAATAGCGAAACTACTGTCTTCATGTAGATCAACTATGTAACTCAAATGAGAAGTAGGAATAGGATCACCAAAAAGCTTTTTCTTAGGTGGGATTTCCGAGATTAGCGCGCTCAACCATACAAAATGCAATACCTTTTGGTAGCATTATCATCAGTTTAGCAATAACTTCAAGTAAAAATTTTTTGTGTATGGAAATAATCGAGTATGGTACTAATTTAAGTACCTAAGGATCTTTTCAAACCACTATTATCGTATTCCACGATGCTGACCCAGTAAAGGTTAGCAGACTACATAAGCCGTTGAGAAAAACTATCAGGCATGTAGAATTCCTAACGATGTTTTCCTTCATTGAGCAGAAAATGTCGTGTGTATCGAGCGAGGACCTTGAATTCGATACCACTGTTTTGGCAGTCCTTGGTTTAGCCCCACGCTACACTGTTCGTTGCCCCGAAAGACGAGGTGTGCAGTTTAAGCGTATTTTGTCCCACCTTAACAAAAAGAAAATTCTATAGCTCAGTAAGGAATAAGGTGGCTTTATTTTACCTCTCGAATCAATTCAGACAGTGGAAGGTAAACCATAGTGAATAAGTAGCAGTCACGAGGACTGCCAACAGAAGTAAAAACTTAAATTTATACATAGCATCACGCCTGTATTTCTCGAAGGGGTAGGCAGAGGTGTATTACACACCCACGACTCGCCAGCTATGTTTAAGTCCCACGTAATAGGGGGCGAGCCTATTGACGTCTACCGGGCACATTTCCAAACTCCTAGCTGCTACTGAGAATTTTTCTTTTTAGGAAAAAGCTCAATAACATTGCCCGACACGGGGATCGAACCCGAGACCTCATGATTAGCAGGCGCATACACTACCGCTACACCACCGAGGCGGTTAACAGTTGTTATTTTTGGATATTGAGAAATAAAAAATTTATAACGGAGTTCCTATGGCACCTTCTAGCTCCATTATCAGACCCTGGATACCATCTAAAGACAAAGTACTCGTCAAGACAAATCAAACGATTCCAAACTCGATGGGGTTGCGTCATTTCATTACAGAGTTACTGTGGCCATCTTCCTGCTCCATCATCAGACCCTGGATATCATCTAGGACTGTAGTACTAGTCAAGACATTTCAAACGAGCTCTAACGCGATGGAGTTACATTTAATTACATTTTCGCATGGTCACCTTCCAGCTCCACCATCAGACCCTGGATACCATCTAAAGACAAAGTACTCATCTAGACGAATCAAACGAGTCCAAACTCGATGGGGTAGTGTTGTTTCATTATAAGAGTTACTGTGGCCACCTTCCAGTTTCATCCTCAGACCCTGGATACCATCTAGAGACAAAGTACTCGTCAAGACGAATCATACAAGCCCAAACTCGATGGGGTTGCGCCGTTTCATTATAGAGTTCCTAGGTCCATCTTCCAGCTCCATCATCAGCTTAGCTCCATGTCATCATAATATTGCATTGTCACGCGATATACATATGGGTGTAAAATTTTAGCTCAATCGGAAACCGGGAAGTGTGTCAAATTTAATTTCCAATGCACACACTACAGCTGCGTCTCGTAACAGTGTCGCGAGTCCAGAGATTTTATCTCATCTAAAAATATGCGTATCGCGCTAAAAGAAGTTTTCAATACAAAAAATATGTACTTACATATATAAACAACAAAACATAACTAAAGCATTTCTAGTAAATTATGTAAGTAATCAATTTTTAATATGATACTTAATATATACGATAAATGCATCAATTCGTAAATACTTTTATGTGACAACACGAATGACTCATTTTACAAGCATGTCTTGTAGGTAGTAGGGATGTCACGTATAAGTATTGAATTTTCGATATATGTATATTAATTTAATAAACATACAACACGAATGTAATTTAATTATCCAACCTTTTTTTTTTATTTTAGGTGGCGTGCAGCCTCGGCTAGGGCGGCATCAGGCGCAGGTAAGCGCGCCCACGCTGCCCCGCGCGCCCACGCCGCCCCGCGCGCCGTCGGCGGAACGGGTCCGCGAAGGAGAATTCCTCCCGAGCCCTCTCCGCCGCGTTCCGACCAACGCGCAGGCTGCATCGGTCGAGACCGTGCGGTACCCGCGTATTGCCCTGACCGCTACAACCCTCAGTGGACGACACAGAAGGGCCCTATTGCGAGCGGCCAGGGACTCCGCCCACACGGGTGCGCCGTACAGTGCCATTGACTGTACTACCCCCGCGTAGAGTCGTCGGCACGCGAGACTCGGCCCGCCCAGATTCGGCATCAAACGCCCAAGGGCGGACGCCGCGCCGACGAACGAGTCTTGGCGCAAGACGGCGAAAGTGCTCGTCAAAGTGCCACCGTCCATCCAATACCAGGCCCAGATATTTAATATGGGCCTGGATTGGCACACCCACATCATTAACCATTATCGAGGCGCTGGCGGGTGTGCCACGTCGGGGCCCATGAAAGAGCAGGGCCTCCGACTTTTCAAGGGCCACCCTAAGCCCCAGCGCTCAATCCGCCTGACCACCTCCGCGGTACCTGAGGTGGCCAGCGTTGTCGCCGCCTCGAGGGTCCCGCCCTGCTGGCTGTGATGAGCGTGTGTCTGCGTAGCAAATTACGCCCAGCCCAGGGGGAAGCCGGCCACGGAGGACCCAGTCGTAGCCACAGGAGCGGCCCCAGAACCGAACCCTGTGGGACGCCGCACGACGTGGCCCTCCTGACAACGTCCCCTTCCCGGTCCTCGAAGAGGACGCTGCGGCCATCTAGGTAGTCCGCCACCAGCCGCCTTAGGTAGAGGCGCACTCCATGGTACCGGAGTGCCTCCTTGATGCAGCCGAATTGCAGACTATTGAAGGCGTTGGCGATGTCGAGCGACACCGCCAACAGCACTTCCCTCAAGGTGACGGCCTCCGCAGCCGCGGCCTTCAAGCGCAGAATGGCGTCGACCGTAGACCGACCCGCCCGAAATCCGAACTGGGCGTCGGACAGGTCGGGGCCGATCGCTCCTAGGTGCCGGACGATGCGGGCAGCGACTACCCACGAGGAGTTTGCCCGCCTCGTCCAGCAACACGATGGGCCTGAAGGCCGCGTCTGTATGCGGAGACCGTCCCGGTTTCGGCAGGAGCACGAGCTTCCTCTCCTTCCAGCAGTTAGGGAACGGCGCTTCTCCGCAGCCGCCGCCCCCGTTACTACCCTGTACTTCGCCACACTACGATAAAAGGAAACGAAATAAGTAGGGCATTTTCAAAATAAACAAATAAATTATAGTTTGAAAAACTAAAAATCTTAATGATCTAAAATTAGAAAATGTTACGTGTGTTTGTTTTTTTTCTACTTATATCTTAATAATCAGTTTGATGTCAAGCACCCCACGACGCCTTGCGACATGGTGTGCGTGTGTAAGTATAGGTAATAATATGGTTTCATTGAAATCCATTCAATAGTTTTCGCGTGATGTGCGAACAAACAAACAAACAGACAGGCAAAAGCTCTAAAAAGCTCTAGGGTATTTTTCTTAAATATCTTAAACTTACTTCGACTTCAGAATATAAATATATTATATCAGTCTACAGTACAGTAAGTAGTTACAGAACATCGTCGATCAACAATACTTGATCGAAGCAGAACACATATTTAATTTGTTCAATTAATATTTTTACTATAATACTTCATAGCCAACACAGTACCAGTGGTCCGTCAACACAGGCGGAGAGAGGGCACACGGCGGGTTTTTAGTGGGTGAGGACCCTGTTCGTTGCACACCCCGTGTGTGCGGTTAGGAACATTTTTCCCTACTAAACAAAAAAAAAGGTTGGCTCCCCGGAATCCTGCTCTGGGGGATTAGGCAGAATCTCATATCGCATGATGTCGATCGTATCGTCTCGCTTGTACGATCACCGTGATTGGCTAACGGATTATTGTGACATCACGCGTCGGTTTCTCAACCAATCACAGTGATCTCGATACGGTCGACACGTGAAATATGACATTCTGCCTCAGGGGGCTGAATAGAAATCTTTAATTTTGTAATAAAAAGGAAATAGTCGGGTTAAAAACTATCCTATCTTTTAAGTCCAACATAAAAAAAACAGTGTGAAAATGTGAAATCGAAAATAACAGCACATCAGACATCTTCTGGATATCGTCCAGATGCTTTGCTAATTCAGCAATCGTGACGAAGCAATTGCTCAAGACTGCTGACACTTTGTGTTAATTTAATATGGCGAAGAATGTCAAATGCTAAAAAAATATATAACAATATCTAAATATCCAACATAAAAATACGATATTTTTACAAATCCCATAATATATTTAAAGATAAGATATCTATCATGTGTAAAGTATTTTGGTTCCTCCTCTAACTAATATGAGATAGGTACTTAATATAAAATCAACTCCTTGTATTTGAAAAGTGAGTAATTTATTTTTACAATCATATCATATTTACGCGAATGTTAAATATGTAATAATGTACTTTGAGTATATACTCTAAGAATAATGTATTTCTTAATGTCCATCCATCCATCCATCAGCCTTTCGAAGTCCACTGCTGGACATAGGCCTCCCCAAGAGAACGCCACAACATGTGTTTCGCTCATATGGGGGATAGTGCCGTAATCGCCAGATTGGCGATCGCAGTGGATGTTGTTAATACTCGAGAGAGTGCTGCTGCCCACTGCCCCGGTATCGCTCAGTCGGCTCTTACGACTCCCATGGGTGGAGAAGGCTGGGACAATTCTAAAGCCGGCCCCACACGGCGGGTTTTTAATGTTATGGTACACATTATTAAAATAGTACTTGGTCAAATTCAAAAATATCTTTATTTCATAGGCCTAAATAGCACTTAAAATCGTCAAGAATACACTAATAATTAACACGAGCGCCTGAGGCGAGTGCATCCGCAATTTAAAAGTGGCGATTGCAATCGCCACAAGCGGCTGGATTCCGAAGTAAAGCCTTTCATGAGAAGAACCCGGCAAGAAACTCATGGGCCACTTTTTTAAATTGCCAATTTATTACAATTTAATATAATCTTTATAACTAAAATTACATTATATCATACAAAACAATTTTGAAAATTAATGAATGAGGAGCAGCTCAAGCCCATTTTGTTTTGTCCTCAAGATAAACAGTGTAATAATCTTGATTATAAAGTCTAATTTTTATGGCTTTCTTAAACTTATTTAGTGGCATGTTTCGGACATTTTCAGAAATCTTTTGTAAAAGCATATTACATTGCCCCATAAAAGATCTACTAATTCTATGGAGACGAGTACTGTGTGCAATAAGACTTTGTTCCTAGTATTAATGTGATGAACATCCCTATACTTATCAAAGCTTCCGATGTTTTTCTTGACATACAACAGATTTTCGTATATAAATTGAGACACAACATTTAGAATATTTATTTCATTAAATTTCTGTCTAAGGGAAACTCTCGGGCCCAGATTATAGATTGCACGAACAGCCCTTTTCTGAAGTACGAATATGGAATTTAAATCGGCGGAACATCCCCATAGCAGTATGCCATAGGACATAATACTATGAAAATAACTGAAATAAACTATTCTAGCCGTTTCAACATCAGTCAATAATCTAATTTTTTTTACCGCATATGCCGCTGAGCTTAACCTACCTGACATTTTTTTAATATGGGGGCCCCATTGGAGTTTATTATCTATAGTGATACCTAGGAAAACCGTGGACTCCACAAGGTCCAGTTCAACGCCATTCAATTGTACATTGATTTCTACATGCCTTACATTGGGTGTAGTAAATTTTATACATTTAGTTTTATTTTCACTTAAAACTAGGTTATTAGTATTGAACCAATGAGCTACTTTGAATAGTGCGTTGTTCACATCGTCATAATTAAGCAGTTGCCTTCTTAGTTTAAATAATAAAGATGTATCATCTGCGAAAAACACAATACTTCGATTATCTCCTACGTAGTATGGTAGGTCATTAATATAGACTAGGAAAAAGAGACAGAAATGGCCCCAAAATGGACCCCTGTGGCACACCCATTGTCATGACAGACACAAGCGATAGTAAGTAGAATTTAAAATCAAGTAAACGCCATAGATTACGTAAATGTAGTTTTATGTCATAATATCACATAATTGTTAAAATAACGATTATGCGTTGATATGAATTATTTTCACATTGTTTTGTCAAAACATACTATTCGCATAACATATTGCGAATTCGTATCTTGATAAAAATTGCGAAATTCGCGAATTCGAATATGTATTCGTTACATCACTAATAGGTAGGTACAAGATGATATCAAACTTGATAATATAAGTACCATCTAATATAAATTATAATGAAAAATACATTATCAAATTTCTATAAATATGAGTGATGTGTAGATGTTTAAAAGGAATATAATGATGTAATATCGTTGACGTTTACCTACGTCGCTTTATTGATTAAATAGTTAGGTACTTACTTACTTCTGTCAGCAATTGTGTTTGCGTGTGAAATTAGGCCCAAAGAGAAATAAATACTTTGGAAAATCCAAAACTGCATGCCTCATAATCTTCATTTTTCACAATAAAATTGATTATTTGATAAGTAACTAATAATGTATTGGTCTTTCCGTAGGACTAGTATTTATTTTATGGTCTTACTAAGTAGTTTTCAATAAATCAAATAGCGCTAATTTCAAAAAGTACTAATGTGGGTTTCATGTCTTATACTCCATCTAGCGCAAATTTTAAGAAGTACTTCTATATTGGTCTATAGAAATAGTTTTCATAAAAGGTATAGCGCTGTAAGCGCTGGTTTTAGTGTCAAGAGAGTAAATATTCAGTATTTTTTTGTTTATTTAATAACAATTAAATGACATCGCATCAGACCGTGAAAAGTAATAGGGCTCTATACGTAGTTATACTCTAGTAAAAAAGAAAAAAAAAACTCGATTAGTAAAGTATTTCGGCTGTTATCGTGTTAACATACATTACCTACAACAAACGGACGTCCAAGACAGAACTTTTGCAAACAGTTTTTTAACTAGTTTAAATAACAAAAATGGTATAAAAAATATCATGAGTTAAACACAAAGTGAAAAATGTGTAATCGAAAATAACAGTCACGAGCAGGATTTGAACCTGCATCTCCTGGATACCGTCCAGATGCTTTGCCAATTCAGCCTTTGTGACAATTGCTCCTGACTGCTAATTTCGATAACACATTCATACTTAACGTCTTTGGTTGACGCCTGCGCCATCTGTCGGCAGTATTTTCATTATACCGACCAGGTAAACTTAATTTTACAATTACCCTGATACCTGAATTGGCAAAGCATCTGAACGGTATCTAGGAGATACAGGTTCAAATCCGGTTTTTGATGTGAAACATCTATTGCGGAGGGAGGGCAAAAATCGGCTATTAGCGTGGCGACGCTTTTATTGTACTTGTCCCGTTCAAATCTTGCAAGTTAAATTTGACACACTTCCCAGTTTCCGATTGAGCTGAAATTTTACACGCATGTGTATATCACGTGAAAATGCAATATTATGATGACATAGAGCTGATCTGATGATGGAGCTGGAAGGTTTGGGCTCGTATAATTTGTCTTGACGAGTACTTTGTCTCTAGATTGTATCCAGGGTCTGACAATGGAGCTGGAAGGCCGCCACAGTAACTCTGTAATGAATCTATGCAACCCTATCGAGTTTATACTCGTTTGATTCGTCTTGAGGAGTACCTTGTCAAGTTATGACCATTTTATTTCTACAAAGTAATTTCGATGTTTTCACGTCTGCTAGACGTCCCGCAACGTCAAGTTTTTTTTTGTTTAGGCGGAAAAATATGTTCCTACACACCCCGTCGTTCGGGGCAACGAACAGGGTGGTGTGGGGCCTTCACCCACTAAAGAAACCCGCTGTGCGCAGTCTCTCTGCCTATGTTGACGGACCATTGGTACTGTGTTGGATTACTGCAGTGGTCCGCCGGCGGCTTATCCATTCGGGTACCCTCTATTGAGCGTCGCACCTTCGCGGGAGGCCTTGGCGGAGGTTCCGATTCTGAGGCCCAAGCAGACGAAGTCTTGGGAAGAATAAAACTGCACTGGTGGCGGAGTGGCTTAGATACCGGCCTCCCGCCCGAGTGTTGTGGGTTCGATGCACAGGACAACTCTTTGTGTGATCCACAAATGGTTGTTCTGAGTCTGGGTGTTCTTATGTTTGTAAAGTCCTATACAAGGATTATTCCTTAGTGCAGGTGTTGTGTTTACCACTGAAGTAATATAATATAGTTCAGTGGCCCACCAATACAGGCGGATACGGCACACGCCGGGTTTCTTCAATGGGTGAGGACCCCACACTACCTTGTTAGGACAACCCCCGAACAATGGGGTGTGCGGTTAGGTACATTTTTTCCCGCCTTAACAACAAAAAAAGGGTGTTGTCTTTGAGAAAAAAGAAACTAGTTTTAATATAAATTGATAATTGTCGGCAAGCCATGTTGTTTACCGGGACAAATAATATCCTTTGTGTTAATCAAGGTTATAAACTATCTGTGTATCCAAATTTCATCTAACGAGAATTTTGACGTTTTCTCTAAACGAATAACGAACCCACAAACGTTTACATTTATAATATTAGTATAAGTAATATCATTGCTTCGTTTGACACTGCTCAAGGTCATAGGCACTCCAGTGTAAAGCCGGCTGTACACACTCGTTGAGACACAACGAGACAGGCCGAGAGTGAGTGTGTACATGGTAGCCTCGTCTCGTCTCGTGGCTCTCGCTATGTCTCGGAAGCGTGTCGGTTTTTTGTGCACGAGTCAAAGGGTCTCGGTGAGTCTCGCGATGAAAACGAGAGCGCGCCTGTACACACTAGTTTGCTTAGTTACCCGCCAACTGTGTTCGCGTAAAGACGTGCTTTCTGCGTGCGACAACGATGTGGTCTAACGCTTTTTAGAAGCCTACCAAAGGAAAGCACTATTATGGAATCCTAAGAATGTCAGGCATAAGGATAAGCAACTATTACACGACGCTTGGTTGCAGATAAGCAACGAATTTGATATCCCCGATGAAGATTTAAAAAATATATATATTCCCGTTGATTAGTTAAAAAGTTATTTTTCGTCATGGTTTACTTAATATATTTTTTTTATGGTAAATGATTAAAAAAATACAATAACTAATAAAAAAAATAAACGCCGCAATTGTTTGTTCCACGTTTATCGCGACGGGCATCCGAAGTTCAATTGATACAACGAGTGTTTACTTGGTGTGCTCTCGTGTCGAGCTTCTACGAGACGAGAGTGGACGAGAGGTTCGCGAGACAAATAGACGAGTGTGTACAGCCGGGGTAACAATTTAATAATAATAATAAAAATAATAAATTTATGACTTAAGTATTTCGTCACAGCTCATAAATATCTACCTATATCACCGCTTTATTGCAAGCTTCCTCGGTTACTCGGAAAGTCAGGGTGTAGAGCACCCTGTTACGACTTATCGAACGAGTAGGTATGCCCCAGTCAGGTATCGTAAAGAAAGAGAACTATAATGGCTTGGTACTCAGTTGCTTTTTTTTTTGTGACGTTGGTTGTTAGTCTCAGATGGCTATGACAACCTTACCCTAATAATTGGTGAGCGCAGAGGGCTCCCAACTCAACATTTAAACAACGCTACCCGGGGGCACCCTCTGTGGGGTAAGGACCTCGGCTCGGGCCGTGGCTGGCAAAGTGGGATTTCCCACGTTTATGATTTGACCGCGACACGTCTTTCGCCCTCGTCGGTGGGGACGAAACCGTAGATATTACTTTTAGTAGCTGCGCAAGCTGAGTATGCTCTTATCTGAGCGTGCATTATGTCGTCTTCGACTTTGTCGAGGCTATTTCGCGGTCTGTGTACGCGCGATATATTAGATGGATTGTACCTAGCCGACTCAACTACTAGAGGGTTGGCGTGAGTAATGGCGGAGTCAAAGAAACTAAGGGAACACCGTTTAGTAAATTGCTTGATGGTAGGCAATTGCAAGTCTATGTGGAGGTCGACAATGCCTATGAACCACGGTACACCCGTAGCTCTGCGCATGAAGCTATTCTGTAGTGTTTGTAATCTATGTATCCTGTGTGCCTTTACGTGTGAAAATACTACACCGGCGTACGTCATAATAGGACGTATGCAGGTGTAAAGTCTGACCTAATTCCGAAGTGACAGTTTGGACCTAGAGTTTAAGAGAAATTGCAGACGACCCATAACAAAGGCTGCGCGTGCGCATACCACCTGAATGTGACAGTCGAATGTTAGTCTGTTATGTTGTCCGCGGATTGGAGTTTCCTATGCACTGTGAGAGGGTTAATTCCTGAAAAATAAATTGCCGTATCGTCTGCAAAAAGTGCTGTCTGCACTAGCCGATGCTGAGGTATGTTGCTGGTGTACAGCGAGAAGAGGGTCGGTGAGAAGACGGAGCCATGTGGGACCCTGGCTTGAAGGGGGTGGGGGTGGCATAGTGTCCCTTCCACTCTGTAGCGAAAACAGCGGTTAGATAGAAAGTCTCGTATCATGAGTACGATATACCGTTGTACTCCTAAGTGGAGTAGCAAGTATATTAGGCCATTGTGCCAGAATTTATCGAAAGCCTTCGTTACATCGAAGAAGAGTGCACCGATGAAAAGGTGGCGTTGAATTTCCGAGTAGGAATACTCTAGGATGCGATGTACTTGGTGCACACTAGAGTGCTTGGCTCTAAAGCCGAATTGGTGGTGGGGGATGTGGTTATTAGCATCGGCGTATGCTTTCAGCCTACAAAAAACTAATCGCTCGTATATCTTACCTAAACCTTTAAATAGACTAATAGGTCTGTAACTAGATGATTCGGATCGCTTTTTGCCGGGTTTGTGGATTCCAATTACCACGGCCTCTTTCCACTGAGGGGGAAAGATGTTATTATTGACTACTGTGTTTATACATGTCAGAAGAACTAATAGTGATTGGAGGAAAAGCTTAATAACCCTATTCGATATTCCGTCCGAACCAGTGACCTTCCTATGGAGATTTTTGATAATTGATTCCAGTTCGGTGGTGGTAACTAGAGGTGACTGTTCCACTAGGTCCCTACCTAACTCTTGGATGCCTAACGGTGGGGCCGAGGAGGAAGCCCGCGACTCCACTTCCCTATCAATTAATGCGTGGTGAGTAGCATCTACGTGTAATGTGTCGGCGTATATTGTCGCTCCAGACTTTCGGCTAGGCACTTCGACTTCTCGTCCTCGAAAGAGGGTGGTAGGTTAGGTCTTTTAAGCGGAGGCATGGTAGACACAGTGTCATTTTTAAAACTGCGGCCAGTTGCCAGAATGCTTGATGGTTTGGTTCTAGGTCGCTCAGCTAGGTTTCCCATTTTGATTGACATAGAGAATCAATTGTTTGCTTAACGGCCCTTTGTAGTGAGCGCATTCTAATGCGGTTATCCTCGCAGGGATAACGATCATAGGCACGGATAGCGGCGTTCTTATGTCTCAGCAAGTCACGGACGTTATCGGGTAGGCGCCATTGACGATTTCTCGTGTCTGGTACCTGCCGAAAACAATCGTTAATTAACGATTGTACGTGGCTTGTGAAACAGTCGACCGCCGCCACCGTGTCCTCTACTGTACTATAGGGGGAACTTGGTCTAGGTGTACAGACGACGACGACCGGAGTTTACTCTCCAGCCGTCCCCAGTCTGTTACCATTATTGTTTTGTCCTGATCTTGGCCAGAGGGGCCAGGGTGTGGAGAGGCGAGATCTAGAATCACAGGACGGTGGTCAGAATCTAACTCGTGTAGCACTTCTACCAAACGCAAACGTAGGTTTACGTTTTTAAAAGAGCTATGTCTAATATTTCGGGTCTGTATTCGACACAGCCCGGGTAGTGGGTTGGCTCCATAGGCGCTATTATATTGAACCCTAATTGCTCAGCCAGTGACTCGAGAGCCCTGCCCCGCGTACTAGTGGGAATTCCACGAGGTGTTTTAGCGTTGAGGTCGCTGGCAATAATGATGGCGCCTCCCAAGTCTAGCAGAGCTTTGAAGTCCTTGGCTATGAGCTGAGTCGAATTGCTACCTTCGGGCCGGAGGTATACGGATACTACGACTATAGGCTGACGGCCTGTGAGGGCTAGTCTACAGACTAAAGCTTCAATGTACTCCAGTGGCGGCGGATCCATAAGCGTGCAGTGCAGTAACCTTTTATAATAAATGAGTGTGCCACCCATCGGTGAGTGTACCCGGTTGCGGTTGGATCATTTTATAAGTACCATATGCCTTCCTCTCTTGAACGAAGGTTAAAATATTCTTTCCATTTCTGCAAACATGATTTTTTTAGTAGATGGAATATGGTCTGTGTAATGTAAAGTTGCCAACTGTCCTGTTTTCCCAGGACATGTTCTGGTATTTGGAGTGTCCTGGGGTGTTCTGGATAGTTTTTGAGCAGTGTCCTGAGTTTTTAAAACGTTCTCATAAGGTCATGTATAATTGGTGGAGTTGAAAAATATAGTAAAAATAATTAAGTTTGTAATATTAGAATGTATTTGATACTAACTAACCTAAGTAAGAATTTATTAGATACTAAAGTGTTTCTTTTGTATTTTATAATAGGTAACTTTTTTCAACATATTTAATTTTTAAATATTTTTCGAAAAATATTGGTTATTTTTATTAAAAAAACTTACTTACCTAAATTTTATTTAACGTGTATTCCGAATATTTTTTTTTGCAACCCTTTTTTTGTGCCACTATTGGGCACGGGTCTGCTCTCATGGTGAGAGGATTTAATAACATATTAATTAACTAGCTGATACTACTACTACGTCTATTTATTTTCTGCACTAAGCAGAATACTAATTATTTTTCCAAAATACAAGTAGTGATCCCCGTCCTGTGAGACCCGTCCAAATCGGTCCAGGCGTTCCGGAGTGGTATTCATTCACAATTTCATGGGTTTTGTTTTCACGGAACCCTAATTATTTTTCCAAAATAAAAGTAGCTTAAGTTACTCTTTATAACAACACCTATCTGCTAGTGAAAGTCCCGTCCAAATCAGTCCAGCTGTTCCGGAGATGGTATTCGTTCACAATTTCATGGGTTTTATTTTTTTGGGTGGAACCCTAATTATTTTTCCACAATAAAAGTAGTCTAAGTAACTGCTATCTGCTAGTGAAAGTCCCTTCCAAATTGGTCTAGCTGTTCCGGATATTGGCTGGAACATACAGGTAGACAGACAGACATAGATAAAAACTTAAAAAATCGATAACTTGTTATAGGTAGCGTATATACTCTCGTAGATATACATTTGTAAAAAGATGTTATTTAGTCATTACAAACAGGCACTTCAATTTTATTTATTTGTGTATAGACGTCACAAAAACTAATACAGCCTTAGATAATAGGTAATTTATCTAAGAATATACTTAGCGGACATTAGACGTTATAATTTTCTCCAAACAAAAACTACATACAACGCGCTTTCGAACAACGCACACATAGACATTGCTCACGGACACGATACGTCGGAAGTACTCGGAACCGCGGAACGGTTGGGAACAGTGCGACAGCGACAGCGAGTGTCGTCAACTTCAGAGACGCGTTTTGTAATGTTTTTTATGTAAAGATGAAGCAACAAAAAAGACTTATTATAACTGTTCAGTTGATGGATGTTTAAATACTAATTTAAACTGTGAATTCTCGTTTTTTAAGCTACCAACTTTATCAGAGAGGTAAGTAGGTAATTGCTTGTATTATAGCTACATACAGCGCGCGGTCGAGCAACGCACACATAGACATCGCTCACGGACACGATATTTCGATATGGTTAAGTATTACCCCGGCTGTACACACTCGTCTATTTGTCTCGCGAACCTCTCGTCCACTCTCATCTCGTAGAGGCTCGACACGAGAGCACACCATGTACACACTCGTTGTATCGATTGAACTTCGGATGCCCGTTGCGATGGACGTGGAAAAAACAATTGCGGCGTTTATTTTTTTTATTAGTTAGTTTTTTTTAATCATTTACCATAAAAAAATATAACTGCGGCTGTACACACTCGTCGAGACACAATGAGACAGGCCGAGGGCGAGTGTGTACATGCTAGCCTCGTCTTGTCTCGCGGCTCTCGCTATGTCTCGGAAGAGTGTCGGTTTTTTGTGCAAGACTCAAATGGTCTCGGTGTGTCTCGCGGTGAAAACGAGAGCGTGTCTCGCGGTGAAAACGAGAGCGTGCCTCGTGTCAAGCCTCTACGAGACGAGAGTGGACGAGAGGCTCGCGAGACAAATAGACGATTGTGTACAGCCAGGGTTAAACCATGGCGAAAAAGAACTTTTTAACTATTCAACGGGAATATCATTTTCTTTTTAAATCTTCAACGGGGATATCAGATTCGTTGCTTATCCGCAACCAAGCGTCGTGCAATAGTTGCTTATCCTTGTGCCTAACATTCTTAGGATTCCATAATAGTGCTTCTAAAAAGCGTTAGACCACATCGTTGTCGCACGCAGAAAGCACGTCTTTACGCGAACGCAGTTGGCGGGCAACTAAGCAAACGAGTGTGTACAGGCGCGTTCTCGTTTTCATCGCGAGACTCACCGAGACCCTTTGACTCGTGCACAAAAAACCGACACGCTTCCGAGACATAGCGAGAGCCGGGAGACGAGACGAGGCTACCATGTAGACACACTCGCCCTCGGCCTGTCTCGTTGTGTCTCGACGAGTGTGTACAGCCGGCTTTTAAACAATACGAGAGCGAGTCTCGTCATAGTAGAAAGAGTGGGAAGTAGGTTATCTTCATACAAACGCACCGCACCGCGCGCGGCTTGTATTGGTGCGCCATAGTATCTTACGCACACTCTAACAAAATCTCGACCCATTTCTCAGTGCGCCAGACGCGCCAGTCGGGGCTGACACCGCACAAGGTACGCGCGTCACGGCTTTTCGGCACCGCTAAATAAATGAAAAATGTGTGATAATCGCAGGAGAACTTATTGCTGTGTGTATGGCTGTCTAAATACTTCATCGACTCCAGAGTTGTCTCTGTTCAGATTACCTGCTGATCAGGAAAGGTAAGGAAGTCACTTATAATACCTATAATTTTTACATGATGATGAGTGAGATACCTACTAATTTTTTTGTTTTACATATTTGGTAGTGTTTTCTCAGACACGAAGTAGGCACGCCTAATTGCCCAATATAATGTATTACCCAGGTATTTTTATCTGTCAAATTGATAATAATTTGGTTGTTCCAGGTGAAATAATACGCCTTACACTTATCTTCTGTATATATATATTCTTATATAATCCTCCGCAGAGTCATATACATGTTCAGGCAATAAATTTACAGTTAAATTATAGACAGAACCTTGATAAGTAGGTGTGTAAAATTGATTGTATTAACGCAGCGGTACGGTACGCAGATACGGAGTGAAAAAACGTTTAACTTGAAGTTCAATAACCATCGAATCATAACGTTCGCGAGTGTGTCCGAACATTTCCGGGAGTAGCCGAAGGCCGCTGCGTTTAGCAAGTTTAGCAACTATCGATTTTGCTAGGAGAAAAACTACATTGATCTAAGAATATTGATACAAACTAAACGTAGTACTTGGATTCTAATAATCTTGTTTTGTGTGCATATCAATGCTATTGTAAGACTATTATGAAATTCATTAATTAAATAATTCTGCTAATCCTATACAATATTTTATTTACCCTAGTTAAAATTATATATTTAATTAAGCTTTAAATATCCCGTATCAGACAACACAGAGTAGCCCATTGAAAATTTGGTGTTTGTGTACGTGTAATGTGCAGTAATGTGTTGTTGATAGAAATGGCGTCTGTTTGTTTATATTGTGAAAAGTTATTGGTAAATTATTGTATTACAAAGAGTTAATAGTGTTTAGTGTTCTTTATCTTGTCCCTGTGTTTATGTGTAGTTTAATTAGTTGCGGCTAATGCTACAATAATAATAAAATATTCACGGACATTTTCACACAACGTCCTCTGGTCCCAAACTAAGCTTAACGCTTGTGCTATGGGTACCAGATTACGGATATAATACATATACTACTTTTTTTTTTGTAAATACATACATATAATAGATAGAAAACACCCAGACGCAGTACAATTATCCGTGTTCATCACACAATTAATTGTTATGAGTGGGAATCGAACCCACGACCTCGTGTACGGAAGTCGGTTACACTATCGACCACGCCACGAGGCCCGTCACTCGCCCCCCGCGGCCCCTCACGCCGCTATTGCTTTGTTTACGTTTCGTCATGTCGATTTCTCAGTATTGTAGGTATAGTGACTAAGTAATAATCGTTAATAAAACTCTTAAGTTAAAATAATTGACGAATTGTGAATCAAATAAATAGAGCAAAGTTCGAATCATAACCATTCGTAACAACAACAAAAAAAATATTATAGTTAAAAATATGTTAGTTTTTTTGGTTGTTTTACGATGTTGTTTTTACATAATATTTTAGTCACTTTATTCCACTTTTTATTATAGATACTAATGTAAGTATTAAATGTGCTTTCCATTTCAGACGCCTTCAGTGGCTGCGCTTAATTGACCGCGATGATTTGATGAATAAGTCTCAACCCAAGCATGTTGTTTGTGAAGCCCATTTCCACCCAGAAGACATAATCAAAAACAGTGCTAGAAAATTACTAAAAAAAAGTTGTTTGCCGAGTTTGCATTTGCCTAAGCTAAAAAAAATTGATAAACAAGTGGACACAGCAGCACAGAGCAGTAGGTACGTAAGTGCCGCCTTTTTTTTGTTAAAGGAGGAAAAAATGTTCCTTACCGCACACCCCGTCGTTCGGGGCAACGAACAGGGTAGTGTGGGGCCTTCACCCACTAAAGAAACCCCCGGGTACTGCCTCTCCGCCTTTTTTGGCGGGCCACTGGAACTATGTTACATTCTTTCGGTGGTAGATAAGCGCCGCCTGCCGCCGGCCACCTTCGATCAACAATACTATATTTTTGTGGCCTTGTAATATTTTTACAAGAAAAGCACTGCGTTGTGTATTGCGACACGTGCCTTGTGGCTGAGGTGATGGCTACCGAGAAGTCGCTCCGTTCACTCTATTCCCCGTGTACCTTCCGTCCCGACTGAATCCACATCCAAGATATACAAATTCATCTACTTGTTCTAGCACACCATTGCCTATTGCTACTCAAACATCAGTTGAGTTCTCTTCTTTCAAAAACGATTATTTTAACTAAGTCGCCCATACACCCATATTCATTTCATTCAACCTTTGTAGACATTTATCCAGATATATGATATAAACAGTGTGGCTGATAGAACGCAGCCCTGTTTAACGCTGATATTTACATTAAATCAGGGCAACATTTCATCATCCAGCCGCACACAAGCTCTGCAGTCCATGTAGTTGGACTGCATCGCTTGCAGCAGTCTACCGTTAATACCCTAATCCGGCAATATGTCCCAAAGTTCCTTTCGTACAACCGTGCAAATACTTTCTCCAAATCCATGAACCTGCAGAAAACCCTCTGGCCTACAGCCAGATGCTTCTCCACAATGTTGCGCAGAGAAAACTCTTGATCCATGCATCCTCGTCCACACCTGAAACCTTGTGCCTCGCACATAAATTCACCAGACACCATCCTCATTCTCCTTTCAATAATCTTACCATACACTTTGGCTGCCAAACTGATCAAGCTTATGACTCTGTAGTTTGCACAGTCATAACGTGATCCCTTGTTTTTAAGTTAATTTTCATTTCTTTGTTGTTGGTAAATGCGAAAAGCAATGACATCGATGGCACGTAATACAATTTTTTAGCCTGGTTGTGCTCTTTTAGCATTTGATAGTAACTTGGTTCTACGACAAGGCGGGAAAGAAGCTAGGTGCCACGGGCGGCAAGCGGACACTCCGGGGGTATTTAAGTATTTTATTAAATTTTCGTTTATTAAGCCTTATCCCTGAAAACGGGTTTAATATACAAGCTGAGGACCTTAGCTTCAGGAATATATAAAAATTATATAAATAAATAAGCGCATGTTGGTAAGTACAACAGCGAGGGCATAATTAACTAAACAGTTTCAAACCGCTAGAGATTTTTGTAGGTTACGGTAATAAATCTATACTATTAATCTATTATCTATTATAAAACTGTAACAGAGCTGTCTGTACATTCAAGATATTCGAGAAAAAATAACTGTAATAGGCCATATAGGCGTGTCTAATCACAAAACATTTTTTTTTAGATTTTTTGTCTGTTTATCTGTTTGTTTGTTCGCACACCACGCAAAAACTACTGAACGGATTTTAATGCAACTTTTTTTATTTGATAGCTATCGATTAGACAACAACTGGTATACATTTTATCCCGCTACTATATCGAGAACCTGAGATATAACCCTAAAACTAGCTTTTGGCTGCGGCGAAGCCGCGGGCAAGGGCTAGTTTTAAGATAAAGTTGTATCTTGTTTCAGGCGAGCTGACTGGTTGAAATTGATACCGTAAACCGCCACATTGCCGGTTTTTCGAAAATTTTGGCGAATATCCCAAAAATTACTAAATAATTACGAGTTCTATTATACTAGAAATAAAGTTTAAGTTGAGATCTACTAAATAAATGCTTTTTTTTTTAGTTTTCATTAAAAATTCTCTTAAGTAATTTGGTTAAAATGAAACCTAAACATCAGTTTACTTTATAGTTATACAAGTTTTATTTCTCCATATAAAAGAGGAGGCAAAGTTAGGACAGATATGTTTTGAGTTTCCATACAAGCAACCGTTATTGCATAGGGTTGTCATTTCCCTTGCGGGATAGGCAGATAGAACAGAGTACCAAGAGGCTCTATTCTTGCATACATCTCTCGCTTCCTCAACATTCATTTCATACACGCTCGACGGTTTCGGATACTCCCCTGACTCCACCTTCCTTCAATACATGACCGATTTGGTCTAGGTAGGTGAGTTTCGGTCTCCCCCTGTACATACATCCTTCAACTTTCGCATTGTATATCTTCTTAACTAGTCGCTTGTCCTTCTTTCCATATGTCCGAACCAAGATATTGTTTTTTAATAATTTATTTACTTAATCATAATATTATATTTATTTTTCATTCATAGCTCTCATTAACTCTACCCCTGTAGTCATAAATTACATATTTTCCAGATCACAGTTTAAAAATACAGAAAAATACAATATTAGTATTTTTTTTACACTCGTATGTGACAACCCTATACCAGGTAAAGATAGAAGCTATGTTTTCGATTTACCTTTTTAATTTTGCCTAAACGTCCATCCATCCATCCATCAGCCTTTCAACGTCTACTGCTGGACACAGGCCTCCCCAAGAGAACGCCACAACGAGCGGTCCCGTCATGGCATGGGGGATAATGCCTAAACGTACTTTATTCGAATTTTACACAAATATAACCAACAATAGTTACTACATCTTATAAATAAATCTCAAAGCTTTGAGTGTATGCTGAATATAATAAGTTAACAGTAAAATTGTTTGTCTTACAACAAAAGTTATATATAATATAATATAAAAATCTTACCATATCCGATCCTGTTTGAGACCCTGACGTTAACTGTATTCCATCCATCCATCAGCCTTTCGACGTCCACTGCTGAACATAGGCCTCCCCAAGAGAACGCCACAACAAGCGGTCGTGTGGGCTCATATGGGGGATTAACTGTATTATATTTTCAAAATGGTGGCCGGTGTCATGGGTTGCCAGATTTATAGCCGATACAACTAGTATATTTTTGTTTTGCAGATGTAAAACACGAACAGATTATTAGCATCTAATTGTATTAGGCAAAGTTAGGTATCATAGGCAATGTTGTGGTAGTTTACGGTACGTAGAGAAGATTTAATTGAAGTAGCAATCGTACTCGAGTGTGTGAAGCTCACTTTAATCCCAACTCCATTAGAATAAATTCAAGTCGAAAGTTGTTAACAAAAGAACTTATTTCCAGAACGCAAACAATTGTTGAAACAGCCGATGCAAGTGTACAATGTGATTATGATTTTCAAACGAATCGAGAGGTGATAACCCTACTGCGACCGCCGAGCGTAGGGATCAAAAGTGAGGTAGGTACATACATGAGCTTGACTTCTGATATAGGCGTGTGAACCTGAGATGTAACCTAAAAATTAGTTTTAGCAAAGGCTAGTATAAAGCTGTAACAAAGCTATGTCTGTATTTTTAAGATATTTTAGAAAAAACGTCTGTGTTAGGCTACTGCTATACTATATGTCGTGTCCACAGAATATTTTTACTCTACGAGGTCGTGTCTGACTACAAAACTACCGTAGAAAATGGCAACTTTGCCTTTGAGGCTTGACTTTGCCCAGTCGTTCTTTTTGGTTAAATGATTACATAGCAATTTTTTTTTTTTGCGTTTGGTGGCAGACGAGCCATGGCCCATCTGATGGTAAATAGTAACCGTCGCTCATGGACTCAACTATACCGAGAGCATTGTCAAGCCGCTGCTCACCATTTCTTGTCACAGACATATGAAATGAAAGCATAAACGGCATATCTCCTGCTACAGCCAAAACGCAACGATGTGCTTCATGGCCGGTCACACAGGAGATGGTGGTACCAAGTACCAACCCGCTGGGGCCTGATACCAAGTGAGTACTCCCCCTTGGTACCCAGCCCTACCACCTGTCATGTAATGGATGATAATTGCTTTCTTCCCTTAGTCGCCTCATACGACACCCGTGTGAAAGAATGGGGTGGTGACACTAGTATTGTTAGACACAACACGGACAAAAAAAAATTTGCCCTTTTAAAGAAATATTGTTTTATCTGTGGTGAATAATTCATTATTTTTTGGACAACACTACGGGACAATTCTTAAATAAATAACCTATAGATGTAGCCATGATACATATGGAAGTGTGAAAGTGAGACGGGCATATACGACATACCTAAGAAAATTGAGGCAAAGTTTCGTATCTTCCTGTCTCATATGACGTGCAGGTTTTTCAACTGGCGAACTTTAAAATAGGTCGACATACAGCTTAATCACCATGACTACCAGCGATGCCATTAAAAGGAAAATTAGGTGCCGTGTTTTGGGGTTGAAAAATGCCGTGTCTCAAACAAATTTATTAAAAAGCAGACTCGCACCTGATTATAATAATAAATAATTATAATAATAATATTTATATATTGTTCCTATAGTTACAATGATTAAGAAGAAGGTTTTCGTACGAAATCTATAAAAAATATGTCAGATAAACAAACTTTATTTGAATTTAACTAAATTCATACAAAACTTAAAACTTACTATAACACACTACACTCAAGAGAAAAGTTTAGGATGTGTGATGGATTTTCTTTTTTAAGCTGTAAGTAAGTATTTTTATAAATATGATTCAGATTGTAAAAGGCAGTGTGCCTTTGCACGCCTTTACGAGTATTTCATACGTTTTATTTATCACAATATCCGATGTGAAATCGCTACAGTACATTTACTAATAACTACGTGATGTTATAGGATTTTGCCGTGTGGAGCCGGCACCAAGAAAAGCTCCACCCCGTCTCTTCCTATGGGAGTCGTAAAAGCCGGCTAAGGTATTACCGGGGGATCGGGCAGCAGCGTTCCCCTGTGTATTAAAAACATCCACTGCAATTGCCAACCCGCCTGCCAAGCGTGGCGATTATGGTAAAACCCCCCTATTTGGGGAGACCTATGTCCAGCAGTGGACGATAAAAGGCTGATGGATGTTATAGGATTTTAGTGTAGAACATAAAAAAAATAAAACCTTTTATAAATAATTACGTTAAAATTTTGTGAGAGTTTATTATGTCTAAACTCTCACATAATTTTGCATTCACAATATTAATTAGGATAATAAGTGATCGATACTAATGTATTAATAATCAATTAGTGATTTTTTGCCACATTTATTTTGCGAATTGTACGTAATAGCCACACTGAAATGTAATAATATTGCTGTCTCATGAATGGCCACGCGATGGCTACATCTATAGGTTTTTTATCTAAGGGACAACTACAACACTACTCTGTGCCACGAATCACGAATGTCACTTTAGTTGCCTGTCAGAACTTCTGCAAACAAGTAGTGTTATTCCGCGGGCAAAAACCAGTACAGAAACTTTACCAAAAAGTAATAGTTGAAGTTACACCAGGTAAATATTTCTTTTGTCGTTTTTACTACATATGAAATTAATAATATAGAATTTATATTTGCCATCTAAAAGCGAGTGTATTTTAAAATATGTGGGTGGGCAAAGTCACTTGTATGTTTTTCGTTGACGGCATTGCCAAACTATTTTTTGCCTGTGTAGGGTTGGCACTAATCATTTTTAATTAATCTATTTTTACTACGTGAACACAAAAGTGTACATTGTGTTTGGCATGAATATTATATGTTTGAGAATAAAAGTTGTTATTACTCTTAGTTACTATTTATTTCTTGGAGAGAATGTTTGTATATATATTATTATTTTGTGTTAATAGCATATATGTATATAATTATATATATTTTACATTACGCGGGTGGCAAACAGGCATACGGTCCACCTGGTAAGCGGTTACGAAGCCTATAGACGCTAGCAACACCAGAGGTATCAGTCGTACGTCGCTAACTCCAAGAAAAGGTATAGGAGGTGGCGACAAAGGATAAGGAGGGGATTTGGCCCTCCGGCACTCTCATTCACCACACGAAACACGACAGTAGAAGTATCAGCCGGCCCATTCGTGCCGGGACAAGCAAGGCTCTATCACTATTTTCTATTTAATACTTTACAATATTTTATT
Organism: Leucoma salicis; assembly: GCA_948253155.1. Taxonomy (NCBI): domain Eukaryota; kingdom Metazoa; phylum Arthropoda; class Insecta; order Lepidoptera; family Erebidae; genus Leucoma; species Leucoma salicis. The sequence continues at coordinate 6,044,620 of OX411812.1, forward strand.
ATTAGTCTTACTTTTAGAATGAACAAAGACCGCAAGTCTTGTTCAACCAAAAGAACGAGGATCAGAAGAAAACTTGGATCCAGAAACTACAAAAATTACTCTATGGAAATGCTGGAAGTCGCTGTTGAATTAGTAAAAAATAAAATTATTTCTAGTAGACAAGCAGAAAAACAATATGGCATACCACGAAGGACTATACTAAATAAGGTAAAAGAAGTACACATGAAATCAGTAGGAGGGCAAAAAAAGCAAAAAAAACACGCTGAAGAAGAAAAACTTGTGAGTGTTCTGGTGCAGTGTTAAGCACTGCACTGATAAACTGTATAAATTTTCATTGATTTCAATAGTATATTTTGTTCCTATACGTAGATTATAGTTGTAATTTTAACCTGATTGATATTGCGACCATATTTGCTCATTGATTAGCGTACAATTTGGAAATATTGTCATTGCAGTTTTTCCACACAATCTGCATAAGCACATTTAAAGCTAAATAGTAGTTTTATTGTTTCTTGTTTGGTACTTATTGTGTTATCATCGGATTGATTATTATATGGATTAAAATATTCAGTATAAAAAGCTTTTTCATTTAGTAAATATTTAAACTTAGCATTTCTTCATTAGTGACTGATCATTGTAGTGAAAAAAAGGTTGTACGAGGTTTTATGACTTTGCCCGGTAAATTTTGAAGGACATCGAATATGTTTATTCCTTTCATAATTTCATGCCATATTACATATACCAACCCCTACCTATTTCTTTATTAAAAAACGTTTCTAAAATATTGATATACATAATATATCTTGTTATACAGGAAATATTACAAGTTGGCAAAGTTGCCAAATGTCCACGATTTTCGGCCCACTCTCAATAATTATTATTTTTCAAACACGGCTATTAAAGTATCTGGGTATATTTTGCAATAATTATCGAGAAGTGACTTAAAGCAAGTTTATGGTCTATCTATATTCTATACGGATTACAAAAACGTCAAGATTTTACAATATAATTCTTTTCTTTTAATTCTGCAAACATATTTTGATTTTAGACTGAGTTATTTAATTACGCATATCAACGTTTTTAGGCCAAAGTTGCCATGTTCTACGGTACCTATTTAACCTCAAAATACATACGCGATTAAGACCCGGAAGATCAATGCCCGGAAGGTAGTATTTGTGTATGATTTTGTAACTTCCCGCTAAGAAAATTGAAAATTTTCAAAAGTTGGGAGGTTAATATTGGTTTTACCCCATTTTTCGAAAATAGAGTTTTCAACGGATGTTGACGTTTTGAGGTCCTAGGAAGCTTCCCCGAATGTTTCCGCGATGATGTCTGGATGTCTGTATGTCTGTGTGTGTGTGTGTGTGTGTGTGTGTGTGTGTGTGTGTGTTGTTTCATCGCGGTTGGCGTCATTCGAAAGGACTTGACCAAACTTAGATTTTGAATACAAGTAGGACCGATTCGCACCGGTAGACCTTGAGAAATCTTAAAAGAATTACAAAAAAAATGTTTTCAAATGTGTTTTTTTTGGAATAACTTTTAAACGGTTTTACCGATCGATTCCAAAAACTAATCAACTCTTAACATCAAAAAAACACGTCTCCGTCAGTCCGGTCAAAATTAGTTGATTCGTCCGTGAGATATCGTTGTCGACAAAGATGGAAAAAAAAAGTTTTTTTAGAATTTCTATGAAATTTTCAGTCTGACCAGTTCGAGCTTTAAGATTCGTCAAAGAGCTCAAAAAGCTGCGTTGAAAATCGGTTCATTCATTCAAAAGTTATTGCGATTTGAAAATTCAACGAATACTGTTTTATTAAATCTCTATCAGACTTTTGAGCTCGAAGAGCTCAAAAGCATAATACAGTTATCTCTTTGAGCTCAGAGTGCTCAAAATGACATGAAACTTATACTTTTGAGCTCAAAGAGCTCAAAAACGTAATAAGTGCAATTTTGAGCGCTTAAGTATTAAATTAGCGGGAAGTTGCAGTTGCAGGTCCAGATTTTTTTATAATGCGGTACAACGGGCGGCCTTATTAGGTATTAACAATAATTACCAGGCAACCTTTTAATGGACACGATTTAGAGAGAGTGCTATTTGTGGGTGTATTTTCGTTTACGATATCTAAGTTGATAATTCCACTAAGCTTTTTCTTTATACTACGCGGGTGGCAAAGAAGCATACGGCCATCCTGGTGGTAAGCGGGTTACCGTAGCCTATAGACGCTAGCAACAACACTTGCGCGTCGCTAAGTTCAAGGTAGGATAAAGAGGGGGTTTTGGCCTCCGGCACTCTCACTCATACCAAAAACACAACTATAGGATTACCCACCATTGTTTCATGCTAATCTTCTGTAAGAGGGTGGTTCTACCCAGAGCAGTGGGCAATATACTTCATTATAGAACATATAATAACGAAAGCTTTTTGTTACAGGTACAAGAAGAAACTGCGATAGATAATTCTGAGCTAATAACCGAAGAATTATGCTTAGAAATAAAAGAGGAAGCATTAGATCCAAGTGCAGACCCTCTGCTAAACTTACAATCTATAGAAACATCACATAATAACTCTGACAACTGTCCGATTACTTCGGCGATATCCAGTGACTTATACGACTATCCGACTACATTGGCGTTGTCAACATCGTCCCAATCAGCTACTGAAACGAAAAACCAAACTAGAAAAAGAGTGTATACTGAAGATAATGCTGATTATTCCAATGTTTTAGAACGTTTAGAGAATTCTGTATCTAATCTAGCTGAGAAGCTGGTGCAGAATCGAACTCTAGAAAACAATGGAGAGGATGAGTTCCACATGTTTGCTATGAGCATGGCCGCACAATTAAGGCAATTGCCACTGCATTTAGCAGTTACCGCACAGAGCAAAATACAAAACATTTTGTCTGAGACTAGATTATCGACGTTAGTTACGAACACAATGTCTTCCATCGACGTGAAATCTGAATATATTTCTGACTGATCAAAAGTAATCAAAATTAAGTGATTTCATTCATGTACGAGTAAGTTGGTGCCTCAGACTAACAAAAAAAAAAATAAAGATACCGCATTGTCAACTAAAAAGTGAAGCCATTTTTTTTTAAAGATGTGTTTAGTGTTGTCACCAGAAAGAAAAATCCCTATAATTTGGGTAATTTTTTTTAAGAGTTACATGTTTAAAACATAAGGGAATACTAAAAGTATAAATTAAATATACAGCAAATCATATAGGGAACATTGGCGCTGACGACTTATTCATGTGGGTACCTAACGCACATACGAAATCGTCAAGACATTTGGGTAATTTTCAAATCATACTCTGGTAGCAGTCGTGGTTTATGTCACTTCGTTTTGGCATGGTTATGGTTTCACTGGATTGTTTGTATGTTTGTAATGATGAGTCTATTTATTTTTTGGTCTGAGGCATAGCGTATCATTTTACGAGCTTTTTTATATGATCAGTATGATCACTTACTGATCACACACAATCTTAGGCGGCCCTCCATCGTTGGATTTAAAACTAACATTGTTAACAATCGATATATCTAATGATATGTACGAGTAGGAGTTACAAATAGGTAATATGTTTGCCTAGGTACTTATTAGTTATGTACAAATTCTACATTACCTACTTAAACTGTCAAAGTGAAATATATTTTTTTTTTAATTTTCTTTTTATAACGTCAGTGTTATTATAATAATTAGTGGATAGTGTTTTTAAGTGTTTTAGTGCATAAAATGGTTATTATACTTGACAATAAACATGGATTTTTCAACAATGGGTAAGTAGTTTTTTTTAATGATTTTTTTCATAAAAAGTGTCCACTCGTTTTGGCGCGTGGCCTCGCGCGGCCTCGCGTGGCCTTGGGCACTGTATCGCTTGGCACGCGTAAGACTCCCGGGAGTCTAACGCGTTTTAATCGGTTAGTGCAGTTTTTTAATAATATCTACGTAATAGGCTCGCCCCCTATCACGTGGTAATTAAACATGGCTGGCGAACCATTGGTATGTAATACACCTCTGCCTACACCTTAGGGGAATACAGGTTATACAGGCGCCCACTGAAGGAATGTAATATGGTTCCGGTGGCCAATAAAGGCGGAGAGATGGCACACGGCGGGTTTCTTTAGTGGGTAAGGCCCCACACTACCCTATTCGTTGCCCCGAACGACGGAGTGTGCGGTTAGGAACATTTTTTCCCGTATTAAGAAAAAAGGGAATACAAGCGTGATGCTATGTTTTATTTTTCATAATTACTTCCGTGCCCCTTTCTTTGAATTAAAAATTAAGTATAACTGTTATACACAGTAAGCATAACCGAGTTAGGTTTATTATATACATATACATATGTATCTATTAATTAGTCTTTTGACGACCTTTGCTGGACCAAGAGGGCTCGTCAATTATGTCGCGGCCTTGCTAATCAAGGCTGCGACATCCGCAGAGGGCCATAGCAGTCTTGCAGCTGGCGGGCGACCCGCCTTGGTCTCTCCAGGCCGAGGCGCTGGCAGAGGCCTACTAGTTCTGTGCTGCAGCGCGGGCCAGCGTCAAGGAATTCTCCGTAAGAAATGGCGCAGAGTTCCGAAGCCGCCCGAAGGGCGATGATTCAGTGGTGGAGAGAAGAGCTGGAGTCCCCCAGAGCGGAGCGGGGGACTGTAGAGGCGGTTGTGGCGAACCCCTATCGCTGGTTGTTGCTACCTCAGGTACGACGCTCCGTGTGCGGAAGCGTTTCTCAGTAGACGGTATCCGAAAGGGAGCCGCCGGTGGACCACTGAAGTATTGTACCTAACACAGTTCAGCCCCTCAGCCAGAACTATAATGTGCGATAAGAATGCGATAAGAAACTCCGTTCCAAAAAGGCCTTATCATCGTAAAGATAGTTATTTCAACTTCATCACTAGTTTCATATGATTATCTACATTATTTAGTGTGTAAACTATACTTACCTACTTTTAATCATATTATGTTAAGTAGTAAGTAGGTACCTACCTACTTAGAATAATTACACCTACTTACTAATAACAATATTTCATTTAAGTAAATAATCGTTGTTGATATGTTTCTATCGGCTGTATCAGCTACAATTGCTCTAACACGTAATTTCGTAGTTTAGCAATAAGATTTATGATTTATTTACTACACGCCGAAATGGCTGTACACGTTTAAATCACTTCAGTGGTGATAAGTAGTCTGTATGTCTGTAGGTTAAAACATAAACTAAGAATGGGAGGGTTTCGTTTAGATCATATTCATTAAATGTAAAACGTTACTAAATTACCGACAAACACTTCAAAACACTGAGCATGTTACTAAAAACTGACATGATTTCCTAATTTATTTTTCACATAGAGTTAACACAAAGTTTATCACAAAACTTTTAATTCGGCCTATTGCATAGTGTAGGATAGGTATTATCTTGGAATAGTCAGAATACAATTTCAACGAAACCCTACAAAAAGAACAAAGTATTCGCCTTTTCGTAAAAAATCCCACCATAAATAGCGGTCAGTAATGTTAAATAGTACCTATGAATAAAATAATAAAACAATAGTTCGTATTCGTCTGCTGGCGGCTAGCATCCGTTAGCCAAATTCATATCGTTGCCGTTGGCGATATGAATTTAAAGCTTAACGGACATGGATCTGAGGCCAAAGACACTTGCAGATGACGTACCTACTCGGAAATCTATCATATCGCTAATTTTAGTATGCGGTTCATTGTTTTTATTGGTTTCTACTATATATTTTTTCATGCGGCAGACGGTTATTTTGGCGGGAATACGTTAGTGTCTGTTTTGAATAATTAGAAACCAGTTTATTATTTAATTGAGAACATTTATGTATAATACCTATATATTTTTTTCATATTTCCTTACAAAGACGATGAAAATAAACTTTGTTTACTGTTATCATTTTGTTTTTGACGTGATAACGTCTTATAAATCGATGAACGCTGGCTGCACGCACGAAAAACTCTCACGTTCCGAAAAATGTATGGCGACCGATGCATTGTTTGTGAAACTCTCAGAAAACATATAGGACGCTATCACGTAAAATAATTATCGTCCCTAAATCGCCTTTACTGACAACCATATAAGTACTTCGATTTTAAGAAAAAAAATATAATAAAATTTTATACAAATATAAGTACAAGTCTCAGACCAACTAAAAATACAATAAAAGTAAGAAGTAGAATCTCGTACCTGTGTTCGTTTGTTGAAGCCAACATTCTTTAGACTCATGGACGATCATTTACTTAAGAATCATGAAACGATGCTACAAACTAAATTTAGTAGATTTCACGACAAGCATATCGTTCAAAGAGTTCTTTTAGTGCATTCCGGTGCATCACTTTTGGCGTGGGATTAGGGTTAAGGTCAATAAGACAGGTTGTCAATAGCTCCTGATAAAACTACACAATGAATACAGATGTGGTAGTGATAGAACTTGAATTGCCGTGTGGGGTTGGCTTTAGAATTTTCCCACCCCTCTCCACCCATGGGAGTCATAAGAGCCGACTGAGGGAATACCGAGGGAGTGGGTAGCAGAACTTCTTCGAGTATTAACAACATCCACTGCGATCGCCAACCCGCCTGCCACGCGTGGCGATTACGGCACTATTCCCTATTCTTGGGGAGGTCTATGTCCAGCAGTGGACTTTAAAAGGCTGATGGATGGATGGAGTGATAGAACTTTGCTTCTCCCAGCATGAATGGGCCAGCTCGACCAGAGAAGTCTCACCCTTTCACAGAAGATCAGCGTGAAACAACGGTAATAAACGCTACAGGTTGTTTTTCATATGGTGAGTTCCTCATCCTCTCATTATAATCCATCCTCTTCAGATCCCTAGTCCTTTACTGGGGGTTGCCGACGGGAGAATAATGTCTTTGGTGTTGCTAGCGTTTACGGCAACCGCTTACGATCAAGGTCGTATACTTGTTTACCACTCATAAAGTATAAAAAAGATGATGTAAATAGTAAAGGTATTAACCATCGTATATGTGAGTTTGAATCCCAGATACCATTATTTGTTTGATCAAAATATTAATTATTCTAGCCCTGGGCATACTTACCTACTTTATTGATAGTTAGTCCATGTTTTGTATGCCTGCAACACACAGAGACATTAATTAGACTCGGGAGCGAAGTGTATTGACGCGGTGCCAGTCTTTTTATTAATAAACTAGTGGCTCACATGGTAAGTATTAACCACCATGTAAACCATGGACGAACTAGTGCCTGCCGTGGAGATGACTAACTAACTTATCATCACGCCATTTCCTTGCGGGGTAGGCAGAGTGAACAGAGGCAGAGGTAGGCAGAGATAGAGCTCTCTTTAAGGCTTGTTTAAAGAATACTCTCAGCGAAATTGGCAGCAGATAGCTGGTTCATTTCGTTTTATTGATTTTATTGTTGTATTGCTTATCTGTTTATACTACACTAGCTTCTGCCCACGACTTCATCCGCGTGGAAGCTCTCAAAACGAAAAAAAAAAACCCCGATTTTGAAACATTCTTCATTAGTGCTCCGCTCCTATTGGTCTTAGCGTGATAATATATAGCCTTCCTAGATAAATGGGCTATCTAACACTGAAATAATTTTTCGAATCGGACCCTACTGGTCCGATTCCTGAGATTAGCGCGTTCACACAAACTCTTCAGCTTTATATATTAGTATAGAATAGAAGTATAGATATTTTTAAAGATTTAAGTAGTTGTAGAGGTCGGTTGACCCGTGAGGTGGTTACTGCATAAAGATTAAAGCTACCTACTACACTGAATAGATATTAATTAGCTACATGTGGATGAGAACATTCATTGTTAGAAATTCTGCCAAATATGAATAAATTATAATAGATAGTCGGTCAACGATCCAAAGCAAAAATGAGCTATAATACCGTATCTAATTTTAGCAGATTATTCGAACTCATTAAGGAGGTTTTAGCTATTTCACTCAGAAATCGAGGTAATTAGAAATGTGTCTAGGTCTAATATCTTACTTAAAAGCCTACATGCGTGTCTCTAAGTGAGCTCGTTTAATATCAATAAGACCGAGATGTATCGTTTAAATGTTATTGAACTTTAAAATCTAACTACTATTATAAATTTGAAAGTTTGTATGGATGTTTGCAACTTTGATAATGCAATATAGCCAATAAACATCATTTTTTAAAGACAACGCCATGCACAAAGGAATAATCCTTGTATTGCGGATGCATGCAAAATGGACACAAAGTCCTACACCCAAAACTCGGAACAATCATTTGTGGATCACACAAAGAGTTGTCCTGTGTTGGAATGAAATCCACAACACTCGGGCGGGAGTCTGGTATCTAAACCACTTATGGTCACATTTGAGCTTAATTTGAAAAGTACGCTGGTCTCTGCGGCGGTCTGATGGTGAAATTGAAAGGTCGCCCAGAAACTCTACAAAACGGCTCTACATAATTACGGTCTATCTATGGAGTACGGACTCGTTGGATTTGTTTAATAAGTAGGTACTTACCTACTCTGTTGTTAGATGATATTTAGAGTTCGGGAGTTTTGGCGGGAACACGAAGAAGATCATGTCGTCGCTCTGCATTATTTTCCTAAACTTGTGTTATTTCAAGTATTAATGTGTAAAAGTGGTGGCCTTTTGCTTATTAACTATTTGTGTATGTGCATAAGTGTTGGCAAGTGATGTGATGCGACATAACGGGTTTTTTCCTGTTGTCTCCAAAACTCCATAGAAACTTCAGTAAGATCGCCATCGTCTTACTGGAGTGGGACTTTGACTTGACTGACTTATTTTATATGACTGACTTCGACTATGACTTGTTTTATGAACTAAACTTACGTGTGATGAGAGAATAACGATGTTTATAAGTTACTGTTAGGCTGACGGTTCTTCCAATGCCTTAAAAAACAAAAACAAAAAGGTAAATAACAAAAGTTTTTTTGAACATAAGAACTTGTTATTCAAAAACTATTTTTGGGTTTTCTTTATCAATTATACTGGTAGGTACTTTGCCCCTTTATCTTTTTGAAATAAAAGACTCAATTTGCAGTTCACACAGGTAATGTCGCAGGCAAAAGCTAATAGTGTAATAATTTTAGTAGGTAGCTAAGTATACTTACCCACTGACAGTGAAATTTCTTAATTTTATATTAAGTATAATGTTCTGCTTCGTTGGTCTAGTATGTATCTTTTAATTGCGTGATCTCCGTGCCCAATTCCACATTGTATTGGGTTTTACATCAGTCAATATGAGGGTGTATGCTTATTCCAGCATGAATGGGCTGCTCGATCGGGGAAGTACCACCCTCTCACAAAAGATCAGCGTGAACCAACAGTAGTGGTAGGTACCTACAGTTGTTTCGTATGGTGAGTGAGAGCGCTGAAGGCCAGAACCCCCTCCCTATCGTCTCCTCGTTATCCTTCCTATCCTCTCCTTAATATACGTCCAATTCACCTATTATCCCTTTCCTTGGAGATGGCGACGCGCGAGTGATACCTCTGGTGTTGCTAGGGTCTATAGGCTACGGTAACTGCATACCATAAGGTGGGTATAAATAATAAATAAATAAATATTCACGGACATTTTCACACAACGTCCTCTGGTCTCAAACTAAGCTTAAACGCTTGTGCTATGGCTATCAGACTACGGCATATAATGCATGTATTGTTTTGTTTTTGGAAATACATATAATAAATCTAAAACACCCAGACGCAGAACAAGTATCTGTGTTCATCACACAAATTATTGTCCTGAGTGGGAATCGAACCCAAGACCTCGTGCACGGAAGTCGGTTACACTACCGACTACGCCACGAGGCCAGTTTTGATGTATTATAAAATAAAACAAAAAAGTCCAACAAAGTACGGAGTATGTACAGCGGTAGGTAGCGGTTCACGCTGATCTTCTGTCACAGGGTACTTCCGTGATTGGGCTGACCTATTCCTACTGGGATAAGCAAAGCTGTACCACTAAGGAGCCTAGATTTTGTACCGAGATATCCGCTGGTAACTCTTGAGATAAATAATAATAAATATACTGATATCCTCGCTCGTGAGAACTAAATTAAATTACCGCTTATATACTCAAACTTTACCGTGTGGGGCCGGCTTTAGAATTGTCCCACCCCTCTCACCCCATGGGAGTCGTAAGAGCCGACTGAGGGAATACCGTGGGAGTGGGCAGCAGCACTCCTTCGAGTATTAACAACATCCACTGCTATCGCCAACCCGCCTGCCAAGCGTGGCGATTCCGGCACTATCCCCCATTTCTTGGGGAGGCCTATGTCCAGCAGTGGACGTTGAAAGGCTGATGGATGGATGGATGGATACTCAAACTTGACGAATGTATCTATCATATAACCTCCATTTAATATATACCACAGCTTGATAGAAAGGTTGATATTATGTCCCATCTAGGGCAGTCTACCTTACTGTAAAATACCCATCTACAAGGGCGTTGATATGGTGTGCTGATACAGGTACATTCTCTATTCTGTCACCCTCGTAATCTAACACGTCCGTAAAGAAATCAAGATGCAAAAATGATGGCACGATGACGTGCTGCCTGAGGCACGAAGATGTTACACCTCTAAACGAGGCTTCTAGACAGTTCAAGAATTCAAGATGCTATTATGACAGGGCTCGTCAACAACTTATCGGCTTAAGTGCACCTTCAAAGTCGAGGACTTGCCTATAGTGTGTAGATAATATATTGATAACTGCCTCTGTGGGGCAGTGGTAGTGGGAGCGACTGCTGATCATGAGGTGTCGGATTCGATCCCCGGGTCGGGCAGTGTTATTGTTCTTTTTCGTAATAATAAAAATTCTCAGTAGCAGCCCCTAGTTTGGAAATGTGCCCGGTAGACGGCAATAGGCTGGCCCCTATGACGTGGGACTTAAACATAGCTGGCGAATCGTGAGTGTTTAATACACCTCTGCCTACCCCTTCGGGAAGTATAGGCGTGATGCTATGTTTATATTTAAACAAAATCAGCTCTAGATGATGATCAATGATGTACCATCCAGCAGCCTTTTGACGTCTACTACTAGATTGTCCTAATCAACGAACGGTGCTGTGCTGACTGCATCCAACGGCTCCTGCGTTGGTCCATCTGATTAGATGCCATACGAATATGTACAAACAGCTAACGAAATGTTTATGTTAGATTTTCCTTTGCAGGATAATTTATAACAATAAATAGAACATAACTTTAAAAGGACAGGCCATCAGTGTTTACAACGTGACCTTATTTAGAACACAATTTATTCGACTTCATAACTTATGATCCATGGCAGATTTTTATCAAAAACATGTACGACGACTAGCATATTTAATTTTGCACGTTCATACAACTCTGTTTACCTTGACACAGATGAGTTGAACACATGTTTCCTGTTTCCAACCTGTATAGATAAAGGAAATTAAATGCACCTGGCGCTTAGTATTATCGTATTTTGGGGGACTCGCGTTTCGTCTTTACTGACAATTGCTATGCAATATTTTAGTTTAGATACTTTATTAAAATTAATGTATATATTAACTAGCCTTTGCCCGCAGCTCCGCCGCAGCCAAAAGCTAGATTTTAGGTTATATCTCAGGTTCCCGATATCAGTAGCGGGATAAAATGTATAACAGCTTTTGTAAGACAAAAAGTTGCAGCAAAATCCGTTCATTAGTTTTTGCGTGACGCGCGAACGAACAAACAGACAAACTAAAAATCTAAAAAAATCGTTTTGTGTTTAGACACGTCTACATACAGCCTAATACAGTTTTTTCTCAAATATTTTAAATGTAAAAACACGTATCTCTCTTATAGCTTTATAATAGTATAGATTAGATATATTAGCACTTATGATACACAGACTAAGCATTAGGACATTACAACTGCTGAAAAGATTGTCAGAATGATGTCAAGGGAAATAAAATAGGTATATTATTACCCTTATTTTGTTAGAGCGGGAAAAAATGTACCTAACCACCACCCCGTCGTTTGGGGCAACAGGAGCCCTCACCCACTAAATAAACAAACCGTGTGTTGTCTCTTCGCCTGTATTGATGGAACTGGAAGACATTACTTCAGTGGTCTAGGTATCTATATTATTTTCTAGCCTTTGTCCGCAGTTCTGCCGCAGGCAGCATTTATGATTTCAAAATTTTCATAGACAATCTTTCAGACACACAGTTTTCCTCGTGATATATCCCTATACTCTTTAAAATAACAGTAGCATAATAATTAACTTTAATTCATTTGTTAAAAGAATAACAAAACCAAAAAGATAGGTAGCTGTGTATACTCTGCAGTCTAACACAGCCGTTGTTAAAGCCGGGCGGGGCCATGTGCTCCATATTGAGCTAACGCTAACTTAACATAGGCTATAGAAATTCCATTATGGAGTATGCTGCCTGCATATGGTCTCAAACACCAAGGTTTTATGCTCGTATCGCCCAAAAATGGCGCGCAGTAGTCGTCGGCGCAAGCGCGCTTACTAGACCTTTTAAGGTTTCCTAGTAACCTTATATTCTTGAAGCATTGAAGGCAATCGTCGTACGACGGAAATGCACGATAGTAGGTACTCTTAATAGCGAATTAAGTATATATGTATTTTAAAAGGTGTATTATAAACAACTATATTATACCGACTTAGACCGCATGGGCTTTGGAATATATGTACCTAAACTAATAGATTAAATGAAGATTCTTAATTCTAAATCCTGTTTTTAAAATAACAAGCAACCGTCCGTTTGGCGACGGACTAAGAATACAAGTGTCTCCACCCTATTCTTTCCCAGGGGTGTATTGTCAAGCCGCTGCTCACCATTTCATTTCACAGATAATATTAAATGAAAAAATGCAATGAACGGCTGTCTCCTGCTACAACAGATGACAAAACACACAGATGTGCTTCATGGTTGGTTCTACGGGAGATGGTGGTAGAAACCTGTTCGGGCCCGATAGCATGTTGAAGTGGTACTACTCTCACTTGGTACCCAGCCCTACTACTAGTATGCAGTGGGTGGTAATTGCTTACTTTCCTTTGCCGCCTCGTATGACACCCGTGGGAAAGAATGGGGTGGTGACACTTGTATTCTTAGTCCGTCTACACACGGACTATCTTTGCAAAAATTGCTGTTCCACAGGAACCATTCATTTTTCCAGGATAAAAAGCAGCCTGTATCCTTTTCTGGGTTGCAGACTATATGCATGCAAAATTTCATGATGATTGATAGAGTAGTTATGGCGTGAATGCGTAAGAAACAAACAAACTCACATTTGTAATATTAGTTGGTAAGTATACAGAGTGGATGTTTTCTATAGCTATTTTTACATAGAGTATACAGTTGAATGTACCACAGAGTATTGTACGCCTCATAAGCGAAGCGTTGAGGTGGGTATTACTCTCGCTTCACACAGAACAACTGATTTTTCAAACTTAAAATGTCTCTATTTATCATATATTGCACTTTTAAAATAATATATACAAACACATATCAAGAAAAAACACTATTTTTAACACTCATGATATTTTTGATGCCATTTTGGTTATTTAAACTAGTTAAAAAACTGTTTAAAAAAGTTCTGTCTTGGACGTCCGTGTGTTGTAGGTATGTTCGGATAAAAAAAACATAGCATCACGCCTGTATTCCCCGAAGGGGTAGGCAGACTACTGAGAATTTTTCTTTTTAGGAAAAAGCTCAATAACTACCCGACCCGGGGATCGAACCCGAGACTTCATGATTAGCAGTCGCATACACTACCGCTACACCACCGAGGCAGTTATGTGATTTAGTGAAAACTACTTAGTAAGACCAATACATTATTAGTTAATTATCAAATAAACAATTTTATTGTGATAAATGAAGATTTTTTGATTTTGATGAACTTTTTTTATTGATTGCTCAGAATTGCTCTTGATTAGATTTAAAATCTGGTATACGCGTGCGAAGTTGCGGGCAAACGCTAGTAATATATATTTATAGCTCTGTATACCGACGTCATTTTATTACATTTCCTGTTGTATTTTGTTTTGATAGATGGTTATTTGAGGTCATTTAATTCGCTATAATAATACTTTTATCATTCCTGTTGTTGTGCATAGAGGTCAATAGTCGTTCTTTATACTAAAACAGGTCATGCACAAATATAATAACATATAATAACTTAATAAGCTTTCGGCTAAACTGTAAATTGACTGACTGTAGGTTCTAGCGACATAGGGGAGGTCTGCCCTGGGTGCAGATTCAGGACGTAAGAATATATACATATTTTTGTTATACTAACTATAAATTTGTAAAATATATAGGTAGTACGGATGGGCTGAAATTCGTTTTACATACGGTTTGGTTGAACTGAATTTGGGTTCTGAATCTATCCATTTTAAGTATCAAGGTATCAAGGTTACCTACGTTCGTTCAATAAATCGATTTAAACAAGTTTGTATGTAGGTAGGTAATATGTATGATTATGATAAATGATCACGCGACGTGGCGTATGGCGGCACAGTTATGTACGCTCACACAAGGCCAAGGCAAACGGGCGGATCAAGTTCATTGCTATTTATGTGCATCTTGTGCACCTTGGAAACACTTGTGGGGCCATTCATATTATCAAACCGCTAAGTTAAAAGTATGAAATCGACATCAGAACTATTGAAAATTTATAGAATTATAATACGCAATATATTCACAAACACTATAAACCTTATATCCAAGAACACGAGTATTATATCATTATTTTTGCTCTAGATCTGATAAAGATGAGTATTGGGATGAAAATAGGACCGGAACCGGAGATAGGTTAGGTAGGTACTCGTCTTTTATTTTTATTTTTTGATGGAAAAAAATATTATCACTTCGAAAACTTTATACCTATCAGTAATCATATTTATATATGGAAACGTGCACGTGCGCTCATACACAAAGTACACAAGGAGCGCAGTTTCTACACAATAACCTTCGATCAAATTTGATGATCGAAGCACATAACATATCTTTTTATTTAGGCCTCGTAACAGCATGTTAATGACTGCCAGGATATTAATTGGCAGCAGACACCCACTAATATGCTTTCCGAAGAACGAAGGTTAGGTGTTCAATAGCCTGACACTTTTTGGTAATCTACCTATCTGATGCCGAGCAAAAATTGCTTAATCTTGCCGAATATTTCCATTGCATACCAATCCATATACATACAAACTTATATAGTCTTATCTTTACTATTATAAAGGTGTAACAGAGCTGTGTCTGTACATTTAAGATATTTGAGAAAAAAATATTGAATTAGGCTATATAGACGTGTCCAAACACAAAACTATTTTTTTAGATTTTTGTCTGTTTATCTGTTTGTTTGTTCGCGCATCACGCAAAAACTACTGAACGGATTTTGATGCATCTTTTTTATTTGGTAGCTCTTGATAAGACTTAAGCATTGGTATACATTTTATACCGCTATTATATCGGAAACCTGAGATATAATCTAAAAACTAGGACCCGCGGCTTCGCCGCAGCCAAAGGCCAGCATACATGTATTATATATAATCATATGATAACAAAAATATGGCATTGACTTTATACCCATTATGTCGCATAGTAACAGTGAGGGCAATTTAGTTTGAAAACAAATATAAATCATCTTTATCCGACGTAAGAGAGATTACGATGTACTTATAAACATATGATGCTGTGTTTATGATGGCGTTTAACGTCACACGCTTTTTGTTATCATGTACGCTTCAGTAAAATATCACTTAATAAAGTGAAAATGTGAAATCGAAAATAACAATCACGAACAGGATTCGACCTGCATCTCCTGGATATCATCCAGATGCTTTGCCAATTCAGCCATCGTGACAATTGCTCAGGACTGCTTATTAATAATGACGCAAACCTATAAATAGCCATCGTGACAATTGCTCAGGAACTGAGTGGAAGGGACACTAACGGCCCGAGCAGAGGTCCTTACCCCACAGGGGGTGCCCTCGGGTAGCGTTGTTTAAATGTTGGGTTGGAGTTGAGAGCCCTCTGCGCTCACTAATTGTCCGGGTAAGGTTGTCATAGCCATCTGAGACTAACAACCAACGTCACACAAAAAAAAATGCTCAGGGGGGTTAAGCAGAATCTCATATCTCACATGTCGATCGTATAGTGATCCCTGTGATTGGTTGGGAGATCACCGTGATTGGCCAACGGATTATTGCGACATCTCGCGTCGTTTTCTGTACCAATCACAAGCGAGTCGATACGATGTCGATTGTGAGATATGAGATTCCAGCTAACCCCCCTGGCCTTCTAATTTCGATAACACATTCATACTTAACGTCTTGGGTGGCGCCTGCATCTCGACGGTATCCAGGAGATGCAGGTTCATCACCTAACCCAAAAATTGGGCGTGCCTTAAAAGTAGCATAAGTGGTCGCGTGGGGTGTGTAGCACCCCACAACTAGTTTATTAAAATAAAATACGAAATCATTGCAAAACTAGAATTTAATTAATGAAAATATTCGAATTGCATATTAGTCAAAATTTAAATTTCTTTTTTATATAATTCATATTTTTGAACAATAAGGAATAAATTTTATAAATACTAGTTTGTATTCGTTCTAGTTAACGTAAAATGTTACAATTTTGGCAGACTACGATCATATGATCATTACACACGTGATTATGATAAGTACTTAGAGCATTCAGTTTTAAAGATATCTAAAACAAATGTGAATGGTGATTGGGTGTCACTATTGGGTGAATGCGATAGCTTAGCAGCTTAGAGCACTTCCCCGGATTGGATGGAATGCAGGTTTGGATCCTGCTGGCAGTAAAGCTCTCTTTTTTTACTTTCATAAATAATTTATCCATGCAGTCTTTGTTTTAGACCATAAGTAACAAAGTTAACCATTACTCACCTACCCGGAATTTACTCTACTCAAACAGTCACCTGGGATGTCGTGCACCCCAAACATGCTCTGCAAGCCTAACCGTTCACGATCTAACACCGTTCGCGACTAATTTGTAAACGTCAAATGTCCTTACGAAGCTACCTAGAAGACCAGTGCGCTAAATTAAAATTTTAAGAAGTTATTAGCCTGGAAACTCTTTGGTGTTTATGACACCTCACGCGCCCAATTAAGGCTTAATGTTATAATGTTGACATAATTATAAAGAGCTGATTTCCATCCAAGGAATTATCTTTCATTTCATATCTGTGAAATGAAATGGTGGGCAGCGGCTTGACAATACTTTGGGCATAGTTGAGTCCATGAGCGACGATTGTTTACCATCAGGGGACCGTGACTCGTCTGCCACCAACCGCAAAAAAAAGCCTTTCTTTCTTTTCATCACAACTCTTCCCAAGGAAAGGCATAGAATACAACAGTAAGGGGTATTTCACGCTGATCTTCTGAGAGAAGGTGGTACGTAACGTAATGTTCATTATTATGTAAGTACTTGTTTTCGAGGAAATCCCTGAAACGCATTATTTACAGAAGTAAGTACCTACTGCTTAATTTTAATAACACGCGCCTGGTAATTCTTAGTATTTGTCGACCACGATTTGAATTCGGGTTACTGTTCTAGAACAATTTATTATTTATAATAATTATTTACTGTAACCATAATGTTAGTTAGGAAATATTGATATCTTTTTCCTTTGCTATATTTTTCCTTCTAAAACATGAAGCATAATGTTACCGTGTATAAAAATAAACCATAAAACACTCAGTTATTGTGCTAACACGAGTAAGTCCTGTCGTGAAGGAATAGCTGGAGAGACGATATGGCATCATCTTTTACTAAATAACGTAGATGCTCTCTGAGCTGGTTGATTCGCCCAGTGTTGCATAAGCCGAAACAAGTCTCCCGCAGTCTCCTTTTAAGGCGGGAAAATAAGTACATAAACACATACCCCGTCGTTTCGGGCAACGAACATGGTAAGTGTGCACTAAATAAACGCACCTATATTGGCGGGCCACTGGAACTATGTGACATTACTTCAGTGGAAGTCTCACCTAGTCTAACAATAGGGCGTTGCATAGTCTGATGAGTCTTCAGCAAGGAGATTATTTGAATTAATGTAATTAATATTCGTAGGTATTATTCTTATCACCAATTAATACATTTTATGATCACAGATGGTTCCATTTTCCAATTCTTTGGCATCATAACATTTGAAAAAATACGAAGTCATGCGTAGAGCGTATAGGTACCTCGCCCCTGGCCACAGGAAGTCTGAAGGAACGCCGCGGGGTCTTAGCAGGTAAACCGACGGCCTCTTTGCGTAAGGTACGCTTAAATTGTAAACAGGTACCAAAGACATGCCTAGTTTGATGAATTCAATATAAATGTTCAGAAAACAATGTGTATTTCCATTCAATTCAATTCTATTCGACTTTAGTCGAAGATTCTTAGTGAATGACGTAAGCCGTCAATTTATGTAAGTAGGTACCTACACGTCAAAATATAAAATTCTTCATAGTCGCATCCGCACAGCTGTGACATCACCACACTGTCTGCTGATAACGTGTTTTCGAAATTACTTACTACACGCATGCCTATCGTTACTATAATAGAAGTAACGAACTTTGTCCGCGGCTCTGCAGCATCCAAAGCCTGGTTTCTAAACTGAATCTCAGGTTCCCGATATAGTAGCGGGATAAAATGTATACCAGTTGTTAAGTCTAATAAAAAACTATCAAATAACAAAAGTTGCAATAGATCAACAGACAAAATATGAATACATATTTATTTTAAAATATCTAAAAACTATATAAGTAGGTATATATGTACCTATATCCTAATAAAGTAATTTTTCCTCAAATATTTTAAATGTCCACACAGCTTCGTTTCAGCTTTATAATATTTAGGATATTTTTTTAATCAGCTCAATTTATCACTGACAATTATATTCTAGGCGTTATGTAGGTTTTACTCACAGACACCATTATCGAAAAAATGTAGGTCAACTATTTTACAATAAAATATTGTTTCTCTATAAATTATAAGCCCGTCTACACAAGTAAAGTGTGTTAACGTTATATATCTAATGGTTAGGGAGCTGAGTGCCACTTTGGTATATGATTTGTTCGTCTTTCATATTAATAGGGATGAAAGTTTATGCCAATACAAACCGATTTGGTCCTGTAAATGAAAGTCGTATGTCCCTGCGTTTACAAGATACAGCGCTTCAAAAATGTAAAAAAAAAGTGATACTAAATCATTTGTTCGCGTCTGCCTCTTGGACTGATGGTCAAAATCATCCTTAAAACTATAAACATCGAAGAGGCAGATTTGCAGGGCTTTGTTTTATCACGGGACGTAAGTGCAAAAATGTAAAAAAAAAAGCTATACTAAATCATTTGTTCGTCATTCTCGTTGCGTCCATTCGATTCATTAGGACTCCCAGAATAGGAAAAAAAAATTGGCAGACGTCTAGGTCGCTGATTTTTTTATGTACGATTTTTTAAATTAAACACAAAGTGAAAAATGTGAAATCGAAAATAACAGTCAGGAGCAGGATTTGAACCTGCATCTTCTGGATACCGTCCAGATGCTTTACCAATTCAGCAATCCTGACAATTGCTCCTGATTGCTAATTTCGATAACACATCATACTTAACGTCTTTGGGTGACGCCTGCGCCATCTGTCGGAAGTAATTTCATACATTACACCGACCAGGTAAACTTAATTTTACAATTAAGATTTTACCTAATAATGACGCAAACCCTTCAAATATTTAGATATTTTTATATATATTTTGAGCATTTGACATGCTTAGCACTATACATTAAACACAAAGTGAAAAATGTGAAATCGAAAATAACAGTCAGGAGCAGGATTTGAACCTGCATCTTCTGGATACCGTCCAGATGCTTTACCAATTCAGCATCCTGACAATTGCTCCTGATTGCTAATTTCGATAACACATCATACTTAACGTCTTTGGGTGACGCCTGCGCCATCTGTCGGAAGTATTTTCATACATTACACCGACTTGGTAAAGCATCTGGACGGTATCCAGAAGATGCAGGTTCAAATCCTGCTCCTGACTGTTATTTTCGATTTCACATTTTTCACTTTGTGTTTAATGTATAGTGCTAAGCATGTCAAATGCTAAAAATATATATAAAAATATCTAAATACGATTTTTTAAAGATTTTTTCAGGAATTAAGGTAAAGCATCATCATTACCGTTTATTATTGTTATTACTAAGAATTCACGTAATAGTATATTATTTTCTGTCTTTTATGAAAGGACAGAAATTTTAATCAATTAAAAATCTAAAAAGGTTTATTTAAAAAAAAAACTTAGCATCACGCCTGTATTCCCGAAGGGGTAGGCAGAGGTGTATTACACACACACGACTCGCTAGCTATGTTTAAGTCCCACGTAATAGGGGGCGAGCCTATTGACGTCAACTAGACTATGTAATGTAATTTTATTATTGCTTGAGTCACTTACCTTCAATATCTTATAAATGTCTTCAAATTATAAGTATTTAGTTGTGATGCGATGACAGACGTCAGGCGGTAGGTGACGGCTGACAGATAGCAGTTAGTCAATTTAAAAGAGGACAGACGTCCTACGAGGGATTCGATTGGCAAGAACGTGAACACAGTCGGTCGTGTTCGCCATACAACTAACCTGCACTCTATGTGATTATTTTGAGAGTTACATCCTAAAATATTGTGACCATCACTTGTTATTTTGTTACCAAAACTAAACTATCCATAAAGATTAGTGTATTGAACAATAACGTCGTGTGATTTCAAGACTACCCTCTCGTTTGACCATCATTCTGATGAACATGAAAATGAAGATAAGCCCCTGCCTTCGTTAAATATTTAGATATATATTGTACACCATAGTACATTATATATATAAGAGAGGATCACCACATAAATACGTGTACGAGAGAGCAAGACAGTACTATTTGGAGCAAACGAAGGAAAACTATCGACAGTTCTCACAAGGTTGGCTGCGTAAAACAGCCGTCTATAGGTTTTCCACGTCAAATCAGGCGGTAAAATAATTACTATAGATCAAAAATGTTTAAAATAATTACCATTTTTTTTCATAATTTCTTTTTGTAATTGTTTCTTGAAGTGAGAACACAAAAAGAAAAAAAATTCTAGTGAAACTTGATTTTTATTTCTTAGTTTTAGAGTGAAACCAAAATTTTTTCGTTAATTTATTATCCTCGATGGCCTGAAATAAAACGGATGATTCAGAGAATAAAAAAATTAAAATTAAAAAAAAAGAAATTGTATTGTTTTGGCCCATTCATCCATCCAACAGCCTTTCAACGTCCACTGCTGGACATAGGCCTCCCCAAGAGAACGCCACAACGAGCGGTTCCGTCATGGAGGATAATGCCGTAATCGCCACGCTTGGCAGGCGGGTTGGCGATCGCAGTGGATGTTGTTAATACTCGAGGGAGTGCTGCTGCCCACTCCCTCGGTATTCCCTCAGTCGGCTCTTACGACTCCCGTGGGTAGAGAGGGGTGGGACAATTCTAAAGCCAGCCCCACACAGACGTTGGTCCATTATCGAACTATTATCTGTGAAAAAAATTCAATAATTTAAAAAAAGCTCCTCTATGTTTTTTTTAGCTCGGACAACCCCTAATAAAAATAAAATAAACATTTCTAAACATTTGAAATCATATTTGGAGCCAAACGCGATACCCACGATTCATTGGACATCAAAATCCGAGGGGTCAGGCCAATGACCGCGTGATTTGACGCGGAATGCCCCATAGGTAAACGCCAACTACCTGGGGAATTATACCGTTGTCACTCTCTTCTCTCTAAGAAAGAAAGACAAAACTTTCGAAAAAAATTATATAAAAATGCTCTGCCCTTGGAAAATCAGACGTCTGGACGTCTGCCTCTTCGATGTTTATCTTCTTGAGGATGATTCTGACCATCATTCCAAAAGGCAAATACGAACAAATGATTTAACAGACATTTTTTTTACACTTTTAAAGCGCTGTCGATTGAAAATGCAGCGCTATCATGGTGGCAGACTATTTTTCTGTGGTTCTTTACATCGTCATTAATCGAACAATTCAGGTCTGTCAAGCGAACAATTCATATACAATTTTTTAAATCATAAAAAATTGTTTAAAAATTAATTACCTTAAAAATCTGAGGGCTGGACGTCTGCCGCTTCGATGTGCCTCGTTTTGAAGGTGTTTCTGACCATCAGTTCAAGACGAACAAATGATTTAGCATACCGTTTTTTTTTTTACATTTTTAAATTGCTGTCAATTGATAACACAGGCCTGTTATGGTGGCAGACGCGTTCCTTAATGCTTTTTATGGTGCAATCATCGATATTAATCATGTCTGCCACACGAACAGATCACATATAAATTTTGGCATTCAGCTCCCTAACCATAACGTTAAATCACGTGACTTAGCGTTATCTTATATTGTTAAAGACTTAGATAAATATAGGTTCTTTATCTAAGGTTAAATATGTCAAATTTTCATACATTTAAATAGTTTTCTATTAGCGTTAGCGATCATAGAATGTAACTTGGCTAGGCCCACTGTTCATAAAACCTTAATTCGGGTCCCATAAAGTATTCGGTTATCCTTGCCGCCTTACTAGTAAGTATTATAAATGCGAAGGTAAGTAAGTTTGTTTTTTGACACGCTGTCATGCCGTAACTACTGAAGCAATCATCATGAAATTTTACATACATATAGTCTGGAGCCCAGAAAAGGATATCAGATACATTTTATCTCGGATAAATGGATAATTCCTATGGGATAATCTAGGCCTAGTTATGTTTGCGTAGAGAGATATAATTAATATCCGTAGAGTGATATCACAACTATGAGAAGTCCATGCGGGCGAAGTCGTCGGTATAATCTAGTAATATTATAAATGTAAAAGTGAGTTTATTTGTTTGTTATCTCTTGACGCCGTAACTACTTAACATACCTTCATATAATCCGGAGTATTGAGAAGGACATAGGCCATATAGACTGTTTATCAAAGAAAAAAAAGTACTTATCTACTTAATTATTTACCCGAAATAATGATAACAAATCAGTAAGTATAATATATAATGGAACAGTCATAGCGTTTAAACAATTACTGGAATTTGGCGATTATGACAGAACGATTTACTCCACCATCTCATATATCGATCAATCGATGACGATGTGGCTCCCAAGAAGCTCGTATTGTATTCCTCAACTCACTGAAGTAATGTAACATAGTTCCAGTGGCCCGCAAATAAAGGCGGAGAGATGGCACATGGCGGGGTTATTTAGTGGGTGAGGGGCACACTATTCATTGCTCCAAATGAAGGTGTGGGCGGTACAATTTTTCCCACCTTAACAAAAAAAGGATGAAACACGCGTCTCTACCACATCAAGTATTATAAAACGTACTTGGTAATGTTATATTTACCCCCTATCATAGTTATGACCTGAAACCACACATAAAGTATCATTTACATATTATTTGCGGTTATGCTGCTGGATGACCTCTACGACTACCTATATTCAAATATTGGAGCAGTTTATCTACTTTTGCGTGATGCGCGAACGAACAAACAGACCGACAAAAAATGAAAATGCTTTGTGTTCAGACACGTCTATATAGCCCAATACAGTCATTTTTTTATCAAATATCTAAAATGTACAGACACAGTTCTGTTACAGCTTCATAATAGTATAGATATTATAATTATATGTAACCAAGTCCCACGTAGGGCTTCACCCAGTATCCGAACCCAGGGCCTTGCAGTTCGAAGGCCAACTGATGTCTACTCCCACGATATAGTCAATAAATATAAACACTAGATAGATATAATAAATCGCAATGAAACTGTATTAGGTAATGTACTCAAATTGTACAGTATTTTGCCTCACTTTGTTATTTAAGTACTATAACTTTATAATTTCCTGTTTATTAATGCCTAATGGAAATTAATTGGATTTATTATACTTACTTAAATAGTAAACAATACGTAATATCCATATATATGCACATATGTATAGATCTATTTTTATCAACTTCATTCTGAGCACCTAACATATTGAAACTCTAATATGAAATGCAAATTATAATTTATTGCCAATGTGTAAACTCTACAGTGCACATATTGTTAATTTTACACATTTATTATCATAACTATAGATCGAAACAAGGCTTCCACTGAAATTATCCAGCAGGAAAATGAAATGATTATTTATTATAATAAATTCCACGTTTAAACATAGTTATACTCATTAGTAATAATGTTGTAAATGTAGGTACTGATGAGCTAGGATATCCCAAGGACCTCCCGCGAAGGTGCGACGCTCCGTGTGCAGGTGCGTCGCTCAGTAGAGGGTACCTAAAAACTAAGGGTAAGCTGCCGGCGGACCAATGAAGTAATCCAACACAGTACCAGTGGTCCGTCAACACAGGCGGAGAGACGGCACACGGCGGGTTTCTTTAATGGGTGAACGCCCCACACTACCCTCTTCGTTGCCCCGAACGACGGGGTGTGCGGTTACGTATAAAAAAAGTAAAGTTAAACTAATAATGCAATTATTGCGAAAGTAGAAGAATGTAGGTATAGGGGAAACCAAGACTCACCTACCTAGACCAAATCGGTCATGTATTGAAGGAAGGTGGAGTCAGGAGTCTCCGAAACCGGCGAGCGTGTATGAAGAGAATTATGAATGTTGAAGCGAGCAATAAATGCATGAATAGAGCCTTTTGGCAGTCTATTCTCTCTGCCCACACTACAAGGGTGATGGGGTGTCAATAAGTAAGTAAGTAAAGTTAAACTTAAGTACAGTAATAGCTTAGTTATAAAATCAAGGACTGCTAAAACAGAAGGATCGAGTTCAATTCAGGCTGAAGTCCAGACCGCAAGACGTAGCTCTGACTCGTAAATTATGTATGTATTTGTTCAACTGCCTGTGAGTAGTAGCGTATCAATGCACGGCCCAAACTTCTGGATCTAGGACTGTGAAAATTTACGTATGGTTTCTTTGGAACTGTAGGTGAGAACTTAGAATAGTTCCAGTGGCCCGCCAATAAAGGCGAAGAGACGGCACACGGCGGGTTTCTTTAGTGGGTGAGGGCCCCACACTACCCTGTTCGTTGCCCCGAACGATGGGGTGTGCGGTTAGGTACATTTTTTCCCGCCTATACAAAACAAAAAAAACCGGCCAAGTGCGAGTCGGACTCGCGCACGAAGGGTTCCGTACCATTGACTAGGTAAACAACATTACAAATACATCATTTGTGAAAATTTAAACTGTCTAGCTATCGCCGTTCTTGAGATACAGCCTGGCGACAGATGGACGGACAGACAGACGTTGTATGGGAGCCCCCCTTAAATATTATTATTTGTTTGTTTTTAGTATTTGTTGTTATAGCGGCAACAGAAATACATTATTTGTAGGGATGGGCCGAAATTCGTTTTACATTCGGTTTAACCAAATTTCGGTGGCTTGAACCGAACTTCGGCATTAGGCCGAAGTTCGGCATCCGGCCGAAGTTCGGTTGGAAATGCCGAACATTCGTTATAAGAAAAAGCAAGGTTTCTACTAAAATTTAGAAAAATAAAATCTGTCATAATAAAACAAGCCACATATACCAATACTCTTAGAGTAATTTAATCATGGTCAGTTGTTCATTAAAGTATAATTATTATAGATAAATTAAAATGTATAAATGAATTAGTTTTTTTCGTAATCCAGGAGTCTGAATCAATAAACCTAATAATTTGAAATAAGGTGTCACCCTTACATTGATGGTGTTTTTATTGTTTTACGTTCTTTTTTAAAAAATACACACAGAACACGACTTGTTACTCCCGACAAAGGACACACTGAAGTTCGGCCGAATTTAGTATATTTACCGAATATTCGGCCGAAGTTCGTATTCGGTTAAAATCACATTCGGCTAATCATTTGTGAAAATTTCAACTGTCTAGCTACCGCCGTTCTTGAGATACAGCCTGGTGACAGACGGACGGACAGACAGACAGATAGCGAAGTCTTAGTAATAGGGCCCCGTTTTGACCCTTCGGGTACGGAATCCTAAAAAAGGGATATAAATTCGCTGAGCTATCACAGTATATTCAAGGAAGGACAATACGTGCGTGCGCTTCTTAGCGATATATTATGTAAATAAAATAAATAGGTACATTGAGCAAGAAAAACATCCCAGCCGGCCCCACACGGCCTAATAGCTATGTTAACATAAACATAATTAATATGCCGTATATTAACTGCCTGCGGTGTGGCGCCGGCTTTAGAATTGTCCCACCCCTCTCCACCCATGAGAGTCGTAAGAGCCGACGAGGGATACCAGAGGGGTAGCAGCCCGGAGTTTCGAAATGTGCCCGGTAGACGGCAATAGGCTCGCCCCCTATTACGTGGGACTTAAACATAGCTTAACTGTGGGTTTTTAATACACCTCTTCATACCCCTTCGGAGAATACAGGCGTGATGCTATGTTTATCTTTAATGTGCCCTAGTAGCTATCTATATTCTGTAGTCCACGCGGGCGGAGCCGCGGGCACAAT
This sequence comes from Leucoma salicis, assembly GCA_948253155.1. NCBI lineage: Eukaryota > Metazoa > Arthropoda > Insecta > Lepidoptera > Erebidae > Leucoma > Leucoma salicis. Next base: position 6,071,149 of record OX411812.1, read on the forward strand.
CTAGCTAGCTTTAAAAGTATTTTTATGTAGCCTCTATGTACATATTTAGAAAAGGACACTATACTACTTGTAATGCAATAGTATATTTTTTCCTTAAACCAATGTCAGATCTATTAATATAAATTGTACTTTAAAATCCGCTGATATAAAATAAATAAGAATCGGCCTTGATGATTCATCTTTACTAAGAACCTTCATATGAGTAACTAGCTTTATCGTGCAACTTAGTTCATGTGGCCCAACAGGGGTTGCCAGACTTCATATATTATCGAAAATACTGATAAAATTCCCTAAGAAAGTAGGGAATTTTAACAGTATTTTTTGAAATTTTTGAAGTTATACTTCTGGCGCGTTAGGGAAAAATTATGAGCGTAAATTTTTACGATGCGCGCGCACACCGTCACGAAAAACCGACACCCTGAAGTTAGTTATAGTCAACATTTTAGTATAACTATATAATGCGTTATGCCGGTCACTCACATTCGCACGAATACGCAAACCCACATTCGCGGTTTTCCAAGCTGTGTCGGTTTTTTAACGGACATCAAAGCGCGCGAACCGCGATCCTTCGCGTAGTCTCCCACACATTCGTGTGACCAGTTGCGCCCACATGATAGCGAAGGTAACGGACGTTTCGCCATTTTCATAGTTCGTGAGGTCTAGTGTGTAGCGTACCTTCATCATGGATTGGAACAACACCAAGGTGATGGAGTTCATTGAACTCCTGCAAAATGAATCGACCATATGGGATCCTCAAAAGAAATCCCATAAAAACAGAATGGCCGTTAATGACGCCTGGGAAAGAATTAAAAATTCTTTTTCTCTTCAATGTTCTATTGACGTATTAAAAAAGAAGAGAAATTCTTTAATAGCCGCTTATAGAGAGCACTTAAAAAGCTTAAAGATTCTTACACCACTGGTTCAAGTACGGATGATGTGAACCAGCCAACATGGTTTGCATTTGAGGCAATGCACAGTTTCTTGGGGCCAGTGTACATGATTTACAAAATCGCAAGCAAGACTGAGACATTCGTAAACAAGTGTAGGAGGAAGCCCAAACGGGTTCGCAAATTGAGTATGCGAACCCATTTGCACAGCCGCTAAGTTTGCGAATGAATGTCTGACGGCCCTTCATATGCGTGCAAACATTCGTACAATGTACGAATCTTTGCGCGCATGTGAGAGACCGAAGTTATAATAAAACTTTCAATGTACCTAATAAATACCTTTTTTCTATTGTTAGTGTCGTTTTTTCTACAAACGTAGAATAAGGCGAAAGATAAAATTTTCGAAAAGATTTTTATCTTGTTACGCCAAAGAAGTATAACTTCTAACGCGTGTACAGTACACACACTTTTTTTTTTACACTACGTGGGTGGTTAAACAAACATATATTATGGCCCACGGATGTTAAGCGGTTACCATAGCCTATAGATGCTAACAACGCCAGAGGCATCACTCGCACGTCGCCATCTCTAAGGAAAGGAATAGGAGGTGGCTAGGAATTATATTATAGGTAGGATACTTATGAGAGGATAGAAAGTATAATTAAAAGAGGATAGGGAGGGAGTTTGGGCTTCCGGCGCTCTCACTCACCTTACAAAATACAACGGTAGGAGTACCTACCCTTCTTTTTTTGTTAAGCGGGAAAAAATGTTCCTAACCGCACACCCCGTCGTTCGGGGCAGCGAACAGGGTAGTGTGGGGCCTTCACCCACTAAAGAAACCCGCCGTGTGCCGTCTCTCCGCCTTTCTTGGCGGGCCACTGGAACTATGTCACATTCCTTCGGTGGTAGGAGTACCTACCCTACCTAGTTGTTTCAGACTGATCTTTTGTAAGAGGTTGGTACTTCTCCGATCGGGCCGACCCATTCATGCTAGGATAAGCAAGCCTCTACCACTAGAAGTAAAACATAGCATCACGCCTGTATTCCCCGAAGGGGTTGGCAGATGTGTATTACACACCCACGACTCGCCAGCTATGTTTAAGTCCCACGTAATAGGCGGCGAGCCTATTGCCGTTTACCGGGCACATTTCCAAACTCCGGGCTGCAACTGATCATTTTTTTTTAAGAAAAATCTCAATTACACTGCCCGACCCGGGGATCAAACCTGAGACCTCATGATCAGCAGTCGCTTACACTACCGCTGCACCACAGATGCAGTCATACCACTAGAAATTATTAAATTAAATATACCTATTACCAAAATAATTTAGAAAATGTGTGTATTGGAATCGAATTAAAGGCATTTGCGTTCGCAGTCCTTATTCAAATAGATCAAGAAATGACAATACCTACCATGTTTAACCAAACAAGTTACGCAGCCGAACCTTACGTGTTTAATAAACAAGACTTTACCAAGGTGATTCCGTAAACGTTTCGATTCGCCAAATTGGGCGACTCTAATAAGTCTCGCAATGTATCATGTACACTCAAGCGCTAATTCTGGCAAGTTTATAAATATACCTACATGACACTATAGTTCAGATGTATGGACACAGACAGATTCATATTGATCCTTTTATCGAAACGATATACTCTCGAAATATAAGTACTGCTTAGGCTGTTTGCGATAGGTCTATGCGTCATACAAATAGAGAAGAATTATATAAAAAAACATAGCATTGCGCCTGTATAACACCGCTCGACTCGGAGATCGAACCCGGGACCTCATGATCAGCAGTCGCATACACTACCGCTGCGCCACCGAGACAGTTAATATATTAGATAATAGAACCAGTTTTTCATTGCTTATTACTTAATTAAACGAGTCACTGCCTCATGTTAAGTGGTAACAGCCGCTCATGCTTTTAGCAATACAAGAAAACTCCCAGGCCGCTGTTTACCATTTCATTTCCAACATTCACCAACAAAACACACAATGACCACAACACACTGAATTATTTTCCTTAGTAACCTTGTACGACACCCGCAAAAATATAGGTTGGTGACACTTGTAATCTTAGTCATTAACCACAAAATAGTAAATACATTTACAAAACACAAACTTCTTAATTGATAATAAAATTTTCCTTCATTTGTAAATGAAACTAATTTAATTAACAAATTTGATGTTGGTTTGTTTATTATGCTTTCACGCCATAACTACTGAATCGTCTCTAAATTTTGCTTACTTATGTATAGGTAGTCTGGAAGAAGTAGAGAAGTAGGTCCCAGAAAAGGACATCTAATAGGCTACATTTTATCCCGGATAATGGATGGGTCCTGTGGGATAGCTATTTTTAAATACGAGATAATTAATTTACCGTACAGTGACATTTTGATATTCTGAAGCCCATGAGGACCAGAATCCAGTTACCGATGTAACGAATTGCGACCAGTAAATAGAAATACGTTTCAAAATAATGAGCAGTTTTTTCAGGTCCTACAACGTCTTATATGTATTAGTATTATTATCTATGGTCTCGAACTCGACTAGACCAAATAAAACTTTTCAGAATCATCATTCCAAATTTGAACGTTGAACATTCCTAAGACTCGCCTTTTTACACAAAAAAAAATGGCTTTCTATCCCCGGCTTATCTATGAACGATTAGACCACGATTAAGCTATAGACAATTATATAATGGGTGTCTGCCTGTCATCTCATTTAAGTATATTATCTGAACTAAAGCAGAATAGGGCTACAATAATTTGTTTTATGTTATTGTTGAAAGGGAAGAACGGTAAATAAATTGATATAACGTAAAAATGTCGAGACACGCGGGCTTGGAGGGTGCAGTAGGATGAGTCATGCAGCTCTATAGCCCGGCCCCAGACACACTGCACCGATGGGGGACGAGAAAATCAATACACGCAGACGACTGCACTATGCCATTATACAAAAACATTTAATGTTCAAACAGGGTGTAGCTTAGATATTGATTTTAATCCTCTTACATACTTAAGTATTTTATCTAAGTTTTACACGTACGTTTAGTTTGTAGGTACATATTTATTGTCACGTTTTCAGTTCCACGTGGTTACCTGATGCGTCACACTATCATAGTAGGTCTAGTTTGGTCTAGTTTCTCTCAGATACCACCAACTCGCCCACGCCGTTTTAACTGAATACTTGAACAGTATAGTTCAATGTTTGTTTCGGTCGCGTAACGTCGAGCCCGTTCAATCGCCTGTGAGTCTCATCTATATTCTTTACAAATTTGTATTTCATTGCAGCTGCTTCAATTTCTGTGCAAAAATGTAACACATCTAGAATATCTCTAACTTGAACGCTCGACATTTAGTAATGCTTTCTGATCTCTTCATAATTATAATAAGAATAGAACGGTAGAAGTTAATTAAATATTTGTAGGTTAATGTTAGGCATCCGTGGCAATTAGTGCAATATAGCTGATTCACAGAGAAAGTACAGTGATGCTGAAGTGAAAATTCAGCATTTTAAAGTGGTTTAATTGTGACCCCGAAGATGGTTCGCGGCACACGAGGCGCGAGCGTCGGGTTTTACAGTTATGGATATATGTAACCGTTGCTATTAAAACGCTTATCAAGTCGTTGTTATCAACAGATGTAAGAAGATAGTGGTGACTGCTTTACCATATATGGTGACAAAATTGAAGCAGTTCGTGATTGGCGGAATAAAATTGTTGCCGATAGTATTCTGAACTCTGATAAGACCCGTTTTATATAGTTTTCCTCGAGAGCCGGTTCTCATTTAGCGAGGTGTGCTTGTCCGAAGCAACACGAGTCGTACCTAGTCATTACTTTATTTATAACAGTAAGTTTTAACTTTTAAATTAAATAAATTGTGGAATTTAATAATATAATTGAAAAAATGTTTGTTTAAAAATATGTCAAAACTTCAAAGCAGTGTTTAGTTAAAAAATATTTGATGATAATTGTGATTATAATAGCAGTTATATAACTTATTTTACGTAACAATAGTGGACCAAGTGATTCTTGTTTGGATTTTGTGCATTACCTAACAAAATATTGTTGCGGTTTTGGAAATATCCTTCTTCATACTGTCTTCTCTATTAGTTGTGTATATGGTTAATATTGCAATAAATTTAATTAATACCCCTAAAATATAAAATACTCCATGAATATTAAATTTCATTAAATATTAAGTATATCTACTATAACGATATACAGATGGACCTTAATAAAGGCAAATTGTGACCATCCTTACTACCTAGGCCAATAGCAATATGAAACCAATTCGTAGAGAAATAAAATAATTCACTAAAATATTGTTGTGCACCTAAAAACAAAGGCGGCAAATTGATTCAGCCTATGAGAGGGCGACGCGTTTCTAAGTCCGCCTTTGCATCCGTGTTGAGGTTGAAGACTTTTGTTGTTGAAGAAGGTTATTTTATAGTAGTCCGCAATAACTGTATTTTTCATCATAGTTTTTTTCATACTAGTAGATACCTGTACTTATAATACCTATATTACATAGATATTTATTTTTGTTTAGACTAAATCAAAATGTGCGACGAAGAAGTTGCTGCGTTGGTGGTAGACAATGGCTCCGGTATGTGCAAGGCCGGTTTCGCCGGTGACGACGCGCCTCGCGCCGTGTTCCCCTCAATTGTGGGCAGGCCCCGCCACCAGGGCGTCATGGTCGGTATGGGACAGAAGGACTCATACGTAGGAGACGAGGCCCAGAGCAAGAGAGGTATCCTCACGCTCAAATACCCCATTGAACACGGAATTGTCACTAACTGGGATGATATGGAGAAGATCTGGCACCACACTTTCTACAATGAGTTGCGTGTCGCACCCGAAGAGCACCCCGTGCTGCTCACTGAGGCACCTCTCAACCCCAAGGCCAACAGGTGAGTTCTACGCGGTACCTATAGTTTTGGTCAACAGCCCAAGCCTGTTGTGTCCTACAGTCCATCGAGCTAACCACAACATTTGTCCCCAGGGAGAAGATGACGCAGATCATGTTCGAGACGTTCAACACACCCGCCATGTATGTGGCCATCCAGGCGGTGCTGTCACTGTACGCGTCCGGTCGTACCACCGGTATTGTGCTGGACTCCGGAGACGGCGTCTCGCACACGGTGCCCATCTATGAGGGCTACGCGTTGCCGCACGCCATCCTGCGTCTGGACTTGGCCGGCCGCGACCTCACAGACTACCTGATGAAGATCCTCACCGAGCGTGGTTACTCATTCACCACCACTGCTGAGCGTGAGATCGTTCGTGACATCAAAGAGAAGCTCTGCTATGTTGCACTTGACTTCGAGCAGGAGATGGCCACCGCCGCCTCCAGCAGTTCGCTCGAGAAGTCTTACGAATTACCCGACGGTCAGGTCATCACCATCGGAAACGAGAGATTCCGTTGCCCTGAGGCCCTCTTCCAACCCTCATTCTTGGGTATGGAAGCCAACGGCATCCACGAGACCACTTACAACTCAATCATGAAGTGTGACGTCGACATCCGTAAGGACTTGTACGCCAACACAGTTCTGTCTGGTGGTACCACAATGTACCCTGGCATCGCCGACCGTATGCAGAAGGAAATCACAGCCCTAGCCCCATCCACAATGAAGATCAAGATCATCGCGCCCCCAGAGAGGAAATACTCCGTATGGATCGGTGGATCTATCCTTGCCTCGCTATCTACCTTCCAACAGATGTGGATCTCCAAACAGGAATACGATGAGTCCGGCCCCTCAATCGTTCACAGGAAGTGCTTCTAAGCTTCAAGTAAGACTATTCCTAATTTATGATGCCTCACACCAAGCCCCTAAATGGGCGGCTCAAAGTGCGCTTGTGATCTTTTATATAAGTTCAGTATTTAAAATAGGATGTAAGGAAACGTAATATGCATATTACGTAATTGATACGGACCGTTGTCGTGTTCGTAATTTTTGACAAAGATTTTTATTTATTTATAAATCGTTACTAACCTGAACATTTTTAATAAAAGATAATTTATATACCGGTATAAATATGTATTTTTTTTATCTCTCCTATTTAATTACTCGGCTTGGGTGAAAGACAGAGTACCGTTCACGGCGAACATAATGACATGACTCTGCAATTCACACTGACCATCTAGGTAAAGCTTTCTTAGTCTTCAATAACAGCACTAGTCATTGACCTCTACAATAATATATTATCTTCACCAAAATAACGGACCTCTATGCTAAAATAGTTTCCGCACTATCATCAAATCAGCATTCATTATAATTTCACTGCAACGGAAGTTGTCAAAATGTAGATGCTTTTAATGTGAAATAAAATAATTGGTATACATATCTCGTGATAGTAAAACCGTGAAATTCTTTAGATAAAATCATTTATTGGCGCGAAGGAGTGTTACCACGTATGATATTGAACATTCACGAACATAATTTTATCTATAAGACTAGGTAGATTTTATCAATTCTTATAATGTACATTGTCGCTAATTGAAAAATAACTAATCATAGACAAAATATAATGTTCGTGTTATAATATAATATCACTAATGGATTGTTCTGGGCCCCGCGAGGTTTTCCTAATTAACGTATCAGGAAAACCACATAATGTAATTGTAATAAACATGCTAATAACAGGAAAGCTGCTATATTCATATTAAATGGGAGCTATTGAAGTTGTAAATTATGGTTTAGGTATTTTTGTATATTATGCACCGTATTATTTTAAACCACTTAATAACAACTAGCAACTAGCTTTGCTCACAGGCCCATGAATAAGCTGATATATTATCGTAGTCATAAGTATCTACGTTAATCATATTAGTACTATAACTTCAATGTAACTTTATCTTTATTATGAATCATTAATTACATAAGTAAATATAGCTAATTATTATCTTTATTATAACAATTAGTGGCAAATTACTAATAAATAAAATATCTTTGACTTTTGAGAAACTATAAAAATTACTTGTTTTGAGTATAGGTATGAGGTAGATCCTGCTCGTGACTGTCATTTTCGATTTCACATTTTCACATTTGTTTTAATAGGTTTTTCTCCTTATAAAAAATGGAAAAGTTGGTTAGATACCATCATCCCGTACCGAGGGTTGTATGTTTCATTTCCACACAGTAGGTAGAATTATATGTATGTATGGGCGGACACCCTGAACGCCCTAAGTACCTAGTTCTCTTCTGTGGAGACCACTGAGAGTCGTGAGTCACCGCGTATGACCGTGAGGTATCCGCATATGACCCTAGATGTCACGAGTCACGAGTCGTGACATCTAGGGTCATACGCGGATCCATCCATCCATCAGCCTTTTAAAGTCCACTGCTGGACATAAGCCTCCATCGCCATAATCGCCACGCTTGGCAGGCGGGTTGGCGATCGCAGTGGATGTTGTTAATACGCGAAGGAGTGCTGCTGCCCACTCCCTCGGTATTCCCTCAGTCGGCTTTTACGACTCCCATGGGTGGAGAGGGGTGGGACAATTCTAAAGCCGGCCCCACACGGCATACGCGTATACCGCAGTGTATCGTCTGAAGCAGCATGCGTGATAGTCGGAACCCCTTCGTGAGATTTGGAGGTGAAAGTGCTCGCTGAGGTATATCGGTGGGCGTCGCAGAAGCGAGCGCGTAAATTGTAGGGTGACGCCCGTCAATCTGCCACGGCACGCTGAAGATCTGAAGGTCACGGCTGAAGACGCCCGGGCCTGTCTCTGGACCATAGGGATTCTCCAGCCAGGTGTTGCAGGTGTGCGTGGCTAATTTATTTAGTGATTGATATTGTCCTGTTCGTTCTTCGTTGCCCTAAACGTCGGGGTGTGCGGTTACGCGGTTAGAGGCACTTTTCCCTCCTTATTAAAAAAGGTAGACATAATATTTCATAAAACATAATTATTTGTATGATCCATAAAAATGATTAATCAGACCGAATTCTTTATGGCCGTTACAGACTCATTACGTATGTTACGCGACACAGTGATTATTCTGTAGTGCAAAGTGTTGTCATTATTTAAAAAATATATAATTATGATACTTATAGATCTGCCCTAAAAATATCTACACGGCGCGGCAGAGAAAATCGTAGCAGGATTTGTTGCGTAGTTAAGAAGAAGTGGCCGTGTGGGGCCGGCTTTAAAATTGTCCCACCCCTCTTTACCCACGGGAGTCGTAAGAGCCGACTGCCCTCAGTACCGGGGAAGTGGGCCGCAGCACTCCCTCGAGTATTAACAACATCCACTGCGACGATCGCCAACCCGCCTGCCAAGCGTGGCGATTACGGCATTATCCCCTATGACGGGACCGCTCGTTGTGGCGTTCTCTTGGGGAGGCCTACGTCCAGCAATGGACGTTGAAAGGCTGATGGATGGATGGATAAGAAGAAGTAAGTGCATAGAGAAACACGGAGGCGCAGAAATTAAATTTGTTTTATAGTATTTATAATAATTATACATATTTACATTATATCCTTAAACTACATATTAAAGCTGTAACAGAGCTGTGTCTGTACATTTAAGATATTTGAGAAAAAGTGACTGTATTAGGCTATAATTTATATAGGCGTGTCAATCTTTTTTTGTTTGATAGCTCTTAATTAGACTTAAAAACTGGTATACATTTTATCCCGCTACTATATAGGGAACTAAAAGCTAGCTTTTGACTGTGGCGGAGCCGCGGGCTAAGGCTAGTTTTATTATAATAACAAAACAGTTGCAGCTTAATCTGCTAAGACCTCGGACCAATAAATACACTAATGGCTAGTAAATACTCGTTTACGTTACGTTTGTGTATCATGTGGTTTTAGTAAGCGTAAACACTCCCAGAAATATACGGAACTTTTACCTACCTATATCTCGATAATAAAATGTATAGACAAACATAAAATAATTAATAATTTGACAGTCTCAATTCATCTTATTTAATCTTTTAAAAATAGTATTATCCATAGGCTAACCTGTTGGAATTAACATTCGAATATACCTATTCACACGGGCAATAAAATTTCTAATAAGATTAATTACTTAATTTGAATCGAGTAACTATAAATTGTGGCATAATCTCCATACAAAATGACTAATAACTAATAATTTTTTTTAAGTTATAAACAATCTGTGAAACGTCAAATGTTTTCGTGTTAATTTTGTCAGTTGGAAAGCTATGACAGTTCATGCGTGCATATTCAAATGACAGATGTTAGAAATATTTAGATATTTTTATATATATTTTTAGCATTTGACATGCTTAGTTAGCACTATACATTAAACACATAGTGAAAAATGTGAAATATTTTTATATAGGGTTTGTGTCATTATTAGGTAAACATCTTAATGGTAAAATTAAGTTTACCTGGTCGGTATAATGTATGAAAATACTTCCGACAGATGGCGCAGGCGTCACCCAAAGACGTTAAGTATGATGTGTTATCGAAATTAGCAGTCAGGATGGCTGAATTGGCAAAGCATCTGGACGGTGTCCAGGAGATGCAGGTTCAAATCCTGCTCCTGACTGATATTTTCGATTTCACATTTTTCACTTTGTGTTTAGATGTTAGAAACGTGAACTGATTAAAATAAATATAATAATAAATATGTATTTACACGATGGGCTAAATACGTTATTAAGTTAATGTTGCATCGTTATATGAGAGTCACAAATTCACTAAATTAACCTCCTTATTTTATCCAAAAAGAGATTTTTTTATTGCATATGGTGGCAATGAGCCACGGCCCACCTGATGGTAAATGGTAACTTTGTGTTTAATGGTAACCGTCGCTCATGAACTCAACGGTACTGAGAATACCTATTGTCAAGCTGCTGCTCACCATTTTATTTCACAAATCTATATACCTATGAAATGAAAGAATTAACGGCTATCTCCTGCTACAACCAAAACACACCAATGTGTTTCATGGCCGGTCACATGGGATATGTTGATACCAACCTGCTCGGGCTCGATAGCAAGTGAGTACTTCTACTTGGTAATCAGCCCTACCACCAGTAATGCAATGAGCGGTAATTGCTTACTTAGAAAAGAATGGGGTGGTGACACTTGCATTCTTAGTCCGTCACCACACGTAATATGATGATTGGCAGAAGGTGCATGTTTCGTGCAAGTCTATGACTATCACTATGTCTAAGAATGTCAGGATTCCTCAAGGGTATATTCTTTCCCCAACTTCCTAAATGATGCACATAAACGATCTGTAGGAAGGGTAATAGGAGACGCGCTATCCATGTTCGTGTATTTACAGATGACAGTTACAGTAAGTACAAGTTAAGTGATTGTATCTTTAGTAAGTACTTAATAAAATTTTACACTTCAGGCAGTTTCCAAGTGAGGTGACGACAGATTCTTTCTTTACTATTGAAATATGTTTTTTAACCTTATGTCTGTCCTACTATTGGGTATGGGTCTGCTCTCATGGAGAGAGGGATTAGGCAATAGTCCACCACGCTGGCCCAATGCGGGTTGGCAGACTTCACAAGCCGTCGAGAAAATCTCTCAGGCATGCAGGTTTCCTCACCGAGCAATCCATCCATCCATCCATCAGCCTTTCAACGTCCACTGCTGGACATAGGCCTCCCCAAGAGAACGCCACAACGAGCGGTCCCGTCATAGGGGATAATGATAAATGCCACGCTTGGGAGGCGGGTTGGCGATCGCAGTGGATGTTGTTAATACTCGAGGGAGTTCTCCTGTCCACTCCCCCGGTATCCCTCAGTCGGCTCTTACGACTCCCGTGAGTAGAGAGGGATGGGACAATTCTAAAGCCGGCCCCACACGGCCACGGAGCAGTGTTAAATTGTAAACAAATATAAACGTAATTTCGAAAAATCTTGAAAAGTCAGAGGTGTGTGCCTTACGTGATCTGAAACTTGGACTGGGGATCAACTCGATACCGCTGTATCTGCAGTCCTTGGTATACGGATAATTTAGAATCAATGTGCATCTACGTTAAGAATAGCTGACCTAGACCAATGTATAGACGAAGTCCTAAAATACGCGTTTATAATTAGAGCGACACACCCATCGCTTATTCGTCTGGTTGGTGTGACGTAACTGGTTCTGTGCAACTAATAGAGGTGTCTGGGTTTCTTTATCCGATTACTTACTTTTACCCCTTACGGACCTACTATTGGGCACGGATCTCCTCTCGAAGTGAGTGGGATTTAGGCCGTAGTCCAACACGCTGGCCCAATGCTGGTTGGCAGACATCACAAGCCGTCGAGAAAATATCCTTAAGCATGCAGGTTTCACTGAGGGAGAAAGCGAGAATACTATTTATTATTATTATTTCTTTTATCCTTTACTGTAACTTCCCGCGAAGGTGCGACGCTCCGTGTGCGGATGCGTCGCTCAGTGGAGGGTACCCGAAAGGTTAAGCCGCCGGCGGACCACTGAATAATCCACACAGTACCAGTGGTCCGTCAACACAGGCGGAGAGAGGGCACACGTCGGGTTTCTTTAGTGGGTGAAGGCCCCACACTACCCTGTTCGTTTCCCCGAACGACGAGGTGTGCGGTTAGGTACATTTTTTCCCGCCTAAACAGAAAAAAAAGGTAATCGTAACTTGCAACTTTACTGCGCTAACATGAGGAAACTTGCATGCCTGAGACATCGTCTCGACACAGTCTGTGGTCTCGATGACTTATGATGTCTATTAATAATATTAATATGCATTAGGTGGAATAATGATGATGTCCAGACCGTTGTTTCGGTCATTTACGCAGGTCGCTGAAGGTAGGTATTATGGTGCACGCGTGTTTGGGCAAACACAAGTCCACTTTCCGTTCCCTCACTATCATTGTGCGAAGGGACGACATTCTGGGACGAGCATTACGTGCTTCCCAAGGCACGTGAGTAAAAAACCGTCAACTTCCCAAATTCTATTGAGCTGCTATTGACAACTTCCCAACTCCGACGAGCTCCTGATAATTTTTTGACGGAAAACCCTAAATAACGTTGTGGGATTCGAACTCGAGACCTCACGTCACGATCTACAGTCGTTAGACCACCAAGGCCCATGTACTTAAATTTTAGCACAAACTTATACATAACTTTAGTAGTAGTACACTACAGTCGAAGATATTGTTCTTAGACTGTGTTTATTATAAGACTGTCCAATTATTATAAGAACGAATATTGTGTATGTTGGTAGGTAGGTGTACCTACCTACTTATAAAAATATATTATAGAACTAGCTCACCCGGCGAACTTCGTAAGCCGTCATATTTTTTTTCGTGAATATTTTGCTATTAATATTCCATCCATCAGCCTTTCAACGTCAACTGCTGGACATAGGCCTCCCCAAGAGAACGCCACAACGAGCGGTCCCGTCATGGGGATAATGCCGTAATCGCCACGCTTGGCAGGCGGGTTGGCGATCGCAGTGGATGTTGTTAATACTCGAGGGAGTGCTGCTGTCCACGCCCCGGGTATTCCCTCAGTCGGCTCTTACAACTCCTGTGTATAGAGAGGGGTGGGACAATTCTAAAGCCGGCCCCACACGGCCACTATTCACCACACGGGAAATATTATTAAAGTATTAATATCATTATTAAAAAATAGGGGTATGCAGTAGAAGGGTGAACATTTAGGGTTTTGTGTATTTTTTAACGCCGAATCATAAAAAAATGAAAATTTTTTTTTTCAAAAAATAAAAATTATGTTTTTGGTGTGGACCACCCTTAACACTTAGGGGTATGAAAAATAGTTTACATCCTATTCTCAGACCTACTGCACACAAAATTTCATAAGAATCGGTCAAGCCGTTTCAGAGGAGAATGGTGACAAACACTGTAACACGAGAATTTTATATACCTACATATTAAGATTGTTAAATCTGTATTACAAATAAGTCGTTTATTTTAAAACAAGAGAAAATATAAATTCGAAACAAATTGCGTATTTTACGATACGAGTTAGATAATACAATCGGCGGTTTATATTATTATACATACATATTTGGATAAAATCGCACAAACAATAACCTATTCATTTATCAAAAATGGAATAATGTTTATGCAATATGTCCTCCCGTATGTTGCTAAAATAAAAATACATTTGCGTTGCAGAATATTTTTTCAACCGCAAGTACTCGTATAATCCTTACTTCTTTCTGTACTATTTTAAAGCTGTAACAGAGCTGTCTTCTACATTTAAGATATTTGAGAAAAAATTACTGCTTTGGGCTGTTTAAGCTGCTCTGAACACAAAACCATTTTAGGGCAGTGCATCCAACAACGCTCCCGGTTTTTGGCGGATCCGAAGAGGTGATCACACACGGTGCGTTACATCCGTTGTAGCTAAATTGTATATCATCTCGGTGTGGTGTGTGTGGTCAGGATTTAAAAATACTAGTCTTTGCCCACGGCTTCGCCGCAGCCAGATGCTAGGTTTTTAGGTTATATCTCAGGTTCCCGATATAGTAACGGGGTAAAATGTATTTTTTTTTATTGCATGTAGTGGCAGACGAGCCACGCCCATCTGATGGTAAATGGTAACCGTCACTCATGGACTCAACTATAACGAGAGTATTGTCAAGCCGCTGCTCACCATTTCATTTCACCAATATAAAATGAAAGAATAAACGGCTATCTCCTGCCAAACGCAACGATGTGCTTCATGGCCGGTCATACGGGAGATGGTGGTACCAACCCGCTCGGGCCCGATACCAAGTGAGTATACTCCTACTTGGTACCCAGCCCTACCTCCAGTCATGCAATGGATTATAATTGCTTGCTTCCCTTAGTCGCCTCATCGACGACACCCGTGGGAAAGAATGGGGTGGTGACACTTGTATTCTTAGTCCGTCACCACATGGTCCAGATTTTAAGTCTAATCAAGATCTATCAAACAAAAAAGTTGCATCAAAATCCGTTCAGTACTTTTTACGTAGTGCGGCGAACAAGCAAACAGACAAAAATTCTAAAAAAATGTTTCGTGTTCAAACACGCCTATTATACAGCCTAATACCTAACTACAGTCTTTTTTTCAAATAGGTATGTAGGGTATCTTAAATATGTAGACACAGCTGTATTAGAGCTTTTTAATCTTTATTTTAATAGTTATTATTTGAGATTGAGAACCATTGACATATTTAATAAATCAATGTTGAGAACCCATATTTTCTAGAGAGGTTGATATTTTAATCAACAGTCAAGAAATAAAGAATTTCATCAATTTCGCAAATTCGTCGGCAATTAAGACTACTTACATGAACAAACAAAAGGTTTTCATAAATTCTAAGCAAACGGAAACGAGTAAGTATTGGATAATAATTATAGAGTTAAACACAAAGTGAAAAATCAAGTGAAAAGTCAAATGCAAAAAAAAAAAATATATAAAAATATCTAAATAATTATAGTTATTAAAGTTTTAAGGACAACTATTTTTATAAGCACTACGTGTTCAGTGATATGTGTTTTCTTGCCGCGGAGAAGTGGGGGAGAGGAGAAGATAAGCAATGCAGACGAAGTCACGAGTATCAGCTAGTAGTTAATATATTCTCCGCATAAGATCTGCCGACACCCTATCACGCACACATGGCCACCCCTCATGCAGGCGCGCAGCGAGGGTCAAGGGCGCGTGCGGGCGAACGATCGATCCCAGACGCCCTCCCCCGCGAGTATCATGCCCCTCTGACACCCGATCATGTCTCCCCGGCCAGACTGGTATCGAGCTTACTTCATTGTTATGCAGTTATTTTGTCTATAATTATGATTAGAGTTTAAGCTATATGAGGGCAACATTATTAAAAATCTTAAATATATATACTTACCTAGTCCATTGCATAGCTGTTATACTTACCTAGTCCATTGCAGTACTCGAATCGAAAGTTCGTCTAACGTTTCGTTTTTCATTCTAAGGGGGCAGATATGAAAAAATCTTTGTGCATTTTACCTATTATGACGACAGGCCATAAGTTATTAAATTCTAGATTACTTATAGCCTTTGTAAAAGAAGCTTGGCAAGAAAATGTGAACGGACAGGGAAATACTGAAAATTACGTAGGTAGGTACCTACCTACTTAATATGTTTTCTATCAGTATTTAACAATCTTGATATTATGCACGGTTATAATTATCTAAATTAGATCTGAGCAATTGCGATGGCGTACCTGTACTACAAGTATACCACCGCAACCAAATCGAATAAAATAATAATGTAAAGTTACATAATTGTTGTTCATAACAGCAGCCTACCTACTCTAGCAAAAACGTGTTAGACGGCCCATCTTATTTTGGTAACTTTTACATAGTAAGTAGGTATAAATCTAATGTTATTCCATAGGCGGCTATTATGAATAATGCCTCTTAATGAAGATATTACGCGATTTACAAATGAGATGAAAGTACAAAATATTAATCGCTCACATCTAACAAACATTTATTACATAAAAGTTTCCAATTTACGTATTATCATAAGTAATTTATACCTACTGCTACAGGAAATAACTTCCGTACTCAACCAAAAAGGAAGCGAATAGAATGTGAATTGATCCCACACAAAAAAGTGTAATTATATTAAATAATTATCTATAAACAGCGTGATGGAAATACGGATCACCACAGAGGCATCGAGTTACTTATATAATTATTTTGATTTCAAAGGATCATGGAATTAGCAAGGCAATAACTATTTTTTTTATTAACTACCGTAGCGTGACAAACGAGCCTAATAAAGTTAGGACTGGAGCACAGCCAAGCCGTTGCCAGCCAAAAAAAAACTAGACGTCGCGGGACGTCTACCAGATGTGATAACATCGAAATTATTTTGAAGACATAAAATGATCGTAACTTTACAAAGTCAAGACGAATCAAACGAGTATAAACTCGATAGGGTTGCGTCGTTTCATTACAGAGTTACTGTGGCCACCTTCCAGCTCTATCGTCAGACCCTGGATACCATCTAGAGACAAAGTACTCGTCAAGACAAATCATTCAGGCCCAAACTAGATGGAGTTATATGTCGTTTTATAATGGAGTTCCTATGGTCACCTTCTATCTCCATCATCAGGCCCTGAATACCATCTAAAGACAAAGTACTCGTCAAGACGAATCAAACGAGTCCAAACTCGATAAGGTTGCGCCGTTTCATTATGGAGTTCCTATGTCCACCTTCCAGCTCCATCATCAGATCAGCTCCATGTCATCATAATATTACATTGTCACGCGATATACATAAGGGTGTAAAATTTCAGCTCAATCGGAAACCGGGAAGAGTGTCAAATTAACTTGCAAGATTTGAACGGGACAAGTAAATTAAAAGCGTCGCCACGCTGACAGCCGATTTTACCCTCCCTCCGCATTAGATGTTTCACATCAAAAAATAGTGCAGGTAGGTATTATTTACTACTTATGCGTTTCTGACTGAACTCTGGACAAAAAACATTTTTTTTAAGGAAATTGGGATGACCAAATAGGTCTGTACGATAGCTCAGTGGCACTTCCCCAGATTGGAGAAGACGCGGGTTCGATTCCCGCTCGTACAAAAAATCTCTTATTCCTTATTCACAAATAATTTGTACTTTAAAAAGTAGCGGAGCATGTCAAATGCTAAAAAATATAGATCAAAAATGTTAAGACCAAGATCGTGTTCAATAATACGACAAAATATGGCGTTCCTAGACCGATAAGCGTCGACGAGTCGGCACTCAAAGTGGTTAATTAAAGAATATTACTCTCTGCCTACCGGGGCGAGATTATTCAACTCTATAGTATAGACCCAAAAGAACAAAAGAAAAGTAACAGATGAAAGGATTCTGTTCGGTTGGGAAACATTTAGCGATAACATAAAGTGCGAAAATGTGATATCGAATATAATAGTCACGTGCCCTGCAACGTGCAACTTCTGGAAAACTGTTCTAGAGGCTTTGAATATTCAGTCATCGTGAAATCCGCTTGGGACTTCTACTATCGATAACACATTCTTAATACCTTGGGTACGCCCCGATAAAAATATCATTCTCCATTAGTTTCACCCCTTTGTTCAAGCGACACACACATGTGTACATAAAATTCAAATTAATATTAACCTTATAATCTAGCACTAGGATTTAAATTACATTTTCTAGTTAATAAAATCTTATATGGTGATTGACTTCTAAATCTGTATGCAGGTCAGTTTGCATTTGCATGGCAGATCGGTGTACTCATGCGATCATTTATGAAATGTGATCATAGACAATTATAATTTTCTGTCCTAATAATTACACAGTTTTACAGCCTTTTTGAAGTAAACAACTTGAGATTCGCCATGAAGAGGTCTCATAAACCAATACCTTCCCTATATCAGCAGTGCTGACGAAAAAAAGACAAAAAAAGGGAAAATAAATTCATGTAAATTGGTAAGTCTGTGTTATCTACCACTGAAGCAATGTAACATAGTTCTAGTGGCCCGCCAATAAAGGCGGAAAGACTGCACACGGAGGGTTTATTTAGTAGGTGAGGGCCCCACACTACCCTGTTCGTTGCCCCGAACGATGGGGTGTGCTTTTAGGTACATTTTTTGCCACCTGTGTTATTTGTTTTCAGTAACACAAAATTATCAGAAAGGCTACGTGGATGCCACCTATCACGTAACCTTCTTCCTATGGAGGCGAAAAGAGAACAGCGGCAAGTCGTTTTATAAGTGGCATTCCGTTGTCTGCCTATCCCTCTGAGAAACTAGCATGAGTCTGTGTATGTATACAACTATTTACGTGCTATTATGATAGGCTATATAGGTATACATGTATCGGCTCACTGATTATGGTATCCCCGCCCAACCTCGTTTACTTTGGAGATTCAATGGGACGGATTCATAATATTTGTACTAGATGAGACGCATTGCCTATTCAAAATATCTATCAATATTCGCTAAGGTGAAGTTGTGTACCTTTAGCCATAATAGTCTGTGTAATGTCATGTATAATTTATAATATATGTATAATTTATATATCCCTTATTACATCCGGAAAGTTTGCATACAACGACAATAAACAATTACAATCATTTACTTATTATAATAGAAGTTAAAAAATATAAGAATTCCTTATTATCGTAAACGATGTAGGCTATGGTTGCGTTTATCTATTATAGGTGTACCTCGTGGTTTTCATAGCGTATCTGCCTAACTCTATAGTACTTATTAGCGATGTAATGAATGTTACTTCGGTCACTCACATGCGCGCAAAGATTCGAACATTGTACGAATGTTTGCACGCATATGAAGGGCCGTCAGACATTCATTCGCAAACTTAGCGGCTGTGCAAATGGGTTCGCATACTCAATTTGCGAACCCGTTTGGGCTTCCTCCTACACTTGTTTACGAATGTCTCAGTCTTGCTTGCGATTTTGTGAATCATGTACACTGGCCCCAAGAAACTGTGCATTGCCTCAAATGCAAACCATGTTGGCTGGTTCACATCATCCGTACTTGAACCAGTGGTGTAAGAATCTTTAAGTTTTTTTAAGTGCTCTCTATAAACGGCCATTAAAGAATTTCTCTTATTTTTTAATTCGTCAATAGAACATTGAAGAGAAAAAGAATTTTTAATTCTTTCCCAGGTGTCATTAACGGCCATTCTGTTTTTATAGGATTTCTTTTGAGGATCCCATATGGTCGATTCATTTTGCAGGAGTTCAATGAACTCCATCACCTTGGTGTTTTTCCAATCCATGATGAAGGTACGCTACACACTAGACCTCACGAACTATGAAAATGGCGAAACGTCCGTTACCTTCGCAATCATGGGCGCAACTGGTCACACGAATGTGTGGGAGATTACGCGAAGGATTGCGGTTCGCGCGCTTTGATGTCCGTTAAAAAACCGACACAGCTTGGAAAACCGCGAATGCAGCGAAAACTTTGCATAATCATTTGCAAATGTCATCCTACACTTGTGGGTTTGCGTATTCGTGCGAATGTGAGTGACCGGCATTAGTTTATAAGCATTCGTGAATGCGAATGCGGATGCGAATGTTTCCCTCCAACATTCGCGAACGCGAATGTTGATTTTCAAA
The DNA here is from genome assembly GCA_948253155.1 of Leucoma salicis. NCBI lineage: Eukaryota > Metazoa > Arthropoda > Insecta > Lepidoptera > Erebidae > Leucoma > Leucoma salicis. The sequence goes on from OX411812.1 coordinate 6,091,061, forward strand.
TAAGCGCGCGCAAAATATCATACGGGTTTCACATCTAGTGTCACTGTCAGTCACCCATGTTTAAACCGAATATAGCCGAGGTTCATTTTGACAAGTAGATTGAATGAAGTTAGTCGGATTGAGTTCATTCAAAAATATTCGTTGTTCTCCGCCAACGACCAACCCTGCGTAAAGCCGTCGGCAGGCATTGTTTGGTCCGCCTATATTCGGCATGAGCCGTGCAAGCCTCGGGTTCAGTTCACGGAAGTGCTCGCGAAAGCGCCACCGCCCGTCCAGCACCAGGCCTCACCGTCACCTCAATTTGGACCCCGTACACCATGATCGAGGCGCCAGCAGGAGACCGACGTCAGGGCCCATACAAAGTAGGGCCTCTGACTTATCCAAGGCCACCTTAAGCCCCAGCGCCCCGATTGTCCTGACCACCTCCGAGGTCCCTAAGGTGGCCAGGAACGCCGCTTTCTCGAAGGTTCCGCTCCGGGCCACGACCAGCGTGCCATCCGCATAGAAGATGACCGTCAGCCCGGGTGGGAGCCGACAGCGTAGCACCTAGTTGTAACCGATGTCCCACAGGAATGGCCCTAGAACTGAACCCTGTGGGACACCGCACGACATAGGTCTCCTCACAACGTCTCCTATGCGGCTCTCATAGAGAACGCTGCGGCCCTTTAGATAGTCTGCCACTAGCCACCTCAGATATGCGGGTGCCTGCATGCGTGATACTGGATCACCTCCCTGATGCAGCTGAATGGCTATTGAATGCGTTGGCGATATCAAGCGACACCGCCAACAGCACTCCACCGCCAGCGACGACCGCCTCCGTGGCCCTCAGGCGCATGATCGCGCCGACCGTCGAACAACCAGCTTGAAAACCGAACTGTGCGTCTGACAAGTCCAGTCCGACGTCGCGCAGGTGCTGGATGATGCGGGCAGTGAGGATCCTCTCCAGCAGCTTACCCGCCTCGTCCAGCAGCACGATGGGCCTGAAGGGCCCGACCAAAACCGTCATTCACCCTGGCTTTGGCAGGACTACCAGCCTCCCCTCCTTTTAGCAGTCAGGGAACCGTCCGGACGCTAGGCACGCGTCGAACAGTCCCCTGAGGCGGGGCTCCAGGTGGTCCAGAGCCAGCGCCCTCACCCGGGTGGCTATCCCGTCTGAGCTGGGGGCGGTGTTCTTGGAACGAAACCGCGAAACAGCCACCCCTATTTTCGACGCGGTGACGGGCGGTACATTGAGGTCGGCCTCCTGGTAGCTACCTGGCGGTGCCATGACCGAAGGCATGTGCTCCGCCTTCGTCGTGGGAATAGGCCCTCGACCATCTTGATGAGGAGGCTGGGCTGAAGGGTCTCTGTGTGACCTGAGTGCGGAGCTAATACAAACTAAGCCTAATAAAAAAGTTGCTCGAAAATTTTCAGTTATTTTTGTTTATAACATTTTTTGTTTTCGATTTTAGGATAAAAAGTAATAGAGTAAAGGAGTAGACAATTTAATTTGCTACAAATAATGTTTAACAGAATTTTCTGTAGGTTTGCTAGTTCACGAGATACAGCTTGAAAACCCTTTGCACCCCTTTTTCCAAGATGGCTGCCAAGGGACAAGGGTGGCGACCCTACAAACTTGAACTTACGCTTATACTAATCTCCCTACACGTAAAAAAATAATAATTGCGTACTCTAAAAAACGCAACCCTAAATGTAACTTTTCAATCCATCCATCCATCCATCAGCCTTTCGAAGTCCACTGCTGGAGATAGGCCTCCCCAAGAGAACGCCACAGCATATGTTTCGCTCATATGGGGGATAGTACCGTAATCGCCACGCTTGGCAGGCGGGTTGGCGTTCGCAGTGGATATTGTTAATACTCGAGGGAGTGCTGCTGCTCACTCCGCCGGTATTCCCTCAGTCGGCTCTTACGACTCCCATGGATGGAGAGGGGTGGGACAATTCTAAGGCCGGCCCCACACGGCAAACTTTTCAATGGACTAAATATATTCGTAGAACATTCGCATCGTTTCATGCGAATACGAATGCGAATGCGAACATTCGTTACATCACTAGTACCTATACTACCTATATTACAAAGCTGTAATAGAGTTGTGTCGGTACATTGGTACCTATTTGCGAAAAAATGACAATGTGAAAACATTTTATTTTTGTGTCTGTTTATCTGTTTAATTTTTTGTTTGATAGCTCTTGAATAGACTTAAACTGGTATTTATACATTTTATTGCAGTAGGTACTATGCAATAATATAGGTACTGGCACGGGCACCACTGAAGGAATGTAATATGGTTCCGGTGGCCCGCCAATAAAGGCGGAGGGACGGCACATGGTGGGTTTATTTAGTGAGTGAGGGCCCCACACTACCCTGTTCGTTGCCCCGAAGGACGGGGCGTGCGGTTAGGTACATTTTTTCCCGCCCTGAACAAAAATAAAAAACAAAAAAGAGGTACTGGTACGGGTACCTACTGGACTCTAACTTACTCTGTGGTGCAGCGGTAGTATGAGCGACTGCTGATCATGAGGTCTCGGGTTCGATTCCCGAGCCGGGTAGTGTTATTGAGCTTTTTCGTCCGGTAGACGGCAATAGGCTCGCCCCCATTACGTCGGACTTGAACATAGTTGGCGAACCGTGGGTGTGTAATACACCTCTGCCTACCCTTTCGGGGATACAGGTGTGCTATGTTATGTTATTTTACTATATAGGGAACTAGAGATATAACCAAAAAAAAAAATTTTTATTATCATCAATTAATTTTCATCTTTCGACCTGTCTACGCCCACCCGTTACTGGAAGATTGCGCCGTTCCTATGACTTCTAGGGTGAGGTTTCAACTATCTGTATAAATAAGCAAAAGCAAAAACAGTCCGATAAATATACCGATGTATTAATATATCCAATGATTCCAGGGACAAAGTTTTCAACGCAAAAAGTGTTAAAAAATAGGTTTAATATAATAAAGGCTGAGTTCTTCAGTTCCCGTCTCAGACGGAGCCACGTTTCTTGCATAACCATATTAGTAAGTCAACAATTGCCAAATCATGTAAAACTAACGTTGCCAAAAATATTAAATACTTTCGACTTCGTGATTAGCTTACTACACAACACACAAAAGAAACGCTTATAACTGACTAATGCTCATTGAAATTATTTGAAATGTTAGATTTAAGCAAGTAAGTACCCAAGTTGTAATCGCGTTGAGATAATTGCTATAATTTCCTAATCTTAGTTATCTATACATATACATAAAATTTAAATGTCTGTATTAATGTCAAAATAGTTTGTTAGTTAATGCATAATGAATGTCACAATAGTTATGCTGAAACACCAATTTTTGTGTATCTCATTGTGCCGGCTAATCTCCGAAACGATCGGACCGATTTCGATGGATATTTAGCCTCAGTTACATCTGACGGGCCTTGTGGCGTTAAGCGTAGTGTAACCGACTTCCGTGCACGAGGTCGTGGGTTCGATTCCCACTCAGGACAATTATTTGTGTGATGAACACAGATATTTGTACTGCGTCTGGGTGTATCTATTATATGTACATTGTATAGTACATATTTACATAAAAATAAGTAATACTATGTATTATATCCGTAATCTGGTACCCATAGCACAATCGTTAAGCTTAGTTTGCGACCAGAGGACGTTGTGTGAAATGTCCGTGAATATTTATTTATTTATCTCTTCGATAATCTAAGAACCTTTCACCAGGTGCAGTAACATAGCGCTAACATTTACGAATCGATTAAGTTAAGACAAAACATTATTTTACTCCTGTAATTACAGGAAAAGGAAACGTTAACCGATTAAATCAAAATTTTATTACAAACTAGACTTTCTGTTCTGCCGTACTTACTAGGTACTTACACAATAATTGTATTTTTTTAAATATTATTCAGACGCTATCGTTATGTGTTTTTAAAACAGCATCCTCTTTGGTCTCATGGGACCTAAAAAACATACTAAGATAATTAACGGGGTACACTTCGAGATGCAGAAAGTATAATTGCGTGAGGTTTAGGGCCGGTTGTTTCAGCTATACTTGACGCACACGTAAACGTCAAAAATGGAGTTAACCATCGTCAAACCAAAAAAAGCGTTGTTTCACGAAATGAGGTCCTTAACGTACGTTAAATAATAACGATTACCGTAACAGATGTCCCGCCCACTGGTTAACTTCACTTTCGGTGCGTCTAGCCATAGATATAGTATATACTGTCAGCATATAGGTACTATATGGATGCGTCAAACAAACAGTAGGTACCTACAGCATTATGGAGATTCTTTTGTATTCGTCTTTATTTTACGATAATTGTTCATCTGGCGTTTTGTTTGGCATCTGACTTTAAAACACCTGTTAACAACCTAAATTTTTGGGATGAGCAGGAATTCATATGTTGGAATTCATTAATTGCAAGGTATCGTGAGACTATCGTGTACCTAATAAAGGAAGTAGCTCTATTGTTAACACATCGTATCGAAGACGATATAAAATTTGTTACAGAAAAGTAGAATTTCTCATAAGAATACTTTGATTTAACATTTATTTGTCTACAATGTTTCAGAAACTTGGCAGTAAGACCTAGCCTACCTATAGATCACTACTACTCTACAATGTTCAGGATCGCTTATGAGATGTGTTTGGGCATTGCAGAAATCAACAGTGGGTCATATTATTCATCGAGTGATTCGGGTTATCGATAAATTACACATAAACATTCCATCTAACGAAGAAGAAAAAATGGCTGTTGCAACTGACTTCTACAATATAGCTACATTTCAAATCAAACTTTAACAGACGTGAAGTTCTCAGATGTTCTCCATCGGCATTTAATTTTGCATGAATAGCTTTTTTTTCTTTATATTACCTAATAATATTGTCACAATTCACAATCACAACTAATAATAAAGGAATAATTCAAAGTTTTGTCATTCGCGTCATAAATAATAAAATAAATAAGTAATATGTATATATAGTATATACTTATATACATTACTTATTACTTCCATGACAAAAACTAAAAAACCATAGACTATAGCATCCTCTGTCTATGATAAAAAGATAAACTGACGTATACGGGCAAATGTTGGCATACTAGAAAATTCTCCCATATATTTTTTATTACGAAAATACGTTGCTATGTGCTGGCATCCCTAATAACTTTGACGACTGGTTTTTTAGGCAATGAAACAACGCTTTGTATTTAACGTACGTTAAATATCGTTCGTAATCGTTATTTTTTGACGTACGTATGTTACGATAATCAATCGTTTGAAACAACCGGCCCTTAATCAAATAGTATTTATGGTAATCGATGCCACTGTAGGTGGGTACCTCCTCGGCACGGAAATGTGGTAACTATAATTACATTTGACGGGCCTCGTGGCGTAGTCGGTAGTGTAACCGACTTCCGTGCACGAGGTCGTGGGTTCGATTCCCACTCAGGATAAATATTTGTATGATGTACACAGATATTCGTATTGCGTGTGGGTGTTTTCTATCCATTATATGTATGTATTTACAAAAAAAAAGTAGTGTACAAGCGTTAAGCTTAGTTTGGGACCAGAGGACGTTGTGTGAAAGTGTCCGTGAATATTTATTATATTTATTTATTATAATATCTTTAAGTGGGTACCTATCGGGTGTATAGGTACCCACTTAAAGCTTTTCCACTTTCTAATATAGGTGGGTATATGTGGGTAAGTATCAACACCCGCCTGATATTTTTTTTTTAAACACGCTTATTACACCGCATTTGATCATAGTTCGCCCGGGGGAGTGGGCAGCAGCACTCCTTCGAGTATTAACAACATCCACTGCGATCGCCAACCCGCCTGCCAAGCGTGGCGATTACGGCACTATCCCCCATTCTTGGGGAGGCCTATGTCCAGCAGTGGACGTTAAAAGGCTGATGGATGGATGGATGGTGCGTGTTTTCCATACAGAGACCATGCATGTGGGTTGTTTTGTACTTTGTAGGTGCATACGTTTTTTATGTCAAATGTAGATAGATCTTGAGCAGTTTTTACTGAATAAGATTGTAGGTACCACATCTTGATCAATTTGGTATCAATAAATCATTCTTGGACGTTTTGTGGTTTGTTGGCATTATGACAGTGCTGAGTCCAATTCACAAAGCTGTTACATCGGTCACTCACATGCGCGCAAAGATTCGTACATTGTACGAATGTTTGCACGCATATGAAGGGCCGTCAGACATTCATTCGCAAACTTAGCGGCTGTGCAAATGCGAACCCGTTTGGGCTTACACACTTGTTTACGAATGTCTCAGTCTTGCTTGCGATTTTGTGAATCATGTACACTGGCCCCAAGAAACTGTGCATTGCCTCAAATGCAAACCATGTTGGCTGGTTCACATCATCCGTACTTGAAGCAGTGGTGTAAGAATCTTTAAGTTTTTTTAAGTGCTCTCTCTATAAGCGGCCATTAAAGAATTTCTCTTCTTTTTTAATTCGTCAATAGAACATTGAAGAGAAAAATAATTTTTAATTCTTTCCCAGGCGTCATTAACGGTCATTCAGTTTTTATGGGATTACTTTTGAGGATCCCATATGGTCGATTCATTTTGCAGGAGTTCAATGAACTCCATCACCTTGGTGTTGTTCCAATCCATGATGAAGGTACGCTACACACTAGACCTCACGAACTATGAAAATGGCGAAACGTCCGTTACCTTCGCAATCATGGGCGCAACTGGTCACACGAATGTATGGGAGACTACGCGAAGGACTGCGGTTCGCGCGCTTTGATGTCCGTTAAAAAACCGACACAGCTTGGAAAGCCGCGAATGCAGCGAAAACTTTGCATAATCATTTGCAAATGTCGTCCTACACTTGTGGGTTTGCGTATTCGTGCGAATGTGAGTGACCGGCATTAGACAAAGTGATCTCTTAAGCCACTGCGCCATTTGTACGCTCTATTTGTTCTGCTCCGAGCTAACGTAATTTCTGCAAATTCATTATTTTGTACAAGATGTTGGTCTAACTTTCGCATGGATTGACTGTCGACTCAAATAGGATCACTTTATTTCTCTAATCATACAATACCGCTTTCACTCATATTGCAATCCTGAAACTTAGTTTTTAGGGTTCCGTACCCTATTACTAAGGCTTCGCTGTCTGTCTGTCTGTCCGTCCGTCTGTCACCAGGCTTGTATCTCAAGAACGGCGATAGCTAGACAGTTGAAATTTTCACAAATGATGTTTCTGTTGCCGTTATAACAAAAAATACTAAAAACAAAAGAATAATAATATTTAAGGGGGGGCTCCCATACAACGTCTGTCTGTCCGTCCGTCTGTCACCAGGCTGTATCTCAAGAATGGCGAACGCTAGACAGTTGAAATTTTCACAAATGATGTATTTCTGTTGCCACTATAACAAAAAATACTAAAAATAATAATATTTAAGGGGGGCTCCCATACAACGTCTGTCTATCCGTCCGTCTGTCACCCGGCTGCATCTCAAGAACGGCAATAGCTAGACAGTTGAAATTTTCACAAATGATGTATTTCTGTTGCTGCTATAACAACAAATACTAAAAACAAAAAAAAAAAACAATATTTAAGGGGGGCTCCCATACAACAAACGTGATTATTTTTGCCCTTTTTTGCTCACTATTGATAACGGCAACAGGTAGACGCTTGAAATATTCACAGAATATTTAGTTATATTCATCCATCCATCCATCCATCCATCCATCAGCCTTTCATCGTCCACTGCTGGACATATGCCTCCCCAAAATGGGGGTTTTGCCATAATGGCCACGCTTGGCAGGCGGGTTGGCGATCGCAGAGGATGTTTATAGTACACAAGGTAACGCTGCTGCCCGGTCCCCCGGTTAGTCAGCTTTTACGACTCCCATAGGAAGAGACGGGGTGGAGCTATTCTTGGTGCCGGCCCCACACGCCGCTATGTTCATATCACCACCTAATTTTTGTCTACGACTGTCGTACGAGGCCACTAAGAAGAAGTAAGCAATTAACACCCATTGCAAAACTAAGCAATAAAGACAAAATACAATAATTAAATAGATGAAGCAGTACGCTTAAGGTAAGAAATACTAAATGTCGCCAAGGTCTTAATCGTCAAGCTCACGATTCGTCATCCGCTTAACAAAATTACATATTCCATTCCAACACAGCACAAAATCAGTTTGTAATACAATGGTGCATCATTTTTATATTCTACGCAACACTTCCAGTTTCCTCAGTTGACTCACTTCTTGTGTGGAATGGAAGTATTAAAGCTGTCTCGTCACAAGTCATTTTGTATTGTTCTTCTCCTTAGAATCGGTGGAAACTATTCATCAAGACAACTTGTCATGTTCTTGGAATGAAAAAAATAACATTATAGGGTTTCTGACTAGTGTAACATCGAAGTGACATACTGACATTTATAAATCCATTTGCTTACTAACCCGCGGATCCACCGCAGCCAAAATCAGGTTTTGTTAATGGTTATATCTCAGTTTCCCGATATAGTAGCGTGTTATAATGTTTACCACTTTTTAAGTCTAATCGAGAGCTATCAAATAAAAAGTTTCATCATAATCCGTTCAGTAGTTTTTGCGTGAAGCTCGAATAAACGAACAGACAAAAATAATACACAATACACATTTTTTTTTGTGTTCAGTGACGCCTAACTAGGTACTTACTTTAGTTTTTTCTCAAATATCTTAAATGTACTTACAGACATAGGTCTGCTACGGCTTGTTGTATAGATAGAGACAATCATTTCAAAATTTGTGTTCACTCAGAAACTCATAATCTTGTCTTCCTAATGGTAATAGTTTGCTAATTATTATTGTCATTCAGATATTCTGAATCTGATAACTTCGTTCAAGCAGGGTTCGGCACCAACATTAATAGCATAACATCGTAGTCGTGGCAGAACAGCTGGAGTACCTACCTTGGATAATACCAACTCCAGCTCAACGATCAGACTAGCACATCTAAACTAAATATGAACAAGCACGTAATTCGATGTCATTATAATTAGGCGTCGACGAAAACGACGAATCGGATCGAAAAGCTGAGGAAGATCTTCTCCAAAATCCCGCAATCTCTGAAAACGTATGTTTATGAACAGATTTTCCGTTTGTGCGCGACTAACAAAACATAAGTTATTATCAGAGCACGTCAAAACTTAAAAAGTGTGTGGTAAAAAGTTAAGACGCGTTAAGAGATTACTAATTTACATTTTATTTAGTTACTTTCACGGCTGCGATGTGTTTTAAACATGATTTATTGTACCTACTACAAAAAAAATTACACCTGCGGGCAATTAGTTAGGTTTTTAGTATAGTATTTGAGATAGTAGCTAGATTCTGCCTGCGACTCCGTCCGCGTCCGCGTGAAGAATATAAATACACTTTACTGTACATTATTATCACTATGTTAAAATAGCTATCCCATAGGAATCATTCATTTTTCCGGGATGTAATGTAGCCTATATCCTTTTCTGGGCCCTAAACTATTACGTATGCAAATTCATGATGATTGGTAGAGTAGTTACGGCGTGAAAACGTAACAAACTAACAAACAAACTCACTTTCACATTTATAATTCTAGTAAGGGTTAGTTAATTCTTTCCTTTGTTATTTACATTAAAAAACCTTGGACAATTTGTTAAATAATAATATATATTAAACACTCCGCCGTCGTTCGGGCAATGAGGAGAGTATTGACTGACTCACTAAATAAACTCCCTGTGTGTCATCTCTCCGTCTGTATTGACGGACCATTGGAACGTTACTTCAGTGGTAACACAGGTACTTAGGTAAGTACTTACCCATCTTATTTGTGTTTCCTAGGCAAATAATATAGTACTCTCTACACGTTCTTTTGTTTTATTTTAGGAATCAGGAGATCAAGTTGTTGTTTTGCTAACGTGCATAAGAATTGTAGAACTGTACAAATAAATATAATGTTATTATTTAATACCATAGAACAAGTGTTTAATAAAATAATATTTACAGCACCAGCCTTGGCATTAAATCATATGTTTGTTTTTTTATGTATCGAGGGGGACTTTACAAACATACAATTTCACGGACACAAAGTCCACCCAGACTCAGAACAATCAATCACACAAAGAGTTGTCCTGTGTGGGAATCGAACCCACAACACTCGGGCGGGAGGCCGATACTGATCTAAACCACTCCGCCATTTGTGCAGTCAATTTTAATGTTAGCTTCGTAATGTAACTAAAGTGTTTATTGTTATGACAATATCGGTAGGTGTTAAATAATGCAATCTAGTGACTATTGTAATGCAGTTATTAATTTATTAATATTTAAAGATCATCAATTTATGTTATTGTAGACGTGATTGCCAGTAATAATATTTTTTTAAATGAAGTGACGCTATTGTATTGCATTTACATGAAATTGGCACATGTCTATAAAACACACCACTTATTACGAAGACATGTTTTAAAACACTGTCTTAACATTGTTTGTAAACTCTTGAATGATATTTTACTACAGAAAACATCATTAAAAGGTCTGAATTGAAATATGTACGTTCTTAGAAAAAAAGGTAAGTAGTAGTATGTAAATATTAGTCACGGGTCATAATTTACATCGAAGTAAATTAGTGGTGGCTGGTTTCATTAAAGACAGCATGAGTCAATCCCATCGGTTTTACGAGGTTTTACGCATACGCTACATACTTACTACATAGTCATGACTCATGACTCACTATAGCGATTGAACGACAACCGGCCGGAACAACGCGTTCGAGTCAACGAATGAACGCTATCTAAAATAAGAGTAATAAAGATGAATGTCAAAGGTTAAAACGTCATGATCTCACTCAATCATACAGTTTCTACAAACTTTCATCTGTTTACAATTTAATAATCTGTATTTATAGCACCGTTCTCACGGGCTATGCATCCATTTTAATCGGTTGCAACTAGCAACATATTTTCCTAGACTTGATTAACGTACCTACTTGTTTATTATTATTACACGAGGTATCAATAGAGATATAGATAGGCGATCGTTATGAATAATGAAATGGTTAGTAATCGACAGTGTCGTTATTCTGGTGCGTCATTACCAATGAGTCATTGTCGCGATACTCAAACTTACATTTTCTGCCCTTTGTATGTAAATAATGTATAGGTATATAATATTTAGGTAGGTAGATACCTTCTTGTAGTTGGTACTAGCTAGGATACTGTCACTTATAATTTAGAGTCAAATACTAATGGTAGTTTAAAAAGTGAATATTAAGCTATCTAGGCAAACTCTTAGCTCTATTCTCATATTTAGAAATCGACTAAATTTTCCAATTGCTCCAATTTTGATTGATGATAGGTAGGTAGGTACCAAGTTAGTAGAGGAAGGCGAGAATTGGATGATGATAGTAATATGTTTGATTTTTAAGCATAAGTAGCAAGTCGTAAGGTTAAATCACGATCTTAATAAAATTACAGTTTTATAGCAACTTTTAGCGGATTCTATGCAACCCCATTTTTGATGTGAAACATCTAATGCGGAGGGAGGGTAAAATCGGCTGTTATTAGCGTGGCGACGCTTTTATTGTACTTGTCCCGTTCAAATCTTGCAAGTTAAATTTGACACTTCCCGGTTTCCGATTGAGCTGAAATTTTACACGCATGTGTGTATCACGTGACAATGCAATATTATGATGATATGGAGCTGATCTGATGATGGAGCTGGAAGGTGGACATAGGTGCTCTATATGGAACGGCGCAACCCCATCGAGTTTGGGCTCGTATGATTCGTCTTGCCGAGTACTTTGTATTTAGGGTCTGATGATGGAGCTGGAAGGTGGCCATGCGAAACTCTCTAATCAAATGGCGCAACTCCGACGAGTTAGGGCTCGTTTGAAATTTGAAATGTCCTGACTAGAACTTCAGTAATAGATGATATCCAGGGTCTGATGATGGAGCTGGAAGGTGACCACAATAACTCTGTAATGAAACGACGCAACCCCTTTGAGTTTGGAATCATTTGATTCGTCTTGACGAGTACTTTGTCTTTAGATAGTATCCAGGGTCTGATGATGGACCTAGAAGCTGGCCATAGGAACTCCGTTATAAAACGACATAACTCCATCGAGTTTGGGCTCCATGGAGCTCGTATGATTTGTCTTGACGAGTACTTTGTCTCTAGATGGTATCCAGGGTCTGACGATGGCGCTGGAAGGTGACCACAATAACTCTGTAATGAAACTACGCAACCCTATCGAGTTTATACTCATTTGATTCGTCTTGAGTCTATATGATCATAACTTGACAAAGTAATTTCGATGTTTTCACATCTGCTAGACGTCCCGCGACGTCTAGTTTTTTTCTAATCTAGACAATTTTCTGCTGGATCTCTACTTTTAATTTTGTTCAAAGGCAACGATGGCAGGAGCCGCTAGTAGAAGGCTAGAAGCACAGTAAAAATATAAGCAAATGGCAGTTAAGTCAACGTTCGGGCAGGCAGAACTGCGTCAGCCGGTTCTCTATAAAATAAATTTACATATTTTTTTCTAAATCTATTCAATTCGTTAAAATAAACAATGACATAACATTGTCATGTGCACGAACGTCATGAATACTTGTAATTACTTATAATTTGTACCTCTAACTTAACAGGCTTAATCTAATGAGTAAAGTACATAGGTAGGTACGTACCGTCTACCTATAACATTTTTTGTTTGTATACATTTTTTAACTTATACTTACCTACATTCACTAATAGATAAGAAGTGTTTATAAACAGGTAATCCTAATAGTATGTTACTATAGAACTTTTATTTATTATACAGTCCATCAGGGTAACTTAAACTTGTGTGTATGCGTAGTGAATCTACCTGGTACCTACTTGGTTGCGCCCTTAGAGTACACATAAGCTCTATACTCTAAGGTTGCGCCTATCCAGAGATATTAGCAGTCGGTACTCCAAGTGAAATCGGACCTGCCCCCTTAGAATGAAAAACGAAACGTTAGACGAACTTTCGTTTCGAGTCATTGTGATTGATCAACAGTCCGACGCGTGAATCCTGATTAGTCGAGATTTCGACACGTGATTCTGGCGACCAATCGCAATGAAGCGAAACGAATGTTCGTCTAACGTTTCGTTTTTCATTCTAAGGGGGCTGCTTTGTATTATAGCACAAGTCGTTGCCTCGATATGAAGTACCGCTGGGTTCTGTTCGAAGCCCAGTTTTCTGCGTGCCGTGCCAATTTGGCTTTGTCCTCCAAGTGACTCGCGATCTGAGATTGGCAAGAGATATCGACACCGAGGATACTAATACTCTCTGGAGACCAGCAGAGTTGCTGTTGAGTGGGATTCAAATTAACGAAGTTCTTTTCAGGTCATTCCGAAGCCCACCCCAGGGAGCGCTCAACTTCAAATCTATTATTATATATAATTCCAGTGTCACGATGTTTGTCCGGGATGAACTCCGAAACTACCGAACCGATTTTAACTCTTTTTTTTATTAAATGTGTATTTTGTTCCAACTCAGGAGATAGGATACTTTATATCTCAATTTATAATTGCAATATTTATTTTTGAAAAAATATATGGCGGTACGAAGTTCGCCGGGTCAGCTAGTGTACTATAAGTTGAGTCCGTTTCTCTTCCAGTATGCTTTTATTTACATTAGTTTTCAATGTAACATAGGCCAACTTACTTACAAGACATTTAACAAGGAATGTGTTATCGAAATTTGCAGTCCCGAGTAATTGTCACGATGGCTGAATTGGCAAAGCATTTGGGACGGTTTTCTAGGAGATGCAGGTTCAAATCTTGCTCGTGGCTGTTATTTTCAATTTCTCATTTTCGTACTTTGTGTTTATTAGGTATATGGCTAAGTGTGTCCAAGCTTAAAACGATATATATATATATATATATATATATATATATATATATATATATATATATATATGTAGGTATCTAGGTACCTACCTACCTAATATAAACACCAAAATACATATTTTTGTTTGATTTTAATCGTGCTGCATAATACATATTTTTAGGCGGTCTACTGAAATAATGTAACACAGTTTCAGTAGTCTGCCACAGGATGTGCGGTTAGGTACATTTTTAAGATAAAAAAGGTAAGCAAAACAGCACAATATAGGGTAGTTTAGCCGATTTTCGTCCATTTAGCGGAGTTGCCAGTTAAGGGCCCAGCTCTAACAAACCAATTTTATATTGGAAACTAATATAGTCTATTTTAGGTTTATATTAAGTAACAAATAATTATAGTCAACATGTTTTTTATATAAAATGTTTTAGTGAAATGTATCGATTTCGTTAGTTTTCCTCCAAAAATCTTAGTTTTCGACCTTGTAAAGGCTAGTTTTCGTCCACGGTGTTTAAAAAGGGATATATAAATATTTGTTTGTAATAGATGTAAACTAAATACTTACCCAGTATTACTTTTCGTCTACTCACATTAAAGTATATGGGCGGAAACTTAAAGCAATCAATTTCAGCACATTTTTTAGTTTTCGTCCACAATATCATTTATGTTTTATGATTGCAATACTGCTAAATTAGCGAATGAAAACTAAATATCACACTAAATAACCATCAAAAATCATTCCATAAAGATTTCAACAGAATTACTTAGCTAATCAAACTTTACTTGTGTTTTTGTGTTTTCGTCCAGGCGGAAGAAAACTGAATGTTTTGCGAAATAGGTAATTCAGTTATTGTCCGCCTAGATTTTGTAAGTAATTCGTTAAATGAGTACGAAACCCACACAATTTAATGTGTTCTTTATGTATCAACTTAGTCATTAATGCCCTAAACATAAGAAATACATTCTTAAAACAATTTAAAAAAATCAGCGCAGTTAGCGTGCACCACTATTTTTCAAACTTTTATGTGACGTTTTCGTAGCTTTGAAGTAAGCCACCAGACTGAAGCAGCTTTTATTCAAGTTTTGACTTCTTAAAAACTATTCTAAGTTGGTAGACGTGCAGATTTGATATTAAGGTACGCAACGAGTCCAAATTTGCATGGTTTACTATTTTTATGATGCTAATCTACGAAAATGTTTCACGAGGCGCGCGCTATTGGACGAAAACAGGACCTGGACGGGAAACCGGCTAAATGACCCTACCTACCTACTTAAATATTTTTTTTATAATTTTTACTTAAGTTTATTTCCAGAATACATAGTGCGAAAATGAGCAGCGTTTTAATAGTCTGGAATAGTACTTACTTAATCCAGAATAGCGAGTTTAAACCCCACTTGTAGCTATTATTTTCTAATTCACATTTTCGCATTTTGTGTATCAGACTGTAAGTTGAAAGATTTTTTTTAATAATACAACATGCTGTCCTAACGAATAATCCCCAGCGCGATAAGTAGGTACCTACAAGATCGCCAGGGGACTTTATAAACATACAATTTCACGGACACAAAGTACCTACACCCAGACTCAGAATAACTATTTGTGGATCACACAATGAGTTGGTGAGGAACGAACCCACCAAACTCGGGCGGTATCTAATCACTCCACCATCTGTGCAGTGAAATCCACAAAAACAACATTCATACAATAATATCTCAGACCAACAAAAAAGTATTTTGTTGGTCTGAGAATAATATTTTGTATTTAACATCATTGCATAACATTCCCCAAAAAAATAGAAACTACACCATAGATTAAATTTATGCACTGCACAAATGTTTATACTTTAGGACTAAGTTACCCTGATCGAATATACTTACCATTTAGGTAATTAATTCTACAGTTAACGATATATCTGTATATAAGATATTATAATAAAGCTGTAACATGTAAGCAGTGTGCTAGCGGGCTAGCCTAGCCTGCCAGCTTAGACTTAAAAAATAATAGGATATAATTAGGTGTTATCCTGTTATTTTTTGGTAGCTAGCTACCTACTATCTACCCTACCTACCTAAATACAGAGACCCTAAATAAAAGAATTTAGTAACTCAGACTAACTAGGTAGGTAGGTAGTAGGTAGGTACCTATTTTTTTATTGGTCTGAGTTTAGCACCTACCTAAATCCCTAAAATTAGTTTCTTAGTTGATTTAATATGTAAGTACCTATTTAATTAACCTAGGAAGTCACAGGATGAAAATTCGTGTCCATAATATTTGGGTACTATGTAAACTGAGATAAATCTATACTTAACAATAAACACTACATTCGATTAGGTAAAATAAATTTGCCACAATCGCCGCTAATGCAGACAGAGACAGACAATATATTGAATGAGATGGTTTTACTAGCAAACACAAATACAAAAGTTAATTTGTAGTTGTGTGCGCCATGTACATACAACAAACGTTGCCACTATACACCAATAAGAACTCAGGATTTACTCATGCCCATATATGGTAAGGCCATCGGTTGTGCGGCAAGCGGGGAAGTTGGGCGAATCCATTATTGTGAATAAAAATGCGTTCCTTATTTGAATATTGAACAATTGCTTGACATCTATCTGTCTAATGTGTTATTTGATGCATTTTAGATGTCCTTTTGATAATTGTGGTGATACTGACAAGAAAAAAATTGTTTATTTAGCACCTGCAGAGGTCCGTTGGGCGAGTCCATCGAGACGCGGGGCGCCGGCGTATTCTAGTGAGTTTGAACAGATCGACCTCCACGAGCGAGCAAACGACAGAAAGAAACCGGCCGGCATTCATTTCTCACGGTTCGCGAACGCTGCTGTTTATTGCCCTCTTCTGTACCGTGTCTTATAACTGGTAAGTAATTATATAATTTTTGTGATAAATTAAATATTTATAGACTACAAAATTAATAGAAATAACTAGGTAGGTAGGTAGGTAGGTACCTATTAGTCCTATTCGTGTATATAGTGATTTATAATTGTATATAAACAAGCGTTTTACTCGTTATTTATAATTTTCAATCTACATGATCTTCATTCATAAATCGCATCATATCGGTCTGCCAAAAATCGCCGACATCCCCGTATCATCAACGTCTCCCGGTATACGTCAGTCATTTTGGAAAAGTGCCAATATTTGTATTTAGGCTTATTTGTCATGTATGAAGTAGGTATATGGATCGTATTGGTAACGTAGAAGAACGTAGTAAATGTTTACTGATATCTAGGTAATTGAAGTGTCGTTAGTAAAGTGTCTGCCTGATCGCTGAATGTTCAATGTGAGCGCTTTTTGAAATCTCTTCGTTATCAAGCGGTGCGCTATCAGTGGCGGGGGTAAAGAGAGGTGCGGGGCGATACGCGCAGGCTCTGCAGTGGAATACCATATATGGCCCGAAAACTCACGTATTGTGCGATTGGTGGAGAGTCGCCGCTGCGGGGTAGGGGCGCCCCGATAACCAGCCTCATTTATAAGTCTGCTTGTCGCGCTCGCCGACATTCCAAGGAGTGAGCTTGAGCTGTGGCGTTGTGCAGCATAACACAGGCTGTGCAATAGCAAGTTAATTATTTATTTATTAGGACTATTTAATTAAAAGTAAGTTTATACTGAAGTGTCATAATTATTTTTTGTGCTTCGTGTTGTGGCGTGAACAACAGTGTAATCTCATTAGTGAGTGCGGGTCAGTGACACGTAGGGTAAGGCCGCATGCCGCCGGCCGGGAGTCTGGGATAGCCGGTTGCGGTAGGGCGTGGTCATAGTCAGACAGCAACTACCAATTCGAAATAATAAACTTGGAACGATTATCATTCCAATTAGAAAGTATTTATTGGACTACTTTCTCGGCAGGCGAGAACAATCTTGTCTCTGTGAAACTTAACAGACGTGGCGAGTCATGTGCCACGTTTTTTTTCATCATTCGAAACCTAGTCAAGTCATCTTACCATATTTGGTTACAATTTACGATTTCGCCGCCCACTTAGCATTGCTGTGTGAAGGTTTCAAGTGGGTCTTCTACCCACTATCGATTCTCTATTAGGTCTTTTATGAAACCTAATGTTACTTTTATTTTATAAGTTCATAATTGTTCAACTGAAAGTTTATTATAACAAATTTTAAAACTTTCAGACTAATTCACAATGTGTGACGAGGAAGTTGCTGCGTTGGTGGTAGACAATGGCTCCGGTATGTGCAAGGCCGGTTTCGCCGGTGACGACGCGCCTCGTGCCGTGTTCCCCTCAATTGTGGGCAGGCCCCGCCACCAGGGTGTCATGGTCGGTATGGGACAGAAGGACTCATACGTAGGAGACGAGGCCCAGAGCAAGAGAGGTATCCTCACGCTCAAATACCCCATTGAACACGGAATTGTCACCAACTGGGATGATATGGAGAAGATCTGGCATCACACCTTCTACAATGAGCTGCGTGTCGCACCCGAAGAGCACCCCGTGCTGCTCACTGAGGCACCCCTCAACCCCAAAGCTAACAGGTGAGTTCTACGCGGTATAGTTTTGGTCAGCAGCTCAAGCCTGTTGTGTCCTATAGTCCATCAAGTTAACCACAACATTTGTTCCCAGGGAGAAGATGACGCAGATCATGTTCGAGACGTTCAACACACCCGCCATGTACGTGGCCATCCAGGCGGTACTCTCACTGTACGCGTCCGGTCGTACCACCGGTATCGTGCTGGACTCCGGCGACGGCGTCTCGCACACGGTGCCTATCTATGAGGGCTACGCGTTGCCGCACGCAATCCTGCGTCTGGACTTGGCCGGCCGCGATCTCACAGACTACCTGATGAAGATCCTCACCGAGCGTGGTTACTCTTTTACCACCACGGCCGAACGTGAGATCGTGCGTGATATCAAGGAGAAGCTCTGCTATGTCGCGCTCGACTTCGAGCAGGAGATGGCCACCGCCGCCTCCAGCAGTTCACTTGAGAAGTCTTATGAACTACCCGACGGTCAGGTCATCACTATCGGAAACGAGAGATTCCGTTGCCCTGAGGCCCTCTTCCAACCCTCATTCTTGGGTATGGAAGCGTGTGGCATCCACGAGACCACTTACAACTCAATCATGAAATGCGACGTCGACATCCGTAAGGACTTGTACGCCAACACAGTTCTGTCTGGTGGTACCACAATGTACCCTGGCATCGCCGACCGTATGCAGAAAGAAATCACAGCCCTAGCCCCATCCACAATGAAGATCAAAATCATCGCGCCCCCAGAGAGGAAGTACTCCGTATGGATCGGTGGATCGATTCTCGCGTCCCTCTCTACCTTCCAGCAGATGTGGATCTCGAAACAGGAATATGACGAGTCTGGCCCCTCGATCGTGCACAGGAAGTGCTTCTAAGCGAGTTGCAGGAAGCTGCGGACAGCAGCCCGCTGCTCAACTCCGGCTTGTAATCTCGGTTAATTTAATTGTACGTAAGATATTATTGTAATTAAATCGTAATAGTGACGGCAGGCGGAGCGCGACGCCGCGGACGCGCCCCGGCCGCCGGCCTCGGTACTGCACTCGCCAAAGGATCTTTTGTAATCTCATGAATGATGATTGTATGTGCTGAAACGGATAAGACTACTTTCTTACTAGGTCATTTATAAATTATAAAAAATAATTAAAATACAAAAAAAAAACCTGAAAAATAATCTGTATTTTCATTCAACCTATCTCTGTGTTTTGTAAAGTACATACATACACAGCAATGTGTAGTATGATAATCCAAGGCAATGACCGACATTGACCCAAGTACAGAAATAGAATGAACTTGGGTGATTGGCTAGAAATAACCGCGAGTTAATCGGGGTCGTAAGTTGGTTCTTATTGACTACACATAAACTGACACTCGTTACACGACTAGGTACATAGGCAGAATATCTAAGGCTGGTAGAATTATGACCTAGACAACAATTATCCAGGTGCTTTTTGCTTATGCAGTAGTAGGAGCTAACCGAGTTTGGCTAGTTTCGTCGGTCTATATACAGCGGTAGCTAACACCCCTGGCCCTACTAGTACGATACGCATGATAGTTACAAGATAATAGGTAGGTAAGCTGTTGATTTTCGAAAAGAATGGTAGGTACCTAGATCGCTCATTTTTGTGAAATTAACTCTTAGTTTTTGTTTATTTAGGTATATGTAGGTCGTTAGCTTTTTCAGGAGATCCGCTCAAACCAAACTAGTGAAGTACCTAATACTAAAGGGGCCTAAATTAAAGCAAGTCAGAACCCATCTGGCATCCGTTAGTGGCGGTATATGTAAATTATTACCTAGGTATGTAGGTACCTTTCCAGTGGCCCGCCAATAAAGGCGGAGAGACGGCACACGGCGGGTTTCTTTAGTGGGTGAGGGCCCCACACTACCCTGTTCGTTGCCCCGAACGACGGGGTGTGCGGTTAGGTACATTTTTTCCCGCCTAAACAAACAAAAAAAAAAAAATAGGTATGTAGGTACCTACCTACTTTTAGATTATTCTACTCTTTGTACCTACTTATCGATTAGAGCCGCGTGTTCATGACTGACCGCAAAACAAAATCCCCTTGTGACGGCTAGTTTAATTTCTCGAATAGTATACCTATTACCTGCCATATCGATATGCAAAAGATAATACAATGCTCTGTGACAGTACCTTTTTGTTTTGTAGGATAAAATGTACCTACCACCGAAGGAATGTAACATGGTTCCAGTGGCCCGCCAATAAAGGCGGAGACGGCACACGGCGGGTTTCTTTAGTGGGTGAGTGCCCCACACTACCCTGTTCGTTGCCCCGAACGACAGGGTGTGCGGTTAGGTACATTTTTCCCGCCTTAACAAAAAAAAAAAAGGTTAAAATGTACCTAACCACACACTCCATTGTTCAGAGCAATAAACAGGGTTAAGCCGGCCTGTAGTGGCGGACTACTGGAACTATGTGATATTACTTAAGTGGTTCCTTGACATTACCTATGGGCTATACATATACGCGGATCATGATATGAAGTGAAAGGATGCTATTTCCTGTTATGATCAAAAGACGAGGTGCTTCATGGCCGGTGACTTGGCAATGTTACTGAAACACGGCTCCGATAACAACTACTTCCACTTGGTACCCAACTTCGCCCTATCTACCGCCGGTGGATTTAGGATTTATTAAGAGTAAATCAGCCCCTGCTACCATGTCCTCACAATAGCTGTGGATATAACAGCCTAAACTTAAGCATAAAGATATATTCCGCCGTCTCATGATGATAACATTACTTGAAGTGGTCCGCCAACGGCTTATCCTTTCGTCGTATTCGTAGTCGTATGGTACCTTCTACCGAGTGACGCTTCCTCATCTTCACGGGAGGCGAGCGTTCCCCAGTCCATCCACCCGCAGTCTCAGCTAGGACAGGTGTAAGACACCCTACTTAAACGTTCTTGTTAGTTGGAAATCACTTTGGGCAACAAGGGCGAGGCACGATCCGAAAAGGTTTTTGTAAATCAGATCCACATTTAAAAACAATCGTTTTCATACACCTTTTATTTGAACATCACAAATACTTCACATAATTAGCAGTATCATAAATGGTTAGTTAAAAATATGTTACAAAACATGTGATAAAAACTGTCAAAATTCATAAAATATCATTGTGTATCTTAGTGCACAAGTAAGAAACATTATTGTCATGATAAAACTAAATCGCGGTCTTGTTATCAACACAACTTTTACTGTACTTATATAAAATATGCTCATTACAGGAAATAAAGCCAGTTAATTGACAGCGATCACATAATGTTGATTTTTTATTGTTTTTTTGTAAATGCTTCTCACATAGAGTGCCAAAACTGACAAATTCTTGTTAGTGGTAACTTGATTACATACTAATACAACACTAAAAACTTCGAGGGACTAATTTTGTCTTACTTTCAAAGGATACTTATAATAAGAGAGATAACAGATTTTTGGCCCTAATATGACAATCTGAGGCTTCCTATTTTATTAGTTTGATATAATTGTTATAAAAATAAATAAATTAGAATAAAATTCTTAACAAGATATTCGATTCACACAGGATAAACTGTAATAAGATAACTAGTTAGACAATAATGTGGTTTTCTTTAAATACACCGATATGACGTCATTCTTCATTACATTCACCGTAAAAGACGGTCTATCGGAGTGTAAGCGCTATAAAGCAGCCAAATGTACTAAGTAATCTAAAGCCTAATAAGATTCTCTGAATGTCTTTATAAACTATGTAATGTAGTTTAAAACACTTAAGATTTATATTGGATTCATTAAAATCTAACGTGGACTAGCTCCTTCACTAAGGCTATTACGAATTAAAATTATTGTTGATTTAGAAACGAGATTCATTCTTATTTAGTAGCTACCAAAAGGTTTAGGGTTAAGATTTTTTTTAAACAAACAAACGTAAAGCGCCTCAATGGGCAAATGCCCTTATTATCGTTCGTGATAAGGAATACAGTAGACTTATGTTACTTTAATAAACTCCTCGACTTGAAGAGTATAGTGCAAGGATTATCCATATATGCGTGTCACTTTCATGTAAGTTTAGTTAAGTCTAAGTTCTATGTGTAAGTTTAGTTTTACATTATGACTAAGATTAGTTCAATATTGATTTAATGCTCTAAATTAAGTTATGAAGAATAAACAGAGAAGACTCACATGAAATAACAATGCGTTAGTAAGATCAGTAAGAAACTTTGAAATAATCATAAAATAGAAGTAACAACATGATTGATGATGCAAATTAATTACAATATTTTCAAATATTCTTTTGAGAATGAGATGAAAATATTTTTTGATAACATAAATAATAAGTGAAATATAACTACAATACAATTCACACAGATTAATTAAAAAACAGTATGGCCACCGTTGCGTCTTATTATACTATACATAGACAACATGATTTATAATATAATACTCAGAACTCTCCTTGTACAACTTCATTAGATATAGAAAACAGTAAATATCTAGAAAGAGGATTATTAAAGATAATAAAATAAACATAAGACTAAAAAGAAAAGATTTATGAAATAACAGATTTAGTTAAGTTTTGAAATGAAAATGGAACGAATAGTGAGTAGACAAGTGACAGTGAATGTATAAAACGAATTGTTAGTATGTTAACGGTACCATAATTAGTCTTCAGCCGAGTTAACGACCCGTTCCTAAACCAACAGCTTAAACAATAAAAACTAAATTACATTAAAAAATAAAAATACATTAAATTCTTAAAATTAAAACTATACATATAAATTACGGTAAAAAGTTTTCAGAACAATTAAGCGTATTGCGGACATTGTGCGGGTTAAGAGATTTTAATAGTTTCACTGGCTAAGTTTCAAGTACATTAACAGTTTACACTATCATTTTTTTTATATAATTAAGGCCACTTTACACTACACAGGCAATCCTAGGAATGATTACTATCTTCCATTGTACACAATTCCTTGGACGATCAAACACTTTTAACACTTAAATGTTTAACACCATTATTGTTAATGTTTCAACGTGTGCTACGTTTCGCTGTCTTTAATACTGTCTTCCGTAGCCCTGCGGATGTCTGATAATGGGTTGCCATGAACCCTGAATCTGTAGACACAAGTATAAGTCGGGTTGCCGTGGTTGCTCTCGACTCGCAGTTCTATAATGTCGTATGCGACTGGGTACTCAACACCGCCAATGTTTGTTGTCTTAGGATGCTGTACCGGGAAATATTGTATTGCAGTGCCGTTCGCGTCGTACATATAATCGCCAAAATGATGTGGCTCTGGGTCCATTTCGCCATGTAATCCCTGAAATAGACATGAACAAATATCGAATAAACCAATCCATTCCCCCATACTATCGTGTACATAGATGATTTAAGAAATATAAGGACTTGTATATCATTAGTAAAAATTAACTTTTGCTAGTTTTTTTAAAAATTCTATCTCAAGTTCCCGAGCGAGCACATATATAAACCAGTTTTTAAGCCTAATAAATAAATAAAGCGGACGGAGTTGTGGACAAAATCTAGTTCGTATAATAAGTAACCCACATTCTGATATCCTTTGTTTTACTTCCTTAGGAAGCAGCAAAGATGCCGACAATACCAGAACGACAGAATAAAATTTTAATTGGTTATTAATAAGGGATACCCATCAGACCAGACCACTATAGGCAAACTTCTCTCCTCTACTTTGGAGAAGCCGACCATCAGGTCGTTATATTCGTAAAAAGAATAGAATTGAAAAAAGAAAAGAGAAGAGCTCTATGATTTAATTACGTATATAGATTCAAACCTGTTTCCCGGAGGGATAGGCAGAGATAACGGATTACCAACTCTCACTAAACGGCCTACCACTTTGCTTAGTCACCTCACAGGTAGGAACGGAATGGCGACACCTGTATATGTAGTGACAGTCACCATACGACGCGTCTATGAGTTAAATAAATATAATTATACATACATATACGGAGAAGTTCTTGGGCGCCGATTCAATTTTACCGTCGACAGCGAGGAGACGCGACATGTGCTCCAGGGAGAAACCCGTCACTTCGATGATCGCGTATGTGCGTACAACTGCAAAAATATTTTACGTCAACGACTCCAATAATGGCGTAGCGGTATTCATACCAGCGTCCAGAGTACTGTGCGTTCGATTACCTGAACAATTTGTAAGATCATCTCTAAGCAATGTGTAAGTCTCGAGGGACACAGGAAGTACTCCCAAGTACAAGGGTATTTTTTTTACTTTTATTACCTCAAGAACTACTTTACCCAGATCAGATAGTGACCTCTCACCAAGAATGGTTAGGGAATTTTTTTACTGTTTTTTTTTTTTCAATGAAAGCCTGATGAAAACTCGGAATAGAAACATAAATGACAGACATAGAATCAGATTTATTTCCAAAAAACGTGGAATTTGATCATGTAGTTTGTATAGGTGTAATATGCACAATTTCAAAACTGTACAAATACAGTCATGGCAATGAAATTAACAAAACTATTTCTTACCCAAATATCCGGGGAACCCTTGGAAGGCCCAGCATTCGGCCGGCATGGCGCCCGGTGTGAGAGCGTACCGCGGAGACGTGTACACCCAGAGAACAGGCAGACCGAGGATGCTGTATTGCTTCGTCTTTATCTGATACAACTCCGTGCACTTCGTCGAGATCACCTGCCCACCTGTGTTTATTATAAATATTCGAGTTATGCCTCTCAATAAACACAACTTTATGAAAAAAGTTTTAAGAATGGAAACTGTGAGTTTAGTAGTTATATTCTATCGCTATCGGCCAGTGAACGAAAAAAGCATAGAAGAGTAACTTCAAACAACATTTCTTTGATAAACGGCCCACGACGATTATTTTCTTAAAACACCTAGTATGTTCTCTATTACTGTAATGATGTGCGTGAAAGCACAATTTGGCAAGCCCCGCCCACCGCGGCACAATTTGCATTGGGTCATTTTGGAGCGCCAGGAATGCTTCTATGTTGTTGTTCGTTCACTGCTATCGGCAGGTTAGCCACAGCACCACCGAAGGAATGTAACATAGTTCCAGTGGTCCGCCAATAAAGACGGAGAGACGGCACACGGCGGGTTTATTTAGTGGGTGAGGGTCCCACACCCTGTTTGTTGCCCCGAACAACGGGGTGTGCGGTTAGGTACATTTTTTCCCGCCTAAACAAAAAAAAAAAAAAAGAAAAAAAAAGGTTAGCCACAGCGTACCTGATGGTAAGTGGCAACTTCCATTCATAGCAATAATGGGTGAGATCTGTTAATAATATACTTCCTAGATATAAGATATAAAATGTCATACCTGCAGACTCCAACGCATAGTCAACCATACCAGTCTTATCTGCATCATAAACATCCAGCATTCCCGCCACAATCTTTTTAACAGCCTCTATATCGAAGTCCATATTTGTTTGAATAGTTCTTATTTCAACCTCCTTTATGTACTCCGTCACTCTTTCTCTTATGATCTCCAACTGTCTCCTCTCAAACACTGCTAAGTACTCCTGAATTAATTGCCTGACTCTGTCTTCGTCTAAACCTTGTCGCCATGTCCTAGCTACTCTTGCTTCTATTTCTGAACTAATTACATTCATTTGTTCTTTAGTAATGTAGTCTTTGTCAAAATATTGTTTCAACTTGTCAGCTACTACATGAGCGTTATCATTCGAATTAAAAACTTGAATTATATTATTCTGTAGGTGTTTGAGAGAGTACTGTTCAATTTGGGCTTCAAAATTGTCTAGCCTGGATAGCTTTTGGTCGAAGTACCTCAATCGTGAGTCGACGTCTAACGCCCACTGCTCTAACGCGGCTATGCGTTTAGATAAATCTGGATCTTGGACTATCTGAGGTGACTTGTACGTATCCATTAGAATAGTATCTCGAGGTAGAATTTGTTCAGAGTAGTTGTAACCTGTAGAAATAAATTATTTGTTAATTTTAGAGAGCTTCTCCTCTGTCCTTCCCACATAAAGTTTATATAGAGAACGACAGGGAAGGACAGAGTATTAGAATAAATGAATATTACAAATAAACTCACCTAAAAGTGTAGCATCCAACTTCCACTTTGTAATAGGTGGTTTGGCCTCTATCCTTCCCCGGGTTTATTGTATAGAGAAGAATTATGTGGGAACAAACAATAAACAGAGCTCTTAAAACGTATATAATTAAATCAAATTACAATTAGTAGAACACATTTTACAGGAAAATGCAATCATATTTTGCTTATATATAAGTTTCTATGGAAATAATTGAATCACAATATTTATAAGCGAGTATTTTGTGTTAAATAAATAATTATGGTCTAACATTTTGTTTAATTATGGTTGGAGTATTTATACATTGGTGGGCGAAGCATAAATAATAATTTCCCTGTAGTAAATACCATTGACTTGCGTGTTTATAAAGTTGGCTTTTAATATGTATATGCAAACTATAATTTCACGAACAGTAAGTACAGAATAAAGTGACGAAATAAAAAAAATATATAATTTTTAAAACACACCTAATTTTATTTTCAAAACCTAATATTAAATCATACTGGCCATTAAAGACTGTCGAAGTAATTTAGAATTAAAATAATTCCGGGTGTAAATGACATCATACCGATAACTCCGGGCAAAGATATCACGAAATAACTGTAATAATATGCCCCATACCATATTCGTCAACAACGATGGGTTACACAATTAACAAGTTTTTAGCCACTATCTAATCATATAACGCGACTAAAAACATGACGAAGGTTTCAATTCATTGTAGTTTTTGAAGTAAATCGATGATTAATGGGTATATTATCTTAAATCAAATTTAGATAGAATAATATAACGAGTTTAGCTGAAATTAAATAAAAAATATTAAAAAAGAAATTGCAATTTTTACGAAAAAACCAATGTCAATTTCCACTATCTGGGTGTTCATAATCGAGTACTGAACCCATGATATTCGGTACGATGCCATTTACACCCTGTATATGAATAAATATCATATCAACATTAGAAAAAAAAAATAGCCTCAGCATTTAATAATACTGCGATAGCTGACACTTTATGACTAGTGGTTAGACATTTTAATTTGTACCAAAAAGTTAACGATAGTTGTAGAACTTAAAACTAAATAAAACTCCAATAATATGGCCACGTCATGTGAATTTAGGTACATTGATCAAGATTATATCACTCAGTAACTAGAACAGGGGAAGGACACCAGGATATTAGGATATATATTTTTTTAACTTTTCGTCTTGATGCAGGTAGAGTCAGATACCACTTAGTTGAAATATTGAGGTCAGTGTAAATTCTATTTAATGAGATCGCTTTCACAGAAATGCGAGTAAAAACATATTTTAAGTAATGGTTAGTCGTAAATTTGCATTTGCATTGTTCCAAATTATTTAGATTATACTTTCTGATATTTACGCGAATGTTACACATTTTGAAATAAAACTACGTTTACGGAATCTATCGCGTTTACTTGATTTTCTACTATCCCGACGTTTCGAATACTTTACAGCATTCAAGATCATGGATGGACTTAGATAGTAGACGTCCAAGGCTAATATGTTGTTTCAGCGGTTTCATCTACCCACAGTATATGATTTTATAAAATTTGGTTTAATTATTTTATCATTTTTATTTTATTTTATACTTTAGTAAGTATAGTAGTAAGATAAGGATAGTAGAAAATCAAGTAAACGCGATAGATTCCGTAAACGAAGTTTTATTTCAAAATTATCTAGATTATGTTTTGTCAGGTCTCATCTTCCAAAACTAGTGTCCTTTTCCTATTTATAAAAAAAAAAATAACGAATCTACCATGCAACATAATATTTGCATATATTATTATAATTAACATATATAGATGATTATTTTAGCATTTATAATAAATTAAAATTAAAACAGAATCATAGACTTTGCTGTAAAGAGAAAATAAATAATTATTTGTATCTATTTGTTTTTTCAGAAACAATCATAGCAAACAAATAATAATAATAAAATTAATAAAAGACAAACAATCATTATATCATAATCAAACGTTTATAATCAATTATTAATCACAAATATTAAAACGGACATACCTTTTATAAAACTCAATTTATTTACCGAACCATAATAAAAATCTTGAGACAAATTTTGAAAAAGGAATTACTTTTGCCATGTTGTATCTAAAACAGGCTTTGCATCTTCACCATGTAAAAACTATGTACTTCAGGGTCTTATTTCATTATGTTATATAAGTTTCTGTAATCTTCAGTAAATTTATGGACTTTGTGAAATGATCTGTTCTCCATGACGTCAAATACTTTTGTCAGAATAGTTGTGTTGCCAGTTAATTATATGATTTACATATATTTAACATTTAATAATATGTATATTAAATTCTGTCACAAATATAATTAAACTATCAAAGGTATGTCCTTCTTAAATGTATACTAATATAAATGGATACACACAATCATTAAACTAACGAGCAATATAAACATTAATATTGATAATTTTAATATAATGCAACATTACCACAACCCAAATGATATTGATTGATATTTTATGTTAAACTAAGGTTACGTACAAAATATACAATTATCAGAATGTTGTACAGTAATTAAGTACAGGAGCTTTAAAAATGTCGAAAAAATTCTATCAGTAACATGTAGCATATTTATATTGCTGTAGATCAATTTGAGGAGCGTCATTTAAGAAGAGTTTAATTTCTCATTTACCTTATTACAAACTTTTTTCTTTGGTGCAATTCAATCCCAGCTCCACATTGTCAATTGATTTTAATTATATTATAGTAGTCACAACGGATCTTTGTCTCTGAAGTTGGCTGCAAGACACTGTGCAGTAGCTATTTTTATGTTTCCAGGGTTGTCCGTCTTCTACAGTATACATTAATCGAAAAATGTTCGATATCATTTAACAATTGTAATCGATATCATCATCACTTCACATTGTTTATCTATTGTACTAAAAAAATATGGATTCTTATATATCTAGATTAAAACTTATTCCCTCAAATCGCATGTATACTTTTTATTAAAAATAAAAATAATAAATATAACCTAAATAATTAGATATGAAAACATAGTGATCTCGTTCGATTGTTTTGTTAATCGAGTAAATAACACTGAATTGGTCAGCACTAATCATATGATTCCGGCACAATCCCCACTTCTTGCTCTGTACCTAATATCAGAGACACAAAAATCCGTTGTGATTATTATATGGTGCTTTATAACAGCTTATTTCCCCTGAAAAAGTATCTATAAAAAGTATTTAATTCAACATCCAACAGACTTATCTACTTAATATTGGTTTTCTCCGTTATATTATATTCATATATTGATGATGAAATAAACGGTTTTTAAATGACACTCCATAATTGTGAAGGAATCAGTAGCATTGAGATATTATATAGATAAAGTAAGCCTAGTTGTGAAAAATATTTGATTGATAGAAAAAGAATGACTTCTCTTGTATTAAATATGTGATATAGACATGGGTTTAAAAAAAGAGAAACAAGTAACAAGTCTCTTTTTCTCTCTATCGACGGGACTACTTTAGTGCTTGGCTCGGCTAATTTATGTATACATATAATACCTCTATGATCAGTAGGTGGTGATCGGAAGACACAAATACACGTCTTGTTTTGTTATTTTACTTTCTCAGAGTATGTATATAATGTGTATAAATTATATCACTGGGTATCAGAACGGTATCTGATTAAAGGTACTAGTTGAATTATATAATTATTTTGTGTATATATGTATATATTCCATAACATAAATCTTAATGATAAATCATAAATTAGGTTTTAATTTCATCATAATAGAATAACAAATGCCATAATGCTATGTGAGATGTGTTTCGCTTTACTTGAAGATTGCAAAATATTCAATGTTTGGATAATTAAATACATAATTAATATTTGAACGCTGTAGTGTTCGACCAATAGCATGACTTTATATAGATCACATATAATATGACATGCATGTCATTAAAAATCATGTTTAAATTATTTTTCTTTGAAACATATGAGTTTAAATTAAAGATAAAAAATTGTAGATTTTGTTATGTAACACATATCAGCATAGTTATATAACTTTACTTGAAAAGGCGTCAAAGGTTCAGTCACCACAGAGTATCCCTTAGATTGAGACTGTTTTGAGAGCCATAATGCAAATAATATACAATGTATCATCGGCAATTAAAAGATTTACGGTATTATATTCTATAATAACAATCACTCTCAATCTCTCTTACTGTGAGAGATCTGTGCGCAACAGTTGCAAAGCAATGTGTTAAAATAAAGCTTTACATTAGTGAGCAAAGGCAATGGCTCTCAATATCACATTAAAGTCAGGAAAACATTTGCCATTTATACAAAAATAGTATAACTTAGCACCGCTTCAAACTCCGAAATGGTCAGTAATTACTGAACACAACATCCGTCATGTGTCGACAACAACCTATTATGGCAACATTACACAATTGTTCGGTCAACTATTGTTTTTATTTACTTTCATTGTTATAATTTTAAGAATCAACATTGAAAATTTCAGAGTAACAATCAAGTAAAGGGATGTAAATGATTCATTATCATCCAATAATTCCTTTCCAGTATCGTTTGACCTCCTCGAAGCAACTATTGGCCACAATTTTCATATAATCTGAAGCGTCCGTAAATCTGTCTTGAACGATGCCTTTGTATTCTCTATAAGTTTTAGTTACTTCAGGCAAGTTGTCAGTTATGTCCGGCAGTGTTATATTAATCGTCGTGATGTTGGGAAGCATGTCGAGCGATGGTAACGTGATGTTCGGGAGAGATATCTTCGGTAATTGAAACTCTGATAGATCTAAGCGGAAATCGGTAAAGTTTGGCATGGCCAAGTGTTCCCAGTTTTCGTATGTGTAGTGCGCTGCAATCAATTGTTTTGGTTACCTAATGTTCACGTGGGCTGGAAGATTATTGGTTAAGACGCTATGTCGTAAATACTTTTACAGACAATAGTGATCAATAAGTTAATTGTTAGTAGTAAAAATAACACATATATAATTGAGGAGTGCTTTTCCAAAAGGGATTAATTATAAAAAAAAAAAAAAAAAATCTTTAAAGTTATTTGGTTCCAATGTTACTCTCACTTTCACCGTGACTCACCGTGAGGTGATAAGTTCTCTTGTAATATAGGAATGTGTAATAGTTTTCTATCACTCCCACATTCAGCGGGAGCTAGAGTTATGCCTAATATATCTCACTAAAATTAGGAACTCTACTCCGTTATAGATGAGCTATTACTTTTTTTTCTTTAATCCACCCATCAGCCTTTCGAAGTCCACTGCTGAACATAGACCTCCCCAAGGGAACGCCACAACATGTGTTTCGCTCATATGGGGGATAGTGCCGTAATTACCACGCTTGGCAGACAGGTTGGCGATCGCAGTGGATGTTGTTAATACTCGAGGGAGCGCTGTTGCCCACTCCCCCGGTATTCTCTCAGTCAGCTTTTACGACTCCCATGGGTGGAGGGGTGGGACAATTCTAAAGCCGGCCCCACACGGCACGGTTTCTTTAATATACTTAGTATTAAATAGGTATCTATATGTTGTATTTGACCTACATTTAACCAGTTCTATTGTAATATTTTTAAGTTTCCTCTTACGAGGCGTGATAGTCACAATTGACGAAGCTTCTACGATAAAAGAACAATAAAACAAAACAAATTTGGTCCCACCTCCACATTCTTAATAATGTTTAATGATATATGAAAGATGTGATAGGTAACTGCTTATTTCCAGTAGTGATCTACACGAGCCGATCAGATCAAGTAGGTTTGCTTCTTATTGTTTTCATTCGATCGATCCACGCAAGCATTCATGAGGAAATAAGCCCTTTTGGAAAGACACTATATTTTTTTTAAATAATAGACTAGTAGGCGATCCGGTGCTCCTACTGAAGGTAGACAAGGATAGCATGGTATCTTCAATGTTGCTAAACAATTAAGTACCAGTTTTGTCCATTTTATAATCTTGAAGCACCTCAGTACTTTGAGCTATAGCCGACACTATCAGCAATGTGGAACATAATGGTGAATCTTCAGGCTGAATTAGATCTTGGATGGTTTGCCTAACAATTGATATAACGTCACTATAGAGTCAGCGGGTTTTACCATCCTAGATACAGTCAAGCACTAGCTTATGATAATTAAAAAAACAGGCTGCAAGATTAACAAAGGCCGTGACGTAAGTACTCACATCCGTATCCCAGTGCAGGTAGCAACAGAAGTAGGAACCACGGCCACCAGCGACGTTTCACAGCTGGCTTCCCTCTATAACGACCCGCGTAATTCTCGTTTTGTTCCACGTGGTTTGAAGTTATCTGTAAAAAATATATAATAAAATAATATGTTGGTTTTGTCTCAAAGACGAATTTTAGAAGATCATCTAAGTTGGTGATCAATAGTGTAGTTTTTGAAACATAGCTTTTTTGGAATTGTTTTGTTATTAAAAGTTTACGTAGATTCTACTATTAATTTGAAAGTTTGTTACTCAATCACGTGAAAACGGCTGAACATATTTGAATAATATTTGGCACACAGATAGTTTATTACCTGGATTAACACATAGGACACTTTTTATCCCGAAAAATAGTGTGGGGTAACTATTATTGTGCGGGATAACTACAATGCCTACAGATTTAATGTACCATAGAGTTGAAGTACTTATCCATCCATCCATCAGCCTTTTAAGAATGTAGGTACAGGGGGAGACCGAGACTCACCTACCTAGACCAAATCGGTCATGTATTGAAGGAAGGTGGAGTCAGGAGTCTCCGAAACCGGCGAGCGTGTATGAAGAGAATTATGAATGTTGAGGAAACGAGAGATGTATGCAAGAATAGAACCTCTTGGCACCCTGTTCTCTCTGCCTACCCCGCAAGGGAAATGGCGTGATGATAAGTAAGTAAGTAACGGCCACTGCTGGACATAGGCCTCCCCAAGAATGGGGGATAGTGCCGTAATCGCCACGCTTGGCAGGCGGGTTAGCGATCGCAGTTGATGTTGTTAATACTCGAGGGAGTGCTGCTGCCTACTCCCCCGGTATTCCCTCAGTTGGCTCTTACGACTCCCGTGGGTAGAGAGGGGTGGTACAATTCTAAAGCCGGTCCCACACGGCCCGGAATTTAAAATTCAAGTATCGTAAATCGAATCTTTTTTAATTTATGAATTTGTGCACGTTTGACTTGGGGGTACAGGTGCTATCACTATAATATACTCACAGTTTCCGTGACAGTAGTGACTGTTGTAGTGACAACTGTCTTGATCAACATATAGAGCCATGTGAACGGTGCAGTGATCGCTGATGTCGTTTGTGACACTAAACTCGCTGAAAACGACAGAAGACCTATTATTGTAAAGTGAATATAATTTGTTCTTTATGACAGACTAAGAATACATGCATAAATGTCACCACCCCATTCTTTCCGGCGGTTGTCTTACGAGGCGTCTAAGCAATTATCACCCACTTCATTAGGTACCAAGTAGGAATACTCACTTATTATCTGACCTATGTTGATATAGAAATTGGTAAGCTTCAAGTAACTGCTACGATAGCTCAGTGGTCAGCATTTAGAGTAGCATTCCAGAAGACGAGGGCTCGACCCCCACATATAATTACAGTTATCATTTTCTAATTCGAACAAAAGCATAATTTGTCTGATACTAAGATATCAAGCTTTCATCCCTTTTTTTTTGTTAAGGCGGGAAAAAATGTTCCTAACCGCAAACACCGTTGTTGTAGTAGATAGTTATTAATCTTATGATACTAGGGGAGGGGTACCTTGGAATATGACTATATCTACTATATTGTTGCTATGAATGTTTCATTTAGAGCTCCCTAATATAACATGGTGTCAGGTGTGGTTTTACAGTGCTAAATACTGAGTAAAGTAGTTGAAAGTTATGCTAGTGTGTATAAGTGTTTGTGGATAAAATGCAGAGCGACAGTGAAACCAAAACTGTTCGTAATAATGTGCTTGCGGCTTTGCAACAGCCGGCGCCATTGCAATGCGACGGTAATATCGGCACAAATTGGAGAGAATGGAAATTATCTTTTGATTATTTTTTAATTGAATCTGGAAAGGATTCACTTTCGTCGAAAGAGAAATGTGCCATATTAATGCATGTGATCGGAAAGTTCGGAAGGGAGATTTTTGAAGAATTAGAGTTAGATTCTACCGACAAAGATAATTACGACATATTAGCTAAAAAGTTCGCTCAGCATTGTGAACCTGAGATAAATGTTAATTTTGAAAGGCATATGTTTTTTGAAGTTCGTCAAGACGTTAATTCTTTTGGTAAATTTTTATGTGCATTGAAATTGCAAAGCAGAAATTGTGAGTTCGGAAGTTTAAAAAGTAGCCTCATACTAACACAGATGACTCGAGGTTTAAAAGACGTTCACATGCGAGAAAGATTGCTGCGATTAAATGGTGTCGAGCAGCGGAGCAAGCGGGTGAACAGGCCGCTAAGTGCGATACATCGAAGTCGGCATCGGACGCGACCGCGATGTCCGTGGATAAGCTCGAGCGCGGCTCGACAACAGGCGCGGGCGCGTCGACCTATCGCGGCCGCGGCTTTGCGGGGGTACGGCGCGGCGGCGGCCTTATTCGTTACAAGCCGAGCGCCGCAATAATAGTGTGTGTGAAAAATGCGGTTATGGGCATAGTGCGGTTTATAAATGTCCAGCCGCTATGGCGAAGTGTTATCGTTGCAATGGAGTTGCGTCATTTCGCGCGACGATGTAGGCTGAAGTTCGCGCGGGAGTTATAGCGACGGTGAGAACGATTCTAATAGTGAGACCGGTGAGTTACTTATGTTATTTGTATAGATGAATCGTCGAGCGGGACCCGTGAATGGTGGTGTGAGACGATCTCCGTAAATGGTGTGAGCGTTGTATTTAAATTAGACATTGGAGCGGACGCATCAGTGATGTCCATACGCAACTATGTCGATGCCGGGTTTAATAAAAATAAATTACGTAAATGTGATACTGTGCTAAGGGAAATTAGTAAAAAGCGATTACCAATAGTTGGGTATTTTATAGCGTCATTAAAATATAATAATCGTCAATGTGTTCAAAATTTTTTTGTACTAGATGTGAATTGCAGTAATTTAAAGTACAAATTATTTGTGAAAAAAGAAAAAGAGATTTTTAGTAGGGGCGGAACGCCCACCAACGAACGAACCACGCATCTTTTCCAATCCGGGGAAGTGCTCTAAGCCACTGAGCTACCCTACTGACCTTTCGATCATCCCAAATTCTTAATCACATTTGTCTCTCATCATCTTTAACCTTAGATAAAGAACCTATATTTATCTAAGTCTTTAAAATATCTATAACGCTAAGTCACGTGACAACGTTAGAGATGTCAAATTTCCATACATTTTAATAGTTTTCTATTAGCGTTAGCGGTCATAGAATGCAACTTGGCTAGACCCCCAGTACCGCCAGTGGTGTACGCTACGCGAAAAACCCCTTTAAAATTACGACCTAGGTTGAAGGATGAGCTGGAAAAAATTTAAGGTTTTGGTATCATAATAAAGGAGGAAGGGCCGACAGATTGGGTTTCTAGTATAGTAGTAGTTGAAAAACCTGATAAAAGTTTACGTGTTTGTTTAGACCCGCGAAACCTAAATAAAGCTGTAAGACGAAGCCATTTTCAGTTGCCTACTTTAGATGAGATTGCGAGTAATCTATCAGGTACAAGGTTCTTTACAAAATGCGATGCAAAAAACGGCTTTTGGATGCTTAAATTAACAGATGCTAGTTCTAAGCTGTGTACGTTCTCAACTCCTTTCAGCAGGTACAGAATTCAACGTATGCCCTTCGGCATAAACTGTGCACCGGAAATTTTTCATAGAGAGATGTTTAACATCTTTAAGATGGAGGGCGTGGAAGTATATAAACGACGATATTTTTATATGGGGTAGGTCTCAGGAGGAGCACGACACCAGGCTCCGGGAAGTACTTAGGCGGGCACAAATTAATGGAGTGAAGTTCAATAAATCTAAGTGTGTGTTTAGTGTCACAGAAATTGATTTTTTGGGGCACACTTTTAATTCGAATGGCATGAAACCTAATAGGTCTCGAATCAAAGCTATCCTAGATATGCCAAAACCGATGGATAAAAAACAGAAAGGATTTTAGGAGTCACTAATTATTTTGTCCAGATTCATACCAAAGTATT
Source organism: Leucoma salicis (assembly GCA_948253155.1). NCBI lineage: Eukaryota > Metazoa > Arthropoda > Insecta > Lepidoptera > Erebidae > Leucoma > Leucoma salicis. The sequence goes on from OX411812.1 coordinate 6,127,692, forward strand.
CAGAATTATCTGCTCCTTTACGACAATTGTTAAAAAATAATGTAGATTTTCTTTGGTCGCATGAACACGAAATAGCTTATAAAGCATTAATTGCCAAAATAAGCAGTGCGCCGGTACTGAGGTACTATTCCCCTAACGAGCCAATAATAGTATCAGTCGATGCCAGTGGGCGGGGACTCGGGGCTTGTCTTCTACAGAGCGGGCGACCCGTGGCGTACGCTGCAGGTACCCTTACGCCGACGGAGACGCGATGGGCTCAGATCGAAAAATAACTATTGGCAGTGGTGTTTGGGTGTTTGCGATTTCACCAGTACATTTATGGCCACGCTAATGTAACAGTAGAAAGCGACCGATAAACCATTAAGAGATTATTTAAAAAAAAAACACTAAACGGGACTCCCCCGCGGTTGCAACGTATGTTGTTAAAGTTACGGCAATATAATATAGTGCTACGGTATAAGTCAGGTAAATTGATGTTTATAGCGGACACGTTATCCCGGGCGGCTGTAGAAACCGAACTAGAGAATGATACGAGTCGTGACGTCACAATCCATGTCAACACTCTGTATGAAAATGTCGACGCGACTCCCGAAATGTTATAGAAAAATAAGAGAGGAAACAGCAAGAGATGACCTTTGAATTTAATAGCAAACAATATCTGTTAGTGGTAGATTACTACTCTTAGTACGTTGAGATTGCATCGTTAAGTAACTTATTAAGCGGTACGGTTATTAGAGCGTATAAAAATATTTTTAGTCGTTTCGGGATACCGAAGAAATTGATTACAGATAACGGGACTCAATTTTCAGCTAGAGAATTTCAGCATTTCAGTTCAGCTTGGGGATTTAGGCACGAAACTAGCTTGCCGATGTATCCGCGGGCTAATGGACTGGCCGAGCGCAATAATATACTCACCGTAAAAATGTTACTAATGAAGGCGATAGAATGTGGTGAGGATTGGCAACTCGCCTTGCTTAACTTCAGAAATACTCCACTTACAGGCGAAGAATATTCCCCGGCGTAGTTATTGATGGGTCGCCGTTTAAACACTAGATTACCTACTAGTGATCTAGCTTTACAGTCAAAGCTCCACAAGTTCAATCACAGAGGCACATTAACATTAGTAACTCAAAATTACATTACGATCGGGGCACACGGCTCGCACCGACTTTAGAGTCGGGTGAACAAATTAGAATGAAAAATGATAAAACGTGGGTGAAAGCCAGAGTAATAAATAAAGCGCGTGGTAATAGGTCGTATTGAGTGGAAACTGAGAAGGGCAGCGTTTATCGAAGGAATCGGCAACATTTATTAAAAATACTAGAAGCCTCCACTGCTCATGAAAAAAATAATAAAAACTATGATAAAAATAATTTCGCAAATGTCGAGTGGGAGCATGTAACTAGTTCTGATTTTAACCAAAGACCGAGTACCAGCGGCACCACTGACGGTGACGTGGGTGAACGCCAGCACACCAGCTATCTTCTAGTTATGTGACCCGTGCAGGCAGAATAGTTCGCCCGCCTGTACGATACGGATGCGAATGACGCATCCTTCTGCATGTTTCATGTTATATATATCCAATATTTGATGTATGTTTGCAATTTAATAAAATAATAAGTTAAAAAAAGAATATTAGGTTTATAAGTATGCAATGTACCTATTATGTAAATTTTAGTATAAATTACAATGTCTGAGTTAGGTTATTATACGAGATATTAACAATAAGGCTTAAAAATAATAATAATAATAACCTATGAAAAACTACATGTATGAAAGATTGATGTAATAATTATATAAGTAATCATTAATTATATTATATTATTTGTGTTAATTACTAAAATAGAATTCATAGCATGTACGCTTAATGTTAGAGTTAGGCATGCACTGTGATAATATAGTAAATATATCCATAATACTTATATATTTTTATAATTGTATAGAATGAAGGAAGGGAGATGTTGTAGTAGATAGTTATTAATCTTATGATACTAGGGGAGGGTACCTCGGAATATAGTCAGTTGCTATGAATACGTGGTTTCATTTAGAGCTCCCTAATATAACAACCGTCGTTCGGGGCAACGAACAAGTTAGTGTGGGGCCCTCACTCACTAAAGAAACCCGCCGTGTGCCGTCTCTCCGCCTTTATTGGCGGGCCACCGGAACCATATTACATTCCTTCAGTGGTCCGCCGGCGGATCCGATTTCATCCCTACCTACTCCTGTTTGGAATGTAGTATCATTATTTTGAGATAGGTACCAGGGTAGGCGTCAAGTATTTTTTAAGCCCTCGTGCACCACTATATAACGTCAGGCATTGCTAGCCCGCCTGCCTTATAAAACGTGATTAAATCTGCAAAGATATACTACCTTTAACAGGTCTTCGATCTGTGTATGGGTACCGATGCGAAGGCCCCACCACTTTCCTATATGCGTTACTGGTGCTCGTGGTGATGGTAGTAACGATCGTCATGAGCAGCCTGGTCAACCACCACCGTTCGTCGGTACGATGTTGAGCGCCTTTATGAACGTATTGTGTCTCATCGTCTGAACTATCTAGTGACTGCAAGAAAATTGTCATCATCATTCTCATATATAAAAAGGTGAAAGTGAATTTTAGCGGCAACGATGCAGTCTTGCACTGCAAATGAATACATGCATGGTTTTGCAATTTGACCATGGGTCTGAATGTCTTTCTAGTGACGGACTAAAATACACACTTGTAGTGTCACCACCCCGTTCTTATCAATTGACTTTTTCGTATAGTGGTTGCTAATAAAAGTGATAGACTTGAAAATCTGGTATGGGTAATTAACAGGTAATTTTTTGATATTTTTTTAGCATTTTAAGAATGAATGTGTTATCGAAATTCGCGACCCAAGCAATTGTCACGATTGCTGAATTGGCAAAGCATCTGGACGGTATCCAGGAGATGGAGGTTCAAATCCTGCTCGTGACTGTTATTTTCGATTTCACATTTTCACACTTTGTGTTAAAAGGTAATTTTTATTTCATAGTTTAGGTAATATTATTAAGTATTCGAAACAACCGTTACATAGTGAAGGGTTTGTCGAAAGTCGTGAGCCGTTTTTCCGTGTGGTGAAGGATTAAGAATATAATTGTCACCACCCCATTCTTTCTCCCGGGTGTGTGCATTACTGGTGGTAGTGCTGGGTACCAAGTGAGAGTACTTATTACTATCAGGCTCGAGCGGGCCACCGTGTGACCGGCCATGGAGTACGTCGGTATGTTTTGGTTGCAGCAGAATATAGCGGTTTACTCTTTCAGTAAGTGAGCAGCGGCTCAATAATACTACCGGTATAGTTGAGTCCATGAGTAACGGTTACCACTTACCACCAGGTGGGCCGTGGCTCGTCCGCCATCTTAATCAATAAGAAAAGCCCTCGTCACTATCATCACGTACTAATTTATCCATCAGCCTTTAGACGTCCAGTGTTGGACAGGCATCCCTAAGAGAACGTCATAATGAGCGATTCTGTGCCACTTGCATTCAAAGGCTGTAAGCGGTTTTGACGAGATCCTTGGTCCATTTGGTTAGGAGCCTTCCTACGCTGCGCTGCCTTATACTTAGTCTACAACTTACCGTATAACGTTTCCGTAATGTGTTGGACGTCCAAGAAGTGGTGGTCGAGAGGCGGTCGATTTCATCCACGCTGGTGTTGGGACCCTGGACGCGGAACTGTGACAACGAACGCCGTGACATATTCGGCATCGCCACTTGACCGGGAGCCAGCTCCACGCGGTCTTTTGACAGCGGGGAGTATGTGTAGTCCGTCTTTGGGTATTTACTGGAAAAAGGTATAAGGACTTCAATTAGAACATTTTTAAGATATACATAATATATATCAACTCTATATTGGTCATGGGCACGAATTAGGAGCTCTAAATTAAAATACAAATTATTTGTGAAAAACTATAAGATCATAACATATATTAGATTCAGCATTACTCCTGGTGGTATTATCCAACCCACATGACAACTGCACCACTCTTGACTGTTCTACGTAAGGAGAAAGAGTAATCCATAGAGAACTAGGCTAACTTAAAACAAGGAAGAGTTCTTCATATGCCCTCGAACGAGAACTTTTTCTGTCATGAAAGACATAACTAGGATAATTTAAGGACTCATAATAAATCTTCATTAAATATATTATCACACTGCACTTAATAAAGTAATAGTTTCCTTTCAAATTCTCTATAATCACAGTGATATGTAATAGTAAAAACGAGAGAACTGTAGTCGAGATTGGCTGGCATTTGCAAGCTTTGTCACGATGCAAATTTAGAACATAACGTCTTATTTTATGAGTAGTATGTCCCTAGTGCACTTGTTCTTTCGACATTGGTTGAACACGTAAGAGTACGATGCAGGATAATAACGAAGTTAATAATATATCGTTATTAATGAAAGTTGTTTAATCAACGAGCAGCTGTCCCATTCAAGGGAACGTACTTTAGAACCATAATCGTTGCCTATTAGAGAGGTGATAATCCAGACTAATTTAAAAAAAAAATATGTTAAGATCAGGGTATGTGTTTTCTCTTTGCTCATGAAAAACAGCACTAGCTTTAAAACTCCCCATCCGCGATATTCTATGATTCCGCAACAGAGTCATTTAAACTAAAACCTTTCGCCGGGATTCATTTTTAAATATACGTAAAATGATGAGTAATTAAAAGATATGCTTTTACTCTTTCTCGATGATCCCTGTTGGAGGGAGTTTCCATGCGCTTAGTTACATTATAATAACAGAAAAACAATAATCGATTTGCATGAAGGTTGTTGCGCTTGGTATACGCTTTAGCAACTATAAAAAACAATCATACCTTAAAGTTATTTGTCCTTCAAAACATTGAACTTCCGTAGTAACAATATTAGCCATAGTCATAATAAATAAATTAACTAAATAAAACTAACGTTATCGCTCCAGCTGGTCAAATTCTATATGACATTGACAGTCGTATATTATTCCGTGTCATTGTACCCGCAGCAGAAAAAAGTTGTAAAGGATTCGTTCAGATATTAATAATAATATAGATAAGTTGAAAATTGTATTTATATGGAGTGAGAAATGGACAAACAAGTCCATTCCAATCAATGTCATGTCCAATCCAAGTGGTGACGGACGAAATTAAATGTGGAATATGCTGGCCCAATGCAAGTTGGCAGACTTTAAACTCGTCAAAACTATCCCTTTGATAGTAGCTTTCCGAACGATGTTTTCCTTCATCAAGCAATTTAACTTGTAAACAAATAAACATCTATAATTTTGAAACTGAAAAAACAGCCGTGTGTGGCCGGCTTTAGAATTGTCCCACCCCTCTCCACCCATGGGAGTCGTAAGAGCCAACTGAGGGAATACCGGGGGAGTGGACAGCAGCACTCCTTCTAGTATTAACATCATCCACTGCGATCGCCAACCCGCCTGCCAAGCGTGGCGATGACGGCACTATCCCCCATTCATGGGGAGGCCTATGTCCAGCAGTGGACGTTAAAAGGCTGATGGATGGATGGATGGATAATTTTGAAACATTTCAAAGGGATGGCATGACATTGCACTGGTGATCGAACTCAATACCACTGTCTTTGTAGTGCTTAGTTTTACCGCTAGGCTATTACTTCACCAAAAGTATTAGTATTACCTCAACCATTTTGTTAAGTTCTACAATGTCGTAGAGTTACCATGAGATCAGCCATTGAATGCAATGAAAAAATAAAGTTAAATGACTCTATTCGGCATTCAACAAAGTCCCTGCAATAATACACTCACTTCCAGTACTCGCGTGCCATCTTGTACAGCCGCGACGGCAGATGTTCACTGTTAGGGTTACGCTCCAACAGCAAGCTGGTATCGGCTAATGCTTGTTCCGCAAACGAACTGTCTGTGGAACACGCGCTGTATGCTGGACTTCCTATGCGGGAACGAGATCTGGGAAGAACAAATTGTGAATTGGTTTTATAACACACTATAACGACAATTATTTACTACCTAGATAGCCCGCACATACATTTGCGAGTGTTGCAGAACTTGGTCAAATCTTATTTTTTTGTTAATCGATACTATTATAAAGCTGTAACTGATCTGTGTCTGTACATTTAAGATATTTGAGAAAAAAATACTGTATTAGGCTATATAGGCGTGCCTGAACACAACGTATTTTTTTTTTACATATTTTTATCTGTTTCTGTTCGTTCGCGCATCACGCAAAAACTACTGAACGGATTATGATGCAACTTTTATCTACTCTTGATTAGACTTAAAAACTGGTATACATTTTATCGCGTTACTATATCGGGAACCTGAGATACAACTTAAAAACTAGCTTTTGGCTGCGGTGGAGCCGCGGGCAAAGGCTAGTCATATTATAATTGCAAAAGTGCGTTTGTTTATTACGTTTTAACGCCGTAACTGCCCAACAGAACATCATGATACAGCATACATACTCGTATAGTACGGAATCTGAAAAGGTACGTAAGTTTCGAAAGACCAATGATACGTCTTATAATTCTACCCATGTGACATACGTAAATAATTGTGGCGTAGGAAACTTTGGCTAGGCTCCAACTGTATCAATAGTCCTAAACAAATGTTATTGTTATATAACTGTCAGCTTGATGGTAAATTTGTGTAACAAGTTTTTGTTTTTTTAATTAGATCTCCGCATAAAATAACATTGTTAGTCACGGAGCCCACATCCAGGCAATAGTAAATAAGAAAGTTGAAATAAACCACAAATCTATAGCAATATCGTTCTTCGTTCTCTTGTGTTCTATTTCAGGGGGGTAATCTTTTAAGTGATACAGAGTAGAAGTTACGAGGTTGCTTAACGCCAAATATACCTAACTATTATACAGCTATAACAGAGCGCGTCTTAACAAAAAAAAAAACTTTTTTAGACTTTTTGTAGATTTATTTGTTAGCAAATTACGCAAAAACTACTGAATAGATTTGTTGCATTTTTTTTGTTTAATAGCTCTTGATTAGCTGATAATACGTTTTATCCCGCTCCTATATCAGGAACCTGAGATATAGCCTTAATCTTCTGTACTATTAAAAAGCTGTCAAAGTGCTAGTCTTTACATTTAAGATTTTAAGAAAAAGAAAACTGTATTAGGCTACTTAGGCGTCTCTGAAAACAAAACAGTTCTTAGTACTTATATCTGTTAGTTTGTTCGCAAATCACGCAAACACTATTAAACCGATTTGGGTTGATTAAACTCAAAAACTTGGTAAGAATACGTTTCTTCCCGCTACTAAATTGGGTATCTTAGATGTAACCTAGAAATTAAGGCTAGTAATTGCCTAAAGCCAAATATAATACCTGGTCATATACCTAATAATTGACCAGAGTATTAGCTGACTTGGCCAAAATAGTGACCAGAGGGGTTAGAATGTATCTTAATAAATCGTATCACATACGTACCTATACACGTCACATATACATCGCATCGTGTCATTGTGATTGCTTGAGGGATCACCTTGATTGGCCGAGGGATTATTGCGACATCATGCGACGGTTTCTCTACAAATCACAAGCGAGACGATACGATGTCGAAACGATTTAGTGAGTTACATTCTACGCCCTCTTAGCTATTATTTACCCATGATTAGTATCACAATTCGTAACTTCATATAAGAGTAAATATAGCTAATACTTGGTATAGATTTCATTGTGACTTCTTTTATATCATACCGTGATTGTCAGGTGGGTTACAAAGTCAGTCACTAACATTTACGTGTAGCTACGTGACATTCGAAGTGGCAAAATATCAAAAATGCAACATGACTAAATCTATACTAAAACCTCGACTGTATCAAACATCTTCGCGGTTAAACTATTATGAAGCAGAATTGGTACTTGCAACTGTTACAAAATATATCTTTGACGGACGCACCAATAGTATTCATAGTCCAGTTTTGGCCCAGTAAATGCTCGGGAAGTGCGTGGGCGTTATAAATATTACCACTACTTGAGATTACGTGTACTTTGTACAACAGTGATGACCCACACGGGCACCCACTTTCGCTCCATTGAGTGGGTTACTGTTGATTCCGTGTGTAACGTAATAGTCAGTAATAGTTACACTACTAGTCGTCGATCTTTTGTAGCAAATAGTGTTAGTAACGAACAGTGTTTACTACGAGTATTGTAGATATTATGACAAAGTCAAATTAGAACAATCTATTGGGAATACATTTCATGACTTTTAAGAGTTATTTTTTATTATAACCTATTACTTTTTTATACAACGTGGGTGACAAACAAACATACGGCCCTCCTGATGGTAAGCGGTTACTGTAGCCTGTATAGACGCTAGCAACACCAGAGATAATACTTGCGCGTTCTCATCTCCAAGGAAAGGGATAGGAAGAGGATAGGTATGATACTAACAAGAGGTTAGGAAGGATAATAAGGAGAGTATAGGGAGGAGGTTTGCCCTCCGGTCTGTCCCTCCCATCCTAAGGAGGTTATGGTTTGTAAAGAAAATATTTCCGACTGATGGCGACGGGTATCTCCTCGGTGTCAATGGAATTTGACCACCACATTGGCTGACTTCATACGTCATTGAGAAAATCTCTTAGACATGCAGGTTTCTTCACAATTGTCGGAGTAGAATGACGTAAGATGATCTTCCGGCGCCCCACTAATAGGCTCAGAAGGGGCCGGCCGCTGTGGTTTTAGTAGGTATTCCGGGCGTTATTTGAGCGCCGGGCAAGTCGCAAATACCCCCCCTTGTCGATGACGGAAGGAATGCGTAAATTAATTTCTACAGCGATAACAAAAATATATGAACAAAAATCTCGTAATTTAGATGGTACCGTAGAACATGGCAACTTTGCCTTTGAGGTTTGACTTTGCCCAGTCGTGTACTTTTTGGTTAAATGGATATATAGTAAATTTGGCCTTATAAAGAAATATTGTTTTATCTGTGGTGAATAATTCATTATTTTTTGGACAACACTACGGGGCTCTGTGCCACGAATGTCACTTTAGTTGCCTGTCAGAGCTTGTGCAAACAGGTAGTGTTTTTTTCGCGGGCAAAAACTAGTACAAAAACTTCACCAAAAAGTGATAGTTGGAGTTACACCAGGTACCTAATACATTTTTTTGTCGTTGTTATTACATACGAAATGAATAATATTGAATTTGTATTTGCCGCCAAAAACCGAGTGTATTTTAAAATATGTGGGTGGGCAAAGTCACATGTATGCGTTTGGGCTATTGTTGACGATATTGCCAACCTATTTTTTTTGTGTAGGGTTGGCACTAATAATTTTTAATTAATTTTTTTTTACATTTTTAAGATGCTGTCAATTGATAACGCGGGCCTGTTATGGTGGCAGACGTGTTCCTTGGGTACCCTGCTCCCTAAACATCATTGATTAGCGTACAATTTAGAAATATTGTCATTGCAGTTTTTGTTATATAGGTAACAAAAACTGCAATGACAGAGCCAGAGCCGCCTAGAAGAAAATTCCACACATTGTGCTCATTTAAAGCTAAATAGTAATTTTGTTGTATAGATTAAAATATTCCGTATAAAAGTTTTTTTATTTAGTAAAGATTTAAACTTAGCATTTCTTCATTGGTGGCAACCCTTGGACATTGATCATTGCGGTGAAAAAAATGTTCTACGCGGCTTTATGACTTTGCCCGGTCAATTTTGAAGGACATCGAATATGTTTATTCCCCTCATAATTTCATGCCTTACTACACATACCTATTTCTTTATTAAAAAGTTTCTAAAATATTTTTATATCTTGCAATAAAGGAGATAGATCTTGCAATAAAGGAGTTGGCAAAGTTGCCAAATGTCCACGATATTTGGCCCACCCTCAATAATAATTATTTTTTAAACACTACTTACTATTAAGTATCAGGATATATTTCACAATAATTATCAAGAAATGACATAAAGGAAGTTTATAGTCTATACGGATTACAAAAACGTTAAGATTTTACAATATAATGCCAACTAAGGCAAAAATATTTTAATTTTTAGGGCAAAGTTGCCATGTTCTACGGTACGTGCCTTACGGAATCTCGACCCTAGGCTGGGGCAACTTATTATTACTGTCTTGACAGTCCATTGTTTTTCGTCGCTTTTAAAATATAGGCCTATTTTAAAATATCAATTAACGTTTTATGATGTGTCCAAGCCACAGTAACCTGTATTGGATTGCGAGCGACCTTTATGATCGTCGAACTATATGCAAATTTGGAATAATCAGTCAAGTATATTTATACTTCCTCATCGAATGAATACTTAATAATAATAATAATGCAAGGACAATATCAGAATATGCGTGGGTTCATACAACATATTTAAATGTAGAAAATAGGTAGGTATCACAGGTCTCTAAAGGCACAGGAATTAACTTGTGACTATCAGTTCAGACATGTACCGACTACTATGAACCCAGCGGATCTCGCCTCGAGAGGTGTTGACCCCCAGCACCTTTTAACGTCCACCCTATGGTGGGGAGGCCCTGCTTACCTTAAGAATGAACATTCCGAGTGGCCGCAGCGTTCATACGACGTTAAAAACTTACCAGAGGTAAAGATACGTTCACTGTTATCGCAAAGTCTAAACAGCAGTCAGAATAAATTATTTATTGATTTTAATAGTTATTCTAGTTTCGTAAAATTAAATAGAGTGTATGCGTACGTGTTGCGTTTTGTTTACAATTGTAAGAATAAACAAAGATTATCCGGTCCTTTAAACACAAATGAATTAAATAACTCGTTATTACTTTTAGTAAGATTTAGTCAATTAGATTCATTTCCATGTGAAATTAAATTACTTGAACTGGGTAAACAATTACCAAGTAAGTGTAAATTGTTACAATTAACGCCGTTTCAGACGCCAGAAGGAATATTGAGAGTAGGTGGACGTTTGAAAAACGGAAACTACGATTACGATAAGAAACATCCCATATTATTAGACTCAAAACACAATTTAAGTAAATTAATAATGGCCAACGAACATGCACGATTATTTCACGGAGGCCCTCAGTTACTTTTAGCATCTATTCGCGATAAATACTGGCCTATTGGTGGTAGATGTTTAGCGCGTCAAATAGTTAGGCGATGCGTTATCTGCACACGGCTCCGCGCTAACACTATGCAACCTATCATGGGACATTTACCTGAAGCACGTACTAACGCTACGTTTCCTTTCTTCTCGTGTGGAACTGACTTTGATGGGCCGTTTATGATCAGTAGCCGTAAAGGAAGAGGTAGCCGAACAACTAAATGCTACTTATGTTTATTTGTATGCCTTAATAGCAAAGCTGTCCATCTAGAGCTGGTGAGCGATCTAAGCACACAAGCTTTCATTCTATGCTTACGACGGTTTGTAGCGCGCAGAGGTAAACCTCATGAAATCTACTGCGACAACGGTAAAAACTTTGTAGGTGCTAGCAATGAATTAGGTCGGGTACTAAGGTCCAGCCATCAGTCAGTCTATGATTATGCTAGTAACGAGGGAATTAAATTCGTTTTCAGCCCCGCCTATTCCCCACATGTTGGTGGAATATTCGAGGCTGGAATTAAATCTTCGAAATTTCATTTAAAACGTGTGGCAGGCAATGCTGCCTTGACGTTTGAGGAGTTGGCAACGTTGTTCTCACAAATTGAAGCCATTTTAAATTCACGTCCGCTAACTCCTCTCCCGTCCAATTGTACTGATCCTTCTCCGCTGACCCCAGGCCATTTCCTGATTGGGAGACCGCTCATGTCTATACCGACGCTGCCTATAAACGTCAGCAGACCAAATAGATACGAGCTCATCGAAAAGATACGGCAGGACTTCTGGGAGAGGTGGCGCCGGGAGTACATCGCTGAACTGCAGCAGCGCAGCAAATGGCGCACGAAACAGCGTGCGCTCGCCTGTGGGGACGTGGTCGTCCTTAAGGAGGACAATCTGCCGCCTATGCAATGGCGGCTCGGACGTGTATGTCGTCTGTATCCGGGCACCGACGGCGTCTGCAGGGTTGCAGACATAGCAACATCAAAGGGCACTATTCGAAGGGCTGTGAACAAGATGTGCCTCTTGCCCACAACAGAGTCCGAAGATGACAACAATGCAGAATCTCCGTGAGGCAGTCATAGACTCGCTTCAATATTTAAAGCTTATAGCTTTCAACGTCCCGGAGGATGTTCACGCATGTAACGTGACCAGAGCGGTGGAGTAAGGCGGGGAGAGGGCGCGCCAAGCTGAGGTACCGCGACGCGCACCTCGGCACTCGCCCTTTTAATTCGCTACATGATCGTCCGTCCATTCAAATCTTATATTTTGTAACCAAAGTTTCATTATATTACGCTGTATTTATACCATCTTTTATTTAAATTCTAAACATCTTTATGAAAACACCGCTTTATGAAAATGGTTGAAGTTAATATCAATTGATGTTACTTATAAAAAATATTATAGATACCTACATAGACTATTAATTTATCTTTCAAACGTGCTTTTGAACAAGGGGTTCGGAAAGTATGATATAGGGCTACTTTTAATTATTAAATACGGTTGAACTACAAGATACAACTGCATGAACAACCCGGTGTAGGTCTTAACTCAACAGAGTTGAGAATCTTCACAGATGGATCCAAAACAAGGTCAGGCACTGACTCGGGAGTATTCTCAAAGGACCTAAACATAAAGATCTCTTCAACATTAGGAGCCCACAACAGTCTTCCAGGCAGAATGTATGGACATCATAATGGCAGCGCACGCAATCGCCTCCAGAAAGGTAAAGGAATATCCTATCCGCATACTTTCTGACAGCCGATCAGTTCTACAGGCCCTCCGAGGCTACATCGTAATCTCAGGGCTTATATACGAATGTCATCCAGCCCTGTCACAGGTATGTATCGACAATGATATTACCCTACAGTGAATCAAGGGACATAGCGACTCACGCGGTAATGACGCGGCTGATGAATTGCCAAGGGGAGGCTCGAGACGACAGCAATAGGCCCTGAGCCCATCCTGCCCCTACCATTTGCCTTTCATCGGAAAATACTGCGACAAAACACCAAGGTAGAACATCAACAATATTGGTCTAATCTAGGTACATACAGGCAAGCCAAAGAGGCTCTCCCGACAATCAGCCCCGGATTGTCACGTAAGCTACGGCTGATGAATAGGCCTCAGCTACGACTTATAGTCGCAGCCGTAACTTGACATGCCCTACTGAATAAACACTTATTTTCACTGGGTGTTACAGACAGCCCCCTCTGCAGAGCCTGCACGGAGGCAGAAGAAACAACCACCCACGTCATCATTGAATGCCCAGGCGTGGAGAAATACCGGGCACGATACCTCGGGTCACCGAGGTCACTCCCAGAAGTCGTCGTCAACATCAAGGGTCTGCTAGGCTTCTTTGTAGAGTTGGGTTGGCTAGAGTAGTGCCACCAACCCGTCACGCAAAATAAGCACATTGAAAGACGTAGAGTTGCGGAAAACAAGCCCGTGTAATCACTATCACACTATTTTTTATTTCTATATACATATTTAAGCATTTCCCATGATTCATTCACCATTTAAATGCTCGCATTTTCGATTTCACAATTTCGCACTTTGTGCACACTATAAACAGTCAAATTCTTAAAATGTATATAGAAATATTAACATATTTATAAAAATCTGCTGTGCGTGTGTGGTTTAGTATTATTAGGTAGGTATTTATACTTTAAGGTACCTATTCGATTTTTATTCAGATAAACGGTGACGGTCATAGAATGCTTATTCGTACTCATTTCCATTCCCGCAGTACCTATTTAAAAATCCACATGTTACAGACGTGACGTAGTCTTATTTAAAAAAAAATATTCTCAATATTTTAAACTTCTTAACACGTTAGCTGCCATGTCAGTCACCGGTGCCTGACAGGGTCACTCCTGTTCAGGCCATGTCAGCCACCAGTGACTGACATCGAAGCATCAAATTTAAATGATCGCAGTGTGCCGTCTAGCACGTTTACAGTGTTCTTTTCTATTAGAAATGACTGACGTGGCCCCAAGCAAGACATATTCAACATGGCCTCTTATTTTTATATCTAGAACAAAAGTTATCACGTATTTTTATGATAATGATGAAATAAAACACAATGAAATTTTAAAGACTAATATTTACTGAGGTAATCACATATTTTTGGCGAATCAATATATTTAATGAACAATAGAGATATTCAAAATTATTATTTATGTTCAATATTATAACATTGAAGACAAAAATGAGGTTCATTTGGGCATTGAGGGCAGTAAGTTACAACTTGTTTGGTTTTTTTTCTTGCATATATTCTGTCAACTGTCTGTACATTTATTTTATAGCATCTAGAGCAATATTTCCGAGATTTTCTCACAGTCCCTTCTTTTCTTGTTAATGTATGCTTTTTTCTTGTATTTCTTGTAAATCGCAGCTCTGGTTCGCAGTTTTCTTTGCCTGATTCTGTTAGGTATTTGCACAAAATCTTTCTGTAGTCTACTATCCCCCTCTTAGACTTAGTAGTTTCTTTGTACATGATGTATGAATTGAGCAAAGCTGTATTCAGTAGTAATTCCACAGCCAGTTTTCTGTGCCATTTTACTGACTTTCGTAGAGGTGTTGAGTAGGCGATCATTTGATCCGACAAGTCTACTGCTGCTTTAGCATTATTGTAATCGGTCACAATTTTAGGTTTTATTATCTCCTTGCCTCTTTTTAGTGTTCTTGAAAATCCGATTGAATGTTTTGTCGAGAGTAAATAAACATCTCGTTTATCTTTCCACTTCATACATGTCATACCGTCTTCGTTCTCTTTTGCTCGAAATTCTCCCTTTTTTAAGCTTCCTGTCATAACGTCCTTAGGCAAATGTCTTTTGTTTTTTCGCAACGTACCAACGAGGTGAGTATCTTCTACTAGGAGCTTTTTGCCTAAATCTACACTGGTGTACCAGTTGTCGGTATAGAGTGTGTGACCTCGTTTAAGATAGCTGGTCATAAGAGACATAACGACATTGCTAGGTGTTATACATTCAGTCTCATCGCGTTTGCCTGAGTAAACTTGAACCTTTAATGTATATCCTGGATTGGTACATATTTTAAATAGTTTAATACCGTATTTGTGCCTTTTTAATTTAATATACTGTCGAAAAATTACTCGCCCTCGAAATGGAACTAAAGACTCATCAATGCAGACATTTTCTTGAGGGTAGTAATGTGCAGCAAAGTTGAGATTCAAAGTATCAAGCAAACTACGAATTTTAAACAAACGGTCGCCAGGAGGTTGATCTTCGTTATTAGAAAAGTGCACCATTCGTAACATAATCTCAAATCTGTTACGAGCCATAATTGTACGCGGGAAAGATTGAGAAATCAGGGGATCAGTTGACCAATAATCAGCTAGCTTTGGTAACTTGACAATTCCCATCCACAAAATCAGACCAAAAAATCTTTTGATCTCGTCCGTATTTGTCTTTGTCCAACCAAGTAATCGAGATCCTTTTTTCATTTGTTTTTTTGAATTTAGCTTTGTAATCATTTGTTCGGCATAGCGATTGGTTTCTACAGCTATATTTTCAAAAATAGTGTCCGGGACTAACAAAGTATAAAATGATTCTGGTTTTGAATGAGCCATCAAACTTCTCAGACTGTAAGGTCTCAAACCAGGGCACTCAGTAAATGGAACAATTCGCCTTTGGTTACGCGACGGTTCGTACCACAAATCAGTTTTATTTACAATTATTGGTAATCTAACCTGCTGATTAGTGCTTTCATCTTCGTCTCCACTTTCAATTATATATCTCCTCTTCCTGTTGGTACGCAAACGCAAAGTCTCTTCTTCTTCAACACTTACTTCACCATTATTTTGAACATCTAATAACTCAAGATTACCTTGAGTTAACTGCTTTTCTAATCCATCAATTTGTTGCAAATCTGATAAGGACAAATCAAAATCATCCATATTCGACAATCGTCTACAATTATTTTTACGCAAACCCACCGCTTCCGTAACTCTAATGCAACTAAAATGCATGGAATTCGGAATTATAAATCAAAACATCAGTGCGGGTGGGCGGGGTAAGGGAGCAACGGAGTAAAACTGCGATACGGTCTGACACTGCACACGAAACTTGACCGATGATAGCCGAAGGCAGCGGTCGCTGGCATTTTTTCCCGCCAAAATGCAGAAGGAAGCGTGCTCATACTCGTGGATTTGCACCTACGTCACGTAGGCTACGTGCCTGACAGAATGCTTGACATGGCGTAGGGACTACAATTTATACCATTCGCGCCACGTCAGGAACCGGTGCCTGACAGTTTTTTTATTTTCTTTTTTTTACTAAAATAAAGAAAAGGGAACCCTTTTTTATACATAATTATTCATTATTAACCATTTGAAATCAAATTCAAGAAATTGAATTAGGAGGATTTAGAAAATATACCTTGGCAGTCAACGTGTTAATCAAGTCACAATTTCCGAAAAACTATTCTTTCCGTCCACTGTGCCTTAAATTTTTATGACAGGATCTGATAACATTTATAACTAAATGTTCGTTACACAGTGCCTCAAAGAAGCTGGTATGTTTAAACAGGAGCGATTGTTACAGCCTTTATCTAAAAAGCAAACAAATTATACCTACAAAAATATTCGTTGCGTTACGTGAAGGCAACAAGATAGAGCTTTAAATAAATGCTCGCGCACCACGTAAAAGTACCAGTGATTCTTTTGTAACTTTTTTTATTGATCAAAAGTTATATTAGACTAAATCCACACTATTATATATATCCAAATTATATGGTTACTATACCGAAGATAGGTATTATACGAATATAACCAAAAAAAAAACTACCTTTGCTTTTACTATGAAATCATCATAACTGCTGGAAACAGTTATGTACGCTAAATTCAACGCAGCCTTATGTTTTCCCTGATCAAAAGCAGTCATAAATAAGAGACATGGTGATATTATGGTCAATCAAATTAAGCTCCCGGCCCTTATACTGAGATAAAAAGAGCAAGTTCATGAATCGCCTTCTATCGGTATTTCTGGGGTTCTATAACTCATTCAAATTTACATGAAACCGTCCGCAAGGCCTAAAAACCATTTCCTCATCCTATCCCTTCTATCCCTCCTCACTCCAAGAAAAAGGGTTGGAGATGACAACGCGTGATTGCTGCCTCTAGTGTTGCTATCGTCTAGCGGTCCTACGATAACCGCTTACCAGTCTTGTTTGCCACCCTCATAGTATAAAAAATGCTCTCATTATTTTGAAGAACATTTTTAGATTATGTCTGTTTTTTTAAGTAGGTATTATACAGCAGCGTTCAACAAATATTAAATACATATTTGTTTAAACATATTATGCAAATGCATTAAAGTTCTAGTGTTAAGAATTGTGACCTTGAATGTTTATGTCATGGTTACATCGCAAAAGAATGTCGCAGTTGTGATGAACGATTGAGCTGTCCTCGCGAAGGACATTGGAAGAAATGACAAACACTTTAACTAAAAATACAAAAAAATACTTAGTTGTTTTTGTTAGGTATTCTATCATCTGTTTCTTTTTTTTTTGTTATATTTTTTAAGGATTTGACATGCTTAGCCTTTCAACCATCGTATGAGCTGTCAATCTTGTCAAAAAGCGAATTACATATACACAGTGTGATTGCAAAAAAAATCGTTAGTTTTATCAATTCGATTCAGTTGTGATAAATACACGTGTGTAATTACAACAGCGCGGCAGGTATTCGAATCTAACCCTGAAAAAATTCGTTACCAAGTGATCTCCTATTGCAGTGTTTTTCAATCTTTTTCATGACACGGCCCCCTTTAATATGAAGAAATATTTCGCGATCCCGTTGCTTTTTTTTCATGCATTTTATTTTGTGACAAATATTCAATCCAACATATTAATTCATTTTCATAATTTAGGGTTCGGATAAATACATAATTAAGTACGACGTAAAACACATTTTTTTTACATCGAATGCGTCGCCATTAGATCACGCAATTTACGCACATACGTATGACCACGGCCGATGCCGGTCGCCCCGCGAGTGTGGCAAGCGACAAGCATGCGAGTTGAGTGAGAAATTTCTAAAAAGACCAAAAAAACCGTTAACTTCTAGCGGGAGTGATGAAACTAAAATAAAGAGAAAACCTCAAAAAATAAAAGAAAGTACTTTTGCTACTTGATGAACCTGCGGATATTGCTGATTGTGCGCTGTTTGTTGCTTTTGTGCATTTTGAATCCAATGAATAATTAATAGAAGAAATACATTTTGTAGAGTGCTTCGCACGAACATGTTATCTTGCATAACACTGGCCGATTACAGGCCAGTGTTATGCAAGATAACATGTTCCTTAAAGCTATGCAAAATATGAATATCCATTGGTAAAAAAAAATATATTTATTTGTAGTGATGGGGCAAAAGCCATGACTGGTGCGAATAGTGGATTTATTGCTAGACTGAAAGAACAGATGCCAAACGCTTATTGGAGGCATTGCTTTCTCCATCGCCTGCTCTTGCGGCCAAAACCTTGCCACAGGAATACAGTCAAGTTCTAAATATAATTATAAAATTGTAAATTCTATTAAAGGAAAAGCGTTGCAGACACAACTGTTTCGAAAAATTTGTGAAGATATGGGAGCACTCCACCAAAATTTATTTTGTCATACAGAGCTTAGGTGGTTGTCAAGAGGCAAAGTACTAGCCGGAGTTTTGGAACTTCGCGCTGAGCTTTTAATGTATTTGCAGCAGGCCAAGTCGGAATACCCCAAATTCATTTCTGACCCGGAATTCCTTTTGAAATAGCTTTTCTTTCTGACTTATTCGAGCATTTAAGTAAATTGAATAAAAATCTTCAAGGGCGGGATGAAAATGTCATCACTGCTAAAGACAAAATCCATGACTTTACAAACAAAATTGACTTGTGGTCATCGTCTCTAAGTCAAAACCACATCCATTCATTTTCTTCGACACAGTCTTTTATTTAAGAAGTCGGATGTGAGATAAAAATCAAGACATTTATACCTGGTATGAAAATGATGTTAGAATAGTTGAAAGAAGAACTGTCATGACTTCTCAATTCAAGAGATATCGAAGAATACTGGGCAAAAGTGGAACTTAAATCCGTTTTTAAATGAGGCAAATTTGGCAAACAAGCTCAAAGAAAATCTGCTGGATTTATCTGCCGATGGGATGCTGCAGTTAGAATTTAAGTCTGTCAATTTGGGCACCTTTTGGGTAAAAAGGAAATCAGAATACCCAGAATTATCAATGGAGGCTTTGAAGTATTTGATTCTATTTGCCACCTCGTACTTGTGCGAGTTGACATTTTCATCAATGGCTCAAATAAAAAGAGGAAATAAATTGCTTAAATTTGGAAAACGATTTAATTCTCAATGTAGCAAAAGCGGATCCATGAAGGGAGAAATTGGTTAATGAAAAGCAAGCGCAACCTTAGCATTGTTCTCACAAGTATTTTTTAAATTTTTTGTTAATTTTTTGAAGAGATCTCATAACTTATGTTTATTTTTTGTTTATTTGTATCAAACAAATGATAAATGTCCTTTAGTTAATATTTTTCGTAATAAATCTTTATAATCTTTATTGTTGTTTTATTACTGCAGTAGCTTTCCCAACCTTTTGCAACTCCGCTATAGAGGCTTCGCGACCCCACAGGGGGTCGCGACCCACACTTTGAAAAACACTGTCCTATTGTATCTACCATGTCGCTCACGCTTCGTGTAGCTGACCTGAAGTAACCAATTTTTTTTATACTACTCAGCACTCGGATCGGACTCGGAAGATAGGTAATCTTGCAGACGATTAGCATCAGCCGGAACTTGTGCACTAGCTGCTGTCAAATGTCAGTTTCGTATCATGTAGGTAATAGCAAACAACCAGCGATCGACAGTGCTACCTTTACTGAGCAACAGATAAACAAAAAAATTGCATTCGTCACTATTGTAATTTAATAACATGATGCTGATGGCTTACGTTTTTTTTTACATTTAGTGACCGGTTGCGCGTCTACTGCACAGCTGTCTCGTGGCGGTTGCTGTCTGCTAATTTTTACGTAATCAACCCGCAGGTGGCAAACAACCATACGGCCCACTTCATGGTATATGCGGTTGCCGTAGCCTATAGACGCAAGCAACACATGAGGCATTACTCGCGCGTTGCCAATCCAAGGAAAGGGATAGTAGGTGGAGAGGACGGTTAATAAGGAAAATAATATAAAAAGTCAGGGGATTGGGCCTGTCACTCACCACACGGAACAATGGTTACCTACCATTGTTACACGCTGATCTTCTGTGAGAGGGTGGTACTTCCCCGATCGAGCAGGCCCGTTCATACAAGCGAGCCTCTACCACTAAATGTCAATGAACTTTTACTTTTTATCGAACCGGGACGCCTTTATCAAGCTATATGAATTTACCTAATTGTACTGTTTGAATTTTCGCCTATTAAATCATCAGTCATCGTGACTGTCATTTTCGACTTCACATTTTCACACTTCGTGTTAATTTATATGTCGTGCTGCCGTGTGGGGCCGGCTTTAGAATTGTCCCACCCCTCTCCACCCATGGGAGTCGTAAGAGCCGACTGAGGGAATACCGAGGGAGTGGGCAGCAGCGCTCCCTCGAGTATTAACAACATCCACTGCGATCGCCAACCCGCCTGCCAAGCGTGGCGATTACGGCACTGTCCCCCATATGAGCAAAACACACATGTTGTGGCGTTCTCTTGGGGAGGCCTATGTCCAGCAGTGGACTTCGGAAGGCTGTTGGATTGGACAGTTAATTTATATGGCTAAGCATGTCAAATGCTAAAAAAAAATATAATAGTATCAAAATACAAATGGATACCTATGAAAAATGTTTTTCTTTGCATTACTAAGTTGTGGGTATAATCAGGCTTCTTTTTCAATATTTCATAGATCTTTTTTCACATATCGTCTTTCGGGCCAACGAACAGGGTAGTGTGGGGCTCACGCACGAAATAAGCCCGCCGTACATTAGCGTTTGAGACAAGTGCATCCGCAGCACTAATGTCTGTACTTTAATTGGCACCCGGAATTCGTAGTAAGGTTTTTAATAAAAAAGAGGAAATATACACATATATATCATACAAATCTTACCTGTCATGCGTCAAATTATGTGATGGGTAAATCGGACTGTACGTGACGTCAGACAGCGAAGCGTACCGCTGTGAGCTGGTGGACACTCGTTCATATTGACTGTTGACTTCATTCTGTGGACAAGCAATGTAATTTATAATATACTCGTATGTAGTCTAGTGGTAAAATCAAGGGCTGTCAAAACAGGTGGATAAAGTTCGATCCAAGCCTAAGATCTCCTGTCTTGGACTTGATTTTTCAAAGTTATGTATTTTGATCTGTATTTTAGGGCTTGACATTCTCAGAAGAAATTATTTGTAAATGTGGAAAAAGAGAAGTTTTAGTGCGAGCGGGATCCATCAGCCACCGCACTGACCAACGGATTTTAAAGACAAAATAATGTGATGAGATTGGGAATGGACGTTGGTCGGTGCGATAGCTTAGCGGTCTAGAGCACTTCCCCAGATTGGAAGGAACGCAGGTTCGAATCACACTCGCTCTAAAATTTCTTTTTTTCCACCATCCATCCATCAACCTTTTAAAGTCCACTGCTGGACATAGGCCTCCCGAAGAATGGGGGATAGTGCCGTACGCCACGCTTGGCAGGCGGGTTGGAGATCGCAGTGGATGTTTTGATCTACTCGAAGGAGTGCTGCTGCCCACTCCGCCGGTATTCTCTCAGTCGGCTCTTACGACTCCCATGGGTGGAGAGGGGTGGGACAATTCTAAAGCCGGCCCCACACGGCAGCACGACATATAAATTAACACGAAGTGTGAAAATGTGAAGTCGAAAATGACAGTCACGATGACTGATGGATTTCCATTTGATTTAATAGGCGAAAATTCAAACAGTACAATTAGGTAAATTCATATAGCTTGATAAAGGCGTCCCGGTTCGATAAAAATTAAAAGTTCATTGACATTTAGTGGTAGAGACTCGCTTGTATGAACGGGCCTGCTCGATCGGGGAAGTACCACCCTCTCACAGAAGATCAGCGTGTAACAATGGTAGGTAACCATTGTTCCGTGTGGTGAGTGACAGGCCCAATCCCCTGACTTTTTATATTAGGCCTCCCGAAGAATGGGGGATAGTACCGTACGCCACGCTTGGCAGGCGGGTTGGAGATCGCAGTGGATGTTTTGATCTACTCGAAGGAGTGCTGCTGCCCACTCCGCCGGTATTCTCTCAGTCGGCTTTTACGACTCCCATGGTAGGAGGGGTAGGACAATTCTAAAGCCGGCCCCACATGGCATGCACATTCACAAATAATTTGTTCTTTAAAGTTATGTGTTTATTTAAACACAGACTATCATCAAAGCCCAGTGAGAGAAAACCACACGAGGAAATTCGATTGAGGTTTTCTCAACGCTTGTGTTTTGTGATCTGGTAACTATTGGTTTAATACTGTGTATCTCTGAATCCTTCTTATTCTTAGAGAAGACCCGTGGTCAAAGTGGTACTTTATAATATGTGATTATTATTCGCTAAATATTATCGGGATATTTTAAATGTACATAGCATAAGTACAAAATAAGGTGCACGAACATAATCGTATTTTGCACGCCCCATAAGCGAAGCGTTGAGGTGGGTACTATTCCCGTTTTACACAGAACAACTGTTTTTTTTAATTTATACAACGTGGATGGCAAAAAAACCTTATTCCACCTGATGGTAAGCGGTTATCGTTGCCTAAAGACGCTAGCAACACCAGAGGCATCACTTGCACATCGCCGTCTCCAAGGAAAGGGATAGGACTTAGGCCTCCGGCGCTCTCACTCACCATACGAGACAACGGTAGGAGGACCTATATTTGTTTCATGCCAATCTTCTGTGAGAGGGTTTCACTTTGTCGATTAATGCTGGAATAAGCAAGGTAGAGCCTTGCTACTACTAGAACTAGAGCATAAGACAGTTGTATGTAAGAAATATAATTTCAAAACTTCTACAATAAGTTTTGTGTTCAAATTGCTGTAATGTAACAAAAAACACGGTAATCATGATAGTTGTGCTACATAGGAGACGATGTTTACTATCTTCGTGAGCTTATCATGTTTAAATAGGATAGTACTGTGCTGTTAATTCAACTTTTACTCACGTTCCGTTTAGAATTCTATATTCGTAAGAAGCTGCCCGTTCCCTCGCGACATTTCCTTATAGGTGCTGTCGTTCAGTGAGTCTGGTTTTCGTATCAATTATGCGAGAATGCAACTGTTTGAAGACGCCTAAATGGTTTGGAATGTCTGGATCTATGGTATTCTTGTAACTCTATTTTTGGTATATGTAAATGAATCACCATGCTCAAAACTACTTAAAAATAAGTGTGAAAGTAACGTGAATAGGCGGTGAGCGGAAATCTTATGGACATGGTGATGTAGAAGTATGAAAAGCAAGTGAAGAAAAGGGATGGGTAAATATACTGCATATTTATGTACAAGGCTTTACCACAGACAAGGGATTGAAATATCAAGTTACCTATAGAGTATGGAAATGACTTCAAAACCATACGAATACTTGAAATCTTCAAGCACCACCCCTAATAATGATTTTTCTATTTATTATTAAATCTAAATATTTAGTACCTGGATGACCGAGCTTTGCTCGGTATTTTTGTTTTGGTAAATTGAAAGTTTTTCTCACAAAAGAAAGAATTGAAAAAAGGGGGGGAAACGTCGCACTGGTGACATCTAGACTCGAACCGGGGTTTTCTGGTTTTGGGACCGCCCGATTTCCCACCTGAGCTATTATAACCTTGTAGATGGTGGCGAAATTTACCTTCGTATTCTAATAATATTGTAGCAGTTTTTTATTGCCTGAAAACCCGGATAAAACGACGTTTTCTAAAAATGAAACCTAGCTAGATCGATTTATCGCCCCCGAAACCTCCTGTATACTAAATTTCATGAAAATCGTTGGAGCCGTTTCCGAGATTCAGATTATATATATATATATATACAAGAATTGCTCGTTTAAAGATATTGGATAAGGTTTCAATTGAAAAAAGGTTTTTATTGATTTCAATGAACGACGCAACCTGTTCCAGGCCAATATTATAATAAAAATGGCTTCTCTCCGAAGAGAACAATTATGAGTACACAAATAATTGTGTATATTGGTGTTAGGTATTCATAACACCGCAACACCATTGAGGCCCATCTGATGTTAAGTGGTAACCGTCGCTCTGCCGTGAGTAAAGTGCTCTTCTCAAACCTCGTATAAAGAGGGACAAGTCGTAACGCTGGGGAAACTACGCCAGATAATAATTTAATTTAACTTTATACATTACATGCGGGCTTTATGTGATATTGTTTCCTTCCTATTAACGGCGGCCGAAGCGTTGTCAAATTGTTACTCAAGTGCATTGACAAATTATTTTAGTCAAATAATCGTTAAACATAATTCCAATTCGTTTTTTTTTTCGTAAAGTACTTTTAATTTACAATTTTTGTCTCATTGTGGATTAGGCTTGTATCCAAGGAGACTTCACATACCAAACTATTTAAGCCTGTGTATAAAATAATTTGCAGAATAAAGTGCAGTCAAATTTTGAATCACGTACAGTCTAAAAAACGCACTCAGTCGGCATCATGACATCATTGGTAACAGCAAATAAAAAAAAATCGAGCACAAAACTTTTTATTTCTTAGGTTAACCGCACACGAGCCGAGCGGCTCGACCACAAAATGCTGCCACTTACTAGCTGAACAATGGCTTACTTGCTATTAGCAGTCCCAGAAGGTGAACGTGGACGGTAAGGTTGGGGGGATTTGGGGTAAATTTTGAGAATTATTGCGAAAAATCATAAAAAAATAAAAAAATATTTAGATATTTTTTTTTAGCATTTGAACATGTCATATAAATTAACACAAAGTGGGAAAATGTTAAATCGAAAATAACTGAAAGATGATGATGGCTGAATTGGGAAAGCAGCTGGGATGGTACTCCAGGAGATGCAGGTTCAAATCCTGCTCGTGACTTATATTCGATTTCACATTTTCACTGTGTTAAAAAAATATTGGTAATAATAATCCTAGTACAAAATCGCAGCGCCATCTACCAAGTTCAATGTGAATCTAAGCCATAGGGCCTCATTCATATGCATAAAGGCTCATTTTCATTGGTCGTTAGAGCTCGCATTCGGGATATGGGAGATTTCTGTTCACGCATGCCATAGGGACCGCATGCTGTAATCGTTTTCATTGCCCACATGCGGGGTACGGGAGATTTCTGTTTAAGCATGCCATATGGCTTGCATGCGATAGCCGTTTTCATTAGTCGATAGGGCCCGCTTGCGGATTGTTGGATATTCTTCACCGCGCATTTGTTTTGAAAGAGTGGTACTGAGCAGACGTAGGTACCTGCTATGGAACAACAATTAATGTTGAAAACCCCCTGAAACCCCCCTGATTCGTAAAGTGAGTCCCTGATTCCCCGCGCCAAGCTTACTTTACACCAACCGACAAATTTCATTGTTTGTTAGGCCGCGTGCCCATATATCGACCAAGTTATAGATAGCCTACTTTCATTAGTCGATAGCCCGTATTTGGGGACTCCTCGCCTGCTGTATAACGACTGAATTAACGACCAATGAAAATGAGCCATAATGCCTTTTATGCTTTTGGAATTTCTTCTATAAGTAATGACTCGAGAAAGAGAGGACATTTGATGGCGGCCTGCAGATTGTTTTGTTGTCAAAGAGCGCGAGAAAGAAGCTCGTGTGCGGCAACGCTTAGTGCTAGCTAACCGAAGCGTAGCGTTTCGTTAGCTATCTGTGTGATTCATTTCACAGGACTTTGACATTGAATTGAGGCCCTAAAATAAGCTGGAATACAAAATGTGAACATTTGTACCAGTGCTGACATTTGAGTGGCATCCTTTTTAGATACCCATGGTAAACAAACCTCTTACTTTTGTGAAGACATCCACAAAATAAGTTCAAAACTGATAGATAGCAATTATAAATATTTTTGATTACTTGCTGCGTAATAATATCTAGATTATACGTATTTGCTCAATATTTATAACGCCTATTTTTTACAAGGCAACACCCTGCTCTAAGGAATAATCCTTGTACCGCGGGGGACTTTACAAGCATACAATTTCACGGACACAAAGTACACCCCCCACCCAGACTCGGAACAAACATTTGTGGATCACACAAAGAGTAGTGTGCGCAACACTTGGGCGGAGGCCGGTATCTAAGCCACTCCGCCATCTGTGCAGTATTTTTTTTAAATGATTTGTAATTTTTTGAATGACATTTGACTGCACGCCGTAATATGGAATTACTAGATAAATATTAAGAAGTTGTTTAGATAATCTACTTACCCGTATCACTATTAACATTGTTTGTCGTTAAAAAGTCATGAGTTACTGTATTCACACAAACAAAACAAACTAGTCTCTAACTCATACAAACTAGTTATAAATATCATGATAGTATCTTTCATGCGTTATCACGACTTTGAAACTCATTGAATTAGAACTCAGTCAGCGATCGCAGTTTTCGTGGCCACAAAGTTTCAATCTAACATCAACGGTTATGTGACCACGTTAAGTTAGCACGGAACTTTGCGGATTATTATTCTATTGGACAAAGTAAATGGAATGACATGAGGTTTAGTGGCCGATGTAAATATACCATTACTGTTTTTCGGTTAGGATAAAGTGAAAAATAATTGTGAATATTATTTGATTCATATCTTTAACGTGCAAAGGGTTATGGTCCCGAGATAATTAATTACATTTACACATTTAGACTGCATATTAAAACCTTATTATTCGTGTATCTTAAACTAGACCGCCATTGTTTTTGACTGTTTTTATAGGAACTATACTAAGTAAAAGCTTTTTAGGATTTCAATAATGTAGTCAGTAAGCTTATTGACTGTCTACTCTGTGAGTAGTGCAGCGGCCTTTAGTGTACATAAATCAATCAACATTCAAACTAATTTGCGCCTCATTATGCTCTCAACGCAACACACATGCAATCATATCAGTAACTAACCTTGAGCGTCTGAGAAAACATCTTGGACACAACACTTATCACACAACTATCATATCGATTGATACAATTGCTTAACTTACCGAATCACCATAGCAACTCCATGTCACCGTTTAACTCCCCCGAAGCACAAAAATACTATATCCAATCAGGAAATTAGGTCAAGAATCAAACTTTTAGTGTAATTAGTAATTTTAAAGATACAGTACCCAGTGCTATCAACGAATAGCGACTGGATGGCGCCAGATGTCTTAGAATAATAATACTCACAAGTATGGGCAATTCAAAAATAAACCGCGCGGGGGAACTTTGATTCCAGTTATATTTAGTAGGATAATCGTGAAGTTTTCCTGTTTTGTCCCTCGAATGTTATAGGACCGGTGCCTGCAGAATGCAAGGAGGTACTAAGCTCAACAAAACTCTGTCAACAATGTATTGTCGTTGAGATGTAGGTGTTTATGTAACGGTCATATTTACTATTTTCAAAGCCAAAATGTCACTGGCAAATACGCCGCGCCTAGGTCATACATTCTAGGTTTCAAACGATTTGTATGTAGATGATATGCTAATCCAGCAGCAACGATAGCTTCACAGAATATGAGGAGATGCAATTCACCAGATGGCCGGTACAGTAAATTATTAAAATCATACGCCTTATTAAAATCATCTCTCAGCGTGTAGGTTATAAAATTAAGCGCGCGAATTGTGTGATGTGCGATGTATTTCGATAGATGGCGCGAAATGTTCTTGTGATACAAAAGAAGTTCAGGAATGGACAATTTTATGGTCAGTTTTATGTACTTCTAAAAAAATACTTCAAGATAAACAAGAACTTGTAAACTGTTTCTAGACTTTTAACAGAATTTAAATGTCTATTTGTTCGGGTTCCTCAATACAAAAACAACAGCATATATTAACATTTCAAACGTCAGCGGAAACTGCATTAGTTAATGCAAGGATAGCCTCTATTAAACCGGGTGATTTCACTTCAATTGTTCGATGTTAATTACGTTAACGACAAAATTGCTATTTAATTAAGATAGGGGCCATAGAAGATAAATACTCGTAAGTTTACTAAACTAATTCAGCCTTCTGAAAGCGCAAGTATTCAAAGGTGCATGGAATTCGATTGATATTCTCGATCTCGTCAGAAAAGCCACCATCACTTGTATTTCTTGATAACCCTGTTAATTTTAAATTTACCACTATTTTAAAAACAAATAATGCGACGAACACAATTGGAACAATTTTCAATTTCATCACAAAGGTGTCGGCGGTATAATAATACTGCGTGTAAACAGAGCACCCGCAGTCACTACCTAGTTTGTAGTCTAGCCATTTAGATTTTTGTCATTTATGCTAAATGCGTTCATTGTTGTATTGGGAGGACTGTAAATCATGACCACCGAAGGAATGTAACACAGTTCCAGTGACCCGCCAATAAAGGCGGAGAGACGGCACACGGCGGGTTTCTTTAGTGGGTGCAGGCCCCACACTACCCTGTTCGTTGCCCCGAACGACGGGGTGTGCGGTTAGGAACATTTTTTTCCGCCTTAACAAATAAAAAAAGGACTAAATCATGCTAAAAAAAATAAGTTGCGTATCCGATCAAATTCTATCGGAACACAAAGAATCATATTTCTTTATCATAGCGATAGACGCTTGCCAAACGTTTCACTATACCGTAAACACCGGCAAAGACCTTGAAGTCCAAACAACTATTACTATGGTGTTTACTGTTT
This sequence comes from Leucoma salicis, assembly GCA_948253155.1. Classification (NCBI taxonomy): domain Eukaryota; kingdom Metazoa; phylum Arthropoda; class Insecta; order Lepidoptera; family Erebidae; genus Leucoma; species Leucoma salicis. Next base: position 6,156,577 of record OX411812.1, read on the forward strand.
AAGTTTGCATAAGTGACGTAGACAGGCTAGATATCAATGTAGAGTCCTAAAATCGATTATCTTTTTCTAATTTTTGCCGGCGTAGTTTCGACAATAGTTTTGAACGATCAAGGAAGCCTTGTTAAGCACTTTAATAGAATTAATCGATCGACAGTTACGCCGCTAGACACACTTGTATGACTTTAGAATCACATTGCTCACCAATATTAGTCTAATTTCGGAAAGGTCGATTTAATTCTGCAAGACGAACCGCATATTTCACGCGCCTTTTTTAATGTTTATTTAGTTTTATGCTACTGTATTGTGATCACCGAAAAACGAAACAAAACATTTTATATAGACCAAGGTAAATATTTTGCAGCATTTTTAATCCCGGTATTAGTATTTGAATGAGATAGGTTTATGTACCCATAGTAATGGACCTACATAATTATAGTGAATAATGATAAAGGATATCACGCTGCTTTTTTTCAGGGATGCCTTTATTTCATGGCAGAAGGCGTATTATCGACTTGGCCTTTGAAAACTGTCATTTCCATAACATTTGTAATATGGTAAATTTTAATTTTCTCGTAATATGCCTTTGTGTGCTATTCCAAAATGTGGTGTACATTTATTTCCTAAAGAAAAAAGTGAGAAAAGGCTAAAAACTATACGTCGCAAATATTTTGTGGCTACCTAGCATAGCGTCTTTCAATTCTTTAATCTTACTATACATTTTAACAATATCGCTGAAAAAACAGCAAACAATTCTCAGACAAACAGAGCAACTACAATTCGACAGTAGCCATCTCGCCGATAGTGCCATCTGCGTTCAGCTTGCCGTGGATCCCCATTTGGCCCATTTAATACATTCCGTCCGTACGTGCCTACCTTTACTACGAGTAAAGTACGACTATATTTATTTTAGCGTAAACACAGACCCCACTTTTATGGCATACGATCATTATCTCACGTTAAACACGTTGTTTTGAACAAGGCTGACTTATCTAAATCTTAAGATACTGTATGTATACATGAAGGTATGTGGTTTCAGTTCAATGATGTTCTAAATAAGAATTTCAAGGCACGAATATCTTCTACGTTAATGTCACGAATGCATGGAATCCATTGCACCAATAATCAAGCTGTTTATTTAATTGGGTAACCACTTTAAAACTGAATAAATAAATTAAGATGCAAAATTTTATTGAAGTAGGTAATCATTTTTCGAGTCGCTCGACTTTTATGCAGCTGTAATGGATTTCATTCTGCACATAGGGCTTGTTAGCCATTTTTTATTTCTGATAAGTAGCGGTTTTTAGTCAACCCGTAGCTTAGCTGAGCATCTGTGAATGTCCTTTTTACAAATAGCTATCACGAGTTGTTTATCAGTCCCAAAATTTATAACCCACATTCTAACAATGGTAGGTATCTACCTGCGACCTTAACCCGATATTCAGGTTTATTTACTTCTATAACGATAAACTTTTTACGGGTGGTTTATTATTTAATTCCGATTATAAACTAATGCATAAGGTATTATAATAAATAATTACGTTTTTTTTTAGAATTGACAAAACGCAACGTGCAAATCCACTAAATTGTTCGTTCGGTGGAAAACTATCGAGAAGATTGGTCACGGTGTCACACGTCGTAATGACTCAGACTGTAATTCTTACTTAACAAATGCAAATGCCTTCGATAAACTTGTTCTTAGAACCTTCCAAACGTGAAGACTTCGTTCAAAAAATACTGAAGTTTTTCTTAATACTATTCAGTAGTAAACAAGTACACAATGAATTGCGAGGCCACCTTGGGCTGGGGGTTAATATACAATTTTTATTTTCTTATTTTATGTCCTAGCCTTTTTTGGTTATATCTCAGGTCCGCGATATAGTAGCGGAATAAATGTACACCAGTTTTTAAGTCTCATCAAGAGCTATCAAATAAAAAAAACTAGACGTCGCGGTACGTCTAGCAGATGTGAAAACAACGAAATTATTTTGTAGAAATAAAATGATCATAACGTGACAAAGTACTCCTCAAGACGAATCAAACGAGTAGACACTCGATAGGGTTACGTCGTTTCATTACAGAGTTACTGTGGCCATCTTCTAACTCCATCGTCAGACCCTGGATACCATTTAGAGACCAAGTACTCGTCAAGACAAATCATACGAGCCCAAACTCGATGGAGTTATGTCGTTTTATAATGGAGTTCCTATTGCCACCTTCTAGCTCCATTTTCAGACCCTGGATCCTATCTAAAGACAAAGTACTCATCAAGACGAATCAAACGTGTCCAAACTCGACGGGGTTGCGTCGTTTCATTATAGAGTTACTGTGGCCACCTACCAGCTTCATCATTAGGCCCTGGATACCATCTAGACACAAAGTACTCGGCAAGACGAATCATACGAGCCCAAATTCGATGGGGTTGCGCCATTTCATTATAGAGTTCCTTTGTCCACCTTCCAGCTCCATCATCAGATTAGCTACATGCCATCATAATATTGCATTGTCACGCGATATACACATGCGTGTATAATTTCAGCTTAATCGAAAAACGGGAAGTGTGTCAAATTTAACCTGCAAGATTTGAACGGGACAAGTAAAATAAAAGCGTCGCCACGCTAACAGCCCATTTTTCTCTCCCTCCGCATTAGATGTTTCACATCAAAAAATACTGAATATTTACGGCATTTACGCTCGACGCGACACTAAAACCAGCTCCTTTCATGAGAACTACCTATCTTTTTACGTATGCATAGCCAGTAGCCACCGGTGGTTTTACTATCGTCAACAGAACAGAACGCCGTTCGCCCGGCCGGTACATTGTTTTTTTGTTAAAAGAAAGTTTTTACCTTTGCTTGACGAACTGATGATATTTGTTAAGTATAATAACTATTTTATCCATAACAATAATTAAATACACTAAACACACGTAAATAATAACACACCAACGTTATAAAACACGAAAAAAACATATTTTACATTCCAGAATTTTTTTTGCGTGGCCTTGGCGTCATGGTGTTTTCACTTAGAACAAAGTATAAAATTATAAGGCAACCAAGTTAGGAAGATAAATGGTTTACAGATTTCTTGTTGAACTCATTGATTTTTAAATAAGTCGTATAATATTGCCCAAAGTTGCAATTTTCTATTGATAGATGTCGCTGTTTTAAAGTAAAAGAGATATTGACAAATGCAGCCCTAGATGTCGCAAGTGGCAATTTTATATGTATTCAGTTGCTGTTGTATATATAGAACCACAATATTGCTTTTTTTGTAAGGAAACTAGCGATGTCTTTTTATTTTCTAAATTGTTTTTGTTTACAGTTTCATAAATTATTCAATTTTACATGTTTATATATATTATATGCACTTATGCAGGTATATATGTAAACTCATGGATTATTGTTCTTACTAATTGCCAGATGGCGTCTTGCAAAATGACAGAGGTAGACCAATATAGAAGTACTTCTTAAAATTAGCTCTAGATGGCGTATAAGACAGGAAACCCACATTAGTACTTTTTGAAATTAGCGCTATCTATGTGATTTATTGAAAACTACTTAGTAAACCAATACATTATTAGTTACTTATCAAATAATCAATTTTATTGTGAAAAATGAAGATTATGAGGCGTGCAGTTTTGGATTTTCCAAAGTATTTTATAATCTAGAAAATATGGTAGTTCCTTGCAGTACTCTGATATTTGTGGTTGAAGTACACGCATGATTATTACAAAGGTATTAAATACTAAAACGACTTCCGTAAAGACTACAACTGATTACGTGGAGTTACATCAAAGAACATTCATATTCATTGTAATCGTAACAGTTATTTTTAGTAACAAATTCATTAATCTCGCGGTCTTGCCGGTATTCTACTAAACTAGCAGCTAGAGCAATCGCGATTACGATAGGTTCTGCTTATAAATATTACCTTTTTATCCCATGCAAAAATTAAACTTACTATATTGGTGGCGTTGGTCGTTAAGACAAATGTGATGAGGTATGGCCGAAAGTTAGTGCGGTAGCTCAGTGGATTAGAGCACTTCCCCGGATTGGAAGGGACGCAGGTTCGATTCCCGCTCGCACTAAAGTTATCTTTTTCCTAATTCACAAATAATAATTTGTACACTATTCATAGATAGAGACTTACCTGAAAGATTTCCTTTCTATGTCCCTTTAGTCTATCGAGGCTTTCTTCCGACGAATAGTCTGATGTCTTGCTAAGTTTGTCCACGGTATTCTTACTGGATTGCCGGGTACGGTGGGCCGGAGGCGGTGTCACGTGTTCCTCTTCTACTCCTGACAGGACCTCCGTAACTTTTGTGGTCTGGCTTAATTGTCTGTGAAAGATACAAATTATATGAATTGTTGCCGATAATTAAATCCGTATTACAAAACACATTATAGAATACCTCCGCCGCCGGTATCGTATCTGTAGTGCAAAAAAAGTGTGCGTGTACTTATGTACACGCGTTAGAAGTTATACTTCTTTGGCGTAACAAGATAAAAATCTTTTCAAAAATTGTATCTTTCGCCTTATTTTACGTTTGTAGAAAAATTACACGAACAATAGAAAAAAAGTATTTAATACATTGAAAGTTTTATTATAACGCATTATCTAGTTAAATAATAGTACATTGTTACCCTAGGGATGAAAGCCTCGCTACGCTCGGGCGCCAAACCCCGTCTCGGGACTAAATAATAAGTCTTTATCCCGAGGCACTGTGCTTTTCATTACGAATACGAGGAAACTAAAAATAAAAATTATGAATTAGCTAAAGAAAAAATGGGAGACTAAAAAATTTAATTTGGCATCGCCGTTTTCCCGCCGATTTTGTTTTTTTTTTCTGTGGCCTGTCAGCTATTCAGCGATTATTTTTCATTTTAATCATTGAAAAAATATAAATCTTCGTTATTTTAAAGATATAGTTGCAACTATATTAAAATAAAGTCATATAAAAAACAAATTCTTTAATAAATAGTTATTTAACTTTATGTTATTTCAATTTTACATCGGGCTGTAATTGACTGGCTGTACAGAAAATAGAACTGTATTTTTTTTATAATTACTCAGCTGTCAGTTGAAAGTAATTCTCCCTAGGGCTGAAAAGTATTACTTTCAACCCGCTCCTCAAGGCCTACTTTCAGAGTATGAGTAATGAAAAGTTTATTTAAATATCACAAAAAAACTAAAATGTTGACCACAGCTAACTTCAGGGTGTCGGTTTTTCGTGACGGTGTGCGCGCGCATCATAAAAATTTACTCTCAATTTTCCCTAACGCGCCAAAAGAAGTATAACTTCAAAAATATATCTGGCACAAAAATCATTTCAAAGCAATACACTTTCATACATACTTCTATACAGATAAATTGAAATGTCTGTTTCTAATGTCTACTTATTTACTTACTTATCAACACGCCATCTCCCTTGCGTGGCAGGCAGAGAGAACAGAGTACCAAGAGGCTCTATTCTTGCATACATCTCTCGCTTCCTCAACATTCATAATTCTCTTCATACACGCTCGCTGGTTTCGGAGACTCCTGACTCCACCTTTCTTCAATACATGACCGATTTGTTCTAGGTAGGCGAGTCTCGGTCTCGCCCTGTAACTACATCCTTCCACTTTCGCATTGTATATCTTCTTAACCAGTCGCTCGTCCGGCATTCTTTCCACATGTCCGAACCATCGTCATTTTGTATCTTTACACCAATACTCTCTTTCATACCTACTCAGTCAGTATCACTCTATAGATTCTCCGCAGAGATCGCATTTCGACCGCATTATTTTTACTCTCATGCTCCTTTTTGCATACCCAACTCTCGTTTCCATATAATAACGTTGGGACAAGCACTGCGTTGTGTATTGCGACACGTGCCTTCTGGCTGAGGTGATGACTGCCGAAAAGTTGTCTAATGTCTAAATAACAGTTTTTTACTAAATGTATATGTAAGTACAACACTACCTACAACAAAATACAATTTTTTTAAGTTTCTGTCGGTCTTTTTTGTCTATTACGTGGGTGGCAAACAAGCATACGGTTCGGTCCACCTGATGGTAAGTGGTTACGGAACCATTTAGACAATAGCAACACCAGAGCCATCACCGGCGCGTCGCCATCTCCAAGGAAAGGCGTAGGAAGTGGATAGGAAGGATATTAAAGAGAGGATAGGTAGGATACTAAAGAGAAGATAGGAAGGATAATAAGGAGAGGATCGGGTGGGGGTTTGCCCTCCGGCGCTCTCACTTACTATACCAAAAACAACGGTAGGAGAACCAAGTTTCACGCTGATATTTTGTGAGAGGGTGGTACTTCGCATTCACAATATATGTAAGGGCAGTTCAAAAAATGCGTTCAAATGCAAACGTGAGGAGCTACTATTACCGTGGCAAAATATGGCAAGAAGGGATAGGGAGTTTAAGAAAATGTGACATTTCAATTTTTTTTTAATTACAATGAATGGGTCCAGCTTTAGCGACGTAATATTTAATGTCAATAGGAATCTCTGGGACATTCTCGAAATTGTTAATATCGGAGATAAATTTGCGTACTAAGTCTTTACGGTGATGTACTAGAATACATAGTATCATCGTCCCATTAATTTCTGTGGGTATCGAGAGATACCCAAAATTGAGAGATCAATTACTCTGTTTTCTGAGAAGACACTTAAGAGAAGTAAGTATATATATAGTAAAAAGAAAAAGAGGCCTTATAAAATAATGAAATTAACAAAATATATATTATATTAGACTACTACTAGCCTTCAACCGCGGCTCTACCGCAGCCAAGTTAGTTTTTAGTTTATATCTCAAGTTCCCGATATAGTAACGGGATAAAATGTATACCAGTTTTTAAGTATAATCAAGAGCTCTTAAGTAAAAAAAGTTGCATCAAAATCCGTTCAGTAGTTTTTGCGTGATGCGCAAAACAAACTGGCAAAAAAATCTAAAAAAAATTGTTTTATGTTTAGACACGCCTATATAGCCTAATACAGTTATTTTTTCTTAAATATCTTAAATGTACAGATTGCCCTCTGCTCTCTCTAGCTCTGTGACAGCTTTATAAAAGTGTCAATGTAGGTATAATCTGCTGGTAATATTTAATTGTCACATAATGTACAATAATGTGATAAGCAAAAGGAGTAAGGTCTATTTATCAGGTGATTCATTTCCTTTTACCAAGGTTATAGTCATGTAGACATGTCTTATCACAACGAAAGTTGGTTAATGAATTAATTTATTTTATGTGGCAAGTGTTATTTAATTAAAAAGTAATTTATTTAAACTGCACTTTTAAAAAAAACACTTTTTCTGTCCCATTATTTGGCACGGGTTTAGGCCATACACTGCTCTGGCCCAGTGTGGATTGGCAGACTTCATTAGCAGAGGTGTGTATAATATGAGGTCTGAACCTTGGACTCTGGATCAAACTTGATACCACTGTCTTTGCAGTCATTGGTTTTACCGCTAGGCTATCAGTTCTCAATGCAGTTATTATGTCAAAAAACATAAATATTTCATTCTAATTAAATATTCAATTAGGTACCTTGACAGTGTGACCCATTGATTATTTATAAAATTCATAAAACTAGAAAAGTAGGTACACAATATAATATAATTACCTATATAAAATATTTATAAATTAAGCACACACATATCATGCATTTATTGAAAACTAGAATATGATTATAACTAAGTAATAAAAATAAACATAATCCACATCAAAATCCAAAGGGTGATCATAGTCCGGAGCGTGCTCGTCGCGATCCCTGCCAGCCTGTAATCCACAGGCTGCAATCCGGCTCCAATGCGTACCGCAGTGCAGGTTAGGGCGTGCCTCAGAGGCAACGCGTACGGACCCACCCCCGTAGGTACGAACAACGGCAGATGCGGCGATGGGGTGCCGCCACCCATCACGCCTTGCCCAGTTTGGCGAGTCGAGGGGAGCAGAGTCGAGTAGGCACGTGGAATGTAAGGGGTGATGTGGAAGGTAAGTTACACGAGCTGGTAACCGTCATGTCGGACAGATAGTTTGATGTGATCTGTGTAACAGAGACCAAGCGAAAGGGTAGCGACGCCTGTGATCTTCCTGGTGGCGGGTTAGCTCTGTGGTCTGGTGTACCGCAGAGCGATCGGGCCAGCATGGGAGTGGGTGTGTTGCTGTCCGCTCGCTTGGCCTCAGGTGTGAAAGACTACGGAATGTTTGATCCCAGACTTCTATGGGTCCGAATAAAACTAGGTGTCACCAGGGTCTTCATGGTCGCAGCTTATGCTCCCGTAGGCTCTTCGGTGGCATCGGATCTAGAGAAGTTCTGGGATAATGTTAGGGAAGTTCTGGATTTGGCAGAAGCTAGTGAACGCGTTATCGTATGCGGAGACTTGAATGGATGGGTTGGGACCAAGCGTCCAGACTTCGAGGACGTGCTTGGTTCATTTGGTGATAAGAGAGTGAATGATGCAGGTAGGCTTATTGCGGATGTATGTATGGAGAGAAACCTTATTGTGTCACACACATTTTTTCAACATAAGGACATCCATATGTATACATGGAGAAGGAATGAACAGAGAAGTATGATAGATTTAATTCTGGTAGACAGTCGCCTCCGAAGTAACATTCTGGATACAAGAGCCTACAGGGGTCCCACTGTCGACACGGACCACTATCTATTATTAGGTTATTAGGTTATTGCGAGATTTAGTGGTCTGTTCAGAAAGTGGAGACACTGGCGAGAGCGTGTCCACTTCGGAGGGCTTGAAAGAATAAAGATTGAAAAGTTGCACGAAGAGAGTGTAAGAGCAAAGTATGTAGAGGGTGTCCGTGAACGGCTGACTATGGCAAGTCAGCCGGGATCTGACATAGAAGAATGCTGAAGAGTATTGAAAGATAGTATGGTAGATACAGCGAAAGAAGTATGTGGATGCTCAAAGAAGCATAGGAAAGCGAAAGGTGATGCATGGTGGGATACGGAAGTAGCAGCTTCCGTAGACCAAAAGAAGAAAGCGTGGCTGGACTATGTATCTTCTTTGAACCTGAGCCCAAGTATGAAAGAACAGAAGAAAGAAATATACCGGCAACGTAAGAATGACACCAAAGCCTTAGTGAAAGAGAAGCGTGATAGAGCAAATATGATTGCAGAAGTAAGGCTGACCAAAAACTTCGAGAGCAACACCAAACTTTTCTGGAGGGAGGTGAAGAAATCTCGGAGTGGTTGGTCAGCTTTCAGAATGAATAAAATAAGGTCTAAAAGTGAAGATATTCTTACGCAAACACAAGATGTGTTAAGCCGATGGAGTGAATATTTTGGAGATATGTATGCGGATGTTCAGGGTGATGCTGGTGCCACATGTGGTATAACAGATCAGCATTCGGTACCGGCATCCTCTGATGACATTAGTATGGATGAAGTTGAATGGGCGATTAGAAGTTTGAAAAATGGTAAGGCAGCGGGTATTGATATGGTGTCTGCTGAGATGATCAAGCTTGGAGGCTCATGTGTCTGGGAATCCTTCCTGATGCTTCTCAATTTATGTTGGAGCTCAGGAATGGTTCCCAAGGACTGGAGAAGCGCAGTCATCGTGCCCTTGTTTAAAAACAAGGGTTCACGTTATGACTGTGCAAACTACAGAGCCATAAGCTTGACCAGTTTGGCAGCCAGTGTATGGTAAGATTATTGAAAGGAGAATGAGGATGGTGTCTGATGAATTTTTGTGTGAGGCACAAGGAGGTTTCAGGTGTAGATGAGGACGCATGGATCAAGTGTTTTCTCTGAGCAACATTGTGGAGAAGCAGCTGGCTGTAGGCCAGAGGGTTTTCTGCAGTTTTATGGATTTGGAGAAAGCATTTGACACTGTTTTACGAAAGGAACTTTGGGACATTTTGCCGGAGTATGGTATTAACGGTAGACTGCTACAAGCGTTGCAATCCAACTACATGGACTGCAGAGCTTTTGTGCGGCTGGATGATGGAATGTCACCCTGGTTTGATGTCAATATCGGCGTTAAACAGGGCTGCGTTCTATCAGCCAGACTGTTTATCATATATCTGGATAAATGTCTACAAAGGTTGAATGAAATGACTGTGGGAGTTCAGATGGGCGACTCAGTGGTTAACTCGCTGCTATATGCAGACGATGCGGTCCTATTAGCGCAGTCTGCGACTGACCTGCAAACCATAGTCGACGTAATGGCAGAAGATTGTAAGAAAAGGGGCCTACGTGTGAATGTGAGCAAAACCAAAGTAATGGTTTTTGAAAGAGAAGAAGCCAGAACAGATGTTAGAGTAGCAATAGGAAATGGTGTGCTAGAACAAGTGGATGAATTTGTATATCTTGGATGTGGATTCAGTCGGGATGGAGGGTATACCACTGATGTAGAGAGAAGAATGAATGCGGGAAATAGAGTAAACGGAGCATTGGGATAACTTCTCGGCAGCCACCACCTCAGCCAGAAGGCATGTGTCGCAATACACAACGCAGTGCTTGTCCCAACGTTATTATATGGAAGCGAGAGTTGGGTATGTAAAAAGGAGCATGAGAGTAAAATCAATGCGGTCGAAATGCGATCTCTGCGGACAATCTGTGGAGTGAGGCTGACTGACCGCATTCGTAACAATGACGTAAGAGAGCGAGTAGGTATGAAGGAGAGTATTGGTGTAAAGATGCGAAAGGGAATGCTCCGATGGTCCGGACGAGCGACTGGCTAAGAAGATATACCATGCGAAAGTAGAAGGATGTAGGTACAGGGGGAGACCGAGACTTACCTACCTAGACTAAATTGGTCATGTATTGAAGGAAGGTGGAGCGAGTGTGTATGAAAAGAGTTATGAATGTTGAGGAAGCGAGAGATGTATGCAAGAATAGAGCCTCTTGGCACTCTGTTCTCTCTGCCTACCCCGCAAGGGAAATGGCGTGATGATAAGTAAGTAAGTAAGTATAATCCATATCACACATATTAAAATATAATTGGAACAACAGTTTATCTGTGTCAAGAGGATTGGCAGATATATTATATTAAAAGTAAAATTGCTATATTATACACTGCCATTGTACACTAATAAGTAAATAAATCTTTAACTAACATTCATTAACAAAGTTGTACTATTACTGTACACTTCTAAGAACTTTATTCATTTCAACCACAAGCCTAATTTCTAGCTTAAATAAACAGATTCAACAACACATTAAGTCATGGTCACATTATGAGAATATGTTGTTCCAACCAAGGCCTAATGACATAGGCCTATTATGACCTTAAAATCTATGGTTTGTGACATCATAGTCAATAAAAGCTATTTGTGGAAAATGTTTTAAGTGCAGTGTTATTTAACCCTATAATGGTTTTGTTATCGGAGTGCATGTATGTTATGAAAGATGATAAAATTTAAATGCCCAGTGGCCTAGGTTCGAATACACCAATAGTTTATTGACCTCTATTCAATGATATAAAATATATAAACTATGTTATAGCCAGTGTTTTATTTTGTACTTTTTTGAATTTACCATAATATATGTACTTATATAACAAATGCAAATGAATACAGAATAATAATATACTATTCAAAGTAAACAAATGAACTAATTTTAATGAAATTTTGCACACTGTCTGCAGTTAGGTCTAACTAGAATAGTTTTTATCCATATTAGTTTATTTTTTATTGCTAAATCAACCAAATAAATTATGAGCTACAACAACATGTAGCCGGGTCTAAGTTTGAATAAAATGAATGAAAAATAAGATGAGGCTTTTTATGTAAACCATTTGAATATAGTTACGCTAAAATGTACCAGGTGCATATTTTTACGATTTTAAGAAAATTATGGGTTATATTAGAATTTTCTATACAGTCTATAGGTACATGTCGGTAAGATGTATTGATAAAAAAGATCTCAGTATATTTGTGCTCAATATATATGACACATCCTGATCGATTTAGTGTCAATAATTCATTATTGCACAATTTGTGGGCTGGTACATTTTGGCTTAAATGAATCTAATTATATTATTCAAAATTTCTTACCTATCATGTAATAATACACACAAAATTTGTTGAAAATGTTAAAATAGTACCGACTAAACTAAACTGGATTTTTTAAATTTGTAGAATAATATTTAATCAATATGTAAAACATATTTAGTAAATATATCTGCAGAGTATCAAAAACATAACCACTATTCAATAGTGATATCCTGTATATCACAAACGTTATATTTGTCTTTATCTCCACATTAAAATTAACCTAATATGATAAGCTTATCTGATAAGATTATGTATATAATTTAATAGCTATATACCTAAATCTATAAAACTCAATGCAGCTATCAATTTCTCTGCCTTATAATAATCTAAAAATTTAAATAAACAGTTGTGATGTACTCACTTAACCGGGGTGCTTCGATTCACAGGAGTTTTTCGACCAGACTTATGGTGCGTGTGTTCCTCTACTTCCAAACAATTCTCATGGTCACAGCTCGACCGCAGGAATGGTGTCTTGGAACGAGACCTTGACCTCAATCCACTAACCGTGGGGTTCTCCATGTCTTGGTCACTATTACCACTTTTTTATGTTTATCACTTACTCAACAACATTTTTAGATACACTAAAGAGATCCAAAATTTATCTGTACTTTTGAAACGTACTGATACTACACAGCGAAATCTATTTTCGTGACTAATATCATTATATGCAATGCCGCCAAAAGTAACAAACGATTACGAATAGTCTCGTTTCTTCAGACTTCAGATAAACAAAGTTACTTCGATTTTAATTCAAGAGCTGCCTAAGTGCTTAGTTCAGGGCACGTTAAGTCACTTCATGTATTGTGCACTAATAGCAGCAGCGCAGTAATAAAAATTCTACAAATTTCGTTATTTCGTAACTCTGCTAAACATAAACTGATGACGTCATTGGAAATACGTTATTACACAGATTAACTAAAGCTAAAAACTACCAAAGAGTATGGACAAAAAAAGTATGTATTCGATCGTTACCACAGGCGATGGCGTTGGTCGTAAGACAAATGTGATTAAGAATTTGGGATCACCACATCTCGAAAGCGTCTATGCGGTTTCGGTCAGATGATCTTAATGTCCATGTCTCAACACCGTAAAGGAAGATCGAGAACACTAATGTGTGGACGTACCTTATCTTCGTCTTCAGTGCGATTTTTCGATTCCTCCAGATTTTATCAAGTTGAGACATGGCATTCCTTGCAATGGCTATGCGCCTACGTATGTCAGTAGTACAGGAACCGTTTTTTCTAATGTTGGAGCCCAGGTATATAAAGTTGTTTACTATATCCAAAGCCAGAGTCCCACTGGGCTCCAACTATTTCGCACGGTCCACTATCATGAGTTTCGTCTTGGATCTATTTATGGACAGGCCTAATTATTTGCTGATGGACTCCATTCTCCTAAGTAGGTCAATCATCTCTTGTTCATTTGCGGCTAAGAGAGTCATGTCATCCACGTACCGAAGATTAGTTATTTTTAAGCCACCGATGCACACACCTCTTTGCCATCCGTCGCACGTACGTCTCATGTTGTATTCCCGGTAAGCATTGAAGAGAATGGGAGACAGAATGCAGCCCCGACGCACTCCTTTCCCGAAATTAAAAGTCTCAGAAAGCGCATGGTCCACCCTCACAGTTCCCCTGCTTTTACAGTATAGGTTCTCGATAAGAGCGATCAGGTGTCTTGAGACTCCTAGTTCCAGTAGTACCTTCCAGAGGTAGCTCCAGCAGACACAATCGAAAGCTTTATTGAAGTCAATAAAACACATGACAACAGACGTGTTGAATTCATATGCCTTCTCGATTAACTACCTTAGGTTCAGGATTTGTTCCCTCGTGCCTTTACACTTCATGAACCCAGCTTGTTCTTGAGGAATCTGCCAGTCCACATAGTACCGAAGTCTGTTGTTTAGGATGTGAAGTAGTATTTTACTGGCTTGAGAAATGAGGGCAAGGGTACGATAGTTTCCACACACCTTCGTTGATCCCTTCATGTGGATTGGGATGATTATAGACTCAACCCAGTCTTGTGGCCTCCAAATTTTGTTGCAGATGTTGTGCAAGGCGTCGATCCCCGAATCTCCAATAACAAAGTTTCAGCTGTTATACAATCAGGCCCCGGGACATTTTTGGGTTTTAACGAAGCCAATGCGAAAGTGATCTCTGAACGAAGGATGTCTGGCTCAAGATCGATTTCACTCCAGTTGAAATGTGATGTTGATTCTGGTGGATGTTTGTAGAGCTTTTCACAATAACAGCGCCACACTTCCGCGATATTGTCTAGCTCGCATACCAAGTGGCCCTCGTTGTCTTCAATGGCCCCAGACTTAGGCTTAAACTTGTTGGTCAGCAGGCGCACCTTCTTAAATAGGTCGGTGGTACGAAGTTTCAATGAGTGTCGTTCAATATCGTTACAGATGTTTTCTATAAAATTGTTTTTGTCTTCAGTGCAGCATATGTCAATGGCCCTGCAGAGTTTCTTGTATTTAAAAGCTTTGTTTCCAGTGTGAGTTGGGGTCCAAAACTTTTGTAGATAGCTCATTTAATTTTGTTTCCACTGTTGAACGGAACGTAGCTATTTGAGACGTCCCCAGTAGTCTGGGATTGGGATTTTGATATTTTCCTAGAGTTTTAAGTCTAATAGAAAAGTAAACTACGAGCAGGTTGTGATCAGACCCGCATTCCGTCCTCGGGAAGGTTTTGACATGAGAGGCGGATGATTTCCAGCGAGTATTTAGCAGAATAAAATCGATCTGATTTCTGTATCTATCGCCTGGAGATTTCCAGGTTTAGAGTCTACGTGGATAGTGTTGAAAGCAAGTATTTAATATGGTAAGTTGCTTGTTTATGCAGAAATCGACAAGTCTTTCACCTCGTTCGTTCCTTTCACCTACTCCGAACCTGCCCACATTTTGTCTGATATGATCATCAGTAGGGGATACACCCACTTTAGCGTTTCAGTCTCCGACTATTAAGACAATCTCCCGCCCTGGCATGTTAGACAAAAGGTTGCTCCAAACTGCCATAGAATTCCTCGATGTATTCAACGGTGCTTTGAGAAGTAGGTGCGTAGATTTGCACGATGTTGAGTAAGCAGGGCCTGGTAGTCAGTCAATCACACATCTACTATCTGTTTAATGTTAATTCTTCTTACTTTGAGTATGTTACCACACCCATTAGGAACACTAAAGGAGTCTATTATCTCTTCAGGAGATAGGTCCGTGGGAATACCACGAATAACACCCATCCGAGATATGTAGTATGTAGGAATAAATGCCTTCAAATTGTTTTCGCTTAAGCTTTTGTGTTCTAAAAAAATTATTTGCATTTATATAGCTACTAAAAGACACTGAGATTCTATTTCACCCTATTCTTTTCAAACTGCCATTTACAACATTCTTAATAGAATGTTTATTTAAAAATTTTCCAAACGTAATTGGATGAAATGTGGCGCCGTCATTCGAAAGGTCAGTATTTTTTTGTACATGCATTATGAAAGGTGCTAGGTCTGATTTACTATAGAACGTTCTCGTAACTGGCACTGGCGGTGGTGGTACCTGGGTACCTGCAGCTGGAGTCACTGTGTTATTTAAACAAAGATTTTCATCATTGGCACTAGGAGTCACATGTTTTGTTGCTTTTTCAGAACACAAGGAGGACTAGAGCCAGATGTATTCTTTCTTCGCTTATTACAATGTTCACACATTTTGTGTGAACGGATGCGTTTGTGGCCTTTATCTCTTTTTACTGAAGAGTCTGTATCCATACCGGACTCTGAGTTTATAGTTACATAACTTCCCGCAGGTGGAACCGTGCCACCAGGGTCTGGTGGCTCATTCATGGTAATACAATAATAATGGTATATAAAAAGACTTACCTAAGAGTTAATATACACTACACTACAAAAACTACTATTGATAAATAATTATATACAAGTAAAAAAATACCCATCTGATCAATGAAATTACAATTATTAAAATTAAAACAGAAAAACGCGATCGCCCTTTACGAAGCTTCCTGCCTTTTTTTCTAAAAAGTATTTTATTTTATTTATTCTACCTTATATTATATTCTCTTTATTCTAGTCTAGGTATATAATTTTAGACAAGACCCCTCTGCTTCTGGCAAGGTAGCAAGTTTCTGTCGAGTTGCTGTTGCCGTGCTGTCAGTGTCAACAACTTGCTCTTCTCTTCAGCAACACTACTTTTTACTCTACACTTTCTGTCAGTTTTGGCGGGAAAATGGAGATGATCATGCCGTCGCTCTGCATTATTTTCCTAAACTGTGTTATTTCAAGTATTAATGTGTAAAAGTGGTGGCCTTTTGCTTATTAACTATTTGTGTATGTGCATAAGTATTGGCAAGTGATGTAATGCGACATTATGTGTTTTTTCCTGTTGTTTCAAAACTCCATAGAAGCTTCAGTAAGGTCACCACCGTTTTACTAATACTTGAAATAACACATGTTTAGGAAAATAAAGCAGAGCGACGACTTGATCTTCTTCGTGTTCCCGCCAAAGCTTATCTGTCAGATGTTATTATTATTGATGTGAAACATCTAATGCGGAGGGAGGGTAAAATCCGTTGTTAGCGTGGCGACGCTTTTATTTTACTTGTCCCGTTCAAATCTTGCAAGTTAAATTTGACACACTTCCCGGTTTCCGATTGAGTTGAAATTTTAAACGCATACGTATATCGCGTGACAATGCAATATTATGATGACATGGAGCTGATCTGATGATGGAGCTGGAAAGTGGACATAGCAAATCTATAATGAAACGACACAACCCCCTTGACTTTGGACTCGTTTGATTCGTCTAGATGAGTACTTTGTCTTTAAGTGGTATCTGGAGTGGATGGCACTGGAGGGTGGCCATGAGAACTCTTTCATTAAATAGCGTAACTCCATCGAGGGCTCGTATGAATTGTCTTTACTAGTACTCCAGTCCTAGATGATATCAAGGGTCTGTGAATGGAGCTGAAAGGTGGCCATAGGAATCCGTTAAAAAAGACATAACCCTATCGAGTTTAGGCTCGTATGGTTCATCTTGACGAGTACTTCCTTTCTAGATGGTATCCAAGGTCTGATGATGGAGCTGGAAGGTGACCACAGTAACTCTGTAATGAAACGACGAAACCCCATCGAGTTTGGAATCGTTTGATTCGTCTTGGCGAGTACTTTGTCTTAAGACGGCATACAGAGACTGATGATGACGCTAGGTGGCCATACGAACTTCGTTATAAAACGACATAGCCCCATCGAGTTTGGGCTCGTAAGATTCGTCTTGACGAGTACTTTGTCTCTAGATGGTATTCAGGGTTTGATGATAGACCTGGAAAGTCAGCAAGCAAGCAGGCCATGGGTACTCGGTAATTAAACGTCGTAACCCATCGATTTAGAGCTAGTTTGAGTTATCTTGAATAGTACCATGGTCCTAGATGATAATCAGGGTGTGATAATAGAGCCGGATGGCCATGGGCACTATGCTATAAAGCGCCGCAATCCCATCAACTTTGGAATCGTTTTGACAAGTACTTCGATCGTAGATGATATCCAGGGCCTGATGATGATGATTTATGTCCATTTCCGTTTGCACATTGAAAAAGTTATGATCATTTTATTTCTATAGTCGGAATTTTAATTCGATTCCAGATTTGACAATTTCAGTGTTGCAATGTTATGACAAGTACTAAATAGTGACGTTGTGAAATTATTCGATACGGAAATGGAATATTTCCGGATCGATTCCTCTCGTTTATAGTAGTATATCTAAACAACTACTACTTTAATAGAAACTAAGTATATCAGGAAATTAAATATTTCTGAACGGATAATTTAGTTATGACGATTAATTTTATTAAGGATCTGAGAGTTTTCTTTAATAATTGTGTGTGAAATAAATAAAAAAATGTGATCATAAGGGAACATGAGAAATAAAACAAATAGATGTATTATGGTAATATTTTATTTTATAAATGGTCGCCGTCATCGCTATCCCTATCGCTGTCACTTTCTGTAACATTTATTATAAATGTGTCTGTGATATTGTCAATTAACATATCTAGCCTACTCATTTTTTTCCTCTTCTTTGTCAACATGGGATACGCATTTAGACCATTCGGTAGCCCTAATTTTTTGAATGCCTTCCTCAAATAAATTTCTCACGTCTGTCAATTTGAAGGTTTTATTATTTTGAGCTACATGCCCCTTTACCTGCGCCCATATCAATTCAATAGGGTTCAGCTCGCAATGGTAAGGGGGCAGTCTTAAAACCGTGATCCCATGTTGTGCTGCCATTTCGTCTACTGCGTACTTATTAAGAGACTCGTTATGTGGAATTAGTTCTAAAAGCGTAGCTTTAACCATATCTGGTTCGTAATGAATATTTTTATTTAAAAGCCAGTCTTGAATTGCAACTTTTTTCCAGCTCATTTTTGGTGCCGTTTCCAATTTTCGGGAGTGGTAAGGTGCATTATCCATCACCACAATTGAGTTTGGTCTTAATTTTGGTAAGACTCCAGCGAACCACTCCTCAAAACAAACTGCATTCATCTCAACGTGGTAATCTTCACAATTTTTCTTTGCTTCAAAAATCATGAGCTCCTCTTCCAAGAAGCCTTCTTCACTACCTATATGGTTAATTATGAGACGTTAGCCTTTTCCAGGTGGATTTTTTAACCCAGTGGTCAGTCCCTCCAAAAACGCTTGCCGAGATGATGTGACTTTCTTGTCCACCCAAGTTTTTTTTACAGTATGACCTAAAAATAAATATAGTACATGAACATTCAATATTACTATTAAATTTAATGTAAAATGTATATAAATTCAAAATGTTAGCCTTACCTGCGTTAACCCAAGTTGCATCTTGATAATATATATGTCTCCCTTCTCGTCGAAACTGACATATAGATCGCAAGTAACGCTGGCGCCATGTTATTATATCATTTCGATCAATAGGTGTGCTCTTGCGTGACCGTGCAACAAATTTAAAATTAAGATGCTTCAAAATTTTTCTGAGGGTGTCTTTGGAAACCTTGGGCATTTCTGGATCATCGTTCATCACTTGTAAAATCTAAAATAGTAAATTTTATAATAGTTTGGAATCATTAATTATATATAAAAGATGTAGGTATAAAATAATACTGTCTGACTGATTGACTAACCTTTGCAATGGTTGGAGGTTCATTTCGGTAAAAGAACTGATGAATAATTCTTCATATTGCAGAGAATGTAAATTCATCAATTTTATCTTTGAAACTTCGCTTTGGTCCAGTTTTTTTAGGAGGAGTTGGCGGCGCACCTTTATTTACTTCCTTCAAAACGTTACAAATAGAGCGTGAGGTTATTCCCAATATGTCAGCAACTTTGCTCATACATTCATTTTCTTCCACAACTTCAAAGGCCTCCAATTGCGCAGAAGTTTCATTTTTCACGTACTTGTGGGCGTTCATTACTTTTTCAGTAACAGTGAAAGCCTTTCGTGGACGTTTTTTTCTTGGGGACAAGAAAACATCCACGTCTTTTTGTGATGTACTTGGCTTGGATCCATTTTGATGGAAAACCAAAACAAATGGATTCACTAAAGTTCACAAAAAACTATAAACGTAACAACAAACACAACGTAACAAAACTTTAACAAAAACCCAACAAAATAACAAAATATCGATTCGCAATGAAACAAGATATTCGTGCAGTTAGACTGGGAGAATGAAGCCGAATGACAAGATAAACAAAATGGCGATAGCTGCACGAGCGCACACGGGTTGCCAATACAGAAAACTATCTAGGCTCTTTTATTATAAGTTTTGTTTTTAATATAAAAAACAAAAATATTAAATTTTTATAAAATAAAGCAGCGGTTACCAATTAATAAATAATTATTATTAATAATTATGTATTTATTTAAATAAAAATCAATAATTTAGTCTTTAATTGGCACACCAATATTATAATTACATAAACATAAATCGCGATTGTTTATCGATTTTTGTGTTCATCACTACACTATTAATATGTGGTATCATTATTTTACAAAATGACAGTAGCTAATGTCAAATGTGGAATCGAATTATAATTCCGACTATAGGTACTCATTATTTCTACAAAATAATTTCGTTGTTTTCACATCTGGTAGACGTCCCGCGACGTCTAATTTTTTTATTATTTTTAATTTGTTTAAGGCATTGGCAGAACCATCAGCCTAACAGTAACTTATAAACATCGTTATTCTCTCATTTCACGTAAGTTTAATTCGTAAAACAAGTCGTAGTCGAAGTCAGTCATATAAAATTAGTCAGTCAAGTCAAAGCCCCGTTCCACTCCAGTAAGAAGATAGCGACCTTAGTGAAGCTTCTATGGAGTTTTGGAGCCAACAGGAAAAAACACGTTAAGTCGCACTATGTCACTTGCCACTACTTATGCATATACACAAATAGTTAATAAGCAAAAGGCCACCACTTTTACACATTAATACTATGACCTGAATAATTGAGTCATTGGCCATACCGACCAACAAGATATATTTTCACCACCTTTGTGAAAAACGTGGACGTTGGTGAAATTGCGACCTCCTGTCAGCGGAAGCCACAAGAAAAGAATTGAATTGAATTGAACATGATCTTCTTCGTGTTCCCGCCAAAACTCCCTGTGATCTGTCAGATGTGTCTTCTCTACAGAATACCAAGACATATTCATATATTCATATTTATGGTCTTCTCCAAAGAGTAAAGTATTGTATGGTCTTCTCTCTTAGTAGTCTGTAGACTACGACCACCAAGGCGGTTTTCAAAATATATGTTTTGTTTGTATTTTTTGCAATAATTGTATAAAAAGTATGGAAGCAAATAAAATATTTGCAAAAATAAAAGAATTAGGACATGTACAAGTTAATAGCGAAGCGTTAAATAAATTATGCGTTTCAAAATTTGATCAGGTTTGTATACTCCTAATTTATTGATCAAATAAAATTTATAAATATAAAATCCATGATAATAATTTTCTTACTTGCACTTGCAGATATTAAAGTTTCTACCGCGTCGTATTATGAATAGTGACGGCGGGAACTTGCTGGACTGTCTTTTAAATGCATTCCCTGATACGTCAGGAAGTCGTAGCTGCAAAGTGAAGGTGTGTTTTAAAGTAATACTATAGATCTAAGGACTATAATGTTCTTTTTCATTCACCAGATTTGATTAGTATTTAATAAGTTTTGACTAGTTCTGCTATCAAATCCATTAACACTGAGGCTAACAATAGCATGATAGAGTCGTTTGTCAAACATCAAGTTTAATTCATACATGCCCGGAAATAAAAGGATTTTGTCCAAGTATTATATACAGTAGGCTGACAAGTTTATAATTAATATTTAATATCAGTAACTTTTTAAAACCCTACAACACTAAAATAATACTCGGACACTGGAATAATCCTTGGACATTACAAACATACAATTTAACTAACAATTTTACTCTAGGTTCTTGAAGCTGTTCTTCAAACTTTGAGAAAAGAATCAACATCTCTGACCCACTGTGGAGATGTTACAAGTAGATTGTGTTTAGAGCTTCCACGGCTGAATGTCAGGGACCTAGTCCGATATTGCAATGACAGTATACAGACCATAGTTGAGGACAGTGATGTTAATATGATGTAAGTTACTTAAAAATGTTAGTCTCTGCAACATCACTATTGTAGCTTTGGTTCCATATCCATAATTGTGCCTAATATAATCCACTATCTAATCTTATCCTCACTAATCTTATAAATGCAAAAGTGGGTTTGTTTCTTGTTACTCTTTCACTCTGTAACTACTTAACAATCATGAAATTTCGCAAGCATATAGTTTGTAGCTCATAAAAAGACATAGATTACTATATCCCAGAAAAATAATGGAACAAAAATGATTATCATGGGATAGCTATTTTTACATGGAGATAATTAGTAAAACATCTTCACAAACTTTAATATTATAAATGTCAAGGTTTGTAAAGATGTTTGGACTTTAAATGCTTGTCTGCGCATCATGACAAACATCGTAAACAAATTTGGTATGAGACTTGGTAGGTAGATGAATCACTGTATTAACATAACCTTTCCTGAAAAAAAAATAGTAATGAAATTCTCGGCATATAGTCCCTGGACCAAATTGAAGTCCATGAGGACATTCACTGACATAAACTGGTAGGTAACTGAATGGTATAATATATTTTAAATGTTGAGTCAATTTAGAAAATAATCATTTATATCAGAATTATTCTACTATGTTACTATATTTGTCCCTAAACTATGACTGAAGCAGAGATTGAGATGAAATTGGGTGGATACATAGATGAGTATAGGTTTTTTTTATCCTGGAAATTCAATAGTTCTTGCAGGATAGCTATTTTTAGCCATGTGGGGCCGGCTTTAGAATTGACCCACCCCTCCACCCATGGGAGTCGTAAGAGCTGACTAAGGCAATATCGAGGGCATGGGCAGCAGCACTCCTTCGAGTATTAACAACATCCACTGCGATCGCCAACCCGCCTGCCAAGCGTGGCGATTACGGCACTATCCCTCATTCTTGGGGAGGCCTATGCCCAGCAGTGGATGTTAAAAGGCTGATGGATGGATGGATGGAGCTATTTTTATTTCTATGGGGGTTGAACACGCTGCAGAAGCTGAGCGCGGGTATCTAAGGATGTTTCTACGCGTCACCCAAAGACGTTAAGTATGAATGTGTTATCGAAATTAGCAGTCAGGAGCAATTGTCACGATGGCTGAATTGGCAAAGCATCTAGACGGTATCCAGGAGATGCAGGTTAATCCTGCTCGTGACTGTTATTTTCGATTTCACATTTTCCACTTTGTGTTTAATCTTTCTACGAGATAAAATTCTCATTTTTAGATGGCGTGACGTCTTACCAGAATGCATTAATGCCTTATCCTCATATAATACAGTAAATCACTGTGGCACGGAGATGTCTAGTTTTGAATTCAAGGCACAGTGTGTACACACGCTGTGTCAGTGTGGCTGGAAAGAGAGACAACTTGTTCAGCTGACTGCTATGTTTAGGTAACATTTTTAGTATTTTGTTATTGAGCCCAGACGCTTTGCCCAATGAGCTATTGGGACATTTGGTATTGGTATTGGTTCGGCAGGGTGTTCTCCGCAACTCCACGTCTGAGCGCGTATTTTGCGTCTGGGTGGGTGTGAAACCTTCAATCGATCCACCCCAGCTCCCGGAAGAACGCCAACAGCCCTTTGAGCTATTGGGACATTTGCTTGAAGGTATTCTAGGAGAGGCAGGTTCAAATCCTGTTCGTGGATATTATTTCCTACTTCTAATTTTGACACTTTGTGTTCAAAACGTCACACCCAACAACCTCCTCAACTGATTATGATGATACATAAAAATATTGTTCAGTTGGCGAATATAAGAGCAACTATATACATATGGTCTTATTCATAATAACTTATTGGAGGTTTAAAAGCTCGCTAAAAGTAGATTGTCATAAAGTGTTATTCATAATCGTTCGATAACGCTAAAACGTTCATTAACTCTCCGATATATTTTCTTTGATTTATACAAGCTAGTAGCCTACTATAAACCTTCGATGAGCGTATATTAGCAAAAAAACATGCCCGATTTTGGTCAGCTGATTATGATTTTTGAAATGACAATTTATTGTGTATATACTCTTTGATTGTGTATTGACATTGATTTCTAATAGGTACATCCGACACGCATAATCTAATTTTTATAGGGGGCGTCCACGCCCCTCCCGCTCTTGCGACGCCCGCCGATACACCTCGGCGAGCACCTCCGCCTCCAAGTCCCACGGGGGGATTCCAGCCAACGCGCAGGCCGCCTCCGTCGACACCGTGCGGTATCCACGCAACGACTCTCTGTGGTCTCCACAGAATAGCCCTGTTCAATGCGTCCAGGGACCCCGCCCACACGGGTGCACCGTACAGCGCCATCGATCGGACCACCCCCGCGTAAAGCGTCGGCAAGCATTGTTGGGTCCGCCCATACTCGGCATTAGCCGTGCAAGGGCGGACGCTGCGCCGACTAAGCTTTACAAACCCATGCAAAGTATTGCGGTGATTGAAAATCTTGTCATCAATCGGCGCAGAAAAGTGTATCGGCAAAGAGGCAATCCTGTTTCTTTAGGGGATGAGGAATTCCGCAAACGGTATCGTTTTACTAAACCGACGGCTACTTTTATAATAAATTTAGTTCGCGAAGACTTGCAGCTAAACGCTAAAGGTTGTGGTACCTCACCAGAGTTGCAAGTATTGACGGCAATAAGATGTTGGGGACGTCGTGACTTATGCGAACTTATACGTAATGTTCATCCTTTTCGTTATTAATATTTATTTATTCGTTTTAAGAAATGCTTTTTTTAAGGTTCCAGAAGATGCTGGAGACCTTCATGGGTTGTCACAAGCCACTACTAGCCGAATATGTAACAGAGTGGCCCGTGCGCTAGCAAGACATTCATCAGTTTTTATAAAGATGCCTACGTCTCTTGCAGAAGAACAGAAACTGATGATGGAATTCCGCCAAATTAGGAACTTCCCATCAGTAATTGGCTGCATCTTATCTTCTTGTTTAATGGCTTTTGTTGTGGCAGTGTGAGCACAATTTCGCCGTTCTTTATGTAATAATCAAAGAGTACATACTAAAGAGTAATAATTTTATTATTTTTGTTAAAATGACACAATCAAAAATTAAAACGTTTGACAATGACAAGTAACAATCCATAGATAAACTTATAAAAATATTTTTCTACCATTCACATTTCACCACTTTTTCTACGAAATTGAAACATTATGTACATTAGACATTTTAGTTATCGGAGGTTTATCAAACGATCATGAATAAAGATTTTTATCGAATGTTTGATAGGCTTAAAAGATGTTAAACACAAAGTGAAAAATGTGAAATCGAAAATAACAGTCAGGAGCAGGATTTGAATGCAGCATTGATAAAGCATCTGGACGGTATCCAGAAGATGCAGGTTCAAATCCTGCTCCTGACTGTTATTTTCGATTTCACATTTTTCACTTTGTGTTTAATGTATAGTGCTAAGCATGTCAAATGCTAAATATATATATATAAAAATATCTAAATACTTAAAAGATGTTTTAACTAATATAGGTTTATACTTTCGATAAGCATTTTGTTATGAATAAGACCAATAATATATATGCTTCTACTTTCAGAGATATGCAACTGCCAAAAAATGATCACAAGCAGGTGGTGAATAAGATATGCTCATACATTATAGACTTATCACCCGATACTTTGCCTCCACTAGTACATCAGTTACTCAAGTAAGTTAAATAACATTGCTTTCCACAAATATTATAGAAACTGAGAAAAGTGAGACTGGTCACTGCATTTTCATATGGCCATACATGTTGATTGCTTATTGCGTTCTATAAAATTAGACGTCTCGGGAAATCTGGGAGATGTGAAAACATCGAAATTAGAGTAGAAATAAAATAAACATAACTTTTTCAATGTGTGCTTGTATAAAATTACGGAAAAATAACGAAAATGGAAATAAAGCCAATGAACTTACAAGTAAGGGTGAATATATACTATTATTACATATGAGAATATTGTTTGAGTCTTATATAAATATAATTCTTGGCTATTCATGGACGAATTAAAACTGTTTAGGTAATTGATAGACGTTATGCTTCCTAGTTACATGCTTTTGTCAACAGATAACGTAAAAGAACAATTAAAAAAATGGGTGTGGTGACGCGTCGCTAACCGCCGGTCTTACCCTCTCTCCGCACTAGAAGTTTTCACATCAAAAATAATGCTAACAGTTTTAATTTTATTTTTACATTTGTTAAATAAAGATAGACTATTTCCTAAGTGAATGATAACAACTATAAGTATATATAAAGTAGAACTTGGTGTGTCTGAACAACAGAAAGAAAGAAATAAAATATTTGTTTCTTGCCACAAAAGACTTAAGCTTACATATTTATAACAAAAATAAAATTTATACCTAATAACTATAGCAAAAAGTAGAAACGGAATTTTACAGGATTGGAATTTCGTCCTATGAAGCAGAAAAAGGTCCATTGCTCAGCAAATGTTGCAACAAACAGGTGTCAGCTAGTAAATAATAAATATTATGTTTATTATTACTTTTGCATTTCAGATTATGCAAGACATACAATTTGGAGATAGTGCTGTCACATTTAAGTCACTACTTCAATATCAGATTATACAATAAGTTGGAGCCTCAACAACAGGACTCTGAATCCACTACTATTGATATTGACGATATAGGTAAGTTTGCACTTAAGTAATAGTTAAAAAACGAGGCCGACTGCAAGATGCGGTCGCCGCACGGCGATCTGCAGTTTCCATACTAAATTCATATCTGCAATACACGGACCGCTTGAGCAGTTCCTGAGCGGTCGGAGCAGTCGCTCTGCGGTCGAGTGTCGCCGTGCGGTCGACTGCTTAGAGCTGCCGGACCCGCCATACACGGACCGCTACAAGCGGTTGCTGCCGACCGCGTGCCACTCCCTCCCCGTTCCCCGCTGAGTACCAATCCCTTCCTCTCGGCAGGCAACCGGTTCAGTCCGCTCCCGCCTCACTCCCCCTACAAACCTCACTCACTCGACTCGCTTCCTATGTTTATGTTGGTGGGTTGTTCGTTTGTTTGTTTGTCTCGGTTGCTTTGTTTTTTCACGCATCCACATACTACGGTGCCTTCTACGCCTACGCTTGCGTAATAGTAGTACAAGAAGCAGTGTTCCTTCATCGAAGTCCATCTTGTAAATGAACTCGAATCAGTAATATTTTGCGGTCGAACACAACTGCTCCAAGCAGTCGTACACGACTGCAACACGACCGCTCTAGAGCAATCGGTCTCGACTGCAACATGCGGTCCGTCTATGGCTGGCCTTACGCGCCTGCGACGCTGCCGACCCCTCGCCGCTCGCTTGAACGGAGAATTTTATTTTTACTTCGATCTTCTAGATGCCCTAGAAAAATGTATTTAGCTCTCGGACTATAATAGGTTTTGATAGGTTCACGCGCTGGTATGTTTGTAAAGAAAACTCTTGATTAGAGTGCTCTTTTTCTCTGCAATCTGGCATAAAATGTTGTTATCAATAAATATACATAGTCATAAGCTTAAACGGTTGCCCATCCGCTTTCGCCGTAATGCCCATATCATATATATATATATATATTTTGATGAAATTTCTTGTGTGAATTCAAGGGGATTCGAGGATGGTTTAGATTCACATTTGGACCCGCTAGATGGCGCCACGGATTTCAGGTTTTTTTCTTTAATTTTTTCTAATGTAAAAGGCCAATATTTGGACAGGACAACGTCTGTTGGGTCCACTAGTATATATATATATATATATATATATATATATTATATATATGTTATGATTTCATAGCGATAATTATTTTAATTGTAAATAAATGACAATTATTGTAATATCCTTAATATAAATCTACATTATTTTTACAACTATCAAATAAACTAAATATGTTATAATTTTAATATTAGAAATATAATGAACTTCCATTCTTATAAATAATTATTAACGGTATCATACTAACGGAAGTGGATAATAAACACACTTTTATAACCGTAGACTATACTCTTAATACTAAATGAATCTAAATCTACCAACATTACCATATGGTTAGCCTGAAACTCTAACAATAGTTATAACAATAATGAACTGAGATTGTCGCGTTTGTCGCTCACGAATGACTACGAAATAGGACACACGTCGCGTAAAGTATTAGTCGCATTACGTCGCGTCGCTACGTGTCGCGTATCGTCGCTCACCTAGGACAACGGGTAAGATTGCCCGTGCATTCAATAAAATTCCTAGATATATGTATTATGCCCTTTTTAGTTCAAGCTGTCCGATTGTGGAATACATTATTACATTATTTTTTGGTGTACAATAAATATTTAGATATTTTTATATATATTTTTAGCATTTGACATGCTTCACCCATTTTTCACTTTGTGTTTAATGTACAATAAATAGTTAATATTATTATACGTTATAACGCCATTTTCATTTATTTAATTAATAATATTCAATACTTTCTTTTCTTATAAATTGGAATAAAGTGTGATTTTACAGTAAGTAAATCCAACTTTTTAATTAAGTTTACTTGTACACATTTCTGGTTTAACACACGTCAGCAAATAACGTGTAGGTGATAGTGCTGACCTCTTCCGCAGGGCGACAGCGGGGCGTTGGAGGCTAAAGGGGAAGTAGGTGTTTATTGCGGCTGCTCTTGCGCATGTATAAAAGAGATTCGCTTCTATTCCATCCATCCATCAGCGTTTCGAAGTCCACTGCTGGACATAGGCCTCCCAAAGAGAACGCCACAACATGTGTTTCGCTCATATGGGGGATAGTGCCGTAATCGCCACGCTTGGCAGGCGGGTTGGCGATCGCAGTGGATGTTGTTAATACTCGAGGGAGTGCTGCTGCCCACTCCCTCGGTGTTCCCTCAGTCGGCTCTTACAACTCCCATGGGTGGAGAGGGGTGGGACAATCCTAAAGCCGGCCCCACACGGCAAGCGCTTCTATTAGCATTATTTATTCTTATAGTAATAGGCATAAGATTACGTTATTGCTAGCATCAATATGTTTCCTCAAGCCAGTACTGACCCACTGTTGGGAACAGCTACACACTCTCAGTGACAAGAATTTAGGCTGTAGCCTACTGGCGTAGAGCGGGTTGGCAGACTCCACAAGCCATTGAGAAAATTGTTCAGGCATACAAGTTTCCTCACGATGTTTTCCTTCGCGCAGCGGAGAGACGGCACACGGTGAGTTTATTTAGTGGCTGAGGGCACACTCCCCTGTTCGTTGTCCCAAACGACGGGGTATGCGGCTAGGTAATTTCTTTTCCCCGCCTTAACAAAAAAAAAAACTCGATACCACAGCCTTTGTAGTGTTGGTATTGCCACTAAGCTATCACTGCCTATATATTTATCTCTAATCTAGTCACAGTATAGTGTGATCCTCAATACTTATGGCAATTTTTTTTTCCAGTACCTCACAGCCCAGTAGAACTCAACCGATGCCTATCAACTTGTATATACCATATATCCCAAGGCGCCGCTGACCCGGAGATAGTCCGCAAACACATCAAGTTGTGGCCGAAGACTCAACTACTGAGGTCACCGTTCCTCATAGACCTGGCACTCGCTATGTCTGATAAAGGAGCGGATTTTAGATCCGTGTGTTTAGATGTGAGTATATTAAATGCCAGTACACAGAATGCTCTGTAAATTTAGTCTGTGTCATCACTTTATTAATCTTACGAGTGTCAAAAATAAACTGACACTGATGAAGAACGAATTATGTCTGAAAACGTGGAAAAAGAGAATATTACTGCGAGCGGGATTCGAACCTTCGTCCTTTCTAATCTGGGGAAGTGTAAAGCACTTCCCCAGAAAATTTAAATTTGCTTAAGTTTATTTTCTCAAAATTTACGCACTGGTTAAAACCCAGTATATATTTTTCGACCCACGCCACCTATGGGATGCATTTAGATACATGCATGATTCCAATATAGTACCTAAGTTTAATTTTGAAATTAAAATTCATGCTACATATTTGATGGCGTGATTTTATTTTTTGCGTGGGTCGTAAATATAAATGTGATGTGGAGATTGCGTATGGCCGTCGCTCACTGCGATGGTTTTGCGGTCTAGATCACTTCCCCCGATTGGAAGGGGAGCAGGTTTGAATCCCCCTCGAAGTAAAATTATCTTTTTCCACATTTTCACTAATAATTCGTTCTTTAAAGTAGCTAAGCATGTAAAGTGCTAAAATACAGATCAAAATATGATACTGATGAAACTTACGGGAGAAAAAATCTTGAAATATCTACCTTTGTGAAACTATTTGGCTGGTGTTGTACAGTGGATAATTCTTTTAAACTAAAAGTAGTTTTATTGCATAATATAGTAACTTACCTTTTTACAAATGTAACAATTTAATGTTTTCCGCCGTGTGGGGCCGACTTTGGAATTGTTCCACCCCTCTACCCACGGGAGTCGTAAGAGCCGACTGAGGGAATGCAGGGGAAGTGGGCAGCAGCTTTCCCTCGAGTTACGGCATTATCCCCCATGACGAGCGCAGGATCGCTGGCTATGGCGTTCTCTTAGGGAGGCCTATGTCCAGCAGTGGACGTTGAAAGGCTGATGGATGGATGGATGGATGAACAATTTACATAATTATGCGTTTGTATTTTGCAAAATAATGTGTTTAGGTAATAAGATCAGCTATAGAATTGCGCGCATTAGACGATCTAAGAGCGTGCAGCTCCGAATGGGTCCGATTGGTGATACCGCCTGAGGTTGATGTCGTCAGCCTGCTCAAAATCATTACTACCGAGAGGTGAGCGACAGAATTCGTTACAGTATTTAGTAAGAGCACAGAGACAGCCACTTGATTACCTTCAGCGTGCACTGTTCACTGTCATAGATTAAATTCCGTACAAAATATTATTCTAACCATACTTACTACCTCTTGTGTTGTGAGTAACATTGCTACACAGACACAAGTATATTGTAAGTTTTTTTTAATTACAAGATTTTGAATAATCTTTCTCAAAGGTATTCTATGTGGGCTTAAAACATCATACTGTATTAAAATTAATATTTGGTAAGACATTTTGAAGATTATTTTTTCTTCTAATCTGAAAAATAAGCAAATATTCATTAGGGACCAGTTCGATCGGCCGCCGGCGGGCCACTGAAGTAATCCAACTTAGTACCAGTGGTCCGTCAAAACAGGCGGAGAGACGGCACACGGCGGGTTTCTTTAGTGGGTGCGGGCCCCACACTACCCTGTTCGTTGCCCCGAACGACGGGGTGTGGAACAGTTAGGAACATTTTTCCCGCCTAAACAAAAAAAAAAGTGACCAGTTCGATTGGGGAAGTACCATCCTCTCACAGAAGATCAGCGTGAGACAACGATAGGTAGTCCTACTGCTGTTCCTTATGGTTCGTGAGAGCTCTCTTTCTTTCTTTCTATAAAAAAATAATAATAATACAGTTGGTACATATAATATATTTCTGTGTCCTTAATTGGACTGTGTATTCTAAATTTTGTGATTATTAGTTTAAGTAGTCACGGCGAGAAGCCACAAATATACAAATTGATTTATACGCCTTAATATTAGAAGTAATGATTTATATTCTTATTTATTGACAGTGCAAATCACCGTCAGCTTACAACAGTGGGTTTGATCGACCTTGCATTTCTTTTACTGTCGACATCTCGACCTAAAGAAGTAGCACGTGCCTGCTGGTCGCACGGCAAATTAATTCTAGTCCGGCTCAGTAAGTCACAGCCAGAATGTGCCAAGCATATATTGAGTCAGCTCGCTGATAGACTGGTCGGCGATGCGACACAGAAACAGTATGCTGGTACGTAATGATATTTTTCTATTTATAATAAAGTTTTGTCAAGAAAATAGATGTTTTATATTGTAAAATCCACGCGGACGGAGTTCGGAGCAGAATCTAGTAATTTATAATGTAAATTTTCCTGGTCCGAGCGTTATGGATTCGATTCCCACACAGGACAATTGTTTGTGTGAACAAAAAATGGTCGTGTTAATTAAAATATGTATCTCAGGTTCCCGATATAGTAGCGGAATAAAACTTATTTTTTAAGTCCAATCAAGAGCTATCAAACTAAAAAAGTTTCATCAAAATCCGTTTAATAGTTTTTGCGAGATGAATAGACAAGCAGACATTTAAAAAAAAACCGCCTAATATAATTATTTCTCAAATAGCTTAAAAAAGCATAGCATCACGCCTGTATTCTCCGAAGGGGTATGCAGAGGTATATTACACACCCATGATTCGCCAGCTATGTTTAAGTCCCACGTAATAGGGGGCGAGCCTATTGCCGTTTACCGGGCAAATTTCCAAACTCCAGGCCGCTACTGAGTATTTTTCTTTTTACGAAAACGCTGATTAACACTGCCCGACCCGGGGATCCAAGACCAAATTATCAATAGTCGCCTAAACTACCGCTATACCACAGAGGCAGTTAGTTTTTAAATGTACAGACATAGCTCTGTTGATACAGAGTACAGACAAATACATTTATAAGAGTTTTAATTACAGAATGCCTTTACATCATATGCAAGCTGACTCCAGTGTCAGTTGAAAGCTGCACTGAATTGGGCGTCATATTAGAGAACTGTCAGCCAACTCCAACAGACTATAGGACTGCTGCAGAGGTGCTGGATGCTGTCCATCCTCTCCTCAACTTCAGCACTAGAACGAGGGATACATTAGTCATGGTGTGCCGGAAGAGATTATACTCGAGGTAAAAGAAGAATCTATGAGAAATACTGTGCACAGAGTTTCTCAAACTTTTTCTGCAGATGTATGTGCACAGGGTCAAGGACCTATTTGGTGTGTGTGACCGACCGTGAAGAACCTTGATGTGTTTTGGTTGTAGCTGGAGATAGCCGTTCATTATTTTATTTTACATCCGCTAAATGAAATAGTATGCATGCAGTGATAGCTTAACGGTAAAACCAAGGACTGCAAAGACAGTGGTATCGAGTTCGATCCCAAGTCCAAGGTTCAAACCTCGTACCTCACCACTTCTGGCTTTTCGAGATATTTCTAAATTATGTATTTGTCACACAAATATTACCATCCGGGTCTTAAATCGAGTAATTCTGAGGTTAAATACCTTTATTTCCCAATGTTTCGGCCGTATTGCAACCACGGCCGTTGCTATATACGCGATTTAAGACCCGGATAGTAGTATTTGTGTATGATGTGTACAAATTGCGAAAATTATGTATTTTTTACAATTTCTCACTACTCGGTGAAGGAAATATCCTGTGGAAACCTGTATACTTGAGAGATTTTCTCGATGGCTTGTGAAGTCTGCCAATCCGCATTGGGCCAGCATGTTGGACTATGGCCTAATCCCTCTCACTATGAGAGGACAACACTCTTATTATAGTTGAGTCCAAGAGCGACGGTTACCTTTTTATGTTTCTGTTCAGGGACTCGCATCATCGCTGCCTGGCCCTCTCAGGATTCCTTTCAGTCCTCAGCAACGTAAAGATCAGCAGCACCTCCAATGGCAGTTATAGCCAACAGTACAGTGACACATACAGCGCTCACTCGTACTTGACCCAGGTGGCGGTAGACCTGCATGCTACGCAGCAAGGGAACCCGTAAGTCAGTATATTAAACTCTAACTGGTGGAAGGTCAGCTATACCTGAAATGGGTTTTCTGGTCTTAAACCAAAACGTAATTTTTTTTTTGTTAAGGCGGGACAATTTACCTAACCGCACCCCCGTCGTTCGGGGCAACGAACAGGGTAGTGTGGGGCCCTCACACTAAATAAACCCGCCTTGTGCCGGTCTCTCCACCTGTATTGGCGGACAACTGGAACTGTTTGACATTACTTCAGTTCTTCACCAAAACGTACCAAAAGTCTTTATATTATTAAAGTAACAGTTCCCAAACTTTTATGCCGTATAAATCGGAAAACTAAATATTTTATAGACACTTGAAATAATAAGATCTGCCGTGCGCACTTAATTCATCATATTACTTGATATTATCGTTTTCATTTAATAGGAGGCGTTAATATGGGGTGTCTACTCTTTCGGTTAGACTTTTTTTCTTAAGTATGTAATCTTTTTTCAATTTATCCAGTATTTTATATTATGGTCTGTAACCAGTGACACTAGCAACACCAAGGGCTTGCGTTTTAGTGCCAAACTTAGTGAATGGATTATAGGCAGAGAGGGCATTAAAACCTCTGGCGCTCTCCTGAAAATTCCTCTGTCGAGCAGGAATTAGCAATACCCTATCACCAGTCCTTGATGGATATGTACCATAATGGAATACAGCTTCCACGTACGTGCTCAATAGTAGGATGGGTTATCGATGAAGCGCTTTGCATGTGTAGACGTCCGCAAAAACTTGGCTAGATTGTTTCGTAGTGGGAAAAAGTTCTTGTTTTTTTATACTACGCGGATGGCAAACATGTACACGGCCCAACTGGTGGCAAACGGTTACCGTAGCCGACGCTAGCAACATTAGAGGCATCACTCGCACATCGCTATCTCCAAGAGAAGGGATAGGAGGTGGATAGGAACGATATTACGGAGAGGATAGGTAGGATATTAAGGAGAGGATAGGTAGTATATTACGGAGAGGATAGGTAGGATATTATGGAGAGGATAGGTAGGATATTAAGGAGAGGATAGGTAGGATATTAAGGAGAGGATAGGTAGGATATTAAGGAGAGGATAGGTAGGATATTAAGGAGAGGATAGGTAGGATATTAAGGAGAGGATAGGTAGGATATTAAGGAGAGGATAGGTAGGATATTAAGGAGAGGATAGGTAGGATATTAAGGAGAGGATAGGTAGGATATTAAGGAGAGGATAGGTAGGATATTAAGGAGAGGATACGTAGGATATTAAGGAGAGGATAGGTAGGATATTAAGGAAAGGATAGGTAGGATATTAAGGAGAGGATAGGTAGGATATTAAGGAAAGGATAGGCAGGATATTAAGGAGAGGATAGGTAGGATATTAAGGAAAGGATAGGTAGGATATTAAGGAGAGGATAGGTAGGATATTTTTTTTTGTAAATACATTAAATAGATGAAAACACCCAGACGCAGCACACATCACACAAACAATTGTCCTCAGTGGGAATCGAACCCACGACATCGTGCACGGAAGTCTGTTACATTACCGACTACACCACGAGGCCCGTCATAAAATTCCAACACTAAATAAACCCGCCGTGTGCCATCTCTCCGCCTGTATTGGCGGGCCACTGGAACTGTGTGACATTACTTCGGCGGTGACTATGCCTCTACCAATGTTCACGAGTGGGGTCACCATTATGTTACTAAATCTGTGTATTTTGCCAGCGTCACATCACGGGTGCGTAATGAAGCTATGTGTATGGAGGTGGTGTCTATTCTGCGACGGTGTTTTGTGCAAGACGCGCTCGTCAAGCAACTCTTGTATACCAGTAAGTCAACTTTTTGTTTTAAGGAGTCTGTTCTGCTACTCGCGGTTGACATACCAGAATATATTATAGGATTTTTGGATACGTTTAGGGTCGATAGCCTGACAAGTGACCATTCTTGGGAATTTAGTCGTTGATTAAATTGCGCAATGTGAAATTGGCCTGTGGTTATAGAACTTTGCCTTGAAATGTGCGAAGTGCGAACTGTGTGGTAGTAGTTATGTTTATTAGTAAACCAGTAAGATATTTTTTAGTCCGTCCGCTTTACTTTAAGAGGGGGTCCTTGTTAGGAAATAGTTATAAAATACTTACTTATCATCACGCCATCTTCCTTGCGCGGTAGGCAGTGAGAACAGAGTGCCAAAAGGCTCTATTCTTGAATACCTACATCTCTCGCTTTCTCAATATTTCTCCGCAGAGATCGCATTTCGACCATATTGATTTTACTCTTATGCTCCTTTTTGCATACCCAACTCTCACTGAATATTTATTCTTATTTATTTATTTTTAGGGATATACGAGTGCGCAAAAGACAAACAATCGTTACACGATAACATTCTAGAACTGCTATATGAACACCTGAGCAAGTACCTACCTGATAGTGATGACGCCACGCAGTTGCTGATGGACAAGTGCGTTCAACTCAACGCTACTGGTGCTGTTTTGATCGTGAGTATCTGTAGATATATCAGACGTGGGGACTATATTTTTTTTATTGCTAATGAAGGCAGACGAGCCACGATCCACCTGATGGTAAGTGGCAACCATCGCTCATGGAGTCAACTATACCGAGAGCATTGTCAAGCTCCATTTCATTTCTAATATATGAAATGAAAGAATAGACGGCTATTTTCTGCTACAGCCAAAACACACTGACGTGCTTCATGACCGATCATACAGGAGACGGTGGTACCTACACGTCCTATAGCAAGAGAATATTCTCACTTGGTACCCAGTCCTACCACCAGTAATCTGATCTGTTAATGATACCATCACATAGACTGGATGCCATTTATCTTCATAAGCTGAGAAATGAACTTTAGGTTTGAGTATTACTCGATACAATAAATCAGCTTGTGCAGTTCATTGCTAAACATAGCCTTCTCACAAGTTGCGCCACATCATCCAGTCTCTTGGCTTGCCTATTCGCAGTAAAACCACTCATACATTTTGGTCCTTCGAGCCGGATTTGTCGTCTTAAGTAAAAAAGAGCCGTCGATACTTGAAGCCTCTTATACGAATGCATCCACACTGAGATGTGTTGCTTTACGGGCCCCCTTTTTTTTTTGAGGCGGAGAAAAATGTTCCTAACCGCACACCCCGTTGTTCGGGGCAACGAACAGGGTAGTGTCGGGCCGTCACCCACTAAATAAACTCGCCGTGTGCTATCTCTCTGCCTGTATTGGCGGACCACTGTAACTGTGTGACATTGTTTCAGTGGTCATTGCTTTACGGGCCTAGTAATTGTATATAATAGCAA
The DNA here is from genome assembly GCA_948253155.1 of Leucoma salicis. Taxonomy (NCBI): domain Eukaryota; kingdom Metazoa; phylum Arthropoda; class Insecta; order Lepidoptera; family Erebidae; genus Leucoma; species Leucoma salicis. Next base: position 6,193,119 of record OX411812.1, read on the forward strand.
TTTAATTTAATAGGAACCCATAGCCCGCCTATTATATGCAGTAGCGCAGTTTCTCCAACCATGCGAAGAAGAGGATTTAGAAGACATATTAGCCAGCCAATCTGTTGAGACAGCCTCAGCTCATCTTAAGAGCAAGCTTGGCATGATAATGGATAAATTGTGTCGAAGTGATAGCTTTGCTCAAATTGATATGGTGAGAATTTTTCAAGCGATAAGTGTTACGTTATGATTTTAATTAGTGGTGGTTTGATTCTAACATTGCAAAATTATTTGAACTTATCAACTTACTAATAGTTATCTAAGTAGTTGATAGCTTAGCGGTAAAACCAAGAACTGCAAAGACGAGTTCGATCCCAAGTTCAAGGTCGTGGCCGACATCTCTGACTTTCGATATTTTTCGAGAATATTTATTTACAAATACCTAATCACTAGTCGTTGAAGAAAAAACGTCGTGGGGACCTGCATGTCCAAAAGATTTTCTCGACGGCTTGTAAAGTCTGCCAACCCGCGCTGAGCAAGCGTGGTGGATTACGGCCTGAATCCCTCGCAATTGAGACGAAATTCGTGCCCAATAGTGGACTAGAAATGGGTCGTAAAAAAATAGTATCACAACTGGTTTAAAAGTTTTATATTTCCCCATAGTTAATTTACTCGTGTGTAGATCTTAATTATTATATACCTACTAGCTTCTGACCGCGGCTCCGCCAAAAAAAGTTAAAACGATATGGACTAGAAACGGCTTGACGAATTTGGTTGGCATTTGGCTTACATATAGTTTATTACATAGAGCATAGACTAAGACAAAGGATACTTTTTATCCTGATATACTGTTCTGTATGATATATCTATACCAAAATTTGGCTGGATACGTCCTATAGTTAAGTTATTGACCACACGAAACGTCAGTTTCCGGGATAAAACGCAGCCAATATCGTTTTTTGGACTTTAAGGTGGTGATGTGTGCCAAAAAAAAAATCAAGAAGTTCGGTATAGGGTAAGAGCGTAACAAAAAAACATCAAATCTTTCCTCTTTATAACAATAATACCTATAGCATAATGGAACGTGTTGTGCAGCAATGATCTAACCCATAAACTGGACAAAATTAATGTTTTAATGCCAAGCAATCGAAAATAATCTCTTTTTTTATGATACAAACACTCGTTTTATTCTGCCAACTATATTTTTTTTTTATGATAGGTTATACCAACCCAAGACTACGAATAACACTGAAAAAATAAAGCCAGGGTTAGCTCCTTTCTGCACAACACAGTCCAATTGTAATACTAATAATTTAAAATTGTGCGGTTTCGAGTCTGTGATATGTCCGAAGTGTCTTTTTATTTTCATGTTAAATTGTTACTATGTCTCATAGATTTAGACCCATACACACCCATCACTAGACTCGTGAGTACTGGAAATATGTTCATCTATATTTCCCTAAAAAGATTAAACCGGCCTAGAGTTAGCTACAACTCGTTAAGATCGTTTCTTCGCTCTCTTTCTCTCTCTCCCGTTTTTCTATTAGTCGCCTTTTACTAAGCTGGCAGTAAATGTTTCGACATGTTATTATTAATACATTACCGCAGTAGTTCATTAATTTTGTATTGAAGTTATTTAAACTTATTACAGGAAGATCCTGGCCTCACAGACATAACACCGGAGTCGAAGGCGAAGTGTTTGAAAGTTCAACAAGTGATTCAGTGTTACGAGACGTTGATAGCTCACCGAATAATGCAGTGGAATAAAAACGGGAATAATAATGGGGAGAAAGTTATTAAATTGTTTAAAGCATGCAACGATCTCATTGAGAAGACTAAGGTAAGAAAGATCGCGTAGTATCGATACCGGGCGGGTATAAAACGCGAAAGTTTAAAAAGTACTAACCCATCTGATGTCAGCCGAGTGAAAGTTGCTTAAGTTTGTTCGTTTCAACTGCAATTGCACAACTAGGCTATAATCATTTCTATATTTTTTATCTATGAAGATAATTATAATATATTAATATTCACGAGATTATTAGCCATTCATTAAATGAGAAGTTTTTACTGTTTGAATAAAGAATATAATTTTGAATGGACTCTTTTTGATACCATGGAAGCTTATTAAATAAAAAAAAATATTTAAGTAGTATTCTCCCTCCAGGTGCCATCAAAAGCAGGCAAAAAAATAAATAAAACTCTCAATGAGACTAAAGAAACATTAAAGTCTCCTCAAAAGAGCCAGAAGTCTCAAAAGTCTCAGAAGGAGAAAGGGAAAGCTCCCGTGAAGTTCTCCAACTTGGTAAAAGATAAAGCTGGACCATTCAAACAGCTACCTTGTGCTTGGGACTTGAAGTTATGTGTGAGAGTCGTCGAATTGTTGTACAGGTATGTCGTATATCAACGCTTGTATATAGCCTATACTAGAGATCTGGACTTTGCACTATTCACGTATATTTTTTATACTACGTGGGTGACAAACAAGCATACGGCCAATCTGATGGTAAGCGGTTACCGTAGCCTATAGACGCTAGCAACACCAGAGGTATCACACGCGCGTCGCCATCTCCAAGAAATGGAATAGAAGGTAGATAGGTAGGATACTAAGGAGAGGATAGGGAGCCCATTCCCTATTTAGGCCTCTGGCGCTCTCACTCACCATACGCAACCCAACGGAAGGAATACCTACCGTTGTTTCACGTTGATCTTTTGTGAGTGGGTGGTACTTCCCCGATTGAGCCGGCTCATTCATGCTGGGAAAAGCAAGCCTCTACCAATAGAAGAAAGTAAGTGTGTAAGTGCATTTTAAAAATTAAGCTACAAATAATACTGTGTCGAAATCCATTGCGTGATTTGAAAGAATAAAGCAGAAATGCAAGTCGACATGGATAGCAACATATATCTGTACAATTATAAAGCTATGTATGTACATTTAAAGAAAGAAAGCAAGAAAAATGTTTATTGTGGCGAAACAAGACAGAAAAAGAACAATATAGATTTATAAAACAAATTACAATCGAAAGTTTCGTCACAAAACGTCACCAATTCAGCTCTTTTTTATACATCAATGCAATTCAGCATAATGCAGGCATAAGCCTGCGCTAATCTTCCATTGGTGCGTATGTGATGGCGTCACAGATGCCGATTATTTAAGATCTTCGAGAAAAAAAATGCTGTATTAGGAGGCTATTTAAGCGTCTCGGAACACAAAATATTATTTTTGAGTTCTTATCTGTTTGGTTGTTCAAAAATTACTTCGACGATTTGATAAAACTTTTTTGTTTGATAGCTCTTGTTTTGACTTAAAAACTAGTATACGTTTTATCCCGCTACTATATCGGGAACCTGAAATATAACCTAAAATCCCGCAAGACCAAAAACTAGTTGTTTAGATTCTTTAGATTTTTTTTGTTTAATTAAAATAGCTGAGCATGCCAAATGCTAAAACTACTAATTTTAAAATTATATCAAAAATTGGGCAGTAACTTAGTATGATTCTTAATTTTATTGTAATAGTAAGGCTTAGGATGATTTATATTGGAAGGTGGCTGCCATAGCTTAACGGTTCAGAGCACTTCCCCAAATAGGGTTTGAATCCTGATTGCAGTAAAGATCTATTTTTCCACTTTTACAATAAATTTGTTATGCCATGCAAAATTTTTTCTTACTTATTTGCAGCGAGGAGTTAAGCTGGTCGTCTCTAGAACAGCGCAACCACATCAGAGCGCGGCGTGACTTCCACATTTGGGCCCTCAAGTGCATCCAATCTGTGTTGTCGGAGTATGTGGATAAAAAATTTGTCGTAACACACTGTGTTGCTATAGCCACTGTACTGTACAACCGCTGTGTATGTAGGTAAGGATAATGGTAATAATCTTTCTCAAAAATAATATAAAGTTGTTTCGTTAGGTTAATAATAGTTGTAAGGTCACACATACCGTGGCTTTTCTTACTATCCTTTCTCTACAAGTCCTATGCCGTTCCTTGGAGATGGTGAGGGGCGAGTTATACCTCTGGTGTTGCTAGCGTCTATTAAGTTACTTTAACCGCTTACCATCAGGTGGGCCAATATACTTGTTTGACACCCGCGTAGTTAAAAAAAAGAACTATCCTATTCATTATCCCGAACGTCGGGGTATGCGGTTAGGTACATTATATCTCACCATAACCAAAAAGGCTAACAAGTATATAATAATACAAAGTTCTGGTTTCCAATCCTTTTTCATGACAAAATGTGTTTTTATTAAGAAATTTTTGCATAGCAGCATGACATTTACATTAATTTAACATAAGCTAATTGACATCTAGGTGAAATGTGTCACGAATACTCTCCCTTCAGGGTTATTCTTAAGATTGTAAAGAAATAGTTCTTCGCACGTAAGTATAACACGCGCCATTAAAGAAACGGATCTTAAATGGCGGCGCTAATCATTGCCTCTCACTCACTCCTTATACCTGTCTTAATCACACACTTAGGTATGACATGCAAAAAATAATAATCACACACGCAAAGTATTTACTTACTATTTATTTTCAACTTTCCGTGTGGTGACGGACTAAGAACACCAAGACAAGTGTCACCACCCCATCCTTTCCTGCGGGTGTCGTATAAGGTGACTAAGGGAAGTAAGCAATTATCACCCATTGCATTACTGGTGGGCTGGGTACTAAGTGAGAGTACTCACTTGCTATCAGGCCCGAATGGGTTGGTTACCGTCTCCTGTGGTCATGAAGCACGTCAGTTTGTTTTGGCTGTAGCAGAAGATAGCCGTTTATTCTTTTATTTCACATGTGAGAAATAAAATGGCCACTGCGCACCATTTGCGCTTGATTATACTATCGGTTTAGTTGAGTCCATGAGCGACTGTTACCATTTACCATCAGGGGGCCATGAGTCGTCTGCAAGCAATAAAAAAATAAAAATAAAAAACACTAATAAAGATCTAGAATAACAAATATCATTGAAGTTGCAAACATGTTTTGTTGACGGTCCAACCTGTTAACATAAGTACAAGCCGCCATTCTTGAATCGTTTCTTTACTGGCGCGGATAATAGTAGTGAAGACCATTGACTTGACAGTACTTTTTTTACAGGTTTCAAGACATGTGTGACTTTGACGATCAAACCACACTTGGATGTTTGGAGGTGTTCAAGAGTTGCCTCGCGCTGTTGTTCTCGCCGACATATTCCCTCAAGACTGACAAGTACTTGTCACTTATATGTGAGTAGATGTTATTAAAAACTAATTTTATTCGTGTGGTGACGCACTAAAAATCATGTTTGAAGTGGTAGAACCTTGCTTATCCCAGCATGAATGGGCTGCTCGATCGGGGAAATACTACCCTCTCACAAAAGATCAGCGTGAACCAACAGTAGTAGTACCTATCGTCGTTTCGAATAGTGAATGAGAGTGCCGGAGGCTCGGACCCCTCTCTATCCTCTCCTTATTATCCTATCTATCCTTCTTATCCTCTCCTTAGTAGGCTACCTATCCACTTCCTATCCCTGTCCTTGGACAGGTTGTAGGTTGTAGGTTGGTGTTGCTAGCTTCTATAAGCTACGGTAAACGCTTACCATCTGGTGAGACGTATGCTTGTTTGCCACCCAGGTAGTATAAAAAAAAACAAAAGCAGTTAAGGACTGCCGGCAGAAGTGAAAATTTAAAACTATAAATAAATAGTTGTTATTTTTAGATATCCAAATTAATTGTTCGGTCTTAAATTAAAACTTGTAAATAAAAATTATTCAATCAGGCATAAAAAAATGCTTATAACTTGACAAAGTACTCTTTAAGATGAATTAAACGAATATAAACTTGATGGGTTTGGGTCGTTTCATTACATAGTTACTGTGGCCTCCTTCCAGCTCCATATCAGACTCTGGATACAATCTAGAGACAAAGTACTCGTCAAGACGAATCATACGAGCCCAAACTCGATGGTGTTATTCGTTGTATAACGGAGTTCCTATGGCCACCTTCTATCTCTATCATTAGACCCTGGATACCATCCAAAGACAAAGTACTCGTCAAGACGAATCAAATGATTCCAGATTCGATGGGGTTGCGTCATTTCATTACAGAGTTACTGTGGCCACCTTCCTGCTCCATCATCAGACCCTGGATATCATCTAGGACTGGAGTACTAGTCGAGACATTTCAAACGAGCCCTAACTCGATGGAGTTACGCCATTTAATTACAGTTTCGCATGGCCACCTTCCAGCTCCATCATCAGACCCTGGATACCGTTTAAAGACAAAGTACTTATCAAGACGAATCAAACGAGTCCAAACGCGATGGGGTTGCGTCGTTTCATTATGAGAGTTACTGTGGCCACCTTCCAGCTTCATCCTCAGACCCTGGATACCATCTAGAGACAAAGTACTCGTCAAGACGAATCATACAAGCCCAAACTCGATAGGGTTGCGCCGTTTCATTATAGAGTTCCTAGGTCCACCTTCCAGCTCCATCATTAGATCAGCTCCATGTCATCATAATATTGCATTGTCACGCGATATACATATTATGGGTGTAAAATTTCAGCTCAATCGGAAACTGGGAAGTGTGTCAAATTTAATGTCCAATGCATACACTATAGCTGCGTCTCGTAACGGTGTCGCGAGTTGAGAGATTTTATCTCATCTAATAATATGCGTACCACGCTAAAGAAGTTTTCACTTCAAAAAACACAACGTGGGGCCACGTTCTACCCCCGGGTTTCGTACCGGGTTGACTTTGAAATGTAACCAATTACATCTCATTACATTACATTACTGGAAGTCTACCTAGAAGAGACCCTGTACTGCTTATACCATACTAACACTAATGGCTGGCTTCTACTGACAATATTTGTCGTACTATTAATATACAATTAACTGCCTCGGTGGTGCAGCGCTAGTGTGTACGACTGCTGATCATGAGGTCACGGGTTCGATTCCCGCGTCGGGCCATTGCCCGAAATAACATTAAAAAAAAAAATTCTGAGTAGCAGCACGGAGTTTGAAAATGTGTCCGGTAGACGAATAGGCTCGCCCCCTATTACGGACTTAAACATAGCTGGCGAATCGTGGGTGTGAAATACACCTATGCCTACCCCGTCGGGGATACAGGCGTGATTTTGTGTTTTATGTCTTCTAATATAGTGAGGAACATTGCTAGTTACATAATAAGTTATTGTTCAGAACATGTAACTGAACATATAAATTTACATCTAATGAGATATTTTTAGTTCTAAGATAAAAAGTAAGTTTCTTTGTAATGTAGACTGACAACATTAAAATTGTGGCAGATAATTTCTAAAATGGCAACATTTGCCCCCTTCTTCTTCAACATCTAATGCTAACGGCTGTGTTAAAACTTAACTAAATATTTAATTGCAATAAATAGTATATTTACATCCATATTTACACAATAGTATATCCATATTTCACAAATAATGTGTTCTTTAATTATAATCATTATTCGCAGTGAACTCCACTGAGCCGTCAGCTCAGGCTTATATAGCCAAGATTTTGGAGTCAATCCACTTGGCCCTCCAGCACATCGAGGAGAACGCGCAGGATGAAAGAGACATAGTATCGAAGAAACAGCTGGCAGCGTTAATACAAATCGCTAGTCTATTACTCGAAGTGCCTGTAGCGTCCTGTCCCACTATGACCACAGTAAGTACTTCTGTTCTAAGGAGTAAGAAATAAACAAAGTGCGAAAATGTGAAATCCAAAATAACAGGCACGAGCAGGATTTGTACCTGCATCTCCTGGAATACTGCCCCAGATGCTTGCTAACTCGATGACATATTCCTTCGTAATGTCTTGGGTGATGCCTGCGCCACCTGTACTGCATCTGCATATACCATTCTGACCAGGTAAGCTTAATTATTACAATTAAAATTCATACCAAATATTGACGCAGTCCTATAAATATTGGGTAACAAATACATCCGACAGATGGCGTAGGCGTCACTCAAGACATTAAGAAGGAATGTGTTATCGAAATTCGCAGTCCCGAGCATTTGTTGTTGAATTGACAAAGCATCTGGGACGGTATTCCAGGAGATGCAGGTTCAAATGCTGCTCGTGATTGTCATTTTAGATTTCACATTTTCGCACTTAGTGTTACTTTATATGCCTGAGCATGTCAAATGCTAAAAAAAATATATCAAAAAAATATTAAAATACGCAGGAGATGTTGTAGTGCACGAATGTGTGCGCGAACACGACTTCCATTATCTGTTCCGTCAATCTTATAGTCTGATGGACAGTATTCTGATACGACCGGAGAGAGAGATTAGGACTAACAACTATGTGATTTCCGAGGTACGGGAGTGAAACACTGGCAATTTCGCAAATCCGTCTTCCTATTTTTATTTTAATAATATTCACGGACATTTCACACAACGTTCTCTGGTCCCAAACTAAACTTAACGCTTGTGCTATGGGTACCAGATTACTGATATATTACTTTATTTTTGTTAATACATACATATGATAGATAGAAAATACCCTGAAGTAGTACAAATATCTGTGTTCATCACACAAATAATTGTCCTGAGTGGGAATCGAACCCGCGACCTCGTGCACGGAACCCGAGACTTCATGATTCGCAGTCAGTTCAAAGTGACCATGCTGTTGTAGACCTGATTTTATCCGACATTGTATAATCACACTTGTAATATTAAGCCGTTGACAACCTGATCCTGTCTGATCAAATCCATAATTAAAAAAATATATATTGGATTATGTTTTTGGTTATCAATATACAACTTATCTATACTATTATATATTATTATATATATATATACACTATTATAAAGCTGTAACGGAGCTGTGTCCTGCACATTTAAGATATTTGAGAAAAAATGACTGAATTAGGCTATATAGGCGTGTCTAAACACAAAACGTTTTTTTTTAGATTTTGGTCTGTTTGTTTGTTCGCGCATCACGTAAAAACTACTGAAAGGATTTTGATGCAACTTTTTTTATTTGATAGCTCTTTATTAGGCTTAAAAACTGGTATACATTTTATTCCGCTACTATATCGGGGACCTGAGATATAACTTAAAAACTAGCTTTTGACTGCGGCGAAGCCGCGGACAGGTTAGTAATTACATAACTAGCGTTAAAAAGAATTTATAATTAACTGACCACACGTATATGTAGGTTATAGTGACGTTTGAAGACTACATCCGGAACAGCAAGCAGGATTGCCTATCGCTGATACGCGCAGTAATGATGGCGGGAGAACGCGATCAACAACTGTCGCCGTTCATCGACGACCTGCTCGTCAGACTTGCTGTTGTATTAGGCAAAATCGATGTAAGTATACATCAAATCTTTGTGCTGATCGTCTAAGAATGACACGTGTGAGAGGCACGTGGGCGATACAGCACCAGCTTCCTAACTCTGGGCTGCTATTGAGAAGTTCTTGACGGCAAAACCCAATAATTTTATGTTGGGCCCGACCCGGGAATCGAACCCGTGACCTCATGATCTGCAGTCGCATACGCTAGACCACCGAGGTATAACCTGCTCGCGATGAGAATGGGATAGAACCTTGTCAAAGTAAATAAAAAATGACATTTCAAGTAGCGTTACCAAAAATTATTAATTATTTCTACGATCCTCATACGGTTGTATGAAAAAACATAAAAATGTTTTTTTTTTTTAGGTTGTAATCCTTTTAATAATAATGTAGGTATAGTATTTTACAGTTATTCGCTATATATTATAATGTCATTTTCGACATTTAATTTGACAAAGTTCCATCCCATTCTCATCGCGCGCGGGTTATAAGTAATACGCGCCAAGTAGTGATATATAAGAACTTCGAGGACGTGTTTGGTTCGTTTGGTGATAAGAGAGTGAACGATACAGGTAGGCTCATTGCGGATGTATGTAGGGAGAGAAAGCTTATTGTGTCAAACACATTTTTTTTAACATAAGGACATCCATATGTATACATGGAGAAGGAATGAACAGAGAAGCATACTTCTCTGTCTCTCTCATAGATAGATTTCATTCATCTATCATAGATAGATTTAATTCTGGTAGACAGTCGCCTCTGAAGTAAAATTCTGGCTACAAGAACCTACAGGGGTCCCACTGTCGACACGGATCACTATCTCGTTATTGCGAGATTTTGTGGCCTGTTCAGAAAGTGGAGACACTGGCGAGAGCGTGTCCACTTCGGAGGGCTTGAAAAAATAAAGATTGAAAAGTTGCAAGAAGAGAGTGTAAGAGCAAAGTATGCAGAGGGTGTCCGTGAACGGCTGACTGGCAAGTCAGCCGGAATCTGACATAGAAGAATGCTGGAGGGTATTGAAAGATAGTATGGTAGAATCAGCGAAAGAAGTATGTGGATGCTCAAAGAAGCATAGGAAAGTGAAAGGTGATGCATGGTGGGATACGGATGTAGCAGCTACCGTAGACCAAAAGAAGAAAGCGTGGCTGGACTATGTATCTTCTTTGAACCTGAGTGCAAGTATGAAAGAACAGAAGAAAGAAATATACCGGCAACGTAAGAATGACACCAAAGCCTTAGTGAAAGAGAAGCGTGATAGAGCCAATATGATTGCAGAAGAAAGGCTAACCAAAAACTTTGAGAGCAACACCAAACTTTTCTGGAGGGAGGTGAAGAAATCTCGGAGTGGTTGGTCAGCTTTCAGAATGAATAAAATAAGGTCTAAAGGTGGAGATATTCTTACGCAAACACAAGATTTGTTAAGCCGATGGAGTGAATATTTTGGAGATAGTATGCGGATGTTCAGGGTGATGCCGGTGCCACATTTGGTCTAACAGATCAGCATTCGGTACCTCCTCTGGTGACATCAGTTTGGATGAAGTTGAATGGGTGATTAGAAGTTTAAAAAATGGTAAGGCAGCGGGTATTGATATGGTGTTTGCTGAGATGATCAAGCTTGGAGGCTCATGTGTTTGGGAATTCTTCCTGATGCTTCTCAATTTATGTTGGAGCTCAGGAATGGTTCCCAAGGACTGGAGAAGCGCAGTCATCGTGCCTTTATTTAAAAACAAGGGTTCACGTTATGACTGTGCAAACTACAGAGCCATAAGCATGACCAGTTTGGCAGCCAAAGTGTATGGTAAGATCATTGAAAGGAGAATGAGAATGGTGTCTGATGAATTTTTGTGTGAGGCACAAGGAGGTTTCAGGTGTGGAAGGGGATGCATGGATCAAGTGTTTTCTCTGCGCAATATTGTGGAGAAGCATCTGGCTGTAGGCCAGAGGGTTTTCTGCAGTTTTGTGGATTTGGAGAAAGCATTTGACACGGTTGTACGAAAGGAACTTTGGGACATTTTGCCGGAGTATGGTATTAACGGTAGACTGCTACAAGCGGTGCAGTCCAACTACATGAACTGCAGAGCTTGTGTGGGGCTGGATGGTGGAATGTCTCCCTGGTTTGATGTCAATATCAGCGTTAAACAGGGCTGCGTTCTATCACCCAGACTTTATCATATATCTGGATAAATGTCTACAAAGGTTGAATTAAATGAATGATGGAGTTCAGATGGGCGACTCAGTGGTTAGCTCTCTGCTATATGCAGACGATGCGGTTTTATTAGCGCAGTCGACGTAATGGAAGAAGATTGTAAGAAAAGGGGCCTACGTGTGAATGTGAGCAAAACCAAAATAATGGTTTTTGTAGGAGAAGAAGCCAGAACAGATGTTAGAGTAGCAGTAGGAAATGGTGTGCTAGAACAAGTGGATGAATTTGTATATCTTGGATGTGGATTCAGTCAGGATGGAAGGTACACCACTGATGTAGAGAGAAGAGTGAATGCGGGAAATAGAGTGAACGGAGCATTGGGACAACTTCTCGGCAGTCATCACCTCAGCGAGAGGGCACGTGCGCAATACACAACGCAGTGCTTGTCCCAACGTTATTATATGGAAGCGAGAGTTGGGTATGCAAAAAAGCATGAGCATGAGAGTAAAATCAATACGGTCGAAATGCGATCTCTGCGAAGAATCTGTGGAGTAAGGCTGACTGATCGCATTCGTAACGACGACGTAAGAGAGCGAGTAGGTATGAAAGAGAGTATTGGTGTAAAGATGCAAAAGGAAATGTTCCGATGGTTCGGACATGTGGAAAGAATGCCGTACGAGCGACAGGTTAAGAAGACAATGCGAAGGTGGAAGGATGTAGGTACAGGGGGAGACCGAGACTCACCTACTTAGACCAAATTGGTCATGTATTGAAGGAAGGTGGAGTCAGGAGTCTCCGAAACCGGCGAGCGTTTATGAAAAGATTTATGAATGTTGAGGAAGCGAGAGATTTATGCAAGAATAGAGCCTCTTGGCACTCTGTTCTCTCTGCCTACCCCGCAAGGGAAAGGGCGAAATAAAAAAAAAATGTAATAAAATAACTGATTAAGATTTATTTCCAATAATAATATATTTTAAGCATGGCATATCAGAAGGATGCAAGTGAGAAAGTGCTACAAAAAGGCAGAAAAACTAAGCTATGGCTACTCGGTTTGAATATTTGCTAATGACTTTTAGGGTATAGTCATAGTCGAAGTCAAAGTCATATAAAATTAGTCGTCGTCAAGTCCTCACCTCAGCAAAGCGGTGGCGACTTTACTGAAGCTTCTATGGAGTTTTGGACGCAACATAAAAAACGTGTTATGCCGCATGTATATCACTTGCCAATAATTATGCACATGCACAAATAGTTAATAAGCAAAAGGCCACCACTTTTACACATTCATGTTTGAAATAACACAAGTTTAAGAAAATAATGCAGAGCGACGACATGATCATCTTCATGTCCCCGCCAAAACTCCAAAGCTATTTCTTATAAACCAAAGACAACTATTAGAAAAAGTATTTAACAATTACTACAAAAATAAACTATCACATATTTTTTATACTCGCAGGATGAAGACACCTCAATTGCAACACAGCAAACGACAGATTTCTCAGCAATAGATTCAGAAACTGGACACGCAGTGCTCACCGTCTTATGTGAACATCTGGCGACGAGATCCATAAGCGTGGAACATTTATTAGCACGCGCCAAAGACTTGACAGCCGCTGTCAACAACGCTGTGCATGGCGCCCAGCAACGTATCCAAAGAGGTACATTTTTGAAGTGAAAACTTCTTTGACTTTGCAGGAATTTTGAATCCTGCAAGAGAATGAGATAGCACCTCTATGACATGAAACTCGATGAGACGAAAAAACGACACTAAAAAGAGGCAAACATATACAGCTATTCGGGATTTAGCCTGCGAGTGAGTGAGATGGAATAGAGATATACAGTTTTTCTTATAATCTTCGACAGTTCATTCTGAAGGTTTCACTTTTCCACGTGTCTGCCCACATGTTATTATTTTTTCATCTGAGTTATATCCAGGCCAAGATTTTGTTTATGTAATTAAAGAATAGTGTTGTGATTGTTCTGCCGTCGCCATTTGTCTCATTAATTGGGTCGGGAAGCCGTCACTCGGAGTAAATACTGGTGATACGCTTAAATGTATATAAGATGTGAAAAGTCAAAGCAAACAGGGTTTAGCTAGGAAGATAATGATAGTTGTTAAGCGTATTATTTTTAAATCTATGGTCTATTTAATTCAGAAATAACGGAAGTATACAAAGCAGTGATCGTCCAACTATGCCAAATGACACAGTGGACGACCAAGTGTTGCCAGTTGAGGTGCACAATCGGAGGGCCTAGCAGGAAGGTTCTTGCGTTTGTGGTCAAATTATATGTGTTGTTGACAACACTCGCCAAGCAGATAGACGTTACTTTGGCGCAGAATGTCCGGTAATTACTCATATAGTGTTACTTATTACGTTTTCTACTTGACAGATGACATACGTCCCTTTGTTGGTACAATTCTGCTCTATAATTATGACGTAAATACTAGCAATCTGACCAGAGAGACAGTTATTTATATTTAAACTTCATATACACAATAATATGTACAAAGGCGGTATCTAAATATTTATAGCGTTTGCGTCATTATTAGGTAAAAATCTTAATTGTAAAATTAAGTTTACCTAGTCGGTATAATGTATGAAAATACTTCCGACAGATAGCGCAGGCGTCACCCAAAGACGTTAAGTATGAATGTGTTATCGAAATTAGCAGTCAGAAGCAATTGTCACGATGACTGAATTGGCAAAGCATCTGGAGTCATCTGGACGGTATCCAGGAGATGCAGGTTCAAATCCTGCTCGTGACTGTTATTTTCGATTTCACATTTTTCACTTTATGTTTAATGCATAGTGCTAAGCATGTCAAATGCTAAAAATATCTAAATAGAATAAGATTTGTAGTTTTTTTTCCTGATTTTGCTTCACTCGCAGTGGTTTTGATTGCTTAATTGTACTTCCGGGTCTTACTGTGGATTATGGGAGTAACAGGGCAATTAATATATTAGCAATGGTCGCCTTGTAGTAACATCAATAACTGCTCCCTTCGCATGAAAAACAACATGTTAGGCGATCTTTTGTTTCGCTTTATTATTGTGGTTATACGAAATTCTGACGCGTAAGTACAGATTGGTGGAGAAACCAGCGCGTGATGTCTAATGTCTTATATAGATTCGGGATACCGAATATATCTATATAAAGACATTAGACATATATATTTTATTAATAATATTATAATATGATTAATAAAATAAAATAATTAAATAATAATTTTGTTCGTCGTAAGTTTCGCGATCAATTAACTTGCCCCATCTTGTAAATGCACCTAAAATACTTTATTTCACATTTTAGATTCGAACGCCTGCTAAAGTTAAGTGGTAAGAAGCTTTCAACGGTGACGAGTAATTTTATCGCTTACATAGAAGCGTCTCAACCACAGGACAACGCGAACAAGGTGCGCCGTGAGACTCAACTAATACCCAGACTCGTCATGGAAGCCGAGAAGTATAGCCGGTGGGCCATACCATTGGCGAGCAAGGCTGAGGTACGTTGCTTTTCTATATAAATAAATAAAATTGAAGTGTCTGTTTTTAATATTTAAATAATGGCTTCTTACTAAATGCATATAAAAGTATATACTATACCTATACAAAATCCCATTTTTTAAGTTTTTGTTTGACTCTTTGTTCCGGTTAATCTCCGGAACGGATGGACCGATTTGGACGGGACTCACTGGCAGCTGCTTTTATTTTGGAAAAATAGTTAGGGTTCGCACAGATAAATAAAATAACCGAATTCCGTGCGAACGAAGTCTCGGGGAGCAGCTATTATACTCTAGAGTGAGAAAAGATATGTCACTTGTTTGAATATGCAGCAGTGATCTGTATGGGACAAAAAAAATGGGTTTAAGCACTACACACAGCCCAGTAGAGTAAGTACCATTTGGCTGTTCAATTTAAACGTAGTGGTTATAAACTCTGGTTCAATTTTTCAAATTTAAAAAAGAATTAAACTTTGTTACGTTATTTATGGCTAAAACTAGTATTTATCATTTTCTGCGAAATGCTACGAACAAAACATTGTTTTTCTAACATGTTAGTAAAACATGTATAGCAAACAGGCCGTCCACAGTTATTTTTGAGTAGGGAATATTTTTGTTAGTACTTAAATTATCTATGTTAGACCTTACCTAGAGCAACGTTCTTTCAAAATCTATCAAAAGTTGAAGACATATTTGGTTTAAACAAATATTTTAAAAAATACAGGGTATTTTCTTTATTCCACTCCATTATCGCTAAAGTACAACATAAACATCAACACACTAGACAAATGTGATGAGGAAATTGGGTAGAGACCGCAAAGGGGTACAATAGCTTAGTGGATTAGAGCACTTCCACGGAAAGGAAGGGACGCAGGTTCGATGCCCGCTTGTACTAAAGTTCTTTTCCTCATTCACAAATAATAATATGTACTTTTACCAATAAATTGTTGGTATACAGTTGTAGCTTGGATTTATTGGATATTTGAATTAAGCAAAAATTAGTAATCTATAAATAATAAAAATAAACGACGGTGAAATCCGTTTAAAAATTGTGAGGTTTAGTATAGGAAAGCTGCCTAACAGACACAGACGCTTGTGCTATGGGTACCAGATTACGGATATAATACATATATTACTTTTTTTTTGTAAATACATATAATCGATAGAAAACAACCAGACGCAGTGCAAATATCTGTGTTCATCACACAAATAATTGTCCTGAGTGGGAATCGCACTCACGACCTCGTGCACGGAAGTCGGTTACACTACCGACTATAACACGAGGCCCGTCAACTATGTATAGATTAGTAGGATTTGAAATACATGTTTGTATGTGTTTCAGTTAAATTGGCAGCAGTACATCTCGCTGGGTATAGCTCGTGATTTCCGCATCAATACGGGTGTATTGGAGCAGGCATTATCCACTAGGGAAGAACCAGAAGTAGAAGAAGAATTGGAAAATGAAGGTAATTAAATTATATAATAACGTAACATAATACGAATATCGAACTCGCTCAGGCGTGTTTACAAGCAAATACTTTCCACTTGGTACCTAACCCTATTTTTTGGTTAGGCTGGAAAAAATGTACCTAACCGCACACCTCGTCGTTCGGGGCAATGAACACGGTAGTGTGGGGCCCTCACCCTCTAAAGAAACCCACCGTGTTCCGACTCTCCACCTTTATTGGCGGGCCACCGGAACCATATTACATACCTTCAGTGGTCCGCCGGCGGCTTTCAGTAATGCAATAGGTGGTAATTGGTTACTTCTCTTAGTCGCCTTATACAACACGCTCGGCAAACAATGGGGGGGGGCGACACTTGTATTCTAAATTTGTCGCTACATATATATAAGATGGCTTTAAAAAGAAATATTGCTTGAAAAACACACCGAAAATATAATGACAAAAATAATTTGTAATTTTAGATGAGGCGCAAATAAGTGACGCGGATACCGTAGTCGTTGAAGAAATGAGGGACACTCAACGAGGAAACAAAGAAAGCGATAGAGAAGAACCAAAGAAGAAACGTAGAAGGATCATAGAACAGGTCACACAAGACAACGGTGAGAGTGGCGGAGAAGATGCAAAGAAGAAACAAAAACGGAATAACCGGAAATCATAATGTTGTTTAATAAAATTGTATTTTTTATCATATCCGCGCTTTTATTTTTGCTATCAAAAATATTGGTAGCGCCTTGTTACTGTCGCAACGAATCTTTGTGTCTCTGAAGTTGGCTGCAAGACGCTGCGCAGTAGCTATTTTTGTGTCAAAAGGCATTCTACACTTTACATCAATCGATAAATGTTCGATTATAATTTAACAATTGTAATCAATAATCATATTATTTATCGATCGTACTAAAAGATTTGGACTCTTCTATATCTAGATACAATCTTATTTACTAAAATCGCTCGTATACTTTTTATATATAAAAATAATAGATACAACCTAAACAATTAAATATAAGAACATTATGATCTCATTCGATTGTTTTGTTAATCGAGTTGAATAATTGAATTGGTCAGCATTGATCCTATGATTCTGTCACAATCCCCACTTCTTGCTCTGTGCCTAACTTCAGAGACACGAAAGATTCGTTGTGACAACTATATGGAGTTGCTTGATGGGGTAAGTACATTGAACTCTAATAAGGGCTCGATGGATAAGTACCAACCACACCCTCTGACTGAAGATCGGAGTATAATAATGTTAGGTGTTCCTACTGTTGCGACTCATGTAGCAGGTGAGAGCTTCGGAAGCCTAAACCTCATTGCTTATTTCTTTTTTTCTTTGTAAAAAGACAGCACCCTGCCCTAAGGAATAATCCTTCAATCGCGGGGAATTTTACAAACATACAACTTCACGGACACGAAGTACACTCAGATTCAGATTTGTGGATCATACAAATAGTTGTCCTGTGTTGGAATCGAACCAAATCGAACCCACAACACTCCTACGAGAGGCTGGGTTTTAAACCACTCCGCCATCTGTGCATCGCTTTCCTATAATTTATTCACCTTATTTCCTCTCTGTCCTGCACCCGATAGATGGCGTGAAGCGTCTCGAGTATAGAAATATAAGTTTAATACAACTTAGAAAGGCTTTTGTATTTCCAGAAATTTTTATTTTCCTATTTCTAGTCTGAAAAACAATAATAACTTTACATGGATTAGAAATTTTCGAAATTGGATTTATTTATTTTATTATTTACTGACGGGGATCATTGTGATATTAAAAAAACTAACTACCTAACCCATGTTACACTACTAGTTAGTTTATTACACGAAATAGGCTAATGCTGCTTGCATCCAACGGCTCCGCGACCGTATTAGTTACTTGTGACATAGAACTTAGCATCAAGCCTGTATTCCCCGAAAGGGTAGGCAGAGGTGCATTTTACACCCACGACACGCCAGCTATGTTTAAGTCCCACGTAATAGGGGGCGAGCCTATTGACGTCTACCGGGCACATTTCCAAACTCCGGGCTGCTACTGAGAATTTTTCTTATTTTTTTTTTTACGAAAAATTTCAACACCACTGGCCGACCCGGGGATCGAACCCGAGACCTCATGATCAGCAGTCGCTTACACTACCGCTGCACCACGGAGGCAGTTAGTTACTTGTGAACTCGTAGTAAAGGGTTGTCTGCCTTCCATGAGGCTTGACTGATTAAAAAAAAAATGCCTGACTAAGGAGTGACGAAATGCATAACGTGAAAATATAACTAGTGTTATATTTTCACGTTATGCATTTCGTCACTCCTTATGCCAATTATTGGTAAGCTGATCTCTCTTCGACGAACCTTTACTTACCACGAACCTTAATAATCGCTAAAAGGTAATGAACAACTTATAAATAATTACTTATAGGTATCACTATTTTCCTACTAACGCGCTGTGAAATGTTGCCATTTCCAAGTAATGCCAGGTGCGAAATTTCTCGTTATTGACTTACAGACTAGTTAGGCAATATTAAATTAGCTAGTATTTAAGCAGTTTCATAGAAATTACCTAACTTGCTTGCTTATTTCATTTATATGCCTTTCTACCAAATTATATAGCATAACAAAATAATTCATACGCCGATTTAGACCCAATACATCAGTTACTTTTGTAGCATTTCAGGCAAAGCAAATTTATAGAATTTGTTCCCACACACTGTCGTGCGGGGCATCGAGCAGGGTAGTGTGGGATCCTCACCTTTCCTCACCCACTAAAATAACCCGCTATGTGCCGTCTCTCCGGCTGTTTTGGGGACCATTGTTTCCCGTGAGTGTAGTACAAGGCGACTACGGGAAATGAGCAATGACCTCTGGTCTCCCGGTGGTAGGTTTGCGTACCAAGTGGGAGTACTCCCTTGTAATCTGAGCTGGTCGGTACCACTATGCTCCGTGTGACTGATTATGAAACATCTCGATGTATTTTGGTTGTAGTGGGAGATAGCCGTGCATTTATTCAATGCCCATCCGCGAAATTAATTGTGCGTAGTGGCTTGGCAGTATTATTAGTATAAATGAGCTCCAGGAGCAGCGATCACCACTTACCATCAGGGGGCCGTAGTCCGTCTGCTAATTGTGTGCTTATTGAAGCAATGAAAAAAGCTGATGTTACTTCAGTGGCGTATCATCATAATTAGTGCATAAATTCTATATATTATTCCATCTAATTTACCGTAAGTAAACCTTGTTATAAATACGAGGTTTTCTTTGGAATAAAAATAGATATAGATTCGAGAAAATAATAAACAGCATATTGAGCCTCACCTCTCTCCTCCCGGGGCGCGAGCCTTCTCCCCATACACGAGTATAGCAATATATTACGAGTATGTTTCTCGGAACAGCTTTCTACTATCAAAGGAACGTTTATATTTATCGCTTTAAATTTTTGCACATTCTATAGATATTTAATTCTTAGTTGGCCAAGAGCGGGCCAACTAAGAATGGATTCGTAAATAACTTCAAAGTAACGTGTAAATCATCATATTTAACTGCCTCGGTGGTGCAGCGGTAGTGTGTGCGACTGTTGATCATGAGGTCTCGGGTTTGATCCCGGGTCAGGCAATGTTATTGAGCTTTAAAAATTAGCAGCCCGGACATTTTGATCTGTATTTTAGCATTTTTGATCTATATTTTTTAGCATTTGACATGCTCCGCCACTTTTAAAGTATAAATTATTTGAGAATAAGGAAAAAGAGATTTTTTGTACTAGCGGGAATCGAACCCGCGTCTTTTCCAATCCGGGGAAGTGCTCTAAGCCACTGAGCTATAGTACAGGTACTTCGACCATCCCAATCTCCTTATTACATTTGTCTTTACGACCAGCGCCATCTATCGGAAGCATTTACATGCATTAAACCGATATAGTAAGTTTAATTTTGCAATTAAAATTCATACTATTTGATTTTGCACTTGCATTGTATTTTAGCACTTGACATGCTCAGCTTCTTTAAAGAACAAATTATTTGTGAACGTGGAAAAAGATAAATGCGATGGCTTAGCGGTCTAGAGCACTTCCCCGGATTAAAAGTTTAGTGTCCCGCTCACACTAAACTTCTCTTCTTCCACATTCACAAATAATTTGCTCTTTATAGCAGCCCGGAGTTTGTAAATGTACCCAGTAGACGACAATAGGCTCGCCCCCTATTACGTGGGACTTAAACAAGCTGGCGAACCGTGGGAGTGCAATACACCTCTGCCTACCCCTCCGGGGATACAGGGCGTGATGCTATGTTTTTTGTTTTTGTTGTTATCATCTCCCTAGCCTTATCCCAAACTTTTCTTGTAGTCAGCTTCCACTCTGCATATCTCTGGCATAAACGCTAGTAGAATAGAATAGAATAATCAATGTATGGGATTGACATAAGTTTACGCTTACGATGTCGTAATGTTATGCCTCCAAAAACAGGGGATGGAAGGTTCAGAAGCCTGCCATATGGGGTATCGGCGTACAGGGCTTGACGAGCCCTACACGATGGTGTGAGAAACCACTAGGGTCTCAATACAAAAAAGTGAAAATATCTTAGAATAACTGATGAAATTTTGGGGCTGCTCGGTTTTAGCTGATCCACTAGTAGGTATTTACACAGAGCGATTGCTTATCTGACCTCGATGACCCAATTAAGGGGCTACTAGCGATTTTACTGGAGTAAGGTTTTTTATTTAAGACTGATAACAACTGCCAGGATGTTACTTGACATCCAGGATCCACTGGTTAACGTGCCTTCAAAACACGGAGGGGGTCAGGTATCCACGTAAAATAGTCGTCACGTTTTGGTCACCCATCTGATGTTAGACGAGCTTAACCTTACCTATCATTCGAATCGTATTTCACACAACTAGGCTACATCCCATCTATACACCTACACGTGCATATATTAATAGAAGGCTTGAGAGATTTCCTTTCAATATAAACAAGTATTTCTTAGAAAACCTACACGAATAACTACGCCCATTGAAAGTAGGCGTTCAAAGCTTTTTCTTAAATTAAAATATTTTTCCAGGGAAATATTAGGAAAATTGAAAACATGGACTGAGAAATCAACACACATTATCCTGATTGATCTATAAATTAAGCGTACACAATTGTGTATAGAAATCAAGTTAAAATATATATATATATATATCCATCCATCCATCCATCAGCCTTTCGACGTCCACTGCTGGTCATAGGCCTCCCCAAGTTGGAGGTATAGTGCCGTAATCGCCACGCTTGGCAGGCGGGTTGGCGATCGCAGTGGATGTTGTTAATACTCGATACACCTGCAAGAGATCGCTTATAGCAATAAGGCCGCCTATTAAAAGCCTATTAGTGTTAAGTTAACATACAATGGTTTTTAATAAAGAGTTATCTATCTATCTATTTAGATAGCATTTATTTCGCATTAATTTCATAAAATAGTAACAACTTTTATCTGCGTGCGTGAGTGTAATGACACTATTCAGAAAGAACGAGAGAAAAAGAGACGTCAATGAGTTTTTCGAAAGAGATTTTAGTACCTATTATTAGTCATTTAAATACGTTGCGGACGTTGCGGCTGCTCGCGCGTCGAAACTACACTAAACGAAATAAGTGCAGGAAAGCGTACCGTAGAACATGGCAACTTTGCCCTAAAAATGAAAATATTTTTGCGTTTGTTGGAATTATATTGTAAAATCTTAACGTTTTTGTAATCCGTATAGACCATAGACTTATTTTATGTCAGTTCTCGATAATGATTGCGAAATATATCCAGATAATTAATAGTAGTGTTTGAAAAATAATAATTAATGAGGGTGGGCCAAAAATCGTGGACATATGGCAACTTTGTCAACTTGTAATATCTCCTTTATTGCGAGATATAAAAATATTTTAGAAACGTTTTAATAAAGAAAGATATGTAGTCAGGCATGAAATTATGAGAGGAATAAACACATTCAATGTCCTTCAAAATTGACCGGGCAAAGTCATAAAGCCTCGTAGAAATTTTTTTTCACCACAATGATCAATGGCCTAGGGCTGCTACCAATGAAGAAATGCTAAGTTTAATTATTTACCACATAAAAAACTTTTTGTACAGAATATTTTAATCGATACAATAATCAATCCAATGATTAATATAATTTGTATGAAACAACAAACAATTAATATTTTTGATCTATATTTTTTAGCATTTGACATGCTCCGCCACCTTTTAAACTACAAATTATTTATGAATAAGGAAAAAAAAATATATATATAGATCAAAAATATTTAGAAAATCGCGCCATCAAATAGTATGAATCTTAATTTAAAAATTAAACTTACTATATTGGTTTAATGCATGTAAATGCTTCCGATAGATGGCGTTGGTCGTTAAGACAAAATGTGATAAGTAGATTGGAATGATCGAAAGATCTGTACTATAGCTCAGTGGTTCACTTCACTCAGTTGGCACTTCCCCGGATTGGAAAAGGCGCGGGTTCGATTCCCGCTAGTACAAAAAATCTCTTTTTCCTTATTCACAAATAATTTGTACTAACAAACAATAAAATTACTATTTAGCTTTAAATGTGTGGAATTTTCTGCTAGGCGGCTAATTACCTATTTAACAAAAACTGCAATGACAATATTTCTAAATTGTATGCTAATCAATGAGCAAATACGATTGAAATATCAATCGGGTTAAAATTACAACTACAATCTATGTATAGGAACAAAATATACTTTTGAGAGCAATGAGAAGTTATACAGTTTATCAGTGCAGTGCTTAACACTGCACCAGAATACAAGTTTTTCTTCAGCGTCTGTTAGCTTTTTTTGCCCTCCTTCAGATTTCATATATACTTCTTTTACCTTATTTAGTATAGTCCTTTGTGATATGCCACATAGTTTTTCTGCTTGTCTACAAGAAATAATTTTATTTAATACTAATTTAACAACGACATCCATCATTTCCATAGAGTCATTTTTGTAGTTTCTGGATCCAAGTTTTCTTCCAATTCTCTTTCTTTTAGTTGAACAAGACTTGCGGTCTTTGTTCATTCTAAAAATAAGAATAATAATAAAATCTTGTAAAGTATTTGATAGAAAATAGTGGTAGGGCCTTGCTTGTCCCAGCACGAATGGGCCTTCTCGAAAGGGAAACCTCTCACAGAAGATCAGTGTTAAACAACGGCTGATACTTATACTGTTGTATTTCGTGTGATGAATGAGTGTGCCGAAATCCCCTTCTTATCCTTTGTCTCTACCTCCTATCCCTTTTCTTGGAGGCAGCAACGTGTGAGTGATACCTCTGGTGTTGCTAGCGTCTATAAGCCTCCCGCACCACTTACCATCAGGTGGGCCGTATACATGTTTGCTACCCGCGTAGTATAATATATATATATATACACAAAATTGCACAATATATATATATATATATATATATATATATATATATATAATCCATCCATCAGCCATTCGAAGTCCACTGCTGGACATAGGCCTCCCCTAGAGAACGCCACTACATGTGTTTCGCTTAGTGCCAACCCTACACAAAAAACTAGGTAGGCAATGTCGTCAACAATAGCCCAAAAACATACATGTGACTTTACCCACCCACATATTTTAAAATACACTCGTTTTTTGACGGCAAGTACAAATTCTATATTATTAATTTCTTATGTAATAACAACGACAAAAAATGTATTACCTGGTGTAACTCCAACTATCACTTTTTGGTAAAGTTTATGTACTGGTTTTTGCCCGCGAAAAAACACTACCTGTTTGCACAAGTTCTGACAGGCAACTAAAGTGACATTCGTGGCACAGAATCCCGTAGTGTTGTCCAAAAAATAATGATTTTTTTTTTTTTTTAAGTTTATTTAAGGCATTGGAAGAACCATCAGCCTAACAGTAACTTATAAACATCGTTATTCTCTCATCACACGTAAGTTTAGTTCATAAAACAAGTCATAGTCGAAGTCAGTCATATAAAATTAGTCAGTCAAGTCAAATTCCCACTCCAGTAAGACGATAGCAACCTTACTGAAGCTTCTATGGAGTTTTGGAGACAACAGGAAAAAACACGTTATGTCGCACTACATCACTTGCCAACACTTATGCACATACACAAATAGTTAATAAGCAAAAGACCACCACTTTTACACATTAATACTTGAAATAACACAAGTTTAGGAAAATAATGCAGAACGACGACATGATCTTCTTCGTGTTCCCGCCAAAACTCCAAAAAATAATGAATTATTCACCACAGATAAAACTATATTTCTTTAGAAGGCCAATTTTGCTATGTATCCTCAGACTAAGAACTACTATGTATCCCTCTAACCAAAAAGTACACGACAGGGCAAAGTCAAACCTCAAAGGCAAAGTTGCCATGTTCTACGGTACCTAATCTCCACTCATATAGTGGACACTTTTGTGCCTCATTGTGGATCTACTATTTTTTATACATCAATGATTATCCTACTAATGTTATAAATGTGAAAGTTTGTATGTGTGTTACTGAAACACGGCAAAACGGCTGAATAGATTTGGTTAAAATTTGGCAAACAGACAGTTTATAAGCTGGAATAACACATAGGATAATTTTTATTCCGAAAAAATGTTAGGTTCTGTGGGATACCTATATTTGCATAGAGATAATTAGTGTGACTTAGAGTGACGTACTTTTATTTCTAAGGTCTTCGCAGACATGGCCGCGGGTAGCAACGAGTATATAATAGGTTAGGCTAGCTGCGACCCGCGACCTCGTCTACTCAGAATTGATTCAATATAAGTACAAGTAGGTACCTACATCATTCTATGGCGCATTCATACGTAAGTATAATACTTACTTATCATCACGTCATCTCCCTTGCGGGATAGGCAGAGAGATCAGAGTGCCGAAAGGCTCTATTCTTGTATTTATAAATCTCTCGCTTCCTCAACATTCATAATTCACTTCATACACGCTCGCCGGTTTCGGAGACTCCTGACTCCGCCTTCCTTCAATACATGACCGATTTGGTCTAGGTACATAAGTCTCCTCAGTGCTCTATATGCAAAACAATTCCATAGGAACCTAAAATGTTTCCGGGATAAAAGTATGTAGATACTTATCTTATTTTCAGGACGGTTTTCTATATAATTCTGAGATAAATAAGTCTACAGTTTGATGCCCGTATTTATATTTAAACATTATTTAATGACTTCTTAAGATCCACCCACGTTGGCCTTGGGCATACACGTGTTGTATCTAAATACAAATGTTTACATGTAAATATAAAAATTTTAAAACTGTGCTACTGGAGAACGTGGTTTAGCCAAAAACCGCAAATAATTTAATACATAATGCAAAAATTCAATAAAACCTTGTATTTTAAATACTTACTATAATATAACTTTACTGGTTGTTAAACACAAAGTGAAAAATGTGAAATCGAAAATAACAGTCATGAGCAGGATTTGAACCCGCATCTCCTGGATACCGTCCAGATGCTTTGCCAATTCAGCCATCGTGACAATTGCCCCTGACTGCTAATTTCGATAACACATTCATACTTAACATCTTTGGGTGACGCCTGCGCCATCTGTCAGAAGTATTTTCATACATTATACCGACCAGGTAAACTTAAGTTTACAATTAAGATTTTACCTAATAATGACGCAAACCCTATAAATATTTATATATTTTTATATATATTTTTAGCATTTGGCATGCTTAGCACTATACATAAAACACAAAGTGAAAAATGTGAAATCGAAAATAACAGTCACGAGCAGGATTTGAACCCGCATCTCCTGGATACCGTCCAGATGCTTTGCCAATTCAGCCATCATGACAATTGCCCCTGACTGCTAATTTCGATAACACATTCATACTTAACATCTTTGGGTGACGCCTGCGCCAAATGTCGGAAGTATTTTCATACATTATACCGACCAGGTAAACTTATTTTACAATTAAGATTTTACGTAATAATGACGCAAACCCTATAAATATTTATATATTTTTATATATATTTTTAGCATTTGGCATGCTTAGCACTATAAATTAAATACAAAGTGAAAAATGTGAAATCGAAAATAACAGTCACGAGCAGGATTTGAACCCGCATCTCCTGGATACCGTCCAGATGCTTTGCCAATTCAGCCATCGTGACAATTGCCTCTGATTCCTAATTTCGATTACACATTCATACTTTTTTCGATTTCACATTTTTCACTTTGTGTTTAATGTATAGTGCCAAGCATGCCAAATGCTAAAAATATATATAAAAATATCTAAATATTTACTGTTTGTAACAAACTAACTCTGCCCCTTCGCACATGGAGCTACTCAAAAATGACGGAACCAATCAGTAATTACAATTACAAATTAGCTAGAAACTATACCTCGCACACGACGCTACTTAAATTGCAAGGTTTCAGTCACTTCTGTTATTTCTGCTCACAAAAGCACACGATTAACGAGGAAATATTAGGAGAAAAAAGCAAACATGTCGAGTGGGTCAAGCGAGGATAACGACGACATTGTATTTGTATTAAACCATTATCTTAATAGACGCCGAAGGAATCTTCGCAGGTTTTGGATTCACCCGTATATTCGAAATAACGTAAACTGCAGATTGTCGTCAGTTGCAGCACGAGAGCTGCGTGAAACAGATAATAAATTTGTGGGATTCTATAGAATGTCCAAAGATAGCTATGTAAATTTGGTGCAGTTGATATCTCCTGCACAAATTTAATATTTGGTCATTCATTTTTCACAACAAAAACAGAAAACTCAGGTAACCACTAGCGCGGCGACCGACACGACGCGTCATACGTGATCAGTTGGTAACGCGTTACTAACCGGTTGGTGACTAGTCGCGTCGTGTGCGACCCTCTAAGAGAACGTATGGGCGGTGACGCTCTAGCAACGCGTTTGTAATTTGAGTTTGCAACTAGTACTTTTTGAGTAGCTCCATGTGCGGAGGGCCTTAATTCTTCTGAAAAAAATATTGCGTTGTCATAAACAGTTTGGTTGCTATAGCAATATAGTTATTTATCTATGGCTATAGCATCGTAAAGTTGGTTATACTTTGCATGCCGATTCCTGTATAGTTAATTATAAATAACCTATATTTCCCATCGTAAATCTATTCACTGATTTCTATAAACAATAAGAGGCAGATTTTATAACAAAATTATAAAAGTTGTTGAATGTACGTGGTACCTATTTGGGATACAAAATACACCTACACTCTTGCCTAACATACAACGCATGTTCCCTAGTACGGTGTGTTGTCTATAGAAACATACATTTCTTATAGTGGTAGACGAGCCACGACCCACCTGGTGGGGTGGTAAGTGGTAACCGCCGCTCATGGATTGCTATAATAAGAATACTAAGCCACTACTCACCATTTCATTTCGCAGATGGGAAATAAATGCATTTAGGGTCTTTAGACTCTCCAAACTGTAGTGTTTCATGGTCGATCACATAGAAGATGGTGGTGGTGAGCCAGATAACAACTGAATACTCCCATTTTGTACTCAATCGTACTATCAGTAATGGGTGATAATTGCTTACTTTTCTGAATCAAAGGAAAGAATGGGATAGTGACATTTAGTATTGTCACTAGCTATTTTTTTAAGACAACATGCTGCACTAAGGAATAATTCTTGTATCGCGGGGGCTTTTACAAACATACAATTTGACGGACACAAAGTACATTTAGACTCAGAACAACCATTTGTAGATCACACAAAGAATTGTCTATGTGGGAATCGAACCCACGGTATCTAAACCACTCAATCTGTGCAGTGCTATAATGTTGCCAAATATAGTGTTTTGACGGGCCTCGTGGAGTAATCGGTAGTGTAACCGACTTCCGTGCACGAGGTCGTGGGTTCGATTCCCACTCAGGAAAATTATTCGTGTGATGAACACAGATATTTGTACCGCGTCTGGGTGTTTTCTATCTATTATTATGTATGTATTTACAAAAAAAGTAATATATTTATTATATCCGTAATCTGTTACCCATTTCACAAGCGTTAAGCTTAGTTTGGGACCAGAGGACGTTATGTGAAAATGTCCGTGAATATTTATTTATTATTTATTTTACTATGTTTTTATTAAATCGCTTTCTTGTATGTCTATCCGGGTGGAATTTTGTAATTGATTTTAAACTAACTTCCCGATGAGTTAGATAGGTACTTAAAATTTGAACCATAGCTCAGAAGTGGATAACAATGCATGAAACTGTGATAAATTATAAAAAAATATAATGTAAGTACTAAGTACCATCTTTTTATAACGGACTATTTTACACTTTTTAGTCTACACCATATTAGTAGATACCTATATTAAGGTCTCAACTACTGAACAGATGTTGATGCATTTTTTTTTATTTGATAGCTCTTGATTAGACTTAAATACTGGTATACATTTTATCCCGCTACTATATCGGGAGCCTAAGATATAACTTAACAACTAGCTTTAGGCTGCGGCGGGTAAAGGCCAGCCAGTTATAAAAACATTGTACTTTTGTATTTTTTTATGTTGATATTTATTTATTTTTCTTACAAACACGCAATCCATAGCTAAAAGATGGTAGACTATAAATGAACATAATTATTCACGTGTACTCCTACTTACCACGAAATATATCACTTAATATGAAACTCCAACAAGCATCCATTTAGCATATGTTTTGGTACTAAGAAGTTATTGTTTATGTTATCAGTTTCCAACTACGAGACGGAATATATATTATGTTCTCAGAAATATGTGTTTTCTTTTAATGTTTATCTAAATTTAAATTGTTTAAACTAAAATTAAATACATTCAAAAAATAACTTAAATGTTACCGAAATTAATTATATAGGTAATTTGTGTTAAAATTCTAAATATGTAGATACTTAGATTAAATAAATTATTTAAAATTAAATAACATAACATAAAATGTAAGTACATCTAAATACAGCCATCTGAATATAGAAAAATATATTTTTGATCTATATTTTAGTACTTGACATGCTCAGCTACTTTGAAGGGCAAATTGTTTGCAAAACTGGAAAAAAAGAGATTTACTGCGAACGGGATTCGAACTACAGTCCCTTCCAATACGGGGAAGTGCAAGCCCCAGAAAAATATGACTAATTAATAACAAAAATACTTTGGAAAAAGAGAACCTTGGTGACAACCGCCGTGGCCGCGGCCCTCAGGTGCATGATCGCACTGACTGTCGAACGACCAGCTCGAAAACGGAATTGGGCTTCTGACAAGTCGGGTCCGACGTCACGCAGGTGCTGTTCGATGCGGGCAGCGAGGGTTTTCTCCAGCAGCTTACCCGCCTCGTCCAGCAGCACTATGGTCCTAAAGGCCCCGACCGAATCCGGCGCTCGTTCCGGCTTCGGCAGGAGTACCAGCCTCCCCTCCATCCAGCAGTCAGGGAACCGTCCGGACGATAGGCACGCATCGAATAGTCCCCTGAGGCGGGGTTCAAAGTGGTCCAGAGCCAGGGCCAGCACCCGGGCGGGTATTCCGTCCGGTCCGGGGGCGGTGTTTTTGGAAAGAATCGGCGAAATTGCCGCCCCCATTTCCGATGCGGTGACGTGTGTATATTAGTACTAAGGATTGCAAAATATTATTGAATTATACAGGTCGTCTATACGGGGAGTTATTTTTCTTTTATTTTAGCCATTTAAAAATATTAAATAAATGTATTTATTAATACATTAATTCACATTTATCCATAATATTTACAGGAGCAAAAAAATAAATAAGTATATTCAAAACACGAATAACTAAAATTTGTCTATAGAGTTTTTATACTGAGACAAATAAGGTGAGGTATCTGGGGCAGGAGGTGATCAGGAGGACCACTGAAGTAATGTAACATAGTTCCAGTGGCCTGCCAATACAGGTGGAAAGACGGCATATGGCGGGTTTTTTAGTGGGTGAGGGCCTCACACTACCCTTGCCCCGGACGACGGGGTGTGCGGTTAGGATTTTTTTTCCATCTTAACAAAAAAAAAAGGTATTATAAAGAAAATGCTAATGTAAATCACTCTAGGGGACATTAACTTTATCTATAAGTATGCAAAAATAAACTATCCCACAGGACCGTACCATTTTTCCGCGATAAAAGTAGCCTGTGTGCTTTTCTAGACTACACTCGTATGTTAGGTACATAATATAATCTTATTTCATAGTAATTAGTCCAGTAGATACAGCGTGAAAGTGTAAAAAACATATAAACAAACATACTCGCAATTATAATATTACTAGATCTTGGCCGCGAATTCGTCCGCATGGACTTCAGAATATAATTACATCACTCTACGACACACTTGAACTCTATTCACACTATAGTCTATAATATAAATATAGTCTATACTAAATTTCATAAAAATTGAAATATACATGAAAAACGCACTTTCGCCTTTATTATATTCCATCCATTCATCCATCAGTCTTTTAACATCCACTGCTGGACATAGGCCTCCCCAAAGGGGGGGATAATGCCATAATCGCCACGCTTGGCAGGCGGGTTGGCGATCGCAGTGGATGTTGTTAATACTCGAGGGAGTGCTGCTGCCCATTCCCCCGGTATTCCCTCAGTCGGCTCTTACGACTC
Source organism: Leucoma salicis (assembly GCA_948253155.1). NCBI lineage: Eukaryota > Metazoa > Arthropoda > Insecta > Lepidoptera > Erebidae > Leucoma > Leucoma salicis. The sequence continues at coordinate 6,224,109 of OX411812.1, forward strand.
CCGTGGGAAGGGAGGGGTGGGACAATTCGAAAGCCGGTCCCACACGGCTATTTTTTTTTATTATATTAGTAAGGAAGTAAGGATGCAAAAGTGCGTTAGTTTCTTTGTTTGTTTGCTCCACTTGCACGCCATATGCATTAGGTGCTGGTGGTAGGGCTGGGATCCAAGTTAGAGTACTCACTTGCTTCGGGCCCGAGCGGGTTGGTACTACTATCTCCTGTGTGACCGACCAAAAAGCACATCGGTGTGTTTTGGTTGTAGTAGGAGTTAGCCGTTAATTCTTTCATTTCATACATGTGAAATGAAATGGTGAGCAGTGGCTTGACACTTTCGGTATAGTTGAGTCCACAAGTGACGGTTACCATTTACCATCAGGCGGGCCGTGGCTCGTCTGCCACCATAAGAAATAAAAAAGGATAGCTTTAAAATACAGGCTTAATTAAGGAATTTCATAAAGGAATAAGGAAGATCTCGCGGACTGACAGATAAACAGGCTGTCCATCCATCCATCCATCAGCTTTTCAACGTTCACTGCTGGACATAGGCCTCCCCAAAAGAACGCCACAAGGAGCGGTCCCGTCATGGGGGATAATTCCGTAATCGCCACGCTTGGCAGGCGGGTTGGCGATCGCAGTGGATGTTGTCAATACTCGAGGGAGAGCTACTGCCCACTCCCTCAGTATTCCCTCAGTCGGCTCTTACGACTCCCGTGGGTAGAGAGAGGTGGGACAATTCTAAAGCCAGCCCCACACGACCTGTCCACCAACGAGAATTTAACCACTATGTTTAATGACCACATTTATGCACTTTGATCAATAAGCTTAAAACCTATTTTCTTAACTTCAAAGAATCAAGTAAAAAGATAAAGAATATAATAATTTAAAGTCGTTCGAATTTTTCAAAACTAGAACTCAAATTCTCTTTAGCGAGGTTTCCTTATAAATCAAAGTCAGAAGAAGGGCAGTTTATTTTCAACACTCAAAGCTTCAACATACAGTACAGTAAAAAAAAAAAATTACAAAAAAAAAGTGAAAAGTGACTAAACTCAACCTCGCAATCTTCGCAATACTAAGTGACTTGTTTTCCTTTGGTGGTTCCGTCGAGCAGCAAAAAACTTGAAGATGCCTTGCTACCCGTGCTGTACTCCCTGCTGCACTCCTTGCTGCAGCCCTTGCTACTCATGCTGCTCTCCGTGTTGTTCACCTTGTTACGGATGCTGCGGTTACGGCGGTTGCTGCTAGTGTCACGTAATACTGGTCGCCGGTGTGTAAGCCAGTAGTGATCTTCCTTCAGCAAGAGCCGCCAAATCTGTCTTCAAGACGTGCCTCCCAGAGCTCGGGAGGCACGAACCTGTACGAGTCGTGTGTCGACACTGTTGGCTTCACTGCGTCATCTAGTCCCAGCTCCGTGGAAAATGTCGCTTATCTGCAAACTTTATTTTAAGGAACGTGGTTTGTTATAAATATACGTACGAAATTTTAAATTGTTATATTCATTCACCGATTTTCCCCGGATTTGCGCCTTCACATATTTTATATTATTCATATTTTATTCGGGGCACACGGTATACCAGTACTCTTCGGGGGCAGTACTCATTTAGGGGACACGCCACACCAGTACTTCATTTGGGGGACACGGCACACCAGTACTCTTCATTCGGGAGCAGTACTCGGGACACGGCGCACCATCAGTACTCTTTTGGGGGACACGGCGCACCATCAGTACTCTTTTGGGGGACACGGCGCACCATTACTTTTGGGGGACACGGCGCACCAGTACTCTTTTGGGAGACACGGCGCACCAGTACTCTTTTGGGGGACACGGCGCACCAGTACTCTTTTGGGGGACACGGCGCACCAGTACTCTTTTGGGGGACACGGCGCACCAGTACTCTTTTGGGGGACACGGCGCACCAGTACTCTTTTGGGGGACACGGCGCACCAGTACTCTTTTGGGGGACATGGCGCACCACTGTCTACACCCCCCCCACGACATGAAATCACGCGTGGCCAAGTACCTACCACCCTTTTTTTTTCTTAACCGCACGCCTCGTTATTCGGGGCAACGAACAGCACCCACTAAAGAAACCCGCCGTGTGCCGTCTCTCCGCCTTTATTGGCGGGCCACTGGAACTATATTCTTTCGGTGGTAAGTACCTACCACCCTTACAGAGAAGATCAGCGTGAATGACTAGTAGGTGCTCTTACCGTTGTGTAGCGCATGGTGAGTGAGAGAGCGCAGAGGCCCAAACCCCCTCCCTATTCTCATTAAATGTACTCTGCCCATCCACCTACACCATTTCCTTGGGAGATGGTTACGCGCGAGTGATGCCTCTGGTGTAACCGCTTAGCGGTGGGCCGTATGCTTGTCACTCATATATATCCACTTAACCACGAGGTGGATTGTGACACCCTACCATCATGAGATGGCGGGTCCACCAGAGACGTGCGAGAATAGTGTCCGTAAGGATTGAGGAGCCGCTTTTCGTATCTTAATGAAATTATTATACTTACAGTAAGTTTAAAAAAATTGTAGGATCGATCCGCGATTTTGTAGTATAATACTTCAAAAGTTATATGAACATAAAGGTGGCACCTCAATCTAAATGTTTGGATTGAGGAGCCATGTCAGAACTAGGAATATGACGTGCGTGTGAACTGAGGGACCACACTGATATTTCGCAATATAAAAATAGTATGATTTAGTAGAAACCTAGAAACAATTGTGGAACAAATCAGGGAATTAGTTATAAAGATATATTAAAAACTACAGCCCATAAAGTATGGTCCCTCAGTCCTCACACACAGTCGGCCGTATCTCGGAAAGTATCTGAAAAATAAGAATTTGTAAAGATATTTACTGAATTATAGACCACAAAGAATCAAAGATAAAAAAATATTCATCCATCCATCAGCCTTTCGAAGTCCATTGCTGGACATAAGCCTCCCCAAGAGAACGCCACATGTGTTTCGCTCATATGGGGGATGGTGCCGTAATCGCCACGCTTGGCAGGCGGGTTGGCGATCGCAGTGGATGTTGTTAATACTCGGGGGAGTGCTGCTGCCCACTCGCCTGGAATTCCCTCAGTCGGCTCTTACGACTCCCATGGGTGGAGAGGGGTGGGACAATTCTAAAGCCGGCCCCACACGGCAAAATATATAACGACTAAAATGTGGTCCCATCATATTAATATTTATCATATTAATATTTTTTTATTTTAGAAATATTTTAGTGAATATTACCAAATCAAATAAATAAAATCTTTCTTTTCCTACATAAAGTTTTAGTCTTACTAAAACTTTATGTAAAGTTAAAAAAAAAAAAAAAAGTTTAAAGTTTTTACATAAAGTTTTAGTCTTACTAAAACTTTATGTAGGTAACTTAAAACATTTTGTACAAAAGAAATGGAAATAAAATATAGGCTCAATTCGAAGATATCGAGTTAGCTGAGATATTATGATTTTTTTAAAGCTATGAAAATAGACTGAGTAGTGTGACCATACTATGAAAAAGAATGGACAGTACTATTATACTTCATTTAATATAGCAATATACGAAACAAAAACGAGGTCGGTAAATTTAATGTTCTATAGCGTAGGTATGTGTATTTAATAAAAAAAAAAAAAAAAAAACATAATTTGATGTGTTCACACACGGCAGAAGTGAAACTACTGAAAAGTAACATATGATTATTGCAGACGTAAACTTCCCTCCTTCTTCCTCTTCCTCAGATCGTTGATTGGGAATGGACGTGTTTCTTGTGTTGTGTTACCATCTTATTTTAAATAAATTATTAAAATATCTACTCGTCAAAATAGCACTCCCCCGATTATTAACAACATCCACTGCGAACGCCAACCCACCTGCCAAGCGTGGCGATTACGGCATTATCCCCCATGACGGGGCCGCTCGTTGTGGCGTTCTCTTGAGGAGGCCTATGTCCAGCAGTTGACGTTGAAAGGCGGGTGGATGAATGGACTCGTCAAAATAATCACCACACAGTGACGATCTTGAGGATAAAACTATCCCGTAAGAAGTCATGGGACAACTTTGGTAAAAGATCTTGTGAACCTCCTCATAGCAACATAAATAACAAAAGCATATGATTCATTTTGGGGATAGGTCAGAGAAATACTTTATTTAAATTAGTTATAACTAGCATGGGAATACCAAATAAACCCTTGTTTTTAAACACGGACACGATGACTGCTCTTCACCAGTCCTTGGAAACCATTTCTGAGCTCCAGCATAAATTGAGAAGCACCAGGAAAAATTCCCAGACACATTAGCTTGTCCAGGATATTGCTTCGGAGGTGACTGTCGATCAGAAATAAATCTATAATACTTCTGTGTTCATTTCTTCTCCATGTATACATATGGATGTGCTTATATGGAAAAAATGTGTACAACAATAAATTTTCTCACATCCTTCACTCTCTTATCACCAAATAAACCAAGTACGTCCTCAAAGTAAGGACACGTAGTCCCCACCCATCCATTCACGTCTCCGCATACGATCACGAATTTATTGGCTCTCTTCTCTCACTTCTTCTAAATCTGGATTTACTTAACATTCTCCTAGAACTTCTCTAGATCCAGACAAAAGAGACAATTTTTATAATTAACGAAAATGATACGTACCTACCTGTTCTCGACAAGAATGAATTTTTAACTTGAAAGTTTCAAGTGGCACTTATTTCCTATAAACATAATATTACTAGCCTTTGCCCGTGGCTCCGCCGCTGCCAGGCTGGTTTTTAGGTCATATCTCAGGTTCCCGATATAATAGTGGGATAATATAAGTAGTAGTCTAATCAAGAGCTATTAAATAAAAAAGTTGTATCAAAATCCGTTCAGTATCATATTTGCGTGATGCGCGAACGAACAAACATACAAAAAATCTAAAGAAAATTGTTTTGTGTTCAGAGAAGCCTATATAGCCTACTACTAATACAGTATTTTTTTCTCAAATACATTAAGAAAATGTATAGACCCAGCTCTGTTACAGCTTTATAATAGTATAAATGAATCTTACGTTATTATCAACAGAAAAATGAACAAAATTGAAAATTGATTTGGCATAAACCAATGATATTGTATATAAAATATCATTGGCATAAACTCTAATGTTTGTTCTCTATTCTTATTGTCAAGTGTAATCCCACCTATTCTCGGATTTTGTTTTATTTACCCTCATAAATACTATGTGTACGTAAAAACAACTGAGTTGATACATACATAAATTAAAAAATGGGAGCAGGTTATGTTAATCACAAAGTACACTGAATATAAAGAAATAGAGATATCAGCATCAAATTTTAGACTAGTGACAGGGTTACATGCATACCATTAGGGACATATTATATTTGATTTAAATATATGTCCTAATGGTATGGATGTAATGTACATACTATACCTACGGCTATGCAACTACAGTAGACCTTTAGAGCGATTATTATTTTTCATTGCGATTTGGGAGGTAAGGTCAAATGAAACACTTACTATCATTATTTACCTATTTCTTTTTCGATTCATATTATAATTATATTATCATAACAGTAAAGAATAAAACCTACAAAATCACCGGAGCATCTGAATTAATTCCAGCACTAATTCCAGCCGGTCTTCGCCATTGCTGATGTCACTGTTTTATGATTGAGCGTATCTTTTGCTATGATGATCAACATCACAAAATTATAGAAAGTACTGGCCAACAAATATTCTTACATTCATTATGTTACATTCAAATTTCACTTACTTAAATAATAGTATTACAATTAGTGATTAGTTAATTTTTTAATTTACCTTTTTATGGAATACTCACACTTAAGCCATGTAATATAACATAAAATTAATCGCACAACCTTGTTTTCGTTTCGTATATTAAATGAAGTTTAATAATATTGTCCATTGTGTTTAATTGTATGGTCACACTACTCTATCTATTTACATAGGTTTAAAAAAATTATATTATCTCAACTAAAAGGTAGGAAATGCACAATTTTATATACCTATTATTTAGTAGAATATTTTTACTAAAAGTTTAGTACACTAGACTTTCTGATAGTTTTCTCGTCTACTAGCTAGCAATGCATATTTGTCAGTGAATGTGAGGATTGAGGGACCAGTTTTAAAACTCGATATCTTCGAATTGAGTCTTTATTTTATTTCCATTTCTTTTTTACAAAATGTTTTAGGACTCTTACTAAAACTATATGCAGGAAAAGAAAGATTTTATTTATTTGATTTGGTAATATTCACTAAAATATTTATCTTTCTTGTGTGGATTGAAGGACCACAGTTTAGTCGTTATATATTTTTTATCTTTGATTCTTTGTGGTCTATAATTCAGTAAATATCTTTACAAATTCTTTACTAAATGTCTGTAATCACAAAACCTTAATTTTTCAGATACTTTCCGAGATCTGGCTGACGGTGTGTGAGGACTGAGGGACCACACTTTATGGCCTGTAGTTTCTAATATGTCTTTTTACAAATTCCCAGATTTGTTCTACAATTGTTTCAAGGTTTCTACTAAATCATACTATATTAATATTGCGAAATACCAGTGTGGTCCCTCAGTTCACACGCACGTGAAATATGATAGATGAATATTTATCAAAATTTGGTATGATTTTGTAGCATTTGAGAGAGAGAGTATCAAAACTAAAAAAGTTACCATACATTATATGTGGCTCCTCAGACTATACATGTATGACTCGTCATTTTTCAAAGGTGCAGTTATTCAATTAATGCGCAATTTTTTAAACATTTAGTAGTAAGTATATTAGATTTGTAGGACAAGAGTCAGTAATTAAAAATTAATGAATTGGGAGATAGTGTGTGTGTGTGTGTGTGTGTGTGTGTGTGTGTGTGTGTGAGTGTGTGTGTGTATGTGTGTGTGTGTGTGTGTGTGTGTGTGTGTGTGTGTGTGTGTGTGTGTATGTGTGTGTGTGTGTGTGTGTGTATGTGTGGTTTTGGAAGGTCTAAAAGGTGAAGGTCTGGTGGCCGAGATTATGTTTTAATAAATTTTTCATTTCTTCATAGTTTAAGGAACTAAGCAGAAAACTTTTAAAATAAAAAATTAACTAACTTATAAAATAGTATTGACGTCTTGTTTTTATAATATTGGCTAATTCTGAAGAAAATCATAATTATCCATCCATCCATCCATCAGCCTTTCATCGTCCACTGCTAGACATAGGCCTCCCCAAAATGGGGGTTTTACCATAATCGCCACGCTTGGCAGGCGGGTTGGCGATCGCAGTGGATGTTTTTAGTACACAGAGTAACGCTGCTGTCCGGACCCCGGTAATCCCTTAGTCGGCTTTTACGACTCCCATAGGAAGAGACGGAGAAAAGAAAATAAAAAAAAACGAAAAATCATAAAATAACAAATAAATAATAAGGATTTTGTTGCTTTAGTCACAAATGCATCAAATAATGATTAGTTACTATTCACTAACCTTTACCCGCGGCTTCGCCGCAGCCAAAAGTTTTTTTTGTTATATCTCCGGTTCCGGATATAGTAGCGGGATATAATGTTTACCAGCTTTTCAGTCTAATCAGCATTAGCTATCAAATAAAAAAAAATGCATCATAATCCCTGCAATAGTTTTTGCGTGATGCGTGAACAAACAAACAGAGGAACAAACAACAATTCTAAAAAAGAATATTTTGTGTTTGGACACGCCTATATAGCCTATTAAGTACAGTTTTTTTTTTTTATCAAATATCTTAATTGTACAGACACTGCTGGGTTACAGCTTTTTAATAGTAGGTATAGATAGATAAAAGAAATATAAATATATTACAATAGTTGCTTAGAATTTCGATAATGTCGATTTGTTAAAAATTAAATTTCAAAAACTAGTCTCTTGGTTTCATTTATATAACATGGTCACCCTTAATAGCAAATTCTTAAGGAGTATCGAAAAGTTATTTGTTTTTTAGATACCGAATATAAAGAATGTTGATCCATACATATTTATTTAGTAGACATTTATACTATTTTTAAATGTTAGTGTCTCTGGTTTTTGAATGATCTGAGGTAGCTTCAGTCAACTATTTATTAAGCTGAACTTCAGGATTGAGGAGCCAAATAAAATGCATTTATTTACTAAATTCTCTGAGTTTTAGTACTTTCTCCATATGCTACAAATTCGAACACACTCACTACTAAATGTTTTTTTGGTGTAGAATATATATTATATTATATTATATATTATAAATTAACCATTACTTCTATAAAAATTCACATTCCTATGTATAGATTGAGGAGCCACATTAAAAGTATTGTATATTCTTGAATATCAATAGTACTGGACTCAGATTTTTAGCAGGCACTATACAAAATTACTACTAAATGATAGAAAATTTTCAAAAATATTAGGTAAATACTTTCCGTGGCTCCTCAATTCAGATGTTTGGATTTTTACATTGGTATATCTTTGGATATATTTTACTACAAATTTCATGATTTGGCCATTTACTTTCCTACTAAATATGCCGATGATTTTCCTTTTAAAATCTGAATCCATAGGACCAGCCATATTGCTACCCAAATCCTAAATAACTACATATCGTTTTTTTTTCTTATACCACCCCCCTGCACCAAGGTACTACTAATCCTTGTATCGCGTTAAACATACAATTTCCCGGACACAACACAAAGTACACCTAGAATCGGAGAAACCATTTGTGGATTGCACAAAGCGTGTCCTGTGTGGGAATCGAACGCACAACACTGACAGGAGCCCGATATCTAAACCACTCCGCCATATGTGCAGTCTTCATTAGACTATAGGTATAGGTTTTTAAAATAGTCGTAAGTGCCGCATAATTTCTGTGGGTTACTTCTGGTAGGTACCATGTCCAACAGGAAGTTTGTGAACTTCCAATTTATTTGGGACTAAACAGAGGTGAAGTCAATAGCAAATTAAAAACAACTAGTTCGTTTCTTATAAATTTTATTAACATTCCACAAGTAATTTTGCTGTAGTATTCTGAACGGAGAACCCATGGAAGCCAACGCACATCAACGCCAAGAAGACTAAAAACGATACTATTATATGTATGTTTTCCTCCATTACGCAATACTCACATGGCCCGTTCGGATTCTGTAACAAATGTTTGTTTGAGATGCCTATTATAAAACTATTAGATATCTCTCTAGGGTCTTGATGATTGCCTTTGGAATACGTCCAAGTACGAAACTTGTACGTTCTCTTTTTGTTTCTTTTCGTTACCTCATTAAGCTTCGTTCATTTTTATTTAAAGTAGAACTGACGATTCGTTTGATAGTATTTGCAAGTATTTGATTGCATTATTGTCTATTGGCGTTAATGAACTCCATTATAAGATCTACCACCCACCAATCTCCTACCAAATTAATGTTGCGCAACCGTAAAAGTGTACTTTCAAATTGTACGACTGAACACACGCTTATGTAGACATGCAGCCACTATAGGTAGTATTGCAGCCACTATAGGTAGTATTGCAGCCAATTAGGTACTATTAGCGCTCCATAATTAGTATTTTGATCTGTAATATTTATCTACAACAGTGAGTGAAACTTTTTTTTTAGAGTTTAATGAAATTATCAATTACAGTACCTATTTTACAAATAAAAGATTACGTGTGGTAATTGGCTAGACCTGCAGAATCTCCTTCATGTATTACAAGAATCAGATTGAAGTGAAGGTCTTGTTTAATGCACATACCATATCACCCAGAATATCCGCAGCATGGGCCAGGAAGGACGCATCCAGGACCACACCCTCCGATTGAAGGACTACATTTTGTCGAGTATAAGCAGTATCCACCACTGTGAGGCCCTCCAACGAATCCTCCATAGTATACCGGCATTTTTTATTCACAAAAATATCCCAAATGCAATAAAATATCCCAAATGCAATTTTTATTAAAATTTCAACTAAAATTTGGCGACATAAAAGTAAAATGTTTGGATGCCAGCGCTTTGGCTTGACTCAAGAAAAACAAAAAAGGAAGTTGTTCTATTTTTAAATTATATTTGTTAAATATTTTTCTTTCAAGGATTTTATTCATGAAGTTCAAGCAGATCATAACTTAAAAATATAAATATCTATGGTTAGGCCCCTCGGTGACTAATAAAACAAACATTACTATAAATAATTATTATTTTATTCGTCGAAACGGCTAATTTCATAGTCTCGTCATATTATCCTTACGTCATATTTTGATGCTTTTAGTGTTGCTAGCGCTCTACGGTAACCGCTTACCGTCAGACGGGCCGTATGCTTGTTTGAATGGGCCGACTCGATCAGGGAAGTACCACCCTCTCACAGAAGATTGCACAGATGGTGGCACTGTCCTTTAAAGGAAAATATCATGAGGATGAGTGAGATATAGTCTTGGCGGACTGCTAAGCTGGACTATACCCTGAATCGCGTTCAATCTGAAAGGAGACTCGTGCCCAACAGTTTGACATTAATGGACTGTGAAAAAGAAATGATAAGCGCACTTCTGCAGACCTCGATCTATAGCACCTTCTGTCTTTTACTTTCTCAAAATAAGGTTTTATTACATAATAAAAGAAAGCCATCTGCATAAAAAGTATGCAGGAAAAAAAAAACATTCAAAATTGACAGTTGCATGTTCTATATATTTCTCAATCATTTGACCAATGTAACTTGTAGAAAAATATTAGAATCCAAAAAAATATTAAAAAGATTTATTTTGGAAAACACTCAAGATGCCTTACCAATATGGATGTTACCGGGACTTCAATATCGGGACCTTCGCGAGATGCCCTGGTGGATGTGACCCGCCGATGTGCAGGTCATGCATCCCTTGCGTGCAGGGATGTTGTTGCTGCCCTACTGGACCCTGCTGTAACTGCCATGGGAACTACACATAAGTTTAATGACAATCGTTTTTGTATACGAATAATAAATTCAGTTATTGTCTCATAAAATGCATTTTATTGAATTATATCACGGTAAGGCATATTTCGTATTTAAAAAAAACTGGTTGTCTGTAAAGTCTGTTTACAGACGATACCTAATTATTTTACGGGATACATTCATGTTTTCTGAGAGTCGCAAAGAATGCATCGGTCGCCATACATTTTTCGGAACGTGAGACTTTTTCGTGCGTGCTGCCGGCGTTCATCGATTTATAAGACGTTATCACGTCAACAAACGATGAAAATCCCAGCCGCCATTATGTGATCATATCACAAATTAGGTAGGTAAGTGGCTGGTTCCGGCATTTTTAGCGTCATCGGAGTATCAAGATAAACAATACTATAATACTTTCTGATATTTACGCGAATGTTACACATTTTGAAATAAAACTACGTTTACGGAATCTATCGCGTTTACTTGATTTTACTACTATCCCGACGTTTCGAATACTTATATCAACCTTGGACGTCTATCATCTAAGTCCACCCGTGATCATGAATGCTGTAAAGTATTCGAAACGTCGGGATAGGAGTAAAATCAAGTAAACGCGATAGATTCCGTAAACGTAGTTTTATTTCAAAACAATACTATGTTTACTTTGATGTATTTATATATTTTTTTAAGCATTTGACATTGTTAGCCATATAAATAAACACAAATTGCGAAAATGTATTTTTTTTTATTCCTTGTAGTGGCAGACGGGCCACGGCCTATCTGATTGTAAATGGTAACCGTCGCTCATGGACTCAACTATACCGAGAGTATTGTCAAGCCGCTGCTCACTATTTTTTTATTCCACAGATATGAAATTAAAGAATAAACGGCTATCTCTTGCTACAGCCAAAACACAACGATGTACTTCATGGCCGGTTACACTGGAGATGGTGGTACCAACCCGCTCGGGCCCGATCCAAGTGAATACTCCCACTTGGTACCCACCCCTACCACCAGTCATGCAATGGATGATAATTGCTTACTTCTCTTAGTCGCCTCATACGACACCACGAAAGAATAGGGTGGTGACACTTGTATTCTTAGTCCGTCACCACACGGACAAAAATAGTCACGAGCATGATCTGTATCTGCATCTTTTGCAATACCATCCCAGATGTTTTGACAAAATTATCATCTATCATCCAGTTATTTTCAATTTTCGCACTAAGTGTTCATTAGTATTATGTAGTTGAATATTATTCTTTCATTTCATATAGGTGAAATGAAATGGTGAGCAGCGGCTTGACAATACTCTGTGTATAGTCGAGTCCATGAGCTACGGCTACCATTTACCATCACATGGGCCGTGGCTAGTCTGCCACTACATGCAATAAAAAAAAATCAAATCATTTGTATAAATCTGTTTTTGACTGAACCCTGGGTGCTAAAGATGCTGGTATTAGCTAGTTTAATTTAATACATCTTAAACGTTTTGGTGTTAACCTCGCCGTTTTAATCATACGTGCTAACGAAAGCGGGTCGCTTGTCTTTTATAAATACATTTTAAACACCCCAACTAAAGTAAAAAAGACATATCAAAGATTGATCACCCACGTAGACACAAATAACCCAATTATTAGATAGAAATACGAAAATAACGCGGGCATTATATGGGGGACCCGTTCTTGGAAGACACCGGCCCCTTACACATTCTGTGAATAAGCTACATTTACCATATAATCTACACTTATAAAACCCGTTGTAACCTGACCTATGTCAACATTATCATGAATATACAGCACGGTCTTATTTTATGCTGGTTTCCTAGTTTTGATAATGAGTAGACTAAGGGAATTGTTAGGTCGAAAGCCGAGTAGACACGCAATTTACTAGAAAAGTGTGACACACTGTTAGTTCTGTAGTGTCTCATAATGACGTCTACTTTCCTCTGTTTGATAGCAGGTTATACGGCCATGTCATGTTGTTCCACGAATGCAAAATTCAAAGGAATTTTATAGTAACGGTTCAACATTATGACGCTTTTGCACGCCTCATAAGCGAACCGTTGTGGTGTGTACTACTCTCGTTTCACGCAGAACAACTGATTTTTCAAACTTAAAATGTCTCTATTTATCATAATTGCACTTGTAAAATAATAAACACACACATATCAAGAAAAAACACTATTTTTAACACATGATATTTTTGATGCTATTTTTATTATTTAATAGTTTAAAAAAGTTCTGTCTTGGACGTCCGTGTGTTGTAAGTATGTTCGGATAATGTATGTTAACACGATAACGACCGAAATACTTTACTAATCGAGTCTTTTTTTTCTTTTACGATTCAGTATCATTACGAATAGAGCCCTATCACTTTCACGGTCCGATTCGATGTGGTTTATTTGTTATTAAATAAACAATAAATAGTGAATATTTACGCTCGACTTGACACTAAAACCAGCGCTATACCTTATTTCGTGAGAACTACTTCTATAGACTATCCATCCATCCATCCATCAGCCTTTAAACGTCCACTGCTGGACATAGGCCTCCCCAAGAGAACGCCACAACGAGCGGTCCCGTCATGGGGGATAATTCCGTAATCACCACGCTTGGCGGACGGTTTGGCGATCGCATCATTCTATAGACCAATATAGTAATACTTCTTAAAATTTACGCTAGATGGCGTAAGACATGAGAACCTCATTAATAGGTATTTTTTGAAATTAGCGCTATCTATGTGATTTATTGAAAACTACTTAGTAAGACCAATACATTATTAGTTACTTATCCAGGACGGTATCCAGGAGATGCAGGTTCAAATCCTGCTCGTGACTGTTATTTTCGATTTCACATTTTTCACTTTGTGTTTAATGTATAGTGCTAAGCATGTCAAATGCTAAAAATATATATAAAAAAATATCTAAATATTTATAGGGTTTGCGTCATTATTAGGTGAAAATCTTAATTGGAAAATTAAGTTTACCTGGTCGGTATAATGTGTGAAAACACTTCCGACAGATGGCGCTGGCGTCACCCAAAGACCTTAAGTATGAATGTGTTATCGAAATTAGCAGTCAGGAGCAATTGTCACGATGGCTGAATTGGCAAAGCATCTGGACGGTATCCAGGAGATGCAGGTTCAAATCCTGCTCGTGACTGTTTTTTTCGCGTTCACATTTTTCACTTCGTGTTTAATGTATAGTGCTAAGCATGTCAAATGCTAAAAATATATCTAAAAAAAAATATCTAAATATTTATAGGGTTTGCGTCATAATTAGGTAAAAATCTTAATTGAAAAATTAAGTTTACCTGGTCGGTATAATGTATGAAAATACTTCCGACAGTTGGCGCAGACGTCACCCAAAGATGTTAAGTATGAATGTGTTATCGAAATTAGCAGTCAGGAGCGATTGTCACGATGGCTGAATTGGCAAAGCATTTGGACGGTATGCAGGAGATGCAGGTTCAAATCCTTCTCGTGACTGTTATTTACGATTTCACATTTTTCACTTTGTGTTTAAAAAAGAGTTATTTATAACTTGTCTGGCTGCCTGGCTGTTTGTCCCGGCTAATCGCCAAGACAGCTGCACGGATTTGGACAGAACTTTCACTGGTGTACAGACCTATATACCCATGTACTCATATATAATACATATTTACTCGTACAACTGCCTCTATGGTGCAACGGTAGTGTGAGCGACTGCTGATCATGAGGTCTCGGATTCGATCCCCGGATCGGGCAGTGTTATTGAGGTTTTTTGTAAAAAGAAAAATTCTCAGTAGCAGCTCGGATTTTGGAAATGTGCCCGGTAGACAGCAATAGGCTCGCCCCCTATTACGTGGGACTTAGGAGGTGAATCGTGGGTGTGTAATACACCTTTGCCTACACCTTCGGGGAGTACAGGCGTGATGCTATGATCTATGTTTAAAACTTCGCGCGCCCTTCTAAAACACTGCTTTTTACCAGTGTTATTTAGATTTGTATCTAATCTTTATCCACACTAATAATATAAAAGTGAAAATGAGTTTGTTTATTTGTTTGATTTATTATGTTTTTACATTAGAAAGGGATGCCGTACAATTCCAGGTATGGTAAACTGAGCATACCTGGCATTGTACGGCCTCCCTTTCTATTATTTTTACACACAACAATAACAATCCAATACTGTATTATGAAAACGTGCTCATTTGTAGCTAAGTGTTATAAATCTCTCAACTATACAAACAATCATTTTCAATTTGAATAATTGAAATGTTTAAATTTGATCTTATTGTTATGTTACTTTGTAACTTACTTATTGTTATAATTTAATTATAATTTGTAGAAATTTAACTAAGTTTGGTAGGTATACCATTGTTCGGCAAACAAAGAACATGAGCTCCAAGGTTAAAGGCAACGTTAGGTATATCTAAATATCTACAATCTAAAGTAACTCGTTTATACAAACAATATAATAATAGATTCAGTCCGCGCCTTCGTTAGAGTGTACTTCAAAATATAAGTACCTATGTCACTCTGTGGCACACTGACAATCTCTATGCAAAAATTGCTATTTCATAGGAACCCCTTTTATGTGATAAAAAGTAGCCCGTAAACCTAGTAAAGATGTCCTTCTGGGTTCTGGCACTTCTGGCCTACATCTATACTATTATAAAGCTGTAACAGAGCTGTGTCTGTACATTTAAGATACCTATTTGAGAAAAAAATACTGTATTAGGCTATATAGGCGTGTCTAAACACAAAACGTTTTTTTTTAGATTTTTTGTCTGTTTATCTATTTGTTTGTTCGCGCATCACGCAAAAACTACTGAACAGATTTTGATGTATCTTTTTTGTTTTATAGCTCTTGATTAAACTTAACAACTGGCATACATATTATCCGGCTACTATATCGGGAACCTGAGATATGAGCTAAAAACTAGCTCTTGGCTGCGGCGAAGCCGCGGGCAAAGGCTAGTACTATTATAAAGCTGAAACAGAGCTGTGTCACAACATTTAAGATTTTTGAGAAAAAATGACTGCATTAAACACAAAGTGAAAAATGTGAAATCGAAAATAACAGTCAAAAGCAATTTATTTTCGATTTCACATTTTTCACTTTGTGTTTAATGTATAGTGCTAAGCATGTCAAATGCTAAAAATATACCTATATAAAAATATCTAACTAAAAATTACTGTATTAGGCTATATAGGCGTGTTTAAATACAAAATGATAACATAGCATCACGCCTGTATTCCCTGAAGGGGTAGGCAGAGGTGTATTACACACTCACGACTCGCCAGCTATGTTTAAGTCCCACGTAATAGGGGGCGAGCCTATTGACGTCTACCGGGCACATTTCCAAACTCCGGGCTGCTACTGAGAATTTTTCTTTTTAGGAAAAAGCTCAGTAACTTTGCCTGACCCGGGGATCGAACCCGAGACCTCATGATTAGCAGTCGCATACACTACCGCTACACCACGGAGGACACAAAATGATATTTTTTTGATTTTTTGTCTGTGTATCTGTTTGTTTGCCGTGTGAGGCCGGCTTTAGAATTGTAATGGGAGTCGTAAGAGCCGACTGAGGGAATACCGGGGGAGTGGGCAGCAGCACTCCTTTCGAATATTAACAACATCCACTGCGATCGCCAACCCGCCTGCCAAGCGTGGCGATTACGGCACTATCCCCCGCTCCAGGGAAGCCTATGTCCAGCAGTAGACTTTAAAAAAGGCTGATGGATTATCTGTTTGTTCGTACGCGCATCACGCAAAAGCTCCTGAACGGATTTTGATGCAATTTTTTTATTTGGTAGACCTTGATTAGACTTAAAAGTGGTATATATTTTTTCCCGTTACTATATCGGGTTCGGGAACCTGAGATATAACCCAAAAACTAGCTTATGGCTGCAGCGAAGCCACGGGCAAAGGCTAGTAATAAAATAAAAGCAAAACATAGGTGTGGATCGTTCTCGATCGATGATCACTGACCTAATAAAGATCGATTCTGAAAAATGGATCCATCTCCGAATAAATTCCTGGAACATATTATAGACGAGAGCAACAATGTATATCGTTAATGCGTCCTATATACTTTATATTTACGACCTTTGTTAATGTACGAACCAATTCATTATTTTACGGGTTCCATGTAAATATATAAACTGTGTAATGAAAGTTGAATACACGCGAAATACATTAAAAAAGTAAAGTGATTAACTATTTCTCTATCGTGAGTACATCGCCCGGTATTTCCGGCTTGATGTCGCCGGAAGAAATGACCGTACTTCCGGTCTCATACTGCCCTGCTTAATATCTTAAAATGGTGTCAACATTAAGATGTTAAACTGACGATAATCACTTCTTAAATATTTATTACTATATTCCCGCGTCTCCGGCCGTGAACTTCAGTATATAAATACATCACAGGTTCACTAATTATCTCTGAGCAAAAAATACTATCCTACAGGAACTATGAATTTATCCAGGATAAAAAGTAGCATATTCCAGGGTCATACGTGGATACCGCACGGTGTCGACGGAGGCGGCCTGCGCGTTGGCCGGAATCCCCCCGTGGGACTTGGAGGCGGAGGTCTTTGCCGAGGTATATCGGCGGGCGTCGCAAGAGCGGGAGGGGGGCGGACGCCCCCTACCCAGGGAGGTGGCCAGGTGGCAGGGCGACGCACGCCGAACTGCCATGGCCAGATGGAGGGCACGGTTGGAGGCGCCTTGGGCTGGTCTTTGGACCGTAGGGGCGCACCAGCCGGTGCTGGAGGAGTGGGCGGGGCGACGGCACGGAGTCCTTACCTTCCGACTGTTGCAGGTGCTGTCGGGGCACGGTTGCTTCGGCAGATATCTGCACATAGTTGCAAGGAGGGAAGCGACTCCAGGCTGTCACCACTGCGGCTGTGACGAGAACACGGCGTGGCACACGCTCGAGTCGTGCCCGGCTTGGACCGAGCAGCGCCGTGAACTCGTCGCGGAAATAGGGGAGGACCTCTCGCTGCCGAGCGTCGTCAGAGCGATGCTTTCGCGGAAGCAAGCGGCGGAGAGGGCTAGGGAGGAGGATTCTTCCGCTGACCCAAACCGCCGCCAGCGACCGGGGCGGCGCAGGTGCAGATACTTGCGCCTCTTGCCGCCCTAGCTGAGGCTGCGGGTGGATGGACCGCCATCCGCAAGGCCTCCCGCGAAGGTGCGACGCTCCGTGTGCGGATGCGTCGCTCCGTGTGCGGATGCGTCGCTCAGTAGAGGGTACCCGAAAGGGTAAGCCGCCGGCGGACCACCGAAGGAATGTGACATAGTTCCAGTGGCCCGCCAATAAAGGCGGAGCGACGGCACACGGCGGGTTTCTTTAGTGGGTGAAGGCCCCACACTACCCTGTTCGTTGCCCCGAACGACGGAGTGTGCGGTCAGGAACATTTTTTCCCGCCTCAACAAAAAAAAAAGGACAACTCGTAAGAATCCAACCGACTCATTATTCAGAGGTCTATGAGTGGAATGTCATCGTTGTTATTGATTTAAAATATTTATAGGAATTTTCTCAAATTTTTTTAGATTTTTTTTTGCTTATAGGCAGACTAGCCACGGCCCACCTGGTCGCTCATGCACTCAACTATACCGGGAGTATTGTCAAGCCACTGCTCACCATTTCATTTCACAGATATGAAAAATAAAAGAATAAACGGCTATCTCCTGCTACAAACAAAACACACTGACGTGCTACATGGTCGATCACGCGGGAGATGGTGGTACCAACCCGCTCGGGCCCGTTAGCAAGTGAGTACTCTCAATACCCAGCCCTACCACCAGTAATGTAATGAGTCGAATCGCTTACTTCCCTTACCCGTTGTCCTTGGTGAGCTTCGCGACGCGATGCGACGTATTGCGGTTAAAGTATTAACCGCTTTGCGTAGCATTCATATTAGGCGACAACGTAGGCCACACGTGACGCGTTTGTCGTTCACCTAGGACAACGGGTCAGTCGCCTCCAAGTCGCCTCGTACGAGACCCGTGGGAAAGAATAGAGTGGTAACGATTGTATTTTTAGTCCAGACACCACACGTATAAATTTATATTTTCCTTCAAAATGGATAAACAAAGGAAACAGGTAGACAGACTCAGTTTGGGAGAAAAGATATAACGACAAATTTTTAACTACATTTGTTTAATATCAAAACTTTACAAGGAATTCCAAAAAATTTTACGGACAACAGCCTGATCGGAAACGCCAGCTGTATGTTCCAAACGGCCGACCGCAGGGACCTCGGCAAACTCCCCCACAAGGTCCACAAAACGGAGCCGGGTACGCCAGCCCTGCCACCTGGCAATTGCAAGGAACACCGGAGCAGCAAGGTGCGCTACCGTAGTAACCACCGCAACAACCACCGCAACACATTTTGTTTACAAACTTAATTCGTTTTTAGATTTTTGTGTAGCTTTTGCCTTTTTTTGTAATTAAAATTTTTATTTTCACAAATAAATTTACTTACTCTATGGTTTTTGATATTTGTGAAGAGCTTAAGCGCCTCTATCAGTATATTATCTATGCCTCTATCAGCCAGTATCAGAAAAGTTTTTAATGATCCTTCTTTATTATTTCTATTTTTTAATTACAATGTCCCGCGCTATGTCGTAAATACTTAGGCACTACGATAGTAGGTACGTAGGCTAGCTGTAAGTCCTTGTAATAAACAAATATTATAAAGAGGGCCGTGTGGGGCCGGCTTTAGAATTGTCCCACCCCTCTCCAGCCATGGGAGTCGTAAGAGCCGACTGAGAGAATATCAGGGGAGTGGGCAGCAGCACTCCCTCGAGTATTAATAACATCCACTGCGATCGCCAACCCGCCTGCCAAGCGTGGCGATTACAGCACTACACACCCCCATATGAGCGAAACACATGTTGTGGGGAGGCCTATGTACAGCAGTGGACTTCGAAAGGCTGATGGATGGATGGATGGATAAAAAGTTACAACAATAACTTATAGGTTAGTAAAATACGCAAAGCAACTATTTGTGTAGGTGTCGCCTAAATGTCTTTTCAGTTCAGAATCGAACCCGCAAGATTTCGGCATCTACGCCATATCATCATCTCCCTAGGCCTCATCAGTAACTTTCTATTTTGGGATTGGTTTCTCATCCGTTTGGTTTTTGATGATACATAGTATTTACACGGAGCGACTGCCTATCTGACCTCCACAACCCAACTGAAGCATGGAGGAGTTCTGTATCCACAAATCCATCCATCCATCCATCCACCAGCCTTTCAACGTCCACTGCTGGACATAGGCCTCCCCAAAAGAACGCCACAACGAGCGGTCCCGTCATGGGGGATAATGCCGTAATCGCCACGCTTGGCAGGCGGGTTGGCGATCGCAGTGGATGTTGTTAATAATCGAGAGAGTGCTGCTGCCCACTCCCCCGGTATTCCCTCAGTCGGCTCTTACGACTCCCGTGGGTAGAGACGGGTGGGACAATTTTAAAGCCGGCCCCACACGGCGCATCCACAAATAGGAGTCACATTTTGGTCACCCATCTGATTGCCAGCCGAGTGCAAATTGCTTAACCTTGCCGATCGTTCGAACTGCAAATGCACAACTAGGCTACGCTTTTGCAATTCATCGTCTGTTTTGATTATGGCAAGCAGCATAAATTAAGTTTAGTAAAATTTATTCGTTAAACAAGTGAGTGAGTCATATAAAATTAGTCCTAGTCAAGTCATACCTCAGTAAAGGGGTGGCGACTTTACTGGATGCTTCTATGGAGTTTTGGAGGCAAGATGAAAAAACACGTTACACCGCAATATATAATTGGCCGCCACTTATGCACATAAAAAAAGAATTAATAATGGTGGCATTAACCATTTTTACATATAAATACGTACTTGAAATAACACAAGTTTTGGAAACTAATCTAGAGCGACGACATGATTCTTTCATGTTTCCGCCAAAACTCAGCACTCAATAATAGCGTTCCAGTTTCTCTAGAGATATAATAGATAGACCATCGACCTCCACACAATTTTTTTTCTCTATAGGCCTTATTATTCTGTTGATTAAAAAAATTAAGCATAGATAAATTATCATATCAATCATACAACAGGACTGTGCGCTTTGTATTTTCGTGTATACAAAAATACACTTTATTCTCAATAGAGAAGGTTTATATTTCAAATGAAAACATCAGCGAGCCAGGTGAGACCGTTAGTATGGAGCTAAGGTACTGAGTGACGGTGTCCCTTTCCTTTGACACACGAATTCTTAGGCTTAGCACACACTGCGAATTTTATTGACGCGATTTGTCCACAAAATGTTGTGACATAATGGAAATTGTATGACGCTGAAGAGATTTCGCAGTACGTTCTAAGCCTTACTATAGAACAATTAGGGTGACAATAAATGAGTTTTTTTGGTATAACAGCAGTGCGCATTCCAGTTCTATACATGTTACTTCCATAATAAATAACTATAACTATACTTGGAATCTTAGTTAAATAACCTTTAGATGTAGCCATCGCGTGGCCACTCATGAGACAGCAATATTACACTTCAGTGTGGCTATTACGCTACGGCTACTGTTTTTCGCCCTAAATCTATTATACTCTTAACTAATAACAATCTTAACCTAATCTAAGCAGCAGGGAGGAGTTGCTGAGAAGCAACCCCCATCTCATATACCCTTCTTGCAGCAACTGAAGCGGGTTCTGTCAGAATGGATTGGAAAATACCCACATTGCTTCTAATCAGCCCAAATTTTCTCAGCAACGCTTCCCTATGACTCCGTTTCCTATCACACTCCACTAACAAATGATGCACGTCCTCCACCACATCACATATCTCACATTTGTGTGAGGTGCATTTTTTTAACAGAAATGCATACTTTGCCGATGGATAGTGACCGGAACGGAGTCTGAAAGCAATTTTTAAATATTGCCTGTTAATTATGACATCTCCGGCCAGGGGCTACGAAAGATTGAGCACTGTATGGTTTAATATCAAATACCCTTTTCTCTTGATCTTAAATCAAAATACTCCTGCCAAGAAAGGAAATGCTCCTGCCACGTGATTAAAAAAAACAATGTAAATAAAATAACACGATTAAAAAATATATATTTATATGTTTTATATTAAAACGTTTTACATTACATTAAAACGTCATTGGACGTCTACCAGATGAAAAACATCTAAATTATTTTGTAGAAATGAAATGATCATAACTTAACAAAGTAATCCTCAAGACGAATCAAATGAGTATAAACTCGATAGGGTTGCGTTGTTTCATTACAGAGTTACTGTGGCCACCTTCCAGCTTCATCATCAGACCTTGGATAGCATCTAGAGACAAAGTACTCATCAAGACGAATCATACGAGCCCAAACTTAATGATGTTATGTCATTTCGTAACGGAGTTCCTATGGTCACCTTCTAGCTCCATCACCAGACTCTGGATACCATCTAAAGACAAAGTACTCGTCAAGACGAATCAAACAATTCCAAACTCGATGGGGTTGTGTCGTTTCATTACAGAGTTACTGTGGCCACCTTCCAGCTCCATCATCAGACCCTGGATATCATCTAGGACTGGAGTATTAGTCAAGGAATTTCACACGAGCCCTAACTCGATGGATTTGTGCCATTTAATTACAGAGTTTCACATGGCCACCTTCCAGCTCCATCATCAGACCCTGGATATCATCTGAAGACAAAGTACTCATCAAGATGAATCAAACGAGTCCAAACTCGATGGGGTTGCGCCGTTTCATTATAGAGTTCCTATGTCCACCTACCAGCTCCATCATCAGATCAGCTCCATGTCATCATAATATTGCATTTTCACGTTATATACATATGCGTGTAAAATTACAGCTCAATCGAAAACCGGAAAGTGTGTCAAATCTAGATGAAAGCTAGATTTATAGACATACTACTCTCTCAAGAAAGTACCGGGAAAAGATCAATAATACACAACATTTTTGTTATTCATCCAAATTTATTTTATCACCTTCAAAGTATGTTCCTTGAAAAACGATAGATTTACGCCAACGAATAATCAAATCATCAAAACATTTTTTAAACGCTGTTTCCGGAATTGAGTTCCGTTCTCGCCGCGAATTCTCCTTTATGTCTTCTACCGATTGAAAACGGGTGCCACGAAGTGGTAATTTGAGTTTAGGAAAAAGAAAGAAGTCGGCTGGAGCCGTATCTGGTGAATATGGTGGTTGCTCGATGGTATTTGTTGTGTTTGGACAAAAATCCATTCACAATGATGGCTCAAATAATATTCTTTATGTACCGTTTGACCTTCTGGCAAGAATTCCGAGTGCACAACACCGCGATGGTCAAAGAAAACAGTCAACATGACTTTGACTTTTGATCGACTTTGGCGTGGTTTATTCGGTTTCGGTTCAGTTGGAAGTCGCCATTCCGAAGCTTGTTGACTAGTTTGTATGTCAAACTTGTAAACCCACGTCTCATCACTAGTAACAATGCGTTTCATGAATTTTGGGTCAGAATTGACTCGTTGCATGTCCTCAGCGACTTTCGTGCGATTGAGTTTTTGGGAGAAAATTCAGGTCTTTTGGGACTAGCCGAGCGGAAACATGTTTCATACCCAAGTGATTATTTTAAATGGTACGACACAGAAAGTTCGGCGGCTATCTCTCTCAAAGTTGAATGAGGATTTTCAGTCACTATTTCCTTCACTTTTGCAATGTTAACTTCAGTTGCAGACGTTGATGGCCTACCAAAGCGAGACAAATCTTCCATCACATCTCGACCGCTTTCAAACGCTTTGTACCACTCATAAGCACGTTTTTTTGATAAAGTCGATTCACCGTAAGCCTTCTGTAACATTTTCAGTGACTCCGAACACGAAATTCCATTGGCGATGCAAAATTTAAGACAAACTCTTTGTTCGATGTTTTTGTCCATTATGAAATTCGCAATACACACTAGATATGATATTACTAAAAACAGCACTGTATTTAATATAAATAACAGATGCAACTCAAACTCCGCGTCAAAATGGATAACAGTTCTGCCAATCTAACAACAACAATAAAAAACAAAAATTTGAATTTGGAACCATAAAAAAATCATCTATTCCCGGTACTTTCTTGACAGAGTAGTATATTTGAACGGGACAAGTAAAATAAAAGATTTTCGATTTTACCCTCCCTCCGCACTAGACGTTTCACATTAAAAATAAGTCAGAAATAAAAGCACAACCGAAAAGAAGAATCACATGAAATTATTCTTGTAAAGTTATTCCCTGATTCCTATCTTAACTTGCGCATATACAAATACAATCAACACAATGTATTTCGTGAAGAATTGAAACGTTCACCTCATATCTGAGCATACAACCTCGTGTATTATAATAAGGTACGAAGGATAAATGAGCCATCAGTTGGTATCATGATAAACACCTCAATTCGTATATATTGAGTAACTCATACAAACTCCTCAATATATATTTTTCCTGCCCTTCGCTATCTAAATAGTGGGACGCTACAGAACATGACTGAGCGGCCAACCAACGCGATCAGAGGTATACACTTTCATAACACAAAACATTACCGTGAAACATAGATTTATTTTGAAATTATTCTCGCACAATTTTATTTTCGCAAGTGCGTGCAGCTTCATACAATTTACATTAATGTCATAGAATTTTGTAGATAAATCGCGTCTATAAAATTTGCAGTGTGTGCTAAGCCTAAGAATTCGTGTGTCAAAGTAAAAGGGATACCGTCACTCCGTACCATAGATTTAGGATATACTCCATAGATGGGCAATGTCAACTACCGAATGAGACCAAAAAACAATTATGTATGCGTGTGTGTGTTGTCAATGTGTGCATTGAAAGTGCTGCGCATGAAGTTATGATTGTTATCGATATCGATAAGAGTGTACGATACTAAAAAATACTTTTGAAAAGGGAGAGTAACATAGAAAGCGAATAATATACCCTGTGTATTTCCGTCAGTCTCACTGGTGAGACGATCGGCATTTTTTTTTTTACCCGTTCATTTAATTAATCTTGTTGGTGAGAGGAAATGGATAATTTTATTTCAAGTCAACAATTTCAGATTTTGCTTCTAGCAACCTTCTACAATTTCCTGCTACCCTGGTACTTGAATACGTAAGTCATAAATATTTAAAAGAAAGATGATTATTGATCGACTTCCGTGCACGAGGTCGTGGGTTCGTTTCCCACTCAGGACAATTATTTGTGTGATGAACATAGATATTTGTACTGCGTCTGGTTGTTAATATTTATTTATTTAGATACATTTATTGTAGGTAAGTAGGTACATTAGATAATCAGTAACTTGCAAGACCAGTATAGTATAAACACAGACATCGAAGGAAATTGCATAAGTTACATAAAGTAACAATATTTTCCCATTTGTATCACTAAAATGTTAGTGAAACGATTGGGAATTTAAAATTAATATATTCCTAAATTCTGAATTGTCTCACCAGTGGGACGAGCGAAAATACACGAAAGTGCCACTGTAACCAGAAATTTGTGGAAGAGGCCATGTTGGGGCTCTTTAAAGCAGTATATTAAAATAAAAGGATTATTAAGTTCAATTGCGTGTATTGCGACTGTACAGAACGTAGCCGACAAGAAAAGTGCGAAACTTTTGAACTAAATTTAAGTACATTGTACCGTAGCAGCCGAAGTTGACGAATATGAACTTGTTGCGGTTAATATAACTGTAGGCGCCTCAACAGGCTAGAAAATATAAAACACAGATTTAATAAAATATTTATTAATCATATAAGTATATAAAATATCGAAATAACAAAATAAACGTCGCGGGACGTCTACCAGATGTGAAAACATCCAAATTATTTTGTAGAAATAATGAGTAGATAAAATGATCATAACTTTTTCATTTATGACATGTAAAATAACAGAATTGGACATAAATCATCATATTCAAGGCGGATATCATCTAGGACTAAAGTACTTGTCAAAACGAATGATGTTTCACATCAATAATAGGTAGTAATTTAGATACCCTTAAAAATATAATCATATAGTTATAAAATTGTCAAATGCTATCTTTATTTACATTTCGCAATTTGTGCTCAATTTCTCCTTTCACCAAAATCGATTCAGCAATTTAGTTATGAAACCGTAATCATACTTGTAATTGTATTATGTATGTTAATAATAGTTAATATTGTTGTTATCCGACCATCAAAGTCGATATCAACAAATAAATCAAGGCCTTTCGCATCACTAAAAATGAGGTCATAAATCTCCTCATATTTCCGTATTTGTAATTTCTCAAATATGACTGTTTCGTGTACCCCAAATCATTGTAATAATATAATAAACAATTTTCTCATAATATTTTCTCCAAATCTGATACATTTGCGTAACCGTTATTTTGAATTGAAGATAATAAACAAATAGTAAACTTACTGGTGAAATGAGTAATCCTGTGGATTATCATTCTTTGAAGAATTACAACCTGGTACTGCACAAGTAACCATCGTTACAACGTTATTATAATACTGGTAAAGACTTTAATTACAATAAATAATCGCCAAATCATGCACGCGTAAACTTGATAAGGCCGCTACAGGCCGGTAACAAATAAATGTAGGTCTCGTTGACAGCATCACTCTCTCTCTCGTTCTAACACATCATTAGCTTCGGTGGGTCTCTTTTACTCTTATAGCCTATCTATGGAGTATATCCTAAATCTATGCTCCGTACTAACGGTCTCATCTGGCTCGCTGATCTTTTCATTTGAAATATAAACCTTCTTTATTGATTAAACACAAAGTGAAAAATGTGAAATCGAAAATAACAGTCAGGAGCAGGATTTGAACCTGCATCTTCCGGATACCGTCCAGATGCTTTTACCAATTCAGCCATCCTGACAATTGCTCCTGACTGCTAATTTCGATAACACATCATACTTAACGTCTTTGGGTGACGCCTGCACCATCTGTCGGAAGTAAAATATTAATTGTAAAATTAAGTTTACCTGGTCGGTATAATGTATGAAAATACTTCCGACAGATGGTGCAGGCGTCACCCAAAGACGTTAAGTATGATGTGCTATCGAAATTAGCAGTCAGGAGCAATTGTCAGGATGGCTGAATTGGTAAAAGCATCTGGACGGTATCCAGAAGATGCAGGTTCAAATCCTGCTCCTGACTGTTATTTTCGATTTCACATTTTTCACTTTGTGTTTAATGTATAGTGCTAAGCATGTCAAAAGCTAAAAATATATATAAAAATATCTAAATATTTAAAGGGTTTGCGTCATTATTAGGTAAAATCTTAATTGTAAAATTAAGTTTACCTGGTCGGTATAATGTATGAAAATACTTCCGACAGATGGTGCAGGCGTCACCCAAAGACGTTAAGTATGATGTGTTATCGAAATTAGCAGTCAGGAGCAATTGTCAGGATGGCTGAATTGGTAAAAGCATCTGGACGGTATCCAGAAGATGCAGGTTCAAATCCTGCTCCTGACTGTTATTTTCGATTTCACATATTTCACTTTGTGTTTAATGTATAGTGCTAAGCATGTCAAATGCTAAAAATATATATAAAAATATCTAAATATTTAAAGGGTTTGCGTCATTATTAGGTAAAATCTTAATTGTAAAATTAAGTTTACCTGGTCGGTATAATGTATGAAAATACTTCCGACAGATGGTGCAGGCGTCACCCAAAGACGTTAAGTATGATGTGTTATCGAAATTAGCAGTCAGGAGCAATTGTCAGGATGGCTGAATTGGTAAAAGCATCTGGACGGTATCCAGAAGATGCAGGTTCAAATCCTGCTCCTGACTGTTATTTTCGATTTCACATTTTTCACTTTGTGTTTGATGTATAGTGCTAAGCATGTCAAATGCTAAAAATATATATAAAAATATCTAAATATTTAAAGGGTTTTCGTCATTATTAGGTAAAATCTTAATTGTAAAATTAAGTTTACCTGGTCGGTATAATGTATGAAAATACTTCCGACAGATGGTGCAGGCGTCACCCAAAGACGTTAAGTATGATGTGTTATCGAAATTAGCAGTCAGGAGCAATTGTCAGGATGGCTGAATTGGTAAAAGCATCTGGACGGTATCCAGAAGATGCAGGTTCAAATCCTGCTCCTGACTGTTATTTTCGATTTCACATTTTTCACTTTGTGTTTAATGTATAGTGCTAAGCATGTCAAATGCTAAAAATATATATAAAAATACCTTCTTTATTGAGCATAAAGTGTATTTTTGTATACACAGAAATACAAAGCGCAAAGTCCTGTTGTACCCTCTGAAATTAAGTATACATTTTCTGGTTCTTTAGTACATACTCTTTGTTTCTGGTTATACGTACTACTCTTTGGTATACATCATTTTCAATTTTTCTAAGTTTTCAAGCGTCATTTTTAGCAGATATTTGGAAGATATTTTAGAAGTATTTAGAGATGACTATGTAGATTCACAATTTTCAAATCCTCATCTAATATTAGTAAAGGATATTTCTTTTATATAATTAAATTTATTGTACCTATTCCAAATGAATGTAAAAAACGAAGAAATCTGATAATGTCTCGTTTAATTCTCCAATGCTACTGCTTGCCAAACATAGCCATGAAAACAATCACTGGCTTTCACTTACGGACATTTTACGGAAGCTGGATGGACTGGACTAGATTTCAAGGACTGTTGGCACTGAACCAGAAAGCAGCATTGAGAGATCCTGCAGTAGCAGCTGTCACTGCTACATCAGCGGCTCTACCAGCCACTTGTATCAATCGTGCTAGTGAGCTACTGTTTACCAAATTACGTCATTATTCACAATCTCGAAAGACGAAATAAATAATATGCTTTTTTCACATTTTGAAATAAAACTACGTTTACGGAATCTATCGCGTTTACTTGTTTTTTATGCTATCCCGACGTTTCGAATACTTTACAGCATTCATGATCACGGGTGGACTTAGATGGTAGATGTCCAAAGCTGATACTGATGCTTTTTTCAATTAAACTATTGTATTATTTTTTCTTGCGACTCGTTATCCACCAGCTTGCTTAATGATTGTAAATGGACGTCTTTCATGGTCTGTCTCAGGGGCATACTAAAGCTCCGCTATAGTAAAGATGTATCATAACGCTGAATAGTGAGAATGCAATCAACGTTTTCTCCTTACAGACTGAAAGACTCTGAGGTGGTGGTATCTACTCTTTTGGGTCCAACACCTCGAGGGTTGTAAAACACGTCCATGTTTTGTTTTGTTTGTGTGTAACTTAATCCCAAGTGGTACATAGGTGTGAGGTTATTGCTATAAATCTTAATTGTACTAAGGAGGAAGACACTGCGGTGCTCTCTTGCGGTGTCGACGCGGGGTACGATGCACCGACAGGCAACCGAGCTCGCTACGGTCGGGGTCACACGAGTCGTGGAAAGTATCCGGCTTGAGGTGGCTCTAGACAAAACTGAGGCTCTTTGTTTTCATGGGCCTTTTCGTAGGCCCCCATGAGGGTTGGCCTGAGGGACGCCCTACATCGTTCTAGCAAAAGCAGGCCCGAGACAGCGCGGCGGCGCGCCCGTGTTCCGCGCGCATCTCTTAAAGGAGGGAGGGCTTGGTCCTCCAAGACAGGCGGGCCGCCTAGTAATGGAGCAAGGCGGCCAAGACCTGCCCGGGGGAACGAGGAATACGATGAGTGTGACCCTCCTCCCTAGGCGACAGGTAGCCTGAAGGAACACTGTCAGGTTATAGTCGGTATAAGGCGTAACATTAGACTAGGCATCTCCATAGGCCAATCGCCCCGTCCGGAGGCCGGCATAATCTCCCCGTCTGTTTCCCGTTTTTTTATTGCTAATGATGGCAGACGATCCACGGCCCACCTGATGGTAAGTGGTAACCACCCCTCATGGATTAAACTATACCGAGAGTTTTGTCAAGTCGCTGCGCACCATATCATTTCTCAGATATGAAATGAAAGAATAAACGGTTACAACCAAAACACACTGATGTGCTTCATGACCGGCCACACAGGAGACGGTGGTACCGAGCCTTTCGGGCCTGATAGCAAGTGAGTACTCTCATTTAGTACCCAGCTCTACCACCAGTAATGCAATGGGTGATAATTGCTTACTTCCCTGAGTCACCTTTACGACACCCGCGGGAAAGGATGGGGTGGTGACACTTGTATTCTTAGTCCGTCACCACAAGGACGTAATTCAGTAAAAACAGCACAAAATCTATTCACAATTCCTGAAAAATGCCGCCCCATTACTACTACCTTCCATGTGTAGTTGATTGAAGACTACTAGCATATTATAACCTTATTAGTGTGTTGCTCCAAATATAATTTGTAGTCCTCTGTAAATTTGCCGCCCTGAGCTGAGAGGATAGTTCCTCTACTCCCTGTAGTGTTCCAGGAGTGGCAATCATTATATACATACATACATAGCATCACGCCTGTATTCCCTAAAGAGGTAGGCAGAGGTGTATTTCACACCCACGGTTCACTAGCTATGTTTAACTCCCACGTAATAGGGGGCGAGCCTATTGCCGTCTACCGGGCACATTTCCAAACTCCGGGCTGCTGCTGAGAATTTTTCTTTTTGCGAAAAAGCTCAATAACACTGCCCGACCCGGGGATCGAACCCGAGACCTCATGATCAGCAGTCACTCACACTACCGCTGCACCACAGAGGCAGTGAATCATTATATACTAGCTGTTACCCGCGACACGGTCCGCGTTTCATAAAAATAAATAAAGCAACCCTTGTAATGACAAACGACTTTTTTATCTTTCATATTTTTTTTTATAAAAATGAATGTACATGTTGACATACAGACAAACATTCATTATAAAGATGAAAACCATTATGAAGTAAAACTACTTTTACGACGAATCTATCGATGGTCCCGACCACTGCACGGCTAACATCTTAGTCCACCCGTGACTGAATATTGGTTGTGATACCTAGTAGAGAATCAAGTAAATGTGATGGATTCTGTAATAGTAGTTTTATTTCACTGTGATAATTACCCACAGTATCTATTTTTCTGGCAATTAAAAAGTAGCCTATTGACCTCTTCTGGGTTTTGGACTGTATGTATGCTAGTTGAGTAGTTATAACATGAAAGCGTAACGAACAAACAAACGGATTTTCTTCACATTTGTAATATTAATAAGGATGTGTATCTAATATTCGCGAAGATATCAGAAAGTATTATTATAGAAACCGTAAGATATTTGATGTTTATTATTCAATAACCATGTAAAACCTGCTTGCAATATTATAGGTCTATGATATTCTTTTTCTGAGACACCCATTCGAAACAAGAACATAAATAAATTCCATAGATAATATACAAAATAAATTCAATCGCAACTCAAAATTGGTTGGTTCAGCAGCGGAAATAATTGTTGACTTTTTTTATAAAAATACGTATGTACTAATTTACTTGTCATTTTTCCCAGTATAGTTATTTATCTATGAATAATCTATGTGGGCATTGATATATGAACAGTATATCGTAACAATAGTTTAACATGATATCCAAATAATCCTCATGTATTCCAGATAAAATATCACAATGACTGTTCGAAATTGCTGCCTCGGATGTCAGGGCCCAATGGCAGGTCCATGTGGAGGATGTAGCAACAGGACGGACTGTGGCACTGGGCCTTGCTGCGTGCACTGCATCGGCCGGTGCTGTACTCCTTGCAGCGGTGGAATTGGTTGCCTACATGGGTTAGTTTACTGATACAAATACACTGGACAGCTCCTCCATAAATCTGTTCTATGGGGCACATTACTCTTAACACACGACATTCTTACCTGATGGTAGTGATACCCTCTGCTCATGGACTACTATTACGAGAACTATCAATCTGCTGCTCACCGTTTCATATCATGGATGTTAACTTTTTTTTTTGATAGGTTAAGTATAATGATGATAATTGGTAACCGTCGCTCATGGACTCAACTATACCGAAAATATTGTCTAGCCGCTGCGCAGCATTTCACTTCTCAGATATGAAATGAAAGAATAAACGGCTATCTTCTGTTACAGCCAAAAATCATGACCGGTCACACAGGAGATGGTGGTACCGACCCGTTCGGGCCTGATAATAAGTGAGTACTCTCACTTGGTACCCAGCCCTACCACCAGTAATGCAATGGGTTATAATTGCTTACTTCTCTTAGTTGCCTTGTATGACGCCCGCGGGAAAGGATGGGGTGGTGACACTAGTATTCTTAGTCCGTCACCACAGGTACAGGATGAAACTGAAATAATGAACGGCTATCTCCCGCTACAAACAATACATAGAAATGCTTCAGGGGTCGATAACATGGGCGACGATGATACCAACCTACTATACCAATAACAAGCGAGTTGTTTTTTTGACATGGGTGGCAAACAAGCAAACGGCCCACTGATGGTAAGCGGTTACCGTAGCCTATAGACGCTAGCTACACCAGAGACATTACTCGCGCGTAGCCATCAACTTAAAAATTTTGTGGAGATGAGGTAAATAATAATTTTGTCCGTGTGGTGACGGACTAAGAATACAAGTGTCACCATCCCATTCTTTCCCACGGGTGTCGTATGTGGCGACTAAGGGAAGTAAGCAATTATCATCCATTGCATGACTGGTGGTTTCTGGCTTCAATCCCCGGGTCGGGCAATGTGTTGAGCTTTTTCCTAAAAAGAAAAATTCTCAGTAGCAGCAGTGTTTGGAAATGTGCCCGGTAGACGTCAATAGGCTCGCCCCCTATTACGTGGGACCCAAACATAGCTGGCGAGTCGTGGGTGTGTAAATACACCTCTGCCTACCCCTTCAGGGAATACAGGCGTGATGCTATGTTTTTTTTATGCTATGTGGTAGGGCTGGGTACCAAGTGGGAGTACCTACAAACTTGATATCGGGCCCGAGCGGGTTGGTACCACCATCTCCCGTGTGACCGGCCATGAAGCACATCGTTGCGTTTTGGCTGTAGCGGGAGATAGCCGTTTATTCTTTCATTTCATATTGATGAAATGAATTGGTGAGCAGCGGCTTGGCAAAACTCTCGGTATAGGAGTAGTTAAGTGCATGAGCGACGGATACCATTTACCATCAGATGGGCCGTGGCTCGTCTGCCACAACAGGCAATAAAAAAAATTTAAAAAAAATTGAACAAAGTTTTGCCAAAATGTACCAACGGTGAAATTGTGATTTCAAGTTTTCTTTTTTCAGAGAGGGAGTTTGGTACTACTCCCACTGATACCCAAGCCTACCACTAGTTAATGCAATGTATGGTCTATCTGTAATGGGTGACCACCAGCTGTAGAGTAATAAATCCGAGTTCACAGAATATTTTTACTTGCTTTAGTTATACTAATTGCCAACTAATTCTCGTTTTCCAACGTCTTTGTCGGTAATTGCTTGTATAGTGATTGTTATTTCCAGAGCCCGGTGTGGTGTAGCAGGTTCGTACTTTAGCTGTGGTCACGCGTGCATCGGTGGCTGCACCAGTGGTCTGTGCGCGTCGTGCTGTGGCCCAGCTTGCGGTTAAGAAATAAATAGCATCATGGCCTGCTGTCATAATAAACGTGTTGTGTGATTATTTTGGTATTTTAAATTAAGATTAACAACATTAGGTTCCTTCTCAACCATCTTGTAGATGTATTTTTATACAAGGTGATAAATATAAGCAATTAGCCTACGTGATCTGATGGTAAGCCGTTACTAGAATTACCAAGGGCATTACTTGCCCGTTGCTGGCTCCAGAAATAGGGATAGGATGGAGAGAAAAAAGTTAGGATGATAGTGGATAATAAAAATTAGTTTTTGTTGATACAAGGGACGTTATAAGTAGGTATAGCGACGTTAAACACAAAGTGAAAAATGTGAAAGCTAAAATAAGTCACGAGCAGGATCCTGCTCGTGACTTTTCACTGTGTGTTTAATGTACAGTGCTAAGCATGTCAAATGCTAAAAATATATATAAATATAGCGACGTTCGTCACATGGAACAAAGACACACTTTCATGGGACAATGTAGGTACCTATATGCTTCCACAATAAAATTCCTGAAAATGTCCGGAACATTCCATTAAATAAGTACAATGATACTGTATATAAAAAAGAGGCTTTTTTTTTATTTTTTCTTACTTTTGTTGTTATCGGTTAAACAAATTTTTGGTGGTTTTGCTCTCACGCTTCATGTAGTGAACCGATTTTGATGAAATTTAATCCAGTTCTTAGGGAAGGTAAACCCAAAAAAGTCCTGATAGGTATAAGCATGACTAGAACATAGGTCTCACCTACATTCAAAGATGCCGATCAGACGTTATTTGTTGGCTCACGCAAACAAAAACAAAACCTAAACTATAGTTAGAAGTCAGAAAATAATAAAAATCTTACATTTGAGGAAGTTTACTATATTGTGACTGACAGTTTTCTTTCTTAATTTAGTTGTCGTAAACTGACTAGCCCTTCTGAGTTTAAAAACCTTAAGGCTTAGATTTGAATGAACCGGAAAAGGAAATTTATTGTCACTCTAATTGTTCTATAATAAGTCTTAGCACGTACTGCGAATTTTTTTCTGGCGGTTTATAATCCGCGTTCTGAATCATAATTAGAACGCACTGCGTATAAAATTTCTAGCGATTTTTCTATGTTTTAACCCAGTCCTCAACCGAGACGCACGCACCTAAATGGAAATCTGAACAACAACAAAAAAACAAATCTTGATTTGAAATGTATTTAGATATTTTTATAAATATTTTTAGCATTTGACATACTTACTAAGTAATATACACTAAACACAAAGGATGAAAATGTGAAATCGAAAGTTATTTTCATACTGAAGTCACCCAAGACCTTAAGTATGAATGTGTTATCGAAATTAGCAGTCAGGAGCAATTGCCACGATGACTAAATTGGCAAAGCATCTGGACGGTATCCAGGAGATGCAGGTTCAAATCCAGCTCGTGACTGTTATTTTCGATTTCACATTTTCACACTTTGTGTTTAATGTAAGCATGTCAAATGCTAAAAATATATATAAATATCTAAATATTTAAAGGGCTGCGTCATTATTAGGTAAAAATCTTAATTGCTTCTTAATCAGCTTCATACAATTTCCATTAATGTCACAGAATTTTGTGGACGCGTCAATAAAATTCGCAGTGTGTGCTAAGCCTAATAATTCGCGTGTCAAAGGAAAGGGACACCGTCACTCCGTACTAGCGGTCTCACCTGGCTCGCTGATCTTTTGATTTGAAATATAAACCTTCTCTATTGAGAATAAAGTGTATTTTTGTATACACAGAAATACAAAGCGCACAGTCCTGTTGTATGATAGGTCCATGGGTTATCCTATGTTTTGTACTGTTCATTAGTGAATCCTGTCAATAGTGTGCGCGATAATAGTGCGCGTAAGTAATAGTAATGCGGGAACCTAAAGATTTTAAACTTCATTTACTATGAACGTAAAATATCATTGAATAAGTATAGAAAAAAAGCAAGAAAGCCATAAAAAAATTTGACTTTGTAACCCGTTGTCCTAGGTGAGCGAAGCGACGCGATGCTACGCGTTGCTATGCGATGCGACGTATTGCGGCTAACATCTATTTGATTAAACACAAAGTGAAAAACGTGAAATCAAAAATAACAGTCAGGAGCAGGATTTGAACCTGCATCTTCTGGATACCGTCCAGATGCTTTACCAATTCAGCTATCCTGACAATTGCTCCTAACTGCTAATTTCGATAACACATCATATTTAACGTCTTTGGGTGACGCCTGCGCCATCTGAATTGGTAAAGCATCTGGACGGTATCCAGAAGATGCAGGTTCAAATCCTGCTCCTGACTGTTATTTTTGATTTCACGTTTTTCACTTTGTGTTTAATGTATAGTGCTAAGCATGTCAAATGCTAAAAATATATATAAAAATATCTAAATATCTATTTGATTTTTTCGTGTCGCGTCGCGTCGCGTAGTATTGACGCGTTTGTCGCTCACCTAGGACAACGAGTAATAAAGGTTTTTATACAGTTTCGGATTATCTTGAGGATAAAATGGGCTAGAGCTGCTCCTCATTCAATGACAACGATGGCTGAATTGGCAAAGCATCTGGTCGGTATCCAGGAGATGCAGTTTCAAATCCTGCTCGTGACTGTTATTTTCGATTTCACATTTTTCACTTTGTTTTTAATGTATAGTGCTAAGCACGTCAAATGCTAAAAATATATATAAAAATATCTAAATATTCTTTCATCCATCCTCTCTACGTGTCCGAACCACCTAAGCATTCCTTTCTCTATTTTTGTCACTACATCTTCTTTCACACCACAGCATTCTCGTGTCACACTATTTCTCATTTTGTCCATCAGAGTGACTCCAGCTGCGCTTCTCAGACTTCTCATCTCCACAGCATTTATCACACTCTCATGCTTCTACTCCATGCACAACGTTCAGTACCATACATAAGTGTAGGGACCATCACCCCACCCAACCCAAGCGCCATCCTCCGCCCTCGAAGGCGGGAGAGGTTTCATGAAACCTAATAATACCAAACCAGTAATAAAACCAAACCATTATATAAAAGAAGTCGGCTACAACATGAAGTGACAGTAAGATGTGGTCACGGCAGATATATAAAAGGAAAACGTTAGCAGATAATAAAAGTTAATATCTTGGTAACGAGCAGTGACAATCATGATCGTAGATAGATATTAACAACGTACTTTAATAGTATAGAGAAGTATGAGGGTCGGCCTCCCGAGGCCATAGTATATATAACTCTCGGTACACCTTGTCTCTCATGGAACTAAACTCAACAGATCCCTAATGTTACAACATGCAAATTATGCGATGAAGGTTTCCCTTGTAGAACCAGGGTGATATTTGAAAATGCGCATTAATTACCCCAAATGACGTGGATAATCGGAATTCGTGTATTATTTTTCTACCAATTTTCCCCACGGGTCATTTATAGAGGGACCACTGAACACGTGCAGATAATACAAACTGTATTCACATACAGCTTATAATGTATACCTACAGCTTATATTATATTACGCGAGAACATTACGTCATACAGCTTATATTACGCGAGAAACTATCTAGCGGTAAAACCAAAGACTGGAAAGACAGATTTAGAGTTCGATCACCGGTCCGGACCTTGCGAGGTCTGGCTCGCAAACACACCTATGACTTGAAACTGTTCTCAAGTTATGATGATGGAAATGATGAAGGGAAAACACAAACCTGATTTAGGACAACGGGTCACTCGCTGTGAGTCCGCGTAGACTTCAGTATAACCTACACATTACCTCTACAATAGCTATCTCACAGGAAATCAATTTTTCCGAATATAAAAGTCTCAAGTCCTTTTCTGCACTTCAGACTATACGTGTGCAAATTTCATGAGGATTGATTAAGTGGTTACAGCGTCAAAGCGTAATAAACAAACTCACTTTCGCATTTATAATATTATTAATGCTATAGGGACGGCTTTGCTTTATAAAAGTAAGTAGTAACAGGATCAGTCTTTCGAGTAGGTTCCGTTCGACGTGACGCCTAAGTTTTTCTATGTGAAAAATCTCGATAGAGGTAGCTAATAAAGTACAAAATGGGTAGTTTGACTGGAGTGTGCTCTTCTACAAATATAGAGAGACAAATATAAATAAAGAGGTCATTCAAATTATTAACCATCTGATTTTTTGAATGCAGCTTTGTAAATATTTGTATAATGAAATGGCCATATAGTCCTACAAATTTAGTAGTTAGTTCTCTTTTTCCCACGCTTGGAAGTTGTCGATTCCACGGATACTTAATAGCTACCTTTATCGACATTTTTCACTGAAAAAAATTTGCGTGTCTCGTCGAACGGAAACTACCCGCAAATATTCAGCCTGTTACTCCATCCATCCATCCATCAGCCTTATATCGTCCACTGCTGGACATAGGCCTCCCCAAAATGGGGGTTTTACCATAATTGGCAGGCGGGTTGGCGATCGCGGTGGGTGTTTTTAGTACACAGGGGAACGCTGCTGCTCGGTCCCCCGGTAATCCCTTAGTCGGCTTTTACGACTCCCATAGGAAGAGACGGGGTGGAGCTATTCTTGGTGCCAGGCCCCACAAGGCAAATCACAAAAAAAAAATTGACGGCGGCTCCTGGCCCATAGATGAATGCTAGATCAGTAAAACTAGTTTTACATAAATAAACATCTTTTATTCTTATACTCACTAATAAATACGTTCACAATTCTCAGTAAGTCACAGTACTTTTCTACACGTGGTCGAACAAACGACACAATGGCTATGTTTGTCCAAGAGGGCCGGGTCAACAACAGGGGCCACAACATCCTCCGCAACACCCGCCACAGAAACCAGGGCACGGTCTGCAGGGAGATGCACAAGGTCCACAGCAGGGGCCACAACCACCACAGCACGGGCCACAACCACCACAGCACGGGCCACCACAGCACGGGCCACCACAGCACGGACCACAACCGCCACAGCACGGACCACAACCGCCTCCACAGCAAGGACCACAGCAGGGACCACAACTGCCTCCACAGCAAGGGCCACAAGGACCACAGCAGGATCCACAAGGACCGCAACAGGGCGAGCAGCAAGGCATGGTTATTGGGATGAAGCTAAAAACTTTCCAAGGAATTTAATAAGACTTAATTTTAATTTTAAAACTTGTATAATTTTGTTATTTTAAAGGATTTTTAAATAAATATTTTAAGTTTTTTTAGATGTTTACTGTACAATTTTATAAAAAAAGTGATTTTCTTTTTGCTCGTGTCATAGAAGAGAATTTAATTTCAATTTTTAAATAGAGTTCTTAATAATTAAACGGATTTAGTGGCTTAAAGAGGTTTTATTTTAAAGTACTTACTAATAAGGTTCTAACTGTGGTAGCATTTGCCGGAAAGTAAAACTTTGTAAAATTTAGTCGTTAAATATAAATAGATACGAGATGAGAACTGGCTCAGGGCTAGGTGTCAGGTATGAGGGATTTGCGACACCCGTATGAATTGCGATTGGGTTGCTAGTAAATAGACGTACTTACAGGGAAAATTCCAAAGAGCGTTAAAATTTCATACCATTTTGTTATGTTTGGCAGATGTATTGGCGGAACACTGGTACTGTACGACATTACTTAGTGATATCCTAGAGCGAATGAAATATGTTTGTAAGTAGTTGAATGCCGAGCGTTGTTGGTCGATTACCACTCCACTCAGGACAATTATTTGTGTTATCCACAAATTCTCTATCTGGGTGTATTTTGTGTACCACCGAAGGAATGTAACATAGTCCCAGTGGCCCGCCAATAAAGGCGGAGAGACGGCACACGGCAGGTTTCTCTAGTGGGTGAGGGCCCCACACTACCCTGTTCGTTGCCCCGAACGACGGGGTGTGCGGTAAAGTACATTTTTTCCCGCCTAAACAAAAAAAAAACAAAAGGGTATATTTTGTGTCCGTGAAATTGTATGTTTGTAAAGTCCACCGACACACAAGGATTTATTCCTTATTGCAGGATATTGTCTTAAAGAAAATGGTCGCATGATCTTAGAAGGATCGTGGGAAAAGACTGAATGTAAAATGTGGAAAATAGGATATCGAAATGATGTGAAGAGAGTAAATATAAATTTCGATTCTTTCCTAGTCAGTTCAGAGAGTTCTGTCATTACAATCGTTATCATCTTGTACAGAATCTACCTACAAGTTACTGCACAGATGGCGTATTAAAAATATTTTTTACCTAAAATCCTGAAACAGTTGTTTTGAATATATTTGTGCCTCTTTAGTCTATGTTTATTTAAAACATCCTACGTAATATTTATAAATAAAATACATATATAAAAGTTAACTTTGTAGTTTTTTTTTCCACCCTGTTTTTGTCCCATTATTGAGTACGGGTCTCCTCTGATGGTGAGAGGGATGTGACTGTAGATTATACCTATAATATTTTTTCTATTACTATTAAACTTCATCAGCATTCTGCTTTTGCTGCAGCTATTTTTCTTTATTATAGCGAAAATATTTTTTTAGCTCCTTAATTTTGCTATTTAGTATTCTTTTATAAAGATGGTTACAGCTAAGCGTGTACTTATGTAGGGACAACCGGGCTGGGCCACGCGCAACAAATGTTGCGATAACCAACATCCGGCGCACTTACACAGAACAGTTGCAATACGAGGCGCGCTCACGCACCCGTCCTCAGGGCTGCTAAACAGTTTCTTGCAACTGACATTAAAAAAATATAACATAATTGTATTTTGCCTACCATTATTCTCGTTTAAATACGGAGACGTTGGGACATACATAGGACATGTTCCTTTTTTTGCCTTTGCGTGGTATAGCCGAGGTATGGTAGGCGATAACCACCTTATTACGAGTCACTGTTGCCACTATAAGCAACTATATTCTTCATGCGGCATCATCTACTAATTAGTCACTCTACGGTACCGCCAATGATCTTTTTGCAAAAAATGCTGTCCCACAGTAACTCTCCATTTTTCCAGGATAAAATAAATAAATATTCACGTACATTTTCACAACGTTCTCTGGTCCCAAACTAAGATTAACGCTTGTGCTATGGGTACCAGATTACGGATATAATACATAATATATATTACTTTTTTTTGTAAATACATACATATAATAGATAGAAAACACCCAGACGCATTACAAATATCTGTGTTCATCATGCAAATAATTCTCCTGAGTGAGAATCGAACCCACGACCTCGGGGTACGGAAGTCGGTTACATTACCGTCTACGCCACGAGGCCCGTCAAGGATAAAAAGTAGCCTGTACTTTTCTTAACTTCAGACTTTATGTATGCAAACTTTCATGATGATTGGTCCAGTAGTTCTTACAAATAAAAACTAACTTTCACATTTATAATATTGGTAAGGATAATAAGCAAGGATAATATAAATAACAAAAAATAAGTAGCTATACAAATCAGACATCGAAATACGTTGTGAACCCCTGACTAGTACCCACACACATCCGCCGGCACCTTCCCACGGCAAAAGTAGGAAGTGTGTCCCAAATGTACGACTCGCGTTATTTTCTGGTTACTGGTCTAACCGACCGAGGGTGCGCAACCATCCGAATATGATACGTTGTAATTTGTATACGCAGTTTACGGGAACTTCGTCACGCTATTTAGAGCGTTTAAGCGAAGTATGATTCAATAGCATAAATATTATTAATGTTTTTTTTTTTTTGCGTACGAATAATGTTCCATCGAATAGCCGCTTATAAAATCAGAAGAAGAGAATTCAAGCTGCTGTTATGATCAAATGGCGCGCTGAAGATCAACGCTTGCGAGGGTGCGAGTTAGGATTACGCACAAGGTTGTTTACGATTGCTTAGAACGCAGAAGTAGCACTCACCACTCACATCATTAGGGCCCGACAAGAACTTTCATCTGATTCAAAAAAAGGAAACGGCTGTTTTGAAAGGGCTGGCTCGATCGGGGAAGTACCACCCTCTCACAAAAGATTAGAGTGAAACAAGCATTTACCTACCGTTGCGTTTCGTATGGTGAGTGAGAGTGCCGGAGGCCCAAACCTCCTTCATATCCTTTCCTTATTATGCT
Source organism: Leucoma salicis (assembly GCA_948253155.1). Classification (NCBI taxonomy): domain Eukaryota; kingdom Metazoa; phylum Arthropoda; class Insecta; order Lepidoptera; family Erebidae; genus Leucoma; species Leucoma salicis. The sequence goes on from OX411812.1 coordinate 6,265,594, forward strand.
TCCTCTCCAGTTCCTATCCCTCTCCTTGGAAAAAACACTTACTATCAGGTGGGCCCTATGCTTGTTTGCCACTCAAACTCTTTGGTGTGGGATACAAGTGTCACCACTCGCTCTTTCCCACGGGTGACGTACTAAGGGAAGTAAGCAACCCATTACATCACCCATTACATTGGGTATGAAATGGGAGTACTGACTAGTTATTGAGCGGATTTGTACTCACCGGATGACACCCGACAGTAGAAATTCTTACGTTCCTTCGCTACAATATTCTGTGAGAAAGTGATACTTTCCTGTTCAAGCCGGCCCGTTGATGCTGGCCACATCACACACAAGGAATTCTTAAGAGTTGAAAACAGAGTAGGCGAAAAATGTAATATTTTATAGTAGATATATAAAGGGAAAAATTTCAAAACATTATAAACCCTCTTTCACAGAATCGTTTGAAACCAACAGACCGTAAATATACTAGCTGGAATCGAAATAATTACAGCTTACAATGAACTAGTTATTTTATCTACGTATTTGTATATTCTATACATATACTAGTAGACCCGGCCACGCGTTGCTTAGCACACGTCTAATTGGTTAAATTATTATTTATATTAAAATACTAGCCTTTGCCCGCGACTCCTCCACAACCAAAAGCTAGTTTTTAGGTTATATCTCAGGTTCCCGATATAGTAGCGGAATAAAATGTATATCAGTTTTTAAGTCTAAACAAGAGCTATCAAATAAAACAATTGGTATACATTTTATCTCGCTACTATATCGGAAACCTGAGATATAATCTAAAAAATAGCTTTTAGCTCCGGCGGAGCCGCGGGCAAAGGCTGGTGATAGTATAGAAGTACCTATTAGGCCGTTTCTCAAGGTGGTTCAGGGAAGATTACCTTTCTTATAATAAGGAGAGGACAGGAAGGATAATAAAGAGAGGATAGGATAGGAAGCATACTAAGGACAGGATAGAAAGGGGCGTTTAGTCCTCCGGCGCTCTCACTCATACAAAATACAGCGCTAGCAATACCCACCGTTGTTTCACGTTGATCTTCTGTGAAAGCACACCTATAATACACGATTTCACTAATTTAAGTAATAAGTTAAAATGTTGGCCTATTCCTACTGGGACCAGCAAGGGTCTAACATATATTTCATATCCACGATATGGTTAGGGAGCTGAATGCCAAATTTTCTATATGATCTGTTCGTGTGGCAGACATGATTAATATCGATGATTGTACCATAAAAAGCATTAAGGACCGCGTCTGCCACAATAACAGGCCTGCGTTATCAATTGACAGCACCGCACAAAAAAACGGTATGCTTAATCATGTGTTCGTCTCCGCCTCTTGAACTGATGGTCAGAAACACCTTCAAAACGAGGCACATCGAAGCGGCAGACGTCCAGCCCTCTGACTTTTTAAGTAATTAATTTTTAAAAAATTTTTTATGATTTAAGAAATTGTATATGAATTGTTGGCTTGGCAGACCCGAATTGTTCGATTAATGACGATATAAAGAACCACAGAAAAATAGTCTGCCACCATGATAGCGCTGCGTTTTCAATCGACAGCGCTTTAAGTGTAAAAAAAAATGTCTGCGAATAAGGAAAAAAAGATTTTTTGTACTAGCGGGAATCGAACCCGCGTCTTTTCCAATCCGGGGAAGTGCTCTAAGCCACTGAGCTATAGTACAGGTCTTTTTTTTTATCACTTTGTACTTTAAAACGTGGCGGAGCATGTCAAATGCTAAAAAATATAGATCAAAAATGTTTAAAAAAATGTCTGCTAAGTCATTTGTTCGTATTTGCCTTTTGGACTGATGGTCAGAATCATCCTCAAGACGATAAACATCGAAGAGGCAGACTTCCAGACCTCTGATTTTCCAAGGGCAGAGCATTTATATATAATTTTTTTTTGGAAAGTTTTGTCTTTCTTTTTTAGAGAGAAGAGAGTGACAACGGTATAATTCCCCAGGTAGTTGGCGTTTACCTATGGGGCATTCCGCGTCAAATCACGCGGTCATTGGCCTGACCCCTCGGATTTTGATGTTCAATGAGTCGTGGGTTTCGTTTGGCTCCAAATATTATTTCAAATGTTCAAATGTTTATTTTATTTTTATTAGGGGTTGTCCGAGCTAAAAAAAACATTAAATTGAGGAAAAACATAAAGAGGAGCCTTTTTTAAATTAATGAAATTTTTTCACAGATAATAGTTCGATAATGGACCAAACGTCCGTGTGGGGCTGGCTTTAAAATTGTCCCACCCATCTCTACCCACGGGAGTCGTAAGAGCCGACTGAGGGAATACCGGGAGAGTGGGCAGCAGCACTCCCTCGAGTATTAACAACATCCACTGCGATCGCCAACCCGCCTGCCAAGCGTGGCGATTACGGCATTATCACCCTTGACGGGACCGCTCGTTGTGGTGTTCTCTTGGGGAGGCCTATGTCCATCAGTGGACGTTGAAAGGCTGATGGATGGATGTATGGATGAATGAACAAAACAATACAATTTCATTTTTTTATTTTAATTCTTTATAATCTCTGAATCATCCGTTTTATTTCAGGCCATCGAGGCTAATAAATTAACGAAACATGTCTTTGTTTCACTCTAAAACCAAGAAAAAAAAAACTAGACGTCGCGGGACGTTTAGCAGATGTGAAAACATCGAAATTAGTTTGTAGAAATAAAATTATCATAACTTGACAAAGGAGTACTTTGTCAAGACGAAACAAACGAGTATAAACTTGATAGGGTTGCGTAGTTTCATTACAGAGTTAATGTGGCCACCTTCTAGCTCCATCGTCAGACCCTGGATACCATCTAGAGACAAAGTACTCGTCAAGACAAATCATACGACCCCAAACTCGATGGAGTTATGTCGTTTTATAACGGAGTTCCTATGGTCACCTTCTAGCTCCATCACCAGACCCTGGATACCATCTAAAGACAAAGTACTCGTCAAGACAAATCAAATGATTCTGATCTCGATGGGGTTGCGTCGTTTGATTACAGAGTTACTGTGGTCACCTTCCAGCTCCATCATCAGACCCTGGATATCATCTATGACTGAAGTTCTAGTCAGGACATTTCAAACGAGCCCTAACTTGATGGAGTTGCGCCATTTAATTACAGAGTTTCGCATGGCCACCTTCCAGTTCCATCATCAGACCCTGGATACCATCTAAAGACAAAGTACTCATCAAGACGAATCAAACGTGTCCAAACTCGACGGGGTTGTGTCATTTCATTATAGTGTTACTGTGGCCACCTTCCAGCTTCATCATCAGATCAGCTCCATGCCATCATAATATTACATTTCACGTGATATACACATGCGTGAAAAATTTCAGCTCAATTGGAAACCGGGAAGTGTATCAAATTTAACTTGCAAGATTTGAACGGGACAAGTACAATAAAAGCGTCGCCACGCTAACAGCCGATTTTACCCTCGACAAATGTGATAAGGAGATTGGGTAAGTCTAAAAAATAGTACTGTAGCTCAGTGGATTAGAGCACTTCCCCGGATAGGAAGGGACGCAGGTTCGATTCCCGCCTGTACTAAAATACTCTTTTTCCTTATTCACAAATTATGATATGTTTTTAAGAGTAGCGGAGCATGTCAAGTGCTAAAATATAGATCAAAACGTTCAATATAAAGTTTATTTATATTCCGCGGTTCCGCCGCAGCCAAAAGCTAGTTTATAGGTTATATCTCAGGTTCCCGATATAGTAGCGGTATAAAATATATACCAGCTTTTAAGTCTAATCAAGAGCTATCAAATAAAAAAAAAATGCATCTAAATCCGTTCGTACAAACTACTCTACGTGATTCGCGAACGAATAAACAGATAAACAGACAATCAGTCAAAAAATCTAGATCAATCTAAAAAAATTTATTGTGTTTAGACACGCCTATATAGTCTATAACAGTCATTGTTCTCAAATATCTATACAAATGTACAGACAGCTCTGTTACAGCTTTATAATAGTTAGGATACTTACCTATTCCACTATCCCAAGAAATACGAGTAGGTATCTATTAAATGGTGAGGGCTGAGGGCTAAAACCAATAACTTTGCCTTTCATGTTAAACCATTTTGTTGTAAATATTGTAATTAATGTTGTTCAGAAGGGGTGTTTACACAACCGTGGTTATAGTTCAAAACGGCTAAATGAGTAAATGGAACTCGATTGTTTCGGAGAAAACTGAATATAAACGAACATGATGAATTGCTTTCGCACTTCAATCGTATTATTTGTTATTCTAAATGGTTGTAATACAACAAAAAGGTATTAACGCTGATATTTTAATTTGTTAGTGTTACGAATGCCAGAATTATTAGTAAATAGGTATACTTTTACTAGAAGCTCACAAATACACACAATTAAGGCCTATGCCTCATGAATCGATTATGAAAATCGATTCATAAGGCCCCCTTTTTTTGTTAAGGTGAGGAAAATGTACCTAACCGTCGTTCGGGACAATGAACAGTGGGCCTAGTCAAACTGTATTCTATGATCGCTAACGCTATAGAAAACTATTAAAATGTATGGGAATTTGACATCTTTAACGATAGCTACTCGTATAGGTAACGCTAACCCACGTGACTTAACGTTAGAGATGTCAAATTTCCATACATTTTAATAGTTTTCTATAGCGTTAGCGATCATGTTTGGCTCCAAAATCAGACGGATATTCCGTCTTAACTTAACTGTTAATCTAATTTCAGCTGTTAAATATTGAATATAGGTGATGTGGGTCGTAAAGACAAATGTGATGTGGTGATTGAGAATGGCCGTTGGTCAGTGCGATGGCTTACAGGTTAGAGCACTTCCTTGGATTGGAAGGGACGCAGGTGCGATTCCCGCTCGCACTAGTTCTCTTTTTCCACGTTTGACAAATAATTTGTTCCTTAAAGTAGCTGAGCATGTCAAGTACTAAAATACAGATCAAAAATGTTATTGAAATGTTAGAGAGATCATAAATAACACCTTAGTTTGCACGACGTTAACGTCATATTGTGACTATTACGAAATATATTTATTGCATGCAGAAAAAGTTAAAAGTGATTCTTCTCTGGCAGGAAACCGTCGTGACGTGCGATTTCACGTCACGAGTCTGAAATAACCTCGTACGTAAATATCAGGCATGCTACCGTCAAACTAAATTAGCCACTATAGTTGCGGCACGCTATGATGGTCGTTTTGACATATTACAATAGTGATGTGAAATGTCAATTTGTTCTCGAAAAAAATATAATCAAATCTATAAGTTTTTATTGCAAGTAGTACCTGATTAAAAAGGTTAAAGCAACGTCAACTCGAAACTGCTTTGTTTTGCATTGAGCATTGACGCGAGTTTGTCGGAGGTAGTAGTTGTGCTGGCCAGCGATCCTAATGACAATCACATCAGATATAATTTAAAAAAAATTTGAATTTCGATATACAAATGCCGAGTTGTGTGGTAATAATCTTATAAAAATAAAAAATAAATGTTCCATCCATCCATCCACCCATCAGCCTTTTATCGTCCACTGCTGGACATAGGCTCCCCAAAATGGGGGTTTTACCATAATCGCCACGCTTGGCAGGCGGGTTGGCGATCGCAGTGGATGTTTTTAGTACACAGGGGAACGCTGCTGCCCGGTCCCCCGGTCCGGGGGGATTACCCTTAGTCGGCTTTTACGACTCCCATAGGAAGAGACGGGGTGGAGTTATTCTTGGTGCCGGCCCCACACGGCCGTGTGACCCTAATATAATTATTAATTAATAAAAAAACTTCATGAGTGGACAAACGTCAAAACGGCCATCATAGCGTGCCGATAGTATAAGTAAGGGCTGCGCGGTGTAGCGGCAGGTGATCAAATGTACCACTGAAGTAATGTCTTCCATTTCTAGTGGTCCGCCACCGCCAGTGCGGGCGGAGAGATGGCACTTTATTTAATCGGTGAGGGCCTACACTACCCTGTTCGTTGCCCTAAGCGATGGGGTGAGCGATGGGGTGTGCGATTAGGTATATGTATGTATTTTTCACGCCCTTACAAAAGAAAGATAGGTATTTTTTTATTGCTAATGATGGCAAGCGAACCACGACTCACCTGATGGTAAATGGTAATCGTCGCTCATGGACTTAACTATACTGAGAGTATTGTCAAACCGTTGCGCACCATTTCATTTCTCAGATATGAAATAATAAATAAATATAAATAAATAAATATTCACGGTCATTTTCACACAACGTAACGTCCCAAACTAAGCTTAACGCTTGTGCTATGGGTACCAGATTACGGATATAATACATATATGTATTACGTTTTTTTGGAAATACATACATATAATAGATAGAAAACACTCAGACGCAATATCTGTGTTCATCACACAAATGATTGTCCTGAGTGGGAATCGAACCCACGACCTCGTGCACGGAAGGCGGTTATACTACCGACTACGCCACGAGGCCTGAAAAAAATAAACAGCTATCTCCTGCTACAGCCAAAACACACTGACGTGTTTTTTGTTTATTATATACTACTCTTTAAAGTACAAATTATTTGTGAATAAGGAAAATAGAGATTTTTTGTACTAGCGGGAATCGAACCCGCGCCTTTTCCAATCCGGGGAAGTGCTCTGAACCACTGAGCTATAGTACAGATCTTTCGATCATCCCAATCTACTTATCACATTTTGTTTTTACGACCAACGCCATCTATCGGAAGCATTTACATGCATTAAACCAATATAGTAAGTTTAATTTTGCAATTAAAATTCATACTATTTGATGGCGCGATTTTCTAAATATTTTTGATCTATATTTTAGCATTTGACATGCTCCGCCCCTTTTTAAAGTACAAATTATTTATGAATAAGGAAAAAGAGATTTTTTGTACTAGCGGGAATCGAACCCGCGCCTTTTCCAATCGGGGGAAGTGCTCTGAACGACTGAGATATAGTACAGATCTTTCGATCATCCCAATCTACTCATCACATTTTGCCTTTACGACCAACGCCATCTATCGGAAGCATTTACATGCATTAAACCAAGCAAGTTTAATATCCTTAAAAATGTGTAAAATATGTTGTAAAATAAATATAGAGAATAATAATCATAAATTTAAAATTGATAAATTTTTAGTGTAAGAATTAATATAATTTGCATGCTGAAAAGCTAAATATGGAGATACTTAGTCAATGTACCGAACACTGTAACATCATATACCTATGTAACCCATATTCGCAAATAAATGCTTTGAATTTGCTTCATGACTTGTCACTCAGGAGATGGTGGTACCGACCCGTTCGGGCCCGGTAGCAAGTGAATACTCTATCTTGGTACCCCAGCCCTTTTTCTTTTTGTTTTGTTACGGTGGGACAAAATGTACCTACCTAACCGCACACCCCGCCGTTCGGGGCAACGAACAAGTAAGTGTGGGGCCCTCACCTACTAAATAAACCCGCCGTGTGCCGTCTCTCCACCTGTGTTGGCGAGCCACTGGAACTATGTTGCATTACCTCAATGATCTGCCAGAGGTACCTACCCTTTTTTTTTTTTTTTTTTTTTTTATTTTAGGTGCGCAAAAATGTCCTACCGCACACCCCGCTGCCCGGGGAGACAACGGGGTGAATGGGGCTCTCACCCACTAAAAACCCACCGTGCGCCTCCACCCGCCCTTACTACGGCGGATCACGGGTACCGCGTCGTTACGACCGCGATCCGCAGGCGGCAGCCCCTACGGGCACCCTCTCTTGAGCGACGCCTCGCGCACTTGGGCGTCGCACCTTCGCGGTAGGCTTCCGCGGACGGCAGGGTACTCCCCGACCCCACCGTCCGCAGCCTCGGCTAGGGCGGCATCAGGCGCAAGTAAGCGCGCGCACGCCGCCCCTCGCGCCGGCGGCGAATCGGGTCCGCGAAGGAGGATTCCTCACGGGCCCTCTCCGCCACCTCCTTCCGCGAGATGACAGCCTCGCAGAAGGCGGCGACCGCGGTCCAGGCCCTGTCACTGCCAACCATCGCTCGCGCAACGGCCGGCAGCGACAGGTCCACGCCTATGACTGCAACGAGTTCCCGGCGCTGCACATCCCATGCCGGGCACGACTCGAGCGTGTGCTGCGCCGAGTCCTCGTCGCAGTCGCAGTGGTGACAGCCTGGGGTCGTCTCCCTCCTTGCGATCGTGTGCAGGTATTTGCCGAAGCAACCATGCCCCGACAAAACCTGCACCAACCGGAAGGTGAGGATCCCGTGCTGCCGCCCTGCCCATTCTTCCAAGATCGGCCGGAGCGCCCCCACAGTCCAGAGACCGGCTCGAGGCGTCTCCAGCCGAGACTTCCACTTTAGGACGGTGGCGCGGCGGGCATCTTCCCGCCACGATGACATTACGCTCGGCGAGGGGCGGCTGCCCCCCGCCCGCGCCGTCGACGCCCGCCGATAGACGTCGGCGAGCACCTCCGCCTCCAGATCCCACGGGGGGGTTCCGGCCAACGCGCAGGCTGCATCGGTCGAGACCGTGCGGTACCCGCGTATTGCCCTGACCGCTACGACCCTCTGTGGACGCCACAGAAGGGCCCTATTGCGAGTGGCCAGGGACTCCGCCCACACGGGCGCGCCGTACAGCGCCATCGACCGTACTACCCCCGCGTAGAGTCGTCGACACGCAAGACTCGGTCCGCCTAAATTCGGCATCAGTCGCCCGAGGGCGGACGCCGTGTTGACGAGCCTTGGCGCAAGACGGCGGAAGTGCTCGTCAAAGTGCCACCGTCCATCCAATACCAGGCCCAGATATTTGATGTGGGCCTGGATTGGCAAGCCCACCCCATTGACCGTTATCGAGGCGCTGGAGGGCGGGCCCCGTCGGCGCCCATGGAACAGTAGGGCCTCCGACTTTTCAAGGGCCACCCTAAGCCCCAGCGCCTCAATCCGCCTGACCACCTCCGCGGTACCTGAGGTGGCCAGCGTTGCCGCCTCCTCGAGGGTCCAGCCCCGAGCTGTGACGAGCGTGTCATCTGCGTAGCAAATTACGCCCAGCCCGGGGGGGAGCCGGCCACGGAGGACCCAGTCGTAGCCGATGTCCCACAGGAGCGGCCCAAGAACCGAACCCTGCGGGACGCCGCACGACATAGCCCTCCTTACAACGTCCCCTTCCCGGTCCACGAAGAGGACGCTGCGGCCGTCGATGTAGTCTGCCACCAGCCGCCTTAGGTAGAGGGGCACTCCATGGTACCGGAGTGCCTCCTTGATGCAGCCGAATGGCAGACTATTGAAGGCGTTGGCGATGTCGAGTGACACCGCCAACAGCACATCCCTCGAGGTGACGGCCTCCGCAGCCGCGGCCTTCAGGCGCAGAATGGCGTCGACCGTAGACCGACCCGCCCGAAATCCAAACTGGGCGTCGGACAGGTCGGGGCCGACCGCTCCTAGGTGCCGGACGATGCGGGCAGCGACTACCCGCTCGAGGAGTTTGCCCACCTCGTCCAGCAACACGATGGGCCTGAAGGCCGAGACTGTGTTCAGAGGCCGTCCCGGCTTCGGCAGGAGCACGAGCTTCCCCTCCTTCCAGCAGTCAGGGAACCGTCCGGACACCAGGCAAGCGCCGAACAGTCCCCCGAGGCGGGGCTCAAGGTGGTCGAGGACCAGGGCCAGCACTCGGGCGGGAACCCCGTCCGGCCCGGGGGCGGCACCTCTCCGCATACGCGCTACCGCCGCCCCCATTTCCGTCTTCGTCACGGGCGGTACCTCCACGTCGTCGGCCTCCCGGTCATCATCTGGCGGAGCCATGACCGGGGGCGTGTGCACCGCCCGTGAGGGGAAAAGTCCCTCGACCACCTCAGAGAGGAAGCCCGGCTGGAGGGTCTCCGTAAGGGGGGGGCCCTGGGCGCGGAGCTTGTTAAGCGCCGCGCGGTACGGGCGTCCCCAGGGGTCACGCTCGAGACCCTCCAGCATCTCCTGCCTTTTCGCATCTTTGGCGCGACAGATGGCCAGCTTTAACGCGGCGCGCGCACTGCTGTACGCCGCATACAGCCGGCCCTCCCGCTCTTCGTCGCGGATTCGGCGGCGGCGGCTGCGGGTGTAGGACCTCCGGGCACGAATACAGGCCGCACGGAGGTCCGCCAGCTCCGGGGACCACCAGTAGACCCCCTTCCGTCGAGGCGGGCGCCGCACACGGGGCATGGCCGCATCGCAAATCTGCGTAAGCATGCCGCGAATGCGGCCAGCCTCGGCGTCCACGTCTTCCGTCAGGGGGGGAGGCAGCCAAGATTGAAAAATGGCCGCCTCCACTAGCAGGTCCCGGTCGAGCCTACCCACAGCCCATCGCGGGAAAGCGGGAGTTCTGTCCGCCGCGTGACCCCTGCTGGCGCCCTGAAGGTTCCGGGAGACCTCTATCTGAATATATCTGTGGTCAGATAGGGTCTCGACCTCCTCCAGGACTCGCCAGCTCCTTACGCGTGCGGCGACACCAGGGCTAGCGAACGAAAGGTCCACTATCGACCCGCCCCAGGGCCGCACGCACGTTTGGGCGGACCCTCGGTTGAGTAACACGAGGTCCGCCGCTGCCGCCCACTCTTGGACCGCCGCACCTCGGGGGTCCGTCCTGGGGGACCCCCACGCCGTTGATTTGGCGTTGAAGTCCCCCAGCACGAGCACAGGGCTCGGTGCTATACGCCGTATCGAGGTCTCCAGGTTGTGCAGGAAGACCTCGAAAGCCGCCAGACTACGACTAGGGGAGAAGTACACGGCATACAGCGTGACCCCTCCCCATTCGGCCGCCACATATCCCGTGCCCTGGTCTTTGAGTGACAAGGGCGGGGAATGCGGCGCCGCCGAGCCGACGACCGCCACGGAGCTATCCCCGCTACCCGCCCAATTGGGGCGATCCGGGACTATGTAGGGCTCCGCGGCTACGGCAACACCGATCGACCGCTCCGCCATGGATTGCAGGAAGAGGTCCTGCGCCCTGGCGGAATGGCCGAGATTCCCCTGGAGGAGGATAGCGTCGTGATCCGTTATTGGACCACGATATCCTCCTCCATGCGCTGCGGCGGTCCAGCCGCGCCGGGTTGGGCAGCCGGGGCCGATTGGCTGCCCACCCCCCTCTTAGGGCCTGACTTGGCCGGAGGCCTGCACCCAACCCGCCCCATACAGTGGTTGGCGGGGCGATTGCCCGCCGCGCACGCGGGGCAGTGTGGGGTGGCAGAACAGGCAGCCGCCTGGTGCCCTGCCTGACCGCAGCGGAAACAGAGCCCGCTGCAGTCGAAGCAGTTAGTGCACAGCGGCCGGGTGTGACCGACCGCCATACACTTATAGCACCTGGCAGGCCGGGGCTCCAGCGCGATTACCCGCGCGGCGCTCCAGCCCACCAGAAGTCTACCGGCGGCGACCAAATCCTTGGCCGCCGCGACAGGGCACGAGACCCAGACGGCACCCACACCACCTGGACCTGGGCGAATGGTGCCCACCCGGACGGCGCTGCTGGGAGACCCGGTTTTCGAGACAATCGCCTCCCGGATCTCTTCCGCCGTCACGGAATCGTCCAGCCCGGAAATGCGCAGTTCGGCGCACTTCACGGGTCTGGCGACTCGAACACCACTCTCCTCTGGGAACAGGCCCAGCAGCCTCGCAGCCATTGCGTCGGCCGTCTTGGCGCCCTCTGGCCCCAGGTACTCGAAGATCCGAGCACTTGTCCGGGCTTGGCGGGAGCGAGCGGAAACGTCCCCGAGATCGGAGACGTTTATCTCCCGCCGGGCGCGCTTCAAGACGGCCTCGTAAGTCAGGCCCTTTTCTCTTCCCTCCGGCAGCACGGTGATCACCACCGCAGCTGCCTTCGGAACCTTTAACTTCCGCGACTTCTTTTTTTGCTTCGGGGCTTCCCCTCTCTGATTTATTGGTGCCGCCTCACGCTCCGAGGCAGCGCCGCGACCCTTGGCCCGGGATCGCCGGGGCCCAACCACCTGCCAGTCCCCGTCTGAGGACGTAGCAGTGGCAGGGGCGGGGGCAGGAGCACGGGGCGCGACCGCCGCGGCCCGTGAGGGTGCGACCGTTCGTCTCGGCACAGTAGGACGCGGAGGCGCAGCGGCGCTTGTCAGAGGCGGGAACTCCTCTCGGGGCTGACCCCTCGGGGCTTGTCCCGCCTTGTCCTTTTTTTTGGACTTCTTTTGGCCTTTTTCCTGCACGGGAGCCGGCGAAGGTTTTGCCGCTGGAGGTTTGGCCGCCGGTGGTTTAGCCGCCGTCGCGGCAAAAGACACATGCCCTCCCTGGCACGGCAGAGGTGTCGATGCCGAGGACGCTGCAGCCCTTCTTTTATCAGCCGCAAGCGGCGGCCGAAGTCGGGGCTCCGGCGGCAATCTTGCGGCTAGGGCCTCAAATCTCGGGCCAAAGACCGCATCCATGCGGTCGATAACCGCGCGGAGCATTTCGTCCTCCAGCACGGATACAGGGCCCGACTGAGCGGAAGACGGAGCCGAGGCGGTCGCCGAGGCGGTCGCCGAGGCGGGGCGGAGGCGCGGCGGCGACGGCGAGGCGGTCGCGGGGAGACTAGGCTCGACCCGCATTACAGTATCCGAAGCACTCGGGATGACCTCTGGGAGCCCAAGTTCGGCTCTCATATTGGCCATCCCTCGGTGCAGCTCCTCGACCGTTGACTCCAGGCGCTCATTACGCGCCCCAAGGTCGGCTACCTCCGCCACAAGCCGCTCCACCACGTTTGACAGTTCCGTGGCGGCGATTTTAAGACCCCGGACGAAGCTACTCTTGAGGTTCCTCGAGCCCAGGGCCACCGTCGAAATTATGGCCACGCTGTCCGCGGCTCTCTCAGCAAATTTGGCCGCAGTAGGCGGCCCATTGTTGTCAATGGGAAGACGGAGCTTCTCAGACAGGAGCGCCAAGCGCTCCTCTGCGTGTTGCACCGTCTCCGCTCGTTTCAGGCACCGCGTCTCGGCCTCTTGCGCTGAGGCGGCACGCGGTATCGGCGTCCCGGGTCGGCTGATACCTCGACCCCTAGAAGCTGCGGGTATTTTCGGGGGAGGCATCTCTGTCGAGCTCAGGTCGGACTCCGAGGCAGCGCCCCCCTGAGACAGGGTGCGCTTGCGCCAGAAACGCGACTCCGACACCACCTCTGCCTGCCGCGATGGCTGACCTTCGGCAGCCTCAGACAGGCCACCCTCCTCAGCAGACGCCTCGGCAGCTGATGTGCAGGCCGAGCTGCCCGTCATCGAGCCGTCCCTTGACGACTGGGACGCTCCCTTGGTCGTCTTCTTCTTGCCCTTACGGGACTTTTGGCCGCCGCGCGTTTTACGCGCAGCTGCACTAGTAGGGGCCGCATTTACAGCCGGACCCCTTACGGCTGAGGTGTCGGGATTTTCACCCAACTCTGTCGATTTGTTTGAATTTTTATAACAATTATCCATATTGTTTCCACGAGTATGGGAGAAAGGAGGTCCACCCGGGCAGAGCTCCCTGTACCCGGGTAAGCGTACATTTGTAACCCAACACAGGGGGTCCGCAGGTACCCTGGCTGGGGCCGCGCTCGAGACTGAACTACCCATCAGCCATGCATCTCCTCGCCGCGCGCCAGAGCTTGAGATTCGGGGTAATTTTTTATAGAGGTTGTCTTCCTCGCGGTCCGGGCGATTAAGCCAAGACCCTCGTTCCTGTATGCCCGCGAGACGTAATCACAGGCACGCACTCAGGTTTACGATTTGGGACGGGGGGGGCCGCTGTGGCCCCACTGTCCCCCCTCTCCAGAGCCCGGTGCGCCAGTCTGGCCCCACCGACTCCGACGCCTGGTCTATCCGCTGTGCCCTCTGCTGAGTCAGAGGGACACGCGGAGACCCGTCATGTCCGGAATTTTAGCCGCCGGCGACTGCCGACGTTGCCCGGGGTGCACCACTAGGAGGTAAACCGGACAAATTAGCACCCCTGCCAGAGGTTCCTACCCAGCTCTAGGTGATCAAAGGTGTCGGTATAAGTGAGGCATATATTTTTGTGTTCACTGTTTAGTACAGAATTTAACATTTGATTGATTGCGGCTCCTACGCGCAGCTTTACAAGATGTCGAGAAAATCTTTTAGGCAAGCATGTTTCCTTACGACGTTTTCCTTCAATAGGCAGTAATAATTTGTGAACAGCTATGCTCAACAATGGAACGCAATAAGTTGTCAGCTTCGGTATTCCCATCCAATTACAATGTAGGTGGTGCTACTAAGTTAATACGTCTTACCATCTTAGACTATATTTCCACTTAATACCAGGTATAGTCAAACGCTCGCTTGAAACATGTAAAAAAACAGACATGTTTTTATACGTCCTCAGATTAGGGTTTGAACCCGATATATTTATTTTTAGCAGACATCGGTCTTACCACTAAGCTATAGCTTGTTTGCGTTTTTTAACTTCCCGCTAAGAAAAATGAAAATTTTCAAAAGTTGGGAAGTTATACACACCTAAAGAAAACTAAAGAAACCCGCCGTGTGCCGTCTCACCACCTGTGTTGGCGGGCCACTGGTACTACATTGGATTATAGTTTTAATGATAACTGATTTGCAAGTTTTACACCATATCTATTATTATTGTAGCTTCACAATTAGAAACTCAATCAATGGAACAAATAACTTGTTCTCAGTGTTCTATGGAATTTAAATTATTTTCTTAACTATTATAAAGCTTTTTTTTACAAATTATTATTTGTGAATGAGGGAAATGAGAACTTTAGTAACGAACCTGCGTACCTTCCTATCCGGGGAAGTGCTCTAATCCACTGAGCTATCGTACTACCTTGCGGTCAGACCCAATTTCCTCATCACATTTGTCTTAACGACCAACGCCATCTATCGGAACGCATTTACATGCATTAATCCACTATAGTAAGTTTATTTTTTTAATTAAAATTCATACTATCTGATGGCGTGATTTTTTGATCTATATTAAATTCTTCACAAATAATAAATAATTTGTACTTTAAAAGTAGCTGAGCATCTCAAGTGCTAAATATATAATATTTTGATCTATATATAGTATATAGATCAAAATATTATAAAGCTGTAACAGAGCTGTCTGTATATTTAAGATATTGACTGTATTAGGCTATATAGGCCTGTCTTAGCAAAAAAACTATTTTTTTTTAGAGTTTTTGTATGTGATGTTTGTTTGTTTGTTTGTTAGTTCGCGCATCACGCAAGAACTACTGCACGGATTTTGATGTTTTTTTTTGATAGCTCTTGATTAGACATAAAAACTGGTATACATTTTATCCCGCTACTATAACGGGAACCTGAGATATAACCTAAAAACTAGATTGTGGCTGCAGCGGAGCCGCGGGAAAAGGCTAGTTATATATACTTAAAACAAAGTTGGGCTAGTTACATCATTTATAACTCAAGAACGACTGGACCGAATTTTATGATCTTTAATTTGTTGGATTTGTCTACCCAGAATATTTTAATAACTATTAGAATAATGGAAAAAATCACGAAAATATAATAATAAAGAATCATGATTTTTTCATATATTTTGGTTAATAGATGCCTACGTTAAAGCAGAATTTATTGATTCTGAGCCGGTAACAAGTCCGCAGGGTCAGCTAGTTATTTTGAACTTGTCTTATTAATTCAGCATATTTTTTAACTAAAATTATTTGACGAACAATCTAGTTATAAAAAAAAACTGCAGATTTAATCATTTAGCAATGACAAACATAACAATTTCCCCGCCGCCTAAGATTCCTTTCTACAAAAAAAATCATTACACGAAATACATTTCTTACACGTAAACTAATTGCGTCGCAGTCGGCGCCAGATCGCTAAATAAAACAGTTAATTATATTTCCAAGAAACGCTATTTGTGTTTGCAAACAGCTCACAAACATATTTAGTTTATTTGTGGCATCGCGCCCTTGAAATTCATTTCATTTGAATGCCAAACGTGTATGATCGCCAATTGATATTATTGTTCCGATAGCGACGCTTATTTATATTGCGAATTCAATTAACGATAATTAAGATAAATAGGGCTGGAGATCAAAGCAGTGGGGAGCCGTTGGATACAACATAGGCATAGCATAGGATAGCTCGTATTGGCGCTCTCCTGGGGAGGCCTATGTCCAATCTGGCATAGCTGCCGGGAGCTGTTGGATGCAACTGCAAAGAACTGCTCATATTGGAGCTCTCCTGGGGAGGCCTACGCCCAACAGTGGACGTCTAAAAGCTGGAACGGTTGATGGATAATAAATATGACTAAATACTTACTCTCACATCAAACACTATTTTTTAAAATACAAATTATTTGTGAATAAGGAAAAAGAGTATTTTAGTACATGTAAATGCGTTCCGATAGAGGGCGTTGGTCGGTAAGACAAATGTGATAAGGAGATTGGGTATGTCTAAAAGATAGTACTGTAGCTCAGTGGATTAGAGCACTTCCCCGGATAGCACGGACGCAGGTTCGATTCCCGCCTGTACTAAAATACTCTTTTTCCTTATTCACAAATTATAATTTCTCTCGAACTCATCATTTCATTTGTCTTTACTCTACGTTTATAATACGAAATTTATTTGCAGTTATTGAAACTGCTATGATTTTGTTAGAATTCAATATCCATGACGGGTAAATTTACTGAAGACAGTCCTGTGTTTTATCTATATGAGATAATCCCATCCGATCACTTCTTCTCTATGCCATCTTCAGAACCTGATCACTGTACCCTACTGTGTTCTGTGTGTATTTGGGCAGATAATATAATCCAAATAACCATTTTTGTTACGCCACGTGTAATCGCTAGTGTATACATAAAAGTATAACTGACTGACTAACAATCGAACAACATCTCGTACAGCCCAAGCTGGTGGAGACCGGGAAGATTTATACTGTAGATGAGCACAAAGAAAGGATTTTGTGCAAATCCAGACCAACATTTTTTGATTGCATGTAACAATGCCGAGAGCATTGTCAAGCCACTGCTCGCCATTTCATTTCACCGATATGAAATGAAAGAATAAACGGTTATCTCCTTTTACAGCGAAAACGCAACGATGTGCTTCATGGCCGGTCACACGGGAGATGGTGGTACCAACCCGCTCGGGCCTGATACCGAGTGAGTACTCCCACTTGGTACCCAGCCCTACCACAAGTCAAGCAATGGATGATAATTGCTTACTTCCCTTAGTCGCCTCATACGACACCGTGGGAAAGAGTGGGGTGGTGACACTTGTATTCTTAGTCCGTCACCACACGGAAAATAAAATGATGGATGTTTGGACGATTCAGTTTGGTAGTATTACAAAGACAAAATAGGGCGTCATAATCATTGTGACGCGAGCGAAGCGGCGGGTGATGCGCTAGTCTTTATTATATAGTAGTAATTTCCTGAATCAACAATGGTGATCACAGAGTAATTTAAAGCTCAAGAGCGTGTTGGGTTTTATTTGGTTGAATGTGTGAACACCTGCGACTGCTGATCGGGGAAAAAAGTATCTGTTACAACCTATTTGTTTACAAACGCTGTTATGACTTTTAAGAGCGGAGCAATGAAGCAATTAGAAATACCTACGTTCGATTGAATGAAGAATGGTTGTACTGTTAGTGTTTCCTACCAGTAATCCATTTTGTCTGCTTAGCTAGTAAATTATAATATTATTTCTCCTTGAGTTACAATCTATATGTACGATAAGTAAGTGGAATGGAATGGCCCTTCAGTGGGAGGACCACTTGTTCAATACGCAGGACGAACATCTAACTACCACTAAAGGAATGTAATATGGTTCCGGTGGCCCGCCAATTGAGGCGGAGAGACGGCACACGGCGGGTTTCTTTAGTGGGTGAGGGCCCCACACTACCCTGTTCGTTGCCCCGAACGACGGGGTGTGCGGTTAGGAACATTTATTCCCACCTTAACAAAAAAAAAGACGAACATCTACTACTCCTTATGAAGCCTTGACGACTGCATCCTTGCTAGTCAAGCAGGTGTTCTTTGTACTTTGTAGGAACACAGGCTGGCCATAAAGTCATTAGTCGTATGATTTCCACACAAACAATACGGACACATTAACAGGAAGACTGTGACTACAATAACAGGAATTGTGAATAGCTATAGTGATGCGAATCGACTTATTTTTTTTCATGAATCGCTTGCAGACTCGAGTTATCATAAATGTTAATTAATTAATTTATTAATTGTCCATTAGCTAATACCAATGATGATCTCACCGTGTCATATGATTACAAGGCACTAACGTAAGAAATGCGGTCGAAATCTTCGGAGAATCTGTGGAGAGAGGCTGACTGACCGCATTCGTAACGACGACGTAAGTGAGCGAGTAGGTATGAAAGAGAGTATTGGTGTAAAGATGCGATAGGGAATGCTCCGATGGTTCGGAAAGAATGCCGGACGAGCGACTGGTTAAGAAGATATACAATGCGAAAGTGGAAGGATTTAGGTACAGGGGGAAACCGAGACTCACCTACCTAGACCAAATCGGTCTTGTATCAAAGGAAGGTGGAGTCAGCCGAAACCGGCGATCGTGTATATTTATTATTTTTTTTTATATTTGAAATAAACAATTGTATAATACGAATTACAGGTATTATTAACTATGTTATAGGCTACACTTAACCTATTATACAACCAGCACTGTTATCCACATAATCATGTGAGAAAAAAAAAAACAATGAGTATAGAAATGCACAAACGCTTGACATATAAAACTTTAAAACTCTAAAAGCTTACTTAAATACAAAAATAGTTTTTGCGTAATAACAATATTTGCTTATGTCAATATACTACTACAGCATTTTTGTAGAATGAGTGTTTTGTATTGAGATGGTGACAAATTAAAATCCGTCTTAAAGGAGCTCCATCTCCCGCATTGGTTCTGCATGTTTTCGGAGCGAATAACATGTGAGTATGAGAACTACTATGAATCCGAAGATAGATTTTATTAAGAAGCTGAGTTCAGTCAAATTGGTTACTACAAATTTTATTTGAGAACTACTAGGAATCCGAAGATAGATTTGATTAAGAAGCTGAGTTCAGTCAAATTGGTTACTACAAATTTTATTTAATAACATTTGATCTAGAGACTGACGCCTAGCTTTGAGAGTAGGCATTGAAAATTTATCTAAAAGAACATGGTACGATGAGTGAGTGTATGAAGAGAATTATGAATGTCAAGGAAGCGAGAGATGTAATAGAGCCTTTTGGCACTCACTCGGTTCTCTCTGCCTACCCCATAAGGGAGATGGCGTAATGATGATAAGTATATAACGTAAGAAATAATGTAGTCTCTCTGTCTCCTTTACTTAGTCAGTACGATAGTCTTGATAATTTGACCAGTTGTGAATCATCTTAATTTATAGAGTAAAATATCCTATCTCCAGTGGTAGAGTGTTAAACTGAATAGGTACATAGCTTAGTGGCTTAAATACCAATCTTCTATACCGACTGTTGTGTGCTGCAACCGTGCCTATTGCTGAGCGCTGCATCTTAAAACAATTTAAAATGTTGGTCCGTGTGTGGTGATGCAAGTGTCACCACCCTATCCTTTTCCCGCGGATGTCACAAGGCGACTAAGGAAAGTAAGCAGTTATCAGCCATTGCATTACTGGTGGTAGGGCTGGGTACCAAGTGAGAGTACTCACTTGCTATCGCTATATGTCCCTATCAGCCGTCATTTCAATATTAACATTCTTCCTGCACAAATCAATCTTCATAATTCATTATTTATTAATGAATTGTATTATTAATGATTAATATTTTCTTTGGTATGTCTGCTACTGACAACAAAAAAACTAGACGTCGCGGAACGTCTACCAGATGTGAAAACATCTAAATTATTTTGTAGAAATAAAATGATCATATCTTGACAAAGTCGAGACAACAAGTCAAGACGAATCAAACGAGTATAAACTCTATGGGGTTGCGCCATTTCATTATAGAGTTCCTATGTCCACCTTCCAGTTCCATCATCAGATCAGCTCCATGTCACCATAATATTGCATTGTCACGCGATATACATATGCGTGTAAAATTTCAGCTCAATCGGAAACCGGTAGGTGTGTCAAATCTATCTTGCAAGATTTGAAGGGGACAAGTAAAATAAAAGCGTCGCCACGCTAAGAGCCGATTTTACCCTCCCTCCGCATTAGATGTTTCACATCAATCGATTGGGGAAGTACCGCCCACTCGCAGAAGATCGGCGTGAAACAACGGTAGATACTAATACCGCTGTGTTTCGTATGGTGAGTGAGAGCGCTGGAGGCCCAAACCCTCCATTTATCCTCTCTTAATTATCCTTTCTATCCTCTTTTTATCCTTGGTGGTCTCGGGTGAACGATGCCTCAGGTGTTGCTAGCGTCTATAGGCTGCGGCAACTGCTTACTATCAGGTGGGCCCTAAGTTGTTTGCCACTTACGTAGTATAAAAATATCTAAAATAAACAGAATTCCAGTAATTAACAAGTCAACAAAGAACAAATAATTTGTGAAATGTGGAAATAGAGAACTTTAGTGCGAGCGGGAATCGAACCTGCGTCCCTTCCAATCCGGGGAACACTAAAGTTGTCGCACTAAAATTTTCTTTTTCCACATTTCACAAATTATTTGTTCCAATGTAGCTGAGCATGTCAAGTGCAGATCAAAAAAGTCAATGAAGCCCAACCCAAATTACAAGGATATTATTACATAATACTCGTATATGTAACTGAAATTCTTTATCGCATATTTTATGGAAACTGAATATTCACGTTAACATCTCTATTGTAATTGTGATGTAAAACATTTATAGAGTATACCAGGAAGGCCGGGCTGCGGGCACATTGTGCAAGAAGCCGGTTGTTTCTGCGAACGAGCGTTGCGCAGGCTTTCTATAGCGTGCAGAGAAACGACATACATCGGCCATATTTGTATTGTTTCCTCTTTACTTCGGAGAATGAAATCTCTTTGTGATGCTGTTTGAGGATTGACGGCTGTTTTTTGATTACTAGTAACCGCCAATCGGGGAGACTGCTTATAGTCCATGAGGACAGTCAAGTCATATCTACCATGATGATCTACCACACATAAACGACTAGTTTGCTGGTCCTGTCAGCTATCTTCTGCAAATGTGACACATTGGCTTCACGGCTGCTTAAAACGTGGAATTCGATTTCTCAGAGTTTTATCCCTACCAACACTGTTTGTTGTTAAATGTTTCCAGTCGCCTTCTGAGACCGTGATTGTTATGTTTTTACTCCTTTCCGCCTCGTATCACTCCGGGACTAAATGTGGTATTGACATATAAGTATTCTTGGTTCACACTACATGAATACTGAATATATTTTCAGCTATATGTTCCGCCTAATCTGCTTCTCTCATCGATGGATCAAAAGGACTACTGCTTTAACCCAAGCAGGTTGCGAGACTCTACAACCAGTCAAAAATACTTTCATAAATATGTTCCTTTGCTATATTTTCGTGGTTTTAATTCAAGAACATTTGCTATTATTAGCCTATTTCGGCAAGGTGTGTTCCAAGAGTAAACTAAAACTGGGATAGTACTTCGATAACGCGTCTCATGACTTTTCTCTTCAAATGTGAAAACATCTGACGATAAGAATGAGTATATAACACTACTGACCTGCCCATACTTCGCACTGGTGGAATTTATTATAAAAAACTTAATTGAAGAACTATATTTTTCTAGTATATAATTTTGAGGTCTCTTTTAAAGTATAACCAGTCTATAGGTACTATAAAAGTAGATTTTTCAACTTTTATAGTACCTATAGGATATATATCGAATTAATAAAATACATAGATTTTTTTTATCTATAATGTAATTGATTGAACCTATATAAACCTTCAATAAAAATCTAAATGCCAGTGAAAAGCATATCAAAATTCGTTGCTTGCTTTAATAGAGTAGCGGACATACAGACACGAACCGCAATTTATGACAAGTTCAAGTTCAAATAAAAGGAAACAAGACTAAAACCACTATATTTAATTTCAAACGTCACGCCGTTCTCATGTACGTAAATAGTTCAGGAAAACACCATAAACCGCAAAAGGAAAATAGGTGAAGTATTTCTGTGTAAAGAAATTGGTCTAGCTGGAATAACAACTTCAAAGGGGACACGTAATTCGAAGATTCGTCATCAAAGATTTTTGTAGCCTGGGTTTCCTTAACCATTTGATATATTGGGATTTTAGTGCTTTAGTTTACGAGGATAAATGTTACGTTAATGCCGCCATTTTTTATGCCAATAATGGCGTACTAGCGGCCTTCTTGATGAGAAGCGTATGGATTTTTTTTATTCAAAGTTAACTGGTGGCAAACAAGCATACGACCCATGAGCGACGGTTACCACTTACCACCAGGTGGGCCGTGGCTCGTCTGCTACCATAGGTATACAATAAAAAAAGACAAGAAAGCCTATGCAAACATTTTTTTGAAAAATCAATGGTGTGCCTTACTAAGTCTCAACTAGCATGGACTGGAGATTGAAGTCGGCTGAGTACTGCCAAGATAGGGGCTCGGAAGTCCTAGGTTCTAACACGTGGCTGTCGCTGTTTAAGAACCTTTACATACCTATTTATTAACACATTGCTGAGTCTATGAGCGGTTGTCACCACTTACCCTCAGGTGGTTTAAGAGATCACAGTTCCATATCGCTTTGGAAGCGGTTAGACATTAAAATATAATCGGTCGAATAAGTGTGTGACTTTTATTAACAAAATTATAGAACATTAAGGAATAAAAAGTTTTTAATTAGTTTGAACCGATGACCACATCCATGAATTGAAATGGGATGATGACATTATGTATTCTTAAATGCATCACCACACAAGTATGTCAGATATAAATAAATCAACATTTTGTGCCGCTTTCTATTCCACGGAAACAATAATTGACAAACGCAGATATGAAATCGGTACTTTCTAAAAGAGAATGGGATTTTTGGGCCTGAAGTTAACAAGTTGCAATATCCTTTAAAAAATTTGCCATATTTTTCTAATGTAAAATACAAAAAGCTAGCTTATTTTTCATTCTGGAATGCGAAATATACTTAATGTATATTATAGAAATCGTTTACTTTAATCAATACAATCAAATTAGTGGTCATTTGTATTAAAAAATGAATATGAAAATAAAACTAAATGTTTACTTTCATTATTAATAATTTCTTCGAAAGAATAAATTAATATAAAGATATTATTCCCGGAAAAATAATATAGAACATTTTTTTATGTTAACATATCGATTGACATAATATATCGATCTAGTGAAACCTCCTTTCTGAACACTATACGGCAACACTACAATCTATGACTATGACTACACTTGAAAGTTCAACTTCTATCTATTGATTGCTTATTTTAGTTTATTTTAACCACGTTCCGAATTCTGTACAAAATTTACTAAAATTTCCATCATTATATAATTCAATTTATAATTTTGTTATAAATACGATAGAAACTATTTAGTTTTTAGTTTGCTGTTAGACAATTTTTTTTTTATTTGTATCGTTTTTGTCCAATAATTTTTATGTTAATTTTGTAAATAGTTTTTAAGATCCGTTTAGGCTGATGGCACTGCCAAAGCCTACAAAAAAAAAAAAAAAAAAAAAAAAAAAAAAAAAAAAAAAAAAAAAAAAAAAAAGTTTATTTTTTGACCCTAGCCTTGTTACTGCTGGATACTGAGAATTTTGCCTATACGACGGAACTGGCCTTATTATTTTGGAAAAGATACTACGCCTATAGATTGGATATTGACAATATGGATCATTGCATTAATTGTAATATAGCGACTGGTCGCTGTAATACAATAGGAAAATGAGTTTTACATGGCCAAGCAATACTGTCTAAGATCTGTGAATGATGTGCACCTCAACCTGTAAGTACTAAATGTTTACTTATTTATCAATCTTATTGAATAAGCCGTCAAATCTCAGTGTTCTTCTCTTGGCACATCACAACTCCTAGACCTGACTTGTGACCTTTTTATTATTGATTTATAAAATATTTCTTGTGTTTTAGGTAAACAGCAATGACCATTTATGTCAGGCCTGCTGGGACTTGCAAGAAGTAGTCTTAGGAAGACGTGCCTCAACCTGTGTCTACATCTCATCGCGTGCCTACAACTACACCTCAACTCAATAATCGAAGAGGATTAAAATATACCTGTAAAAAAAATGTGTTTTCTTTAAAATAACCAAATATAACCTCACTGTTCCACCATATAAAATAGTACCTATTATAATTATGCTCTAATCAATCGAGTAGGTACTTGTACTGTTTATTTACCTGCTTACCTTTATTTTCTAATGAATTCGTAAGTATTATATATCTATACTACCTATGTAGTTATATAATTGTCATTTTTATTTCACTTCATTAGAAAAGCACATAAGGCGAGACACAAGCGGTGAACCTGCTTGTCTGCTGCTGTACACTTATATATGTAAGGTCTATAAATTGTATATGTAAAGTACTTTGTTATTGTATTGGTGTTACATACATACTACATATTTGTTATTTAAATAAATAAAACAAAAATTGGTTCTTTACTTCAATTTCAAAGCTTGTGTCCAGCAGTGGGAAAGTTTATTATATAAGACGCTTAAAGTTATTTGAGTAAATAACGATATCTTAACTTAGAATAATAAGCTCTAAGTATCTTAAATACCGACCTAATTATTTGGCAAATGTACCTTAGGAGGTACCTAACTACCATTTTTATACTATGTGGGTAGCAAACGAGCATACGGCCCATCTGATGGTAAGTGGTTACGGAAGCCTATAGACGTTCGCAACACCAGAGGCATCGTCCACGCGTCGCCATCTCGATGGAAAGGGGTAGGAGGTCTCCCGACGTAGGAGGCTCTGGCGCTCTCACTCACCATACAATATACAACTTTAGGATTACCTACCGGTGTTTCATGCTGATCTGTGAGAGGTTGCTACATTCCCGATCAAGCCATTCATGCTGGGATAAGCAAGGTTCTAGTACTAGAACCTAACTACCTATCAAACGCGAAGTAGATCTATTTACTAATCTATTTAAGTTATCTTAACTATCATCTCTATAGTATTATACATCCTGCGAGTTTATAAATAACGTGAATCTGGGCTTTTAAATGTTATGATAACACTTAGTGGGTGTACTTTGATACTTAACCTCACTTTTATATAATGTTCCATATCTGGGCTTCTAGAATGCCAAATCTTGCTAAATTTTAGATTATAAAATGTTTAGATGTAAGCTTTCAAATGGTGCATCTTTCATCTTGTTAACACCCGAGCCCAAAAATGTATGGAAGCGTTTCTATCTCCTTTATATAAGAAACATGTTTTTAGCAATAATACTGCGTTATACAGACTTTACTGCCTTACTTACGATCGCATCTAAGTTGCAGTGCGCTTGAATTCGGGAAATTCAATTTGTGCAGGAGAATTTAATTGAAACTAAGTTAACAACAGTTAATTACTAACTTTGAATTTAGTGGTAAATAAAGTTATTGCAGCAAAACATATTTATTATAATCACACGGGAAAACCAAAACAAATTACTTATATTATTCGTCTCGCTGTCCGTATCGTGAAAGATGACAAAGCTTTGAAAAATTTGAATATAATACACTTTATAATGTATTGGTACATTATAAACTGTATTATAATCTACCTACCAATTTTTCTTTTATTTTAAATACTAAATTTCACCACTAAGATCGATTTCTGTTGCTGTTTCGTTTAAATATATTCGAACTATTATAAAGCTGTAACAGAGCTTGTCTGTACATTTATTATTTGATAAAACAATACTGTAATAGGCTGTTAGGCGTGTCTAATCTAAAAACAATTTTTTAAGAATTTGTGTCAGTTTCTTCGTTCGCGCATCACGAAAAAAGTATTTAACGAATTTTCATTCATTTTATCCCGCTACTATATCGAAAACCTAAAGCTAGCTTTTGGCTGCGGCGTAGCCGCGGGCAAATGCTATTCATCAATAAAATATAAAATTTTCGGTCTATAATAAAATTAATATTAGGCTATGTACTTAACAACGACTGTCTTCCGACAACTACCACTACTTTACAACTGCAGCAATTCAAATTCAAATTCAAAAATATCTTTATTTCATAGGCCTATTAAGTAGCACTTAAAATCGTCAATAATACACTAATAATTAAAATAATTAACACGAGCGCCTGAGGCGAGTGCAACCGCAATAACAAAGTGGCGATTGCAATCGCCACAAGCGGCCGGATACCGTAGTAAAGCCTTTCATGAGAAGACCCGGCAAGAAACTCATGGGCCACTTTTTTAAATTGCCTTTTATTACAATTTAATATAATCTTTATAACTAAAATTACATTATATCTTATAAAACAATTTTGAAAATTAATGAATGAGGAGCAGCTCAAGCCCATTTAGTTTTATCCTCAAGATAATCCGAAACAGTGTAATAACCTTGATTACAAAGTCTAATTTATATGGCTTTTTTTAAACTTATTTAGAGGCATGCTTCGGACATTTTCAGGAATTTTATTGTAGAAGCATATACATTGCCCCATGAAAGATCTACTAATTCTGTGGAGACGAGTACTGTGAGCAACAAGATTGCCTTTGTTCCTTGTATTAATGTGATGAACGTAGCTATACTTATCAAAGCTTCTGATGTTTTTCTTGACATAAAACAGATTTTCATATATAAATTGAGACACGACAGTTAGAATATTTATTTCTTTAAATTTCTGTCTAAGGGAAACTCTCGGGCCCAGATTATAGATTGCACGAACGGCCCTTTTCTGAAGTACAAATATAGAATTTAAATCGGCGGAGCATCCCCATAGCAGTATGCCATAGGACATAATACTATGAAAGTAACTGAAATAAACTATTCTAGCCGTTTCAACATCAGTCAATAATCTAATTTTTTTTACCGCATATGCCGCTGAGCTTAACCTACCTGACATTTTTTTAATATGGGGGCCCCATTGGAGTTTGTTATCTATAGTGACCTAGGAAAACCTTACATTGGGTGTAGTAAATTTTATACATTTCGTTTTATTTTCACTTAAAACTAGGTTATTAGTATTGAACCAATGAACAACTTTAGATAGTGTGTTGTTCACATCGTCATAATTAAGTAGTTGCCTTCTTATTTTAATAATAAAGATGTATCATCTGCGAACAACACAATATTTCGATTATCTCCTACGTAGTATGGTAGGTAATATAGACTAGGAACATAAATGGCCCTACTTCATAAGGTCGGGGAATACACCATTAACAAAACAACCGTTAAACACAGATGTTAATTGGGGAGCAATAATATGAATAATTGAGTTAACTAACTTAACAGACATACCCCATAAATCCGCAGTTTTTTTTAATATTAAGACTTTTAAATAAAATGATTTTCTATTTTCAAAAGTATAATATGTTTGGCTTTATAATACTACTAGCCTCTGTCCGCGGCTTCGCCGCAGCCAAAAGCTAGTTTTTACGTTATATCTTAGGATCCCGATATAGTAGCGGGATAAAATGCAGGGATGTTATGGATATATAATTTCGGATACGGATATGGATACGGATATATGAAAAATATTATAGCGGTTTCGGTTACGGTTATGGATATTAAATTATTTCGGATTATCCGATAGTTTCGGTTACGGATATAAGATTTTTAAGAAAGTGTAAAAGTTAAATACAAATAGGAATACAAATGATTTGACTTTAATTGTACTTTACCTATCTCAGATTCCTTTTGTTTTATAATCTGAGTTACCTATACTATTATAAAGCTGTAACAGGGCTGTGTCTGTACATTTAAGATATTTGAGAAAAAATGACTGTAATAGGCTTTTTTTTTTAGATTTTTTTGTCTGTTTGTTTATCTGTTTGTCTATTTGTTTGTTCGCGCATCAAGCAAAAACTACTGAACGGATTTTGATGCAACTTTCTTTATTTGATAGCTCTCGATTCGACTTAAAAATTGGTATACATTTTATCCCGCTACTACACCGTAACCTTGAGATATAATCCAAAAGCTAGCTTTTGGCTGCGGCGGAGCCGCAAGCAAAGTTAAAAAAATGTATACCAGTTGTTAAGTCTAATCAAGAAAGAAAGAAAGAAAGAAGAGCTATCAAACAAAAAAAGTTGCATCAAAATCCGTTCAGTGGTTTTTGCGTGATTCGCGAATAAACAAACAGACAAACAGATAAACAGACAAACATACAAACAGACAAAATCTAACAATATTATTTTTCAGTTTAGACACGCCTATATAGCCTAATGCAGTAATTTTTTCTCAAATATATTATCTTAAATGTACAGACATGGCTTTGTTACAGCTTTATAATAGTAGGTAGGTATAGACTAGCTTTTGCCCACGGCAGAGGCGGGGTAGTCACCAAATCTAAACACGTCACCATCCAGCACAAAAGTAATATAATATCTAAACAAAAAAAAAATCTCCGGACTATATAATATGTACTTATTAGAGATGGGCCGAATGTGATTTAACCCGAATACGAACTTCGGCCGAACATTCGGTAAATATACAAAATTCAGCCGAAGTTCCGCCGAACTTCGGTGTGTTCTCGGGAATAACAAGTTATATTCTGTATGTATTTTTTATAAAAGACAACGCCGTAAAGCAATAAAAAAACAGGCAGTGCTTAAATGACTTTCGAGTATTGGTATATGTGACTTATTTTGCAGCTATGACAGATGTGATTTCTCTAAATTTGAGTATAAACCTTACCTTTTTCATATACCGAATGTTCGGCATTTAGAACCGAACTTCGGCCGAATGCCAAAGTTCTTTTCAAGCCACCGAAATTCGGTTAATCCGAATGTAAAACGAACTTCGGCCCATCCCTAGTACTTATACCAAATTCCGTGATGATCGGGTGAGTAGTTACGATTTCTAGAGGTAACAAACTTACTTTCACATCCTTACTTCCTTACTGATACTATAAATGTGAAAGTGAGTTTGTTTGTTTGTTATGCTTTCACGATGTAACTACTGAACCAATACTCACGAAATTTTACAAATATGTAGTCTACTTTTTATCCTGGAAAATGAATAGTTCCTATGGGATAGCTGTTTTTGCAAAGAGAAAATAGTTTGTCATAGAGTGACGTATTTATGTAGGTACTGTCCACGTAGACGAAGTCGCGGGCAGAATTTAGTTTATATTAGTAAGGTTATTAAATCTAGACACGCGGGAGCGTGTCAAGCCAAGTTCAAGCTAAATAATAGGCGAGCAGTACCGTGTGTAATATTACACGAACCATTTGGAGCCACTTTTCACCCCCTCATAACTAAAAACTATTTCACATAAACATGTGAAATTTGGCTCATATATTGAAACTTGCGAGATAAATATATGCTCCTAGAACTAGCCAAGTCCGACCTTAGCCTTCGATATTATCCTAAGTCATAAGAAGAAATTACATTTTAAGTTGTTATAAAATATTTTAAGTTGATATTAATAAATTTCAGGACTGACCATTGAACTTGGCACCCATTTAGATCTCACTTCTTTTGTCGTTGAAGTCAACAACCAAGGCATATATCATTACCTATATTGAACTTGACTCTCATTTCACATTTATGTTTTAATGGGATTTTCATTTACCTTATTAAGGACCATCGATAAATTACGCCAAACGAATTTGATGAATATTTTTTGACCCTCTCCCCGTCCTTGTTATCGCAGGTCGCATTTGTGACCCTACCTAGTGTGACGTCACATATTTTACGTTAGAAATGATTTCTGTTCATTTTATACTTGCCTCATAAGGTTGAAAATCACATAGCAGAACTAAGAAAACTACGTATTTTCACTCGGTGAAAATCAATTGTCAAATGAAATAGAAAGACCTTAGTTGTAAATAAAACGTGATAATGGGAAAAGTAATAAATTTCAATTTCTCATTAGTTTAAGTTGTTATTTTTTCCAAAGGCACAATAACAAACTATAAAATATTATACTTATAATGTATAATAGCACTACCATAACATTATTGCTTTATAATTTCTAAGAATTGATTCAAAACAATAACATAATATAAGTCCATATAATAACTATAATCACAAACATTGACTCACCGTTCAATTCGCAGGAACTATAGAACATGTATAGGTATAGTATAGATAGAATATGGTTAGTATCACAGCATAGCATCACGCCTATATTCCCCGAAGGGGTAGCCAGAGGTGTATTAAGCACCCACGGTTCGCCAGCTATGTTTAAGTCCCACGTAATAGGGGCGAGCCTATTGCCGTCTACCGGGCACATTTCTAAACTACGGGCAGCCCGTACTCATAATTTTCCTTTTACAAAAAAGCTCAATAACACTGTCCGACCCGTGGATCGAACCCGATACCTCATGATCAGCAGTGGCTCACACTACCGCTGCACCACCGAGGCAGTTGGTATCTGTAGCTATATAATATGTTTGACACCTTTAGGAATAAAAGGTTACCTCTTCAACTCCAATAAAATTGATTGTTGCAAAGTAGCTGATGTATTTGGCCTTCGCAATCAACGAGATAGCAATATTCTCAAGCTAAACCAGTAGTCACGATAAGTTATACTAAGCTGACTCCTCATAGATTCTGTCGATGTGTTCATAGCAGTCAGTCTAAAATTTATATATAATATACTATATTATTGTAGTTAGGTATATAAAAACCAATTTCCGTGCGTTAGACTCGCAAAAACTCGAAAACACCTGGACTCACTCTGATGAAATTTTTATATGTGTTTTATCGGGTCTTTGAATGATCCACAATCAGGCTCTGTAGTAGTTTTTGTAGGTTTTTTATTTTTATTTTATGATTTTTCGCGTATTAGAACGTATACCGACAAAATTTTACTCCAAGCCTTACTACTACTTAACTGCCCTTAACAAAAATTTTAATAGGTATCCAATAAAATCTAGGGCCACTAATAGTGGCCCACCCAATGATCAGGTAGCCAACGTCTGCCGGATACAGCTATTTTTATAATATAAAGTCTAAATAACAAATTATAATTTGTGAATAAGGAAAAAGAGTATTTTAGTACAGGCGGGAATCGAACCTGCGTCCCTTCCTATCCGGGGAAGTGCTCTAATCCACTGAGATACAGTACTATCTTTTAGACATACCCAATCTCCTTATCACATTTGTCTTAAAGACCAACGCCCTCTATCGGAATGCATTTACATGCATTAATCCAATATAGTAAGTTTAATTTTGCAATTAAAATTCATACTGTCTGACAGCGTGATTTTTTAAACAATTTGATCTATATTTTAACACTTGACTTGGTCAGCTACTCTTAAAGTACAAATTATTATTTGTGCATTCCGATAGAGGGCGTTGGTCGCTAAGACAAATGTGATAAGGAGATTGGGTATGTCTAAAAGATAGTACTGTAGCTCAGTGGATTAGAGCACTTCCCCGGATAGGAAGGGACGCAGGTTCGATTCCCGCCTGTACTAAAATACTCTTTTTCCTTATTCACAAATTATAATTTGTACTTTAAGAGTAGTTGAGCAAGTCAAGTGTTAAAATATAGATCAAAAAGTCTAAATAAAATACTAAACACTACTGTTACTAGGTACATAAATAAAGAGGCTTATTTTTGTAAAAGGATAGTTTATTCACAGGCTGTATGACACGTTTTCGTTGCCCATTCACAAAGTTTATGAATACAACTCCGGGTCAAGATACTATCTACAGCTACGTTCACGTTTCCTCACAAGTTTTTGTGTATAAATCTTTTTATTTTAGATAAAGTTTAATGGGAAAGGCATGGTTATTGTTAGTATTAGGGTTGTCATAATTTTTAAGTAAATTTTTTATACTAATTTTTGCGTCCTAACGAATGGATATTTCCGTTACACTCAGAGATATTTAATGGTTATATTATCACGAAAACGATTTAATATCAATTACCCTGTTAATAGGCTCTTGTCTATGAATTCCTCTTGGTTCTAATTTCCGGTATACAGAACTATAATTTTGCAAAACAAGTTATGTAACCTGAGGTTCAACATTCAAATAACAGAGAAGAGACCAGAACAATCAAACGCGTCCGAGTGTTGCAAGCTCGAATCCAAGCTTTACAAGCTCGAGATCAATATTATCAGTTATTTTTACAACATTTGCAATTCAGGATGATATGATGGATAATTATGTGATATCATCGAATACCAATAATAACTAAGTTTAAATCCATAGGTAGGTAGTTAGCTTTGTATTCCTTCGCAATTCGTATCTTAATCCAGCTTAATCTTGTCTAATTCTCAACAATGTCAAAATATGTATCTTATACAATTCCCACTGACCCGTTAGATAATCTTAAGATCTTAACGAAGCCAATTACGACTTCGAAGAAAACTCTATGGTAGGATGTGGTGTCAGAACAACGTCAGATTAATTAGATGACCAATCTAGTTACGTGTAATGAAACGTTTTTATGAAGCGTGAAATATTGAGGTCATCGTCAAGTCATTCTTTATTTATCTTTAAAAAAGAAATGATGCAACGATGACATATTAATAGAAACACAGCGGAGTAAGAAAATAGAGTCCCACCAGTGTTTGTAGTGCTTGAGTGCTTGGTTTTACCATGGCCCAATAGGTTTTACCACTAGATATAAATAGCTATTGCTTTTTAAATTATGAAAGCATTTTTTTTAAACTTATGAAGTAAGTCTTACTGTTATTATTCAAAACTACTTCAAAATATCTTACGCCTATGGCTTTAACATACATAGGTATATTTCATATTAATTTCGACCATGGAAAAAATACAAAATTCACCGCACAATTGGTTATTTCATTGCACAAAAATTCAAACTAAGCGTGTCCACCTTTTTTATTGGAATAGGGAACTTTAGAGCTCAATGGAATAGACAGAATGTTTTTTTCTTACAGAGTAGTAGTAGTACCTACCTACTCGTGTTTATTCCTTTCAAAGAGTATATAATTCCCTTAATACAAATTATAATACAAGTTTTAAATAATAATAATATACATAGTTATTAGCCGTCGTTATAGCAACGCATGAAAAAGGCACCTAATCTACTACTATAATAAAATTTAAAGAATATTTTTTATTTTTATTGCATGTAGTGGCAGACGAGCCTCGGCCCATCTGATGGTAAATGGTAACCGTCGCTCATGGACTCAACCATACCGAGAGTATTGTCAAGCCGCTGCTCACCATTTAATTTCAACGATATATGAAAATTAAAGAGTAAACGGCTATCTCCTGCAACAGCCAAAACGCAACGATGTGCTTCATGGCCGGTCACACGGAAGATGGAGGTACCAACCCGCTCGGGCCTGATACCAAGTGAGTACTCCCACTTGGTACCCAGCCTTACCACCGGTCATGCAATGGATGATAATTGCTTACTTCCCTTAGTCGCCTCATACGACACCCGTGGGAAGAATGGGGTGGTGACACTTGTATTCTTAGTCCGTCACCACACGGAATAGAATATGTAGGTACCACGGATAGTTCGACTCTTAGTTCGTAATAAATAATGTGATTTGTCTCTGCCTGAACTTGGGGACCATAGGAACTGTGTGACATTACATCAGTGGTCCGCTGAATTAGTGCAATCCTGCTCGTTGTCTATTATTTTCAATTTAACACTTTCGCAATTTGTTTTCTGGAATGTTCAGATTAGTTTATATTACACTATGTTATGTGGTACTAACAAAACAGCCAGGAAGAATAGTATAAAGGGCTTACTGAAAAACGGGACCTGAAAAACGAACTCTCAACAGTGAAACCCTTGCAATCCGTTTCCCCACACAGCGATCCTATTTATACTTATCTCTATTATAAAAACAAATAAATGATTCAACGACACACCTGCAGACTATATCATAAACAATATTCCTATGTGAGTAATCAATTAACACACAATGCTGGCTGCTGACTTACAGTACCTACTTTAGCAACACATGTTACACAGAACTGTGAGCTAATGAGCTAATCCCTTTTGTCGACAGGCAGTCTGCACGCCTTTGCCTCGTCTGAAAACAAAAAAACCAACGCCTACGGTTACATACTCTATAATAAAATCCATTATTATTACGCAGTGCATAATAATAGAACCGAATCATTGAATTTTCAACTCTATTCGCAAATAGGTAATGTATCTTTTAGTTAACTATTGCTTGTAGAGAACGTAATTTTTACCGCGAACTTGTTATTGCTTCATCTTCGTTGAACTGATGTAAGAGAAATTAAATTTCCGCTCGTATTGTACTATTAATTTTATTCAATACTAGTGACGCGGCCCGTCTCCGTGTGGCTACGGTATATTATTGATGTTATCTCGGGTTAAAGTGTCATATTTGGCACAAAATCGATTTGGGAAAAAATTCTACGAATATGTAAAATCACTGAATGTATTTGCGCCAAAGGCACACAGATGGTTTATGATCGTAATTAACTCAATTTAGTATTCATAAATTTCATAATATTGTATGTTCATGGTTAGCACCTACTTTAGTTATGTTTAAAAATTTAAACATTGTAACATATTCGCGATTTAACAAACTGGCTCATGAGTTTCTGGTCAGGTTCTTCTCATGAAAAGCGAAACAAAAAAAGAAATCGGCTTGCTTGGGGCGATAGCAATCGCGACATTGCGGATGCACTTACGGCCGTGTTAGTTATTAGTAACTTTGACGATTTTAAGTGCTATATAAATAAGCCTATGACTTAAAAATATATTTGTATTCGAAAGCACTTTTCATCATTAAATTGAGTTAAGTACCAATTTTTATTATTAAAATATTTTTTTTAAAGCCTAAGTTAAGTAACAAAATATAGTTATTAAATAGGTATAATATTTCAAAAAATCGTAGTTAGGTTGGTATTTCCTTGGGGTGCGGGTCGGGATACCTCCGCATTGGTGCACCCCGGGCAACGTCGGCACTCTAGTGCCGGCGGCTGAATCCCGGCAGGGGACGGGTCTCCGCGTGTCCCTCTGATTAGCAGAGGGCACAGTGGATAGGCCGTAAGTCCGCCGTGGAGGGTCGGCGGGGCCACAGTGGCTCCCCCGACCCTGGGGTGGGGACAGCGGGGTCACAGTGACCCCCCCGTCCCCGCAGGCGTAGCTTTCAGCCCAAGTGGCGACGGGCCCACTGCTTGCAGTGGGCCAAACGTCTGCCGTGGGAGGCCAGCGGGGCCATAGTGGCTCTCCTGGCACTGGGAGGCGGAGACAGGGCTTTTAGCCTGAGGGGCGACGGGCTTACCGCTTGCTCTGCGAGCGGTGGGCACGGTTTGATGCAGATTTCCGTTCGGCCCGACCCGTAATCCTGAACAGACAGGACCGGGGGTCTTTGGACTGCGGGGAAGAAAACTCCTATAAAAAATTACCCCAATCCCGTGCTCTGCCGTCCGGCCAGGGGATGCATGGCTGAGGGGAGCTCAGTCACGAGGGTTGGCACGTCTGAAGACGTAAAACTTAACAAAAATGGTGAAGACTAAAAATACAAAATGTCCCCAGGAGGGTCCCGGGTGCAACGCACCTGGGGAATCCCTCACAGAGCCTAGTGCAAAAACCGGCTCTGTCAGCTCCATGTATACGAGGGGAGCAATCGACACCACGTCTGAAAAAAAGACGGAGAGAGGAAGGAAGAGGAGGATCCGTGGGAGGAAACCGACACCTACGGGAAGTCCTACCGCAGGAAGCGGATCAGCTGTTACGTCAGGGATGGAGACGGACGGCGGTGGCGGCGGCATAACGGCCGCTAGCGCGCTCGCCCCGAACCTGATGGCTGACTCGTTGGAGCGGCCTTCACGGCTCCTGAAGCGCTCAATAGCACTAGAAGGGGATGCGACGGAGTCGGAGGACAGCTCCACCGAGATGCCTCCACCAGAAAGGCCAGGAAGGCCGCCAAAAAGAGGCCGAGGTGCCAACAGGCGCACAGTGCCACTCAGCCCTCAAGAAGGCCACCAAGGTGGCCTTTGAAGCATTGTAGTCTCTCCGGCGCCACTCGGTGACTGAGGAGAATAGGAGGCTGGAGGCTCGCTGCAGGCGCCTCGAGGATGAGGTGGCAGAACTCCGCAAGGAGCGCAGCGGCACGCGACCAAACCAGGGCTCGCCAAGGCCGTGCCGGAAGCCTCAGCCTCAATGGCGGGCGCGGTGTCTCCGGCCCCTGAACTCCTCAGCGAGGAGCAGATGCGCCAGGTCATCGATCATATTGGCGCGATCTATGACCCACGCATAGACTCCCTAAGCGCCAGGGTGGCGCTGGAGCCGCGACTCCGACCGCCACTGGCCGCGGAGAAAAAGAAGGCCGCGCCGCCTTCAGGCCTAGCGCCGCTGCCCTGTCAGGGTGGCTGCGTGGCCACTTACTCCGCGACCGCGGCCGCGCCGCCCAAGGGGCAGGGCAAATCCCCTAAGGTGAAGGCGGCGCAGAAGGCTGGGCAGCGCCCCAAGGGCCAGTCCAGAGAGGAGTCCCCTTCTCTTCCATGTGCTGACCAGCCCTCGCGGGCCCCAGCGACCAATCCCCGGGATCCACGTGTCCCACCTGCCGCGCCATCCGGCCCTGCACCCTCTTATGAGGGCTGGCATGTGGTGAGCGGGGGGAGGAAGAAATCCCGAGGCAAGAGGGAAAAGGGAGCCGCGACTGAGGCTGCTGCCCAAGCTGCGAATCCCACTTCGCCAAGGAGCAAGCCCGGCCCTAAGAAGCCGCGCAAGCTTCAAGCGCCGAAAACGGCAGCGGTGGCAATCACCATGCTGCCGGAGGCGGAAGCGGGCCTGTCGTACCAGGCCATCTTGAGGAAGGCCCAGGAGAAAATCGACGTCTCTGACATCGGAGTCGTCGCTGCCCGGACCCGTTTAGCCCGCACAGGGGCTCGAATTCTCGAATTCCCTGGAGCGGAGGGCCCCAGGATGGCAGACACGGTGGCCGAAAGGCTGACGAGTCTGTTTGGCGAGGGGAGTGGAGTCCGTGTCACCAGACCGGTAAAGTGTGCTGAACTGCGCATTTCGGCGAAGAGAAGAAGAGAAGCGGCGGAGAGGGCCAGGGAAGAGGATTCTTCCGCTGACCCTAACCGCCGCCAGCAACCGGGGCGGCGCAGGCGCAGGTACTTGCGCCTCATGCCACCCTAGCTGAGGCTGCGGGTGGATGGACCGGGGAACGTCTGCCACCCGCAAGGACTCCCGCGAAGGTGCGACGCTCCGTGTGCGGATGCGTCGCTCAGTAGAGGGTACGCGAAAGGGTAAGCCGCCGGCGGACCACCGAAGGAATGTAACATAGTTCCAGTGGCCTGCCAATAAAGGCGGAGAGACGGCACACGGCGGGTTTCTTTAGTGGGTGCAGGCCCCACACTTCCCTGGTCGTTGCCCCGAACGATAGGGTGTGCGGTTAGGAACATTTTTTCCCGCCTTAACAAAAAAATAAAAAAAAAGGTTGGTATTTCCTTGACAATCCGACTAATGCTGTACCGACTATCACATTAACAAATCACCAGCCGTCTTACTGTGTTCCATATATCCAAGAAATGCGTAGTCACAAGTTGAAATACGTAATTCTCAAAATATGCTTTACAAAGTCAGTTTACAATGAGGCGGGAAAGTATTTAATAAAATAAAAGGTCGATACGTACATTGGAAAGAGGTTCCATTTAACAGAAAAAAATATGAACATATAGAGTGCACTGGTAATTTAATTTCTTTGAAACGATAGTGCCTCGTACAGCGAATTAATTCCGATAACTCGCTCCAGAATTTCGTAGTTTCAACGTTATTTCCATAATTATGTAGGTACGTATGAGATATCAAATTATGTATATATTTTTTCATGGAATTCGCTTGTTTTATTATGAAAGAGAGGCACTGATACTCTTTGAAGAGCCTTATAGATAAGTTATCTATTGAAATCAGTGTATCTATATTAGCAAATAGATACTTCATATTAAAAGCATTAAACTATAAACATAGTAATAATACTATGATTCAAACTATGAGGTATATTTTAAAAATCCGTTGTTTACGATTCTCTTTTTGTAATGAGAAGAATTAAAGCAGAAGTTTTAAAACACTGGCACATTGCTCTTAGCAAATTTATAGTGAAGTTCTCAATAAAATCTTAGACATGATGGATAATCCAACACTGGTATTCGTTTGATAATTAGCTGTCATAGCCACAAAATTAAAGTGCAAAACAATACAAACTAAAATTTCAAGCTATTCACGAATGTCATACAAAGCCTTTTCTTTTTGATAAGGCGGGAAAAAATCTTCCTAACCGCATACCCTGTCGTTCGGGGCAACGAACAGCGTAGTGTGGGGCCCTCACGAATATATATACACGTCATACAAAGCCTAGCTAGATCGATTTACCTGAAAAATGTTGGTGAACTTACTAAAATACTAACCCTACTACGGCAACACGCGGCCCGCGAGATAGCCCCCTGTAGCCACTGGCGCCCAAAAGGTTGCCGACCCATGCTGTAAAGTATTCGTAACGTCGGGGAAGTAGAAAATCAAGTAAACGTGATATCTTCCGTAAACGTAGTTAGTTTTATTTCATAACTAGCCTTTGCCCGCGGCTTCGCCGCAGCCAAAAGCTAGTTTTTAGGGTATATCTCAGGTTCCAGATATAGTAGCGGGATAAAATGTATACCAGTTATTAAGTCTAATCGAGAGCTATCAAACAAAAAAAAACATTAAAATCCGTTCGGTAGTTTTTGCGTGAGGCGCGAACAAACAAACAGAAACATACTAAAAAAAAATCGTTTTGTGTTTAGACACGCCTATATAGCCTAATAAAGTATTTTTTTCTCAAATATATTAAATGTACAGACACAGCTCTGTTACAGCTTTATAATACATAGTATAGAAAATTTATTGTATAACATTGTATTATTTAGAAGTAAATTAATTATGATAGCGCTTGCAAAAGCGTGTAAAAGAAATAAGATGGAATCCAATTTTAGCAGATATCTGTGTAATATACGGTGGATATTTAGAAATATGGTCGTAATAATGACATTCTCAAGAGCTTAAAAAATAAAGATAGAATAAATTTAGAGTTGTAAAGCTCAATTTTTTCACCCCTATGACTGTCATAGACCGGAAGCATGAGTTAACCAAGAACGTCGTGTCTTCCACGAAGTTGTTTATTAGCCAATCATATAAGATTCAAGTTATAAGAACTTTGGCTTCGCCGAAACAAATTTCGATTTAAACATGAATTGTGTTTCACTTTAAAGTTAAAGGTTCCTTCTCCGAATTAAATACGGTCCAGGAGAACCTTCGACCGTGTCCAATATTTTGTGGAAGTGAGGATTAAAATAATTATAAACGTTCTACGCTTATTTTCTATTTTTATTTGTGTTTTAATTAAACGCACACATACCGGCCGCACGAGTGTTATAGGGTTGGATACTCACACAGGACTTTGTGTGATCCACAAATGGTTGTTCTAGGTCTGGGTGTACTTTGTGTCAGTGAAATTGTATGTCTGTAAAGTTCCCCCCCGCGGTACAAGGATTATTGCTTAGTGCAGGGTTCTGTATTTAGGGCCCCGACGTCGGCCTGGGCCCCGACGTCGGCCACCTGCTGGCGCCACGATCACTGTGGACGGGGTCCAAATTGGGGTGCAGGCCCAGATTAAGTATCTGGGCCTGGTGCTGGACGGGCGGTGGCGCTTTCGCGAGCACTTCCGTCAACTGTCCCCGAGGCTCGTCGGTGCGGCGTCCGCCGTTGCACGGCTCATGCCGAATATGGGCGGACCCAACAATGCGTGCCGACGGCTTTACGCGGGGGTGGTCCGGTCGATGGCGCTTTACGGCGCACCCGTGTGGGCGGAGTCCCTGGACGCACTGAACAGGGCTCTTCTGTGGAGGCCACAGAGAGTAGTCGCGTCCAGGGTCATACGAGGGTACCGCACGGTATCGACGGAGGCAGCCTGCGCGTTGGCCGGAATCCCTCCGTGGGACTTGGAGGCGGAGGTGCACTCCGAGGTGTATCGGCGGGCGTCGCAAGAGCGAGAGGGGGGCGGACGCCCCCTACTCAGGGAGGGGGCCAGGTGGCAGGGCGACGCCCGCCGAGCTGCCATGGTCAGATGGAGGGCACGGTTGGAGGCGCCCCGGGCCGGTCTTTGGACTGTAGGGGCACTCCAGCCGGTGCTGGAGGAGTGGGTGGGGCGACAGCACGGAGTCCTTACCTTCCGACTGGTGCAGGTGCTGTCGGGGCACGGTTGCTTCGGCAGATATCTGCACAAAGTCGCAAGGAGGGAAGCGACTCCGGGCTGTCACCACTGCGGCTGTGACGAGGACACGGCGCGCCACACGCTCGAGTCCTGCCCGGCTTGGGCCGAGTAGCGCCGTGAACTCGTCGCGGAAATAGGGGGGGACCTCTTGCTGCCGAGCGTCGTCAGAGCGATGCTTGGCAGCGACAGGAATTGGGCCGCGGTCGCTGCCTTCTGCGAGGAGGTTATCTCGCGGAAATAAGCGGCGGAGAGGGCTAGGGAGGAGGATTCTTCCGCTGACCTAAGCCGCCGCCAGCGACCGGGGCGGCGTAGGCGCAGGTACTTGCGCCTCATGCCGCCTAAGCTGAGGCTGCGGGTGGATGGACCGGGGAACGTCCGCCACCCGCAAGGCCTCCCGCGAAGGTGCGACGCCCCTCTGCGGATGCGTCGCTCAGTAGAGGGTACCCGAAAGGGTAAACCGCCGGCGGACCACCGAAGGAATGTAACACAGTTCCAGTGGCCCGCCAATAAAGGCGGAGAGACGGCACACGGCGGGTTTCTTTAGTGGGTGCAGGCCCCACACTACCCTGTTCGTTGCCCCGAACGACGGGGTGTGCGGTTAGGAACATTTTTTCCCGCCTTAACAAAAAAAAAAAAAGCGTTCTGTATTTAATAAAAAAATAAAAAATCGGCCAAGTGCGAGTCGGACTCGCACACGAAGGGTTCCGTACCATTGACTAGGTAAACAATATTATACTATTTAAGTTTTAGTCTCTGTAACCATGGTGTTTGGCTGTTACCAAATTTTGCAAGTAAAATTTGACTCATTTTGTGGTTTTCAACTTAGACTTAGATGCGCAACGAGTAAAGAAACACGTTTGTGTATGGGAGCCCCCAGTAGTATTTGTTGTTATAGCGGCAACAGAAATACATCATTTTTTGTGAACATTTCAACTGTCTAGCTATCGCCGTTCTTGAGATACAGCCTGGTGACAGACGGACGGACAGACAGAGCAAAAACGAGCAAAGAAACACATTTGTGTATGGTAGGCCCCCTTAAATATTTGTTTTATTTGAATTTAATTATTTATTTTTAAAGTGAATATATAACTAAATATTCTGTGAATATTTTAAGCGTCTACCTGTTGCCGTTATCAATAGCGAGCAAAACAGGGTAAAAAAAATCACGTTTGTTGTATGGGAGCCCCCCTTAAATATTGTTTTCATTTTTGTTTTTAGTATTTGCTGTAATAGCGGCAACAGAAATACATCATTTGTGAAAATTTCAACAGTCTAGCTATCACCGTTCTTGAGATACAGCCTGGAGACAGATGGACGGACAGACAGGCGTTGTATGGGAGCCCCCCTTAAATAATATTATTTTTTTGTTTTTAGTATTTTTTGTTATAGCGGCAACAGAAATACATCATTTGTGAATATTTCAACTGTCTAGCTATCGCCGTTCTTGAGATACAACCTGGCGACAGACGGACGGACAGACAGACAGCGAAGTCTTAGTAATAGGGTCCCGTTTTGACCCTTCGGGTACAGAACCCTAAAAATAACGTTAGAATCATATTGAGCTTAGAAATAGTGTATTAATTAACTTGGAAGGTATAATTATGTTATGTTGACTACAAAAATAATCATAGTTGTAATTGTGTGGTCCTCAACAGTATGTGTAAATTGCAAACACAATATATGGAGCTTAAACCCACGGTTTCAGGATTACCGTTCTAGGCGCCCTGCCAGAGCTATCGCTACGTTCAGTCGGGGCACCAATTTCCGCACATTTTTTTTCCGTCTTAGGGTGACAACTGAAATTCTCAATGTTGTTATAACACCGGAAAAGCACTTTATGTCTGACAATATTTGACAATTATTTTTATCTATTTAAAGACATGAATGGAAGTTTATGTCAGATAAAAACCATTTTTTACTAGATAAGATCAAAGAAATTGTTAAG
This sequence comes from Leucoma salicis, assembly GCA_948253155.1. Lineage (NCBI taxonomy): Eukaryota > Metazoa > Arthropoda > Insecta > Lepidoptera > Erebidae > Leucoma > Leucoma salicis. The sequence continues at coordinate 6,307,753 of OX411812.1, forward strand.
TGACTAATTTTTACCCGCAACTTCATCTACTTTATTTTAAACTAGCCTTTGCCCGCGGCTCCGCCGCAGCCAAAAGCTGGTTTTAGGTCATATCTCAAGTTCCCGATATAATATAAGCTATTAAATCAAAACATTGCATCAAAATTCGTTTAGTAGTTTTTGCGTGATGCGCGAATGAACAAACAGACAAACAGATAAACAGACAAAAAAAAATGTTTTGTGTTCAAACATGTCTATATAGCCTAATACATATTTTTTTTCTCAAATATCTTAAAAGTTCAGATACAGCTCTGTAACAGCTTTATAACAGTATAGATGATGATAATTATAACAGTCATGGATGGTGCCGCAATTTTTTGTAAACACATTCCACATACTAGTCCATGTATAAATCCGTGCAGTAGTTTCAACGTGATTGTGTCAAGAAGTAAAAATACTGACGGATGGAAATACTAAAAAAAACTCTTTCGGCCTGACTGCCTGAACTAAAATAGTAAAATACTAGCAACTCTGGGCACGCATTGCTGTGGCTAAGTTATCGTAGGCTATCCCATGGGAAACTTCCATTTTTTGACGTGATAACGTCTTATAAATCGATGAACGTCAGCTGCACGCACGAAAAAGTGTCACGTTCCGAAAAATATATGGCGACCGATGCATTTTTTGTGTAACTCTCGGAAAACATATATGACGTTATCACGTAAAATTATCGTCCGTAAACCGACTTTACAGACAACCATTATAGTTTTTAGGATAAAAAGTAACCTATATCCATTTCCGGGTTTCGGACTATGTATATACTAAACTTCATGATCATCGGTTGAGTAGTTATGCGTAACAAACAAACAAACGCACTTTAGCATGTACAATATTAATTATCTGTATGTAAAAATAGTTTGTTTATAATTTATCACTGCTTGGGTCAGCGTGGTGGACTATGGCCTAATCCCTCTCACTTAGAGCCGTGACCAATAGAGGACAAAAAAGGATTGAAAAAAATTTGCTAATTTGAACCATTCATTTGTTACACTTTTCTGGGCACCAGACTGTATGTATGCAAAATTTCATGAGGATTGGTTCACACAATTGCCGTGAAAACGTAAATAAATAAACAAACAAACTCCTTTTCACATTTATAGTATTAGTAAGTAGTAGGTACTAGTGAGGATAAGGAAGTAAGGATTTCCTCTCTCTATAACGTTGAAAAAGAAGAAATTATAAAACGTTACACATTTTATGATGGAACGGAAACGCTGTCGATAAAACTGCACGTAATAGCTTCTGGTCAATTCCATTAAATTGCAACTAATTGTAGTAAAAGCTTGTCACGTATATGGTGTGGCCAGAGAGAATTATTGCTCGCTTTCAATTTAATTGCAACACCATTAATCAATTTTATGGCAACACTGTTGGGTTTACGCAATTAGGAGAATTGCTTCGAATAATTATTGATAATTCCCAATTGCAATTACTAGTACATGTTTGTTTATACATACTATTTACTACCTATATACCCATGTACTTATAAAAGGAAATGTTATTGGGATTTTTCGTAAAAATAAAAAATAAAAATTCTCAGTAGCTGCCCGGAGTTTGGAAATGTGCCCGGTAGACGTCAATAGGCTCGCCCCCTATTACGTGGGACTTAAACATAGCTGGCGAATCGTGGGTGTGTAATACACCTCTGCCTACCCCTTCGGGGAATACAGGCGTGATAATATATTTTACTCGTACATTGTGTGTTGACGGACATAAAATACATAGGTAACATTATTGCACGCCTCATAAGCGAAGGGTTGAGGTAGGTACTATTCTCGTTACCGCGGAGGTGGTCAGACGTATCGAGGCGCTGGGGCTTAGGGTGGCCCTCAACAAGTCAGAGGCCCTACTATTTCACGGGCCCCGACGCGGTCCACCCGCCAGCGCCTCGATTACGGTAAATGGTGTGGGGGTAGGAATCCAGGCCCACATTAAATATTTGGGCCTGGTCCTTGACGGGCGGTGGCACTTCGACGAGCACTTCCGCCAGCTTGCGCCGAGATTGGTTGGCACGGCGTCCGCCCTCGGGCGTCTGTTGCCAAACCTGGGCGGACCCAGCATCGCGTGCCGACAGCTATACGCGGGGGTGGTCCGGTCAATGGCACTTTACGGTGCACCCGCGTGGGCGGAGTCTCTGACCGCCCGCAATAGGGCCCTTCTATGGAGACCGCAGAGAGTCGTGGCGGTCAGAGCAATCCGCGGGTACCGCACGGTGTCGTGCGAAGCCGCTTGCGCATTGGCCGGGACCCCCCCGTGGGATCTGGAGGCGGAGGTGCTCGCCGAGGTTTATCGGCGGGTGTCAGAAGTGCGTGCGGGGGGCGTTCGCCTCCCGCCCAGTCAAATAGACGCATGGCGGGGCGACGCCCGCCGCGCCATTGTCACCCGTTGGAGGATTCGGCTGGAAACGCCTCGGGCTGGTTTTAGGACCGTAGGGGCGCTCCAGCCGATTTTGGAGGAATGGGTGGCTCGGCGGCATGGGGTCCTCACCTTCCGGCTGGTGCAGGTGCTGTCGGGGCATGGATGCTTCGGCAAGTACCTGTACACGGTTGCTAGGAGGGAGGAGACTCCCTGCTGCCACCACTGCGACTGCAGCGAGGACTCGGCGCAGCACACGCTTGAGTCGTGCCCGGCCTGGGCTGACCAGCGCCGGGATCTCGCTGCAGTCATCGGAGAGGACCTGTCGCTGCCGGCTGTCATCCGATCGATGGTCGGCGGCAATAGGTACTGGAATGCGGTCGCCACCTTCTGCGAGAATGTCGTCTCGCGGAAGGAGGCGGCGGAGAGGGCCAGGGAGGCTGATCTCTCCTCTGGCCCGAGCCGCCGCCGGCGCGCGGGGCGGCGTGGGCGTGAATACCTGCGCCTAATGCCGCCCTAGCCGAGGCCGCGGGTGGTTGGACCGGGGATTGTCCTCCGCTCGCGTAAAGCCTACCGCGAAGGTGCGATGCCCCAGGTGTGAGGAGGCGTTGCTCAGAGAGGAAGCCCAAGAGGGCTAGCCGCCGCGCGGACCACTGAAGTGAATATACGCGGTACCAGTGGTCCGCCGAGTACGGGCGGGTGAGGGCGCACGGTGGATTTTTAGTGGGTGAGAGCCCCACACTACCCTGCTGTCTCCCCGGGCAGCGGGGTGTGCGGTAGGTACATTTTTGTTCACCAAAAAAAAAAAAAAAAAAAAAAGTACTATTCTCGTTTCACGCAGAACAACTGATTTTTCAAACTTAAAATGTCCCTATTTATTATATATTGCACTTGTAAAACACACACATATCAACTATTTTTAACACTCATGATATTTTTGATGCCATTTTTGTTAGTTAAACTAGTTAAAAACTGGTTTAAAAAGTTTTGTCTTGGACGTCCGTGTGTCTGTGGGTATGTTCGGATAATGTATGTTAACACGATAACGACCGAAATACTTTACTAATCGAGTTTTTTTTTCTTACGCTTCATTATAATTACGAATAGAGTCCTATCACTTTTCACGGTCTGTTTCGATGTGGTATAATTGTTGGGTTTCGTATGGTGAGTGAAAGCTCCGGATGCCCTAACCCCCTGTCTATCCTCTCCTTATTATGCTTGCTATTTGCTATCCACCTCCTATCGCTTTCCTTGGAGATGACGACGCGCGAGTAGTGCCTCTGATGTTGCTAGCGTCTATAGGCCTTGGTAACCGCTTACCGAGTGCTTACTAATACCAGTGGGCCGTATACTTGTTTTTTGCCGTGTGGGGCCGGCTTTAGAATTGTCCCACTCCTCTCGACCCATGGGAGTCGTAAGAGCCGACTGAGGGAATACCAGGGTAGTGGGCAGCAGCACTCCCTCGAGTATTAACAACATCCACTGCGATCGCCAACCCGCCTGCCAAGCGTAGCGATTACGGCATTGTACCCCCAATTTGGGGAGGCCTATGTCCAGCAGTGGACGTCGAAAGGCTGATGGATGGATGGATGGATGGTAAACTTGTTTGCCACCCACGTGGTATAAAAGAAAAAAGATTAAATTTGTCACATTTGAAACATATGTGTACCTACCTACTTAATCGAATTAGAGAAATATAATCTAATAGCTCGACGATACAATTGATAAGTTACGTAGTTTTCATTTCTATCGGAGCGTTCGGTGACGATGACGCGAGTTCCATGATTTTGTTCACCCAAAAACATGCGGGGCAGTCATTGGGGATTACCGATAGAAGTGAAAACTAAGTAAGTTTGTAAAGAAGTGTTAATGACCAATTAATTGGTTCTTACTTACAAACCAAAAATAATTCAAAAATAATAATCTAATAGCTCGACGATACAATTCACAATTTACTTAGTTTTCACTTCTATCGGAGCGTTTGGTTACGATGACGCAAGTTCCATGATTTTTGTTCACCCAAAAAGTGCTCAATTCGCCTAAAGTAGTTTTCACTTCAAAAATCTTATAAATATAAAAAAATCTTTGGTTGTTTTATATCATACTAACTTTTGTTCGTGACTTCGTCTGCGTGCATTCGGTAAAAACAAAAATAAATGTTATGAATTAAAAATGTTATGAATCGATATAATAAAATTATAAAATTTATAAATATCTTTGGAAGGCTCAGAGTAGAAATAGTTTGGTTTGAAATATGACAGTTCACCCTCTTATTAGTGACCCTACTTTTTTCTTAGTTTCGATGCCTGAGTCTTCGGCTTTTTTATAAAGATCAAAGATAATATCGTACAAACTAATTAGATTTTTAATTTACCTAATTAATATTTATTTTTACACGCTGACCCGTCATTACTTGTGCGATGAAAGAATTTGTTGTAATAAACCCAATTTTTATTTAACGGTTTATAAGATACCTTCGCTGTATCAGAAACTAGTTTTTGCCCGCGGATTTCAGAATTGAGTTAATATAATAATTGCCAGATCATAATTTCGCTGACAGCAGCTAGTTTTAACAGTCACTAGCCATGTATGCAGAAGATTTTATAGTGCACGGCTGTGTACTGCGCAAACACAAGTGCACTCTCTATTCCGACATGACCGGAGAGATATCGCAGGTTCAAGGCTTTACGTGGTTTCTGAAGACACGAGGGTGAAATACCGCAACTTCATAACTCCAGGCTGCTATTGAGAATTTCTTAAAGGAAAAGCCTTCCAGTTTTTTTGCTGACCCGACCCGTTAATCGAACCCGCAACCCCATGATCCGCAGTCGCATACAATAGCTAGACCACCTAGGCAACCAAGAAGGAGTAATAAAATACTCTACGGCACTAACTATTTCAATGCAAAATATAGAAAATAGTGATAGCGGTAAAACCAAGGTCTGCATAGATAGTGGTATCAAGTTCAATCCCAAGTCCCAGGTCATCGCACGGAAAACAACTCGGAACTATAAGAGATTTTTAGAAAACATGAAAAATTATTTAGTTCGACTACTTAGCTTTGCATAATTTTTAAATGCTCGGTTAAGGACAAAATTGTGAGCAAACTTGCAAGCCTTAGAGATTTTCTCGATGGCTTGTGAAGTCTGCCAACTCTCACTGGGCCAGCGTATTTAAGCCCAAATGCCTCTCACTCTGAGAAGAGGGAAAAAATGGCTGTCACACCCGCCATTGTTCCAGGGTTTCCTTTTTAACGACTTCATATCGGTAGACTTTTGTAGTGGTTCCATTATCAACAGGTCAGGACCCGAGGAAGGAACATATAATATATAAGATTTTAAAGTATTTATTGGTAAGTACGTAGCTACTTACTCACAAATAGTAGTCTCCCACCCAGCTTGGTGGCCAGATGGCAGGGCGACACCTGCCGAGCTGCCATGGCCAGCTGGAGGGCGCGGCTGGAGGCGCCCCGGGCCGGTCTTCGGACCGTAGGGGCGTTCCAGCTAGTGCTGGAAGAGTGGGCAGGGCAACGGCACGGAGTCCTTACTTTCCGACTGGTGCAGGTGCTGTCGGGGCACGGTTGCTTCGGCAGATATCTGCACATTGTCGCAAGGAGGGAAGCGACTCCGGGCTGTCACCGTTGCGGCTGCGACGAGGACACGGCAAAGCACACGCTCGAGTCGTGCCCGTCAATAGGGGGGGACCTCTCACTGCCGAGCGTCGTCAGAGCGATGCGTGGCAGCGACAGGAATTGGGCCGCGGTCACTGCTTTCTGCGAGGGGGTCATCTCGCGGAAGGAAGCGGCGGAGAGGGCCAGGGAGGAGGATTCTTCCGCTGACCCAAACCACCGCCAGCGACTGGGGCGGCGCAGGTGTGAGTATTTGCGCCTCATGCCGCCCTAGCCGAAGCTGGTGGATATGGACCGGGGAACGTCCGCCACCCGCAAGGCCTCCCGCGAAGGTGCGTCGCTCGGTAGAGGGTACCCGAAAGGGTAAGCCGCCGGCGGACCACCGAAGGAATGTAACATAGTTCCAGTGGCCCGCCAATAATGGCGGAGAGACGGCATACGGCGGGTTTCTTTAGAGGGTGAAGGCCTCACACTACCCTGTTCGTTGCCCCGAACGACGGGGTGTCCGGTTAGGAATATTTTTTCCCGAAAAAAGGCCCTGCTTCCTTGTTTGTTACGCTAACAAACACGGAAGCAGACTCCCTTTCGCATATAGTAATAATATTACAAACTCGCTTTCACGTTTATAATAATTATTAATAAGAATATTTACGATAGTTAGGAGTTTATATTGCATCACAGTTTTGGATTCATATAACTTCTGGGTAATAACATATCAGTAATCCTTATTTAATATTATTAATAAGAAATGTAAATCACAAATTGAAAAATGTGAAATCGAAAATAACAGTCACGTGCAGGATTGCCTGATTGGACTGTTATTTTCGATTTCACATTTTTCAATTTGTGTTTTATGTATAGTGCTAAGCATGTCTAATGCTAAAAATATATATATAAATATCTAAACACGAAATGTGTTTGTTTGTTAGGCCTTTTACGCTGTAACTACTGAACCAATCATCATGAAATTGCACACAGTCTGGAGCGCAGAAAAGGACATAGGGAATGGCGAATGAAGTCTGCGTTGGGCCAACATGGTGAACTACGACCTGAATCAATCTGTTTCTGAGGAATTCATGCGAAAGATAGTGTTACATTAGTTAAAGATTATTTAAAGACATTATTTAACTGCCTCGGTGGTGTAGCGGTAGTGTACGCGACTGCTAATCATGAGGTCTCGGGTTCGATCCCCGGGTCGGGCAATTTTATTGAGTTTTTCCTAAAAAGAAAAATTCTCAGTAGCAGCCCGGAGTTTGGAAATGTGCCCGGTAGACGTCAATAGGCTCACCCCCTATTACGTGGGACTTAAACATAGCTGGCGAATCGTGGGTGTGTAATACTCCTCTGCCTACCCCTTCGGGGAATACAGGCGTGATGCTATGTTTAAAAACAAATGAAAGAGAGTATTGGTGTAAAGATGCGAAACGGAATGCTCCGATGGTTCGGACATTTAAGAAGATATACAATGCTAACGTGGAAGTATGTAGGTACAGAGTGAGACCGAGACTTACCTACCTAGACCAACTCGGTCATGTATTGAAGGAAGGTGGAGTCAGGAGTCTTTGAAATTAGCGAGCGTGAATGAAGATAATTATGAATGTTGAGGAAGCGAGAGGTGTATGCAAGAATAGAGCCTTTTGGCACTCTGTTTTCTCTGCCTACCCTGCCAAGAAAATGACGTGATGATAAGTATGTAAAAACAATAAGTCGTTACTATGAAGCCTGTCAGTCTACCTCGAATGGTCTTATCGCACCTAGCAACCACATTATATATGTACCTATGTGTCTCAAAGCGATTTCTATGCCAAGACACTATCTGTACTAGCGATAAAAAAATGTACTCGTTTCTTGTTACATTAACAGAACATGAACAATCTACAAGAGTTTTAACAGTTGAGCAAATAATTGTATAAATATTTTTTGTGTGAAATTTCCGAGAAACACATTACCAGACTTTAATCTACAATCGATGTCGGTTCTGAAAAGAAGCGGTTAACGAACTGTCAATGTCGTTGTGAACAGCCTTGGCAGGAATTCTGAGAGCACTATTAGGGTCACCTTTATTCATTTTGGACACAAGATCTCAAAGTTTTAGACATAAAATCTGTATAAATCAAATTTAATTTGCAGTAAAAACTAAAAACTTTAAACTGCCTCGGTGGTGTAGCGGTAGTGTATGCGACTGCTAATCATGAGGTCTCGGGGTTCGATCCCCGGGTCGGGCAATGTTATTGAGCTTTTTCTAAAAAGAAAAATTCTCAGTAGCAGCCCGGAGTTTGGAAACGTGCCCGGTAGACGTTAATAGGCTCGCCCCCTATTACGTGGGACTTAACATAGCTGGCGAGTCGTGGGTGTGTAAAATACACCTCTGCCTACCCCTTCGGGGAATACAGGCGTGATGCTATATGTTCTATGTTTAATTTGCAGTAGCAGTTGGCACCTTTCTTAATGCATAATAAAAGGAAGGATCATCATAGTCATCATCTCACCCATATTTGAGATCACATCACCCAAAAACTAATGAATGAATTTTGGTGCCACTTCTTTTATTTGATAGCTCTTGATTGGACTTAAAAACTTGTATACATTTTATCGCGCTTTAACCCTGGAACCTGAGGTATAACCTAAAACAAACTTTTGTCTGCAGTAAGCAAAAAAAGTATGTATGTTGCGAACGTTTACTGTTTCTAAGATGAATATCGACAACTGCCACTGTTCAAGTAAATATTTAGTTTTTTATTTACTTTTTGTTCGCCAATATGGTGCACTAATCCATAGTTTTTCTGTCTACTAATAATTGTACGTGATACTTCATCCAGAAATTGTCTTACGAACGTGAAGTAACACGTAGATAATGACAATATAGTCAAATTCCTTTTTATTCATGACTAGCCATCGGGCAACCAATAAATATCTATTGTAATAAAAAAAACGAGACGTCTAGCAGATGTGAAAACATCGAAATTATTTTGTAGAAATAAATTGATCATAACTTAACAAAGTGGAGTATTTTCAAGACGAATCAAACGAGTATAAACTCGATAGGGTTGCGTCGTTTAATTACAGAGTTACTGTGGCCACCTTCCAGCTCCATCTTCAGACCCTGAATACCATCTAGAGACAAAATACTCGTCAAGACAAATCATACTAGCCCAAACTCGATGGAGTTATTCGTTTTATAACGGAGTTCCTATGGCCACCTTCTAGCTCCATTATTCGACCCTGGATACCATCTAAAGACAAAGTACTCGTAAAGACGAATCAAATGATTCAAAACTCGATGGGGTTGCGTCGTTTCATTACAGAGTTACTGTCGTCATCTTCCAGCTCCATCATCAGACCCTGGATATCATCTAGGACTGAAGTTCTAGTAAAGACATTTCAAACGAGCCCTAACTCGATGGAGTTGCACCATTAAATTACAGAGTTTCGCATGGCCACCTGCCAGCTCCATCATCAGACGCTGGATACCATCTAAAGACAAAGTACTCATCAAGACGAATCAAATGTGTCCAAACTCAACGGGGTTGCGTCGTTTCATTATAGAGTTACTGTGGCCACCTTCCAGCTTCATCATCAGCCCCTGAATATCATCTAGACACAAAGTACTTACTCGGCAAGACGAATCATAAGAGACAAACTCGATGGGGTTGCGGTTGCGCCGTTTCATTATAGAGTTCCTATGTCCACCTTCCAGCACCATCATCAGATCAGCTTCATGTCATCACAATATTGCATTGTCACTCGATATACACATGTGTATAAAATTTCAGCTCATTCAGAATCCGGAAAGTGTGTCAAATTTAACTTGCAAGATTTGAACGGGACAAGTAAATTAAAAGCGTTGCCACGCTAACAGCCGATTTTATCCTCCTGCCGCAATAGATGTTTCACGTAAAAATATTAATTCTAACAACTATACCTACTACTATTTAACTTTCAGCAAGTTTATGATTCTCGTACCAAACATGAAACGGAAATGAAATCACATCACACACACAATCATTATTGTGAAGCATTATTGAGATAACTCGAAATGAATTACTTAGGTATTGCCAAATATAAGAACTCCTAAGTTTGTAGATAACTACATACTCGTATATTTAATTTAAAATATACACACATAGACTTACGCCTGTTGGGAAGAAAGACAATAAGTTTCTTATTTACAATTCGGTGTTAAAACCAGTTTAGACTTCCGGAATCAAACTATGGGGTGTTGCAAGTATCAGTAACATAGTCTATTTACGACGAGTACAGAATTGCATCTTGAAGGCGATAGTCCACGCTATCCACTCTTAGCCCCCGTGGGAAGGAGGCGTGACGGATAACGAAACACCTCATTGCTATTTCATTGATTGTTACTATAAACCTTCTTTGCTGTTCCACAATACCTGTTATAAAGTTGAGTAATAAAAAAGGTAAATCTCACAGAACATTATTTTATTGTTTAGAATTTGGGTATTTGGGTCCCCCAATCTGATGTTTCCTTAAACAATTTTCTCACAACAAATACAGTGTGTAACTCCGAACCACAATGTCTTGACTCTTGATGACGTCTTGAGGCATCTTCGTGGTAAACATTATATTATCATTTAATTTTAAATCCCTTAATAAGATCATGTTCGCGCAAAACAAATTGAAATGAGGAAAATCATCATTAAAAGTTAATTATACCTAATAAAAGATGTTATAAATTAAAATGTTCTAATTATGTTATTCAAAAACACATGTATCATAACATATATGTATGTAAGAAAACTATAGCCGGTGCTTTTTAAAATGAAATAAAAATTTAATATAATGGAAAATATGGTATTTCAGCAAAACAGACTATTTATGAAAGAACTAAACATCGGCGAAGTTCATACCGCTTCAAAAACAATAAATTTTGTTTTAACTTATTAGCTGAAATGTGTAAGAAAATTAAATAACCTTCATAGTATTTTATTTTTCGCGCATTTTCCGTTGTTTTATTAGTTATTTTGCTATTCCGTGCGGAATCCCACAAAAAAGCATAAAAATCTGTTTAGAAGTTTATATATACTTATAGTAGACTCGTGTCTGCCCGTGACTCCGTCCCAAGCGGACTTCAGAATATAAAAATACACTCTACGGCGCATTAATTATGTCTACGTAAAAATAGGTAGTTCTTAGTCTGAGTACAGATACCATTAATTTTTCTGGGATGAATAGAACAATGTTCAAGTTATTTAAATCTACTACTAAAAAATGAGTTGTTGTTGAATTGTCTATGTCTATTCCAATAAATATGTTACCGCTTCTGTTGAACCTCTTTCGTTTCTATACACAATCTTCTGCTCAGTGTAGTGATCCAGCACTACTACCTCTTGGTACGCAACAGGTCTGCTGTATTGAGTATTTCAGGTGCTTCTAATATATATATATATATATATATATATATATATATATATATATATATATATATATATATATATATATATATAAAATTCAAAGCTGTCTAAGGACTGCCGACAGAAGTGAAAACTTAAAATTAAATACAAATAGTTGTTATTTTTAGATATCCAAATTAATTATTCAATCTTAAATTAAAACCTGTAAATCAAAATTATTCATTCAGGCATTACAAAAACAAAAATGATCAAAACTTTACAAAGTACTCCTTAAGATGAATTAAACGAATATAAACTTGATGGGTTCGGGTAGTTTCATTACATAGTTACTGTGGCCTCCTTCCAGCTCCATATCAGACCTTGGATACCATCTAGAGATAAAGTACTTGTCAAGACGAATCAAACGAGTCCAAACTCGATGGGGTTGCGTCGTTTCATCATAAGAGTTACTGTGGCCACCTTCCAGCTTCATCCTCAGACCCTGGATACCATCTAGAGACAAAGTACTCGTCAAGATGAATCGTACAAGCCCAAACTCGATGAGGTTCCGCCGTTTCAATATAGAGTTCCTAGGTCTACCTTCCAGCTCCATCACCAGATCAGCTCCATGTCATCATAATATTGCATTGTCACGCGATATACATATGGGTGTAAAATTTCAGCTCAATCGGAAACCGGGAAGTGTGTCAAATTTAATTTCCAATGCACACACTATAGCTGCGTCTCGTAATGGTGTCGCGAGTCCAGAGATTTTATCTCATCTAAAAATATGCTTACCGCGCTAAAAGAAGTTTTCACTTCAATAATATTGTATCGGTAAACGGTTCGGTTGCCGTGTGGGGCCGGCTTTAGAATTGTCCCACCCCTCTCCATCCATGGGAGCCGACTGAGGGAATACCGGTGGAGTGGGCAGCAGCATTCCTTCGAGTATTAACAATATCCGCTGCGATCGCCAACCCGCCTGCCAAGTGTGGCGATTACGGCACTATCCCCCATTCTTGGGGAGACCTATGTCCAGCAGTGGATGTTAAAGGCTGATGGATGGATGGATGAAACGGTTCGGTTAACTCTGGAACTTGGATTTCAAATCTCTGATGAAAATGTTCTCTTTAAACAGTCTGAAACGATCCACTATACCAAAAATATAAATATAGCCTATTAAAAGAATAATTCTTTAACGAACAAATATTAAAAAAGAATATTTTATATATGTACATACTGCGTACAATAACAATCAATCTGTGAATCACTTGAAAGGTATCAGACCATTCGACAATGAGAGAATAAATTATAAGTATTGTTGGAACCTTAATTTCAATATTTTTCTATTTGAAAGACATTGATTATTTAGACATTTAAATAATCAAAGATTGAATATTATATGAGCATAAAATATTTATTAAAAAGATACAACACTTATTCTAAACTAGCAGTGCCCCGCGGATTCACCTACGTATAATTTAAGAAATCACGTTACGTTCCTATCGGGCTCATAAAATTATTTTGATGATGAAGTAACTTTCATTCGTAAGGATTAATATGCCATGCCTAATAATATTGATATGCACTTTTTATTTTTCAATATTTTTCGTCACAATAGTACTTTGTTACCCTAGGGGTGAAAGTCCCTCGAACTATTCGGGACTAAATAAGTCTTTAACCCGATGTAAACACTGTGCTTTTCATTACGAGTCCAAGGAAAGTAAAAATAAAAATGCAAAAATGAGTGAATTTTAATTTACATCAACTGCTGAGATAATTATTTATTTAAAGTTTTTTTTTGTGGCCGGCCAACATAACAGCAATTATATTTCATTTTCAAAATTGAAAAAATGGTAAAATATTTTACCCAAATCTATATTATTTTAAAGAAATATTTGAAGGTAAGTATATTATAATAGGTGGTCGTTAAAAAAATCTTTATTTAATACTTAACTTTGTTATTTCAATTAAATATCGCGCTGTGATTGAGTGGCTGTAGTAAGTTAGAATCAAGGGTTAGAACTGAGGGTTAGAATAAGGTTCAATAGAAATTTGAAAATAGAACTAGCTTTTTTTAAATAATTTGACAGCTGTCAGTTTAAAACGATTCTCCCTAGGGCTGAAAAGTATTACTTTCAACTTGCTCCTCATATATATTATATTATATGGCTTATAGCTTAAGAAACAGGTATATGATATATCGGACTTTTTTTAGTGTAATATATTGTATTAACGTATCACAAACCATTTAGTCAACGCAGGCGAATAAAGGAATTCGGGAGCCATTTTCTTTAGACTTATTAAGGTCTGTATAATTAAATAATCAAGGCTAGCAGAGAGGTGTAGCCTAATGCTAGATAGCATATATGTAAACTCCTCATGAATATCGTATACAAAAAGATTTTTTCAAATCGAATGGTTGCCCTTGCCCGTTTAAGCGAACAAACACAAAAAAAAAGAAACATACTATTCCTCTTTATTAATATCTAATAAGTATAGATTCAAAATTCGAATTCTTTATTTCCGTAGAAGGACTTTTTATTAGCTTAAACAAAAATTGTTCGACATTGAGAACCTCAGATCAGATAGCAAAAATGTTTTTGTACGATTATACCGAGAACTCAATATACACCTATTGTGTTCGTAGTACTGATAACGTTTATCATGTACTTATATATACCAGTTTGCGCAATACACTATTGTTTTAGTAGAGAACTAGGTACTCGTAGGATATAACTGGCTTCGATTTTAGAAAATTGCTTTCATAGATAATTTTTTTTTCCTATGGCGGGAAAAAATGTTTCTAACCGCACACGCCGTCGTTCGGGGCAACGAACAGGGTAGTGTGTGGCAGGGTAGTGGGTGAGGCCCACTAAAGAAACCCGCCGTGTGACGTCTCTCCGCCTTTATTGGCGGGCCACCGGAACAATATTACATTCCTTCAGTGGCTTTTATCGATACCTAGTATAGAGCCTTTTCTATTCCTTATTAGGAATTGAATATAACTATCATCCATTCTTTCCCATCGGTGCAAGAGTGCATTAGGGGTAGAGTTGTTGATCTTGGACACCTCGTTCTCCACAGGCACTACTACGCTTCTATGTAACATCTCATGTCAATGTTTGTCCGTGTGGTGACGGACTAAGAATACAAGTGTCACCACCCCATATTTTCCCACGGGTGGCGTATGAGGCTACTAAGGGAAGCAATTATCATCCATTGCATGACTGGTAGGGCTGGGTACCAAGTGGGAGTACTCACTTGGTATCGGGCCCGAGCGGGTTGGTACCATCATCTCCCGTGTGACCGGCCATGAAGCACATCGTTGCGTTTTGGCTGTAGTAGGAGATAGCCGTTTATTCTTTCATTTCGTATCTGTGAAATGAAATGGTGAGCAGCGGCTTGACAATACTCCCAGTGTAGTTGAGTCCATGAGCGACGGTTACCATTTACCATCAGATGGGCCGTGGCTCGTCTATCACTAAATGCAATAAAAAAAAAGAAAAATGTACCATATACTATCACTTATTTTATAGTCTGTGAAATATCATGCCAAATATAAACAGTTATTAACCTTTTTTTGTTGTTGGGAAAACATTTTGTGCACACCCCGTCGTTCGGGGCAACGAACAGGGTAGTGTGGGGCCTTCACCTACTAAATAAACTCGCCGTGTGCCGTCTCTCCGCCTGTATTGGCGGATCACTGGAACTTTGTTATACTACTTCAGTGGTCCGCCGGCCGCCGGCGACTTACCCTCTACTGAGCACTGTTGCTCCATCGCGGAGAAACGATCATTCGCCTGAGGTCGTTTTGCTACAAAGTGAAATAAAAATAAATGTTATCAGTTAATGGAGAGTTCTAAATAAAGTGATTATATTTTACTAGTCTGTCGGCGTCTTCGTCGAGTGCCGTCTCTCCGCCTTTATTGACGGACCACTGCGCTCTGGAATTGAGTGACATTTCTGTGATCACTCTCTATGACATCCTTTTTTTTTGTTAAGGCGGGAATAAATGTACCTAACCGCACACCCCGTCGTTCGGGGCAACGAAGAGGGTAGTGTGGGGCCCTGACCCACTAAAGAAACCCACCGTGTGCCGTCTCTCCGCCTATATTGGCGGGCCACCGGAACCATGTTACATTCCTTCAGTAGATCACTCTCTCTATGTCACCCTAGGGATCTTTTCCAAAAAAATGCTATCCGACAGGAACTATCAATTTTTCTGGGATAATAAATAACCTATGTCCTTTTCTGGACTCCAGACTAGCTGTATGCAAAATTTCATGATGAACGGTTAACTAGTTATTGTGTGTACCCGCGTATCAAACAAATAACATTCAGTTCAACAGCTGTTTTAATGTATTTCTTTATTTTTATCTTTTTGTATTTTTTTTTTTAAATAATAGTGGGTTTCTTTAGTGGGCCCCACAATACCCTGTTCGTTGCTCCGAACGACGGGGTGTGCGGTTAGAAACATTTTTTCCCGCCTTAACAAAAAAAAAACTATTTTACGTTTTACCAACAAACAATTCGAAGAATAGCGAGTTTATTCGGGAATAGTCCACCACCGATAAGCACCTAATAAGGAGTTAATCCAAGAATAAAAAATGCCGTCATCTTATTGTGCTGTCATTTTAATTTGAAACTTTTAAACTAAACAGTGACAGCTACTTTCCCACGCTATAATACGACAAATAAGAGTTGAGATGAGTTAAGCTATACACCATCCGTTTGTAGAACAACTTCTTTTTGCCGGGCATTAAATTCACTTCGCTATTCGCGTATAGCTAATCCAAGTATAGCGATACGTTAGATTGCGTGGAAAAACGACTGTTGATTATGTAGAGAATAAAATCACGGAATAGATTATTCTCGGTATAGTTACTTTCGTATAAATTCAAGTTTGGTCGAATTCGCCCTTAGTGGTAAGGCTAACCCCAGACTTAGATACATGTTGTGACTTTACATATATTTTATCAGGGCACAGAAATTCACACGAATCAATTATGATAGTCGAACACGTAGATAACACAGTAATACGTGTACCGAGAAAACGTTTCTATATCTCGCTGTTGTATCAAATTGATAATGAAATAATGGCGCTTGGAATTATTTTTGTGGTTATCGGTAACCAGTAGCATTATGAGCATAGTTGTTGCTCATAAGTGAATGTGTATTATACTAATCTTAGCCCGCAGCTCCGCTGCAGCCAAAAGCAGGTTTTTGGGTTATATCTCAGGTTCTCGATATAGTAGAGAATTAAAATGTATACCAGTTTTTAAGTCTAATCGAGAGCTATTATATAAAGTTGCATCAAAATCCGTTCAGCAGTTTTTGCGTGATGCGCGAACGAACAAGCAGACAAAAAATCTAAAAAACAATTTTTTTTGTGTTTAGACACGCCTATATAGCCTATTACAGTCATTTTTTCTCAAATATGTTAAATGTACAGACACAGCTCTGTTACAGCTTTATAATAGTATAGATTCGTATTAGTGGGATTAATGGCCGAACTTCAAAATGTACGTTATACTGCAGGTTCCGGCTTTCAATAAACATCTTGGCAGGTTGTTACAGGTTGTGAGAATCTCGAATAAAAATCTGACTATGGGGAGCTCCAGACCCCTTCCCTATCCTCTCCTGATTATCCTTTGTGTTTTCTCCTTAGTATCTGTCCTATCCTCTCTCTATTATCATTCTTCTCCACCTCATATCCCTTTCCTTGCCCACGGTGACGCGCGAGTGATGCCTGTAGTATTGTTAGCGGAGTATGAAGAACCAATTAGATTAATAATACCTAGATGTTCAACCTCATTATACAAAAAAAAATGTTATTGGATGATTATCAGAATCTATAATAAACTACCAAAGGTATTGAGAGAATTACCAGCAAAACAATTTAAGGTTAGTTTGTATAAATGGCTTCATGAAAAATGCTTATTAATTAATGATTATTTTAATTTGACATAAATCTGTTATAGAACCTGGATGATCGAGCTTTGTTCGGTTTTATTTGGTATATCGTGTTTTTTGGGAATTATATGTAGATTCGATCTTACCGACATACTCGTAATAATAAAAATGGTTGGTCTAATGAGAATTTACCCGAGACCTCATGATCAGCAGTCGCACACACTACTGCTGCTCCACCAAGTCAGTTAAAATAATATAAGAATAATAAATAAGAATAATATATAAGAATTGCTCGTTTAAAGACAGATAGATATTTGACATTAATAATATAATATTTATGGTTATAGTTTCAATGTAACTATTTATCATATAGTAGAGTATGTTTAAATATGTATTGCATGTCGTTAGCTATGACGAAATATGTGAGACTTATGCTTTGTATTGTCAACAAACTATTTCATGCAATAAAATTGATTGGATCCGTATCGTTCAGACACTCTCCAACTGATCTTTTTTTTTTGTTTAGGCGGGAAAAAATGTACCTAACCCGCACACCCCGTCGTTCGGGCCAACGAATAGGGTAGTGTGGGGCCTTCACCCACTAAATAAACCCGCCATGTGCCGTCTTTCTTGGCGGGCCACCGGAACCATATTACATTCCTTCAGTGGTAGGTAAAAAAAGTAAGAAAGGCAACGAAATTGATTTATAGTGAAGTGGAATATTGTCTTTCTTTTATATTTCTGCTTTGGTAACAAACCGTTATCTGAATGGCAGAGAAATCGATCTATACGAGTACTATACTGGTCAAATGCGTTGGCATAAGATTTGGTTCGAAGCTTTTCTCTCCACTCACAAGTAAGCGATATGATGATTACAAGGAAGTAAGCCTACGACTTAGGAATGAGATGCGGAGGTGGGTGGGGCAACTAACGGGTCAAACTGTAGAAATATGGAAATAATTATTGTAATTTATACACAATCTCTTAAACGTTTATCATGCATATATATCTAAGAAGTTATTATGTAAATAACATATAATTATTACACAACACCTACTTTGATCATGAGTTATTTTTACAAGGTAATAATTTATGTAAATATCGATATCATCATATCCTACTTACTTACACTAATACTGTAAATGTTGTTTGATATTTTTATATAGTTTTTAAAGCAATCTTATATTTTGAAATAGTTTTTAAAGCTTAAATAAATTATAAATTAACACCATATAAATTAACACAAAGTGCAAAAATTTCACCCAAGACAAATATGTTATCGAAATTCGCAGTCCCGGGCAATTGTAACAATAGCTGAATTGGCAAAGCACCTGGGACTGAGTTCCAGGAGATGCAGGTTCAAATCCTGCTCGTGACTGTTATTATCGATTTCATCTTCGGACTTTGTGTTTATTGTAAATGATAGTTTTCAAATACATATGTTTTTTAATCTATACCATACGTGTTATCGTAATGTTAAAATCGTATAGCGAGTCGTAGTTCTTCCAAAATAGCATCACGCCTGTATGGGGAAAGGGTAGGCAGAGGTGTATTACACACCCACGGTTCGCCAGCTATGTTTAAGTCCCACGTAATAGGGGGCAAGCCTATCGAGCCGTCTACCGGGCACATTTCCAAACTCTGGGCTGCCACTGAGAATTTTTTTTACGAAATAGCTCAATTTCGCTGCCCGACCCGGGGATCGAACCCGAGACCTCACGATCGGCAGTCGCTCACACTACCGCTGCACTACCGAGGCAGTTCTTCCGAAATCATCGATCTTAAAATTCACCCAAAGTGGTCTATGAAGATCCTCAGAGGTCTATGTGAGCTAAAAAGTTCTGGTGGTACTAGAGATGTAAACGGGATCAACGGAAGTCAATCTCAAATCAACAGCAAATGACTTTAATACATAGTAAACCCACATACATTCACTGTACATGTCACTACAGTTAGAAATCAGTCAATATATTATAGAAAACTGAAAATTATGTGTGTGGTTTACGAACCAAAAACGGCGACCCCTGGTTTAAAGACAGATAAATACTAGACATAACTTACTCTAGCCATGGGCGGGTTAACAGAACTCTCATACTACTGATAATGCATGTTACCATCAATTCCTATCTGTGAGTCTGTGATCAGTAACAATTTTTACGTCGATTTCACTTAACAATCATCATAATTTACAGATTTAGTTTTTCTCGGAATTCTTTATCGCCGTCATTAATGTGAATGAGATTGAACGGTATAATATTCTGAGAATGTCTGATAACATTATTAACAGCTTGAATAATAATGTAGTGATTTAATAGCAGTTACAGATCCGATGTTTCTGAGAAATAAATATGATCACATTATAATGTTCGTTTAGATCTTGACGGTTGGTAATAAAAACTGTTATTTATATTAGATATATAAGTTGTGATTTTGAATTTAAAATCTGCCATTTTTGTTGCACAGATGACGTAAGTGACCACCTGAGACATGACATCATGAGCGTTGACGTGGACATGACAAAAGGAGTCTGACCTGCATTAGCATATTACGTATTTCCTCATGGTAATAACTATGAACAGAATGTAGGAGTTTTGAATTTATAATGATATGCAGATCGATTTCATTCACAGCGATCAGTATCAATGTACTCTAGCAAACTACACACAACGGTAGAGGGAATTCCTCTGGCTCCTGGCGGTCTCAATCATAGATTGATAAACAAGACGAGTAAGGTCGAATTGTCGATGTTCCCAATCTCACGGATGAACTGCAGTCGTTGGGGCAGCGGAGAGACATTGGGGCTCTCTGTGTGATATATCGACCCTTCAACGGGGAGGAGAGCAACTGTTTAAGGTGGTACCGACATCGCCATTTTACCTACGGACCACGAGACGCCGTAGTAGGGTTCATTAATACCTCCTGGAGACGATCTCGTCCAAGACGGTTTGTTTTCAGCGTTCCTTTTTACCACGTACGTGTAAAATCTGGAATGAACTTCCTGCTGCGGTATTTCCCCAGCGTTACGACTTGTCCCTCTTTAACAAGGAGAAAAGCACTTTACTTACGGTAGGCGGCGGCTTGGCTGTACCCCTGGTGTTGCCAAAGTCCATTAGCAGCGGTAACCATTTACCATCAGGTGGCCCGTTTTCTCATCTGCCAACATTGGCAATAAAAAAAAATAGGTAACACCACTGAAATAACGTCACGCAGTTCCAGTGGTCTGCCAATACAGGCGGAGAAACGGTACACGGCGGGTTTATTTTGTGGGTAAGGGCCCCATACTACCCTGTTCGTTGCCCCGAACGACGGTGCCGTTAGGTAAATTTTTACACGCCTTACCAAAAAAAAAGGGTAATGGTAAGTTCATGTTGATATTCTGTGAAATGGCGATACTTCCCCGGTCAAGCCAGCCCATGCATGCTGGGAGTAACAAGGTTATATCAGCACCGAATTTCTAAATAATCTATATAAAAAAAAACTTGTTATTTAGATATTTTTATATATATTTTTAGCATTTGACATGCTTAGCTATATACATTACTGGACGCCGTCCAGGAGATGCAGGTTCAATCCCTGCTCGTGACTGTTATTTTCGATTTTCACATTTTCCACTTTGTGTTTAAAGTCGTGTTAGTTGCACCATTTATAACTCATGAACGACTGGAACCATCTTTATGATATTTGATTTGTTGGATATGTCTCCGCCTAGAATAGCAGAATAATCATATAAAACAATAAAAAAAAAATAATGAAGAAAATGTTTTTCTCATACCTACATTTCAGTTATTAAATTAATTAAAACAAAATTTATCGATTCAGAGCTATGCGGAAGTGGACAAAGAGAGCTTTAGTACAAGCGGGATTAGAACCTGCGTTCCTTCCAAGCACTACTTCCCCGGACTGGAAGGGAATCTCGCTCGCAGAAAAGCTGTCTTTTACCACTTTCACAAATAATTTGTTCTTTAGCTTTTATACTTTTAATATTATATATTAAACATAACATTACGTATAGTCTTGTAGGTGTTGCTTA
The DNA here is from genome assembly GCA_948253155.1 of Leucoma salicis. NCBI lineage: Eukaryota > Metazoa > Arthropoda > Insecta > Lepidoptera > Erebidae > Leucoma > Leucoma salicis. Next base: position 6,329,075 of record OX411812.1, read on the forward strand.
TAATTTGCATCAGAAAACATCATATGGAATGACTAATGAGTTCATAATCACTCAAAGCTTTTATTGCTCACAATTATAGAGAAATATTTTCATTGCCATAGAGAGACTGCCAGCTGCCTCATCTTCGCAAGCAAAAAGGATAACGATCACTCGTAGAGAGAGAAAAGCCTGCAGCATCATTTAGGGATCGTTGGTGAAATCTTCCGTTAGATATAATGTCTAATACAAGATTTCCCTTCATACAGTTTTCATTTACTTTTACACGTCATTATTGATTTTATACATTCATTCAAGAAAGTATTGGGAATGGATGATTTGTTTATGGGTGTGTATTTCAGCTCTATTGTCTAGTCCTAATAGTTTTCGCTATGAGTTTGTCGTCATTCAAAACAAACGATTTTATATTTATAGAATATTTACACCAAGTATTTGCATAAAGAAGGTCACATTCATTCATTCTGATGACGCTATCAGTTCAGTGACGTTTTGCATGAGATAATCAGAGCTGTGACGTCATTACCACGCCTATCCCATGCCCTGCCTTGTTATTAATAGTACCTACAACTAGTGAATGGATGAGAATGTAACATATACAAGACATTTATTTTTAGTACGCTTCATTAGAATCCGTTTAAGGATGTTCTATTTCATTTCGACTTGAATGACGCAAATTTATTTTGTGTTCACCAAATAGGTACCTATTTTGCTTAGGCTTGACCTGGTACCTATTTCATGACACGAGTGACAAGAGATGCTCTAGTGATTTGCTTTGTACGTATACATTTGCCATATTAAAAATCTGTCTCTCTTGTCTGTCTTTCTGTTTGTTTGTTTACATTCCCATTGAGCCAGAAATGGGCCTCATTACTTTGTTGTTACCAGTCGAAATGCTCGAACGAGTCATTGAAAATTGGACTTAACGGATGTACCATCTGCGACGTAGCAACGGCCAACATTTGATAGACATAATCTTCAAAAAATAAATGCCAAAGAATGTTCTTTCAAATGATAATAAACATTCTCCATTAAATTTGAATTTTCTGTTTTTTTCTTTAAAAAAGTAGGGATCCTCGAAATGGATTACCTCTTATATAATATTTTTTAAATACATATTTTTAAATAAGTACATATTGATTAACTAAAAGATTATTTATTATTAAAAAAAGAAATTAAATTAATAAGTTGTAAAGTAACTAAATGTTACTTTTGTTGGATTGATTAGTGCTATATGAATGTACACCTATTCGCTAGCCTAGGCCGATAGTAAATTTCCAGTTATCATCTCCAAGTTGCGTAAAAACATTAGGTGATCACTTTTCTTAAGTACTTTAAGAACTTCATACACAACTACTTTAAGTACTCTTCTTAACAATATTCTGCAAAACATAATTCAAAGTTAGTGCGCACTTTAAGACAAGTAAGTAAAGTTTTACGTTCGTAACTTTTACACCTATCCGCATTTTTTAACCGGACCCCCATGGTCCGGGGCAACGAACTGAGTAGTGTGGGATCCTTACCCACTATAGGCGACGTACTACAAATAAACTCGCTGTGTGCCGTCTCTCGTCATAAATTTTGTGGAACACCTTGCCTAGTGCACATACCACACACCGATTTTCATTAAGATCGTTCTTGAGTTAATAAAAGGACATACAGACAGACGACCAAAAATTTAGTAAAAATACAGAATTATTATAACCAGTTTTAAAATGACAACCAAAATTTAAGAAAAAAAATTGCCATTTTGATCTGTATTTTAGAACTTGACATGCTCAACTACTTTAAAGAATAAATTTTTGTGAAAATGTGGAAAAAGAGAACTTAGTGATTGGGAATGGCCGTTGGTCAGTGCGATGGCTTAGCGGTTAGAGCACTTCGCCGGATTGGAAGGCATGCAGGTTCGATTCCCGCTCGCACTGAAAGTTCTCTTTTTCCACAATTATCACAAATAATATGTACTTTAAAAACATTACAGAACTCACGGATTTATATTGTAGTATAATAAATTACCTACGCTAATACATGGATGGCGCACAGATGACGACAGTAAAGTAATCCAAGACAACGCAACTGACTTCGACATTGTGTTTGTATTTTATTCACAATTCATCACTGCTCGGTAAAGGATTACGTCGTGGCCTCGGTACCTATCGTTTTTTTTTGTCGTGAGAAGACGCGGATAAATGTTTGTAACTGCACACCCAGTCGTTTGGGGTAGTTATGTGTATTACCACGGCGCTTATTCATTGGAACTGTATAACATTGCTTCAGTATGTAACCTGCATACTTTTGATTTTCTCGACACAAAATAAGCAAAAAATAAAGTATAAAGTTAAAAAAAAACAATTTCACTACAATCTGTTGCGAAGTTACCGCCCTAGAAATCTGGAAAAGTTCTATGGATACCACATTACTTATTTTTCAACTCATTTTAGTTCTGTTGGAAAAAGTCCTCCTCTCAGAGACTGAGAAGGATTGAGGCCGTCAATACACAAAATTGGCGATTCTGCGATTCACTAGGCCACTCGCAGACTCGGCAATTTTTAGAGCACTCGCTGTGTGTATTTAAAATAAAAGACATTGCTCTGCGTCCATACATAGTTTGCCCTGAAAAAACTAGATCATGTGTTGTATTAAAACATATTACTGAATAACCAATAAAATTATCATTTAATAGCGGACTAGCTGGAAAATAATACTATTAAAAATACTATCTGATTGTGAGGTCATGAGCTGGGCGTTTTAAGCTTATAACAATGAAGCTGGAATGTAAATGGACCAGTTTACCTATGACAGTAGATTGGTGTTTCACAACCTCTTGTAATAGTTTTCAATTCAGTTGGATTATAATCCTAGAGTTGCGTATTTCCAACGCTAGATGAAGCGTGATGGTCTATTAAATTTTTACGTGTTTCAAAAAATATTTTAACTATTAATTTTCAATATACAATAAAGATTACTTTATTATTTTAATTCAGAATGACATTTTAGTTTGTCTTATATTAATAATAAAAATAAGTATATTAAAAGCAGTGCACCAGCAGCGCACGAAGGGTTCCGTAATACCATTGACTAGGTAAACAACATTACACTATTGTAACTCTCTGTAACCATGGTGTTTGGATGTTACAAATTATGCAAGTAAAATTTGACTCATTTCGTGGTTTTCAACTTAGACTTAGATGCGCATAACGAAACAGTTTTAAATGTAAGGAATTATGTTACCATTAGAGTCATTAGAGGTAACAGTGCGCAGTGGGTGCGCAATATCGCCGTTCTTGAGATACAGCCTGGTGACAGACGGACGGACAGACAGCAAAAACGAGTAAAGAAACACGTTTGTGTATGGGAGGCCCCCTTAAATATTTGTTTTATTTCAATTTAATTATTTATTTTTAAAGTGAATATATTCTGTGAATATTTTAAGCGTATACCTGTTGCCGTTATCAGTAGCGAGCAAAAAAGGGGAAATAGAAATCACGTTTGTTGTATGGAAGCCCCCCTTAAATATTGTTTTTATTTTTGTTTTTAGTATTTGTTGTTATAGCGGCAACAGATATACATCATTTGTGAAAATTTCAACTGTCTAGCTATCGCCGTTCTTGAGATACAGCCTGGTGACAGACGGACGGACAGACAGACGTTGTATGGGAGCCCCCCTTAAATATCATTATTTTTTTGTTTTTAGTAGGTTATTGTTGTTATAGCGGCAACAGAAATACATCATTTGTGAAAAATTCAACTCTCTAGCTATCGCCGTTCTTGAAATACAACCTGGTGACAGACGGACGGACAGACAGACGTTGTATGGGAGCCCCCTTAAATATTATTATTTTTTGTTTTTAGTATTTGTTGTTATAGCGGCAACAGAAATACATCATTTGTGAAAATTTCAACTGTCTAGCTATCGCCGTTCTTGAGATACAGCCTGGTGACAGACGGACGGACAGACAGACAGACAGCGGAACCCTAAAAAAGAGAAAATACACCTATGTTTGACGCGTGTTACATATTATATATGCGATAAAGACGAATAATTAAAATTTTCTTCCATTATATTTACACAAACAAATAGACGACTATGATATATAATATATGTAATTGCGAGAACAAATAACAATAAAATTCCTTAGCTGAACAATACGAAGTATTTTTCTTAGAATACCATTGTGTGATCAATATGGTATTATGGATACATGCCAAAAGTATTACACGTTTATAGATGTTTACTTGGGGAAGTACTCTACCTGATAGCCTTTGGTGTTGTCTTAAAAAGGTGATCTTGAAATTCCTACAAAGAATCGTAGTGACTTCGTTATGATATGGTCCTTCGAACCCAACGTGCGTATGTAGTCTCTGGCACGGTGTCTTCATAGTTGAGACAAAGAGACAGTTTCTCAGTTCCTCAATATAATTAGATGTTAATATGCGAATGTAAATATTGCCAGAAATCTACTGGAACTGTAGTCATTAGATGGCAGGCTTATCTTTTAACTAAATTACGTTTAACATATATGTGGTTGTGCTTCACCCAGCTTACCGTTTGGAGACAAAACGTGAAATTATAAAAGAAATCATTTCTTGAGAGTCGCACTTGAGGCTAAAGTATCCTAATGGATTATGCATCCATGGATTAGTATCCTAATGGATTATGCATCCATAAGGATACTTTTACTTTAGCCTCAAGTGCGACTCTGCCTATGTTTTCAATAACATTATCATCATAAAATTAAAATATGAGACATTATGTATCCAAAAGTATTTATCATATCGTAACAGGTAACATAGGTAAGTATAGACAGCACATAGAAATATATTAAGGCTAAAATAACACCTAACTTGCCAACTACCACAAATAGTTACGACTACGAGCAAGTGTTAGTACCTACATTGTAATTGCGCTTTTAACATTTATTCCCCGAAATGTTCCGCGGTATTCGAGTAACTGGTAATTACATGGAGTACAGAAGAACCGTCCGCTACCACGAACTGGTGTAATTAGACTCTTCATTATAGCTCTACCCAGAACAGATGGCAAAGAAATATTAAATCGCTAAGTGTAGATAACATTAAACCATGAACCAATTGGTTGGTGTGTGCATTAAACTATGCAAACTTGAATTTTCCGAGCATGTGGGCAACGTGAGGCCCACTTTTATTAACCCATTACTATATAATTAATTATTCACGGACATTTCACACACAGTCTTCTGGTCCCTTTTTTTTTATTTTTTTTATTTTATGCCACGCCGCCCCTCGCGCCAGCGGCGAATCGAGTCCGCAAAGAAGGATTCCTCACGGGCCCTCTCCGCCACCTCCTTCCGCGAGATGACAGCCTCGCAGAAGGCGGCGACCGCGGTCCAGGCCCTGTCACTGCCAACCATCGCTCGCGCAACGGCCGGCAGCGACAGGTCCACGCCTATGACTGCAACGAGTTTCCGGCGCTGCACATCCCAGGCCGGGCACGACGCGAGCGTGTGCTGCGCCGAGTCCTCGTCGCAGCCGCAGTGGTGACAGCCTGGGGTCGTCTCCCTCCTTGCGATCGTGTGCAGGTATTTGCCGAAGCAACCATGCCCCGACAAAACCTGCACCAACCGGAAGGTGAGGACCCCGTGCTGCCGCCCCGCCCATTCTTCCAAGATCGGCCGGAGCGCCCCCACGGTCCAGAGACCGGCTCGGGGCGTCTCCAGCCGAGACTTCCACTTTAGGACGGTGGCGCGGCGGGCATCTTCCCGCCACGATGACATTGCGCTCGGCGAGGGGTGGCTGCCCCCCGCCCGCGCCGTCGACGCCCGCCGATAGACGTCGGCGAGCACCTCCGCCTCCAGATCCCACGGGGGGGTTCCGGCCAACGCGCAGGCTGCATCGGTCGAGACCGTGCGGTACCCGCGTATTGCCCTGACCGCTACGACCCTCTGTGGACGCCACAGAAGGGCCCTATTGCGAGCGGCCAGGGACTCCGCCCACACGGGCGCGCCGTACAGCGCCATCGACCCTACCCCCACGTAGAGTCGTTAACACGCAAGACTCGGTCCGCCCAAATTCGACATAAGTCGCCCGAGGGCGGACGCCGTGTTGACGAGCCTTGGCGCAAGACGGCGGAAGTGCTCGTCAAAGTGCCACCGTCCATCCAATACCAGGCCCAGATATTTGATGTGGGCCTGGATTGGGAAGCCCACACCGTTGACCGTTATCGAGGCGCTGGCGGGCGGGCCCCGTCGGCGCCCATGGAAGAGTAGGGCCTCCGACTTTTCAAGGGCCACCCTAAGCCGCCTCGATCCGCCTGACCACCTCCGCGGTACCTGAGGTGGCCAGCGTTGCCGCCTCCTCGAGGGTCCTGCCCCGGGCTGTGACGAGCGTATCGTTGCTTAGCAAATTACGCCCAGCCCGGGGAGGAGCCGGCCACGGAAGACCCAGTCGTAGTCGATGTCCCACAGGAGCGGCCCAAGAACCGAACCCTACGGGACGCCGCACGACACAGCCCTCCTTACAACGTCCCCTTCCCGTTCCACGAAGAGGACGCTGCGGCCGTCCAGGTAGTCTGCCACCAGCCGCCTTAGGTAGAGGGGCACTCTATGGTACCGGAGTGCCTCCTTGATGCAGCCGAATGGCAGACTATTGAAGGCGTTGGCGACGTCGAGCGACACCGCCAACAGCACTTCCCTCGAGGTGACGGCCTCCGCAGCCGCGGCCTTCAGGCGCAGAATGGCGTCGACCGTAGACCGACCCGCCCAATATCCAAACTGGGCGTCGGACAGGTCGGGGCCAACCGCTCCTAGGTGCCGGATGATGCGGGCAGCGACTACCCGCTCGAGGAGTTTGCCCGCCTCGCCCAGCAACACGATGGGCCTGAAGGCTGAGACCGTATTCGGAGGCCGTCCCGGCTTCGCCGCACCAGGCAAGCGCCGAACAGCTCCCCGAGGCGGGGCTCAAGGTAATCGAGGACCAGGGCCAGCACTCGGGCGGGAACCCTGTCCGGCCCGGGGGCGGCGCCGCTCCGCATACGCGCAGCCGCCGCCCCCATTTCCATCGTCGTCACGGGCGGTACCTCCCCGTCGTCGGCCTCCCGGTCATCATCTGGCGGAGCCATGACCGGGGGCGTGTGCACCGCCCGTGAGGGGAAATGTCCCTCGACCACCTCAGAGAGGAAGCCCGGCTGGAGGGTCTCCGTAAGGGGGGGGCCCTGGGCGCGGAGCTTGTTAAGCGCCGCGCGGTACGGGCGTTCCCAAGGGTAACGCTCGAGACCCTCCAGCATCTCCTGCCATTTCGCGTCTTTGGCGTGACACCGGGGCTAGCGAACGAAAGGTCCACTATCGACCCGCCCCCGCGCCGCACGCACGTTAGGGCGGACCCTCGGTTTAGCAACACGAGGTCCGCCGCTGCCGCCCACTCTTGGACCGCCGCACCACGGGCATCCGTCCCGGGGGTCCCCCACGCCGTTGATTTGGCGTTGAAGTCCCCCAGCGCGAGCACAGGGCTCGGTGCTATACGCTGTATCGAGGTCTCCAGATTGTGCAGGAGGACCTCGAAAGCCGCCAGACTACGACTAGAGGAGAAGTACACGCCATACAGCGTGACCCCTCCCCATTCAGCCGTCACATATCCCGTGCCCTGGTCTTTGAGTGACAAGGGCGAGGAATGCGGCGCCGCCGAACCGACGACCGCCACGGAGCCATCCCCGCTACCCGCCCAATTGGGGCGATCCGGGAGTATGTAGGGCTCCGCGGCTACGGCAACACCGATCGATCGCTCCGCCATAGATTGCAGGAAGAGGTCCTGCGCCCTGGCGGAACGGCCGAGATTCCCTTGGAGGAGGATAGCGTCGTGATCCGTTATTGGACCACGATATCCTCCTTCATGCGCTGCGGTGGTCCAGCCGCGCCGGGTTGGGCAGCTGGGGCCAATTGGCTGCCCACCCCCCTCTTAGGGCCTGACTTGGCCGGAGGCCTGCACCCCACCCGCCCCATGCAGTGGTTGGCGGAGCGATTGCCCGCCGCGCACGCGGGGCAGTGTGGGGTGGCAGAACAGGCAGCCGCCTGGTGCCCTGCCTGACCGCAGCGGAAACAGAGCCCGCTGCAGTCGAAGCAGTTAGTGCACAGCGGCCGGGTGTGACCGACCGCCATGCACTTATAGCACCTGGCAGGCCGGGGCTCCAGCGCGATTACCCGCGCAGCGCTCCAGCCCACCAGAAGTCTACCGGTGGCGACCAAATCCTTAGCCGCCGCGACAGGGCACGAGACCCAGACGGCACCCACACCACCTGGACCTGGGCGAATGGTGCCCACCCGGACGGCGCTGCTGGGAGACCCGGTTTTCGAGACGATCGCCTCCCGGATCTCTTCCGCCGTCACGGAATCGTCCAGCCCGGAAATGCGCAGTTCGGCGCACTTCACGGGTCTGGCGACCCGGACACCACTCTCTTCTGGGAACAGGCCCAGCAGCCTCGCGGCCATTGCGTCGGCCGTCTTGGCGCCCTCTGGCCCCAGGTACTCGAAGATTCGAGCACCTGTCCGGGCTTGGTGGGATCGAGCGGAAACGTCTCCGAGGTCTGAGACGTTTATAACCCGCCGGGCACGCTTCAAGACGGCCTCGTAAGTCAGGCCCTTTTCCTTGGCCTCGGGCAGCAGGGTGATGACCACCGCTTCGGCACTTTGAGCTTGCGCGACCTTTTTCTTTTAGGCGCCTTTGGGGTCTCCCCCGTTTGCGCCCCTCTTTGCGACATTGGCGCCGCTTCGCGTTCCGCGGCAGCACCACGACCCTTGGCCCGGGATTGCCGGGGCCTCACCACTTGCCAGCCCCCGTCTGGGGACGTAGAAGTCTTATTGCCAGGAGCGGAATCCTGGGGCGTAACCACCGTAGCTCGCGAGGGTGTGGCCTTTTGTCGCGGTTCTGTAGCACGTGGAGGCGCTGCGGCACTTGGCAGAGGCGGGAACTCCTCTCGGGGCTGGACCCTCGAGGCTTGTCCCACCTGGCCCTTTTTCTTGCCCTTTTTCGTCGTTTGCGCCTCCGCTGGCGGCGCACTCTTCCGGCTCGGTGTTTTGGCCACCTTAGCAGCAAAGGACACTTGACCACCCTGGCACGGCAGGGGTGTCGGTGCCGAGGACAATGCGGCACTTCTTTTATCAGCCGCAAGCGGCGGCCGAAGTCGGGGCTCCGGCGGCAATCTTGCGGCTAGGGCCTCAAACCGCTGGCCAAAGACCGCATCCATGCGGTCGATAACCGCGCGGAGCATTCCGTCGTCGAGCCCAGTGACAGGGCTCGTCTGAGCGGCAGACGGAGCCGAGGCGGTCGTCGAGGTGGGGCGGAGGCGCGGCTGCTGCGGCGAGGCGGTCGCGGGGAGAGCAGGCTCGACCCGCACCACGGAAGCCGATGCACTTGGGGTGGCCTCAGGGAGCCCAAGCTCGACCCTCATATTGGCCATGCCCCGGTGCAGCTCCTCGACCGTTGCCTCCAGGCGCTGGTTTCTTGCTCCGAGGTCGGCCACCTCCGACACAAGCCGCTCCACCACGTCGGACAGTTCCGTGGCGGCGATTTTGAAGCCCCGGACGAAGCTACCTTTTAGGTTCTTCGAGCCCATGGCCACCGTCGTGATTATGGCCACGCTGTCCGCGGCTCTTTCTGCGAATTTGGCCGCAGTGGGCGGCCCGCCGCTGTCGATAGGGAGACGGAGCTTCTCAGACAGGAGCGCCAAGCGCTCCTCTGAGTGTTGCACCGTTTCAACCCTCTTCAGGCATCGTGTCTCAGCCTCTTTCGCTGAGGCGGCGCGCGGGATCGGTGTCCCGGGTCGGCCGATGCCTCGACCCCTAACCGCTGCGGGTATTTTTGGGGGAGGCATCTCAGCCGAGCTCAGGTCCGAGGCAGCGCCCCCCTGAGATAGGGTGCGCTTGCGCCAGAACCGCGACTCCGACACCACCTCTGCCGACCGCGATGGCTGACTCTCGGCAGCCTCAGTCAGGCCACCCTCTTCAGCAGCGGACATCTCGGCGGCTGAAGTGCCGGCCGAGCTGCTCGTTATCGAGCCGTCCCTTGACGACTGGGACGCTCCCTCTGTCGTCTTCTTCTTGCCCTTGCGGGACTTTTTGCCGCCGCGCGTTTTACGCGCAGCTGCACTAGTAGGGGCCGCATTTACAGCCGGACCCCTTACGGCTGAGGCGTCAGGTGTATTTCCCGACTCCGTCGAAGCTTTATTTGTGTTAGAACAGTCTTCTGGTCCCAAACTAAGCTTAACGCTTGTGCTATGTGTGGTGTGACAGATTACGGATATAATACATATATTACTTTTTTTTGGAAATACATACCTACATATAATAGATAGAAAACACACTGAAGCAGTACAAATATCTGTGTTCATCACACAAATAATGGTCCTGAGCGGGTATTGAACCCACGACCTCGTGCACGGAAGTCGAATACATTACCGACTACGCCACGAGGCCCGTCGAATATATTGATATTATACATTGTGGCTAGGGTTGCCACCCGTACTTTATTATAAAGTATTGTACGTTATTTATGGTAATTGTACTCTATACTTTATGAGAACAATAAATTACGCGAAATTACTTTATTTCGCATGATTGCCCAAAATAGAACGATAGAGTTACTGTGGTCGATGACGGTATCGATTGTTGCCGAATAGGTTCCCTCTGGAGTGGCGGTCACCTCGTTAACGCTCATTTTTAAATGCAACCTATCCTTTATTAAATATTGTCATTATGTCAATATCACTATCGAAACTTCTCGTTTGTTTTGTGATTTGTTATAATTATATTCAACATTAAATTTGTCTTCACCTGAACCGACTAGCAAAATTAATTTTAATGACACAAGCTAGTTATTTACAATTAGAAAATAAATTTAGTAATGTCGAATTTGATAATTTTGTTGACTACGTAAGTCGAAAATTTAAATCTGCTAAAACTTAATAATATGGACTATCTTTATGGATAAATTTCTTCATTAAACAAGTTATATAATCTAAGTAGAAGCAGAATTGACTTGATCGATACTGCACAAAAATGGCAGCATACTTATTATTTAATAAGACTGATGATAATCTGATGTTTTTAAGCATTTGATATGCTTAGCCATAACACAAAGTGCAAAAATGTAAAATCGAAAATAACAGTCACGAGCAAACGTGATTCGATTTTTGACGATTCGATTTTGATTTCACATTTTCGCACTTTGTGTAAATTTATATGGCTGTGCATGTCATGCATGTGCTTTAAGATTGGGATGACCGAATAGGTCTGTACGATAACTCAGTGGCTTCACTTCCCCGGATTGGAAAAGACGCGGGTTCGATTCCCGCTTGTAAAAAAATCTCTTTTTCTTTATTCACAAATAATTAGTACTTTAAAAAGTAGCGGAGCATGTCGAATGCTAAAAACATATAGATCAAAAATGTTTAAAAAAATTCGTGCCATTAAATAGTATGAATTTAAATTGCAAAATTAAACTTACTATATTGAATTGATGCATGTAAATGCATTTCGATAGATGGCGTTGGTCATAAAGACAAATGTGATGAGGAAATAGGGATGACCGAATAGGTCTGTACGATAGCTCAGTGGCTTCACTTCCCCGGATTGGAAAAGACGCAGGTGCGACTCCCGGTCGTAAAAAAAATATTTTTTTCCTTATTCACAAATAATTTGTACTTTAAAAAGTAGCGGAGCATGTCAAATGCTAAAAACATATAAATCAAAAATGTTTAAAAAAATTCGTGGCATCAAATAGTATGAATTTTAATTGCAAAAATAAACTTACTATATTGAATTGATGCATGTAAATGCATTCCGATAGATGGCGTTGGTCATAAAGACAAATGTGATGAGGAAATAGGGATGACCGAATAGGTCTGTACGATAGCTCAGTGGCTTCACTTCCCCGGATTGGAAAAGACGCAGGAGCGACTCCCGGTCGTAAAAAAATATTTTTTTCCTTATTCACAAATAATTTGTACTTTAAAAAGTAGCGGAGCATGTCAAATGCTAAAAACATATAGATCAAAAATGTTTAAAAAAATTCGTGGCATCAAATAGTATGAATTTTAATTGCAAAATTAAACTTACTATATTGAATTGATGCAAGTAAATGCATTCCGATAGATGGCATTGGTCATAAAGACAAATGTGATGAGGAAATAGGGATGACCGAATAGATCTGTACGATAGCTCAGTGGCTTAGAGCACTACCCCGGATCGGAAAAGACACGGGTTAGATTCCCGCTCGTAAAAAAAATCTCTTTTTCCTTATTCACAAATAATTTGTACTTTAAAAAGTAGCGGAGCATGTCAAATGCTAAAAACATATAGATCAAAAATGTTTAAAAAAATTCGTGCCATCAAATAGTATGAATTTTAATTGCAAAATTAAACTTACTATATTGAATTGATGTATGTAAATGAATTCCGATAGATGGCGTTAGTCGTAAAGACAAATGTGATAAGGAAATTGGGATGATCGAATAGGTCTGTACGATAGCTCAGTGGCTTCACTTCTCCGGATTGGAAAAGACGTGGGTTCGATTCCTGCTCGTACAAAAAATCTCTTTTTCCTTATTCACAAATAATTTGTACTATTAAAAAATGCTAAAAGTAATGCAATTAAGCAAAAAAAAAGAGTTAAATAAATCGTACTTTATTTTGGTACTATTTACATTTTTTTTTTCTTACATTTTATAACCTGTGTACTTTATTTTCACAAAAAAAAGGTGGCAACCCTTATTGTGGCTGTGTGGGACCGGCTTTAGAATTGTCCCACCCCTCTCCACCCACGGGAGTCGTAAGAGCCGACTGAGGGAATTCCGGGGGAGTGGGCAGCAGCACTCCTTCGAGTATTAGCAACATCCACTGCGACTGCCTGCCAAGCGTGGCGATTACGGCACTATCCCCCATTCTTGGGGAGGCCTATGTCCAGCAGTGGACGTTAAAAGGCTGATGATGATCCAAAGTGGAAGGATGTAGGTACAGGGGGAGACTTAGACTCACCTACCAGAGAATATACATAACCAAATCGGTTATGTATATTCTCTGATTGGAAGGTGGAGTCAAGTGTCTCCGAAACCGGCGAGCGTGTATGAAGAGAATTATGAACGTTGAGGAAGTGAGAGATGTACTACTCTGTCAAGAAAGTACCGGGAAAAGATCAATAATACACAAAATTTTTGTTATTCATCCAAATTTATTTTATCACCTTCAAAGTATGTTCCTTCAGAAACGATAGACTTACGCCAACGAATAATCCAATCTTCAAAACATTTTTTAAAGGCTGTTTCCGGAATTGAGGTCAGTTCTCGCCGCAAATTCTCCTTTATGTCTTCTACCGATTGAAAACGGGTGCCACGAAGTGGTAATTTGAGTTTAGGAAAAGAAAGAAGTCGGCTGGAGCTGTATCTGGTGAATATCGTGGTTGCTCGATGGTATTTGTTGAGTGTTTGGACAAAAATTCATTCACAATGATGGCCTTGTGCGAAGGCGCATTATTATGGTGCAAATCCAAGAATTTTCTTTCCACAAATCTGGCCTTTTTCATCGAATTTGCTCTCTTAAACGCCGCATAACGCTCAAATAATATTCTTTATTTACCGTTTGACCTTCTGGCAAGAATTCCGAGTGCACAACACCGCGATAGTCAAAGAAAACAGTCAATATGACTTTGACTTTTGATCGACTTTGGCGTGGTTTATTCGGTTTCGGTTCAGTTGGAAGTCGCCATTCCGAAGCTTGTTGACTAGTTTGCATGACAAACTCGTAAACCCACGTCTCGTCACCAGTAACAATGCGTTTCATGAATTTTGGGTCAGAATTGACTCGTTGTAGCATGTCCTCAGCGACTCTCGTGCGATTGAGTTTTTGGAGAAAATTCAGGCCTTTTGGGACTAGCCGAGCGGAAACATGTTTCATACCCAAGTGATTAAATTAAATGGTACGGATCGACTCGTGAGACACAGAAAGTTCGGCGGCTATCTCTCTCAAAGTTGAATGAGGATTTTCAGTTACTATTTCCTTCACTTTTGCAATGTTAACTTCAGTTGCAGACGTTGATGGCCTACCAGAGCGAGGCAAATCTTCCATCACATCTCGACCGCTTTCAAACGCTTTGTACCACTCATAAGCACGTGTTTTTGATAAAATCGATTCACCGTAAGCCTTCTGTAACATTTTCAGTGACCCCGAACACGAAATTCCATTAGCGATGCAAAATTTAAGACAAACTCTTTGTTCGATGTTTTAGTCCATTATGAAATTCGCAATACACACTAGATATGTTATAACTAAAACCAGCACTGTATCTATTATAAATAACAGATGCAACACAAACTCTGCGCCAAAATGGACAACAGTTCTGCCAATCTAACAACAACAAAAAAAACAAAAAAATTAATTTGGAACCATAAACAAATCATCCCTTCCCGGTACTTTCTTGACAGAGTAGTATGCAAGAATTGAGCCTCTTGGCACTCTGTTCTCTCTGCCTACCCTGCAAGAGAAATGGCATGATGATAGTTAGTTAGTTATATTATTTGGCACGGGTCTTCTCTCCTACTGAGAGGGATTCATGCCGTAGTGCACCACGCTGGTCCAGTGCGGGTTGGCAGACTGCAAGTTTCCTGACGATGTTTTCTTTCACCAAGCAGTGATAATTTGTAAACAAATACACACATATTGTCAAAAAAAAAACTTGAAAAGCCAAGTGTGTGGTGTGACCTTGGACTTGGATCGAACTCAATACCATTGACTTTACAGTTCTTGGTTTTACTACTAGGCTATTATTGTTCGAGGTCCACATATACCTAATAATAATCAATAATTTTATTACAAGTAAAAATAAATATAGTTTAAAAAAACTAATAAACACGCTTTTAAAAATATCAAACTAAAAAGTTGAAAATAATTTTAAAAATTAAATTATGACAATAGTAAATAAACAATACTAGTTTAATTGAGGGAAAAGCGTGGGGCGCTTGACACAAAGCGCTTCACGCTTTTCCCTCAATTAAACTAGTATTGTTTATTTACTATTGTCATAATTTAATTTTTAAAATTATTTTCAACTTTTTAGTTTGATATTTTTAAAAGCGTGTTTATTAGTTTTTTTAAACTATATTTATTTTTAACTTTTTAGTTCGATATTTTTTTTTTAAACTATATTTATCGACTGAGTGAAAAAGCGTGTAAAAACATTTTATTTTCAAATATTTTAGACGTATAATTATATTAACATATAAAATCTGGCAGAATTTGGTATTACAATTTGTTCATACACTACGAAGGTCATCGGGTTGGTGACCGTGGTTTTAGGAAATAAAAACAATATTATTTACGTATATCATTATACCCATATCACACAGGCTTAGTTTATAATTATAGGTATCTGTACTATCTGTGCATACTTGAAATGTCACGCTCGTAACTCTACGCAAACATTGAAACAGTAGCTGTTTATTTTTATTGCGTTTGGTGACAGACGAGCCACAGCCCACCTGATGGTAGTTGGTAACCGTCACTCATGAACTCAACTATAAAAGGAGTAATTGTCAAACCACTGCTCACCATTTCACCGGTCACACAGGAGATGGTGGTACCAACCCGCTCGGGCCCGATAGCAAGTGAGCACTCCCACTTGGTACTCAGCCCTACCACCAGGTGAACCGTATGCTTGTTTGCCACAAATCATGTTACAAAAAGAGTACCTAATAGGCATGAACCGGAGGGCTGTAACTGACTGGAAAAAGTAGGAAAGGGAAGTAACGAGATGACGGCTGGTAGAAACGAGGTGGTAAGATCCCAAATAAATGGGATGAGGGTTTATTTGATGTTTTGTTATAAGTAAATATGCCAATTGAATAGCCAGTACCTATACCTATATAGTAAAAATACACAACAACGCTTTTTATCACTTATGTATTTCCCCTAGACTGCCTCTGTGGTGCTGCGGTAGTGTAAGCGACTGCTGATCATGAGGTCTCAGGTTCGATCCCCGGGTCGGGCAGTGTTATTGAGCTATTTCGTAATTAAAAAAAATCTCAGTAGTAGCCCGGAGTTTGGAAATGTGCCCGGTAGACGTTAATAGGCTTGCCCCCTATTACGTGGGACTCAAACACAGCTGGCGAATCGTGGGTGCGTAATACACCGGTGCTTACCCCTTCGGGGAATACAGGCATGATGCTATGTCATGTATTTCCCCGTTAGCTAAATGAATAGGTATTTAGTTAATTCTAGGGACTTTCCGTTAACAGCGTTGACTCATTTTGCCTAAGATGATTAAATTATGGTGATAGCATGTAAGAGTGATGGCAAAGACGGCGGTAGCAAGTTCCATCCCCAGTCTGAGGTACCTTAGAAGATTTTTCAATGAGCATAGTGTGGACGAAGCTGTGATTTTCTCTCATTATATTTCTCTTCCATGAGACTTGTACCATAGAGCTTCAGCCACGTTGTAGTTATTACCATCCTATGAACTCCAAGAAACATTCGATATAATAAGCTTTGTACTCGTATCTAATTAACGGCACAACAAAAGAAATGATTCCTTGTGCTGTGTCATGTCTAGCAGGTTGTTTGGTTCTTTTTCGTTAGCGAGCGCAAGCGAAAAATCGCCAAATAATGTAGAATTCCGCCAAATTTCTTACTCTCTTCGTGCGGCCTGTTGAAAGATTTTACTTTGCAATTATTAAGTGGCACACCACCGGGCTAGGCTAGGCTGCAATACTTATTTGCAAGTTAAATAAATTCGACATTTATGCCAGTCAACATTTACTTAATTTTAAGTAAAACACATTTCAAAGAACAAAATCAGAGAAATATTTTGTAACAATTAATTAAAAACCAATTAAGTTTTCATTACACATTGCAAAATCATATTATTATTCGTAAGCTAACTATGAAATAAATGTAACACGAGCGTAAAGTTTTAGCTCAGGACAATTCTAACAACTCAGCTGTCTTCTTACAGCTGTCTTCTTACTTAGACATGTAAAACAAATGTGAAGTGGATATTGGGTGTCACTATTAGGTGACTGCGATAACTTAGCCGTCCAGAGCATTTCCCCGGCTTCGATGGGACGTAGGTTCAAATCCTGCTTGCAGTAAAGCGCACTTTTACCATTTTTACACATAATTATTTCTTAAATTCTTTAATGTTCATCTTCTCTCATAGATACTATTATAAAGCTGTAATAGAGTATGTTAGATATTTGAGAAAAAATTACTGTAATAGGCTATATAGGCGTGTCTAAATACAAAACGTTTTTTTTTAGACTTTTTGTCTATAACTCAAAAACTAGCTTTTGGCTGCGGCGAAAAAGCGGGCAAAGGCTAGTAAGTAATATACGTGTTCATTGATTTGCAAACTATATAATAATAATAAAAAATACATCGTCCAATTTGGATGTTGGCTGCATTCAAATAAATATATTATATTAATATACACAAGTGTTAGTTTGTAAGATAAAACATATTTAAAACCTTTTTAGCCTCAATTTGAAGAAATTATAATTAAACTAGACTTTGCCCGCGGCTTCGCCGCAGCCAAAAGCGAGTTTTAAGGCTATATCTCAGGTTCCCGATATAGTAGCGGGATAAAATGTTTACCAGTTTTTAAGTCTAATCAAGAGCTACCAAATCAAAACATAAACATAGGATCACGCCTGTATTCCCCGAAGGGGTAGGCAGAGGTGTACTACACACTCACGACTCGCCAGCTATGTTTAAGTCCCACGTAATAGGGGGCGAGCCTATTGACATCTGTTGCATCAAAATCCGTTCAGTAGTTTTTGCGTGATGCGCGAACAAACAAACAGACAAAAATCTAAAAAAATCGTTTGGTGTTTAGACACGCCTATAAGCCCAATTAAATCTGACTCAAAGTCAAATAACATGAAATACTAATTATAGTGTATGACGTCACACGTTCGTTTTCCTATCAGTAAACATTTCTGAAAAGCAGTTTCAAATCTATAGATCAGAAAGGGGTGTTGTTTTGTAATTTATTTGTATATTTAGTGAAAACGGCTGTGGTGTGAAAGAAGATGTAGTGACAAAAATAGAGGAAGAAATGATTAGGTGGTTCAGACACGTAGAGAGGATGGATGAAAGAAGATTAACGAAACATATATACAAGGCAACTGTGAATGGGCAAGTTGGTAGAAATCGACCTAGGTGAACGTATTTTGACCAGATCGGAGACGTTATTAAGGAAGGCCAGGTTAAGAGTACTTGTAAAGTGTGCATGAAAACGCTGATGAAATTAGATGAAGCGAAAGATGTGTGTTAGGATCGTAGCAAGTAAAGTGGTCTCTGCCTACCCCTACGGAAAAAGGCGTGACAATATGTATGTATGTATATTTAGTAAATCAGATGTGAACACAAAGTGCGAAAATGTGAAATCAAAAATAACAGTTTGGACCTGCATTGCGTGGAAACCGCCCGAACTGATTTTTTTCGCATTCAGCCATCGTTACAATTGATTGAGACTGAATTTCGATAACACCATCCATCCATCCATCCATCCATCATCCTTTCGACGTCCACTGCTGGACATAGGCCTCCCCAAGAGAACGCCACAACGAGCGGTCCTGTGCTGTTTCGCTCATATGGGGGATAGTGCCGCCGCCACGCTTGGCAGGCGGGTTGGCGATCGCAGTGGAAGTTGTTAATACTCGAGGGAGTGCTGCTGCCCACTCCCCTGGTATTCCCTCAGTCGGCTCTTACGACTTCCATGGGTGGAGAAGGGGTGGGACAATTCTAAAGCCGGCCCCACACGGCCTTCGAGAACGAAAAAAAAAAAAACAGCATCACGCCTGTATTCCCCGAAGGGGTAGGCAGAGGTGTATTACACACCCACGACTTGCCAGCTATGTTTAAGTCCCACGTAATAGGGGGCGAGCCTATTGTCGTCTACCGGGCACATTTCCAAACTCCGGGCAGCTACTGAAAATTTTACTTTTTAGGAAGAAGCTCAATAACATTGCCCGACCCGGGGATCGAACCCGAGACCTCATAATTAGCAGTCGCATACACTACCGCTACACCACTGAGGCAGTTTCGCCTTCGATAACACATTCTTTATGTCTTGGGTAACACGTACGCCATTGGTTACCCAACAATTACCTACAATACAACAAGGAAGACTTGTTATTAAAGCCGGATTGAATTCTGAGTGCCGCATCTTAAAAGCCTTGGATTAAGGAAGTAAAAACAGTTGAATATTTTTTGCTACCTCACTCTGTTCCGCATAGCGTTGCGAATTGAAACAGCTAAATAGGCTTTATTCTGTGGTCTTGTGGTCTAGTGTAATTTGAAAACAAAAGTAATTATATTTGACATTTTGATCTATATTTTAGCATTTGACATGCTCAGCTACTCTTAAAGTACAAATTATAATTTGTGAATAAGGAAAAAGATACGATATATGATATATATATAGATAGCTCAATGGATTAGAGCACTTCCCCGGAAAGGAAGGGACGCAGGTTCGATTCCCGCTCGTACTAAAATACTCTTTTTCCTTATTCACAAATTATAATTTGTACATTGATTATGTTTGATCTGAAAATACTGTCATGATTGTGGTAACTTAAAAATAATTTACATATATGACATATAACAAGATAATGAGAAACCAAGGTCTCAGAAAACGACACATTCTGGCTTGACGGACGGCCAGTAGAGTGAAGTCGCTTGGAAGAGATCTAGTTGCTTCTGATATGTTAGATATAAAGTAGACCGTAGCTATAGTACTCAAATATAATTATTGATAATGTAGTAAGTTATAACAGACAGGAAAATATACGATGTTAACTGTATATAGATATCTCATTTCTTTATAATACCATACCAAAGAATACCGAATATATATATATATATGTTGTAGGGTGTAATCCCGATAAGGAGTTGCTATCAAATATTATGTCCTATCCACAAAATAAAATGTGAACAGATTCTACAATGTTAGGTATCCACTTTCATAACAATTAGGATAAATTAACGAAATATATCACACATAGAACACGCGTAATGCTTTTTGTTAGCAAATTATAAAAAAATTGTTTACTTCAACATTTTGTCGTTCGTTGTTCGAATTAAGACCATAATAATAATAAGGAAAATATTTTGTGAAATTTAAGGAAAATGTTATTGTGTGGGGCCGGCTTTAGAATTGTCCCACCCCACTCCACCCATGGGAGTCGTAAGAGCCGACTGAGGGAATACCGGGGGAGTGGGCAGCAGCACTCCTTCGAGTATTAACAACATCCACTGCGATCGCCAACCCGCCTGCCAAGCGTGGCGATTACGGCACTATCCCCCATTCTTGGGGAGGCCTATGTTCAGCAGTGGACGTTAAAAGGCTGATGGATGGATGGATGGATGTTATTGGATTTAGTACGTCGCTAATATTTTTTTTTATGTTTCTATTTTTTGGTGGGTCAGACAGAATGTTGGCGTGGTGACTAGTCGCCACGCCATACGTAATATATATACATAGCGTGGTGTGTGTATGTATTATGTATATATGTACATGTACCTACTTATATCAAAGGTAATTTTACAACAAAAAATATGTCAAAAGTGATACTTAATAATGTTTTATTTTAATAATTTGTTCACTTTAATATTATACATGATGTGCTGAAGATGTATTGAAAGTGAAATATAATGAATTGCAATATTTTCCTTTACGTTGCAATTGGTACAAAAATCTACCTTAAATATGCCCATAGATGCTATGTCCAGAGACAGGTGGCCTCAGAATTCATCCAGGAAGCAGCTTCCTCACATGGCCGGGAAGAATAAGCCCCGTACCAACAATGTCCCAGGTCTCCGGAACTGGCACTACAAACCAGTGCACTCCTTGTGGCAGTTGGATTGGATGAGTCTTCATCTGGTTTACTTGAAATAAACCATAAAGTGGTTTATTATTATGCAAAAGTGACAAAGCTTGAGTTGTCGTAAATTTTCAAGAATCTATTATTTTTCTCTAAATCTGAGAAGCAGGTACTTAACTTAGCATAGCATTTTCTTGGAATAGGTAATACAAACAAACTGTTGCAATTTATGATTTCATAAATGGTGCAATACTTTAAAGTGCCTATTTCACCAAAAACTGAGTCTACGAGCACTAAGTAGGTTTCTACGTAAAAACAAACAAACTCTTATTTTACGGTTATCAAATGTATCGACGACGTAAGAGAGCGAGTAGGTATGAAAGAGAGTATTGGTGTAAAGATGCGAAAAGGAATGCACCGATGGTTCGGACATGTGGAAAGAATGCCGGACGAGCGACAGATTAAGAAGATATATAGGTAATGCAAAATAGGAAGGATGTAGGTACAGGGGGAAACCGAGACTCATCTAGACCAAACGGTATTCAAGGGAGGTATAGTCAGGCGTCTCCGAAACTGGCGAGCGTGGTTAAAGAGAATTATGAATGTTGAGAAACTGGGAGATGACATGCAAGATTTTTTTTCCGCCTACTCCACAAGGTAGATGGCGTGATGATAAGTAACTAAGTTAATGTCAACACTAGCCGTAAATGTCTTGAAATGTAAAACCGAATTGAGCTAGTTGCTCTAGTGGTAGAACCTTGCTTATCCCAGCATGAATGGGCTGGCTCGATCGGGGAAGTACCACCCTCTCACAAAAGAACAGCATGTTGTTACACGCTGTTCTCGGTATCTACCTACCGTTGTGTTTCGTATGGTGACTGTCCCAAACCGCCCTCCCTATCCTATCCTTCCTACCCTCTCCTTAGTATCTTACCTATCCTCTCCTTATTATTCTTCCTATCCACCTCCAATCCCTTTCCTTGGCGATGGCTACGCGCGAGTGATGCCTCTGGTGTTGCTAGCGTCTATAGGCTACGGTAACCGCTTACCATCAGGTGGGCTGTATGGTTTTTCGTCACCCATATAGTATAGAAAGATATAAGATGATAATCATCGGTGTAGTCATTAAGCTTTTCTAGGATAAAGACTAGAGGTTCATATTGAAGATGAAAATAATACCTACGCTATGTACGTACGATCTATTTAAAAAAACTCCATTCACTTATTCATTTGCTTACAAAAAGGAGTCTGTCGTTCAGATATACATACGTTACACACATATTTTCACGCCTGTATCCCAAAGCGATATATAGAGAGAATACATTGGCACTTGATATAAAACGGCCTTTCGCTGCCTTTCAGCCCCACGGGAACGAGACGTGATGGACAGATAACCACGGCGCCATTTGGATCAACAATAAGCAACTAGGTACACTGCCTGGGAGTCCAACATCGTACAACTTTTAGTCTTACATTTTACTTTCATAATTGATGGACATGTAACAAACAGGACACAAATTTACCTTCGATCAACAATGATGTTGGTATTGTTGATCAAAGCAATGTACACTTTGATATGAAAATTACTGCCGTTGAAAGATGAAAGGAAACATCGTAAAGATAATTGCATACGTGAGAAAGGGACAGCAATGGTTTAAAAAATATATATCTATGGACTAAAAAGAATGTTTTTCAGTTTTTTATTTCTATTAATTCTGTGCGCAATAACGGAATCGGCCACATGCCATGGCGTGACGAACGTTTCTCGGTAAAATGAAGCGATCTTTAAATGACAAGGGGAAAAGTACTATTGCGTATTACTGACATTTATTTCCGTATGTATTTGCATAGCTACGTATAAAATTGCGTTGTAACTGAAATACCTATATTGAATGACAAGTCGCTCATTTAAGTAGGTTTTTAATTAGGTTGCTAATCAAAAATATTCGGAGGGCTACTTTGAAAACTTACTTATCAATGTTAGCAACATTGACATACTTATAAAAAAGAGAAGAACCATTATTAGGCACTAAAAGTGTCCACTATAAATGAGTGCAGGGGGGTTAGGCAGAATGTCATATGTCACGTGTCAACCGTATCGAGATCACTGTGATTGGTTGACAGATTACCGTGATTGGTCAACGGATTATTGTGACATAATGTGTCGGTTTCTCGACCAATCACAGTGATCTCGATACGGTCGACACGTGAAATATGACATTCTGCCTAACCCCCCAGATTAGGCTTTCCTGCACTCATGTCGTTTAGTGTTGTTTCGACGTCCGCAACGTATCAATATGTCCAATAATAATAACAACAACTAATACTAAATTTGATAAACACAACACATTGACTACCTTTTTTTCTCTCGTTCTTTTTGAATAGTGTCATTACACTCACGCACGCATTTAAAAGTTGTTACTATTTTATAAAATTAATGCGAAATGTATTCTTTAGGCTTTTGAGTAAGATTATAAAATAAAACTTGTCTCGATTTCTAAACACAATTAAGTATTCTTAATTAATTGATAAATTAATTAAACACAAAGTGAAAAATGTGAAATCGAAATCTCCTGGATACCGTCCAGATGCTTTGCCAATTCAGCCATCGTGACAATTGCTCCTGACTGCTAATTTTGATAACACATTCATATTTAACGTCTTTGGGTGACGCCTGCGCCATCTGTCGGAAGTATTTTCATACATTATAGCGACCAGGTAAACTTAATTTTCTTGGTTATACTTATCCCTCCTTATACTTCGACGCTTAACCATATGAAACACAACAGTAGGTAGGTACCTACCGTTGCTTTACGCTGATCTTCTGTGAGAGGGTGGTTAGGGTTGCCAACTACACTTTATAATAACGTATCCTACTTTATTTTTGGTAAATATACTTTATACTTTTGCATAAAAATAAAGTATTTAAAAATACTCTATTTCCAATCTTTACTGTGATGCGTAGAATGAAACATTTATATGAATAATTACTGAACTATTATCGATACTCTTAAGCTGAAACAAAACGCATACACGATTTAAATATATGTATTAATTAACGAAACGTTAGATGTCATTGTCAATGTGATAGATAAGTCACCTGTCTGAGATAACATCTGTCTCTCTCTGATGTTCATTTATCGGCGAAATTGAGTCAAAATGGTTCTAGTTTATTTACTTTGTTTTCATTTGGAGAATTTGTTTTAATTTAAATCAAATCATTTCAATTTAATATTTATTAAAAAAAGATATTGTGTTCGTAAAGATAGCTTCCAAAAATTCAAGGACATAAAAAACTGTTAGCTTGTGCTACTTTAGAAGCACGCAATAGTATGTTTTCAAAAGAATAAATAAATAATATATTTTTAATACTTTTTTTTCTCCCAAATACATACCTACTTTATTATTTTCCTACACAAAAAAATTTATACGTTATTTTTTCAAAAATATTTGGCAGCCCTAAGGGTGGTTCTTCCACGATCCAGCCGGCCGATTCATGCTGGGACAAGCGCAAGGCTCTACCACTACAACTGTAGTGTTTCTTTTGTTAAGGCGGGAAAAAATTTACCTACCTAACAAACTCCGTCGTTCGGAGCAACGAGTAGGGTAGTGTACCCTCACTGATTAAAATAAACCCACCGTGTGCCATCTCTCCGCCTGTATCTACGGGTGGACCACTGGAACTGGAAGACGTTACTTCAATGGTATCTAGGTAACTACGTATCACGTACAATTTATTGTATCAGCTATTATCAAACCGAATCAATCTGCATCGTCTAAAGTTTGAATTTAGATAGGTTATTAAATAAAACTTGCTTGCAATCTTCTTCTTTTTGTTTTAAGGCTGTTTTTTTTTTAATAGTGGCTACTCGGTTTGAATATTTGTTTGACTTATTTAGACATATTTAGAGTATTTTTTTTCACAGGTATAGTTGAATTTATCAAACAAGTCACAGTCAAAGTCATATAAAATTAGTCATAGTCAAGTCAAAGTCTTGCCTCAGTAAAGTGGTGGTGACTTTAATGAGAAATTTCAATGGAGTTTTGGAGGTAACACTAAAAAACACGTTACGCTGCATTACATCATTTGCCAACACTTATGCACATATACAATGAGTTAATTAGCAAAATACCACAACTTTTACACATTAATATTTGAAATAGGTAACTCAAGTTTAGGAAAATAATATAGCGCGACGAAATGACTCGTTCATGTTCCCGTCAAAACCCTTATGGCTGTTGCAGAAGTATGTCCACAACTTTGCTAATGTCATGTGACGTAGATAGACCGTCAAACGAAGAAGATAGTTCGATGGCAATAGTAAGGCCGGTGATTATGTGTTTAAAGTTTAAACCAAATTTATGTGTCAAACGTAACAAATTATTTAAGTATGATGATTAAATACTCTGAATCTGCTTGTAATTTAAATGAATGAGAAAGAATGTCAGTAGCTGTCATTATGTTATCTTTTAGCTAAAAGATATTCTGTCTTACTACTCGTATAACCACTGAATGGTTATTCAGTGTTTTGTCTTTGTCACTAATATGACAGTTTAACGTTGAAAGAACGGAACAAAACACTGAATAACTATTCGGAGCTTAAACAATGTTTATTAGTAAGGGGGCTAAGGTATAATCCTAAGAGGCGATTCCCATACAAAATTACAAATTTTTAAATGTTTTGATGGACTGTCCCTATATTTTCTTCTATTAAATCATCCCTGTATTAGAGCGAACAAGACATAAACACAATTAGATTCTGTATTCAAATCAGTCAACTCATTTTTGTGTTTTAATGAGACTAACGAACAAGAAGAAAAAGTCCGCTTTGAATTAATTTTGTTCATAAAAACCCCCTTCTTACACAGAGTAAGGCGAATTGAGGGATTTACTAAAATCAAAACATTGCGCTTTAGAATGTTTATAAACACATAAGTACTAAGAATGCACAGCCAACAACAATAAACACTTCTAAGTAGGAATTGACTCATTAGAAATGTTATGAACCGCATCCACTACGTCACAAACTGAAAAACATAACATACTTGTTATTTATTACTTTACGTTAAAGTCATTATCATCACTTAATGACTTTTTATAAAAATATAACGCTGTTTGTCATTTTCTGTCAAATTGTCATTGTACCTGGTTGAAAAGGGACCAAACAGTATTTTAGTTAAAAAGTGCTATAGGGCTGTGTACCTTTTTATGGATAAAAGGGTATGTTTTTAATATAATCCTAAGTAATGAGATGTAAAATACTGTAAAGTGAATATCCGCGACACCAGTGGTCAAGCAAGTACTTACACCCGCTTGCACTGCGCACGGCGGGTTGTTTAGTAGGTGAGCAAATAAAAAGGTTACTTTATAAAATTATAAATAAGAAAGTGAGTTTGTTAATTTATTACTTCTTGACGTCGTAACTAGTCTCTATTACATTTTATTATAAAGCCTCGACAAAGCTATGGCTGTAACAAAAAAGAAAACAACATTCTTATCTATTTAATTGGTTGTCTGTAACGTTGGTTTACGGACGATAATTTTACGTGATAACGATGTAGATACTCGTATATGCGTCACGCCAATTATGCCTCGCTGTCACTTATTCCGCGCTGTCGCTTGCAAGCTTATCTCAGGCGGAACGTGACACTTTCCCGTGCGTGCAGCCGGCGTTCATCAATTTATAAGACGTTATCACGTCAAATTTTCTTTTCATAGCTTTGCTTGATAAGGCTTAAAAATTTGTATATGTTTTATCTCACTACCTCACTACCATATTGGAAACCTGAGATCTAAATTAAAGACTAGTTTGGCACAAGGCACAAATATACCGACCGCAGAGTACAGAGAAAAACATAGGGTACTTTTGTCCCGTAAACACGGAGGTTTTTTTTGAGATAGTTATTTTTACAGAGTGCAGAGTGACATAATTATTTATGTGCCAAACGATGTATTTATATTACAGATGGGTGGTGCCACAACAAGAGCCATTAAACAAGAAGATACAGATGGGTGCTAGTTTTTATTGCGGCATAAGCTAGTTATACCGGGTGTAAATGATATCACACCGATGACTCCTGGCAAAGATGTCACCAAATAACTGTAATAATATGTCCCATACCATTTTCGTAGACAACGGCGGATTACAAAGTTAGCAATTTATTTAGACGCCACCGAATTATTAACAACGTGATGAAGAGTGGCGTAACTATAGGGTGGCAGGGCTGGCAAAATGCCACGGCCCCCGACCCGACGGGGGCCCCGTCAGAGAGACAAGCTCAGAATTAATTTTAACACCTAACTCTTCTGGAGCCTCCCTCCAGAAGCCAGACAGCCAGAAGTCAGCCAGCCTGAAGAAATCTTGGAGTTGTTGGTCAGCCGTCAAAATAAATAAAACTAAGGTATATAGGTGGAGACATTCTTACGCAAACACGAGATGTGTTTAATTTTAACAACAAACTCTTCCGGAGCCTCCCTCCATAAGCCAGTCAGCCAGATGTCAGTCAGCCTTTATTTATTTTATATATTACTTTACTTCAGTGGTCCACCGGCAGCTTACCCTTGCGAATACTCTGCACCGCCCTGGTCGCTGGCGGCGGTTTGGGTCAGCAGAAGGACGAGCCTCCCTGGCCCTCTCCGCCACTGCTTGCTGCGAGATGACCTCGCAGAAGGCAGCGGCCGCGGCCCTATTCCTGTCGCTGCCAAGCATCACTCTGACGACGCTCGGCAACGAGAGGTCCACAAAAGGGGCCTACATGTCAATGTGAGCAAAACCAAAATAATAGTTTTTGAAAGAGGAGAAACCAGAACTGATGTTAGAGTAATAATAGGCAATGGCGTGCTGAAACAAGTGGATGAATACGTATCTTGGATATGGATTCAGTCGGGATGGAGGATACACCACTGATATATAGAGAAAAGTAAAAGCGGGAAATCAGAGTGAACGGAGCCTTGGGACAACTTCTTGGCAGCCACCACCTCAGCCAGAAGGCGCGCGTCACAATACACAACGCAGTGCTTATTCAATACACAACGCAGTGTGTGTGTTGTGTTGTTGTATACTCAGAGTATTGTCAAGCCGCTGCTCACCATTTCATTTCACAGATTTATATGAAATGAACGATTAAACAGCTACAACCAAAACACACCAATGTGCTTCATGGCCGGTCACACGGGAGATAGTTGGACCGACCCACTCGCCGATAGCAAGTGAGTACTCCCACTTGGTACCCAGCCCTACCACCATTAGTACAAAGGGTGGTAACTTATATTCTTAGTCCGTCACCACACGGATATTTGCGGTTACGACTAACGAACGTAACCGCAACTTAGCTACTTCCCTCATTGTCAAGACAAATTCCTGGGCGTGCAAAGATTCCTAACGATATTAATAGCTATTTATAATATAATTAAAGAATATATGTGCTCAATTATAAATTCATTTTGTAAAATTATTGCAGTCAAGGAAATTATAATTTAGATGTGTCGAGAGATTTTAATCGTGTCTGTGTCTTTTTTGTTTTTAGGTTATATCCTAGGTTCCCGATATAGTAGCGGGATAAAATGTATACTAGTTCTTAAGTCTCATCAATAGCTAACAAATAAAATAGTTGCATCAAAATCCGTTCAGTAGTTTTTGCGTGATGAGCGAACGAACAGGCAAAACATCTAATAAAAGTTGTTTTATGTTTAGACACGCCTATACAGCCTAATACGAGTACAGACATTTTTTCTCAAATATCTTAAATGGACAGACACAGCTCTCATACAGCTTTATTATAATTAGGGCGTTGATAGGGTCGTGGTTGGGAGGTTGGGCGTGAGGGGCTGGCATGGGGTTCAGGGAGACCCGGTGGGAATGGTTCGTCGGCCACCTGCCGGTCAGTAGGGGACCCGAACCCCGGGAGGCTGTCCCGCCAACAAGCGAAAATCCCGTTGAGTAGCTGTCGTGCCGGAGTGGGAGACAGGTGTGGACCCGACAGTTGCTCGCGGGGGGGCACCGGAGGCCCTTCCGTGCTTCGTGTCAGCTCCTCACAAAACTTATCACCCTTCTACGTACCAATTTCTTTGAAATTGACAAAATATTGGAGCAGTGTCCATCTGCGGAGGTGGTGGTCCTAGGTGACTTTAATGCTCACCACAAAGAGTGGTTGGAGTCCCGGACCACTGACCTCCCGGGTCGGCAACTCTTCAATATGGCATCGGCCTATGGTCTCTCACAACTGGTCACACAACCTACCCGTGTCCCAGATATTGAGAGCCATGAGTCCTCCTTGTTGGACCTTCTGCTGACCACTAATGCACACGGATACCGGGTGGTGGTTGATGCTCCTCTGAGATCGTCTGACCACTGCCTGGTTCGTAGCACAGCCCCTGTTGCGAGCCCTAGTCGCTTTCTTGCCTCTGGGTCTCGCAGAGCCTGGCAATACAAGTCAGCAGATTGGGATGGACTTCGCGAGTTCTTCGCATCCTATCCTTGGAAGCAGCTATGCTTCTCCTCTAAGGACCTTGACATCTGTGCGGACTGCGTCACGGAAACGGTGCTCGTGGGGATGAAATCATTCATCCCTAACACCAAAATACCGGTCGGCGGTCGCAGCCGCCCCTGGTTCAACAAAGCCTGTAGGGAGGCTGCACGCCAGAAGCAGTCCGCATACCTGGCCTGGAATAGGGCCAGGAATAGTCGGGATCCGAACGCCAAAGAGGAGAAGCGAAAATTTAATGCTGCTTCCAGGTCCAACAAGAGGGCTATTGCCGAAGCCAAGGCAGAACACGTTGCCAGAATTGGCGAGCGGCTTGAGAGATATCCCACTGGGAGTCGTGCTTTCTGGTCGCTTGCCAAGGCAGCACAGGGCAACTTCTGCCAGTCTAATCTTCCTCCACTGCAGAAACAGGATGGCAATATGGCCCATAGCGCAAAGGAGAAAGCCGACCTACTGGGCCAACTCTTTGCCTCCAAAGTCCATGAACGATGGTTACCACTTACCATCAGGTGGGCCGTTTGCTCGTCTGCCACCGTAAACAATAAAAAAAAAATGGTCCCACACTACCCTGTTTGTTGCCCCGAACGATGGGGTGTGCGGTTGGGAACATTTTTTCCCGCCTTAACAAAAAAAAAACGCTGCAGGTTCAAATCTTGCCCATGACTATTATTTTCGATTCAAGAGGTTAAGGCCGGAGCATGTCAAATCAAATTATTCATAGGGCTGCATCATTGTTTGATATGAATCTTAATTGTAACAATTATGCTGAAACAATGTATGCAAATACATCCGACGGATAGCGCTGGCGTCACCCAAGGCATTAAGAAGGAATGTGTTATCGAAATTAGTAGTCCCGAGCGGATGTCATGACGGCTGAATTGGCATAGCATTGGGAACAGTTTTCAAGGAAGTGCGATTACATATTTTCGCACTTTGTGTAATGTAGACCTTTGACGGGCCTCGTGGCGTAGTCGGTAGTGTAACCGACTTCCGTGCAAAAATGCGAAAATGTCTGAACAACAGATCTTTTCTGAACTATTCATATTTTTATTTGCACAGAAGAGTCATGCGTTTCATCATTATTCCCTGTCGGCAACATACCCATAGCACAAGCGTTAAGCTTAGTTTGGGACCAGAGGACGTTGTGTGAAATGTCCGTGAATATTTAATACATATTTTTTTAAATATGTAACATACCACGAAGAAAACGATATTAATTAGGAACAGATATCCTTTTTTTTTGGCTACGTGGGTGAAAAACAAGCATATTATAGCCCACCTGATGGTAAGCGGTTACTATAACCCTATAGACGCTAGCAACACCAAATGCATCGCGCGTCGCCATCTCCAAGGAAAATAAGGAGGTGGATATTAGGCAGAGGATAATAAGGAGAGGTTAGGTAGGATGAGTTTGGGTCTCCAGCGCTCTCACTCACCATACGCAACGCAACAGTAGGAGTACCTACAGTTGTTAAACGCTGATCTTTTGTGAGAGGGTGGTACTTCCCTGATCGGGCTGAACCATTCATGCCGGGATAAGCAAGGCTCCGTCACTAGATCGTGTTTTCTTCTTTCTGTCTTGTTTTGCCAGTAGATCTTAACTCTATATTTATTAAACCTAGGTTTTTTCTTTACCTACAAAACTAAAAATTATTTCAAATCTCTATATCACAGCGCGGCTGGACTTTAAAATTACCATTTTTATCGAGAATCTAATTAGAAATTTGTCTCTGTAGTTCTAGTAATCTTCTTGTGGTTCTTACCACTAAACTAAAGCTACGAATACTAATTAATTTTCAGATATATTTTTGTACAATATAAATAATATTTCGTTCGTATTACAAAAAAGGAGATATCGTTTTTAAATACTTTGTTGCGTCGCGACATGTTTCGAGATATAATCTGGTATTTACCATGCACTGCACTTAATGATGTTAATCCAATCTATACAACTTTCCAAACGATAAATTTAACATTTAATGCGGCGTTTCCAAATTATACATATTAAATACGATTATAACGATAAACGTTGAAGCGCGGCAAAAAGAGAATTTTATGAATTCCACAGATGAATTCTTAACTTTATTTTTTTATTGTCTGTGATAGGAGACCAGTAATTGGTACCAGCCAAAAAGTTTTGATGACAAATTTCTATTTCTAAGATTCAGATAGAAAGTACTGACAACTGATGCGCATACGCAGCTGTCACTTATCCGCGGCAATTTCGTTAATGCTATTTTAATCACCGCGTAATTGACGACAATTGGGACAAGCAACACATAAATTATATACACTTCTTGGTAATTCGGTAATACCAGTTCGCTTTAAACAATTAATGTTTGTGATACGAGGTCGTTCCGTTACAAGCAATCATTGCATATAGAGCCTTAAAAGACACGAAAAAATAATGCGTTCATAGAAACCGTCAGTTTCCTGCAATCGTTAATTACATTATTACAAAATTGTGGCGATAATTTACTAAGTTCTTGAAAGCAAGTTTAGTTTACGTACGTTTGGAATAGTTGTATAAACAGATTTCTTCGAATCAAATGCTATTTTCCAATTTTAATGATATACTAAGCTGTCTACATGGAATATGTACTAACGCACCATAATAAACTTAAAGTTTCGACTAGTTATTCATAATGATCTAAGTATCACGGATGGTCTAGACTCGTAGAAGTGGTAGAGACTGGGTCTCTCTACGTGCTCTATCGACTCTTCAATGGGGAAAGGAATTGTTTTTAAAAACATGTAAAAATATATATCAAAGCTTAGTATTAACAACATCCACTGCAATTGCCAAACCGCCTGTCAAGCGTGTATCCCCCTTTGGGGAGGTCTATGTCCAGCAGTGGACGTCGAAAGGCTGATGGATGGATATAAATAAATCATGGTCTGGATTTTTGCTCTTCGTCTTTAGGTCTATTAGGCCAAAAATAACTATCCGTTCTGTTGTTAAAGCTAACCACACACCTTATCGTCCAGGGCAACGTGCACCGTAAGTATTCTATAAACGAATCCATTGTGACTCATTTATTAAAAATAAATACTATGGATAATTTTACGTGATAACGTCATATATTTTTCCCGAGAGTTTCACAAACAATGCATCGGTCACCATACATTTTTCGGAACGTGACACTTTTTCGTGCGTGCAGCCGGCGTGCATCGACTTTTAAGACGTTATCGCATCAAAAACAAATTCCATCCAAATCTTCAATTGTTTAGGCGTGATTGATAAACATCTTAACAAACCTACTATTAGCAGGATAGTATGACTGTCCAGTGGTCCACCAATATAGGTGGAGAGAGGGCACACGCGAGCAGCGACGAGTTTATTTAGTGGCTGAGGGCCCCACACTATCCTGTTCGTTGCCTCGAACGATGGTTAGGTACATTTTTCCCGCCTTAACAAAAACAAAAAACATGGTATGACTGTCCTTTTTCTATAAATTCGACATTAGTCTATAGTTTTGGAGACTTTCTGTAACATTCTAGAGCTCGTGATGCTGTATTTTTTATTATACGTATTATTAATATTTATTTTACAACTTCTGCTCAATAAGTGTACGAGGTGGACTTAATGCCTAAGGCATTCTCTTCCAGTCAACCCAGGGTGGAGCAGAGATATATTGTGGTAGGTGCTACTGAAAAATTTTCTACCAAAATTCTTGAAAAAAATTAATTTTATTTTGTGTTGTAGTATATATAAATAAATTATATATAATAAAAATATACTACATTTAAGATATCAACAAATGCTAATATATAAACATATCCAGATATATATGTACATATACATAAATACATAAATATAATAATAAATAACAAATAATATATAATAATAAATAATACATAACTAAATATATAATAAATTAAATTGAATAACAGCTAAATAGAGGACTCTGCTAACAGGCGTAAATATAATTCACGTACTCTGGCTTTAAACGATTCACGACTTGTGGCCATCCTGATCTCCAGAGGCAGCGCATTCCACAACAAGATAACTTGGATATGAAAAGAAGAATGCACAAGACTTGAAGTGTGAGGTGGACAGTGAAGTAGAAGATTATTAGAAGAACGGAGATGTCGGTCATGGGTGGCAGAAAGAAATTGGAAATGAGATTTTAGGTAAGTAGGCGCATTGGGAGAATTTAAAAGAGAGTATAATAGTGATAGAGCTCGTAAGCTACGCCTGTGTCCAATGGGCAACCAGTTTAGAATAGCACGAAATTTTGAAATGTGGTCTTATTTCCGGAGATTGAAAACGAATCGAATGCAATTGTTAAGAAGTCGGTCAAGTTTGTTGAGGAGATCTGCATTCAGGTCGAGAGCTATCTACGTGTGCTAACACATCAGCATAATCGATGACAGGGAAAACCAAGGTTGAATTAATGTTGCCTTTGTCTTAACTGGAAGAAAGTTTTTCATGCGATATAGCGAACGAAGGGTACCCGTTACTCTCTGTCAGATTTTAGTAACTTGGGTTTTCCACTGGAGCGTACCATCAAAAAATAGTCCGAGATTCTTAACATTACTGCTAAATAGTACGACAAACCTATTGTAAACTACTGGTGGAAGACTGCATGTAATTATTCCGCTAAGTATCCGAGAGCTGCCGATTAAGATGGATTGGCATTTATCAAGGTTTATTGCTAGACCAAACCTCACAGACCAGTCATTGATTTTAGCAAGGTCATTGTTTATGTCAGCAATAGCAGATTGAAGGTCACACATCTTTGTTTGTGTATATATCTGCAAGCCATCGGCATACAAATGATACGCACAGCTATAAAGTTATTGAAAAGAGAAAAAAGAAGAGGAGAGAGTATGCCGCCTTGAGGGACACCAGAACTCAACTCACGCCATCTGTACGATAAATCGTCAACGCGAACAGCACTGTGATTCGTGTATCCTCCATGCCCGCCCTAATGTCACCAGTTACCTTCAGAAGTGCAGAAACCGTAACCGTAACCGTGTGTCCTGGCCTAAATCCTGATTGAAACGCACTTAGAAGGCTATTACAGTGTACGAAATTACAAATCTGTTTGTGGACACAGCGTTCGAAAACCTTGGAAAGGAATGGGAGGATAGAGATAGGACGGTAATGATTTGGAACACAAGGATTAGAGATTTTAGACAAGGGAAGGACATATGCCTTACGCCATAGAGTCGGAAACACACCAGAGTTAAGAGAGAATTTCAGCATATGAGATATAGGATGGAGCAAATGGTCAAGGATAACCATCCTTCGCCGACTGACTTCATCGCAGCCAATCGCCTTTGATTTAATGGACAGGGAAATCTTTCTAACCTCATCAAATGTCACTGGAGAAAAGTTGAAAGGAATTATATCGGGACGTGGTAAGCTAGCAATATAGTCTACAGTTTGACATCGGGTGGCAGTATCTAAAGAAATTGTATTGCTAAAAAAGCAATTCAGATCATCCAGATCAATAGTACTGGGTATGTCTGTATTCCGTGTTTTGCCAATACCAAGTTTCCCGAGAAACTTCCAAATCTCAGAAGGAGAAGAAGAAGATATATTGTTAAGGATATGTCGGCGTTTAGTGTTACGTATCATCTGGTTACACCGATTCCTAGCAGTTTTATAAAGTGCCCAGTTGTTATCACAACGCTCTTTTTTGTGTTTGCGGAACGCAGCGTCTCTACATCGCATCGCCTTACGTATCGCTTCCGACATCCATGGTGCAGGAGGATGCTTCAGCTTAGTCTTCACTGCTGGGGCATAAGAGTCGTAGAGATTGATAATAGTTTTATTAAAGATGCTAACCTTATCATCCACAGTTCTTGCGTCTAGTAGTGGTTGCCAGTTGAGAGCCGACGCTTGAATACGCAGTTGGTCGACATCCACAAGAGCGAAACAACGTAAACTTAACACCTTGGGATTAGGTTTGGGAGGTTTTAGGTTATAGGAGAGGAATATAAGGTCATGATGGGAGAAACAAGGAGCAGGAAACTGGCCGTGAGAGGAGACAAGTGAAGGAGAGGATGTGAGCATGATTTCAAGCCAAGTGTCATCCCCAATGATATTGTGGTGAGAAGCTTGAAGAGGTAGCACATGGAGACTGGAAGATTGGATAATATGAAGGAGTTTATCAGAACGAGAGGAAGAGGAAGCAAGGAGATCAGTATTGAAATCACCCATTATGATATGATATGCGTACTCAGGGCCCACTGATTCTAGTACCGCTTCTAAGTCGGTGAAATAGTCAATAGAAGGAGGACAATAAACTACACCCATAACCATTTTGACCCCTTAGACACAATATGATAGCCGTTTATTAAAAATATCATAATTTATTACAACATAACATATCATATTTTTTACCTATTACGCGAATCATAGGTACATAGCGTAGGCAAATTAACGATAGTCATACAATGTAATCTAGCGACAGCCTTCTTATCACAATCCTCTAACCTAGCAACGGAATGTTTACGAAACATAATCTTCAAAATGACTTATCAAACAATAATTTAGTTACTTACACTAATAATGGAAATTTAAATACGAAAGTGCAATTCATTATAACAGCTAGTAATCACCAAATACCTTAAAATATAAATAGTTTGGGAATAAAAAATTTACTCTCATCATTTTTCCCTAACGCGCCAATAGAAGTATAACTTCAAAAACCCATATGTGTCCAATTCACACACGGCAGAAGTGAAACTTTTGAAAAGTAGCGTACGAGAGATTGAGATGGATATAGAGTATCAGGAGTATTACGATAAATGTAAGGTTTATTAGTTTTTACTAAGCTTAAAATGTCCTCTTATTAATTAAATTTAATGGAGCATTAAAATTCATTTAAATTTTGTTTTCTGCAACGATATAATGGATCCCGTAGGAATTCATGGTACAACTTTGGTAAAAGATCTTGTGAACCTCACCATAGCAACATAAACAACAGAAGTATACGATTAACTTCGGGGGTAGGTGAGAAAAAAAAACAAATAATATATGAACGGATTTTGATGAAACTTTTTTTGGTGATTGCTCTTAATTAGATTTAAATCTGATATACGCGCACGAAGTTGTGGGCAAAAGCTAGTATGAAATAAATGATTTAGAAATTTTTATACATATATCAGTATAAATCAGTATAAATTAACAAAATAAATTACAGCAGTGGTCTCCACACTAGGCAAGCCTGTATCGTGAAGACCTAACTACGATTAACACATAATATTAAAACCTAAACTTAACACTAGTATCGTGTTTATATCAAAGTATTATTGTATATTTAAATATAACATATAATAGATATTGATAGTAAATTATAATTGCAATAGATATATAGATTTATAGAATAGTGATGGAAGTTATGATATGATATTTATTAAATTTTCCGTGTCATCATAGTTAAGTGTAGTCAGCCACTTTTGTAATACCTTTTTAGCCTCGTACACTGACTTTTATTTAATGTTACAGTACTTGAGAACGGTATTGTATACATTTGCCCTTATAACCTGCCCAAAACATTGGGCGCGTAAAGTTTTAACGTGTGGAGTTGGTAAGCGGTAAACTCTTCTTTTTAGTATATCTGCATATTCAGCAGAAGCCAACACAGATTTATGAGTAGTGAGAGTTATTTTCAATATAAAAAGTTGTCTGTCGCTAAGCACACCACTGTCTTTATAAACATTAGAGGTTGGATATCTAAACGGCCTTTTCATCATAACTTTCAAGACTGAACGTTGAGCCCTCTCAGCTCGAATAAGGAAAGTCTTGGCTGCACTACCCCAGCAAGTGATACAGTATGTTAATAAGGATTGACATAATGCAAAATATATGGATCTTAAAGTGTGTATACATGCTACATCGCGCAGGTGTCTCATAATGCCAACGACCTTCCGTACCCGAGCGGAGAGCGCTACAATGTGTCTTTTAAACGATAAGTTTTCGTCTATGAGGACCCCAAGATATTTTACAACAATTGCTCTAGTAAGTGAATCACACTCACATTTTATTTTATTGCACAATGGTTTGTGAATTTTGATGTCTGCTTTGACAATCGGAGCTGAAGCAGCTGTTTTATGAAAGCAAAGATATACAGTTTTCTTTGTATTTAACGTCAGTAGGTTCTTTTGCAGCCATTCAGAAATGTAAGTCATGCCTAACTCAGCATAGGAAAGAGCTTCAGGTCAATTAGATCCGTGAAATACAATGGCGGTGTCATCAGCATAGCAAATTATATCTGCGTTTTGAATTTGCAAACCATGCATGTCGTTGATGTACGCCGTGAAGAGAGTAGGTCCATGTATACTTCCCTGTGGCACCCCAAAGGTTATATATTGTGGACAACTCAAACATTGGCCAATCCTCACACACTGTCGCCGTTCTGTCAAGTAACTCTTAAACCAGTCAGAGGCAATACCTCTGATACCCATGTTATTTAATTTCTTTAAGAGTATAGGAATGGAAACAGTATCGTAAGCCTAGGCCACGTCCAAAAATACTCCAACACAGTTTTGTTTGTCATCAAGCATTGATGACACGGCTGAAGTCAAAACTGATACCGCATCTTCAGTGTTCTTTCCTCTACGAAACCCAAATTGTCTAGGTGATATTAGGTTACGGGATTCTAAATAGTTTGTTAGTCTTTTATTAACCAGTTTTTCTAGAAGTTTCGAAAAAGCATTTAAAAGAGAAATAGATCTGTAGTTCCCAACACAGTTTTTGCAGCCACTTTTATAAACTGGACTAACAGATGCTAGTTTCCAATCATGAGGGAAAATTCCGCTTGAAAGGCTTTGATTAAAAATATGTGTTAACGGGATAATAATCGCATCTTTTATCTGTTTAATTAACAAGTTAGTCAAGCCATCAATACCTGGTGCCTTGCCGTTATGCAGGTTCATGATCATTCTTTCAACTTCGTGTTTGTCCGTGGGAGTCATGAAGAATGATTTCGCTGGTATAGCTATTTTCTTAACTGCATCAGCAGGATCTGTTTCCGTTTTATTCACGTTGGACATTATTTGATTAGCCAGTTGTTGTCCTACTGCAGAAAAATGATCATTACGTAAGTCAAGAGGGTGACGTGAACTATTTAAGTTTTTTATAGTCAACAGTTCAGTGGGGTCGTGTCTATTATCAACTATACCACAAAAGTTTTTAACCAATCTCTAAAGCTTTTTAGGGTTTTTAGCGTTATTTCTTAATTCCTTCTGTTCATATTCAATGTTTAGTTTACGCAAGAGGTCAACAAAAAAGTTTTGATATCTCCTATAAGAAATTTGAAGAATTAGATTTTTAGGCTTAAGTTTTGCTCGTTGATGAAGTCGATCTCGATGCCTCATGCATCGAATGAGCCCTGGAGTCATCCAGGGTTTGAGATTGTATTGAGTTCGGCTGAGTCGTACTTCACGAGTATGTTTAACTACAACATCAGTCAAAATGTTAGAAAAAGTTTTAGTCAGGTCATTTACATCACCGTTTTTATCACATATGAAACTCCAGTTAATTTCTAAGAGATCCTTTTTTATTGAATCATAGTCTCTTTTTATCACTATACGACTGGTTCGGGAGGGATTGACTTTATTAAGATTTAAACCGATCATAACTGGATAATGATCTGTTATGTCAGTCTGACATACAATACCTATTGCCCTATTCAGCTGAGAGCTGGTGACATAGATGCGATCAAGGCAGGCTAGTCCTCTGGTTGGTTCTGTGATAGCCGGCATCAGTCCATACTCTGCCATAAAGCATTGGTATTCCAAACATTGAGTATTTGTTGTATCCATTATGTTGACATTTATATCACCAGCTAAGACCAGAAGACGCCCGTCCGTAACGTTTACATATGGTTCCAATGTTGATAAAAACTGTTTGATATTTCTGCAAGAAGGAGAACGATATATGGCAAGTATAGTAACGATATTTTCAACCTGAAGAACCAAAGAATCAGCATCTTCAATAGCAGGTTCAGAGACCGACACATACCAGACCTCCCGCACGTAAACTACTACGCCACCATTCTACTACTTCGCCACATATTTTTAGCATTTGACATTCTTAGCCATATACATTAAACACAAAGTGGAAAATGTAAAATCAATAATAACAGTCACGAGCAGGATTTGAACCGCATCTCCTGGATACCGTTCAGATGCTTTGCCAATTCAGCTGAATTCTTCCACCTTGTGTTTAATAAAATAAATGATTTAGGATTATTATTACATACGTGATTTAATATAAAATATGTTTATCAATATTATAGTACAGTAACGTTATTGCAATATCACACTGGCCCATAATCAGATTACACCCAAGATAGACTACTGTTTCCCAAGTAAAATAAAAAGGATATTATCTTTTCCTGCTATTTAACGTATTTCATGGAAACGATAAAATCGAATAGTATGGTAGTATGCACACTACGTAATTAGTCGAATAACAGTTTTATCTAATCTGAGGCCTATTTACATAATTTGTATAAGGAAAACAATAACAATGCGAATTTGTAGAATTTTGTTAGAATCGTCCTTGTGAATTATTTTGTAATGCGGGAAAAAATGT
This sequence comes from Leucoma salicis, assembly GCA_948253155.1. Classification (NCBI taxonomy): domain Eukaryota; kingdom Metazoa; phylum Arthropoda; class Insecta; order Lepidoptera; family Erebidae; genus Leucoma; species Leucoma salicis. The sequence goes on from OX411812.1 coordinate 6,368,947, forward strand.
TCCTAACCGCACAACCCGTAGTTTGGGGCAAAGAACAGGGTAGTGTGAGGCCCTTACCCACAAAATAAACCTGCCGTGTGCCGTCTCTCCGCCTTTATTGGCGTTACTTCAGTGATCATAATTCCACGCTAGGGCGTCACTAAGCTTTGATATATTTTTTTTTATTTTACTTTTCTAATTGTTAGAGCTTTGCTTACCCCAACATGAAAGGGCTGGCTCGATCGGGGAAGTACCACCCTCTCACAGAAGATCAGCGTGAATCAACGGTAGGTTACTGTTGTTTTGTATGGCGAGCGAGAGCGCCAGAGACCCAATTCCCCTTCCTATTGTCTCCTTATTATTCTTGCTATACTCTCCTTAGTATCCTCCCTTTCTACCTCCTATCGCTTTCCTTGGAGATGGCCACGCGAGTGATCTGGTGTTGCTAGCGTCTATAGGCTACTGTTACCGCTTAACATCAGGTGTTATGCTTTTATGCCACCCAAGTAGTTTAAAAATATACTTAATAAAGTTTTTGTTTATAATTTATACCACAGATACTTATGTCAATTTTAAGAGTGGAGTATTACTTGGTCATTTAAAGAAAGGGATTGTAGATAGCGGCTCTCCTATTTGTGCCTTGCTCACACAATATTGCCGTCGCACGCGCCTGTAAGGACAAAAAAAAGGTTACCGCACAGACAGGGTTTTACCACAATCGCCATGCTTTTCAGGCGGGTTGGCGATCGCAGTGGATGTTTTTAGTACACAGGGGAACGCTGCTGCCCGGTCCCCCGGTAATCCCTTAGTCGCCTTTTACGACTCCCATAGGAAAAGACGACTATTCTTGGTGCCGGCCCCACACGGCAATTTCATGTCTTTAAATAAATCTATAAAATCTACTTGTAAAATAGTACTACTTGTAAACCTTGTTACTTGTACAACCTGTAAAACTAACTTACTGAACTAGTGTTAAATTATATATAATATATTAGCTTTTAAGACCGGTCTTAGCAATCAACATTCTGAACAGAATTTAATGCAAAAAAAAATAATTTACATCCCGACCGTACTGTTATAAGCCGCCATGTACAATCCCATTCTTAAATGACCGAGTTATAATGCTTATAGCATTATTAGCCTCATTAAGTATAATTAAATAAAATAACAAAAAAGGCTATTATAATTTTCATATTATAAATGTATGTATTTATTAATATTTTTTGGCGGTGGATTAATGTTTGTGGAAGAGCTGCAACGAGGTATTTGTGGTAGCTTTTGAGATATTTAGATATTTTTATATATATTTTTAGCATTTGACATGCTTAGCACTATACATTAAACACAAAGTGAAAAATGTGGAATCGAAAACAACAAGCTCCTGCTCAAGACTGTTGTTTTCGATTTCACATTTTTCACTTTGTATTTAAAGCTTTTGAGATGTAAACCAACTGAGGAAGAGAGGGGACCTTTATATTACGAATTGCAATCTACTTAATTATTTATTTTATTAAATAATAAATACTCATGGATATTTTCACACAACGTCCTCTGGTCCCAAACCAAGCTTAACGCTTGTGCTATGAGTACCAGATTACGGATATAATACATATATTACTTTCTTTGTGTAAATACATACATATTATAGATAGAAAACACCCAGACGCAGTACAAATATCTGTGTTCATAACACAAATAATTATCCTGAGTGGGAATCGAACCAACGACCTCGTGCACGGAAGTCAGTTACACTACCGACTACGCCACGAGGCCCGTCATATTAGTGGTTTAAGTCAGATTTTCCCTCACAAGAACCATTATATTACTTTTCTTTTTTGTATACTTTGTCTCGAATAATTAAGTGTTTCGGTGTTTTCTGAGACTCATGGGCCTAAACCAAGTGAGAATCATCATTTGAGGATATTGAACGGTCATCTAGTAGGAATTTTCAAACAATTCGGCATGTGTTAAGGATCGCAGCTTTTTGCATAGTGATGTATGTATTTTCGGGCAGGTCTAAAACTTTGAGGGAGTTTAATAAGCATTTGGGTATTACACCTGTGCTGGAGACTACCAACGGCACAATATAAACCTTATTTAATTTCCAGATTCGTGTTACTTCTTCTTTTAATTCTGTATATTTATTGTATTTTTCTGTTATTGTTTTTTGTAAATTATGGATGTTAGCCTAACACTGTTAGGTACGACTATATCTATTATATATGCAGTTTTATTAATTTTGTTTAATAGTGTAATGTCCGGTCTATTATTGTGAATAGTTTCATCAGTCAGTATCACTCTGTCAAAATATATTTTATGGTTGGTGTTCTCCAGTACGAGTTTAGGTTTGTATTGATAGTAAGGTTCTACTGTTCCTGTAATTAAATTATGTTTTAGTGATAGTTTCTGGTGAACATAATGTGCTATTTGATTGTGCCTATGAGAGTAGTCTGTCTGGGTTAAAGTTGGGCATGCGCCTGTTATATGTTGGATTGTTTCAGAATGGCGGGTACATTTTCTACATTTATCATTTGATGTGTTAGGGTCTTTGAGTATAAACTTTCTGGTATTAATAACTTGATCTTGGATTGCGATAATAAATCCTTCTGTTTCGGGGAAGAGAGACCCTAATTTTAGCCATTTGTTGGATGCTATGGAGTCAATGTGTGCTTATTCTAAATCGTGTAAGTGTCTTCCATGAAGTTATTTTCTACGCCATGTATTCAATTTTGTGTTATAATTTTCCTGTGGTGTAGTGTATTGTATATTTCGCTCTTTCATGTTAAGTGGTGTAAACTTTTGGTCTGATTCTATTGTTGCTAAATGAATTTTACTGGTGTTGGCTTTAATATAAAAGAAATTGGGTAGATTATTAATTTATCCCTCCCATAAAACTTTCAGATCTATCAGTCCCCTGCCACCTATATGCCTTTTGAATAGTCAGTCTTTCTATAGCAGATTTCGGATGTAAATATTTATGTTTAGTGAGTGTTGTTCTGGTTTGGATTTGGAGATTTTTAATATCTGTACACGACCATTTTACTACGCCAAAAGAGTACTATTATTATTATTAAGCTTTATTCCTTATAATGACAATTACATATATTTTGTTAGAAAAGTTTGGTTATTTGTGTCAGTTTAGATATAAAATTATTTGAAGTTTGAGTTGTTAGTATTGCCGACTGAGGAAATACCAAGGGAGTGGGCAGCAGCACTCCCTCGAGTATTAACAACATCCACTGCGATCGCCCCGCCTGCCAAGCGTGGCGATTATGGCATTATCCCCCATGATGGGACCGCTCGTTGTGGCGTTCTCTTGGGGAGGCCTATGTCCAGCAGTGGACGTTGAAAGGCTGATGGATGGATGGATGGATTGTAAGGACCGCCTGAAGCTGTAAGCCTCCTCCAACTTTTTCCATGTAGCTCTATCCTTCGCTACTTCGCTACTCTAGACCATGTTTTACCTGCAACTGAGGATATGTCGTCCGACCATCTCTTGTAGGGTCTTCCTGGTCTGCGTTTCTTATTTAGAGGGTACCAATTTAATATAGTCTTAGACCATCTCTCGTCCTTACTCCTTTGAACATGGCCTGTCACTTCCATTTCAGAGCTAGTATTGTCTTTACAACGTCCTTTGCTTTGGTTTTCTTTCTTATGTCAGCGTGTTTCACCCTATCTCTGAGTTTGATACCCATAAAGCTTCTCTCGATTCCTCTCTGACAGACTGCTACCTTATTTAAAATATTTTCGGTCATAGGCCAGCTTTGACATGCGTAAGTTAGGCATGGTAGTAGACACATTTCCATAGCTTTAGTCTTTAGCTTGATTGGTAAGTTACTTTTAAATCAAGAACCATACTCGTATTTGTCTCAAATATTAGAACAGCCGCTCGACAGATAAATAAATAAATATTCACGGACATTTTCACAAAACGTCCTCTGGTCCCAAACTAAGCTTAACGCTTGTGCTATGGATACCAGATTACTGATATAATATATATACTACTTTTTTTTTATAAATACATACATATCATAGATAGAAAACACCCAGACGCAGAAAAATTATCTGTGTTCAACACACAAATAATTGTCCTGAGTGGGAATCGAACCCACGACCTCGTGCACGGAAGTCGGTTACACTACCGACCACGCCTCGAGACCCATCCTACATAATCGACAGATTTATATAATAAAGTTTTTTTATTTAAATTTATTAGTAGTACAAATATTATCACAGATAATTCATAAATGCTTATCACAACCGCAGGCGCCTTGGTGATATCTAATTAAGTACTATAGTAGGTACTCTAATGAATTCGTTGAACCGCGATAATTTGCTTTTCCGCGAGCAAACTAAATGTTACATTTCTATTGAATAGATTATAGCATATCATGTTACGTATTAGTATGCCTATATTGAAACACCGTTAGTTATGTTTGCAGTTATATCAATTCATAGAAATTGTACGTTCTCAGTCAACTTAGGCTAGGATGATTATTTTTATTTTTGTCAAAGCAGTAAAAAACGTGCCTCATCGTATCGTCGTTCGGGACATCGAACACTGCTCGTGTTAGGCCCTCACCCACTAAATAACTCTCCCCTCTACTGGCAGCCCACTGGAATTGAAAGACATAACTTTAAAATCGTTTCCCTACTTGCGACGCATTAGTGCCTCGATAGCACCTGCACGAGTCGGAAGGTAAGGACTCTACGCCGTCGCCCTGCCGACTTCTCCAGCACCATTAAGAGGATGGCCCATGGCAGCTTAGCGGGGCGATCGCCCGCCTCCCGCTCTTGCGACACCCGCCGAAACACCTAGGTGAGCACCTCCGCCTCCAGGGAATTTGAATCTATGAACGAAAATGTTATCATCTAAATTGAACGCCTTACTGCTTCTGTGCCTTTTGTCCTTCGAAAACTATGATAAAATCCGTTTATTACCTTAAGATATAAATTTATTAACAACATAATTTAGCATAGCACCACATATTTTTCCTAAATTGTTACATAATTAGTTTGCTTTTGGCGTCACGCCAAGATACGTGCATTCAGCTATTCGCAATAAAGACGGTATTCTCCGAGTTAGAACAGGATATATGACTTAATCATTTGGTTTAAGTATAATACCTAATATATCTTTTTGCAAGTCAGTTATTTTTAATATTTTTCCTTCAAATAATTTACTTTCTGGTGTGGGCGCGTCTCTGTTTACCATTCCCAAAAGTAGGTATTACGGATATAACTATATTTATCACGTTACAAATATATCTACGGAGCTACTACCGTCCAAAGGGCATTCTCGACAAACCATTACTGTCCCATTCTTGGGCACGGGTCTCCTTTCAAACTGAGAGGGATTTAGGTCAATATGCTGGTCCAGTGCGAGTTGGCTTGAGAACACTTTCTGGAGAATAATAAACGTAATTTATATTAAAGTTGTTTTATTTGGGTAATTTTGTGACCTAGTAGGAGCCTAAACCTACTACTGAAGTAATGTCACACAGTTCCAGTGGTCTGTCAATACACGCGGAGAGATGGCACACGGCGCGCTTTAGTGGGTGAAGGCCCTTTACTACCCTGTTATTTGGCCCGAACGATGGGTGTTGGTTAAGTAAATTTTTCCCGCCTTAACAAAAAAAAAAGAGTCGAATCATGAAATCGAATATCATGAAATCATAACATGTACGAGTACCTATTTACTTGTGACTCAATAATTTAGTTAATCGTCTAATATTTTTGTTAATATTCTAAGAAAAAAATATTGAAATATTTTTTTTACTAACGCCTTAGACACTGTGAGCAGAGTTAACTGAAAACAAAAACGGGTCAGTGTTACCAACGCGTGATTCCACGAAAACCAGACGTTCAAAAATGTACACTTTCATCTTTCTTTCTAGTGATCACGAAGATAAAATTAGCGAAACTTGGCGTAAACAAAAACATGGTATTCCCGCTATCCCGTATACTTTAAACATCTAAAAACATAAATACATATTTGAGAGACTTTGTTGCGTACGAAATCCGAAATATTTAGGTTTTCTTTGAAATATTTTGTATAGTACTTACTTAATCGAAAATTTGCCTGAAATATTTACATTTACTTAGAAAATAGAGTTGATTTTAAATAAGCAGTTTAGGTATACATAAATAAGTTTATCTTTAGTCCAAGCCATTTTTATTTATTGGCAACGTTGGCAGATTAGCAAGCGATCCATCTAATGGTGACTTAACCACCGATCTTTAGCAACGCCAAGTGCACATTCAAGCCGCCGCCTGCAGTGACTAATGTATTAATGTTTTTTATTATAATTCTTTACTTACTTGCTTATCATCACGCCACCTTCCTTGCGGGGTAGGCAGAGGGAAGCGAGTGCCAAAAGGCTCTATTCTTGCATACATCTCTCGCTTCCTCCATTAAATATATTGTTGGAGTTAACTTGGGTGGTGAAGGAGGCCCCACTCTCGCTACCCCACTGTTTAGTGGCTTGCAATTTTTGAAACGACAAGTATTTTATTTTGTGCCCGTATTCAAACCTAATGTCAACAACTTCAACTAAACTCTTAACCACCAATGATTATATCAAGAAGAATGCTATTCCTTCCATATAGAGGTATATAAATATACTGTGTCCCATGAAAGTTACTATATTTTTCATTTATTTTGGCTACCGTGATCAAAATAATTTAAGAACTTTTTTTATTATTGTACAGATCACGTAATGATAAACAAAAAATAACACCACCAGATCTCATTCCAATGTTGTAGTAACATAGCATCACGCCTGTATTCCCCGAAGGGTCCATCAGTCGCAAAAATACATATTTTTTTCATCTTAATAAAATCATACGTATAATATAAGAAATATACATATATTTATGATATCATTTATCGTAAAGGGATCATAAGAATAGGCCTTTCAATGGCGAAATGTGTGTGACGTGTATCTCAATATTGCTTGCAGAATATTGCGAACTCAATTTCTAAGGATCTCATGTTAATATAATACATTTTCCTTATTTATCTCACCTTAGTCTTTGATTGTATAATTAGAATAATTATTAATAACTCCTATTAGTTTTCCATTAATATTTTTTTTGATAAAAGTACCTACCTATATAAAGACAGTTTATTTTATTTATGCTATAAGTACTTACCTATAGGAGTTTCTACGGATTGATAAACCATTGGATGATTTTTGAAAACTCAATTTCAAAAGTGCATCCTCTGGCTTATTTTTGTACTACATTGAGTAATGGTATGTTATGATTCATGCAAACAGCGGATTTGTCCTAATAAGAGAACATCCGGCAAATATGGGTGAAAAATCGAATGTTTTCTGTAAAACACCTGTCACATTGATAATAACAAATACAACAATATAGGTACTTATAACAACCTTTTTTTTTGTTTTTTTTTTGTTTAGGCGGGAAAAAATGTACCTAACCGCACACCCCGTCGTTCGGGGCAACGAACAGGGTAGTGTGGGGCCCTCACCCACTAAAGAAACCCGCCGTGTGCCGTCTCTCCGCCTTTATTGGCGGGCCACTGGAACTATGTTACATTCCTTCGGTGGTACTTATAACAGCCTAGCTAGGGCTAACTGCAATACAAAAATGGCCTTAGGCGTGAGCGCGGTATGTACGTGGAAAGCTATCTCCGTCAAAAAGGGCGTACAGGAGATCCGGAAGAATTAAAAAGATTTAAAAAAAGGAGTTTGCGTCTAATTTTTTTTTCATTAGAAAGTAGTCGGTAGTGTAACCGACTTCTGTGCACGAGGTCGTGGGTTCGATTCCCACTCAGGACAAGTATTTATATGATGAACACAGATATTTGTACTGCGTAAAGAAGTAATATAAATATGTATTATATAGACATGGACTTAATTTTATAGATAACTAAATATGTATTTAGATCAGATATTTAGTTTATCCTAAGAATCAGACACAAAAACTGTTATATTCCCACTTTTTAAAAGTCTTGGTCTCTGTATCTGTTAATGTATTTTAGTGTCGCCAAATTTTTAGAACCTACACTGAAACACTTCTGTTAGTTACACAGAAGCTCTCAAATTTTATGATCGAAGCCATTATCATCAAAAAAATGACAGCCGCCACTCACGCACGTGTACAACAGCTGTCAGAGTACAGTCGACGACAAAATTTTAATTACAAATGTAGGTCAGGCACGGTCGGCGTGCAGCGTGCACGCATGAATTACGTAATCGAATATCAACAACCCCAATTTACTGTTCGTGCTATGTTGCTAAAGTTTAGGATTAAAGTTTTCTGAATAAGATCTATTATTATATAGTGATATTTATTGTTTACCAAAAATATGTATTAAGGAAATAATAAAGAAGCAGAATTGAATAAGTCATCATTTGCAGTCACAAGAAAATCATAAAAATTGCACGTTCGAGTGGTAGGTAAACTGTACTTCATTACAAGTAGTTGCTTTCATGTCATAATATATGAGTTATTCTATTTACCCCCAATCTGCACTTACCAAATCAATAACCCTGGCTGAATTTCTATCGTCTTAAAAATTATAAAGCAGACTTATAGTTATGTAGAGTCATAATTATTTAAAAATTAACATAACATTTATGGAGGTGATTGTACTGTGCATTGACATACCGGGAAGAGTACTTTTTCATAGAAGCGTGGCGCATGTCACACGCCATGTCGTTCGGAGAAACCCTGATTATCTCCAACTTTATTGATTATTACCCCACTGGAGAGACAAAATCATGCATTGTTACACAGCATAATAAATCTTGTAATAGTCATATTTTAACAGTTGTTTATCTTTAAAAATCCTATATTATCCTACTGTCAATAATTATTATAGTGTGCTTTGTGCTCTAAAGCCATTACTGAATACCATCATTGCTCAAGAAAGTTTTTTAGTAGTAGAGCCTTGCTTACCCCAACATGAATGGGCTGGCTCGATCGGGGAAGTACCACCCTCTCACAGAAGATCGCGTGACACAGGTGCTGTAGTGTTTCGTATGGTAATTGAGAGTGCCGGAGGTCCGAAGCCCCTCCGTATCATCTTCTTATTATCCTTCCTCTCTATACTTTCTTTTTTGTTAAGGCGGGAAAAATGTTGCTAACCGCACACCCCGTTGTTTGGGGCAACGAACAGGGTAGTGTGGGGCCCTCAACCACTAAAGAAACCCGCCGTGTGCCGTCTCTCCACCTTTATTGGCGAGCCACCGGAACCACATTACATTCCTTCAGTGGTCTTCCTCTCTACCCTTGGAGATGGTGACGCGTGAGTGATGCCATTACTAGCATCTATAGACGGTAATCACTTACCATCAGGTAGACATCGTATCACAGTCCCATTTTGCTATCAAAATATATCACTTCTTGTTGTAATTCTACCAAGTGCAGGTGGATAAAAAGTCCATTTCCCAAGGGGATTGACATAGGGAAGCACCTTGGCATCATCACATCTCTCTCATTTATAGTTGTCCCCATCTAACGGTAACTTTCGACCCATAGATTTATATGTTCCGACTGTAAATTCCCGAAAGACCGGGATCTTCTCCTATTGAAGACATGTCAATATTAATAAACAGCAGTTTGCTAACCTTGTGCGGCATCGGCAATAGCGCAACGGGTATCACGATCGTTACAGTGTGCGCGTACTAATAATTACCACGAGCGTCTGAGACTAGTACATCCGCAGCAACAAAGTGGCGATTGTAATCGCCACAAGCGGCCGGATTACTTAGTAAAACCTTCTATGGAAAGAACCCGGCAAGAAACTCATGGGTTACTTTTTTAATTAGTCAATTTATTACAGATTACTATAATTCTTACATGTACGCACATAAACAAAATGTGAAAAGCAATGAATGAGGAGCAGCTCAAGCCCATTTTGTTTTATCCTCAAGTTAATCCAAAACTGTATATATAACCTTTATTACAAAGTCTAATTTTTATAGCTTTCTTAAACATAGTATTATACAATTATTTATATTATATAAAACCTTTATATCTAACGGTTGGGCAGTTTAGAAGAAGCATGAGATTATGATAAATGCTGTGGAGATGAGAAGTCTGAGAAGCGCAGCTGGAATCACTCTGATGGACAAAATGAGAATTAGTGTGACACAAGAACGGTGTTGAGTGAGAAGATGTAGTAACAAAGATAGCGAATGGTATACTTAGGTGGTTCGCACGCACAGAGGATGGATGAAAGAAGATTAACGAAAGAGATATACGAGGCGACTGTGAATGGGCAAGTTGGTAGAGGTCGACATCGGCAAACGTATTATGACCAGATCCAAGAAGTTCTTAAGAAAGATCAGATCAAGAGTGCTCGTAACCGACGAATGAGATGAAATTCCATCCATCCATCCATCAGCCTTTCATCGTCTACTGTTGGATATAGGCCTCCCCAAAATGGGGGTTTTACCATAATCACCACGCTTGGTAGGCGGGTTGGCTATCGCAGTGGATGTTTTTAGTACACAGGGGAACGCTGCTGCCCGGTCTCCCGGTAATCCCTTAGTCGGCTGTTACCTCTCCCATAGAAAAAGACGGGCTGGAGCTATTCTGGGTGCCGGCCCCACACGGCAATTGAAATTGGCTGATAAAAGTAGATCAAGCGAAAGATGTGTGCCAGGATCGTAGCAAGTGGAGAGAAGTGGTATCTGCCTACCCCTACGGGAAAAAGGCGTGACAATATGTATGTATGTAAATAACGGTTAGTGGTAGAGCCTTGTAACACCCATTATAAATGGCCAGCTCGACCGCGGAAGTACCAGCCTCTCACAGAATATTGGTGTGAAGCACCAATAAGTACTATTGTTGTTTTTGTATGGTGAGTAAGAGTACAGCAGGCCCAAACTCCTTCCTTATTATCCTTCTTGCTCACCCCTTCTTTTCCTCTCTATCGTCTTTCCTCTTCACCTCCTATACCTTTCCCTGGGACTATCAACGTGTGATTAAGGTTGGCAAAGTGGCAACGTGCGTGAGCCCTCTGGTGTTGCTAACGTCTATTGGCCACGGTAATCGTTTACTATCAGACAGGGCTAATGCTTCTACGTGGTATAAAAATATAATGGTTTCTTCACCAACCTCAACACCAACACCAACTTCAACGTTAGAGTACAAAGAAAATGATAATGTAAAAAAAATATGTACTATTTCTCCATTATGACTATATTTTCTATGCAGTTGATATATTTCTTGAGACTAACTTTTATACCACTTCTGATTAAGGTCAGGGTTTATTCGACTACACGGTACAGAGACTTTCGATAATCTTCGAATATAAGTTATTTTTGGGGAGATCTTGATAATTTAGGTCGTTCAACTAAATATAGGTTTGTCACATCTTTTTGATCCTAATAACGCATTACATTTATGTTTATGTAGGTAACTAGGTGTAGTTAATATACTATTTATATAATTATATATTAAATATAAAATTATCTTACAAAACTTTATTTGTGAGTTAATCTCACAAATAAAGTCTCACAAAATAAGTGTATAGACTCACTATGCCATTCATTAAAATTAGTTATTTGTACCTTAAAATAACCTAACGAACCTAGACGAAGTGCCTAAAAATAAGTATTGACTTGAAGTATCTTTAGTTACGTCACTATATCTCTTAAATGCAAAGAAATTATGTTTTTTATTTTTAGTTATATGTTGAATTAATAATACCAAAACACATTTTGATGTCATACTTCTAATATGCTGATGTAACATTAAACTTATGTGTTAAACTGCCAATTTAAAATCTTATTGAAAATTTTAATTATCTTACAATTCATGCTTTGTGTTAAATTCTGTTTACTAAGTTATCTGCCGTGTGGGGCCGGCTTAAGAATTGTTCCACCCCTCTCTACCCACGGGAGTCGTAAGAGCTGACTGAGGGAATACCGAGGGAGTGGGCAGCAGCACTCCCTCGAGTATTAACAACATCCACTGCGATCGCCAACCCGCCCGCCAAGCGTGGCGATTACGGCATTATCCTCCATGACGGGACCGCTCGTTGTGGCGTTCTCTTGGGGAGGCCTATGTCCAGCAGTGGACATTGAAAGGCTGATGGATGGATGGATGGAAGTTATCTGAGTACAATTTGAAATTAATCTACGTATTGAATTAGGCGTGCTCTGCTATTGCATAAGACAAAATGCTCTGTGATAGATTCTGAACACGAAGTAATTTAAGTAAAATTTGAAATCAACATACGTATTGAATTAGGCGCATAGGCTCGTAGACGAAAAATAGACCACGAAGTGAATGAACTTTCTAACGTTTGTTACTACCAGCCGTGTTTGGTAAAAGGCGGAGGCCGCTCGAGTTGATTGATGGATACATAGATACCAAAGTTACCTAATTTATCGCCATGCTCCGGTCATTGGGGTCACAGTAACTGAGTACATGGTGCACGTTTTTGTCGTTAGAGTCACGACTTGAGCTCGTAAGACGGAGTCAGTGGCGTGCTCGCGAGCCTTGGACGGAAGACCATAAGTTTTATAAATTAGTGACAATGCCTTGAGTTATTTCGTGGAAGTGCCAAGGTTGGTAGTTCTAAGAAGTGGCGGCTCGTCGTCGGCAAGTACGATCGGTCGCTCGGTCTCGGTCGCACATTCACATGCCGGTCCCCCGCCCCCTGCTGAGCCCGCCACGCGTGTTTACCTCAATCGCATCGCGCGCCGCACGCCGGCTCCCGCGTTTGCTCATGCTCAGTACAGTTTCGTACACTAAAGAGGATTGCCACGCCACAATAACCCTCCTCGCGAACTTTCACCTCCCGCCGCAATATAGTTATCTGTGATATACACTGAACGTTTAGTGAAATTGAATGTACGCGAACTTAGAAAGCGCTTTTGTCGAGGCACGCGGACGAAACGCCGTCGGCGACGTCGTTTTCTGCAAATTAATTTCTCCTGTGCAGTCGGTTTCTACGAAACTGCTTATAAAGAGTTTTACTAAGAAACGAAACGGCCGCAAAGTGGATTTGAAGAAATATACATAAGTAATTATAAGTGGGCCTTTGTGTTTCCGTGTTTTGTTGTTATATAAAGGCGTTTACATTGGATCCCAACCGACCTCACACACCTCCAATGGTGGTCAAACTACCAGGTGAGAACTTTAACTTGATTAATACTTATTTTATACTGTTAATTAATTATTACAAATACTTTCTGCACATTATATTATGATGGATACTGGAAGAAATACTATATTGAATATGTTTTTACTTACTATTTTGGCATGATAACGATTCTTTTTAGAGGTCCATATATATGTATTTGCCACGTACAATCCGTACCTATATCCTTGGCTTAAACATCATTTCTAAAGCAAATTTATTTACGTCTGCTACACTTAAGTCACGCAAAAATATCGAGCGGCGCCAGCTGTTATCATTATCACTTGGTCTTCGGGGTCAATGCGTTTTAAATGATAACGCTACAGATATAGGTATTCACTAAGGCATTAACTAATGATTAAACAAATTAAGGATACGAATACAACGTATACATATATTATCAGAAACAATCATGCTTATAGGTATTAACTCTACAAGTAGGAGTGTAGCGGCAACTTCCTACTTATTTAGATACGACGGAACAGCTGCCGACATAATGATAATAATTTATGACGTAATATTTGTATGGCAAATGGCAATAGTTCGGACTTATCAAATGGAAATTAGGTACTAAATAAGGTTATTTAGAGAAACTGCGCTAGAGATTACAACACCCAGAACAAGTAACGGTCACGAAACCATTATGCTTTCTGGGTCAGATTTATTCAATTGCAGACAGAGGAAACTTTCAAATTCTAGAATAATTAATAAATTCCAAATTTTACAATGATGACTGGCTAATTTATTGTTGTTTTAGAATAATATTTTATACTTACAAGATTACAGAAGAAATGTGAAACCATGTAGGCAGGCTACCGTGGTCCTTTGAGTAGGTTGCTTGGTCCTTTGAGCAGATTCCCTTGGTCCTATAATCCTTAAGTACCCCGCTGCGCGCTCAGTCACAGGCGTCGCTGCTCATCCATTATAATCTTGCTCTACGAGTATGTGTGTTAGTAATACGGCGAATGTGTGTAAGTAGTGTCCTTCTCCATAACCTTTCCTTGGTCTTGGGATTCTGTTCTAGCTCGTCAATGGAGATGTGAATGAATCCATCCATCCATCCATCAGCCTTATAAAGTCCACTGCTGGACATAGGCCTCCCCAAGAATGGGGGATAGTGCCGTAATCGCCACGCTTGGCAGGCGGGTTGGCGATCGCAGTGGATGTTGTTAATACTCGAAGGAGTGCTGCTGCCCACTCCCCTGGCATTCCCTCAGTCGGCTCTTACGACTCCCATGGGTGGAGAGGGGTAGGGCAATTCTAATGCCGGCCCCACACGGCACATGGTGATGTGAATGAATAGACTCTTATTTATAAGTTTTGTAAGGTAGTTTTACGTTTTACAATATATAACCTTTTGACACTTTTGTATAAGTAATGTAGGTAGGTACCTTCCCATTGTTTCACCGATCATGTAATGTTTAATAGTAAATTATAATTAAACACAAAGTGAAAAATGTGAAATCGAAAATAACAGTCAGGAGCAGGATTTGAACCTGCATCTTCTGGATACCGTCCAGATGCTTTACCAATTCAGCCATCCTGACAATTGCTCCTGACTGCTAATTTCGATAACACATCATACTTAACGTCTTTGGGTGACGCCTGCGCCATTTGTCGGAAGTATTTTCATACATTATACCGACCAGGTAAACTTAATTTTACAATTAAGATTTTACCTAATAATGACGCAAACCCTTTAAATATTTAGATATTTTTTATATATATTTTTAGCATTTGACATGCTTAGCACTATACATTAAACACAAAGTGAAAAATGTGAAATTGAAAATTGTCAGGATGGCTGAATTGGTAAAGCATCTGGACGGTATCCAGAAGATGCAGGTTCAAATCCTGTTCCTGACTGTTATTTTCGATTTCACATTTTTCACTTTGTGTTTAATGTATAGTGCTAAGCATGTCAAATGCTAAAAATATATATAAAAAATATCTAAATAGTAAATTATAAATACAACCAGCATTTGAACCCCCATCTTCTGGATTACACTTGCAGACGCTCTACTAAGTGAGCAGTTGCTCATAGCCACCAATTTCTATATCACATTCTTCTTTAATGTTTTTTTGGATGTAAAATTTGCATACATTATTTCGACAAGTTTACCTACAATTCGAAAAGAAAGTTAAATTAGCCGCCAATCGCGATCGAAATTAAATTTTGAATTGAATTTTTTAGAACATTAATTGTGAAAATGTGAATATGAAAATAATAGCCACGAAGCAAGATTTGAAACTGCATCTTCTGGAATACCGTTCCAGACGATTTGCTAATTCAGCCATCGTGACATCCGCTCGGGATTACTACTTACTAATCTTCACAACACATTACTTAATAATTCAAAATATTAAGTAATTTAGTATTTTATTTTTGTTGGAGTATTTACTGATGTTATTTAGACATTACAAATAAACAATTTACTTGTTTTTTTTTATGCGAAAGTGCTTTTTTAATTGTTTATTACGCATTAACGCTGTAACTAGGTACCTACTTACCTGGACCACCGAAGGAATGTAACATAGTTCCAGTGGCCCGTCAATAAAGGCGGAGAGACGGTACACGGCGGGTTTCTTTAGTGGGTGAAGGCCCCACACTACCCTGTTCGTTGCCCCGAGCGACGGGGTGTGCGGTTAGGAACATTTTCTCCCGCATAAACAAACAAAAAAAAAGGTATCTACTTACCTAGGTAGGTACTTAATCGATCGTCATGAACAACAAACATAATATAGGCTGAAAAGGTTTTAATCCCGGAAAATGCACGATTCCTGTAAGATAACAATTTTTATATAGAGAGAGAGAATACATTTGCCGTAGAGTAACGTAGGTATTTAAATGATTCTATCCCTTCCTGAAATCCACAGATCGATACGTTGTCACGGGCAGTACCTACCTATTTAGTTTTAAGTAATAATAATAGATTAATACGACTCTACGTAAGTATATTAACAGAGAAGCGAATTGTGAAAAGTTTGGTAAAAGTCAATTTAATCACTTCATGTCATATAACGTCCGTATAAGTAACATAAAACAGTAGCAATTGATTTTAATTTATAAGTAAGTAGGTACAAAGATGTTGTGTCAACGACACCACACATTGGCGATCGTTTGATTTGAAAACAATTTTTGTCAAGCACGTTTCTAATTACAACGCTACATGATTTCTTTTGCAATGACACTTACATCCGATTATATTTTGTTTATCGCGGAATTCGCGGACTAATACCGTGACATGGGAATTTTATATCTATACTAGCCTTTGCCAGCGGCAAAGGTTGCAAAAAGTTGCATCAAAATCCGTTCAGTAGTTTTTACATGATACGCGATCGAACAAACAGACACACAGAAAAACAGATAAACAGCCAAAAAATCTAAAAAAAAATTGTTTTATAATAGCCTAATACAGTATTTTTTCTTATAATATCTTAAATGTACAGACACAGCTCTGTTACAGCTTTATAATAGTATAGACTTATAACGCAGCTGTAATAGACCTGGGTCTGCTAGTTTTAGAATAACTCTAAAACTAACAGACCCGGACCACGCATCGCTGTTTAGAAACCAAACTAGATCATAGAATTGGCCACTTAATGATACGGCCGACTATTTCATGAAACCTAACCAAAAACAAATATTAAAGTGTCATTTGTGTGGCAATGCGCTCGGGCGCCTATAGTTCGAGGGACTAAATAAGTCAAGGTAAACACTGTGCTTTTCATATTTAGATATTTTTATATATATTTTTAGCATTTGACATGCTTAGCACTATACATTAAACACAAAGTGAAAAATGTGAAATCGAAAATAACAGTCAGGAGCAGGATGTCAAATGCTAAAAATATATATAAAAATATCTAAATATTTATAGGGTTTGCGTCATTATTAGGTAAAATCTTAATTGTAAAATTAAGTTTACCTGGTCGGTATAATGTATGAAAATACTTCCGACAGATGGTGCAGGCGTCACCCAAAGACGTTAAGTATGAATGTGTTATCGAAATTAGCAGTCAGGAGTAATTGTCAGGATGGCTGAATTGGTAAAGCATCTGGACGGAATCCAGGAGATGCAGGTTCAAATCCTGCTCCTGACTGTTATTTTCGATTTCACATTTTTCACTTTGTGTTTAATGTACTGTGCTTTTCATTACGAATACAAGGAAAGTCAAAATAAAAACATGCAAAAATGAGTGAATTTTAATTTACATCAACTGCTGAGATAATTATTTATTTAAAGTTTTTTTTGTGGCCGGCCAGCATAACAGCCATTACTTTTCAATTACAGCATTTAAAAAACGGTAAAATATTTTACCCAAATCTATATTATTTTAAAGAAATATTTAAAAGTAAGTAAATTATATTAGGTGGTCGACACTGTGCTTTTCATTACGAATACGAGGAAACTAAAAATAAAAATCATGAATTAGCTAAAGAAAAAATGAAAGACTAAAAAATTTAATTTGGAATCGCCGTTTTCCCGCCGATTTTGTTTTATTTTCTGTGGCCTGTCAGCTATTCAGCCATTATTTTTCATTTTAATCATTGAAAAAAAAATCTTCGTTATTTTAAAGATATAGTTGCAACTATATTAAAATAAAGTCATATAAAAATCAAATTCTTTAATAAATACTTAACTTTATGTCATTTCACATCGCGCTGTAATTGACTGGCTGTACAAAAAATAGGATATCGGCCGTGTGGGGCCGGCTTTAGAATTGTCCCACCCTTTTCCACCTATGGAAGTCGTAAGAGCCGACTGAGGGAATACCGGGGGAGTGGGCAGCAGCACTCCCTCGAGTATTAATAACATCCACTGCGATCGCCAACCCGCCTGCCAAGCGTGGCAATTACGGCAATATATATCCCCCCCAAAAAAAAAAAAATGAGCACCCTACATAAAACGGCCCCCAGTCACGGCAGCTCCGCTATTCCGTGGCCTAACGGTAGCGGGCCCGGTAACGGCGGAGCAGGGGGTGCGTAGAATCTCCGGTCGCGGCAAGGCTACCAAAAACAACGACCTCTGGCCCTGGTAACGCACAACGTTCGAACACTTCGGACTGACGAGAGAATCACCGAGCTGGAAGAGGAATTGAGCAAGATCTACTGGGACATTATAGGGTTGTCAGAAGTCCGAAGAGAGGGTGAGGGCACGACAATCCTCCAGTCCGGGAACTTGCTCTTCCACCGGGAGGGCGACCACCAGTCCCAAGGGGGTGTCGGGTTTATCGTTCGCAGGTCTCTCGTAGGCAACGTCGAGAGGATTGAAAGTGTGTCGAGTAGGGTAGCGTACCTTATACTCAGAATAACCAACCGGTATTCGTTGAAGGTCATACAGGTTTACGCACCGACCTCGACACACTCCGATGACGAGGTGCAGGCCCTATATGAGGATATCTCGAAGACCATCCACTTGTCTAAAACCTATTTCACGGTGGTTATGGGAGACTTTAACGCGAAACTGGGCAAAAGGACAGACGATGAGCTGAAGGTGGGGGGCACTATGGATTTGGGCAGAGGAACCAGAGGGGCCAGATGCTGGCTGATTTTCTGGAGAAGGAAGGCCTCTTTATGATGAATTCCTTCTTCAGGAAGCAGCCCCAGCGAAAATGGACCTGGATTAGCCCTGATGGTTCAGTGAAAAACGAGATTGACTTCATCCTGTCGGACAAACGACACATATTCAATGATGTCTCAGTGATCAGCAGGATTAAAACTGGGAGTGATCACCGACTAATCAGGGGTATCTTGAATATTAGAACAAAAGTAGAGAGGTCGCGCTTGATGAAGTCTACGCTCCTACCAACACCTGCCCAATACCAGAACCCCGAGAGCTTTCAGCTCGAACTACAAAATCGCTTCCAATGTCTAGATGAGTGTGAATCAGCGAGCAATATGAACAGCAGGTTCGTGCAAACTGTCCACGTTGTCGGGTCGACTTACTTCAAGGCCCGTCGTTCAAGGTGATCCGTCGGTCAAGGTGATAGAGCGGAACCAAGGCTCGAAAGTGTTCGCAAGAGATCTGTCTGTTGGCCAAAGTCATTTGACTAAACTGAGGACCAACAACGGCACTGTCATTTTTTCTCGAGATGAGATCTTGGGAGAGGTCCAGCAGTTCTATGGACAGTTGTACAGATCCCAGAGCCCTGCTCTTGGCTTGGTCCAAGATCCCAGATCCAAGCTAACTCGGCATTTTAGCGAAGATATCCCGGATGTCAGCCTGTACGAGATCAGAATGACTCTCAAACAACTAAAGAACGGAAAGGCACCGGGAGACGACGGAATCACCACAGAGCTTCTGAGAGCAGGCGGAAAGCCGGTCTTAAAAGTTCTTCAGAAGCTGTTCAATTCCGTTGTTCTCGGGGGCGACGTTCCAGAGTCGTGGACCAGAAGCGTGGTGGTGCTGTTCTTTACGAAAGGTGGCAGAACCCTCTTGAAAAACTATAGACCCATCTCGCTCTTGAGCCACGTCTATAAGTTGTTTTCGAGGGTCATTACAAATCGACTCACGCGCAGGCTTGACGACTTCCAGCCTCCCGAATAAGCCGGTTTCCGAAAAGGCAATAGTACCATAGACCACATCCACACGGTACGCCAGATTATACAGAAAACCGAGGAATACAATCGGCCTCTGTGTCTGGCGTTTGTGGACTATGAGAAAGCCTTCGATTCGATCGAAACTTGGGCGGTGCTGCAGTCCCTTCAGCGGTGCCAAATTGACAATCGGTACATCGAAGTGCTGAAGTGCTTGTATAGAAACGCCACCATGCCAGTCCGTGTTCAGGACAGGAGTACGAAACCAATCCAACTGCAGAGAGGTGTTAGACAGGGAGACGTTATGTCCCCGAAACTCTTCACCGCTGCATTGGAACATGTCTTCAAGCTCTTGGACTGAACCGGATTCGGCATCAACATCATTGGCGAATACATCACTCACCTTTGATATGCCGAAGACATCGTAGTCATGGCAGAATCGCTGGAGGACCTTGGCACCATGCTAGATGATCTCAGCAGGGTTTCCCGACTAGTGGGTCTCAAAATGAACATGGACAAGACGAAAGTCATGTCTAATGTCCATGTCATTTCAGCACCGGTCCTAGACGGGAGTGCGCTTCTCGAAGTTGTCGACCATTATGTCTACCTGGGACAAACTGTCCAGTTAGGTAGACACAACTTCGAGAAAGAGGTCAATCGACGAATCCAACTCGGCTGGGCAGCGTTCGGGAAGCTAAGGAAGATCTTCTCGTCCAATATTCCGCAGTATCTGAAAACGAAGGTCTACGACCAGTGTGTGTTACCATTGATGACATACGGAACAGAGACGTGGTCTCTGAATGTTGGCCTCATATCAAGGCTCAAAGTCGCTCAGCGGGCTATGCTTGGTATTTCCCTACGTGATCGTATCCGTAATACGGAGATCCGTAGGAGAACGAGAGTGACCGACATAGCCCGCCGGGTTGCCATGCTGAAGTGGCAATGGGTAGGCCACATCGCTCGACGAACCGATAACCGTTGGGGATGAAAGGTTCTCGAGTATCGTATCGGACGGCGCAGCGTAGGACGGCCCCCCACTAGATGGACCGACGATCTGGTCAAAGCTGCGAGGAACCGTTGGATGCGGTCGGCACAGGACCGCTCGTTGTGGCGTTCTCTTCGGAAGGCCTATATCCAGCAGTGGACGTTGAAAGGCTGATGGATAGATGGATGGATGGACAGAAAATAGAACTGTTTTTTTTTATAATTACTCAGCTGTCAGTTGAAAGTAATTCTCCCTAGGGCTGAAAAGTATTACTTTCAACCCGCTCCTCAGGCAACTTCAGACCTACTTTCAGAGTATGAGGAATGAAAAATTACTATTTGATTCGTTAGAATATTTTATTGTAAAGTTAAAAAACTTTTGTTTAACAATACCATGCTTCTTTTTGTTTTCACAGAACACAATGTTCGAATAATGAATGGAACGGTAATCCGGGCACCGGCAAAAACAATTTTACATTTTCACACTGTATTCTGTGAAATTTTTCCACAATTCGTTTATAAGATATAGGTCTTTACTTTAAGCAAAAAGTTTTCGTTTATTTTCCATATAAAGCACATCAATTTATTATGGTGAGTTATCATTATTCTTTTTTATAATTACAATGTGAGTATGTTTAGGCGGGAACGAAAAGTTATGTAGGTATTTTCTAGTGCGTTTAGCCTAATATGCAAAAGAAAATATAAAAAGTTAATAATAGCTTATAGAAATGACAATAATGTGTTCACATGTCCCTACATGGTGTAATCTAGCATCCAGCATTGCTGTATTTGAAATAATCTCATGCAGTTAGCAACCATTCGAATGCCAGCGATACTTAGTCGGAATCAACGTTATGGTACCAACGCATTGTCTACTACCGAGAATGTCATGCTGTTAATTCGTTTATAGGAACTGCGGTGGGCTTTGTTTGTTCCCAAAAGGAATCACTTTTTGTAACTATTTTAATGTTAAAAAGTACCGTCCATTGTCAAAGGTTAACATACTATGACGATGTTATTCGTAGAAGTACTTGAATGCTCCTAGACGGGACCATAAATACATAGGTACCTACTTCGTTTTTATGGGCATTCTGTTCTAGCAGAATTTCACGCCAAATCTAAATTGAACAAAACCAAATTGTTTTTCAGAAAATAATAATTCTAATGTAGGTACAGGGGGAGACGGAGACTCACCTACCTAGACAAATCGATCATGTATTGAAGGAGGTGGAGTCAGGAGTATCCGAAACCGGCGAGCGTGTATAAAGAGAATTTGAATGTTGAGGAAGCGAGAGATGTATACAAGAAAAGAGCGTTTTGGCACTCTGTTCTCTTTGCCTACCCTGCAAGGGAGATGGCGTGATGATAAATAAGTAATACTCATGGTACACCTCAGGGAAACGTTCTAGCTCCTACTCTATTCCTCATATACATTAACAATCTAGGTATGCTCACTCTCCCCAAAGGTAGAATTGTATCGTTTGCAGATGATACAGTTCTGTTGTTTAGCGCTAACACTACGCGTGATGTCTATTTACACGCTCAGTTGAGATTAAATACGGTGTCAAAATGGCTTCGAAACAACATCTTCACACTAAACACAAAGAAAACTAATTACGTGGAATTCTCCCTAAAAAGTAACCCCCTAACCTCGTCAAAATCACCACACATACACAGTATCATTGCTCACTCTTGCCCAGAACCACATGATGACACTTGCACCTGCACTCAGATACATAGAACTGAGACCGAATACTTAGGAGTAATGATTGACAGCACGTTAAGATTTCAGCAACATATCGATATCCTCAGTAATAGATTAGGCAAATTAATCTACGTCTTCAAAACCTTAAGACTAGTCGCAAACGAGAAGCTCATAAAATCGGTATAATTCGCCCTCGCACAATCTCTTGTAACCTACTGCATTTCCTCCTGGGGTGGTGCTCCAATAACGACTTTACTCGACCTGGAGAGAACGCAGAGAGCAATATTAAAGGTATCATTAGGTTTACCATATCGCTATCCCACGGAGCGTTTGTACAAAGAGTCAAAGGTATTAACGGTGCGTCAATTATTTATACTACAGACGATACTGAGACAACACACACTGTTAATCTACAACCCCTTACTGTCTCGTGGAAAAAGGCGATTTAACCCTGTAGATCGGCGTCACGTTCATCTATCGACCAGTTTTTCAAAGTGCTTTTTTTGCCATCTAGTGATTTTCTATATAATAAAATAAATAGGACATTGCCATCTTTAACCTCACAAAGAATATTTGTAAAATAAAAGCCAGTCTCTGGCTTCAAGAACTGAACTATGACGATACTGAAAAACTACTCAATATCCCAGTGTAATATCAGTATTACTTGCTCTCAAGAGCAAGTGGATATAATATTAAAACATACATAATAATAATGTATATAAAAAAAAGACAACAATTTCGCCGTCTGTCCCATTTCCCATTTATGCAAAATAACAATACTCTGTGGGCAGCGGTAGTGTAAGCGACTGCTGATCATGAGGTCTCGGGTTCGATTCCCGGGTTGGGCAGTGTTATTGAGAGGAAAAAAAAGGAAAGTTCTCAGTAGCAGCCCGGAGTTTGGAAATGTGCCCGGTAGACGTCAATAGGCTCGCCCCCTATTACGTGGGACTTAAACATAGCTGGCGAGTCGTGATGCTATGTTGTAAATATATGTGTGCACACATACAAACACAGGAATCACTCCAATAGCGTCACACATACACACAGGCACGCCACACACACACACACACTCATGCACACACACCGACACACACACACACACACTCATTCACACACACCGACACACACACACACACACACACACACACACTCATTCACACACACCGACACACACACACACACACACACACACACAATTTTTACTAACTCTATATCTGTATAATATATGTATATAATTATTCAAAAAAAAAAAAAAAAAAAAAAAAACATCTAAATTACAATGCAGAAAACATCTTACCGCATTGCTGTCTAAATAGTAAATTTAAACATATAAAATTAAATTGCAAATATGTTATAAGGGGTATTACCTGTTGTCCTGAAATACAGGCCCTAAGCTTAGTTTAGGCACCAGTCTCCCACAATATACAATTTTTTGTTATGTATTATTCTAAAAATGTGTAACATTACAAAATTGTGGTGAGAAAATAAAAATATTTGATTATTAGCTACTGGAAAATTGTTTCATGAAGATTATGAATTAAATAAACATTAATTTAATCTTTGTACCCAATGACTATTCATTCTGAATAAATTAATAATGCTGAATAAATTAACAGCTGACCTTGACAGTAATATTAAAATTATGTCAAATTGATATATGTATATTAATGTACGTATGCATAGCAAGTTTTATAAAACTAAGCGCTAATTTGTCTTAAGGTTGGTGGAGTGATCTTAGTGGGAGTGTCACGAGTCGTGACACCACGTTCAGTTAGTAATATTAAAAATGTTATACATACTAAGTTATTATTCAATGTTCTGGACTAAATCATAAACAAAGTATTGTTTGAGTCGTCAATGAAATACATTTATGTATCAATATTTTGGTAAAGTTACCTTTAGTTACTATCATATCAATACTCAACAAGTTTAGAACTTTAACCGGCAATGGAGTGCTACTCGTCTAACACCTCAAATATACATAGGTAATTATATTGTAAACACGCAGATTATCTGAAGATTAGTTACCTCAACATAGTTTCACCAAGACGTTATATATTATTATCGAGAGCGGTCAAACTTTACATTACTTGAGAGACTACGGTCTTATCACTTGGTATTTAATTATTTAAAAAAGGTAGTTTAATTGATGCGATAAATTAATTATAATGATAGAAACTTGTCACAATATAACAGACACTTAAAGGTAAACACCACTATCAAGATAAAAAATAAATTTCAATAGAATAAAAGAATACAATTGCATTTTGCTCACACTTTAGAAGCATTCCATTATTATTTATATATTATGAAGATACTTGTACATTTATTATGAAGAAAATAAACTAAACTATTCCAATTTTGATAAACAGCTACCTATTATATTTTTGTTAATCTAAAATTCTAAACAATCAAAATGCAGGTCAATTTGACCACTACACCCGTTCAGCAACCTATATGTAGGCGGCATACTCGGCACAGACAATCTGTGAGAGGCGGACAGAGTGGCGTGATTGAGCTACTTCGAATCCTGGAAGAAACACGGAATTGAAAGAGTGCTAAAAGTCTGGGACAAACTATGTTTTAAAATCTTACATACAAACATTAATTAGATAATGTTTATCCATCCATCCATCAGCCATTCAACGTCCACTGCTGGACATAGGCCTCCCCAATAGAACGCCACAACGAGTGGTTCTGCGCCGACCACAACGGCTCCCTGCGACTTTGACCAGATCGTCGGTCCATCTGGTGGGAGGCCGTCCTACGCTGTGCTGCCAATACGTGGTCCTTTTTGGAATGGTTTCCTTGGTGGAACCTTTTTTCCTAACGTTTGTCGGTTCGTAGAGTGATTTGGCCTGCCCATTGCCACTTCAGCATAATGTTTATACGATTGAGTAAAAACTTGTAATACTTTTTATCACTGTTATCATGTTATCACAGTTGTAGTGGTTTTTATAATAGGTGCTCAGACTATGCATGAGGAGTATCAATCTTGTTATTTTAAAATAACAATAGAATACCTAGCAATATGATAATAAGTGAACAATTCTCACTACTCGAATACATTTCTTTATTGAACCAAACGACCAAGTTGAACAACCATTCATAGTTTCTTAGAACTTATAAATATTAAATACAATGCTTAAGTCTGATTTCTGAAATATGATAACGACTCTACGGTCGATATTTCTAGCTTTACTGAGTGCTTGGAAATCTACTTATCTGAATAAATAGGAATTAAAAACTGATAGGCGTTTGTTTACGAGAGTTGATTATAGTAGGTACTCGCAATGTCGAATTAACGTGTAGGTGTTATAATTGACCATGCTCACTTAATTATCTATACTATTATAAAGCTGTAACAGAGCAGAGTATCTGTACATTTAAGATATTTGAGAAAAAAAATACTGTAATTGTCTAATCTAAACACAAAACAATTTTTTTGCGGAAATGGATTTTGATGCAACTTTTTTTATTTGAAAGGCCTTGATTAGACTTGAAAACTGATATCCATTTTATCTCGCTACTATATCGGAAACCTGAGATAGGTATAACCGAAAAACTATTATATCGCTCGCCTGATTACGCGAAAACATAAATAATATAAAATACTTATAGAGGTCATTTTTAATCCATAAATAAAACTTTTATCGATCGATCGATTATGGGGGGGTGTAATAAGTTTTTGTAATTTCCTGATACTTTCAGCTTCGATTGTACCTACCTGGCCCCACAATTATGTTTACGAGATATGAATAAGAGAAAATGTATGTTTTACTTGTGAGAGTAACTACTAGGAAAATGTAAGTTCTCTCGAATTGGCGGGCGGACGGAACAAGGTGGATGGCTGCGCGAGCGCAGGTATGCGTGTTCTCAGAACGAGCCGCGTCCGTTTTTGCTCCTTTTTCGATTCGAGTTTACCGAGAATCGAATGGCCCGGTGGCGGCCCTACTCGGAACTCGTAATTAATCCTTGGAAGCCTCCAACCCAAGGGTTGCGCTGTGTATGAGAAATCGCCAACATTATGACTTAATTCTTTTTTGTATTGTCTCATTTTGAAAATTGTAAGTATATGGGTTTTTGTTCGCAGAAGGGCCGACAAAACCATACATAGCATTATGCGCGGCCATTAAATTTTATGCAATATTCGCCTCTGACCCTTTAGGAAACTTCGACTCACTGATGGCCTTCCAAGAATTATTTCATTATCATAATCACATTCAACATGATAATCAAGTTTCAACATACATAACTAAACGCAAACCCAGCTATTGGTCTTTATTCGTATAATTACAATCAAAATATAGGCGTTTAACTAAGATCATAGTGAACAGTACCTATAACTGACTATCAATTAATTAATTACTTACACAAAGATCGTAAGGCTTTAACTTATTAATGCGTCCAAAACATATGCAGAAAAAAATAACGATATTAAAAAAAACATGTTTTCTTTTTTTCTATTTTTTTCAGTTCTTTTTTAGTCGGCTTGGTTCACTCAATGGACATTGAATATTTCGTTGGGCTAGGCCTGAACAGCAAAAGAGAAAAAAATGATACACTCACTGCTCCTTTCTCAGAACGGCGGTTAGTTTAAATTTCAATGGTAGACTACTGCGAATGCGTCCGACAGTTTCGTTTAACGAACTGATTGAAATACTGCTTTGATCTGTACGCCACTCTCGAAATTAATTCCTATCACCGTGCACTAAACCACACTTTCTACTCCACAAAGAAATTCGATTCGCTGTCTCATTGAAAATCATTTGGCCTTTGCAGGTTTAGTTTAATAAAATATTTAGGATCTTTTTGGACCTGTAAAGGCATGATCGTACCGTCATTTTCCGAGTTCTAGAGTATAATAATATATTAAAGCTATGGTTCTAGATAAATGTATTTTCTATTCTATTATTGTCGGTATACCTATATGATGGCTATTTAGCGTATGAGAAGTGCCTATTTTCTCACACACTACGTTAAGATATTCAAAGTAAACCTATGTGAAAATAATGTAGGTAATATAATTAATATCAAATTCCTTTAGACAGTGGATTAGACTGATATGAAAATAGTATACAGATAGCGCTAGAATGCGATTATACCTAATTTGTAAATTCGCTCCCTGGAGTCAAAAAAAGTTTAAATATAATAAAATTTCGAAGGAAGAAAGCCCATATCGCTACATGTTTTACTAGTTTACAGTAGGAAACCCCTTTCACTCCGAAAGGAGTCTGTTCTCGAGGCAAAAATAGATACTCTTATTTAAAGATTACACAACGTCGACTGGCCATAAATCAGAGCTCTCCTTATCGTGGATTACGTGTAATGGAACGCGTCTATTTTAAAAATTGAAACTGCCGCGGGTCGATGTTCCGGGAACCGCAACGCAGCGTCGAACTGCGACCGACCGGTCGTCGTAGTTCCGAGAACACGCGAAGGTTGCTCAGCTAAATCTTACAGACTACAAACAGTTATTGCCAAAGACTTTTATATTGCGACGTCGAAGCCATCAATTTAGCATTAGCTTTTATAGCACGCCCATAAATTGTGAGATTGAGGTCGATCTGAATGTGCCCACTTTTAAATCACTGCGTTCATCAAAAATATTCACGTTTAAGTTTATCTGGCATCGTGCTTTCTACACAGGGTCGTTAAGGAATTCCTCGCGTTGGTCCCCTAGATGGAGATCAGATGGGGACTCGCTGGCGCCGTTTCTTGCCTCAGTGTCAAAGGCCACGAGGAAATAATGGCATAGCGTTATCGTAATTTTATTTAAAGTCTTTGGGTTTAAATACCTTTATTCACATAAGAACACAGATAAATCCTCACCAATACTTGAAAATAAGTCGTTAAAGATATAACAAATTTCCTCTCCCTCAGTCACAATTTTTGAATTGATTATAAAGTTCGCTGTCACACTTCGGTGCTACCTTTAATCTTGCTTAGTGCTAATTTAATTCAGAGGTTGTGGTTTTTCACGCCTTCACTACTTCGCTGTACTTAATATGAGGTAAACTGCGTTTTTCGTTATCAATTTTTTTTTCAAACTAGTCTCTTTCTGTCAAATTTGTCTTCTTCAGTCTTATTGCATTTAGGTTGACACCATAAAATATTGCTATTGTTAATCATGCCTATAATTTCCCTCAATTATTTTAAATCGCCTATAAAATCTTATTTTTTTCAATAAAGTAGGTACTAAGTATTAAACATTACACTAAGTAAACATTATTACTTTTAAAAATATTTTTTCTTCTTATTTTATTTTTAAAAATGGCTGTATATCACATCTCGTTCTCGGTTTAATGTGAAAGATGAACCTCCATCTGTCTCTCGTCAGACACACTTCAAGACGAACGTTTTCAATATCAGCTGTAACCAAAATATGTGGTATAATGTTGGAGAATTATTTATAACCGTCAAAAGATGCGCTTCTCAGAATACCGAATATAAACAGAGTTGATTACAACTACTAGCTTTATATGTGTGTACTTACTTATGTATATAATATAATGGCAAGTGCATATTATATTATGAAAAAACTGCGTTTACGGAATCTATCGCGTTTATTTAATTTACACTATGCCGTCGTTTCGAATAGGTAGGTAGGTGTACCTTCCCTAGCTGGGGCTGCGGGTGAATGGACCGGGGAACGTCCGCCACCCGCAAGGCCTCCCGCGAAGGTGCGACGCTCCGTGTACGGATGCGTTGCTCAGATGAGGGTACCCGAAAGGGTAAGCCGCCGGCGGACCACCGAAGGAATGTAACATAGTTCCAGTGGCCCGTCAATAAAGGCGGAGAGACGGTACACGGCGGGTTTCTTTAGTGGGTGAAGGCCCCACACTACCCTGTTCGTTGCCCCGAGCGACGGGGTGTGCGGTTAGGAACATTTTTTCCCGCCTAAACAAAAAAAAAAAAAGGTAGGTGTACCTTACATCCGTGACTGAATACTGTTGTATGTTGTATTCGAAACGTCTGGATAGCATAACATAATTACAGATAAATTTCGTAAACGTACGAGTAGCTCTCTTAGTTTATAATATTTGTATGTATGAATATGTGAACCTATATATACGAAATGATAGTTAATAAAGTATTAGATACCAAAAGCCTCTGATTATAATATATTATTTTAAAGTTACAGTTTTTGTCTATGTAATAAAATTTATACATAGGTACGTATTGAGTTTCACGTCTTAGAGAACGTGTATGCCAATTTTGAATATGTGACTATTTAACAAATACTCACACAGACTTAACACAGCCGTACACTATACAGCATTGGACCAACGCTATATATCATAGCTAGTAGTAAATAATTTGTTTTATAACCGACATTTTACCTACACCGCTCTCCTCAGGATAGAAGAGACAGAGAAAAAGACAAGACCGCACCCATTCATGTAACAATATAGGTACTAGGGATGGGCCGAAATTTGTTTTACATTCGGTTTAATCGAATTTCGGTGGCTTGAACTGAACTTCGGCATTCGGCTGAAATTCGGTTTTAAATGCCGAACATTCGGTAAAAGAAAAAGGTAAGGTTTCCATTAAAACTTAGAGAAATCAAATCTGTCATAGCTGTAAAATAAGTCACATACAATACTCTAGAGTAATTTAATCATGGTCATTAAAAGGTATTTAATCAATTAGTTATTTTCGCAATCCAAGAGTCTGAATAAGTAAAGAGTATAAATCTAAACAGAGTATGAATAAAGAAACCCAATAATTTGAAATACTTTGACATCCTTACACTGACTGTTTTTTTATTGTTTTGCAACATTGTCTATCGTAAAAAAAATACACACAGAACACGCCATGTTACTCCCGAAAAAGCACACTCCGAAGTTCGGCCGAACTTTGTATATTTACCGAATGTTCGGCCGAAGTTCGTATTCGGTTAAAATCACATTCGGCCTATCTCTAATAGATATCTTATTTCTCCCGCACATTCGTTATATATGGCCCCTCTAGAAATTCTATCGCAATATTCCAGCAAAGCAATACCTAACAGAATATTGCGAATTCAATTTCCATCCTTTTGCCACGTGTCGTCTATTAATGGAAATAGCATATCTAACTTAAATTTTATTAAAGAAATAGTAGCTACATCTACAAAGCTTATAGCTATATGTGTAGTATCTAGATAAATACATATTTATCATCTCCAACAGTCAATTTAATTAAAATAGCAGGTGAATAACGATTTAAGTGAGTTAACTTCGTTATAAATAACAGTCATAACCTTAAAACGTAGGTACCGTTACGGCTATTGAAATACAAACTAAAAGCAACGGTCATCTACAGGCGCAATTAGCAGTAAATAATGTTTGCAACCGCCGTGTCTAGTCTAGTCCGCCACAAAAATGAATGCATATTATAGGTACCAACCACAGAAATCTGAATAATGAGACAAGCTTTGTGGTTACTGGCTTTGTATCATATTATGTAGATAGGTACCTACTATAGATACATTTTGAAATGATCTGAGTATTTGTTTACAAATCCTGTATGCCTGACTACGTTACCAGTGCGCACAGGGCCAGCGCGGTGGAGTAGAGCTGTAGGCCCTCTTACTCATACGAAACCAACGCCCAGCAGTAGAACATCATCTCAAGATACATTGCTTATTACCACTACAATAATTAAAATATAAAATAATATAAAATATTTTCGGCACCAAATACTTTAATTAAATGCGAACAAAGACCTAACATTTACATAGTAATAGCGTTTGTAACTGAGGTCGCGAGAGCAAGGACGGTTAGTGTTATTTTATTAAAACTTGAGTTACATTACATGGCTTCTCACCGTATGACGATAGTATGAAGATAATTTTGTAGGTGGGAAATAAATTTAACATCTATTTTTCAAGCCTGCGAAGCATAAGCGGAGTGACTCTGATGGACGGATAAGTGAGAAATAGTGTGATACGAGAATGCTGTGGTGTGAAAAAAGATGTAGTGACAAAAATAGAGAAAGAAATGCTTAGGTGGTTCGGACACGTAGAGAGGATGGATGAAAGAAGATTAGCGAAACAGATATACAAGGCGACTGTGAGTGGGCAAACTAGTAGAGGTCGACCTAGGCGAACGTATTTTTTTAGCATAAACGCAACTAAGATCTGAGCGCCTGGCGAGTCCTACATACCCCTCCGTCTGTCACTAGCGGGGATGATACGTAAATGCATTTCCAGAGTTGACCAGATAGGATACGTTCTCAATTAAGTAAGGCCAGGTTATGAGTACTCGTAACCAACGAGCATGCATGAAAGCGCTCATGAAAGTAGATGAAGCGAAAGATGTGTGTCAGGAACGTAGCAAGTGGAGAGAAGTAGTCTCTGCCTACCCCTAGGGGAAAAAGGCGTGACAATATGTATGTATGTTTTCAAAATAACTATAGATAATAGAAACAATGCAATGCATTACGAAGCACAAGGACTAGCAATTAGAATTTATTTTATTTTACAGGTCATTCGACCACATTCACAGCACCAACCCTTATAATTTAATTATATAAATTTAGAATCTGTTACTTCCATGTGTTCATCGAGTTCTGATAAAGTATTTATGTATACTTAAAACTGCAAGGTCGAAGTATAAATAAAACGAAAACCGCTCGTGCGGCTAACCTTACCCCAGCAATGGGTGATGACTCAGTTTTACCTGTATATGGACGTGGGCTAGGTTATTTCTAGCGAACTGGCGATAATTTTAACGGTATGACACACCCGTTCTTAGTATTGTTACTGAATTTTTGCCCGATGCTCTCTAATTTTACATAAGTCCTATAATTTCGAACTCCACTGACGCACGACATCAACATTCCCGCCAACGCGGTCGTAGCCAGTCATGTGAAGTTGTTCAATAATATTGTGAATGCTATTTGAAGATTGGTTTAATATGCTTATAATTGCTTGTTAAACTACATACGGTTCTACGGAGTTACAGAGTTTGGAAACAACTTAAGTAAACTGATATTGGTTTTGGAACTACAAGCTGCAAAATTTAAGTGCTTTGTAGTATGAACACAGAAGTAATAACTGATTGTCATTGTCTATGAGCGTTTTCAAAATACGAAGAAGCGAAACTAGATTCGAAGAAACAAATCTTAAAACTTATTGTATTTTGAAATAAAACTACGTTTACGGAATCTATCGCGTTTACTTGATTTTACTACTATCCCGACGATATATCAGCCTTGGACGTCTATCATCTATTTCCACCCGTGATCATGAATGCTGTAAAGTATTCGAAACGTCGGGATAGTAGTAAAATCAAGTAAACGCGATAGATTCCGTAAACGTAGTTTTATTTCAAAATGTGTAACATTCGCGTAAATATCAGAAAGTACTTATTGTATTGTATAAGTGAACAGGATGTCACAGTTTTACACTTGACTAACAAAAGGTACGTCAACATTATAACAACAGTTTGTTTTAATGTGTTCTAAAAGGTTTTTACTCACACCTTACAAAATGACATGCGATAAAGAAGTCAGGCATATTATCATTCAGGAAAATAGCACTTGATCGTTCCGAGCATCTTGTTCATGTGGCTAACTTTTATTTTTAGTACCTGTCTCTTCTCTTATACTTATTGCTTTAGGGACCGCGCAAGTTCTTCTTCTCATAATTGTCAAATATTATCCCTCTCTTCTCTGCAGCTTTACACCATATTATGTTTACCCATTAGTTTTTGCTTTTCTGCCCCTCACGTTGAAATTCACATTTACTTAAATCTTTCCGTACCAATTTACTTTCTTTCCGGCTATTTTTAAATCCGTATCACAACAGATTCCTTTTCATCTTTTCCCTCAATGCCACCACTTTCAGACTTTAGTATGCCCATTAATTATATTGTAAATTTTCGTCTAACAACTTGCTAACCCATAATTATAAGTAATAACCTCAAACGTAGAATGAGCGTAGCAAAAAAATCCTACGCCGGTGGTAATAACGATGTTATTGTTATATGTGATCGACAGCCTGCTATGCTTAGGTATTATTGTTGTTTTATTTTTGGAAATACTTTGGTCCCGAATGTCACTAATCCAGTTTAAAAACCTGACTCCGATCTTGAACTGACTTCGCTAGTTGAGTCGCGGAGATCAAATAGGTAACCACAAAGATTGGAGTCCGACCCCAGCAAATCTTGGAATAATGCTAGAAACATTGAAGTATATATATATATAAGAATGTACATTATACCTCTTTGGCTAGAAAGATGATGATTAAATTAAATATTTTATGCTGGTGATCATCTAAAATCGAACAAGGTGACCCCAACAGTGTTGGAAAAATTAAATACAAATACTACCTACCTAATGGTTGAATGAACTAGTATCCTTTATTTATCATACAAAGCAATCATCTCTATGAATGAAAATACTTCAAACATGATACATTCAAAAATAATGCAGACAATTTCTTTAGAATTGATAAACTTTTTAGAAGCCGTAAAATTTTATCATATCATTTAAAATTAAAACAATACATGAGTAGGTACCTATCATCAATCTTACCACGATGTTTCATTCAAAGAAGTTGTAGTTCCATTTGTTTGATAATTCTATTAGTTTATGTTATCAAAACGCAACTCCGTACATAGTCCGCAGTCACGTTTTTATCATAAGTATTTGACCTCTTGTTCTAAATGTATTATATACAAATGTTTTGCTTTAATAATAAATAAATACTTATGTCATTTTTAATTTATTGTAGGAATATTTTTCACAAAAATGTACTGGATACCAATATGCTTTGAAATAATAATACCTACATAGTAAGAACTTTGTTATATTATATACATATTTACCTACTGATTGATCTATTCAATATTTGATGGTTTATAGAAACAATTTGTCATTTCACAAACAAATTATAATCTTGTTTTTAACACTTATACCTAATAATAATATTTCGGGATTATCCAAAAATAAATAATGAAATCAGGGCGCGAATAACAAAGAAATTAAATGCAATATTTTGCCGCCTACAGAAACACTGTGTTTTATGAGTAATCTCGTTATGTTGCCAGAGTAATATTTAAAGACACATATTATACTAAAGCGTGGGCTTCTAATATTCTATTGTAAAAAATTGTATATTTCAACCGTGAGCAATAGCACCTATATCTACTTACAAGAATTATAAAGCTTTGTGTCCATTAATTGTATCTATATAGGTATGTTTGTAAAATCTCAGTCATATTTTGATCTGTATTTTAGCACTTGACATGCTCAGCACATACAGTAAATAAATAAAATATAAATAAATGTTCACGGGGTGTTAAAACAAAAACAATGTGAAAATGTTACCAGCAATATGTTTTCAAGAAATTACAAAACATTTATAATATTGAGCAAAGGTGGGTCACTGCGAGTCATATACTATATAAATAAAACACATGACCAAGCTGATGCCTTTAACTAAATAGACGAATCAACAATTAACAAATTTATAACTAAATCTGACTCTACATAAATAGACTGTACTACTATACTGATGAATAATTAATTACATAAAATTACGTGTGACGACATTCATAAAGAAAACGAAGTGCATCGTACGCATGAATCATTTGAATTAGGTATAACGTTAATCATTGTTGCTTCGCTAGAATAACAGATAAAGAAAATTATAACCATGAAAGGTAACACCTCTGACACACCTACATAGATACTGTTGAGAGTTTTTCCAAGAAAGATATACCACCACACGACTGAGCATTTAAAGAAAAACTCCAGCTTCTCTTAAGTAAAAGGTAGTTTAATGAATGAAAGATGGCGTAGGTATCATTCAGACTCTGATTTTGGCACATCTCATCACGTGGTTCGCTACCCGTCAAGTCGCGTTTCCACGGGGGCGAAAAGGAAGGCTATGGGCAGCGGTAGGCCGCCTTATTACTAATGGCAACCTACTAAGTATATTCGTCAAACAATTTTGTGTCTTGAATATTGCAGATAACTGCAATATTCATATAATAATGTAATGAATATTGCAGATAACTGCAATACTGCTTTTATAAAATTTTCCACTTGTTGATGAGTAGAGATGAAACAAAGAATAATATACCAATGTAAATTTGCGCAATAGCATGTCCTTTTATTACTTTTATCAGCATTAATTAATTTTATTTCGAAGAACTATTGGGAATTTCATTTTCTTAAACAGCCTGAAATGTTTATCCAATAAGATTATGTAATTGGTAAGCTTCTAAGAATAGCTCGTTATCGTTCGTTCATTAATTGGGCAATAAAATAAATAAAATATTTATTGGACAATAGAATTGATAAAGAAATTTTCGATCACGCAAAAAGCCTGAAAAGTTGTAAACCTATCAGAAAACTTAAATATTATAAAGCTGCAAACAGTCTTTGTTCGAGGTTGTTTTTAATTAAGAATCCGAAAGCTTATTAAACACATTTCATTTCGATGAAATAATTCTATTTAATTTAAACCAAAAATTCTTAACTATGAAACTGTTGTCCGGTTTCAATTGGCCCTGACATATTGCGTATTAAGACTGTTTCCGAGACCAGAGAGCAGCAAATATGCTACTTTGTGTATTTTTATCAATGATATTTTTTGTATAATATCCGCTCAGGACTACTAATTTCAATAACACATTGCTTCTTTATGTCTTTGGTGACGCCACGCTGAATATTGGCAAAGCATCTGGAACGGTTTTTCAGGAGATGGAAGTTCAAATCCTGCTCGTGACAATTATTTTCGATTTCACATTTTCGTAATGTATGTTCTAGTAAAATGTCCGAGCATATCAAGTGCTTAAAATAATACATAGGTAAAAATATCAAAATAATTAGCTGCAATATTTAGCTTTTCATTAGTAAATTTATACTTCTGATCTTAGTAATCGTTATATTTACTAAGAACTCGATTTTTTCTTAAATACCATTATGAGACGCTGATATTGCGTTGAGATTTATCTTGTGAATAATTATTGTAACGTATAGATTTCTTAGATTTCTAATTCCAAAAGCAGGAGTACCTCAGGGAAGTGTCCTTCGGCCTTTAATGTTAATTTTATATGTCAATGACCTAACGAGTGTGACTAGCCATAGGTGTGCGTGTATCATAAAGTATCATCATACCAGAACTGACAAAATAAGGCACAATAAAAAAATAATGTTAAAATTGGCTAATAGAGAATAATTTTGATATAGATGTAAATACTTAAAACAAAATCCTACAATTTTCTAATTAATTAATATATCACACAAAAAAAATATTCATTACAATAATACAGAAATTAATAGAGAATTTAATATCATTTTAGGACTAGCCGTAGACAATAATTGCATTTGGGGAAGCACACATCAATACAATTAATAAGCTAAATAAAATTTCTTTAGGTACACTTTAAAAAAAACTACGTTATGCAGCTAGTGAAAAGACCGTAGGTACTTGTTGCATATCATGGCTATATAGGTACTTCTACGGGGAAACTGTAAACATTAAATGCCAACATAATCATGGTTAGTTGAAAAGTGCCTAATGCATTTACATGATGTTTTGTTTTCTTAAACGTGATTTCTCGATATATAAAAACTTTTGCGTAATACCTCATCTAAGTATCTATTCGTTGTTAGGTAAACTTATCTTCTTGTTTAATGGCTCTTGACTTTAGGTAAACATTTAAATATTGGTATGCCTAAAATAGGCCGACGGTCGATCTGTCACTTTATTGTAATAGCCATCCATTCGTACTTTAGAATTTTGACGGTAGCTTCGATAGTTTATTTTCAACTGGTATAATGTAGATAGTATAATTATGTACTACATGAAAACTACATGGCTTTGTAAACATTGAATAATTTAACAATCCACACAATAATAATCTGTGTTTCCTAGAAATATGTAATAACAATCACATGGCTAAATAACCATAAAATGAAGCGTATTATACTAAGTTGGCACAGCTGAAGTGTTTTATTTTAAAATTCCTCCGCCCGGACATATTATTTCGCAGATACGTCATTTGCATTTTTATCGTTATTTAAGTATTTACTGGTGATTTTGTTAAGTACTCGCTGACCTATAAATTGAATGGAATGGAAAACAAGGTCTGCTAAGAGATAACGGTTTATGTAAAATGTGAAAATTCCTTAACAAAAAATGTGTAAAATGTGTAAAATTTTTTAACTGCCTCGGTGGTGTAGCGGTAGTGTATGCGACCGCTAATCATGAGGTCTCGGGTTCGATCCCCGGGTCGGGCAATGTTATTGAGCTTTTTCCTAAAAAGAAAAATTCTCAGTAGCAGCCCGGAGTTTAGACATGTGCCCGGTAGACGTCAATAGGCTCGCCCCCTATTACGTGGGACTTAAACATAGCTGGCGAGTCGTGGGTGTGCAAATACACCTCTGCCTACCCCTTCGGGGAATACAGGCGTGATGCTATGTGAAAATTCCTTCTGATAAATTCTGAATAACATTTTGTCGTTTAGGTACTAGTTTTTTTTACATTTAAGCAAGTAGGTAATATCTCTAACCTGTTTTTCTGTCGGTCCACGAGACCTTTCTTATTCCTTTGTCAAATTCCATGGCTTACCCGTCATTTTAAATGCTGGCTAATGACGAGAAATAGACACACGGTCTAAAATGTACCTATCGCTTCTCTTAAATTTGAGATTTAAGATCATCTAAGAAGAGGTCCTTTAATGGATGCGGAATTCCGCACGGGTCAACTAGTTATCTATATTCTACTACTTATCATCTACAGTAGATACCTTGAAAGCAACTCTTTTGGATATTAAAAATGTAAGTACTGTCATGGGACGCCTTGAAAATGTGAAACATATAAAATATTCTCTTTATTTCGCAAATTGAGCACTAAGTAACGTTTTAAATAAAATTGCAGGCAAGGAAAATAAAATAGCGACTGTATTTACAGTCGAGTTTGCCACTGACTGCGTTATTAGGCGGCGAACGCCGTCCACATTTCGTTTAATTTTATTTCATTCCACAGTCTAAAACGGTACTTAGCGTACCTAGTAAAATAGGTCATTTTTTTCTTGAAATATCGTAAAGCTTTCGCAATTACTTATTTCACACTATCAAAGATATATATTTATATTTTATTAATATGTATTTATATATATATCATGCAGAAATAGGCGCCGGTGATAAAATATACGTAGGTACCTCCTACTACTCGTAAAATACCAAAACTACTTCAACGTAAGAAATTAAGAATAGTTTACGAACCAAATGAAAAATGTTTATATAATGAATGAATGAATGAATGAATGTATACTTTATTGTACACCAAAATACAAGATAGGATA
This sequence comes from Leucoma salicis, assembly GCA_948253155.1. Taxonomy (NCBI): domain Eukaryota; kingdom Metazoa; phylum Arthropoda; class Insecta; order Lepidoptera; family Erebidae; genus Leucoma; species Leucoma salicis. The sequence goes on from OX411812.1 coordinate 6,407,589, forward strand.
ATTAGACAATAATGAAACTTACAAGTATATGCACAATGGGCGGTCTCATTGCTAATAGCGATTTCTGCCAGACATCCTTACCTATATAAAAACACAACCTACTTAGTTTTTAATAATTAAATAAAAAAATCTTCAACATTTAAGTACAGTATGGGTGTGAACTGTAAATTCTACGAATGTGTTTATTCAGCCTCAAGTGTTCGTCTAATAAAGAAGTACCGAGAACAACGGCATTCACTGCGAAATTGAAATCGGAGTGTGACTGGCGTATTCTGCGAAATGGTGTGACCTCCCTAAATAATTACTAAATTTGGCTTCTTACTTCCCATTTAGATTTATCTACTTAAATGGCTTAGTGATGTTTTCTAAAGCACCAAACAAGAAAATTATTTATAAATAGATTTATAAATGTTCTTAGCAAAATGTTTGCAAGTTCGTTACCTTCACTCGTTTACATTATCTACAATTAGATGCACCGCCCGGTGTCACATCATCGCTTCGCCCCCTTAGCACATAGAGTGATATTTATATAAACCTGTTACTTCTAGTTAATGTGTCGTTCCACTAATGGTGAAAAAAAATATTAAAACCGGTTTAGTATTTTTAGAATTTGTCGATTATAAACAACTAGCTGACCCGGCAAACGTTGTTTTGCCATATAAATTATTATTTCTAGGTAATTTCTAGTGTAGACAAAAATAACTGACTGTAAGTGTGTAAGGATGTGGTATATGCGTGAAATAGGCATGGAGCGCTGTGAACGATGAGAGAATATAAAAATAACAAACGCCAAAAATTATTATTTTTAAGTTATTGTAGGTTATTTCTTAAAATTACATATCACTAATTAATTACGACAGTAACACTAACAAACAATATCAGTCTCTTAATGCTATAGCGTGAACAATATTTTTTGTTAGCCCATCTTTAGCTAATATAGCGGTCGCCCGCGGCTCCGCCCACGTGGATGTCGGTTACCGCTGCAAAAAGCCTTCCCAGGAAAGACACGGTCAGTAAAATGATTCCCAGGTCAATTCACAGACACCGACACTAACATCGACGACGCAGTCATTATCCGCAGGCTGCATAGATTGTCTTTATCAGGATGTTAAAGTTGTTAACGATGAAAATATTTAAATGTAATTAATACTAAGTTTTCACTTCAGCCGGCAGTCCCGTAGTGAAACCTGTTGTTTTAGGATAGATAACTCAAGCGATTATTGTAAAGCTTCTTTATAAACAACATTTGACGTTAAATTATTTTCAGGTAACAAAATATACTGATGGTCGGGAGCCCATGCGTAAAACATTATTTTCGTAAATCAATTCCTACTAATTTGAATATTTGGCCCTGGGATTTGTTTATCGTTAGTGCGAAATAATTTTTTACTGGCAATTGGAGCCTTTTGAAGGGTATAGGCAAATCAGTAGGAATCATGGGTATTCTTGGTATATGAGCCAATTCACCAGCTGCAGGGCCGGTGATAATCTTCGCTACTATTAAATTATCTTTTAGCTCCTTTATAAGACGTCTCGTGCCATTACACATGTTGGGGGGGGGGCTTAAATTTCTGAGAAGCATTATCGGCGTGCCAACTTTTAACGACAGTTCATCAGGTGGTAGCCCAGCGAGGTTCAGAGAATTTAAAAATTCCTGGGGGTAGTGCACTGCGTCCTCGATGTTAGTGACGGTGTCTATGAATTTATAGCACTTTACTTCACCCGGTACTTTCTGCATAATTAAATTGTTTATTTCGTTGACTGTTTCATTCCTGGTATTGCTCTACAACACAGCCAACGAAAATCATTTTGATGTAAGTTTTCGATATCAGGATATATAGCATCTATCAGACTATCTAAATTATGGACTATTTGGCCTAGAGACTCATCCAAAGTAACTGCATAATCGGTGCCCAAATTTAAAGATGCGAAAATTCCTTCTCCAAGTTTCAGCAGCTGTTGTGGAAAATTGCTATGCGTATTTCCATGTAGATGAGCTCTCATATTGGTGCGCAAATTCAAATGTTGAACAGATGTCCAAAGTTGAGACGATTTTAAACATGCCTTCATAATATCTGCTCGCGTACCTCTGTTGACGACTGGAAGCGTTTGTCGGAAATCTCCAGCAAATACAAAAGTGATACCACCCATGACATTAGCAGAGCTTCGGAGGTCTTTTAAAGTACGGTCTACGGCCTCCACATGAGCTCTATGACTCATGGTGCATTCGTCCCATATTACCAACGACGCGTCTTGCAGTAACTTACCAAGAGGCCCATTTTTCCGAATAGAGCACGTAGACCGTTGATCTAAAGATACGGATAGCGGGAGTTTAAACGTAGAGTGAGCAGTTTTTCCTCCGTTCAAGAGAGTTGCAGAAATTCCTGACGAAGCAACTGCAATCGCTATCTTCCCTGATTGCTGTATCTTAGCAAGTATCAAATTTGCGAGAAAAGTCGTTCCGGTGCCTCCTGGTGCGTCCAAAAAAAATAATCTCCCCATGTTATTGTTCACGCTATCCACAATAGTCTCATAAGCATGTCTTTGATCTGGTACTAATTTTGGCACATTGTCATTTACAAACGCTGTTTAATCATTTCTGTTATACTGTTGTACCATTGTGTCAATAGTGTTATTCTGGGTACGAACGGGAGAAGGTAATCCAAAATCACTTAAATTTTTGTCGTTTAATTCTAGCAGTTTGTTTTCTATTTCAATTAATCCTTCATTATAAATGACTTCAGTGAAGGGTAAAGTGTTATCCTGATCTTGTTGTCTGATACGATGTCTAATATCTTCACAGAACTGATTTTTGAAAGTATCCCATAACTTCAATGGTTCCGATGGTTGACAAAATAAAAGTATGACTACGAACAACTCCCTTAGCTTTTTTGGACAATGTGATAACGAAGCTTCGCTTAAAGTGTTACCCCAATGGTCATCGTTTTCAAGTAAACCTCAGTCACGGCAAGCTGCTTGATACGTCTCTTTGACAATACCGTTTACAGTTTTAAGGTATGCAAATGAGGTCGGAACGCGTACGTAGTGCAGTAGAATCCTAAGATAAAAACACTCTGATTGTGATGGATGTATCCCCTATCCAAAGCGACATCTTTTTTTATCTCCGGATGTTCAACTACATCTTCACCACGCCTCCTTCTAGTGAATTTATTATTTGTACTGTGTGTTGACTACCCCCTTTTTTTTTTAATGGCGGGAAAAAATGTTCCTAACCCCGTCGTTCGGGGCAACGAACAGGGTAGTGTGGGGCCCTCACCCACTAAAGAAACCCGCCGTGTGCCGTCTCTCCGCCTTTATTAGCGGGCCACTGGAACCATGTTACATTCCTTCGGTGGTAGGGTAGACTACCCTCCATAATTGCTTTTCGTTGGTCGAAATCGCTAATCTATATAATTACCAGTTGAATTTCGCATCATTTTTGTATTTTATCGTACGCATACCTAGAATAGCAAGAAATCTATCATTATCTTTCTATGAGTAAAGTCTGCGTGGTATGGTTTCTTCTTCATCCCTATCAGCTATTACTTCAACCTCAGATTATCTGAGACTTCAACATTAAAATTCTTCCTGCACATATCGTCATAACATGTCTTTGCCAAGCTGGACGATTTCTATTCCAAACATCATACAGCTATGTATCTATAGATCTATACATATAAAATAAATATGGGATGAAAGTATCATACCATGTATGCCACATGTTACAAAAAAAATATATAAACTACAGTTATGACGACATCTGTTCCCTCTCCATCAATCCACTAATCATACGGGTACATTGTGTAAAGCCATTAAATTACGAACGAATTCCTATAAAATAAATCGTCTCTATTATTAGGGAACTTGAGCTTATTCAATGGATGGCAGCTGCGCCGTTTCAGTGCGAGTGCACGTCGTACCAACGACAGCCGGCAGATGGTTGTGAAAGCTGTTCTGGCGCAGGTAAGGGATTCTGAGAACGCCGAATATAATCGCACTACGAAGAATTCACTCTCTATGGCGCGTTCGAATGCGAATCGAACACCTGCGACGTTATGCTTTTATCTCGTAACGTTTTATAACGAAACGATTAATATTGTTTTAAATTGCTAATTGCTAAAACCTCTTTTGTTTGTTATCATTCGTTCTTTTTTACGAGCGCTTCTTAGAGATATTTAATTTGACCGGTGTCGTTTGATGATTTTTCATTACAATACCTAATGAAACCTTAATTGAACAACCGGATTGATGTTAAGTTCTGCAAAAAGATATTATACCTACTTTATATTTATTTTTACAATATTTTTAAATCTTAGTAATATTAAAAAATGCACAAGTTTATAAACAAGTTTGAATGTTTGTCTGCCAATCACGACTTAACAACTGAATGGGCTTTGATGTAATTAATTAAATTAATTAGGTAGAGACGAGACACTGTATTAAATATAAGATACTTAGTAGTTACCATAGGTCAGCTATTTTTGGTACAAAGAACTAATGACTAAACGGATTTGAATGATAAATTTTGATGTTTTACCGATAAACCGTGTGGGATACACGTCAATGACTAATTGATTTGAATTTTAAAGGTCATGAAGACGAAGTTAAATGGTTTAATAAAACCACAGAGCATCATGCGGTGAATGAAAAAAACTTAGATAAAAACCTATATTTATCTAATGAAAAAAGCAATTTTAAGTCTGTAAAACATGACACTCGAACATGAATCACTTTATTTTGGATGATATTTGAAACATTACCTATAATAATCAGCAGACGCATGAGCGACGCTAGACTGTGTTGATGACTTATTTATTATTCTATCTAATCACTAGCTTTTACATGCAGGCATATTCTAATTATTTTTAATAAGTACCTACTCTATTGATTCACACGGCACACGTCAGTGGGTACTTAAAGCAGTAGATATGACGTCTTCAAATTGTCGAAAAATTGTCTAATAATCTTCATACTTCAGTTTTATCTTCTATATCTATACTATTATAAAACTGTAACAGAGCTGTGTCTGTAAATTTAAGATATTTGAGAAAAAATGACTGAATTAGGCTATATGTATAGGCATATCTAAAAATAAAACGATATTTTTTAGATTTTATGTCTGTTTATCTGTTTGTTTGTTCGCGCATGACGCAAAAACTACTGAACGGATTTTGATGCAACTTTTTTGTTTGATAGCTCTTGATTAGGCTAAACAATTGGTATACATTTTACCCCGCTACTATATCGGGAACCTGAGATATTGCCTAAACTGCCGCGGCTCCGCCGCAGCCAAAAGCTGGTTTTACATAAAACCTTACCTAATGGAGATATCATTTGAAAGTATTTTTATGTTTATTCAACATAAGAACACTTTCAAATGATCTCTCCAGACCGTTATTTCCATTAGGGCAGGCACAGGCAGTGTCTAGAAACGTTAGACATGTAGATAAGTAGATGTTGTAGTAATTAGAGTGCGCAAGTATAAGCGGAAACACAAGCGTGCTTTCTGATAGTATTAAGCTTTCTAAGTCTTTCTATAGCCTTCACTCTCATAGTCTAAAGGGAGGGCATTCCGACATGACCGGAGAAATATTAGTAATGGTTTTTCTTTTCGTCCTGCACCATCTTAGGTGCAGGACGAAAGGGTTTACTGCATTCCGAAGAAGGGGGGTATCATTAGTAAAAGGTCAACTAAGGTGAAGCCATTCAAACAATTTCCATTTCAAAACCGAACAGATTGGAAGCCGATTTCAACAAAGCTTAGTATACTTAAGGCTGCTAAGATGGGATGATGATGAGTTTCTATAAATATAATTATATTACTAGATTCTGCACGGACTTCGTGCATATGGATTTCGAGTTTTAAATCCTTACTTAAATTATAATCATCATCATCATCATCTCCATAGCCTTATTCCAAAATTTTGTTGGGGTTAGCTGCCTATCTGTTTGGTTTTAACACGGACGAATTCACGAATCTAATAGAAAATACTCTACTTCACGTTACCCTGTGGCACCTTGTTCATCTTTATGTGAAGGTAGATCCCACAGGAACCATATTTTTTTTGGATTTAAAGTAGCCTATATCCTCTTCTGGATTCCAGACTACATTATATGTGACGCTCAGCTGTTATTGCGTGAAATCGTAACAAATAAATAAATGACTTTGATATTAGTAAGAAAGTAAATAAATGGCGATCATAGTCCGGAGCGTGCTCGTCGCAATCCCTGCCAGCCTGTAATCCACAGGCTGCAATCCGGCTCGAATGCGTACCGCAGTGCTGGTTAGGGCGTGCCAAAGAGGCGACGCATACCGACCCGCCCCCGTTGGTACGAACAACGGCAGATGCGGCGATGGGGGCCGCCACGCCCGCCACCCATCACGCCTTGCCTAGGTTGGCGAGTCGATGAGAGCAGAGTGTCGAGTAGGCACGTGGAATGTAAGAGGTGGTGTGGAAGATAAGTTAGACGAGCTGGTAACCGTCATGTCGGACAGACAGCTTGATGTGCTCTGTGTAACAGACACCAAACGAAAGGGTAGCGACGCCTGTGATCTTCCTGGTGGCGGGTTAGCTCTGTGGTCTGGTGTACCGCAGAGCGATCGGGCCAGCATGGGAGTGGGGGTGTTGCTGTCCGCTCGCTTGGCCTCAGGTGTGAATACGGAATGTTTGATCCCAGACTTCTATGGGTCCGAATAAAACTAGGTGTCACCAGGGTCTTCATGGTCGCAGCTTATGCTCCCGTAGGCTCTTCGGTGGCATCGGATCTAGAGAAGTTCTGGGATAATGTTAGGGAAGTTCTGGATTTGGCAGAAGCTAGTGAACGCGTGATCGTATGCGGAGACTAGAATGGATGGGTTGGGACCAAGCGTCCAGACTTCGAGGACGTGCTTGGTCCATTTGGTGATAAGAGAGTGAATGATGCAGGTAGGCTCATTGCAGATGTATGTATGGAGAGAAGCCTTATTGTGTCAAACACATTTTTTCAATATAAGGACATCCATATGTATACATGGAGAAGGAATGAACAGAGAAGTATGATAGATTTAATTCTGGTAGACAGTCGCCTCCGAAGTAAAATTCTGGATACAAGAGCCTACAGGGATTGCGAGATTTATTGGTCTGTTCAGAATGTGGAGACACTGGCGAGAGCGTGTCCACTTCGGAGGGCTTGAAAGAATAAAGATAGAAAAGTTGCAAGAAGAGAGTATAAGAGCAAAGTATGTAGAGGGTGTCCGTGAACGGCTGACAATGGCAAGTCAGTCGAGATCTGACATAGAAGAATGCTGGAGAGTATTGAAAGATAGTATGGTAGATACAGTTAAAGAAGTATGTGGATGCTCAAAGAAGCATAGGAAAGTGATGGTGATGCATGGTGGGATACGGAAGTAGCAGCTTCCGTAGACCAAAAGAAGAAAGCGTGGCTGGACTATGTATCTTCTTTGAATCTGAGTGCAAGTATGAAAGAACAGAAGAAATAAATATACCGGAAACGTAAGAATGACACCAAAGCCTTAGTGAAAGAGAAGCGTGATAGAGCAAATATGATTGCAGAAGAAAGGCTGACCAAAAACTTCGAGAGCAACACCAAATTTTTCTGGAGGGAGGTGAAGAAATCTCGGAGTGGTTGGTCAGATTTCAGAATGAATAAAATAAGGTCTAAAGGTGGAGACATTCTTACGCAAACACAAGTTGTGTTAAGCCGATGGAGTTAATATTTTGGAGATATGTATGCGGATGTTCAGGGTGATGCTGGTGCCACATGTGATCGAATGGATCAGTATTCGGTACCGGCATCCTCTGATGACATTAGTATGGATGAAGTTGAATGGGCGATTAGAAGTTTGAAAAATGGTAAGGCAGCGGGTATTGATATGGTGTCTGCTGAGATGGTCAAGCTTGGAGGCTCATGTGTCTGGGAATCCTTCCTGATGCTTCTCAATTTATGTTAGAGCTTAGGAATGGTTCCCAAGGTCTGGAGAAGCGCAGTCATCGTGCCCTTGTTTAAAAACAAGGGTTCACGTTATGACTGTGCAAACTACAGAGCCATAAGCTTGACCAGTTTGGCAGCCAAAGTGTATGGTAAGATTGTTGAAAGGAGAATGAGGATGGTGTCTGATGAATTTTTGTGTGAGGCACAAGGAGGTTTCAGGTGTGGAAGAGGATGCATGGATCAAGTGTTTTCTCTGCGCATACATGGTGGAGAAGCATCTGGCTGTCGGCCAGAGGGTTTTCTGCAGTTTTGTGGATTTGGAGAAAGTATTTGAGACTGTTGTACGAAAGGAACTTTGGGACATTTTGCCGGAGTATGGTATTAGCGGTAGACTGCTACAAGCGGTGCAGTCCAACTACATGGACTGCAGAGCTTGTGTGCGGCCGGATGATGTCACCCTGGTTTGACGTCAATATCGGCGTTAAACAGGGCTGCGTTCTATCAGCCAGACTGTTTATCATATATCTGGATAAATGTCTACAAAGGTTGAATGAAATGAATGTGGGAGTTCAGATGGGTGACTCAGTGGTTAACTCGGTGCTATATGCAGACGATGCGGTCCTATTAGCGCAGTCTGCGACTGACCTGCAAACCCTAGTCAACGTAATGGCAGAAGATTATAAGAAATGGGGCCTACGTGTGAATGTGAGCAAAACCAAAGTAATGGTTTTTGAAAGAGAAGAAGCCAGAACAGATGTTAGAGTAGCAATAGGAAATGATGTGCTAGAACAAGTGGATGAATTTGTATATCTTGGATGTGGATTCAGTCGGGATGGAAGGTACACCACTGATGTAGAAAGAAGAGTGAATGCGGGAAATAGAGTGAACGGAGCATTGGGACATCTCGGCAGCCACCACCTCAGCCAGAAGGCACGTGTCGCAATACACAACGCAGTGCTTGTCCCAACGTTATAATATGGAAGCGAGAGTTGGGTATGTAAAAAGGAGCATGAGAGCAAAATCAATGCGGTCGAAATGCGATCTCTGCGGAGAATCTGTGGAGTGAGGCTGACTGACCGCATTCGTAACAATGACGTAAGAGAGCGAGTAGGTATGAAAGAGAGTATTGGTGTAAAGATGCGAAAGGGAATGCTCCGATGGTTCGGCCATGTGGAAAGAATGCCGGACGAGTGACTGGCTAAGAAGATATACAATGCGAAAATGGAAGGATGTAGGTACAGGGGGAGACCGAGACTTACCCACCTAGACCAAATTGGTTATGTATTGAAGGAAGGTGGAGTCACGAGTCTCCGAAACCGGCGAGCGTGTATGAAGAGAGTTATGAATGTTGAGGAAGCGAGAGATGTATGCAAGAATAGAGCCTCTTGGCACTCTGTTCTCTCTGCCTACCCCGCAAGGGAAATAGCGTGATGATAAGTAAGTAAGTAAGTAAATAAATGGTGTAAAATTTACAAAAGCTTTAGGTCTTAGATAATAGGTTCTTTATCTAAGCTTTAGGTACAGGACGTTGGATGGTCTGTACTCCGTGGATACAGTACCTGCGTGAACATACATAATATCTTGACATACAAATCTTCTAATACCTACTACCCAAGAGAATATAACCACTACCTACGTTTACCTACTACGGGTACTTACTTAGATAAAAAACCTATTATAATTGAATTCACAGAGCTGTTATCAGTGTGATACATTTGTAGAAATATTATCTTGATTCTAATTCTCGATAAACGTCACTACAATGGTTATCATGCGTACCTATTTCTAAGTCGATTATTATATTTCAATCAAAATTTATGGTTTTCGTAAGAATATGTAGAAATGAAATGAAATAATAAATTAAACAATGCCGGATATTACCTATGTAACTTATAATGTCATATACCTTTGTAATACATTTTTTACTGGTAGATATTTATGGCAAGATTTCAACGGGTCACCATGAAAAAAAATACTTTAAAATTTTTATATAGTATGTATTGCTAGCACACAATTGAAAGACTTAAAATGTATATTTGAATGCAAATCTTAAGTGCCATTTAAGTAACATTAGCATTGTTCGTTCTAAGAGTGGGCTGCTAATGCTTTACGTATTATTCTCATATTCAATAATAATATATGCATTATTAGAAGCAAAGTACGCGTAACTTGGTTTTGTACATTATAATTTTAAATAATTTTCACATTCTAATACTGTTTCTGAGAAAGTTAATTTTATGTTGAAGATTGTTCGACTTTCACTACATTCCTAAACGGAATTGCAAACTAATAATTTGGAAATTCTATAATTATACCATAAACATATACGTCCATGAATTATACAGTACTTACTTCCATCCATCCATTGATTTCCTTCCATCTTCCATTTGAAATTCTATAATTATATAGTACTTACTTACGAGTTTATTTTAATGAAATTAGGACTTTTTGTATTCGGCAAAAATAACTCTTCTCTTGTAGTGACATCGTATAATGTTTCGTTCCTAAGTCTAAACCTTACCTATACTTTTAATCTATACTTGAGTGTACTATTACAATCACAGTTTTATATGGATTCTAAATTGTGGTACAATGATCTACGTTGTACCACTACGGACTATCTAGTAAACGACTAGATAAGTAAGTAAGTAGTAATAATAACGTCGATGAATGAATTCTTGGAAGGCAGTGAACGTTCGAGTTTCGTATCATTGTGTTGCCGTGTCCACCAATCCCCACTGTAGCTGTTTCGCCAGAGCCGCAGAACGCCCGTAGTTAGCGAGCGAGCGAGTCAAGCGAGAGCGTTATTTTTTATTTTATATTATATTTTTTAATCGGTCGCGTCGCATGTCAGTCCGTCGTTTACGACTTTACGCGCGTGTGATTCGTTGCGTTGCGTTCAGTATTCACTCACGTGTCTAGTGAAACTTATAATGCTGTAAGAGTATTTTAGTGTTGTTACTAAATATATTATTTTAGTTTAAAGTTCTTTACATCACTATCACATCAATTACAACTGACACTTGAAAAGTGATTATTCTTATTCTTATTCGTATGTAAACAAAGAGTCAATATTGTGCTGTGACTTGAAGAACTGAAATAAAATTGTGAAAAACATGATCACATTCTGGATTTTGTAGTGTGTATTTTAAGTGGATCTAGGCCTCGGAGCTTCCAACTACGTGGCTCAATTGGCAAGCTACCGTTCAGTCAACAAATGTGCTTAATTGAAAGGCGAGAAACAACAATTTGTTTTAATATGACTTTAACAGCGAGGTTATCTTTGCAAAGTAAGTTTTATATGGAAATAAAAGCTGCTAATATTGCCTTACATGTATCATGTATGTTTTAATATCTACTAATAATATTTTAGTATGCTTAAAATATCGAGTAAAGTTCATCAAAGTAAGGTTATAAAATTACCAACCTGAATTCATAGCCAATTTAAAGCAATATCAAAGCCTTGGCATGTAAATTTGCAAAAAGTTTGATTAAAGATATTGGGAGATAGAATCAGCCTATATCATGATCAGAGTCTAGGTTTAAATATTTGCGTAAAATTCATCAGAATTAGTATTTTTAACGTTAGAGACAGTAGAATTTTATTTATGTAGTATATTTATGCAGTAGTGTCTGATGTATTTTCAGTTCTAAATTCAGACTGTTTCATAAGGTATCCATCACTTAGCTGCATGACCACAGTACAACCTTAAAAACTAACACTAACTTTGAAATTAGTTGCCAATTTTTGTTAAAATAACCTATAATGGTGAATAGCATCACAATTTTATCATATAATTCTTACACTTACTTCCAAAGGCAAGTGTATGAGACACATGTGTGAATTATTGAACAATTTCAATGAGACTATTGTTTGAGACAAAGGCTCAATGATGTTTACAAATAATTTTGATTAATGTTTAATTTAATAACTTACTACATAAACAATTTCAATAATGTTATTTACTATTCTGTATTAGAGAATTGAGATTTGTATTTTACTAATATGTAAAGTGCAAAAAATTTCATATTCACATATACTATACTCTATAGTCTTCATATCAGTACTTGAAGCATAAAAATAGTTTGTAATATGAAGAGCAAATATGTGTCTACTGATATGTAGATAACAGTTGTGAAAGATTCTTGGAAAAATACTGAGTGTTCATAATTTTAAACAACATCGCATTCTATTTATTGTTCAATGTTTCTTTGCATATTCGAGAAAAATTAAACACCAATCTATATTCTTATCATAATTAAATGGTTAACCATTTATTTGAAATAAACTATTCAGTGTTGCTATAATGACATCATCGTCATTTTTATTTACATACTGTGTGATAATTGGCTACTATTATTAACTTAGTTCTTCAAAGTAGGTATGAATTCCATATTAAAAATTAATAACCTTCTTATGAGATTAACAATTTTTGCCAGTATAGAAAAATTATATGGTTGTCTGTAAAGTCAGTTTATGGACAATAATTTTACGTGATAAAGTCATATATGTTTTCTGAGAGTTTTACAAACAATGCATTGGTCTCCATATATTTTTCGGAACCTGACACTTTTTCGTGCTGTAGTTGTTGTTGTTCATTGAATTATAAGACATTTTCACGTAAAAAATCTCATATGTATCTTTGTTTGAATTGAAGACCTCTGTGTCCACCAGTCTCTTTTTGAATCAATACACATATTGTTGCTTAAACTTCATTAAAATCAATTACAACTATAATAGAAATCTGCTAATCTATATTAGACTAGTATTAAGTAGGTTACCAGACTTAAAAATTGACTTTATAGTCCATCAGTTTAGAAGATACCGGTCTATGAATTATATGTATTATGTAATTGCACAATCTTTCTGATATCAATTATATTTATCAAACCTGCATAATTGTTAGATTATTATCTTTGTTCATTCACCTTTTCATCATACTATGATAGTAGTACTTATATGGACTTTTTGGGTCACATAACATTTCTGATTATAACTAAACTTTAAAACAAAACATAGTATCACGCCTGTATCTCCGAAGGGGTTGGCAGAGGTGTATTACACACCCATGGTTCACCAGCTAAAGTCTCACGTAATAGGGGGCGACCTATTTTGCCGTCTACCGGGCAAATTTCAAAACTCCAGGCTGCTACTGAGAATCTTTTCTTTTACGAAAAAGCTCATAACACTGCCTGACCTAGGGATCGAAGCCGAGACCTCATGATCAGCAGTCGCTCACACTACCGCTGCACAACAGAGGCAGTTAAACAATTTCCATTTTAATTATGATAAATGTTTAAACAGTGTTTTTTTTCTTTTCAGACGCATGTGTGGAAGTGGGGGTGCCACTAAGCAGCTGGTCATCGGGAGTAGCATGTTGTCCCAACTGCAGGCACGAGTTGAGGGTATCACTGGCTCCGAGTGCAGGAAAATGCATCAGCCCACACACTCCCCCACCGTTCATGATCCAGCCTAGCTGTTTCCCACCGAGCCCTCTATATGCCACTCCATCAGCACCCTTAATACATTCACCATACAATGAAGAGCTAAGAAGGCTAGAAGACACATTGAGAGCATTAAGGCTATCCGGCTGGTACTACGGCAGCTTAGATTGGCTGGTGTGTAATTTTGTATATTAACGCCATCTATTATTAAGATTAAGTAACTGTCTTTGTTTAAGATAAAATACATCCTCATTTTATTATATTGCCAAGTGAAAACGAATATACCATTAATTTCGTAATCATTCTTTGTATAAGTAACTATCAATTTGACTTCTTTGCTCGGCGTAAATAGAATTAAAAAGAAATTAACCCATGGGCTAAGAAATAATATGCCACACCTTTTTTTTTTGTTAAGGCGGGAAAAATATACCTAACCGCACACCCCGTCGTTCGGGGCAACGAACAGGGTAGTGTGGAGCCTTCACCCACTAAAGAAACCCGCGTGTGCCGTCTCTCCGCCTTTATTGGCGGGCCACTGGAACTATGTTACATTCCTTCGGTGGTAATATGCGACACCTAATAATTTGCAGTTCACCTCAATGTATCTGTTATTATATTAACAATTGTGAATATTATTTATAGGGTGCAAGGACACTGCTGAAGGACGCCAGTGTTGGAGCATTCGTAATCCGGGATTCGGGAGATAGGAACTTCATCTTCTCATTGTCAGTACAGACAGAAAGAGGCCCCACGTCTGTGCGACTCCATTATGAACAGGGTTTCTTTAGGTAACTATTATTTTGTTGTATTTATAGTATATTTATGTTTATATGAAGCATCCACAAGCCAATACCATCTTTGTGTATATGTATATCCTGTAAAGTAAGCCTCTGATGTTACTAGCGTCTATAGGTTATGGTAACTGCTTACCATCAGGTTGGCCGGAGCTTGTTTGTCACCCATATAATAAATAATGAGGAATTTGGTAATAGGTCCTTGATCTCGTGCATAATAGCTGGTAGAAGAAGCTACGCCCTCACATCACCCACCTAGTTGAGTCATCATGCAAATTATCTTATCTACACTATGTAAAACCTACACACAAGGTTATAAGTAGTGCTTCATAGTTTGGCGTTAATCTTCCCTAAGTGTAATGTCATGTTTAATTATACTACTACGGGCTAAGGACATAAGTGTCACCGCGACTAAAGGAAGTACCAAGTGGTACTCATTTATTACGAGACCCGAGCGCGTCGGTGCCACTGTCTTCCGTATACAGAACGTGAAACTCCTCGGTGTATTTTGGTTGTAGGACAACTCGTTCATTTCCCGTCTTGAAATTGTGAGCAACAGCTTGACAGTATTCGTAGTATTGCTGAGTTTATTAGCGGCGATTACCACTTGCACTCAGGTGGTCAAGCTCATCTGTGACCAAGCAGTAATAATAATAGGCAATGTCTTACCTCAGTGTGGGCCAAACTGTAAATATACTGTAAATTTGACAAATAGAATCACACTTATTGCCGTGTATAACAATTAAAGTGATTTTTATTATCCGTATCCTTACTAATATTATAAATGCGAAAGTGAGGTTATTACACTTTCACGCCATAAATACTGAACCAATCATCGTGAAACATGAAATTTTGCATACATTTGTAGAAAAGGACATAGGCTACATTTCTTCCCAGAAAAATGCATGGTTCCCGTAGGATATCTCTTTTTACATAAAGATAATGAAAGTGCTGTAGAATAACGTATTTATTAGTCTGAAATCCACGCGTGCGAAGTCGCGGGCAGAATCTTGTTTTATTTATGCTTAGACGAGCCACGGCCCTCCTGATGGTAAATGGTAACCGTCGCTCATGGCCTCAAATATACAGAAAGTACTGTCAAGCCGCTGCTCACCATTTCATTTCACATATTATTATATGAAATGAACGAATTAACGGCTATCTCCTGTTACAACCAAAACACACCGATGTGCTTCTTGGCTGGTCACACAGGAGATGGTGGTACCAACCCAATTGGGCCCAATAGCAATTGAGTACTCCCACTTGGTACCCAGCCCTACCACCAGTAAAAACTCTTATGAATCATTAAATGTGTGTACTTTTTTTTTAATTTCCTCTTCGTTTCAACGAAACGTTAAGTAGGTAGGTATGTAACATTAGTTATTTTCATAAATTTTATTGTTTCCCTATTCACATTAAAGTTCATGCAAAACACTGATTCAATCGTGTTTGGGATTTTAATAACACGTCACATCGAATGCGGTGACGTTCTGTGGTTTTCGTGGACTAATTACAAAAATATCTTGAGTCAATTGTATACATGGATGTATTCTTATACTACAACACTGTTACGTAAATACATTTCTATTGTTGTTACGTCATAGTTTCACGGTAAACTGCTTGCGAAATTGCTACTGGTCACCTGACTCAATACCCGCTGTTTTCCTCGGATTCTATAATGAAGTCCCTCATCGTTCACTCCAGTAGTAGGCATGTGGTTTCTATTGGAATCGGTTTTGAATGTCGTGTCTGGAATATTAATGTATAGTTTGTTTCCTGGTCTTATTTTAAATAAAAATCAATGGTATTTTTTTTGTTAGAATAGTTATTTTATGTACCTATATTTAACTGCCTCAGTGGTGTAGCGGTAGTGTATGCGACTGCTAATCATGAGGTCTCGGGTTCGATCCCCGGGTCGGGCAATGTTATTGAGCTTTTTCCTAAAAAGAAAAATTCTCAGTAGCAGCCCGGAGTTAGGAAATGTGCCCGGTAGACGTCAATAGGCTCGCCCCCTATTACGTGGGACTTAAACATAGCTGGCGAGTCGTGGGTGTGTAATACACCTCTGCCCCCTTACCTACCTTTCGGGGAATACAGGCGTGATGCTATGTTTTATATCTACATTCTTATGATACTCGACAAATGGAGTAATTTGAATCATTCTTCAACCGTTCTTAGAGTTTTGTAAATAACCGTTTAATAAATACGTTCGCATATAAGGCCATAAGACCTCCTGGTGTTGTGGGTATCACTCGTGTTACAAAATGTGACTCCGCGGATAGTTGGTTCTAATAAAACGTACGTTTGCAGCATATGACTGCACACAGATGGCGGAGTGGTTTAGATACTGGCCTCCCGCCCCATTGGTTATGGGTTCAACTCCCACACAGGACAACTCTTTGTATGATCCACAAATGTTAGTTCTAGTCTGGGTATACTTTGTGTCCGTGAAATTGTATGTTTGTAAAGTCCCTGTGGGGTGACGCCCAACCACCCCGAGGGATAGTCTCGCGGGGTAGGTGGTGAGAACAGAGTGCCGAAAGACTATTCTTGCATACATCTCTTGCTTCTTCAATATTCATAATTCTCTTCATACACGTTCGCCAGTTTCGCAGACTTCTGACTCCACTTTCCTTCAATACATGACCGATCTGGTCTAGGTAGGTTAGTCTCTGTATTCCCCTGTACCTACATCCTTGCACTTTCGCATTGTATATAATTTTAATCAAATGCTCGTCCGTCATTCTTTCCACATGTCCGAAATATCGAATATTCCCTTTCGCATCTTTACGTCAATTCTCTTTCAGACCTACTCGTTTTCTTACGTCATCGTTACGAATGTCTGTATGTCAGCCTAACCCCACAGATTTCATATAAACTATTTATTATTTAGTCGATCTCTGCGGAGAATCTGTGTAGTGAGACTGACTGACCGCATTCGTAACAACGACGTAAGAGAGCGAGTATGTATGAAAGAGAGTATTGGTGTAAAGATGCGAAAGGGAACGCTCCGATGGTACGGACATGTGGAAAGAATGCCGGACGAGCGACTGGTTAAGAAGATATACAATGCGAAAGTGGATGGATGTAAATACAGGGGGAGACCGAGACTCACCTACCTAGACCAAATCGATCATGTATTGAAGGAAGGTGGAGTCAGGAGTCTCCGAAACCGGCGAGCGTGTATGAAGAGAGTTATGAATGTTGAGGAAGCGAGAGATGTATGCAAGAATAGAGCCTCTTGGCACTCTGTTCTCTCTGCCTACCACGCAAGGGAAATGGCGTGATGATAAGTTAGTTAGTTATTATTTAGTTCTTAATAACTTTGTATAATTCATCTTTTTTTCAATCTCATACGAGCGAATACAGACTACAACTCAGTATACATATATAAGTTACTTTATGGTACCTACTATATGGATACCTGACACAACACTAATTCCAGCACAAACCTCGTGATTAGAAATAATAAACTATATTACTATTTACGTTATATCTAAATTATGTTGTTTTGTTACAGGTTAGATTGTGATCGACCTTTGGCAAGGTACATGCCCCGATTCAGAGGCGTTGTGGAGTTAATTCTCCATTACACACGTGTGGGAGAGCGGGCAGCTGCGGGCACCGTGTGGGTAGATCGCGAAGGTTGTCAACACTCCCCCGTTCTCCTCAAAACTCCTTTACGGAAAAGCCCTCCATCACTCCTTCATTCAGCCCGCCTCGCCATTCACCGGGCACTTGATTCGAACCCCTTAACTCCTAAATTATGGTGTGCTCCCAAACACAGGCTTCTACCTCTCCCTTCTTCTTTAATAGATTATCTTGGCGAGTACCCCTACTCAATCTAACTCATAACTAATTGAACTAAATAATTATCTGTATAACGGTTATTTACTTAGTCCAATATGAGCAATGCATAGTGAAGATACTAGGTATATAGAAATTGTGAATGTATGCTCCAATTGTTTGATCAAGTTTCTTAAGACGGAATTCGTGTTTGCGTTATCATAATATTTAATCTTATTGGTACAAATGTGGAACTAGTACTGGATGCTAGAAAAGGCCGGATCCTAAAATTACTAACAAAATAATTTATGAATAGTTAAATTAAACTTATTATTTAAGTGTTACAATATGGGACTCAACTATGGTATTTAGTGAAAACTTTAACGCAGATTATTTTAAATAAGCCAATTCTGTGTCTGTATATAAAGAATATTAATAAAATAACACAAGACTGAATCGGTAATTTTTGTTTAACACACCCGTATACTTTTCTGTTTAATGTACGTAATATTATGGTTTTAACTTCAATTCAAGCTCTTTCGAAGCCTTTTTCGTATTCCTATTTTAGAGTTTTTATAATGACACTAACAGCGTAATTGAAATCGAGATATACAGTTTTACCGCACCTGTTAAACCCACTGATATATTATTATTATGTTTAAACAAATCGTTCACTAATGCCTAATCTTGTCCATGGTCATCACATTATAATAGTTATATTTTATTTATTTATTTCTTGTAAGACTTAGGAATGTTGCAACTTACATTATATTTAGTTATTTGTTCCTATACATAGGCTTGTTTAACGCGCCTTCGCGGTACTTCACTTGACATATAAATAATAATTCTAATAAAGTGCCATTAAAAACTTACACAAGCATTGTAAATTTATTTGCTGTATCAATAAAAGATTTATTGAGGCTGAAGTATGTACATATTTTTTGTTTGTTTACTATTTATTTCTTTAGAATAAGTAATAGGAATATGAATACATAGCCAAGACTAGTAATCCATTTAATGGTTCTGTGTTATGTTGGCTGTACACACTCATTAGTACCACCTTCTTACTTATAACCAACCATGAAGCACTACTGTGTTTCTTAGTGGTTGGCTTCATAGTACTCTTAGTTCAATCCATAAGCAGCGGTTGCCTTACCATAAGGTGGGCAATGACGTCATAATCGCTCTCAACCTGAGATGGGATGTCTCGGCTCGTGTGTACAGCCAGCAAAACATATATATTAGAATATCTATTTGTTTCAACTTCGGTGTGTAATGGTTTATTAATAACAAGCTTTAGTTACGTGAATATTAATTATAAATAATTAATGTTCACTTAATTAAGGCACGTGTAGTTTACGGTGTATGGTTCGGCTAGTGAGGTTCATATAGAATATATCATTTTAATGTACCTTAAATAATCTCAATTAGTATAATATAGGCTTCATAATCAATATATAACTATGTTTTAGTAGAGAAAATAATATGTTAATTATAATGCTGAACTAATGAGCCGCAAAATTAAATTAATATATAGTTGTCAGTAGTATTTTGTGTTGTAACTATGGTTTATTTGGAATGGCATTATTTTTGTACCTTTTGTAAGGGAAAGCACCAATTAAATAAGTGTGACATAATATATAATACTTGTGTTTAAACGTTTGTAGGCTAATGTACTGAAAGAACTGGAAATAATTTATACATAAAAAAAAAAACAAAATATACATTCTGCCTATAACATATCAGGTTGTATTTTATTTAAAGTTAACCTTTCCATTTAGTATATTCAGACCTTCGACCACAAGAAAATTAATTGAATTAACCATTTAGCTTGCTAGTAAAATTCAAAACAATCGTAATAGGATAATGAGATAATCTCATCGAATTGTTAATTTGCCATCGGCCCTCGATATGTCCACAAAGTTTGAACGAAACCTGATCGTTGAAAATGAGTAAATCGAAGTCAAAGAAGCGCTTACAAACAAACATACAATTGAACCATTGTGCTATAACTTAGAACAAAAGGTATCAATTATAATCCGACCAATTTTGATCGATTATATAGTACTTTATAAACCTATTATACTCAAACGATTAATAATAGTGCCGTAACTAATCAATAGATGTAGTTGGTGGATTTTAAATCGCGCTATCATTATACACGGTTTATAAGATACAGGTACATTATTTTTTTGAGGTGAAACTAGCGACATCCAACGAGCGGAGACTCGAGTGCATAGATAAATAACTATACTTGGAATAGATACGCCACTTTGGATTCAGTTTTGGAGATTTTGTTCCGTGGTCACTAGACGGCGCTATGTACAATGTCTGAAGCGCGGTGATACCGTCGCCGCTAGATGACGCTTTGAAAATGTTTGAAAAATCACGTCATCAAATAGTATGAATTTTAATTGCAAAATTAAACTTACTACATTGGATGAATGCATGTAAATGCATTGCCGATAGAGGGCGTTGGTAGTTAAGACAAATGTGATGAGGAAATTCGGTATTTCTAGAAATGGTACGATAGCTCAATGGATTAGAGCACTTCCCCGGAAAGGAAGGGACGCAGGTTCGTTTCCCGCTCGTACTAAAATACTCTTTTTCCTTATTCACAAATTGTAATTTGTACTTTAAGAGTAGCTGAGCATGTTAAGTGCTAAAATATAGATCAAAAAGATTGTTCAAAATGCTCAGAGCATAGGCGGGAATATTTATTTGGCTCCCAGTTTTCTCTTCTTATGGACTTGATCCACGCTTTTCTAACTTCAGGATATTTTGGAAACCTATAAAAGAGAACAAACTTTATAAAACCATAAAAAAGCAAATGTTCAGTTCAGTCGGTTGAACTATCGATAAAGTGTAAATGACTATTGTCTACATCACTACAAAGGGCGCCTAAAACAATGGATATTATTTTAATAATTTTAACTAATAAACGTGTTTTATATCAATGTATAATAATGTAATCATATTGATAACATCTAAATCTTCCAATATCTATCGAATTTTTATTGGGTTTCGTAGTTATTTAAGGTGAAAATAGCTGATATAGACTTACGTGTGAAATTACAAATTTGGATTCTTTACACCTCCTTGCGTCATTCTGGATGAACAAAAGACAGCCACACACGATATATTTTCACTAGCGTACAAGATATTTAGCAACTTCAATTGGACTTTCTAGTATTTCACTTTTATGATGCATAACGTGACCATTTATCATTGGTGTCAGAGCGGGACACTTGCGGAATTAAGTAAAAAAATATATATATTAATACCTATTATTATGCGAAAGTAGAAGCATGCAAGGTACAATGGGCGACCGACACCAACCTTTTCTTTGTTTAAGCGGGAAAAATGTACCTAACCACACACCCTGTCGTTCGGGGACACGAAAAGGGGTAGTGTGGGGCCTTCACCTACTAAAGAAACCCGCCGTGTGCCGTCTCTCCGCCTGTGTTGACGGACCACTGGTACTGAGTGGATTACTTCAGTGGCCCGCCGGCGGATTACCCTTTCGGGTACCCTCTACTGAGCTACGCATCCGCACACGGAGCATCACACCTTCGCAGGAGGTCTTGCGGGTGGCGGACGTTCCCCGGTCCATCCACCCGCAGCCTCAGCTAGGGCGGCATGAGGCGCGAGTACTCGCGCCTGCGCCGCCCCAGTCGCTGGCGGCGATTTGGGTCAGCGGAAGAACCCTCCTCCCTGGCCCTCTCCGCCGCTTCCTTCTGCGAGATAACCTCCTCGCAGAAGGCAGCGACTACGGCCCAATTCCTGATGCTGCCGAGCATCGCTTTGACGACGCTCGGCAGCGAGAGGTCTCCCCCTATTGCCGCGACGAGTTCACGGCGCTGCTCAGCCCAAGCCGGGCACGACTCGAGCGTGTGCCGCGCCGTATCCTTGTCGCAGCCGCAATGGTGACAGCCCGGGGTCGCTTCCCTCCTTGCGACTATGTGCAGATATCTGCCATTCTTCCACCACAGGCTGGAGCGCCCCTACGGTCCAGAGACCGGCCTGGGGCGTCTCCAGCCGCACCCTCCAACTGGCCATGGCAGCTCGGCGGGCGTCGCCCTGCCACCTGGCCACTACACTGGGCAGGAGACGACCATCCCTTGCCCGCTCTTGCGACGCCCGCCAATACACCTCGGCGAGCACCTCCGCCTCCAAGTCCCACGGGGGGATTCCAGTCAATGCGCAGGCCGCCTCGGTCGACACCGTGCGGTATCCGCGTATAAGCCAGGACGCGACGACTCTTTGTGGTCTCCACAGAAGAGCCCTATTCGGCGCGTCCAGGGACACAGGTGCACCGTACAGCGCCATTGACTGGATCACCCCCGCGTAAAGCCATCGGCACGCATTGTTAGATTCGCCCATATTCGGCATGAGCCGTGCAAGGGCGGACGCTGCGCCAACGAGCCTCGGGAACAGCTGGCGGAAGTGCTCGCGAAAGCGCCACCGCCCGTCCAGCACTAGGCCCAGATACTTGATCTGGGCCTTCACCTCAATTTGGACCCCGTCCACCGTGATCGAGGCGCTAGCAGGTGGCTGTAGTCGAGGCCCGTGGAAAAGTAGGGCCTCCGCTTTATCCAGGGCCACCCCAGCCCCAGCGCCCTGATCCTCCTGACCAGACAGAGACTAACCTACCTAGAACAAATCGGTCATGTTTTAAAGGAAGGCGGAGTCAGAAGTCTCCGAAACCGGCGAGCGTGTTTTAAGAGAATTATAAATGTTAAGGAAACGAGAGATGTATGCAAAAATAGAGCCTTTTGGCACTCTGTTCTTTTTGCCTACCCAGCAATGGAACTGGCATGATGATAAGTAAGTATTGATAATAATATCGTCGTATACCATCAGAATGGTATACGACGCTATGGTGCAGTCTATCCTGAGCTTTTGTATTACTGCATGGGGAGGAGCCAGTAAATCCCATATTCGTCTTAGAAAGAGCACAGAGAATGATACTAAAGGTAAGTACATCCAAACCTCGATTATTCTCCACTGCCAAACTTTATAAAGAGACTCTTGCCTTGACCGTTAGACAACTATATATAATGTTAACCGTTCTTTACAAACACTCAACTTTATCTCCAAACAGAATAAAATGTGTCGCCAAATCTCGGAGAAAATTTGCAATATGTCAGCCAACACAAACAAATTCCGCTTTTGCACAAAGATTTTACACATGTACATACCGCGGGTCTCAATTGTACAATAAAATAAATAAATTGGTACCGATTGCAAATTGTTTGAAGAGAGAGTGTAAAACTAAACTGATAAAATTCTTACTCAATCTTAATTATTCCGAAACAGAAAACCTCTTAGAAACAATAAAGTAAACAAAATAATCCATAATATTAACATGTAAAGAAGTAGAAAAAAAAAACACTCATATACGTACACACTACACACATCCTACTTACACACACACGCTACGCACACCCCACTTACACACACGCACACACACACACACACTACACACACCCCACTTACCACGCACGCGCGTGCGCACACACTATGTTGGCAAAACTATACTGTCATTTCCATTCATGGGGGGCCTGGAGCTCTAAAATACAGGCCAAGGCTTAGTTTAGAATCCAGATCTCCCACAAATTACTAATGTAAAACGCCTGTCAACTTAGATACTATTTAATATTGTAATTTGTGGAGATAAATAAAACATTTTTATTATTATATTATTATTATAATGCAATGAATATACCTAGGTAGGTATACATAATAATTAATCGTTTTGTCTGTTTGCAAAAGCGGGAGAATTTTGCTCTGGCTAGGGACAACGGGACAGACAACCTGAAAACGGGACTGTCCCGCTCAAAGCGGGACGTATGGTCACGTTAATGATGCACCAAATCGCAATGTTTTGACCTACTAGTCGGTCAGCGTATGACACGAATTTCACATACAGTACGTCATTGCCAAAGCTATATAAGCTTTTAGGAGCAGCTCAATAGGAGTAAAAACTCCTATTGAGACTTCGAGCAATAGACAGAAATAACAATACGGTGTTTGACAAATGAATACAGAACGGCAACAGCGCTATGGCTCCGTCCAGTAGTATACTTAGTCTATGCTATTTAATGGTAAGCCAATGTACGGCAGTTGCACCCCCCTACGCGATACATGTAACCGTAGAGTCTAATTGCTGTAGTTTGTAAGCTACGTGCTGCTCGAGTGTATTACTTTACTTTTTGGGAGTCGAGTTACGCCATCTATATTTGGTATCAAAGATTTTATCACGCATCAAACACGGGCTTAGTAATATTATGAGTATAATTCAAGGCAGTTTAAATAATATATCTATACGTAGTTAAGTATGGTTATAAAGTTTACGTAACAGAGCACCAGATGTCGCTACTTGTTCAAATCTCTGAGTGAGGCCTCTATGTCCTAATATAAAAGTTAGTCTATGAAGTGAACCTAATTAATAAAAATCCGTTTAGGCTGATGGCACTGCCAAAGCCTATAATAAAAAAATTAAAAAAAAAAAAAAAAATTAATAAAAAAGCGTGTTTAAAAAGAGATAGTGAATATAATAAATACGCGAGAAAAAGAGAGCACCTGTGTTTATCTGTTGCTCTGTCTCTAACCGTTTGACAGCTGCTGACTACTAAACGGTATTTGTCGGAGCGTAGTTTTTAGTCTGAGGTCGGAGCGTATAGTTGAATAAAATAATATTTTTTTGTTCAGGTGGGAAAAAATGTACCTAACCGCACACCCCGTCGTTCGGGGCAATGAACAGTGTAGTATGGGCCCCTCACTCACTAAATAAACTACCCGCGTGCCATCTCTCCGAGGCCTGTATTTGCAGACCACTGGAACTACCTATGTGACATTACTTCAGGGGTAAAGACAACACCTTGAACTGAGGAATAATCCTTGTAATGCGGAGAACACTCAGACTCAGAACAACCATTTGGGGATCTTACAAAGGGTTATCCTGTGTGGGAATCGAACACAAGGGCGAGAGGCCGATATTTAAACCAATCCGCCATCTGTAATTATTCTATAATTTTCGTTTTGATTAAAAATTAATAAAAAAAAATCTGGAAAACGTTTGGCCCTAAAGGCCATGCCTGCAACTTCCTGCTAATTTGCTACTTAAGCGCTCAAAATTGCACTTACACCGTTTTTGAGCTTTTCGAGCTCAAAAATGACTTGTGCTCTTCGAGCTCAAAAGTATAATTTTCGTGTCATTTTGAGCTCCCCGAGCTCAAAGAGACAGCTGTTCTATGCTCTATCTGATAGAGATTTAATAAAACACTATTCGTTGAATCTTCAAATCGCAATAAATTTTGAATGATTGAACCGATTTTCTTGTAATTTATGGCATTCAACGCAGCTTTTAGAGCTCTTTGAAGAATCTTAAAGCTCGAACTGGTAAGACTGAAAATTTCATAGAAATTTTGAAAAATCATTTTTTTTAATTTTTTCGACAACGATATCTCACGAACTAATAAACCGATTTTAACAGGACTGGCGGCGATCGACGTGATTTTTTAATGTTAAGAGTTGATTAGTTTTTGGAATCGATCAGTAAAACCGTTTAAAAGTAATTCCAAAAAAAGATATATGAAAAAAAAAATAGTTTTTTTTGAGATTTCTCAAGATCTACTGGTTTGAATCGGTCCTAATTGTATTCAAAATCTAAGTTTGGTCAAGTCCTTTCGAATGACGCCAACCCCGATGAAATCGGTAAAACCACACACTCGCTCAATACATACAGACATCATACTCATAGCGGAAACATTCGGGGAAGCTTCCTAGGACGTCAAAATCTCAACATCCGTTGAAAACTCGATTTTCCAAAAACGGGGTAAAACCAATAACTTCCCAACTCTTGAAAAGCGGGAAGTTAAAAATCAATGACGTGTTGAGAGTTTCCAGATGATATAAAACGATTAGAAACCTTTCTAAAGAAAAAGTGAATCAGGAATAGTAATACCCTTATAAATAAAATTAATTTTAATTCATATACAGGAATTTTCAAGTTTTTCTGTGTATATACGGCAATCCAGATTGTCACATACGGCAGCTCAGATTTCTACGATAGCAACACATTTCTGTGTGACATCAAATCAATGACACATGCTGCCTGCGCACACATGTCATCTTTTCATTGCAGTTTTGATTGAAGTCACAGTCACACTAAAGGTGAACACACACTTATCCGAGCCGAACGCGTCGAACGAAACGAATTTAATAGATAACGTAAGCTCAGTATAACACATCGCGAATACTACATAGTGAACCCACCAACCAACATTCGAAAGAAAATAAATGAAATATTACGCTGTAGCACGAACTCACTTTTTCCGGCGGTACACAAAGAGAATGTAATACCTACGGCACACGACGCGAGTGGTCGTATCCAAAAATAAATTAACGTGTATTGGCGGTATGTACCATTATCATATTTTTTATTTAGTTATTTGAACATTTAGAGTGAGCAGTTAATCTCATGGTGAGAGTCAATAAATTTCATGGAAATGTGTTTTTTAAGTTTACTACCAACAATTTTTGTTCCAAATGGCGGCAGATAGCATTTAGTTACATATTAATTATTACAATTTAATGGTGTAATCACATTTAAATAATGGTATACAATAATTATCTACTATTGTGTGTACAATAAAGTCCCTTTAAATATAATATACTACAAGATTCATCATTTTCTTACAATTTACGACTCAAACGATCGGCCATCTTGTGAAAGTTATGTGGCGTTCGTGAACTAAGGGCAAGGTCCCATCTGAAAATTGTGACCATTGATATATAAATGTTAGAAATATATTTTTATATGGACTTTAATCGAAATCTTACTTTACTTCTAACCCATGTTGGATGGTCGCTCATAATTGTGTGGTTGGAGCTGTAAATATTAATTTCAATTTTGTTGAAATCTTTCTTCTTCCTAGTCGGTGTGGATATTTGCATCTCAATGAAACGGCTGAACAGATTTGAATGAAATTTCACACATAGATAGATTAAAGTATGGAGTAGCACATGGGCTACATTCAAATTGGCCATATCACCTGCACCAATTAATCACGCCAGAACGGCTGAACAGATTTGGATGAAATTTGGCATAGAGATAGATTATAATCTGGAAAAAATCACATGGGCTACTTAATATCTCGTAAAAATATGTTTACGGCTAATGTGGGATAGATCACCATAACTACTCTACCAGTCATCATAAAATTTATAGCACAGGGATGATTCTATTTTAGATCATGGACAAAAGTATAAGAGAACGCGGCTGTGGTCGTGCTCGTGCTCGTGGTCGCAGTCATGGTGGGGCCAGCTCCTCACGCATGCTGCCTTTCTCGTAAGTATGGATTATTTTTTAGTTATTTACAAGAGAAGCTATCAAGGAATGAAAATTTGCTATATCATGTAACTATAGAAATGTTGTTTGCGCTGTGTGGGGGGGGGGGGGGATTGTCCCATCCCTTTCTACCCACGGGAGTCGTAAGAGCCTACTGAGAGAATGCCGGGAGAGTGGGCAGCAGCACTCCCTCGAGTATTAACAACACCCACAGCGATCGCCAACCCGCCTGCCAAGCGTGGCGATTACGGCACTATCCCCCATTTCTTGGGGAGGCTTATGTCCAGCAGTGGACGTTGATAGGCTGATGGATGGATGGATGGATAGGAATTTAAAGTCTGCCAACCAGCACTGGCCTAGCATGGTGGACTACAGCTCAATGTATGGCATGGTAATAAATTGCTCAATATATTTAAGTACTGGGCCAGCATGGTCATCGGCCCACATCCCTCTATTACTGACAGAAGAAATCAATCTCAATGGTAGGACAGTAATAAATTAGACAATATAATGTTTATACATATTTATATTTTCTGTATTTAGTGACACGCCTGGGACTTCATCAGGTGAAGGCACTGGGCATCAGCCGAAGAAAGCAGCACTGCGGTGGAGCCAGATCTGGGTCATGGTTTATTGGGGATTTGTAGCGTTTTCTTGGCTGTCTAATCTGCTCCATATTAATCAAAACAGAAATTGCGTTTTCAACAGAATTTAAATAATATTTAGTTAATTGTTGGGCCAGACAAGCTAATGTGGATAGACCCTTATATTTCTTGACTTTTTACGAGTGATCTACTTGAAATGCTAATATCTTCGTTCCTGTTTACCAGAAAAACATGGGTTTGATACCATTTGAAAGCTATTTTTATGTAGTTTATTTGAGGCTAATTTAATTTGAATCTAATTATGTTAGTTAACTACAAAACCTTGTGAAACTTAAAGTTAATTGCTATGGATGAGGTACTCTGATGTGTTTGTACTCATATTTTACAGTAGTGGTTTATTCAATTATAATTGTAATTATTACATAATTTTATGGATGAAACAAGCTTTTAGGTATAATAAATATTTTTATTTCGCATCTTGTTATTGTACAGAAATAAATTGTTAAACATCAGCGGCGAAAACTGCGCGACTAACAAATATCATTGGTTTCTAAGAAAGGATGTATATGTATATTTTTATACTATGGTACATGGTTTTATTTTTTTTATTATAGTAAATTGTATCTATCAAGTGATCTGAAACAAAATAATTATATGTAATCGCTCTATTTTTGAAATAAAAATATATTTTTAACCTTAAGTCTTTTTTTTTTCGAAATTGTAATTTCGGCCCTTATTAATACATAAATAGACATACGAATATGTATGTGTTAGGCACCATTCGAAGCGCATATTCAACTAGATCAAAGTAACAATAACAAAATACTGCGTTCTTAGTATTTGAGTTGGTAAATGAGGTTCAAATGGGAGTACAGACGCCGTGCAAATATGCCGCGGTGGCGTAATGGTGTAACGTTCCTGGGCGGCGACCGGTTAGAATTCTGTATATGAAATCTCATGAAACCTCGTACGCTTCCCCGCGTCGAATCGTCCGAATCTGGAAGAGGTTTCATGAGATTTCTTATACAGAATTCTAAAATTCGTTTCGTTCGACTCGTTCGGCTCGGATAAGTGTGCGTTCACCTTAATTAATCTGTGAGTGAAGTCAAAGAGTAGATTTAAGAAATTGAAGTGAAGGTCTGCAATTGCTTACCTAATGTGAATTGTCGGCATATTTTACTATACTTTAGTCATGGACCTATAATACATGTTACTTCCATGACTTTAGTACACTACTAGCCTGTGCACTGTTGCCATATGTACGAATTTGTCCGTACAGGTACGGAATTTGGAGTATTGCGTACGGATATGTGTACGAATTTCCAATAATACATAAAACGTACACGTTTTCAAATACAACACCCAAAATTCCCTAAAACTACAGAATTGTTTTGATCTATATTTTCCCGCTCGTACTAAAATACTCTTTTTCCTTATTCACAAATTATAATTTGTACCACAGAATTGAATATATAAGGCCCAAAACCATCATTTCATCGATATTTTTGTCGCTTTTGACATCCCTTTAAAGAATTGTATTAAAAAAAGAGTGTGTGTGTACTTATGTACACGCGTTAGAAGTTATACTTCTTAAAATTTTATCTTTCGCCTTATTCTACATATTGTAAAAATTTACTCTCATCATTTTTCCCAAACGCGCCAAAAGAAGTATAACTTCAAAAAAATAAAATACGTACGTGATTGACTATGACGAGGAATTACCGTATGATTGTTCCTCTATGACTGACTGACAACGATGGCATATTACATGGTGGTTGACTTTGATTACAGTAGTAAATGAAAGAGATAAAATAATATATTACGCTTCATTGTGTTTGTATTTAATAATGGATTAATGATAGTGACCAATTTAATTCTTTGCTCAATTGCACAATACCTCATAGTAAGAAACTGTTTCCTTCATATATAAGTTTCCTTACTCTGTGCGCAATACGCATTGTTTGTTGCCATGTTTCTGGTAATACGCATTTCTCTTTGGTTTCCATTTTGATCTTGTGTTTTTGTGGATTATTTGTGTTGAGAAACTACTTTATTTATGTAATTATGAGTGGGTATACAAAGAAAGCAAGTAGAATACAACGTTTTAAAGAATAATAGTTTTATTTCGTAGTTTTAGATTTATTGCACGTACGGATTTTGGCTGTCGGATGTACGGAGTTTTAGTTCCTAGAATATGGCAGCACTGAGTCTGAGTTTTACTCATGGAAGTAATATGTATACAACTGATAGGTCCATGGTTTTAGTCTTTGATTGTCGGCGTCGGCGAGTGGCGACCAAAGAGTAAAGTAATTGTCTTAGAGAGACTTGAACCACATCTTTTTTGCCTGCCCAAACTTCGACCCCATTGTTTAAAGCACTCATCGACCATAATTTCTCACTCCCTATATATATATATAGCTTAAATAATACCACTATAAATATCATATCATCTTTTTTAAACTTAAATAATATAAAACTTTAGATTTTTTAATTACTTTATATTTCATGTATACACCCATTGTTAACTTGTTCCTCATTGTTTTTACAGTAAATATAAGATTTTATATTAGCTAGTAGTTAGATCATAGATCTAGAATATACTACATAGATCGGCAATGTCAACTGCCGAATTAGACCAAAAACCAGTTATGATTGTTATCGATATCTATAACAGTGTACGATACTAAAAATACTCTTGAAAAGGCCTTTTAGAGTAACATAGAAAGCGAATAATATTCCCTGTGTATTTCCGTCAGTCTCACTGGTGAGACGATCGGCCATCCATAAATTACGTCACACGAATTTCACGATTTTTAGACCCCTCCCCCGTCCTTGTCACAGCTGGTCATATTTGTGAGACCCTACCTAGTGTGATGTCACTTATTTTGCGATTTTACATTTAGAAATATTAATTATTTTTCAATAAAATTTATTATAAGTTTTATTTCCATTTAAATTTTTTTAACTGCCTCGGTGGTGTAACGGTAGTGTTTGCGACTGCTAATCATGAGGTCTTGGGTTCGATCCCGGGTCGGGCAAAATGTTATTGAGCTTTTTCCTAAAAAGAAAAATTCTCAGTAGCAGCCCGGAGTTTGGAAATGTGCCCGGAAGACGTCAATAGGTTCGCCCCCTATTACGTGGGACTTACTCGCGAGTCGTGGGTGTGCAATACACCTATGCCTACCCCTTCGAGGAATACAGGCGTGATGCTATGTGTTTGTTGTGTAATTTTTTTTTAATAAAATCAACATCAAATCAAACATAGGCATGAAAATTAACAAAACAGAAAAAACCCATGTGTGCAATTCACATGTGGCAGAAGTAAAATTTCTGAAAAGTAGTCTACGAGAGATTGAGCTGGATATAAAGTACTAGTATCATAAGTATTAGGATAAATGTAAAGTTTGTCTTTTTTAAATGATAATATATTCATTAAATTCAATGGAGAATTATAATTCATTTAAATGTTGTTTTCTGGAACGATATAATGGTAAATTAACGTTTTATGTTGTCTTTAAATTTTAATGGACTTTGCTGCAACTGACTGTTAATCCTATACATTTATATGTTTGTTTCTTTATCATAACGCATTTTCGTTTCATCGAGTTTCAACTCACAACGATTCTAACGAAGTTTCACTTCAGGAATCGCGGAGACTTCGAAAAATATACTTACCAACTTTAAGAAGGATAGTGTGGACATAAAATCATTATAATTATTGCAGACGTAAACTTCCCTCCTTCTTCCTCTTCTTCGGATCGTTGGTTGCGAACAGACGTGTTTCTTGTGTCTACCTCAAAATCATATCACCACACAGTGACGATTTTGAAAAGTGGACAAGATAAAACTATCCCGTAGGAATTCATGGGACAACTTTGGTAAAAGATCTTGTGAACCTCACCATACCAACATAAATAACTAAAGTATATGATTCACTTTGGGGTTAGGCGAGAAAAATACTTTATTTAAATTGCAAATTATTTGTGAATGAGGAAAAAGAGAACTTTAGTGTGAGCGGGAATCGAACCCACGTCCCTTCCAATCCGGGGAAATGCTCTAAGCCACTGAGCTACCGTACCGACCTTTCGGCCATCCCAATCTCCTCATCACATTTATTTTGTCTTTAAGACCGACGCCATCTATCGGAACGCATTTACATGCATTAATCCAATATAGTAAGTTTAATTTTGCAAATAAAATTCATACTATTTGATGGCGCGATTAAAATATAGATAAAAAAAATTATTTAAATTAGTTATAACTGGCATGGGAATACCAAGTGAACATAGCAAACAGATATATTAGTTTATTATTGAATGCATAACACTTTTTCAAACTTAATATGATCTACACCGTGGTCATATGGCTTAAGTATTGATCACGCAAGCCGAAGACCGAGGTTTCAAATCAACCAAGGAATATTTTTGTGACAAAAAAAAATATTTCAAAGTTAAAATAACTTTAATGGACTCTTTTGTAACTGACTGTTAATCTTTTACATTTACGTGTTTATTTCTTTATCGTAAAGCATTTTCGTTTGACCCAGTTTCAAATCACAACGATTCTAAAGAAATTTCACTTCAAAATGCATAAGTTTCGCTTTTTTTATTAGATTTATGTGCAATTTTTGATTTTAGATTTCACTTCAACGTATTACTTTTTTTTGTAAATACATACATATAATAGATAGAAAACACCCAGACGCAGTACAAATATCTGTGTTCATCACACAAATAATTGTCCTGGGTGGGAATTGAACCCACGACCTCGTGCACGGAAGTCGGTTACACTACCGACTACGCCACGAGGCCCATCGTTGTCACACAATATCACACTTCGTTGACCCCCTCCCTCCCCCTTAACGTGTGACGTAATTTATGGATGGCCCCAAAGACTCCTGCAAGCCTCTGCTATCTTAGTGCTATTTGCCTATTAGCGTAGTGGGTAGTGTAACTGACTTCCGTGCACGAGGTTGTGGGTTCGATTACCACTCAGGACAATATTTGTGTGTGATTACCCCCTGTTGAAAAGTAGTGCCCGTAAGTTTTTACTGCATATTGTGGAATATTTGTGCGGACTCTATTTTTTTCTATTTAATATGCGCAACCACTTTTCTCTGAGATCTGGATTTAAAGGAAATCTGAAAATTATTTTATGTTGTTTAATCCGGTCAATTTAACTCACAGTACCTAACTATAAAGTGCAGAACCAATATAATTGTATTAATAGTTAATATTGTTGTTATCCAACCATCAAAGTCGATATCAACAAATAAATCAAGACCATCGCATCACTAAAAATGAGGTCATAAATCTCGTCATATTTCCGTATTTGTGATTTCTCAAATATTACTGTTTCGTGTACCCCAAATAATTTTAATAATATAATAAACAATTTTCTCAATATATTTTCTCCAAATCTGATAAATTTGCGTAATTGTTATTTTGAATTGAAGATAATCACAGACTACTATACTACTTAAAATAATAAACAAATAGTAAACTTACTGGTGAAATGAGTAATCCTGTGGATTATGATTCTTTGAAGAATTACAACCTGGTACTCCACAAATAACCATCGTTATAGCGTTATTATAACACTGGTAAAGACTTTAATTACCTTAAATAATCCTTCCTGATGCTTCTCAATTTATGTTGGAGCTCAGGAATGGTTCCCAAAGACTGGAGAAGCGCAGTCATCGTGCCTTTGTTTAAAAACAAGGGTTCATGTTATGACTGTGCGAACTACAGAGCCATAAGCTTGACCAGTTTGGCAGTCAAAGTGTATGGTAAGATTGTTGAAAGGAGAATGAGGATGGTGTCTGATGAATTTTTGTGTGAGGCACAAGGAGGTTTCAGGTGTGGACGAGGATGCATGGATCAAGTGTTTTCTCTGCGCAACATTGTGGAGAAGCATCTGGCAACGCAGTGCTTGTCCCAACATTATTATATGGAAGCGAGAGTTGGGTATGTAAAAAGGAGCATGAGAGCAAAATCTATGCGGTCGAAATGCGATCTCTGCGGAGAATCTGTGGAGTGAGGCTGACTGACCGCATTAGTAACAATGACGTAAGAGAGCGAGTAGGTATGAAAGAGAGGTAAAGTGTAAAGATGCGAAAGGGAATGCTCCGATGGTTCGGACATGTGGAAAGAATGCCGGACGAGCGACTGCCTAAGAAGATATTTATACAATGCGAAAGTGGAAGGATGTAGGTACAGGGGGAGACCGAGACTTACCTACCTAGACCAAATTGGTCATGTATTGAAGCAAGGTGGAGTCAGGAGTCTCCGAAACCGGCGAGCGTGTATGAAGAGAGTTATGAATGTTGAGGAAGCGAGAGATGTATGCAAGAATAAAGCCTCTTGGCACTCTGTTCTCTCTGATTACCCCGCAAGGGAAATGGCGTGATGATAAGTTAGTAAGTAAGTAAGTAAATAATCACCAAATCATACATGCGTAAACTTGATAAAGCCGCTACAGGCCGGTATCAAATAAATTTAGGTCTTGTTGACAGCATCACTCTCTCTCTCGTTCTAATACATCACAGTACTGACAGTACCATTAGCTTCGGTAGTTCTCTTTTACTCTTATAGCCGATCTTTGAAGTATATTCTAGATCTATGAGTTAGATAGTTAACTTTTTGTTTCAGAACTGTAAAACATCAAAATTCTAAACGGCATCGATTTTGTTGTGTAGTAACAAAATAACGCGAAACTGGCAATAATGTTCTAAAACCTTTGCCAAAAAAAAAAGTAATTGTCGGCGACCTAGCTACATATATTGTAATCTGTGACCTGTGTCGGCGACTCGGTGTATTAATCACTTCCACTTCTTATACTGTTGATAATTGATACTATACTATTTTAAATTGTTTATTGATTTAGACATGAAGTTTGTGTTTTGAATTTTTTATTAGCAGTTTCCCTGAACGAGAAAATCTAAAACACGACAATGGCTTATTATTAAACTTACGCCATGTCAGTTAATGGAAACGGTGGGAATTACGCACCGCTGAAACAAATTCTGTCCGAATCGGAATCTGAAGACGACCATAAACTCGAAAATGATTATATTAAAGCATCAGATAGTATCAACTTGGATTTTAATAGTGGTCTTCAATCATCTAAAAACTATAGTATAAGCGACATGGATGAGTTCAACACTAATGTAAATACTGTCGAAAGTACAATGGACAACGTGAGCTTTTTGCAGTCAGATATTTCAAATAAAATGTCATTCCCACGCCGATGCGTCTTCATTACTTCGATACTCATGTGCATATTCACTGTAGTCATATTTCTTTGGGGAATACCTTGTTCGGATGTGGGCAGTTGTGCTAATGAATGGCAAGATCGGACAACGAGTTGGGAGCTTCCTTACAATGAAATGGAACTATCAGGAGCTGTCCAAGTGGTTAACGGAGCAATACCAAATACTAAAAACTTGATTTTTATATATAGAGGCAATCACATGAGGCTTCAAACTAAGCCTACTAACGATAATGTCAATGGTGTTGTACTTATTGTTGGCAATTCTGGTAAGGTAGGATGGTTCACACGAGAGCGTAGAATACCAACAGAAATAAATTGCTTCCTTTTAGATGTTAACAGAGATAATCAAAAAGACTGCATAGTAATTGGCACTGAGGGACTTCTTGCAGCATTGGATTCAGTTTCAGGAACTTATTACTGGCATATGCATAAGCAAGGGAAGGAGTTTAAAATAGCATCAGTAGATTTCCCTGTACTTGCAAAAGACTTGAATGATGACAAAGTGAGTGAGTTGCTGACTGTAGCTACGGTGTATCCCAGTGCAAATCATAACACATTGATTTTAGTATCGGGAGCTACAGGCAACATATTGGCTGATCCAATACCTATAGAAGATTGCTTGTCAGTTAAGTTGCTTTCGGAGACAGATACAATTACTTTTATTTGCAAAAATAGCACAACTGAAGCTGTCAGAGTTATACCTTATTCAGAATTTAAGACATTGCTCAAAAGAGAGCAATCTAAACCTCATAAGCAATCATCTCATATTTCACAAAAAAGGTTTAATATAAGCATGAAAAAAAATATAGGTAACACACGGGAGACTTTTACAAATGGCCCAGGTAAACTAAAAATTGAGAACTGGGGTGAATGCCCTAATTCTTGTAGGGTATATCTCAAATTAATGTTAGAAAGAAATGGCACAACTAATGTTACTTGGGAGTACACTGCTAATAATGTGTATGCAATGAAGCCCAGCTCATTTGCATTTGCAAACTCTATACGAGGTTTTGCCGTGAAATTATGACAATGGAACAGTGCACATCTGGCAAAGGGTGCACTGAAAATTGATGAAGTTAAATATAATACCCAGAATCAGAGCCCTAAGAATTCAAATGATATGTTTTACAGATCTACCATAGATGTGGCTTCAATATCTGCTTTTATGAAATACCAGAATTTTACTGTGCATGATATTTCAGAGAGAATTGTTCTCATATCATTTGATAAGTATCAGACACACAATGTGAATATTAGTCAGACAGATATAGTGCAAATATGTGTGCGAGGTCTGATAGAAAGTAACTCTCCCATACCACAATGTCAGCCAGACTTGGAATATCAACAAAAGTCTTTAATGATAGCTGACTTAGACGGTGATTCTTCTCACGAGTTGATCTCATATTATAGTACTTTTGTGGCTCCAGAGCCACACTCACCAAAGAATTCTAATCCTTATGATATCTGGAGTTTAAAATCACTGGTCAGAGTGATTTGTCTGGAGTCAGAATTACCAAAACTATTTATAAATGATGTCTAAATTATCATAATAAGCTTACAATGTATTTTGCTGATATTTAAGTTTATACTGGTGAAATTCTGAGCTGACTGCTGTATTTTGTTTAAAATAGCAATAAGGTGTTTAGTTTTCAATATTAATGTGGTTATTTCATCAAATAATTTATTTTAGTATAATTTTAAAAGGCAAAATCAAAACAAATTTAATCATGATACACATTCTGTTAAATGATGCTATAAAAATTTAATGTGCTTTCAAAATAACATCTCTATCTAGTCAGATTTAAGATCTTAAATCCTGTTTTAGAATGTTCTGATTACATATAGGTTAATATATTTATATATCTAACTTTTTTAGGTAGTCAAATATGTCTCTGGAGAATAATATGATAGCAGCTTATTTAGTTTGTATTACTATATTATTCAATTTCTTGTGACACTCTTTTGGGGAGGTCTATTTCCAACAGTAAACAATAGAATGCTGATAGATAGATATCATTTCTGGAATCAATGGTTGCCAGCTCATTCTTTTTTCGTAATTTCATAATTACTTAAGGATTTACAAAATAAGTAGTTTTTGTCTTTAAAAATTATGTTTTTGTGATTATCATTTTATTCTCCAAGGACTGTGATATGGTTTGACATGTACAAAATTATATGAAACATTTATTAAGAAAATGGCCCAGATATTTTTCGGTCATAAACGTAAATAAACATGTATGTGTTATATATGTATTATGTAAAAGTTATTTTCGCCTGGAGTGTTCAATGTTTACTAGTTATTATTAACCATAGCTGTAAGTAGTTAAGATTGGATCTTTCCTAGCTCTAGATTGGTAAACTAGTGTATGAGTGTATAACAAAAGATTTTAAATAAATAGTTGCTACCTGTTTATTTGAACCATATGCGATTTTTTCTCATATTCTCGACTGTTTCTTTGGAATATATTACTCATATATACGAGAATAGAAACATGTCTGCTTCCCAGGATTCATTTAGAATCATGATATGATAGCTCCGCGTCCTCAATGCGTGATTTGTTACGAAATATTAGCCAACGAAAATATGCTCCCAAGTTGACCCGTCACATAGAAATGACGCATTCCCATTTGGTCAATAAGCCAGTAGAGGTTTATCAAAGAAAATTGTTGGACGTGAAATCGAGAAATAATATTGTTTCAAATTTCATTAATATTAATAAAAATGTTTCGTATAGCCTCACAACTATGGGGGAAGACTTAGTGTTATGGTGAACGCACACTTATCCGAGCCGAACGCGTCGAACTTGCCCGCGTTCCAGATTCGGACGATTCGACGCGGGCAAGTGTGCGAGGTTTCATGAGATTTCATATAAAGAATTCTAAAATTCGTTTCGTTCGACTCGTTCGGCTCGGATAAGTGTGCGTTCACCATTACCCACACCACCATCTCAGTTGTTGAGAACCATTGATGTATATGTAGGTACTACGTACTATAACTCAATGTTGAGAATTATCCTTGCCTGTTTGATGAAGCTATAAAAGTCCTCCTAGCATTCAGTACCTACCTCATATCTATGTAAGGCGGATTTTTCGACTATGACCAGCATTAAAACTAAATACCGAAATAAATTGACTGTATCAAACTTACTACGACTAAAAGTAGCTAGGATTGAAATCGATCCGCCGGCGGACCACCGAAGGAATGTAACAAAGTTCCAGTGGCCCACCAATAAAGGCGGAGAGATGGTACACGGCGGGTTTCTTTAGTGGGTGAGGGCCCCACACTACCCTGTTCGTTGCCCCGAACGACGGGGTGTGCGGTTAGGTACATTTTTTCACGGCAAAACAAAAAAAGGATTGAAATCGATGCTAAAGCTGTAATGACAAAAATAGGAAACAAATACGGGGATATATTGAAATAACCTTCGATTAACAATAATTATTATTGTTGATCGAAGGAAATAAACAGCCTTTGTATTTTTTTTAAGTATTAAAAAAATCAATTCTATATTAAAATTATTTTTCTTATTTAAACTCTTCATCCATATTGGTGACGCTTAATTCTACCTATCGTTCGCACGTATCGATATGTCAATCGCGGACGCAGCGCATCACTACAACACTAGCCTATTTTAAATTGTCATTGTTAATGAGCTAACTAAAGCTATTAAATTACAATATATAATAATGTTGTCTGTAAAGATAACAAATGAATGTCAAATGAAAAAAAAAATAGATATGTACTTAGAAACAAAGTCTCAGTCGGTCCACGTCGTGAGGCGTCGGCCAATATTTTCTTCCCTATAACCACAAAGACTAGGGAATCGAGATTTGGCAGTTTTTGTTAAGTGCATAACATGCAAATCACATGCATGCCACACTCAAATAATCACATACACATACCAAACACACACACTGACATACGTACTTGGACGCATGTATTACTTGTATATTATTTTGTTTATTTTCAGATAAAGGTGTCTTGCTAAATTGATAAGGCACTGGTTCTTGCAATAATTAATGTAGGAGCCACAGTTCTAAATATTTGATGTAAATGTTTTAAATTATTAAAGAAATATTATTATTATCATAAAATATAAGTATATCATCAGCCCAAAAGAATTGTCAGGTGCAAGTCGCTCTCCCGCGAAGGTGCGACAGTCCGTGTGCGGATGCGTCGCTCAGTGGAGGGTCCGAGAAGGTAGGCCGCTGGCGGACCACTGAAGCAATGTAACACAGTTCCAGTAGTCCGTCAATACGGACGGAGAGACGTCACATGGCAGGTTTATTGAGTGGGTGAGGGCCCCACACCTGTTCGTTGCCCCGAACGACGCGGTGCGGTGGAACGATGCGGTGAGGTTAATTTTTTTCGCCTTAACAACAAAAATAAAAGTGCACGTCCCTGAGGTGAAATATGGGCCACCCCCCAATTTAGGCCAATGCAGGTTAGGAGAATAATGTCTATTTTCCTAGTTGTCTTCTATGAGGTTGACAAAAAGTATTTTATTTTACTGCAATTTGTACACCACTTACACAAAATAAATATTATCTTGGTTGGCCACGACGGCCGATACAAGACGGTCGAAATATTGGGAAATAATGAACATATTTAACCTTACAATATCTATGCTATTGAGACCCGTAATGTAGTATTTGTTATATTTATATAAAGGTGAAGCAATATGAAAGATTTAGACTTTTTTAAATCACATTTATTTTTATATAAATATATACAATTTTCTTTTGACTATACGACTAAATATAGTTTTATAAAAAAATAGCAGCTACCTACATAGTATTGTTGTCAAATCACAATATGCCTTATGAATATAATTCTTCTTTTTCAAATGGAGACACTGTTCCAAAAATCTTGCTAAACCTCATAGCAAACACAGCTAACACAAGCTCACCTTCATTAAAATAGTTCTAACACACTACAACTCTTTAAATTTTTCAAAGATTATCACTGCAATTTGTTGCTACATTTATCAAACGAAAACAAACTTCATTAAACAAAAAAAAAACACTTATCTATGGAATGCACTTAAAATTACGAGTATTAACATGGATAGCAACTTGCAATATGATTTGTCATGCCTCACATAGAAATATCGTGAGTTCCAGTTTGCAATGATGTTGTTATATTGATAGAATTTATACCATTAGTTAAAATTAAAACTTGAAAGAAAATTTTTTTTAAATTGCCTGTGGGCGTAGCCAAGTTGCATTCTATGGTCGCTAGCGCTATAGAAAACTATTAGAATATATAGTAATTTGATATCTTTAACGATATCTATAACGCTAATTCACGTGACAACGCTGATGTCAAAGTCCCATACATTTTAATAGTTTTCTATAGCTTTAGCGATCATAGAATACAACTTGGCTAGACCCACAGGATATTTACTTGTATATATCAATCGAGATATATGGTCTAATTGAATCATTGTTGACAGATGCCAATAAAACATATTTTCTGCTATTTAAAATTTAAGATATCAGAAAACGAGTATCTCAGTACGTACGTGGGGTACAAAGTCAGGTATGAATAAATCTCAGCATGATTCTGACATAAAAATGATGGCAATGCACTGACCAACAAAGTTCTCATATTGTGACGAGAAACAAGAGGAATTATGATGATGTCCTATATTTCCTAAATGCGGAGAATTGTTATACACGATACAAAATAAACAAATTGCACAATACAATAAATTAGACGAGAATACCAGTACATTAAAGCAACAAAACTGTGACACTCATAAATCTATAGGAGTTCCTGTCTGGTAAATATGATGGTTCATTACGGAAATTAAGCACAAAGCATACATTCGGCATCTTGAAAATAAAATTATATTGCTAGAGAGAAATGCTAAATCATCAACAATCGAAATTATAAATATTCCACCTTCCCTGATAGAATCCAAAGGAAATCTAAGTGTTTATGTCCAAAATTTGGGTGAGACTGAATCAGCCTATACTTGAATTCCACATCAAAAAAGTTATAATTTTACATACATGTCTAATAAACCTGGCTCCATAACTGTTTTTTTATTAAAACAATTTTAAAGAAAAAACACGAAATATACGATTACTTATAACAAATGCAAAGAAAATTAGCTTAACATCTCCCCTTTTATGATGCAGGGCAAAAGTAAGCCAGTGTACATTAAGAATAATCTGACAGGCAAAATAAGATACTTACATTATAGCAAGATAATATGTCAAAAACATCGAAACGCTAATTGTTGGATTACATTTGGAAAGGTGTACTTACGTCAAAAAGAGAGAACGCCGGCAATATGCATATATTCTGAGACAGATATTAAAAATCTAAAATCTTTCTAAATTTCCACCTATTATTATTACTTAAATTCTCTTACACTATACCCTTACTTTATACTGCACAAATCAAACATAAACAATTAGCATAGTTTTATCTTAAAAAAAATAACCATTGCATTAGACACGTTAGTGTTGTTAATACTATAAATTACTACCTACCATTTAAACTTAATTCAAATTTCATGAGATCTAAATATAGTCATAATATTGTTTCAATTACAAAATTAATATCTTATATCAATTTTATACATACTATAATTTATATCATAAATAGTTGGCATAGCCTCCAACTAGTTCTATGTTATATTACTGACTGATTGATTTTCATACTTCTTTATGATATACGAGTATATTCTACCACAGAGATGTTGACTATGGAAGTGTTCATTTAATTTAAACTGATTAGAAAATTGTTTTAAGTACCTATAGTCCACGAGCCGCCGCCTATTTTTTTTAGTGATTAATAACAGGCTGAATATTTGTGAGTAGGTTCCGTTCGATGCGACACGCAAATTTTTGTCAGTGAAAACTCTTGTAAGAGGTAGCTATTAAGTGTCTGTGAATTAGACAACTTCCAAGCGTGGGACAGAGAAAACGTACCACTAAATTTGTAGGACTATATGGCCATTTCATTATACAAATATTTACAAAGCTGCTTTCAAAAAATCAGATGGTTAATAATTTGAATGACCTCTTTATTTATATTTGTCTCTCTATATTTGTAGTAGAGCACACTCCAGTCAAACTACCCATTTTATAGGACAATTGTTATTCGGAGTTTATGATCCAATTATCTTAACATTTAAACTTACTGTTAGTCAGACAATTTCGACACCCCACCAAATCGAAATGTTTTATACCTGCGCTCTTTATTAGCTACCTCTAACGAGATTTTTCACAGAGAAATACTTGGGCGTCTCGTCGAACGGAACCTACTCACAAAGATTGAACCTGTTATTAATCACTTAAAAAAAATAGGCG
This sequence comes from Leucoma salicis, assembly GCA_948253155.1. Taxonomy (NCBI): domain Eukaryota; kingdom Metazoa; phylum Arthropoda; class Insecta; order Lepidoptera; family Erebidae; genus Leucoma; species Leucoma salicis. The sequence goes on from OX411812.1 coordinate 6,450,104, forward strand.
GCGGCTCCTGTACCAATAATAATATTTTTATCATAAAAACTATCACTGTTAAAATTACGTTTTTATATGTTTTTTTAATGCTATGTGGGTGGCATATAAGTACACGGCCCACCTGATGGAAAGTCAGTTGCCTATAGACGTAGCAACACATCACGCGTCACAATCTCCACGGAAACGTAATATAAGAATAATATAAGGAGATGATAGGATGGAAAAAGGAGAGGATAGGAAGTTTAATAAGGAGAGGATAGGGAGGGGGTGCGGGCCCCCTGCGCTCTCACTCACCATACGAAACGCAACGGCAAGAGTATCTACCGTTGTGTCACGCAATCTTCTGTGAGAGCGTGGTACTTCCCCGATCGAGCAGGCCCATACAGGCTGGGCTAAGCAAAGCTCTATACCTCTAAAAATACGATATATGTATATATGAATACAATAAACATAGCTATTTAGCTTTATAAAATGGGCAATCTTATTTACCAAAGGTAAACTTAATACTAAATTAATATAATTAATTTGTGTCAAGATTCGTAAGGGCCTTGGTACAAGGTCTGATGTGAAAAAATCTAATTTAAGGTACTACAACCTTTTGAGAGACTGTCGTATCATCTACGACACTGTAGTCGACTAGATTCACCATGTTGATGGCAGCCAAATGTTCCGCTACGTTATAGCCGCCCTCGTCGTATAACTCCACTGCGATCTCGTCGTAGTCTCGAGCACTATAAATTTTATTTGAGATATTAATTAGTTATAAACAATTAATTATTGTGAAATTAGAACAGGACTATTTGATGTTACTTGCTGGAAATCCGTTTGATAGCCTTTACAAATAAGCCATCGTAGGATACAATTATTTTAAGAAATTGCAGTTAAAAATATTAATTTGTGATTTTTTTTGTCAGTCTTTTCATAGTAAATGTCCCTGAATATTTATTATTATTATTTATTTATAGTATTAGTTCCAGTAGTGTACATATTCGTCAGCTTGGTAGCGAATGGTATCTCGTATTAGTTTTGATCTGTATTTTTAGCACTTGACGTGCTCAGCTACTTTAAAGTACAAATTTTTATTTGTGAATTAGGAAAAAGAGAAATTTAGTGCGGGCGGGAATCGAACCCCTTCCAATCTCGAGCAGTGCTCTAATCCACTAAGCTACCGGACTACCTTTCGGCCATATTCGGTCGCGCACTTAAACAATTATTGTACGCGATGGATTCTGCACACGTGATGCACCGTCAATCAGGACATCCACTAAATCCCCATCTTAAGCGTCATGGTGAATAAAGAAAGTCACACACCTAGCTATAATATATATTAATATACCACATTGTAATATAAATTACGGTACAAGTTAGTGAAGTTAGAAATATGTATTACTAGCCTTTGTCAGCGGCTCCACCGCAGCCAAAGGCTAGTAATACATTTTTAGATTATATCTTAGGTTCCCGATACAGTAGCGGGAAAAAAGGAAACAGTTTTTCAAGACTAATCAAGAGCTACCAAATAAAAAAGTTGCATTATCAAACAAAATCTGCTTAGTAGTTTTTGCATGATGCGCGGACGAACAAACAAATAAACAGACAAGATAAAAATAAATATTTGTGTTTAGACACGCCTTTAAAGCCTGTCATTTTTTTTTTAAATATCTTAAATGTACAGATACAGTTCTGTTACCCGTTGTCATAGGTGAACGCCAAACGCGTCAATACTACGCGACGCGATGCGACCCGAAAATATCAAATAGAGGTTGTATGTACTTATGGCCTTTTTGTTTAGGCGGGTAGAAATGTTCCTAACCGCACACCCCGTCGTTAGGGGGCAACGAACAGGGTAGTGTGGGGCCTGCACCCATAAAAGAAACCCGCCGTGTGCCGTCTCTCCGCCTTCATTGGCGGGCCACTGGAACTATGTTACATTCCTTCTGTGGTCCGCCGGCGGCATGTACTTATAGCCTACGTTGTCGTGAAGCTCATCTAGGACAACGGGTTACAGCTTTATAATAGTATAGAAGATAGCTGCATGTGCGGTCACTCCAAAATTTGTACAGAAAATGTATCTTAATTTGCCTTGCTATGATTTATATTAATATATATTATAGCTGCGTGTGCGACGGCAGGGTACTGACACGACGTGCGCGTCCAGCGTGTGGTCGTGCACGAGGTCGGCCAGCGCCGCCCTGGCCTGCGCCCACTGCGCCGACTGCCACGAGCGCGCCCGCACGCCCGCCAGCACGCAGCGCACCGCCTGCGCCGCCAGCCACGAGTGGCGCGGCTCCAGCACGCGCAGCTGGTCCTCCTTCACCCACAGCACCGTGCCGTAGTCTACGTACATCACCTGCTCGCAACCAGAAACATATATTTCAGAGTGGTAGGACCTAGTTGATTCCGGCAACAATGGATTTCCTAGAAGGGCACAGAATACCGACGCACCGACGCAGCAGTCGTGAGACGAAAGGTAAACCGAGAAATACCGAGCATAACGCGTTACAAGACACGCTCAGCGACTTTCGAACCTTGATACAAAGACAACATTCGGAGAACACGTCTCTGTTACGTATGTCATCATTGGTATCGTACACTGTCCGCCTACCTTCGTTATCAAACACTGCGGAATTTTGGACGAGAAGATGTTCCATAGCTTCCCGAACGCTGCCCAGCCGAGCTGGATTCGTCGATTGATCTCTTACTCGAAGTTGTGCTTACCTAACTAGACTGGGACAAAGGCCCCAAATATACATAATGGCCGACACGACGCTTCGAGAAGCACATAGGTCTCGTACTGAAATGACATGGACATATACATAACTGTAGTCTTTGTCCATGTTCATTTTTAAACCCAAGTTGGTAGAACCTGCGGGGATGATTGAGCAAGGCCCTCCAGCGATACTACATATCGAACGTGAGTAATGTATTCACTATTGATGTTGTCACCGAATCCGGTTCAGTTCAAGAGCTTAAAGAAATCTTCCACTGCAGTGGTGAAATTTTGGGGACATAACGTCACCTCTTTGCAGTGGGATTGGTTTCGTACTCTTGTCCTGAACTCGGACTGACAAAGTGGCGTTTCTACACAAGCACTACAACACTTCGCTGTACTGATAGTCCATTTGGCACCGCTAAAGGGACTGGAGTACCGCAGGAATACTTACCGTTGTTTCACATAAAATATTAAATTAGCAAATGTCGCGTCGCACAGATTTAGAAATCAGCCTATTTAGTCGCCTATGATAGGCTTGCCGTGTAGTCGGCTTTAGAATTGTCCCTCCCCTCTCCACCCATGGGAGTCGTAAGAGCAGACTGAGGGAATACCGGGGGAGTGGACAGCAGCACTCCCTCGAGTATTAACAACATCCACTGCGATCGCCAACCCGCCTGAGAAGCGTGGCGATTACGGCACTATCCCCCATATGAGCGAAACACATGTTGTGGAGTTCTCTTAGGGAGGCCTATGTCCAGCAGTGGACTTCGAAAGGCTGATGGATGGATGGATAGGGCCATCGGTCGAAGACTGGATTATCACTTCTTTAATCCTTTTTTTTAGGTCCATATTGCGCACTATTAGGCATTATAATCGACCTGAAAGTTCTTGGGGTTGTGGTATTGAATAGGTGTTGGTCGGAGCATAGACCGCTCGACGTCTTGAGATTCAAGGTGCCTTTAACTAATCTTAGTGATCACTAAGTTCTAGTTCAGCTGATCGTATTGAGACATCATTGAATATGTGTCGTTTGTCCAACAAGATGAAGTCTCTCATTTTCCACTGGATCATCAGGGCTGATTTATATATAACCAGTGTAGTAGGGTTTAGACGAGCGGATGGCTTTCGAGATGTCCTCGTATAGAGCCTTAACTTTGTCGTCAGGGTGCATCGGAGCGTAAACCGTGACCTTCAGCAAATACCGTCTATATTATTTGAGTAAAAGGTAAGCTACTGCACAATCCTATCGACGTTGCCTCGAACCTAACTCAACACCTCCTTGGCACTGGTAGAAGAGGAAGAGTTCCCGGATTGTATTTATTACATTACATTATAGTCTTCTCGCTTCGGACGAGATCTAATGGGACATTGTAGGATTATCTCATTAGATCTTGCTCAATTCTTCTTCCGGCTGAGAAAGTATTTCATCAGTCCTAAGAGCCCATACAATGTTGCGTTACTAGGGCCAGAGGTCGTAGTTTTCCGTAGCTGGGTCGCGACCGGGATTTTCTAGCACCCCCTGTGCCGCTACCGTGAGGCCACGGAATAATAATAATAATATTTATTTAAACAAAAAAGCATATGTTTACACAATTAACTCTTATGGCATACAATCGTGAACTTATTATAATATTAACATTGTGTCTGATGCTGAGCTAGGTTTTATAGCCTGTATTTTAGCACACAGCGCCGCCAAACCTCGGGCTCTGATGTGAAATAAAATATATAATACGCCAACATGTAAAATTGGAAAAAGTATTACATAACTAAGTCTAGATTCGTTAATAGAATTAAATTAAATTAAATGATTTTCTTTCTTAGTTATGCTTATGATATTTCTTAATTATGTTTATAATGTATATGTGTGAGTGAATGTGTATGTGTTTGCGGTGAAGTGAGAGAGGTTGTGTTTTACAAATGTAGGTACTAATAATAGATTAAGGTAGTAGATTCATATATGTTTTAATTATATGTAATATTTAAATATAATATAATTTGTATAGATGTTATGATATTTATACAATGATATATCAATGCCCTTAAAGTCACTGGATGATTATTAATATTTGTTCTGTTTCTTCATATGATTGTTTACTAAGCCAAGCAGATGTGTTTTTTGATGGTTGATTTATTTAAAGAGAAAATTTTAAGCATTTTATTTATTTTATTGTAGATGTGTGGGCCAAGGAAGGGAAAAAACCTCCTGATAAAGGTGTGGTTATATTTTACGATTGCAGACTGCATAATTTCTTCGCCTAGAAAGTACTGCAATGTCAAAGTCTGAAATAGAATGTTGTTTCAGGACAACGTTAAGTAAGAAAAGCTGCCGCACGGTCAAAACTTCACAATTTCAGAATCGTCCTTTGTGGTCAAGTGGTTTAAGTATCGATTTCGGTGCACCTCTCCAAGATGATATGCAATATGTAATCAAAGACTGACAGATAGCGTAGTATATTTGTTTAAGCACTGCGGGAACCACTATATAACTTAAAATTTTAAAAATGTATGTTAGTTTTCGTATTCTTTTACTTAGTAATTGAATGTGAGATTTAAAATTGATGTTTTCATCAATCAAAAAAATATTTTATGACTGGTACGCTCTAGGGGCTTGCATGAACAAGTAAGGTGAGTCAATGAAGTTCGATTACAACTATGTGCAATCAGCTCCACATTCATTACGGGAGAACCACGAATTGAAAAAGTAAGATACTTAGTTTTGTCAACATTCAATGTGAGTACATTTTTATGTAACCACTGTTTGACCATATTAAAACCTTTTTGCGCATCAGCCCACGTTTTTGATGTAAAGATGAGAGCTGTATCGTCGGCGTATGAAATGATTTTCCCGTGAAAAGAGTCAAGAGATAGAAGGTCATTAATATAAACTAGAAAAGAGTTGGACCCAAAATACTTCCTTACGGTATACCAAAACATACTGGAAGATCCATACTGGTATAAGCACCAACCTTGACATTTTGAAATCTATCAGTCAGGTAGCTGGTGAGAAGATTTGACTGTATGCCTCTAATCCCTATTTTTTCCAACTTTTGTATAAGGATGGGGACAGAAACCGTATCGAAGCCTTGGATAGGTCCAGAAATATAGAGAGACATTTATTACTTTTGTCTTGCTTGCTTAACTGCATCATCAGTTGATTTACCTCTACGAAAACCAAACTGATGTTCTGATAACATATGTTTTTCTTCTAAATAATCAATTAACCTGTTATTAATGAATTTTTCTAAGTCTTTTGAAATAGAAGGTAAGATTGATATAGGCCTATAATTCTCGATACAATCTCTGTCACCACCCTTATGAATTGGAGGAATTTCTGACCTTTTTAAGTATTTGGGAAAGACCCCGTTAGAGAGGCACATGTTTAAAATGTGGGTTAGATGAGGAACGAGATCGTTCTTATGTTCTTTAAGAAACTTATTTGATAAGTTATCCCAACCCACAGAGCACTCATTTTTGAGTGCAGTAATGAGACCGGCTACCTCTTTTTCATCTGTATTTAAAAGTACAAATGAATTTGGATTATTTTTTAAAGTATTTGACCCCACTATAGAACTAGATTGCGACTGAATATTTTTTTCTGCTAATAATTTACCCACGTTAACAAAGTACTTGTTTATATCGTTAACAGAATCTTGTGGAGTGCTTGATATTTGGAGTAGTTCTTAGGATAAGTCATATCCTTTGATGTGTTTGCAAAATCTTTTATAGTTTGCCATAACTTTCTGCTATCTTTACCGGCTTTTTGTATAAGGTTACGATTATAGTTGTTTTTAACCTTTTTTTAAACTGATCAACAAAAATTTCTGTACCGAATGTAGGTAGTTTTTAGTATTAAAATATCTGGGTTGGCATTTGATTTTTTATGTAATTTATCCCTATTTCGCAAACAACGCAATAGTCCCGGTGTGATCCAGGGTTTAATAATTTTCTTAAGGCGTGATAGGGTAACTGTTGTAGAGTTTCGATCTACAACTATCTGTCTTTAACTCTCCAATGAAATAGTCCATAGCTATGTTAGAGTCATTAGTTGAATAGATTGGGCTGAAGTTAATTTTGCGAATATCGTTACGTAAACCCTCCTGATCAATTTTAGTTTGTGTTAATATTCATTAAACACAAAGTGAAAAAAGAAAAGTGTGTTTAATGTATTTTGCTAAGCATGTCAAATGCTAAAAATATATATAAAAATATCTAATTATTGTGTTAATATTGCAAAATCTTGAACTTGATTTTTCTTAAGACAGTATAATTTATTTTTAGATATTTATATATATATTTTTAGCATTTGACATGCTTAGCAACATACATTAAACACAAAGTGAAAAAATTTTCGATTTTCACATTTTTCACTCAGTATAATTGATTTATGGTCGGTGACGGTAGATTGTGATACTATGGTGGTAGAAGGTATCTTGGTTTTTAGGAGTACGTGATCAATGCAAGTGCCACCAGCGTCACGAGTAACAAGGTAATGGGCAGGAAGCAAGCCATGATAACTAGTTATTGAGAGATATTTATCTATGTTAGGTGTTGAGCTTTCCGAGATAATGTCAATGTTCAAATCACCCATGATAACTATATTTTTGAAATTTGAAAGTTTCTGTAAGGTTTCATTTAGCGATGTTAAAAAAGGATCTAAGTTGGAATAGGATGGTGATCGATAAATTGCTAATATAGCCGTGTCTGTGTTGCCGATTTTGATTAAAAGACAGTTGGAGTTTTGTAAATTAGCTTCCTCAATAGAAAAACTTAGTTCGGTCCTTATAAATACAACAGCCCCATCATTCTGTAATGGATTCATTGTAGTTGCAAAAGCGCTGTAGCCAATGGTGGGTAGAGAGGGAGCACACGAGAGCCAACATTCCGTTGTTAATAAAACCTGAAAATCCGAGAAGTTACAGTTGATGCTACGGACAACTTCGCATGAGAGTGCATTTGATACCGCAAAGCTGTCGATATTGTTTATTAAGTTGCTTACATTGTTAGCCATGGATAGTTGTTATTTTGTGTTTCAGATAATATTAATCGGAAGAAATAAAATATATATATTATAGGGATTTTACCCTTGGCCATTTTATTATTATTAATACTATAAACTAGAAGCAGTAAGTTGAGGCATTGGAAATTCATTATATTTAAAAAATACTCTAACTCTATCTTTACTTGAATCTACGAAGTATATGTATAATATTTTTGTGTATAGTATTGTGTGTTTGTGTAGATATATATATAGTAATATATGATAAAATTAATTTGTAACGTAAAATATAAGATAATTTTTAACAATAAAGCTATATTGATTACACATATTAGACCGTAGAAATAAACACTAAAAAAACTTAATAATAGTCATGCACTTTTCCTAAGCGCCTCAAGAACGTTTTAACTCCTTTCAAAAATTTTTCTTTTATGAGAACGGTGGTAAAGTCGATTATAACCGGGTTGGAGTTATCTTTCGAGTTTAGGCGGTAGATATCTCGTATGTCGCTGTATTGATATTAACATCCATAGTTTTCCCCAGGGATACAATTGATTTGCAGAGAGTGTCTTCGATTCGCCCTGTGGTTTTGGTAAGTTTCTGATTTCTATGCCAGTTGCTCCGGATGTTCGCTCCATGGACTCCATTTTTTCTTCAAGTTGTTGAATAATTTTTTTATCAAGTAATCTTTCCTTTTCGAGACATGATATTTTTGACAAAAACTCGTCGTATTTGGCGGACATCATTTCTACGCCCTTACTAAGTTCTATATTCTGCTCGGTTACCTTAGAGATTGTGTTTTGTAGTTCTAGGAAACGTCTGTCTTGATCTTTTGAAAACTCAGCAAACATATCTTTCATTAATGTAGGAATACAAGAGTTGTCTTCGTCAAATTTCCTCTTTTTACGTTCTGTAACGTTCGCCATAATCGCATAGAGGTCTGGTGCCAACTCGCAATGATGTATAGTTGGTTCAATTAATCCTTTAGCAATCGCTTGCGTACTCGCGCTCGGTGTATTTCCCGCCGCCTGCGACGCCACTATAGGCAGTGAAGTCAGTCAAATATTGCTTTGGGACAAAGTACTAGGACAGCAGAAACTCAAAGATTATTGTAGCGAATCTATCTATCCCAGGGGTCAGCTTTATATGGTCGGGATCGAGCAACACGTCTATTTTTAATTTCCGTCCAGCTAAGGAGGATCTATTTATCAAGACAATGTGCGGAATGCATTGATAGGGTGCCATTTGTTGTGGTATACTCATTTGGGGAATTTGCCATAACCGCCACACTCTTGGTAGACGGTTTTGCGATCGCAGTGGATATGGATCGGTACTCAAGAGATAGCTGCTGTCCGCTCCCTGATATTTTTCATAGGCCTGGTTCAGAGACGCGCAGGACGTTGCGTGTAGCGTCTCACGGCGCGTTTTCCCCGTTTATGGACAAGCGAAAAAAACAATACGCGCGTGATAACGCTTGTACATGAAAGCTTTCATACTTTTCCATTTATGTTGGTTTTACCGCGCGACGCGACGCTGGACGCGCCGCGCAACGCCCCGCGTGTCTGTAAAACTAGGCCTTAGTAGACTCTTACCACACCCACGGGTAGATATGACCACACCCACGGGTAAATGGATGGGGTGGAACAATTCTAAACGCCCGGTTCCACACTGCATGTAGAATGTCATTAAGAGAAATAAAATCTATACAAATAAATAAAATTGAAGTGTCTGTTTGTAATGTCTAAATAACAACTAAAGTTGTACTGAATGTATACGAGAGTATATACGCTAACTATAATAAATTACCAATTTTTGTCTGTCTGTCTGGTTATTCTTGCTAGTCTCAGAAACCTGGCCGATTTGGACGGGACTTTGACTAGGAGATAGCTGTTGTTACAGGGAGTAACTTAGGCTACTTTTATTTTGGGAAATAGGATAATCAGGATTCTCAGCACTGTGACAACAAATAATTCTCCAAAAGAAAAGTTACCAATATGGTCCCCCTGATGGTAAAATACCATCGTAGCCTATAGACGCAAGCAATACCAGAGGCATCTCTCGGGTGTCGCAAACTCTAAGAAAAGGTATAGGACGGAAGAGGAAGGATAAAGAGAAATAAGTTCCAACAGTTTTGCTGTGAAATACAAACATATAGTCAAATTGACATCTATAATGAAATTACCTCGACACTTTGATCAGCACGTGTTATAGACAAGACCCTAGCACGGTACCAGTTGCCATCTGGAGGGTACAAAGCCGCCACCATCTCGCCCAGCGCAGGAGTTATCTACAAATTTAATAGAAAAATTTAAAAAAGCAAGCTTAAGGAATTGATTACACAAGCTTGATCCCGTCTGTGTTTGCCCCATTCTGGCTCAGAATTATGCCAGCTATCTGGTTGGCCAGTTTCTTCGGAAGCATTGACTTCCAATTAGTTTATTGCACAAATTGGCATCAATATAGTAACACTAGTTCAACTTCGGCTTACGATTTGTTCAGTAAAGCTGGGCCCCAGTATTTACATGGACTGCTTATTTAATTTACATGACCCAACTAAGGTGCCAAACTGGCGTCTTAGAATAAGTCCAGAGTCAGATTTGAATCAGGACTCAGGTTGTCAACCTGTAACGACGCATTCTACTTTATAAACTTACTTATTTATCATCACGCAATCTCCCTTGCGGGATTGGCAGAGAAAACAGAGTGCCAAGAGGCTCTATTCTTGCATGCATCGCTCGCTATCTCAACATTCATAATTCTCTTCATACACACTCGCCGGTTTCGGAGACTCCTGACTCCACCTTCCTTCAATACATGACCAATTTGGTCTAGGTAGGTGAGTCTCGGTCTTCCCCTGTACTTACATCCTTTCACTTTCGCATTGTATATCTTCCTAACCAGTCGCACGTTCGTCATTCTTTCCACATGTCCGAGAGCATTCCCTTTCGCATCTTTACACCAATACTCTCTTTCATACCTACTCGCTCTCTTACGTCGTATTTTTTGCGACACGTCCCTGAGCTTGACATGGCTGCCAAGAATTTGTCCCAATGCTCCGTTCACTCTATTTCCCGCAATTACTTTTCTCTCTATATCAGTGGTGTACCTTCCATCCCGACTGAATCCACATCAAAGATATACAAATTCATCCACTTGTACACACCATTGCCTATTGATATTCTAACATCAGTTCTGGCTTTTCCTCTTTCATAAACCATTATTTTGGTTTTGCTCACATTCACCTATAGGCAAGGGGCCTTCTTACTACTAATTTAATAAACTGTGTTAAAAAGTGTATTTCTATCAAGATATGCAAAGCTAAGTAATTTTATTCATAGCTTAGCTTAGCTTACACATGAGATATGCGTGCTCCTAATGCGAGCTAAGCGTGACCCCACCAGTGTTCGTGCATTTTATGGTCAAGTAAAATGTGTTATTATATTACCGTGAGTGGCTTATAGGCGATGCGCGTGGCAGGACTGTTCATGTCTTGTACCAGCGATGACAGCGATGTAGGTGGTAGCACCAGTCCGAACTGTGGTGGCTTCTCCTCTGTCAACAAAAATATATTTAAATCACTTGCTAAAGATATTCTCCTAATCAGATTTCGGTTACAGAGGCTAATGGGATCAACCATCAGCGCAGGACATGTGTTGATTGTTATTCACATAACCCGAAGGTATGGAGCAATAACTACAGGAACAAATCAGGCTGCGCTAAAGTTTTACGTGCTCTTCAAGGCACGGGAATTTCTCTGCCAAATTAACTAAGAGCTGAGAAACCCCATAACACTTTTTTTTAAATACCTGGGTATTTAAAAAAAAGTGTTCGTTTCAAAGTTGCATACATCTCAAAGGCCATTCACTTCTAAAACCCACTTCACCACGGTGGTTTTGGGAGGCTAACGCGGAACTAGGCAGCAGGACTGATGATGAGCTGAAAGTGGGGAATATGTATTTGGGCAGAGGAACCACAGGGGCTAGACGCTGGTTGATTTTTCAGAAAATTCAGGAAGGCCTCGATATGATGAATTTATTTTTCAGAAAGCAATCCCAGAAAAAAGGACACGAGTTAGCCCTGATGGTTCCGTGAAAAACGGGATTTGTCTTCATATTGTCGAAAAAAGACACATTAAGGGAAATCTTGAATATTAGCACGAAAGAAGTCGAGACGTCAAGTTTGATGAAGTCTGCGCTCCGACTAACACCTGCCCGATACCAGAACCCTGAGAGCTTTCAGCTTGAGCTACTGTAAGGACCTACCTTGGTCGATCCATATTAATATAACGTTGCTAAATATGTTGTCACGTAGTGCTAAGTAAGCATCATTGTATTACCTAGTCATAAGTATTATTTGTAACTCAGAAATAAATATCATTTCATACGATACTGACGTACACTCATTCCTCTCTATGTAACTAGAACATATATACACCCTTATATGGCGACCCTGCCACTAAAATCGACCTTGCCAATCAAGAATTCTCAAGGACAAGTAAACAAAAATTCAAGATGCAATTTAGAAGATTTTCATAGAAGAAAGTCAAGTCAGCCAATCAAGCTAGTCAAGATTTTTCAAGGACAAGTAACCAAAAATTCAAGATTCAATCTTCTAAGTAATTACTTAGAAGATTTTCATAGAAGAAAAAAGAAAATATGGGAAAAAGTAACTCAAAAGAAGAAGTTATCATAGCCCAGAACGCGAATGGCGAAGCTCAGGCCTCCACCAACCACTCCTTTGGATCTTCCAATGTCGCCGAAATACTCCTAATAGTAATGCTGGTTATATTGCTTATTGGAGTTTTACATCTCATTTACAAGATATGCCAAAGAAAAGCAATTAGAGCACTAAGAAGAGAGCTCAACGCAAGCACTTTTAGCGTTGTCAGAAGCAGTACCAGTTTAGAACGAGCAGAGTCCAGGGAATAGCCCGGCCAACGGAGTCCAGGGAATAGCCCGGCCCAAGGAGTCCAGGGAATAGCCCGGCCCAAAATGCAGCCAGTATAGCAGCACTGCAGTGTAGCAGTCTCCAGCCTCAGCCTACGTAGCCACATCGCCTGACGCCTCATCGTTGCCAGCCACTTTGTCCAGTTTCACACAGCGTAATTATCAGGTGAAATAAAATATATATGTATATCTTTGTTCTATTTCAGTTACCCATAATATTTGTAATGAAATGTAGTTACCTACAAGTCACTACACTAGTTATACATATAATGTTGTCTTGTAATGCCTTTAAAAGATTTATTATGTATTTCAAATACATTGAAAGATATTAAAAACTATCTCACTAAAATCGGCCCTGAACGGAGACAAAAGTCTCGTACAGCACATGAAAAAATATTGTTAATACAAACCACATATTGTAAGTTGGAGTATATTTTGGGTGAAGTTCACAGAAATATTGAAAATTCTGAGAGCCCGAAAGTTTAAAAAGTATTAATTTAATAATTACTGACATACATACTTATTATAATAAAATTATAGCTATAAGTCAACTTATTTCCCCGTTATCGGATTCGTCGTCAAAAATGGCAGCATTTAATTTAAAAACAGCCATAGCGCTTTTACCTATTATGACCGGTAAGGAACAAGACACCCTGCGGTTGATCGATGGTATACAATTATATAGTTCTATGATTACTGACGACACCATAAATCAGTTAATAGAGTTTACGACTACTACGAGACTCGTTTATCTGAAAGTGCCAAACTACGGTTAAAACCCACCTCACATCTATAGACACTTTGGTTAGCGAATTGCGTAAGTTTTTAATACAGAAAAAATCTGCTGCTGCAATTCACTCTCAATTAATAGGTAGCAAACAAGAGCGTAGATCTATTGAGCAGCTTGGTAATGAGCTGGAAAAACTTTTTGTTAATTTAACGATTGCACAGGCAGACGGAGATGATTCAAAGTTTTCTACGATACATCCGATAAATGAAAAATTGGCGATTAAGCGTTTTTCTGACGGATTAAGCAATACTAGCCTCGGCACAATTGTAGCATCCCGACAATTGGATTCCTTACCAGAAGCTATTAGAGTAGCGATTGACGAGCATACCTTATCTCCAAATGAAGACCACGAGGTCATGAACTATAGGAAACCACAAAATAGATTTTATTATAATCGTGGTAATCATAAATCACAGTCAAGTAGAGGTAATAAAACTTTCCCACAGAATTATTATAATCGTAAGCAAAACGTACAGGTGTATAGTTCCCATAACAGATATATACGTGGAAACTCACGGGGACGAAGTTTCGTGTTTCCCCGCGCATCGCGTAACAGTGATGCCGCGCAAAACATAGTTCCGCGAAACGGTAATAACAATCGTTCAAGTGTTAGGTATATTTCGCAACAATTGCAGGAACCGAATAAAGATAATACAATACACCAGGAACTAGCAATAAATGAGTTTTTTCGTTCCTTTAATGAGTGATAATGTTTTTAATTATAGTAAGAGTAGTATAATAAATCTTAACATAGTTTCGTGTGGCCACACAAATTTTTTAATTGATAGCGGTGCAACTTTATGCACTCTAAGGTATAAATGTTTGGATGAATATTTATTAAATAAGCTTTGTTACGATAGAATTACTATAAAAGGCATAGGAGGACAGTTAGTGTCCGAAGGTTACATTTACTTAGATTTAGTATATAATGAAGTAGTTTTTAATCAACAGTTTTATGTTTTTAAGAATTTGCGTTGCGTAACCGATGGAATTATAGGACACAATTTTTTGAAACGGTATGGAGCCGTCATTGACTACAATAAGATGACCTTAACTTTATCTACTACGGATAGTACAGTGTGTATTCGTTTAGAATAGGATAACACGTTCAAATACGTTATCCCACCCCGTTTGAAGTAGTTAGGTACATTCCTTGTAGTTTTAACGAAGATATTGCAATGATAAGTACTGAAATTCATTCGGGTGTTTTTGTAGCCGGCTTAATAGCAAGGCCAATTAATAATTATATACCCGTGAGGATTTTAAACACAAGAGAGGAAGACATATCAATCGACTTATCTAATCTATGTATTAATTCGTTAAATGCGTTTGACGTATGTAAATTTAACGAGGAATACAATTCGGTAGATCGGATTAAGACTCTTTGGATTGGGACTCTTTTCGGATTTTGACTTACTTGATTTAAACTGTACGAATAAGGAAGAAAAAATAAGTATTGAAAATATATGCGCAAAATACGCTGACGTTTTTCACTTGCCAGGAGATAAAATTGTCAGTCACAAATTTGTTGGAACATTCTATCACTTTAAAAGATAATGTAACTCCAGTTTACGTAACACCGTATAGGATCCCACATAGCCTTAAAAAAGAGGTTCAAAATCAAATGCGAGATATGTTAAACAACGATATTATTGAGGAAACTACGTCCGAATGGTCAAGTCCGGTATTATTAGAGCCATAAAAAGTGGATAAATAAAACAAAATGGAGACTTGTTATAGAAAGAAAGAAAGAAAGAAAAAGATTTTATTTCGGACAGGCATGCACATATATGAAAAAAAATAATAATAATTGAGGGTAAAAATACAACATCCTTGATGGTTTTACAAATGAAAAAACAAAAGGAAATAAAAAAATAAAATTAAAATTACTCCATCTCCTCCCAAAAACTTAAGTCTACCCTGTGGCCAAAGCCCATCCAAAAATGGATAATGCTCAGCTTATTGCTGCTACGCAATAAGCATAACAGCACTGATTTTCAGCAGTACCCAATACCCAATAGCATTAAGAGATAAAATAAATACAATACATAAATAAGTAGTCAATTATAAATAACAATTCATATATACTTGTATATGCACTTCCACGAATATATCCTTCACATAAGATTTCCCCATGTAAAGCACTAGGTTTAACACAAACATACCCTACCAGAGAGCACAAAACCTCAACGACAACAATATTATGGTCAGCTGCTAAATAATTACGTGACATTTATCTGGTTATCCAATAAATACTTTTTAAAATTATATTTAAATGTTTGAACTGATTTTAAATTTCTTACAGGAGGAGACAGGGTGTTGTTTTATATTTTTGCCGCAGTATATTTAAAACTACCTCTAAGAGCTGTTGTGCTATGTCTAGGAATACTTAATATGTGACTGGTAGGCCTTATAGAGTATTTATAATAATCCCGAGTATGCATTAGTTTGCTGTACAAATGTTTGGGTCTCTGTCCTTTCATCCACCGAAGAGCATTACTGCAAAATGTAGCTGTCTTCGGGACTCCATTTTCAATATTTTATTAGTATTTGAGAATGGTGTTACATGACACCTACAGGGTATCTTAAAACGGAATCTAGCACAAGCGTTTTGCACACGCTGAATAAGTCTCTTGGTCCTTTCCAACAAGCAAGGGCCATACACTATGTCTCCATAATTAAACCTGGATAGGACCAGTGAATCAACCAGCACCTTTCTTATGTCAACCTGCAGATAATCACGCATTTTGTATAATATTTTAAGCCTAAAAAAGCAATTTCTTACAACGCTATTAATATGTGCTTCAAATCTTAGCTCTGGATCCATTATTATGCCCAGGTTACGCGCCTCGTAAGTTCTCTCTATTGGGTCCCCTCCTACCTTTATCTCATGATTGATACCTGAAATCTTGGCAATTTGCCCTTTACTGCCGAGAACCATATATTCGACTTTCGAGGATTCAATACTAGCGAGTTTTTCTGTGCCCATTGATGTAGTCTACCTATTCATTGATTAAACTCATTGCAGATAACATCGATGCTGGGTCAAAAGATAGATAAATTTGTATGTCATCAGCATACATGTGATACCTACAGTGTTTGATAGATTCAGTTATATCCGCAGTATACAAGATAAATTAAAGGGGCCCCAAAACGGAGCCCTGCGGCACTCCACATGAAACAGCTCGCAGGGACGACACAATTTATAGATAATCGTCATTTAAATACGAAAATAAAAAATAATAAATTTCCATTGCCCAATATTACCGAAATATTAGATTCCCTATCAGGTAGTGTTTACTTTTCTAAATTAGATCTTTCACAAAGTTATTACCAACTTTCACTGAACGAAAATTCTCGAAAATATACATCTTTCAGTTTAAATAAAATGTATCAACTCTCCCTAGATTAAGACTCGCTTAAATGTACAGCTTTTACAGCCGACAGACAGTATCAAATGAAACGCTGTCCTATGGGTCTTAAAACAAGTCCCAGTGCATTTTCAAGACTAATGACCATAGCAATGTCAGGTCTTAATTATAAGAAGTGTTTTTGCTACTTGGATGACGTAATATGTATCGGAAAATCGCTGGAAAACCATAATAAAAATCCCATATGTATATTAAATCGTTTAAGAAAAGTTAATCTAAAATTAAATCCAATTAAATGTGAATTTTTAAGACATGAAATTGTATACTTAGGTCATAAAATAACATCAAATGGTATTTATCCTGATACAACTAAAATTGAAACGTTGCGAAGTTACCCAGAGCCAGCATGTGCCGATGATGTCAAGCGTTTTGTCGCGTTTGCAAATTATTATAGAAGATTCATACACAATTTTGCCGCTATTGCTTATCCACTGAATATTTTATGTAAAAAAGGTGCTAAATTTATTTGGTCATCGGAATGTCAATCAGCATTTGAAAAATTAAAATTATCTTTAATGAATCCTCCCGTTTTAGAGTATCCTGATTTTTCGGAAAATAATATCTTTAAATTACAGACATAAGTATCGAAGATAGGGTTAGGTGAAATATTATCAAATAATAATGGAAGAGTCATAGCGTATGCTAGCCGTAACTTAAACCCAGCCGAAATGAGATATCCCGTCATAGAATTAGAACTACTTGCTATCGTGTGGGCGATAAACCATTTCAGACCATATTTATACGGTAGAAAATTCAAAATTTACCACCGATCACAGACCACTAGTTTATTTATTTAACTTGAAAGACCCTTCTAGTAGATTAACGAAATTTCGATTATACCTAGAGGAATATGACTTTGAAATAGAATATGTTCCAGGTTGAACCAATGTAGCTGCAGATGCATTGAGTCGAATTTCTGTAACATGTAAAGACTTGAAGAGCATGCATGAAAATGTTGTTAATATTTTAACAAGAAAACAATACAAAAACCTATCGTTGTCACGAAAATATAAAAATCTAAACAATGAGTTTTCGTCAGCTGACAGGTCTGATCAACCAGTCGCTGTAGAGATCCTTAGAAAACCTGATGGTTTAGTAGAACTTGTTTTTTGTGAGGACTTCCAAAAAGTTTTACAAACCAAAAATTATATTATTTCAGATGCAAAGCTTTGTATATTTGTTCCATCGCATTCCGTGATATATCTAGACTCAATTATCAACTATAACAGTGTTAGCGAGGGATTTAGATGCATTTTGCAAAAGATTAGCTATAAAGGAATTGCTAATTATTAAAAATAAAAACACTAATGCTAGCACCATAAATATTTTACTAAGTGAAAGTAAACAGTTGCAACTGAACTTGCCTCGTTCCCTAGTAGTAAAAGACATAACGAGAATTTATGATGACGATGACAAAAGAGTGATCCTTAACGATTTTCACTTATTACCTAGCAGTGGCCACGCAGAGGTAAATCGTATGGTTAATAACATAAAGAAATACTACATTTGGCCAGGTATGTCTGTGGATGTGTCAAAGTACGTAAAAAGGCGTAAGGATTGTCAATTACATAAATATACTAATAAAAATATTAAGGAACCAATGGTTATTACGCCTACAGCTAGCTCGGCATTTGATAGAATTAGTTTAGATTTAATGGGCCCCTTAGAATTAGATAATTATAATAATAAATACATTTTAACTATACAATGTGATCTATCAAAATTTATAGAAGCATACCCAATACAGCGGAAGGATACAGTTACAGTTTCAAGCACATTTGTAAATAAATTTGTTCTACGGTATGGTATACCGCGTAAAATATGAACTGATAACGGCACAGAATTTATGTCATCTGTTTTAAAACATACATGTGATTTATTAGGTATAAAGAAATTAAACTCCACCCCTTATCATCACCAAACTTTAGGTTCTATAGAAAATTCACACAAACATTTGGGTGCTTATCTCAGAATATCATAAAAACGATTGGAGCGATTGGGTACCATTTTGGTGTTTTTCCTATAACACGACAGTACATACAGAAACAAAATATACTCCATACGAATTAGTATTCGGAAAACCATGTAATCTTCCTAGCAATTTACAAACGCATATTGATCCGTTGTATAATTTTGAAAGGTATCCACTAGAGTTAAAATATAGACTACAAAAAGCGCAAACTGAAGCTAAAGAAAGTTTGTTAAATAGCAAAATTTTACGAAAAAGTATATATGATCAAAAAATGTTTACAACTAGTTACGAAAAAAGGTGATTTAGTTTTGATAAGAAACCAAACTGGCACAAAGCTTGATAATTTTTATAATGGTCCATACAAGGTTATTGTTGATATTCCACCTAATGTTAAAGTAATCAAAGATGGTAAAGAATATGCTATTCACAAAAATCTTACGAAATTATTTCATATTTGATTCCTTTAAGATTTTTATCTATATTTTTTTTAACTATGTTTTTATGGTTTTATGTTTAAGAATAAAAATGTTTCGTAGAAAAAATAAAATTTTGTCGTAATGTATTATTTTTTTAAATTTTATAATTTATATTTTCTCTTTTATGGGAAGGGGTGTGATGGTCGAACTTTCAGGGGAGGTGTAAGGACCTACCTTGGTCGATCGCTAAATATGTTGTCACGTAGTGCTAAGTAAGCATCATTGTATTACCTAGTCTTAAGTATTATTTGTAACTCAGAAATAAATATCATTTCATACGATACTGACGTACACTCATTCCTCTCTATGTAACTAGAACCTATATACACCATTATACTACAAAATTGCTTCCAATGCCTAGACGTGAGCAAATCAGCGAGCAATATGAACAGCCGGTTTGAGGAAACTGTCCACGTGGTCGGATCAACCTACTTCAAGGCCGTCAAAAGGCTGATGGATGGATGTACATTAGATCCTCGAACACACTATTTTTGATTTTAATGTGTTTGACATAAATATTTGAATGAAATGTTGCAATTTTCAGTTAGGAACATTATAGTAGTTGTCACTTTTAACCAGGATTTATTTTTCTAATTTTCGCTTCTTCCTTCCGGGGAGTTCAACAAATATTTGAAAAAAAAAAAACTGTCGGTTAAGCTAGTTTTTTCGTGTTTGTGCACACACAACACATTTAGCGATTCGTTGTTATTTATACAGATAACGAAATATGTATCAAAGTCTATCTTTCAATGACAATTATTCAATTTTATACAGTTGGAACATATCTATGATCAATTAAAGTATGTATATCAAAATCTATGTATAACTTACCTTTCCGGCTAATTCCTTGCTTCTCAGAGAGTAAATGTACGTATACTCTGTCGTAATGACACACATAGGTGATTAGTACCTTGTGCCAAGTGCCAGGAGCTGGTAATGGCACTGACTTGCATTTGGCAATCACTGGCATCTTGTCTAGAGTCCATCCATCTGTATAAATTATATGTGGTGTTGGTTACTATTGTAATAACATTCTTATTACATTTTAATTAAAAATTATTTGCAATAGATTTTAGCATAAAATCTCAACAAAATTTGGTTTCTATACACATATCTTTAGACCTATTACATACATTTTTTTTATACTACATGGGTGGCGAACAAGCATACGGCCCACCTGATGGTAAGCGGTTACCGTAGCCTACATACGCTAGCAACACCAGAGGTCGTCGCCATCTCCAAGGAAAAGGATAGGAGGATAATAAGGAAATGAAAGATATGATAATAAGGAGCGGGTAGGGAGGGAGTTTGGGCTTTCGGCGCTCTCACTCACCATATGAAACACAACGGTAGGCGTAACTACCGTTGTTATACGATGATCTTAAGTGAGAGGGTGGTACTTCCCCGATCGAGCCGGCTCATTCATGCTGGGATAAGCAAATCCATTAGAAACATTTATCAAAAACGAAGAAGATACTATAAAAGAAAGTTATTTTAACAGAAAATGATGACTTTTTTTGTGCCTGTTTATTTATTAGCACACATTAAAGGATTTTATCTTCATAATTTTTTGCCGTGTGGGGCCGGCACCAAGAATAGCTCCACCCCGTCTTTTCCTATGGCAGTCGTAAAAGCCGACTAAGGGATTACCGGGGGACCGGGGCGGTAGCGTTTCCCTGTGTACTAAAAATATCCACTGCGATCGCCAACCCGCCTGCCAAGCGCGATTATGGTAAAACCCCCATTTTGGTGAGGCTTATTTTTTTTATTTTATTACTTGTTGTGGCAGACGAGCCACGGTCCATCTGATGGTAAATGGTAACCGTCGCCCATGGACTCGACTATACCGAGAGTATTGTCAAGCCGCTGCTCACCAAATCATTTCACAGACAAAATGAAATATAAACGGCTATCTCCTGCTACAGCCAAAACGCAACGATGTGCTTCATGGCCGGTCACACGGGAGATGGTGGTACCAACCCGCTCGGGCCGGATACCAAGTGAGTACTCCCACTTGGTACCCAGCCCTACCACCAGTCATGCAATGGATGATAATTGCTTACTTCCCTTAGTCGCCTCATACGACACCCGTGGGAAAGAATGGGGTGGTGACACTTGTATTCTTAATCCGTCACCACACGGATATGTCCAGCAGTGGACGATGAAAGACTGATGGATGGATGAAAGTATTTTAACAAAGTTTGTTTGGTTAGATAGAACATGGCTTGAAGCAGAATATAGGCTTTATCTCGGAAACTCACCGGGATGCATAAGAATATGCTTCTTAGTGCATTTATTTCCTTTGAAGCAAGTCTTCTCGGGGCCGCCTTTGTAATGTTTGCATATTTCTGCCTCATCGCGATTGCGATAGCCCTAGAAATTAATTTATTTTTTTAAACAATTCACTCAATACCATTAACAGACAATGAGTACACTAACACTTATATATTAAGTCTGTTCGAGGAAAACACTCATAATTTCGGAATAAAAAAATCCGTAATAATAAAAATCCGCGACAATTAATATCTGTCCATGTAATGACGCATTAAAAATAGATGTGTCACCACCCCATTTATTGGTATCGTAAGATGCAAATAAAGAAAATTATTAATATTTACAGATAATAAGATAGTAGACGATGAGCTGAAAGTGGGGCAATATGGATTTGGGCAGAGGAACCACAGGGGCCAGATGCTGTCTGATTTTCTGGAGAAGGAAGGCCTCTTCATGATGAATTCCATCTTCAGGAAACAGCCCCAAAGAAAATGGACCGGGATTAGCCATGATGGTTCAGTGAAAAATGAGATCTTAACGGACAAACGACACATATTCAATGATGTCTTACTGATCAACAGGATTAAAACTGGGAGTGATCACCACTTAGTTAGAGGCATATTGAATCTAAATATGAAAGTCGAGAGGTCATGCTTAATGAAGTCTACGCTCCGACCAACACCTGCTCAATACCGAACCCCGAAAACTTTCAGCTTGCACTACAACATCGCTGTTAATGCCTAGACGAGTGCGAATCAACGAACGATATGAAGAACAGGTTCGTGAAAACTGTCCACGCGGTCGGGTCGACCTTTTGTAAGACCAGTCGCGTCGATAGGACTCAAAAGCTTTCGGACCAAACTCTTAAGCTCATGAGACGGAAAGAAATGACGGTGCAGTCTTCGGCTGATTGGTCCAATCAGAGGCGACTAAACAGGCAGATCTCCAAGTCTATGCGACGTGACATTCACCGATTTAATACCTTGCGTATTAAAGAGGCGATAGAGCGGAACCAAGGTTCCAAAGTGTTCGCAAGAGATCTGTCTGTTGGGAAAAGCCAGCTGACCCAGCTGAAGACTAATGATGGCACTGTTGTTTCTTCCAAAGATGAGATTTTAAGAGAGGTCCACAAGTTCTATGGACAGTTATACCGATCCCAGAACCCTGTTGTCAGCTTGGTCCATGAGCCCAGATCCAAGCTAACTCGGCACTATACCGAAAATATCCCGGACGTCAGCCTGTACGAGATCAGAAGGCTCTCAAACAACTAAAGGACGGAAAAGCACCGGGAGACGACGGAATTACTATAGAGCTTCTGAGGGCAGGCGCAAAGCCGGTCCTCAAAGCCCTCCAGAGGCTATTCAATTCCGTCGTTCTCGGGGGCGATGTTCCAGAGTCGTGGACGAAGAGCGTGGTGGTGCTGTTCTTCAAGAAAAGTGACTCTTGAAGAATTATAGACCCATCTCGCTCTTGAGCCATGTCTATAAGTTGTTCTCGAGGGTCATTGCAAAGCGACCCACGCGCAGGCTCAACGACTTCCAGCCTCCCGAACAAGCCGGTTTCCGAATAGGTTATAGTACCGTAGACCACATACATACGCTGCGCCAGATTATACAGAAGATCGAGGAGTATAATAGGCCTCTGTTTCTAGACAAACGCTAGAGAAAGCCTTCGATTCGATCGAAACTTGGGCGGTGCTGCAGTCCCTTCAGCGGTGCCAAATTGACTATCGGTACATCGAAGTGTTGAAGTGTTTGTATAGAAACGCCACTATGTCTGTCCGAGTTCAGGTCAAGAGCACAAAACCGATCCAACTGCAGAAAGGGTTTAGACAGGAGACGTTATGACCCCGAAACTCTTCACCTCTGCATTGGAAGATGTTTTCAAGCTCTTGGACTGGACCGGATTCGGCATCAACATAAATGGCGAAAACATCACTCACCTTCAATTTGCAGATGATATCGTGGTCATGGCAGAATCGCTGGAGGACCTTGGTACCATGCTCAACGACCTCAGCGGATGATAGTCATGTCTAATGTCCATGTCATTTCAGCACCGGTCCTAGTCGGGAGTGCGCTTCTCGAAGTTGTCGACCACTATGCATACCTGGGACAAACTGTGGTAGACACAACTTCGAGAAAGAGGTCGATCGACGAATCCAGCTCGGCTGGGCAGCATTCGGGAAGCTGACGGAGATCTTCTTGTCCAATATTCCAATGTCTGAAGACGAAGGTCTACAACCAGTGTGTGTTACGAGTGATGACTTACGGCACAGAGGCGTGGTCTCTGAATGTTGGCAAAAAAAGAACTGTCTTTGTCGTTTGCAGGTGATGTCGATGAACCTTACCCTGACGTCTCAAGGTTCGGTGGTAACATGGTGATGTTGGTATCACCTCAAACAGTTGCTCCGAGCACTTTCCATTATAGAGCCGATAGAGCACATAGAGGGACCCGAAGTCTCTCCGCCGCTCCAACGACTCTAAACTCTCCCATCATTACAAACAAACACTTCATTTATATTTATTTGTAGAGATTTTAATTTCTTTTTTTATGTACTGTCAATACCAGTACTGTAAATTAAATAGTAGTTAATAATGTAAATATTACCGTGACAGCTTCCACGGGGTCGTCGTATTCGGGGCACTCGGCGAGGTCATGCTCTGAGTCCTTTGGCAGCGAAGGCTCGTCAGCTGTACAAGCTTGTTCAAGCTCATCAGATATACGAGCTTGTAGAGGCTGCTGTGTCTCTGTTTCTTTGTCAACTGAAATATTTAAGACTACTTAAAATAGTAGAATGTACCTACTTAGTGGAGCGCCGTAAGATTTATACCTCGGAATCCAGGGCCAGTCAATGAATCTTTATATAAACTTTTGAAATGTGTTTTTAACAATATATAAAAAAATGTTAAATAATAAAATTTATGCGACCTTAATTTTTTTTTTAAATAATTATTAATTTTTCATTTTCTTTTATTTTTATTAGTTTTATATTTTAAAACGGAGAACTGTTACAAACTTCTCCTTGGGCCTCACTCAAGGGACTGCAGGTATAAAGGGGGGAGGGAAGGGGGGAGATGGGGATGGGGGTTGGTATGAATTATAGAAGGGTCCCTAACAGATTAGTACACGTGGTAAATACGTAGCTATTATTGTGCGTTTTGAAAAAATATTTCTAATTTTTATTCTATTTATGTATATTTATGAATGTGTGTAAAGTACACCTCTGCCCACCCCTTCGGGGATACAAGCGTGAGACTATTTTTTTTATTATTGTGCAGTTAGTGCGACATAAGTTAATTATTGAACATCATTACAAAACAATAAAATTGTGTTTTTCAAACTTTCAAAATAGATAGTAGGTAAGTATTTTTCTTTTATTTATATTGCATGCTTATAAAAATACAATTGTGAATACCCAATAGAATATTTTATAATAAATTGACCCTAAAAGTAGTATAGTAAAATTCAAGAACAATAATTATTAATAATGATATAAAACATAGCATCACGCCTGTATTCCCCGAAGGGGTAGGCAGAGGTGTATTACACACTCACGACTCGCCAGCTATGTTTGAGTCCCACGTAATAGGGGGCGAGCCTATTGACGTCTACCGGGCACATTTCCAAACTCCGGGCTGCTACTGAGAATTTTTCTTTTTAGGAAAAAGCTCAATAACATTGCCCGACCAAAATCAAAATCAAAAAATCAAAAATATCTTTATTTCATAGGCCTATTAAGTAGCACTTAAAATCGTCAATAATACACTAATAATTAAAATAATTAACACGAGCGCCTGAGGCGAGTGCAAACCCGAAAAAGCGACCCGGGGATGAATAATGATATAAACGTTAGTTCTTAATATTACTAATACTTGTTGTTACAGCCTCGTATCAAAATGAGTGAACCATCGAATAGTGATGAAAATAAAAGTAATAATTGCCTCATTTGTGACAAAATCGGATCTATTTCTCAATTAATCTCCAAACTAGAAGAAATTGTAAAAGTAACAAGAGGAATATCAACAGAAAGAGCGGATGGACTGTCTCAGTATTTAAATTCTCGCGAATTAGTCTACGTGCATTCAGTATGCAGACAAAAATATATCAATAAATAATATATTAATGCTTATTTAAAAAAAGAAAAAAAGAAAGACCACATCAGCGTGCTTTTCACCAAAGAAAAAACTTCGAAAGGCTGATTCAACTGACTTTGATTGGAAAAGCAGGTTTTTTTTATGTGAAGAAGCAGTCCATCTGAAGGAAAGAAGAAAGTTCAAATCGTCAAGACAACAAATCAGCTATGTAACTACCTCTGATTACAAGAAAACAATTTTAAATTTAATAAGTCGAGAAATAAACCGAATATTGTGCAAGATATTCAGCATAAGATGTTCAGCAAGTGTTTCTGTGGAGACCAGCTCCAGAATCCTTATTAAAAATGATTGTGCCAACATACAAAACAGGATGCGGAATATCTTGTGGGTGCAGGAAAAGAAGTAGAAAAAAGTGGATTAAATTACACTGTAGCTTGCTTGGAATGCAATGGTGACAGTTGTACTAATCCTTCTCCTAAAATCCACATCAATGAAATCGACGACGACGACAGTAATGAACAATAATGTTGTGTGTTGTGTGACAGTAATGAACAATAATATTATAATATATATATACGGTTTATAATTTTTTTGATGTGAAACATCTAATGCGGAGGGAGGGTAAAATCGGCTGTTAGCGTGGCGACGCTTTTATTATACCTACTTGTCCCGTTCAAATCTTACAAGTTAAATTTGAAACACTTCCCGGTTTCCGATTCGGCTAAAATTTTACACGCATATGTATATCGCGTGAAAATGTAATATTATGATGACATGGAGCCGATCTGATGATGGAGCTGGAAGGTAGACATAGGCACTCTATAATGAATCAGCGCAAAGCGAGTTTGGACTCGTTTGATTCGTCTTAATGAGTACTTTGTCTTTAGATGGTATCCAGGGTCTGATGATGGAGCGGGAAGATGGCCACAGTAACTCTGTAATAAAACATCGCAACCCATCGGTTTAGGGCTAGTTTGAGTTATCTTGAATAGTACCATAGTCCTAGATGATATTCGGGGTCTGATGATGGTGCCGGATGGCCATGGGCACATATGCTATAAAACGCCGTAATCCCATCAACTATGAAATAGTTTTATTCGTTTTGACAAATACTTCGGTCCTAGATGATATCCAGGGCCTGATGATGATGATTTATGTCTATTTCCGTTATTTAACACATGTCATAACTTTATAAAAGCATGCATTGAAAAAGTTATGATCATTTTATTTCTATTCATTATTTATACAAAATAATTTCCATGTTTTCACATCTGGTAGACGTCCCGCGATGTCTATTTTTGTTTTTGTTGTAACTCGTTAATATTTGCGAAATATTAATAAATTAAAAGTTACTATGCAAAATTATTTATTAAATATAAAATTGAAATATTTGCTCTAAACATTTTTTCCCTTGTCCCTCTAATTTTTCAGTAAATTGTTGTTATAAATTGTTGTAATCAAGATCGCACAATTTTATTTTTTTAACTTTTTTATTTGAGCTTTTAACAATGCAGTCATAGTTTTTATGAAGATTCATTGACTGGCCCTGGATTCAGAGATTTTACAGTTTTTACGCCTTACGGCGCCGCTCCACTAACTATACAATATCTGCAGTTTTCTTCACATATTAATCATACTAATATTATAACATGAATTAAAACATAGGATACTTTTTTCCCAAAAAATTATAGATTTCGACAGACAGCTATCTTTCGGAAATGACTTCACAGCTAAAGGGCCTTGTACAAAATCTGGTATGCAGGTAAATTATAAACATACTGAATATATTTTAAAAAGGTCCTGTCATATAATAATATTCTTAAATGACTCAATGAAGCAAATTTTGGAGTCTATGCAGACCAAGACTCGTGCAGAAGCTAGTCGTAAATATTATGAAGCTGTAACAGAGCTGTCTGTACATTTAAAAAAAATACTGTATTATATAGTTTAAACACAAAACATTTTTTTTTTGAATTTTTATTCGTTTGTTCATTCATTTTTGTTCGTTTGTTCATTCACATTCACGCATCACGCAAAAACTACTAAACGGATTTTGGCGCAACTTTTTATTTGATCGCTCTTGATTAGACTTAAAATACTGGTATGTATTTTATTCCGCTAGTATATCAGGAACCTGAGATATAGTCTAAAAACGATCTTTTGGCTGCGGCGGAGCCGCGGGCAAAGGCTGGTAGGTTGTAAATTGAAAAGTTCACGTCAAGCCCTTTAACACTATGGTCTACAACCTAATATCTTGTCTTAATTTAAATAATACTTACTTATCATCACGCCATCTCCCTTACGGAATAGGCAGAGAGAACAGAACAACAATTTAAATAATTCTAAGCATAAAAAAAAATATAATACATACGTAAAAGATACACGTTGTCAGTACATCGGCTGGGGTATAGTGGCGCCTGGACAACTATTAGTTTTAGGATTAACGTCAAGCGAATAGTAAAATGAACCCATAAATTTTACTTTTTGAATTTGTAGCTAATAGCCTGCGAGTTTAAGTGTTCAGGCCCGTTTCCCGCAGGGATAGGCAGAGCCACTAGATTTTCATTCGTTATTTAAATATGCCTATTAAATATATACCAGTTTTTAACACTTACTTGGTTGAGCTAATTTTTGTTGCACTATAAGCTGGTTCACTGTGTCGCCAGATGCGAGCTGCACATAAACTTCCAAGGATTCCGAAGTGCTGACATAAAACAAGAACAATAGTCATGTAATCATACTGACATAGTTTTTTTATTACATGTAAATATATCACAACCAGGAGTGACAGACCATCACTGAAGTTATGTCACACAGCCCCAGTAGTCCGTGGTCTACCATTACAGGTGGAGACTGCAAACAGCAGGATTATTTAGTGGGTGAGGGCTCCATACTACTCTGCTCGTTGCCCCCGAACAACGGGGTGTGCGGTTAGTTACATTTTATCCCGCCTTAACAAAGAAAAGGGGTGGCAGACTAGCCAGAAGCTTATTTGCTGGCAAGTTATAACTTGTTTATGGACTCAGCAGTATGAGACTCACTGAAAAACTCGACTCTGTAAAAGAGTAACAAAAAATAAATTGGTAATAAGTGCCTATGTGGTGCAGCGGTAGTGTGAGCGACTGCTGATCATGAGGTCTCTGATTCGATCCCCGGGTCGGTTAGTGTTATTTCGGTCCCCGGTCCCGGTTTACTCGGGTCGGTGTGTTGAGCTTTTTCGTAAAAAGAAAAATTCTCAGTAGCAGCCCGGAATTTGGAAACATGCCCGGTAGACGGCAATAGGCACGCCTCCTATTACGTGGGACTTAAACATAGTTAGCGAATCGTGGGTGTGTAATACACCTCTGCTTACCCCTTCGGGGAATAGAGGCGGGATGTTATGTTATGTGTTAATCACCTCATTCTCTTCTGCCGTTACATTAAATTACTTTTTTTGATGGATTCAATTTTCACATTGAAAACATTTTTGATAATAAAGATGAAATCAAAATATGTCTGATTGCAATTGAGAATATATATTTATTATGTCTTGTGCTTAGCTTATATTATTAGTTTTTTTTTGCTAAATAAAAGCAAATTGAATACTGACTTGTCATCGATTCCAATGACGCACTGGGTACCAATGTATTGGCTCAAGAATGCCTCTTGTTTTTTCATCAATATTTTATTTTGGTAGCTCTTCATATCCACCTGAAGAAAATAATTTAAATTTCCGTAAATAGCGCAATCATTTGTCTACGTAAATCCATATCATATTTTTCTTTTTAAGAACAGCTTAAAATAACCTAAGGCCATTGCAATCCAGAGAGTTTAAAGAACAAATTATTGTGTAAGAGATTTTTTCTCCCGCCTTTCCAATCCGGGGAAGTGCTCTAGACCGCTAAGCCATCGCAGTGACTGCATCGCGGACTGAATAATTTGTTATTTAATGTAGCTGCGCATGTCAAGTGTAGATACAGACCAGAGAATGTGAAAAAGAGAATTTTACTACGAGCGGGATCCGAACCTGCATCCCTTCCAATCCGGGGAAGTGCTCTAAACCGCTAAAACATCGCAGTGACTGCATCACGGACTGAACAATTTGTTCTTTAAAGTAGCTGAGCATGTCAAGTGCAGATACAGACCAGAGAGAGTTGTTCTGATGGGAGGCCTTGGGAGTTAAAATAATGACATTAGACCAACAAAGCTTTCGACGCTTGATAGGCTTGTGCCCTCACCTATAGTCCAGAAACGCCATCCAATGTCTTAGTAACCAACAATTTTATAAATAAAGCGAGAACCTGGATGCAATCATTGAGTTTATTAATACACTTACGTTTATTTACGCATAGAATTGATGCACACAGACAACACTTACCCCTGCAAGATGACAGCACCGCGCATAGGGTGGCTTGTCACAGAAGCGTTCATACAAAGGTTGCACGCAAGCAACGTGCGTGTATCTCACCTCGCCCGTATCTACTGCGAATATGCACGCCTGGTTCCTGTCGTCCTGGTAACAAACACACCAATAAAGTATTTCATAAACGAAACACTTTCTTAATCTCAATAATTTTTTTTTTTTAACCAATTACTATCCCACTGTTAGTCAGGGATCTCATCTCGGCGTGACAGAGATTTAAGCCGCAGTCTATCACGCTGATCTAGTGCGCGTAGCCAGAATTCACAATTTATTATTATTATAACGTAGAGAAGGATGGATTGGAAGTTTCGTCATAATGTACTTGATCGAGCAGTGATAATTTCTAAACAAATACATACTCGTAAATCATTACTAAAAATCTGGAAAATTTAAAGGTTTGTGTCATGCGAGGTCTACAATTAAGGGGGGAATTCAATATGGTTTTATCACTAGGATAACATTGCAGGGTGCAGGCCGGGATACCTTCACGAGAGACTATTTATATGAGCTGGTGTACCATGAGCCCGTGCCAGAGGCTAAGTTCCGGTAGGGGACGGGTCACCACGTCTGTTTCTGATTAGCCGAGGTCACAATGACGCCCCCGTACCCGAAGACCTAAACAGGGCTCTTCTGTGGAAACCACAGAGTCGTGGCGTTCATGGTCATACGCCGATACCGCACGGTGTCGCCGAGGCGGCTTGCGCGATAGCCGGTGTATGAGACTTGGCGGACGTGCTTGGCGAATCGGAGGTGCTCGCTTTAAAAAAGGATATCACTGCAGACGTAAGTTCAATATTTTTTTATGACTCTCCCTCTTATAGGCGAGTGCTCAATAGTAGGATTGGCAGATAATATAATAAGTAAGTATATCCAGGTAGGATGACCGAGCTATGCCCGGTATTTTTTTTTGGGAAATATTTTTTTTTGGAAATTATACTTAAGATACGAATTAAATACTAATGAAATATGAATAATATTTTTCGATCTTACCGACATAATAATAAAAATAGTTGATGCTTATTTTTTCATTGCCAGAAAACACGATAAAATGACGTTTTCTAAAAATGAAACCTAGCTAGATCGATTATCTCCCCCGCAACCTGCATGCTAAATTTCATGAAAATCGGTGGAGCCGTTTCCGAGATTCAGTTTATATATACAGGGTCTGTCGTAAATAATGGATAACCCATTAATCAGAGATGGCCCTGATGTCAGGCTAAAAGAAAATCGACGTTTTATTTTAGGATTGCCATTGGTGTGAAAACGGTAGACAATTTTGTATTTTTTTGAAATTTTCCTTCTTTGCTCATTCATTCGGTCACCATTTCAACAAAATAACTTATTTTAATGTACTTTTTTTTGTATCTGACTCCTGGATACTTGTGTTATTATATTAGATTACTATATTGGACATTATTAATGTAAAATACTGTCAAATTTTACATTTTAAGAACTCGTAAGTAATTTTTTTTTATATGTCAAAATTTTAACATTATCTGTGAAAAAAAAAGTACTATGCTATAGCTGCCCATTATCTTAAAAACATGGCTAGTTTATGTAGATTCTAAGGTATTACACATGCGTACTTTATAAGCAATATTAGTTACACAAGCGAAATAACTTAGCAAGGTCAACATTTTGGTATCAAGAAATGTGTCAAATCACGATGATTTAGGCTCCTAATATGGCTTTTTTCAATAATAATTCGCTATTTCATCACTAAATTGTCATCAATTTAACTTTTAACTGCGCCAGAGTACTGTTTTATTTTCATAGTTAGAAATTGCATGCGACTAGCAAGCACTAGAAAATTATTTCATAATTTTCAATCAAAACACTAGGTATTCCAAATTCAAAATGATACTACATAGTGATATAAAAATGGACAAACACGACAACAAAGAGCCCTCAAGGGACACAACATAAAAATTAACAAACACAATATCACGATATCATGATACGATCGACATGTGAGATATGAGATTCTGCCTAACCTCCCAGGTCTAGAGAGACATGCATTGTAACAAAAAAATACGAAAGGTGCCACCGTCTTTCTTACATTAGGGGACTGTGAAAGAGACGGTGCACTTCTTCCAAGTAATAACGAATTTATGTTCGGCCTTTTTGACATGCAGGGAGAGCCCTTTGTTTTCGTGTTTGTTAATTTTTATATTGTATCCCTTGAGGGCTCTTTGTTGTCGTGTATGTCCATTTTTATATTACCATGTATATATGAGGATACACCTTTTGAATTTGGAATACCTCGTGTTTTGATTGAAAATTGTGAAATAATTTTCTAGTAGGTACTTGCTAGTCGCATGCAATTTCTAACTATGAAAATAAAACAGTCCTGTGGCACAGTTCAACATAAAATTGACAATATAGTGATAAAATTGCGAATTCTTATTGAATAAAATCATATTAGGAGCCTAAATCATCGTGATTTGACACATTTCTTGAAACCAAAATGTTGACTTTGCTAAGTTATGTAGCTTGTGTAACTAAAATTGCTTATAAAGTACGCATGTATAATACCTTTTTAGAATCTACATAAACTAGGCACGTTTTTAAGATAATGGGCAGCTATAGCATAGTACATTGTTTTTTCACAGTTAATGTTAAAATTTTGACATAAAGAAAAAAAATTCCTTACAAAGTGCTCAAAATGTAAAATTTGACAGTATTTTACATTAATAATGTCCAATTTAGTAATATTCTAGTATAATAATACAAGTATCCAGGAGTCAAATACAAAAAAATACATTAAATTAAGTTATTTTGTTGCAATGGTGACCAAATAAATGAGCAAAGAAGGAAAATTAAAAAAAAATACAAAATTGTCTACCGTTTTCACACCAATGGCAATCCTAAAATAAAGTCGATTTTCTTGTAGCCTGACATCAGGGCTATCTCCGATTAATGGATTATCCGTTATTAACGACAGACCCTGTATACAA
Organism: Leucoma salicis; assembly: GCA_948253155.1. Classification (NCBI taxonomy): domain Eukaryota; kingdom Metazoa; phylum Arthropoda; class Insecta; order Lepidoptera; family Erebidae; genus Leucoma; species Leucoma salicis. Next base: position 6,483,143 of record OX411812.1, read on the forward strand.
GAATTGCTAATTTAAAGATATTAGATTATGCAAAAAGAAATACTTTACCTCACTCAATTTTAGGAACAATCCTCTATAATAGCAGTCACTCTCTTCGTCATAGAAGGCACAGCAAGTAAGAGCCATCAGTTCTTTTTTGGTGATCCGTTTATGATTTTCCCTGTAGTATTTTGTCATTTCTATCATTAGCCTGCAAAAAACCAGACACATCATATTTTAGTTCACCACTAGTAATCATGCGCAGCTTCAAACGCTTGATGATGTAGTTCAATAGCTTTTTCTCTAGACACATTTTCAAAATGTGACTAGCTTATTTATTTTTGCCTGAAACTCTTAATTTATCCATAATAAATTAGTTTAAGTTACTCTTTCTAATATCATTAACTAATATTGAAAGTACCGTTAAAATCGGTCTAACCATTTCGCAGATTAGCCGGGACAGACAGACTAAAATTTTTTAATAGATTTTTTTGTATGTATTTCATGCGTAAGTAAAAGGCCAATGTCATTTTAAAATTCCCAACAAAATTATAATATTTACTAGCTGACCCGGCAAACTTCGTACCGCCATATATTTTTTCATGAATAAATATTGCAATTATAAATTGCACTTCACTCTAAGTTTGAACAAAACACGCATTTAAAAAAAAAGTTAAAGTCGGTTCAGTAGTTTCGGAGTTCATCCCGGACAAACATCGTGACACTGGAATTATATATAATAAATTTATACATAAGGTATTTAGAACATAAAAGCATTGTTTGAGTTCGGAAGCTATAAGGAACTTTCATTACTGAAATCATCTTCCCAACTTACGCTTGTACTTCCTCCGGATCTTCGGTGATGACCCATATGAAAGCTCCATCAATATGCATGATAGTAGCATCATACACCTCTTCCATTTCCAGCACCGTCTGCGCTGGGAGATTGTTTCCCTCAGTGGATGGCACGGATGATGGTTCTGATATAAAAATTTGAAATTTACTTTACCTATTTTTCAGTAAAAATATTTTTGACAAATATTATTATTATTATTATACTAACCTTTCCCTGCGGCTCTGCCACAAGCAAAAGCTAGTTTTTAGGTTATATCTTAAGTTGCCAATGTAGTAGCGGGATATAATTACATTGTATGCCAGTTTTTAAGTCTAATCAAGAGCTCTCATCACAAATAAAAGTTGTATCAAAATCCTGAAGTAGTTTTTACGTGATATTCTAACAAACAGACAAGATTTCAAAAATAATGTGTTGTGTTTAGAGACTCTTAAGAAACCAGGATTTTATTTTTGTCTTAAATATCTTAAACGTACATATGACAAAGATCTGCTACAGCTTCATAATAGTTACGAAATAACGATAAACTTTTGAGGTCACAGCCTGGTTGTGCCCTTGGCACTCGAACAATCAGAAAAATTAAGCAACTCACCCGACAAGCTTTAGGTGGGGGATTAAATGTGATACCTATTAATAAACACTTGTTTTTATTAAGGCGGGAAAAAAAATACCTAACCACACACCCCGTCGTTCGGCACAACGAACAGAGTACTGTGAGGGCCTCACGCACTAAAGAAACCCGCCGTGTGCCGTCTTTCCGCCTGTACTGGCAGACCACTGGAATTACGTGACATTACTTCAGTAAGCCCCTAACCGCTTCTGTGTTCTCATCTCTCAAATAATTTTGGAAAGTCTCTCTCTCCCTCTACCTTAACTCTTACCATTAGATAGCTATATGCAATGATCACCTTCAATCGTCACATCATTCATGGCATCTTCCAATTCACCTTGCGCATCTTCAACAAAAACATCGCACTTCTTCTCCAGCACCGTTTCTTCTGAAGAACTCGTACTTGAAAATATAATCAAGGTTTGATCTTCTTTGGGCACTTTAACCCTTTTTGGTTTCTCTGGAGGGCAACGGTTCGGACAGGCTGTAGATGTTGATGGCGCCGGCTCACTGAGGACGTCCATAAGATTGATAGGTCCAGGTGTAGACGGTGTTAATGGCTTTGCCATATCATGGACCGGCGTGAACTCAATCTGACCAGTTTCATCTGTAAAAGATGAATTCAGTTATATAATATACTAGCTGACCCGACGAACTTTGTACAGCCAATTTTTTTTTCCGTGAGTAGTTTGCAATTAATTAATAAAAAATACGTGATAAAAACTATCCTATCTTAGGGACGCCAGCAAAACACACATTTAAAAAAAAAGAACGTGATAATCGGTTAGATAATTTCGGAGTTCATCATGAACAACAGTGACACGAGAATTATATATCCATCCATCAGCCTTTCGACGTCCACTGCTGGACATAGGGGAGGCCCCCCTAGAGAACGTCACAAATTGTGTGTTTCGCTCATATGGGGGATAGTGCCGTAATCGCCACGCTTGGCAGTTGGGTTGGCGATCGCAGTGGATGTTGTTAATACTCGAACGAGAGCTGCTGCCCACTTCCCCCAGTCGGCTCTTACGACTCCCATGGGTGGAGAGGGGTGTGACAATTCTAAAGCCGATCCCACACGGCAAATTAGGAATTATATATAATAGAAGATTAAACAGCAAACGAAAGGCCCAAATACTCCCCATTCCCTCTCTAATACCTTTAAAGTCCGAGATGAACTTATGATTTTTCTAGTCCACTTACTAACCCATTCCCTTGAGCAGAAATGCACGTGTGCCCTTAGTTTTACTAGCATCTTTATGCTACAGTAAACGAGCCATATTCTTCATTGCCACTAACGTGGTATAAAAACAAAACCTACATTTTAAATTAAACCTTACCAATTTTTGATATAGCGAGGTTGAAATCAGTAATTAGGTACATGTATTCGTCTAATAGCTTCATACATGACAGGAAACGATCTTTAAGCTCCGATGGGTCGCAGTTTAGGAACAGGACAAAGTCTCCAGTCTGTAAGGAGCAACTCTTATAAGTTCTCGTTTTTTAAATTTATTACCTTTTTATCTGCCAATTGCTAATTGGCATGTTCAGCTACTTTAAAGAAACAAATGATTTGTGAAAATGCGGAAAAAAAGAATTTAACTGTGAGCGGGATTCGAACCTGCGTCCCTTCCAATCCTTTCTTTTTTTCCACATTCACTAATCATTTGTTCTTTAAAGTAGCGGTTTTCTTTCTTTTAGTATAGGTAGACGGCAATAAGCTCGCATGTCAAGTGCAGTCAAAAATGTCTATTTATCTAGCTGGGCTGGGTATGACATTATGTAAGCAAGACCTACTATGAAGTTGTTCTGAGAATAATAATTCTTTAAAAAGATAATTATAAACATAACACGTTTGCGATTACGTGTGAGGTCATTACCCTACATTTTTACATTTCTAATGAAAGTGCATAAAAGTTAAGCGTATGCTTGTGAGGTAATTTTTAAATTATATAACGCTCAGATAATACGTGCTAGAGAAAATACGGAGCCTTATACATTTTTAGTGATTCGAATGCAATTTATAAAGCACTGATATTCTGAGCTTTTTTAAAATGATGGTCACTTAATTATGAGAGTATACAGGATGTTAGGGGAACACTCTCTTAAACGAAAACTGACCATAGTACTAATTATACCTTTTTTTATAGGGCTTCTAAAATAACTCTACCCCATCTCTTCCTACAGGAATAGTAAAAGCCGAATGAGAGATTACAGAGGGAGTGGGCAGTAGTGTTCCCCAGAGTAATGAAAACATCTACTGTGATCGCCAATCTAGGTGGATTAGATAAATGGCAGGTGTCAAGCGGGGCAAATACACACATCGCCCCCCAGTCAATGCAGCTTCATTATTCCATGGCCTAAAGGAAACGGGTCTAGTAACGGGCTACCATAAACGACTTCAGGCTCTAGTAACACAAAGTTAGGAAATTGAGGACCAAAAAAAAAAACGGGATCACGCCTGTATTTCCCGAAGGGGTAGGCAGAGGTGTATTATACACCCACGACTCGCCAGCTATGTTTAAGTCCAACGTAATAGGGGGCGAGCCTATTGACGTCTACCGGGCACATTTCCAAACTCCGGGCTGCTACTGAAAATTTTTCACACTACCGCTGCACCACGGAGGCAGTTCGAGAGGATAACCGAGCTGGAAGAGGAATTGAGCAAGATCCGATACGATCCCTTGTAGGATTATCAGAAGTGCAATGACGGGGTGAGGGCACGATAATCCTCCAGTCTGGAAACATGCTCTTCGTCCGGGAAGGCGACCACCAGTCCTATGGCCGTGTCGGGTTTATCGTTCGCAACTCTCTCATAGGCAACGTAGAGTGGATTGAGTGTGTCGAGTAGGGTAGCGTACCTCATACTCAGAATAACCGAACGGTATTCGCTCAACGTTATACAGGTTTACGCACCGACCTCGACACATTCCAACTACGTAGTGGAGGCTGTGTAGGGGGAACATCTCGAAAACCTTCCGCTCATTTAAAATTCACTTCAGGAAACAACGCGAAACTAGGCATAAGGATATACGATGAGCTGAAGGTGGGGCAATATGGATTTGGGGAAAGTAACCGCAGGGGTCAGATGCTGTCTGATTGTGTAAAGAAGGGAGGCCGTTACATCATGGATTCCTTCTTTAGCAAGCAGCCCCAGTGAAAATGGATCAGAATTAGCCTTGGTTCAATGAAAAACGATATTGCTTTAATCTTGTCGAACAAACGGCGCATATTCAATCAGCCGGATTAAAACTGTGACTGTATGTTGATAACTGCTAGAGCAGTAGTTAGAAGCATCTTGAAGCTTAGCATGAAAATCAAGAGGTCTCGCTTGGTGAAGTATACGCTCCCACTCAGTTTGAACTACACAATCGCTTTCAATGTCTAGCCGAATGTGAGCGAAATGGACAACTGTCCAAGCGGTTGGGTTGACCTTCTCAAGACCTGTCGCGTCAATAAGACTCGGACACTTTCGGGCCATACTCTCAAGCTCTCAAGTGAGACGGACAGAAACGATGATGCAGTTTTCGGCTGATTAGTCTAATCAGAGGCAACTATACAAAAAGATCTCGAGTTGATTCGCCAATTAAATAACTTGTGTATTAAAGAAGAGATAGAGCGGAACCAAAGCTCCAGTGTTTGAAAGAAGCTGTTTGTTGGGAAAGCCAGCTGCTTAAGACCAATGATGGCACTGTCATTTCATGCAAAGATGAGATATTAGATGTCTAAAATCCTATGGACATTTATACAGATCCCAATACTATTGTCAGCTTGGTAGGAGACTCCAGATCCAAGTTAACTAGGCACTATACCGAGTATATCCCAGAGGTCAGCCTGTACGAGATCAGAACAATTCTCAAACAACTAAAGAACGGAAAGGCACTGGCAGACAACGAAATTTCCGAGAGCAGGCGGAAAGCCGGTCCTCAAGCCCTCCAGGCTATTAAATTCTGTCGTTCCCTGGGGTGACGTTTCAGTCTTGGTCGTGGTGGTGCTGTATTTTAAGAAAGATGAAGGAACACTTCTTACTTTAAGAAAAGTGACAGAACCATACCTTCGATCTGCAGATGATATCGTGGTCATGGCAGAATCGCTGGAGGACCTTGATACCATGCTTAACGACCTCAGCAGAGTTTACAGTTTGGCTTACAAGCGAAAATCAACAAGACGAAAGTCATGTTGTACAATAATCATGTCATTTCAGCACCATTCTTAGTTGGAAATGCTAATTTCGAAGTTATCGACCACTGCGTCTACCTGAGACCAACTGTCCAGTTAGATAGACACAACTTCGAGGCAGAGGTCAATCGAAGAATCAATCCATCTCAGCTGGGCAGCGTTCGGCTTCCCGAACTGAGAAAAATCTTTTTATCTGTGTATATGTGATACTTGTGATTAATTACATAACAGAGGCGTGGTCTCCCTAGTCCATCCATCCATCCATCAGTCTTTTAACGTCCACTGCTGGACATAGGCCTCTCCAAGAACGGGGGATAGTGCCGTAATCGCCACGCTTGGCAGGCGGGTTGGCGATCGCAGTGGATGTTGTTAATACTCGAAGTCGAGGGAATACCGAGGGAATGGGCAGCAGCGGAGTGCTGCTGCCCACTCCCTCGACTGAGGCTCTTACGACTCCCATGCGTGGAGAGGGGTGGGACGATTCTAAAGCCGGCCCCACACGGCATGTTCTCCCTAGTATAGGCCTTGTATCAAGGCTCAAAGTCGCTCAGCGTGCCATGGAGTGGGCTGTGCTTGGGATCTCTCTACATGAAAGAATCCGTAATACGGAAATCCGTAGCAGATCAAGAGTGACCGACATATCCTGTCAGGTCAGCACGCTGAAGTGGCAATGGGCAGGTCCCTAGACGAACCGATAACGGTTGGGGAAGAATGATTCTCGAGTGACGACCACTGCCTCACCTCCACTAGATATAGCTAGCATAATATTTAGGAAAATAAAGTCTCTGCCGCCTTGTCTGTATGAATGCAATAATAAACTCAAAAACTATACAGATTTCATAAGATTTTCACCAACGGCTGGAGTAATTCATCATCATGATTTTTGAAGATACGAAGAAATATTACCGATTCGGCAGTTATAAAGGACAGATATTTAAACAATAATTACATAAATGAAAATGTAGATTTCACACGTAATATTACAACAGAATATTTTAATACTATTTTATTTTCCTCATTTCTCAGACCTGAGCTGCTTCTTAAGCAAGAAAACAAAAAGAAATCTATAAGGCCACATAAAATATTTAGGATGCCCTCCAGGATGGCTCGACTTATTCTTGATAACTGTCCGCAATCTCTTTTCTTTGTCAAGTTTTTTTACTAAGATCCTCGTGAGGTGATCTGACGGGCGCTGCAGTTTCAAGTATTACTAGAAGCCTATAATTAAATTATACGAGAAATAAATCTGATTTCGATTTATGGTTAGGACTTCTGTTCTTCCCTTTTTTGTTAAGGCAGGAAAAAATGTACCTAACCGCCAACCCCGTCGAAACGAACAGGGTAGTGTGGGGCCCTCACCTACTAATAAACTAGCCGTGTGCCGTATCTCCGCTTGTATTGGTGGACCACTGGAACTGTGTTACATTACAGAAATAAAACTTTAAGACTAAAATATTTAGATATTTTTAGCATTTGACATGCTTAGCACTATACATAGTTTTCACTTTGTGTTTAAGACTAAAAGTTAAAAATACTACTTTAATTTATTTACAACATGAACATTGTGTTTAAAACTACTTTCATTTTCCTACATGAAATAAGAATATTACTATACAGAGTACCAATTCTAGATTATGAGTACAGATAATGTTTTAAAGAATATACCAATAACAAAATGTTTTAGATTAATTAATTTCTTTATTAACAAAACATTAAGCAAAATCAAATTATAATTTTAGAGTTGGTTAGTTTCACAAGGCAGGTATTTAGTGTTAAATATAATTAAAAACTATTTGGGTACATTGCATAAGTATTCACGTTTTACAGTTTTAAGCAACTAGTATTCATAAATTTTATTGTGTAATAGCCAGTGATCGGAGTAGGTAGATACCTATTTTTTTGGTACTTGCGACATGTATTCATAATATGGATATGCTTTTTTTTTAGGCGGGAATGCATGTACCTAACTGCACACACGTCATTCTAGGTAACGAACAGGGTAGTGTGGGGCCCTCACTCACTAAATAAACCGCCATGTGCCGTTTCTCCTATTCTCTTCTTTACAACAATAACCACATATATTGAAAAAAATCCTTAAGTGCAGTTTTTATTTGAGACCATGGGATGTCGCGAAGCATCAGAAAATTGATAAGCATTAATAAAATTCCTCTTGAGGCTTTCGATATTAAATTTTTTTTGCAGACAAATATCTTTCACACTTTGCTACAGTCTATTGTATAATTCGCTCAGGTCATTATCTATTCACTTTTGTATTGTTTCAGCATGGATATTTACCATGTTTGAGTTTTTCATCTAAATAAAACTAAATCTTTACACTGAGTAATATTATAAATGCGAAAGTATCTGTTTGTATGTACGTTCGTTACATTTTCACGACTAAACCACTAAACTATACACTAAAAAAATGCAAGCTAAAATAGTATTGTAAGGAACGTTCTAGAATCCAATATACAGGCCAAGGTCAAAATAGAATTCAGATGCACACCACAACAGAAACCACAACCAATACACCCGATAGAGTGAGCCATACTATTGTTACAATAATATTTTATAGAAAAAATTTAAAAAGTATTGCAAGCGCTGTGCTATCATCTTCTTTATTATTTGAATGATAGATGTAACTGATATTTGGCAACATCATGTAGAATTAGGGCAGATGTTGGTACACTTTCGGGGTATCAAAGAAGCTCCAACGTGGCTAATGCTAGGAAATGTCTTGCGTAAACCATATAGCTTCAGTGACAAAGCCAAAATTATGTACAAACTATTGATATTAAAATATCTAACAAACTTTAACTAATCGCTTGGGCAAACAAGCTTATGGCCCACTTGGTGGTTTGTGGTTACCGTAGCCTATAGACAATAGCAACACCAGAGGCATCACTGGCGCACACCATCTCAAAAGAAAGGGATAGGAGTTGAAGGAAGTATAATAAGGGAGCATAGAGAGGAGGTTTGAGCCCCATCCTGTGAATTGTGATTTTTGCCAATGGTATTTTATGTGAGAATTTGTCTCAGAAAAAATACCAACCAAGTTTTATTTACACTAAGTAATTATTTTAACAATATACCATTGTCTTTTATAAGGTCTCAATTTAAAATACCTCATTTACATGTAGAAGTCAACAGAACACAAAAAGTTGTGACTTACCGTCTTTTTTAATTTCAAGATGTCGTCAACGGCGTTATCACATTTTTTATGAAATCTCTTTATTCTAGCTTCTAATTCGTTACGCCGATGCAAAGTCAACGTAGCGAGATCAACAAAACTCCTAAAATGCAATATGTTTTACAATCATTAAAAATTTTAATATAACAATTTCAGTTTTTTAAAAAGTACTTACATTGTGGATACTTCTGTATCACTTTTAGATAACCACACGCAACTTAATTAATCTTAGAAAAATTTAGCGATAACGATGAATACTTTCATAAGGCTATAAAATGTTTTCGCAACCAAACCAAACAGGCAAACAAAACAATATAATTTAAACTTGAGGTTGAGTGAGCTTGAGCGTCTTGAGCACAGAACACTTTTAATCTTCTTCTTCTTCTTCTTGTTTTATGGCTATTGCAGGAGAATGTCCACAACTTTGCCAATGTCACGTGGAGGAGATAGACCGTCAAACGAAGGAGATTGTTCGGTGATAATAGAAAGGCCGGTGAATATGGTGTCAAATGAAACAAATTACTATGATAATTAAATACTCTGAAACAAACAACATTAACTAACTACATATCATACTAATATCTATTCTTATGTACAGTGCTAAAGTAATTATCCCTCTAAAATTTATTTACAATTTAATCTTATTTACCTTTATGAATTTACAAAGAATTAAAACAAATGGAGTAAATACAAGTGATTTAAATGAGGTAGGACGGGGAATTTCATGAGGTAAAATATCATACAATGAGAAGCAAAGTTTGGTGCAGCTAAAAAAATATATTAGGAATAATGGGATGAGGAATATATATAGATACAAAATGGGATGAGGAATATATATAGAAATAAAAGATATATTACACATATTTACAGCAATAACATTGACGTCAGGTGATACGGGTGGAAAAGAAATCTGTGAAAATGAGCAAGAACGCCTAACAAGTAAGGCAGTTCCAGCATAACCATCTGCTCTGTCATCCCGAAGACAGGAGTAACCTGGAATCCAAAAATGGGTACCAGGAACTAACCATGTCTCAGGGATAGCAAAAACAGATGGGTGAAATTTAGTGACTAAATGCAAAAGTTCATGTTTTTTATGATAAATGCTTTTTATGTTCCACTGGAGAGCTGATATGGGAGCTATGATCAGAATTTGATGGAATGAAACGAAGAAGAGTCTTGGCAACGTGGGACGGTATGCTAGTATTTGATTTAGAGAGTAAACTAATGACCATAGAGAGGAGAGCTTCCAGGACACTGTCATCCTGGGTTATTTGAGGAAGGTTAGAAGAATTTGATACAGAGTTCAAAGCACATCCATTTGACAATAATGATGATGGAGTAGCAATAATATTTCGATGAGAGACCTGATCATATGATTTCCCCAGTGGAGCATGTAGACGTGGGGTGGAGAAAACAGTTTTGCGATATGATGTATGAGAAGGAGAATTAGTAGGCTGGCTCTGAAGATTGGATGATTGTGATGGATTTACAGATGAGCTCAAAAATGTTTTACCCTGTGATACTTCAGCATAAGGTTTAAATGATTTTGGGTGAAGGCGAGATGCTTCATAATAGGAGATATTCTCATTTGCCATTACAAACTTTATAGATTTTTGTCTGCCCTGTTCAGGACAGTCTCTGCTGTTAGCAAAATGCTGCCCCAAACAGTGCAAACATGAGGCTGAAGATTCAGTGACATTGCAAGTGTCACCAGCATGGGGTTGGGCACAACGGTAACACCTTGGTCTTGATCTACACAGACTTTTGACATGGCCAAACCTACAGCAATTGTAACATTGGATTGTAGGGTACTGATAAGTTTCCACTGGAAGAGAAGTATGGAAACAAAATACTTTAGTGGGTAACTTTTGACCCTGGAAAGTCAGTACTATTGTTTGAGTAGGCGTCCAATTTACCTTACCATCGCTTATAACTTTCCTATTTAAACGACGAGCCTTAAGGACAGAACCACAACCATTAGGGATAGTGAGTGCCTCCACAAACTCATCCATTGATAAGTCCACGGGGACTTGGCGAACAATACCCATTTTAGTGATATTAAATGTTGGTATAGTAGCAACATATTTTGCAATAGATAAAATAGGATTGTCTAAAAATTTGTTGGCATCTTTGGCAGTTTCGAATTGAACTGAGATCTTGTTTCTCCCCACTTTTTTGACACCATCTATGCAAATATTTTCAATTTTATTTTTGTAAAGGAACTGTCCAAACTTAATAATGCGGATTACGGATCCAACCACTGGATCTGGCTCTACACGAGAAATGTGGACAATAAATGGTCCACTGTCCACATCGGTATATTCTTTAACACCCACAACAATTCTAGGGTGAACATATAAATTTTGAATTGAAGCAGTAGCTAGCTCCTGATCTATAATAGTTTTCTTTGCTTTACTACTATCATTTTCATTTTGGGCGGATTGCAAACGACGCTTACCACCTGATTGTACAGACAAACTAGGGGAAGTCGCTCCTTTTCGAATGTCTGGGGGTTCAGGAGGATCAGGGGGTTCAGGGTCCATCGGATCCATCCACACTTCCTTCTCCAGACTTATAAAACAAAATATAAAAAAAACTCTACTGGAAAAAAAACAAATGAATGAACAAAATGACAATCGTACTATGGAAATTTGTACATACCCAATTATACGTAACTAAAACATTAAATTATTATTTATTACACTACATACACTAAACTAATTAGCAAGAGATGGGAATTTAGAGATTTTTGAATTAAAAACCAAAAAATTATTATAATTTGAACAAAATCTCTCTGACAGGTGTGACAACCATCCCAATCGACAATTCGATTCCAAACAATTTATCATCAAATCAATAATTCTCCACTTTTAATCAAAACAAAACCAAACTGTCAGTCTGTCAGACTGTCTAGGTCTCACGTTTCCACAGAACAATATTACACTCAAGAGCACGTCTCACTGATCCACTCGATTGCGATTCGACTCGAATACTCTATCTATATCAACACAATGAATTATAGACAAACAACTCTTTTTTTATGATTTTTTTAGATTATTCTACTCTTTGTAGACAACAACAAGTCAACAAACAAGCGCAACAGTCTTAGATAAAGAATAGTAATAGATATGACATACGCGTACACCCGTAAGAGATAGATATAAAGTACATGCAAAAATAGTGATGTCAGGTTATGATAAATTTTCCCCATTAATAATTATTAACTACTAAATACGCAGTTATATTATATTGACTAATGTGTCGTTACAGATATACACACAGAGCAAACACTCGTAGCCATCACGCATATATTTATCATGGGTTAGAATCAAACCCACGATCTCCAGTTTCGCAGTCAGAGTCACTAAGCACCGCCAGGCCGGTTAAGGAATGAGTGAACTATATACAAATAAACACATTTCATTCGCGTTACAATAACTGCGACCATAACTTGACCACTGCTTGCTGCCAAGCGTGGTCTAGTGCCATGCTTGACGGCGAACGTGTAAGTGGAAACGCTATGCGGATATATGGCGGATATGGAGGAAGGAGGTATTTTGCCCTCTTCTCTCCTCCCCCATAGGTGAGATCAGCGAATAGTGACGGTCTTTTAATATTAAAACATATAATGTGGCAGGACTAGGGTAATATAGTAAGGTAAATCAATTTATAAGTAGTTTATTATCCTTTATTAACCATCTATTTTTCACCCTAATAATTTTGCCATAGCACAATTTACAAAAAAACACCTCGTGTTTCAAAACTTCAAGTCCATATTCACTAACCATATTTATTTACATCTTTACTAGGGATAGTGTTTGTTTGACCCCTCAGGAAATTTCCAGCTACTGTTTAAACAAGTGAGCATGAATACTAAAACTTCTCTGGCCACAGGTTGCACATCATCTTCTACGTGCTGGCCATCAATATCTTCTTCAATGTAGTTTCAAAATACATATAATATAATTGAATTAAAAATATAATTTTGTGATATAGTTGATCATTACTAATATTATAAATGCGAAAGTGAGTTTACTTATTTGTTTGTTAAAAATTTGCCTACTGCCGGCTGGAAGGCTTCACAAGCCATCAAGAAAGTATCTTAGGTTTACAGGCTCACAAATAATCACTCCACCACCTATACCGGGAGTATTGGCAAGCCGCTGCTCACCATTTCATTTCAGATATGAAATGAAAAAATGAACGGCTGTCTCCTGCTATGACCAAAACCGATGTGCTACATGTTCGACACGTGAGATGGTGGTACAAACCCGTTCGGGCGCTATAGCAAGCACTGCCACTTCTTACCCAGCCCTACCACCAGTAATGCAATGGGTGACAACTGCTTACTTCCCTTAGTCGTTTAGTATGATACCCGTGGGAAAGAGTGGGGTGGTGACACTTGTATTCTTAGTCCGTCACCACACGGAAACCAGCTAATAACGTGATGATAACCAAAATGAGGCGTTATTCCTGCCTGATCCCGTGCCAATAACGGGATAAAAAGTATCCTACGTGTGTGTGCCAAATACTACCCAAATCCATTTAGTCATATTTGCGTGATTAAGTAACAAACAAATAAGCACTTATGGGTTAGTAGTATTTAGTTTAACAACATACATTTAAATTTAAACTATTTTTTTAAATATCAATTTCATAGAACTTACATGTTTCAGTAGTTTTGGAAGTGCCGATTTAGCCAAAAACACCTTGCGCTGAGTTTTGCAAAACAAGTGACTCTAAAAGGGCTTTGAAGAAGAGCGTGTGTGGATTTCTACTGCGTAGAAATCCTCTTTTTTTTTTATTAAGCCGAAAATAAATGTTCCTAACCACACACCCCGTCATTTGGGGCAACGAACAGGGTAGTGTGGGGCCCTCATCCACTAAAGAAACCCGCCGTGTGCCGTCTCTCCGCCTTTATTGGCGGGCCACTGGAACTATATTACATTCCTTCAGTGAACGCAGTAGAAATCCTACTTAGCTGCCCAGAAGCCAGCTCATTTTTATCCATAGGTCGGGCACTTTCTTATCTATATGGAATCTGAAAAATACACAACGAACTATTGTAAAATCTGTAGAAACGAAGTCTTCACACTGGTGGTAGGGCTGAGTACCTAGTGGGAGTACTCACTTGGTATCGGGGCCCAAGCGGGTTAGTACCACCATCTTGAGTGTGACCGGCCATGAAGCACATCGTTGCGTTTTGGCTGTAGCCGTTTCTGCTTTCATTTCATATCTGTGAATGAAATGGTGAGCAGCGGCTTGACAATGCTCTCGGTATAGTTGAGTCCATGAGCGACGGTTACCATTTACCATCAGATAGACCTTGGCTTCTCTGCCACTAAATGCAATAAAAAAAATGGTTAATATAATTTATCCTTAACCGCTATGCATAAAATGCTGGATAAGTTATCCAGCATTTTATGACCTAAATTGGAGAAGCCGCTTACCTTGACTTTAGATGGCCAACTTCATTAGTCAGTTAATACTATACAAAATTGGCAATCAATTATATGATTTATTCAATGCATTATACTATTTTGCGAGGAATATAAGACACCATTTCATATATTTTTGTATTTAGAATTAAATTATTTTCCCCACATAGATGGGCAATATAATTAATCTTAACCAGTATCCCTTAAATACTAGATAATCGGGCTAAATTGAATTTACGTAAGAAATAGCCGTCACCTTGACTTTGACGACAAACTTCATTAGCGGGTTAATACTATTAAAATTTTGCATTCAAATATATGATTTTATCAATATTTAGCGTGAATTTTGCACACCATTTAATATAATTAACTGTTTTTAATATTGTATTACTTTATTATTTCGATAAAACAATATTTTATTGTACTTACGTGTGAAAGGATATATTTTCATATTTTCGTTCGCTGCGACTTTTACAGCTGAACTGCACTGTACCGTGTTTATAAAGTTAAGATAGGTGGAAACAGTCCAAATATTTGAATTAATTCACTAATTTTAGTCTAAACCGCAATATTCAGCAATAATTCAAAATCCGCTTTTTCCTCTGCTTGGAACTTATGACAAGTGTCAGACAAATAAAAGCATAAACGATGACAAGGACAACAGGCACTATACCTATCTCTACCGCACTTAGAGAAACTTTGTATTGTGTATCTCGTTTATTCCTGGTATTGTCATTGGCATGTCATATCTAAAATTACTATCCTTTATCCTTAGACGAAGAATAATATAGACTCGCTACTATTTTGACATTAAGGATGAAGAAAAGGATGCACATACTAGGTTTTACCAAGAGTGAGAGAGACACAGGTATAAGTTTATCCTTTTCGCGTATGCGTCAGTTGTATTTGGACCCAATGAACTGGGTCCAAACAATAAGGTGGCCAACGATCCCCATCATCAGTATGTAAGCTTGTTTTTGTATTGACGTAAAAAAAAACCTTTATTAATCACGTTATATACGCTAATATTACATGTTCTAATACATTTTAAGCAAAATATAAGCATAACTGCAATTTCTTTTGTCCTGTCATTCTTTTATCCGGCTAAAACTGGTAGTACATTTTTAGTCAACAAAGTTATAATCATAGTTATCTTTTAAAATTATTCCGGTTATCTATCGCTATCTCGACACTGCATACGCTGATAGATTGTCTATAATATCCTTCGTCTAAGCCTTTATCTAAGGCAACAGTTCTCTCGAACGTCAAAATGCGAAATCGGTAGATTCTACAAGTAAAATCGGTATATTTGGACCATAAATTGATACATTGAAAAAAATATACTAAATATAAATCATTTTAATAAATAATTTAATTAACATTTGGGATTATTTATTTACTTAGAAAATTTGTATATATTTTTGCAGTTTTTGTCTCAATAAACATTATTCATTACATTATTCTTCATTTTATTACATTATTCTTCAATGAACGAGTGATTTTGTGATGAATTGTTTTTTGAGCGTTTTTCAAAACATTTTTAAGTTGGAAGAGCGAGTTGTTAGCGGCTGTACAGGATTTAGTTTTATCTAACAAAATCCTTATTAAATAAAATGTATCCCGAACACTCAGTATTATTTACGAGTGCTAAATATTGCTCATTAAAAGATTATGCAAGTATCTTAGATTATTAATATAATACGTCTAGACAGACGTAACCGCGTCCTAAATAATAGAGTTACACTGTCCACCTCTATGCTCTTAGCAGGGTTCCCAACCTAGGGCTTTTAGCCCCAAATTTAGGGCTGAAAAATGCGTATTGGGCTTTTTTTAGAGCCTAAAAATATTTAGGGGCATAAACAATATTCCATGCATCACTGATTGACTGACCAAACCAGTATCTTGGTCTATAGTAAACATGTATGACATCAAGCACGAAGTATAGATACATGGAGTCCGAACGTAATGTTGAACGAAAGGTCTCAATTTAGGGGACAGAACTTTTGTCGATAGAGTGCACCACTTTTCAAGAACTACTCGTTTAAATCCTTACGCGGAAGTTTTCTTTTGATTACAACTAATTTAAATAAATAAATTTCGCGAGCCAATGCGTAGCTCAGCCAGTGGCAGAAAAGAGAACTAAGATCCGGGTTTATTATTGTGTACATGAATACTATGGAAAAGCCTATACCGTTCGGACTCCTTGTATCTATACTTCGAGACATCAAGAATGGGGATCCACCTTAGACTAGTCTAAGGGATACACAGACAAAGCTGAGCGCTATGGGCGAGATGGTTGCTTTATTTGTCTGAGAATTGTCTGCTATTTTAGGTGTTTAATCCGGTTGATCAGCGATATTGTTAAGATGTATAATAGTACCTGGAAGATTAAAGAATTGAAAGACGCTATGCTGTGATTAAAGAATTGAAAGGCGCTATGTAGTCAGATTTTTTTGTGACTTTTCCCATATTATACTTAATGTTGAATCTTTGGGAAATATATGTACATTGGGGTTATTACATTTTGGTACAGCACACAGAGGCACGTTACGAGAAAAATAAAATTTACCAAATTACAGGTTACAAATTGTATGGAAAAGGCAGTTTTCAATGGCCATGTCGAACGCCATCTGCCGTGAAATGATGTCAGTAAACATTCCTATTCAGAGAGTTGCAAACGAAACGCGGAATGATAAAATCAGGACTCAAAACGATTTATCTAAAATGATTAAAAATGTGGATCTTAAATTAGTTATAAAAAGTTCTACGACGCGGTTCTATTAGCGCAATCTGCGACTGACCTGCAAACCCTAGTCGACGTAATGGCAGAAGATTGTAAGAAAAGGGGTACGTATGAATGTGAACAAAAGCATAGTAATGGTTTTTGAAAGAGAAGAAGCCAGAACAGATGTTAGAGTAGCAATAGGAAATGGTGTGCTAGAACATGTGGATGAATTTGTATATCTTGGATGTGGATTCAGTCGGGATGGAAGGTACACCACTGATGTAGAGAGAAGAGTGAATGCCGGAAATAGAGTGAACGGAGTATTGGGACAACTTCTCAGCAGCCACCACCTCAGCCAGAAGGCACGTGTCGAAATACACAACGCAGTGCTTGTCCCAACGTTATTATATGGAAGCGAGAGTTGGGTATGTAAAAAGGAGCATGAGAGTAAAATCAATGCGGTCGAAATGCGATCTCTGCGGAGAACCTGTGGAGTGAGGCTGACTGACCGCATTCGTAACAATGACGTAAGAGAGAGAGTAGGTATGAAAGAGAGTATTGGTGTAAAGATGCGAAAGGGAATGCTCCGATGGTTCGGATATGTGGAAGGAATGCCGGGCGAGCGACTGGCTAAGAAGATATACAATCCGAAAGTGGAAGGATGTAGGTACAGGGGGAGACCGAGACTTACCTACCTAGACCAAATTGGTCATGTATTGAAGGAAGGTGGAGTCAGGAGTCTCCGAAACCGACGAGCGTGCATGAAGAGAGATGAATGTTGAGGAAGCGAGAGATGTATGCAAGAATAGAGCCTCTTGGCACTCTGTTCTCTCTGCCTACCCGCAAGGGAAATGGCGTGATGATAAGTAAGTAAGTAAGTAAAAAGTTCTAATAAAAGTAATTAAATAGGCCAGTGCCGAAACTTTCGGAAATGGTAAAAAGTGAAACAAATTTAGAACAGGATGATTCCTATTGGAAAAGTAAGAAAATATAACAATAGTAAAAGGAAAAATAATTTATTGGCGATTTGAGGTCGGGAACTGGGAGGGAGTGAGATTTTAAGGGTGGAATACGATTTATTACGAATTCCAGCAAAACTACGAGTCCTATCGAAAAAAATAAAAGGGAAAATTGTAGGCAATAAAAAGACCTTTTTTTTTGTTTGGGCGCGAAAAAATGTACCTAACCACACACCCCGTCGTCCGGGGCAACGAACAGAACAGTGTTGGTGGGACTAAAGAAACCCACCGTGTGCCGTCTCCCCGCCTTTATTGGTGGGCCACTGGAACTATGTTGCATTCCTTCGGTGAAATTTTTTCACATAACCTCAAAATTTATGCGAAAAATCCAAAGAACCGACTTTTTGGTTTTTTATTGTTAAATTGAAAATGAGGGTGCTTTTTAGATATAAAATCAAAATAAGGCGAAACAATAAATATTTTGAATCAAAAAAATTACAATGTGTTTGGGATAAAAAGGTAAGTTTTCACCAAATTTTGAAAGAAAAAATATTCTTTATGGCAATTAACAATAAAAAAACCAAAAAGTCATTTTTTGGATAGTAAATAAAAAAAAAATGTTTGGTCTCTTAGATAAATAAAGAATATGCAGGGCTTTTTTTGGGGCTTTTGAATTGCATTTAGGGCTATTTAGGGGTATTTCATCATGATCTTAGGGCTATTTTTTTAGGAGTTGGTAACACTGGCTCTTAGTGTCAATCACGACGTCACTTGTCTGTCTGTTCGTTCTAGTCTGTTGAGGTAGTTCTGAACTAGACAGAGCGAAGAAAATTCTTTGACATGTATGAGCGGGAACACAAGATACAAATTACTGGTTTTTGTCTTTGTCGCCGTGGCCAGTTTTTGGTATTGTCACGATGTCAAAATGCTTTGTCTGTCACGATTCAACTGACATAATCGAACATTTGTGTAAAAATTCGTGTTTTACATTATATTTACGTATTAAATCAGTGTTTTGAGAAAAAGACTACGTGATAATAGTGCTTGTAAAATAGTTTACTATGCTACAAAAGCTACAGCGAGCGAAAAAATACAGGTATAACATTTCATTCATATGTAGTCGAAAATGAAATAATTTAATGATTGAATGCTGCAAAGTGATATAAATAATAGATGTAGTCATAATCTAGAGTTCAGAGGTTTCAAAATAAAACCCAGGAGTAAAACAAAATTAAATAAGATATATTCACACCCCAAATGGTAGGTGGCAACACAAATTAACAAGGTCGTGGTATTCGTCCTATAGCTAACTTCACCACTTATAGTACTCTCTCTCCCGTGGGACCGGCCATGAAGCACATCGTTGCGTTTTGGTCGTAGCAGGAGATAGCCGTTTATTCTTTCATTATATATCGGTGAAATGAAATGGTGAGCAGCGGCTTGACAATACTCTCAGTATAGTTGAGTCCATGAGCGACGGATGAAATTTACCATCAGATGGGCCGTGGCTCGTCTGCCACTAAATGCAATAAAAAAAGTTCTTATTCAATTAATTAAATCAGCGCTGGAAGGATGATAATTCTTTACTTATTTGACCCAGAAAAGAAAGAAAAGATAATTTAACTGTATTCTTGTGTACTATTATTTTATTAAATATAACTTATTATTATTTACTAGATGAGATATCGAACAGAACGGCAATTTATGGAGAAGCAATACTTATCTTGCATCAAGGCTCAAAGTCTTGGTATTTCTCTACGTGATCGAATTCTTATTACGGAGGTAGAACTTGAATATCTGACATAGCCCGCCGAGTTTGCATGCTGAAGTGGCGATGGGCAGGCCATATCGCTCGACGAACTAACAACCGTTGGGGAAAAAGGTTCTCGAGTGGCGACCACGTATCGGACAGCACAGCGTAATATGGCCTCCCACCAGATGGACCAAATATATGGTCAAAGCTGCAGGGAGCCGTTGGATGCAGTCAGCACAAGCCCCCTAGTTCTGGTGCTCTCTTGGGGAGGCCAATGTCCAGCAGTGGACGTTTAAAAACTGATGGTTGGATGTATAGTAGGGGTGGTAGATTTACTTTTAAATAATTATTTTGATAAACGTTGTGATTTTCAATTAAATATTTGTTACGAAGAGTTTCTTATTTACGATCAAGTTACAGACCTCGTTCTAACTATCCTTTATTTTGCCCAAATATGGTTAAATATTTGTCAACCTGGCAACATTTAAAAAAGATTTTGCGGTTTCAAGTGCGGCCACGCCATGGCTCCGTCTAGTTCTTTTCTTAGTCTGAGCTTGACACGGTTAAATCTAACCACAGATTAAGAAGCCAGACCGGAAGTGTGTCATTTAGAACGTCAATGTGTAACAAAACTACAAAAATCGGATAAAACAGCAAAGATGTCTCCTATCATCATTTATATATAGTAACATTATTTCATACCATTACTGGCTAAAATTAATTAATTTTAGTGGGGATGTTTACTGCCATCATTTCACGACGAATGGCGTATTATCGAGATGTCCATTGTTATTTCTAACCAGTAATTTTGTAAATTTTTTATTTTCTCGTAATATTCCTCTGTGTGCTGTACCAAAATGTAGTAACTCCGATGTACATTTATTTCCCAAAGATCCAATATTAGAAAAGGTGGGAACGGTCGCAAAATTCTTGTGGCTACACAGCATAGCTCCCTCAATTAGGTATTTGTTCTTCCAAGTAGGTATTATAAAACAATATCGCTGATCAACCGGATAAACACAAAAAATAACAAACAATTCTCAGGCAAACAAAGCAATTATAATTTGACAGTGATTATTTCACTGATAGCGGCGCCATCTGCACTCAGCTTTGCCCGTGGATCCTCATTAGGATAAAAAAGTCATTCAGGCAGGACTCGGGAGTTATTGGCTTCACTTCATCGACGTTATACATGTTTTGGTAATATTTGTCCATCAAAAGTCAAGACTCCAGGTTACAACAACACCCACAAGAAAGATTTATACCTATTGGTCATGATATCATTCTCAGAAATTTCAATGGGAATGCCTATACCCATAGGATTCGATTAATAATATAATAATGTCTCGTTAGACACTCACGAAATTGTGACCACGTCCAAATAATAAAGGTGAACAGTTCACCTCTAAGCTGTTAGTGTCAGTCGCGACGTCACTTGACCACCCTTGACACGGTTGCTATGTGTCATTTAAAATGTCAACTTATGTATTTAGAGCTTAGACAAAGGATATTATTCGTCTAAGAATTAAATTGTGCCGAAACTACAAAAAAAACATACGATTTACCGTAGTAGAAAGAGTGGGGAAGTAGGCTATCTCCGGCCCATTCCGCGATATAATTACCTACCATACTTGCCTGTCTCAGGGTTGTCACTTTTAGCTAAATTTTAATTCAGTGCCTAGAAATTGGCAAGGGTGGGCCGGGAAGTTGTATTTTTTACTTGTAATCGTTTAGGTAAAACCGACCTCACCGACCCTGAACCCAGACGACACAACACAGATTATTTTAACTTACGATTTTTACTTACGAGTCACTATACCTACAATACTGAGAAATCGACATGATATGACATTTAGACAGCCAAACACACAGCAATAAGTTCTCCTGCGATTATCACACATTTTTCATTTATTTAGCGGTGCCGAAAAGCCATGACGCGCGAACCTTGTGCGGCGTTAGCCCCGACTGGCGTACTGAGAAACGGGTCGAGATTTTGTTAGAGTGTCCGTACGATACTATGGCGCACACATACAAGCCGCGAGCGGTGCGTTTGTATGAAGATATAACCTACTTCCCACTCTTTGTACTATGGATTTACTGACTACTGAAAATGATGGAATAAAGGCTAAGTTACTACTTTCCAATAGTGAAAAACTCAAAAAAATTTTGGTATCACCGTATTTTTGAAATGCAAGAGATAGGTAGCTTGTTTCTTCAAATTTTTATTTGTATTAGAATGGATATGGATAATAATTATATTACTAGACATTTCATTTTATAAAAATAGTAGCGTCACCTAGCTTTCATGTAACGTTGAATATAGTTGGTACGAAATATCTATTAGACACTAGATGGCACAGTACTCAAACATTGGTTATTAGTATTCGTCGTGAGATGGCACTAGTAGTATTAAGAAAATTAGCGCCTAGAATGAGCGGGTTTAAACCCCACAGCTTCGAGCTGTTATTTCTATTTCACATTTTCATTCTTTGTGTTCTTTTAAATGGCAAATGCATTATAGCTATTTCTGAAAAATAACATTTTTCTTTCAGAAATATCCTGGTCCCACTAGAATCTAGAAGGTGGTGCAATTTTTAAAACTCCATACGCTTGGTATTAGTCAAATGTTTGTGTGATTTGCGTCTATTGTTAATAATTATTTTTGTGTGATTCGTTCGCTAGGTACTTATTGAATAGACTGATGAATAATTTTCTTTAATCAGTTTAGATGAAATGTTTGTTCTATAAATCTTCATTAGGTACACTTAAAAACTGGTAGGTAGGTTTAATGTTATTATTTCAGGAACAAACAATATAACAAAAACAAAAAAATAGGAATTGCATGCTGCGGAACCGCGTTACGAAGCTATTTAAATAGGTTACCTATAAATTTTTATTTTTTTTGGGTTGGCGGGAAAAAGTGTTCCTAAGCACACAGCCCGTCGTTCGGGGCAACGAATAGGGTAGTGTGGGGCCTGCATCCACTAAAGAAACCCGCCGTGTGCCGTCTCTCCGCCTTTATTGGCGGGCCACTGATACAAGCTGACCCGGCAAACTTTGTTTTATCATATAAGTTATTTTTAGAGTTTTTTTAGGGAATAGCGTAGAAAAATAAATAACTTATATGCCGAATCATAAAAAAAATATAATAAAAGATATGGTCCAAAAAAATTTTCGTTGGCCCACCCTTAACTCTTAGGGGTATGAAAAATAGTTTACACCTAATTCTCAGACCTACTGAATATACACACAAAATTTCATAAGAATCGGTCAAGCTGTTTCGGAGGAGAATGGCGACAAACACTGTGACGACAAACACGAGAATTTTATATATTAGATATAAATTAATTCCTTGGTCACGCTATAACTTGAGATGAGAACGACTTTATCGACATATTCAAACATATTATTTTTTTAAGTTTTCTAATACGTCGTAGAAGATCCTTACGCAAAGAAAAATTTAAAAAATTGCGCAATATATTAGAAAATTTCAAAAAACTTAACGACTATTTTAGCTGCGCGCGTTTGACAGTTCTCAATAAATCGAATACTCATAGCATAGAGAGTAACTTATATTATTATATAAAATACTGAGTGACTCATAGTTAAGACAGGACAACGTCTGTCGGGTCGTACCAAATAAACAAGAAAGGTTTGTATTGATATTTCTCTCTCTTATCTTTTATTAATAAAATTTGACTGTGACTAAATAACGATAAATTCAAATTATGCTATTTACCTATTCAGGTAATCTAATTTAAATATATTTATATACTTTTCATCCCATCTATTCGAAAATGACGACTTGGTTCGCCTTTAAGTGCACCCAAAGGTGGTGTTTTCTATAAGAAACTTTTAGCGGGTAATAATGAGTTTTTAATCCCCTATAAGTGCGCCGCAATTATCTTTGCCGCGCACTTTTTGAATTTGGAACATCTTAGTGTTCAGCGCTAAAGAAATCGAACGCAAATATTGTTTGAATAAAGACTGGCTGGTACGACGACCGGATAAAATATGAGGCGCCTTTTATTTTCTCAGAGTGGGTGATGAAAAGTAGAGTGTATCATTTGGGCGCAAAATATATTTTTGACTCGGGCGACGTACTTTGAATCCCTCGCTTCAGAATTCTACTCTAGATAATAGAGTAGAATTCCTTTTCCTTACTTCGCTCTGGATTCAAAAAAGCGCCCTCGCCGTAAAATATTATTTAGCTCCCTTAATGATACAATCTACTATAGTTCGCTCTAGTAGTAGTAGTTCACGTAGTATGTTAGGTACATTCCAGTTAGATTCGTGGAAACATGTATGGCATTATTTAGAATTAAATACCACTACATCTTGCCCGCGGCTCCGTTCGCATAGACTTTAGAATATAAATACATCACTCTGCGGCACAATAATCTCTATGTATGGTAAACTATAGTATTGCTGGCACCCCCATAGTCATTGGCACTTTGGATTTTAAATGCAAATATTAAGAACTGGTATAGCAAAAAACATCTGTTCTACTTTTTTTCATAATTTGCAATAGTAACGTTGCTTGCAGAAAAAAGTAGGTCTTATAAATATTATAGCTGGCAGCACTAAAGAAAATAAATATATACCTACCGGCGCCATGCAGAACTGTTAAACTCTTAAAACATCACGTTCTAATAAGGGTCATCAATTAACGGCTGTATTTTATTATTATGCTTAGTTTTTAGGTAAATAATGGCAACAAGTGCTTTTTTTTTTGACCAATTTTTTGTTATAATCTTACTTTATTAGGTGCCAATGACCGATTTCTATGTGTTACAACAATGGTGCCAATGACTAATTTCTAATATTTATATTATTTTTTTTTCGTTTTTTTTTTATTATAAGTATCTAATTAGATTGATTAATGCATTTTCATTTGAACATATCCATACCAGAGAACCCTTTATCAATGTTTGCTGACTTTTTAAACACTTATCAATTTAAAATATATATATACCTACATATATATATAAATCTTAAATATGCTTAGAGTGCCAATCATTATACAGTTTACCCTACCTATAAATAGTTATTCCACGGTAAGCATTCATTGTCCGAGGTGAAAAGTAGCTATATACCCCTTTCTGGGCTCCAGATTATATGAATACAACATTATATGATGTCTGATTCCGTAGTTACAGCGTGAAAGAGTAGCAAGCAAATAAATTCACTTTCGCATTTATAATATTAGTAAGGATAAGTTAATAAACAATTTACAGGTTTTAATATAAATCTAATTACGTGTAAAACCAGTACTAGAAAAACAAAGAAAATAGTTTTTAATTTGTGACAGGAGTTACAGTTTTTATTATATTACATGGCAAACAAGCATACAGCTCACCTGACAGTAAGCAGTACCGTAGCCTATACACGCTAGCAAAACCAGAGGCATCAACTCTAACTCCAAGGAAAGGAACAGGAGGTGGAGGGGACAAGGACAGGCTTTGGGCTTACCTACCACTGACTGAATTAATGTAACATAGTTCCAGTGACCCGCCAAAAAAGGCGAGAGACGGCACACAGCGGGTTTATTTGGTGAGGGCTCCACACTACCCTGTTCGTTGCCCCGAACGACGGGGTGTGCGGTTAGGAACATTTTTTCCCGCCTTAACCAAAATAGAAGGGTGTGGGCCTTTTTTTTTGTTTAGGCGGGAAAATATGTTCCTAACCACACACCCCATCGTTCGGGGAAGGGTTTGGGCCTACCCAAATAAGATTTACGTAAAGATATTTATTATCAAACTCATTGCGAGTTCTCGTATTCTTGAAGGAGTGCTGCTGCCCACTCCCCCGGTATTCCCTCAGTTGGCTCTTACGACTCCCATGGGTGGAAAGGGGTGGCACAATTCTAAAGCCGGCCCTACACGGCAAGTAATTTTGTGACGAGGGAATATTTCCTAGTGCATTGGAGGGTTAGGGCGTTGTCTTTAAAGAAACATAGCATCACGCCTGTATTCCCCGAAGGGGTAGGCAGAGATGTATTACACACCCACTACTCGCCAGCTATGTTTAAGTCCCACGTAATAGGGGGCGAGCCTATTGACGTTTACCGGGCACATTTCCAAACACCGGGCTGCTACTGAGAATTTTATTTTTTAGGAAAAAGCTCAATCACTGCCCGACCCGGGGATCGAACCCGAGACCTCATGATTAGTAGTCGCATACACTACCGCTACACCACCGAGGCAGTTAAAGAAGCAGTCTTTAAAGAAGTCTCGTGTCTACGAAGGTTTTCTGGTTTACTTGTCATATTTTTTTAAAAGATTATCCAAAGGAAAACCCTCAAAACAGCCATATTCATTACGCGAATAGCGGGTTACACTATACATACCTACTACGTTTCAATTAAAAAGCTCAGAAACTAAACAAGAGCGGCATAATAAATTCAGTGTAGGTACCTCGCCCCCGCACACAACTAATTGGATTCAGAGGCTCAAACAACCAATTAGAGCAACAGAGACAGAGAATAGGGACGCTACTGACCAGCCGGGGATGGCCATTTCATATTTTGAAGTAAAATATATAGAGATTATGAAATTTCACCGTTTGCGGGCACCCGGGCATGCGTCACGCTCATTACATATAGGTATATTATTATTTTAGAAATTCAGTTAGTCGCCTTTTTGTGTTGTTAACTTTGGAAAAAAGCGGAATGCTAAAATACAGTAGGTATTTTTATTAGTCTGTAACAAGGATTTTTTGACGGGAATTCATGTGAGTGTTTAAAATCAGTGCAGGCAATTCAGAAAGTGGAAAATTATATTCAAATATCCGACTGACGAACATTATTATATATAATGTAATAATATACATATAAATCTATGAAAATTGAAGATCGTACTCTATTGACTTTTCCGCTCAGATGGTTTATTAAAACATCATAGTCCTTTTTTTTGTTAAGGCGGGAAAGGATGTATCTTCCTAACTGCACATCTCGTCGTTCGGGGTAACGAACAGGGTAGTGTGGAGTCTCGCCTACTAAATAAACCCGCTGTATGCTGTTTCTGCCTGTATTGTCAGACCACTGGAACTAGGTGACATAACTTCAGTGGTAAAGCATCATAGTCCTGTAATCGCTTCACATAGTGGTCTGTCAATAGTTTTAGTTACTAGGTCTGTCCAACTGGTCTGGTCTGGCCAAGTGCTCTATTACCCTCAACCTTCCCACAAAGGGTAATGCTTTCTAGGTTATCAGTTGCTCTTCGTGCTACGTGATTGGAATACTTCTTTCTTTCTTTATTCTTTGGGCACAACGTAGTCGAGAGCAGTTTCGCAATCTTCAATTACTGCAGTACCGAAAATATCGATTCATTTGTCCAATTGGCAGTCCCTCTAATTTGAAATATTTTTGTTATATGTTTTGTTTCATTTATCATAAATTTTAGGATAATGTAGGTATTTATTTAACTTACGTTATTGTACTTTTTAAACTTTCTCGTTTTATATTAATTATAACACATTTAACGGGTCTATACGCGCATTAAACTTCTTAAAACAATTTACGTTTTAGTTTAAATTAATTCACATGTTTAAATTAACAAACAAATCTTGTTACAAATTAAACGTCTGGTTTGCGTGGGAGTACCATATATTGTTAAGTTTTTATATATTTGACTAAGCAGTAAATTATTTTTATAATGTGATAACCAATCTCATGTAAATTTAAATAAGAAATTATGTGCTTTGCATTCCATTAAATGTAAACCTTTTTTTTATAACTCATGTACCTTACTTATATGCCATAGTTTTGCGCCAGCCTTTTTTTATTGTACGTGGGTGACAAACAAGCATACGGCCCACCTGATGGTAAGCGGTTACCGTAACCTATAGACACTAGTAACACTAGAGGCATCACCCATGTGTCGAAATCTCCAAGAGAAAGTATAAGAGGTGGATAAGCTGGATAATTAGCAGAGGATAGGTAGGACACTAAGGAGAGGATAGGAAGGATAATAAGGAGAGGATAGGAAGGACACTAAGTTAATGGTATCGTTCCAACTCATACTTCCCTCGAGTGACTAAAATAACCAATGATTATGTGGATAGACTTAAGCTAGACGTCTTTCATAATAACAAATTACAGTGTCGTTCGCTCATCGCTAATACTTTTTTTTCATCCATGAAGCAGAAGCCTAAACATTTGTGTAGTTTTGTTAATGTTTATACTATTTCCAAAGTCAACATAAATAATTTATATGTGGAACTTGTAAGGTTTACTTTGTAACCACTATATTTTAAGCAAACGTATTTTCTTTTTTATAAGCTGTTTGTTTCCCTAAAATAAATAAATAACGTAACGGTAGTTGATTTGGCTTTAAAAGAAGTTAATTTACCTTAAAGTTTGTAAATGTAAATTTGAAATATAATTAATTAATTTAAAAAATGTAAATTTTCTTTAAAGTTTGCATGCTCTAGCATCCTGCTTTTTAGTGAACTTTATCAACTTTCGTGAAAGTGATGGCATGCCGATAAAATTTTGTATTCTGTTTTTTTTTTCAACCCTGTTTATTATTAGGTATAATTACTGTTCCACTGTGGGCATAGGTCTCCTCATAGAGTTTTATTAAAATCCGTTCAGTAGTCTTTGCGTGAAGTCCGAATAAACAATTAGACAATCGGACAAAAAATAAAAAATAAAGTTTTGTCTTTAGAGACGCTTAAAGTTTTTTATTTTTTCTCAATCAACTTAAATGTACAGACAGCTGCTCTGTTACAGCTTTTTAAGAGTATAGACGTAAGTATCTATTCAGTACTGGAATTTACCACTAGATGGCGCTGCCTTATAGTCTGTAACTATTTTCCCTATTACATCGCAAGAGATATAATGAGTGAAAATTTATGATTATTTTGATATTTTTTTGTCCCTCACCCACTTTCTTTCTGATTTGAACCTTCCTCTGAAGCCCACGCAGACGAAGTCTCTATAAGCAAGTACCTACTTCATTTCCAAAAGTTGGAAATGTACATACATAATAGTAAACTAGATAGGTATGTTTTGGCAACAATATTACAAGAAGAATGTTTTAATAACGTAAAATATTTAAAAGTTGTGCAACCACATATCTATATTTATCGATATCACATTATAAACGCTTCAATATTACACATCAAAATAAAGCATTTTTGACACTTCACAATTTATAGATAAGCATGTTTCCCATTCATACAAAGTAACGCCATTACACTTAAATTACACAATAAATCATTCTAACCTGCCGCACTTGAAACAAAACGCATATATTCACGCTCTAGTATAATAAAGTTTGAGCGCTACGAATTATCAAATAACTCACTATTCACAGGGTGCAATTTAAGAGGCTTACGAGAGCGTCAATTTGCAATAATAACTCAATTTACTAAGGTTAACTACCTAACTCGGTTAGCTAATAGCTTACCTGTATCAATAAAAGATAAACCTGTATCAAAATATTTTACCGGCAACTAAATCAGGTTTTTGGATCGATTACGTCGTACCCGGGTTTTGAGCATATTGTTCAGGACGAGTGCGCATCAGCGTCAGCAAGCTGCAGCACGCCGGGAGAACTAAATGTGAGTTACTTGCCGGTAGAATAGATCTAAAGTAATATCTGTCCCAATATACCTTCAGTTTTTGTTATTTTAATTATATTAAAGTCAGGCCTCCCTTTTTGACTAGGCACTCTGAGTAAGCGTTTAACGCGGTTAATAGGACCATGAATACTAGGTAATCAAAAACGCCGCTGTGTCACAATGCCTCACTTACAGAGGACTATGTTATTTAAACAGGTAAAATTGTTTCTGTGTGCCTGTAAAATAATTGTGTTTCTAAACAGCTTAAGAATTTAAAATTCTTAGGAATTTAAATGTTTAATTTAATTTTTTTTTTAACTACTACTGCATACGTAGCTTCGAAAAGTCAAAGGTACGTGCTGAGAATTCGAATTTAGAGGACGTCTTTAACTGTCTAGAAGTTTCTTTGGCTATCGTTACTACCCCATATCAATAGATAACCTTAAATTATATTAGACAGTAATAATACCTCGTGATTTTACCTGACAGTTTCAGTGTATTCAAGATATTGCCTCACCGGGAGGGACGTGAAATTATGCCGGTACATATGGTAAAATGATACCTTATATAATGCTGATAATGAGCAAAAATTATTATACGATTGGGATCAAGCGAATGTACTGTTTTCTAAATGTATTTTGCTACTAAAAATTCAAAACTGCTAGTTTTTGCGACTGGGCGGATTTGGATAAAATTTGGTAGGTTAGATGTATAATATGACACATTAAACGTATCGGATTTTTTCCCTAAAAATAATTCTAAAATCGACGGAAACGATGCCGCGGGCAGAAGCTAGTGTAGAATTGAGACTAAGGGATTACCTATAAAATATTCCTATGCATTTCTCCCCTTTCTTTTAAAGTCAGATGAAAATACAACTGTTAAAAATAACAGATGATTACTAATTACCCTCCCACTGAACAACGTATTCAAAACGCCCTGTTTTTCTTTATTTGAAAGACCATACATTAATTAGTTTATAATCCAACGTGTTATGTTTCCTGTTATTTAATGAGTAATTAAGGAGGTTTGAACATCACTGTGAGACTCATTTTGCCTCTAATTACGATTACAACTCAACCAGGAATCGTAAGCGTTGTACAGCGGAGGCGTCAATACGCCCCTTCTTATGCTTCGTTTGCATGCGCTAATAACTCGTCTATTTACAGCAAGATAAATTTACCACTAAACAGTTAAAGTTAGGTACATAATTATACAAGGAAAAAAGGTCTTTTTCTAGTGAGATTCTAGGCGAGATGATATGGTTATCACCAAGCAGGTTGACCTCTACCAACATTTAAGAGAATTATGATTGGATGTTAGTTATATGAATTTGTAGTCATAGCATCATCATCGATTTCATTGTATTTGCTTTTGGTATCTTAATTCACAATATAAATTAGCAGTTACTCAACAATACTTTATTTGATGACATTTCCAAATAAAAATATATGGGCATTTTTTTTTTTTAAATTATAACTACTTTTTTTCGAAAATAATTCAAATAAGTAGGTATGTAGTTGCAATTACCTATGAGTAGTATAGTACGTTTGTTGGAGAATAACAAAAAAAAGAAACGGTTTCGTTAGATATTTTCTTGCTAATTTTATGTAATGTACGCCTCATATAATAAAATAATATTATGTACCCACCTACACCTAGTGTAACACTATTAAATAAAAACAACAAATACCTGAATTATATAAAAAAAATAATAATCAAATACAACAATAAAAAAATGGGTGCGTGTACTTATGTACGCGCGTGAGAAGTTATACTTCTTTGGCATCATTAAATAATTAATATTAAAAATTGAAAATTAATATATTTATATAATAATATATTTAATATATATATTTCAAATATATATAAATTTATATAATATATAATTAATATATATATATATATATATATATATATATATATATATATATATATATATATATATATATATATATATATATATATATATATATATATATATATAATTATTAAAAACCAAAGTTAGAGAATAATAAATATATAAGACATAATTTGTACTAAATATTATAAGATTCTTAATTTTAAATGTTTATTATTGATTATTTAATATTTTAAAAATAAATTTAATAATAAATTCAAAAATTGAATTTAAGGTTGGTCATTTTTTAAATATTTTTATTGATTTCTTAATTTAATATTCACTTTTCATTTTTATCAAAAAGTTGCATCAAAATTAGTTCAGTGGTTTTTGTTTGATGCGCGAACAAACAAACAGACAAAAATTCTAAAAAATATTGTTTTGTGTTTAGACACGCCTATATAGCCTATTACAGTCATTTTTTCTCAAATATCTTGTAGAATATAGATTATTATAACTTAGAATTAATAAAAAATTTATAACAGCGCCATCTTACCGTATTGCTTAGAACTACCACACAATAGTGGCTACACGATTATTCGTAGTACTAATTATTTCCTGTAGATATCGTTTTCATGTTGATAAGATTATTAATTCTTATAACCTATACATAAAGTAGATAATAATTAGTCAGCTGTTATCTGTTATAGTAGCAATAGTTATTATTTATTAGTGATTGTTGTTGTAGTGAGAATATAATATTTGTAACATCAAAGATCACTGTAGTTATTTGGGTGATTTTAAAAAGTTCTGTAAGTGCCTACCAGGGCCATGTCACTCCCTAAGAGCTTGTTTTTATTTAAAATCGTGCTCTCTAGTGGGCGGAAGAGACACTAATAATTATTAGTGGGACTCGAATGTTGTTAGAAGAAAATATTTAGATGATAAAATTGAATAACAGATGGCGCTGTAATAAATATCAGTGCAATTCTATACAAAATATAACCTGAATCGCACAATATTTTTTTTTGTAAATAAAGTATATATACAAATATAATTGTACTTCAAATGTACTTGCTTAGGCAGTACATATACTAATAGCTTTTTTTTCGAGACTTAATGAGCGGTTAAGCAGACAACTTCATACTGTAGACAACTTCATACTGTTAATTTTGTGTCACAGATGCGCGCGCATCTTAAAATTTCACTCTCATCATTTTTTCATAAAGCGCCTAAAGAAGTATAACTTCAAATTTTTTTTAAATACAACAAAATATAAGTAAACCATTTCTGACTTCACTCGACAAATCACTATCACACACGAACACACGATTCAAACGGACCACGGTCGGCGAGATCCCTATAATTATTATTAACATTCAGACGTTTCGCCCGTGGCCCGTAATTAAAACATACTTAGGTTGAACAAGCTCTCGCCTTTTTCAGATTAATGTCTAATAGAAATGTACCACATGATTACTCTGTGGCAGTTACACCGAAGACCGCGTTTTTCTTTTTGTGTTAGAATGATTGATAGAAAGAATAATAGTAAATAGTATTTAAATGAAACCTTTATTAGATTCTTGTAGAGTTTCTAGAGCCAGCTGTATTTAGGTAGCCTTTCCAGTACCCATAACTAGCTTTATTAGTAGTAGAGGCTTGCTTCTAACAGAATGAAAGGGCCGGCTCGACCAGTACAACTCTCTTAAAGAAGATCAGCGTGAAATAAGGGTAGGTTCTCTTACAAATGTTTCGTATGGTGAGTGAGACTACCGGAGGCCCAAGGCCGGAGAGGCCTTATCCGCCATTCTCTCCTTGATATCCTCCCTTTCAACATTCTGTTCATTTCCTTGGAGTTGGCGACGCGCAAGTGATGGCTCTGGTATTAAGTACTAGCGTCTAGGTATTATAGGCTAAGGTAACCACTTACCATCAGGTGGTAGTCGCGGGATCAGCTAGTCCTTACTTCACTTACTGACTTACTTATCATCACGCCATTTCCCTTGCGGGGTAGGCAGAGAGAACAGATTGCCAAGAGGTTCTATTCTTGCATACGTCTCTCGCTTCCTCAAAATTATAACTCTCTTCATACACGCTCGCCGGTTTCGGAGACTCCTGACTCCACCTTCCTTCAATACATGACCGATTTGGTCTAGGTAGGTGAGTCTCGGTCTCCCCCTGTACCTACATCCTTCCACTTTCGTATTGTATATCTTCTTAACCAGTCGCTCGTCCGGCATTCTTTCCACATGTCCGAACCATCGGAGCATTCCCTTTCGCATCTTTACACCAATACTCTCTTTCATACCTACTCGCTCCCTTACGTCATCGTTACGAATGCGGTCAGTCAGCCTCACTCCATAGATTCTCCGCAGAGATCGCATTTCGCCCGCATTGATTTTACTCTCATGCTCGTTTTTGCATACCCAACTCTCGCTTCCATACAATAACGTTGGGACAAGCACTGCGTTGTGTAGGTATTGCGACACGTGCCTTCTGGCCGAGGTGATGACTGCCGAGAAGTTGTCCCAATGCTCCGTTCACTCTATTTCCCGCATTCACTCTTCTCTTTACATCAGTGGTGTACCTTCCACCCGTCCTTACTTTAATATTATAAATGCGAAAGTGAATTTGTTTATTTGTTTGTTTGTTACGCTTTCACGCTGTAACTACTGAACCAATCATCAAGAAATTTTGCAAACTTATAGTCTAGAGCCCAGAAAAAGACATAGGTTACTTTTTATCCCGAATAAATGCATGATTCCCGTAGGATGGATATTTTTACTAAGAGATAATTACTGTCAGAGTGTTGTATTTATATTTAAATATTTTTATATATATTTTTAGCATTTGACATGCTTAGCACTATATATTAAACACAAAGTGAAAAATGTGAAATCGAAAATAACCATCCTGCTCGTGACTGTTATTTTCGATTTCACATTTTTCCCTTTGTGTTTAACGTTGTATTTATGTTCTTAAGTCTACGCGTTCGGAGCCACGGGCAGAATTTAGTATTCACGTATTTTGTCGGATGGCTGGAGATGATCCGCTGAAAGTATTCTCTTACTAGTCTTGTGAGAATTTATTTATTAAAGATTCTTTACCGGACATAACCTTTACATGTGACATGCAAATTAATAATAGTAATGTAGGTAATGCGGTAACTTAGCAATCATGATGTTCTAACAATCTCGTAACTTAGTAACGATATACTTTTTAAATTGTTTTCTAAAGTTTGATACACGTTCCCGCGTATTAACAATTTTTAAACAATAACATAAATGTTATTATAGATATAAAATGGCGGCCTATCTATAATATATTTCGAAATCTTGGTCTTTCAAATTCCGTTATTGGATTTTTCCGTCAGCAGATTTTCTGTAGAAGTAAGTATAGGATTTATACAATACTCGGAGAATGGCAATGGTTGGGCCTAGGTAGCAAATATACGTTATAACTCTGCCTACATTTTCAGGGATAAAGTAAAGTAGTCACAACGGGTCTTTATGTCTCTGAAGTTAGACACAGAGCACTTTCTGGTTATACGTATTACTCTTTGGTGCTGACCAATTCAAATGTTATTACTCGATTAACAAAACAATTGAATGTGATCATAATGTTTTCATATCTTATTGTTTAGGTTCTATTTATTACTTTCATATTCAATAAAAAGTATACGAGCGATTTGAGTGAATAAGCTTTTATCTAAATATAAAAGAGTCCACATCTTTTAGTACGATCGATAAATAATATGATTGTCGATTTCAATTGTTAAATTATATCGAATATTTTTCGATTAATGTAAACTGTAGAAGACACACATCCCTTGCGACACAAAAATAGCTACTGCGCAGCGTCTTGCAGCCAACTTCAGAGAACAAAGATACGTTACTACTGTAGTAACTACTATTAAATCTGTAAAAGAATTCAACGAAAACATTTCCTCAAATTCCACTAGAATATGATTTTGTACAGGATATTTTCAAATGTATCTTAGACTAAGTAGATAGCATTTGAATCTAAGCAACCGCCTCCCTATCCTCTCCTTATTATTCTTCCTATCCACCTCCTATCCCTTTCCTTGGAGATAGTGACGCGCGAGTGATGCCTTTGGTGTTGCTAGCGTCAATAGACTACGATAACCGTCCACCATCAGGTGGCCGTATGCTTGTAAAAAAAGATTAGGAGGTTATAAAACTACAGGTGTCACCACTTCATTATTTCATGCAGGCGTCGTTCGAGGCGACTAAAGGAAGTGAGCAAATAATATCTTGCTAAAACTGCACAGATCTTATGAAAAGG
Source organism: Leucoma salicis (assembly GCA_948253155.1). Lineage (NCBI taxonomy): Eukaryota > Metazoa > Arthropoda > Insecta > Lepidoptera > Erebidae > Leucoma > Leucoma salicis. Next base: position 6,518,541 of record OX411812.1, read on the forward strand.
CAATAGAAATTATTAGTAAAAGTCATCCGAATGGCGGCGACGCGGTTCGTCATCCATCACGTCTCGCCCTCGCGGTGAAAAGTAGACTCTATCTACACCTTTGGGAAACAGGCGTGAATCTATGTATGCAAATATGTGTGTAAATACATATCCAACTTGGTGCGTAAACATAATTCCATGATAATTTAGGTACTTAAATCTCTGGTAGTCATGAAATCCCATCTAGACTTCATAATCAACTCGCAGCCTGAGCTAAATTGCAAGCCGTAATAGTACTTACATTTAAAGTGTCTGCAACCGCAGTCTGCTGTGGGCGGAGCAGCCATCAAATGTTTATTAACATGTCAAGATGACTGAGACAACAGTATGAACAACGTTTGAGTAGAAAAGAGATAGCGATAAGTACGTTCAAGCTTCTATGCGCCCGCGCACCACAAAATATCTATTGTTTTCAGTTGTTAACGCCCGTTGTGTAGTCGTTGATGTGGAAGCGTATGTTTATCCTATTGTCTATGCCTAACTTCTGTGCTAAACGCCTACTTAGATATTGTCCGTGAAACTCCTTCTATTGTTTTTTTTTTCTATATCTGTGGTTCTAATTGAGGCTTGCGATTTATTATGGCCTAAGAACGTCGCTGCGACGAGCTCTTTCATTTGCCCGTGAAATTGGTTGAGATAGAGGGAAACTAGGTGTGCACATTCAATTTAACAACTTGTGCTGTATCTGCATGTCATGTTTGTGTTACATTTTTTTATTATCCTGTCTGTCTATCTATCTGTGACAGAAAATTTGCTCCTGTCTACTGGACCGCTTCAGTTGAAATTTAGTATGCACATCTATGTATGTCGGTGACCCAAACAAAAATGTGCAATTTAAATAAATGAATTTTAATCAGATCCTTTTGAGGGTAAATAAGAAAATTTAAATATAATGCTTTGCAAATTATATCAAATGGATGGAATGAAGTTCTTTTATAATTTCTAGATAAATACTTTTGAAGTTATTAAAGAAAATTCAAAAATTGACCATTCGCCCACCTTACCTCCGAAATAATTGTGCGTAAAATTTTAAAAATAATTACAGTTATAAGTTCTTTAGCTACCTATTATGTATCTTCTTTATCTAAGATTTATAATAGAAGTGTATGATATTAATAGCAAAGGAAAACAAGCAATTTAGGGTCAGATTAAAAAAAACTTATGGAAAGAAAAAAAGGGTTTTTATAGATAAACAGTTACAGTAAGTAGATAACAGTTTATTATAACAACTAGCTCACTTTTTGCAGTAATTAAAAAACTTAAAATACTAAATTAATTTTAACACACAGTATGCAAATATGAAATAGAAAATAATAATATCAGTGCTTTCTTGGAACACCGGTCCAGATACTTTGTTCTAGTAATGAAAGAGCATGTTAAGTGCTTATGATAACTCGATTTCCATTTCTGTATAACAATTTTAGATACCTACTAACTAATTCACTGTACTAATTTACTACCTATTAACTGCCTCGGTGGTGTAGCGGTAGTGTATGCGACTGCTAATCATGAGGTCTCGGGTTGGATCCCCGGGTCGGGCAAAGTTATAGAGCTTTTTCCTAAAAAGAAAATTTCTCAGTAGCAGCCCGGAGTTTGGAAATGTGCCCGGTAGACGTCAATAGGCTCGCCCCCTATTACGTGGGACTCAAACATAGCTGGCGAGTCGTGGGTGTGCATAGATTTAGTATATAGAATCTATGTGGGTGTGTAATACACCTATGCCTACCCCGTCGGGGAATACAGGCGTGATGCTATGTTTTACTACAAAATTTGTTGAGCAACATATATTGTGGAATACTTTAAAGATTGGGAGAGATGGTAGGTTTTTCCCAAATCGTTTCTACTGTAACGTACGTATTCAAGTGTCTGATCAGCATTTACCGTTAAAATTTCATTCTAATTTTAAATTAAAACTATTCAATAAAAGACAATAGCATAATAGTCGTCAATATACTTGTAATTTACAAAAGAGCTCTAATGGCGTCATCAACGACAAATTGGAGCACGTCACAAGCTGTCACTGTGACACAAACTGTGAATTAATATGGGAACAGGATTGATACATGGAGGTATGTAGGGGATGCATAATTTTACTTTAGAGAGAGATATTTTCATCTGCGTGAAACTATACTCCATTTATTATAGGTAATATTAGAAAAAACAGTCTCGTAGTAGTAGCGGTGTAAAATATTATATTTCTTAGGTGATCCCAAACAATTTTAATTATATATGTCTATATGTTAAATTTCTGCCGTGTGGCCGTACCGGCTTTAGAATTGTCCCATCCTTCTCCACCCATGGGAGTCGTAAGAGTCGACTGAGGGAATACCGGGGGAGTGGGCAGCAGCACTCCCTCGAGTATTAACAACATAAACTGCGATCGCCAACCCGCCTGCCAAGCGTGGAGATTACGGCACTACGTAATCTCCACGCTTGGCAGGACACAATTTAGTATCAAATTCGTGAAATTCAAATCGTAATAATTTAACCGACATTTATGCGTCCTCTATGCCTATAACGCAACTACACTCATTTGCTCTCCTCCATACAGATTCAGACGAAATTCATAGAATAATATGTAATCTCAAAAAAGACAGTGCCATTGGATAAGACAATTTATCAAATGGGCTGATCAAAAGGTACAAAGCATTATTAATTTAACCACTTGCACATATATGTAATTTAGCTTTCACTACCGGTACATTCCCCTCGGCTTTCAAAAGAGCTCTTGTTCACCCGATATATAAAAAAGGCGACAGAGACTGTATCAATAACTATCGACCAATATCCATACTTCCAGAACTATCAAAAATAATTGAGAAAATAACTAATAATAGACTAGTGAATTACTTGGAAACTAAAAACCTCTTATCTGATTCGCAATTCGGGTTTCGTAAAAAAAATCGACTGAAGATGCTGTACATGAATTAACTAATACAGTTGTTAACTGCTTAGAAAAAAAGAAGAAAGTAATAGAAATATTCTTGGATATTGCGAAAGCATTCGATACAGTCTCTGTCCCTCTGCTGTTGAACAAACTGTCTCGGATTGGCGTTCGTGGTACGCAGCTTAAATTTTTTGAAAGCTATCTAACAGAACGTTCGCAATGTGTAAGTCTCGAAGGTGTAAGAAGTAATGATCTTCCCATTCATGTAGGTTTGCCACAGGGAAGTGTTTTGGGCGCTACGTTATTTCTAGTTTTTATTAATGACCTCTGTCAACTTGAAATAAGTAACGGAAAGATTATCACTTTTGCTGATGATACTTCCCTTATATTCCATGCTGATTCTTGGGAAAGTGTGTATGGATACGCCCAGCAAGGAATGAATATGGTCTCCAAATGGCTTACTACTAATCTCCTTACCCTAAATGTAGAAAAATGCAACTTCATATCGGTCTCCCCCAAAGATAAAAATATACCCGAATCAACTGGGCACATATTTGTTCATTCTTGTAGAGAATACAGTCAATGCTCCTGTCAGGAGAATCAAACAGTAATGAAAACAAAAAACCTAGGAGTGATAAAAGACCGAAACCTTAACTTCCATGCACATATTGAATGGTTAACCTCCAGAGTACGTAAATTAATTTTTATTTTCATAAATCTTCAGCATGTCGCTGATCAAAATATATTAAAGATGACATACTTTGCGTTATATCAATCGATATTAAGTTATTGTATATCCTCCTGGAGTGGAGCTACAAAAAGTAAATTAATAAGTTTGGAGCGCGCTCAAAGAGCGGTTATAAAAGTTTGTCTCTTTCTACCATTTTTTCATCTCACAGCTTTAGTATATCAAAAATTTTATGTTCTAACCGTGCGACAACTCTTCGTTCTTCATGTTATCTCTAAAACGCATTCTACTCTTACACCCACTATTATTTCAACAAAGCGTCGTAAAAATACAGTATGTCCCACCAGTTCTTATAAATTAAGCCTTTCTCGTAGGTTTTGTTGTTTTCTTGGCCCATACTTATACAATAAAATTAATTCCTTTTTGCCTTAAAAAACACAAATTAAAGAAAGAGTTAAACAAACATGTATTCATCAGTTTTTGGAACGTGGAAGTCCAAATGGCATCCTATTGAACTGGAAATGCCCTTGAGGCACAGAAAAGGCGGTTTTGGCAGCGTCTTCCGGTACCATTGGGATCCGATGGAATCCAGAAGCCAGATCTAATGTTGTGAAGTATTGGCTCTTACCTCATTGATCTAAAACTTCTGTGATTTGCGGAATAGGGTATGTTTCGCCAATAGTGATGTCATTTAGTTTCCTATAATCTATCACAACTCTCCATTTGCGTTGTCTTGAAGCGTCCGCTTTCTTTGGAACTACCCAGATGGGTGATGACCAAGGTGAGTTAGAAGGCGTAACTATACTTTGTTCTAGCATTTTGTTTAATTGGGTTTCAACTTATTTTTTATGGCATTCTGGGAATCTGTAGGATTTTGTTTGAATTGGGACAGTGTTGGTTCGGATTTTGTGTTCAATGACTGTTGTGTGTGAGAGTGGATGAGTGGATCGTCTGGCAAATGAAAAATGTCTGAGTAGTTAGAGCAAATGTGAAGTAGAGCGTCTTTTCCCTCACTGTTGAGGTGTGATGTTCTCAATAGGTTCGATCTCCGGGTCGGGAAATGTTATTGAGCTTTTTCCTAAAAAGATAAATTCTCAGTAGCAGCCCGTAGTTTGGAAATGTGCCTGGTAGACGTCAATAGGCTCGCCCCCTGTTACGTGGGACTTAAACATAGCTGGCGAATCGTGAGTGTGTAATACATCTCTGCCTACCCCTTCGAGAAATACAGGCGTGATGTTATGTGTTCAATAATAGTCATATTGTTTTAATACAGTTCGTATCCTCTAGAAATGTATCTAGAAAAGCATTCTGTTAAACGTCAAAGGCACTTAGGTACTCCTAAATGTTTTTGTCCGTTCAATCCAACTAAAATATTCGTGAAGAAATAAGCAATTTTGAAAAGACACAACTTCACTACACTTAAAACGATAGTGAAGTGGAAAAAGAGAGCTTCACTGCTAGCAGGATTCGAACCTGCGACCCATCCAATGTAGCGAAGTGCTCTGCTGTCGAAGTAACCGGTAAGCTATCGAAGTCACCTGCTCGCAGTAAAGCTCTCTATTTTCAATTTTACAAATAATTTGTTTTTTAAAGTAGCTAATAGGTACAGACCAAAATACAATAGTTTTTTTTTGACTGTCTGATTGTTAAAACATATCTCTGAACTGACTGTCAGATTTCGGTATAATTTCCATTGAACTTAGCTTGGAGCAAATATGTATAGGCTTTATTTAATTCAAATCTGGCGACAGTATAAAAGTCACCCTAATTTTAGTGTCCACGAAGACGAAGACGCAGGCAGCAGCTAGTCAAATAAGAACTTTTGAAGAAGTGAGTCTGTCCTTACTTTGATACATTTCTAAGCACCCTACTAAAGCTTCGTGAACGACCGAATGAGTGAACGATGCTGAGCGGTTCTCACGGCGTAAGACTCGTAGCTAGCTTTAATTTAAGTTTAATGATTTGTTCGCGTGAACTAAATTGATTCTGTAGTCCCCAAGGTGTTACAATAGTCTAAAAGATATCTTATTAAAACAAATTTTGTGAATATAGGGAAGATAACTAATTATTATTGGCCTTGAGATCGATTTACGGATCAATATCTACGTTCTAAAAGTTCAATTACCTACTGTGTCATCGTAGTTAGTGAAAATACTTACTCTCTATCAAAATTAAGCTAAATCACCTATGGTTTTTTATTTTTATTTATATTTTATAGAGATCTGCACTAAGGAATAATCCTTGTATCGCTGGGGACTTCACAAACATACAATTTCACGGATACAAAGTACACCCAGACTCAGAACAACCATTTGTGGATCACATAATGAGTTGTCTTGTGAGGGAATCGAATCCACAACACTCGGACGGGAGGCCAGTCTAAGCCACTCCGCCATCGTGCAGTCAATGGTCAAGTCAGCTTTGATGTGATTACTAGTTACTTTTCTTAAATTTGTGTGCTAAGACAGAGAGACAGAGTCCGGCTTGACTTTAAAATTATGGAACTTCAGGTCATGGGACCTGGCCACCTTTTGGTCACTCATCTTATCCCATCCTAGCGAAAATTACTTAACCTTGACTATTTTTCGAACTGTAATTGCATTAACAAAAATAGTCAATATTAAAATTTAAAATATTACAGCGAATATATTTTACGGCACAAATAGCTCTATGCTGTGACAGGTGACGAAATTTGCGCGGACGCATAGGTACGTTACTGAAATGATCAAAAGCTCGTTTGTACCAATCTAAAAAAAATAATATAGGAGATTGTAGCATAGCATTTCGGTAAGCTTAGAAAGTTTCCTTAGGCCGCCGTCAGATGGTGTCTAAAATGATGTGATGAGTCCTGAATAAAAAGTCTTACTCCGGTCTTGTTCTAAGGTAGCCAGTTCTCCCTGTAGTTGGGTCGCAGAGACTAGATAGGCAGTTAGTCTGTTCCAATAGCTGATCACCAGTCAGCTAAAATCGAATAGATTGAACGCCGATCTCAACAAAGTCTGAGATAAGGCCAAGAAGATAATATTTTTTGTAATATTACAAATGTTATATTTTACATCATCATGGTCTCGGGTTCGACCCCCGGGTCGGGCAAAGCTATTGAGCTTTTTCCTAAAAAGAAAAATACTCAGTAGCAGCCCGGAGTTTGGAAATGTGCCCGGTAGACGTCAATAGGCTCGCCCCCTGTTACGTGGGACTTAAACATAGCTGGCGAGTCGTGGGTGTGTAATACACCTCTGCCTACCCCTTCGGGGAATAGAGGCGTGATGCTATGTATTTCTTTTTATTTTACCTTTTTCAAAAATCGACGTTGTAAATGTTTGCTGTAATCAAACAAGAATACTTTTGCTATAATCGAATTCACGTCGAAAGATTTTGACGCTCAAAAACTATAGCATTGTTACTTACCAATAACTATTTATCTTTGTATTTAGTAGTAGGTCCTATTAAAAGAAACATTTACATATTACAAAATAATAATTTTTAGAAAAGAGATATAGATTTTGGTATAATTTTTCACTTCAACTTCGAAAGCAAACATCGTTAAGAACCTTTATATTTTCTATCTAGGTATACTATATTATAAAACTGTGACAGACCTCTGTACATTAATTATATTTTTGAGAGAGTCCATTTTAGCGTGCTTTAACTAAAAATAACATAAGTTAGTCTTTTTGTCGGTTTGTTTCTTAGTGCGTTAAGCAAAACCTACTAATTTTGATAATTTTCCCTTTAATAATATAAGTGTAATTATTCATGTACACGAGTTAAGTCTAATCTCATTACTACATATAGCAGGAACAGCTTTATAAGCTGATCTTTAACTATATAATAATATGTATTCTGGGTCACATTTAAGAGGTCCATAAAATTTGTTTATTATATTAATATGTAAGTTATAAAGCAATAAATTAAAATATCTATTAACCATATGGCGCATAAAATGAATATAGTTTAATCGTTATAGCCGTATAATAAAATTAGGATAAAACTCATTGGTTTGAACGCGAGCTTCGAATTTTCAAATTTTGGGATGAGCGGAGGCCATCTTCCAAATTGCCGCCATAAACGCGATAATTGGATCAGCTCATTGGCCAGTAGCTAACTGAAAACAATTTTAAATGGCGATTCTTTTATTGCGTTGATGTTTACACTTTATATATTTTTTAAGAACATTTACCTACTTCCTGATGAAAAATAACGGCTACCCACATATGTTGTATTTTTTCATCTTGTGTTTGGTGTCTAGCAATTTGGTAATAATTCATGATACAGATTTTATTTAGTATAGAGATTTTTAGTAGGTACAGCCTACTCCATAGCTCGCCGCGCAACTTCAAGTCAGCATGTTTCTAAGCTGCCAAGTCGAGTTGGATCCAAAGACTTCATAGACATTTGATTGATTTTTCGGAACTAAATTGAGATGAGCCTACTTGTCCATGTACATTTTTAATCCTTTAAGTTAAAAGCCATTCCCATGGCTTTTTTAGCAGTTGCAAGGATACTTTAACATACGTACTAAGTAGGTACCAAGGTTCCTCAATGGTTCATCCATGACGACGATATCATTTCGGGCGAGGGCGAGTGATGTGAACTTCTTTTAGGCACCTGTTCTTATGCCATGCTCAGTTCTGTCCGAATCCGAACGCTTAGAAAATATTTAGAATTTTCATTCTTAACAATAGTAACAGGTAATTAGGTAGGTATATTATAAATTCTTTAGTTATTACTCAAGATAATTATAAGGTATTAGGTAATAACTAACAAGGGTTAGACATAATAATAATAATATTAGTAGATATATGTATATTATATACACTAATACAAGTGTTATTATTAGACCAAGGAAACAATAACATAATTGATAGCATAAGCAAGAAATTCTATTCTCAGTACAAAAGCGATACTAAAAATGATAATACTAGCCACAAGCTCAGTTCGCTGGTAAAGGTAAAGAAAAAATGAAGCGTTCGAAATTTAATTTATTCAAAATTGAAACGTCACGCCTCACAAAGGCGTGCGACGCACAATGGCCGCGCGCCAGTCGCTCTGTTAACACGAAAATTAAATGCTGATATCACAATTAATCAAGGGCCCATATTAATAATTGGCTATTCACTACGCCGTGAGGTGTCAAATTATATTGCTCAATTAACCGCTCGTAGAATAGAATAGGGCGTGTTTGGCTGTTTATAAAATAAGGCCCCCGGTAGACACTGATATTGTTTATAAAGGCTGTTTTGAGACTTAAATATTGAAATTATATTCAACTACACAGAGTAACTCATAGGTATAAGTATATTCAGTAAATGTAGATATTAAAAGGAAACAAATTAGAGAAAGTTCTAAAAGGAGTTTGTTGTGGTAATTTCTAACATGTAACTGAAATGAGTTCGTTACATTAACGTTTAGAAAGTTGAATGTTTATGGTTATTAGAAAATGTAACAAAAGCAACCCTAGTTGATACCGTTATACTTGTTATAAATTGAGATGGCTATTTAAAGAAATGTATGCATGAATGGTTTTGTTTATAAACAAGAAGTCATAATGAAGGATCTGTAGTAAATCCGTATTTACACGTATTTAGGTACATATTTGAAATACTACTGAAAAAAAAATCATTAATAACTAGTAAAATAGAACTGCATCAATTGATTAGTCTTTTTTATACTTGTTCTGATATTATTTAGAATAATATTATTGGATATTATTTAGAACGGATCAGTTATGTTTTGATATTTTTTGAGCATTTGACATGCTTAGCCATTATAAATTAACACAAGTGGGAAAATGTGAAATCGAAAATAATGAGCAGAATTTGAATCTGCATGTCATGGAATACCGTCCCAGATGCTTTGTCAATTCAGAAATCACGACAATTGCTCGGGACTGCCAATTTCAATAACACGTACATTCATTCTTAAATGTCTTTGGGTGATGCCTGCGCCATATGTCAGCAATATTTGCATACATTATTCCAACCAGGTAGGTAAACTTAATTATACAATTAAGATTTCAAAATAAATCCTTGTGATATAAATATTATGCCATGCGTCGGTAAGGACGTTATTATGTTAACATTTTTCTAAAGAAGGCTAAAAGTTGATCCTAATTTTCCTTCAATTTATGATGGAGAGCTTTATGAAGGTCATGAAACTCAGAGTCACAACAAGAAAGTGACCTCACTTTAAAAGACTTACCTAACCTACGTAGATACTTATATATATTTTAATAACATGAAACTTCATACATTAATAAAAGATTTATAACTTTTTTAATCTGTACAAATGTCTTACTCCGAAGACCGGGACTTTCTAGAGATGTGCTTATTATGATATCAGTTCAGTATAGTATCGATATACAAACTATATTTTTCATTAAGTTACATTATTTAATTGTCTAATAGAAAAATATCGCCACGGGTGCAATCTAACATGATCTATTGAAATTTTGTTGACTGCACAAATGGCGGAGTGGTTTAGATACCAGCCTCGCACAAACGAATGCGGCAACAAATTCTTCAAAGGCATTTAGTACTGCTTGTCAGGTATTGAGTATCATCAGCTTCCACAATCGCCTTTATTTATTCGTCATTGTCAACCCAAGTTTTCCGACGACCATTGGTTCAATTTTCAGGTTGAAATTTCCAGAACGGAAGTGGGCAAACCGATAATAGATGGTGTGTTGGTTTGTAGTGTTAGCTCCGTAAACGTCGTTATGTTGCGTGCCGCTTGTGCCTCGTTGCTGCCTCGACGGTACTCATAGATTTTTTTATGTATCCATGATGACGAAAAAGATTCAAATGCAATAAAAACAATACTAATCAATAAACAAATGACTACTTTTGCTAAAGGTATTCCATGTTTTTAAAATAAAATTATTTTGAAATTAGAATTCTTAGAAAAAAAAAGTATTTTGATTTCTATTGGCTAGTCAGTACTGCAGAACGGCAATTTCATAGTTTACCTATTATTATAGTTGACCTATTATTTAATCAATTAATTAGTTATAAATAGAAGGTAGTTAATGATATTAATAAGCATGTCCAAGGTGTAAAGTATTATTTCTATACATCCATCCATCCATCCATCAGCCTTTCAACGTCCACTGCTGGACATAGACCTCCCCAAGAGAACGCCACAACGAGCGGTCCCGTCATGGAGGATAATGCCGTAATCTCCACGCTTGGCAGGCGGGTTGGCGATCGCAGTGGACGTTGTTAATACTCGAGGGAGTGCTGCTGTCCACTCCCCCGGTATTCACTACCACCACCACTCCACTTTGTCCACTCCCTCAGTCGGCTCTTACGACTCCTGTGGGTAGAGAGGGGTGGGACAATTCTAAAGCCAGCCCCACACGGCTTTTTCTATACCATCCATCCATCCATCCATTAGCCTTTCATCGTCCACCGCTGGACATAGGCCTCCCCAAAATGGGGGTTTTACCATAATCGCCACGCTTAGTAGGCGGGTTGGCGATCGCAGATGATGTTTTTAGTACACAGGGGTTTTTAGTGCACGCTGTTGCCCGGTCCCCTGGTTATCCCTTAGTCGGCTTATACGACTCCCATAGGAAGAGACAGGGTGGAGCTATTCTTGGTGCCGGCCTCACACGGCAACAACTTTTCTATACACTTGTCCTCAAAGAGTTGTCTCAAGTTCTTTCTTACTTTCTTTAAGTTGTCATTATCCCAGAGGAAAAATTATTTTTGGATAGGATCCGCACAAAATCCTTTTTCTTAGGCTCAAAATCTTTTTTCTTGGTTACGTTCAGAAAAGAATAAGTATGCAAAATTTCAAGTCAATAGAGTGTATAGTTTGGGAGATATCATGATTAGTGAGTATCATAATAACATATTCGATACCCAAAAGATATATAAAACTTATATCAATTTGGCCGCTATGTATACAATATACATACAATCTCGTTCATGCATGAGTGTGCATCTGTGCCTACTATAGGCTTGTTTGTAAATAGGTATGTAATTTTAAAAGTATATTTTATATATTTTGCTCGATAACGTCCCATCTCTATAATAGGGTTTGGACAGGTAATATGAGCGATTATTTACGGACGATATATTTTTGGGATTAGTGAGGAAATTATTTCATTTCTAGATCGCATTAACGCGTCGATGTGATGAGGTAAAGGCGAGAATCCTGATACGGCCATTAATATTATTTTATATGTGTCAAACAGAAAAGCTACCGTTAAGGGTATTAAGAATTATTTAAAATTTTTACGACGCCATCTGTGATATTCAATCAAATTATACTTTTTATGACGCTACGCTAAGTTTACTTATAATATTATTTTATAACAAAACCTTTTTCAATTTTAGGTTCTTTTGAGTTATTAAAAAAGTAGGCAGTTACGAGTCTAATTAAATATGAGGTCGTAGTACTCGTAATATTAGTTGTTGTGGCAAGATTATGATCTTCTTGTATTTAATAATTTGCTAGTATATTTAGTAAAATTGATATATTTAAGTTATTTTTGTTAGTTAGTTAAGGACGAGCTACGGCCTACCTGATGGTAAGTGGTACCCGTCGCTCATAAACTCAACTATAACAAGTATGCTTCCGATAGGTAGCTTGTGGATCGTAAAGCTATCTAAAACAAATGTGAATTGGAGATTGGGTGACACCCTTAAGTGACTGTGATAGCTTAGCGGTCCTGAGCACTTCCCCGTATTGGATGGGACGCAGGTTCACATCAAAACTCTCTTTTTCCACTTTAACAAATGAACTGTTCTTTACACCAAGACTGCTGTCAAGCCGCTGTTCACCATTTCATTTCACAAATATGAAAAGAAAGAATAAACGGCTATCTCCTACTACAGCCAAATCGCAACGATGTGCTTCATGGCCGGTCACACGGGAGATGGTGGTACCAACTCACTCGTGCCCGATATCAAGTGAGTACTCCCACTTGATACCCAGCCCTACCACCAGTCATGCAATGGATGATAATTGCTTACTTCCCTTAGTCGCCTCATACTACTCCCGTGGGAAGGAATGGGGTGGTGATACTTGTATTTTTAGTCTGTCACCACACGGACAACGGCTTTTTGTATCTCTTTTGGTTCGGACATTTTTGAGCGCGAACACGAGGTCCATTTGTTGGTGGGTCCAAGCCTACGATATAAAGATACCAGGCCACGCAGAAAGTTTTGCAATAAAAGTTTTTTGTATAAGGCAGGCACTGGCCACTTGTAATTATTTTGAAAATTTGGTTATTTAAAAGTAAAAATACCATTTGTTCGAATTTCGAATTTCCCTCCACATTTTTTCGAGAGCCAAATTAAATTATCGTGTCTCATTTAAAAATGGATCTGCATCGAGAACATTTTCGTGCGATGATTTTCTACAATTTTAAATGTGGCCTAAAACCTGATCAGTCATTTGATCGGCTTCAAATGGCTTTTATGGATGAAGGACCTTCAAAAGCAACCATCTACCATTGGCATAGCGAGTTCAAGCGCGGTCGCCTTACTTTGGGCGATGAACAAAGGAATGGTTGTCCTACGGCGGCTGTCACGGAAGAAAGTCTGAATGCAGTAAAAAAAATAATTTAAGAAAACAGGCGAATTACATACGAAGTGATTCAGCATACACTGCAGATTGGTTCGGGAAGCGTTCACAAGATCCTGTACGAGCACCTTCGCATGAGGAGGATAGTTTCGCATTGGGTGCGCACAACCTCACCGAAGCTCAGAAGTAGGCCCGGTAGGTGGAGTGGTGCTGTGATATGATTCAAAAATTTTAAGCAGGCTCGTCTCGGCGCATTTACGACATAGTGACAGGTGACGAATCCTGGATTTATCAATATGATCCAGAAACAAAGCGTCAGTCAACAGTTTGGCTGTTTCAAATCGAACCAACGCCTACGAAAGTGAAGCGATCGAGAAGCGCAAGTAAAATTTTGATCGCTAGTTTCTTCACTTTGACGGGGTATCTGGTTTCAATTCCATTACGAGACAAAACAGCATCAACACCAAATGGTATACCACAAAATGCCTGCCAGAATTTTTGTCTGCAATGAGCAACAAGCGACCGAACACCGGCCTCCACGGGGTATTGCTTCACTATGACAACGCGCCCGCGCACTCAGCGCTCAAAACGAGGGACTTCCTGGACACCACACCGATCAGAGTCTTGGGTCACCCTCCTTTCAGTCCTGATCTGGTGACTTCTTTTTATTCCCTAAAATAAAAAAACACCTGAAATGGATACAGTTTTCATCGCCGGAAGACGCGCTAGCAGCGTTCGAGAAGGCCGTGGAAGAGGTGTCTGCGGCGGACTGGAAAAATTGTTTCGTAAATTGGTTCAGACGCATGAAACTTTGTATAGAGACTGGTGGAGAGTTCTTTGAAAATATTTAATTAAAATATTTTATCCATAGAAGTTAGTTTTTTAGTTTCTCATAACTTTCTGAGTGTCCCACGTATCATTGTTTATGTCATATCAGCCGAATAAAAGTCTGATTTGATGTCTCTAAACGATTTTATTAAAACGAACCCATCTTGTGTAATTAAGATAAGATCAGTGACAGAAGGTCGTCACGATATTTTAATGTCTCTATAGTCTTTTAGGAATAGATTAGAAATTGCTTTATTTTTATTGCCTGTTCGCGTGTCTATAGCTGGGCATATTTTTTAACGTAAACATTCATGATTTTAAGGTATAGTCTTGTCAATGCGATTTAGAGTACGACTGATTCCGTAGAAAAAAATAGAGCCTTTATCACCTTAATGCGTTGTTTATATAATACACGTACTTGTTTTACCAATCGCGTTCTCTATAAATCCTATAGACATATACTGTTTGTCTCTTTTAAGTGTCGTTTTTACGTTTCAGTGGATTTAAACCACAACGGCTTTAAAGAATTGACCACTTCTAAAACAAAATTATGATACAGTTTTGATCTGTATTTTAGCACTTGACATGCTCAGCTACTTTAAAGAACGAATTATTTTAAACATTTTTGATCTATATTTTTTAGCATTTGACATGCTCCGCTACTTTTTAAAGTACAAATTATTTGTGAATAAGGAAAATGAGATTTTTTCGTCTTATCCAATCCGGGGAAGTGCTAAGCCTCTGTGCTATCGTACAGACATATTTGGTCATCTCAATTTCCTCATCACATTTGTCTTTATGACGCAGATGGCGTTCATCTATCGGAATGCATTTACATGCATCAATCCAAATATAGTAAGTTTCATTTTGCAATTAAAATTCATACTATTTGATGGCGCTATTGGAAAAGAGGCGGGTAGGCATTAAAGGAATGTACTAAAAATGGCAGCCGTGTGGGGCTGGCTTTAGAATTGTCCCACCCCTCTCCACCCATGGGAGTCATAAGAGACGACTGAAGGAATACCGGAGGAGTGGGAAGCAGCACTCCTTCGTGTATTAACAACATCCACTGTGATTGCCAACCCGCCTGCCAAGCGTGGCGATTACGGCACTATCCCCCATTCTTGGGGAGGCCTATGTCCAGCAGTGGACTTTAAAAGGCTGATGGATGGATGGATGGATACTAAAAATGGAGAGGTTGATCGAGGATTTAGGCCTCCGGCACTTTGAATTACTTTACGACACACAACAGTAGGAGCACTGCTACCATTATTTCACGATGGTCTTCTGTGAGAGAGTAGTAAATAAATGAATATTCACGGAGATTTCACACAACGTACTCTGGTCCCAAACTAAGCTTAACGCTTGTGCTATGGGTATCAGAGTACGGATATAATACATATATTACTTTTTTTATAAATACATAAATATAATAGATAGAAAACACCCAGACGCAGTACAAATATCTGTGTTCATCACACAATTACTTGTCCTGAGTGGGAATCGAACCCATCGTGCACGGAAGTCGGTTACATTTCCGACTACGCCACGAGGCCCGTCAAAAGTACATGTATTTACCCGGTCAAGCCGGCACTTTTATGATGGGATCAGCAATGCTCCACCGCTACAAAAGATAATTAAATAACACTGATACAATTAATAAATAAATTAACTCAAGTTGACCTCCACTGCGTGGCCATCATCTCCAATTATTTAAATTTTATTATTGCGTATTTATTTACATTATGAAGTCTCCGCGGACGAAGTAGTGGGCAAAATCTAGTTTACAAATTCAGTATGTATTCAAAGTGCGATAATGTTTAATTTTCGCAGTTTTTGTTCTGTTAAATAACCGAGCATTAGACATATGCTTAAATTAATAAGGTTATATAGTTAGGTTTGATACCGTAATAGTTCCTAATATCAGAAAAAAAATTGAGGTGTCTTGGGACACTCGACACATTCGAAGCCAATAAATGATCTATCTTGTCGTACGTAACAAGAAAAACGTGTTTTTCATTATTTCCACTAGATATACCTATACTTGTTTAAGTTAAAATCTAGAACGTATACACTCGAATTAAAATTCATATAGAACACCGAAACGATTTTTTCTAAACATCTAATTTAACTAAATCCATTTAACGAAATATTACATTCCATATATATTTATTATAATAAATTATCACAACTGTGATGCATGTGACAGCCCTACGAACTATCGATATCGTTATTAATTAATTGAATATAAGTTATATTCATTATGAATTTTAACGTGGCGGGGTAATGAGATGCGGCACGTAACGATTTGTCTTCGTTATATGACAACTACGTTTAGATACCCACGTATTTAATTAAAATATAATAAATTGTACCGTGATTTACTGTTAATTAGGGAAAAATAAGTCTCTTTCGTTTTTGAATCTTCTCAATAGTTTGTCGGTAAATCGTGTTTAAATTAGATTTTTAACTTTTTCATATTGTAATTAGATTTGTAACAGAATTATGGAATGATATAGATTAAGAATACTAACTCTGTCGACAAAATGCGGTATAGGTTGCTCAGAAGATTAACGAAACAGATATACAAGGCGATTGTGAATGGGCAAGTTGGTAGAGGTCGATATAGGCGACCGTATTTTGACTAGATTGGAGACGTTCTTAAGGAAGGCTAGGTGAGTTCTCGTAACCAACGAGCATGCATAAAAGCGCTGATAAAAGTAGATGAAGCGAAAAATGTGTGCCAGGATCGCAGCAAGGGGAGAAATGTGGTCTCTGTCTACCCCTACGGGAAAAAGGCGTGACTATATGTATGTAGGTCGCTCAGCTTTCAATAACGTGCTTGTTGTTACTTAGTAAAGTAAGATGCAGCTAACTGAATCGAAGCTGTTCAGATTTTAAAGGTTGTTTATCACAGCAAAAACTACTCGCTGAAATTTGGAAAGTAGGTTTATTTTATAACGTAAACATCCACTTAGCCGCGGTTCGTGAATTTGGTAATACCGGGAGCATAAGCAAGCCGAAATAATAGAAGGGAATTATTAAAGAAAATTACCCCAACCAAAAGTTAGGCTTGGGATATGATGAGGTTTAGGTATAATAAACTAGTAGAACCCGATGTGTCTGGAAGCCATGTATTATAAATGGAGAGAAGACAATAAAAGTAAGGTTATTAGAACATAAAACAATGATTTTTATACTCTTATATGTTTTTATGTTTATTTCAGAGTAGCATAGTATTTTATCCGTGTGGTGACGGATTAAGAATACAAGTGTCACCACCCCATTCTTTCCCACGGGTGTCGTATGAGGCGACTAAGGGAAGTAAGCAATTATCATCCATTGCACGACTGGTGGTAGGGCTGGGTACCAAGTGGGAGTACTCACTTGGTATCCGGCCCGAGCGGGTTGGTACCACCATCTCCCGTGTGACCGGCCATGAAGCATATCGTTGCGTTTTGGCTGTAGCAGGAGATAGCCGTTTATATTTCATTTTATCTGTGAAATGAATTGGTGAGCAGCGGCTTGACAATACTCTCGGTATAGTCGAGTCCATGGGCGACGGTTACCATTTACCATCAGATGGACCGTGGCTTGTCTGCCACTACATGCAATAAAAAATAAAGCTATGAAGTTGCTTGACCTCTATTTCTTCTCGATTTTAATTCGGTTTTCACAGGTAGGCAGAAAAATAAGAACTTAGCTGGGAGCAAAATATAGGCTTTATTTCTTTTAAATAGGATGTCATTCAAATTATCCTTATTTAAAGATCCACGTAAACGAAATCGCGAACAGCTAGTTTCAAATAAACGTGTTTATCGATAAAATCTAACTTGAAAAGTCGATGCATCTCACATTCGTGCTTTTGAATGCCGAAACACATTTACTAATTAAAAAAGATTATTTATTATAGAATTATTTTATAAGTTATTAAAATTAATAAGCTCAGTGACAGGATTGATTTAAAACTTAGCAAAGTTAAGAATTTTAATATTGGTATAACACGGAATAATTTTGAGATATGGTTTTAGTTAGGTGAATATTAATACGTAATTATTTAATTATAAGTTATAATTACATTAAAAGATATTAAAAACTACTTAATGAAATACATAGGTATACATACATCGAAAAGGAATAAACTGTACAACATAGTTATTCGAATATACCTTATATCCTTTATACCTTTCATCCATTGTATTACTTACATCAATTAATATTCATGATTCTGTCTTTCAATAATAATTAGTTCTACGATTTTTTAAATGCTTGCTCAAAGTTAAAAGTAAACAATTCTGTTTGATATCTTGAACACAAAGAACATATAATATATACGAGTATAAAGGTGTCAAAAACATTAATCTTCCCACCTTGAGCGATGTACTCATAAAATGAATTGTCATTTTGTTTCTTTTTAAATACACCCGATAAATAAATGAGCGGCCATTTTTCATTCCGCATAAGCTGTTTCGCGCCATTTGTTAATATTTATGTTTTAGTATGAGTAGATTTTTTACCGTTGCAACCTTATTAACACTTAGATCATATATTCAGTATTATAACTAAGTAAATCTTATTAATAATTTGCGTTCTGAGGTGTTGAAAGTTTAAGTCATTACACGCTTTTTATTAGCTTCACTTGTATGTCAGTATGTCAGTATGTCAGTATGTCAGTATGTCAGTATGTCAGTATGTCAGTATGTCAGTATGTCAGTATGTAACTCTCCGTGGGTTATTAGCGCGCCTGCGGCCGTCCTTGGCACTCGTAGCCGTTTCTCAGGCAAAGTGTTTTACATTCATGCACCCTCTGTTGGAAATTAATAATACTATTAAGTAGAACTGGAAAAAAAAATCTATAGACAATAAATCAAACTAAAAAGTTAAAAATAAATATAGTTTAAAAAAACTAAAAAAACACGCTTTTTATAGAAAACTAAACTAAAAAATAGAAAATAAATTTTAATAAATTTGAATTAATAATAGTGTAAAAATTTTTAATAAATATAAATTAATAATAGTGAAAATAAGGAAAAAATGTATTTTATTTAAAAAAAAGCGTGGGGTGCTTTTTAAGATATTGTCGAAATAATAATCCTTCTATACTTATAGATATAAGTATACTATGGACAGATGTCAACTAAATATTTATAACGATTGACACCATGCACCCCACGCTTTTTTTAAAATAAAATACATTTTTTCCTTATTTTCACTATTATTAATTTATATTTATTAAAAATTTTTACACTATTATTAATTCAAATTTATTAAAATTTATTTTCTATTTTTTAGTTTAGTTTTCTATAAAAAGCGTGTTTTTTTAGTTTTTTTAAACTATATTTATTTTTTATTAATAGTTTAAGTCAGATTAAGGTGTGTACAGCGTCGATCAATAATAATATTAATGTAATGTTGTCTTATTTCGATAAGCTCTGGTGATTTTCCTAAGGGTGTCCATATTTTAATATTCCGAATCATTGTCACACTCTATGCTCTATACCTATATATTACCTTGAAATTTACACATTGCAAGCTTTTAAGAAATTTTGACGTTTTGTGTGAAACTGAACTGAACGAATACTAGTTAGGTTCATAAACTAACTAAGTATTTAAAAACATATTATAATTGTAGATTGATGAAGCTAGACGGGATTTCTAAATATAGTAGAAATCCCGTCAACAAATCTAGTATTATTAGTGACCGTTTAAAGTAGTTTTATTTCACAATTATGTGTGATATTCGCGTAAATCTCAGAAATCGTTAACACTATATTACTCTGATCTTTACAACTGTTTTCTTCGTAAGGCCTTAAAAAAGTGTTAACTACATTATAAAACATATATCAATATGTCACTTGAATCGATTTCTCTGCGTATTAATATTAATTTGAGCTTGAAACGGGCGGCTTGATACGTTTCATTGGTGTTAAATCATTCGGTCTTGTCTGGTCTCGTTTGAACAAGACTAGATAGATTTAGGTATAATATATAGCCTTAAAATTAACATACTAACATATTTATCGCTAGTTTAATTGTTTGCGCAACAAGTTTTACTACAATATTTTTTATCTTCATTATTGACGGTTGTCAATTTTATAATTATTGTGTGTAGTTAATGTTGTTTGTTTTTGCACGCCTCATAAGCGAAGCGTTGGGGTGTGTACTGTTCTCGTTGCACGGACAAAAACTGATTTTTCTAACTTAAAATGTCTCTATTTATCATATATTGCACTTGTAAAATAATATATACACACACATATCAAGGAAAATCACTATTTTTAAGACTCATGATATTTTTAACCGACTTCAAAAAAAGGAGGAGGTTATCAATTCGGATGTTTTAAATATTTTTTTTTATGTATGTTCGGGCATAACTCCGTCAAATATTGACGGATTTGCAAAATTCTTTTTTCTTTGAAAGGGGTTTATTCCGAAACGGTCTCATTTAAATTTCATTGAAATCGATGCAGTAGTTTTTAAAAAATCAACAAAAATCTAAAAAATTGGTACACATCGATGATATTTTTTCGTTGTCTGATTTTTTTTCGTTTAGGGAGGCCTCCTCATCATGTACGTACTCTAATCACTAAAAAGCACAAAATAAAACATTGAAAAAAAAAAAGAAAACCACCTTCAAGTGCACCCAGGCACTAAAAAGCAATAAATAATTGGTACTTAGATACGATTTACGTGCTAGACACCTTTTTTTTTTGTTAAGGCGGGACAAAATGTTCCTACCCGCACACCCCGTCGTTCGGGGCAACGAACAGGGTAGTGTGGGGCCTGCACCTACTAAAGAAACCCGCCGTGTGCCGCCTCTCCGCCTTTATTGGCTGGCCACTGGAACTGGGTTACATTCTTTCGGTGGTCCGCCGGCGGCTTACCCTTTCGGGTACCCTGTACTGAGCGACGCAGAGGAGCGTCACACCTTCGCGGGCGGGAGGCCTTGCGGTTCCCCGGTCCATCCACAGCTATCCTCAGCTAGGGTGGCATGAGGCGCAAGTACCTGCGCCTGCGTCGGTCCGGTCGCTGGCGGCGGCTTGTGTCAGCGGAAGAATCCTCCTCCCTAGCCCTTTCCACTGCTTTCTTCCGCGAGATAACCTCCTCGCAGAAGGCAGCGACCGCGGCCCAATTCCTGTCGCTGCCAAGCATCGCTCTGACCCCCCTATTTCCGCGACGAGTTCACGGCGCTGCTCGGCCCAAGCCGGGCACGAATCGAGCGTGTGGCGCGCCGTGTCCTCGTCACAGCCGCAGTGGTGACAGCCCGGAGTCGCTTCCCTCCTTGCGACTATTTGCAGATATCTGCCGAAGCAACCGTGCCCTGACAGCACCTGCACCAGTCGGAAGGTAAGGACTCCGTGCCGTCGCCCCGCCCACTCCTCCAGCACCGGCTGGAGCGCCCCTACAGTCCAAAGACTGGCCCGGGGTGCCTCCAACCGTGCCCTCCATCTGACCATGGCAGCTCGGCGGGCGTCGTCCTGCCACCTGGCCACCTCCCTGAGTAGGGGAGCGTACGCCCCCCTCCCGCTCTCGCGACGCCCGCCGATAAACCTAGGCGAGCACCCCCGCCTCCAAGTCCAACGGAGGAATTCCGGCCAACGCGCAGGCTGCCTCCGTCGACACCGTGCGGTATCCTCGTATGACCCTGGACGCGACGACTCTCTGTGGCCTCCACAGAAGAGCGCTGTTCAGTGCGTCCAGGGACTCCGCCCACACGGGTGCGCCGTAAAGCACCATCCACCGGACCAACCCCGCGTAAAGCCGTCGCCACGCATTGTTAGGTCCACCCATATTCGGCATGAGTCGTGCAAAGGCGGACGCCACACCGACGAGCCTCGGGGACAGTTGATGGAAGTGCTCGCGAAAGCGCCACCGCCCGTTCAGCACCAGGCCCAGATACTTAATCTGGGCCTGCACCCCAATTTGGACCCCGTCCTGATCGTGGCGCCAGCAGGTGGCCGACGTCGGGGCCCATGGAAAAGCAGGGCTTCCGACTTGTCCAGGGCCACCTCCGAGGTCCCTAAGGTAGTCAGGAACGCCGCTTCCTCGAAGTTTCCACCCTGGGCCACGACCAGCGTGTCATCCGCATAGCAGATGACCACAAGCCCGGGGGGGAACTGACAGCGTAGCACCCAGTCGTAACCGATGTCCCACAGGAGCGGCCCAAGAACCGAACCCTGCGGGACACCGCACGACATGGGTCTCCTCACAACGTCCCCTATGCGGCTCTCATAAAGAACGCTGCGGCCTTCAAGATAGTCTGCCACTAGCCGTCTCAGGTATGCAGGCACCTCGTGATACCGGAGCGCCTCCCTGATGCAGCTGAATGGCAGACTGTTGAATGCGTTGGCGATGTCAATCGACACCGGCTGCGTAATCGCAGCGCGAAATTGGCCAGCCTCAACGTCCACCCCCTCGGGCAGGGCCGATGACGACAGCCACGATTGAACGATGGCTGCCTCCGCCAATAGGTCCCTATCTAGCCTGCCCACAGCCCACCACGGGAACGCGGAAGTTCTGCGTGCCGCGTGACCCCTACTGGGGCCCTGAAGGGACCGGAAGACCTCAATCCGGATGTACCGATGATCGGACAAGGTCTCAACCTCTCCAGGACACACCAGTTCCTCACTCTCGCTGCGACGTCGGGGCTAGCGAACGAAAGGTCCACTATCGACCCGCCCCGTTGCCGCACGCACGTGTTGACGGAGCCTCTGTTAAGCAGACAGAGGCCCGTCGACGCCGCCCACTCTACCACCGCCGCTCCACGGGCGTTCGTCGCAGGGGACCCCCACGCCGTGGATTTGTCCCCCACGGCCAGAACGTGGCTAGGTGCCAGTCGCCATATCGAGGTCTCTAGGCTGTTAAGCCAGACCCCGAAATCAGCCAGCCCCCAGTTAGGGGAGAAGTATACGTCATACAGCGTAACTCCCCCCCAGTCGGCCGCCATGTATCCCGTGCCCCTGTCTCTGATCAACAAGGGTGAGGAACGAAGCATCGTAGAGCTGACGATTGCCACGGAGCCATCGCAGCTGCCCGCCCAATGAGGGCGGTCAGGAACGCAGTAAGGCTCCGCGGCTACGGCTACACCAATCAACCGCTCCACCATGGTTTGCAGGAGTAAATCCTGCGCCCCGGCGGCGTGGTTGAGATTCGCCTGAAGGAGGATAGTGCCACGATTGAATTTTAAGCCGTTACCATATCCTCCTCCACCCGCGACGGTGGCAAAGCCACGCTAGGGGGAGCAGCCTGGGCCGATTGGTTGGTCCCTCCCTTTTTGGGCCTGTCGTCGTGGGTCTGCATCCCTCCCGCCCCATGCAGTGCTTGGCAGGCCTGTTGCCTGCCGCGCACGCGGGGCAGTGAGGGGCGGCGGTGCAGGTTGCCGCCCGGTGCCCTGCCTGACCGCAGCGGAAACAAAGACCGCTGCAATCAAAACAGTTAGTGCACGTTGGCCGGGTGTGTCCGACCGCCATGCATTTAAAACACCTCGCGGGCCGAGGCTCCAGCACGGTGACCCGCACGGAACTCCAGCCCACGTGGAGCCTGCATGCGTCGGCCAAGGTCTTGGCCGCCGCGACAGGGCAACTCGCCCAGACGGCACCTACACCGCCGGGACCGGTCCGAATGGAGCCCACTCTGACGGCATTCGAGCATCTGGTTTTCGAGGCAATAGCCTCCCGGACGTCGTCCGCCGTCACTGAGTCATCCAGACCAGAAATGCGCAATTCAGCGCACTTTACCGGTCTGGTGACACGGACACCACTCCCCTCGCTGACCCTGTAGCCTTTCGGCCACCGTGTCGGCTATCCTGGCGCCCTCCGCCCCAGGCAACTCTAGAATTCGAGCCCCTGTGCAAGCTAGGCGAGTCCGGGCGGCGACGACTCCGATGTCGGAGACGTCGATTTCCTCCCGAGCCTTCCTCAGGATGGCCCACTTCCGCCTCCGGCAGCATGGTAATTACCACCGCTGCCGTTTTTAGCGCCTGTAGCCTGCGCGGCTTCTTGGGGCCGGGCTTGCTCCTCGACGCAGCGGGTTCAGCCTCAGACGCGGCCCCTTTCTTCCTCTTGCCCCGGGATTTCTTCCTCCCGCTGTACACTGTCTGCCAACCCTCTTCAGAGGGCGCAGGGCCAGACGGCGCGGGAGGTGGGCCTTGAGAATTCCGGGGCACAGTTGCTGGGGCACACGATGGCTGGCCAGCACGCGAGAGAGGAGGAATCTCCTCCCTGGGCCGGCCCTTGGGGCGCTGCCCAGCCTTCTGCGCCGCTTTCGTCTTCGCACTTTTGCCCGGCACTGCCCGGCCGCGGAGTAACCGGCCACGCGGCCACCCTGGCAGGGCAGCGGCGTTGGGCCCGAAGGTGGTGCGACCTTTCTGTCCACGGCCAATGCTGGGCGGAGCCTTGGCTATGGCGGTAGCCTAGCGCTTAAGGAGTCCATGCGCGTGTCATGGACTGCATTGACGCGATCCATGACCTGGCGTAGCTGCTCCTCCGTCAGGAGACCAGGGGCCGGTGGCTCCGTGCCAGCCGTTGAAGCGGAGGCTCCCAGTCCGGCATTGGCGAGCTTGGCTCGCTGGCTGGCGAGCTCCCTCCGGACCTCCACCACCTCAGCCTCGAGGCGTTTGCAGCGGCAGTGCGCCTCCGGCTTCCCGGTCCCCACCGGCGCCATCTTACGCCGGAGTGACTCCACTGAATTATTTACTACTTCGGAGGCCTTCCTGAGGGCCCCCGCGAAGTTGCCCTGAAGGCTCCGTGAGCCATTAGCCACCGCAGAAACGAGGGCTAGGGCATCGGAAACCTTCCGGGCAATCTGATCCGCTGTAGGCGGAACGTCCTTCTCCAGGGGCTCCTCTCGGAGCCTCGATGTGAGGAGGGTTACCCGCTCCTCCACCGAGAGCTCCGCTCCCAAATCTTCAATAGCGTCCTCGTCCGCCTTGGACAAGGCGCGCGGCACTGTGCGCCTGTTGGCGCCTCTGCCCCTCCGCGCTAGACACCTACTGATGTGTTTGAAGCTGGTGCTAAGTCCAAAAGTAACAAAAACATTTCATAATAAATACTTAGATATCATTAAAACATTTTTGGCACCGGCTTCAAACACATCAGTAGGTGTCTAGCACGGAAATCGTATCTAAGTACCAATTATTTATTGCTTATTAGTTCCTGGGTACACTTGAAGGCGGTTTTCTTTTTTTTTAATGTTTTATTGATGCCATTTTTGTTTTTTAAACTAGTTAAAAAACTGTTTGAATAACTTCTGTCTTGGACGTCCGTTTGTTGTAGGTAATGTATGTTAACACGATAACGACCAAAATACTTTACTAATCGAGTCTTTTTTTTTCTTTTACTAATTAGTATGATCACGAATAGAGCCCTATTACTTTTCACGGTCTGATTCGATGTGGTTTAATTGTTATTAAATAAACAAAAAATAGTGAATATTTACGATCGGCTCTAAAACCAGCGCTACGCTATACCTTATTTCGTGAGAATTAATTGAACTATTTCTATAGACCAATATAGAAGTACTTCTTAAAATTATCGCTAGATGGCGTATAAGACATGAAAACCTCATTAGTTGTTTTTGAAATTAGCGCTATCTATGTGATTTATTGAAAACTACTTAGTAAGACCAATACATTATTAGTTACTTATCAAATAATCAATTTTATTGTGAAAAATGAAGATTATGAGGCGTGCACTTTTGGATTTTCCAAAGTATTTTTATAACTGGCGACAAAAAGACTAAAATCTGGGAATTCATTGCATGTTAACTTTGATTTTTTTATAAACAGTGACACTTAACAATGTACCACTTGAATCTTATTAAAGCTACCTTATTGAAAGCCTATCCATTTTAGCTTTTATCGTAAGTTTGAAGGGAAAAACGATACTTGAAACTTATAAAAATATGTTATTGTGAGTGAAAGAGATTATTATCAGAATCAGCGATCACACGAGAACTGAAGATGGCTTGTTGTGAAATCCTTGTATTCTTATTAAAACTTCCGATCTCAGTGACTTGGATTCAAAGAGACTGTTCTCTTCGGAAATCTTTTAGCCAGACAATCAGACGAAGATTTAGCTAGCTACGGTAGTTGCCAGTCTTGGTAGCAGACATTAATATGAATAGCTTAATTTACCCATATGAGATGGCCTTACTAATATAAGCTATATACCTATTCTTACAACCAAGTGGTCTCGTAACCGACGCTGTGCGACTCGTATAACCAACATAATAACAGTTATAGTTTCAACTAGTGGTGTTTTCTATTACTCACGGTGCCACGAGCCATCTGATGGTAAGTGATGGTTGCTAAGCGGCTGCTCACCATAAAGTCCTACCACTACGCCTAAAAGAAGTAGGTTTTTTTTTATACTAAGTGGGTGGCAAATAAGCATACAGTCCATCTGATGGTAAGCGGTTACCGTAGTCTATAGACGCTAGCAACACCAGAGACATCACTCATGTGTACTATGATAGGAAGGATAATAAGAAGAGGATAGGGAGGGGATTTGGGCCTACGGTGCTCTCACTCACCATAGGAAACACGACGGTAGGAGCCTAGGAGCACCTATCGTTGTTTCACTTTGATCTTTTATGAGAGGGTGGTACCTCCCCGATCGAGCCAGCCCGTTCATGCTGGGATAAGCAAAGCTCCAAGAACGGAATTATCAAGATACGCCACTTTAAAGAGCTTAAAAATTAGGTTACAATAAGTAGTACTTAGCCATATTTTAGAATTTATCACTTTTATCTTTATCTTGTAGCCGACCATTTCATAAAATGGTTAGATTTAGTGACTAATTCTATGATCTGGCTACGACGTATTTTGTTAAGATATTTGTTCAATGAATTAAATGTAAAGTTGATTTGCGAAACAAGGACTAAGTCCGTTGGGACAGGAACTACTTAAAATTATATCAACATGAGCCTATTTTTATAGTTATAAAGTTGTTAATTCCAAAACCATTTCGGGTTAAAGTGGAAAGGAGAGCAGATGCGTTCGGTCGTAACACTCGAAACTCAGTAAAAAATGTAGTTGAGTCGGCGATGGTCTGAGCGGGAAAGGCATCGGCCGGCATTAAATTATTATGATTTATGTGTTTTAGCGAACACGGAGCCTCCTTAATTATATGTGAAGGTTTAACGAACGAAGTCTGAACGGATCGTGCTCCGTTTACTTGGTTCTCCAATGATATTTCTATTGTGGAGTTGAATGTTGTATAAATATTTGAAGAGAGTTTTGAAGCTAATGATAAGGGCACAATAAGGAGTTAGAGATAAAGACTTATTGAGGTTATGTTTTAATGCAATTGTTTTACTTTTATAATAAACGAAGCCGCGGCCAAAAGCTAGTTTCGGTTATATCTCTGGTTCCCAATATAGTAGCGGGATATAATGTACTTATACCAGTTTTTAAGTCTAATAAAAGCCTTTCAAATAAAGTGCATCAAAATCCTTTAAGTAGTTTTCGCGTGATGCGCGAACAAACAAACAGATAAACAGACAAACAGACAAAAATACTAAAAAAAAATTGTTTTGTGTTTAGACACGCCTATATAGCCTATTACAGTCATTTTTTTCTCAAATATCTTAAATGTACAGCTATATAGCAGTACATTTTTGTTACAGCTTTATAATAGTATATACGAGTAGATTAGCCTTTGCCAAAAGCTAGTTTTTAGGTTATATCTCAGGTGTCCGATATAAGTACCTGGATAAAATGTATACCAGTTTTTAAGTCTAATCAAGAGCTATCAAATAAAAGTTGCATTAAAACCCGTTCAGTAGCTTATGCGTGATGCGCGAATTAACAAACAGACAAACATATAAACAGACAGACAAAAATCTAAAAAAAATTGTTTTGTATTCAGACGCATACAGTATTTTTGCTCAAATATCCTAAATGTACAGACACAGTTCTGTTACAGCTTTATAATTGTATAGATTTAAGAGAGTAAATATCGGTTAAGTCTGTTTTACAACTATTTATTCATGACGTGTCCGTGTGATGATGGACTAAGAATACAAGTGTCACCACCCCATTCTTTCCCACACCCATTGCATTACTGGTAGTAGGGCTGCGTACCAAGAAGGAGTATTCACTTGCTTTAGGCCCGAGCGGGTTGGTACCACCAACTCCCGTGTGACCAAAACACACCGTGTGAAGCACATCGGTGTGTTTTGGTTGTAGATAGCCGTTTATTTATTCATTTCATATCTGTGAAATGAAATCGTGAGCCCGCTACTCACGCTGCTTGACTCTCGGTATAGTTGTGTCCATGAGCGACTCACCCACTAAATAAACCCGCCGTGTGCCGTCTCTTCGCTTGTATTCGCGAACCAATGGAACTGTTTTAAATTACTTCAGTGGTCCACCGGCAGCCTACCATTTTGGGTACCCTCTACTGAGCGATGCATCCACATACGGAGCGTCGCACCTTCGCAGAAGGCCCCGGCCTATCCACCCGCTGAGCTAAGGTGGCATCAGGCACCGGCGGACCACCGAAGGAATGCACACATAGTTCCAGTGGCCAGCCAATAAAGGTGTAGAGACGGCACACGGCAGGTTTCTTTAGTGGGTGAAGGCCCCACACTACCCTGTTCGTTGCCCCGAACGACGGGGTGTGCGCTTAGGAACATTTTTTTCCGCCTTAACGAAAAAAAAAGGGTGGCATCAGGCGCAAGTACTCACACCTGCGCCGCTCCAGTTGCTGGCGGCGGTTCAGGTCAGAGGAAATAGAGTTCCTTCCTGACCCTCTCCACCATTTCCTTCAACGAGATGACCTCCTTGCAGAAGGCAGTGACCGCGGATCAATTCCTGTCGCTGCTAAGTATCGCTCTGACAATGTTCGGCAGCGAGAGGTCCCCCCTTAACTCACTCAACGAGTTCACGTCGCTACTCGGCCCAGGCCGGACAAGACTCGAGCGTGTGCCGCGCCGTGTCCTCGTCACAGCGGTAATAGTGACAGCACGATGTCGTCTCCCTCTTCGCGACTATATGCAGGTGCCTGCACGTATCCTAAGGCTTTAGGTTAAATATATTACTCACACCTATTTGGCAGAGGGACAAAACGGATTGCCACTTGTCACCGCTGCCAAATATTCATTCCCTTGCGAATGTTCGACGTGACACGTGGTAAACCGCGGCACCGCTTTAAGAATGGTTGCTATTAAATATCTCAATTGCGGTCCCACTGTGAAATTAATAAATGTCATAACAGTAAAAGTATATAAGATATCACTAATTATGTGTGTCGGCTTAGCTCATAATGATTATTTATTAGCTGTGGCAGATGAGACACGGTCCACGTGATGGTAACAGTCGCTTAGAGATGAGACAGATGTTCAACAAATTAATTAAGTACAACATTTTTATACAATAAGGCAATAGGTAAAAAGATTAGTGATGTTAACCTTCCTATAACAAGAGAGACCATTACTCATTGACTGACCACAGTCAGTCAAAAAGACACTTCTTTTTTTGTTAAGGTGGGAAAAGGTGTACCTAACCACACATCTCATCGTTCGGGGTAACGAAATTTTCATAGTGTTTCAGTTGTTTATCCCAGCAGGAATGGACTGGGTCCATCGGGAAAATACCATGCTCTCACATAAGATCAGCGTGTTCTACGGCTAACTTCTACGGTTGTGTTTCATATGGTAAGTGAGAGCACCGGAGGCCCGAACCCCCTCTCCTTAGTATCCTACCTATCCTCTCCTTATTATTCTTCCTATCGAGATGGCGACGCGCGAGTGACGCCTCTGGTGTTGCTAGTGTCTATATAGGCTATGGTAACCACTTACCATCTAATCTAAAATACACATCATTCACCAAATCTAAAATAAAAACAAAAATTTACTGTAATGGCAATTTTATTTAAAATGGTGAATATTAATAATATAAAAGAATAATACTAAATAACCTCTATAAATATACATAATATACAATAAAAACAAGAAAAGTACTGTAATAGCAATTCAAAGAAGATAAGAAGAATACACATATGAACAAAACGGATGGCATTACTTTACAACACAGAGACAAATGGGTACTACATAACACACATGCAAATAAACATCATTATCACATTTACGTAACGCTATACAAGACACTGCTAAATGAATGTCTGTGTATAGTTTGATGTACACATATATCCATATTGGAGTGCATACATACATATTATACACTCATAACATAGGCACAAAACACATAAAATAGCATAAAATATACAAATCTTAAATAAAAGACAAAAATTACTGTAATAGCAATTTTAATTTAAAATGGTGAATATTAATAATATAAAAGAATAACACTAAATAACTTCTATAAATATACATAATATACAATAAAAATAAGGATAATACTGTAATAGCAATTCAATTAAAATTCAACAGAGTATTACAAATATATAAGAGAAGATTTTTACCCAATACTCAATAGGATTTCAATAGATCAGTAATAAGAAAACAATACGTAATAAGAATATAAAACCCATTTGTTATAACAAACAACATAAATGTATTAAAATTTAACAGACGTATTAAAATAACGAGAAACATTAAGTATAAAGACTAATATCATACTCATAAATATAGATAGAAAAGTTAAGACAATAAATTGTACAGTATATCTATAAAATTAATAAAACAGGTGTAATTCCCAATTTGGCATACAAGATCCATGACCATGTCGTGGAAGATCGCAGACCGAACCATAAAGTGTTCGGAATAAAAAAAAAATAAAAAAAAAACCACTTACCATTAGATGGGCCGTATGCTTGTTCGCCAGCCATATAGTATAAAAAAAAACGAAAAGGGTAGAAGGTAGGTAAGTAGTATTGGCAGACCACTGACACTGTGTGATATTACTTCAGTGGTCTAGTAAAACATTGGCTTCTTTGTCAAATTTAACAATGTTGCTAATATATAGACTATAAATAACAAATTAATATTTAAGTGGCGGAGATTCTATAAGAATTACAGGCATTAATAAATCCACCAACAATGTATGTACTCGTATATATGATCCTTTATACCTTGCTAAGCGCTAACAAAATGTAAGTACAGTCAACAAAAAAACACATTCCTGCAGCACGTACATTGTAAAACAAAATTGTTTTACTGACGACACGTCTAACGCACCCGCAGTCATTCTCCATTGATTGAGCCATCACTGAGGATATTTTAGCAAGTTTACGCACTTTACAAACTTCTATTTGCGATCGCTTTCCTCCGAACCTCACGTATCTCGAAGTCATAAAGCTAAGTTTTCTATAATATTTACATTTGTAGCTGTGAATATAAAGTGGTATTGTTGAAGTATACCGTCGTAACTCAGATGTACAGTCGGAAACTATTACATGTTGTGGTTACTTACATTGTATTTGTGAGTTAAGGCTTACAGCTTTCCGTTTATGAAATGAGAAAGTTTTAGTGTGGCCCCCGCAATGTATATTGCGCTATTGTGGGCGTTCGACTGCTTAAATGTATTGTGTTGTTTATTTTGTTGCTTTTTGTGATCTAAGTAGGTAATGTTTTTTATAAACCTAGTACATATATAATATACTAAACACTGCCCGCGACTTCTTTAAAGTGGTCTTCAAAATATAAATATGTCACTCTACGGCCCATTAATCTATATTATATAAAGTTGTAACGGAGCTGTGTCTGTACATTTAAGATATTTGAGAAAAAAAATCTGTATTAGGCATGTCTAAACGCAAAACTATTTTTTTTAGAATTTTTGTCTGTTTGTCTATTTAACTATTTGTTCGTTCGCGCATCACGCAAAAACTACTGAACGGATTTTGATGAAACTTTTTTATTTGATAGCTCATGCTTATTTTATCCCGCTACTATATCGGGAACCTGAGATATGACCTAAAATATATATATAAAAAACTAAACGTCATGGGACGTCTACCAGAATAAAATGATCATAACTTGACAAAGTACTCCTCAAGACGAATCAAACGAGTATAAACTCTATAGGGTTGCGTCGTGTCGTTACAGAGTTGCTGTGACCGTCTTCCAGCTCCATCGACAGACCCTGGATACCATCTAGAGACAAAGTATCAAGACAAATCATTCGAGCCCAAACTCGATAGAGTTATGTCGTTTTATAACGGAGTTCCTATGGCCGCTTTCTAGCTCCATCATCAGACCCTGGATACCATTTAAAGACAAAGTATGCGTCAAGACGAATCAAACGATTCCAAACTCAATGGGGTTGCGTCGTTTCATTATAGAGTTCCTATGTCCACCTTCCAGCTCCATCATCAGATCAGCTCCATGTCATGATAATATTGCTTTGTCACGCGATATACATATGCGTGTAAAATTTCAGCTCAATCGGGAACCGGAAAGTGTGTCAAATTTAACTTACAAGATTTGAACACGACAAGTAAAATAAAAGCGTCGCCACCCTAACAACCGATTTTACCCTCCCTCCGCATTAGATGTTTCACATCAATATATTTTAAGTCATATCTAGTCTCTATAATAGCTATCCCAAAGGAACCATCCATTTTTCTAGAGAAAAGAAGCCCATGTCTTTTATTATCTTATGTAACATTAAACAAACTCACTTTTACATTTATTATATTAGTAAGGTTGTACAATGCAGGCAATTAATGTGCCCGCCTAAAAATTACCACCTTCTCTTAGGTTTCTGGTGCAAAGTAACGGTAGGGAATCTTGTTGTGGCGTTCTGTTTGGTGAGTAAAAGCAGAAGTAAATGTCTCATCATTGTCTCTAGCAAAGTCAAAGACAAATCTCTATTTATTCCTTTTCCAAAGGTTGGCAACGTAAATTGTAAATGATGCCCCTGATGCTGCCTCTGTAAGATACGGCAACATTTACCTTTTGGCTGTTCATATCTTTGTTTACCACTCTTTTAGTATAAAGAAAAACTATATGGTTGTCTGTAAAGTCAGTTTAAGGACGATTATTTTACGTGATAACGTCATATATGTTTTCTAAGAGTTTCACAAACAATGCATCGTTCGCCATACATTTTTCGGAACGTGAGACTTTGCCGCGCGTGCAGCCAGCGTTCATCGATTTATAAGACGTTATCACGTCAAAAAAGTTTAGTTCTAGATCATTAATACTGAGCATTAGTCAGTTTTCACTTGACGAATCTAGAATGTATTGTTGATTATTAGTAAACTTAATTTTCCAATTTCTATGTCTTCAGGATGAAATATATTTAAGTACAATCCCACTTATCTTACTAATATTAATAAATGAAAAAGTTTGTAAAGATGTGAAGATATGTGGGTTGACCATCGATTAGGCGTAAACGACTGAATGCGGGAGGAAGGAATTTTGTAGGTGAGACTATTTTTGGCATATAAACTTGATGACTAAAATGATTTAAAGTAAATTAATTATATCCTGATAAGGAGTTTGGATTTTAAAATCAACTCTGGTGAATTCATGCTGCTGAAGCTACAAGTAATTATAGAAAATTTATATCAATATGTCGGATATATAAAATTTAAACCATCAGGAACCACACACTCTTTAAAATACAGATTTTATTATCTTGAGGTATTGCCTGTAGAAATTATGATTACCCTAGTGAAAATGTCGTTCCAACAAAACACTGTATTAAAAAAATGAATAATGACATTTCTACCGACAACGTCATTATATCGCGCGGTCAACACCGAGATGTTCTCTATATGCATAATAACACATGATTTAACCGAAGTAAATTGAACCTTATTTCTTAGTTTATAACTATTATAGTATTTTACTTAAGTATCTCTTCATTTCCATTCAAATTTAATATTTAACTTTTCCGTATAAAGTCTAGTTTCGCAGTAGAGTTTTAAATATAAACACATACAGAATCACTAGTTGAATGTGGCGTGTCGAATCTGATTGACAGCGAACAACGTTATTATTATCACATTTTACTTAAGAGTGCACGCATTTACATAAAACTAGGTGTAATTTGTAGAAATATTATGCTTTATTATAATGTGAATGGTAGAGTTGTTCTAGCTTCGTTGACAATGATGATAACTATGTAGAACGTATACAGATCATAGTATATTACATTAATTTATAAAGGAAACATAAGACATTTTATAATAGCTTTAAATCTAGATACCTCCAATCTAAGTAACTCATCTTCTGGCACAAAAATAAAATAAACACAAAAATAGCCCTTTTACAGGAACCCTTCATTTTTCCTTTTCTGTACTCTGAACTATATGCATGCTAAATTTCGAGATGATTAGTTAAGTAGTTACGGGGTCAAGAGGTTAAGCTGGACACACTCTTCTTTCAATTTGTTCCATATCCTCAACACACGGTGCGTAATCAAGAGTTATTGAGCATCTAGACTAGTCCATCCGTGTCTTTCTATTCAAATATATATCTGTCCGGGAAGTCTACTCACGTTTATGAAAATTTCTGCTTTTTAATTGTCATGTTTAAGGCTAAATTTGTATAGAAATTTATAACTATGTACATGGAGATAATAACTCATTAATTTTGTTATAAACTAGCAGGCTTTAAAGGTTTACGTGTGGTTTCACCCACACCTATTAGGTCGGGTACTTGTGACCTATCATCTCCGCAACTAAGCCTATTCACGATTGAAGGAACCCTACAAATATTTAACGACAATGCAAGCGTTCCCTGCATTCATTTTGTATACACGCGTCATGCAACAATGTACGACATAATGTGTGCATATGCACAAAATAGAGGTAGTTACGTTAAACTGTCATAACATGCTTGTAAACACGCTGTGCAATTGTTTTTTTTTGTTACAGTAATTTTTAGGCAAACGTTACCTTGCTCCTTGTAGCGTTGAATTGAAGTCTGCTTTCACAAAAACACATTCGGGAATAGTAATGGGCCGTTTATAAATTACGTTATGAAAAATTATGGTCTTTTGAACCCTCTCCGTCCTATCTCACAATTTTTGTTACTTACCCTATTTACCTCTTCAAATTTAAGTAAATTGTCACACCAAGCAATGCCCCCTCCGTTCCTCTCTTATATTTTTTGAGGGCCCCTAAGGGCTAAGCCAGGGTATGTAATACATATAATACATTGCTTTAAAGCTGTGAAGGTATTTAGAGTTTACTTCTCGAAAACACTGATTCTATGTATTCTAAGAATATAAATGCTACTGGTATAACTTCTTGGTAACTCAGAAAATTCTCTGATCACGTCTGACCATTTTAATCCGTGTTTTCTAAACTGGGTACTAGTACCATTGACTGTATCTACAGTTGGCATAGAGGCTTAAACATAGACCTCCTGTGCCGAGTGTTATGGATTTTATTTCCAGATAGGACAATGCTGCCGCCGGCGGACCACTGAAGTAATGCAACATAGTTCCAGTGGCCCGCCAACACAGGAGGAGAGACGGCACACGGCAGGTTTATTTAGTGGGTGAGGGCCCCATTCTACCCTGTTCGTTGCCCCGAACGACGCGGTGTACGGTCAGGTACATTTTTTCCCGCCTCAAAAAAAAGATAGGACAATGCTTCGTGGATCCACAAATGGTTTGTCTGGATGTATTTTGTATTCGTTATATTACAAGATTGTAAATACCAATACAGGAATTGTTCCCTAGTGCAAAATGTTTTCATAACAAAAAGACTTGACAAGTAAATTATGTATGTAGTAAATTACATACATAATTTATATATAATATGAAGAACACAGAGCATATTGGAGTCACAACAACGCTATATCGTTAATCAAGTAGCGTAGTCTGTGGATGCGCGTGCACATCGCTCTCGTATGATTACACTTAATAGAGATACCGACGGCACAGATATCTTAGTTAAGTAGGGTGAACGATACTGTTAGTGGAAGTGTTCAGACAATTAGTTTTTAAGCATAGGTGACAATACTATCTTTACGAAAATTTGAGTTCTTATAATTGTACAATTATAAAATGCATATATTATGTCGCTATATCTGTCGATTCTGAATAGTGTTGTAGTTTATCCTACGTGGATACTATCATATTTACTGGCATAATATGCTTAATTGCTAATGTATATATGTAATATATAATATAAATAACCTATACGACCAGCAACCATCTCGGTTACCCTAACATTCCCGTCGCAGCGGGGTGCAAGCGCAGCGGGGCGCCTCGTTATTAGCACCTCGCGGTTCAAAGCACACCGCACCGATCATCCCCGCCCTGAACTGCACTCCCCTGGCCACGCAACATCCTTCACACTGCTATATGTAAGTGAATCATTCCATATTAATTTTCTTAATGTGAAATCTAAGACTCTTAATGTGTAGTGAATAGGGTGGTGGTAAAATCAAGGGGTGCTAACAATTTGATAGCACAGAGTATCGAGATTGGTCCCCAGTCGCTGTCCGAGTCTCGCATAGTACATACTACGGATATTTCCAAGCTATCACTCCTCGATGAAGACAACAATATATTGTGAGGAAACTTCTTATACCTGACATTCTCGACGGCTTGTGATGTTTGCCAACCAACATCATCGTGCCATCATGAAACAAAATCCTTATGACAAAATATCTTTACACGATTTGCGTTTGCTTAATTGCGCAAAACGCAAAATTTACTCAACTGATTTGTAGAAAACTTTTTGGTTTATAGTTATTGGATAAGACTTAAAAACTGGTATATATTGTATCTTACAATAATTTTGAAAACCGACGACATAACCAGCATAAGTGCCTACGCATTGGCAGCAGCTAGTTTGAAATAAATTCACAACTTTAATACTTTTTTATTATTAAAGAAAACTTTTGGATTTAATATTTGCACTAAATTTTTGAAATAAAATTACGTTTACGAAATCTATTGCGTTTATTTGATTTTACTACTATCCCGACGTTTCGAATACTTTACAGCATTCATGATCACGGGTGGACTTAGATGATAGACGTCCAAGGCTGATATGTTATTTCAACGGTTTCATCTACCCACAGTATATGATTTTATAAAATTTTTGGTTTATTTATTTTAACCCTACAAAAAAAAAATATCTACTTCAAATGTTTATGCTTACAATTTATGAGACTTTAAGTTAGTATATTAAAATGAGTATAATACTCCTCTTAAAATTGTAAAATTTTTGTTTTTATTTAGTGCTCAAAAATTCTACCACAAACTACCAATTACTGCCAGGAAGAATACAATCTTGGTTATTAGTTTATATTAATAAATATATTTTTTATATTTTTTTGCAATTAACTTAAATCCAATTACGGCCTTAAACTGTAGTATAGCACAATAAATTAACAGACAGTAGTTAAATGGGTATCGTTTTAATGCACGTAAGGATCTTATTGGTCGTAGCGCTCAGACCGCCCGCCCCTTTTACACAGCTGCGAGTGCGCAAACATTAAAACAATTAGTACATGTAGTAATTTAAGGCAATTTCACTAGATTTTACCCTTTGGGAAGGACCACATCCAAGTATTTCTTAATGTGTAGACTTTGTTCTAAAGAATGAATCCCTTTGTTGATTCTTCTAAAAAATAAATAAATCAAATAAATTCAACAACCTTAGTTAATACTAGCCTTGGCCTGCGGCTCCGCTGCAGCCAATACCTAGTTTTTAGGTTATAACCCAAAAACCGGATAAAATATATACCAGTCAACCATAAGTCTAATCAAGAGTTATCAAATAGAAAAAGTTGCATCAAAATTCGTTCAGTTGTTTTTGCGTGATGAGTAAGCAAAAAACAGACAAAGAGACAAATCGGCAAACAGACAAAAAATCTAAAAAAATATTTTTTTGTGTTGAGACGCGCCTATATAGCCTATTACAGTATTTTTTCTCAGATATCTTAAATGCTCTGTTACAGCTTCATAATAGTCATAACAGTCACGAGCGAGCGAGTTATTTTCGATTTCACATTTTTCACTTTGTGTTTAAAGTATAGTGCTAAGCATGTCAAATGCTAAAAATATATATGAAAATATCTAAATATTTATAGGGTATGCGTCATTATTAGGTAAAAATCTTAATTGTAAAATTAAGTTTACCTGGTCGGTATAATGTATGAAAATACTTCCGACAGATGGCGCAGGCGTCACCCAAAGACGTTAAGTATGAATGTGTTATCGAAATTAGCAGTCAGGAGCAATTGTCACGATGGCTGAATTGGCAAAGCATCTGGACGGTATCCAGGAGATGCAGGTTCAAATCCTGCTCGTGACTGTTATTTTCGATTTCACATTTTTCACTTTGTGTTTAATACATAGGTGTACATTATGTAAACCTATTGCCTCAATAAAAATCTTTCATTATTGACATAATAATGATATTCTCCAAATTTGGTCATGGCCGCCACTGTCAATACAGATCAAAAGAACTGAGCAGAAGATAATAGGTATATAGTGGGAAACATAGAGTACAAAAGTATGTGTAAATACAAGTGTACGCTCGCTACCCTCACTCGTATAATCCAGAGATAGATTGGGTGTACCACCACGAATTTCCTGAAGGGGTAGGCAGAGATGTATTACACACCCACGATTCGCCAGCTATGTTTAAGTCCCACGCAACAGGGGGCGAGCCTATCACCGTCTACCAGGCACATTTCCTCGAATATTTTTTTTTTTGTTTGTGAATTAATAAAACGATGACAACTAATGATGGAAACAAGAAAATAAATGATTGCTAAAAAAATGATTGCTGAAAAATAAATGTCCTAAACACAATATTGTAGGTAAACCTGGCTATTCTTACATTGTTGAGTTTGCTAGTAACTTTCACTGTTTATCATTTAAAAAAAATTTGATCTGTATTTTTAGCACTTGACATGCTCAGCTACTTTAAATCACAAATCATTTGTGAAAGTGGAAAAAGGGAACTTTACTGCAAGCAGAATTCAAAACCTGCCTCCCATCCAATCTGGAGATATGCTCTAGACCGCTAAGCTATTGTAGTGAGTGAACTTTACTGCGAGCAGGATTGGAACTTGCGTCCCATGTAATCCGGGGATGTGCTCTAGACCGCTAAGCTATTGCATTCGGCCAGACCCGATTCCAAATCTCCACGTCACATTTGGGTTACCACGTAGGTGGTAAAGACAAATGTCAACTATCGGATGCATTTACATACATCATTCGATTACATATATTATATGCGTGTACCTCAAGAATAATACTTGATACTACCAGAGTACTACTAGTACCTACTGGTAAAAATAGAGTTAACTCTTTCAAATTGCTTAGTTTAATTTAGTCGTGTAATTATTAGAGCTTCATTATACGCCTTCTCGAGTGATATTTAATTAAACACGGTATTTATTGTTGTTCAGTGAAATTCGTACGAATTATTTTTACTTGAATCATTTTATATAACTTCGACTTTCTCTTTGTAGAAAAGCTTGCTGTTATAGATGTATACTTATTAGTTTCAGATCATTATTTTAGTTTGCGAGATTAAGAATGTATTTATCTCACATTTAACATTTCTTGATGAATAACACAATATTTTATTTACTGCTTAAACACGCGATTTGAAACCGAGACCACAAGATCCATTGTCATATACATTACCGTTAGACCAACGGCAATAGAGCTTACTTAAACATCCTCACTTGTCCTAACTAATATTATAAATACGAAAGATAGGTAGTTGATTTGTTTATTTGATAGTTTGTTACACTTTCTATCATAATTATTGAGTTAATCATTAATCTGGTGTCCAGAAAAGGACATAGGATTCATTTTCTTCTGGAATAAAGAATTATTCTCGTAGAATAACTATTTTTACATTGTGATAATTAATATATTCTAAAATTTACGCAGACATAATCTCATAGATAATATTTTTATGCAATAAAGTGAATTTATTTGCATTTTAAAAATAAATAAAGGCATTAACATGTAGAAATGTAGTTAGTATTTTACACGGCATTGAATTATTTCTATGTAGATCTGAGCTCGTTGATGTCTAATGTTAGCGCACAGCGTTATTCATTTTACAATAGACACGTAAGCTTTCGAATTGGGTAATCTTTACTAATATAATATAAATACGTCAATCTATGGAACATTAATTATCTTTATCCTAAAACAACCATTCATATTTCCGAGATAAAAAGTACCTACATCTTTCTGGGCTCCCATTATATATACCTAAACAAAATTTCGTGATGATCAGTTAAAATAGATAAAATAAACACAATACGATGAGAAATGAAAAAGGCACAATTTATATGTTTAGCGAGGATTAATCTTGTTCAGCATGTAAAATAAATCATTTATAACATAATCACTTACATTGGAAATTAACTTATACAAATTCTTACTTGTCTTTGGTTTCAACACTAGTTTATCACATTGTGAATATAAATAGGGGATAAAAATAAATTAAATCGCGTTTATGTAAATTATGTAGCGACATAAAACTAATTTCTTGTTAGTCTTACTGATATTAAAACAAGATGTTCAATACAATTATAAAATTCAATACAAGAATTTCCGGAAAACTGCTGCACCTGTTTTGCACCGCAAGTCAATAAAAAATATGTCATATCAATATTCATTAATAACTCATCAGGTGAATTGCCCATAAATGTGAGACAGTAGATTCATCAAATAAACCATAGACTATAAAACATATCAATTAATATCAAAAGTACACTCTAAAATAGCAAAACATAACTGTGAACGCCCACAAACAACTACCAACCCTAATTAAATACACACATATACGATCACGTACAAACACATCAGAGAATTTAAATAAAGAACACTACACATTACACATTATATTCTTTGTTCCAAATGTAACTAATCAAAACACGAGCATAGTAGCATATTGTAAGTATTAAAATTAGGTATAGGTACCTAAAATAAGCTTTATTTTTTTTAAATGCTTTGCTGCTGATCAAGACAGAATACCTAATAGGCCAGGACAATT
Organism: Leucoma salicis; assembly: GCA_948253155.1. Taxonomy (NCBI): domain Eukaryota; kingdom Metazoa; phylum Arthropoda; class Insecta; order Lepidoptera; family Erebidae; genus Leucoma; species Leucoma salicis. The sequence continues at coordinate 6,559,423 of OX411812.1, forward strand.
TGAATTAAGTCACCAATTTAAAAACGAAATGTAATTTGGTTACCGGTAAAGTACTATCAAGTTTTACTTATAATCTAAGCATTACAATAATAAAGTCTTGTTAACAGTTCTAGTTATAATAATAAGCCTAAGCTAGTTTTACTATACTGTTAATAGATGAATAGTTGTTTTATAAACCATTGCTCAGGGCCGAGGGCTGTTAATTAAGAGAGGACTTCAAACTGTAGCTAGAAGATATCTTCGGCCAAAGTTCATAACTACGCAATATATATATAACTTCTAAAAGACAGAGGTGAAAGTAAAGAGCATCAATCTGGTTGAATTTAACTTATTTTTATTAACTTTTAAATTTTACATCGATGCATACTTAAAAAAGTCTCAAAATATGTTTATTATTTGCGCATATTCAATTGGAACAAAAACATTTAAATGTGCTCAAACATTGGGTTCACGCACACATGTAAATGAAATAACCTGACCATGTAAAACTTATTAACACATCAAGACGTTACAACGGGACTCCGGAGTATTATTATTTAGCCGCTTAATAATGGAGTCATCATTTCGCCCATGACAGCTTCACACCTTGAGACTTGAAGCGAATTGACTCTCTTTATTATTCTCCCGGGCTGTTTTGTTGTTTTTTTTAACTCCATGTTGGGTTTACGATCGGCTTTGTGTTCGAGTGCGCCGCCGACGTATCGTGAGAGGTGTTAAACAGACTCAGATGTAAGAAGATAATATAAATTGTTATAAAACTTTAATGAATTGAACGTGAAAATAATTAAGATAATGAACTAAGTTTAACGATTTGTTAAGAAGGTCGACACGTTAAGAGATAATAATTTGATGCAAGTATAAAGGCATTGTTGTTATTGATTTGGAATTAAGATTCTGATATCGGTTATAAACGGTTTTTCGGAGTTAAACGGTTTACGGTTTATTTAGACGGAATGTGTTGCGGTTGTTACGTAAACGTTATTTTATTTATATTTCGTTGTTTAGATTATTTATTTGGATACGATGATGATAAAGAGGTAGTTAATTTAATACCTTATTGGTTGGCTGTAGTTTGTTGTCACTGTAGGCGAATAGATACAATTATTTCACAAAAATACCTCCCTGTTTCCTATTTGCAAACTATCTCACAGTGGCCAAATGGTTTAGGTACATGTCGATTAACGCTCACAGTTCCAGAATTATCTATAAGAAAAAATGCCTTACCTAAAAGTTAAAACTGTCCGTCAACTTCACGCCTTCTCCAAATAATTTGTGTTTAAATTTTGTATGGAGGCAGCTAGTCGGTCTGATTGTCCAATTCAATAATGTTTCGATGGGTGTCGCCGCTTGCAAGATTAGTGTATACTATTTTAAGCAATATTATCCTAAAATAATTATATTGGCCAACAATGATATTTTAAGTAAAGATGGGTTACGTTCATACTAAATGGCGTATCATTATTGTTGCTTTATGAAAACGTACTAATTTGTAGATGTATGCACAGATTACGCGATAGATAATACGGAACGTATGACACAGAAAGAGATAGCTATATATTGTGAATTATGCATGAATACTCTAGAGAATCATACCTACTGTTCAAAAGCATACATCGCTCGCTGGTATTCAACGATTAAAACAAATTCGGCCAATGGCCTGAATTAGTAACTAATAATTCCCCTGTTGTCCTGATAAAATACAAAATTATAGTAATCTGCTAAAAAAAATTATATAAAATTATAGTAGCGTAATATTAAATAAGAAGTCTTTCTCAAAAATAGATCAAATACATAAAAAAATATAATCTATGTGATACTTCCAGAGATCATTGCATTTAAACGTCTAATACAAGTATAGCAATTACCAGAAATTTTCATACATTCTGTTTTTTATAGATTTAATTACAGTTGTACTATTGGACACAAGCCTCTGCCACAAAAGGGGGAGTTTTATCTACACAAAAAATTGGTATAGAGTTTTGTTTTGATTTATTCTTGTCTGCAATGATAATAAAATTAATGTTAGAAATACATTTCACAACTTTATCCTTAGTCGTTGTGAAATAGATTAAGACGATTGCACTTTGTATTCTTCATTTGTCATCTCGTAGAAATCTTGGTAAGTTAATATGAAATACTAACATTAAGTTATAACGAAAGAGATGCTATAACAATTTTTGTATTGAAATTATCGTGAGATTGATACATATTAGATTTCCGACAGTAACTCACGTTTAGGATCGATTGAATGCTTATGCAGCATCGGATATGCTCGAAACCGGGGTCGACGTAATCGATCCTAAACGTGAGTTAATGTCGGTATAATAATAAATCTAATATGCTATAACAAATAATAAGGGCATAAATAAAAAGTATTTTCGATTGGGATATCTTTTTTTATATCCACTACATTTAAATTTGTTCTAGTAGTCTGAAGAATAAAATAAAATAGGTAATTAATTTACCAAACAGCAAATAAGTTTAGCAGCTATCAAATAGTTGCTTAGTATTTAGTTATTTACTATTTGAAGGGAAGTACAAAACTTGTAATACAAGTAAGGTGAACGCTTGAAGTACCTTGTTTGTTAAAGTAATCAGACGTTGTTAGTCTTACTATATATCTAACTGAACACAGTTAGATATATAGTAAGACTAACAACGTCTTAGGTAGGTCAGATTGGAATGTTTTAATGTTATTTGAAAGAGATTTAAAGTACAACAAAAAAGGTCAAGTCTTTTGGAATTTACAATGGTACACCACAGAGACTACAATTGCAATTCTATTAAGGAGGACCCTTTTTATAATACTTCCTGATATTTACGCAAATGTTACACATTTTGAAATAAAACTTTTCTACTATTACAAAAAGAAAACGTAGCATCACGCCTGTATTCCCCGAAGGGGTAGGCAGAGGTGTACAAAAAGAACCCTTTTTTTTAAGTGGGCAAAAATGTCCTAACGCACACCCCACTGCCCGGGGAGACAACGGGGTAGTGTGGGGCTCTTACTCACTAAAAACCCACCGTGAACCTTCGTCCGTCCTTACTACGGAGGATCACGGTTACCGCGTCGTATCGACCGCGAACCGCAGGTGGCAGCCCCTTCGGGCACCCTCTCTCGTGGGATGCCTCGTGCACTTGGGCATCACACCTTCGCGGTAGGCTTCCGCGGATAGCAGGGTAGAGCTCGACCCCACCGTCCGCAGCCTCGGCTAGGGCGGCATCAGGTGCAGGTAAATGCGCCCACGACGACCCACGCGCCGGCGGCGAATCGGGTCCGCGAAGGAGGATTCCTCCCGAGCCCTCTTCACCACCTCCTTCCGCGAGGTGACAGCCTCGCAGAAGGCGGTGACCGCGGTCCAGGCTCCGTCACTGCCCGCCATCGCCAGCGCAACGGCCGGCAGCGACAAGTCCACGCCTATGACTGCAGTGAGTTCCCGGTGCTGCACATTCCAGGCCGGGCACGACTCGAGCGTGTGCTGCGCCGAGTCCTCGCCGCAGTCTCAGTGGTGACAGCCTGGGGTCGTCTCCCTCCTAGCGATCGTGTGCAGGTATTTGCCGAAGCAACCATGCCCTGACAAAACCTGCACCAACCGGAAGGTGATGACCCCGTGCTGCCGCCCTGCCCATTCTTCCCAGATCGGCCAGAGCTACCCTCCGGTCCAGAGACCAGCTCGGGGTGTCTCCAGCCGAGACCTCTACTTTAGGACGGTGGCGCGGCGGGCATCTTCCCGCCACTAGGAATTCGCGCCATCGACGTCCACCGATAAAGGTAGGCGAGCACTTCCGTCTTCAGATCCCCAGTCAACATAATCGATTCTAAATAAATAAATATTTACAGACATTTCACCACAACGTCCTCTGGTCCCAAACTAAGCTTAACGCTTGTGCTATGGGTACCAGATTACGGATACATGTATTTTTTTTTGTAAATACATACATATAATAGACAGAAAACACCCAGACGCAGTACAAATATTTGTTTTCATCACACAAATAATTGTCCTAAGTGTGAATCGAACCCACGAACTCGTGCACGGAAGTCGGTTACAGTGCCGGCTACGCTATGAGGCCCGTCCATTTTCTAATTTCATCGTTGGTTTGGATTCTAAACGTAAATTATACGCAATATACCATGTATTTACAATAATTTTAATATAAAATCTGAATTTATAAAACAGAGCCCGAGTTACTAGTGTATAAAATAAATCTTTTAAAGCGAGGTCAGACACTCCCCCTTATCCGTGCACTTTGAGTGTAAAATTAATTTATTTCAGACTTAGCCGCTTACATATTAATATTCGTCGTGATATAGATTATAGGTTGTGTTACCTATTACAATAAAACCATTTTAAACTTTATTCATGTAAACGCCAGTCTTATATTTTAATAAACTTTGTCCGTGTGGTGACAGACTAAGAATACAAGTGTCACCACCCCATTCTTTCCCACGGGTGTCGTATGAGGCGACTAAGGGAAGTAAGCAATTATCATCCATGGCATGACTGGTGGTAGGGCTGGGTACCAAGTGGGAGTACTCACTTGGTAATGGGCCCGATCGGGTTGGTACCACCATCTCCCGTGTGACCGGCCATGAAGCACATCGTTGCGTTTTGGCTGTTTATTCTTTCATTTCCTATCGGCGAAATGAAATGGTGAGTAGCGGCTTGACAATACTTTCGGTATAGTAGAGTCCATGAGCGACGGTTACCATTTACCATCAGATGGGCCGTGGCTCGTCTGCCAATACATGCATTAAAAAAAAAACTTGATATAGAAAAATTAGATCTATTTCTATAAGGTGGAATGAAAACAAAAAATATACAATTGCTAGCATATAATTGAGTAAAAAATACAATTACAATGTTGAAATATTAATAATTTACTAAATCTTATGAACAAGACATCAAGAACACCATCATAATATAATGGAAATCAAATTCAACGATCGAAACTGTTCAATTTAAAAATCAATAATTAATTTTCATTCCACATTGACGTAAACGGTTTCTATGATTGCGTTAATTTATGTACTGTTGGGAAGAGCTGAAGCGTGTCTATGGGAACTTAGTTACAAACACACATAATATACACCTATATCTATATTATCTTTATGATATATACATATACAGAGGGATATTAAAATATTCTATTTTTTATAATATGTACATATTTATCTATTATTTTGTTTAGGCAAAAAAATGTGACAAGTATACCTGGTAGAAGTAGGGGAAGATATTTATTAATAATTGTTAATACTTAGACTGAGACATACTGAAGTAGCTGACTGACATGAAGATTCCATTCTGCCTTACAAAAGATTGAGAATAAGAGCGAAGATAGCCGTTGTTATAGAAAGAATATAAGAGCAGCTATCTTGATTTATTGAATATTAGAGCGGCTATCTTGACTTATTGAATATTGGAGTGGCTATCTTGCATTATAGAATATTAGAGCGGCTATCTTGCCTTATTGAATATTAGAGCGGCTATCTGGACTTATTGAATATTGGAGTGGCTATCTTGCATTATAGAATATTAGAGCGGCTATCTTGACTTATTGAATATTGGAGTGGCTATCTTGCATTATAGAATATTAGAGCGGCTATCTTGCCTTATTGAATATTGGAGTGGCTATCTTGCATTATAGAATATTAGAGCGGCTATCTTGCCTTATTGAATATTAGAGCGGCTATCTGGACTTATTGAATATTGGAGTGGCTATCTTGCATTATAGAATATTAGAGCGGCTATCTTGACTTATTGAATATTGGAGTGGCTATCTTGCATTATAGAATATTAGAGCGGCTATCTTGCCTTATTGAATATTAGAGCGGCTATCTGGACTTATTGAATATTGGAGTGGCTATCTTGCATTATAGAATATTAGAGCGGCTATCTTGACTTATTGAATATTGGAGTGGCTATCTTGCATTATAGAATATTAGAGCGGCTATCTTGCCTTATTGAATATTGGAGTGGCTATCTTGCATTATAGAATATTAGAGCGGCTATCTTGCCTTATTGAATATTAGAGCGGCTATCTGGACTTATTGAATATTGGAGTGGCTATCTTGCCTTATTGAATATTAGAGCGGCTATCTGGACTTATTGAATATTGGAGTGGCTATCTTGCATTATAGAATATTAGAGCGGCTATCTTGCATTATAGAATATTAGAGCGGCTATCTTGCCTTATTGAATATTGGAGTGGCTATCTTGCATTATAGAATATTAGAGCGGCTATCTTGCATTTTAGAATATTAGAGCGGCTATCTTGCATTATAGAATATTAGAGCGGCTATCTTGACTTATTGAATATTGGAGTGGCTATCTTGCATTATAGAATATTAGAGCGGCTATCTTGCATTATAGAATATTAGAGCGGCTATCTTGCCTTTTAGAATATAAGAGTGCTATCTTGCCATATAGAATATAAGAGCGGCTATCTTAACTTATTGAATATTGGAGTGGCTATCTTGCATTATAGAATATTAGAGCGGCTATCTTGCCTTATTGAATATTGGAGTGGCTATCTTGCATTATAGAATATTAGAGCGGCTATCTTGCATTTTAGAATATTAGAGCGGCTATCTTGCCTTTTAGAATATAAGAGTGCTATCTTGCCATATAGAATATAAGAACGGCTATCTTGATTTATTGAATATTGGAGTGGCTATCTTGCATTATAGAATATTAGAGCGGCTATCTTGCATTATAGAATATTAGAGCGGCTATCTTGCCTTTTAGAATATAAGAGTGCTATCTTGCCATATAGAATATAAGAGCGGCTATCTTGACTTATTGAAAATTAGAGCGGCTATCTTGCCTTTTATAATATAAGAACAGCTAACTTGCCTTATAGAATATAATGTGACATAGAATTATGTATTTATTAACCCAATTGTCCACGCAACAGAGAAGGCGCGGATAGTAATTAGTTCAATTAAAAAAAATAATGAATTCTAAAATAATAAATAATATCAACCTGTATATAACATTCGTTCCGATTCATTTTCTATTAATAATCTCCTTTCCATCTTTATATAAATTGCTTTTCAAATCCGATGTCAAATAGGATTGAAGCTCCATAGAGCGTGACACGCGATATCGCATAAATATCTCAATTACTGGTTTTTATTTATAAGAAAATAAGTCTAGACGTTCTATACCACCATAAAATTAAGAATATTTATCAGTAACGATGTTGCAATGTTGAAGTCAAATATTTTATAATACTTATATAAAAAATATAATCGAGTTGTGTCTATAGATCCTTACTAATATAATAAACGCGAAAGTGAGTTTGTTTGATTGTATTTATATATATTTTTAGCATTTGACATGCTTAGCACTATACATTAAACACAAAGTGAAAAATGTGAAATCGAAAATAACAGTCACGAGCAGGACTCGAACCTGCATCTCCTGGATACCATCCAGAGGCTTTGCCAATTCAGCAATCGTGACAATTGCTCCTGACTGCTAATCTAGATAACACATACATACTTAACGTCTTTGGGTGACAATGCTATGCAAAAAGTACAAAATTAGTTTTTCAAAATGAACTTATATATTCGGAAACAGGCTGTCAACAGGATGATCCACTTGGGCCAGCTATTTTCAGTCTTGTTATTCATCCTATCATCAAACGTCTCGAATCAAATTTTAATGTCTGGTATAGATGATGGAACTCTAGGAGGCGATATAAAAACAGTTTTTAAAGATTTAGATTTTTTAATTACAGAATTTAAATCTATTGGTTTAGAACTAAATTTTTCTAAGTGTGAACTTTTTATTTCAGAGACATGCACCTCAAAAGATTCTATTGAAAATTTATGTAACAGCATAGCTCCAAATATCAATATAATAGAAAAAGGATCACTTCGCCTCCTAGGTTCTCCTATTTTCGACGAATCTATAATGGATTTTGTTTAAGAGAAGGTACAAAATTTTCATGAAGCTTCGGAGAGATTATTTAAAATTAACTCACACATGGCTTTTATATTAATCAGACATTGTTTATTTTTTCCAAAATTTACGTATTCTTTGCGCTGTTGGCAACTGGAATTACCCTAATATTTTACAGCAGTTAGATAACATCGTTAAGGATACGTTCACTTCCATTATTAACTTTTCTTTAGACAATCGATCTTGGACCCAGTTTTTACTACCAATTAGGTTTGGAGGTCTTGGGATACGCAATTTCTAGTATATCCTTGCCGACATTATCTTCAGTTAATAGTGTTCAAACTTTGGTAAATCTAATATTAACACCTAGTTTAGGCAATATTACAATTTATTACCTAACTGAAGCTATGGATGCCTGGAGAATAGCTTGCCCAAATGGTTGTGTACCTAGGGACCCGTCCTCACAGAAGCAGTGGGACGAGCCACTATTTGAGCTGGTACGGAATAATCTTTTGCAAACGTGCAGTGGCCTCACAGAGCTTGCTCGTCTCCTAGCTGTTTCTCGTTGCGAGTCTGGTCTTTGGTTAAAAGCTCTACCATCTAATGCATTAGGCACGCTGTTAGACAACAGCACATTCCGTATAGCCGTTTCACTACGTATCGATGCTCCATGCGTCGTCCCACACCGATGCATATGCAGCGATAGTGTAGATAGCTTGGGTCACCACGGGCTATCATGTATCAGAAGCGTTGGCCGCTTAGCTCGTCATGGCACTTTAAATGATGTCATCCGTCGGGCTTTTGGAACCGCGAATATCCCGGCAACCTTGGAGCCATCCGGCCTTTTACGGGATGATGGTAAAAGGCCTGACGGGATGACACTTACTCCCTGGAAGATGGGGCGGCCATTAGTGTGGGATGCCACCTGTGTGGATACTTTGGCATCGTCTCATCTTCCAGAGACTTCTCGGAGTGCTGGTTGTGGTGCTATGACGGCTGAATCACACAAACGGCGCAAATATTCTAACCTTGACAGAGGTTGCTTATTTGTGCCGTTCGGAGTAGAGACCATGGGCCCCTGGGGACCTGGTGCTTTCGAAATCTATAAAGATTTAGCGGGGAAGCTTGTAGAGGCTACACGTGACCAAAATGCAAATGGTTTTTACCTTGGCCAAAGGATTAGCCTTGCTGTCCAGCGAGGTAATGCCGTTAGTATTTTGGGCACGTTACCGATAGTAGAATGTCACTTAAATGAGCTTTAGTCCTCTTGGTCTAAGGTTCATTCAAGTGATTTTTTATTTACATTTATTTTTATTATATTAGTGTAAGTTTAGTTTGTATTACCTTATTTAATAATTGTTTAACATATTTAAGGATATCTATATGAGCCTATTCTGGCATCTCTAAACGCAAAACGTACATTGCAACTATGCCGGGAACCTGAGATTTCCCACACAACGAGCCACGGGCAAAGGATTCTTTAGCTTCACACTTATACATAATATTCACTATAGAATATTGATGTCATAATAGACATTTAACTCATTCGATTCATCGATTTTGGATAGTCTTCAGAAGCAGTGAGAACTCTCTCTCTCATTATTGTTAGACATGTCATTCAAACGATTACTTTAACATCCCAACCATAAGGTTTTTGATGATGTCATTATTTATACTAATGGTGAAAGTGCAGTGTTGTTTGTAACCTATGGTACTCGCCAATGTATTCCCACAGATGAGATGCTTGATAAATCAACTTTCAGAAAAATGTGCTTTGTAAAAGTGAATGTAGAAATGTACGCCTTATTTTTATATATTATATAAAAATCAATTGCCATGGGTTAGTCTTCATTGCCGTGTGGGGAATTGTCTCACCCCTCTTCACCCATAGGAGTTGTAAGAGCTGACGGAGGGAATACCCGAGGAGTGGGCAGCAGCACTCCCTCGAGTATTAACAACATCCACTGCGATCGCCAACCCGCCTGCCAAGTGTGGCGATTACGGCAATATCCCCTCTTGGGGAGGCCTATGTCCAGCAGTGGACGTCGAAAGGCTGATGGATGATGGAGTCTTCCAAAACCTCGGAAAGGGCTGCAACAATTCTGATGCTGTATTTGACTACGCTCTTGGATGATGGGTTGGTTGATGTTAATTGGTTTCCTGGCACTGCAATCGTGTACTAATTTATTACTAATTTAGCACGGAAATTTGTTTTTGTTATGAAACAAAAAAAAAGACAAAAATATCTAAAAAAAATCGTTTTGTGTTTAGACACGCCTTTATAAGCTAATTCAGTATTTTTTTTCTGAAATATCTTAAATGTATAGACAGCTCTGTTACAGTTTTATAATAGTATATATTATTTACGTCACAATAAACATTTTTCTTTCTATCTTTCTTACTATATAAACCTTTCTTGGAAAATTATTTAAAGGCAATGAAAACGAAGAAGGAAGCAGATAGACGGACTGATGCGTATAGTGGATAACTTTATACTATGAAAGAAATACTGTTTTTATGTAGGTACAGTAACGCTCATAACTTATATCGATGACTAGTTTTAAATAAGTTAATTTGTATGTATTTTAATTAGACATAGTGATAATATTAAATTATAGTTGATCACTGCTTCAGGAGGGTTCTTCCGTTTCAAATAGAAGCAATACCATATCGTCGAAGGCAAACGTGCGTTTTCAGTGTTGTTTACTGGAACGCATAAATCCTTTTTGCATTAAGTATACCTAATTTGTTATTATCCTTTTTTGCCTATAAATGACGCTATGGCTTTTAGATTGTTAAAAACTACTGCTTAATAGACCATAAAGAGATACCGTTATGTTACTTATATTTTAAGCCATGCGAGCGCGAAAAACTTAGCTTGGTCACCTCGTAACGTAAAAATAATATATATATATATATATATGAATAACACAGGCACATATATGTACCATGTATAGATATAACATTCACAGCGCAAAATTATGCAGGAAAACAATGTAATTAACCATAAATTAAATATTCAATTAGTGCAGTCAGTTAATGAAGTTGTGGCCGTCGTGGCTGGTAATTTAATTATGTCTGACTGTCCGTCTGTCGGTCACTGCGCCCGCGCACTTTGTAACATTGTATTTTCTGACTTAACTGACTAACTACTGTAATTTTAATTTTAACATGGCGAATTTATTATGCATTGTGTAATTGCTGTGTAAAATAATGTCTAGTTTTCTTAAACCGAAGAAAAAGCTGTCAAAAAGTACGAAAATGAGAAATCGAAAACGATAGTCACGAACAGGATTTGAACCAACATCTCCTGGAAATTAGTTTCAGAAGCTTTACCAATTCAGCAAACGTGAATCTGCTATATACTAATTTTGACATTAACTGACAGATGGCGCAGGCGTCACCTGAGACATTAAGAAGGCATGGGTTGTTGAAATTCGTAGTCCTGGGCAGATGAGTGCCTGAATGGGCAAAGAATCTCGGACGATTGCTCGTGACTATTATTTTCGCTTTCACATTTTTGCTCTTTGTGTTCATTAATTTCGCTTAGCATGTCAAATGCTTAAAAATATATCAAAATATCTGGTTTAACAATTTAAAGTTTACGTGTTCTTTGTAGGTATATACTAGCCTCTGCCCGCGGCTTCACCACAGCCAAAAGCTAGTTTTTAGGCTATATCTCAGGTTCTCGATGTAGTAGCGGGATAAAATTTTTACCAAATGTTAAGTCTAATCAAGAGTTACCAAATAAAAAAAGTTGCATCAAAATCCGCTTAGTAGTTTTTGCGTGGTGCGCGAATAAATAACAGATAAACACACAAACAGACAAAACTTCTAAAAAAAATCGTTTTGTATTTAGGCACGCCTATATTGCCTAATTCAGACATTTTTTCTCAAATATCTTAAAACAGTTCCAGTGGGCCGCCAACACAGGCGGAGCGACGGCACACGGCGGGCTTATTTAGTGGGTGAGGGCCCGAAACAACCCTGTTCGTTGCCCCGAACGACTACGGTTAGGTACATTCCTGCCTTTACAAAAAAAAAATTAGCTATTAATACCCCTATACTTATCCCACTGTAGGGCAAGCTCTGAACTCTGAATGGGAATCGGCAGACTAAGAGCAAATACAAGTGTCACCACCCCATTCTTTCCCAAGGGTGTCGTATGAGGCGACTAAGGGAAGTAAACAATTAACATCCATTGCATGATTGGTGGTAGGGCTGGGTACCAAGTGGGAGTGCTCACTTGGTACCGGGCCTGAGCGGGTTGGTACCACCATCTCCCGTGTGACCGGCCATGAAGCACATCGTTGCGTTTTGGTCGTAGCAGGAGATAGCCGTTTATTCTTTCATTTCATATCGGTGAAATGTAATGGTGTGCAGCGGCTTGACAATACCCTCGGTATAGTTGACTCCATGAGCGATGATTGCCATTTACCTTCAGATGGGCCGTGGCTCGTCTGACACTAAATGCAATAAAAAAAAAAAGAAAAAAAGTGTGCAGATTTCGTGACGATGTTTTCTCTCCTTCTTTCAATTTGTCTCCTCTATTTTCAAATCCTTACTAATGTTATAAATGCGGTATTGAGTTTTGTTTATTTCGCTTTCTTTTCATAACTACTGAACCAATCGTCATAAAGGCAGGCATAAAGCCTGTAGCTTAGAAAAGGACAGACTGCTTTTAGTCCCGGAAAAAGGAATAGTTTCTGTGGGATAGCTATTAAATTATACGAGTACTTTTGTAACTGTTATGGGATAGACCCATAAATAAACAGCGTTAATCTAATTAAATTCAAGACACACATGAACATCTTAAGATATGGAAAATAAATATAGTAAAATTATGTTAAACAGTATTAATTATATTTTTACGACCCCTTTAATTATTTAATCGTTAAATTAAACAATAAAAATATAAGTAATAAACACCAAACTTAATCGGCCACATTATTTTAGCTGTCAAATTTTAATTCTAAATGAAACGTTCAGATAAAATTGCCTTATTTATTTTTTGTGAACGTTACCGGCGGTGGTTTAATTAATAAATGCGATACTAAGTATAATAAAAGATGACGTATTGTAATCGTGGTTTAATGTAACAGCACGTTCGATGGCAATCGTAAAAACGGCGCTCCCCGCTTGCTCGGACAACAGTGGGTACAGGCGCAGCGTTGATGAACAAAAAATACTAAGTTAATTTTTGAACATGAATGTTTATATCTCGTTTTTAGACACATGAAAGATGATGTGGTGTGCACTTTTCTTTAGCGTAAATATCTTTTAGTTGATTATTTTATTAATTGATAGTCAATAGCGGATCATGGAATACGCGATAAATAACTACTTTTGTAATATTTTTAAAGCTTTAAATAAATAATTTAGTATGATTTTGTAAGATTTTGCGAAAAACCACGCGCTTGTGCTTGCTGCGTGCGTGCGTGTGCGTATGTGTGTGTGTGTGTGGCCGTATGTAAACCTCTCATAACTTTTGAACGTTTGCCGTGTGGGGCCGGCTTTAGAATTGTCCCACCCCTCTCCACCCATGGGAGTCGTAAGAGCCGACTGAGGGAATACCGGAGGAGTGGGCAGCAGCACTCCTTCGAGTATTAACAACATCCACTGCGATCGCCAACCCGCCTGCCAAGCGTGGCGATTACGGCACTATCCCCCATTCTTGGGGAGGCCTATGTCCAGCAGTGGACGTTAAAAGGCCGATGGATGGATGGAACTTTTGAACGGCTTGCCGATTTCATCGGGGTTGGCGTCATTCGAAAGGACTTGACCAAACTTAGATTTTAAATACAATAGGACCGATTCGAACCAGTAGATCTTGCGAAATCTCAAAAAAACTACAAAAAATGTTTTTCATGTGGTTGTGGAATAACTTTTAAACGGTTTTACCGATCGATTCTAAAAACTAATCAGCTCTTTCTTTAAAAAAATCACGTCGATAAGCCGCCAGTCTGGTCAAAATCGGTTGATTCATTCGTGAGATATAGTTGACGAAAAAAAAATATGTTTTTTAGAATTTCTATGAATTTTTCAGTCTGACCAGTTTGAACTTTAAGATTCTTCAGAGAGCTCAAAAAGCTGCGTTGAATGCCGTAAGTTACAAGAAAATCGGTTCATCTATTCAAAAGTTATTGCGATTTCAAAATTCAACGAATTGTGTTTTATTAAAACTCTATCAGACTTTTGAGCTCGAAGAGTTAACAAGCATAGAACAGTTATCTCTTGGAGCTGGAGAGCTCAAAATGACACGAAAATTATACTTTTGAGCTCGTCGAGCTCTAAGTGCAATTTTGAGCGCTTAAGTATCAAATGCTAATTTGGGAAGTTGCAGGGATGGCCTCTAGGGTCAACCGTTTTCCAGATTTTTTAAGTTAGGTTTATAAGGCTTTGTCTTAAACATGATATATTGTCTCTGAGTATAACACTGTTATCTATCTAATATAAACAATAATAAAAACATTGATTGATAAATGGTTCCAAATAAAAAGTATTTTTGATAAATACCCAAAAATATCAATATAGTAGCACTATGGACCTTTCTTGTACGAGTTACTTCCATATTTAGAAATTCTAAAACAAACCGTCGAAGAATTATTGTTAGATAATTGAGTCGTTATTTTTCTGCACGGAAGCTAAGTACGAGTATCTACTCATTGACAGTCACAATATTATTGTTCGCATATTTATTAACACGTTATTATCTTACAAGTCATCTCACACATATAATTATCTTACAAGATTCTTCCTTCATATTAAAATCCTATTAACGTACATTAATCTCGCATATGATTTAATTATAAATGTTAATTTAATTTGCCGCATGGTTCGGTTTAGCGTATTAATTAGTGGTACCATTATGTGGTTATTATTATATATTTTCGAAGTGAAAACTTCTATATTTACTACTTCTATATTTAATTATACTTCTGTGGTTTGGATAGGGAGTCAATTCAGATTGAATGAAGAAATGAATAATTTGAAATTTTATTTTTTTTAAATGAATTAATTAATAATTTCCATTTATAAGTTTGAATATATAAAACAATTAATATGGATATCCAAAAATAACAACTGTTTGTTTCTAGTTTTAATTTTTTCTCTTCTGTCAGCAGTCTTCATGACTGTTTAATTTTTTATTAAATAAGCCAGGTATAATCTAAAATGTCTATATAATTCAGGATAAAACCTATTCTACATTGAAAAATCAGGCTAATAGATATAATGACGGGCCTCGTGGCGTAGTCGGTAGTGTAACTGACTTCCGTGCACGAGGTCGTGGGTTCGATTCCCACTCAGGACAATTATTTGTGTTATGAACACAGATATTTGTACTACGTCTGGGTGTTTTCTATCTATAATATGTACGTATTTGTACCCATAGCACAAGCATTAAGCTTAGTTTGGGACCCGAGGACGTTGTGTGAAAAATGTCCGTGAATATTTATTTATTTATTAATTATTTATTTATAATATCAATGAATCTCAGTGTATTTAAAAACTTGTGAATACCTTGCGACTTGTATGTAAGGCTTTTTGTCTTATGTTGGATGTATTTTACGCAAAAATATAAATATTTAAAGATAAAACAAGACTCGAGAAAGAAAACTTAATATCTAGTCTTGAAAAAAATATTTGGTCCATCATACCGATGAATTGGCTCACTGTGCGTCGGCAATATCAGCCAATTATATAAAAGCGTTTCATTTGCCGCTGCAAGGTGTAATTCTGTGACCCCGCGCGATACCATCGTGTATGATTCCACAAAGGTTCCGTACTGAACCTGTGTATTGTTCCATTAGGCCATATCATGATATGGGCAGTCGATATTTTCTATAAACTGCCTCGGTGGTGTAGCGGTAGTGTATGCGACTACTAATCATGAGGTCTCCGGTTCGATCCTCGGGTCGGGCAAAGTTATTGAGCTTTTTCCTTAAAAGAAAAATTCTCAGTAGCAGCCTGGAGTTTGGAAATCTGCCCGGTAGACGTCAATAGGCTCGCCCCCTGTTACATGGGACTTAAACATAGCTGGCGAGTCGTGGGTGTGTAATATACCTCTGCCTACCCTTTCGGGGAATACAGGCGTGATGCTATGTTTTTTTTAATGTTTTGATATTTTCTATTTCATGAAATAGAACCATGTCATGTTTGCAATATAAATAATAAAACTACCAATTCTATGATATGGCCACGACTAGTTTACCTTAGTTACCGTCATTTCGGTCACTTTCGGATGTTAATTATTTAGATAATTGATTAATAACCAATTATTAATCGATTAATCAATTTACGCTTTTGAATCGCATTCGGTTAATTGATTATTAACATAATTAATAAAAAGCTTCTCAAAATCTCGAGCCGCACAAAACTTGCGCTATGCAGTAAAGTTCAGAGGTTCATAAGGGAACATATCATTGGCTACACGCGTTTGGTGTTATGAGAATGCGCTCCGACAAACGCATGCTCAGAATTAATTAATGAAGCTCATTATTCTTGCCTTATCTTATTCACTGAGGATCTGAAGCTTGCATTGTTTCAAGTGAGATGCCATATTAGCACACGCCTATGTGAATCAGTCTCACAAAGCGACATTATTCCAGGTTGTAATTATTTTCTTCCTTGTGGGTATATATCAGCTTTTGCAATATATTTTAACCTTGCACACGCTGGCCCAGTGCAGGTTAGTAGACTTCACAAATCGTCGACTAAATCTGTCAGGCATCATCATGCAGGTTTCCTCACGATGTTATCCTTCACCGAGCAGTGATTAATTTTAAACAAATGCACAAAATTTCGAAAAATCTCGTTTAATAGACAATACATTTATAAATATTTAGATATTTTTATATTTATTTTTAGCATTTGACATTTTCATTCACTCATTCATTCATCAGCCTTTTAATGTCCACTGCTGGACATAGGCCTCCCCAAGAATGGGAGATAATGCCGTAATCGCCACGCTTGGCAGGCGGGTTGGCGATCGCAGTGGATTTTGTTAATACTCGTAGGAGTGCTGCTGCCCACTCCCCCGGTATTCCCTCAGTCGGCTCTTACGACTCCCATGGGTGGAGAGGGGTGGGACAATTCTAAAGCCGGCCCCACACGGCAAGTATAGCACATAAATATAGCATTTGACATGCTTAGCCATATACATCAAAAATAAAGTGGAAAATGTGAAATCGAAAATAACAGTCACGAGCAGGATTTGAACCTGCATCTCCTGGATACCGTCCAGATGCTTTGCCAATTCAGCCATCGTGACAACTGCTCTCAACTGCTAATTTCGATAACACATTCATACTTAACGTCCTGGGTGTTTAATACATTTATAAATTTAAACACAGCCTTTGCCCGCGGCTTCGCCGCAGCCAAACGCTAGTTTTTCGGTTATATCTCAAGTTCCCGATAAAATGGCTACCAGTTTTGAAGTCAAATCAAAGCCTTTCAAATAAAAAAGTTGCATCAAAATCCATCTAGTAGTTTTTTTAAATAAATTCTAAAAAAAATCTAGTTTAAGTAATTTTCTAGTTTTTCATTTATATCTCAGGTTCCCGATATAGTAGCGAGTTAAAATGTATACCAGTTTTTAAGTCTAATTAAGGCCTTTCAAATAAAAAAAGTTGTATCAAAATCCGTTCAGTAGTTTTTGTGTGATGGGCGAACAAACAAACAGACAAACAGACAAAAATTCTAAACAAAAATGTTTTGTGTTTAGAGACGCCTATATAGCCTATTACAGTCATATTTTTTTCTCAAATATCTTAAATGTACAGACAAAGCTCTGTTACAGCTTTATAATAGTATAGATGACGTTTTGATCGGTACGCTAACAAAACATTTTCGATATCACTGTCATAATGTTTAACTATTACTTGCAAAATGTTGTTGGAACTGCCACGTATTCTACTCAGAAGAGAGGCGTCGAGAAGGTGTATTTTAAAGTATTGTAAGCAAAAGTTGAAAATTGCAGATTTAGTCAAGACCAATGAGGAATAAATTAAAAGCAAGGGCGTTAGCATGAGGCATGTAGATAATTTAATGGTGTCGGTTCTACAGCCTAAATCCCTCTTACTCTGATAAAGAAATGGGTTGGTTTAAAATATAAAGATAAACCATATCCTTCAGGGCTATTTCCAACCAACCATATTCTTTGGGGGTAACGAGCAAGTTCCCGGTGGTGCTGATGTCTAAACGACACAGTGCAAAGCTTTTCAAAACGTGATTTTGAAGGAGTATTGAATTCCAATTTTGAATTTTACGCGGAGGAGCAGACTTATGCATCTATAGACTTTATTTATACTTTTAATTATATTAAGTACTTGCTGATACCCGCAATTCGTTCGCGTGGAATTTATTTATTTTCTTTTCTAGTGCAGAATCCTAAGTAATTATTTTTCCAAAATAAAAGTAGTGATCCCCATCCCGTGAGTCTCGTCCAAATTGGTCTAGACGTTCAGGAGATTAGCCGTGGATGTATATTCGGCGTATATACTTATCTATTTGAATCGGTATTCATCACAATTCATCACAATTTCTTATTTTTGGGTTTTATTTTTTTACCCAAAACCCTAATTGCTTTTCCAAAATAAAAGTAGCCTATGTTATACCTTGTTACAACAGCTATATGTTAGTGAAAGTTCCGTCCAAATCGGTCCAGTCGGAACAAATGGCCAGATAAATAGACAGATAGACAAAAACTTTAAATAATTGGTAATTTGTTGTAGGTTGCGTATGTACTCTCGTATACATTTAGTAAAATGTTGTTATTTAGACATTACAAACAGACACTTCATTTAATTTATTTGTTTAGATTTAGATGTAATTGGAATCATATCCTAGTGACATAAACATTAATCAAAATAATAAACAGCCTTTAAGACAGCGTTCAGCGCCTGTCTCTATATTTATCTTATTAAAACCCCGACCATTCCAAATAATACATTTACTTTTATATATATGCAAACGCTTGACTATACTTCACTTAATGGAACTATTTTTCTGAGTTCTGTGGTTTCAACACAATCTTGCTTGGTAAATTCCGCAGTTGAGCGTATTATGACTAGAGGAATACCACGATTAGTCCAGCTCTTCGTTTGTCTGATAGATATGATTGGAAAACCTGAAAAAAATATAATACATTTCATATTTTATTTTAAAATAGCATAGAAAATGTTGATAATATTTTATTATGGGTTTAAATCTTATGAAAGTACTAGCTTATACTAGTTTAAAGGTCAATAGAGAGCTATCAAACAAAAAAAGTTTAATAAAAAAGGGTCTTGTACATTTAGCAGTTGTTGCGTGATGCGCAGATGAAGAAACATACAAAAATAAAAAGAAATAAAGAGCCTCATATTGTTATTATTTCTCAAATATCTTTAATATATGTACAGTATATTATATAATTCTGTTACGCCATTACTAATAAACGTTAAACCTCTGAATAGTTATTCAGTATTTTGTCTTTGTAGCTAATATGACAGTTTGACGTTGAAAGAACGGAACAAAAAACTGTATTACTATTCGGAGCTTAAACGATGTTTATTAGTAAGCGAGTTAAAGTTTTTTATAGTATAAATACATTCTCGAAACTTTTCCTGTTACGGGGTAAACTTTAGCAGAAGACCCAGGCTGGTCCGTTATCTCTACGATTATTATTTTTCAGTGTTATTGTTATTATTACCTGCAGTACGGTTATTATCCCAACACTTACCACTCTTAACAAACCATTAAAGGCCTTCCCTTAATGTTTCCTTATTATGATAAACCTGCGCGATTAACCCAGCTGGTTAAACGGTTTTGTTTTGACCAAGAAGTATTTTTCTCGTTGCGACGTCTGTTTTTCGTATCCTATTTGGTTTTCTTTTGACGTAGGTGCATGTTTTAATTTAAATTATGCTTGCATATGTTAACAAATTTACCAAATTGAGTGTTTGTAAAGTTTTCAGTTAAAAAGCTATTGTTTCTTCAATCCCCGGCATAACATTGAAAACTATTCAAACTTCTTTGCCATCAAAAATCAATTTACGAGCCCGAATAATTTTGCAAGCGAAAATTCAAGTCACGCGTCATACAGGTTATCGATTCACAAAACAGTTTTTAACGAAATTTAACTCTCTCTTTCTGGATTCAACAGCAACCATTACTTTTTAGTTTCGTGTGGAAAGTGTCGGAGAACTTATAAGGTGTTATAGGACAACTTGAATTTTAGTTCGAATTCGAGTTCAGCACGCTGAAAGTCGGTATGTTTAAACATTTTGATCTGTATTTTAGCACTTGATATGTTCAGCTACTTTAAAGACAAATGTGATGAAGAGATTGGGTATGACCAAAGCCGTGCGATAGCTCAGCGGCTTAAAACACTACCCGGATTTGAAGGGACGTAGATTCGATTACCGCTCGCACTAAAGTTCTCTTTTTCCTCATTCACAAATAATCAGTATGTTTAGTTTTATTTTATCTTAAAATTTAATAAAGCGGTAATGTATATTCTTCTTATATAGTCATTTAAATATTGATAGAGTCTTGCCGGTTTTTTCATGAATCAGCCGATTTGATGAGGGATAATTCCTTCACATAGAACATCAGTAGATATTCTTACTGAACAGCAGTGATAGCCTAGCGGTAAAGCCAAGGACTGCAAAGACAGTGGTATCTAGTTCGATCTCCAGTCTAAGGTTTCAGACCTCTTACGGCACACACCACTGATAGGATCACCTTTTCGAGATTTTTCGAAATTATGTGTATATTTGTTTAGAATTTATCACTGCTCGGTGAATGAAAACATCGTGAGGAAACCTGCATGAAAGATTTACTTAAGGGCTCGAAGTCTGCCAACCCGCATTGGACCAGCGTGGTGAACTATTGCCTAATCCCTCTCACCATGAGAAGAGACCCGTGCCCAATAGTGGCACAGGAAAAAGGTTGTGAAAAACATCCTACTGTGGACTTACTACGGAGTTCGGGAGGTTTTGGCGATTGCAATGGTGTAAGCAATTGTCTCAAGCTCTCGTTTTAGTTATTAGTAAACTTCTGACATTCTATAAAATAAAGATTATTTTTGAACTTGAAATATAGCATTTTGTTCTGCGATGAGAGAGCCAGAGCGCTGACTCAATTCCTTTCCACCACCAAGTTGCCCTCAATCACGCATACAGATTGAGCATAATTGGGTATAAGCAAAATAATTAGTAGGTAGTTACTCATATAGAGTATTTATAATGGTGAAATGCCTTGGTTATATTGGTTGTATTCAAACTCATAAACGATAATACGCCATTCTACAGCTACACAGATAGGCTATCACTGCAAGTCGCAAGGCAGTTAATAAATAATAAGTTGCAGTCGCTCGATCTTGTAATACAAATGGGGGGGCGTAGAAAACCGAGGTGCGCTTGCGCCGATTCACGATACCGACGCCTCTACCATTTTATAAGTTATTAAGTTCTTATTTTATTTACCTCTTTTACAAAGTAAAGAAATTTAAAATAGGTATTTATTATAGATATATTCTCGTTCATAGTATAAAGTTACTGTACAGGTCTATCTGTTCTCAGCTTTTTTCTGTCTAATCATGAAAAAATCTACATAATGCTGGCAAAATTTTAAAAGATATGTCTAAATAATGAACTTTAGACTTGTAATTCTGCAGAAATGTGAAGACGTGTCACTACTGACGTGACATGTAATAATTTCTAAACGAGAGATCCTTATTCATTTGGCAAAGAAAAATATTTTTTCATATCACACAATAATTATTATGTCAATTAAATTTTTCTAGCTGGTTTTCATTATGGGAACTCTTTAGACAAACAAGGTCAACGTAATTATATAATTTTCAAACAGTTAACTTTCTTTAAGTTCTGTGAGATAAACTATTTTTGACAGAGACTTTGACTTAATACATAAATAAACAAATGCATTTTCACTGTTTGTATACTATACGTTAAATTCAAACACAGTACTTCCTGAAGGGGTAGGCAGAGGTGTATTACACACCCACGCCTCGCCAGCTATGTTTAAGTCCCACGTAATAGGGGGCGAGCCTATTGACGTCTACCGGGCACATTTCCAAACTCCGGGCTGCTACTGAGAATTTTGCTTTTTAGGAAAAAACTCAATAACATTTTGCCCGACCCGGGGATCGAACCCGAGACCTCATGATTAGCAGTCGCATACACTACCGCTACACCACCGAGGCAACTAAATTCACAATTTTATGTATAGTATTTATTAAACATTTTATCAATTGAAGTTGAGAATGTAGTGCTCTTTAGAAGCCTCCATGCTAAGCTTAGTGTCAAGTTAGACGCTTACAATCTAAAACTACTTATTACTCTTTTACTAGATGGTTAAAAATGCAACAAAACTCTATTGTATAACTAGCCCCGGCAACGATGATAGTATTAGGAGTAGCAACAAAAATCACTTATTGATTATCGATCGAAAGGATCAAACCATGTTGTTACAAATGATTGCAAGCGGTTTTCACAAATAAGAACCAAGATCAATATCAAAATGGAGTTCATATGATTTTTCATAACATGTTATTATGATAGGTCCCAAGCCTAACGAGGAATAACAATGTGTGTTGTATCGGAGAGGTAATTTCTCAGTGGAACACCTCGCCTGTAGCGGTTATCAGACAAATTAAATAGCATGTCTATAGCAGGCGCTCGGAAGTTGGACGCCCCGATGTTCGGACGAACAATCGGTTTGCCTTACACTTATTAAATGATAAGCATTATAATATTTATGCTGTGGGGTTTAAAATAAAGCTTCTTTTACATATTTTGTTATATAATTCTTAACTATTAGGTGAACTACATGATTTGTTCTGTATTTTAGTACTTGACATGTTTGACGAAATAGGAATTTATAAAAATACTTTAAAGAACAAATTATCTGTGAATGTGGAAAGAGAGATGTTTATTGCGAACGGGATTCGAACGACAAATATGTGATGTGGAGATTGGAAATTGCCGTTGGTCAGTGCCATGGCTTAGCGGTGGAAATTGCCGTTGGCCAGTGCGATGGCTTAGCGGTCTAGAGCACTTCCCCGGATTGGAAGGGACGCAGGTTCGAATTATTTTTTTCCACATTGAGAAATAATTTGTTCTTAACATGATTTGTATAAATTCCTATTTTCATGCACTTTATTTTGATAACTGTCGTGTCTATGTAGTTATTTCAATATCGAATAGGAGTAAGTATTTTAAAATTATACCTATTCATGAAAAACCTTTCTTTAATATACAAGTACGTAATATCTCTAGCTATCTTAGGGGTAGGAAAGTATCAGAATCGGATTCTAATTCTGATGTATCGGAGGCATTTAGTTTTATTACTTAAAAATATCTTGTACAACAAAAAATTATTCTGACCAAAAGCTGGATGAGCTTTGATATTTGTTGAGGAATTGTAGTTCGTGTGAAATAACGACTTTTACAAATTATAATACACAGTGAATAATTTATCCATATATTATCACCAGTTATAATCAAACAAAACCAAGGTTGAGTCTTGGTCTTGATTCATGTAGTTCTTGATCTTGCATTTTCGATACTAATTTATCATTTCATTGGCGTGTCTATTTTTTTGTTGTGTATCGTGGCAGGCGGGAGCCATGACCCACCTGATGGTAAATGGTAACCGTCGCTCATGAACTCAACTATACAAAGAGAATGTCAAGCCGCTGCTCACTATTTCATTTCAAAGAGATGAAATGAGAGAATTAACGGCTATCTCCTGCTACAACCAAAACACGCCGATGTGCTTCATGGTCGGTCACACGTGAGATGGTGGTACCAACCCGCTCGGGTCTGATAGCAAGTGAGTACTCCCAGTTGGTGCCCAGCTTTACCACCAGTAATGGGTGATAATTGCTTAGTCGCCTTGTACGACACCTGTGGGAAAGAATGCAGAGGAGACATTTGTATTCTTAGTCCGTCACAACACGGAAACAATTTTTTTAGATTTTTGTCTGTTTGTCAGTTTGTCTGTTTGTTTGTTCGCGCATCACGCAAAAACTACTGAACGGATTTTGATGCAAATTCTTTTATTTGAAAGCTCTTGATTAAACATAAAATAACTACTACTAGTATACATTTTATCCCGTTACTATATCGGAAACCTGAGATATACACTAGCTGGTTGTGGCGAAGCGGAAAATCAAATTTAACACGAAGATTTTTTGAATGATTCAAAGTAAAAATATCTAATATCTTTAAACGAGCAATTCTTGTATATATATATATATAATCTGAATCTCGAAAACGGCTCCAACGATTTTCATGAAATTTAGTATGCAGGGGGTTTCGGGGGCGATAAATCGATCTAGCTAGGTTTTATTTTTAGAAAACATCGTTTTAACCGGGGTTTCAAGCAATGAAAAACTGCTACAATATTATTAGCATACCAAGGTAAATTTTGCCACTATCTACAAGGTTATAATAGCTCCGGTGGGAAATCGGACGGTCCCAAAACCAGACGGCCCCGGTTCGAGTCCAGATGTCTCCAGTTCGGTTTTTTTCCTCTTTTTTTTTCAAGTTCTTTCTTTAGAGAGAAAAGGTCACCATTTAAAAAAAAAAATGCCGAGCTAAGGGTCGGCTTAGGTACTTTAAATTAATATTCCAAATTATTATTGTTTTTTTTTTAAAGTACATGATGGTTTATAATGTCGTAAAATAAATAAAGAATTTTATTATTTTAATTGTTATTTTATTTTTAATATTCAAGTAACTTTTATTATAATAGCTAATGTTAGAAAGGGTGTGAGCGTATTACTCCTGGCGTCATAAAACTGTTTTACCTGAATATCAACGTCAGAATCTGGCAGAATAAGAGTTATTATCAGCCACGTCTTTGCATCATTCTCAGCCCTGCCAACGTTTACTGTCTACTCGTCGTAGCCTTAAAGATGCTCGTATAAACGTCAATTACTTCATTAACTCTATGAATAACTTATGGGAAATTAATGACTGAATCTGGACGAGGGTTGGCCTTTTGAAAAATACCAAAGTTATTATTATAATATTTACTACTTCTTTTGTATAAAAGTGGGAATATTGAGTCCTTTCAGAGGATTATTTTATTTAGTCGACAATTTTGACATATTTTGACGGGCCTCGTGGCGTAGTCGGTAGGAGGTCTGGGGATTCCCACTCAGGACAATTATTTGTGTGAACCACGGAGTACAGAATCCGTGGTGTGAACACAGATATTTGTACATCTGGGTGTTTGATGTCAAAAAAAATTGTTTGTATGTCAAAAAAAAGTAGTATATGTATTATATCCGTAATCTGGTACCCATAGCACAAGCGTTAAGCTTAGTTTGAGACCAGAAGACGTTGTGTGAAAATGTCCGTGAATATTTATTTATTTATTTATAGTGAGGTGGTTTCTAACCAAATAACATAGGTACGTAATAAACCCTGAGAGTTATTGGAGGAGTCAGTGATCTAACTGGAATACGTTGACTTATTTACAACATGTACATAAGATATTTTGATCTGTATTTAGCACGTGACAAGCTCAGCTACTTTAAAGAACAAATTATTTGTGAAAAATACTTATCTTTGATCAGAGTAGTCCATCTGTTGTCATTAAGTGACGATCCACCGTCAAGCTCAGGAGTGGCCATAGGGAAGGCTATTTTTTCATAACAACAATATAGCATCACGCCTGTATCTCCGAAGGGGTAGGCAGAGGTGTAGTACACACCCAGAGTTCGCAAGCTAAGTTTAAGTCCCACGTAATAGGAGGCGAGGCCTTTTGCCGTCTACCGGGCACATTTCCAAACTCCGGGCCGCTACTGAGGCTTTTTCTTTTTACGAAAAAGCTCAATAACATTGCCTGAACCGGGAATCGATCAGCAGTCGCACATACTACCGCTGTACCACTGAGGCAGTTTTTCCTATAGTTCCAAATACTTTACAGCTAGAAGATAATGAACAGAGTGCTAACACATTCCGTAAAATAGTCAGAAATTTTAGTCAAAATCAATTCATATCATTACTAGGATGTTTTTCAACCGTTATTACATCGCTTTAAACAAAACAGTTCCTGCCAACCCTACTCTGGACATATATACGAGACATTCCAATTATCATTTGCAAGTAATTATACTTAAATACAGCGGTTTATCTCGTGCGGACCAAATTAAATTCTTTATTAAATTAAGGTCTGAATCAATTTGTTACCTGGGAACTAAATATAATTTTAATTATCGGCCGGTAATATTTGAACATACAGTTGGTGCGATTACGTTATAGATAGGTTCCTGATTACAGACGTAGTCATTTACCTTTTTCTGAGTATATGTCAAAAGCAACCCTTAATTTTAGACTATACCGTTTTCATAATACTCACACACAACCCAAAAGACACACATACGAACTAATTGAAAACATTAAAAAGAATATCACGGATCTCCAACTGGCGAAATGTCAAAAGGTATTAAGAAAACAAGTAGAAAAAAAAACTAATTAGATCCTCATATCTCCAGGTACCAAGATCTGCCAAATTGAAAAGGACGAGCTTACTCTCGGAGCTAATAATAAATTCTCAAATAATAATAATTCATAAATAATAATCGGGGAAGGTACAAAATAAAAATAATATACACGTCGAAATAATAAAGGATTTCGTGAAGAACCGCGGCAAACACGGGGTGATTGTTGTAGGATCACTGTGAATACCCTACTCCCGTTCCAATGCATGCCACTTTTTTACCAATTCTAGACTATAGACTAATCCAGAATATTTATCTATTAATTAAGTATAGACTGATTGCTCATCGATACAATTTTCTCACGACATTTTTTTTCACCGTTTTAAAAACTGTTTAAGGCTGCATACATGTTCAGTAAAGATATAATAATGTTTGAACTCGATTCGAAATGGAAAACCGAGTAAGTACTTACTAACAAGGCTGTCAATTCTTTCTTGTAAAAGTTGCTCCAAATTATGACATTTTAAGTTCAGTCCGCTTATTAGCATTGTGCATACTACCTAATTAACGCTCTAGAACATTCATCCGTGCTAAATGGCGACAGGTACACAATAAATCGTTCCGTTCAATCACGATCGATACTTTTTAATTTCGATCATAGAATTCGTGTTAGTAGCAGGCATGGTATAATCAAATATCATAAAGCCGCCCGTGTGCGCCGGCTCGCCGTACATAAAATTGTTTTTTGGTCCAACAGCTATAATTAGGCGATACGTTACGTTTTTGTTTGGCACACATTTCCCGATCCTCTAATTTTTATGTTTTTTGCCGCTTCTTTTGTAGTCGTTAATATGATTACACCGTTGGGATGATGGCTTCATACGTGTTTTAGGTTATAACTTAATTTGCTTGAGTTGTTTATTTGTTTTTTTATTGTTGGCTGACTTCCTGAGAGTCTGTCGTGAGTTTTTTTGTGGCCGGTCGTTAGGTGGAGGTGATTGAATGTGATGGTGGGCAAATTGTTGGTGTTGGAGTTGCCAGCGTCTGCCGATTCACGCGTAATTTTTCTCCAAATGTTGATACATTTTTATTTAATTGAATTTACCTTTACTCCTTATACTACTGTTAGGTTTAATCCTCATGCATATTAGGCAGAGATATTACTGTGTCCAGATGGCGCCGGACGTACGAATCTTGGCACGTAATTGAAACGAAGTCTGTTTAGTGTAACTGTGACGGGTGGTGGTGTTTGATACCGTGATAACATTCTTTAATATTTTGTAAATTAATTTCTAATGAGGTTACAGAGTTTGATTGCGTGTTAAAACTGAGAATGTTAATTATTTTCTACATGCTATACAATCTAGCGCTTTACGCTTAAAGCTTGTGTTTCCTTCAGCTATAGATAGAAATATAACTAATATATAGTATTTCTTGCAAGAAAATCAGATTTGTGGTTTAGTAGGCAATTATGTCTAATAACCATATAACCATAAATAACCATAGCATATGCACTATAAACATTATCTAAAGATGTTTTTATTTGCTCTGTTTTGATATAATTAATTAATATGAAAATAGAAAAGGATTTTATTAAGGATGGAATTAATTATACGATATTTTAAAATCGAAATAAGTTCTTTATCTTTATCCTCGATTGGGAAACGCCGGTACATAAATGTATCGGGTTATTTAGACTTAACTATTAAAATTCATCTATATGATGCATTTATATGATGGCTCTATACAAATAAATAAAATTGAAGTGTCAGTTTGTAAAGTCTAAATAACAACTTTTTACTAAATGTATATAAGTTACCTATAACAAAATCCCAAGTTTTAAAGTTTTTGTCTGTCTGTTTATTGCTAATCTCCAGAACGGCTATGCTGATTAAGACGGTACTTTCACTGGCAGATAACTAATGTTATAAGGCTTTTGTTACTTTTGTTTTGGAAAAATAATTAGTGGAGCACTAAGAAAGAAGAAATTAACTAAATTCTACGCAGACGAAGTCGCGAGTTACAGCTAGTACCAAACACTATACGGTACTATGTATAATTTCATTTTGTCTTATTTTCCTATTTCTTGCATGTAGAATTATGGTGGAATTTCCTTAAAATCGCTCATTATGAGTCTGGCGATTAAAATAAGGCCACTTAAAGCGTAAAATATACATATTTGGTAAAAATGTGAACGGAATTCCAAAAGTTTCTCATAAAATAAAGCGCTGCAGTGTAATAGTTTAGCGGCGGTGCTTGTAATGGCGCAGAGTAGGTTGGACAAGTAAATTGGCGCGAGTCGCGACGTGCAAATTGGCGCAACACCAAGTGCACGCAATTCGTTCGTGTTCGTGCGTGGAACACGGAGTGTCACTCCACTAACACGCCTTCTCTGAATTACTGTATAACACTTTCGTAACTTAAAAAAATAATTATAATTTGTATGTTTCTTACACAACCACACTTCATTAACTTAAAATATATAAACGTTCTGAAAAGTTGATAGTCATAACTTGAATGCGCACTCTCTCTCTGCCTTACATTTGTTTGTTTGAACGTGTATACATTTAATTTGACAGCATTCTTTAGAATTGACACTAATTTATTTATTCTTCTCTTTATAGCGACTTCATAAAGGAGGGTAGTTTTCCTCCGTATATGTGTAGCCTTTGTTCGCCGCAGACATATCTGGTTTTTAGGTTATATCTGAAGTTCCTGATAAAGTAGCGGAATCAAACGTATACTAATTTTTAAGTCTAATCAAGAGCTATCAAATAAAATAAACTTATATAAATTATTAATTTATTTCAATCATATACCGACAGACGAAAATTCAAAAAATATTGTTTTGGCTTATGTTACTAACAAAGAATGCCCATTTTTCTAAAATATCTGTAATGTACATACATTGGCTAGTTACAATTTTAATATCTAATATATAAAATTCTCGTGTCGCGGTGTTTGTTACCAAACTCCTCCGAAACGACTGGACCGATTTGTATGAAATTTTGTCTGCATATCGGGTAGGTCTGAAAATCGACTAACATCTATTTTTCCATACCCCTAAATGATAAGGGCGACTCACCCCTAAAATTTTATTTTTTGCACAACATTTTTTATTTTAATTTTATTATGATTCGGCATTAAAAAATACATACACCCCAATTTTTCACCCTTCTACTGCCAATGTAGAAATTATTTATATGGCAAAACAACATTTGCTGGGTCAGCTAGTTATGTATAGATAATAATTGTTTCGAGGAAACTAGGAACAAAGGTATTCTTACTGCACACACTACTCATCACCACAGAATGAATAGATATTTTATGGGGCAGTGTATATGCTTTTACAATAACATTTCTAAAACAATGAATAAATTTAAAAAAGCTATAAAATCTCTATATCTACCAAGGTTACACAATTTCGGATTGTTATTGTGAAGATAAAACAAACTTGGCTTGCACTTCTCATTTTTAAAATACTGTTTCAAACAAGCACACACTCCATTTTATTTTCTTTTATCATATATTATTTTTTAATAATGTATGTATGTTAAGTCTGCCAACCCGTACTGGGCCAGCGTGGTGGCCTATGCTCTATATCCCTCACCCTATGAGAGGAGACCCGTGCCCAATAGTGGGCTATGGGGGTTTGAAAAAAATAGTATGTATAATCTTGTTTGCAGCACTTACATTAGTTATAATGAATGGTATAAAAATGTAAACACACAATGTAACAAATTTGACGATTTAAAAAAGTGTCTTGCCGGGTTCTTCTCTTGAAAAGCCTAAAACTACGGAATCCGTCTGCTTGTGTCGAGTGCAATCGCGACGTTTGCTGCGGTTAGATTTGTCACAAGCGCTTGTGTTAGTTCTTAGTTAAAAGTGCTATATAAAGTAAAGCCTATGAAACAAAGATATTTTTGAATTAGATTTTTTTAAACAAAATGCTTTTGTAGATAAATTTCTAAAAGCGATAATCTATTATGAGACTCACCCAGCGTCGGACTGGTTATACAGGCGAGGTGGCGTTTCCCAGCCGGGCCCCAGCGTGCGCGG
Organism: Leucoma salicis; assembly: GCA_948253155.1. NCBI lineage: Eukaryota > Metazoa > Arthropoda > Insecta > Lepidoptera > Erebidae > Leucoma > Leucoma salicis. The sequence continues at coordinate 6,589,852 of OX411812.1, forward strand.
GCCCCCCACGGGCAAACTTTTACGGCTTTCCGCAGCCAAGCGGTAGGTAGGATAGGGGTCCGGCGCAGGATAGAATACAGGATAGGATCCAAATAAGGATGAGGAGAACAGCAGCTTTTACGATCGAGTTATTAACAGCTGAAACTATAGTTTAGGTCCCTAACTAAGCGTTGATAATTAATAATTTGTATATTTCATTATTTTCCTATCTATATATATTTAGGTATCCCATCGACCATTATCCAGTCTCGGGCCCTAACGGGAGCCACCTGGGCCCTTCCAGCCCAGTCCGACCCTGGCTCACCTACCTAGACCAAATCGGTCATGTATTGAAGGAAGGTGGAGTCAGGGGTCTCTGAAACCGGCGAGCGTGTATGAAGAGAATTATGAATGTTGAGGAAGCGAGAGATGTATGCAAGATAGAGCCTTTTAGCACTCTGTTCTCTCTGCTTACCCCGCAAGGGAGATAGCGTGATGATAAGTAAATAAGTAAGGAATAAGCTCTTTTGAAAATATACTCCTCATTAACAAACAAGAATGTACAAAAATACAGCTATACTACTGCAAATACAGCTATACTCTTTCCATTGATGAGAGTATCTCGCACAACCTTAGGGTACCTAATTACTCCTACCACTGAAGTAATGCAACATAGTACCAGTGGCCTGCCAACACAGGCGGAGAGACTGCACACGGCGGATTTCTTAAGTGGGTGAGGGCCTCACACTACCCTGTTCGTTGCCCCGAACGACGGGGTGTGCGGTTAGGTACATTTTTTCCCGCCTTAACAAAAAAAAAGGGTAGCTAAGTCTTCATAAAGCCATATTTTGAGTTTTTCTTTTCTTTTATGGAATAGGAATTCCTTTTATGTATCTAAATCAATTTTATTGGCGTATACCATACCGCCGCACTCTTGTTAAGTAATTATAACCGTCCAGTATAAGTTGAGCTGTGCGATTGAACAAAAAATATTCAAACGATTGACGTTATTGAAACATAGGGGCCAGTTTTGATGATTAATTATGACATTGGCGAAATTATATTTCAATATTAGTGTTGTTACAGTGAACTATTACAAGTTATGTTTTTTATTTATGTAGAACTTTTTGAACACCAACCATTTAGGACTTACTTGTGGCCTGCTGAATAATCAGAAAGTACCTGTATAGTAGCTGAGAGCGTTGGAGGACCCTTATTATACTTCCTCTCCATCAGGAGATGTCTTTCTTTGGAGCTGAGTACGCACGAATGTTGCCTCTGTAGTACTAGCGTCTATGGGCTACGGTAACCGCTTACCATCAGGTGGGCCGAATGTCTGAAATTGACATAGGCTCCCTATGTCCTTTTCTGTTCTCCAAAGTATATGTATGTAAAGCTACATGATGATTGATTCAGTCAGTTTTATCATCATGTCTTTTAGTATGTTGTTTATGATTTTCAGACATGATCGAATCATTTTTTATTGCAAGAATACATAATACACGTGTCTTGTTTAACTGGACAGGTACACTCCACTTTGTATGATAATTTTAAAATCGAATTCGGCGATGAAAAATTGATTTCGGTTGATACGATTTTGATTATACGGTTGGTAGCGGTTAGATACAATTATTTGGATACCGACCACGAATTGTTTCATATCTCTTATGTGTTGGTATTGGAATAATTAGGCCGTTTTGTTGCCTTTATTTTTAATATTGTAATATAACAAAGAGTATTCTTACTAATATTATAAATGCGATAGTGGGTTTATTTGTTTGAAATGCTTTCACCTTGTAAACACTGAACCAATCATCCTTTCTTTGGGTGGTGTTGATGATAATAATTTGTTTCACAATGCAGTGTTTGTCCCAACGTTAATATGGAAGCGAGAGTGGGATATGCAAAAATAGTATGAGAGTAAAATCAATGCGGTCGAAATGCGATCTCTGCGAAGAATCTGTGGAGTGAGGATGACTGACCGCATTCGTAACGACGACGTAAGAGAGCGAGTAGGTATGAAAGAGAGTATTGGTGTAAAGATGCGAAAAGGAATGCTCCGATGGTTCGGACATGTGGAAAGAATGCCGGACGAGCGACTGGTTAAAAATATATACAATGCGAAAGTGGAAGGATATAGGTACAGGGGGAGACCGAGATTCACCTACCTAGACCAAATCGGTCATTTATTGAAGGAAGGTGGAGTCAGAAATCTCCGAAACCAGCGAGCGTGTATGAAGAGAATTATGAATGTTGAGGAAGCGAGAGATGTATGCAAAAATAGAGCCTCTTGGCACTCTGTTATCTCTGCCTACCCCGCAAGGGAAATAGCGTAATGATAGATTAGTTAGTTAATAAGGTTTACAACTGATTAAAACTAATAGATAATATAACTTTATAAAGCTTTAAATAATAAACTGTAATTTTTCACTAAACTGTCTTTGTTAAAAATAATATTGAAAATATATAACGAAAAGGTAAATATTATTACTGAATCCTTACTAATATTCCATCCATCTATCCATCAGCCTATTAAAGTCCACTGCTGGACATAGGCCTCCCCAAGAAGGGGGGATAGTGCCGTAATCGCCACGCTTGGCAGGCGGGTTGGCGATCACAGTGGATGTTGTTAATACACGAAGGAGTGCTGCTGCCCACTACCCCGGTATTCCCTCAGTTGGCTCTTACGACTCCCATGGGTGGAAAGGGGTGGGACAATTCTAAAGCCGGCCCCACACAGTTAATTTTATTACTAATATATATTACTAATATTATAAAAGTGAAATTGAGTTCGTTTGTTACACTTTATTGGTAGCGCTTTCCAATCCCAGCACATGAATGTGCCAGCTCGATCGGGGACATCGCTCGACGAACCGACAACCGTTGGGGAAGAAAGGGTCTCTAGTGGCGACCACGTATCGGACAGCGCAGCGTAGGACGGCCCCCCACCAGGTGGACCGATCTGGTCAAAGCCACGCGGAGCCCTTGGATGCGGTCGGCACAGGACCGCTCGTTGTGGCGTTCTCTTGGGGAGGCCTATGTCCAGCAGTGGACGTTGAAAGGCTGATGGATAGATGGATGGATAATATTTCATATCCACCTACCTATCCCTTTCCTTAGAGATGGCGACCGTGGAGTGATGTCTCTGGTGTTGCTAGCGTCTATAGGCTACGGTAAACGCTTATTACCAGGTGGGCCGTATGCTTGATTGCCACACATGTACACTTTCGCCGTAACTACTGAACCAATCACCATGAAATATTGCTTACATATAGTCAGGAGAATAGAAAAGGAAATAGGCTACTCATTATCCTCGGAAATATTTATAGTCTTTATTAGTCCTTGCGGGCGAAGTCGCGACAGAATCTATTATTAAATAAATACTTTAGCAACTAATATGTACATTAAACACAAAGTGAAAAATGTGAAATCGAAAATAACAGTCAGGAGCAGGATTTGAACCTGCATCTTCTGGATACCGTCCAGATGCTTTACCAATTCAGCCATCCTGACAATTGCTCCTGACTGCTAATTTCGATAACACATCATACTTAACGTCTTTGGGCGATGCGCCATCTGTCGGACGTATTTTCATACATTATACCGACCAGGTAAACTTAATTTTACAATTAAGATTTTACCTAATAATGACGTATAGTGCTAAGCATGTCAAATGCTAAAAATATATATAAAAATATCTAAACTAATATGTATTCAAACAACTTTGGTCTGTTTACGATATAATCTAATATCGAACCAGTACTTTCCTGACTGTGGGATTGCTATTATCCATAACAACGCGATGCTGCGCACAATGTGATAAATTACAGAATATTTATTATTATTTATCATTTCACGGCCTTTCAGAGAAACGTGATAGTCATGGAGGAGATTTGATCTTTTAACTTCGAACATTGAACTTCTTAAATATGGGAAAACCGTTTATTATTTGTAAACGTTTCTTGTAGGTAATATTATAAGTAATAATGTCACATAGCCCCAGTGGTCCGCCAATACAGGTGGAGAAAAGGAAAATAGCTGGTTTATTTACTTGTGGAAAAATAGTGGAGTGGAATTATAATCTCCATAAGTGTCATAACGTCTGGTGATATTACAATTATCCATCCATCCATCCATCAGCCTTTCGAAGTCCACTGCTCGACATAGGCCTCCCCAAGAGAACGCCACAACATGTGTTTCGCTCATATAGGGGATAGTGCCGTAATCGTCACGCTTGGCAGGCGGGTTGGCGATCGCAGTGGATGTTGTTAATACTAGAGGGAGTGCTGCTGTCAACACCCCCGGTATTTCCTCAGTCGGCTCTTACGACTCCCATGGGTGGAGAGGGGTGGGACAATTCTAAAGCCGGCCCCACAAGGCAGTAGTGGTGGGCTAGTATTACAATAATATGCTGTAGGAAAGCGTGAAACTTGTTTATTCTATATACCTATTATTATAAAGCTGTAACAGAGCTGTGTCTGTACATTTAAGATATTTGAGAAAAAAATGTTTGTAGTAGGTATATAGGCGTGTATAAACACAAAACAACTGTTTTTAGATTTTTTGTGTTTGTTCGTTCGCGCATCACGCAAAAACTACTAAATTGATTTTGATGCAACTTTTTTTATTTGATAGCTCTTGACTTAAAAACTGGTATACATTATGTTATCCCGTTACTATATCGGCAACCTGAGATATAACCTAAAACTAGCTTTTTGCGGCGGAGCCGCGGGCAAAGGCTAGCATTGTATAAAAACCCTTATGCTTATTGCAGTGCAATTTGGTTTTCAGCGAAAATAACGATTACACAAATATAAGAAACAGCAACTTTATTTATACAAACTCTTTTCTGTGATACTCTTTTCTGTGATACTCTTTTCTGGAGTTTGTTTATACAAACTCTTTTCTGTGATACTCTTTTCTGGATTTTGTTTATACAAACTCTTTTCTGTGATACTCTTTTCTGGAGTTTGTTTATACACTCTTTTCTGTGATACTCTTTTCTGGATTTTGTTTATACAAACTCTTTTCTGTGATACTCTTTTCTGGAGTTTGTTTATATAAACTCTTTTCTGTGATACTCTTTTCTGGAGTTTGTTTATACAAACTCTATTCTGTGATACTCTTTTCTGGATTTTGTTTATACAAACTCTTTTCTGTGATACTCTTTTCTGGAGTTTGTTTATACAAACTCTTTTCTGTGATACTCTTTTCTGGAGTTTGTTTATACACTCTTTTCTGTGATACTCTTTTCTGGATTTTGTATATACAAACTCTTTTCTGTGATACTCTTTTCTGGATTTTGTTTATACAAACTCTTTTCTGTGATACTCTTTTCTGGAGTTTGTTTATACAAACTCTTTTCTGTGATACTCTTTTCTGGATTTTGTTTATACAAACTCTTTTCTGTGATACTCTTTTCTGGATTTTGTTTATACAAACTCTTTTCTGTGATACTCTTTTCTGGATTTTGTTTATACAAACTCTTTTCTGGTACTAGTCTTTAGGTATGTCTGTTCCAGTATTAACAAAAAGGGCTATAATTCTTTTACATCTTTGTTAAGTTCTATTATCAGTTAATACACCTTAAAACAGTATAATAAATTAATATAATTTCCTACAAACATAATTTCATTTCTGAAACGTTTTTATCGCTACCTTTTTAATTTCCTGTTCTAACTCAATTATGTTATGCCATTTTTTCATAAAAAAACAGTTTTTTAGTCACGAAATATAATTTTCTATTAGGAATATGAAACAATCGTTTTGATAAAGTGTTATATTATGCTACTACATATTTAACTTAAATAAGTTGTTAATTAGAATATTAATGTTATAAAGGATTTATAGATAATAATATGGTTTGGATAGGTGTCTAGATGTATATATAGCTTATACACGAATGATGAAATAATATTGTTTTTGATTGATAGTTATAGAGAAGTCTCAATAATATTACTCTGAAAAAGCTGTGTGTAAACGAAGTTTGAAGTATTAGTTAACACTGCGCTGAAACAACTGTACAGAAGTAGATTAAATTTTATACTTATAAACTAGGCAGGTTATAAATAGCTACCTAAGGTATTGATAAGCTGATCATCCATCCATCCATCAGCCTTTCGACGTCCACTGCTGGACATAGGCCTCCCCAAGAAAACGCCACAACGAGCGGTCCTGTGCAGACCGCATCCAACGGCTCCCCGGCGACTTTGATCAGATCGTCGGTCCATCTGGTGGGGGGCCGTCCTACGCTGCGCCGTCCAATACGTATTGTAAGACACAGCATACGGCCTTACTGAAAGAGCTCACCGAGGAGCTCCCTATCATCACAGCGGTAAGTGACCGTATATCAAAACAATTTATGTTTTATAAAAAATACAAGATCCAACTGTATGAAGACGGACACTGTGAGGGCCTAAGGCCCAGCGAGCTCCGTATCTTCACAGATGGATCAAGAACAGGTACAGGCACTGGAGCCGGAATCTTCTCAGGAGATCTCAATGTACATATAGCTACGCCACTAGGTAGGCATAACACGGTATTTCAGGCAGAATGTCTGGGTATCACCCTAGCAGCATCTGCAATTACATCCAGAGAGATAAAGGGTAAGAATCTCTGAATACTGTCAGACAGTATAGCAGTGCTCCAGGTGCTGAACAGCCATACGGTCACATCTGGACTCATACACGAATGCCACCAAAGACTAAATCAGGTAGGCAACTTCAATAACATAACCCTACAATGGATCAAGGGGCACAGTGGCTCCAGAGGTAATGATCCGACATGGCTGCTGTCGGACCGGAACCCATCATAGCTTTGCCCTTTGCCAAGCTTCGGACTCTGGTAAGGGAAAGAACTAGGGACCATCATCAACTCTATTGGTCGAGTCATGGTAAGTGTAGGTAGGCCAAGGAAGCACTGGCGCTGTTAGACAGCCGAATCACTAAACAGTTACTTCGGCTAACTAAGCAGCAACTGCGGATAGTCACGGCAGCTATCACTGGTCACGGATCCTTTAACAAACATTTATTTGTCTTAGGAATCACAGACAGCCTACTTTGCAGAGCGTGCCTGCAACAGGAGGAGACGGCGGTCCATGTGTTGCAGCACTGTGCGGAGGTCGCCACATACAGGACCAAATACTTCGGGAGCTCAAGTTCTCTCCGGGAGATCACCAGCAACACCAAGGAGCTGTTGGCGTCCTTCCGGGAGCTGGGGTGGATCGAGCGAAGGTTTCACAACCACCCACACGCAAAACACGCGCTCAGACGTGGAGTTGTGGAGAACAGCCCGCCGAACCAATACCAATACGTGGTTGCCACTCGAGAACCTTTCTTCCCCAACGGTTGTCGGTACGTCGAGCTATGTGGCCTGCCCATTGCCGCTTCAGCACGGCAATTCGGTGGGGTATGTCGGTCACTCTCGTAGCATAAAAGCTAGAAAAATCTATTATGTTTTTTCATACTATACCTACTGATACAAGTACTATTTTATATTTTCCCTTAAAAATCTCAACTGTAAGAAGATTCACACAAACTGATAAGTCCAGGTGAATCTTCCGCAATTTTTGAAAGTGTGATAGTATCTTGGATTAAAATGGTTCTGATGTCGCTAATATCAATATTCTATAATACATTTCAATATAAACATAGATGGACAGATCATCTGATATTTTAAGTTAAATAGCATTGCTATCACAATGAACTGATAGATGCTATGCTGGATTATAATAGTAGTCATGTTTCATATCTTCTTGTGATGAAGCTAAAGTCAACAAGTCTTTCTTTAGTGTAATATACGTGGAATGACTTAAGGCTGTGAAATAATAATATAGGTACATTATTTTTGAGATATGTATGCAAAAGTTTTTATTCTTTATGTCGTAATAGACAATGGTTATTTGCAATATGACTTTCTAAATTATTACCAAACCAACTACTAACCATTTGTATATATAGCGTATAATCTTAACTGTAGATCTGTGCCTTCAAATAGGACATAATAGGAATATTTACTGAACACCCATAATAGGTAATTAAATTTATATCAAAATACTAGCATCCATCCATCAGTCTTTCGCAGGAGCACTAAAAAGTTATGTGCCGGCTCCATCTAACGGCTTAACTATTGACCCAAGTGACAGTTTTCTGAAAATCAAGATATTGGCATAAAAGCTAGAAAAAACTGTTATAATTTTTCATACTATACTGATCCAAGTACTATTTTATATTTTACCTTAAAAATCTCAACTGTATGAAGATTCGCATAGACTGATAAGTCCAAGTGAGACTTCCGAAATTTTTAAAAGTGTGATAGTGTATGTTGGATCACAATGGTTCTGATGTCGCTAATATCAATATTCTATAATAAATTTCAATATAAACATAGATGGACAGACCATCTGATCTGTGTTCACCATTTAATTATCCTGTATTAAGAAAAATGAATTCAAATAAAACGCATGTAGTATACTCATAAATATTACAACCGTACACAAATGGTAGTATCACGCCTAAAAGCCGCATTAAAAATAACTTTTAGTTTCTCGTAATGTTCGGCTATGATCAGATAAGGGTGTTTCCACGATCATGCAATTATAAAGGAATTAGACCAAAACAGCGCTTTCAATGGACACAAATTGATATAATAAAAAGAAGTGTGGTTAGCGCGCATGACTTTAGGGTTGTCGCGCATGCTTAGAGGATTTAGGATAATATACGATTTTAGTATGAATTTTACCTGGCCGTGTGGGGCCGGCTTTAGAAATGTCCCACCCCTCTCTACCCACGGGAGTCATAAGAGCTGACTGAAGGAATTCCGGGGGAGTGGGCAGCAGCACTCCCTCGAGTATTAACAACATCCACTGCGATCGCCAACTCGCTTGTCAAGCGTGGGGATTACGGCATTATCCCCCATGCCGGGACCGCTCGCTGTGGCGTTCTCTTGGGGAGGCCTATTTCCAGCAGTGGATGTTGAAAGGCTGATGGATGGATGGATGGATGATGAATTTTAAACAATAAAGTTTTTTCGTAATCCATTTCTGTCCCGTTTTTGGGTATGGGGCTCTTATTACCTGACAGTGAAAGGAATTCACCACGCTGCACCAGCAGTGAGGTTTAGCAAACTTTGGTCCGTATGGTGACGGACTAAGAATACAAGTGTCACCACCCCATTCTTTCCCACGGGTATCGTATGAGGTGACTAAGGGAAGTAAGCAATTATCATCATTGCATGACTGGTGGTAGGGCTGGACACCAAGTGGGAGTACTCACTTGGTATCAGACCCGATCGGGTTGGTACCACCATCTCCCATGTGACCGGCCATGTTGCGTTTTGGGTGTAGCAGGAGATAGCCGTTTATTCTTTCATTTCATATAGGTGAAATGAAATGGTGAGCAGTGGTTTGACAATACTCTCGGTATAGTTGAGTCCATGAGCGGCGGTTACCATTTACCATCAGATGGGCCCTGGCTCGTCTGCCACTACATGCAATAAAAAAAAAAACTATACCAACCGTCCGGATAATCTCTTACGCAATCGTTTCCTGACGATGTTTTCTTTTACCGAGCAGTGATAAATAATTAAATGCGAAAATTCAGACCTTGCATGGTCTCGATCTTCCTACCCTATCTGACCCAACAAACCTAGGATTGAAGTCAAAACTCCGCCCTTGCTTTTGCCCCGGGTCTTAGCAAGCAATCACTGCAAGAATTTTAATAATAGTTAAGTAGATAAGCCTGTTAATTTTACGTTTCAATTATAACAGTAGGTATTTATACTAGTGGTCGTCCAGTGGTCAACATTCAACCATACACCGACCGTACGTACAATTGAATTAATTTCTTTCTAATGCGTGTTATACAAAAATATTATTTATAATGTGTATTATATAAAAATATGTGTTATGTTTCTGCACTCCTTCTCCATTTAAACTTTAACTGTGCCAAATCACACACCTCCCGGTGCGCGTAATGTGCTAAAAAAGGGATCCAAATTTTTTCTTCACGAAAAATCTAAAGTTTGTTTGTGCTAAAATTTAAAAAGTTTTATTTAATTCTTTCATCCAAGATAACCACCGTAAGGCTGGTAATAAAGATGAGCCAGGAAGACAAATATTGGTTAACAAATCATGATCACCAATTATTCGTTTAATTGTACTTTAAATTCAAAACTAAAAAGGAATACCAGCATATATAGATACGAGTAACCCACAACCCTATCGGCCGAGGTGTCGCCCAATAATTAAGTGATTACTTCAGAAACGCGTGTCGCTCCGACGCGCGATTTGTATCTCAGTTTGGGTAGTCATTAACGCAGTCTGGAATTGCCCTTATTTGGGCCCTGGGTTCGTAATTATTGTAATACTACTTTCAAATAAGCGTTAGCGGTAGCATAATCTTAGGTTAGCATAGACTTAGATGGGTGAGGCGATTGGTTTAGTTTATAACACTTTCTCCATGCTAAATAGAGATATTAAGTCCTATATAATTTTGTTACCTATATGACAAAATATAATACGACACCGCTACAATAGCGGTGTCGTATTATAATATGACAAATAAATGGTTGCTACTCCGGCAAGAATGTCACCGACTGGATTATGGATGTGCCTCTTATAGTAGATTTGAAACTACAGTAGGCATTCTTACTTTTGTGTTCCTTACGATGTTTGAGAGCACCACAGGCCTAAACCCCTCCTCATCGCGTCTGTACTATTATTTCTCCCTTCGCCTGAGTAGAGCGATACCTCTGGTCTTGCTAGTGCTAAGGTATTCCCTTATGCTTGATTTATCAATCAGGCAAGGTGTCCTTCCATTATTAGTGTAATAAGCTTATGAAAACATAATTCATCTTACTAGATTTCAAAATAGGCTAAAATATAGAATAAAAAATACAAGAAATCGCGACGCGTTTTACGTAAATTTATTAAATAGGTATGTTATGCAAGATGTGAAAACAAAGTTCGTACGAGTATTATACCACGATTATTATTTTCTATCAAGTAAACATAACCTTAGATATGCCCATTCCATAAATTGACTAAAGTATGCATAACATAGTGAGATTGAAATTTTCTTAAACTCAAAAAAGCTTAGTAATTTATCCTCATAATAAAACGCATTAGTAGGTCATTACTTAATATCCACTGAAGTAATCAATGGTATGCTAATACAGGCAGTGAGATGGCACACTGTGGGTTAATTTAGTGGTTGAGGGCCCCACACTACCCTGTTTGTTACCCCGAACGACTGGGTGTACTCTTAAGTACATTTTTCCAACCTTAACAAAAAAGTTCGTTACTTAATTAAAAATATCCTTGATACCATCTTGGAATAAAATTTCAGGAGGTACCCACTGCCCTTATATATCCTTAATTAGTATAATTCATTTATATAATAGACATTATTCAAATCATGTCATTTACAGTGGGACAGTACATTTAAAAAACTACATAATACCAAAGATATGTATAATTTTCTAACTACTCTATGCGTAACAGTATTAATTGCTTACTCTATAAAAGATTAATGTGAAATGATAAAGGCTAAATGAAAAGTTCGTCGGTGCTGAATTGAAACATTTGTGTACGAATGACTTCATTTGCATACACTATAATTAGTGCATGGTTAATACCAGCCGAACAACTGTGATAACCATTAGTTTTGTTAATGGATAGGCAAGAAGCAGTAGAGTTATTTGGTTTGGTATTCCAATGTCCTAACTATTATAAAGCTATAATAGAGCTGTCTGTACATTCAAGATATTTGAGAAAAAAATAATGTATTAGACTATATAGGTGTGTCATTTCTGTCTCGTTTTGTCTGTTTATTCGTTCGCGTATCACGCAAAAACTATTCATCGGATTAGGATGCAACTTTTTATTATATATTATTTAATTTGATAGCTCTTGATTAGTCTTAAAAATTGGTATATATTTTATACCGCTATTATGTCAGGAACCTGAGATAACTTTTGACTGCGGCGGAGTCGCGGACAAAGGCTAGTATTAGTATAAAGTTGTAGTAATATGAACATGTCCATTTTGTCATTAATATCAGGGTTGGTAAACAGTTTGTCGATTAATCATACATAAGTTTGATTAATTGTCCTAATAATTTCAGGTCTTTTGTGCCGGTTTAATGAAGCTTTGTTTTCAAGAACTGATAACATCGTCAATTTAGATCTATATTTTTTAGTATTTGACATGCTCCGCCACTTTTTAAAGTACAAAGTATTTGTAAATAAGGAAAAAGAGATTTTTTATTTCCTGCTCGTACAAAAATCTCTTTTTGCTTATTTACAAATAATTTGTACTTTAAAAAAAATCGTCAATTTAGGAAAAAAAAACTGCGTTAACTGTACCAAGACCCTAAATTTGTATATTAACAGGTCTGTAATATTATACATGTATATTATGTATTCTGAATGTACTAAGAAAGGGCTTTCATCATAAGTGGAATATAAAATCTTCTTATCTATGTGTTTACTTACTATATGAGGATGACTTCCTTATAGTCACCTGGTACTAATTGATGCTTTGTGTTCTCGATATGTACAACTTAAACTTCTGATGTTCTCTTGCCCTTGCTACGTAGCATTACATATAAGTAATAAAGCTTTTTTGTTTATTTTACGCTCCGTGGCTTTATTGGGCTAGACATTCGGTGTTATTAAAAATAATAGATGAGTATGTTTCCTAGTGTATAATTTGTGTAGGCATTAATGTAAATGGACATCTACGGGGCAATAACAAGGCGATTTAATTCACATAAATCGTTTGGATGAGTTTCTGGCTTGTATTAGATATGCAGATTATATGTACCTATCTGATGAATGGCTCGTTGGCTGTCTTATTAAGATATCGGCGCCGCTGTTTATTTAAATTATAAAAAAAGTACTGAAATAAAATGTTATATTGTCCCTGTGGTGATGGACTAAGAACACAAGTGTCACCACCCCATTCTTTCCCACGGGCGTCATGCGAGGCGGCTAAGGGAAGTAAGCAATTATCACCTATTAATTGCATTACTGGTGGTCGCCAATAAAGGCGGAGAGATGGCACACGACGGGTTTTTGTAGTGGGTGAGGGCCCCACACTACCCTGTTCATTGTCCCGAACGATGGGGTGTGCGGTTAGGAACATTTTTTCCCGCCTTAAGAAAAAAAAAGTTGCTGGGTACCAAGTGGTAGTACTCTCTTGCTATCGGGCCCGAACAGGTTGGTACCACCTTTTTCCGGCCAAGAAGCACATCAGTGTGTTTTGGTTGTAGCAGAAGATGCTGCTTATTATTATTATTTTTATTGCATTTAGTGGCAGACGAGCCACGGCCTACTATAAAAAATTATATATCACATATCGTATTAATAATGTACTGTTTTTACTAGCTGTGTTAATATTAAGAAAAACTTTAAATTATCACTGAAAGTAAAAACATATACCTATATAGCATGCTTTTGAAACTTTGATACCCACACTCTTTATTATCTAACACTCTAACTAGAACCTCTTTAAGGGCCGGTTGTTTCAGCCATACTTGACGCACACGTAAACGTTAAAAATGGAGTTAACCATCGTCAAACCAAAAAAAGCATTGTTTCACGAAATGAGGTCCTTAACGTACGTTAAATAATAACGATTACAGTAACAGATGTCCCGCCCACTGGTTAACTTCACTTTCGGTGCGTCTAGCCATAGATATAGTATATACTGTCAGCATATAGGTACTATATGCATGGGTCTAACAAACAGTAGGTACCTACAACATTATGGAGACTCTTTTGTATTCGTATTTATTCTACGAGAGTTGTTCATTTGGCGATAATACAAAAAATAAAAAAGTCTTTAAAACACCTGTTATCAACCTAAATTTTTGGGATGAGCAGGAATTCATATGTTGGAATTCATTCATTGCAAGGTATCGTGAGACTATCGTGTACCTAATAAAGGAAGTAGCTCTATTGTTGACACGTCGTATCGAAGACGATATAAAATTTGTTACAGAAAAGTAGAATTTCTCATAAGAATACTTTGATTTAAAATTTATTTGTCTACAATATTTCAGAACCTTGGCAGTAAAACCTAGCCTACTAATAGATCAGGTACTTGCTATTCTACAATGTTATAGTTCAGGATCGCTTATGACATGTGTTGCGCATGTGTCAGGTTTGCAGAAATCAACAGTGTGTCATATTATTCATCGAGTGACTCGGGTTATCGATAAATAACGTCCTCATTACATAAACATTCCATCTAATGAAGAAGAAAAATTGGCTGTTGCAACTGACTTCTATAATATAGCTAGATTTCAAATCAAACTTTAACAGAAGTGAAGTCCTCGGTTGGTCTCCACCGGCATTGAATTCTGCATGAATAGCTTATTTTTCTTTATATTACCTAATAATATTGTAACAATTCACAACTAATAATAAAAGAATAATTCAAAGTTTTGTCATTCGCGTCATAAATAATAAAATAAATAAGTAATATGTATCCATCAGCCTTTCGAAGTCCACTGCTGGACATAGGCCTCCCCAAGAGAACGTCACAACATGTGTTTCGCTCATCAAGTCTTAAGCCGGCCCCACACGGCAAGTAATATGTATATATAGTATATACTTATATACATTACATATTACTTCCATGACAAAAACAAAAAAAACCATAGACTATAACATCCTATGTCTATGATAAAAAAAGATAAACTGACGTATACGGGCAAATGTTGGCATACTAGAAAATTCTCCCATCTATTTTTATTACGAAAATACGTTCCAATGTGCTGGCATCCCTAATAACTTTGACGACTGGTTTTTTAGGCAATGAAACAATGCTTTGTATTTAATGTACGTTAAATATCGTTCGTAATCGTTATTTTTTGACGTACGTATGTTACGATAATCAATCGTTTGAAACAATCGGCCCTAAAACTTTGCTTAGAATAAATTTATTTCGGGATGTTTTACATAAGTACGAGTAAGTATACCTCTTACATACATAGACTTACGCCTGTTTCCAAGAAGAGTAGGTGGAGCTATGGAATACCCCTTGTTATACGAGCAAAATAGCCTTCCATTGCCCATTTTTGGGAGTCGCACCACGTCACCATCATTCCGATAATTGTTATTGTAAATATCCATTGCACTTTCTAGTTGTAGAGCCTTGCTTATCCCAACACGAATGGGCCGGCTCGATCGGGGAAGTACCACCCTCTCACAAAAGATCAGCGTGTAACAATTGTAGTTACGCCTTCCGTTGCGTTTCGTATGGTGAGTGAGAGCGTCGGAGGCCCAAACCCCTTTATAGTGAAGGGCCTAGGTTGCCAGACCTTAATTATTCGGCTGAGTAAATTTTTTATTGAGACACTGAGCTAATAACCGAGCTTACAAGCAAGTTTCATTTAATAACTAAATTCAAACCGTAGAAGAAGCAGATTGATTAGGATTGATAATCGTTGATAAAATAAATTATAGGTGGTCATCTAGCAATATATATTTTTACGTTATGAGTGAAACATTACAGTTCCTGCCACCTCAGAATGAAAAACGAATCGTTAGACGAACTTTCGTTTCGTTTTATTGGGATTGTTCGCCTGAATCACGCGTCGAAATCCCGACTAATCAGGAATCACGCGTCGGACTGTTGATCAATCACAATGACTCGAAACGAAAGTTAGTCTAACGTTTCGTTTTTCATTCTAAGGGGGCTGTTTTGTTTCTGTAGAATCTATCTTGAGGTATTTTATACAACTCCAGCTATAGCGAGCGTAGTACCTTTTTTTTTGTTAAGATGGGAATAAATGTACTTAACCGCACACCCCGTCGTTCAGGGCAACGAACCGTCTTTCCGCCTGTACTGGCAGACCACTGGAACTACGTGACATTACTTCAGTGAGCAAGTATAGTAGGTACCTAATAGTAAAATAAGTTATCACTTAAAATATTCCACGGGCACAGTTGAGAAAGTATACTATTATTTAAACTCCTTTTTACTGATATATTTATGTCACAGATCAATTCATAAAATTGCCTGATCGATGGAGCTTATTTGAGGTTTAATTATATTATAATTGCTTGAACACCGAATTAGTACCACTACAACTGTGTCGGAATATACCCGGTACGGTATATTCATTACCTGGTCATAATATGGAGAAAAGGGTTGCCAAAGTAGAGATCCATAAAAATCTGCGGTGTCTGTAACCACAAGCTGGAATATTATGCAATACTTGTATACTATTCGAGAAGTTAATTTGCTTCAATTACTTACCTCATTATAAACAGAGTTTGTATATTCATATTAATCAACTCTTGAGTCCAATTATAGAGGTATATTTTTGGTTCTTGCTATTTATGACATAACCATTGTTTTTAAGCATATTTAAAGTAGCTTAATTAAAGAGTGGCATCTCAAAAAGGCTTCATTTTTATTTTGAAAAAGCTGTTTAATTGCAATTCGGTGCTAACTTCACATTTTGATCTTTATTTTTAGCACTTGACATGCTCAGCTACTTTTAGAGTACAAATTATTATTTGTGAATGAGGAGAAAGAGAACATTAGTGGTGGTCGTTAAGACAAATGTGATGGGGAAATTGGGTATGACCACCAGGTAGTACGATAGCTCAGTGTATTAGAGCACTTCCCCGGGCAGGAAGGGACACAGGTTCGTTTCCCGCTCGTACTAATGTTCTTTTTTTCCTCCATCCATCCATCAGCCTTTCAACGTCCACTGCTGGACATAGGCCTCCCCAAGAGAACGCCAGGACGAGCGGTCCCGTCATGGGGGATAATGCCGTAATCGCCACGCTTGGCAGGCGGGTTGGCGATCGCAGTGGTTGTTGTTAATACTCGAGGGAGTGCTGCTGCCCACTCCCCCGATATTCCCTCAGTCGGCTCTTAAGACTCCCGTGGGTAGAGAGGGGTGGGACAATTCTAAAGCCGGCCCCACATGGTTCTCTTTTTCCTCGTTCACAAATAATAATTTGTACTCTAACTTCTCATTGTCAATAATTTTCAATGATACCATATTAGTTTATAATAGCTCATTTACTCTACATAATTATTTACAAAAACAGCATTCTGGTCAGCGTCAAAGATACTTACTAATGGTTGTTTTTGTCAGTTCAATCCAATTAAAGATTCTTGACCAAACAAGCCCTTTTGAAAAGGCACTCTGTAATTATGAGCTCGTATTTTTAAGTAGGCAAGTGCCACATGATTAATTGAGCTCCTTAGTTCCCGCCAGACCAGCATTTTATAAACAATAATGCCAGCAGTCGATAATAATAATTATTTTGCGAAAATTAAATGATCAGTATCGGACACATACTTTAAAGCCTTAACTATAGCATATTGTGTGTGCTAATTAAAAAATAAAAACATAAGGCCTAGCAGACTACTTATTTTACATCTAAATTGACAAAAAAAAAATACATATAACATGTCATAAAGGCATATTTTTTATTAATGAAATGTGGGCCTAGCCAAGTTGCATTCTATGATCGCTAACGCTATAGAAAACAATTAAAATGTAATGGGAATTTGACATCTTTAACAATAGTTATAATTGGAGCATAGCGCATTGACTACATATGTATAATCTAAAAAATCTAGGTAATTAAGCACAAAGTACAAAATGTGAAATCGAAAATAACAGTCACGAGCAGGATTTGAACCTACATCTCCTGGATACCGTCCAGATGGTTTGCCATTTCAGCCATCGTGACAGCTGCTCTTGACTGCTAATTTAAGATAAATACCATATATATATATAGATAACACATTCAGACTTAACGTCCTGGGTGACGCTTGCGCCATCTGTCAGAAGTATTTACATACATCATACCGACCAGGTAAACTTAATTATACAATTAAAATTTTTACCTAATAATGACGCAGCCCTATAAATATTTAGAAATTTTTATATGTGTTTAATGTATATGGCTAAGCATGTCAAATGCTAAAAGTATATATAAAAATGTCTAAAGAATCTAGGTAAGGTTTAATCGACACTCAGATTAAGAAATATAATTCTTAAAAAGTTCAAAATGTCAAAAAGGCGGCAATTATTACATTCATTTCGTGGTTGTTACACGTTGTGTCGCATTTCAAAGATCCCGGCTCACATTTGGCAAATAATTTGCGTTTAAAATTATTAACGCGGCTCCGCATTCGTCATGGCCGGCAGGAGGGCCCACATATTCCAATCAATGTTTTTTTGTTTCTTTTGAGCAGCTTAAGTGACTTGCCGAGACTTATAGGAATTGCATTTCACGGTATTATGTTTTCAGTAGAATAAATTAATGCTTGTCTTTCTATTAAGATAAAATTTAATTAGATGAACACAAACTGTGAATAATAGATGTATTGTGATTTGCATTAATCACAAATCATCAAGTGTTGTCCAGATTTATTACGTATATACATGAATCTATACTTATAAAAATGAGAGTATTCATTATAATGATATTTATTTAGATATTTTTAGCATTTGACATGCTTAGCACTATGCATTAAACACAAAGTGAAAAATGTGTAATCGAAAATAACAGTCACGAGCAGATATTTATATATATTTGTAGCATTTGACATGCTTAGCACTATCCATTAAACACAAAGTGAAAAATGTGAAATCGAAAATAACAGTCAGGAGCAGGATTTGAACCTGCATCTTCTGGATACCGTCCAGATGCTTTACCAATTCAGCCATCCTGACAATTGCTCCTGACTGCTAATTTCGATAACACATCATACTTAACGTCTTTGGGTGACGCCTGCGCCATCTGTCGGACGTATTTTCATACATTATACCGACCAGGTAAACTTAATTTTACAATTAAGATTTTTACCTAATAATGACGCAAACCCTATAAATATTTATATATATTTGTAGCATTTGACATGCTTAGCACTATCCATTAAACACAAAGTGAAAAATGTGAAATCGAAAATAACAGTCAGGAGCAGGATTTGAACCTGCATCTTCTGGATACCGTCCAGATGCTTTACCAATTCAGCCATCCTGACAATTGCTCCTGACTGCTAATTTCGATAACACATCATACTTAACGTCTTTGGGTGACGCCTGCGCCATCTGTCGGACGTATTTTCATACATTATACCGACCAGGTAAACTTAATTTTACAATTAAGATTTTTACCTAATAATGACGCAAACCCTATAAATATTTATATATATTTGTAGCATTTGACATGCTTAGCACTATCCATTAAACACAAAGTGAAAAATGTGAAATCGAAAATAACAGTCAGGAGCAGGATTTGAACCTGCATCTTCTGGATACCGTCCAGATGCTTTACCAATTCAGCCATCCTGACAATTGCTCCTGACTGCTAATTTCGATAACACATCATACTTAACGTCTTTGGGTGACGCCTGCGCCATCTGTCGGACGTATTTTCATACATTATACCGACCAGGTAAACTTAATTTTACAATTAAGATTTTTACCTAATAATGACGCAAACCCTATAAATATTTATATATATTTGTAGCATTTGACATGCTTAGCACTATCCATTAAACACAAAGTGAAAAATGTGAAATCGAAAATAACAGTCAGGAGCAGGATTTGAACCTGCATCTTCTGGATACCGTCCAGATGCTTTACCAATTCAGCCATCCTGACAATTGCTCCTGACTGCTAATTTCGATAACACATCATACTTAACGTCTTTGGGTGACGCCTGCGCCATCTGTCGGACGTATTTTCATACATTATACCGACCAGGTAAACTTAATTTTACAATTAAGATTTTTACCTAATAATGACGCAAACCCTATAAATATTTATATATATTTGTAGCATTTGACATGCTTAGCACTATCCATTAAACACAAAGTGAAAAATGTGAAATCGAAAATAACAGTCAGGAGCAGGATTTGAACCTGCATCTTCTGGATACCGTCCAGATGCTTTACCAATTCAGCCATCCTGACAATTGCTCCTGACTGCTAATTTCGATAACACATCATACTTAACGTCTTTGGGTGACGCCTGCGCCATCTGTCGGACGTATTTTCATACATTATACCGACCAGGTAAACTTAATTTTACAATTAAGATTTTTACCTAATAATGACGCAAACCCTATAAATATTTATATATATTTGTAGCATTTGACATGCTTAGCACTATCCATTAAACACAAAGTGAAAAATGTGAAATCGAAAATAACAGTCAGGAGCAGGATTTGAACCTGCATCTTCTGGATACCGTCCAGATGCTTTACCAATTCAGCCATCCTGACAATTGCTCCTGACTGCTAATTTCGATAACACATCATACTTAACGTCTTTGGGTGACGCCTGCGCCATCTGTCGGACGTATTTTCATACATTATACCGACCAGGTAAACTTAATTTTACAATTAAGATTTTTACCTAATAATGACGCAAACCCTATAAATATTTATATATATTTGTAGCATTTGACATGCTTAGCACTATCCATTAAACACAAAGTGAAAAATGTGAAATCGAAAATAACAGTCAGGAGCAGGATTTGAACCTGCATCTTCTGGATACCGTCCAGATGCTTTACCAATTCAGCCATCCTGACAATTGCTCCTGACTGCTAATTTCGATAACACATCATACTTAACGTCTTTGGGTGACGCCTGCGCCATCTGTCGGACGTATTTTCATACATTATACCGACCAGGTAAACTTAATTTTACAATTAAGATTTTTACCTAATAATGACGCAAACCCTATAAATATTTATATATATTTGTAGCATTTGACATGCTTAGCACTATCCATTAAACACAAAGTGAAAAATGTGAAATCGAAAATAACAGTCAGGAGCAGGATTTGAACCTGCATCTTCTGGATACCGTCCAGATGCTTTACCAATTCAGCCATCCTGACAATTGCTCCTGACTGCTAATTTCGATAACACATCATACTTAACGTCTTTGGGCGACGATTAGAACCTGCATCTCCTGGATACCGTCCAGATGATTTGCCAATTCAGCCATCGTGACAATTGCTCTTGACTGCTAATTTCGATAACACATTTATACTTAACGTCTTTGGGTGACGCCACTTTGTCGCCACACGGAGCGTCGCACCTTCGCGGCCGCAGGCATATCTAATCCTTACTAATATTGTAAATGCGAAAGTGAGTTTTTTTGGTACGCTATCACACTGTAACTACTGAACTAATCATCATGAAATTGAATACTAGGTATCCCATCATTAAGTTCAATAACTAATAGTCTGTAGTCTAGAAAGGGTCATTGGATACTTTTCATCTCGGAACAATACGAGTAGATGGTTCCCATGGGATAGATATTTTTATAAAGACAATTAATGCGCCTCAAAGTGATGTAAGGTGTTATAATTCAGAAGTCCACGCGGTCGGATACTTGGGCTTAATCTCGTTACTTATAATTCAAATGTACAATATGTAGTAGATATGTAATGGACAAGTCATGTGGCATCTGCCTATTCTATATATTTTATTTATTTATTTTTTATTGCATATAGTGGCAGACGAGCCAGGGCCCATCTTATGGTAAATGGTAACCGTCGCTCATGGACTCAACTATACCGAGAATTTTGTTAAGCCACTGCTCACCATTTCATTTCACCGATATGAAATGAAAGAATAAACGGCTATCTCCTACTACAGCCAAAACACAACGATGTGTTTCTTGGCTGGTCACACGGGAGATGGTGGTACCAACCCGCTCGGGCCCGATACCAAGTGATTACTCCCACTTGGTACCCAGCCATACCACCAGTCATGCAATGGATGATAATTGCTTACCTCCCTTAGTCACCTCATACGACACCCGTGGGAAGGAATGGGGTGGTGACACTTGTATTATTAGTCGATCACCACACGGGATAACTATATCTATCGAAAGCTTAGGTATCTATGTATATATTATACGAAAATCGGTTAAATAGTTGCAGATTTTACACCTTAAAATTGAAACTATGTGGGTATTCTCAGGAAATACTGTCACTCTCGCGTACAAGCACACACACACTCATAACATGTAAACACACACACGCACATACATTTTTCCGTTTTGAAGTGAAAAATTCTTTAGGCGCGTTGAGCACTTTTTGGGTGAACAAAAATCATGGAACTCGCGCCATCGTCACCGAACGCTCCAATAGAAGTGAAAACTAAGTAACTTGTGAATTTTGCTATTACCAAACAAAACATTATTTTAATTATTTTTGATATTACCAAAAAACCATTATTCAAAAATAATAATCTAATAGATCAACGATACAATCACAAGTTACTTAGTTTTCACCTCTATCGGCAGTCCCAAAGACTGCCCCACATGTTTTTTTTTGGATGTCCATGAGTCAAAGAGGTTCTAGTTGAAAATCAACGTCAGACACAGGCTGTCCGACATCTGCTGAACTGAGACCTTTTTGGTGCGGCCTTATAAGGTTATTTTATTGTATTTTTGATTTGTTAATCTGTATTATTGTGCTGTTACCAAATGAACTACTACCAAATAAATTTTACTGATGGTATGGCTGGGTACCAAGTGAGAGTACTTACTTGCTGTCGGGCCCGAACATGTCGGTACCACCGTCTCCTGTGTGACCGGTCATGAAGCACGTCAGTGTGCTTTGGCTTTAGCAGAAGATAGCCATTTATTCTTTTATTTCATATTTAAGAAATGAAATGGTGCGCAGTGGCTTGACAATACTCTCGGTATAGTTGAGCCCATGAGCGACGGTTACCACTTACGATCAGGTGGGCCGTGGCTTGTCTGCCACTATTAGCAATTAAAAAAATAAATAAACATTTTATTTCTTTCTTTCAAATTTTTTGTGTATTAACATTAAGGGAAGTCAAGTTGTTAGGTTAGTTCAGTAGAGCGGTCGCTTTATGCTTCAAATAGACACTAAAGATCTTGTTAATGTCACATAAAATACTTTGTTCAATAAAATCACGGGTCTAATGGTTATGAGGTATTCATTTGTAATTCTTATTGTTGTTTCCTTTATTTGGATACAGCTTAAACGGCAGATTACAACCGCGACAATTCACCTCTTGGATAATGGCGAGTTTTGTTTTTATGCTAATTGTTTTGTGACAATGTTGAGAGGATTGTTAGGCAAATTAAAATTTTAGATTATGCCAGCGATACCACGTTTTAATATTGGAGAGATCTTAAAGAATATCCTAACTATTACAAAGCTGTACATTTAAGATATTTGAGAAAAAAATACTGTACCTGTATTAGAGTATTTAGGTATGCCTGAACACAAAACATTTTTTTAGAAGTTTTATCTTTTTATATGTTTGTTTGTTTGCATATAACGTAAAAACTAGGGAACTGATTTTGATGCAATTTTGCAACGTTTGATAACTCTTGATTAGAATTAAAACTGTTGTACGTTTTGTCCCGCTAGTATATCGGGAACTTACGATATAGGTAAACTAAAAACTAGCATTTTATAGGTAGTATTATAAACAACTTTAAGATTTTATTATTTCATCCATTATTGTGCTACGGTTAGTTCTCATCTCAGATTGTAGGTGGGATTGAATTCGATATAGCATTGGATTTATCATTATGTAGACCTTATAATGTTACTGGCGGATCAGGTAGACTTATCGTGCTCACTACTATCGACGAGTTCAGTTAACTATTTCACGATATTCAATATCTATACAAATAAAAAAGAAATTATTGTGAAAGAGGGCTTTACTGCGAGAATTCGAACCTGCGTCCCTTCCAATACAGAGAAGTGCATTACCTTTTTCTTTTTTTTTATACTACGAGGGTAGTAAACCAGTGTACTGCCTACCTGATTGTGCGCGGTTACTGTAGCCTATAGGCAGGGTAGGTAACACCAGAGGCATTACTTGCACGTCATCAACTCCAAGGTAACAAGCTGGAGAGTAACGACAACAAGGAGAGGATGAGTGTAGACCTCCGGCGCTCTCAGTTACCATACGAAATACAACAGTGGGATTACCTACCTACCGTTGTTACCCACTGATTTTCTCTAGGGAGATACTTTTC
The DNA here is from genome assembly GCA_948253155.1 of Leucoma salicis. Lineage (NCBI taxonomy): Eukaryota > Metazoa > Arthropoda > Insecta > Lepidoptera > Erebidae > Leucoma > Leucoma salicis. Next base: position 6,613,861 of record OX411812.1, read on the forward strand.
CCGTCAATCCGGCTCATACATACTGAGACAAACAAGGCTTTACATTACTAACCTCGCACGTTTACATTTTGTTCCGTGTTCTTTCAATTCAGGAAATTTAGAAAAACATAGCATTACGCCTGTATTCTCCGAAGGGGTAGGCAGAGGTGCATACACACCCACATTTCGCCAGCTATGTTTAAGTCCCACTTAATAATAGGGAGCGAGCCTATTGCCGTTTACCGGACACATTTCTAAACTCCGGGCTGCTACTGACAATTTTTCTTTTTACGAAAAAGCTCAATAACAATGCCCGACCCGGGGATCGAATGGGATCACCAGAATTATAATTCAGGAAAATAAATAACTTCACATTGTTTAATCGGTGTTATATTTTGATTCAATAAATTACTCATTTAACATATCTTTTTACATCTTAATTACTGTGTCATAGACAATTTACAAATATTCCGTCCGTTCGTTCACTCATCTATATAAATATAAATTAAAGTTTAATTACAATATTTTGTACCTAACATATTGTTTTTTTTTTTGACTACAGAAATGTACAGATAGTAACTATTTTACAGTCGATATTTATAAGCAATTTAATACATCATCTATGTATAATGCCATCAAACATTTGATTTAGAGAGTAGAGTATGAAACCTATAAGCCCTCAGGCAGTGTATTAATTAGGGGTCTGTTATGTTGCTTAGCCAAAACAATGTGTCAAGCAAACCGATTGATTTTCTTAGCTCAACTTATCTTCTCTACCATAGTTAAGCTAAGGGCCAAGTAGAACGGATGTTTTAAACTTTGAGGTATGGTTAAAGATTGATTATAAATATCGAGTGTCAGCCTACTGTTTATATAAATCAATATAAAGGAACAGACACGGTATTATCCAGGCGGCATGAAACATAAAATATACGATATAACTGTTATATGGCAAGGTGATATTTTTTTTAATTTAGTGATGTTAAGTGACTCTAGAAAGTATAATATATATATATATAAATATGTGTATATAGGTAGGTACTATCTTATCATTTTAGCCCATAGTGATCTTTGATATATTTGTAACGTAATATTTTATGACGACAGATAAATGTAATTGAGAATTTCTGGTTCATATAACTGAAAGTATATCTCTGTAAATATTACGTCACAAAAGTAGGCCACCCCTTCTACATGGTTTATTGCGATTAAATAAAATTACCTCGCATTGGCTAAGGCCTCGGGAGGAAATATCATAATTTGGGACAAATCCCACCATGTCAAATTTCATCACAATAAACGAACACCTGGCCAGTTGGTTCGATATATTACAGGATGTAAACAATATATGCGTAAAACATTCTTTTACGCATATATTGTTTACATCTTGTAATAATTAAATTTTTTGATTGTCGAAAAAATATCGATCATGATTTTATCAGTTATGGTAGAATTATTGGTGTCAGTATGTCACTGACGCTAATGTAATAATACGGTGCCAAATGTTAATTACTCTAAATTAATAATGAAAAATAAACCAAACTGTTAGATAGAGAAAAAAAAAATAGATATTGTTTGTACCTTTACTCAATTTATCACCATGTAATTTTATTATATAAGTGTTTTGATTACGTTATCCTAATGATAAATTTTGTGTTCTTGGCCAATTTGTTACTTTACAAAAGAAAAAATAAATAATTCTTGTTTGATAGCTTTTGTTGCGAACTCATTGCTTACTCCATTTTTCATAGCAGTTTTATTAACGTGATTATAACATTGACACTGGCTGACAGTACGCACACAACAGTGGCAGTTCTATTTGAAAAAGAAAATCAAGGGCAATAAACATCCATGTCTATAATGGTCTATAATTTTAATATAATAATATAAAACAGTGAACATTGTAGATATTTTTCTTTACTTTTGTGTTTACATATCTGAAATTTATGAACGGATTTTAATTTAGTTTAATCATGTAGCAAGAGCTTTGCTTCAAGCAAAATGTAAGCTTATGCTATTTAAATTGGATATCGGGGAAAAAGTTATCCTTATTTAACCTTCGAAGGGTGTATCGGTTTATTCTTGCAATACTGATGGATTTTGATTTTTTAATTATAAGTTTCGGGCAGATGTGCCACAAGTGTGGCATAACAAAAGAAAGGTATTTCACGTACGAATGCTCTAAGACAATAGATGCGTGACCAATCGACTTGTACGTTGTTATTTACACATTAAAACACTGCGGAGCAAGTAAAAATGGCAATAAAGCAGGGCGGCCATATTGTTTCACTAATTGGCTCGCTTATCGGTCGTTACGCATTATACATTCATTAATTATTGTTATTTTACGACAAGATATTGTATTTCTTTCACCAATAGTAATTGTATTTGAGACGCCATTTTATTTAGTAAATGGATTTTTAAATTAGCTTTTATTGTTCTATTGTTCTATTTGCTTACTATTTTATGGTGTCGAGTTTTATTAAATATACAAAACGATAAAAATTATCACGAAAATACAATGTAAAATTATGCAAAATATCACCGTTGATTTATCATTAGCTATAATAGTATGAAATAATAGCGTATTTGATGATAAGGTAGAAATTTATGAGCCTGTCATAATTTTTATGAAGAATCCCTAAAAAACTGCAGTCTTATGTATATTATTTAATTATAATAAAGTGCTTTTGTCGAGAAATTATATAGGAATGGCGTATTAAGTTAATAGCTCCCGCTTTGGCTAATGGATCTGATAATTGTGTTTTTTACTTGTAGGCTAATACTATTACTTAATTAAGAGTAATTTGAACAACCATCTCTGTTGTTTGTTTATGTGCAACTCACTTTTTAGGCTATTTTTAAAGTCTTAATCTTCGGTCTTTAACAAAAGGTAAATCAACAAATAAAATTTAAAATTTATAAAAAAAATAAAATACCGCATCATCAACAATGATAATAAAAGTTATTGCCCCAAATAGAAAATATGTTAACACTAAAGAAAATAAATATAGATAATAACTATATACACTAAGTACTATATAATACAAACTTCTAAGACTAAATTATTCACACAAGATATGTCGTTATATGGTACTTATTAAGTCTTAATTGAAGCCGATTATAATTAATGATAATTACTGTTTAGCGATATAGCAAAGAAACATCTCTGAAATATCTCTACCATGTCTTGGACAGTGAAACATTTGAAGAAGTACAGATAATACACCAAAACAGTCCACTTAGCATATTAGTACAAAAATCCGACACGGTTGAAGTAACGACTAAATTCACTTCACGATAATTGAGAGCCTCTATAGTCTTACATTAAAGTCACTTTCACGTGTTAAGCAGGGACTCTATACTGAACGGATTGTGTTTTCTTGTGCCCCCGTTTTTAGATAGGTCCTGCTCCGTTGCTGTTCTAGCACCACTCAGGTCTAAGGAAACCGCTCGTCCTGAGTCGAAGTCGAATTTGTCGAATGTACTCGTGGCGGCGAACTGCTTGAAGAATGACGGTTGTGGGTCAGGTATTGGACTGAAATTTCTCCCTGAATGGGCATCTGATGTTGAACTATCGGAATTGTTCATGCCGTCTGCTCCAGAAGGTGCTCGAAGCCGACCTGTGAGTGAAAAATCTTCAGGGCCTGAGTCGTTGCACGAGTCACCTCCTACAACGTCGATCATGCATTCTTCTCCTTCCACATCACCATCAGAATCGGAATACAATCCAGTATTTTTGTGCTGAGCAAGGTACTCAGCCTTTAGTGCTTCGAGATCAACAGCTATGCCCTTGGCTCGCAGTTTCCTTGCTTGCCTGTCAAGTGCTTTTGCCAGCTTCTTTCTTCTTCTCGCCCTGTCGATAAAATCGATAGGGCCCAATTAGTATAGAATCTTATAGTAATTTGAATAAGGGTAATACATTTTTTTAAAAGTATGTTTTGTTATGGTGGAAATCAAACGGTTACCATTAGATAATAAATTAGGTGAAATGATGCAGCATAGTGTTGTCTATGCTGTATCATTAAACCAAATAAGATATTAGTTTGCAGCAACTTGCCTTGACTATTAAAAAAATAAAGAGGGAAGAGGTTTTAGTTAATAGTGACATTAATGATATTTTTTACAACTCATGTTGTAATCTTTACTGTGTGTTTTCCATCCATCCATCCATCAGCCTTTTAACGTCCACTGCTGGACATAGGCCTCCCCAAGAATGGGGGATAGTGCCGTAATCGCCACGCAGGTTGGCGATCGCAGTGGATGTTGCTAATACTCGAAGGAGTGCTGCTGCCCTCTCTTACGACTCCCATGGGTGGAGAGGGGTGGGACAATTCTAAAGCCAGCCCCACACGGCAACCCCAACGGCTTTACTGTGTGTTTTAATAAACTGATAAAATAAGTAATAATATATAAACTAGGCATAACTTTTATATTTATTATCCTTTTACTTTTTATTTTAATGTGTTGTTGATTTTACAAAATATCACAAAACTGATTTGTTGCAAAATTTTCCTGGTATTCATATTTAAGACTTACATAGAAACAAAGAAAGCCACGTTTACATATATGTCTGTTTTCTGAATTTGATGGTTAAGGCGTAGTTCATCACAGTCTCTGCCATGAGCTAGCGTTTTAACAGTTACTTAATAAACTGAAAGTTTGTAAAGTGCATAATAACATAGCATCACGCCTGTATTCCCCCGAAAGGGTAGACAGAGGTGTATTACACACCCACGATTCACCAGCTATGTTTGAGTCCCACGTAATTAGGGGGCGAGCCTATTGCCGTCTACCGGGCACATTCCAAACTCCGGGCTACTACGCAGAATTTTTATTTTTAGAAAAATGCTCAATAGTACTGCCCGACCCGGGGATCGAACCCTAGACTTCATGATCAGCAGTCGCTCACACTACCGCTGCACCAACGAGGTAGCATAATAAAGTAGGTATATCTATATATATACATACCTACTATATATACCTGTAAAAATATCAGAACTTTAACTATAGATGTACATATTAGGTCCTAGACACCTAAGTACAGTTACAATAGGGGATACTTATTCTGACCTATAGACTTATCACTACCAAAATATAAGTGGGAGCTTGTTTCTTTCTTTAAAAAAGACAACACCCTGCGCTAGGGAATTATCCTTGTGTTCCAGGGAACTTTAAAAAGATACAGTTTCACGAACTCAAAGTACATTTAGACTCAGAACACCCATTTGTGAGTCACACAAAGAGTTGTTCTGTGTGGAAATCGAACCCACTACACTCGGATAGGAGGCCGGTATATAAACCACTCCGCCATCTGTGCACTCAAACGTTCAATATGTACTTGAAGCGTCACCTTGTTGGGCAAATTCGTGTTTATTTATTTTATGCTTTTAAAGCTGCACTGAAGCACATGGTTCTCTCCACAGATGATGATAATGATTATCTCTAGATCGTGATTTCTGCCGTGACGGCCAGTGGCAACAGACACTAGCCATGTACGCAGAAAATGTTATAGTGTATGAGTGTGTGCACAGCCATCTCTTCCCTCACTATAATAGTCGGATGGACGGCATTCTGACTCGACCGGAGCTCTATCAGGCTCACGTCCAACGACTTCACTTGATTTTCAAAGGCACAAGAGTCAAATATCGCCAACTTCTCCAGGCTGCTATTGAAAATTTTTTGACAGAAAAACCCAATAAGTTTTTTTTGGCCTTACCCGGGAATCGAACCCGAGACCTTATGATCTGCAGTCACATATATTACTGCTACATGATGTTTAGTTTTCATAGATAAAAAAGGTGTTATGCTCGTATCTCACCTCTCCCTGGCTCTCAGTTCATGGGGAGGTATCGGCTCTCCTGAGCAGGACTGCGGGTGTGCATTGTGTGCTGGTCGGCCTGGACCTTTCTTTGTGTGCTCCTTCTTACGCCACTTAGCTCGACGATTTTGGAACCAGACCTGTTTGAAAAGAAACGTTTCGTTATTAGGTATATAAAAAGACAAGGTATTTTTTAAACACAAAGTGGAAAATGTGAAATCGAAAATAACAGTCACGATCAGGATTTGAACCTGCATCTGCTGGATACCGTCCAGATGCTTTGCCAATTCAGCCTTCGTGACAATTGCTCATGACTGCTAATTTCGATACCCCATTCATACTTAACATCTTGGGCGACGCCTGCGCCATCTGTCGGAAGTATTTTCATACATTATACCGACCAGATAAACTTAATTTTACAATTAAGATTTTTACCTAATAAATGACGCAACCCTACTCGTATAAATATTTAGATACTAGCCTTTGAGTTTTTCGGTTATATCTCAGGTTCCCGATACAGCAGCGGGATAAAATGTATACCAGTTTTTAAGTCTAATCAAGACATTTCAAATAAAAAAAGTTGCATCAAAATCCGTCCAGAAGTTATTGCGTGATGCGCGAACAAAAAACAGACAAACAGATAAACAGGTAAACAGACAAACAGACAAAAATTCTAAAAAAAATTGTTTTGAGTTTTAGACTCGTCTATAGAGCCTATTACAGCCATTTTTTCTCAAATATCTTCAATGTGCAGACATAGCTATGTTACAGTTTTATAATAGTATAGATAGATATATTTTAGCATTTGACATGTTTAGCTAGGTATATACATTAAACACAAAGTGGAAAATGTGAAATCGAAAAAAAAGTTGGACTGATTGGAAAATATTGTGAATCTTTTAGTGCCAGGAAAGTGAGTGGTGGAAACTGCGCGAAAACGTAAGAGTACTTGATCGATTTCCAGTCAAGTTATCTTATCAGGTTTATGAGAGCGAGTTAATTGATTTTAATAATAAAGAGCATCTGTCATGCTCACCAGCCGGACCGTCGCAGCAAAGGCATACCACTCCAGTTTTTGTTCTAAATTAAGTTCCCATAGTAGCGAAATAAAACGTATACTCGTTTTTATGTCTAATCATGAAACAACAATGTTCATCAAAATCCGTTCAGTAATTTTGTGTAAGGTGTGAAAAATTATAAGAAAATGTTCTTGGTTCAGAGACGCATATTTAGATAGTCAAAAGTGTACAAAAACACTGTTACAGATTTATAATGGTTTAATCTCGTATTCCGAAAGGAATCATCATATTGTGTATTTTTAAATGCAACATTTTGCAAGAATATTAATGTAAAAATATATTATACGAGTACTTTTAATGTTGTATAGCTAAGAATATCTAATACAGATTTTTTATTTTTGTATGTACCTACAAGTAACGGTGTGTCGTGTGGGGCCGGCTTTAGAATTGTCCCACCCCTATCCACCCATGGGAGTCGTAAGAGCCGACTGAGGGAATACCGGGGGAGTGGGCAGCAGCACTCCCTCGAGTATTAATAACATCCACTGCGATCGCCAACCCGCCTGCCAAGCGTGGCGATTACGACACTATCCCCCATATGAGCGAACCACACGTTCTCTCGGGGAGGCCTATGTCCAGCAGTGGACTTCGAAAGGCTGATGGATGGATGGATGGACAAGTAACGGTACATAACAATTTTATTCCTATAAAGTTGTAATGTAATCAAAGCCATTTCAGTCAATCACGATATTCTTCAGCAGCACGTTTATTATTGAAATGTAACTTTAATAAACTAATATGATGTGTACTTTCACTTTTTTAGTAATTTAATTTATTTTGTGCATCTATAGAACTTTATAATGGTAACATACGTTTGCTTTTACGTCTTTTTATATCATAGGTTTACTCTATAATATATCGTGACCTTTTTAGGTAGTGTGTTACAAAAATTAGTGATAAATTTTTTCACGGGAATAAAATCGTATAATGCCTTGCTTGCGTATTATACAAGGCAAGCGGTTGTATAATAACAGTCGATTACAACGTTATAATTGGTTTTAAAATTGTCATCATCCCAGAAGAATAAAAATAAAATTTATAATAACTTTGTGTATTACCCGAAAAAAAGTAATAAAAAAAAAACAGGTGTGTTATAACCACGGAGTACGGAAAAAGAGCGGAGGTGTTTCAAGGCAAAATCTCTTTAGAACGAAGTGTCGCTAAATGCGGGTGTTCGGGGGACGAGGTACAACCCCTAGATCAAAATCCATCTAGCGGTAAAATGTATTTTCCAGCGTAATAGAGCAAATTTTTCATTTATTTAGTCTGTCTTTTCACCACTACGGCGTTACAAGCACAACAGTTTGTGACAACATTTTGTTTTTTTTTGTATTTGTTTAAGTTTCTGTACTCCATGATTATAACACATAGGAGCCGAAAATGAAAAAAACATTAAACCATGGTAAATAGCACTTTACAATTTTGATAGGGCCCCTAACAAAATCGTAAAATGCTATTTGTTAAGCGAAATATTTTAGTGAAATATGCCTACTCAAACTTCAATATATTTTTCACTTCAGTAGCTCAAACATGTAGGTTTTGCTGCCTAAAATCAGAGAGCAAAATGAGATTTTGCGGATTTTGCTCACTAAGTGAGACAAAGTAACTTAATAATTATTTTTTTTGAGATAGCCGCGAATATCCTATTCAGCCTTGAGTTAATCATATAATTCGAAACATTCATACTCTATCTCTTTCCCGCCATTAGAAAGAGAGAGAGAGACAAAGACCAACCCTTCCGAAGTTCCGATTTTGAATTCGACCTCAAAGACGAACTCGTTCGGAATTTCGTACTAACTAAAGAAATTTTGCAAAAAAGATAATTATGTCTTTTAATGTAATTTATTGAATTTTTAACTTATTGTTGTATTTAAACGAAAATAAGTATTTAGGTACTGCAAATAAAACTGATATTTAACCTGTAAATATTTAATTCTAGTTTCAAAAAATGTTACGAACTATAACGATGCCAAATAAATCACTCACTTTGTGTCACTCACACATGTCACATGTCACTTTTAATTTGTAGTAATTTTACTTTTAACTTTTAAAATGTTCCATTTTAATGAATTGGTACCTCTACCTACAATGTTAATTATTTTGATTCACAATAAATAGTTATTTCAATCTATTCCTGTTTATTATTTTATCTCCTAAAGTGTTCTCGCTGTTGAAGTGAAAAGTAACACACATAGTGTTACACGAGAACAAAGTTTTTTGTATCTCGTGCCTTTGAATCCCTCGCCACGCTCAGGATTCAAAATCAGCACTCGCAGCAAAAAAGTACTTTGCTCTCTTGTTGCACAAATAACTATTATTACACATATTACTGTAAGAGAACGTTGCTATTTACGGCGACAACATTGTAAACTTTATCACAAGCCGTGGAGACAAAATGAAATTAACATATAGTTACCTATACACTATAAGGCGCATTTACAGGATCAAAATTAAATGCTAAACAACATCAATAAAATATTTCAAAGAGCTATCTCGCCGCACATAGGTATGTAAAGTGTTTGGCTCGGCAAGAATTGAGACATTAAATTTCAATGGGCTGGATGCATTTGCAATCATTTACATGATAATGTGATGGGGGCGTGCGTACGCATTTGACGCGCCTGCACATCGGCGCCATCTTCTGTATAGGAACATATAGCTTATGCCATACACAGATATACGTACCTAATAGGGTACGTAGATTAGTTAAAAGATAAGACTAATAAAGATGGTCGTATACTATTGTATAAAACAATCTTCTCTCTATTATCTTTTGGTCATTGTTTTCAACTCATCCATTTCAGGCTTGCATGTTTCGACACGGTGTTTTCCTTCATCAAGAGTGATAAGTTGTAAACAAATACACATATATTCTCGAAAAATCTCGAAACTTTTTGTTTTTCCTTATTCACAAATAATTTGTACTTTAAAAAAAGTGGCGGAGCATGTCAAAAGCTAAAAAATGTCGATCAAAAATGTTTAAAAAAAATCGCGTTGTCAAATAGTATGAATTTTAATTGCAAAATTAAACTATATTGGTTTAATGCATGTAAATGCTTCCGATAGATGGCGTTGGTCGTAAAGACAAATGTGATAAGGAGATTGGGATGATCGAAAGATCTGTAGTATAGCTCAGTGGCTTAGAGCACTTCCCCGGATTGGAAAAGACGCGGGCTCGATTCCCGCTAGTACAAAAAATCTCTTTTTCCTTATTCACAAATAACTTGTACTTTAGATCTCGAAAAGTCAGAGGTGTGTGCCTTGACCTTGGACTGGGAATCGAACTTGATACAATTGTCATTGCAGTTCTTGGTTTTACTACAAGGGTCTCACTACTACGCATATATTAATTATATTATATAAAAACAAAATCGGGAGCCATAATACCCTAATATGGGGGGTTTTGGGGCTATATGAGATGTTATGGATATAACATTTCGGATCTGGATACGGATGTAGGAATAACATTGTACTGGTTTCGTATACGGTTACGGATATGAAATTATTTCGGATTATCCGCTAGTTTCGGATAATGTCGGTTACGGATATTAGATTTTTAATTTTTTTAGAACTATAAAAGTAGAATACAAAATGTCTTAAACGTTAAATTGTAACGTGATCCCACAATCATTAACTAGTTATGACTAAGCAATGAAAATATTTAACAATGCAGAAGACGCACGCGGCTTGTGTGTCGGCTCAGTCGGGCAGAAACAAAAACCTATCATAATATCTATCATTTAGACTCCGCCCCTATCCGAAATTAATCGAAAATGTTATATCGGTTTTGGTTACAAATATTTTTTTATTTCGGATATCCGGTAGTTTCGGTTACGGAGCTCCATAACATCCCTAGCCTAATACAGCCTTTTATCGCTACACATACACATTGCGTATTAGTCACACTGCTGTTTACTGTAAATAACCTAAAATACATACTACGTTTAGGGTGGGTGTGGTGATTATGTCTTAAATCAAGCTGATTGTTTAAACAGATTGAATCCGACCGCTGCTCGATAAAACGGGTTTATTTTCAAGAAACTGTTAAAAAATTCCGCAGATTCTTTAATATCTGTTCTTTATGGACTTTAAAATGTATCGAAATAGAAGATATTTTAGTATCGCTTTCAAAACATATGGGATTGAATAAAAAGAAAATAAAATATAAAGGTTGGTTTGTAGGTCCGAGGTCAGGTTTACGAGCGGCCCATCACGGTTTATTGCAGAACACGTGTAATACGAGGTTATTCTGCCAACCCTATACCGGATTCATTTGGATTAATTTAATAAAATGAAACAGCCTTCAATTCCACGTAATTGAGTAGGTAAACATAACGAGAGATATTCATGATAAAATTTATCAACGGTTTTATTGAACGTTATTGTATGTGATACGTGAAATGCAACATATAGGTAGGTACTATGTTGCACCATTGCTACTATAATATGTTACACATTACTTATGAATGTAGTACATATGTACATAATTATGTGCCTAACTTGCATATTATAGTTATTTTGTTATTTATATACCTATATATTTTAAGTACCTGGGTGGTGCAGCGGTAGTGTATACAACTGCTGATCATGAAGTCTCAGGTTCGATCCCCGGGTCGGGCAGTGTTATTGAGCTTTTTCGTAAAAATAAAAAACCTCCAAGGCGGCTGTACACACTCGTCGAGACACAACGAGACAGGCCAAGGGCGAGTGTGTACATGGTAGCCTCGTCTAGTCTCGCGGCTCTCGCTATGTCTCGGAAGTGTGTCGGTTTTTTGTGCACGATTCAAAGGGTCTCGGTGTGTCTCGCGATGAATACGAGAGCGTGCCTGTACACACTCGTTTGCTTAGTTGCCCGCCAACTGCGTTCGCGTAAAGACGTGCTTTCTGCGTGCGACTACGATGTGGTCTAACGCTATTTAGAAGCCTACCAAAGGCAAGCTAGTGCTTGCCTTCGGTAGGCTTCTAAATAGTGTTATGGAACGTTCGTGTAATAATGTCGTTATGGAATCCTAAGAATGTTAGGCACAAGGATAAGCAACTATTACACGACGCTTGGTTGCTGATAAGCAACGAATTTGATATCCCCGTGGAAGAGTTAAAAAAAAATATTATGTTTCCGTTGAATAGTTAAAAAGTTCTTTTTCGCCATGGTTTAATATATTTATGGTAAATGCTTAAAAAATTACAATAACTAATAAAAAAATAAACGCCGCAATTGTTTTTTCCACGTCCATCGCGACGGGCATCCGAAGTTCAATTGATACAACGAATGTGTATATGGTGTGCTCTCGTGTCAAGCCTCTACGAGACGAGAGTGGACGAGAGGTTCCCGAGACAAATAGACGAGTGTGTACAGTCGGAGTTTCTGACTCCGACTGCAGCCCGGAGTTTGGGAATGTGTCCGGTAGACGACAATAGAAGCACTTCCCCGGATTGGAAAGACGGGGGTTCGATTTCCGCTCCTACTAGAAATCTCTTTTTCCTTATTCACAAATAATTTTTTACTTTTAAAAGTAGCGGAGCATGTCTATTGCTAAAAAATTAAGATCTAAAATATTTATATTTGAGTTCAAGAACAATAACGATAATAAAAATTCCGTGACCAATAAATGCTTCAAAGAGGTTGTTGAACGTCATTGTCGTGAAATAACAACGGCGGTAGTATCTGCCATTGTGTTTTGCATGGTGAGTGAGAGCGCCAGAGGCCCCTCTTCATCCTTTCCTTATAATCCTTATTATCCTTTCTCTCCAGCTCTTATTCCTTTACTTGGAGGTGAGTTCTACCTCTGGTGTTGCTAGCGTCTATAGGCCTGCTTATCTTATTTAGATGGGCCACATGGAATATTTTGCTAGATATTTATATTGTTTATGACGGCCCTCGTGCCGTAGTAGGTAGTATAACCGACTTCCGTGCACGAGGTCGTTCGATTCCCACTCAGGACAAATATTTGTGTGATGAACACAGATATTTGTACTGCGTCTGGGTGTTTTCTATCTATTATATGTTTAAAAAAAAAGTAATATAATTACTTATTATGTATAATATCCGTAATCTGGTACTCATAGCACAAGCATTAAGCTTAGTTTGGGACCAGAGGACGTTGTGTGAAATTTGTATTAATATACTACACTCAGAATAGGAGATTGGTATACAAATTAATGCGTCATGAAATAATAAAAATATTACTTACTTACTTACTTATCATCACGCCATTTCCCTTGCGGGGTAGGCAGAGAGAACAGAGTGCCAAGAGGCTCTATTCTTGCATACATCTCTCGCTTCCTCAACATTCATAACTCTCTTCATATTAACAGTATTGATATAAAAATACTAGGTACTTACACCTACCTACATAATAATCAATCCGTAGCTATATTTTAATTAAAGCAATGTTTTTACAATCTAATCGAGTCGCATTGATTACATTCCGTAATAGGTATTGGTGGGTAGAGCCCTCGGCTAATGAGGGCCATGTATCCTCCCCCGCTGAGGGTAGGTGGGGTGGCTATTAAGGGGAGGAGATTTGTTTTTATTTGGGGTTTACGTACGATTGATATAAAATCGCGTTTTTACAGTTAGGTGGAATAGATATTCGTTAGTATATAGATATATGTATACTGCGACTGCGTATAGTGCCGTCTAGTCTAGGTTCGATACCCATACTTTTTTCATAACACGCAATAGTTTCTGTACAACTTAACTTTAATAATTGATGATCTAGAACCAAGTCACAATGATAGCTAAGGCCCTGGGGCGCCAATAGCCTTTGTCAACGGCCCCGCCTCACTCAAAAGCTAGTTTTTAAGTTATATTAGTTTTTAAGTCTAATCAAGAGCTATCTAACAAAAAAGTTTCATCAAATCCGTTCAGTGACTTTCGCGTGAAGCCTGAACAAACAAACAGGCAGAGATTATTTGTATGTATCACAGCACCGCTTCAAACGCATCAGTAGGAGTCTAGCACAGAAATCGTATAAATAGGTACCAATTATTTATTGCTTTTAGTTCCTGAGTGGTTTTCGGAAGCGGTTTTCTTTTTTTTTAAGTAGTTTTACTACATACCATAAAGTGTCTTAAAAGACTAAAATTTGGGGCGGAAATTGAGAGTTACAAGTGGATTCTACGACAGCTTAAAGCATTCTCGCTGATAGGGAAGGATGCGATCTCGAATATAGCTTATAGAAAAATCTCACCTTTTCAACTTTCATAAAAAAGTAGTTTATATATTTTTTACCATAACGTGTAAGGTTTTGTAAGAATTTCCCTAATCAAGAGTGTCTTATTCTAAATTGCTAAAGTAATAATGTATATGAAAATAATTAGATTAACAAAGTCAGCGACTAATTACTAAACGATGTTGATATCTAACAGAAACTTCCCCTACTGAAAGTGTAAATAAGATGTTCGGGCCAATACATTGACTAGTCACCCTCGGGGGTGAGCACGGATCGTTCATCGGAAACTTTAAGGGAGTTGAGGAAGTAATCGCTGTGAATGTCTTTCTTTATTTCTGTGAAGTGATGTGTTGACAAGTTTATAAGTGGGTGTATTTTTTTTTTTTTTACTACAATGATGGCGTAAATATGCGATACTGATGGTAAATGGTTTTGTAAAGCCTCCGTAAAGAGATAGGAGGTGCATAGAAAATTAGGGAATAATGAGGAAATTTTGTGTTTTAAAATGTATATCGTTGTGTCACGTAGGGCTTGTACCCTGATTGAAAAGAATTCTCAGAGGATCACACAAATAATTATTCTTTGTGGGAATCGAACTCAACATTAAACAACAATTATACACTAACAATAAACGAACTTAAAAGTTCGTATTTACAACCTCTAGCGCCATCTTTTGGTGGACTATCAAAATGTGGATAGATATACCACATAGTACATATCTATCAATATTTTATCTGTGGCGTAGTTTAAACGAATCTGAATCAAATCTGAATTTATTTACTTTTTTAACTGTTACTATCCTGATGGCTGCCGAATTCCCCCCAAAGTAAAATTTTGGTGTATCACGCTTAACCAGTGCAGGTTGGCAAGCACACAAGTTGTTACCATTGAAGTGATGTAACATATTTAGTTCCAATGGCCCGCCAATATAAGCGGAGAGACGAAAAATGGCGGGTTTATTTAGTGGGTGAGGGCCCCACACTACCCTGTTCGATGCCCCGAGCGACGGGATGTGCGGATAGGTAGGTACATGTTACCCGCCTTAACAAAAAAAAAAAGAAAAAGCCTCGGAAGTTGTTATTTTGTCATATATGGTGGATTTACTTATTTACTTATCATCACGCCATCTCCCTTGCGGGGTAGGCCCAGAGAACAGCCAATTGGCTCTATTCTTGCATACATTTCTCGCTATCTCAATATTCATAATTCTCTTTATATACGTTCGCCGGTTGCGGAGACTCCTGACTCCACCTTCCTTCAATAAATGACCGATTTGGTCTAGATAGGTGAGTCTCGTTCTCCAGGCTAATAAGCGTTACGGAGTCCCGATGGGTAATAAATATACTGAGAAAAAATATATGGCCAATGAGATAGTCTTCATGAAACATGGCTGGGGTATAAGAGCAAAACTCTTTTCATTAAAAATGTCAAATTGATTTTCTAAACAAAAAGGATGACCTGAATGAAAGTATATAATATTCCTACTTTTTACAAGCTAATATCGCAAAAAGGGTTACTCAAAAAATGATTATTCTGGAACCTAACGATTTTATTACACTACACAAATAACTATACTTATATACAAGAAAATATTTGTACTTAAGCCAATATTTCATATGGAAGTGCATCGATAAACAAAGAAAATAGTTTCTAGAATAGACAATGAAAAACCTCGACACTGTATTTCAGTTTGTGCTGTCTCATTTCACAAATTGATATTGAAGCGTTAGTGTAACAGAGATAGGTATAAATTTCGCAAGTCCGCACTGGTTTGCCAGTTAAGTGAGATCTAATAGGGCTGTCGTTTAGAAGTTTTTTATCTTTCGAATATATACATAATAATAATTTTTAATAATTTGGAATTAATATTTAGATATTTTTATACATATTTTTAGCATTTGACATGCTTAGCAACATACATTAAACACAAAGTGAAAAATGTGAAATCGAAAATAACAGTCACGAGCAGGATTTGAACCTGCATCTCCTGAACCGTCCAGATGCTTTGCCAATTCTTTCTATCTATACTATTACAAAGCTTTAACAGAGCATCTCTATATATTTTAGATATTTAAGAAACATGAACATTATATTATTAATTCGGTTATTTAGGTATCTGAACACAAAGCAATTTTATTTAGAATTTTTGTTTGTTTATTTGTTCGAGTTTCACGCAAAAACTACTGAACGGATTTTGATTAACCAAATGTTTTGATTGATAGCTCTTGATTAGCCTTAAAAACTACGTGTATATTTTATCGAGCTACTGTATCGAAACCCTAAGATATAACTTAAGAACTAGCTTTTGTCTGCGGTGATGCAAAGGCTAGTTTAATAAATTATAAAGCTAAGAACATAAAACTGGCTTACACATTAGGTAGGTTTAGTATCGACACTGAGCTGAGTGAGCTAATCTTGTTTATATTATTATTCATGAACAAATAAATTACAGGGAGCAACCCTGTAGAAGTCTCGTGTCTATCTTTTACCGCTAAGCCTACGGCGGTAAAGTCGGCTCGTGGTTTGATAGCGAGAGAGATGCCTACAGGAAAAACCATGGGAGCGACAAAGACACTACACTCCTTAAATTTTATATTCTATCCGCATTTTGTCGCCTAAGCGTTCCATTTAGTGTTCCATATTTAAACATCGCGCCATTCTTTTTTCCATCCGAGCAGAGAATGTAAGAAGATTTTCTATTTTTTTTACTTTTAGGGTGTACCTAGCTCGCTCCGGGTGTGTGTGGAATATTGATGTGTGCATGCAACCACCGACGCCCTGTTAAGGAATGAAATTGGCATATAAATGTGAATTTTATGCTATGAATTTTAAAATGAAGTCAATACTTCCGCCCTTATGGCGCAGAGCGAGTATTCTTCCAAGTCTACGCCAAGCAGGGAAGAAATTAGATTAAAATGCACCTATTTTGATAAAGAATGGGTTTTTAACTTATCTGACGAAAATGGTATGTAAATAAGATTACTGAGACATCTTTTAGGATTTGTGGTGACGTATGAACTGAGAATTAAGGAGAGATTATCATCAACTGTGCAATTACTCAAATATTTCGGACACAACACGAAACCAAAACTCCATGGAAAGACTTGACTCGTGGTGGAAGGCAAGCGCTCACGAGGTCGATCGCCTACAGGTTGGACAGACGTGGTAAAAGCCACAACGCAAACCACTATCGTCCAATGTTCCCGTGACGTTTAAGATCGTTAGCAGTAGAGGCGTATTGCGAGGGCTGCAATACAACAAACAGACATCATCAGGAAACCACGACCCTTCTGTTCAGAACAAACGACTGATGAAGAGGTGATGTATGATTTATTGAATAGTTGAATAATGAATTTTACTGAAGATTCCAAAAAATAAACATTAATATACCTTGATGACGGTTAATGTAGCATTCAAAAACAATAACAGATTTAATTATATACTTAACAGTTAAACCTAAAGTCAAGACACAAAAGACGATCTTCAACGCGAAACTGAACGCAGAACATGGATCGAATAAAAGAAATTGAAGAAATCAAATACAAAAAATCCACTTTATAGACGCAAACAAGTCACTTTAACTTTATTGAGCCGTAATCGAATTGTGACGTCCCTATGAGCAGCAGCGTGCTTGAGGTCGAAGCGGTGCGATCTGCAGCCATCCTTATCTGACCCGCCCATTTAAATCTATGCTATTCAATCGTGCCGTCTCACTCGCATCCCAGCGGTGCCGCCAAGATTGCAATCTTTTGATTTATAGCAACTATTAGGAGTGGTGCGGGGATAGTCTGTCTCTTGGAACGAGATCCGCCGCGATAAATGTTTGATACAATCGACGTTAGTACTGATTATAGAATGGATTTACTTATACGAGATATTTAGGGGAAAATAATATTGTGTTAGCGTATTTCGTAATCCAATAAAAGTTTTATTGGCGTAATATAAAATTGTTTTGTAAATGCCATTATTATGCTGATCGGTAAACCATAAGAGAGCCATCGGACTGACTAAGAAATAAACATTATTTGATCGGAACTATTAGAAGGCAGTTGTATCTTAATGGTTACACCAAGGACTGCAAAGACAGTGGAATCGAGTTTGATCCTCAGTCCAACACAACTGTGACTTCGATATTGTTAAAAATTATGTGTAAATAAATTTTTAATTCGCGGTGAAGGAAAACATCGCGGGGTATTTTTGATCTATATTTTTTAGCATTTGACATGCTCCGCCACTTTTAAAGTATAAATTATTTGAGAATAAGGAAAAAGAGATTTTTTGTACTAGCGGGAATCGAACCCGCGTCTTTTCCAATCCGGGGAAGTGCTCTAAGCCACTGAGCTATAGTACAGGTACTTCGACCATCCCAATCTCCTTATTACATTTGTCTTTACGACCAGCGCCATCTATCGGAAGCATTTACATGCATTAAACCGATATAGTAAGTTTAATTTTGCAATTAAAATTCATACTATTTGATGGCGCGATTTTTTAAACATTTTTGATCTATATTTTTTAGCATTTGACATGCTCCGCCACTTTTAAAGTATAAATTATTTGAGAATAAGGAAAAAGAGATTTTTTGTACTAGCGGGAATCGAACCCGCGTCTTTTCCAATCCGGGGAAGTGCTCTAAGCCACTGAGCTATAGTACAGGTACTTCGACCATCCCAATCTCCTTATTACATTTGTCTTTACGACCAGCGCCATCTATCGGAAGCATTTACATGCATTAAACCGATATAGTAAGTTTAATTTTGCAATTAAAATTCATACTATTTGATGGCGCGATTTTTTAAACATTTTTGATCTATATTTTTTAGCATTTGACATGCTCCGCCACTTTTAAAGTATAAATTATTTGAGAATAAGGAAAAAGAGATTTTTTGTACTAGCGGGAATCGAACCCGCGTCTTTTCCAATCCGGGGAAGTGCTCTAAGCCACTGAGCTATAGTACAGGTACTTCGACCATCCCAATCTCCTTATTACATTTGTCTTTACGACCAGCGCCATCTAAATGCTTCCGATAGATGGCGCTGGTCGTAAAGACAAATGTAATAAGGAGATTGGGATGGTCGAAGTACCTGTACTATAGCTCAGTGGCTTAGAGCACTTCCCCGGATTGGAAAAGACGCGGGTTCGATTCCCGCTAGTACAAAAAATCTCTTTTTCCTTATTCTCAAATAATTTATACTTTAAAAGTGGCGGAGCATGTCAAATGCTAAAAAATATAGATCAAAAATGTTTAAAAAATCGCGCCATCAAATAGTATGAATTTTAATTGCAAAATTAAACTTACTATATCGGTTTAATGCATGTAAATGCTTCCGATAGATGGCGCTGGTCGTAAAGACAAATGTAATAAGGAGATTGGGATGGTCGAAGTACCTGTACTATAGCTCAGTGGCTTAGAGCACTTCCCCGGATTGGAAAAGACGCGGGTTCGATTCCCGCTAGTACAAAAAATCTCTTTTTCCTTATTCTCAAATAATTTATACTTTAAAAGTGGCGGAGCATGTCAAATGCTAAAAAATATAGATCAAAAATGTTTAAAAAATCGCGCCATCAAATAGTATGAATTTTAATTGCAAAATTAAACTTACTATATCGGTTTAATGCATGTAAATGCTTCCGATAGATGGCGCTGGTCGTAAAGACAAATGTAATAAGGAGATTGGGATGGTCGAAGTACCTGTACTATAGCTCAGTGGCTTAGAGCACTTCCCCGGATTGGAAAAGACGCGGGTTCGATTCCCGCTAGTACAAAAAATCTCTTTTTCCTTATTCTCAAATAATTTATACTTTAAAATATCGCGGGGTATGTCTGAAAGATGATTCACAGAGGACCCTTTACACCTGCTGTACCTTTATTCAAGAAGTACCTCATGGCACAATACGTTATGTATACTACATCTTTTTCTTTGTTGTAGAACCTTGTTTATCTCAGCATGGTTGGACCAGCTCGATCGAGGAAGTAGCACCCTCTCACATAAGATCAGCGTGAAGCAGCGGTACTCCTACCGTTGTGTTTCGTATGGCGAGTGAGACGTTAGAGCCCTAAACCCCCTCCTTATCCACATCCTCTAATTATGATTCGTCTCTACCTTCTATCCCTTTCATTTGAGTTGGTATCGCGCGAGTGATGTCTTTGGTGCTGCTAGCGTCTATAGGCTGCGATAACCGCTTACCATCAGGTGGGCCATATGCATGTTTGGCACTCAAGTAATAAAAAAAGACTCTGTAGATATAATATAATTTATCACGAGGAATGAGAGTTAATAAAAAAGACAATAGGTACTATTAATTTATAACAAATCTATAAAAACGTGATGGTAACAAAAAATACCCCTCTTATCTGCTGTTGTACTTGATGTTGATTTTCTCTTCTAATAGTAAGGTGGTATTATTTCATGGGATAAAAGGGCCCACATAACCCCATCAATTTGTGTTCGGTCAAGGGTTGCCCACAAAACGGCGTCCATTCAAAACTGTATTATCTCAAGTCGAACATTATTTCGAATCCTAAACCTTATGAAAAGCTACGAGCCCATGGTCCCCGGCGGCCGCTTAGCCTTCCAAGCTTGGAGGAAAATAAGGAAAATCGTCCCTCATTTATATTGAACGGAAACCTTCAGCTTTTTACCCCTATGTACCGTTTTTACTATTTGTCCGTGTATTTTCTTTTGAATTACATGAGGTGGGTTAAATATTTATGAAAAACGAGAAGAAATATTTGTTTTTTGATCTACCTATATATGATGGGAATGTGAACTTAAGGGATGCAGATTTGACAACAACATGAAGCATAATATACAGTTTTATAATAAAGGCAACAGCCTAAAGGTAGTTTTTAGGCTATATCTCTGGTTCCCGATGTAGTAGCGAGATAAATTGTATACAAGTTTTTAAGTCTAATCAAGAGCTATCAAATAAAAAGTTTCAAAAAATCAGGTCAAAATCCGTTAGTAATTTTTGCGTGATACGTGAACAAACAAACAGATAAAAATCTAATAAGAAATGTTTTGTACAAATTATTATTTGTGAATGAGGAAAAAGAGAACTTTAGTACAAGCGGGAATCGAACCTGCGTCCCTTCCTTTCCGGGGAAGTGCTCTAATCTACTGAGCTATTGTACTCCCTTGCAGTCGTACCCAATTTCCTCATCACATTTTGTCTTAACGACCAACACCATCTATCGGAAACGCATTTACATGCAATTATCCAATATAGTAAGTTTAATTTTTCAATTATTTCATATAATTTGTTTTTTAAACATTTTGATCTATATTTTTAGCACTTGACGTGCTACTTTTTAAAATACAAATTATTATTTGTGAATGAGGAAAATGAGAACTTTAGTACAAGTGGGAATCGAACCTGCTATATTTGCAAAAATTTTTATTTAAGAGTTTCTACTTTTACAAAGTCGGTTTTTTATATTCAATGCCACTTAAGAAAGACCTTATTAAAAGAAAAAAATAAAGTTTAAGCATTACTGGCTTTAAGCTAACTATATTCCGATTTTATGTTTGGGGTTGATATTTACCCCACGATGTTAGTTGTGTGACAAAAAATAACGATGTTAGTTCAGGGTTAAGTCCCACGTAATTGGGGGCGAGCCTATAGATGTCTACCGGGCACATTTCCAAACTCCGGGCTGCTACTGAGTTTTTTTTGTTTTTATCGAAGATCTCAATAACATTTCCCGAAATTTTTTACCATCACAATAAACCCCGTGGACGGCCGGAAACCTAGTTGACCATGAAGAAATAAAAGTGATTGTAGAAGCGGATCCATCTCAAACCACGTCAGAGTTAGCGGCAGGCTTCAGTGAGAGTGATAAAACAATTTTAATTAACTTGAAAAAGAATTGAAAAGTGATAAAGCTCGAAAAATGGGTACCGCATGAATTAAGTGTAGCAAACGAACAAACACGTGTGCTGCGTTACATTACTCAACCGTCATAGTAACGAGAGGATTTTGAATCGTATCGTTACTTGTGATAAAAATGGATTCTGTATGATAATCGGAAACGCTCATCACAATGGTTTAACCCAGGAGAACCAGCCAAATCCCGCCCCTAGCGAAAGTTGATTCAGAAAAAATACTGGTGTCTGGTGGACCAGTGCTGATATTATCCATTACAGTTTCCTAAGATCTGATCAGACAATTACGGCAGATCTGTATTGCCAAAAATTGCACACCATGATGGAAAAGTTAGTCGTTAAACAACCCAGCCCACTGCTGTTTCAGGATAACGTTAGATCAGTCCCACACAGTGCACAACAGACGGTCGCTACATTAGAGCAGATGCGACTGGAATGTCTCCGACACCTACCGTACATCCGGACCTTGCTCCAACAGATTACTACTGTATCCGGAATTAGGACAACTTCTTGCAAGGATAAAAAAACAATTCCGATGAGGCTGTCAAAACCGCCTTCAAAGATTTTATTGATTCTCTCTCCCACATTTTTTTAGCAAAGGAATCAATGAACTACCGATAAAATGGCGAAAATTTTATTTAAAAAAAAAAATGTTTGTTTTTGCATAAATAACGCCAATTTCATATGTAAGTTTCTATAATTAAATAGATATTTTTATATATATTTTTAGCAAATTTGACATGCTAAGCCATATAAATCAACACAGAGTGTGAAAATGTGCAATCGAAAATAACAGTCACGAGCAGGATTTGAACCTGCATCTCCTGGCTACCATCCAGATGCTTTGCCAATTTAGTCATCGTGACAATTGCTCCTGACTGCTAATTTCGATAACACATTCATTCTTAACGTCTTGGGTGACGCCTGCGCCTTCTGTTGGAAGTATTTTTATACCAACCAGGTAAACTTAATTTTACAATTAAGATGTTTACCTTATAGTGACGCAGTGCTATAAATATTCCACATTTTCACACTTTGTGTTATATTATTAGTGTAAACGACAAAACTAATTAAATATTTTATTCTATCATTTTCTTAATAACATTTACATTATTTTAATTTAAAATCTAGACTCAATTCTAAACTTGCAACAAATATTGATGTATTCTAACCGCCTGGTTAGCGGAGGATAGTTTAAAAAAAATATTAATGTGGCAGTGTGAATGATCATTTTCTTTACATAAGTACAGTGTAAATTCTCTATTACGACCTTCATTGTAACGAAAAACTCCCTATAGTAACGTAGACCTCAATATAGTTTGGTTGGTTTACTTTAACTTCTATATATTGATTTATTATTTTAAATGCAACAGCCATTTTCTATAAAATTTGTTTTTAAAACAATACAAACATTGAGCAAAAAATAAAATATCATATGCTGCATTGATTAAGACTTCTTTATAAATAAAGTCGATTCTTATAAGAAATCGAATCGGTAATGCATACATGACTAATTGTTCAGTACTCGAGCTGTCAAACGTAAAATAAATGGTTGGATAGACTTATAAACATCTTGAAAAATGCATTATTGTTTTGACGGCATATGATACATTGAGCTTATATATATTTTTTTTGTATGGTTTTTATAAGACATACTAAGGTATATCCGGTAACCCGAAATTGCTTAGTACCTAAAATATACCATCCATTCATCCATCAGCCTTTCAACGTTCACCGCTGGACATAGGTCAAAGTATACAATATATAATAATTACGTAACTATAAGAGTATTTAAAAATAAAATAAATAATTTTTTGCCTGAAAATATTGGTATGGGAGTGCAGACTGGGATTTATTGATAGTGTAACAAATTTAAAACCTTTGAAATTTTCAATAACGATCATATTCGAATTTTGACCTTTAGGTTACCTCTAGGATGTTTATTTGTTTATTATAAGCCCTATATACCTATGTATTATATGAAACATTTATGTGAAAAATAGGGAGTTGCATCTGCCAACGAACTGTAATGCAGTTTGGCAGAAGTAATATTTTTTAGCCGTGTGGGGCCGGCTTTAGAATTGTCCCACCCCTTTCCATCCATGGGAGTCGTAAGACCCGACTAAGGGAATATCGGGGGAGTGGGCAGCAGCACTCCTTCGAGTATTAACAACATCCACTGCGATCGCCAACCCGCCTGCCAAGCGTGGCGATTACGGCTCTATCCCCCATTCTTGGGGAGGCCTTTGTCCAGCAGTGGACGTTAAAAGGCTGATGGATGGATGAATGGAATATTTTTTATGTTTCCTTGTCTTTTTATGAATTGACGTAGTTTGGCGTAGTCGGTAGTGTAACCGACTTCCGTGCACGAGGTCGAGGGTTCGATTCCCACTCAGGACAATTATTTGTGTGATGAACACATATATTTGTACTGCGTCTGGGTGTTTCCTATCTATTAAATGTATGTATTTACAAAAAAAAAGTAATATATGTATTATATCCATAATTTGGTACCCATAGCACAAGCGTTAAGCTTAGTTTGGGACCAGAGGACGTTGTGTGAAAATGTCCGTGAATATTTATTTATGAATAAATCCTTTTTATTTATTTTTCATTTATTTTTTCATAATCCTTGTATAGCGTGGGATCACACAAAGAGTTGTCCTCGGTGGATCTGTGTTATTTAGATGTATTTAATCAATAATTTCTAACATTCGTTCATATAGGCTCGAGTGTCCATACATTACGATAGAGTATACTTTGATGTGGCCACTAGCAAGATGACCAACTCGCTTCGAAGTTGCGAATCAAAGACGAAATAGCCGTCTATGCCCATAAATATTTAAGATCAGTGCATGCTCTCATCGCTTCTAGGATCTTTACAGATTACAAGAATAAAACATAATAGTTTAAGCGTCATAACTACATATATGGCTTCCGTTACTACTTAGAACTTTCATTGCTCAGTAGTCTGCACCATAACAGATTTGTTAGGTAATAAAATTAGCTATTTCGCTTTGGCACCTAATATATTATAGTTGTTGGTCGTAAACCACCCGCAATGGATTAAGACATTAGTGTCAAACCGCTTTTCGTTGCGTTTATAAATAACTTATGTCGCTAACACAAAGGTTTTCTTCGTTGTTTAAATACCGTGTCTAAACCATGCCTAAATGTCCCCCCCCTGTTTAAATACACTATTTATATTCACTTCCTCTCAGATATTGTCCGTGTGGTGACGGACTAAGAATACAAGTGTCACCACCTCATCCTTCCCCACGGCTGTCGTACAAGGCGACTAAGGGAAGTAAGCAATTATCACCCATTGCATTACTGGTGGTATGGCTGGGTAACAAGTGAGAGTACTCAGTTGCTATCGGGCCCGAATGGGTCGGTACCACCGTCTTCTGTGTGATCGCAAAAAGTAAATTTACAATGATTGACCACACAGTAGGTGTTAAAGAAACCGCCACATGTGACAGATATGGGAACTTATACATACTGCGTTCCTAAACAGTATAATGTAACAATTCAACTAATTTTGAACCTTATATTCTAAGAGACTACTTACCGCCACCCTGCTTTCCTTGAGGTCCAGTCTCATAGCCAGCGCTTCTCTCATGAACACATCGGGATAATGCGAAGCGAGGAACGCTCTCTCCAGCTCTTCTAACTGCCACGAGTTGAAGTTGGTCCTAGAACGTCTTCTTTTGCCACTATCGCCATCATCGTCGCAAACACCACCTAGAATTAAAATTCCAAATGTTGGTCTAATGTCGCTGATAAAAATCTTTACTAGTCCTAATATTAGGTAATGACATCTAAATTTCACGAAACTTTGTGGTAAAGCCGTGCTGGTCTAAAATGTGCCGGCTCGATCGAAAAGTGTCTACCACCCCCTCATAGACCAGCATAGAACAACGATAGGTACTCCTACTCTTGTGTTTCCTATGATGAGTGAGAGTGCCTGAGGCCTAAACTCCTCCTCATCCTCTCTTTATTATCCTTCGTCTCCCCTCTATAGGCTACGCTGACCGCTTACACGGGTCTACTCTCAAAGTGACTTGTGCGGTAGGTCAACACGATAGCCCAGTGCGGGTTGGCAGACTTGACAGTATTGGCACGATTCCTCACAATATTTTCCTTCAAAGAGCAGTAATTGCATAATTTGTTAACTAATACACCCATATTCTCGAAAAGCTAGAGGTATGTGCCGTGACCTTGAACAGGGGATCGATCTCGATACAATGACCTTTGGAGTCCTTAGTTTTACCCCAAGGCTATCACTGCTCGTTTGCCACCCTCATAGTAGGTACCTATAAGAAAAACATATATCGTTTTTCGTCATATTTAACTAAAATATGTTGATAATAGAAAAAGCCGCTAGAAATTCGGTTTATACTTGCAATGCAAGCTATGATCCTAGAAGGTAAAAGCAAGGTAGATAGAAGCGGAAATATCGTGGGTTTTGGAAATTGTTCGACTTGACTGTTGTTGTCGTCCATGAGTGGCGGTTATCAGTTACCATCAGTTGAGCCGCTTGCTTGTCTGCCACCGTTAGCTATAAAATGTTACAACACTCTTTCAATTAAGCGAATTTTTTAAATTTTCGTTTATAATATTGATTTATTAAGATATTTGTATTTTTTATCTTACTTTTACTATGAAACACGTAATATTAAATCCTTAAATTATTTTTGACGTGATAACGTCGATGCACGCCGGCTACACGCACGAAAAAGTGTCACGTTCTGAAAAAATTATGGCGACCGATGCATTGTTTGTGAAACTCTCAGAAAACATATATGACGTTATCACGTAAAATTATCGTCCGTAAACCGACTTTAAAGATAACTATATAGATTTTTTGGTAAATTATTTTTAGTATTGACCCCTGCAGGATCAATACTAAAAATAATAAAAAAAAAACAATATTCGTAATATAATATCGTATTCGTAATATAATAGTATCGTGATTGCAATTGTTAATATGGACTCTTTATGTTATATAAGTTATGATAAATGATCATTGAATTTTTGATGACTTATAGAAAGACTGTCTACAATTACACCTAAAACTGAAAATTATTACAGACGGTATTAAGACGAGAACTCACTATTAAAATAAACGAGATAACTTAATACATTTCCAATCATCTGTAACGTAGGATTGAAATGAACAAGATACAGTCGTTAAAGATATAACGCACAAGGAACAAACTCATTTAGCCAATTCCTCCGTAGTTAAAACAAAAGCCCCGACCAGGGGCTCATAAAAAAGAGATAATCTCCTACAAAGCGTCAGAACAAGTTTTTGAAAATAGAATATAATTTCTAATTTTCTTCCAGTGATTTTAATTAAAAATGGCCCCGGGAGAGCGGGACGGTCACACGCCTGTCGCGTCGGGTTGGAAAAGGATAGCTATAAATTACTCGCTCGGTCCTCCGAGGGGCTAAATAAATTAGGAGTGATCAAGAGGAACGCGCTTCTGTTGTGCGTTAAATGTATCCTTGTTTTGTTATTTTGATATTATAAACCTCTTTTGGCAAATTAGGTTTTTGCTAAAAGAGGTGTGTAGTCTCGTTACCTTATGAATTCAAAAATATTTAGCGTAGGCAATCGTAATTAGTCGAAGCTACTCGATTAATTTTGGTAAATTGATTGCAATTGACGTGTTCAGGAAGTGTCATAATTACAGTGTATAAAAATTTATCGAATGATTCGACTATAATTTAATGTTTTCAATTAATACAGAAATCACTCGCCGTTAGATTGAAAGAAAGAAAGAAGATTAATTAATTTGTATTTAGTTTTTGGACAGCCGATATGTTACCTTGTCGCCTTAAGAGAAGAGGCTAAATTACGCGTGTGTGAACGAGACAGAAGTACAGTCCTAATGAGAGGAGTGAGAGAGAGGTGGTCGGTTATTGTATTAAAACAAACGAGCGCCTAGGGCCCTCAGACAACAGTTTTGGCGCGCTTTAATTTAGTCTACTCAATGTTTTAATGTCACAAGGGAGGTAAGGCGGGGGGACTTACTAAGTATCTATTTGAGGGTCGCATAACGCGGTTTATAAATTCGTGCAGTTAATAATTCTGATTCGTTCTGATGTTTTTGTTGCGATGGCGTATGAATGATTTATCATACTTGATTTTTCAACTTTGTATTTTAGGTGTGGCTTTGTGCGATTAGGCGTAAATCAGAAATCAGTTTTAACGAATAAATATGGTACGTACGTACCTAAATGTGTTTAAGATTATCATGTTAGTCACAAATACGTGGTGGAATTGGCCCTGTGGTGCAACGGTAGTGTGAGCAACTGCTGCTCATGAGGTCTCGGGTTCGATCACCGGGGCGGGCAGTGTTATTGAGCTTTTTTGTTAAAAGGAAAATTCTCATTAGTAGCTCGGAGTTTGGAAATGTTGCCGTCTGCAATTGTTACCAGTTAGTTAGTTATAATATTCACCTCTGCCTACCCCTTCGGAGAATACAGGCGTGCTGCTATGTTTTAAATTTAATTAAAACACATTGCGCAAATGAGGACAAAGACAAGAAGACTTAAGGGGGAGATACTTAATTTTAGGAAACTGCACAGAATTTCCAAAAATGATTTTGAATTTTTACCCGTTCCCCTCTTGGAAACAGATGTCATTCTCTGTATATTAGGTATATGTTATATTTCGCAGATACATATCGACTGGCGTACTTAATTTAGTATATTACACTGAAAGACAGGTGGGGCATTTATCTTCACAATCAATAATATCATAAAAACCCTTTCCTCTGGACTTCAAGAGGTTATATTTACCTCGCTCGGTCGTTTTCAACATATATATTTTTTGGTAACTATTAGTGTCCCCTCTGATGAGTTTCTAACAGGGTTCTTCTTATGAAAGGCTTTACTACGGAATCCACTCGTGACGATTGCAATCGCCACTTTGTTGGTACTTGCCTCAGGCGCTTGTGTTAATTATTAGTGTATTCTTAACGTTTTAAAGTGCTATATAATAGGCCTATGAAATAAATATATATTTTTTAATTTGAATTTGTCATCAGTTGTTTCATGTCTCAGATCAAAGTAAAAAGATTTTGACCCGTTGTCCCAGTTGGCCTAATACTCAATCTGGCAGATTTCACAAGCCGTTGAGAAAAACTCACAGGCACACATTTTTTCTTCACTATGAATACATTCACCGGCCAGTGTTAATTTTCGAACTAATACCTCAGACAAACTCGAACTCGACACCCCTGTCTTCTCAATCTGCTAGACTATATTCATTGATTTATTTAATGGTAATATTATCAAAACTACAGTCAATACAAAAATAAAAATCTCGAAGTTATAACAGGAGACAATATATTTATTTTATTCATAGACTAACAATCAGCACACGACATCGCATAACCAGAATTAAATGTTTGTGTTCAGTAAATGTGCTGTTATTCTGTGATGGTTTTTATATTTCTATTACGGCCAAGGGGAATTGATACTGACAATACTAGTTACAAGTAATTTATGATTTATATTTGGCGAGATCTATATCTTTATTTGGTGTTTTTCTGATTGCTTGACTCCATGATTGTATTTTTATATCGATTGCTGTAGGTACTATTAGTTGTATAGAACTATTAGCTATAGCCCGCGATTGCATCTGCGTGGATATCAAAAGGTCCATAGAGTTTTTACATGAACTTCTTCCATCCATCCATCAGCCTTTCATCGTCCACTGTTGGAAATAGGCCTCCCCTATACCCCCCATATTATCATAATCGCCACACGCTTGGCAGGCGGGCTGGCCATTGCAGTGGATGTTTTTAGTACACAGGGGAACGCTGCTGCCCGCTCCCTTAGTCGGCTTTTACGACTCCCATAGACGGGGTGGAGCTATTCTCGATGCCGGCCCCACACGGCTCCTGAACTTCTTATTGCGTTAAAAAAGATACAACATTTAAAACAATTCCGTTTAGTTAATAAAAATATTTTTTATTGAAACCAAACAAAATACAGAAATATAATTACTAACCTTATTTATGTAAGTTAGTAAATGTATGTATAATTACTTGATCACAAAGCTACAACTAAAAACGGAAAAATTTTCGATCTCTCGATCGTAATCTAGTGCCACGTACTGAATCCCATTATAAATCTAAGCAATCCAAGGATGTACTCAAATACAAACAAAAAAGTAATCAAAATCTGCACAGCCATTTATCAGGAGTACAGTAACATACGTACAGAAGAGTTATATACATGTAAAGATTTATTCTATTAAACTTCTTTGTCTGAGGGAATACCCACGTCCCTTAGTCAAGCAAGAACCATGTCAAAATAAGATACTACCTTTTTTGTATTAAATATGAAAGCTACAAAACATAACATTATTCGTAGCATCTCGTAGCCAATGCTACGAAATAAAAAAATTGTATAATATATAGACCGGCTATACCATAAGAGATTTTCTGTTAGTAAATTCCTGGCGTCCACCAGCACCATTCCGCACACGTATCAGAAACTTCGCTCCAGTGAGTCTGAATTTAGTTTACGGCTGGACACCAACATAGTAGTATATAACTACTATTATTTGTATTCTTCTGACAGGTATGCGGGGTTAAGTACAAAATGTATAGAGAAAGTGCCATCCAAAGCAAAAACATTTTGAAGACTCATCAGAAGCGCAAACCATATGAGCAGAGTTCCTCCCAGCGGACCTTAGAAATTTAACAGAAAAATTCTTATACATATAAGGCACTAAAAATAATACAATTATGTGGTCCACCTGATGATGAGCGATCAGTCTATATACGGTAACGTCACCATGTTTTGCGTAACCTAAAAGGTGCAAAAGGGATAAAAGGTTTGAGCCTTCAGCGCTTTAACTTACCGAACCGAATGTAACATCAGAAGAACTTATCGTTATCTTACTCCAATATGAGCTTTCACCCTCTCAAGTAGAGAGGGTGAAAGCTCAGTCGAGTCGGCTCATTCGTACTGGAATTGCAGGTTAACCATAAAGACCCAATAACTCCAAATGATGATTTTAACCATTAAACACACAGTCCACGTCGATATCCTTATAAAGACGTGTACAAACAAGTCCAATCCAATTTGCGGTGTAATCATATTACGAGGCTTATAACTTCATTATTCCACGAATCAATTGAACCGGTAAGGGGCGGACTCGGGTGTAAGATTTGGTAATATTTATCTGTAATAATGTACCGTTGTTACAATGTAATATCAAGTTACAGCTTAATTTATTACTGATAATGTTCACACTTGTAATTCCAAGAATGAAATTGAAATTGTAGCAGACTTTTCGTCTCAGTGAATGTGGGATTTTTAAATCTAGAATAATTGGTTAACTCTGATCAATTTGTTGTATAGCGCAAGCGTAAAGTATGTAATCAGGGTTAAAATTTGAGACATCAATCTTTTTAATCATACATAAAAGGTTTTGTTTGCTTAAAATAAATTCGGTATAGTTGTAATTTCTTAACTGTTACTTTTTGTCAAATTACGCATGAATTGTTTGATAATAGGCTTCTAAATCGATGTAATTCAAACTGTCACATTAGTATTTTATTTATTTATATGTGTGAAAATTTTAGATAGCTGCTAACGGGATTGGAGATCTCTCAAGTTTAATCATATTAATACGTAAATCGCCGTGTGGCTTTAGAATTGTAATGGGAGTTGTAAGAGACGACTGAGGGAATACCGGGGGGAGTGGGCAGCAGCACTCCCTCCAGTAGGTATTAACAACATCCATGCGATCGCCAACCCGCCTGCCAAGCGTGGCGATTACGGCACTATCCCCCATTCTTGGGGAGGCATATGTCCAGCAGTGGACGTTAAAAGGCTGATGGATGGATGGAATACGTAAAAAACCTATCATATCAAAAGGTATATTGAATCAGAAAAAAAATGAACGTGAAAGCTAATACCTATAAGAGACCTAGGGTTTTAGTTACGTTAGCTGCCTAGGTCTAGTTACGTTACAAAAATAACTTAAAACTTATACTTTGTATCTGCTTTACTTTGATAAATTTGTATGGTATCGATATGTTTTTATTGCCTCAAGAAAGGTACTTACTGCCTGTTATTTGCGTCCGTTCCCGAGAAATTAATTTTCGAAATCACCAGCTATAATAAAGTTATAATTTTAAACAAAATAGGCGGTTACCGCGAGTGCTGACAGAGAGGGACTTAAAACTTAGCCTGATAGTATTGTTAAATAGTGCCAGTTTGACCTCACATTGACTGCATAAATAGTATTGTTCAATAGTTGCTTAGAGTATGACAACCACGATTGCTGAGTAGGGCTATAAATGAATTAGCACTGAAGGAATGTAATATGGTTTCGGTGGTCCGCCAATAAAGGCGGAGAGAGGGCACACGGCGGGTTTATTTAGTGGATGAGGGCCCCTCACTACCCTGTTCGTTGCCCCGAACAACAGGGTGTGCGGTTAAGAACATTTTTTACCGCCTAAACAAAAAAAAAAGAAAGGGCGATAAATGAATTGCTACGCATAGTTTAGTTATGAGCTTACAGCTTGCACGGTGCTTTATAACACACGTACCTACTGATGAGCAAACATAGTAACAAGCCAAAGACATTCTGTTGCAAATAGAAATAGTAGGCCGTGTGGGGCCGGCTTTAGAATTGTCCCACCCCTCTCTACCCACGGGAGTCGTAAGAGCCGACTGAGGGAATACCGGGGGAGTGGGCAGTAGCACTCCCTCGAGTATTAACAACATCAACTGCGATCGCCAACCCGCCTGCCAAGCGTGGCAATTACGGCATTATCCCCCATGACGGGACCGCTCCTTGTGGCGTTCTCTTGGGGAGGCCTATGTCCAACAGTGGACGTTGAAAGGCTGATGGATGGATGGATGGAGAAATAGTTTATAACGATGAAATCACTTGATATAAATATTCTTAAAAAAAAAGAAAGAGAAGCTTAGCCTATTATCGCATACGAGTAGCGAGGTGAATATTAATTAATAACGCAATATAGTTTCGAGTTCGTCTCTGGTTTTGAATGAAGACGTTGTGGCTTCATTAACAGAGTTGGGCCGCTCATGGTTCCGCGAACCGGACGCGTTGGACTAATTGAATTTATGTGTTGTTACAGCATGTGAATTAAGACTCTTGAAACGAACACCAGATAAATATATAAATTGATTTAATTGAAGGAACATTGTTTAATAATAGGATACTTTGCTTAAGATTCGACGACCAGACGACTATGCGGAATCCCGTACAAAATGCATAAAAGTAGATTGTATGCATAGTGTAATTTTTTATTTACCTAACCAGAACAATTTTATTGATTCAATTTGTGCAAAAATATGGAATACATATTTAAAATGACTGCAATACATTTAATCATTTAAAGGTATTTCAAAATGTGGAAATGAGTCCATATCCCCAGCCTCAGTCTTATTATTTAATTTATCAATAATGTTTTCTAAATATACCAGTATTTCAAACGTTTAAGAAGTTCAAAACATATTTTTTTTAAATTAAATATATTTACAGAGTCATCTATATTATAAAAACATGTACTAAAATCACAGGCGACATTTTGAATTCGTATTTTTATAACACAATGATAACACATTCATACTTAACGTCTTTGGGTGACGCCTGCACCATCTGTCGGAAGTATTTGCATACATTATACCGACCAGGTAAACTTAATTTTACAATTAAGATTTTACCTAATAATGTTAATCGAAATTAGCAGTCAGGAGCAAGGGTCACGATGGCTGAATTGGCAAAGCATCTGGACGGTATCCAGGAGATGCAGGTTCGAATCCTGCTCGTGACTGTTATTTTAGATTTCACATTTTTCACTTTGTGTTTAATGTATGTTGCTAAGCATGTCAAATGCTTAAAATATATATAAAAATATCTAAATATTTATAGGGTTTGCGTCATTATTAGGTAAAATCTTAATTGTAAAATTAAGTTTACCTGGTCGGTATAATGTATGCAAATACTTCCGACAGATGGTGCAGGCGTCACTTAAAGACGTTAAGTATGAATGTGTTATCGAAATTAGCAGTCAGGAGCAAGGGTCACGATGGCTGAATTGGCAAAGCATCTGGACCGTATCCAGGAGATGCAGGTTCGAATCCTGCTCGTGACTGTTATTTTCGATTTCACATTTTTCACTTTGTGTTTAATGTCGATAAATTTAACAAATGTGCAATAAAACGATTGTAAAACACAACATTATGATAAAATGTATTGAATTAAAGGTTTAAAATCTTATTAGTTATAAAATATGTTAGTGATCATATAAATATTCACAAGACAAGTTGGGGCCCACCTCCGCAAGGTGCCGAACGATACGGGCGGCGAGAATTCTCTCGAGCAGCTTACCCGCATCGTCCAGCAACACGATGGGCCTAAAGGCCGCGATCGAATACGGGGGCCGTCCCGGCTTCGGCAGGAGCACGAGCCCATTTCCGTCTCGGATACGGGTGGCACACTCTCTGCGACGGCCTCCCGGTTATCCTCTGGCGGAGCCATGACCGCGTGTGCACCGCTCGCTGTGGGAAAAGACCCTCGACCACCTCGGTGAGGAAGTCCGGCTGGAGCGTCTCCTAAAGGGGGGACCTGAGTGCGGAGCTTATTCAGCGCCGCACGGTACAGGCATCCCCAGGGGTCACGATCGAGACCCTCCAGCATCTCCTGCCGCTTTGTTTCTTTGTCGCGACAGATGGACAGCTTAAACTCGGCACGCGCGTTACGATATGCCTCGTGAAGCCGGCCCTTGCGCCCTGGATCGCGGTTGTGCCGCCAGCTGCGGGTGTAGGACCTCCGGGCACGGATACAAGCCGCACGGAGGTCCGCCAGCTCGCGGGACCACCAGTAGACCCCCTTCCTTTGGGGTGGACGCCGTACACGGGGCATGGCTGCGTCGCAGATTTGCGACACCACCTCGCGCCAGCGACCAGCCTCATTATCCACATCCTCGGTCAGGGGGGGTTAGGACAGCCAGGATGACACGATGGCCACCTCCACCAGTAGGTCCCGGTTCAGCCTACCCACAGCCCACCGCGGGAAAGCGGGAGCTCTGTCCGCCGCATGACCCCTACTGGGGCCCCGGAGGGACCGGGAGAATCCTATCCTGATATAACGGTGATCGGACAGGGTCTCAAACTCCTCCAGGACACACCAGTCCCTTACCTGTGCCGCGACGGCGGGGCTAGCGAACAAAAGGTCCACT
The DNA here is from genome assembly GCA_948253155.1 of Leucoma salicis. Lineage (NCBI taxonomy): Eukaryota > Metazoa > Arthropoda > Insecta > Lepidoptera > Erebidae > Leucoma > Leucoma salicis. The sequence continues at coordinate 6,649,046 of OX411812.1, forward strand.
ATCGACCCGCACCACCGCCGCCGCACGCACGTATTGGCGGTCCCTTCAGCAAACAGAGGTCCGCCGCTGCCGCCCATTCCTTCGAAAGCCGTTCCACGGGCGTCCGTCCTGGGGGACCCCCGCGCCGTGGGTTTGGCGTTAAAGTCCCCCAGCACCAGGACGTGGTTAGGTGCTAGTCACCGTATCGAGGTCTCCAGGTTGTGAAGGAAGACCTCGTAGGCAGCCAGACTCCGATTGGGGGAGAAGTAGACACCGTAAAGCGTCACGCCCTCCCAATCGGCCGCGACATGTCCCGTGCCCTTGTCCCTGACCGACAAGGGCGGGGAATGAAGCGCCAAAAATCCGACTACCGCCACGGAGCCATCGCAGCTGCCTGCCCAATTGGGACGGTCAGGGATGCAATAGGGCTCCGCGGCTACGGCTGTACCGATCAACCACTCCACCATGGACTGCAAGAAGAGGTCCTGTGCAGCGGCGCAGCGGCCGAGATTCGCCTGGAGGAGGACGGTATCACGATCCGTTATCAGACCGTGATCATTGCCTCCTCCACCCGCGCTGACGGTCGCGTCGCGCTAGGAGGGGCAGCCGGGGTCGATTGGCTGGTTCTTTTGACCCAGAGAGGAGGGTCTACAGCCCTCCCGCCCCATGCTGTGATTAGCAGGCCAATTGGCTGCCACACACGCGGGGCAGTGAGGAGGGGCGGAACATGTCGCCGCCTGGTGCCCTGCCTGACGGCAGCGGAAGCAGAGCCCGCTGCAGTCAAAGCAATTTGTGCATGTTGGTTGGGTGTGTCCCACCAACATGCACTTATGTGCGGAGCTCCAGCCCACGAAGAGCCTGCCTGTGTCGGCCAAAGATTTTGCCGCCATGACAGGGCACTGCACCCAGGCGGCACCAACGCCACCAGGGCCAGGGCGGATGGCCCACTCTGACGCTATCTGGGGCGCACCCGGTTTTCCCTGCTATCGCGTCCCGGATGTCGCCCACCGTCACGGAGTCGTCGAGGCCCGCAATGCGAAGCTCCGCGCACTTCACGGGCCTGGCGATTTTGATGCCCTCCACCCCAGCGAAAAGACCCTGCAATCTCTGCGCCACACTGTCGGCCGTCTTGGTGCCCTCAGCCCCTGGAAACTCCAGAATTCAGGCTCCCGTGCGAGCTTGGCGGGTTCTCGCAGCGACGCCTTCAATATCAGAGATGTCGATCTCCCGCCGGGCCTTTCGCAAGACGGCCTCGTAAGTAAGGCCCTCCTTGGCCGCCTCAGGCAGCACGGTAATAAGCCGCGGTAGTCGCGGCTGATTTGTGCGACCGGAGGCCCCTGCGCGGCTTCTTCTTCCTCTGTTTGGCGCCGGGCTCACCCCCTGACGCTGCAGGGGCTGCGTTTTGGGTGTCGGCGTTTTTCTGTTTCCTACCCCGGGACTTTCCTCCACCGCCCACCGTCTGCCAGCCCTCGTCAGAAGGCGCAGCGGTTCGGGAGGCAGGAGGTGTGGCCCGGGGCGCGGCTGCTTGTGCAGCCGAGGGCCTGACAGTGCTGGGCAGGGTCGGGAATTGCTCCCAGACTTGTGAACTCTGGGATTTGGCTCTCATTGTCTGGGCGTTAACAGGCTGCCCAGCTTTGGCCCCTCTTTTCCTTTTAGGGGCGCTTTTCTGTGGCGTCGTTGCAACAGCCGCGGAGTAAGCAGCCACGCGGCCACCCTGGCAGAGAAGTGGTGCTAAAGTTGAGGGTGGCGCAGCCCTTCTATTGCCCGCAGCTAGTGGCTAACGCACACGTGGCTCTGGTGGGAGCCGAGCATCGAGGGCGCTGATCTGCGGGTTGAAAACCGCTGCGACACGGTCTGTCACCTGGCGGATCAACTCCTCTGACAGTTCGGCTGGCGGCAAAGAAACGCCCGTAGCGGCAGGCGAGGCCGTCGGGACAGCCTTAGGGAGCCCAAGCTCCGCTCTCATGCTGGCCATCCCGAGGCGCATCTCCTCCACGGTTGCCTCGAGGCGCTGGTTCCGCGCCCCGAGTTCAGCAACCTCAACTTCCAGGCGTTCATTATGCGCCACCAGCCGCTCCACCACGTCAGACAGCTCCGTGGCGGCATTCTTTAGGCACCTTATAAAGGTGCCTTTTAAATTTCGCCACGCCATCATAACCACAGTGGCCACAGGCTATCGGAGGCTCTCTCGGCGATTCGGGCTGCTGACGGTGACCCGTTCTGGTCGATCGGGAAGCGGAGCTTCTCAGAGAGGACCGCTAAGCGTTCCTCCGCAGTTTGCTCCGCCTCCGTCAGTTTAACATTAAGCGTCGCAGCGCTCTTTGCCGAGACGGCACGCGGGACTGGTGTCACCGGCCTGTTGATGCCTCAACCCCGGAATGATGTTGTTACCTTCGGGGGAGGCATCTACGTCGAGCTACCATCAGATACCGATGCAGCGCCCCCCTGAGACAGGCCGACCGAGCTGCCTGCCGTCGAGCCATCCCTAGATGATTGGGACTCCGTCTTCTTACCCTTGCGGGGCTTTCGACCGCCGCGCGTTTTCCGCACGGCTGCATTGGTAGGGGCCGTATTTACAGCCGGACCCCTTTCGGCTGAGGCGTCAAGTAAGTTACCCGACTCCGTCGAATATATGTTTACAGTATTCATGTTTTCCATTTTATTCCCACGAGTGTGGGAGAAAAGAGGTCCACCCGGGCAGAGCTCCCAATACCCGGGCAAGCGTACATTTGTAATCCAACACAAGGGGTCCGCAGGTACCCTGGCTGGAGGCGCGCTCGAGACTGAACTACCCATCAGCCATGCATCTCCTCGCCGCGCGCCAGAACTTGAGATCCGGGTTAATTTTTTATAGAGGTTGTCTTCCTCGCGGTTCGGGCGATTAAGCCAAGACCCTCGTTCCTGTATGGCCGCGAGACGTAACCATAGACACCCGATCAGGTTTACGATTTGGGATGGAGGGGCCGTTGTGGCCCCGCTGTCCCCCCTCTCCAGAGCCCGGGGAGCCAGTCTGGCTCCACCGACTCCGACGCCTAGTCTATCCGCCGTGCCCTCTGCTGAGTCAGAGGGACACGCGGAGACCCGTCCAGTCCGGAATTTTAGCCGCCGGCGACTGCCGACGTTGCCCGGGGTGCACCACTAGGAGGTAAACCGGCACCACACCCCAGTTACCGTAGCCTAAAGCAACAAGAGAGGCTCACTCGAGCGTCACTATCTCCAAGGAAAGGGGTAGGAGGTGGATAGAAGAGTATAGGTAGGATAGGATATTTATAGTATAAAATACTTTGATATTTTTTTAGCATTTGACATGCTTAGACATATAAATGATTTATATAGCGTTTCGCACTTTGTGTTCATATATAAAATACTTATAATAAACTGTTGAAATTACTAACTATTAACAAGTATGCAAGCACTAAAATGAATTTCATACTTTTTCTATATAAGTTGATATAATACATTTCAAATGCCAATGCAAACCTTGTTCTGTTAGCTACTTGTATTAGTTACCCAACCATTTATAATTATAAGCCATGTAGCATTAATAGTGAATCATTAAAGAGGCATTTTAGAAATCATTAGCAATACATCGATTAATTTGCACATAATTATAAAGGATCGAGTAAGATCGATTTAAATGTGTTAACCTATCACTTATGACTTAAAATTAATAGGAAAGTTAAAGTGCTGTAATACATAGCTAAGGTAATCAATTCGATTATTAATATTAAGTCTGACTTTAAAAAAACCTTGCAACATAATAAAAATATTTTGCTAGTAACTTTTCAGTTAGTTGCAATTATTTTTTATTCATCGACTCTAGTCTGTAATGTTGGATTTGACAGAATCCATCCATCCATCCATCTTTTTAAAGTCCACTGCTGGACATAGGCCTCCCTAAGAATGGGGGATAGTGCCGTAATCGCCACGCTTGGCAGGCGGGTTAGCGATCGCAGTGGATGTTGTTAATACTCGAAAGAGTGCTGCTGCCCACTGCCCCGGTATTCCCTCAGTTGGCTTTTACAACTCCCATGGGTGGAGAGGGGTAGGACAATTCTAAAGCCAGCCCCACACGGCACACTGACAGAACATCAATGTCTATACGAAGTGACTAGTACCTTATCTCCTTATCATTTTAAAGGTAAGAACGTACTGTCTCTCCATCACGACTGCCACCTTATGCGAATTTTGTGACCATAGTTTAATGTACTTTCCATACAATATAATACAAGTGATACATTTTAATTATAATTTATATTAAATACAAGCACATCTTCAAAAAGTCTGATGGAGATCGAACCCGCGATCTTATTGTGTGGAAACCTTCTAGTCTCTAGTCAGCTATTATTACAATAAAACCTGTTTTCGTAAACTCAAAATATTGGTTACGAACGTTAATGTATAGAAATTCAGTTTATCATGTCTCAATCTCGATGACGCCGCAGGCGAGTCGGTCGAACCGTGGATGTGGACGCCCCAAATTTAAGTAAAAAATCGTTGATCTAAAAAACAGAAGATCCACAATGAGGCACTAAAAGTGTCCACTATAAATAAATGCAGTTTACGCTTTCCTGCACTCATTTCGTTTAGTGTTGTTTCGACGTGCGAGCAGTCGCAACGCCCGCAACGTATCACGATGCCTATTAATAATATTAAAAACTCTTTTGAAAAACTCATTGACTGTCTCTTTTTCTCTCGTTCTTTTTAAATCGTGTCATTACACTCACGCTTGCAATTAAAAGTTGTTACGATTTTATAAAATGAATGCGAAATGAATACTATGCATTTAAGATTATATTTTGCCATGATTTCTATACACAATGGTGTATCCTTAATTATAGAGCAATGAATACCTAAAATACTTTTATTTCATAAAAAATATTATAAATAGACATATCAAACATACTTATGAAGCTTTTAATAACGAGATTGTTATTAGATAATCATATTTATCGTCATTATCAACTAAGTGCTGCGTTAATAGTCACTAGATAAGCGTCCTAATCACTATATTGAAAAATAATGGCTTTATTTAATGAAAATACCTTTATTGCACTTAACTGTGCCGTCATGGAGTTGTTCATTAATCCGTTATTGTTGACCATTACTGTCCTATGTGGTGCAGACCTTCTTCCAATGAAATTCTAAAGAACAAATTATTTTTGAAAGTGGGAATAGAAAACTTTACTGCGAGCGAGGAAGTTCTCTTTTTCCGCTTTCACAAATAGTTTGTTCTGCAGCTGAGCATGTCAAGTGCTAAATATAATAGCTACAACATTCATGTACTTGCATGTATCCATCACTAGAAATCTATTCAACCTAAACGGGACTCTGAAATACTACCTTATAGCTTTTTACCTGTAAGGACTGCCATGGGTTATTTGACAGGTGGATGAAACCCATGGAAGAAACAACAGGATATTTTTTTAATTTTAAAATTTAGAAAATACTTGTTTTTAACTTCAAAATTCACAACAATACATTCTAAATTAGATAAAATCTGTTAAAATACACACTTAATATATTGAGAAAAACAAAATACAAACGGCGCCATTTTAAATCCACATAAAATTGCCCACCAATTTTAATATTTCGCCTATTATGTTACGTGCAAATCTGCCTATCTCTTGTGGTCAATTTATCGAAGCTTTCAGCGAGTAATACTCAGAGTAATAAAACATTTTGTCGTACGAGTACAATTACCGTCTATTACCAATTTAGTGCGCGCAAATTGATGGTACATTGTCACCTTTCAGAACATTGTTCGGTAATCAAACAATGGCCATATTAACATTATTTTTGAAACAAGTAAGCAGGTTTCTTAAGGTGCTTCCACACAGAAGTTAAAAAATGTTGGTAAACATTTTTGACGTGATAAGGTCTTATAAATCGATGAACGCCGGCTGCATGCATGAAAAAGTGTCACGTTCCGAAAAATGTATGGCGACCGATGCATTGTTTGTGAAACTGTCAGAAAACATATATGACGTAAATTTATCGTCCGTAAACTAACTTTACAGACAACCATATAGTTTTTAAGTTAACAATTTATCATAAAACAAAAGTTATTGAATATCTTCTAACATTTGCCAACAAAACAATTTATAACAATTTGCAACTTTATGTATTGCACATTCAATAAGAGCACTTTATCTTACTTTTAAATTATTTCAGGTTATAATTTATATAGAGGTACTTACTCCACTTTGACCTAGTGCGGGTTGGCAGACTTTACAAGCCATAGAGAAAATCTTTGAGGTATGCAGGTTTCCTCCCGATTATAGAGGTTCAACTCAATTAAATTAACATTTTTCTGGTTGATATTTTCGATTAAACAAATATATCTTCAATTAGATTGTAGTTAGATAAAAGCCTAAAAGCTATACTATAATGTTAAGTACAAAGATAATTGCACCATCGCCCAAAGTCAAAAGTTTATTGTACGCAGAGATTACAATACACCACAATATAATTATTAGGGGATCACTCCCTGGTGGCTCGCCGCTGTCTACGTATCAATGGTGTATGTTATAGTGATGTACATTTTGTATTATTTTTATCGATGACTAATTTTGAAACACTGATATGATAGAAAACACAAGCTTTCACAGTTAGTTTGTCTCTGCTAAAATAGCTGTACTAAAGATTTCTTCATATTTCACAGGAGTTTTCAAAGTACCGGGTTTAACTAATGAAACGAACGAACTAAACTAAGTCTTCAGATTTACTATTTATTAGTATTTATTTATTTAGTATGAAGTTGCAGAAAGCAGCTTTAGACAACCGCTTGAAACTAAATAGTGAAATTATCACAAGATGAACACCACTGCTTACCTATTACAGGCATAAAGGCACGAGACGCCATTTCCCTTGCGGGGTAGGCAGAGAGAACAGAGTGCCAAAAGGTTCTTTCATACTCATGCACGCTCGCCGGTTTCAGGGACTCGTGACTCCGCCTTCCTTCAATACATGACCGATTTGGTCTAGGTAAGTGAGTCTTAGTCTACCTCTGTACCTACATCCTTCCACCTTCGTATAAAATTATATTTTCATTATTCATACTCGGAAAGTAGGTTTGAAGTTGCCTGAGGAGCGGGTTGAAAGTAATACCGAATAACGTGTGTTATTTTTTAAGACGACAACATGAATTATAACTGTTATTGGTTTATTAAATGACATTATACTTCCTAGTTAGCTGTTATTGTCAACAGTTTAAACACAAATTAAATAATTTATATATATTAGGCACCTGCTGTCAGCCAATAGCCAGTTTTACCAGAGGGAGGGTTAGATGTTTTCACATCAAAAGTTTCAATGTTTCTTGTACCTATAAACGATCGGTATACGTTAATATGTATGTCAACTATATTAACTAATAATCTTAATGAAAATATTATTATATTTCTACAGTTAAATGACAGAGATGTTAAACTAGAGGTATTGTCCTTTACCGTAAATACTAAGATAACCTATTGAATTCCAAAGCTTTAGATCAGCACAAATATTGAGACAGATATACGAGTATGTGAGAGGGACATATTATATGGCAATAAATTAGGCCATTTTAGAATTTAAATTAAGATCTGTGTTATTCATTTAAAAATCGAAAATCGATACGGTGTTATTTTTAAATTTTATGACATGGTCTAGAGAAAATAAGCTATAGTTATGTATCTATGAAATAAGCTATATTGATTGTTTTTTCATCTAATAATGTCGTAATGACGTTTCGGTTCATTTTGACGGCCGGGTGCAAGCAATTTTACAACTTGTTTTTACAAGGATACAGTTTATTATATTGGCTTGAGTAATTTTAACTATAACCTAGAATACAGACTAGACTAATAAAATTTAAAAAGAAATTGACCTCTAACAAAATTTTAAGCGGGAATATTTTTAGGGGCGGGGGGCCCTTTTAACACGCATTTTATTAGCTTCACCTGTATGTTTGTATGTTTGTTTCGCGCGGCCCGGAACTGAGAGGTAGACCAATATAGAAGCACTTTTTGAAATTAGCGCTAGATGGCGTATACGACATTAAACCCACATTGGTACTTTTTGAAATTAGCGCTATCTATGTGATTTATTGAAATCTACTTACTTACCAATACATTATTAGTTACTTATCAAAATAATCAATTCTATTGTGAAAAATGAAGATTATGAGGCGTGCAGTTTTGGATTTTCCAAAGTATTTACGATAATTATTCAGGAAATTAGATCGATTTATGTAAATATTTTTATTTAGATATTTTTATATATATTTTTAGCATTTTATATGCTTAGTACTATACATTAAACACAAAGTGAAAAATGTGAAATCGAAAATATCCTGCTCGTGACTGATATTTTCGATTTCACATTTTTCACTTTGTGTTTAAATATTTTTAATTTGGAAAATAAATGAGAGATATTATATTTCGTATCGTCACAGCACTATTTTTTACGTACGTTGCGTCTAACTTTGTCCCTATATTATATGTAGCTATTCTCGAGGGGCCTATATTTCAAACAAGCCTGTTTGTTGTGCGTCTGTGCTCGATCTATATTAATCATCTTATGTTGCATTGAAACACGTAATAAAAATTAATACGCACAATAATTATAATAGTAGCCTTTCCAAACATAAATAAATACCTTAAATTAGCATTTAAGGTATTTTTGTTTACAATAAATTCTATTTAATATTGGTCCCAAACTAGTCGCTATCCGACTTCGTCAGGATAGAATTTAGCTTGCTTTCTCCTTCATTAAGTTATATTTGTAATATCAGCTATTAGAAAGTCGTCAAAATCGGTGCAGACATTTTGGAGATTAGCTGGATTAAAAAAAAACTGGTATTTTATTTATTTATGTACACACAGAGAACTTAACCACAATATAGGAACGGATAAAAATAGTAATAGTGCAAAGGTACTGCTTATTTCTAATAGAAATCTCTTCCAGCAGACCAGCGAGAGCGAGATTATAAATATGATTGTGTGTAGGATAGATATACATACATATATTATACTAATACATACAGTATATATACATACATGCCGTGCCGTGCGGGGCCGGCTTTAGAATTGTCCCACCCCTCTCTACCCACGGGAGTCGTGTGAGCCGATTGAGGGAATACCGGCGGAGTGGGCAGCAGCACTTCCTCGTGTATTAACAACATCCACTGCGATCGCCAACCCGCCTGCTAAGCGTGGCGATTAAGCCACTATCCCCCATGACGGGACCGCTCGTTGTGGCGTTCTCTTGGGGAGGCCTATGTCCAGCAGTGGACGATGAAAGGCTGATGGATGGATGGATGGATATACATACATACATACATAATATATAAGTACGTAAATATCTAAATGATACGTAACTATACAATAAAAGTACTTTATATAGTACACAGATAATGTTGACGAACCTTATATTTGAATGAAGAGGAAGTGGTAGATTCTCTAATGCAGGATGGGAGTTCATTCCACAGTTTAACCTCATGCACCGAAAAAGAATAATAATAAAAATCACTTTTGTGTGTAGGGAATTTTAGCATAGTGCGAAGATTAGTCCTGCAGGTCGCATCATTAGACCGGGCAAAGGAAAACCACTCACGCAGATAAGAAGGTGGAACTTGGGTGTATGCGTGTAAAAAACTGTTATGCTGATATTACAAACAGAGACTTCAATTATTTGTATCTATAGATTAACATAACTATGATAAATATTATGTCTTAAAAATAAAAGTATCTAGTAACCGCTTAGTTCAGCACTTGCTCCTCGAATGATCGCTAAGGTTAGCAAGTTACGCTACGATATTAGATGGGTGACCAAAATCCTACTTATTTGTGAACACCTGACCTTCTCCGTGCTTTAAGAGGCACGATAAGCCCTCTGCTTATCGTGCCTCTCAAATAAAATCGTGGTGCTGGACTTGAATATAATTCTGAAACCGGTCTTGTTCCAAGGTCACTGTTGTCTGGGTCATGGAGATTACTAAGAAACTACTGGTGATCAGCTCAAATCAAACAGACGAACAAATGACGATGGGCTAAGAATACAACTGTTACCTCCCCATCATTTCACGCAGGTGACGCGACTAAGGAAAGTAAGCAATTAACAGCCACTACATTCCTGGATTAGGTAATGAAAGTGAAATTGTGAGTTGAGTTTTTCGTGATGTTGAATATATAAGTGGCTGTTAGTGTTACTGTGGCTGTGTGTGTTTTACCATCAAGTGGATCATAGCTCGTCTACCATAAGCAATGATAAAATCCAGCTGCAATAAAGTTAGTGGATAAGGCCAGAAAGATGATGATAAGTAATTTTTTTATTGATTGTTTGAATGTTTATTGCTCAATCACGCAAAAACGGATGAACAGATTTGGATGAAATTTGGCACACAGTTAGTTTATTATTCCGGAAAAATGTTAGGTTAGTAAGGGATAGATATTTTCCTTAAAGATAATGAATGCGAGATAGAGTGACGTATTTATATTGACTCATCAAAAAGTTCACGCAGTCGAGGTCGCAGGCAGCAGCTAGTATCTAGTGGATTTCAGTATAAAGGGGCTAATTTGACCGAGAAAATATCACCCTCTCCTTTATCGTCGTTAAGAAATAATACGTTATCCTACTGTTCTGTTTCATGAGGTGAGTGAAAGCGCCAGAAGATTCATTATAATATGAATTAATTTAAAATAAATGCATATACTAAACTATATATACTAATATTAGAAGTTGAGGAGCTTAAAAAATAACTAAAGAAGGTTGCTTTGCACTAAATCGAGAGTTTTACTAGAAAGCTTTGTAGCCATTGTAGAATTCCACCATTCCAATAATTGTCATAAGATTTCAAAAATCTATGTGCTACGGGTATTTTAACATACAACAGCAGGTATACCTAGATTCAGTAACTCCTGGGGGGTTAGGCAGAATGTCATATCTCACATGTCGATCGTATCGAGATCACTGTGATTGGTTGAGAGATCACCGTGATTGGCCAACGGATTATAGTGACATCACGCGTCGGTTTCTCAACCAATCACAGTGATCTCGATACGGTCGACACGTGAAATATGACATTCTGCCTAACCCCACTGGTTACATAAATATTTGTCTTTTAGGAATCGATCCCAAACACAACCCAAGCACTGCGGTTTGATATATAAACCACTCCAGTTGTCTATATTATTTATTAAATACTTTGTGCTTCAATTGGTTTTATTAGAGGGCGTTGACAGTTGACACGTAAACGACGTTTTTATCTAATAGATAACTTGCGTCCTCTTAGTGGTATTTCGCAACATGTGACCTCGAGGTCCTAGGCTCAAATCCTGTCTAGTACAAAAATGTTAGCAATACAAATCTTAACACCGTGTCTGTGATTTCAGACTAGGTTGGGGCAAATATGGATGTTGCTACAAGTTTTGCTTATGCTTTTAGGGGTAAAGTTGAGTGATTATACGAAAATTGATAATTAATTTAGTTAGGAGACCATTTTAAGTAAATTCGTGATAAAAATAACCTATTTTAACCACTAGTTGCAAACTTTCGTGAAGTATTGTGTTGGTATATCATATCAGCGATCTCAAATGTACGTGGGTTATGTAAATATTAATAGGTAATTACTAATATTTATTTAATACTTTCTGATATTTACGCGAATGTTACACATTTTGAAATAAAACTACATTTACGGAATCTATCGCGTTTACTTGATTTTACTACTATCCCGACGTTTCGAATACGAACGGTATAACCGTTGAAATAACATATCAGCCTTAGACGTCTATCATCTAAGTCCACCCGTGATCATGAATGCTGTAATAAAGTATTCGAAACGTCGGGATAGTAGTAAAATCAAGTAAACGCGACAGATTCCGTAAACGTAGTTTTAATATTTATTTAATAAATTTTAATGCTTACGGTGTCATACGAGCTACGGGTCACCTCATGGTAAGTGAAAGCCGCCACTCACGGTAATACCAGGAGCACAGCCAAGCCACTGCTTACCATGAAAATCAACCAATACGCTTGAGAGGAGTGGGTATCAAAAAAGGCTCTTCTCCAATCGAAATACATTGAGATGCTTCACAGCTGTTACAAAGAAAATGGTGGTAACCGTTCGGGTCTAACAAGAAGTGGTTTTTCTTTGTACGAAACGCTACCATCATTAAAATAATAATGATGCATATTTGGTTAGACACGATAAAATTTACTGAAAACGAATTATTCAAACAACTGATGGTTTGTCTTCAAGTAATAGACGCTAAAGAACACAGAACTCTATATTATACCATATATTACCACAGTAAGAATTGGACTATCGTTTTTCTCCCTCATTGATTTTTTTTATATTTTCACAATATTTTTGTATTTACTGTCTCTGTGGTGCAGCGGTAGTGTGAGCAACTGCTGGTCACGAGGTCTCGGGTTCGATCCTCGGGTCGGGCAGTGTTATTGAGCTTTTTCGTAAAAAGAAAATTTCTCAGTAGCAGCCCGGAGTTTGGAAATGTGCTCGGTAGACGGCAATAGGCTCGCCCCCTATAACGTGGGACTTAAGCAAAGCTGGCAAACCGTGGGTGTGTAATACACCTCTGCCTGCCCCTCCGGGGAATATAGTTGTGATGCTATGTTTAAACCAATATTTACGTAAGCTAGTATAAGTACCTATACTTTATTCCATAATGTAAATAAGATAAGAAGCGGTTACTACTCATCTATTAGATAGTGTACCACTGACAGTTATGTCAATATAAACAATAGGCAATAAAATAAGAAAATAACTCAAATTCAAATATAAAATACAACTTGTTCCAAAACTAATGATGTTAAAGTGAAAGTTAATTTGCATCTCCATTTTGTAATTTTTCACATATTATAGGTTTGTATAAAATGTAAGTCTATGTTTTTTTTTAATTTTCCGTGTCTCGGTAGGCACAAGCAGATCCCGGCTGTAAAATGACATCTTGGTAATTAAACACAAAGTATGAAAATGTGAAATCGAAAATATCAGTCACGAGCAGGATTTGAACCTGCATCTCCTGGATGTGAATGCTTTGCCTATTCAGCAATCGTGATAATTGCTCCTGACTGCTAATTTCGATAACACATTCATACTTAACGTCTTTGGGTGATGCCTGCGCCATCTGTCGGAAGCATTTACATACATTATACCGACCAGGTAAACTTAATTTTACAATTGAGATTTTTACCTAATAATAACGCAGCCCTATAAATATCTAAATATCCTGGCAATTCTTTCAGGTTAACAGAGGTCTGAATAATATTCCGAATGCGATCTTATTCTAAGGTGAAAAGTTATATATTGTTATATATTATCTGACTTACTAATAAACGTTGTATAACCTCTGAATAGTTATTCAGTGTTTTGTCTTTGTCACTAATATGACCGTTTGACGTTGAAAGAACGGAACAAAACACTGTATAACTATTCAGAGCTTATACAATGTTTATTAGTAAGGGGGTATATATAATAGTTACCTATATATTTGGGTCGTGGAGGTCAGATAGCCAGCAGCCATGTAAATACTGGTAATCGGCCAAAACCGAGCAGAACGGAAACCATCCCCAACAAAGCTTTGGACAAAACTAAGAAATTATGAGGAACATTTTATAAAATTAAAATTATGTTATAAAAAAAAAGAACTCCATTTTTATGTAACTTACGATACCTTTTTCAAGTTAAGTAGGTACTTGGAGTATAATGTCTACAATACATTAATTTATTCGGGAGATAACTGAGCGAATGGAGAATTTTACATTTTTTTTTTGATACATATCATCACGCCTATATTTATTAGGCACAGGTGTATTGCATTCGATCAACAATTACTACACACCCACGCGCCACGGTTTGCTAGCTATGTTTAAGTCCCACGTAATAGGGGTCGAGCCTATTGCCGTCTACCGGGCACATTTCCAAACTCCGGGCTGCCACTGAGAATTTTTCTTTTTACGAAAAAGCTCAATAACACTGCCCGACCTGGGGATCGAACCCAAGACCCCATGATCAGCAGGCGCTCGCACTACCGCTGCATCACAGAGGCACTTGATTTGATACTTTGCCAAAAACATGCCAAATCTTCACTCCTACTAAATCCTCCATTGTATAATGGAGTCAAGGAAAAACATTATCAGTCTAATATCAAAGGCACATTTTGTACTCCAATAGAAATTCCGTTGCTGACAATGTACCTACTTTGTTTACAAACATGACCCTCCAATGTGTAGGATCCCGCTTCCAAACTCTCATTATCTAGTGACGCGGCTTGTTCAGATTTATTTGTGTAATTATCAACACCCCTGAGGGACCGGGTATGTGGACGTTCGATAATCGCTTGATTGCAAACGTGATTTTGTAACGAATGTTCCGCTGCTGTTTAAACAGCGCTCTTCTCAGCCTTGTTTAGAACTCTTAATAAGTACCTAGTTGTTATTAATTTAGATTATATAATTATGTAACTACAACTTCCTCCTCGGGGATTTATTTAGTTTTAAGCGTCGCCATGCTAACAGCCGGTTTTACCCTCCCTCCGCATTAGATGTTTCACATCAAAATATAAGTTCCGGATAAGTAATCACCAACATATCATATAGGTACTAAAACCTTCTTCGAAACAAGCCACATCTTATGGTATAAGTATTATTCCGATCGGTTCAGTAGTTTTTGCAGTATAACCGAACAAAAAAACCGGCTCTCCATTTATTAGTATAGATTTTACTATTGCTATAAGTTATGAAGTATGCGTCGTCGTCGTAACAAAACAATCAAAAATAATTCAACTAAAGTTAAGTTTAGTACCACTAAATTATTACTAAGCGTCAAAATGTGAAATCGAAAATAACAGTAGAGCAGGATTATTTTCGATTTCAAATTTTCACACTTTGTATTAATTTATATGGCTAATAATGTCAAATGATAAAAAAACCAGTAGGATTCTAGGTATGTTGTCAAATTACCAAACAATCATAAATCGACTCGAAGACAGAATTCGCAAATTTGTATTTTCAGGACCACTAAAAATCTTTTCATCACAACTTTTCAAGCTTTTAGACGTCAAAAGACGCTGTGCATTTAAAACTGACCGAAAATCCTAACGGCCCTTTAGACCCCAGGCAGAAACGTCGTACTTAAACATTGTACGCAGCAGGCGTGACGCGCGGGTTAATTTTATGCTACATTAATGCAGTGGAGGGTTGGAGCCACTTTTTAATAGGGTTAGTTATGGTGCGGAGGTCACCCCCATCACGTTCTCAGGGTTAGCAATATGTTATACTCAATAGGATAATCTACTTGTTCTGTGATGAAACAGATTAATTTTTGTATAACAAACGCTTTCGAGGGATTTTATGAGCAATTTATCTTTTTAATAAGAAGATAAGCTAACATGAATAATAATAATAATAGTGAATAACTAGCCTCAGCCAGCGTTTTAGTTTACATTTCAGGTTCCCGTTGTAGTAGCGGTATAAAATGCATAAAAAAATGCTGTTTTTAAATCTAATAAAGAGCTATCACCAAAAAAAATCATGAAAATCTGTTCAGTATTTTTTGCTCCAATCGCGAATAAATGAAAAGAGAAACAGACAAAAAATCTAAAACAAAATGTTTTGGCCAGCTTGGTGAACTATGGCCTAATCCCTCACCATAAGAGGAGAGTTGTGTCCAATAGTGGGACAGAAAAAGGGTTGAAAAAAGGTCTATATAAAGACCAATACATCCTAAAATTTAAATAATGTTATTTTATTATATGTCCACAACAAAAATAAAAAGCACCACCAACAAAAATAATTAATTAGTCCAAAACATATTTGTTTAACTAAATTTAAAAAAGGGAAAAAAGATCATTTTTGGAAAATGATATTATACTTTATTTATTCAAAAACCTAAAGTGATACTAATAAATTATAATATATACCCCCATACACGTAACACAAAGAAAACTAACAAAAAAATTAATGCATTCACAACAGTATGAACCCTAAAATTAGTTATTTGTTTTTTGTTAGTGCAAAAAAGCCGTGGGGTGACAATTTTATAAATAGTCTCACGAAAATACAAACTACGCTCTGATCAATTCGTTACAATAAAAAGAAAACAAAAGAAGTCACATAACTCTATTTAAATTAAAAAAAATATCCACTCGCAACCCGGGATCGAGATATACCTCGTATATGGCAATGGGACTACCTTTCTAACCTATATAACCCGCAAAGTTAGTATGCTGAAGTGTCAATGGGGGGTCACATTACTCGACGAACTGATTGCTAATGAGCAAGAAAGATTCTTTGACTATGGCTTATACAGTGCAGCGTTGGATGGCATCCTACTACATCGACCGACAACCTAGGGGAAGGGGGGGTAAGACGGGGTAGCGAGGTAAGATGGGAACCCACAATATTTCGAAAACTAAAAGAATTCTTATGAAACTACTAATGCCATCTTGTAGTTTAAACTCAAAACTCTTCAGTGCGCCGATGGTGAAATCCTGAGCGGGGCACATGACGATACGGTGAGTAAAAAACGATTTTTTGATTATTTAATGTAATTTTTAGAGTGTGTTTCGAGTGTGATTAACATAAATACATAGGCTTTGATGTAGACAACGAAGTTTCATCGCAAACCATGTACTATTAACTTGATTTTAAAATAACTATTTACACGATTGCTTGTCAATTTATAACCTGCATTTTTTTTTAAACTTACGAAGTCCCGATGGGGCAAAATGGGGTACAGGGTACCCCATTTTACCCCACTATCTAGTGTATATAAAAGTAGTTTATTATATTTTATCTATACTAATTGAAATGAATTTATTTACAGAGAATGGTTCGTAACTACAAGAAAAAGACCAACAGGGGAGAATGGGATGAAGCGGTCATGAGAAACGCTGTTGAAGATGTGTTGCAAAAGAAAAAGGGTTACAAATTAGCCAGTAAATGTTATGGTGTACCTCAAACTACTTTGGAACGCAAAGTCAAGTTAGCGAGACAAAATGACAATCGCGTTTGCAACATCAAAGTACCATTGGGTCCAATATCAACTGTCTTTACACAAGAAGAGGAACAGGAGCTTGTTGATTACCTAAAAGATATGGAATCTCGTTTATTCGGTTTGACTACCTCGGAACTGCAGAAACTGGCGTATCAATTGGCAGTGGCCAATAATAAGCAACATAAGTTTAGCGAAGTCAAGGCACAAACAGGTAAAGATTGGGTAAAGGGATTTCTTAAACGTCATCCAGTCTTAAGTCTTAGGAAACCTGAAAACACTTCCGCTGCTCGAGCTTCTGGATTTAATAGAGTGTCAGTGGGAATGTTTTTCGATCTCTTAGGAAAAACGTTGGACGAATATAAATTTACTCCAGATAAAATTTATAATTGTGATGAGACTGGAGTATCTATTGTACCCAAATCGAGATCTAAAATAATTGCTACAGTCGGAAAAAAACAAGTAGGTGCGTTAACATCAGCTGAGCGAGGAACAACTATTACCGTGGAAGTTTGTTTCAACGCGGCAGGTACCTACTTGCCTCCAATGTTCATTTTCCCTAGGAAACGTATGAAACGTGAACTGCTCTATGAAGCTCCTCCAAATGCTTGGGCTGAGTGCTCAGATTCCGGTTGGATAACAACAGAGATTTTTTACAGTTGGTTTAAGAAGTTCATAGAGTTCACAAAGGCATCGAAAGACAATCGAGTGTTATTGTTATTAGACGGCCATGTTACTCACACTCAGAACATCAAATTAATCGACGAAGCACGCGATCATGGCGTAGTAATCATATGTTTTCCACCACATACGACCCACAAATTGCAACCTGGGGATGTGGGATTTATGAGACCTCTAAGCACTTATTATGATCAAGCTGTTACTGCGTGGTTAAGATCGCATCCTGGTTAAGTTGTCACCCAATTTCAGATAGCTGAGCTTTTCGGCGAAGCATTTATACGTTCAGCAACTATGTCCACAGCCTTAAATGCTTTCAAAGCAACTGGAATTTGGCCATACAATCGTCAAATATTTACAGACGTTGATTTTGTTGCTGCTGAGGCTACAGAAATAGATTTACAGCCGACACCATCAATCTCACTAGTAAGTGCGCCGCCATGTGTCATCGCCATCCAAAGCCACTAGAATCTTCTGATTCTTCTCTTAACACCATTAATAACCAGCCACCTGTTACGCCACTTCAGCCCTTGGAACAGCCAGGACAAAGCACTTCGTTTCATCTCGTTAGTCCCAGACTTTTGATGCCGATTCCACGAATTAATCAAGAAAGAAAAAGACAAATACGCAAAAGAGGAAAAACCGCCGTAATAACTTCATCTCCCTTCAAGAGCGAATTACAAGAAAAATTAAATGACAGGATGGCAACCGCAAAGAAGACCAAAAAAGACTATGAAAAAAGAAAAAAGGCAAAAGCTACACGAAAACCAAAGAAACAGAATAAAGAAACAGATAGTGAGACAGAAGACACTGAATGTCTTTATTGCCAGGGCTTATACTCAGAATCTAGTGAAGGATGGATAACCTGTCAACAATGCGGGAGGTGGGCACATTGCGGCTGCGCAGGCGTTGATGATGACGATGAAGATGAAGAATTCATACTTGTCCTTTTTGTGAAGATAATGATGATTAAAATGTTTGAGACTGGTGTACCCCATCTTGCCCATAGGGATACCCCGTTTTACCCCAAGTATGGGGCATGATGGGGCAAAGTACTTTTTTAAAGTTTTATTTTATGTTTCATAAAATATATAGGTTTTGTTGTTTCTTTTAGTGTAGTGTAACAGAGGAAAGACTGATTAATTTAATAAGTAAAGTTTATAATTTCTGTAATGTATATTTTGTTTTTTATTTGGCTTCAAACCTTACGGTCCCTGTCTTACCCCCCTGTCCCCTACTCGCAGCCGAGAGGAGCCGTTAGATACAGGTGGCACAGGCCCGCTTATTGTGGCACTCTCTTGGTCCTAACAATCAACAGCGAAAGATTAATGAATGAATAAAACCATTACGGAATAAAGAGCAAGGCATATATATACCTGGGCACTATAATGCTGTTATTTACATAGTTTGCAAATTTAAAGGGGTTGCAATATTTTTTTATTCCGTATGGTGGCCGACGACCCACGGCCTACCTGATGGAAAATGGTAACCGTCGCGAATGGACACAACTATACCGGGAGTATTGTCAAACCGCTGATCAACATTTCATTTCACAGATATGAAGTGAAAAAATTAACGGCTATTGCCGGCTACACGGTACACGGGAACGGTGTACTGATGTGCTTTATGGCCGATCACACGGGAAATGGTGGTACCAACCTGGTCGGACCCTATAGCAAGTGAGTACCTACTCCCATTTGGTACCCAGTCCTACCACCAATAATGCAATGGGTGATAATTGCTTACTTCCCTTAGTCACCTCGTATGACACCGTGGTGCGTGACACTTGTATTCTTAGTCCGTCACCACTGGGACAAAATTTAAATACATTGTATCGTTAATTTAACTATTTTTACTAAATTCTATTCGACACTTGCTTCAAACGAGATCCACATGCATCATAATGATGTCCTAGAATTACAAAACACAAAATTGACACAAGTTCTCTGCCTATACATAAAGACAGATGCGACCAATCGATTAAGCAATCAGTAAAATTATCACTCAGAGATAGGTCATTATTCTTGAACCGCCTTGATACATCAAACGGGCTACATACACCCGCGGGGCTCATTATAGGAACCGAACAACCAATAAACCGCTAAGTTACAGGACATATTGGCACAAAATCACATAAGTCTCCCGTGACCAATTTCTAGAAAGGGTGTATGGTACCAAAACGGTACACTATGAAAAAGTAAATAATAAAAAAGCGAATCTAATTTGACAAATGCATGTTTGGGGCACGCGACAAACGATTTGCCACGCATCGGTCGTGCCACAAGATGCGATGACGGGACACTATTTTTGGTTGTAATCAAATTTTAATGGGCCTTTGTCACATGTGCTTAGTACGGGAACGAATATAAACGGTGTAGCCATATAACATTGACTTGTACTGGTGAGGTGTTTATACGATAGACAGAAACTGAATGGTAAAAATACTGCTAATTGCAGACTAATGAATTAACAGTAATTAGTTTGAGCTATCTAGAGAGAATTAAATAGTTTGGAGTGTTTATAAGTATAACTACCAAATGTTCAGTAGGTCTTCCAAGTTATTTAAAATATAGTCTATTACTTGCGATTTTTAATAATTATCTTACCTCTTAAATCCCTCAAATAAATATTAAAATACCACATGAATATCTTGTTACAGAGAGTAATTGAGTAAGTTTCATAAAGCACTTCACTACATTATCAATTTAAACAACAGCTGTGCGGTAAACAAGAGGCCTGGAACATTGCGTCTTTGGTTTTATTTTTAACACGGAATCCCTCCCTTGTTGGGCGAGGAAATGATCCTTGAAATTGGCCCCCTCCCGGTTCAGTTACATTTCGCACACCTTGCAATGCCCGACGAGTTGACTAATAGGGTTTATTATCAACATTTTTTGGCTTTTGTCACTTATTTAATGTAATGAACTTTATTTTGTTTTCATAAGCAGAAGTAATGAAATCTCTGTTGTAATTAGGTTTACTTTTAATTTTCTTAAAACCGTCTGTTGTTTTATTTGAATGTAACTTTTTTTAAATATTATAATTTAACAACCTCGTAGAAGCAAAACACTACTTAATCATATTAGCATTAGTTTATTAATTTAGACCCTTAAAGAAAACTTTTTATGATTCCATTTATTTTCAAATGAAAACAAGGTCCTTTCTATACCAGTAGATCATGTGGTTAAGGTTAAATACATGACATAAAATCAACCCCGTGTAACAAGGTTTCCTTAACTGAGGGGGCCAATAATTTATGCGTTGTTCCATTGCAGCCTATTCTCCCCTTTCCCCTTTATTGAGGTACTTTTGACTAGCCGTGATATCTGTTTATTAGGCCAGTTAAATGTTATTGCTAGTTTTTATTTTTACATTAAAATTGTTTATTTTGAGGTTTTTATTGTTTATAAATTACGCTTTGTTGTGTGTTTTTATGATATATGATTATGGGTGTTTGCCTAGTTAATTATTGTGTTGATACCTAAACGTTTTGTTTTGATTAATGGCAATACTGAAGGGACACAATATTGTTAAAAATATAAGTACTTATGTATTTATTTTTCCTATATATATTCCTAATATCTTTGTTGTTCTTCACAAAAGCCACACTTCTCACTTAAAGTACCATAATTAAGTTATTTATAATTACTAAATAGTAATTGAGATTTTTTTATGATGTTCTTTACATGTTTAAAACATGTGATATATAACAACAAAATGGAATATAAATAAACTGTAATTATATTTTTAAACTTAAACAAAAAAGAGCGCGATACTTCCCGCTATTAACGGTTTGACGTTTCTCTTGCCGTTCTAAAATCGAATTGATTGGTTTTGCTTTAAGACAATACCAAATGGAGGCCGTAAAACTAACAATTGTTTAAAACCGACACTGAATAAGAAATTAGAAAATATTACAGTTTATACGGTTTTTTATATTATAACATAAAAAATGTTTTTAGATGAATGGATTAGAAATTGGGGCGTTAATTATTTGTTATTTGAAATGTGATTGTTAACGGCGTCTTCTTGTTGTTAATTGCGTTTTATTTATTGCATGTAAATTGATGGTGAAGCAATTTTTCTCGACACTACACGTTTTAAAACAATTAAAGTAATAATTTATGGTTCTCGGGGAGCGGCACAAAAATGGCGGTTCTGTCAATGAGTTGTTATTTTAGCTGAAGGCAATCGACTAACTATCCGGTTGTTTGACTTATTTAACTGTTAAAATTACCACCAGTAAATAGGTAGTTTGAATCGTTTGCTATACATAATAAAAAATGTGTGTAGTAAAACCATGTTAGCACCTGAATTATGAAAGATAAATAGGATTCTGGCGTGAATGGCGCCACGTGAACTTAAAAATTATATACTCTCTCTCTCTCTCAGAGCACTCAAAAGATTTAAATTTTTCCTGGGATAAACAGTAGCTTATTTCCTTTACTGGGCTATATGTATGCAAAATTTCATGATGATTAGTTAAACAGTCATGGTATTAAAGCATAGCAAGTAAACGTACTTTCGCATTTATAATACTAGTGAGGATGTAGCTAAACAAAATAACTTATTACTTAATTTTTATCAAGTTTCACGTACTTTTTGAAGGAAAGCTTCATACCGTTTGGGATGGGACGTATGAAAGTCCGACCTTTTTGCATTTGGCCCGGCACTGATCTATAGTTTCAATAGTAATATCGAAGTATCTATGTCTAAGCGCTGTTTAATAGATCCTAACTATAAAGCTGTAACAGAGCTGTGTCTGTACATTTAAGATATTTGAGAATAAATGACTGTATTAGCCTATATAGGCGTGTCTATATACAAAACAATCTGTTTGTTCGTTCGTGCATCACGCAAAAACTACTGAACGGATTTTGATGCATCTTTTTTTGTAACCGTTGCTCATGGACTCAACTATACCGAAAGTATTGTCAAACCGCTGCTCACCATTTCATTTCACAGATATGAAATTAAAGAATAAACTGCTATCTCCTGCTACAGCCAAAACGCAACGATGTGCTTCATGGCCGGTCACACGGGAGATAGTGGTACCAACCCGCTAGGGCCCGATACCAAGTGAGTACTCCCTCTTGGTACCCAGCCCTACCACCAGTCATGCAATGGATGAATAGCTTACTTCCCTTAGTCGCCTCATACGACACCCGTGGGAAATAATGGGGTGGTGACACTTGTATTCTTAGTCCGTCACCACACGGAAAAAAAAATATCACATCCTAGACCACATATAAAAATAATATAAAGGTTCTAAATGATACGTACCGTACCAGCGGTTATGTACTTGATTCTGAACCTGATGGTGAAAATTTGCATCAGTCTTTTCATGAAAGTTGCAATTTCATTTCCAGTTTCTTAAATTGAACATACATAGCATCATGCCTATATCCCCGAAGGGGTAGGCAGAGGTGTATTACACACTCACGGTTCGCCAGCTATGTTATGTGCGTAATAGGGGGCGAGTCTATTGACGTCTACACATTTCCAAACTCCTGGCTGCTACTGAGAATTTTTCTTTTTTACGAAAAAGCTCAATAACGTTGCCCGACCCGGGGATCGAACCCGAGACCTCGTGATCAGCAGTCGCACTTACTACTGAAATAAATTGAATGCGAGATAAAATCGTTATATCTAAATAAATTGCTAACTTTGTAACCCGTCGTTGTCTACGAAAATGGTATGGGACATATTATTACAGTTATTTGGTGACATCTTTGCCAGGAGTCATCGGTGTGATGTCATTTACAAACAGTTTCATCATCATCATCAGCCTTTTAAAGTCCACTGCTGGACATAGGCCTCCCCAAGAATGGGGGATATTGCCGTAATCAGCACGCTTAGCAGGCGGGTTGGCGATCGCAAAGGGTTTATTGATTTCATTTCTGAAACTCTTACTTAATTTCCAATAATTATGGATGATTTCATCTGTCAATTAACAAAAACAATAAATCTCTAGAAAAATATTAAACAAATTAAAATATAATTAATGATTAATTATAATAAGTACACTAATAAACTATTGTTATAAGCCTTATCTTTAATGTTAATAAATGTACTAACATGTGACATTTTCACACCGAAGGCTATTTTAAAAGATTACTTTGTAATTATTATAATTAAATGTGTGTTTATCTTTATACTTTATAAAGTATATACAATCTACAATAAAATTTATGTACATATTACAGTACGCTTTATGTGTGTGTTACTGTGTAGCTATCTATACCTACTATATAGCTGGGAAATTATCTGTCTGTACATTTAACACATTTGAGATAAAATTATTGTATTAGGCTATGTGGTTCCCTACCACCGAAGTAATGTAACATAGTTCCAGTGGCCGCCAATAAAGGCGGAGAGATGGCACACGGCGGGTTTCTTTAGTGGCTGAAGGCCTCACACTACCCTGTGTGTTGCCCCGAACGACGGGGTGTGCAGTTAGGAAAATTTTTTCCCGCCTTAAAAAAAGGCTATGTGGTTCCCTGTACCTAAAACATTTTCTTTTTACGATATTTTCTGTTTGTGTGTTTGTTTGTTAGCACATCTCCCAAAACTACTGAATGGATTATGATTTTTTTTTTATATTGCTTGATTAGATTTAATAACGCTTTATCCCGCCACCGCTACTTTTGTCTGCTACTTGAGTCACGCGCCCAGCTCGTACTGTTACAAAGCTGTAACAGGGTCTGTAGATATTTGAGAAAAATTACTAAATTAGGCTATTTGGGCGTCTCTGAACTGTAACATGTTTTTTTTTTTAATTTTTTCTCTTTATCTGTTTGTTTGTTCGTGCATTACGCATAAACTAATGAACAGATTTTGATAATTTTTGTTTAGTAGCTTTTGATTGGACTTAAAAACTGGTATAAGTTTTATCCCGCTACATTGCTGGGAACCTGAGATGTTACATAAAAACAAGCGTTTGTCTACGGCGGAGCCGCGGATAAAGGTTATTATATTGATACAAGATTATGATTTTGTTATAAATTGTATTTGAATTTGTGGTAGGCATATTGGAATAATGCATGATTTTAATTTTTTATCTATTTTTATCCTCCATTCTTGGGGAGGCCTATGTGCAGCAGTAGACTTTTCAAAGGCTAATGGATGGATGGATGGATGATCTACTAATCTACTTTTACAAGTTTTCTATGCAATATTTCTAACTAACTAACTTATGATCACGCCATTTCCCTTGAGGGGTAGGCAGAGAGAAGAGAGTGCCAAGAGGGTCTATTCTTGCATACATCTCTCGCTTCCTCAACATTCATAACTCTCTTCATACACGCTCGCCGGTTTCGGAGACTCCTGACTCCACCTTCCTTCAATACATGACCAATTTGGTCTAGGTAGGTAAGTCTTGGTCTCCCCCTGTACCTACATCCCTCCACTTTCGCATTGTATATCTTCTTAGCCAGTCGCTCGTCCGGCATTCTTTCCACATGTCCGAACCATCGGAGCATTCCCTTTCACATCTTTACACCAATACTCTTTTTCATACCTACTCGCTCTCTTACGTCATTGTTACAAATGGGGTCAGTCAGCCTCACTCTGCAGATTCTCCGCAGAGATCGCATTTCGACCGCATTGATTTTGCTCTCATGCTCCTTTTTACATACCCATCTCGCTTCCATATAATAACGTTGAAACAAGCACTGCGTTGTGTATTGCGACACGTGCCTTCTGTCCTGAGGTGGTGGCTGCCGAGAAGTTGTCCCAATGCTCCGTTCACTCTATTTCCCGCATTCACTCTTCTTTCTACATCAGTGGTGTACCTTCCATCCCGACTGAATCCACATCCAAGATATACAAATTCATCATTCATAGCACACTATTTCCTATTACTTAGAACTTCTCTAGATCCGATGCCACCGAAGAGCCTACGGGAGCATAAGCTGCGACCATGAAGACCCTGGTGACACGTAGTTTTATTCGGACCCATAGAAGTCTGGAATCAGATCAAACATTCCGTAGTCTTTCACACCTGAGGCCAAGCGAGCGGACAGCAACACCCCCACTCCCATGCTGGCCCGATCGCTCTGCGGTACATCAGACCACAGAGCTAACCCGCTACCAGTAAGATCACAGGCTTCGCTACCCTTTCGCTTGGTCTTTGTTACACAGAGCACATCAAGCTGTCTGTCCGACATGACGGTTACCAGCTCGTGTAACTTACCTTCCACACCACTTCTTACATTCCACGTGCCTACTCGACACCCTGCTCCCCTCGACTCGCCAAACTGGGCAAGGCGTGATGGGTGGCGGCCCCCATCGCCGCATCTGCCGTTGTTCGTACCGACGGGGGCGGGTCGGTACGCGTTGCTTCTGGGGCACGACCTAACCCGCACTGCGGTACGCATTCGAGCTGGATTGCAGCCTGTGGATTACAGGCTGGCAGGGATCGCGACGAGCACGCTCCGGACGGAGATCACCCTATTCATATGCAATATTTCTACTTAGAATAATAGGTACGCGCAGTAATGGTATGTATGATTAATAATATACATGGCAATGGTAGGTACATACATCACTTCGGTCGTAGCACCACTAAAGCAAAAAGTTCAAAACTACAGTGAATTTAAGTGTATACTTATACTAGTATCGTACTACGTAATATTGATAGAAGAAACTGCAGAAACATTACTTATAACAACTAAGTAACATTACAACTAATAGCTACAACAACTTAACTAGTAACACACATCGTATTGAGTAGTCAACATCGATAAATACAAATACATGTACGTACATCTCTAACGATTTCACACACGATCATCTTTAATTTACAACATAAAAAAGCCTATTGATATTTCTATTAGCTATAACAGAAAAAAAAAGAAAAATAGTGATAGTACACAAAGCGTTTCGAGCTATGCGTCATGTACAAAACATTTAACATACTAATTTCGAGGGTAACACCTCAGCGCTAGTGCCGACAAAAGAATCGATAAACATCTCAGTATCGAGTCGGCCCGCGCCCAGCAGGAGTCCGCGGCGGCCAACTAATAACTTACATTTGGATTACGCTCGTTAGCCTCTTAGCACCTTACCTGACGTTTATTTTTTATTAATATAAAATTTATTCAAACGAGCCCCGAGAATATTTCTGGCATAATGCCGGAATATAATAAAAGCTATAAGTTATGCCTAGAAGGATAAACTGTATCGCTATCGGTGCCCGTTGTTATTTAAACTATTCTTCAAATCGACATTTCGTTACTTTTAATCTCTTCTTGAGGTCATACGGTGAACTTTGGAACCGATGCGGCTTGTTTAGTCTAGGCATAGTTATGAACTACAATGCCATAACTAGTAAACTTTAAAATTGTTATATACAACACACATATGAGAACATTAATAAATATACATTCTGCGCGCAACTTCGTCCGCGTATACTTTTAATAATAATATAAATACGTTGCTCTCGGCCCACTTAGGTATATGATCTCTGCATAATTGCATACCCAAACGATTTGATATGATGAATTTGAATGTTGAGCCCACACAAAAAAACACGCATATAGAAGCCGAATATCTAATATAAAATTCTCGTGTCACAGTGTTTGTTGCCATTCTCCTCCGAAACGGCTCTACCGATTCTTATGAAATATTGTGTGTATTTCAGTAGGTCTGAGAATAGGATGTAAACTATTTTTCATACCCCTAAATGACGAGGGTGAACCACCCCTAAATATTTTTTTTTTATTTTTTTGGATAACCTTTTTTTTTATTCTATTACGATACGGCATTAAAAAATACATACAACGCTAAATTTTCACTCTTCTACTGCCGATGTAGAAATAATGTATAATATATCGCAAAAGCAGCGTTTGCTGGGTCAGCTATACCTATAAAATTCTCGTGTCACAGTGTTTGTCGCCATTCTCCTCCGAAACGGCTTGAGCGATTCTTATGAAATTTTGTGCGTATTGCAGTAGGTCTAAGAATAGGATTTAGGAAATATTTTTTATTTTTTGAACCAAATTTTTTATTATAATTTTTTTATGATTCGGCATTAAAATACATACAACATAAAAAAAAAATATGGCGGTATGAATTTCGCCGGGTGAGCCAGTATATTTATATTTTATAATATGTAAAGTAGGTATATTTGTTCTTCATATTCAACATTTAGCTGTGGCGATTTGGTTAATTATTTGCTTGGATCTCAATCAATAATAAACATAAAAAATAACTTAAAAAAAAGAAAACCGCCTTCAAATGCACCCAGGAACTAAAAAGCAATAAATAATTGGTATTTAGATACGATTTCCGTGCTAGACACCTACTGATGTGTTTGAAGCCAGTGCCAAGTCCAAAAGTATCAAAAACAATTCATAATAAATATTTAGATATTTTTATATATATTGTCATCGTCGCTCATGGACTCAACTAGTTATACCACGAATATTGTCAAGCCTGTGCACGATTTCATTTCTCAGATATGAAATGAAAGAATAAACGGCTATCTTCTGCTTCAGCCTAAACTGACGTGCTTCATGACTGGTCACACAGGAGACGGTGGTACCGACCTGAAAGAGCTCAATACCAAGTGAATACTCTCACTTGGTACCCGGCTCTACCACCAGTAATGCAGTGGGTGATAATTGCTTACTTCCCTTAGTCGCCTTGTACGACACCCGCGGGAAAGGATGGACTTGTATTTTTAGTCCGTCACCACATGGCTTAAAATGGTCAGTCAAATCGTGAAATAACCAATTCTAAAATGTGGCGACGACATATACCTACATTAGATTTGTAATATGCTAATCAAACCCTTTCATTTGCTATCCAATAAAGCACATCCCAAAAGATTTTTTTTATTCCTTACCTACTTACAGTAAAGCGCCCTCCAGAGGGCGCTTTACTGAATTTAGTGTAATGTCACATAACTTAAAGGCTATAATCAAGATGCTTCGATACCTTATTTGTCTAGCCATGATATGTAATATAGAAGTTATGCAGGAACAGATGAACATACAATCATACACACGGATTAAAATCATAACCCACCCTTTGCCGTAGTCGGGAACCCAAAATTGCTGTTCCATGATCACATCAGAATCTCAGAAAAAGAAAAAATTTTGTGAAGCCATGTAAAACCATACCAAACTTGTAATTACATGCGCTCACGCACACGAATACAAACAAAACCATGCTAAAACAAAGTAACATAAGCCACGAGTGCTCCCATAGTATGATTTAAAATTACCTAAATAACTCGACGATATATTATGTATATTGCTTTATGTTTTAAGTATAGAAATTTTAAAAAATTACCCAAATTATAGGGATTTTTTCTTTTCGGTGACAACACTTTTACGCATACATCTTTAAAAAAGTGGCTTCACTTTTTAGTTGACAATGCAGTGTATTTTTTTGATCAGAATATATAGGTATTATTTTATTAGTGTTATTTATCTTAGATCAGAAAGTTTCTGATATGGAAACAATAAATAGAAACTTTTCTCGGAAAATGGGGAAATTTCTAATTTATTTTTATGAGATTTATGTGAAAATTAAAATTCCACCGACGGTTACAATGCATTTTTTACGAAGAAAAGTTATAAAAACTGTTGAAAGTATAAACAAACTAAGGAATGTCAAAATATAAACTAACTATAATATTATGTATGGAGTACGGAAAAATAGCGGAGATGCCACAAACCGACTAGGTCATGTCGCCTTCAAGTAGGTCGGTGACGTCACAGTGGGCGGGGCCTCAAACTGCAGTTTCAAGTGAACCGTCATTGCGTTCGGTCGGGACGCATCTTACGTTTAAATAAGTATTAAATTCTATTAACCATGAAGTGCGCTCTTGATGGGTGTAGAAATGGCTCAGGATCAAACTTAAAACAAAATGGCATAACATTTTATGTGTCAGTAGTTTAAATTTGTAAATATATGCATTATAAAACACATTTTCTTGTTTCATTACAAAGAGACATCTGTCGTCAAAAATTAAAAAAAATAATAGTTGGAAAATTATGTGTCATCTGTCGGTGAGTATTCGAAAATAATAGATAACAAAAGAGTTTACGTCGTACCAGCGAACCCATCATCGAATATATTAGTCATGTTATTTGTTAAACTTCTTTTTTTTTTCTTGTTATGAAATGATAACAATCATTTTAGATCCCCGGTTTATACAGAAATTAGAAACGCATGAATACGTTAGGACTGCATGACGGAAATTGTGCTAATAGGGATGGATTAATTTATCCCAAGATGCCCGTCAGCAGTGGTTTGGTTGGTGGCCCTTTTTTTTTTTAGTTTTCGCTGTGGATATGCATTTTCGCATCCCCCCCGGTGAGAACGTGGAGGTATGTAGAGCTCAACGAGCGCTCGAATCTTAATTGCGCCCGGAATACCCGACCGAACGAGCGGAGCAGCTACAGTGGACCGTGCAACCGCCTTCATACGGGCTGGTTCAGTTGGTCCGATCCCCGCCAGCAGCATAGCCACCTCAAGCCGCGTGAGATTGGCCTCCAGCTCCGTCACCTGAGAATTGAGGCAATTTTTTGCCCGCATTTCTGCCACTTCTGCCGCGGGGTGGTCGTTAGCCGCCTGTAGACGCTGTGTCTCCTCATTGGTGGAGCACCTGGCCAGCGCCCCATCTTCTTGTTGTTGGCGACCACCTCCTTTGCGGTGCGCATGAAGGTTCCCTTGATGTTTGTGGGTTTTGTGGCCACCCTGATCCTAAGCTCTCTTTTTCAGATCCGTAACTCACAGGGACTTAACGTCCTCCTTAGACTCTTGAATCTTCAGAGAGAGCTGCTTGACTTCCTCTTCGGCTTGCAGCTCACCTTCGGCGCGCTTCGCTCTACGAGCGGCAGCCTCCGACACAATTAGCCCCGGTGTAAGAGGCCGCGTAATTCCTCGCCCTCTGCGGAGAGTGCGCGCCTGCGGCGTCGGTTTTATATATAGAATTGTAGTTCTTTTTAGACTCGGTCCAGTAGTTTCGGAGCCTATTCAATGCAAACCAACAATCAAATCTTTCCTGTTTATAATATTAGTATAGATGTGGTCCAGCCATCCTAACGCATATAGAATGTTCTGGTACAAACTGTTTAGCTTGTAACGCCGTAGTGGTAAAAAGACAAACTAAATTAAAGAAAAATTTGCTCTATTACGCTATAAAATACTTTTTACCGCTAGATGGATTTTGATCTAGGGGTGGAGCTATAGTAAATTCGATAATATTTCCTTTATTTATAACGTCAATAATAAGAATCTATTAATATTTTTTTACTACTCAACTTAATTATCTTCATTTCAGTCATTAAAATATGTACCTAATAGTATTGTATAATTTATGGAATAAATATTATGGTTGATTATCAGCTTGTTGGTGTCAATCCTACAACTTTAGTTTTCAATATATATTATACTAGTACATACCCCGCGGCTTCGCTCGCGTCATAGTATTGTCGATAAAAAATCAATTACGAATAGCATTCCTATTATTAGGTATAAGTGTCGCCACGCTAACAGCCGGTTTTACCCTCTCTCGGCATTAGATGTTTCACATCAAAAATATAGGTTCCGGATAAGGGATCACCAACATATCATACATATATATGCTTAGCAATGCATTAAAACATATTATATGTCATTGATACAGTGTAAACTGATGCTGATTCTACAATACATTGATTTTACACATAGATACAGTTAATAAATATCTATTATATAGATAAGATAAATATTTGGGGCGTAATACCTATCCAAACTAAAATTATGTACATTTAGAATTAAAAATAATATTTAATTTTAAAAACACAAAGTACACTCAGACTCAGAACAACCATTTGTGGATAAGCACAAAGAATCATCCTATATTGGAATCGAACCCACTAATATGCATAACAGGTCGGTATCTGAAACACTCTGTCATCTTTGTTTATCGCAGCAATTTACTACTACTATAAGTAGTAAAGTAAAGTGGGTAGGCCAAAAGAAGCAATTTACTTGTGAGTAAAAAACCAAAAGACATGACATAAAATTGAATGTATTGCTTTCATACCCCTCTCTTACATGAAAAGGTAAATTAATTTATTTATTTGGACAACCATCATTGTTACATTATTTTAAAGCTACAACATAATTATTATACAAAAATATAAACATAAATGCACAATTTTTTAAGGTGTCACCACATGCATCAAAAGCTATATCGTGATAAGGTCTTTAAGGAAAAAGAAGAAAAAATTAAGATAGGTACTTACCTATTAACAACAATTAATTTGCATAATAGATAATACAATAATAATAAATATTCACGGACATTTTTCACACAACGTCCTCTGGTCTCAAACTAAGCTTAACGCTTGTGCTATGGGTACCAGATTACGGATATAATACATATACTACTCTTTTTTTTGTAAATACATACATATAATATATAGAACACACCCAGACGCAGTACAAATAATAATGATAGTTCAATCGGAATTAATCAATCGGAGGAATGCGTAATTTTAGACTAAAAGTCTTAACTTGCGTCATATGTGGATAGGTATGTTCGTACTGCGGTAAAAAATCGGATGCGGAACGCTCCAAGATTAATCTACATTTTACTTAACCATCCTTAATATTATAAATACGAATGTGACATTTTTGTTTTATTTGTTTGTTAAGCTTTCACTCCCTAACTACTGAACCAAACATAATGTTTTTTTGCATTCATATAGTCTGGAGCACGGAAAAGAACATAGGCTACTTTTCATCCTAGAAAAAAATAATGGTTACTATGAGAAAGCTATTTTTACATAGACATAATATATATGCCGTAGAGTAATGTATTCATATTCTAAAATCCACACGGAATATATTTCGATTATAGATTAAAGAACAAGTCTTACCACAAGCTGCCATTGGAATCCCTATAGAGCTCAAGTTACAATAAAACGGTATAATAATTGTTTCTGCAAAAAAATTATGCTTTTGAGAAGAAATACATTACAAATATCTTAAACATTCCCAGCCCAGCAAATTTTAATTAAAATATATTGGATTAATGCATGTAAATGCGTTCCGATAGAGGGCATTGGTCGTTAAGACAAATGTAATAAGGAGATTGGGTGTCTAAAAGATAGTACTGTAGCTCAGTGGATTAGAGCACTTCCCCGGATAGGAAGGTACGCAGGTTCGATTCCCGCCTGTACTAAAATACTCTTTTTCCTTATTCACTAATTATAATTTGTACTTTAAGAGTAGCTGAGCATGTCAAGTGCTAAAATATACATCAAAATGTTTAAAAAATCACGCCATTAAATAGTATGAATTTTAATTGCAAAATTAAACTTACTATATTGGATTAATGCATGTAAATGCGTTCCGATAGAAGGCGTTGGTCGTTAAGACAAATGTTATAAGGAGATTGGGTATGTCTAAAAGATAGTACTGTAGTTCAGTGGATTAGAGCAACTTCCCCGGATAGGAAGGGACGCAGGTTCGATTCCCGCCTGTACTAAAATACTCTTTTTCCTTATTCACAAATTATAATTTGTACTTTAAGAGTAGCTGAGCATGTCAAGTGCTAAAATATAGATCAAAAGCATTTTAATATGAATTTTAAACGAATTATAAGTGCCACAGCTACGCGTGTCCGGGTCTGCTAGTAACGAAAATAAACATTAATATCCCAGTGAGAAAATTAAAGGCAAGCAATTAAATAGACAGATATACATTTTAAAGCTATTTTTTTGCAAGAACGTTAAACATGTTCGTAAGAGATTCTGCAATAAGCGCTTTTAAACTCTAAAAATAATAGTTAACTAATACAAAGCAGTCTTAGATTACTGTAGAGGTTAAAGCGTAAAGTAATATTTTATTGTGAATTAACAATAAATTAAATTTGAAAACATTACCTAACAAAATGATTTAACATGAATTGGTTTATCACGGATAGTATACATGAATATTACTCAACGTTTCTATGAATTGATTCATCGCTATTACTATTCAAATAGAATCAATAAATTTTACGCAATTCATAGAAAATGCTAATTGCAACAGTCAAGTTTAATAGAAATTTAGGTAATTTCAATTGACAAATAATTTCTTAAGTATATTTGAAACATTCTTTATAAATTTTATTTATTTGTTTAGTGAAATAATTTCGACTGAGAATTAATTAATTTACTAAGTGGTATTCGCTTTGTAAAATGATCTTACACTGGCTCCCCATCACTTACGACAACACCTAGGATCCGTAGGTACTAGGGAGTACCTCACAATATCTATATCGCAGGGTAATTTTACAAACATGCAAATTTCATGGACACAAAGTACACCCAGTCTCAGAACAACCATTTGTGGGTCACACAAAGAAATGTCTTGCGTAGGAATCGAAGATGAAGAGATCAGTATCTACAACTCTATCATAGGTACCTACGTGCAATCAAGCCTAATTAACTGTTATTACCACACGTACTGTGGGACGAATATTTTATAATAAAAAAAATATTAATATTCGTTATAGTAAAATAAGAATTATTTTAATAATAAAATAACCGTCTATCTTTACCTACCTATAATAATTTAATTATCTCACATACCTAAATTTATATGATTTGATTCTAGTTACACTATTACCTATTTAATGAATACCTAACAAAATATAATATATAATTAATAGCAGTTACCTATAACCCTTTGGTAAATCCAAGGACTGTAAAGTGATAACCTCTATCACGTTTGACAGTCCCGTGTCCAAAAGTAGAGCTGTAATAGCTTACGGGAAAACGTACTAGATATATACCTATGCCTTGACCACTGAAGTAATGTCACGTACGAGTAGTTCCAGTGGTCTACCAGTACAGGCAGAGAGACGGCACATGGCGAGTTTATTTAGTGAGCAGGGCCCCACACTACCTTGTTCGTTGCCCCGAACGACGGGGTTTAGTTAGGTACATTTTTTCCCGCCTTAACAAAAAAAGGTGTATATACACTGAATGCGTACTGATTATAATTTGTTTTACAAATATTTAAGCAGGTATAAATCTGCAACATTATTACAATAATATCTATTATCTAAATATATGAATTATTCCCTTGTTAAATTATATCATTGACGAAAAAGTAGAGTAAATATCAATTCGATCAAACGGACATTCTATTCTATGAACTTTTTAAAAATCGTATGTTATTACAAATAATTGAAAGTAAGGTATTTAAAAAAACTTGGTTGAGGTGCTTTTATTTTACAACAAATATATTTTTTTTTTATTGAATTTTTGTTCTCACTCTTAAAAATCAATAATTATTTTATTGATTTAACTTGCCTAATATAATGGGTTCAATTCACCAAGTTTTAATTTCGAGTGGCAGACAAATAGTAACTCTAATATTTGAGTTTATTGATTGTATATTGTGTTGTAAAAACTGTATGTAAAATGGTTTAGATGTCACTTATTCAATTCTAGATAATTCTTTTCTAGATAAATCCTGATTTAGATACTTTCACCTGCCTAGAATGAATCAATTGTAATACACAAAGAAAGTAATAATCTTTCTTATAAAGATATAATCTCCTTCAAGTTCTTGAAGCTACGCCGTATCTAAAGAACATATCCCTGTACAAAGCTATCACATTTAAAATTCATATTTTTTTTCAAATGTTCATCCACTGGCACTAACAAGATTACAAAATTCACATACTACAAGTATTACACTAATAGAACTCAGTTTTTATACCCAGTTTCAAATAAACTTAAACAGGAATATAAAAATGCTTTAAACCGTTTACGCTATAGGTATATGAGACATGAAATAATTGCCATAGTTAAATTACCTACTTATACAAGTACGTGGGTGACAAATTGTAATCAATTCTATTTGCGTCGCCGTTCACTTGAAAATTGTCAATTGATTTTGCCACTAACTGGTAGTTACAGCGAATCAAAAGACGTTGTTTGAAAACTGAAATGATAAACTTATCTATGCCTGACGTTGACAACAGGTCGACCAAAAATAAATCTTTGTTTATTAGTTGCTTGATATTATAGTAATTTGCCGAATACTAACGAGTGTTTAATTAATTTTGCTTACGAGTGTGATACGAGTAACAATCTTATTTATTGAGCATGAAATACAATTTATTTGGTGCTAGCTGAGGTTATCTTGTGCTAACTTCTGACTAAACATTGACAATCAGATTTATTGTCTATTCAGTTGCAAATTAATTTTTAGTATTTGATATTTCCTTGAAGTTATTATACACATTTGATTGACACTTTGAATTTAATGTGAATGCAATATCCATTAATTTAAATTCCATATTGATAAAATTAGTTTATTTAGTACAGAGTTTCAAAAAATCATAATTATATTTACGTAATTTAATCACCTACATTTAATTAAAAATCATTATTCAGTTTTTTTTATTCAACAAGTTTTGGCTCACTGTCCTACAGCTGGGCACGGGTCTTGGAGCGAGAGCAAGTAAAGCGATAAACTACCACATCGGCGCAGTATGACATGCCAGACATCACAAGTCGTCCAGAGAATTCCTAAGTCATGCAGGTTTCCTCACGATATTTTCCGTAAATGAGCAGTGACAATTAATAAACAAATACATGACTTAGAAAAGATACGAAGTCATAGATGTCAGCCGTGTACTTCTTTTTTAGATTATTTTACTCTATGCGTGTACTGCCCAAAATTTTGATTTTTACCTACCAATTGTTTTAAAGCTCTCCGGTTGTTCGAAAAAGTTTGTAGGTAATAAGATTTTATCGAAAATAATTTTAAAAATTTCATAACATACATATTTGCAGTATTTATTCAATATTTTATCAACATTATTACAAGACTCTACCAAGTTGATGGTGA
The DNA here is from genome assembly GCA_948253155.1 of Leucoma salicis. Taxonomy (NCBI): domain Eukaryota; kingdom Metazoa; phylum Arthropoda; class Insecta; order Lepidoptera; family Erebidae; genus Leucoma; species Leucoma salicis. The sequence continues at coordinate 6,685,554 of OX411812.1, forward strand.
ACCTATCTAATAATCTAACAGTCTTATTGGAATTGGTTTAAATGTAAATAACTTCTCCTACCTTTACTACTGGCGCCGTCTTCATTCGAGTCCTCGCTCGGAGGTCCATGAGGGGCTCTAGCAGGCAGTGGATGAGGGAGCCTCGGCCTGGTGAGGAACGGAGGAGGTACTCCAAAGAAGGGCAGAAAGGGCGGCCAGGGTGGTCGAGGCGAGAGATGCGCCGCGGCCGCCGCGTATAGCTGCAGCGGCGCCGGCAGCCCGCCCTCAAGCACCATGCTGCCGCCGCCGCCAGCTCCTCTCGCACCAGATATTTTGCCGGCACCCCTCACCGTGAAGACACCATACCATTCTCTACTGTCATCGCACTATAAGTCACTCGAGTTCAACACAAACACTAACGAAGTGGACCGAGTCAGCCGACGTAGGGCTGCACGCGTATCGCGTCGTTTCTGTACTGAGCCGAGCGGCCGGCGCGAGCGAGAGATGGCGCCGCGGGGCGGAGCCTCACCCCTAACCTGAACCCCCCACCACACGCAAATTAATTCTCCGCCTCCTTCATATCACAGATTTATTCCTCCGACAGTACATCGTTCGCGTGCTAAACGCTTTCAAACCTTATGCCGTCAACTTACAGGCCTATATTGAATAACGACTCATAAATTAAGGGTCTACACACATTGAATTAGCAGTAACGTAGGCGACTTGTGCTGGTGAGGTGAAATAAACTTTATTTATATGACGATAACGGCTATTACTGAGCAGTAGATAGTTGGGGATGGGATTTATAAGGTTGTCGTAGGTTAGCGCGCATTGGGGTCCTCATAATCTTTTCCAGCCGCATAGAACGTTGTACATTGACATATACGGGGTATCGGGAACAGCTATAATATGGAGTGTAGTCGTGAAGATCCACGATATTCGATTGCCCTTTTAGGTAGAGTCGTATTATACATACACAAGCTTATGTTTTACTGTAATAAATTAGATTTTCATGAATTATTTTGTTGTATAGTTATATAATACTAAAATCGTTTCCATTCCTGTTGATCAAAATAATGCTAGAAAATAGTAGGTAATGAGTATAAATCTAAAACTTCACCCGCTCTTTTAATTTGACAGGTGATTGCGTGATGAGCAAGCAATCAAGTGGTAATATGATGGGATACAACCACTACGGAGGTACAATAGAATTGCGTAAAACTAGATTAAGACGCCTCCGCCCGCCAACTGTAATAACTCACGAACTATCAATCATACAAAATTAACACGTTTCAGATATTATATTTCTGACATTGATGAATCATAAGCGACCGAAAGGCAATCAATTTTACAACCAATTCCTTATTCCATTAAACAAAAAAGTAATAAAGTAATTGACATAAATAATAATAAAATATGTCAAGACAGCGTAACGAGCGCTCGGACGCGACATGACAGCTCTATCAGGGATCTGGAACTGAGGACGGAGCGAGGCGCGCGGGTGGGTTCCGCCCGTCGAGCGGATTGGGCCCAGGCCGACGGGCGGAGCCGGCCCTCACCCACCAACCCAGCCCGCCTGACGGGTATAACCCGCACTCGCCGTTGCATCAATTTAATTAGTGCGACGAGCACCTCCGCCGCATTAGGAGCCGCGATGGGCGAAGCAATAAAAGATATAAAGGAATGAGTATAAATTAAAAGTTAAATAGAGACCAACGTGCGAGCGAGAGAACAACAGTCGCCTTCTCCCTCCCGTCCACTGGCTCTTAATTGTTTGACGATCTTATTAGTATCAGTTAAATGTCGTCCTCTCTTTTTCTCGCGCGTATTTAATTACGTTTTAATTAGAATCGAGTTAATGAGAGTTTTGCAGGATTCGCTGCGGGTTTCCGTTTTCGCCATTTCTATTTTTGCTATGTACGATTGTTACGATTATTGATTTAAATGTTCCAGTTTGACTGGAAATCGATTTATTTGGTTTAAGGCTTTTTGTGGATGCCGATTGTGCTTGAGATTTAACAATTTTATTTACTTATATTTGCGAATAGGTATCAAAGTTTATAAACATTCTCAGTTCAACTGAGTAATTTAGTTGATATTAATTCGAAAATGTTTGTGACGATGGTCCATATAATCCATTAAGCATTGAGAATATTAAGCAAGATTGTAAACTTGAAGCAAAATTAATAGATAGATAAATTCGCATGTTAGAAATGTGACGTTTTAGGTTTTATCTGGTCATGTTTGAGGAAAGCTGTTGAGTAAAAAAGCATTGATCCAATAATTATATTTGATATTATTATTTTTATGAAGCGAGCCATGTTCGCCGGAAACAAAAGATTGTAATGTGATTGATATAAACAATAGGTATTTAGTTGCCGCTATTTACGCGAGTTACTTACAAAACTTGTGTTTAATTGATATTCTTGTATCGTAATGTTACGGATACTTTAACATGTATGGTCACGGGAGGATTATATCTAAAATGCATTTGATATTTAAATTAGGAATAATTTTTCTACTTTTTAAGTGTCTTTAATAATTCTCTCAACTCGCGCAGTAATTAGGTGATAACCTCCTTTACGTTTCAAATTCAACTTTCGAAGTTCAAGTTGGTTGAAAAGTCTTCATAATTGGCTTTATTTTTCCATCTAAAAACAAAATAGGTAGCATAGACTAAAAATGTACCTGTCTGGTACAACAATAGTTTCACCGCCTATTGTAGGAGATTTCAAAATATTAACTGCCTCGGTGGTGCAGCGGTAGTGTGAGCGACTGCTGGTCTCGGGTTTGATCCGCGGGTCGGGCAGTGTTATTGATCTATTTCACAATTAAAGAAAATTCTCAGTAGTAGCCCGGAGTTTGGAAATGTGCCTGGTAGACGGCAATAGGCTCGCCACCTATTACGTGGGACTTAAACATAGCTGGCGAACCGTGGGTGTGTAATATACCTCTGCCTACCCCTTCGGAGAATACAGACGTGATGCTACATAAAATGATATAAGTTATATTTAATTGCGTTACAGGTCTCTCATTAGACCTTAAGCAAAATTGCATTTTCTACATTAAAAAGTACCTACCTATAGGTATGCCTATATAAATTATAGTAATAGGTATCTACAAGCTTCTAATTACCACTGTTAGGTACTTATAATTTACAAATTAATTAATATTGCCTAAGGCCCTTCTTTCAGAGTGAGATGGACTTAGGTTATGTGCAGGGTCTGTCGTAAATAATGGATAACTCGTTAATTGGAGATAGGCTCCGGCACTCACTCACCATACGAAACACATCGGTAGGAGTATCTGTAACTGTTGTTTCACCTCGATCTTCTGCGAGTGGGTACCTCCCCGATCGAGCCGGCCCATTCATGCTGGTATAAGCAAGGCTCTATCACTAGATCTCAATGTGCTTTGGTTTTAGATGAAAGCAGACGTTTTCTATTTCCACTCTTTTTAACTATAGTTAATCTTCATGATGGGCTGCTTGGCTGTGATCCTGGCATGGCCTCTCAGATATAAGGTAGTCTGCCACACAAAAAAAACTTAGTATCATATTTTTCTTATAATAAATAAATATATAGACTTCAATATATATTCAAGCATACTTCCCTAGTCTCTACGTGTATCGCCATTTTCAGTTTAGACAACATCGTGAGCACATATTCCTGTCTCACTCTTACACCAGGTAGTTGCGTACTTCGGTCTCGCTCTACATTATTAAGCATGGCATACACGCTCGCGTCGTTACTCCTCATTATGTCCAGGCTTACGTTCACAGTGTTATGTATTGTCTGTCTGGAATGGGCCTTACTTGTGTTATTGATGGAACATTTTATAGAAGGAATCTATAAAAAGATATCAATTATATTATAACTCTATATAACCGTCATGTACGTCATCGTTAATATCATATTTGTTTTATAGATGAAGGTAGACACTTCTAAGTGTTGTGGTGAGTAGCCACCATAGATGAGGGTTGGGATGTGCCATTTTATTATCCATAGTCTGTGGACAACTATTACTACTTAGTCAGATTATTAGTTAAACTGTAGATACCTTTTTTTTTTTGTTGTTGACGCTGTGGAAATGCATTTACGCATTCCCCCCGCCAGTGACAGACGGAAGGGTATGTAGGACTCGCCGGAGATACCTATATTAACCCTTACTTACCCCAGTATGGATATACCGGCTCAATCGTAGAAGTACCACCCTCTCACAGAAGATCAACGTAAAACAACGGTAGAGAATCCTGCCGTTGTTTCACCACCCCCCTTCCGATACTCTCCTTACTATTCTTCCTAACCTTCTCTTAGTATCTTACCTATCCCCTCCTTATTATCCAAGCTATCTAATCCATCGCTTTAAATTTAAATCAAGGCAATCTTATGAAAATGTCGACACGTAGGAAGCTTCATCTAGCAACACTTCTCTTTAATATAATTACCTTAAAAAAAAACGGATTATCTATATCATAAGTTTACGTGGTCGAGGGATTATAATAAATTTAACACTAGAGCTTCCAAATACTTACTACTCACACCTAGACATAGAACTGCTGCCTTCCGCGGCAGTCTCAAATTTGCTGCTACAAAGTGTTGGAATGATCTACCTCCCTCCGTGAGATGAAAATAGTAAAAAGTTTTAAAATTAAATTTAAGCACTTTCTTTTAGTCCAGCAAAAGAAATCCAGCAGCTAATCAGGTACAAACACCGAATCTGTTTATTAACATAACTTTAATTTCTATCTATCTCACACACTTTTATTACATATTTCTTACTAAAGACTACTTTGATCGCTATTATTATATTTGATTTGACACACATATTTGTAGGAATTTAGGTTTGAAATAAGGATTACACATTTATTGTGGTTTACTATGAAACCACTGTACTTTTATCTTTTCCTATGGCACCTAAAAGTGATGTACTTAATGTAAGTAAGTACATAGTTATGTATGTGTACAAATGTATAACATAATTTTCGTATATTTTTCTCTTCTATATAATAATATGTATGTAATTATTTTAATATTAGTTGATTTTATAATGTGGTGGCGGCTCGTATTTGCACATTGGCTCTGCCTGAAAACCAGCGCTGCGGCGTTTTCGCGCAGCTGCTTAAGCTGAGGCAAGACCATTTTTGGCTTCTACACCATTATTTAATATTATTTAGCTTAGTTAGTTATTTTTCTTTAAAAATATTGTAGAAAACGGATAAGAAAGTATTTCTTTCTTTCTTATCCGTTTCCTTGGAGATGGTGACGTGCGAGTGATGCCTCTGGTGACTAGCGTCTATATATAGGCGACGGTAACCGCTTACCATTAGGTGAACCGTGTGCTTGTTTGCCACCTAAGTTGTATAACAAAAAATAGGTTACCTACTAGTTTAACGAACTCAAAGTGCCTACTATACTCCGGACTTTAAGTATACAAAACAAGCAAACAGCTAACTTTCACATTTACAATATTAGTAAGGGTACTGCTAACTCCAAGCAGATTATTTTAATTTAAGTTTCGTCTAAAGTTTAACGCATTCAGTCATACAAAACCAATAATGACTGCGTCTGTGGTGCAGCGGTAGTGTAAGCATTATACCGACCAGGTAAACTTAATTTTACAATTAAGATTTTACCTAATAATGACGCAAACCCTATAAATATTTAGATATTTTTATATATATTTTTAGCATTTGACATGCTTAGCACTATACAATAAACACAAAGTGAAAAATGTGAAATCGCCAGGATGTCAGGATGGCTGAATTGGTAAAGCATCTGGACGGTATCCAGAAGATGCAGGTTCAAATCCTGCTCCTGACTGTTATTTTCGATTTCACATTTTTCACTTTGTGTTTAATGAGGTCTCGCGTTCGATCCCCGGTTTGGGCAGTGTTATTAATATTTTTCGTAAAAAAAGAAATTCTCAGTAGGAGCCCGGAGTTTGGAAATGTGCCTGGTGACGTCAATAGGCTCGCCCCTATTACGTGGGACTTAAACATAGCTGGCGAATCGTGGGTCTGTAATACACCTATGCCCACCCCTTCGGGGAATATAGGCGTGATGCTATGTTTAAAACAAATTAAATTTACTGTAGTTACTAATTAAGTACCTATTAGTAATAGAGCCTTGCTTATCCCAGCATTAATGAGCTGGCTCGATCAGTAAGAAAGTACCACCCTTTTTTTAAGGCGGGATAAAATGTTCCTAACCGCACACCCCGTCGTTCAGGGCAACGAACAGGATAGTGTGGGGCCTGCACCCACTAAATAAACCCACCGTGTGCCGTCTCTCCGCCTTTATTGGCGGGCCACTGGAACTATGTTACATTCCTTCGGTGGTAAGAAAGTACCACCCACCATTTTTTTTTGTAAGGCACGAAAATTTGTTCCTAACCGTACACCCTGTCGTTCGCGGCAACGAACAGTGTAGTGTGGGGCCCACACCCTCTAAATAAACCCGCCGTGTGCCGTCTCTCCGCCTTTATTGACGGGCTACCGGAACCATATTACATTCCTTCAGTGGGAGTACCACTCTCTCATAGAAGATCAGTGTGAAATAATCCGTTTCCTTGGAGATGGTGACGTGCGAGTGCCTCTGGTGTTACTAGCATCTATATATAGGCGACGGTAACCGCTTACCATCAGGTGGGCCGTATGCTTGTTTGCTACCCGCGTAGTATCAAAAACAGATATAGATATTACAATAAATTTAAAATAGGATATATAAATTGTCTTAATATAAGTACATACATGTATTCTAATCTATATATAAACAGGTTGGAGATCAGTACGTAGGTACGTCATTAATCATACGTCCCCTCCCATGGCGTACCGCACCAATTTCTACCCCTACGTCACTTGTGAACTCCCACCTAAATAAACATTCAATACTAGGTAACTAGACTAGTGTTTAACTTGATGTCAGGTAGTTAGTTAAACCACCCGAATTCAGAATATTAAAAAACGGTGGTATCAAGTTCGATCCCATCGAATGCCCTCACATGACATTCAACTTTTTGTATACTACATGAGTGGCAAACAAGCAGACATCTCATGTGATGGTAAGTGGTTAACGTAACCTATACACGCTAGCAAAACCAGGCGCACCACTAGCGCATCTTCATCGATATTATGAAGACGATAGATAAGATACTAAGCAGAGGACAGGAAGGATATTAATGAGAAGATAGGAAGGGGTTTGGGTTGCCATTGCAGCGCTCTCACACAATAGTAGGAGTATCTGCCGTTGTTTCATGCAGATTTTTTGTGAGAGGGTGGTACTTCCCCGATCGAGCCGGCCCATTAATGATGGGTAACAAGGCTCTAACACTATAAACATATCTGAGTTCTAGGAATTTTTCGAAATTATGGTGTTACTAGCGTATATAGGCTACGGTAACCGCTTACCATCAGATAGGCCGTACGCTTGTTTGCCAGCCACGATGAAAAAAAACTATATGGTTGTCTGTAAAGTCGGTTTACGGATGATAATTTTACATGATAACGTCGTTTTCGGAGAGTTTTACAAAATATTTTGCTGGTAGAAATCGAATGATACATATAAAAAGGTCACGCGTGCTACTATACAATAATTGAGATACGCGTGTTGCCCGGGACACGTACGGGCGAAGAATGTGATGTCGGCCGGCTGCCTCCCTCCCATAGACGCTCTTCAGCCCGCGGCTCTCTTGTGGCCGCGGACTTCAAACAATGCATCGATCGCCATACATTTTTCGGAACGTGAGACTTTTTCGTGCGTGCTACCAGCGTTCATCGATTTATAAGACGTTATCATGTCAAAAAGTTTCTTAGCAAATACAGAGTAAGTATCTCGAAAGTAAACACCAGCCAATCTCATTCTTCTCAATTCCATTTCCGTCCGTCACTTTCATAAATATTGATATCGCAAGATGGATGGGGTACACGCGCGTCTCCAATTGATTTTAAAATTAAATACATGATGCCTGTGATTGATGAACGACTAACGGGTTAGGGTAAACCCTGCTAAATGGATTTTTGCACGTTTTACCCCATGGTCCAATGGACACGAATGCTCCATCATTAGGAGTGCTTTGGTTTTAACTGATGCTGGTTATGGGCAAATGTGAGAACTAACATTTTCTGTTAATACTTTATACTGTATTCTAGCACTTGACATGCTTAGCTACTTTAAAGAACAAATTAATTGTGAAAGTGGTCTTAAAGACATCTAAATGTGTAGCGGAGATAGGGTGACTGCGATAGCTTAGCTTTTAGCGATCCAGTGTACTTCCCCGGATTGGATGGGAAGCAGGTTCGAATCCTGCTTGCAATAAATCCGCTTTCACAAATATACTTCTGTTAATATAAATTCAGCTTAAATAAAAATCCCTTATGATAATCAATTGCAAATTATTATAAGTACGTAGAATAAGTTAATAACTATTTTTGAGCACCTGATATTCTGGGCTATGTGGATTAAAATGAGGGTCATCATCATGATAGAAGGGATCCATAACTTCAATTTAAATTTAAAAAAGGACCTATTTTAAGATCTCTGTTTTCAACAGCAGTCCAAGTTCATGGAATTTGGCAGTACGATATCTTCCTGCGTCTCTTTAGTACATTTCCATTAATAATAATTTCGTATACTGTAGCGCATTGGTGTAATACTGTAATGCTATTATAGTAAGTAATTAAATAAAAAAATTAACATTAAAATAGTGAGAAAATTGATACCTACCTACAGTATTTTCGTCCGTACACTCCAATTCATTAGTGCACTCCAATGAGTGCAGCGTATTATATAGGTATGTGTTTGTTGACAAATTATTACAGCTAGGTGAAGAAAAAATCAACAAGAAATCTGCAAGTCTGAGCAATTTTTCCGACAGCTTGTGAAACCTGCCTATCTGCGCTAGGCCGCGCTGGTGGTCCATGGCTAAAATTCTTCTCAGTCTGAGAAGACCCATGCACAGCAAAACAACAATATTGGGTTTTAGGTAATCTTGCACATACTATTAGTCTCACTTCTCTGTCAAGTTCATGCCCTACCTCTTCTTCATGTCTTAACCATACTCTTTCAAAACGAATACAGATCTCTTTTCAGAATAACAAAAATTGACGTCATCATGCGGGTCTATAGGCATTTGAAATACACGTAAAAATATTTAACAAATAACTAAACGTTAAATTTTACAAAAATGTATATTTGCTAAAATAATACATAATGTTTTGAAATAAAACTACGTTTACGGAATCTATCGCGTTTACTTGATTTTACTCCTATCCCGACGTTTCGAATACTTTACAGCATTCATGATCACGGGTGGACTTAGATGATAGACTACTTAGATGATAGACTAAGTCCACCCGTGATCATGAATGCTGTAAAGTATTCGAAACGTCGGGATAGGAGTAAAATCAAGTAAACGCGATAGATTCCGTAAACGTAGTTTTATTTCAAAATGTGTAACATTCGCGTAAATATCAGAAAGTATAATATATAACGTTCTCATATGTACGGTAAAACAAATGACTATAAGACACAGACGTTATGAGAACTAAGTGCATGTGTACCCAAAAGTATTGTACAATTATTATACAAAGGTGCCTACGACAAGTGCTCGTGTCTTACAACTCAAAAGCGCCACAGATTCATAATCTTGTTAGCACTCAAATTTGCATTAATTAAGGCGTTGAAGCCTCACAGTTGTGTCTAAACTCCACGGGAGGGTTGGGATGTTCAGTGGGAGGACAAGCGGGGTGGGGAATGTTAGATAATATTCAAATGGTACATGTAACGGCGCGCCCAGTACTCGAGCCTCACCGCCCGCAACCAATATACTCGTTACAGTCGTGACGAAAAGTATATTTACTACTGCAATTTTAACCTAATGATCGCGTCGATCTCTGAGTCCGCAGCGAACTCATTTTAGTCAGTTTACTTAAACTATAAAAAATAGACGGATGTCCTTTCGTGATATTCTCGAAGAGGTGAGGTGCCTCCCCTCTACTCGTACTACTACTGCCTCTTCCTAGTACGATCGATTGTGTACCAGAAAAAATCTATAGAATTAAATCTAACCCTGGGTATTTTATTTTTATCTTAGTATTCTTTACTTTATACACCGGGGGAGTGGGCAGCAGCACTCCCTCGAGTATTAGCAACATCAACTGCAATCGCCAACCCGCCTACCAAGCGTGACGTTTACGGCATTATGGCGGGACCGCTCGTTGTGGCGTTCTCTGTGTGGCCAATGTTCAGCAGTGGACGTTGAAAGGCTGATGGAGTGGAGTAGTATTCTTTACTTTATGTAAAATATGAAAATCTTATTAAAGTAAAGTTATAATCATTTATTACGTTGTTTGTTATTGTAGACAATGAGTTAGAAAGGCTAATATCTCGCATGCTAGGGAAGGGGAAAGCAGAAATATTTGATGATGGTTTAGACGAAGAGGATAATCTAATTGAATTGTCAGCAGCACAGGAAGAATGTATTCTATCAGACGGTGAACATAGTGGCAGTGACGTTGATAACGTTGCTCATATTCTCAATTTTTAAAATGAGGTAATTATATTGAAAACTGGACTGTTTGGTGTGCCAATTCACCTATTTATTACTACTAGATCTGCTCTTACAATTAGAGAACAATTTCCTAAAGTTTTGCCACCTATTCTGTTTTCGAAACCACCTACAGAATTTATTTCATGAGTGATGAGTTGATGTTCGTTAAAAAAATCGAAATACCATGGATAGTAATGATCAATCAGTTTTGTCATTGCTATTGATGACAGACGAGCCACGGCCCATCTGATTGTAAGTGGTAACCGTCGCTCATGGACTCAACTATACCGAGAGTACTGTCAAGCCGCTGCGCACCATTTCATTTCTCAGATATGAAACAGCTATCTTATGCTACAGCCAAAACACACTGTCGTGCTTCATGACCGGTCACGCAGAAGACGGTGGTACCAACCCGTTCGGGCCCGATAGCAAGTTGGTACTCTCAATTGTTACCTAGCCCTACCACCAGTAATGCAATGGGTGATAATTCCTTACTTCCCTTAATCGCCTTGTATGACACCCGCGGGAAAGGATGGGGCACTTGTATTCTTAGCCCGTCACCACACGGACAATGTTATCCACGGACAATGTTATCAGCACGGTTCGGATCGTAGCAAGTAGTTGTTACATTTTTTTTAATTTTTATTCCTTTTTATTTTATTACAGTTGATATAATAGGGACAGTAGCATCAAAAAAAACTTAAAAATAAATGTAATTTTGGAGTTCCTACAGCATGGTTTACACCATGGTTGGTGATGAATGTAGACGTATAAAAATTTTGAATTTGTTGTTCATATTTATTTATAACGTTATCTAGTATCCAAAGAAAAAAAGCTTGGAGTTTTATTAGACTTTTGTACTATTAAGTAAAGTTAAAGTTCAAAATAATCAGAAACAGTCACAATTTCTACTTAAACTTTTATTTTTGTTTTATGTAGCTGTAGTCTACTTACAGTTTCGACCGTTTTCTGCCCGCCTGAACTTATTTTGATTATCGCTCCACTGCTACGAGTTAAAGCTATAATATTTTTTATAAAATAGCATATATAAATATAAAATAGATATCTAACCTAATGTATGCGGGGTTCCTGGTGACCTGTGACACAAGTTTCTTTTCAGAAACTTACTTCAGGCATTAGTCTCTCACGAAGAATAAGTAAGAGATCAGGATTTGGTCTTGGAAATATGAACCGCTTCTCCAAAGATAGAAACTTGATCGTATTTGAAGTCTTCCATAGTTTGCTTCCTATGTTCTTACATCAAATCTTTTTATAATAATATATGTACTATACTGTTAAGTCATACTTTAATTTAATTTAAAAAAACACTTAAATATATAACATATGCTAACGACAGTATATATAATAATTGTATGTCTCTTTCGCATAACCTTACCTTTTAAATCCTTACCAATACTATTATAAACGCGAAAGTGAGTTTAATTGTTACTCTTTCCCGCCGTAACTATTAGACCAACCATCAAGAAATTTTGCATATGTACATATAGTCTGTAGGCTATAGCTTTTAACCCAAAAAATTGCCCAGTAGTTCTGAGATAGTTATTTTAACATAGAGATAATTTGCCATAGAGTGACGTATTTATTTTCTAAAGTCCATGCGGGCGAAATCGCAGGCAGAATTTTGTATTACATGAAGCAATTTTTTATCTATATTAAAGATTACATGACTCTGTAATTGAATTAAGATAACCGTCATGCTTGCACAGTAAAACTTAGTCTTAACTTAGGTTTTTTTATTGCGTATGGTGGTAGACGAGCCACGGCTCACCTGATGGTAAATGGTACCTGTCGCTCATGGACTCAACTATACCGGTAGTATTGTCAAGCTGCTGCTCACCATTTCATTTCAATGATATTAAATGAAAGAGTAAACGGCTATATCCTGCTACAACCAAAACACACTGATGTGCTTCATGGTCGGTCACACGGGACATGGTGGTACCAACCCGTTCGGGCCCGATAGCAAGTGAGTACTCCCACTTGGTACCCAGCCATACCACCAGTAATGCAATGGGTGGACACCCGTAGGTAACAAATTAACGTTTTATTAGACGTTAACATTGATTGTTAGTATGCTATGGCTTAATAGACTTGTTGACTTTATTCTTTTACACTAAATACCATATCTATGTGAACACTTTTGCTGTTAAGTGTACATCTGTGAGAGCACCGGGGGTACGCTCGACAATTTCCTCGTCGGGTAATTCACTAGGATTTAATTTAAATTAGTTTTGGCTTGGCTTAATAGCTTCCCCCCGTGGGGTGGTCGGACGTGGCGGCGCTCCAAACGATGTATTCTGGAACTCAAGCCGAAGAGGAACATTTTTTACGTGCAAATATTTTTGACGGAGTGGAAAACTGTTTATTGAGTTGAGTAGTCTAGTACGCGTGTGCTGATCATTATTTTCTTATTTACATTGTTTACGTAAACTTTACAAACACGTAACCAAAACGTTACATCTATTTGTGTACAATCCGTGTGGTGACGAACTAAGAATACAAGTGTGTTCTTTCTCGTGGTTGTCGTATGAGGTGACTAAGGGAAGTAAGCAATTATCACCCATTGCATTACTGGTGGTAGGTCTGGGTGCCATGTGGGAGAACTCACTTGCTACCGGGCCGAGCGGGTTGGTACCACCTTACTCTGTGTGGCCGGCCAAGAAGCTCATCGATGTGTTTTGGTTGTAGCAGGAGATAGCCGTTAATTCTTTCATTTTATATAAAAATGAAATGGTGAGCAGTGGCTTGACAATATTCTCGGTATAGTTGAGTCCAGGAGCGACGATTACCATTTACGGTACGGTAGGCGTAATAAAAAAAACAGCTGTCCTCCTCCGTGCTACGTTAAGCAGTTGGGTCCCGGCAGTCAAATAACATTCGATAACCTTGTCAGTCCTGAATAAAAATCTGACTCCGGTCTTGTTCTAAGGTTACCAGTTGTCCCCTTAGTTCAGTCGTGGTGATTGGATAGGCAATCGCTTCGTGTAAATACCTACTGATGAAGAATTTTTTTTTTGTTTAGGCGGGAAAAAAATATACCTAACCGCACACCTCATCATTCGGGGCAACGAACAGGGTAGTGTGGGGCCTTCACCCACTAAATAAACCCGCCGTGTGCCGTCTCTCCGCCTTTATTGGCGGGCCACCGGAATCATATTACATTCCTTCAGTGGTAATACTAATGAACCAGCTATTAAAACTGAACAGATCGAAAGCAGGACTCCAAAAGTTTGGGATAAGCCTAGGGAGATGATTTATGATGATTTTTATAGAAGAATAAATATTTTGTTATCATAGGTAGATATAGAGACAGTGGCCAGCCAATAAAGGCGGAGAGACGGGTTTATTTAGTGGGTGAGGGCCCCACACTACGTTTTTCTTTGTTTAGGCGGGAAAAAATGTACCTAGCCGCACATCCCGTCGTTCGGGGCAACGAACAGGGTAGTGTGGGGCCCTCACCCACTAAATAAACCCGTCTCTCCTGACTCTCTGGGGGTGTGCCGTCTGTACATTCCATCAGTGGTGCCCCACACTACCCTGTTCGTTGCTCCGAACGACAGGGTGTGCGGTTAGAAATATTTTTTCCCGCCTTAACAAAAAAAAAAGGTTGATAAAGAGATCCCTCAGTACAATTGAGACTAATTAAGGCTGTGAAGATGGTGACGAAAAATCATTTACATCGATTGACTGCACAGATGGCGGAGTAGTTTAGTTACCGGCCTCTCGCCCGAGTATGGGTTCGATTCCCACACAGGACAACTCTGTGTGATCCACAAATGGCTGTTCTAAGTCTGGGTGTACTTTGTGTCTCTGAAATTGTATGTTTGTGAAGTCCCCCGCGATACAAGGATTATTCCTTAATGCAGGATGTTGTCTTATTGTTTTGGCGGACCACCGAAGGAATGTAACATAGTTCCAGTGGCCCGCCAATAAAGGCGGAGAGACGGCACACGGCGGGTTTCTTTGGTGGGTGAGGGCCCCATACTGCCCTGTTCGTTGCCCCGAACGACGGGGTGTGCGGTTAGGTACATTTTTTCCCGCCTAAACAAAAAAAAAAGAAAAAAAAAAAGGGTGTTCTCTTATTAAAAGAGAAAAATAAAGTAAGATTATGTACTCTATTAGTAGCACTACTAATAGAGTACATTACCTCTACAAAATATACTGCAATTAATAGATCTTCTAATACCTCAAGGTATCATGTGCTTTTCAGTACACATAATCTAATAACGACATTATATTTGTAACTAGCTCCTGCCCACGACATCGTCTGAGCTCTGTCCAAGAGAGAAATGAATAATGCAAAATTTTCTTCACACCCCTTTAGTATTAAGTCTATATGCCAAAAATAGTTATCCCACTTAAGCTTAATGTAGCATCTCATCTACGTGTCTACCAAATTTCATCTGAATCCGTCCAGTCGTTCAGGCGTAATTGACGGCCAAACATCTAAACATCATTACAAACTTTCAAATTAATCATTATAATTAAAATTTCTTCCCTTTTTATAAAAAATAACTAATATGCTACTTAAAAAATTCAAAATGTAGGGATAAGAAATCGTATAAACGCGATCGATTACGCGCACTTGCGCTTGCCTTGTGATTATATAATTTTATTCTATGATATGTCAGGGAAAACCTCAAAAAGTATTATTATCTAGTATTATCTAGAGGGATAAACGATCTCAGTATGAAATACTCAGAATAAGGCTCCTGGCGAACTCAGTCGGTAAATAGACAAGAGGGCCGCCCCACCTAATTATTTGTGTCGACTTAAACCGCTACCAATTATATTAACATTAATACACATAATGTTTTAAGTATATAGCACCTTTAGCAACTTATTTAACGTTCTAACTCGCATTAGATTCACAAAGTAATCTAATCAAACGTACAAGCCCAAGTAGTGATCCGCCTTCGTATTTATGCAATTTACTTCTTATGCATCGATAAATATTTATGTCAGCGATAAGAATTTAATTCGAAATTCTACATTCAAAAATATATTTATTTCATATTATAGTTTAAACACAAAGTGAAAAATGTGAAATCGAAAATAACAGTCACGAGCAGGATATTTTCGATTTCACATTTTTCACTTTGTGTTTAATGTATGTTGCTAAGCATGTCAAATGCTAAAAATGTATATATAAAAATATCTAAATATCATATTATAGTATTCACAACGGTTCTTTGTGTCTCTGAAGTTAGGCACAGAGCAGAAAGTGGGGATTGTGATGGAATCATACGATCAGTGCTGACCAATTCAAATGTTATTACTCGATTGACAAAACAATCGAATGAAATCATAATGTTTTCATATCTAATTGTTTAGGTTCTATTTATTATTTTTATATTCAATAAAAAGTATACGAGTGATTTTAGTGATTAGCTTTTATCTAGATATAGAAGAGTCTATATCTTTTAGTACGATCGATAAATAATATGATTAACGATTACAATTGTTAAATAAAATCGAACATTTATCGATTAATGTAAAGTGTTGAAGACGCACATGCCTTATGACACAAAAATAGCTACTGCGCAGCGTCTTGCAGCCAACTTCAGAGACACAAAGATCCGTTGTGACAACTGTATATAGCACTTAAAATCGTCAAAGTTACTAATAACTAACACGAGCGCTTGAAGCAAGTGAGATTAATAAAAGTAGATTGTACGTCAAAGGATATAATAGCCAGAAACACGTTGATTATTGATTGTTTCATTTTGTCCGTGTGGTGACGGACTAAGAATACAAGTGTCACCACCACATTCTTTTCAACGAGTGTCGTATGAGGCGACTAAGGGAAGTAAGCAATTATCATCCATTGCATAACTAGTGGTAGGGCTGGGTACCAAGTGGGAGTACTCACTTGGTATCAAGCCCGAGCGGGTTGGTACCACCATCTCCCGTGTGACCGGCCATGAAGCAGATCGTTGCGTTTTAGCTGTAGGAGGAGATAGCCATTTATTCTTTCATTTCATATCGGTGAAATGAAATGGTGAGCAGCGGCTTGACAATAATCTCGGTATTGTTGAGTCTATGAGCGACGGTTACCATTTATCATCAGCTGGGCCGTGGCTCAACTGCCACTACATGCAATAAAAAAAAATGCGAGATATAGAATAATTATAAAAGTAATGGTGAGTAGCTTTAAACTGTACCTATCTATTTCCACGCCACCTATATATGGCAGAGCATGTGATATTGTAAAATTGTCGTTAGAGCTTTCAAGTCGTAGAACGATGCTTATCCCAACACGAATGTGCCGGCTCGATTGGGGAAGTACCACCCTCTCACAAAAGATCAGCGTGTAACAACGGTAATTACGCCTACTGTTGTATTTTTTAAGGTGAGTGAGAGTGCCGGAGGCCCATACCCCCTTCCTGTCTTCTCCTTAGTATCCTACCTACCTATCCTATCCCTTTCCTTGGAGATGGCGCGCGTGTGTTGCCTCTGGTGTTGCTAGCGTCTATAGGCTACGGTAACCGCTTACCATTAGAGAGGCCGTATGCTTGTTCGCCACAAATGTAGTATAAAAAAAAATATCAGAACGAACCTTATTTTTTTAGAATTAAAGATTGATTTTGTTTCTTACTTCTTATTTGAATTTTTTTCTTATGAAATGTTTGATACTGATCTTTTTTAATTCTAATTATTTTGCAGTTTGTATAACTTCTAAACACTAATGATTTTAAAGTATAAATTATTTGTGAATAAGGAAAAAGAGATTTTTAGGAGGAGCGGGAATCGAACCTGCGTCTTTTCCAATCCAAAGTGAAAAAAAAAGTGACTGAGCTATCCTACTGATCTTTCGATCATCCCAATCATCATCATCATCATCATCTTTTTTTTTTTTTTTTTTTGGTTGATTGAGAAGATTATAGCAAAATCGTCTGATTGAATGCTGGTAAGAGCGACAACCTTACTCGATGTCTGGAACTACCCGAACTGTGATTATTTAAAATTGGGAACAGTTCAATAATGAGAGGTAAGATTGATTCCATCCATCAGCCTTTCATCGTCCACTGCTGGACATAGGCCTCCCCAAGAGAACGCCACAACGAGCGGTCCCGTCATGGGGGATAATGCCGTAATCGCCACGCTTGGCAGGCGGGTTGGCGATCGCAGTGGATGTAGTTAATACTCGAGGGAGTGCTGCTGCCCACTCCCCCGGCATTCCCTCAGTCGGCTCTTACGACTCCCGTGGGTAGAGAGGGGTGGGACAATTCTAAAGCCGGCCCCACACGGAAGATTGATTAAAGCTTATGAAATACTGAATACTGTGTTTTATGCTCTTATTAGACCTAATGATGCCCACTAATGTAAAGTTGTCTTAAATCTCATGTATGATTGCTCTGAAATGTGGATATAGAATTTAGAAAAGTATTAAACTTAAAAGGTGTTAGGATTATTGTAACTTCAACGATATTCACGGACACTTTCACACGACGTCCTCTGGTCTCAAACTAAGCTTAACGCTTGTGCTATGGGTACCAGATTACGGATATAATACATATACTACTTTTTGTTTGTAAATACATACATATAATAGATAGAAAACACCCAGACGCAGTACAAATATCTGTGCTCATCACACAAAATAATTGTCCTGAGTGGGAATCGAACCCACGACCTCGTGAACGGAAGTCGGTTACACTACTGACTACGCCACGAGGCATTAATACATGCCTCATTAATGCATTAATACATTAAAGCTACTTCAAGACGTATATTAGACGTTGCGTCCTTATTTTAGACGTTGATTGCTTTTGTCTAATTGCCCTAAGCTCCAAAAATATTTTTGTATCTCATGGTCCAAATGATTATTGATGAAGGCTGTTGTACTTCACACTAGGACCTATAAAGACGAAACAGAAAGAATAATTGTTAGAAATCCACCAGATGAAATGATCAATTATTTTTGTCTATACCCAAGTAGACAATCTAAATTATTGATAGGTAAATAATTTAAATCAAGAATAGCCTGTCATTTGAAATTATTTAAAAAATATAAACAACATCAGTAGACTGAACCGACCCTACTTTCGCGGCTGGGGTACAATCGACCGAAGCACTCGTCCGACAGATGCGCCAGTTACACTTTATAGCACGTCTGGGAGATACTCTCGCGAGACAAGCTAACCTTTCTATCTTTAGTTATCACCAGTTGATTATATTCGATATTACATGATTTAGAAACCATCATTTTGGGCTACTTAGTAACCACTCTTATGATCCAATGGGAATGGAAAAATATGTGATCTGGTTGCAAATCGACAATACTGTAATGTAAGATGAATACGATTGAAACTAAATAACACACGCTTATCCTTATTATAAATGCGAAAGTGCGTTTGTTACGCTTTGATACCATAACTATATAATCGATTATCATGAAATTTAGCATACATATAGTTCAGGTGGGTCCTGAAAAAGATATATGCTATTTTTAATCATAGAATAATGGATAGTGCAGTTTGGCATAGAGTTTGCCGTAGAGTGACGTTTTTATATTCTGAAAAGACGTTGCGGGCAAAATTTATTGATTATATAATTTAGAAACGCGTATGTACACAATTATGTAACTTACATATATACGTCTAATGAATACGTAACATTATCAAAACACAAGTAAATTTAGGAAATGAACTCACAATCGCTCAATATATTTTTACGAGCCATCCATCATGGTTTGTCGTCACGTCATTGTTATACTTCGTCGGTCGTAACCTTAAACGCAAAGCTTTAGCGCTATAAAACATTCATAAAACTTCAATAATGTTTCATTATTTCCTTAAATATAATCAAGCCCTTAGTTTAAGTATGTTGTTACTATTAGGACTAGATTTTCTTGAAAAACGAAAGTACTTTGGTCTAAACTTCCGTGACAGACTTCTAAGGCATACAAAATAAAAATACTTAAAAGTTGAATTAAAGAAACCATTGACACTTGAATTAGCACCACATTAGTAAAAAAAAACTTACCTATTAAAATTTGTTCTTGACACACACTTAAAACCTATTAACGTGATCTCGCTATGCTTACTTCTCCTTTCTAATATTATAAATGCGAAAATGAGTTTGTTATCCCAGAAAAAAATATGGTTTGTGTGGTATAGCTATTTTGGCATTATGATAATTTACCATAGTATTTGTATTCTGAAGTCCACGTGAACGAAGTTGTGGGCAGAATCAAGTTCATTATAAAAAAAAGAACCTGTGCCCAATTGCAAAAATGATCTTTATGTATATTCATTATACAGCTATATATTCATGACGAGACGCAATGCCAATGGATACCTATGCCTAGAAAATCAATTATAAAAAGCTAGTGAGGCAATTTCAGTTTTTGTCAAAATTGGCCCGAGGCTATCCAAGAGTTCCATTAAGTATCTCGCTAATTAGTTTTTTGTTGCGGTTATATAAGTTTTTGTTATTATAGTGTATAAGGTAGGTATTATAATGATGGGCTCTATTTATATAAAAAACTCGTCTTTGCGCCGTTAAAAAAGGATAAGGCCATAGTCCACCACACTATCCTAATGTGGATAGGTCGACATCACAAGCCTTTGAAAATATAGGTACTTCATATTTGCAGGTTTACTCCTACCATTTCCTTTCACCGAAAAGTGAAGTATTACCACTAAGCTGTTACTGCTTACTTTTTATAATATTATACTATCTATTTTTTGATAACTTGATAACCGAATAAGCTGAGTGACAGGTGTCGGGTTAACAGCTTTTATTACAATAAATGTAGTTGGACAGATAACATTAACCACTAAAAGAGCCATAAACAATGGAGGAGCTGTCAAAACGACACCATGACACATGTTTCAATTACTGTTATCAGTTATCTCTTTCGCCATATTTAGCCCATCTCTATTTATAAAAATTTTGCATAGACTGCTGTGTTTCAATTATAATATAATCTAAACCATGTCAGAAAACTTTTAATGTATGGTAAAATAGAAGGGTCGTTGAAATTTCAATAGATTGTCGTTTAAAAGATTATCTATTCGCATTCAGCCGCAATCGACACTGAATTCTCTTGTAATTGTGACATCTGCCAAAATACTCGTAGCTCCCTATTGTGGGGTCAGTTTGACCGACGCGACGAGTCAAGGGTTGTTCTTTTGTTAATGTCCTATTTGAAATTAAAAATGGTAAACTATTTTATGTTTTATGAAAGATATAGAGATGCCTATACTCTTTTAATAATGAATAAATTTTGTCTAGAATAAACCATCTGAACGTAACGCATACTTTCACGTTGATCTTATAACATGACTAGCCTTTGCCCGCGGCTCCACCGTAGCCAAAAGCTAGTTTTTAGGTTAGAATACTTATATCTCAGGTCGGCGGATCACCGGAGGAATGTAACATTGTTCCAGTGGCCCGCCAATAAAGGCGGAGAGACGGCACACGGCGGGTTTCTTTAGTGGGTAAAGGCCCCACACTACCCTGTTGGTTGCCCCCGAATGACGGGGTGTGCGGTTAGGAACATTTTTTCCCGCCTTAACAAAAAAAAAGGGTATGTCTCAGGTTCTCGATATAGTAGCGGGATAAAATATATACCATTGTTTAAGTCTAATCAAGAGCTATCAAATAAAAAAGTTGCATCAAAATCCGTTCAGTAGTTTTTGCGTGATGCGCGAATGACCAAACAGATAAACAGACAACCAGATAAAAAATCTAAAAAAAATTGTTTTGTGTTCAGACACACCTACCTATATAGCCTAATACAGTATTTTATTCTCTTATATCTTAAATGTACAGACACAGCTCTGTTAAAGCATGGTAATAGTCTATAGAATAGTATCCGGAAGCATTTATAGTTGTTTTATTGCATGCTACTGCATTTGATT
Source organism: Leucoma salicis (assembly GCA_948253155.1). Taxonomy (NCBI): domain Eukaryota; kingdom Metazoa; phylum Arthropoda; class Insecta; order Lepidoptera; family Erebidae; genus Leucoma; species Leucoma salicis. The sequence continues at coordinate 6,706,973 of OX411812.1, forward strand.
GTTTGTATTCAGATAACTTATCACTATTAGTCAAGCAAATCATGATATTTAAAGTCATCTTGGATGCACATTACAATCAGATGAATGCATTCACTATTCACTGATGGAAAATCACCAATCTTACAAAGTATTTTGCATACCAAGTAGTAAAAAAACATAGCATCACCCAGTATTCCGCGAAGGGGTAGGCAGTGGTGTATTACACACCCACATTACCAAGTAGTGATTCAGATATATTTGCCAATCGCAAAATAGATGAGGATATTGATAATGATTGGGAATCGCTTTAACAAGGTTAAGACCATTAAGGCTCTGTTTAACACAAAGCTCATATTTTCTAGAATTGAGAAAGTAATATATTTCTTATGCTGTAAACCAAAATACATTATTCTTGCTTATACTCGTATTTACAAAAAAAAAACAGTTGTGCTAGCAATTGCGATCTGTCTAGTAGGTACCTATATAATGCTAAAATACTAAGTAAATCTCATATTCCATCTCAACTAAGCTCAATACCATGCAAGAAATACTTTTAACCCTTTACACGAGTCCATACATATTAGTTACGGATAAAATTTATATTCAAAGCATGACTCCGCTCTTCCAAGCGCAGCGAACGACGTAGTAACGCAAAAAAATAATATATTGCTGTAGAAAAGTAGAGAAAAGCGAAGGAAAGTCGGCAAAATCATGAGTTATGGAGGCGCGGTCGATTCGCGAGCCGTACGTTGGCTGATGTCATTAGCACTCGTAAAATTTATCTTTTCGACAAAACCATGCTCAGTAGGTCTGTTTTACTAAAGTTTTATGTAATAACATTATATGTAACTTCTGATTTATTGTAGGCCTTATGGTAAGCCATGGACTGCCAAGACAGTATCAAGTTTGTTTACATTACTAAAAACCAGAAATAACTACAGGTAAGTTTATCAACTATCACTAGGCCTCATGGTGTATTCGGTAGTGTAACCGACTTCCGTGCACGAGGCCGTGGGTTCGACTCCCGCTCAGAGCAATTATTTGTGTGATGAACACCAGATATTTGTACTGCGTCTGGGTGTTTTCTATCTATTATGTGTATATAGTAGTATATGTAATCTGGTACCCTGGTGGTGGATAGCACAAGTGTTAAGCTTAGTTTGGGACCAGAGGACGTGTGAAAATGTCCGTGAATATTTATTATTAATTGGTGAACATAAGCCCCGGGAGCTTTTTCCACTTTCACATATAAAATGATTAGTAAAAAACAATTGATATAGATACATATACTCGTACTAATACAGAGTATTTTTTCAAATTTTCAAGTACTCTGTCACATAATTTTTTTTATCATATTTGTATAATAATTGTATGTTTTTGACTAAATCACGCAATTTAAATTGGCTGGACAACTGGATAGGGGAACATAAATGTACTCAAATGTGTTATTACCTCTATTAACACATGGGATATTGTTATATCTGCCTCGGTGCACGGTGGTGCAGCGGTAGTGTGAGGGACTGCTGATCATGAGGTCTCGGGTTCGATCCCCGGGTCGGGCAGTGTTATTGAACTTTTTCGTAAAAATAAAAGTTCTCAGTAGCAGCCCGGAATTTGGAAATGTGCTCGGTAGACGGCAATAGGCTCGCTCCCTATTACGTGAGACATAAACATAGGTGGCAAACCGTGGATGTATAATATACTTCTGCCTACCCCTACGGTGAATACAGGCTTGATGCTATGTTTTATGATATTATTGTACGGGAACATTTTAGGTTTCTGTGGATTATGAAAAACTAACATGACGTATCCACCTTAAATTTGGTAGATTTTTGGTCAATTTTCGCCTACAGTGGCGCCACTGGCAAAAGCTCGTTATAGAATAAAACTACTTTTCCGAAATCTGTGATTGATTGAATTGTATTACTATAACGTTTCTAATATTTTGCAATACCCATCGCCACCCAACTCATATTCTAATATTTTTACAAGGAACTAATGTTTAACTTACCATAGGTAATACTATTTAAACTTTCGGGTTTTGTATTCATTATAACATATCTATCGGGTCTATACGTGCATTAAACTGTTCGAAATTCTATTATTTTCAATAACCTCAACGTTTCAGTCAACTCGTGACCACAACTGGTACAATTCCGCTGAAACATCGAGGTTAGTCTAAATATAATAGTATATTGATTATAATAGTATTTTGAGTATATTAAACACAAAGTGTAAAAATGTGAAATCGAAAGTAACAGTCCCGAGCAGGATATGAACCTGCATTCTCCTGGATACTGTCCAGACGCTAAGCGTGTCAAATGCTAAAAATATCTTTTAGTAGTTGCTCGTATAGACCCGTTAGATGCCTTAGGGTTGTCGATCAACCACCGAAGGAATGTAACATAGTTCCAGTGGCCCGCCAATAAAGGCGGAGAGACGGCACACGGCGGGTGTGTGTGTGGTTAGGAACATTTTTTTCCCGCCTTAACAAATAAAAATAAAAAAAAGGGCTGTCGATCAATTGGCACTAGCTTCATCTATCTATACACTAAGATAGCCTGACCATTCATTAGTAATTCATATTGAGAATGAGAGTATTGAACAATATATTGATACCAATTATCCATAGAATATGACCATAATAAGTGATCTAAAAGTCAGCACCTAGTGTAAACAGGGGTTGACTTTCCAATCTCCCACAGATTACATGCTCAACATTTTAGAGTAAACCACCCTTACTTTGTACAAAGCGGCACACGCCCCGATGCTGTTAGTTTGTTAGTAAAGCCGCCAGAGGGCGGCACTAAGTGGCTTTTCATTTTCTCACCCGCAACGCATTTTTATTTATTTTTCATAGCTCCCAGCAGCCATGATATTATACGGTTAATTTTGTTTATTTATATTACGTACGCACACAAATATGACTGCTTTATTTTATAGAATGTGGTTTAGTAGCAGAATACAGGTAGATACCACTTGTAACTAAGAATCCCTCGGTCAAAGCTTGCTTCCAAATAATGTTTTGATATTTTTATATATTTTTTGAGCATTTGACATGATTAGCCATATAAATTAATACAAAGTGTGAAAATGTGAAATCGAAAACAGGCACGAGCAGGATTTGAACCTGCATCTCCTGGAATACCGTACCAAATGCTGAATTGGCAAAGCATCTTCTCTTGTCTAGTACATAATTCATTGCAATTACAAAAAAAATAATCCTTACTTACTTACCATCATGCCATGTAAACTTGCGGTGTAGGCAGAGAGAACAAAGTGCCAAAAGGCTCTATACATCGCAAGACATCCTACATCACTCGCTTCCTCAACATTCATAACTGTCCTCATACACGCCCGCCGGTTTCGGAGACTCCTGACTTCACCTTCCTTCAAAACATGACCGATTTGGTCTAGGTAGGTGAGCCTCGGTCTCCCCCTGTACCTACATCCTTCGCCTTACTAACATTACAAATGGCAAAGTGAGTTTTCTTGCTTGTTTGTTGCGCTTTCTAGCTGTATCTAACTATTGAACCAATTATCATGAAACACACACATATTATAGCCTGAAGCTCAGGAAAGGACATTTTCTCCAAAAATGAACGGCTCCCGTGAGATAATTTTTGTTTTTACATAAAGCTAATTAGTGTGTCGTAGAGTTCCTGTATTTATATTCTGATGTCTATGCGATCGGAATCGCGGGCAAAATCTAGTATGAAATATACTTAGATATTTTTATATATATTTTTAGCATTTGACATGCTTAGCACTATACATTAAACAAAAAGTGAAAAATGTGAAATCGAAAATAACAGTCAGGAGCAGGATTTGAACCTGCATCTCCTGGATACCGCCCAGATGCTTTACCAATTCAGCCATCCTGACAATTGCTCCCGACTGCTAATTTCGATAACACATTCATACTTAACGTCTTTGGGTGACGCCTACACCATCTGTCGGAAGTATTTTCATACATTATACCGACCAGGTAAACTTAATTTTACAATTAAGATTTTACCTAATAATGACGCAAACCCTATAAATATTTAGATATTTTTATATATATTTTAGCATTTGACATGCTTAGCACTATACATTAAACACAAAGTGAAAAATGTGAAATCGAAAGAAAAAAAGCAGTCGGGAGCAATTGTCAGGATGGCTGAATTGGCAAAGCATCTGGACGGTATCCAGGAGATGCAGGTTCAAATCCTGCTCGTGACTGTTATTTTCGATTTCACATTTTTCACTTTTTGTTTAATGAAATATACTGCCAACGTCACATTTCCTTAAGCCCACTGCCTCTCTTATCCATATCACCATTATTTGCAAACGTATATTGAAACGGTCCTTGACTAATAACACTACCTACTGATACTGTCAGATATCAAAATAATTTCACGGATTACTAACAAATTATATTTATAAAAGACCCTATAAATCAAGACTACATTAAAGAGTCCGTAATCACATAGTTGCTCACACACGCTTAGAACTACTATGTATTTCAGGATATAAGTAGGCACCTACTATTTTTTTTTTATTTTAGCACTTGAAATACTCAGCTACCTTAAAGAACAAATTATTTGTGAAAATGGAAAAAGAGTGTCACTGACATAGCCTGCGTTCTCGAGTGACGACCACGTATCGGACGGCCTTCCACCAGGTGGTGGAAAAAGAGACCTTTACTGCGAACAGGATTCGAACCTGCATCCCTTCCAATCCAGGTAAGTGATCTCGACCGCTAGATCCCGCTCACAGTAGTTAAAGCTCTCTTTTTCCACTTTCACATATAATTTGTACTTTTTCATTACTGCTTTTCTCTACCGAAATCGAATACAGATCTATCGGTGTAGGGGCCGTGGTAATCTTTTCAATCGTTGTTCATTTCTTGCAAATTATTCTATATACTGTATTGTTTCACACTTTCTGTGATAGAATGAGAGACGGTATTCATGAGCGCAGTAGCAATGAAAACTGTCAATCGTTCTGTTCCGTACATAAAACTGTATTGAAACCACGTTCCGCTTACATCGCACTTGTTTACTGCTCCATACACACGTAGTTTTTGGTAAACGACTTTATGTGAGATGTTGCCATCACTAATAATTATATTTAAATATAGACGCTCTGATTTAACGCAACAAAGCTCAGAAAATTAAGTGCAGCTGATGTTATAACATTTTTAAAAATGTTGGCCAGCAATAAGTAAATGCGTCCTAGAATCTGTGAATACAAAGTGCGAAAATTTGAAATTGAAGATAGCCCGACAACCGTTCCAGGGGTTTTGTCAATAACACATTCTTCCTTAATGTCTTGGTTGGTGACACATTGGCACACGATGAAATAGTTATGATATGTTTTATCTTCTATAAATACCTATATATGCGAGTAAAACGCCAGTAATTTTAGTTTTACACCTTGTTAAAGTCAGTAATCATTTCTACGCCGTTATCCCACTCAATCAAAAATAGGTTGTAACCGTCACTCATGGACTTAGAAATACCGGAGTGATATTATTATCATTACGTAACAATAATCACAAAAAAAAAATTGGTTGCCTGTAAAGTCGGTATACGGGCGAAAGTTTTACGTGACAACGACTTTGAGTGGTAAAATAATTTTAATGTGAATATTCATTCGTATAGTAGGAAGAAGGATGAAATAATAGTAACAATTTAAAACATTTATTTATACAAAGAATTATATTTAAAACATTAATTTATACAAAGAATCTCGCACTGAATTTCATATTAACAAAATTTTATTTCTTCGTCTCTCTCGCTCTTAGGCGGGCTAACCATGCCCGAGTGGAAGGGACGCGTGCCTCTCACTCGCTCTCATTGTGAGCGCATAACGTGAGCGGAGCGTAACGCAGTTTCTTGAAGTGTCACCCGGCAAACCAATTTATAAGACGTTGTCACGTCAAAATCAAAAGAGCGAAGGGTGTACAAAGCCATAACACATATTTTATTCCTTAGGTACTAATGTTATAAATGCAAAAGTGAGTTTTTTGTTTGTCTCTAAAGCTTTCACGCTGTACAAATAATCATTAATGTTTGCACACATATCGTCTGCAACACAGAAAAAGACGTAGCGATTTTTCATCCCGAAAAGAGGAATGGTTCCTGTGGAATAGCCATTTTTAAAAGCTAGTTTTTAGGTAATATCTCAGGTTCCTGTTATAGTAGCGGGATAAAATATATACCAGTAAGTTGTTAATGCTAATCAAGAACTATCAAACAAAAAAAGTTGCATCAAAATCCGTTTAGTAGTTTTTGCGTGATGCGCGAACAAACAAACAGACAAACTAACAAAAAAAATATTTTTATGCATGATGGATCATGTATAACATTCCTGTAGTCAGTTTAAATTAGTGAATCTCATTGTATTAGGCTATTTAGAAGTGAACACGAAACCATATTTTTTTATGTTTTGTCCGTTTGTCTGTCTGTTTGTTCGTATATCACGATACAACTACTTATAAAACTTTTTATTAGATAGCTAGCGAAAATTGGTATAGGTTTTACTATAGTGGGAATCTGAGATATAACCTAAAAAGTAGTACTTTTAAATATTATTGAAATAACTTTGCTGGTTCGATCTCTCATAATATCTGCATCTTATTTCGTTTAGTCATCGACTATCAGAATCGTGTCCAATCTGTCTCTCTTTGATACAAACGCGAGCCTTTTGCGTTCACATACACAATCTGGTTAACTTGTTTGTATATAGGTTTTTTTCTAACGTATAGGTGTCACAGAGTAGTGTTGTACGAATACTTTATAGTATCAATAGAGTATAACGTCCTGCAGCCTATATTTCTAACTCATGTAATGTATTTTTCACTTCAGTAGCTCAAACATGTAGGTTTTGCTGCCTGAAATCAGTGAGCAAAATGCGATTTAGCTCACTGAGTGAGACAAAGTAACTTTTTAATTTTTTTTTGAGATAGCCGCGAATATCTTATATTCAGCCTTGGGTTAATCATATAATTTGGAAAATTCACACTCTGTCTCTTTCCCACCATTAGAAAGAGAGAGAGACAAAGACCTGCCCTTTCGAAGTTCCGATTTTGAATTCGATAGTCTTGTAGCTCAGTGGATTAGAGCACTTCCCCGGATAGGAAGGGACGCAGTTTCGATTCCCCCCTGTACTAAAATACTCTTTTTCCTTATTCACAAATTATAATTTGTACGAAAATAAGTGTTTACTGCAAATAAAACTGATATTTAAACTGTAAATTTTTAATTCTAGTTTCAAAAATGTTACTAACTATAACGATGCCGAATAAATCTGTTACTTTTAATTTGCAGATTTGTAGTAATTTTACTTTTAACTTTTAAAACGTTCCATTTTATTGAATTGGTACCTCTACCTACAATGTTAATTATTTTGTTTCACATTTATTGTGAGTTGTAGTTATTTCAATCTATTCCTGTTTATTATTTTATCTCCTAAAGTGTTCTCGCTGCTCAAGTGAAAAGTTATGTGTGTTACACGAGAGCAAAGTTATTTGCATATCGTGCCTTTGAATCCCTCGCCACACTCAGGATTCAACTTTAGAATCACTCGCTACGCTCGTGATTCAATCGTTGAATCTTTCGCTTGCTCAAGATTCAAAATCAGCACTCGCAGCAAAAAAGGACTTTGCTCTCTTGTTGCACAAATAACTATTTATCATTACTTGATCATCGTCATAGCTTATGGAGGCGGCTATCTGCTAGATACGAGCCTCCTCAAGAAGAGAAGGAATGGCTGCTTCATCATAATATTTTTTCTCACCACAATATTTAGGTTTATAAAAATTACCCCCCATCCCACCAGCCTTTCAACGTCCACTGCTGGACATAGCCCTCCCCAAGAGAACGCCATAACGAGCGGTCCCATCATGGGGGATAATGCCGTAATCGCCACGCTTGGCAGGCGGGTTGGCGATCGCAGTGGATGTTTTTAATACTCGAGAGAGTGCTGCTGCCCATTCCCCCGGTATTCCCTCAGTCGGCTCTTATGACTCCCGTGGGTAGAGAGGGGTGGGATAATTCTAAAGCCGGACCCACACGGCGGCCCTAATTAATTACGTGTATGTAATAAAAATTACATACACGTAATTAATTAGGGTGTATAATTAATGGACGTGACTTTAAGGGAGGTAGGAGATAGGCTTAGTCTGTTTAATATCAATGTATCGCTAAGATACCTATCTACTTAATTATACTACTAGTTAATTATAATACTCAAGCCTTGAGTCATTAATCTTAGGTATCTTGCCTAATGAAGTGATTACAACCTAATAACAATCGCAAACCTAGCAAAGTATTTCAATATTTTCATTACAATTTTAGCATAATTAGATAAAGATTATTCGATCTAAGGAAAGATCTATAAATTTAAGGTGTAAACCGGGATATTTGTTATTCGCTGCGACGGTTAATAGACTGTTCGTACCGGGAATGCGAGTTCAAATCCTCCTTCCATTTTCACAAGTTACTTGTAATTATATCAACAGCTAATATAATTACAAACTGACTGCTAATCGTTATTGCAATATTCGTATGTTATCATTTACAAAATTGACTGGTGTTTTTTTGAACTTTTAGATCCTTATTACTACTATACGTGCCTACATAAAAACACTTATTATATACCACGAAATTTCTCTACGTTCTTTAGCTAACCTTTTATTTGTTATCGAAAAAATGTACCGAACCGCACACCCCGTCGTTCGAGGCAACGAACAGAGTAGCGTGGGGCCTTCACCCACTAAATAAACCTGCCCGTGTGCCATGTCTCCACCTGTATGAGCGGACCACCGGCACTGTGTTACATTACTTCAGTGTTCTTTAACTAACCTAAGATCATCAACAATAAATTGTTATGTTGCGTATTGACAAATTACTATAAATAATAAATTGTTACATTGTATCATTATGCAACTCACAATACACCCATAATCCTTTTGTCTAATTTACGATGGTCTGATATCAACAATGGTATCTGCTGGATCAATCAGTAATTAAATCGGAGCTGTACAGTTGGGAACTAAAGTGCTAAGCCTGGTTTAGGGCGCGTGTAAACAGAGACGGTGGTGAACGACGCGCAGCCACGCGACCAACACGTGTAGCACTATTACATACACATTAGGTAGATATTTGGACTATTACAGAAGGCTTATCACGTTATCTTCGCCATCAGCTCATCCCGGATTTTGCAGAGTCTGGGAAACTGCAGCTAAGATACGAGAGTTCAAGACTAGATGAAGAACTTTTTCATGACAACACCCAAAAAATAGAAAAAAAATATTGTAGGTCAAGCTAGCTATAAACAACTTAAACTCATTAAGTAAATAACGGTAATGGGAATCCTTTTTTTGTTAAGGCGGGAAATAAATTACCTAGCCACATACCCAGTCGTTTGGGCCAATGAACAGGGTAGTGTGGGGCCCTTACCCACAGTGTGCCGTCTCTCCGCCTGTATTGGTGGACCACTGGAACGGTACTGGAATCCTGGTGCCAATCTCGGAAAAATCGATAATAATGTGAATTGAATTATGGACTATCTCTTGCTACCTTTCCTAGAAAACATTGTAATGAAACTCGTGCCTTGGAAAATACATTAATCTACTAGCCTTGGCTGTTTTAGACTAAGAGACGATATAGTTAATTTAAACAAATAGTAGGTATTCTTAAATTCCCTGACTTTTAGAATCTATATTAGAATATTAATTTCAACGATTATGTTACGAGACAGTTATTATTGCTGTGTGGAAATATTAATATTTTGTCTAATTTGGCTAGAACTTGTCCCGCCAACCAATATCTATAATATTCTCGTCTATTAATAATAAGGATCAGGAATTCAGAAACTTTTCTATTCTTTATTATCATTATGCAGCTATGATGATACAAACCTAATGTAAGAGCAATAGAAAGCTTCTTTTCTAATTCTATTAATCAAAATAGTTTGTTTGTTACACTTGAAAGTGCCTGCCCTGAAGCGCCATTCCACCAAAATGGAATGCTCCAATGATTCGGACATGTGGCAAGAATACCGAATGAGTGGTTGGTTAAGAAGATATAGAACGGTAAAGTGAAAGCTTATAGGTATGGGGGGAGACCGAGACTAGCCTACTTAGATCAGATTGGTCATATGTATTGAAGGAAGGTGCAGTCATCGACGTGCTTGTTTGCTAATACTAACTAACTATGAATCATTATTCTTCATTAAACACAAAGTGAAAAATGTGAAATCGAAAATAACAGTCAGGAGCAGGATTTGAACCTGCATCTTCTGGATACCGTCCAGATGCTTTACCGATTCAGCCATCCTGACAATTGCTCCTGACTGCTAACTTCGATAACACATCATACTTAACGTCTTTGGGTGACGCCTGCGCCATCTGTCGGACGTATTTTCATACATTATACCGACAGGTAAACTTAATTTTACAATTAAGATTTTTACCTAATAATGACGCAAACCCTATAAATATTTATATATATTTGTAGCATTTGACATGCTTAGCACTATACATTAAACACAAAGTGAAAAATGTGAAATCGAAAATAACAGTCAGGAGCAGGATTTGAACCTGCATCTTCTGGATACCGTCCAGATGCTTTACCGATTCAGCCATCCTGACAATTGCTCCTGACTGCTAACTTCGATAACACATCATACTTAACGTCTTTGGGTGACGCCTGCGCCATCTGTCGGACGTATTTTCATACATTATACCGACCAGGTAAACTTAATTTTACAATTAAGATTTTTACCTAATAATGACGCAAACCCTATAAATATTTATATATATTTGTAGCATTTGACATGCTTAGCACTATACATTAAACACAAAGTGAAAAATGTGAAATCGAAAATAACAGTCAGGAGCAGGATTTGAACCTGCATCTTCTGGATACCGTCCAGATGCTTTACCGATTCAGCCATCCTGACAATTGCTCCTGACTGCTAACTTCGATAACACATCATACTTAACGTCTTTGGGTGACGCCTGCGCCATCTGTCGGACGTATTTTCATACATTATACCGACCAGGTAAACTTAATTTTACAATTAAGATTTTTACCTAATAATGACGCAAACCCTATAAATATTTATATATATTTGTAGCATTTGACATGCTTAGCACTATACATTAAACACAAAGTGAAAAATGTGAAATCGAAAATAACAGTCAGGAGCAGGATTTGAACCTGCATCTTCTGGATACCGTCCAGATGCTTTACCGATTCAGCCATCCTGACAATTGCTCCTGACTGCTAACTTCGATAACACATCATACTTAACGTCTTTGGGTGACGCCTGCGCCATCTGTCGGACGTATTTTCATACATTATACCGACCAGGTAAACTTAATTTTACAATTAAGATTTTTACCTAATAATGACGCAAACCCTATAAATATTTATATATATTTGTAGCATTTGACATGCTTAGCACTATACATTAAACACAAAGTGAAAAATGTGAAATCGAAAATAACAGTCAGGAGCAGGATTTGAACCTGCATCTTCTGGATACCGTCCAGATGCTTTACCGATTCAGCCATCCTGACAATTGCTCCTGACTGCTAACTTCGATAACACATCATACTTAACGTCTTTGGGTGACGCCTGCGCCATCTGTCGGACGTATTTTCATACATTATACCGACCAGGTAAACTTAATTTTACAATTAAGATTTTTACCTAATAATGACGCAAACCCTATAAATATTTATATATATTTGTAGCATTTGACATGCTTAGCACTATACATTAAACACAAAGTGAAAAATGTGAAATCGAAAATAACAGTCAGGAGCAGGATTTGAACCTGCATCTTCTGGATACCGTCCAGATGCTTTACCGATTCAGCCATCCTGACAATTGCTCCTGACTGCTAACTTCGATAACACATCATACTTAACGTCTTTGGGTGACGCCTGCGCCATCTGTCGGACGTATTTTCATACATTATACCGACCAGGTAAACTTAATTTTACAATTAAGATTTTTACCTAATAATGACGCAAACCCTATAAATATTTATATATATTTGTAGCATTTGACATGCTTAGCACTATACATTAAACACAAAGTGAAAAATGTGAAATCGAAAATAACAGTCAGGAGCAGGATTTGAACCTGCATCTTCTGGATACCGTCCAGATGCTTTACCGATTCAGCCATCCTGACAATTGCTCCTGACTGCTAACTTCGATAACACATCATACTTAACGTCTTTGGGTGACGCCTGCGCCATCTGTCGGACGTATTTTCATACATTATACCGACCAGGTAAACTTAATTTTACAATTAAGATTTTTACCTAATAATGACGCAAACCCTATAAATATTTATATATATTTGTAGCATTTGACATGCTTAGCACTATACATTAAACACAAAGTGAAAAATGTGAAATCGAAAATAACAGTCAGGAGCAGGATTTGAACCTGCATCTTCTGGATACCGTCCAGATGCTTTACCGATTCAGCCATCCTGACAATTGCTCCTGACTGCTAACTTCGATAACACATCATACTTAACGTCTTTGGGTGACGCCTGCGCCATCTGTCGGACGTATTTTCATACATTATACCGACCAGGTAAACTTAATTTTACAATTAAGATTTTTACCTAATAATGACGCAAACCCTATAAATATTTATATATATTTGTAGCATTTGACATGCTTAGCACTATACATTAAACACAAAGTGAAAAATGTGAAATCGAAAATAACAGTCAGGAGCAGGATTTGAACCTGCATCTTCTGGATACCGTCCAGATGCTTTACCGATTCAGCCATCCTGACAATTGCTCCTGACTGCTAACTTCGATAACACATCATACTTAACGTCTTTGGGTGACGCCTGCGCCATCTGTCGGACGTATTTTCATACATTATACCGATCAGGTAAACTTAATTTTACAATTAAGATTTTTACCTAATAATGACGCAAACCCTATAAATATTTATATATATTTGTAGCATTTGACATGCTTAGCACTATACATTAAACACAAAGTGAAAAATGTGAAATCGAAAATAACAGTCAGGAGCAGGATTTGAACCTGCATCTTCTGGATACCGTCCAGATGCTTTACCGATTCAGCCATCCTGACAATTGCTCCTGACTGCTAACTTCGATAACACATCATACTTAACGTCTTTGGGTGACGCCTGCGCCATCTGTCGGACGTATTTTCATACATTATACCGACCAGGTAAACTTAATTTTACAATTAAGATTTTTACCTAATAATGACGCAAACCCTATAAATATTTATATATATTTTCGATTTCACATTTTTCACTTTGTGTTTAATGTATAGTGCTAAGCATGTCAAATGCTACAAATATATATAAATATTTATAGGGTTTGCGTCATTATTAGGTAAAAATCTTAATTGTAAAATTAAGTTTACCTGGTCGGTATAATGTATGAAAATACGTCCGACAGATGGCGCAGGCGTCACCCAAAGACGTTAAGTATGATGTGTTATCGAAGTTAGCAGTCAGGAGCAATTGTCAGGATGGCTGAATCGGTAAAGCATCTGGACGGTATCCAGAAGATGCAGGTTCAAATCCTGCTCCTGACTGTTATTTTCGATTTCACATTTTTCACTTTGTGTTTAATGTATAGTGCTAAGCATGTCAAATGCTACAAATATATATAAATATTTATAGGGTTTGCGTCATTATTAGGTAAAAATCTTAATTGTAAAATTAAGTTTACCTGGTCGGTATAATGTATGAAAATACGTCCGACAGATGGCGCAGGCGTCACCCAAAGACGTTAAGTATGATGTGTTATCGAAGTTAGCAGTCAGGAGCAATTGTCAGGATGGCTGAATCGGTAAAGCATCTGGACGGTATCCAGAAGATGCAGGTTCAAATCCTGCTCCTGACTGTTATTTTCGATTTCACATTTTTCACTTTGTGTTTAATGTATAGTGCTAAGCATGTCAAATGCTACAAATATATATAAATATTTATAGGGTTTGCGTCATTATTAGGTAAAAATCTTAATTGTAAAATTAAGTTTACCTGGTCGGTATAATGTATGAAAATACGTCCGACAGATGGCGCAGGCGTCACCCAAAGACGTTAAGTATGATGTGTTATCGAAGTTAGCAGTCAGGAGCAATTGTCAGGATGGCTGAATCGGTAAAGCATCTGGACGGTATCCAGAAGATGCAGGTTCAAATCCTGCTCCTGACTGTTATTTTCGATTTCACATTTTTCACTTTGTGTTTAATGTATAGTGCTAAGCATGTCAAATGCTACAAATATATATAAATATTTATAGGGTTTGCGTCATTATTAGGTAAAAATCTTAATTGTAAAATTAAGTTTACCTGATCGGTATAATGTATGAAAATACGTCCGACAGATGGCGCAGGCGTCACCCAAAGACGTTAAGTATGATGTGTTATCGAAGTTAGCAGTCAGGAGCAATTGTCAGGATGGCTGAATCGGTAAAGCATCTGGACGGTATCCAGAAGATGCAGGTTCAAATCCTGCTCCTGACTGTTATTTTCGATTTCACATTTTTCACTTTGTGTTTAATGTATAGTGCTAAGCATGTCAAATGCTACAAATATATATAAATATTTATAGGGTTTGCGTCATTATTAGGTAAAAATCTTAATTGTAAAATTAAGTTTACCTGGTCGGTATAATGTATGAAAATACGTCCGACAGATGGCGCAGGCGTCACCCAAAGACGTTAAGTATGATGTGTTATCGAAGTTAGCAGTCAGGAGCAATTGTCAGGATGGCTGAATCGGTAAAGCATCTGGACGGTATCCAGAAGATGCAGGTTCAAATCCTGCTCCTGACTGTTATTTTCGATTTCACATTTTTCACTTTGTGTTTAATGTATAGTGCTAAGCATGTCAAATGCTACAAATATATATAAATATTTATAGGGTTTGCGTCATTATTAGGTAAAAATCTTAATTGTAAAATTAAGTTTACCTGGTCGGTATAATGTATGAAAATACGTCCGACAGATGGCGCAGGCGTCACCCAAAGACGTTAAGTATGATGTGTTATCGAAGTTAGCAGTCAGGAGCAATTGTCAGGATGGCTGAATCGGTAAAGCATCTGGACGGTATCCAGAAGATGCAGGTTCAAATCCTGCTCCTGACTGTTATTTTCGATTTCACATTTTTCACTTTGTGTTTAATGTATAGTGCTAAGCATGTCAAATGCTACAAATATATATAAATAATCATTATTCTTCATTAAGAAGCGAGAGATGTATGCAAGAATAGAGTCTTTTGATGATAAGTAAGTATTATTAATGTGCTGCATATATATTATATTGACCCATTTCTGAAACTGACGTAGTCACAAATAGAATCTTTATTTATTTTATGCCTCTGAGATTCAAGGCTACACGTAATGCAAGCTAAAATAAATAATTCTAAAAATATAAAAAGACCATTCAAAAGATATTCACGATAGTTGGTTCTAAGAAATTTTTATTAATACACATTTAGTAGATGAAATGCATACATTTTAATAAAAAGGACAGTCATAACACCACTTTAATAAGAAACATTGCTTCCGATCCCTGACACCATCAAATTACAACAGACGAAGGGGAGGACTCACTTAAATATGAATCATTTCATTATAATGCCGTATTCAATCCGAGTAAACCTCACTTCATGTTGTTATTACAACAAGGGGAGCGTATAAACATAAAAATGTATTATACGCGCGCTATAAGCCCCGTGGAGACGATAACTGACACTTAATACCATAGAGCGTGACCGCATTACTCTGTGATCTATGGTCCGCGGAATCTGTGTGCGCAACTTTATCTTGGAATCGCGAACCTGTCAAAAATTGGCGGGAACTGAAATCGCTTTTGTGCAGAACTGTATTCTGATAGTCCACAACCGAATATAGTCTCAATTCCAATAACTTACAATTCGTATTGACGTGTTGCTGAGCAAAACTTTTGCTTATTTGTTTATATACAAACATAATACCTAGATTGCATAGTTATAAGACAGAAAATTCAATGGTTTGTTGTACATTTGACAGTCGAATGAGGGGTGGCCGACGTTTTATGGGAACAGCAAATTTGGCACGTGTCAAACGATGGAATTAGCTGTAATACTTGCATTAATAAAGTGTGAAATTGCTACAGGCGGCCCGTGTTTGTTATAATTCTTTATTAGACGTTATTAGATTCCCTCAAGATTTAATAGGTAACTGGAATATCCTTTATGGCTTATATTTGAGCAAGATTAAGGTATTAACTATATACTTAAATTTTAATTCTTATACGATTCGTCAAACTAACATCTTGAAATGGATTCCCGAATTGAGGTGACTGCACCAATTTCGGATTCTACTTAATTGTGGATAGTTTTTTTAATTACATCAGTGACTGGTGCGTGACGGCCGATACCTGCCTGCATTGGAAGCAGAATGCTGTATTTAATTCTAGCGTGGTTTTACGGTCACAACACTTTATTGATTGCTCCGTCCAGTGAGCCGCGACGCCCCGGACTGGATAAACAAGGGCTAAAAAAATAATAAAAATAAAGATGGCGGAGAGGCACCGCCCCCTACTGAGAAGGCAGCTACCGTTTTTAAATGTCATTCTCAGTTGAATCAAACAGCTGGGATGTAGTGATTTATCGATATCGATGATGCAGATGTATCACGAGACATAATATTGAGGGATACAAAATCAGCACTCTTGTTCCCTATTGGCTGTAGTAGCCCTATGAGCTAACAGCTTAGGTATTTGGTTAGTACAACTGAATTAGCCTCTACCTAAGGTCAAAATACTGCTTGACCAGCTATGATGTTGTTCTAATCGCTATGACATGTCCATATTTTGACGGGCCTCGTGACGTGGTCGGTAGTGTAACCGACTTGACTTGATGAATGCAGATATTTGGTGTTTTCTATCTATTATATGTATGTATTTACAAAAAAAAGTAATATATGTAGGTATTATATCCGTAATCTGGTACCCATAGCACATGCGTTAAGCTTAGTTTGGGACCAGAGGGCGTTGTGTGAAAAATGTCCGTGAATATTTATTTATATATATATTTCTATCAGTAAGTATAAATATGAAAATGTTAAGGCGATCATCATACATCAGTTCAGATTTTCTAAATAACTTATCTATATAATAATAACTTATATCAATTTTTTTTTAAATGTGAATTGATTTACCACAGTAAAATATTTAAATCTCTTTTAATTAAAACAAGAAGCTAACTGTCTCTCCCGTCACGCTCACACTTTACGTCTAAATTAATCTATCTCATATAAGTCAAGTAATTCAACAGGAGCATCAATAAAATATTTAATCGACTATCGATGATTGCTACAGCCAACCGTAATAACAAATCGATAGCATTTTTTCCAGTCAATCGTCATTCAATTCCTACTTTGGTGATATCGGCTTATTCAATTTCGAGAGCTATTCTCATTTGTCGTGGTCTGATCATTTCCGTCGATTTTTTTTGTATCGATAGAAGCATCGACCGATTGGTCATGCGCATTCCAACCGTTTTAAAAAAGACTTGCTTATAGAATTTTCTTTGGATGCGTGGATCAGGTGGATCGCGGGATCACGACTCAGATTGTTGAAATATTCTATATACCATTGATTGTTATGATGTTTTGGAAATATTCAAAGACTTACTTGTGTGTGTTGGACCATGTCTATATATTTTTTTTCAATCCTTTTTCTGTCCCACTACCTATTGGGCACGGGTCTCCTCTCATGGTGAGAGGAATTAGGCCATAGTCTGGCCTAATTTGGAAAACTTCACAAGCCCTCCAGAAAATCCCTCAGGCATGCAGGTTTCCTCACAATGTTTTCCTTCACCGAACAGTGATAAATTGTACACAAAAATACACAGATAACTTCGACAAATCTCGAAAAGTAATAGGTGTATGTCACACGAGGACTGCACCTTGGACTTGGGATCGAACTCAATCTCATTATATTTGCAGTTTTTGGTTTTACCGCTAGGCTATCACTGCTAATTTATATAATTAGGACATCATTATTAGAAATGTTTATAGATACATTTTAGTAATTTAGACTCAAAATGAAAAGGGAATTCTTCAGCTTCCAAAATCCAGTCTGAATTTTTAGAACTTGGAAAAAAATATACAATCATTGGTATACAATTGAGACTGTTATCGTCACTGTGAGGGGTATACCAATCCCATGTAGTTAGGACCATGATACATCGATGAAAAGTATTAATTACTGCGCAAGAGTCGATGCCCCGCGGGGTCTGATCCTGCGCGCCACATGGGGTCACCAGCGCTCTTGATTGTATGGACACCAAGCTGGAATTAATACACTAAATAAAGTTTGGGGAATGATTTATTCTTTGTTGTTAATTTGTTAGTTCACACCTGGGAATTAAATTACGGTTAGAATGCACCTGAGCAATATTCCCGTCTATTTCAACATTCCCTAAGTTTTAAGTGATACTAAATTATTATAATTGGGATGAATAATTTATGTGTAAATAAAAATTATTATAATTGACAGTATTTACCTACTTGAATAATTTTTGTGAGAAAAAATTGGTCTAGTTTATTTAGCTGAGAATTTCAAATGCTAAAAGTCCCAACAAAATTACGGTTTCTTTTAGATCATGTCAAAAATTGGATGGACACAGTGTTACATATAATATCCCAACTATTACGAGTATAAAGCTGTAACACAGATGTGTATGTACATTTAAGATATTAAGAAAAAATACTGTACAAATCATAATTTGTGAATAAGGAAAAAGAGTATTTTAGTACAGGCGGGAATCGAACCTGCGTCCCTTCCTATCCGGGGAAGTGCTCTAATTACATGCATCCAATATAGTAAGTTTAATTTTAAATACGTTCCGATAGAGGGCGTTTGGTCGTTAAGGCAAATGTGATAAGGAGATTGGGTATGTATAAAAATTTGTACTGTAGCTCAGTGGATTAGAGCACTTCCCCGGATAGGAAGGGACGCAGGTTCGATTCCCGCCTGTACTAAAATATTCTTTTTCCTTATTCACAAATTATGATTTGTACTTTAAGAGTAGCGGAGCATGTCGTGCTAAAATATAGATCAAAATGTTTAAAAAATACTGTATTTGGCTGTATATCTACTAGACGGTACCCGAAAGAGTAAGCTGCCGGCAGACCACTGAAGTAATGTAACATAGTTCCAGTGGTCTGCCAACACAGGCGCAGAGACAGCACACAGCGGGTTTATTTAGTGAGTGAAGGCCCCATAGCTACTACTCTATTCATTGCCCCGAACGACGAAGTGTGCGGATACGTACATTTTTCCCGCCTTAATAAAAAAAAGGCTTTTTTGATCTGTATTTTAGCATTTGACATGCTCAGCATGAGATTTCAAGATAGGGAAGAGTTCTTTAAAGTAATAAAGAACAAATTATTGTGAAAGTGGAAAAAGGGAGCTCTACTGTATGCGGGATTCGAACTTGCATCCCCTCCAATCCAGGGAAGTGCTCTAGACCGCTAAGCCATCGTAGTAGCCAACGGCCACACCCAATCTCCGCTTAACAATAATGCTTTTTAGATGTCTTTACGACTCACGTCATCTATCGGATACATTTATATACATTCCAATATAATAAGTCTTAGATTAATTATATTTCTAGATGGAGCCTCGGCGTTGTAAGCGCGTCAAAAAAAATTGCGATAAACTTTTCATCCCAATGCTGTTCTATGGCTGATAGTGCCAATCGTGACGTCACTTGACAAGGTCGTATCCAGGAGCATTAGTGTGTCATTTAAAATGTCAACGTGTGTATTTAAAGTGTGCTGAAACTACAAAAATCGGAAAATGAGCACTAAAGATATTTCTTATCATCGGTTAGTAACATTATTTCATACAATAACTGGCTAAATAAGTCATTTAAATATTCAGAAAATAGATTAATTCTAGTTCATATTTTTTTATGTGATACCAGCTTATGAACTTAAATTTCCCGCGTAATCTTGCAAAGTTGATGACATTTTAAAGATAGAGAGTAATAGAAACATTACCTAACATCATTATTAACGTTTTTAATGGATCCATAAAGCTGCACAGTCGTCATTTTTGGAATTAATTACAATACTACTATTTGTAATATTATTATTTATTTTAATGGTGAAGATTGTTTACATTTTTAAATTTATAATTATCGTGGGTTATAGTAGTATTCTCATTAAAGAAGTTATTTATAGTATATATTTTTTATATATAATTATATTAAGATTATGAGAGTAAATAGAAAGAGATAATTGACTATATACCTACGAAACATTTTGTAGTATAAGAATGTCTTGCATTTATGATAATATAATTTTCCCATAATTTAATACCACAACTGAAACTGGTATTATTACGCACGCACACAAACACAAATTGCACAAGCGAAATGACAGGTGTCACGCACACTAGCATAATAATTCCCGCCCGATTTTATGACGTTTATAAGAGTGACACTCCATCTGGATAAATATTTAATCTAAGTAAGTTTAATTTTGCAATTAAATCTATTTTAATCTGTAGGTATTTTAGCACTTGACATGCCCAGCTACTTTAAAGAACAAATTATTTGTGAAATGTGGAATTAGTTCTTTAAAAAAAGGCTATTATATCTAGGCGTGTCTGAATACTAAACATATTTTTTAGATTTATTGTCTGCTATTTTTTTCACGCATCACTCAAAAACTTCTGAATGCATTTTCATGCAACTTTTTTATTTGACAGAATCCTTACATTTATTGCGCGATACAAGTGTTAAAACTGCGCCCTCCTGCTTTGAAGTTGTAAACAGACCTTTTTAGTATTTCGAAAGTTTTAGTCTAATTATATGTACCTAATTAACAAAATATCTAACACAAGAGTTACAGCTTGGTAAGAAAAACAATCCACCCATCCATCAGCTTTTTATCGTTGGTGTACTGAGTTAGGCATATCCAAGAGAGCGCCCTAACGAGAACACCACCTGTGCTGCATGCATCCAACGGCATCATGCAAGAACATTTCTTTCTCTAATGGTTACTTCTTCGTTGAGTGATGTTGCCTGCCTATCGCCACTTCAAAGTACTTTTTTTAAATTTCGGTTACTTCGGGATTTAAAAATAGAAGAGAGATGCAAGAATATTTGTCATCATAGAATATTGCCTGAGCTGTATTATGATGACAAAAGTTAATAATCACGTCTCTGTTCCATACATCACTGGTAACATACACAGTATCACAATAATAACGTCCTATTAAATAAACTATTCATAATTTTGCCGGCTAATAAACTATCGATAAGACTTCATAACAAACCGCTCATAAATATATCATTATTGTTAATAGACGAACTGCAAAGGGCACTGATTCAACTAAAGTCAATGGAACGGAAGCCGCTTACTTTGAATTTAGAACTCGATAACATTTGATTTTGTAAATTAAATTCTATCACCTCTAATTTCTGGTTTATTTTAGATCATAATAATGTGATCCATGTGTACCAATGCATCGGAAGTTGTCAATATAATACAGATAAGAAATCTTTTTAATTAAACTCTTTTGATTTGATTTATGTCTATATATTTTTAGTTTACGTTCAGAAATATGAAGTAGGTAATTAAAATGGATACTAATTTTTAACTTCTCGCTAAGATTTGAAAATTTTCAAAAGTTGGGAAGTTATTGGTTTTACCCCGTTTTTCGCAAACCGAGTTTTCAACGGATGTTGACGTTTCGAGGTTTTAGGAAGCTTCCCCGCATGTATCCGCGATGATGTTTGTATGTATGTGTGTTTGTGTATGTGTGTGTGGTGTGTGGGACCGATTCGAACCGGTAGATCTTGAGAAATCTTTTTCAATTTGTTTTATTTTTAATAACATCAAAAAACCACGTCGATCGCCGCCAGTCTAGTTAAAATCGATTGATTCGTTCGTAAGATATCGTTGTCGAAAAAAATTGAAAAAATGTCTATTTCACAATTTCGATGAAATTTTCAGTCTGACCAGTTCGAGCTTTAAGATTCTTCAAAGAACTCAAAAAGCTGCTTTGAATGCCGTAAATTACGAGAAAATCGGTTCATTAATTAAAAAGTGCTCGACTACCTTGGGTTAATTTCCAGAAACTCAGATATTGCATTCTTGACGTCAGATGTGTACCTATCGATCACTTTCTTGACTAATTATTTTCCTTGTCTTGTTGTCTGAACATCCTGAGCAAGACACCACTTCATGCTATCTTTAATTATTAATTTTTCACTTCCCGCTAAGAAAATTGAAAATTTTCAAAAGTTGGGAAGTTATTGGTTTTACCCCGTTTTTCTTAGCGGGAAGTTGCAGGGATGGCCTTTAGGGTCAACCGTTTTCCAGATTTTTTTCTGTAAGAATAGATAGATTGAAACGAGCGACGTATTAGGCTAATTTTATATCTTAATTTTATTATGTCAACTCAAGTATAGAAATACATATTGCATTTATGTGTAGTATTTTTAATTCTTATTTTCATGAATTTAGCTATAGTGGTATACTAGTCCCAAGTACACTATGTACTCTTGTGCTCAAAATATTTTATATCCGCGAAATTAAATGGTGAGCAGTGGCTTTACCACACTCTTAATATAGTTGAGTTTGGAAGCGACAATTACCATTTCAGTTGGGCCGTGACTTTTCTACTACCATAAGCAATAAAAAAATAAGAATATAGCTACCTATTTTAAGCCATCAAATTACGTTATTAACTCACATTCACACCTCCATGACTATGGTAAATCCACACATCGAATAGGTATCAATTTTTCATTTAAGCACTTATCCAATCACGAGATATTTATCTTTAAAATAAAGGACAGTAGCCAGCATACATTAATCAATACTTAATTAACTCATATGCAAACCACTCGCACTCCTCTCAATTAAAAAACAAGATCTCAAATAACATGCAGCACTTTTTACCGCCATCCTCATTTGTAACATCTCACCTCTCTATTCGATGCATATGACGTTAAATATCTCTATCTCTATCTAAACAAATGCTTGACATTGAAGACCGAGCAGCTTCCATGGTTATTTGCGATAATTTTAATAATATCTCGATCATCAAATATGTAACACTGCTATCTCTCTCTTTCATTAATGGAGTTCGACAGATAAAAAAAAACAATAATTATTACAAAGCTGTAACAGAGCTATGTCTGTGCATATAGGATATTTTAGAAAAAAAAATGTATTTTTAGTTTGTTCGAATTTCACATAAAAACTACTAAACGGATTTTGATGGTATGAACTGGTATCCTATATTTTATCACGATACTATTTTTTTTTATTGCGTATGGTGGCAGACGAGCCATAGCCCCCCTGATGGTAAATGGTAACCGTCGCTCATGGACTCAACTATACCAGGAGTATTGTCTGCTCACCATTTCATTTCACATATATGAAATGAAAGAATAAACGGATTTCTCCTGCTGCAACCAAACACACTGATGTGCATCAGGGCTGGTCACACGGAAGATACCAGCCCGTTCGGGCCCTACTACCTGTAATGCAATTGGTGATAATTGCTTACTTCCCTTAGTCGCCTACTACGACACCCGTGGGATAGAATGGGCACCACCCCATTCTTTCCACTTTTTCACTTGTAGTCTTAGTCCGTTACCACACAGACCTTCTGATGATATCGGGAACATTTTTTTTTTTTTTTGTTAAGGCGGGAAAAAATCTTCCTAACCGCACACCCCATCGTTCGGGGCAACGAACAGGGTAGTGTGGGGCCTGCACCCACTAAAGAAACCCGCCGTGTGCCGTCTCTCCGCCTTTATTGGCGGGCCACTGGAACTGTGTTACATTCCTATATCGGGAACCTGAGATATAACTTAAAAAAGTGCAATATTATTATTTCTTTATTATAAATGGTATTGATAACTTTTCTCATAAAGGGCACTGGGCTGTTAAACCAGCTAATAGAATGTAATTATATACTTCAAAGTATTCATAATGCAAATGTAAACAAGTTGCTTATAGTTTTAATTAGTACTTAAACAGCATTAACGAGTTAAAAAGTAGATATTATCAGGTAATGTTTAACTGGTATAATAACAAATTATATTATACATATGACTGCATGATGACGCACTCATGGCGGAGTGTTTTAAAATACTGACATGCTGAGTAGCGAATGTTGTCTGTGCGTCGTGATGGATGTACTTTGTGTCGCGTCAATTGGACGTCTGTAAAGTCCCCGCAATACAGTGATTATTACTGCAGGGAAAAAATAAAAATATTATGAATTTTTTGACTTAGTTGCTTTTTCTTCGAATTCATAATAATAACTTGATTACATTATAACCTTTCATTGGGCCTCTTGAGGTCCTTATCTTGGCTGTTGGAATAATGGTAAATACGAGCCAACACTAAATTTAAAAAGTAAATTACTTTTTCGCCTATCGTAGCGCCTCTTTCATTTTACTTTTAGATGTTAGATCTCAGATGTGAACGCTTTGTCACTCTATTGCAGAGAGTAGTACGTATAACCAGTGGATATACCCAAGTTGTCAGGCCAAGTTGCATTCTATGATCGCCAACGCTAATAGAAAACTATTAAAATGTATGGAAATTTGACATCTCTAACGTTAAGTCACGTGACTTAGCGATATTGATATAAAATATAGGTTCTTTATCTATGGTTAAAGATGTCAAATTCCCATAGGTACATTTAAATATTTTTCTATTAGCGTTAGCGATCATAGAATGCAACTTGGCTAGGCCTACAGAAACTACTGTAATCTTTTTGGCAGTATAGGATTCAATGAATTATAAAATATGTATATTTCAGTGTATATAATTAATTTCCTCAGGATATAGACCCTAAATCATGAGGTCTCGGGTTCGATTCCCGGGTCGGGTAATGTTATTGAGCTTTTTCCTAAAAAAGAAAAATTCTCAGTAGCATCCGGGCTGCTACTGAGAACTACTTGGAAATGTGCCCGGTAGACGTCAATAGGCTCGCCCCCTATTACGTGGTACTTAAACATAGCTGGCGAGTCGTGGGTGTATAATACACCTCTGTCTACCTCTTCGGGGAATACAGGTGTGGTGTTATATAGGCCCTAAATGAAAATTCTTCTTTCCTGTCTCCTCTTTGTCTCACCTTGAAAATTAGTTCGTTTTACATCTAGCGGCCCTTTCTGCCAATTTTTAAATCTTAAATTATCAGTTTTACATTGATTGAAGCAGTATCAAGAATCAGGCTTTTTCAAGTGACCTAGCATAGCTGAAAACGCAGTGATAGCCTAGCGGTAAAACCAAGGATTGCAAAGACAGTAGTATCGAGTTCAATCCCCAGTCCAAGGTTCAGACTTCGTACGGCACACACCTCTGATTTTTCGAACTTATGTGTGTTTACAATTTCTCACTGCTCGGTGAAGGAAAAACATCGTAAGGAAACCTTCCTGCCTGAGAGATTTCCTCATCAGCCTGTGAAGTCTGCCAACTGGACTATGGCCTAATGCCTCTCACCGCTATACGATACCCGCGCCCAAGGTTGATAAAATAAAAGCATAGCTGACCAACATCAAAATAAAAAAGAAGATGCTATGTAAATGAAATAAGGCACGCCTGATGGTAAGCGGTTACCGTAGACTTTTTGTCCGTGTGGTGACGGACTAAGAATACAAGTGTGGAAAAGCCCACGGGTGTCGTATGAGGCTACTATGAGAAGTAAGCAATTATCATCCATTGCATGACTGGTTGGCCGTGTGGGGCTGGCTTTAGAATTGTCCCACCCCTCTCTACCCACGGGAGTCATAAGAGCCGACTGAGGGAGTACCGGGGGAGTGGGCAGTAGCACTCCCTCGAGTATTAACAACATCCACTGCGATCGCCAACCCACCTGCCAACCGTGGCGATTACGGCATTATACCCTATGACGGGACCGCTCGTTGTGGCGTTCTCTTGGGGAGGCCTATGTCCAGCAGTGGACTTTGAAAGGTTGATGGGTGGATGGTTGGATGGATGCATGACTGGTGGTAGGGCTGGGTACGAAGCGGGAGAACTCATTGAACACAAAGTGAAATTGGTATCGAGCCCGATCGGGTTGGTACCACCATCTCCCGTGTGACCGGCCATGAAGCACATCGTTGCGTTTTGGCTGTAGCAGGAGATAGCCATTTATTCTTTCATTTCATATCGGTGAAATGAAATGGTGAACAGCGGCTTGACAATACTTTCGGTATAGTTGAGTCCATGAGCTGGCTCGTCTGCCGTCTGCATAAAAAAAAAGAAAAATAACTATAGACGTTATCAATATCAGAGGCCTCACTAGCTCATTGCCAACCCTAGGTATTAAGGATAGAAGATAATAATAACAATAATGTATTATGAATAACACACTTACAATTACACATCATAATACATACAGGTTATAGAGGCAGTGGTGGTACATAGTTGCCCGTTGACTAGAACACCTTTGTTAATTTGTCAGGACAACTAGTATTAAAGGTGCTGGGCTCGACCCTTAAGGGGTAATGTCGTAGTTATAATATTACATTTTTACATTATTTAATATGCAAAGCATAAGTGAAAAACAAACGTGCAAGTTTTTATGATAAGACATGTAAGTAAATAGGCAAATAAATTATTTTCTACGTGCATATAGTATAGTGCGCGTGTTGGTGTGTATGGGAGTGTGTGGTTGTGTATGGGAGTGTGTGGTTGTGTATGGTAGTGTGTGGTTGTGTATGGGAGTGTGTGGTTGTGTATGGGAGTGTGTGGTTGTGTATGGGAGTGTGTAGTTGTGTATGTATATTTCGATTTAGTGAGCGATTGTGCAATGGTGAAAATGATCAATAGAAATATTAAGTCAGTAATAAGTATATAACTGTTCTAAAGTCAGTAAATCTTTTAATTTGTGTTTAAGTGAAAATGCTGAAATGCTGGGCTGTATCTTGGCCAAAGATTAAACCTCGCCATCCAGCGAGGTAATGCTGCCAGGCATTTTGGGAGCGTTGCCGGCTGTGTATTCTCGCTTGAACGAACTTTATTAATATTATTTATTATTTTATTTATTTTCAGACTATAAAAAATATACTTTAGTCCACTCGATCTAAAGTTCGCTCAAGTGTCTTATCTATAGATAGTCATATCTTAATTTATATTTTATGTTTTTCTTTTAGGTGTATATAGTTAATTTAGTTAAAATTCTGTAATTCTACTTAAAATAATTAATATTAATTAGTTATATAATTATGTATACTATTACAGATATATAGTGAAAATTTAGATCAGTTCTGTAGTTAAGGCGTCAAGAGGCACGCATTATAATATTAATAAGGAAGAATATCCAGTAGTCCAAAAAAACTTATATCAATTTAATATTTTTTTATACTACTAGGGTAAAGCATACGACCCCCTGATGGTAAACGGTCACTGTAGTCTATAGACACCAGTAACACCAGAGGGATCACTCATGTGTCGCCAACTCCAAGGGATAGGCGGCGAAGAAGAAGGATTACAATGACAGGAGGAAGGATACTCAGAAGAGGATAGGAAGGATAAAAAGGAGAGGATAGGGAAGAGGTTTTGGCCTCCAGCACTCTCAGCTCAACATACGAAACACAGCTGATCTTCTGTGAGATGGCTTCACAGATTACTAAGAGCCCACATCTCGGATGCGGTGTCAAAGCTCTCAAACGGCCCTTATCTCTGTCTTAGATATATAGATTAGTTTATGATTATATTTCCTCTTGTTCTGCACACCATTGAATGAAAGGTTATCATACCAGATGTTATTCAATGAGTGTGAATAATAATTAATAATGTGTTATCATTAACTGCACATATCACTAGAAACTCAGTTTTATTGATCAATTAAATTTGTAGGGACGCCGGGCTGCAGTATCGTGGAAGAATTTAGATTTAATACGAGGTTACAATACAGGTCTCGTGATACAAAAAAAAAATGGGAGAAAAATATATTGGAATTCAAATATTTTTTTTAAGAATGTTAACAGTATATGAGCTTTTTTTTTTATTGCTTGTATTAGCTGACGCGTTAACGGCCTGAACGAACCTGATGGTTAGTTGTAACCAAATCCAATAGGTATTAGTAATATTAGGGGCACATTCAAGCTGCCTCCTGCATGTGAGAAAATCTGCAATATTTCCCGCATGATGGTAAGTTGCGTAACATCAGCTTTTAAAACTAAGCAAAAAAAAATACGGCTGCAAGATTTTTTTTTAAATCTACTAAGATATACTTAAAGCTATAAGGCTATAAATTAGTTGAGTTCGAAAAATAACTATGTTACGCTACAATATCTATTAGGATCTAATCTGAACGGATTCATGGCCGCCATCAATCGCGAGGCCCTGAGCTGCACTTGCCCAGTGGTGAAAAGGAGTACATCCATACGAATTTACTACGGCTTAATCGTTGGGATGAATGTCATGTGCAATGCGGTGATAACATAAAACTACATATTTTGATCTGTATTTTGGGACTTGACATTTTGAGCTACTTTAAAGAACAATAATGATTTGTGAAATTGGAAAAAGGGACCTTTGCTGCAAGCAGGATTTGAAACTGCGTCCCATTCAATCCGGGGAAGTGCTCTTGACCGCTAAGCTATTGCAATCACCCCACGACGATTCTAAATCACTCACACTCCAAATTTGTTTTTGATTGGATCGAGTGGGACGCATGTTCAAATCCTGCTTGTAGTAAAATTCCCTTATTCCACTTTCACGTATAATTTGTTCCGTAAAACTACATGCATCCATCCATCAGCCCATAAACGTCCACTGCTGGACATGGGCCTCCCCACGAAGGAGGGGAAATGACATAATCACCACGCTTGGCAGGCGGGTTGGGGATCGCAGAATGTTGTTAAACGTTTCCCAGGAGTATGCTGCTGCCTATTTCACTGGTGCTCCCTTAGTCAGTTTTTACGACACACGCGGGCAAGTAAGGGGTGGTGACATATCATATTCTTAATCCGTCACCACACGGACTAGGGGAAACTAGATACTTGACAATATTTCATCAATATTGCATACCGTGCACCGCATTCAACGCATTCAACAAACACTCTGCTACAGTCGTTCTCTCGTTATTCGACATCTTGCAATAGGTTATCGGCCACAGATCCATACGGACCGCTGCATCCGCTCGTAATGATAATAATTAATGATATAATACAATATAAGTATCGATTTTATCTATTACTCATCAACATGTAGCCTCTTATCATCTCTTGTATTGCAATTACTTTCCAATGTAACCAAGATTTTTTTTTAACTGAAACAGTTAACTACTTACATTCTCTTGTTATATTTATCAGAATATTTATAGGTGCTTTTTTTTACACGGGTAGTGTAGGGCTACAACCCACTAAAGAAACCCGCAGTGTGCCGTCTCTCCGCCTGTGTGGGCAGACCACTGGAACAATGTGACATTTGACATTACTTCAGTGGTAGAATTAGTAACTCTGTCATTATGTACCAGTGTCACTTAAGTCTGTATTCTTTCAAAACCATAAATACTAATATTTATATATATTTTATATTGCGTAGTGTGGCACACGAGACACAGCCAACTTGATGGTAAATGGCAACCGTCGCTCATGGACTCAACTATACTGAGAGTATTGTCAAGCCGCTGCGCACCATTACATTTCTCAGATATGAAATGAAAGAATAAACGGCTATCTTCTGCTACAGCCAAAACACACTGATATACTTCATGACCGGTCACACAGGAGACAGTGGTACCGACCCGTTTGGGCCCGATAGCAAGTGAGTACTCTCGCTTGGTATCCAGCCCTACCACCAGTAATGCAATGGGAGATAATTGCTTACTTCCCTTAGTCACCTTTTACGACGCCCGCGGGAAATAATGGGGCGGTGACACTTGTATTCTTAGTCCGTCACCACACGCACGAATATTATATGCGTAATAGTTACTTATAATACGAATGTATTCTTAGATATCTACAAAATCTTAATGTGGTCCCCCTCCATGCTGACTGCACCACACCTGACTATATCTCCAGGCGGCGCTGAATAAGCATCATATATCTTAAGCAATAATATTGTACAATAACCCCCACATAGGCAGTTTAAGCGCCATTATTTTTCACTATATCCACCGTAGCGCTGTGCAAGCCGCTGCTATATAAGGCGAGGCCGTGAAACCAGCGAGAAATTACTCACTGCAAATATTTTTTATCATACTTGGTTTTAGATATGTGAAATGTAACTCATTGTACGTAAATAGTATGTGCCCTTCTCATTCTGCGTATTAAGATAGTATAACTGCTGTTTATATTTAAAGTACGTGATCCTGTTTTAAACACACACAGTATAATACTTGGATAGCAAATAAGCACATAGTATCCTTTTTATCCTCTCCTTAGTATCCATCTTCTCCACCTTCTCTCCCTTTCCTTGGAGATAGCGACGTGCTAGTGCTGCCTCTGGTGTTGCTAGCGTCAATAGGCTACGGTAACCACTTACCATTAGGTGGCCGTATGCTTGTTCACCACCCACGTAGTTTAAAAATATAATACTATTATGGTGCTTTAAAATCGACCAAATTTCTGATTCCCACACAGGAATATTCTTTGCATGATCTACATATGGTTTTTTAAGTTATACTTCTTTTGGCGCATTGGTAGGAGTAGAGTAAATTTTTACGATGCGCGCGCACACCGTCACGAAAAACCGTCACCCTGAAGTTAGCTATAGTCAATATTTTAATTTTTTTTTTGCACTCATTTTTCACCGTTTATTTCTCTTTCACCGAACAAATTTCCTTCGTTTGACGGTCTACCTTAAATTAATACTCGATATTGGCGAAATTGTGCTCACATTGCCACAACAAGAGCCATTAAACAAGAAGATAAGATAAGATAGTTTTTTTTTGTGATATTTAAATAAACTTTATTTAACTAGATAATGCGTTATAATAAAACTTTCAATGTATTCAATACCTTTTTTCTATTGTTAGCGTCGCTTTCTCTACAAACGTAGAATAAGGCGAAAGATAAAAATTTTGAAAAGATTTTTATCTTGTTACGCCAAAGAAGTATAACTTCTAACGCGTGTACATAAGTACATACACACTTTTTATTTTTTATTGATAAGGATGGCAGACGCCACGGCCCATCCGATGGTAAGTGGTAACCGTCGCCCATGGACTCAACTATACCGAGAGTATAGTCAAGCCGCTGCGCACCATTTCATTTCTCAGATATGAAATGAATGAATAAACGGCTCTTCTTCTAGAGCCAAAACACACTGACTTGCTTCATGACCGGTCACACAGGAGACGGTAGTACCGACCCATTCGGCCCCGATAGCAAGTGAGTACTCTCGCTTGGTATCCAGCCCTACTACCAGTAATGCAATGGGTGATAATTGCTTACCTCCCTTAGTTGCCTTGTACGACACCCGCGAGAAAGGATGGGGTGGTGACACTTGTATTCTTAGTCCGTCACCACACGGATATTGTTCTGAGTTTGCGTGTACTTTGTATTTGGAAAGTCCCATGCTATAAACAGGTTATTACTTAGTGTAGTATGCTGTCTTCATAAAAAATATAATATAAAAATAAAATAATATGTTTCTTGAAAAATATTAAGATCAAGAAATATATCAAGGACAGAGAAACATTTTAGACGGCTTCTGAAGTTTTGCTAATTGGCATTGGGCTTATTGGACTGTGGTTTGACTCTCTCCCATTCAGAAGATTCTATGCATAATAGCCGGACATCATGAGTTGTGAAGAATCAGACATGTTTGTTTTGGTCTGGACCCCGATTCTCGTGCATTAGACTTTTATCTCGAACTCGACATATGTCGAAAAAAATGGCAAATGTCGAGTAAAAACCAATTTTCGTATTCTCGGAATGTCACGTTAGAGATATGTCTACCACTCAGCGCACGACATGCAACGAGTAGTCTATAGCAATCGACATCATGTCGAATGCAAAGTCGAATGATAATTCAAACGTCACTTTGTTTTTGTTGTGAATAGTTGTGGACTTGTGGTTGTGAAACGTCTTGTAAACTTAAATTTTGTTCCAACCCAATCCTTGATATCAAGTGAAAGTCGAGAAAATGGATGATGAGCTTATTGTCGCATTTATTAATAATCTGGTGGAGGCTACAGAAGATGCGGCACTGGGCATTCCACGTCGGCAAGGTCTGTGGCGTTATAACGCTATGGAGTTATGTGATGCAGCGTTCCAAAAAAACTTTCGCCTATCGAAGGAACTGACGGATGAACTAATAGACATAGTGGAACCAGTCTTATGTCATAGGACACGACGCTTTTTTTTTTGTTAAGGCGGGAAAAAATGTTCCTAACCGCACACCCCGCCGTTCGGGGCAACGACCAGGGGTAATGTGGGGCCTGCACCCACTAAAGAAACCCGCCGTGTGCCGTCTCTCCGCCTTTATTGGTGGGCCACTGGAACTATTTTACATTCCTTCGGTGGTATAGGACACGACCCTGCATTTTTTAATTATTCTATACTTAGAAACACAAATTAACAAACAAACGACACTGATAAATATAATACTATATTGTACGATTTTTACTTTTTATCGTTTTGGTAAAACATTTCGTATAATGCAAGTAGTCTTTCTACAATTTTTTGTTATACTATAATATATAGTTATATTAATATTGCACTAGGAGATCTTCTAACTGTGCAGTAATGAATAGAATTATAATATAATTTGACGCTACATATATATAAACACCTTCTTTTTTTTTAAGGCGGGAAAAAATGTTCCTAACCGCACACCCCGTCGTTCGGGGCAACGAACAGGGTAGTGTGGGGCCCTCACCCACTAAAGAAACCCACCGTGTGCCATCTCTCCGCCGTTACTGGCGGGCCACTGGAACTATGTTACATTCCTTCGGTGGTATATGTATATATAAACACCTAAAACATATTTTAAAACATTTTTATCGCT
The DNA here is from genome assembly GCA_948253155.1 of Leucoma salicis. Lineage (NCBI taxonomy): Eukaryota > Metazoa > Arthropoda > Insecta > Lepidoptera > Erebidae > Leucoma > Leucoma salicis. The sequence goes on from OX411812.1 coordinate 6,739,961, forward strand.
TAATTGATATTTTTCCCAACACAATTGATACTTTTATAAAATAATCGAGAAAACGGAACGTCATTTTTATATGTCTATAGAAAAGTCGAAGACAAGAATCTCTATTGTGACCGAGAATACAATTTTATGATACTGTAGACATTTTGGCGACATTTTCCGTAGAGATTTTAAAATTAGAGATTATCTCTAATTAGACATTATCTCTACAAAACGAGAATCGGGGTCCTGTATTTTAGCACATGCTCAGCTACTTTAAAGAACAAATTATCAAGCACTTCCCTGCATTGGATGGGATGCAGGTTTGTATCCTGCTTACAGTAAAGTTCTCATTTCTCCTTTCACAAATAGTTTTTTCTTTACAGACTTGATTGAGCATGTTTGTTATCAACTAATTCCCAACAGCGGGAGAGTAAGCCGATAGTAAATTCTCCGTTTTCGGTGCCCTACCGTGATATAAATCGAGCAGTGTCCGTACGCCCGCGGGCTTTTTGATCTGGCGCGTTCGCTTAAGTTATGTGTCCCAAGCGGCCGGCTCGTTGTCCGTGATACATGCGTTTTGTTCGCGAGTTGAGCTTGGAAATTAAATTGTAATATCACTATGTTATTATTCATTTGTACGAGTATCTTGTTAGCTTTTTGGCAACTGTATAATTTTTAACTTTCTTGCATAGAAAATATTGTCTTAGTAAATCATAGATTATTATTATAATAATATTCAATTGTTAATATTTTGTATTTGTCCGTGTGATGACAGACTAAGAATACAAGTGTCACCACCCCATTATTTCCCACGGGTGTCATACGAGGCGACTAAGGGAAGTAAGCAATTATTACCCACTGCATTACTGGTGGTAGGGCTGGGTACCAAGTAATTAGGAGTGCTCACTTGCTATCGGGCTGGAGCGGATTGGACCGGCCATGAAGCACATCGGTGTGTTTTGGTTGTAGCAGGAAATAGCCGTTAATTCTTTCATTTCATATCTGTGAAAAGAAATGGTGAGCAGCGGCTTGAGAATACTCCCGGTATAGTTGAGTCCATGAGTGGCGGTTACCAATTACCATCAGGCCATGGCTCGTCTGCCACTAAATACAATAAAAACATTCATATGGAATATTAATGTGACATAACTGTTAGCTTAATAGTAACACCAAGTACTGCAAAAGCAGTGGTATCGAATTTGATTCACAGTCCAAAGCCCAGACCTAGCACGGCAAACACAAACTGAACTTTTTTTTTAATTATGGGTGTATTTGTTTACAAAATATTACCGCTTGACGAAGAAAAACTACGCGAAAAAACCTGCATACCTGACTATATTATCAACGGCTTGTCTGTCAACCCACACTGGGCCAGCGTCGTGGTCCACAGCCTATATCTATCTCACTCTAAAAGCATTGAAATAGTAAAATTACTAATCATCTATTATTTTGTTTTATTTATTCGGGAAAAAAACACTGTCACACTATTTAAAAAAAAAGAAATTATTAGGTACTAATATCTAAAATGAGAGACCAACGACATTTTCCAGCTTGAATTGCAACTACTAGACATAATGTCTCTCTTAATTTACCTACTTCACACAACGATAGATGGTCAACCGTATTTTTTAAAGCGGGAAAAAATACTCCTAACCACACACAAAGTCTTTTGGGCCAACGAATAGGTTAGTGGGAGTCACACACTAAATAAGTCCATCGTGTGCCATCTCTTTGTCTGTATTGACTGACCACTGGAACTGTGTGATATTACTTCAGTGATGTCCAATACAGCCATCTTAAAATTCCTTTAAAAATCTCATAAATTCAGTACCTTAGTAGTTATAGGTATATTAGTGTATGGCAACAACACAAGTAGTATTTGGTAAAATAGAGAACAATAATTCAGGGTTTGCCGAAATGTACCGCCAAAATAGCCCATAAAGATGATTCATAACCAAGAAATATAATGAAAATAAAGAAAATATAAAAGTTCTATCGTATTATTGCACCGTTCTAGTTTTATAAGTATATATGCGTAACACTACAAGTATAACATTTTATTCGAGAAGTTTCTTGTGCATTATGAAGATACTCGTATAGTTGTGCATATAATTTCTTAAATTTTACAAATTTCAAGTTTATGTAGGCAAACGTTTTAGGCTTTTTAAGTTGTCGGGTGACGATTTTGGAGGAGAATCGGAATCTTAGCACGAATTTTATAACAATGGGATCCACAGGCAAAGCAGAGCGCAGATGGCGCTATCAGCGAGATGGCTACTGTCTAATTGTAGTACCTAGTTTTGTTCACCTGAGAGTTGTTAGCAATTTTTTGTCTTCAATCCGGTTGATCAGTGATATTGTTAAAATGTAGAAAGATTAAAGAAGCTACAACATTTTTGCAACTTGTTCCACTGCTTTTAATGTTCGATCTTTGGGAAATAAATGTACATCGGGATTATTATATTTTCGTACAGCACACAGAGGCATATTAAGGGAAAATTAATATTTTATAAATTGTAATTTACAAATTATATGGAAATGACAGTTTCCAATGGTCATATCGATAATACCCCATCTGCCGTAAAATTCTGGAACTAAACATCCCTATTAGTTACTCTTTCCCCGGAAAAATCATGCTTAGATAATATACAAGTAGCACAGTTTTTTGCAAGGGAACTATTTGAAGACAACCACGATAGTGTGGTCTAGTCTAGAGCAGCGACTCTAAAAAAAGAGTTTTCAGCCAGTATGTGATCAAATCGCCGAAAAGAGCTTACATATAATCTATTTTCTAGAACACAAACTGATATAAACTTCCCTATATCAGTTTTATTCAAATAAATAAACTATTTTTAAAGAATTGTCAAGACGTTGGCACGGTAGAGACAACAAATTAATACAAGAGATTTATCTACTGACCTCTAACCCGCTCTTGTTTTGTTCACCATTAGTGGAACATGATGCTTTTATCACAGTTCTGTCGCCAGTTGCCTAATTATTGTAATATTGAATTAACTTAGATAATGTTATTGATTTTGTGATACTTATGATTATGAAAACGCGACTGTATCGTATTGATAACACTGACGATTAAGTTACATATTCGATTCTATATATATAGAGCAATTTAAGCAGTTGAAATGGTAGGTTAATCACTATCCCCAAGTTAAAAAGAGAATCTACTTCATCATATTTTAACGTAATTAGAGAGATTACGCATATGATATAGAGGCTTAAACAACGATTCTTTACGAGTGCTAGTTTAAATAATAAATATTTCTACTGGTATCAATTTTACATCAATATATATATAGCCTAGCAATAACCAGGGATAAAGACAGTGGTATAGAATCGAAGGTTCAGACCTCGTACGGCACACTCTCTGACTATCGAGATTTTTAGAAATTATGCGTGTATTTATTTATAATTTATCATTGTTCGGTGAAGGAAAACATCGTAAGGTAACCTGTATGCCTGAGAGATTTTCTCGACGGCTTGCACTATGAGAGGAAACCCGTGCCCAAAAGTGGGATAGAAAAAGGGGTTGAAAAAAAAATCTAATATATACGTACTTTTGCCGTGTGGGGCCGGCTTTAGAATTGTCCCATCCCTCTCCACTTATGGGAGTCGTAAGAGCCGACTGAGGGAATACCGGGGAAGTGGGCAGCAGCTCTCGTTCGAGTATTAACAACATCCACTGCGATCGCCAACCCGCCTGCCAAGTTTGTTGCTCTGCTTTTTTTTGTAGCTAGTAATGAAATTTAGCGACCAATCAACTTACTTACTTACTTACTTCACGCCATTTCCCTTGCGGGGTAGGCAGAGAGAACAGAGTGCCAAGAGGTTTTATTCTTGCATACATCTCTCGCTTCCTCAACATTCATAACTCTCTTCATACACGCTCGCCGGTTTCGAAGACTCCTGACTCCACCTTCCTTCAATACATGACCGATTTGGTCTAGGTAGGTGAGTCTCGGTCTCCCCCTGTACCTACATCCTTCCACTTTCGCATTGTATATCTTCTTAACCAGTCGCTCGTCCGGCATTCTTTCCACATGTCCGAACCATCGGAGCATTCCCTTTCGCATCTTTACAACCAATACTCTCTTTCATACCTACTCGCTCTTTTACGTCATCGTTATGAATGCGGTCAGTCAGCTTCACTCCACAGATTCTCCGCAGAGATCGCATTTCGACCGCATTGATTTTACTCTCATGCTCCTTTTTGCATACCCAACTCTCGCTTCCATACAATAACGTTGGGACAAGCACTGCGTTGTGTATTGCGACACGTGCCTTCTGGCTGAGGTGATGACTACCGAGAAGTTGTCCCAATGCTCCGTTCACTCTATTTCCCGCATTCACTCTTCTCTCTACATCAGTGGTGTACCTTCCATCCCGACTGAATCCACATCCAAGATATACAAATTCATCTACTTGTTCTAGCACACCATTTTTATTGCTACTCTAACATCTGTTCTGGCTTCTTCTCTTTCAAAAACCATTACTTTGGTTTTGCTCACATTCATACGTAGGCCCCTTTTCTTACAATCTTCTGCCATTACGTCGACTAGGGTTTGCAGGTCAGCCGCAGATTGCGCTAATAAAACCGCATCGTCTGCACATAGCAGAGACCTAACCACTGAGTCGCCCATCTGAACTCCCACATTCATTTCATTCTACCTTTGTAGACATTTATCCAGATATATGATAAACAGTCTGGCTGATAGAACGCAGCCCTGTTTAACGCTGATATTGACATCAAACCAGGGTGACATTCCATCATCCAGCCGCACACAAGCTCTGCAGTCCATGTAGTGGGACTGCACCGCTTGTAGCAGTCTACCGTTAATACCATATTCCGGAAAAATGTCCCAAAGTTCCTTTCATACAACCGTGTCAAATGCTTTCTCCAAATCCACAAAACTACAGAAAACCCTCTGGCCTACAGCCAGATGCTTGTCCACAATGTTGCGCAGAGAAAACACTTGATCCATGCATCCTCGTCCACGCCTGAAACCTCCTTGTACCTCACACAAAAATTCATCAGCCACCATCCTCATTCTTCTTTCAATAATCTTACCATACACTTTGGCTGCCAAACTGGTCAAGCTTATGGCTCTGTAGTTTGCACAGTCATAACGTGAACCCTTGTTTTTAAACAAGGGCACGATGACTGCGCTTCTCCAGTCCTTGGAAACCATTCCTGAGCTCCAACATAAATTGAGAAGCATCAGGAAGAATTCCCAGACACATGAGCCAAGCTTGATCATCTCAGCAGACACGATATCAATACCCGCTGCCTTACCATTTTTCAAACTTCTAATCGCCCATTCAACTTCATCCATATCTGAATGCTGATCTGTTAGACCACATATGGCACCGGCATCACCTTGAACATCCGCATACATATCTCCAAAATAATCAATCCATCGGCTTAACACATCTTGTGTTTGCGTAAGAATGTCTCCACCTTTAGACCTTATTTTATTCATTCTGAAAGCTGACCAATCACTCAGAGATTTCTTCACCTCCCTCCAGAAAAGTTTGGTGTTGTTCTCGAAGTTTTTGGTCAGCCTTTCTTCTGCAATCATATTTGCTCTATCACGCTTCTGTTTCACTAAGGCTTTGGTGTCATTCTTACGTTGCCGGTATATTTCTTTCTTCTGTTCTTTCATACTTGCATCACACGTTCACTAGCTTCTGCCAAATCCAGAACTTCCCTAACATTATCCCAGAACTTCTCTAGATCCGATGCCAACGAAGAGCCTACGGGAGCATAAGCTGCGACCATGAAGACCCTGGTGATACCTAGTTTTATTCGGACCCATAAAAGTCTGGGATCAAACATTCCTTAGTCTTTCACACCTGAGGCCAAGCGAGCGGACAGCAACACCCCCACTCCCATACTGGCCCGATCGCTCTGCGGTACACCAGACCACAGAGCTATCCCTCCAATACAAAGTAATAAAGGAGCCCAGATTACAAGTAAACTAAAACAAAGTAACACATTATGATGTAGACATTACGTCTGCATATACTCGTATGACTTGATATGAAACATTTACACAATAAATAAAATTGAAGTTTGTCTCTGTTTGTTCCGGTTGAACGATTTGGGAGGGACTTTCACTGGCAGATAGCTGACGTTGTAAGGAGCAACTAAGGTTATTTTTATTTCAGAAAAATAATTTGGTTAGAAAAAACACACCAAATCCCATACAGGGGAGTCGAAGGTAGCAACTAGTGTCCAATATGTTTGATAATTTTAATAGAATCGACCAAAATGACTGTTAATAATTTGGTTATCAAATCGATTACGATCTGCAAAAACATTAGAAGATTGGCGATATCTCTTTAATTAAATTTAACGAGAGTAAATTTTTACAAATAAAGTCGTACAAGTAATCTGCTAGTTATTACTACTTACTAACTGCTAGTTTAGATACCGGCCTCCATTCCGTATGTTGTGGGTTCGATTCCCACACGGGACATCTCTTATAACAACTCAACTCTTGTGTTCTATAAATGGTTGTTCTAAGTCTGGGTATATTTTGTGTCTGTGAAATTGTATGTTTGTAAAGTCCCCCGCAATAAAAGGATTACTCCTTAGCGCAGGGTGTGCCTTTAATTTTTTTTTTTTAAATAATGCTAGTAGGTGATGACAAAAGTGGTTTTTATTACAATACAAATCATCCTTACTTATATCAACATCATTACTTGTCAACCGAGCGAAAGTTGCTTTACCTTGCTGGTCTTTGGAACTGCAAGTGCACAACTTAGCTCCGATCACCTCTGAATGGATCACACAAACAATAGTGTGGGGATCTAATAAAGGTAAATCTAAACCACTTTTCGTAGGTACTTTTTAGGGTTCCGTACCCGAAGGGTCAAAACGGGACCCTATTACTAAGAATTCGCTGTCTTTCTGTCTGTCCGTCCGTCTGTCACCAGGCTGTATCTCAAAAACGGCGATAGCTAGATAGTTGAAATTTTCACAAATGATGTATTGACGGGCCTCGTGGCGTGGTCGGTAGTGTAACCGACTTCCGTGCACGAGGTCGTGGATTCGATTCCCACTCAGGACAATTATTTGTGTGATGAACACGTATAATTGTACTGCGTCTGGGTGTTTTCTATCAATTATATGTATGCATTTACAAAAAAAAAAAAAGTAGTATATGTATTATATCCGTAATCTGGAACCCATAGCACAAGCGTTAAACTTAGTTTGGGACCAGAGGGCGTTGTGAAAATGTCCGTGAATATTTATTTATTTATTATATATTTCTGTTGCCGCTATAACAACAAATACTAAAAACAAAAAAAAACAAAAATACAAAAACAATAATATTTAAGGGGGGCTCCCATACAACGTTTGTCTGTCCGTCCGTCTGTCACCAGGCTGTATCTCAAAAATGGCGATAGCTAGACAGTTGAAATTTTCACAAATGATGTATTTCTGTTGCCGCTATAACAACAAATGCTAAAAACAAAAAAAAAACAATATTTAAGGGGGGCTTCCATACCAAAAACGTGATTTTTTTGCCCTTTTTTGCTCGCTATTGATAACGGCAACAGGTAGATGCTTGAAAAATTCTCAGAATATGTAGTTATATATTCACTTTAAAAATAAATAATTAAATTAAAATAAAACAAATATTTAAGGGGGGCTCCCATACACAAACGTGTTTCTTTATTCGTTTTTGCTCGATATTGATAACGGCAACAGTTAAACGCTTGAAATATTCACAGAATATTTAGTTATATATCCACTTTAAAAATAAATAATTAAATTAAAATAAAACAAATATTTAAGGGGGGCTCCCATACACATACGTGTTTCTTTACTCATTTTTGCTCTGTCTGTCCGTCCGTCTGTCACCAGACTGTATCTCAAGAACGGCGATAGCTAGGTAGTTGAAATTTTCACAAATGATGTATTTCTGTTGCCGCTATAACAACAAATACTAAATAAAAATAAAATAAAACAAATATTTAAGGGGTCCCATACAACAAACATGATTTTTTTGCCCTTTTTGTTGTTTTATTCGTCCATTGTTTTTTAACATTGCTACAATGTTATTGCCGTGTGGGGCCGGCTTTAGAATTGCCCCACCCCTCTCTACCCGCGGGAGTCGTAAGAGCCAACTGAGGGAATACCGAGCAGCACTCCCTCGAGTATTAACAACATCCACTACGATCGCCAACCCGCCTGCCAAGCGTGGTGATTACGGCATTATCCCCCATGATAAGCACACAACAAAAATTGGCCCCCAGTCACGGCAGCTCCGCTATTCCGTGGCCTAACGGTAGCGGGCCCGGTAACGGCGGAGCAGGGGGTGCGGAGAATCTCCGATCGCGGAAAGGCTACCACAAACAACGACCTCTGGCCCTGGTAACGCACAACGTTCGGACACTTCGGACCGACGAGAGAATCACCGAGCTGGAAGAGGAATTGAGCAAGATCCGCTGGGACATTATAGGGTTGTCAGAAGTCCGAAGAGAAGGTGAGAGCACGACAATCCTCCAGTCCGGGAACTTGCTCTTCCACCGGGAGGGTGACCACCAGTCCCAAGGAGGTGTCGGGTTTATCGTTCGCAGGTCTCTTGTAGGCAACGTGGAGAGGATTGAGAGTGTGTCGAGTAGGGTAGCGTACCTTATACTCAGAATAACTAAAAGGTATTCGTTGAAGGTCATACAGGTTTACGCACCGACCTCGACACACTCCGACGACGAGGTGGAGGCCCTATATGAGGATATCTCGAAAGCCATCCACTCGTCTAAAACCTACTTCACGGTGGTTATGGGAGACTTTAACGCGAAACTAGGCAAAAGGACAGACGATGAGCTGAAAGTGGGGCACTATGGTTTCGGGCAGAGGAATCACAGGGGCCAGATGCTGGCTGATTTTCTGGAGAAGGAAGGCCTCTATATGATGAATTCGTTCTTCAGGAAACAGCCCCAGCGGAAATGGACCTGGATCAGCCCTGATGGTTCAGTAAAAAACGAGATAGACTTCATCTTGTCGGACAAACGACACATATTCAATGATGTCTCAGTGATCAGCAGGATTAAAACTGGGAGTGATCACCGACTAGTCAGGGGCATCTTGAATATTAGCACAAAAGTCAAGAGGTCACGCTTGATGAAGTCTACGCTCCGACCAACACCTGCCCAATACCAGAACCCCGAGAGCTTTCAGCTCGAACTACAAAATCGCTTCCAATGTCTAGATGAGTGCGAATCAGCGAGCGATTTGAACAGCAGGTTCATGCAAACTGTCCAAGCGGTCGGGTCGACCTACTTCAAGGCCCGTCGCGTTAGTAGGACTCGTGAACTCTCGGACCATACTCTCAAGCTCATGGAAAGGAGAAAAGAAATGACAGTCCAGTCTTCAGATTGGTCCTGCCTGAGGAGGTTAAACAGACAGATCTCCAAGGCCGTGCGACATGATATCCGCCAATTTAATGCTATCCGCATTAAAGAGGCGATAGAGCGGAACCAAGGCTCGAAAGTGTTCACAAGAGATCTGTCTATCAGCCAAAGCCAGTTGACTAAGCTGAGGACCAACGACAGCACTGTCATTTCATCCCGAGATGAGATCTTGAGAGAGGTCCACCAGTTCTATAGACAATTGTACAGATCCCAGAGTCCTGTTGTCGGCTTGGTCCAAGATCCCAGATCCAAGCTAACTCGACACTTTACCGAAGATATCCCGGACGTCAGCCTGTACGAGATCAGAATGGCTCTCAAACAACTAAAGAACGGAAAGGCACCGGGAGACGACGGAATCACCACGGAGCTTCTGAGAGCTGGCGGAAAGCCGGTCTTAAAAGCTCTTCAGAGGCTGTTCAATTCCGTCGTTATCGGGGGCGACGTTCCAGAGTCGTGGACCAGAAGCGTGGTGGTGCTGTTCTTCAAGAAAGGTGACAGAACCCTCTTGAAGAACTATAGACCCATCTCGCTCTTGAGCCACGTCTATATGTTGTTTTCGAGGGTCATTACAAATCGACTCACGCGCAGGCTTGACGACTTCCAGCCTCCCGAACAAGCCGGTTTCCGAAAAGGCTATAGTACGATAGACCACATCCATACGCTACGCCAGATTATACAGAAAACCGAGGAATATAATCGGCCTCTGTGTCTGGCGTTTGTGGACTATGAGAAAGCCTTTGATTCGATCGAAACTTGGGCGGTGCTGCAGTCCCTTCAGCGGTGCCAAATTGACTATCGGTACATCGAAATGCTGAAGTGCTTGTATAGAAACGCCACCATGTCAGTCCGTGTTCAGGACAAGAGTACGAAACCGATCCAACTGCAGAGAGGTGTTAGACAGGGAGACGTTATGTCCCCAAAACTCTTCACCGCTGCATTGGAAGATGTCTTCAAGCTCTTGAACTGGACCGGATTCGGCATCAACATCAATGGCGAATACATCACTCACCTTCGATATGCCGACGACATTATAGTCATGGCAGAATCGCTGGAGGATTTTGGCACCATGCTCAATGATCTCAGCAGGGTTTCCCGACTAGTAGGTCTCAAAATGAACATGGACAAGACAAAAGTCATGTCTAATGTCCATGTCATTTCAGCACCGGTTCTATTCGGGAGTGCGCTTCTCGAAGTTGTCGACCATTATGTCTACCTGGGACAAACGGTCCAGTTAGGTAGGCACAACTTCGAGAAAGAGGTCAATCGACGAATCCAACTCGGCTGGGCAGCGTTCGGGAAGCTAAGGATGATCTTCTCGTCCAATATTCCGCAGTATCTGAAAACGAAGGTCTACGACCAGTGTGTGATGCCAGTGATGACATACAGAACAGAGACGTGGTCTCTGAATGTTGGCCTCGTTTCAAGGCTCAAAGTCGCTCAGCGGGCCATGGAGCGGGCTATGCTTGGTATTTCCCTACGTGATCGAATCCGTAATACGGAGATCCGTAGGAGAACGAGAGTGGCCGACATAGCCCGCCGGGCTGCCATGCTGAAGTGGCAATGGGCAGGCCACATCGCTCGACGAACCGACAACCGTTGGGGAAGAAAGGTTCTCGAGTGGCGACAACGTATCGGACGGCGCAGCGTAAGACGGCCTCCCACAAGGTGGACCGACGATCTGGTCAAAGCCGCGGGGAGCCGTTGGATGCGGTCAGCACAGGACCGCTCGTTGTGGCGTTCTCTTGGGGAGGCCTATGTCCAGCAGTGGACGTTGAAAGGCTGATGGATGGATGGATGGACAATGTTATTAAATTTATAAGTTAGCATAATAGCCGTATTTTCTACCAAGTTACTGACATCTGGATCTTTGAGGCAAGGGCAATGAAAATCAAGTTTAAACCAGAGGTCAATTAAAAATCACTGAGCCTCTATACAACTATTGAAGTGTTCATGGCAACTAGGACTAATGGCTTAACGTACTTTACGAGGCTTTCTAGATCAATGGTACGGAACCCTTCGTGCACGAGTCCGACTCGCACTTGGCCGGTTTTTTTTTTGTTAAGGCAGGAATAATAGTACCTAGCCGCATACCTCTGCGGCTCTCACCTACTAAATAAGCCCACCGCGTGCCTTATATCCTCCTGTTTTGGTGGACCACTGGAACTGGAAGACTTATACTCGCAGGTACCTAAGTATACCATCCATTTTTTTCTCTATTTTATACTATCAATGAATGTTACCAGGTTACCTACCCTCAATAAAACAGCATCACGCCTGTATTCCCCGAAGGGGTAGGTAGATGTGTATTACACACCCACGATTCGCCAGCTATGTTTAAATCCCACGTAATAGGGGGCGAGCCTATTGATGTCTACCGGACATATTGTGAAGTATAATGTGACACGTTGTTGTTAATTTTATAAATGCGAAAGTGAGTTTGTTTGTTATACTCTCATTCAACCGTCGCCCATGGACTCAACTATACCGAGAGTATTGTCAAGCCGCTGCTCACCAATTCATTTCACAGATGAAATGAAATATAAACGGCTATCTCCTGCTACAGCCAAAACGCAACGATGTGCTTCATGGCCGGTCACACGAGAGATGGTGGTACCAACCTGCTCAGGCCGGATACCAAGTGAGTACTCCCACTTGGTACCCAGCCCTACCACCAGTCATACAATGGATGATAATTACTTACTTCCCTTAGTCGCCTCATACGACACCGGTGGGAAAGAATGGGGTGGTGACACTTGTATTCTTAATCCGTCACTACACGGACAACCTATATATCTTTGCAACCTTTGGATTTATTATCTATCTATATACTATTACAAAGCTGTAACAGAGCTGTGTCTGTACATTTAAGATAATTGGGGAAAAAGTGACTGTAATAGGCTATATAGGCATGTCTAAACACAAAACAATTTTTTTTAGAATTTTTGTCTGTTTATCTGTTTGTTTGTTCGCGCTTCACACCAAAACTACTGAACGGATTTTGATGCAACTTTTTATTTGATAGCTCTCGATTAGACTTAAAAACTGGTATACCTACATTTTATTCCGCTACTACATCGAGAACCTGATATATAATCTAAAACTTTTTTTAAGCTTTTAGCTGCGGCGAAGTCGCGGGCAAAGGCTAGTATTTTTATCTATGTTGACAATTAATTTAAGCAAGTGGTATGTTAAGTGCTTAAAATAAAAATAATAAGTTATTATTTTTGTACCTAACTGATACTCGGTTTGACTAGTTGCCAATAACTTATAAAGGGTACCTATATTTCTTCTTCACAGGTAAGGTATTCATCAAATAAGTCAAAGTCATAGACAATTAAAAGTCATGCCTTCAGTAAAATGGTGGCTACTTTACTGAGAACCTTTTACAGAGTTTTGGAGTCAACAGAAAAAACACGTTACATTACATCACTTGCCAACAAATTATTAATTAGTAAAATGCCACCACATTTACACTTTATACTTGAAATAACACAAGTTTTGGAAAATGGTATAGAGCGACGACATGATTCTTTCATGTTCCCGCCAAAATCTCAATAATAAGTTTAATACTAGTCAATATATGTCAAAGATGACGCAAGTCGTAAAAACAAAGAGTACCTATTTAATTAAGGTTTTGGTGTTATCCAGAAGCTGTGTCAAACTACCGACATTGATGTGTCCACCTTACATCTGTGTCGCGTCTCCTCTGGCTCTATCTAACACCAAGGTTATCAGCTCCACTTTAATAAATTACCGAAATCACTTCTTTTTTAAGTGGCCGCCACAGATAACATGTTTATATTGAAAGTTTATATATCTTTCTACGCAATTAAAAATGAGGTTGAAATGTTTTTAGGTCGATATGAGTTCAGTAGAATCTTGCTGCTATAATAGATTTGTAATTTTACGACACCTAATTTTACCTACTTATTAATAGGTAATACAATACATAAAAAGTGTGTCTTTTGTACACGCGTTAGAAGTTATACTTCTTTGGCGTAACAAGATAAAAATCTTTTCAAACATTTTATCTTTCGCCTTATTCTACGTTTGTAGAAAAAACGACACTAACAATAGAAAAAAGGTATTTAATATATTGAAAGTTTTATTATAACTCATTATCTAGTTAAATAAAGTTTATTTAAATATCACAAAAAAACTAAAAATATGTTGATTATAACTAACTTCAGGGTGTCTAACTTCAGGGTGTCGGTTTTTCGTGACGGTGTGCGCGCGCATCGTAAAAATTTACTCTCATCATTTTTCCCTTTTTCCCTAACGCGCCAAAAGAAGTATAACTTCAATAATATAGTACTTGTTAATACTCTAAAACTGCTAGATATAGTCTGTGGGCTTATTTCATAGTAAGATCTCAAGGTAGATCTCAAGTAATATTTACAGGCAGGTATAACATAAAAATAAGGTAATAATAATATTTGAATATGTCAGAATATAATCGTTATGACAATTATTCCATACATCAGCATTTTTTTTCTCTTTATTTATTGAAGGGGGATACAAAAGGAGAAACTTATTTACTATTATTATTCTAATACAAAACGCAATTGTACGAACTTATACAAAGCTATAGCAGCCTTAGAGCCAGGTATCGCCAGTATATGATGGAACGACCCCACGTCGTATGTATTTAGTTTTACAGACTTAGTCAAGTCGTCGCGGGCTGATTTATATTTAACACATTCCTATAATAAATGGCTAATATCTTCTACTGTGAAAGAAGAAAGCAGTTTTTTTCATTAAGTACGCAAAATTATTAAGAGGCATGTGTCCTGACCTCAATCTGTGAGCTAGTACTAAAAGATTTCTATTTAATTTGATATTAATGAACCATGGCACATGTGGCGGTTAGGATACAATAGTTCTAAACCAAATCCCTTTATCTCTCGATCTTACATTAAAGTATTCCTTCCACTGCTCGTGACACACATGTTTATATGTACCTTGATAAGATATCTGCGTAATACAAATGGAAATTTAAAGGTTACCCATCTGTGATTCCTAATTTGGCTAGCCGATTAGCCTCATCATATCCGCTTAAACCAATGTGTGATGGAACCCATTGCAACCTCAGGCTATACCCACCGCTATTCAAAGTTTTGATTTTGGCTAATATATCGTATGCTATCGGTGCGCCTCTGGATACAGAGCACTATGATATAAGGCACTCTTACTATCAACACAAATTAATATATCTTTTTTATTTACATTTTGAACATATGACAAGGTTTCAGAGATTGCAATGAGCTCCAGCGACATAACAGACGTAGATATATTATTCACTTTGAAAATGTTGGTGATGCCTGCTTTAGAATGAGGATCATAAAACGCTGCCCCACAACCATCAATGTTCTTAGTAGTTCTTAGTACTTCTTACCCATCAGTAGTATATAATGTAATAATTTGGATATGTTACTAACAGCTCTCCTAATATTTCTAATTTTATTGTATTAATATTATATTCTTTTTTAGATATTGATACCTATCGACTTTAATTTGACCTGGATAACATCGTGTGTAAGTTAGTTACGCAGGATTCTAGGCAATACATTTCTAGATATGGAGATGACTTTACATTTTCCTTCATAATATCATCTAGGACGCTAACAAGTAGTGGGATATTTTTATTGGACCAATATCTTTTATTTTTGATACTATTTAATTCTAACAAAAACCTAATTGAAATGTTATTTGTAATTGAACTTGCCTTTAAACAATATTTTATAGCTAATAGTTTCCTCCTTATATGCAATGGTGGTACACGCATCTCACATTCCATAACATGTATGGGAGTGGTTCTTGTAAATTCACCCATTGCTCTGAGATCCTGACTTTGAATTTTTTCTAGCTTGTATCTATGAGTTTTAGCACAATTGTCATACAGAAAGCACCCATAGTCTAACCTACTTCTTACTGTTGATAGGTACAGCCTACGTAAGTGGATCTGATGTAAGCCCCAAGAAGGGTTAGTAAGATTTTTAAGGATGTTTATAAGTTTTTGTGTTTTCTCAGCAATTTCATTTACATGTTTGTTCCAGCGTAGAGATCTGTCTAACTACATTCCTAAATACCTATATGACTGAAACAGACTCGAGTTCGTGATTTCGTAAAAATAGATGTGTCTGTGTGCGTTTGAAACCTCTACTAAAAAGACGGTATTTAGATTTTTGACTAGTACTGATAATTCTAATCCTAACTCATCAAGTATAACTAAGAACTCATTCAATGAATTTTGAATTTTGTAACAACAGTCCGTAATATTTTTACTGCTTGTATATAAAACAAAATCATCCGCGTATTGTCCCATAAAATCATTCGTTATATTATTGCAAAATTTATAAGTGCCTATGTTAAATAAAAGGGGAGAGAGGCGATCACCTTGTGCCAAACCTATTTTGGCGTATCTAATCTCCACCTCCCCTGTAGATTCATCCATTACCTCGAGATGGCGTTCTCCAAGAAAATTCCACAAATACTGGCATATAAGTTTCCATCCATCCATTAGCCTTTCAACGTCCACTGCTGGACATAGGCCGCCCCAATAGAACGCCACATCGAGCGGTCCCGTGATGGGGGATAATGCCGTAATCGCCACGTTTGGCAGGCGGGTTGGCGATCACAGTGGGTGTTGTTAATGCTCAAGGGAGTGCTGCTGCCCACTCCCTCAGTATTCCCTCAGTCGACTCCTACGACTCCCGTGGGTAGAGAGGGATATAAGTTTACCAGTCTTTAAGTCATCAAGTATAATTAATAATTTATCAATTATAATGTTATTAAAAGCGCTTTTTATGCCCAGAAAACATGCTAGAGTAGAGTAACCTTCCTAAAACCTATCTGATCCTAGTGACTAAGCGAGTTAAACAGTCCAGGCAAGATTGTCTTCTTCTGAAGCCGACCAACAACGGAGATAGTACCTGGTTCTTCTCTTTATGCCAATCAAGTCTTTTAGCGATCATCGAATGAAAGATCTTACACAAGCAAGATATTAAAGATATTGTTAGCGGTTTATTTGTGGTATCACCATGTTTGGGTATCGCGATTACTTTGACGCGGCGCCACTGTACCGGTATAATACATTTCTTAAAAATTTGATTAAAAATATTAAGTAAAAACACTTTTCCCGCTATCGGTAAATGTAGGATCATAGAATATGTAATCCCATCTACACTTGGGGCCGTGTCTTTGTTCTTAAAACAGTTACATAGTTCTTGTAGGGTAAATTCCGACTCTAATAAATTGTTTACTTTAAACACAAAGTGAAAAATATGCTAAGCATGTCAAATGCTAAAAATATATATAAAAATATCAAAAAATTGTTTACTGACAAAAAATTTGGTGGAGGTACACTTACAAAGGCTGGAGCAAGATCAAACAACATATCTCTTTTGGCAACATATCTCTTTTGTCTTTGAGCACTTGTAGCCTTTGATCCATCGTAGGCAATGCCACATATCTGTAGCTGACATTGTGTGATCAATACTATTACAATACCTTTTCCAGTCTTTTCTTTTAGCAGATGTGATAGTTTTCCTAGCGTTCAGAATTTTCTCCTTTAGCACTAAAAGATTTGAGGGTGTAGGATTTCTTCTAAATTTTTTCAAAGCTAAACGACGTTTTGCTACTAATTTAGAAATACTAGGACACCAATATACCTTTGGCTTAAACTTACTACCAGGGTCATTACAAATAGTAGTCATCGGAAAATATTTATCGGCCGCTTAGTTATCTGTTGAATAAAAGTATGGTATAAATTTTGCACATTATCTACTTCTATTGGTAAACTAAAATTATTGATAAAATGCCGTGTGGGGCCGAGTCGTAAGAGCCGACTGAGGGAATACCGAAGGAGTGGGTAGCAGCACTCCTTCGAGTATTAACAACATCCACTGCGATCGCCAACCCGCCTGCCAAGCGTGGCGATTACGGCACCATCCCTCATTCTTGGGGAGGCCTATGTCCAACAGTGGACGTTAAAAGGCTGATCGATGGATGGATGGATTGGTAAACTGGAGAAGATCTTTACAAGACATTCTTTGTACCCTGCCCAATTTGCTAACTTATAATTACGTTTTATAGCCATGTTAATGTATTCGCTATACTGAGTCATTACTTTGATAAGTAGATGGTCGCTTCCTAAGCTTTCATTCATCACACACCATTGAAAGTTAATAGCAATATCGAGAGAGGCGAATGTTATGTCAGGAGATGAGCTTTGCAAGTTATTATTAACCATTTTTAATCTAGTAGGTCATCCATCGTTAAGAGAATAGAAGCCAAACTCTAAAGCTGAATCATAGATTTGTTTACCTCTATTATCATTTCTATGTGACCAATTCGTATGGTGAGCATTAGAGTCCCCTGCGATAATACATTTTTTTGTAAACTTAGAAAATACGCTATCCCAGTCACTCTGCAATGTTACAACGGAACTAGGACAATATACCACAGTAACGTAATTGATATGACGACAGTTAAATATCTTAATACACAACAACTCTATTCCCGAGTTAGAGATGTCTAAATTAATTTTTTGTGTACAATGATAGCCACCCTGCCATACGAATCTACTCTGTCTTGTCTATAAATATTATACTGGCTAATATTAAGAAATGACATTGAATCAAGCCAAGTTTCACAGATCAAAGCTATGTGTACCTTCTCTTGTGTTAATAGTGAGGTAAAATCATCAAGATTAGATCTTAAATCTGTGCATTCCATTGGAATAAATTCAAAGATATATTTTTTGGGCACTATCCATCTGCAAATATTGAGATCAATTTGCTGAGCATAACTCCTTCCTTAAAAAATGCTATGATTCAAAACGAATACATTCCTCAAAAATATAACTAAGAACAAGTTTAATTTTTTCTTGTAAGCTATACTCGGACAAGCAAATAGCTTTTTTTTTTTAAATCGATGGAACAATACTGGACTGCTTGGTATTCGTTCACTACCATCACGCATTTCCTCACGGCTATTCCGCATCTCAACTTGTACCTCATCCTCCTCAATGTAACCCTCGCGATTTGTGTGGCCGTGACTCCGAGTTTTCTTTCTCTTAGATTTTCTTTCTAATTTCCTTCCCAAAATTGCTGAATGCACAGATTCTTAGGCACTTTCTTCCTCTCTATTCTGGCAATCCATAATGCCCGGTTCTTCATTCTGAATATTATTATTTACTTGCGGTCGTTTTAGTAATATATCCCTATATGTGGGGTGTTGACTTTTTTGAAAATTGTTTATGTTGCAATCTGATAAATTTACGTTATTACAAGGTTCAGGATGATTTTTCTTTTGATCTAGATACAAGGATAGTGCTTTTCTGTATGAACAATTACTATCACACATAATTTTTCTGATACTTTTTTCTTTTATAAATATCTGACATGATTTATCTAGTGTCATATGGGGTCCCTGACAGTTAGTACATTTGAATAAGTCTATATTACAATTGTTATGGTTCTCTCCACACTTAGGACAGCGTATGTTTTTTATAGGACACATCTTAATCAAGTTCCCGAAACGCCAGCACCTGGAACATTGCGTCACAGGAAACATATATGGTTCTACTTTAAACCTGCACCCATATATGTATACATATGGGGGTAAAGAAGAACCTTTAAAGCACACTCGAATTGTTTCACTGTCTACCCACTCTCTTGGAGAATCCAATCTTTTTAATCTTTTTGCCGTAGCTATCTCATATTCACACACAACATTCTTTGTTATCTCATCTATATCTGTGTTTAAATCTACTTGTTTAATCACTCCATATGATAGATAGACAAACGTCATCCACCGACTGACACCTGTATCCTAAGTCTTGAAGTTTGAGGCAATTGATCAATTTTTGGGCATTCCCCCGGTCTTCAAAGTGTACGATGGCTTTAAATGCATTTTTATATTGTACTTTATTTATATTTTGAATATTTTCTGCTCTCAATAACTTTGCTAATCCAAATTGTTTCGGCAGAACATCTTTTCCTGTGATACTAACTAAATTGACGGGTGGGGTATTAGTGTCCTCATTCAGACTACTATCACTCTTCTTTGACGATTTTCTGTCTCTCCCTTCTTTCCATTTCTAACAGCGATAAAACCGTCATCTGTTTCGATAATTTCTTCGCTATCCTCTCTGACCCTTTTCTCAGCGCTTTTAAGGAATTCTGCTGTAAAACTTCTTAAGTTTTCGGACACACTTCGGTTTACTTTTTGTTCACATTCTGATATCTCCTCCTCCATTATATCACTTCTACTCGACTCACCAAACATTTATACATTTTCCATAGAATATCAGTTATCATTGGATCTGTATGTACGTTTGGATGTGGATGAACAAAATTATAATAAGCGGACTTAATCGACGACGTACGCTCGTATCAGTCACACGCGACACTGTGCCTTTTAACGTCCACTGCTGGACATAGGCCTCCCCAAAAATGGGGAATAATGCCGTAATCGCCACGTTTGGAAGGCGGGCTGGCGATCGCAGTGGATGTTGTTAATACTCGAGGGAGTGCTGCTGCCCACTCCCCCGATTAACCCTCAGTCGGCTCTTACGATTCCCGTGGGTAGAGAGGAGTTGGACAATTCTAAAGCTGGCCCCACACGGCATTTATACGACACTATGACAATTATTATTAATTACAAATTCATGTTCAAGATGTCAGAAGCAGTCAGTATGTAGAAAAAAATATAGGTATTTTATCTCGTATGTTTAGAATAGATACTTAAATACAATTTATGAACAATAGCATAAAGAGTCATTATGTTGTAATACTATTGTCCCGCCTTCGCTTCGCACATATGTTATTTACTATTAAAATAGTCATCTTTATGATTCTTGAAGAATACAACTGACGACATGACAACTGTCTATTACAGTATTTTAAAGTACTCGTACATCTTAATGGGTATCTAGTCAAGAATATATCGCAAATTAACTTGAATAAAACACAATACATTTCTCTACTTGGAAAGGAAGGAAGTTAAGTATGTATTAAAGCTACATAGTAAACTGTTCTTCGAAAAATACAACAGCTTTTTTATACTACACGGGTGGTAAGTGGCAAACAAGTATACGGCCCACCTGATGGTAAACAAGCAAAGCAATACCGTAACTTATATATATGCTAGAATCACCACAGGCATCACTCCCGCGTCGCCATTTGCAAGGAAAGGAATAGCAGCTGCATAGGAATGATATTAAGGAGATCGGTAGGATATTAAGGATACTAAGGATAGATACTGAGGAGAGGATAGGAAGGTTACTAAGGAGGGGGTTTGATCCTCTGGCGCTGAGTTGCCATACGAAATACAACGATAGGATTCCCTATTGCTGTTTCACGCTAATCTTTTGTGAGAGGGTGGTACACCACCAACTAAGGCAGCCTATTCATGCTTGTATAAGCAAGGGTCTACCAACATAATGAGACAAATATTTCAAATCCCGTTGGTTGGTTTACAAAAAGAAAAGGGATGTTACGTGGTGTTCATACATTAAAATTGCAAATATTACTTAGGTTACTTAGTTATTAACTGGTAGGTCGTTTGATTCATAGAATATGGAGTATTTTCTACACAATTAAAGCAAATTATGTAGATGAGAGCGAGCTTAAAAAACTATTTGTGTATCCCATAAAGCATAAACATTTGCTACATGGGATGCAAATCCACAACTTCTAGCACATGTGATTGTTCTATTGTTCCGTTGTGCCTACCCTATCCGCGAATTGTATTATTTAGGTATCTATCTGCTCATTCTAACTTGTATAATATCGATTTTACTGTTTGAAGGCCGTGTGGGGCCGGCTTTAGAATTGTCCCACCCCTGTCCACCCATGGGAGTCATAAGAGCCGATTGAGGGAATACCGAGGGAGTGGGCAGCAGCACTCCCTCGAATATTAACAACATCCACTGCGATCGCCAACCCGCCTGCCAAGCGTGGCGATTACGGCACTATCCCCCATATGAACGAAACACATGTTGTGGCGTTCTCTTGGGGAGGCCTATGTCCAGCAGTGGACTTCGAAAGGCTGATGGATGGATCGATGGATGGATAATATCGATTGTAACGTCTTAACATTAAATGTAGTCCATATGGTCACGGACTAAGAATGCAAGTATCACCACATCATCCTTTCCCGCGGGTGTCGTTCAAGGCGAGTTGGAGATGTGCCCGGTAGACGGCAATAGGTTCGCCCCCTATTACGTGGGACTTAACATAGCTGGCGAATCGTGGGTGTGTAATACACCTCTGCCTACCCCTATGGGGAATACAGACGTGATGCTATGTTTTTTTTTTCTATATCGTTCAAGGCGACTATGGGAAGTAAGCAATTATCACCCATTGCATTACTGGTGGTAGAGCTGGGTACCAAGTGAGAATACTGACTTGCTATCAGACCCGAACGGGTTGGTACCACCGTCTCCCGCGTGACCGGTCATGAAGCACGTCAGTGTGTTTTGGCTGTAACAGAAGATAGCCGTTTATTCTTTTATTTCATATCTGAGAAATGAAATGGTGCGCAGCGGCTTGACAATACTCTCGGTATGCTTGAGTCCATGAGCGATGGTTACCACTTACCATCAGGTGGGCCGTGGCTCGTCTGCCATCACTAGCAATAAAAAAAATATAATTTCAATCATTATGAAATTTTGCACACATAAATCTGGGATGTAGGTACAGGGGGAGACCACCACCGAAGGAATGTAACATAGTTCCAGTGGCCCGCCAATAAAGGCGGAGAGATGGCATACGGCGGGTTTCTTTAGTGGGTGAAGGCCCCACACTACCCTGTTCGTTGCCCCGGATGACGGGGTGTGCGGTTAGGAACATTTTTTCCCGCCTTAACAACAAAAAAAAGGTACAGGGGGAGACCGAGACACACCTTCCTAGACCATATCGGTCACGTAATGTAGGCAGCTGGAGTCTCCGAACCCGGCGAGCGTGTATGAAGAGAATTGAATGTTGAGTTAGTACGAGATGTATACAAGAATAGAGACTTGGCACTCTGTTCTCTCTGCCTACCCCGCAAGGGAGATGGCGTGATGAATAAGTAAGTTAGTAAATATAGTTTGTAGCTCATGAAAGGTTTATAGGCTACATTATATTCTGTAAAAATGTATAGTTCCTGTAGTATGGTCATATTTCCATCCATCGATTCCATCCATCAGCCCTTCATCGTCCACTGCTGGACATAGGCCTCCCCAAAATGGGGGTTTTCGCCATGCTTGGCAGGCGGATTGGCGTTCGCAGTGGATGTTTTTAGTACACAGGGGAACGCTGCTGCCCGGTAATCCCTTAGTCGGCTTTTACGACTCCCATAGGAAGAGATGGGGTGAAGCTATTCTTGGTGCCAGCCCCACACGGCTTGGTCATATTTGCATAGAGATAATTAATGTGCAGTGGAGCTTTCATGCCGTATATTAATCAACCGCTCATTATAAAATTTAGCATACATGTAGTTCGGATTCTAGAAAAGCACATAGGCTACCTTCTGGAAAAATTGTCAGTACCTGTGGAATACCCAGTTTTAGAGATATATGTACGAATATAAATACACTTTTTTTTTGTTAAGGCGGGAAAATATGTTCCTAACCGCACACCCCGTCATTCGGGGCAACGAACAGGGTAGTGTGGGGCCCTCGCCCACTAAAGAAATCCGCCGTGTGCCGTCTCTCCGCCTTTATTGGCGGGCCACCGGAACCATATTACATTCCTTCAGTGGTATAAATAATCCTTCCATCCATCCATCAGCCTTTTAATGTCCACTGCTGGACATAGGCCTCCCCAAGAATGGGGGATAGTGCCGTAATCACCACGTTTGGCAGGCGGGTTGGCGATCGCAGTGGATGTTGTTAATACTCGAAGGAACGGTGCTGCCCACTTCCCCGGTATTCCCTCAGTCGGCTCTTATGACTCCCACGGGTGGAGAGGGGTGGGACAATTCTAAAGCTGGCCCCACACGGCTACAAATAGACTATATACACACATACTAATACATTATCCTACGACACACTAATTATCTCTATGTGAAAATAGTTATCCCGCGGGAAACATTCAGAGATGAAAAGCCTAGCCTATGTCCTTTTCTGTACTCCAGACTATATGTGTGAATAATTCCATGATGACCGATTCAATAGTTATAGCGGGACAGCGTTACAAACAAAGTCACATTCGCATTTATAAAAATTTTAGTAAGAATTGATCCAATATTGATGTGCAAACGGATGAAGTCGCGGGCGAATTCTATTTAGTTATTATCAAAATAGGATAAAAAAAATAAACAGAGAATATGAAAACACTAATATATTCTAAGAAAGGTAATCACTAGAGAACAATATAACACATAGTTAGATATCTCTGCGGTCGTCAGGCGTGAAATTCAAAATAAGACGTCGCCGTCAGTTATGATTTGTGGCCAGTGCTGTTCCATTGTGCTAGGCTATTATACTGGAGCATTGTGCTACTGTCAGCTACAACGTTGCTTAATATATGCCTGTCTCTGATTTGTTAGAAATTGTTTGTAACTATAACGTTGGCAGCCATTGTTAGAGCTAATTTGTTGCTGGGAAAATAACAGGCAATTATTGACCATCATCTGAAATTGAATTCGCATCAATACCCGCTAAGCGCATGAACTCCAAAAACAGTGTCTGTAAAAAATTAAATTACATAGGTTCATAAATAAAACTATTTTTATGTAACCACCCGCACAACAGAGCATCACGCCTGTGTCCCCAAAGGGGTAGGCAGAGGTATGTTGCACACCCACGGTTCGCCAACTATGTTTAAGTCCCACGTAATCGAGCCGATTGCCGTCTACCGGGCACATTTCCAAACTCCGGGCTGCTACTGAGAATTTTCCTTTTTACGAAAAAGCTCAATAACACTGCCCGACCCTAGGATCAAATCCGAGACCTCATGACCAGTGGTCGCTCACACTACCGCTGCACCACAGAGGCAGTTATACCTACCTACACAAATACAGATATAATCCAGAACATCAAATTTTCCCCATCAAGGCAATTAATAATCTCAAAGCATTTAACTACAAGGATCATTTCAATAAAATAATTACATAAAAATTATCTAGCCGACGAGTACTGGCCAAAACAAACGAAAATAATTTAAATACAGAATGGTAACGGCATACAGGGCGGGAATGTATGCGCCGCTCACTATTGCCAACCAAATAAAAATAAATCACAATGTGATTTATTCTAGCTGCGAAGTCGCATGCTATGTTCCGGACCGTTGCAACGCGGTATATATGACAACTCAGATGCATATGTTGCCACATAGAATTTTGTATTCAAGAAAATGTTCGAGTTGTTTTATTTATTTTAGTGGAAACAAGGCTAGCAAAATGGTGCTACATGTTTAACGCATTTTTGAAAATGCTACTCGCATTGTGATCTTGTGTATTTTTATGATGGTATTTGGCCTCGGTGGTGTAGCGGTAGTGTATGCGACTGCTAATCATGAGGTCTCGGGTTGATCCCTGGGTCGGGCAAAGTTATTGAGCTTTTTCATAAAAAGAAAATGTCTCAGTAGCAGCCCGGAGTTTGGAAATGTGCCCAGTAGAGGTCAATAGGCTAGCCCCCTATTACGTGGGACTCAAACATAGCTGGCGAGTCGTGGGTGTGTAATACACCTCTGCCTATCCCTTCGAGGAATACAGGCGTGATGCTATGTTTATGATGGTATTTTGTACTGAGTCAATTTGGTGCATGTATTTTATTATACTAGTAGGTACATATAATAATTGGTACCCAACCTCCGGATGAGACACGACGTTATTCTAGCCATGGCCGCCAATTTCAATGAATCACCATCGCTTACGGACCGATTAAGTAAGACAGTTGATTATAACATATCAAGCCCTAAAATGTACCCTGGTATTTTTGGGCCCTTAGATTAATAAATTGGACCATGCCCTGGTACATTCCGTAAGTGTTGGGAAATTCAGATAAGGCAATAACATTATCCAGCCAATTCGAAATATTCACTTCGAAAGTTTAAAAATTCTAAACGTAACCCTGTACTAAAAAAAAGAAGAAGATAGGTAATTTTAACCGAACCATGGGTGACGGTTGCTTTCCAAAATTTAATTCATATCATGCAACAATGTCACACCCTCCGGAAATTGAAGCTAGCGACGGCCGCTTGACCCGAGCTGTCAAAGTGACAGGTGTCAAAACGCCCGGCATAATATCTGGAGGCAAAGGCCTTCGGACCGTTAAGATTCTCGATAAAATGGAAATTAATATAAAATGAGATTTTTTACTGTAGTTATTCTGTTGACCTACTAACATAGATACGAACTATCCTAAAAAGCTATAATAAAACTAGGTATCATAATTATCATCATCATCATCTCATTATGTATCTTATTCTTGCATATAATTATGTATACCGAGATTTCTGAACCGAATTAAGATTTTTCTTTTGTTGAATTGTGTAAACTATATACAACCCTTTTATGTAATATGTATGATGTCAATTTGTTATTTTTTTTTTAAAGTGATGCACCACAAACTCATTAATTATTAAAAATATCCCATAATCAGACCGAAGCATATAAAATATTTGACGGGCCTCGTGGCGTAGTCAGTAGTGTAACCGACTTCCGTGCACGATGTCGTGGGTTCGATTCCCACTCAGGACAAGTATTTGTGTGATGTGCACAGATGTCTGGGTATTTTCTATCTATTATATGTATGTACTTACAAAAAAAGTAATATATGTAATACTAGCTGTTACCCGCGACTTCGTCCACGAGAAATTTCATAAATATAATTAAAGCAAGGCCTGTTGCTTCAGCAGTGGACGTTGAAAGGTTGATGGATGGATGAAGTAAAGCAGCGCTTGACATGACAAACAATTTTTTTATCTTTCTTATTTTTTTTTAATTAGGTAAATGTACCTATCCTATGTAACTTCTAATGCCTCCAAGAACATGTGTACATTGAAACTATGATCATACATTCGTACATTTATATGATGATCGGTTAAGAAGTACGCGTGAAAGCGTAACAAACAAACTCACATTCACATTTATAATATTTAGTAGGATATCCCTAATCTACCACCGAAGGAATGTCACAAAGTTCCAGTGCCCCGCCAATAAAGGCGGAGAGACTGCACACGGCGGGTTTCTTTAGTGGGTGCAGGCCCCACACTACCCTGGTCGTTGCCCCGAATGATAGGGTGTGCGGTTAGGAACATTTTTTATTTATTCCCGGCTTAACAAAAAAAAAAGATATCCCTAATCTGGTACCCATAGCACAAGCGTTAAACTTAGTTTAGGACCAGAGGACGTTGTGTGAAAATGTCCGTGAATATTTATTTATTTATAAGCAGATAGTACAGATTACTATCCTTTTTTTTGTTAAGGCGGGAAAAAATGTACCTAACCGCACACCCCGTCGTTCAGGGCGACGAACAGAGTAGTGTGGGGCCCTCACCCGCTAAAGAAATCCGCCGTATGCCATCTCTCCACCTGTGTTTGCGGGCCACTGGAACTATGTTACATTCCTTCAGTGGCCCGCCGGCGGAAACAAATTAATATCCTATGTGGACATTGAGCACGAAAGGTTCATATTTAAGGCATTACCAAGTCTTTTAAGATACCATTCGTAATTTCTGAAAATCAGCCTTAGCCCAAACTTTGTTGGGGTAGACTTCTTATGTATTTAGTATTAGCTGACCCGCCAGGAAGCACACGGAGCGACTGACTATCTGACCTTCACGACCCAACTGGTGATTTTAGAACTAGACTGGAGTCAGATTTCTTATGCAGGACCCTGACAACCTTTGTCAAATGCTAGAATATTATTTGACAGTCGGGATCGATAGATCGGGATCGGGTAGGAGGTCAGGTGTTCACAAATAGGAGTCACATTTTATTCACCCATCTGATTCCAGCCGAGGGAATGTTGCTTAACCACACCGATCGTTCGAACTGCAATCACACCACAAAACGACTACTCTTTCTCTCCTCTACTTCCCCTTGCGAATATTGTTCTTAATAAACGACTATAATTATACAGGTGATAAAAATATGGAAGAGTTCCTGAAATATATTTATCCAAAGAAAATCTACTCTTTTTGACTTTAAGGCATCTCATAATAACTAATACTTACTAAATTGAACACAAAAAATTAAATGTTAAATCGAAAATAACAGTCACGAGCAGGAACTTACCTATATCTCCTGGAAAACCGTGATGCATTGCCAATTCAGCCATCGTGACAATTGCTCGGGACTGCTAATTTCGATAACGCAGTCCTTCTTAATGCAAATACATCCTGCATATTGGTGTTACCACCGATAACGCTCACTTTTATATGGCTAAGCATATCAAATGCTTAAAAATGCAATGCTTATGGTCTTTTTGACTGTCCTGTTCTATGAAAATATAAATATTAAAAAATGTAGTGGTGGTAAAGTTGGGAGTACCCACTTACTTACTTACGTACTTATCATCACGCCATCTCCCTTGCAGGGTAAGCAGAGAAAACAGACTGCCAAGAGGCTCTATTCTTGCATACATCGCTCACTTCCTCAACATTCATAATTATCTTCATATACGCTCGCCGGCTTCGGAGATTCCAGACTTCACCTTCCTTCAATACATGACCGATTTGATCTAGGTAGGTGAGCCTTGGTCTCCCCCTGTACCTACATCCTTCCACTTTCGCATTATATATCTTCTTAATCAGTCTTTACTCAATCATTGTTATCGGGTCAGAATGGGTCGGTACCACCATCTCCAGACTCCCTCAGTGTGTTGTGGTTGTAAGCGAAGATAGGCATCCGTACTTCTATTTCTCATCCTACAAATGAAATGATAATCAACGGCTTGATAATACTCTTAGAATGGTAGACTCTAAGAGCGGCGTTTACCATTATATTAAGCAATAAAAATGTTGCTAAACAATTTATAATAATTAGACATAAAACGAGCATAATGCTAAAGAGGTCGTCGAATTGAGTTATTAAAGTGATTAGTTGTACCCATACAAAGCTACGATACAATCTGTGCTATAATTTAACTGCTAGTAACAATGTCTATTAGTCCAATCTCAAATCTGAGATAACTGGGCAGGCTTGTACCTACGTAGAATAGAAATTTAAAAATCAATTCATGACCCGTGGGGTCAAGTGGAGATGGGATCGATAAGGCTATGGTTTGCTTGGAAATGTACTATAAACGGGTATCAATGTGAACATCGATATTTCCAATAAATTCTTTGCTATATTTCTCAGGACCAATAGATAAGGTTATGATGCGACGTACACTACTCTTCCTAGGAGCTAGTATAATATTGAGATGGCTTCAAAAGTTAATTTAATAAAACTACAGATTAATCTTTAAATATAAAACTGTGGAATAGTAGAGTTTAGTACCAATTGTACAAGGGCTGATCCAGCAGGAGTCCTATGGGTCATAACAGGAAAAATGTCTGATATTTTTTCTGTAATAAAGTCTTTCCGAAAGGCTGTTGTTATTATAATTAATCGACTACTATAATCGAATTTAGAGTCTAACTAAAGCAGGACTATATGACCCTGACCACTAAAGTAATGTAACACAGTTCCAGTGGTCCTCAAATACAGACGGAGAGATGGCACACAGCGCGTTTATTTAGTGGGTGAGAGAGCCACACTAGTGTACGTTGCCCCGACGAAGGGGTGAGCGGTTAATTTTTTTTTTTCGCCTTACGAAAAAAAGGGACTATAGGACCCGTGACTGGTAAAACACGGACAAAAGTACACCCAGACTTTCTATATCTAACCATTTATAGATTACACTATTGTAGCTATTTATTTGGTGTTGTTGTATTGTCCTATTGGAATCGAACCCACAACACTCTGAATGGGAAATCGGTATTTAAACTACTCCGCGACCTGCGCAGTCAGATTCGTTGATTAAATTATATTAATTTATTCCATTAGCGTAAATGCCGTGTGGTGCCGGCTTTAGAATTGTTCCACCCCTCTCTACCCAAGGTCTACCGGGGAAGTGGGCAGCAGCACTCCCTCGAGTATTAACAAAATCCACTGCGATCGCCAACCCAATAGCCAAGCGTGGCGATTACGGCATAATCCCCCATAATAAGCACACAACAATAAAAAATGGGACTGGTGATCTCGTCAAAGCCGCGCTAAAAAGGGGCGTTGGATGCGGTCGGCGCAGGACCGCATACGCGTAGATTTGGACATGTATATACGGCTCTACGATACATTAATGATTTCTATATCAAAACAGCTATCACATCAGACACCCGCACCTGATCCCTCTCCGGTCTTATCGGAATACCCTCCCATTGGACTATGAGACTAAGAGAACAAGGAGTCTTTTTTTTTATTGCTTGTAGTGGCAGACGAGCCGTGGCCCATCTGATGGTAAATGGTAACCGTCGCTCATGGACTCAACTATACTGAGAGTATTGTGACGATCAACATTTCATCAAAATGAAATGAAAGAATAAACGGCTATCTCCTGCTATAGCCAAAACGTAACGATGTGCTTCATGGCCGGTCACACTGGAGATGGTGGTACCAACCCGCTCGAGCCCGATACCAAGTGAGTACTCCCACTCGGTACCCAGCCCTACTACCAGTCATGCAATGGATGATAATTGCTTACTTCCCTTAGTCGCCTCATACGACACCCGTGGGAAAGAATGGGGTGGTGACACTTGTATTCTTAGTCCGTCAAACACCCGTTCTCTACAATATCTCCTGCATACATGACTGGTGTCTGTTGATACTGGTCACCAAAATCTAAATTTGGTAAAGGTTTATTCTATAAGTATCTTTTGGCAAGGCTTAGGTATTTGATACTCCCGATTTATCAAATAGTGATTATAGTGTAAGACAAAGCAAGCCTGAAAAAATCTTAAGGGGACCCTTACAGGTTCGGTATTAATTATCTAGGGTAGAGGTAGTTAGATCATACCCTTTTTTTTTTTGTTTAGGCGGGAAAAAATGTTCCTAACCGCACACCCCGTCGTTCGGGGCAACGAACAGGGTAGTGTGGGGCCTGCACCCACTAAAGAAACCCGCCGTGTGCCGTCTCTCCGCCTTTATTGGCGGGCCACTGGAACTGTGTTACATTCCTTCGGTGGTAGTTAGATCATACCCTGAGGTCCAACCAAGCTATAGCGACACTACGAGAAAACCTTTATGGTACATGGCACTAAAATTTCTTTGCTGAGTACTTTCCTAGAATATTATTCCATATTTGAAGCAATGAAAGATACAGTTTTAGGTCCATCCATCCATCCATCAGCCTTTTAAAGTCCTCTGCTGGACATAGGCCTCCCCAAGAATGGGGGATAGTGCCGTAATCGCCACGCTTGGCAGGCGGGTTGGCGATCGCAGTGGATGTTGTTAATATTCGGAGGAGTGCTGCTGCCCACTCCCTCAGTATTCCCTCAGTCGGCTCTTACGACTCCCATGGGTGGAGAAGGGTAGTTTTAGGTATTTGCCACCAAATAAACCTACTTGGTTTTACCAAAGAAATCATCTCTGGCTGGTAAAGAATACTTCGGTAACAACTCCCAAGGACTGGATTTTGGCTGACTACATGACTGCTAACGACTTGGGGGGCTATCACAGCTCCCGAAACGTGGCGCATGCAACCCGTCCCCGGCCAAAAAGAAAGCTGTTCGGCTCCATCAGTACACAGTACTGACAAATCGTCGCTCCTCTTAACTCCACCTTCAGGCCTTGAGACCCGATCAAAATTTATTAGCGACACCTAATGAGTGACATTCACAGTCGGTACACTAATTTATCTATCTATCTAATATCTTTAAACGAGCAATTCTTGTATATATATGTATATATAATCTGAATCTCAGAAATGGCACCAACGATTTTCATGTAGTTTAGTATGTATGGGGTTTCGGAGGTGATAAATCGATCTAGCTAGGTTTCATATTTAGAAAACGTCGTTTTATCCGGTTTTTTCAGGCAATGAAAAATTAACCACCAACCATTTTTATTACTTCTTATGTCGGTAAGATTGAATAATATTATTCATATTTCATCAGTATGTATTTCATATCTAAATATAGGTAATTTCCAAAAAATACGATTTACCAAAAAAAAAAAATACCGAGCAATGCTCGGTCATCCAGGTACTATTAAATATATTGGGTGAAAGGGTTGACACCAGCGCCACTAGATGCCGCTCTAGGTGTTTTTCAACAGGCTTAGATTTGCCTTGTATTATAATTATATATAACCTTATGTCTATAAAATTTTATGATGTTTCATTCAGTAGTTACAACGTGAAATTGTAACAAACAAACAGCTGTGTTATATTAGCGGTATGCCAAGCCTTACCTATTTAGCAATCATAAAAAGCGTGCTCCACACCATCGTTCCTTCTCGTCGATAATGAAGACATACTGTGGAGTGCCCCACCCTCGCTAAGCGGATAATTGAGTCATTATAGGTGCGCTGCGCGTACGTCGACTATCTGCGATCGCCGATCCAGGCCGATGGCGGTCGATCCGGCCTCGGGTACCGCCATGATGCAACCTTGTTTATAACATACCCCTGATAATAATTTCTTGTATTTACGAAGATTTCATACGATAAAATAATCCTTATAATCCTTTATCCTAACTATTATAAAGCTGTAACAGAGCTGTGTCTGTATATTTAAGATAAAAGATTAAACAATTTTTTTTTAAATAAATCTACGTTTACGAAATCTACTTGATTTTCTACTATCCCGACGTTTCGAATACTTTACAGCATTCATGATCACAGGTGCACTTAGATGATAGACGTCCAAGGCTGATATGTTGTTTCAACGCTTTCATCTACCTAAAAACTAGCTTTTGACTGCGGCGAAGCCACGGGCAAAGGTTAGTAATGAATAAGCTTTTACAGTCTCATCCTTTGAACCCGGAGGTGTAAGCAGCCCTGTTTGTATGCAACTTATGCTTATTTTGACCAACCATCCCAACGAGTTTAGTGTCCATCATAGCATCACGCTTGTATTCCCCGAAGGGGTAAGCAGAGGTGTATTACACATCTACGATTCACCAGCTATGTTTAAGTCCCAAGTAATAGAGGGTAAGTCTATTGCCGTCTACACATTTCCAAACTCCGGGCTGCGACAGAGAATTTTTCTTTTTACGAAAAAGCTCAATAACGCTGCCCGACCCGGGGATTCGAACTCGAGACCTCATGATCAGCAGTTGGTCACACTCCGCTGCACCATAGAGGCAGAGGCGGTTGAGCTAAATTTTAGATAACATTATATGAATAGCCAGACTAAGAAGCAACATTTGATGTAAATTATTTAGATATATATCACGACTATCACGATTAACAATTACCTACGTACCTATACTAGGTTTCAGTGAAAGTTTTGGGAATAATTGGTGAAAACGGCTTCTACTTCTACGTAGGTAGTTCGAGGGCCTATATTGCCTTCTACCAAGGTCAACACGTGCGAGAACTTCCTATTATGATCTAAGGAGCCAAGACGTTGACACACGCGATAGGGTTACTCCACAAAAAAGTTTCTCAGAATGAAATTCGCAACAACACAATCTCCAACGAGTATATCATAAACTGGACCTCCCCCAGTAAGTACAATTAACATTTAACTTTTATTGGTGCGTCATCTACCCGAAGCCAGCGACGATCTGGATAGCAAAGGGCCATTCTCCATTGCCCCATACACGTCTTCAAGAAGGCACGTAGAGTTACATCAATTTTATACAACTCCAGTACCCTCAAGAGCCCATGTATGGGGAACAGAGTCATAGGCTTTCTTATAGTCTATCCAGGCCGTCGCTAACTCTTTCCGGCCGCGACGAACCTGTTGGTTTATGACCGTATCAATAATAAGGAGCTCTTTAGTTCCACGTGCCCTGCTCCTACATCCATTTTGAGATTTGGCCAAAATAGAATTTTTCGCAATATGTGAAGAAATTTTTACTGTCAAAATAGATGTAAGGAGCTTATATATTGTAGGCAGGCAAGTAATAGGCCTGTAATTTTTGGAGTCCGCGGAACTACCGTACCGACAGTTAAAAAATGTGGTAACGACCTCGATGTCCAACACAACTGAAATTGAGATGCCAAACGAGCATGTGAACTGCGTAACCATTTGAGCCAAAAATTGTGCAGTCCGTCCGGTCCCGCTGTTTTCCAATTAGGTAAGGAACGGACTGCAATGGTTACATCACTTATTGTTATTAGTACTGCTTCCATATCAGTAATATGTTCACATGATCGTTTGACATCTCGCATTCAGTCACATTCCTCATGAATGACAGGCCTCGACCAGATGTTTTGCCAAAACGTAGTAGTGGCATAAACATCTGGAAGATCCCTGACATTTGAATCTACATCAGGCCGTTCCCAATTACGGTAGAGCTGCCTCTCGTCTCTCTGGAATGTGCGGTTCACAGTGCATCGACCTACTCTCCGTTTGTAGCGCCTAACGCGATTTGCCCACGCATAAGTTTTCTGCTTCAGGAAGTATAAGCGTTCTGTGACTTGGGACATGTATTCTCGGGGATTTATTTCAGTCCCCGAAAAAGCCCGATTCACAAAACGCATGACTTTCGGACGGGTGTTGCCTGACCTGAAGCAGATAAGCTTCCCGATGATTTCCCTGGTTTCGGCTATACGTCTCTTAATCCTGGATGGCCAAGCCGGTACGGCTGTACGCGGTCGAATAACAGGACCTTCTTCAGAGATTTTAATTCCTGCTACTCGACATACCGCAACGGCTGCACAATACATAATTGAGTGTGTATCCGCTAAATTTTCACTGCTTTCTATATAAACAGATAACACCGAATCCAGGGTCTTCACCAGCGCTATATTCTTTTTATGAGTAGGCAAACGCGGTAAACGTGGTCTACACTCAGGGGACATAGTTCGATACTTCTGTAAAGCACATTCCAAAGCGCTCCTTAATTGATCATTGTACTGGGTACTTACGGTTAAGGTTCCATTGTTCTTCATTTCCTCAGCTGGGTTCAGCAGCTGTATATCTCTGGATATATGCTCCACAGTTTGCGAGGAAATGGGGGATACAATGTTACTCCGTACGTCCGAGCGAATCCGTTCAAGTACGGTTTCATCAAACAATTGACAACGTTGAATAGCCCGCACTTGATCCGACAATCTCTGTGCCGTGACGTTGACAGCCGGCTCAAGATCCTGAAACAAA
This sequence comes from Leucoma salicis, assembly GCA_948253155.1. Lineage (NCBI taxonomy): Eukaryota > Metazoa > Arthropoda > Insecta > Lepidoptera > Erebidae > Leucoma > Leucoma salicis. The sequence goes on from OX411812.1 coordinate 6,774,624, forward strand.
GGCAGCATACGATCAGGGTACGCTGTAAGGTTGCTTCCTCCCTCTGTAGCCACATAATATGCCCGCATGACATTTTCGTTCATCTTTTGAGACCATCTCATGCGGCGCACATCACCACCGGCAGCGGAGCCCCTATTTGAGACCTGTTGGTCTCGGGGTCCCAAGCGTGTCGGCGGCCGGCCTCTCCTCTTCCTGCGTACTGGTGGCGGCGACGTAGGTGGGGAGAAGTACTCGTCGCTTGATGTTGAGCTCAACACCTCAGCAGTAACCGCTGTCACTGAAATTGGATTCCGTAGTTGTGAGGTGGAGCTGAGCGACGAGTCTGGGGTTGTCCTTAGTGCAGCAGCGAGTCTGGCTTTTGCCCGAGTTAACATTTTCTTTCCATTTGTATCATTTTCGTAATACACAGAAAATGTTTCATGACATCTGTCATTTTTCAAATATAGGTAGATATTTTGTTTACGAATTCATTGTGGTTGTGTTATTTAATTTTTCCATTTTTTATGGTTTTCTATTGTAGTTTGTAAATATAAAATAAAAATTATTATCAAAAGCAATATAAACTGATATTTCAATTAATTTTGGGAAGTGTAAGAAAGTGTGACTCTTGGCGTGTAGTGTTGCCAGTTTGCATTATTATTATTATTATCTAGATATTTTTATAGACTTTATTAGCATTTGACATGCTTAGGTATATACATTAAACACAAAGTGAAAACCGAAGACGTTGGGAATGAATGTGTTATCGAAATTAGCAAGTCAGGAGCAAGTGTCACGATAGCTGAATTGGCAAAGCATCTGGACGGTATCCAGGAGATGCAGGTAGGAACATTTTTTCCCGCCTTAACAAAAAAAAGGACATGCAGGTTCAAATCCTGCTCGTGACTGTTATTTTCGATTTCACGTTTAATTATTATTATTATTCCTTCATTTCAGGCAACTACGGCCCATAAAAAATATACATAAATATGAACTAATTATAAACTAATAAATATGCTATATAAAATAAAACTTAAAACTACTGCACACGAAGTGTCGGTGTCATGTTGCGCTGCGTGGTGTCGCGTAACCTTCCGCGAAATCTTCGATACACGACACCCTTCGGCCAAAACTCTTCTTTGAGGAAGGTCGCAATGTGCTGAGTTGGAACTCACACCACAAACGACTTGAAGTTTGTGTTGTGGCGCGATTGGAGCTTCTCAGCCCTCAAAGTCCAGCTGGTCTTCACCCGCATATACTCAACAATCTCCTCAACCTTTGTGGAGTGATGCAGCCGGGACACGTACAACTGCGTCGTAGGTATCGCTGGACGCAGAAGCATATTGGGTCCTGCCAGCGCGGTACCGCACTGGTTCTGACAAGGAGGTGTTCTCTTCTTCTTCTTCTCCACCTTTTCGAAGCCATCCTTGTCAATCTTGTGCTGTTGCAAAACTTTGTTGGATTCACAGCAGCCCTTGTCCCCTTTTCTATTTGCTGCTTGCCATTTAGATACAGCAGGTTCATGTGTGGCGACGATAGTAGCGTAGGCACGTTTCGGGGTCGATGTACCTGCATGTGTCACTCCTTCAACCAGTGTTGACGCAGCGACGGCGTCGGGGCACGATGCAGCGCAAGCAATATCAGCGGCGGGTGACGTGTGGAGCTCGCTGACTCAAAACTGCCGATGGAAACGTTATGCGCCCCGCGTCGTGTATTCACATTAGAAGCGTCAGCCCTACTTACCGAAACAGCGTTACACAATAACTCTACTTCGGTACGTAGTTCCCCTATGGTGTTATTTGACACCTCCAGCTTGGACTTTACCTCGGCCAGGTTCACTTTTAAAGATGTTATATCCTTCAGCAACCTGGTGACATGGACGTGGTCGAACGTGACGGGGGGTAGCTTATGTAGCTCCTTCGCCACGAAAGCAGGCATCATCATCATCCGGATCGGTGGTCTTGAGCATCGTGATGATGTCTTGCACACTCTTCTCACCTCCATCCCTCCGGCAGGATGGCATCTGGTCGACTTTTCCGAGCGAATGGAACAGCAGCAACTTGGCACTACTTATCTCCTCCTGCTTGAAGGTAGATCCACAGATCTGCAAGATGCTGACCTCGTCCATAAAATCCATGACATGGTTGATAAATGCCAAAAGCTCATTTACTACGAGTGTTTGCGAATTCATAACGATGAAAACTGGCAGTGGCTATAGCCACGCCGAACGCGAAATAATATATTCGTACCGGGCAGCGTAAACACGTCCGTACACGGCCGTGCCACGCTGCGGTTAATAAACATATTTATTACTTTATAACCTACTTGGCCATATGGGGCCGGCTTTAGAATTGTCCCACCTCTCTCCACCCATGGGAGTCGTAAGAGCTGACTAAGGGAATACCGGAGGAGTGGGCAGTAGCACTCCCTCGAGTATTAACAACATCCACTGCGATCGCCAACCCGCCTGCCAAGCGTGGCGATTACGGCACTATTCCCCCATATGAGCGCACAGGACCGCTCGTTGTGGCGTTCTCTTGGGGAGGTCTATGTCCAGCAGTGGACGTCAAAAGGTTGATGGATGGAACCTAGTTGGCGTAAGGTAGAATAAAAGTAATAAACATACCTATAGATTAAGTGAAGCAGTAACCTATTGTAAGAAATTAGAAATAATTACTTAGATGTCCAAAATAAATAATTTACATTTCAATATTAATTGTAGTTATTGCTCGTGTTCTTACGATATTTAGAAGTAGATAAATTAATGAAAACCATAGACATCTTTATGGAAATATAACATAATTTATATAAAAAAACCATTCGGCAACTTTCGTATGCTGTCATTTGGCTGTCATGTAGAATTGACAAAGGAAATATAGCGTTTTCTTTTTCAAATAAAACTCATAATACACGCCTGATATCAGCTACATAATTTTTCTTAGACCTGTGATTCTAATTACTCTAACTGCGGGTAAAAAATAAAATCAGCTTCAGACACTTTGTTAAATACAAAAAATGGAGCACTTATCAAATAAACCTACACATCGTGCCATCACATTAAGAAAATCAAGCTTTGAAACACATTACACGCCGATATATGTGGTGACTGGAATCTGTGCTTTAATTTTTTTTATTGGACCTATTTTGGTACCGAAAGGAATACAACAAGGGTAGGAATTTTACTTAATTCATTCTCATTAAAATCTATGGCATACACACCGAGCGAATCAAAAGGTTTTCCATCCTATTTCATTATATTAAGATTGATTATAGTAAATAGTAATGCGAAAGTGGAAGGATGTAGGTACAGGGGGAAACCGAGACTCACCTACCTAGACCAAATCGGTCATGTATTGAAGGAATCCACCTTCCTTCTTACTTACTTATCATCATGACATGTCGGGTAGGTAGAGAGAACAGAGTGCCAAGAGACTATTATTGCATACATCTCTCGCTTCCTCAACATTTATTCCCCTCTTCAAACACGCTCGTCGGTTTCGGAAACTCCTGACTCTACCTTCCTTCAATACATGACCGATTTGGTCTATGTAGGTGAGTCTCGGTCTCCCCTGTACCTACATCCTTCCACTTTCGCATTGTATATCTTTTTAACCAGTCGCTCGTCCGGCATTCTTTCGACATGTCCGAACCCGAACGATTTTACTCTCATGCTCCTTTTTACATACCCAACTCTCGCTTCCATAATGTAACAAGCACTGTTGTAGTGTATTGCGACATCTTCATATTTACAATGGTTAATGAACCAATGTGCGGTGGATTAACAGGTATGCTGGAAGTTTTGATATCACCCAAAATCTCCTTCACAATGTAATAGTTCAAGACGTGATTAGACACTTTTTAATGGTTACATATTCGTAATCATCGTTGTCGTTAATTATTCATTAGTTTTTTATATTATGCTTATAAAAGCAATTGAGAAGTGGTAGAACCCTGCTTCTCCCAGCATAAATGAGTCAGCTCGCTTGGGGAAGTACCACCCTCTTGCAGAACGTCACTTGAACCAACGGTAGATATTCCTACTGTTGTGTTTCATATGGTGAGTGTGAGCGCCAGAGCCTTAAAACCCCCCTCTTCGTCCCCCTTTATTATCCATCCTTTCCACTTCATAACCTTTTCTATGTAGTTAGCGAAGTGCGCGTAATGCAGGTACTGCTTATCATATTCTCTAAGTATGAATAAGACTAAATTATTGTAGAATTTTGCTTGTATACCTACAACTTTAGCCTGTTTTATTAAAATAGTTGTCTATATTAATACAGATATAAGAATAATGGTTCCTGGATGATTATACAGGGGCCCTATTATCCTATAATGCCCAGGGCTTCTAATAGATTAAAAATGACTGGGTTTGAGCATGTAGTGATTAATGATTTCTTTTTCTTTTTCAGCTTGATTAGATGTTCTATAATGTTAACAATATTTTCCCTTTGGCTGTTGTAAGTACTTACCTATTAGTTATTGCACGCCTCATAAGCGATATGTCTCTATTTATCATATATTCCACTTGTAAGAACAATATATACACACATATCAAGAAAAAACACAATTTTTGACACATGATATTTTTTATGCCATTTTTGTTATTGTACGCCTCATAAGCGAAGCGTTGAGGTGGGTTCTACTCCCGCTTTACACGGAACAACTGATTTTTCAAACTTAAAATGTCTCTATTTATCATATATTGCACTTGTAAAATAATATCTACACACACATATAAAGAACAAACACAATTTTTAACACTCAGTGATATTTTTGATGTCATTTATGTTATTTAAACTAGTTAAAAAACTGTTTGAAAGAAATCTGGCTTGGACGTCCGTGAGTTGTAGGTAATGTATGTTAACACGATAACGACCAAAATACTTTACTAATCGAGTCTTTTTTTTTTCGTTTACGAATTATTATGATTTGGAATAGAGCCCTATTACTTTTCACGGTCTGATTCGATGTGGTTTAATTGTTATTAAATATTAAACACAAAGTGAAAAAAAAATTGCAGTCAGGAGTAATAGTCACGATGGCTGAATTGGCAAAGCATCTGGATGGTATCCAGGAGATGCAGGTTCAAATCCAGCTCGTGACTGTCATTTTCGATTTCACATTTTTCACTTTATGTTTAATGTATAGTGATAAGCATGTAAAATGGTAAAAAGATATATAAAAATATCTAAATATGTTATTAAATAAACAAAAAATACTGGATATTTACGCTCGACGCGACACTAAAACCAGCGCCTTTCATGAGAACTACCTTTTTACGTACGCATAGCCACCGGTGGTTTTACTATCGTCAACAGAACGCCGTTCGCCCGGCCGGTACATTGTTTTTTGTTAAAAGAAAGTGCTTACCTTTGCTTGATGAACTGATGATATTTGTCAAGTATAATAACTATTTTATCCATAACAATAATTAAAAACACTAAACACACGTAAATAATAACACACCAACGAAATATTTTAGCGGCGCTCTTTTTTGCGTGGTCTTGGCGTACGCGTGGCCCGGTACGGCCGGAACTGAGGGGGTGAGAGGTAGCCCAATATAGAAGTAGTTCTTAACATTAGCGCTAGGTGGCGTATAAGACATGAAACCCACATTAGTTCTTTTTTAAATTAGCGCTATCTATGTGAATTATTGAAAACTACTTAGTAAGACCAATACATTATTAGTTACTTATCAAATAATCAATTTTATTGTGAAAAATGAAGATTATGAGGCGTGCAGTTTTGGATTTTCCAAAGTATTTAAACTAGTTAAAAAACTGTTTAAAAAAATTTTGTCTTGGACGTCCGTTTGTTGTAGGTAATGTACGTTAACACGATAACAACCGAAATACTTTACAAATCGAGTCTTTTTTTTTTCTTTTTAACTTGAGTATTACTACGAATAGAGCCCTATTACTTTTCACGGTCTGATTCGATGTGGTTTAATTGTTATTAAATAAACAAAAAAATAGTAAATATTTACGCTGGACGCGACATTAGAACGAACGAAGTACTTCTTAAAATTTGCGCTAGATGGCGTATAAGACATGAAAACCACATTAGTACTTTTTAAAATTAACGCTATCTATGTGATTTATTAAAAAATACTTAGTAAGACCAATACATTATTAGTTATCAAATAATCCATTATATTGTGAAAAATGAAGATTATGAGGCGTGCAGTTTGGAATTTTTTGTCAATTTTTCTCATATTTTCTAACTTTCAAAAGACTATTTATTAATTTAAATGAATCAGAAAAGATGACAACTTAGATGTCGAACGCACCAGCTTTTCAAAATTAGTTGCAAATATTTATAGAGAATAAATAATTTTTCGAATTACCTATAGTGCAGCTTTGGCCTATTAACGCCCCAATATCTGAAAAGTACGTGTTAGATGTGATAAAATAGTATAAATATCTACTCTATATAAGTAGATATACTCGGCACTACGTAGATAGATCTTAACGCAAATACTCAAAACTGTTTAGCACGGCCAAATGATGTAGAAAGATTATTCACGTCCGCCATCTTTAATGTGTTTCTTGAATTGCAGTTGGGTGACAATGTATATTGCTCAGATGAATCCTTTGGTGGGACCACGAATGCAAAATACGTCATTGGCGTGGGTTGGATACTGTTGGGTAAATTCTCCATATCATTTCGTCATAGCTTTAATATTACTAATATCTCATAATCTGGTTACCTTCTTTATTTTAAGGCGGATAAAATACACATCACTGCACAACCCTTTGTTTAAAAAATGTACCTAACCGCACACCCCGTCGTCCGGGGCAATGAACAGCAATGTGGGGCTAAATAAACCCGCCGTGTGCCGTCTCTCCACCTGAACTGCGGACTACTGGAACTGTGTGATATTACTTCAGTGGTCCACCGACGGCTTACCCTTTCCCCTCTACCATTTTTAATAACCTGGCGTTATAAAATTCGTAAAGTAAAGTTTAACAGTACCTATTTATTTGTCGTAATGTATATGAAAACCGAAACTATTACTCAACAAAACCATCACTACAAATTATTTGTGAATATGGATCTGGAATCTGGGATGATCGAAAGGTCAGTAGGGTAGCTCAGTGGCTTAGAGCACTTCCCCGGATTGGAAAATATGCGTAGTTCGATTCCCGCCCCTACTAAAAATCTCTTTTTCTTTATTCACAAATAATTTGTACTTTAAAAAGTAGCGGAGCATGTCAATTGCTAAAAGAAATAGATCTAAAACCAACAGTTTTAACATACATAATGAAATCGCCAAAATATTTATTAACGATTATGCAGAATATTGATTAAAATATTTATATGTGTATTTGGATTAATCCTAACGTTTCGCCCAAGTACCATCAACCTTATAGAATCGACATAGCTATAAATGTGGAGACTATCAATCATTTACCTATACAATCAAAAGGAAGCTTTTGTGTAAAATATTATTCAATTCAAATTTACCTGCCTGACAACGTCTAAGAATGATCTAAATACATACATATAATATATGATAATAAGCCATACCTACGAGTACTTATGTATTTGAAATTTTCAGGGTCTAGATCCCAAGAAAATAAATTCGTCATAAAACAAGAAGTTTAAATATTCTTGTAGTATTAGTTATAGTTTATTAAAATACAATTTTAAGTATTATTTATGTTTTTTTCTTCGTAAAACAATATTAACATAATATCTGTTATATAAAGGCAATATCGCCAGCTATATAGTTATTGTTTGGCCCCGTTTATATAACGAGTATTAATCAAGTTATTAGCCTTTACCCGCGACTACGCCGCAGCCAAAAGCTGGTTTTTCGGTTATATCTCAGGTTTCCGATATAGTAGCGGGATAAAATGCATACCCGTTTTTAAGTCTAATCAAGAGCTATCAATTAAAAAAGTTGCATCAAAATCCGTTCAGTAGTTTATGCGTGATGCGCGAACGAGCAAACAGACATAAAAAATTGTTTTGTGTTCAGACTAATACAGTAATTTTTCCTCAAATATCTGAAATGTACAGACACAGCTCTGTTACAGCTCTACTCGTAGTATCTAATCTTCACAACTTTACTGCTTATCAAAAGGCACCAGATTTCTAAAAGTCTCGTTTCAGGTCCATCTGAGCTATAGGACTGAATCTTTTTCTATTTTATAACTTATTTACTAAATACCCAATCAAGTTTAAAAAAAAACAAAGTTGACTATCATTATTCATTTGTTTAACATGAGGTTTAACAAATTGTTACACAACAAACAATGTATTGTATTGTGACATGACTACATTGCATGTGACAACACATTGTTTGTGCTAGTGTAATGTATCCATTAAATGATGCTTAGATCTCATAAAGGATAATACATATAGCTATGTAATGTCAACCAGTTCTCCAATACCTATCAGTTTTCACCAATGATTCCTCGATACTATCAACCACATCTGTATACTTATAATAAAACTGTAGAGAGGTCAATTCTGTACATTGAATATATATTCAAAATTAATATTGGAGGATGAATGGTGATCGATACTGATGCCAAAAATGCAATCAGTAAATTTTTTGTCTGTTTGTCGGTCTGTCTGTCTGTATATGCACGCATGGGTCAAAAACTACTAAAGGGATTTTAAACCAACTTGGTACGATTATATTCCATACTCCTGGGCAGGTTATTGGTTTTACTATAGCTAAAACCCCATAACACTGATTGTTTATTATCCATCCATCCATCCATCCATCAGCCTTTCATCGTCCACTGCTGGACATAGGCCTCCCCAAGGGAACACCACAGCGAACGGTCCTGTGCCGCCTGCATCCAACGAATGCCTGCGACTTTGACCAGGTCAGGTTTGGTTTGTTTATTATATGTCCCTGGATTCAAACACGGAGTCTAAGTTTTAAGTTGCATACTAGAACATAACAAGGGTGTCTGCAATATAAAAGTAAAAAAAATCGAGCAGAATGCAATCAAAAAGTAGCAACAGATAACGAATTGTAATCGCGCACGCCCCCAAAACAAATCTGTGGGTATCGCGAAAGATCAAAATAACATTTGTACCGAAATCATTTATCAGCGTTGATTCTCTTTCCATTTGGCCTCCCCTGGCTCACACCACCGCTCCGCCGTGTCATTAAAGGGTCATAGCATGCTGCTATAAGGGTTGTTCTATCACAGCGGGTTGGCAAAATTAAATGGATTTCACATATCGCTAATCAATATGTTATACTCGTAGACTACGAACGGAAATCTTGCTTTGAACTTCCTGTGGCATTTAAGACGAATAGTATTCCTTATCTTAGATATTCTTCGTATCAAAGCTATTTTAATTTTATGTTGGTGCTAGGCGATATTGCATAAAAACAAATTAAAGTAAAATTTATCTTCTACTAGATCTGTTAAAGAAGTTATTATATTGGATTAATGCATGTAAATGCGTTCCGATAGATGGCGTTGGTCGTTAAGACAAATGTGATGAGGAAATTGGGTACGACCGCAAGGGAGTACAATAGCTCAGTAGATTAGAACACTTCCCCGGAAAGGAAGGGGCGCAGGTTCGTTTCCCGCTTGTTCTCGTTTTTCTCATTCACAAATAATAATTTGTACTTTAAAAGTAGCTGAGCATGTAAAGTGCTAAAAATATAGATCAAAATGTTTAAAAAAAAAAGTTAAAAGATATTCGTAGAGATAAAACTGACACTTATTTAGCCGCTTAGCCGATTTCTAGTGACCGGATACTAAATACATACTACCGTAGATATCTTCGCATGTGTATCTCTAAGGTAACCAATTTATATTTCACGCTTTACCGATTTTGTAAAGTGCATTGTACTTTTATGTACCTACACCGCAATACTTTTATGTCCTGGGACACTGCTCGTCGTTCTACAAGTAACAACTCATGCGAGTCGACCTCACTCAAAGTCAGATATACTAAGGTCGAGACTTCTGTGATATCACCTAGAATGTGTTCCCGGGATTAATAAGACATGCGATATCGTTCTACTCAAGGTTTAAGAATCGTTATTGCGTACTACAGAAGATAACTGATAAATACGCTGGTAACGCCGCTTGTATCTGTGGTGTCACCCGAAAGCCTAACATGCTCTGACTTAATGTGTTTCAGGGGAATAACATCTTTGTGGGGAGTTAGTCATTAATACTTGTTGGCGACGACATTTAGATTAAAATTTAATATTTGTATTAACTCTCTGAGATTGTTATGAATACATTAATACTCAACTGCTTTATAGATTTCGATTTTTTGTAAATTCCCTATAAATTATAGCATTCCAATAAAATACACTGAACTACTTATAGACTCAGTTTACATAAATAAAAATAATTTGGGACTAGTTGTTACTAGTGGAAGAACCTGGCTTATCCCAGTATGAATCCGAGAAGTACCACCCTCTCAGAGAAGAGCAGCGTAAAACAACAGTACCTCTCCTCCCTTCGTACTTTGTATGGTGATTGTGAGTGCCGGAGGACCAAACCTCCCTCCCTATGCTCTCCGTACTATCTTTGCTATTCTCTCTTTATTACCCTTCCTATCCTTTACTTAGTATGTTAGTTGCTAGCGTCTATAAGCTACGGTAACCGCTTACCATCAGGTGGGACGTACGCGTGTCTAGCACTCACGTAGTAAAAAAAAATATTGATTATGGAATAACCAATAATACAACCTTTTATTGGTTGTAATTCTCCTTTATACCCTGTCAGGGCTGATGGTGCTAACTTTGTTAAAGTAAAATAATGATAATATCTAGAAAAAAAAATTGTATTGGTTCATTGTATCGGATTTTAAAACGGTTTCTTAATAAAGTGCACATGACCTAATTATGAATATAATTTTATTTCCTAAGTTGGTAGAAGAGCTAGTGGTTCTTTTTATAGTAGTTGGTGACGTATGAGCGGCTAATAGATTTTAGCAATACCTGAGGCAAAGCCATGTTGCTGTCTACCGTGAGAAAATAAATAATTGAAGCTTTACGTGTTCTGTTTGATAGAATTTACAAGGACACACACTATTATATTCAAACTCAAAAAAAGCAAAATAAATAGACCTCGATAGAGAGAAAGTTTACCAAACCACTCATCCATAAACAAAAGACCCTTGACAATAAAATTGGTGCAATTACAAAAATCCCCGAAAAAATACCTTCACAAGATCATCCCCAACCGTAACTCAATTGTCGCGTCGGCTGTTTGGCCGATCCGTTTTAGCTCAGCACGAGAATTCGCGCCATATTGCGTACCACCCCATCTAAATGATAATTCGAGGGCCCTTCTTACAATAAAAATTATTGCGGACAGTTTATTTTATTACAGTTTATATTGTGTTAGAATACCTACACAAGGGATTGCGGTTCAAAAAATAGTTTCGCGCGCAAATGTACTCTTTACACCCCAACTATAAAGAATAAAATATTTTGAACCATAGACATTTTGGCAAGGGTTCTGTGTCCGTGCGTTCAAACTTGTCACAAATGTTGTATTCGGCAAATGGACAATGATTTCCCGTTTACCCTTTGACCAATCGGCTACGAATCGTTGTATTTACATTCCGTTGAGCCTCTATATAAATTGCATTTTTCAGTTTATAGCTGAATAGATTTCAGGCGGATTTTTTACCAGAAAAAGGAATAGGAGACTGTTATTTTTATTTTCAGGCTAATATTCTTATTATTTTACTATCAGCCATTTGTGTACCACGGCTGGACAAAGCCTTCCCCCATTTTTGGCAATTACGATTTTCAGCCACTTCTCGCCTGTTGGCAAAAAAATTGTCAAGTTCGTCCAGTCACCTTCGTTTAGATCTACCAGCTAATATTGATCTCCTATAAATAGTGTCGTTACAATAAAGGTTTAAGTATATAATTCTTCGGTTTTGAACTTTGTAGGTGGTAATCGTGTTCCGAGATTTTTTCGTTATTCTTTTATGACTTTTTGCATATTAGACAAATTAATAAAATTGACGTGTATATTTTTAATGTCTAAATAACAGCCTTATACTATATTTAGATATTTTTATATATATATTTTTGGCATTTGACATGCTTAGCAACATACATTAAACACAAAGTGAAAAATGTGAAATCGAAAATAACAGTCACGAGCAGGATTTGAACCTGCATCTCCTGGATACCGTCCAGATGCTTTGCCAAGCGCTTGGCAAAGCATCTGGATGGTATTTGTGTTTAAGCCTTATACTATTTCAGTACCACTAATAACAGCTTTTTACTATTTATATTCATATGAATGTATGAACGTACGGTATTAAAACAATATTTAAATTATTTGTTGTGTTATTTCATTACAACGCGATCCTTGCGAAAATCAAACCTTTATTAGAATTCATTATCATTAATTACTTCGAGTATTAATAACATCCACTGCGATCGCCAACCCGCCTGCCAAGCCTGGCGATTACGGCACTATCCCCCATTCTTGGGGAGGCCTATGTCCAGCAGTGGTCGTTAAAAGGCTGATGGATGGATTATGGATGATTATACCTACTTGGAGTACGTAAATTAATCACATCACCGCTATTCCGATAATTGATATTAAAAATCTCCATTGTGTTATCCCAGGCTAAATAAATATTGAATTATTAATCAGAGCAATATTTTCTCGTTTTTTTTAAAGAAACCATTAAGTTAGTAGTGTTTTTTCTTATTTTTATTATATTAGTGTAAAAATATTCTCACAGTGGAGTGTCGAACATTAATTTCGATACGCGAAGGGATAAGGTAACCAGCACAAGCAAGCCAGCAAGTAAGAATACCTTTGAGAAATGTATCTAGAGATTCTACGCATATTTTGCAACTTTTATGTATTTAGCGGGTATAATGATTGTACTACTAAATAATCAACTGTCTATAATTATTTCCAGTTTTTAAACGAAAAAATTACCTAAGTAGGTATAGAAAGTTTATATTTATAGCAAAACGAACCCTCTTCATATCTCCCATTTCAGATCACAATCAATGCCGCCATGTTGATGCCATTACGAATCAAATTCCCGCCTTTTTACTTTTTTCCATTCACTAGGCACGGGTGTCGGATCTTACAGCCGATAAGTTCTTTATTATCCTGGACGATTTTTTAATTTGTAAAGCTGCTCGTGGCGGTTTCACATTAGCGCATTGTTATATTATTTAATAATAATTATGGGGAATTGCAAGTTGATAAGAACAATGGTTGTCATATTTGATGAGCGACAAACTAGATTATTGCGTTGTTGTCATCGTGAAAGGGGACAAGAGATATCTTCTATCTTTTAGCAAATTGCTCCATCTACATCTTCATTTAACATTCAATCAAATACTATGGACTACTTGACTATTATAGTCTAGTAGTAATACAGAGTAAACTCAAGACAGAGGTATTGAGTTCGAAGTCCAGAATAATGTATCTACGTTGCACTCATGACTCATGAACTTCGTGACTTTAGTAAAGTCCAATAATTATGCAAATTCGAAGTACGTTTTACTATCTATGGATGTACCTATTATATTTTACCATCATGTGACCTAAGTAAGTATAAAACTCTGCTTACACAAAAAAAAATTTCCTCCATGAACCATCTCACTTACGTGCAAGAGAAAATTAGAAAAATAACATCAAAGTCCCAACTTTGGAGCACAAACTTGGAGACTAAGTAGATTTTCCAATTTGAAACTCGTTACTGTGGTGAATCTCGCTCTTTTTCACTTGGACTGGACCGAGATTTATTGTGCAAGTTTGTCGGACCGAGGAGTTTCAACTAGAACGAAAATTGTCAGCATTTTGTTATTTATAACCTGTGTTCTAAAGAGTTTAGTTCAGAAATTACTGATAGCAAGACAAATACGTTCTTACGTATATTATATAAATATTTATAAAAACTGTCTCGCTAGTTCAACGGTAGGTAGTGTATGCGGCTGTAAATCACGAGGTCTCGGGTTTTTTTCCCGGGTACCTATAGCTAACAAAAAGAGATCGGGTTTTTCGTCAAAATTAAATTCTCAATAGCAGGTCGGATCTAGGAAGTAGGGAATGTTTAGTCCTCGTACCACGAAAAGCAGCCATCAGCAGTCCTGAACCTGATCTCTCTCCCGGTCACGTCGGGATCCCGTCCCAACCAACTCTTAGAGTGAGGAAATAGAGATTCTACTTGTACTCGTATTTGCGTAAACACTCGTGCATATATCTCCTGTATAGGATGGCCAAAATTACGCTTTGGAGATATCATACAATCTATCTATCTAAAATATTATAAAGCTATAACAGAGCTGTCTGCACATATAAGATATTTTTTTAGATTTTTTCTATGTGTATGTTTGTTTGACTTCTCGCAAAAACTACTGAACGGATTTTAAATGAAACTTGGAGCTATGGGTATAGGCTATATATTTATATAATGCACTAGCACAGCACACACTTCATTTTCGTAGACTTCGATTTTTATTTTTATGACGTGATAACGTGCTATATTTCGAAGAACGCCGGCAGCACGCACGAAAGTCTCGCCGAAAAATGTTTGGCGACCGATGCATTGTTTGATGTTCGCGCCCACAAAAGAGCCGCGTGCTGAAGAGCGTCTACGGAGCGGCCGGCGTCACCAACCGACATCACAGTCTTCGCCCCCCAGTTACCTTTTTAAATGTACCATTCGATTTCTATTAGTATTACATTTTGTGAAACTCTCAGAAAACATAATTATATTACGTTATCACGTAATATTATCGTCCGTAAACCGACTATACAGACAACCATATAGTTTTTTTTTAAAGACAACGCCCTGCCCTTAGGAAAAATCTTTGTATCACGGGAGACTTTACAAACATACAATTTCACGAACACAAAGTACACCCAGACTCAGAACAACCATTTGTGGATCACACAAAGAGTTATAAGTAGCTGAAATAAATGACTCCATCCAAAAGAAACACCAGTGTTCGGATAAGACAACGTCTTTTAGGTCTACTAGTCTATTTATAGATAAGAAGAAATTAGAGTCTAGTATCAGCCAACGTCGATCATCAACCGACTAACCCATCGTACTTGACTGTTATAGGTATTATCTCAGACTAAGGGTATTTATACATAATAATTTTTTTTTACTTTACTAAAAGTTGCCAGTGCCACAGATAAATTACTAGATCATTTCTTAGAACAGGTCACGCGACATTCAATCCTTGTAACTATTGTCCCTTTCTATTTATCAAAAGCTTACCTATATTGTAAAATAAACACGTCGCCCAATGTAATTATTTGAGCAGCACTAGCGGCGTAATGGCGTTGCTTCCGGTGCGGCTGCCATTAGTGGCCATTTCCTGGTGGCTTCCGGGCTAACACCGCCATCTAGCAGCGCGTTGTAACAACTGCTAAAGCGTTAACTGTTACGTTGCGATTTCATTCGCCTGTAATGACGATGTTATCGCTGCGAGTTTTATTGGCTAAATGCTTCTAATAGGACAGAAATTGATACTGCTCACCAAGGATTTAGGAAAGGTCATTAAAATAATAGTTGCTGTAATAGGTACTACAGTTTTATCCCGATGATGGAGAGATAATCGCTGCTTATAGATTACGAATACCAACCCCTTCCCCAAGGTATGATACTACCACGCTTCTAAAAGGTAGTGAAAATATGAGCCTCCTTGCGACTTCAGCTTGTTACAGCTTCTTTAGTAAAACTCTCGAGGGATATTAAGTGCATCTAAATAGCAGAACAAATGTTAGAGTAATTAAACTACTACCTACTGTTGGTATTCCTCCATCTTATTGACATAAAGACAAAGGATTATCTATTATGTCATAGAGTGGTTAAGAAAATAGAAAAGATTAACTGAATTAAGGTTTTCACCAATGGACGAAATGTTTTATAGCGAAGGTTTAGGTATACATTTTATTAAGGCTTTGTAAATTAGCTGAAGTATAATAATGACTATTGATGATGAACCCTCATGCATCCATCCATCCATCAGCGTTTCAACGTCCACTGCTGGACATAAGCCTCATCAAGAGAGCGCAACAAAGAGCGGTCTTGTGCTGACTGCATCCAACGGCGCCCTACGGCTTTGATCATTGGACCATCTGGTGGGAGACCATCCTACGGCGCACCGTGCGATACGTGTTCGCCACTCTAGAACTTTTTTCCCCAACGGTTGTCGGTTCATCAACGATGTGGCCAGCCCATTGACACTTCAGCATGCCAACCCAACTGGTTATGTCAGTCATTCCCGTTCTCCTACGGATTTCCGCATTACGAATTCAATTACCTAGAGAAGTAGCATAGCCCGCTCCATGGCACGCTGAGCAACTTAAAGCGTATACAAAGCCAATATGTGATACAAAGCCAACATTCAGTGACTCAATTGCAAATGTCATCACTGGTACCAAACCTGGCTGTAGACCTTCATTTTTAGACACTTGTGCCTTAGGTAGGTACTGGACTGTTTGTGGCAGGTAGACATAGTGGTCGATAACTTCGAGAAGCGCATTCTTTGACTAGTACTGGAGTTGAAATGACATGGACATGATTTTCGTCTTATCCATGTTCATTTTTAGACCCACTAGTATGGAAACCCTGCTAAAATCACTGAGAATTCTGCCAAGGTGCTCCAGCAATTACCATGACTACAATATCGTCGACATATTGAAGGTGAGTGATGTATTGGCCATTGATGTTGATGCCGAATCCGGTTCAGTCCAAGAGTTTGAAGACATCTTCCAGTGCAGTGGTGAAAAGCAAATATAGGCATCACCAAGCAGTATGTGACAACAAATCCAAACAGGTTAGGTGTAATTTCATTTATTTAAAACTTCAAAAAGTGTGTGATGTGGATTTTATACAAGATTTCCACCTTGATCAAACACAATATTATATATGCAGTTCTTTGTAACACAGTTAGCCTTATCTATGCACTAAA
Source organism: Leucoma salicis (assembly GCA_948253155.1). Classification (NCBI taxonomy): domain Eukaryota; kingdom Metazoa; phylum Arthropoda; class Insecta; order Lepidoptera; family Erebidae; genus Leucoma; species Leucoma salicis. The sequence goes on from OX411812.1 coordinate 6,791,521, forward strand.
GACTATACAACCATTATTATTGATTAAAAAAGTAAGATATTTATATATAGGCACTAAAAGTTGTGTGTTTCATTTTGTTTTTTGTTGAGATGGTGATTTTACCAGTTTATTTATAAGATGTCAACGCAATTTATATCAAAATTGTACTAAAATCGATGTAGGTGTGATCGTTAATCATTAGGACTAAACCCATAAACAAACAAAGTCCAAACAGCTAAATCTTTTCTAAAGGATGTGTTATTTTTAGCTATATCATCAATTACAAAAAAGAAGTGATTTGCTTCCGTAATGATTGGGGTTGCCAGTTAAGTGGCGGAAGTAGAATTCTCGGGTAGCATTAGACACCTTCCGATCAAGTGGCATTTAAAATATAAAAAACTAGATTGTGCCCATGACTTTGCTCGACTGAACTTTTGAATATAAACACAGCACGGCATCTAGACTATATATGTATGCAAGATTTCGTGATTATTTGGTGCAGTAGTTACGGCTAACTCACTTCCGCATCTATAATATTGGCAAGGATATTCGTTCCTTCATCATCACCTTCTTATTTTATAATCTACAAGCCATTGCCCGCGGCTCCACCGCAACCAAAAGCTAGTTTTTAGGTTATATATCAGGTTTCTGATATAGTAGCGGGATAAAATGTAGGTATACCTCTTGTTAAGTCTAATCAAGAGCTATCAAACAAAAAAAATGCATCAAAATCCGTTCAGTAGTTTTTGCGTGATGAGCGGACAAACAAACAGATAAAAAATCTAAAAAAACTCGTTTTGTGTTTAGACACGCCTATACAGTATTTTTCTCAAATATTTTAAATGTACAGACAGCTCTGTTACAGCTTTATAATAGTATAGATAGGTACTATTATAAAGCTGTAACAGAGCTGTGTCTGAACATTTAAGATATTTGATTTTTTGTCTGATTGCCTGTTTGTTTGTGCGCGTATCACGCAAAAACTACTGAACATATTTGGATGCAACTTTTTTTATTTGATAGCTCATAATTTAAACACAAAGTGAAAAATGTGAAATCGAAAATAACAGTCACGAGCAGGATTCGAACCTGCATCTCCTGGATACCGTCCAGATGCTTTGCCAATTCAGCCATCGTGACCCTCGCTCCTGACTGCTAATCTCGATAACACATTCATACTTAACGTCTTTGGGTGACGCCTGCACCATCTGTCGGAAGTATTTTCGTACATTATACCGACCAGGTAAACTTAATTTTATAATTAAGATTTTACCTAATAATGACGCAAACCCTATAAATATTTAGATATTTTTATATATATTTTTAGCATTTGACATGCTTAGCAACATACATTAAACACATATATAAAAATATCTAAATAGCTCATAATTTGACTTAAAAACTGGTATACATTTTATCCCGCTACTGTAAAAACCAGGTTTTCGCTGCGGCGGACCCGCGGATAAAGGCTAGCACCTATTTATCTATACTATTATAAAGCTGTAACATAGCTGTGTCTGTACATTCAAGATATTTGAGAAATAATGGCTGTAATAGGTTATATAGGCGTGTCTAAACCCAAAACAATTTTTTTTAGATTTTTTGTCTGTTTATCTGTTATTGTTTGTCTGTTTGTTTGTTCGCGCATCACGCAAAAAATACTGGACGGATTTTGATGCAACTTTTTTTATTTGAAAGGCCTTGATTAGTGTTAATAACTGGTATACATTTTATCCCGCTACTATATCGTGAACCTCAGATATAACCAAAAAACTAAGTTTTGGCTGCGGCAAAGGCGCGCTAGTATTTAATAGAATTAAAAGTTGCCTTACCTACCTATTATAAAGAACACCCGGCTAGCTTTTTTTTTTATGCTTCAGGTACCATAGCGACATGAAAACACTTTTCTACAACAGCTAGTGAACCTACTTAGAGAATATTTTCCAACAATATTTCACTGTATATTTTCCCTTTAACTTTCCACCTCAATCACGTGGCCACAGCAAAAAATCAAGATGTCTGCCAGAGCCAGGCGAGACGCAATCACCCGATAGATAGGCGGGAACTGTGCAGAATTTTAAACGATATTTTGTTACACTCTGCACATTTTTATTTGTGGGAGGTAGGAAAGTAAATAGGGATCAGTTGTTTTCTCAATAATAAGTAGTAATTGTTGTTATTTACTAAGGCAAAGCAATTTGCAATTATCGCGGAAAATTATTAGGCTTACTGGTTGTTGTTATAGTTGCAAGGTACAATTTATGATAAAACTAGCCTTTGCCCACGGCTCTGTCGCAAACATATGCTAGTTTTAGGTAAAATCTCAGATTCCCGAAATAGTAACGGGATAAAACCTAAACAAGTTTTTACGTCTCATCAAGAGCTATCAAACAAAAAAGTTTCATCAAATCCGTTTAGTTGTTTTTCGTGATATGTGATCAAAAAAAAGATAAACAGCTAAAAATAAAAAAAAATGTTCTAAATAGCCCGTATACATACATGTTTACTACATTTGTTGACGGGATTTCTACCATATATTTTACTTACGAGTTTTCAATATTTCGGCACTGTTGGAAACGCCATGATCACAGAAATACAGACATTTTTTCTCCATCCATCCATCCATCAGCCCTTCAACGTCCACTGCTGGACATAGGCCTCCCCAAGAGAACGCCACAACGAGCGGTCCCGTCATGGGGGATAATGCCGTAATCGCGACGCTTGGCAGGTGGGTTGGCATTTTTTCTCAAATATCTTAAATATGCAGACATAGCTTTTTTACAGTTTTATATTAATAGTACACAGACCACGGAGTACGGAAAAAGAGTAGTTTCCGTACTCCGTGATTTAACTCTTTGTTGACGCTGCCTTCTATTGCAACAATTGACCTGAAAATGCACCACTACAGTCGTAACACTTTAAAGCTAAATTAAAACTAGTTTATTTCATGACCAAGAAGAAAATTTCAGTAGAAGATCAGGTATTTCAAAACGGTTTTGTATGGGAAACGCATCACCTTAAGCACAAGTCGCAACCTACTCGTGCAGAACGGTAAAAAGCTAGTGGCCCACTAAACAAGAAAACAGCCAAATTAATTCGTCTCCAAATCAGAAACCTATTATTTTTTCAGTTCTCACACCTTTATCCTCAAGAGATCCTCATGTATTACCTACACCTAAACTCTCAACCGATTAAAAAAGCTAAAACTCATATGTAATATGTTGTAACTAGTATGTTATTAGTATTTATAGCTTCAATAACATGTCTTTTTATAGGTACTTACTACTAGCCTTTGCCCGCGGCTCCGCCACAGGCATAACCTAGTTTTTAGGCTATATCCCAGGTTCCCGATATAGTAGCGGGATAGCGGGATAAAATGTATACCAGTTCTCTCAAATAAAAAAGGTGGATCAAAATCCGTCCAGTAGTTTTCACGTGGTGCGCGAACGAACAAACAGACAAAAAAAAACAAAAAATCTTAAAAAAAACGTTTTCTGTTTAAACACGCCTATATAGGTAGCCTAATTCAGTATATTTTTCTCAAATATCTTAAATTTGCAGACATAGCTCTGTTACAGCTTTATAATAGTATAGATAAAAAATAACAATCAAGTGCCTGTAAATCTATGACAACTTAATTGTACACATTATTTATTAAATTACAAAATTGTATATGCTTACAAAATATATTGCGCTGTTTGTAATCAAAGATGTTCAATCAGAGTAGATATAGATACGTATTTGCGTATTGCGAAACCTATCTCAATTATATTACTAACGTAGAAAGAATCGAATAAAATCTACTTACATTTAAATGAAAGATCGTTTTGAATTCAAATATTAGGTATGGACGATTAAAATTCGATACCGTATGGGGACGAACTAAGAATATGTACTTGTAGTTCAACCATGCATCAGCCTTTTCTTTTCCGTTATTGGACATAAGCCTCCGCAAGAGGGCGCCACAATAAGTGTTCTTGCACCGCCTGCATCGTATTTTGTTGGGTAACGTATATAATTTTATATTATGCATGTAATAAAAAGCTGTTATTTTTGACATTACAAACGGACACTTCAAACTTTTTATTTGTATAGATTACAGAATCGCTAAAATCATTTGTTGTTTTTAGCAACAAGCGACTCGCCATAACAATGGCATTCATTAGTTTAAGTGGCCACTACACTGTCGAATCAACGAGCTAAATGAGCAAAACCACAAAATGCGAAAATGGCGATAGCCGCTTCACCATTATATTGATTTCGACGCCATTAAAACGAACCGGAAATTAAAAAGAAATAAAAACATATTGCTTTCCCGCGCGCGCCAAACTTCACCCAATTTGTACATGTTCTGTTTTCGAACAAGCTATTTATAAAATATTCCAAAATGGCGTATTACTCCATTACGCCATACAAAATTCGACATTATGGTACCAAAAATAAATTTTAAAATAATTTGGCACGATAATTGAAAGAATTCGTAAAACTTCATGGATAAGTGTAATATAGGGTAGGTAGGTAGATTTTATTTGGCATGCCATTATTGTCAGCGTGATATGATTATTATATTATCGGGCGATAAACGGGTATAAAAAAGATATACCGCAGCAAGGCAATCATCTCGACGGGATTACCGCATTATTACACTGTTAGATGTGGATTTATTGTAAATGTTACATCTAATTAGATTCACGAGAGAAATAACTTGTGTAATATATCAAGAAGTGGCTTATAGTTCAATATTGGATCGCAGATAGGCAAATAATAATTAATAAAATTATGACTATTAACTAGATTAACGCTACGGCATAATAGTCATGTTTAACAGCAAGATGACGTTTTGTTATTGTTTTAAAATTTAGGTGCATTTATTTTTAATATTTTTTAAGTTTGGCGAATAGGTATTAAGTAGATGATATTATTCTAAAACCGTAAGTACCTAACTTACGTTTAGGATCGATACTTACTCATCGTTAGGGTGAGTGTGCAGTGACAGAAGATGTAGGGTTGTGTCCGTGTGGTGACGGACTAAGAATACAAGTGTCACCACCCCATTCCTTCCCACGGTTGTCGTATGAGGCGACTAAGGGAAGTAACCAATTATCATGCATTGCATGACTAGTGGTAGGGCTGGGTACCAAGTGGGAGTACTCACTTGGTATCGGGGCCGAGCGGGTTGGTACCACCATCTCCCGTGTGACCGGCCATGAAGCACATCGTTGCGTTTTGGCTGTAGTTATATTTCATTTCATATTTGTGAAATGAATTGGTGAGCAGCGGCTTGACAATACTCTCGGCATAGTCGAGTCCATAGGCGACGGTTACCATTTACCATCAGATGGACCGTGGCTAGTCTGCCACTAAATGCAATAAAAAAAATTTAGGTGTCATCCGAAACGGTAAGAAAGAATGTAATATAGAAATTGATACCTATAAATAACTGCTATGATAGCTGGCAGACCGTCAGGAACAGTGATCCAGAAGCTAGAAGACGCCAGTGAGCATGTCAAGTGCTTATAATAAATATAAAAATAATAACATATTAAAATTTCGTTATTCATTTTTATATTAGAAGATCAGTTTGAAGTCCCTTACAAGTAACCAGTCGGCCAGCTTAAGCAATACCATTTAATAGGTATACGAGGAGGATAGATAGGTAAATAGCAGGCACAAAAATAATATTCATTAATATTATTGATAAGAAAATCGTCGCAAAATCAACTTCATAGGTAAACATCGTGAGGATACCAGTTGTAATATATTTAGTACCTCCGCTAGGAGTACTATTGTTCTGTGTTTAGTACTCACTTGCTATCAGGCCCGAGCGGGTTGGTACCACCACCTACCGACCGGCCATGAAGCACATCGGTGTGTTTTGGTTGTAACAGGAGATAGACGTTAATTCGTTCATTTCATATAATATAATTATCAGTGAAATGAAATGGTGTACTTACAGCAGTTTTACAATACTCTCGGTATAGTTGAGTGCATGAGCGACGGTTACCATTCACTATCAGATAGGCCGAGGCTCGTCTGGCACCATATAGGTACAATAAAAAAAATACATTTAAATATTTCACCCCGTAATAGACCAGCGTGGTGAACTGTAAAATAATCCCTCTTAGCGTAAATATAACGTAAGCCCCCTTACTTACGTACTACTAAACAGAGAGACAAAAATATTTTGTGAAAATAAATAATACGTATAAGCACTATCAATAAATAATACGCATAAGTCATATTTTAATAATTAACTACACAATGGTGGGCGTTTCTAATCAAAACAATATCAATAATATTACACGACGAAACAATCCAATGAAACTCGAAGAAACAAATGATGACCACCATGTAAACAAATTTAATACACGTTAGTTGTCACGCGAGCAATCTGTTCTATAGATAATAATATATGTTCCATCTATCAAGAAATTAGTGATGACAATATTGAACAGTAATTTTATAAACTACTAGCCTTTGCGCCGCGGCTTCGCATTTTGCCAAAAGCTAGTTTTTCGGTTATATCTCAAGTTTCCGATATAGTAGCGGGATAAAATGTATACCAGTTCTTAAGTCTAATCAAGGCCTTTCAAATAAAAAAAGTTGCATCAAAATCCGTCCAGTAGTTTTTGTGTGATGCGCGAACAAACAAACAGACAAACAGACAAAAATTAAAAAAAATATGTTTTCAGTTTAGACTCGTCTATATAACCTATTACAGCCATTTTTTCTCAAATATCTTCAATGTACAGACACAGCTATGTTACAGTTTTATAATAGTATAGACTAGCCTTTGCCCGCAGCTCTGTCGCAGCCAAAAGCTAATTTTTAGGTTATATCTCAGGTTCCCGATATAGTAGCGGGATAAAATGTGAACCAGTTTTTAAGTCTAATCAAAAGCTATCAAATAAAAAGTTAACAGTATAAATAGTATCAATGAAGGTATCCATTGTCACAGATGTTCATGTCAGACAGTAACAACAGCTGAATGGACTTTCAGAAGCAAGCAAGCATTAATAACAACTCAACTTTACGCTCCTAACTACGAAAAGTGTCATTCTTGATAGACTAAAATATACCTTGTTGCTAAAGGAATCAAATATTTAATGAAAACAAAGCTGGTGATAGTCTTGGGTACCGAGTAAGTACTCTTACTTGTTGTCAGACCCAAACGGTAGGTCTATCCATCCATCAGCCTATCAACATCCACTGCTGGACATAGGCCTCCCCAAGAAATGGGGGATAGTGCCGTAATCGCCACGCTTAGCAGACGGGTTGGCGATCGCAGTGGATGTTGTTAATACTCGGGGGAGTGCTGCTGCCCACTCCCCCGGTATTCCCTCAGTCGGCTCTTACGACTCCCGTGGGTAGAAAGGGGTGGGACAATTTTGAAGCCGGCCCACACGGCAAAACGATATGTACCACCACCGTGTCATCCATTATAGCTAGTAATGACATCTCTATGTTACTGATAGCCAATAACATTCTACTCCTCTTCTGGGAATAATGAAGGGCCTTCTCAAAAAGATTGAGCGGAACTTCTAGTATGCCGAATCCATATGTTGCTATTACTACAGGCACATTTTTTATGTAAAGGCGGGAAAAATGTATAACCGCACACCCAATTGTTCAGGGCAACGAGCGGGGTCGTGTGCCCTCACCCACTAAATAAGCCCGCCGTGTGCCGTCTCTCCGCCTTTATTGGCGCACGCCCGGGACTGTGTCACATTACTTCAGTAGATATTAGATACCTACTATCAGTAGCCTGGCATGTCTACTTTTGTTAATCAATTAAAAGGTCCACACGGCAGACCATATGTTCGAACTGGAGACCACTGAAGTAATATCATAGAGTTCTAGTGGTCCGCCAATAAGGCGGAGAGATAGCGAATTTATTTAATGAGTGAGAGCCCCACATTACCCTGTTTGGTTGCCCCGAACGACGGGTTGTGTGGTTAGGTAAACTTATTCCCACCTTTAAAAAAACTAGACGTCGCGGGACGTCTAGCAGATGTGAAAACATCGAAATTATTTTGTAGAAATAAAATTATCATAGCTTGACAAAGTACTCCTCAAGGCGAATCAAACAAGTATAAACTTGATAGGGTTGCGTCGTATCATTACAGAGTTACTGTGGCTACCTTCCAGCTTCATCATCAGCCCCTGGATTCCATCTAGACACAAAGTACTCGGCAAGACCAATCATACTAGCCTAAACTCGATGGGTTTGCGCCGTTTCATTATAGAGTTCCTATGTCCACCTTCCAGCTCCATCATCAGATCAGCTCCATGTCATCATAATATTGCATTGTCACGTGATATACACATGCGTGTAAAATTTCAACTCAATCGGAAACCGGGAAGTGTGTCAAATTTAACTTGCAAGATTTGAACGGGACAAGTAAAATAAAAGCGTCGCCACGCTAACAGTCGATTTTACCCTCCCTCCGCATTAGATGTTTCACATCAAAAGGTTCTAACTTGAGAACTCGTAACCTACAATGGTGTCCCCGTCCGAGTAAAAATATCTCAGCTATTAAGACATAAATATACCTTTCAAAATATGTCTGTAAATAAACAGCAGAAAGCAACCTACGTACCTATATATAATTAGGAATCCCGCGGGAAAGCTCACACATAGGCAATGCTTCTACGAGGCTGATGTTACTTACGGATTCACTGTAATCGAATATCGACCGTAAATATTTGCGATCCATTAGCGCGTTATCTCATTAATGTGTTTCGCATGTATCGGTATATGAACCTTCACGAATAACCACTTATTATTCTTGTTATATTAATCTACGAACGAGATATTTTATCAAATGTATTCAATAGTAGAGAATTTTGCTATGTAATATGTTATTTTCAGATACAGAGGCTTCATAATATACTGGATCTATTTGCTGTTAAAAAAATACTATTTTAAGTTTAGAATAATGATATGCTTGGAATTGTGGACTTGAAAGACCATGAATCCAGTATTACGCCACTGCAACTTATAGGTTATAACTCTTACCCTCTAATTATCTATTTTTATCAAATAATAAATATCGCCTTTTTGTGTACTTCTAAGTTGGATCACGAGTAAATAGGTATTAAATACGACACTCATATTTCTTATGCCTTACAAAAATTGTATGAATGAAAATGAAATGTTCTATTGCATAGAAACGTTTCATTTGCCTGAGACAAAAAGTCGCCTAAGGCTATTACTGGGCTGCGGACTATGCTAAATTTCATGAGGATCAGTTGAGTATTTACAGCGCAAGCGCAACAAACAATAAAAACTAACTCGTATAATAAGTAAAGCAAAAAGGTACTTATAACTAATAATGCACCAAAGGTACTTATAACTAATAATGCTCCATTTAGAGCCTATTGGAATATCAACGCTGAGCACCACAGTTTCTTTTTTTTAAGGTGGAAATCTTCAAAGAGACACTAACACAGATGAGGTGGGTTCGTAATGTGGGATTTTTAACCCACTAAAGACCATCTTTCTATAGTATCTGACGTCACGGGACCGCATTAGCATTATAGTAGGTAGATGTTGTAGATTTGGTAGTTCTCTCGATTGTTTAATATATTGTTTAAACAGAAATTTTATCGCACACTAACCTTTGCTAGTAGCTGCGTCACTTATCCACGTTAACTAATAATTTTAGGACGATTATGCCATTCCCACCTTATTTTTTATTGAACTGAAAAAAACATTTTTAATCGCGCTCTTAATAGTTCGGGGCAACGCGAAAAGTAGTACGGGGCCCTAACACACTAAACCCACCGCGTAGGTATCGTCTTCCCGCCTGTCTTAGCGAACAACTGCAACAGAACTGTATAACATTATTTTAGTGTTACCGTGCCTTGACCTAGAGCTTAAGTCTATAGGCTTGTTACAAACATAAATTATTTAGCGTTTCGTAAAAAGAAAAATTCCCAGTAGCAGCCCGGAGTTTGGAAATCTGCACGGTAGACGGCAATAGGCTCGCCCCATGTTATTGATGAACTGTGAATGTGTAATACACCTCTGCCTATTATAGAGAGATATCATAGTCTCAACTAAGCTCATAGATTTCTATTATTTTTATTGTTATTTATAAAACCATGGATATTCTTTTGAAGGACGAGGACGAGCGATTGATTAAGAAGATATAGGTACAATGCAAAAGTTGAAGGATGTAGGTACTGCAGATACCGAGACTAACCTACCTAGACCAAATACAAATGTATTGAAGGTGGAGTCAGGACTCTACGAAACCGTTGAGCGTGCAGAGAATTATGAATGTTGAGGAAGCGAGAGATGTATACAAGAATAGAGCCTTTTGTCACTCCGTTCCTTCTGCCTAGACACTATTAATTTGTTTATCAGCTTTGATATCAGTCACTATGATAATTTTGACGTGCCACTCAATATAAATATACAATAAATCACTTTAGCCGAGCTTTTTGCGGCACTTGTATTGATAATGCGTGAAATATCACACCATTGAAAAGCATATCAGTCGCCCATTATTATTTATCAAACCTTTACTAATAATAAACGCTGTTATAACCTCTGAATATAATAGTTATTCAGTGTTGGGACTTGGAGGCGGAGGTGCTCGCCGAGGTGTATCGGCGGGCGTCGCAAGAGCGGGAGGGGGGCGGGTGCCCCCTACCCAGGGAGGTGTTCAGGTGGTAGGGCAACGCCCGCCGAGTTGCCATGGCCAGGTGGAGGGCACGGTTGGAGGTGCCCCGGGCCGGTCTTTGGACCGTAGGGGTGTTCCAACCGGTGCTGGAGGAGTGGGCGGGGCGACGGCATGGAGTCCTTACCTTCTGACTGGTACAGGTGCTGTCGGGGCACGGTTGCTTCGGCAGATACCTGCACATAGTCGTCTGGAGGGAAGCGACTCCGGCCTGTCACCACTGCAGCTGTGACGAGGACACGGCGCGGCACACGCTCGAGTCGTGCCCGGCTTGGGCCGAGCAGCGCCGTGAGCTCGTTGCGGAAATAGGGGGGGACCTCTCGCTGCCGAGCGTCGTCAGAGCGATGCTTGGCAGCGACAGGAACTGGGCCGCGGTCGCTGCCTTCTGCGAGGAGGTTATCTCGCGGAGGGAAGCGGCAGAGAGAGCCAGGGAGGAGGATTCTTCCGCTGATCCGAACCGCCGCCAGCGACCAGGGCGGCGCAGGCGCAGTACCTACTCGTAGTTGCGCCTCATACCGCCCTAGCTGAGGCTGCGGGTGGATGGACCGGGGAACGTCCGCCACCCGCAAGGCCTCCCGAGAAGGTGCGACGCTCCGTGCGCGGATGCGTCGCTCAGTAGAGGGTACCCGAAAGAGTAAGCCGCCGGCGGACCATCGAAGGAATGTAACATAGTTCCAGTGGCCCGCCAATAAAGGCGGAGAGGCACACGGCGGGTTTCTTTAGTGGGTGCAGGCCCCACACTACCCTGTTCGTTGCCCCGAACGACGGGGTATGCGGTTAGGAAGATTTTTACCCGCCTTAACAAAAAAAAAATAGGGGGGTAATGGTTTCATTCATATTACACGTAGTGCTTGACATTAAAGGATGGACTATTGATATACGATGTAAATAACACATAACATAGATTGTCTTTATTGCTTATGGTGGCAGACGAGTTACGGCTATCTGATGGTAAGTGGTAACCACCAGCAGTACTAAGAGTACTGCCAAGCCGCTGCTCGCCATTTCATTTCACGCATGGAAAATGATAAATGCTTGACTCTGGACAGATATGAAGTGAGTACTTCCCCTTGGTACCCAACTCTACCACCAGTAAAGCAATGCGCGATAATTGCTTACTTCCCTTAGTCACCTCATACGAATACCACGGGAAAGAATGGGGTGGTGACACTTGTATTCTTAATCCGGGTAAGAAACCTTTACGTTTTTATAAATTAATATTATAAAATGAAACTAATTTTACAGATTTTATGCTTTTCCCGTGACTAGGCGGCTACTTGATCTTAGAGATACTTACCTACCTGATGTTTTAGGGTATACGCATCAAAAACTATCTATTACTCTCATAGAATATCTATTTCTCTCATAGAATACCTATCCTTCTTCCCCCAAAGTAACAATTCTTGCTCGTAAAGCTTCAGGCAATCCTTTCGGCATCTTTCCAAATCAGCTTTTTACACGAAAAATTGAAAAAATATGCTTGAATCTTGTCGGTCAGATTTCTCAATAAGCGTAATCAAAGATTGGATTTCTTTTTATAGGCAAAAACAATTGTTTTTGATATTGTTTTTTGATCAAATATCACATTTTTAAATGAAGAATCATAGACATAAAATAAAAAAAAGTTTCACCATACTGCCAACAAAAATATTTTTTTATTTTAGTTGCCTGAGGAGCGGGATGAAAGTAATACTTTTCAGCCCTAGGGAGAATTACTTTCAACTGACAGCTGAGTAATTATAAAAAAATACTTTGGAAAATCCAAAACTGCACGCCTCATAATCTTCATTTCACAATCAAATTGATTATTTGATAAGTAACTAATAATGTATTGGTTTTCCTAAGTAGTTTTCAATAAATCACATAGATAGCGCTAATTTCAAAAAGTCCTAATGTGGGTTTCATGTCTTATACGCCATCTAGCGCTAATTTTAAGAAGTACTTCTATATTGGTCTAGCTCTGTAATTTTGCAAGGTGCCATCTGGCAATTAGTAAGAACAACAATCCATGAGTTTACATATATACCTGCATAAGTGCATATAATATATATAAACATGTAAAATTGAATAATTTATTGAACTGCAAACATAAACAATAAGAAAACAAAAAGACATCGCTAGTTTCCTTACAAAAAAAGCAATATTGTGGTTCTATATATACAAAAGCAACTGAATACATCTAAAATTGCCACTTGCGACATCTAGGGCTGCATTTGTCAATATCTCTTTTACTTTAAAACAGCGACATCTATCAATAGAAAATTGCAACTTTGGACAATATTATACGACTTATTTAAAAATCAATGAGTTCAACAAGAAATCTCTAAAGCATTTATCTTCCTAACTTGGTTGCTTTATAATTTTATACTTTGTTCTAAGCACACTAATTAGTCTGTGGTTCTAAGTGGGACACACTAATTAGTCTGTGGTTCTAAGTGAAAACACCGTGACGCTAAGGCCACGCAAAAAAAATTGTGGAATGTAAAATATGATTTTTTCGTGTTTTATAACGTTGGTGTGTTATTATTTACGTGTGTTTAGTGTTTTTAATTATTGTTATGGATAAAATAGTTATTATACTTGACAAATATCAGTTCGTTAAGCAAAGGTAAGAACTTTCTTTAAAAAAAAAACAATGTATCGGCCGGGCGAACGGCGTTCTGCTGACGATAGTAAAACCACCGGTGGCTATGCGTAGGTACGTAAAAAGGTAGTTAGTTCTCATGAAAGGCACTGGTTTTAGTGTCGTGTCGTAAATATTCAGTATTTTTTTGTTTATTTAATAACAATTAAACCACATCGAATCAGAACGTGAAAAGTAATAGGGCTCTATTTCTAGTCATAATAATTCGTAAACGAAAAAAAAAAAGACTCGATTAATTAAGTATTTTGGTCGTTATCGTGTTAACATACATTACCTACAACTCACGGACGTCCAAGCCAGATTTTTTTCAAACAGTTTTTTAACTAGTTTAAATAACAAAAATGGCATCAAAAATATCATGAGTGTTAAAAATAGTGTTTGTTCTTTATATGTGTGTGTAGATATTATTTTACAAGTGCAATATATGATAAATAGAGACATTTTTGTTTTTGAAAAATCAGCTGTGCCGTGTCAACCGGGAGTAGAACCCACCTCAACGCTTCGCTTATGAGGCGTGCAATAAAACAGTTCTATTTTCTGTACAGCCAGTCAATTACAGCGCGATGTAAAATTGAAATAACATAAAGTTAAGTACTTATTTATTAAAGAATTTGTTTTTTAAATGACTTTATTTTAATATAGTTGCAACTAAATATTTTTAAAATAACGAAGATTTATATTTTTTCAATGATTAAAATGAAAAATAATGCCTGAATAACTGACAGGCCACAGAAAAAAAAACAAAATCGGCGGGAAAACGGCGATTACAAATTATTTTTTTTAAAGTCTCCCATTTTTTCTTTAGGTAATTCATGATTTTTATTTTTAGTTTCCTTATATTCGTAATGAAAAGCACAGTGCTTACCTCGGGATAAAGACTTGTTGCTTTCATCCCTAGGTTAACAATGTACTATTGTATTATCAAAGCGATCTCAAATTTTTTTGATGTGTACCTAGGTAAATGGCTCGTGATTAACATTCACCACTTCACAGTAGTTAGCCCACAAACTCATTGGCGACTATATATATTAAAAAACATTGGAATAAACACACCAACCAACTATTGGAAAGATCGTGATAGTTTATTAAAATATAAATCATATAAACGCGATATTAGTCACAAAAATAGTTTGTTAAAACAGTGTTAAAAATATAAATGCTGCCACCTATCGCACCATAACTATCTTTATTTCCTATATTAATGTAATACTTCTATACTACTCCACAATAGATGGCGCAACTAATATTTACATAAAAGATGGCGCGCTAGTGCTATGTAAGAAAATCCAATGAGGTACTTTCTATCTTTGTTATAAGTTTATAAGCGCATTATACCTATCAAAATACCACTATTTTGACTAGCCTCAATATTGCTATTATTTCTATAACCAAGACTGACAAGACTTACCTAGACTCTAGAACTCTAGATCAGCCTGTTTGGGTTAAGTAGATAAATTCATGTCGATTGAACCGATCGATTAATATGTTTATTTAGTTCTTATCAAGATATTTACACTAAGGGCCAACAAAAGGCTGCAAATTTCCTACAATTTATATACTTACCTAACATTTTCGTAATTGAGTTTGTTTGTTTTACGGCTTGTTTCATTTAGGTAGGTACTTTCCCAGTTTTATCACCAACCTGTACCGTATTATTCTATCACACTTATACTGATATTAGGGACCTGATAAACGAACAATAAATCACTTTTAGACGCGCTTTTAGCGGCGCTTTCAATGATAATGCATGACGACATATTGAGTAGGTACCTATCCACTCAAAACATATCATTGTATCTAACAACAAAGCTTTTTAATTACTTATCTAATGATAACGATTTGTTTAAGCAATATATAAATCATAAGTATATTATTTTATTAATAACTAGCCTGTGCCCGCGGCTTCGCCGCAGCCAAAAGCTAGTTTTTAGGCTATATCTCAGGTTCCCGATATAGTAGCGGGATAAATGTTTACCAGTTTTTAAATCTAATCAAGAGCTACCAAATAAAAAAAGTTGCATCAAAATCTGTTCCGTAGCTTTTGCGTGATGCGCGAACAAACAAACAGACAAACAGACAAAAAATCTAAAAAAATAGTGTTATGTTTAGAAGACGCGCCTATACGAGTATAGCTTAATACTTACAATATTTTTTTCTCAATACACAGCTCTGTTACAGCTATAATTAATATTAATAATAAAAAAAATAAAAAAATAAAAAAAGTTAATCATCAGAATATGTTTTTCTTTCTATTCTTTACAGGTCAAATAGGTACAACCCATTTTTGGACTCGAATTTATTCCATAACGAGGAGCATAGGTACGTTATACTAGTAGTGACGCCAATGACTAGAACAATTTGAGGTGTATACGAGAAGCGAAGGTGACAATCTTGACTTTTGATGATTTTGTAAAATATGGCAGGTACCGCTTGATGCAGCCCTTTTTTTTGTTAAGGCGGGAAAAAATGTTCCTATCCGCAAACCTCGTCGTTCGGGGCAACGAACAGGGTAGTGTGGGCCTCTCACCCACTGAATAATCCCACCGTGTGCCGTCTCTCCGCCTTTATTGGCGGGCCACTGGAAGTATGTTACATTACTCGTACTTCAGTGGTCAATGCTTGATGCAGCCCTAGCTGAGGCTGCGGGTTGGTGAACCAAGGAACGTTCGCCACCCGCGAAGGTGCGACGCGCCGATAGTAAGTAGTATTAGCTCTTAATCTATAAGACAAGAAAATATAGCATATAAAAAGAGGAAGAAATAAGATTCCAGCTATTTGCTCAAGCAAAGACGAGATCTTGAGATTGAGTTTTATATTTGTTTAGTTATAGAGTTATAGTCTAGAATCCTGTTGTCTGTGCTGCAGTATGTTTAGCGATGCCATAGAAGTGTTGAAGCAGATGGCGTTATCGGCGAGATGGCCACTTTCAAATTGTACATAGTTGATTTGTTTCCCTGAGAATTGTTTGCTATTTTAAGTGTAATCCGGTTGATCAGCGATATTTTTAAAATGTACCAGGAAGATTAAAGAATAGAAAGACGCTATGCTGTCATCCATCCATCCATCCATCAGCCTTTCATCGTCCACTGCTGGACATAGGCCTCTTCAAAATAGGGGTTTTACCATAATCACCACGCTTGGTAGGCGGGTTGGCGATCGCAGTGGATGTTTTTAGTACACAGGGGAACGCTGCTGCCCCGGTCCCCCGGTAAGCCCTTAGTCGGCTTTTTACGACTCCCATAGGAACAGACGGGGTGGAGCTATTCTTGGTGCCGGCCCCACGCGGCTATGGTGTGCAGCCACAATATTTTTGCGACTTATCCCACTTTTTATTAATGTTAGATCTTTGGGAAATAAATGTTAGTACCTTATGGTTACAGCATACAGAGGCATATTAGGAGTAAATTAAAACATTAAAATTTACTTATTTATAGGTTAGAAATCTTAGGTATGGAAATGACAGTAGTCAATGGCCATGTCAATAATACGCCATCTGCCGTGAAATGATGGCAGTAAACATCTCCATTGAGTGTTAAAAGCGCAGAACATTTTTACTCTACGAGTGTCGAGTGCTTTGAATAGACCCTTCTTTTGAACAGCACTCAGCATTAAAATAATTTAAGTGCTGCCATCCGCCGTTGAACTGCAGTAATAATTACTCTTATAAACATATTCTATCATGCATAGTATACTTAAAAATCAACAGATGTCACTAGCAGTTCAAATTTGATATCTATAACTTCATAAAAAAGTTGCCAGAACTTCATTCACAAAACCATTCATTCTAATCATTCAATACCTGATACTGATACTATACCATTAATACCATACTCATTAGAACGAACTTTGCTTAGTGTATGAGTATTATGCTTACTTTTTAGATACTCTTTGATAGTTTGTTGTTTACCATCGTAAGTAGTATCTATAAACTATTCCCTTAATAATAGCGATCGGTTGAGTGAGATTGTGACTTGAGTGTCTCACAGTGGTTATACGAGTTATACGAACGATTACGTAGTAGTTGTTGCCAGTTGTTGCCGTTGGCTAATGGTAACGCGGTCCGGCTGGCGCTAGGAAGGCAGTATTTTATCAGTTTAGCTGTGAAACAGGTGTTGGGTGTTGTTTAATAATTTGATAAACGGTATTTTCTTGAGTGAATGACGTATCGATAGTTTGATGAATATTTATATAAGTTTGTGTTATGAATTTCGTGATAATTATTTTTTCAAACTTGCTAAAAGATTTAATTGAAGTGTGACAAAACAGTAACTTTCTCAGCTTATCAATTTCGCGGTTGTGAACTGTAACAATCCATTAAAATGAGTTGAACAAACTTTCATGCGATCGCTGTGAGGTGTTCGTGCCGCTAACTCTGCGGAAAAGGCACCAAAATGTCCACGGACAGGTTTCATAAGTAAGTCCTGCCATGTATTCCTGTTTTGCGGAATCTGTAACATGGCCAAATAATCATTATTTGCGATAACGGCTCATATTTCTGTGTAACTTTTGTGCTACATAAAACTACAAGGTTCTAAGAATTCTGTCTAATTATTTCAAAGTAATATAATCTTTTTGCAACTTGAATTAATTATTTTCTTATTTTATATATTTTTAAGTACTGGATATGTTTAGCCATTTTCAAGGAAGAAAAATTTTAATAGTGGCTATTATTTTCTATATTTTACATTCGCGCAATTTGTGTTCTGGTAATCAATTTTAATCTCAAAAACTTATTTATACTTACTTAACTAAAGGTAAACGGGTGTTTTACGTATAAATGTAACTTTCCTCCAGCACCTGTAAATGTCCAAAAATTAATCCATGAATATGATAGATGACAATTAGATTGATTAATACTTAACTGTAATGGTTACTAATTTAACGCTTTTCTGGGCTCATAATTTTCTTAACGGTCGTAATTAATTATCGTTACATATAACATAAGATGTTATAATTAAAGGTACCTACCTAGTTATGTAATATAATCCTAATATCTATATAATATAATCTGATTGAAGTAAGTATGAAATGCTAATGCTCCTAAAGTAAGCTATTTTTATTAGGGAATATTTATATGAAGGAAGGTGGAGTCAGGAGTCTCCGAAACCGGCGAGCGTGTATGAAGAGAGTTATGAATGTTGAGGAAGCGAGAGATGTATGCAAGAATAGAGCCTCTTGGCACTCTGTTCTCTCTGCCTACCCCACAAGGGAAATGGCGTGATGATAAGTTAGTAAGCTAGTTAGTCAGAATATTTATAACTAGTAGGTACCTACCTATTGCCATTATTACCTCCTAATTAACGGATTTTTGTGCTAATATAAATTAATCTAAATGTGGATGTATAATGTATGTAGGTAATATTCCTGGAAGTAGGTACAATGGTCGCCCTATTTATGATATAATTTTGACGTGATAACGTCTTATAAATCGATGAACGCCGGCTGCACGAGCGAAAAAGTGTCACGTTCCGAAAAATGTATGATGACGGATGCATTGTTTGTGATACTCTCAGAAAAAATATATGAAGTTATCACGTAAAATTATCATCCGTAAACCGACTTTACAGACAACCATATATTTTTGGTTAAGGCGGGAAAAAATGTACTTAACCACACAGCCTGTCCTTCGTGGCAACGAACTGGGTAGTGTGGGGCCCTCTAAATAAACCCGCCGTGTACCGTCTCTCCGCTTTTATTGGCAGGCCACTGGAACTATGTTACATTCCTTCAGTGGTGCTAGGGTCGCCTTAAGTTTTACGTCTATCTACCTAACAATAAGTGGTAACTACAGTTATAAACTTACTAGCAGAACCACAGCAACGCTTCTGCTTACAGATGATACAGCACTACCTAGCTCCCTATCCCCAGGAGCCGTGATGATACAGACCGATGGAGATGTATTACAATACCTGCTTAGCACGCTCATAATAATGCGTTTGTCCTATCAAAACCTATGTAGTTCTGATAATGTGCCTTATCAGATATAATGCTGATAGCTTATAATATGAACACAATAAATTAGTACGTAATCTATGACTTATTTGTGATAGCTTGATACAGTGTTCATAGGGGAAGAAGTACGTAAAGAATATTCCCTGATGGATGTTCCGTTCGATTGCTTGGCTGCTGTAGTACCTATAATTGTGTGGTTTCATACCACAATACCCCTAGGCACCTTGGTTAGAGTAGGCATATGTTTTTATTGTCTGTCATCTAAGAAGCACCCATTTAAAATATACGTAGGTACCATACTTCGTTATGAGTTGTTCTAGTAGAGCCTTGCTTATCCCAGGAAGAATGGGTCGGCTCGATCTGGGAAGCAGGTACCTACCTTCCACGCTCTCACAGAACATGAGCGTGAAAACAACAACGGTAGGTTCTCTTGCTGTTGTGTTTCATATGGTGAATGAGAGTACCGGAGGCCCAAACTGCCACCATATTGTAACCTCATTATCCATACTATTCTCTCCTTATTGTCCTTACTACTCTCTCCTTATTGTCCTTACTACTCTCTCCTTATTGACCTTACTACTCTCTCCTTATTGACCTTACTACTCTCTCCTTATTGACCTTACTACTCTCTCCTTATTGTCCTTACTACTCTCTCCTTATTGACCTTACTACTCTCTCCTTATTGACCTTACTACTCTCTCCTTATTGACCTTACTTCTCTTTCCTTATTGACCTTACTACTCTCTCCTTATTGACCTTACTACTCTCTCCTTATTGACCTTACTACTCTCTCCTTATTGTCCTTACTACTCTCTCCTTATTGACCTTACTACTCTCTCCTTATTGACTTTACTACTCTCTCCTTATTGTCCTTACTACTCTCTCCTTATTGACCTTACTACTCTCTCCTTATTGACCTCACTACTCTCTCCTTATTGTCCTCACTACTCTCTCCTTATTGACCTCACTACTCTCTCCTTATTGTCCTTACTACTCTCTCCTTATTGTCCTTACTACTCTCTCCTTATTGACCTTACTACTCTCTCCTTATTGACCTTACTACTCTCTCCTTATTGTCCTTACTACTCTCTCCTTATTGACCTTACTACTCTCTCCTTATTGACCTCACTACTCTCTCCTTATTGTCCTCACTACTCTCTCCTTATTGTCCTTACTATTCTCTCCTTATTGTCCTTACTACTCTCTCCTTATTGACCTCACTACTCTCTCCTTATTATCCTTACTACTCTCTCCTTATTGACCTTACTATTCTCTCCTTATTGTCCTTACTATTCTCTCCTTATTGTCCTTTCTACTTTCTCCTTATTGTCCTTACTACTTTCTCCTTATTATCCTTACTACTCTCTCCTTATTGTCCTTACTACTCTCTCCTTATTATCCTTACTATTCTCCCCTTATTGACCTTACTACTCTCTCCTTATTGACCTTACTATTCTCTCCTTATTGTCCTTACTACTCTCTCCTTATTGTCCTTACTACTTTCTCCTTATTGTCCTTACTACTTTCTCCTTATTATCCTTACTACTCTCTCCTTATTGTCCTTACTACTCTCTCCTTATTATCCTTACTATTCTCTCCTTATTGTCCTTACTACTCTCTCCTTATTGTCCTTACTACTCTCTCCTTATTATCCTTACTACTCTCTCCTTATTGACCTTACTATTCTCTCCTTATTGTCCTTACTACTTTCTCCTTATTGTCCTTACTACTTTCTCCTTATTATCCTTACTACTCTCTCCTTATTGTCCTTACTACTCTCTCCTTATTATCCTTACTATTCTCCCCTTATTGACCTTACTACTCTCTCCTTATTGACCTTACTATTCTCTCCTTATTGTCCTTACTACTCTCTCCTTATTGTCCTTACTACTTTCTCCTTATTGTCCTTACTACTTTCTCCTTATTATCCTTACTACTCTCTCCTTATTGTCCTTACTACTCTCTCCTTATTATCCTTACTATTCTCTCCTTATTGACCTTACTACTCTCTCCTTATTGACCTTACTATTCTCTCCTTATTGTCCTTACTACTCTCTCCTTATTGTCCTTTCTACTTTCTCCTTATTGTCCTTACTACTCTCTCCTTATTGTCCTTACTACTCTCTCCTTATTGACCTTACTATTCTCTCCTTATTGTCCTTTCTACTTTCTCCTTATTGTCCTTACTACTCTCTCCTTATTGACCTTACTATTCTCTCCTTATTGTCCTTACTACTCTCTCCTTATTGTCCTTACTACTCTCTCCTTATTGTCCTTACTACTCTCTCCTTATTGACCTTACTACTCTCTCCTTATTGACCTTGCTACTCTCTCCTTATTGTCCTTACTACTCTCTCCTTATTATCCTTACTATTCTCTCCTTATTGACCTTACTACTCTCTCCTTATTGACCTTACTATTCTCTCCTTATTGTCCTTACTACTCTCTCCTTATTGTCCTTTCTACTTTCTCCTTATTGTCCTTACTGCTCTCTCCTTATTGACCTTACTATTCTCTCCTTATTGTCCTTACTACTCTCTCCTTATTGTCCTTACTACTCTCTCCTTATTGTCCTTACTACTCTCTCCTTATTGTCCTTACTACTCTCTCCTTATTGACCTTACTACTCTCTTCTTATTGACGTTACTATTCTCTCCTTATTGTCCTTACTACTCTCTCCTTATTGACCTTACTATTCTCTCCTTATTGTCCTTACTACTCTCTCCTTATTGTCCTTACTACTCTCTCCTTATTGTCCTTACTACTCTCTCCTTATTGTCCTTACTACTCTCTTCTTATTGACGTTACTATTCTCTCCTTATTGTCCTTACTACTCTCTCCTTATTGTCCTTACTACTTTCTCCTTATTGTCCTTACTACTTTCTCCTTATTATCCTTACTACTCTCTCCTTATTGTCCTTACTACTCTCTTCTTATTGACGTTACTATTCTCTCCTTATTGTCCTTACTACTCTCTCCTTATTGACCTTACTATTCTCTCCTTATTGTCCTTACTACTCTCTCCTTATTGTCCTTTCTACTTTCTCCTTATTGTCCTTACTACTCTCTCCTTATTGTCCTTACTACTCTCTCCTTATTGTCCTTACTACTCTCTCCTTATTGTCCTTACTACTCTCTCCTTATTGACCTTACTACTCTCTCCTTATTGACCTTACTACTCTCTCCTTATTGTCCTTACTACTCTCTCCTTATTATCCTTACTATTCTCTCCTTATTGACCTTACTACTCTCTCCTTATTGACCTTACTATTCTCTCCTTATTGTCCTTACTACTCTCTCCTTATTGTCCTTTCTACTTTCTCCTTATTGTCCTTACTGCTCTCTCCTTATTGACCTTACTACTCTCTCCTTATTGACCTTACTACTCTCTCCTTATTGACGTTACTACTCTCTTCTTATTGACCTTACTACTCTCTCCTTATTATCCTTACTACTCTCTCCTTATTGACCTTACTATTCTCTCCTTATTGTCCTTACTACTCTCTCCTTATTGTCCTTTCTACTTTCTCCTTATTGTCCTTACTGCTCTCTCCTTATTGACCTTACTACTCTCTCCTTATTGACCTTACTACTCTCTCCTTATTGACGTTACTACTCTCTCCTTATTATCCTTACTACTCTCTCCTTATTGACCTTACTATTCTCTCCTTATTGTCCTTACTACTTTCTCCTTATTATCCTTACTACTCTCTCCTTATTGTCCTTACTACTCTCTCCTTATTATCCTTACTATTCTCTCCTTATTGACCTTACTACTCTCTCCTTATTGACCTTACTATTCTCTCCTTATTGTCCTTACTACTCTCTCCTTATTATCCTTACTATTCTCTCCTTATTGACCTTACTACTCTCTCCTTATTGACCTTACTATTCTCTCCTTATTGACCTTACTACTCTCTCCTTATTGACCTTACTATTCTCTCCTTATTGTCCTTACTACTCTCTCCTTATTATCCTTACTATTCTCTCCTTATTGACCTTACTACTCTCTCCTTATTGACCTTACTATTCTCTCCTTATTGTCCTTACTACTCTCTCCTTATTGTCCTTTCTACTTTCTCCTTATTGTCCTTACTACTTTCTCCTTATTGTCCTTACTACTCTCTCCTTATTGACCTTACTATTCTCTCCTTATTGTCCTTACTACTCTCTCCTTATTGTCCTTACTACTCTCTCCTTATTGACCTTACTACTCTCTCCTTATTGACCTTACTACTCTCTCCTTATTGTCCTTACTACTCTCTCCTTATTGACCTTACTACTCTCTCCTTATTGACCTTACTACTCTCTCCTTATTGACCTTACTACTTTCTCCTTATTGTCCTTACTACTCTCTCCTTATTGACCTTACTACTCTCTCCTTATTGACCTTACTACTCTCTCCTTATTATCCTTACTATTCTCTCCTTATTATCCATCTCATTGTCTCCTTATTGTCTTTACTATTCTCTCCTTATTATCCTTACTATTCTCTCCATAATAGTATCTTTCCTATCATCTCCCATCCTTACTTTCCACCTCCTTTCCTTTTCCTTGGAGATGGCGACGCGAGAGTGATGCCTCTGGTGTTACTAGCGTCTAAAGGCTACGGTAACCGCTGGTAGTAAATCAGATGGGCCGTATGCTTGTTTGCCACCCACGTAGTATAAAAAAAAACACTAAGTAAATATATAAACAGTGTTTTGTTATAACTTATCATCGAGTGAGCAGTATTCATCGTTAGCAATGGAAAAACCTAAAACAATACCTTATTCACCTATTCTAACCCATCCGAGGAACATCCTGTCGTAGCTGAGCATACTACTACCCAAAATAGAAACAAAAGAAATTTAAAACAGCATGATGACCTCTAGTTAGTACCTATTGTGGTACCTGTAAACACAAGTACTTGGCAGAAAACGGATGATGTCATCATTGTGCACTTAAATTACATGTATGTAGACTATTATTTTGCTTTTATATAAAACCCGTAAGGGGGTACCTACGAGTCTTTGTCTAAATCACGCAATGATTTTTACTGCTGTGTACTTATTTTCCCTGTTCAGTCAAAGAAGAAGCTTTCCTGAGGCGAATATTCCTTAGAATGGCTTCTTTTTGTGATAGAAAACCCAAATGCTGCACCGTGCACCCTATATGCTAAATAGCATTATACTTCTAAGCTAGTGAGACACTTGCTTAATCAAAACCAGTTGACCCAACCTATTTTTTTAATTCATAAGTTCCCTCCATGAATAGCTACCAACACAAATTAGTTCCATGTGACTCTCATAGTTCTGAACACGTTATCGAACTTATATCCTCATGGTACGTACACGGTCACCCCAGCAACCTAATACCACCATATCACCTCAATCGATATAATGATAACGGAACTAGAGACAATATTGACCTCTATTATTGGCTGGGGAAGTGACAAATTGCGGTGTATGTTTTTGGCACTATATGACACCCTCGTTATTATGTGTGCAAGCAAGCGTGATATTGATGTAGAAATAATATGAGTTCGAGTATTTATGCTTACCATCATTCCTTACCTGAGGATGTCAGGAACAAAGTAAAGATCTTTATTTGTTTGTTTATAATTATTACAGTGAAGGAAAATGTAAGGATATTGTTTTTATGTACAAGTACAACTAGCTGCTACCTGAATTTAGTTATTGCACGCCTCATAAGCGAAGCTACGGGTGGTGCTATGGGTGTGTAATACACCTCTGCCTACCCCTTCGGGGAATACAGGCGTGATGCTATGTTTATCTATAAGCGAAGCGTTGAGGTTGGTTCTACTCCCGTTTTGCACGGAACAACTGATTTTTCAAACTTAAAATGTCTCTTAAAATGTCTCTAATGTATGAAAATACTTCTGACAGATGGCGCAGGCGTCACCCAAAGACGTTAAGTATGATGTGTTATCGAAATTAGCAGTCAGGAGCAATTGTCAGGATGGCTGAATTGGTAAAGCATGTGGACGGTATCCAGAAGATGCAGGTTCAAATCCTGCTCCTGACTGTTATTTTCGATTTCACATTTTTCACTTTGTGTTTAATGTATAGTGCTAAGCATGTCAAATGCTAAAAATATATATAAAAATATCTCAATATTTAAAGGGTTTGCGTCATTATTAGGTAAAATCTTAATTGTAAAATTAAGTTTACCTGGTCGGTATAATGTATGAAAATACTTCTGACAGATGGCGCAGGCGTCACCCAAAGACGTTAAGTATGATGTGTTATCGAAATTAGCAGTCAGGAGCAATTGTCAGGATGGCTGAATTGGTAAAGCATGTGGACGGTATCCAGAAGATGCAGGTTCAAATCCTGCTCCTGACTGTTATTTTCGATTTCAAATTTTTCACTTTGTGTTTAATTAAAATGTCTCTATTTATCATATATGGCACTTTTACGAGGATACAGTTTATATTGGCTTGAGTAATTTTAACTATAACCTGGAATACAGACTAATAAAATTTAAAAAGACATTGACTTATAACAAAATTTTAAGCGGGAATATTTTTAGCGGCTTGGGGGCTCTTTTTTTGCGTGGCCTTGGCGTGCGCGCGGCCCAGAACTGAGAGGTTTACCAATATAGAAGTACTTCTTAAAATTAGCGCTAGATGGTGTATAAGACATGAAACCCACATTAGTACTTTTTGAAATTAGCGCTATCTATGTGATTTATTGAAAATTACTTAGTAAGACCAATACATTATTAGTTACTTATCAAATAATCAATTGTATTGTGAAAAATGAAGATTATGAGGCGTGCAGTTTTGGATTTTCCAAAGTATTTTGTTTTAGTGCTGAATTCTAATTATTTTTTAAAATAAAAGTATTGATCCCCGTCCCGTGAGTCCCGTCCAAATCGATCCAGCCGTTCAGGAGATTAACCAGAACAAACAGACAAACGGACAGACAAAAACTTTAAAAATTGGTAATTTGTTATAGGTAGCGCATATACTCTCGTATACAATTAGTTAATAGTTCTTATTTAGACAGAAGCGAATACTTCAACTTTATTTATTCGTATTCATACAATAAATATTGCTGCCCTGCGTTCATATTTGATTGGGTACCAAGTGGGACTTGTTATCTGGTCCGAACGGGTCGGTACCAACTCGGTGTATCGCAAGTGGGCCCTTTTCCCATACGAAACGAAATAATGAGCAGAGGCTTAGCAGTATTTTTAGTACTACTGAATGGCGGTTACCATTTAACAAAGTAGACCATATCATATGGCCTCGTCTGCTACCATTAGCAATAAAATATAGCGAGTATTATTTAAGTTTACCTATAAGTTTAATTCAGTGATTTCTCTTACTAAATATCCACTACATATAAAATATTTATCAACATAAAGGCTCTAGGGTCATGAGCAGCGTGCCTGACATTGAACATAACACTTCCCCATTCGGAAAGTCAGTATAGGAGACACGCTTGGTTACCGCTCAGATAGTTCAATGTCCCGCTAAATCCATATGGTGACGATTAGGGTGTGACATTGTATAATGAACGACAAACCGCTTTTGTATAAAGAAACCGTTCTGTCGGTCACACGAATTTCACATACGAATCTGTCACTGATTTTAGGTAATGGGGATTTTGTTACAGGTCTTTACTATACCCAAGTGTCTCTATTACGGCGGATCAGATCTATTGCGGCGAGACTAGTATTTATTTCCTCATTTAATTAATATATTTTTTGGTTTATATATAGTACCTACCTATATAGATTATTGGATTAAATAAGAGGATATGTGTAATAAATAAGTTATTATATAGTATAAGGTCTCGGGTTCGATCCCCGGGTCGGGCAATATTATTGAGCGTTTTCCTAAAAAGAAAAATTCTCAGTAACAGTCCGGAGTTTGGAAATGTGCCCGGTAGACGTCAATAGGCTCGCCCCCTATTACGTGGGTCTTAAACATAGCTGGCAAGTCGTGGGTGTGTAATACACCTCTGCGTATCCCTTCGGGGAATACAGGCGTGATGCTATGTTTAATAAGTTATTGAAGCCAGTTAGCTAGGGCAAAAACTGGCACCCACCTATAAAATTTATAAGAGATAAGAAGTAGGTTATTTCCTACTCTGGATGTATGCAAAATTTTATGAGGATTAGTTAAGTAGTTACGGCGTTAACAGGTAAAAACAAGCGAAGTAAATCACTTTCGCATTTTTTACACGTAAGAATAGGTGAATAAAATCTATAGAGTACCTACTTACATCTGATTACAAAAAAAAATAGATAAAAGGTTGTGCATTTGCTAATCCTCTTTATTCAACTAACTACATTTATCTACATTCTACAATAGTGTGCAAAGCTTAACCTAATAATACCTATATAATCCCCTCGTACACTTTGTCAGGCTCGTGTCAAACAGTAGTATCTGGGATAGTTCTTTAATCTATGATATTTTTGATGATAGAAGGCTCTCAGTTGATCCTATAGGTCCATGTAATAATTTTGTTTATTTAGATCTGATAATGGAAACTACGAGAACATCAAAAAACTCTTTTCTTTACCACGTGAATAATTTCGATGATATTGTATTTTAACTATTAATTAATATATTACGTAGTCTGATGAGGAGTTATATTTTGAAAACACAATGATAGACTTTGATCAGTCATTAATTTTAATCATTTTTTATTTTCTTAATTAATAGTCATGATCGTAATTTATTACGGAGATTGAGTCGCCAACTATCAGAGATTATTCGATATTTCTAAGCTTTTAATTTCAAAAATATATTTCTACTGTTTTTAATCTGAAGCTGAACACTTATTCCAGCTATAAACTTCATGGGGTAATTGTCGTTAAACCACACTAGTATTTGTGTTTTGCGTGGCTCAAAGCCGTCTCGGCTCTAAATAGTCACTTCAGTCCTCTTAGTCCTGAAGATTGAATAGGCTAGCACGCATATCACCAAGATGCGAATTATATGTTAGCAATGCGATATTAGTTTACGACACATTTATTTTCAGTGCATTAATGGTAGGTATCTGTATCATTGATTTACAGCAGAAATAGATTAAATAACAAAATAATTTGATTATTTGACCCATAAGTTTGATGATGCTTACAGATAAAAAATATAACTATTTTATGCCATATTGATTACTTTTCATTGTGTCGATAATGAGTCTATTGTTTGATAGTATAATTATGTATATCAACTATATTTCTCCTAAAAAAGAAAATAATAATTTAATATTACCATTTAACTAATTGTCTGTGCTCTTTGTCTTTGTCTTTGTGACTTCTCTGAAGTTCGTATAATTTTTCTAATTTATCTAAAACATTTCGCAATGAATGCATCCGTATTGAGAATAAATATTTGTCCAGCGTGGGAATAGAATTCACAAGTGACACCAATTATTGTAATCGCTTACTTGAATCAGTGTAAAATTAATCAAAGTAACTTCCTAGACTTTAAATCTTTATTAGTTATGTATTTAGCTCTTTTATTTTACATTAGTTCAGGGCAACGAAGAGGGTAGTTTGGGGCCCTCACCCACTAAATAAGCTCGTCGTCTATCGTCTCTACGCCCGTAGATATTACGTCAGTGGTCCGCCGGCGGCTTACATTTTCAGGTACCCTCTTTGAGGTATGAAGTATTATGTATCCTGTTGCGATATTGGTCACTATCTTGCATAACAAGCCCTTGGTGCCTGTTCCAATATTTTGTATAAATAAATAATTCACACTAAAGTCATCATACCTTTCTATTTTCAGAGCAGCCAAAGATGGCTTGCTAGAAGTACTTCGAGAAGCCACTCGCAAAGAATGCAACAATAAGGATGAATCGGGCATGACACCTACTCTGTGGGCTGCTTTCGAGGGTCACATAGAGGCACTGCGGCTACTCTGTGGCCGGGGGTAAGTGAGCAACCATATTTGAAACTTTTTATCTACTTTCTATAAAGTTATATGTATCTCAATTTTTTTAATTGCCTCGGTGGTGTAGCGGTTGTGTATGCAACTGCTAATCATGAGGTCTCGGGTTCGATTCCCGGGTCGGGCAATGTTATTGAGCTTTTTCTTAAAAAGAAAAATTCTCAGTAGCAGCCCGGAGTTTGGAAATGTGCCCGGTAGACTTCAATAGGCTCGCCCCCTATTACGTGGGACTTAAACATAGCTGGCGAGTCGTGGGTGTGTAATACACCTCTGCCTACCCCTTCAGGAATACAGGCGTGATGCTATGTTGTCAATTTTTAACCCCACGTGGGTAGTAGGTATGTAGTTAATCATCTAAGCCTGTCTGTGGCATCTTAGCTTCTAAACGGGTGAACAGTGAACGGATATTGATTTTGTTTTTTTTTTTAAAGGTAACTCTATCTCGATCGTGTTAGTTATGATTTAAAAAAGGATTTTTTCCAAATCGATTTATAAATGTTCCGATTTCATTAAAAACACAACCTAATTTAGAACCTCCTCCTTTCTTTATAAAGTCGGTTAAAAAATATTTAGATATTTTTATATATATTTTTAGCATTTGGCATGCTTAGCACTATACATTAAGCACAAAGTGAAAAATGTGAAATCGCAAATATATAGTAAGCATGCCAAATGCTAAAAATATATATAAAAATATCTAAATATTTATAGGGTTTCTTAATTGTAAAACTAAGTTTACCTGGTCGGTATAATGTATGAAATTACTTCCGACAGATGGCGCAGGCGTCACCCAAAGACGTTAAGTATGAATGTGCTATCGAAATTAGCAGTCAGGAGCAATTGTCACGATGGCTGAATTGGCAAAGCATCTGGACGGTATCCAGGAGATGCATGTTCATATCCTGCTCGTGACTGTTATTTTCGATTTCACATTTTTCACATCGGTTAAAAAAAATTGTGTGTGTGTACTTAATGTACACGGGTTAGAAGTTATACTCTTTTGGCGTAACAAGATAAAAATCTTTTCAAAAATTTTCGCCTTATTCTACGTTTGTAGAAAAAACGACACTAACGATAGAAAAAACTAAAATGTTGACTATAGTTAACTTCAGGGTGTCGGTTTTTCGTGACGGTGTGCGCGTGCATCGTTAAAATTTACTCTCATAATTTTTCCCTAACACGCCTAAAGAAGTACCTTTAACTTCAAAAATATCTTAAGCGGCAGTTTTTTTTCACCAACTATATACTATTTTTTTAACTCCTTTTCTGTCCTATTATGGGGCACAGGTCACCTCTAACGGTGAGAGGGATAAGGCCATAGTCCTTTACGCTGGCCCAGTGAGAGTTGGCAGACTTCATAAGGAGGCGCTGAGAAAATCTCTCAGACATGCAGGTTTCCTCACGATGTTTTCCTTCACCGAGCAGTGATAAACTTACAGTAGTGATATCGTGTTAGGCTCATTGGACTTAATGTTTCAAAGACAATAAATAGTTAAAATAAATTCCCTGATAACACAACACCTGAGTCATAACTAATGTAAAATGTAGTCATATAATAATCTATAATACTACATACCAACTTTATCAACGTATTGCCGTAGACACTGATAAAATAATACATATTTATGAGTGCTTTATGCTTACTTGTTAATATCAGAATGGGACGCATTATTGCTCGTTCGTGGATTATACATATATACATCTACCACTCTATAAGCTTACTACATGACAATACTTGCTGGTAGACTCTTGTCAATCCCAACATGAATCGGCAGCCACGACCGGTGAAGTACCAGCCTCACATAGATGACAGAATAGTAGCGTTAAGTAACAGCCGCAGACGCAGAGACCGTCCTCATTGCGGATAACATCCAAACCTTCCTATCCAACCCCTTCATCTAATTTAACCAAAATTAAAATTTTATATAGGTATTTGTTTTACTCTGTGTACTAACTGCCTATGTGGTGCAGGTGACGTCGGAGGGTTCGATTCCAGGGTCGGGCAGTGTTATTGAGCTTTTTTTTGTAAAAAGAAGAATTCTCAGTCGCAGCCCGGAGTTTGGAATTGTGCCCGGTAGGGGACAATAGGCTCGCCCCCTATTTCGTGGGAATTAAACATAGCTAGCGAATCGCGGGTGTTTAATACACCTCTGCCTACCCCTTCGGGGAATACAGGATGCTGTGTTGTGTGTTACTCTGTCTGTATACAAGAAGAGGTTATGTTGCACCTAACCGCTATGGAACGGTATTAATGACAAAATAGTTACGATGATTTCTGAATAATAGCTAGCGTAGCAGAAACTTTTATAATACCTATATATGTATTCTAAATGTATGGCTGGATTATTCTTTTTATATCTCGTTAGTCGTGAGTCCATTAAATGTGACAATTATCGTCATTAATATATTTATATTAGGCAGCGTTCTCAATCAATGTACCTATTCCAAGTGAGAGTGTAAAATCAAAATACTTTTTCAATGCAAAGCTGTATAATCGACACCTCACCAGCTTAGCGAATGCCCGTTATCAAAGAATGTTCCAGTTTAACAAAACCGTTGATGAGAACAAAGAGCTATAATTCACTATCGCTTTCACGCATTGTTTATTATGCAAGTTTGGCGTAATATTGTCATAGTATCTAAGGATGAAATTTTACAGGGGTGTCGATCACGGTGTCACAGGGTTTCGTGTTGTATCATAAGAGTATCCCATAGACAACATTCAAATGAATAAGGTATTCGTGGGGTCTGTACTCATATTTTAATCTTTGAATAATTCTGCAGCACAAAGGACCTTTTATAATGGCTGCGATATTGCCCTTCGAAATCTGCAGTTTTTTTTCTAGGCCGGCCTCGTGGCGTAGTCGGTAGAGTAACCGACTTCCGTGCACGAGGTCGTGGGTTCGATTACCACCCAGGACAATTATTTGTGTGATGAACACAGATATTTGTACTGCGTCTGGGTGTTTTCTATGTATTATATGCATGTATTTAAAAAAAAGTAGTATATGTATTTATATCCGTAATCTGGTACCCATAGCACAAGTGTTAAGCTTAATTTGGGACCAGAGGACGTTGTGTGAAAAATGTCCGTGAATATTTATTTATTATTTATTTTATGACATCCATATATTGCTCTTTCTCCGGGTGAATGAGCAGCTCACAGCTCACTTTGTGCGTGTTAAAATAAACGTTTTGTTCAGAGGGAATTCTCGGACTTTAGAATGTATGGGTGTTGTATAAAATAAATTAAATTTTAGGTTTTTTTTTCTTATTTTAAGATAATATACACAGTAGACCTAAAAAATGTTGTCCTCAAAATGAACTTATGAAATCAACATGTTATCTATTAACTAGTCGACCCGTGCGGAATTCCGCAGTTCGATATTTATCGAATCTGATTCGATATCTATCGATAAACTGACGCATTCATTAAAGGTCTAAAGGACCTCTTCTTGGATGATTTTATTTATTTATAGACTCACGCCTTTTTCCCAGAGGGGTAGGCAGAGACACCGGATACTAAATTTACAAGTAATTATTTCGCAATCCCCACTGCGACTTAAAAATCCAATGTTTATATCAATCCAAATATTTTTCTGGCCCAGTGGAGAACCGGACAAAGCCGATTACTTCGGCAACACAGCGCTGCACCTCTCTGCGGCAAGAGGACACAAGGAATGCGTCACCTTCCTCGTCAATTTCGGTGCTAATGTATTCGCCATGGATGTGGACGGGCACACTGCTCAGGAACTAGCTGCTATTAATGGCAGAGAAGATATTCTCAGATTCTTAGATCAATCGACGGCGAAGTTGGAAAATAATGATAAGTAAGTTACTTTTTTAAAATTACCAAGTTAACCGTCTGAAGAGCACACAAATAAATGTTGCGGCACTTGTCGCAACTATTTCATTCCACCATAGCAACTAATTTTTGGTTTAAACCATAACCATCGTAACTAGGGAAAACCAGGATGACCTGCGGAGGCCTCTCAGAGTGGGAAGCAATTTATAGACATACAACCTATGAGCCGCTGAAACACAGGCACATTATAATACATATTAAAACGTAATATAAACGCACATGACTTTATAACTACGCAGTGCTGAACATAAATTCAATCATGGCGGAGTGGTTTAGATACCAGCCTCCCGCTCGAGTGTTGTGGTTTCGATTCCCACACAGGACATCTGTTTGTGTGATCGACAAATGGATGTGCTGAGTCTGGGTGTACTTTGTGTCCGTGAAACTGCATGTTTGTAAAGTCCCCCGTAATGTAAGGATGATATATTAGTGCAGTATTGTATTTAAAAAAAATATATATAATCTTAGGAAATAGAACACATTGAATAGAGTTGAGTCATATAGTGAACATTTTAAAATTTGTACGGAATAGTTTCATCTGTGTGACTGTGTCATGCGTCCTTGGAATACCTAATTGCGGGCATAAACCTGCGCTTTAGCTACTATTGAAAGTACCACACATTCCGCTTTCGTTCATGTCGGCTTGTAGAACTAAATTTATAGTTACGCAACTAGGTAGATGTTATGTTATGAATATTGGTAATTGCTGAGCCACAATTGAACCGTTACGTGAGAATGTATGCGCGGATTGCAACCTACAATAATTTTCGATGTAATTAATTATTTACACAGTTTTTTCGTTGAAGACGTATAATTATTGCAGTATACTTATGAGTATTTGCTCCCCATATTTTTGGCAGTAGGTGTGTTTGCAATTTTGCGTGGATGTATCCCAAAATTTATCTATTGTAAAATTGATGATTATAGAAATTATAACTCCCGGAGTAGAAATACAACCTATGGCAGTTGTACATGTACTTTTTAAATATTTTTTATTTTATTAAATATAATATGTACAGAAAATATATCTTTAAATCTTCTTAGAACTACTAGCCCCCTTCGTGCCTGTGTACTTAGCAAATAGGATGTAATGACGGGCACTTTTTTTTTCTAATACTCGGTAACACCACACCATATTTGATAATCGACGTACGACACCCGTGGGAAAGGATGGGGTGGTGAGTTCTTAGTTCATCACCACATGGATAAGTATTTATGAAAATAGGGAATCGTAGTAGGTATATCTTATATTTACATAATACTGGAAGTAACTACATACTTGGATCCGATTACAATTAATTTTAATTTTCTCACATTTAAGCATTGGAAAACGTGATATAACATTACTTACTTGAAGGTGCGTTGTAATATTAGCCGAATTTGTCGGAGTAATCATGTTCTGTAACGATGAGAACTGCAGTTATGTAACTTACGCGGTTACCGCAATTAGAAACCTGCACATGCTATTTACACTTTACGCTTTTATGAGGCTATTAATTAAGGAAACTGACAGCGGGGCTACTCTACCTGTGGGTTGCAAAATTACAAGTACCTACCTATGGGTTTTCTTAAACACCTTTTAAAGATACGCCTGAACCATTCAGGCGTATTTTTTTTTTCGCAACATTGGCATTTGGCAACATTATTGGCCACGGATCATCGAGTAAACATGAGAGAGTTGTGTATTTTTCTGAAAATTTTATAAAACCTCTGCGCTGATTGTTTTCTTTTTTACTTTATAAAATCTTGCAAATTATTCTATTTGTGTATTACTTATGAATCGTAAATCGACCTCGCCTAAACAATTTATCACATAGGTTACGTACCTACCTACTTGATTCATAATTCTCTTCATACACGCTCGCCGGTTTCGGAGACTCCTGACTCCACCTTCCTTCAATACATGACCAATTTGGTCTAGGTAGGTGAGTCTCGGTCTCCCCCTCTACCTACATCCTTCTACTTTCGCATTACATATATATCTTCTTAACCAGTCGCCGTGTGGGGCTGGCTTTAGATTGTCCCACCCCCCTCCACCAATGGGAGTCTTAAGAGCCGACTGAGGGAATACCGGGGGAATAGGCAGCTGCACTCCTTCGAGTATTAACAACATCCACTGCGATCGCCAACCCGCCTGCCAAGCGTGGCGATTACGGCACTATCCCCCATTCTTGGGGAGGCCTATGTCCAGCAGTGGACTTTAAAAGGCTTATGGGTGGATGGATGGAACCAGTCGCTCGTCCGGCATTCTTCCCACATGTCCGAACTATCGGAGCGTTCCCTTTCGCATCTTTACACCAATACTCTCTTTCATACCTATTCGCTCTCTTACGTCGTCGCTACGAATGCGGTCAGTCAGCCTCACTCCACATTCTTCGCAGATCTCGCGTTTCGACCGCATTTATTTTACTCTCATACTCGTTTTTGGATACCTAACTCTCGCTTCCATATAATAACGTTGGGACAAGCACTGCGTTGTGTATTGCGACTCGTGCATTCTGGCTGAGGTCGTAGCTGCTGAGAAGTTGTTCCAATGCTCCGTTCACTCTATTGCCCGCATTTGCTTTCCTCTGTGGTGCAGCGGTAGTGCGAGTGACTGCTGATCATCTGATGGTCTCGGGTTTGATTCCCGGGTCGGGCAGTGTTATTGAGTTTTTCTTAAAAATAAACATTCTCAGTGGAAGCCCGGAGTTTGGAAATGTGCCCAGTAGACGGCAATAGGCTCGCCCCCTACTACGTGGGACTCAAACATAGCTGACGAACCGTGGTTGTTTAATACACCTCTACCTACATCTTCGGGGAATACAAGCGTGATGTTTTTATGCTTTCTATATATTATACAAATAATATACGTAATAATTAGATATTATCTCAACAGATTTGTTAAGCGTTCATTATGCTAACTAAAAATTTTAAAGTAAGGAAGTTCATGTTTGGTTAATACTCACTGTATTTCGTAATTTTCATAACACACGTAATTATTCAAGTTCATGAAACCTTACATTTGCTGATGTTACTGTTATTCATGTTATGGAAACCTACCTGTTGTATGGGTAATATCAGTCAATAACATAATTCAAAACTGTAAATATTAACTCAAACAAACCTAACCATCGTGAGGTAGAGATGGTAATAATACTACTCTGTCAAGAAAGTACCGGGAAAAGATCAATAATATACAAAATTTTT
This sequence comes from Leucoma salicis, assembly GCA_948253155.1. NCBI lineage: Eukaryota > Metazoa > Arthropoda > Insecta > Lepidoptera > Erebidae > Leucoma > Leucoma salicis. Next base: position 6,827,751 of record OX411812.1, read on the forward strand.
GTTATTCATCCAAATTTATTTTATCACCTTCAAAGTATGCTCCTTCAGAAACGATAGACTTACGCCAACGAATAATCCAACCATCAAAACATTTTTTAAAAGCTGTTTCCGGAATTGAGTTCAGTCCTAGCCGCGAATTCTCCTTTATGTCTTCTACCGATTGAAAACGGGTGCCAGAAAGTGGTAATTTTTAGTTTAGGAAAAAGAAAGAAGTCGGCTGGAGCCATATCTCGTGAATATGGTGGTTGCTCGATGGTATTTCTTGAGTGTTTGGACAAAAATTCATTCACAATGATGGATGGATGGATGGCAAGTTTGCATGTCAAACTCGTAAACCCACGTTTCGTCACCAGTAACAATGCGTTTCATGAATGTTGGGTTGGAATTGACTCGTTCTAGCATGTTCTCAGCGACTCTTATGCGATTGTGTTTTTCGAGAAAATTCAGGTCTTTTAGAACTAGCCGAGCGGAATCATGTTTCATACCCAAGTGATTATTTAAAATGGTACGGATCGACTTGTGAGACACAGAAAGTTCGGCGGCTATCTCTCTCAAAGTTGAATGAGGATTTTCGTTCATTTCCTTCACTTTTGCAATGTTAACTTCAGTTGCAGACGTTGATGGCCTACCAGAGCGAGGCAAATCTTCCATTACATCTCGACCGCTTTTAAACACTTTGTACCACTCATAAGCACGTGTTTTTGATAAAGTCGATTCACCGTAAGCCTTCTGTAACATTTACAGTGACTCCGAACACGAAATTCCATTGCCGATGCAAAATTTAAGAACTCTATGTTCGATGTTTTTGTCCATTATGAAATTCGCAATACACACTAGATATGATATAACTAAAAACAGCACTGTATTTAATATAAATAACAGACGCAACTCAAACTCCGCGCCAAAAATCCATTTTGGCTGTGCCAATCTAACAAAAAAAAACAATTTTGAATTTGGTACCATAAACAAATCATCCTTCCCCAATACTTTCTTAACTGAATGTTATATTGTAAAAAATAACATGGGAGACAGTACCAATTTGCTTGAATTTAGTGAGTGAATTCATATCTTTTTTGTATTACTAATAATGGCAGACGAGCTACGGCCCACCTGATGGTAAGTGGGTAACTATCGATCATGGACTCAACTATACCGAGAGTATTGTCAAGCCGCTGCGCACCATTTCATTTCTCAGATATGAAATGAAAGAATAAACGGCTATCTTGTACTACAGTCACAACACACAAACGTACTTCATGACCGGTCCCACAGAAGACGGTGGTGCCAGTCCGTTCGGGACCGATAGCAAGTGAGTACTCTCATTTGGTACACAGTCCGTTCACGTTAATTCTGATGCCTTCAAAACTGATTGTAATGATATTTTGTAAATGTGCACGGTTGGTTCCAGCTTGTTATTTGCTTGTTTAGATATTTTTTAAAGCTGCATCCATTAGGTAGGTTCGATATTTTAGTGCTATTTTAAGGATTAATAATTTATTTCCAAGTTATGAGTATCTATCTATTCACATTTTAATAAAAAGATTACCTATCTCGAAAAATTCTCTATGGACAATGCCGGGTAGTCACGCTGGATCCATAGCTTACCTTATGCTAGGCACATAGATATTAAGAGCATGTAAGGTTATTTCTTCTCTTTAAAGAATGTCTATATCTGTTGTTTCTAATATTTTCTCGAGAATATATTCTCCCTCATTGAAAGGCGCTTGGGTAATACGTGCACCGCCCTTTATTTTTTTTTTTAGGCGGAAAAATGTTCCTAAATCCACACCCCGTCGTTCGGGGCAACGAACAGGGTAGTGAGGGGCCTGCACCCACTAAAGAAACCCGCCATGTGCCGTCTCTCCACCTTTATTGGCGGGCCACTGGAACTATGTTACATTCCTTTTGTGGTCCGCTGGCGGCTTACCCTTTCGGGTACCCTCTACTGAGCGACGCATCCGTGCACAGAGCGTTGCACCTCCTCGGGAGGCCTTGCGGGTGGCTGAAGTTCCCTGGTCCATCCACCCGCAGCGTCAGCTAGGGCGGCATGAGCCGCAAGTATCTGCGCCTGCGCCGCCCCGATCGCTGGCGACGGTTCGGGTCAGCGGAAGAATTCTCCTCCCTGGCTCTCTCCGCTGCTTCCTTCCGCGAGATAACCTCCTCGCAGAAGGCAGCGACCGCGACCCAGTTCCTGTCGCTGCCAAGCATCACTCTAATGACGCTCGGCAGCGAGAGGTCCTCCCCCCCTATTTTCGCGACGAGTTCACGGCGCTGCTCGGCCCAAGCCGGGCACGACTCGAGCGCGTGCCGCTCCGTGTCCTCGTCACTGCTGCAGTGGTGGCAGCCCGGAGTTGCTTCCCTCCTTGCGACTATGTGCAGGTATCTGCCGAAGCAACCGTCCCCGGGGCGCCTCCAACCGTGCCCTCTACCTGGCCATGGCAGCTCAGCGGGCGTTGCCCTGCCACCTCCCTGGGTAGGGGGCGATCGCCCCCCTCCCGCTCTTGCGACACCCGCCGATACACCTCGGCGAGCACCTCCGCCTCCAAGTCCCACGGGGGGATTCCGGCCAACGCGCAGACCGCCTCCGTCGACACCGTGCGGTATCCACGTATAACCCTGGACGCAACGACTCTCTGTGGTCTCCACAGAAGAGCCCTGTTCAGTGCGTCCAGGAACCCCGCCCACACGGGTGCACCGTACAGCGCCATCGACCGGACCACCTCCGCGTAAAGCCGTCGGCAAGCATTGTTGGGTCCGCCCATATTTGGCATGAGCCGTGCAAAGGCGGACGTTGTGGCAACTAGCCTCGGGGACAGTTGGCGGAAGTGCTTGTGATAGCGCCACCACCCGTCCAGCACCAGGCCCAGATACCTTATTTGGGCCTGCACCCCAATCTGGATCCCGTCCACTGTGATCGATGTGCCAGCAGGTGGCCGACGTCGGGGCCCATGGAAAAGTAGGGCCGATGTCAAGTGACACCGCCAACAGCATTTCCCCGCCAGTGACGACCGCCGCGGCCGCAGCTCTCAGACGCATGATCGCGCCAACTGTCGAACGACCAGCTCGAAAACCGCACTGGGCGTCCGACAAGTCGGACCCGACGTCGCGCAGGTGCTGGACAATGCGGGCAGCGAGGATTCTCTCCAGCATCTTACCCGCCTCATCCAGCAGCACGATGGGCCCGAAATACGTGCACCGGCTTACTTCTCCTAGAGTGACAGACTGCCTTAGGCCCATCACCCTCAGGCCAGCGCTTTTGGGGGCCGGTAAGCGCCTTCTAGCGCCCAGTGCGTCTTCCGCGGGACGGGAGATTGCTGGTCATATCCTATTTGCACACATCCGCCTCCTCGTAAAAGCAGAAGGCGGCGTCCCAACCTCTCGCTGTGGACCATGGCGTGCACCATGGCCGAGAGTGAGAGGTCGACCACGTCAACGACCGCGATTAGTTCACGGCGCTGCTTTGTCCATGCCGGACAATTTTACCTGCGTGAGCAGCGCAAAATATCTCAAGATACCTGAACTCTAAGGCCTCTTTAATATCCCAACACGAAAACAAAATAATTTTCTATATACATATACTGACTTTTAATCAGTAGGATACTCTGTTCTTCCAGGCGCACACATACCTAATATTGCCGATTGTTTAGTCGCTAGTACAGGAGCAGCCGTCCAATGAGGCTGTTAATATTAGGTGAAAGCAATTTTGATACCTTACAGCCCTTAAATCTTAATTATATAATATATAAATTTTAGAAAAAAAGCTAAATCTTTGAAAGAAAAAGCGAAAAAGGACTACGAGAAATGGCAAAAACAGTACCAAAAACGACAGAGTAAAGCTGAACTGATGGCTGAGAAGGAAATGAAGAAGTTAGCCAAGGAGTGGGACCAAGGGTATGCCGAGGAAGTGTCCACAATGCCTCACAGACCAAGCAATGTTTTGTGGGCATTAAAACAAAAGATGACCAGGTCAACCAGCCATGGTGAGTTTTGTTACTGTTTTATAATCAAATGTAAATATACTTTGTAGTGAAGACTCCTTTTATTGACCTTCGTATAGTAATGAAATCTAATATAGGTACATAAAATCACGCCTGTTTCCCAGAAGGTTAGGCAGAGATAATGGATTGCTACTTGATACTATATAGCTTCCTGTTGCCCACTATTCGCCCTCATGGTAATAAAACATAACAGGTGACAAAGATCCGCCATTCGGATGATAGATACAAAAAACCTCCATTGCAAGACCAAAATGTACACAAAATTTCATTTTCTCTAGTGGATGTCGTATGAGCCATCATTGGTATATTTTCAGGTAATCTCCTAGCAGACGACCAACCTCGTCCTACCTACAGCGCATTAGTAGGCACAGTGAACTCCGGCGCCAGGGGAAGAGGCGCCGTCTACAAGAAGGCACTTGCCAGCAAGCTACGAAACAATACCCTTGGGCGAAACACCCTCAATAATAACGATGATTTTAAGGTAAGTACATAAACTGTTTACGTTCTAGATCTATTGTGAATTATATTTTCAATGCTCATTCTCAATTAAAGCACTACGACACAAGCATAAATAGTGAATATCATAATTTTATTTTGAGTAAGTACTCGATTGATTGGCCGTGTGGGGCCGGCTTTAGAATTGTCCCACCCCTCTCCACCCATGGGAGTCGTAAGAGCCGACTGAGGGAATACCGGGGGAAGTGGGCAGCAGCACTCCCTCGAGTATTAACAACATCTACTGCGATCGCCAACCCGCCTGCCAAGCGTGGCGATTACGGCAGTATACCCCCAATTTGGGGAGGCCTATGTCCAGCAGTGGACGTCGAAAGGCTGATGGATGAATGGATGGAAGTACTCGATATTTAGATATTTTTATATATATTTTTAGCATTTGACATGCTTAGCACTATACATTAAACACAAAGTGAAAAATATGAAATCGAAAATAACAGTCACGAGCAGGATCCTGCTGTGTTTAAAGTACTCTATAATAGGCTCCCATTCCAACCAGCCACAGGTATACCTGGTAAAGCAAGTCTGACCTAGTTTGTACTCAACCCCAGGCCAGACATGTTTTTGTGCACAGATTTTACATATTTCTAGGGCCCTTTTCTATACTATTATAAAGCTGCAACAGAGCTGTCTGTACATTTAAGATATTTGACAAAAAATTACTGTATTAGGCTATATAGGCGCGTCTGGACAAAACTTTTTTTAGATTTTATCTCTGTTTGTCTGTTTATCTGTTTGTCTGTTTGTTCGCGCATAACGCAAAATTACTGAACTGATTTTGATGCAACTTTTTTATTTTGGGCTCCGTGGCGTCGTCGGTCGTGGGTTCGATTCCCACTCAGGACAATTATTTGTGTGAAGAACACAGATATTTGTACTGCGTCTGGGTGTTTTTTATCTATTATATGTATGTATTTACAAAAAAAAATAGTATAGGTATTATATCCGCAATCTGGTACCCATAGCACAAGTGTTAAGCTTAATTTGGGACCAGAAGACGTTGTGTGAAAAATGTCCGTGAATATTTATACATAACAAACATAGCATCACGCCTGTATTCCCCGAAGGGGTAGGCAGAGGTGTATTACACACCCACGACTCGCCAGCTATGTTTAAGTCCCACGTAATAGGGGGCGAGCCTATTGACGTCTACCGGGCACATTTCCAAACTCCGGGCTGCTACTGAGAATTTTTCTTTTTTTTATCGATCCCCGACTTGGAGATCGAACCCGAGACCTCATGATCACCAGTCGCTTACACTACAGGCAGTTAAATTTAAAGTTTGAATATTTATTTATTATTTATATTTGATAATTATATTTGGTTACACTTAAAAACTGGTAAGTATACATTTTATCCCGTTACTTTAACGGGAACCCGAAATATAACCTAAAAAGTAGCTTTTGGCTACGGCGAAACTGCAGGAAAAGGCTGGTTGTATAATAAACTTAATAGGTTATTGAATACATAGCGCAAATGATACAAAAAATAATTCTATAGTAAGAGAATATTTAGAGAAGCTCAGTTACGCAGACACAGAGTATTGCTAGAAATTATGAAATAATACTGTCCTATATTCCTTATTAATTGATTGTAAGCATGTTTTAATAAAATATAGTTTTATTCGGTTATATTAAATTATTTAATTAATTTTGAAATAAAACTACGTTTACGGAATCTATCGCGTTTACTTGATCAAGTAAACGCGATAGATTCCGTAAACGTAGTTTAATATCAAGTAAACGCGATAGATTCCGTAAACGTAGTTTTATTTCAAAATGTGTAACATTCGCGTAAATATCAGAAAGTATTATTTAATTAAGTACTTAAATAGTTCACGATTTGAAATGTTCGGCAAAGCGATAGCCTGAAACACAGGTCTAACCTAGTTCAGGTAAGCTACCATAATTTATATTAATCCCTTTGTTTTTTATTTTATTTTTTTCTTTATCACTAACCTAATTGCTAACTATACTTTATAAAGATTTATATAATTGATGTGCGAGATATTATAGTTTGCATATTTATAAAAAACTAGTCTTTGCCCGCGGCTCCAAAAGCTAGTTTTCAGGCCATATCTCAGGTTCCCTATATAGTAGCGGGATAAAATGTATGCCAGTTTTTAAATCTTATCAAGATCTATCAAATAAAAAAGTTGCATTAAAATACGTTCAATAGTTTTTGCGTGATGCGCGCGAACAAACAAACAGATAAACAGACAAAAAAAACTAAAAAATATTGTTTTGTGTTCAGACACGCCTATATAGCCTGATACAGTATTTTTTTTCTCATATATCTTAAATGTACAGACACAGCTCACTACAGTTACAGTCATACTACAGTTACAGCTTTATAACAGTATAGATATTTGTCAAAAATTGACAAAACTGAATAAACTGATACCACACTGACTGGTCGTAATGGTGATTATATTTGAAAGTTTATTAATTGTTTCTCCAATGAACTCTTCCAATGGAATTAGTTGATGGCGCTATATATTTTAGTGCATACTATATATATATACAGCTAAAACAATAGTAAACTTGTCTCTATACGGTGGCCTCAGGTTGGAGAAGTTGAGACGACGGGTCGACGCTCGGTAACCTCACTGAGCGGGGTGCGTCGCGATAGTGAAGTAATATATGTTGGTACATTCGGTGCCGGCCCACAACAGAGACAAGCCGTCGCTGATGTATTCACCGAACACGACCAACCTCCGCAAAAAGCCACACTTACAAGGTACAGTACAATAAGACTGAGAATTTATTAATCTGCTAAACGATCGCGAATCGAATGCCAGCTTCTTCCACTAGATGTGTATATTTGTTTATAAATCATCACTGCTGGTGAAAGCATATATACATGAGGAATGTAACATATCATCTCCCCTGAATTCCTCGAAGAGGTAGGCAGAGGTGTATTACACACCCAGTATTCGTCAGCTATGTTTGCATCCCACGTAATAGGGGGCGAGCCTATTGCCGGGCACATTTCCCAATTCCGGGCTGCTAGATACTGAGAATTTTTCTTTTTACGAAAAAGCTCAATAGCAATGTCCAACCCGGGTATCGCACCCGAGACCTCATGATCAGCAGTCGTTCACACTACCGCTGCACCACCGAGGCAGTCAATGGAATATACATGTCAGAGATTGTCTCAACGTGTTGCATAGTCTGCCAAGCCCCACTGGGCCAGCGTGGCTGGAATCCCACTCACTCTGAGATCCGAGAACAGTTGGGGTTGAGAAAAATAGATGAACTAACGAATTAGTAAATTAATGAGTTCCTACATACCTCTCATTTTATATTTTTTACAAGTTTTGAAAAGTGGTTGGGACAGAATATATAGCAAATGTTGTTTTTGTCAAAATCCCTGATATCGGGTATTTATCCTTGTTTTCGACAAAAACACAGATCACTTTACACACAATGCTTATAAAAATTATTGTCTAAAAAGTAATAGAAATTAATAATTTATTAATTGAGAAAACACTGGATTGCAGTGTTTTTACGGTAATGCGTAGAGAACGGCAGACGCCTATCGTTTTATTTACACAGTAACTCCTTATAAAGAGAAACATTAATCGGAACTTTTTACAACCACTTTGTGTTTAACCTTATATAGATCAGCAAGCCAGCCCGATTTCACAGCGGCCGCGAACGAAGACAGTGGCATCGGGCAAGAAGTCATGTTGCAAGAACCTGCTAGTATATTCGAGAGGCCTGGCTTTGGCAGCGTTGCGTTCAGGTGAACATTGTCCATAATTTATTACACGCAACCATTTTTATTCAGGTCTAGGTGTACTTTGAACATATTTATTTATTCCGTAAACTCCCATAGCAGTAGAGCCCTTTGTGTTCCTTATTAATCCATTTACCTATCGTTTCAGGCGTTCAATAACTGCGACCCTAAGCGCTCTAGGCGGGGCCGCTCCCGGAGAAGATCTATCAATAGGTTCGGCCGGATCCCTCGCTGCCCGGCACGCTTACCAACCTGCCGAGTGGACGTCTGCACAGTCGGGTATGGGATGGAATAGTGATATAAACGATTTAAAGCTACATTGACAGTTACTAGAATAGATTTTTGTGAAAGTGGAAAATGTTTTTTTTTTCTAAAACATTATAAGACAAAATGTGAGGTCAAAATGGAAGTTGCAAGTAGGTTTCTACACTAGCTTATTGGTCCAAAGCATTCCTCTGGATTGAAAAAGGCGCAAGTTCGAATTTATTGATACTTTTTTTAATAATTCTTGATAAGGTCATTGCCTCAATCTTGTCTCAGGTGACAAGGCGCAATAAATAACTTCAACTTCGCGAAAAAAAAAAAACACGATGAAACTTCCATACACCGCCCCCGTCCCCACCTTTACAAAGCTTATTAAAATATTTTCTTTAATCACGCAGAGAGCTCAACAATAACTTCTGACGAAGAAAATGAAGCTGAAGAATCAGGTTACGCGTCTTTAGAGCGCTTCCTCACTGCCTGGGGTCTGTCTCAATACGTGCAGAAATTCAAAGACGAACAAATAGACCTGGATGCTTTGATGCTGCTAACAGAAGGAGATATGAAGAGTCTTGGGCTGCCTTTGGGTCCTTATAGGAAGTTGGTGACGGCTGTGCAGGAAAGGAAACAGGCGTTGACTCATCCCGGACCCATAATAGATACGGCTATATGAATTAAGTACTAATTTTTTGTGACGATAAGTCATTACGCGATTTTGAGCGGGAAAACGATAACCGAAAACTGTCATGGTTTTAAGTTCTTTTTTATCTGGTACAGGCTAGTGCATGACAAAATTCCTATATTTAAGTATGTACTGTATGTGTATTACTAATGTAGATAAATCCATTCTACAAAAAAGATACCACTAAAAGTAGGCAAAGACGCTGGAAAATTACTCTATGAAATGTGTTACCTACAACAACTGAATTTAGACAAATGGACAATCTTTCCTTGAATTATCGGTTAACTACAGAGATGTGAAACATTTTTACTAATTAAATTCATAATAACATTAAATTTCATAATATAATACTACTACTAGAGCTACTAATGCTAGAGCCTTGCTTGTCCTAGCATGAATGGGCTGACTCGGTTGGGGAATCCTTATGTTATCCATGTTTTCTCTCCACCTTATATTTCCTTGAAGTAGCGCGTCATGCGTTTGGTGTTTGTGTAGCGTCTATAGGCAACGGTAACCGTTTACCATCAAGTGGACTGTTGTTTGCCACCCGTGTAGTGTTAAAAAGAATGTTTTAGTATTTATCAAACAATTTTTTTAAATAAATTGTATGTGGTAATTTACTATTAGATACATGTTACCTCATGTGCGGGTCGCTTGAGATGAATAATACACATGCCTTCAAAGAGGTCGAAATTATAGGTATTTAACTACTTAACATAAGGTTTGTGGTTTTTTGTGTGAATAAAATTATGTGCAGTCGCGTAGAGTATTACAATGCTGTATGGTTTTATTTTGAGGAAATACTGCTTACTTTTAGTTTTCTTCGCAACACTGTGTTCTAAAATGATGGCGCAGTGGTTTAAATACGGGCCTTCCATCTGAGTGTTATGTTGTGGATTCGATTCCCACACAGGACAACTCTTTGTATGATCCACAAATGATTGTTCTGAGTCTGAGTGTACTTTGTGTCCATGAAATTATATGTTTGTAAAGTCCCCCGCGATACAAGGATTATTCTTTAGTGCAATAATATAAACATAACACCCTATCTTTATTTAAAAAAAAACAGAACACGCAACAACTTTTTATCTAAACAACATAAAAAAAGTTTAGATAAAAAGCCAAGTACCCTCGTCTATCTTATGTAATTCATTCATTTTTTGCATATTTTCCTTTCCATTACCGAACATTTCTTTCTTTTAGTATCATTACTTAGTCTTATTGTTTAAGTAAGTATTAAAATTAATAAATTATGCCTCATAAATTGTGATATGTTCGAAGATCATTCCATCCATTGTAGGTCCTCGATGCTATATATTTTTGTACAGATTTTTAAATATACGTTTTTAATGATGAATGTATTTTATTGCACATACAAGATATGTTCAAAATCACTAGTTTTTGCGCGTATTAAGATACTTTAATGCAAGAGGTTCTTTCTCTTAGTAAGGAGGACCTGAACGTCGTTTGATAGATATTTTTCTTCGTCTGTTGAATCGTGCTTTCTGGAGATAAAACTGAAAAAATAAAACGTACTTATTCTAAATATAAATTTTCATCCCAATCGCTATGAAATCATCTTATTTTTTAAACATTTTGTTATGAGTTTTTAGCACTTGACATACTCGCTACTTTAAATTACAAATTATTATTTGTGAATGAGGAAAAAGAGAACTTTAGTGCGTGCGGGAATCGAACCTGCGTGCCTTCCAATCCGGGGAGTACTCTAATCCACTGAGCTACCGCACCAGCCTTTGGCCATACCCAATTTCCTCATCACATTTGTCTTAACGACCAACGCCTTATTCTTTATCTTATCTTATTTTTTGTATAAATCGCATTTTTTTAGGACTTATACCTATATCTAGGCCGTGTGGGGCCGGCTTTAGAATTGTCCCACCCCTCTCTACTCACGGGAGTCGTAAGAGCCAACTGAGGGAATACCGAGGGAGTGGGCAGCAGCACTACCTCGAGTATTAACAACATCCACTGCGATCGCCAACCCGTCTGCCAAGCGTGGCGATTACGGCATTATACCCCATGACGGGACCGCTCGTTGTGGCGTTCTCTTGGAGAGGCCTATGTCCCGCAGCGGACGTTGAAAGGCCGATGGATGGATGGATACCTATATCTATAGATTAAAATAAGAAGCAATATGTTATTTAAATCTATATATAAAACATTGTTTGTCCAGACTGACGATCAACGCTCAGCTAAAACTACTAAGATTACAGAGCTGAAGTTTGGAGTGAAGGTTTATTTTATAAAGTAAGCATCCCCTAATAAAGGATTTTTGTAAATTTAAGGGGGAAATGTCAGAAGTAACTCTGTATACCACCGAAGGAATGTAACATAGTTCCAGAGGCGCGCCAATAAAGGCGGAGAGACGGCACACAGCGGGTTCATTTAGTGGGTGAAAGCCCCACACTACCCTGTTCACTGCCCCGAAGGACGAGGTGTGCGGTTAGGAAATTTTTTTCCCACCTTAACAAAAAAAATGAGTAACTGCATGAGCCTTTTTTTTTAGATATATGCATTGCCACCACCCTTTCACAAAATATATGCATGCCTATGCAGTACCAGCCTTTCACAGAAGAAAAAACAACATGTACTCCTATTGTTTTCGTATAATGAGTGAGAGCGCCAGAGGCCCAAAACCTCCTTCACATCCTCTGCTTATTATTCCTCCTCTACTTCCTATAAATTTTCTTGGAGTTGGCGACACGTAAGTGATGAAATTATAATTACAATTTTTGGAATGTCATAATTCTTTTATACTAATGCCTAATAATGTGATTGCTACTTTTTATTTATTTTTATTTACAATACTCGCGTCTTTATTAGGGGCTCGAGTATCTCCTCTGAGCCCTTGGCTGCATCCTGAAATGCCCCACATATAAATCCACCCCTGAGTGATGCGGATGCCACTAATATTGCTAGCGGCTATGGGTTATGGTAACTGCTTAACATCAAGTGGGCTGTGTGCTTATTGGCTGCTTTTTAGTAATCTCATTACTTATGAATAAAAGTGCCTAAAATACATTAGGTACCTATATATATATTCTGTTTTCAATAATCTAAGAAAACTTCTCTTGTGGTAGAGGCTGGCTATTCCCAGCATGAACGGGCCGGCTTGATCAGGGAAGTACCACCCTCTCACAAAAGATCAACGTGTAACAACGGCACTTACTCCTGGCGTTATGTTTCGTATGGTATGTGATTTGGCAATTTTAAAAAGTAGTCCATGAGTTTCTTGCCGGGTTCTTCTCATGAAAGGCTTTATTACGGAATCCGGCCGCTTGTGGCGATTGATGCAATCGCCACTTTGTTATTGCGGATACACTCGCCACAGGCGCTCGTGTTAATTATTAGTGTATTATTGACGATTTTAAGTGCTAATATAATAGGCCTATGAAATAAAGATATTTTTGAATTTGGATTTTGAATTTAAATTGAATTTGAGTGAGAAAAAAATCAATTGTTACGCTGATGATAACATTTTCAATAATGTAACACAATAATAAAAACTATGACCATAATTTTATCATTTATTAAGGAAGTTTTAAATACAATTAAAAATAATCTATCAATTATTATATTGAATTAACCTACGCTGATTAATTTACATGTAGTTCATTTCTAACTAATCTGTAAAATACCTTGACGATATTGACTAAAACATTGTATACAAACATTAATATATCAGTAAATATACAAATTACCGAAACAGTAAACCATTCATCACATATAAAAACACGAACGGACGGTTTTCAAGATTTGACATTCTTAACATTATTTATATAATAAGCATAAAGATCTCCACACAATAAGAAATTAAGATATATCAAATTAGAAAATATATCATATTTCTTCGAGCCACAGATTTGTCTACTTGCATTATAAAAATAGATTGTGTACATACAGTTACCTAACTACAATACCTACATTAAATTAGATTAAGATATGTTTAAACAGTATAAAATGAGCAATATTTATTACAGAGAAGGTACATTACTTCCAGATATATGTATATGAATAGATATGATATATGGAATTTTATATAAACTAAATATTGTGTAAGTATCCAAAAATCATTAAATTTTTAGACGTAACTTAATTGCTAAAAGAATTTGTTTCATCTGTGTACGTTATGGCGGAGTTTTTACTAACTTACTCCTAATTACAGCTTCTCCTGACATTATAAAATAAAGTAAAATTATTGAAATTCGTTGCAGATTTGTTCGATTTCGCATGTAAGCGTTTAGATTCAGTGGTGTCAGAGTTTCGTATAGCCGTGCGCAGAGCTGGGGCGCGAGTTTGAGTCATAAACCAAACTATAAACTCACGTCACAGCATTATTAAAAAAAAGTGCCAATAGTCTATAGAATTATTCTCTCAACCAGACTCGGGCCACCCATATATAAAAATAGCGTATGAATACTTTAGAAAACAGACAACTTTCACAATTAAACTCATGGGTTGTGGCGTCAAACATGGTTCGGCAATAATCGAAACTCGTAACCATTGCATTGCATATTTATGTCTACACCCGCGCGATTTAATACATGAACGCTAAATATAAATTATTCTTAGACGATAGCTTCCTGTTCTTGTAGTGCCTGTAATTGAATCGATGCCCATCATCATGATAGTACGTATATTCTGGGAACGGAATATACGCGCCCGTTATAGGATCCAACGGGACCATGATTGGTAAATCAGTCATTGACTCTGGTCTGTCGAACGACGAACTGCATTCAGATTCTTTTGGTTCAACGTATTGCGGACTACTGCTCTCTATTTGGTTTTCTACATCTTGACTCTGATTGCACACTGGGACACTGCGACTGGTGTCCGCTGAGATGTTTGACCGTGATCTTAAGATCGGTCGGGTCGATGAAAAGTCTGTGGAATGCTGCAGACTTTGTGACCGCGGTCTAACCGTGTGGGGAGTTTCGTCAATGCGTGAGAGCGTGTGTTGTCTAACAGGCCGGTACACTTTCTTATCGCCTAGTTTAGGCCGCTTGTTCTTGCGGTGGGAGTTATAGGTCTCTAGGGAGGACGGTACGGAGAGGGGAGGATTGGGTGGGGCAGGACTTGGGTTTCGCGCGGGTGCCTGCGGGGCGGCCGCATTGGCGAAGTGTGCCGCCACAAAGTCCCTCATCTGGTCACATGATCAGTAGTTGTAGGGTCCGTATTGGGAGCCGTGATAATAAGGCCCAGGGGGGTATGCTTGAGGGGGCGGGTATCCAGCGTATGCGTACTGCTGCTTCTGAGGGTACACTGTGGAAGTTTTCAGATATTGGTTAAACAAGTACTAAAGTTCTACCAATTATAAAATTGTAAATACATACTAACTATGAAGTCATTAAAAACTCATTCACCATTCGGGCGTTAATGCGGAAAAAATATGTTGAAGTATCTACTCGTCGGTCCCCAATCCGAGGTCACAAACTTGTGACTTACGAGATTTTTCGAAATCATGTTGTTTGTATTTGTTTAAAAAATTATTACTGCTTGGTGAAGGAAAATATCGTGAAGAAACTTGCATGCCTGAGCGATTTACTCGACAGCTTGTGAAATCTGCAAATCCGCACTAGGTTGGCGTGGTGGATTACGGCTTCTCACTCTGGGGGAGACCCGTATCCATTCATGGGATAGTAATGACGTGATAGACCATAAATAAACTTAGTAAAAGTCAAATAAAAACCATGCATACCGTAAATCTGATTGAAAAAATATTTACAACAGATGTTGTGTCTTGCCAGAATCGAAAATGTTTGACAGAGTTACTAGCTAAGAAATAAATCAATCTAATTTTGATATTATTTTGATTGAATAACACACAGGCTTATAAAACGACGAAAAGATCTCTTTGTTATGTTTCCATAGCTAATTCTCTGAACTGATTTGATGAAACTTGGTACGAAGCATGAAATTCCAAGAAGGGGCATAAACTAAGTACTTTTTAATTCTTGTGCAGATTAAATAGGGAGGTTGTGTGTAAGATCTTCAATTGTGTAATTAAACACGTAACACCAGTCCTTTAAATTTCATACCCTCTGAATCAATTACAACGATTCATATAAAATAGAACGCCAAAATAAACAGAAAACTTGCTTTGGGTGGTGTGAACATCATGGTCATATAATATTTTTTTATTATAACATGATCAGGTGATTTTAGCTTTATAAAGCATACCCGGCATGAGGTACTGCATGTTAAGCGCCTCCTCCCGTTCCCGCTCGCCGCGTAAGCAAATGGCCGCCGATGAGAACAAGATGGCCGACAGCAGCGACAGGCCCACGCCGCACCAAGCCACCATATATGACCAGTCGTACCATACGCGAGAGTTCTCACGTAATATCTGGTTTATACCGGGTGTTATGCGATATTATTGTATTTTTGTGTGAAATTCGTGTCGCAGAAAAGTATTGTAAATTGTGTGTGTAAAGTTTAGCGTAACAAATTGAAATTTAAGTTTAGCGTATGAACGTTTTTTAATTGAGATTTTGTAATTGTATGCGTTTTTAAAATTTATAAAAATAGTGTGTGTTTCAGAACAGAATTATGTACATTTGTCGATTTGTTGTTAATTATAATTTTTTGGCAACAGTATTCAATATATTTACATCACCAATGTTAATAAATAATTTTTTTGTAAGCATGTTAGTAATGCATTTGGCGTAAACCAGATATTAAGAGATAGCATTAAATTTCATTAAAATCGGTCGAGAATCCGCCAAGTTATACGCAGTAGCCAAGTTTCATAGAAACATGAAAAAAAAGAGAAAAGCTTTTTGTTAGTTATGGTAAACTTACCTTAATGTGAATAAAATCTAAGTTATTTTCTGACTTAAAAACTAGTGAAGAGTATGTATGCATTTAGTATTTAAGTAGATAGACAGTAATCAAAGTAGCTAGTTAGGAATTAACTGTGTACAAGTTTAATATTTTGTTGAAACCAAAAAAAAACATGGACTAACTAAGTGCACACATACACTGAAATTACCAAGTAAGACAAAGAAATTAATTTACAAAAGAGTTATTTCTTCTGACAACCTCAACCGCCAAGCGTTACAAAATGGCCGCTTTTCAAAATGGCGGTCTAACCTGGCATTATGTACTGCACATTATTCTGCTGTTCCCGCCTTTTTTCTTTGCTCAAGCAAATTGCGGCTGAGAAGAATAAAATGGAGCTGGCGAAGGAAACGCCGACGGCCAGCCACGCGAGAATGTACGACCAATCGTACCATATTGACGAGTTGTCTTTTAGTACCTGATTTTAGGACAAACATCAGTAATTTGTTGTTATATTTGGATTAGTTAACGTGGCAAACGTTGACCTGCTATGTGAGAAAATAATAAATTTACTTTTAACAGTTATCGGTTTGTACTCCTCAAAATGATATAATCTATAGATGTAATAATATGTTGTATTCAAAATAAGTAGGTTTTATTTATTTCTACCTGCATTTAATGTCAGATCTCCTATTCAAGTAAGGTGCATATAATGTAACTATGCCAAAATAAAAAAACAATTTGATCTGCCACGTCGAACATGCTAGAACGCTCATAAAATAATGTAGTACCAAGTTGCAGGTACCTAATTATTGTATCTGTACTATAGCTAGTTATTATATAATATTTTTAGAATTAACAAATAGATGTTAAATCTTGTGATATTAAAATTCATGCTTACATTGGGCCATTGTTGATAGAATTCTTCCCCTACGACCTTTTCTTTTTCATAAAACTCTACGCCGTGCCATAAAGCCATTGCTCCTGCTGATAATAAACCTGGAAACATTAAAAAATAACTTATTACCAAGCAGACTAACCTATATACCCCTATGTATATTTGTCATAGCGCAATAGGCGGCGAGGATAATATTATGGTCAATTAGCCAATAATGCCACGCGACCTCTTGACCAAAAATTTCACATTTATACAACTAAATCAATAAGGCAGTCATTTGTTAAATATAACGTAGAGTAAAACTTCAGTAAGACGAACTATAAGGATGATGCCAGCAATTCCACAATTCCAAAAAGGAAATATAGGATTTTTTTAGTTTCTGTCGAAGCCATGAAGTACATGTTCGGCAAATTCTCAATAAACATAGCACCACGCCTATATTCCCCGAAGGGGTAGGCAGAGGTGTATTACACACCCACGATTCGCCAGCTATGTTTAAGTCCCATGTAATAGGGGGCGAGCCTATTGACGTCTACCGGGCACATTTCCAAACTCCGGGCTGCTACTGAGAATTTATCTTATTTTATTTACGAAAAATCTCAATAACTCTTGCCGACCCGGGGATCGAACCCGAGACCTCATGATCAGCAGTCGCTTACACTGCTGCACCACAGAGGCATTTAATAACTTATTTTATTTGTCTTGGAGCTGTACTGGTAATAATTAGTTTAGTATTCAGAAGGCTCGAGTTCAAACCCCGCTCGAGGCTATTATTTTCTATTTCAAATTTTCGCAATTTGTGTTCTGTCAAATATTTATAACTTATTTAGTTGTGTTAGCAACAACAGCGTCCATGCAAAGGGATGGGAGGTAGAAAGGAAGGATAACAAGGAGAGGAGGAGGGATTTGTAAACTCGGATCTGTTTATTAAGCTTGAGTTGGATAATTGTAAAAAAAAAAAAATTACCACTAAAGAACTTACATGTGACAAGCATAAGTATCGCTGTGGCGGTGATGTTGCCAGGGCTTCGCTTCCAACAGCCGACCACGCCAGTCCAGAATGCGATAAATAGTGATAAAAACGCTACTATGAACAGGGCCACCGTCGATCGCGCCATATGTAACCTGGAATCAACGTAGTTGTGATTAGGTTATGTAAATAAAACAACCAATTATTTTTTTGTTAAGGTGGGATGAATGTACTCAACCGCAAACTCATTTGGGGCAACAAACAGGGTAGTGTGGGATCCTCACCCACTAAATAAACCCGCTGTATCCCGTCTCTCTGTATTGGCCGGCCACTGGAACTATGTTACATTACTTCAATAGTACCATTTTAACAACCCTAAGGTCTATTATAAGCATAGATACATCAGTCAGTATCTAAATCTGATGAACTCTACATAAATAAGACTGAGGATTATCTCTCAAGAAAACCTCCATGCGATTTTATTTTTAATTCGTGTAATAATTCGGAATTAAATTCATTAAGTAATGGTAATTTTCAAGGAATCTATCAAGGTATACTTATTTTTATAATTAGATATATTTTTGAGTAATACTATAAACCTACTATTAGGTACTAGCCTGTGTCCGCGGCTCCGTCGCATCCAAAATCTCTGTTACCTACAGCTTTATCTATACTATTATAAAGCTGTATCAGGGTTATGTTACAGACATTTAAGATATTTAAAAAAAGTCTGAGGCTATTTAGGAATCACTGAAAACAAAACACTTTTTTTAGAATTTTTGTTTGTTTGCCTGTTCGCATGTCACGTGAAAACTAAACTGATTTCGATGCAACTTTTTTTATTTGATAGCTCTTGATTACCTCGCACATCACATACCTCTGACTTTTAAATGATGTTTGTATTTGCTTACTACTTTTTAACTGCACAGTGAAGAAAAACATCAAACATCTTGAGGAAACCTGCATGCCTGAGAGATTTATAAGAGCACTTAGTGATGAGCAGAATCAGTCTTGGAAGACAAAGCCGATATTGCAAGACCAAGAACAAAGTCAGTACAGAGAATGTGAGACCAATACCAAAGTTAGTAGGTATTGAGAATGCGTGACCAACACCAAAGTCAGTACCGAGAATGCGAGACCAAATACTAATTATGAAACTGGACTAAGAGAGCCTTGGACTTTTTTGCTCATCACTAAATAGGTAAACGGTTAAAAAAATAATAACAATTAGCAACCATAAGAAAAATACAGTCTACATAGGACCGCTTATTGTGGCGCAACAAAAGGCGGATAGGGGACGATTAAGAAGGAAAGTCATTTTGATATCATGAAAGTGATACAATATGATCTTCATTGAGACCTTATTTCATAAGCTTAGGTATACAAGTTAGAACACTGTTATGATACAATAACATGACTATAAATATACTGTGTTACTTTTTTTACTCAATTACGTCACTAAACACTTAATGGCGCCTTTTATATACCTATACCTATGTATGTAGGTTCACTAACAGTAAGCTTATCAGATAATTAGTTACCTATTCATGGCATCGTCAGAAAATCCTTTGGTTTCGTTGTTTTCGTCAGGGATGAAGTAGTCCACATTGCTGCAGTGTGTCTCGACAGGTGACAGGTATATTTCAACTGTAACAGAATTTTAAAATAAATGAATTGTCTGTACATTGATATTGATACATAATATATGTTTAGCATTAATATAACCCAGTCCAAAATGCCACGAAAACGAGGTATATAATCTCGGTATATCCCAAGCAACCAGGACATTTGTTTTAGGTACTATACACTATTCAAGAATGCAGTTCCACCTTCCGTAAGATGGAAAGTAGTCAAAGGCGTTCAAAAAAAGGTTTGTAGCTCAAAAGTAATGAGGCTAAGTAATCTTTGTAGGTACATCCTCGTGGCACGAGGTCGTGTGTTTGATTCCCACTCAGGACAATTATTTGTGTGATGAACACAGATATTTGTACTGCGTCTGGGTGTTTTCTATCTATTATATGTATGTATTTACAAAAAACAAATAGAATATGTATTATATCCGTAATCTGGTAGCCATAGCACAAGCGTTAAGCTTAGTTTGGGACCAGAGGACGTTGTGTGAAAATGTCCGTGAATATTTTTTTATCGATGACGGTTTGAGTGATATTACGAAAAAAAGTAATAATTTATGAAATACTGGCTGGTGGAAAATTCAGGTGGTCAACTTACCTAAGCCTACAATAAAAAGAAAAAAGTAAATTTTCGGCGTAACATTGATCACAAACTTGTTATGGATAAGTGAGAGCGTGATAGGAAAAAAATGATGTCACTTTCGTATTTTTTACAGTTATACGCGTCATCGTTCCGATGCAATTGGGTAAAAGTAATGTTATTCTGTACAATATTTGTAAACTCCATTTGACAATATTGGTTTATTGATTCAATGTGGTTAAAAAAATTATAAATTAAGGCTGTGTGACTAGTTCATTATCTAGTTCTATTTGTGAAGGTATTGCGCCACATAGTATTCCAAACAAAATATATTTGTGATATGATATTGATTTGACAAAATTATACATTATCGTATCATGTGTATAGCAATTATGTACCAAATATCACACAAATGCCAAACGTTTGAGTCATCATACATAATTATCCGTTTGTAGCGAAATACAAGAATTTACATCCTTCCTTTCACAAACAATAACCCAGACCACTGTGATACGGGTAACGACATTTTTCTATTTAAACTGCACAGGGTTATTATACCGGCCTCCCGTCCGAGTGTTGTGGATTCGATTCCCACACAGGACAACTCTTTGCGTGATCCACAAATGGTTGTTCTGAGTCTAGGAGTACTTTGTGTCTGTGAAATTGTATGTTTGTAAAGTCCCCTGCGATACAAGGATTAATTCTTAGTGCAGGGTGTTGTTGTCTTTAAAAAGAAAAAGCTACTTAGTTATAATAATTTTAAGATAATGACGATTCCACCTAAAAATCTATTACATCTATTTAAATTAACACATGAGGACATCTGTACGTGACTTTTAAGTTCATAAAGATTATGTAAATATGTTGTAAGTAAATTAATTATTATATTTAACCGTGTGGTGACAGACTAAGAATACAATTTGTCACCACCCCATTCTTTCCCACGGGTGTCGTATGAGGCGACTAAGGGAAGTAAGCAATTATCATTCATTGCATGACTGGTGGTAGGGCTAGGTACCAAGTGGGAGTACTCACTTGGTAACGGGCCCGAGCGGGTTGGTACCACCATCTCCCGTGTGACCGGCCATGAAGCACATCGTTGCGTTTTGGCTGTAGCAGGAGATAGGCATTTATTCTTTCATTTCATATCTGTGAAATGAAATAGTGTGCAGCGGCTTGACAATGCTCTCGGTATAGTTGAGTCCATGAGTGACGTTTACCATTTACCATCAGATGGGCCGTGGCTCGTCTGCCACTACACGCAATAAAAAAAAAATTGTACAACCAGTGCTTTTACGGTAAAATCTACAGAATATGATGAACAGAAACGGTGTTGTCAGGCTGTTCTAATAAATAATATTTAATATATTTTTAATTATATCTGTCTACTTTATGAATGATTTTTATAACAACAAATATATAGCGAAAGATGACCTTCCTCAAATATAATGGCTATTAATGTTATCATGTATGTAAATAAGTTGCTACGGTATCTATATTTGCATTTTCAACAGTTACCAAAAGAAATGTGTAAGCGTTTCCATACAACAGGAACGACAAATGTCAGATAATTAGGACATTACCAAATGTTATAAAACATTTGGTCACTCTAAGCTAAAATATATTTCAAATTAAATTATGTGTCTTTTCATAAGAAAACGACCTTGTTGCAAAGAAAGTGTTAAAAATAACCGAGCGAAATCTACTTACGCGTAAGTTTTGTAAATTGCACTGTAACTTCTTTGTAAATGAATATAATATCACGTATTTTTTGCGTAAAAACACATTGCTTAAGATTTAAAAAAAGTAAAATAAAGCTGTACGTAATATACACAATAAAGTTAGTTATTTTATCATTTTTAATCGTTATTCATTTATTGTTGATGACGATTAAACATTCGAATCAATATTCGAATGTTTGAATTTTTAAACGCAATTTATTTGGTTTTGACGATTTCCACGATTCACTTTCCAATAGATCATAAAAAAATTATTGAGACAGGTTTTCAATTTTATAAGCATTACTGGAATTGAAACTTATTTTGTAATTAACTGAATAACATGATTATCCAGAACACAAAGTTTGTAGTTAATGGCCGAGCATGTCAAGTGATTAAAGATTTTTTTATTTTCGTACATGCGTGGCAAACAAACATACGGCCCATCTGACGGTAAGCGGTTACCGTAGCCTATGAAGCGCTAGCAACACCATCGAGGCATCACTCGCACGTCGACATCTCCATCTCAAACCAACTCCATCTAAACTAAAGAACTTGCTTCTCAACCCAACATGGGTTGCCTGCCTGTTGACAGTTAATTTATATATATGTAATACATATACATATTATGTATATGTAAGTTAACCGTCAACATATATTTTTATAACATTATATTATTATAAATTTATTGTTTTGTTGTTTATTTTAAACATTTATTAAACATGTTAGTATGTAAGCTAAAATTAATTATTAAATTGATGGGCGCGTCTCGCCATTAAACGTTAAAGTTTGGCGAGTACATTTAAGCTTGGAATTATGTATTATGTTATTGAGATAAATAAAAAAAAAAAAGGAAATGTATAGGAGGTGTAAAGGAAGCATAACAAGGACACGAAATGAGGGATAACATAGTAAGAATAGGATAGGAAGGATAGGAAAAGGGTTTGAGTCAAAGTAACAAACAAACAAAACCAACTTTCGTAAAATTATGTGAAACATATTTTTGCAGAACATTGATGGAATATTTTAAGCATAAAAGAGGTATTAAAGCTAGCGGGGTTACGGAGGTCAAGTGATAGTGGTAGCGATTTATTCAAAGTTTAAGCTAGTTGCTTCAAACTTGATCGGAACCAGCTGATGGAAAGTGAGTTCATTGCCCGTAGACACCTGCTGTATAAGAAATAACTCACTTCATGTAGGTCTTAGTTTATAAGTTCTGTCACACTTGACTGAAAGGAATATCATACCATTCACAATACTAGGTATACACTCTACTATAAAGCTGTAATAGAGCTGCGTCTGTACATTTAAGATATTTGAGAAAAAAATACCGTATTAGGCTATGCAGGCGTGTCTGAACATAAACATATTTTTTTAGATTTTTCACTGTTTTTCTGTTTGTTCATTCGCGCATAGCGAAAAATTTACTGAACGGATTTTGATGCAACTTTTTCATTTGATAGCTCTTGATTAGACTTAATAATTTGTATACATTTTATCCTGCTACTATATCGGGACCCTGAGATATTACCTAAAAACTAACTTTTGGCTATGGCGGATGCGCGGGCAATTGCTAATAAATACGATAAATGTGAGTGCTTTGTTGCTTTGTTTTTATAGTTTAACGCAGGAACAGTGTAACGGATTGACATGATTTTTACATAGAAATAGTACCCGGAATTTGATATACTATTTTAGCCTATTTTATCACAGAAAATGCATGATGGGGTGGATAAAAAGCGACTAGAATGCTAATCATTAATACAGTCAACCTCTTTGGCCCTACCCAAGATATGAACTCTACAACTCTTAAATGCATTTACAAGCTTGTGCCGATAGACCAACGGGCAATGTAATTTCAATTAAAGATATTCTGTTATTTGAAAGGTATTGAGACATACGACTAGTATTTAGAAGGACACAGTTATCTATACTTACTACTATATAAATCTATAAGCTCTGTCTGCAATTTCATTTTTTTTATTCTCAAATTTTGTAATAGGTAGTCATTTTAAGACATTAATTCCGATTCTACCATTTCCTAAATAAATAAAACAAGTATAAATATTCACGGACATTTTCACACAACATACTTTAGCCCCAAACTAAGCTTAACGCTTGTGCTATGGGTACCAGATTATGGATATAATACGTATACATATATATATATATATTTGTTAATACATACATATAATAGATAGAACAGAGACACGCTGTACTAATAACTGTGTTCAGCACATAAATACTTAATTGTCCGGAGTGGGAATCGAACCCACGACCTTGTGCACGGCAGTCGGTTACACTACCGACTACGCCACGAGGCCCGTTCTAAACGTTTGCCTGTCTGTCTTTATGTCCTTTACACAAGAATGGGTGGCCCGATTTAATGAAAATCAGTATATAGAAACTTAGAGTCCCCAGACTTTACTTCTTCAGCTGAGTAACATGTTTTTTGAGATTGAGTAGTGTTGTATGAATGTAAGTATCGTCATGATGGTTAAATTACCTAAGCATCTGGGACGGTTTACCAGGAGATGAACGTTCAAATTCTGCTCGTGACTGTTATTTTTAATTTCACATTTTCGCTGTCTGTGTTTATTAATAAGATACATTTTTTCTGTCAAATATTTATCAAATGAAAGTAAAAACTTTTGAAACGGGCTGTGAATTCGTACAGCATACGTAAATTCCGAATCCCTTCTAGTCGTAAAAGTTAAGTAGCAAGGTAAACGGTTAACCCGCACGCTACGCTATCGTGCACTCACATTTATATAAACAAAAGTAATAAAAATAATATCTAACCTAATTACGCAACAAAAAAAAATATTAACAACTTATATGAGATGCTAAAAATTTAAGTTACGTCAAAACACACACCCGCATATTTTTTACTGACAGAGTTACCTCACATACATCGCGCTAAAATCTTCTAAAGACACTGTTGTTAGAGTATAAAATTGTTTAAGATGACTGAAGCAGGAAGTCATTCATCTCGTCATTGATGAACTCTGAACAATCGCTCACATTTCCCAAGCTGTCTCACGCGCTTAGTGAGGAACATTAAAATAAAAGCTGGTTGCAATCAAAATTATGTAAAGTAAATATTTTTACGGATTTTCAGATCAGACTGATTTTTGGTAGAGGCTTGCTTATCCCAGTATAAATGGGCTGACTCGATCGAGGTGGTACCACGCTCCAACACTTTTGTTGCCACCGAAAACAACACTAGTTTCTCTTACCGTTGTGTTTCGTATGGTGCGTGTGAGCGCCGGACGACAAAACACCCTCCTTATCCTCTACTTATTATCCTTCCTATCCTCTCCTTATTATTAATTGGATAGGGATCCAACTCCTATCCCTTTCCTTGGAGAAGGCGATGCGTGATGCCTTTTTATTTGAAAGACCTTGATTAGACTTAAAAACTGGTATACATTTTATCCCGCTACTATATCGGGAACCTAAAATATAACGGAAAAACTAGCTTTTGGCTGCACAAAGGCTAGTATACTTATAAATCATAATATCTTATAAAGCTGTAACAGAGCTATGCCTGTACATTTAAGATATTTGAGAAAAAAATTACCTACTGTATTAGGCTATATAGGCGTGTCTAATCTAAAAACCAAATGATTTTTTTTAGATTTTTGTCTGTTTGTTTGTTCGCGCATCACGAAAAAACTACTGAACGGATTTTGATGCAACTTTTTTTATTTGGTAGCTCTTGATTAGACTTAACAAATGGTACATTTTAACCTGCTACTATATCGGGAACCTGAGATATAACCTAAAAACTAGCATTTGGCTGCGGTGAAGCCGCAGGCAGAGGCTAGTAAATAAATAAAATTATTTTACGTTGTATACTAACACGTAAGGAAATCGCAACTATTTACTAAAAACATAGTTAAAGTTAAACATCATACACCGAAGTCCTCCAAATGCTCTGTACATTGAGGTCATGACTTAGCTGCGTTAGAACGAGTACATAAGCGTAAGATTTTTTATCAATCAAAAATTGTTTTAGAACAACCCTTAAGTGTTCCGCGAAAGGACACCGGGAGCAACTCTCCCGGTCTCCTTTCAAAATGCGATAGGAGTTACGTAGTGTAAATTTAAGACATGCTCTCGCACATAAAATAATGTTGTACTTGTAAATATATGATATGATCTATATATATCGAGCTGGCCACTTAACAGTTGAATTTCGTGAAATTATTAATCGACAAATTTAGTTTGCAATAAATTCATTGTTTCGGTGGCTGTAACCGTGGTCGTGGTGAACATTTATCCGATATTATTTGTCATTCATAATTGCCAAACCATACTTATTGTAATAAAATAAAAATTTTACTCATTATCATCTAAATTTATTGTTTTATTTTGATTTAAAAAACAAAGTTCGTGTTGAAAAACCCTATATATTATAGGGTTACAATTATAATTATTCGTTTGCTAGTGATAGTCTTGCTTATTCCAACATGAATATGCAGGTTCGATCGGAAAAGTAACACTCTCTCATTGAAGGTCAGCGTTAAACAACGGCAAGTACTCCTGCTGTTATATTTCCTCTCCTTATCCCTCATTCTCACCCCTCCTACCTTTTGCCTTAGAGTTGGCGACATGACCACTAAAGTAATGTATCATGGTTCCAGTGGCCCACCAATATCGGCGGAGAGACGGCACACGGCGGGTTTATTTAGTCATGGTTGAGGGCCTCACACTACCCTTCTTTTTTGTTTAGGCGGGAAAAAATGTACCTAACCGCACACCCCGTCGTTCGGGGCAACGTAGTAACGGGGTAGTACGTAAAAGGGTAGTGTGGGGCCTTCACCCACTAAAGAAACCCGCCGTGTGCCGTCCTCCGGCTTTATTGGCGGGCCACTGGAACTATGTTACATTCCTTCGGTGGTCAAAAAGAGAACTTTTCTGCAAACGGGATTCGTACCTGCGTCCCTTCCAATCCGGGTAGTGCTCTAAATCACTAAGCCATCGAAGTGAGCAGGCCCCACACTACCCTGGGGGGTTAGGCAGAATCTCATATCTCACATGTCAATCGTATCGTGATCACTGTTTGGTGTAGAGGTCACTGTCATTGGTTGAGAGATCACCGTGATTGGCCATATTGCGACATCACGCGTCGGTTACTCAAACAATCACAGTGATCACGATACGATCGACATGTGAAATAATTATGAGATTCTGGCTAACCCCATGTTTATTTTTTTTTACCGCCTTCATAAAAAAAACAAAGGTTTGGCGACACGTGTATGTGTGTGTGTATTGCAAACGTCTATAGGCTACGGTAACCACTTACCATCAGGTTGGCCGTATGCTTGTTTGCCACGCGCGTAGCATAAAAATAAAACAATGTAGTTGTTTTTTATCCAGATAATATGCTTCATGACAATTTTGTTTAGTTGCGAGACTTGCGAGCTCGTCAAGGTAAATTGTTTAACTTTGACCAGCCATTATGACCGATGACTGACATCACAAGATTGACAATAATAAGCAAAGTAGTTATTGTGTGTGTTTATTAGTATTGTTTATTATTCAATAGGCATCAATATTAATATACTGGTACATTGTTCCGCCTACATGTCCATACCAATATTATAAGCTGAGGAGCCAAATGAAATATATGGTGCAAGGTACATAATCTAAAATTCCAGATAAATAATTGTCATATTATGAAGACGGATATAAAAAATCTATTATTTTCATCCTACCATCACTGAGATTAATTTTGAATTAAAAACAGTCTTATATCTATCAATCGAGGCCGTCGTAATATTATCTTCTCTATGCCCATGTCCCACCATAATATAAAAAAAAAACAATTGCCATGTGCGCAAAAACCCAAAAAGCTATCGATTTCATTAAAAAATGCGTTGTAAAGTGGATCCTTTAACGGTTTGAATCCACGATTGCACCTGGTAGATAGCATCGCATTAGCCTATCATTATTTTTGTCAACTATCGGGCAAGACAACATCTGGTGCTGGGTCCGCCAAGTCTTTCCTAAGAATATTACTTCATACAAGCTTAATCTTAACTTAAACTGTATTACCTCTACACCTATCATTATTGTCACGTGTCTTTTATCTCTCTACAAGTCAACTCTAGTCTAAATTATCTACAA
The DNA here is from genome assembly GCA_948253155.1 of Leucoma salicis. NCBI lineage: Eukaryota > Metazoa > Arthropoda > Insecta > Lepidoptera > Erebidae > Leucoma > Leucoma salicis. Next base: position 6,855,679 of record OX411812.1, read on the forward strand.
GTATGTCATGTATTTCGTAAACAATATTTGGCTTTAGATATATGTATTATACCCATCAAAATGTACCAACCCACAAGCAGTCCAAAATTTTTTTATGATCCCTAATTGATCAGGATAACATTTGTCATAAAACAGATAGTAAACAATTATCTACGTAAGTCATTTTTATTCTGTTATATTTTGGAATAACTATGATTATTTTACAGTATAGAATCCAATACGAATCAAGTATCATCACGCAAGTTTAGAAAAAAAATAGACCAATTCTGCCCCTCAAACCCAGTCCTTGAGAGAAACCTAATACTTTAACAAAACGCAACTGCGAACCCAATTAACATTGAACACATTCCTTCACACACTTTTAAGTTAGCTTAATCGACAATCGCTGCACGCACATCACTTGGCACCCAAATACAGAGTAGTAACAAGCAAATAGGTGACCGGGTTCTGTGACATTTGGTCTGTAGGCGAACTATGTAGAAAGTTAGATGTCCTTCTTCCGTACGAGCAGGTGTTCAATTAATTTGAGCCCAACATTCACTTCGCCTCTAAATTGCGAAGTATTCTAATATGATAAATTTTATTTATTGGGAAACATATCTTCTTAATCATAAACCCGTTCATATTTTCTAAATCACTGCACAGATGACGGAGTGGTTTAAATAGCAGCCTGCCGCCAGAGTGTTGTGGGTGCGATTCCTCTTTGTGCAAAAAATGGTTCTGGTCTGGGTGTACTTTCTGTCCGTGAAACTGTATGTTCGTAAAGTTCCCCGCGATACAAGGATTATTCATTAGTGCAGGATCTTAAGAAAAAAAAATACTGATCAGGTTTTAATGATGGAGAAGTGAAAAAAAAAACATACTCGCGACCGTTTCAGGTTTGAATATTTTTCTATAAACAATTTTTAAATTTAGAAGTTATAAGACAGAAACTATTGAGATGTTTGTATAAAACTATTTTAGAGCTGATTCCTAGATATCATCATCACATACGCCTACTTCGTTCTTGACAAGGCCAGTGACTTGTTAAGGTTGGCAATAGTAATTCAAAATTATTCGTATGCCAAGGTCAGTCTTATTAAAAACTGAAAACCACTTGGTAGTATTACACACTGAAGATTGTTGTTTTATTGATAAATATTGACTTAAGAATAGGTAATACTACTAAAGATAATAATTTTGTGGTTACGTTATGTATAAAAATAAGTAAATAGGTTATGAATAAAACCTCCTTTAAATATTACGTACATTATTCAACGACAAAGAGACCGAACTACTGAGGAAGTTGCCTCTGTGAAGATCGAGCCTTAGAGGGCTTTAAAAGTAACCGAGACATAGAATAACTAACAGTACCAGTGTACCTAAGATATTAAATAGCATTATCTTTTGGTTAATAGGAGACTTATTTAAGCAATATACTGCAGTCTAATAGACGTAATGAAATTATTAATTCAACTAACAGAATAACTAGCAAATTTAAATCTATACAAATCCTAATAACTATTATAAAACTGTAACAGAGCTGTCTATACATTTAAGATATTTGAGAAAAAAATACTGTATAGACTATATTTATAGGCGTGTCTAAATACAAAACAATTTCTTTTGTCTTTTGTCTGTTTGTCGTTCGCGCATCACGCCAAAACTACTGAACGGATTTTGATGCAACTTTTTTTATTTGATAGCTTTTGATTAGACTTAAAATCTGGTGTACATTTCATCCCGCTATATCGGGAACCTGAATATACCTGATATAACCTAAAAATAGCTTTTGGCTGCGGCAGGGCCGCGGGCAAAGGCTAGTAATAAATAAAATTGAAGTGTCTATTTGTAATGTCGAAGTAAAAGCTTTTTACTTGAAAGTATAAACGTTAACTATAGGTAATAAAATATCAATTTTAAAAAATTTGGTTTGTCTGTCATTCTGTCTGTTTGTTCCAGCTAATCTCCGGACTTTCACTGGCAGATAGCTGGTGTTATAAGGAGTAACTTGGGCTATTATTATTTTGGTAAAATAAATTGGGTGCGCACAAACAAATAAAATAACTAAATCCCTCGCATACGAAGTCACAGGTCGTAGCTAGTTTAAAATATAGTTTATGGAGAAGAAACAACTAACCAATAGGTATACTTAGTATTTGAAATTCATTGCCAAAAGCCAATATAATTTCTGATGAATTTGGAAATAAGACTATTTTAATTTATTCATTTAAGTTTCCTTTACTTACTATTAAAATTTAAGAATAAAACATCAGGCAGGTTAAGCATTTTTATATAACTGTACCGCAGTACATGAGCAGGGAATAATATAATATATAATAATTATATAAAAAGTTACCGCCCCCATATTTGTAAGAGAATAAATTATACGTTTTCTTTTTTTAAATTTTCCGAGCAGATGTTGCATAAAAATTATTATAATGCGGCTTTAGGCCGCCAACAAAAATAATAAAAAGAAAAAAGTTCATTTTAGAAACCACGTAAAACATCAACAGCCCCTGTACAAACAATATTTTAGTTAATGATTTTTATTGAAGAACTACCATAACTATTTAGATCCTCTTTTTGTTAAGGCAGGAAAAAATGTACCTAACCGCACACCCCGTCGTTCGGGACAACAAACAGGTTCGTGTGGGGCCCTCACACTCTAAATAATCCCGTCGTTTGCCGTCTCTCCGCCTGTACTGACGGACCACAAACTGGAACTGTGTGACGTTATTCCTATGGTACATACTCAGACTATCTAGACAGAGCGATGAAAATTCTTTGACATGTATGAGCGAGAACACAAGATACAATTTACTGGTGCAAAAAAACAGACAAAGCCATAGATTTTTGTCTTTGTCGCCGTGGCCAGTTTTCGGTATTGTCACGATGTCAAAATGCTTTGTCTGTCACGATCCAATCATGACATAATCGAACATTTTGTATAAAAATTCGGGTTTTAATTAAAATTTAATGTTAATTTGTGTTAATGAGTGTTTTGAGAAAAAGACTACGTGATAATTTTGAATTGTTTCGGTGTTGCCTTATTGCGAATTTAATTTGCCCAGATTTCACTTTACTAATAATTTTATATGTCATTTATGAGATGATGATAAAAAATTACCATTTTAGGTTTTCCTCTAATCCAGATGCGAGATCAAAATGGGTGGATGCTACGGGAAAACGAGGCAACCCACGAAATACCCAAAATATGCTTCACTATATTTTGTTGATGTTTCATTATACATAATAAGAAAATAGTAACGTTGGGAGCAAAATCATTGCCAGTGAATATGTTCATGTAAGTATAGCTTTTAAAGTCTTTGTACTTCAGCTTTGTAAGTAAATCTCAATTCTAGATTATGACTACCGCTGTAGTCATAATCTAGAATTCAGAAAAACTAATTTGCTCTCTCTTGTGACACCTGTCTGGGATTTAAGGGTTTCAAAATAAAACCCAGGAGTAAAATAAAATGAAACACCCTAAATGTTAGGTGGCAACACAAATTTATAAGGTCGTGGTATTCGTCCTATAGCTAACTTCACCACTTATAGTACTCTCTCTCCCGTGGGACCGGCCATGAAGCACATCGTTGCGTTTTGGTCGTAGCAGGAGATAGCCGTTTATTCTTTCATTATATATCGGTGAAATGAAATGGTGAGCACCGGCTTGACAATACTCTCAGTATAGTTGAGTCCATGAGCGACGGTTGACATTTACCATCAGATGGGCCGTGGCTCGTCTGCCACTAAATGCAATAAAAAAAAGTTCTTATTCAATTAATTAAATCAGCGCTGGAAGGATGATAATTCTTTACTTATTTGACCCAGAAAAGAAACAAAAGATAATTTAATTGTATTCTTGTGTACTATTATTTTATTAAATATAACTTATTATTATTTACCAGATGAGATATCGAACAGAACGGCAATATATGGAGAAGGAATACTTATCTTGCATCAAGGCTCAAAGTCTTGGTGTTTCTCTACGTGATCGAATTCATATTACGGATACGGAGGTCGAACGTGAATATCCGACATAGCCCGCCGAGTTTGCATGCTGAAGTGGCAATGGGCAGGCCATATCGCTCGACGAACTGACAACCGTTGGGGAAAAAGGTTCTCGAGTGGCGACCACGTATCGGACAGCGCAGCGTAACATGCCCTCCCACCAGATGGACCAAATATATGGTCAAAGCGGCAGGGAGCCGTTGGATGCAGTCAGCACAAGCCCGCTAGTTCTGGTATTCTTTTTGGGGAGGCCAATGTCCAACAGTGGACGTTTAAAGACTGATGGTTGGTTGAATAGAAGGGGTGGCAGATTTACTTTTAAATAATCATTTTGATAAACGTTGCGATTTTCAATAAAATATTTGTTACGAAGAGTTTCTTATTTACGACCTAGTTAACAGACCTCATTCTAACTATCGTTTAATTTGCCCAAATATGGTTAAAGATTTGTCAACGTGGCAACATTTAAAAAAAATATTGCTGTTTCAAGTGCGGCCACGCTGTGGCTCCGTCTAGTAGTTCTTTGTCTGAGGGTACATATAACTATTTAGACCTTGATATCAATAAAAAGTATTGACGGCTAAACGAAATGACAGGAAAGAAAACAAGATGGCTGCCTACGTTTCTACGATGCAGTTTTCCCGCAAATTACAAATAACCAGTTTCACTTTCTCGTTTCCCTAAGTACTTAGAAAGGCTGATGAGATGATGGTGACTGTTTACTAAGCATCTGCTATTTTGGTATGTTAATTCTGACCTCTAACACGAATAGGGTGTGGTGTTAACGAAATACTTTCAAGTAAATTAACTAATGTATGTACCAAAGAAAGCATGGTATGTGTTTTTGATTAGAACAATATATAATAGTTTTGACTTAGTATTTATTATACCTACAACAAATATTAACTTAAAATTGATATACCTGCGACATATGACAGTCAAATTTTAATTACTAATCAAATCAAGCTAATATTTTACATAGATAGGTTACTTTTTTACTTAGCTGGTAGGAAACGATGTTCTTTTAGAACAAGTGTGTTTTACTGAATATAAATTTGTATTAATTTAGTTATTCTACGAAAAAGCAAGAGAAAATAAGTAAATCTCTTGTAATATTATGTAGGTGCTTTAGATGAAAATCTACAAAGGCAAGTAAGTGCGGTACCACAAATATTTTATGTCACTCGTCACATTCCATTTTTGAACTGTTTATTTTGACATTTAAACGTTTACACTTACGCTATCTCACATTAGAGCAAAGCCAAACTTGAGTCGGTCATAATTTCCATACCAACCTTAACAAACGCGTATTAGGTATTAGCCAATCCTAAAAGCAATAATCGTAACAGAGAATACAAAACAACTGTTTATTGAACAAGTTCGTTTTGCGAAATAAAATTACAACGCAACAATCAATGTCATGTCTTCTGTGCTATGGATTAAATTTTATTGTTCAATGTTAATATTTAGTCTGTGGCTTTTTGATTGATACTTAGCTGTATTGTTATTGTAATAAAACAAAGTCTAGCAACAATCCAATCAAAAAAAAAATTGAAAGTTTAAATGTTTGTATTACCGTACCGCCGTGTGGGGCCGGCTTTAGAATTGTTCCACCCCTCTCTACCCATGGGAGTCGTAAGAGCCGACTGAGGCAATGCCGGGGGAGTGGGCAGCAGCACTCCCTCGAGTATTAACAATATCCACTGCGATCGCCAACCCGCCTGCCAAGCGTGGCGATTACGGCACTATCCCCCATTTCTTGGGGAGGCCTATGTCCAGCAGTGGACGTTGAAAGGCTGATGGATGGATGGATGGAAATGTTTGTATGTAAAAACGGCTGAATACATTTGAATGAAATTCTAGTTGAATAGCTATTTTTGTGTAGAGACAATTATTATGCATATAGAGGGACGCACTTATATCACACGGACCCAATTGTAAGGTGGAAACGACATGTTATGACTTTAATCAATGGTTCCAAAATTGAATTAAATGCACTGTTGCGTAGAAACAAAAACAATGAGATCGTGATTTTGTCTAGTTGATCAATAGCCGTCATCATCCGGTGTATTGTCACGCATTCTTTGATACGTGATCGGTTTGACGTGATCGTTTGATCAATGCCTTAAAATTATTGGGCACACTAAATAGGAACTTTAACTCTCTCTCTCTCTATCCATATTTTCTCTACTTCACTCCTATCTAACGTCATCATCCTCGAAAACAGTACAATCTGATAGGTATTTTTAATCATGGTTTTAGAAACAAGTGCTCTCACTTGCTTCCCAACCTTACCTCGAGTAATGCTATGGGTGATAATTACTTCCCAAAGTCGCTTCGTACGACATCCGCGGGAAAAATGGGATGGTGACACTTGTATTCTTAGTCCATCACCACACGGACAATAATAGGTAAGTATACTATGTATTCATATTTATAAAATACTGGAGGGATTATGTGCCTTCCAAATCACGTTTAAGCCGTAGAGCGTCCCCGATCCGTTTTGTTTGTACCACATTATGAGCACACCTACCCACATATCATGCTCGAGGCGTTAAATATTTTAAAGGTCATCTCTTGTATTACTAGATTAGGAGGTATTTATAATCTAGTCAACAAGTACCTTTTAGGTCAAAAATTTTCTCCTTGGCTCCTAAAAATATGGTTGAGGTATCATTCGATTCGGAATCGCATGTAGAAAGTTTTTGAAAAACATTCATTCTTAACGTCTTGGGTGACTTTGGTGACGGATTTATATGGCTAAGCATTTCAAATGCTAAACAAATATATAGAAATATCATAATAATTAGGTACAAATTAATTTCAGAATTAAAAAAAAAATACACTTTTAATGTTCAATTACGCCGATCGCAAATTCTTGCCAACAGTAATCATTATTTGCTCTATTACCTTTCTATCAAAACCAACCCGTCTCCTACCGTTAATGTACAGACACACTGGGTACTACTGTTTTATTGGCAGAAAAGCCTCGATGAATACGCGATTTGCCTGATATCTGGGTATGCCTGAACGGTCTTGAAACGGTACTCGACACATCGAGCACAACATGAACAGTAGGTACCAAGATAAAAAGACCGCATCACTGACTAGCGGCGACCATTATGCTCGGTTTACCACAGCCTATAACCGAAACATACAATTTTTCCGTAATAAAATTACTTCCTTAAAAACTTTGAGGTTTTATTCGTTTTTTACTAATCCAAAGAATAAGCGATAGGGAAAATCTGCAGTAGGACAATCCTTTTAATTTGAATGTAAACGATTCTCTCAACCTTTTCATTCGATTATGAGTTGAATACGTTCCCGACGACATTATCAAAATAGTGTCGTCTCGACAGTTGTATTATTATACTTACCATAGTAGTTGGTATATTTTGGCACAATTATGATCACGTTTTCACTGTCTTATAAAAGAATATCCGCCAAAATATTATTGTAATATTTAGTATCGAATCAAATAACACTCTGGCAGTGGCAGCCCTTACAGTTTGTCAGTTGTGAATAAAAAATCTTACTCCGGGCTTGTTCTAAGTCGGGACCATTTTGGTTACCCATTGAAAGGGTTTTCGATTAGGTTTTTCGAAGCGGTTATTGAAAAACACATACGGTATGGGTAACCCTGATGACCGGCTTAATAGAAACCCTTAAAAACGCCAGTTGTTCCCTGTTGTGTGGTGGAGGTAAGATAGATAGAGCGGTCGCTCCGTGTAAACACTGGTAGATCAGTTAAATTTAAACAAATCGAAAGCCGACCCTAAGAAAAATATTGGGATAAGGCTAGGGAAGTGATGATTTAGTATCGCATTAGGGATGGTTTTTGTTTGCAAAGAGGTAGTTAGTAATGATAAAGAATATACCTTTTTTTGTTAAGGCGGGAAAAAATTTACTAACCGCACGCCGCGTCGTTCGGGGCAACGAATAGGGTAGCGTGGGGCCCTCATCCACTAAAGAAACCCGCCGTGTGCAGTCTCTTCGCCTGTGTTGGCGGGCCACTGATACAATGTTGCATTACTTCAGTGATTTACAAAATATACCAAAAATATGTTCAATGTAAAATTAAATGGCCCTAATTTAATTGACATAACAGCGTAGCTACAAAAACCAAGCGTATATATACAATATTAGTCTAATGTTAATTACTAACTACATATAATTTAAAACGGGGGTTTTTGTGTGTTTTGGTCACACAACATTATATTGTAAACGGAAGGCTCCATTAAACGAGCAAGGTTAAGAGTAAGACATGATATGCACAGAATATAAATAAATATTTTTAAAACATAACTTTTAAAAGGCAGACGTACTAAGGTTTGCACATCGCAAAGTGCATAACTTCACGGTACAGCGCGGCTTGCAAAACTATTTATATGGACGTAGCTATCAGCTTTCGAAACACCACGATCTGTTACGTATGACCAGCAGTTTTCTAGCTCGATACATCAGAAGATTGTCAATAGTTACAAAATTATAGGATATGTGTAAAAACTAGTCTTGTTTCCGTACCTAGAATACGTAACATATAACACGTTAACATAATTATAAGAAGCTTGGTAAACAACTTTCATTCCTCTATCAACATAATATGTACCTAAGTTATTTGAGTATTTATTTCAAAAAGTTAGTATTAAAATCCCTTTATTTAAAAAATAGACGTCGCGGGACGTCTACCAGATGTGAAAACATCGAAATTATTTTGTAGAAATAATGAGTACACATGACCGATATGTATAAAATAACGGAAATGGAAATAAATCATCATCATCAGGCCATAGGTATCATCTAGGAACGAAGTACTTGTCAAAATGAATCAAACGATTCCAAAGTTGATGAGATTGCAGAGTTTTATAACACAGTGCCATCCGCCTCCATCATCAGACCTTGAATATAATCTAGGGCTATGGTACTATTCAAGATAACTCAAACCAGCCCTAAATCAATGGGTTGCGACGTTTAATTACCGAGTACCCATGACCACCTTCCATCTCTATCATCAGACCCTGGATACTATCTAGAGACAAAGTACTCGTCAAGACGAATCAAACGAGTATAAACTCGATGGGGCTGCGTCGTTTCATTACATAGTTACTGTGACCACCTTCCAGCTCCATTATCAGACCCCGGATACCATCTAACCACAAAGTACTGTTCAAGACAAATCAAACGAGTCCAAACTCGATAGGGTTGCGCCGTTTCATTATAGAGTTCCTATGTCCACCTTCCAGCTTCATCATCAGATCAGCTCCAAGTCATCATAATAGTACATACGCGTGTAAAATTTCAGCTCAAGCGGCAACCGGCAAGTGTGTCAAATTTAATTTGAAAGATTTGAACGGGACAATTAAAAATAAAAGCGTCGCCACGCTAACAGCCGATTTTAGCCTCCCTCCGCATTAGATGTTTCACATCAAAAGTACTTTTAAAATAGTAGCAGTCTGAAAGACATCTTAAAACAAAAGTGATGTGGAGATTGGGTGTCGCTATTAGGTGACTGCGATAGTTTAGCGGTCTAGCTCACTTCCCCGGGGTTGGAAGGGACGCAGATTCGAATCCTGCTCGCAGTACCTATACTCTTTTCCATTTTCACGAATAATTTGTTCTATAAAATAGTAGCACGTTTGGATTAGCACACCACTAAAGTAAATTCACAGTTCAAGTGGATCACTAAAGCAGGCTCTAAGACCAAGCATAGTCCGCTCCATGGCCCGCCGAGCGACTTTGAGCCTTGAAACGAGGCGAACATTCAGAGACCACGTCTCTGTTCCGTATGTCATCACTGGTAATACACACTGGTCGTAGACCTTCGTTTTTCGACACTATAATCTAAGTATACAAATAAATAAAATTGAATCGTCTTTTTATAATGTCTAAATAACAGTTTTTTACTAAATTCATATGAAAGCAGAATGCGTTACCTAATGACAAAATACAATTTTTAAAGTTTTTGTGTCTGTCTGTCTATCAGTCTGTTTCTTTCTGCTGATCGCCGGAGTGGCTGAACGGTATTGGACGGGTCTTTCACTGGTAGATAGTTCTGATTTAGTAAGAAATAGACTTCTTTTACTTAAAAAAATAATTAGTGTTCCGCACAAAAAAAAAACTAAATTCCACACGGACGAAGTCGTGGGTAGCAGCTAGTATAATTATAATAATATACGTCAAGGAAGCGCACATAAATGACAGCTAACAATAATGTTAGAGCTGGACTACTTTCTTACATTTCCTTACGTGTTCATGTGACAGGAAGTACGATTACAATTTCTCCACTCAATCAACGATTTAGTTGACTTAATTTCACTGGAGGTTTGAATGCAACGAAGATTGGCAATTGGCAATTGCCCAAAATGTGGGTCGTTTATTTTTTTTATTCTATTTACAAATATAGTCATGCAATGAAACATGCGGTTTAAAAGGAGTTTTCTCGTGTTCATGTGGCCACTATCGTTATTTTCTACCGACATTTCATCTTCTACTTCCTTTAAAAAAAATATTTAAGGGCCTATTTTAGATTTTCCTGTGCATAAATGACATAGCTATACCTAGTTGTATTATTAATTGATTGAAATAAAATAGGTAAAACAAACAACACGTATGACTCGAGAATACAATACTGTCATAGTTATTTTTAACTACCAAACAAGGTAAGTTATATTATATATTAATCTCCAGCGGTAATTACATGGTATTAAACATGTTGACTGTACTCACGCATTATCCAGCCAGTCATAAATGACATCATTGTTAGATTATCAGAATGGTTCAGGCACTTGACGCCATCTTTAAAATGTAAAATAATTTCCGTCACGAAGCATAATCAATATTTATGATAGACTAAAATAAAGAGATTTTCAATTCATTTTACCATAATTTTAATGTCACCTACAGTAAAATTACAGTAAATAGATTTTATTAACTTGGAAATTGATGCGGAATTTAATGAATTCATTCGATAGGTAGGTACCTACCTACGTGCCTACTTGCGTAATTTGCAAAATGGCGCGAATTCAAACAAATGACACACTCAATATACAAAAAGAAGAAAAATCTCATTAGTCAGGTTATCCCATGGAGTATGGTGCAACGGAAGGATAATATCAAAATCTATTTAACAAATAAATTTAAAGTATTTTTGTAATGTATTTTTTACTAAATGCAGATGAAGCCTTTACCGGTAACAAAATGCCAATTGTTAAAGTTTTTGTCTGCCGGCCTGTCTGTTTGTTTTGGTTAATCTCCGGAACGCACAGGATTTCACAGGACATTGATAGTTAGCTTGAGTTATACTTATAAGGACTAACTTAGTTTGAGTTATAACTACTTTAATTTTGAAAGAATAATAATAAATAAAAGTCGCAAGTAGCAGCTAGTGATTTAAGAAGACATTGACATTTTCGAATAGATAAGGAGAGGAAATAAACGCATATTAAATGTAAATCTATCGCTTTAACTTTGTAAAGAAACTGAATCTGTCTGTCTCTGTTTGTGGAAAGGACTTGAGAACCGTTGGATTAGTAAATTTAGCATACAAAGTCTCGTGTCACAATACACAACGCAGTGCTTATCCCAACATTGTTATATGGAAGCGACAGATGAGTATGCAAAAAGAAGCATGAGAGTAAAATCAATGCGGTCGAAATGCGACCTCTGCGGAAAATCTGTGGAATTAGACTGATTGACCACATTCGTAACGACGACATAAAAGAGCGAATAGGTATGATACCTATAAATAAAAATTGTGTAAAGATGCGAAAGGAAATGATCTGATGGTTCGGATATGTGAAAAGAATGCCGGACGAGCTATTGGTTAAGAAGCTATAAAATGCGAAAGTGGAAGGATGTAAGAATAGGGAAAGACTGAGACTAATAACCTACCTAGACCAAATCGGTCATGTATTGAAGGAAGGTGGAGTCAGGAGTCGCCGTAACCGGCGAACGTTTATGAAGAGAATTATGAATGTTGAGAAAACGAGAAAATGTATGCAAGAATAGAGCCTCTTGGCACTCTGTTCTTGCTGCCTACCCCGCAAGGCAGATGGCGTGATCATAAGTAAGTAAGTAAGCATAAAATTAAGTTGAAAAGAAAAAGAATATAAATGTCTACACACGAAACTAAAACTATTTACTACAAAAACAGTTGTAAACGCCAATGGATAATAAGCCAGTAAGAGAAGACTAGCCACGTTACAAGTACCTACCTAAATAATTAGCATGTGTCTCACTGGTGGTGGTGGTATACCTACATTTTATCCCGCTACTATATCGGGAACCTGAGATACAACCCAAAAAGTAGCTATATATAAAAGCATAACTGACTGACAACGCATAGCTCAACCTCCTGAGGCTAGAACCGAGAAAATTGGGTGGGTTTCTTTGATACTGTAAGTGAGCACTAACAAAGGACTTCACGTAAATCCTGTCTAAAATAGATTTATCACTATGACGTAAGCCATGCCGCGGATAATGCGCTTCTAACTTGACGAATTTGCTCTATTATCCCCAATATAATAAGTGGGGATTCAATTTTCCAATAATGCATTATTATTTATCTACTAAATTGTTTCAATATTAAACGTGCTCACAAAAATATATATGTAAGTAGGTACTCTAGGATATAAATTCATGTTTAATACTTTTATCGCAAACAGTGACATAATTTTAAACAACCTCAAATGGGACAGTTGGTATCGGTCATTGACTTTCTACAAATGTTAAGGACATTTATTTGGTTGTTGTGTATATTGTATATAAAAACGAGGTATCATTTACTGTGTCTAAGATGCATAAATTATATCAATTGTTTTAGGGGTTATACATTCATAAAGCACACTATTTTTCATTTATGTAGTAGTAAATAAAGACTGATGCTGATCGTTTAAATATCTATATAGGTAACACATCATAATCCTTTACTAATATTGTAAATGGGAAAGTGTATTAGTTAGTTTGCTTAGGACGCTTTCAAGTTTTCTTACACCATTCGTTATTAAATTATGCATAGACAACAAGGCAAAAAATAATGATGGCAGGCATATTAAATAAATAGCAATTTCAAAAGAAACATAACTGCCATATTAATAATGTAAATACCCATTTACCTATAAGAACTTCCAGCTCGTTTGTTGCAAACAAATTCTTAATGCAATAATTTATAGTTTCCATCCACTAAGAATGGGGGATAGTGCCGTAATCGCCACGCTTGGCAGGCGGGTTGGCGATCCCAGTGGATGTTGTTAATACTCGAATGAGTGCTGCTGCCCACTCCCCCGGTATTCCCTCAGTCAGCTCTTACGACTCCCATGGGTGGAGAGGGGTGGGACAATTCTAAAGCGGGCCCAACACGGCCCAATAGTTTAATAATTAAAAAAAAACATACATTTATTTTAATAGCTTGTTGAGTTTACTCAAAAGTAAAAAATAATATTGTAATAAATAATAACAACATTACAAATAGATCATTGGCAGCTGCTTATAAGATAATTGTTGTTATTAAGCTTCAGTAAAAAGCACATTATTATTTACAATAGTTATTGTTATTTTTTTTTATTATATCATCATCTTCATTTTTCTATTGTTTAGTCTCGAAACAACATCAAAAGTAGTTCTATTTAAAATTTTTTTTTTTTAATTGTGTCTTTGGTCAGTATGCAGCAGCAGTTTTAATTTAATCTCAGATTTTGAAGTGGTTGAAAATCACGTTCAAAGATTCCGTTAAATTTTTAGTGATTACAAGATAGCAATGGTTGATAAAAGATTTGTTTAAATATTTCTATAATTAGGAACTATAGGGAGGTAACTGATTTTGTACCTAGTCCGTAATTAGGGACTTTAATACGACAGGCACAACGTTCAATATGTTTAGTTAGAATAGGATTTGTAGATAAGTACTCTTTTTATATTGATCGCATCTAGCAATTATGTATAATTATGGCGTGTATTTTTAATGACATTTCTTCATAAATATATATTATTATTTAGCTGGATTCAACGCACGAAACATTAAGTAGTAAGTAGGTATCATAGACGTTAAATATAGGTAATGTTTTTTTTGTAGATAAACTTCTAGGGGAATTGAAAATCATTGAAAATTTGGAGCTGGGAGTGGGACTGGACTGCGTTAAGAAAAAAAAACCCATATTTGTGCAATTCACACACGGCAGAAGGGAAACTTCTGAAAATTAGCCTACGAGAGATTGAGATGGATATAGAGTATCAGGAGTATCAGGATAAATGTAAGGTTTATTATTTTTTACCAAGCTTAAAATGACCTCTCATTAATGAAATTTAATGGAGCATTAAAATTCATTTAATTTTTGTTTTCTGCAACGATATAATGGTAGATTAACGTTTAATGTTGTCTTTAAACTTTAATGGACTTTTCTGCAACTGACTGTTAATTAAATTACATAATCCTATACATTTATGTGTTTGTTTCTTTAGCGTGACGCATTTTCATTTCACAGAGTTTCAAATCACAACGATTCTAAAGAAATTTCACTTCAAAAAGGTTTTTCAAAATTAGAATAATATACAACATAGCATCACGCCTTATTCCCCGAAGGGGTAGGCAGAGGTGTATTACACACCCACAATTCGCCAGCTATGTTTAAGTCCCACGTAATAGGGGGCGAGCCTATTGACGTCTACCAGGCACATTTCCAAACTCTGGGCTGCTACAGATAATTTTTCTATTTTACGAAAAATCTCAATAACACTGCCCGACCCGGGATCGAACCCGAGACCTCATGATCAGCAGTTGCTTACATTACCGCTGTACCACAGAGGCAATAATTATGACAATAAGCCCTTTTGAAAAGACACTTCCTCATAACGCGTATTATAGATTTGGCTTCTAATGATTTGGCGAGCATGGCGAAATACCACAAGTAAAAATGTGAGGCACGGTGTGTGTGTGAGAGAGAGAGAGAGAGAGAGAGAGAGCAATATTCATTCGATGCAAACATTGTTATCCATTACGCTCTAAGGCGAGTTTAGGTGAGCACAGCTCATTCTTCTCATATATATTGAATGCACTCTGTGGCTCATTCTGTAATGGGTCCGTATGTAACAGTCGCATAGTAGTTATTTGTCCTCTTAATACGAGTTTACTCATCTTTAATTCCTTAATCTATACGTCTACAGGTACATTAATAAATTTGATAAAAAACCTTTATGCACTCTAAGTACTGCAGTTAGTCTCCTACGTGCTTACCTAAATAATAACGATTGAATCAGGCATTATAAAAATAATACTTTTTTAATAAGTTTGCGTATATATAGGTTTAACATAGAAATGATCGTTAACCAGGATATACATTGTAAATTAAGAAGAATTGTATGTACCTACATTCTGTATGATGTTGTATTGCAACTTTATCTACAAACAAATGCTTTAGTAGGTACGAAAAAAACCGTTTGAATAACAAAGAACCAACTGTTCTCATGGAATAATTAAACTACTTCATAAGAAATTCTCTAATTGTTTTTCTATGACAATTGCAGTAGTTCGAGATACTTCCATGGTTGTTATTACAATTGGCTCCTAGATGGGAGTGATGATGTCTTATCAACTTAAAATGTCACAGCGATCCCGTGATAATTAAAATGCCGCCTACCGGGCACATTTCCAAACTCCGGGCTGCTACTGAGAATTTTTCTTTTTACGAAACAGCCCGTAAATTTGCCCGTCCCGGGGATTGCACCCGAGGCCTCGTGATCAGCAGTCACTCACCTTACCGCTGTACCACCGAGGCGGTAACAAATTAATAAGTATAATTTGTATTATACAGGTCAGCGTCAATCTTACTGTAAGTATTCGTTAATCCTTGAATAAGGAATTTCCAGTAATAGTTTGGCATCCAATTTTAAGCTTCCACTAGTTATTTATCCTGATAATAGTAATAATGATCTGCAGACGGTAATTTCGGCCATGGCGACCATTGTCAACAGACACCAGCCATGTACGCAGGAGATATTACTAGTAGACGGCAGACGGGTGCGTACAATACTAGCGTAATTCCGGCACGATCAGAGAGAAATCAGACACAGAACTAACAGCTTTACTTGCTTTCCGATACACGGGGGTGAAATATAGAATTTATTGACGAAAGCCCTATAACTTTATGTGGGGCACGGGTATCGTATCTGTGACCTCGACAGTAACATGCGCTACCGCTGGACCACCAACGCTTTAATACAATACTAAGTTGTTAGAAGATAATCTAAAATTACCAATCAAGATAACACAGACAAAAATAAAAATAAATGGTTAGCGTTCCACTCAAATGAGAATATAACTAAAAGCAACGTACTCGATTGAATCTACCAAAATGAATCGACACACAAACAGGTCCTGATAACCCAAATACAACGACAACCCAATTCGTGAGATAAACATCCTCTCTTCAAGTTTTTGTCGCGTTCGATACCCTCGACCTTCCCGGCCTTTAAGAAAAAAAAAGCAAAGGCTGCGCATCTTTCAGCCAGAACGAGATGCCTATAGTCGTAGGACCGGTTATTAGTAGCACGAGTTTCACCTGCGCTCTTCGTTTCTCATGTAAAACTATATTCATTCGTTTACCGAGAAAGCAACTTGACTCAATCGAGAATTGGCAATTCTGTGAATCGGTATGATGTATGATTGCGCCGCTTTCTGCACTTGTATTGACTATCAAACTCAATCAAACAGCTTTTGGCGTGACATTCAGACTAGTCTCCAGTTTTATCGATTGGCCTACATCTGGCACTTGCCAATTGATATTAATCGAACAGTTACAACTACGACGTTCAAACGATATCATGATTTATGTAGCTATAGCAGACAATACTAAGTATCACGACATACACAGGAAATAACATACTTAATAAAAGTCTAATATGAATTTTGTTATTTTCAATGCACAACTAATAATTAACTACGATAACGATAATTTGAAGTTGCTGTTCATGACAATGTTAATATCCTATTATTTGTTATTACGTCGTCTGTCGACGTAGAATTTTGTTTTTCTATTTTTTTTTATGCTGCACCTATCCTATTTATTTTCCAAAAAAAAAAGTAATCTAATATACTCGTCATAACAAACGCTATCTTCCAGTGTAAGTACCGTCCAAATAGGTCTAGCCGGAGATTAGCCGTAACAAACAGACATACAGAAATTCGTATTGTATTGTTAATGGATGAACAGACACTTCAACTGTACTTATTTGTCGAGATAATGAGCACAATCAGGGATTGCCTATTCAAGAGGGCTTATTTCGTCAAAATTTTTTAAGTAAGTCTCTTTGACGTGGAATAGAATACAGTTTTAGTAGATAATTTTCGAGGAAATAACCTGTTATGAAACAATAAAAATTAGTGAAAATGTTGAGTTGGAAACGGATCGCCTTAAAATAAGACTATTTCATAATCAGAAATAAGCCCTTTTAAAGAGACACTTCCCAATAATTTTCTAGATTAATGCATCTCTATGTTTTTTGTTAGTAACAAGGCTCATAACGTAAATTCAAATAATATTTGATGGTAGAATTGCTGAAAATGCCACCAGTCTAAAGTTTCGTAAGGCATATACTATATACCTGGGCCTACTCGTGTGTAACCACCGAAGGAATGTAACATAGTTCCTGTGGCCCGCCAACAAAGACGGAGAGATGGCACACGGCGGGTTTCTTTCGTGGGTGCAGGCCCCACACTACCCTGGTCGTTGTCCCGAACGACAGGGTGTGCGATTAGGAACATTTTTCCCGCCTAAACAAAAAAAGGCCTACTCGTGTAGCAGGAAATTATTTAAATCAGATATAAGTTCTAGCTCCATAGCAGTCTAATATAGATGTGACTATGGTATCAAAATCTTAATAGTTCTTTATCACATAATCAAATTTCATATTTTGGGACATATTGTTAATGTTACATTTTTTGATAAATCTTCACGAAACAAAGGAAAACAAAAACCTTGCATAGCCTTAGTTTTCAAGTGTTTTTTTTCACACGTCGATCGTCATGGTTACCAAATTATCCGATAGCATGACTGTCGACTATTAAATATCTACTGTCTAATACGTGTACCGTGAATTCAGGTCGTTGCTTAACCGACTAGTCTCGGAACAAGATATCTGAGACAATAACGCGTTTGGTAACTAGTTATTGATGATATTATAATGTACACACACCTAATATGTAAATAGAACCACTAAATAGAATGTATAGCCTTTGTTACATTTATCAAATTACAATAAGTATATTAGTATATTTCTTAACTTTTAATAAGCTAGTGCTTGAGTACAATCGCTGTTGTTTGGGGGGCATGATGTAACTGAATGTATTAAATGGTTACTAGAATATAATATACGTTTTTTAAAAGGAAATGCTGAAACATTATACCAAAATATCTCTCAACATATTGTAGTATTATTTGCGAAGTATTACAGTTCTTTACGGGATGCAAAAACACCAGGGCTTCTTAGGCCCCCAAAGTCAGAGTTCAAAATCATCTGCAGGATGGCATCGCCTATAACGAATGTAATTTTATTTAATTACATATGTACCTATTTTTCTTTAGCAAGATTGCAATTAAGACAAAGTTTAGTTATGTTATTTGACGAAATTTATCGAGAAGCCTGTATTGCGTACTGACATATATAGGCTATGTCAATTCTTTTCGCCAAAAATTTTCTATTCGAAAAAGGTTACAACTTTTTATAATATTTATATAAAGTTTAACAATAAATACAAGATTTTATAAGAAAAACTTAGTTATAAATCATTCTTGCTCCGTGCCTCAGAAAGAACGTTTAGCCGAAGACTTTATTCAAAACTGTTTTTAGAATTTGAACACTCTTCTTGTGGCCCAATTGTTTACACTTCATAAACTTGGTACCTAATCTATAAAATGTGGACATTACATTACATACATTATTAAATGTTACACCAGGCTTAATAATAATAACCTCAAATTTAGTTATTTTTTATGTATTGCCAGGGTCAAATAACAGTGCCTTAGTGACATATTTTTTTATAATATATGCAAATAGGCAATGCAAATTGCGTGGTCAACAGATATTATTTCTGGTCTAGTATTTGCGGTTAATAAAGGCCTCGGAACGGCCATGTTGCCCTAATAAGTCTCAAACTAACTCAGTACCCGAGGCCAGATACTCACACATGATAGAGAAACATAACGATGGAACCAGACTGTAATATTCCCAAATATTTTAACAAATTTTCAATAGACTATGTGATGTCAATCGGTATCGGAAAATGATTTATGCTTTCAATTAATTTACTTTAGTTGCAACAACTACATAGTCGACTTCAGTGTAATAGACGGATGTCAACACTTCCAAAAATAATTTACAAGCACATCGTTATAAAATAACGGTTAATTAAAACTAACCAGTATTAAAGGTGAACCGACAAGGCTATCAATAACACGATCCAACATTATTTTATTGTGAAAACACTTTATAAAATATGTGTTTACTTAAATTATTATAACAAGGACAACGGCAATACGCTCGATGAAATATTTTTTTTTGTATATGGATACATTAGTGGGCCTACCAGCCTAGACGCTTTGATAGCGAATCTATTGGTTCCTGACTTCCCGTTCACTTGGGTACATTATTGTTATCCTACATACATGTATAATTATAAAAATATATTAGGTACTAATAATAGGTAGACTACAAGTCAGTAATACTTAAAATAACACCTTGGCTAATAAATTGGAAGTACATATTTAATTCTTTTGAATATTAAAATTTTACTGTCTCTTAATACAATATATCTTTCTTTGTCAGTTTCAAATCAATTCGATATAAAATAGGACAGTGTGCATAGTTACAATTTAATTCAACATTTTGAAGTGGGTGAAAGTCACGTTTAAGATTCCTTTACATACAAACAAACATCCACACCAAGCTAATAAAATCGTGTTAAACAATAAGATACTCATGCTTACTTATTTAGGATTATAGTCATAGCGAATACGCTTATAAACGTGCAAGTTATACAAACAACCCCGTTTCCATAAGCTATTGTTTTTTTAAACAACCAATAATAGTTTTAACTATGAAGCCAAGGTCTTGACCTTAGTTCGTAAGCGGATGCCGAGCCTATTATCTATTCGACACACTGCATTGTGACATTCAACTAATATTAATTTTTGGATAACAGTAAGTAATCGAGATATAGAATGCATCGAGTCACCGACACACACAAAGGTCGAGTGTTGAAAAAATGACTGGCAGAGCATTATTTCAAAATTAATTAGACTTACTAATTAATAAATAACTTAAATAACGTTTAGCACCTAATTACTCTAATTGGATATCCATATGTCCCAATCAAAATGAGAGATATTCTAGACAAGCCACGGTATTTCTTTTTAGTTGAATGTGGATTTTAGTTTTGTCTAAGAATTTGTAAAATACCTAATATTAGCATCTGCATAATACTTCTAGTGCATTAATAACGTGTACACGACTTTTAGAGCATTTTTTCGTTTATTCAGATACCTAATAAAGTTATTAAAAAAGTGAAGATAACAACTTAACTATTACGGGAAGGCCTCAAAAAAAACGGGGGAATTAGCTATCAAATCCTTGCGCATGTGCAATAATATATTATGTTGAATTCCTAAATGCCTCTATGCGCTGGACTCGTGCAACTAAGGGAGAAGATATACTTAATATTTACTAAGTTACTTCGAAAAATGTATAAGAGATAATACGCTCGCGAGAAGTAGATACGAAATAATATTTATAATAAATATCTTTCTTGACAAACCAATATAAGATTTATTTTATACACTATTACACGGTTGTAAAATTAATATAATTCATATTAAAAATGGTTTCTTATATGATTTATCTTTCATTATTATGATTAGCTCATGCATCTATTCCGCTTTCCAAATTATATTTGTGTAAATAAGAAAGTGTTATTTAATATTTATTCTCACTGCGTTGTTACTAATATTGTACGTACCTATATATTAAATGTAAATTATTTCACAGACCTAAAGATGTCAGACATAATTCATTAGAATTGAACGAACACAGCGTTCGGTCAATTCTTCATAAAAATTGAACATATTCATGAGAAAACGGGTATGTACCTCATTTTCCCCATATTTTTAGATTTACCAATATTTTTATCAATAACACTAAAAATTGTAGGTATTCGATGCAAGGACGGAAGATTTTTGATATAAAAAAATAAATGGTCTTTTACTGCCCATTACATTCAGTGCCGCCCAAATGAAATTAAATAACTTCCACACCCATTCCAATTTTAAATTACAGTCACAGCCGTTTTTACCCACTAGTCATCAAGGCGAAAGTCATCAGCATTCAGCCTACTCTTAAAATATAATTAATATGTATGCAACGTTTTTGTTTCGAAGGCACATTTGACCTAGGCTTTGCATACGAGTGAAAATAATAGTCCAAATAAGTGACACCTTGTAGAAAATGGTATGTCATTGAATTTATAAACAGCACCCATTATCAATGATACACCTTGACTTTTAAAACTGTAATATCATTATATAGTCTGATCCCGGGTCAGACAGATTTCCTCCAAGAATTTTCAATAACAGTTTGGAGTTAGGACGATGGCGTTGATTTACCCCCATGCCTCGGAAAGCACTTAAAGACGTTGGTCCTGCACTTAATCTCTCCATTTGCCCACAGGACTAAGAGTACCTACGAGGGAACCCAGAGGGATACCTAGTACCTACTTCTATGCGCAAGTACACTTATGCACAGTAAAATAATATCTTCTGCGTAGTTGGCTAGTGTCCTTTGACACTGGACGTCGTGACCGAAATCGTTCTGAAGATTATTACCATCATCATTATTTAGCTTCGATCAACAAGTTGGTTGTTGATCTAAGTTATTTCCATCCATGCATCCATCAGCCTTTCAACGTCCACTGCTGGACATAGGCCTCCCCAAGAGAACGCCACAACGAGCGGTCCCGTCATGGGGGATAATGCCGTAATCGTCACGCTTGGCCGGCGGGTTGGCGATCGCAGTGGATGTTGTTAATACTCGAGGGAGTGCTGCTGCCCACTCCCCCGATATTCCCTCAGTCGGCTCTTACGACTCCCGTGGGTAGAGAGGGGTGGGGCAATTCTAAAGCCGGTCCCACACGGCAAGTTATTTAGTTAAAAGTAAGTACTACATAACATAGTAAAGAGAATTTATCGAAACTTAGGTACATAGTTATTTTTTAATGAATTGAAGTGTCCTTGGAGTTTCATTATCTCTTTGGAACAAGGAGTTCAGATGGCAATCCAAGTGACTGTAAAAATAGTATTTTGCTGAACCTGCTTGGAATAAAAATACATTTTTTTTTACAATTTGAAATTTGAAAGCATATCAGAGGACAGCTATAATTACGGCGAGAGTTTCAAAATACTAAGTATAAAATTACGACGTGATCGACGAAGTAATCTTCGACCAATCAACCAACAATTAATTTTCATAACTTTATATTCGGCAAAGGGGAATTAAAGAGATATCAATAAATGATTACTGCCATACTAAACCACTAACAGCACAAACCTGTTCTTAAAATCCATGTCAAACATTAAAACACGTTTTTAAACCAGAAAATTCTCATTTATACTTTCGAAAGTAAAATGACCATCTAGTTTGTTATGGTCGTAAAGCAACTGTTCTGAGCCATCAGATACGGATCTAGAAAAAAATATGATGTGTAACTCAATGTGCAATATAACCTTTTATTTAAATAAAAGCCGTGTGGGGCCGGCTTTAGAATTGTCCCACCCCTTTCTACCCACGGGAGTCGTAAGAGCCGACAGAGGGAATACCGGGAAAGTGGGCAGCAGCACTCCCTCGAGTATTAGCAACATCCACTGCGATCGCCAACCCGCCTGCCAAGCGTGGCGATTATGGCACTATCCCCCATTTCTTGGGGAGGCCTATGTCCAGCAGTGGACGCTAAAAGGCGGATGGATGGATGGATTTAAATAAAAACTTATTTTTGTGTATCACAGCGGAGATAACGTAAGAAGTTAAGTAGCGATAAGTCTGAGCAGGCTTCGTACGCATCCCGTTTGTAATTTTATAAAGTACTAGCCTTTGCCCGCAGGCCGTTTAGGTTATAACTCAGGTTCCCGATATAGTAGCGGGATAAAATGTATACCAGTTAAGTCTAATTAAGAACTATAAAACAAAAAAAGTTGCACCAAAATCCGTTCAGTAGTTCTGCGTGATGCGCGAACGAACAAACAGATAACCAGACAAACATAAAAAATTTAAAAAAAATCGTTTTGTGTTTAGACACGCCTATATAGCCTAATTCAATCATTTTTTTCTTAAATATCTTAAATCTACAGTTTATTATTATTTTATTATCTGTTACAGCTTTATATAGTATAGATTTAGCAACATATAAATTATTCCCTTAGTATCCCTTATGTCTGAATTAAGAACAATATTGAAACTAAATATTGAAGGTATTTTAACTGCGACCACCGAAGGAATGTACAATAGTTCCAGTGGCCCGCCAATAAAGGCGGAGAGACGGTATACGGCGGGTTTATTTAGTGTTAGGAACTTTTTTCCGCCTTAACAAAAAAAAAGGTATTTTAACTGCCTCGGTGGCTAGTGTATGCGGCTGCAGAACATAGACCCCGAGGTCTTGGAGTTCGGTTCCCAGGGCAGGCCAACAAAAAATTATTTAAGTATTGCGTTTTTTCGTTAAGAAATCCTCAATAGCAAACCGCACACCCACATTTCACAAATAATTTGTTTTTTAAAGTAGCTGAGCATGTCAAGTGCTAAAATACAGATTAAAAATGTTTAAAAAATCGCAGCATCAAATACTATGAATTTTAATTGCAAAATTAAACGCACTATGTATATTGGATTAATGGATGTAAGTGCATGCGATAGCTGGCGTGGGTCGTAAATGCAAATAGTGAGGTGGTGATTGGGAATGGCAGTTGGTCAGTGCGATGGCTTAGCGGTTAGAGCAATCTGGGGAGGATTGGAAGGGACGCAGGTTCGATTTCCGCTCGCACTAAAGTTCTCATTTTCCACATTTCGCAAATAATTTGTTAATAAATAAAATAAAAAATTTAAAGCAGCCCAGAGTTCGGATATTGGCAGTGTTTCACTCCCGTGCCAAAAAAAGAAAGCACGTAAAGCTGCCCCTTAGAATGAAAAACGAAAAGTTAAACGAACTTTCGTTTCGCTTCATTGTGATTGGTCGCCTGAATCTCTGAAATCTCGACTAATCAGCAATCACGCGTCAGACTGTTGATCAATCACAATGACTCGAAACGAAAGTTCGTCTAACGTTTCGTTTTTCATTCTAAGGGGGCTGTTTGTCCCGCTTGATTTCTCAACGGTCGTGTCGGAATGCGATCCTATTGAACTATAAGAGCACTATAATATCTCCTGCATACCTACATGGCTACTGTCTGTTGGCACTGCCCACTGTGTGTGACCCTAATTACCGTTCAGATCATTATTATTATTGAAGGTACCTATAGACATTAGATTAGAAAGAGAAAAAAGTTAAGCTTTCAAGTTTCAGTCCGCTTATTAGAATAAATCTCTTGAATTTTGTTCATATGAGATGAACTAGAAAATAGTCTGGTTATGCCAAATATATTGTTTTCTCTATAGGAGCTATGGTAAAGATAATCCTCTAGAAAATCGTAATCATAATACCTACATATATTTAACAAAAAAAATGAGTGTGCTTTAGACCACACGACTTAAGTAAAAGTTAACAATAAATATATATTATTAATAATGTTAATATCTATTCGACTGCTAATCATGAGGTCTCGGGTTCGATCCCCGGGTCGCGCAATGTTATTGAGCTTTTTCCTAAAAATAAAAATTCTCAGCAGCAGCCCGGCGTTTGAAAATGTGCCCGGTAGACGTCAATAGGCTCGCCTATTACGTGGGACTTAAACATAGCTGGCGAGTCGTGGGTGTGTAATACACCTCTGCCTACCCCTTCGGGGAATACAGGCGTGATGCTGTTTTTTTTTAGTATCTATTAAAACAATAAATATATATTATTAATAATGTTAAAATCTATTAATAATGAGAAAGAGAGGAAGAAAATGTGTGCTCGCACCTCTCTCCGTTGCCCCTACAGTAATATACGAAACTTAACTCTCTCTTTATCTATCTTAACTAACTTATATCTCCCTCTCAACTTTCCGTTCGCCTCGCCCGATCACCACTTTTCGTAACGCTTACGTCACGCATTCACCAGCTTACTACCCAAGTTAAGCGTGCGTAAAGAAGTATTTACTTCAAAAATCAAAAAGTAAATCATTCTACGACGCCTAGGCGGGAGTCGTACCTACTCATATAATTATTTACTTTTATCGGTAATTGTACGAGTATTAAATATTAATCGTAATCTTTAAATATTACTTGCTGAATGCGGGCCTTACTTGACACTCTTGAATTTGCGTATTTTATATTTTGTTGCGCTTTTCTAGGTTAAGAATATTTCTTTAGTGTCAATAAAATAATTTGTTTGTTTGTTAATCGCTACCAAATGGTTTTAAGTTATCAAAATACAGTTAAAAGACCTCGCTAAGAAGTCTACCTACACATAAAATTTATTCACATTCCATACATCCAACACAGATATGATTATCATACATACCATCTCGAACAGTAAGTAACCCACATGTACAAGAAATAATTGTTTTATAACTCATAAGTAACAGTTACAAATCTAGTAACCGTATAGCCATTCCACTGACCAGCACAAACCACACAAAACCATAGCCGTTAGAAGTTACAGTCTATAATCCGTTAACTTCAACTTCAATTAGTATATTTACGCCCCGATAGTTAATAGTATTTATTAGGCATAAACAATTAAATGGATATTTAACCCGTTCCAATAGGTTTCTGGGATCAAGAGTTTTATTATTAGAAACTTCGATCAACATCGTATAATAAAATAATATCAGCCCAGCTAGACAAGTGGCATATTTTATGCTATTAAATAGCATAGAATAATCAATGTATGGGATTGACATAATTATATGGTTACGCTTACGTCGTCTAAGTAACCTTAGGTCAATCATTGAATGTTCTATTGTATTTCTTTTCTATTCTAAAACGTTTAATCAAGTTGCTTATACGTTGTAGAATAGAATAGAATGATCAATGTATAGGATTGACAGTAGGTGACGCTTACGTTGTCATAGCCTTGTGTCAACATCATACATTGATTATTATATTGCACGCCTCATAAGCGAAGCGTTGAGGTGGGTACTATTCTCGTTTTACGCAGAAAAACTGATTTTTCAAACTTAAAATATCTCTACTTATCATATATTGCACTTGTAAAACAATATAAACACACACATATTAAGAAAAACACTATTTTTAACACTCATGATATTTTTTATGCCATTTATGTTATTTAAATTAGTTAAAAAGGTTTTGTCTTGGACGTCCGTTTGTTGTAGGTAATGTATGTTAACACGATAACAACCGAAATACTTTAGTAATCGAGTCTTTTTTTTCTTATTAACTTCAGTACAACTACGAATACAGCCCTATTACTTTTCACGGTTTGATTCGATGTGGTTTAATTGTTATTTAATTAAACAAAAAATAGTGAATATTTACGCTGGATTCGACACTAAAACCAGCGCTATCCTTATTTCGTCAGAAGTATGAGAACTATTTCTATGGACCAATATAGAAGCACTTCTTAAAATTAGCCCTAGATGGCGTATAAGACATGAAAACCATGAAATTAGCGCTATCTATGTGATTTATTGAAAACTACTTCGTAAGACCAATGCATTATTAGTTACTTATCAAATAATCTATTTTATTGTGAAAAATGAAGATTATGAGGCGTGCACTTTTGGATTTTCCAAAGTATTCTATTCTACTAGCGTTTATGCCACTTAGCTAATTTAACCGTATTATTATTTATTAGTTGATAAAAAAAAATATTTTCATTACCTACTTTTATATAAAAAATATCTAAAAACGTTATGTAATTTGTATCTATCATCCTTATTTAACATATAGTAAAAAATGCACAAATTATTAGAGACTCAAAATGGAGTAAAGGCAGACAGCATCGCTGATGGGAGAACGAGATCGTGATATAAGCAAAACCTCATTGCCAGTCACACTCCTTAGAGAGAGTTAGAGGAGGCCTTTCCCAAGAGACTAACTGAGTTGTGGGATATACTATAATATATTTTTTAAAGTGGTAGTCTTGGGTTTCCTTGCATGAACGGGCTGGCTCGTCTGAGGAAGTACCACCCTCTCACAAGAGAGTAGCATGAAACAACGGTGAGCACTCGTACCGTGGTTTCTTAAGGTGACTGAAAGTGCCGGAGGCCAATACCCTATCCTCTCCTTATTAACCTTCCTCTCCACCTCCTATCCCTTTTCTCGGAGAAGGCGATGCGCAAACGATGTCTCTGGTGTTGCTAACGTCTCTAGGCTACGGTAACCGCTTACCATTAGTTGGACCGAATGCTTGTTTGCCACTCACGTAGTATGATAAAAATCACTAATAGATAATGACTATTTTATTTTATTTCTAAATACTACAATACCTAGTAGTCTTGCAGTACAAAGGTACCCTACCCTACTCTCAGAAGAACTATTTATGGGTCGCACATTTTGTTTACTCATACGCGTTCCACAATACTCGTCATAAACAGTGGGCCTAGCCAAGTTGCATTCTATGATTGCGAACGCTATAGAAAACTATTAAAATGCATGTGAATTTGACATATTTAACGATATCTATCAATCAATCAATTCTTCTTTATGGCGGTCCCGTTGATTAACGATATCTATAACGCTAAGTCACGTGACTTAACGTTAGAGATGTCAAATTTCCATACATTTTAATAGTTTTCTATGGCGTTAGCGATTATAGAATGCAACTTGGCTACACCCACATTTAGTGCAGTGTATTCAACAGACATGGAATATACAGAATATTTATTAGATTAAGTAATGTGTAAGTAGGTAGTAGTTTCTTTTAATTTTTTTATGACGCTTAAGTACAAAGTAGGTACTTGAGTATCATCAAATTGTAAAATAAATGTAAGGGAACATAAAGTAAATATACTAACTTCCATAGAAATATTTTTAGTGTCTAGAAAAATACAAAAGTACTTTAGAAAAATATTTAATCAGTTTAATGACATTTAAAACCGTTTTTGATGGGCTTTTTACTAGGTACTACGTCTGTTTTTGACCATTCATGAAATGTCATCGTTATAAGAACTTACTAACTTGAAATCTATTACTATTATAAAGCTTTAACAGAGCTAAGTCTGTACATTTAGGCTATTTGAGAAAAAAAATATTTTATTAGGCTATATTAGGCGTGTCTAAACACAAAACGATTATTTTAAGATTTTTTATCTGTTTGTTTGTTCAAGCATCACGCAAAAACTACTGAATAGATTTTGATGCTGCTTTTTTATTTGATAGCTCTTGATCAAACTTAAAAATTGGTATACATTTTATCCCGCTACCACATCGGGAACCTGAGATATGACCTAAAAACTAGCTAGTATAATATACCTATTACTAACATTTAAACGAAAAAAAAAAAAGAAGAAAAAAGTTTAAAATTATGCCTCAAAATGCATGCACATCACTGACTACGTGCTCAGAAGGCTGGCAGCAGTGCCACGTTGAATGTAAATGCAAATCTTTTGTTAGGAAAAGGCGAGTTCTCTGGTCACGTCAGAGACGACTACCTACTGATTAGTCTTTTCGCAATTTCTTTATAAAATTTACGAGCGGTCATTAAGACTCCAAAGCCTGAGCGCTTTGACCCAAAACTAAAATACCTATAAATATTTATTTCTCATTGATATATGAATAAAACCCAGCAGATGATTTCATATCATAAGAGAAGCAAGACTCAAATCAAAATAATTACGACCCGTCTAACCACTATGGTAAACAATTTCGATGATTACGACTATATAAAATCTATACCTATTAATCTTGAATTCCTTTTAAATGATTCAGAGAATACGGATATAACTACTGATGACTTGTTAACATAAAAACATCACACGTTTTAG
This sequence comes from Leucoma salicis, assembly GCA_948253155.1. Classification (NCBI taxonomy): domain Eukaryota; kingdom Metazoa; phylum Arthropoda; class Insecta; order Lepidoptera; family Erebidae; genus Leucoma; species Leucoma salicis. The sequence goes on from OX411812.1 coordinate 6,884,790, forward strand.
TAACCTATAAATTCTTACCTATAGGTATGTTACAAAGATATACTGCTAGAGATAATCTATTAAAAGTAATAGACTGGACATAGTAATGTTAACCGAGGAAATCTAAGATTAAATCTAAAAAAAAACATGTTTGCACGCTATTATCCCCGAAGGGGTAGGCAGACGTGTATTTCACACCCGTGGTTCGCCAACTATGTTCAAGTCCCACGTAATAGGGGGCGAGAATAATAAAATTAGTGTATTTGCAGGTAACTAACTCGGTGGTACAGCGGTAGTGTGAGCGAATGCTGATCATGAGGTCTCGGGTTCGATCCCGGGTCGGGCAGTGTTATTGAGATTATTTGTGAAAAGAAAAATTCTCGCTCCCTATTACGTGGAACTCAAACATAGCTGGCGAACCGTGGGTGTGTAATACAACTCTGCCTACCCCTTCGAGGAATACAGGCATGATGCTACGTTTTGCATTTGCAAAATTTCAATATTGATTAAGCACGGTACTAAAAATTTGGAGATGTCTCTCTACTTTGAAATAAACCAAAACAATGAGAAACAAAGGCGTCAATTTCCTTTTCTCTAAACCTGCCGACGAAAGATCGTGCTGAAACGCAAGTAGCAGCCGTAACCTTCTCCCTTGCAACGCTACACACGACAAAGTCGAATTTCGTGTGCCATGCGTTATACACCTAGTGTCATGTCAATCGTGAAGCTATAACCAATTATTACAATGACTTATGTTCTTGAATATAAAAACACATTCTTTGTAATAAAACTAAGTGAACGACGAAAAAACTGGTGAAACCGGTTTCAGTACACATGTCATAATGTATGTATTAATTATGGACGATCTATAAATTATAATTTACAAATTGAATATTGATAATTAAATGCTTAGCCTAGTTACGAACTGCAAAAAAATTAATTCGGCATTAGTTTTGACCATTCAAATGAAACAAAGAAAGTAAAGTAGCACATTGCTATTGTATGTAGTTTCCAAGAAATGAGCACACTAAACAATTATACACTAAAGTTAAGGTTCCATAACAATGGGAAGCAAAATTTGTACAGAATTCTTGAATGGTTTGGTAGTCATCACTCGAAGGAAGTTTGAAGATGAGATAGGTGTCCCAATAAATTAATAATAATTACCTATTTCAATAGTTAATTAAAGCTAAAATAGAAATAGAAAAGCAACTGTCTGGCGGACCATTTCCAAATTTCTATGTAAATATTTGTTAAGTGAAAATTTTCTTTTTTTAGAGACAACGAGGCATAGAACATCAACAATGTAGGTATATTTACTTAGCAGATTGGGATTTCTTTTACCCGTTCGTAATCCTTATTTCGAATAACAAAAACCTATGTATTGTCTTTTTTTCTAAGGGAGAGCAAGTAGGTAATTTTACCTGAAGGCGGTCGCTCCTTGGGATAGCAAATACGGAAGAGACCCCGCGTCCTCGTGTAGAAGTAGTATTTGTTGTTCAGACTCTCCAGGATCCATTGTGAGTTGCCCACCGAGTTGTCTGCTGCATACGTCTATAACAAAATAAATAGATTTGAATATGAGTATGAGTAATCATATTTTGAAATCCATTTGTCAATTATTTTGTTCGCTCTACAAGCAAAAACCGACCCTAGTGAACGCACTCCCGCGCAAAAGAGCTGTTAGGGTACATGGCACACTCAACTGTGTTTTTAATGAATAAAAACTTAGGTACCTATATATTATTGATTTAGGTTTTAATACATTTATTTACTTTGTGTTTAATGTATTTACAAAAAATCAAAAGCAGGCGTGATGCTATGTTTTTATCAAAAGCTAAGTCCATCTATGGCATATATTGTTATGCAAGTAAGCGAGTAGGTGCCTAAAAATATCTTATTTTTTTCATATTATTTACATCAATTGATGGACCAGTTATGTCGATTTATCGGAAACACTTTATATATGTTAATAAATATCTAATGTATTATAAATAAATATATTAGTAATACAATACATTATTCGTAAGATTTCAGCATTGAATATATTCAGGTCGAAGCTCGCTAACTGGTGTTTGGGTGTTATATTTAAGGTGCTTTTCACCGTGTTTCCCTAAATAGTAAGGGTGATAGACAAGCCTAAGCTAAATCCCATAGTGTAAGATATACTTTTACCTATGTTTTATTGTATAACCGTCCGTCTATGATAGTTTTAATTCTGTGTTCAAATGACAACATAATGAATTTAACAATAATTACATGAAGTATTATATACGAGTATGTCCCGTTATACGTTATCATGTCACATAAGGAAAATGTTTAGTGCAATTAAAGAACTATTAACTCGTTCGAAATACAACACAATGACCGTTTGTTTGGTTCGCTGTACAAACCATACTGCAGCGGCGTAATTAGTTTCCCTACGTCAAACCGGCTCAATCTGCATTCCTTTGGAGGCCTACGTGTTCCTAAAGGATGGAATGGATTGATTATCCATCCAAGGGCATTCCGTGGACGCACTTTTTGACACACTGCCGAATTATTTCTTCATACATATAAATTATTAACAGTACTAGAATGCATTTTATAGAATTATTGAAATGTAGCTTAAATAAATCATCAATTATTTTCAAAATTGTAAGGTAAATAATCTTTCTCATCGCCCTGAATTTATGAGGCATAAGTCATAACTTATCTTTATTTTCATAAATTATTTAAATAAATACAGAATATTTTTGATGCGGAAAGCATGTAAAATATTTTATAATGTAAAAGTGTTCCATAAGACACCTTTAAACCTAATTACTTCTATGTGGAAATGCAGGTAGGTAATATGTATTTCAAAAATGGATGAACCAAATCGGTCCAGCCGTAATCGAGTAACAAACGTCCAAACATTGAGAATATACATTTTCACATTAGTAGAGATATGTAGTATTTACATTAGTAATAATAGTAAGATTGAAAATCTTCATGCCAAACATGCAAAATATATGGTTTTGGGACCAAAAAGATTAAATTGAAGTCTTAAAACATTGAAGAGGAAAGCAGCCTCCTAAGTATAAACACATGGTATCATAGTATTTTTATAATTTAACGTAACATAAAAAATACTAGTCCATCCATCAGCCCATAAACGTCCACTACTGGACGTGGGCCTCCCCACGAAGGGAGGGGAAATGCCATAATCGCCACGCTTGGCAGGCGGGTTGGCGATCGCAGAATGGTGTGAAACGTTTCCCAGGAATATGCTGCTGCCCATTCCCCTAGTGCTTCCTTAGTCGGTTTTTACGACACCCGCGGGCAAAAATACTAGTCATTAGAAAGTAATTATAATAGTCTGGCGCCGTGGTCATGACGCCTTAATAATGTAATACCGTTGCCCGCGTGCGTGGGCAATATGCACGTCTCTGTTGCATGAATACGCACCTAAAAGCGAAAACTTACTGCATTGTTGCTTGTAAATACGTAGAATATTTCTATCACTAATCTCAGGATCGAATCGAGGACCACTGAAGTAACGTAACATAGTTTCAGTGGCCGCCAATAAAGGCGGAGAGACGGCACACGGCGGGTTTATTTAGTGGGTGAAAGCCCCACACTACCCTGTTCGTTGCCCCGAGCGACGGGTTATTAGGAACATTTTTTCCCGCTTTAACAAAAAAAAAGGAAAAAGAGATTTTTTTACTAGCGGGAATCGAACCCGCGTCTTTTCCAATCCGGGGAAGTACTCTAAGCCACTGAGCTATATATATGCGTTTCCGATAGATGGCGTTGGTCGCTAAGACAAATGTGATAAGTAAATTGATGGTGGATGGTGATGGTCGAAAGATCTGTACTATAGCTCAGTGGCTTAGAGCATTTCCCCGGATTGGAAAAGACGCGGGTTCGATTACCGCTAGTACAAAAAATCTCTTTTTCCTTATTCACAAATGATTTGTACTTTAAAAGTGACGGAGCATACCAAATGCTAAAAAAAAATATAGATCAAAAATGTTTAAAAAAAAAAGGATCAAATCGTGGGCCCGTCAGTGTAATTTTAAAAGCAGCCTTAAATGAAGATAGCTGGCCGTGTAATACCGCTAGCCCCAGAGCTCTTAAAGCCTTTGGTCTTATGCGTGATTTCATTCCGGTCGTGTGTGTTTGCAGTTGCATTTGACAATGAGCTTGCAATTTCTACCATCGTAGTCCCAGATTCAAACCTAAATGGCGTTGGAGATTCCTGTTCTCAAAAGCAGTATATAATCATATAAATTGACAGTAAACCTAATATCCCTGTGAAAGAAAGAATGAATTTGTTGATATGCTCCATAGATGTTTAGTTTTGTATTATAAACTCTCTATAGTAACAAAAATGTATTGCTCGTTTTTCCCGAATGTACTTAAAACCTAATGCACAGTTTTTTTTTACTCACAGCATACTGCGATTATATTTTCTTCGAGTCACATATCTAATTTATTATATTTTGTAAATACTAATATGAGAATGAGAAAAGATTATTTTGTTTGTTCCAGATAAACTCAAACATAACTCAACCTATTTAAAAAAATCTTTTACCAATAAAAAGCTATTATCAGCTCATATAATAATTATGAAGGTGGTATTTATACGATATATGGTGCCAGGTTGTTGTTTTTATAAGGATAATGTTAGGAGGCGGGAATATCGTATTAAAGCTAGCATTTCCGTTTCCTTTCATTGTCTCACTACCTATGTACATATTGTATGTGATACTTTAATAGAAGTAAAAGTGCTCTTTGGTATGACTCAAGCGTGTATTTATTAATAATTAATTTAGCGCAAGAAATAGTACGATAATGCATTTTAATTATATTCTCATAGATTTGAGATCTCTGCGGAGAATTTGTGGAGTGAAACTGACTGACCGCATCCGTAATACGACGAAAGAGAGAGAGTAGGTATGAAAGAGAGTATTGGTGTAAAGATGCGAAAGGGAATGCTCCGATGGTTCGTACATGTGGAAAGAATGCCGGACGAGCGATTGGTTAGAAATATATACAATGCGGAAGTGGAAGGATATAGGTACCTACAGGGGGAGACCGAGACTCACCTGCCTAGACCAAATCGGTCACGTATTGAAGAAATGTGGAGTCAAGAGGCTCCGAAACCGGCAAGCGTGTATGAAAATAATTACGAATTTTGAGGAAGCGAGAGATGTATTCAAAAATAGAGCCTTTTGGCACTCTGTTATCTCTGCCTACCCCGCAATGGAGATGGCGTGATGATAAGTTGTAGTTTATTTTTAAAACATCTGTTAATAAGGTCTTTTTCCAATAAACTGATGAATATTTGATAGAATAAAGTTTAAAAACTGTAACCCTACTATGGAAAATAAAATAAAAGTGATCTAAAAAGTACAAAACAAGAAAAGAATTTAGACAGGAGTCAAGAAATGCATAGGAACAAAAATGGTCAAGGTAGAGCCATGATCGCATGTATAATAAATGTGGCATTATAATTTTGTAGTTGTTTCGGACACACATGGTATTAGGCATGCGACCACGACTCTACCTTGACTATGAAGGGATTCTCTGAAAGAGAATCACTAAGACTAGATAAAAAATTCATTCAAACCCACGCTAAAAAATGAACTATTGTTGAAGTCAGTCAAAATGTAGCCTATGTTACCGGGGCTATATAACGAATCGGTTGATACCTTATTTATCAATTAAATTGGACTAATAGTCGCTACGGAGGAACATACGTAAATGCAAACATAAATATGTACGTACATAGACTGCTAAAATCATAACCCTTCCTTTTGGCTTCGCCGTAGTTGGGTAAAAGTTGTAGTTCGTCTAGATATAACAAGTATTTCATTGGCCTATCATCATAACAAACAGACGAGCCAATGGTAAACGCTGTTTGCTGTTGTTTATATTATTATATTAAAAAAAAAAAAGTCGTAAGAGCCGACTGAGGGAATACCAGGGGAGTGGGCAGCAGCACTCACTCGAGTATTAACAACATCCACTGCGATCGTCAACCCGCCTGCCAAGCATGGCGATTACGGCATTATCCCCATGACGAGCACACAAAAACAAATATTAATAACACTGCTCACTATTCGCAGAAGGGAAATTAATGGTTGGACTATCTCCCACTACACTAAAACAGGCTGAGTTATTTATTTCCCATTCAGTCACACGGTGACTGTGGTACCGACCCGCTAGGGGCCGACAATAAGGGAGTACCCCCACTAGGTACCCAAACCTACTTATGTTTATTGATACCAAACGCTTATTTTCCAGTGTCATTACTTGCACAAATAGACATGACGGCCTGTGCAAGTGTTAATTTTATTTTAGTTCAGACATTCTCTTATTAATTTATACTGTCCGCTAAGACCAGTTTAGATTCTAGACAAACCGGATTTTACAAATGAGTGCACTGTTCTCAATAATAATTGACAGGAGAGACCCCGATGTAGTGCATTCAAATAACTACGGATTTTTGTATTCTGTTTATTAGGGAATCCAGTAAATAAGCAGAAATCACACAATATTTATTAATTAACTCTAAATTGTTTTTGAGTCGAGAGCTATCGCTTACAGCAATAGACTCGATCGTACCTACGTTAGAACTAAGTTTAAATTGACATAGGCGAAATATTAGTGAATAAGACCTCTGGTTACTGTTTCGAGGATAAAATCGTAATGAAAGAATGTTGTAACACAATTTATGACCTTGTAATACTCAAAACATCGAGTAATAAGTAAAACGTGCTGGTTAAGGAACTATAAGTCTGTATTAATAAGCCGATACTTTGGGTTCAGAAGTTGATTGAACAAGTAAAATGTTTAAATATTTACTCAACATCAGTGGATTCGTGACCTAATACTTTATCCTAGCACAAATTGGTAATCCACCTCTAATAAGAACTGTGTATTTAGAAATTGATTGGGAGAGGTTAGTGACAACAAAATTAAATGCCATGTCAAAATTTCGAGTTGGTTACAACTCAAAATTTTCAAGCGAGTTATCACTTGAAAATTTTATTTTAATACATATTAAATAATAATCATCAAATCAAAAATAGCTGCAGGTTTCATGGTACGATGGTAACACCGTGGACTAGCTAGCAAAGCGGCTCGTTGGATGATAAATGGTAACCACCTAACACTGCTTATGGTCTTTATTAAGACCAGAGGTTCAGCCAAGCCGCCTATCCTGTGGGCCTAGTCAAATTGCATTCTATGATCGCTAACGCTATAGCAAACTATTATAATATATGGAAATTTAACATCTCTAACGTTAAGTCACGCGTGACTTAGCCGTATAGATATCATTAAAGATGTCAAATTTCCATACATTTTAATAGTCTTCTATAGCGTTATCGATCATAGAATGCAACTTGGCTAAGCCCATTTATTTTTAAGTAACAATGCCTGTATACATAAAATACTGACAAAAACTTGCCTTATTCCGTCGACGGTATTGACATTCCAATCTCAATTTGAGAGCGTATCACTGTCACCTGAGGATGTGATAAGTTCATTATTTTAGGCCGAAATAAGATATAGAGGTACCTTTAAGAACTCTTTAGCAACCACAATACACGATTTAATAGTAATGCAGTAATTAGAAGTACCAGCTAAAATAGTCTGATTTCACTAATGGTGTCGTTCTTATATATTATAAAAGGAAAAACCCGAAGCCCAAAAATAGGGTCGTGACATTTTGAAATGTTAACCAGAAACAAGTTTCATTGTTCTACAGTTCACAGTATCTGATATGTTAATAATGTTTTCAATGTTTGTAATAACAGAGATTATTCTCGAAATATTATTTATTCTGCCAAAAAGACAAGCAAGGTGAAGGTGACCTTTATAAGAGGAACAATAACATACAAATATTAATTGACGCGCATTCTGAGAAACTATCACGCGGGTTTAAAATAATTATTAATTATAAATTTTTATAATTAACAAAACTTTAATATGTATTTATCCAATTGCATTCATTTGAAATTGATAAACAAAAAACCCTTTATCACCAGTTTATTCGTAAAACTTGATTGTCCTCAGTAAAATATAGTATAGTATGAAAAATAGATGAATAATAATACTTCACTTATTCTGCATAGCCTATTATTTCCACTGCAGCTCGAAGAGGCGCTAGGCGGTGCAATTAACTATTTAGTGCGGTCGGGATTGGACAGAGAAGAGGGGGAGTAGTGGAAATCGAGCAAGTAGCTCTCTAAGAAAGCTCATTTTGCGGGCAAGAGCCTAACTTACCACATAGAGTATTAATATTAAATAAGATAAATTTTAGTACATCACAAACTTTTTTAAGGCGGGATAAATATACCCGCACACACCATCGTTCGGGCAATGAAAAGGGCAGTGCAAGGCCCTCAGCCACTAAGTATATAAACCCGTGTGCCGTCTCTCCACCTGTACTGTCGGACTACCGAAACTGTGTGACATTACTTCAGTGGTGAAGTCTCTCACACCTACTAACACTCTTTGAACACTTATCATCAGGTAGGCCGTTTGCGCGTCTGCCACCGTTGGCAATAAAAAAAAACTCATCGTGCACATACTGAACAATGCCTCCTTACTGAAACGAAATGCTTGTATTACATGTGTCAGATAGTAATGTTTTAGTGTGTTAGATATAATCGGCATAAATAAGTCAATTTCATATTAATTTATATCTATGGACTCCAGATAACGAAAAAACAATTTTGCACTAAGTACAAAACAGTTCGAGATCATTAGGGTGATCAACTATCGTGCATCCGAGCGAAACGTTCCTTCAACTCGAATGGAGTTCATCGATCGTCGAGATCGTTTTTACAAAGTCGACTATCCAATTACGATTACCGATGGGAAAGTGTAAAGAAAGCTACAGGTATTTATACAGTCTCAATGATATGCGTTGTGTGAATTTATGTAATACATCTTGAGAACAGAATGCTTTTAGAAAAGAGTGTTAAACTAAAATGTCCAGCATCATTTGGCTGTGCTGTGAAATCGATTCGATAAATTGGGTAACATAGTGAAGTGCCTAGAGATTTGACCTCGGAATTCAACTTATTGAATGTGTAAATGTACATTTCAGTTTTTTTTTTTTACTTAAAACACTAAAACGTATTTTTTTCTCAGCTTTATTTTTAACCCTAAGTTAACACTTAGTTTTTGTAACCATTATTTATAAAAATATTAAAAACATATTCCTTCGGTATTATGACCCCATTTTTGCGAGACTTTTCCTCTCTACCTCCAAACCTTACTGTTCCATCCATCAGCCTTTCGACGTCCACTGCTGGACATAGACCTCCCCAAATTGGGGTATAGTGCCGTAATCGCCACGCTTTACAGACGGGTTGGCGATCGCAGTGGATGTTGTTAAGACTCAAGGGAGTGCTGCTGCCCATTCCCCCCAGTATTCCCTCAGTCGACTCTTACGGCTCCCATGGGTGGAGAGGGCTGGGAAAATTCTAAAGCCGGCCCCACACGGCAAGCCTACTGTTAGTACCGCATGAGTGATGTCTCGGTGTTGTTATCATAGACTACGGTATCCGCATATCTCCAGGAGATCCATATCCTCAGAGGCCCCACTTGTCTCGAATACCTACCACTGTTTATTATATTTTAATCAGCCGTGAACCATACTCACTCCTCTCCTGAATCAAGTGGCAGTAGTTACCACACGTTATCCCACAGAATAGGTGATATCGAGATTTTGGTACTACTAGCACTAAAAAGATAATAAGATAAAAATGGAGCATGATATTTTTTGTGAAATTTAAATCGTTAGCTATCTACCATAGATACAATGTTTCCAATATTATATAAACTATGTACGTGACTTTTGAAAAATTATGTTCATCTACGACAATGTTTATTTATAAATATTAAAGTAAATATTGGCGATTAAGCAACTTATATGCATAACTGTTGACTGTCAACATAAAAGAATATTAAAGACAGCTCACAATTGTATGAGATATATTATATTAATAAGTTTTATTTAAAAGGTATCATTTAGTAGGTATTAGTAATAAGTAACGATACTTCTTCATTTAAATTAATAGACACAATACTCTTTTTGTTCACCAAGTTAAAGTAAAAAAAAACGATGAATAAAGGGCATTAAATTGGTGTACTTACTATCTATTCTATCAGTCTCATGATAGGATGGCATTACAACCAATCTGAAGAGAGATTAAAAGAAAGAACTGTTCAGTGAGTCAGCTAGTACATCTGGTAAGTGCGAAAATAATAAAGAATAAAGCCGTTAAAGTTTTCACTTGCAATATTTATGTCTAAAATGAACTCTCTAAGCTATTAAGTATGTGATTATGTGTGTAATGATCAGGTGTTTGAGGGAAGAGCTACTCGTTTGAGCGAAAGTCTACTCTGTAGAGTGCAGACAATGGTTGTGGGTATATAATTAGTGAGCGATGAGAAAGTGACCGATATTGACCGCGTGTGGAGCTGGCCTTGTTAATGTTCTAGTTAAAAGGTCTCCTTTTTCTTAATCTTTATTACAACAAAACTGTATCATAATCATTACAAGTATTAGATATAATATCGATTAAGCCTTAATTTATCATTTGAAACAATTAAAATCCACTTACAAAAGTGTAACTCTTACTGAACATGTCTTGTAAATCAATGATGAATCAAAGATAGCTCCGATCTTAAACTAAATATCATGTTATATTTGTAGGTATTAATTGTGTTATGATGGTTAACTAATGGGTGTAGCTCCTACCAAATACGGTTGAATGAGGTGCCCAAAAACAAATATGGTGCCCAAAAACAAGTATTAAATTGATTACATGTAATACGTAGTATACTATAGATAAAGATCATTGATAATTAAATAATAAATGTTTTCCACTTCACAGTTTCCTATTTAAGCTTCACAAATATCAATGTTCAAAAGATTTCTACTTTTAGTTAATCTTAATTTCATGGTTGAACGCTTCGCCTCGTCGCCTAAAAATTTGTGACACAAAGGCCAAAAAAAGTACTTTTTATTTCAAACGCATAATGACTGTGGGAAATATTTCTTTTGCCTACTTAAGCGAACTAAAACACGATCAGGAAAAAGACATACAGGAACTTCTTTACTTACAACAAGGACATATGTTAAGGGGTCAACCTACTAAACTCGATCCCAAAACGTGCCAATAAAAGCACGAATATAAATCTACATAGAGATAACACAGCGTGTAATACTTCTCAATGAAGACGAAAGAACTGTACGTACTTCAAGAGCTTTTTGTTTTAGTTTGAAAGATGTTCGCCTGACTCTCCGGCAAACAGGAGGTAAGAAAAATTGGCCTTAAAAATTACTTTACTGCTAGAAAAAAAATTATAATTTCAACATAATTATGTCTAGAGTAGATAATATACATTTAAGCAAGAACTCGTTGATATCTTTTGTATTGTATTACTCAATAGCTAGACATTCGTATAATATTCATAGTATAGTTGTATCCGTATATTCATTTATATAGCACGGTTAATATCTACAAAGATTGGCGAGTTTCCAATATAAATTCATACAGTTTTCTGACATTCTTGCGCTTGTGTAGAACTTATCTGTGCCTCAATGTATGATCAGGCACGTACGGAATGCACAATGACTTGCGATGCCACATAAAAAACCGGTGTACTGTCACTTCTCACCCATACAACCTACTCCATATTATAAAAATATATATATATATATATACTTACTGAGTGTATTATTTTCTAATTAATAGTCTAAATAATGGAATTACGACGCATCTATTCTCTCTATTTATAATTTTATGGGTTATTTATTTTTATTTAAAATTAGATTCTGTCTGTGACTTGCTCTGCGTGTATACTTCAGAATTGGGCCAAATAATGTAAATATCATATTTAATTAATGTCTAACAAAATTACACGATCTTGAAACAGTACCGAAATAATCTCTATGTGAAAATTGCTATCCTACAGGAATCGTCCTTTTTTCAGGACTATTAATTGTATGTCTAAACTAAAATTTCATGATGATAGGTTAACTAGTAAAAAAAAATGTACATTCGCATTTATTTTTGTATCACTCTAATTAATAACTGCTTTCAGTTTTCTTTTTGTTTTTACTTACAGACTAGCCGTAATACAAAGCTATTGGATATGAATAATTATGTAATTTATTATCGTTTGATAACGATGTTAAGCAAAAGACCAGTCCAGTAACATTTTATTCTGAACAGTTTTATTATAATCTTTTCCATTCAGACTTTTTGCCGAATCAATCTATATTTATAAGATCAAAACCGGTGCACGGGATACGTACGACAGGACGTTTTGCGGGCGCGTCTCGGGTGCTTGCACCCATGGCGTCCAGCCCGTTCACCTTGCAATGCCGACCATTGTATTATACTACCTACCTCAATGTATAACGCGAGCGCGAGCGAGCTCAAGGTGATAAGCTAAAGTAGTGGGAACGATATATGGAATCTATCATGAGTGTTCAATCAAAATATTATTTATAAAATTGTTATATGGTTGTCTCTGGTAGTGGGTAAAACTGCTCTGTGGCCGCGTTGAAAACTGCTTGAATAACTGGTTATTAGAGAGATAGGATTACCACAGAGTACTTTTGTAGGATTACAAATGAATAACAAATTAAACTGAGTGATTACCGGTGCATATATTTTCATCCCCCATGGTTTTAAATCTGCTTAACCCTAACACATACTATAAGTATATAATGTAAATAAACACAATCTATATATTTGGTATAAAAAAAACAATTGAATTGTCTTTGTTAGACGTGTGCTTTTACTAAAATACTGAAGACGTAACCAAACTTTCTCGTGAGATCCTTACGGGAGGAGGTATAAACTACCTACTTACCAGCACAGAATTAAATTCGCTGATATGTTCCAATGTTTATTATGGAAAACGACTGCAGTTTATTATGATTTCATAACGTCAAAATTATTGATGAGTAACAGAGAGAGAGTGTGGGGCCGGCTCTAGAATTGTCCCACCCCTCTCCACCCATGGGAGTCGTAAGAGCCAACTGAGGGAATAACGGGGGAGTGGGCAGCGGCACTCCCTCGAGTATTAACAACATCCACTGCGATCGCCAATCCACCTGCCAAGCGTGGCGATTACGGCATTATCCCCCATATGAGCGAAACACATGTTGTGGCGTTGTCTCGGGGAGCACTATGTCCAGCAGTGGACGTCGAAAGGCTGATGGATGGATGGAACAGAGAGAACAGTTTCTTCATATTTATAAGTGTAAAAATATAAAAACCCCAAGTTTTTAAAACTGCTCTAATTTAATTTTAATCGCAAAAAAAGTTCGTAGTTATATTATTGCGCACATAGCCACTATAATATACTAGTCAGCCTTGAATATTAATCGTTATAAACACTATTGTATCTATTCATAATTACTCGTGGCATTTGATAATACCGCAGCAATTCCTCTTGACTCTATGGACATTAAAAAACCCTGAATGGTCCAGGCGTAGAATCCAATGTTGAGACGCGAAACACAGCTGAACCAGCATAGGGGCGCAATAAGCTGTACTCGATAGGTATTTGCAAATAAAGTACATATTAATTATACTACTGAGACTCAACTACCTAAACCAAATCGGTCATGTATTGAAGGAAGGTGGAGTCAGCAGTCTCCGAAACCGGCGAGCGTGTATGAAGAGAATTATGAATTTTGAGGAAGCGAGCAACATATGCAAGAATAGAGCCTTTTGGCACTCTGTTCTCTCTTCCTATCTACCAGGGGAGATGGCGTGATGATAAGTTTAAGTTTCATTATACTACGATTATAAAATCTATACTCGTTATAATATTTAATCTACACACACAGATAAGTGTATTATTGTCACGGGTAAACTCACTTTGTAGTACCGACTTGTATAATTAAAATTATTTGCATTGATGGTCATGGTTGCATCACCAACGGATTCCACTGATGGTATGTAGCACAGCTGTGTAACATCCTAACATCTTAAAAGGTTTGTAAAGAAGATAAATCGACAATTGTAATTGAGTAAACGCCTTGTCTATATCTATTCTATACTATTATAAAACTGTAACAGAGCTATGTCTGTATTTAAGATATTTGAGAAAAAATGACTGTATTAGGCTATATAAGCGTGTCTAAACACAAAACTATTTTTTTTAGATTTTTTGTCTGTTTGTTTGTTCGCGCATCACGCTAAAACTACTGAACGGATTTTGATGAAACTTTTTTTGTTTGATAGCTCTCGATTAGACTTAACAACTAGTATACATTTTATTCCGCTACTATATCGGGAACCTGAGATATGTCCTAAAACTAGCTAGTGAATAGATAAAACTATTTTAATTAAACCAGTTCTCACTCAACAATTTTATACCTACCAATTTATATGTTTTTATAAATATGGCAGCAGTACAGCAGTAAAGGTTTCTCATTACAGAAATACCAAACACCTGTTGTGTATCCCGTATCGCTGATTTCTGTACCTCGTAATTTAATGCCGACCATAAATTATGACCATAGAACCACACACAAAGGAATTTCCTAGTGCACGTGTTCAGGTAAGTTCTGTTTGATGAATCAATGAACATATTGCACTAAATAATACGGATGATGAATATTCTTTGTTGTACATTGATGCATTTGCGATAGTATTAACATTGACAAATATTATTATTATTTCTTTACAGTCCACATTTACTTCCCACATACCACACACCATACGTATACATTGTGAACATATAATTATAATATATGTATATGAAATGCATTATTATGGTTAAGACATTTTAGCGATATTGCAACTTGAACGATAAAACTTTTACCGATTAAATAATCGTTTACTTATAATATTATTCTATTACAGCTTGAGACGAACGGTTTTTGTTTATTTAAATGATTATCTAATGTTTTCTATACATAATGGCGTTATTTATTTACTTTCTAAACTATTTGTATTAATAATATTTAGGTTTATGAGACTGCGTTTGAAAAGAAGCGTTTGCTTCTCGACTCACAATGCATTTCCTGGTAAGCAACTGTACCTATAGGTACTTATGTCAGTAATCCAATCAAACTTTACGTGTTTCTTCTTTTTGTGTGATTTTATGACCTGGTTACTAAGACCTTTAGGTCATTTTACGTGTTTCTAAGTGTGCACTAAAATAAAATAATCTAGATGCATACGCATACCGTTGTCACAGTTCAAGTCTAATTTGCACAGTACCTTTAGCAAACGTGCACTATGACCTAAATTTCTATACTATGACTATGACCCTTAGTTGTGTTACTTGTGAGAGATAGGTAGGCAGGCAAAGGTGCATAAAAATGCTGCCTAAACGTGTGACTCGTGTGAGTAACATAACTAAAGAAATAAGTGTTATAGTATGTTACTAGTCTGTTCTATTGCATAAATGACGAAATAGTGAAATCGATAAAAAGCGAGCAGACAATATTACTGCAAATAAATGAGAAATCATAGATCATAGACTTCTGATTTTAGAGTTTACACACTCTGTGCGTAGTAAAACCTAACCTATTTTATTAGAGTAGGAAACTATAGGTAAAAAGATAAACGATTTTTTTTTCTTCTAACTATAAATCCACAAGCCACAACCTACTACCAAGCCTAGAAAGCTGCTTGCAATATAGGTATAGTGGAAACAGCCAAGAAAGTTTTTTTGAAATTTCAACATTCATAGAGTAAATGGGATGGAGAACTTTATGAGACTATTTGTACTTAGAAGTTATAAACATGAAAATTTGAATTACAGTTTTGCCGTATCATAAGCGGTAGTGTCACTTTGTTAGGTACTTTTATTAAAAGAGATTGTTATTGTGTCAAATATAAAATAACATTTTAATTGATTACTTTAATATAAAATAATATTTATTATACAATAGAGTTATGTGGCACAGTGAAATAAAAATAATTAAGTATATATAATAAAACAAATTACGAAATTAAACCACCGCGTATGCGTTATATTTATATGTAAATATATATAATAAAAAACATCTAGTTCTTTTTTTAAGGAATTAAAATTTTTGATTACGCTACTACGAATTTGAAAAATCAGAATAGGTATAAATAAAATATTCAAATCTAGAATGAATTCCTTCCACTCTTTCATTTCCACTGCTTCAGTTATAACACGAACGCTTAGTTATTACCTGCAAAGTATCTACTTTCAGTTACATTAGTTTTTTTTTTCTTTATACCTATTAATATGCCGTTTATTTTTTTTATTAAACACAATCATTTTAAATATCCAATAATATTGTAACATAAATTATCACCTAGAACTTCTTTCTTACATAATAATGAAAAATAAACAAGGAAAAAAACTGCTATTAATAGTATAAAATTAAATCGCAGTACGCGTCTTGTTATTCTGAATTCCAGCTACTTCATAACCACATTTTGAAACTGTCTTATAGATATTTTTTCTAGAAAATGTTATATTCCTACCTATGTATGCCTAAGCAAGGGTGAATCTCTTATATCAATGATATCAATGATATTCACGGACATTTTTCACACAACGTCCTCTGGTCCCAAACTAAGCTTAACGCTTGTGCTATGGGTACCAGATTACGGATATAATACATATACTACTTTTTTTTTGTAAATATATACATATAATAGATTAAAAACACCCAGACGCAGTACAAATATCTGTGTTCATCACACAAATAATTGTCCCGAGTGGGAATCGAACCCACGACCTCGTGCACGGAAGTCGGTTACACTACCGACTACGCCACGAGGCGGTCGTATATACCTATATATATCTAATGTCTTAAAATCTACTGTGCGAATTGAGAACAGGGCAGGTCCTATGCGTTAATTAAAATATTATATAATGCACGTATACACAAATCTATCAACTATTCCGATCAAAATAGAATATTATAATTATAATCAATATCAAGCAACTTGTTTGAAACTGTCTCTAAACTTGGACCCACGTACGTTGGTAACTAATGAAGAACTAATCATCAAACATAATTGATTATAATACGCTATGGTATCAGTTTGAAGTCAATGAAGTCTACATTTTAATCAAACTATACTTTTTCATGAATTTGCAGAAAATTGTCTTTACTATCCACGATTGCGAAACCAATGAACAAACTTGAGACAATGGCATACCTGTAATGAGAGTGTGCGAAACCAGGTGCGCTCACTTTATACTAGTTTCGCAACAACAATCGACGCATGTAATACACTGAGATTATGCCTATATTTTTGTATCTATACAAGAAAAAAGGCCGTGTGGCTTTAGAATTGTCCCACCCCTCTCTACCCACGGGAGTCGTAAGAGCCGACTGAGGGAATACCGGGGGAGAGGGCAGCAGCACTCCCTCGAGTATTAACAACATACACTGCGATCAGAAACCCACCTGCCAAGCGTGGCGATTACGGCATTATCCCCCATGACGGGAACGCTCGTTGTGGCGTTCTCTTGGGGAGGCCTATGTCCAGCAGTGGACTTTGAAAGGCTGATGGATGGATGGATGGACAAGAAAATTATTGTAAAAGTCAGTTGAAATAACTATTGACCTATAGGTGTCTCTCATACATATATATTATTGTTCCGACCAGGTAAGCTTAACACTTCAGAATCATGCCAAATAATGACAACACTGTGTTATTTTTATATTTTTTAAGTACTTGCACGCTTGGTAATTTACCCATCACAAAGTGCGAAAATGTGAAATAGAAAATGATAGCCCCGAGCGCGGTCACGCAAGACATTAAGAAGGAATGTGTGCCCCGAATGAATGTCACGATAGCTCAGTTGGCAGAACGTCTGAACAATATTCAGAAGGCACGAGTTCATACCCCACTCGTAGCTATCATTTAATATATCACATTTTCGCACTTTATGTTGTAGTAAATTGCTAAGTCAAATGCTTAAAAAATATATAAAAATAATAAGATTTTATGAAGAAAATTTTAAAGAAACGTATTTTTTTTTAAATTAGACGCTGCTAGGCATATTTTGAAATTCATTTTGTAATATTATCTCACTAAGACCTGACGTAGAAGCTAAAGTAAATTAATATGCATGTAAACTAAGTTCAGTGAAAGGCGAAAATTTAAACCATGGATAGAATCGTGAACGGTAAAGATAATAACATTCTAAGAACGAAATAAATTATCCACACTTTCCAACATTTTGAATGACTTGTTGTTATGTATTGTTTTCAACAAAAAGAGTTACTTCAATTATGCAATTATCAAAAACAGGCCGCGGCACGCCCCAATCTATGTTGATTTTTTTATAATCTACGAGTATGTAATAGGCAACAGTTGCGTATTAAGCCGTATGTTTATTATAACTGGAGGGTGAAAACTAAACTAAAATGCCCATTTGACAAGACAAGTACATATGTAAAATATTAAATTAGTCCAATTTTAAAGATTTTAGTGGCAGATTTTCGAGTTGTCCCAGCACTAATGGACCGGCTCGATCGGGGAAGTACCACCCTCTCACAAAAGAACAGCGTGTAACAATGGTAGTTACGCCTACCGTTATGTTTTGTATGGTGAGTGAGAGCACCGGGGGTCCAAACCCTCCCGATCCTCTCCTTATTATCCTGCCTATCCACTTCATATCCTTTTCCTTGGAAATGGCGACGCGTGAGTAATACTTAACTCTGGTATTGCTAGCGTCTATAGGCTACGGTATCCGCTTAGCATCAGGTGGGCCATGTGCTTGTTCGCCACCCATGTAGTATAAGAATAAATAAAAACAATTTGCTCCACCACCATAGCTACCATTCCTTGTGATTGAATTATTAGAAGCCGCAAGCACATTTGACTATGCAATATCCGTGAATGCGTGCAATCTTGAGCAAATAATTTCATAATATGTACGAGTATATACGTGTCAATGTAAATATTAACATTTTATATTTTTGGGTCATATTTTACAAGGTTTATTCAATAATTAAAAGTTCACAATGACAGTCACAATTAGTCACAAACGCTAAAATCAAAATATACATTTTATTATGTGTAAATTTAAGATTTTTTTTTTTAATAATGTATTGTGGATTACATTTGTAGAAGAAAATCGGCGATAGCACAACACCTTTTGGAGGCAGGAACGAGTCACTACATCGAGAATTTATACAATCCTCAGATACTTTCGACAGAACGCCACTATATACCCAGATTGGTGAGAGAAGCCATTGAAATCACGAAATACAAATATTTCAACCGTGAAGATGGTTTTCAATTATCTAGCACCTGGCGTCCCGTGATTCGTCTATGTACAAAGAAGAAGGAAAAACACCTCAGAAACCAGGGTAAGTGTTATGTGTCGTGATCGAGCTCGATACGTGAGTGAGACCAGTGGTAGTGGTTCCATAGATAGTGTTGCGTGTCATAAACGAGTGAGAAAGCGGGTAGACAGATATTTCTAACCGCAGAATAATAAAAACTATTCCCACCCGTAAGGACTTCAGTTGCTCCGTGATCATGGCGCTTGCAACAGTGCTGAAATATCGGAAACTCGTAAGTAAAAATTTACATGGTATAAATCCCGTAAAAACGTTTAGAATTATAAGTGACCATGAAAGTTTAAAACTCTACATTTGTAGAGTTTAAAAATAAAGAAAAAATGCACAGCTTCTTCTGATGAAGCGCTTTAGCAAGAGAAAACTGCAAGCAAGCAAAAGCTATATTCCTGACCAAAATGCTTTTGGAAATATTTACTTTAAAAAACAAATTATTTGTGAATGTGGAGAAAAATATTTTTTTTCTGCGAGCGGGATTCGTACTTGCGTCCCTTCCAATCCGGGAAAGTGCTCTAGACCGCTAAGCCATCGCAGAGACCGACGGCGATACCCAATCTCCCCATTACATTTGGCTTTACGACCCACGTCACCTATCGGATGCATTTATCCCCCGAATTGGAAGGGACGCAGATTCGAATCCCGCTCGCAGTAATTTTATCTTTTTCCACATTCACAAATAATTTGCTTTTGGAAATGTTACGCCATATTATAAATTTGCTTAACCAATTACATTCATTTGTATAGAAACATGTACCTAGTTTAAGTATGCAAACATAACTGAACTTTCAATTGGCTTTCCTATGAAACAAAGAAAGCGGAATATTACAAAAGAATCGTAGTCGGAAGTCGTGAGAAGTGGGTGGCATCGTGCAGAAAAGCGGGTTGCTGTGACAATAATCCATTGTCAGTGACATGTGTTGATACTCAGATTAAAATTTTTCGTCAACAAACCTGGTTATCTTTATTGGTACAACGAGAATTTCATGTTGCGTGTTGTGACTTTATATTCTTTCTGAGGTATGTATTAGTCTTGAAAACATGAAGAAATTATGTAAAATGCTAGTAAATTCAGTATTATAAAATCGACTTTAATCCCAGCTTAAGTCATAAAATAGGTATAACTACAACACAACGGTACCTTTTTTAAATTTGTATGTACGAGTACTAACAACACAATCATCCTGTCTCAACTCAACAAATTCATTGACTTCATGTTGGGGCTTCTTCAAAAAAAAATTTTTTTTATTCTTTCTATTAACTCTTTGTGTTTTTTCTGATTAAAAAAGTCAGTAAAAATTGGCTCATCATTAATGCTAAGCAGAAATACATTATTTTTGATTAGGGGTCTAATAGGAGCGTAGGTTAGATAGGTTGGCCGTGTGGGGCCGGCTTTAGAATTGTCCCACCCCTCTCTACCCACGGGAGTCGTAAGAGCTGACTGAGGGAATACCGGGGGAGTGGGCAGCAGCACTCCCTCGAGTATTAACAACATCTACTGCGATCGCCAACCCGCCTGCCAAGCGTGGCGATTACGGCATTATCCCCCATGACGGGACCGCTCGTTGTGGCGTTCTTCTGGGGAGGCCTATGTCCAACAGTGGACTTTGAAAGGCTGATGGACGGAGGTTAGATAGGTGGTACATGATATGGAGGCCTTTCTTTTGTGCATCTCGTATGAGAAAGCGTCGAGCACAGCACGCAAATACTATGGGTATATTACGTATATATGGGTACGCCAACTAAACGCACTGCTCCAATGAGACAGAGAGCAGCAACGAAAAGATATAATCAATGTAAACAATTGTTTAGACATTTGTTTATTTTTAAATAACTACTAGACCGATTTTGATAAAATTTCAATGTGACCATCTCTGGAGTAGCACCTACCAAACAAAAAAATAATCATTGAAATCAATTCATAATTGGCGGAATAATCTCGTAACAAACATACAAAAAAAACATAGTCTAACTGAGAACCTCCTTTTGGAAGTCGGTTGAAAATAAATTAAAATATAATCAGTTTCAGTATTTTACGAAAGATTTTTTCACATATTATGTAAATGTTTCGGCAGTATGCAAGTGCCTACGTATAATTTTAATTTGACCATCTATAACATAAGACGTTAGAAAGTCTTCGAATTGCTTATATGCACATCGCCGTGCTGTTTGCTAAATTACATAAGTAATCTTGTGCCGTAGTTACTAAACAAAACTTATTTGCATAAACCACTTTCTTTGGTCTGCGGATAACTAACCGTACTATAAAAATCTGACGCTTCAAGATGAAAGGCAATTTGGAGAGCTAACTAGAATTTGATGTTCAGTGTTATCAATATAGATTTGATTAAAACGAAGGAAATTGCATAACAAAATTCAGTAGTTTAATGTCGCTATCTTGTGATGTAACACGTTCATAGGATTATGTTGTGAATATTTTATAATAAACTTTTGAATCCAACTAAACTGCTTGGTTTTGCAATTCTTTTGCTTTTGGAAATATAAGTACTTCCGTAACTACACTTACCTCTACCAGAAATAGAGATTTAGGATAAACAATGAGATAATGTTTATTTTGTCTACTATTATTGTCGCATGTTGAGTTACCAAGAATATTCGTGGGAGCACTGAAGCATTAAAGCAGGCATGCAATACTTACTTTCATGCTCAGGAAGTAAGAAAATTACTCTATTTTATATTGTACAAACACCAACTGTTTCACAGCATATTAAGTCACATTGATGGTTGTTACGTAAATAATATCAATTGGCAAGGTTCTATCAAATTGGAGGGTAGAAAAGAGTCTTATCAACTTAAAACTTGTGCTTCCTCACGCTATAATAATTAACGGACAAATGATTTAATAAATTAAACTATGAAACACATACATTTTAAACTTTTTTTAATAAGAAATTGAACCACATCAATCGTTTTTACTCATCAACTGTAGGTAGTTACCAAATCGTTTTTGACATCAACAATGTTACAAAAATGTTGTTATAATGCGAAACTAAGTATTTCTGTTTGAATACATTCCATGTACGTAAAATATCGAACAGCTAGTTTCGCTCATTATAAACATTGATAAGAAATTGAATTTAATTAATGTTGGAGTAAGAAGGTATCACATTTAGTTGATAGGAAAATGAGTGTAAAAAGTATAATTTCTGAACTATAATTTTTCGAGATAAATCTTTAGTTATTATCAGCAATGCTTAAGATTTTTATCGCTTCACCGCCATTACTATTACTCAACTGAACAAGAAATTTTGTATCTCAGCATAATTTGGAATCCAGATATAAGCAACAGAAGATTCTTGTTGAATTGCAATTGTTGCACAGATATTGATCAGCCATAAAGTGACGCATGTACTTATTTAAATAAAATTATTTGATCCAATTCTGAAATCGACCCAGGCAGTCATAGACAAAATCTTTTTGCAAATAATTTAATATCTACATAATGCAACTGCCTCTGTGGCGCAGCGGTAGTGTAAGCGACTGCTAGTCATGAGGTCTTGGGTTTGATCCCCGGGTCGGACAATGTTATTGTGGTTTCTTGTAAAAAGAAAATTTCTCAGTAGCAGCCCGGAGTTTGGAAATGTGCCCGGTAGATGGCAATAGGCATGCCTCCTATTACGTGGGACTTGAACATAGCTGGTGGATCCTGGGTGTTGTAATACACCTCTGCCTACCCCTTCGGGGAATACAGGCGTGATCCTATGTTATACGTTTATGAACAAATTGGCACAGATTGTTTTACGATTTTTCTTTCCTTTGATATTTAAAAAATAAAGATTAAAGAATTAAAAAATACCGCCCGGTATTAAACTAGACTTTGTCTGGATATATTTGGCATGTCATTTTTATTTGGACAGTTATTTCAATGCAGGTACATGTGTACTGTGATCAATGAAAACGTCATGGATAGGTAAGTCACTACTAAGGACGTTAATTAGTTTCAAGGACAATACGTCCGTTAACGCTCTTAAAGTACAAATTATAATTTGTGAATAAGGAAAAAGAGTACTGAAAGTACTCTAAAAAAAACTGAAAAACATTACTGTAAGAACTCTTTTTACATTGTACTGCTTTTTTTTGTACTGTAAGTACTCTTTTTCCTTATAATTTGTGAATAAGGAAAAAGAGTAACTGTAGTTCAGTGGATTAGAGCACTTCCCCGGATAGGAAGGGACGCAGGTTCGATTCCCGCCTGTACTAAAATACTCTTTTTCCTTATTCACAAATTATAATTTGTATTTCAAAGAGGACTAGACGATATTTACGCGAATATTACACGTGAAAAGTTGTTTTATTTCATAATTGGACTGTGTTGTACAGAAATAATCTAGGCTACAAACTGGACAAAATTAAGGTTTTAATGCCAAGACATCAAAAATAATCTCTATTTTTATATCACAAAGACTCGTTTTACTACAAATAGTTTTTTATGATTGGTTATACCAACCCAAGACTAAAAAAATAAAGCAGAAGTGGTTGAAATCAGCATAACTTTTATTTATGTTTTTATAGATTAGCTCATTTCTGCACAACACGGTCCAATTAGTCTAGATATCAGGATGAGTAAATACTGAACCCACGTATCAGCAATCATAGATGTTCATGATAGCCGAGAACCAGGCTAAGTACGCTATGGGCTTATGTTGCCGAAAAGTCATGGGGGATTAAGGTCTTCTGCTTGGCCTCGACTTCTCGTTTAGTAGGGAACTAAGAATATCGATTGCGGTTTGTTTTTTTTTTTAAATAAGGGCCAAATTCTAGGAAATAAAACTTAGAAAACCTAATTGAAATCTATGCATTAGTTTATCTGTGATGCGCGCCCGACGCAGACTTCTGTCATTTTATTTATATAGATAGGCATGATTAGATCCATAGCGAAATAAAAAAAGTTATTAAAAATATCCTACGAGAAGTATTATTTTTAACACCTAGTATATTAGGTTATGCTTGCTGGATTTCATTTACGACATTGGAATTATATTGCTAATCATTATCCATATTCAATAAGTACTTAGTAGGTACATTGATTTCTAATTCCGACTGCAAAAGGTACTCAGTGTTTGTAATAATAATTATTCATAGGACTGTAGTGCCTAATTATTCACAAATTGTTCTGAATAACACGTAACGGTAATATAAGGTAGGCATAAGGGAATTTGTTCCATTGCATGAGCATAAGAGTAGAATGTATAAAAATAAGAAAAGGATTATGGATAAATGTATTCCTTATAATTTATTCTAATGCATACTCGAAGACTTCACGACACGAATCAAAAGAACCTACAGGTATGATATGCCAGGAAGTAACTATTTAAATTGGTCACGCAGAGCCCTTAACTTTGACACACTGGGTGGATGGTGTGAATTGTGGTAGAACAAACCAGCAAAAAATTAAGATACCGACAGGTAGAAGTCGATTTAACAAAGAGAATACAAAAAATAGCGACCCTAGTTCAAGAAAATAAGCCCCAACCTGCTGGTACAAAAAGTTTAACGGATAAACAACCCGACCAAATTTAGCGTGAGGTATTCCAGATTTTTGCAATATAAATAGGTACCTATGCGTTTTTGAACTAAGGTCTACCAAGCTTTTTGTATAAGTGGGCCGATAAGTTCGTTCGTCTCTGTAAAACGTGGCCCTGGCGTCTCTTATCAGTCGGGCGTATTTATCTCTACGACTGCATGCATAGGAGTAGCTCACGGAATTGTACAGTTACCTACACATTTATTCGTGCGATTAATACGTGCATATTTATGCGTAACGTGTCTACTCTAACGGTGTCTTGGTAAGGACTCGAAAGAATACGTGTTACGATATCATATATTGAGTTTACTAGAGTTTGTATGTTACAAAGTAATTACAGATTTTTTGGATAGATGACCATTATTGTTGTTTCAAGCGTAACTTGTTGCAAAAAACTCAACATTGAAAAAATATAAGTAGGTGCAGTTGCAAACATTTTTATTTTACTTAAATTCTTGTTTTCTTTGTATAGGTTTCAAATTTTCTTCGACCATGTAGGTACGATACTGATGTTCTACAAAGTTGACCGCAATTATTTCTATTCTTGGACGATGACTCTGCGAGCTAAATAAGTAAAGATTTTATTAAAATGAAGTAAATAATAGCAATCTCATCTATGTACTACAACTACGGAGCACCAACAACTTAAACAACTACCTACTGGAGATTAAAAATACAATATTTCTATGTATTGAGAAAAAGCTATTTATTTACCAGAACATACTGGAGTGCTTATACATATACCTATAAAAATAACAACATGAAAAAGCTATTTTATTAGGGTAATTTGAAAACCAGGTAGACACTTAAAGTTCATCACTTATAGTCGAACTTTTATCTTACCTGTATGTTGGAGCGCTTCACTTCAATATAAAGCCAGTTATCCGTCGAGAAGGCTATTGCCATTAGAGCTGCAGCCACGATCGCTGTAATGGTCGCTATAGACAAAGTTACCGCTGAGCAAGGCATTATTAAAACCTTCGAAAGACAGTAGTAGATAGTGGAGGACTAAAGGGATATTATCACAATCACAACACAAATTTTCGATAAAGTTCACCTATGCAGCATTTTCGTAGACACTTAACGGAACGGAGCACACGACAGCACACACACAATATTATTTAAAACGCATATGAATGCGGTCATCGACTACAGCGTACCGAGTTCGTGCGCGAGACTACTTCACTTTGCCTTGGCTTGCTGCCTTGCCGCTCTCTCGGATGTGAAACTTTCGAAAACGAACTAACTCCTCCAAGTGGCGGGAATGCAAGTTAAAAAACTGGTTTCATGATACCAGACTAAAAAATAATAGGTATTTAGTAGTTTTTATAGTTAATATGGTCTGCTGCTGGCAAAACTACTGGTCAGATTTAAATAAAATTCTATGTTTTATTCCTTAGAGGCTTATCTAAAAAAAAATATTGCAATATCATGGAGATATGTATATTATTATGGTAAACTTTATATTTCATTTAGAAGTTAGATTTAATTTATTAAAGTTTTAAGAAATAGCTATTTTTATAAGCACAATGTATTATGTGTGTGTTTCTGGACATCGTATCAGCTCTCTTGTTATACCTCAGCTTTGCAGTTACCAAGCACAACAGAATTAATAATGCACCGCTAAGTTAAGGACACGTAATCTGATTATCTATCTACCTAGCAATGGGCAGCCCTTCGCTGCTCCTACCAGGATTATAGTGTCGCTGTCTGTTCACTTACCCTTTTTTTTATTAAGGTGAGCAAAGATGTACCTACCGCATACCCCGCGTCTGCGTGGTGACTAGCCGCATCGGGCTCCCTATCTGAGCGACGTCCGCGAACAACTGAGACGTCACACCTTCGCGGCAATCTCTACGCGGGCGGAGGACAATCCCCGGTCCAACCGCCGGTGGCCTCGGCTAGGGTGGTTAGACTGGGGATATATAGGCGCGCCGGCGGCGAATCAGGCCAGAAGAGAGATCAGCCTCTGTGGCCTTCTCAGCCGCCTTCTTCCATGAGATCACATTCTCGTAGAAGGTGGTGACTGCGGTCCAGTACCTGTTGCCACCAACCATTGATCAGACGACAGCTGGACCTCTCCGATGACCGCAGCGAGATCCCGGCGCTGCTCAACCCAGGCTGGTCAGGAATCGAGCGTGTGCTGCGCGGAGTCCTCGCTGCAGTCACAGTGATGACAGCAGGGAGTCTCCTCCCTCCTAATGACTGTGTACAGGTGCTTGCCGAAGCATCCGTGCCCCAACAGCACCTGCACCGTTTGGAAGGTGAGGACTCCATGCTGCCGCCCCTCCCATTCTTCTAAAATCGGCTGGCAAGCATCGCCCTGCCGACGCCCGCCAATAAACTTCGGCGAACAACTCCGCCTCCAGAACCCACGGGGGGCCTCGTACCACACCGTGCAGCAGCCGCAGATTGCTTTGACCGCCGTGACTCTCTGCGGTCTCCACAGAAGAGTTTTATTACGGGCGTTCAGAGACTTCGCCCACACGGGTGCACCGCCGGAAAGCGCCATCGACCGGCCCACCGTTATTTCGGTGTTATTTTTTTCTTCTTCCTTTTTTTCTTCTTTTATAAGACAACACCCTGCACTAAGGAATAATCCTTGTATCGCGGGAGTTTTTTTTTTTTTTTACAAACATATAATTTCACGGGTACACCCAGACTCAGAACAACAGCTATTTGTGGACCTCACAAAGAGTTGCTCTGTGTGGGAATCGAACCTACAACACTCGGACGAAAGGCCGGTATCTAAACCACTTTGTCTGAATTAGACAGTAAGATTGATGAAGTGCGTATAGTCGCTGCCCGCATCGTCCGGCACCTCGGAGCGGTCAAGCCAAATCTGTTAGGGTTTCGGGCGGCCAGGTCGACGGTCGGCGCCATTCTAGGTCTTTTTTTAGATTATTCTACTCTTTGATTCTAGGCCACTATTCTATATGGACTTTATGGAAGAGAAAAAATGTCATGATTGGGTTCTCTTTATTTTTTTTATTTATTCTTTGAGCTTTGGCGGTAACATATAGAAGATCATGTCGTCGCTCTATATTATTTTTCTAAACGTGTGTTATTTCAAGTTGTAATAAGTAAAAGTGGCGGCCTTTTGCTTACAAACTATTTATGTATGTGCATAAGTGTTGGCAAGTGAGCTAATACGACATAACGTGCCTTTCCTGTTGTTTCCAAAACTCCATAGAAGCTTCAGTGAGGTCGCCACCGCTTTACTGGAGCGGGACTTTGATAACTGACTAATTTTATATGATTGACTTCAACTACGACTTGTTTGATGAATATACAATAAACACCTGTGATCAGAAACTACTACTATTGTTCCACCCCACTCCACCCATGGGAGTCGTAAGAGCCGACTGAGGGAATATCGGGGGGAGTGGGCAGCAGCACTCCCTCGAGTATTAACAATATCTACTGCGATCGCCAACCCGCCTGCCAAGCGTGGCGATTACGGCACTATACCCCCAATTTGGGGAGGCCTATGTCCAGCAGTGGACGTAGAAAGGCTGTTGAATGGATGGATGATCAGAAACTAACGATGTTGGTTTTGTTTCTGTTAGGCTGATGGTTCTGACAAAGCCTTAAAGAAAATAAAAAAGTATGTTTGAGATTGATATGATATTGAACCTCGGACCAGTATATTTAGTCTATGTATTGAACCTTAGACGAAGAAGTATTGAACTAACTAATTAGTCTATGTATTGAACTTGTCATTCCCAGTTGGGAGTTTTGGCGGGAACACGAAGAAGATCATGTCGTCGCTCCGCATTATTTTCCTAAACTTGTGTTATTTCAAGTATTAATGTGTAAAAGTGGTGGCCTTTTGCTTATTAACTATTTGTGTATGTGCATAAGTGCTGGCAAGTGATGTAATGCGACATAACGTGTTTTTTCCTGTTGTTTCCAAAACTCCATAGAAGCTTCAGTAAGGTTGCCATCGTTTTACTGTAGCGTGACTTTGACTTGACTGACTTTATATGACTGACTTCAACTACGACTTGTTTGATGAATTAATCTAGTTTGGAGAATAATGATGTTTATAAGATACTGTTAGGCTGATGGTTCTGCCAATGCCTTAAAACAAATATTAAAAAAAACCCAGTATAGTTATTTATCTATGACTTGACATGTTTGACAGATACGTAGAATCTCTAACTATTCTGTTGTGTGTTTGACAGTCAGTTAAAAACGAAACGAGTGTTTTCGATTTTCGATTTAATATTGAGTTGAATTAGTAATTTCCAAGTATAGTTATTTATCTATGTTAATAATACATTTATTATGTTGATGAGCGTGTATTGTACCCCACAAAATGTCTAGCAATTCTGATATAACGAAATATGACGAAGTTCTAACATCCATATTAGTAAATGAAAAATCTATCTTAGGCTTTTTATCAGCTATTTTCAACTTTTTGGCCAGAAGGTAAATTATTTGTTTATTTAATCAGGCCTATCAGGAATCTAAATAATTAATTACCCTGACTAGTAGACTAGATTACCTTCCTTTAGAATATTATTTAGACTACTGTCTAATCTGGTACCCATAGCACAAGCAATTAAGCTTACATTAAACACAAAGTGAAAAATGTGAAATCGAAAATAACAGTCACGAGCAGGATCTGAACCTGCGTCTCCTGGATAACGTCCAGATGCTTTGCCAATTCAGCCATCGTGACAATTGCTGCTGACTGCTAATTTCAATAACACATTCATACTTAACGTCTTTGGGTGACGCCTGTTCGTGACTGTTATTTTCGATTTCACATTTTTCACTTTGTGTTTAATGTATAGTGCTAAGCATGTCAAATGCTAAAAATATATCTAAACAATTAAGCTTAGTTTGGGACCAGAGGATGTTGTGTGAAAATGTCAGTGAATATTTATTATTATTCATATTAAAATAATAATATTAATTAGACAGTAACTAATCTTACTAGATTGAACAAATTCAATGTTATTGTCTAAAAATAAATTATCCTATGTATTTTTTCATTGCTCATACTCTGAAAGTAGGCCTGAAGTTGCCTGAGGAGCGGGTTGAAAGTAATACTTTTCAGCCCTAGGGAGAATTACTTTTAACTGACAGCTGAATAATTATACAAAAATAAAACAGTTCTATTTTCTGTACAGCCAGTCAATTACAGCGTGATGTAAAATTGAAATAACATAAAGCTAAGTATTTATTAAAGAATTTGTTTTTTATATGACTTTATTTTAATATAGTTGCAACTGAATATCTTTAAAATAAAGATTTATATTTTTTCAATGATTAAAATGAAAAATAATGGCTGAATAGCTGACAGGCCACAGAAAAAAACAAAATAGGCGGGAAAACGGCAATTCCAAATAAAATTTTTTAAAGTGTCCCATTTTTCTTTAGCTTTTATTTTTAGTTTCCTCGTATTCGTAATGAAAAGCATAGTGTTTACCTCGGGATAAAGACTTACTTAGTCCCTCGAACTATTGGAGCCCTCTCTACGCTCTGGCGCCAAACCCCGTCTCGGCACTAAATAAGTTGCTTTCATCCCTAGGTTAACAATGTACTATTACTTATGCTTAATAAATTTCAGGACAGATTTTTATCACGTTCCGGAAGGGCCTTATGAGAATATGGGCTTTCCTCCTGGAGTAGCTGAAGAACTTGTAGTTAAAGTCCTGCGTACATGTGATCCTAAAAATTGGAAAGGCCCAAATGGGGCTACGAAACCAGCTGATTTAAGCAATGAAATAATGTGTTCAACTGTGGCTCAGGAAGTTGAGGTGATTGCTGATGAGGATCTAGAAGAAACTGACACACCACCCGAAAACACTGCACTCGAAAATAATAACCCTTCACAACAGCAGCACTCTCCAAAAGTTATTAAAGACAGTATTCAGACTGGTTCTGCTGGCTCAAAATCTAATGCTGAACTTCAGAAATCCGTTAAAGACCCTACTAATGTAATTCCAGATGATAACAAACCTCCAGTGATACCTACACAGAAAAACAGTGAGACATATAATGGTGCTGAGACAGAGAAATATTTGTGGTCTCAATCCATTTTGGAGTTAGGTAATTCAACTATATTAATTTAACACACACACATAGCAAACGCCTGTATTCCCCGAAGGGGTAGGCAGAGGTGTATTACACACCCACGACTCGCCAGCTATGTT
Source organism: Leucoma salicis (assembly GCA_948253155.1). Classification (NCBI taxonomy): domain Eukaryota; kingdom Metazoa; phylum Arthropoda; class Insecta; order Lepidoptera; family Erebidae; genus Leucoma; species Leucoma salicis. Next base: position 6,915,802 of record OX411812.1, read on the forward strand.
TGAGTCCCACGTAATAGGCGGCGAGCCTATTGGCGTCTACCGGGCACATTTCCAAACACCGGGCTGTTACTGAGGATTTTTCTTTTTAGGAAAAAGCTCAATAACATTGCCCGACCCGGGGATCGAACCCGAGACCTCATGATTAGCGGTTGCATACACTACCGCTACACCACCGAGGCAGTTATGTTAATTTTATTTTTTAAATTAAAATACAGCTAGTGCTTTTATACAACACTGCTTTAAAGTGTGATGGTTAACCTAGTATCATGCTCAGATGACTCATTTTTTCCGTGGTGTAAGTAAGATGCCAGGGTCGCGACAGCAACAGGGTCTCTACTGGGAAGAACTAGAGACTAGTTCTTTTCACAAGCCCATAAATACATTCAATAAAAATTAAATAATAATTAATGGCCGTGTGGGGCCGGCTTTAGAATTGTTCCACCCCTCTCCACCCATGGGAGTCGTAAGAGCCGACTGAGGGAATACCGGCAGAGTGGGCAGCAACACTCCCTCAAGTATTAATAACATCCACTGCGATCGCCAACCCGCCTGCCAAGCGAAGTGATTACGGCAATATCCCCCAAAAAAAATGAGCACCCAACATAAAACGGCCCCCAGTCACGGCAGCTCTGCTATTCCGTGGCCTAACGGTAGCGGGCCCGGTAACGGCGGAGCAGGGGGGGCGAAGAATCTCCGGTCGCGGTAAGGCTACCAAAAACAACGACCTCTGGCCCTGGTAACGCACAACGTTCGAACACTTCGGACCGACGAGAGAATCACCGAGCTAGAAGAGGAATTGAGCAAGATCCACTGGGACATTATAGGGTTGTCAGAAGTCCGAAGAGAGGGTGAGGGCACGACAATCCTCCAGCCCGGGAACTTGCTCTTCCACCGGGAGGGCGACCACCAGTCCCAAGGGGGTTTATCGTTCACAGGTCTCTCGTAGGCAACGTGGAGAGGATTGAAAGTGTGTCGAGTAGGGTAGCGTACCTTATACTCAGAATAACCCACCGGTATTCGTTCAAGGTCATACAGGTTTACGCACCGACCTCGACACACTCCGATGACGAGGTGGAGGCCCTATATGAGGATATCTCGAAGACCATCCACTTGTCTAAAACCTATTGGTGGTTGAGGGAAACTTTAACGCAAAACTAGGCAAAAGGACAGACGATGAGCTGAAGGTGGGGCACTATGGATTTGGGCAGAGGAACCACAGGGGCCAGATGCTGGCTGATTTTCTGTAGAAGGAAGGCCTCTTTATGGTGAATTCCTTTCCCAGGAAGCAGTCCCAGCGAAAATGGACCTGGATTAGCCCTGATGGTTCAGTGAAAAACGAGATTGACTTCATCCTGTCGGACAAGCGACACATATTCAATGATGTCTCAGTGATCAGCAGGATTAAAACTGGGAGTGATCACCGACTAGTCAGGGGTATCTTGAATATTAGAACAAAAGTCGAGAGGTCGCGCTTGATGAAGTCTACGCTCCGACCAACACCTGCCCAATATCAGAACCCCGAGAGCTTTCAGCTCGAACTACAAAATCGCTTTCAATGTCTAGATGAGTGTGAATCAGCGAGCAGCACAGAGCTTCTGAGAGCAGGCGGTAAGCCGGTCTTAAAAGCTCTTCAGAGGCTGTTCAATTCCGTCGTTCTCGGGGGTGACGTTCCAGAGTCGTGGACCAGAAGCGTGGTGGTGCTGTTCTTCAAGAAAGGTGACAGAACCCACTTGAAGAACTATAGACCCATCTCGCTCTTGAGCCACGTCTATAAATTGTTTTCGAGGGGCATTACAAATCGGCTCAAGCGCAGGCTTGACGACTTCCAGCCTCCCGAACAAGCCGGTTTCCGAAAAGGCTATAGTACCATAGACCACATCCACACACTACGCCAGATTCGGTCGGCACAGGACCGCTCGTTGTGGCGTTCTCTACGGAGGCCTATATCCAGCAGTGGGCGTTGAAAGGCTGATGGATGGATGGATGGATGGAATAATTACTGACAGCTATTCAGCTAATTTATATAAAAAATAATAATACTTGAATAAGCATAGAATTTTTGTAAGCATGCAAAAGGAGTATCCCTTTGCATGCTTAAATAGTCCTCTGTAATAGTCATAGGGGCTCCATTATCCTAAAAATCTAGGGCCTCCAATAGGTTAAAGAATGCAAGGCACAATTTAAAAATCATCATATTCATATCATTTTTTTTTAATATTATAAATGTATACAACCAAATATGTATTTTCAAACAATATTTTTGTGCTTTGATGCCAAATTTTTCTCTATTGATTATGGTAGTAAGCACCTGATGGTAAGTGGTAGCCATGGCTTATGGACTCAACAATACTGCCAAGATGTTGCTCACCATTTAATTTTTTAGAGGAGAGATGAATTAATAAATGGCTTATTCCCACTACAACCAACACGCAACAGTTTCATAGTTAGGCATACAGAGAATGTGCTGATAACAAGTATATTTTTTCTTTCTTTGTTTCACTTGGTACCAAACCCTACCAGTAATATAATGGGTCAACCATTATGGGTTACTCATTACATTACTAGTACTACTACTACGTCCCTTAGTATCCTCAAATCACACCCATGGGAAAGAATTGCTGTGGTGAAATTTGTATTCTTAACATCATATGGATGAATGAAAATCTTTATAACGTGTGATTTTAGCCGACTACCTACAATACTTAGTAAATAGGTAGGTAGATTTTTCTTTTAAATTTTCTTTTTTGTGTACTGGCCTTTTTGGTTTAGTTTACGTCAGGTCTAGAACTCCATAGAAAGTGATAGGGTGATTCTTACACAATTACTGCATAGCCAACACGTCTATGGACAACACAATGTCAAATATAATTCTTTGTGTAGGCCATATTAGTAAAATAGAACATATATACATATTAAACTTTCGTAAGGTCCTTTGCAACATAGGAATAGCAGAATTTAGTTGTAAAAAATAATAATGTAAATTTTCAGATGTGATTGTGAAATTACCCCCTGACATAAAATCATCCAAGGACTTAAAAGTGACGATCAATGCAAACAACATTTGTGTGACTCGAAGAACAGGGGAGGTTATTATAGAAGACTCATTCCCATATAAAATTAAAGCCATTGAGAGCTTCTGGAGTATCAGTGAAGGAAAACTGCTCATTCATTTAGGTAATTCAGTGTGTTGTTACAGGGGATTTTGTGCCTGATGTTTGTAAGACACTGCATTTGTATAATTTACACTGATGGGGAGGGATATTAATCTTTGCCACAAACTAAAAAAAAACATTAAAATGGCTGTTACTCAAGACTTAAGGCGATTAACACACTGCCATGCATCACGCTGCATGTTGCATGTCGACGCATTTACGCGCGTACTTGCGGGAGTGCAGATCTGCATCATCGTGCGGGTTTTTTACGCACTCACGCGCGTGGTTGCGTTTTGTGGATTCACTGCAGCTCTGAGTAATTTCATTCAATGCTGTTGGCTGTGGCACTGCGGCGGCCGGGACTCGGTGTGCCATACCTTGCGTCTTGCCCGCACCCACGCGCGGGTTTGCATGTTTTTCCGCTTGTAGGCGCGTGATCTGTATGAACGCGCGTGGATGCATTTTCTGTGTGTTGAACTGTGCGTGTTTTCTATACAAACGGAGATACTTACAAACAACGTTAGAACACGCATTCACGCGCTACGCTCCGTGGTGCGTGTCAGTATGCGAATCGCCTTAGACAATATTTGTGTGACATGAACTATTATAAAATAATAATAAATATTAACGGAAATTTTCACACAATATCCTCTGGTCCCAAACTAAGCTTAACGCTTGCGCTATGGGTACCAGGATTTATTACGTTTAATACTTTTTGATCTATATTTTTAGCACTTGACATGCTCAGCTACTTTTAGAGTACAAATTATTATTTGTGTTGGTCATTAAGACAAATGTGATGAGGAAACTGGGTATGACCGCAAGGTAGTACGGTAGCTCAGTGGATTAGAGCACTTCCCCAGATAGGAAGGGACGCAGATTCGATTCCCGCTCGTACTAAAGTTGTCTTTTTCCTCATTCACAAATAATAATTTGTACTCATATATTATTACTTTTTTTTTGTAAATGCATACATATAAAAGATAGAAAACACCCACACGCAGTACAAATATCCGTGTTCATCACACAAATAATTGTCCTGAGTGGGAATCGAACCCTTGTGCACGGAAGGCTGTTACACTACCGACTACGCCACGAGGCCCATTATTGCATCTAAATGATGTGTTAAATTGTAAATATTTACTGCTGATTGTTCATCAACACTGCAGATCATGCATTTACATTGCCTATCCATCATGGATACAGGAGTGCTGCAGCAGGGCAGCGTTCGGGAAGCTAAGGATGATCTTCTCGTCCAATATTCCAGTGTCTGAAGACGAAGGTCTACGACCTGTGTGTGATACCGGTGATGACTTACGGAACAGAGGCGTGGTCTCTGAATGTTGGCCTTATATCAAGGCTCAAAGTCGCTCAGCGTGCCATGGAGCGGGCTATGCTTGTGATCTCTCTACGTGATAAGATCCGTAATACGGAAATCCGTAGGAGAACGAAAGTAACCGACATAGCCCGCCGGCTCAGCATACTGAAGTGGCAATCGGCAGACCACATCGCTCCACGAACCGATAACCGTTGCGGAAGAAAGGTTCTCGAGTGGCCACCGCGTATACGTATACGGCGCAGCGTAGGGCGGCCTTCCACCAGGTGGACCGATGACCTGGTTAAAGTCGAAGGCAGTCGTTGAATGCAGGCGGCACAGGACCGTTCGCTGTGGCGTTCTCTTGGGGAGGCCTATGTCCAGCAGTGGACGATGAAAGGCTGATGGATGGATGGATGGCTGCTATATCATGTCAAACTGGTTCCACGCTAATAAGTATGCATGTAGAATTGTTTTCTTTAAAGCGGGAAAATATGTGCCTAACCGCACACCTCGTTGTTCGGGACAATGAACAGGGTAGTGTGGGGCTGTCTCTCCGCCTGTGTTGGCTGGCCACTGGAGTTATGTTGCATTACTTCAGTGGTATGCACGTAGACCCTAACAGTTCCGTGTCTGACATACGTCTATGGAACCCCAAATTCTGAAACAATAACCACATCTGAACTCCTAACATATACCAAGATTGTGAAATACAAGATTAAGTAACATTAAACTGGTATGTTTTACAGAAAAAGTTCAGGAGCGATGGTGGAACAAACTGTTGAGCAGTGAAGAACCCATTGATCTAGATAAAATAGACTGCTCTAGGCCACTGGACGAACTGCCAGAAGATCATGTAGCAAAGGTAATGATTTATATTCAAAAATGCTTGTTTTTTTTTATAGATTCCTGCATCTATCCCTATAGGGTCAGCCAGAGGTGTGTGTGACTTACACCCATATTCTAAGACGGTTCCTCAACCTTTCCTCGACTCAAACTTAACTGAGGATACCTCAAGGAATATCTCAAGGAATCCTCGAAATTGGTATTCTTAGTTGAAAACTCGAGGGAACCTCGAATGAGGTTGAGTGGAGGCAATACGTCATTAATTACGTCATTGTATTGTAGATAGAACATTGTTTTGGGCAAAAATGCTTTGATTTTACATCTGTGGTCACTCAAAAGTTAACAGATGTTTGTCATTGTTGTCACATGTAAATGTTTAGATAGGACGATAGGTATTATACAAGGGTCGCCACAAGGAGTAAAACTCAGGTAGGTACCTACATAGCAAAAAGTAATACTTACGTATATCGTATAACCAGAAAGTACCTACATAGCGTCGTCGCGTCAACATTGTTTTTTTGCTGGGTGTGTTTTTATAGCTAGTATAAATTGTTTAGATATAATTTATTTTGTAATATGTCTGGAAGATATTCTTACTGAATATCGGTCGGTAAAGTTATGCTTACAGGAACTCATAATTAAATATAAAATAAATTCAACGGCTACTTTAGGTGCCGGTAATCCTGCTGAAAAAAAAATAGCTTACCTACGTCTTTGGAATTCTACGGTATCGTAAAAGTTGGGTTTGCAGCATCTTGTAAGTAACATCTTATGAGATAATCATACTTAATAATACTAATTCAAAAAGCGCTGGAAATCCATTATAAACACTAGAAAACAATATTCACATGAAATAATAAACTTCAGTAAATTGTTTATAGAACAAAAACTTCCTTGAGTATTCCTTAAGGTTGGTCCCAGCGGACCTTGAGATTGACAGTTGTTTCCTCGCCTCGAGTGAGGAAAGGCGTCGAGTGGAGGAGATTTTTTACAACTAAGAATACCAAACTCCTTGAGTGCGCTTGAGTGGAGTCGAGAAATTTTCGAGGAACCGTCTTAGAATATGGGTGTTAGTCTCGCTTAATAGGGTAGGTACTTATGGCCTCCAAGATAGATATCGATATCTATATGTTTGATACGCAGTTTGACATCAAGACTTTGCGGCCATGGGTTATCTGCTACCATAAGCAATAAAATATATGGAAATGAGATTGTCCGCTAGTCTTAAATATACCATTCTGCCTGTTACTGGATCGGGAATGCGAAATTTAATGGATTTACCTCAGGTGTACAATATATTTGGAATGGACAGTCACTAGACTGATTGCCGTGTGGTGACGAACTAAGAATACAAGTGTCACCATCCCATTCTTTCCCACGGGTGTCGTATGAGGCGACTAAGGGAAGTAAGAAATTATCATCCATTGCATGACTGGTGGTAGGGCTGGGTACTAAGTGGAGTACTCACTTGGTATCGGGATCCGAGCAGATTGGTACTACCATCTCCCGTGTGACCGGTCATGAAGCACATCGTTGCGTTTTGGCTGTAGCAGGAGATAGCCGTTTATTCTTTAATTTCGCGCGGCTTGATAATACTCTCGGTACAGTTGAGTCCATGAGCGACGGTTACCATTTACCATCAGATGGGCCGTGGCTCGTCTGCCACTACAAGCATTAAAATAAAAATAAATTGCATTGATAGTGTCTGCCGCTATACGTCACCTGTGTTATATTTTATAGGTGAGGGAACTGCAATGGAATCAAGAACGCAAGTTGCAAGGTCTACCAACCAGTGATGAAATACGTAACATAGAAATTCTGAAGAAAGCGTGGAATGCGCCAGGATCGCCGTTCCAGGGGCAAAAGTTTGATCCAAGTGTTCTCAGCTCTAATACACTTCAACCATTTTCCAGCGACCAGTAACGTGGTTCCATTTTAATAACTATAAAAAACTATTTTCTCGCCAGTTAGTTATATGAGATGTGAAGAAATCAATGATTAACATATTTCTAGTAAATTAAGAAATATTTGTAACGAAACATGCATTAGATCTCAAAATTAACATGTTTCTAAATATTAAGTTGTTGTTGTTTTCAACATTGAGTTGTGTAATAAATGTTGTAAGGTGTAAAGGAGATGCGAGTAAATTATTTTCAAACATGTTTTATTTTTTAGAAATTTTTATATATATTTTTAGCATTTGAAATGCTTAGCCATATACGAGCACGTCGGGCGTAACCCAGGACGTTCAAGTATGAATGTGTTATCGAAATTAGCAGTCGAGAGCAGTTGTCACGATAGCTGAATTGGCAAAGCATCTGGACGGTATCCAGGAGACGAAGGTTCAAATCCTGCTCGTGACTGTTATTTTCGATTTCACGTTTGCCACTTTGTGTTTATTGTTTTATTTTTGTGTTATACTATTGGCCACATTAGACCAGTGTCGATAATTCTCGAAACCATAAAAAATAATAGTAGGATGAAACCCATTGGAAAAGTAAGAAAATATAACAAAAATAAAAGGAAAAATAATTTACGGACAATTTGAGGTCGGGAAGGGGGTGGGGGTGAGCTTTAAAGGGTAAAAATTGGTTTATCACGATTTCCAGCAAAACTAAGAGTCCTATCGAAAAAAGTTAAATGCCAAATTGTAGTCAATAAAAAGATCTACAACTTGTATTAACACTTTTTTCACTTTTATTTTATTTTTGCTATATTTCCTTACTTTTCCAATGGGTTTCATCCTACTATTAATTTTTTCACTGTTTACCATTTTCAAAGGCTTCGGCACTGGCCTACATTGTAAAACAACGACTGTAGAAGCATTTCAGAGTTTTGGCCGAAAAACGTAGCGGATCCATTCATTAATTCTCTCGTGCGTGGCTATTCTTCACAGTGGGCAGTGGCTTAAGCTGTGCTCGTGATTGGTGGCTATGAGCGGCAGTTACCACTTACCATCTGGTGAACCGTGGCTCGCATGCTGTTATAAACAATAAAAAAGGCTTTACTGACGCAAACAACAACTACACGCCTTGGGTACATCTAAATTGAAAATGAAAAACTGCGATATTTGAGCTTTTAATATTTTGTAATATAATGTATTAAAATTATTGTTGAAGAAAAAATATTTAGGCATTTTGTATATTAATATTTTTATGTAATATCTTATAGCTTATTCATTTATTAAAACAAAAAGTGCGAAAATGTGAAATCGAAAATAATTGTCACGAGCATGATTAAAACTTTTAAACCTGCGTCTTCTGGAAAACCGTTCCAGATGCTTTTCCAATTCAGCAATCGTGGCTTCCGCTTGGTACCACTAATTTAGATAATACATTCCTTCTAATGCTTTGGGGGACGCCTGCGTCATCTGTCGGATGTTGCATACATTGTTCCGTCCAGGTAAGTTTAATTATTACATATTTTGACCTGTATTTTAGCACTTGATATGCTCAGCTACTTTATAGATCAATTTATTTGTAAAAATGGAAAAAGAGTTTGGCCCCAGTACATGCAGTGCTATGGATTTTAATTGCAAAAGTAAATTTACTATATTGGAAGTTTTACCTGGAAAGTTTTCCGGGAGTTTTGAAACTGGGCAATTTTATAGATTTTGGTGTGCTCTTTCCGAATTTTGACTTTGCCAGCTCGTATTTTTGTCGCTCGTGCCGCCATATTGGAAAAATGGCTCCTAAAAGCAGTTTTTTGACAATACCTCCTTTCTGACATTCTTAGTCGAAGTTTCTGATTTATTTTACGATAAAAACCGTAGGACAGTTTTTACTAGTACGGTGGATAGTGCAAATATAAAATACATAAACTATGTAAGTACATATCTTTTGTCAGCAACAAGGTCATGTAGCATTATCATATTTATAGCAGTTTTGTATTCTTTCGTGTTCTTTTTATTTGAAATAAACTTATTATTATTATAATAAAACAGATATACAAAATGAAACTAGAGACAATTACCTACAATGTATGTATCTACCTTTTTTCATAAAGTCAATAGTTTTGGTAACCACTATTTTACGAACCAAATTATTGTATTATAATGCATGTAAATGCATCCGATAGGTGACGTGAGTCGTAAAAACATCTAAAAGCAATTGTAGAGTGGAGATTGGGAGTCGCTGTCAGTGACTGCTGTGGCTTGGCGGTCTAGAGGACTTCCCCGAATTGGAAGGGGCGCAGGTTCAAATCCCAATCGTAGTAAACCTCTCTTTCCACTTCCACAAATAATTTGAGATTCATACCAAATAATGACCCAGCCCGCAGATAAATATTTTGATATTCGTATGTAGCACTTGACATGCTCGACGATTTACGAGAACAGAAGCTGAATTGGCAAAGCATTTTGAACGGCTTTCCAGGAGAGGCAGTTTCAAATCCTGCTTGTCTCTATTATTTTTATTTCATTATTTTCGCACTTTGTGTTCTGATTACACAAAGTGCGAAAATGATGATCTGATTTGTGTTTCTCTGCACTATCCAAAAATTCAAATAAAACATTAAAACCCTGAGAGTACCAATTTTCCCACCATTTTCTTTTCTTCCATGATTCTATGAGCTTCTCTTATATTAGCAGCATTTATAGGAGACAACATTCTTGTCAAAGTCGTTTTTAGTTTTCTCTCATCGAGCAATTTGGACACTTCTTTCAGTATTTCATGATGTCTGATCCTATCTTCAGTATTGTATTTCACTCTTGTGGCCATCATTTCGGAAACCAAAGTCAAACTTTTGTCTTTTAAAGGCTTTACATCAAGCGGAGCGCTGCTGTCGACAATCAGACAAATTCTGCCTTGAGGTTTAATAGCTTCCATCAAAGTGTTCCAATACGGGGCTGGATCGTAATTAACCAGTATAAAATCCACTCCCATTTCATACCCAGCATCTTTCAATTGAGGGATGAGGTCTTTAGTGTGGTTAAGAACGAGATCTGCTCCGTATTCTCGGGCAAAAGCTTCTGTCTCTGGTCGAGAAGCTGTTCCAATTACTTTTAACCCTAACATCTTTCCAACTTGTGTGGCGACTGATCCAACTCCGCCTGCGCTATTAATTATTAATAAAGATTTGCCTTTGTCTTTCTCTGATAGCAGTAAACGATCGTAAATGGATTCAAATGCTGTCACAGAAGTGAGTGGCATCGCAGCTGCTGCTTCAAAAGATAATTTCTTAGGTTTCGGCCCAACCAGAAACTGATCGGTCGCCATGTATTGTGCGTTGGATCCATTTCTTCTATGATCACCGGTGAAGAACACTTCGTCGCCAACATTAAATAGGTTTGCATCTGAGCCCTTAGCGACCACTATACCCGCGCCGTCCCAGCCTAAAATACGAGGCGAAGATTCTATATTTGGCTTTGGGGCACGTATCTTGGCGTCAATAGGATTCACAGCAGTCGCTCTTACCTCAACAAGCACGTCAGATTTCTTGTAATTAGGTAAATTTGCTTCCAAATCGATAAGACTGTTAATGTCTGCAATCGGCAAATATTTGTAGAGGCCGACTGCTCGCATAGTATCCGGTAAACCAGGTTTTAAGTTTTTAGACGCACACGTATGGTATGCAATAAATATAACTAGGCTGTACGAAAGCATGACTGATTTCATTTTTGATAATAACACTGCCGAAATTGTCGATGAAGCAATCAACAATCGTGTAGGTAATCTTGTAACTAACTAGAATTTAATTCTTCACATTCAGCCGGCTTGTGTTCATTAATATCTGTCAGCGATAACAACGAGTATAAATACATAAACCCAAGTTTTATACGTCAATGACATAAACAATATTAAAGCCGTAGAGTAAAAATGTTCTGTGGTTAAAGCAGTGTTATTCGTGTGCAACTGCACAGCCAAGGTCAGCAAGATCAAGATGTCGATGTGTAGAAGATAGGGATACTATGCATATAACAAGGTTTTGGTTGCGATTAAGTTTATTTACCTACTAAACAATCGTTATTTGGTAGGTAACCTAGAAATCCTTAACTCAACATAGAAAAAAACACAGCATCACTCCTGTATTCCCCGAAGGGGTAGGCAGAGGTGTATTACACACCCACGACTCGCCAGCTATGTTTAAGTCCCACGTAATAGGGGGCGAGCCTATTGACGTCTACCGGGCACATTTCCAAACTCCGGGCTGCTACTGAGAATTTTTCTTTTTACCAAAAAGCTCAATAACACTGCCGGACCCGACTAAATCCTTAACTCTTCTGAGGTAAAATATTTTTCTGTGTTCCGACTTCTGAGGGAAAATATAACCCAGGTCTGAATGAAAATTTTTGTGATCAAATCTTTTTTAATAAATCCAACGTTATTTGAATGAATTACCACGTTATGTAGAGAACGTAATAAACTGCCAATTTTTTACGTTCAAATTACCTACGAAACAACACTGCTAGTGTCTGCACCAGTATGAGGTAGGTAGGTACCTATGTAATCTACGTGAGCGTGAGATATTTTTTGTTTTATATTTAACCAAATATGGTATTATAATCGCAACGTAATCTTTTGAGTTATATACTACAACTCACAAATTGAATTGTCCCATCCCTCTCCACCCATGCGAGTCGTAAGAGCCGACAGGGAATGCCAGGGGAGTGGGCAGCAGCACTCCTTCAAGTATTAACAACATCCACTGCGATCGCCAACCCGACTGCCAAGCGTGGCGATTACGGCACTATCCCCCACTCTCTGGGAGGCCTATGTCCAGCAGTGGACTTTAAAGGGCTGATGGATGGATGGATATAGGTAGTATCAGTGATGGGCACGGGCAGCGAACACTGGTGGTAGGGCTGGGTACCAAGTGAGAGTACACTTGCTATCCGGCGCGAACGGGTTGGTACCACAGACTCCTGTGTGACCGGTCATGAAGCACGTCAGTGTGTTTTGGCTGTACCTAGCAACAGATAGCCGTTTATTCTTTCATTTCATTTCTGAGAAATGAAATGGTGCTCAGCGGCTTGACAATACTCTCGGTATAGTTGAGTCCATGAGCGACGGTCACCACATACCATCAGGTGGGCCTGTGGACCTTTCAATACATGACCGATTTGTGAGTCTCGTTTTCCCCCTGTACCTACATCCTTCCAATTTTACATTGTATATATTCTTAACCAGTCGCTCGTCCGGCATTATTTCCACATGTCCGAACAATCTGAGCGTTCCCTGTCGCATCTTTATACCAATACTCTCTTTCATACCTACTCGCTCTCTTACGTCGTCGTTACGAATGCGGTCAGTCAGCCTAACTCATACAGATCTCCACAGAGATCGCATTTCAACCGCATTGATTGCATACCCAACTCTCGCTACCATTATATTGAAACAAGCACTGCGTTGTGTATTGTAAAATTATCGTCCGTAAACCATTGATTTATAAAAAAGAGCGTAAACCGATTTTACAGACAACCATATATTTTTTATTTCTTAAGTATTTATTTAGTTTAATATTTAGTATAATAGTTTACTCATTTTTTTTTTTATTAGTTATTGTATAAGTTTACTCATATATTTTTTATTTCTTAAGTATTTATTTAGTTTAATATTTAGTATAATAGTTTACTCATTTTTTTATACTACTATGATGTCAAACAAGCATACGGCCCACCTGATGTAAGCGGTTACTGTAGCCTACAGATGCTGGCAACACCAGAGGCATCATTCGCGCTTCGCCATCTCTAAGGAGAGGAAAAATAATACCCCCAGAGAACATCAATTCCTAGTTTGATCATTTAGCAACAATAGTATTTGCTATCTTTCTTTTAACACCACAGTAAATTTAGTTAAAATTGGAGTTATCAACTTTTAATAAAATTTTCTTTTAAACGATCAACTTTATTTTTGCTATTGTACCTACCTATTACAGTTTACATCTTTTGTTGGCATAATGTGATGTATTAACTATACATTTGGAGTAATTTATAAAGCTGAAATTTTCAGTGATTCTTTTTTAATGATTCTTTTTAAGTTATATCTAGTATAACTTATCAATAAACTCTTATAGTGGAGCGCCTTAAGAGGTAAAAACTTTAAAATCTCGGGATCCAGGGCCAGTCAATGAATTTTCATAAAAACTATTAGATTGTATTGTTAAAAGCTTAAATAAAAAAGTAAAAAAAATAAAATTGTGCGATCTTGATTACAAAAATTTATAACAATAATTTACTGAAAAATGAGAGGGTCAAGGGAAAAAAATGCTTAGAGCAAAGATTTCAATTTTATACTTAATAAATAATATTTGCATAGTAACTTTAATGTTAATTTATTCATATTTCGAAAAAAATAACAAGTTACAACAAAAAAAAATTATAAATTATATACATATTATAAAATTATTGTTTATTACTGTCGTCGTCGTCGATTTCATTGATGTGGATTGTAGGTGAAGGATTAGTACAACTGTCACCATTGCATTCCAAGCAAGCTACAGTGTAATTGAATCCACATTTTTCTTCTTCTTTTGCTGCACCCACAAGATACTACGCATCCTGTTTTGCATGTGCAAACAATAATTTTTAATAAGGATTCTGGAGTTGGTCTCCACACAAACACTCGCTGAACACGCCTACAATTCTTTTATGAATCTTGCACAATATTCACTTTTTTCTCGACTTATTAAATTTACAATTAGTTTCTTGTAATGAGAGGTAGTTACATAGCTGATTTGTTGTTTTGACGATTTCGACTTTCTTCTTTCCATCTGCTTCTTCACATAAAAACACCTACTTTTCCAATCAAAGTCAGTTGAATCAGCTTTTCGAAGTTTTAGTTCTTTGGTGAAGAGCACGTTGATGTGTATTGTTTTTCTTTTTTTAAATAAGCATTAATACATCCTTTATTGATATATATTTATCTGCATACTGAATGCACGTAGACTAATTCGCAAGCACTTAAATACTGCGATAGTCCATCCGCTCTTTCTGCAGAAGCAGATTTCAGCTTTGATATTCCTTTTGTTACTCTTACAATTTCTCCTAGTTTGGAGCTTAATTGAGAACTAGATTCGTCGCATCGATTGGCGCTATATCGAGGTACTGAGATGTCTATATGATACCGCTATAATGACCGTTGTTCAGCTACAAGACCAAAATACCAACCCGATCCAGCTGCGTCGAGGGGTGAGACAGGGGGATGTAATAACCCCCAAGCTCTTCACCAATGCACTCGAAGACGTCTTCAAGACACTGGACTGGACTGGGCGGGGCATTGACATCAACGGCGAATACATCTCACACCTTTGGTTTGCCGATGATGTCGTCATCGTTGCGGAGTCACTCGAACTCGAGACGTCGGTCGCGGCATGAACTTGGATAAAACCAAGATCATGTTTAATGAACATGTCGCGCCGGGACCGATCTACGTCGCTGGTTCGATGCTCGAAGTTGTTCAGGAGTATGTTTACCGTGGACAAGTTGTCCAATTTGGTAGAAACAACTTCGAGAAAGAAATCAACCGCAGGATCCAATTGGGTTAGGCAGCATTTGGCAAACTACGCCACGTCTTCTCTCCGCCTTTACCATAATGCCTGAAGACTAAAGTCTACAACCAATGCGTCCTACCTGTCATGACTTACGGGGCCGAGACGTGGGCACTCACAGTAGGACTAGTCCATAAATTGAAAGTCACGCAGCGGGCTATGCTCGGCTTCTCTTTGAAGGATAGAATTCGTAAAAAGGTAATCCGACAAAGAACCAAAGTTACCGACATAGCTCGCAGGCTCAGTAAGCTGAAGTGGCAATGGGCTGGTCATATCTGTAGAAGGACCGACGGCCGATGGAGCAAGCGTGTTCTAGAGTGGAGACCGTGACTAGGTGAGCTAGGTGGACCGACGACCTCAAAAAGATCGCTGGGACAGACTGGATGCGGAAGGCGGAGGACCATGTGCAATGGCGCGTGTTAGGAGAGGCATATATGTCCAGTAGTGAACTGCAAAAGGCTGATCGATTGATTGAGGCAATCATTACTTTTATTTTCATCACTATTCGATGGTTCACTCATTTTGATACGAGGCTGTAACTACAAGTATTAGTAATATTAATAACTAACGTTTATAGAATTTCAAACTTTCATGGTCACTTATAATTCTAAACGTTTTTACGGGATTTATACCATGTAAATTTTTTACTAACTAACATTTATATCATGATTAATAAGTATTGTTATTGAATTTTACTATACTACTTTTAGCATCAATCTATTATAAAATATGCGATTGAGTATTCACAATTGTATTTTAATAAGCGTGCAATATAAATAAAAAACAAATAGTTAGTATATATTTTGAAAGTTTGAAAAACACAATTTTATTGTTTTGTTATGATGTACTCATGTCGCACTAACTGCACAATAATAAAAAAGATAGTCTCACACCTGTATCCCCGAAGGGGTAGGCAGAGGTGCACTTTACACACATTAATAAATATACATAAATAGCAAATAAATAAAAGTTAGAAATATTTTTTTCAAAACGTACAAAAATAGCTACGTATTTAGCCTAGCTAGTTACCACGTGTACTAATCTGTTAGGGACCGCTTCAACAACTGCTGTTGCCCCTTCTATAATTACCCCCACCCACCTTTATACCTGCAGTCCCTTGAGTGAGACTTTTAGTATGATTACTTTACTCTATGGTGAGACCCAAGGGCAAGTTTGTAACAGTTCTCCGTTTCAAAATATAACTTTAAACTAATAAAAATAAAAGAAAACAGAAAAAATTATATTAACTCTTTTTTTAAATAATAAAAAAATTAAGATCGCATAAATTTTATTATTTAACATTTTTTTATATATTGTTAAAAACACATTTCAAAAGTTTATATAAAGATTCATTGACTGGCCCTGGATTCCGAGGTATAAACCTTACGGCGCTTCACTATTAGCAAGAAAATTAAACTGTCAGTCTAATGGTTGATCTAAAATGCTTCAATTTATATGTGCTATTAATACCTATATCAATGAGAATTTTTCTGATAAAAAAAACCAACCAGATAGCAATTACAGATATAATAAAAATATTTATTATAGTTAACACCGGCAACATTGATTAATAGAATGGCTTATATTAATATTATCAAAATCCTGTAAGAACTAATTTTCCCACCATTTTTTGTTCCTCCATAATTCGGTGGGCTTCTCTCAAATTAGCAGCATTTATGGGTGACAAGATTTTTTTCAGAGTACATTTCAGTTTCCCCTCATCAAGCAACTTGGACACCTCTTTTAATATCTCATGATGTCTTATTTTATCCTCAGTATCATATTTTATTCTTGTGGACATCATTTCAGACACTAAAGTTAAGCTTTTGTCTTTCAAGGGCCTCACATCAAGTGGTGTACTACTATCAACAATCAAACAGATTTTACCTTGTGGTTTGATAATTGTCATCATTGTATTCCAGTATGGTGCTGGATCATAATTAACCAGTACGAAGTCTACACCTCCTTCAAATCCTGCGTCTTTCAGCTGAGGAATCAAGTCTTTGGCGTGGTTGAGAACAAGGTTTGCTCCATATTCTTGACTAAAAGATTTTGTCTCTGGCCGAGACGCTGTTCCTATCACTGTGAGTCCTAACCTCTTTGCAATTTGCATAGCTACCCCTCCCACACCACCTGCACTGTTAATTATCAGTAAAGACTTGCCTTTATCTTTCTCTGATAGCAGTAAACGGTCATAAATTGATTCAAAAGCTGTTACAGATGTCAATGGCATTGCGGCAGCTTGTTCGAAAGTCAAGTTTTTTGGCTTTGGTCCTACCAAAATCTGATCGATCGCTACATATTGCGCGTTAGATCCATTTCTTCTCGAATCACCCGTAAAGAACACTTCCTCGCCTATGTTAAAGAAATCTGCATTCTCACCCTTTGCAACCACTATACCAGCACCGTCCCAGCCTAAAATACGCGGAGATGATTCTACATTTGGCTTAGGCGCACGTTGTTTAGTGTCAATTGGGTTCACTGAAGTAGCCTTCACCTCCACAAGCACATCTGTCTTATTAAAAAAAGGTAAATTCACTTCTAAATCAACAAGACTCTCGATATCTGATATGGGCAAATATTTATAGAGGCCGACTGCTCTCATAGTTTTCGGTAGACTAGGCCTAGCCATTATAATTTTGGAGAAACGAAACGTGTGTAGAGATAGGAGCGAGAAGTATAACTAATTTTATCTCACAAGTACAGTCAATAATATGTTTTGAAGCGTAAATTAGTGTGACATTGCATTATTGTATAGATACATTATCTTATCAGTCATACAGTCATTCTCATACATAAAAGCATAAAGGTGAACGCACACTTATCCGAGCCGAAAGCGTCGAACGAGTCGAACGAAACGAATTTTAGAATTCTGTATATGAATTCTCATGACAACTCGCACACTTCCCCGCGTCGTATCGTACGAATCTGGAAGAGGTTTCATGAGATTTCAAATACAGAATTCTAAAATTCGTTTCGTTCGGCTCGGATAAGTGTGCATTCACCTTTATACCTACCTACATACAGTAGCTAAGTACAACATTAGATAAGTATTTTAATAGGTAACTTAGGTAATATGACAGTATGTCTACAATCCCCTATTCACTTTAAGAGTAAGAAGGTAGCTAGTTAACAAATGTAAAAAAATATGCAAGAAGATTGGGAGCGCGATGTTCACTGACAATTTTATATGTGAACAAGAGTTGATTATCATCTACAAGACTGTTCTAGCATACGTAGTATCCTTAGTCTGTGGTTCTAGCGACTAGTTGCTTAACCTTGTGCCTGACATTCTTAGCAGTGTGACCATCTCAAAATTTACAATCCTGCCGTAGCTTGACCGGAATCCTGCCAAATCCTGCCAAAGTTTATTGTGAAAATGCCAAAATAATGCGAGTAAAATAATAATATTTTTTATTCTCATAAAAAAGTGTTAATATAAAATGTCGATCAAACGTCACAATTAAGATTATATTCATCGCTACTGTCAGCTTCTTTATACCTGTCTTTAGTCATCCGTTTGACCATTTCTTTGGTAGGTTGAAACGAAACACAATCACCATGTTCTTTAAGGCCTTGTTTGATGTGCAAAATGGATGACTTAATAAGATTAATCTGAGAGAATATTCTCTCACAAGCAGCATTAGACATGTTGTCATGTCATGTTGACATTGTGAGATAGAGATCGGCAAACACAATAGTCCCTTTACGAATTTTGTTATTTTCCCAATAATGTCAAATACTGCCGAATTTATAAAAACTGCCACACCTCCTGCCACAGCCTAAAATAAGGCCTCAATCCTGCCAAAATGGCAGGAAACTGCCACATATGGTCACACTGATTCTTAGGATTCCATAATAGTGCTTGCCTTTGGTAGGTTTCTAAAAAGCGTTAGCTCTTGAGTATAATGTTCCTTGCGTTAGACCACGCTTCCCAGACATAGCGAGACGAGACGAGGCTACCATGTACACACTACACACTCGCCCTCGGCCTGTCTCGTTGTGTCTCTACGAGTGTGTACAGCAAGGCTGTACACGCTTGGTTGCGGATAAGCAACGAATTTGATATCCCCGTTGAAGAGTTAAAAAATATATATATTCCCGTTGAATAGTTTAAAAGTTCTTTTTCGCCATGGTTTAATATATTTTGTTATGGTAAATGATTAAAAAATTACAATAACTAATAAAAAAAATAAACGCTGCAATTGTTTTTCCCACGTCCATCGCGACGGGCTTCCGAAGTTCAATTGATACAACGAGTGTGTACATGGTGTGCTCTCGTGTCGAGCCTCTACGAGACTAGAGTGGACGAGAGGTTCGCGAGACAAATAGACGAGTGTGTACAGCCGGGGTTCGAACTGGCTAAGCTCAGTATTTCTCTACGCATACGCTACGCTACGTCCGCTACGTCACTGAGCAAAGAAATATCAGCTATTGGTATCAGCCACCGGGGGCGAAAGAAAATATTGCCACCACTTTATTTCAATATTAAAATTTAAAACCTAAAGTGCCTCGGTGGTGTAGCGGTAGTGTATGCGACTGCTAATCATGAGGTCTCATGTTCGATCACCGGGTCGGGCAATGTTATTGAACTTTTTCTTAAAAAAAAAAACCTCAGTAGCAGCCCGGAGTTTGGAAATGTGCCCGGTAGACGTCAACAGGCTCGCCCCCTATTACGTGGGACTTAAACATAGCTGGCAAGTCGTGGGTGTGTAATACACCTCTGCCTACCCCTTCGGGGAATACAGGCGTGATGCTATGTTTTTTATGTTTAAAACCTAAAAGAATAATTGGTAAGAAATAATTGGTTATTGTACTGAATTGGTTATTGTACAATTAAGAACACATCTGAAAGGGTTGGGACCGAGTCTGTTCGTAACGCGATTCGGTTTTCATTGACTCCACCGTGTAGCATACTTAGGGGCTTTGGCGGAGCAAGCATACTCCCAGGGTGAGGTACCACTACTACTGAAGTAATGTCACACAGTTCCAGTGACCCGCCAATACAGGAGGGGAGAATGCACACGGCTGGTTTATTTAGTGAGTGAGGGCTCCACACTACCCTGTTCGTTGCCCCGAAAGACGGGGTATGCCGTTAGGTGCAAGTTTTTCCCGCCTTAACAAAACAAACCACTGAAATAATGGCACTCAGGTCCAGTGGGCCGCCAATATAGGCGGACATATGGCACACTGCGATTTATTTAGTGAGGGAAAGTCTCATACTACCCTATTCGTTGCCCCTCAAAACCTGTACTGGTATTTTCAATACCTCGCCCTAGTAATGCATTACGGAGACACAGCGGACATATTTTGTTTTTTTTTGTGTGACGTTGGTTGTTAGCCTCAGATGCCTATGACAACCTTACCCGGAAAATTGTTGAGCGCAGAGGGCTCTCAACCCAACAACACAGCGGACAGCTCTGTTATAGCTTAATATAGCTGAGGCTGCGGGTGGATGGAGCGGGGAACGTCCGCCACCCGCAAGGCCCCCCACGAAGGTGTGACGCTCCGTGTGCGGATGCGTCGCTCAATAGACGGTACCCAAAAAGGGTAAGCCGACGGCAGGCTACTGAAGTGATCCAACACAGTACCAGTGGCCAGCGGTCCGTCAACACAGGCGGAGAAACGGCACACGGCGGATTTCTTTAATGGGTGCGGGCCCCACATAACCCTGTTCGTTGCCCCACACACTACATTTTTTCCCGCCTAAACAAAAAAAAGGATTACTTATATGTTAGCTTGTAGGTATATATTATATTTATATAATATTATGTACACTGCTTATAGTATGTGTAACTATTTCGTAGATATATATGCAGGTTATATTTACCTATAACTTTTTTTTTCTTACGTGAGGAAATTCTCTGTGGATACACCCCGCCTGGCAAAGTCAGCATGTTATGCCAGAATCCCGATTTATTAACCGGTATACCAACTAATTCCCGCGGTGTTACTTCAGATAACCTTTACCCAGAGGCGAAGTATACCCATGCTCTTCGCATGACTTCCTCCACCATCGTTGAGAGGCGCTCACGTAACAGGTGTACCGCCATCTCGTGTCGCATAGGAGAATGTAGCTATGTACATATTGGGCATATATTTATAAGAAATCATACTGCTGTAATTACATAACGGTAAAACCAAGCCTCGAGTATTAACAGCATCCACTGCGATCGCCAACCCGCCTGCCAAGCGTGGCGATTACGGCATTATCCCCCATGACGGGACCGCTCGTTGTGGCGTTCTCTTTGGGAGGCCTATGTCCAACAGTGGACGTTGAAAGGCTGATGGATGGATGGAAAACCAAGCACAATAAAACAGTGGTATATGAAAGAAAATATCGCAAGGAAACCTGCCTGAGAGATTTTATCTACAGCCTGTAAGTGTAAAACCTGCCAACCCACACTGAGACTGCTTAGGAGACTACGGCATATCTCTTTCATTATGAGAGGTGAGAGGAGACCCGTGCCCTAGTGGAACAAGAAAGGGTAGAATAAATATTGTAAATTAAACTCTTTTCAAGATTGCTGTTCATGATGTCACGCGAAAATGCACCTACCTCCCATTATCTCTGCACCATCCATCCATGCTTACCTGGTAGAGAATGCAAATCCAGGTATTAAGTTCGCGATTGTAAAATAAAATTGTAGGTAATAATAATAATAAGTAGGTACACATTCTTTTCATAGATAAATAAATAAATCTAACACTTATGTAGATTTATTTGTTGTTTGAAGTGGTCAGAGCGTAAATATTTCCATATTTAAATTGCTATTATAAGCAAATAGCCACTAACCACGAGGCGGGTCATCTATATGTTGTTATAATGAGTTTATAATTAGGTACCTATTGGTGCGGAATAAAAAGTGTAGAAGGTGCGCTTGGTTATTTTGGAGAAAAACTCTATGATATTTTGGTATAATATATATTTAATAATTAGGTATGAATTATGTTCTCTTCGTGAAGTTTGCATTAATTATACCAACATTTACCTACACTATATAATACAAGCAGTTTGTTATGTAAGTACCTAATCATCTGAATGACGGTGATGAGGTTCGCCACCCGTCACGTTACTTCTCGCCTTTATGTCAAGTGACAACCTGTTCTTTCTCTCTACCGCTCTGAGAAATAGGCGTGAGTCTATTTATAATAATAATTATATAATATATGTAGATTGTTATATCACAGAGTGGGTAGGTATACAGATTCAAGCAAGTGCCCTATGGTTTTTTATGTGGTAGGTAACTTATAGCATTTAGGCCCGCTTTCCACTGATACCACAATACTCAAAACGATCCCTAAGTTCCATTTGACAAACGCGGTCGTAGTAGTCGCGGCGCAAACGTCATTGATGACGTAATTATTTTCGTTAACGCCAAGCTCACAGTGACCCATCTAAACCGTTGGGTTGAAGCGGAAAACTACTTCCAAATTCAAATTACAGCAGGAACATTTATAAAGTACGCAAAAAATATTATTAAAGCAATCTAAATTCAAGTTAGTATATAGAACGGCCAACAGGAAATACCGCAGTGGTGAGCGTTAAGTGGAACGCACTGTAGTTTGTAGTCTCGTGCAAAATTGCTATAGAGGTTAAGTTGAAAATGAAAACTTTTCACAAAACAAATAAACGACAGTATGTCAAATCGTGACAGCCCTGTTAACCTATACATACTTTTGCAACTTTCTAACAATTGTCGTGATATTATACTTAGAAGGTATCGCAAAAGCGTAAATCTATAAGTAAATAAAATTATTTAGTTTTCTCTTTTCTAACTAAAGTACCTATTTAGTTAGAAAAAATATTAATCTACATCTCATATAACTATATCCAACAGTAACACAGATATGACAAAGAATTATTCACATAGATACACAACATCGACTGCAGATATGCACAACACTATAATTAAGACATCACTCTGTTCAAACTTCAAATATGTTTTCAAAGAACATTGAATACATATGTTAAGGAAAAATTAACAAAGTTATAAAAACTCCTTTATGTTAAATCTGCATAGGACATTAATTTGAAAACTTATTTATTAACATAGACAACTTTAAATAGACCTCACCTAGCCCTAGCGTCTTAAATAAATAGGTTTTTATCTAAGCCTAGCGTAAAACAATCTTGATAATTCAATTACGTATTTTGAAATACCTACCTAGGTACATCTTAAATCCATAGAGAAAATGTAGGATACAACTAATTTTGCATTTTTGTACTCGTATTACATATTTACGGCAGGGAACATAATCGATATTGATTGAGCACTTTCTTCATTTATAGTCCCAAAACAGCGGCTTCCTCTCGCCATTAAACAAATAAAATAAAAATTACAAAAAAGAAAACTACTTTTTCTTTCCCTTAACCTCTTAAGCACCTCCGTGATTTTATGTGATTGCGTAAACAATATATAGATCAAACGCAGTTGATTTGCTGGCACTGATTCTAGAGTTTACTTGGCTCCGAAACTCAAAATCAGAGGAGGAGAGATGTTTACGAAATTTAAATGGGACCATTTCTTTCAGACAAAAACATATTATATGAATTGAGAACCTTCTTCTTTTTTGAAGTAGGTTATTAAAGGATTCCTAATGATCGATCCCGTGTACTCACAATAATTATTTTACTTTGTAATATAACGACAACATTAACTAAATTAATGAACATAAGTCTTTAAAAGTACCTAGGTATAGGTATATCTATCTATCCCATTACTTGTATGCGAGAAAAAAGTAAATAGATTATTTAAATAGATAGTTAGACTCTTTATTATACACAACATAATAAAATAAGTACTTGTACAATTAGCAGCCTTATAGAATTAGTAAATAATATTTTTCAGGCAACCATATACCTACTTAAAACCAAATTGTACTTATTCACATGAATAGATATTACCAATTTGTACGAAACCTTTTTGCAGTGGCAATCAATTTGGCCTAAATTTTATTGGACCGCATACTTGCAGAAGTCATGTGCCCCGGTGCATTCTACGTTAGGCCTGTGAGTGGAATCCCATATTCCTGGACCGCATCGTTGACACATCCCAGCTAACGTGCAAGGGATCCGCACTAGTTGACGAAATTCGTGGAGCAGACCTCTGGCTTTGCGAAGTATCAGACGACCATCCATGTACATTGCTGGAAAAATTTCGAATAACCTTTTTGTAAAGTCAATCTGGGATCAGTATCTATTGGACATCGGATGCTGCACGCATTTGCAAAATTATTGCCATATATTTTTGTAGTTTACCGTTTCTTTCTGATCAAAAAATATAACCTTGGGAGTTTTCCCTTAGGTAATCTTCACTTCGGAAATAGCGAAACATTGCTGTCAAAATATTATCAAGGTGTACACCCCATCATCTGTCAGTATACCTAATAGGTAGAGGAGGCCCCCTCCATATCCTCTCCTTATTATCCTTCCTATACTCTCCTTAGTAACCTACCTATTCTCTATTTATTATCCTTCCTATCTACCTCCTATCCCTTTCCTTGGAGATGACGACGTGCGACTGATGCCTGTTGGTGTTGTCTTTAGGATAGGGTAACCGCTTAGCATCAGGTGGGTCAATTTGTTCCCTAGCCTTATCTTCAATTTCTGTTTGGGATCAGCTTTTGATCTGTACGCTTTCAGCTGGTCCACCACCACCGGATTCAGATTTATTATTCAGAACTCTCACAGCTTGTGTGTGTGGCGGTACAAGCTGTCAAATACAGCCTGTACTCACTGCTTAACGTGCCTTCCGAACCACGGAAGAGATCAGATGTCCATAAATAGGTGGCTTTTAGGTCACCAATCTGATTGCCAGTCTAGTGAATGTTACTTAACCTTGCAGATCGTTCGAACTGCAAGTGCACATTTAGGCTACGATCTCAATCATCAAGACAGTTACATACTACTAGGTACTGTTACTCTAATTTTTGACATACTTACCTAAGGAACTAAAATGTAACAGCATTTCATCAGTATTGAGGTCTTGAGCTATGACATCATCAGCATAAACAGCAATAATTGCTAAACAGAGGAACAGGTGGAAGTAATCAGTCTGATAATTCGACCAACAGGCTTCCCACATTCGAAGTGCTACGGCCTCTGTGAATTCACGCTTGAAACATCTGAAATAGAAATTGCTATGTTATTTGTAATCATTTAACTGACTGACTGACTTTAAAATGATTATAGTACAATTGATTGAACATAATCAATTGAATGAGGCGACACGTGGTGGAAGTCCATTACTATTGTAGCATGGATATTTTCGGAGGAAAGCCCACCACACACCCGCAGATTGTTAATGCTGACTATCCATGTTATTTTTTTCTTGGGCCAATGCTACTCTTAACCATATTAGGATCTGATTAGGAGATAATCTGTGTCTCGCTAGAACCAAAACACACTGAGGTGCTTCATTTATGAGGACCCACTCAGATCCGATAACAAGTGAATATTCCCAGTAATGCTATAGGTGATAATTACTTCTCTTAGTAGTATAGTACGACTGCCGCGAAAAAAAATGAGGTGGTGACTTAGTTATTCCGACACCACACGGAAATGTACTTAATACTTGCAAATTTACTCACAAGAGGATCCAGCGATGACAAAATAGCAATTCCATGGCGTCGACGTGTTTTTCTAAATGTTTGTAGAAATGTGGCAACATTATCCTTATTAATTCCCTTAGGTAGCTCTGAAACAAAACATTGGCTATCAAGCTTTTGACGGGACATTATGGCGAGCCATCATTCGATACGTTCATCAGTTGCTTTTTGTCCACGGCTGGATCTACGCTTCCCCAATAAGGCACCACAATCAATCTATGGTGTTGACCTAGTCAACCCGGTGGGAGGCCGTCTTATGCAACGCAGGCCGCTTTTCCTTCTAAGATCGAACCTTTGATTTCTGTGATCTTTAGAAATTACTAACAGTGAGGTCCCCGCGACTATTAACTAAAGGACTATTTTATTAAAACGGGCAAAAGTAGTTTAGGAAGATGTTTATCCTACTTTTTGTACATATACACTATAAACAAACACACAAACACACATGTTCTCCCACGCACATGCAGGCAATCATGCAACGCGCGCGCTTGCACACGCACTAACAAACACAAAAAGCTTATAAATAGTAGGTGTTGCAGCAATATCGAATATTTGATTCTGGTCTAGCTGCAACTTTTTTGCGTCTGGGTATTTGCCCAACGGGCCTAATACGGACGAGGTTCTGGTACCTAATTCCTAGGTAAATAGATACATCGACCACTGAAGGAATGTAATATGGTTCCGGTGGCCTGCCAATAAAGGCGGAGAGACTGCACATGGTGGGTTTATTGAATGGGTGAGGGCCCACACTATCCTGTTCGTCACCCCGAACGACGGGGTGTACGGTTAGGTACATTTTTTCCTGCCTAAACAAAAAAAGGTAGGTAGATACATGCTAATAATTATTATGAAGAATATAACTTACGAGATTATTATCCATGTCATTATCGGTTGGTGTGCACACGAATATGGCTCTTTGCATCAGACCAACGAAGCACCAGAACGCTTCTGCTTCGCATTTGATTTCGCAAAGCACCGGAGCCAGCAAGTCACTCATCCCTTGTGTGTAACTGAATACGAAAATAATACCTCTCAATACATAAAGTATGGCGATCGTTTTACCACAGACCCTTCGTCGTTAATGAGGGTTTCTTCCCCACACGGCACATATAGTTTTATGATCCGTAAGTACGGGTTATATCTAGGTCTTTATACTTCCACCGAAGGAATGTAACATAGTTCCAGTGGCCCGCCAATAAAGGCGGAGAGACGGCACACGGCGGGTTTCTTTAGTGGGTGAGGGCCCCACACTACCCTGTTCGTTGCTCCGAACGACGGGGTGTGCGGTTAGGTATATCTTTTCCCGCCTAAACAAAAAAAAGGTCTATATACCTATATTTTGAGCCCTAATAAAAGGTAGGTTATTATTTAGGGAGCTATTGACACACTCAGGAAAAAACTGTGGCAACACATTGTATTTGGGGTGCTATAAAACCACTTAATTGTTTTCTATAAAAATCATCAGTGCTAAGTTATTTTCAAAACTATATATTACCCAATCTGATTTATTGTAATTTCAATGTAAACATCACAAAAGAACCGACTTCAAGTTAAGATTTACAAGGTTTTCTCATGGATGCCATTGTCAGAACTGGACCAAATTGAAATGGGACCACACGGGAAGCACCAGCTTTCAAATAAAAAAATAATCCTCAAAATCGGTTCAGTCGAAAGTTCTGAGGTAACAAAAATAAGAAAAGAAAAAACAATACAGTCGAATTAAGATTTTTTTTTAAGTCTGTTATTATTTTGTGCTATAAGTACTCGTAATGCCTTTATCCATCCATCCATCAGCCTTTCAACGTCCACTGCTGGACATAGGCCTCCCCAAGAAATGGGGGATAGTGCCGTAATCGCCACGCTTGGCAGGCGGGTTGGCGATCGCAGTGGATGTTGTTAATACTCGAGGGAGTGCTGCTGCCCACTCCCCCGGAATTTCCTCAGTCGGCTCTTACGACTCCCGTGGGTAGAGAGGGGTGGGACAATTCTAAAGCCGGCCCCACACGGCACAAATGTCTTAATTAATTGTAATTAACTAATGTTTTATAATTTGATAATTATTAAGTATAAAAGTAGAGAGGCTTACCCCAGCACAGGATTATAAACAGCATAATTTAGTAAGATTTTTTTCATAATTTCAACATTATAATTATTTTCACCAGCGAAGAAAGGATTGCCTCTATCAGTCCTGACTACGTCCTTCTCTATAACACACTGCACTGTTTTCCAAAATACGGCATATTGCTCTGGGGTCATCTTTCTTAACCTCCGCTCTGTTATCTCCTCGTAGTCTTTAGTCCTGATATGTAGTATTATCTCCCGTTCATCATAAGTAGAATTGTAAGGATAACAATGCAACAAAAATGGCCAGACCTCTCTTCTAAGCTCCTTGTCTAAGCCTCCAAAGAAAACGCATTTTCTCAAAAATAGATCATCTTCGATCAGACCTTTACTATTCATAATTTTGCCGTAGAATAATTCTGGAGTTATTTTAGGTGGCTTTCCTTCCTCAGGGTGTTGTTCCGACTTCTGTACCTCTGGACGGCATACCATGAAGTGGCGATACGGTAGATTGGGCTCCTCGGAACCTGTGACCACATAACCTACAGACATTAAAAAATAACTAGCAGTTGCCAAAGCATGTGACTATGTTATAGATATAGGGGTACATTAGCGTACGGCCCACCTGGTAAGCGGTTACCGTAGCCTATAGACGCTATCAACATCGGAGGCACGTCGCGATCTACAAGGAAAGGGATAGAACGTGAAGAGGAAGAGTAATAAGGAGAGGATAGGAAGGATAATAACGAGAGGATGGGAAGGATAATAAGGAGATGATAGAAAGGATAATAAGAAGGTGATAGGAAGGATAATAAGGAGAGGATAGGACGTATAATATGGAGAGGATAGGAAGGATAATAAGGAGATGATAGAAAGGATAATAAGAAGGTGATAGGAAGGATAATAAGGAGAGGATAGGACGTATAATATGGAGAGGATAGGAAGGATAATAAGGAGATGATAGGAAGGATAATAAGGAGATGATAGAAAGGATAATAAGAAGGTGATAGGAAGGATAATAAGGATAGGAAGGATAATAAGGAGAGGATAGGAAGGATAATAAGGAGATGATAGGATGGATAATAAGGAGAGGATAGGAAGGATAATAAGGAGATGATAGGATGGATAATAAGGAGATGATAGGATGGATAATAAGGAGAGGATAGGAAGGATAATAAGGATATGATAGGAAGGATAGTAAAGAGAAGATAGGAAGGATAATAACGAGAAGATATTGAGGGCTTTTAGGCTTCCAACACTCCCACTTACCATAGTAAACACAACGGCAGGTGTACCTACCGTTATTCCACGATGATCTTCTGTGAAAGGGTGGAATCCCCCCGATCGAGCCGGCCCACTCATGGTGTGATAAGCAAGGCTCTACCACTATTTAGATTTTTTTATATACCTACTTTTTTAGCATTTGACATGCTTTAGCCATATAAATCAACACAAAGTGTGAAATTGAAAATAAAAGCATCTAGACGATATCGAGGCGATGCAGGTTTAAATCCTGCTCGTGACTGTTATTTTCGATTTCACACTTTGTCTTGCTCTACCACTAGTTTAAATTTGACGTTTTCCTTCATCAAGCTATTATAATTTGTAAACAAATAGGTACATACACAGCTTATGGAAAAATCAGCGGTCCATGAGGAATTATGTTGTGAGGACTTTGAACTGGCTATCGAACTTCATACCACTGTCTTTGCGGTCTTTTGTTTTACTATAATCACTGCGTTGGGAGACTGTTTTACTATCAGAAGTTTCATAATTATATTTATTAAGCCCAAAAATGGATAAAAAAAAAAACGGTTTTTATCTCATCTTACGAAACCTAACGGTAGAAGTACCTAACGATATTTCGCACCGACCTTCTGTGAGAGGATGGAACGTCATGCTGGAACAAGCAAGGCTATTTCATCAGGTAAACTTTATAAATCATAAATATGCATATAGTAATTACCTGGCGTTAGCTTTATGTTGTGGAGCAAGGAGTGCCATCGATGGAGAACCTGTGCCAAGTGATCGAGACCTCCGTGGTGAAAATGAAGAATCTTGTACTGAGACTCCCTGGATGCAACTACCAGCTGACCACAAGTGCAGTCGTCGTCGTTGAAGAAAAGCCGCAGAGACCGCATTTGACTGAGGTCTACCGAGAACCTAATGGATAAAAATGACCATAAAGTAATCCGTAGAAATATACCCTTTATAAATGTTAGCTAATGTTTTATTTTTTTGTTATTTTTAATATAGTAGGTAATTTATAATTTAGCCAGGTGCGTTAGCTTTAAGAGCCCATCGACAAATGTTTTTACCAGGTTTATAACTCTTTGCTCTAAATATCGTAAGTCTTACCACCCACTAAGAACGAATTTTGAGCAAAATGCCGTCTAACATTTTTTTTTTCCTCTGCGATACAGACATTCTAATAAAATGAGGACATAATTGCCACTGGATATAATGGTAGATAATAGTGACAGGTATTTCACAACAAAATCTGTATGACGTTAATATAATAATGAGGGTTCACGATTGTAAGCAGAGATAACATTAAAATTGTAACAATTTGATGTCAATAGTCAGCAATCATCATTAGATTAGATAAATAATTTTTTTTAAGACGTTGATTCATTGGGCAGCGATAGCTTAAGAGAGATATCGAGTTTGTCGAGGTCCTTGCATGGCACACATCTCTGACTTTTCAAGATTTGTCTAAATTATATGTGCATTTGTTTATAAATTCTCACTGACGGGTTATTGAAAACATCGTGTGAAAACCTACATTGCCTGAGAGATTTTCTCGGCGGCTTGGGAAGTTTGCCAACACGCACTACGGCTACGGCCTTAATCGGCCTCTCACTATGAGGCCTGTGCCCAAAAGTGAGATAGTAAAAGGGTTAAGAAAGAACAAATTATTTGTGAATGTGGAAAAAGAGATGTTTATTGCTAGCGGGATTCGAACCTGCGTCAAATCCGGGGAAGTGGTCTATTGGATTAATGCATGTAAATGCATCTGATAGGTGGCGTGAATCGTAATCTCAAATGTGATGTGGAGATCGGGAATGGCCATCGATCACTGCGATGGCTTAGCGATCTAGAGCACTTCCCCGGATTGGAAGGGATGCAGGTTCGTTTCCCGCTCGTACTAAAAATCTCTTTTTCCTCATACACAAATAATTTGTACTTTAAAAAAAAATAAAAAAAAGTAGCTGAGCAAGTCAAATGCTAAAAAATATAGATCAATAATGTCACACAGTTCCAGTGGTTCGCCAATATAGTCGGAGAGCCAGCACACGGCGGGTTTATTTAGTGGGCGAGGGCCTACCCTGTTCGATGCCCCGAACGACGAGGTGTTGAGAGATGTTTCACATTTTTTACCCGCCTTAACGAAAAAGGTAGCGAGTGTTATTGTTACAGATTCTGTTGGGACATACCTAACTTAGAATGCCCAATAGTGGAGTAAGCCCATAAGTACCTAAATTTTATAGGCAACTAAAACGTGTGGAAGTTAAACCTAAAAACCAAGGCAAACGCTAGAACTAACGTTTGCATTATTGATGTGAAACATCTAATGCGGAGGGAGGGTAAAATCGGCTGTTACCGTGGCGACGCTTTTATTTTACTAGTCCCGTTCAAATCTTGCAAGTTAAATTTGACACACTTCCCGGTTTCCGATTAAGCTGAAATTTTACACGCATGTGTATATCGCGTGACAATGCAATATTATGATGACATGGAGCTGATCTGATGATGGAACTGGAAGGTGGACATAGGAACTCTATAATGAAATGGCTAACCCCATCGAGTTTAGGCTCGTATGATTCGTCTTGCCGAGTACTTTGTGTCTAGATGGTATCTAGGGCCTGATGATGAAGCTGGAAGGTGGCCACAGTAACTTATAGATGAAACGACGCAACCCCGTCAAGTTTGGACACGTATGAGGGCTCGTATGATTCGTCTTGCCGAGTACTTTGTGCCTAGATGGTATCCAGGGCCAGCTTCATCATCAAACCTGGAAGGTGGCCACAGTAACTTATAGATGAAACGACGCAACCCTGTCGAGTTTGGACACGTTTGATTCGTCTTGACAAGTACTTTGCCTCTAGATGGTATCTATGGTCTGACAATGGAGCTGGAAGGTGGCTTCAGTAACTCTGTAATGAAACGACGCAACCCTATCGAGCGTATACTCGTTTGGTTCGTCTTGAGGAGTACTTTCTCAAGTTATGATCATTTTATTTCTACAAAATAATTTCGATGTTTTCACATCTGCTAGACGTCCCGTGACGTCTAGTTTTTTATGTTAATAATGTTGTTGTAAATCTCTAAGTGCACCCCCCACCTTCCATCTCCCACCCTCGAAGCCTAGTGACCTTTGCAGTATGTTTAATAAGCTTATAAATAGACCGAAAACCTGATTCTACAAATATTAAATAGCAGCGCCAATTTCCTTATCTAAAAATAGACAAAAAACTTACTTGCGTCTTATATGTTGCAGAAACACAAAACTATGAACTTTGGTTCAGTCGACAAAACAATTTAGAACAAGATTTGTATAATTATTATAATACTCAAAACTACAAAGCACTTATCATATCGATGTTATTGTGTTAAATCAATAATTAGAATGGAATAAGTAATATATTATTATGTTATGCATATAGTTTAGTAGTAGTTAAAAAGTTTGTTTGTTTGTTATGTTTTCACGGCGTGACTACTAAACAAAACATCCTGTATTTTGCTTACATAACTATAATTATAGTCGAGCCTTGAAAAGGACATGGCTACTTTACATGGATACAGGAAAGATTAATGGTTCCTGTTGCCAGAAAGCTATTTTTACAGAGATTATTAAGTTTCTTATACGTCCATGATAGTGACGTATTTATATTCTAAATTTCATGTGGGCAAAGTCGCGGGCAGAATATAGTCTAATATAAATACGGCAATGACACGTTAATAATTATCTCAAAATTAAGTATGCCACCGGAATCCTCCATTTTGCCGTAAGCTTTTTTATAGAATCAAAGCCTCAAGGCTTTTTAGAAACCTTTACACGCCAGACACAAACAAATTTATTTCTTGAATAACCTATCTGAACGATCAACATAGAAGACTTAAGTCGCTAGACTTGTTAGGTAATAGGCACGATGTAGGTCGTTGCGAACTTTTATTTAAAAACGCCGAAAGAATTACCAAAAAGAGTACCTACCTATCGAAACTTTTTTTTCCTCTTATAATATACCTTATTGATACAGGCTTTCTTTTTTTTTTATTTGTATAGAAATAATATTGACATTTACAATGAGTAATTAATCCGGGAAATCTTAGATCATTTGTTATTGGTAGCGGTGCCAGACCAGCTATGATTCACTTAAGTATGGTAAATATTAAATGGGAAACGCCACCCGCTCATTGGAGATAGGATTAGTTATTTTATCTTCCTATCGAAACACATTTACATGCTGTGTATGCATGTTCCTTGGAGAAGAGTTTCTGGTGGTGAAATGGTGATACCGTTCGGGTCTGGCTACATATCACTCGGTACTAATACGAGATTTCTTTCTCGTACTTTAATAATAGTATACTAATAGGGTGGTGACAGAGGTTCAGTATGTCACCTTACGAAGAGTTAAATAATAGACGTGTGCATTCACACTATCATAATATGATGCGATATTACTCAAGGCCTTATAATTGTATAAGTAATTGTTCGTTTGTACTAACCTTCGACATTTTAAAGGACCTCTTCTCTGCATCACTGGGGAACTCTGAACACTATCTGGAAATACCAGATTGTGTTTCAATGCTATATACTCCGGAGCATTCATCCAATTATTTTTGCCTTCGTCATACGAACTCATTGACAGCGACCTCATGAATCTATCACTGGAAAGCGACTCTGGGGTCAAGTCCACGTTCTCTATATTTGGATTTGCAATAGTTATGTTAACAGATGTCATCGATTGAGATTTTAGTTGTTTATCGTACACAAACACCTCGTCTTTACAATCATCCTTTTCAAAACTGCCGTAAACATTATCCTTTGTAGAATCTAGACTCTTTACTGTAGGCTTCGAACTGGAAGACAAATCTTCCTGTGTCGTATCGTTTGGAGTGTATCTTGTATCACATGATTTTACACTTTGTTTATCTGAATTAGAGTTCAAGCTAGTTGTTTCAGAGGAATCGGAAAATGCATGTTCATTGTTAGGATCAATCTTAATAGTATTTGTGATACTGTGCGATTTAGTTATAGCTCCGTGTTTTTTAGTTTTACCAGTACATATTAATTCCTCACTTGGACTCGTTTCAACAGCTGAAGGACATTTCTGTAGAGTAGAATTCGGAATCCAGTTTAGGAAAAGAGTTGGCCGTTTGGCGTTATTGTGTTGGTCAGTAAAGACTTTAGTTGTGACCGTCAAGTACCCTGGATGATGGACTATATCCAGTTCATGTCTAGCAACAGTCGGTGGATGTACGCATACATTGTTCTTACAGAATAATATTTCGTTGTCAACGTAATCAAGGGGTTCCTTGTTATCGTCGAACTCCAATCCGAGGAAATAACTAGAGGCTCGTTTCAAAAGCTCTGGTAGCGGCATTTCGCTGCGGATATGTTCACATTTCCTATAATAATTCACGATTTATTTATATTTCGACGCGTTATCACTCGCGACAACCTCATTCAAGCGACGCCGTATGTATACTACGCGCATGTAAACACCTACACAGTTATGTTGATAAGAATGTATTGATCGGATAGCGAGAATAGAACCGACTCGCGGTCGGACTACCAACTAGCGTCACAGCTGTGAGATTCTGTAACTTTAACAGATAACACGTGTCCTTATTGTTATTAAATTGGGATTTGTGGATTAAGATTTAACATCTTTAGATTAAACGAGTGAAATAGTTAACGCAATAAATAGTTAATGAATTAGTTAAATTATACAAAAAAAAAACCCTCCACCCATGGGAGTCGTAAGAGCCGACAGAGGGAATATCGGGGGAGTGGGCAGCAGCACTCCTTCGAGTATTAACAACATCCACTGCGATCGCCAACCCGCCTGCCAAGCATGGCGATTACGGCACTATCCCCCATTCTTGGGGAGGCCTATGTCCAGCAGTGGACTTTTAAAAGGCTGATGGATGGATGGATGGATGGATACATAAATAAATCAATTGCACCAAGATCATTTAAATCATTTATATTTGCGCCTGAAAGTGATGACTTCTTAAGATATAGCATTTTGATAAATAAAATCCTATAGTTCATCAGATCATCACGAAAGAGAGTAACATTCATTCATTCCTCTCGTAACAACGACGTAAGAGAGCGAGTAGGTATGACAGTATATAGTATATTACCACCGAAGGAATGTCACATAGTTCCAGTGGCCCGCCAACAAAGGCGGAGAGACGGCACACGGCGGGTTTCTTTAGTGGGTGAAGGCCCCACACTACCCTGTTCGTTGCCCCGAACGACGGGGTGTGCGGTTAGGAACATTTTTTACTGCCTTAACAAAAATATGACAACAATGGTATGACAGAGAGTATTGGTGTAAAGATGCGAAAGGGAATGCACCGATGGTTCGGAAATGTGGAAAGAATGACCGATTAAAAAAATACGAAAGTGGAAGGATGTAGGTACAGGGGAGACCGAGACTCACCTACCTAGATCAAATCGGTCATGTATTGAAGGAAGGTGGAGTCAAGAATCTCCGAATCCGGCGAGCGTTTATAAAGAGAATTATGAATGTTGAGGAAGCGAGAGATGTACGAGTATGCCTAGTAGATAAGAGCCTTTTGCAATTCTTTTCTCTCTACCTACCATGTAAGGGTGATGGCGTGGTGATAAGTAAGAGATGAACTTTCTAAACGTAATTAGCCTAGGTATTAATGTTGTATTTGCTTGATGAAATGATTTAGTGAACATATTAGTATTACAGGAATTAAATCAATTGATTAACCAAATTGACACACATAATGGTACCCTTGAACATTTGCAAATTGACCTACTCTCGAGACATTTGTCCTCTTTGAAATCGGTATTATTTCAAGATTGAAGTAAACAATGCCAGGTTTTTGAGACCGTAAAAGATTGTTCGGGAAGCTAAGGAATTCTTCTCGTCCAATATTCCGCAGTGTCTGAAAACGAAGGTCTACGACCAGTGTGTGTTACCAGTGATGACATACGGAAAACAGACGAAGTCTCTGAATGTTGGCCTCGTTTCAAGGCTCAAAGTCGCTAAGCGGGCCATGGAGCGGGCTATACTTGGTACTTCCCTACGTGATCGAATCCGTAATACGGAGATCCGTAGGAGAACGAGAGTGACCGACATAGCCCGCCGGGTTGCCATGCTGAAGTGGCAATGGGCAGGCCACATAGCTCGACGAACCGATAACCGTTGGGGACGAAAGGTTCTCGAGTGGCGACCACGTATTGGACGGCGCAGCGTATAACGGCCCCCCACCAGATGGACCGATGATCTGGTCAAAGCCGCGGGGTGCCGTTGGATGCGGTCAGCACAGGACCGCTTGTTGTGGCGTTCTCTTGGGGAGGCCTATGTCCGGCAGTGGACGTTGAAAGGATGACGGATGGATGGATGGATGGATGAAAAGATAAATTTTACGATGATATCCAATCTGCCAATGACAATAACTGCCTCGGTGGTGCAGCGGTAGTGTGTGCGACTGCTGATCAAGAGGTCTCGCGTTCGATCCCCTGGTCGGGCAATGTTATAGAGCTTTATCGTAAAAAGAAAAATTCTCAGTAGCAGCCCGGAGTTTGGAAATGTGCCCGGTAGACGGCAATAGGCTCGCCCCCTATTACGTGGGACTTAAACATAGCTGGCGAACCATGGGTGTGTAATACACCTCTGCCTACCCCTTCGGGGAATACAGCCGCGATACTATGTTTCTATATCCAATCTTTTTTGACGTGACAACGTCGTATAAATCAAAGAACGCCGGCCGCACGCACGAAAAAGTGTCACGTTCCGCCCAGGGTTGCTAAAACATAACAATAGGTGGCAGTATTTAAAGTAATCTGACTACGTGGCTCATCTGCGGTTCGTAAGATGGCGGATTTACCGAGTTAATATGTGACCAGAGAAAACATTATAATTATGACGTTATCACGTAAAATTATCGTCCGTAAACCGACTTTACAGACAACCATATAGTTTTTCGTTTAGGTGGGTAAAAATGTACCAACTGCACATTTCTCTGCCTGTATTGGCAGACCACTGAAGCCTTATGAAAGTACTTCAGTGGTCGGACACTAGACGTCATGTTCTTAGAGTATGCAGTGTTGAGATAGAGATAGTTTGACACTATGATTATAACTTTGTAGACTAAAGGTCCTCGTTCATTTATCCGCGCCGTATGCAACGCTGGCACGCATTTTTGTTCGCTTTGTATGAAAAAGCACGCATCGCAGTCAGGCATATATTAGCTATCTGGTTAAATGCGGATGAAGTCATCAGCATTTTTCGAAAAATGCGAGTGACGTCATCCGCATTTTTCGCTTAGGTTCACCTAGGGTTGTCGTTGTTCTGATATCCAGATGTTTTTTTTTAATTTATTTATCTCTTACCATAACAATTTAAACATTATAAGAAAGGAGAATGGGATTTATGGGCCTTTCCTTTTTCTTTTTGTTAAGACGGGAAAAAATGTTCCTAACCGCACACCCCGTCGTTCGGGGCAACGAACAGGGCAGTGTGGGGCCTTCACCCACTAAAGAAACCCGCCGTGTGCCGTCTCTCCGCCTTTGTTGGCGGGCCACCGTAAGCATAATATATTACATTCCTTCAGTGGTCCGCCGGCGGCTTACCCTTTCGGGTGGGATTGACAATACCTAGAACTAAAATAGTGCAATCATGGACGTATAAGAAACGGACTGCGTCTCGCTAAGACAGAATTGAGGCAAGGTAATGGCGGCGGCTATCTATGTGTGAGTGAATTTAGGGATACCATGTTAGCCAAATTTACCATTTAACAAATACAGATTGGCAGACAAATTTATTGGAAATGTATATAAAATATACCGTACTATTTGAAAAGGTTAATAGTAGCCAAAAAAACACTGTTTTACTGTATTTATTTATTTAAAACTTACTGCACAAATCTGTATGAAGAAAGAGTATAGTAGTCACAAGTAGTCACAACAAATCTTTGCGTCTCTGAAGTTAGGCACAGAGTGCGAAGTGGGAATTTTAACAGAATCATACGATAAGTGCTGACTAATTCAAATGTTATTACTTGATTTAACAAAACAATCGAATGAGATCATAATGTTTTCATATCTAAATCTAAGTATTTAGGGTCTATTTTATTTATATTCAATAAAAAGTAGGTATACGAGCGATTTCAGTGAATAAGCTTTAATGTAGATTTAGAAGAGTCCACATGTTACGATACGATATGATATAATTCATATAATTATCGATTACAATTGTTAAATTATAATCGAATATTTTTCGATTAATGCAAACTGTAAAAGACGCACATGCCTTGCGACACAAAAATGGCTACTACGCAGCGTCTTGCAGCCAACTTCAGAGACACAAAGATCCGTTGTGACTATTGTAGGTATTAGGTATATAGGAAAAGAAAAAGATGTTTGTTTACTTTTTTATTATAAGTACCTAATGTCTAACATCCCATAAGCTGAGTAGTTTTTTTATAATGTTGTCTTTTACTTTGAGAGGTTCTTGTAATTCCCTCTAATTTTTAAATGTGGTGAAATCGAATTGTTAAATATATTTTCCACTATATTTTTAATTAGGCTTATTTTATGTTCTGTTCCGGCGAATGTGTATGGACACAGGTAAAGGGGCATGTCGCAAGAAATAACAAGTTTTAAAATGGCCGAAATTAAATAATTATTTACTGACGGGCTAAAGTTGTTGACACTGCAATGGTAGTTGAGATATATCGAGTATGTTATAAAACACACAAACACACACAAAATAAAATGATGATACTGGTTCACCTTATTGATTGTAACAAAAAGATTCTTAGTAAATGTAACAGACACAGATTCTCAAATAATAATTCAGAAATAAATATGGGTTAAGAAAGTTCTCTTTTATTTTTTTCCATTTTGACTAAAATGTTAATAAGCAGACAAATAGACATATACGGTGGGCATCTACCACCTTATTTTATGTCGCTTTCGTTAAATGCGATTTTCTTATGAACATAAATAACACTCGCAAATGCAATTTTATTACGTTAAAACATATTACAATAGGTATGATTACTTTAATTTAGATTTTGTAAATGCCACTACAATAATAAATTCATGCTACTTATACTACTGACCAACGCAAATTCAAATTAATAAACCATCAGAAAATTTATTATAATAAAAAAAATATGAATAATGTGTTTTCGATAACGCAGACTACAACAACACTATTAACGATACGTGGCAATCAAATATCATTTTACTCTACAAACTAAAAAATCAGAGTATAAAAAAGTAATAAATATAGAACCAACTATAAAACTCCCATATTTCGGGTAATTTGCACTATTGAATATTAGAAATACTGAATTGTTTTGTTCTAGTGAATTAATATTAATTTTAATGTATAAAATAGGGAACTAAGTGATTAAATTATTCGTTTACCTATGAAATGTGACTCCTGGATTTTTTTTCTTTAGGTCACTACGGTTTTTACACCATTTCACCATACAAGACATGCTGTATTTTAATATTTTTTTGCAGCGTAGACGTACCGACTGTGATAACGTTTACTCGGGCAATGGCTGACTAACGTGTGAATGTGTGCGTGTAGGCATGTACGTACAGCGAACTGGCCGACTCTGAGCGACACAAAGTTGTGTTAGCGAGGCCATGTCCGAATATTTTTATGTCCATGAGTGCAATATTGTAAACGAAGCTTAAACTCTATTTTTAATTTTTTGATGTGAAACATCTAATGCGGAGGGAGAGTAAAATCGGCTGTTAGCATGGCGACGCTTTTATTGTACTTGTCCCGTTCAAATCTTGCAAGTTAAATTTGACACACTTCCCGGTTTCCGATTGAGCTGAAATTTTACACGCATGTGTATATCACGTGACAATGCAATATTATGATGACATGGAGCTGATCTGATGATGAAGCTGGAAGGTGGACATAGGAACTTTATAATGAAACGGCGCAACCCCATCAAGTTTGGGCTCGTACGATTCGTCTTGCCGAGTACTTTGTGTCTAGATGGTATCCAGGGTCTGATGATGGAGCTGGAAGGTGGCCACAGTAACTCTGTAATGAAACTACGCAACCCTATCGAGTTTATACTCGTTTGATTCGTCTTAAGGAGTACTTGATCAAGTTATAATGATTTTATTTCTACAAAGTAATTTCGATGTTTTCACATCTGCTACCTAGACGTCCCGCGACGTCTAGTTTTTTTGTTAAAAATACTTATAATATCTTTACCATTTAAATAAATATACTACCTAAACAAAAATAATGGATTATATTTATTGCGTATTTTGTATATTGTTAATTACCCTGTTTTTGTCATTTGAATTCCAGCATAAACTAAGTATACTGTAGACTGGCTACTATTTTAGTACTAAGGATGAAGAAAAGGATGCACATATTAGGTCTTGGCAAGAGTGAGCGAGACACATGTATAAGTTTTTTATCCTTTTCGTGTATGCGGTATTTTTATTTGGACCCAATCCACTGGGTCCCAACATTAAGGTGGCTAACCGTCCCCATCATCGTTATGTAAGCATTGATATTAAACTCTAGATCCACAGTTTCGAAGAAACAAAACGTCCAAAACTGTCGCCAGTTGTACATAAGTAGTTATAGTTATGATATAAAT
This sequence comes from Leucoma salicis, assembly GCA_948253155.1. Taxonomy (NCBI): domain Eukaryota; kingdom Metazoa; phylum Arthropoda; class Insecta; order Lepidoptera; family Erebidae; genus Leucoma; species Leucoma salicis. The sequence goes on from OX411812.1 coordinate 6,956,134, forward strand.
GCATTCTTTCCAAAATTCAACCTTACACGTATGTTTAAAGTTGTATTTACAAAGCATTATGCAAAAAGCAATAAAATTTTACGACTGAAATTTTCGGACAGGAGAAGGACGGAGTGGTGACGAATATTTTTTTATAATTATCATGTATGAACATTTACTTAGTTTATTAAATTTGTTTAATTTATAAATGTGTTCCAAACTCATATTTATACTTTTATCTGATCGTATTAATATGCTTCTTTTTTAGGTAGAATATTTATTTATATATAAATAAAATAAAACTCGTAAATATAAATTTTAGTTTTTATTCCCAATATAGTAATTCTAATATTATAAGAAGTACCCAGGTCTATTCTATTCTAGATGAATGGCGTCATAATAAACATTGACAATACAGTAGTAAGTAAATAAATTTCCTTGAAATAAATGAAGCTTGTTGTGGAGTTATCTTTTCGAATTAGATTTCAGCTTTTCTGTTGATTTTTTTTTGCGATATAATGTAAACTAACATCTATAAATTTTTCTATAATAGCATTTATAAGACTAATTTTATGATTAAAAAGAGCAGGTTGTTGAAGGGAGTGTGTATCAATACCAGAAAATATATGTAATTTTAATGTACATTTTAAAACTAAGGAACACAAATAGGTCTTGGTTGTGTTTTTTGACCACATATGCGCTGTTCTCGTCTTATTATCTCCTCGGTTTTATTATATACAGAATATTCATCTTCACTAGCGTAACATAGACTACCAAAAACTTTTAAAACTATTAGTATGTGAAACCATAATTTATACATAATACAACATTTCAACATTCATTATTGAAGCATAAAATACTAGTTGTGCCCTTCAAATTCGTTCGCCGTTGAATTAAAAAAAAAGAATACACATTTATAAATAATTTAGAGCAAGCTTTATCATCTGATTGGGTCCCTAGGAAAACTAAAATAAAAATTATCATATAAATGACAATGTTATTGATATTAAAACTTTGTAAATAAAACAATGTCAACTAATTACTTATTATATATAAAAAACATACATTCAACAAGGTGACTCTATTTGTTTTTAGAACCGAGAACGTCGTATTACACAGACTAGTTGGTCGTATTATGCGATCAAAGTGAGCAAAATGCGTTGAAGTATGAGCATAATTCGAGACTGCCTTTGTTTTAATACATACTCTATTTGACTGGTTCATACAGGGCCATCGTCGATAATTTGAAACAAAATATATTGAAAAATTAAAAAATGCGACTCTAAAGCAACAAACTATGTATGAAATAGAAATACTGTCTATTAACACTTACCGAAAATAAGAAACGCCATCCTTTTTTTGTACTTTTAATGCACTATTTCGGCATTTATTCATCGAACAATTAGACATTTTGACACGCTTTGTCTACTCGCGCGTCGAAATAATACTAAACGAAATGAGTGCAGGAAAGCGTAATCTGCACTCATTGATAGTGGACACTTTTCGTGCCTGATTTTGTATCTTCCCTTTTTTATAAATCAACGATCTGAGCGTTAATGTTAAACGTTTATACATTTTAAGCAAATTATAGGTATAACTGCAATTTCTTTTGTCCTGTCATTTTGTATCCGGCTAAAACAGATCATTTTCAGTATGCAAAGTTATAATGATAGTTATCTTTTAAAATTATTCCGTTTATCATAATATATGTCAAGTCAACCTATAGCTATCTCGACACTGCATACGATGAGAACGGGTCTATACGAGTATACGAGTACTATCCTCTGTCTACGGCTCGTAGAGTAAAAATGTTCTGTGGTCTACGGTTCCTGTAGTATTACTTTACTCTTTGGTCTACGGTTTCCAGTCACAAAATAATGAAAATCAATTACGCTCGGGCTACACTAACGGGCAACGTCAATGCCCATCTATTACGTCAACGAGTCAGTTGAGTGGCCACACTTGAAAGTTAAGAGCCCCCGCACATTATAGCCACCAGTCGCCGCTACTAAACGCGACCACCAGTGGTTCAGTCAGACCACTCACGCCGCCACCAGTGGCAGCCACTGGTGGCTGGATGCGGCCTTCAGTGGCTGCCACTTGCGGCAGTTGTTCAAGTGTAGGACAAGGGAGAAGCCGGCGACTGTGGCTGTGTGTGCGCGCTAGTCGAACGACAAAACGCGGCCACAAGTAGCGAGCGCGGTCGACTCCCGCAGCTTGTGGCTCGGACGCGGCCACTCAAACGCTCGGTGTGCGCCGATGCTAAACAAAATGTATTGAGAAACGCGTCCGCAACTTGTAGCGGCCACTACTCGTTCTAGTGTGGTCGCCTCTAGTGGCTCAATGTGCGGTGCACTCGCTCTAAATCTCTTTGATGTAGCTGCCACTGGTGTTATCGCCTAACGTCAAATGGCAATGTGAATGCCTTTGTCGAATTATCGTGATAAGTCGTGGCTACACTAATATTATATTCTTTTTCCTTATACGATAACACTATAAGCTTCTTGGTATTACGCATATTATGTAGTCGACTTGAATACCATACGAATTAGACAAAGTTTAATGCGTAAAATGAATTGTGTTTTAATGCTAAATTAATCCGCAAGATAGCGTTTCCGTTGCATAATTTATTTGACGCATGCGCCACACATTGCAATCAGCTGTCAGAAAGAACATAATCACGTAAAAAACAAAATTATTTGTGTCTTTAGATAATTCCCGTCAATATGGCGGGGCAAAATCCAGGTTCTCCGACTGACTTTCAATATTTTTATGAGGATGAAGTGTATAAAATCAACAACCGCGGTCAAGTGGTCTTCGGTCTGGTACTGGAGAACTATGAAGCCAACTCCAGTGATCAAGAGAGCGACATTGAAACACCGATACAAAAAGGCGAAATTCGTGTTGTCTGGCATCCTTCCGGTACTGAAAGAGTCATATCTGAAAAGTCGGTAAGTGAGGTTCCCAAAATTTTACATTACGGTACAATCGCTACTTGCGCGCCGTTTTGGTTAAATATTAATACATAGCTACTCCTGATTACAAGTTTTACATCCTGTAACACTAAGTTTACTCTGGTTTTATTGAATAGCAGTTAAGTGAGGCGCCCTTGAAAACTGTTTGTGGGTACCCACAAATTATTTTCAGATAACTGTCACAAATTACAATAAACCATGTAATTTTAATAGCTTTTCTTACATCATGAATTTATACAGTTGACTTCTTTGAATTTCAAATTAAATTGACATGCACATACTCCTATGAGGACATGTAGTTCTAACACATAAAGCATATTCTGCTCTAAAAATAATCCCAATTATTATAAAGCTGTAATGGAACTATGTCTGTCCATTTAAGATATTTGTGAAAAAAAAATATATTAGGCTATTTAGGCAATTAACAAACAATTTTTGATTGTTCTCTGCACAGAAACAACTGAACAAATTTCTATAAATTTTTTGTTTGAGAACTCTCAATTAGATTTGAACCTGGTATATGTTTTATCCCACTACTATGTCGGAAACCTTAGATATAACCTAAACGGCAAAGCCCCAGGAAAAGGCTAATGTTTCCATATTTTCTTATACCAAAATTATTTTGCTTTCACATCATTATTTTCAGAATTTATGAAAATATCATAGTTTTTAAATTGCTTTTCATAGATGCATTGTAATATTAACAAAGATAATTACATTATTAGTAGTAACTTAGTTATCATTAGCATTTATGACTATGATTATTGGGTGTCATCCTCAAATATCCTGTTATCTGATATTACTAGGCTCGAGGAGTTAATTGCATATATTAGCCAGTAGACGTTTTGTTGAAAAAATTATATTTTCATTTCTTAAACTAAAGAGACAAACCTAATACAATTAGGAATAATAAGGGCTGGGAGGATGAGTATGGAACTTTGGAAATAGCAAAATATTATTTGTGTTTTTTCTGTTGTAGGTTGGACTAGCAGATCGTTCGTTGATGCCAGGTGATGTGGTGCGCCGTCTCATAGCAGGCAAGGATACCCAAAGAGGCTATTGCAGAGACATAATAATGACGGCTGCATTACAAATTGTTGGCACTAAGCATGTGATACCAAGTGTTGCTAGCGAGAGGCTGCAGCCTTTAGAAGAGTTCACTCCAGATTTAGCAGTGTGCCTCGATTCCTGGGTTGGAACTTCAAAGGTTGGTTATTGTTCTTAAAATAAGGATTACAGGATGTGATTACTAGATACCTGATGAGAAAAAGCATTTAGGAAGCATTTGCATTCAATTATTATTAAAAGCCTTCTACATATTTAATATATTTGCATTTTATAATTCTCACATTATTTACTTTATTTAACATATTTAAGTACTTTATTGAAGTACAAATTATTTGTGAATAAGGAAAAAGATATTTTTTGTACTAGCGTGAATTGAACCCGCGTCTTTTCCAATCCGGGGAAGTGCTCTAAGCCACTGAGCTATAGTACAGGTTTTTCACATTTGTCTTTACAACCAACGCCATCTATCGGAAGCATTTACATGCATTAAACCGATATAGTAAGTTTAATTTTGCAATTAAAATTCATACTATTTGATAAGGAGATTGGGATGGTCGAAATACCTGTACTATAGCTCAGTGGCTTAGAGTACTTCCCCGGATTGGAAAAGACGCGGGTTCGATTCCCGCTAGTACAAAAAATCTCTTTTTCCTTATTCGCAAATAATTTGTACTTTAAAAAGTGGCAGAGCATGTCAAATGCTAAAAAATATAGATCAAAAAATACTTTATTGAAATTGGTAAAGGTGTGTTGTAAAAGGTTTTGTCTAAATAACTACTTTATGGAACAATTAAGTAGTGGTATTTATTTTAGGAAATGAATTTTTATAATGATTATATAATAAGGCAGGGGTAGCTTAGTGGTAAAACCAAGGGCTGAGAAGACAATGGTATCAAGTTCAATTTCTGAGACTTTGCAAGGCAGAAACCTCCATGCCTAAGAATTTTTCTTGACTAATTATCGTATTTCTCTTAATTACATATTCCTATTATTCTATTAAGCACTTTTATAAAGTAGTGATAATCTAGTGGTAACATCAAGATTGAGTTATAAAATTTGAGATAATAAAGTCTGGTTATCTATGTATATAGGCAACTTTGTTGTGAGACCTCATACTTTACACTCAAAAACAATCTGGCTACCTATGAGAGTACTTATTCATATAGTCCAATGGATTATACAAGGTCATTAAAGGCAAACACTGCACAAATTTCATATAAACATTTTCTATTATTTTTGGAACAAGCTGTAATAAATTGTATGCATGCTATTGCTAAGTTGCTATCTTATCTCCAAAACAACTTACATAAGCTAGAACAGAGGAGTATGATGTTTGAATATTTTTCAGCTCATTTACTGTTCCCATATTGGGCATGGGTCTCATAGTCCTTGGTTTTACTGCTAGGCTATACTTTTTTTTTAATTGTGGTGGCAGACGACCCTTTACCCACCTGATGGTAAATGGTAACCGTCGCTCATGGATTCAACTATATCGAGAGTATTATCAAGCTGCTCACCATTTCATTTCACATATATGAAATTAACCAATTAACGGCTATCTTCTGCTACAACCAAAACACACTGATGTGCTTCATGGCCAGTCACACAGGTGATGGTGGTGTTAACCTGCTCGGGCCCGATAGCAAATGCCTACTCCCACTTGGTACCCACCCCTACCACCAGTAAAGTTTCTCCAGGTCGTCTCTGCTGAGTGATCAGTAAAAGTGTGAGCAGTAATGTACTGCCTTTTCTTTTATATGCTATTGATTTGCTTCTTTGTATTACGACTAAAGGAATTAATGGTCTTTAATATACTGGATATTTATCTCTCTAGTACCTGGTTGAATATTTCGACTGCAGCTTATTTACTATTCATATAGTTGAGTTTTGGCTGGCAAATAATGCTACTAGCCCTAATAGAATCCCAGCATGATAGACAAGACTTGAATTAAAAAAAAATTACTTAAGTGGAAAGTTGTAAAAAGAAGTTAAATATTAAATGTTCATCTGCCGCGAGTTTCAGTGTGTGGCTCTCGGCGCATTGGCACAGATGGGTGACCATGTGTGAACCGAGATGCCTGTTGCACTAACAAAAAATATGTTGCGTATATAATTTATTTTGCGTATCATCGTAAAATTGAGATATAAAACATAGAATAAAAGAGAAAACATTTTTTTAATAAATCTCCATTTTATTATTTAATGTATACTCTTTAACATGGAACCATTACAAGTAATATTACGTGCAACTATCAAACATGCGAATCATCAATTGCAATGACTGCACAGATGGCGTAACAGCTTAGATACAGACTGAGCGCTGTGGGTTTCATTCCAACATTTCTTGTACATGATTAATATTGTGTGATTGTTATATCCTGGTCGTTATCCCGAATGACGGAGTGCGCTTGGGTACATTTTTTCCCGCCATAACAAAAACGAAATGTGTTGTCTATCAAAATATGATGCCTTCTTTTTACAAAGAATACTTTAGTACGAGTTCTGATTAGAGCTAAACATTAAGTTGTATTGTGTAACCATTATTCCATATTTACGAATTTTACTGTTAGCAGTTATTTTTAACTGTAAAATAGCTGGGTCCTGGGGTTTTTCCGTGAAAATTCGTCGACAATAATTACTGCATGAAATATACCTTGTAGCCTAGAAGTGATGTCGTAAAATTACAATATAAAACTGCTTTGCTCTCACTGCCTCGGTGGTCCAGGGGTAGAGTATGCGACTCAGGAGGTCTCGGGTTCGATTCCCGGGCCGGGCTAACGAAAAGTTTTTGAGTTTTCCATAAAGAAATTCCTAATAGCAGCTTGGAGTTAGGAAGTTGGCGGTGTTTTCATCCCGTATACATATGTATAGTATATGTATTTCATATTGTATTTTTTTTCCTCCAACCTTCAAAGTTCCTCCAATCTTGTGGGTTGCCAGCTGAAAATCCGCGTCACGCTCATCAGCCTTTTTTACCAGACACATGATTTTGTGATTTTGATTTTTGTTTCAAGTTTTCGTACCTATTACTCGTATATGTTGCATCTTTTGTATCCTTCTATTACATGATATATAATTAATATTGCAAGACCTTGTTTTTACAACGAGGAAAATATCTAGATTTACGGAGTGATTCTATGAAAAAATCACTCAAGTTTTGTGGAACGTCATGGGTAATAATGGTAAAAAAACAAAATTCGCTCCAGATACAACAAAAGAGCTATACTTTTAACGATTTTTTTTTCCATTTGTTTTTTCGCACATCACGCCAAAGCTACTAAATGATAAGACACGCCAAAACTACTATTTGATATAGAATTTTTGATATTTCTGGCATACGTTTTATATTGCTACTATATAGGGAGGGACACGTCGTTTGCCGTGTGCAGCCGGCTTTTGAATTGTCTCACCCCTCTCCACCTATGGGAGTCGTAAGAGCCGACTGAGAGAATACCGGGGGAGTGGGCAGCAGCACTCCCTCGAGTATTAACAACATCCACTGCGGTCGCCAACCCGCCTGCCAAGCGTGGCGATTACGGCACTATCCCTCATCTTGGAGAGACCTATGTCCAGCAGTGGACGTCGAAAGGCTGTTGGATGGATGGATGGATGGATGGATATTGGCCACCTGCAGTATAAATATAACCTAAAAACCGTCTAACCGCCAACGCGTGCCTTTATGGCGTACGAAAAACTATCTTCCCTCGCGAGACAGAGCTGTGGGTAATTTTCTTTTTAAGGTGGTAAAAACTGTACCTACCCGCATCTGTTCATTGCCCCGAATGGTCCTCCATTAGGGCCTCGAACGGTATTAGGGCCTCACCCACTAAATCAACCCATGTGCCGTCTCTGCCTTTATTGGTAGACCACTTTGGAATGATATTAAGGCTGTTTGTGCACTCATAGAATCAGAACGAATCGTAAATTCACGAATGACCGCTTGTGCACTCATTCGTTTTCGGTTCGTATAAAAACGAATCTGAATTTCACGAATAATGATATAATTTTTAACTGTTTGTACGTATATGAGCTAAAACTACTGAACGGATTAGGATGAAACTGTTTTGGGTTGATAGCTCTTGATTAGACTTAAAAACTGGTATAAGAAGAAAGAAAGAATCTTTTTACATGCTTTTTATTAGCTTCACCTGTATATTTGTATGTTTGTAACCGACTCCTTTGGACGCGATTTTGACCCACTTTAAACGGTCAGATTTCGTTCAAACTTTGTAGATTTATCGAGGACCGATGACAATACACTAATTTGATAAAATTATTCGGTATTTATCGGTTTTTAGGGTTCCGTAGTTGTTGAATGTGTAAGTTTCTGAATCGCGATATTAAGATGTGCACTGGCGTTGTCCGATGTTTTTGAATCGCGATATGAGTGTTTGCGAAATAAGAATTTTTTTTCTTTTATTTTAGTTTTTAGTATAGTTATTTATCTATGTTCTACTTTCATGTAGTACGAGTATTACTTTAACTTTACTCTTGTCTCTTTGCTTCGTACTTTTGAAGTTTTAATACTATTTTGAGACTAAAAAGAAGAAAATAAATTATAGTTTAAAAAACTAAAATAACACGCTATAGATAATAGATAGTTGAACTAAAAAGTAGTAAATAATATTACAATAAATAATGATTGTAAAAAAGCGTGGGGTGCTTTTTACTATATAGGTGAACTATTTGTAACATTTGATTATGCACCTCACGCTTTTTTACAATCATTATTTATTGTAATATTCATCCATCCATCCGTCAGCCTTTCAACGTCCACTGCTGGACATAGGCCTCCCCAAGAGAACGCCACAACGAGCGGTCCTGTGCCGACAGCATCCAACGGCTCCCCGCAGCTTTGACCAAATCGTCGGTCCATCTGGTGGGGGGCCGTCCTACGCTGCGCCGTCCGATACGTGGTCGCCACTCGATAACCTTTCGTCCCCAACGGTTATCGGTTCGTCGAGCGATTTGGCTTGCCCATTGCCACTTCAGCATTTCAACCCGGCGGGCTATGTCGGTCACTCTCGTTTATTGTAATATGATTTACTACTTTTTAGTTCAACTAGCTATTTAAAGCGTGTTATTTTTGTTTTTTAAACTATAATTTATTATTACATGCACATATTCCAAAATGGAAAATAGGTATAAAGCAACGATTATAACAAGAAAGTACCAAATAAATTATACTTAATTATAGATAATTAATGATTAAAGATGTAATAGATAATGTGTCATATGCAATAATGTGGTGTCCAGTTCAGCTGTTGCCAAGCCGTAGAGGTCTTGCGCTGATTTTCAACTGGAACCTCAGATATATACACTATACAGTAGTCGCAACGGATCTTTGTGTCTCTGAAGTTGGCTGCAAGACGCTGCGCAGTACCCATTTATGTGTCATAAGGCATGTGCGCCTTCTACACTTTACATTAATCGATAAATGTTCGATTATAATTTAAAAATTGTAATCGATAATCATATTACATATCGTACTAAAAGATGTGGACTCTTCCTATATATCTAGATAAAAGCTTATTCACTAAAATCACTCGTATACTTTTTATTGAATATAAAAATAATAAATAGAACCTAAACAATTAGATATGAAAACATTATGATCTCGTTCGATTGTTTTGTTAATCGAGTAATAACATTTGAATTGGTCAGCACTGATCGTATGATTCCGTCACAACCCACACTTCTTGCTCTGTGCCTAACTTCAGAGACACAAAGATCCGTTGTGACCACTATACTTAAATGTCAAGCAGCGTTTACAGATCACCTTCGACAAAAAATATAATATTAACGATTTTTTTTGTTTTTACAATAGGTCCAAATAATAATAATAGGTAGGTTAACGATTTTTTTTGTTTTTACAATAGGTTGTATATAATATGGTATACATCAGATATAAACTAAAAACTAGCTTTATGAAATAAATAGCTACGTTTACGGAGTATATCACGTTTGCTTGAAAGCAACTTTTGCAAGCGCCGGAGCCGCGGGCAATGGCTAGTAATAATGCGCGTGAATCCGTAGAGGGGAAACCGTTAAAATGGAGGACCAATATTTTTATTGTGAAATTACTAGCATTTTTCTAATTATAACATAACAAAAAAAATATAGCATCACGCCTGTATTCCCCGAAGGAGTAGGCAGAGGTGTATTACACACCCACGACTCGCCAGCTATGTTTAAGTCCCACGTAATAGGGCCTATTGACGTCTACCGGGCACATTTCCAAGCTCCAGGCTGCTACTGAGAATTTTTCTTTTTAGGAAAAAGCTCAATAACATTGCCCGACCCGGGGATCGAACCCGAGACCTCATGATTAGCAGTCGCATACACTACCGCTACACCACCGAGGCAGTTTCTAATTATAATTACAGCAATTTAGAAATAAAACTGCTATTTTACGGCAATCCAGACTAACAAGTACGGCAAATCAGGTTTTTGCAAGAGCGACACTGATGCAAAATATTGGTTGTTACATTTCATCCTTTTTTTGTTTAGGTGGGAAAAAATGTACCTAACCGCACACCTCGTCATTCGGGGCAAAGAACAGGGTAGTGGTCACACTAAAACCACAGTGCAATGTTGGAATACTTCAGTGGTCCGCCGGCGGCTGTTACATTTCGTCCTTCCACGGGTTAAAAACTGATACGATGTGAAAAATTCACGAAAATAAAATCACGGAAACGAATCAGTGCACAGGCAACCGTACATTTATTATGATGGCTAATACGAATCGTATTTTTATGAATCACGAATACGAACCGGATACGAATGAGTGCACAAGCAGTCTAATTGAGATTAGACCTGAACTTTGTAAAGCGTTAAACGTTGTCCTGGAGTGGAGTTTTGCCGCATCTTCGCAACAACTCACCTGTAAACTTTCAAAGCTAACATTTTGATAGTTCTGTGATTCTTCTACCTACTCATAATGGCGACTTTGAAGATATATTTTGTGAAAAACATGAGCATTATCCTTTTATTGAATGATTCTGTTAAATAACAATATAATAAAGTATAAACCCTTATTTTTTGCAGGCTGTACACAGTAAGTTACGGCTGATGTCAGCGGATGGTTCCCGGCTCGAATACCCAGATCTCGATACGTGCCCCCTGGAAGACTATTCGATGCGTCGTCGACGTTCTACCCCGTATTCCTCGTCTGAGTTCTACCCGGGACAGGTCGTGTACGGTGCGCTGGGCTCCCTCGACAACGCTAATTGGCTGCACGTCACTAAAGAAATGAAGGCCGCTAGGAAACACAAGATGCACGATCATAAGGTAGATCGTAGATTTATTAAATTCAATCTAGACTATTAATCAATTAACTAATAAATTATAATTAAAATTATAAGTCTGCTCGAAATGTATATCTCTATAATTAAAAAAAGAAAATATCTGCGATTTTTCGTCCACACTCAACATGAACCTCAATGTGGCTGGCCCTTTTTCTTCTCAGTTATAGTCACTATACTTAAAAAGCTATCAATTTCCATAAACATGCATGTTAATCAAAAATATATTAGTATGACCTATGACTTATTATCAACCATTGTTAGTCCTAGCTCTGGTTTGATTCGGACCACATGATAAAGTTTTTAAACCAATGCAATCACGATATTGCGTCGGCTTATGAAATACTAGCTGCTGCTCACGACTTTGTCTGCGTGGACTTCAGAACTGGTTCACTATAAACCATCACCACCCTCTCACAGCAGAGCAGCGTCATACAACGGTTCCTACTGTTGTTTCGTATGGTGAGTGAGAACGTGGGAGGCCTAAACCCGCTCCTTATGCTCTCCTTATTATCCATACTCCACCTCCTAGCCCTTTCCCTTGGAGCTGGTGACGCGTGCATGATGCCTCTAGTGTTCAAGTATGTATTAACCGCTTACGATTGGCCGTATTCTTGGTTGCCACCATCGTAGTGTAAAAAAAAAATGCTTTTTCATGTATTGAAGGCAGTATAGGTACTCATAAAAATATTTTGACCATAACTTTGTGTGACTGAATTCTATTCTTAATAACACATCTAACGGGTCTTGATCTCACGCTTCGTACCAATCTATTAACATTAATAATGTTATTGTTACTTCAAACGTTGCGGCTGAGTTGTTTCTAAGAGAACTCAATTTAACCAGTTCTCATGAATCATAAAATTAATAATCAACATGTAAAAAAGACAATTTTATCAGAATTTTACTCATTAAATGACTTGAAGAAGAGGAACACAAGAAATTATATTAATTTAACTTATGGCTTTAACAAAATACTCTAAAAATATAAATAAACTAGCCTTTGCCAGCGGCTTCGCCGCAGCCAAAAGCTAGTCTTACGGTTATATCTCAGGTTCCCGATATAGTAGCAGGATAAAATGTATAACAGTTTTGAAGTCAAATCAAGGCCTTTCAAATAAAAAAAAGTTGCATCAAAATCCGTTAAATAGTTTTTGTGAATATCAAACAAACAAACAGACAAAAATTCTAAGATAAGATAAGATAAGATTCTTTATTTGTCGAAACATGAGTAAAATACATAATACAAGAATATGCATAGATGTTATTCTATTTCATTGCGATATCCACATGTTCTGCCTAACTAGGCGTACAAAATTTTATAAAATATATTTGTTTTATAACGTAATTATATTTAGCTAATTCAGATACATAATTAAATTAAAAATGACTACGAGCATTACAATAATAATAAATTAAGATTAAATAATATTAAATTGTTTGATGTCAAATACTTAATTAAAAATGTACATTGTATAAATTAGGATATCAAAATAATTTAAAAAAGGCATTTGTCATCAATAAAATCATTTATACTATAATAACATTTATCCACTAATATTTGTTTTAGATTTTCTTTAAATTTATCAGATTTTTTGATACACTTAGGTATCTTATTATAAATTATGGGTGCCATACATAATAGACTTTTTGACATGAGGGCAGTCCCAGCTCTAGGTACAACTAAGCGATCGTTATCGCGCCTGTTGCGCTTTATTAAATCAGATATTCGCTGAAAATTGTTTGGATTATTTCGAACAAACAAAGCCACTTCAAGGATATATAAAGACGGAAGGGTTAAAATCTTGTGTTTTTTGAAATATGGTTTGCAGCTTTCGGTATTGTTCAAGCTATACATGGATCTGATACAACGCTTTTGAACTTTGAAAGCTGTTATGGCATCAGTTGAGTTTCCCCAAAAGATAATTCCATACCTCATGACTGAAGCTGCCAAACCATGATAAGCTGTGAGCAAACTATCATCATTAACTATCGGCGCTAATTTAAATAGAGCATATGCACAGCTACTCAACCTTTTACATAATTGAACCATATGTGGTTTCCAATTTAATTGTTTGTCTATTATTATTCCTAAAAATTTTGTGGTGTTTACTTCACATATCTGGATCCCTTGGTAACTAACACTAGGGGTTTCTATTTGAGTTCTCTGACTAAAATGAGTAATGTTTGTCTTTGTTAGGTTAATTTTTAAGTTATTATTCGTTAGCCAAGTAATAACGGAATTAAGTGAATGATTGATATCGGTTTGGTAGACGTCGCGGGATTTGCATGAAACTGTTACAGTACTATCATCGGCAAATAGTGACATTGGATAATTAGTAAATCTTGGCAAATCGTTAATATATAATATAAACAAAAGAGGACCCAGAATGCTACCTTGTGGAACTCCATAGAGAACAGAGCGCGGTTTAGAATAATATGACTCCTCTTGTTTAGTGTTAGCATTAATCCGGCATATTTTTGTAACTTGATTTCTATTGCACAAATACGACTTCATTAATTTATTAACATTACCTCTTATACCGTAAGCATCCAACTTGTTCAGCAAAATATTATGATTAACGTAGTCAAATGCTTGTGTCATATCAAAATATATAGCGCACACGGGAGTTCTCTTGTCCACATTAGTCAAGACAATATTATAAAAATCGTATATAGCCATATTAACGTTTTTATGGCGCCTAAAACCTTTTTGCTCATTACATAACAGTTTATTATGTTCAAAGTATGAATTTAACTGTTTGTAAATAAACTTTTCAAATATTTTGGAGAAAATTGTTACAAGTGCAATTGGCCTGTAACATGCCATATCTTCTTTGTCTTCTTTTTTAAATAATGGGTTTATAATTGACGTTTTTAAATCGTTCGGAAATGTACCGGTACTGATGCTTAAGTTGATCAGATAACTCAAATGTCGACTAATTATAAAACCTACTGATTTTACTATTTTTGTTGATATATCATCGTATCCAACGCTACTTGTATTTTTGAGTTCTTTAATGATATTTAATATGTCAATTGGTACACTAGGAGCCATAAATATAGATTTTTTCATAGTAATTATCTTAGATGTTACATTGCTACCTGCATTTTGAATAGGTTTTATTTTATCGACAAAATAATTATTAAAAGCGTTAGCTATGTCTTTTGGTTTACTTATTAAATCTCCATCAACTTTAATTCGCGTAATGGACTCACGAGGAAGGTTTGTTCTGGATCTATTAATTATTTGCCAGGTGGATTTTGATTGACTCTGTGAAGTTTTGATTTTATAATTGTTTTGAGCTCTCTGTGTTAGCTTTATGATTTTTTTTAATAATTTCGAATAATTTTTATACTTTTGTTTATTTATACTAGATGGATTCAGTCTAAGATTCCATAAAAGATGTCTTTTCTTTTTACTACATTTTTTTAATCCACGCGAAATCCATTGCGGTTTTTTATTTATGTAAATTGTGATAGTTTTAAAAGGAAAGCACATGTTATACAAAAGTTGAAACTCATTTATAAAACATGCATATGCTCTGTTAGGGTCGTCTTCTGAATACATTTCAGAAAAAGATAGAGCACTTAAATAATTTTTAAATTTTTCAATATTCTCAATGTTCATGTCACGTACCCGTTTACGCCAAAAATTTAAAGCATATATCTGTTTTACCGGAAATCTTAATAACTGTGCCGTGTGATCGGATAAGGCAAATTCTAACACTTCAGTCTTGCAAGAGTTTTTACCATGATAGGCAAAATTGTCAATACATGTTTTACTTGACAATCTTGTAGGCTTTCTTAGGGCCAATTTTAAGTTATAACTTAATAGGAGACATTCAAAATCTAGGGTCATACTATTTTGTTTTAAGATATCGATATTGTAGTCACCAGCCAATAAAATATGTTCATATTTTTTTTTATTGGTTAATAACTTCAACATGTCGTCCATTTTGGAAAAAAAAATATTTAAATTCTCTGCTCTTGGAACTCTATAAACACAAACAATTATAATACTTAACTTAACGAGCTCTATTGCACAAAATTCACATAAACCGGAAATGGAAAGCCGTTTTACTTCATGTATCTCTCTCCATTGAAACCCCTTCTTTACTAGTATACACACACCTCCTCTTTTACTGTGACTTCTACTAAAACATGCTGCTAATGAGTAATTTTGAAGTGTTAAATATTTCTCATAGCCTGCCATTATGAAATGTTCAGTAATACATAAAATATCCACACTTATTTCTCTCTCTAAAAGCTCTTGTAGACAGATTACTAAGGAGTCAGATTTAGTGATAAGTCCCGCTATATTTTGATGTAGTATATTCAAATACTTAGTCGAGAAAAAACTGCTGTTCTACGCTTTGTTGTTTTGTTAGTCCTTTTTTTTGTAAATTCTTGTCGTAAAGTTGTTGAAAGTCCAATGTATTTTTTATAGTCATATCCTTATAGTCTTGTATTATTTTGATGTAGTTGGATAGATTATTGATAATAGTTCTTATACCATAATTATTAATAATACCAGAACGTTTGCGAAACATCATGAAGTCGTATGTCAATTTGTTATTGGAGTCAAAAAAATAGGCATATTTATAAGTCAATATATCATGGTAGAGCAAATTATTAAAGCTATTCACTCTTATGTTAAAAGTCATTGCCTTATAACTAATTTTAAATGTAGGAGTACAAATAATAATATTGGTGTGCTGTATATCTTGTATTGAATTTCTTATATGAGAGATCAAAGAAAGGTTGTCTGTCTCATTTTCAAAATCTTCTTCACCTATCATAATAATACAGTAATCATTCATTGTAAAGTTCTTAGTCTTCTCATTTAGTCCGCACAATAGTCGCTTAATGCCACAACTAGGCGTTAAATAATGACAGAACTCCGATTTGTTTCCTAAAGTATCTTCAGAAATGGATAAAATATTATTTTGGTTATTAGGGCTTAAGATACATATTTTTCTCTGTATGTTTTGTTGGGTATATTGTACTGCTGGAGATAGTTGTGGGGTATTGTTAATGGGGTATTGTGAGTAATTTTTAATGGTTCAACTAAGTTTCTAATATATGAGATATTAGTTACTGGAATTTCTATATCCTGTTTTATTTTTGTTACTGATAATGTCTGTGTTTGACTACTTTGTGCAAGAGACTTTTGTTTCTGTTTGGGGGTCGTTATTTTTGCTTTTAATGGAGAATGGGCAATTTTTTTCAGCAATGCATTTTTTTTTACTAGGTCTAATACTTCTTGTTTTAAAGTCTGGTTTTCCAACGACAGCGTTTCAATTTCTCCGTGCGCACTTTTTAATTCTAGTGTAAGATCCTCAACACGCTTTTTTAAGGTATTGTATTCCTCAATATTATCATCAGATATATCTGGTAAACTACTAGTGGTGCCATCTAGTGTATCCCTTACGCTATCATTATGTTCATTGCTATCGGAGTTTGTGCGCACACGTCGAAAGGTTATGTTTTCAAGAAAGTTCATTATGTAGTTTTGAGAACATAAGATAGATGTCGCTAATCTCAAGCCTTAATTTATAAACCCTTACTAGTCTCTGGTTCAGTTTGTACTTTATAATATATTTATATTTGAGGGTGAATGAAAAAGTGAATGCTTGCGAATGGTCTGGTCATGTCAGGTCATGTATAACGTAAACAAAATGAAAATTAACGTTTTCAATGTTATTATTATCTTATTTTGTTGTAATTATTCAGATGTATGTGTGATTTGTTCTTCTGCTAGAATGTTTTCTTACAATCATCGGTAATACGTACTTTTTATGTCTTTCGCACTATCTTGAGCTACTTCCAGTGTTGTTGATCTTATCGTGGTTTAAAAGTTCTTGGTTGTATCTGGTTCACCACAAACGATATCACGTAAGTATCAAGTTATTACGCTCACCCCTAGGCATTAAATTAGCTGTTAATTGTACTTATATAATTTTAGTCAACTATTTAGTTAGAGCTACTTGTTACGGCCAACGGTTAGCAATCCAAAAAAAAAAAAAAAAAAAAAAAAAAAAAAAAAAAAAAAAAAAAAAAAAAACTATCTAAAAAAAATTGTTTTGTGTTTAGACACACCTATAAAGCCTATTACAGTATTTTTTTCTCAAATATCTTAAATGTACAGACACTGCTCTGTTACAGCTTTATAATTGTATATATATTCACGGAAATTTTTCATACAACGTCTTCTGGTCTCAAACTAAGCTTAACGCTTGTGTTATGGGTACCAGATTACGGATATAATACATATATTACTTCTTTTTTGTAAATACATACAAATAATATATAGAAAAAACCCAGACGCAGTACAAATATCTCTGTTCATCACACAAATAATTGTCCGGAGTGGGAATCGAACCCACGACTTCGTGCACGGAAGTCGGTTACACTACCGACTACGCCACGAGGCCCGTCAATATAATTATAATGTCCAGAAAATATAGGTACCTACTTATTTTATGCTAACTTGTAAATTCTTTTAGGGCGAAACATTAAAGGTCACTAGCGTGTACTCTATCTCTAGTATAACGGCTAACCTTGAGTCCTTGACCTTCGTAAACGCTCATATACATGGTAACTAGTGGAAGGCTTCGTCATTGAAAAACATGTTAAGTCTTTGGTCACAGTTGTGATAATGTTAGTATCTATTGTGACTTAAAATATATTAGTCTGTCTGGCCTAATTATAAATACTAGTCGCCCACGCGGAATTCTGCAGTTTGATATTTATCGAATCCGATTCGATATCTATCTAAAAATCGATGCATCCATTAAAGGTCCTCCTCTTAGATGATTTTAAATCTCAAAGAAGAGGTACATTTTTAGACCTCGAGTCTATCTTTCGTCATTAGCTGACACGATAAGCTTTAAAATGAGGAGTACCATCATGGAATTTGATACAGGAATAAGGAAGATCTCGCTGGCTGACAGAAAAACAGGCTAGAGAAATATTATATAAGATAATTCTGTTTGGGTTGCGAAAGTCAAATAGCATAATGCTCTGCATTTGTGGATAGCCTAAAAGCGCCTAGTAACCGTCCTCTATTTACTCTAAACATCTTGGCAGTCAGTATATTCCAAAATCTCGTATTATTTTGGATCCGTTATCTCAAAAAAGTAATAAAGTGGATTACTTATTAACTTACCCTATTATATGCTATTCTGTAACAGTTCACCGTGGAAGCAGTTGTGACTGAAAGTGTCAGCGTCCATTGGCAGTGCCGTGCGCTGTGCACCAATCCCACGGAGGTCCCCTCACTTCAGCAGCCAAAGTTCCTCGTTGAAGGTAATAGCTTCGCTCAATCTTTGCGTATTTTATATTATACATTCCATTAAACACAAAGTGAAAAATGTGAAATCGAAAATAACAGTCAGGAGCTCCTGACTGTTATTTTCGATTTCACATTTTTCACTTTGTGTTTAATGTATAGTGCTAAGCATGTCAAATGCTAAAAATATGTATAAACATATCTAAATATTATACATTCCATTTTGACGTTTCATAATTTTCAATGTCATTCGTTTCATTGTTTTTCAGGTGAAGATTTAAAAAATCTAAAACTCTTGAATGTTTTTGAACCGTGTACTCTGCAAGTTGGTGATAGGAATTTCCTCACCATTGGACCTGAAGACATGTTCGTCAGCAAAAAGCAGTGGAGGAAACAACAGAGTTAGTATTTGTGTAAATACTCTTAATTACAAATATAAATTATTTTTTGACGTGATAACGTCTTATAAATCGATCAATGCCGGCTGCACGCACGAAAAAGTGTCACGTTCCTAAAAATTTACCGCGACCAATGCATTGTTTGTGAAACTCTCAGAAAACATATATGAAAAGTAAAGTCGGTTTACGGACGACAATCTTACGTGATAACGACTTTACAGACAACCATATATTTTTTCTTGTTATTCAATTGTAAGCTATAGCTAGGATAACAAACTTGACATGACATTGGAATTTGAAACGCTTAGAAGGCTAACTAGCGATGAAAAATGTCACACACCAAAACACTGGAAGTAGGCGGGGGTTTAATCTGTGCGACTCGCGCTTAGTGTCAAAACTGATACTGTTGCGAACGGACGCGTTGTCAAGGACACATTGTGGAAATGATGCATAAGCAATTCCATAGTACACTTGTAAGTCCCACTGATCAGTTTTCATAAGTAAGTATAATGATTTCATAATTTCAAGCAAAACATATATTGCTTACGTAGTACGTAATGAAGGGATGGTTAATGTAAGATAATCGAAATCATTTGATTTGCCATGTATATAACCTACGAAAGGTTAGTGTTGATTAAGAAAACGTTTCGACTTTCATAGCTGAAATTTAACTATAGGAAAAAGGTTACTTTATTTGTGTTTAAAATTGAAGTTTTATATACCTATATAGTTATTGTAAAGTAGAAGAGCAGATTCGCCAGCATAGTACTTTTAATATTATCATGTGACTGGGGCCGATTCTCGCGTGATTTTTGTTTAAAGTTACCCTCCCATGCGTTTTAAATTCATTGGCATGATCTAATTGGCCGGGTGGGGCCGGCTTTAGAATTTTAACGGGAGTCGTAAGAGCCGACTTAGGGAATACCGGGGGAATGGGCAGCAGCACTCCCTCGAGTATTAACAACATCGTCCACTGCGATCGTCAACCCGCCTGCCAAGCGTGGCGATTATCCCCCATGACGGGACCGCTCGTTGTGGTGTTCTCTTGGGGAGGCCTATGTCTAGCAGTGGACGTTGAAAGGCTGATGGATGGATGGATAATTTATAGATGGGTATTATTTAGTGGCACATAAAACAATCGCTTCTGTCCCTAATCTCTTGTCTCTCTCTGGTCGTCTACCAGTATTATCCTTTGGCACTATAAGTGTAAACATCTGAAAACGAAAATGAATCTATGGTAGTAGGTACATACGAGGAGTGATCAAAAGTAGTGAGAACGACATACTCCTTGGTACGAAAAAAAATAAATACTTGCAGGCATAGCTCAGATACATATTTGTAATAATAATAAAGAAAAACATCTTCGATTCTCTTTTGCTTTTTTCTGAACGTAGTCATTTGTTTGCTTCGTGTCGGAACGTGTTCTCGAAAATGGAGAAAAACGAAGTACGAGCCGTTATTAAATACCTCTGTTTAAAAAAGTTAACGACGCAAGAGATTAATTGCGATTTGGAGGCAACAAGGCAATTTGTTTATTAATCTTTTATCTAATGATCTTCGATGTTCGTATAATTTGTATGCCGATGACTTACAAATTTACACACAAGCAAAGGTGGGTGATCTTAGATCAGCAATTGTCGCTGTAAACTATAACCTTGCAGTTATTAAAAACTGGTCTCTACGGTTTGGTTTAAACATTAATACAGATAAATGTCAGTCTATTTTAGTCGGCAGTCCCCGAATACTTAATGTTATTGACATTTCTGAGCTGCCTCCAATAGAGTATAGTGGTTCTATTATACCTTTTTGCAGAGTTGTTAAAAACCTGGGCATTTTTGTAGACAGTACGCTTGATTGGAGATCGCAAGTAACTAACATCTGTCAGAAAGTTACGGGTACCCTTCGCTCGCTTTACCGTCTGAAGAACTTCCTTCCTATTACGATCAAAACAACTTTGATGCAAATATTGATTTTCCCTATCATTGATTATGCTGATGTGTGTTACCTTGGCCTGAATGCAGATCTGCTAAATAAACTTGACCGTCTTCTCAACAATAGCATTCGATTCATTTTTAATCTTCGTAAATACGACCATATCTCCAAATTTCGCACGTAACTGAATTGGTTACCAATAAGGCAAAGACGCAGTTTACGAGCACTGATATTTCTATATTTTCTTCTAAACTCTTCTAATGCTCCTACGTACCTTAAGCCTCATTTTCAATTTCTTTCCTCCACACATGATCGGCATCTTCGTTCTGCTAACAACCTCCTTCTCCTCTGTCCGTCCCACTCTTCCAGTGTTGTTCACTCTTCCTTTTATGTCCAGTCTATTCTACTTTGGAATGCATTGCCTCTAGAGATCAGGATGGCCACTAGTCGTAAAACTTTCAAAGCTAGAGTTCACAAGCTTTACTCCAGTTTTTCAGCAGAGTCTTCACTCTAATTATCGCTCACTTTTGACACAACTTGATATTTATTTTTATTTATGTCAGTATATATGTATGTATATTATGTACGTTATTTATTCTTTTAACATATATTTGTACATTGTATGTGTTCTTTTAATATATAAGTATTCTTAGGGTATTAGTATGTAATTTTATTATAGTATTATATATATATTATAGTAGTATTATTTTTAAATGCACCTTACCACTACATTTCTGCTCCGCCCCATGTAGACTGGTAGAGAATGCCTATGGCATTAAGTCTGCCTTGTACTTAGCATGTGCAAAAGGTTTAAAATAAATAAATAAATAAACATTAGGAGAGTCTGCTTCACCGTATTCCACCGTTACAATGTGGGCTTCTCAATTTCGAGTAGGGAGAACGAGCACGGAAGACGAACATCGTTGCGGCCGTCCATCGACGTCAGTCACCCAAGAAAATGTTGCGAAAGTCGAGAAAATTGTATTGAGCGATCGAAGAGTTACCATCCGATACTTAATTCAAGAAACGGGCATTTCATATGGAAGTATTCAATCGATATTGAAACAATCTTTGAATATGAGAAAAGTCTCCGCAAGATGGGTGCCGAGAATGTTAACCGACAGTCAGAAACAAAATCGACTTGACATTTCGAAGATATTGTTGGACAAGTTTCAAGAAGATTCTGAAAACTTTTTGTCTCGTTTCGTAACAATGGACGAAACATGGCTCTATTATTTTGATCCCGAGACAAAACAGCAATCTTCGGATGGGACCATCATCACCGACCCCGAAGAAGTTTCGTACCGTGGCATCGGCTGGCAAGTTTATGACCTCAATATTTTGGGACTCAGAAGGGATATTGTTGATTGATTACCTGGAGCGTGGAACCACTATTACAGGCCAATATTATGCAGCTTTAGTTCCCAACTTGAGGAATGCCATCAAAGAGAAAAGGAGAGGGAAACTTCGAAGGGGCGTGCTGTTTCATCACGACAACGCACCCGCGCACAGGTCGGCAGTTGTGATGGCTGCCATTCAGCAAGCTGGCTTCGAATTAGTTGACCGCCCCCCTTGTTCACCAGATCTGGCGCCTAGCAATTTTTATCTGTTCCACAAATTGAAAGAATACTTAAGGGGAAACAGGTACGAAGACGATAACGAGGTGATGGATGCCGTGGAGAGCTTTTTGCAGGACCAAGACAAAACTTTTTTTTTGAAAGGGATTGAAGCCTTGGAAAATCGCTGGAGTCGGTGTGTAGAGAGACTCGGAGACTATGTAGAAAAATAAATAATTAAGTTATCAATAGTCATTATATTCTCACTACTTTTTGATCCCTCCTCGTATGTGCTCGTAGAGCGTATGTCCCAAGCAGACGGCTAGTCTATCGCAGTGACCGAAAAGGATTAGCGAGTATGTATGTATAGTAGATAAGTACATACATCTGTCATGTTGTTGATAATGTTATAACAACATACATACAAAGATTCACGTCTGTTTCCCAGAGGGGTAGGCAGAGACAACGGATTGCCACTTGTTTATAAAAAGGGGTCCCGCTGCCTATTTTCGCCTCCGTGAGACTAGATATGACGGGTGGCGAACCACGTCGCCGTCATTCCTATGAGTGTAAGTGCTATACCAATACGATTTCTTAAAAATTCCAGGTAAGTTCTACAGAAATATCCGCAAGCAAACTCGACCATTGAAAAAATCTTCTAAATCCGAAATCAACTCTACAGATCATGTTCCGTCGAGACCCAAAAAGCGCGCTTCCTCACACAAAAAACCCAAAACTAATGAGGTCCGTAAAATATTACATAATAAGACTAGCTCTTTCCTTTATATTTTTTAGTAATATTAGTCGCATTCTATTAAAGATATAAACTTTTTCAGGTAAGTATATAAAATTGTTTGCGAAAGTTGAAAAAGAGAGGTTTACTGCGAGCGGGATCCGAACCAGTATCCCTTCCAATCCGGGGAAGATGCCATCGCAGTCACCGACGGCGACTCCCAATCTCCACTTCACATTTGCTTTTAGATGTCTTTACCCCGCTCGCAGTAAACCTCTCTTTTTCCACTTTCTTACAAGATTTTTTCGGTAGAACTATTGGGCTATTTTTTTATCCAATAAGTATGGTGAACTTATTGGTACAATCACATAATTTTGTTTCCTGTTGTACCCTCAGATTGATATGGAAATAGACGAGAGAGCGGACGACAACCTAGACCGGCTCGTAGACGAAGCGCTCAATAGGGACACAGCTAAATGTCCCAGCATCAAGATAGATCCCATCGGTGACGTGTCTTTCCTGCCAATGGCGAGCAGTCAGGAAGATACCGCCACGGAAGAGAAGAATGATTCAGGAATCAGGTGGGACATTGCATGAACTTTTTTTACAGGTTGTGGCTGATAGCTAGCTAATATCGTTGCTAATTCAGCCGTAGATTGAGTATCATCAGCTTTTACAATCATTTTTAATTGGTTATTGTTCAATAAAGTGTTGGACCACGGGGATTTCTCAGAGCGAAATTTTTAGAACGCAAGCTGGCAAACCAATAACTTGGTGCGGTAGTTTGTAGTGCTAGCTCCCTAAACGCCGTTGATGTTGCGTACTGCGTTTCTGGCGTGACTGTACTCATATTATATAATTACTCGAATTTTTAACGTATTAAAGAAGGAAATGTTCAAATGTGATTAAATCAATGCTAAAAATAAAAAAATACTAATTTCAAACTAAAAACCTTGTTTTTAAATAAAATTAATTTAAAATTAGAACCTAAAGCCAAACAAAAATATTACGAGCCGGACGGTTCGGAGGACCAGTAATTACATTTATTGAGTATATATTTCGAAGTTCGCATGAGTTAGGATGTTTTAATTTTAATTTATTGACATATAGACTGTCCTATTAGAAGTTCGAAAGGATTATTATATACTAAACAGTAACACACATAGAGTACAATAAAACTAGCTAATCAGATGGCACGTCCGCAGTCCGGAGCCGACTCGCGAAGACAGCTCCCTATTGAATGGTGATAGCAAGTCGGACGTGGCGCTCAACGATGACGACTCGGACAACTGGGAGAACACCAGCAGCGACGGCAGTGATACCGATAGGTCAGTTGCATACCTCATAAAAATACGAGTATATTGATCATAGGCCTATTTGTGATACAAGTTTTCCACACCATGGGATGTGGATGTTTTTATTTTTTATTTTTTTTGCTAAATGGTGGCAGGCGACCCACGTCCCACCTGATAGTAAGCAGAGTATTGTCAAGCTGCTACGCACCGTTTCATTTCTGAGATATGAAATGAAAGAATAAACGGCTCAAATCTTCTGCTACAGCCAAAACACACTGGCATGCTTCATGACTGGTCACACAGGAGACGGTAGTATCCACCCGTTCGGGCACGATTGCATTTTGAAAGATTGAGTACTCTCACTTGGTACCCAACCCTACCACTAGTAATGCAATGGGTGATAATTGCTTACATCCCTTAGTCGCTTTGTACGACACCCGCGGGAAAGGATGGGGTGGTGACACTTGTATTCTTAGTCCGTCACCATACGTGTTCCCCACTACTAAACTTGTTCTCATATCGTTCAAGTGATTCGTCATAACTGTCGGGTAGTGGAAGGGGTATATAAGCAAGGTAAGCTTCGCTCATTTGTTGTCTAGCGTTTCTGAGGATGACTCGTTTAGAGGCGAAATACGTGTCGAATTTATGTTCGGGTTTTTGCGGAATAGTGCAACGTTGTGAGTCTGAGAGTCCTGCCGTATCGCGTTGGTGAGTTTTTTGTCAGTATCGTGCGTGCTACTTTGCTATTATCACATTCTCTTCTATCTCTGAGAGTGCGGATTGGCAATCTTAGGTTATTTTGTGCATGTCCAAAGATAACCGGGATTGACAATCTGTGGATGAGTGGTGGGCTTTCCTCCTAAAATATTAATTCTATTGTAATAACTATGGAGTTCCGTCAAGTGTCGCCTCATTCAATCAATTATCTATTAAGCACTTAAAATCGTCAAGAATAGACTAATAATTAATACGAGTACCTGATGCGAGTGTACCCACAACAACAAAGTGGCGATTGCAAACACCACAAGGGGCCGGATTCTGTAGTTAAGCCTTTCATGCGAAAAACCTGGCATGAAACTCATGGGCCACTTTTTAAATTGCCAATTTATCAATGTGACTACCCTTAGTCAATTCGAACAACAAGCGTGGAACAGAATTGGTCTACGACTATGACTTTATCCAATCATCCGTTAAATGTGGTTAAGTACCAAGCGTTACGTGCTCTTGCAGCGGCGCGACGTGGTCGTCCCGATGCTCTTCGGCGGCGAGCGCGCGCGGCAAGCGCTCGCCGCAGCTGGCGGTGCGGCTGCTGCGCGGCAAGCGCCTCAAGCGCACCGTGCGCCGCGCGCCGCCCGCGCCGCCCCCGCGCCGCGGCGACCGCGTCGTGGTCGAGACGCTGCACACGGCCAGCCGCGCCAACGTCGTGTGGCAGGTACCTTGTACAGTAACTGCCGCGCGGCAAGCGCCTCAAGCGCACCGTGCGCCGCGCGCCGCCCGCGCCGCCCCCGCGCCGCGGCGACCGCGTCGTGGTCGAGACGCTGCACACGGCCAGCCGCGCCAACGTCGTGTGGCAGGTACCTTGTACAGTAACTGCCGCGCGGCAAGCGCCTCAAGCGCACCGTGCGCCGCGCGCCGCCCGCGCCGCCCCCGCGCCGCGGCGACCGCGTCGTGGTCGAGACGCTGCACACGGCCAGCCGCGCCAACGTCGTGTGGCAGGTACCTTGTACAGTAACTGCCGCGCGGCAAGCGCCTCAAGCGCACCGTGCGCCGCGCGCCGCCCGCGCCGCCCCCGCGCCGCGGCGACCGCGTCGTGGTCGAGACGCTGCACACGGCCAGCCGCGCCAACGTCGTGTGGCAGGTACCTTGTACAGTAACTGCCGCGCGGCAAGCGCCTCAAGCGCACCGTGCGCCGCGCGCCGCCCGCGCCGCCCCCGCGCCGCGGCGACCGCGTCGTGGTCGAGACGCTGCACACGGCCAGCCGCGCCAACGTCGTGTGGCAGGTACCTTGTACAGTAACTGCCGCGCGGCAAGCGCCTCAAGCGCACCGTGCGCCGCGCGCCGCCCGCGCCGGCCCCGCGCCGCGGCGACCGCGTCGTGGTCGAGACGCTGCACACGGCCAGCCGCGCCAACGTCGTGTGGCAGGTACCTTGTACAGTAACTGCCGCGCGGCAAGCGCCTCAAGCGCACCGTGCGCCGCGCGCCGCCCGCGCCGCCCCCGCGCCGCGGCGACCGCGTCGTGGTCGAGACGCTGCACACGGCCAGCCGCGCCAACGTCGTGTGGCAGGTACCTTGTACAGTAACTGCCGCGCGGCAAGCGCCTCAAGCGCACCGTGCGCCGCGCGCCGCCCGCGCCGGCCCCGCGCCGCGGCGACCGCGTCGTGGTCGAGACGCTGCACACGGCCAGCCGCGCCAACGTCGTGTGGCAGGTACCTTGTACAGTAACTGCCGCGCGGCAAGCGCCTCAAGCGCACCGTGCGCCGCGCGCCGCCCGCGCCGCCCCCGCGCCGCGGCGACCGCGTCGTGGTCGAGACGCTGCACACGGCCAGCCGCGCCAACGTCGTGTGGCAGGTACCTTGTACAGTAACTGCCGCGCGGCAAGCGCCTCAAGCGCACCGCGCGCCGCCCGCGCCGCCCCCGCGTCGCGGCGACCGCGTCGTGGTCGAGACGCTGCACACGGCCAGCCGCGCCAACGTCGTGTGGCAGGTACCTTGTACAGTAACTGCCGCGCGGCAAGCGCCTCAAGCGCACCGCGCGCCGCCCGCGCCGCCCCCGCGCCGCGGCGACCGCGTCGTGGTCGAGACGCTGCACACGGCCAGCCGCGCCAACGTCGTGTGGCAGGTACCTTGTACAGTAACTGCCGCGCGGCAAGCGCCTCAAGCGCACCGTGCGCCGCGCGCCGCCCGCGCCGCCCCCGCGCCGCGGCGACCGCGTCGTGGTCGAGACGCTGCACACGGCCAGCCGCGCCAACGTCGTGTGGCAGGTACCTTGTACAGTAACTGCCGCGCGGCAAGCGCCTCAAGCGCACCGCGCGCCGCCCGCGCCGCCCCCGCGTCGCGGCGACCGCGTCGTGGTCGAGACGCTGCACACGGCCAGCCGCGCCAACGTCGTGTGGCAGGTACCTTGTACAGTAACTGCCGCGCGGCAAGCGCCTCAAGCGCACCGCGCGCCGCCCGCGCCGCCCCCGCGCCGCGGCGACCGCGTCGTGGTCGAGACGCTGCACACGGCCAGCCGCGCCAACGTCGTGTGGCAGGTACCTTGTACAGTAACTGCCGCGCGGCAAGCGCCTCAAGCGCACCGCGCGCCGCCCGCGCCGCGGCGACCGCGTCGTGGTCGAGACGCTGCACACGGCCAGCCGCGCCAACGTCGTGTGGCAGGTACCTTGTACAGTAACTGCCGCGCGGCAAGCGCCTCAAGCGCACCGCGCGCCGCCCGCGCCGCCCCCGCGTCGCGGCGACCGCGTCGTGGTCGAGACGCTGCACACGGCCAGCCGCGCCAACGTCGTGTGGCAGGTACCTTGTACAGTAACTGCCGCGCGGCAAGCGCCTCAAGCGCACCGCGCGCCGCCCGCGCCGCCCCCGCGCCGCGGCGACCGCGTCGTGGTCGAGACGCTGCACACGGCCAGCCGCGCCAACGTCGTGTGGCAGGTACCTTGTACAGTAACTGCCGCGCGGCAAGCGCCTCAAGCGCACCGCGCGCCGCCCGCGCCGCGGCGACCGCGTCGTGGTCGAGACGCTGCACACGGCCAGCCGCGCCAACGTCGTGTGGCAGGTACCTTGTACAGTAACTGCCGCGCGGCAAGCGCCTCAAGCGCACCGCGCGCCTCCCCCGCGCCGCGGCGACCGCGTCGTCGTCGAGACGCTGCACACGGCCAGCCGCGCCAACGTCGTGTGGCAGGTACCTTGTACAGTAACTGCCGCGCGGCAAGCGCCTCAAGCGCACCGCGCGCCGCCCGCGCCGCCCCCGCGCCGCGGCGACCGCGTCGTGGTCGAGACGCTGCACACGGCCAGCCGCGCCAACGTCGTGTGGCAGGTACCTTGTACAGTAACTGCCGCGCGGCAAGCGCCTCAAGCGCACCGCGCGCCGCCCGCGCCGCCCCCGCGCCTCGGCGACCGCGTCGTGGTCGAGACGCTGCACACGGCCAGCCGCGCCAACGTCGTGTGGCAGGTACCTTGTACAGTAACTGCCGCGCGGCAAGCGCCTCAAGCGCACCGCGCGCCTCCCCCGCGCCGCGGCGACCGCGTCGTCGTCGAGACGCTGCACACGGCCAGCCGCGCCAACGTCGTGTGGCAGGTACCTTGTACAGTAACTGCCGCGCGGCAAGCGCCTCAAGCGCACCGCGCGCCGCCCGCGCCGCCCCCGCGCCGCGGCGACCGCGTCGTGGTCGAGACGCTGCACACGGCCAGCCGCGCCAACGTCGTGTGGCAGGTACCTTGTACAGTAACTGCCGCGCGGCAAGCGCCTCAAGCGCACCGCGCGCCGCCCGCGTCGCCCCCGCGCCGCGGCGACCGCGTCGTCGTCGAGACGCTGCACACGGCCAGCCGCGCCTACGTCGTGTGGCAGGTACCTTGTACAGTAACTGCCGCGCGGCAAGCGCCTTAAGCACACCGCCATTTGTGTAATTAGGAAGTGAACAACGTTCAAATGCGGAATACTGGTAATATTTCTATAATTTTACCCGTATGTAGAACCAAACCGACTAGTGTCGTGGCAAAGGAATGACATCACAAGGTTGAGCCTCAGAAATGTTTAAGTCAACTCAATATATTATTATTATATTTTACACTATAATATTTCACCACACCGCAATCGGCCGCTAAACTGCCGTTTGATCAAATATTATGATAATCCTCAGGATGGCACAATAGAAATGGGCATTCCATCCACACAACTGTATCCTATCCATCACCTGGACGGACAAGAGTGCTTCCCCGGCGACTTTGTGGTTAGCGGTGCTGCCAACGTTGAGGAAAATCAACAGGTTTCTATGTCAAAATGATCTATGCTATAGGTTAACATCTATATATTATTAGATTCTGCTCGCGACTTTGTCCGTGTGGACTTCAAATATATCACTATGGCAAATTCTGCAAAAATAGCATAAAAGGTAGCCTATGTGCTCTTCTGGCCTTCGGATGCATATAATGCAAAGTTTCATAATATTTGGTTCAGTAGTTACGGCGTTAAAGCGTCACAAACAAAGAAAAGTCAGTTTCTCATTTGTAATATTAGTAACGTTGCAATGAAAAGATTATTACAGCTTTTTAACTTAATTTAAAAAATAACTTTAACTCCGAAGAACAAAGTAGTGCTTTATCTGCATTTTGAGGAATACAGAAACTGGACATTACAGACATGCATGAAATTATCACCTAATAATATTCACGATAATCCTACTTCCTACTAATATTATAAAAGTGAAAGTTTGTTTAGATTTTGAATGTTTCTGCGTAAATCACAAAAACTCAAAAGCTTATGCTTTTTTTAATTTTTTTATTGCTAATGATGGCAGACGAGCCACGGCCTACCTGATGGTAAGTGGTAACCGTTGCTAATGGACTCAACTATACCGAGAGTATTTTCACGCCACTGCGCACCATTTAATTTCTCAGATATGAAATGAAAGAATAAACGGCTATCTTCTGCTACAGCCAAAACACACCGATCTGCTTCATGACGGTCACACAGGAGACGGTGGTACCGCCCCGTTTGGGCCCGATAGCAAGTGTGTACTGGTACCTAGACCTACTACCAGTAATGCATTGATAATTGCTTACTTCCCTTAATCGTCTTGTAGGACATCCGCGGGAAAAGATGCGGTGGTGACACTTGTATTCTTAGTCCATCACTAAATCTATAAAAATATGATTTAAATCCATCCATCTATCCATCAGCCTTTCAACGTCCACTGCTGGACATAGGCCTCCCCAAGAAACGCCACAACGAGCGGTCCCGACATGGGGGATAATGCCTTAATCGCAACGCTTGGCAGGCGGGTTGGCGATCGCAGTGGATGTTGTTACTACTCGAGGGAGTGCTGCAGCCCACTCCCCCGCTATACCCTCAGTCGGCTCTTACGACTCCCGTGGGTAGAGAGGGGTGGGACAATTCTAAAGCCGGCCCCACACGGCCTATGATTTGAATGTTTATTATTATTTCAAGCATTTTTCCAGTGTGATTGTCTGTAGAATTTCATTAAATAGGTTCTATTTCATTGGCGGTAAAAATGACATTGATTTTACAGTTAAAGCACAGAGAATACGGAGTAGTACAACGCGTGGACCATCACGGACGGACGGCCATCGTCCATTGGTACCGCACATATACCAGCACAGATGAACCAGTGTAAGTGTTTATTAATAATTAATATAAACCCTGCGTCCCTTCCTATCCGAGGAAGTGCTCTAATCCACTGAGCTACCGTACTATTTGTTAGAAATACCCAATCTCCTTACCACATTTGTCTTAACGGGTTCGATTCCCGCTCGTACTAGAATACTCTTTTTCCTTATTACCACAATCCTTCCTTACTTTTCTTGTTTGAAGTCGCATGAAAATAAATGTCTCTTTAAATTGTTCTCAAAACGCCCGTTCGTTGTTGGGGACATTTAACTTAGGCATACATCTGACTACCACTTAAGTAATGTAACATAGTTCCAGTGGCCCGTCAATTCCGGCGGAGAGACGGCACACGGCGGGTTTATTTAGTGGGTGAGGGACCCCACACTACCCTGTTCGTTGCCTCGAACGACAGGGTGTGCGTTGCGTCGTAGGTACATTTTTTCCAGCCTTAACAAAAAAGGGCCATACATCTGACTGTCCAGAAAGAAAAGAGTTTGTTCTGGGTTCTTATTCATTAAATAACTGCTGTGCACCCTTTTTGCAATCATGTAATCCGGTTTTTTTGGAGCCGCTTTTTTGTCAGAATAAATAAAATAGAATATTTAGACGTTACGTTAAAATAAACCACACTAAAATAAACCATAGTTTTATGGTACAGCCCGCAGATATTAAACGAGAGCGAGGTTAGCGTGTATGACCTGAAGGACCACCCTGACTTCCAGTACCGACCCGGCACCGTTGTCATCAGGGTAGCCAACTTCACTGGCGAAGACGTTAACTGCACTGCGGGACAGGTAATAATTTGTAATTTGCTATAAAAGCATTCTAAATAATACAGAATTATCATCTATCCTAACCTCCTTCGCCTCGTAGCGTAGTCGGTAGTGTAACTGACTATCGTGCACGAGGTCGTGGGTTCGATTCCCGATCACGACGATTATTTGTGTGATGAACAACATATTTGTACTGCACATATCTATTATGTGTTGTATGTACAAAAAAAAAGTAATATATGTATTATATCCGTAATCTGGTACCCATAGCACAAGCGTTAAGCTTAGTTTGGGACCAGAGGACGTTGTGTGAAATGTCCGTGAATATTTATTACTATTATTATAATGTGGCAAATGTTGGCCACATTTGTATTGACTAATAGAAAACACCCAGACGCAGTACGAACATCTGTGTTCATCACACAAATAATTACCCTGAATGGGAATCGAAACCACGACATGGAAGTCGATTACACTACCGACTACGTCACGGCTCACGAGGCACGCTACATTGGTATGGTTTTAATATTTCTATATATTTTTTAAGCATTGAAGATGCTTAGCCGTATCAATTTTGGCACTTTGTGTCATATTGGTATTGGTAAATACTGTCAATACTTTATTAATAAATAATTAATTAATATGTATTTTATAGGTGATCGACAACTTCCCATCTGGGCGCGTTAAAGTTTGGTGGGTGGACGGACACACGAGTATGTGCTGGCCACAGGATCTCTACAAGGTACTGCACAGAAATACTTTTAAACTAGCTGCAACTTCGTCCGCTTGGAATTTTATTATTTTCTTTTTTTAGTGCAGAATCGTAATTATTTTTACAAAATAAAAGTAGTGATCACCGTCCCGTGAATCCCGTCTAAATTGGTCCAGCCGTTCCGGAGCTTAGCCGGAACAAATAGACCAAAACTTTCAAAATTGGCGTATATACTCTCGTATAGGTACATTTGGTAAAAAGATGTTATTTAGACATCACAAACAGACACTTCAGTTTTGTTTATTTGTATAGATGAACAATGATCTTACAAAGTGAGTTAATATGCTTCCTTTTTTGTTTGTCTTTTATATCTGACTGTTTTGCCCTTTGGGGCCGGCTTTAGAATTGCGACGAGCCACGGCCCATCTGATGGTAAATGGTAACCGTCGCTCATGGACTCAACTACACCGAAAATATTGTCAAGCCGCTGCTCACCATTTCATTTCACCGATATGAAATGAAAGAATAAACGGCGACTATTACAAACGACTATTACGGACTTTTAATGCACTAAAATCATCGGTATGTTATAGGTTGGTGAATACGACAGCGAAGAAGGAGAGCTATGGGGCTCAGACGGCTCAGCGTCTGAAGACTCATGGGAGACCCAGAGTTCAGCGCACGACGCCGAACCTAGGACACCAGAACAGCCACAGACACCCACGTGGCCTGAACAGACTGCCTCCGATAATGCTCTAGTTCCAGGTAAGAATGTATCTCGGTATTAATGGTAATGTAAAAAACAAAATACTGCTAATATGCTCAGTTTGGAATTTGAAAACAACGAGCGGTCCTGTGCCGACCGCATCCAACGGCTCCCCGCAGCTTTGACCAGATCGTCGGTCCATCTGGTGGGGAGCCGTCCTACGCTGCGCCGCCCGATACGTGGTCGCCGCTCGAGAACCTTTCTTCCCCAACTGTTATCGGTTCGTCGAGCGATGTGGCCTGCCCATTGCCACTCCAGCATAGCAACCCGGCGGGCTATGTCGGTCACTCTCGTTCTCCTACGGATATCCGTATTACGGATTCGATCACGTAGGGAAATACCAAGCATAGCCCGCTCCATGGCCCGCTGAGCGACTTTGAGCCTTGATATGAGGCCAACATTCAGAGACCACGTCTCTGTTCCTTATGTCATCACTGGTAACACACACTGGTCGTAGACCTTCGTTTTCAGACACTGCGGAATATTGGACGAGAAGATCTTCCTTAGCTTCCTGAACGCTGCCCAGCCGAGTTGGATTCGTCGATTGACCTCTTTCTCGAAGTTGTGCCTACCTAACTGGACTGTTTGTCCCAGGTAGACATAATGGTCGACAACTTCGAGAAGCGCACTCCCGACTAGGACCGGTGCTCAAATGACATGGACATTAGACATGACTTTCGTCTTGTCCATGTTCATTTTGAGACCCACTAGTCGGGAAACCCTGCTGAGATCATCGAGCATGGTGCCAAGGTCCTCCAGCGATTCTGCCATGACTACGATGTCGTCGGCTTATCGAAGGTGAGTGATGTATTCGCCATCGACTCGATTGTTGATGCCGAATCCGGTCCAGTCCAAGAGCTTGAAAACATCTTCCAATGCAGCGGTGAAGAGTTACGGGGACATAACGTCTCCCTGTCTAACACCTCTCTGCAGTTGGATCAGTTTCGTACTCCTGTCCTGAACACGGACTGACATGGTGGCGTTTCTATACAAGCACTTCAGCACTTCGATGTACCGATTGTCAATTTGGCACCGCTGCAGGGACTGCAGCACCGCCCAAGTTTCGATCGAATCGAAGGCTTTCTCATAGTCCACAAACGCCAGACACAGAGGCCGATTGTATTCCTCGGTTTTCTGTATAATCTGGCGTAGCGTGTGGATGTGGTCTATGGTACTATAGTCTTTTCGGAAACCGACATGTTCGGGAGGCTGGAAGTCGTCAAACCTGCGCGTGAGTCGATTTGTAATGACGCTCGAAAACAACTTATAGACGTGGCTCAAGAGCGAGATGGGTCTATAGTTCTTCAAGTGGGTTCTGTCACCTTTCTTGAAGAACAGCACCACCACGCTTCTGGTCCACGACTGGAACGTCGCCCCCGAGAACGACGGAATTGAACAGCCTCTGAAGAGCTTTTAAGACCGGCTTCCCGCCTGCTCTCAGAAGCTCTGTGGTGATTCCGTCGTCTCCCGGTGCCTATCCGTTCGTTAATTGTTTGAGAGCCATTCTGATCTCGTACAGGCTGACGTGCGGGATATCTTCGGTAAAGTGCCGAGTTAGCTTGGATCTGGGGTCTTGGACCAAGCCAACAGCAGGGCTCTGGGATCTGTACAACTGTCCATAGAACTGCTGGACCTCTCCCAAGATCTCATCTCGAGAAGAAATGACAGTGCCGTTGTTGGTCCTCAGTTTAGTCAACTGACTTTGGCCCACAGACAGATCTCTTGCGAACACATTTGAGCCTTGGTTCCGCTCTATCGCCTCTTTAATACGGGTAGTATTAAATTGGCGAATATCGTGCCGCACAGCCTTGGAGATCTGTCTGTTTAACCGCCTTAGGCAGGACCAATCGGCTGAGGACTGGACTATCATTTCTTTTCTCCTCTCCATGAGTTTGAGAGTATGGTCCGAGAGTTTACGGGTCCTACTGACGCGACGAGCCTTGAAGTAAGTCCACCCGACCGCGTGGACAGTTTGCACGAACCTGCTGTTCATGAGAGTCGCTAAGGACATGCTAGAACGAGTCAATTCCGACCCAACATTCATGAAACGCATTGTTACTGGTGACGAGACGTGGGTTTACGAGTTTGACATGCAAGCTAGTCAACAAGCTTCGGAGTGGCGACTTCCAACTGAATCGAAACCGAAAAAACCACGCCAAAGTTGATCAAAAGTCAAAGTCACGTTGACTGTTTTCTTTGTCTATCGCGATGTTGTGCACTCAAAATTCTTGCCAGAAGGTCAAATGGTAAATAATGAATATTATTTGAGCGTTACGTTTAAGAGAGCAAATTCGACGAAAATGGCCAGATTTGTAGAAAGAAAATTCTTGGTTTTTGCACCATGATAATGCGCCTTCGCACAAGGCCATCATTGTGAATGAATTTTGGTCCAAACACTCAACAAATACCATCGGACAACCACCATATTCACCAGATATGGCTCCAGCCGACTTCTTTCTTTTTCCTAAACTCAAATTACCACTTCGTGGCACCCGTTTTCAATCGGTAGAAGACATAAAGGAGAATTCGCGGCGAGAACTGAACTCAATTCCAGGAATAGTAAGGAAGAGACTTCCTTATCCTTATAACTATAGATCAACGGTACAGTGTCATATGAATGTAGTGGATGACATTGGATGTGATATTTTTAAGTTTTGTGGAAAAAAAAATCTGTCTGATAGCAGCGGTTGCCACCTACCATCAGGTGGGCCGCTTGCTCGTTCGCCTTGGAAGTCAATATAAAAGCTGATGGTTGCAGAGGCGACCCCGGCGGCGGCGCAGTCGGACGCGTGCGTGCCGCGCCTGCTGGAGCCGCGGGTGGCCGCGCACATCGACCGCGGCCGCGTGGCCATGCAGCGCCTCGAGGAGATGTTCGCCAAGCAGCCCTCGCTACAGAACCAGGATGTGAGCCTTTCATTCTTCACTACCAAACCTTTTTGATCAGGCGGCAAAGATGTATCCACACCCTGTCGTCCGAGACGATGAATCATTCGGGACAGTGTAGCCCTCACCTACTATATAAATCCGCCGTGTGCCGGCTCTGTTTTGGCGAACCAATGAAACTGACTGACAATACTTCAGTGAAACATTATTAACAACAAGTACACAAAATTATAAATTTAATATCAACATATTTTTCCTATTTGATTCACGACACTATTACAACAAAATAAAGTGCTCAGCAGATGTTAATGCAGTTTTAACTTATAACAAAAATTTCATAGTCTATACTGACAGAATTACACACTATCGAAAAGATCTCTTTTAAAAGCAATTTCAAATATTGTTGATACTAGTTTTTATTTTACTTTACATGGGTGGCAAACAAGCACCCTCTTAACGGTGACTCAAATGAGTACAACTCAAAATGTCAGAGTTATTCCTTTGGTATTTCCATCCTAAGACAAATTAGGGGTGACCTGGAAATAAAGACTGAATGAATAGATTTGGGGTGCCATTAACATAGCTCTTAAATTTATAGCATAAATAGTACACGTTTGTGTTGTTATTATAGATTTTTTTATTATATGAATTATATATTTTTATTTCAGGTCATGCGGAAATTGTTGAATTTATATAAAGACTGTCGATTTTTAGATCGTCTTATGGGAACATCATTTTTTCATGAAGATCATTTTCTTGTAAGTAAATATTATTTTAATTTGTAGTACACAAACTATATAACGCCATTTATGTAGATGTATTAATGACAATACCTAATATAATAATGTAAACCACTTGCCAGAGTTTGTAGGCGAGAGAGCTCCACCCTCAAAAGTCGCGTCGTTCATGGCGAATACCTATATCCACAGCACTAGCTCCATACATGTATGCTGTGTACGCACGTGTTTAGTATTTACTAATCTAACGAATACCTACATCCACAGCACTAGCTTCATACATGTACTTAAATGCTTTATACAGTACGTGCGTTTAGTAGTAATAATCTAAGATTACCGTAATTATAAAGAGTTTATTTGACCATTGGGTAACGTGAATGTAATAAAGTAGCGATACAATTATATTTTTGAAGTAAATACTTCTTTACGCACCTTGACTTGGGGAGTAAGCTGGTGAATGCGTGACGTGAGCGTTACGAAAAGTGTGATCGGGCGAGGCGAACGGAAGTTGAGAGGGAGATATAAGTTAGTGAAGATAGAAAGAGAGAGAGTTGCGTTTCGTACATTACTGTAGGGGCAAGAGAGAGAGGTGCGAGCACACCTTTCTTGTCTCTCTTTCTCATTATTAATAGATATTAACATTATTAATAATATATTGTTAAGTTTTACTTCATTCGTTTGGTCTAAAGCACACTCGTTTGTTTTTTCACTCAATATCATTCAAAATAAGGCAGTCATATTTTGCAGTATTCAGTCTATCATGAGTGTTACATGTCCAGGGCTTATTAGAACGCGTTCGTGAGCGTGGAGCGAGCACGCCACGAGCGGGCGAGCGGCGCGTGCACGAACAGTTGGCGCGACTGTTCGCGCCCGTGCCGCCCCCCACCTCGCCTGCCTCCACCGACGCCATGCTGGTGGATGACGAGGCCGACAAAAACAAGGCGATTATCGCAGCGAATGTCACCGTGGAGCCCATGGAGGTGAGATGACATATACAGGTTGTCACATAGTATTCGTGAGCACATAGATATAAATTTCTTCTCCTCCGGAATAACTCATATTGCATAATTAATAAAAAATAAAGGTCTTATTGTAGTTATTTTGATCAGTATTTATCACTTGACCTGCTCACCTATTTCAAATAACCAATTATTTGTGAAAGTGGAAAAGGGATCGAACCTGTAACTCATCCTATCCGGGGAAGTGCTCTGGACCGCTAAGCTATCGCAGTCACCTAAAGGTGTCAGCCAATCTCACTTCACATTTGTTTTAGATGTCTTTACAACACACGCTACCTATCGGATGCATTTACATACATTATTCCAAATTTAATTTTGCAATTAAATATTCATACTATTTGATGGCACGATTATTTAAATATTTTAATCGGTATTTTAGCATTTGACACGTTATTCTTGTACTTGTCAGCTCTAATGTAGCCAAAATATTTATGTTATAAATAATGAATTATTCCGTTTCGTATTATAGGTGGAATCATCAGCTAGTAAAAAACAATTGCATTTGAATATAGAAGCAGCGCAGTCGTCCGATACAAATATGACTCAAGACAGTGTTAGTACTACGTTATCAACTAGTGAAAATCGTAAGTATAATCATAATAAAACTTTCCGCACGTTTTTTTTAAGTAAATACTTCTTTACGCACGCTTGACTTGGGGAGTAAGCTGGTGAATGCGTGACGCGAGAGTTACGAAAAGTGTGATCGGGCGAGGCGAACGGAAGTTGAGAGGGATATATAAGTTATTGAAGATAGAAAGAGAGAGAGTTACGTTTCGTATATTACTGTAGGGTTATGAGAGAGAGGTTGCACGCTTTCTTTCTCTCTTTCTCATTATAAATAGATATTAACATTATTAATAATATATTTATTGTTAAGTTTTACTTCAGTCGTGTGGTCTAAAGCACACTCGTTTTTCTTATATTCTAAGCGGGTGGCAAGCTGCCATACAGCTCACTACTTGGTAAGCGGTTACCATAGACGCTAGCAACACCAGAGGCATCACTCGCGCACCTCTAACTCCAAGGAAAAGGATAGGAGGCACAGAGGAAGTATAATAAGGAGGTTTGGACCTCCGGCGCTCTTACTTACCTTACTAAACGACAATAAAACCTGCCGTTGTCGCACTCTAATCTTCTGTGAGAGGGTGGTAGTTTCCTGATCGAGCTGGCCCATTCATGTTGGGACAAGCAAGGCTTTACCTAGACTAGATCTGTCTCTGAACCGTAAAGCATGTTGTTAAAATTTTTTGTCTGTCTGTTTGTTTGTTCGCGTAACAAGCAAAAGCTATGGACGTATTTGATGAAACTTTTTGACAGTTCTTGCTGTGACATAAAAACTGTTATACGTTTTATCTCTCTACTATATCTGGCCTCCCGCCCGAATGTTGTGGGTTCGATTCCCACACAGGATAACTCTTTGTGTGATCCACATACCAGGTGTACTTTGTGTCCATGAAATTGTATGTTTATAAAGTTTCCCGCAATACAAGGATTATTCAACAGTGCAGCGTGCTGTCCTTTAAAAAAACACCTCTGCAGGCAATGAGTATTTTATGGTATTAGTAGGTTTAAATGGTTTTAAATGATCTGTTCGTGTAGCGTCCGGTGAGGCAAGCGATGCTGAAGGCAGCAGTCGCAACGTGTGCTACAAACTGTGCAACTTAATACACGCACAACTCGTTAAAGCGCACGCAGAAGTGAGCCGGTGAGTACTATTCCAGGTGCATTGTCCTTTAAAATTTACACTTTTTTATTCACCATCCCAAACTTCTTAAAGAAGCTTCACTTCAATTTCTGTATTCCCTTAGTTTCAATTGACAAACTAAAGGGCGGGTCACACAGAGGCGGGAAAGCGATCGCGATCGTGATAGGTTGCATACAAATTCGAATATTACAAAAAAAAATGCTATGTGATAGGTTGCATACAAATTCGAATATTACAAAAAAATCCCGTCCCGGATCGCGATCGCTTTCCCGCGGCTCCTGCCTCTGTGTGACGAGGCCTTAATGTAATCAGTTACATTATATTTGAGTGTTACAATACATATTTTTTTTCTAACACATTAATATAACAGTCATTGTTAATAAATGGTAATTAAACTTACCTGCATTATTTGCGAAACACGTGTTATATAAATATGTGTTTAAAAGAAATGTACCTACTTCAAATTTCAACATAAACCTCAAGCACATATTTTGACTACTTTGGTTCCACACACTTCTAGCAAAGATGCTTTCAACTATCTACCTATAAATATCTCCATATGATTTTTTCTCTAAGAAGATGCGCTTTTAACAATTTATATATGTTCATAAAAAAATACTCTTGACTAATGGGTAGTTGTTTGAAAACAGAAGAAAACCAGTAATACAACACATATTAACGCCTCATATACACGAGCAGCTTTACCTCCAGTTTCATCTTATAGGAATATCCGCGTAAGAATTGTAATTACGGCTTTAAAAGTTGAATGTTGTACGCATACGGATACCCTGCAGTTTGTCCTCTTAATGTACCAAAGCAGGTTTGTGTTTGAATTGTTACTGTATTGTAGGCTTTAAAGTAACACTTTGTTTCACAGGAGAAGGCCTCAAGAGTTGGCCGATTTCTTAAACACCTTAATGATGAATCGAAACGCATCTGAGGAGAAGTTACTCTACCACTTTTCAGTGTGAGCCTATTGTTTGTTTACATTTATGTTTAATCCCGGGCTTCTGTACATGTTACCCGCTTATTGCTTGTGTATATTGTTAATTTATTTACTGTATCCGCGTGATCGCCAATACCTATTTTCTTTTTGTTAAGGCGGGAAAAAAATTTCCTAGCCGCACACCCCGTCGTTCGGGGCAACGAACAGGGTAGTGTGGGGCCCTCACCCACTAAAGAAACCCGCCGTGTGCCGTCTCTCCGCCTTTATTGGCGGGCCACCGGAATACCTACATATGTTTAATATTGTATATGATTTATCCTCCCAATTCTCGGAGGCCCAAATCCCCTCCCTATCTTTTCCTTATTATTCTTCCTATCATCTTATTATACTCTGCCTATCCACCTTCTATCCCTTTTCTTGGAGATAGCGACGCGAAGTGATGCCTCTGGTGTTGCTAGTGTCTATAGGCCACTATAACCTCTTAGCATATTATGGTATGCTTGTTTGCCACCCATGTAGTTTAAAAAAAGTCAGTCAATTTATATTGCTGTTTACTTTCTACCTAACGAGGCACTTAAATTTCGTGACGTAACCTGCATGCCTGAGAGATTTTATCGACGTATTGTGTACTCGCACTGGGAAAGCATGGTGGACTACGGCCCGTATCCCTCTCACTATGACAGGAGATCCTGCCCAATAGTAAGACAGTATAAGTTTCTCTGTCTTAAAATTGAAGCTAATAAAAAAAATGCGTGGAGTCCCTCCGCGCGGAAGAAGTGAAACTTCGTAATGTGGAAATTGGACGCTACTCGTTACTAACGCTCGCGCTGGCCTGTAACAGGTATACTACGCGCATGTGTTCGAGTGCCACGCATTCACTCTCGCTCTGTCTCTTTCTATTCCCCCTCCCCAGGAGCGTTGAACGTTTAACGCAACAGTGCTTTCATACCCCCTCCATGGTAGCGTTACACGTTTAACGCAACCTTGTTGGAAGTCGCATTAGAAGTTTCACTTCAATAATTCTGACATGTTTAATTTATAATTGTGGAGTGTGTTGTAAAAAGGGCTTATTTCGCACTGATGTATAAAAAAAAGAAGGTTCTCAATTAGGACTAAAATGTTCACTATAAATGAGTGCAGATTACGCCCTCCTGCACTCATTTCGTTTAGTGTTGTTTGGACGCGCGAGCAGCCGCAACGCGCGCAACGTATCAAAATGTCTAATAATACTTACTAAAATCTCTTTTGAAAAACTCATTGACTATCTCATTATCTCGTTCTTTCTGAGTAGTGTAATTACACTCACGTTACTATTTTATAAAATTAATGCGATTATATTTATGCTATTATATTATATAAACAACTTTTCTCACGATTTCTATACACAATAGTGTATCTGTAATTTAAAGTTCAATGTTATTTTCTCGTGAATTCTTTTAGAGGTGGGTTTAACGGTCAAAAACAATAAAAAGTAAGTCTCTTTGAAGTGGAATAGAATTATGTTTTTGTAGTTAATTTTCTATAGGAAATAAGCTGTTATAAACTAAAACAATATCATTGAAAATCTTTGAGAATATGTTGTTGGAACCCAATGGTACTAAAAAGGAAAGATTTTAAAAAATTAGAAAACAGGCCCTTTTCAGCACACTCTCCTCTAAAATTTATTGATTATCCTGTGGCTAAAGGAATCTTTATCGAATTTCTCGTTTATCGACACATTTAATGTGTTTTAATTTTAATGTTATTAGCACAAATAGCGTTGTATCTTTGTTGTGTTTTATGTAATATCGCTTTCGTGACATGTACAGATTCCCACCTTTCGCTTGTTTTATCTTTATTTATATTATATGTTTAGTTATAGAATTTATTTTGTGCATTTCATAACGTGTCGTGCCGTCGTACATAAAACATAAGTGTGTGTACACAACAGAACATATAAATACTATAAAAGTATTGCGCACGAGAGATAACACACGCTATGCTGTCTTATTCTATGTGCTTTAAATAAAATATAGTATCAACAATAGCACTCCGTGTAATGATATGAAAATATATTTTAAACTCTTGTTTTGGGAATATTAATTTATTATAACTATAGAAAAATAATCCACGTTATTTACAACGTATTTTTGCCAACTATTATATTAATATTTTTAAACCCGAATCTCAAAGGGTATAATTTCAGAACACAGCAACTATCCTTACCGTTTACGCCTTATGGACTTATTCTTACTTATGTGTAGTAATCTTATCCTTTCAATACTTATATTAAACAAATGTGTTTTCATAGATCAATTCGCTGTATAAATTACATTTAATAGTACATTATGACACAAATTTTAGCTGTATCACATGTAATAAAATGACCCATAACCTCAATTGGAGCTTTGCAGGGTAGACAGCCTCTCGATAAATGTTGATATACGGCCCACCAAGCACCAGTAAACTTATTTTAGTTAGATTTTTCTGATTATTTTTTTTGATGTGAAAACATATAATGGACTGTAAAACGGGCTGGCTAATTTATTTAATTGATTTTAATAGCATCTGTTGAAAAAATCATCTGACTAGGAAGTATAATGTCAATCAATAAACCAATAACAGTTTTAATTTGTGTATGGATAACGAGAGGGCGCTTAGCAAGAATTATATAAGACTCGAACAATATTTGAAGAAAGAAATAAAATCGATGTTTTCACATCTGCGAGACGTCCCGTGACGGCTCATTTTTTTATAATTTTTTTTTATTATTATTATAGATTGCTTTTGGGATTTAACCCTTCCTTACCTCTAACGAATGGTACTATAGTTACCCAATATGATATGAATGCTCTACTTTAAATGCACACATTTCCATATTCCTTACATTAGAATCATGTGTCATATTATGTAGAGATTATTAATTTTATTTTAGTATAGCTATTTTTCTTTTTAATGTAACCTTTTTGTTTTAAGTTTTTATAGGACTCGTAAAAAAGTGGTAACATAATTTCTCTCATTTTCGTGACGTAACTACCCTGTATAATTATATAGTAAATGATGTTTGTTTAATGTAAGTCTTGAATGAATAGTCCCCTACAAAGACTATGCATGATACTTATCGTTGGTTGGTACTGTTCGACGTCGTGTTGTAACTATGTGGCTGTCCTATTCTGTTGTAAGTTTATTGGTA
Organism: Leucoma salicis; assembly: GCA_948253155.1. Taxonomy (NCBI): domain Eukaryota; kingdom Metazoa; phylum Arthropoda; class Insecta; order Lepidoptera; family Erebidae; genus Leucoma; species Leucoma salicis. The sequence continues at coordinate 6,999,720 of OX411812.1, forward strand.
CAATTACCGTTTTAGTATACATATCGCATATAATATTGTCTATTCAGTGCACGACATTCCAATTTCCATGGAAATTTAAAATACAACAGTCTGTACTCCGAAATACTTTAAAAATGTTTTAAGGTTATTTTATGGCTAACAAACCGTTTATATAGTGCAGGTCAGAACAACACTGGTTTATTTCAAATCTAATAAAACATAAAAAGATAAATTAAATTCAGTCTTGCTTCGATATATCTGTCGTGGTCAGATCTTAGAATTGGTCACTTCATGATGGCCGCCATTTCATGAAATACATATTATTTATTATATGGCCAAATATAACTGACCATATAGTTTAAACATCAATGTTAGGCCACATCATTAATGTAGGTTATCTATAATTTCAAAGGTTTTAATAAAAAATACAAATAAAGATGATGCCATTTTATTTGACTTTAATCTTCAATTGGCGCATTATTATTGGTTTTTATCAGTATAATTGATGACCATCATGATGCATCACAAAATCAAAACGATACGAGCGCCTCGAACGATGGATAGTGTAACTATTTTACGATATGATGACTAATGTTGGACGATATCATGAGTAGTTGTTTTAGCTGTTCATGTCGTCAAACGTTTATTATTAATTTATCTGGCCAGACCTTATCAAGTGTTCAATTCTAAGATCCGGCCACGGCATATATATTTGCGTGATTCAACTAACCTACATTAAATAAATTATTTATTTTGACAAATATTCGAGCTTTTCGAATAGTACGAGTAACTTCACGTGAAATGTTTCCTAACGACTATGGCCTAGTCAAAATAGATGTTCTTCTGCGAAATTTAAAAGTACTACCAAGTACTTGATATGCTGACGGTACTTGTACCAAGATTGTTTATGTATGAGAAGTCACATTTCCATTACTCTTGTAGTCAGTACGGTGCGCTGGTGGTTAGTATGGCGGACCAAGATGAGAAGGCTGAAGACAAACCAGCTGAAGATACTAACGCGAAAGAGAAAATTGATTCGACGCCGCCCAAATCTGATACTCCTCCTGCGCGTGAGTTAATTTAACTTAATTTATTTTTGATGCGACATGCTCTTCTGATTCGATATTTATCGATATCGATACAACAAAGATTATTGAAGTTGATCTTTCCATGTAAAATATTAATGTGGTAGTTTAAATGAAATATTTTCATATGTTTGCATAAGTACAGTGAAAACTGTACTATTACGTTTTTCATTTTAACAAAAATTTCCCTATAACGGAGATTTCAATACAGGGCCTTGATTCTCTATGAGACGTAAAATTACTTGCCGAAAACCAGTGACGTCATACCGAGCGCGTAACTCAAACGTCAGAACGCAACGTACCACGACATAATTTACAAAAAAAATATTCTGTATACCGCACGATACGTTGTCTATGCCAAATTTCGATTTCATACAGTACGTCTAGAAACCATACAATCGTTTCAATCGGAAAATAACCGGTTTTTTAAATTACATTTATTTGTTTCTAAACTTCATTATTAGTTAATATTTATGCATTGAATTTACTATTATAGACAATTCATATTAATTTGTTTTTGTTTTGATATAAATATATGATCAAATATTAGATAATTATGTACTATCTCTACGTACTAGGAGATAGTTTTAAAACTAAAACCTATCTATCATTGTTTTAATGTTACGTCATATGTCACAGTATATAAGTAGTATCTCTTAGTAGTCTGTGCACATTGTTGTGAATTTTACTTCCATTCTAACCCATCAATAAATTTAATTGAATATAAGTAAGTTACTTTCACAAACCAACAAGAAAAAAGAAAGTAATATGTAAAATAATAAGCTCAACACTACAAACTTATAAACAGAAGAAAAATTCAGAAAACAGTTCATTGTCGGAATCAATAAGATCGCCACAGAAGAATTTATTGTTATAACAATAATACACATTGCTCCTTCCTTTGATAATCTATTTGAATTAAGTACGGGGCATTGGCAACGTGGTTTTTAGAAGGCTATCATAACTATTAATCAAGGACTGAATTATCACATTATATATAATAACAAATGCAAAAGCAAAATTCACATATTATACGATACTTCACATTCATGGCTATTGCTTAATACAAGGATTTCATAGAATGGATATAATTTTAGTAGACGTATTGTGAGATGTTGTTGTGAACGTATTAGTGCCTTCTTGCCTGTGTGATGTTTCCAATCAGTGACTTGCTTAACTTTTGTTTGTGAGACTTCATAGGTACTAATTAAGTTATACTTATTTATACAAATAAACGATTATTACTTTTCTGTATACTTTATTTCATCAATTTTATTTATAAGAACACAAGAAGAGTTTGCCTACTATTGTACACACGTCTAATACTTGATTTTATAATGTCATAGGTACATGGAATAGTTTATTAAATTTTATATTACTTGGACATTTTGTAAAAGTTTGTAACAATATTCCGTTTATAGCTAAGACATGAGTCGTAGTTACTGTTTCTCCCAAATAACATAACGAGCACTATTTTATCAATAAGTATGTGCATTGTAAAGTTATTGATATTATATGTACAATGTATAGTACCTATAATAAAGTTGTAATACTAAGAAGACAGAATTTACTCTCGTTCTCGTAATAAATAACAAATGACCTTTTAATACCTAAATATTATCTTAGTGATACTGAAAATGTATGCCTAAAAAGTAAATAATAAGTAGGTAAAGTATTAGCGGGTACCGATTTTAATGGTATTATAAACCATTAAAATCACTGGGTTTCTGAACTTCAGCTTATTTTGCCAGTTACAGAAACTTGTAGTAATTTCACCAACGAAAGTATAATAACAATGGTAAACGCAACCACAAACGCGTTAGCATGAAACACGTTAGATTGACAGTTTAGAACAGCTTCAAAACTGACCTAGCCGCGTTATGAAACTTGATAATTTGCATAGTGAATACAATTTTAGACGACTTCCACGCAGACATCGTCAACTCGCCACGTAACGTGCTTCTTTAACCATAGCAAATCAGGGCCCGGTTTGGTTGGTTTACTTTAAATTCCATATATCTCGGGAGAAAGGCATAGGTACAGATCCATCCAACCCCTAATATCCCATCACCCATGGATTGATACCACATGTTTGAAAAGACATAAATTAACATATGTCCTTAGATTACGCTCCGGATATATACCAACAAACAAATTTGCTTATCTAATGAAAAATTTCACATCACCAAACTGCAACGAGTGTGGAGTCGTCAAAGATATTCTACATGTTTTATTGGAATGTGTCCGAAACGCAAATTATAGATTAACTTGCTTTAAAATGCGAATTTTATGGAAGTAGGAATTGTAAATAGCATTTTATTCAACGCTTTGTGTGAAGATATAAATAAATATTCACGGACATTTTTCACACTATGTCCTCTGGTCCCAAACTAAGTTTAAAGCTTGTGCTATGGGTACCAGATTACGAATATAAATACTATTTTTTTTTTAAATACATGCATATAATAGATGGAAAACACCCAGACCCAGTACAAATATCTGTGTTCATCACACAAATAATTGTCCTGAGTGGGAATCGAACCCACGACCTCGTGCACGGAAGTCGGTTACACTACCTACTACGCCACCAGGCCCGTCACATATATCGAGTATTGCGTTACTAGAGTTAAGTTTAGATAAAAATTAAGTTTATGTTTTCCTTGTTTCTGTTGTGATTTGTTTTGTTTGGTTTGATTTGGGTTGGTCGCTAAGCGGCAAAACCCTTAGATAAATAAAAAAACATATTTTTTTTATAACGCAATAGCCATTTTCTATACCTAACGTATGTTCATAAAACAATACAAAAGATATAAATGTTTTAAATCATTAAAACTTTTTCATAAATAAAGTCGATTTTTATAAGCAATCGAATCGATAACGCATTCGGACATTACTAATTAATTAGTACCCGAGCTGTCAAAATAAATGGTTGGATAGGTTATAATCGCATGCAATAAAAGAGTTACATGAAAAGTCTCATGTTTTAATTAGCAGCTGCAACAGAGTCAGCACCATTAGCCACAGCAGAAGCTTCAGAAGAGCCTGAAAACGTCGAAGCCGCTCCACTCCCTGAAGAGTGTGGCCCCGGCGGTGAGGGTTTCTGCGTTTTAGAATCCGCTCCCGCCACGCATAGGTTTCGTCTGTCAATATTGCAGCCGTCTGAGCCTAGAACATTCTACTCCGCTGTCAAGAGGGAGATCAAATTGCTCAAAAGTGATCTACCATCCGGCGTAAGTATATCTATATATCCTTAACTATTATAAAGTTGTAATAGAGCTGTGTCTGTGCATCTAAGATATTTGAGAATAAATTAATGTATCAGGTTATATAGGCGTGACCACTAAAGGAATACATTCTCTTTTTTTTTCTAAAGGATTACATAGTTCCAATGGCCCGCCAATAAAGGCGGAGAGACAGCACACGGCGGGTTTATTTAGTGGGTGAGGGCCCCACACTACCCTATTCGTTACCCCGAACGACAATATTCCCGTCTTAACAAAAAAAAGGCTATATAGGCGTGTCTGAATGCAACATTTTTTTTTAGATTTTTTGTCTGTTCTGTTTATCTGTTTGTTCTTTTGCGCATCACGCTAAAACTACTGAATGCATTTTTGATGCAACTTTTTTATTTAATAGCTCTTGATTAGACTTAAAAACTGGTATACATTACATCCCGCTACTAAATCGGGAACCTGAGATATAGCCTGAAAAACTAACTTTTGACAAAGGCTAGATATTTATACAGCGGATTAACAGATGTCACGGCAACGAACATGGTAGTATCTGGTGGATCACTGGAACTGCGCGACATCAGGGGTACAGTGAGAGATCCCTTTTTTATTTTTTTTTTATTTTAGGTGGGCAAAAATGTCCTACCGCACATCCCGCTGCCCGGGGAGACAACGGGGTAGTGTGGGGCTCTCACCCACTAAAAACCCACCGTGCGCCCTCACCCGCCCTTGCTACGGCGGATCACGGGAACCGCGTCGTTTCTCCGCGATCCGCAGGCGGCAGCCCCTTCGGGCACCCTCTCTTGTACGACGCCCCGCGCACTTGGGCGTCACACCTTCGCGGTAGGCTTCCGCGGACGGCAGGGTACTCCCCGACCCCACCGTCCGCAGCCTCGGCTAGGGCGGCATCAGGCGCAGGTAAGCGCGCGCACGCCGCCCCGCGCGCCGGCGGCGAATCGGGTCCGCGGAGGAGGATTCCTCCCGGGCCCTCTCCGCCGCCTCCTTCCGCGAGATGACAGCCTCGCAGAAGGCGGCGACCGCGGTCCAGGCCCTGTCACTGCCAACCATCGCTCGCGCAACGGCCGGCAGCGACAGGTCCACGCCTATGACTGCAGCGAGTTCCCGGCGCTGCACATCCCAGGCCGGGCACGACTCGAGCGTGTGCTGCGCCGAGTCCTCGCCGCAGTCGCAGTGGTGACAGCCTGGGGTCGTCTCCCTCCTAGCGATCGTGTGCAGGTATTTGCCGAAGCAACCGTGCCCCGACAAAACCTGCACCAACCGGAAGGTGAGGACCCCGTGCTGCCGCCCTGCCCATTCTTCCAAGATCGGCCGGAGCGCCCCCACGGTCCAGAGACCAGCCCGGGGCGTCTCCAGCCGAGACCTCCACTTTAGGACGGTGGCGCGGCGGGCATCTTCCCGCCACGCAGAGATCGCGCTTGGCGAGGGGCGGCTGCCCCCCGCCCGCGCCGTCGACGCCCGCCGATAAACGTCGGCGAGCACTTCCGCCTCCAGATCCCAAGGGGGGGTTCCGGCCAACGCGCAGGCTGCATCGCACGAGACCGTGCGGTACCCGCGTATTGCCCTGACCGCTACGACCCTCTGTGGACGCCACAGAAGGGCCCTATTGCGAGCGGCCAGGGACTCCGCCCACACGGGCGCGCCGTACAGTGCCATTGACCGTACTACCCCCGCGTAGAGTCGTCGACACGCGAGACTCGGTCCGCCCAAATTCGGCATCAGTCGCCCGAGGGCGGACGCCGACGAGCTTTGACGCAAGACGGCGGAAGTGCTCGTCAAAGTGCCACCGTCCATCCAATACCAGGCCCAGGTACTTGATGTGGGCCTGGATTGGAAAGCCCACACCGTTGACCGTTATCGAGGCGCCGGCGGGTGGCCGCGTCGGGGCCCATGGAAGAGTAGGGCCTCCGACTTTTCAAGGGCCACCCTAAGCCCCAGCGCCTCGATCCGCCTGACCACCTCCGCGGTTCCTGAGGTGGCCAGCGTTGCCGCCTCCTCGAGGGTCCCGCCCCGGGCTGTGACGAGCGTATCGTCTGCGTAGCAAATTACGCCCAGCCCGGGGGGGAGCCGGCCACGGAGGACCCAGTCGTAGCCGATGTCCCACAGGAGCGGCCCTAGAACCGAACCCTGCGGGACGCCGCACGACATAGCCCTCCTTACAACGTCCCCTTCCCGGTCCACGAAGAGGACGCTGCGGCCGTCGAGGTAGTCCGCCACCAGCCGCCTTAGGTAGAGGGGCACTCCATGGTACCGGAGTGCCTCCTTGATGCAGCCGAATGGCATACTATTGAAGGCGTTGGCGATGTCGAGCGACACCGCCAACAGCACTTCCCTCGAGGTGACGGCCTCCGCAGCCGCAGCCTTCAAGCGCAGGATGGCGTCGACCGTAGACCGACCCGCCCGAAATCCGAACTGGGCATCGGACAGGTCGGGGCCGACCGCACCTAGGTGCCGGACGATGCGGGCAGCGACTACCCGCTCGAGCAGTTTGCCCGCCTCGTCCAGCAACACGATGGGCCTGAAGGCCGCGACTGTATTCGGAGACCGTCCCGGCTTCGGCAGGAGCACGAGCTTCCCCTCCTTCCAGCAGTCAGGGAACCGTCCGGACACCAGGCAAGCGTCGAACAGTCCCCTGAGGCGGGGCTCTAGGTGGTCGAGGACCAGGGCCAGCACTCGGGCGGGAACCCCGTCCGGCCCGGGGGCGGCGCTTCTCCGCATACGCGCTGCCGCCGCCCCCATTTCCGTCGTCGTCACGGGCGGTACCTCCCCGTCGTCGGCCTCCCGGTCGTCATCTGGCGGAGCCATGACCGGGGGCGTGTGCACCGCCCGTGAACAGTGAGAGATCCCTAGCCTAACCTTATTAGAAATTATGATATATTTGCAGGTGTGGGTCCGTGGTTACGAAGATCGCATCGATTTGCTGTCAGTCATGATAGCCGGCCCTACAAAGACACCCTATGAGGGCGGGCTGTTCGTGTTCGACGTGCAACTCGGTGGGGAATACCCGCGCGCCCCCCCTCTCTGCCACTACCACTCCTACTGCACGGATCGGCTCAACCCTAACCTGTATGAGGATGGCAAGGTGACACTAATTCTATTTGTTTAACAACTATGTAGATTTTGCACGCCTCATAAGCGAAGCTTTGTGGTGGGTACTATTCCCGTTTTACACAGAACAACTGATTTTTCAAACTTAAAATGTCGATTTATCATATATTGCACTTGTAAAACAATATATACACACACATATCAAGAAAAAACACTATTTTTGACACTCATGATATTTTTTATGCCATTTTTGTTATTTAAACTAGTTAAAAAACTGTTTAAACAAGTTCTGTCTTGGACGTCCGTTTGTTGTAGGTAATTTATGTTAACACCCGAACGATAACAACCGAAATACTTTACTAACTGAGTCTTTTTTTTTTAATTTTTAACTTGAGTATAACTACGATAGAGCCCTATTACTTTTCAGGGTCTGATTCGATGTGGTTTAATTATTAAATAAACAAAAAAATACTGAATATTTACGCTCGACTCGACACTAAAGCCAGCGCTATACCTTTCATGAGAACTATTTCTATATACCAATATAGAAGTACTTCTTAAAATTAGCGCTAGATGGCGTATAAGACATGAAACCCACATTAGTACTTTTTGAAATTAGCGCTATCTATGTGATTTATTGAAAACTACTTATTAAGACCAATACATTATTAGTTACTTATCAAATAATCAATTTTATTGTGAAAAATGAAGATGAGGATGCGTGCAGTTTTGGATTTTCCAAAGTATTTATATATTACTTCTACATACAAATATACTTAACTGTGTTATTATTGTTGTATACAATACGGACGGGCCTTGTGGCGTAGTCGATAGTGTAACCGACTTCCGTATACGAGGTCTTGGGTTTCGATTCCCACTCAGAACAATTATTCGTGTGATGAACACAGATATTTGTACTGCGTCTGGGTGTATTCTATCTATTATATGTATGTTTTTACAAAAAAAAGTAATATATGTATTATATCCGTAATCTGGTACCCATAGCACAAGCGTCAAGCTTAGTTTGGGACCAGAGGACGTTGTGTGAAATGTCCGTGAATATTTATTTACTATAAGCACTTGACATATTCAGTCACTTGTCGAACACAAAGTTTGAGAATTTAAAGTGGAAAATGAAAAGCGGCGTTAGAACCCGCGTCTTCGAGGATATCACCCAAGGTTGTAAGAAAAATGAGGTATGCAATATGATAACTGGTAGCTCCGAGCAACTGCTATGATAGTTCAGTTGCACAGTGCCTGGACCGATATTTCAGAAGACACGGGTTCAGTCCCTGCCTTATCAATTTTTAATTTTCACACATTGTGCTCTAATATTTACTACCAATGGCAATCACGTATAGAAATTAGAATACATACTGTTACAATTTTTTATTATAACTCCTTAATTTGTAATATCTTTAGCAATTGAACAGTCGCGTTGTTTCTAGGTGTGCGTATCTCTGCTGGGCACGTGGTCCGGTCGCGGCGTGGAGGTGTGGGGCAAGGACAGCTCTCTACTGCAGGTGATCGTGTCGTTGCAAGGGCTCATACTCAATGCGGAGCCGTACTTCAACGAGGCCGGCTACGAGAAACAAAAAGGTGAGAGTTGTTATTGACTGTGATTCCACAAAGCCTTACATCGCCTAGTACACACAGTAAGAAATATGTTTATTCACAAACAATTACCTTAAATCCTTAACGAATAGCATTCGATGCGATGTTCTTGTTACCCGCGTCTCGGACGATGCCTACCAGGAAATGGAACTAAAGCGGGAAGTTGATGAAAGCTTACGTTTTCTATTAATTCTACGAGCGTATCAGAATTAGGTTACGCACGTACCTACCGCGCTCAAGACATTAATAATTTCATGCTAACTTTTTTTTGTTTATGCGGGAAAAAATGTTCCTAACCGCACACCTCGTCGTTCGGGGTAACGAACAGGGTAGTGTGGGGCCTTCACCCACTAAATAAACCCGTCGTATGCCGTCTTTCCGCCTTATTGGCGGGCCACCGGAACCATATTACATTATATCAGTGGAACTTTATGTTAACCTAACCTTTGTTTATTAATTTAAAGTTGTACATAAATACTATCTCCACCCATGGGAGTCGTAAGAGCTGACTGAGGGAATACCGGGGGAGGGGGCAGCAGCACTCCCTCGAGTATTAACAACATCCACTGCGATCGCCAACCCGCCTGCCAAGCGTGGCGATTACGGCACTATCCCCCATATGAGCGAAACACATGTTGTGGCGTTATCTTGGGGAGGCCTATGTCCAGCAGTGGACGTCGAAAGGCTGATGGATGGAAGGATGGATTATTAAGAAAACATGTATCTTAGATCATTGCGTCTTTCAACGGTTCATAAAAAGGCCTCCGTCATGTCTTTATAAATGTAGAGGTGTCAATTGTAAAATTATACGTTGTTCGCAGGCACTCAGCAAGGCAAGGAGAACTCCCGCATGTACAACGAGATGGTTCTTCTTAAACTCGTTCAGTCCATGACAAAAATGCTCTTGAATCCACCGGAGCCTTTCCGAGCGGAGATCCTGCAGCACTTGCGCAGTTCCGCTGCAGCGCTATGCAAGCGGCAGGAAGAGCTTGTAGCGCTGTCTAACGGCTCCGCGGGTGATGATATTGCCCCTCCTGATTACCCGCTTGTTCCAGCATCGCGTGGCTTTTGCCTCACGCTACGCTCTTCCCTAGCCGCTTTCCGTGCCGCGTTACTTCGTCACGATATCTCAGTGCCCCCTTCCACGTTATAGCCGCCACACACGTAACCCAACATACCTAGCTATAGTATTTATTGTGATGTAATTTTCGGGATAAGTCGGCGATACGATGCATTGCCAATCGATAAGTCACCAAGACATTGAAGTGGACTAAAAATTTATCTCGTTTTGTATCTTACTCTTTTTTTTATATATCTGTATAAATACTGAAATAATAATGTCTACATTTTAAGTGTAGTATTTTGCTCGTAATAACTTAGTGCGACTTCTAAATGTCAGGACATTAAATTAGTCGTACAAAAAACGATTTTTAAACGATATCTCAAAATAATCTTTATAATGTCACGGTGAATTTTATTCGTTATGCGATATTTTTTCATTTTGGTAAACATATTTTTTAAAACAAGCAAAAGTAAACTGATACCTAAAAATCCTAATTAGTAAATATTAGCCATTTGTCGGTCAGCAATGCGTCACTTCGCCCGTCCTCTAGTTACGACGCTAATAGTTATGTCAGCGTCCACCACTCAGCGACCGCGAATAAAATTATAATAATTTAAATTCTAAACGAAACGTTCGATCTTATGCGAATGGTTATGAATATTAGATTTATTGAATAGTTTAAAGTAATTTATTTGTTACAAAGTAATTTCTATAACTCAACATTCGACGTTATGAGTACTTATTAAAATTGCGTACTTTTTACGAGCTTTTTGTTGTCCTCTGAACAATTGCTATATTAATAAATACAGATCTTTCTATTAATTTGAATGGAAAGCGTAGCATGTCGAGTACTTTAAAATTAAATATGAAATTTAATACAGTTTATTAATATGTAACGCCTAGAAGCGTTTAGTTCCTGAATTCCATTTTATTTACTTATTTAACCAGTTAGGGAATGGTGTGCGTGTCACAACTATCTGTTTTGTATTTGTGTAAAGATGCATTCACTCAATCTTTATGTTTGTTTTTATTTTATTTGTTTTGTATTTGGAATATTGAAGTGGTAACAAGAACAGTACATACCACCTAGGTTAGTTATCGTCAAAACACATGTTACTAGGAACCCGTCACATAGATATATTGTGTTCGTTCTCGTTACCAATGTTTCAATTTGTTTACTAGTTATAGTGTGAGCAGAGATCGTTTTTATAATTAATTACTCAGAAATTGCGTGTCACAGATTCAGTAATTTAATTATTGTTCTATTTCGCATTTGAAATAATTAAATTAAAAATACCCAGTGTTGTTATAGTGATATTCCTAAATTATTTTGTCTAACTTCTTATGTTTTATTTTTAAATGAATTTCCCCCGTCAAGTGCTTGTAGTATTTCATATGAGCGCCACCTGCGCAGCACAAATCAATGAAACATGCCAAAGTCAATTGAGCTATGGAAGGCTTTTGTCGCTTGTGTACGCGAGATAAGTGACAACTTATGTATAATGATAAAAATAAATAATTATTCAACATTTATATGTCTGTTATTTCATCCTTATGTTATTTGTGTACCTATTTATTATATTGTCTCCTAACCTAGACCCGTTGCTTATACGAGGCGAAACCTCACAGTTGAGGTATACCCAATCTTAGAGGGAGCACCATATATTATATCAAATACAAATTGCGTAAAATCTAGGTTTGCTATGTACTACAATCGTAGTACACCGTCTATAATCTGTGTCACAACTTTAATTTTTGCCCATTTTTTTTAAGCCTGGAAAAAGTGTTCCTAACCGCACACCGCGTCGTTCGGGACAACCACGGAGTACAGAAAAATAGTGGAGGTGTTACAAGGCAAAATCTCTAGAACGCAGCGTTGCTAAATGCGGGTGTTCGGGGGACGAGGTACAACAATACCCCTAGATCAAAATCCATCTAGCGGTAAAATGTATTTTACAGTGTAACAGAAAATTTTTCATTAATTTAGTGTCTATTCACCACTACGGCGTTATAAGCACAACAGTTTATTCCAGAACATTCTATATGCGTTAGTATGGCTGGACCACATTGTTTATACTAACTTACTTATCACCACGCTATCTTCCTTGCGGAGTAAGCAGAGAGAGTAGAGTGCCAAAAGGCTCTATTCTTGCATACATCTCTCGCTTCCTCAACATTCATAATTCTCTTCTTACACACTCGACGGTTTCGGAGAATTCTGACTCCATTTTTTTTCAATAGATGACAGATTTGGTCTTGGTAAGTGAGTTTCGGTCTCCCCCTGTACCTACATCCTTCCACTTTCGCATTGTATATCTTCTTAACAGTCGCTCGTCCGGCATTCTTTCCACATGTCCGAACCATCGGAGCATTACCTTTCGCATCTTTACACTAATACTCTCTTTCATACCTACTCGCTTTCTTACGTCGTCGTTACGAATGCGGTCAGTCAGCTTCACTCCACAGAGATCGAATTTCGACCTCATTGATTTTACTTTCATGCTACTTTTTGCATATCCAACTCTCGCTTCCATATAATAACGTTGGGACAATCACCGCGCTGTGTATTGCAACACGTGCCTTCTGGCTGAGGTGATGACTGCCGAGAAGTTGTCGCAATGCTTCACTCTATTAGACTCTAGTCTATCTCACATTGTTTATAATGTATATATAGATAATCAGTATTGGGCATAGACGCAATGATACAATATCGTAGGATTTTTTTTCACTACGCTCAAAAGACCAATGAAGCGTTGGAGTGAAAGATACTAATCAAGTATAAACTGCTGCGAGAGTAACAGAGATTGCGACGCAAAATGCCGTATGCCAATGTATATAAGGATCAGCTGGATTCGTATGCACCTGTAATATAGGCGATTACTTTCCTATTAGATCTATAAGCGGCATTATACTTTCGCTTCTGACGTGCAGCCTCCCTGCAGGTACTGTTAAACCAGGGACGGGTACGACCGCTGACGGGTAACTCGGTGCTTGGGATAAATGAACCCAATGATGTATTAGCACAATTTCCGTCACACAGTCCTAACGTATCCATGCGGTTATAATTTCTGTATAAACAGGGAATTTAAAATGATAACAAATAAAACAATAACACGAAGAAAAAAAACAATTTAATAAATAACATGACGTAATACTTATATTCGATAATGGGTTCGCTGGTATGACGTAAACTTTTTTTTATAAATTATTTCCGAATACTCACCAACAGATGGCATGTAATTTTTTAATATTTTTTTGACATCTTTCATGTAACTAAGTAATAAATCTTTGAAATAATTTATAGTTTATAAAGGATTTTCCTTTATAAAAGCTAAATTGGCATAACTGTGACGAAAGTTCTTAAAATTATGCTTTTATAATATTAAAGTGACGATATTGTGGAGTTGTGGGTATAATGCACTTTTTGACGACAGATGTCTCTTTGTAAGGAAGCAAAGAAAATGTGTTTTAAAATATAAATATATATACTTTTAAACGATAAACCCACCGTGTCCCTTCTCTCCGCCTTTATTGGCGGGCCACCGGAACCAAATTACATTCCTTCAGTGGTCATTAATTTTTGCCCATAAAAGTCGATCATTTATTTATACTTACTTCTTATCCGACACATGGATACGTATTTTGTTAGAGAAGTAGTCACACAGCTACAGTGATCAGACAATATAGGTGAAGAGACTCCATATAGCGGCGACTTCATATAGTGGTTAAGGGCCACACTAGCCGTGTGGGGCCGGCTTTAGAATTGTCCCACCCCTCTCTACCCACGGAAGTCGTAAGAGCCGACTGAGGGAATACCGCGGGAGTGGGCAGCAGCACTCCCTCGAGTATGAACAACATCCACTGCGATCGCCAACTCGCCTGCCTAGCGTGGGCGATAACGGCATTATCCCCATGACGGGACCGCTGGTTGTGGCGTTCTCTTTGGGAGGCTTATGTCCAGCAGTGGACGTTGAAAGGTTGATGGATGGATGGAAGGGCCACACTACCCTGTACGTTGCCCCAAACGGCGAATTGTGCGGTTAGGTACGTTTTTTTCCGCCTTAAAGAAAAGTGTAGTTTAGTGTCACTAGCTAGCTGCATGATAAACATACTCACAAGCCATTTACAACTGTGTGTATATACTACTCTGGAGGTGAATTATTGGTTTTATTTGATTAGAGACTGCAGCTGCTTAGTAAACTAGATTGTGTCTGCATTCTTTGACACATTATCTCTACGCAAAAAATAGTTACACCATAGGAAGTGACCATTTGCATCTTATGTAGTTACGACGCGAACAAACAAACTCACTTTCACATTTATAATATTACGATGATATCTGTATATTCTATGCAGTTGACAAGTTTATTGAAATGAGATCAATATCCCTGTATTCTTTTGTTTAAAAATCTTTTTTTTATTAATTAGTTTTGGGACTTATTTAAGTGTGAATATGTCAGTCCCATTGTGCTCTAAATAACTACCTAGCCGTTTTTTTATTAAGGCGGGAAAAAATTTTCCTAACCACACAGCCCGTCGTTCGGGGCAACGAACAGGGTAGTGTGGGGCCCTCACCCACTAAAGAAACCCTCCGTGTGCCGTCTCTCCGCCTTTATTGGCGGGGCACCGGAACCATATTACATTCCTTCAGTGGTCCGCCGGCGGCTTACCCTTTCGGGTACCCTCAACTGAGCGACGCATCCGTACACGGAGCGTCGCACCTTCGCGGGAGAATAACTTAACGTAATCTAAGCAATGGGGAGGAGCTCCACCAGCTGTCTATCTGTTTGTTCGTTCGCGCATCACGCAAAAACTACTGAACAAATTTTAATGTAAGCTTTTTTATTTGATAGCTCTTGATTATACTTAAAAATTGGTATACATTTTATCCCGCATCATTTTATTATATCGGGAACCTGAGATATAACCCAAAAAATAGCTATTGGCTGCGGAGGTGCTGCATGCAAAGGCCAGTAGTTAACAAAAATATGAGACGCCTCTGTGGGAGATGTACTAAAAAGGAATTATTTGCACTAGAGGTCATTAATGAAACTTTACTTCGCTGCCAAATTAAGAACAACCAGAGCGTGAAGACATCCTATAACTCAGCCATAAAATAGGTAGGTACGATAAGACGAGATAGAATGGCAATCAGTGATTAAAATACAGATATACGAGCCCCGATGCAAAATAGTTCGTCTAGTATGGAAAGTAGTGCAAAGCGTAAAATATAGAAAGTAAATATTGGTAAAATAATTAAGAATGTTTAATAAAAAGTAAACCACAATTTGAGGAACATTTTAAAGTTTATTTTAACATAACTGAAATTCTTTCATGACTTCACATAACATAAAAAATTTAAAAAATATTCTAAAAAATATAACGCAAAAGTATTCGTCTACCCTTGTCACTCACGCAAAATAGTTCGTCTACCACATAGTTGTGTCGCCTTTGCTCTCAATGACAGCTTTAATGCGAATAGGCATGGTTGCAACCAACGCTGCACACTCCTCAGGCGTAATTGACTCCCAGACAGCCAAGAGTTTAGCCTTTAAGTCGCTCTTCGATCTTGATGGATTTTTACGGAGATCTTTTTTCATTTTCCATCATAGGGTTTCGATCGGCGACAAGTCCGGTCTGTTAGATGGCCATTCGATTGTAGGGATGCTTTTCGGCAGTAGCCACGTCTTTGTTGTCCTTGCAGTATGGCAGGAAGCACCATCCTGTTAAAAATGAAGGAATCTTCATGCTTAAGTGACGGAATAGAGGGCAGTAAATTCGCTTCCAAAAGGTTTTGATACCTTGCAGCATTGATAGAACCATCCACAAACTGCATACCACCAACACCTTGTGCAGACATGCAGCCCCATATCATAAGAGACGCCGGAAACTTCACTTTGCGTTTGAGACAATCAGTATGAAATGCCTCATTTTTGTTCCGAATCACTTTTTTACTTTCATCGCCGACTATTACTTCAAATTCAGACTCGTCACTACAAATGATACTGCGCCACTGATCGGAAGTCCAATTTAAATGATCACGAGCAAACTTCAACCTCTTTTTCTTTTGTACAGCATTCAACAGTGGTTTCTCCTTAGCGGTGTAAAATCCGTAACCCATTCTTTTTAAGACTCTTTTGCAAGTATCAACTGAGACGTCTTTGTGAATCATGCTCTTCCATTGCACCGTGAGCTCTCCAGCTCGAGCACGACGATTATTTTTGATAATTTTCTTCAAGATTCTGTTTTCTACTGCACTTGTGATGCGTGGTCGACCAGTTTTCTTCAAACAAGAAGTCGTTCTATGCTTTTTATAGTGCTGAATGATAGATTGGACTGTAGACCTGGGAAGTATCAAGTCTTTAGATATTTGGTAACTTGATTTGCCAGCATCGACCCCACCAACTATTCGCTTTCGAAGCTCTCCACACACGGGTTTGCCACGACCCATTGTTATTTGAAAACTAATGAAAAAAGCTGTTTTTTTTTAGAATTTATACTGTCTCACTTAACAAATGACACAGAACTACTTTTACAAATTTAAATTATGCAACATAATTGTACAAAGGAATAATCTTATTTAACTCACCGATAGACGAACTCTTGCATCGATTAAAAATTAGACGAATTATTTTGCTTATAACATCTTCGAATTTAAAACAGAATATGGATAAATTTAAAAAGCTAAAATAGTTTATTGGTTCATAATTAAAAATGCCATAAGTAACGCGACATGTGATAGTAGAACAGCTTAATATTTTATATAGATATACAAGTTAGAAAAAATCTCACAGAGAAAATTTCACACTAGACGAACTATTTTGCATCAGGGCTCGTACTACCCACTATTTATTTTTTCACTCAAATGAGGTCATTATTAGGACTGCATAGACAGCAATATAAGAGTTCCCCAGTCAGAGGGCCAGACCTCGTAAGGAAACACACCTCGCTTTTCCATTTTTCGAAATGAAGTTATTTATTTGGCATGCTTAGTGAATGTTCACATTTTCACACTTTGTGTTCAATGATGTATATATTCACAAAGTTAAGACTGCTCGGTGAAGCTGATGGCTTGTGAAAGCTGTCTACTCACACTATAACAGCGTGGTGGATTAGGGCCTAAGTCGAGGAAAAGGGCTATTATTTACTAAATAAGTATTAAAATTATTTTAAGACGTTTATATTCCTTTGAGCAGTAGGAAACTACAAAAAAAACAAAGAATACAGTAAAATAAAGCTAAGCTTTTCTTAATATGATTGTTCTTTCGAATTGGAAGAAAAAAGACACCGGGATCATGCATATAAGCTGGAAGTACATAAACCAAAACCAAATTAATACAAATACTCATTTATTAATTTTAAAATATATGGTACAGGTAAATATTAATTTTATATCTATATCGTTACATTCGTTTTACATATATCACGAAAAAAGTTATTAACCCTACTCTCTATTTCATAATAAAACTTTTGACATTTTTAATAATCACAGTGAAACGATAAAACAAAATGATGTAGGTATAAATGGTATTAATATCTGTCTAAACTACAAAGCTGCAATTTCACGAATGGTCAATAGTTTAATAAAAAAATATTAAAAAATTACCACTTATTACAAATAATACTAAAAAGTATAAGGTAAAAATGATTTCCTTTTTACATAGAAAATGTAGGATTTTAATAAAATTTGTGTAAAAAAAAAATAACAACAGGATTGTACATTACTTAAAACACATCGCATTCCACTAACATAAAATGTATATTCAATATTACATCTAATTTTGAGAAATCACTTTTGTGATGCCTCCAAACTCAGCCTTGTTAATTTATGGATTACGCACCCTACACTACGACTAACTAAAAAATAAAGACACCGCATTGTCAACTAAAAAGCTTCTATTTTTAATAATTAAAAAAAAAACTAAAAAGTGATGCCACGTTTTTAAAGATGCGTTAGTGTTGTCATCGGAAAGAAGTAATCTCTAATTTGGGTAAATTTTTTAAAGTTTTATGTGATATAACATAAAGGAAGTAAAAGTATAAAGTAAGTTTAAAGCAAATCATATTGTTATCATGTACTTAACGTACGTACGAAATCGTCGAGTCATTTGGAGTAATTTTAGACTAACACTCGTGGTTTATGACACTTCGTTTTGGCATTGGTTTGTTTGTATGTGTGCGTGAGCGCGAGTAATTACAAGTTTGGCATGGTTTTATATGGCTTCACTGGACCGTTCGTAATGCTCCGTCTATATTTGTTAGTTAGTCTGAGACCCTACATAACCCAGTTTTATAATAATAAAATGATAGCTGCGTGATTTCGTTAAGGATGACTATAATTTACAATTTTTTAGCATTTGACATGCGGCACATAAATAAGTGTGAAAATGTGAAATCAAAAATAACAGCCACGAGCAAGATTTGAACTTGCATCTCCTTGAATACCGTCCCAGATCCTTTGCCAATTCAGCAATCGCGACAATTGCTCGGGACTGCGAATTTCGATAACACATTCGTTCTTAACGTCTTTGGGTGACGCTGAATTAGCAAAGCATCTGGGACGGTATTCCAGGAGATGCAGTTTCACATCTTGCTCGTGGCTATTATTTTCGATTTCACATTTTCACAATGTATTTCATAGTCTTTATTCGTAAATATAAAAAGAATAAATAAATCCGCTTCAACCATCTTTGGGTTTAATGGTAACATATTTCATTGCAGTTAGTACCGGTTGTTAGCGTGGCGACGCTATACCTAATAATAGGAATCCTATCCGAAATTGATTTCTCATCGACAATACTATGACGCGAGCGAAGCCGCGGGGAATGTACTAGTGCATTTATAAATACAAATAAATAAATATAAAAACAATATAAAAATTAGTGTAAACATTCCCGTTGTTCCATACCGCCATTTTGTTCTATCTCGGTGAACGTGCACGACGAATGCACTGCCACTAGTGGCGGCAATCAGAATCTTTTACCTTTTAAATATTTGACAAAGACACTGTACCTTACTTAAGTAGCGACATTATTGAATAAAATACAATAATAAAATACCTACGCACACATTTCATCATTATTTTTTTTGTATGTAAGAAGGCACATATGAGTGCATAGCCATAAATAAAAATTAAAAAACGGGACTTCTGACGTTTACGCGTGCCTCTTTTAGCGACTTTATGTACCTACACTTCGTGTACGTTCCCCGTAATAGTATCATATTTGTATAGCCTTGCATAGACTATTTGCAACAAAAAACATGCAATCCAACATCTTCAAACATTTTAAAGCACTGCACGCCCGCCGAGTGCATTCGTAGCGCGCTCGTTGGTTCCCGCCAATTGTCTGCTCGCCACGAACAAACACACGTGCGGATCTACTTTGATAGAAGACCTAAAAACTACTTACTTGGCTACATGGCGTGCACGCTAGTCTGCCAGGAATGACCGTTCACACCTAAGGCACGTAGTGTGCGCGCACAACGTTCACATAACGTTCGCGTTGGTATTACATGTTTTGTTGCAAATAATCTGTACAAGGCTTATTGTTTATCATCAAGTCATGTGTTAGACATAGACTAGACAAAAAAGAGTAGTGTGCTGACTTGTATTACTTTGTCAGAACTTCTTACCAGCCAGGCTACTCACAATGCATTAGCATCAGTAAGAGCTATGTAAATATAGGAAAACGCATTGAAGTGATGAACCTTATGCATATGTAGTTGTTAATATAAACCAGCGTCGCAGACGATGACTAGTAATAACGAAAATAAATTATTTTTCATATTTTAAGTAGTAGTATTTAAATAAAAGCCGTTATAATTTAAGTAAAATCAAAATGGCTGCCGTTCGGCGCCGTTTAATTACATGGCAAACTGTTACAGATTATCATTAATATTATTGTCATGATTTCTTTTCAAACATGTGAACAGATACAAGCACTATACACATAACTGCCCATAGTAACACAAACACAGCCCATGCTACATGAGAAAATGGGCTCTTGTACTTATTAATGACACCTAATCCCAGCAAATTTGTGCAATAACGCCTAGCAGCCACTACTAGGAAAGTCGGTATAAAATATTGGATACCTGTACCGGCATAAGACCCAGTAAATTCAACTAATATACTTATATCTTCAAGGAAATACGTCAAAAGTATTGGAGGAATGACAGTTATTATAGGGAAGAGCAACTTTCTTAAGATGAAATTATACGAATCCAATCGAGTCGTATCTAGGAAGAGACTTTGCAAATTATTCCTTAAAGTAATAGCGATAATAGGGAAGCTAGTAGAGAGCGTAAAAACTGGAAAGAGAGAAAGAAAATATTCAACAATTTTTAGGAATATGTTTTCATTATCCGTTGGTACAAAATTTAGAGTATACAAATCGTTTAGATGCGCAAACGCGAATGCTCCTGTAAATGCTAGAAGGAGATAAAATATAGCTATTAGTATGTAGTTGAAAGAGAGGTGTAAACCAAGGTGTGATTTGCCTCGGATGGGGGTAATGAGGCCGGGTAGAGAGTGGTGGCACATGAAGGAATAGACGCAGACTCCAAAGAGCGTCGGCATACCGGTCACGTCGAAAGCTGGTGGCTGACCTTGCGGGCCGCGTCCTATCAGCAAATGGATGGCCATGGAAATCATGATGGTAAACGCTGTAACATAATAATAGTATGTATTAAATCTCTGAAAAGGCATTCTTACGTAAAATTATTATTAAGTATATTGTATATACGACGTGGGTGGCAACAAGAACACGGCCCAAATGATGGTAAGCCGTTACCGTAGCCTAGAGATGCCAAAAGCACTAAAGGCGTCGCCAATTCTAAGAAATGGGATAGGAGGTGGATAGGAAGGTAAAGAAAGATACTAAGGGGAGGATAGGAAGGAGGTTTGGGCCTCTGGTGCTTTCACACACCATACGAAACACAACAAGGGTCTACCAGTAAAAAAAAAACAACAAACACTAATAGCTATTTAGACATGATAAGCACTGAAAATGTAGTGACCGATTTCTTTAATTTTTCTATGCAAGAGTTCTTTCAAGTCCTACTTCAGAGAAGGTAACTAATTATGAAGGATTTTTCTGAGTATACTATCTGATAGGGATTTCCACTTCTACCGGTGGTCACCATATTCTATTTCATAATAGGCTTGATGACAGTAATAAAGTATCGCCAAAATATTCAAGTGATCTAATGAAATAGGATTCAAGGATTTCGAAAAATATATTCATTCATATTTTAATGGTGAGATTAATAATATATTTGATAAAATAAACCTACAAAATACAACAATCCGCCATGATAGCTTGAGCGAAATGACGTCTCGTGCTAAGACGTGACGTCATTCGCTCTTTACATTCCCTTTGACTCTAATATTTAAACTATTGCTGTACTGATGCGGACGTCATGACAAATGGCATGCGTTTTGACGTGAGTTTGAAATTTAAAATTTAAATTTCATTTTACTGCATAAAAAGCCAATATTTTTACAGAAAATATGATATATTTTTCAGTTATTAGATACTTCTGAATATCAAGGAATAGATTTTGAAAAACAGTCATCATGCCTATTAAGTTTAAACAGCATAAGTATGTGAACACAAAGTGTGAAAATATAATGAGATCCACATCTTCTGAATTACCGTTCCAGTAGCTCTTATATTCCAGTAGCTAGCTTAGTTGGCAGAGGCCAACTAAGCTATTATGATGATTTCTCGAGACTATTAATATCCATAACACATTCCACGAATCGCATGGACGAGGCTTTTTTTTTATTAAGGTGGGAATAAATGCACGAGCAGGGTAGAATGGGACTCTCACCCACTAAATAAACCCACCGTGTGCTGTCTCTCCGCTTGTATTGGCGGACCACTGGAACTGTTACATTAGTTCAGTGGTCTCGCGTGGACTAGACCTAGGAGTAACGATAAAGTCAGTAGAATAGTACCTATATCTGTCTGTGTGGTGATGGACTAATAACACAAGTGCCACCACCGCATCCTTTCCTGCGGTGTCGTAGAAGGCGACTAAGGGAAGTAAGTAATTATCACCCATTGAATTACTGGTGGTAGGGCTAGTGACCAAGTGAGAGCAGTCAGTTACTATCGGGCCCGAACGGGTCAGTTACCACTTACCATAAGGTGGGCCGTGGCCCATCTGCCATCGTTAGCAATAAAAAAAATACATATTTTAAATAAACTTACCCAGCCACCGCATGCCCGATGTAAAAAGTTGTAAGTACTTAGTCTTCTGTACGTTGAAGAATACAAAGGGGCCCATGCCCCCCACAAATGTGAGCAAGGAGACCCTGTACACATCCAGCCTGGTGTATGCTTTAGGGTCTAATAACGACGAGTTAAAGCATGCTACTTCGTTAAACGACGATGGGTCTGTCGTGTTTACAGGGATTGGTGAGCTGAAAGAAAATTGAAATAAAGTTTTTATACAACGTGAGTGGCAAATAAGGTTACTGTAAAGACTATAAACCTATAGCCTATAGACGCTAGCAACACCAGAGGCATCACTCACGCGGCGCCATCACATAAACAGATAGCTGGTGCAGAGGAATGATAGGAAGGATAATAAGGAGAGGATAGGAAGAATAATAATGGCGAATAGGGAGGGGATTTGGGCATCCGGCGCTCTCACACTAGTGAGCGACTACTGATCATGAGGTCTTAGGTTCGATCCCTGGGTCGGGCAGTGTTTTTGAGCTTTTTCCTTAAAAGAAAAATTCTCAGCAGCAGCCCGGAGTTTGGAAATGTGCACGGTAGACAGCAATGGGCTCGCCCTCTATTACGTGGGACTTAAACATAGCTGGCAAACCGTGGGTGTGTAATACACCTCTGTCTGCCCCTTCAGGGAATACAGGCATGATGCTATGTTTAAGATCGTGTTCATTTTGTAAAGCCTTCACCGAGGTGTATATTTATTAAAATATTACCAGTATCAAAATAAACAAAGTTTGGCTAGGATCGTCTACCGGGCTAGGTACGATATTTTTTTATTTATTTAACGTTAAACATTAGGCTATATGTAAAATTGTGATTATAACGAAATATTAGCATCAGCAAAAATGTAAACTGTATTTTTTAAATATACTGTCTATAAAATTACTGTATAGGTATTATGTGCACGCTTCATTTGCTTTTTTATATTGCTGATAACAATTATTGATAATGTTCGAACGTAAGTAGGACAGCGCACCGTTGAGTTTGTATTTTTTTTATATACCTATTAATCGCCGTGGTCTAAGGCGATCTTGTATATAATTAAACAATTCGTCAGGACATTCTATGTTTAAAAGAAACAACAATCAAGTAAATTCAGACGAGAGTGGGTACCTACTATTTCACAAAAAAGTTGTCCACATGTCGTATAAGTCTTTGATTGATATAGAGTTCGATCCTCAGTTAGAGAACATAAAGCAGGGTTTGCATGCCTGGGAGATTTTCTCGACGGCTTTGTAATTGCGTTGTTAGCATTAATCGATTTGTTGCCACTAAGATTCGATGCAACCATCTGACCTACATGTACAAGTTAATCAGCATCGTGTTAACTCTCTGTGTTAACGATAGTAAAAACACACACGTACAATCACTAGAAAAATGGTAATTAAAATTTCAGATAATTATGCATATGTATTTTACTCGAATCTTGAATCTTTTTTTGATTTATTCGAATCTAAATTTATAATCTATATATACGAGTATCAAACTTCCGCGAAACTATAATTTGATAAAGCTATTTCTACGTCTCGCATATGGATTAATATACCTACAAGTATATTTTTATAATGCTTTCGATGACGAGCCACCCAACCCGACGGTAGATGAGAAGATAAAGTGACACGGCCAATATTATGTTAAAATGATTAGTTTCAAACGACAAAAAAACACCGTAAAACCTGAATGAGATTTCCCCTTGCTTGTAAAGTATATGTATATCAAACCGCATCGAGTCCTGTATATTAAGGCGGGAAAAAATGTTCCTAACCGCACACCCCGTCTTTCGGGGCAACGAACAGGGTAATGTGGGGCCCCCCGCGTGTGCAGTCTCTCCGCCTTTGTTAGCGGGCCACTGAGACCATATTACATTCCTTCAGTGGTGAGTCCTGTATCCCTAACATTTGGAGATGATACGCGCCTAATAGTGTGACAGTAGTGAAATGATAATATAAATCAAATCTGCTATTCCGATGTTGTGAACCCGCTGATCTGTAAATACGACCACTGAAGCAATGTAACATAGTTCCAGTGGCCCGCCAATAAAGGCGGAGAGACAGCACACAGCGGGTTTATTTAGTGGGTGAGGGCCCCACACTACCCTGTTTGTTGCCCCGAAAGACGAGGATGTGCGGTTAGGTACATTTTTTTCCCGCCTAAAACGTGTAGTTAGTACCCGCGCAGTTCGGTTTTCGTGCTGGTAGTTCGACGGCCAGCGCGATCTTGCCGCAGCCGCAGCGGTCATCACCGTCGGCGGAGTGCTGTTGGCGGTATCGCCTGACATCGCCAACGCATCCAATAGTTTGCCATTCAGCTGCATCAGGGAAGCGCTCCGGTATATCACGGAGTGCCTGTATACCTGAGGTGGCTAGTGGCAGACTATCTTGAGGGCCGCAGTCTTTCTCCAGAGCCGCAAGTGGGACTTTGTGAGGAGTGTCGTGCGGTGTCCTACAGGGTTCGATGCTAGGGCTGGTCATGTGGGACATCGGTTACAACTGGATGCTGCGTTGTCAGCTTCCCCGAGCTGGCGATCATTTGCTATACGGATGACACACTGGTCGTGGCCCGGGCCGGAAACTACGTGAAAGCGGCGTTCATGGCCAACTTTGGGACCTCGGAGGTAGTCAGGAGGTGCGCTGGGGCTTAGGATGGCTCGGGAAAAATCTGAGGCCCTATTATTCCATGGGCCCCGAAGTCGGCCACCTGCTGGCACGTGGACGAGTCACGGTGGACGAGGTCCAAATTGGGGTTCAAGCCCAGATCAAGTACCTGGGCCTGGCCCGGGTGTGTCAATGTCCGTGAATATTTATTTATTATTATTTATTAATATGCTCCGAAACTATCCATCGATTTCAACTACTACTACTGATTCAAATGAACTTATGGAACTTTGATACTCATGTACGGAAGGAACCCTCTCCATGCGGTTTTGACTCGCACTTAGACAATTATTTGTAACAAATCGAATTCCACGTGGGCGAACTAGTTTTTACATAAATAATTGTTATACCTATATCAGAAAATAATATGTAATCAAACATACGAGATACTTCAATTCAAAATGTAGCCGCTACGTTTGCTGCCAAACAATAGTCGACTACATCTGATTAAATACTATGTATTGTATCAATTGTTCGTAATTATATTTGTGTATAAAATATCATTTATAAACAGTAAAGAGTACAATATAACATTTTGCAGTAGAATAATTTAAACATTTTGATCTGTATTTTAGCACTTGACATGCTTAGCTACTTTAAAGAACAAATTATTTGTGAAATGTGGAAAAAGCTCAGAATCAGCTGTGCTCTACCCACCGCATGTTAAACCTACCTACAGTCGTTCATTAGTCCCATTTTCTTTTAGTCTTTTTTAACTGCCTCTGTGGTGCAGCGGTAATGTGAGCGACTGCTGATCATGAGGTCTCGTGTTCGATCGGGCAAGTGCTATTGAACTTTTTCGTAAAAAGAAAAATTTTCAGGCCGGAGTTTGGAAATGTGGCTGGTAGATGACAATAGACTCGCCTCCTGTTACGTGGGACTTAAACGTGCAAACCATGGGTGTCTAATACACCTCTGCCTACCCCTTCGAGGAATATTACAGGCGTGATGCTATCTTTATTTTTTCTTTTAGATTTGTAGGTTAGCATTAGCATTTGACATGTTCAGCTACTTTAAGTAATGGTCCCATTTTTCTCGACACTGCTGACCGTGACCAACAGTGAGATGTGTATTTTCTGTAAAAAAATCAAAATATCGATTCTCCAATACTCACCAGACGACATCCATAATGGACTTGGCAACGGCCGCTGAATATATCGAGAGATCTCCATACAAATAAATGCAAAGAGAACAATAGAACATCGTTCTGCCCGTCTTGTTAAAAAAGAGGTTCGCCATTTCGCCTAATTCGATCCTACGGTCCAGGCTGTAGTATCGCGAAGGTATTGTGTCCCCACAGACCAAAGGCTCTTCAAGATCGCCATGGCGGCTTTGTGAAGTTGAGGGTTCGTCGTCAGAATCGTGTTCTTGTATCTAAAAATAAAAATTGTTTTGATAATACTTTGTTTATTTTTGTATTTTAACACTAGACGTGCTCGGATAACGAGCACTGAAACTGCTACTCGTGGATTGCCAATGCACAAGTTTTAACAGCTAAGATACCATAGATTGTATACACAGCTATCCATTTCTCTTACACATTGTTTTTACTTTATTTAAACGGGAGACCTGACTCAATGCATTAAGCATTTTCATACATCGTTCCAATCAGGCAAGACTAACTATTACAATTGATATTGATATCATTGAGAATAATTAATTTTATCACAAAGGCAATCATGTATACCGCCCACCTGAGGGCGGTCACAGACTATAGACAATAACACTTGCGCATTGCCAAACCATAGATATGTATGTATTTACAAAAAAAAAGTAATATATGTATTATACCCGTAATCTGGTACCCATAGCACAAGCGTTAAACTTAGTTTAGGACCAGAGTTGTGTGAAATGTCCGAGAATATTTATTATATTTATTTATTTACTCACTAAGCACTAAGAATATCTGCTGTCATTTTATTAAGCCAATATTGTGAGAGTGATATATTGAGATTCATGTTAATATTAGCAAGCATATACCACAGAATAGGTATACGCATATATTACGTAGGTTTCGACATTGTAATATTCTATGGATAAAACTAACTGTGCCATGATTTTTCTCAGCTTTTAAACTCGTTTAACCTGGGATGTTGCAGTATATATGTATGTTCGAATGCACTGATGGGGGAGTGGTTTAGATACCGGCCTCCCACCCGAGCGTTGTGGGTTCGATCCCCATACAGGACAACTCTTTGTGAGAGCCACAAAATGGTTGTTCTAAGTCTGGGTGTACTCTGTGTCCATGAAATTGTATGTTTGTAAGTCCCCCGCGATACAAGGATTATTCCTTAGTGCAGAGCAGTTGCTGTCTTAAAAAAAATAGAAATTAAATAGCCTTTGTCAACAATTAGGTGACTAAAGGCAGAAAGAAGAAGAGAAGGAATAAAGGCTAAAAAATTAGGTGGGCTTTTCAAGCTTTATTATATTAGTGTAGATAGCATAAATTTACTTTTAGAGCAACAAGTGCTTATGGAAAATATATTTCTTAAGTGATATTACAATTTGATATGTATTAATCTAAGAGCAAAAAAAAACAATAGTGTATTTATTTCACCTAAAACCCTGAGGCAGCATAAAGCATGTTTAAGGAGGGCACAGCTTTCATAGTCAATACATATCAAGTATTACATGCAAAACAGTTGTTGAGTACAGTTTAACGTAAGTAGTAGTAAGTTAAGTAAGGTTTAACCACTAGACTATCACTTTAGTATCATTTAAGAGATCCCAATAGTTCAGGTTCGCTTACTTGCCTATAAATTTCGTTTACATTCGGGAATCGAACCTCGGGGCATCACCCTAAATTAGCCGTTTATCACGCAACCTGTGACGTCATTGATCGTATGATCTTTTGTTTGGTGCTTCGTTCAAACTCATATTTTTATAGCACACTTTCACGGGCTACTCGCCACATATTAATACATATAAGTAATCTTAGGTTATACTGGGCAAATTTCAAAAAACATTTTAAATTTTTTTAGCCTATTTATAATCTATAATCTAATAATCTATAATCAAATAGTCTAAGATCTGGCTGCAAAATCTATACGTTCATCACATAGATACTCAAACTCAAATTTCTACATTCATTTTTGGATAGGACAATACATTGATAAAATTAATTTTACAAAAAAAAATTTGTTCATATGTATAAAATATCGTTCCTATTACAGCAATGTATGTAGAAAATTTTAAAAGCCATAGGTGCTGTTGCCTGCTCGGCCGCAACTACTTATCAGCCAGGTGTAAGCAGGTAATACTTTGTTGTATTTATACGTTCATGACGTACATTTATGTTTTATACATCCAATTAAAGCTTTTTTTTTTTTAATTATGATGAAATACCGCTGCCTGTGAAAAAAAACAGCAAATTAGGGTTTTAGGCCGGTAAATTAGTTATCAAAGATAAAATGAAAGAGAGTTATCGTGCAACGCTACTTGTTAGACAAAGATGGCGAGTGTCAGCTGTGAGAATTTTTAAAGCCATTGCGCATGCGTCGACAGATAGGGTTCTTAACACAACAGCTGAGATATTCTTATATTCTAACCACGGTTTGGACCTCGTTATACACAACGTTGTTGATATTATTATTTATTTATTCGACTTTAACGTACTATTACTATGATAAAAGTAAAGTTTGGGTTTTGGAAATGGAATGATTGTAAAACTTTGACCGTAAGAAATGTGTCTTTTATGTCTGAATTTTTTCATTAAATTCCAAAATTTTAGCTAAAATTTGTTGTGAATTGTGTCTGTGTTGAGAACCCTATCTATCGACGCATACGCAATGGCTTTAAAAATTCTCACAACTGACAATCACCATCTTGGTCTAACAAGTAGCGTTGCGCGATAACTCTCTTTCTTTTTATCTTTGATACCTAGCATTTTTAGCGGCTAGCAACCCTAACACACTTTTTACAGGCAGTGATATATCATCATAATTAAAAATAAAAAAGGTTTAATTTGATATATAAAACATGAACATACAAATACAACAAAGTATTACCTGCTTACACCTGGCTGACAGTAGTTGCGGCCGAGTAGGTAACAGCACCCATGGTGTTTCAAATTTTCTACGTACATTGCTGTAATAAGAACAATATTTTATACATTAAACACAAAGTGAAAAATGTGAAATCGAAAATAACAGACACGAGCAGGATTTGAACCTGCATCTCCTGGATACCGTCCAGATGCTTTGCCAATTCAGCCGTCGTGACAATTGCTCCTGACTGCTAATCTCGATAACACATTCATACTTAACGTCTTTGGGTGACGCCTGCGCCATCTGTCGAAAGTATATTCATACATTATACCGACCAGGTAAACTTAATTTTACAATTAAGATTTTTACCTAATAATGACGCAAACCCTATAAATATTTATATATATTTTTAGCATTTGACATGCTTAGCACTATACATTAACCACAAAGTGAAAATTGTGAAATCGAAAATAACAGTCACAAGCAAGATTTGAACCTGCATCTCCTGGATACCGTCCAGATGCTTTGCCAATTCAGCCATCGTGACAATTGCTCCTGACTGCTAATCTCGATAGCACATTCATACTTAACGTCTTGGGGTGACGCCTGCGCCATCTGTCGGAAGTATTTTCATACATTATACCAACCAGGTAAACTTAATTTTACAATTAAGATTTTTACCTAATAATGACGCAAACCCTATAAATATTTATATATATTTTTAGCATTTTACATCTTTGGATGACGCCTGCGTCATCTGTCGGAAGTATTTTCATACATTATACGGACCAGGTAAACTTCACATTTTTCACTTTGTGTTTAATATATAGTGCTTTGTGTTTAATTTATAGTTTGACATGCTCAAATGCTAAAAATATATATAAATATATAAATATTTTATACAACAACATGAAGGAAATTTTTTTTGGAAAATTAATTAACATTCTTTTAATAAAAAATATTTGCGGGCACTTTTTGACTGGCAACCTGTTATCAATGTATTGTCCTATTCAATAATGAATGTAGAAATTTGAGTTTGAGTATCTATGTGATGAATGTATAGATTTTGCAGCCGGATCTCGTACTATAACACCACCCTATAACTTCCAGAAGCAATTAGCAAGTATTTCCTGATGGACTTGAGAGGTCTTTGGTCATTGGTAAACAATTATAAAAACTATTATGTGTAGAGAAACCACAGAATTATTTAATACTAGTTGTTACCCGTGACTTTGCCTGCAAGGAATTTTATAAAAATAAATAAAGCAACCCTTGAAATTGAAGTCTTGAATTTAAAGGGAAAATTATAATGTGAACGATTACAGTACTCAGGGTTGGAACTTCATTACTGGAATGCTAGATGGCATTGAAGTAGCTAGATTTTGAAATTTTTTGACAAACTATTTTTTTATATATCGTAAAAATTTTTTTTTTTTTAAATAAAGAGTATCTTATGTTACTTCTGAATATGTGTACAAAGTTTCATGGTGATCAGTTAAGTAGTTTTCGCGTGAAAGCGTAACAAACAAACTTACATTCACATTTAATATTAAGTAGGATTTTTAATAGATCCTATATAATAAATATAATGCAATAATTATTGCATCGTACTCACACTTTCCCTCTTAATACTCTGTAATCTCTTCCATTTAAATACTGCATTAGCACATGCCATGGTCTCTATAACATAGGTAGCATTCAGAAAGCTCATGAATGCCAGGAACATGAGGGATATAGTACTTAGTGCCCATCCTGCCCTCGCAAAGGCAGCTGGTAATGTCAGAGCTCCAGTACCAACAATCAAATTGAATATATATATAAGCCCAACCTGAAAAAAATAATAAAATTAAAACATTTAATTTCAATAATTCCTTTAAAATTATAATATTCAAATTATAATTTGTGAATAAAAAAAAAGAGTATTTTAGTACGAGAAGGAAACCACTCGCCGTTCATACTAAAATACTCGTTTTCCTTATTCACAAATTATAATTTGTAGTTTAAGAGTAGCTGAGCATGTCAAGTGCTAAAATATAGATCAAAATGTTTATAATTTTCAATTAAAGTTAGTATTAAGATAATAATCTGTATTTCACAATTGTGTAAAAAGTAAATGTACACAGACAAATTTTAAATTGGTTTCGTGTGCGAATGAAAAATAAGTTCAAAATTTCGCATTGTAAACAGTGAACGAATAATTCAGTGAACTCTCAACTTTGTATTATTTAAGTGCAATAAATTTCGTGAAAAGATCTCGTCGCTTTACCATATGTTACAAAAAAAAAACTGGATAGTAGTATAACATCAGCCTAAAATTTATTACTGATACATACCCATACAGAATACTGGTCCCCGGCCTCTGCTACAGGCATTCTTATAAGCCTTCTTAAACCCAATAAACGACGCAACATATCACTTTGTTATTAATAGACAACATCACTGCCAGGTATCTGAAGCAGCAATGAGCAATAATATATTTCAAGTGAATATCTATAACACGATAACAGATAAAACCTGATAAATAAGACACACAAAAACTGACTTAAGTTAAATGATAAAAATGATCACGATAACAACATTGAACAGAACACAACTTTTTTTTTTTTCGTTGTATAAGGCATTGGAAGGACCATCAGCCTAACAGTAACTTATAAACATCGTTATTCTCTCATCACACGTAAGTTTATTTCATAAAACAAGTCATAATCGAAGTCAGTCATATAAAATAAGTCAGTCAAGTCAAAGTCCCACTCCAGTAAGACGATGGCGATCTTACTGAAGCTTCTATGGAGTTTTGGAGACAACAGGAAAAAACACGTTATGTCGCATTACATCACTTGCCAACACTTATGCACATACACAAATAGTTAATAAGCAAAAGGCCACCACTTTTACACATTAATATTTGAAATAACACAAGTTTAGGAAAATAATGCAGAGCAACGACATGATCTTCCTCGTGTTCCCGCCAAAACTCGGAACACAACAACAAATCAAATCACAGATCAAATCACAGACTAAATAGTGTTTTATTATATTATTTAATTTGTTTGAGGCGTTGGAAGAACCATCTACCTAACAGTAACTTATAAACATCGTTATTCTCTCATCACACGTAAGTTTAGTTCATAAAACAAGTCATAGTCAAAGTCAGTTACATAAAATTAGTCAGTCAAGTCAAATTCTCACTCCAGTTAGACGATGGCAACCTTACTGAAGCTTCTATGGAGTTTTGGAGACAACAGGAAAAAACACGTTATGTCGCACTACATCACTTGCCAACACTTATGCATATACACAAATAGTTAATAAGCAAAAGGACATTTGTATAAAAAATCGGGTTATACATTATATTTACGTATTCAATCAGTGTTTTGAGAAAAAAGTCTATGTGATAATAGTGCTTGTAAAATAGTGTACTATACTACAAAAGCTACAGCGAGTGAAAAAATACGGATATAACATTTCATTCATAAATGTAGTAGAAAATAAAATAATTTAATGATTGAATGCTATAAAGTGATATAAAATGGACTTTTTTATTCGAAATTCATAATTGCTACTAAGATACACTCGCAAAATACGTTTTCTAGCTAAATTTCTATTACTGAGAATTGTTTCGGTGTTGCCTTAATGCAAATTTAATTTTCCCAGTTTTCATTTTACTTATAAATTTATATGTAATTTATGAGATGATGATAAAAAAATTACCATTTTAGGTTTTCCTCTAATCCAGATGCGAGATCGAAATGGGTGGATGCTGCGGGAAAACGAAACAACCCATGAAATACCCAAAATATGTTTCACGATATTTTGTTTATGTTTCATTATACATAATAAGAAAATAGTAACGTTTGGAGCAAAATCATTGCCAGTGAATATGTTCATGTAAGTATAGCTAGTAGTAGTAGTAGTAGTCTTTGTACTTCAACTTTGTAAGTAAATCTCAATTCTAGATTATGACTACCGCTGCAGTCATAATCTAGAATTCAGAGAAACTAATTTGCTCTCTCTCTCTTGTGACACCCGCCTGGGGCTTAAGGGTTTCAAAATAAAACCCAGGAGTAAAACAAAATTAAATAAGATATATTCACACCCCAAATGGTAGGTGGTAACACAAATTTATAAGGTAGTGGTATACGTCCTATAGCTAACTTCACCACTTGTAGTACTCTCTCTCCCGTGGGACTGGCCATGAAGCACATCGTTGCGTTTTGGTCGTAGCAGGAGATAGCCGTTTATTCTTTCATTTCATATCAGTGAAATGAAATGGTTAGCAGCGGCTTGACAATACTCTCAGTATAGTTGAGTCCATGAGCGACGGTTGACATTTACCATCAGATAGGCCGTGGCTCGTCTGCCACTAAATGCGATAAAAAAATTATATTTTTTTTCTTATTCAATTAATTAAATCAGCGCTGGAAGGATGATAATTCTTTACTTATTAAACCCAGAAAAGAAAGAATAACTAATTTAATTGTATTCTTGTGTACAATTATTTTACTAAATATAACTTATTATTATTTACCAGATGAGATATCGAACAGAACGGCAATTTATGGAGAAGCAATACTTATCTTGCATCAAGGCTCATTCAAAGTCTTGGTATTTCTCTACGTGATCGAATTCTTATTACGGAGGTAGAACGTGAATATCTGACATAGCCCGCCGAGCTTGCATGCTGAAGTGGCAATGGGCAGGCCATATCGCTCGACGAAATGAAAACCGTGGGGGAAAAAGGTTCTCGAGTGGCGACCACGTATCGGACAGCGCAGCGTAATATGGCCTCCCACCAAATGGACCAAACATTTGGTCAAAGCTGCAGGGAGCCGTTGGATGCAGTCAGCACAAGCCCGCTAGTTCTGGTGCTCTCTTGGGGCCAATGTCCAGCAGTGGACGTATAGATTTACTTTTAAATAATTATTCTGATAAACGTTGTAATTTTCAATAAAATATTTGTTACGAAGAGTTTCTTATTTACGACCAAGTTACAGACCTCATTCTAACTATCGTTTAATTTGCCCAAATATGGGTAAATATTTGTCAACAAAAATATTGCTGTTTCAAGTTCGGCCCCGCCGTGGCTCCGTCTATTAAGTTCTTAGTCTGAGGCATTGAACTCTATAAGGAGGAGGCGCCCTAATCTTCATATACCTAGTAAAAGGGAATTACTTCAGCTGTCGTCCACCATCTTAATAGGTAAGATGACAGCATAATTTGTGTGTGTGCCGATATACACTGCGAGCACTGTAAGGTGTGATGTCAATTTAGTATACTGTGAAGTTGTTCCTTTATAGTTAGCTATACTGGTTACTGTTTATAACGGAATGCAATCCAGTATACTGATCTGTCACTACTTTAATTTCATACAAAGTATTGGTTTTACACTGCAATAAACACAATTTCTTTACATGTGCCATGTTTGGGTATCTTTTATTTATAATATTCAATAATAATAATAATATTCCATAGTGCAAGTTGTTATATTTATGGAAGCTGTTGATCACGTGATATCACAGAGCTCGCAGTGTATATCGGAACAAAGCCTTTATCTGTTGTATGTCAGCTGTCAACTAGGGATGCAGGAAGAACCAACAACTATCAATATATCGATGTTTTAAAAAATATTGATACATTAAATATCCTTTATTTAAAAAATATTTAATTTGCGCTATTTAGGTTCCAACCTAGCATCCACCACAGCATCCACCACTAATAATTTGTGATTCGTCGTCGTAATTTTCATATAGTGGGAAGAAGCCGTCCATTTATTAATTTTGTGTGCTCGGAATAAAGTAGTGAGCAGTGGCTTAGCAGCATACCATTAAATAAATTAATTTTTATTAATTGATTGAATTGATTAATCATTTGAATTATAGTATTATTAGCATTCAAAGCAATTACTTAAAAAAAAAAATTGTGAGTAGAAATAAAATGATTATAACTTTTTTAATGCGTGCTTGTACAATTATGACATGTGTACAATAACGGAAATGGACATAAATAATCATCATCAGGCCCTAGATATCATCTAGGACCGAAATACTTGTCAAAACGAATCAAACGATTCCAAAGTTGATGGGATTGTGGCTCCATTACCAGATCATGAATATCATCTAGGGCTATAATGGTACTATTCAAGATAACTCAAACTAGCCCTAAATCGATCTGTTGCGACGTTTAATTAACGAGTACCCATGGCCACCTTCTAGCTCCATTATCAGACCATGGATACTATCTAGAGACAAAGTACTCGTCAAGACGAATCAAATGAGTATAAACTCGGTGGGGATGCGTTGTTTCATTACAGAGTTACTGTGGCCACCTTTCAGCTCCATCATCAGATCCTGGGTACCATCTAGAGACAAAGTACTCGTCAAGAGTAACCATACGAGCCCAAAATCGATGGGGTTATGTCATTTTGTAACGGAGTTCTTATAGCCACCGTTTAGCTTCATCATTAGACCCTGGAAACCATCTAAAGACAAATTACTCATCAAGACGAATCAAACGAGTCTAAACTCGGTAGGGTTGCGCCGTTTCATTATAGAATTCCTATGTCCACCTTCCAACTCCATAGTCAGACCAGCTCCATGTCATCATAACATTGTATTGTCACGTCAAAGCGTCGCCACGCTAACACCCGGTTTTACCCTCCCTCCGCATTAGATGTTTCACAGGAGGCGCAGCATAGGACGGCCTCCCGCCAGAAGGACTGACGACCTGGTCAAAACCGCCAGGCACCCTTGGATGTAGTCACTAGAGCGTCGATGTGGAATATCTGTAGACGATCCTATGACTCTCCATTATGACGGAAGAAGGCGTCGCGGCCATATTTTAGTCGATATTGTGGCTCATGAACTCGACACAAGAATCGAGCCTGTATGACATCAAGCCCGCCACTCCCCCAGGATCCTGTTGGTACCCCAGTGACGTGCGTAAACTTGCATTTTGGACCGTGTTAACAAATAAAAAGGACCGCTTATTGTGGCGTTCTCTTAGGGAGACCTATTATGTACAGCAGTGGACGTCGAATGACTGATGGATGGAATAAAATATTATTATATACTTGTTTTTGTTATCGTAATACCTCACTTTCAAATCTTTTTCTCCTGATGTCATCACATCACAAACTTATACAGGTATATTTGATCTTAGAATGAACGTCTATACGCAGGACTAAATTATTATTTATTTCTTCAAGCTTTTTACAACCCAAATCTATTCAATAAAGTGTTACGCCCTTAATTTTCTGTTTGTTTAAAAAGAAGGCCTGATTGTTGTATCAACCAGTAGCTCATATGACTGAATGGAGTGGGTTGCAATTTGACACACATAGATATAATTTTAGGTACAGGTAGATAAAGATTTACGCAATTAAAAAACCATTTGTCCACCCAAAAATGTATAGATCGCTTGAAGGACTGAAGTATCGATATCGATATTTTTTACGCGCTTCCCTAGCGAAAATTCCGCCATTTTTGGATTTCAAAGAATTGGCTCGGTAAATTTGTAGTAATTTCCTCTCCCCCTTATTAGAGCTCAATGGTCTATAGATGTGTCAACTCGATTTATTAACTCGAGTTAACTCGATTTGGGCTTAACTCGAATTAACTCGAGCTGATTTCTTCTAACTCGAATTGGTTTGGCGCGGCAAATTAATTAATGAATATACGCGATCGTTTGTAGTGCGTAATGGCGTGAAGCGTGAAGTTGGCGGATCATTTGTGAATATATTCATTGTCAATCAAATGTGACAGTAAGTATTGCAGATCACAAAGTAGATTTGTTGCAGATTTGACTTATTTGAGGTTAACGTCGTGGTGCCGGTTAAAAGGAAATCGTTTGTATGCGATGTATTTGAATCGTCAGTTAGTGGACGTGTTAGGTGTAAACAGTGTTCGGATTTATTCAAATATATTGGAAATACGATAACATTGTTAAACCATATTAAAAAGAGGCACCCAAGTGTTGCCTTCGTAAAAACGAATAATTTAAATTATTAGACTTTTACTTCATCGTCAGCAAATCGATACGACAATTCGCACGGGTCGTCTAGTTTACTATGAATTTGTTTCATTTATTGAAATGAAAACTTCTTTAGGCGCGTTGAGCACATTTTGGGTGTACAAAAATCATGGAAGTCGCGTCATAGTCACCGAACGCTCCGATCTTCTTTAGGCGCGTTGATTACTTTTTGGGTGAACAAAAATCATGGAACTCGCGTCATCGTCATCGAACGCTCCGATAGAAGTGAAAGTAAGTAACTTGTGAATTGTATCGTCGAGCTATTAGATTATTATTTTTGAAGTTATTTAGTTTTCACTTCTATCGGCAGTCTAAAAAGACTGCCCCGTATGTTTTTTTTTTTTAAATACCGTTTGGAGGTTACTTAATTAAATTGATACAAATAAAACAAATCATTCTTCACTCATTAAACACAAAGTGAAAAATGTGAAATCGAAAATAACAGTCAGGAGCAGGATTTGAACCTGCATCTTCTGGATACCGTCCAGATGCTTTACCAATTCAGCAATCCTGACAATTGCTCCTGACTGCTAATTTCGATAACACATCATACTTAACGTCTTTTGGGTGACGCCTGCGCCATTTGTCGGAAGTATTTTCATACATTATACCGACCAGGTAAACTTAATTATACAATTAAGATTTTACCTAATAATGACGCAAACCCTTTAAATATTTTAGATATTTTTTTATATATTTTTAGCATTTGACATGCTTAGCACTATACATTAAACACAAAGTGAAAAATGTGAAATCGAAAATAACAGTCAGGAGCAGGATTTGAATCATGAGCATCTGGACGGTATCCAGAAGATGCAGGTTCAAATCCTGCTCCTGACTGTTATTTTCGATTTCACATTTTTCACTTTGTGTTTAATGTATAGTGCTAAGCATGTCAAATGCTAAAAATATATATAAAAATATCTAAAATATTCTTCACTCAGTTACATCCATTTAACCCGAGTCACGTAACTCGAGTTACGAGAATTTAAACTCGAGTTAAATCGAGTTGTGTTTATTACGAGTTGGCACATCTCTACAATGGTCCCAGATCAAATAGAGTTTTATTTTTTATTTTATTAATTTGTTTAAGGCATTGGCAGAACCATCAGCCTAACAGTAACATCCATCAATCCATCCATCAGCCTTTTAACGTCCACTGCTGGACATAGGCCTCCCCAAGAATGGGGGATAGTGCCGTAATCGCCACGCTTGGCAGGCGGGTTAGCGATCGCAGTGGATGTTGTTAATACTCGAGGGAGTGCTGCTGCCCACTCCTCCGGCTCCCTCAGTCGGCTCTTACGATTCCCATGGGTGGAGAGGGGTGGGACAATTCTGAAGCCGGCCCCACACGGCACATTACATTTACTAATATAAAATCATTTTATTATTAATACCCCATTCCCTTATTTTGTTTATGTCATTTTGTAAGGAAAGACAATCGGAATAAGAATTAATTACTAGAAGAGATATACTGTATATCTCAACTATTTACGTAGTAAAATGTAATTTAATAAATTAATATAAAATGCGCGGTAACAAAGCGGAAGTGTTTCTTTCCTTCTTAATTAGTATCCTACTTTAAAAGCTTATGGCCACTGATATATAAAAAAGAAAAGATACATAATCAGGCACGAAAATTGTCCACTATAAAGGAGTGCAGATTACGCTTTCCTGCACTCCTTTCGTTTACTATTATTTCTACGCTCGAGTAGACGAAGCGTGTCAAAATGTCTAATTGTTCGATGAATAAATGTCGAAATAGTGCATTAAAAGTACAAAAAAGGATGGCGTTTCTTATTTTCGGTAAGTATTAATAGACAGTATTTCTATTTCATACATATTTTGTTGCTTATGAGTCGCACATTTTTAATTTTTCAATATATATTGTAAAGTACAAATTATTTGTGAATAAGGAAAAAGAGATTTTTTGTACTAGCGGGAATCGAACCCGCGTCTTTTCCAATCCGGGATGTGCTCTTCTTAATTGCAAAATTAAACTTACTATATTGGTTTAATGCATGTAAATGCTTCCGATAGATGGCGTTGGTTGTAAAGAAAAATGTGATAAGTAGATTGGGATGATCGAAAGATCTGTACTATAGCTCAGTGGCTTAGAGCACTTCCCCGGATTGGAAGAGACGCGGGTTCGATTCCCGCTAGTACAAAAAATCTCTTTTTCCTTATTCACAAATAATTTTTACTTTAAAAAGTAGCGGAGCTGTCAAATGCTAAAAAATATAGTTTAAAAAATATATTTTGTTTCAAATTATCGACGACGGCCCTGTATGAACCAGTCAAATAGAGTATAGATTAAAACAAAGGCAGTCGCGAACTATGTTCATACTTCAACGCATTTTGCTCACTTTGATCGCATAATACGGAGTTCTCGTTTCTAAAAACGAATGGAGTCACCTTGTTGAATGTATTTTTTTTTTATATATATTAAGTAATTAGTTGACATTGTTTTTTAAGTTTAAATATCAATAACATTGTCATTTATATGATGATTTTTATTATAGTTTTCCTAGGGACCCAATCAGATGATAAAGCTTGCTCTAAATTATTTATAAATATGTATTCTTTTTTTTTTTAATTAAACGGCGGGCGAATTCGAAGGGCACCACTAGTATTTTATAAGATAATCATTTAAATTGTTTAAGTTATGGTTTTTATGCTTCAATAATGAATGTTGAAATGTTGTATTATGTATAAATTATGGTTTCACATACTAATAGATTTAAAAGTTTTTGTTGGTCTATGTTACGCTAGTGAAGATGAATATACTGTATGTAATAAAACCGAGGAGATAATAAGACGAGAACAGCGCATACGTAGTAAAAAAACACAACCAAGGCCTATATGTGTTGCATAGTTTTTTTTTTTTTTCCGTTCTATATAATATAATAAGAGGGCTTTATCAGAAAGATAACGCTGCCCTAATTGGAGAATACATAAGCTTAAGGTCTATTCTTAAAAACTATGGAACATACTATAAATAAATTTTGTCTTGTCCGCTAGCGGGGTAGATAATAGAGTGAAATATTCGCAGGTATTTTGAGTGTTGGAGTTGAGTTTTTGCCTTTGTGTCTCGCTACGGACACACTCAACTATTAAATGATGGATATTCTCAATAGAATTACACAAATTACAATTGGCCATTCGACTTTACGCATCATATAGGCGAACTTATTGAGTGGAAAGTGTCCGGAGCGAAGCCTCAGTGCTGTAACAATGGTATGCCGTCTCATATTGGTATTTGCAAACCAAAGTAAACCTGGTAGTTTTGGTTGTATTATTTTGTACCAAATGCCTCTACTTAGTGATCGTTCATCAAAATATTCGCTCCACATATCTCGACATTTTAATCGGATATCGCATAGGATGTCTGAATAATAGGGACAATAATCTGTTGATATGCCAGCTGAACTGGCTCCTCTTGCAAGGTAGTCTACCTCCTCGTTGCCAGCTACGCCAATATGGGACGGTAACCACAGTAGGACAATATTTTTACGTTTTTTAAGTTCTAGGATACATTTTATTATAGAATAAGCCAATGGAATGCCTCGTAATTTAGGGGAACAGCAACGTAGCAGATGTTGGAGTGCACTTCGGGAGTCTGTATATATCACCAAGTTCTTGACGTTTACATCTTGTGCGTAAGATAACGCTTCTAATATGGCTACTAGTTCGGCATGCTTTTTTTTATGAGTCCAGAAATTAGCCTGTGAAGTCATTAAAGACAACCTATCTAACTCGTCGATTAAATCATTTTGTTTGAAAAATTTGAGTTGTAGGTCAATACTTGTAGGTCAGATAAAGTCTACGGATATTAAGGGGTGGAAGCAATAATTCAGACTCCATGACATGTACAGGGGTGCTTTTAATATACCCGCCAATCAAACGCATGCCTTGATTCTGTAGGCGAGATCGCTTCCAGACGCGCGCAAACCCTCGTCGTGAGACACGCTGCCCTCCTCGGTGGCAGACATTTTGGCCGCTGAGGTGCCAGCTGGGATGCCAGCTTCTGAGCCTTGGTATCTGGGACGTATTTTTGCTTTGCGACGTTTACGCGTCTTACGGGTTTTACGCGCAGTTTTACATTGGTAGGGGCCGTACTTACCACCGGACCCCTTTCCGCTGAAACGTCGGGTGTCTCACCCAAATCCGTCGCATTTAAGTTTTAATTGTAGTTTTTTTTTATTATCCCCACGATTATGGGAGAAAGGAAAATCCGGATAGAGATCCCGATATCCGGGTAAGCATACATTCGTAACCCAATGCAGGTACCCTGGCTGGGGCCGCGCTCAAGACTGAACTACCCATCAGCCATGCATCTCCTCGCCGTGCGCCAGACTTTGAGATTCGGGGTAATTTTTATAGAGGTTGTCTTCCTCGCGGTCCGGGTGATTAAGTCAAGACCCTCATTCCTATGGGCCCACTCAGGTTTACCATTTGGGATTCACTGTGGCCCCGCGGTTCCTTCAATCTAGAGCCCGGGAAGCAGTCTGGCCCAGCCGACTCCGATGCCTGGTCAAATGTGGAACGCCTGGTAACATGTGAATCGACAAAATTGTTTTTTTGAAGTAAATACTTCTTTACGCACGCTTGACATGGGGAGTAAGCTGGTGAATGCGTTACGGAAGTGCTGATTGGGCGAGGCGAACGAAGTTGAGAGGGAGAAATAAGTAAGTGAAGATGGAAAGAGAGAGAGAGTTACGTTTCGTATATTACTGTAGGGACAAGAGAGAGAGTTGCGAGCACATATTTTCTTTCTCTCTTTCTCATTATTTGTTATATATTATTATATCTTTTTATACTTTTAATATTCAATTTTGCTGAAAAAACATTGCATTCAATGTTGATTAAATATTTCTTAAAATAAATGTTTCTCAAAAGTTTATTATTATTCACTTTATTTATTTTACTTCGTATTTTAAATATTTTTAACCATTAAACACAAAGTGAAAAATGTGAAATCGAAAATAACAGTCAGGAGCAGGATTTGAACCTGCATCTTCTGGATACCGTCCAGATGCTTTACCAATTGTCAGGATTGCTGAATTGGTAAAGCATCTGGACGGTATCCAGAAGATGCAGGTTCAAATCCTGCTCCTGACTGTTATTTTCGATTTCACATTTTTCACTTTGTGTTTAATGTATAGTGCTAAGCATGTCAAATGCTACAAATATATATAAATATTTTTAACCATATAATAAAAATACACATCTGCATCAAGCCCTTGATCCAGCTATCTAACGAGAGTCTCTTTAGGTGTTGGTCGAGACTCTATGCAATCTTTCAGCCACAACAAGCTGACTAAGTCCAGAATCCAGCAATGCCACCACTTGGGCGGCTTCTGTGAGCGAAATATCCATATGTTTTAGAAAAGAAACTTTTTCAGACGTCCCAAAGTCACAGTACACACACAGTATACAGAACACAGAACAAAAAGTTTTAAGATAAGTGCTAATTTTTTATTTTGAAAGGCTAAATGTACTCCAACTCTAAACACACATTTGTCTCCAAACAGTGAATCATTTCATATATAGGATAAGGATAAACAAATGAAATTCTAATTTTGAATTTGAATTTTTGCTTATCACTGTAATGGCCAAACTGCCAGCTA
Organism: Leucoma salicis; assembly: GCA_948253155.1. NCBI lineage: Eukaryota > Metazoa > Arthropoda > Insecta > Lepidoptera > Erebidae > Leucoma > Leucoma salicis. Next base: position 7,042,300 of record OX411812.1, read on the forward strand.
TACAATCATGTGATTTATTTTCATGGAATGAAAACTCTTTTGGGTTAAATTAGGACAGAAACCAGGGTCAGGCGGGGTAATCACAAGACATTCGATATTTTGGGTAAAAATAAGACTCATACAAAAAACCTCAATAGAAAATCTTTTATAAACCTTTATCAGCTCTATAATTAACTTAAGCATTTATAGTATAAAAAAATATATTTTTTGGCAATCTTTACTAACAATGTCTAAAAATTATTGTACTAAATATTTTTGATCAAAAAATTTGGCCCGAAAACTTTACATCTGCGTTGACAAACTTTGATAACTGTCGCTCCTATTTATACCATGCGCTTACGGCCTCTCGCCCTGCCCCGCCGTATGGGTTGTACTTGCGCAGGCGATTCACCATTTTAGTCTATCTTTGACTGGCGCAAGGTGAGGATGTATTCTTTTTTAGAGAAAAAATGACTCGTTTTGGGGAAAAAAGAAGACAGCTGTCCGTATGGGGAGCCAGATAGATTCTGTAGAACAGACTCTAGCTTGAGGTCAAGGGAAGCAGAGAAAAGTGACCAGTCTACTCCAGCGAGTCTATATTTAAGGGAAGGAGAGGGATTACAATATGGAGAAACACTGTTTAAAGTAAAGATGGACATAGTAATGGGAAAATGGTCACTTCCATATGTATAGCGGAGAACGTTCCAAGATATATTCGGAAGAATACAGGGGGAGCAGAGAGAGAGAGATCAACAGCACTTTTCGGATTTTGGGAGGGAAGCACTCTTCGAGTGGGGGAACCATCATTGAGGAGACATAAATTAGTCGTCAAAAATGTCGAGCAAGGAGTGGCCAAACAAATCCGTATGGCTATGACCCCAGATAGTATTGTGCCCATTAAAATCATCCATGAGTACCATAGGGAAAGGGATGTTGAACAGGATATACAGTATATCCGGGATAAGGGAAGAGTTAGGGTGGGGGATATATACTAATACAAAGGAAATGTCCAAGGACCTGACAGCAACAACATTGATGCCAGGGGGAAAAGCAGGAAGGGGGATTTGGGAGAAGGGGAGGGAACGGCTTATTAATAAGGCGCTCCCTGCATAACCATTGTCATTATCATCTCTAAGAGAAGAGAAACCAGGAATACTAAACCGTACTCCCGGTCTCAACCAAGTCTCAGAGATAGCTATGACTGATGGATGATATGTGGAAATGAGGTGAGTGACTTCATGCTTTTTAGTTTGCACGCTCCGACTGTTCCACTGAATCACCACGATGGGATCCGTTTTTAGTGAAGATAGAGGAGATTTGGGTTAATTTTGAGGCAACGTGGGACGGTATTTGATGGGGATTAAGTAGGATGAAGTCAAATAACAAGGATAGAAGGAATTCTAAAGTATCTGGTTGGAGAGACGAATGATTGTTACCAAGGGCACATTAGGCATTGATGATCTAGGGTCAGATACTAATTGGTTATGAGAAGCCTTATCGTAGGATTTACCCAATGTAGGTCTAGGTCGAGGAGAGGAATATACAGTTTTAACGTAGGAACAGGTAGGCTGGGATGATTGAGAATGGGAGGGGGTTTTAGATGTTCAGGGTTGCGAGAACAGTACTCTAGCAACCTCTGAGTAGGAACGAACAACAGGAAGGAACTGGGAGCAGGCCACTTCATAGGACATACTGTCCTGAGCCATGACAGATTTTATAGACTTCTGTCTCTCTTGTTCAGGGCAGGCTTTGCTTATTGCAAAGTGGCGTCCTGAGCATTGGATGCAAGTCGCCTCAGCCTCAGGAACCTCACAGCTGTCCCCAAAATGTTCTTGGGAGCAACGGAAGCACCTCGGCCTTGACCGACACTGTGCCTTAGTGTGTCCATAACGACAGCAGGAGTGACACTGGATGGTGGGATAGATGTAGAGCTCTACAGGAAGGGAGGTGTTATAGAGGAAAATTTTGGAGGGGAGGGATTGTCCTTGGAAGTTAATAGCTACAGATTGGGTAGGAATCCAATTTACCTTGCCATCTTCTATATTTTTCCTATTGAGGCGGCGAGCTTTCAAAATTTTGCCACAGCCCTGGGGAAGAGCAACATCCTTGGCAAATTCTTCCATTGAAAGTTCGGTGGGTACCTGTTTTACCAAACCCATTCTGGTGACATTGAACGTAGGGATTGATGCACAATATTGACACATGGAAAGAATAGGAGAATTGGAAAAATCATTGGCATCATTAGCGGAGACAAACTCAACCGATATTTTGTTACGGCCTACTTTTTTGACGCCATCAGGGACGAAGTTTTTAACTTTATGGGTCGTTATAAACTGTCCAAACTTGATAGGGCGGATGGATGAGCCAGCTGCAGGATCAGGGGAGGTGTTCGTAACGTGTACAATGAACGGTCCTTTATCGTCTTTAGTGTAGCAATTCGAAGCACCGATTGCGTAAGAAGGATGCGTGTACACTGTCTGGATAGACGCCACTGTCAAATCCCCCGATTTGACAGTGGCGTCGTGTCCATGCTCTAGGGATAGTTCATCGATTACATAGCGGAGCTTGGACGGCTTATTTGCTTTTACCAGATTTAACAACTCAACTTTTAATAAAGTTGGACTTGCATCCACACCATTTCTTACCAGCCACGAGACAATTTCTTGCTTTTTATTTGCTTGAGTTGGTAGTTTATCAACTTGTACAGAATGATACGGTGCATTGTCCAATACAATTTTCGATGCGTTTTCTTCAGCTTCACAAACCACTCTTTGAAAACCACGTCGGAATACAATGTCGACTGTCGAGTATTAAACACCGCGCTCGTTTCATGTTCAATTAATATTGAAAATTTCTTATAATAAGTACCTACCTATTAGTAGTATTAAAACATATGTGTTCAGAGTTCCTAAAACAAAGTTTATATTGGTGTAGTATTGCACAAATCCTTCACAATATAGTGAGTAAGAAACGAAAACATTTTTAAAAAGTCATTACAAGGCAACAACTTGCAGTGCGCTCGCTACGACGGAATGCGCCCCGCCCCGCCCGGTGATCAACTGATCACCGGGCGGGGCGTATACGTATACCTCCTATTTATTTAAATTGTGTATTATTATTTTTTAGTTTTAAATATTGTTAAGACTTACTTTTCTTACTCAGAATACAGTTTGTTCTGTATTCTGAGTTTTCTTAGGCATGGAGAAACATAATAATATGTGTGAGGACAGTCGGGCCGTAATACTGGACAAAAAAATTATGAACTGTTTGGGTTGCGATCAAAAGTATGACTTGCAATGTGCTAATTTTTCGCCAAAGCAGTACAAGGCACTGAACGAAGAGAACAAACGTAAAGTAAAGTAGTGTGGTGACTATTATATTCTCAACACAGCCCCTCAATTTATAGAATATAGGCGTGGGTCATATCGCTTTTTCTGAGAATCGTATCTGAATCAGGTTTAGATTTTCAATATCAGATTTCAAAATGTTATATTTTAATATCTAGATATTTTACGTTCGCGTATCCATCATACGAGTAGATTCAGATTCAAGAAATCACATCCGATGCGCATCTTTAAATAGGGTACGACAATATCATAGATTTACGAATACAATTCGGTATTGTAGATATACTCGTACTTATATAATAGATGTTTAATTCGGTATTTATTTATCACTAGCTGACCCGGCAAACGTTGTTTTGCCATATAAATTATATCTAGAGTATTTTTAGGGAATTTCTAGCGTAGAAATAAATAACTAACTTATTGTAAGTGTGTGAGGATGTGGACCTACCTACATATTAATTAAAAAATCCATTAAAACAATCCCCAACGTCCATAATACACAAATCTTTCTAAATTTAGAACGCGAAGGAAATTAAAAGAAATGAAGCTTTGTTACGCAACTATTCGGACACAATTAAACAATAAGTACCTAATAAAACTATTACGTGCAAAATGGTCCATAAGTACCAACATTCGCTCAAGTTCAAGGCTAAATAATTAAAATTTTAGACATCATTGATATCATGATTAGTACTTAACAGAAAGTAAGCTTTATTTGCATAGCATTAAGATTTAAAATTACTTATTTATAATATTACATAAAATCTGTTCAAAAATCTGATATTGTGATATTACTGTACCGCTCTAACTAGTGTAATATTTGTATCTCACGCGCTTTGTCGCACGCATGTGGCCATGCGTATCGTATCGCGTAAGTACAGACAAGTGAGCGAGTATTCAGTACATCGCAAATCTGATATTGTAATATTGCTGTACCTCTCTAACTAGTGTAATATTTGTATCTTACGCGCTTTGTCGCACGCATGCGGCCGATGCGTATCGTATCGCGAAGGTACAGACGCGTGAGCGAGTATTCAGTACATCGCAAATCTGATATTGTAATACTTAGATTTCGAAAGAGCCAGTAAGCGATTTTCAGATATTGTACCAATATCAGATTTCGTATCTATATACGATTTGTATCGCCCACTTTTAATAGAATATTGTATCTCCCAAAACATTCTTAAATTGCTCAAATAAAATATTTAAATTAATATTAACTCTATGCATCTGAACTACAGTAATAAATACAATTTTAGAATTACAACCCTGTTGTTTTACTTTACCTTAATTGTTATACTTAATTATTAAACACTTTACTCTTTATTTCTAAGTAGATATATTAAGTATAGATATAATTTGAATCTCTAGTATATTAGGACATTAATATAATTTACAATCTTTACTCTGACATAATAAAACCATATTATATGTAGGTACCTATATTGCAGTAATTAATATTATAGTATGAACTATAATATTAATTACTGCAGATACATTAACTTTCATAGTAAATTTAACTTTTCACAAAAATAAACATGTTTGTTTATTGGTAATGCCTTAGTAAAAATGTCTGATATATTTTCATTTGTAGATATGTATGACACAGAGACTACTTTCTTATGAATCAAATCTTTTATGAAATGGTATTTAATTACAATGTGTTTAGAGGCTTTAGTATTCATTTGATTATTTATTATCCTGATAGTGCTTTGGTTATCTATCAACAAATGAGCTGATACTGTCTTGTCATGCATGAAATCAGATAAAATCCCTTTAATATGTATCAGTTCACTTACGGTGTGAGCGCCTGCAACATATTCTGCTTCTGCAGTTGATAGAGCAGTACATGTCTGTTTTCTTGAGAACCAGGTAATCAAATTATTACAATGATAAATTGCAGAACCACTTGTGCTTTTCCGGTCAGTCTTGTCAGCTGCCCAATCTGCATCTGAATAAGCTTCAAGTTTTGTAATATTACCTGTCTTCTTATATAGCAGCCCCTGATTTGAGGTTTCTTTAAGGTAACGTAGTACTCTTTTTCCTGCGGTCTATAACTCTTGTGTAGCCTTATCCAAAAATCGGCTCAAGTAAGATACAGCATAAGTAATGTCTGGTCTACTATTTCTAGAAATATACAGTAAAGAACCAATCAACTCTTTAAAAGGAACATCAATCATATCTGATGATGTTGCAATATTTGCATTAAAGTTTGCTTCCATTGGAGCCCTACTACCTTTGCAATCTTGCATGTTAAACTTCTCTAAGTCTTTTAATCATTTCAGTCTGTCTTATTTCCAATCTATCTCTTTGTCTTGTTATTTCTAACCCTAAATAATTGCATACTTCTCCTAGGTTTTTCACTTTTAACTCTTTTTCTAGTTCCTTTATAATCTCATCATTATCTCCTAGGTATAAAATATCATCAACATATTGCAGTAACCAATTCTCTCCTTTTAGATATAAACATGAATCATGTTTTGACTGTGTAAATCCTCTTTCCGTAATGAAATTGTAAAATCTCTGATACCAGCACTTTGGTGCTTCCTTTAATCCGTATAATGCTTTTTTCAATTTGAGAACTTTTCCTTCTGTAATTTCCATTCCTTCTGGGCATTTAATATATACTTCTGTATCCAAGTTTCCATGTAGGAATGCTGTAGGTACATCTAACTGCTTTATTGTGAATATAATTTATATGGCAAAACAACGTTTGCCGGGTCAGCTAGTGATAAATAAATACCGAATTGTATTGAAATCTATGATATTGTCGTACCCTATTTAAAAATGCGCATCGGATTTGATTTCTGAAATCTGAATCTACTCGTATGATGGATACGCGAACGTAAAATATCTAGATATTAAAATATAACATTTTGAAATCTGATATTGAAAATCTAAATCTGATTCAGATACGATTCTCAGAAAAAGCGATATGACCCACGCCTATATTCTATAAATTGAGGGGCTGTGTTGAGAATATAATAGTCACCACACTACTCTGTGGTTAATGATGTATAACATGTAGTTGTCTCTGATGTCTGCACTTGTCTGTATAGTCTGTATTGCTCTGCTAATAAATATGGTGCCCGTTTAAATGAATAACTTTTATTTAAATCATCAATATTCATCTTTATTTTCAGGAATTCCAGTAACCTCAATGTTTTGCATTCTTGACCATTGTCCTGCTTCAAGATATCCTCTTCTAACGCCTTTATTCTAGCGGATTCAGCATTCAAACTATCCTTGAGGACCTTATTATCGTCCTTAAAACACTTTAACTCAGAAGTAGTGGCACTGAAAAGTTTCTTCAGCTCCGCAAGCTCTTTTCGCAAATCGTCTTATTGTTTGCTGACAAATGACAAGGACTCCTGGTAGCCGGTGCATTGCACTTTTATTGCGTTGAGCTGATCGGATAATCCTTGCACACATGACTCGATTACAGACCTCATTTTTTGTTTATTAACTTTAGAATCTCCTTCACCTTATCTTCTGTAATGTAGTTGGTGGTGGGCGACGGTTTACGGTACGTTACTGCTGGCAGTCAACCATTCACTGTCTGAGTCTTCTTTGGCGGATGCTTTTGACGTGCCGGACAAGCGCACAGGTGTATTTGTGTTGTCTGCTTTTGGCAACTTGCTGTTACATTCCAGACATCTCCATTTACGTTTGTTCTCTTCGTTCAGTGCCTTGTACTGCTTTGGCGAAAAATTAGCACATTGCAAGTCATACTTTTGATCGCAACCCAAACAGTTCATAATTTTTTTGTCCAGTATTACGGCCCGACTGTCCTCACACATATTATTATGTTTCTCCATGCCTAAGAAAACTCAGAATACAGAACAAACTGTATTCTGAGTAAGAAAAGTAAGTCTTAACAATATTTAAAACTAAAAAATAATAATACACAATTTAAATAAATAGGAGGTATACGTATACGCCCCGCCCGGTGATCAGTTGATCACCGGGCGGGGCGGGGCGCATTCCGTCGTAGCGAGCGCACTGCAAGTTGTTGCCTTGTAATGACTTTTTAAAAATGTTTTCGTTTCTTACTCACTATATTGTGAAGGATTTGTGCAATACTACACCAATATAAACTTTGTTTTAGGAACTCTGAACACATATGTTTTAATACTACTAATAGGTAGGTACTTATTATAAGAAATTTTCAATATTAATTGAACATGAAACGAGCGCGGTGTTTAATACTCGACAGTCGACATTGTATTCCGACGTGGTTTTCAAAGAGTGGTTTGTGAAGCTGAAGAAAACGCATCGAAAATTGTATTGGACAATGCACCGTATCATTCTGTACAAGTTGATAAACTACCAACTCAAGCAAATAAAAAGCAAGAAATTGTCTCGTGGCTGGTAAGAAATGGTGTGGATGCAAGTCCAACTTTATTAAAAGTTGAGTTGTTAAATCTGGTAAAAGCAAATAAGCCGTCCAAGCTCCGCTATGTAATCGATGAACTATCCCTAGAGCATGGACACGACGCCACTGTCAAATCGGGGGATTTGACAGTGGCGTCTATCCAGACAGTGTACACGCATCCTTCTTACGCAATCGGTGCTTCGAATTGCTACACTAAAGACGATAAAGGACCGTTCATTGTACACGTTACGAACACCTCCCCTGATCCTGCAGCTGGCTCATCCATCCGCCCTATCAAGTTTGGACAGTTTATAACGACCCATAAAGTTAAAAACTTCGTCCCTGATGGCGTCAAAAAAGTAGGCCGTAACAAAATATCGGTTGAGTTTGTCTCCGCTAATGATGCCAATGATTTTTCCAATTCTCCTATTCTTTCCATGTGTCAATATTGTGCATCAATCCCTACGTTCAATGTCACCAGAATGGGTTTGGTAAAACAGGTACCCACCGAACTTTCAATGGAAGAATTTGCCAAGGATGTTGCTCTTCCCCAGGGCTGTGGCAAAATTTTGAAAGCTCGCCGCCTCAATAGGAAAAATATAGAAGATGGCAAGGTAAATTGGATTCCTACCCAATCTGTAGCTATTAACTTCCAAGGACAATCCCTCCCCTCCAAAATTTTCCTCTATAACACCTCCCTTCCTGTAGAGCTCTACATCTATCCCACCATCCAGTGTCACTCCTGCTGTCGTTATGGACACACTAAGGCACAGTGTCGGTCAAGGCCGAGGTGCTTCCGTTGCTCCCAAGAACATTTTGGGGACAGCTGTGAGGTTCCTGAGGCTGAGGCGACTTGCATCCAATGCTCAGGACGCCACTTTGCAATAAGCAAAGCCTGCCCTGAACAAGAGAGACAGAAGTCTATAAAATCTGTCATGGCTCAGGACAGTATGTCCTATGAAGTGGCCTGCTCCCAGTTCCTTCCTGTTGTTCGTTCCTACTCAGAGGTTGCTAGAGTACTGTTCTCGCAACCCTGAACATCTAAAACCCCCTCCCATTCTCAATCATCCCAGCCTACCTGTTCCTACGTTAAAACTGTATATTCCTCTCCTCGACCTAGACCTACATTGGGTAAATCCTACGATAAGGCTTCTCATAACCAATTAGTATCTGACCCTAGATCATCAATGCCTAATGTGCCCTTGGTAACAATCATTCGTCTCTCCAACCAGATACTTTAGAATTCCTTCTATCCTTGTTATTTGACTTCATCCTACTTAATCCCCATCAAATACCGTCCCACGTTGCCTCAAAATTAACCCAAATCTCCTCTATCTTCACTAAAAACGGATCCCATCGTGGTGATTCAGTGGAACAGTCGGAGCGTGCAAACTAAAAAGCATGAAGTCACTCACCTCATTTCCACATATCATCCATCAGTCATAGCTATCTCTGAGACTTGGTTGAGACCGGGAGTACGGTTTAGTATTCCTGGTTTCTCTTCTCTTAGAGATGATAATGACAATGGTTATGCAGGGAGCGCCTTATTAATAAGCCGTTCCCTCCCCTTCTCCCAAATCCCCCTTCCTGCTTTTCCCCCTGGCATCAATGTTGTTGCTGTCAGGTCCTTGGACATTTCCTTTGTATTAGTATATATCCCCCACCCTAACTCTTCCCTTATCCCGGATATACTGTATATCCTGTTCAACATCCCTTTCCCTATGGTACTCATGGATGATTTTAATGGGCACAATACTATCTGGGGTCATAGCCATACGGATTTGTTTGGCCACTCCTTGCTCGACATTTTTGACGACTAATTTATGTCTCCTCAATGATGGTTCCCCCACTCGAAGAGTGCTTCCCTCCCAAAATCCGAAAAGTGCTGTTGATCTCTCTCTCTCTGCTCCCCCTGTATTCTTCCGAATATATCTTGGAACGTTCTCCGCTATACATATGGAAGTGACCATTTTCCCATTACTATGTCCATCTTTACTTTAAACAGTGTTTCTCCATATTGTAATCCCTCTCCTTCCCTTAAATATAGACTCGCTGGAGTAGACTGGTCACTTTTCTCTGCTTCCCTTGACCTCAAGCTAGAGTCTGTTCTACAGAATCTATCTGGCTCCCCTCTTTCTTCCTACAACTCCTACATTGACAGTATCATTTCTGCTGCTAATACTCACATTCCCCTTAAAAAACCAGCTGAGGGCTTTAGAGTCTCCCCTCCTTGGTGGGACTCTGAATGCACTGTGGCAGTTGCAGAACGCCGTGAAGCGGAAAGGGCTTACTGTCGATGTATGTCTGTCGAAAACTTCCAGAATTATAAACACTCCTGTGCAAAATTCAAAAAATTTATTAAAAAGAAGAAACGACTGGGATGGATAGGCTTCTGTGAGGATTATCCCCCAGAACCCCTCCTACCCTTATTTGGCAACAAATTAGACGTTTCAGAGGATACTGCAATATTGATAACACTTCAGCTAATGATCCTTCATCATGGCTAGAGGCCTTTTCGGATATACATGCCCCCCCCCCATCTGTCCCGTGTTTATCCTCCATCCCACCATCCCCTCTTTATCTGCCCTCAACAAACTCCTTTGACTCCCCTTTTTCCTCCAGAGAACTGTCTCTTGCTCTTGACGGACTTACAGACTCTGCTCCAGGCATTGATGGTATCCCGAATTCCTTCCTTAAAAAATCGTCCGACCTATCTCAAAACATCTTTCTCTCCCTAGTTAACTCTTTCTTCGACCGTGGGGTGGTCCCTAACCAATGGAAATCCCAGGTTATTATCCCCATCATAAAGCCTAATAAAGACTCACTCGATCCTAATAGCTATAGACCCATCGCCTTATCCTCTACACTCTGTAAAATCACCGAACACCTTATAAAACATCGTCTGGAATGGTTAGCTGGAAATGGTTCCCTCCTTGCCGGCTCCCAATTCGGGTTCAGGAAGGGAATGTCTAGCATGGATAGCCTCAGTATCCTAACTACGGACATCCAAATTGCCTATAAAGAAAAAAATATCTAGTAGGGGTATTTCTTGATATCACGGCAGCTTATGACAGTGTTCTACTTCCAGTTCTCAGGAGAAAGCTCTCACAGCTGAGAATTTCTGAAAAGTTATTCCGCTTTATCCTTAGCCTGCTGTGGGGGACCCACCCCTATACCCAAAAGCTCCTGTACAACGCCTTGGTCCGTAGCCATCTCGACTATGGCTCATTCCTCATCAGTCCCTGTAACAAATCAAACCTAAATAAATTTGACAAAATACAATCCAAATGTCTGCGCATTGTTCTAGGAGCAATGAAATCATCGCCCATTAAAGCAATGCAGGTGGAGTGTGGTGATTCTCCTCTAAACTTGCGCAGGCAGTTCCTGGCAGATAGATTCCTTTTCAAAACAGTCCAAAATTCAAATCACCCTGTCTTTGCTAAATTAGTGAAACTACTCAATTTATCCCAGAATTGTGACAAGTTCCCCTATCTGCTCCACAGCTATAAAACATTTTGCCAACTCCCCAACCCGGTTATTCAGGATCCAACAAACCAACTCTATCTCACCCCATATGACACATTGGTTTTTCGTCCAAACATCCTCCTTCACTTCGGCATAGACAAAGAGAGTTGTAACGCTAGAAGTATCTTCAATTACCACTTGAACCAAGACTTTCATGGTTGGCATCACTTATATACGGATGCATCAAAATTATCCCCAGACAGTCCAGTTGGCGTGGCAGTTTGGTATCCCTCTAGCAAGATCTGTCTTAGCTTCAAGTGCCCATCCTCTACTTCGGTCTTTACTGGTGCAGCCCTGGCAATCCTAGAAACTATACTCTTTGTCAAAGCCCACGATCTCAACAACTCCATTATCTTTTCAGACTCAAAGAGTTGTCTCCAATCAATCCTATCCAACCCTTTTCGGTCCCATCCCTATTATCCCATTATGTTTAAAATTAAAGCATCCCTCCTAGTGCCATAATAATAGTATCAACGTGGTACTCGCTTGTATTCCAGGACACTCGGGCATCCCTGGGAACGTAACAGTAGATGCCTGCGCCAAAATGGCTGTTTCTCATGGCACTCTAGAACACTACCAAACATACTCTCATGACCTACGCCTGGTGGCCAGAACAATTCTTAACAAATCATGGACCGGAGTCTGGAACTCTAGCAAAATAGGGAAGGGTAAACACTACGCAGACATACAGCCAGATATCCCTCCCACTCCATGGTTTTTCAAGTTCCGCAAGGCTAGTAAGGCATCAATTTCCACCATTTGCCGACTTAGACTGGGTCATTCCTGCACCCCTGTGTTCCTCGCCAAGCTCAGGATTAGGAGTACTGCGCTCTGTGAGTGTGGATTAGACGAAGGAGACGCTAATCACATCTTCTTTTCCTACCCCAAGCTACGTTTTTCCCTGTACAACCTTCTCCCCTCCACAATTCCTCGTCCCTCAAATGCCTTCTCCCCCTCGTTTTCTCTGATCCTATCAATAATTTCCTTTGTAAATTCGTAAATAGGAACAAAATAAAACTGTAAATATTAATGTAATCACTAACCATGCTTGTAACTAATATTAGTCTGTATGTCTCATTAATCACTAAACAATGTGCTGTCTTATATGTTGTCCTGTCCAATTTCAGATAAATTTCCTCGATCGTAGTTTTTATCAGTCAGTGAAAACCGGTCAAATTCTCAAATCCCCATCTCTACTCTCTACTGTTTACGACACTATCATCACGGACACTGGCGGAATCGGGTCATTTGGATAGGACCCTAAGCCAATAAATAAAGAAGAAGAAGAAGAAGACTCCACTTTAGCTATATAAATTAACACAAATGCGAAAATGTAAAATCGAAAATAACAGTCACGAGCAAACTTGATTCGATTTTTCACGATTCGATTTTGATTTCACGTTTTCGCACTTTGTGTAAATTTATATGGCTAAGTATGTCATGCATGTGCTTTAAAATATATAAATAGGTATATCAAATCTGTTAAAAAATGCTTAAAGTAATGCGATTCAGCAAAAAGATTTATTTTGGCACTATGTACTTTTTTTTCCTACTTTTAATAGCCTGTGTACTTTATTTTCACAAAAAAAGGAGGCAACCCTACGTGTGATAGAGTATAGTGGACGACAAAAATGCCTACCTATACAGGTACCCAGTGCCAAGCCAACCATAAATGAAGCACAGACTAGGAAGGAATAATGAAATGAATTGAAGAAAAAGGCATTAATAATATTAGTCAATATACTACAGTCAATACACAGTTTATATTAATAAATACAAACTTCAACATTCTAATTTGAAACCTTGTTCCGTTACAATAGTATTGAGTTTTCTTTGCTATAATTTTCTAGCTAATGTAGCTTCTACCAATAGGCCGCGCCATGCCATGATCATGATCACATTTTACACCTTATGCAGCTTCTAGTGAATATAATGTGTTGATGATTTATTTTGACAAAAATTCAAAATAAATTCTTTATTTTCAAGTAAAATAATACTTGATAAAACAATAGTCTGCTTACTGAAAATATTCTTATAATATGATTAGTTTTTAGTGATCGACCAAACCGCAAACGAGACTGGCGCACAATTGTTTCTCTTTTGGCGTTTTCTTTCTCTTTTGGTTCGAACACTTGAGCACAGACTAATTAGTGTGTCCCACACTTGAGTTTGAGCGCGTACACAACACAGAACAATATTACTCAAGAGGTACACGAGGTCCAATGGTCCATTTTTTGTTGGTAGGTCAATGTGTTATGGTACTATTCTGTTCATCAAACACTAGGTATCTTTACAAAATAAATCAGTATTTGAATGTCAACCAAAATGTCTATAATCTTCATTTGTATAAAACTAGTGGTCGTCCAGTGGTCAACATTCGACCATACGCCGACCGTACATACCTACCATCAATTCTCTAAAATGTATTTTTATTGAATTAATTTATTTCCAATAGGTTAAGCCAAACTGTCGGACGCGTCCGTAAGTCGCGGCTGACAGCCGCGACTTGTACGTATCTGGACAATGAATGTACACTGAACTGTGCAAACTATCAGATGTAAGTCGCGGACGTAACCTTACGCCGTCCTTGAGCGTTCGGACGTCCGATAAGAATCTGGCTCGCTGGATGTTTTTGTCAGCCAAAAACGTCCGCGGACGGTGTTCAATAGGTGCGAGACGTACACCTACAAAAAATATCGATATTTTTATCGATATAATAATATATCGTATTGTTCTATTGGTACTTTGTGATAATATCGTACAACATTGACATTTTCGGTATATCGTAAGTAATTTGTTTGTATTTAAAATAAAATATTGGGGAACTTAATATTAATATTAAAGCAGTTCCGTTATTTATTATTTTACACTGTTAGATAGTTATGATAGGGCTTTTAAATCACGTTATACTTAGTATACTTACTATATGAATCGTAAACTGTAATAAACAATACAGATAATATTTGTCACAGCTTGCTTCTTTTAAACAAATAAATAGTAGCCGTTTTTATATATCGTAATGCATACTAACTGTATTTAGATTTTGTAAACTGTATCAAATAAAACAGACAGATAATCGTAATTTTATAGGTAATCGGGATCCACGGGCAAAGCTGAGCGCAGATGGCGATATTGGCGAGAAGGCCACTGTCAAATTGTAGTTGCTTTGTTTGACTGAGAATTCTTTGCTATTTTTTGTATTTAATCCGGTTAATCAGCGATATTGTTAAAATGTACAGTACCTGGAAGATTAGAGAATTGAAAGATGCCATGCTGTATAGCCACAAAATCTCTGCGACTTTTCCCACTATTTTTACGTTGGATTTTTGGGAAATAAACGTACACTGAGGTGACAATCATGTATGTACATCACACAGATATTACAAGAAAATTAAAATTTTACAAATTACAGGGCATAAATTGTATGAAAATGATAGTTATCAATGTCATGTCGATAAGACGGCATCTGCCGTGAAACGATGGCAGTAAATATCCCCATTTATTTTTAGAAAGGTACTCAGAACAAAGCGGGCGACCGTACATTAAACACATAATACTGATAGCATGCGACCACAGATTATAAATTTATCATCGTGGCTTTCACTACTCAACATGTTTCTTTGAGAGATCTTAGTGGAATAGCACTGGGATGTAGCTAAGGTGTAGTACGTGTACGATGTACGAATAGGTAACGTTACTCTGCACTGTACTAAAAGATACGCTTCCGCAAGCTATCCGTTATTCGGACTATTAGTACACTGCACCCAAGTGCTAGTCGTCATTCATTGTCCGAGAGTAATAAAGCGCGATACATTGTGTGCGAGTAAGAGAGACGGCGGTACTCTTGTAACATGTAGATAGGTACTGTTTATGTTTCATCAACTGAAACAGCTTTAGCACCATACGTCGAGTTTATAAAATAAAATTATAAAAATATACACAAAACAATTGATGATCAGTTAAATACGTACGCATTTTAATGCTTTGGATTAATTATGTTCTCTTAACATTGGTTGAACCACATATTAGAGACTCGATATTCGTTATTTTTAATTTTAAGCTTAAGTGCGTGACATAATCACTCACTTAAAACGTACTGCTGTACTCATATTATAATGCTAATATTATAAATGTGAACATTTGTATGTTTGGACTTTGAACGTTTGAATGGTTGTTACTTGATCACGCCAAAATGGCGTGTGAAAATCAGATTTGGGTGAATTTGGCACAAAGATAGGTAGTTTATTGCCTAAATTAACACAGGATACATTTTTATACCAGAAAAATATTAGGTTGTGGGATAGCTATTTTTGTATACAGATAATGAAAACCTTATAGTGACCCTATATTCCGAGGTCCATGCAGATGAATTCAAAACAAACAGTTGTTATTTTTCGATATCCAAATTAATTGTGACGTTTACGTGAATCACGCGATGTTTTGTGTACCCGTCAAGGGTTAATAAGATATGTATTGGTATATGTCGTGTGCATTACTTGAAGACCTGTTATGTGTACTGGCTGCGCGTGCACCACTGAGACAGTGTTATCGTTAACACGTCACGTGACCATGTCGATGACGATTTACATGAATTTACTCCCTATCCTAACCATCCTACAGAAGATTTCGGTTCAAAAAATAATTAATCTTAATATTCGTGTTTGTAACCAAAGAGTATGTACGTAGGTAACGTACGAGGTACGATTACGAGATGTTACTGAAGGAATGAGGAAGGAAACGTTTCCTGACACTAAGTAGAATCACTATGTATTCCTATTCGTAAAATGAATCGCAGCCTCGTACAGATGGTTAAAAGTTAGAAACAGACTAAAGTACTAATAAGGTGTACTAGTATATTATTCGGACTGTCCCGTTACGGTGCGAACGGTAGAAGGTACGATTTAGCACAAGCCTACTCGGATGAGTCCGCATCCGCAAGCCGCGGCCCGAACGATTGTGCATACTTATCAGTCGCGGCTGTCAGCCGCGGCTTACGGACGCGTCCGACAGTTTGTTTCAGCCTTAAACACAAAAATATTATTTCTAATGCATACCTACATGTTACACAAAAATATTTTAATGCATTTTGTGTTTCTGCACTTCTTCTCCATTTAAAGCAGAGTATGTACCTTTAAACTTTAACTGTGCAAAATCTCACACTTCTCGGTGCGCGCAATGTGCTAAAAAAGGCGTAGAAAGCTAACTCCTAAGAACCATAAAGAAAAAAAAGTTAGTTTACCACATGGACATATAAAAATATTAGGACCATGGACTTAATAAAAAGAACGGACAGCGCCTCGCTAAGACAAAATTGAAGATACGTAATGGCGGCGGCTATCTATGTGAGAATGAATTTAGGGTTGCCATGTTAGCCAAATTTACCCTTTTTATTATACATATTAAAAAAAAACAGGTTGGCAGATAAATTTATTGGAAATGTATATGAAATATACCGTACTATTTGAAAAGGTTAATAGTGCAAAAACACAATTTTACTGTATTTATTTAAAACTTAAAATAAATCATCGGCAGTTAATGGGTAATAAAGGATAACATAATTATGTCGATAAAACGGGATTAACTTGCATGTTTGTCGGGACTACAGTGGCCAAGGTGTCTTTACTGCTTTGACAATTAATGTGTTTCCGAGGAACCCGATGCAATTGTAATCGGTAGAGTTATTGTTCTAGAGCAGATGGGGTTCACAGAATTCTAGGAAACTATTGCTCTTTTTTGAGGTGAGTGGAATACACATAAAAGCTTATTGTTTTAAACAGTTTTATGTTATCTATATGGGCCGCTACAGTTTCTAATTGTAAGCAGATATATTATTATTAAAATAGAATATTTTGAAGAGTGGCTAAAGGTAATTTTGATGATTTTGTTTTGGTATTAGATAACGCTTCTTACCACTCCCATAAGAAGAATAAAACTGCCACTACAGGGTGGCGTAAGGCCCAGTTCAAAAGTGGCTAAACTTAAAGAATGTAAACAATTAATAAATGAATAACACTGATTAAAGCAGAATTACTGTAAATCATTACAAAAGAAAAGACTTATTATCAAAAAATGTAGTTGAGGAGTTCACTCTTGAGTATGGTGTCAACATCTCAAAAGACTTCCTTAGCACTGTAAATCAAATCCCATATAACTAGTATGGGCCCAGGTAAAGGGGCGTGTCGCAAGAAATAACAAATGTTTTAAAATGGCTGAAATTAAAGAATTATTTACTGAGGGCTAAAGTTGTTGACACTGCAATGGTAGTTGAGATATGTCGAGTATGTTATTATACTTAAAGTAACGAAATAAAATGATGCTACTCGTTCACCTTATTGATAATGTAACAGAAAGATTCTTAGTAAATGTAGATTCTGAAAGTAATATTTCAGATATAAATTGTGATTAAGAAAGTTCGCGCTTTATTTTTTTCATTTTGACTAAAATGATAATAAGCAGACAAATAGGCATTTACGGTGGGCATCTATCACCTTATTTTAAGTCGCTTTCATTAAATGCGATTTTCTTATAAACATAAATAACACTCGCAAATGCAATTTTATTACGTTACTAGCCTTTCCTCGCAGCTCCGGCCAAATGTTAGTTTTTGGGTTATATCTCAGCTTCCCGATAAAGTAGCGTATAAAATGTATACCAGTTGTTAAGTGTAATCAAGAGCTATCAAATAAAAAGTTGCATCAAAATCCGTTCAGCAGTTTTTGCGTGATACGCGAACAAACAAACAGATAAACAGACAAAAAATTAAAAAAAATCGTTTTGTGTTTAGATACGCTTATATATGTTATGTGCCGTGTGGGGCCGGCTTTAGAATTGTCCCACCCCTCTCCACCCATGGGAGTCGTAAGAGCCGACTGAGGGAATACCGGGGGAGTGGGCAGCAGCACTTCCTCGAGTATTAATAACATCCACTGCGATCGCCAACCCGCCTGCCAAGCGTGGCGATTACGGCAATATCCCCCAAAAAAAATGAACACCCAACAAAAAACGGCCCTCAGTCACGGCAGCTCCGCTATTCCGTGGCCTAACGGTAGCGGGCCCGGTAACGGCGGAGCAGGGGGTGCGAAGAATCTCCGGTCGCGGATAGGCTACCATAAACAACGACCTCTGGCCCTGGTAACGCACAACGTTCGGACACTTCGGACCGACGAGAGAATCACCGAGCTGGAAGAGGAATTGAGCAAGATCCACTGGGACATTATAGGGTTGTCAGAAGTCCGAAGAGAGGGTGAGGGTACGACAATCCTCCAGTCCGGGAACTTGCTCTTCCACCGGGAGGGCGACCACCAGTCCCAAGGGGGTGTCGGGTTTATCGTTCGCAGGTCTCTCGTAGGCAACGTGGAGAGGATTGAAAGTGTGTCGAGTAGGGTAGCGTACCTTATACTCAGAGTAACCAAACGGTATTCGTTGAAGGTCATACAGGTTTACGCACCGACCTCTACACACTCCGATGACGAGGTGGAGGCCCTATATGAGGACATCTCGAAGGCCATCCACTTGTCTAAAACCTATTTCGCGGTGGTTATGGGAGACTTTAACGCGAAACTAGGCAAAAGGACAGACGATGAGCTGAAGGTGGGGCACTATGGATTTGGGCAGAGGAACCACAGGGGCCAGATGCTGGCTGATTTTCTGGAGAAGGAATGCCTCTTCATGATGAATTCCTTCTTCAGGAAGCAGCCCCAGCGAAAATGGACCTGGATTAGCCCTGATGGTTCAGTGAAAAACGAGATTGACTTCATCCTGTCGGACAAACGACACATATTCAATGATGTCTCAGTGATCAGCAGGATTAAAACTGGGAGTGATCACCGACTAGTCAGGGGCATCTTGAATATTAGAACAAAAGTCGAGAGGTCGCGTTTGATGAAGTCTACGCTCCGACCAACACCTGCCCAATACCAGAACCCCGAGAGCTTTCAGCTCGAACTACAAAATCGCTTCCAATGTCTAGATGAGTGTGAATCAGCGAGCGATACGAACAGCAGGTTCGTGCAAACTGTCCACGCCGTCGGGTCGACTTACTTCAAGGCCCGTCGCGTCAGTAGGAACCGTAAACTCTCGGACCATACTCTCAAACTCATGGAGAGGAGAAAAGAAATGATAGTCCAGTCCTCAGCCGATTGGTCCTGCCTAAGGCGGTTAAACAGACAGATCTCCAAAGCTGTGCGACACGATATTCGCCATTTTAATACTACCCGTATTAAAGAGGCGATAGAGCGGAACCAAGGCTCGAAAGTGTTCGCAAGAGATCTGTCTGTTGGCCAAAGTCAGTTGACTAAACTGAGGACCAACAACGGCACTATCATTTCTTCTCGAGATGAGATCTTGGGAGAGGTCCAGCAGTTCTATGGACAGTTGTACAGATCCCAGAGCCCTGCTGTTGGCTTGGTCCAAGACCCCAGATCCAAGCTAACTCGGCACTTTACCGAAGATATCCCGGACGTCAGCCTGTACGAGATCAGAATGGCTCTCAAACAACTAAAGAACGGAAAGGCACCGGGAGACGACGGAATCACTACAGAGCTTCTGAGAGCAGGCGGAAAGCCGGTCTTAAAAGCTCTTCAGAGGCTGTTCAATTCCGTCGTTCTCGGGGGCGACGTTCCAGAGTCGTGGACCAGAAGCGTGGTGGTGCTGTTCTTCAAGAAAGGTGACAGAACCCTCTTGAAGAACTATAGACCCATCTCGCTCTTGAGCCACGTCTATAAGTTGTTTTCGAGGGTCATTACAAATCGACTCACGCGCAGGCTTGACGACTTCCAGCCTCCCGAACAAGCCGGGTTCCGAAAAGGCTATAGTACCGTAGACCACATTCACACGCTACGCCAGATTATACAGAAAACCGAAGAATACAATCGGCCTCTGTGTCTGGCGTTTGTGGACTACGAGAAAGCCTTCGATTCGATCGAAACTTGGGCGGTGCTGCAGTCCCTTCAGCGGTGCCAAATTGACAATCGGTACATCGAAGTGCTGAAGTGCTTGTATAGAAACGCCACCATGTCAGTCCGTGTTCAGGACAAGAGTACGGGACCGATCCAACTGCAGAGAGGTGTTAGACAGGGAGACGTTATGTCCCCGAAACTCTTCACCGCTGCATTGGAAGATGTCTTCAAGCTCTTGGACTGGACCGGATTCGGCATCAACATCAATGGCGAATACATCACTCACCTTCGATATGCCGACGACATCGTAGTCATGGCAGAATCTCTGGAGGACCTTGGCACCGTGCTCAATGATCTCAGCAGGGTTTCCCGACTAGTGGGTCTCAAAATGAACATGGACAAGACGAAAGTCATGTCTAATGTCCATGTCATTTCAGCACCGGTCCTAGTCGGGAGTGCGCTTCTCGAAGTTGTCGACCATTATGTCTACCTGGGACAAACAGTCCAGTTAGGTAGGCACAACTTCGAGAAAGAGGTCAATCGACGAATCCAACTCGGCTGGGCAGCGTTCGGGAAGCTAAGGAAGATCTTCTCGTCCAATATTCCGCAGTGTCTGAAAACGAAGGTCTACGACCAGTGTGTGTTACCAGTGATGACATACGGAACAGAGACGTGGTCTCTGAATGTTGGCCTCATATCAAGGCTCAAAGTCGCTCAGCGGGCCATGGAGCGGGCTATGCTTGGTATTTCCCTACGTGATCGAATCCGTAATACGGAGATCCGTAGGAGAACGAGAGTGACCGACATAGCCCGCCGGGTTGCCATGCTGAAGTGGCAATGGGCAGGCCACATCGCTCGACGAACCGATAACCGTTGGGGACGAAAGGTTCTCGAGTGGCGACCACGTATCGGACGGCGCAGCGTAGGACGGCCCCCCACCAGATGGACCGATGATCTGGTCAAAGCTGCGGGGAGCCGTTGGATGCGGTCGGCACAGGACCGCTCGTTGTGGCGTTCTCTTGGGGAGGCCTATGTCCAGCAGTGGACGTTAAAAGGCTGATGGATGGATGGATGGATGGATGGACGCTTATATAGTCTATTACAGTCATTTTTTCTAAAATATTTTAAATGTACAGACACAGCTATGTTACAGCTTTATAATAGTATAGAAAATATATTAAAATAGGTATGCTTACTTTAATTTAGATTTTGTAAATGCTACAATAATAAATTTATGCTACTTATACTACTGATCAAGGCAAAGTCAAATTAATAAACCATCAGAAAATTTATTATAATAAAAAAAATATCCCCGTGTGGGGCCGGCACCAAGAATAGCTCCACGCCGTCTCTTCCTATGGGAGTCGTAAAAGCCGACTAAAGGATTACCGGGGGACCGGGCAGCAGCGTTCCCCTGTGTACTAAAAACATCCACTGCGATCGCCAACCCGCCTGCCAAGCGTGGCGATTATGGCAATACCCCCCCATATGAGTGCACACACACACACACATCGGCCCCCAGTCACGGCAGCTCCGCTATTCCGTGGCCTAACGGTAGCGGGCCCGGTAACGGCGGAGCAGGGGGTGCTAAGAATCTCCGGTCGCGATCCGGCTACCAGAAACGACTTCTGGCCCTGGTAACACACAACGTCAGGACACTGAGGACTGACGAGAGGATCACCGCGCTGGAAGAGGAGCTGAGCAAGATCCGATGGGACGTTGTAGGATTATCAGAAGTGCGAAGACAGGGTGAGGGCACGATAATCCTCCAGTCGGGTAACTTGCTTTTCCACCGGGAGGGCGACCAACAGTCCCAGGGTGGTGTCGGGTTTATCGTTCGCAAGTCTCTCATAGGTAACGTGGAGAAGATTGAGAGTGTGTCGAGTAGGGTAGCGTACCTTATACTCAGAATAACCAAAAGGTATTCGCTGAAGGTCATACAGGTTTACGCACCGACCTCGACACATTCCGACGACGAAGTGGAGGCCCTTTACGAGGACATCTCGAAAGCCATTCACGCGTCTAAAAGTCACTTCACGGTGGTTATGGGAGATTTCAACGCAAAACTAGGCATAAGGAGAGACGATGAGCTGAAGGTGGGGCAATATGGATTTGGGCAGAGGAACCACAGGGGCCAGATGCTGTCTGATTTTCTGGAGAAGGAAGGCCTCTTTATGATGAATTCCTTCTTCAGGAAACAGCCCCAGCGAAAATGGACCTGGATTAGCCCTGATGGTTCAGTGAAAAATGAGATCGACTTCATCTTAACGGACAAACGACAGATATTCAATGATGTCTCAGTGATCAGCAGGATTAAAACTGGGAGTGATCACCGCTTAGTTAGAGGCATATTGAATCTAAATATGAAAGTCGAGAGGTCTCGCTTGATGAGGTCTACGCTCCGACCAACACGTGCTCAATACCAGAACCCCGAAAACTTTCAGCTCGAACTACAAAATCGCTTTCAATGCCTAGACGAGTGCGATTCAGTGAACGATATGAACAACAGGTTCGTGGAAACTGTCCAAGCGGTCGGGTCGACCCTTTTTAAGACCAGTCGCGTCAATAGGACTCAAAAGCTTTCGGACCAAACTCTTAAGCTCATAGCGACACGGACAGAAATGACGGTGCAGTCTTCGGCTGATTGGTCCAATCAGAGGCGACTAAACAGACAGATCTCCAAGTCTATGCGACGAGACATTCGCCGATTTAATACCTTGCGTATTAAAGAGGTGATAGAGCGGAATCTGTCTGTTGGGAAAAGCCAGTTGACCAAGCTGAAGACCAATGATGGTATTGTTGTTTCTTCCAAAGATGAGTTATTAAGAGAGGTCCACGAGTTCTATGGACAGTTATACAGATCCCAGAACCCTGTTGTCAGCTTGGTCCATGAGCCCAGATCCAAGCTAACTCGGCACTATACCGAAGATTCAATTCCGTCGTTCTCGGGGGCGACGTTCCAGAATCGTGGACCAGGAGCTTGGTGGTGCTGTTCTTCAAGAAAGGTGACAGAACCCTCTTGAAGAATTACAGACCCATCTCGCTCTTGAGCCATGTCTATAAGTTGTTCTCGAGGGTCATTACAAATCGACTCACGCGCAGGCTTGACGACTTCCAGCCTCCCGAACAAGCCGGTTTCCGAAAAGGCTATAGTACCGTAGACCACATACATACGCTGCGCCAGATTATACAGAAGACCGAGGAGTATAATCGGCCTCTGTGTCTAGCGTTTGTGGACTACGAGAAAGCCTTCGATTCGATCGAAACTTGGGCGGTGCTGCAATCCCTTCAGCGGTGCCAAATTGACTATCGATACATCGAAGTGTTGAAGTGTTTGTATAGAAACGTCACTATGTCTGTCCGAGTTCAGGACAAGAGCACGAAACCGATCCAACTGCAGAAAGGTGTTAGACAGGGAGACGTCATGTCCCCGAAACTCTTCACCACTGCATTGGAAGATGTTTTCAAGCTCTTGGACTGGACCGGATTAGGCATCAACATAAATGGCGAATACATCACTCACCTTCGATTTGCAGATGATATCGTGGTCATGGCAGAATCGCTGGAGGACCTTGGTACCATGCTCAACGACCTCAGCCGTGTCTCCCGACTAGTGGGTCTAAAAATGAACATGGACAAGACGAAAGTCATGTCTAATATCCATGTCATTTCAGCACCGGTTCTGGTCGGGAGCTCGCTTCTCGAAGTTGTCGACCACTATGTATACCTGGGACAAACTGTCCAGTTAGGTAGGCACAACTTCGAGAAAGAGGTCGATCGACGAATCCAGCTCGGCTGGGCAGCGTTCGGGAAGCTGAGGGAGATCTTCTTGTCCAATATTCCACAGTGTCTGAAGACGAAGGTCTACGACCAGTGTGTGTTACCAGTGATGACTTACGGCACAGAGGCGTGGTCTCTGAATGTTGGCCTTATGTCAAGACTTAAAGTCGCTCAGCGTGCTATGGAGCGGGCTATGCTTGGGATCTCTCTACGTGATAAGATCCGTAATACGGAAATCCGTAGGAGAACGGGAGTGACCGACATAGCCCGCCGGGTCAGCATGCTGAAGTGGCAATGGGCAGGCCACATCGCTCGACGAACCGACAACCGTTGGGGAAGAAAGGTTCTCGAGTGGCGACCGCGTAACGGACGGCGCAGTGTAGGACGGCCTCCCACCAGGTGGACCGATGACCTGGTCAAAGTCGCAGGCAGCCGTTGGATGCAGGCGGCACAGGACCGTTCACTATGGCGTTCTCTTGGGGAGGCCTATGTCCAGCAGTGGACGATAAAAGGCTGATGGATGGATGGATGGAAAAAAAAATATATTAATTATATGTTTTCGATATACTCAGGCTACAACAACACTATTAATGATACGTGGCAATCAAATATAATTTTAGTCTACAAAATAAAAAATCAAAGTATATTAATTTAACCTAGACAAATAGTACCTCATAAATATAAACTATAAAATTCCCATATTTCGGGTAATTTCCACTAGCGAATATGAGCAATACTAGCATTGTGATGAATTATTTTGTTCTGGTGAATTAATATAAATTTTAATGTATAAAATCGGGAACTTAGTGATTAAATTATTCATTTACCTACGAAACGTGACTCCTGGATTTTTTTCTTTCTTTCACTACGGTTTTTCACCATTTTACTACACGAGATATGCTGTATTTTGATATTTTTTTGCAGCGTAGACGTACTGACTGTGATAACGTTTACTCGCGCAATGGCCGACTAAGGTGTGAATGTGTGCGTGTTGGCATGTACGTACAGCGAACTGGCTGACTCTGAGTGACACAATCTTTTGTTAGCAAGGCTCAGTCCGTTCTTTTTGTATACGTCCATGATTAGGACATAGTCTCGCTAACACAACTTTGTGTCGCTCAGAGTCGGCCAGTTCGCCGTACGTACATGCCTACACGCACACATTCACACGTTAGTCAGCCATTGCCCGAGTAAACGTTATCACTGTCGGTACGTCTACGCTGCAAAAAAATATTAAAATATAGCATGTCTTGTATGGTGAAATGGTGTACAAACCGTAGTGACCGCAAGAAAAAAAATCTAGGAGTCACATTTCATAGGTAAACGAATAATTTAATCACTTAGTTCCCTATTTTATACATTAATATTAATTCACTAGAACAAAATAATTCAGTATTTCTAATATTCACTAGTGAAAAATTACCCGAACTATGGGAGTTTTATAGTTCTATATTTATTACTTTTTATACTCTGATTTTTTATTTTGTAGAGTAAAATGATATTTGATTGCCACGTATCGTTAATAGTGTTGACTGCGTTATCGAAAACATTATTCATATTTTTTTTATTATAATAAATTTTCTGATGGTTTATTAATTTGAATTTGCGTTGGTCAGTAGTATAAGTAGCATGAATTTATTATTGTAGTGGCATTTACAAAATCTAAATATTGTAATATGTTTTAACGTAATAAAATTGCATTTGCGAGTGTTATTTATGTTCATAAGAAAATCACATTTAACGAAAGTGACATAAAATAAGGTGGTAGATGCCCACCATATATGTCTGCTTATTAACATTTTAGTCAAAATGGAAAAAAATAAAAGAGAACTTTCTTAATCACTATTTATTTCTGAATTGTTATTTGAGAATCTGAGTCTGTTACATTTACTAAGAATCTTTTTGTTACAATCAATAAGGTGAACCAGTAGCATCATTTTATTTCGTTAGTTTATAACATACTCGATATATCTCAACTACCATTGCAGTGTCAACAACTTTAGCCCGTCAGTAAATAATTATTTAATTTCGGCCGTTTCAAAACTTTTTTCCATTACCTGTGTCCATACACATTCGCCGGAACAGAACATAAAATAAGCCTAATTAAAAATATAGTGGGAAAATATTTAACAATTCGATTTCACCACATTTTTAAAATTAGAGGGAATTACAAGAACCTCTCAAAGTAAAAGACAACATTATAAAAAAACTACTCAGCTTATGGGATGTTATACATTAGGTACTTATAATAAAAAAGTAAACAAACATCATTTTCTTTTAGCATATACCTACAGTAGTCATAACGGATCTTTGTGTCTCTGAAGTTGGCTGCAAGACGCTGCGTAGTAGCCATTTTTGTGTCGCAAGGCATGTGCGTCTTCTACAGTTTGCATTAATCGAAAAATGTCAATTGTAATCGATAATTATATAATTCATCGATCGTAAGATGTGGTCTTCTAAATCTAGATCGCTCGTATACCTACTTTTTATTGAATATTAAAAAAAATAGTGCCTAAATACTTAGATATGAAAACATTATGATCTCATTCGATTGTTTTGTTAATCAAGTAATAACATTTGAATTGGTCAGCACTTATCGTATGATTCTGTCAAAATTCCCACTTCGCGCTCTGTGCCTAACTTCAGAGACGCAAAGATTTGTTGTGACTACTTGTGACTACTATACTCTTTTTTCATACAGATTTGTGCAGTAAGTTTTAAATAAATAAATACAGTAAAACAGTGTTTTTTTTGGCTACTATTAACCTTTTCAAATAGTACGGTATATTTTATATACATTTCCAATAAATTTGTCTGCCAACTTGTATTTGTTAAAGGGTAAATTTGGCTAACATGGTATCCCTAAATTCACTCACTCATAGATAGCCACCGCCATTACCTTGCTTCAATTCGGTCTTAGCGAGACGCTGTCCGTTTCTTATACGTCCATGGTTTACCATTGATCTATAAAAAATCCTTTTTTAGGTTTTCTTACCGTAGGTATTGCATACTCTTTGGGTTTTCTAATAGGCAATGTAATTTACCTTTTGTTTTTGTACCACGGAAACGAACCCAAACAACCTGTCTCTACTCTCTACGCCTATGTCGCTCATATGTGTGTTGCGAAGAGTAAAGTAATACTACGTGTGTTGCCTATGCCGTGTAATGGTACCTAAGTAGTGTAATAATGGTAAGTAGGTAAGTATAGCCCGGTATAGGTACCTAATACGTTTTACGAATTTTACAATACATACTAATACCTACCTACCTTTTGAATGGAAAAAAACATTACATCTCAATCTAATAGGTACTTATTATTATGTCATTTTGTTAACCAATATCTAATTGGTTACCATCATATTATGATATAGGTACCTACTTATTCTATTTTATTGAATGTGTTTAGTTGGAGCTTAATAACAAGTACAGTCGTATAAAAATAGGTACCTAGTACCTACCTACCCAAGACAAGTATTCTCGTACGGTATTAGCGTATAGCTATAGTACATTATACTTAGATATTGTATAAAACACCTATAAACACTTAACGTTATAGTTACGTATGTATAGTAAATTATTATTAACCAGTGAAGTTAAAAATACGTGAAGTCAGAATATTCTTATAACTTTCTTGTTCATTTTGCATTGGCAGTGTTTCGCTGGTCTCCGTGCGAATGCGAACCCCGACGACGAAATCATTCCATCCAGCCGTCGAAGCCGTGTTCTCGGGGGCTTGGTATTGTGGTTTTATTAAAATCTCCCAAGTTCTATGTGCCAACAACATTATAAAACGGAGGTAAGGTCTAAAATATGTTAGTATTTAGGAATAATTCAATATGTCGTCGTTTAATCGCTTTGAGCATGTATGGCATCGCTTTCTCAGGCGATGTTTGTTCTCGCTCTAACAAGCAGGATGTCAGTGGCATATTTAATTTTCTGTCTCATTCCTCCTAGTAATATAACACCGTTGTGCTCGGTCGTGTCACGTAAGATTTTTTGTATTTTTGCTTGATTAAAATGTGATTTTTGAGGAGGTTTTGAAATCTTTATACCATTCAAGTGTTTTTATAAGTGTAGCGCTAATAGATTTCAAAAAAATTTGCTTGTTTTGTATTAAATGGGTCGTGCTAACTTTCACTCTAGATATAGATAGGTACCGTGGATGATATAGCATAGATAGATATATGTATACGACTGTAGATATTCAACATCGAGTCGTCGAGTCTCAAGGCCGAAATATACAAATAAGTACCAAGTGCCTATAGATGTAAAGAAATAAGAATATTGGTTTTATAGGAATATGAAAATTGAAATGGGATGGGAATTGCGATACTTTACTACCTATATCGTAACATTTTAACAATCATGGTGTAGTTGGTAGGTAAGTACTTGTTTTGTACATAAACTATAAATTTCGGAATGGCGTAGGTACCTACTTATTGTGAAAGACCCATGATTTGTGATGTACCTACGTAGATGGATTAAGATTCGTCTTTATCGTGTTACTATGACGTAGCTTTAAAAACTGATATTTCTAATGTTGTTTGTATTATTTATTACTGATATTAAATAGGTACTGATCCAATTGACCTATCTATTTTCTAGTAGTACTAGTTACTTAATATAACCTCAAAAATCCAGATTAAAGTTATGCGGTTGATGTGATCTAACAAAATATTGCCTATTGTCACGAATGTTGACTATAAAAGTGTAATATCTACTTTTTTCTGTAGATAATCTAAAACGATTCGAGCTGACTGCAAAGCTGCTCAAAGGATCTGCCGAGCCCGCATTATCTGTGATATACAGCTCAGCCTGTCGTCCGTCCTATAAGGTAATTTATGGTATTGAGTTAATTCTATAAAAAAAATATAAGTAAATACTTACTTCTTTTAGCAAAAATTGTCTTAAATTTCTTATAGCTGAAATTGTTTAAAATCTGGTCCTTATTTTTTAAGGCTCCTAAACTAACATATGTTCTGGTACTACATTAAAATATAACAATGTACCTATTAGTATAGTCTACAATAAATACATATTTTGTTTTTGTGTTTTGTGTGATAGGAAAACCTTGACAGCCAAACATTATCAATACCTACTGCATATAATTTTGATTGACTTATTTCATCAGATAAATAAACTTGCTTAATTTTTGATTACTTAGTAACAAAAGAAAGAGAAAAAAATTAAAATTTATAATAAAGAAAGAAAAAAATTAAATAATTTGCCAGTTGATTAAACTAAGAACAGATTATAAAAAATATTGTTTTATAGTACTTAATATATAAAATACAAGTAGTATTTTGAAAAAATATTTTTAATTATAAAAGCTGTATGGTCGGGAGTTAGCAATTAAGCTTATTTAGCAGAGGATTTGTTTCTTATAAGATAATTAACATTAAATTAATTATGATACTAAAATGCAATATTAGATGCAAATTACTTATAGTCATAGAACTTATTTAGGTAGAAAGTTGTAATGAATAATGCATGTTCACTAGTGTACTTTTAACACTGGTTGGATAGTACTATGTGAATCTTGTTGGTCTAGTGACAAGGTTGTAAATAGTAAACGAGACCATGCACACCAGTTCTTAAAAAAGTAGTTAGTATTCTGCCATAGTTCATCCGATATTAGATTGATAAATCATCGAGAATAATGGTGTTTTACTACCTATTCATGAATATTGTGCACTTTTTTTATAGGGCTGGGCCATTTTGGGGCTAAGAGGCGAGTCCGCAGCAGCTGAGTTCCAGCGGTGATCTCACCTTGTCCTCTGCCATAGAGGCAATAAACATTGCTACCTGCTTAATTGACTGCATCACTACGAACCATTGTTACTTAGTCTATAATTGAAACAATATGCTATCTGTGAAAATACGTATAATGTTAGGTGAAATCTGTAGAAAATTATTCTATTTATAATAATTGTCTGATGTTTCTGTAATATTATGTGTTCGACTAATTAAGGATAATTGTTACTCCAATATTAATACTGTTACCGAACTAATGCAATGTAATTACTCCACCTCGATGTTGGTGGTGAACACAAATAATTTTGGTGCTTTTGAGCGAGTCGAGAAGAAGAATGAAAGTCATGAAGCTAGTGTAAAGATGGTAGATTTAAATATTTATAATGTAGAATTTGTTGTTAGTGTCCAACAAAACCAAATGATTGGCGATACGCCTAATTACTGCATTCCTTTAACGATTAACGCCATAACAGTCCAGGGTATCTCATACAGTGACCCATATTTCAGTAGCTTTAACTTAAAGTATAAGATGGCGTTGGGAGCGCCGGCGCATATGAAGAAGTCTGATTACGCTTTTAAATCCTCAGTTTGTATTGTACAAAATGAGCCTAGCGATACGCAACTACTAAACGACAATTGTGCTCATAATATGATATCCAAAACGAAAACTCGAATCACTAAAGACATGTCTGCGAGGACATACCATGACAATAATGAATCGGAAGTTAAAACCAGTAAGGGTTTGCGAACATTCGCGAATGGGGATCTCACGTTCGATGCTATGATGGAACTCACGAAAAATGAGGATCTAATAACCAAGGTTATATCGAAATGCCACAAGGACAGCTGGGGCGTGCCACGTCTATTGAGACTGTGCGGAGGCGGCGAGAGCTCCCTGAATGCTGCCACTGGCTGGGGTAGCCCACCTGCTTCTAACAACGGTAAGTATTTAAACAAAATGATAGGAGACCCTTCCTATCATTTTAATTTGGATTCCTATCTTGTTGTTTTCGATTTGGCTTGTTTGAGTAACCAAATCCAAAATGGCGAAACATATTTTGATGGTTTGCAAGAGGAAATTCCAACATGTTTTTAGAATTTTAATCCATATTGTAGGTTAACTATTATGCTCTGTATCTCTTGTATGCTTTGCTTTAATGGTCAGTATAAAATGAAACCGAAATTTACGCTAGTCTTGATGCTTCATAATCATGATGAGGTAAGACATCTTACTTTCGCATAAAATGTACGTGTGCATAATTTTCATAACGAACATACACAATAGATAAAATTTAGGCTACACATGTTAGGCGAATAACGTGCGGTTATTAGTACGGTATTTTAAGAGAAATTCCAGATAATTTTACTAGGAAACATTTTGATAAAATTAATATAATACAGTGTAATTCGTCTGAATCACATACACTATATATAGTAGTATTTTTAATAATAATAAACATGAATAATTTCCATTCATTGCATTATAATAAGAAATTTTGCATCCAATGTTTTATACATTCATCACTAAGATGTATTTATAATTGGCACGAATGCGTGCGGCCAATAAAAGTTATTGTCGTTCACACGTGCCCGATAAGATGATATAAAATATTTTCTTTTGGCAGCTGGAAATTGGGGTGGTAACTCTAGTGGCCAAGCCAATAATGGTACAAACAATACTCAACAATGGAATAATACCGCTCAGCGGCCGCCTACTTCTCAAGCGGACAGTAAGTTGTTTTAGTTTCGTCATGCTAATAACAATGAAGTCATCAAAATAAAATTCGCTTTTATTGTTGACCAGAGATATTAGAGGTTGATTACAATTATCACTGACATAATGCTTATGATTAATATCAGTACTTTAAAATGTTGGGATTATCTCTTGCAGTGAATAGCAACAAGGGGAATGGTAATCAAATAACTCCAACGAGTGCCGCGTCTGCAAATTGGCAAAGTTCCCCGTCAAACATGCCAAATTCACAGCCTAACAATAATGGTTCACCTACTAGCAATGGTTAGTTGAGAATAAATGCAATGTTGATGTAAATATAATACATAGATGGCGTATTCCAAATTGGTTTTGTTTTTTCTTATGGCCTCGTATTCTATTTAGGTACAAACAATGCCGCCAATGGGAACAATGGCAGTACTAATCCACCCAATTCAACTGCAAATTCGAATGGACCCTCCATCGGCAACGGAAACAATGGCAACAGCGCCAACAGCACTTCCTCAGCTAAGATTGAGCAACTCAATTCTATGAGAGAGGCTTTGTTTAGCCAGGATGGTTGGGGCGGTGTAAGTATAAAACAGGAAATTTATTTAAAAAAATATCTTCTTTTTCAAATTCTTATGGTTGCTTGTAAACCTTTTAGCAACACGTCAATCAAGATACCAACTGGGATGTGCCAGGGTCACCTGAGCCAGGTTCTAAGGCAGAGACGACAGCCGGGGGGCCGCCACCTTGGAAACCAAATGTCAATAATGGTGCATTCCTCGGGACTGATTTATGGGAGGCTAATTTGAGGAATGGCGGTCAACCGCCACCACAGCCTGCAGCTAAAACCCCCTGGGGTCACACTCCAACGACAAATATTGGCGGCACATGGGGCGAAGATGACGATGTGGCTGACTCTGCTAATGTCTGGACCGGCCCACCTCCGCCACAACAATGGCCAGCTGGGCCACCGCAACACGCGCAACAGTGGGGCGTGCCTAAAAAAGATGATTGGAATGCCTGGGGAGAACCGCATCGACCTGTCGATCCAAGACTTGACCCGCATCGTACACCTGATCCCCGCTCACAGCAACAAGACCCTCGTCACGATTTACGCGGTGGGATTTCTGGACGTCTCAATGGTGACATGTGGAGCCAACATCATCAACACGGAGGTGGTCCGAATAAGATGATTCCTAGTGGAGTCAACCAATGGGGCTCTCAGGGGCCGAAAGATCCGATAAAGGGAACTGGATGGGAAGAACCATCCCCACCAGCAGCAAGGCGCGCGCCCGGTGGTTTTGATGATGGCACGTCACTGTGGGCACAACGCGGTGGCATGGGCGGTATGGGAGGACGCGGTCCGCAAGGCCCGCCAGGCCCCCAGCGTATGCCTCCCACTCCTACCAAACCCGACGCTGTTTGGGGAGCTCATGGTCAACGCAATGGCTCATGGGAGGAACCTCACGCTCCAGCTTGGCCTGAACGCGATGCACCTACTTGGCCTGATGCCTCAGGTCCTGCGTTATGGGCTGTGCCTAAGCAAAAGCCGTCAGGTCCAAGTGGTGCTTGGCCAGATGATATTGGTGAATGGGGAGGACCGAAGCCACCGCAAGGCCCTCTTGGAAAACAGCTGCCCAAGGAGATGGTGTGGAATAGCAAGCAATTCAGGTAAGTTTAATACAAATTGCATGCGACCCTTGTAAAATTGATAGTTTGCCTGGATTTGATGTAATGTGTTATTGTTATGTAGGTTCTTGGCTGAGATGGGCTTCAAGAAAGAAGAGGTGGAGGCTGCTCTACGTAGTCGAGATATGAATGCTGATGAAGCGTTGGAGTTGTTAGCGGGTGCTCGAGGCGATGGTTGGCGTCGGGAAGAACATTTCGGCGGTCATCACGGCGGTCCGTTCCAGCCGCCACCGTCTGTGCCCGCGGTCTCACCAGCTGTGGTGCAGAAGCTACTTAACCAGCCGCCGCCACAGACTGCCCAGCATCATCAATCATACAACCCCAATAGGTATATTTTTTGAAAAAATAATTTAGCTTTACCTCGTATTATAAATATTATTAACGTTGAAAATTAAATTAGGGTGTTTTGCATGCCCATGGATGGGCATTATTCCATCTCAAGTAGAAAATATGAAATGAGCCTAATACGAGATTTACGAATACATTTTAAGTTGTCAGCCTAAAGTAATCAAAGCTATATTTTCAATAGTTTTCTGTGGTTCAAATATATTTGGCAACAAATTATGTGAGACTTGGCATATGTCAATTCTCAATTGTGCTCTCTATGTAAAGTAAGAAACAGCACACAATATTTTGACACGTTATTACTACGAAAAGCTTATGGGTTACACCAGTATCGCGAGAAATGAGGCGTTCATTTTAAAAAAAATATCTGTCATTTTGGAAGCAAGCATGTTGCTATGGCTTAGTTATTAATAGTATTGTAGTGATGAATTTTTAACTCTTATGTCGGTTTTGTCAGCAGTGGAAGCAGTGGACAACCAAGCGCTGCCCAACTACGTATGCTAGTTCAACAGATACAAATGGCGGTGTCCGCCGGCTACTTAAACCATCAGATATTGAACCAACCACTCGCACCGCAGACTCTCGTACATTTGAACCAGCTCCTGCAGCAGGTATTCAATAGCAACTAATTAGTGTTCGTCTTGTTTTTTTTTATACTACATGGGTGGCGAACAAGCTTAGGACCCACCTGATGGTAAGTGGTACCATAGCCTATACACGCTAGCAACACCAGAGGTAACACTCGCGTGTGCCAAGGAAAGTGATAGGAAGGATAATAAGGAGGGGATAGGAAGGATAATAAGGAGAGGATAGGGAGGGAGTTTGGCCCTCCGGCGCTCTCACTCACCATACGAAACAACGGTAGGTGTAACTACCTTTTGTACGTGCTGATCTTTTGTGAGAGGGTGTTACTTCCCCGATCGAGCCGGCCTATTCGTGCTGGGATAAGCAAGGCTAAACCACAGAGAGTAGTCTATGATTGTATTCTCATCCGGCTACTGTGGCTTTAGCTTCCTTATATTACACCTATCAATCCGCTCTGGGCCAGCATGGAGGCCAACATTCTAAATACTCTCACTCAGAGAAAAGAAAAACATCTTTTTATCATGACCATCCCAGTTCTGACTGTTTTGTGCAGTTTTTTATATCTTGTAGTTATATGTCAACTTAATTTTACTTCTTTAAGTAGCTCTTGAGTATTTATGTCTTATGAGCATAGATTTATGGGTGACATTGTTTATATTTTGCCACTCAATATATATAATTGTGTCATATTCTCTTTTATACATAGTATAGAGATGACATTGCTGACGATATTCATTCCTTTACTTTTTTTCCATATTCTTTGCCATTACCGTCATCTCATTTCATAGTTCAGAATTGCTCAATTCATTAACTCGGCGCTTCTATTAGCGTCAGGCAGAAAGAGATTGAGACTTGTTTGTTAACGCGGGAAAAAATGTTCCACTCCGTCATTCGGGGCAACGAACAGAGTAGTGTAGGGCCCTCACCCACTAAAGAAATCAGCCGTGTGCCGTCTATCCGCCTGTATTGGCTCCTCCTGCATTGGGATGTTTGATTAGAAAAACGGGGCCACCCCTATTCTTTTAAACTTATACCAACAAAAATATTATCTTGGAATAATATTGACGAGTTTTAGGATTCTACCTACATCCGTACCGTATCTAATAAGTTTGCACAACATTCTTATTCAAATTATCATAATAAAATGAATATTTAAACAACATTTCCTGTTATTTTCTGGTCTGTCTCTAGCTAGGCTAACATAAATATATATTATATTGGAGCAAAATAGCTAAAATATGATAGCTTGTACACAACGTAATTTTTTAAAGATACATTATCAACTATTTTTACAGATCAAAGTACTCCAACAACTTCTGCAACAAAACTCACTCGCTATGACCAAGGGTCACTCTACTTTGGCGTTGCAGTACTCAGTACAAATATCTAAAGCCAAGCAGCAGATAACTGCTCTGCAAGTAAGTTGACTTTGATAAAATACAACAGTGAAATCCTTCACGAAATAAATGGCTGTTCTCTGAATTAGCATTTCGGAATAAATGTTAGAGAAATAAAGTTTTTTTTCAATTCAAATTTATTTATTACAACCGTAAATATGCACATATATGTATATAAAACTAACTTCAAACCACAACTTTGTTACCATGGACTTCAGAGTTATGTAAAGAATAATATAAAAACACATTTTGCTTGGATAAAAGGTAGCCTATGTCTCTCCTGTATAAAAAATTTTACATGATGGATCATCATGTAAAATTCTATCAAAAATGCATTAGATTTCGCGTCAACCCGAAAAAACGTCTCGGTAAAAGAGCGCACTTGAGAAGTGAGCTCCTATTTTGTTTAGTTCAAAAAGTACTTTTTTTTGTTGCTATTTAAGTTTCATTTCACAGTAAATGTTATTTGTCTTTTCACTTTTAAATGGCAATAATAAATTATTGCTTTGTTTTTTTTATGCAATTAGACATATGTAATGGAAGTAAGGGTTAAATCCGTCATGTCAATAAGTTTGTACAATTATTTGATATACTTTGTTATGTACAGAACCAGATTGCAACCCAACAAGCTTTGTACATGAAGCAGCAACAAGCTGGAAGCTCAGATTTGTTTAAGCAGGGCCATGACCCACTTGCACAGATGCAGAATAATTTCGGCGATATGAGCATCACTAAGGAAACCCAGGTATACATTTCAAATAATATTTATATTCTAAATTATTCAACCTTTTCATAAAATTTGCCTTGTATATAGGATTTTAATGGTATATCATTTATCTCATTGTTCCTATTCAGGCTTACGGTTCCAGCAGTAATCAACAACAATCCCGTCTGAACCAATGGAAGCTACCTTCACTGGACAAAGATAATGAGGGTCCGGACTTTAGCCGGGCGCCTGGAACTGCTAAGTCTGCTACAAGCCCTCTCAACCAACTTGGACTGCAGCCTGACTCGTAAGTTTACATTCCTCATATTATGTCTAAACATTTAAAAAAAAAATATTTTCAGAAAAAAAAATGTGGCCGTCCAAATACAGTTTTTACAATGTAATGTTTATCTAGCCATCTTACCGCCAGGAACTTTGAACCTATCATGCAAAGGTGGTCTATTTTCCACACTTTTCAATGCTTTCTTACCCGGTGAACTTTTGACAATTCTTGTGTATAATATTGTATACTTCTCTAGGACGCTAAAGCCAAAAACCAGAGAAGTCAAGTCAAGTGTACACTGACGCGAGACGGGCCCCGTGGCGTGGTCGGTAGTGTAACCGACTTCCGTGCACAAAGGTCGTGGGTTCGATAAATAAATAAATATTCACGGACATTTTTCACACGTCCTCTGCTCCCAAACTAAAATTTGGCTTAATGCGTGTGCTATGGGTACCAGATTACGGATATAATACATATACTACTTTTTTTTTGTAAATACTTACATATAATAGATAGAAAACACCCAGACGATTCCCACTCAGGACAATTATTTGTGTGATGAACACATATTTGTACTGCGTCTGGGTGTTTTCTATCTATTACAATTATGTATGTATTTACAAAAAAAATAGAATAATATACCTATGTATTATATCCGTAATCTGGTACCCACAGCACAAGCGTTAAGCTTAGTTTGGGACTAGAGGATGTTGTGTGAAAAATGTCCATGGATATTTATTTATTTATTACTGATATTGCTGATCATGAGGGATATGCAGAAGAATAAAACTTGCAGTAATAGAGACTTTAGGTCTTGGGATTTCTTCTTTATACCTTCTAAAAAGGAAAGGTGCAATATATGCCTTCGCTCGAGTCAACTACATGTCTATAAAATATAATGTGTTAATAATATAAATAGCGTGGAAGACACATTTAATATTCGGGATTTGGGATGATATACGGGACTTACGCCATGAATCTTTTCTTCTGATTGACTATAATATACTAGTACATTCCCCGCGGCTTCGCTC
Source organism: Leucoma salicis (assembly GCA_948253155.1). Classification (NCBI taxonomy): domain Eukaryota; kingdom Metazoa; phylum Arthropoda; class Insecta; order Lepidoptera; family Erebidae; genus Leucoma; species Leucoma salicis. The sequence goes on from OX411812.1 coordinate 7,079,713, forward strand.
TCGTCATATTATTGTCGATGAAAAATCTATTTCAGATAGGATTCCTGTTATTAGGCCACCACGCTAACAGCCTGTTTTATCCTCCCTCCGCGTAAGTTGTATCACATCAACAATATACGTTCCGGATAAGTAATCACCAACATAATTATCATACACTAAAACCTTTTTCGAAACACGCTGCATCTTATGGTATAAGTATTATTCCGATCGGTTCAGTAGTTTTCGCAGTATAACCGAAGAAATAAACCGACTGCATTTATTAGTATAGATTAAAAAAAACATACAGTCAAATTCAGGACCAGGTTCCACCTTTTGGAAATCGGTTGATTATACAATATTAAAGTGTATATAAGTGTGTTCCTAGACTTTCCTACTACGACTGACGCCTGTGTTGAGACAATTGCTGTTCTGAATAGTTAAATGTTTATTTACCATATGCATATTGAAATTGGAGTATAACAAAAAAAAAAAGATTATTTTTTTCCTTATTGTCGATTGATTTATCGCTACATGTGGCCTTACCCAGTGCAATTTCAACGTGCCAATCCTATGTTAGCCTCGTTCTCCTACGGATCTTCTTATTACGGATTCATCATGTAGACATATTCCGAGCATAGCTCCATGACGCGGTGCGCGATTTTGATCTTCATTATGACCAAAATTTAGGAACCACGTCTCTGGCATAATAAAGAGCATAATATGTTAATAAACACAACATTTTTTAATCCAATATTTATCATGTTGTATAGCCTAAAATTTAATTATATTTCGTTTGTGACAGTCCTTGGGGAGTTGGACGCGGTAATGAGGGCTGGGGTGATAGCGGCGCCGATGTGGCTGATGGCAAAGATGCTTGGCCCTCGCATCCGTCCCACCAACCAGCTTTTGATCTCGTGCCAGAGTTTGAACCTGGCAAGCCTTGGAAGGTGAGACTACCCAATACTTACTACTCAATATTTGCTTTATTTTTACTCTGTGGGTGTTTAACTATTATCTACGTTTACTTTCAATGACTTTTAAACGCTTAAAGCTTATATTTAAAGAATATTGTGAACAAAGGATTACATAAAATTTAGAAAAATCTACAATATGGTTGCAAAGTCATATTTTTCATTTTATGCCTTCCACCAAAACAACTTTCTTACATAGTATTTAAACACCTGCTTTGTTATGAATGCGATAGATATATTCACATCCCTATCATTTATAAAATTGTGCTATTTTGTATACAAGTCGGCTTATTTGAGCCGACGGTTCGTCATCCCAATTCACATTACTACGCTCACAGGGCAATCAGATGAAGACGGTTGAGGACGACCCGGCGATGACACCGGGCTCCGTGGTGCGGTCCCCACTTTCTCTGGCTGTTATAAAGGACAGTGACATGCTCGGTGGGAAGACATCACCTCCGGGAGGCGAGCGCTCTTTGTCTTCATCTACATGGAGCTATGCCCCGCCTGGTGGGGCCGTAGGCGCTGCCTCAGGTGAGCAGTATTTCAATTGACCAAAATGTGAACGGCTATGTGTAGTGTAGTTGAAGAGAAATTAAGTGATGCTTTGTTTATTTACTACTATTACTCTTCTGAGCTAGCAATAATTTAATTCACCCCCTTAATACAAATTAAATGTATAAGTAAACTGTAAAGAGTTAAAATTATTAATTGTGATAACTGAAGACAACTATATTAAATATTAATTGATAATTAGACGTCATTTGTTAGCTGTTAATTGTTTCTACAACAATAACTTTTCTAACTCTGCAGGTGGGGCAACTCCAGGCTCTCTGAAAGGTGATGCGTGGGGCAGCAAGCCGCGTCCCACCCCGCCCGGCCTCAACAAGGCCTGGCCCCAGCACCACGGCAACTCACAGCAGCGCGCCGTGCCCACCTGGCAGACATCCACCTGGTTACTACTCAAAAACCTCACAGCTCAGGTTGAGTATTAATATATTCATAAGAAAGAAAGAGAGAAAATATTTATTTTAAGGAATAAGAAAAAAAATATAGGTACATATAAATAAAACTTAGAAAAAAAAAAACAAAAATAGGGACATTTGTTACAAAACGGCCCCAATTCAGCATATTTATAATAAAACAGGTCAGAAGACCTGCGCTGGTCTTCAATTGGGGCGCCTTAGTGATGGCACGGACGTCGATGCCATCGATCACAAAGAAAACTATAAAACAATAAGATATTTAGATATGCAAAACAAAAAAATAAAACAAGATAATATTTTTTTTTTCTAAAAATAATAATTACAAACAAAACCAAATAACAAAAAAATTTAATATACTTTTTTGCGCTACTAGAGAAAAAAAAAATCAACTAAATTTCATAAGTGACGCACATATTCACAAATGTTATTCTGGATAATATTGACTTGACTGAGGTCATACATTTTTATATTGTTTGTTTGACTTATGTATGTGATAACAGGGATTTATTTTCTATACAATGCTATACTTAACATAGTTATGTAAGTATATCTATGTATCTTGTATTGATAGATTGACGGGTCTACTCTGAAGACACTTTGCGTCCAGCACGGCCCTCTACAAAACTTCCACTTATACTTGAACCAGGGATTCGCCCTTGCTCGCTACTCGACGCGAGAGGAAGCCGCTAAGGTAAGCCTTCTGATATGTAGTGATATTTCTAGTACAATAGGTGTGATAAGTCATAATCCTAGTGTGGAGACTTAAAGATGAGAGAGAAATGGCGTATTGTATTCAGATTTTTTTTTAAAGCAATGTTTGGACGTAATAAGAGAATAGAGAGATTTTAGTTAAGAATTATTAGGAAAAAGCTTTTTTTTTGTGTATGAAACATCCTTTTGCACAGAAATCCCCCACTAAATATATTATTTGGGATCTAAGATCACTTATTTGGAGCATAGAAATTGGTCTAACGAGAAGCAGCCTTTTAACGTCCACTGCTGGACATAGGCCTCCCCAAGAATGGGGGATAGTGCCGTAATCGCCACGCTTGGCAGGCGCGGGTTGGTGATCACAGTGGATGTTGTTAATACTCGAAGGAGTGCTGCCGCCCACTCCCCCGGTATTCCCTCAGTCGGCTCTTACGACTCCCATGGCTGGAGAGGGCTGAGACAATTCTAAAGCTGGCCCCACACGGCAAACGAGACTGTAATATTACTTTTTTTTGTAAGATGGGTTTTTGAGATAATTATATAATACTATTCTAGAGTATGTTTTCTAAAGGTAGAGGCTTGCTTAACCCAACATGAAAGGGCCCGCTTGATCGGGGAAGTATCACCCTCTTTTTACTGCAACCAGCCCTACCACCAGTTTATGGTAATACTAATTATAGGATTGTTTGTTTCGTTCATAAAACGATAGTTCATTCAATAAATTCAGCTTTCCACTAATTATTCGAAAGTTTAAGGTCTTACTTTTGCCTTTACTCCGTGAATAGGCTCAAATGGCGCTGAACAATTGCGTGCTGAGCAACACGACGATCTTCGCCGAATCTCCAGCCGAATCGGAGGTGCAGATGATCCTGCAGCACTTGGGGTCAGGCGGCGGCGGCGCGTGGCGCGGCGGCGGAGGCTCGAAGGACGGCTGGGGCGGGGGGTTCCCGGGGCTGTGGCCCGATTCTCACGACCAGAGAGCCACACCTTCGTCTCTCAACTCCTTCTTACCGCCTGACTTGCTCGGCGGAGAGTCCATTTAAGCGCCGAGCGGACGATACTCGGCCTTCCATCTGTTCCGGCTCTGAGCGATATCACATCACTAGCGACAGCTGTGTCACGTCCGACTTGGGTGCGTAATTTTGTATGATTGAATTCCATGTATAAAAAAAGCGGTCGTATGACACCGCTCGCCTGCGATGTGAAATCTTTCGGTTGTCTAGTTGTAATTACGCTTTACCCGTCCCCCGTCGGGGATCGACTAATTTTATTCGCCTAGTCAGATCGTGTCGAACGCGTCGCGTCGTGTTGCGATGCGATGCGACGCGGTCGCGGTAGCCAACTGTCCACAATACTATAAATTATCTTACTGTGTTTTAAGTGTTCATCTAGACTATTTAGTGTATATAAGAATTATACATATACAATGGCAAAGAGAATGTATCGAGGTTTAAGGTTAGATTGGGTCTAAACGGACGCGGCCCACACGCGGTGAGACCGCTTGCGGACCGCGTCTGTGCTCTACCAAATATCTCGTAGCGTCAGGTGTCGTAGAGTAGTTGCCTCGCGGGCTACCTCAGTCACTCGTCCCGTGGCCTTATTTTATAGCGTATATTTATTTTGTTGTTCTCGAGGGCTGTTGCTGTTTCGCCCGACGAGATGTTGCGTTCCGAGTTTTCTTTCGTGTTCGTTTTTATTTTCTCGTTTTATTATCTGTACTTGGTATTTTAATTATTTATTTCTGTTTTGAATTCTCACTCGCATCGAGCCCTCGTTTTCCACTAGTGATATTTTTATTCAGCAATAAACGTGTAAGTGCATTTCGCCGAGTAACAAACTTGTACGATTAGTTGTAATTTTTATAAAGGTAACAAAATTGTAATAATGAGATTTGAAGTGCATTCTCGTAGCGGTAAATTCCTTTAAGCCGTGTATAGTCTGATGCAAGCGAGTATATAGTTATATGCGTACGGAGCGCCCTGCTAAGGCCGCGGCCCCAGTACAAAGCTGGGTGCTCCCTTGCAATCCAGTATTCCTGTGATGTAAAAGTATCTTGCCTAATGTAAGGATAATCTATTTTGTTGAGAGTATCATAGTAGCGGTCGGCCTCGGCCGGAGCTGACGTTTCCCCAAATTATTTCCAGTATTTGTGATTGAAGTGCCACTTTATGTTTAATATAATGAAAGGATTATCTAGATTATACGATTAACATAAGGGTAACCTAATATAATAAATTGAAAATTGTTTTATCATTTTATATTACACATACATTTGTGAGAAGTGTTATTAAAGTACTATAATTGACAGTAATAAAATAAAATATTACACTTTTGTGTATAGGTAAGAATAAAGTTCTAACTTAAATTTAGCCATATCAATATCTATTTAAATAAAAGATTTGTGGTATTTTCTATAGGCTCAATTTGATCGTTATTCAAAGTGACATATGCTTTAGATATTCTGTTAATAATATACTTATAGGGGTAGGTTCGTCGGTATTATATAGTTGTAGGTGTAAGTTTATATTTTAAGTCCTATCGTATAATTCAATAAGCATACTACTGATATTTAACGGCAACGATTGCACGTGTAAGCTAAAGTTCGTTATCATAAAGTTTATTTACACTTTTATTTACTTTTAATTTATTGATGGTGTGCCACAGAGATACTCTGCCAAAATATAAAATTACCAATAATTACGGGATAAGAATAGAGCAGCGGTGAGCCGATGTCGAAAACGCTTGCTCTCATGGTGAGGGCGGAATACATCCGCTCCGCTTCTCGCTAGTCTCCCCGCTCGCCGCTCCGCCCCTGACGAGAGACCCGTCGCTGACGGACCCACCACGTATTAAGAACCGCCCTGTCGATTGTCTCGGCGTCGACCGATTTATAGTAATGTAAATTGTACTATTTCGAACATCTTCCAGTGTTTTTATGATATAGCGATTATAGTATTAAGTTAGTTGTAAGCGATTCGCAGTACCTTTTCGAGCTTCGACTCGAGTACTCTTCACAAATTAATTAAGTTACGTTACGCGATGTTGGACGCGTATATGCGTTTGCTCTGATCGCTTCGGACCTGTAGTTAGTGTTCAATGTTTCGATGTATCATGTGTTCATTTAGAAACAATTAGCATTTGTCATTACAATCTTGTTATCTTACTATAGGGACCGACGACAGTGTTGTGCTTTCATCAATGCATATACTTCGTTGCCTAGATTTGTATCGAATAGCAACGAGATATAGACACCATGTCTCGATTTGAAGAAGGCACATAATGCAATCGAACCGTACGTGTCGCGTAAAGGCCGTTATAGAGATTGTCACGACTCATGTTAGGTGCCAAAGAGTGATTATCAAAGATATCTGGAACAATTGATTGCATTTCATTGCTTGATCAAGATTCTTCCAAAATTTGAAATTATATTCGTGGTACGGGTTACTGATCTGATGTTCCTATAACATTCGTGTTACGTCTATGCAAACTGCACGTATTAACAGACAAATGTCAATTTTATGTATTGTTATAGCTCAAGTTAAGTGACGTGGCTGTTTCTTTTTACCGTACGGTAAAACTAAAGAATTTTGGGTATTATTAAACTGATATTGTTCTGTCCAATTTCTACATCAATATTCGATAACGCCTAAATCTCAGTTGCCACTCATGTGCAATTTTAAATTTTAATGCAGCATAAATTATAATACATATTTAATTTTTATAAGGTTTTTTCCATTTTAATAATTATAGGTGCCGATCAAACTGAGAGTTTACTAAACCAGTGCCCTTAGAGTACGTCATCCTTAATAAGTATATTTAAAGACGAAAGAAGTTTATGCCTTGAAGTTTTTTAGTCAGTTAAAGTTATCAGTACTTAAATAATGTATATTTATGTTGTGAAGTGGACGTATTTTAAATATGTAGTCGTGTCGATATAGCGGTATATAGTGGTGTAGAAGTGTAAGGTGGCGGGGTGGCGCGCAACACACGCGCAACACTCGCGCAACTCGCGAGCAACACGCGCTACTTGCCACTCCGCGCCACAAGGTTGTGAGAACTAAGTGAATCTCCTATCGGTTCAATGACTGCATCATTATTTCCTTCACACAATTGCGCCATGTGCAATTTAGTCTGTGTTATAATATTATTATGTTGTTGTGTATTTATATCGTACGTCTATACTGTAATATGTATATAATGTGGAATTATATTCGTAAAAATTTAATACGCTTCACGCTTCTTTTAATAACATTTTTCGTGATTTGTTTCTGTTATTTAGAGTAAATTTACGTACCTAAAAGTAATTATAATAACAATCATAGATGTAAATATAAGCATAGTATAAAAAATAAAATAAAAAAAAACGAAAAAAAATATAAAAATGAATAAAAGAAAAGCAATTAAAGAAACCAATGATTGTGCCTCAATGAACTGTGCTACGTTACCGTAACAGATGGCAGGTGTAATCGTTCCCTTTCAAAAGTGTATTGTAATGAATTGTGCGCTAGGCACCGCTCTGTGACTAGCTATAGACAATATAAGGCTGCGAGCAGCGGGGCCCGCGCCAACGCCTTGTGTAATCATTAATGAGCTTAGCTATGTTTTACTTTTATTGTAAGTGTTATTTCACCAATCAACATTTTATATATATACCTACGTATATGTAAATATTTTTATCTACTTATTTATTATTTTTTGGTTTCATGAAGTTTACCCGAATTTAATATGTAACCTTAAATTGGAACGGTTTATTGAGTCAGATGATGCGCGCGGGCGTCGCGCGTCTAACGTTCGCATCTTCCCGTAACACTTGAATGCCAAAGTCGATGTCTTTAAGCCATTAGACGACCGCTTGTGTTGTTAACATTAAAACTGCGTGGATCTTTGACATCACAACAAATTATTGAACGTACAAATAGGAGCCATTTATGTGCCGGTGACGTTTACGTCTCCGTCGCTACTCCAAGCTGCTCTGGTGTTACTTTAGCTCAACTATTCAAGTAGTTTGCTCATAATATTGTTATTAATTTTAATTTGTTTACTATCTTAATTATTAACTTACCTTAGTGCGGAATAAAATTCTAAAGTTATTTTGTAATCTCCAAATTAGCTTTTAATGGACCATGGCTGATGTGGCACGTTTATTTGCCTTGGGTCTCATGCCGCCTATATGCGCGTAACGCGTTTATTTATATAGCTTCCTTTCGCTTGTAACTCTGCCTTCTATCACCTGCAGTAGGGTGCCTATCGGTAGCTTCCTTTCATTGACGTCCATTCGAATAATTCAAACTTAATCGATCTGTGTTTCTAACAACGATTAATCGCATACATTTCGGTAGCGTGACAAATGTTATAACGACTTAATTTGCTCCGATCAGGCGGTCTGCTCTAATCTATGATACGTTACAGAGATATAAAATATATCGTGTCGTAAATTAGTGTAGACAAGCCATAGCTAGGCACTACTGGGTATCACATAGGGACCAAGAATCTATTAATATTATTCAATTTCATTTCACGCCGAACAGCCTGCAATCATAAAGCTGATTCGATAATATAATTAACAAAAGACATTCTCATTTTCCATATATAGAGAGGCGTTTGGCGTTGCATAAATGACGATGTTACTTATACGATGTAATTTTACCTAGTGATAGTATTACGATATTCATGAAGGCCTTTTAATTTAACATAAGATTAAAGTTTGCTTGTTGTCTTTATTTTATATATATTTTTGTACGTTATGACGTTCAAACAGAGCACATTAGGTGATATCTATAATGAAACTAGTCTTCCTTAATTACGAGGGATCGTGTTGAGATGCGACACGCGCGGCGTCGACACAGCAGAGGCAATCATTCCTCTAGTCTTGTTATGTGGTGCGAATAGTGAATACCAAATATATAAATAACGAAGGCTTTGACGTAGTGTGTAGCGGTTACGATAGATTGTCCCGAGCAGCTTGGAACATCGTCTTACAAACCTATGGTTGGCTAGTATTATAATAATGCATTTATTTCACATTTTATTTTTTTTCATAGTCACTCAATCGTATAATTAATTAATTGAGCTAATGCCTAAAATTGGAATATCAGAGTTTATTTAGGATGTTCATATTTTACATTTTAGTGTTTAAATATCTAAAATTTACCTTAATTATAGGGAATGGATTTTTGTATTATCGGTATATATAGCTGTAAGATAAAGGGTGTTCTTGATAAAACACAAACAACTGATTATAAACAAAATAATAAAAATAATGTACTGAGTGACTTTACGCGTAAACAGAGGGCCATTGATAAAAAAAATGTTGAACTAAGCTAAATTCTGTATGTGGTAATTTATCTAAATGTGATTGCTGAGGATATTTTAATTGCTAATTATGTATCTATAGTTGTAATAGAACATTAAGTCGCCATTTATCCGTTAACTCAGCGAGCGTACAAAGAATTTGCACACCGTTAGTAAAAACCCGACTAAACCTGAAGTAAAGTCGCATTTTATGTGTACGTACGTAGTGTTTATATAATATATATGTATGTGTATCAAGACCAACCCAGTCCTCACTCCCTCCAGCGCCCACCAACAGTTAATTGATGCAGTAGACTCGATACTGCTGCTCGCTAACTACAAGACACTGCTTCTCTAGTCTCTCTCGCATTGATGTATCGCCGCGTGATATAATCGAGCATAATTTTAACAATCATATCCTATATGAAACTAGTTATATCGTATTATTCTTTCATTAGATCTCTGTTGTACCTGTGTCAAATTGTTTATATTCAACGTTCATTTGTACTATTTAAGAGAACTGTATCGGTGTTGACAGTGCTTCATTTTAATATAATTATACGTAATCGCGTAGTTTAAACGACCAAATTGTTTATTGTTCCATAAAATAAAATAAACCTCTCGTTATTTAGCTATTGGCGTCAAAATCAACAAATACTCTGCGGTGTTAAATTAGTCACTTTTGTACCTTGATTGTACTTGTACTTGAATAATCATATGTAAGTGAGAAATGACTAATACAATTCTGAAATATACTTAATTTAAATTTTGACAGACTGATATCTGTGATTAAGAAAATATTTTTAATATTGTCCAGTGAGTCGGATGAGAATATTTATTTTATTAGAGGTCTCCTACTGCCAGCGGCACACTGCTATGTGACGAGACATAATATTTAATCGCTTCGTATATTTTTTTACTTTAGTGTATCTAGCTGGACTACATTGAAGACCATTAAATTTACACGTTTACGAGTGAACCGTACCGTTGTCGGTTTATGTTGTACAAAACGAACAAGCTTAATTAGTATATAATGAGCCCACCATACAAATAATGTACCGTTCACAATGAATCGATTTATAAATTTAAGTACTCATGACATCGCCGCCACACGGCTGGAGACTGATCGAAATAAACTATCGAATACCACCGATGTCATATCTGAACATTTGATTTCCTAATGATTCATCATACAACGTTGCATATCGTCTACATTTCTGATTCGAATTAATTTATTGTCCATATCCGATTCTCGCAAGTGATTTTGATATTTGTGAAATCTTAAGTTATTATAATAATACTGAATGCTAAATTAAATTGCCTTTTTTAGTAGAGTGGCATCTTATTAAAAATAATGATTAAAATAATGACGATTGGCGTTGTTTTATAATAAATAAATAAATATTTTTCGGTACCACCTTTGAGTTAAAGTACAATGTAGTTATTAAAGCATGTTTCAGCGACATATTTCATTGTAACTATATCAACATAGTAGTTGATAAGATTAGCATAGACTTAGGCTGTCTCGTCTCAGATTCATCAATATTATAAATGATAATTCTCCTTGATAATTATATTGGAACACTTAAGTAATAAGCAGATACTAAATTGTCATAATTATATCAATAGGTTAAATATATTTAAAAGAAAAAATAAAACTAAAAAAAAAGCAATGTTCTGTGCAAATCTCTGTGATGGGAAAATATTATTCTAAAATATAGTATTAACTGAAAGTGTCAAGAGGGTTGTACTATGAAACTACGTCCTTGCGTTTGTGAGATATATATCTATGCTGCAAATAAAGCACATGTTTGACGAACGCACGGGATATATATTTACATATATAATAACATTTGTAGCGTCTCATAATAAGACCAGAGTTTCATGGTGACTTTAAAAGTTGAACTTTTCAGTCTTTTCGCGCAAAGGGTTGTGTATTATTTTTTTATGTAGTACAAAATGTGTTCGCAATTTAATTGCTGCCGTAGTGTTCCTTATATTCTTTATTCAAATAGTTTTGTTTGGTATTTATTTGAAACTGTATTCAATATCTAAAATATATCTAATAATATTTATTGTATTAATAATAATGAGGCATGCGTAAGAAATTTCGAGTAGTATGTATGAACGGCTGCCTTAATAGTAATATGAATTTCTATTGATCTGTACAATATCCTCTTTGTATGTTCCATTGACGATTTAAGTCGTTTGTGTTCGCTCGAGTACCAAATAATAGCGTAGCAAGTGCGGATTGCGGTTCGCTAGCGTTCTGTATGCGGCGTTCGTACCTCCTAGAATGTTCTAATTAAAATTGTGTTTTTAGACACAACTACTTGACTCCCGTTATTACAAGCTGTGAACCGCACGCCCTGCAGCGCCCCTGGCGACTGTTCCATGTTCTTCTATATTACCTCATTTAATATAACCTCACGTAGTATATTCTATATTCAGAGTATTTATCAACTCCCAGTACTTATCATGAATACTGCACTGTTGTTTGGTACACATACATTAGTATTTCTCTTTAATTTAAGATTGAATTTATATCAGTGTATCAAATAGTCAATATATTGCACTGTTGTTTTTCTGATACTACCTTAAAAGCAATTGTATATTACAATCAGCATGAGAACAATAATTATTATATAAGTGTAACAGTTAGTGAATTTAAGTGTGCTATTTTCCATTCCAGAACTCAACGATATCAATGTTCTTGTAATACTTATCTTTGTTCGGGTTATAAAAATGTTATTATTGTATTTAAACTAAACCTTATGTGATTGAAATGCAATGTTTAGAAGTATTTTTATTCTTTATTTTTTACCAATAATTAATGATAGTTAGTAGAGATCTATTTGAGAGTCTAATGTATCAATTATTTGTAAAGTTGGCTGTAACTAATTAGAAGTTACAATAAGTAGACATATTTTAATATAAACATTTGGAGCAAATTTTATGTAAATGACAAATAGTTGTTTTGTTCATTATGTGAAATGTTGTCTCGTATTGTTAGCGCAATGTGTACGCACAACAGTGATGCGGGTCGGGCGGTGCGCACTGGCGACTCATTAGCAACTGTCGTGCGACTGCAACGATTTCGTGATGCGCGCACCGCCCAGCCCCCGGTGGACCCTCAACACTCACTGCACAGCACTGCTAGGACTAATTCAGTTATGGCGTAAGGATATTTTCTTACATTTCGATAAGAGTAATGTTTATAGAACATAAGCAATAAATAATTTTAACAAAAAGTCCCTATATAATCGAACTGACGACAGAAACGCATGTTATAATTGTGGCCTCTTTATGAAGTAAGATCTAAGTTACATTTTAAAAGAAAATTAATTTTTGCTATGCACATAAATGATACTCAATTAATTGCCAAAAAGTTAATATATATTCATAGTTCAACAATATTTCTTTTGGGCATATTTACTTTGAATTTATGCAAAATTTAGATTATGATTAAGTAGGTTGTAGAATATATGTAGAGTGAACGCATATTATATTATAATAATATATCTATATAAATTAAAGTAAGGTGAATTTGAGAGGTATCAATTTCTTGTATTGTTCGTAAGTTTAGATAATAAATGGGTTTAGCCATACTTCGGCTGGTTTGATATGTATGTTATCTGATTAATTGTAAAAAAATAAAAAAAATCAATAAAATTTGTGTTTCATTTCATCATCCTCTTACCTTTTAGATTGTAAATAGTGCAAAATAATGTAGGGAATATAAGACTAAATGTCGGGGTGGCAGCTGTAGGTACTGTACGCCTGAAAATCACTCTCGCTATCCTTTTTTTGTTAAGGCGGGAAAACAATTCCTAACGGCACACCCGTTCGGGGCAACGAACAAGGTATTGTAGGGCCTTCGCCCACTAAAGAGCAGTGTGCCGTCTCTACGCCTTTATTGGCGGGCCACCGGAATCATATTACATTCCTTCAGTGGTCGCCCTCTCACTAGATCTATTTTGGATGTTTATGAATACAAATAAAGCGCGATTCCGTCGTTAAATACTTATACTAATTCTTTCCCAACCAAGTGTGGTATAGGAAAGAAAGAATGCTAAAATCGTGTGTGCTTTGTGCCTAAACGATGGTGGACCTGCCATGCCATGCAGTCGGTAGACTAGGTCATATTGGGCGAAATACGTTGAGAGGCGAGCGACGTACCTACTATGACGCTCTTCCACGCACACTTGACTCCCGGCAAATGTAAGCTTCCCCACAAAGGGCTAACGACACACGAACCGTGTTGACTGTTCCGCTGTCCGTTGCTTTTCAAGCTCTTTCCTCAAGGTGCCACCAGTGGGCGAACTTCCCCAGCAGGTGAGTTTTCCGGCGAAGAGACCAGGTCTTTATAGTAGGCCGGGCCCGAGTCCTGCCTAATAATCCCTTTCAGTAATTCATGCCGCATCTCATCATGTAGTGGGCAGCACCACAGAACGTGGTGCATATCTTCCTCACAGAGACATTCCTTAACCGCGCTCAAGTTTCAAGGATGGTATAGGACACCGGAAGATCTATGGAGAGTACGCAAGATCTATAGGTTGGGTTGGTCACCAAATATCACACAATTCCAGCGGTCCGCCAATAAAGGCGGAGAGAAAGCAAACGGCGGGTTTACTTCGTGAGTGAGGCCCCCACACTACCCTGTTCGTTGCGGAGGCCTATGTCCAGCAGTGGACCATGAAAGGCTGATGGATGGATGAGGGCCCATACTATCCTATTCGTTTTCTTTTTTTTTTTTTTATACTAGGTATATGGGTGGCGAACAAGCATACGGCTCACCTGATGGTAAGCGGTTACCGTAGCCTATAGACACTAGCAACACCAGAGGCATCACTTTCGCGTCGCCATCTCTAAGGAAAGGGATAGGAGGTGGATAGAAAGAATAATAAGGACGGGATAGGTAGGATACTAAGGAAAGGATAGGAAGGATAATAAGGCGAGGATAGGGAGGGGGTTTTGGCTTCCGACGCTCTCACTCACTCGTACTAAATAACGGTAGGAAAAACTACCGTTGCTACACGCTGATCTTATGTGAGAGGATGGCGCTTCCCCGATCGAGCCGGCGCGTTCGTATTGGGATAAGCAGGGCTCAACCACTAGTAAACGATGGGGTGTGCGGTTAGGTACATTTTTCCCGCCATAAATAAAGTTTGTTACCAACTGTATTCTTTTGCTTGTTATCAGACCCTATAGTAGGTATTACTGCCTGGGGTGCTAATTTGTCCGGTTTACCTCCTAGTGGTGCACCCCGGGCAACGTCGGCAGTCGCCGGCGGCTAAAATTCCGGACAGGACGGGTCTCCGCGTGTCCCTCTGACTCAGCAGAGGGCACAGCGGATAGACCAGGCGTCGGAGTCGGTGGGGCCAGACTGGCTCACCGGGCTCTGGAGAGGGGGGACAGTGGGGCCACAGCGGCCCCCCCCGTCCCAAATCGTAAACCTGAGTGCGTGCCTGTGGTTACGTCTCGCGGGCATACAGGAACGAGGGTCTTGGCTTAATCGCCCGGACTGCGAGGAAGACAACCTCTATAAAAAATTACCCCGAATCTCAAGTTCTGGCGTGCGGCGAGGAGATGCATGGCTGATGGGTAGTTCAGTCTCGAGCGCGCCCCCAGCCAGGGTACCTGCGGTCCCCCTGTGTTGGGTTACAAATGTACGCTTACCCGGGTAATGGGAGCTCTGCCCGGGTGGACCTCCTTTCTCCCACACTCGTGGGAACAAAATGGTAAATAGTTCAAATAAAAATAATTTAAACTTGACGGAATCGGGTGCAACACCCGATGCCTCAGCCGATGGAGGTCCGGCTTTAAACACGGCCTCCACATCAACATCAGTCGCGCCACAAGCGTTACTACGTGACGCGAAAGGCAAGTTTCGGTCCCGTAAGGGACGCGGAAAAAGAAAAGGAGGAGCTTCGGCAACGGACAGCTCGGCCGCTAATTCGGCTTCCGAGATGTCCGCTGCTGAAGAAAGTGATTGCGCCCTAAGGGCAAATATCAGAAGGGCGGGCAGCACAATAGCTGCGGCGGACGTGAGTGCGGGGCAGATGGATGTTGATCATCCGTCGCGGAAGCGCACCATGTCCCAGGGTGGTGGGGCGCCCGAATCAGAGGACTGCCCTACTGAGACGCCTCCCCCGAAAGCGCAGTATAGCGTTAGGGGTCGAGGCATGAGCTGTCCTGTGGCACCTGCGCCTCGTGCCACATCTGCCAGTAGGGCAGAAACCCTAAGCCTAAAAAGGCTGGAGGCGGAGCAAAACGCCGAGGAGCGCCTGGCGCTTTTAACGGAAAAACTCCGCCTCCCAGACGAAGGCCATATTGGGACAGCCCAGGCTGAGGAGAGGGCCCTGAACAGTGTGGCCATAGTGGAGACGGTGGCGGCAGGTTCGCGAAACCTCAAGGGGAACTTCGTGCGTGGCCTTAAAGACGCTGCGCACGAGATCTCGCTGTCGGTCCGGCGCTTGGCGGAGCAGAACAAGCGCCTCGAGGCTCAGAACGCTCGTCTGGAGGCGCAGAACCAGCGCCTCGACGAGGCTAACCGCTGCCTCGAGGCACGGATGGCAGAGTTGGAGCAGGGTCAGGCCGGGTTACGGGTTGAGCTTGGGCTTCCCGCGGCTGCCCCGGCTTCGTCCACTGCCCAGTCAGGCCCTGGACCGGAGTCGGAAGACGAAGCACTCCGCGTGGTCATCGACCGCATTGCTGCGGTCTTTGGTCCGCGGTTCGACGCTTTGGCCGCGAGGCTGCCACCGGAGCCACGACTGCGGCCGCCGCTAGCGGCAGACAAAAGGAATGGCGCAATGTCCTCAGCGCCGACAGCCCTGCCGTGCCAGGAGGGCCATGTGTCCTTTGCCGTGACGGCGGCCAAACCAGCGGCGGCCAAAGCACCAGCGGCCAGACCACCTACGGCTCCTGTGGTCCAAGAAAAGGGCCAAAAGAAAAAGGCCAAGAAAAAGGGCAAGGCGGGACAAGCCCCGAGGGGTCAGCCCCGAGAGGAGTTCCCGCCTCTGCCGAGCACCGCTGCACCTGCACGTTCTGCGCCGCGACAAACTGCCGCATCCACACGGGCCGCGGTGGTCACAGCCCCGGCTCCTGCCCCCGCTCCTGCCACTAATACCTCCTCAGATGGGGACTGGCAGGTGGTTGGACCCCGGCGATCCGGGGCCAAGGATCGCGGCGTCGCCGCGGGGCGTGAGGCGGCACCAATTGGCCAGAGAGAAGCCCCAAAGCCGCGAAAAAAGAGGACGCGCAAACTCAAGGTGCCGAAGACAGCAGCGGTTGTCATCACGCTGCTGCCTGAGGCCAAGGAAAAGGGCCTGACGTACGACGCCGTCTTGAAGCGTGCCCGGCGGGAGATAAACGTCTCCGATCTCGGGGACGTCTCCGCTCGCTCCCGCCAAGCCCGGACAGGTGCTCGGATTTTCGAGTACCTGGGGCCAGAGGGCGCCAAGACGGCCGACGCGATGGCCGCGAGGCTGCTGGGCCTGTTCCCAGCTGAGAGTGGTGTCCGGGTCGCCAGACCCGTGAAGTGCGCCGAACTGCGCATTTCCGGGCTAGACGATTCCGTGACGGCGGAAGAGATCCGGGAGGCAATCGCCTCGAAAACCGGGTCTCCTAGCAGCGCCGTCCGGGTGGGCACCATTCGCCCAGGTCCAGGTGGTGTGGGTGCCGTCTGGGCATCGTGCCCTGTCGCGGCGGCCAAGGATTTGGTCGCCGCCGGTAGACTTCTGGTGGGCTGGAGCGCCGCGCGGGTAACCGCGTTGGAGCCCCGGCCTGCCAGGTGCTACAAATGCATGGCGGTCGGTCACACCCGGCCGCTGTGCACCAACTGCTTTGACTGCAGCGGGCTTTGCTTCCACTGCGGTCAGGCAGGGCACCAGGCGGCGACCTGTACTGCCACCCCACACTGCCCCGCATGTGCGGCGGGCAACCGCCCCGCCAACCACTGCATGGGGCGGGTGGGGTGCAGGCCTCCGGCCAAGTCAGGCCCTAAGAGGGGGGTGGGCAACCAATCGGCCCCGGCTGCCCAACCCAGCGCGGCTGGACCGCCGCAGCGCATGGAGGAGGATGTCGTGGTCTAGTTTATGGAGCACGACTCTATCCTCTTCCAAGGGAATCTCGGCCGCTCCGCCAGGGCGCAGGACCTCTTCCTGCAATCCATGGCGGAGCGGTCGATCGGTGTTGCCGTAGCCGCGGAGCCCTACATAGTCCCCGATCGCCCCAATTGGGCGGGTAGCGGGGATGGCTCCGTGGCGGTCGTCGGGTCGGCGGCGCCGCATTCCCCGCCCTTGTCAGTCAAGGACAAGGGCACGGGATATGTGGCAGCTGAATGGGGAGGGGTACGTGTACTTCTCCCCCAATCGTAGTCTGGCGGCTTTCGAGGTCTTCCTGCACAGCCTGGAGACCTCGATACGGCGTATAGCACCGAGCCCTGTGCTGGTGCTGGGGGACTTCAACGCCAAATCAACGGCGTGGGGGTCCCCCAGGACGGACGCCCGAGGTGCGGCGGTCCAAGAGTGGGCGGAAGTGGCGGGCCTCGTGTTGCTAAACCGAGGGTCCGCCCTAACGTGCGTGCGGCGCGGGGGCGGGTCGATAGTGGACCTTTCGTTCGCTAGCCCCGGTGTCGCCACACGTGTAAGGAGCTGGCGAGTCCTGGAGGAGGTCGAGACCCTATCTGACCACAGATACATTCAGATAGAGGTCTCCCGGACCCTTCAGGGCGCCAGCAGGGGTCATGCGGCGGACAGAACTCCCACTTTTCCGCGATGGGCTGTGGGTAGGCTCGAACGGGAGCTGCTGGTGGAGGCGGCCATTTTTCAATCTTGGCTGCCTCCCCCCCTGACGGAAGACGTGGGCGCCGAGGCTGGCCGCATTCGCGGCATGCTTACGCAGATCTGCGATGCGGCCATGCCCCGCGTGCGGCGCCCTTCCCGACGGAAGGGGGTCTACTGGTGGTCCCCGGAGCTGGCGGACCTCCGTGCGGCCTGTATTCGTGCCCGGAGGTCCTACACCCGCAGCCGACGTCGCCGAATCCGCGATGAAGACCGGGAGGGCCGGCTGTATGCGGCGTACAACAGTGCGCGCGCCGCGTTTAAGCTGGCCATCTGTCGCGCCAAAGAAGCGAAAAGGCAGGAGATGCTGGAGGGTCTCGAGCGTGACCCCTGGGGACGCCCGTACCGCGCGGCGCTCAACAAGCTCCGCGCCCAGGCCCCCCCCTTACGGAGACCCTCCAGCCGGGCTTCCTCTCTGAGGTGGTTGAGGGACTATTCCCTTCACGGGCGGTGCACACGCCCCCGGTCATGGCTCCGCCAGATGACGACCGGGAGGCCAACGACGGGGAGATACCGCCCGTGACGACGACGGAAATGGGGGCGGCGGCAGCGCGTATGCGGAGAAGCGCCGCCCCCGGGCCGGACGGGGTTCCCGCCCGAGTGCTGGCCCTGGTCCTCGACCACCTAGAGCCCCGCCTCAGGGGACTGTTTGACGCTTGCCTGGTGTCCGGACGGATCCCTGACTGCTGGAAGGAGGGGAAGCTCGTGCTCCTGCCGAAGCCGGGACGGTCTCCGAATACAGTCGCGGCCTTCAGGCCCATCGTGTTGCTGGACGAGGCGGGCAAACTTCTCGAGCGGGTAGTCGCTGCCCACATCGTCCGGCACCTAGGTGCGGTCGGCCCCGACCTGTCCGATGCCCAGTTCGGATTTCGGGCGGGTCGGTCTACGGTCGACGCCATCCTGCGCTTGAAGGCCGCGGCTGCGGAGGCCGTCACCTCGAGGGAAGTGCTGTTGGCGGTGTCGCTCGACATCGCCAACGCCTTCAATAGTCTGCCATTCGGCTGCATCAAGGAGGCACTCCGGTACCATGGAGTGCCCCTCTACCTAAGGCGGCTGGTGGCGGACTACCTCGACGGCCGCAACGTCCTATTCGTGGACCGGGAAGGGGACGTTGTAAGGAGGGCTATGTCGTGCGGCGTCCCGCAGGGTTCGGTTCTAGGGCCGCTCCTGTGGGACATCGGCTACGACTGGGTCCTCCGTGGCCGGCTCCCCCCCGGGCTGGGCGTAATTTGCTACGCAGACGATACGCTCGTCACAGCCCGGGGCGGGACCCTCGAGGAGGCGGCAACGCTGGCCACCTCAGGAACCGCGGAGGTGGTCAGGCGGATCGAGGCGCTGGGGCTTAGGGTGGCCCTTGAAAAGTCGGAGGCCCTACTCTTCCATGGGCCCCGACGCGGCCCACCCGCCGGCGCCTCGATAACGGTCAACGGTGTGGGCTTTCCAATCCAGGCCCACATCAAGTACCTGGGCCTGGTATTGGATGGACGGTGGCACTTTGACGAGCACTTCCGCCGTCTTGCGCCAAAGCTCGTCGGCACGGCGTCCGCCCTTGGGCGACTGATGCCGAATTTGGGCGGACCGAGTCTCGCGTGTTGACGACTCTACGCAGGGGTAGTACGGTCAATGGCACTGTACGGCGCGCCCGTGTGGGCGGAGTCCCTGGCCGCTCGCAATAGGGCCCTTCTGTGGCGTCCACAGAGGGTCGTAGCGGTCAGGGCAATACGCGGGTACCGCACGGTCTCGTGCGATGCAGCCTGCGCGTTGGCCGGAACCCCCCCGTGGGATCTGGAGGCGGAAGTGCTCGCCGACGTTAATCGGCGGGCGTCGACGGCGCGGGCGGGGGGCAGCCGCCCCTCGCCAAGCGCAATCTCAGCGTGGCGGGAAGATGCCCGCTGCGCCACCGTCCTAAAGTGGAGGTCTCGGCTTGAGGCACCCCGGGCTGGTCTCTGGACCGTGGGGGCGCTCCAGCCGATCTTGGAAGAATGGGCAGGGCGGCAGCACGGGGTCCTCACCTTCCGGTTGGTGCAGGTTTTGTCGGGGCACGGTTGCTTCAGCAAATACCTGCACACGATCGCTAGGAGGGAGACGACCCCAGGCTGTCACCACTGCGACTGCGGCGAGGACTCGGCGCAGCACACGCTCGAGTCGTGCCCGGCCTGGGATGTGCAGCGCCGGGAACTCGCTGCAGTCATAGGCGTGGACCTGTCGCTGCCGGCCGTTGCGCGAGCGATGGTTGGCAGTGACAGGGCCTGGACCGCAGCCGCCACCTTCTGCGAGGCTGTCATCTCGCGGAAGGAGGCGGCGGAGAGGGCCCGGGAGGAATCCTCCTTCGCGGACCCGATTCGCCGCCGGCGCGCGGGGCGGCGTGCGCGCGCTTACCTGCGCCTGATGCCGCCCTAGCCGAGGCTGCGGACGGTGGAGTCGGGGAGTACCCTGCCGTCCGCGGAAGCCTACCGCGAAGGTGTGACGCCCAAGTGCGCGGGGCGTCGCACAAGAGAGGGTGCCCGAAGGGGCTGCCGCCTGCGGATCGCGGAGAAACGACGCGGTTCCCGTGATCCGCCGTAGTAAGGGCGGGTGAGGGCGCACGGTGGGTTTTTAGTGGGTGAGAGCCCCACACTACCCCGTTGTCTCCCCGGGCAGCGGGGTGTGCGGTAGGACATTTTTGCCCACCTAAAATAAAAAAATAAAAAATAAAAAAAAAAGGTATTACTGCCTGACGTGTGACTGACTGTGAAACATCTGTGTTTTGGTTGTAGCAGAAGATGTTGTCCATTCGTTTATTACTTCTCACAAAATATAGTGAGTAGCGGCTTGGCAGTATTGTTAGTATTGTTGAATCCATGGCTATAGGTTACCATTTGCCATCAAGTGAGTCATGGCCCGTCTGCCACTATAACGTTTAAAAAAACTTGTTTGTCGACAGAGCTCTGCTTGTACCTACTTACGTTAAAAACTTTTTCAACCCTTTTACTGACCCTCTATTGGTCTCCTGTTATAGTGAGAGGGTCGTAGGTAGAAAATTTCAGGTAGGTATGCCGTTATGCATGTTTCCTCACGACGTTTTAACCGAATAGAGTCAACAAAAAAAAATCTCGAAGTCGCGGTGATCCATGCGAGGTTCTCGCGCTGAGGATCGAACTCTATACCTACCACTGTCTTTTCCGCCCTCCGTTTTACCGCTAGGTACAACCAATTTTATCGCTGGGTAAAAGCAAGAAGTATGTAGGTAGGTATTTTGTTAGAGACAAAATAATCCGACTCGTCTGTCTAAAATCTGTAACAAGATGTAGGTATGTGAAGGAGAAACAGCGACGTTCCACATTAAATATGCAGCAGGGTGAATAATGCAAGCACTCGAGTCAGTGTTTTATCTACCTATTCTATATGGATGGCTTCTTGAGACTAAAGTATGTTGTTGTCAATGCCGGATTAAGGTAACTTGATGCCCTAAGCAATCTTCTCTGTAGTTCCTTAAGTGAACTACAGAGAATAATTAATAAAAAGAAAAAATGTTAATGCGTATCGTAGGTAGAATATGTATGTGTTGTTCCTCCTGCCCTTATCCCATGCTAAGTGGGGTCGGCACAACATGATTTCACACGTTGTCCTAAGATTCGGCTATATTTTCAACCGACTTCCAAAAGGAGGAGATTCTCAATTCATCTGTACGTTTCTTTTTGTATGTTTGTTACGCGATTATACCTATACTGATAATTTATTAATGTACCTAACCACACACGTCGTCGTCGTTCACCCATAAACACTGCGTGTGCCATCTGCCGTCGCTCCGCCCTTACCTATTGGTGGACAACTGGAACTGTGTGAAATTACTTCAGTGGTGCTTTCTTTAACGGTTACCTAAGTGCCGCGGTTTGTTATTCACTACGGACCGAAACAAACCAAGATGATCCACGACAGGTCAAAATGGAGGCATCAGATGTACGAGTATACAATCCCAATACACAAGGCAGTGCTTGTCCCAACGTTACTGTATGGAAGCGAGAGTTGGGTATGCAAAAAGAAGTATGAGAGTAAAATCAATGCTGAACGTCACAGCGAACGGTCATGTGCCGCCTGCATCCAACGAATGCCTGCGACTTTGACCAGGCCATCGGTCCACCTGGTGGGAGGCCGTCCTACGCTGCGCCGCCCGATACTGTATGTATGCTTTGTCTATATTACTCTATATTAAACCTGCCATCGCATTGTATTATTACAATACTTTCTTACGTAGCAACAGGTATCTAAATGCATAAATAACAGGTGGGAACTATTTAATAGGAAGGAATAATAAGTTTTTTTTCAAAAAAAGCACCCGCCATTGATGGACAATCCTTGTATCGCGGGATTCGCGGGGAATTTTCCAAACATACAATTTCACGGACACAAAGTACACGCAGACTCGGAACAACCATTTGTGGATCACACAAAGAGTTGTCGAGTTGTTGTTGTGTTGTGTGGGAATCGAACACACAACACTTGGGTCGTTTGGGCGGTATCTTAGGTAACCACTCCGCCACCTGCGCAAACAAAAAACGTTTTAATAGTATGACTTTTACGTATCTATTATGTAGAGTGATATAAATAAATATTAATACTTTGATACGATAAGCACAACAAGTAATAAAATTATAACAACAACTATCTATTAGTAGCAGGTGGTCCAATATGCTTCACAAAATCAGTTTCAAGCAGTACCTATAATATATGGTGATGGTGACGATACAGGTATTGCTTGCGCCACTCTAAAAAACCGGTATTTTTTTAGTTTTCTGGGAAAGTTTTTTGAATTTGGGAAATGATTTTAAACGATTTTTTTATATTTGACTATTTGTTAATGACATGCATCATATTGTAGGTACACTAGCTCTTTCCTGCGACTTCGTCCGCGTGGAGTTTAGTAATTTTCTTGTTTTTTTGTGCGGAACCCTAATTATTTTTCCAAAATAATAGTAGCCTGAGTTACTTACCTTGTAATTAGCTGCCTGCCAGTGAGTCCCGTCCAAATCGGTCCAGCCGTTTCGGAGATTAGCTGGAATAAACAGACTGTCAGTAAAGGAGGCTTCGGGGCGTCTTCAATGAATTCAATTTTATTCGTTGCTGGTATAAGACTTTATTTGATTAAAAGATACAATTGATACGTTTACGTACGACCGTTAGCAAGTACAGATTTTGTGTTGAATGCTATTTTTCTGTACTCCGTGGTTGAATGTAATGGCGTTGGCGGCGCAGACGACTCGCCGGCAGCGCCCTCAGGTGCGTGACGTAACAATCATCTTGAATTGAACAGTGCAGTCCTTCTACATAGATATAGACACGCGTGAACACCGATAAAATCTTAAAATAATAGTATTTTGTTAGAGTTATCGTATAATTTATGCATTTAGTAAAAAGCTGTTATCTAAACACTAAATTTTTTTTTGATTAGTAATGTTGTTGTTACAACTACTAAGAAAATAAAACAATAGGTATCTACGGTCTAAGAAAAGTTAAACACATTATTTATTTACGATTATAACTCTGAATTAAATATCCTTAAACGCAACGGCAGAATAATGATGCAATAAGTTGGTCGAATTTCTTTTAGTTTTCATAACATTGCGTGGCTTAGTAAATAGTGTTGAGTCACCGGCTGCGCTTGCGACTGATGGGATAGCCCACATATCTAATTCTCAGAAATACCAAGGATGATACGATTAATATTTGTGGGATATGAATGGCTCGATTAGTAATAAAAATATAAAATACTAGGTAGTAAGTTGTGTGTAGTAGGTTGTAGAACTACTATTAAAGGAAAATGATTTGCATTTACCTATTATGATGAGTTGGTATTCTGAGAAATAGCAGTTCAATTTTAAGTGCACCAGAAAGCCGTTGTTTTTTTTTACCTCTGGTCTAGTATTGCATAAATAATACACCTGGCGCGAAAGCGAAAGTTCGTGAAGATGTTTGTCCGTTCATCACGTTCTTTAACTTATATCCCGAAACAATAAATGGTTCCCTTAGGATGCCTAACAATTTTGGGTTCACCTAACAAACTGATTTTAAAAATGTTGATAAGTAGGTAGGTATATCTTACTCCGTTCTTCTGGCTGTTCGAGGAGCGGGATAAGATGATGGAGTTCTAAGAGAGAGTCAGCAGTGCTCGTATGCACGCCGCTTATAGGCCGGGAGGAGTTTATTTGGATGATGACATACAACATTTAGATGATGACATGGATAAATATAAAACATAGTTCATCCATCCATCCATCAGCCTTTTAACGTCCATTGCTGGACCTATCCTCTCTAAAAGGGGGATAATTCCGTAATCGCCACGCTTGGCAGGCGGGTTGGCGATCGCAGAGGATGAGAGCTGCTGCCCATTGGCATTCCCTTAGTCGGCTCTTACGACTCCCGTGGGTAGAGAGGGGTGGGACAATTCTAAAGCCGGCCCCACACGGCACCCTCACACCCCCACTTGACAGACGTAGTCCTGTCCGAACACTGGCGTTTCTCTTTCGTTTGAATGGAGTACCTACTCAACACTACTAAGAATATTATTTTATTTATAAAATATCAGGTTTACTTTGTTGTTAGGTATAGGTATGTTTTACCGGGTCCAATTATGATAGATTCACACCATCCTTGAATCCACTTGAACATACACAAAAATTTTGAGATTATCTCTCAGGTTTCCTCACGATGTTTTGTTTCACTCATAGATATAATATGCTACGTCAGTATATAGGCACTATATCTATGGTTTCACTGACCATTGTTAATTTTTAAACAAATACATTTGTAAATAAAAACAAAATTGTAAACAAATTCGAAAAAAATCATAAATTCAGAGGTAGGTATGTGCCATTTCAGGACTGGGTCGCTGATCGCTCTAGAAACCGCTGCCTTTGCAATCCTTGGTTTTACCACAAGGGGAACGAACTGGCTTACGACTATGTCACGTTAGCCAGATGGTTTAATTTCGCATTTCTTTCACTTGTATTTAAACTGTTTATTTTTAATTCTTTTTTTGCTTCTAACTACACACGTGAAGTGAAATTATGACAGTACGCGTATGTTGTACCTACGTTTTTTTTTGTTTAGGCGGGAAAAAATGTTCCTAACCGCACACCCCGTCGTTCGGGGCAACGAACAGGGTAGTGTGGGGCCTGCACCCACTAAACAAACCCACCGTGTGCCGTCTCTCCGCCTTTATTTGCGGGCCACTGGAACTATGTTACATTCCTTCTGTGGTATGTTGTACCTACATAATCCGTTCGTCGTCACACGCGAAAATTAGGCTGATATTATTCAGATGATTCAGATTATATCTGGAGGTCATTCATTCGTTTGTTTCATATAAAAACTTTGTTGTTCAATAAGTGTACTTATAAAAATATCCTTTTAACAATAATGTAAAAACACGAAATCCATTTTCTTAGAAATCAGTATTTTGTTTTGTTCTCCGTTCGTAAACCAATATTTCTTATTATCAAAACGGCGTATGCATGACGGTCGGCGGTTCAATGCTCTCAAGATATGAGGAAGGCGTGAGTATTATATGGTATTTTTATATAGAAACCTGTTATTTCGGAATTTATCAAGACCGTACACAAATGTCTAGTGAGACAAGATTATTAAATATCTTTAGTAGCATAGATGGCTCAGTGGTTTTAAACGCCTCCTGTGCGGAATGTTGTGGCTTCGCTTTTTGCACTAGACAATGATGTAATCAAGAATTGGTGTAGGCTACTTGTGATATATGCATGTTGTAGAGCACCACGATACTGGAATTATTCTCCAGTAAGGTTAGCATAAAACAACTTACATTTATTTATTTGGTTCTCTAACAATGAGTAGGTATTAGTATTAGGTAGGTATTAGTGTAATACAGTATTATAAGGTATACATATATTATTTAGTATCTTAAAACTAAGTGTCACATTACTTAAAAGAGAACACAGTATGCACATTGTTTGATACAGACAAAATTATGGCAATTCGCTCACAACGGGATAAAATAATAAATTAGATCATCGTTTTAATTGCTATGAGAATACAAAACTATTTTTTGATTGATTGAGCTGATGATAATGCTATGTCAATTTGATCCTGGTAATCTTTGTATGTTGTATTATATGCGATAAATACATATTATTGATCAGTGCAAGTTAGCGGTCTAAAGCATTCCTTGGATTGGGAAGTAGGCAGGTTCGAATCTTGCATGTAGAAAATCTCTTTTTCATCGCTAACAAAAATTTGTTATATTAAAATAAGTAAGCATGTCAAATGTTAAAGATAAGTTAAGAGAGAAATAAGCAGTTTACTTAAATATTCAATGTAGGTAGGTAGTAGGTACGCATACTTATTTATAATGACCCTGGCCCGAAGGGTCATTGACCTGAAAAAGTCGGTTGGAGTACACTGGATGTAGAAGGCACTGGAACGGATGTTGTGGCGAAAATCGACAAATGTCTTTTTCCAAGAGTGGATTGCACGAGTTTATGAAGAGATGAGAATAAAGGATCTCGATTACAATTTTGATTTAATTATATAATTGTTACAAAGCACAGCCACAGATACAATTGTGATTGATAACTGTTTTGTTAATTAAAACAATTTATTGAGTAATGTTCAAGTCCTCATAAATTATTCACACTGATATTATTTGACATGAACTTCTTATCTTGGCTATTTTATATCTAACTAGCCTTTGCCAGCGGCTTCACCTCAACCAAATGCTAGTTTTTGGGTTATATCTCTGGTTCCCGATAAAGTAGCGGGATAAAATGTATACCAGTTTTTAAGTCTAATCGAGAGCTATCAAATAAAAAACCATGCATCAAAATCCGTTCAGTAGTTTTTGCGTGATGCGCGAACAAACAAACAGACAAACAGATAAACAAACAGACAAAAAATCTAAAAAAGTTGTTTTGTGTTTAGACACGCCTATTAGCCTATTACAGTCATTCTTTCTCAAATATCTTAAATGTACAGACAAAGCTCTGTTACAGCTTTGTAATAGTATAGATGATAACATTAGGGTCATTAGGTAGGTATATCTCAGTACCTATATATATGAAAGAGGGCTACTTACTTGTTTCTATTAGTTGTGCGGCAGCCTTCGTAATTATTTTAGTAGATTTTAGAGAAATAGTGCGATTGTGAGTAATTTTTGATATACACTTATTGCATTATATAATCTTGTTATAGACATGCTGGCATCATAATTATTGATATAAGCTAGGGATGGCCGAATTTGATTTTAACCGAATACAAAATTCACCCGAACTTCGGTGTGTACTTTCTCAGGGGTAACATGTCATGTTCTGTGTGTATTTTTTATTAAAGACAATAAAGACAACGTCGTAAAACAATAAAAAACAGTCAGTGTAAGGGTGTCACTAGTATTTCAAATTATTGCATTTATTGATTCATACTCTTTTTTTTTGTTAAGGCGGGAAATAACGTTTCTAACCGCACACCCCGTCGTTCGGGGCAACGAACAGGGTAGTGTGGGGCTTCCTTCATTTACATGCATTAATCCAATATAGTAAGCTTAATTTTGCAATTAAAATTCATACTATTTGATGGCGTGATTTTTTAAACATTTTGATCTATATTTTGGCATTTGACATGCTCAGCTACTCTTAAAGTATATATAGCATTCTGATAGATGGCGTTGGTCGTTAAGACAAATATGATGAGGACATTGGGTATTTCTAAAAAATAGTACGGTAGCTCGGTGGATTAGAGCAATTCCCCGGATAGGAAGGGACGCAGGTTTGATTCCCGCTCGTACTAACATACTCCTTTTCCTTATTCACAAATTATAATTTATACTTTATAATAATTATAGTTTAACGAATAGATGCAGATTTCCATATAACATGTATTTGTAATTTGAATTTAATAGTCTACAGTGTTGACTGGTGTCGAGGTTGTGCAGGCTACACGGATACTCAGGGCGACGCCCGCCGGATTGCCATGGCTGGCTGGAGGGCGTGGCTGGAGGCGCCCCGGGCCGGTCTTCGTACCGTAGGGGCACTCCAGCCGGTGCTGGAAGAGTGGGCAGGGCGACGGCACGGAGTCCTTTCCTTCCGACTGGTGCAGGTGCTGTCGGGGCACGGTTGCTTCGGCAGATATCTGCACAGAGTCGCAAGGAGGGAAGCGACTCCGGGCTGTCACCATTGCGGCTGCGACGAGGACACGGCGCAGCACACGCTCCAGTCGTGCCCGGCTTGGGCCGAGCAGCGCCGTGAACTGGTCGCGGCAATAGGGGGGGACCTCTCGCTGCCGAGCGTCGTCAGAGCGATGCTTGGCAGCGACAGAAATTGGGCCGCAGTCGCTGCCTTCTGCTGTTATCTCGCGGAAGGAAGTGGCGGAGAGGGCCAGGGAGGCTGATCCTTCTGCAGACCCGAACCGCCGCCAGCGACTGGGGCGGCGCAGGCACGTGTACTTGCGTCTCATGCCGCCCTAGCCGAGGCTGCGGGTGGATGGACCGGGGATCGTCCGCCACCCGCAAGGCCTCCCGCGAAGGTGCAGCGCTCCCTGTGCGGATGCGTCGCTCAGTAGAAGGTACCCGAAAGGGTAAGCCGCCTGTGGACCACCGAAGGAATGTAACATAGTTCCAGTAGCCCGCCAATAAAGGCAGAGAGACGGCACACGGCGGATTTCTTTTGTGGGTGAGGGCCCCACACTACCCTGTTCGTTGCCCCGAACGACGGGGTGTGCGGATAGGAATTTTTTTCCCGCCTTAACAAAAAAAGAAGGCTACTCGGATACTTCTAATACTAAATACTATGTATATATTTAGATATTTTTTATATATATTTTTAGCATTTGACATGCTTAGCACTATACATTAAACACAAAGTGAAAAATATGAAATCGTAAATAACAGTCAGGAGCAGGATTTGAACCTGCATCTTCTGGATACCGTCCAGATGCTTTACGATTTCATATTTTTCACTTTGTGTTTAATGTATAGTGCTAAGCATGTCAAATGCTAAAAATATATATAAAAAATATCTAAATATTTAAAAGGGTTTGCGTCATTATTAGGTAAAATCTTAATTGTAAAATTAAGTTTACCTGGTCGGTATAATGTATGAAAATACTTCCGACAGATGGCGCAGGCGTCACCCAAAGACGTTAAGTATGATGTGTTATCGAGATTAGCAGTCAGGAGTAATTGTCAGGATTGCTGAATTGGTAAAGCATCTGGACGGTATCCAGAAGATGCAGGTTCAAATCCTGCTCCTGACTGTTATTTACGATTTCATATTTTTCACTTTGTGTTTAATACTATGTATATATATTATTGATGTGAAACATCTAATGCGGAGGGAGGGTAAAATCGTTTGTTAGCGTGGCGACGCTTATATTGTACCTACTTGTTCCGTTCAAATCTTGCAAGTTAAATTTTACACACTTCCCGGTTTCCGATTGAGCTGAAATTTTATAAGCATGTATATATCACGTGAAAATGCAATATTATGATGACATGGAGCTGATCTGATGACGGAGCTGGAAGGTGGACATAGGAACTCTATAATAAAACGGCGCAACTCTATCGAGTTTGGGTTCGTATGATTCGTCTTACCGAATACTTTGTGTCTAGATGGTATACAGGGGCTGATGATGAAGCTGGAAGGTGGCCATAGTAACTCTACAATGAAATACCGCAACCCTGTCGAGTTTGGACATGTTCGATTCGTCTTTATGAGTACTTTGTCTTTAGATTGTATCCAGGGTCTGATAATGGAGCTGGAAGGTGGACATCCGAAACTCTGTAATTAAATGTCGCAACTCCTGCGAATTAGGCCTCTTTTGATATGTCCTGACTAGAACTTTAGTTATAGATGATATCCAGGGTCTGATGGTGGAGCTGGAAGGTGACCACAGTAACTCTGTAATGAAACGACGCAACACCAACGAGATTGGAATCATTTGATTCGTCTTGACGAGTACTTTGTCTTTAGATAGTATCCAGGGTCTGGTGATGGAGCTAGAATCTGGCCATAGGAACTCCGTTATAAAACGACATAACTCCATCGAGTTTGAGTGGAGATAGGAGAGATAATAAGGTGAGGATAGGAAGGATATTAAGGGAGAGGATAGGGAGGAAGTTTGGCCCTCCGGCGCTCTCACTCACGAAACGAATACGAAACTCACTCACAATACGAAACTACCAACTATAGGAGTGTCTACTGTTGTTACACGCTGATCTTTTGTGAGAGGGTGGTACTTTCCCGATCGAGCCGGCAAATTCATGCTGCGATGAGCAAGACTCTACCGTTAACTAACTTAATTATCATCACGCCAATTCCCTTGCGGGGTAGGCAGAGAGAACAGAGTGCCAAGAGGCTCTATTCTTGCATACATCTCTCGCTTCTTCAACATTCATAATTCTCTACATACACGCTCGTCGGAGACTCCTGACTCCACCTTCCTTAAATACATGACCGATTTGGTCATCCTTCCACTTTAGCATTGTAAGTAACCCTATATCAAACTTCAATTAGTCTGAGTCAAATAATGTGCTAAGATAAAATTCTTCACAATAGAATTTATGGTATGTTACCTACTATGATTTATGAGTGGTTGAAATTCAAGTGAAATCGTCTTATTATTTATATTATTACGAGACAAGTTGAGGAAAATATTAAGTTTACAGAAATAGGTACTCGCGGAGTAGTTACGTTCGCCGCGGAGTTCTTATATAATAAATAAATATTCACGGACATTTCACACAACGTTCTCTGGTCCCAAACTAAGCTTAACGCTTGTGCTATGGGTACCGGATTACGGATATAATACATACTCGTATATTACTTTTCTTTTGTAAATAGGTACATACATATAATAGGTAGATAAAAAACACCCAGACGCAATAGACATATCTGTGTTTATCACACAAATTATTGTCCTAAGAGGGAATCGAACCCACGATATAGGTGGGTTCATTATTCTTGTTTTAGGTACATTAGTGTAGTCATTCTTCTTTAAGGTGGGTATCCATTATGTTCGCGAACCTTTTACGCTCCGCGCTCCTGCAACTGATTCAATGGATACGTGATGCGGACATTACAAAAATTTCGTGCTACTCTCTTCATCAGATTTTGAATATTTGTATAGTTTGGTTGAATCTACAACAATAATAAAAAATACTACGTTCCGAAAAGCTATCTCAGTGCAAGATAAATTGGCATTAACATTAAGATTTTTATTGTTTAGGATTCCACAACAAGCTTTGGTTTTAATATGCTTCAATTAATTCGATACATTTTTCTTCGGACCTCTCCATTATGCGATTCACAACGTAGGTGCGCGGAGCGGAGAACGTACACACTTTCGTCTTGCTTTGCTCGCGTCCACGCCACAGAACATTTTTACTCTACGAGGTCCACGCACACACTGCGCTCCGCTTTGTGATCGCGCTAAAAACCGACAGAGCTCGGATACGCTTGCGAACTTGGAGCGTGCAACGTTACACGCTCCAAGTTCGCAAGCGTTAATTAGGGGGAGCAGTTGCTGGAGCGCGGAGCGTAAAAGGTTCGCGAACATAGTGGATACCCACCTTTACGTGATACCCTGATCCTGTGAGTGACTATGTTTTCTTTCTTAGTAAAGAAAAAATAGTCAGCTTTCATCTGTTTGGGCTTTGTTCGTTTCATAAATGGATTATTTTTAATTCAAAGAAAAAACGTCACTCATATTTATGTATTCGAATATATTTTGAGCAACTAAACGTCGCGTCGCCTCAAAAGTATTAGGTACATATATGCTCAAGTAAGTGGGACTAAAAATTCGATTACAATAGTGAATTTGTTATACTCGTAATAACAGTATTAATGAGCATAATGATGTGTTTCCCATTGAACCTAGAGACTTGATTTTATTGAAATTTATCAATGTAATTAGAAACATTACCAGTATCATATTAGCATCAGATCTAAAATAGAATCATGAGCCCCATGATCGGGGGTCCTAGATCCATCCTTGAATCCATTAAACATTTATAATATAGGTAGGCACCTATATACCTACCTCAACATGTTTACGCAAAATTCTACCACCACTTCATAAAGAGCTAGATAAATAATTATATTTACAAATGAGTATTGACAGACGGATAACTTCTAGTATTGGAGCTACAATTTGATCAAAGGTGCCAACTGCGATAAATGGTAATATCCTGTCTCGATCGCTGATTGTCGTCTTCCATATCTATTAAGTTCGACTGGTTTATCACAAATAGAGGAAGCTAACAATCGCATGATATTCGTAACTATTCTTACTACTCTCATTTTTTTTTTAAACTCTCACTTTTTAACCTGCAATTATTATTCATTTGTTTTGGGCGTTGTTTGTTTTTTGCTTAGCTAATTTATTTCTGTACGCACTGGTTTCTCATCATGGTTCATCCCATTGGTCCAGGGTGGGTTGACAGACTTTACAAGCTTTTGAGGAAATCTCTCAGGCACGCAGGTTTCTTCACGATGTTTTCCTTCATTGCGTGGCGATTACGGCACTATCCTCCATTCTTGGGGAGGCCTATGTCCAGCAGTGGACGTTAAAAGGCTGATGGATGGATGGATGGACATAGGTACATAATTTTGAAAAATCTCGAATGGTCTGAGGTCTGTGCCGTGCGAAGTCTGGACTTTGGACTGGAGATCAAACTCGATAGTAGGTACTGCCTTTGCAGTCCTTGGTTTAACCGCTAGGCTATCACTGCTTTCTTAGCCTTAGCTAATTACTAGACATACACTAATTTGTTGTAAATGCGGAAAATGAGATATCCGCAAACAGGATTCGAACTCCGCTCCTATTCCTGATTGGAACTTGAGCTAGGGCATCCTCAACCATATCTATTTTTTTTAATTCTATTCTAGAACACTAAGGGTGAAAATGCGAAATAGAACGAGTAGGAATATCGACCCTTTCCGCTACAAAGGGCGTAAAATCCATTTTGGACAAATTTACTTTTTGACGGTGTCATGCTTCGTTTTTCACGCTCTTTCGATCTATGTATTTTAAATCACGCTACGGTGAAAAAAATGGTTTTTACTACCTGTTTTCATAAGGCTAAGCATAATTTTATTGCGAAACTGAGTCGTAAAACACATTTATTTTACATTACGATTGTCTGGTTGCTGTAACTACAAACATAATTATTTTTTCAAATGAAAAACGGGGTAAAATCCGATAACAAAACAAATTGTGATTTACGCCCTACAAAAATAAATAGTGCCATCTCTTGACGTACCTAGCAAAAGATATATCTCACAAAGGTTGCAACAAGTAACATTTACGTGTCTGTTATAATCTCTGTAAAGCGTTCAACTTAAAGCGTATATCGACCCTTTCCGCTACAAAGGGCGTATCTCCAAATCTCATACTTTCGGCAATAAACAAAAAACGAAAAAAAAAAAACTTTGTTACATAACTCTTTTGTTTTTGTAGTTATAAAAATGAGTTCCAGGAAGAAAGTTCTTTTTTGGCGGTCCCTTGCCTCATTTAATTATAAGTATGTACAATAGTAATTAAAGAGTTAGAATGGAGTTACACCCCTAAAACCTGGAAAAAATGCAATTTGTCTGGTTGTCTGTTCATCTGTTTGTTTATTCGCGCATCACGCAAAAGCTACTGAACGGATTTTGATGCAACTTTTTTTGTTTCTCTCGCTACTATACCGGGAACCTGAGATATAACCCAAAAACTAATTTTGGCTGCGGCAGAGCCGCAGGCAAAGGCTAGTCTCAGTTATATAAAGCTAGTTAGCTAGTTTATATAAAATTCTCGTGTCAGAGTTTGTCGCTATTCTCCTCTTATGAAATTTTGTGTGTATATCGTGTAGATTTGAGAATAGGATGTAAACTATTTTTCATACACCGAAGTGATAACGGTGGTCCACCCCGAAATTTTATTTTTTAAGTTTTGGAAAACATTTTTTATTATATTTTTTTATGATTCGGCATTAAAAGATGCATACAACCCTAAATTTTCACCCTTCTACTGCCAACCCCTATTTTTTAATAGCGATATTAGTACTTTAATAACTTTCATTGCAAAATATTCACAATAAAAACATGGCTGTACGAAGTTCCCCGGGTGAGTTAGTTGTATATACAGTAAAAGCTCTTTATTCGCAGGGTATATGTTCCGTAAATATGCCGCGAATACAGAAACCGTGAATATGGAATAGTATTTTATATGGGATTATTTTATACGTTCCTAGGTGACAAAATAAAAACCAAGCATATAAAAAAAAAACAATTTATTTGAAGTTTTTGACCATACTTATTAATTATTATTTTCAGGCTTAGGCAACGGTTTGAAGAATTTTGTAATTTTTCTTGCTTGGCAGTTTTTAAAAGCTCTTTCAGTTCAAACTGATTTTCAGCAGTGGCATTAGCAATTAGCCTCTTAAAAATAAGACTTCGGATCAATTTTCATAAAGAAATCACAAAGCTCATTTGCCATTCTTAAACCTTCACTAAGATTTTTCAGTTTTAGCAACAAATTCTCATAAACACCGACCGCGGCGAAGGCGGTTTATGTCAAAGGCCGAACAGCGGCGATATCATTTAATAACATACTTATTACATAGTTGTAATATATCTATTTTACTTTTTTATTAGTCCATTTATTGGTGCGTTTACAAAGGATATTTGGTTGGATATATATTGGAATTCTTTTTATTAATATGCATGTACTATGTACCGATTAGATCCGCGAATAAAGAAATCTTTAGCCGCGAATATAGGAATTGGGTCACAATTTTTTAATCCGCGAATAGTGAAAACGCGAATGAAGGAAGCGCGAATAAGGAGCTTTTACTATATGTTACTCTATGATTGCAATGAGTAATGTTTCAACTAACACAAAAGGCTTGTTGGTGGTGGGTTAAAGCAATTATTAAAGTTCAATTGGTTTGACGCGGCGTGAGTGGAACCCGTCACAGATCAATTAATGAATTATCAGCTGTACGTTCGCTATTATTGATCGTGTTACTGGGACAGTGGTCTAAAATCCTTTTGGTTTTCTTTTACTATTAAATATAATCTTACTGTAGGTATATATCTAGTCGCTATCTATCGATAGCGATCCGGTTTAGTCTCCAACGGGTGCAATTTACTAATTAAAATGTCTCTAAGATAAGAACTAAAATTCTCGAGTACCTACACAGTTTTGATACAATTGTCTTAAGGTTTAGTCAGCGTTATCGATGAAAATAGGTATATTACGAGTAGTTTAGAAATCGTTGATCTCTACTAAAAACAAGTTTAATTAGCACATAATATATGAATCTTCCTTAAAAATATCTAAATAATATTGAAACCTCTTATTGACAAAACTAATCCTGTAGTTTAGAAAAGGTAATCGGAAAAACTAATTAACGCACACAGCGATTTTATTATAATCTATTTATAGATATAGAAACATAATAGATTAAAATAACTTTAAAAATCAAAAATTGAAACACTTTTTATTGCTAACATAAACATCTGACGGTGAGTGCTAATTGCTAACCGTCACTCACAGACTCAAGTGCACTTATTGTAAAGGTCCACAACTTTGCACAAAAAAGTAGCGGATAAAGGATGGAATACTGACTACAGTAACTTGAGATGTTTCGCGACCAACTAAAATGTAGAAAACCGTGGTATAGAAAAACTTACAGGTCTGACAAAACTGAACCATCCATCCATCCTTCCATCAGCCTTTCAACGTCCACTGCTGGACATAGGCCTCCCCAAGAGAACGCCACCACAAGCGGTCCCATAATGGGAATAATGCCGTAATCGCCACGCTTGGCAGGCGGGTTGGCGATCGCAGTGGATGTTGTTAATACTCGAGGGAGTGCTGCTGCTCATTCCCCCGGTATTCCCTCAGTCGGCTCTTACGACTGCCGTGGGTAGAGAGGGGTGGGACAATTCTAAAGCCGACCCCACACGGCCAAAAATGAACACTTGGTTGATAAACAAGTGAATTTGTTCCAAATTGCAGATATAATCCTCATACTTGGTCACCTAATACGGCGCTAGCAGGAATTAATGAGGTGCTGAAATATTGCATTCTTGGTCCGTCACAACATTTTTAGTGACACAACACTGGTATTTGTGAAACGCATATAGTTATGAAAAGTGGGGCTAACTTACAGAGTCAGTAGGCCTAGCGAAGTTGCATTCTATGATTGCTAACGCTATAGAAAACTGAAATGTATGGGAATTCGATATCTTTATCGATATCTAAAACGTTAAGTCACGTGACTTAACGTTGAGATGTAAAATTTCCATACATTTTAATAGTTTTCTATAGCGTTAGCGATCATAGAATGCAACTTGGCTTGGCCTACAGTACAGACGAGTAATCGAAGTTAAAACTTTTATCTTGACAGTTGTTATCACTGCACTAGTCATAAATATAATAGATAATATCCTTACTAATATATACAGGTGCATGCGAAAGTGCGTTAGTTTTATTGTTACGCTTTCGTGCCATAAGTACTCAGTCGATCATCTTGCAGTTTACCCTACAAAGAGTCTAGAACCTATAAAAGGACTTCTGTCCATCCCGAAGAAAATATATAGTCCCCGTAGTTTTGCATATAGATCATTGTGTGCTGTATTTATATCCCGAAAAAGTCGCAAACAGAATAAATATAGTCTCGTAATTAATAAACTCATCAATCAGTTTAGTTGTGTTTGTGTTTAATTTCACAAGCAATACCACGAAAATTTTGCGTGATTTTTCTTTCATCATACAATAGCTATACCTAGTACAAAAGATGTTTTTTTTAATAGTGTTGACGTAGGTACCATGGGACCATCGACCAAAGGTTACTTAAGTGTTTTTTTTATAAAGCAAAAAAAGAATATCTTAGCATTAATATTTCACGCACATTGATTTCTATATTGGATGAGTTTGCGTGCTTTGAATACAAATCACGTGGTACGTACCGACAACGTGCTTTGGTAATAATAGGGAATTATTGGGCCACATTCTGAATATTAAAATGCATATCGTATTTTGAAGAGCTGATGCATTAATTAGTAGTTATAATAAATATTGTGATGTTCAGAGAGTAAATAAAATGATGGCACATGCGGGAATTGTCGCTGGATTTTCTTGCATTTGTGCCAACCATAACATGGGCCGTGTCTTAAGTGACGCGATACTGTTACGCTAAAGCAAATGGTTTCGTTTTTCTTTAAGTCCAAAATTAGGTAGGTACGTATAGAATTGTTGCACGCCAGTTTCATTCGCTGTATTATTAACGTGTTTTATTCTGTTGAGTGTTATTTGTACAGAAATCTTAAAGCAAACACGCAATATTCGTTTCTAGCTAAAAATAGTACTTACCGGTCACTGTCATAACTTCATACATTGTGGATGAATAGATCAAAACTAATAATAATTTAGCTAAGGCAGATGGGAGAAGACCTCACTTATTCTAACTAGAATTCGTTCAAGGAGGTTAAGGAAACTTCACAAAAAGAAAACAGGCCTGTTAATTTCAGCCGTAAATGACTTGTCTTTGTTTAGTACTTATTTATGCCCAGCCTGTAACTGACCCATTGTTGATATGGGACACCTCATAGAACAAAAATGTTTTACGCCTCTGTGTGCCACATTGGGCCGGTTGGTACGAAACGGGCTGGCGCAGTGATAGAATTCTAATGTCCTCGAGAGTAGTTCACAGGGTCTCTCTCAGTCTGATTTTCATGATGAAAACCCAGTACCCACATGGATTGGAAAAGTTTAGGCACGTGGCTTGGGTTCTACGTTCTATGCCAAGGTATCAGTGAAGTATCCAATCAATGCGTCATGACAGTCCCTGGTCTTACTCCATTATACTTGTATAAATGTTTAAAGTTTAAACTTATAAAGCAATTAGGGCAAACACGATTTCCAAAGGTTATTTAAATCATGTGGCATGTTTGGACTAAACCCTAAAAAATCGCAGATTTCTCGCTCATAATTTTTACGTAAATTGACATACTCGAACAAAAAATATATACAGACCGTATTTTATCAAAGTACCAATGTTTATTTTAATGAAAATTCACGAGTGACAAGAGATAAGCATTTAGTCAGCACGCGGCCCTCTTGTGAGCATCAAACAAAACATCGGTCGCCATACATTTTTCGGAACGTGAGACTTTTTCGTGTGTGCTACCGGCATTTATCGATTTATAAGACGTTATCACGTCAAAAAATATGGGATAATACTACGCAGCATTATGTTCAAAGAATTCTTTACAATATGTTTAATTTTTACTATATTGTTCGAACGTTCCGTACAATTATGTTTCATATTGTTAAGTTAAGCTAATGATGAATAAATGAACCATAGAATAACGTCGAGCAAGCGTAATATTATTCTGTAAGAACGAGTACAAACATTTAGCTATTGTGCCGGTACAAGCCGACGGGAATTTGAATAATTTCTGAAAACATCATATAGTAATGTTTTTGTTATTATGTACATAATTATGTACAAAAGCATTGATTACTATAGGTTTCTCAAATTAGTTTTAAAATTTTAAATAACTGTGACCGTAAAATGTTGCGAATATTTTAGGTTGTAGATAATGAGTTTGCAATATTATACTTTTTTTCCTTAAATTACATTTTTTGATCTGTATTTAAGCACTTAACACGCTCAGCTACTTTAAAGAGCAAATTATTTGTGAAATGTGGAAAAAGAGAACTATAGTGCGAGCAGGAATCGAACCTGCGTCCCTTCCAATCCTAGGAAGTGCCCTAACCGCTAAGCCATCGCACTGAACAACGGCCATTCCCAATCTCCATATCACATTTGTCGACCCACGCCATCTATCGGATGTATTTACGTGCATTAATCCAATATAGTAAGTTTAATTTTGCAATTAAAATTCATACTATTTGATATGCTACTTTAAAGAACAAATTATTTCTTTAAATTACTTACAAGACTTATCATCACGCCATAACAGAACAGAGAAAAAAGCCCAAAAGGCTCTATTCTCGCATACATCTCTCGCTTCCGCAATATTCATAATTATCTTTATACAAGGTCACCGGTTTCGAAGATACTCCTCGCCTCCACATTCCTTCAATATATGACCGATTTGGTCTAGGTAGGTGAGTCTCGGTCTGCCCCTGTACCCACACCCTTCCACTTTCGCATTGTATATCTTCTTAACCAGTCGCTCGTCCGGCATTCTCTCCATGGCTATGTCCGAACTATTGGAGCGTTCGTTCGCATCTATATTCTCTTTATACCTTCCCTCTTACGAATGAGGTAAGTCAGCTTAACTCCACCGATTTTCCGCAGAGATCGCATTTCGACCACATTGATTCTTATGCTTTTTTTTGCAAAACCAACTCTCGCTTCCATATAATAATGTTGGGACAAGCACTGCGTTGTGTATTGTGACTTGTGACACGTGCCTTTTGGCTGAGATGGCTGCTGAGAAGTTGTCCCAATGCTTCGTTCGCTCTATTTCCCGCCGATATAGAGAGAAGAGCTCTCTATATCAGCGGTGTACCTTCCATACCAACTGAATCACGCCTGAGATTTTCTCTCGACAGCTTGTGAAGTCTGCCAACACGCACTGGGCCAGCGAAGTGAACTATTGCCTAAATCGGTTAAAGAAAATACTCATAACCGTAAATTGTTACGGATATTTTATCTTGTAATGAATCTAATTTAATTTTTATGTAGATAGAATTAAACTGAGCGAACTGCAACATCTCTGCTGTAATTAAAAGAGACATATTATTTGTTATGAAATTGTGCCGGATAAATTTTGTCGCAGATATTTTTGGGATGTACCTATTTCTCAGCCATGTTTATACAACGTCTTTAGTTTGTCATAGCTGCTTTTGGAATGTCTCCGACACTCACCGTACTCACCGGACCTTGCTCCAACAGATTAGCACTTTTTCCGGAATTTGGAGAACTTCTTGCAAGGAAAAATATTCAAATCCGATGAGTCTGTTAAAAAGATTTTATTGATTATCGTGCCCAGTGTGCCCACAATTTTTTCAGCAAAGGAATCAATGAACTACTGATGAAATGGCGAAAGTGCACAGATAACAATTGTACAAAAAACAAACTTTAATTGATAATTACAATAATTTCATTAAAAAAAAACTAGATGTCGCGGGACGTCTAGCAGATGTGAAACATCGAAATTATTTTATAGAAATAAAATGATCATAACTTGATAAAGTGGAGTACTTTCAGTCAAGACCAATCAAACGAGTATAAACTCGATAGGGTTGCGTAGTTTCATTACAGAGTTACTGTCCACCTTCCAGCTCCATCGTCAGACCCTGGACTAGAGACAAAGTACTCGTCAAGACAAATCATACGAGCCCAAACTCGATGTAGTTATGTTGTTTTATAACGGAGTTCCTATGGCCACATTCTAGCTCCATCACCAGACCCTGGATACCATCTAAAGACAAAGTACTCGTCAAGACGAATCAAATGATTCCAATCTCGATGGTGTTGCGTCGTTTCATTACAGAGTTACTGTGGTCACCTTCCAGCTCCACCATCAGACCCTGGATATCATCTGTAACTAAAGTTCTAGTCAGGACATATCAAACGAGCCCTAATTCGCTGGAGTTGTTGCGACATTTAATTACAGAGTTTCGGATGTCCACCTTCCAGCTCCATCATCAGACCCTGGATACCATCTAAAGACAAAGTACTCATAAAGACGAATAGAACGTGTCCAAACTCGACGGGGTTGCGTTATTTCATTGTAGAGTTACTATGGCCACCTTCCAGCTTCATCATCAGCCCCTGTATACCATCTAGACACAAAGTACTCGGCAAGACGAATCATACGAACCCAAACTCGATAGGTTTGCGCCGTTTTATTATAGAGTTCCTATGTCCACCTTCCAGCTCCGTCATCAGATCAGCTCCATGTCATCATAATATTGCATTTTCACGTGATATACACATGCTTGTAAAATTTCAGCTCAATCGGAAACCGGGAAGTGTGTAAAATTTAACTTGCAAGATTTGAACGGAACAAGTAGGTACAATAAAAGCGTCGCCACGCTAACAAACGATTTTACCCTCCCTCCGCATTAGATGTTTCACATCAAAAATCGTTTTGTTTTTCCCATACATTACGCCAATTCATAATTATGTAAGGACCTAATAAATGGGTCACCGTATCTTTCTACAGGTGCCATAATATCGATTGAGGAAGTAAAAATTGCATCACAATATCATTACTATGAGAGAAGGAAATCTCGAAGCAATTCCGATGTTAACTCATAGGTATAGCTAATTAAAAATATTAGTTCAATATCCTTCTTATCGTGAAGCCTAAGGACGCTTAAAGTTTCCCGAAATCTAACAGCCGATTACGTGTGATTCACGGACAACATCAAAGTATCACCACAAACTTTTGTATTTATAGTATCATTATGTGATAAAAAAGGTTTCTTTAATAGTTTATGATTTGAGACTTTTTTTTAAGTTTTAGTAAAAATGGGCGGCTGGTTGAGCTACATGAAGACAGAGAATTTTGACGAGGTGTCACCTGTGTCT
Organism: Leucoma salicis; assembly: GCA_948253155.1. Lineage (NCBI taxonomy): Eukaryota > Metazoa > Arthropoda > Insecta > Lepidoptera > Erebidae > Leucoma > Leucoma salicis. Next base: position 7,121,051 of record OX411812.1, read on the forward strand.
GGTCTTACAACACGTGAGGTCCGTGCTGTGCAAAAAACTTGGATTACTGTAAATGCTGATGCCTTAGGCAATGGAAGTGAGTTATTTAGAAGGTAAGAATTATTTCTCACATCTTTAAAGTATATAAAAAAAAACATAACTACGCATAAACGAAGAGGCGTATGAGGTGACGTCATGAGCTGCAGAATTGTTATCTAACTCTACTATAGTGTACAGTTGCTAATATAAACAATTATATCACCTAGGTATATTGGCAAAAATTTGTTCGGTTATTAGCACATTTATTATTTTATAAAATTAAATTTTATTTTACAAAATTAAATTTTATTCAATTTAGTCAAAGTATACTGGCTGCTGTTTGCATACCGTCCCAGATGCTGCTTGAGCACTTGAGAAATGCGGGGGGGTGCTACCGAGAGTACTGTTTATGATTTCCACAATATGCATAATTCACTCTTATTGAGGTAAATATGATGACTTAATGAAAACGATCATTGTGCCCGTTGTGAAGGACAGAAGGGCGGATGTATCGGATGTGGGAAACTACCGACCTATTTCGTTGGCAATCACTATAGCTAAGGTATTGGACGGCGTGGTGAACTCTTGCTTAGAGAAGTATGCAACATTACACGATGCGCAGTTTGGGTTTAGATCCGGATTCTCAACAGAAACTGTGATTGTAAGTTTGATGCATGCCGTCCAATATTATACTGATCGTAAGACACCGGTGTACGCCTGCTTTCTTGATCTCTCCAGGGCATTTGACCTTGTGTCATATAATGTTCTCTGCAGCAAGCTGGAGAGCAGGGGTGTACAGGCTGAGGTGCTTAGATTGTTTAATCAAACTAATCATGTTAAGTGAGCTGATTCTCTATCGAATGCATATGTGTTAGAGTGTGGGGTGAGACAGGGAGGGTTGACGTCTCTTAATCTTTTCAACATTTACGTAAATGATCTTATCGTGGAACTGAGTAGCATGCGAGCCGGTTGCCGAATCAACGCGAACAAACGCCATCAGCGTAACCATTAATAATATTAGCTACGTAGATGAATTGGTGCTGCTTAGTCCGACAGTGGGTGGCCTAGCAGAGATGTTGAGTGCTTGTGAGGAGTATGCTGTTGATCATGGGCTCATCTATAATGTCAAGAAAACCAAGTATATGGTTTTTAAGGCCACCGGTAAATGCCCTCATAATACGATTAATATTACCCTTAATGGCTTGAGCATTAACCGTGTCACGGAATTTAAATACTTGGGACATATTGTTACCGATGACCTTAAAGACGATGCCGATATGGCACCAATACAACAATATCTTTAGATTAATGTTGGGGCTGCCTCGCTACTGTAGTGCGTCGGGGATGTTTGCGGAGTACAATACGGACAGTTTTAATACTGTAAAAAAACTGTATCCCTGATCCGCAGGATGAGGAGCAGTTACAACACCATTCTAAAGACGTTAGCCGGCCGGTACTTATCACCGTTATGGAAAGGTCTGGTGCGGAGAGTGATTACGGTATATCCGTCGCCCCTTTGGTGACTAATTAATTGTTAAAAATACCTAAGGAGCTTAATATTGTGTACATTTTACTAACCACTTAGATTTAATAGTATCTCTTTTTATTTTTCTTTTTACCTTACTAACCAATATGGATCTTTGTAGTCCGAAATAAACTCTTTATTATTATTATTTTCTTTATTTACATAAACCACTTAATATATTTTTAAATATATATATTATAAAAAATAACAAAATATTTAAAAATATAAAAAGTGTGTAGACCCACCGGCAGCCGGCACAAGGGCCAAACTGCCACTGGCTAGGGTTCCAAAGACAGGAACTTCCTCACAATGCGTGCCATGTCCAGAAGTACCGCTTTTTGTATCAAACCCTTGATCCAACCATCCAACGCGAGCCTCTTAAGGTGTTGGTCGAGACTTTTGGCTATCAGTCCGTTGACTGACACTACTATCGGCACAATAATCGCTGAATCCACATCCCACATATCAACAATCTAGTGAGCCAAGTTCAGATACTTCATCTGTTTATCCTTCTCGGTCTTCACGAGATTCTCGTCATGCGTGATAGTGATATCAACAATCATTGCCCAGCGCTCATATCGATTAACCACCACAATGTCAAGTTTGTTGGCTACAACAGTTCTGTCTGTGATGATTGATCGATCCCAGTACAATGTGATACAGCCATTTTCGAGTACTGGCTCAGCTACATACCTGTAGTAAGGTACCTCGACGTTCACAAGTCTGTATTTCAGAGCAAGCTGTTGGTGGATAGTCCTGGCTACTTGGTTATGTCTGTGCAAGTACTCAACGTTAGCAAGACGAGAACAACCCGAGACAATATGCCTATGACAATATACCATCCCTTAGGATATGCCTCCGGTAGTTGTTCGTCATGATAACTTCATCAGCAATTGCACAGATAAAACCTTCGGTTTCCCCAAAGAGTTTACCGAAACATAGCTAGGCCACGGAAGCTGAAAAGTCAACGTCGGGCCCATGTAAAGCCCGGTAAAATCTTCCGTGCATAAAGTTTAGTTAACTTTATAAAACTCTAGCACCCTCAAGAGCCATGCATGGGGCACAGAGTCAAAAGCTTTTTTATAATCTTTCCAACATGTCATTAGATCCTTTTTCTTACGGCGACCATGTTGGCTAATGGCCGTATCAATAAGGAGGAGCTCCTTAGTACCACGGCTACCACTCCTACATCCATTCTGACAGGAGCGAATTAGATTCATTATGTTTAGCAATTTTGGTTCTCCTCGTGGCGTAGTCGGTAGTGTAACCGACTTCCGTGCACGAGGTCGTGGGTTCGATTCCCACTCAGGACAATTATTTGTGTGAGGAACACAGATATTTGTACTACGTTTGGGTGTTTTCTATCTACTATATGTAAGTATTTACAAAAAAGAAGTAATATGTATATGTATTATATCCGTAATCTGGTACCCATAGCACAACAAGCGTTAAGTTTAGTTTGGGACCAGAGGACGTCGTGTGAAATGTCCGTGAATATTTATTTATTTATTATTATTATTAGATGTAAGGAGCTTATAGACTGACGGTAAACATGTAATAACATAGCATCACGCCTGTATTACCCGAAGGGGTAGGCAGAGATGTATTACACACCCACGACTCGCCAGCTATGTTTAAGTCCCACGTAATCTCGTATTTTAAAAAATGAGAGGTGAGTGTCTTGCTTAAATTAACCTCCGATTGGAGATCGAGACTGACACGAAATTGTTCCTCATTAGTAATCTTATGCTTTAGGGATACTTATGTACTATTATGTGAAAGTAATAACCAGCTGCAGTTATCTCGATTTATATGATGATCACACAGCGATCAACCCGACTACATTCCGTGATCGTCGTTAATCAAAACATGGCTAGCATTCAACGCCTCGCTGTTAAGGTTCAATTTAATGGCTGCAATGACAGGTTTTACGAGCGCCAACTTTGTGCCGATTGATTTATTGATAGCTAATAAATACAATGTAATCCATTAAATTGTTGCATGTTGAATAGTTGAAGTTTAGACATAGAAACTCTAGTGTTTAGATGGCATACCTATTTAGTCGCTACTGAAATCTGATTTAGCAGCAATACAGGCGACAGGTTAATCTCCATTCTTAGGTCGTGATTATACAACCACTGAAGTAGTGTCACACAGTTCCAATAGTTCGTCAATATAGGCGGAGAGATGGTACACGGCGTGTTTATTTAGTGGGTGAGGGCCCACACTATTCGTTGCCCCGACCGATGGGGTGATGTGGGTGGAAGGCACTTTTCAAAATGATGTGTCATTCACAGTTTATTACGGCCCAATGGAAAATGTTGTGAGGAATACTACATGCTTGAAAGATTCACTCCACGGCTTGCGAGAGCTACCAACCCTCACTGGAAGGACTGTAGATTAAATCCCTGCCATTTTAAGAGGAAAGCCGTACCAAACATGGCATAATAATGATGGTGACAAAAAGAGTTACTAACTTTTATCTCAAATAGTAAACAATTTTAATATACATTTGACCAGCATTTCATTGAAAGATGTTTTTGTTATAAAAATCCTAACTGGATGGAATTTGCAAGTTTGTTAATGATTTTTTTTAATGATAATTAACATGTCATAGTGACGTGTTTAAATTACATTGACCCTATTCTCATATGCAGTATAGCATTTTATGAGACTAAATAATCATTAAATTAGTTTGATATCATTAAGTCCACAAAGTTATTGTAATTGCGTAAATTAATAACTAGACGTAGCGACGACGTAAGAGAGCGAGTAGGTATGAAAAAGAGTATTGGTGTAAAGATGCGAAAAGGAATGCTCCGATGTTTCGGACATGTGGAAAGAATACCGGACGAGTCCGGGACGAGTGACTGGTTAAGAAGATATACAATTCGAAAGTGAGAGAATGTAGGTATAGTGGGAGACTGAGACTCACCTACCTAGACCAATTCGGTCATGTATTGAAGTAAGGTGGACTCAGCAGTCACCGAAACCGGCAAAGCGTGTATGAAGAGAATTATGGATGTTGAGGAAGCGAGAGATATATGCAAGAAGAGAGAACCTTTTGGCACTCTATTCTGTCTGCCTACCCACTAAGAGAGATGGCGTGATGAGAAGTAAGTAATAACTAGATGATGTTTTGCCAGTCTTTATTAGATAATCAATTATAAATTATGACGCACACGCAATACCTGACGAGATGTTATTTTATAATAAAGTTTCGAGTTTTCCTTATAGACTAATCTCGTATTCTTTGTCCGTTACACGCGGATTAATAATTAGGCCGCTGTACAACTACATATAACTGCTTATCAAAACAATTCACGACTTCTCAAGCTGTTAATATTCTACACTTCTGCGAAGGCTTTTTGCGACATCACCTTACCTTACTGGATTATAAGTATTGTTTGGTTCTTCCAAGCTCGTAGATGACTTTCGTGCTTTGTATACAGAATGTCCACAGCATAACAATTGTCAACACCGTCCCACTTCTGGGCACGCTAGCCCAATGCAAGGCTCCATTCATCCAAAATATCACTTGTCGGATATGTCGCAGTTGGATTACTGCTCATATACTTATATATAAACGTCACACCAGTAGCCACATATCGGAAAATTTAAAAAAAATAATGATTTAGCCTTATATAGTAACCAGTTTGGCAATTTTAATTAAAACTGTTCAAACATTTTGATCTATATTTTATATATTAATTACATACTATTTAATGGCGTGATTTTTTTTTTAAACATTTTGATCTATATTTTTGCACTTGACATGCTCAGCTACTCTTAAAGTACAAATTATAATTTATGAATAAGGAAAAAGAGTATTTTAGTACAGGCGGGAATCGAACCTGCGTCCCTTCCTATCCAGGGAAGTGCTCTAATCCACTATAGTACTGTAGCTCAGTGGATTAGAGCACTTCCCCGGATGGGAATGGACGCAGGTTCGATTCCCGCCTGTACTAAAATACTCTTTTTCCTTATTCACAAATTATAATTTGTACTTTAAAACTGTTCAAGTTGATTTTAGTGTTCGAAAATAGTCACAAGCATGATTTGAACCTGCATCTACTGAAAAACATCCACTCGGCACTACTAATTTCGATAACATCCACTCGGCACTACTAATTTCAATAACATATTCCTTCTTAATGCCTTGGGTGACGCCTGCGTCATCTGTCGGGACAATATAGGTATGAAAATACATAATTTATGTAGTGTCTTTTGCCTGGTAGCGGGATAAACCTTTTCATCGATCTTGGGCGGAAGACTACTCGAGTAATCATAACATTGTTCCAGTGGCCCGCCGACACAGGCAGATAGACGGCACACGGTGGGTTTATCTAGTGGGTGAGGGCCCCCCACTACCCTGTTCGTTGCCCCGAACGACGGGGAATGCGGTTGAGTACATATTTCCCTGCCTTTTTTGTTTTTTTTTTGTTAAGTGGAGATTTGTCCGCCCTAACAAAAAAAAAAATAAACAAAAAAGGTACGTTTGGCAATGCTGCCTGGTTGGAGTTTGTATAGCTGTCTTTAGATTCTTGTTTACATAAAGTTAATATAGAATTTTTATGGAGCAATAACTGTAGAAGTGTCGACATTATCTAGCTGATGTGCGCAACATCAAGAAGTGTGTTGTTTGTTTTATGTTGTTATTTAAAGTGTACTAAAACTGGAGCTACGGTTGTTTAATTACCTTTGATCAACAATGCAATAGATATCGCGTCGGCCCAAAACATCCGCCTCGGTAAATAACAGCGCACTTAACAAGTGAGCTCTTATTTTGTTTAGTTAAAAAAGTACTTTATTTGTTACCATATAAGCTTGATTTCACAGTAAACGTTATTTCAAATAAAGAAGTGAGAAAACAAATAACTCATTTGTCTATTCACGTTTAAGTGGCAGTAGTAAATTATTCCTTTGCTCGTTTTTTGCGACGGAAGATGTAAGATAATATTTTAAAGATTTGTTTTTGTTTCTTTATTACTAAGTGCCATGAATGTAATTAGGTTGAACTTAAAACCATTGTCTCAGTTCGTTAGTAAACAGATGTAGCTGCATAAGTATATATTCATACGGACAGTTTTTAACTTGATTTTGTTCGTGACACTGTATCTTGTTGGTATTGATGATCCAAGTTAATTACCATTAAACGCTAAACCAGTAAACGCCAATAAAAGTCAAAATATCAAGCGGTCTATTCTTGGCGAAAGCCACGGTGTTTTAATGTCTACGTTAAATTGCTGTTGAGCTAACTTATTTATTTGAGCGCGACTCACGTAGTAATATGAATGTCACAAGCGAGCTCATTATGTGCAATTATTTTTGTATATTTTTTATAGCACTTGATATTATTATGCTTGGCCATTTGCCAGATGACCTGCCACTCATATGTTTATACTGTGACATAAATATTTGTATCTATACTATTATAAAGCTGTAGCTGTACTGTGTACATTTAAGTTATTTGAGGAAAAATACTGTATTAGGCTGTATAGGCGCGTCTGAACTAAAAAAAATATTTTATTTGTTGGCTGTTTATAGGTTTGTCTGTTTTTTCGCGTCCCACGTTTATACGTGCTATATAGGCGGCTATATAGGCATGTCTAAACACAAAACAACTTTTTTTTAGAATTTTTGTCTGTTTGTGTGTTTGTTTGTTCGCGCATCACACAAAAAACTACTGAACGGATTTTAATGCAACATTTTTACTGGAAAGGCCTTGATGAGACTTAAAAACTGGTATACATTTTATCCCGCTACTATATCAGGTTATATATAGGTTAGGTATACAGGTTCCCTGTGATATAACCGAAAAATTAAAAAATTATTTAAACTAGAATTTTTTTTAGATTTATTTAAAAGAACTACTGGTTGGATTTTGGTGCAACTTTTTTTATTTGAAAGGCCTTGATTTGAATTAAAAACTGGTAGACATTTTATCCCGCTACTATATCTGAACCTGAGATATAAACGTAAAACTAGCTTTTGGCTGCGGCGAAGCCGCTGGCAAAGGCTAGTAATATATAAATATGTATAATACATGAACTGCATTCAGGTTTAAGTGTACTTTATGTTTTCCTATATGCCGAGAAACCAATTCCGGCAGCTGTCTTTCGGGTTACGTTCGAATGCCTTTTCCATTTGTGTAGATTAGTCAATTATTAATTTATTTATACTTAACTACCTGAACCCGGCTGACGTTGTCCATCCCAATGGTTCGTTTTCCTGTTAATTAAAGCGGCCCCAATTTACATATGTTTACCAGCAAGTAAATCACGTTTAGGATCGATTACGTCTCCAAGCTCCCGGCGTACGTGCTGCAAACGCCGCTGCGCATTCGCTCTTATGATGAGCATACGCTTAGAATCAACGTACGAATGGTAGTAGTAAAAGTAATCGATCTTAAGCGCGAGTTACTTGCCGGTATAACATACCTAATGTGTCAATGTCACGATCATTTCAATATATAAAACGGAAATCACACTGCCAAAACAAAAGTCATTAAAGAAGAAGATATAAAACGAAATTGACCGGCCTCGTGGCGTAGTCGGTGTAATCGACTTCCATGCATGAGGTCGTGGGTTCGATTCCCACTCAGTACTATTATTTGTGAGATGAACACAGATATTTGTACTGCGTCTGGGTGTTTTCTATCTATTATATGTATGTATTTACAAAAAAAAAGTAATACATACATGTATTATATCCGTGATCTGGTACCCATAGCACAAGCGTTAAGCTTAGTTTGGGACGATGACGCGTGAAATGTCCGTGAATATTTATTTAATTTTGAAAAAAATCATAAAATAATAAAGAAACAAATTTTTTACTTCTACTTTTATAAGTACTATTAGATCATGCGAGTGAATGAAAAGCTCACGAGGTGTGCACATGGTGGTGTCATGTAATACCGCGCAAATGAACATGCGTATAGTAGCAATCTTAGATTAATTATATTTCTAGATGGAGCCTCAGCGTTGTAAACGCGTCAAAAAAAATTGGGGTGAACTTTTCATCCCATCTATGGCTGTTAGTGTCAATCGTGACGTCACTTGACAAGGTCGTATCCAGGAGCATTAGTGTGTCATTTAAAATGTCAACGTGTGTATTTAAAGTGTGCCGAAACTACAAAAATCGGAAAATGAGTACTAAAGATATTTCTTATAATCGGTTAGTAACATTATTTCATACAATAACTGGCTAAATAAGTCATTTAAATATTCCAAAAATAAATTAATTTAAGTTCGTATTTTTTTATGAGATACCAGTTTATGAAATTAAATTTCCCGCGTAATCTTGCAAAGTTGATGATATTTTAACGATAGAGAGTAATAGAAACATTATCTAACATAATTATTAGCGTTTTTAATGGATTCATAAAGCTGCACAGTCGTCATTTTCGGAATGAATTACAATATTACTATTTGTAATATTATTATTTATTTTAATGATGAAGATTGTTTACATTTTTAAATTTATAATTATCGTGGGTTCTCCTCTACTTTTCTGATCCTCTACTTTAATGAGAATACTACTAGTATTCTCATTAAAGTAGAGGTTATAATATAGTATATATACTTTTTATAATATTTATGACTAGCAGTGCCCGCGGACTCCGTTCCGCGTTAGAAATATTTTTGTCCCGGCCCGTTTGTCCTGCGTAATACTTCAGGTTAAAAGTTCGGGATAAATAAAAAATATGCCGATGAAGATTTTTTCTTGTTATTTTGTTTTTTTAATGTTTATTGTATGTTTTGTGTTTTTTATGTTACTGTTTTTTGTTGTTATTTTTATTACTTGATGTTAATATACATTATTTACATCATGTTTACTTATTTTAAAATTGTTCAAAACTTGTCGATATACTACATTAGTACTAATGTTGTCATTTGGTACTAAAATATATTGTCTTTCAGGAGCTCCAACCCGAGATAAGCCAACATATAACTGAAAGCTAAAAGTATATGGCAGAAAAACAGTGCTTTCTCAGGTCAATGCCCACCAGAGAAAATGTTTGACCCTGGGACTTATTAATAGTGAGGGCAAAAGAGACCTTGACGGGTAACCTTTTAAACGGTATAGGTAAATCAGTCGGAATCATGGGCATCCGCGGAATATAGGTAAGCAAATTTGTCCCACTGCTGGCCCTGTGAGAATGGTCGCCACGATTATATTCTCCCGCAACTATTTTATGAGCAGCCTTGTGCCATTACACATGTTGGGGGGTCTCAGGTTCCTTAAAAGCATGATAGGAATGCCAACTTTTAGCATAAGGTAACGTGGGGAGGTAAGCTAGGACTCAAAGAACTTAAACATTCTTAAGGATAGTGCACTGTATCCTCAATAATACACACCGTGTCAATGGACTTATAGTGATTGACTTGACTCGGAATTTTTCCTAAAATTATTTTATTTATCTCATTCACTGAATCGTTTTTGGGTGAGACTATTGCCCTAGAACAAAGCCAATGATAATCTCTTTCCATTAAACTTTCAAGACCGGGATATATTGCGTCTATCAGATCCTCTAACTTGTGTAATATGTGACCTAACCGATTGTCAAGTTTAATGTCATCCCTTTTTTTTATTTTTTTTTGTTAAGGCGGGAAAATATGTTCTTTACCGCACACCCCGTCGTTCGGGGCAAAAGGAACAGGGTAGTGTGGGGCCTGCACCCACTAAAGAAACCCGCCGTGTGCCGTCTCTCCGCCTTTGTTGGTGGGCCACTGGAACTATGTTACATTCCTTCGGTGGTTCGCCGGCGGCTTACAATTTCGGGTACCCTCTACTGAGAGACGCATCCGAACACGGAGCGTCGCACATTCGCAGGAGGCCTTGCGGGTGGCGGACGTTCCCCGGTCCATCCACCCGCAGCCTCAGCTAGGGCCTCATTCGCTAGGGTCGAGGCTCGGGTCGCCATACGCCCGCTAGTGCCTCGGCCCCTCTTGGCCGACCTTCCCGGCCTTCCCAGCGGGGGCATCTCCGTAGAGCTACCCTTTGACTCCGATGACGCGCTCCTCTTCTCCGGAATCGGGCGCTTCAAGAGACGCGCTGGCTGCTCGACCGATGCGGCTGGCTGCTTCGTCACTGCGGCTGGTGGCTCCGTCGATGTGGCTGCGCTCTGCTTAGACCCCGAAGGCTTCGACTTGCAGGCGCTAGCCACTTTGGCAGAAGTGTTGCCACCATCGGACGTGTCCATGTCGGCGGTAGAACCGCTACCTATGGTGGGACTATCCGCGGGTTGACTACCCGTGGTTTTCTTGCCACGGGTCTTTCCCTTCTTGTTTTTCTTCTTCTCTTCCCTGTCTTCGGCGTTGATTGCCCCCCTCCGATACGCGGGGATGACAGGGCCGGTCTTGGTACTCGGCCCTGTGAGGGATTCTCCGGACGCGTTGCGCCCGGTACCCTCCGGAGGTATACTAATGTTTTTCACGTCCGCCATGTTTGAGTTTAGAGTCCTTCTACTATGGGGTGCCACCCTCGCGACTGGATACCCTCCTGCCATTCATCCCTCGCCGGGCGGCAAAACTTAGATTGGGGTCATTTTTTATAGGGGTTTTCTTCCCCGCAGTCCGAAGGCCCCCGGTCCTGTCCTCCAGGATTACGGGTCGGGCCGAACGGTGGTCTGTATCAGACCGTGCTCACCACTTGCAAGCAAGTAGTAAGCCCGTCGACCCTCAGGCTGAAAAGCCCCGTTTCCGTCTCCCAGGGCCGGGGGGGCCACTATGGCCCCGCTGGCCCTCCACGGCAGACGTTCAGCCCACTGCAACCAATGAGCCCGTTGCCACTCGAGCTAAAAGCCCCGTCTCCGGGGACGCGGGGGTCACTGTGACCCCGCTGTCCCCCTCCCAGAGTCGGAGGGGGCCACTATGGCCACGCTGACCCTCCACAGCGGACGTGGGGCCTATCCGCTGTACCCTCTGCTAGTCAGAGGGACACGCGGAGACCCGTCCGCTGCCAGGATTCAGCCGCTGGCATCAGAGTGCCAACGTTGCCCGGGGTGCACCAACGCGGACGTATCCCGACCCGCACCCCAGTTTAATGTCATCCCTACTGTTGGTGTTAGGACAGCAAATTTTTCCTTCTCCAAGATTCAGTAGTTGATGCGGAAAGTCGTTATCGTAGTTGACGCTCAAGTGTGCTCTCATATTTGTTCGTAAATTGAGAGTTTCAACGGAACTCCATAAGCATGATGATTTTAAGCATGCCCTGATGACATCGGCGCGTGTTCCTTTTGTTATTACTGGCAGCGTTTGCCGAAAATCGCCCGCAAAAACAAAAGTAACACCACCCATATCAGCGTCTGAGTTTCTGATGTCTTTTAGCGTACGGTTCACGGCTTCAATATGAGCTCTATGATAAATATATAATCTAAGGTATCAATTTATTTGTTCCTTTTATGTTTCAAGTGTAGTTAAAACATTTGTATTTTTATATTTCATTTGTCTATACAAATAAATAAAATTGAAGTGTCTGTTAATAATGTCAAAATTATTAGTTTTCTACTAAATGCATATATGAAAGTTAATATACGGTACAAATAACAAAAATACAATTTAAAAAAGTATTGTCTGTCTATTTGTTCCCGCACATCTATGAAACACTTTTAATGGCAGATGGCTGATCTTATAAGGGATAACTTAGGCTACTTTTATTTTGGGAAAATAATTAGAGTTCTGTGGGTCTAGCCAAGTTGAATTCTATGATCGCTAACGCTAATAGAAAACTGTTAAAATGTATGGAAATTTGACATCTCTAACGTTAAGTCACGTGACTTAGCGTTGTAGATATTGGTTAAAGACTTAGATAAATATAGGTTCTATATCTAAGGATATTGATGTCAAATTCCCATAGATTTAAAAAGTTTTCTATTAGCGTTAGCGATCATAGAATGCAACTTGGCTAGACCCGCTGCATAGAGAAGAAAAGTGGAGCCGCGGGTAGCATCTAGCAGAAAATAAAATGTGTACTTCAGGAACCATTTTTTTTATATACAATAACCATTTTTTTTTGTTCCTCACCGCACACCCCGTCGTTCGGGGCAACGAACAGGGTAGTGTGGGGCCTTCACTCACTAAAGAAACCCGCCGTGTGCCGTCTCTCCGCCTTTATTGGCGGGCCACTGGAACTATGTTACATTCCCTCGGTGGTTTATATACAATACCCTTTTTCTTTTGTTAAGTCGGGAAAAATTTTTCCTAACCGCACACCCCGTCGTTCGGGGCAACGAACAGGGTAGTATGGGGCCTTCACCCACTAAAGAAACCCGCCGTGTGCCGTCTCTCCGCCTTTATTGGCGGGCCACTGGAACTATGTTACATTCCTTCGGTGGTTTATATACAATACCCTGCACTAAGGAATATTCCTTGTATTACGGGAGACTCTACAAACATACAATTTATTAGCCACAAAGTACACCCAGACTCTGAACAACCATTTGTGGACACAAAGAAATGTCCTTGAATCGAACCCATAACTCTCGGGCCGGTATCTAAACCACTCTACCATCTGTGCAGTCTATTCTAAGGGCAATGTGTGAATATTTAATAGGTTATTCAATATAATCTATCCTTCGACGAAAAGTCAAAGTTGTAAAACTGTTTGTTTTGATTACGCTTATACAGACGAAAATCATAACATTCGTCTCTTGTTTGTATTAAAACATCATAAAGAAATTTGATAGAGTTATATTTAGTTATTGTCTTTGATTTTGTGACACGATCATCTGGTCATGATATCGTGAATCTGGATTGAAAAATGAGTGAGTGATGAATAAAATTTCTCCTAAGTTTTATAGCAAAAGCTGTAGTATAAGATAACAAATGTTGTGACAATATTGAGCTCTAAATAGATAATTTCAACATGAATTTATAAAAGTCAGTAAGCCATGTTATATCTCTAAATAAACTGCCTGTGTGGTGCAGCGGTAGTGTAAGCGACTGCTGATCATGAGGTCTCGGGTTCTCAATTCTCAGTAGCAGCCCGGAGTTTGGAAATGTGCCCGGTAGACTGCAATAGGCTCGCCCCCTATTACGTGGGACTTAAACATAGTTGGCGAACCGTGGGTCTGTAATACACTTCTGCCTACCCCATCGGGGAATACAGGCGTGATGCTATGTTTTTGAAGTGAAACTTCTTCAGAATCGTTGTGATTTGAAACTCGATGAAAGGAAAATGCGTCTCGATAAAGAAACAAACACATAAATGTATAGGATTAACAGTCAATTGTAGAAAAGTCCATTAAAGTTTAAAGACAACATTAAACGTTAATCTACCATTATAGAGTTGCAGAAAACAAAATTGGAACGAATTTTAATGTTCCATTAAATTTAATTAATGAGAGGTCATTTGAAGCTTGGTAAAAAATATTAAACCTTACATTTATACTCCCGATACTCTTATATATTGATATATATCAATCACAATCTCTCATAGACTACTTTTCAGAAATTTTACTTCTGCCTTGTGTGAATTGCACACACCTACCTATGGCTTTTTTTTATAAAATGCATTCTATGTACTAATCCGGGTTATAATTATGTGCTTGCCACACTCGAATCAGTTCAGTCAGTTTAGGGAAACAAGTAAGAAAAAATTAATATCCAAATATGACAGAGGGGAGATGTGATGGGTTTTCGGGCCCCCGGGCAGAACCATTGTCAATTAACGCTTATAAAGATAATAAAATTTATTCTAAGCTAGCCTTCGCCCGCGGCTCCACTGCAGACAAAAGCTAATTTTTAGGTTATATCTCAGGTTCCCGATATAGTAGCGGGATAAAACGTATACCAGTTTTTAAGTCTAATTAAGAGCTATAAAATAAAAAAGTTGCACCAAAATCTGTTCAGTAGTTTTTGCGTGATGCGGGAACGAACAAACAGAACAGTTGAAAAAATAATAAAATGCAAATACATCCGACAGATGGCGCAGGCATCATCCCAAACATTAACAAGGAATGTGTTAGTGAAATTTGCAGTCCCAAGCAATTGTCAAGATGGCTGAATTGGAAAAGTATCTGGGAGATACAGGTTCAAATCCTGCTCGTGACTGTTATTTTCGATTTCACATATTTGCACTTTGTTTTCAGAATAATCTACTTAAACATTTATTTATTGCCACGACCTGATGGTAACTGGTTACTGCCATTCAAGGGCAAAACCAGGAGCGCTGCTAAACCACTGTCCGTCTCTTTAAAGTTTTAGTTCTCTGTAAAGTGTAGTGGACACTTGAAACGAGTGGGAATGGATTGGCTATCATCTCTTTTATTTTTCATCTTTAATGTAATTTAATTTATAATTAAAAGCTATAATACTTTCTGATATTTACGCGAATGTTAAACATTTTGAAATAAAACTACGTTTACGGAATCTATCGTGTTTACTTGATTTTACTACTATCCCGACGTTTCGAATACTTTACAGCATTCATGATCACGGGTGGACTTAGATGATAGACGTCCAAGGCTGATATGTTATTTCAATTGATTTAAAAAAAAAAAAAAAACTTAATTAGCTTTCAGTAATTCCGTTTTTAAAAGCTTTTAGAGCAGCTTCAATAACTTCTGAAACTCCTGTGTTCTTCTCTTCTTTTATTCTGCTTGTGGTGAGACCAGAGGTTGCCCTTACTTAACCACATCAGCATTATAAACGACAACATATCGGTGAGCGTTGTTTTTGGTTTAAAATATTAATTAATTAAACCGTTATATTGCAGATATTTAGTTATGTTCCCTGAAGACAAAAAGCTATTTTGGATGCTCCAAGGCCTCACGGAAGAACAGTACCTACAGACCAGTCCGTACAAAGCTCACGTTTTGAATGTAATGAACACCTTCAATTTGATAGTGAATACGATGGACCAACCGGATGTGGTGGCAGCCATGATGAGAAAGATCGGACAGTCTCATAAGCCGAGAAATATTAAAGAAGATAAATTTTATGTAAGATATCTTTCATTATCATTTATACTATTATAAAGCTGTAAAAGAGCTGTGTCTGTACATTTAAGATATTTGAGAAAAAATTACTGTAATAGGCTATATAGGCGTGTCTAAACGCAAAACAATTTTTTTTAGAATTTTGTCTGTTTTCTGTTTGTTTGCTCGCGCATCACACAAAAGCTACTGAACGGATTTTGATGCATTTTTTTTTATTTGAAAGGCCTTGATTAGGCTTAAAAACTGGTACATTTTATCCCGGTACTATATCGGGAACCTGAGATATAGCCTAAAATAATTAAACTAGATTTTTTTTAGAATTTATTTAAAAGAACTACTAGATGGAATTTGATGCAACTTTTTTTTATTTGAAAGCTCTTGTTTCTTGACTTAAAAACTGGTAGATATTTTATCCCGCTACTATATCGGGAACCTGAGATATAACCGAAAAACTAGCTTTTGGCTGCGGCGAAGACGCTGGCAAAGGCTAGTTAGTATGAATATAAATTTTGTACTGGTAGAGCCTTGTTTGACCCAGCATAAAGGGGAAGATAACAAGTGAGTACTCATAGTTGGTACCCCCTTTTTGTTTTTATTTGTTAAGGCGGGAAAATTAGCGTAACCGCACACCCCGTCGTTCAGGGCAACGAACAGGGTAGTGTGGCGCCCTCATCCACAAAATAAATCCGCTGTGTATCGTCTCTCGGCCTGTATTGGTGGGCCACTGGAACTATATTACATTACTTTAGTGGTCTGCAGGCTTACTCTTTCAGGTACCCTCTATTGAGCGACGCCGATCCGCACACGGAGCATCGCACCTTCGTGGGAGGCTTTGCTTTTTTATTTGTTCACGCATCACGCAAAAACTACTGAATGGATTATGATGCAATATTTTTTATTTGATAGCTTTTGATTAGACTTAAAAACTGGTACATTTTATCCCGCTACTATATCGGGAACCTGAGTTATAGTCTAAAAACTAGCTTATGGCTACAGCAGAGCCGCGGTCAAAGGCTAGTGGGTGATAAATTGCTTAATTCCCTAAGTCCCCATGACACCCGTGGGAAAAATTGGTGGTGAAACTTATATTTGTAGTTCGCTTAGTACCCTTTTTTTTTTGTTTAGGCGGGAAAAAATGTACCTAACCGCACACCCCGTCGTTCGGGGCAACGAACAGGGTAGTGTGGGGCCCTCACCCACTAAAGAAACCCGCCGTGTGCCGTCTCTCCGCCTTTATTGGCGGGCTACTGGAACTATGTTACATTCCTTCGGTGGTCCGCCAGCGGCTTACCCTTTCGGGTACCCTCTACTGAGCGACGCACCCATACACGGAGCATCGCACCTTCGCGGGAGGCCTTGCGGGTGGCGGACGTTCCCCGGTCCTCGCTTAGTACCCTACCAACATTACAGTGATGCATGATGACATAAGGATTCAGAATTTGGATGAAAAAATACTGATAAATTGACCGGATGACACCATAAACAGACATAAAGATAAAGTTAATAATAATAATTTCTTTATCACCATAAAAATATAAGACACTACAGCATATGGGAATGTCCGGCTCCTACGCTAGTTATAGCAACACTGTGATGTAGTTACCAAATACTTCCTAAAATATTATATATTATTTATTGGTTTTCTAGGGATTAAAGGAAATCGTAATAAAAATGTTCACCGAAGTTTTAAAACTAGACGATTGGACTCTCAGCGTCTGGAGCAAGACCATGGACTTCTGGTTCAAGAATATATTCGAGACACTTAATGGACCACAATGAAGTGGCAATTGACGATTGTATACCACTTATAGTATAATAGACTCTTTAACAAAGAAAGTAAGCTCTACATTATAGTTATTGTGATGGGAAAATTACTTCGACCTTGCTATTAGATCAGAGTTTCTCAAATAATATGATCAGACCCTTTGAAAGTTCTTTTTTTTAATCACAAAAATGGGAGCACTTACCTGCCGTGTTTCACGGTGATATTTGAGAGGGTTGTACCCAGGTCGAGCTGGCCCTTAGTGAGGCAAGCAAGGCCTACGACTACATTTTTATATTAGTACTAGCCTTTGCCCGCGGCTTCACCGCAGTCAAAAGCTAGTTTCCCGATATAGTAGTGGAATAAAATGTTTACTAGTTGTTGAGTCTTATCAAGAGCTACCAAATAAAAAAGTTCCATCAAAATCCGTTCAATAGTTTTTTCGTAATGCGCGAACAAAAAAACAGATAAACAAACAAACAATATAAAAAAATTGTTTTGTGTTTAGATACGCCTATGTAGCCTAATACAGTCATTTTTTCTCAAATATCTTAAATGTACAGACATAGCTCTGTTACGGCTTTATAATAGTATAAATTTATATAATCTGAGTCCGTCGTTTCAGTTAAACCGTTATTGCATTTTGGCATATAATGATAGTAGGATGTACTTATTTTGTGGTGGACCACCCTTATCACTTAGGGGTATGCAAAATAGTTTACATCCTATTCTCAAACCTACTGAATGTAGGTACACACAAAATTTCAAAAGAATCAGTAAAGCCGTTTTGGAGGAGAATGGCGACAAACACTGTGACACGAGAATTTTATACATATATTAAGTAGTAGAAGATTAGATTAGGTAGACACAGGCCTGAAAAGTTTGAGAAACCATTCTACTCATACAAACTCATCGAATGATTCGACGACGATGAAAACGATTCAATTAAACTGGAAGTATCTACCTAATGGCTCGTGAAGTTGTTACTATTATAAAACTGTAACAGAGCCGTGTCAGTACAATTAAGATAATTGGGAAAAACTGACCGTATTTAGGCGTCTTTGAACAAGATGATGAACGCAAAAACTGTTTAACAGATTTTGATTAAACTGTTTTGTTTGTTAATTCCTGATTAGTCTTGGGAACTGCTATATATTTTATACCGCTATTATAAATATAATCTAAAAACTAGTTTAAAAACGCGGCTCCACCGCAGGCAACAGCTTGTTTTTAAATGAAGTTGATTTGAAGTATGTTATGTTGTATATTATGGAAATATAACATATTTGTTACGGCTATCAAGCTGCGAGGTAACTAATAAAACCAGTTTATCAATAGGATAGTTGATGATAAAGGTATGTAATAGAATTCGTATAAAATGTATACAATCGTTGCGAAATTGTGAAAATTTGAACATGTTATTTAAAGGTACAAGTTCAAGACGAACTGCTCCCGCAAACTGCAGGCGACACTACTGGTTTCTATGAAAATGATTCCGATAGCATGCCGCCACGGCACTCAGCTACAGCTGACTTCAGAAATCTTACACCTGTCGCGCCTTCTAAAAATGTCGACTACTGAGGCCTACAAATACGACATGTTCGGTTTACAGTACATGACGGAATAGAAAAAGCCGCAACCGCAGGCAACAATGCGGTCGACTGCATCCGCAGGTCGCAATGCGGCTGCAGTCTGTGGCCGTCTTGGACTTGTACCTTTATGGTTTATAGCGGGCTTTATATCTCGATGTAACATTATAAATAATTTATTATGTTGAGTTATATAATAAATTATAATTAGCAAACATAATTATATAACCTACTATAATAAATTATTCATAAGCCCCTTGATGAACACAATTTACCTTTGTGAATACATTGTTTTTCCATGATACATGTTTAGGTAAGTGCTAAATAATATATGATCGAAATTGAGGAAAACTTGAACCTGTTTTATTTCTAACTAGCTGTATCTAGTAGTTTCAAATACATAAATATGTTATCTAAAGGATATGTGACTAGAGAGACATCATTCGCAAGACCAACGGCATTTATCAACAACTACTCTCGAGAATTTTATTGATGTATGTATTGTAAGTTGGCTCTGGCAAAACCATCTATCAGCCTAGCATATAGCGTCGATAAGACATGGAAGTAAGACACTACGATCCATTTCACTCATACTAAATTTGCAACGTTACAGTTTAAACTCAATAACTTGTTGTTGACTCGACCTGGGATTCTAACCCGAGACTTCATGCTCCGCTGTCGCATACACTACAGCTAAACCACCAAGGTATTATTTACAATCAGGTGAACAGTGGACCAACTGTGGTAAGGAATAATAAATACCGTGTTGGAAGTAAAAAAATATTTAAATATAAATTTTAATGAATCATTGAATAAAATCATTGATAATATGTATGTATTTACATAATCATATTGTTGGTTTAACAAAGTACAAAATACAAAAATCCAGTTATATTTACATTATACATTATATTTATTTACACAATTTAATAAATGGAAGATGCATAAAATAGGTTCTACAATATAAATGCGTATCATTAGATAACTTCATTAAATATCGAAACAATAAAAATTATGAAATAAAACTAGGTTTACGGAATCTATCGAGTTTACTTGATTTTTATATTATCCTGACGTTTCGAATACTTTACAGCATTCATGATCACGGGTGGACTTAGATGGTAGCATATCATATATGAGCTTTGGACGCCTACCATCTAAGTCCACCCGTGATCATGAATGCTGTAAAGTATTCGAAGCGTCGGGATAATATAAAAATCAAGTAAACGCGATAGATTCCGTAAACCTAGTTTTATTTAAAAATGTGTGAATGTTAGAAAGTATAATAAAAATTATTAAAAATAAAATTGATTTAGAAATGAAAGTACTATATTTGTTGTATATTTGTATTGCTATTGACGCAATATAAACATTTAAAAAGAAAATTTATAAACCATCCTGTATACATATTTAGCTACAGTGCCAAAAGAAAAAAATATAATTACTTAAAATAAAAAATACCTATAGGTACCTAGTCTTAGTTTTATAACAGTAAGCATAATAATTTGTGACATATCTACAATAAAAAGACAAATTAAAAAATTCAAACTTAGTCTGTAGACACTTAACAATATAGAAAAAAATAAGATTTTAGTGTATGATCAAAATAATTTAGAAAAAAAAGATGTTCAATTATTCGTCAAGGTGCTGTTACATAAAAAAAATATAAGGTCGCCAAGATCGAGACTACTGTGCGACAAAATTAAACTTTAAAGCCAGCAGGTTACCGCTCGTTTTACGAATTATTAAAGGCTTGCGCCTAAAACAGGTTAAAATTTTGACAAATGTAAATCAACTGCTTGAACTGATGCTGTGACTGAATGTTTTTTATATTCCTTAGCCTCTAAATATGTAGAGAGGTCTTGGTATTGACCTAAGTATTTTGCATAAGTTATTATACAAAAAGATGTCTAGTTATTATTACTATTTATGTGCCAGAAGCACTTACCTATATTTAATATTTTTATTATCATCAGGTGGTAAATTAAACTTAATATTAATGAAAACAATTTTATTGTACTCATCAAAAATATAATATTTTATGTACATTCTTTAAACGAAGTGTAATGTAAATCGCCTATTTAAAAATTTATATTAATACCTTTTTTAGAGATGCCACGAATATTCGGCAACTATTCGGTTTTTCGCTATACGGCTGTATTTTTTCACTATTCGGTATTCGGCCGAATAGATCGCAATATTCAAATAGTAAATCACGAAAAGAAATGCATAATATAACTCACAAAGAAATAATCTAATAATCGATATAATCGTTTTAATGAGTGGGCTTTGCAGACCTTGGACGATAGGCCATCTGATAGGATCAAAGACTGCGGGCGACCTGATAATCTGTGGGGCCTTTAAATTACACTGCAACGCTAATAGCAAACATACCAACGATCAACAAATAAAGCGTGTTGTGACACGACTCAATCACGAATGAAATAAAAGTGCCCACGGCGCGTCGTCATCACACGTACTTTAAGTAATGCAGGTTAAAATCTGTCACTCACGAAAGGTACTAAGTGTTGTCGAATATTCGGCTGCCGAATATTCGGCGCTTCGGCCAAGAGCCTCGCCGTATATTCGGTATTCGGCTAAATCACTATTCGTGGCATCTCTACTTTTTTTCTTGGACACAACAATACAGAATTTAAAAAATATCATACTTTACAAAAAACAGTAAAATTCACAGTCAATTATAAATAAAATACATAATTTTGTAAAATTTTTAACTGTCAATTATAAAATCCGTTATAATTGACAGTTAGTATAGTTTGTAATGTTTTAAATAATAATATTCAATATAAGTTATGTAGCGTCAATTATTAAGATCAAAATGCTAATGATTTTTTATAAAACTAAACTAATATTATTTATGATTATCAGTACAATGTACGTTGTGTTTGTTATCTAGTTGAATTAGGATCACCGAGTGTTGTGAAGATGTTCTTATACCAGAAGTCCACTGCTTTGCCCCAAGCACCGAGAGTCGCATCATCAAGTTTTAAATCTTCAATGAACATCTGGACTATAACATCTTTCAATACCTGCAACAAAAAAAAAAATTAAATAAACACTTTGTACGTCTAGCTTTTATATGGGGGAAATTCGTATCAGATATAGATATGACTAATTATAGATTTACTGCCTTACTAATAAACGTTGTATAACCTTTGAATAGTTACACAGTGTTTTGTCTTTGTCACTAATATGATGAATGTTTGATGTTGAAAGAACGGAACAAAACACTGAATAACTATTCGGAGCTTATACAATGTTTATTAGTAAGGGGGTTACTGTTTATATTATAAATTTTATAATATCACTAGATAATGCAGGATCAATATTAAGTGAGTGAATTAATCACCCGTGTGAATACTTTGCACAAGTTATCAAATAATTTATTGTTTATCTATTATACGATTATAATAATATAATTATCGTGTCACGTTGTTGCTCACGATGACCTCCGAAACTCTATATATCTAACCGATGTACACGTTATTATTTTTTAAATGTGTGTTTTGCTGGCGTGCCTAACCCTTTATCACTCATCAACTCAGATTTATATGATTTTTTGTATTCGGGATAATAACAATAAAAAAAAATACATATATTTCTGGATTTTATATTTTTTTGTTATTTATCAAGAAAATTACAAATTTAGGGAGTGTTACCTTGAGGCTACACTGAGTTAAGATGTCAAAATGCACACATATCTATGTTACGAAAGATGGAAGTTTCTGAAGCAATTCTAAGTTTTTGTGTAGCTGGCCACCCTGAATTTTTTTGGCTAAGTATTCCAACAGACGAAGAGAAGTAAAATAAATATCAAAATAGAGCCTGAAGTTCTGGTGCCTTGGAATCAAACGCGTTAACCTTACGACAACGTTAGATCTTCTAACGATAGCAGCCTTTGTCCTTTTCTGGGCTGCTGACTATAGATACCTACATACATTCTGCAGACAAAATCGCGAGAAAAATCTATCACCTAAGAGATAAACTGGCTGACTATTATAACAAACTAGCTGTAAAGGTCATAGAGTTTTTGTCAATTTCCGTTCTCTCGAATTAAGCTAGGTGTATTCGAAACAGTTATTGACTGCACAAAGTATTAAAATTACAATTTTTTTTTAATATAGAGTACAAATTTATGAATTTGGAAAAAGAGAACTTTAGTGCGAGCGGGAATCGAACCTGCGTCTCTTCCAGCCGCTGAGCTACAGCACTGAGCTTCGGCCATACCCAATCTCCACATCATATTTGGCTTTACGACCCACGCCACCTATTGGATTCATTTACATGCATTAATCTAATACAGTAAGTTTAATTTTGCAATTAAAATTCATACTATTTGATGGCGCGATTATTTAAACATTTTGATCTGTATTTTAGACTTGATATGCTCAGCTACTTTAAAGTACAAATTTATGAATGTGGAAAAAGAGGACTTTAGTGTGAGGCTGTGAGCGGGATCGAACCTGCGTCCTTTCCAATCCGGGGAAGTGCTCTAAGCCGTTGAGCTATCGCACTGACCTTCGACCATACTCAATCTTCTAAAGCAAATAATCTTCCAAATATATTCACGGACATTTCACACAACGTCCTCTGGTCCCAAACTAAGCTTAACGCTTGTACTATGGGTACCAGATTACGGATATAATATGTACAAAATATATTACTTTTTTTTGTAAATACATACATATAATAGAAAGGAAACACCCAGACGCAGTACAAATATCTGTGTTCATCACACAAATAATTACCCTAAGTGGTAATCGAACCCACGACCTCGTGTACTGAAGTCGGTTACACTACCGACTACGCCAGAGGCCTGTCGTATTAATAACATCTGGTTAATAATTCACAATAACCGGTAAAGTTATGTACAAAATGAATAACAGAAACAAAAGGAAACAACACAACAATTGATGTGTCACAATTAAAGTTTGTAACAGTATAATAAATGGGCGCAACGCGGCATGTTTGCGGTGAACATTAAACTAATTGCGCGATCTACTGTTACCGTGGTATACATAATTTAATTATTTAATAATAATAATAATAATCTGGCAACACTACATCGGATAGTTGTGTTTATGAAGAGATTTTTTGGAAAATAATAATTTAGCTAATTTATATGTCCTTTTTAAGGTGTAAATCATTAAAATTGTTCAAGAGTTCAAATTTAATTTATTACACATTCAATTCGCCTTATCAAACATATTTTTAAACCGAGAAATACATATTTAATATAAAATGACATTTGACATACATGTCAAAATGAAAATAATTTACAAAACTAAAAGAATATAGCTATCCAAAAAATGTTAACAAGATCCAAGACACTAGCAGCACGCCTACCATCCCCGGACTTGTCACATAGCTCCGTGTGCCAGCCACCGGCTACCGCATCAGCAGAGCCGGTCATATCGCACGCGTCGAGCTCAACTTCAAGTGACGAGTATTTCTCTCCACCGACGTCGCCACCACCAGTACGCCGGCGTGAGAGAGGCCGGCCACCGGACAGCTTGGGACCCCGAGGCCCACTGGCCTCAAATAGGGTCCCCACTGCCAGTGGTTATGTGCGGCGCATGAAATGGACAAATTCTATAAATGAAAATGTCATGCGCGCGTATTTTGGGGCCACAGAGGGGGGAACTAACCTTACTGCGTACCGTGACCGCATGCTGCTTCTGTTTCAGGGCCTGGAACCAGCCGTCAACGTATCAGCTCAACGATTATCGGATCAAGTACGGGCGATTCAGCGTTCTCGCATGTTGGATAGTACCGTGCTTGATCGGCTACGCTCAGAGTTTATACAGACTAGCCCTATTACCCCCGTCCCTGCGCAAACAGCAATTACAACAGCCGTTCAAGTCTCTGTTCTACGAGGACCATGTGCGGATGAGGGTGATGGGACTGTCTCTGTGGACACTCAGTACCGTGAGGAGGTAAGAAGTGCTTTGGAATATGCGATTCATGAGTTTCGATTCATACCTCTAGAGTTCAGGCCACATCTGCCTCGATTGCCCATGCATAGAAAGAATGTGTTATTGATTGGTACCCTTGACTCACTTTTGTCTAAATACTTAGACAATAGTGACAATCTCGCCGATACACACTCCATCTTGTATTGTGCAGCTGTTGCGGCTTGCCGCAAAGCTGGATTAAGGATACAAAATAAAGAACCCACTATGCGGCCATTAAATGCGAAACCGGCATGGCAGTACAGGATTGAGTGTCGTATCGCCGAGACAAGGGTACTAATCGGTAAGCTCAGTAGCTTCAGCATGGGCAACACACGCCCACGGGTGATGCGCTTCGTGAAGCGGGCTTTCTTGGGGACTGGAGTCAGGCCTCAAGACTATATGGCCAGAGTTACGGAGCGCATTGACCTACTGAAGCAAAAAGTCTATGCATGGGCAAATCGAATCCGCAGATACAAAAAACGAATGGATCGATTTACAGTGAATCGCATGTTTCAGAGAAATGAGAAGTCAGTCTATAGAAGCTGGGAACGATCTCGTGAAGTTGTGTGTGATGTGCGGCTACCGGATGCTGAAGCTACAAATACGTTTTGGCGCAGCATTTGGTCGGGGCCCATCATACACTCTGAAGGTGATTGGATGGGGGTTGTTGAACGAGCATGTGAAAAAATCACTCCTATGGATAATATTGTAATCGATCATAAAGACGTAGCATGTGCAGTCCGTACGCTATCAAATTGGAAATCTCCAGGACCGGACGGACTGCACAACTTTTGGCTTAAATGGCTACGCAGTTCACATGCTCGTTTGGCTTCTCAGTTCCAATCGGCCTTAGAATCGGGGTCGTTGCCGGATTTTATGACGACTGGCATCACTCATTTGCTCCATAAATCAGGAAGTACCACGGAACCAAGTAATTATAGACCAATTACGTGTTTACCCACGATCTATAAGCTACTTACATCTATTCTGAGAAGCAAAATTGTCAAACATATTGAAACAAATTCGATCATATCTATATCTCAGAATGGATGTAGGAGCGGGAGCCGTGGTACAAAGGAGCTCCTCCTTATTGATACGGCCATCAACCAACATGCTCGCCGTAACAAAAGGGATCTGATGACATGTTGGATAGACTATAAAAAAGCTTTTGATTCTGTGCCACATGCGTGGCTCTTGAGGGTGCTAGAGTTGTATAAAGTCAATGCTACTTTATGCGCCTTCTTGCAGTCATGCATGGGGCACTGGAGAACAGCTCTTAGCTATCCAGTATGTCGGCAGACCCCGGTTAATTGCGGTGAGCTCATAAGGATTGAGCGAGGTATATTTCAGGGTGACAGCCTGAGTCCTCTATGGTTTTGTTTAGCCATGAACCCTCTCAGTACACTGTTAGAGGGTTCAGGGCATGGCTACAGGTTACGAAGAGGTGGTCGGGAAATATCCCACCTGTATTATATGGATGATCTTAAGCTATTTGCTTCCACCAGATTGCAACTGATAGAGTTACTGAAATTAACTGAATCTTTTAGTAATTCTATCGGTATGAAGCTTGGTGTAGACAAATGTGCGGTCATGCATGTAAAACAGGGAAGGGTAGTGGAATCTGAGGGAATTCAGCTCACGGATTCTACTAATTTACGACCACTTCTCGTAACTGACACCTATAAATACCTGGGTATGTCGCAAGCCTTAGGCATAAATGAGGTGGATATGAAACAATTGCTGCGGGAACGTTTCTTTGGCCGCCTGAAAAAAGTACTAAGTAGTCTTTTATCAGGTGGCAACAAGGTGCGAGCCTGCAACGGTTGGGTCATGCCACTTCTTATGTACTCTTTCGGCATACTCAGGTGGACTCAGACTGAACTTGACGCCTTGGATAGAAGGGTCCGTAGTCTTTTGACCGCACATCGTATGCATCACCCTCGTTCGTCAGTAATGAGGTTGTACATTCCGCGAAAGTGTGGAGGTCGAGGATTCCTAAATGCCAAGACCTTGCACAATCGTGAGGTGTACAACCTTAGGGAATATTTTCTCTGTGCTGACAGGGTTATGCATCGCGATGTGGTCGCTGTAGATTCCGGACTCACCCCGCTCTCCTTGGCTAAGAAGAACTGGCGCAGACCTGTAGTACTCAGTACTGATGACCGCAAGAGTGTATGGCAGAGCAAGGAGCTCCACGGAAGGTTCTACCGGGCTTTACATGGGCCCGACGTAGACTTTTTAGCTTCCGTGGCCTGGCTACGTTTCGGCAACCTCTTTGGAGAAACCGAAGGTTTTGTCTGTGCAATTACTGACGAAGTTATCATGACGAACAACTACCGGAGACATATCCTAAGGGACGGAACAGTAGACATCTGTCGTGCCTGTCACCGCCCAGGTGAGTCCCTTAGGCATATAGTCTCGGGTTGTTCTCGTCTTGCTAACGGCGAGTATTTGCACAGACATAATCAAGTAGCCAGGATCATTCATCAGCAGCTTGCTCTGAAATACGGGCTTGTGGAAGTCGAGGTCCCGTACTATAGGTATGTACCTGAGCCAGTTCTCGAGAATGGCCCTATCACACTGTACTGGGATCGATCAATCATCACGGACAGAACTGTTGTAGCCAACAAGCCTGATATTGTGGTGGTTGATCGAACTGAGCGCCGGGCAATGATTGTTGATGTCACCATACCACATGACGAGAATCTCGTGAAGGCTGAGAAGGAGAAACAGATGAAATATCTGAACTTGGCCCACGAGATCGTTGACATGTGGGATGTGGACTCGGCGATCATTGTACCGATAGTGGTTTCAGTTAATGGACTGATAGCCAAGAGCCTCGACCAACATCTTAAGAGGCTCGCGTTGGATGGCTGGGTCAAGGGTCTGATGCAGAAGGCGGTACTTCTGGATACGGCACGCATTGTTCGGAAGTTCCTATCTCTGGGGCCCTAGCCATTGGCAGTTTGGTCCCTGTACCCGTTGCCAGTGGGTAGACCCACACTTTTTAAATTTAAAAATGTATCTAGTGATGTTATGTTAATAAATGAAAATAATAATAATACTTTTTTTGGCCGTGTGGTGCCGGCTTTCGAATTGTCCCACCCCTCTCCACCCATGGGAGTCGTAAGAGCCGACTGAGGGAATGCCGAGGGAGTGGGCAGCAGCACTCCTTCGAGTATTAACAACATCCATTGCGATCGCCAACCCACCTGCCAAGCGTGGCGATTACGGTACTATCCCCCATTCTTGGGGAGGCCTGTGTCAGTGGACGTTAAGAGGCTGATGGATGGATGGATGAATAATATTACCAATTATTTAATAATAGTAATATTTTTTCTAAATAATAACGTATTTATTAGGTATAAAACTATTATAATGCTGTAACAGAGCTGTGTCTGTACATTTAAGATATTTGAAAAAAAAATGTCTGTAATAGGCTATATAGGCGTGTCTAAACACAAATCAAATTTTTTTTAGAATTTTTGTCTATTTGTCTGTTTATCTGTTTGTCTGTTTGTTTGTTCGCACATCACACAAAAATTACTGAACGGATTTTGATGAAGGCCTTGATTAGACTTAAAAACTGGTATACATTTTATCCCGCTACTATATCGGGAATCTGAGATATAACCGAAAAACTAGAAAATTATTTAAACTAGATTTTTTTGTAGAATTTATTTAAAAGAACTACTAGATGGATTTGGATGCAACTTTTTTTTTATTTGAAAGGCCTTGATTTGACTTAAAAACTGGTAGTCATTTTATCCCGCTACTATATCGGGAACCTGAGATATAACCGAAAAACTTTGGCTGCGGCGAAGCCGCTGGCAAAGGCTAGTTAGGTATAAAATTATTTTGGAAGAATAATTTTGCAATTGAATATGTCTATTTAGATATTTATATATATATATATATATATATATATATTTAGCATTTAGCATGCTTAGCACTATACATTAGACACAAAGTGAAAAATGTGAAATCGAAAATA
The DNA here is from genome assembly GCA_948253155.1 of Leucoma salicis. NCBI lineage: Eukaryota > Metazoa > Arthropoda > Insecta > Lepidoptera > Erebidae > Leucoma > Leucoma salicis. The sequence goes on from OX411812.1 coordinate 7,149,856, forward strand.
ATCCTGCTCGTGGCTGTTATTTTCGATTTCACATTTTTGACTTTGTGTTTAATTGAATATGTCGTTGGTATAGTGAAAAGTAGGGGTATGACGCGGGACTCAGCATACGAAACACAATAGTGACCTACCGTTACCACCGAAGGAATGTAACATAGTTCCGGTGGCCCGCCAATAAAGGCGGAGAGACGGCACATGGCGGGTTTCTTTAGTGGGTGAGGGCCCCAAAATACCCTGTTCGTTACCCCGAACGACGGGGTGTGCGCTTGGGAACATTTTTCCCGCCTTACCAAAAAAAAAAAAGGCCTACCTACTGTTGTTTCATATCACATCGATCTTCTGTGAGAGGGTGGTACTTCCCCGATCGAGCCAGCCTATTTGGGGACGAGTAAGGCGTTATCACTAGCAAAAAGTATCATAATTTTTGCATACTATAAAGCTGTAACAGAGCTACGTCTGTACATATTGGAGTAAAAATGTTTGTATTAGGCTATATACTCTAATCTAATAAGCATGTCTAACCACAAATCGACTTTTTTATTGTTTTTTTCGTCTGTGGATCTGTTTGTTCGTTCACGCGTCACGCAAAAACTGAAGAACGGATTTTGATGCAACTTTTATTTGATAGCTCTTGATTAGACTTAAAAACTGGTATACATTTTATTCCGCTACTATATCAGGAACATTATTGTTACTAACTTGGAAATGTTTCTCTCTAATCTTCCTCTTGCTATGTGACTCTCCGACCTTGTGCATCATGGCCGCTACCACCTCTGGCTGGTTCATTGTTTTCACTGCTACGTTGATCGCTGTCATCAGACTGATTACGTGCGCTTTGAACTGAATGTTCTCCGCGTATTCTGATTCAGGTTTGTTTTTGAGCATTCTAAAAAAGTCTTTTGTTTCGGGGTCAGCGCGGAATAATCTGTAACAAAAGTATACAATAAATGTATTACCTTATTTGGTCTGTGCGGACTAAATTTTGTTAGAAATATAAACATAGCATATAGCATCCATCCATCCATCAGCCTTTTAAAGTCCACTGCTGGACATAGGCCTCCCCAAGAATGGGGGATAGTGCCGTAATCGCCACGCTTGGCAGGCGGGTTGGCGATTGCAGTGGATGTTGTTAATACTCGTAGGAGTGCTGCTGCCCACTCCCTCGGTATTTCCTCAGTCGGCTCTTACGACTCCCATGGGTGGAAAGGGGTGGGACAATTCTAAAGCCGGCCCCATACGGCAGATAGCATAGCATCACGCCTGTATTCCCCGAAGGGGTAGGCAGAGGTGTATTACACACCCACGATTCGCCAGCTATGTTTAAGCCCCACGTAATAGGGGGCGAGCCTATTGACGTCTACCGGGCACATTTCCAAACTCCGGGCTGCTACAGAGAATTTTTCTTTTTTACGAAAATTCTCAATAACATTGCCCGACCCGGCGATCGAACCCAAGACCTCATGATCAGCAGTCGCTTACACTAACGCTGCACCAAAGAGGTAGTAAAAAAAAAATTAAACATATTGTCAGTTTAGGAATATTACACGGAAACTTCTTTTCTATGTGTTTATCCAGTCCATAATTTATTTATTTACAATTTTTCTTACAAATCCGTTTAGTTGTTAGGGTCTATATGACAATAGGAGTTATTCTGGATTTATCGAGATAAAAACTATTATATTAATTTAGTACCTTTTTATCTAATATGACCGCACACAAAACATTTATTCGGTAATACCTGAAGGCATTCGCCTTGATTCTTCCGTAAGTAGTTTTAGTATTAGCTCAAGATTTCCAATCTTAGAGGATCCGTACCGTATATTTAGATTACTATATTACCGTATATTTAGATTACTATATTACCGTATATTTAGCCCTTGAAATAGAGGGATGCTATAAGCTATATGACATTTTAACCCTCAAACAGCTGAACTAATTTGCATTTGTTTTAAGTCAATACCTGCATGCCTCAGCGGTTTATGAAATTTGCCAACCCCCAATGGGCCAGCGTGGTGGACTAGGGCCTGAATTTCTCTCATTATGCGAGTGCCATGGCCAATGGTGGATACTAGATTTGTTAACGGGATTTCTACCATATATTTGACTTACGACTTTCTGATATTTCGGCACTGTTGCAAGTACGGGATATGTACCTATGTTGCAAGCGTCATGATCATGGAAAAACTCCACAGACGTGTAATATATCGTAGAAATCCCGTCAACAAAACTAAAATTGTGTTCGATTCGTTTAAAATACTTTGCATTACACATACCTACTAACACGAGGATCCCCGTTTTGTCCGTGTGGTGACGGACTAAGAATACAAGTGTCACCACATTTGTCACCCATTCTTTCCCACGGGTGTTGTACGAGACCTCTAAGGGAAGTTAGCAATACTGGTGGTAGGGCTGGTTACCAAATAGGAGTATTCGCTTGCTATCGGGCCCGAGCGGGTTGGTATCACCATCTTCCGAATGGCCGGCCATGAAGTACATCGGTGTGTTTTGGTGCTATAGCAGGAGATAGCGATTTATTCTTTAATTTCATAGTAGTGAAATTAAGTGGTGAGCAGTGGTGCACTGCCACCATACGCAATAAAATAAATTATAGTTTAAAAAACTAAAATAACAACACGCTTTAAATAGCTAGTTGAACTAAAAAGTAGTAAATAATATTACAATAAATAATAATTGTAAAAAAGCGTGAGGTGCATAATCAAATGTTACAAATAGTTCACCTATATAGTAAAAAAGCACCCCACGCTTTTTTACAATCATTATTTATTGTAATATTATTTACTACTTTTTAATTCAACTAGCTATTTAGAGCGTGTTATTTTAGTTTTTTAAACTATAATTTGTTTTCTTCTTTTTAGTCACAAAATAGTATCAAAACTTCAAAAGTACGAAGCAAAGAGACAAGAATAACGTAAAATTATATAGTAAGTATACTACATGAAAGTAGAACATAGTTAAATACCTTTTTTTTTTTAATTTTTTTTTTCATAACACTTTGTACATATATAATACCCTCCGCCAAACTGTACAACAGTTTGTTGGCAGAAAGATAACTCCCTTTCAACATTCCATTGTAGTATATAATACTTAAAATTAGTTATACCATTAGGTACAATATATTTATTTTGTAGAAGCCAGTACATCACAAATTATTTACTTACCAACTATTGATGATGTAAATTTAGGTATTCATGTAAAATTCTCTGCACTTACGTTTAAACACCTTCTTAGCGTGGATTGCATTTGTTATATTGGCTGGCAATTCATTGTAAATAGCTGGAACTAAATGTTTTCTAGTCCTTTGCCCATAGTAATTGTTAGACCAGGGAATAGTATATTCTTTTTCGCGTCTATTTGAGCGTACCTGAGGCTTTAAATTTTTATAACTATCGCTATCATACTGTTCCACGGCTATCGACAACCACACTTTCTCGTGAACGGGCAGCAGTTTACATTCTGAGAATAATTTATCATAGTTGGGCCGACAGGCGTTCTTTGTGTTTTTGTCTACTAAGGTATAAATCTGATTTGTAACATTTTGATTTTATCTAGATATGACTTAAACGTACGTCCATAACAGCTCAGTCCATATGAGATAATTGAGTCTGCCAATGCATAATAGACAGTATACAGAATGGCCCTATTGGTAAAGAACCTAAGGTGATGGAATTTTACCAGCACTGACCTCAGTTTGTCGCATACAACATCTATATGCTTTCGCCATGAAAAAGAAGTATTATAGTCAAGCCCGAGTACCTGCAATCTCCCACCACCACAAGCTCCCCACAAGTACACATACTATTATTTTTGTGCATACAGTCATAGTCATGTCCCAGTATGTGCGGCAAGCCCGTGATTGTTATATGGTGAATATATATGCATACATTTTGTTTTTTTAATGTTGATAATTATGCCATTATCATGGGCCCATTTTATGATATTATTTAAATCCTCTTGAACATTTTTCGCAATGACATTTAAATCTCGGTCAGAGTATATCAAACAGGTGTCATCTGCATACATATATATTCGACAATTTTTGACAACGTTACACATACTGTTGACATGCATAATATAGCCCACCGGACCAAAGACGGAGCCGGTCGGGACGCCGCATGTAATGACAGCACTATCACCCATCACGCCACCAACCGCAGTCAGCATGGTGCGCTCTGCCAAATAGTTCTTTAGCGACGTATTAACGGGCCCTCGAATGCCGCACTCATTCATGGCTTGAAGCAGCTGGTGGTGGCCCAGGGTATCAAAAGCTTTTTTGAAATCTATGTAGACCACCACCACCTGCCTCTTGCCATCCAAACTGCAGTTGATCGCGTCTGAAAAGTGCGCGAGCGCCGTAGTGGTACTGTGGCCCCGCCTAAAGCCGTGCTGAGCGCTATTTAAAATGTTATATTTTTCAACAAAATTACTTATTTGCCCAATAACTTACTTTTCAACAATTTTATTTATAACAGATAAAATGGCAATCGGCCTATAATTATTATAATCATTATGCGGACCCTGCTTGTAAATGGGCCTTATGAATGCAGTTTTATGTTTATGAGGATAAACTCCTTTTTCTACACACAGATTTATAAATAATGCAATAATAGGGCTTATTTTATTCTTTATTATCTTAATGTCGCGTCCTTAAAAGCATAATAGGAATGCCATAAGGTCGTGGGGAGGTAAGCCAGAAGGACTCAAAGAATTTAAAAATTCTTGAGGATAGTGAACTGTATCCTCAATATTACACACCGTGTCAATGGACCGGGAATTTTTCCTAAATTATTTTATTTTTGACGGGCCTCGTGGCGTAGTCGGTAGTGTAACCGACTTCCGTGCACGAGGTCGTGGGTTCGATTCCCACTCAGGACAATTATTTGTGTGATGAACACAGATATTTGTACTGCGACTGGGTGTTTTCTATCTATTATAAGTATGTATTTACAAAAAAAAAGTAGTATATGTATTATATCAGTAATCTGGTACCCATAAGCACAAGCGTTAAGCTTAGTTTGGGAACAGAGGACGTTGTGTGAAAAATGTCCGTGAATATTTATTATTATTATTATTATTTATCTCATTCACTGAATCGTTTCTGGGTGAGACTATTGCCCTATAACAAAGCCAATGATAATCTCTTTCCATTAAGCTTTCAAGACCAGGATATATTGCGTCTATCAGATCTTCTAACTTGTGTAATATGTGACCTAACCGATTGTCAAGTTTAATGTCATCCCTACTGTTGGTGTTAGGACAACAAATATTTCCTTCTCCAAGATTCAGTAGTTGATGTGGAAAGTCGTTATCGTAGTTGTCGCTCAAGTGGGCTCTCATGTTTGTTCGTAAATTGAATTTGTTTCAACGGAACTCCATAAGCATGATGATTTTAAGCATGCCCTGATGACATCGGCGCGTGTTCCTTTTGTTATTACTGGTAGCGTTTGCCGAAAATCGCCCGCAAAAACAAAAGTAGTAGATGTATACTGATGACTGATGTATGATACTACTGCCTTTATCGCCACGCAACGGCCGGGGCGGTGCGCACCGCACGTTTTTATTTTGCTAATATCTTTGAAGATATTTGTTTAAACTGTGTAGAGTAACACATATTCTACATTGAATCACGTGCACAAATATTCTACATACATGTACCAACTAATTCAGTCTAAAATAAATACTTTGGCTTCTTACTTTGGTTACTACTGTGTACCTTCACAAAATGGAGCAAGATTGCATTTAATGTAACCAAAGTTTGCCAATAAAATTATATTGGCATGCACAATGTCGAATAGGCTAAGCAAATTGAAAAATAAAAAATAATCCAGTAAACATGGACGTATAAAGAAATTTTTTAAGTCCATGCTAATAAAGGTTTTTTTGCAATCTAATCTTATAGATATATAGATCATTATCTTAAGAGTTTCATTATAAATTTCATAATTTGTATGGTGCCTAATTTATATGGCCAAGCATGTCAAGTAAAAAAATACTTTGGAAAATCCATAACTGCACGCCTCATAATCTTCATTTTTCACAATAAAATTGATTATTTGATAAGTACTAGTAACTAATAATGTATTGGTCTAAGTAGTTTTCAATAAATCACATAGATAGCGCTAATTTCAAAAAGTACTTATGTGGGTTTCATGTCTTATACGCCATCTAGCGCTAATTTTAAGAAGTACTTCTATATTGGTCTACCTGTCAGTCATTTTGCAAGGCGCCATCTGGCAATTGGTAAGAACAACAATCCATGAGTTTACATTTATACCTGCATAAGTGCATATATATAAACATATAAAATTGATTAGACTTGTGTAGTTCACGAACTAAGAGCTATTAGGAACTAGTTCCTGACACTGAACTAGAACGGACTATTCCGTGATCTAGTTCGTTTTCGGTCTTAGTTCATCGAGAGCAGTATGGATTATAGTTCGTATCTTGACTCAAGAAACATGCATCTTGCTCTCTTTCTTTTCTAACTGACCTACCTATCTCTTTTTGAAATATAATGTTTTTAAAAAAGAGATAGGTATAATAATTAGGTCATGTTTTTATTTGTTGTGTAAATATGTGAAAATATAAATAATTATAGGTTTGTTTAATTTGATTTTTAAATACGCTATTCTTAGGTTTAAATTAATTAGGTAAAATACATGAAATATTAGGTATAATTACAGTCCTAAGTCTGCAAAGTATTACGGGAAAACAAATATTTGTTTCAAATAAAATAGGTAATAGTAAAGTAGGTATATGTAATTATAGTTCCTATTATACAATAAATTAATGCGACCTATTAGTCACAAAATAGTTACACAGTTCATTTACGTCATCAAAGAGTTATAATAAAGAAAGATCAGTGTAGGTAACTAAAAACCTCATAGATCTAGAGAACTAGATGACCTAATGAAGAAACAGTAACTAGAGAACTAATTGAACTAGATGTCCGAACTAGTTCATTTGGAAAAAAGAACTAGTTCGGAGCGCTTCCTTTAGTGACCGAGCAAGAACAAGTCTAAAATTGATTGAATAATTTATTAGACTGTAAACAATATCAATTTAAGAAACAAAAGGACACTACTTTCCTTACAAAAAAAGCAAAGGCTCTATATACAACAGCAACTGAATACAATGATATCGACATCTAAAATTGTCACTAGCGACATCTAGGGCTGCATTTGTCAATATTTATATGCTTATGAGGCGTGCAATAACAGTCACGAGAAGGATTTAAGCCTGCATCTCCTGGAATGCCGTCCCAGATGCTGTGCCAATTCAGCCCTCGTAACACTTACTCGGGACTGTGAATTTCGATAACACATTCATTCTTAACGTCTTGGGTGACGCACTTTGGTTCACACTTTGTGGAATGATATTATTGCACGCCTCATAAGCGAAGCGTTGAGGTGTGTTCTACTCCCGGTTTACACGACACAACTGATTTTTCAAACTTAAAATGTCTCTATTTATATGGTTGACGTGTTGATTGCCGAGAAGTTGTCCCAATGCTCCGTTCACTCTATTTCCCGCATTCACTCTTCTCTCTACATCAGTGGTGTACCTTCCATCACGACTGAATCCACATCCAAGATATACAAATTCATCCACTTGTTCTAGCACACCATTTCCTATTGCTACTCTATCATCTGTTCTGGCTTCTGCTCTTTCAAAAACCGTTATTTTGGTTTTGCTCACATTCACACGTAGGCCCCTTTTCTGACAATCTTCTGCCTTACGATTAATTATTGAGAATAAATAATCCTAACATCACTCACCTAATATAGTTCTTGTACGAGAATATTTTTTAACATACTCGTAATTGCGTTCGATTCACTAAAATTCATTTGTTTTTTCTGCCGCACGATTACGTTTCAAATTACGCAGCCCATATTACCGGTGGGACCGACGTGAATTAAAAGCCGAATACAAAAAGCGTGACATCCATGGGTGACATGTTTATTAAACCATTATGTTTGTATTATTTGGCGTGTTCTTGTTCTAATGGCGGGCCCATTTCAATTCATGTCGAACACTAAATTGGTTTTTTAAACTTTTGGGAATGCAAGTTTAAGCCCCGTGAACATTGAACTGTTAGTGACGTTGAATTAAGAATACTTTCCGTCATCGCCCCAAAACAAGTGCTATGTATGACAGCCGACTATGGAAGGAAATTTACTATAGTATATATGAAATGTTTTTACACTCCAAGATTGCTCCATGAGTATGAGTATAAATATTGTGTCTGCTTACTTCTTGCACCACCTAGGATTCGATACAGAAATTTTCCAGTTAAAACACAGTCATTACACCAGACAATTAAGCCAACTAGTATTTATTTATGCCAACCCAATTATTAATTTTCCATTTTGATCCAAAACAATCCTGGTTTAAAACGTGATTGTTCTCTTCTTATGTAGAACACACTAACAAGTATGTTATGAGTACATATGTATTTATAATATAATATTTGTAAAGGTTTCTTCATTGTTCCGTTCTTAAATATAAATTTATTACACAAACACATTAATTAATTAATGTTTTTGTGTAATCGCTAAGCAACGGAACTATATGTTATTAAAGGTTTTTTTTATGAGGCATGCCCGAAAACTTGATGTGTGGTTAAGTCCATTTTTACTTAACCACACACCCTGTTTTCGGGTTAATACGCAGGGTAATATAGGGCCCTTATAAACTAAAATAACCCGCCCTGTGCCGTCTCCAGCCTGTGTCAGCGGACAACTACAATTACTTATGACATACTTCATTGATCTGTTTTTAAATCTATCTGATGATCTTACCTTATATTTCTATTCATTCATTTTTCCTATTCTACAGATGTACCGACTGTGATGAAATGATTTGTTTATTCACTAGCTGCTAAAAGCGACTTAATTTGCGTGGAATTCAGTTATTTTATTTTTTGTACGCAACTCTGTTTTTTTTTCAAAACAAGATTAGTCTAATTGACTTCACATTTACTTTTAAAGTTCCGCTCAAATCGGCCGAGCCGTTTTGGAGATTATCAGTAAAAAAATGTCATCTGTCAATATAATATATTATGTGCTTTTTTATGTGTATATTTTATGTCATGTTACGTATTCATTTGTCATGTGATGTTGTTATCAAATGACTAATTTATCATTCGTGATTAAACTATTGTTATATTATTACGGTACGCGTTTTCCTTCAGACTGAGAGTCTCGGTCTTAAGAGTCATTTTTTTTTAGGCGGGCAAAATGTTCCTAACCGCACAGTCCGTCGTTCAGGGCAACGAACAGAGTAATGTGGGGCCCTCACCCACTAAATAAACCCGCCGTGTGCCGTCTCTCCGCCTTGCCATGGGCCATTGGAACTGTAGTACATTACTTCAGTGGTATGAGTAACTTATACCTACAGTTTATTTTCGTATATGTTTTCAGGCAATCACTTATTACTATGCTTATAATATTTGTCAATTAGCTAATGAAATACACACGCCTAGTAAATATTGTATTTATTATGATGTACCTACCTATTATTGCGATAAGTTGTATTTGACGGGGACATTTTTGTATACGTACCAATATTTCATTGATTTGAACCACGTGGGTGGGATTCCAAATGAGATCTATTAAACGTAGTTGAGTTCTATTAAAGATAATAAGGTATTTTATTTCAATGCTATTGTCGCTGTAATGTACGCTTCAAACGGTCTAAATTATTAAATTGTTCCTCCTATTGATTTGTCCTTCTTCCTTAACATTTCCATAAAACATTTTAAAAAGACAACAACAAGATTTAATATGAAAAAATATAATAAATAAATATTCACGGACATTTCAAACAACGTCCTCTGGTCCCAAACTAAGCTTAACGCTTGTGCTATGGGTGCCAGATTACGGATATAACACATATATATTACTTTTTTTTTTGTAAATACATAAATATAATAGATGGAAAACACCCAGACGCAGTACAAATCTGTGTTCATCACACAAATAATTGTCCTGAGTGGGAATCAAACCCACGACCACGTGCACGGAAGTCGGTTAGACGGTTATACTAAAGACTACGCCACGAAGCCCGTCAATATAAAAGAGATTTGATTATCTACAGCATCAAAAATTATGTAAAACTTTCAAATCATACATACGATTACATACTTTCCGAGCTAGCGAAATTACAAAATTGGCAACAATTATTTAGTAAAATAAAAAGAAAACTAAATGATAAAAAAAACCTGAGACGTTGTGGCAGGCCTGGCAGATGTGGAACATCGTTTATTTTTGTACAGAAAATATGCATGAAAGTTTATTAAACGGACTCACATTAATCCCAATAGGAACAAAGACTGTTCTAAAAATCCCAATAATTCTGAGAAGCTACCCATGACAATCTGATATGTTAAATGAACCGTAGTTATATAGTTGTCACACAAGTACCTTACGTCACAATCAGCTATAAAAATCATTCCGATATAAATATTAAAATTGTATACAGACAATTTCACTAGTAGCAGATTAAAAATAGGAAATGTATTCTAATCTCGGCAGTGAACGGATATCACATCCGTCCACTGATTCCGAACGCTTAGTTACAGCACAATCGAACAAATGTGGCGACTAGCCAACCTCACAATATTGCCAAATAATTTTACTTCGAATAATATCTTATGAAGCCACGAAAATAAACAAAAACAGTGATAGACGTTGATAGACCATCGATGTTTAATACCATAATATGAATATTGACTTGTGCGTTTAATTTTACAATATTGTTATGCATATTTTATTGCGTATAGTGGCAGATAAGCCACGGCCCGACTGATGGTATGTGGAAACCACCGTTCACGGACTTGGCATAACCAAACGCTTGAGAGGTGAAAACAAAATCAGTATTTTGATATTTTCATAAATTTTTTTAGCATTTGAATTGGCAAAGCATCTGGGACGGTATTCCAGGAGATGCAGGTTCAAATCCTGGTCGTGACTGTTCTATTTTCTATTTCACATTTTCACACTTTGTGCTAATATGTATAACTTGTTAACAAAAAAATTCAACCGACGATAAGGCTACAACAACTCAGTATTAAAATCAATAAGTAAACAACCAAGCATCCCCTATTTTTCTACCCTTAGGGTTAGAATTTTTGTTCAAAACTTTTATCGGACCAACTTCGGAGTATTCATTAAAAAGAGAATTATCAAAATTGGTTCACTCTGTAAAAAGTTATGCGTGGTCTAACATAAAAAATATACGTGTTGAATTGAGAACCTTCCCCGTTTTTTTCGTCGTTTATAAACCAGTAGTCTTTCTCCACATCCGAAACACAGTTCAGGACGCCCAGATTTTTGCTCGCCATTTTGGCTTTGTCCTTCAAATGACCCCAAACTGGACTTTTGCTGGATATGTCGATGCCAAGGATCCCAGTGCTCTCGAAGACCGGGAGAGTTGCCTCTTGGAACTGCGGCGCCACGACAATTGTCTTCTTTGTAGTGAACGCGCAAATCTGTGTCTTCGTAGGGTTGAATTGAACCAAGATTTTTTCTCCACATTCCGAGGCCCGCCCTAGAGAGCGCTCGACTTCAAACTTCAGGGATTTCATTATGATCATAACTTCGATAGAAGGGCCTTATGCCAGACTCTGTCAAATACAGTCGCAATGTCTAGGCTGAATGCCAAAGCCGCGCCCCCACTTTGTACTCGTTGCAAATAAGGAAAATACAATAAAATAATGCTTCAAATATCATGATAACAGATGTTTTACATTACGAAATAAAACAGAAGGTCATAGCGTAACGACTGATAAGAAAACGTATTGATTTAAAAATTAATTTAGACATGCTATTTTCTCGAGATAACGTAATAGCAATCTTATCTTGATAGTGAAGTAAGTAAAGCGTTTTTTTCTTTGCTTGTTTGTAGTGGAATGATCGAAAGAAAGGTGAAACTAGAAAAAAATATGGAGTCATGGAATCTCCAACAAGAATAGGTCATTATAAGCTACCCACTAAATGGTTACTGATTTTCATTCGATCCTTATCGATAATTGTTTTATTAAAATTATCGTAAACTTGACACATATTATTTAGATATTTATATATATATTTTTAGCATTTGATTTAGCCATGTAAATCAACACAGAGTGTGAAAATGTGAAATTGAAAATAACTGCTCGTGGCTGTTATTTTCGATTTCACATTTTCACACTTTGTGTTAATAGACACATATTAGATATATTATTATATATCCGGCAAATAATTCACATTTAAGTCGATTACGTCGACGCGGGTTTGCGAGTCTGCGAGCTCACACCGCTGAGCACTCATCCAGATGATGAGCATCGGATATGCTCCGAACCCGGGTTGATGTAATTGATTCTAAACATGAGTTACTTGGTGGATTTATGAGGTCTTATAGTCATGGATGCAAATAAACATAAACCTATTTTAGATCTATTTCTTTTAGCAATTGACATGCTCCGCTACTTTTTAAAGTACAAATTATTTGTGAATAAAGAAAAAGAGATTTTTAGTAGGGGCGGGAATCGAACCACGCATATTTTCGGGTCAGTAGGGTAGCTTAGTGGTTTAGAGCACTTCCCCGGATTGGAAAATATGCGTGGTTCGATTCCCGCCCCTACTAAAAATCTCTTTTTCTTTATTCACAAATAATTTGTACTTTAAAGACATAAACCTATTTATTATAAGTTAAAAGACACTTATGACTGAGGACTTTATAAAGAGGCACCGTGGCTAATCGCTTAACCTGGGGATTATTTGAATCTATTATACATTCTCTGCATCTTACAGCTTTATAATAGTATAGATATAGGCGTGGCTGAACACAAAATATATTTTATTTTATTTTTGTCTGTTTGTCTCTTTGTTCGTTCGCGCATCACGCAAAAACCACTGAACGGCTTTTGATGCAACTTCTTTTATTTGATAGCTCTCGATTAGACTTAAAAACTGGTATACATTGTATGTTATACCAGTTTTGTACTATAGCGGTAGCAGAATCCTGAGATATTACCTAAAAACTAGCTTTTGGCTGTGGCGGAGCCGCGGGCAAAGGCTAATTTACCATAATATTATAAGAGTGTTGTCGTTATTAAAGCCACTATAAAGTCATTAGTACAGTCTCAACCACTGCGATCGCCAACCCGCCTGCCAAGCGTGGCAATTACGGCACTATCCCCCATTTCTTGGGGAGGCCTATATCCAGCAGTGGACGTTGATAGGCTGATGGAAGGATGGATGATGAAAGTCATTAGATTAAAACAAAAAATAATATAGCATTCTTTGAAGAAATGCTATGAATTGAAGAAGACTATGCACATAGATTGGAAAGAGCAGAAATATAATGATGATTATTAATTTGTTTGTCTTATTTCATATACTCCTTTTTTCTTTGTTTTTTTATTAAACTACACCATTTTCTTGTTGTAATTGATGTACAAATGTACGTATGTCTATGTATCCAAGTACATTAAAATCTGCGTTGCACATTAACCCATTCTTTTTCAAAATTACGTTGCTAATTTACATACATTTTAGATACGAATACACCTAGTGACATTTTTTACACAAGAAATATATTTAGGAGCCTCGAATTTCCAAAATACATCTCCATTTATAATAACAGAATGCTAAATAATATAAGGAAGTGGAAGGAAAATAATTCCGTACCATTACGTGTTGGACCGACTCTGAGAGCACGCGGCACGTGAACAATGTTTAGAGCATTATTGGGGACCGCTTATAACTTGCGTGCAATATAAGTACTCATATTACTTGCAGAGAATTTGGTTGTTCCTTAGATGAGTTTACATCTTCGATCATCAATACCAACAAGATACAGTGTCACGAACAAAATCAAGCTAAAAACTGTCCGTGTGAATATACCTATCTTAAGCAGCTACATCTGTTTACTAACGAACTGGGACAAAGGATTTAAAACAGTTTTAAATTCAACTTGATTACAATCATGGCACTTAGTAATAAAGTCACAAATCTTTAAAATATTATCTTATATTTACGATCATTCGTCACATAAAACGAGCAAAGTAATAATTTACTGCTGCCACTAAGTGAAAAGACAAATAACATTTACTGTGAAATCAAGCTTAAATACGAGTAGCGAATAAAGTAATTTTTGAACTAAACAAAATAAGAGCTCACATCTCAAGTGCGCTGTTATTTACCGAGACGGAATTTTTGGGCCGACGCGATATCTATTGCATTTTTGATCGAAGGTTTACATAGTTGTTTTGCCTTTTTGTTTTATTGATATAAGTGTACTTCTAAGAGATAGTGCCCGGGTTTGAATATTAGGATGGGGCAATATGTGATAGACTTTTTCTAATATCAATGCACATGCAGTCTGAAAAGTGTTTGATAGCCCGGGCTTCTCTGAGCTTCCATAGTTTGGTGGATGATCCAAGAAAATATCTTTTATTTTGAATGCGAAAAAAGAAAATTAAACATCGTCAATGTTCTTCCTTTTAAATTATAATAGCAGTCCAAGCAATCAATTTAACTTCGGGAGAGGTTGTAACCATAATTATTAATAACTTGTAGATATAGAGCCATAGGTTGCTTTCTGTATAATTTGCAAGCACATTTGATAAATGTAAATAAAACATGATAATAAACATGTAAAATAAATAAATATTCACGGACATTTTTCACACAATATCCTCTGGTACCAAACTAAGCTTTACGCTTGTGCTATGGGTAGAGACCAGATTACGGATATAATACATATATTACTTTTTTTTTTGTAAATACATACATATAATATATAGAAAACACCCCGACGCAGTACAAATATCTGTGGTTCACACAAATAATTGTCCTGAGTGGGAATCGAACCTCCAACCGACCTCGTGCACAGAAGTCGGTTACACTACCGATTACACCACGAGGCCAAGACAAGTACTGAAGAATAATTTGTATTAATATAGAATGGACATTTTAAGAGAAGAATCCACCACATATTGACGGATCAAAATCCCGGCTATCTTAGCACATACAATAACCAATGCGCACTAATCACAGATATAGGGGAATGTGATAATATCAAGGTAAATGCACAAAAATTAACTAATGTGGCTCATAGGTTGCCGAGTGGTCCTGAGGATGCCTTATGGAGAGGCGAAACACGTGTCGAATAATTATGTTCGTCGTGGTTTTGATATTCCTGCGACACGAATGAATGATTACATCGCATTTATATCGTGATCTTTACTTGACATGCTCAACTACTTTAAAAAACAAATTGTTTGTGAAAGTGAAATAAAAAGCTTTACTGCGAGAAAGAGATCCTGCTAGCAGTAAAGTTCTCTCTTTTCACTGTCACAAATAATTTGTTCTTTAGGTTAATTTATATTTTATTTAAGTTTACGTAGATACGTAGGTTTTCTTGATAAACTTTTATCGTATGTGAGTGAGCTCTTTTGTATTCATTTGCCATTATTATCAACCTATTGTATAGGTCATTTTTTATAAGACAATGACCTGATAAGGAATATACTCTTTAATCCGGGGCACTTTACAAACATTTATAAAGTACGCTCTTACATAACACAAGCATTTCTTGATTATACAAGATACATTGTAAGAATGACGGTGTTAGGTTAATACCAGTCCATCACCCTTTTTTGTTAAGCCAGGAAAAAATTTACCTAACCGCACACCCCATCGTCCGGGGCAACTAACAGGCTAGTGTGGGGCCTGTATTTGCAGGCCACTGGAACTATGTTACATTACCTCAGTGGTACCAGTCCATCCCCCTGGCCTATGGCGAGTGTTTAAATCATCATTCAAAATAAATTTTAGCTCTACATTGTAAATTAATAGAAACAAAAGCATACTACATTTTGTAGGCGCCCTATAATTCAATATTGCCAACCATTAATTTTTACTGTTTCTTAGCTTTAGGCGGTATTAACGTCTGGACTACAGCCAAAGTGAACATTACAAGTACATTGTGTCGTAAATCAAAATAGGACATTAAAAACGTCACGGAAATGGTTCATTTGAATTGCGATATTTACCGCTTCGAAGTGCGCCCGTTTAGCGGTAATGTTTATTGATTTATTGATGGGAAATGCGGTAGCTCAACTTGCTCCGTATTTTGTTGCTATACAATTGAATGTTTGGGGACATTTTTGACTATTTATGAACTTATTCACGTCTTGTTTTTGGCCGTTAGTTAGTAATATTGGTTGAACAAATTTACTTTATATCACTGGTCAGAAGGGTGAGTTTAAATAGTACATTGTGAATGACATAAATAAAAATTACTATAAAGCTGAACTGAAGGAACGAAGATGTTAATATCAACGAAGTGAGAGTATTACTCGAGTGTTGCCTAATACAATAAAAATTTGCTTTAGGATTATGTATTACGAATGCATTGATAGCGTAACGGTAAATCCAAGGGCCGTGTGGGGCCGGGTTTAGAATTGTCCCACCCCTTCTCCACCCATGAGAGTCGTAAGACTGAGGGATACCGAGGAGTGAGCAGCAGCACTCCCTCGAGTATTAACAACATCCACTGCAATCGCTAACCCGCCAGCCAAGCGTGGCGATTACGGCACTTGGCACTATCCCCCATAAGAGCGAAACAGCGCAGGACCGCTCGTTGTGGCGTTCTCTTGGGGAGGCCTATGGCCAGCAGTGGACGCCGAAAGGCTGATGGATGGATGGATGGATGGAAATCCAAGGACTACACAGTGGTATTGACTTCATTCCCCAGTTCAAGTTCCTCGCACGCCATATCTTAACTTTTCGAGATTTTTCGTTTTTATTTGTTAACAAATTATCACTGCGAACGGAAAACATCGTGTGCTGTATCCCCCTTTTTGTTAAGGCGGAAAAAAATGTTCCTAATCGTACACCCCGTCGTTCGGGGCAACGAACAGGGTATTGTGGGGCCTTCACCCACTAAAGAATCTCGCCGTGTGCCGTCTCTCCGCCTTTATTGGCGGACACACTAGAAGGTGTGCTGTATCCCTGAGGGATTTTTTCTACGGCTTGTGTCTGCCAACCCTCATTGGGCCTGCGTGGTGGACTACGGTCTAAACCCCTCTCACTCTGAGTGGAGAGGTGTGCCCAAATAGCGGGACAGTAATAGGTTAAAAAAAAGTAGTTTTTTTAATATACCATATCGCTTACGTACCATCATGTGAACTGATAACGCGTCCGCTGTTGTAAATTACTTAGCTCACTTATCTTGTGTGGATATTATATTCCCGCGCAGAAGCGCAAACAATTTGACTAAATATTGAAATAGCGCTTAGAAATTTACGTAAAGTTTATTTATTGTCACGAGTCGTTATACTTGTAACGTCGTTTATATTATACTTAGTAGTAAATCAAAAAAATTAAAGCGTAACGGATTAGTCTGAGTTATAAACACCAAGTGAGCATATAAAATTTAACTTATTTTTTAATATATTATAAACTTTTTGGCTTAAGCTATTGTATTGACGTCTCGCAAACGCTGTTCTGCAAGTAATATTTGAATATGTCGATTTTTTTCTTTTCCTCGGATCGGGAAGGGGAATGGACGGATGTCTCCTCAATACAGCATTAAGCACATAGAGCTGTCTCACTGTTAAAATTTTACATTCCGCATATAACTCGGCAGTTGGGTGTCTGTAATATAGATCATACTTGCATATAGAGCTGCCGAATTATATGAGGAAAATAACGTAGGTATTTGGATAGAAATAAAAATAAAGTACTTATTATTTGGAAAATAAAAAGAGTATTTTTAAATTGATATTGTTATCAGCTTACTACAAAATACATTGCGGTCACTGGACCGCAATGTATTTTGAGTATAATTAGCACATACTGTAATTTTTTTATTGACATTGAAAGTATCAAGACTAGTTTTACAATAAAAAATTAGATCCCTTTTCATCATTTTAGAACAAAAAAACACTCTCAGTGAAAACTGGAGTGGCGAAATCAGAGAGTAAATAAAAATATATTGTATTTGGTAATGTTATTTTGATAGTTTTGTAAGATTTTTGATTTGATTAGTTTAGTTTTTTTTTTTTAAATTCTGAAGAGAAAACTCTTTAACAAGAAGTTCAACAAAGAACTACTAGAATGATCTATACAGTTAAAAGAATTGGTAAATACCAAGGCCAGACAGAAGACTACTGACTACTGAAGTAAAATATTCTTTGAGTGGAATTAATGGAGCGGTAAGAGAACACCACAAAAAGCAATCATGTTTCCCCTCTACCCAACGGGTACCTGCTGCGGCATCTTATTTCTTAACCAAGGTTAGGTTATCTTAGCAGTAAGTTCAGCTAAGCGGTCTCCCATTGCAAATTCAAAGTGGTAGCTTTACATATAAATATATAATCATACGATCTAATATATAAAATTCTCGTGTCACGGTGTTTGTCGCCATTCTTCTCCGAAACGGCTTGACCGATTCTTATGAAATTTTGTGTGTATATTCTGTAGGTCTGGGAACAGGATGTAAACTATTTTTCATACCCAAAAGTGATAAGGGTGGTCCATCCCAAAATTTTATTTTTTATTGTATGGATAACATTTTTATTTTTTTATGATTCAGCATTAAAAAATACATACAACCCTGAATTTTGACCCTTCTACTGCCATCACCGATTTTTTAATAGCGATATTCGAACTTTAATCATTTTCATTGCAAAAAATTAACGAAAAAAGAATTTGTCGGTACGAAGTTCGCCGGGTGAGCTAGTAAAATAATATAATTCTGTGTAACAGTCTTACCTTTTTAGTAATTCAGTGCCATTACCAAATGCGTCTGCGTTGACTGGCTCCCAAGACTTTTGAATGGCGTATACCTCTCTTCTTGAGAGCCCGGTCAGTGGGGACACTTCATCAGGGTTGCCACCCCACCATAAGTAGCTTATCCAACTACCCATTGCTATCTGACAAAAGAAAATAAATACATGGTAAAATTATGTGATGATGTTGAATCAAAAGTAGCGTACCTACATTATCCAATCCGGTATCTCATATAAGGAGAATTCTGTAAACACGTTTCCATAATTTTATAGCATAAAATTGTACAATTAGTGACACACATTTCAGTAAATAAACCTATTTCATATATTCACTTTAAGGTCATTAGCACGCCGCGCGCGCCAGTAAGCCTATCTATCTGCCAGTTGGTGCGATTTTTTCTGACATCTTTAATCACTGTCATACTTCAGCTAATTTACAAAGAACTTTAACAAATTATATACCTATATATTCCTTATGAGTCATTCCATTCATTGGTGAAAACTGCATAAAAATTCGTTCTGTAGTTTTAAAGCACAGATAGACTGGCAGACATAGCGGAGGGGCTTTTTTATGTATAGACTTCAAGGAAAGTTAAGTCGATAGTTGATTAAGATCCCGATAAATTAAACTATGAGAGATGGGACAGTTTATCTCACTAAACTAAATCGTATCGTGTCTTTGTAATTGGTTGAGAGATCAACATGATTGACCGAGTTATTATTGCGACATCACGCGTCGGTTTCTCTACTAATCACAAGCGAGACGACAAGATGTCGATACGATTTTGTGAGTTACATTCTACGGGCCCTGAACCCTTTTGTATTTGGTGCCCAATAGTAGGAAGATAATGGGCTGCGAGTTACACGTTCGAATATTTAAAATTTTGAGAACAACACGTTTCCAAATACGAATTAAAATGTCTGTGTAGGTAATAAATAGAAAATAATAATAATAAATATTCACGGATATTTTTCACACAACACCCTCTGGTCCCAAACTAAGCTTAATGCTTGTGCTATGGGTACCAGATTACGGATATAATACATATATTACTTTTTTTTTGTAAATACATAATATAATAGATAGAAAAAACCCAGACGCAGTACAAATATCTGTGTTCATCACACAAATATTTGTCCTAAGTGGGAATTGAACCCACGACCTCGTGCACGGAAGTCGGTTACACTACCGACTACGCCATGGGGGCCGTCAACGTTTCGATACCAATTGAACTGTTAAGTCCTAGATTCCTAGGTTCATTGTCATGACGTTGGTAGATTTTATCTCTCCTAGACAGCATCGTGGGGCGACCCTCAGGTTTTTCTACATCAAAAACACACATCTGAAGAGTGGGTACACTAAATACTACACGACTAGCAAACAGGCTGTATGCCTGTAGGCTGTATGCCTGTTTGCTAGTGCGCACTTGATGGTAAGAGGTTATTGTAGCTTATAAACGCAACACCAGAGACATCACTCGCGTTTCACCAACTTCAAGGGAAGGAATATGAAGCGGAGAGGAGGAATAATAAGAAGAGGAAGGGAAGGATAATAAGGAGAGGTTAGGGAGGGGGTTTTAACGTCCAGTGTTCTCATTAACCATATAAAACACAACGATAGGACTACCTGTCGTTGTTTAACGCTGAATTTCTGTAAGAAGGTGGTACTTCCCCAAGCCGCTGCTCACCATTTCATTTCACAGATATGAAATGAAGGAATAAACGGCTATCTCCTGCTACAGTTAAACGCAACGATGTGCTTCATGGCCGGTCACACGGGAGATGGTAGTACCAACCCACTCGGGCCCGATACCAAGTGAGTACTTCCACTCGGTACCCAGCCCTACCACCAGTCATGCAATGGATGATAATTGCTTACTCCCCTTAGTCGCCTTATACGACATCCATGGAAAAGAATGGGGTCGTGATACTTGTATTCTTAGTCACCACACGGACACACCCGGATATAAGACCCGGATAGTAGTATTTATGTATGAAGCCGGCCCATTCATGCTAGGATAAGCAAGGCTCTACTGATAATAGAAGACTCAGGGACACGGAGGTTTTCTTACTCTTGTGTTAATAGTGAAAATCCTTACCTTACTAGGACTATTTTTAAACAAAAAAGCTATTGTAGCAACCAGTACGACGACAGAAACAACATAAACGAAGAAAATCATTTTGCTGTACGATGCAAAATATACTAACAGCAACCACACATACTCAACACTTTATATGAACTACTCTTAGATAATAGTAATCAAGATTCTTAGTAGGTCTATTTGCTTAAGCCAGAGCAATGAATTTTTATCTCAGTCACATGAAGTCTAATAAATATTAAAGTGTACACAGCATGGCGGTGGCGCCAACGAATAAAGGTGTAAGTGAAAACTGTAATTTTACAATAAAGAATATTTTAAATAAATTTAGTGTAAAATAAGCAATTATAATGTGATATGTACCTAATGTAATTGTTATTTTTAAAATTATCCCATATTTGCCAATAAATAAGTTTAAGAAAAATGTAAAAATTAGACTTCGTAAGAAAAAACAAAATGCGTTTGAGCTGCTCTTCATTTTCAAAATATTGTTTTAAATAAACACATACCCGTGTATTTTAATAATATTTTGGTTGCTGCACCTTTCATGCTACTTTAGTTATAATGAAAGGCTGTAGTAAATTAACGACTTAAAAGTGTGGATTATGACTTTTTTGCTGGTTTCTTCTCATGAAAAGCCTTATTACAGAATTCTAAAGACATCAGTCCTATACTCGTCTCAAGCATTCGTGTTAAACTTTGATGATTATAAGTACTATTTAATAATTAACAGAAAGTGTACACTGCCTCGGTGGTGTAGCGGTATTGTATGCGACTGCTAATCATGAGGTCTCGGGTTCGATCCCCGGGTCGGGTAATGTTATTGAGGTTTTCCCTAAAAAGAAAAATTCTCAGCAGCAGCCCGGAGTTTAGTAATGTGCCCTGTAGACGTCAATAGGTTCACCCCCTTTTACGTGGGATTTAAACCTAGCTGGCGAATCGTGAGTGTGTAATACGCCTCTGCCTACCCCTTCGGGGAATACAGGCGTGATGCTATTTAAAAAAAGTGAAATCGAAAATAATAGTCATGAGCAAGATTTAAACCTGCATCTCCTGTAATAACCATTGCAGATGCTTTGCCAATTCAACTATCGTGACAATTCTTAATGTCTTTGGTGACGCCTGCTTTATCTGTCGGATGTATTTACATACATTATTCCGACCAGGTACGCTTAATTATTACAAAAAACATTCATACAAGGAATGTGTTATTAAAATTCGCAGTTCAGAGCAATTATCTGAATTTATATGGCTAAGCATGTCAAATGCTTAGCCATATAAATTCAATGAAGATATATAAAAAATATCAAAATACTATTTAATAACGCCTACGAAATAAACATATTTTGAATTTGAATTATAACATAAACTAATTTTGCACAATATTTCACTTGACCTGCTTGAGATGGTTTACCGAATATGACACGTATTTGTAAACTCCTGGCCATATAAGTAGTGGGTCTTTGGTTTTTGGTCTTGTCTTTCAAATTACACACTGACAGTCGTTGTGCCGACCCCAAGAACTCGTACGAAATGTAAAATAATTACTATAATTTTTCAATTTAATGATAAAGAAAATAAGACAATTAAATTGAATATAAGAATGCGAAATAGTGCTGCACATGTTTATTCAATGGGACCGTCTATTTCTGTGGCACCGTGTGTAACTATACGTTAATTTGCTAAGCTTACTTAACGCATGCGACATGTTGACTTTTCTATTTTGTTATATGAACACTCTTTTTAATATATCAATGTATGAACAGCGGTTTGCCTAGTGATATCTTTTTAAGATTGTCTGGCTTGCCTTAACGATTACTATATATGTTTTACTAATAAAAGTTAAACAGATATTGATTATAGCCTTTAAACTCAAACTTCGTAAAGTGATTAACGAAACAGACTCACCATTTAGTGTTTCAAATAGTGGTTAAACACTTTGTTGAAAGAATCCACATCTGAACCGTGGTCGTGGTGGACATTTATCAGATATCATTTGTCATTCATAATTGCCAAACCTTATTCTTTTTTTAATACAATAAATATTTGAATCAATGCTATCTAGATTTATTATTTTATTTTAATTTACAAAACAAAGTTCTTCTTGAAAAACACTAGTACTTTTATGCAAATGAAACAAAATTCTTAATTTTGTTATATCCAGTAGACATTACAACTTATTTGACTTAACATATAACTTTATATGTACCCAAATATATGTTAGATTGTAGGCACAGAATTTTAATCAAACATACCATTGCTTTCTGTAAAAACTCGTCTCTATTACAACACACACACCCTTTTATTAATTAGCGCAACTGACGTAAATATCAACGTCAGTATATGTCATGTTGTTCGACCTAGAAAGGCATTACAGTGTTGGGACCATGTATTAGTATAGAATGCAAAAATATATGCTATATCCAAAATAGCATCATAGCATCACGCCTGTATTCCCCGAAGGGGTAGGCAGAGGTATATTACACATCCACGGTTCGCCAGCTATGTTTAAGTCCCACGTAATAGGGAGCGAGCCTATTGCCGTCAACCGGGCACATTTCCAAACTCCGGACTTATATATTAAATCTATGTCCGGACTACTACTGAGAATTTTTCTTTTTACGAAAAAGCTCAATAACACTGCCCGACCCGGGATCGAACTCGAGATCTCATGATCAGCAGTCGCTTACACTACCGCTGCACCACAGAGGCAGTTATTTTATCCAAAATCAAAGCACAAATGGTTGATATTATAAATAATAAAATCAGTTTTCAAAAACATCTGCAGATCTATATCTATTCAAATAAATAAAATTGAAATGTTTGTTAATGTGTAATGTCTAAATAACATCTTTATACTAAATACATATTTAAGTATACACGTTACCTATAACAAAATACCAATATCTTAAGTTTTGTCTGTCTATTTGTTCCGGCTGATGTCCAGAATGGCTGTTTGGACAAGACTTTCACTGGCAGAAAGCTGGTGTTATAATGAGTAACTTAGGCATATGTTTAGGATGCTTTTCTTTTCAAAAAATAATTAGTGTAAAGTACAAAAAATAATAATTTAAAACTCTAATTTCCACGCGGAAGAAGTCGTGAGTAGTAGAGCTATTTAATATATAGAATGGCTTGTCCTGACGTTCAGCCAAAACTACTTCTTAGTAGTTTATATTTGGAATGTACGTTTCATAACATAAGCATCCGCTAAGAAATGATTTTAGGAAATTACAACTTTAAGGGATGCAAATGGGAGGGGCAACTTTGTATGAAATTCTTTGTTCTTGGTAGACACATACATGTAAGTACATTTTTCAAGAAATGGGAGAAATTGAGGGTTAAATTTTGTAAAGAGGTTTTATTATAGGTAGGCACTTGAATATTTAAATCGTTTGTATTATGCATAAATAATGCGTGTTCTGGTATTTTGAATTTTCATATTTTATTGAAGAGAAATAGACGGAAAACGTTTGTATGGAAGTATCGTTTTCTTTAAGAACGAAGAGACGTAGTGCAGGGTTCTTAGATTTTCTTAACTAACGTGTCAATCGTGTAGGCGTACCGTCCGTTGTTTCACACTGATATGCTATCAGAGGGTGGTACTTTTCCGATCAAGCCAATCCATAAATAAACTAGAAAGCAAACCAATATAGCTGCAATTATTATGGGCACAGAAGATGAAGAAAAATGTATCCTTTTAACAATAAGTTGTCAAAGACGTGTTAATTAAGAAACTAATAGGGAGGTGTTAAATCCTGGCTGTCTATTAAACTTTGATATTATCACCTTGACATTCACTACCTAGATGGTAAACGCGTATTAAATGAGGTACTTACCCTAAGATTATGTTATACAAATCCGCTACGATAAACGACCTTTAGCATACCAATGCATAGGTCACTCGTTCAATGTGGGCATCTATAAAGTTATTGAGCTCGAATATAGCAAGTTTTGATTGAGTTTAGACAAGCTATACCTACGTACGATTTTTGCTTATTTGGAATATTTATTCGTTCGTTATCAAACGTAAATGGAAAATGTCACAAGGTTGCTTTAACTGATTTTTTCAAAAAAATGCCTTTTTATAGAGTATGTGTATTGGTGAGTTTGAAATTTTAATATATATTAATTAAAGTCAGGAAGTCAAATTGTAAACGCGATAAGTAGGTAGTTTTTTTATTTTTACGTAAATACAGTAACTCTGCATAAAATATATAGTAAATATTTTGATCTATATTTTAGCACTTGACATGATCAGCTACTTTAATGAACAAATTATTTATGAAAGTGGAAAAAGAGAGTTTTACTGCAAGCGGGATTTGTACAATATTCTTGATCAGTTTCTTGCAATCGCTGGTCAGTGTGGTGCTCACACCCTTAATAAGCTGTGAAATTTTAAAAGGTTTCTACAGCTAGATCCATTAACTATTTCTTGTCTAACTAAATATAACTTATTTGTAATTTTAATGTAAACTATAATTGTAGCTATTGATTATTGGAATTCCTATTTGATTACTGCGGTACTTAAGTAATTGACTAAATGAAATTACATTGCTTGTAATGCTCACGCCTTCGAGTAATAATAAGTTTACCTTTAATACAATGAATATATTTTAATTTAAGGACTTTTACATGGCTAACCAGAAATATGTACAAAAATCCACAAGTGATTTTGTAGTATTACACATATAAAGATAAATGCTGCTACCAGCTCACCCTTAAAACATTCCAGTTTCGTTATCAACAAACCCACGTGGGTATTTCGTTAGTCATACAAGAACTACAAATCTTGTCTGACAGGTTCTGCGTCGAGGTGCAGCTATATTTGCAGAATAACGCCAAATCGAGTTTCTACGAATAAATTAAAACATAACAGTCAGTCCTTAACTAACATTTAGAGATGCTGTTATTAAAATAAATTAAAATCCATATGAAGATAAATTTAATAGTATTTGTGCGCAATGGTAACAAAGGCGTATATCTAATCTACTTAAGGTGGGACAGGTAAAAAGGTATTTCGATGCAAACGGAGAGAATGGGTTTATGTCGGCGAGTTTTAAATACTCGTATATTTTTAAAGCACATTTTACAATTAACTAAAGTATAGGTATAAAATACAGTTATTTTTGAAACTTATAAATCATGATTTTGGTGATACAAATAGCACTCTTATCGTAATCAATAATTTCTTGTGAATAATTCAATGAGCGAATTAATTAATGTGGCTTGGTGATAAGATCCTTCGTCCTATCTGCTTTACTGCCAACACAGAGGGATATGAGTCCGATCCTTTTTTTTAAGGCGGGAAAAAATGTGCCTAACCACACACCTCGCAAGTGTTAAAATACAGACCAAAATGTTTAAAATATTTTTAGGTTCAGATACGCTTAAGAATACTTATCGTCATTTTTTTGAACTATCTTTTGCAGTCCTTGGTTTTACCGCTAGACCAACCTTTTTTTTTTGTTTAGGTGAGAAAAAATTTACCTAACCGGACACCCCGTCGTTCGGGGCAACGAACAGGGTAGTGTGGGGCCCTCACCCACTAAAGAAACCCGCCGTGTGCCGTCTTCACAACTTTATTGGCGGGCCACTGGAACTATGTTACATTATTTCAGTGGTATATTAGTTCGATCCTACATCTGTGATTCTTTTTTTCGCACTACCTTTTACTGTAACACTATTGATCGATCTTTTTTAAATTACTTTATGTTTAGATTTTTGTAAATGATTAGAGAATTTCGCGTAGTAGGGTATTATTATAAGTAAGTACTCGATATTTATGTACATAAACTAATTACTATTAAGCAATAATGATGTCTGACAGTAATATTAGACATGTTTAAAGGAAACATCAGTCTCTATTATTTCCTTGTGCTTGTCTTCAGTGCAAAAACATTCCTAAGAAATATTTGTTAGCATTTTGTAACGTGTTGGTTTTTAACTCAAAACAAAACAACGTTGAAAATTCACTCTGCCGAAATAATAATCTTAGCAGTATAACATAACAGTATAGTTAATTAAAAAATAAAACTATTTTAAATTCTTTTGTGATACGGCACCTTGCACTTATTTTGATAAACAAATGTCACATCCAGCTTAAATAATATACACGTTTATAAGTTTAACACTAGTAATAAAAAAGCAATAACTGTTTTGATATAATTAGCGACACGCAGCTGAATTTAGCGAGCAAAATTTTTTTAGTGCTTATACAATTATTTATATACCTATTATAAACATATCAACGAAGTTATGTTGTTTAAATTAAAGCAGTCACGTGTGGAGCATCCACTTTAACAACCAATACGACATATTCGAAACCAATTACCATTTCAATATACATAACAAACAAGACATATAAATACTATAACAATATTACTTACAAGTCAGTATTTAAATTGATGTGATTAAACTTTTACGCGCGCGTTCTCCGTTGAAAATAT
The DNA here is from genome assembly GCA_948253155.1 of Leucoma salicis. Taxonomy (NCBI): domain Eukaryota; kingdom Metazoa; phylum Arthropoda; class Insecta; order Lepidoptera; family Erebidae; genus Leucoma; species Leucoma salicis. The sequence continues at coordinate 7,177,203 of OX411812.1, forward strand.
TATCACGATGTCTATTACGCGTTATGTTAGGTCGGACGCGTGCTACACGTGCGATGTGTCGTTTTATACTGGCTTTCAGGTATGAAATGAAGCCGAACAAAATAAATACGAATATACGCCTACGTGTGTGTGATACATCTACTGCGTTATCGAATTTATTATACTAATGACAAATTCACGGAATATCTGCACTTACTAGGGATTTTCTTAATTAGTAACGCGACTCTATCTAGGTTTGTAAAATTAGCGTCTAGGTACTTTTTTGTCGTTCACAGTAGTTTTTAACATTGTAATAATATATTGTACCGTGTGGGGCCGGCACCAAGAATAGCTTCACCCCGTCTCTTCCTACGGGAGTCGTAAAAGCCGACTAAGGGATTACCGGGGGACCGGGCAGCAGCGTTCCCCTGTGTACTAAAAACATCCACTGCGATCGCCAACCCGCCTGCCAGGCGTTGCGATTATGGTAAAACCTCCATTTTGGGGAGGCCTATGTCCAGCAGTGGACGATGAAAGGCTGATGGATGGATGGATGGAATATATTGTAAATTAATTTATTTAATTCAATAACTTTTTATTATGCCATGTCGTAAGAGCCGACTGAGGGAATACCTGGGCCGTGGGCAGCAGCACTCCCTTGAGTATTAACAACATCCACTGCGATCGCCAACCCGCCTGCCAAGCATGGTAATTACGGAACTATCTCCCCATATGACCGCACAGGACCGCTCCTTGTGGCGTTCTCTTGGGGAGGCCTATGTCCAGCAGTGGACGTCAAAAGGCTGATGGATGGATGATCATTATTATGCCATTTCGTGGAAAATGCAGATTTTACAATATGTTTTAATTATTTAAGTAGGTTTATTGTTATAATTTTAGTAGTTAATTTCGCTATCTTTAACGGTACCTAGGTACTTAGTTTTCTGAAATAATGATTTAAAGAATATGCGTAAAAGTTTATAGAATTTCGGAAATATAGCTGCAATTTTACTATCAGTCATAAAAGTGAACGTTAGATGTTTTGATGTTTGGGTGATGATTCGTCAATCACGCCTAGACGACTGAGCAGATTTAGATGAAATTTGGAAGATATTTATATGAGACACTTGAATAACATACAGGATACCTAAACGAGTGGATTCAATTTAGTCCACGTAAACGCAGACGCAGGCTAAGTGTTTGATAAGTCCATTGAAGTTAGTATATCTGTAGATGGGCGAAATGAAAATTCAAATAATATGGTGTAGCTTAAATTGGTCTTTTACTATTAGTGTTGTAGGTTTAATTCATACTGGCTACCCTGTTCATTGCCCCGAACGACGGGGTGTGCGGTTAGTAACAATTTTTCCCGCCTAAACAATGAAGAAATTGGTTTGATTCGTACTCAGAAAAAACATTTTTGCACGACCTGAATAATATATAATGAATAGCTCTTGAGTCTGGGGGATTTTACATTCATATCATGTGGTCCATTGAGACAGGAATTGTTACTGTAACAGAGAAATGTCTGTACAATAGAGGCAATAAAATGTAAGTAGCTTAAGATGGTCTAGCGGTCAACACAGGCGAAGAGACGGCACACGGCGGATTTCTTTAGTGGATGAGGGCTCCACACTACCCTGTTCGTTGCTCCGAACGACGGGGTGTGCGGTTAGGTACATTTTTTCTCACCTAAACAAAAAAAAAGGTTGGTCTAGCGGTAAAACCAAGGACTGTAAAAGATAGTTCAAAAAAATGACGATAAGTATTCTTAAGCGTATCTGAACCTAAAAATATTTTAAACATTTTGATCTGTATTTTAACACTTGACATGCTCAGCTACTTTAAAGTACAAATTATTTGGGAATGAGGAAAAAGAGAACTTTAGTGCGAGCGGGAATCGAACCCCGTTGGTCGTAAAGACAAATGTGATGAGGAGATTGGGTATGGCCGAAAGGTCAGTGCGGTAGCTCAGTAGCTTAGAGCATTCCACGGATTGGAAGGGACGCAGGTTCGATTCCCGCTCGCATTAAAGTTCTCTTTTTCCTCATTTACAAATAATTTGTACTTTAAATATATTTTACTAGTAAAATAGCTGACCATGTCAAATGGATTAAAAAAACAGCAATTTAAAATATTTTTTCGCATGTTCTTCTGTTTGTGTGTTTGTTTATTCGCTCGTATTCATCACACAAACACTACTGAAAAACAGTACTTGATAGCTATTGAAAAACTAACTAACCAACTTATCATCACGCCATTTCCCTTGCGGGGTAGGCAGGGAGAACAGAGTGCCAAGAGGCTCTATTCTTGCATACATAGCTATTGATTGAACTTAAAAACAGGTTTTAATTTTACCTATCCTGCTCTTGTTCTGGAAACCAAAAACAATTTACAGAAATGACTATGTTACTCTACGAGAAAAGACGGAGACATAATGATAAAAGGAAAATACACCCTTACAGCTTTTGTTAAACCAGTTCCAATATTACAGTGATAATATTTTACAATACACTAGCTACTGCACACGGCTTCGCCGCAGGTAATTTTTTTTATGCTACATCGGTGGCAAACAAGCATACAGCCCACCTGATGGTAAGTTGTTACCTTAGACATATATATACGCTAGCAATACCAGAGGCATTTACTTGCGAGTCGACATCTCAAAGGAAAGGGACAGGTGGTGGAGAGCAGGGATAATAAGGAGAGGATATGGAGGATAGTAAGGAGGGAATGGGATGGGGGTATGAGCCTCCGGCGCTTTCACTTAACGTATAAAACACAACGGTAGGAGTACCAAATTTTTTTTTAATTGCATGTTGTGGCAGACTAGCCACGGCCCATCTGATGGTAAATGGTAACCGTCGCTCATGGACTCAACTATACCGAGAGTATTGTCAAACTGCTGCTCACCATTTCATTTCACGGATATGAAATGAAAGAATAAACGCCTATCTCCTGCTACACCCAAAACACACGGCCGGTCACACGAGAGATGGTGGTACCAACTCGCTCGGGCCTGATACCAAGTGAGTACTCCCACTTGGTGCCCAGCCCTACCACCAGCCATGCAATGGATGATAATTGCTTACTTCCCTCAGTCGCCTCATACGACACCCGTGGGAAAGAATGGGATGGTGACACTTGTATTCTTAGTCCGTCATCACACGGACATAAACACCTACCGGTACAACGGTACCTATCGTTGTTTCACGCTGATGTGGGTGGTATTTCCCAGATGATTCCCCAAGCCGCCCCATTCACGCTGGGATAAGCAAGGTTCTACCACTACAAATGCTAGTTTTTAGGTTACACCTGTAGTTGCCGGCAAAATAGCAAAATAACATTTATACTAGTTTTTAATTTATTCAAGAGCTTCCAAACAAAAAAGTTTCATCTAAATCGGTCAAGTAGTTATTGCGTAAAACGCAAACAAACAAACAAAATTTCTAAAAAAATGTTATGAGTTCCAACTGAATCCTTCTCACTCCGAGACCCTTGCCCAATAGTGGGAGAGCAATGGGGTGTGTAAAAATATATTAAAAATAGATACTTAGATCATTTTTTTGATCTGTATGTAAGCACTTGACATGCTCAACTACTAAGCTTGCTTCAGCTACTTTATTTTGTGAAAGTGGAAAATGAGAGAACGAGCAGCTCGCAGTAAAACTATCTTTTTCCACACTACTTACTTCTTTCATATATCTTTAACTATTATGTGTGTGATCTAAATTATCATCATAGATATTATTTATAGCCCTTTTTTTTTGTTAAGGCGGGAAGAAATGTACCTAATCGCACACCCCGTCGTTCGGGGCAACGAACAGGGTAGTGTGGGGCCCCCCACCCACTAAAGAAACCCGTCGTATGCCATCTCTCCGCCTGTGTTGGCGGGCCACTAGTTGGCTGTTGTTACATTCCTTCAGTATATTATTTATAGCCCTAACGATTATGTACAAAATTCATACCTTTGTACTGTTATTTACAAAATAAAATGAGAAAAGAAAATCTCTTACTTAAATTATAAATGTGATGATGTAATGTGTGTGCGTTTGTTTGTTTTTCCGTATCTAACTACCTACTGAAACGAACATCACGAAATTTTGCATACATATCGACGCTTGAAAGGCAATAATTCATATACCAAGCGACATTTTGGGCGATATTGAGTTATATACATCATTGAATTCAGAAAAAAATTCTGCGTCGATTAGTCCTACACTCATGCCGCTAGGATGAATTTTAATGTCGTTTGGTAACTTAAAAAATATCACATTTTCATAGTTTTCGGCGCCCAAGCGACTAAAATTTTACCGATTTTTGATTAACTTTCACTTAGTAAATATTTGATTTTAACTTTTTACACTTGGTAATTTTTGCCTTGACTCGAATTAATGCGTTTAATCATAAAGTATTTTCTTCCTTACGGTATCTGGGCTAAGAATATTGCTTAAGAAAATTTACTCGATTGAAAATTGTTATTATTCGTCATTTAAGACTTTTTAACACACCTTAAATATGTATTCATTTTCATTTAGTATTTTTTTCCTAAATGCAATTTACGTAAAAACGTAATATACTAATGTTTTCCCTACCTAAAAGTATATTATTTTGTCGCTTGGTAATATTTTCCCTGCCGTTTTTTTTACTTAGATAACTGTTACTGATATCAAATAGTATAAAAATTAGCTTTTTCCTGTTGCAATTATTTTGTTTTGTCGCTTATACGCGCTGTAAAGCAGAATTTGAGTGGCTATTGGTAACGAAAATTACGATTAGCCGTCACTAAACTGTCGCTTAGGTAACCCGTGTGCTCGCGCGAATCGCACTTAGTACCATTGCGTAGCTTGATAAAAAGTACTCGGTAAGCGTTTTCATTAATTATAAAAATATTATGAGCGTGTTAAATAACACGCATATTATATTGATTTAAATTTATTATTTTAGGTACTCAATGAATAGCAATAAGTGAGTAGATAGATGTACAAATTCTACCTTTGTGAGTTGCTCTCAATTTGGCGAAATTATAAAACATCAGAAAGGTCTTAAACCTTAGTGCTAAGCTGATAAAATGTACATTGATTATTTAGATGAAGATTACTCAACCATTATCGATTGTGATGAAGGTGTAATTTAAGATGAATGGTTAGCATCTAGTTCTTCTTTTAGTGTCGATGAAGTAGTTTAAGATTTAGCAAAAACAAAAAGTTAAAAAAGAAATAATCTAAAAGAAAAATACAAATATGAATAACATTGATGAAAATATAATTGGAAAAATAAACATGTACCTATATTGATTATTTAGATGAAGATTACTCAACCATTATCGATTGTGATGAAGGTGTAATTTAAGATGAATGGTTAGTATCTACTTCTTCTTCTAATGGCGATGAAGTAGTTTAAGATTTAGCAAAAACAAAAAGTTAAAACATAAATAATCTAAAAGAAAAATATAAATAACATTAATGAAAATATAATTGGGGAAATAAAAAAGGCTTGATAAATAAACTTATTAAAGGAACGGCCACACAAAAGAATTGCTGGACAAGAATATGTGCAAATTGATCATCGAATCTAAATCTGTTCCACTGGAACATCATCGAACCTAAACCACCACCTAACCCGTTCATTAGTAAAAAAAAAATGTGGAAATAACTAGGAATATATTGATACTGAAAAAAGACCGAAGATATTTAAAAATTTCTGGGGACTATTTGGAAACCTTCAAAGAGATTGATTCAAATTCAAATTCAAAAATATCTTTATTTCATAGGCCTTTTAAATAGCAATGAAAATCGTCAATAATTAACTAATAATTAACACGAGCGCCTGAGGCGAGTGCATCCGCAATAACAAAGTGGCAATTGCAATCGCCACAAGCGGCCGGATTCCGTAGTAAAGCCTTTCATGAGAAGAACCCGGCAAGAAACTCATGGGCCACTTTTTTAAATTGCCAATTTATTACAATTTAATATAATCTTTATTGATTAGCAAGTATAACATAAAAAGAAGAGGTAAAGTGGAAGCGGCTTGATTCGGGAAATCGCTCGGCTAGTTCTAAGTATCATATTAATGAAGGTGAGGGCATGAGACCAGTATGTTAATAATTTTAAGAAAATCTTATTATGTCTTCTTCTTTACCTGGCCCTATCCAATTTTATTTGGGGTCGGCCCTCCGTATCATGCGTCTCCAGGCAGCTCGGTCCTAGGTCGTCACTTTGTTGACTTGGGCTTCTTTGAGGTTCTTATTTACTACGTCCATCCATGTGATTCGGGGTCTTCCTCGTCCTCGAGGTTTAATTTCGATATCTAGCACTTTTCTGGTCATGTGGCCGGAAGGTCGCCACATAACGTGTCCGTACCACTGCAGACGGCTCTCCTGTAGTTTATCTGGGATAGGTCTCACTTTGAAGGTGCCTCTTATGTGTGTGTTTCTGACATGATCCAGCCTAGAATTCATAATATAATATGAATTCTATGCGGACGAAGTCCCGCACAGAATCTAGTATAGTAATAAATGAAGTTAGGGGTCGACCATTAATCATGTGAGGCTCGAAAGGGGTGAGAGAGGGTTCAACACAAATCACGAAATATCGCAAGGAGGCAGGGGGTTCAACACAAATCACGAAATATCACAAGGAGGGAGAGGGTTCAACACAAATCACGAATTATCACAAGGAGGGAGGGGGTTCAACACAAATCACGAAATATCACAAGGAGGGAGGGGGTTCAACACATATCACGAAATATCACAAGGAGGCAGGGGGTTCAACACAAATCACGAAATATCACAAGGATGCAGGGGGTTCAACACAAATCACGAAATATCACAAGGAGGGAGGGGGTTCAACACAAATCACGAAATATCACAAGGAGGGAGGGGGTTCAACATGAATCACGAAATATCACAAGGAGGGAGGGGGTTCAACACAAATCACGAAATATCACAAGGACGGAGGGGGTTCAACACAAATCACGAAATATCACAAGGAGGGAGGGGGTTCGACACAAATCACGAAATATCACAAGGAGGGAGGGGGGTATATTGAGATTTCACGAGTATTTATTTTGTCGATGAAGTCGCGTTTTAGGAGGAGGGAGAGACAGTCTAAAAAAATGCTGAAAAAATATCACGGGATTAATGGACAATTCCTTACGACAATATTAATATGTAATTATTTTATTTATTTTAGTTAATCGCACCTTTTAAATCCTATAACTGCGAAAGTGACTTTGTTTGTTAGGCTTTCACGCTACAACTACTGGAAAGGAATGATGAAAACTACTTTAAACCATGAATGGGCATTCTCCTTTTAAAGTAGGTACCTAATTGCGAACTTTGCAAACATTTTATTGTAAATGGTATATAACACAATTTTACTGTTATGGTTACCATCCTTACCCTTATTATTTGAGTGTATTGGGGTCGGCTTTCTAATACATCAAGGTTCGGTAGAATATCAATTTTATCACGAGGTTAAATTGCCATCCGACCTCCACGTCCCGCAGGGAGATTTACGTTCTAAGGTAAGATATCTTAAATTATCCTGATGGATAATTTAAGTTATTTTTATCTCAGAAGATACATAAGAGATAAAAGTGAATCTATACTATTTTAAAGGTGTAACAGAGCTGTGTCTGTACATTTAAGATAAATGAAAAAACATGACTGTAATAGGCCACATAGGTGTCTCCAAATCCACGGCGTGGGGATCCCCAGCGACGGATGCCCGTGGAACGGCAGTGGTAGAGTGGGCGGCGTCGACGGGCCTCTGTCTGCTAAATAGAGGCTCCGTCAACACGTGCGTGCGGCGACGGGGCCGGTCGATAGTGGATCTTTCGTTCGCTAGCCCCGACGTCGCAGCACAAGTGAGGAGCTGGTGTGTGCTGGAGGAGGTTGAGACCTTATCCGATCATCGGTACATCCGGATTGAGGTCTCCCAATACCCTTCAGGGCCCCAGTAGGGGTTACGCGGCGCGCAGAACTACCGCGTTCCCGCGGTGGGCTGTGGGCAGGCTGGATAGGGACCTACTGGCGGAGGCCGCCATCATTCAATCGTGGCTGTTCTCACCAGCCCTGACCGAGAGGGGTGGACGCTGAGGCTGGCCGATTTCACGCTGCGATTACGCAGGTGTGCGACTCGGCCATGCCCCGTGTGCGACGTCCTCCTCCGAGGAAGGGGCTCTACTGGTGGTCCCAGGAGCTGGCGGACCTCCGTGCGGCGTGCATTCGTGCCCGGAGGTCCTACACCCGCAGTCGGCGGCGCAACCACGATGGGGAACGGGAGGGACAGTTATACGAGGCGTACCGCACCTCGCGGGCCGCGTTTAAGCTGACCATCTGCCGCGCCATAACCGAGAAGAGGCAGGAGATGCTGGACGGTCTCAACCGTGACCCCTGGAGTCGCCCGTATCGTGCGGCGCGGAACAAGCTCCGCACTAAGGACCCCTCCCTCGCAGAGACCCTTCAGCCCAGCCTCCTCACCGAGGTGGTCGAGGGCCTATTCCCACGACGGGCGGAGCACACGCACCCGGTCATGGCAACGCCAGGTAGCGACCGGGAGGCCAACCTCAGTGTACCGCCCATCACCGCGTCGGAAATGGGGGCGGCTGTCTCGCGGATTCGTTCCAAGAACACCGCCCCCAGCCCGGACGGGATACCCGCCCGGGTGCTTGCCCTGGCTCTGGACCACCTGGAGCCCCGCCTCAGGGGACTGTTCGACGCGTGCCTAGCGTCCGGACGGTTTCCTGGCTGCTGGAAGGAGGGGAGGCTGGTACTCCTGCCGAAGCGCCCCGACCCATTTGGTCGGGGCCTTCAGGCCCATCGTGCTGCTGGACGAGGTGGGTAAGCTGCTGGGGAGAATCCTCGCTGCCCGCATCGTCCAGCACCTGCGCGACGACGGACCCGACTTGTCAGATGGCTTTCGGGCTGGTCGTTCGTCGGTTGGCGCGATTATGCGCCTGAGGGCCGCGGCCGCGGCGGTCGTCGCTGACGGTGGAGTGCTGTTGGCGGTGTCGCTCGACATCGCAAACGCATTCAATAGTCTGCCATTCAGCTGCATTAGGGAGGCGCTCCAGTATCATGGGGTGCCTGCGTACCTGAGGCGGCTGGTGGCAGACTATCTTGAGGGCCGCAGCGTTCTCTATGAGAGCCGCATATGGGGACGTTGTGAGGAGACCCATGTCGTGCGGTGTCCCACAGGGTTCGGTTCTAGGGCCGCTCCTGTGGGACATCGGTTACGACTGGGTACTACGCTGTCGGCTCCCCCCCGGGCTGGCGGTCATCTGCTATGCGGATGACACGCTGGTCGTGGCCCGAGGCGGAAACTTCGAGGAAGCGGCGTTCCTCGTCACCTTAGGGACCTCGAAGGTGGTCAGGAGGATCGGGGCGCTGGGGCTTAGGGTGGCCCTGGACAAGTCGTGTAAACCCAAAACAATCGTTTTTTAAATTTTGTCTGTTTGTCTCATTATTTGTTTGTTCGTTCACGCATCACGCAAAAACGATTAAACGGATTTTGATGCAACTTTTGTTATTTGATAGCTCTTGATTGGACTTAAAAACTGGTATACATTATTATTATCCCGCTACTGCCTATATCGGGAACCGTAATAGGGGGCGAGCCTACTGCCTTCTACCGGGCACACTTCCAAATTAAAAAAAATCTTAACTATTTTTTAGTGCTGCAATGTTGAATAATGGCTTATAAACCGATGCGCATTTTATTTCATCATCATGCTCTCTTAACCCTTCGTGTGCATATCTCCGCCTGTATTGGCGGGTCATTGGAACTGTTTGACGTGTCTTCAGTGGTCCGCCATTCAGTACCAAACCTACTATGTAATATGACAGCTCAGTAACTGTTTCCTATTAGGAAAGGGAATTAATTAAATAGATTTTAGTTGAGAAGGCTTTTAAATGGACATCACTGAAGCAATGTCACATAGTGGCCCACCAGTACAGGCGGAAAGACGAAACACGGTGAGTTTTTTTAGTTAGTAAGGGCTCCACATTACCCTGTTCGATGCCCCAAACGGAGGGGTATGCGGATAAGTAGGTGTATATTCTCCCGTCTTAAAAAGCCCTATACAAGGACCATGGATGTTTCCAAGGGAAGAGTTACCTACCTGATTCCTTCTACCACAAATAATATAAGTTCTATTGCAGTAAATTATACGAGTATCAAACTTTAATGAGACAATGGCTAGTTACTAATAAATAAATACATTTCCGGCGTCTAGGGTCAAGTATTTTAAATGCCTATTCCGTACGTACCTGTTACAAACACACCTCTAACCTTCCTAGAAACAGGTATCATATAACAGGAAAATTGTATTCTGACTCATCCATTTAAATTGTTGTTCGTAATCATACGCAACATTTTACAATGGTCGCGTTAATTATATAAATTAAGATTCACAAATTATAAAACTATTTATCTTCGTCTTTGTGACAAAAACCAGGGTCAAAACATGATAGAGTCGTCATGTAAAGAATTTAACACAATGATGAAGACAGAAGAGGAACAACCAAAATAAAATAATTAGGTACAATGATAATTACCATTAATAAAAAATAAAATATACTTAATAGAACTTATTTTAAGAAAAAGAATACAAAGAAGTATCTAATAAAAGTAAAAAAAAAACATATTTTAGTTACTATAAAATACTTAGTTTACAAAATTATCTATTGTTAAACAATTTATTATTTTACTCACTCATATAGAGAATTCCAAAACTATACTCCTGATTGACTTTCTGAATAATCTGGGTAATCTATCTAAAAAAACTATTCTACAGGATAACGACAATCTACCTTAATATAAGTACAAAATCGAATAAAGAAAAATAATATCTAAGTTCATGGCGAAATGTATACGTGCTCGTTTTGCCCTTGACGTTACTAAATACTTACACGATCAGGTAGGCTATGCACATTTATGCCACCATACACAAAATATCTACAATAAAAAAGCTAACGAACCAGCGAAAATGGCAGAGAATATTATTGCGCAGTTGCAAACAGGCTGAAATATAATTATTAAAATATTTTTATATCCCGTGCGCGTTGTTACAATTATGATTCACAACACAACCTGAAAAATTATTAAACAATATCTACGTAGTCTTATAGAGCGTTGCTTTGAGCTAATCGATGATATTGCTTACTTCCCTCAGTCGCCTCATACGACACCCGTGGGAAAGAATGGGATGGTGACACTTGTATTCTTAGTCCGTCATCACACGGACATAAACACCTACCGGTACAACGGTACCTATCGTTGTTTCACGCTGATGTGGGTGGTATTTCCCAGATGATTCCCCAAGCCGCCCCATTCACGCTGGGATAAGCAAGGTTCTACCACTACAAATGCTAGTTTTTAGGTTACACCTGTAGTTGCCGGCAAAATAGCAAAATAACATTTATACTAGTTTTTAATTTATTCAAGAGCTTCCAAACAAAAAAGTTTCATCTAAATCGGTCAAGTAGTTATTGCGTAAAACGCAAACAAACAAACAAAATTTCTAAAAAAATGTTATGAGTTCCAACTGAATCCTTCTCACTCCGAGACCCTTGCCCAATAGTGGGAGAGCAATGGGGTGTGTAAAAATATATTAAAAATAGATACTTAGATCATTTTTTTGATCTGTATGTAAGCACTTGACATGCTCAACTACTAAGCTTGCTTCAGCTACTTTATTTTGTGAAAGTGGAAAATGAGAGAACGAGCAGCTCGCAGTAAAACTATCTTTTTCCACACTACTTACTTCTTTCATATATCTTTAACTATTATGTGTGTGATCTAAATTATCATCATAGATATTATTTATAGCCCTTTTTTTTTGTTAAGGCGGGAAGAAATGTACCTAATCGCACACCCCGTCGTTCGGGGCAACGAACAGGGTAGTGTGGGGCCCCCCACCCACTAAAGAAACCCGTCGTATGCCATCTCTCCGCCTGTGTTGGCGGGCCACTAGTTGGCTGTTGTTACATTCCTTCAGTATATTATTTATAGCCCTAACGATTATGTACAAAATTCATACCTTTGTACTGTTATTTACAAAATAAAATGAGAAAAGAAAATCTCTTACTTAAATTATAAATGTGATGATGTAATGTGTGTGCGTTTGTTTGTTTTTCCGTATCTAACTACCTACTGAAACGAACATCACGAAATTTTGCATACATATCGACGCTTGAAAGGCAATAATTCATATACCAAGCGACATTTTGGGCGATATTGAGTTATATACATCATTGAATTCAGAAAAAAATTCTGCGTCGATTAGTCCTACACTCATGCCGCTAGGATGAATTTTAATGTCGTTTGGTAACTTAAAAAATATCACATTTTCATAGTTTTCGGCGCCCAAGCGACTAAAATTTTACCGATTTTTGATTAACTTTCACTTAGTAAATATTTGATTTTAACTTTTTACACTTGGTAATTTTTGCCTTGACTCGAATTAATGCGTTTAATCATAAAGTATTTTCTTCCTTACGGTATCTGGGCTAAGAATATTGCTTAAGAAAATTTACTCGATTGAAAATTGTTATTATTCGTCATTTAAGACTTTTTAACACACCTTAAATATGTATTCATTTTCATTTAGTATTTTTTTCCTAAATGCAATTTACGTAAAAACGTAATATACTAATGTTTTCCCTACCTAAAAGTATATTATTTTGTCGCTTGGTAATATTTTCCCTGCCGTTTTTTTTACTTAGATAACTGTTACTGATATCAAATAGTATAAAAATTAGCTTTTTCCTGTTGCAATTATTTTGTTTTGTCGCTTATACGCGCTGTAAAGCAGAATTTGAGTGGCTATTGGTAACGAAAATTACGATTAGCCGTCACTAAACTGTCGCTTAGGTAACCCGTGTGCTCGCGCGAATCGCACTTAGTACCATTGCGTAGCTTGATAAAAAGTACTCGGTAAGCGTTTTCATTAATTATAAAAATATTATGAGCGTGTTAAATAACACGCATATTATATTGATTTAAATTTATTATTTTAGGTACTCAATGAATAGCAATAAGTGAGTAGATAGATGTACAAATTCTACCTTTGTGAGTTGCTCTCAATTTGGCGAAATTATAAAACATCAGAAAGGTCTTAAACCTTAGTGCTAAGCTGATAAAATGTACATTGATTATTTAGATGAAGATTACTCAACCATTATCGATTGTGATGAAGGTGTAATTTAAGATGAATGGTTAGCATCTAGTTCTTCTTTTAGTGTCGATGAAGTAGTTTAAGATTTAGCAAAAACAAAAAGTTAAAAAAGAAATAATCTAAAAGAAAAATACAAATATGAATAACATTGATGAAAATATAATTGGAAAAATAAACATGTACCTATATTGATTATTTAGATGAAGATTACTCAACCATTATCGATTGTGATGAAGGTGTAATTTAAGATGAATGGTTAGTATCTACTTCTTCTTCTAATGGCGATGAAGTAGTTTAAGATTTAGCAAAAACAAAAAGTTAAAACATAAATAATCTAAAAGAAAAATATAAATAACATTAATGAAAATATAATTGGGGAAATAAAAAAGGCTTGATAAATAAACTTATTAAAGGAACGGCCACACAAAAGAATTGCTGGACAAGAATATGTGCAAATTGATCATCGAATCTAAATCTGTTCCACTGGAACATCATCGAACCTAAACCACCACCTAACCCGTTCATTAGTAAAAAAAAAATGTGGAAATAACTAGGAATATATTGATACTGAAAAAAGACCGAAGATATTTAAAAATTTCTGGGGACTATTTGGAAACCTTCAAAGAGATTGATTCAAATTCAAATTCAAAAATATCTTTATTTCATAGGCCTTTTAAATAGCAATGAAAATCGTCAATAATTAACTAATAATTAACACGAGCGCCTGAGGCGAGTGCATCCGCAATAACAAAGTGGCAATTGCAATCGCCACAAGCGGCCGGATTCCGTAGTAAAGCCTTTCATGAGAAGAACCCGGCAAGAAACTCATGGGCCACTTTTTTAAATTGCCAATTTATTACAATTTAATATAATCTTTATTGATTAGCAAGTATAACATAAAAAGAAGAGGTAAAGTGGAAGCGGCTTGATTCGGGAAATCGCTCGGCTAGTTCTAAGTATCATATTAATGAAGGTGAGGGCATGAGACCAGTATGTTAATAATTTTAAGAAAATCTTATTATGTCTTCTTCTTTACCTGGCCCTATCCAATTTTATTTGGGGTCGGCCCTCCGTATCATGCGTCTCCAGGCAGCTCGGTCCTAGGTCGTCACTTTGTTGACTTGGGCTTCTTTGAGGTTCTTATTTACTACGTCCATCCATGTGATTCGGGGTCTTCCTCGTCCTCGAGGTTTAATTTCGATATCTAGCACTTTTCTGGTCATGTGGCCGGAAGGTCGCCACATAACGTGTCCGTACCACTGCAGACGGCTCTCCTGTAGTTTATCTGGGATAGGTCTCACTTTGAAGGTGCCTCTTATGTGTGTGTTTCTGACATGATCCAGCCTAGAATTCATAATATAATATGAATTCTATGCGGACGAAGTCCCGCACAGAATCTAGTATAGTAATAAATGAAGTTAGGGGTCGACCATTAATCATGTGAGGCTCGAAAGGGGTGAGAGAGGGTTCAACACAAATCACGAAATATCGCAAGGAGGCAGGGGGTTCAACACAAATCACGAAATATCACAAGGAGGGAGAGGGTTCAACACAAATCACGAATTATCACAAGGAGGGAGGGGGTTCAACACAAATCACGAAATATCACAAGGAGGGAGGGGGTTCAACACATATCACGAAATATCACAAGGAGGCAGGGGGTTCAACACAAATCACGAAATATCACAAGGATGCAGGGGGTTCAACACAAATCACGAAATATCACAAGGAGGGAGGGGGTTCAACACAAATCACGAAATATCACAAGGAGGGAGGGGGTTCAACATGAATCACGAAATATCACAAGGAGGGAGGGGGTTCAACACAAATCACGAAATATCACAAGGACGGAGGGGGTTCAACACAAATCACGAAATATCACAAGGAGGGAGGGGGTTCGACACAAATCACGAAATATCACAAGGAGGGAGGGGGGTATATTGAGATTTCACGAGTATTTATTTTGTCGATGAAGTCGCGTTTTAGGAGGAGGGAGAGACAGTCTAAAAAAATGCTGAAAAAATATCACGGGATTAATGGACAATTCCTTACGACAATATTAATATGTAATTATTTTATTTATTTTAGTTAATCGCACCTTTTAAATCCTATAACTGCGAAAGTGACTTTGTTTGTTAGGCTTTCACGCTACAACTACTGAACCAATCATCACGAAATTTTGTACACATATAGTCTGATATCCATAAAACGTCATAGGCTACTCTTCATCTCAGAAAAATGAATGGTTCCCGTGGGATAGCTATTTTTGCGTTGAGATAATTAATGTAGACTGTCGTAGTTATATTCTGGAAGGCCGGGCGGACGGAGTCGGGAGGGCGGGGGCTATACTACGAGGCTGGCTTGGCATACAAGCATACGGCCCACTTAATGGTAAGCGGTTACCGTAGCCTATAGACGTAGTAACACCAGAGCCATCACAAGGAAAGGGATGGGTGGTATCCATTCCTTTCCTTGTGATGTTTTTTGGTCTTGGAAAGGAATGATGAAAAGGATGAACCCTCTCTGGGTTTAGGTCGCCTCTCCTCGTTTGTTACTTAACACATTTTATGTTACAATAAAAAAAGTACGTGGTCATCTAGACATATTTATTCCTTTTTTTAAGTAGAGTAATTAAATTTTCTTAATTCCCCAGTACAACAAACGAGGGTAGGGTAGTAGTCAATAATAAATATATAAAGGATAATGCCCACACATGTATGTATAATAATACACATGTAATATATGAATTAATTTTTTTTTATTGAGATCAATTTGAGTCTGATACAAAACGAAACCATGAATGGGCATTCTCCTTTTAAAGTAGGTACCTAATTGCGAACTTTGCAAACATTTTATTGTAAATGGTATATAACACAATTTTACTGTTATGGTTACCATCCTTACCCTTATTATTTGAGTGTATTGGGGTCGGCTTTCTAATACATCAAGGTTCGGTAGAATATCAATTTTATCACGAGGTTAAATTGCCATCCGACCTCCACGTCCCGCAGGGAGATTTACGTTCTAAGGTAAGATATCTTAAATTATCCTGATGGATAATTTAAGTTATTTTTATCTCAGAAGATACATAAGAGATAAAAGTGAATCTATACTATTTTAAAGGTGTAACAGAGCTGTGTCTGTACATTTAAGATAAATGAAAAAACATGACTGTAATAGGCCACATAGGTGTCTCCAAATCCACGGCGTGGGGATCCCCAGCGACGGATGCCCGTGGAACGGCAGTGGTAGAGTGGGCGGCGTCGACGGGCCTCTGTCTGCTAAATAGAGGCTCCGTCAACACGTGCGTGCGGCGACGGGGCCGGTCGATAGTGGATCTTTCGTTCGCTAGCCCCGACGTCGCAGCACAAGTGAGGAGCTGGTGTGTGCTGGAGGAGGTTGAGACCTTATCCGATCATCGGTACATCCGGATTGAGGTCTCCCAATACCCTTCAGGGCCCCAGTAGGGGTTACGCGGCGCGCAGAACTACCGCGTTCCCGCGGTGGGCTGTGGGCAGGCTGGATAGGGACCTACTGGCGGAGGCCGCCATCATTCAATCGTGGCTGTTCTCACCAGCCCTGACCGAGAGGGGTGGACGCTGAGGCTGGCCGATTTCACGCTGCGATTACGCAGGTGTGCGACTCGGCCATGCCCCGTGTGCGACGTCCTCCTCCGAGGAAGGGGCTCTACTGGTGGTCCCAGGAGCTGGCGGACCTCCGTGCGGCGTGCATTCGTGCCCGGAGGTCCTACACCCGCAGTCGGCGGCGCAACCACGATGGGGAACGGGAGGGACAGTTATACGAGGCGTACCGCACCTCGCGGGCCGCGTTTAAGCTGACCATCTGCCGCGCCATAACCGAGAAGAGGCAGGAGATGCTGGACGGTCTCAACCGTGACCCCTGGAGTCGCCCGTATCGTGCGGCGCGGAACAAGCTCCGCACTAAGGACCCCTCCCTCGCAGAGACCCTTCAGCCCAGCCTCCTCACCGAGGTGGTCGAGGGCCTATTCCCACGACGGGCGGAGCACACGCACCCGGTCATGGCAACGCCAGGTAGCGACCGGGAGGCCAACCTCAGTGTACCGCCCATCACCGCGTCGGAAATGGGGGCGGCTGTCTCGCGGATTCGTTCCAAGAACACCGCCCCCAGCCCGGACGGGATACCCGCCCGGGTGCTTGCCCTGGCTCTGGACCACCTGGAGCCCCGCCTCAGGGGACTGTTCGACGCGTGCCTAGCGTCCGGACGGTTTCCTGGCTGCTGGAAGGAGGGGAGGCTGGTACTCCTGCCGAAGCCGGGGCGAACGCCGGATTCGGTCGGGGCCTTCAGGCCCATCGTGCTGCTGGACGAGGCGGGTAAGCTGCTGGGGAGAATCCTCGCTGCCCGCATCGTCCAGCACCTGCGCAACGTCGGACTCGACTTGTTAGATGCCCAGTTTGGCTTTCGGGCTGGTCGTTCGTCGGTCGGCGCGATTATGCGACCGAGGGCCGCGGCCGCGGCGGTCGTCGCTGGCGGTGGAGTGCTGTTGGCGGTGTCGCTCGACATCGTCAACGCATTCAATAGTCTGCCATTCAGCTGCATCAGGGAGGCGCTCCAGTATCATGGGGTGCCTGCGTACCTGAGGCGGCTGGTGGCTGACTATCTTGAGGGCCGCAGCGTTCTCTATGAGAGCCGCATATGGGGATGTTGTGAGGAGACCCATGTCGTGCGGTGTCCCACGGGGTTCGGTTCTAGGGCCGCTCCTGTGGGATATTGGTTACGATTGGGTGCTACGCTGTCGGCTCCCCCCCGGGCTGGCGGTCATCTGCTATGCGGATAACACGCTGGTCGTGGCCCGAGGCGGAAACTTCGAGGAAGCGGCGTTCCTGGCCACCTTAGGGACCTCGAAGGTGGTCAGGGGGATCGGGGTGCTGGGGCTTAAGGTGGCCCTGGACAAGTCAGAGGCCTTACTTTTCCATGGGCCGCGACGTCGGCCACCTGCTGGCGCCTCAATCACGGTGGACGGGGTCCAAATTGGGGTGAAGGCCCAGATCAAGTATCTGGGCCTGGTGCTGGATGGTGGCGCTTTCACGAGCACTTCCGCCAACTGTCCCCGAGGCTTGTCGGCGCAGCGTCCGCCCTTGCACGGCTTTTGCCGAATATGGGCGGACCCAACAATGCGTGCCGACGGCTTTATGCGGGGGTAGTCCGGTCGATGGCGCTGTACGGTGCACCTTTGTGGGCGGGGTGCCTGGACGCGCCGAACAGGGCTCTTCTGTGGAGACCACAAAGAGTCGTCGCGTCCAGGCTCATACGCGCACGGTGTCTACGGAAGCGGCCTGCGTGCTGGCCGGAACCCCCCCGTGGGACTTGGAGACGGAGGTGCTCGCCGAAGTGTATCGGTGGGCGTCGCAACAGTAAGAGGTGGTAGGTCGTCCCCCATCCAGGGAGGTGGCCAGGTGGCAGGGCGATGCCCGCCGAGCTGCCATGGCCAGATGGAGGACACGACTGGAAACGCCCCGAGCCGGTCTCTGGACCGTAGAGGCGCTCCATCCAGAGCTGGAGGAGTGGGCGGGGCGACGGCACGGAGTCCTTACCTTCCGACTGGTGCAGGTGCTGTCGGGGCACGGTTGCTTCCGCCCGTTTGAACGTCCGCCACTCGCAAGGCACTCAGTAGAGGGTACCCGAAAGGGTAAGCCGCCGGCGGACCACCGAAGGAATGTAAAATAGTTCCAGTGGTCCGCCAATAAAGGCGGAGAGCCTGCACACGGCGGGATTATTTAGTGGGTGAGGGCCCCACACTACCCTGTTCGTTGCCCCGAACGACGGGGTGTGCGGTTAGGTACATTTTTTCCCGCCTAAACAAAAAAAAGCCTGCATAGGCGTCTAAACCCAAAACAATCGTTTTTTAAAATTTTGTCTGTTTGTCTAATTATTTGTTTGTTCGTTCACGCATCACGCAAAAACGATTAAATGGATTTTGATGCAACTTTTGTTATTTGATAGCTCTTGATTAGACTTAAAAACTGGTATACATTATTATTATCCCTCTACTACCTATATCGGGAACCGTAATAGGGGGCGAGCCTAATGCCTTCTACCCGGCATATTTCCAAATTAAAAAAAAATCTTAACTATTTTTTAGTGCTGCAATGTTGAATAATGGCTTATAAACCGATGCGCATTTTATTTCCTCATCATGCTCTCTTAACCCTTCGTGTGCATATCTCCGCCTGTATTGGCGGCTCATTGGAACTGTTTGACGTGTCTTCAGTGGTCCGCCATTCAGTACCAAACCTACTATGTAATATGACAGCTCAGTAACTGTTTCCTATTAGGAAACGGAATTAATTAAATAGATTTTAGTTGAGAAGGCTTTTAAATGGACATCACTGAAGCAATGTCACATAGTGGCCCACCAGTACAGGCGGAAAGACGAAACACGGTGAGATTTTTAGTTAGTAAGGGCTCCACATTACCCTGTTGGATGCCCCAAACGGAGGGGTATGCGGATAAGTAGGTGTATATTCTCCCGTCTTAAAAAGCCCTATACAAGGACCATGGATGTTTCCAAGGGAAGAGTTACCTACCTGATTCCTTCTACCACAAATAATATAAGTTCTATTGCAGTAAATTATACGAGTATCAAACTTTAATGAGACAATGGCTAGTTACTAATAAATAAATAAATTTCCGGCGTCTAGGGTCAAGTATTTTAAATGCCTATTCCGTACGTACCTGTTACAAACACACCTCTAACCTTCCTAGAAACAGCTATCATATAACAGGAAAATTGTATTCTGACTCATCCATTTAAATTGTTGTTCGTAATCATACGCAACATTTTACAATGGTCACGTTCATTATATAAATTAAGATTCACAAATTATAAAACTATTTATCTTCGTCTTTGTGACAAAAACCAGGGTCAAAACATGATAGAGTCGTCATGTAAAGAATTTAACAAGGTGATGAAGACAGAAGAGGAACAACCAAAATAAAATAATTAGGTACAATGATAATTACCATTAATAAAAAATAAAATATACTTAATAGAACTAATTTTAAGAAAAAGAATACAAAGAAGTACCTAATAAAAGTAAAAAAAAACAAATTTTACGTTACTATAAAATACTTAGTTTACTAAATTATCTATTGTTAAACAATTTATAATTTTACTCACTCATATAGAGAATTCCAAAACTATACTCCTGATTGACTTTCTGAATAATCTGGGTAATCTATCTAAAAAAACTATTCCACAGGATAACGACAATCTACCTTAATATAAGTACAAAATCGAATAAAGAAAAATAATATATAAGTTCATGGCGAAATGTATACGTGCTCGTTTTGCCCTTGACGTTACTAAATACTTACACGATCAGGTAGGCTGTGCACATTTATGCCACCATACACAAAATATCTACAATAAAAAAGCTAACGAACCGGCGAAAATGGCAGAGAACATTATTGCGCAGTTGCAAACAGGCTGAAATATAATTATTAAAATATTTTTATATCCCGTGCGCGTTGTTACAATTATGATTCACAACACAACCTGAAAAATTATTAAACAATATCTACGGAGTCTTATAGAGCGTTGCTTTGAGCTAATCGATGATAAGTATCTCTTAATTAGGTATTGTTTTCTACCATAAATGTGATCGTATGGTTCAGAGAACATGTAATAAATAATTCATATAAAATACGACCAGGAATGTTAAATGAGTTTCAATTTGCAACTATATTCAACCAATCAGGATTTTGATAGTTCATTTACGAGTAGCATACTAAGACAATATAATTTTTTTTGGTACTTATACGAGTACATAATTTATTTTCTGTCGAAAAAGCGAGTATGCAATGAAAGTTTCTTTTTTCTTTATTGCATGTAGTGGCATACGAGCCACGGCCCATCTGATGGTAAATGGTAACCGTCGCTCATGGACTCAACTATACAGAGAGTATTGTCAAGCCGCTGCTCACCTAATTTTTATTCTGTTGACTATACATATAAAATAGCGAGAAGTCGTTGAAATCAAATGATAAGAAATTATAAACGTCAATTTATGTATATACCTATATATAAAAATCAATGGTGGGCCTCGTGGCGTAGTCGGTACTATAACCGACTTCCGTGCACGAGGTCGTGGGTTCGATTCCCACTCAGGACAATTATTTGTGTGATGAACAACAGATATTTGTACTGCGTCTGGGTGTTTTCTATCTATTATATGTATTGTATTTACAAAAAAAAAGTAATTAATGTATTATATTCGTAATCTGGTACCCATAGCACAAGCGTTAAGCTTAGTTTGGGACCAGAGGACGTTGTGTGTCCGTCAATATTTATTTTATTTATATTTAATTGCTGTTCGTTAGTCAGAAAAGTTTAAAAATTCAATATTGGCATTTTTTTTGTGTGGTAGCCTCAGATGGCTATGACAACCTTACCCGGACAATTGGTGAGCGCAGAGGGCTCTCAACCCGACATTTAGGCCACGCTACCCGAGGGCACCCCCTGTGGGGTAAGGACCTCGGCTCGGCCTGTTGCTGGCAAAGTGGAATTTCCCACGTTTATGATTTGACCGCGACACGCCTTTCGCTCCCGTTGGCGGGGACGAAACCGTGGATAATTATTTGTATTAGCTGCGCGAGCTGTGTATGCTCTGATCTGAGCGTGAGTTATGTCGTTGTCGACTTCGTCGAGGCTATTTCGCGGTCTGCGTACGCGCGATAAATTAGAGGGGTTGTACCTAGCCGACTCAACCACTAGAGGGTTGGCGTGAGTAATGGCGGAGTCAAAGAAACTAAGTGAACACCGTTTCATAAATTGCTTGATGGTAGGCAATTGCAAGTCTATGTGAAGGTTGACATTGCGTATGAACCACGGTGCACCCGTAGCTCTGCGCATGAAGCTATTCAATATTGGTAACTTTGTTTTTGTGTTTTATTTGGCTAATAGACGACAAAATGACAGCTACTGTCCTTCTTTCTAATTCATTTGCATTTAAAGCAAGTTTAATATATTATACATAACTCCAGTGTCACGATGTTTGCCCGGGATGAACCCCGAAACTACTGAACCGATTTTAACTTTTTTTTAAATGTGTATTTTGTTCCAACTTAAGAAATAGGATACTTTATAAATATCTCAATGTATAATTGCAAAATTTATTCATGATAAATATATGGCGGTACAAATACGAAGTTCGCCGGGTCAGCTAGTAACCTATAAAATCCAAATCTTAAACGATGCAGATTGATAAGGATTGATAATAATCACTGATAAAATAAATATCTTAAACTCAAATTTCGTTCACGTAATAACTTGTGTTTTTGACTGGAATATACATTATTCTTCTTCCACTACCCTTGCAATAGATATAAAAGCTAAAAGTAAAATTTCAGTCTGCTTTCAATATTAATTTCTCCATGTAGGTATATGTTTTTCATTCGGACTGTTACTGATTTCAATATATTATACATACCTATATTAATAAACACAAAGTGTGAAAATGTGATATCGAAAATACCAGTCACGAATAGGATTTGAACCTACATCTCCTGGATACTTTACCAATTCAGCCATCGTGACAATTGCTCCTGACTGCTAATTTCGATAACACATTCATTAATAACGTCTTGGGTGACGCCATCAATGCTATGAATGCTAAAAAGTATATAAAAATATCTAAATATCTTTATATATTATTTCTCTAGCCTGCTTTTCTGTCAGTCCGCGAGATCTCCCTTATTCCTTTATCGAATTCCGTGATTTACCCCTAATTTTAAAACTTATCGTGTCGGTTAATGACGAAAAATAGACCCACGGTCTAAAAATGGTACATTTTTCTTTTTTTGCTTCTCTTAATTTTTGAGATTTAAAATCATTTAAGGACCGCTTCTCTTTTATTGGATGCGGAAATCCGCACGGGTCAACTATTGTTAGCTTAAGTATTAGACTTTTGGGTTTGATAGTATAAACAGAACTATGATTAGTATAATTATGAAAAATATTACTCCTATTTTTACCCAAATAATTAATTTATCACTTAACTCTCGTCTTGTCCCTTCCATGTGGTGCAAAGCTTTTATCATGTCTCTTCCCAAAATTTGTAATCCAAGCTTAGACAATCATAATATACAATCATCAAATCATAATATAAATTTGAAACAGTTTATTGTCCAATTTTCAATCGTGATTTCATGCTAGCTATAAAAAGAAAACCGGCTAAGTGCGAGTCGGACTCGCGCACGAAGGGTTCCGTACAATTGACTAGGTAAACAATATTACACTATTTAATTGTAACTCTCTGTAACCATAGTGTTTGGCTGTTACCAAATTTTGCAAGTAAAATTTGACTCATTTCGTGGTTTTCAACTTAGACTTAGATGCGCAACGAGTAAAGAAACATTTGTGTATGGGAGCCCCCCTTAAATATTTGTTGTATTTTAATTTAATTGTTTATTTTTAAAGTGAATATATACTTAACTAAATATTCAGTGAATATTTCAAGCGTTTAACTGTTGCCGTTATCAATATCGAGCAAAAACGAGTAAAAAAATCACGTTTGTTGTATGGGAGCCCCCCCCCCTTAAATTTTAATTTTATTTTCATTTAATTATTTATTTTTAAAGTTAATATATAACTTAATATTCTGTAAACATTTGAAACGTCTACCTGTTGCCGTTATCAATGGCGAGCAAAAAAGGGCCATAAAATTACGTTTGTGGTATGTGAGCCCCCCTTAAATAATTTATTTTTAGTATTTGTTGTTATAGCGGCAACAGAAATACATCATTTGTGAACATTTCAACTGTCTAGCTATCGCCGTTCTTGAGATACAGCCTGGTGACAGACGGACGGACAGACAGAGCAAAAACGAGCAAAGAAACATTTTTAAAGTGAATATATACTTTTAAAGTCAACATTTTTAAAGTGAATATATACTTAACTAAATATTCAGTGAATATTTCAAGCGTTTAACTGTTGCCGTTATCAATATCGAGCAAAACGAGTAAAAAAATCACGTTTGTTGTATGGGAGCCCCCCCCCCTTAAATTTTAATTTTATTTTCATTTAATTATTTATTTTTAAAGTTAATATATAACTTAATATTCTGTAAACATTTGAAACGTCTACCTGTTGCCGTTATCAATAGCGAGCAAAAAAGGGCCATAAAATTACGTTTGTTGTATGTGAGCCCCCCTTAAATAATTTATTTTTAGTATTTGTTGTTATAGCGGCAACAGAAATACATCATTTGTGAACATTTCAACTGTCTAGCTATCGCCGTTCTTGAGATACAGCCTGGTGACAGACGGACGGACAGACAGAGCAAAAACGAGCAAAGAAACACATTTGTGTATGGGAGGCCCCCTTAAATATTTGTTTTATTTTAATTTTATTTTTATTTTTAAAGTGAATATATAACTAAATATTCTGTGAATATTTCAAGCGTCTATCTGTTGCCGTTATCAATAGCGAGCGAAAAAGGGCAAAAAAAAATCACGTTTGTTGTATGGGAGCCCCCCTTAAATATTTTTTTTTTGTTTTTGTTGTTGTTGTTATAGTGGCAACAGAAATACATCATTTGTGAAAATTTCAACTATCTAGCTATCGCCCTTAAATATTATTATTTTTTTGTTTTTCGTGTTTGTTGTTATAGCGGCAACAGAAATACATCGTTTGTGAAAATTTCAACTGTCTAGCTATCGCCGTTCTTGCGATTCGGCCTGGCGACAGACGGACGGACAGACAGACGTTGTATGGGAGCCCCCCTTAAATAATATTAATTTTTTGTTTTTAGTATTTGTTGTTATAGCGGCAACAGAAATACATATTTTGTGTAAATTTCAACTGTCTAGCTATCGCCGTTCTTGAGATACAGCCTGGCGTCAGATAAACGGACAGACAGACGTTGTATGGAAGCCCCCCTTAAATATTATTATTTTTTTGTTTTTAGTATTTGTTGTTATAGCGGCAACAGAAATACATCATTTGTGAACATTTCAACTGTCTAGCTATCGCCGTTCTTGAGATACAGCCTGGTGACAGACGGACGGACAGACAGAGCAAAAACGAGCAAAGAAACATTTTTAAAGTGAATATATACTTTTAAAGTCAACATTTTTAAAGTGAATATATACTTAACTAAATATTCAGTGAATATTTCAAGCGTTTAACTGTTGCCGTTATCAATATCGAGCAAAAACGAGTAAAAAAATCACGTTTGTTGTATGGGAGCCCCCCCCCCCCCTTAAATTTTAATTTTATTTTCATTTAATTATTTATTTTTAAAGTTAATATATAACTTAATATTCTGTAAACATTTGAAACGTCTACCTGTTGCCGTTATCAATAGCGAGCAAAAAAGGGCCATAAAATTACGTTTGTTGTATGTGAGCCCCCCTTAAATAATTTATTTTTAGTATTTGTTGTTATAGCGGCAACAGAAATACATCATTTGTGAACATTTCAACTGTCTAGCTATCGCCGTTCTTGAGATACAGCCTGGTGACAGACGGACGGACAGACAGAGCAAAAACGAGCAAAGAAACACATTTGTGTATGGGAGGCCCCCTTAAATATTTGTTTTATTTTAATTTTATTTTTATTTTTAAAGTGAATATATAACTAAATATTCTGTGAATATTTCAAGCGTCTATCCGTTGCCGTTATCAATAGCGAGCGAAAAAGGGCAAAAAAAAATCACGTTTGTTGTATGGGAGCCCCCCTTAAATATTTTTTTTTTGTTTTTGTATTTGTTGTTATAGTGGCAACAGAAATACATCATTTGTGAAAATTTCAACTATCTAGCTATCGCCCTTAAATATTATTATTTTTTTGTTTTTCGTGTTTGTTGTTATAGCGGCAACAGAAATACATCGTTTGTGAAAATTTCAACTGTCTAGCTATCGCCGTTCTTGCGATTCGGCCTGGCGACAGACGGACGGACAGACAGACGTTGTATGGGAGCCCCCCTTAAATATTATTAATTTTTTGTTTTTAGTATTTGTTGTTATAGCGGCAACAGAAATACATATTTTGTGAAAATTTCAACTGTCTAGCTATCGCCGTTCTTGAGATACAGCCTGGCGACAGATAAACGGACAGACAGACGTTGTATGGGAGCCCCCCTTAAATATTATTATTTTTTTGTTTTTAGTATTTGTTGTTATAGCAGTAACAGAAATACATCATTTGTGAAAATTTCAACTGTCTAGCTATCGCCGTTCTTGCGATACAGCTTGGCGACAGACGGACGGACAGACAGACGTTTTATGGGAGCCCCCCTTAAATATTATTATTTTTTTGTTTTTAGTATTTGCTGTTATAGCGGCAACAGAAATACATCATTTGTGAAAATTTCAACTGTCTAGCTACAGCCGTTCTTGCGATACAGCCTGGCGACAGACGGATGGACAGACAGACGTTGTATGGGAGCCCCCCTTAAATATTATTATTTTTTTGTTTTAAGTATTTGTTGTTATAGCGGCAACAGAAATATATATTTTGTGAAAATTTCAACTGTCTAGCTATCGCTGTTCTTGAGATACAGCCTGGCGACAGATGGACGGACAGACAGACAGACGTTGTATGGAAGCCCCCCTTAAATATTATTATTTTTTTGTTTTTAGTATTTGTTGTTATAGCGGCAACAGAAATACATAATTTGTGAAAATTTCAACTGTCTAGCTATCGCCGTTCTTGAGATACAACCTGGCGACAGACGGACGGACAGACAGACAGCGAAGTCTTAGTAATAGGGTCCCGTTTTGACCCTTCGGGTACGGAACCCTAAAAAACGATCTAAGAAGATGGTACAGAGATGTCTAAATTTATGCCTTTATATTATTATTACCTTACCTACTATAATCTTTACATTGTCATCGGCGGAATTATCAGGATCGCCACAAGTCTATACAAGAACAAGAAGAAGTACTATAATCTTTGACACCTCCATACCGTTTGAATTGATTCTTCCAATGCTTTTGATGACGTAGACCACGATATTGTTGTGTGCACGCCTGTAAAGCCTATTACAGTAATTTTTTCTCAAATATCTCAAATGTACAGACACAGCTCTGTTAGATACATAATACGGTCTACCGGAATCGGTAAGGACAGTCTACTTTTATTCCAAAAAAATATGGTTCCCGTGGGATAGCTTCTTTTTTGTTGGGCGGAAAGAAATGTTCCTAACCGCACACCCTATTGTTCGGGGCAATGACCAGGGTAGTGTGGGGCCTGCACCCACTAAAGAAACCCGCCGTGTGCCGTCTCTCCGCCTTTATTGGCGGGCCACTGGAACTATGTTACATTCCTTCGGTGGTCCCGTGGGATAGCCTACAATAACTGAGTCACAGCAACACGAGACCGGGTTTGCTAGTTTTTCCTATACTTAATTATTTAGCCAACCCTCGATGGACTATGGCCTTTTTTTTTTTTTTTTTTTATTTTAGGTGGGCAAAAATGTCCTACCGCACACCCCGCTGCCCGGGGAGACAACGGGGTAGTGTGGGGCTCTCACCCACTAAAAACCCACCGTGCGCCCTCACCCGCCCTTGCTACGGCGGATCACGGGAACCGCGTCGTTTCTCCGCGATCCGCAGGCGGCAGCCCCTTCGGGCACCCTCTCTTGTGCGACGCCCCGCGCACTTGGGCGTCACACCTTCGCGGTAGGCTTCCGCGGACGGCAGGGTACTCCCCGACCCCACCGTCCGCAGCCTCGGCTAGGGCGGCATCAGGCGCAGGTAAATGCGCGCACGCCGCCCCGCGCGCCGGCGGCGAATCGGGTCCGCGAAGGAGGATTCCTCCCGGGCCCTCTCCGCCGCCTCCTTCCGCGAGATGACAGCCTCGCAGAAGGCGGCGACCGCGGTCCAGGCCCTGTCACTGCCAACCATCGCTCGCGCAACGGCCGGCAGCGACAGGTCCGCGCCTATGACTGCAGCGAGTTCCCGGCGCTGCACATCCCAGGCCGGGCACGACTCGAGCGTGTGCTGCGCCGAGTCCTCGCCGCAGTCGCAGTGGTGACAGCCTGGGGTCGTCTCCCTCCTAGCGATCGTGTGCAGGTATTTGCCGAAGCAACCGTGCCCCGACAAAACCTGCACCAACCGGAAGGTGAGGACCCCGTGCTGCCGCCCTGCCCATTCTTCCAAGATCGGCTGGAGCGCCCCCACGGTCCAGAGACCAGCCCGGGGCGTCTCCAGCCGAGACCTCCACTTTAGGACGGTGGCGCGACGGGCATCTTCCCGCCACGCAGAGATTGCGCTTGGCGAGGGGCGGCTGCCCCCCGCCCGCGCCGTCGACGCCCGCCGATAAACGTCGGCGAGCACTTCCGCCTCCAAATCCCACGGGGGGGTTCCGGCCAACGCGCAGGCTGCATCGCACGAGACCGTGCGGTACCCGCGTATTGCCCTGACCGCTACGACCCTCTGTGGACGCCACAGAAGGGCCCTATTGCGAGCGGCCAGGGACTCCGCCCACACGGGCGCGCCGTACAGTGCCATTGACCGTACTACCCCCGCGTAGAGGCGTCGACACGCGAGACTCGGTCCGCCCAAATTCGGCATTAGTCGCCCGAGGGCGGACGCCGTGCCGACGAGCTTTGGCGCAAGACGGCGGAAGTGCTCGTCAAAGTGCCACCGTCCATCCAATACCAGGCCCAGGTACTTGATGTGGGCCTGGATTGGAAAGCCCACACCGTTGACCGTTATCGAGGCGCCGGCGGGTGGGCCGCGTCGGGGCCCATGGAAGAGTAGGGCCTCCGACTTTTCAAGGGCCACCCTAAGCCCCAGCGCCTCGATCCGCCTGACCACCTCCGCGGTTCCTGAGGTGGCCAGCGTTGCCGCCTCCTCGAGGGTCCCGCCCCGGGCTGTGACGAGCGTATCGTCTGCGTAGCAAATTACGCCCAGCCCGGGGGGGAGCCGGCCACGGAGGACCCAGTCGTAGCCGATGTCCCACAGGAGCGGCCCTAGAACCGAACCCTGCGGGACGCCGCACGACATAGCCCTCCTTACAACGTCCCCTTCCCGGTCCACGAAGAGGACGCTGCGGCCGTCGAGGTAGTCCGCCACCAGCCGCCTTAGGTAGAGGGGCACTCCATGGTACCGGAGTGCCTCCTTGATGCAGCCGAATGGCAGACTATTGAAGGCGTTGGCGATGTCGAGCGACACCGCCAACAGCACTTCCCTCGAGGTGACGGCCTCCGCAGCCGCAGCCTTCAAGCGCAGGATGGCGTCGACCGTAGACCGACCCGCCCGAAATCCGAACTGGGCATCGGACAGGTCGGGGCCGACCGCACCTAGGTGCCGGACGATGCGGGCAGCGACTACCCGCTCGAGCAGTTTGCCCGCCTCGTCCAGCAACACGATGGGCCTGAAGGCCGCGACTGTATTCGGAGACCGTCCCGGCTTCGACAGGAGCACGAGCTTCCCCTCCTTCCAGCAGTCAGGGAACCGTCCGGACACCAGGCAAGCGTCGAACAGTCCCCTGAGGCGGGGCTCTAGGTGGTCGAGGACCAGGGCCAGCACTCGGGCGGGAACCTCGTCCGGCCCGGGGGCGGCGCTTCTCCGCATACGCGCTGTCGCCGCCCCCATTTCCGTCGTCGTCACGGGCGGTACCTCCCCGTCGTCGGCCTCCCGGTCGTCATCTGGCGGAGCCATGACCGGGGGCGTGTGCACCGCCCGTGAAGGGAATAGTCCCTCAACCACCTCAGAGAGGAAGCCCGGCTGGAGGGTCTCCGTAAGGGGGGGGCCCTGGGCGCGGAGCTTGTTGAGCGCCGCGCGGTACGGGCGTCCCCAGGGGTCACGCTCGAGACCCTCCAGCATCTCCTGCCTTTTCGCTTCTTTGGCGCGACAGATGGCCAGCTTAAACGCGGCGCGCGCACTGTTGTACGCCGCATACAGCCGGCCCTCCCGCTCTTCATCGCGGATTCGGCGACGTCGGCTGCGGGTGTAGGACCTCCGGGCACGAATACAGGCCGCACGGAGGTCCGCCAGCTCCGGGGACCACCAGTAGACCCCCTTCCGTCGGGGCGGGCGCTGCACGCGGGGCATGGCCGCATCGCAGATCTGCGTAAGCATGCCGCGAATGCGGCCAGCCTCGGCGCCCACGTCTTCCGTCAGGGGGGGAGGCAGCCAAGATTGAAAAATGGCCGCCTCTACCAGCAGCTCCCGGTCGAGCCTACCCACAGCCCATCGCGGAAAAGCGGGAGTTCTGTCCGCCGCGTGACCCCTGCTGGCGCCCTGAAGGGTCCGGGAGACCTCTATCTGAATGTATCTGTGGTCAGATAGGGTCTCGACCTCCTCCAGGACTCGCCAGCTCCTTACACGTGCGGCGACACCGGGGCTAGCGAACGAAAGGTCCACTATCGACCCGCCCCCGCGCCGCACGCACGTTAGGGCGGACCCTCGGTTTAGCAACACGAGGTCCGCCGCTTCCGCCCACTCTTGGACCGCCGCACCTCGGGCGTCCGTCCTGGGGGACCCCCACGCCGTTGATTTGGCGTTGAAGTCCCCCAGCACGAGCACAGGGCTCGGTGCCATACGCCGTATCGAGGTCTCCAGGCTGTGCAGGAAGACCTCGAAAGCCGCCAGACTACGATTGGGGGAGAAGTACACGCCATACAGCGTGACCCCTCCCCATTCAGCCGCCACATATCCCGTGCCCTTGTCTTTGACTGACAAGGGCGGGGAATGCGGCGCCGCCGACCCGACGACCGCCACGGAGCCATCCCCGCTACCCGCCCAATTGGGGCGATCGGGGACTATGTAGGGCTCCGCAGCTACGGCAACACCGATCGACCGCTCCGCCATGGATTGCAGGAAGAGGTCCTGCGCCCTGGCGGAACGGCCGAGATTCCCTTGGAGGAGGATAGAGTCGTGGTCCATAAACTAGACCACGACATCCTCCTCCATGCGCTGCGGCGGTCCAGCCGCGCTGGGTTGGGCAGCCGGGGCCGATTGGCTGCCCACCCCCCTCTTAGGGCCTGACTTGGCCGGAGGCCTGCACCCCACCCGCCCCATGCAGTGGTTGGCGGGGCGGTTGCCCGCCGCGCATGCGGGGCAGTGTGGAGTGGCAGTACAGGTCGCCGCCTGGTGCCCTGCCTGACCGCAGCGGAAGCAAAGCCCGCTGCAGTCGAAGCAGTTGGTGCACAGCGGCCGGGTGTGACCGACCGCCATGCACTTGTAACACCTGGCAGGCCGGGGCTCCAACGCGGTTACCCGCGCGGCGCTCCAGCCCACCAGAAGTCTACCGGCGGCGACCAAATCTTTGGCCGCCGCGACAGGGCACGATACCCAGACGGCACCCACACCACCTGGACCTGGGCGAATGGTGCCCACCCGGACAGCGCTACTGGGAGACCCGGTTTTCGAGGCGATTGCGATGGACTATGGCCTAATCCATCCCAAAAAAAGGGGTAGAAAAAAAATTGTTTAGGCTGATGTTTGTTATTTTTTTTTATAGCGTTTAGGAGCAGGCGATCCATGGCCCATCTGATGGTAAATGGTAACCTTCGCTCATGGACTCAACTATACCGGGAGTATCGTCAAGCCGCTGCTCACCATTTCATTTCACAGATATGAAATGAAATAATAAACGGCTAGCTCCTGCTACAACCAAAACACACCGATGTGCTTCATGGCCAGTCACACGGCAGATGGTGGTGCAAACCCGCTCGGGCCCGGTAGCAAGTGTTCACTCCCACTTGGTACCAGCCCTACCACTAATAGTTACTTTGATATAATTATCATAAGAACTTTTAAGCAAATTGAGCCAACTGTATACGTTTTACTTGTGGTCTGCGTAAATACGATCATGTTACCCATTTTTGTTGTTTTTTTTGCCGTATGGGGCCGGCATTAGAATTGTCTCATCCCTCTCCACCCATGGGAGTCGTAAGAGCCGACTGAGGGAATACCGGGGGAGTGGGTAGCAGCACTCTTTCGAGTATTTACAACATCCACTGCAATCGCCAACCCGCCTGCCAAGCGTGGCGATTACGGCGCTATCACCTATTCTTGGGGAGGCCTATGTCCAGCAGTGGACTTTAAAAGACTGATGGATGGATGGACCCACTTTTACATATTTCATGTTCTATTAGACAAAGACTCTAAGAGCTCTGCGTACCTACTCTTGTCTATTCTCAATGAAAGTTATACTCCTAATTATTTAAAGTAGCTATAACATTCGAAACCTTACTGCATCTCTGAAAACTTACTTCATGAAACTCCACACCGCTCAAGCTTTCTCTGCAGCTCTTTCACAGTTTCTAGATTTAAACTTTGGAACTGTTATGTTAAAGAAATCACCATCATATTTTTCGTTTAAAAATAAGAAGTTTTTTTTTGAATTAAATTATTCCAAATATTTATTATAATACAGTAATATTTGAAGAGCCGTGTCGCTCATGGTGTGCGGTTACCGCAACATATATATGCTAATAACAACAGAGGAATCACTCGCGTGATACCAACGCCAGAGAAAGGGATAGGACGTGGATACGGAGTATGATAAAGAGGAAATTAGTAGTGTGATACAGAGGGGATGAAGATGAAGGTTTTCGATTTGTTTATCTATATATTTGTTCGTGCATCATGCAAAATTACTCAACAGATTTTGATAAAACATTTTTGTTTGATAGCTCTTGATTGGACTTAGAATTAAAAATATTGGGAACCAGAGATACTTATAACCAAAAGACTAGTCTTTCCTGCGGCTCCAAAGGTTTAGTATCTCCAACTTCCCGCTAAGAAAATTTAAAATTTTCAAAAGTTGGGAAGTTATTGGTTTTACACCGTTTTTCGAAAATCGAGTTTTCAACGGATGTTGACGCTTTGAGGTCCTAGGAAGCTTCCCCGAATGTTTCCGCGATGATGTCTATATGTATGTGTGTGGCCGTATGTAAACCTCTCATAATTTTTGAACGGCTTGACCGATTTCATCGCGGTTGACGTCATTTGAAAGGACTTGACCAAACTTTGAATTTTATTTTTTTTTTCTTCAAAAAATCCTTAGTTACCATAAAAATATAACAATGTTATTAACTAAACACGGTTTAGTATAACAAACACCAGAAACTTAAAGGGTAACTATATCAGGCTAACAGCGCCTATAAAACTTTTTTGATAAAATTGCTATTTATGTAACAATACTTTGTAAGTTCTAAATTAATAAAAACTATATTACTTAAATATTTTCATGACATAAACTAAGAGCACTTTGTATAGCGCACATTTTTAATAGGTATAAGGCTTTTTTATTATAAGGTAAACCCAACTTTGGCCGTGTGGGGCCGGCTTTAGAATTGTCCCACCCCTCTCCACCCATGGGAGTCGTAAGAGCCGACTGAGGGAATACCGGGGGAAGTGGGCAGCAGCACTCCCTCGAGTATTAACAACATCTACTGCGATCGCCAACCCGCCTGCCAAGCGTGGCGATTACGGCAGTATACCCCCAATTTGGGGAGGCCTACGTCCAGCAGTGGACGTATGAAAGGCTGATGGATGGATGGATGGAAACCCAACTTATGACCAAACTTAGATTGTGAATACAATTAGGACCGATTCGAACCGGTAGATCTTGAGAAATCTCAAAAAAGGTACAATTTTTTGAAAAAAAATTTGTTTTTTTTTGAATAATTTGTAAATAGTTCTACTGATCGATTCTAAAAACTAATCAGCTCTTAACATCAAAAAAACACGTCGATCGCCGGCAGTCCGGTCAAAATCGGTTGATTCGTTCGTGAGATATAGTTGTCTAAAAAAATTGAAAAAATGCTTTTTTCAGAATTTCTATGAAATTTTCAGTCTGACCAGTTTGAGCATTAAGATTCATCAAAGAGCTCAAAAAGTTGCGTTGAATGCCGTAAACTACGAGAATCGGTTAATTTCGGTTTATTAATTCAAAAGTTATTGTGATATGGAAATTCAACGAATAGTATTTTATTAAATCTCTATCAGACTTTTGAGCTCGAAGAGCTCAAAAACGTAATAAGTGTAATTTAGAGCGCTTAAGTATCAAATTAGCGGGAAGTTGCAGGGATTGCCTTTAGGGTCAGCCGTTTTCCAGGCCTTTTTACATAAACATACCCACCCTGCTCTAGGGAATAACCCCTGCTCTAGGGAATAACCCCTGCTCAGCCAGGAACTTTATAAAAACACGATTTACTGGACACAAATTACGCCAACAATCAGAACAATAATTTGTGGATCATCCAAATAATATTGTCCTTTGTGGGATTCGAAGCCACAGCAATTGCCATCATTGGCTACATTAATAATAAATATTCACGGACATTTTCACACAACGTCATCTATCCCCAAACTAAGCTTAATGCTTGTGCTATGGCTACCAGATTACGGATATAATACATATATGTTTTTTTTTGTAAATACATACACATAATAGATACAAAACACCCAGACGCAGTACAAATATCTCTGTTCATCACACAAATAATTGTCCTGAGTGGGAATCCAACCCACGACCTCTTGCACAGAAGTCGGTTACACTACCGACTACGCCACGAGACCCATCGTTATATATTATGATTGGTGCCAAACCATTTGCGTTATCCCATTGGTGGCTGATGTCATGTTTAAACGAAAAGGGGTCAAGTTACAAGCCATCACGCTTACCAATATGGATCACAGGACTTTACAAATAGCGTTCGATATTATTTTTAGTATCTTACGATGGATAAGTAATCCAACTTTTTACTTCCTTAACGCAAAGTGCAAAAATGTGAAATCAATAATAACAGTCACGAGCAGTATTTGATGATTCCTGCATCTCCTGGAATACCGTCCCAGATGCAGGTTCAAATCATGCTCGTGACTGTTATATTCGATTTCACATTTTCGCACTCTGGGTTAATTCATATTTCATAAGCTTAAAAAAATAATATAAAAAAAGACTTTATAATCCAATAGGTCAGGTTTCCTTAGTGGGTGAAGGCCTCATACTACCCTGTTTGTTGCCCCGAACGACGGAGTGTGCGGTTAGGAAATTTTTTCCCGCCTTAACAAAAAAACAAAAAAGTATACACAGAGGTCCAGTGGCCCGCCAATAAAGGCGGAGAGACAGCACACAGCGAGCTTATTTAGTGATTGAGGGCCCCACACTACCCTGTTCGTTGCCCCGAACGACGGGGTGGGCGGTTGCGTTATATTTTTCCCGCCTTAACAAAATTAAAAGGCATACTTGAGGGTAAATAAAGGTTTAATATATATCCATATTATGCCATTATGTAACTCAGTTCAACGTAATAGAGGGTATTGCTATCCGTTTGGCGCAGTTCCAGACTCCGTGCGTCTTGAGAATTTCTCGGGGGGGAAACCCAGAAACAATTTTTGTTCGACTCAGGAATGGCCATGAACTGATACTGATGAGACTAAATAGGCATCAATTAGGTACCGTAGAATACGAAGTAATGAGTGTATTCCACGACTTCATTCCATAACGGTAAGCAGACACCAAATAAAATGTGATTGTGTTACACAATATTTCTATTTCGCTCATGTTATTTCGTCATCCGCTGTACACGGCAAGCCTCCTACTGTGTGTGTCTTCTACATACATTTTTTTTATTGCATGTGCTGGCAGTGTAGCCAGCCCATCTGATGGTAAATGGTAACCATCGCTCATGGACTCAATATACCGAGAGTATTCTCAAGCCGCTGCTCACCATTTCATTTCATATGAAATGAAAGAATAAACGGCTATCTCCTACTACAACCAAAACGCAACGATGTGCTTTATGGCCGGTCACACGAAATAGTGGTACTAACCTGCTCGGGCCCGATAGCAAGTGAGTACTCCCACTTGGTTCTCAGCCCTACCACCAGTAATGCAATGGGTGATAGTTTCTTACATCCCTTAGTCGCCTCGTACGCCACCCGTGGGAAAGAATGGGGTGGTACACTTGTATTATCAAGTCCGTCAGCACACGGTTTTTTTTTTATCTTAGTATTGTGTAATATCACAGAATAAATACTAGTCCTACGGACAGAAACATCACTTCCATTAACATTTGTCCAAAATCTCTCTGTGATAGCCTACAAAATCTTAATAATAATACCAATTGTTCGTAGCGAGAAGAAATGTACCTTATGGACACAGAAATACAGTTGAGATTGTTTTACCCGCCGCATAATCCTCGGGCAACCGCGTCATTCAACGAATGCGCTAGGGTTGCACCTATGATGATTTTACTTACTTACTTATCATCACGCTATCTCCCTTGCAGGGCAGGCAGAGAGAACAGTGACAAAAGGCTCTATTCTTGCATACATCTTTCGCTTCCTCAACGTTCATAATTCTCTTCATACACTCTCCAATTTCCGCTCGCCGGTTTCGGAGACTCCTGACTCCACCTACAGCAATAAAGCTGTCGTTTATAAAACTTAAAAAAATATTTTTCTAGTAGATTCTATTTGATTACTTTTTATATCATTTTAAATGTTATTTTCAAGTCGGATTATTTTTTTATAAATTGTTTTTTTTTGTTATACGTATATGAACGTTTCAAGTTTTAGCTCTGAATTTTCGGTTATTAAATTTTATTGTCGAAATACCCTAAATCGGGTAAATAATTTTATTTTAATCAATACTACAAGCGCGGGCGTTTAGGCGCGCGCGTGACAGTCTTGCGTCGATTGTACCGTGGTCGGTATATAACTCGGGGCCTTGAGCGAGTGATGTACGCCTGGTACCTAATGTGCTGTTTTTTTTATCGTTGCAATAAATAAGTTGTTTCTTGCTTCTTTTATATCCACGTCTGTTTCCCAGAGGGGAAGTTAGAGACAACAGATTTGCATTTGCTACGAGCCTTGAACCTTTTTGGCTTACTCACTTACGTTTTTAGGGTGCCTACTCCTAAAATGGGCTTGATATAGTTTTTGATGTGGTCAGAGAACGTTCACCGAGGCCTTTCCCAACTGCACCATTCACACTCGCTATGTACATTTTTCTTACGTCATCTTTTTTCATCCATCCTCGCTACATGTCATGTCAGAATAGTTTTTTCCCAGACTGTTAACAAAATATAGATATAGTCGTATTCCCTGCAACGCATTTCGAACGATGGCTATAGATTTTGCAGCTAATATGAAAGGATGGGTAGAATTTTTTAAGCCAATATTTTTTAATCATCATAATCTACTATGACAAATAAAACTAAAAACTCCTAGGGTAATTTGGTTGAGTGTCATTAGTTGACCATCCCTGCTGTGCACCACAGATATCACTTTCTTTAGTTACGACGGGTGATGATTTAATTGTTCAGGTCCCAGCGGGTGAATAATACTGGAGACTAATTTCACTGAAACTATCCGTTGCGTGATACTACACCTTAACTAATTAACAAAAACATATAATTGCATTATGTATCTGTTTATAGGGATAACGAACTGGGGGTAATAAAAGAACAATCACACATCGACCGAT
Source organism: Leucoma salicis (assembly GCA_948253155.1). Taxonomy (NCBI): domain Eukaryota; kingdom Metazoa; phylum Arthropoda; class Insecta; order Lepidoptera; family Erebidae; genus Leucoma; species Leucoma salicis. The sequence continues at coordinate 7,214,800 of OX411812.1, forward strand.
TATTTTATTTATATTTACAATATTCTTATTCGGTCGTAAAGACATCTAAAACAAATGTGATGTGGAGATTGGGAATCGTCGTCGGTGACTGCGATGGCTTAGCGGTCTAGTGCACTTGGAAGGGATGCAAGTTCGAATCCCGCTCATTCCATGCACATAAATATAAGATCAAATACAGTATCCATATCTGTGTGTATCTGTCTGTTCACGATATGGTCACCTGTAAAATTCTTTTATGGGCTATAGGCTCCGTCAAAGATACGCCATAGAATTAAGTAGGTCAGGCAACGTAAGATGCAATGTTCAGTCTGAAACCGGAGTTATTGACAATCTTGTATGGGCGTCTTTCTCTCTCACTCAGCATACAACTAAGTAGTAAGTAGTAAGCGCCTACCGTTGATCACGCTGATATTTTGGGAGGGGGAAGTAGAGGTACTTTCCTGGTCGAGCAGGTCCATTTATGGTGGGGTCCTTGTCGATTTTTGTAGACTGCGAATGAGTTTAATGCTACGCGAATGAGTTTAAGTGATAAAATACTTATATTATTTTTGGTTTCACCAAAAATAATGTAAGTATTTTATTACCAAAAATAATGTAAGTTTGTATTGACAATATAATACTATACAGGCCAAAGAGCATATAGCACTTGATACAGCAAGCCTGTAAGATAATATTATCTACTAGCCTTTGCCAGCGGCATCGCCGCAGCCAAAAGCTAGTTTTTCCGGTTATAGGTATCTCAGGTTCCCGATATAGTAGCGGGATAAAATGTCTACCAATTTTTAAGTCAAATCAAGGCCTTTCAAATAAAAAAATTTGCATCAAAATCCATCTAGTAGTTCTTTTAAATAAATTCTAAAAAAAATCTAGTTTAAATAATTTTCTTGATTTTCGGTTATATCTCAGGTTTCCAATATAGTAACGGGATAAAGTTCGGGAAGCTAAGGAAGATCTTCTCGTCCAATATTCCGCAGTGTCTGAAAACGAAGGTCTACTACCAGTGTGTGTTACCAGTGATCATACGGAACAGAGACGTGGTCTCTGAATGTTGGCCCCTTATCGAGGCTCAAAGTCGCTCAGCGGGCCATGGAGCGGGCTATGCTTGGTATTTCAGTACGTGATCGAATCCGTAATACGGAGATCCGTAGGAGAACGAGAGTGACCAACATAGCCCGCCGGGTCGCCATGCTGAAGTGGCAATGGGCAGGCCACATCGCTCGACGAACCGATTACCGTTGGGGACAAAAAGGTTGTCGAGTGGCGACCACGTATCGGACGGCGCAGCGTATGACGGCCCCCCACCAGATGGACCGACGATCTGGTCAAAGCTGCGGGGAGCCGTTGGATGCGGTCGGCACAGGACCGCTCGTTGTGGCGTTCTCTTGGGGAGGCCTATGTCCAGCAGTGGACGTTGAAAGGCTGATGGATGGATGGATGGAACGGGGTAAAATGTATACCAGTTTTTAAGTCTAATCAAGGGCTTTCAAATAAAAAAAGTTGCATCAAAATCAGTTCAGTAGTTTTTGTGTGATGCGCGAACAAACAAACAGACAAAAATTCTAAAAAAAAATGTCTTGTGTTTAGACATGCCTATATAGCCTATTTCAGTATTTTTTTCTCAAATATCTTAAATATACAGACACAGCTCTGTTACAGCTTTATTATCACAGACTAATTAGTGTGTCCCTTTATCATTGAGCTCGTACTTTATAATACTCGTAGTAAAGAAGTATACAGGCTTAGACGATATTATTCTTCGTCTAAGTATACAGGAGTTTGTCAGTTTCGTTAAACGCATATTAACTACATGGACTTTGATGTCGATATCAAGACGTTACAAACAATAAGAACAGCCCTATGTACTTCCAAGTTCGTTGCCGTGATCGAATATTATTTTGCTAATTTATTTATATTTTACTCAAGAAGTAAAAAAATGTTTTGTTTCCAAATATAATTTTAATCTTTTGGTCTTTGTTCAGACATGTAATGGGACGTAACCGTCACTTTCAAATTTTTACAATAACATAATGTTGCCAGAATTAGATTATTCCCTGTTGTTGGTTTTAAATAAGGTGTGCCTTTGAATCTTGGATGTTTTGGATATCTTAAACATGTTACTTACATATTTATCTAGAAAGAAAGGAAGAAAGAAAATATTTTATTGATCACCAACAAAGACATAAATACACAACAGACAAAAATATTTATATTTATATATATAAGAATTCTTAAAATAATACTAACAGTACATAGTATGCCATTGATGGGCGTCTGATTTATTATGGCATGATATTGTTGCTAAGCGGATAGGAATTTTGGTTAAACGACCATTATCTTAACGGCAATAATTAACTTATCTGGTCGACACAATGTATGTAATTACATCTAACCGATGGTGTAGGCGTCACCCAAGATATTTGAGAAGGAATGTCTTATCGAAATTCATAGGGCTAAGCAAATGTCACGATGGCTGAATTGGCAATGTATCTGTGACGGTTTCCCCAGAGATAGAGGTTCAAATTATGAACACGACTATTATTTTAGATTTCACATTTTTGGACTTTGTAATCCTATAATTAGAGTTATAAACATAAACCCACGGTTAACTAATATTTTTATAGTGCCCGCGGCTTCGCCGCAGCCAAAAGCTGGTTTTTCGGTTATATCTCAGGTTCCCGATATAGTAGCGGGATTAAATGTATACCAGTTTTTAAGCCTTATCAAGGCCTTTCAAATAATAAAAGTTGCATCAAAATTTGTCCAGTAGTTATTGCATTCAGCGTGAACAAAAAACAGACAAACCGACAAAAATTCTAGGTTTAGACACGCCTACTGTAATAGGCTATTTACAGTATTTTTTTCTCAAATATCTTGAATGTACAGACACAGCTCTGTTACAGCTTTATAATAGTATAGATATGACGAATATTCTTAAAATATTTTTATATTTTTACGTATATTCTTAGCACTTGCAATGCTCGGCCATCTACCAGAACACATTTTCACACTTTGTGTTCTGGTAAATGGCTGAGCATAATATACGTAAAAATACAACAATATTTACCTAATGTGCAGCGTCATTATTCTTATGATCTTATTATTGAATCTTAATAAAATTGTAATAATCGAGCTTACCTGGTCGGAACAACGTATGCCATTATAAATCCGAAAGATGGTGCAGGGATTAATTACTGGAGGGAACTCCATAGGAACCATAAAAAAGATTATTTCATTTCAAATATATCATTAAAATTACAATAACAGGCTCCTAAAAGGGCTGTTATATAAAAAGAAAAAATAAACTATCCTGGAGTTCTATGGAAACTTTAGAAACGTAATAACTTTAAGTACCACTATTAACTTATTAATTTTTTATTTTGTGTTATTAATAACTATACCTTTTATGCATGCTCAGAATTAAACTCAGGAGCGGAATAAATAGTAATGCGAGGAAAAACGTAATTTAGTGAAAAATGAAAAAGTGATTTCTCTTTGTATATTATAGAATTCATAGATACAATACCCAAACTTGGTGCGTTAGGTGTTGTATAGTTACTATGCTAAAACAATTATTTATGTGAATCATTATCATTATTTCAGAATTTATAATAATATATTTATGTAGTATACATACAATGTGAAAAAATAAGAATAACATTAAAAATATATTACAATGAAGAACTATTGGAAACAATGAAGGGAGATCTTTTTTAAGGAAAATAGTCTAAATTTTGCCAACTTTGCTGGCTATGTAAGCTGTCAGTGTCAACATAATTGTTTTGTTTTACTGTCATCTGTCATTACCACATGTTGCTGCACTATTGATAGTCGATTGTTTTAATCTGCACAATTTGTTATTTTTACATATTTTAAAGCAGGAATAATGGTGACTGTTTCTGAGACCTCTATGAAGGAAATCGGCAAAGTCTTGAACGACCCATCAAGGCCAATGAAAGAGCGTTTCAGGGCGCTTTTCACTCTAAGAAACTTAGGCGGCGAGATCGCTTTAGAATGCATAAGCCAATGTTTTGGAGATGAATCAGTGTTGTTGAAACATGAATTGGCTTATTGCTTAGGTCAAATGCAGGATGTACGTGCGATTCCTGTGCTGAGGAGTGTGTTGGAAGACAAAAACCAAAACCCCATAGTGCGCCACGAAGCAGGTTAGTATTATTTGGATTTATTATGGGTAGATAAAGTTGGAGATAAAGAATACGTGAGGAAGGTAGTGCATGCATGATATCCACCTTAATAGGTTATACAATTTAAGGTATACCTTACTCATATAGCACGAGATTTGTACTATGAGTATAAAATCTTAGACATGACATTAAAATACTATAACACGTTTTATTTGTTTGAAAATCCAATAAAAACTTACACGCTGTTGTATCTAGTAACTAGCCTTTGCCCGTGACTTTGCTGCAGCCAAAAACTAGCTTTTCAGTTATATTTCAGGTCCCCGGTATAGTAGCGGGATAAAGTGTATACCAGTTTTAAGTCTAATCAACAGCTCTCAAAAAAAAAAGTTGCATCAAATTCCGTCAGTAGTTTTTGCGTGATGCGCAAACAAACAAACAGATAAAAATTCTAAAAAATATATATTTTGTGTTTAGACGCGCCTATGTAGTCTATACAGTAATTTTTTCTCAAATATCTTAAATGTACAGACACAGCTCTGTTACAGCTTTATAATAGTATAGAAAATAAATCTACTAGCCTCCACAAAATTAAGTAAATATTGTTAATGTACTATGTACCCACAGAATGGAAAAAAAATCAATTAATACAATACTGGACTAAAGAAGTTAAAACTGAATATGATTACAAAATACTTATACAATTGTTTGTTGTGACAAATTGTGACAAGAACATGTGGTATTTATATATATATGGATTATATGTATAAGGTAAGATAGTGGGAGGGGTTTAGATTTTGTGAGGTTTTTTTTTTAAAAAATGTGTAGTTTGTGACACATTCACATATTTGGTCCAAAAAAGTGCAATTATTGTCATGACATGTAATTTATGTACAACCCTACTGCTACCTACATTGACAAGAGAATTGAAGTTATATATTTGTCTTATAACAGGTTATCTGTTGGTCAAGTTGTGTAAATGGGATAATAGGCTCCAAAAAGCTAATGTAAAAAGTTCTAATGATATATTCCAGAATAAGTATTGTCAGGAAACTGTCAGTCCCCATGGACACTGTATACCTCTTACCTCTGTTTCGTCGTCGTCACATAGGTAGAATGTGGGTTTATTACACTTCCGCTTACTCTTTTGGGGATTAAGCTATGAAATTATTTAAAAGACACAGAGTAAAACCAAAATTACAATCTGTGGTTTCAATTATTTATAACATTAAAAAAAGAGCACCCAGCACTAAGTAATAATCCTTGTATCGTCACCAAATCACATAAAGAGTTGCTCGGTGTGGGAATCGAAAAACCACACTCGGGTGGAAGGCCAGTATCTAAACCACTCCACCTTCTGTGCAGCCAAATATAACATCTTAGCATTTTCCAATTTCAACTTCACTTTCAAAAACAAAAATATTTAATTTTTATTCAATCCAATGGCCTAGAGTCCCTAGAGGTTGATAGCTCAAGATAGCAGCAGGTAGATAAAATATTATGGATTAACTTAATGATGGTTTACTGCTACTGAAATATGTTTGAATCCTCACGTAATAGGGGGTGAGCCTATTGCGTTCTACCAGACACATTTCCAAACTTCAGGCTGCTACTGAGAGAGCCCACCGAAGGAATGTAACACAGTTCCAGTGGCCCGCCAATAAAGGCGGAGAGACGGCACAAGGCGGGTTTCTTTAGTGGGTGTAGGCCCCACACTACCCTGTTCGTTGCCCCGAACGACGGGGTGTGCGGTTAAGAACATTTTTCCCGCCTAAACAAAAAAAAAAAAAAAAGGCTGCTACTGAGAATTTTTCTTTTTACGAAAATCTCAATAACGCTGCCCAACTAGGGGATCGAACCCGAGACTTCGTAATCAGCAGTCGCTCACACTACCACTGCACCACCGAGGCAGATCAGTCTGTTTGTTTCGGCTAATCTCCGGAGCGGCTGGACCGATTTAGATGGGACTTTCACTAGCAGATAGCTGCTGTTATAAGGAGTAACTTAGGCTAATTTTATTTTAGAAAAAATTATTAGGTTTCCATACAAAAAAGGAAATAACAAAATTGCACTCGAACGAAGTCGCGAGTAGCAGCTAGTAATTAATATAAGCGTTACTTTAAGTGTCAGTACCTATTGTATTGGTTATTGTTCTTTATTGAAGACAAAACACAGTATGTGGAAGTAGAAAATTTCTTGGTATTTGTTCTTTGAAATATGGATACAGTGTTATGTTGATTCTTAAAATCAAAACATGTATTTCCAGGATCCAGGGTATTCTAATGATCCAAGTGTTGAGTTTTTTATACAAGCCTAACGTCATTGATAATCGTCCATGACTTTAGGCTTGTTTCCATGCAGAGAGTAGAGTAGAATAGACCAGACAGACCAAACAGAGCGCCGAGAGGCATGAATAGCATGCATACATCTCTCGCTTCCTCAACATTCATAATTCTCTTCATACAGACTCGCCGGTATCGGAGACTCCTGACTCCATCTTTCAATTTAAATACATGACCGATTTGATCTAGGTAGGTGAGTCTCGGTCTCCCCCTGTACCTACATCCTTCCACTTTCGCATTGTATGTCTTCTTAATCAGTCGCTCGTCCGGCATTCTTTCCACATGTATAAACCATCGGAGCATTCCCTTTCGCATCTTTACACCAATACTCTCTTTCATACCTACTCGATTTCTTACGTCGTCGTTACGAATGCGGTCACTACAGATTCTTCGCAGAGATCCCATTTCGACCGCATGGATTCTACTCTCATACTCTTTTTTGCATACCCAACTCTCACATATAGTAACGTTGAAGACAAGCACTGACTTGTGTATTGCGACCCAACCAACCCAACCCGATTGTATTTGCTTAATTGATATGCGAAAATTAATATCATTTTTAAATTCATTTATAGGCGAGGCATTGGGTGCCATAGGTGATCCAAATCTTCGGGAGCTTCTAGAAAAATACAAAGACGACCCGGCTATTGAAGTGGCAGAAACATGTCAGATTGCCTTGCAAAGACTCAACTGGATTGCCAGTGAAGCTCATAAGGAGCAACACCTGACAAAGAGTTTGTACACATCTGTAGACCCTGCTCCGCCATGCAAAGAGAATGATGTGGAAAAATTGAAAAGTATTCTGATCGACGAGTCTAAACCACTCTTTGAAAGATACAGGGCTATGTTCAGTTTACGCAATGTTGGTACAACTGAAGCTATTATGGCGTTGGGTGAAGGTAAATTTTAATTCATTTTTATTCTTGTACATGTTTAATTGGATCCCTCAGTCCAATATTCATTATTGGACAGTCGGAGAGATTTCTGTTTATTATTTATGGTCATCCAAACTTGCTTTTACTGTATTATATCCCGGCTAAATGATAAGTCTCACCATCCAGCAAGGTAATACAGCCAGCATTTTGGGCACGTTACCGGCTGTGGATTGTCGCTTGAAAGAACTTTAGTCCACTTGGTCTAAAGTTAGTTCAAGTGTTCATATCTAGTTATTTACAATAACAATAACAAAGAGAAAATACTTTTTATTTGATACACGTACCACCACGTACACAGAAATATGCATTGGATTAAGGAGTACTTATTCGCCGTGTGGGGCCGGCTTCGCCGTGTGGGGCCGGCTTCGCCGTGTGGGGCCGGCTTTAGAATTGTCCCACCCCTCTCCACCCATGGGAGTCGTAGGAGCCGACTGAGGGAATACCGGAGGAGTGGGCAGCAGCACTCTCGGGTATTAACAACATCCACTGCGATCGCCAACCCGCCTGCCAAGCGTGGCGATTATGGCACTATCCCCCATATGAGCGAAACACATGTTGTGGCGTTCTCTTGGGGAGGCCTATGTCCAGCAGTGGACTTCGAAAGGCTGATGGATGATTCGAAATAAAGAAAACAAAATTTAAGAATAATAAAAAAACTCGCACGCTATCAAATATATAATTACAATAACAAAGAAGAAAAACATAGAGGTTAATTTTGATTGTTTAAAGTACGCGCGCGCAATGTGCTGAAATTGGTCGCTCTTAGTAGTGTATATTATATAGTACCCCTCTCCACCCATGGGAGTTGTAAGAGCTGATTGAGGGGATGGGTAGATGGACTAGTGTATATATTTTTTATATATATAGAATTGGTTACATAATGACGTGGCCACGACATGTATAGTTAGTAGTTGCTTTTGTCGTTAATAGAAATAATAAAAATTGGCCACGTTGGGAAGGCCAATTTTTAGTTCAAAATTGTAATTTTTTTTATAAGAGTTGTGTCGTGACGATCCATTCTTGTTGGGAGAAGCAAGCAACAGCTAATATTATAAACGTGTATGTGTTTGCATGCTACGCCCTTACTATGCAACTACTCGTACTCAACGATGATTTTTTATGCATATATTGATTTCAAGTACCTATTCATTTTATGTTAATAAAGAACTGAACTTAAAAAAAAAAAATTGGCCATGTCGGCTTGTATTAGATAGATATTTGTACGTACCTATTATACTATTACACATTATGGACGCTAAGGGGTTTTTACTAAATTATTTCATGGGATTATTTTCTCTGGATGACGTTGAATAAGGAATAAGTGTTAACACAAAGTGTGAATATGTAAAATCGAAAATAGCAGTCACGAGCAGGATTCGAACCTGCATTCCCTGGAATAGCGTCCCAGATGATTTGCCAATTCAGTCGGTATATGAATACATCCGACAAATGGCACAGGCGTCACCCAAGATATTAATAATGAATGTGTTATCGAAATTCGCAGTCCCGAGCAATTGTCACGATGACTGAATTGGCAAAGCGTCTGGGACGGTATTCCAGGAGATCCATCCATCCATCCATCAGCCTTTCAATGTCCACTGCTGGACACAGACCTCCCCAAGAGAACACCACAACGAGCGGTCCCGTCATGGGGGATAATGCCGTAATCGCCACGCTTGGCAAGGCGGGTTGGCGATCGCAGTGGATGTTGTTAATACTCGAGGGAGTGCTGCTGACCACTCCCCCGGTATTCCTCAGTCGGCTTTTACGACTCCCGCGGGTAGAGAGGGGTGGGACAATTCTAAAGCCGGCCCCACACGGCATGATTCCAGGAGATGCTGGTTCAAATCCTGCTCATGGCTGTTATTTTTTATTTCACATTTTTACATTTTGTGTTAATTTATATTTAGCCATATATGTCAAATACTAAAAAATATATAAATATATCAAGGAATAAGTATGATTTTATTAAAACATTTTTAAATTGTTTCTTCTATTTGATTATAGGTTTCAAAGCATCAAGCGCACTATTTCGCCATGAAATCGCTTTCGTGTTTGGTCAAATGCAGGACGAGAGAAGCGTGCCCTTCTTGAAGTCCACTCTAGAGAATACCAATGAACATGAAATGGTCAGACATGAAGCTGCTGAAGCGATGGGTTCTATAGCAAATGACGAGTGCACAGAAGTTTTACAAAGGTAACTTAAAATTTTTGGATCTATGTTTTTTAGCATTTGACATGCTCCGCTACTTTTTAAAGTACAAATTATTTGTGAATAAGGAAAAAGAGTTTTTTTTCCCTTATTCACAAATAATTTGTACTGTAAGGAAAAAATAAACTCTTGCCTTATTCACAAATAATTTTTACTCTAAAAAGTAGCGGAGCATGTCAAATGCTAAAAAATACACAAACATGTTTAAAAAATCGCGCCATCAAATAGTATGAATTTTAATTACAAAATTAAACTTACTACATATATTGGATTGATGTATGTAAATGCATTCCGACAGATGGCGTTGGTCGTAAAGACAAATGTGATGAAGAAATTGGGCTGACCGTATAGGTCTGTACGATAGCTCAGTGGCTTAGAGTACTTCCCCGGATTCGAAAAGACGCGGGTTCGGTTCCCGCTCGTACAAAAAATCTCTTTTTCCTTATTCACAAATAATTTGTACTTTAAAAAGTAACTTTTACTTTTTCCCAGTGGTAGACCCTTGATTATTACAGCATGAATAGCTCGATAGTGGTAATACCAGTCTCAGAAGACCAATATGAAACTCCTACTGTTTGTTCCGTATGGGGAGTCACAGCGCCGGAAGCCTAAACCTTATCATCTCCTTATTTTTCTTCCTCTCTAGTTACAACGGATCTTTGTGTCTCTGAAGTTAGGCACAGAGTAAGAAGTGGGGATTGTGACGGAATCATACGGATTAGTGCTGACCAATTCAAATTATTGCTCGATTAACAAAACAATCGAATGAGATCATAATGCTTTCATATCTAATTGTTTAGGTTCTATTTATTATTTTGATATTGAATAAAAAGTATACGAGCGATTTGAGACTAGATATAGAAGAGTCCACATCTTTTAGTACGATCGATAAATAATATTATTATCGATAATAATATTATACCCAGCCCCATCACCAGTAATGGGTGATCATTGCTTACTTCCCTTAGTCGCCTCATACGACACCCGTGGGAAAGAATGGGGTAGTGACACTTGTATTCTTAGTCCGTCACCACACGGACAAAATTACTTTCTATGACATCTATGTAAAAAGACTTGAAAGTGTTCTTTCGTTTTCGTTCTTAAAAGAGATTCTTATGGCACTTATGGGTAAAAATAAAAATATCAGTTATAACGATAGCCTTTCTCATTTCAAGATGTGCTCACTTTCGGATCGAAGATTTATGTTTGACACTATGTTTCTTTATAAGCTTGCAAACAGTATTTTAGATACTATTTTTAAAATTTTCAGTACCTTCTAAGCTTCCTAGAATTTCTGGGTACAACTTATTTTCAGGCTCTCGGTGCACCCGCGAGGGTGCGGATGCGTCGCTCAGTTGAAGGTACCCGAAAGGGTAAGCCGCAGGCGGACCACTAAAGGAATGTATGGTTCTGGTGGCTCGCCAATAAAGGCGGATAGACGGCACACGGTGGGTTTCTTTAGTGGGTAAAGGCCCCACACTACGCTGTTCGTTGCCCCGAACGACGGGGTGTGCGGTTAGGAACATTTTTTCCCGCCTTAACAAATAAAAAAAAAAAGGCTCTCGGTGCAAGTCAAATCTTGGCCAGAATGCTCTTTGCGACATCACGCGTCGGTTCGTCAACCAATCATAATGAAGCGATACGATATCGCAACGATTTTGTGTTTCACATTCTAAATACGTATAATCTTATATGTATATCATTGCAGGTACCTTCAAGATCCGCGCCCTGTCGTCCGCGAGAGCTGCGAAGTGGCTCTCGATATTTCAGAGTATGAAAATAGTCCGGAATTCCAATACGCCAACACACTACCCGGAGTCGCCTGATAATATAGAATCTATTAGCTCGAAAGACAGGCGTGGTTACATATGGCAATGCAGGTATTTGTGGCTTCCCGTGATTTATTTTCCCAATATTAAATATCGCATAAATTTTGCTACTGCACAAATTATCTGTCTCATGGTAATGTATCCACGCCAGTCCACGTATCATTATTACTCGCATTTATTTTTTTACATCTAGCCCAGAATTATTTTTAACATACATACATAGGACTTTTTCAAGCCCAGTTTCCCGGAGGAGTAGGCAGAGATATTGGATTGCCATTATTCGTAAAACGGCCTTCCGCTGCTCACTCTTCGTTCCAGCGGAATTGAGATTTAATATTATATTTATTCAATATCACCTATCGTAAAATTATGAAATAAAATTATGTTTACGGAGCCTGTCGCGTTTACTTTTATCTCGCTTTGTATCGTACTCAGTATAACATTCTAGTTTAAAATACATCATCATTAATATCAAATTGCATTGTAAATGCAGTTTAGTAATTTGAATTTGTAATATTTGTTTCTGGTGGGCTAAAGTAAAAATATAACTTGAAAATTGTGGGTATATGAAACGGTTGTAACTATTGATCGAAATAACGTCCAACATCTCAGTCCACCCATGTCCATCATTGCTGTAAACTTTACAGCATTAATGAAAGACACATTCTAGAATGCTTTACAGTACATAGTCTAGACGTCAGGATAGTCGAAAATCAAGTAACTGCGATAGATTCCGTAAACGTAGTTAGTAAATATCCGAAAGTATTGCATCATAGAAACAGACAAATAAGATACTTTCAGTATTTAATAACATTGGTTTGTGTTCAATATAATTTGGGTACAGAAAATAAAGCTGCTTAAATCGTATTAGCTCAACAAGTCCAGGGTTTGTTATTAAATATTTTATCATACATTGTACAAAAGGGACCGTTACTTAATTCGTGTTTTAATTACATATCACCAACAACATCATCAAATAGTTGCATTTTCAAAATTGAGTAGTTTTAATCTAAGTGCTTTTTTTTTACCCAAGATTATATTTCCGTTTATAACAATGTGAGATATTGTCAAAGCCTTGCTCATCATGTGCAAATAAGTCAATACATGTTTGTGTCTAGAGATCACAGATTAAAATTAGCTACACTGTCACCACAATTAGCAAAACACAAATTTTATGATGTCTTTCTCGTTTTTATATGTGCACATATTTCTTAGTTGTATTTAGTAAGAATGATTGGTATTCAATTATAAATTATTGTATTTTATTAATTTATTTTTCAGTGCATCCTTTTTTTTATCTTTGTCACAGTGTGTATAATTAAAGGATGCATATAGTTGTGATAAATATGTGTTTATTATTTGCTAGTATTTTTATTAACAATATAATAAAAATTAAGTATTTTAATGTTTTTAGTTTTCTTTGATGTTGACGTAACATCAATATTTTATTTATATTTTTTAATGGAATTTGAATTTTGTTAAAAGCGATAACAAAATATTTACTGCTATTTTACGGCTTTGTTTTATAGTTGTACTGAATTTGGTATGCAATTATTTTAAAATATACAAACCGACACATTCACGAAACTGTTACAACGTTACTCGTGAAATAATGTTAATTAATGTACTATTATTATTGGTGCAATGATTTGTTCTCTGAACACATTTATTGTTTTAATATTTTTGTTCTTTGTTACAATGGCGGTGAGTAAGTTATTGTGACTAGTTATATTTCTTCATTGCTTATGGCGGCAAATGAGTCTCAGCCCACTAGATGCTAAGTGGTAATCGCCGCTGATGAATGCCACAATAAAGAATAATGCCAAGCAGCTGCTCACCATTTTATATTGAACCGCGGTATTTCTCGGTCACATGGAAGACAGTACCTACCCACCCGCTTGGAGTCGATAATAAGTGAGAACTCCCACTTGGTATCCAACCCTAGTGATTGGATAATAATCATTATGCAATGGCTGATAATTGCTTACTTACCTTAGTCGCTTCTTACGTATTATAATCACTCACATGGGAGTTCTGGGCCCGGAGAATGTAACTCACTAAATCACCGTCACCGTGATTGGCCGAGATATTATTACGACATCGTATCTTCTCGCTTGTCTTGATCGAGAAACCAACCCGTGATGTCGCAATAATCTCTCGGCCACAATCATGGTGATCTCTCAACCAATCACAATGAAACGATGCGATGTCGATACGATTTAGTGAAATACATTCTAACCCTCCCTGTTTCTATACAACGCGAACTATGCGAGACTAAACGGGTCGGTCCTCCATATCTTGAGGCGCCAGGCTGTTCTTTGGTGTGTATCTTAGTAAGTCACGCTGTAGAGAATCTTCTCCGTCCTATTTTTGTAGTTTCGATGAAATAGTACATTGTTACCCTAGGGGTGAACGTAACTTATTTACTCTGCGCTCGGGCGCCTATAGTTCGAGGGCTAAATAAGTCTTTATCCCGAGGTAAACACTGTGCTTTTCATTACGAATACGAGGAAACTAAAAGTGAAAATCATGAATTAGCTAAAGAAAAAATGGAAGACTAAAAAATTGAATTTGGAATCGCCGTTTTCCCGCCGATTTTTTTTTTGTTCTGTGGCCTGTCAGCTATTCAGCCATTATTTTCCATTTTAATCATAGAAAAAATATAAATCTTCGTTATTTTATAGTTGCAACTATATTAAAGTTAGTTGCTTTCATCCCTAGGGTAAGAACTACTACTACTAGTACTATTTTCGTGTAGTGATCTGTAATTCATTGCAAATTAGCTAAATGTCAAGCCAATATAATAGGTAGGTTAGTACCTGTGGCCTGCAAGGCGGAGAGACGGCAAACAGCGGGTTTTTTTTTTTTTTTAGTGCTTGTAGTGGCAGTTTAGCCACGGTCCATCTGATGGTAAATGGTAACCGTCGCCCATGGACTCGACTATACCGAGAGCATTGTCAAGCCGCTGCTCACCAATTCATTTCACAGATATGAAATGAAATATAAACGGCTATCTCCTGCTACATCCAAAACGCAACGATGTGATGTTCATGGCCGGTCACACGGGAGATGGTGGTACCAACCCGCTCGGGCTAGATACCAAGTGAGTACTCCCACTTGGTACCCAGCCCTACCACCAGTCGTGCAATTGATGATAATTGATTACTTCCCTTAGTCGCCTCATACGACACCCGCGGGAAAGAATGGGGTGGTGACACTTGTATTCTTAGTCCGTCACCACACGGATAAAGTTTATTTAGTGGGTGAGGGCCACACACTACACTATTCGTTGCCCGGAACGACGGGGTGAGCGGTTAGGAAATTTTTTTCCCACCTTATAAAAAAAAAGTTGGGATAGTACCTTTTTAACATTAAAATAATTTAATTGTTATGCATTTTATTGAATCCATAGATATCAAACATTCTCGAAAGTGAACGATCTACATTTCTGGGTTACACCCGCGAAATTCCTTTGAGCAGTACCACAATAGAATTAGTGGAAGAACTTCAGGCTGCTGTGTTTGAAAGTGCACCAGGTGATCGGCGCGTGCGTCGTTACTTCGAGCGATATCAAACGCCTTTCTTTTGAAAACAGATGATATATTTAGTTTGTTTATAATAAATTGTTTATGACCGTGTGTGGTTTTACTAAAGAGACATGTCTCGTAGTGATTTGAGTAATCGCTTTACAGGGGAAATTGTGTTGATATGAATATCATTCATGGATAATAAGAAAATTTATACTATTTCCATTTCTTTATTTTCTCGATGACAGTTCTAATTTGATAGTTGTAGTGTTGTGAATCGCATATAGGTATTTATTATATTTTGTACAAAGACAAATATAACAAAAACATTCAAATATAGTTATTCAAGGTGGGAACACTCCATGGCCCACCGCCATTTTGTGTTTGTTTTAATCTGTCACTCGCAACAAGACGGTCGTGCTAGTCACTACATTTCTGTTCGCTGAGTTTTTCACATTATTCATACGTTTCGTTGTGTATTTTGTGTTTCTCCGTGTTGATTGCTGCCCAGCAAATATCAAAATGCCGAAAGGATCTGTTCTGAAAAGGCAGGCGAGAGAACTGGTGATCAAGGTTCGTAATTACTTTGAAGCAGAGTATCAAAATGGTGGCCCGCTATCACTACTGTCGCAAATGCGAGATCGTGTTGCGGCCGCATTAGGAATTAGTGGACCTACTGTTACAAAAATTACTACCGAAGCTTACGGTACAAGCGGCATGCAAGAAAATAAGCTTCGTACGCCGAAAAAAAAAACGCCAACCACGTCGTGTGACATCGGTTGACAACTTCGACGCTGACGCTATTCGCCGTCATATAATATATGACTATTAGGTACTTGCGCAAAGAAATTCCAACACTTAAAAAACTTGTTATTTCTTTACGTGAATGTGGCTTGCTCTATGCCCAAAAATCGTTATTAAGCTAGGTTTTGAAAGAAATTGGATTTTCTTATAAAAAATCGGACTAACGTAAAATATTGATGTAGCGTCACGATGTTGCTATGGCACGCTGCGAATTTATGAGCGAAGCCAAAAAGATATCAGATTGGACAAATGTTATTTTCACTGACGAGACTTGGTTAAATGCAAACCACACAGTACCTAAGAACTGGACTGACGATACCGCCGCTTCCACTAGTTCAACCAAAGGGAAAAGGTGAACGCCTTATCATATGCCATGCAGGGTCTACGAAAGGATTCGTGTCAGATGCTTTACTGGCCTTTAAATCCAAGAAAACAGTGGAATACCACGATCAAATGAACGCGGAGATTTATGAAGGATGGTTTAAAGAAATGGTGCAATCTCTGGAAGAACCGTCCATAATTATTATGGACAACGCTACATATCACTCTAGACAAATTGATAAAATGCCGACGTAGACCAATAAAAAACAAGAGATAATTGACTGGTTCCAACGTCATGGCGAAAATGTGGATAATACTTTATTTAAAATACAATTAGTGAATATTATAAAATCGAAAAAAAGCCTCCCTAAACGATATGTTACCGACGAAATAGCTGCCGAATGTGGTCATTCATTCATTGGTTTCTTCGACTTCCGCCGTATCATTGCCAGTACAATGCTATAGAACTAATATGGGCACAAATCAAAGGACACGCTGCTCGAAACAATATCCGTCCCACATCACGGCAAATATGATGTTAGATTTATTAAAAAATTAATGTGCGGAAGTAACTGCCGAAAACTGGGAAAAGATTGTGAGAAGAACCCAAAACATAATAGCGTCGGATTGGCAAATTTATGTGGCATTCGATAATACAGAAGTACAGGAACTTATAATAAATGTTGGGGAGAGCTTCATCAGATTTTGATTTAAATAAATAAATAAAGAATACCTGTTGTTATAATTATTTCGTTTCACTGACGCGCGGCGCTTCTCCGCATACGCGCTGCTACCGCCCCCATTTCCGTCGTCGTTACTGGCGGTACCTACCCGTTGTCGGCCTCCCGGTCGTCGTCTGGCGGAGCCATGACCGGGGGCGTGTGCACCGCCCGTGAAGGGAAAAGTCCCTCGACCACCTCAGAGAGGAAGCCCGGCTGGAGGGTCTCCGTAAGGGGGGGGCCCCGGGCGCGGAGCTTGTTAAGCGCCGCGCGGTACGGGCGTCCCCAGGGGTCACGCTCGAGACCCCCAGCATCTCCTGCCTTTTCACGTCTTTGGCGTGACAGATGGCCAGACTAAACGCGGCGCGCGCACTGCTGTACGCCGCATACAGCCTCCCGCTCTTCGTCACTGATTCGGCGACATCGGCTTCGGCCTACACCTCCGGGCACGAATACAAGCCGCACGGAGATCCGCCAGCTCCGGGGACCACCAGGAGACCCCCTTCCGTCGAGGCGGGCGCCGCACGCGGGGCATGACCGCATCGCAGATCTGCGTAAGCATACCGCGAATGCGGCCAGCCTCGGCGCCCACGTCTTCCGTCAGGGGGGGACTCCTAATCAACCTCGATTCCGAACCATCCATTGGTTAGTACTAGAATTTTACGAATAGCTTTATTAATTATTAAACACAAAGTGAAAAATGTGAAATCGAAAATAACAGTCAGGAGCAGGATTTGAACCTGCATCTTCTGGATACCGTCCAGATGCTTTACCGATTCAGCCATCCTGACAATTGCTCCTGACTGCTAATTTCGATAACACATCATACTTAACGTCTTTGGGTGACGCCTGCGCCATCCAGATGCTTTACCGATTCAGCCATCCTGACAATTGCTCCTGACTGCTAATTTCGATAACACATCATACTTAACGTCTTTGGGTGACGCCTGCGCCATATGATGTGTTATCGAAATTAGCAGTCAGGAGCAATTGTCAGGATGGCTGAATCGGTAAAGCATCTGGACGGTATCCAGAAGATGCAGGTTCAAATCCTGCTCCTGACTGGTATTTTCGATTTCACATTTTTCACACACGTAAATAATAACAAACCAACGTTATAAAACACGAAAAAAACATATTTTACATTCCACAATTGTTACGACACTGAAATGTCAACCTTGACGTAATGACGTTTCAGTTCATTTTACTCCCGGGCGCAAGCGATTTTACAACTTGTTTTTACGAGGATACAGTTTATATTGGCTTGAGTAATTTTAACTATAACCTAGAATACAGACTATAAGATATGAAACCCACATTAGTACTTTGTGAAATTAGCGCTATCTATGTGATTTATTGAAAACTACTTAGTAAGACCAATACTATTATATATTACCTATTAGTTACTTATCAAATAATCCATTTTATTATGAAAAATGAAGATTATGAGGCGTGCAGTTTTGGATTTTCCAAATTATTTTGAATTGTATATAAAATCATACTGTGAAGATGTGACACAAGTAGGTACCTACGTACGATATAATCCCACGCTCAAAAACCTTTTGATGCATAGGTAATAGGTACCTATGTAATTTGAGCTAGGTACATGTCATGTCACCAACACTGATATATTATGTGTTGGTAAAACGCTCATATTATTATCTAGGTATAGATAGTTCCGAAACGATTTTTTAAAAGTTCCTAAAAATAAAATGGGCCGTCACGGGACGTGTCACAAATAAAAAAACATCGATTTTCTTTCTTTAAATATTGTTCGAGTCTTATATAATTCTTGGTAAGCCCTCTCGTTATCCATAGACGAATTAAGGCTGTTATTGGTTTATTGATTGACATTATACTTCCTAGTTAGATGATTTGTCAACAGATAGCGTTAAAATCAATTAAACAAATTGGCGTAGCGATGTCGCTACGCCAATTTGTGAACAGCCGGTTTTACCCTCCCTCCGCATTAGATGTTTTCACATCAAAATTGCTCGAGTATCTAATATTGAATATTTGTTATAAAAAATATCCGAGGACACAGACCAATGAAAATTGACGTAGGGACGATAATTAGCCTTTTTCCTGGGAAGATTTAAAAAAAATCCGCTAGGGGCAGCACCAGTGGGGGGTACATATGTTTTGAATTCTCTATTGACATATTATGTACATATGTACCCCCCCCCCACTGGTGCTGCCTCTAGCGGATCTTTATTGTATTCTACCTTCATGGATATTTTTTTTGGGAAGATTAGTTTTTTCGTGGGATATCTCTAAAACTATATATGTATTAGTATTTACAAGATGCAGGCACTAAGCTCCTACCTAATACACTAACAATAGCCATCTGGCAAACCTGTAGGTACCTATTTATGGCTTTACAAACTAAATTAGGTATTATACTCGTATTATCAGGAAATTTCCTCAAAATTACAGCCTTGTCTGAAATCTGAAATTAAGCGAACGCTTTTTGTTATTAAATATATCCTTATTATTATCTTTCTTTCTTTCTTTCAAATCATGCGAGATATCGTTAAGGGAACTAAAGTTTTGGAAGCTTGAAAAACGCACTAAAATGCTTCTTCTAAAGAGTACACTGCGGATGTTTGGCCTGGTGCACTGTTGTGCGCTCAGATCATTCTTGTGGTATTAACAACCACGTCTGAGGAGGAAATTTGTGCTAAGTGCATACGTAGATATGTGTTGTAAACAGGAACCAATATATATATTACCCGTCGATTCGGCCTCGTCATAGTCATGGTCATATCTTATACAGGGTAATTTTTTATCCAGTGCGCAAATTTTTTTTTTGGTCTTCTTATCATCTTCTCTATATCAGTAATAGAACACATTTCCATTAATCGTTTAGTCCTATTTTTTTATTTTTTTATCCGACTTGTGTGTATCAGTAAAATATGGACACCAATTTTACGAGCAGCCAGAAGCTTTATTTTCTGCATTTTGATGGTCCTAAGCCCATGAAAATATAAAGGAAAAATTAGAACTACTCTTACAAATAACTTCAGGTCACGACCTAAACTTAAAAAGTTTAGTTCGAGCCTGACAAAATTAGCTGTCGGTAACCCGCACAGATACCTACGCGTCGGCGCATTGACCTAGCGCCTATGTAGGTACCTACGGAAGCGCGCGCGTAGTGTGACAATAAAATCTGTTTCAAAAGTAAAACCTTGCGTTAGCGATAACTTAATTTTTTAGTACTAAGACATATAAAATAAAAAATACGTGTTTATTAAAATTTACTTAAATTTATTTTTCAAAATTTACGCACTGCTTAAAAAACTACCCTGTATATTATATGATAACATTTATGATAACGCCGATATAGGTATCTACGTATTCTTTTATTTCTGACCAGACACAGGTACCTATTAATATGAAATTTCATGCTTCTTACTTTAAATATGATAGACCCTAAGAGGGTAAAATAAGGGATAAAACGTTGATAATTTTCAAAAATTCGTAATGGACGCTAACAACAAAAAAGTCATCAACTACTAAGTTTTTAGCTGACGCGGTTTAGGCTCTGCGTTGATAAATCAGACAGCTGGGACAAGCATTTTTTTCATTTAATGTATGTATAGATAGATATACATATATAGATGCATAAATAAAAAAACTAGTTAGGTATATGGTTGTCTGTAAAGTCGATTTATGGACGACAATTTTACGTGATAACGTCATATATGTCGATAGATGCGTCACTAGTCGAACGCTGGCCGATCGTGCCACTCTATCACTTGTTCCGCGCTCTCACTTGCACGTTCGGCTTAGACGGAACGTGACAATGAGTCATGCTTTTTTGTGCATGCAGCCGGCATTCATCGATTTATAAGACGATATCACGTAAAAAAATATGGAGGTTTGTTACAATACACTTACTGTACTATTATTGTGTAAAAGTAATTGGGTACATAATCGGCAGCATAATAATAGACAACACAAAAATTACAGGCTTTTTTAAATTACAACGTACCAGCTAGCCGTAAAGCCGCCTACTCACTGTGACCTTTTGTATAATATTAGGGTTGCTTCACGTAATCACTAGCCACAGGTTTACAGGAAATTATATACGTATTATATTTGCTAAACATTGCAAAGATTTAAAAGGAAGATTTCCGTAGACAATATTTTTTCATACTCTGGTTTAAATATTGTCATGTGCTGTTAACTATTATGATTTATGACGTCAATGCAATTGTAATTGTGAATATTAGACACCATTCTAATCCTATATGCTATCCTGAACTATCAATTAAAAAAAATATATCTAAGTTTTTGAATTCTAGTCAGTCTGTGCCTACCAGCTACTCCTTGGCCTGCTATTAACCTCAATATACATAATATGTTTTTACGATATCTATAGGAATTTTCCTTAAGGGCGATGGTAGTGTAGAAACCTAACTACAATTTACAATTTTAAATATTCATATAATCAGCTCTTGCTATCTGAACAGCTCAACTTAAAAAATTAACACTAAAATACCTACCTAAATACCAACGGCTTATTACTACATTATTATTGAGTGGCCTCTCATACATATTACTACATTATTATTGAGTGGCCTCTCATACTAGGTTTATACCTAGTATATAGGAATATATATTCCACATGGCTTGTATACACCGCACTGGTGGACTGGATGCTGGATGGCGTTGTGTGGTTATCAGTGGATATATTTATTTACTATTTTTTTATATATATATATATTTTCATATATTTTCTGTGACTATATTTATTTTTATTGAGGTAGGTAAGATACAAAGAATTTTTTTTTTCATTGTTTTTACTTGTTAATCAGCTGCATATTTTTATACCTAATATTGTTCAGTGATAACAATCACCCAATTTCATCTTTAGTATAATATAGGTTAATAATATACCGATAACGGGTGTCACGTCTCACTGATGCTCCACTGAAAAACAGCGCGGCTGGACTTATGTCCTGCCGCATCATGCTGTGGGGAGACCTCATTGGCCCATCAGCGACACAGTGTAATTAGGAGTTAACACTAGTTTACCAAAAGTTTGTAATTAAGTACTTAATATCCGTTTCTTTTTTAAGATTTGTTAATATTATTTTGCTAATGTCGTTGTTGGTAACCAATAAAATGTTTTCTTTCTTTTCTTTTTTATAAAAATATAACTACCTACTCGGCTTTATGTAATTTATGTTATATAAGAAACAGTCTGTAACTTAACTTGTTTCTGTAATTTAAGTAGAAAAATTACACTAACTGTTAAATTACAGTCCATTAAAGATAACATTTTCAAGAAATATTTCACTTTGGTAACTCAAGTCCATCGCCGTGAACAGCATCAAAATGGAGTTGAATTTCGATAACAATTTTAAAATCCCTACCTACGCACTCAAATTGAATCTTTCGCATCCTTACATAAAGCGAGATAAGAAATGTATCCTGCAAATTATAATCACACATAGTTTTTTCACTTCAGTATTTTGTCTGGTCATCTACAATATTGTCTATCATGATTTAAAAATAAATAACTTCTCTCAAACATGCAAAAATGGAGTTATGGCTATTATTTATTTAGTCGTCACTCTACAATTCAGCGTTTTGTTATTCCGTAAAAAATCTCTGCTCAAATTAATCAAACTTGTAGAAAAAGACTACAAGTTATCAAAGAAGCTTGCATTTGAAGAGCGATTAATTGTTGAAAAATACTTAAATCAGGGCTCATATGTTTGTAAACAATGGCTGCTTATTGCAGTGATGGGCTTCGGTTCATTTCTTGTGAAGAGTATTATATTAATGACATATTATTACTGGATTAACGACTTCAGATTGATACCGTATTACGATTTAATTTACCCAGCTGTTATTGAAGAGAATAAGGACAATATCATCGTGTATTTAATATCATATCTGTGTATGATGAGTTTTGCTTTTTATGCAAGCCAGATGTATGCCGCCTATGTTCCATTAGGACCAATTTTTATGTTGCATGCTTGTGGACAGCTTGAGATTGTACAGAGAAAGATTGATAAGTTATTTGAAGAACTAGATGATAATATAATAAAGGAGAACCTTATAGATATTACACAACATTTGCAATATATTTACAGGTAGGTACTTGATAAAGTCATCATCTCAAACTTTGTAGGGGTCGACTTCACGCACACGGAATCACGGACGGAAATTAGTAAAATGAGTTTTTTCTTTATATAAAAAAAAAACATTTTTTTTAATAGCCATAGTGACAAATAAGCCAGATGTCCACTTATCTTAGTTATTTATCATATTGTGTAGTGGTTGAGCCTTACTTGTCCCAGCATGAATGGGCCGGCTCGATCGGGGAAGTTGCTAGCGTCTATGGGCTACGGTAACCGCTTACCATCAAGTGGTATGCTTGTTTGTCCCTCACGTAGTATAAAAAAACGCTGTGTACCGTAAAGATTCATCGTTTAGAGTATAACGGCATTTTTATCAGCTTTTTGTTTAGACCTAAAACAGTCTTTTTGTTTTGGTCCAGTTTTGTGCATCTTATCACAGACGTGTTCAAGATTGGGTATGAATTTATACTGAAGGCTGCTACAGTAATTTTACCGGTCACATTTTACGAAGTTATCGAGGTAAGAATAGTTCCTGATATCACTCTTCTACTCATGTACTATGCAAATTTAGATAGAAAGAGATTACTGACCCCCGCAATGACGATTGATTCAGCCACCACCTCCCTCACAATATTAGAGGGAAAGGGGTGACCCGAACCACCAAACCGCCGTATACATTAACACAGAAAAATATCACCGATGTAATCAGTACCTATGCATTTATGAGAAATCGTGATATACAATTTAACATTGTAGAATTTAAACAATAAACAACTCTGTTCTCTCTGCCTACCCCGCAAGGGTAATGGCGTGATGATAAGTAAGTAAACAATATTTGAAAAGTAATGAATGAGGAGCAGCTCAGGCATTTTATTGTATAAGTAGAAGCATATACATTGCTCTATGAAATATCTTTTAATTCTGTGGAGATGAGTAATATTTGCAATAAGATTTCCCTTGTTCCTAGTATTAATATGGTGAACGTCGCTATACTTGTCAAAGCTACTGATATTTTTCTTGGTCATATATATATAAATTGTGACACAATATTTAAACACAATAGTTAGACTCAAACATAGCTGTCGAGTCGTGGGTGTGTAATACACCTCTGCCTTCCCCTTCGGGGAATACAGGCGTGATGATATATGCTATGTGTTGTGTTTGCTTAAAATATTTATTTCTGTCTAAGGGAGACTCTTGGGTCTAGATTATTGATTGCACGAACGACCCTTTTCTGAAGTACAAATATAGAGTTTTAATCAGCGGAGCATCCCCATAGCAGTATCCCATAGGAAAGTAACTGAAATAATCGCCGTTTCAAATAGCCACTGGGCTAAGTCTACTTTATAATTTTCTACTATGGGCCCATTGAAGTTTGTTGTCTATAGTGATACCTAGGAACATAGATAAATAAATAAATAATAAATAAATATTCACGGACATTTTTCACACAACGTCCTCTGGTCCCAAACTAAGCTTAACGCTTGTGCTATGGGTACCAGATTACGGATATAATACATATACTACTTTTTTTTTGTAAATACATACATATAATAGATAGAAAACACCCAGACGCAGTACAAATATACCTATGTGTTCATCACACAAATAATTATCCTGAGTGGGAATCGAATCCACGACCTCGTGCACGGAAGTCGGCTACACTACCGACTACGCCACGAGGCCCGTCAAAAATAGATGACTTCACAAAGTCCAGTTCGACTCAATTCATTTGTACATTGGTTTTTTACAGGTTTTTAAATTTTATACATTTAGTTTTATTCTCATTTAAAACTAGTTTATTAGTATATAAACAAACACTGGTAAATTAATTCTTATAAAGCTTTGACTAGATGACAAAACTATTGTAGTTAGTTGCCTAAGTCTTATTAAAAAAAAACATTGTGCCACACCTGTATTCCCCAAAGGGGTAGGCAGAGATGTATTACACACTCACGATTCACCAGCTATGTTTTAGTCCCACGTAATAGGGGGAAAGGCTATTGCCGTCTACCAGGCACATTTCCAAACTCCGGGCTGCTACTGAGAGTTTTGCTTTTTACGAAAAACCTCAATAACATTGCGCGACCCGGGGATCGAGAACCCGAAACCTCATGATCAGCAGTCGCTTACACTACCGCTGCACCACAGAGGCAGTTATTATGACTTATTCATTGAGTTTTAGAGTGATTGAAATTATTAATCTACACTTTATATATAAGTACATGTTCTTATACTAAGAAAACTAAAGCAAAATATTTTTGCAGGCGATAAATCGTGGTGAATTAAGTTTGGAATTCATGACGTTCATTATTGGAAGTGTGCTCATCAGTTACTCACCGTGTTACTACAGCGATCTTTTACGCGAAAAAGTGAGATAAATTGACGTTTATCGTGAGAGCGTGACTGGCGTTATTTGTATTTTTTTAATCCAATATTTGTCGTAAGACGTGCGAGGGGAAAATTCAATAATACATTTCTCTTCATAGAACAGCTTTGAGTAACACCAAAAATAACAAAAATACTACCAAGATGTTTATTTAGGGGTTGAAAGTTTGTATGGGAAGTTCGTCACTTTTAAAGTAAGAAGCACCAAATTTCATATACCTATTTTTGGTTTAATAAAAAATTAATACGTCAGCGATTTAATATGTTTTACCCCTAAGAGGGTGAATTAGGGGTCGAAAGTTTGCATAAAAAGTTTGTTATTTTTTAAAGAAAAAGCATGGAATTCAATATTGCAGCATCTTATCTAATATCTTTAAACGAGCAATTCTTGTATATATATATATATAATCTGAATCTCGGAAACGGCTCCAACGATTGTCATGAAATTTAGTATGCAGGGGGTTTCGGGGGCGATAAATCAATCTAGCTAGGTTTCATTTTTAGAAAACGTCGTTTTCGGGCAATGAAAAACTGCTACAATATTATTGGAATACGAAGGTAAATTTGGGCATCATCTACAAGGTTATAATAGCTCAGGTGGGAAATCGGGCGGTCCCAAAACCAGAAGACCCCGGTTCGAGTCCAGATGTCTCCAGTTCGGTTTTCTTTTAATTTTCCCTTTTTTTTTCAATTCTTTCTTTCGTGAGAAAAACTCACGACTTACCAAAAAAAAAAAAATACCGAGCAAAGCTCGGTCATCCAGGTACTATAAGTTTAAGTAACAATCTTAATTAACTGAGTGTGATCCGCGACTTCGTTCATTATTTTTCTAAAATAATAGTAAAGTTTATGTTTAAGTTACTCCTTGTAATATCTGCTATACTCCAGTGAAAGTCCTGTCAAAATTGGTCCAGCCGTTATGGATATTAGCCGAAACAAATAGTCAGACAAAAACTTGAAATTTTTTATGATGTAACTCTCATATTATGCTTTTAATAAAAAACTGTTATTTAAACATTACAAACAGACGCAGGTTGAAATTCTGCTCGCAATAATGTTCTCTTTTTCCACTTTCACTAATAATTTGTTATTAAAAGTACCTAGCTGAGCATTTCAAATGCTTAAAACACAGATAAAAATAAACACAAAGTGAAAAATGTGAAATCGAAAATAATAACAGTCACGAGCAGGATTCGAACCTGCATCTCCTGGATACCGTCCAGATGCTTTGCCAATTCAGCCATCGTGACCCTTGCTCCTGACTGCTAATCTTGATAACACATTCATATTTAACGTCTTTGGGTGACGCCTGCACCATCTGTCGGAAGTGTTAACAACAAGCATACGGCCCGTAGCCTATAGACGCTAGCAATACCAAAAACATCACTCGCGAGTCGCCATCTCAAAGGAAAGAGATAATGTGGATAGGAAGGATAATAAGGAGAGGATAGGAAGGATAGGATAGGAAGGATTGGGAGGGCGTTTGGGCCTCAGGCACGCTTAATTACCTTACACAACAGCAGAAGTAGGTACCTGCTGTTATTACACGTTGATCTTTTGTGAGAGGGTGGTCCTTCAAGGTGGCAAGGCTGATGTGTAATAAAAGAATTTCATTTACTTCAGGGAGAAGACGTTCGTCTGTCTCTGTACTTATGTGGTTGGGAGAATTACTATAGTCGACCAATACGTGCTACATTGCAAATATTGATGCAAAATGCACTCCGACCCAACGCTATACGCACCGTGTTCAGGACATTGACCCTGGATTATCTTACTGATGTAAGTTTTGACGTTTTTATTGCACATTATCTTTTAGAAAGAGTGTACATATAATTTACCTACACACTCGTAGATCAAGCTAACCTGGTTAGTCCTAACTTGGTTAGTATAGTCCTACTACTACTTTCGATCCGGGAAAATGGATGGTTCCTATTGGATTTAATTTTTTTTTTCATAGATATAATTAATGTACCATAGAATGTCGTGTTGAGTAAATTCATGCCTGACCTGGTTAATTACGGAAATCGATTTATCTTTATCATTTGGCTTCAATACTATCTATCTATTATATTCTTGCCGTGTGGGGCCGGCTTTAGAATTGTTCCAACCCCTGTCCACCCATGGGAGTCGTAAGAGCCGACTGAGGGAATACCGGGGGAGTGGGCAGCAGCACTCCTTCGAGTATTAACAATATCCACTGCGATCGCCAACCCGCCTGCCAAGCGTGGTGATTATGGCACTATCCCCCATTCTTGGCCTATATCCAGCAGTGGACTTTAAAAAGGCTGATGGATGGATGGATTACATTCTAACTATTATAAAGCTGTAACACAGCTGTGTCTGTACAATACACTAAATAATCATCTCATTTCATTATTAATATTGCAAGTGAATATTCTCTCCATTCCAGCTTTTTCAACAATCTTACGCAATATTTAACGTCATGAATGCTGTCTGGAAATAAGCATGAACGTGAAGAAACAAAATGGGGTTAAAGTAAAGGTATTTATGTTTCCCGGTTTAACCATTTGAATTCGCTATGATTAAACATGTAGATCAGATTTCAGAAGTACAGAAACGCACCTACGAAATATAGTACGAAATATATTGTACCTAAAATAAAAACTGCAATTTCAAATTAAAAATGCATTCTTTTTCAGTAACCTTTTTTGTCTTCACTTTTATATAGGCACAAACATATTGTCACGCCTTTTTTCCGTGGGGGTAGGCAGAGACCACTTTTCTCCACTTGCTACGATCCTGACACAC
Source organism: Leucoma salicis (assembly GCA_948253155.1). Lineage (NCBI taxonomy): Eukaryota > Metazoa > Arthropoda > Insecta > Lepidoptera > Erebidae > Leucoma > Leucoma salicis. The sequence goes on from OX411812.1 coordinate 7,242,880, forward strand.
ATCTTTCGCTTCATCTACTTTTATCAACGCTTTCATGCATGCTCGTTGGTTTCGAGGGCTCTTACTCCGATCTGGATATCGGACATGTATTTTTTTTCACTGTTAGCATGAAAAAATATTGACAAGTAATAAATATGGCGATCTTATACTGTTCGTTATTAACCCAGCCACGGGTATCGCTAGAGAATTGCTGTTACTAGCGACACTCCCTATACTATCACATTAAGCAAGATGCGGAGCTTTTTCGCAAAGGCCTCCGCTGTCTAAGACTTCGGCAATTCGAGGAATACCTTCCGTGACCTGCCTTTCCTTTATGACAAAGGTCGACTAGTCAATATTCTTTTAGGGCCTCAGCAGCGTTCGGCATAACTATGCCGTAGCGATGGAACGGGAGGTGACTTCACCTGGCTGCACCCTTACGATTACTGCACCCATTTGGGGGCGATTGGTGACGTGAACTAGCAGCGGAGTTGCCGGAGTGACCGTTTAACGAACGACTACTGCTAGCATGGCAGCTGGAATGCGCGGTACCTAGCACAGAATAATGAGCCGAGAACACCTTCATCTCGTGAAAGGAGTCGTCAGTGGGTTACAGATCTTATTTTCTTGTTGAGATTGATAATATAATAATTTTGTTCGTTTTCTCTGCCTCTCCTCAAGTTATAACAAACTCCTTCAAAAAAAAAAAGCAATTGTTAGTTTGTGTCGATACTAATTTATTGTTTTATTTTACATACGGACAAAAAATAGTTCCAGAGTCGCATTATTATATTAGGCGGACTCCCAATGAAACAAATCTATCTGCTAAAACTTTTTTATATTTGAGTCTCCGGCTCTCTCACTCACCGAATGAAACGCAGCAGTCTGTATTCGTTGTTTATTCGTGAGTCAGCAACACCCAATCCTCAAACATTATAATATGTAGTGTTATACGGTTTAACAGGATTAGCTCTTGAGTTTTTTTTTTATCAACGACTTGTCATAACACTTAGGCACTGAAATCGCCCAGTAGAGTGCCTCAATATTTTATACGACACGTGTGCACTGCCAACCTACAGCTGTTAGTTCATATAGCTATACCACAATTGTTCTATTTGCTTTCCCTCGGAACGAGTAAAGCGCTTGAATGTGAACGTTCATATTTCACGGTAACCATTTGTTGCAGCAGTTCAAAATTGTCGCATGTACCTTTATATTTGATAAAATATTTTTGAAATTATTCATATAGTTTACAGATTAAAAATGTATAATTATTTTCATTGTCATTGAAAAGCATTTGGAGGATTTTTTTATTTTGGTAGAACTTTGTTTGTCCCAGCATGAATGGGACAGGTCGATCGGAGAAGTACCGAAGAGTTGGCCAATACGGATACGGTAACCGCTTACCAACAGGAGGATCGTATGCTTGTTTGCCACCTGCGTAGTATAAAAAAAAAACAAACGTAATGACACTAGTTACAGCGCGCTCGAAATATTACTTATTTTGTGAGCATTATTGTCAAATCACCATTTTTTAAACTTAGACATATATTTATATACTTTTGTCATTTTGTATTTTGTTTCCGGTTGTATTCACTGTGATGCAGGGATTACCTAAGAGCAGGGTATTGTCTTAGAAAAAAAACGTAATAACCTAAGAATAACTTAATTTTTTGATTTTTTTAGCTTAAATTTTTTTGTTTTTTCTTTTCTGACAATTCTTGACAATTAGTCAAGAAAATCTAGAATATAATAAATCATTTAAATGAATAAATCATTAAGTAAAAAAAGACTCTAGAAATATTAAAGTGTGTAACGAAATAATTGCATAGTTTCAGAACTGCCAGTTCGCTACTATCGCCTTGGTTGTAAAGTTCCACACAATAAGATAGCTAACCTACTACTATAATATATTATAGTCGTCCTAAATCAAACTACCGTACGTCAGCGTGGCGTGGTAACATAGACAATTAGAAGCTTCCCAGATCTTGTATAAATTGCGATTCACTATTCAAATGACGTCTTCTGTGTTTCTAAACGGCTGTCATGCATATTGACCATGCACAGGCTTAGAAGCACTTCTGAGTCCATGATTGGAGCATGTTGTGCATTTGATAAATACTGTATATAAATAGTTATGTGTATCTCTTTGTATTTTTTTCTTTTATCCGTGTGGTGACGGACTAAGAATACAAGTGTCACCACCCCATTATTTCCCACGGGTGTTGTATGAGGCGACTAAGGGAAGTAAGCAATTATCATCCATTGCATGACTGGTGGTAGGGCTGGGTATCAAGTGGGAGTATTCACTTGGTATCGGGCCTGGGAGGGTTGGTACCACCATCTCCCGTGTGACCGGCCATGAAGCACATCGTTGCGTTTTGGCTGTAGTAGGAGATAGCCGTTTATTCTTTCATTTCATATCTGTGGAATGAAATAGTGAGCAGCGGCTTGACAATACTCTTGGTATAGTTGAGCTTGCGACTTCCTCTCCACCTCCAATCCCTTTCCTTGCTGATAGTGACACGCAAGTGATACCTCTGGTGTTGCTCGTATCTATAAGCTGCGGTAACCGCTTACCATCATGTGCTGATTCCCACACAGTCGTTGCGTTTTGCTACTTGTATTCTTAGACCGTCACCACACGGACAAAAATTATCGTAGTATTAGATAGTAAGAAATTATCACCCATTGCATTACTGGGTTGGGTATCAATTAGTTTCGAGCATCTTTATATGTTATAGATATAACAGCGCTATGTTCCTACATTTAAGATATTTGCGAAAAAAAGGTTGTATTAGGATATTAAGTGGTTTCTAAACACATTTTTTTTATTATTATTTCTTGTCTGTTTGTCGATTTGTTTGTTTTTTGTACGTTTTATTCTGCTACTATATCGGGCATCTGTGCTAAAAACTAGCTTTTATCTACGGCGAAGTCGCGGATAAAGAGTAAAGGCCGCAGGCTAGTAAGTGTTAAAATACTGCACACAAATACTTACATGCCTTAGTTTTATATGAACAAACACAGGGACAGCAAAATTAGCAGAACACAATAGAATAATTATTCTGCTTTAAGGCAAGAATGAATAGAACCCGCATCTTTGCACTTAGGTACTACCAAAAGTTAGGTACCTAGTACATATATTATTATGCTACGTATTTGGTAAAGATAAAAGCTATGTTACAATGCGCGTTATCTATACTTATAAAGCTGTAATAGAGCTGTGTCTGTACATTTAAGATATTTGAGAAAAAAATACTTTATTAGACTATATAGACGTATCTAAACACAAACTCATTTTTTCAATTTTTGTCAGTTTGTCTGTTTGTTTGTTAGCGCATCACCCAAAAACTACTGAATGGATTTTGATGCAATTTTTTTTGATAGCTCTCGATGATATTTAAAAACTGGTATACATTTTATCGTGCCGTGTGGGGCCGGCACCAAGAATAGCTCCACCCCGTCTCTTCCTATGGGAGTCGTAAAAGCCGACTAAAGGATTACCGGGGGACCGGGCAGCAGCGTTCCCCTGTGTACTAAAAACATCCACTGCGATCGCCAACCCGCCTGCCAAGCGTGGCGATTATGGCAATACCCCCCCATATGAGTGCACACACACACACATCGGCCCCCAGTCACGGCAGCTCCGCTATTCCGTGGCCTAACGGTAGCGGGCCCGGTAACGGCGGAGCAGGGGGTGCTAAGAATCTCCGGTCGCGATCCGGCTACCAGAAACGACTTCTGGCCCTGGTAACACACAACGTCAGGACACTGAGGACTGACGAGAGGATCACCGCGCTGGAAGAGGAGCTGAGCAAGATCCGATGGGACGTTGTAGGATTATCAGAAGTGCGAAAACAGGGTGAGGGCACGATAATCCTCCAGTCGGGTAACTTGCTCTTCCACCGGGAGGGCGACCAACAGTCCCAGGGTGGTGTCGGGTTTATCGTTCGCAAGTCTCTCATAGGTAACGTGGAGAAGATTGAGAGTGTGTCGAGTAGGGTAGCGTACCTTATACTCAGAATAACCAAAAGGTATTCGCTGAAGGTCATACAGGTTTACGCACCGACCTCGACACATTCCGACGACGAAGTGGAGGCCCTTTACGAGGACATCTCGAAAGCCATTCACGCGTCTAAAAGTCACTTCACGGTGGTTATGGGAGATTTCAACGCAAAACTAGGCATAAGGAGAGACGATGAGCTGAAGGTGGGGCAATATGGATTTGGGCAGAGGAACCACAGGGGCCAGATGCTGTCTGATTTTCTGGAGAAGGAAGGCCTCTTTATGATGAATTCCTTCTTCAGGAAACAGCCCCAGCGAAAATGGACCTGGATTAGCCCTGATGGTTCAGTGAAAAATGAGATCGACTTCATCTTAACGGACAAACGACAGATATTCAATGATGTCTCAGTGATCAGCAGGATTAAAACTGGGAGTGATCACCGCTTAGTTAGAGGCATATTGAATCTAAATATGAAAGTCGAGAGGTCACGCTTGATGAGGTCTACGCTCCGACCAACACGTGCTCAATACCAGAACCCCGAAAACTTTCAGCTCGAACTACAAAATCGCTTTCAATGCCTAGACGAGTGCGATTCAGTGAACGATATGAACAACAGGTTCGTGGAAACTGTCCAAGCGGTCGGGTCGACCCTTTTTAAGACCAGTCGCGTCAATAGGACTCAAAAGCTTTCGGACCAAACTCTTAAGCTCATAGCGACACGGACAGAAATGACGGTGCAGTCTTCGGCTGATTGGTCCAATCAGAGGCGACTAAACAGACAGATCTCCAAGTCTATGCGACGAGACATTCGCCGATTTAATACCTTGCGTATTAAAGAGGCGATAGAGCGGAACCAAGGTTCCAAAGTGTTCGCAAGAGATCTGTCTGTTGGGAAAAGCCAGTTGACCAAGCTGAAGACCAATGATGGTACTGTTGTTTCTTCCAAAGATGAGTTATTAAGAGAGGTCCACGAGTTCTATGGACAGTTATACAGATCCCAGAACCCTGTTGTCAGCTTGGTCCATGAGCCCAGATCCAAGCTAACTCGGCACTATACCGAAGATATCCCGGACGTCAGCCTGTACGAGATCAGAATGGCTCGCAAACAACTAAAGGACGGAAAGGCACCGGGAGACGACGGAATTACTATAGAGCTTCTGAGAGCAGGCGGAAAGCCGGTCCTCAAAGCCCTTCAGAGGCTATTCAATTCCGTCGTTCTCGGGGGCGACGTTCCAGAATCGTGGACCAGGAGCTTGGTGGTGCTGTTCTTCAAGAAAGGTGACAGAACCCTCTTGAAGAATTACAGACCCATCTCGCTCTTGAGCCATGTCTATAAGTTGTTCTCGAGGGTCATTACAAATCGACTCACGCGCAGGCTTGACGACTTCCAGCCTCCCGAACAAGCCGGTTTCCGAAAAGGCTATAGTACCGTAGATCACATACATACGCTGCGCCAGATTATACAGAAGACCGAGGAGTATAATCGGCCTCTGTGTCTAGCGTTTGTGGACTACGAGAAAGCCTTCGATTCGATCGAAACTTGGGCGGTGCTGCAATCCCTTCAGCGGTGCCAAATTGACTATCGATACATCGAAGTGTTGAAGTGTTTGTATAGAAACGCCACTATGTCTGTCCGAGTTCAGGACAAGAGCACGAAACCGATCCAACTGCAGAAAGGTGTTAGACAGGGAGACGTCATGTCCCCGAAACTCTTCACTACTGCATTGGAAGATGTTTTCAAGCTCTTGGACTGGACCGGATTAGGCATCAACATAAATGGCGAATACATCACTCACCTTCGATTTGCAGATGATATCGTGGTCATGGCAGAATCGCTGGAGGACCTTGGTACCATGCTCAACGACCTCAGCCGTGTCTCCCGACTAGTGGGTCTAAAAATGAACATGGACAAGACGAAAGTCATGTCTAATATCCATGTCATTTCAGCACCGGTTCTGGTCGGGAGCTCGCTTCTCGAAGTTGTCGACCACTATGTATACCTGGGACAAACTGTCCAGTTAGGTAGGCACAACTTCGAGAAAGAGGTCGATCGACGAATCCAGCTCGGCTGGGCAGCGTTCGGGAAGCTGAGGGAGATCTTCTTGTCCAATATTCCACAGTGTCTGAAGACGAAGGTCTACGACCAGTGTGTGTTACCAGTGATGACTTACGGCACAGAGGCGTGGTCTCTGAATGTTGGCCTTATGTCAAGACTTAAAGTCGCTCAGCGTGCTATGGAGCGGGCTATGCTTGGGATCTCTCTACGTGATAAGATCCGTAATACGGAAATCCGTAGGAGAACGGGAGTGACCGACATAGCCCGCCGGGTCAGCATGCTGAAGTGGCAATGGGCAGGCCACATCGCTCGACGAACCGACAACCGTTGGGGAAGAAAGGTTCTCGAGTGGCGACCGCGTAACGGACGGCGCAGTGTAGGACGGCCTCCCACCAGGTGGACCGATGACCTGGTCAAAGTCGCAGGCAGCCGTTGGATGCAGGCGGCACAGGACCGTTCACTGTGGCGTTCTCTTGGGGAGGCCTATGTCCAGCAGTGGACGATAAAAGGCTGATGGATGGATACATTTTATCCCGCTACTATATCGGGAACCTGAGATATAACCTAAAAACTAGCTTTTGGCTGCAGCGGCGGAGCCGCAGGCAAAGGCTAGTTAAATTAAAAAGTTGTATTTTGTATTCCAAAATTAAATTTGTTTTTTAAAGGTACACTTTATATGCTCTCTATATTTATTTGCTCTATAATGTCTATTGGAAATTAAATAATATGGTTTCTTTGTCTGTTTACTGGTTCATTTGTTGCATTGACGCTCTAGCTACTTAACCGATCATCATACAATTTTGCATAATATACTTATATTCCGGAGTCCAGAAAAGTAGAAAGCATAGGTTCAGAATCTAATAGTATAATATAGGCGAAATCAAATCGTAGGCGCTATACGTAGCACGTCATCAAATAGTGCGTGAACGACATTAATTGTGATATTTAGGTGCCCAATATTATTTATTTTGTTTTCGAAGCTGCGCAGTGGGTGGTCGCCATTCAAGAAACATTCTTCTCCAACGGTTATTGGTTCATTGAGCAATGTGGCCTGCCCATTGCTCTTTGGTATGCCTACCCAGCGGCTATGTCGGATACTCTCAATCTCCTGCGGATTTGCGTATTACGGATTTGAGCACGTAGAGATTCCAAGCATAGCGTGTTCCATGGCACGTTTGAACTCATTGGGCTTGCACGATAATAACAAATTAAAGAGCCACTATAGTTCATACTATGAAAAATTACGTCACGTATTAAGTATTAATTATAAAAATTAGGTGGTTGCTGTATCTATAGTATAGATTCTATACTATTATAAAGCTGCAACAGAGCTATGTTTGTACATTTAAGATATTTGAGAAAAAAACACTGTAATTGGCTATATTGCGCGCCTCATAAGCGAAGCGTAGAGGTGTGTTCTACTCCCGTTTTACACGGAACAACAGATTTTTCAAACTTAAAATGTCTCTATTTATCATATATTGCACTTGTAAAATAATATCTGCACACACATATAAAGAACAAACACTATTTTTAACACTCATGATATTTTTGATGCCATTTTTGTTATTTAAACTAGTTAAAAAAAACTAGACGTCGCGGGACGTTTAGCAGATGTGAAAACATCGAAATTATTATGTAGAAATAAAATGATCATAACTTGACAAAGTACTCGTCAAGACGAATCAAACGTGTCCATGCTCGACGGGGTTGCGTCATTTCATTATAGAGTTACTGTGGCCACCTTCCAGCTTCATCATCAGCCCCTGGATACCATCTAGACACAAAGTACTCGGCAAGACGAATCATACGAGCTCAAACTCGATGGGGTTGCGCCGTTTCATTATAGAGTTCCTATGTCCACCATCCAGCTCCAACATCAGATCAGCTCTATATTATCATAATATTGCATTGTCACGTAATATACACATGCACGTAAAATTTCAGCTCAATCAGAAACCGGGAAGTTTGTAAAATTTTACTTGCAAGATTAGAACGGGTCAAGTACAATAAAAGCGTCGCCACGCTAACAGCCGATTTTCCCCCCCTCCGCATTAGATGTTTCACATCAAAACTGTTTGAAAAAAATCTGGCTTGGACGTCCGTGAGTTGTAGGTAATGTATGTCAACACGATAACGACAAAAATACTTTACTAATCGAGTCTTTTTTTGTCGTTTACGAATTATTATGGTTAGGAATAGAGCCCTATTACTTTTCACGTTCTGATTCTATGTGGTTTAATTGTTTTTAAATAAACAAAAAAATACTGAATATTTACGCTCGATGCGACACTAAAACCAGCACCTTTCATGAGAACTGTCTTTTTACGTACGCATAGCCACCGGTGGTTTTACTATCATTTAACAGAACGCCATTTGCCCGGCTGGTACATTGTTTTTTGTTAAAAGAAAGTTCTTACCTTTGCTTTGCGACGAACTGATAATATTTGTCAAGTATAATAACTATTTTATCCATAACAATAATTAAAAACACTAAACACATGTAAATAATAACACACCAACGTTATAAAACTCGAAAAAAACATATTTTACATGCCACAATTTTTTTTGCGTGGCCTTGACGTGCGCCCTGGTGCGCGTGTCCCGGAACTGGGAGGTAGACCATTATACGCCATCTAGCGCTAATTTTAAGAAGTAATTTCTTAAAATTAGCGCTAGATGGCGTATAAGACATGAAACCCACATTAGTACTTTTTGAAATTAGCGCTATCTATGTGATTTATGGAAAACTACTTAGTAAGAGCAATACATTATTAGTTACTTATCAAGTAATCAATTTTATTGTGAAAAATGAAGATTACGAGGCGTGCAGTTTTGGATTTTCCAAAGTATAGGTGTGTCTACAATCAAAACATTTTTTTTTTAGAATTTTTGTCTGTTTGTTGTTCCCGCATCACACATAAGCTACTGAACAGATTTTGATGCAACTTTTAATATTTGAAAGCTCTCAATTAGACTTAAAACTGGTATACATTTTATCCCGCTATTATATCGGGGACCTGAGATATAATAACCGAAAAACTAGCTTTTGGCTGCGGCCAAGCCGCGGGCAAACGCTAGTCCTGTAATAAAGCTGTAATAGAGCTGTGTCTGTACTTTTCAGATATTTGAGAAAAATGACCGTGTTAGGCTATATAGGCGTGTGTGAACACAACATTTTTTTTTAGATTTTTTGTATTTTGTCAGTTTGTCTGTTTATCTGTTTGTTTGTTCGCGTATCATGCAAAAGCTACTGAACGGATTTTAATGTAACTTACTACTAACTTTTTTATTTGATAGGTCTTGATTAGACTTAAAAGCTGGTATACATTTTATTCCGCTACTATATTGGGGACCAGAGACATCGCCTAAAAATAGCCTTTGGCTGCGGCGGAGCCCCGGGCAAAGGCTTGTACGATTATAAGGCTGTAATAGAGCTATGATGATACATTTAAGATATTATTATTTGAGAATAATGTTTGTATTAGGCTATTTAGGCGTGTCTGAACACAGAAAATTATTTATTAGCATTTCTGTCTGCACCTCGCAAAGAGTGATAAATGCTGTAGAGATGAGAAGTATAGCCGGAGTGACTCTGATGGACAAATTGAGTAATAGTGTGATACGAGAATGCTGTGGTGTGAAAGAAGATGTAGCGGCAAAAATAAAGAAAGGAATGCTTAGGTGATTCGGACACGTAGAAGGTTGTATGAAAGAAGATTAAAGAAACAGATATACAAGGTGACTGTGAATGGGCAAGTTGGTAGATCAACCCTTTTTTTTTGTTAAGGCTGGAAAAAATGTTCCTAACCACACACCCCGTTGTTCGGGGCAACGAACAGGGTAGTTTGGGGCCTGCACCCAGTAAAGAAACCCGCCGTGTGCCGTCTCTCCGCCTTTATTGGCGGGCCACTGGAAACATGTTACATTCCTTCGGTGGTCCGCCGGCGACTTACCCTTTTGGGTACCCTCTATTGAGCGACGCATCCGAACACGGAACGTCGCACCTTCTCAGGAGGCCTTGCGGGTGGCGGACGTTCCCCGGTCCATCCACCCGCAGCCGCCACGGTCACTGGCGGCGGTTTGGGTCAGCGGAAGGATCCTCCTCCCTGGCCCTCTCCGCCGCTTCCTTCTGCGAGATAACCTCCTCGCAGAAGGCAGCGACCGCGGCCCAGTTCCTGTCGCTGCCAAGCATCGCTCTGACGACGCTCGGCAGTGAGAGGTCCCCCCCTATTTCAGCGACGAGTTCACGGCGCTGCTCGGCCCAAGCCGGGCACGACTCGAGCGTGTGGCGCGCCGTGTCCTCGTCACAGCCGCAGTGGTGACAGCCCGGAGTCGCTTCCCTCCTTGCGACTATGTGCAGATATCTGCCGAAGCAACCGTGCCCCGACAGCACCTGCACCAGTCGGAAGGTAAGGACTCCGTACCGTCGCCCCACCCACTCCTCCAACACCGGCTGGAGCGCCCCTACGGTCCACAGACCAGCCCGAGGTGCCTCCAACAGTGCCATCCACCGGGCCATGGCAGCTCGGCGGGCGTCGCCCTGCACCTGGCCACCTCCCTGGGTAGGGGGCGTCCGCCCCCCTCCCGCTCTTGCGACGCTCGTCGATACACCTCGGCGAGCACCTCCGCCACCAAGTCCCATGGGGGGATTCCGGCCTATGCCGCCTCCGTCGACACCGTGCGGTAGATCGACCTAGGCGAACTTAGTTTGACCAGATCGGAGACGTTCATAAAGAAGGCCAGGTCAAGAGTAGGTACTCGTAACCAACGAGCATGCATGAAAGCGCTGATGAAAGTAGATGAAGCGAAAGAGGTGTGTCAGGATCGTAGCAAGTGGGGAGAAGTGGTCTCTGCCTACCCCTAAGGGGAAAAAGGCGTGACAACATGTATGTATGTATGTATCATGAAAAAAAAAAGGTAAAAGGATTTTGATGTAACTTCTTTTTTTTGTTGACAACTCTTGATTAGACTTAAAAACTGGTATATTTTATGGCGCCCCGGGCAGACGCTAGTTGTTTAAAAAAGTAAGTCATTTTATTAAATTAAAAATTGTTTTGGTAGTTTGTTTTTGGGATGTGAAATAATTTGCAAAGTTTTAATTGGCAATTGTGTGGTCGCATTGTTGCTCTGAATAATCACCCTTACGTTTTATACTTACAATATACAGTATTATTAGTTTCTGTAAATATGAAGCCTGGGTATTGTTGTAAGCGGTGTAGGACAGTACCTTCCCACACACGACACGTATGGACTTAATTGTATAGAGCTATGTATATGAATTACTTTTGTGTATACTACCGCGACTTCGTCAGCATGCAATTAAAATTTGATCCATAAATTCGTTCGTGGATAATCTCCCAGAAACTTCTTACAGCGGTAAAAGTGTGTTTATGCAAGCCATTATCTATCTGTATATCTGTACAAATCCATATACGTAGTTGTTAGGTTATTTGCGAAAAATATCTATTGAAGAAATCATTATTAACAATTTTTAACCGAATTCAAAAAAAGGAGGAGGTTATAAATTCGAATGTTTATATATATTTTTTTATGTATGTTTGGGCATAACTCCGTCATATGTTGACGGATTTGCGAAATTCTTTTTTTTTGTTTGAAAGGGGTTTATTTCGGAATGGTCCCATTTAAATTTTATCGAAATCGGTACAGTAGTTTTTGAAAAATCAACAAAATCTAAAAAAATTGTATTCATTGATGTTATTTTTCGTTGTCTCATTTTTTTCGTTTAGGGAGGCCTCCCCATCATGTACGATCTACTTTAAGCTATTTTATAAAAAATCACTAAAAAGCACAAAATAAAACATTAAAAAAATAAAAGAATACCGCCTTCAAGTGCACCCAGGAACTAAAAAGCAATAAATAATTGGTATTTAGATACGATTTCCGTGCTAGACACCTACTGATGTGTTTGAAGCCGGTGCCAAGTCCAAAAGTAACAAAAACAACTCATAATAAATACATAGATAACATTAAAAACATTTTTGGCACCGGCTTCAAACACATCAGTAGGTGTCTAGCACGGAAATCGTATCTAAATACCAATTATTTATTGCTTTTTAGTTCCTGGGTGCACTTGAAGGCGGTTTTCTTTTTTTAAAAAAAAGTGTTTTATTTTCAGGATAAATCTTATAGGTACTTATGTCCATCTATTGTCCCATCTACCTACTTACCAAAGAGTAGTACTTACATAATCTACCGTTTTCGTCAAAAAACATTCGTTTTAATAGGGGAAGAAGCCCTTCTTGTCTCAGCTAACTTACCATTGGTTCACGCTGATGTGAGAGAGTGGTACTTCTCTAATCGAGCCGGTTCATTTAGCCTGGAATAAGCAATGCTCTTCCACTAGAAAACAACATAACTGTTTTAGTATAAAGGGCAACATAACCACTTTTCCAAATTAGTAAAATAATGGTTACCAAATAATGTATTGATAATGTTATAACTTGTAAAATTTTATCTAGTAAAGACAATGATAACATTATAATCTAATCTAATATATTACGAGTAAGTCTTATAATATATATTTTATAAACGCGGAAACGGTTCTAACCATAGATTATCTACATAATCAGGTGTATGTTCTAAAAAAAAAATGCTATTAGTATTTCCACGAAAAAAAGCTGTTATTAAATGTAATTTCTGGAACCTCAAAAAGAATTTTGGTATTTTTTGCGTTAGTAAACGATTAAAGTTTGTCTATATTAGTATCTTCTTCATAAAAATACAAAAATAAAAGGCTGAGTGAAGCTACCATCCAAGTACTCAATTATAATTATAACAACGAGAACATACAATTTAAGAATAAACTATTGACCATCGAGTATTCGATACAATAGTCTCTGAATCGATCGATGTTTTCAATATCTTATACTTTTAATGAATCCAAGTTGTTTATAGTTAAAAGTTCGATTTATCCGACGACAACCAGATTGGATTTCCCAATGTTCGTTCTACTCGATAGCTACGGAAAGGAATAATCGAATTTCAATTGCATTTAAGTGTTTGCAAAGTTATTTAAGGAAACTATAATTAAAAGTTAAACAGATTTAGCTTAGGAATCCTCTGTCTGTGTTGTTTAATTCAGAATGCCGTTGCTGTGAATTTGAATAATAAAAAATGTTATTCAATTCTTAAAGGTGTGTTGTATGGAAACTTGTATCAGCAAAAATGTCGACATACATAGCGCTTGAAGTCCTAAGTTTTATAAGTACCTAGTACCTACACATTTTTAGTGTACGTAAATGATATGTATGAACTTGCTCTAAAGAATGATCGTAGTGTGTCATTTGTAGATGATACTACATTCATTTTTAAGGCTAATACTTGTAAGGACACTTAAAGTGGCTTAACTTGGATTTTATAAATATATATATATATATATATATATATATATAAATAAACTAGCAGTGCCCGCGGACTCCGTTCCGCGTTAGAAATATTTTTGTCCCGGCCCGTTTGTCCCGCGTAATACTTCAGGTTAAAAGTTCGGGATAAATAAAAAATATGATGATGAAATTTTTTTCTTTTAATTTAGTTTTTTTTATGGTTTTTTGTTTTTTTTTATTGTTTTTGTATGTTTTGTGTTTTTTATGTTACTGTTTTTTATTGTTATTTTTATTACTTGATGTTAATATACACTATATAGTCATTTTGATCTATATTTTAGCACTTGACATGCTCAGCTACTCTTAACGTACAAATTATAATTTGTGAATAAGGAAAAAGAGTATTTTAGTACAGGCGGGAATCAAACCTGCGTCCCTTCCTATCCGGGGAAATGCTCTAACCCACTGAGCTACAGTACTATCTTTTAGACATACCCGATATCCTTGTCACATTTTCATGATTGTATGCCAGAATGCCTGCGGTCACTGTGTTTTTATCTATTATTAGCCTTTGCCAGCGGCTTCGCCGCAGCCAAAAGATAGTTTTTCGGTTACATCTCAGGTTACTGATATAGTAGCGGGATAAAAATTCTACTGTTTTTAAGTCTAATCAAGGCCTTCCAAATAAAAAAAAGTTGCATCAAAATCCGTTCAGTAGTTTTTGTGTAATGCGCGAACAAACAGATAAACAGACAGACAAAAATTCTAAAAAAAATTGTTTTGTGTTTAGACATGCCTATATAGCCTATTGCAGTCATTTTTTCTCAAATATCTTAAATGTACAGACACAGCGCTGTTACAGCTTTATAATAGTACTAGCCATTGCCAGCAGCTTCGCCGTAGCCAAAAGCTAGTTTTTCGGTTATATCTCAGGTTCCTGATATAGTAGCGGGATAAAATGTCTACCAGTTTTTAAGTAAAATCAAAGCCTTTCAAATAAAAAATACTAGACGTCGCGGGACGTCTAGCAGATGTGAAAACATCATATTTATTTTGTAGAAATAAAATGATCATAAACTGACAAATTACTCCTCAAGACGAACCAAATGAGTATAAACTCGATAGGATTGCGTCGTTTCATTACAGAGTTACTGTGGCCACCTTCCATCTCCATTATCAGACCCTGGATATCATCTAGGACTGAAGTTCTAGTCAAGACATTTCAAACGAGCCCTAACTCGATGGAGTTGCGCCATTTAATTACAGAGTTTCGCATTGCCACCTTCCAGCTTCATCGTCAGCCCCTGGATATCATCTAGACACAAAGTACTCGGCAAGACGAATCATACGAGCCCAAACTCGATGGGATTGCGCCGTTTCATCATAGAGTTCCTATGTCTACCTTCCATCTCCATCATCAGATCAGCTCCATGTCATCATAATATTGCATTGTCACGCGATATACATATGCGTGTAAAATTTCAGCTCAATCGGAAACCAGGAAGTGTGTCAAATGCAAGTTATGCAAGATTTGAATGGGACAAGTACGATAAAAGCGTCGCCACGTTAAGAGCCGATTTTACGCTCCCTCCGCATTAGATGTTTCACATCAAAAAGTTGCATCAAAATCCGGTCAGTAGTTTTTGTGTGATGCGCGAACAAACAAACAGATAAACAAACAGACAAAAATTCTAAAAAAAAATGTTTCGTGTTTAGACATGCCTATATAGCCTATTACAGTCATTTTTTCTCAAATATCTTAAATGTACAGACTTAGCTATGTTACAGTTTTATAATAGTATAGAAGATATAGATGAGCATAAACGAAGACATAGTATTATTATAGATCGAAAACAACTGATGCGAAAGTGGAAGGATGTAGGTGCAGGGGGAGACCGAGACTCGCCTACCTAGACCAAATCGGTCAAGTATAGAAAGAAGTCAGGAGTCGCCGAAACCGGCAAGGGTGTATGAAGAGAATTATAAATGTTGAGGAAGCGAGATATTTATGCAAGAATACAGCCTATTTGCCAAAAGGCTCTGTTCTTGCATACAAATCTCGCTTCCTCTACAGAGTTCCTTCTATTCTCTCTGCCTACCGCGCAAGAAAGATGGCGTGATAATAATTAAAAGAGTAAAAGCTGATGTAATATAGAGAAAAACAAATTGTTTTAACTTGTTTTGTCTAGCTTAATATATTGTATTTGTTCCTAACGAATACGACGGGATTTATATCCTAGAAAAGCGTTCGTTCGTTAATTTAGAATGAGCCGTACTAAGAGTGATGAGTAAGTGAACTTATAATAAAATAATATGTGCGCTATAAACGAATATAATGCTGTCATTCCATTTCTTAGATTGACAGTTTATGATCCTTCCATGAAGTTGTAGTTGAAAGGTAATAACTGTATATTTTACTGTTTATGTTATATCTCAAGATCCAGGTACAGTAGCGGAATAAAATATACATAGTTATACCAGTCTAATCAAGAGCTATAAAACAAAAGAAGTTTCATCAAAACACGTACAGTAGTTTTTGTGCGATGCCCGATCAAACATAGACAAACATTCTAAAAAATATATTTTGTGTTTAGAGGCGTCTACATAATGAGGTACTCGTATTTTTCATTTTTGCTTAAATATCCTAAATGTACCGACATAGTTCTGTTATAGGTTTATTATAGTATAGACTATCCTACGAATATAATAAATGTGAAAGTTCGCCTGTCAATGACGCCAAAACGACAGTGGAATTGGATGAAATTAGTATTGAGGCACTGAATCCATAAATAATATATTTTATCCCGAAACACATTGAAACTGATTTTTTTATATACTATATGGGTGGCGAACAAGCATACGGCTCAGCTGATGGTAAGCGGTTACTGTAACCTATAGACACTAGCAATACCAGGTGCATCACTCACGCGTCGCTATCTGCAGGAGGTGGAAGAATGATAAGGAGAGGATGGGTAAATACTAAGGAAAGAATAGGGAGGGAGCATGGGCCTCGGGCGCTCTCTCTCACCGTACGAGACAACGTTAGAAAAAAATAGCGTTGTAACACGCTGATCTTATGAGAGAGGGTAGTACTTTTCCGATCGAACCGGCCCATTCGTGCTGGGATAAGCAAAAAAACACTACACGTGCATGCACGAAATTTGGTATACAGATAAATGATGGCCATATTTGGATAATATTTGACGAACAGATAGTTTATTACCTATGTATTAACACAGAATTTGTATCCTGGAAAAATGGCAGACTCCTATCCATCCATCCATCCATCAGCCTTTCATCATCCACTGCTGGAGATAGGCCTCCCCAAAAAGGGGTTTTACCATAATCGCCACGCTTGGCAGGCGGGTTCGCGATCGCAGTGGATGTTTTTAGTACACAGGGGAACGGCCACGGTCGAGCGTAAATATTCAGTATTCTTTTGTTTATTTAATAACAATTAAACCACATCGAATCAGACCGTGAAAAGTGTGTGCTCTATTCTTAGTAATACTGTATCATAAAAGAAAAAAAATGCTTGATTAGTAAAGTATTTCGGTTGTTATCGTGTTAACATACATTACCTACAACAAACGGACGTCCAAGACAGAACTTTTTTAAACAGTTTTTTAACTAGTCTAAATAACAAAAATGGCATAAAAAATATCATGAGTGTCAAAAATAGTGCTTTTTCTTGATATGTGTGTGTATATATTGTTTTACAAGTGCAATATATGATAAATAGAGACATTTTAAGTTTGAAAAATCAGTTGTTCTGTATAAAACGAGAATAGTA
Organism: Leucoma salicis; assembly: GCA_948253155.1. Classification (NCBI taxonomy): domain Eukaryota; kingdom Metazoa; phylum Arthropoda; class Insecta; order Lepidoptera; family Erebidae; genus Leucoma; species Leucoma salicis. The sequence goes on from OX411812.1 coordinate 7,260,063, forward strand.
CCAACGCTTCGCTTATGAGGCGTGCAATAAAGTAATTATTAAATTCGTAACTGCAAAACTTGCCACAGTTATTTTTTTAAATACCCTCTTTGATAAAGTAATTATGACTAATATCAATAGATGGCGTTAGTAAAATTTTGAAATTTCTTATAAGACGATATTAAGAGTTTAAGTGCTTTCATACCCCCTCCATGGTATCGTTAAATGTTTAACGCAACCTTTTGCAAGTCGCATTAGAAGTATAACTTCAAAAAAAGTCTTTGAGTAACTCAAATTATTTGTGAATGAGGAAAAAGAGAACTTTAGTGCGAGCAGGAATCGAACCCGCGTCCCGGAGCACTTCCCCAGATTAATAATATACATTCCACAGTAATAACAAAATGCTATTGAGGTGATACCATAAATGATTCTAATCCTGACGTCAATGTAGTTTTTATAATAATAATAATAATAAGTTTATTTCAAATAAAAGAACACAAAAGAATACAAAACTGCTATAAATATGATAATGCTACATGACCTTGTTGCTGACAAAAGATATGTACTTACATAGTTTATGTATTTTATATTTGCACTATCCACCGTACTAGTAAAAACTGTCCTACGGTATGATAGTCCTCTTCTTTCAATTAGATACATAACACACAGAAAAAAAACAGTTTTATAACAGATAATATGTTTAGATATGGTATACAACGCGGGTACATAAACATTAGCTAGACTGTAGGTAGGATTAAATACGAGTAGTATACATTAACTTCGCAGATAATAGCTAATTGATTGAATAATACATTTTTGTTTATAAATTAGCGTACTAAATGTTTATGCATGTAAATATATGGAGACAACAATTTATAATCGTATGTATTTTATAATGTTGGTCTATAAAAGTGTACAATTTTAAGTTGGTGAGAGTTTCCGAGTCTTTGTGTGGATACTTTTGAGTGATTTGTGTGTGTGTGTTGCACACACAACGTGAGCGTGTGTGTGAGTGTGTATGTATGTGTGTGTTTGTGTGATGTGTGTGTGCGCGCGCGTGTGTGTATGTGTGTGTGCGCGCGTGTGTGTATGTGTGTGTGTTTGTCTGAATACGTGCACGTGCATTAGTGTGAATAATAATGTCAAATATTGTCAAGTGGCTTTTAGTAATTCTTCGGTAGTGTTATAGTTACATGACTTAAGAAATTTTAAAAGTTCAGATTTGCAAGCGTACCTATACATTAAGATTACGAATAGAAATGCTTTTTGATATTTTGTTATACATGACCGGGCCTAGGAATTTATGAAATTTGTTTGCAAATGAAGTCTTACATTTAGGTACGCAATAAACGATATCTTGCCTACGTCTATTGGTAAAATCAGACGCTTTTTTGTGTTGATTTAAAATCAAGTTTTTGATAAATAATTGTCTAACTGTAAGAACAGATAATTTTGAGTATAGTAGGGTGGTGGGGTATCTGAAACCTCTAAAACTCATTACTTTGAGAACTGCACGCTGAGCTCGTTCTAGACTCTAGAGAATAATATGTCTCTAGTTGTCGTTAGGTTTAAGATAACAATTTTGTTGTAGTAATATTCTTAACTTTATTATACGGAGTAGTTTTGAGTATGAGAGATATGAAATGTTATATCAGAACTACTTTAGGGAATATAACAATATTAATTCTGCCACAATACGTCATGATTCCAACGACGTACATAATCGCCATTCCACAAGCGTATTCGTCTTGTAGGTAAACTTTAGTTGCTCTTGTTTATTTGTGGAATACGAGTAATTACTTAAATAGTGTTTGGATTATAATTGAAAGTAAACTATGAAGTAGATGTGACATGAAAGTACCTACTTACTGTTATATAACAAATTGCTCGGTGAAGATCATCAGCTACGACAATTTAGAGTTGGTAAATTATATTTTTCGAGTCAGTAATATCACGATGCGTCAAGCATCATCATCTAAAAATCATGAGGCTGTTCAGTATAATCATCGGCCTCATGGGTTAAATAATATTACGAATACTTACCAAGGCGCTGCTTAACATTTCATTTCGCTAATGGTAAATGGACGAGCCGACGTCTATCTGCTGCTACAGCCACACCATGGTGCTTTATGGACGGTTACACGGCAGATGGGAGGTACTTACCCGCGCAAGGGGAACAAGCTCGATAACACATGAGTTCCAACTTGGTTTATATTATCACACTGTTAGTGTGACTTCAATTTGTTTTGTGTGTGTGTAGTGGGTAAGTAAAATTTTTTATTAGCCCTTATATATATAACCTTTTAAACAGTGAAGGATACAGAAAACTCGAAGCAAAACTGCACTGGTTATGTTTTGCTATTTCATAAGGGTTTACTGTTAGGTACAAATAATACAGATATGCCATTCCGATTACGTTACCATATATATCCATTTCGATTATAGTTTTTACTAGCCTTTGCCCGCGGCTTCGCTGCAGCCGAAATCTAGTTTTTCGGTTATATCTCAGGTTCACGATATAGTAGCGGGATAAAATGTATACCAGTTTTTAAGTCACACTCACAAATAAAAAAAAGTTTCATCAAAATCCTTTCAGTAGTTTTTGCGTGATGCGTGAATAAACAAACAGACAAATGACAAAAAATCTAAAAGAAAATGTTTTGTGTTTAGACATCCCTATATAGCCTAATACAGTATTTTTTTCTCAAATATCTTAAATGTACAGACACAGCTCTGTTACAACTTTATACTCGTACTCTCGTAGTATAGATGTATAGTTCTCAAGTATATAACTAATGTATTACTTAAATTTTTATTAAGTTATTAATTACTTCAAATAGATACTTGAAGTAATAACATATTTATTATCTTGTATTTATTCCAAAATACGCGTAGATATTTTTATCTTGAGGTTCATAGTCACTTAACTTCACGGATTCTAAATATACATCCATCCATCCATCCATCCATCAGCCTTTCGACGTCCACTGCTGGACATGGCAAATTGGGGGTATAGTGCCGTAATCGCCACGCTTGGCAGGCGGGTTGGCGATCGCAGTGGATGTTGTTAATACTCGAAGGAGTGCTGCTGCCCACTCTCCCCGATATTCCCTCAGTCGGCTCTTACGACTCCCATGGGTGGGACAATTCTAAAGCCGGCCCCACACGGCCAATATACAATTATATATACAATTATGATCTAAATATACAATTATATAATTTTAAAGTAAAAATACATCAAAATATAAGGATATGATATAAATTGCAACATCTGCATCAGACACGTACATAAATATTTGACTATTTTAATAATTTCGATATTATATTAATCCACACAGCCTTTTAGAGTCGCACCATTATCAGTGAAGTATGATGAACCAGTTATGGCTCTTGCATTATCGCTAGATAAAAACAGAATGACGTCGGCTACTTCTTCGGGTTCAGATACCCTATCAAGGGCAGTTAAATTTTTCAAGCGTTCAAAAGTAGCTTGAACTTGATCTGCATCTGCACCGATATTTTCTACTATATCTGTGTACACGGGTCCCGGGTTTACTGTGTTCACTCGAACACCACTTGCTGCGAGTTCCAGTGCAACTGATCTGCTAAAATGGTCTAGAGCAGCCTTTGAAGTATTGTAAGAGAAACTTGTTTTAGAAAGTACACTTACGGCTGCTATGCTTGATACATTTACTATGTTGCCCTTAGTCTTCACTAAATGAGGTACTGCGAGATTTGTAAGGAGCACTGGAGCTCGAAGATTTGTTGCTATTACCTGATCAAAGACAGTTATCGCATTTTTTGATAAGATGCTTGAAGGGTACCAGATACCTGCATTATTAACTAGAATGTCCAGTTGCCCGAAGTGTCGAATAGTCTCATTGATGATTCTTTCAGCATCTTCATCCTTGTTGACGTCAGCACTCAACACTAATGGCGTTCCACATTTTTTAGCAACGTTCTTTAATTTATCTTGATTTCTACCAACTAAGCATACTTTTGCACCTTCTTCTGCAAATTTGATAGCTGTGGCTGCGCCAATTCCCGAACTAGCACCAGTCACAATGACAACTTTACTTTTAAAATTCATATTCCTTGCGTCTGAACAAATGATAAGAAAATATTTCAACGACAAGTAATTTATATAGGTGGCACTGATTATCTCAAAATACTCATATTATCTGATAATGACAATATACTTGTAGATTAAGGTATAAAATCAGGTAATTTCATAGGTACTCATTAATAATAATTATTGTAGTCATTTATAGTTTCATAATATATTTTAGTTTTATATAACCTTGTAATTTGTAGTATTATACTACAAGTTAAGGCTGCAAGACTAATAAAAGATCTTAGTAATGTTAGTAGTTGCATAATGGATCACCGAACCAAGTGTAGCGCTGTGAGTTATCTGGCCAGACTTTTTTTTTTGAAGTTTTAAGGTGGGCAAAAATGTCCTACCGCACACCCCGCTGCCAGGGTAGTGTTGGGCTCTCACCCACTAAAACCTTACCGTGCGCCCTCACCTGCCCTTTCTACGGCGGATCACGGGTACCGTGTCGCATTGACCGCCATCCACAGGCGGCAGCCTCATCGGGAACCCCCTCTTGTGCGAAGCCCCGCACTCGTCACACCTTCGCGGTAGGCTTCTGCGGACGGCAGGGTAATTCCCGACCCCACCGTCCGTAGCCTCGGCTAGGGCGGCATCAGGCGCAGGTAAGCGCGCCCACGCCGCCCCGCGCGCCGGTGGCGAATCGGTTCCGCGAAAGAGAATTCCTCCTGGGCCCTCTCCGCTGCCTTCTTCCGCAAGATGACAGCCTCGCAGAAGGCGGCAACCGCGGTCCGGGCCCTGTCACTGCCAACCATCACTCGCGCAACGGTCGGCAGCAACAGGTCCACGCCTACTATAACTGCAGCGAGTTCCCGGCGCTGCTCATCCCAGGCGAGGCAAGACTCGAGCGTGTGCTGCGCCGAGTACTCGCATCTGGCTTGCCTACCTAATATTGAATTCCTCCATTTTTCTCCAGTGTCAATAGCTGTGATTAAAACGACCATCCTATCCATTAAATCAAATGTGACTGGATGCGATATTTTCAGTCGCCGAATGATTGTTACAATATTAGAGCACCTTCTCCCAGCCTTCACGCACATCATCTTCTTGTCTTCTGATGATTTACAGTTGTACTGTCAGGAAAATATTGATGAGGCCTCCTCAGCTGTCCTTAGGCTAAATAGAGACCTGGGACACATATCTGTTTGGTCTGCCAGGTGTGGGTTAGTGGTAAATCCCAGTAAGAGCCAGGCAATCGTTGTAGGTAGCCAGCACATGGTAAGCAGACTGGATCTTCAATATCTTGCATATGAGTTTAAGACTAAGGTCCGACAGCACTTTTTGGCAGAATTGTTACAACACTATTGAATATTGTATTTATATGTTGTCCGTGTGGTGACGGACTGAGAATACAATTGTCACCACCCCATTCTTTCCCACGGGTGTCGTATGAGCCGACTAAGGGAAGTAAGCAATTATCATCCATTGCATGACTGGTGGTAGGGCTGTGTACCAAGTGGGAGTACTCACTTGGTATCGGGCCCGAGGGGGTTGGTACCACCATCTCCCATGAGAAATCGTGACCGGTCACGATGCACATTGTTGTGTTTGAGATAGCCGTTTATTCTTTCATTTCATATCTGTAAAATAAAATGTTGAGCAGCGGCATGACAATGCTCTCGGTATAGTTGAGTCCATGAGCGACGGTTACCATTTACCATCATGGGCCGTGGCTCGTCTGGCACTATATACAATAAACAAAATAAAAAAATGTATATATGTACTATATGCATTTTATCTATATATATTTATTATATTACTTCTATTATGTATACATACTTAGTAATATATGTAACTATCTAGCATCAGGGATAAATATATGTATCGTATTTATAAGATTCGGATATCGAATTGTTGCATATTTTTTCGAATCTTACTTTCTCATGAAAACGTACCTACCTCCCATTATCTCTGCGCCACCCATGGTTGACTAGTAGAGAATGCCTCAGGCATTAAGTTTGCCATTGTAACATTGAAAATGTACTGTTTATTTTAGATATTTTTATATATATTTTTAGCATTTGACATGCTTAGCACTATACATTAAACACAAAGTGAAAAATGTGAAATCGAAAATAACAGTCAGGAGCAGGATTTGAACCTGCATCTTCTGGATACCGTCCAGATGCTTTACCAATTCAGCAATCCTGACAATTGCTCCTGACTGCTAATTTCGATAACACATCATACTTAACGTCTTTGGGTGACGCCTGCGCCATTTGTCGGAAGTATTTTCATACATTATACCGACCAGGTAAACTTAATTTTACAATTAAGATTTTACCTAATAATGACGCAAACCCTTTAAATATTTTAGATATTTTTATATATATTTTTAGCATTTGACATGCTTAGCACTATACATTAAACACAAAGTGAAAAATGTACTGTTTTCTGTTTACATAAAGTTAAATAAATAAAATAAAAAAATACGTAAAAATCTGAAAAATTATCTTTAAACGTAGTATTGCAAAATTTGGGATTGCAAGTAAGTCTAACGCATTCATTTATTTTACGGTTTTTTTCTTAAATGCCATCATAGCTATAATAAAAGAGTAGTTATGGAATTCGCCGTGTGGGGCTGGCTTTAGAATTGTCCCACCCCTCTCCACCCATGGGAGTCGTAAGAGCCGACTGAGGGAATACCGGTGGAGTGGGCAGCAGCACTCCCTCGAGTATTAACAACATCCACTGCGATCGCCAACCCATCTGCCAAGCGTGGCGATTACGGCACTATCCCCCATATGAGCGAAACACATGTTGTGGCGCTTTCTTGGGGAGGCCCATGTCCAGCAGTGGACTTCGAAAGGCTGATGGATGGATGGAGTTATGGAAATGATTGCTACTTTTATTTCATTTTCATTGGATGAAATTAAAAAAAAATCATGTGATTTCACATGTGAAATTTCATTGACAATGATTTTTATCCCACGTCACACGTTTCGTATGCTAGCATAAAATGAAGTAGGAAGTTTTGTATGAATACTCCTAACTATTACTACCTGGTTTATTTTATCTATCTATTGGTCTCATTTACACTAATCTAACATATGTATATTAACGCTATACATATACATATACTGACTTACTAAATAAAAAATAATAATCTATACCTATACAATTACAATAAACTATGTACTGACTGATGTACAATGAAAGTAAGTAAATCGCAAACAATCATCGAAAACACACTCGACTGACTGAGCTGTGGTCTGTGATAATAATGAAATTTCATTTCATTTCATTCATGTAAACAAACACGTGATTTTGAGATCTGCGACAAATGATTCCAAGGAAATTAATACTTTACGGCACTTAATTTAAAGTCTATTTTTAAAATACTCTTTTAGGATACTCAAGGTCAAAACTGAGGCATATAGTACTAAAACGCCGCATGCGTGGTGCTACGCTCCGGCGACGAATCATCTAAATATAGTTTGTTCTTTCTATCACGCCAACAGTGAGCGTGATAGAACGAACAAACTATATACCTACCTAGTGGGCACGATTCGTCGCTCGCTAAGTCGCTACTCGCTCGTTCCCGCGATTTCATTGAGTGTGACGTTTCACAGGCCAAATGAAGAGTGGTAGCAGATGTGAAGTATGAAAATTCATTTCATATGAAATTTCACATGCTACTTGTGAAATGTTCCAAGCTTATAAAAGAGCAGCAAATAAAGGGAAAATATCATTTTCCATGTTTCAATATGCTAATAAACCTAATATATAATATCATTAATTTATATTTTAAAACAGGATCATAGGATAAAATAACGTACGAAATAAAAAGAAAATGCCTTTAATCCCAGACTGTATTCACCAAAGTGACTAGATTTTATATGTTACGACGCAGCACCTATCAATGTCATTCCATTATCAGTGAAGTATGAAGACCCAGTAACAGCTTTTGCCTTATCACTGGCTATAAACAAAATGACGTCAGCGACTTCTTCAGGTTCCGATACTCTCTTTAGAGCAGTCATTTTCTTATAGGTGTCGAAAGAAGCTTTGGCATGGTCTGTGGCGATGTTACGGTCTAATATGTCTGTGTACACGGGACCAGGATTCACAGTGTTTGCACGAACGCCACTGGATGCCAGCTCCAGTGCAATTGATCTAGTGAAATGATCTAAACCAGCTTTTGAAGCACTGTAAGCGAAAACTTCAGGACTTACAATAACGGCTGCAACACTTGATACATTTACAATGTTCCCCTTAGTTTTTATTAAATGAGGTACCGCAAGATTTGTTAGAACCACGGGAGCTCTAAGGTTAGTTTTTATCACTTCGTCAAAAACGGGAACAATATTTTCTTTCAATATGCTTGTGAGATGAAGAACTCCTGCGTTGTTTACAAGTATGTCCAGTTTTCCAAAATGTTTAACAGTCTCATTGATAATTCTTTTTGCATCTTCATCCTTACTGACGTCAGCGATCAACACTAACGGATTCTTAATTTTTTTAGCCACATTATCTAATTTGCTTTTATTTCTTCCCACTAAACACACTTTAGCACCTTCTTCAGCAAATTTGATAGCAGTGGCTGCTCCAATCCCTGAACTAGCGCCAGTCACAATAACAACTTTACCTTTAAAACTCATGTTGTCTCTGTTCCTATAATGATATAATTTGGTGACAAGTAACATATATATATACAATAGTAATTGATTTACTCATATATCTTATCAGCAAATAAGTCAGAACTTGTATAACTTTTTGAAGATTAATATCATATTTATGATTAATTTATTATCGCTAATGATCGACGAATAAGTCGAAATGAATTTTTGTTTGTAGGTTCTGTACGTTTGACTTTATTTTGTAATAACTAATAAAATAAAAAAATCAAAGACTATAAAGCCAGAAGTATCGAGTTCAACCCCATTACTGGAGACCTCGCAATCATACACCCCAAATTTTTGTGTATTTTTTGAAAACTTATCGCTATTCGGCGAAGAAAAACTCTTTTTGAGAAAACCTCCAAGACTGGGAAATTTTCTAGACGTCTTATGAAATCTTGTTTTTTTTTTTAATTTTTTTAATGACTACCAACTTTTTACTAAAGCCATGCATTGGTGCACTTAGGCTTCCTGCTCTATTTGAAACTTAGCCAGCTATATTAGCTGCTCATTGAAGCTGTCGGTAATTTATTGCGTTTGCTGAATTATCCCCTAGGTAAAGGCAGGATAGATAGTGTCAGTCATCCTAATTATTCAGGGTGCAATACTTGTCTAGTGGTAGAACCTTGCTTGAATATGCCAGCTCGAGTGAGGAAGTACCGCCCTCTCACAGAAGATCAGCGTGAAATAACGTTAACTCCTACTAACTGCTGTACCATATGAAATGGTAAGAACGTGGGAGGCCCAAGCCTATTCCTTATCCTCTCCTTTTTATCCTTCCTCTCCACTCCCCATCCCTTTCCTAAGAGTTAGCAACGTGGGAGAGATGCCTCTGGTGTTCTAGCATCTATAGGCTACGATTACCACTTATCGTCAGGTAAGCCGTATGCCTGTTTTCCACCCACGTAGTAAAAAAATAAATTTCCATGTCAATCTGACCATTTGTCATATAAATGCTTATAGTGAACCAAAATCTTATGGAGGATATCTAACTAGCATACGTACCATTAGTATGCGTAAATAGACAATTTGCGTCGTTTAGTATCCAATTATCTTGTGATTGTAATGACTACGCTGATTTTTGACTTGACTCATATTGCACTTATACATAATATATGTATTGATTAAGTTATTATCTAGTCTAAACTAACACAACTTTTTGAAGATTAGAATTTTGTCCAATCATGCTTACAAAATTCTATTTCTAGCTATCGCTACCGGTTGGTTATTATATTAATGAAGATAGTCTGTGTAATTTTGAATCCATCCATCCATCTATCCATCCATCCATAAGTGTTTCAACGTCCACTGCTGGACATAGGCCTCCCCAACAGAACGCCACAACGAGCGGTCCCGTCTTGGGGGATAATGCCGTAATCGCCACGCTTGGCAGGCGGGTTGGCGATCGCAGTTGATGTTGAATTGTCGAATACTCGAGGGAGTGCTGCTGTCCACTCCCCCGGTATTCCCTCAGTCGGCTCTTACGACTCCCGTGGGTAGAGAGGGGTGGGACAATTATACAGCCGGCCCCACACGGCCTTTTAGTTTTGAATAAGGATAGGAATTTTACGAGGATATGCATAGTATATTTTTTTATACTACGCGGTTGGCAAATTACTATACAGACCTGAAGCTAAGCCGTTACTGTGGCCTATAGATGCTAGCAACAACAGAGGCGTCACTCGCGTGTCGGTAACACCAAGGAAATGGATAGTAGTTCATAGGAGGTGGACAGAAAGATTAATGTATGTAAATGCATGCAATAGGTGGCGTGAGTCGTAAATATATTTACACTATTATAGAATGGATTTTAGGAGGAGAGCCCACCACTAACCCACGGATTGTCAATCCCGGTTATCTTTGGACAGAATAACCTAAGATTGCCAATCCGCACTCTCACAGATAGAGGAGAATGTGATAATAGCAAAGTAGCATGCACGATAATGACAAAAAACTCACCAACGCGACACAACCATGCGATACGGTAGAACTCTCAGAACCACAATATTGCAATATTCCGCAAAAATCCGAACATAAATTCGACACGTGTTTCACCTCTAAACGAGGCATTCTCAAGAACGCTCGGCAACAAATTTGTTGCACACAAATTTGTTGACAATCCGTGGGTGAGTGGTGGGCTCTCCTCCTAAAATCCATTCTATAATAGTAACAATGGACTTCCGCCAAGTGTCGCCTTATTCAATTAATTATAATATATTTAAAACCAATTGTGAAGTGGAGATTGCGTGTCGTCGTCGGTGACTGCGATGGCTTAGCGGTCTAGAGAAATTCCCCGAATTGAAAGGGATGCAGGTTGAAATCACGCTCGCAGTAAAGCTCTCTTTTTCCACTTTCACAAATAGTTTGTTGTACAAATTATTTGTGAATGAGGAAAAAGAGAACTTTAGTGCGAGTGGGAATCGAACCTGCGTCCCTTCCAATCCGGGGAAGTGCTCTAAGCCACTGAACTACTGCACCGGCCTTTCGGCCATCCCAATCTCCTCATCACATTTGTCTTTACGACCAATGCTATCTATCGGAATGCATTTACAGGTATTAATCCAATATAGTAAGTTTAATTTTGCAACTAAAATTCATACTATTTGATGGCGCGATTATTTAAACACTTTTGATTTATATACTACTTCAAAAGTAGCTGAGCGTGTCAAATGCAAAAAAATGTAGATGAAAAATAGTTTTTTCTTTAAAAAGGAAGGGATAAGGAGGGGATTTTGATCTGCGGCGCTCTCAGCAAATGAAATGTAACATTAGGAAGTAGGTAACCCATCGTTTTTGCACACCGATCTTCTGTGAAAGAGTAGTCCTTCGGCGACCAAGCCGGCCTCTTCATGCTAGGGCAAGCTAGGCTCTACTGCTAGCAATCCATCCATCCATCCATCAGCCTTTTAAAGTCCACTGCAGAACATAGGCCTCCCCAAGAATGGGGGTAGTGCCGTAATCGCCACGCTTGGCAGGCGGGTTGGCGATCGTAGTGGATGTTGTTAATACTCGAAGGAGTGCTGCTGCCCACTCCCCTGGTATTCCCTCAGTCAGCTCTTACGACTCCCATGGGTGGAGAGGGGTGGGACAATTCTAAAACCGGCCCCACACGGCATACTAGCAATTACTTAGTATAAATTAACACAGTGTGAAAATGTGAAATCGAAAATAACAGTCACGAGCAGGATTTGAACCTGCATCTCCTGGATACCGTCCAGATGCTTTGCCAATTCAGCAAACGTGGTAATTGCTCGGGACTGCTAATTTGCAAAGCTAAAAAAAAGGCAAGGGGTTATTTTCATTTCACATTTTCACACTTTGTGCTAATTTATATGGCTAAACACGTGAAATTTAAAAAAAAATCGAAATAACTAGTATAATTTTAATTTTTTTTAGTAGCTTACGTTACTATGTACTAAAATTAATTTCTTTTGTGATATAGTCAAATTCGGCAAATGTGAAAGTACAATGATGTGTAAGATTTCCCGTGGTATCTTCACTCCGCCTAAAAGTCAAGCCTCGGCATAAATTAAAGTGCGATGACGAGTAAGTTTTTCGTTCGATTTTCCAGGGTATTACGTGTACCTATTACTCTGTGTAAAAGTGAAACCGCTAAAAGAATCATGCACTCAGATTTAAATTCACGCAAAAAAATATTTATTAGGTCTATTTTCATTCATCCATCAGCTTTTCTACGTGCACTGCTTGACATAGGCCTCCCCAAGAGAACGCCACAACGAGCGTGCCTGCGCCGACCGCATTCAACGGCTTCTCGCGGCTTTGACCAGATCATCGGTCCATCTGGTCAGGGGCCGTCCTGCGCTGCGTCGTCCCATAGGTCTATTATGTACTTAAAATAATCTTGGTTCAGCTAATAACTAACAAAAGCACCTGAGGTTAGTGCATCCGCAGCGACAATGTTGCGATACTATTTTATATGATTTATCTATATGTATATTAATATAAAGCTGTAACAGAGCTGTGTCTGTACATTTAAGATATTTGAGAAAACATAAATGAATTAGGTTATATAGGGTCTAAACACAAAACTAAAGTTAGTCCTAGTGGTATAGCATTGCTTACCCCAGCATGAATGGGCCAGCTCGATTGGGGAAGTACCACCCTCAAAAGATCAGCGTGAAATAACGGTAGGTATTTCTACTGTTGTGTTTCATGTGATGAGTAAGAGCGCCGGAAGACCAAACCCATCCCTATCCTCTCCCTATTATCCGTCCTATCCTTTCCTTAGTATCCTACCTATCCTCTCCGAAGTTACTCTTCTATGCTATTTTTGTTCAATGTGCTAGTGTCTATAGGCTACGGTAACAGCTTACCATCAGGTGGGACGTATGATTGTTTGCCACCTACGTAGTGACATCTAAAACAAATATGAAATGGAGATTTGGTGTCACCGTTGGGTGACTGCGATAGCTTATCGGTCTGGAGCACTTCCCCGGATTGGATCAAGTTCAAATCCTGCTCGCAGCAATGCTCTCTTTTTTCCCACTTAAGCCATTAGCCTTGGATAATTAACAATATAAAGTTAAGAGATCATTTCTCATTTTTATGTATTAATATATGGATTTCTGGACATAGGAGGGTTAAAGGATACATTAATCGTTGGAAATAAAAAAACGCTTTTTAAATCAAACTTCATTAATCTGATTATTTTAATTATTTACGTTACGATAGGCACCTTTCAACGTTACACCATTATCAGTGACATATGACGCACCAGTAACCGCTTTTGCCTTATCACTAGCTACAAACAGAATGACGTCGGCTACTTCTTCAGGTTCCGATATTCTATTGAGGGGAGTCATTTTTTTATAATTATCAAAGGAAGCTCTCGCTTCTTCTGCATTTATACCCATATTATTTTCAATTATGTCTGTATATACGGGGCCAGGATTTACCACGTTCACTCGAACGCCACTATCTGCCAGCTCCAGCGCAATCGATCTTGTGAAATGATCTAAAGCAGTCTTTAAAGGACCGTAAGTGCAATTTTCGTAACCTACAATAACGGATGCAATAGCTGAAACATTTACAATGTTGCCTTTAGTTTTTATTAAATGTGGTACCGCAAGATTTGAAAGGAGCACAGGTGCTCTAAGGTTGGTGTCCATCACTTGATCGAAAATCGGTAAAATGTTACTTTGCAATATACTTGTAAGAAGAAAAATTCCTGCGTTATTTACAAGCACGTCCAATTTCCCGAAATATTTGACAGTCTCATTAATTATTCTTTTAGCATCTTCATCCTTGCTGATGTCTGCAACCAACACTAGGGGATCCGAAATTTTTTTAGCCACATTATTTAATTTGTTTTGATTTCTTCCCACAAGGCAAACTTTAGCACCTTCTTCACCAAATTTGATAGCAGTGGCTGCTCCAATCCCAGAGCTAGCGCCAGTCACAATGACGACTTTACCTTTAAAACTCATGTTCTTTATATTTGAAGAATGGAATATTTCTCAAACAAGTAACTGAATGGATATATATACCAATTGATAGGTTGATATCTTTTATCTACATACACTAATGTGTTTGTGACTATCATAATTTGTATATTTTTTGAAGATTGAATCAAGTTAACATACACATATATAGCTTACATTTATCGCTAATGACAGTAGTTAATATGAATTCTGAGTCTGGGTTCTGTATGCTTGATTTTATTTTCTTTGTAACGATATAGTTAATATTGGATTCTGCTAAATGATAAAAATACGCCACTCTACGGCACTATATCCCACATGATTAATGTATTTTAGTAGTAGCCTATTTCCTTATTTGGGCTCAGTACTAATAATATGTATAATAACTTAATAATTGTTTGAGTGATTAATATATATTTTTTAATAAATATTATATAAATGAACAAGCAAACAAATGCACTTTATCATTCATAATGTTATATTAAGTAGTATAAAATGGAAATATGTTTGTTTGTAATCGACTGAAACTCCTAAACTGATTTTAACAATCTCTCAGAATTAGAAAGAATTTAATCTTATATGTTTCTGCATAAAGATTACGCAGGAATATATAAAGTATAATATATCATCACGCTATATTTTATGGTAGTGGAGCGGTGAACATTAACTTGATTGAAATCTGTTCCAGCTAGTTCTTAATGTTTTCACATTCAGTCACATATAAAAGGGTAATGTAAAATATTATCATTTAGGTATCTATTTTTTCAACAGAACAGGGTTAAAATTAATCAATTAATATAAACTTATGAAAAATTTTAGTCATTTTGATCTATATTTTAGCACTTGACATGCTCAGCTACTCTTAAAGTACAAATTATAATTTGTGAATAAGGAAAAAGAGTATTTTAGTACGAGCGGGAATCGAACCTGCGTCCCTTCCTTTTCGGGGAAGTGCTTTAATCCACTGAGCTACCGCACTATTTCTAGAAATACAGAATTTCCTCATCACATTTGTCTTAACGACCAACGCCATCTATCGGCAATGCATTTACATGCATTCATCCAATGTAGTAAGTTTAATTTTGCAATTAAAATTCATACTATTAGATGGCGTGATTTTTTTAAACATTTTGATCTATATTATAGCACTTGATATGCTCAGCTACTCTTAAAGTACAAATTATAATTTGTGAATAAGGAAAAAGAGTATTTTAGTACGAGTGGGAATCGAACTTGCGTCCCTTCCTTTCCGGGGATGTGCTCTAATCCACTGAGCTACCGTACTATTTGTAGAAATACCGAATTTCCTCATCACATTTGTCTTAACTCCTTCACTCCCTTGCGTACCGAGCTCGGGACGTTCAAGATGGCGGACAACTGAACATTGGATTGGGGAAACTTACTACATTGGATGAATGCATGTAAATGCATTGCCGATAGATGGTGTTGGTCGTTAAGACAAATGTGATGAACACAATTTTTACACATTCATCATTTTCATGGGTTGTTGAAATTAGGCCAGTGAAAAAGATGGAAATTGATTTCCATCTGAAGGAGGCTTTAGCTTTTTGTAGAACTGTCGATGGAAAGACGTCGTGCTGAAGGAAATAGAAATTGCGCAAATCCTATCAAAACAGTTTTTGCCTCAGTCACGATGACAATCTTATTGATAAACTTAACGAGTACAAAGTTGCTGGGAAAGGCTAGTATTTAATAATAATTGAGTATTATTTTTGTTGACTATGAGTAATAATTAGAAGAGATAATAATTACTATATCTTTTATTAGGCATTGATACACTAATAAAACTAATAAAAGCTATACATGTGCATATTTGTTATGTTCTCGCTGAGCGCTCATAGAATTTTGCTTCGCCTATGCCCGGTTTCTGAGGTTCCCAGTCAACTTGTCAATAGCTATTCATTCGGTAAAGTTATCTGTAGTTTAAACTTAGGATAACTGTTACAGAGTTTCTGAGTACGTAATTGTCGTTTCAATAACTATGAAATAGATAAGCAGTTTCGCTATTTGCCAATAGATGGTGCTCGAAAAAAGTCGTACGTAAAATTAAATATATCATTAGTATTCATTGACAATAATGATTTTATTATTGTCAATGAATACTATATTTATTTTCTAAGTTTAAATATTAATCTTAATATATTTATAATTAAATATAATGTTAGTTCGTTGTTTTTAGGTATGTGGCTGTATGAACGATACCGTCATATAGTAAATGTCAAACTTATCTCAGCAATTTATATAGACGGGCCTCGTGGGTCGTGGCGTAGTCAGTAGTGTAACCGACTTCTGTACACGAGGTCGTGGGTTCGATTCCCACTCAGGACAATTATTTTTATGATGAACACAGATATTTGTACTGCGTCAGGATGTTTTCTATCTATTTTAGGTATGTATTTACAAAAAAAAGTAATATATTTATTATTGTATCCGTAATATAGTACCCATAGCTCTAGCGTTAAGCTTAGTTTGGGTCCAGACTCCAGAGGACGTTGTGTAAAATGTCCGTGAATATTTATTAATTATATTATGACTAGCTGATAGAGACTTCGTCTGCGCTGATTATATTAACAGACAACACAAATCACTAAACACGTAATAGGTACCTACTTATAAAAATCGTTGTTTCCTAAAATTCTAATAACATTATATTAAATGAAGATATCGCAATATAAAAATGTTTATTTTAGATAAGGGTCAAAGCGATATTCTAATTTTAATTCTTCATCTTCGAAAACATTTCTCCAATATTTTAAGTTTCTGGGCACATAATATTAGAAATAAACTGCTATACTTTCAAATGAGACTCGGATGAGCTGCTTGTATGCACAATTCAATTTGAATACATTGATTTCATCTTATACCTACGTCTGGTCACGTCGTACTAGGTTTTTTACTTTTGTGACTAGCAAATTATTCGAAAAATAATACGCAATATCCTAAAACTGTGGTATTATGTTCAAGGGTGAGACTACAAATAGTTATAGAACCAATAAACGACACATGTTTGTCAGTCAAGTTAACGCTAGTTTAAACCATGGCCCAATAATACAGGCCTACTCAAATCGCGAAGTGACATACAAAATGCCGTGCATACGTCATCAACAACGCAGCATTGGCTCTCAATTTTTTTTCCTCACAATTTACCCACAAACCCCTTAAAGGTTAGAAGTCTGAAATAAAAAAGTATTACTGTCTATAAAAGCTAAAATATATTAAACTACCCTCTACCCATAACTACGTCCGTGTGTTTTCAGAATATAAATATGTCGCACTACTGCACTTTAATTAGCTTTATGCAAAAATAACTAACCCGAAGAAATCATTCATTTTTCCGGGATGAAATGTAGCCCGTGTCCTTTTCTGAGCTCTAGTACTCTGGAGTTCAGTAATTACGTCGTGAAAGCGTACCAAAAAAACTAACAAATAAAGTCACTTTCACATTTATATTATAGTAAGGATTAAAAATTTGAAGATGAGTCGCGAGTTATAAACGTGACTTGGATTAAAAAAATGGTAGAATTTTCATTTGGCGTACAAAATTATAAACAATATTTAAATATACTCCAATTTATCGCCATGAGCTGGTTGGATATTATAATACCTCTCTGAAAAAGCACTTTATAAATTAGCCTCTAGTCTGTTTTCAAATTTTCTATTTAAACGTTCTATTCTCCATTCCAACCAGCATTATTTTTTTTTAGTCTACTCAGAAACGCATTTTCATGACTTATCGAACCGATAGCGCTATTGGACAGATAAACTACAGTTAAATGTACCTAAGAAATCGGCCATTAGTCTATACTATTATAAAGCTGTAACAGAGCTGAGTGTCTGTACATTTAAGATATTTGAGAAAAACGAGTTTATTAGGCTATATAGGCGTGTCTAAACACAAAACATTTTTTTGTCTGTTTATTTGTTCGCACATCATGCAAAAACTACTGCATGGATTTTGATGCAACTTTTTTATTAGGTAGCTCTTAATTAGACTTAAAAACTGGTATTCACTTTATCCCGCAACTATATCGGAATCCTGAGATATAACCTAAAAACTAGCTTTTGGCTGCGGAGAAGCCGCGGGCAAAGGCTAGTCATTGATAAATTTAATACTGTCTAATATTATCGCGAATGTCATTATGTAATAAAACTACGTTTACACTTTACGCAATATATCGCGTTTATTTGATTTTCTATTGTCCTGACATTTCGAATTTTTCCAGTATCATAATCCCGGGAGTCATGGGTTATACATTGATGTTTTATAGTTATTACTTTTGGTGGCAGACGAGCAACGGTCCACTTGACGGTAAGTGGTAATCGCCGCTCACGGACTCAACAATCCTAAGAGTACTACCGACCACTTCACTTTACTATGGGAATGAATGAAATACTTTACACATTGTAAATTAGCAAAAATATGGAAACGAAACATATTAAAGTAATGGCTTTTGCCTTATCAATAGCTAGAAACAGAACGACGTCGGTTCCATCCATCCATCCATCAGCCTTTTATCGTCCACTGCTGGGCATAGGCCTATCCAAGAGAATGCCATAGCGGTCCTGTGCCGCCTGCATCCAACGATTGCCTGCGACTTTGACCAGGTCATCGGCCTACATGGTGGGAGACCATCCTACACTGCGCTGTCCGTTACTTCTTCAGGTTTCAAATCCTGCTGGGGGAGTTATTGTCTTATGGATTTTAAAATAAGCTTGGAACAGCCTTACCCATTTACCCATATAATTTTAAATTATATCTGTGCACAGGGTCAGGTCAGATGATAGCGACGCGAGACCAGAACTTACGGCGTTTTCACGAACATCACTGGCCAAATTAGTCTACCAATAGTAGGTTTGGTGGCATTGTAAGCAAAAGTTTTAGATCTTAAGATAACAAATGCCACATTATGTGTTATAATTATTGATAGTTATCGATAACAATAAGTAATTGTAACCATGATTGGACAAGATTTCAATCTTCAAAAAGTTACGTAAGCTCAGGCTAATTTGTCGATTAATTAATCAATTAACCTACCATGTAAGTTTCGTGAATATTTCTCAATAAATATGAATTGTATCCTTAAAGTACATATAACTAGTTTTATACTCTAAGATTGTATCTTTTTAAATACTTTCAACTCTAACAGAAGATACCTTTTAAAATATCTCCCATTTCTGAGTTCATTTGTTCATACAAAATTTTACAACTTGATGTTACTCGTAGTTAATTTTGTATAATTATGATGCTTACAAATATTTACACTAAAAAAAACGTAATAAACACACGATTGTCCTGCAAAAAGTAGTAAGCTAGTATTGTAGTACCGTGCAGTGAAACACCTTTTAATCTAAGATATACTATAACTGCTAAACAACTTGTTACTTGTTGCAGAGCGGTCGTGTTTTATTTTTATTTTTAAATAAAACAAATAGTATTAAAATTAAATAGAAAATGCCATGAGCAGGACATGAACCTGCCTCTCCTGAATAGCCAAACCAGAACTTCTGGATTTCGTTCGTCATTTGGTAACAGGCTGAGCATGTAAATTGCTTAAACCTAATAAAATATTATAAAATAACTAACTACTTTTATGGAATCTGGGTATTGCGGTTATTTCATTTAATACTAACCCGACGTTTCGAATACTTTACAACATTCATGGTCATGGATGGAAAAAAATATTACACATATAGTTTTGTTACTATTACACACTTAATCCAGTGCCAAGTGTGTGAGTGAGTCAGTGAGATTCGAATACGCCCTTAATACGCCCAACACGGTCTTCGTTTTAGTATGAAAATGGTTATAATAATTTCTTATTTCAAAAAATGCCATGCTCGCTTGGGATAATGATATGCCCATGCGTTGACATCTGTTCAGGCATTTTAAATTTATAAGAACTCACATACATATTTGAATTTTAAAATGATTACACTCATATTTTGGGCAGACGTGTAATAAGGGTTGCATTTAATTGTTTATGCTAATGACTACAGTGTACATTGAAAAAAATTAAATATAATGTAGTGTTCGTGTAATATAAATTATTGGTGTCAGGGCCCATTTCCGCAAGGTGCCGGACGATACGGGTAGCGAGAATCCTCTAGAACAGCTTACCCGCATCGTCCAGCAGCACGATGAGCCTAAAGACCGCGACCGAATCCAGGGGCCATCCCGGCTTCGTCAAGAGCACGAGTTTCTCCTCCTTCCAGCAGTCAGGAAACCGTCCGAACGCCAGGCTCGCGTCAAATAGACCCCTGAAGCGGGGCTCAAAGTGGTCGAGAACAAGGGCTTGAACTCGGCGGGAACCACATCCGGCCCGGGGGCGGTGTTCTTCCGCATGCGCGACATCGGCACCCCCATTTCCGTCTCGGAGACGGGCGGCACACTCTCTTCGTTAGCCTCCCGGTCTATCTCCGGCGGAGCCATGACCTATACCTGGTATCTGCACCACCCGCTGTAGGAAAAGACCCTCGACCACCTCCGCGAAGAAGCTCTGCTGGAGGGTCTCCGGAAGGAGGGGGGCCTGAGTGCAGAGCTTGTTCAGCGCCGCACGGTACGGGCACTCCCAGGAGTCACGTTCGAGACATCTCCTCGCGCTATGTCTCTTTGACGTGGCATATGGCCAGCTTAAACTCAGCGCGCGCGTTGCGATACGCCTCGGCTTTGCCGCTCTAAATCGCGGTTGTGCCGCCGGCTGCGGGTGTAGCACCTCCGGGTACGGATATAAGCCGCACGGAGGCCCGCCAGCTCGCGGGACCACCAGTAGAGCCCCTTCCTTTAGGGCGGACGGCGCACGCAGGGCATGGCCGCATCGCAAATCTAAGACACTGCTTCGCGTCAGCGGCTAGCCTCAGCATCCACGTCCTCAATTAGGGGGTGAGGACAGCCACGACGACACAATGGCCGCCTCCACCAACAGGACCCGGTTCAGCCTACCCATAGCCCACCGCGGGAAAGCGGGAGCTCTGTCAGCCGCCCCTACTAGGGCCCCGGTGGGACCGGGAGACCCCTATCCAGATATACCGCTGATCGGACAGGGTCTCAACTTTCTCTAGGACACACCAGTCTCTTACCCGTGCGGCGACGATGGGGCTAGCGAACGAAAGGTCCACAATCGACCTGCTCCACCATGGCGGACACACACACGGCACATTAGCGGACCCCTGTTCAGCAAGCAGAGGTCCGCCGCTGCCACCCAAGACTCACCTACCTAGACCAAATCAGTTATGTATTGGAGGAAGGTGGAGTCATTAATTTACAAAACTGGCGAGCATGAATGAATATAATTATGAATGTTGAGGAAGCGAGAGATGTATGCAAGTATAGAGCCTTTTGGCACTCTGTTCTCTCTGTCTACCCTAGAAAAGAAATGGCATGATGATAAGTAAGTAAGTAAGAACATACATGCAATGATAGCAAGTGGTAATACCAAAAGCAGAAAAGAGAGTTTGATCCATAGTTTCTGTGGTAGATAAAAATATCTAAATATTTATAGGGTTTGCGTCATTATTAGGTAAAAATCTTAATTATAAAATTATGAAGTCGGTATAATGTATGAAAATACTTCCGACAGATGGCGTAGGCGTCACCCAAAGACGTTAAGTATGAATGTGTTATCGAAATTAGCAGTCAGGAGCAATTGTCACGATGGCTGAATTGGCAAAGCATCTGGACGGTATCCAGGAGATGCAGGTTCAAATCCTGCTCGTGACTGTTATATTCAATTTCACAATTTTCACTTTGTGTTTAAAGCCAATACAATGTTTTAGGCTGCTCTTAGAAGCACCTATATACATTGATTATATTTTTTATTCTGAATGCATAAAATATAAGATAACGAACAACGATAACAGTTTATCGTGACTTAAATGGGAGGTATCGTAGGTACATACGACTGTTCAATGAAGGAAATAAATATATATACCTAAGTATAATTGATTTCCTTTATTACTCCGTCGAATTCGGTATCGATGATAAAGGAACGACAAATAAGTATTTGAAATTTCTAGGTTATTACCCCCTGACTAAAAGGCTTCAAGTTTCCAATTAAGAGAATTCTGAACTATTGAAAATAACTATAAATATAAAGATAAATTATTCCAATATATTTTTCTTCATTCTGGGTAAATCTTTGACGCAAAATGCCGATTCTGTGTTACTGGGGTGAATCAGTACACCATGAAAGCGAATAGGTGATTCCATCCCTGCGCTGCAAAATCTACGAATTACAAAATCTAATATAAAACTTGACTGAAAGCCCTTTATTAATCCGATTGGCCAGGGTGGTACGATATACCACCGAAGGAATGTAACATAGTTCCAGTGGTCCGCCAATAAAGGTGGAGAGACGGCACACGGCGGGTTTATTTAGTGGGTGAGGGCCCCACACTACCCTGTTTGTTGCCCCGAACAACGGGGTGTGCGGTTAGGTACATTTTTTCCCGCCTAAAAAAAAATATGGTGGCAGACTAGCCACAGCCCGCCTGATGTAAATGGTAACCGTCGCTCATGGACTCAATTATACCGGGAGTAATGTCAAGCCGCCGCTCACCATTTCATTCCACAGATATGAAATGAAAGAATTAAAAACGGCTTAACCCTACCACCAGTAATGCAATGCTGATAATTGCTTACTTCTCTTAGTCGCCTCGTACGACACCCGTGGGAAAGAATGGGATGGTGACACTTGCATTCTTAGTCCGTCACCACAAGGATTAAAAACTAAATACTGACTTCAAAGCGATGAACAATTTAAAGCAATTACAATAAGATTGATTATCACTTCAGGTTCACGTTAATGGAGGCTGCGAGTCAAGTAAAGAGTTGATAATAATGTCAATAGAGTTTGAATTAATTATATATACTCTTATAATGTCGGACAAGGACCATCCAAGGTTAACACATCCAATGTATTTTAAAGTTGCCCTTAAATGCCACAATGGTTATAGCAAAACAAAATCAATAATGTTTCTTATTCTAAAAAAAGTATATTTCGATTAGCTAACTAACTTTTTCATATCACATCATCGATTTGGATTGCAAAACATAGAGGGATTAATGGATAAAAATCGTTGGTAAAAAAAGACGCCTTTCAACCCAGACTATTTATTTACCGGAATATTTTAACTTTTTACATTTTCATACGCGCCTATCAACGCCAACCCATTATCAGTGAAGTATGAGGCACCAGTAACCGCTTTTGCCTTATCACTAGCTACAAACAATATAACGTTGGCTACTTCTTCAGGTTCTGAAATTCTATTGAGGGGAGTCATTTTCTTATAGTCATCAAAAGACGCTCTTGCCTCCTCTGCACTTATCCCATAATTGTTTGCTATTATGTCTGTATACACGGGACCAGGAACTACCACATTTGCACGAACGCCACTGGGTGCCAGCTCCAAAGCAATTGATCTCGTGAAATGATCCAAAGCTTGCTTTAAAGGACCATAAGCATAATTTTCATAACCTACAGAAACGGTTGCTACACTTGAAATGTTTACAATATTGCCCTTAGTCTTTAATAAATGCGGTACCGCGAGATTTGTAAGGAGCACGGGCGCTCTTAGATTAGTGTTCATCACTTGGTCGAAGACGGGGATACTGTTTTCGTCCTTTATTCTTGTAAGAAGTATAATTCCTGCATTATTTACAAGCACGTCCAATTTACCAAAATATTTGATAGTTTCATTAATAATTCTTTTAGCTTCTTCATCCTTGCAGACGTCAGCAACCATCACCAGGGGATCCGCAATTTTTTTAGCCACATTATTTAATTTGCTTTGATTTCTTCCTACTAGACAAACTTTAGCACCTTCTTCACCAAATTTAAGAGCAGTGGCTGCTCCGATCCCTGAACTAGCGCCAGTCACAATAACAACTTTACCTTTAAAACTCATATTCGTTCTGTTTTAATAATGACATTTTTTATTGACAGGTAACTGATATATATATACTAATTGACATAATGTTATCTGTTATCTACAATGTACTCAGCTCGTATTACTTTTTAAAGATCAATATCATGTTTACTATTACGAACGGTTATCGCAAAAAATCGATAACAACTGTTATTACAATAATCATAAGGCTAGGTTTTGTGTATCTGATCTTTGTTTATTTTATCACAAACTATTAAGAAAAGAATAGTTTTTTTCTGAAAAGGTTTGCTTTTGTGATGGTATGTGTATCTTTCTGATATCGATCAAAAAGATAATTTTTAAGGAGATGAATACTTCTTCATCCTTAGTAACATTTTAAATACGGAAGTAGCTCTGTCTTTCTGTCTCCGTTTTAGCGCTTAAACTACTAAACCAATTCTCTATCTTTTATGATACGAGTTCAGCAAACAAGCATACGGCCCATCTGATTGTAAGTGGTCACCGTGGCCTATAGATGCTAGCAACACCAGAGGCACCACTTGAGCATCGCTAACTCCAAAGATAGGAGGTGGAAAGATAGAATAATAAGAAGAGGTTAAAAAGGGGTTGAAACATCCGGCATTCTCACTCACCATACGAAATATCACAGTTGGAGTACCTACCGTTGTTTCGTACTAATCGGCGATGTGAGAGAGTGGTACTTCCCGGATCGATCATATTCATGCTGGGGCAAGCAAGGCTCTACCACTTGTTATTGGAAATATAAAACTTAAAGCGAGCGTAATAGGTGATGTAATTTACTATTGGTAAATAATAATTTATGAGTTAGTAACATAAAATATATAGGTATTCCTATGTGTATGTTCTGCTATTATGAAACTTGAATAAAGTGAAATAGGGTAAAGTTTATACGGGTAACCGTTTTTTAGTTTAATTATGAATATATAATTAGGTATAGAGATGTACAAGATCTTAGAAGAAGACGTGGTCTATTTAGTTTAAAAATGGGACTTAAAAGTTTTGAAATAGCGGATGAAATTATGTATGGTAATCTTTTTGGCTTCCAAATCATCATATCTATAGAAACAAATAGTTTTCATGGATTTGTATATAATTTATTAGAATACATGATGAGCGTATAAACTCTACGGAGTAATACCTGTTTAAACCAGCTTGTCAAAAGTCAGCCAATTGACAGATGGCCAATAATCAGCCTTTCAACATCCACTGCTGGACATACCTAGGCCTCCTCAAGAGAACGCCACAACGAGTGGTCCCGTCATGGGGGATAATGCCGTAATCGCCACGCTTGGCAGGCGGGTTGGCGATCGCAGTGGATGTTGTTAATACTCGAGGGAGTTCTAAAGCCGGCCCCACACGGCCATAAAATAAGTTCATAAATTTTTTTAAGAATTTATTGTTGAAATAAATTATAATTTTTGATCTATATTTTTTAGCATTTGACATGCTCCGCCACTTTTAAAGTATAAATTATTTGAGAATAAGGAAAAAGAGATTTTTTGTTCTTCCCCGGATTGGAAAAGACGCGGGTTCGTTTCCCGCTAGTACAAAAAATCTCTTTTTCCTTATTCTCAAATAATTTATACTTTAAATTATAATTGATTTGGTAAAAAAGTAAACGAAATTGATGCTAATAAAATTGATTAATAATTTTAATTATTTCTTTATTAATAATTCTCTATAAAATTGCATTTTTATTAAAAACCAGGTAAGTATAGATATTATGCAGTCGGATCTCAGAATAATAGTGTTAAAAAATTGCATATAGTGGCAGACGAGCCCATCTGATGGTAAATGGTAACCGTCGCTCATGGACTCAACTATACTAAGAGTATTGTCAAGCCGCTGCTCACCATTTAAATTCACCTATATGAAATGCAAAAATGAACGCCTATCTCCTGCTACAGCCAAAACGCAACGATGTGCTTCATGGTCGGTTACACGGGAGATGATGGTACTAATCTTAAAGAATGGGGTGGTGACACTTGGATTCTTAGTCCGTCACCACACGGACCAAAAAGTACACAATATCCCTGAAAATTCACCAAAAACGCTATTAGTAGAGTGCGACGTTCTGTTTGCGGATGCGTCTCTCAGTGGAGGGTTACCCGAGAGGGTAAGCTGCCGGCGGAGCACTGAAGCAATGTAACACAGTTCCAGTGGTCCGTCAATACAGGTCAGGTCCGCCAGGTCAGGCTTTATTTAGTGGGTGAGGGGCCCACACTGCCCTGTTCGTTGCTACGAACGGTGTCCGCGGTAAGGTACATTTTGCCCGCATTAACAAAAAAAGTACATATTGGCTTGTACCACTAGCACTCGTAAGCAGACAATGACCTTAGTGTTCTAATTAGGTACCTTGTCTTATCTTTACAAGCACATTTATTTTTCCATACGAAATAAGGTAACATAAAAGAAATTACGAAATTGGTATTGTTTGTCTGCTAATGTGATAATGCTAACGTTATGGTGCCTAGCAAGTAGAGCATATTATCATTCGATACAATTTTAGAATTTTTAATCCAACTGTTGTGTACTAAAATATTTCATTTAATTTTTGTTATGTGCACAGTAAAAACAATGACGTGGTAAGTCACCACATAATATACTCTTAATAATTTAATTGTTAAGATAATTTTAATTGAGTCTATTTTATTTATTTTCGGCTCTTAAAATATAATAATCCTACTAAGCTTGAATCTCGTAGCCGTCTAAGAGCTGCCCGAAGAGTTGAAAATATCACACTGGCTCAATCGGTTTGCCATATGGGTTTTGTCAAGCCTTTCTCTTGTAGTGCTCGAGTGTGACGTCATGTTACAACATTATATTATTAGTTCATTACTGATGATCGTTATTAGGCATCAACTATCTGATTAGGAAACAGTTTAATTTTATAAATCATATTCTAGCTATAATGCATCATGTACCACACCTACAACGGGGACCCTTCCTGAAGTTTTTGCGTTAGCTGTTCAGTTCTTTGCCGCAAGTCAGTGCTATATTTCTGAGGGTAAAACAGAGGATTCTGATATTCGAGGTATGATTTTCTAATATTCCGAACACCTCTGATCTTATAATTATTTGAGGTTTCACCAAATTAAAACAGATCAAAAAACTTCAGGAATTCTCCATTTTACATTGTTTATAGATCGGTCTAAGTTTGACTTTATAATTGTGGGAGCCGGTACAGCAGGATGTGTGGTGGCTAACAGGCTAACTGAGAATAATAAGTGGAATGTGTTGTTAATAGAAGCTGGAGGTGATCCACCTGCTGAAGCCGAGGTATATAGTATCCTTCAATAAAAATAGTATTAAGAAAAGTGTAAAGATGTATTTTATGCGTCATCAAAAACTGTAAGAAATAATGTATTTTAGTAACAACAAAAGTCACGATAGCTCAGTTAGCTTTTGGAACGGTAATCCAAAAGACGCAGTTTCGAATCCTTGCTACCATTTTCAGTTTAACATTTTTGCACTTTGTTTTTTTTTTTTTGGTAAAGAGCCGAACATGTCAAGTACTAAAATATATAAAAAAAATAAACAAATCGAAAGATTATGTTATACTACGATGGCGGTTAACAAGCATATAGCCATGACGGTAAGCAATTACGACGGTAGGCCATAGATGCTAGCATTTATAGAGACATCAAGTGTTACCAATCCCAAAGAAAAGGAAAGGAGGTAGAAAGAAAGGATGATAGAGAGGAAATGCGGATCTTCCCATTTGGCAGATGACTACAACAGATGGTAAGCAGTAATCGCTTCTCATGAATCTACTATACCAGGGGTACGGTCAAAACATTGCTTAATTTCAAGCACCTCTTCATTGATATTGGACTTAAGAGTTAAATTGACATTGACTATTTCTTCTGTATATTAGGGCTAAAATAAAAAATAATCACTGAATAAATTCTACTTTTTATTATTTTGATCTACAACGAGTGTGATAATTATCTGGCTATATATAATTATCTAACAACTAGGAGCTAAGCCTAAGCAAATTTTCTGACCAATCAGAAATATTGAAGAATTGTGTAATTTTCTATTATAATAGTAACAAATAAATAATAATAGTTTGTCCGTGTGGTGACGGACTAAGAATACAAGTGTCACCACCCCATTCTTTCCCACGGGTGTCGTATGAGGCGACTAAGGGAAGTAAGCAATTATCATCCATTGCATGACTGTTGGTAGGGCTGGGTACCAAGCGGGAGTACTCACTTGGTATCGGGCCTGAGCAGGTTGGTACCATCATCTCCCGTGTGACCAGCCATGAAGCGTTTTGCGTTTTGGCTGTAGCAGGAGATAGCCGTTTATTCTTTTATTTCATATCGGTGAAATGAAATGGTGAACAGCGGCTTAACAATACTTTCGGTATAGTTGAGTCCATGAGTGTACCATTTATGATCAGATGGGCCGTGGCTCGTCTGCCACTACATGCAATTAAAAAAAAAAGTAACTTGAACTCTGAGTAAATAATTTAATTCATATTATTTTTAAGTCTTTTTAATTTTAGGTACCTGGATTGGATAAAGGGATGTTTAGAACAAAATATGACTGGGGTTATCTTACTACTTACAACGGTATAACTAACCAAGCAAATAAAGATGGATCTATATACTGGAATAGAGGTAAAATGATCGGAGGTAGTAGTAATCTCAATGCAATGATATATATCCATGGTAGTAGGTATGACTATGAAAATTGGTATGACGCTGGTAATAGAGAATGGAGTCCCAAAGAAGTTTGTAGGTGCTTTAAAAAGGCAGAAAGCTACCAAAATATGAATTTGTTAGAAGATCCTAAAATCAATGAAGAATATGGGCATTTCGGTCCACTAGTTATAAACACATTTAATAGCACATATCGAAATATCACTGAAGAGGTACTATCAGCTTGGGAGTACATAGGTATTAAGAGAGTACCCGACTTGAATGCTGCTAACGTGCTAGGATCGGGTATTATGGCAGTAACGGCGGCAAATGGAGCAAGACAAAGTTCCAATAAAGCTTATTTAAATACTGCGAAACATAGAAAAAATCTAACTATTTTAAAAAATGCACTAGTAACAAAAGTTTTAATAATAGATGAGTCCAAAATAGCTTATGGGGTAAGAGTACTAGCTGGCAAAAAAAAGCAGACATATTTTGCCACCAAAGAAGTTATTGTGAGCGCTGGTACTATAAATTCACCGCAATTGTTGTTACTATCAGGAGTTGGGCCAAAACAGCACCTGATTTCAAGAAATGTTAAGGTTGTAGTTGATTCACCAATGGTAGGACAAAATCTGCAGGATCATTGTATTATTCCAATTATGATTTGTGGTAATGTTTCAAATCCAGAAACAACTTTTGATATGAAATTTGACGTGTTTAAGTACATTTATAATAGAACAGGTTATCTCGCGCAAAATAGTTTTGCTGATATATTAGCATTTTTCTCGGCTGACAAAACTGCTCTCCGTCCGGAGTTCCAAAGTCATCTATCAATTCAATGGAAAAACTCTTCTAATTTGAAGACTGCATTGAAGGAACAATTCAGATATAAAGATGTCGTTTCTAATCCTTTACTAGAACTCAATAAAAATTATACCATTTTTATGTTCCTATTTAATTTACTTCATCCAGTTTCTAGAGGAAATGTGTCGTTACAGTCGAAAGATCCTAAGCAACATCCTTTTATTTACCCCAACTATTTCAAAGAAAATTATGATTTAGAATCAGCCGTTACTGGTATTAAAATGCTCACCAAGATACTGCAATCAGAATATTTTAAGTCAATTGGGGCTTTTTTAGCAAGAATGGAGTGGCCCGAATGTAATAAATATGAATTGGATAGTAGAGACTATTGGAAATGTGTTTGTATAAATATGGTGCTTACTGTGTATCATCCAGTAGGAACTTCCATGATGGGACCTGATCCTGAGACTTCAGTCGTAGACGGCAAGTTAAGAGTGCATAAAATACGTAATCTTCGTATTATTGATGCTAGTATAATGCCAAATACAACTAGCGGTAATACAAATGGACCTACAACCATGATTGGAGAACGAGGAGCAGAATTGGTTATAAATGATCACAGTGATGATTAAAATCTTGGCTTAAATATCTTTAAATTTAAAAAATGGTCTAATAAATAAAACATGTTTTGTTCTGTCTGTTATAGGATGAGAAGTTGGGAAATATCACAGTTTACAATTCATTGTTTTTAATAAAATCCAAATATTGTATTACCCCTATAAAAGTACATTTATAGAAAAATAGCTGAACTTTATATTATTTATCTAAATTCGCCACTGAAACTAATATTCCAAAATGCCTGTTCACGCTAAATCTATTTAGTTTATTTTTGTATAAGAGTAGTTATCAACTCTTAATTTTTTAACATTTTGAACATGGGCGAGGCTGTTCAAGTATCCCTGAACTATTGCGCCAAGTGTGAATGGCAGCCAAGATCAAGGTCGGATATACACCAGCATTTTTATGCCTGATCTGAATTGACCCATAGAGTTGGACCAGCATCAGTAGCGTCCAGCAACGCCTATACAAATTCTGTTATAAATTATATGCCTCATAATATTGAAAAATTCTTCGTGTTTTCAATTCACGGTAGCTAGTTCAATAATAGTTAACCTCGATATGGTTAACCTTTCAACTGTTATTGTAGCATATTTAATAAATTATTTGATTTGTTGCACAACGGTGGTATATATGGCCGACTTCATTCTATTCAGAATTTTGTAAACATAACTTTTTTTTAGAAAAAATTGAGAATGATGAGAAATCTTTAAGAAACTTAAGTTACGTATTGCGATTAGGAAGAGTATGTACATTTATTAGTATAAAATAAATTATACTAATTGTATTGAACAGCTTCTGATGAAGATCAAAAAATGATAAATCAAGAAATTCCTTATTTTAAGAACTAATTAACTGTTACCTTCTATGCATTGTAATAAAATTGTAGTAGTAATTTAAATAATAAAATTAGATGTTTTTATTTCCTTTTATTAAGATTATGTACTT
This sequence comes from Leucoma salicis, assembly GCA_948253155.1. Classification (NCBI taxonomy): domain Eukaryota; kingdom Metazoa; phylum Arthropoda; class Insecta; order Lepidoptera; family Erebidae; genus Leucoma; species Leucoma salicis. The sequence goes on from OX411812.1 coordinate 7,291,165, forward strand.
ATATTGGCCGTGTGGGGCCAGCGTTAGAATTGTCCCACCCCTCTCTACCCACGGGAGTCGTAAGAGCCGACAGAGGAAATACCGGGGGAGTGGGCAGCAGCACTCCCTCGAGTATTAACAACATCCACTGCGATCGCCAACCCGCCTGCCAAGCGTGGCGATTACGGCATTATCCCCCATGATGGGACCACTCGTTGTGGCGTTGTCTTGGGGAGGCCTATGTGCAGCAGTGGACGTTGAAAGGCTGATGGATGGATGGATGATGTACTTATATAAAATTAATTAAGGAATTTGCATTATAATGATTCGCAAATCCCATAGCAGCCTAATTAAAATATTAATACTAATTAACTATCTCATCATCACGCCATTTCGCTTGCAGGGTAGGCAGAGAGAACAGAGTGCCAAGAGGCTCTATTCTTGCATACATCTCTCGCTTCCTCAACATTAATAACAAACAAATTAAAGCTCAAAAGCTAGAACAAATTTTGTGAAAAATAATCGCTGCCATAACCCCCTGCGCATTATCCTATTACTTTCCTTGGAGTTGGTGACACCTCTGACGTAAATGTCTGTAGGCAAACAAAACCATGGCAAAACAAAGTATCACAACCACGAGTGTTATCAGAGTATGATTTAAAATTACCCCAAGCAACTGTACGATTTCATACGTACATTACGTACATGACTACATCGTCAGCGCCATAATATTTCCCCTATGATTTGCTGTAAACTTACTTTATACTTTTACGAGTACTTCCTTTATGTTTTAAACATCAAAGTTTTTAAAAATTACCCAAATAAAAAGGAATATTCAAAAAGTTGTATCACTTTTTAGTTGTCAGTGCGGTGTCTTTAGTTTTGAGTTAGTCTGAGCTGAAAACATAGAATTTTTTATACTACGAGACCAGCAAACAAGCATACGGCCGTCCTGATGGTAAGCGGTTACCGTGGCATATAGATGTTAGCAACACCAGAGGCATCACTTGCGCATCGCTGACTCCAAGGATAGGAGGGAGGAGAGAAAGAATTATAAGGAAAAGATAAGAAAGGGGTTTAAGCGGCCGGCATTCTCACTTACCCTACGAAGTACAACACTAGAGGTACCTACTGTTGTCTCATGCTAATAGCCGATGTGAGAGGGTGGTACTTCCCGGCTCGATATTCATGCTGAGGCAAGCAGGGCCCTATCACTTTTTGCTGCAAATATGAAACCTAAACCGAACGAAATAGGTGAGTTACTATTGGTAAATAATCATTTATAAGTTAGAAATATAAAATCTGTTTGTATATCCTAGCCTATTTTGTTGCTATTATGAAACTTGAGTGAAGTGAAATAAGGTAAAGTTAATACAGGTAAGCTTATTTTACTTAGTTTATTTATACTAGACATAAACAAGATTTTAGAAGAAGACGTGGACTTATATTTATCTCAAAAGTGTGACTTGAAAGTTTTGAAATAGTGGTAGAAATTTTGTATCTTATTAGCTTTCAAAACATTATATCTATAAAAAATAGTTCACATGGCTTTGCAATTATAATTTACTAGCTGATACGACTTCGTCAGCGTTAAAAATTTACTTTCTAAATTCGAAACCTATTTTACCCACGATTTTATAAAACCATTGAAATGTATGTGTATCCTATATCAAATATAAAATGAAATTTAACATTCTTAATTCAAAAAAGTCTAAATATATGTGTGTTTCTATCTCTAAGTTAGAAACATATCAAACCACGCCCTCTTTCCCTTCCTATTATTTTAACTGACCACTTCCTCATCTCCTCTATATCATCATTCCTTTTCATCATTCCTCATTCTTAAAAGCCATAGGACATAGCTTTTCTTGGGGTGGATTACTCGCCAAGGTTGCCTTTGGTCTATAGGCTACCATGCACGCCAACCACTCAGGCGGTGGCAAACTTAACGGCTCACTCACACAGCCTAGTATATTTATGTGTTATAAACATTGATGTATTAACAAAATCATTGTATCACGCCTTTATTCCTGTGTAGGCAGGTAGTTGGTAGGCAGAAGTGTATTACACACCCATGATTCGCCAGCTATGTTTAAGTGCCACGTAATAGGGGGCAAAGCTATTGCCGTCTACCGGGCACATTTCCAAACTCCGGGCGGCTACTGAGAATTTTTCTTTCTACGAAAAAGCTCAATAACACTGCCCGACCCGGGAATCCAACCCGAGACCTCATGATCAGCAGTCACTTACGCTACCACTACACCACAGTTGATGTATAAAACAGAGAAGATCCAAAATTAGGCACTAAGAGTGTTCACTATAAATGAGTGCAGATTACGCTTTCCTGCACTCATTACGTTTAGTATTGTTTCGACGCGCGACCAGCTGCAACGTGTTAATATGCTTAGATACCAAAATCCCTTTTGAAAAACTCATTGACTGTCTCTTTTTCTCGCTCGTTCTTTCTGAATAGTGTCATTACGCTCACGCACGCAGTTAAAAGTTGTTATATTTTATAAAATCATACATACATATAGTCACGCCTTTTTCCCGTAGAGGTGGGCAGATACCACTTCTCTCCTCTTGTTACCTCCTCCTCCTTTTGATCCTGACACACATATTTCGCTTCATCTACTTTCATCAGCGCTTTCATTCATGCTCGTTGATTTCGAGTACTCTGAACCTAGCCTTCCTTTAGAATGTCTCCGAGCTGGTCAAAATTGTTCCATTCGATAGGTGGAGTGGGTCGTAAAGACAATATTGTGATGTGGAGATTGGGTTTAGCCGTTGGTCAGTGCGATAGCTAGCGACTTAGAGCACTTCCCCGGATTGGAAGGGACGCAGATCGAATCCCGCTGGCACTAAAGTTCTTTTTTTCCTCATTCACAAATAATTTGTAATCGGTAATGTCTTTAAAAAAACTATTAAACTAACAATATAAATATCGGAATATCTAAAATAGTCTTTAAAACCTATTAAACTAATGCCAAATAATACTCTTTATAAGCGTAACTTAAATTATTTTGTTAAAAACCAACTTTTAGCATGATGTTATTGTACTTTATTAACCATCAATGGTTACCATAGCTACGGTTGACAGTTAATTTGTGTTGCTGTGATAATGAGTGTAGAAGTCTAAATACGATAGCAGATAAAAATATATATTTTGGATAAGAGTTTCGTAAAATCCTTTCTTAGTGAGCGTCTACGTCATGAAAGGAGCATCTATGCAAATTCAATCGGACGTACAGTTTCGGAGATATCGTGGTGAGTCAGTGAGTGGAGCTTATATATATATATATATATAGAGAGATTACAATACACGATGACCATATAAATTCTATGGAGTCAGAATCGTTTTATCTATAAATTAGCATTAATTAAAATCAGGTAGGAATAGGCATTATGCAGTCGGATCTCGTAATAATAGTGTTAAAAAATTTTGAAAATGGGCTAAAACAATATTACTGAGAATTCACCAAATATGTTATCACAAGGAACTGGAACATATTGAGTTGTGCCACTAACACTCCTAAGCAGACAATTGAAGTCATTAGTGTTCTAATTACCTAGTTACCTTGTTATCTTTACAAGTATGTTTATTTTACCATACGAAATAAGGCAACATAAAACTACGAAATTTGTATTCTTTGACTGCTAATGTGATAATACTAACGTTATGCTGTCTGGCAAGTACAGCATACTATCATTCGTTACTATTTTAGAAATTTTTAATTTAGCTGTTGTGTACTTGTATATTAAATGTAATTTTTGTTAAGTGCATACAAAAATAATGACGTGGTCATCCCATAATATACTTTTAATAATTTAATTGTTAAGCTAATTTTAACTGACTCGATCTTCTCTAGTTTCGTCTCTTATAAAATTATCCTACTAAGCTTGCAACTCGTGGCCATCTTCTCGAAGAGTCCGAAATATCACACTGGCTGATTGGCTTGCCATAAGGGTTTTGTCAAGCCGTCCTTCTATTGTAATGCTTAAGTGTGTCCAATTTGTGTTTAATGTGCGTCGTGTTACGATTTTATATGATTAGTTATAATATCACTAACTAGCCAAAAGCCGGATTTTAGGCCATATCTCAGGTTCCCGATATAGTAGCAGGATAAAATGTATGCCAGTTTTTAAGTCTAATCAAAAGCTATTAAATAAAAAGTTAGCATCAAAATCCGTTCAGTAGTTTTTGCGTGATGCGCGAATAAACAAATAGATAAACAGACAAACATACAAAATATCTAAAAAAAATAATTTGTGTTTGGACACGCCTATATAGCCTAATAAAGTAATTTTTTCTCAAATATATTATATTAAATGTCACACAGACACAGCTCTGTTACAGCTTTATAATAGTATAGGTAATCTTTGAAGTAAACGACAAGATAGTTCGTTAGCAACCGATTTATTATAATAATACCCTACATACAATATTATACTATACTTCATCTCTCTCCTTAAAAAGCAAAAGTACAATAATATGTATCAATAAATTAAGTAGAACACAACAATATAACCACGCATCAACCTAACTATAAGCTAGGAGCATGCATATAATGAAAAGACAAATTAATATAATAGATACTCAGATTAATAACTAAAGCAATAGATACCTACGAGCATTGACATACAATATTTGCAAGTTGGCTATAATGTTCATTCGGGTTGACTACAAGTTTGAAGTTTATCAACTTACATTCTATCTTTTTTTTTTAACTAGCAATTTAGAATTTTTATTTAAGAATAAACTTATACACAGTTATCTGATGAACACAAAACATTTTCACATTTAAAATAATCATTACTTTACATTCTGAACAAATTGGTCATTACTCTGTAGAAATCAAACCCACAACACAGTGCATGGCAGGCCTTCCAAACCACTATGCCATATGTGTGTTTGCGTGTAATTAATTGCAGATAATTACATATCAAAAATTAGAAAATTTTATGGTAAATTTATTTTGTTTAATAGTATTTTTTTTTGTTTATAGTAATCCTATGAGTTTTATTTTTCAAGGCTTTTATTTTTTCTTTAGCTGCCCTTGCAGTAGCCCTTTCAGAACGTGAAGCTACATTATTCTGAGGATAAACTTCGTGTGGTACGATATCTTCATCGTCAAGCCCAGAACATGAATTATAGCGATCAGATTCCATAGAGTGACGTTTATGAGTCTGCGGGACACTATCCTCGAGGTTCAGCTGTCGAGGAGAGGCTGTCGGAGGCGAATCAGGCGGAACCTTGATTAAGTGTCTCCGATTTCTGTGTAGTATTGTGCCTACTTTATCCATGACAAAGCAGGAGCGCGCGCTCCCAGCGCGTTCCCGTCAGTGTCACACGCAAATTGATCTTTCATAGCCAATATTACTTGTTTCGAAGTTATGTTTGTCAAGGGACATTCCTCAAAAAAATTAGAAAAGTAATCTACCAAAATTAAAAGATACTTTTACGCACCGCGCGCTCGATGTCGCGCGACATGCCCGCCCAGAACATGACGTCACGCGCGCGTCTCTTGCACCTGTCTATGCCGAGGTGACCCTCATGTACCCGTCTTATCATATCTGCTCTAAGATTTTTCGGAATGAATACCAGATTATTGACCAATATTACTCCATCGATGTATTCTATAGACTCTCTGTAACTCCAATGCGCACGTGCACACTCCTTCACGCTGTATTTATTATTCGGCCATCCCTTCACAATATACTTTATAACAGTCTGACATTCTTCATCTTGAAGAGTGTGCGATTTTATAGCTTCCAGACGATCTTTACTAAACCTAAAATTCTGTATCAGAAAACAAGTTTGCTCTTCCAGCTCCTCCGTTACATTATTTTGTAAGATGTCTGGGAGCGGCGCCCTAGACAGCGTATCCGCAATGGTGTGTACTGAACTTCAAAGTCATAACGTTGCACACGAAGCCGAAATCCAGAGAATATTTTGAATTTTTTTTGTTTTTTTTTTTTTTTAAAGCGACTAATGGCTTGTGGTCCGTTTCCACGGTCACATCACTCTTGCCGAAAATATACTGGTGAAACCGCTCAAGGGCGAAGATGATCGTCAGCATCTCTTTCTCTATCTGCGCGTACCTTTGCTGAGTGACGGAGAGCGTGGCAGACGCGAATTTGTCAGGACGGCCCCTCTGCAGCAGCACGGCACCCAGGGCTCGCGCGCTGGCGTCTACGGACAGCACGACGTGCTCGCGTGGTTCGAAAAGTGCCAGCGCGGGCGCCGAACACAGCACGCGCTTCAGTTGACTCACTACGCGATCCTCGCACTCGCCACTACTTTTCTTTAATAAATTCCGTAGCGGCGCCACTCTCTCTGAGTAACGGGGAATAAACTTACTAACGTAATTTATCATGCCCAGAAATCTCTCTAGTGATGGACGATCCGAAGGACATGGCATATCTGCGATAGCTTAACCTTCGATTCGTCTATTTTCAAAATATACTGGTGAAACCGCTCAAGGGCGAAGATGATCGCCAGCATGTCTTTCTCTATCTGCGCGTACCTTTGCTGAGTGACGGAGAGCGTGGCAGACGCGAATTTGACAGGACGGCCCCTCTGCAGCAGCACGGCACCCAGGGCTCGCGCGCTGGCGTCTACGGACAGCACGACGTGCTCGCGTGGTTCGAAAAGTGCCAGCGCGGGCGCCGAACACAGCGCGCGCTTCAGTTCACTCACTACGCGATCCTCGCACTCGCCACTACTTTTCTTTAATAAATTCCGTAGCGGCACCACTCTCTCTGAGTAACGGGGAATAAACTTACTGACGTAATTTATTATGCCCAGAAATCTCTCTAGTGATGGACGATCTGAAGGACATGGCATATCTGCGATAGCTTAACCTTCGATTCGTCTATTTTCATTTCGTCAGCACTAAACGTATGACCCAAATATGTTACCTCCGTCACACAAAATAAACACTCCTGAGCGCTGAACCGTATACCTACATTTTTTGCTCTTTCAAACAGACATTTTAGGCGCCTATCGCGATTCTCTTTCGAGGAAGCCCAAATTATGACGTCGTCGACAAACGAGTCCACACCATCCAGGTCTTCCAGCAACTGCCTAATTTTGGAATGAAATACTTCCGATGCCGAATTGATGCCGTAAGGTAAACGTAAATATTGGTAACGTCCAAATGGCGAGTCTACTCGTGACCACGGCTGGTGCAACTCAGCCGAAACGTCGAGGTTAGTCAAAATAATAGTATTTTGATAAGTTTAATGCGCGTATAGACCCGTTAAATGTGTTATAATGAATATAAAACGCGAAAGTTTAAAAAGTCCAAATGGTGTTTCAGGTGCAAAGGTCGGCGCTCGCATCATCCAGCTATACCATCCAAAATCCAGATTTGGCATCTAATTCGCTGAAATACCCCTTAGCTTGGTGGCTATTTCAGTGATTGTTGGTAACGGGTAATGTTGTCTCCTAATCACGCGGTTAAGAGGTCGTGCATCCAAACAAACCCGAAAACTTCCAACCTTTTTCGCCGCAATCACAATACCGTTAACCCACGACGTGGGGTAACTTACCTTCCTTATCACCCCTAAACTTTCCATGCGTTCCAATGCAATCTTAAGTTGATCTCGTACACATAGCAGTATTTTTCCGATGGGACAAATGCAAGGGCTTGCGTTACTCTCAATCGGTATAGAATATGTACCAGGTAATTTACCTAACCCCTAAAATAATCTATACTATTATAAAGCTGTAACAGAGCTGTGTTTTACATATAAAATATTTGAGAAAAAATGTAATAGGCTATATAGACGTGTCTAAACCCAAAAAAAATTTTTTTAGAATTTTTGTTTTTTTATTTGTTTGTCTGTTGATTTGTTCGCGCATCACACAAAAACTAGTGAACAGATTTTGATGCAACTTGTTTTTATTTGAAAGGCCTTGATTAGACTTAAAAACTGATATACATTTTATCCCGCTACTATATTGGGAACCTGAGATATAACCGAAAAACTAGAATTATTTTTAGAATGTATTTAAAAGAACTACTAGATGGATTTTGATGCAACTTTTTTTATTTGTAAGTCCTTAATTTGACTTAAAAAATGGTAGTTATTTTATGCCGCTACTATATCGGGAACCTGAGATTTAACCGAATAACTAGCTTTCAGCTGCGGCGAAGCCGCTGGCAAAGGCTAGTTCTTTATAATTATCTACATTCAACGAGTACACTCTTTTTATTATGCTCAATTGTTCCAGTGCATATTTGCCTAAAATACTTTGACACTCCTGTTCAGATATGATAAATTTTAATTTATATTGAATGTTTTTATATAAGCAGTTAATTACACAGCAACCAATTATTTGTAAATAACTATCACAGAAAGATTTAGCTCGTGTATTATCCTGGATAATGTTAGAGAGACATAAACCTAATTTTATGTAATTATGTTTAGATAATACATTCAGATCAGAACCGGTATCTAATTTAAAATTATGAATAACGCTATCACACAGATATAGCGATTCATACCATTTTGAGTCACTCTCGTGGACAATACTATTTTCGTATCCTAGAGAAAAAATATAATACAATTCATTGTCATTTCCATCATATTGACAATCCTCGTACACTTCGCACACATCTTTCGCTTTACGAGCCAGACACATAATTTTGTAATGACCCTTACCGCCACAAAAGAAACACATAGCTCTGCGCGCGGCGCAATCGTCTCCGCCGTCGCCGCGCACGCCGAGTAAACGCGCGCCCCGGGCCCGGCGCGGGGGGCTTCGCCAACCACGCCGCGCTTGCGCCCCCGTGCCTGCGCCGGCCTCGTCGCGTAACTGCGACGTGTTGCTCCGAACCGCCGGCGCCATTCCGTCCACACGGTGTCCACAGACACAAAGCTTTGAGACTCACTTTTAATTATTTCTATTTGTTTCTCACTGTCGCTAGATATTTCATTTGCTTGACATATTTTAATCGCCTTCTCCAATGTCCAGTCCTCTGTTCGCAGCAATCTATCCGCAGCTATGTTTGTGATACCGCATACAATACGATCGCGTAGCATACTATCTCCCAGTCGTTCAAAATCACAGCGCTGGCTGAGAAGTCTGAGGGCAGTGACGTATGCATCGATGCTTTCGCCTACCTCCTGACACGGCGTAAAAAACTTGTATCGAATCATGGTCGTATTCGTTTTTGTTCCGAAATATTCGTTAAATTTTTCAATTACTTTATTTACATCATCCTTTTGTTCATCGGTGTCAAACTTAAATGTATTAAAAATATCATACCCTTCTGCACCAATCAAGTTAATTAATAAACTGGCTTGAACATCATTATATTCCTTGTACACTCCTGACGCTTTCAGAAACACCTTAAACTGGCGTAACCATTTACGCCACGATTCAGTCCGACATGACGGCCCTCCTTCAAGACATAGTTCTGCTGGTGGACGCGCGTGCTCCATTGTGATTTGTTGTTTATTTTACTAATAAGTTAATAAAACGTGTATTAATACCACTAATTACTACACCGAGCGCATAATATCCCGGTAATTTTAAGTATCTTACGCACCGCTGTCACCATGAAGTAAACGACAAGATAGATCGTTAGCAACCGATTCATTATAATAATATAGGGTATTACATACATACAATATTATACTATACTTCAATCTTTATTAGGCATCAACTATCTAATTAGAAAACAGTCTAATTTTATAAATCATATTCTAGCTCTAAGTTTTTGCAAGTCACACAGCCCTGTTCATTGCCCTGAACAGCAGGACGTGCGGTTCGATACATTTTTTACAAAAAAAGAATATATTGACTTGTACCACTAGCATTCGTAAGCAGACAATCGATGTCATTACTTTCTAATTAGTTACCTTTCTTATCTTTACAACCATATTTATTACCATACGAAATAAGGTAACATTAAAGAAATTACGAAATTGGTATTGTTTGTCTGCTAATGTGGTAATGCTAACGTTATGGTGCCTAGCAAGTAAAGCATATTATCATTCGATACAATTTTAGAATTTTTAAATTAACTGTTGTGTACCTACTAAAATATTAATTTTTTTTTAATGCATATCAAAAATAATGACGTGGTAAGTCACCACATAATATACTTTTAATAATTTAATTGTCAAGCTAATTATAACCAAGTCGATCTTCTTTATTTTCGGATCTATAATATAATTATCCTACTAAGATCGTATCTCGTAGCCATCTAAGAGTTAAAAGAGCCGAAGAGTCCAAAATATCACACTGGCTGATTGGCTTGCCATATTATGAGTTTTGTCAAGCCTTCCTTCTCTCGTAGTGCTCGAGTATGACGTTGTGTTGCAATACATACATTTGGTACATTACTAATAATCGTTATTAAGCATCAACTATCTGATTAGAATACAGTAATTTTATACATCATATTCTAGCTATAACGCATCATGTACCACACCTACAACGGGGACACTTCCTGAAGTATTTGCGTTAGCTGTTCAGTTCTTTGCTGCAAGTCAGTGCTATATTTCGGAGGGTAAAACAGAGGACTCTAATGTTCGAGGTATGATTTTTTATCCCGAACACCTCTGAATTTCTAATTATTTGAGGTTTCACCAAATTAAAACAGATCAAAACACACAAAAAACTTCAGGAATTCTCCATTTTACATTGCTTATAGATCGGTCCAAGTTTGACTTTATAATTGTGGGAGCCGGCACAGCAGGATGTGTTGTGGCTAACAGGCTAACTGAGAATAAAACGTGGAATGTGTTGTTAATAGAAGCTGGAGGTGATCCACCTGCTGAAGCCGAGGTATATCTTATCCTTCAATAAGACCATTAGTATTAAGAAACGTGTAAAGATATATGTATATATTTCAGTCGTCATCAAAAACTGTAAGAAATAATGTATTTTGGTCACAACAAATGTCACGCTCATAGCTCATTTGGCAGAGCTTCTGGAACGGTAATCCAGAAGACACAATCTAACTATAACCTCGTACCTACATCTATACCTACATAAGAATTAAAAAATTCTGGCACTTTCTTTTTGGACGAAAACGCTAATTTTACTTAACAGTGACATCTATCGGATAAATATCCGATGATTTTTTTTTATGTACCTAAATAGGTACCTATATGAAAACAAATTGAAGTGACACTTTGCGTCTGTAATTTTATTTGAAAATGATGCTGGGTCGTCTTCACGCAGCCGCGCACTCACACATAAGTAAGTCGATCCATTTAAATCTTATGAAATTCTTAATAATTTCTGCATTTTGAATAATTAGTAAGTAATTAATACTTCGAGACGTAAATATACAGTGTTATTTCTTCGTAAACATAATTAATGTTCGAGTAAACTTGATTTTTTTTTATGTACAAATAAAGAATAAGAAATGTAGGTAGTTAAAGTTTTGATAGTTTTACTTCTACTATACTACAGTACATTGAAAGATAATTCCAATATTTTTTTTTCAGGTTTATCAGATAATTGCTTAGTTGGAACGTTAAATGATTCTAAATTAGACTAGACAGGGAATACTGCGACGACGATCCAGACTTTCTGCCTCCAGAACTGATTCAAAGAGCGAATTACCACGAGATTAGTGAGACCAGCAGCTCAGACGAAGATGATTATACTCTGATTCCTTCACCACCTTCTCCACTGCTGTCCAATATTTCTTAATAAAAGAAAGGAAGAACAAGACGTGGATTTGGATGCGGAGTTGGTCGCGGATGTGGCTCAAATCTTTACGAAGAAAGTCAGCTGACCCAACATTCATGTCTATATATCTGACAGAATTCGATCAAAAATCTATAGTCAATGCTTGGCACATACAGAGTTGTTAAAAAAGAAAAAGGCATATCAAAGAAATTTATTGTGTAGATGAGAGCATATAAATTGAATTTGGGTACAAAACTTGTGACAAGTAACGAAGAAGAAAGTGATGGTGGTTCCGGAGGAGAAGAGTATGAAGAACTTGAACCAAAACATAAGAAGCGTAAGGTTATTTTTAACCCTTTAAGGAGCGCCGTACAAAAGAAGCTTTACGCTAACCGAATATGGTTCGAAACAATCGCGTTGTAGGGCAAGCGGATGTAACAAAAAACATAACTTTTTTGTTTATAATTTACGTCTGATTAGTAAATAATGTCCCCCCTCCTGCCCTGCCGTGTGGGGCTGGCTTTAGAATTGTTCCACCCCTCTCCACCCATGGGAGTCGTATGAGCCGATTGAGGGAATGCCAGGGGAGTGAGCAGCAGCATTCCCTTGAGTATTAACAACATCCACTGCAACAGCCAACCCGCCTGCCAAGCGTGGCGATTACGGCACTATCCCCCATATGAGCGATACACATGTTGTGGCGTTCTCTTGGGGAGGCCTATGTCCAGCAGTGGACTTCGAAAGGCTGATGGATGGATGGAGTAAATAATGTTGATTATTAGTTCATTTATATTTTTTTTGGAGAACAATGTTTAATTTTGATAGTTTTGTTTGAGAAAACATTTAGTTTTGTTTCTTTTTTTATATTTTCTAATAAAAAAAAACATAATATAAAAGATTTTTGAAGTGAAAACTTCTTTTAGCGCGGTTGCATATTTTTAGATGAGATAAAATCTCTGGACTAGCGGCACCGTTACGAGACGTAGCTATAGTGTGTGCATTGGAAATTAAATTTGACACACTTCCCGGTTTCCGATTGAGCTGAAATTTTACACCCATATGTATATCGCGTGATAATATAATATTATGATGACATGGAGTCTGATGATGGAGCTGGAAGGTGGACCTAGGAACTCTTAAATGAAACGGCGCAACCCCATCGAGTTTGGGCCTGTATGATTCGTCTTGACGAGTACTTAGTCTCTAGATGGTATCCAGGTACTGAGGATGAAGCTGGAAGGTGGCCACAGTAACTCTTATAATGAAACGACGCAACCCCACGAGTTTCGACTCGTTTGATTCATCTTGATGAGTACTTTGTCTTTAGATGGTATCCAGGGTCTGATGATGGAGCTGGAAGGTGGACATGCGAAACTGTAATGAAATGACGCAACCCCATCGAGTTTGGAATCGTTTGATTCTTCTTGACGAGTACTTTGTCTTTAGATAGTATCCAGGGTCTGATGATGGAGCTAGAATGTGGCTATAGGAACTCCGTTATAAAACGACATAATTAACACCATCGAGTTTGGGCTCGTATGATTCCTCTTGACGAGTACTCTGTCTCTAGATGGTATCCAGGGTCTGATATGGAGCTGGAAGGAGGCCACAGTAACTATGTATTGAAACGACCCGAATCCATCAAGTTTATATTCGTTTAATTCGTCTTAAGGAGTAGGTACTTTGTCAAGTTGTGATCATTTTTTTTAATGCCTGACTTGTTAATTTTGATTAACAAATTTTAATTTAAGATCGAACAATTAATTTGGATATCTGAAAATAACAACTGCTTGTTTATAGTTTTAAGTTTTCACTTCTGCCGGCAGTCCTTAGACTGCTTTTTGAGTGTTTTTTTTAATCCAATTATAATTACAGTTTATATTCCAAATCTTTTCTATGTCCTACAAAAATTGTCTACATAAATAATGTAATATCGTCACTTTGTCCTTTATAAAGGACATAGTGAAAACCCATTTTCCGAGAGGTGAGATTTTTTTCACTATTTTTTGGAACAGATTACGAATATAATACTGAAGGTTTAGCAACATACTAAACAAAAAGTATCTCTGGTAGCCAGGAGATTACCAGGGCACAGTCAGATCATTGTTTAATTGAAAGTACCTCTTCATTAATATTATATTTATAATAGTCACTACTGAAGCAATATAACATAGTTCCAGTGGCCTGCCAATAAAGGCTGAGAGACGGCACACGGCGGGCTTATTTAGTGGGTGAGGGCCCCACACTATCCTGTTAATGGCCCCAAACGTCGAGGTGTGCAGTTACGTATATTTTTTCCCGCCTAAAAAAAGGTATTTATGATCTAGGAGCTAAGCCTAAGCAAATTTGTGTTTTTTTTGGACTATTCAAAAATATTAAAGAACTGTGTAATATTCTATTATACTGTAACAAATAAAATTATAAAAACATGTAAATGAAAAAAAGGTTACTTAATTTGTATTACTTTTAAGTCTTTTAAATTTTAATTTTAGGTACCTGCATTGGATACAAATATGTTTCGAACAATATATGACTGGGGTTATCTTACTACTAACGACGGTATAATTAACCAAGCAAATATCAATGGATCTATATACTGGAATAGAGGTAAAATGATCGGAGGTAGTAGTAATCTCAACGCAATGGTATATATACATGGTAGTACATATGACTATCAAAATTGGTATGACGCTGGTAATAGAGAATGGAGTCCCAAAGAAGTTAGCAGGTGCTTTAAAAAGGCAGAAAGCTACCAAAATATGAATTTGTTAGAAGATCCCAAAATCTATGAAGAATATGGATGCTGTGGTCCACTTCCTATAAACATATTCAATATGACATATCGAAATATCACTGAAGAAGTACTTTCAGCTTGGGAGTACATAGGTATTAAGAGAGTACCCGACTTGAATGCTGCTAACGTGCTAGGATCGGGCATTGCGGCCGCAACGGTGGCAAATGGAGCTAGGCAAAGTTCCAATAAAGCTTATTTGAATAGTGCGAAACATAGAAAACATCTAACTATTTTAAAAAATGCACTGGTAACAAAAGTTTTAATAAGGAAAACGTCCAAAGTAGCTTATGGAGTAAGAGTACTAGCTGGCAAAAAAAAGCAGACATATTTTGCCACCAAAGAAGTTATTGTGAGCGCTGGTACTATAAATTCACCTCAATTGTTGCTACTATCAGGAATTGGGCCAAAAAAGCACCTCATTTCAAAAAAAATTAAGGTTGTAGTTGATTCACCAATGGTAGGACAAAATCTGCAGGATCATTGTGTTATTCCAATTGTGATTTGTGGCAATGTTTCAAATCCAGAAACAACTTTTAATATGAAATTTGACGTGTTTAAGTACATTTATAATAGAACAGGTTATCTCGCGCAAAATAGTTTTGCTGATATATTAGCATTTTTTTCGGCTGACAGAACTTCGGTTCGTCCGGATTTCCAAAGTCATCTATTAATTGAATGGAAAAACTCTTCTAACTTCAAGACTACATTGAAGGAACATCTCAGATACAAGGATGTCGTTTCTAATCCTTTACTCGAACTCAATAAAAATTATACCATTTTTATGTTCCATTTTAATTTACTACATCCAGTTTCTAGAGGAAATGTATCGTTACAGTCGAAAGATCCTAAGCAACATCCTTTTATTTACCCCAACTATTTCAAAGAAAATTATGATTTAGAATCAGCCGTTACTGGTATTAAAATACTCACCAAGGTACTGCATACAGGATATTTTAAGTCAATTGGGGCTTTTTTAGCAAGAATGGAGTGGCCCGAATGCAATAAATATGAATTAGATAGTAGAGACTATTGGAAATGTGTTTGTGTAAATATGGTACTTACTGTGTATCATCCAGTAGGAACTTCCATGATGGGACCTGATCCTGAGACTTCAGTTGTAGATGGCAAGTTAAGAGTGCATAAAATAAATAATCTTCGTATTATTGATGCTAGCATAATGCCAAATACAACTAGCGGTAATACAAATGGGCCTACAACGATGATTGGAGAACGAGGAGCAGAATTGGTTATAAATGACCATAGTGATGAATAAAATCTTGGCTTAAGTATCTTTGAATTTTTAAAATGGTCTAATAAATAAAAAATGTTTTGTTTTGTCTATTATAGGATGAGAAGTGGGAAAAGATTACAGTACATAATTTATTGTTTTAAAATAAAATTCAAATATTGTATTACCCTATAAAAGTACATACATTGATAAAAGAATACATTAATTTTAATTATATTTATCTAAATTCACCACTGAAACTAATATTCCAAAACAGCTATTCGCGCTAAATCTATTCAGTGCTTACTCTATTTCTTTCTTGTATAAAAGAAGGCATCAGCCTTTAATTTTTTCTTTGTTCGAATATGGGTGATGCTGTTTAAGTATCTCTGAACTATTTGCGCTAAGTGTGAATGGCGGCCAAGATCAAGTTCTTCTATTGCGGATCCACTTGCCTCAAGCTCTCGTGTTAGTTATTATTAACTTTGACGATTTTAAGTGCTATATAATAAGCCTAAGAAATAAAGGTATTTTTTTAATTTGAATTTAATTTTATGGAGATTAATGACCTCGAGTGGGTTCAGCTGGCACGTTTCTATAACTTAAGTACAGGAACCGAGCGAGAGAGAAATTAAAAAGTAATAGTCACGCAGTCTGATGTGACACCAAGTACTTACGTTTCGATACCGAGTAAGTATCTCAAGATTTATTCGTGTTGTTCATATTATAATAAAAAAAAAATAAGTATTTAATAAAATAAGTCAATAGAAGGATCGATTTTGGAAGATCGCCATTTTAAACTCGATTTTTTGGGTATCCAAAATTATTTAATAATTTATACAAAAATCAATCTTTCGCCAGAAGAATCGCCAACCCTAAACCAGAAAAACTCGACATATGCCATCCAGTATTGCCATTGACATGACAATTGCCGTATTATATGGTATTTGGTGCCATTTGGATAAACACGGTACAAGGCATTATAATCGTCAATCGGCACTAGTAGAGAATTCCGCAGAAGATTAGATGTTCTTCAATCGGTCGTATTTCGTTCTTTCATACGTACTTACGATATTCATGCTACTGTTACGAGACTTACAAGCATGCACGAAAATAGCGTAAGAAGATTGTAATATAATATGCAGAGGAAAAACAGTGACACCTAACAGCCTACTACCCCTAAAATCTGTCTGTGATTCTGAAATATTTTTATGAATTTTGTATGGATATTATATCTTTGTATTTTATATCCTTCTTATATATTTGTATTTAATATCCTTTAATCACTATAACTATAAGAACAATATCCAATTGTGTGTTTAGGTCTACATTTTGATTAAATTTGTATGAGACACGGCAATTTTTCAGGTTCACAAAACACGGCCACCAATTTTTAATTAATGGCAACCTCATCAGCAAAACTTTGACATCGGCATAATGCTGATGACAATGGACATACCCTTTCGACAAATGCGTTCAATGCGATGCGTGCGGCGCGTGCGGACTGACTAATGGACGTTCACCATAACACTATATACCTGTTTACAACAGGTTGAAATGGCAAAACAAATTCTATCAGAATTTATCTTTGAAATAAATAATAATTAATTTGAAAAACAAGTAATTGAAATTGATGCGAATACTTAATTGAATAATAATATTTGATCAGAAACGTTTATCTATAAAATAGCATTTTAATTAAAATCAAGTAGACATAGACATGCAGTCGGATCTCGTAATAATAGCGTTCAATTTTGAAAATGAGCTAAAACAATATTACTGAGAATTCACTAAATATGTTATCACAAGGCACATATTACAATAACAACGAACACTAAATACAATTGAAGTCATTAGTGTTCTAATTATCTTATTATCTTTATGAGTATGTATATTTTACCATACGAAATAAAGTAACATAAAAAAAAATTAGGAAATTGATGTTCTTTGAATCTTAATGTACTCGTAATGATACTAATGTATTACATAGCAAGTACAGCATAATATTTTAATTTTTTTTGTGTATTTAAATATTTTATATAATTTTTTGTTAAGTGCATACAAAAATAATGACTTGGTAACTATACAACATACTTTAAATGATTTAATTGTTAAGTTAATTTTTGTGAGACTATCTTCTTTATTTTCGGCTCTTAAAATATAATTATCCTACTAAGCTCGTATCTCGTAGCCATGCTGCCCAAAAAGTCCAAAATATCACACTGGCTGATTGGCTTGCCATATGAGCTTTGTCAAGCCTTTTTTTTTGTTAAGGCGGGAAAAAATGTTCCTAACCGCACACCCCGTCGTTCTGGGCAACAAACAGGGTAGCGTGGGGCCTTCATCCACTAAAGAAACCCGCCGTATACCGTCTCTCCACCTTTATTGGCGGGCCACTGGAACTATGTAACATTCCTTCGGTGGTGGCTTTGTCAAGCCTTCCTTCTTTTGTAGTGCTCGAGTATCACGTCGTGTTATATTATTAGGTATCCTTTGTCTAAGTATATTACTAATAATCATTATTAGACATCAAAATTATCTGGTTAGAAAACAGTTTAATTTTATAAATCATATTTCTTTGCCGTAAGTCAGTATTTAATGTCTCTGAGGGTAAAACAGAGGATTCTGATATACAAGGTATGATTGTTTTCAAATTCCGAACACCTCTGATTTTTTAATTATTTGAGGTTTCACTAAATTATAACAGATTAAAATACACAAGACTTTAGGAATTCTCCATTTTACGTTGTTTAAAGATCGGCCCAAGTTTGACTTTATAATTGTGGGAGCCGGCACATCAGGATGTGTGTTGGCTAACAGGCTAACTGAGAATAAAAAGTGGAATGTATTGTTAATCGAAAATGGAGGTGAACCACCTGCTGAAACTGAAGTATATACTATCCTTCAATAAGACCGTTTGTAATAATAAAAGTGAAAAAATGTATTTTATACGTTATCAAGTAAGTAAGTCAGTATTTAATGTCTCTGAGGGTAAAACAGAGGATTCTGATATACAAGGTATGATTGTTTTCAAATTCCGAACACCTCTGATTTTTTAATTATTTGAGGTTTCACTAAATTATAACAGATTAAAATACACAAGACTTTAGGAATTCTCCATTTTACGTTGTTTAAAGATCGGCCCAAGTTTGACTTTATAATTGTGGGAGCCGGCACATCAGGATGTGTGTTGGCTAACAGGCTAACTGAGAATAAAAAGTGGAATGTATTGTTAATCGAAAATGGAGGTGAACCACCTGCTGAAACTGAAGTATATACTATCCTTCAATAAGACCGTTTGTAATAATAAAAGTGAAAAAATGTATTTTATACGTTATCAACAACGGTAAGAAAGAATGTATTTTGGACTAACAGTTTCACAACAAAGGTGTCGTTTCTAATCCTTTACTAAAACTCAATAGAAATTATACCCTTTTTATGTTCCAATTTAATTTACTACATCCAGTTTCTAGAGGAAATGTATCGTTACAGTCGAAAGATCCTAAGCATGATAATTTTATTTAATCCAAATATTTCAAAAAATATTATGATTTAGAACAGCCGTTACTGACAGACTATGCAGTGTTTTTTAACAAGCTCCCTAATATCTGGACTATCTTCCCCTGTTTCAAGCTTTTAGGGAGATTTATCGCGAGACTTGCTAGCTAGAATGGCTTCTGATGTAGCTGTCTCATTTTGATGGCTAGTGGTATGGGTGAAGTACGGTTTACTGTGATGACCGTTAGGATGAGATGATTTTGAAAATAATTGGCAGCGCACACACTTTTATAACCAGTACTCACTGAAATCACGTAATTAACACGGTATTAAACAAATGAAGTGGAGATCGAGTAGGATGGCTGGCCGTACCTATTATGCGCGTTTTCAGGTCAGGAACAGATTACTTCTACTGCTTGCGACTTCCTGCGAAGTATACGTTTCATCTATGAACCTTTTCCTTTGCGCCTTAGTGATACCGCAATCTCCCTCTGTAGGCCTTCAACACCCTCTGCTGGTTCTATTGATTTCAACCGCTTTTACGTCCGTCTCGAAGGTCTAAATGTTGAAATCGGCTCTTGTGTGTGTTGAGGGAGGGTTTCCTTTTAAATTATGTAGTCGAGACTTGTTGATTTTACTGGTCTATTGCGAAATTACAACAAAATGGTGTGCGTACATTTAGTAGTGCGAACAGAAAAGTCAGTAGTAAAATTTTTAAATGTGCCACCAATCCCGTTGTGTGTAGATGGTATCACTGATGTCGCATAAGGCGATGTTCTTAGTTAAGGCGAAGTGCGAACATACAGTAAATGTATCTTTATGCAAGACATCTATTTTAAATAGTAATAAATATAGCCTATGTCATTTGTATACATACAAAAATACAAATCTTTCCTCTTTATAATATTAGTTTGTCCGGTACAAACTACTACGTTACTATTGCATATTTCAACATGAAAAAGTAGTTATTGTGACATATACCTATATAGTTAGAAGTATAGTATTTGAGACTTTTTTGTAGATATTGATATCCTCTATAAAACTGTAGTGCATCACTTTGTTATATTGTTAATAATTTTCGCAGCGTACGCGATTTAAGGACTTTTTGGGTATTTTTTTCACATGTTGGATTATTTTATCGAAGTTTTCATACGGATCCCTAACTTTTTTGAAAATATCCTATTGAAGTACAAATTATTTGTGAATAAGGACTCTAAAAGTGGCGGTGCGGGGATAATGTAAAATTCTAATAGTGAAAGAATTATTCAAATTTGTCCAGTAGTTTCAGAGTCTATTCAATGCAAACAAACAATCAAATCTTTCCTCTTTATAATATTAGTATATATAGTATAGAAGACTATTAATAATATAATCCACATAATATTTCATTTTCTGCGCAACAAGCGTGACGCAATCCACTGTAAGCCAATGGTAATAAAGTTCGCAAAAATAACATACGAAGGCTGTTATTGTGTTTCCATTCAGGTCGTTAAATCTCCCTATGCTATTAAATTGAAACAAACAAACTGAAACTTTTAATGTCGTTCGTATAATTTTATTATATAAGCAAATTCTATTCGACTTTTAACATTAAACTCAGTATGTACGAATAATTTCAGCGAAATTTAATATAATATTCATAAAGCATGAGGAAGTTATACGCTAAGAATATAGAGTTCTTAGACGTGTAAAGTTAAAGAGCCACTTACTCAGGGAATTATGATCCTTGTAGATAAGAATTCGTCATGTGAGGGATGACAGGAGATTACCTTACAGTATAGTGAATACTAAATTTTGTGAAGATCAGTTAACTATATGGTTACGGCGTCAAGAGGTGACAAATAAAGAAATAAACAAACTTACTTTCACATCAAATCTGTCTGTATCTTTACTTTGTCTGTAATATAGAGCTATGTCTGTTTAAGATATAATAAACGCTGAGAGACGGCACACGGTGGGCTTATGTAGTGGGTGAGGGCTCCACACTACCCTGTTCGTTGCCCCGAATGACGGGGTGGGCGGTTAGGAACATTTTTTCCCGCCTTAACAAAAAAGAAAGACATCCTTAAACGGAAAACAACTTTATTTTGAGTTTTTGTATTTTTGATTTCTTTACTGCATAGACTTTGATTAAACTTTTATGCGTCTTGATTAGATTTAAAAACTGACATACATTTTATATCGCTAATATTGAATTTGAGTTATAAGTTAACAATATTATGAAATAAAACTATTTTTAAGTAATATTTGTTGTGTTATTCGTGACAAATAAATAGCTTTTGTCTGCGCAATCGCGTACAAAGATTAGTTCAGAAACTTAGTGAGGAGTAACGACAGTAAATATTAATATTATTTGACAATAACGATTTAGTATACAGTAAGAGTTCAAGGTTCTAAAACAACGAGTCCTCTGCATTGCAGGTATAATGATATGCTAGCCCGATTTGTGACTATTGTTTGTATCTGAATACACAATCTCAGAGCTTTACTATATTCTCGAGCTATTTGTTGGACCGTATTTTATTCTCGTTAATGACAACGCTTTTAACACTATTTTAGCGGCAGTGTGAGCGACTGCTGATCACGAGGTCTCGGGTTCGATCCCCGGGTCGGGCAGTGTTATTGAGCTTTATCGTAAAAAGAAAAAAATTCAGTAGCAGCCGGAGTTTGAAAATGTGCCCGGTAGACGGCAATACTATAATCTTAATAATCAATTTAATGACAAGCTAAAACTTTGTTACATATTCACTCAAATAACATTTTAATCCTATATCTATATATACCCTACAACCGATAAAACTTATTATAGTATACTTATTACCCTAACTGGTTCAGTCAATATTCTAGAAAATATGCCATGTTCTACATAATATAGCCTAACCCTCATTAGGTACGAATCAGAATATTCCAGCATAAGCAATTTTTACAAATCATAATATACATACCTACTTGTAATATTATCATTATTCGGTGTTCAGAAATAAAACGCCTCTTTATAATTTTAATACAGTTATAAATTACATATAAATAAATAAAATTGGATAGCATCTGTCCTTGTAAAAGAGGTCGCAATTTTAAGAGTAATACGTGACCAAAACCTCTGTGAGTAATTCAGTGGTATTCGAATCTTTGCTAGCATCGACTTGACTTGATCCAATTAATTTATTGATTTCTACTATTTAATTGATGGTATTTTTCTACTATTTAAAGCTGTAGGCTTTATAATAATTAGGATGTGTAACATTCACGTAAATATTAGAAAGTATTATACGTATACTTGTCTCTTACACGTAGAAAAATATATGAACGATAAATCTTGCATATCTATGCAAATAAATATCTGGATTTATTCGTGGTAGTTAAAAAATAGTGATTAGATATACCAAGAACAAAAGAAGATTACTGATAGAACTAGCTATCCTTGTCCATAATTGAAATACGAGATATTTCGCGCTTAGTTATTATGAACAAGAACTAGAATCTATCTCTTTACTAGGTTTGGCAATAAGTGAAAATTAACACAAAGTGTGAAAATGTGAAATCAAAACGAACAGTCATGAGCAGGATTCTGCTTATGACTGTCACGATGGCTGAATTAGCAAAGCATCTGGGACGGTTTTCCAAGAGATGGAGTTTCAAATCCTGCTTGTGACTGCTATTTTCAATGTCTTATCTTCACACTTTGTGTTAATTTATATGGCAAAGCGTGTCAAATGCTAAGAATAAATAAAAATATCAAAATATTATTTTGAATTAATACAAAATGTGGAGTCCTTAACTGAAGTACCTTGTTTGGTATACTATAGAGCAAAATAGAAGGGAATATTGACCTCGCGTCCTGCCTACATAAACAATGAGAGACAATTTATCAAAATACACTTAAGCTTCTGTTATTGGCACGAAATCTTGGATACTTAGTACATAAATCAAGTTAAGATTTTTGCAGTAGGTATAAAATACAGACAGTGTAAACATTTATTACTGGAAAATATATCATCTTCCGAAGACACATTTCAAATCCATATCAAAAAAAAGATATAATAAAAAAAAAATTTTTTTTTGACGTCATAGCGTTATAAATCGATGGATGCCGGCCGCATGCACGATAATGTCTCACGGTCCGAGAAAATGGTGATCGTTATCACGTAAAATTATAGTCCGTAAACTGACTTTACAGGCAACCATTACATTTTTTTAATTGCGGTCCGTTAATCCCTCTAAAACTCTAAACTGGCTTGACCGATTTGAATAATTGTTCTTTTGTTTTGTTTTCTCTAATACGGGGCTGGTTTAAAAGTAAAAAAAAAGTGAAACCTATAAAAAGGAGAAAGTTTAAAATATCAGTATTGGTAACTTTGTATGGGTATTTGGCTAACCACGACAAAATGACAGCTACTGTCATTCTTTCTAATTCATTTGCATTACAAGCAAGTTTAATTTAATAACCTATTACAATACAAATCTTATACAATGCAGATTGATTAGGATTGATAATAGCTGATAAAATATATTGTAGGTTTCAAATATAATTAAACTGTGTAATCATAATGCTTACTTACCCTTAGAGATTAAATTATGTCTGATCATGCTAACAATTATTTATAGTTATCACTATATTAATGTTATCACTATATATGATAGTAATAGAGATGATTCCAAAGTTTTATATAAGACTAGCTGCCCGCGACCTCAGATCAAATAAATTTGATGTCACGGGCTCAGATCAAACAAATTTGATCTGAGCCCGTGACTTAATAGACATGATGACTGTTTTTCAAAATCTACTCTATGATATTCAGAAGTATCTAATAACTGAAAAATATATCATATTTCTGTAAAAATATTGGCTTTTTATGCAGTAAAATGAAATTTTAATTTTAAATTTCAAACTTACGTCAAAACGCACGCCATTTGTTTTGACGTCAAGCATCAGTATGGCAACAGTTTAAACATTAGAGTCAAAGAGAATGTGAAGAGCGAATGACGTCACGTCTTAGTACGAGACGTCATTTCGGTCTGATTGGTGTTTTAGCTATCATGGCAGATTGTTGTTTTAAAAAATATATCATTAATCTCACCATTAAAATAAGAATGAATATATTTTTCGAAATCCTTGAATCCTATTTCATTAGATTACTTCAATATTATGGCGATACTTTATTACTGTCATCAAGCCTATTGTCACAAATTGTTCTTGGAGGCAAGAGGCGGTCGTAAGCTAGTTGTGCACTTGCATTTCAAATGATCGGCAAAGTCAAGCAACTTTCGCAGGAATAGAAACCAGATAGGTGACTAAAAAGTGACACCTAGCAGTAGGTCCCGGCTATCAGATAACATCCTGGAAGTCGTTACAGTTTGTCAGCCCTTTTTTAGGCGGGAAAAAATGTACCTACCCCGGCGTTCGGGGCAACGAACTGGGCAGTGTGGGGTCTTCACCCACTAAAGAAACCCGCCGTGTGCCGTTTTTCCGCCTGACCACTGGTACTGTGTTGGATTATTCCAGTGGTAGGTTGTCAGTAATGAGTAAAATATCTGACTTCAGTCTTGTCTCTTGTTGTCTCCTTAGTTGAGTCATGGAGATTAGATAGGCAGTCACTTCGTATCGCTGGTGGATCAGATAATACAGACAGAGACAGGAAACCGACCCCAACGTAAATAGTTTGGGATAAGTCTAAGGGAGATGATGAAAATAGTAGATGGAAAGAGGAACTACCCCATAAGCGTCATACTGGCCTGCCCACTATTAATTTCGAATGAAGATACATATAGGTACACACTAGCGGTTTGTTTCTTACCCATTGGGGATGAAGACTTCATATTATAAAACTATTGTTGTTATTTATATTTAATATTTCTTTATGTATGTATTAAATAAATAGTAAAAGTAATGTGAACCAGTCTATGAAACCAATTTCACAATATGAAAGGGCTTAGATATAATGAAGTGTATACAATACAATAGCAAGGATCATAAAAGTACTTTCGGACACATGAAATTGCTTTTAAAAGGGTGTAATGTTCGACAGGCGACAAAAGTTAAATTTAGTTAGCGTCATTGATATATAAAAAAGAGAAGATACACAATCAGGCACGAAAAGTATCCACTATAAAGGAGTGCAGATCATCCTTTCGTTTAGTATTATTTCGACGCGCGAGTAGACGAAGCGTGTCAAAATGTCTAATTGTTCGATGAATAAATGCCGAAATAGTGCATCAAAAGTACAAAAAAGGATGGCGTTTCTTATTTTCGGTAAGTATTAATAGACAGTATTTCTATTTCATACATATTTTGTTCCTTAAGAGTCGCATTTTTTAATTTTTCAATATATTTTGTTTCAAATTATCGACGATGGCCCTGTATGAACCAGTCAAATAGAGTATGTATTAAAACAAAGGCAGTCTCGAACTATGCTCATACTTCAACGCATTTGTGCTCACTTTGATCGCATAATACGACGTTCTCAGTTCTAAAAACGAATGGAGTCATCTTGTTGAATGTATTTTTTTTATATATATTAAGTAATTAGTTGACATTGTTTTATTTACAAAGTTTTAATATCAATAACATTGTCATTTATATGATGGTTTTTATTTTAGTTTTCCTATGGACCCAATCAGATGATAAAGCTTGCTCTAAATTATTTATAAATATGTATTCTCTTTTTTAAATTAAACGGCGAGCGAATTCGTAGGGCACAACTAGTATTTTATAAGATGATCATTTAAATTGTTGAATTTATGGCTTTTATGCTTCAATAATGAATGTTGAAATGATGTATTATGTATAAATTTTGGTTTCACATACTAATAGATTTAAAAGTTTTTGTTGGTCTATGTTACGCTAGTAAAGATGAATATACTGTATGTAATAAAACCGAGGAGATAATAAGACGAGATCGGCGCATATGTGATCAAAAAACACAACCAAGGCCTATTTGTGTTCCTTAGTTTTAAAATGTACATTAAACTTAAATATATTTTCTGGTATTTATACACATTCCCTTCAACAACCTGCTCTTTTTAATCATAAAATTAGTCTTATACAAGCTATTATAGAAACATTTATATATGTTAGTTTACATTAGGTATATCGCAAAAAAAATCAACAGAAAAGCTGAAATCTAATTCAAAGAGACAACTCTACAATAAGCTTCATTTATTTCAAGGAAATTGATTTACTTACTACTGTATTGTCAATGTTTATTATGACGCCATTCATCTAGACTAGAATAGATTTGGGTACTACTAATAATATTAGAATTACTATATTACTATATCGGGAATACTACTTAATATTAGAATTACTATATTGGGAATAAAAACTAAAATTTATATTTACGAGTTTTATTTTATTTATATATAAATAAATATTCTACCTTAAAGCATATTAATACGATCAGATAAAAGTATAAATATGAGTTTGGAACACATTTATAAATTAAACAAATTTAATAAAATAAGTAGATGTTCTTACATGAAAATTATAAAAAAATATTCGTCTCCACTCTGTCCTTGTCATGCCCGCAAATTTCGGTCGTAAACTTTTATTGCTTTTTGCATAATGCTTTGTAAATACAACTTTAAACCATACGTGTAAGGTTGAATTTTGGAAAGAATGCATTTATATCACAACTATAACTATTTATGTACAACTAGCGACAGTTTTGGACGTTTCTTTTGTTCGAAACTGTGCATCTATGATTTTATAAATCAATGGTTAGCGTAAGAAACTAAAAAGGATTTATGGCATAAACTTATTTATTCAAAGTAAAACATATTTATTCAGATTTATTTGGTCATTCTGTTTTAAATAATATTTAATTAATTTTAATGCTAATTAGTTTTGCAGTAATAACATATTTACAGGTTTATACGCAAGTATATTTCCCGTTATTGTACTTAATAAGTGCAATCAATGTTATATTTCAATCTTTAAAGGCTCGTTTTGGTAGAAAATGTCAATGAAGAAACTGAATAAACAAAGTACAAACTAACAATATTTCAATTGGTATCTGACCTATTTGATATCTAAATAAATACCTATTATGATTGAATTCTTCTTTCCTAGCGAGGTAACATTTTTTTTTATAAATTTTATTTTAAGCTTAGATAAAGGATAGGTTTTAAGACATAATTTTATGGCATATATACCTTTTTTTGATAAGTCTGGCCACCCTTATCAAATAGTAATAATTTAAAACTAGATTTAAAATCCATAGATATGTAATAGATTATACTATCTTAGTTAAATACGTCTTTAATTAATAATCTATAATTAAAATCTTATATCAAGATAAACTAATAACTATTTATATCATGTACCCGGAAGGTATGTAACTGCTACGATGTTACAATTAAAATTTGCCTAGTTCTTCTCGCCCCCTTCGCTTGGGTCTAACGCATTGCCTTCTTGCTTTTTGACAAGAAGTAGAAGATACAACTGCATGAACAACCCGTTGAAGGTCTAGAGTTGAGAATCTTCACAGATGGATCTAAAACAAGGTCAGGCACTGGCTCGGGAGTATTCTCAGAGGACCTAAACATACAGATGTCTTCACCATTAAGAGCCCACAACACAGTCTTCCAAGCAGAATGTATGGGCATCATAATGGCAGCGCACGCAATCGCCACCAGAAAGGTAAAGGAATATTTTCTGACTGCCGATCAGTTCTACAGGCCCTCCGAAGCTACACCGTAACCTCAATCAATCAATCAAAAATATATTTATTTTGTAGGTAGAAAGCTACACTTGTCAGTATTTTTACATTACCGCTCGTTCATAAGGCAGGTTCCCCTGAAAAGAATGAGCAAATAACTCAAGGGTCACTTTATACTAATTTCTACTATACTTATATATTTTTTTTGTCCTTTTATACCTGCAATCAGTCGTCTAGACTATAATCAAGTGAGTTGTATGGAGATGCGGTTTGGTGAAGAGGAGCCACTGCTCCTTCTCCCCTTATTAAGGGAGCACATCTGCTCTCTTGAGTCTTCTAATTTGATTTGGCTGCAAGAGCAAACTGGATAACGGGTTTGGATGAGTTGTCAAGCGGTCTTTATAATTGGATGTATAGCGTTTCGCTTCGTCAAAGATGGTTGGGATTTCCAGGTACTCATGGATTTCCGAGTTGCGAACATACCAGGGCGCCGATGAAAGTACCTTTAGGATATTGTTTTGAGCTCGTTGGAAGCACATAATGTTGGATTTGCTGGCTGTCGACTAAAGTTGAATTCCATATGTCCAGATCGGTTTTATTATGGAACAATAGACCCTTAGTTTGTTGGATAGAGATAAGGCGGACTGTTTACCGAGGAGCCAGAGTAGATTTTTAAAACTTAGGTTGATTTCGTTGCGCTTTGTTTTATATGGTCTTTCCATGTCATCCTACGATCCAGGTGAAATCCAAGGTATTTAACGCAGGTTGACTGTGGTAATGGGTTGGGGCCTAGGTTAACCGGGGGACAAGTTTCACGTCTTAGGGTAAATGTGATATGGTGGGACTTCGGAGCGCCTGCTTTTATTCGCCACCTGGTTAGCCAGGCATTAGTGACATTGAGCTGGGCTTACAACAATCTGCTCGCTTCATTTGGATCCCGGTTACAGCTGAGAAAGGCCGCATAATCGGCAAAGGTTGCCACAGTTGTTCCAAGTGATTGGGGTAGGTCACTAGTAAATATGTTGTAGAGGACCGGTCCAAGTACGGAGCCCTGTGATACACCGGCTCTGCAGTAAAGTATAATATTATATAATTAAAAATTTAGGACTGGAAATATCCCAAACACATTTATCGTTGAGATAAGCATCTACTGTATAGTAAGCTTTTTTAATTAAAGTTTATTTTATTAATAATTTAAATTTAAGTACTGACTAGTTTACAACATATTGTGGTATTTTATTAAAGCAGCGTATACTTAGACCTTAAAATGTTTTACTGGTCTTTGCCAGTCTAAATGCTGGTTGTGATAGTTTATCTTTATTTCTTAAATTATAACTATGTATATCAGATTTTTTACAAAAGTGATCATAATTTTTATAAGCATACATTATATTTTCGTAGATGAACTGGTAGGGCACAGTCAAGATATTTATTTCCTTAAACAGTTCTCTCAGGGAGTCCCGACAGCGTAGGTTATAAAATGACCGAATAGCTCTCTTTTGCAAGACAAAAATCAAGTTTATATCAGCCGCTTGGCCCCACAGCACCATGCCGTAAGACAACACTGTGAAAGTAACTAAAGTAAATGAGTCTTGCAGTGGCCACGTCGGTAAATTGATGCACTTTTCGAACTGCATAGGCAGACGAACTAAATCTCCCTGAAAGTTGGCTTATATGAAAATTCCACTGAAGTCTTGAGTCAAGTGTAATCCCTAAGAAAACTGAGTTGCCAATAAAAACTATGTTTTTATTATTAAGAACAACTTGATGGTTATTATGTTCACTATTTGAGAGAGTTAATTTTATACATTTCGTTTTATTTGCATTCAATACCAAATTATTAGCAGTAAACCAATTGTAGACTTTTTGAAGTGCACTATTTACATCGACAATATTTGTAGATTTCCTATCAATATCAAATACAAGTGATGTATTCTCCGCAAACAGCGCAACCTTCATTGCACCTTTTAATACTGAAGGTATTAAAAGGTGCAATGAAGGTTGAAAGGAGAAGGTATTAAAAGGTGCATTTATATACACTAAATACAAAAAAGGTCCAAATACGGACCCTTGAGGCACCTATTCTTGTTTGAGATCTAGACGACGTCAGGGCTCATATGCGAATGTCACCGAGCCCTATCACAGGCATGTATCGACAACGATATAACCTTACAGTGGATCAAGAGACACAGCAACTCACGCGGTAATGACACGGCTGATGAACTGGCAAGGGAAGGCTCGGAGATGACAGCAATAGGCCATGAGCCCATCCTACCCCTACCATTCGCCTTTCATCGGAAAATACTGTGTTAAAACATCAAGGTAGAGCATCAACGTGTACGCATGTAGCTAAGCTAGAGAGGCCCTCCCGGCAATCAGCCCTGGATTGTCACGTAAGCTACGGCTAATGAGTAGGCCTCAGCTACGACTTATAGTCGGAGCCCTAACTGGACTTGCCCTACTGAATAAACACTTATTTACACTGGGTGTTACAGACAGCCCCCTCTGCAGAGCCTGCATGGAGGCAGAAGAAACAAACACCCATGTCATCCTTGAATGCCCAGGGGTGGAGGAATACCGGGCACGATACCTCGGGTCACCGAGGTAACTCCCAGAAGGCGTCGTCAACATCAAGGGTCTGCTAGGTTTCTTGGTAGAGTCAGGCGTACATCACTCGCTCAAGGCCCCAAGTTATATGCCTACCGCTTCGCGTACCGACTACGGTACAACCGACACAAGACTGTCACACGCGTGCCTAAGCGCTCGCGCTTGTAGTATCGATTAAAATAAAATTATTTACGCGATTTAGGGTATTTCGACAATAAAATTTAATAACCGAAAATTCAGAGCTAAAACTCTAAGCGTATTTTTTTTATTTTAGGTGGGCAAAAATGTCCTACCGCACACCCCGCTGCCCGGGGAGACAACGGGGTAGTGTGGGGCTCTCACCCACTAAAAACCCACCGTGCGCCCTCACCCGCCCTTGCTACGGCGGATCACGGGAACCGCGTCGTTTCTCCGCGATCCGCAGGCGGCAGCCCTTTCGGGCACCCTCTCTTGTGCGACGCCCCGGGCACTTGGGCGTCACACCTTCGCGGTAGGCTTCCGCGGACGGCAGGGTACTCCCCGACCCCACCGTCCGCAGCCTCGGCTAGGGCGGCATCAGGCGCAGGTAAGCGCGCGCACGCCGCCCCGCGCGCCGGCGGCGAATCGGGTCCGCGAAGGAGGATTCCTCCCGGGCCCTCTCCGCCGCCTCCTTCCGCGAGATGACAGCCTCGCAGAAGGCGGCGACCGCGGTCCAGGCCCTGTCACTGCCAACCATCGCTCGCGCAACGGCCGGCAGCGACAGGTCCACGCCTATGACTGCAGCGAGTTCCCGGCGCTGCACATCCCAGGCCGGGCACGACTCGAGCGTGTGCTGCGCCGAGTCCTCGCCGCAGTCGCAGTGGTGACAGCCTGGGGTCGTCTCCCTCCTAGCGATCGTGTGCAGGTATTTGCCGAAGCAACCGTGCCCCGACAAAACCTGCACCAACCGGAAGGTGAGGACCCCGTGCTGCCGCCCTGCCCACTCTTCCAAGATCGGCTGGAGCGCCCCCACGGTCCAGAGACCAGCCCGGGGCGTCTCCAGCCGAGACCTCCACTTTAGGACGGTGGCGCGGCGGGCATCTTCCCGCCACGCAGAGATTGCGCTTGGCGAGGGCCGGCTGCCCCCCGCCCGCGCCGTCGACGCCCGCCGATAAACGTCGGCGAGCACTTCCGCCTCCAGATCCCAAGGGGGGGTTCCGGCCAACGCGCAGGCTGCATCGCACGAGACCGTGCGGTACCCGCGTATTGCCCTGACCGCTACGACCCTCTGTGGACGCCACAGAAGGGCCCTATTGCGAGCGGCCAGGGACTCCGCCCACACGGGCGCGCCGTACAGTGCCATTGACCGTACTACCCCCGCGTAGAGTCGTCGACACGCGAGACTCGGTCCGCCCAAATTCGGCATCAGTCGCCCGAGGGCGGACGCCGTGCCGACGAGCTTTGGCGCAAGACGGCGGAAGTGCTCGTCAAAGTGCCACCGTCCATCCAATACCAGGCCCAGGTACTTGATGTGGGCCTGGATTGGAAAGCCCACACCGTTGACCGTTATCGAGGCGCCGGCGGGTGGGCCGCGTCGGGGCCCATGGAAGAGTAGGGCCTCCGACTTTTCAAGGGCCACCCTAAGCCCCAGCGCCTCGATCCGCCTGACCACCTCCGCGGTTCCTGAGGTGGCCAGCGTTGCCGCCTCCTCGAGGGTCCCGCCCCGGGCTGTGACGAGCGTATCGTCTGCGTAGCAAATTACGCCCAGCCCGGGGGGGAGCCGGCCACGGAGGACCCAGTCGTAGCCGATGTCCCACAGGAGCGGCCCTAGAACCGAACCCTGCGGGACGCCGCACGACATAGCCCTCCTTACAACGTCCCCTTCCCGGTCCACGAAGAGGACGCTGCGGCCGTCGAGGTAGTCCGCCATCATAGGTACAACCCTAGCGCATTCGTTGAATGACGCGGTTGCCCGAGGATTATGCGGCGGGCAAAACAAACTCAACTGTATTTCTGTGTGCATAAGGTACATTTCTTCTCGCTACGAACAAT
Organism: Leucoma salicis; assembly: GCA_948253155.1. Classification (NCBI taxonomy): domain Eukaryota; kingdom Metazoa; phylum Arthropoda; class Insecta; order Lepidoptera; family Erebidae; genus Leucoma; species Leucoma salicis. Next base: position 7,323,597 of record OX411812.1, read on the forward strand.
TGGTATTATTATTAAGATTTTGTAGGCTATTATAAAGAGATTTTGGACAAGTTTTAATGCAAGTGATGTTTCTGTCCGTAGGACTAGTACTTATTCTGTGGTAAAGTTGGGTTGGCTAGAGTAGTGCCTCCAAAACCATCACGCAAAATTCGCGCATTGAAAGACGTCGAGTTGCGGAAAACAAGCCCGTGTATCACTTATCACTTGCCTTCTTGCTTGGTTGGAAAGCCACGCATAAGCTACCTTTGCGCACAGCTCTCTTGGCATACGGCAGACGTGACAAGCCCAGTCCCGCTTTCAGACCCACATCCGCCATCTGTGTTCTGGAGCACAGTTCATCACAGTCATATGTGTGATGAATCCCAGGACACTGCACACTGTCGCTCGTTGATAGACTTGGAGCTTAGACTTCTGAATGTTGTTTATGCTCCATGAGCAAAGAGGATGCATGCGTCCGTTGACTTGAGTGATAAAGGAGGTTTATATTTACTATGGACTAATAGTTCCTGCAGGCATATTCGGTTCTCCGAGCGATTTATATGCTCTAATTTTCTATTTGGTTAAGTAGTTAGTTTTCCACTGCCACACGGTCTCAACGCTGTTGAGATAATATTGGATTAAAAGTGGCGCCGACATCCTTTATTTTGGACACGGAAATTGTAGGTAATAGTTTCAGCAGTTCGAATTTGAACTTCTTTATGAAATCAACATTACGTCTTTGTTTTACATAATATGTATAACCATTCGTAACACACATTGGTGCGAAAATGTGCAATCAAAAATTTATAGCCACCGAGCATGTACATTTCATATTTACGAACTTTATGTTCTGGTCGAGCATTTTAAGTGCTTAAAATACATAATGTATATATAAATAACAGCAGAGGTGTATTACACACCCACGACTCGCCAGCTATGTGTAAGTCCCACGTAATAGGGGGCGAGCCTATTGACGTCTACCGGGCACATTTCCAAACTCCAGGCTGCTACTGAGATGCTGGAGAGAATCCTCGCTACCCGCATCGTCCAGCACCTGCGCGACGTCGGACCCGACTTGTCGGATGCCCAGTTTGGCTTTCGGGCTGGTCGTTCGACGGTCGGCGCGATTATGCGCCTGAGGGCTGCGGCCGCGGCGGTCGTCGCCGGCGGTGGAGTGCTGTTGGCGGTGTCGCTCGACATTGCCAACGCATTCAATAGTCTGCCATTCAGTTGCATCAGGGAGGCGCTCCAGTATCACGGGGTGCCTGCATACCTGAGGCGGCTGGTGGTGGACTATCTTGAGGGCCGCAGCGTTCTCTATGAGAGCCGCATAGGGGACGTTGTGAGGAGACCCATGTCGTGCGGTGTCCCACAGGGTTCGGTTCTAGGGCCGTTCCTGTGGGACATTGGTTACGACTGGGTGCTACGCTGTCGGCTCTCCCCCGGGCTGGCGGTCATCTGCTATGCGGATGACACGCTGGTCGTGGCCCGGGGTGGAAACTTCGACGAAGCGGCGTTCCTGGCCACCTTAGGGACCTCGGAGGTGGTTAGGAGGATCGGGGCGCTGGGGCTTAGGGTGGCCCTGGACAAGTCGGAGGCCCTACTTTTCCATGGGCCCCGACGTCGGCCACCTGCTGGCGCCTCAATCACGGTGGACGGGGTCCAAATTGGGGTGAAGGCCCGGATCAAGTATCTGGGCCTGGTGCTGGATGGGCGGTGGCGCTTTCGCGAGCACTTCCGCCAACTGTCCCCGAGGCTCGTCGGCGCAGCGTCCGCCCTTGCACGGCTTTTGCCGAATATGGGCGGACCCAACAATGCGTGCCGACGGCTTTATGCGGGGGTTGTCCGGTCGATGGCACTGTACGGTGCACCTGTGTGGGCGGGGTGCCTGGACGCGCCGAACAGGGCTCTTCTGTGGAGACCACAAAGAGTCGTCGCGTCCAGGCTCATACGCGGATACCGCACGGTGTCGACGGAAGCGGCCTGCGTGCTGGCCGGAACTCCCCCGTGGGACTTGGAGGCGGAGGTGCTCGCCGAAGTGTATCGGCGGGCATCGCAAGAGCGAGAGGTGGGAGGTCGTCCTCCACCCAGGGAGGTGGCCAGGTGGCAGGGCGATGCCCGCCGAGCTGCCATGGCCAGATGGAGGACACGGCTGGAAGCGCCCCGAGCCGGTCTCTGGACCGTAGGGGCGCTCCAGCCTGTGCTGGAGGAGTGGGCGGGGCGACGGCACGGAGTCCTTACCTTCCGACTGGTGCAGGTGCTGTCGGGGCACGGTTGCTTCGGCAGATATCTGCACATAGTCGCAAGGAGGGAAGCGACTCCGGGCTGTCACCATTGCGGCTGCGACGAGGACACGGCGCAGCACACGCTCGAGTCATGCCCGGCTTGGGGCGGGCAGCGCCGTGAACTCGTCGCGGCAATAGGGGGGGACCTCTCGCTGCCGAGCGTCGTTAGAGCGATGCTTGGCAGCGACAGGAATTGGGCCGCGGTCGCTGCCTTCTGCGACGAGGTCATCTCGCGGAAGGAAGCGGCGGAGAGGGCCAGGGAGGCTGATCCTTCCGCAGACCCGAACCGCCGCCAGCGACTGGGGCGGCGCAGGCGTGAGTATTTGCGCCTAATGCCGCCCTAGCTGAGGCTGCGGGTGGATGGACCGGGGAACGTCCGCCACCCGCAAGGCCTCCCGCGAAGGTGCGACGCACTGTGTGCGGGTGCGTGCTCAGAAGCGGGTACCCGAAAGGGTAAGCCGCCGGCGGACCACCGAAGGAATGTAACATAGTTCCAGTGGTCCGCCAATAAAGGCGGAGAGACGGCACACGGCGGGTTTATTTAGTGGGTGAGGGCCCCACACTACCCTGTTTGTTGCCCCGAACAACGGGGTGTGCGGTTAGGTACATTTATTCCCGCCTAAAAAAAAAAAAAAAAAAAAAAAAAAAAAAAAAAAAAAAAAAAAAAAAAAAAAGGCTGCTACTGAGAATTTTTCTTTTTAGGAAAAAGAGCTCAATAACATTGCCCGACCCGGGGATCGAACCCAAGACCTCATGATTAACAGTCGCATACACTACCGCTACACCACCGAGGCAGTTAATTTATAGGGATTTTTATAGGGCTTTTTACTTACCTGGTCGGAACAATGTATGTAAATACACTCAGCAGATAGCGCGGGTGTCACCCAGGACATTAAGAAAAAATGTTTTATGGAAATTGATAGTCTCGAACAAATGTCACGATAGCTTCAAAAACGTCTGGAACGAGTATCTAGGAGATGCAGTTTTAAAAGGTGCTCGTGGCTATCAATAATCTATTGAGGTCGAGGGTCTTGATATCATTATACAGCGAATCTGCTAAGACCAACATATCTTCTGAATATTGAAGGGATACTCCCCTTCAATATTCAGATGTGTTCGCGATGTTGGTGGCTTACGTCTCCGTCGAACCCTTTTCTCTTTTTCCTTTCTTTCAGATTGTACCCTGAACTTAGACCCTTTTTTCAAGTATGACAGAAGGACAAATTTTAACCCATTCCCTGTCCGTTTGTAGACACAATAGTAATTTTATTGTTATGTATCATATATGATTCATAGGACAGGGAACCTGTTAATAAACAAACATAATAGCCTAAGGTCGAGATACACTCCTCCGGGTTTTTCGAAATTATGTGTATATTTGTAGACATACTTACTCAACTGCCTCGGTGGTGCAGCGGTAGTGTATGCGACTGCTGATCATGAGGTCTCGGGTTCGATCTCCGGGTCGGGCAGTATAATTGAGGCGTTTTGTAAAAAGAAAAATTCTCAGTAGCAGCCCGGAGTATGGAAATGTGCCCGGTAGACGGCAATAAGCTGGAGAATTGAGGGTGTGTAAAATAATACCGCTGCATACCCCTTCGGGGAATACAGGCATGATGCTATGTTTTTTTTTGGTTATTTGTACATAAATTATTTATCAATGCATGGTGAATTAATCTAAAATAATAATAAAATCTACATGGCTAAGAATTTTCTCGATGACTTTTGTAGTTTGTGTGGAATTAAATAGCTCTCATAGAAGAAATCTGGGCCTAACAGTAATAAGTAAGCCATTATCCGTGTTATTTTACCTGCTTTGCCTGCGGCTCTACAGCCAAAAGCTGTTTTTTTTTAATTTATTAGGGATAACAAACAGTGACAAATTAAAGCATTGCATAACTTAGTAGGTAATAACAGTGATAGTAAATTTGACACCAGCATCGTTTACCACAAATTAAATAAGTAAGTGATCATGCATGCAAAATAATAACAAATTCATTAAATTCTAATAGGTAATAAAATACTATTATACTAGGTAACTTATGCGATACAGAGGAGAGCGTTTACCGGCATTTGTACGGCACCTTGTAGTCGCAAACAACTGACAGGGTCTACGGCAGTGGGTTCTAGTAGAGACTTTGTAACTTAGCTCATTAATTACTGGTATACAATCATATCTGTGATAGCCAGATGGCATAAGTCATATAATAAATGTATAATAACATTACTTCAAGTTGAGTACGTCTATGCTTAGCCCTAAGGAGGTTGTATTTGCATAGAAGTTGATCATATGTTAGATAATTTCGAAAATTTCGAAAATTTCGTTTTTGGTTTCTATCTCAGGATCCCGATATAGTAGCGGGATGAAATATATACCGTTTTTTAAGTTTAAATAAGAACTATCAAACAAGAATATGGTCATAAAAATCCGTTCATTACTTTTTGCGTAATGCCCAAACAAATAAACAGGCGAAAATTCTAAAAAAAATAGTCTAAATGTATTTTTTCTTAAATATCCTAAGTATATAGACATAGCTCTGTTACTGTTTTTATACTACAAACAGTAACAGAGCTATGTCTAGTAGATGAGGAAGCGGTCAAGTGAGAATTTATTTGTCTGAAGAATATTGTTTACGTTTATCCCAAATTTTGTTTTTCCAGTACGAATGACATTTTTTCCTTCTCAAAGAGAGTCTAGTATTACGAAAAGAAAAACAAATACCTTGTTAATGAATTCTTTTATAAAGAAGAAATCGTAAACTAGTTTTTCTGTTCGGGTGCAAACGAAGACGAGACGAAAGTATTATCTTAAGTTATTAAAGGTTTTGCGTGTTATGTTGTGTTTTAATCATTTCCATTTAACAGGACCATTTCGTGGAATTCCTTATTATAATTTTATAGACAGACTTCCTGCAAATCCGACTTCATCCGCGTGAAAGATTTTAATTATTTTCTTGATTTGTGTGGAACACTAATTATTTTTCCAAAATAACTAAGTTACTGCTTATAACGTTTATATACCAGTGAAGTTAAAAGTAAGCTCTAGCCGTTTTGGAGATAAGCTGGAACAAACAGCCAGACAAACAGGCAAAAATGTTTAAAATTGGTGTTTTGATATAGGTTAAAATTGGTTTAACGCGCTATGGGTAAAATATATACCACCTACTTTGAATTGTATTAAAAAAAGCTGTTATATACACATTACAAATAGATACATAAATTTTATTTATTTTCACTTAATTTCCTATTTTATTTTTGCTCAAATAATTACGATTTCTTTTGAGATAAATAGGTAGCATCAGATTTAAATTTAAATACTCGAAACTCATAGTAACTACAAAAAACTGTTTACATTTTATTATTTTTTTGAGAGCCTCGCATCGCTTACTCTTTTGAAAAAACTTCGGATATTGATTTTTGTAACCCGTTCCTGTCTCTGCATAGTTAGGTTAGGTTGAAAAACACGGGTCTCCTCTCAGAGGGAGAGACATTCAGCCGTGGCCCATCACGCTTACTAAGAACGGGTTGGCAAACTTTACAAGCCGTGGAGAGTATCTATCAGCCAAGCAGATTTCCTCACGATGTTTTTCTTCATCGTGCAGTGAATTTGTAAAAAATACGCGAAAAATCTTGAAATGTCAGAGGTGTAAAAGAGGTGAGGCCAAAAATAAATTTTATCCTAATAATAAATGTAATTATTAAAAAACAATCCACTATTATGATTATGCCATAGGTCATTTAGTCCGCTGCAATTTATTTGATCGAAACAATTCCAAACTTAAATTGGACGCGTCCAACTTTGAAAGAATTTACCAACCACTCAAAGGGTCTAACGAGATGGTTTAAAAGAGATCCCGAGCCGCTTCAAAAGTTTGTTAAATGCACCGTTTTCTCTAGCTATTGTCATTGCGACCACTTTGTTATTTCGGTGCTAGGATGGCGCACTTCTATCGAACAAAATAGTCTTGTTTTTCACTGTAGGCATGTGGTTTAATATACCCTTTTCGTTTTTGTTCTAAAGACCCGTATTAAGTACTTAATTTAAAATATAGCTTCAAGTCGCCTTAACTGTCCGTGTGGTAACGGACTAAGAATACAAGTGTCACCACCCCATTCTTTCCCACGGGTGTCGTATGAGGCGACTAAGGGAAGTAAGCAATTGTCATCCATTGCATGACTGGTGGTAGGGCTGGGTACCAAGTGGGAGTACTCACTTGGTATCGGGCCCGAGCGGGTTGGTACCACCATCTCCCGTGTGACCGGCCATGAAGCACATCGTTGCGTTTTGGCTGTGGCAGGAGATAGCCGTTTATATTTAATTTCATATCTGTGAAATGAATTGGTGAGCAGCGACTTAACAATACTCTGAGTATAGTCGAGTCCATGGGCGACGGTTACCATTTACCATCAGATGGACCGTGGCTCGTCTGCCACTACATGCAATAAAAAAAAATATTCAGCTGGTACAGAATGTAGTATAATGGTTACCTATAAGATGGATAAATCCTTACTAATCCTAACAACTATAAGGCTTTAACAGAGCTATATATATATATATATAAACATTAAATAACAGAGCTAATCATATGTAGGAACATTTAAGATATTTAAGAAAAAATACTGTATTTGGATAATTTAGGAGTCTTTGAAAACAAAACATTTTTTTTTAGAATTCTTGTCACTGAGCAGATTTTAGTAAAACTTTGTATTTTTTTGGTAGATCTCAATTAGACCGGTACACGTTTTATCCTACTATACCTATATAAGTATAACTTGAGATATTACCTTTAAACTAGCTTTTGTCTACGGTGGAGCCCTGAGCAAAAGCTAGTAATATTCTAAACATGAAAGTGTGTTTGTTTCTTTGTTACGTAACCTCTTAATACTGTAACATTTCAAGAAATTTGCCATAAAATAAACTGCCTCGGTGGTGTAGCGGTAGTGTGTGCGATTGCTAATCATGAGGTCTCGGGTTTGATCCCCGGGTCGGGCAATGTTATTGAGCTTTTTCCTAAAAAGAAAAATTCTCAGTAGCGGCCCGGAGTTTGGAACTGTGCCCGGTAGACGTTAATAGGCTCGCCCCCTATTACGTGGGACTTAAACATAGCTGGACAGTCGTGGGTGTGTAATACACCTCTGCCTACCCCTTCGGGGAATACAGGCGTGATGCTATGTTTTTTTAAAATCAGTTCGAAGTATAGAGAAGGACTGAAGGAATGGAGGAACGTGACGTATTTAGATTAGAGGGGGTTGACTTTTGCTCGCGGCAGGGCCATGGGAATGAGCTATTATAATAATAATAAATGTGAAAGTGAGGTTGTTTCTTTGTTACTTCTTCAGCGCTAACTATTGATCATGAGATTTGACATAATCACATATAGTTTGCAGTACACAAAAGCTATTATATATTCCGAAAACATGAGGGTTTCTGCACCGTTAAATTTCCCAAAAAGTATGTGTAAATATAAATAAATAAATATTCACGAACATTTTCACACAACGTCCTTTGGTCCCAAACTAAGCTTAACGCTTGTGCTATGGGTATTAGATTACGGATATTATACATAATGTATTACTTTTTTTTTGGAAATACGTACATAATAGATATAAAACACCCAGACGCAGTACAAATTTCTGTGTTCATCACACAAATAATTGTCCTTAGTGGGAATCGAACCGACGACCTCGTGCACGGAAGTCGGTTACAGTACCGACTACGCCACGAGGCCCGTCAATATTAGGCGACAACGTAGGCCATAAGTACATACAACCTCTATTTGATATTTTCGTGTCGCGTCGCGTCGCGTCGTATTATCGCGTTTGTCGTTCACCTACGACGACGGGTTATACAGTCATTTTATCTCAAATATCTTAAATGTACCTACAGACATAGTTCTGTTACAGCTTTATGTATATATATATATATATATGAAAAAAAAACTGCTATAATTCATCGTAAGATTTGACCCTTGTACACGCCTAGCGCATCTAAATCACTCTGTACGTGGCTTTATTTCCTTCCCAACATACCTCTGCTGTTTGAGCATAGCAATTGAATACTAAGTCAGAATTCTGCCATACATTTTTTCCAAGCAGGTAATACTTAATGTAATTTATAGTGCTGTTTCTCTAGTGCCAAGTTTTATGTTTTATTAAAATATTATAAAAAAATATAGACAAATTACTTTTTTATGAATAAATTCGTATGTTTTATTTTTGGATACTTAAGTGAATATCCCCATCTATATCGTTATATCTTCTAGTGGTAGATCCTTGCTTGCCCCAGCACGAATGAGCCGGCTCGATGGGGGCGAATCTACTCATAGAACCTCAGCGCGAAACAATAGTAGGTATTACTATTGTTCGCGAAGTTGTAGTACTCAGTAGAGGGTACACAAAAGGGTAGGCCGCCGACGGACCACCGAAGGAATGTAACATAGTTCCAGTGGCCCGCCAATAAAGGTGGAGAGACGGCACACGGCGGGTTTCTTTAGTGGGTGAGGGCCCCATACTACCCTGGTCGTTGCACGACAGGGTGTGCGGTTAGGAACATTTTTACCGCCTAAAAAAAGATATTACTATTGTTTTGTTTCGTATGGTGAGCCGAAGACCCAAACTACCTTATTTTTTGTAAGCACCTTGCACTAATTAATAATCCTTGTATCGCGGGGTACTTTACAAACATACGGACACAAAGTACATCCAAACTCAGAACAACCATTTGTTGATCACACAAAGAGTTGTCCTGGGAATCAAACCCAACACTCGGGTATAAGGCCGGTATCTAAACCATTCCGCAATCAGTGCAGTCTTATTATCCGTCCTCTCTACCATCTATCCCGTCTCTTGGAATTGGCGACGCAACACCACTGTTGTTACTAGAATCTATAAGCTACGGTTACCGCTTACCATCAGGTGAGCCGTATGCTCGTTTGCCACAAGCGTTTAAAAAAAATAATCTATGATACTTCTTCTCAACTTCCACCTCTCAGATGTCTAGTTGAGACGTCGTAAGTCACAGACCTATCTTTTATTATAATTTCTTTATCTTTTGTCCTCTACTATCTTAAACTATTTTTTATTTTTTTATTGTACTTATCTGCGGAAACTTACAATTGGCCTTCATACATATTATGCACCTCAGTTGCATATGTTTAGACATATAATTAATTATGTTACCTAGCTGTTAGTTTTCCTAAAATTATATAAATAAATAAGTAAAGCTGTAACAGAGCTGTGTCTGTACATTTAAGATATTTGAGAAAAAATACTGTAATAGGCGTATCTGTTGTGTTAACACGATTTCTTTTGGATTTTTTGTCTGTTCGTCTTTTTATCTGTTTGGATTTTTATTTGGTCGCGCATCACGCAAAAACTACTAAATGAATTTTGATGACAATTTTATTTGATAGCTCTTGATTAGAATAAAAAATTGGTATATATTTTATCTCGCTACTACATCGGGAACCTGAGATAAGATTTAAAAACTAGCTTTTGGCTGTGGCGAAGCCGCGGGTAAAGGCTAGTTATTACATAAACCTTTAAACGTAGTTACGTAAACGTTACTGAGTGATAAACGGCCTTAAAATATTGTCGCATTTAAAACTCACTTAAAACTAGAGTCTGCCCGCGATTTTGTTCGCGTACACATCAAAATATTAATACGTCTCTTTATGGCAAACTATCTCCCATAATATGTCTTTATGTAAAAGCGTCGTAAAATTGTAACGAACAAATAAACAAACAAACTCACTTTCGCACATTTCTAGTATTGGTAAGGATTGGTGAAGCGAACTTACTTTATGCTGTCGCCTCCTGCTTTCAACGTCTGTCCGCGTAATTTGTTGAAGTTTAATACAATTTGTTGCGCGGTGCACTTAATTTATGAACCGACTTTCATAACTTGCAATATTAGTTGGAATTTTATGTGATTGGATTAAAGTTAACTGTAAAGAGTGCAGTGATGTGTTGTAATATAAATATTAGCTGTGCAATAAAAATAATATCAACAATATTCATCTGTATTTTAGCACTTGACGTGCTCAGCTACTTTAAAGAACATAATATTTGTGAAAGTGGAAAAAGAGAGAAATATTGTGCTCGCAGAAAAGTTGAAAAAAAAATGGTAACTGTCGCTTATAGACTCAACAATACTGGGAGTATTGTCAAACCACTGCTCACCATTTCATGTCACTGATATGAAATGAAAGAATAACGGCTATCTCCTGCTACAACTAAAACACACGTACTTCATGGCCAGTCACACGGGATGGTCGTACCAACCCATTCGGGCCCGATAGCAAGTAAGTACTGCCACTAGGTACCCAACCCTACCACCAAGTAATGCAATGGGTAATAATTGCTTACTTCCCTTAGTCGCCTCATAGTACACCCGTGGAAAGAATGGGGTGGTGATACTTGATTCTTAGTCCGTCACTACACGGGCTAACGGGTGGAATTTTCCCGATCAAGCTGGCCCATTCGTACTGAGATAATCAAGGCTCTACCACTAATACCAAAGTAGTTAGGCATACCTTTTTTTTTGTTAAGGCGGGAAAAATGTTCCTAACCGCACACCCCGTCGTTCGGGGCAACAAACAGGGTAGTGTGGGGCCCTCACCCACTAAAGAAACCCGCCGTGTGCCGTCTCTCCGCCTTTTTTGGCGGGCCACTGGAACTATGTTACATTCCTCCGGTGGTGCGCCGGCGGCAGTTAGGTATCCCTGAGCCTAGTTAGTTGAGGGATCACTGTAATTAGCTAAAGGATTATCGTGATACATGCCCCGGTGTCCCTACCAATCATAAAGAGACGACACGATGTCGATACGATTTTATGTTTCACATTCTTTAGAAGGTTCCCCTTTAGGGGAGATCGTGCCTTTACTTTGGTCACCGTGTATGATAGCCGCAGAAGAGAGTTTAGTAGATACTAGCCTATCTTGGCCTTGCTATTAGTCGTATCACGATGCAAACAGCTATGGATTATTCTATCTATGCAGTCGATATCTCATAATGTTTCAGATTTATTTATTCACGTAAATATATCAGTCCCAGAAAAAATAAGAGAATAATACCATCACAAATATGTAGGTTTACGATGAGAGTAGAATAGGTTTATACGCATACGTGTTTATTACTCATGTATTCTTCATTTCATATAGGACTTTTTACTATATCAAGTTATGTGGCTGTATACCGACTGAGCCTATCTATGATATATGTTTGTACATAATATATATTCATATGTCAAATCATAAAAAGACTAGTCATAATTTTTTTTTAATCTGTGTGTTAAATTCAAGAGAAACGTAAAATAATATTTTTATATTCTGTATTTTGGCACTTGAAATGCTCAGCTACTTTAAAGAACAAACTATTTATATTATACATGGATGCCCCTCGATGAGGGTGAGCTAGGCCCTTCAAATCAGCTGGGGCCACTGAAAATAGTAGCCAGGGGGAACTCGTGCGCAGAATAAGTGAGTCTCAGTCTCCCCCTGTACCTACATCCTTCCACTTTCGCATTGTGTATCTTCTTAACCAGTCGCTCGTCCGGCATTCTTTCCACATGTACGAACTATCGGAGCATTCCCTTTCGCATTTTTACACCAATACTCTCTTGTGTACCTACTCGCTGTCTTACGTGGTCCTTACGAAGTACGTCCATGCACCACTGGACCATCTCTGCGCATTATGTCGAAACCGAAAACAAATTCAATTCGTTCAACTTTCACGTATTAAACGCTCAATAAAGTTCAAAAAACTTTGAAGTATTTCGTTTAAATTACAATGTACAACGAAGATAAAAAGAATCTGTCATGTCATCCTTCGCTTATTAAAAAAAAACCATTCATGTTCTTTTACCTAATTTGTGAAGTTTGAGTGACTTTGAAATTTATCGGCAATTTAAACGTTGGTGCGATGTTAAACGTTTAACTTTACCTTCCGAGATATTGTGAATATTGTAAACCTTATGTTGCGTCATATTTTCTAATTACTGTTTTATATGACTATTATAAGACGCTATCTTGGCTGATGGTAAGTGCTGTAAATTAGGGTGGTAATGAATTTTTCCAAGTAAAACTTTATTTACCATTTCCATAAAGTAAGTAATAATAAATACTACCTTTTGTTTGTTGAATATTTTGTCACAATCTCTTTCTTTCCCGCCATTGGAAATTATTCTCTTCTAAAAGTGAGAGGGATTTAGTACACAGACTATCACGCTAGTTAGGGTAGGCAGACTGGGGTGCGGGTCGGGATACCTCCGCGTTAGTGCACCCCGGGCAACGTCGGCACTCTGGTGCCGGCAGCTGAATCCCGGCAGGGGACGGGTCTCCGCGTGTCCCTCTGACTAGCAGAGAGCACAGTGGATAGGCCAGACGTCCGCCGTGGAGGGTCAGCGGGGCCATAGTGGCTCCCCCGACCCTGGGGTGGGGACAGCGGGGTCACAGTGACCCCCCCGTCCCCGGAGGCGGGGCTTACAGCCCGAGTGGTGACGGGCTCACTGCTTGCAGTGGGCCGAACGTTTGCCGTGGAGGGCGAGCGGGGCCATAGTGGCCTCCCCGGCCCCTGGGAGACGGAGACGGGGCTTTTAGCCCGAGGGGCGACGGGCTCACCACTTGCTTTGCGAGCGGTGGGCGCGGTCTGATGCTAGACCACCGTTAGGCCCGACCCGTAACCCTGAACGGACAGGTCTTCGGACCGCGGGGAAGAAAACCCCTATAAAAAATTACCCCAATCCCGTGCTCTGCCGCCCGGCCAGGGGATGCATGACTGAGGGGAGCTCAGTCGCGAGAGTGGCAAGTCGAAGGACGAAAAACTTAAAAACTATGGCGAAAGTTAAAAATGTAAAGATTCCCCAAGAGGGTACTGGGTGCGAAGCACCCGGAGAATCCCTCACAGGGCCGAATAGCAATACCGATCCTGTCAGCTCCACGTATTTGGGGGGAGCAACTGACGCCAAGGAGAATGGAGAGGAGAGGAAGAATGGGAGCAAGAAGAAGCGGAGGGTGAACCGTGGGAGGAAACCCAGACCCGCGGGAAGTCCTACGGCGGATGGCGGATCGGCCTCAGCTGTGTTGGGAATGGAGACGGATGGCGACGGCAGCGGCACAACGGCCGCAAACTCGCTCGTTCCGGACCCATCGGGGTCTTTGCCGGGGAAGGCTGGCTCGTTGGAGCGGCCCTCACGACTTCTGAAGCGCTCAATTGCCCTAGAAGGGGATGCGTCGGAGTCGGAGGGCAGCTCCACTGAGATGCGTCCGCCGGGAAGGCCGGGAAGGTCGGCCAAGAGGGGCCGAGGTGCTACCAGGCGTATAGCTACCCGAGCCCCAACCCTAGCGGATGAGGCTATACTGCAGGGTTTGGCAACGGGGCTTTCGGTGGAGGAGAGGGTAACCCTCCTCACATCGAAACTCCGTGAGGAGCCTCCGGATACACACGGTCCGCCCACCGTGAACCAGATTGCCCAGAAGGTTTCCGATGCCCTGGCCGTCGTTTCTACGATGGCTAATGGGTCGCGGAGTCTTCAGGGCAGTCTCGCGGAGGCCCTCAATAGTGCTACCAAAGTAGCCTATGGAGCGATGGAGTCTCTCTGGCGATACTCAGTGCCGGAGGAGACTGGGAAGCTGGAGGCACCCTGCCGCTGAAGGTGCCTCGAGGTGGAGGTGGCAGAGCCCCGTAAGGAGCTCGCCGGCCGGCGAGCAAAGGCAAGTCTCACCAAGGCCGGGCCGGAAACCTCTGCCTCAATGATGGGCGCCGGGCCTCCGGTCCCTGGTATCCTAACAGAGGAGCAGATGCGCCAGGTCATTGATCGCATTAGTGCGATCTATGACCCGCGCATTGACTCCTTGAGTGCTAGGATGACGCCGGAGCCAAGACTCCGTCCAGCTCTGGCCGCAGATAAGAAGGTCGCGCCGCCTTCGGCCTTAATGCCGCTACCCTGCCAGGGTGGCCGCGTGGGCACATATTCCACAGCTGCGGCTGCTACGCCGCCTAAGGGACAGGGCAAAGTTGCCTCCAAGGCTAACAAGTTAAAGACGGCGCAGAAGGCTGGGCAGAGCCTCAAGGGCCAGCCCAAAGAGAAATTCCCTCCCCTTCCGCGTGCTGGCCAGCCCTCGTGGGTCCCAGCAAACGTACCCCGGGATTCCCAAATCCCACCACCCGCCACGTCCGACCCTGCACTCTGCGACGGGGGCTGCAAGACTGTGGACGGCGGGAGGAAGAAGTCCCGGGGTAAAAAGAAGAGGGGTTCTGTGGCCGGGGCTGCTGCCAAGGCCATGGAGCCTGCAGCGTCAGGGGGCAAGCCCAGCTCCAAAAGGAAGCCACGCAAGCTTCAGATGCCGAAAACGGCAGCGGTGGTGATCACCATGCTGCCGGAGGCGGAAGCGGGCCTGAGTTATCAGGCCATTTTGAGGAAGGCCCGGGCGGAGATCGACGTCTCCGACTTCTGAGGCGTTGCCGCCCGGACCCGCCAAGCCCGGAGCTCGAATCCTTGAGTTCCCTGGGGCGGAAGGTCCCAAAATGGCCGATGCGATAGCCACGAGGCTGCGAGGTCTGTTTGGTGAAGGCAGTGGAGTCCGCATCGCCAGACCGGTGAAATGCACTGAACTGCGCGTTTCCGGTCTGGACGACTCGGTGACGGCTGACGACGTACGGGAGGCCATTGCCTCGAAAGCCGGATGCTCGGAAACCGTCAGAGTGGGCTCCATTAGGACCGGACCCGGCGGTGTGGGTACCGTCTGGGTGAGTTGCCCTGTCGTTTCGGCTAGAATCTTGGCTGACGCAGGCTCATGGGCTGGAGTTCCGCACGGGTTACCGTGCTGGAGCCCCGACCTGCGAGGTGCATAAGTGCATGGCGGTCGGACACACCCGACCGACGTGCACTTACTGCTTTGAAAGTGATGACCTTTGTTTCCGGTGCGGTCAGGTAGGGCATAAGGCGGCAACTTGTACCACCCTCCCTCACTACCCCACATGTGCTGCAGGCAATAGACCTGCGAAGCACTACATGGGGTGGGAGGGGTGTAGACCTCCCGCCACCACAGGCCCAAAAAAGGGGGGGACTAGCCAATCGGCCCAGGCTGCCCCCCCTAGCGCGGCTTTGCCGCCGTCCCGGGTGGAGGAGGGTATGGTTACAGCCTAACGTTCAACCGTAACACTGTCCTTCTCCAGGCGAATCTCAACCACTCCACCAGGGTGCAGGATTTTCTCCTGCAAACCATGGTGGAGCGGTTGATTGGTGTAGCCGTAGCTGCGGAGCCTTATTGCGTTCCTGACCGCCCTAATTGGGCGGGCAGCCGCGATGGCTCCGTTGCAATCGTCAGCTCCACGGTGCTTCGTTCCCCGCCCTTGTCGATCAGAGACAAGGGCACGGGATACGTCGCAGCCGACTGGGGGGGGAGTTACGCTGTACGGCTTGTACTCCTCCCCCAACCGGAGTCTGGTTGATTTCGGGGTCTGGCTTAATAGCCTAGAGACCTCGTTGCAGCGCCTGGCACCTAGCCACGTCCTAGTTGTGGGGAACTTCAACGCCAAATCAACAGTGTGGGGGTCCCCTGCGACGGATGCTCGTAGGGCGGTTGTTGAGTGGGCGGCATCGAGCCTCTGTTTATTAAACAGAGGTTCCGTCAACACGTGCGTGCGACGTCGGGGCGGGTCAATAGTGGACCTTTCGTTCGCGAGCCCTGATGTCGCAGCACGAGTTGGGAACTGGTGTGTCCTGGAGGAGATTGATACCTTGTCCAATCATCTGTATATCCGGATAGAGGTCTTCCGGTCCCTCCAGGGCCCCAGTAGGGGTCACGCGGCGCGCAGAACTTCCGCGTTCCCGCGGTGAGCTGTGGGTAGGCTGGATATGGACCTACTGGCGGAGGCAGCCATCGTTCAATCGTGGCTGTCCTCACCAGCCCTGACTGAGGAGGTGGACGTTGAGGCTGGCCGATTTCGCACTGCGATCACGTAGGTGTGCGACTCGCCCATGCCCCGTGTGCCCGTGGATCTCCGTGCAGCGTGCATTCGTGCCCGGAGGTCCTACACCCGCAGTCGGCGGCGCAACCGTAATGGGGAGCGGGAGGGCCAGCTGTACGAGGCGTACCACTCTTCGCGGGCCACGTTCAAGTTGACCATCTGCCGCGCCAAAACGAAGAAAAGGCAGGAGATGCTGGACGGTCTCAACCGTGACCCCTGGGGTCGCCCGTACCGTGCGGCGTTGAATAAGCTCCGCACCTAGGCCCCCCCCCCCCTCACGGAGACCCTTCAGCCCAGCCTTCTCACCGAGGTGGTCAAGGGCCTATTCCCGCGAGGGGTGGAGCACACGCCCCCGATCATGCCACTGACAGGTAGCGACCGGGAGGCTGACCTCAGTGTACCACCCGTCACTGCATCGGAAATGGGGGTGGCTGTTGCGTGGATTCGTTCCAAGAACACCGCCCTCGGCCCGGACGGGATACCCGCCTGGGCTCTGGCCCTAGCTCTGGACCACCTGGAGCCCCGCCTCAGGGGACTGTTCGACGCGTGCCTGGCGTCCGGACGGTTCCCTGACTGCTGGAAGGAGGGGAGGCTGGTAC
Source organism: Leucoma salicis (assembly GCA_948253155.1). Classification (NCBI taxonomy): domain Eukaryota; kingdom Metazoa; phylum Arthropoda; class Insecta; order Lepidoptera; family Erebidae; genus Leucoma; species Leucoma salicis. The sequence continues at coordinate 7,340,431 of OX411812.1, forward strand.
TCCTGCCGAAGCCGGGACAAACGCCGGATTCAGTCGGGGCCTTCAGGCCCATCGTGCTGCTGGATGAGGCGGGTAAAATGCTGGAGAGAATCCTCGCCTCCCGCATTGTCCAGCACACAGCAGTTTTCGAGCTGGTCGTTCGACAGTCGGCGCATTCATGCGTCTGAGGGCCGCGGCCGCGGCGGTCGTCACCGGCGGGGAAATGCTATTGGCGGTGTCGCTTGACATAGCCAACGCATTCAATAGTCTGCCATTCAGCTGCATCAGGGAGGCGCTCCGGTATCACGGGGTGCCTGTATACCAGAGGCGGCTGGTGGCGGACTATCTAGAGGGCCGCAGCGTCATCTATGAGAGCCACATAGGGGACGGTGTGAGAGTCGTGCGGTGTCCCACAAGGTTCGGTCCTGGGGCCGCTCCTGTGGGACATCGGTTACGACTGGGTGTTGCGCTGTCGGCTTCCCCCCGGGCTGGCGGTCATCTGCTATGCGGATGACACCCTGGTCGTGGCCCGGGGTGGAAATTTTGAGGAAGCGGCGTTCCTGACCACCTTAGGGACCTCGGATGTGGTCAGGAGGATTGGGGCGCTGGGGCTTAGGGTGGCCCTGGACAAGTCGGAGGCCCTACCTATCCATGGGCCCCGATGTCGGCCACCTGCTGGCGCCTCGGTCACAGTGGACGGGGTCCAGATTGGGGTGCAGGCCCAGATTAAGTATCTGAGCTTGGTGCTGGACGGGCGGTGGCGCTTTCGCGAGCACTTCCGCCAACTGTCCCCGAGGCTAGTCGGCGCAGCATCCGCCCTTGCACGGCTCATGTCAGACATGGGCGGACGCAACAATGCGTGCCGACGGCTTTACGCGGGGGTGGTCCGGTCGATGGCGCTGTACAGCGCACCCGTGTGGGCGGGGTCCCTTGACGCACTGAATAGGGCTCTTCTGTGGAGACCACAGAGAGTCGTTGCGTCCAGGGTCATACGTGGATACCGCACGGTGTCGACGGAGGCGGCCTGCGCATTGGCCGGAATCTCCCCGTGGGACTTGGAGGCGGAGGTTCTCGCCGAGGTATATCGGCGGGCGTCGCAAGAGCGGGAGGGGGGCGGACGCGCCCTACCCAGGGAGGTGGCCAGGTGGCAGAGCGACGCCCGCCGAGCTGCCATGGCCCGGTGGACGGCACGGTTGGAGGCGCCTTGGTCCGGTCTGTGGACCGTAGGGGCGCTCCAGCCGATGCTGGAGGAAGGGGCGGGGTGACGGCACGGAGTCCTTACCTTCCGACTGGTGCAGGTGCTGTCGGGGCACGGTTGCTTCGGCAGATATCTGCACATAGTCGCAAGGAGGGAAGCGACTCCGGGCTGTCACCATTGCGGCTGTGACGAAGACACGGCGCGCCACACGCTCGAGTCGCGCCCGTCTTGGGCCGAGCAGCGCCGTGAACTCGTCGCTGAAATAGGGGGGGACCTCTCGCTGCCGAGCGTCGTCAGAGCGAAGCTTGGCAGCGACAGGAACTGGGCCGCGGTCGCTGCCTTCTGCGAGGAGGTTATCTCGCGGAAGGAAGCGGCGGAGAGGATTCTTCCGCTGACCCAAACCGCCGCCAGTGACTGGGGCGGCGCATGCGCAGGTACTTGCGCCTCATGCCGCCCTAGCTGAGGCTGCGGTTGGATGGACCGGGGAACGTCCGCCACCCGCAAGGCCTCCTGAGAAGGTGCGACGTTCCGTGTTCGGATGCTTCGCTCAATAGAGGGTACCCGAAAGGGTAAGCCGCCGGCGGACCACCGAAGGAATGTAACATGCTTCCAGGGCCCGCCAATAAAGGCGGAGAGACGGCACACGGCGGGTTTCTTTAGTGGGTGCAAGCCTCACACTACCCTGTTCGTTGCCCCGAACGACGGGGTGTGCGGTTAGGAAGATTTTTTCCCGCCTTAACAAAAAAAAAAGGGTAGGCAGACTACACAAGCCACCTAGAAAAAATCTCTCAAGCATGCTGGTTTCCTCGCAATGTATTTCTTGGGTAATATAATTATTATAATTTATCAAATGTTACCCACCATTTTTGTGATTTAGCGTTGGGGCTTTACGAAGTCTCACTGAGGATCAAACTCAACAGCACCACTATGTTAGGCGTTCTCTTTAGAAGAAAGATCGAATTCTATGGAATCCATTTGATAAGATGTTGACATTAGTGAGGGAACTAAATATTTTTGTGTCATATCTCTATTAAGATTATGGAATAGTGTTTCATGCGTGGATTCATGTCTATCCTTGTGACTATTGTGTCTAAGTATAACATTACATAACGACTATTTGTTACAATATACATTTATATCTAACAACGTCCTCGCTGCACTCTCCTTTCAAGAAACTTTCCAACTTCACAAAGTAAATCTAAATTAATTTAAAATTGTAACGAATGGAAAGGTTTCGTAGTTGCCCCGGGGATTCTGTTAATTATTTCCATCCATCCATCCATCAGCCTTTCAACGTCCACTGCTGGACATAGGCCTCCCCAAGAGAACGCAACAACGAGCGGTCCCGTCATGGGGGATAATGCCGTAATCGCCACGCTTGACAGGCGGGTTGGCGATCGCAGTGGATGTTGTTAATACTCGAAGGAGTGCTGCTGCCCACTCCCCCGGCATTCCCTTAGTCGGCTCTTACGACTCCCGTGGGTAGAGAGGGATGGGACAATTCTAAAGACGGTCCCACACGTTAATTATTTATCCCGTTTCTATTTTTCTTGTGAATTGTTGATCGTTAATTACTTTTATACGACATTTGGCCGTGTGGGCCCGGCTTTAGAATTGTCCCACCCCTCTCCACCCACGGGAGTCGTAAGAGCCGACGGAGGGAATACCGGGGGAGTGGGCAGCAGCACTCCCTCGAGTATTAACAACAACCACTGCGATCGCCAACCCGCCTGCCAAGCGTGGCGATTACGGCATTATCCCCCATGACGGGACCGCTCGTTGTGGCGTTCTTCGGGGGAGGCCTATGTCCAACAGTGGACTTTGAAAGGCTGATGGATGGATGGATACGACATTATGTTCGGGTATTTTTTTTTTTTATAATTGGGTATAGTTTAAACTGGTTTACAACAAACATGCTTAAAATAAGGAAAACTTTTATGGGGATTGAATTTATAATAAACGCTGCTAGTTAATTGGGTAAGGGAAGTCATGTGGAAATTTTAACATTGTTTCATCCCTAGAGAAATTATGGGGTTGGAAAATTTAATAATTTAGATGAATTTTATTAATAATTTTCTCTAAATTTATAACAAATAGTTATAACAAGTTTCATCCAACCATCAGCCTTTTAAAGTCCACTGCTGGACATAGGCCTCCCCAAGAATGGGGGATAGTGCCGTAATCGCCACGCTTGGCAGGCGGGTTGGAGATCGCAGTAGATGTTGTTATGACTACAGTTTTACGAATGAAGTTAATTTCCCTACACGCGTGACTTCTTTAACTTCGACTAGTCTAGATACACGATCCTCTATCTACTATGATACAGCAATTGTCCTAGAGGACCACCTGACTGCTTCACCAGTTTATACCAATGTAAGTGATCACCTTGCTGTGCGCGCGGAGGTGTTGTGTCGAATATCTGAATATCTGCCGCACACTCGTCAGTTCAGGGACTATTCACATATGAGTTAACTAAATTTCTGCGCTGCCACTGAGACTTTGGGTTGAGCTGCTGTCGTATTTAAATACAAGAATTCCGCGGAAAAGTTTAAAACTTATATAATTAATACTGTATCGCTAAGTTAATTGTTAAGTTTTATATATCTTTTCCATTGAAGTTTAAACGAGTTAAGAGTAAGACGAGGGTAAATTATGATGTGATTGTGTTAAAAACTTTGTTAGCTAACGAGAGATATGTATGACATATCTATGAGGTTACTACTAATATCGTTGAAGCACTGTTTTCGTATTGCCTCGCGAGCATATTAAACCATTGCCTTACAACAGGGTCATACTCAACCGTATAATGCCCTTATACAAAAGTAAGGGCAAGGGGGGATTCATTAACAACTTCAGGCCTGTTCCCATTATTCCTGCCATCGCTAAGATTTTTGAGAACGGACTCAGCAGACCTATGACGGATTACCTAACTCAAACTGCTGCACTCTCAGACAGGCAATACACACATCGACCAGCCACCTTAGAATGAAAAACGAAATGTTACACGAACTTTCGTTTCGAGTCATTGTGATTAATCAACAGTCCAACGCCGTGATTCCTGATTCATCGAAATTTCGAAGCGTGATTCAGGCGACCAATCACAATGATGCGAAACGAAAGTTCGTCTACCGTTTCGTTTTTCATTCTAAGGCTGCTGGACACTCTACGACTTCTCTCACCCGTGAGGTTATACGGTGTGTGATTGATGTCTGCGAGGATGAGCAGCAAGTTGCGGTGCTGTGCTGTAATTTATCTAAAACTTTTGAGTTGTCGATCATTTGGTGTTAGCGACTAATTTAAGTCACTATGGTATTGTAAACTGATGAGCAATGCCTAGGTGGGACCCCCATCTAGGCATTGCTTATAAGTTTATTGTGTGATAGGTGTTAGCTTGTGAAATTATATATATTTGTATGGGAATCCCCTCTTTGAATTACGTACTTACCTACTGTATTTTGCCTAACATGCTATAAAATGACAGCTACTGTCATTCTTTGATTGATAATATCTGCTAAAATAACTTGTAGGTGATTCAAAGTTTACTGAGTCATCTAATAACCAATAAAATAAAACTAGATGGCGTTAGTAAAATTTTGAAATTTCTTATAAGTCGATGTTAACGAGTTTAGGTGTTTGATCATACCATTGAGCTCTATAAGGGATCATACCCCCTCCATGGTAGCTTTAAACGTTTGCCGCAACCTTGTTGGAAGTCGCATTAGAAGTAAAACTTCCAAAAAAAACGAGTGTGCTTTAGACCACATGACTGTAATAATGAGAAAGAGAGAAAGAAAATGTTTGCTCGCACCTCTCTCTCTTGCCCCTACAGTCATATATGAAACGTAACTCTCTCTCTTTCTATCATCACTATCACACTTTTCGTAACGCTCACGTCGCTCGATCACACTTTTCGTAACGCTTACGTCACGCCTTCATCAGCTTACTCCCCAAGACAAGCGTGCGTAAAGAAGTGTTTACTTCAAAAATCTCTCAACTTCCTCATTCTCCCTCTCAGTTTCATCATTACCTCTTTAACGTTTCTCTTGTCACTTTTTATTCCTCTCCTTGTATTGTCGACGTTCGAGTAGGTAATGAGAGCCCCAGAGCCATTCGGCGGTTATAGTAACTTCTTATCTGCAAACTTGTTGCATGAAAAAGGCACATTTAAAAGTGAAATAAAATTACATTTACGGTATCTATCGCGTTAACTTTATTTTTCTACTATCCCAATTTCAAATACTTTTTACAGCATGCATCGTCACGGGTGATGAAATGTTGTTACTAGGAATGACAAGTCCAACAATTGTTTTTAAACTACATGAGGGGCGAACAAGCATATGGTCCACCTGATGGAAGGCGGTTACCGTAGCCTATAGATGCTAGCAACACCAGACGTATCATTCGCGCGTTGCCATCTCCAAGGAAAGGGATAGGAGGTGGATAGGTAGGATAGCAAGGAGAGGATAGGGAGGATAATAAGGAGAGGATATGGAGGGGGTTGGGCCTCCAGCGCTCTTACTCACCATACGAAATACAACGGTAGGCGTGACTACTGTTGTTACACGCCGATCTTTTGTGAGCAGATACTTCCTCGATCGAGCCGGCCTATTCGTGCTGGGATAAGCAAGCACCACTTTCTTGTCCTCAAAAAGAAAGAAAATCAAAAATAATAATTTTAGTCTTGACGTTTAGCTTTAAAATGTAAAATATCCCTATAACGTGTACAAGACATACACTAAAACATACACTAAAAGTATATTTACTCTAAAGTGTGCCGAAATCGTTAATATAATCAACGGTTAGCCACATTCATGTAAATCCTAAACAAACATCACTACTTATGTATACTAACCTATACAAACATTTCATAAAATAAATAGATAAATAATGTTATGGTTGCCTGAAATCACAATAAATTAAGTTTGTCGTTGAGAAAACCTTTTTTATGGGGTTCACTTTTTTATGGGGCTAGACAGCCCAAATCTATCGTGAGGTTAATTTAAAGGGTAGGTAGGTACTAGCTTTTACCCGTAGCTTCGCATAGGCATATACCCAATATTTTCATATATATTTCTTATGGCAGAGCAGCGCACGTCAATAAATATGGCACTTAATATGATTTTATCGACATCCTCCAGAATCATTGTCATTCTTTAGCTAATTTGCATAAAACAAGATTTTTTTTTTTCAAATATTGTTCGAGTCATAGGTTTATAGTTTTTGGTAAGCACCCTTTCGTTCCAAAGACGAATTAAAATTGTTATTGGTTTATTCATTGACATAATACTTCCTAGTTAGACATTTTTGTCAACAGATGGCGTTAAAAAAATTGGCGTGGCCACGTAGTCATGCCAACAGCCAGTTTTGCCCTTCCTCCACATTGGGTGCTTTAACATCAAAAATTGGCAATTTTCATTTGGCAATAAAAACAATAAAAAAAGTATAATAATCTTCTATTAATTCATTTACGTTAAATTGACATTATTTTTTAAACGTTTTACATAGGTGCTGGTTAGTTATGAAAAAGAAAAGAAATAGAAGATGAAGTAGATATATTAAATAATTACTTCTATTATTATTATAAAGATACTACATAAACTCACGCAAGTTTCAAAATGGTAGTCCGACTACAGATTTCCATTTGCTACTTTTAATCTATGCAAAATCTAGTTTGGGTAGATTATACCTAAAGGCTGTTGATATACTTAGTCTGTCCTTAATGTGAAACATAATTATATGTACGTACGCACTTATAGTACTGCAGGTATGTATAAAACCTTTTAATCTCATTTATATTCAGATGGTACCTGGGCTTGCTCATGAATATAACGTGCTTAACTTATTTTTGAACTGACGCTAACACGTAATTCATAATCTAGGTTAGCCTTTTCGTTAACATATTTATGTGATCAAATATTATCAACCCAACGTAGGTACGTGGTGATGTATTTTTCTCTAAAAATAATTTTAAACAGAAATAAATGATACTAACTTATCATCACACCATTTCCCTTGCGGGGTAGGCAGAGAGAACAGAGTACCAAGAGGCTCTATTCTTGCATACATCTTTCGCTTCCTCAACATTCATAACTCTCTTCATACACGCTCGCCGGTTTCGGAGACTCCTGACTCCACCTTCCTTCAATACATGACCAATTTGGTCTAGGTAGGTAAGTTTCGGTCTCCTCCTGTACCTACATCCTTCCACTTTCGCATTGTATATCTTCTTAGCCAGTCGCTCGTCCGGCATTCTTTCCACATGTCCAAACCATCGGAGCATTCCCTTTCGCATCTTTACACCAATACTCTCTTTCATACCTACTCGCTCTCTTACGTCATTGTTACAAATGCGGTCAGTCAGCCTCACTCCACAGATTCTCCGCAGAGATCGCATTTCGACCGCATTGATTTTGCTCTCATGCTCCTTTTTACATACCCAACTCTCACTTCCATGTAATAACGTTGGGACAAGCACTGCGTTGTGTATTGCGACACGTGCCTTCTGGCTGAGGTGGTGGCTGCCGAGAAGTTGTCCTAATACTCCGTTCACTCTATTTCCCGCATTCACTCTTCTTTCTACATCAGTGGTATACCTTCCATCCCGACTGAATCCACATCCAAGATATACAAATTCATCCACTTGTTCTAGCACACCATTTCCTATTGTCAAACCAGGGTGACATTCCATCATCCAGCCGCACACAAGTTCTGCAGTCCATGTAGTTAGACTGCACCGCTTGTAGCAGTCTACCGCTAATACCATACTCCGGCAAAATGTCCCAAAGTTCCATTCGTACAACGGTGTCAAATGCTTTCTCCAAATCCACAATACTGCAGAAAACCCTCTGGTCTACAGCCAGATGCTTCTCCACAATGTTGCGCAGAGAAAACACTTGATCCATGCATCCTCGTCCACACCTGAAACCTCCTTGTGCCTCACACAAAAATTCATCAGACACCATCCTCATTCTCCTTTCAACAATCTTACTATACATTTTGGCTGCCAAACTGGTCAAGCTTATGGCTCTGTAATTTGCACAGTCATAACATAAACCCTTGTTTTTAAAGAAGGGCACGATGACTGCGCTTCGCCTGTCCTTGGGAACCATTCCTGAGCTCCAACATAAATTAAGAAGCATCAGGAAGGATTCCCAGACACATGAGCCTCCAAGCTTGATCATCTCAGCAGACACCATATCAATACCCGCTGCCTTACCATTTTTCAAACTTCTAATCGCCCATTCAACTTCATCCATACTAATGTCATCAGAGGACGCTGGTACCGAATGCTGATCTGTTAGATCACATGTGGCACCAGCGTCACCCCGAACATCCACATACATATCTCCAAAATATTCACTCCATCGGCTTAACACATCTTGTGTTTGCGTAAGAATGTCTCCACCTTTAGACCTTATTTTATTCATTCTGAAAGCTGACCAACCACTCCGAGATTTCTTCACCTCCCTCCAGAAAAGTTTGGTGTTGCTCTCGAAGTTTTTGGTCAGCCTTTCTTCTGAAATCATATTTGCTATATCACGCTTCTCTTTCACTAAGGCTTTGGTGTCATCCTTACGTTGCTGGTATAATTCTTTCTTCTGTTATTTCATACTTGCACTCAGGTTCAAAGAAGATCCACACTTTTTTCTTTTAGTCTACGGAAGCTGCTACTTCCGTATCCCACCATGCATCACGTTTCACTTTCCTATGCTTCTTTGAGCATCCACATACTTCTTTCGCTGTATCTACCATACTATCTTTCAATACTCTTCAGCATTCTTCTATGTCAGATCCCGGCTGACTTGCCATTGTCAGCCGTTTACGGACACCCTCTACATACTTTGCTCTTACACTCTCTTCTTGCAACTTTTAAATCTTTATTCTTTCAAGCCCTCCGAAGTGGAAACGCTCTCGCCAGTGTCTCCACTTTCTGAACAGGCCACTAAATCTCGCAATAACGAGATAGTGGCCCGTGTCGACAGTGGGACCCCTGTAGGCTCTTGTATCCAGAATTATACTTTGGAGGCGACTGTCTACCAGAATTAAATCTATCATACTTCTTTGTTCATTCCTTCTCCATGTATACATATGGATGTCCTTATGTTGAAAAAATGTGTTTGACACAATAAGGTTTCTCACCATACATACATCCCCAATGAGCCTACCTGCATCATTCACTCTCTTATCACCAAATGAACCTAGCACGTCCTCAAAGTCTGGACGCTTGGTTCCAACCCATCCAATCAAGTCTCCGCATACGATCACGCGTTCACTAGCTTCTGCCAAATCCGGAACTTCCCTAACATTAATAACATTCTCTAGATCCGATGCCACCGAAGAGCCTACGGGAACATAAGCTGCGACCATGAAGACCTTGGTGACACCTAGTTTTATTCGGACCTATAAAAGTCTAGGATCAAACATTCCGTAGTCTTTCACTCCTGAGGCCAAGCGAGCGGACAGCAACACCCCCACTCCCATGCTGGCCTGATCGCTCTGCGGTACACCAGACCACAGAGCTAACCTGCCACCAGGAAGATCACAGGCGTCGGTACCCTTTCGCTTGGTCTATGTCTGGTCCCCTCGACTAGCCAAACTGGGCAAGGCGTAATGGGTGGCGGCCCCCATCGCCGCATCTGCCGTTGTTCGTACCGACGGGGGCGGGTCGGTACGCGTCGCCTCTGGGGCACACCCTAACCCGCACTGCGGTAAACATTCGAGCCGGATTGCAGCCTGTGGATTACAGGCTGGCAGGGATCACGACGAGCACGCTCCGGACTATGATCACCCAAAAATAAATGATAATAGGATGTTTTCGGCAAAGACTCAAAATATATTTGTATAAATTACCTAATTTTGTATCTATACTATTATAAAGCTGTAACAGAGCTGTGTCACATTAAAGATATTTGAAAAAATGAGTGAGCGCGTTTCTAACACAAAACGATTCTTTTTTGATTTTTTGTCTGTTTGACTTTTTATCTGTTTGTCTGTTTGTTTGTTCGCGCATCACGCAAAAACAACTGTACGTATTTTGAAGCATCTTTTTTGTTTGATAACTCTTGATTAGACTTAACAACTGGTATACATTTTATCTCGCTAATAAATCGGGAACCAGAGATATTACCGAACAAACTAGCTTTTGGCTGCTGTGAAGCCGCGGGCAAAGGCTAGTTAGGATATAAAATGAAAACTAAAAATAGCTAAGATTTAAACATATTGAATATTCATGGGTGTGTGAGTTGTCAAGCACTGCACAATAATAAAATCATTTCCTTTCTTCTAGTTTATTATATAAGCTATGTTATAAATAGTAAAAAGAGTCGCTCTCGGAACATTGTCCGAACAATTTGTAACCAATAGCAGATATACAATATTACACTAAGCGTAATTGAGTTATGATCTGTATTTTAGCACTTGACATGCGCAGCTACTTTAAACAACAAATTAATCGTGAATGTGCGTCCCTTCCAATCCGGGAAAATGCTTTAGACCACTAAGTTATTGCCACAGATTGGGCATTTCCGTTGGGTACCGCTAAAATACAGATCACTACAGATTTTAAAGAATCACGCAATAGTATGAATTTTAATTGCAACATTTACTTAGTATATTTTGGAATAATGCATGTAAATGTATCCGATAGGTGGCGTGGGTCGTAAAGACAAATGTGATGTGGAGATTTGGCATGACCGTTGGTCACTGGTATAATTGAGTTGTCATTCTCTAGAACCATTACGCAAAGTCACAACCTGGCATAGTGGCAAAAATATTTGAAGCTTCTTTAATATCAAAAGAGGCTATGATTCTCACCTCTGACTATAGAATAGGCGTACTTACTGATGAGGATTGGACAGTGCCGGATTAAGGTAACTTGATGCTCTAAGCAATCTTCCCCTGTGGGCCCCCCTATCCTTTAAGTGAACTACAAAGAACTAATAAAAAAAATGTTAATATGTATCGTAAGTAGAATATGTATGTGTTGTTTCTCCTGCCCTTATCTCATGCTAGGTGGGGTCGGCACAACGTGATTTCACATGTTGTCCTAAGATTCGGCTATATTTTTACGACCGGCTGCCTAGCTGATGTCAACTCACTTCGGGAACATCTTACACAGCCAACATATTATGTATTCGTCACAATGACCGTGGGTGGGAATAGAACATACGACCCCCGGCGTCGAAGGTAGGGTCAATACCAACTACGCCAACGGGCTCCCCAGAATATTTATACATACATATATGAAGGACGAAAAGATATGTAGATAGAGTAGGAATAGAGTAATTAATTAATTAATTTTTGTTAGAAACAAAAACATTTTTATTTTTTTATTAAATGAGATTTGTTTTTTTTCGGACATTAAATTCATGGTAAATAGTCGTCTAGCGATTTAAGCATAATTCGATATATAATAAAGATAATGCATCTAATCTTTATTGATCATGGTTGTTCTTTTTGCATTTTTTATAATTTTTACTTAATTATCATCACGCAATTTCCCTTGCGGGGTAGGCAGAGAGAACAGAGTGCCCACAGGCTCTATTCTTGCATACATTAACATTCATAATTCTCTTCATACACGCTCGTCGGTTTCGGAGACTCCTGACTCCACCTTCCTTCAATGCATGACCGATTTGGTCTAGGTAGGTGAGTCTCGGTCTCCCCCTGTACCTTCCACTTTCGCATTGTATATCGTCTTAACCAGTCGCTCGTCCAGCATTCTTTTCACATGTCCGAACCATCAGAGCATTCCCTTTCGCATCTTTACACCAATACTCTCTTTCATACCTAATCGCTCTCTTACGTCGTCGTTACGAATGCGGTCAGCCAGCCTCACTCTACAGATTCTTCGCAGAGATCGCATTTCAACCGCATTGATTTTCTCTCATTCTCCTTTTTGCATACCCAACATTCGCTTCCATATAGTAACGTTGGGACAAGCACTGCATTGTGTATTGCAACCCGTGCCTTCTGGCTGAGGTGGTGGCTGCCGAAAAGTTGTCCTAATGCTCTGTTCACTCTATTTTTCGCATTTGCTCTTCTCTCTATATTAGTGGTGATCCCGAATGAATCCACTCTCAAGATATATAAATTCATCCACTTGTTCTTGAAAACTATTGCCAACCGATACTTTGACATCTATTCTGTTTAACGCCGATATTTACAGGACGACGACATTCCATCATCCAGCCGCACACAAACTCTATATCGAGTATCCACATACTTCTTTCGCTTTATCTACCATACTATCTTTCAATACTCTCCAGCATTCTTCTATGTCCGATTCCAGCTGACTTGCCATTGCCAGCCGTTCACAGACACCATCTGCATACTTTGCTCTTACACTTTCTTCTTGCAACTTTTCAATCTTTATTCTTTCGAGCCCTCCGAAGTGGACACGTTCTCGACAATATCTCCACTTTCTAAACAGACCACTACATCTCGCAATAACAAGATAGTGGTTCGTGTCAACAGTGAGACCCTGTAGTCTTTCACACCTTAGGCCAAGCGAGCGGAAAGCAACACCCCTATCCTCATGCTGGCCCGATTGCTCTGCGGTTTACCGGACCACAGAGCCATCCCGCCACCAGGAAGATCACAGGCGTCGCTGCCCTTTCGCTTGGTCTCTGTTACACAGAGCACATCAAGTTGTCTGTCCGACAAGATGGTTACCAGCTCGTGTTAGTTACCTTTCACACCACCTCTTACATTCTACTAGACATACTGCTCCCCTCGACTCGCCAAACTGTGCAAGGCGTAATGGGTGGCAGCCCCCATCGCCGGAGGCGGGTCAGTACGCGTCGCCTCCGGGGCATGCCCTAACCCGCACTGCGGTACACATTCAAACCATAATGCAGCCTGTGTTAGGCTGGCAGGGATCACGACGAGCACGCTCCGGACTATGACCTCCTAATAATTTTTAGTTTTGAAAAAGATCTTTTTGCAGTACAGATGGTGATCATTAATATTTAGATATTTTTACATATTTTTTTAGCATTTTACATGCTTAGCACTATACATTAAACACAAAGTGAAAAATGTGAAATCGAAAATAACAGTCACGATGTTTGGAAATGCTGATTCTAATTTATCATCGTGTAAATTTTTATATAATTCTGCATGAGTTTGGTTACTTTTTGAGGTTTTTTATAACATATATGAATGAAACACGCGGATTTTGAATTTGATTATTAGCTTTCGTGTGTTCATTTTTTTTCTCGCTCGTCTCTGGTGCCCCCCTAGACGGGATGCCCTAAGCAATTGCTTATATTGCTTATCGGCTAATCCGAGACTGGGATTGGATATAAGATATTTTTTTTTATATAGTGGCAGACGAGCCACGGCCCATCTGTTAACCGGTAAATGTTAACCGTCGCTCATTGACTCAACTATACCGAGAGTATTGTCAAGCCGCTGCTCACCATTTCATTTCACCGATATGAAATGAAAGAATAAACAGCTATCTCCTGCTACAGCCAAAACGCAACGATGTGCTTCATGGTCGGTCACACGGGAGATGGTGGTACCAATCCGCTCGGGTCCGGTACCAAGTGAGTCCCACTTGGTACCCAGCCCTACCACGTGTCATGCAATGGATGATAATTGCTTACTTCCCTTAGTCGACTCATACGACATCCATGGGAAAGAATGGGTGGTGACACTTGTATTCTTAGTCCGTCACCACACGGACCAAAGACATGTCGCGTATCTAAGAATAGCTATTTAAAGAGCCTTATATTTGTTCATTACTTAACTGCCACGGTGGTGAAGCGGTAGTGTGTGCGATTCACGGGTCGGGCAATGTTATTGAGCTTTTTCGTAAAACGAAACATTCTCAGTCATCCATCCATCCATCAGCCTTTCATCGTCCACTGCTGGACATAGGCCTCCCTAAAATGTGGGGTTTTACCATAATCGCCATGCTTGGCAAGCGGGTTGGCGTTAGTAGTCCCCTACTAAAAACATCCACTGCGATGGCCAACGCTGCTACCCGGTCCTCCGGTAATCCCTTAGTCGGCTTTTACGACGCCCATAAGAAGAGACGGGGTGGAGCTATTCTTGGTGCAGGGCCCACAAAAAAAAAACATTCTCAGTAGCACCCGGGATCAAAAAAAAAATAAAAAAAAATAAACATTCTCAGTAGCAGACGGCAATAGGCTCGCTCCCTATTACGTGGGACTTAAAGATAGCTGGCGAACCGTGGGTGTGTAATACACCTCTGCCTACCTCTTCGGGGATACAGGCGTGATTCTCTGATATTTGTTTAATCATGCCAAACAAAAACAAATTTATTTGCATTCGAGCGCGTACTTAATTTATCCAAATTAATGTTAAAATTTCCACATGACTTCCGTTGCCGAAATAACTAGGGAGGGTAGTTATAATTATAAATTCAAATACTCTCGTATAAGTTTGACCTATTTTAAGCTTATTTATTGTAAACGCTATCTGAATGTAAAAATACAAGATGTGAGCATTCTGCATTGCCAATAAACGGGCCACATCGGTCAACGTACTGTTATAAATGGTCCTCGTATATAAAAGTACTAAGGAACCCTATTTTAATTCACCTAGTCAGCACTTTTGAGCTTTCTTTATAATTATCCATATAGAGCAGATCAGTTCGTATCCATCATCCGCGCGCGTGACACTTGCCCCAAATCGAGCCCAGTTTTTATTGTAATTCATCTAATAAATAATTTCATTTTTAATTCTGTTCTTTAAAAGGCCTTTGGCCGAATCCCTATAACAATTTGGTGGCAGCGGGGGGATACCGATGGTGAAGGTATCCTTGGGACGTCTCCGTTCGGGCTCATTCATTTGTGAATACCGAAAAGTGACCTTTCCGCGAGTTTCAAAAAGTGCATCGAACTCATATCCATCTCTATTCTAATTTTGAAGAACTATTTCGTGCTGAAAGCTTTCGTGTTATTCTGGTGAATATTGTGTCTCTACCCCGAATTAAATCTGCATCCTGAAAAATAATTACCTACTAAAACAAAGAAAGTTGTTGTCACGTTTTTGAAAAGAACTGAAGTTGTTCTGAAGATTTCCTGTGGTCCTGCGGATCCCCCAGGGCGTGTTTTTTTTAATTTTTTTTTATTGCATGTAGTGGCAGACGAGCCACGGTCCATCTGATGGTAAATGGTAATCGTCGCCCATGGACTCGACTATACCGAGAGTATTGTCAAGCCGCTGCTCACCAATTCATTTCACAGATATGAAATGAAATATAAACGGCTATCTCCTGCTACAGCCAAAACGCAACGATGTGCTTCATGGCCAGTCACACGGGAGATGGTGGTACCAACCCGCTCGGGCCCGATACCAAGTGAGTACTCCCACTTGGTACCCAGCCCTACCACCAGTCATGCAATGTATGATAATTGCTTACTTCCCTTAGTCGCCTCATACGACACCCTTGGGAAAGAATGCGGTGGTGACACTTGTATTCTTAGTCCGTCACCACACGGTGCTTCCTGAAAAGAAAATAAGGTGACTGGTCATGTTCCTGTACCTCTGTTGCTGCGCGATCCTGTAAGTTAATTTATTTTCCAATTAACAGTGAAAGTTTAGTTCTATATTAGCCGAAACATTCAAGTGCGTAATTGAAGTGAATCATTCGTAATCTTTGACGAATTTAAGACTTTTAAATAATCGTTTTAATTATAATATTATCTATAAGTAACCATTATTGTTCCAACATTATACTCTCACGGGTTAATTCTTAGAAATTACTGCACAAACTACTCGACGCTGTCCGAGTATTAAGTTACTTGGGTGGCTGCCTATTACACCGTATAGCTTCACTGTTCATTTAATTTAAATTTTATTTTATTTTTGTGTGTCTTAATTTCTTTTAGCTATGTCTCTTAGAGAATCTCAATTTAAATCCGAGAAGGTGGATGGCGTTCCCATTGCCACATTATTTAAATTTATTAAACCGTTTGACGGAACACGTGATAAACTAAATTCGTTTCTTTCTAACTGCAGCAATGCTATCGAATTGGCGTCAGGGCCACAAAATTAAATTCTATTTAAATATATATTGTCACAACTAGAGGGAAAAGCCGAGATAGCCTGTTCAATAAAAGAATTCGATAGTTGGGACCAGTTATGCGACTTTTTAAAGACTCAATTTGGAGAAAGAAAGCATTACGCGCACTTATTAACTGATTTACAAGAATGCCGACAGAATATTAATGAACCCGTTAGCCAATTTGCATTACGCCTAGAAACTTGCATGTCAAAATTATTAACTGAAGTAACCCTATCCAATAAAAAGAAGTCGGAGCTTATTGGGCGCATAGGAGCCAGCGGAAAACTTGGCCCTCCATACGTTTTTACTTGGCCTTAAGCCTGAACTCTAATTTAGTCCGGGGTAAGAACCCATCAAGCCTTAACGACGCTATCAATTTTGCAATTTCCGAAGAAAAAATATTATACTTATTTAACAAACGCACTAACTTCCACTCTTCCATACCACAACGTCCACCTCCAAGACCCTACCAAGCATCCAAACCTATCAACTTCAACGGAAGTGCTAGGCCCCAAATTCCGAGACCTTACAACCAAAACAACCAAGGTCAATACTGTCGTTACTACAAAACCCAAGGGCATACAATCGAGACCTGTAGGAAACGCGAATAAAATAACAATCGGTTCAAAATACCTCAGTCTTCGTATTCCCAGCATCGCCCAAATCAAGACAATAATAAACCTAATTCCAGTCGCGTAAACTGTCTAGTCGACGACGGTTACAACTATGATGAATCTGAACCACGACCATCAACTAGCACTGATTACCCACAAGACGACCTTAGCCAAAATTTAAACGACTAGTGTGCTCACGGAGGTGTCTCGTGAGACCCAAACAACGGTTTAAGGCAAAACCCCTAAATGATAATGGCACCTCTTCGATATCCAAGGACCACATGGGTAGCCAGCTTCAAACAAGTATTCATTGTTCAATTCCCAAGGACCACACGGGTAACCAGCCCCAAGCAAGTGTCCAAGCTCATTCCGAATCCAAACAAAAACACAAAGCCCTTGAAAAGCCAATTCCAAGAGAAAACGAGAGTAAAATATATGAACTATCTTGTATTTTTAGTAAAGTATCCTTACCTCATGTTATCATTTCAACATCATTATCATCCAAACCACTTACTCTTCTTGTTGACATTGGAGCCTCCGTATGCCTTATAAAGAAAACATCCATCCAATCATTTTCGCATATACCACTCAGGAACAATATAATTAAATTAAAGGGTATAGATAGTACCGAAGACCCTGTACCCACTCTCAGTAATTTTGACATTAAACTTATATTTGGTAAAGAAGCAATTCCTTTCACCTTTCACATAGTATATAAGATAGACTTACCTTATGATGGAATAATAGGCACAGATTTACTTACCCGCTTCCAGTGCTCTATCGACTACAATCGCCAAATTCTTTACCTAGAAAAAATTAAAATTAAACTAAATTTACTGATCCTACTTAACAAATTCCTCCTCGATCCGAAGTAACCGTAGAATGCTCAGTTACAAATCCCGAGCTAAGAGAAGGTGTCATTCTTGATCAGCACGTTAGTGATACACTATACATCGCTAATTGCTTAGTTAAAGTAAAAAATAATAATTGCGTGAACCTTACTGTCTTAAATACTTCTGAAAACCCCGCTATCATAAATTCTAACCTTCGACTTACTTTGTATCCGGTCGATTCCGAATCTTGCCAGCCATGTGGTACTAATAAGTCATGTTTAGAAAGAACTAATGAAGTTCTTAAACTACTCCGCGTTTCACATTTGAATTCCGAAGAAACAGAATCCCTTTATGAAATATGTTCTAAATACTCTGATATATTTCACCTACCTGAAGACTTACTTACCTCAACCGATGCTATCCAACATGAAATCCGAACGCCTTCTGATCAACCCATTAATGTCAAATCCTACAGATTCCCTGAAATACATAAGCAAGATGTAAATACACAAATTAAAAAAATGCTCGATCAAAAGATTATCCAGCGTTCCTTATCTCCCTGGTCTTCTCCAATATGGATAGTTCTGAAGAAAATCGATGCATCTGGCCAAAAGAAATGGCGCATCGTAATAGAAAATTGAATGACAATACTATCGGTGAAACTTATCCTATTCCTAACATAGTCAAAATTCTGGATCAGCTAGGTAATTCTAAGTATTTCTCAACTCTCGATCTCGCTTCCGGGTTCCATCAGATAAAAATGGCTCGCAACGATGCTTGCAAAACAGCCTTTAGTGTTCCCCAGGGTCACTTTGAATTTACCCGAATGCCATTCGGTTTAAAAAACGCACCTTCCACTTTTCAACATCTTATGAACAATGTTCTCACTGGTCTTCAATGGGAAAGATGCTTCGAATATCTAGATGATATCGTTATCTACTTCTTCGATTTGGCGTCTCATATCCAAAATCTAACAGCTGTATTCCAAAAACTCCGCTGTTTCAATCTAAATCTACAACCAGACAAATGTGAGTTTCTAAGAAAGGAGGTTGGTTACTTAGGGCACATCATTACCGAAAACGGTCTTAAACCTGATCCAAACAAAATTAAATCCGTCCAAGAATTTCCTGTACCAAAACGCGAAAAATGTTCCTAACCGCCACCCCATGCTGCTGCATGCACTGCACCCACTAAAGAAACCCGCCGTGTGCCGTCTCTCCGCCTTTATTGGCGGGCCACTGGAACTATGTTACATTCCTTCGGTGGTGTACCAAAATGCCCTAAAGATATTAAGTAATTTTTAGGCCTGATATCCTACTACAGACGTTTCATTTCCGAATTTTCTAAATTATTTAAACCACTCACAAACTTACTGAAAAAAGATATCCCCTTCAATTGGTCCAACGAGCAGCAACTCGCGTTTAAAAACCTAAAAAACAAACTAATCACTGCTCCAGTCCTTATCTACCCAGATTTTACAAAACCTTTTAACCTTAACTGCGATGCGTCAAACTACGCAGTATCCGCTATTCTCTCTCAATGTCCAATAGACAAAGATCATCCCGTTTCCTATGCTTCCAGGACGCTAAACAAATGCGAAACTAATTATAGTACAACTGAAAAAGAGTTGTTAGCTATAGTTTTGGGTTGTAAAACCTTTAGACCATATCTGTTTGGCCGCAAATTTACTATTGTAACAGATCATCGTCCTTTAAAGTGGCTATTTAACCATACTTTTTTTTATTTTTTTTATTTTAGGTGGGCAAAAATGTCCTACCGCACACCCCGCTGCCCGGGGAGACAACGGGGTAGTGTGGGGCTCTCACCCACTAAAAACCCACCGTGCGCCCTCACCCGCCCTTGCTACGGCGGATCACGGGAACCGCGTCGTTTCTCCGCGATCCGCAGGCGGCAGCCCCTTCGGGCACCCTCTCTTGTGCGACGCCCCGCGCACTTGGGCGTCACACCTTCGCGGTAGGCTTCCGCGGACGGCAGGGTACTCCCCGACCCCACCGTCCGCAGCTTCGGCTAGGGCGGCATCAGGCGCAGGTAAGCGCGCGCACGCCGCCCCGCGCGCCGGCGGCGAATCGGGTCCGCGAAGGAGGATTCCTCCCGGGCCCTCTCCGCCGCCTCCTTCCGCGAGATGACAGCCTCGCAGAAGGCGGCGACTGCGGTCCAGGCCCTGTCACTGCCAACCATCGCTCGCGCAACGGCCGGCAGCGACAGGTCCACGCCTATGACTGCAACGAGTTCCCGGCGCTGCACATCCCAGGCCGGGCACGACTCAAGCGTGTGCTGCGCCGAGTCCTCGCCGCAGTCGCAGTGGTGACAGCCTGGGGTCGTCTCCCTCCTAGCGATCGTGTGCAGGTATTTGCCGAAGCAACCGTGCCCCGACAAAACCTGCACCAACCGGAAGGTGAGGACCCCGTGCTGCCGCCCTGCCCATTCTTCCAAGATCGGCTGGAGCGCCCCCACGGTCCAGAGACCAGCCCGGGGCGCCTCCAGCCGAGACCTCCACTTTAGGACGGTGGCGCGGTGGGCATCTTCCAGCCACGCTGAGGTTGCGCTTGGCGAGGGGCGGCTGCCCCCCGCCCGCGCCGTCGACGCCCGCCGATAAACGTCGGCGAGCACTTCCGCCTCCAGATCCCACGGGGGGTTTCGGCCAACGCGCAGGCTGCATCGCACGAGACCGTGCGGTACCCGCGTATTGCCCTGACCGCTACGACCCTCTGTGGACGCCACAGAAGGGCCCTATTGCGAGCGGCCAGGGACTCTGCCCACACGGGCGCGCCGTACAGTGCCATTGACCGTACTACCCCCGCGTAGAGTCGTCGACACGCGAGACTCGGTCCGCCCAAATTCGCCATCAGTCGCCCGAGGGCGGACGCCGTGCCGACGAGCTTTGGCGCAAGACGGCGGAAGTGCTCGTCAAAGTGCCACCGTCCATCCAATACCAGGCCCAGGTACTTGATGTGGGCCTGGATTGGAAAGCCCACACCGTTGACCGTTATCGAGGCGCCGGCGGGTGGGCCGCGTCGGGGCCCATGGAAGAGTAGGGCCTCCGACTTTTCAAGGGCCACCCTAAGCCCCAGCGCCTCGATCCGCCTGACCACCTCCGCGGTTCCTGAGGTGGCCAGCGTTGCCGCCTCCTCGAGGGTCCCGCCCCGGGCTGTGACGAGCGTATCGTCTGCGTAGCAAATTACGCCCAGCCCGGGGGGGAGCCGGCCACGAAGGACCCAGTCGTAGCCGATGTCCCACAGGAGCGGCCCTAGAACCGAACCCTGCGGGACGCCGCACGACATAGCCCTCCTTACAACGTCCCCTTCCCGGTCCTCGAAGACGACGTTGCGGCCGTCGAGGTAGTCCGCCACCAGCCGCCTTAGGTAGAGGGGCACTCCATGGTACCGGAGTGCCTCCTTGATGCAGCCGAATGGCAGACTATTGAAGGCGTTGGCGATGTCGAGCGACACCGCCAACAGCACTTCCCTCGAGGTGACGGCCTCCGCAGCCGCGGCCTTCAAGCGCAGGATGGCGTCGACCGTAGACCGACCCGCCCGAAAACCATACTGATCCAAGTAGTAAACTACAACGTTGGCGCCTTCAACTCCAGGAGTTTGAATACGAAATAATATATAGAAAAGGGAAACTTAACTCAGCTGCTGACGCTCTTTCTCGCTATCCTGTTAATCCCGTGTATCGTGAAATCTTACCTGACTCTGAACTTATAGACTTAGGCCCATTAGATATAAGTCCATTCGATGCCGGAACTACTGACTTCAGTCCCTTGAATCCTCCGAGTCCAGTAAACTTACCAGATGCTACACCTGATCCGGAACTTGTACTTGAAAATGTTAATCTTAACCCTGAAAATCAAAATGAACCTGAACCTTCAACAAGTAAAGAAACTCCAGTTTTGCGCTATCCAAACCCTGATAAAAAATACATCCTCACTCTCCAAGACGATCTCACTAAATACTCAGTAGCATATCCCATTCGCAGTACTACCGCTGAGGAAACCAGCGACTACCTTCCATTTCATTTCCTTGTTTGGCATTCCTAAAACAATCCTTACTGATCAGGGTGCGAATTTTACTTCAGAAATGTTTAAAGAAACATGTAAGTTTTTAAAAATCAAGCAGCTGTGGTCCTCTCCTTATCACCCACAAACACAAGGTGCATAAGAAAGGAGCCACTCCACTCTAAAAGAGTATTTAAAATCATACGTATCCGAAAACCAAGACAACTGGCCATGATACGTGTATACGGCTATGTTGGCATATAACACAGCAATCCATTCTACAACTAACTATACCCCATATGAGTTGATTTTCGGTCACAAACCTATCCTGCCAAATTCTATTTATGAACCAGCTTCAAATGCAACTTACCCTGACTACATTCGAATGTTACAACATCGGCTAAAAATCGCTAGAGACCATGCTATTAAACGCATACAAAAATCTAAAGAGTCTTCCAAGGCTCATTACGACCTACATACTTGCCCAATAAATTATCATGTTGGCGACTATGTCTACTTAAAAAAACTAGACGTCGCAGGACGTCTAGCAGATGTGAAAACATTGAAATTATTTTGTAGAAATAAAATGATCATAACTTGACAGAGTACTCCTCAAGACGAATCAAACGAGTATACACTCGATAGGGTTGCGGTAGGGTAGAGTAATGAAAATTACAGAGTTACCGTGGCCACCTTCCAGCTCCATCGTCAGACCCTGGATACCATTTAGAGAGAAAGTACTCGTCAAGACAAATCATACGAGCCCAAACTCGATGGATTTATGTCGTTTTATAACGGAGTTCCTATGGCCACCTTCTAGCTCCATCATCAGACCCTGGAGACCATCTAAAGACAAAGTACTCATCAAGACGAATCAAACGTGTCCAAACTCGGCGGGGTTGCGTCGTTTCATTATAGAGTTACTGTGGCCACCTTCCAGCCTCATCATCAGCCCCTGAATACCATCTAGACACAAAGTTCTCGGCAAGCTGAATCATACGAGCCCAAACTCGATAGGGTTGCGCTATTTCATTATAGAGTTCCTATGTCCACCTTCCAGCTCCATCATCAGATCAGCTCCATGTCATCATAATATTGCATTGTCACGCGATATACACATGCGTGTAAAATTTCAGCTTAATCAGAAACCGGGAAGTGTGTCAAATTTAACTTGTAAGATTTGAACGGGACAAGTGAAATAAAATCGTCGCCACGCTAACAGCCGATTTTACCCTCCCTCCGCATTAGATGTTCACCATCTCAGAATGCGTAAGGCTCTTTCACCCATCTGGGAAGGCCCTTATAAAGTAATCAAATTAAATGGTAGGAATAGTCTAACCTTACTGATAAATAGACGCCACGTAATTCATCATTTTGACGAAATAAAATTAGCTTGTCGCTACAACGCCTAGTTTATTAAAATTTAATTTTAATCATAATATACAATTAAATTTTAATCATATATACAATCTAATTTTAAAGATATATACAATTAAATTTTAATCATATATAAAATTTAATTTCAATCATATATACAACTTAATTTTAATTATATATTTACAATATTATATTAAATAAAATTAAAAAGGAAATTAGCACATCGATTAAATAAATATTAATAGATAACTACTGTTAGTTAGCATATACATATATTATAATTAGTTTAAGGTAATTATATAAAAAAATAGTTATTAGATATTATTCCTTTGCAGTTCCTTGTCTTCTGCACACAAAACATTCATTGAACCCTCAATGAATACATCTGGTATACATTTTGACCCCATCGGGTCACTCAAAATAGTAGACGGACATCTTAGCGTAATAATCCCCGTAGATATTTCGTACATACAGCCACACATTATAAACCTGAATTGTGTGATAGGCAGCTCGAAATTTCTATGTAGGCAAAATGCTCTCTACACTGATGTTGAATGATTAAACTTACATCAATCGTTATCAATAAGATATAATGACATAATTCGCGACTTTGAATCAATATCACACTTAATTGAAATTAGATCTAAAAAGTCAGCCTGGTTTAGCAGTGTCGGTACCTTGTCTAAACATCTGTTTGGTACAATGGATGAAGATGACGCTATTCGCTACAGTAATGCCATTCAAGTTATAGAAAACGACCAAACTAAATTATCTAAATTACTCAAACAATATATTCTTGTCTCTACTTCAACCATTTCGTCTTTTAGGGACACCCTAAATAAAATTAGTATCAATGAACAACAGCTAAATAGTGCAATTGATACTCTAATAATTGCACAACAAAATTCGACATTACTTTCAGAAAGCCTATTACAAAGGTCAAAACTAAATGAAATATTAAATGTCTTAGAGAGCAGTTTGCTAACACTATCATTTAAGTTAGAAGATATTATTAATGCAATTATGTTCAGCAAATCAAATATTTTATATCCGTCTATAATAACACCGAAACAATTGTTTACCGAACTGACAATTACCAACAATTACCGATTTTTGGCTGATTATCACCAATTCTCCATAAGTTTATCACTAGATAGTATTTATACGCTAATGAATGTATCTGAAATCGCTACCTATTATGATAACAATACAATTGTATTTGTTTTAAAAATACCATTTGTCGATTCAAAAAAATATCATTTGGATCATAGCATCCCTTACCCGGTAGCCATTACTAACAATACATATAGTACAATTATTGCATCTACTAAATACATCGCCATCACTAGAAATAGAAACCATTATTGTAAGTTGAATAGTCTAATTACTTGTAAGGTAATATATAATTTAAATTACATTTGTGAAAATTTAGATGCCTATTCAAGTTCTACAACCTCGATCTGCGAATCGGAAATCATTTCAAGAGCTTTCAATTCTGTACCCGATATTTGTAAAACTAAATTTTTCGGAGGTCATCTAGATATTTGGCAACCACTATCCAACAATAGGTGGATATTTGTGATTACTGACCCTTATAAGCTCTCCATAGATTGTCAAGATTCAACTAGTACAGAAATAACAATAGCAGGTACAGGCATCTTAAGCCTCCCCATACATTGTATAGCATTTTACAAAGACTCGAGGTTAATACCAAATTATTCAAAAATAATTAAATTTCAACCAATTCAAATTAATTTCAATCTTATAAACGACTCTTGCTGTAATTCTATAACTTTACATAAGACCAAATTGCCTTTCTTGAATTTGTCTAATATTAACCTTAACTCTATCACTTCACAACAACATACAGAGATAAGTAACATTATAAAAAGTCTAGATACAATTAATGAAAAGCCGCACATTGTTCTATACGGTGAATATTATTCC
The DNA here is from genome assembly GCA_948253155.1 of Leucoma salicis. NCBI lineage: Eukaryota > Metazoa > Arthropoda > Insecta > Lepidoptera > Erebidae > Leucoma > Leucoma salicis. Next base: position 7,365,437 of record OX411812.1, read on the forward strand.
TATACAACTATTATCATTTCTATTGTAATTATAATCTTCATTTTAGTTGTATTTTATAAAATTGTAAAATCGGGCACGTGTCACCTTCTTTTAAAATTCAGAAGTCACCGCCGATTCACCTAGTATACCATTACCAAAACTCCGTACATCTTTCTCATAAACTTAACCCTTTTGGGGTAAGTTTACTCTTGGCCCCGGGGCTGTTATAAATGGTCCTCGTATATAAAAGTACTAAGGAACCCTATTCTAATTCACCTAGTCAGCACTTTTGAGCTTTCTTTATAATTATCCATATAGAGCAGATCAGTTCGTATCCATCATCCGCGCGCGTGACACTTGCCCCAAATCGAGCCCAGTTTTTATTGTAATTCATCTAATAAATAATTTCATGTTTAATTCTGTTTTTTAAAAAGGTCTTCGGCCGAATCCCTATAACAGTACGCTGGACTGCGTAGTGTGTGGTGGTGTGGATAGTGGACAGCCTGGTCACAGTCATAGGTAGCCGTTGAATGCAGGTGCTGGATCACTCGTTCTGACAATTTCTTAGGGAGACCTATATCGTCAGTAGAGGGTACCCGAAAGGGTAAGCTACCGGCGGACCACTGAAGTAATCCAACATAGTACCAGTCCGTCAACACAGGCGCAGAGACGGCACACGGTGGATTTCTTTAGTGGGTGGGGGCCCCACACTATTCTGTTCGTTGCCCCGAATGATGTGGTGTGCGGAGAGGAATTTTTTTTCTCGCGTTAAAAAATAAGGGAGGCCTATATCGTCACATAGAAATCTGATGGATGAATTTTAATTCTGCAGTAGTAAAACATTCTAAATGCATTTTACTTTTTGGCTACTGCTAAGCACGGGTAAATAATTATGTTAAACATAGGTCGGATTGAACAAAAGTTCGATGGTCGCTGGCATTTGCAAATGTTCACGCTAAGTTGTTATTTCTAACAATCGTCGAGTTTTATATAAGAAATAAAAGAGGCTCAAGATAAATGTATTTTTACAATTCAATTTTTTATTTTTGCAGATTGTATTTTTATTTAAAGCTGTTTCTTGTTGTACAATTAATTAAAAATTGTTATTATTTTATAGGACGTAGGTTAGAGAGGAGAGATAGCTTTTGTTTAGATATATAACAGATAACTCAAAGTTGTCTGTGATATACAATATGTAGTATATGTAGGTACTATTGTAAAGTTGTAACAGAGCTATGTCTGTACCTTTAAGATATTTGAGAAAAAAGAGTGTATTAAACTATTTAGGAGTCTCTGAACACAAAACATTTTTTTTTAATTTTTGTCTGTTTATCTTTTTGTTGGTCTGCACATCACGCAAAAACTCGAAACAGATGTAAATGTAACTTTTTTGTTTGATAGCGCTACTATATACGAAACCTGAGATATATCATAAAAACCAGCTGCGGAGCTGCGGGCAAAGGCTAGTTTTTTTAATAAAATATTAGATAGAAGTTGAACTAACACATAGCAAGCAATTAAATAACAATTATTAAGTATAGATTTGGTATTCTATTACCGATTTCCTAAATTCAAATATATCTTTTTTTTGTTAAGGCGGGAAAAAGTGTTCCTAACCGCACACCCTGTCGTTCAGGGCAACGAACAGGGTAGTGTGGGGTTCTCACCCACTAAAGAAACCCGCCGTGTGCCGTCTCTCCGCCTTTGTTGGCGGGCCACCGGAACCATCTTACATTCCTTCTGTGGTAAATTCAAATATACCTACTATCAGTTTTCTAGAAATAAATTTGGAAACTCAGGACAATAAAACCATTGAGTGGGTATCTTCATTAAAAAAATAACTACACTGTAAGTGCCACTAATTACACGTCTGTCATTGAATTGCTATCATAGACCCAGAGGAGCCTAAGTAATTACTGTATTAAACACCCATGAATATTAAATATTTAAAAAGAGGTCTCTATTTGAATAAGTACCAAAGTGAAATATTCAAATCATCGTGATACAATAAATCATCCGCAATACCGTGACGTCAATATCCAATTAAGAATACAAAGAATGCCTTAATTAAAAATTGACGTAATCCATATGATTGATCGTATGGTAAGGATCCTAATTTTTCATTTATAATATTTTTTATATTTTATCTCTTACTAGTTTATGCCCGCGACCTCATCTGCGTGGACATTTATATTAAAATACACTTCGTTTATATCCCACGGTCTCTTCTATTTTCCTACCAAAATTCGTACAAATCCCTTCAATCGTTTACGCATGATTCACGGACGAACAAGCAAACATTTAACATCCAATCTCTCTTCTTCAGCCATATCTTCAGAAACTTTCATGTTAATAATATTAGTAAGAGTTAGTAGGGGAAGGACAGTATAAGCGATCTATGTACCGTTTTTATTTTGTTTAGGCGGGATTCATTGGCGAGGCAACGATACTACGAACGGGGTAGTGTGGGGCCCTCAACCACTAAATAAACCCGCCGTGTGCCATCTCTCTGCCTGTGTTGGCCACTGGAACTATGTTGCATAACTTAAGTGGTCCACCAGTGGCAATGTATCTATATGTTATTTCCTTACGCGAAGAAATCCTTAAAAAAATGGATTACATAGGTTAAGCGTACGTAAAATACATAGTTTCTTATACTCTTTGACGTTGAGTTAAACATTGTGATGTTGCTGTAATTGATTTGCATTTAGTTTAATGGTAAAAGTAAATTTTGCACAAACACGTATATAGAGTTGGACGTACAGTTAAAGATTTCAACTTAGTAAAGCTTCTGTCTATTATTTAGTTCCAAAATTGCCCGGCAATGGAGATGGTTGGAAGATTCTCTGGACGGTTTCTACTCCTCAATCGCCCCATCTTACTCTAGCAGTCGTTAGTCGTGATGCGGCGCTGATAGTTACCTATACCCAGTTGTTAGTATATCTCCCCTGACCATCTTTTTGTGCTACGGCCTCTAAGTCTCTTCTCTTCCATGTCTTCATGAGACGGCTCGGTAAGAAATCAGATCTTGTTTCCAAAAAAATATTCGAATTATTTTGCGGTTTATTACGACTTTGACCGGTTTTAGATTTTCACAAATGATGCAAAGGTAAGTCTATAAGTCGTTTATAAGTCCTTGGGGTAACTGTAGTCTGGGCGTTGGTCTATTTCAGTAATAGCAATGCCGCCTGCTGTGACAGGCGGGTCACTTGGTGGGAACTATGTTTCATAGTGTCGTGGTTCGGGGGAGGTCGTCGCGGTGCGATCGAGCCAGTAGGAAGATCTCGCGAGCGATCAGCGGCCGACATCGACCTTATCCAGTCCGTGGGCTACAACCCACCGCTCAGCGAGGTCGAGCTCACCGAGGCGAGCCGCGGCAAGCGTCCGTTCTCTCTCTTTTTCTCTTTGGATTCTACTAGCTACGATGAAATAGTGCTAATATTGAGAAATAAATCATTAAAACAGTAAACCGTGTTCATAATGGAGGTCCTGATGGATTCCTGACACCTTCCAATCCGAGAAAGTGCTCTAAGCCACTGAGCTACCGCACTGAACGAATGTTCACATTCGGTAAATGCATCCGATAGGTGGTGTTGGTCGTAAAGACAAATGTGATGAGGAGATTGGGTATGGCCGAATAAGGTTTATTACTTTTTACCAAGATTACAATGACCTCTCATTAATTAAATAAAAAAAAAATAATTAAAAAATTTAAAATTTAATTTAAATTTTATTTTCTGCAACGATATAATGGATCCCGTAGGAATTCATGGGACAACTTTGGTAAAAGATCTTGTGAACCTCACCATAGCAACATAAATAACAAAAGTATATTTTAAAGTACAAATTATTTGTGTAATTCTCGTAGGCTACTTTTCAGAAGTTTCACTTGTGCCGTGTGTAAATTGCACACATATGGTTTTTTTTTATCTAGTCTCTAATCGGTTTTTGTTTTAAAATTTTGTTGTGTGATGATAGATTCTAGAATAAACAGAACATAAAATAGACGTTAAAACACTTTAAAAGAGTAAAAATGACAACAATAAAAGACTCTCAAAGCAACGCTATTTCAATGAAATAATTCAAACTTCCGCTTTATATTATCATATCTAGATTGTAAGCTGAATGTGTTCGGTTACTCTTATTTTATTGCGGCGTAAAATATAGCCTAAGTCTTGATATAAAATGGTCCTGTTCAGTTATAAAATTATACTAGCTTCATTAAAACTTCGATAGTTGAGCTTCTAGCGTAAATATGAGATAAGTTTGTGCCGTTGTTATGTGATATAACGATCTTACTGGCTGGAAATATGACAAATACCTATGTCTGGATATTTGGCACACGTTTAAATGAAATCATTATTATCTGACAGCCTTATCAAAGTTTGTTGGGGTCGATTGCCGATCTGTTCAATGAATTTCATGTTTTCACACTTTGTGGTAATTTATATTTTAGGTTCCCGATATAGTAGAGAGATAAAATGCACCAGTTTTTAAGTCTAATCAAGAGATATCAAATAAAAACAGTTGCATCAAAATCCGTTCAGTAGTTTTTGTATGATGCGCGAACAAATAAACAGATAAACAGACAAATAGACAAAAAATCTAAAAAAAATCTTTTGTGTTAAACCAATATAGTAAGTTTTAGTGCACACATACATGCACTTAGCATGTAAATACATTCCAATAGATAGCGTTGGTCGTAAAGATAAATGTGATAAGCAGATTGGGATGATTGAAAGAATGGTACGATAGCTCAGTGGCTTAGAGCACTTCCCCGGATTGGAAAAGACGCAGGTTCGATTTCCGCTCGTACTAAAAATCTCTTTTTCCTTATTTAAAAATAATTTGTACTTAATTTAAAGATTACATAATCAGTACATAATCCTATCCTATTGGGATATATATTATATTATATATAAGTGGGATTGAGTATGTTTCTGAAGATGACTGTGAGATGTTTGTGTGAATGTATGCTTGCGTAGATTGAATGAGGTATGAAAGAGTGATTGAAATGAGGTATGAGTGGGGGCAGACAGAAAAGCAAGAGGGCGGCTAGAATGGACAAGTTAAGATAGATGGAAATACGTAGTACGAGTTATTTTATAAGATTAAATAGTTGTGAAGTTGAAAATAAAACATTGAAGATATTTAAAACTGTGCCTCATTGTCCACCAATTCCTACAATTTGGGGGCTCGTCCGGGATTAAAAAGAAAATTGAAGATTTTTTTGAAGAAACTACGATCATCCGTTGCACGTGGCAAGACGTACCACTGCGAAGATTTGTTTTGCCGTTACCTATAACTAACGCTTGTGAAGATGCCTCACGGTAAGGAAAGACGACGCGGCCGGCAAGACGACCCTGAGCCTGTAGATGAGTTAAGGTATGGTCTTTCATCCGACACTTCCGGATGATCGCGGACATGATACCGAGTTTCAATGGCAGTGACAAGACGTATTCTGTATCGCAATGGCTGAGTGATCTTGAAGATAACGCATCTATTTTTGGGTGGTCACCACTGCAGCAATTGCTAATGGCACGACGGTCATTACAAGGTACCGCTGCACTATGGCTTAAGGCAGAGCGATCATTTAAAACTTGGGAAGATTTAAAGGCAGCCATCATGAAGGAGTTTCTGGATACTCTAGACATCAAAACCGTACATGAAATGATGAGTCCTCGCAGTAAGTTACCTACAGAGCCATGCCTAGATTACATGCTTACTATGAAAGAAATGGGCATACGTGGTAAGATGCCCGTCTATGTCGCTATTAAATATATAGTTGATGGAATTCGTGACAATGAGCTGAATAAAATGATGTAGTATGGTGTTACTACGTATAGCGATTTAAAAGATAAGCTGAAAATTTATGATGCGATTAAAAATAAGATGAGTCAGAAAATCCAAGCGGACAAAAAGCAGAACTACAGGAATACATCACGCATTCTTTGTTTTAACTGTGAGGATAAGAGCCATATTAGTGAGGAGTGCCCTAACAAAAAACGAGGAAGAAAATGTTTAAGTGCAATGAATTTGGCCACATAGCTACTGATTGTACATTGAAAACGACGACATCCAATATGGCGGATACAGTTGCACAACCACACAACCGCAAGACTTCAGCGACGACATATTGGTGAGAACGAAATGAGCTGAGACCGAGTACGAGCGGAGGCGGAAACATTCATTCCAACGGTCAATATCGGAAACAATCCATGTTCACGACAAGTGCAGGGAACGAATGGATCGAGAAGGATAGATTGAACGATGATGGAATCCCAAGTCACCCGAGTGACCGAACTAAGAGCGATCACGCGCGGCGGCACTATAGCTGTCATGGCGGCTTATGCGACGATTTTGACGTTTTAGATGTAAACAAATAAAATAATGAACTCAAACTATCATTCCAATATTAAAACCAGGCCTTAATGTTGGCGATCCAAACAGCTATAGACTCATAGCCCTCTCCTCAACCTTACTAAAATTAATGGAGCACTTAATAAAAAACCGACTTGAGTGGATTGTGGAATCCCGCAATTTGTTACCAAGCTCTCAATTTGGTTTCAGAAAGGGTCTCAGTGCCGTGGACAGCATAGGAGTCCTTATAACCGATATTCAGTCCTCCTTGTCCAATAAGGATTCGGTTGTTGCAGCATTCCTCGATGTTTCATCTGCATATGACAGTGTTCTTCTTCCCGTTCTCAGGCAGAAACTGCTCGAGCTGAGACTACCGGCTAAGATGATCTACTGCATATGTGAAATTTTTATGTCTCGCACACTGATTCTGAGGGTACAGGGTGAAAATGTGGAGAGAACGCTTATATCGAAGGGATTACCGCAGGGCTCAGTCCTAAGTCCCCGGCTATACAACCTATACACAGCAGACATGGCCCGTTCCCTTAACAATAATTGTCATATACTCCAGTATGCCGACGACCTGGCTTTGTATGTGAGCAACTCCTCAATAAGTGCTGCTGCCTCGTCACTCCATATTTCCCCGGAACCCCTGAATCGTTGGTTACTAGCCCATGGTCTGAACCTTTCTGTTTCTAAAAGTGCAGCTGTTGTCTTTACTGGGAAAAGGTCTACCCCTCAGGTGAACCTAATTATCCAAGGCCATAAGATCCCACTGGCAACTAATGTAAGATTCCTTGGGGTCTTTTTGGATTCCAAACTTAGTAGCGTACGAGTAGCGTAGTAGTACGAGGGCCTTGCGGGCCGCGTTCAAGTTGGCCATCTGCCGCGCCAAAGCTGAGAAAAGGCAGGAGATGCTGGACGGTCTCAACCGTGACCCCTAGGGTCACCAATACCGTGCGGCGCTTAACAAGCTCCGCACTCAGGCTCATCACAGAGACCCTTCAGCCCAGCCTCCTCACCGGCGGAGCATACGCCTCCAGTCATGGCACCGCCAGGTAGCGACCGGGAGGCCGATCTCAGTGTACCGCCCGTCATCACGTCGAAAATGGGGGCGGCAGTTTCGCGGATTCATTCCAAGAACACCGCCCCTGGCCCAGGGGACTATTCGACGCTTGACTGGCGTCCGGACGGTTCCCCGACTGCTGGAAGGAGGGGAGGCTGGTACTCTTGCCGAAACCGGGGTGAACGCCGGATTCGGTCGGGGCCTTCAGGCCCATCGTGCTGCTGGACGAGGAGGGTAAGTTGCTAGAGAGAATCCTCGCTGCCCGCATCGTCCGTCACCTGCGCGACGTCGGACCTGACTTGTCCGACGCGCAGTTCGGTTTTAGGACTGGTCGTTCGACGGTTGGCGCAATCATGCGCTTGAGGGCTGCGGCCACAGCAGTCGTCGCCGGCGGTGGAGTGCTGTTGGCGGTGTCGCTTGATATCGCCAACTCATTCAATAGTCTGCCATTCAGCTGCATCAGGGAGGCGCTCCGGTATCACGGGGTGCCTGCATACCTGAGGCAGCTAGTGGCAGACTATCTTGAGGGCCGCAGCGTTCTCTATGAGAGCCGCATAGGGGACGTTGTGAGGAGACCTATGTCGTGCGGTGTCCTGCAGGGTTCGGTTCTAGGGCTGCTCCTGTGGGACATCGGTTACGACTGGGTGCTACGCTGTCGGCTTCTCCCCGGGCTGGCGGTCATCTGCTATGCGGATGACACGCTGGTCGAGGCCCGGGGCGGAAACTTCGAGTAAGCGGCGTTCCTGGCCACCTTAGGGACTTCGGAGTTGGTCAGAAGGATCGGGGCGCTGGGGCTTAGGGTGGCCCTGGACAATTTGGAGGCCCTGCTTTTCCATGGGCCCTGACGTCGGCCACCTGCTGGTGCCTCGATCATGGTGGACGGGGTCCAAATTTGAGTGCAGGCCCGGATGAAGTATCTGGGCCTGGTGCTGGACGGGCGGTGGCACTTTCGCGAGCACTTCCGTCAACTGTCTCTAAGGCTCGTCGGTGCGGCGTCCGCCCTTGTATGACTCATGCCGAATATGGGCGGACCCAACAATGCGTGTCAACGGCTTTACGCGGAGGTGGTCCGTTCGATGGCGCTGTACGGTGCACCCGTGTGGGCGGGGTCACTGGACGCACTAAACAGGGCTCTTCTGTGGAGGCCACAGAGAGTCGTCGCGTCCAGGGTCATACGTGGATATCGCATGGTGTCGATGGAGGTGGCCTATGTTTTGGCGGACCACCGAAGGAATGTAACATAGTTCCAGTAGCCCCCCAGCAAAGGCGGAGTGGCGGCACATGGCGGATTTCTTTATTTATTTATATAAGGATATCCAACAAAGAATACACTTTACAAGCAATGTAGTAAAAAAATAAAAACTATATAGGTAGTCCTTGTGCTTCCTTAATTATAGGAGATCACATCGTGCAGTGTAAAATGACAAATGAAGATTAAACTAAATGCATAATTAAATTACAATAATAAAATTACTAATACAATAACAAGTTATAGGAAGGGGAAATAGGGAAGGTTATAGTTATTAAGGAGAAAAAAAAAATAGTTCTTCAAGAAAGAGGGTATTTAAAAACATATAAAAACAAAAAACATAGTATCATGCCTGAATAGGCAGGCAGAGGTGTATTACACACCCACGGTTCGCCAGCTATGTTTAAGTCCTACGTAATAGGGGGCGAGAGAGGGTATTTGAGTTTAATAAAAAAGATAATAACATTATGTAGGTATTTAGATATTTTTATATATATTTTTAGCATTTGACATGCTTAGCACTATACATTAAACACAAAGTGAAAAATGTGAAATCGAAAATAACAGTCAGGAGCAGGATTTTTCACTTTGTGTTTAATTATGTAGGTACTCATAACACTTACATGCAATTTAGATGAGTATAGATTAGAAATTTAAATTTTCCTAAGTTATTGTAAAGAACATCAAATTCTTCCAAGGAATTCAATATATAAATTGGTATTAGATTCATAGATTTACATGTGCTCTATGGAAAGTATTGTATAATTGTATGGAAGCTGCTCTGTGAAGTTTTCCCTGTGTGATACTTACGTACGAGTCGTGATAAGATAGAAGGAATGTGTAAAAGGGTCTGTAAAATGCTTAAGTAAAAATAAAGTAGGCTGATTAGTAAAAAGAGTTTATTATTATATATCCACTGAAATTAACAAGAAAAACAAGAGGTTATGGGCATCAAGTGCGTAAAAATCGAAAAAGAACTAGAATCGAAAAATAACTTGTATAGAAATGTAAGATCAGAGACCGTTCGACGATTTAAGATCAGTAAGTTTAAAATACTTTAGTCTATCCTCATAGGACCTACAGCTTCTCAGTTTGAACCGGTAAGCTAGATGACGAACGAGTCTCTTCTGAACTCTTTCGATTCTGGCGATATGAACAAGGTACGACGGATTCCAAACTGTGCTACAATATTCCAACAGACTCCGTACAAAGCTGTTATATAAAGTTAATGTAGTTGACGGTTTTTTAAACTCTTTTGAAGATCGCATAACAAACCCAAGAGCACGGTGGGCAGAATTTAGTGCTTTATCTATGTGGTCTTTAAAACTGAGTGCACTGTCTAAATGAATACCCAGATCACGGATTACTTGTACTTCCTTTAGCGTGTTACCCTTTTTTTTGTTAAGGCGGGAAAAAATGTTTCTAACACACACCCCGCCGTTCGGGGCAACGACCAGGGGTAGTGTGGGGCCTGCACCCACTAAAGAAACCCGCCGTGTGCCGTCTCTCCGCCTTTATTGGCGGGCCACTGGAACTATGTTACATTCCTTCGGTGGTCCGCCAGCGGCTTACCCTTTCGGGTACCCTCTACTGAGCGACGCATCCACAGAGGAGCGTCGCACCTTCGCGAGAGGCCTTGCGGGTGGCAGACGTTCCCCGGTCCATCCACCCTCAGCCTCAGCTAGCGCGGCATGAGGCGCAAGTACCTGTGCCTGCGCCGCCCCAGTCGCTGGCGGCGGTTTGGGTCAGCGGAAGAATCCTCCTCGAATGCATCGAAGCGCCGTAGAGCTGACGATTGCCACGGAGCCATCGCAGCTGCCCACCCAATGAGGGTGGTCAGGAACGCAATAAGGCTCCGCGGCTACGGCTACACCAATCAACCGCTCCACCATGGTTTGCAGGAGTAATTCCTGCGCCCTGGCGGCGTGGTTGAGATTCGTCTGAAGGAGGATAGTGTCACGATTGAATTTTAGGCCGTAACCACATCCTCCTCCACCCGCGATGGTGGCGAAGCCACGCTAGGGGGGGCAGCCTGGGCCGATTGGCTGGTTTCCCCCTTTTTTTGGGCCTGTCATCGGGGGTCTGCATCCCTCCCACCCCATGCAGTGCTTGGCAGGCCTGTTGCCTGCAGCGCACGCGTGGCAGTAAGGGGCAGCGGTGCAGGTTGCCGCCCGGTGCCCTGCCTGACCGTAGCGGAAACACAGACCGCTGCAATCAAAGCAGTTAGTGCACGTTGGCCGGGTGTGTCCGACCGCCATGCACTTATAGCACCTCGCGGGCCAAGGCTCCAGCACGGTGACCTGCGCAGAACTCCAGCCCACGAGGAGCCTGCCTGCGTCGGCCAAGGTTTTGGCCGCCGCGACAGGGCAACTCGCCCAGACGACACCTACACCGCCGGGTTCAGTCCGAATGGAGCCCAATCTGACGGCATTCGAGCATCCGGTTTTTGAGGCAATAGCCTCCCGGACGTCGTCCGCCGTCACTGAGTCATCCAGACCGGAAATACGCAGTTCAGCGCACTTTACCGGTCTGGTGACACGGACTCCACTCCCCTCACCAAACAGACCCGTCAGCCTTTCGGCCACCGTGTCGGCCATCCTGGGGCCCTCCGCACCAGGAAACTCGAGAATTCGAGCCACTGTGCGGGCTAGACGGGTCCGGGCGGCGACGACTTCGATGTCAGAGACGTCGATTTCCGCCCGGGCCTTCCTCAAGATGGCCTGATACGTCAGGCCCGCTTCCGCCTCCGGCAGCATGGTGTAATCACCACTGCCGTTTTCGGTGCTTGAACCTTGCGCGGCTTCTTAGGGTCGGGCTTGCTCCCTGGCGCAGCGGGATTCGCAGTTTGAGCAGCAGCTCCCTTTTCCCTCTTGCCCCGGGTTTTCTTCTTCTCCCCGCTAACCACATGCCAGCCCTCATCAGAGGGTGCAGGGCCGGTTGGCGTGGGAGGTGGGATACGTGGATCCCGGGGATTGGTTGCTGGGGCCCGCGAGGGCTGGCCCTTGGGGCGCTGCCCTGCCTTCTGCGCCGCCTTCGCTTTGGGGGCTTTGCCCTGCCCCTTGGGCGACGCGGCGTCAGTTGCTCCCCCCAAATACAAGGAGCTGACAGGGCCGGTATTGCTACTCGGCCCTGTGAGGGATTCTCCGGGGGCGTTGCTCCCGGTACCCTCTTAGGGAATCTTAGCGTGTTACCCTGGATTTTGTAAACAGACTGAATTTTATTGCGCTTTCTGGTAAATTTAATATGGTAACACTTGGAAAAATTTACATACATTTTATTATTAATACACCATTGATTCAAGCTATCTAGGTCTGTTTGAAGTAAAAGAGTATCAGAGTTATTCAAAATTATGCGTGCCAGTTTTAAATCGTCTGCAAAAAGATAAGGTGTTGAGTATTTAAATATCATTAATAAAAATATCAAAGAATAATGGTCCTAAATTGGACCCCTGAGGTACACCGGAGATTCCAAAATAAGGGTACGAATTAAGTAAGTAATTTAGTGGGTGAAGGCCCCACACTACCCTGTTCGTTGCCCCGAGCGACGGGGTGTGTGATTAGGAACATTTTTTCCCGCCTAAACAAAAAAAAGGTATGGTTGGATTGATCAATAAAAAAATATTGAAATCGGTAGATCATGTTTATTGGGTATGCCATTTTGATAAGAATTCATAATTGTTGATAATATATTATCAACAATTATGAATTCTTATCAAAATAAGTAAATTTATCGTCTCAAGTGTTTAAAACAAAAGATTAAACACAAAGTGAAAAATGTGAAATCGAAAATAACAGTCAGGAGCAGGATTTGAACCTGCATCTTCTGGATACCGTCCAGATGCTTTACCAATTCAGCCATCCTGACAATTGCTCCTGACTGCTAATTTCGATAACACATCCTACTTAACGTCTTTTTCACTTTGTGTTTAATGTATAGTGCTAAGCATGTCAAATGCTAAAAATATATATAAAAAAAAATATCTAAAACAAAAGACTTTTCCCTTTTACTCCATATAATTTGGACTAATGGTTCTAGAGCGAACACGACACAGGTATGGAACCACGACCGTCTACCTCGATCTCTATTGAGCGATATTTCTATTAGACGGTTTTTTTTAATGTTTACCGCCCAACGAAGTGGGCACGGGTCAGCTAGTGTTAAATAAATAAATAAATATTTTTTGCACTTTGTGTTAACATTTGCTTACTATCAAACCCGAATGGGTTGGTACCAACGACTTCCCTGTGACCGACCCTGAAACGTGACATCTGTGTGTTTTGATAGCTATCTAATCATTTATTTACTATCCGTGAAATTAAATAGTGAGCTAGGAATGGGGTCTTAGTATTGCTGAGTCTTCATGTTGCATGTCCACTTACCATCAAAGTGGACTATGGCCAGCCACCATGAGCAATTTAAAAATGTTATAGTTATTTATTGAAAATATGAGTTGTTGATATTTATTTTAAAAGATTGATTAATAGGTCAAAGTATAAGTTAAAGATAATTTATTATAATATTATCAGTCGACCAAATGAATATGAAGTGAAAAGTTTGATGACGACGAGAGATATGTATATATGTGACGAGAGGTAGGTATATGCGTTTTATTACATACCAAATATTCTATAACAATGATTATTTTTATTATATGACATTTATACAAATTCTTGTTTGTGCCTAGTTTCTATCATTTTGCTAAGTACAGTACGATATTTTCCTACCCACAAATGGATAACAGTATTTTTTATACAACGTGATGCTAAATGGTTACCGTAGGACCGTAGGATGGATAGACGCTAAGAATACCAGAAGCATCATTCGTGCATCTCCAAGGAAAGAGGTAGAAGTAAGAGTGGAAGGATAATAAGAAAAGGATATGAAGTGTAGGAGAAGATATGGAGGGGGTTTGGGCGGTAGGAGTAGGTACCTAGGTACCGTTGTGTCACGCTGATCTTCTGTGAGAGGTTAGTCCTGCTTGGTCGGGGACTTCTCCCTCACTCCTCACTCACACACCGGCTGTATATCTAAAAAATTGTCCTTCTGATATTTATATATAATTTGATATGTGAAATCCAAGATGATTGCCACGAACAGGATTTGAACTTGCCTCCGTCTCTTGGATAACTATTCCAGACGTTTTGTCAACTAAACTATCGTGATATTTGGTCAGGGCTGTCAATTTCACCAAAGAGATTAAGAAGGAATGTGTTATCAATGGTAAAATATTAGGATATACCTAATACCTATTTAACTAAATCATTCTTGTCCTTGAGGCAAATCTTGCCAGCCTTGGTAGGACAAGCAAAGGACATGTGCCATTTACGGCCTGTGGTGGACATAATGTTTTCAATATTTAAAATTAAACTCATAATATATAAAATCTGTCAGTCGTTTTCTTTTCTCGATAGAACTTTAGAAAAAGATTATAGTTTAAAAAACTATTATTTTGAATTTGTACTTTATCGTGCCGTGTGGGGCCGGCTTTAGAATTGTCCCACCCCTCTCCACCCATGGGAGTCGTAAGACCCGACTGAGGGAATACCGGGGGAGTGGGCAGCAGCACTCCTTCGAGTAAGTATTAACAACATCCACTGCGATCACCAACCCGCCTGCCAAGCGTGGCGATTACGGCACTATGCCCCATTCTTGGGGAGGCCTATGTCCAGCAGTGGACGTTAAAAGGCTGATGGATCGATGGATGGATGGACTTTATCGTAATTTTGATTGGTGGACGATTGTTATCTGTTGACAATCAAATAGGATATTGCCGCTACGCTGAATTGACAACATTAAAACTTTGGTACTATTGTATTACAAAACAAAATTAAGTAGTTATTTCTTAAATCATTTCATGAGAACAGTAATATATTATGCCTATTTAATAAAATATTTTTTATAATTATTTGGTGAGAACTGATATAATTTCTAATCAAGAGTTCAATTATGATTCAAAATATTGACAAAACATTTTACATCTGTTATGTCATGTCATTCTACTCATCTACTGTTGTTGTTGTGTATCGTGAATATTGTATTGTGATATTGTGATTTTATGAGTGTAAGTCTCAGGTGTAAGTTATCAAAGAGTATATATACTAAAGAAGAGTTGGAACTCCCATACTTTATGGTGTATCGGTCTAATGTGCGAATGGGCGCTAGATTTTCTGTTGCTAAAAGAAAAAACTCACATTCATTCAGCATGTCAGTCAACATGTCAAACTAGAATTTATTTGACAGAAGGGATGCACTTTGTATTGCTGTCCTTTGTATAATATATTATTGGTTGTGTATTTTGTCACTAGGCCGATCTATGCTGACTAGGACGGTAATGATAGACTTTAGACGTCTTTAAAATAACTGTAATGTTCAATGAAAGGTACAAGGTAAAAATATTAGGCGCGCGCGACCACTGCGTTGCTCTGTCTCTTCGGCGAATGAATCGGGTGGGGGCAAGACGCGCCAGCGCCGCGGCCAGCGGCCGCGGCCCTCTCGTCCCTACCCCTGCACCTCGTTGGCCTGCGCTGGAGAACCGGTCGCTTACGATGCGACCATAACTCCCGGGGTTGAAGAGTTATCTTCAAAATTATTGAGAGGGCAGAGCACGTTGAATGCCCTGCGAAGAACTCCCTTCTTGGTCTTGATGTCGGCGACTCTGGTGACGCCGTCTCTCCCAGGATGCACACGAAGGACGCGGCCGAGAAGCCACATCAATGGTGGAAGACCCTTTTCCTTCACGATGACCAGAGCTCCCTCCTTTAGTTGTCCTCTAGAGTGATGCCATTTTGCTCTCTGCTGAAGGGAGGACACATACTCATGAGAAAATCGATTCCAGAAATGTTGCTTTAGATATTCTATCCTCTGGAACCTCTGCAGATTTGTAATCTTCTCGCTAATGACTTGCGGGTGAGGCAAAAACATGAGTGACCTTCCAATTAGGAGATGGGCTGGAGTGAGAGGAGTGAGGTCTGAAGGATCATCGGAAAGGGCTGTAAGAGGCCTCGAATTCAAAATTGCTTCAACCTGAACAAGACATGTACTCATTTCCTCATAAGTGAGATGAGAAAGCCCTAAAATACGTCTCAGGTGATGTTTGACTGACTTGACAGCTGACTCCCATATGCCTCCAAAGTGCGGAGCGTATGCGGGTATAAAATTAAAATTAATACCTGTTTCAGACATCTCATTTGTGAAGTTTTGATTTAAAATGTTTGATAGTTCCTTAAAGGTACCTACAAAAGTCGTACCGTTATCCGAATAGATATTTTTCGGCTTACCCCGACGAGCTATAAATCTGTTTAGAGCTGCTATAAAGGCCTCTTTAGTGAGGTCAGACACGAGCTCGAGATGCAATGCCTTGGTGGCGAGACAGATGAAAACACAAATGTAGGACTTTATGAGACGACATCCTCTCCCCTTACGATCGGCTATAAGAATTGGTCCAGCATAATCTGTCCCGGTCTCTAAGAAAGGAAACTCTAGATGTAGTCGTTGCTTGGGAAGGTTTCCCATAAGAGGCTGAATGGTTTCGCCTTTGAACCTAAGACACTTCACACATGCGCGTACAATATTTTTTGCAAGGTTTCTACCTCCCAGTGGCCAATAACTATGCCTAATGGTTGTTAAAAGCAGTTGTGGACCTGCATGGAAGAGACGTTGATGATAAGCGTTAAAAATGAGCCTAGTCAAGTGATGCTTGCTACATAGTAATATAGAATGTTTCACGTTGTAATCATAAAATGAATTATGCAACCTACCACCTACTCGTATCAAGCCATTGTCTATGAAGGGTGATAGGGCGATAAGTCGATTTTTTCTGTGTAAACTCTTACCGGAGTTGAGCAGTTCGTATTCAGTAGGAAAAGACTCCTGCTGAGCTATGCGTAGAATATGCTTATTTGCTGATTCTAATTCAACTGATGTTAACGCACCGCTAGCTTTAACACCGGAAGGCGCACGACAGTTATTTAAAAATCTATATATAAATGCTATTATTCTTTGTAGATTCGAAAATTTAGATGAATTATTAATTAAATTTTGAATTGAATTTTTGTGATGTTTAGCGATTGTGTGCAGCGACCGGACCATCTCTGGTAACTTGTTTTCTGTGTTTGGCGTGATGGGCCAAGAAGACGGACCCATTGCCAAATAAGAAGGGCCGGACCACCATAAGACTGAATCGCTAATGAGATTAGCGCTTAGTCCGCGAGAGACTAAGTCTGCGGGGTTCTCTTTGGAAGGAACATACTTCGAAGAGCAAGACCCAAAGCTCTCTTGAATTTTACACACACGATTCCGCACAAATTGCTTAAGGTGAGCTGGAGAAGATTTCAGCCAACCCAATACGATTGTGGAATCACACCAGAATATGCAATCGGCTGGCTTTATGGTAAGAGAGCTCAGTATTTTGTTGCATAACCTCGATCCGAGTAATGCTCCGCACAGCTCGAGTCGAGGTATTGTTGTTGGCTTGATAGGAGCCACCTTACTCTTTGATGCAAGGAGTTGAACTGTGACAACGTTGTTGACTGTTGTTGTGCGCACGTACACGCAGGCCCCATATGCCTTTTCAGAAGCATCTGTAAATATATGAAGCTGTATAGAAGATGGCTTATCACAAAAAATGTATCTGGGAATTTCGAGGTTATTGAGATGTGAGAGATTAAATGCAAAATTATTCCACAATATTTTAATCTCTTCTTGAATCTCGTCATCCCATGAACACTTTTCTGTCCAAAGTCTTTGCATTACTATCTTGGCTTCAACTATACAAGGGGAAATTAGCCCTAATGGATCGAAAACCTGCGCTATAGTGGAAAGAATTAAGCGTTTATTAATCTTTGTCTCTCCATGTACAACGGGACTGATAGAGAAGGTAAGATTATCTGTATTACATTGCCAATTAAGACCTAGAGTTTTTGAGAGCTCATTGGCACTAAGATTTACGGTGTTCGAATCCAAACTATGTTCACGCATGGTGTTCAAGACTTCGAGATCATTGGATTGCCACTTTCTGAGATTGAATTGCGCTGACTTCAACACACTTGTTACATTACGACAAAAAGCTATAGCATCGGAAGTAGTGCCTGCTCCACTCAGGAAATCATCTACGTAGAAGTCATGAGCTATAGCTTGACTTGTCTTAAGATCCGTAGTCTCCTTAGATAATTGAAAAAGGCAGCGGGTACTCAGAAAGGGTGCAGAAGCTGTACCGTAAGTAACAGTGTTTAAAGTGTACCTCTTAAGTGGTTGAGATGGGTCAGTCCTCCACAATATCTGCTGCAGAGAACGTTGGGGGGGGCGCTGATCTCTATCTGCCGATACATTTTCTCTATATCGGCTGAAACAACAATTTTATGTTGCCTAAAGCGTAGAAGAATGGAGAGCAAGTCATCCTGAATGGTGGGACCTACTGACTGTATGTCGTTAAAACACTTGCCAGATGTCGTGACGGCTGATGCGTCGAACACAACACGCAGCTTTGTTGTCGCGCTCGACTCCCGTACAACGCCGTGGTGTGGCAAGAAGTAGGACTTATCTGTCGATATGGGATATTTAGTTAAGGACATGTGACCTAAATCTTCATAATCTTTCATGAATTCAACATAACGAGTTTTCAAGGCGATATCCTTTTCTAGCCTACGCTCTAATGAAAAAAACCTGCGCTTGGCTATCTCGTAGGAGTTTCCTAAGACCTCTGGCGACTCTTTAAGAGGAATAGCTACTACGAAACGCCCATCACTCTTACGCTTAGTGTTATCAATGAAAGATTGTTCACATGAATTTTCCTCTGCTGTGTAATTATGCCTAGAAGATACGGAATCGAGTTCCCAAAATCGAGTTAAGTCTGTAGAAGCATGATCGTCTTGCACAAACAAACAAGAGGGTTTCTGATTACATGGTTGATGAATGGTACCTGATATAATCCATCCCAGCTTGCTTTCAAAAATATGGGGATGATTCCTACCTAAGCTAATACGGTTAGTGCCTATTACGTTCCAAAAGACGTCAGCTCCCACGAGTATATCAATGGAAGATGGGACATTATAAGACGGATCTGCCAAACAAATACCAGAAGGCATAGGCATGTCGTACGTGTCTATGTATGTGTTTGGTATATGAGCTGTTATTTTAGGCATAACATAACAGTCAATTTCCATTTTGTAATCACTGCTATAAGACTCTAAATGAAGATAGCAAGATTTGGTACTGTCAGAAAATTGATTATTTATGCCAGTGACCCTAGACTTGGCTGTACGAGTAATTAAATTAAGCTTACGACACAAGTCCTGAGTCACAAAGTTTGCCGTGCTTCCATTGTCAAGCAGGACTCGGGCGCAGTGCTGCTTGCCTTCTCTATCCATCACCTTCACAAGTGCTGTGGACAGTATGACATAACGGAATGAGTTGGATGAATGAATATTAGCTGATAAGGCAACATTTTCGTTAATAGGTTTTGAGTTTTCTTCGCTATGTAATAAGGTATTATGTTTAAGTTTACAATATTTGCAATGGCCCAGTCTACACTTAACATCGGTATGACCCGGACGTAAGCAGTTAAGACACAGTTTTGATTCTTTTGCTTTTGATATCCGTGTCTCGACTGGAAAACTCCTGAAATTTTCACAGCTGAAAACATAATGATCCCTTTTACAAATAGGACAAATCGGACAAGATGGCTTTTTATAATATGATTTAGAAGTAGATGTTGCGATAAAACTCTTAGGTTTGCTATATAATGTTCTGTTTTTATCACTCTTTTCTTTTGTATTTTGTGCCTCCTCAATTGTCTCTAATAGATTTGACCTACTATGAACGAATTGGACAAAGCATTCTAAGGAAGGAGCCTCACTTAATGTATTTCTGTATTCTTCCCAGTGTCTACTAGTCACAGGATCTAATTTAGAAGACATTATATGTATGATAATTGTGTCCCAGTGTTGAACAGGTTGGTTGAGAGTTGCTAGTGCTCTAAAATTTTTATTGGTACTGTCTACAATCTGTCGCAAAGCTTGACTAGACTCCTTGTGCACCGGTTCAACATTAAACAGTGCTTGAACATGATTATGAACTAATAATTGATTGTTGTCGTACCTATCACATAGTAACCTCCATGCAGTCTGATAATTATCGGCCCTGAAATCTAAACTCTGTATTATGATACTTGCACTTCCATGAAGTGAAGTGCGTAAATAGTGAAATTTTGTTATTTCGTCAGTTGATTTATCATCATGTATTAATGATGTGTAAATGTCTTTAAACTCGAGCCAATTCTTATAGCCCCCGCTGAAGTGAGGTAAGTTGATGATAGGTAGCCTAACGTGTTTCTTTTTCTGTGACACCATCGTAGAATTAGCATCTGACGAGCCTACCTCAGAGTTAGCGGTCCCTTCGCGTTGCGCGCGATACCTTTCCACCAGCTCTCGCGCAGCAGCCAGGGTACTGTAGTAGCATGTCTCAAACTGCTCACGCTCGGTATACAGCTCGTCGGGGGTGTCCGCAAGCATCTCCAACTCGGTCTGAAGTTCATCATAAGGAACATATAAGGCGACTATTTTATCAATTCTAATATCTAGTTCTAAAAGTTGTGCATCACTTAATTTAGTGCTGGTTTTAGCTATAGAAAAAAAGCTTGAAAACTGCGTAAGCTTAGCTTTTATGGATCCACGTTTTTTAATTAAATCGCGCATTTTTATATCACTGCTTAGTGCCATTTTAATATGAGCAATATAGTGCTGTTAAATAAAGGGAAAAAAAACAAAAGATTTAATAAGCGAAAGCAGCGATTGAAGTAGTGCAGATAACAGATATCTTGCAATAGCCAATAGTTTATAAAATTAAATGCAATTAAAAACAATAAACACTACCTAATTATAATATATTATACTAAACTGAATCAATTATCTTATTAAATCTGCAATGAAATGTATCAATCACTAACTTGCTAACAAAAAACGTGTAGGCGCTTTAGAGTTTCCTTGAAAGAAATTATTGATTCACTATTCTAAGTAAACAATATGATAAAATTATTTAAAATTTAAAGCATATGAATTAACCGAAAAAATTTAAATTATTCTAATGAAAATATGATTTTATGATATGAAATGAGTTGATGTATTGTGATATTATGTAATATGACAATACAAGTATGTCTAAACTACAAATGAAAACTAAATCTATGTTAATAAATGACTATGAAGATAATAAATTACTATGAGAAGAGGCAAAGCAACATGAATTTTGCATGAATAAGGCATGGAATGGTGTGAATATTATGGTTGTGATAAGATGTGATGGATGAATGAGTGGTTATTGGAAAGATCTCAGTTTGTTGCTCGTCCGTTGGTAACGTTCGTTGAAATTCAAATTCCAATTCCAGTAGGTATGTTTGCTTTTCTCACGGTGACCAGTAACACACTTCTCGACTGCCATTGTACGGATGATATTAATGAAGAGGAGTTTCTGAAGCTCGTTGATGTTAAGAAAGGCACTGATGTGAAGACCTTTTGCTTTAACATACGGTTGAAGAAGTCATTCCTTAAATATCCAATTTCCGTATGTAGAATATAGTATGTTGAGTCGTATACGCTGCCAGAAACACCCGTAGCTTGCCGGTGAAGATATCTTGAAGCAGATGTATCTCAAAGAGGCTGTCGCTAACGGTAAATTTCAAATTTCTTCCTTGACCTTAGGCGCGTTCAAACCTTTCGAAGGACCTTATGGTTGTGTATTTTGTCACTAGGCCGATCTATGCTGACTAGGACGGTAATGATAGACTTTAGACGTCTTTAAAATAACTGTAATGTTCAATGAAAGGTACAAGGTAAAAATATTAGGCGCGCGCGACCACTGCGTTGCTCTGTCTCTTCGGCGAATGAATCGGGTGGGGGCAAGACGCGCCAGCGCCGCGGCCAGCGGCCGCGGCCCTCTCGTCCCTACCCCTGCACCTCGTTGGCCTGCGCTGGAGAACCGGTCGCTTACGATGCGACCAATTATCGATATCGATGCTTTTAATAAGATATATATTTAGTTATATTAAGCATCATTATTTGTTTATAAATGTAGATATTATTTTATTTATTTATAATTAAGGTGTTATTTTTCATCAAATATTCAATTTCGAGAGATTTCAATTTCAAAATTATATCCATCTTAGATGTCTCTTATCTCATCATCCAAAAGTTAAAAAAAAAATAGCATCACGCCTGTATTCCCCGAAGGGGGTAGGCAGAGGTGTATTACACACCCACGAGTGAAAAAGTAAAAGTTTCAGTGTGAAAAGAAATACACAGGGCAATAGGATAGTCATTTATTTTCAAAAATCATATTTGTATGTCCTTTCCAGGCTGAGAATGTATGGGCATTTGGCACATCTCCTATAATAGTACATTGTTACCCTAGGGATGAAAGCAACTTATTTAGTCCCAAGACGGGGTTTGGTCCAATATTTCGAGGGACTAAATAAGTCTTTATCCCGAGGTAAGCACTGTGCTTTTAATTACGAATACGAGGAAACCAAAAATAAAAATCATGAATTAGCTAAAAAAAAAAATGGGAGACGTTAAAAAAATTAATTTGGAATCGCCGTTTTCTCGCCGATTATGTTTTTTTTTCTGTGGATTGTCAGCTATTCAGCCATTATTTTTTATTTTAATCATTGAAAACATATAAATCTTCGTTATTTTAAAGATATAGGTAGTTGCCTATATCTTTAAAATAACGAAGATTTATATGTTTTCAATGATGATATAGATATAGGTAGTTGTAAGATATAGTAGTAATATAGTTATTAAAATAAAGTCTTATAAAAAAACAAATTCTTTAATAAATACTTAACTATATTTTAGATATTTTTATATATATTTTTAGCATTTGACATGCTTAGCACTATATATTAAACACAAAGTGAAAAATGTGAAATCGAAAGCATGGCGCAGGCGTCACCCAAAGACGTTAGGTGTGATGTGTTATCGAAATTAGCAGTCAGGAGCAATTGTCAGGATGGCTGAATTGGTAAAGCATCTGGACGGTATCCAGAAGATGCAGGTTCAAATCCTGCTCCTGACTGTTATTTTCGATTTCACATTTTTCACTTTGTGTTTAATATATAGTGCTAAGCATGTCAAATGCTAAAAATATATATAAAAATATCTAAAATATTTAAAGGGTTTGCGTCATTATTAGGTAAAATCTTAATTGTAAAATTAAGTTTACCTGGTCGGTATAATGTATGAAAATACTTCCGACAAATGGCGCAGGCGTCACCCAAAGACGTTAGGTGTGATGTGTTATCGAAATTAGCAGTCAGGAGCAATTGTCAGGATGGCTGAATTGGTAAAGCATCTGGACGGTATCCAGAAGATGCAGGTTCAAATCCTGCTCCTGACTGTTATTTTCGATTTCACATTTTTCACTTTGTGTTTAATACTTAACTATATGTTATTTTAATTTTACATCGCGACTGGCTGTACAGAAAATAGAACTGTTTTTTTTTAATTACTCAGCTGTCAGTTAAAAGTAATTCTCCCTAGGGCTGAAAAGTATTACTTTCAACCCGCTCCTCAGGCAACTTCAGGCCTACTTTCAGAGTATGAGCAATGAAAATATTATTTACTGGCTAATAAATAAAAGTGTGCCTAGATACGTATAATGAGTGTTTATTAATAGAATATCGCTAGTCATTATCGATTGCCAATTAACGAAATAGATACGATTTTATTAAAATTTAAGGTCAAGTTGTATAGTCACAACTAATTTAAAGATAATAGGGTACATAATTTGACGTTTACTAGCTGACCCGGAGAACTTGGTTTCATTTGAGAATCAATAAAATTTATTTAACTTATTGCCTGAAATAAATTCAGTTTTATTATAAAAAGGCATTCCATAGGTACATAATATATGAGGATATTTCACGTAGACCGAATAATGGAAAGGCATTCCACAAGTTATATCCAAAAATAATTAGTATTTTTAGAACGAATGCTATACTAATACTACAGAATGATTTCAATTGACGAGCTGAAATATCTCATGGCAAATGCATTGATAATTCTCTATTACCATAATTAAATACTCCAAATCGACCACCGTCGTTTTTTCTTATAAAAGCGTATACGACTTATTTATTGTAAATCAGACATCGCACTGAAGCATGATTCGTCCAGAAGCGCCCGGAACGAATGTTTTACGGACCCGTGTGGTCAACTCCATGCAACTACATTAAACACAAAGTGAATAATGTGAAATCGAAAATAACAGTCACGAGCAGGATTTGAACCTGCATCTCCTGGATACCGTCCAGATGCTTTTCCAATTCAGCCATCGTGACAATTGCTCCTGACTGCTAATTTCGATAACACATTTATACTTAACGTCTTTGGGTGACGCCTGCGCCATCTGTCGGAGGTATTTTTATACATTATACCGACCAGGTAAACTTAATTTTACAATTAAGATTTTTACCTAATAATGACGCAAACCCTATAAATATTTATACATATTTTTAACATACATGTATAGTTTTAAGCATGTCGCTTAAAACTATACATTAAACACAAAGTGAAAAATGTGAAATCGAAAATAACGGCGTCACCCAAAGACGTTAAGTATGAATGTGTTATCGGAATTAGCAGTCAGGAGCAATTGTCACGATGGCTGAATTGGCAAAGCATCTGGACGGTATCCAGGAGATGCAGGTTCAAATCCTGCTCGTGACTGTTATTTTCGATTTCACATTTTTCACTTTGTGTTTAATGTATAGTGCTAAGCATGTCAAATGCTAAAAATATATATAATATCCATGCAACTACATACTATATTATTAGGTACCACCCATTATCCCGAAAAATTACAGACCGGGTAGCCGAAAAAAAACTAGAGCATGATCCGATTGTTGCCGGCTGAAATTCGGGATCGGTTGACCCCTCCTTATATGTTGGCAATGCAGGAACAATGCAAATGATTGCTTGAGAGACGAATTCAGTCTGGGTTTGTCTGGGGCCGTTTGCTTTCGGACCTGGGAGATTCCAGATACAAGTATTTCGAGCCTTACTTTATCGGGAACCTGAGATAACCTTAAAACTAGCTTTTGTCTGCGGCGAGGCTTTTGGCAAAGGCTATTATTTCTATAGATGAGCAATGCCTTGTTATTTATTGGTGACGCAACAGATGCCATAGATTGAAATAATAGGTATGATAATCATTTTTATCTCTTTACAAACAAAGTAATCAATAAGAACATACCTTTATAAATAAATAAGTTCGCACGTCTGAGTAAAATAAACTGAAATAAGAATATAACATTTTTAAATGCATATTACGAGTGTTACAAATATACGGCCCGCCAGATGGTAAGCGAATACCGTAACCCATAGACGCTTGAAACACCAGAGGCATCACTCGCACGTTGCCAGATCCAGGTATCGGAATAGAAAGTGGAGAGGAAGAGTGACAGGGAGGATTTGAGGAAGCAGACAGTAGAAACAATAAGACAGGCTCCAAGCTAACAGCCTCCTTACTCAGCATAACAAATACAATAGCAAGTGAACCTAGCTACTATTGCTTCCCGGCGTTCCTCTGTGGGGGAGTTGCACTTCCCCTGTTGAGCATGCCTATTTATTCTTGTAAAAGCAAGGCTCTACCTTTAGTTTGCCTTTTATACGAGCTCGATCATAGTAGATATGACTTAGTTGCATATATATTTGAAGATTAGCCTTTAACAGGCATCATGGAGAAACCAAAGTATTAGAATCACAAAGTTAACATGGGCGTAATATCCCAAAAAATATATTAATGTTTTCTTGACTATTTAAAGTTGAATTATCGTGGCACAGAATGGGAGATGGTTTGATACGACAATACATTTAAACGTGAACGAGCCTTGGAGTAGGTAAGTAGTATATATATACGAGTATATAATATATAGCTCGTTACGATAACATATCATAATACATTTAATTACAAAAACAATGAGTTTTGAAGGTAAAGTTGTTATTGTGACTGGAGCTAGTTCCGGCATTGGAGCAGCCACGGCAATTAAATTTGCAAAAGAAGGAGCTCAAGTTTGCTTAGTTGGAAGAAATAAAATCAAGTTAAATAAAGTATCTAAAAAATGTGGAAGTCCCTTAGTGTTGATAACTGATGTGAGCAAAGATGAAGATGCAGAAAAAATCATCAGTGAAACAGTCAAATATTTCGGCAAATTAGATGTACTCGTGAATAATGCAGCTATTTATTATCCTACAAGAATAACGCAAGAAAATATTATAACTAGTTTCGACCAAATTATGGGGACTAATGTTCGAGCACCTGTGCTCCTTACAAATCTTGCTGTGCCTCACTTAGTAAAGACTAAAGGCAATATTGTAAATGTTTCAAGTATTTCAGCTGTTAGCGTAGTTGCTAACAATTTTGTTTATAATTCTTCAAAGGCTGCTTTAGATCATTTCACTAGATCGGTCGCTCTGGAGCTAGCAGCTAGTGGTATTCGTGCTAATACGGTAAATCCTGGTCCCGTGTACACAGATATAATGGAAAATTGCTTGGGGTTAAGTGCTACCGAGTCCAGAGCTGCTTTTGATAATATTAACACTCCCCTCAAAAGGATATCGGAACCTGAAGAAGTAGCCGACGTCATTCTGTTTTTAGCTAGTGATGAAGCTAAAGCCATTACTGGTTCATCATACTTCACTGATAATGGTTTGACTTTATCGGGCGTTGATTTTAACATATGAAACTGTAAAAATTATATAAAAATTATGTAATGCGATGGTTATTTTTATTTTCCAATTATATTTTTTCTTTCTTCACTCCTATATTTTAAGGAAAAATAAAACTATTCTGATATGTTCATGATATTTTAATTGATAATAATATAACAAAGATATATAAGAAGAGGCAAGTCAAGTTATTATTTCTTACAAAATTTAATCGTCCTTGTATTTATTATTCTTTTTGTCTTAATGCTGGACATAGGCCTCCTCAAGAATGGGCGATAGTGCCGTAATCGCCACGCTTGGCAGGCGGGTTGGCGATCGTAGTGGATGTTGTTAATACCCGAAAGAGTGCTGCTGCCCACTCCCCCGATATTCTCTCAGTCGGCTCTTACGACTCCCATGGGTGGAGAGGGGTGAGACAATTCTAAAGCCGGCCCCACACGGCGTGTAGTATTCAGCCTATCCTCTCCTTATTGACTTTCCCCTCCGCCTCCTATCCCTTTCCTTGGAGATGGTGCCGTGCGTGTGAAACCTCTGGTTTTGCTGGCGTCTATAGCCTACGGCGGTTGCTTACCATAAGGTAGCGTATGCCGCCTACGTTATTTAAAAAAAAATAGTAGTCAACTTTAGAAAAAAAATACGAACACAATACACACCCAGATTGAGATCAGCCACATGGGGGTCACGTCAATAAAACGTTGGGGAAAAAAGGTTCCCAAGTGACTTTGTAGCGCTCTCTAGGCCTATGTCAAGCAGTGGATGTTGACAGGCTGATGGATGGATATACAAGTTTTACCTCGATTTCTAAACACAAGTGTGTATCCTTAATATATCTAGATCAATGGTTGTAAATATTACGGAAAAAATTTGTCACTCTCAGTTCCAATACAGTATTTAAAATAGAAATAATACCTATGTGTTAATAATTATGGCTCATCGTTGACAATAAGCTTAAGGTACAGAGGCTTAATTAGGGTATTTTACAGCTCTGATACCCTTTCATGGACAAAGAGTGAAACTGTAAAAATTCTTTTTGAGTTTAAAAATTAGTGGGTAACTAAACACGACGTAATAATATATCCCATACACGAAAACATAAATTTCGATAAGCAATCTCAAGATGACGTTTGGTCACTCAAGATAGTAACCAAAGAGACAATGCATTACTTATAATCACCATAAATCATAAAAAACATGACCCAAAGCCGTGCACCACAAAAGGAAAGTTACAATTATATTCCATGAAGTGACGAACTATGAATAGAAGTGTCACTATCGGTATCGTAGGAGACGACTAAGGGTAGAAACCAAATACTTGTTATCAAGCCGGAGTTGGTAGCAACGTCTTAAGCGACCTATAGACCAACAAATTATTTGTAAAATTTTACGTGATGGTCAAATTTATTTAATAGTCTGTGGGCTTGTGGGCGTGTTTGTGAGACAAACTACGTGTTTGACGTGTTGGTCGAAAATTTTGATTGAAGGCGTTATTTAGCGTTATTAAAATGCTTTAGACAAACATTTGAGCAATTGTTTGATGAAAACGTGAGACAAACGTCCTGGGTCATACAAATTTGATCGTTTACAAGGCGCAAGGCGTGACCTCTGTGTGTTTCGGTTGTAGGGGAGATAGAATAGTGAGCTGGAACATGGCTCTTAGTGATGCAAAGTCCTCGTGTTGCTCGGTTGCCACTTACGTACCATCAAAATGAGCCTACCACTATGAGCAATAAAAAATGTTTTTGATATTTATTGAAAATATTATATTCAGGTACATTGATTATTATATTATCAGGATAGAGATAGCATCAGTATGTGCTACCGCTGCGTGAAGACTGAGGGAGATAATTTGTAAAAAATCCCCTCTAAACTCCTCTCCTCTCATCCTCTCCACACGCCGCCGCCGCGGCCGCCTCGCTCCCGCTGCCTTTGTGACCGAGGCCTTAATGTGAGCTAAAACGCCATAACATGTGATTGTGACCTGGTTAATTGCAGACGAAAGCAAATAAAAAAATGTTAATTGATTAATTTTTGTTATTTTATTTAATAAAATGATAATAGGTCAAAAGTATAAGTTAAGATAATGATATATTTTTTATATTGTCAGCTGACCAGATGAATACGCAATGAAAACATATTATAAATATGTAGATGGATATAATTATGCGTTTTATTACATACCAAGTATTCTCTTAAATATTTTTTTTAACATTATTTTTGTCACATCATTTTTCTTAAGTACAGTCCGCTTTTCTTCTATGAAACAACAACAAGCAGTGTATTTTTATACGACATGGGTGGCAAACATGTTGTAATAAAGCCCACCTGATGGTAAGTTATGTAACGTTGAGTTGCTATCTCAAAGGAAAGAGATAGGAGGTGGAAAGGAACGATAATAAGGAGAGAATAGGAAGGATACTAAGAAGAGGGTAGGAAGAGGCTTTGAGTCTCCAGCGCTCTTACTAACCATACGAAACAACGGTAGGAGAACCTTTATTTTTTTTTGGAAATCCTTTATTTACGGAGGGTTATGCTGGACTCCGAGTGGTACTGGTCTACCTGCTAAAACCACGCGGTGTTCCTTCAGACGTCCTATTGCCAGGGGTGAAGTATCTGCGCTCTATGCATGAGTTCCACCACCCCTAGCAGGTATGGGCCTCCATTTCTGGTGGCCCCGTCTGTTTTGGAGGGCCAAGCCCTCCCTCATCGAGAGGCGCTCGCGGAACACGTGCGCCGTCTCGAGGCTGCTTCTGCTAGGGTGACATGCTGCCCTAGACCCGTCACCATCAGGCTAGCGCCTATGGGGGCCGGAGATCGGTAGGAGTACCTTTTTTTAAGGCGGGAAAAAATGTTCCTAACCGCACACCCCTTCGTTCGGGGCAACGAACAGGGTAGTGTGGGGCCCTCACTAAAGAAACCCGCCGTGTGCCATCTCTCCACCTTATTGGCGGGCCACCGGAACTATATTACATTCCTTCAGAGGTCGGTAGGAGTTCCTAACGTTATTTCACGATGACCTTCTGTGAGAGGTTGATATATCCTCCATCGAGTCAGTCTCGTCATGCTGAGATAAGCAATGACCTACCACTAAAAAAATAGTCCATTTGATATTTTTATATAAGTAATTTAATATGTGCGAAAATGTGAAATCAAAAATGATAGCCACGAACAAGATTTAAACCTGCGTCTGCTGGAGCTATCAATTTCACCAAAGAGATTAGGAAAGCATATTTTGTCATATATCCTAATATTTTACCTAATTATTCGTACTCATATGGTAAATCACTCAGCCTTGGCAAGACAAGCAATGTTAAAACTTATTTACTTACTGGCTAAGAAATTTAAGTGTGCCTGCTTGTAATGAGTGTTTATAAATAGGATATCGCTAATAATTACCGATTGCCATTTACTAAAATAGATAGCAAGCTGTGACTAATTTATATATTAGATAAATAATCAGTGAGTACATAATTTCACGTTTACTAGCTGACCCGGCGAACGATAATAATTATATTTTATTTCAACTTATCATCACGCCATCTCTCTTGCGGGGTAGGTAGAGAGAATAGAAACTAACTTTTAAACTTATTAGCTGATTTAAATTCAGGTTTTTATCAAAAATCGCTCAACGCGGCTAAATAGGTTTTCACTTTATAAAGCCGTTCCATCCAAAATGTATGAGAATATTAATTGTTACCATAATTTTTCTTCGTGATTTTTTTATTCTGCTATTTTGGGCGGAGAAAAATCCACCAAATCATACATATAGAAAATAAGTGCAGCCATTCGTGAGTTATAAGCAGTGTGACTAACCCAGCCTTGTATTTTATATAAAATAGTACTATTATGGTTGTACTTTTAAATCATGTGTCATACAAACAATGTAAAAGATCCCAGTTTGTGGAGCTTTTCCCACAAGATGGGGTTAAACATTTATCTTTTTTTACGTGTGAAGTAATACTCGTAAGTCTACTTTGCTTTGCACACAAAGAATTTAATTCTTCATTTAACATATTTGAGAAAAAATATTGTCTATTTAAGTGTCTGTGAACACAAATTTATTTATTTTAGGGTGTTTGTCTCTTCGTACATCACTAGTATTTATATATATATAATATATAGACGCAATGCGTCGTTATTAGGCTCCTACATAGGTGTCGTAACAGATACAATATGATAATCATTTTTATATCTCGTGACTAATCCTTAATAATAGTAATTAATAAAAAATATCTTTATAAATAAATAAGTTGGCATGTCTGAGTAAAATTAACTGAAATAATAATAACATTTTTTATTTAGTATTTATCTAGTATTTATTTTGCATGTTTTTTATGCTACGAGGATGGCTATCAAGCATCCGTATGCTTGCTGTTACGGGAAAAGGCCCCAATAATTAAATAAAAAAATGAATTTAAATTTAACAATTTAATACATTTTAAAATACTTCACAAAAAAATCTAATTAAATTAATATTAAAAGTAAAGTTAAGGAAGAGCGATGACAAATCAGGGGGTGGTTCGCAACTAAGGAGTATTCCCCAAATACGTTACCTACGGGGTACTCAACTTAGGGGTGCGGTCTTCCCGCCTCGTGGAATGGCGCGTGGCGGCCGAAGAACTCGGTGACCTCACTTCAGGCCTGCGTACCCGACGGGTGAGCTGGTCTCGATGCTCCGGATACGCGCAGTATCGAGTTCGCAGGGGATGCTAACAAGGATCTGGTCGAGACTAGGAAACACTTGCTTATAACCAGGAACCTCAGGAGCTGGAAAACACAGGGCGGAACGTCTCAACTCCTAGGGACACTGTTCTGGTTCTTCCCGCTGAGCCCACGTACCCGAACTAGGTTCAGGTCCGAGGGTGTCGGCTGACCATTACAGCGTCCATATTAAATTATAAAGCTTAATAAAAATATATTCTGCAGGTAAGTATTGACACTGAAAAAAAAAAAAAAAAAAAAGTTGCGTAATATATGACTGCCCCCTAAGGGTGGCGGTGAGATGATACATATATCAACATACAAACAGAATAACCTTATGACCACATTTAAACAAAAATAGTTGCATAATATATGACCACCCCCTAAGGGTGGCGGTGAGATGATATAGCAAATTGCTCTGTAGGCCAATTGGTTCTAACGAATAACTACGAGTATATTAGAGATGTAAAAGTGTTTTATTTATATTATTATTATTATTGGAATAAAATTCTATGGAATTACAACTATTTTATGATTGGTTATGAGTAAGTATTACTAGGCATTTTGCAAAGCATTTACAACATTTTGAAATAAAACTACGCTTACGGAATCTATCGCGTTTACTTGATTTAAACGCGATAGATTCCGTAAACGTAGTTTTATTTCAAAATGTGCAAAATTCGCGTAAATGTTAGAAAGTATTAAGCATTTGCAAGTATAGATATTATAATAAGAAATCTTTTTGGAGGAGTTTCGGTCAACTAAATTAATGTAAAATTTTTTATATGTAAAATAAAATAAAATAACGTAATAAAATGACGAGTAGTAACAATAAAAAATATATGTGGGTGAAATATTCCTCCAAAAGAGTTTTTAACACACACACGAAATTGCGCAGAAGGCATGGGCTATTTTTAAAGCTTAATTTTGCTGGAGGAGAGGCGGATCCAACTTGTGTCTGAAGTCGAGCGCTCTCTAGGGCGGGCCTCCGAATGGGGAGAAAAGAACTTAGTTCAATTCAACCCTACGAAGACAGGTTTGCGCGTTCACTGCAAAGAAGGACGCATTTGTCGTGACGCCGCAGTTCCAAGGGGTAACTCTCCCGGTCTCCTGGAGTATTGGGATCCTTGGCATCGACATATCTAGTAAAGTCCAGTTCGGGAGTCATTTGGAGGACAAAGCCAAATTGGCGAGCAAGAAACTGGGCGTCCTGAACAGAGCCAAGTGGTACTTCACACCGAGGCAGCGACTTGTGCTGTATAAAGCACAAGTCCGCCCTCACGTGGAGTACTGTTCACATCTCTGGGCAGGCGCACCAAAATACCAGCTCGACCCACTTGACTCCCTGCAAAGACGCGCTATTCGAATTGTCGATGATCCCAATCTCACGGATGAGCTGGAGTTGTTGGGGCAGCGGAGAGACTTTGGGGCTCTCTGTGTGCTCTATCGACTCTGCAACGGGGAGTGCTCTGAGGAACGATTTGACCACCTCAAGGTTTGACTCTCCTCTGGTACCAACCAACATCGCCGTTTTACCACCGGAACACGAGACGATGGCGTCTGGACTAGGGTTCATCCATACCACCTGGAAACGATCTCGTCCAAGACGGTTCATTTTCAGCGTTCTTTTCTACCACGTACGTGTAAGATCTGGAATGAAATTCCTGCTGCGGTGTTTCCCCAGCGTTATGACTTGTTCCTCTTTAAACGAGGTTTGAGAAGAGTACTTTACTCACGGTAGGTGACGACTTGGCTGTGCCCCTAGTGTTGCCATAGTCCATGGGCGGCGGTTACTACTTACAATCAGGTAGGCTTTGCTCGTCTCCTTCTGCGACGAGGTCATCTCGCGGAAGGAAGCGGCGGAAAGGGCCAGGGAGGCTGATCCTTCCGCAGACCCGAACCGCCGCCAGCGACTGGGGCGGCGCAGGCGTGAGTATTTGCGCCTAATGCCGCCCTAGCTGAGGCTGCGGGTGGTTGGACCGGGGAACGTCCGCCACCCGCAAGGCCTCCCGCGAAGGTGCGATGCTCCGTGTGTGGGTGCGTCGCTCAGTAGAGGGTACCCGAAAGGGTAAGCCGCCGGCGGACCACCGAAACCCCCCTAAACAAAAAAAAAAAAAAGGCTTTGCTCGTCTGCCACCGATGGCAATAAAAAAAAAATTGGAGTTGGAATTGTAAAAGAAATGTACGTTATCTTTTATTCGGATCTTAATTATATGTGCGAACGCGGTATATATAAGACACGACGCTCGCGTTCTGCAGGGAGGAAGGACTCACCACCGAAGGAATGTAACATAGTTCCAGTGGCCCGCCAATAAAGGCGGAGAGACGGCACACGGCGGGTTTCTTTAGTGGGTGAGGGCCCCACACTACCCTGTTCGTTGCCCCGAACGACGGGGTGTGCGGTTAGGTACACGTTTTCCCGCCTAAACAAAAAAACAAAAAAAAAAAAAAAGGGAGGAAGGACTTAGTGTCAAAACTTTTAAGAAATCTTCTTTTTAAACTACTATGACCTGGTGGCGTTAACAAATTAAGAATTATATGGTGGGTACGAAATATTGTGTAGTACTAAATAAATAGGTAATAATCTCTAAACGAACAGTATGATGTTTTTTGATAATTATATAGCTTTGCAACAAATGATACGTGGGTATGTATTATACAATACGTCTAATCATATACCTACACAATACGTCTACCATCTCGTTAGAACAAACTTTATTGAACAGTTACACGTAAAAATCTACTTTTCAATTATGATTATACTAATAAAGTAAAACGAAAGAAAATGAGTCCTACATTAGAATTGATTAAAAAAAAAACGTACCTCTGGGGTCTTTTAGTCTTTCAATATTAAGCTAAGCGTCCATTTGAGGCAGGTCGGGCCGCAACGGTGCGGCGAGCATTTTTGCGTACTGTGTCCACTATACAGGGAGAGCCGCACCGCATCGGCGGATTTTTACAGATAGTCGTACGTATGACAAGCGAGCTTATGGTAGTGCGACAATGATGGTTAATCCGATGGGGAATTATTTTTATTAATGTTGTTCTATGAGGAGGAAGAAAATAATAAACGTCGCAAACATAAAGTCTGGGTTCACGATTTAAGCAAGAATAAAAGCGTTATGACGGGCCTCGTGGCGTAGTTGTTAGTGTAACAAACTTCCGTGCACGAGGTCGTGGGTTCGATTCCCACTCAGGACAATTATTTGAGTGATGAACACAGATATTTGTACTGCGTTTGGGTGTTTTCTATCTATTATATGTATGCATTTACAAAAAAATAGTAATATATGTATTATATCCGTAATCTGGTACCCATATCACAAGCGTTAAGCTTGTTTGGGACCAGAGGACGTTGTGTGAAAATGTCCATGAATATTTATTTATTTATTTATGGTGAATTTTCCAAGTATAGTTATTATTTATCTATGGTGAATTTCATCACTTATTCCTTGGTCCTGAAGAATGATCCGGTGAAGTTCTTTGAATATTTATACGCAAGTCTTATGAAAATTTTGAGGAATTACATAATTTATAATTAATATACTTCCTATTTCAGTCCAAATACTATTTCTGTTCAATTCATCATGATACTTACTATCGCCAATATCATATAATCTGGAATATTTTTAACCTAACGGTATAAGTAGTTCCTCATTCATTTTTTACGTAAATACATAGGTTCGCTCGCTGCAACGTTCTACTACAAATGCTGCACTTCATGCGTCCACAGGAGGCGGGGCGGGCTGGGCCGGGTCGCATCGACGGAAAGAGAAAAAACAATCCTACCCGACTTGCGTTCTTATATTTTAATTCTGTAAGTATTTAGATATTTTTATATATATTTTTAGCATTTGACATGCTTAGCACTATACATTAAACACAAAGTGAAAAATGTGAAATCGAAAATAACAGTCAGGAGCAGGATTTGAACCTGCATCTCCTGGATACCGTCCAGATGCTTTACCAATTCAGTCATCCTGACAATTACTCCTGACTGCTAATTTCGATAACACATTCATACTTAACGTCTTTGGGTGACGCCTGCACCATCTGTCGGAAGTATTTTCATACATTATACCGACCAGGTAAACTTAATTTTACAATTAAGATTTTACCTAATAATGACGCAAACCCTATAAATATTTAGATATTTTTATATATATTTTTAGCATTTGACATGCTTAGCACTATACATTAAACGTACGGACGGTATCCAGGAGATACAGGTTCAAATCCTACTACTGACTGTTATTTTCGATTTCACATTTTTCACTTTGTGTTTAATTCTGTAAGTAGTTCCGTAAGTACTACAATTAGATTGCCATCCCTTTCTAGCGCTCTTGCCCGGGCCTGCACATTGGTAGATAATTTTAATTTCTAGAACTTTTCCTATCTATACGCTTGCGATTGGAGTAGCCATAGAACGTTCTCGAACCCTAGCATACTCTGCATCCGGCATCGCATGCTGGCCATATAAGGCAGTAATATTTGATTCTGGCCTTTGTGGGAGTAGAGTCATGCGACCCATTGGCGAAAATCTAACTGGGTAGGGGTCTTGGCAAACGCGCGCGTTTCAAGTTTGCGGATATCGTATCTGGTATAATTGAATATACGACTTTACAATTTATTTAATTATTTGATCGGTTACATCGTAACAGGCCCCCCAGATAGTAAGCGAATAGCCCATAGAGGCTAGCAACAACAGAGGTATCACTCGCACGTTGCCAAAGCCATGGAACGGAATAGGAGGAGAGGAAGGATTGACAGAGAGGAGCTGAGGAAATAGGCAGTAGGGATAGTGAGAGAGGATAAGTTTCCGACGCTCTTACTCACCATAACAAACACTACATTTGGAACACCTACCTACTGTTGCTACCCGCCATTCTTCATTCTTCTGTGGCAGAAATGTATTTCTCCGTTGAGCCTGCCTATTTATGTAGAAACAAGGCTCCTCCATTAGTATGCTTTTTATAGTTGCTAGATGACAATGGATTTGGCCTAGTTTAATTATATTTTTGAAGGTCAGCCTTTAACAAGCATCACCGAGAAACCAGGGCATAACATAATTAAATTAAATAATATGGGCGAAATATACGAAAAAATATATTTAAATATATAATATTGGATTGTCGTCTCACAGAATAAGAGATGGTTTGACGCGTTGACAATAAATTTAAATACAAACGAGCCTTGGCATAAGTAGTATGTATATACGAGTATATAATATGTAGCTCGGCACGATACCATATCATAATTCATCTAATTGCGAACTAAAATGAGTTTTAAAGATAAAATTATTATTGTGACTGGAGCTAGTTCCGGGATTGGAGCAGCCACGGCAATTAAATTTGCAGAAGAAGGAGCTTAAGTTTGCTTAGTTGGGAGAAATGAAACCAAATTAAATGAAGTATCCAAAAAATGTGGGAAGACTTTAGTGTTGATAGCTGATGTGAGCAAAGATGAAGATGCAGAAAGAATCATTAGCGAAACAGTCAAATATTTCGGAAAATTAGATGTACTCGTAAATAATGCAGGTATTTTTTATCCTACAAGAATAACACAAGAAAATATCGTGGCTAGTTTCGACCAAATAATGAGGACTAATCGCTGAGCTCCTGTGCTCCTTACAAATCTTGCTGTACCTCACTTAGTAAAGACTAAAGGCAACATTATAAACATTTCAAATATAGCAGCCGTTAGTGTAGTTACTAACAGTTTTGCTTACAATTCTTCAAAAGCTGGTTTAGATCATTTTACCAGATCAGTTGCCCTGGAGCTGGCAGCCAGCGGTATCCGTGTTAACACGGTAAATCCCGGACCCGTGTTCACAGATATAATGGAAAATAACCTGGGTATAAGTGCAAATGAGGCCAGAGCTACTTTTGATAATTTTAAAACTCCCCTCAGAAGGATTTCGGAACCTGAAGAAGTAGCTGACGTCATTTTATTTGTAGCTAGTGATAAGGCAAAAGCCGTTACTGGTTCGTCGTACTTCACTGATAATGGTGTTGCTTTATCAGGCGCTGATCTTGACATGTAAAATTTAATTTTAAGTTATAATTTCTAAGTTAATTACTTATATAATTTGTAACTTATTTTCCTTGATTTTTTTTTAAACTAGATTACCCATATTTGATGATCTGTACGTAAAGTATTTGACTTTTAGATCACCAATAATAATAATCTCTTCAAAAGGCAACACCATATTACACTAGGAGATATTTCTTACGTACCTAATATTACGTATTATAAAGCAAACACACAAATATTCATATTACTTAAGGTGTGATGAACACACCACATAAGGAATGTAACATAGTTCCAGTGGCCCGTCAATAAAGGCGGAGAGACGGCACACGGTGGGTTTTTTAGTGGGTGCAGGCCCCACACTACCCTGTTCGTTGCCCCGAACGACGGGGCTAACTACCATTTAATGATGAAATAATGAATGACATACCTGTTGGGGACACAGACCTTGCACAGATCAACTAGGAACCTGTCGTCACCCATGACGATCCTGCAAAGATAGTGGAACTACCTTTGGAAATTTTGTCCGCCTTAGGTGAACCCAGCGATTACACGTCAAAGCATAGTGAAAAAAAAAAAGAAAAAAATCTAGCAAGTAGGTGGTAGCCTCTACTTAGAAAAGGCTTACCTAAAGAATATAAAAATACTCTTTTTAATAATTATTTAATGCTAGAAAATTGCCCTTTCTTATTGGACCCAAAATTTAACCCAGAAATATCCACTGCTATTAACATTATACATAACCACGTTGTGATTATAATAAAACATAATTATATTTATTATTCTTTTACCTAACTATAAAAATACAAAAAATATCTAAATAGAAAATTAACCAGTGCCTGTCGATGACGCCATGTCATGTTGCTATTACATGACGCAGTCTTTTGTCCTTGTGCAAAGTGACTGTGCGTTTTTGGAGTGCTCTCTGTTATTTTCTTCTGACCCGGCTTTTTTATTGGAGATCAGTCCATCAGTACTGACTACGTTTACCTGGCTATAAATTGGACTCCGATTGCTTAACGATTAGTAAACAAGAACAACATTACAGTGTTACTATGTCGAAATGGGGGAAAACGCTAAACAGTCAATCTCGCGAACTAGTGGTAAAATTGTACAATTATTTTGAACGTGAATCAGTTAACGACGGTCCCCTTATACCATTGACACAACCGAGAGAACGCACTCAAATTCTGAAAGAGAAATACGGACCATCAGGCTGAGAAGATAATACTTTACGTACACCAAAAAAAAGAAAGAGGTACAAGAAAATTGTTTGCGTTGATAATTTTGATGCTGCTGCAATTCGCAACCACATTTATTGATATTACTCGAGAAAAGAATATCCTACACGGGAAAAGCTAATGAATTCGTTAAAAGACGCAGGCTTAATTTTTGGCTGTAAATCATCACTATCAAAGGTTCTGAAATTGATTTGCTTTAGATTTAAAAATCTGACAAGCGGAAAATCCTGCTAGAACGCTACGATATTATTTTGAAGAGAGTAACATTCTTACGTCAAGTAAATAAAATTACAGATTGGGACAATGTCGTGTTTATTGAAAAAACATGGTTGAATGCAAACCATACGGTTTCGCGGACATGGACCGATGATACAGCGGCCTCCACCTCAAAAGTTCCATCGGGAAAAGGAGCCCGACTTATTATATGTCACGCGGGATCAGCTTCTCAAGGTTTTATTATAGACTGCCTCCTCGCATTCGCCTCTAAAACTACAAGTGATTACCATGAGGAAATGAACTTTGAAGTTTTTAAAGAGTGGTCTGAGAAGCTGCTAGTCAGCTTAGAAAACCCATCGAAAATTATAATGGACAATGCACCGTATCATTCTGTACAAGTTGATAAACCACCAACTCAAGCAAATAAAAAGCAAGAAATTATCTCGTGGCTGGTAAGAAATGGTGTGGATGCAAGTCCAACTTTATTAAAAGTTGAGTTGTTAAATCTGGTAAAAGCAACTAAGCCGTCCGTGCTCCGCTATGTAATCGATGAACTAGCCCTAGAGCATGGACACGAAGTTATTCGATTGCCTCCCTACCATTAACCAGTATAACGCCATCGAGCTTATTTGGGCACAAATAAAGGGTCATGCAGCGCGAAACAACACTGAACCTAAAACCTGAGTTTAAATGTACGTTTACTTGGAATATCGGCCCTAGATGTCGCTAGTGGCAATTTTAAATCGCACTATCATTACGCTCTGTAGCTGTTTATAAGAAACAGGCACATTAATTTATGTCATCGCTTATTTTAAGGTTGATCTAGCGACATCTATTGAGTCGAGTTCTCTAGGACTACTTTACTCTTTGGAAGTCGAGTAACGCCATCTTTATTGAATATATAGGTATATAGCGGGGCCGAAATCCAGATGGCGCTTCAAAATGAGCGTCAAATTTATCCGCAAGTGGGCTCTCTTTTCCCTTAGTTACTTTACTCTTTGAGCGGTCCGCCGGCGCCAATGACCTATGTACCTTTACATTTTTCTCTTACGCGAGCAAATCCTTAAAAAAATGAATTACATAGAGAACAAATTATTTGTGAATGTGGAAAAAGAGAACTTTAGGGTCATTCTTCAAAACCGGCTCAATTTTTTTTTAAATTCAGATTGATAGTAGTATATCTAGT
Organism: Leucoma salicis; assembly: GCA_948253155.1. Lineage (NCBI taxonomy): Eukaryota > Metazoa > Arthropoda > Insecta > Lepidoptera > Erebidae > Leucoma > Leucoma salicis. The sequence goes on from OX411812.1 coordinate 7,405,179, forward strand.
ACATCCTGGTCTACACATATTACAACATATATCAAAGGTATTGATTTCTGCCCAGTAGTTCTGGATTAAAACTATGCAGATTAATTGATGAACCAGATTACTGATGATCAAGGCAGAAGAATGAGATTATGCAACATATTAATTAGAATCAGGCAAATAAATGAGAAAAATATTATGTTTAAACTTTATTGGGAAATGTAAAAAAAGAGTAACTTTATTGCTATACATTTGTATAAGCAAACATAATTAAAATTACAATATTTTATATAGAATAGCTAAGATCACGTATTGGCACAGACAATTTTCTTTTAAAATTAAAAAAAATACTAAAACAATAACAGAATTTTGAAATAAAACTACGTTTACGGAATCTATCGCGTTTACTTGATTTTTATGCTATCCCGACGTTTCGAATACTTTACAGCATTCATGATCACTAGTGGACTTAGATGGTAGATGTCCAAAGCTGATATGTTGTTTCAACGGTTTCATCTACCCACAGTAATATGATTTTACAAATTTTTGGTTTATTTATTTCAACTCACATAATATTCGTTTAGAAACACAATTAAAAATATCTACTCTAAGTTTTATGCTTACAATGTATGAAATTTTAAGCTAGTATAATAAAATTAGTATAATACTCCTTTAAGTTTTAAAATTTTGTTAATATTTAGTGATTAAAAATTCTACCACAAACTACCAATTAAAATTTTTAAGTAATCAAAAAACTACCATTAAGAAGACAATATTGATTATTAGTTTCTATTATTAAATATATTGATTTTAATAGAAGCTAAGACTAAAAAGGCTAGATGAAACCGTTGAAACAACATATCAGCTTTGGACATCTACCATCTAAGTCCACCCTTGATCATGAATGCTGTAAAGTATTCGAAACGTCGGTATAGCATAAAAATCAAGTAAACGCGATAGATTCCGTAAAATTGAATTCCGCGATAGACTCAAAATGTGTGAAATTCGCGTAAATGTTAGAAAGTATTGAACAATAACAGAAAACAAAAAATTATAAAAATCTTAAACAATTTAAATTTATAATAAAACTAGCTAACTCTTAAATAAAAGAAGACGATTAGACTTAATTCTGCAACAGGGACTTTGAATGTGAAATTGTAGAGTATCTCTTAAAAGTATAAAACTTCAAAAATGTTCAACTGTTCTTCACTAGAATCTATTAAATGTGGATCAACATTTTCTAAATCGACTCATAAATGGAGAATAGCCTGCCCAGATGGTTGGCTACCCAAGGACCCGTCCTCACAAGAGCAATGGGACAAGCCTCTTTCTGAGCTGGTACGGAACGATCTTTTACAAACGTGCAATGGTCTTACATAGTGTGATTGTCTCTTATCTGTTTCGCGTTGGGAGTCTGGTCTTTGGTTAAAAGCTCTACCACCAAATGCATTAAACACGCTTTTAAACAACAACACATTCCGTGTAGCCATTTCACGTCATATCGGTGCTCTGTGCGTCGTTATTAGTATGAGATGCCACCTTAGTGGATACCTTGTCTTAGTTTCATTTTGCAGAGTCTTCTCGGAATGCTGGTGGCAGTACTATAATGACTGAATCACACAAATGGTGCAAATATCTAACCTCGGTAGAGGTTACTTATTAGTGCCGTTATAGGTAGAGACAATAAGCCCCTGAGGACCTACATACATATCATCACGCCATTTCCCTTGCGGGGTAGGCAGAGAGAACAGAATGCCAAGAGGCTCTATTCTTGCATACATCTCTCGCTTCCTCAACATTCATAATTCTCTTCATACACGCTCGCCGGTTTTGGAGACTCCTGACTCCACCTTCCTTCAAAACATGACCGAAGGTGGTGGTATGGTCTAAGTAGGTGAGTCTTGATCTCCCCCTGTACCTATATCCTTCCAATTTCACTTTGTATATCTTCTTAACCAGTCGCTCGTCCGGCATTCTTTCCACATGTGCGAACCATCGGAGCAATCCCTTTCGCATCTTTACACCAATACTCTCTTTCATACCTACTCGCTCTCTTACGTCGTCGTTACGAATGCGGTCAGTCAGCCTCTCTCCGCAGATTCTTCACAGAGATCGCATTTCGACCGCATTGATTTTACTCTCATACTCCTTTTTGCATATCCAACTCTCACTTCCATATAGTAACGTTGGGACAGCACTGCCTTGTGTATTGCAACCCGTGCCTTTAGGCTGAGGTGGTGGCTGCCGAGAAGTTGTCCCAATGCTCCGTTCACTCTATTTCCCGCATTTATTCTTCTCTCTATATCAGTAGTGCATCTTCCATCCCGAATGAATCCACATCGAAGATATACAAATTCATCCACTTGTTCTAGCACACTATTGCCAACCGATACTCTGACATCTGTTCTGGCTTCACTTCTTCACTTTTTTCTTCCCCTGGGGCCCTGGCGCTTTTGAAATTTATAAAGACTTAGCGGATAAGCTTGTAGAGTCTACACGTGATGAAAATGCTGGCTTGTAACTCTTGGTCTTGCATGGTATATGAGAACCCTGTTCTCTGTCTAGAGGCTATAATGTTGACCCGATAATATTGTTTAGGAAAGCTATTGGTTTAGCCTGCAAAAAATTTTTAGATATATTGTTTTTTTCTATAGTAATATAACTTATAATTCTTTCTCCATCTTTTTATTTCATTTAGTTTATTGATAGTTGTTTTTTTTCTTTTTTCTGCGTATGTAAGTCTTATCGATATTTTTCTTGTTTTTCCTTTCATAATTTCTCATTATTTTAGATTTTTTTAAATATCTTTTTCTCCGCGAGTCTTGTCTTCACTAGCCTTTCTTTTTTTGCTTGTTTCTTTGGATTTTCTCTTTTTAAAATGAAAGAAGAAAGTAACAAGAAAGAAGAAAGTAACAAGAACCTAATTAGTATGTTATCTTCAAATTTATCTGGCCTTACGGGCCAGATAATAATTCTGCGAGTGACTATGAAGTGTTCCGGGTACCTCAAACCAACCAAAAACCCAAACACTGTTAAATTTACCATCACAACTTGCGATAAAGGTTTTTGTTTATTGTGCATAAATTTATCGACAATTTCCACTGATAAAAAGAAGAACTGGAACTGTCCTGACTGCTGTGCCGGGAAGAAGAAAGGCGGAGATAATAGCCTAACACCGGTGCGAAATGTATTGGAAGTAACTAATGTCACCATGCGGAAAAAGGCAGACGCTGATTCTAAGTCATCTGAATTAGAAATGAAAGAACTGACAGCCGCTATCAGTCGTTTAACTGTAGAATTTTCATCTTTAAAAATCAAGTTGGAAGAAGTCACCTCATCGCTATCCTATTGTCATGAAAAAATTGATGAACTTGGGCGCAATACTGCGGCTAATGACAAGTGTTTGATGAACTGGGAGAAGAAAGCAAATGAAGTTGTGAACTTGCAGGCAACAGTGGCCCATTTACAAAATGAGCTGAATGTACAAGCACAACTTAATTTGCGCAATGACATTGAAGTCACCGGTAAACCAGAAACTAACAATGAGAATCTGGAATACATTGTAAATATTGCAGTTCAAAAAGTTGGAGTTCAGCTATCAGATACACATTCATTTTTTTTGATTACATTGACTGGGTTGCCCGAGTTGGACCTCGTCGCCCGGTCGTAACCAACTCTCAAGATGAAGGAAGCAAAATGCCGCGCCTTGTCGTCATTCGCCTACTCCGCCACACTAAACGAGACGAGATTATTAGGGCAGCGAAATCGCGTAGGAACCTCACTAGCGCTGATCTAGAAGTAACCGGAAATCCAGTTAGAGTGTGTATATTTCTTTCTTTCTTTCTTTCTATATCAATGAAAGGCTCACTAAGGATAATAGAGTACTATTTCGTGAGGCACGGAACAGAGCTAAAAAACATGGATATGCATTCTGCTGGTGTAAACAAGGTGCTATATATGTTAGGCAGCGTGAAGGGAAGCCTGCTGTGCTCATTAGGTCGCAGCAAGATGTGGAACGTATTTTTCTGCCTACTACCGATTCTAACTCAACTTAATATATTAATGTTCTTGTGGGTAAACTGGACGCTAGAAAGAGTAATATTTGTTTATGTTTATTTATCAAAAGGAAGGATAACATTTTTTGCCGTTGTTCTTGATTCTTCACCAACGTTCAAAGCTTGAGCCCTATAACATAATATTACAAGTAGCCCTATACACGATACCATAACTTTCTTGTTAACTTACTACGTAAATTGAAAATTGACTATGAAAGCAAAGAACTGGCCCAAAATAAGAATAATTCTAAAAAGCTTTGGCGGTCAATAAAAAACATATGTAACTTATCTAAAAATACAAAAGAGCCTACTGAATTGTTATCCGTAATAGATACTGTGAGTTCTAGGCCTGCTCTTGACCTCTGAAATGACTATTTCTCAACAGTAGGTGAACGGCTGGCTAATAAAATCCTTCCATCCATCCATCCATCAGCCTTTTAACGTCCACTGCTGGACATAGGCCTCCCCAAGAATGGGGGATAGTGCCGTAATCGCCACGCTTGGCAGGCGGGTTGGCGATCGCAGTGGATGTTGTTAATACTTGAAGGAGTGCTGCCGCCCACTCCCCCGGTATTCCCTCAGTCGGTTCTTACGACTTCCATGGGTGGAGAGGGGTGGGACAACTCTAAAGCCGGCCCCACACGGCAAGCACGTCGGCGATAAAATCCTTACAAAAGTCAATTTAACCCAAACTGATCTTGCTAAGGCTGTTAAGTCAAAATTTTCTGTCTGTGGTTCATTCTTCATATCGCCGACGGATAAAAAAGAAGTACAAAGTCTCATCATGGGTCTACATAATGATAAGGATCTCGGGGCTGATAACTTGCCAAACTCTTTAATTAAACACATCAATGTTGCAATCATTAATCCATTAACGCATATCTTCAATTTAAGCATCACTAGCGGTGTCTTCCCGCACGAATGGAAAGTTGCGCGTGTCATTCCAATTCACAAAAACGGTCCCAAAGACTGTATTGAAAATTATACGCCCATTTTGTTGTTGGGTGCTTTCGCAAAAATGTTAGAAAAAATAGTCAACAAGAGATTAACACAGTTTTTGAAATCGCACAACTAATTATCTAATAGACAATTTGGTTTTCGTAAAGGAAGGAATACCGAGGATGCAATATCACTCCTAACAACAAAAGTAGCTTCACATCTTGACATTAATTACAGTTCCATCGGAGTTTTCTTAGACTTGGCCAGGGCTTTCGACACTGTCTCCGTTCCTATACTACTAAAAAAACTAAATAATATGGGTATTAGGGGCTTACCTTGTGACTGGTTTAAAAGTTATCTTACAGTTCGGAGGCAGTGTGTAAATATTGGCCAGTTGCGGAGTGGCTCACAGGATATTTCCTTTGGTGTTCCACAGGGAAGTATTCTGGGACCTACTCTCTTCACTTTGTATATAAACGATATTCATGACCTGCCAATTAAAAATGCTGGCATTATATATGTTATGCCGATGACAATGCGATTATTTTTTACGGTTCGACCTGGTCCAAAGTGTTTTCCTGTGTTGAACGGGGTATGCATTCCGTTTGAAGCTGGCTACAGAATAATCTTTTAACACTAAATACTAATAAAACTGGTTACTTGTGCTTTCACAAAACAGCTGCTTCAGCTCCAACCCTTCAAACTGATGTCAAAATACACTCATCCAATTGTAACGCTATATTATGCGACTGTGAATCACTTAAAAGAACAGAGTCTATTAAATATCTGGGTATCATTCTGGATGATAAATTAAGTTTTAATAGGCATATAAACGCCCTTTCCGCTCGGGTAAGAAAGGTCATTGGTGCTGTAAGGAGTTTACGCGATGTAGCATGCCCACAGACACTGAGGACTGTATATGTCGCACTATGTCAATCTCTCATTACGTACTGCATAACTTGCTGGGGCAGTGTGCCAAGGACTTTTTTTCTCCAAGTTGAGAAAGCACAACGTTCTGTCTTGAAAGTGACGACGAAGAAACCATTTAGTTACCCAACTTTAAGAGTGTACGAGGACAGTGGAGTGTTGAGCGTGAGGCAGCTGTTTATATTAAAAACTTCACTTTTGATTCATAAAAATACATTAGCCTCTGTTGAGTATGATTCATTAGTTAAACGTAGGGTTTACCACTTACCTATTCCACAAGTGCATACCACCTTTGCACGGCGGTTTGGTCAATTTATACAGACTCATATATACAACGCCGTAGTTAAGAACTGCTTCATCAAAGATGCATCCGTTCATGAAGCCAAACGACTGATCACTAAATGGTTGTTTTCACTTAATTACGAAAAGACGGAAGATTTAGTTAAAATTAGGTTATAAAGTTGTAGTTTGTATGTTATAAGTTTCTAGTTTATTTTGTTTATTTTTGTTGTTGTTGTTATTCTTGGATTTCAGGAAATAAGTCCAATTATGAAACACTACTGTAGAATTCAAATTTTATCACTGGTATAACATTTTAGTGTTGGATCCTCACGATACAGGCTTGCCTAGTGTGAGGACCACTAATAAATTTGTATAATTTTAAGTAATGCTGATAATAAACACTTCTTCAATTTTTTTTCTTCGCACCACCACTCTGCGTATCATCACACTTTATGCGCGCCTGGTAACTTAGAACTTATTTGTTTATAAATTTGGAATAGAATACTGATTTTAATAAAGCAAAAATTGTACATGCACACGTCTGACTTTCGTGATCCGAGGGGAAGAGAGATATAGGTGCAGGATGAAACCGAAACTCACCTACCTACTAAATCGATCATGTATTGAAGGAAGGTGGTGTCAAAGAGTCGCCGAAACCGGCGAGCATGTAATTATGAATGTTCAAGAAGCAGGAGATATATGCAAGAATAGATAGCTTTTTGGCACTCTGTTCTCTCGGCGGACCTCCCAAAGGAGATGATAAGACGTGATGATAAGTAATTAAGCAATTACTGCGTACATAACTTCAGCGAAACTATTAGGGTGACAACGGGTGACCTTAGAACAAGACCAGTGTCAGATTTTTTAATCAGGCCTATGACAATATGTCACGCCTGCATTTTTTGGCAACCGGGACTCACTGCTTAAAGTGCTGCTGAAGCGCAATTAAATGCAATTATGACTTAATATTTCACTACACAGATGGTATAGTGGGTACCGATATACTATACTAGCCTTTGCCTGCGGCTCCGCTGCAGCTAAAAGCTAGTTTTTAGCTTGTATCTTAGGTTCCCGATATAGTAGCGGGATAAAATGTATACCAGTTGTTAAGTCTAATTGAGAGCTATCACACAGAAAAAGTGAATCAACATCCGTTCAGTAGTTTTTGCGTAATGCGCGAACAAACAAACAGATAAACATAAAAAATCTAAAAATATCGTTTTGTGTGTAGACACGCCTATATAGCCTATTTCAGTATTTTTTTCGCAAATATCTTAAATGTACAGATATAGCAATGTTACAGCCTTATAATAGTATAGATAACCAATCTGGCGTATCGAGAGTAGTTAAATTCAATTTTCAAAATATCTTTATAATATAAGCCTGTTAAAAAGCACTTAATATCCTCTAATAACTAACCATAAATGTAGTATTTACGTAGTATATACTATATCTATGTAACTAACACAAGCGCCTGAAGCAAGTGTATCCGCAACAATAACACGTTCCATTCCAAATCAGAAATAAATACTATCGGTTAAGATATTAGTAGAGTCACAACATGTAAAGAGTATTTATAATAAATAATGATTGTAAAAAAACATGGTGTGCTTTTTACTATACGTGTAGAGATTAACCAATTTTTTTTATCTTTATGTCAGCGTGACTACTTATATTTTTTCTATTACTAAGGGCCGGTTGTTTCAGCTATACTTGACGCACACGTAAACGTTAAAAATGGAGTTAACCATCGTCAAACCAAAAAAAGCGTTGTTTCACGAAATGAGGTCCTTAACGTACGTTAAATAATAACGATTACGGTAACATCTGTTGTTTATCTGTCCCGCCCACTGGTTAACATCACTTTCGGTGCGTCTAGCCATAGATATACTCGTAGTATATACTGTCAGCACATAAGTACTATATGGATGCGTCTAACAAACAGTATGCCATATATACCTACAACATTATGGAGACTCTTTTGTATTCGTCTTTATTCTACGAGAGTTGTTCATCTGGCGATAATAAAAATAATGTAGAAAGGAAGAAAAAAGTCTTTAAAACACCTGTTAACAACCAAATTTTTTAGAATGAGCAGGAATTCATATATGTTGGAATTCATTCATTGCAAGGTATCGTGAGACTATCGTGTTCCTAATAAAGGAAGTAGCTCTATTGTTGACACGTCGTATCGAAGACGATATAAAATTTGTTACAGAAAAGTAGAATTTCTCATAAGTATAATATAATACAATACTTTGATTTAAAATTTATTTGTCTACAATATTTCAGAAACTTGGTCAAAGCAGTTAGTGCACAGCGGCCGGGTGTGTCCGACCGCCATGCACTTCTAGGAGGTAAACCGGTACCACACCCCATAGCCTTGACACCCTCATCTAAGTCTTGTGCTCGTTCAATCTGTTCACCCATAGTTGTAATGTTATGGTAGCCACATATGGGTAGCGACTTAGTGCGTCGGCGTGCGGCATCTTGTCTCAGCTCGGTGTTCTACTACAAAATCATATTCATTCAGCATAAGCACCCAATAAAATAATAAACGTGTTTGTAAAAGAAAAAACATATTTATTCTTTTACATTCTCCTCACTGGTCGCTCCTCCTTATGGATGCACTGATACATACTCAAATGTCAATGTCAGTGTCACCGTTAACACAAAGCTTACATGTATATAATGGAGGGTAGACCCTCCATAATGTATATAAAAATTTCCGTGGACCACCCTTATCACTTAGGGGTATGAAAAATAGTTTACATCCTATTCTCAGACCTACTGAATATACACACAAAATTTCATAAGAATCGGTCCAGCCGCTTCGGAGGAGATTGGCGAAAAACACTGTAGCACGAGAATTTTATATATTAGATAGACAAGCTATTAATGCTTAAAATTCGTATTACACAGAATATTGTTAAATAAAGTCAAGTCACTGAGGATAACTCGTTTGACCTCTTATGACATAATTATAGTGAATCGTTAAGTGAGCGATTGCGGTGTCATGTCCCTTGTTTTGATTATGTATAAGTGATGCTAGTTTGTCTGTTTGTTGGTTGTATTTAAAAACTGTAAAATAAAGGAACTTTTTAGTTAAATGAGTTTAAACTAAACAAGGTGGCTAGGTTTGGTAATTTCTGTAAAAATATTATTCAAATTATATGAAAATACAATAAAGAACAAACATGGAAATATTTTTCTTTGGTAGAACATGCCAAAAACGCGATATGTGATTTTTGTTATATGTAGCGGATTACAACCTAAACATACCTACTGGTGTTTTATGGTCACTAACACGGGAGACGATTGTAGGTACTAACTCACTCGTACCTTATAGCCCACTTAGTAGCAAGCTTTACCACCAGCTACCGAGCGTGTCTGTTTATGCTGGGAGAAGCAAGGTTCTACCACAACTATTGCTTTTATAATAGTTCAATGACATAAAAAAATTGATACTATATATAAAAAAAAACTAAAACTTTTTACAAGCACCACCACGCAATTGGGCGTAAGTTTAATAAATCCCGTATGTAAACTTAAAAATCAGTCAATTAAATAGTATGTCCAAAATCTTGGGAAAATAATAGGTAAAGTACTTATGCCTCGTACGTCTTGAGACGACAACATTAATGTCGTCTCGCAGAATTTGATGCTTCAACACGAACGAGCCGTGGCGTGACTAGTATGTATGTACTCGTATATAATATATGGCTCGTCATGCTAACATGCCATAATTTAAGTAACCGCGAAAAAATTAGTTTCGAAGGTAAAGTTGTTATTGTGACTGGAGCTAGTTCCGGGATTGGAGCAGCCACGGCAATTAAATTTGCAAAAGAAGGGGCTCAAGTTTGCTTAGTCGGAAGAAACCAAACCAAATTAAATGAAGTGTCCAAAAAATGTGGAATTCCCTTAGTGTTGATAGCTGACGTAAGTAAAGATGAAGATGCAGAAAGAATCATCAGTGAAACTGTAAAATCATTTGGAAAATTAGACGTGCTTGTGAATAATGCAGGATTTTTTTATCTTACAAGAATAATGCAAGAAAATATTGTGGCCAGTTTTGACCACATCATGAGAACTAATCTTCGAGCTCCTGTTCTTCTTACAAATCTTGCAGTACCTCATTTAGTTAAGACTAAAGGCAACATTGTAAACGTGTCAAGTGTTGCAGCCGTTACCGTAGTTGCCAACAATTTTGCTTACAATTCCTCCAAGGCTGCTTTAGATCATTTCACCAGATCGGTCGCCCTGGAGCTGGCAGCTAGTGGTGTTCGTGTTAACACGGTAAATCCTGGTCCCGTGTACACAGACATAATGGAAAGTAACATGGGGTTAAGCGCTACTGAGGCCAGAGTTGCTTTTGATAATATTAACACTCCCCTCAAAAGGATATCGGAACCTGAAGAAGTTGCCGACTTAATTCTATTTTTAGCTAGTGATAAGGCAAAAGCCGTTACTGGTTCGTCATACTTAACTGATAATGGTGTTACTTTATCAAGAGCTGATTTTAACTTATAAAACTGAAAAAAATATATTAAAAAATGTATATTCTGACGGTTATTTATAATTTCCAATTATATTTCTGTAGCTGAGAGGTAAAAAATAACAATCAACAATTCTAAAACTTTTCAGGAAGAGCATTTAAATGTCTAGAGCGGAATATTTCATCATTAAATGCTAATAGCTTAAAATGCTTTTAAAAAATTACAATTGTGTTAATGTTTTTATAAATAATTGCACTAATATTACTATAATATTATGAAATTAAAAAAACGAAAACATTATTATTTATGTATAATTCTGGACTAACTATTCTTTACCACCAATGCTGTATAGATCGGTTTATTGTATTAAAGTCATAATAATAATAAGTCACATATAAATCGCGTAGTATTTACTTTAAAAAAATATTTGCTTATACATAATTATATTTACAACAAAAAAGGTATCAGGCGGATGTCTTGCCATCATAAAACTGATTGAATTTTTTTCTATTTATAAATGTATTATCATCTGGATATGGCATATTCATCAGAATTATTCAAATGTTTTGTTAAATAAGAAATGGGCAACATAGGTCTATCTATATAGGGTATCTTGATAGCATGCTGGTATACCTGTCATAGTTTTGGAGAGACCTGGATATAATCAATAGGCACTGTGAGATAGTGATGAAAACCTGACAATCGTTTCACAAAATTTAGTCAGTGTAAGTAGGATTGCAGAGTATGAGTGGTTCATGTGAGATACCCGATTAACGACCTGCCCCCTGAGGCAGAATGTCATATTTCACGTGTCGACGGTATCGAGATCACTGTGATTGGTTGAGAAAACGACGCGTGATGTCACAATAATCCGTTGGCCAATCATGGTGATCTCTCAACCAATGACAGTGATCTCGATACGGTCGACACGTGAAACATGATATTCTGACAGAATGACATATTTCACATGTCGACCGTATCGAGATCACTGTGATTGGTCGAGAAACCGACACATGATGTCACAATAATCCGTTGACCAATCACGGTAATCTGTCAACCAATCACAGTGATCACGATCACGATCGACATGTGAGATATGAGATTCTGCCTAACCCCCCTGGGCCCTGATTTGCTATGAATAAAGAAGCAAGTTACGTGGCGAGATGACGATGTCTGCGCGGAAGCCGTCTAAAATTGTATTCACTATGCCAAGTATCAAGTTTCATAACGCGGCTAGGTCCGTTTTGAAGCTGTTTTAAACTGTCAATCTAACGTGTTTCATGCTAGCGCGTTTGTAGTTACGTTTACCATTGCTATTATACTTTCGTGGGTGAAATGACTACAAGTTTCTGTAACTAGCAAAATAAGCTAAAGTTCAGAAACTCAGTGATTTTAATGGTTTATAATACCAGATTAAAATCGCTACCCGCTAATACTATGGTTTATAATAATTACCTACTATTATTTACTTTTTTAACATACATTTTCAGAATCACCAAGATAATATTTAGGTATTAAAAGTTTATTTGTGTTATTTATTACGAGAACGAGAGTAAATTCTGTCTTCTTAATATTACAACTTACAATTTTATTATAGGTACTATATATTGTACATATAATATCAATAATTTTACAACGCATATACTTATTGATAAAATAGTGCTCGTTATGTTATTTGGGAGAAACAATAACTACGACTAATGTCTTAGATATAAACCGAACATTGTTAAAAACTCTTACAAAATATCCAAGTAATATAATATTTAATATACTATTCCATGTACCTATGACATTATAAAATCTATATTTAGATCAAGTATTAGACGTGTGTATAATAGTAGGCAAACTCCTCTTGTGTTAAACAAAATTAATGAAATAAAGTATGCAGAAAAGTAATAATCATTTATTTATTTGTATAACATAATTAGTACCTATGAATTCTCACAAAGAAAAATTAAGTAAGTTACTGGAAACATTATACAGGCAAGAAGGCAGAAGCACATCTAATACCTTCACAACTTTATTTTGCCAACATCTCAAAACACGTCTACTAAAATTATATCCATTTAAAAGTCCTTGTACTAAGCAATAGCCGCAATTTTGCCGGTGATATCGATGATGTATCGTAAGTGAATTTTGCTTTTGCATTTATTATATATAATGTGATAATTCAGTTCTTGATTATTAGTTATGATAGCCTTCTAGAAACAACATTGCCAATGCCCCGTACTTAATTCAAATAGATTATCAAAGGAAGGAGCAATGTGTATTATTGTTATAACAATAAATTCTTCAGTGGTGATCTTATTGATTCCGACAAAGAACAGTTTTCTGAATTTTTCTTCTGTTGATAAGAGCTTATTATTTTACATATTACTTTCTTCTTTCTTGTTAGTTTGTGAAAGTAACTTACTTATACTCAATTAAATAAACAATTTTATTGATGGGTTATTATAAGGTAAAATTCACAACAATGTGCACAGACTACTAAGAGATACTACTTATACACTGTGACATATGACGTGACATTAAAACAATGACAGATAGATTTTAGTTTTAAAACTATCTCCTCGTACGTAGAGATAGTACATAATTATCCAATATTTGATCATATATTTATATCGAAACAAAAACAAAGTAATATTAATTGTCTATAATAGTAATTTCGATGCATAATTATCAACTAATAATGAAGTTTAGAAACAAATAAATGTAATTTAAAAAACCGGTTATTTTCCGATTGAAACGAATGTATGGTTTCTAGACGTACTGTGTGAAATCGAAATTTGGCATAGACAACGTATCGTGCGGTATACAGAATATTTTTTTTGTAAAATATGTCGTGGTACGTTGCGTTCTCACGTTTGAGTTACGCGCTCGGTATGACGGTAAACGTCTGGTTTTCGGCAAGTAATTTTACGTCTCATAGAGAATCAAGGCCCTGAGGACTTAGTGTGAGTTTGACAATGTCAATCGAACGACTTGTTCACTAGGTACGTAAAGTGAGTTAACGTACAAGAAATCGAACATTGTAAACAAGTGAGTGCGAGTTACATTAGTACTTAACCACTCGCTTCGAATAGTCACTTAAATCCCCAAATCAAAGATCATAAAAATAAGTCCAGCCATTCGTGAGGTATAAGCAGTGTAACTAACCCGGTCTTGTCTTATATATAAAATAGTTCTAACTGTATATGTTTTTACTTTTTTATCATGTGGGTCATGTAAACACTGCAACACATTTTGTGAAGCTTGTTATACTATGAAATAGTATCCAGTAGGCGATTGCAACATATAACAGGATATCAATATCGCAAGTCAGAATTGACCGAATTGCGACATACTTTGACTTTGGACACACGTGGAGAAGAAACTGCCGGCGTCAGCTAGCAACGCCCGCCACCTCAAGCCTCGATGACGCAAAACCTACTTTTCATTATTAACTTAGATTTACTAAAATTCAATTCAGACCTAGCATCGGTTTAGATAGGACTTTAGCTATACTTAGTCTGTAATACATTTATGTAATTTCTTTTTACTTTAATAAATTAAGTTAAAATCATTTTGGTTTTTTTTGGGTCTTCATAGATTTAAATAATATGATAATCATTTTTATATCTCGTGACTAATCCTTAAAAAAGTAACCAATAAAAAAATTTCTTTATAAATAAATAAGTTGGCATGTCTGAGTAAAATTCAATGAAATAATAATAAAACATTTTTTTTATCTAATATTTATATTGCATGTTTTTTAAGCTACGAGGATGACTAACAAGTATACGGCCTCCCAGATGGTAAGCGAATACCGAAGCCCATAGATGCTAGCAACAACAGAGGCACATTGAGATAAATACTACGAAACCCATGGAACAAGATAGAAGGATTAGAGGAAGGATGACAGAGAGGAGTTGAGGAAATAGACAGTAGGGATAGTGAGAGAGGATTAGTTTCCGATGCTCTGGCTCATCATAACAAATACTACAGTTGGAATACCTACCTACAGTTGCTTCTCGCCGTTCTTCTGTGGCAGAAATGTATTTATCCGTTGAGCCTGCCCATTTATGTGGAAGCAAGGCTCCTCCGTTAGTATGCTTTTTATCATTGCTAGATGACAATGGATTTGGCCAAGTTTAATTATAATTTTTGAAGGTCAGCCTTTAACGAGCATCCACGGGAAACTAGGGCGTAACATCATTAAATTAAATAATATGGGTGAAATATATGAAAAAATATGTTTAACTATCTAAAATTGGATTGTCGTCTCATAAAATAAGAGATGATTTGACGCATTGACAATAATTTTAATGCGAAGGAGTCTTGGCGTAAGTAGTATGTATATACGAGTATATATATGTAGCTCGGCACGATAACATATCATAATTCATCTTATTGCGAAATAAAATGAGTTTTAAAGGAAAAGTTATTATTGTGACTGGAGCTAGTTCCGGGATTGGAGCAGCCACGGCATTCAAATTTGCAGAAGAAGGAGCTCAAGTTTGCTGAGTTGGAAATGAAAGAGAATGAATGAAACCAAATTAAATGAAGTGTCCAAAAAATGTGGAAAATCCTTAGTGTTGATAGCTGATGTGAGCAAAGATGAAGATGCAGAATCATCAGTGAAACTGTCAAATATTTCGGAAGATTAGATGTACTTGTAAATAATGCAGGTATTTTTTATCCTACAAGAATAACGCACGAAAATATTTTAGCCAGTTTCGACCAAATGATGAGGACTAATCTCCGAGCTTTTGTGCTCCTTACAAATATTGCTGTACCTCACTTAGTAAAGACTAAAGGCAACATTGTAAACATTTCAAGTATAGCAGCCATTAGTGTAGTTCCTAACAGTTTTGCTTACACTTCTTCAAAAGCTGGTTTAGATCATTTAACTAGATCAGTTGCCCTGGAGCTGGCAGCCAGTGGTATCCATGTTAACACGGTAAATCCTGGACCCGTGTTCACAGATATAATGGAAAATAACCTGGGTATAAGTGCAACTGAGGGCAGAGCTACTTTTGAAAATGTTAAAACTCCCCTCAGAAGGATTTCGGAACCTGAAAAAGTAGCCAACGTCATTATGTTTGTTCGTACTTCACTGATAATGGTGTTGCTTTATCAGGCGCTGATCTTGACATGTAAAGGATGATGCCCATTTTTGGGCCCAAGAAAATCAACAATGAGCCTAAATAAATTACTTACCTAAATTCATACCATTTTTTTTTTTATTGTCAGGCAATTTATATTAAAAGTTCGTGGCCTGTATTGAAAACTTGTGTTTGGCCTAAATTCAGGTACTCTAATTTCGGGTCTATTAAAACTTCTGGACCTTGGGCTATTCTGTTCTAAAGATGATGGTTTCCTATTCACGAATTGTAGTATTTTCTCTTCTGATACCGCAAAGTTGAATGCTTCCTTCAAGTTCTTCGGGGATCGAACCCGGTTGTTATTAGTTTGGGTTGCGTCCAAGGGTAAAAGTATGGCTATATCCTCTTGTCTTACCGGGTTGTTGTGTTTTCCTAGAGTTAGATAGGCTAATTTCTGTCAGTAACTGGGACAAACATGTCTCTAGACAGAGAGAATATTGAGTCACCGTCTCGTTCGGAAATTGTCGGCATTCCTGAAGGTCGGTAAGAAAATGAGTATAGCATTTCCTTTCCCCAAATTGTGAGGTTAGAAAATCTCTAAGTTGGTCCCAATTGTTGAACTCTTTAATTGAGCATGCAGCCTCTGCTCTGCCAGTTGGCTGATAATGAATTTAAATAAAATATTTTTTTGTTCGGCTGCGGCGAGGCTGTATGCGTCAATGCAGTTAGTTATAAAAGAAGTTGATTGGTCCCTGGATCCATCAAAAGGTTTTATAAAGTTAATTAACACATTTAAATCCACTGTTTCTGATTTTATAGATACTTGTTTCTCCGAATTTGCCATATTTAGTAATTATAATTATATAGGAAAATGAAGTATATAATAAATTTGAAGATATATTATGTAATTAAATAAAATAGTTTAAATATTTTTGCTATACTCGTATATGATGTTATTCGATGGATGTCGTATTTGAATATATCTATACTTTATGTATTTTAAGAAAAAACGTGGGCGATGCTTTGTTTTGACTGGCGAGACGAAGCTATTCGATAAGGATACAATGATATAGTTATAATAATATAATTATGTTATTCAGTTTAAAAAATAGTACCTGGATGACCGAGTTTTGCTCGGTATTTTTGTTTTGGTAAATTGAGAGTTTTTCTCACAAAAGAAAGAATTGAAAAAAAGGGGGGAAAACGTCGCACTGGAGATATCTAGACTCGAACCGGGGTTTTCTGGTTTTGGGACCGCCCGATTTCCCACCTGAGCTATTATAACCTTGTAGATGGTGGCGAAATTTACCTTCGTATTCTAATAATATTGTAGCAGGTTTTCATTGCCTGAAAACCCGGATAAAACGACATTTTCTAAAAATGAAACCTAGCTAGATCGATTTATCGCCCCCGAAACCTCCTGTATACTAAATTTCATGAAAATCGTTGGAGCCGTTTCCGAGATTCAGATTATATATATATATATATACAAGAATTGCTCGTTTAAAGATATTAGATAGATTAAGTAGGTACCTACTATTGATACTTATATAGCGGTCTTATGCACTTCAAACTATGGTTAACACTGGATCACTGATGCGCTATTAAAAAGTTTTATCACTCACATAAACACCGATGTTACCAGGATACGAAATAGGAACATTGCAGTTATCTCGATGCTCGGGCCGTGGAATGCAGAAGAGTTGTTCCCAGTTCGGTTGTTGGTTGGATGGGGTACTCTATTTGGCATACTCTGAGGTCTTAGGGCTTTTGACGAATGTTGATGTTGGTGTCTGTTTGTAGGTTTCTCTACGCTTTCTTCAGACGAACTTGCGCCAGAATAATTGCTCATGCTCTCCGATTCTTCGTCTGTGGATGGCTGGTAATCTGAGTCATCCGCAGAATCGGATATCGTGATAAAAAATTCGCACAAATACCAAAATGCACAAGAAAGTAGTGCAGTTCTACAAAAGTGCGCGAAAATGCAACCATTGCAAGCCGTGCGGGTGGCTGGCGGGCTAATCATTAATTATTAGATATAGCGTGACTGACTTGATAATTGTTTTAAGTACTAACAGAAATTTCGTTAGATTTTGGCGCGAAAAATAGGGTGCGCCGGCGGCCCGTATGGCCTGCTAATATCGTTAAGTGCAACATATAGGTAGCGTGGCTTACTCGTAAGCAAACGACCCGCTGGCGGATCGTATGGCGGTGAGAGTGTTAAACTACTGGTTAAAATTGAATGAAATATACCGTGTTTATACAACGCCTGCTTGGTTACTAAATTGGATCATAGAGATAATCCACTATTTATGAGCACCATTAAATTCAATACCCATAGTCGTATATCACTACAGTGAAATTAAACTTATATTCCATGTTGTGACGGTAGCCCTTCGTTTGAAAAATACAAGTGTCACAAAATGTACGAGGTGACTTATGGAAGTAAGCAATTATCACCTCTTCCAGTACTGCACTGAAAGTAGGGTCGAGCAGCAAGAGGGAGTGTTTGGCATTGTTAAATCCATGAGCTCATAATTATGTACCATTTCTAGAAATATAACGTAGTGGTTCCACTGCAGAAACTGGGAGCGCTCTAGAATGTTCTGTGTTCTAATAATACATGTATGTAATCCAATTTAATTTAACAAAAACCTTATAGTAAAAGATCCAGGCGCAAATTTCTGTTTTTTAATATAATTGAATGCCATTTGAAATAATTTGGTGAATAGAGTCTAACGTAAATAAATCAGTATTGTATGTGATTTTCTTGAAAAAAAAGTAAATAAATAACAATAATCTGTTCTGGCTGGCAATCTAAGGGTTCGCAACCCTTAGATTATTAGCCTTAGATCATCAAGAGGGTTTCGACCTATTTTTTACATTTTCTAAGTCCTATTGTTTCAAATAACATTTATTTATTAAAAATGACAGATAACTGCCAAAATTGGTCCCTTGATGTTAGGATACTACTGATACAGTTCGAAGTATTTGGCATACAGCCACGTCGGTCACTAACTATTGCTAACTCATGATACTGTTTTCCTCAAAGACGACATTGTAAAACGTTTGCAGTATTTCCACTTTTTGCGACTTAAGCTTGTGATATTGTAGACGAATGCGGTTGACAGTCATTTACATGCAACTGTAAAGTACTTATCTATAGGTTTATTTTTGCAATGCTAAGCCATTAGTTAGTGTAGAGCCTTGTTTTTCCCACCATGAATGGGCCAGCTTGATCAAGGAAGTACCATTCGCTCACAAAAAATAAAAGAAAACGTGAACGCATTTCGTCTGAGCGAGAGCTTATATTATGCTTCTTCTCCACCTCCTACACCTTGCCTTGGAGATGGCCCGAGTGATGCCTCTGGTGTTACTCTGGTCCATAGGCTACGGTAACCACTTACCATCAGGCGGGCTGTATGCTTTTTGTCATCGTAGTATCTAGTTTTATAAAGTAAAAACTAACTTTAAAAGCACCAAGTGTAATATAGAATAATGTTATATAATTTAATACTTAGCTTCCAATCATATCTGCTTCCATGCTCTCCATAGCTATATAAAGCTGAAGTATTTCAGCATGGCTATGAGCTGTCTAATTTCATAGATTGTTTGGAGTTGATCTTTTGTATTCTATTTGCGTAGTGACTGAAGTACCCATTAGCTAACCGACCCCTAGCAGCATGGCGTTCAATATTAACGATATAAATCTTTGCCAATTACCTGTGACATGTTCCAACTCAGCTGGTCTGACTAGCTACAATTAATATATGGACCCTGTGCGCTAGATGCAAACATGTAAATGAATTTTCAAGATGATTCGATTTTATGGAATAAATGTACTTTACTGAAATTTAACCACGTTTAACCTACACAGCTAAGGAAGAATGACTGTTTTATTTCAAGGAAGGATTATCGTAACCATGAATGCTGTAAATTATAATGTATAAGGTATACTGTATACCTAGTAGAAAATAGAAAATTTCTGTAAAAGTTGTTTTATTACACTATGTCTAATTTTTATATGAATATCAGGAAGTATTCGTATTATGATAATAGCAATTACAATAACGTAATTTTTTATATTTCGTAGGCGGCATAGCATATATGGCCTACCTGATGGTACAGTAGTCACAACGAATCTTTCTGTCTCTGAAGTTGGCTGCAAGACGATGCGCAGTAGCGATTTTTGTGTCGCAAGGCATGTCCGTCTTCTACAGTTTACATTGACCGAAAAATGTTCGATTAAAATTGAATAATTGTAATCGATAATTATATAATTTATCGATCGTACTAAAAGTTGTGGAGTAAGCTGTTCTAAATCTAGATTAAAGCTTATTCCCTCAAATCACTCGTATACATTTTATTATATATAAAAATAAAAAATAGAACCTAAATACTTAGAAATGAAAACATTATGATCTCATTCAATTGTTTTCTTTATCGAGTAATAACATTTGAATTGGTCAGCACTTACCGCATGATTCTGTCAAAATCCCCATTTCGCGCTCTGTGCCTAACTTAGACACAAAGATCTGTTGTGGCTACTATAGGCGGTTACTATAGCCTATAGATGCTAGAATATAGAGGCATCACTCACGCGTCGATATCTTAAGGAAGAGGATAGGACATAGAGGAAATATAATAAGGAGAGAGAGAGTGTATTTATATTATGCATGTATTTTTATGTTATACTAGTAAACCCGGCCACGAGTCTGTGGCTCGGTTTATTGTTTGGAATCAATAATTTTTAGACTGGAAACTTAACGAAAATTTCATGATGATACGATGAAAGGTTTCCCGCGAAGGTGCGACGCTCCGGTCCGTGGAAGCGTCGCTCAAAGAGGGTGTACGAATGGGTGAACCGCCGGCGGACCGCCGAGTAATGTCTTCCAGTTCCAGTGGCCCACCAGTTTAGGCGGAGAGACGACATAGAGCGGGTTTATGAGTATGCGGATAGGTACATTTTGTTTGGGCCATAACAAAAATAGATGAACGGATTGGCATAATTACATAAAAAAACATAGCATCACGCCTGTAATACGTGGCATAATTACAAACAAACAAACATTATTTTTATATATTAGGTTTTGGATTTAACAAAAATACTTTTAAATTGAAAACTTAAAATGATGGCGAATAAATTTTTAAACTACAAACCTAATTTAAGAAATTTTGAGGAAAGATCACACAAAATCCAGCATATAATATATAGCAGTATTAAACTTTGGCATTTATGCAGTCACACAGAAACTTTTCTTGAAAAACTTATTGCAATTAGTGATATTCTTTTAGTTTTATGGAAACTACGGACTTTATCGCGCTAAGAATTTTTTTAATTAATATTTTTGCATGCATTTTTCTTTAATTAATAAAACGTTATAAGGTTAAAATTGTATAAAATCTTGTGTCATGATGTTAATATATTGCTTTTCCTCAAGCCATTAATGCCCCTTTTGGACACGGGTCTCCTTTACGGGGGATTTAAACATAAACCATTACGTTGTTCTAGTGCGAGAAATTTTAAAATAATATTAACCATAAAAATGTATAACGAATTTAAATTAACTTTGAAAACGTCGATAGGCGAGTATGGTCTAAATTGCATCACTAATTTTTCTGCCGATGAGAAATATGAAGGGGAAAATGTTCATATTAAATTATTAAGAATCGGCGCCATGTGCTGCTGATCGTCCGCTATAGTCGCACTCCAGGCTAGTTTATGGTTTAGAGGATTGTGGTGTAGTATAAAAGTAATTGGGGCAAGGTTTTCATATTCGATTTCCAATTTTTTTATGAGTTAATTAGGCTACCACCAAGACAGATTTGTTTTCTATCTATATCAATTTTGGTTCAATCTATGAACATGTGCCGTATCGTCGTACAACAAATACTTGTAAATATAGTGGTAGAGCTGTGCTTATCCCAGCATGATCGGGAAAGTACCACCCTCTCACTGAAGAGTGTGAAACAACGGTAGGTACTCCTACCGTTGTGTTTCATATAATTGAGAGCGCTGGAGGCTCGAATCCCTTCTTTATCTTTTCCTTTCCTTCTTTATTTATTTATTTATATGCACACTTAGATCTTAACCTCAATATATAAAGGGATAACGTATATTAATAGTACGCAGGTACTGCTTATTTATAATAGAAATCTCTTCCAGCAGACCAGCGAGAGGATAGCGTGAATAATTATAAATATGATTATGTGTAGGATAGACATACATACATAATCATACTATTACGTACGAAACACTAAAGGCTTTCAATGAACGAAAGATATAATGTACTTTTTTATTGAACTCGTCAACTTGTCGGTTCCATAACAAAGTGGTGTCAATAAGTATTCCTAAATTTTTAACTGAATCTGACTATGGATACAAAGTTCCAGACAGAATAATAGGCATCAGTGAAGAAACTTGCAGCCTACTGGGGAAATCTCGGCTGAATGAATGGAAGAATTTATACTTTATTGTACACCAAAATACATGAAAAGAAAATTAGACAATAATGAAACTTACAAGTATACGCACAATGGGCGGTCTTATTGCTAATAGCAATTTCTGCCAGACAACCTTGCTGGTTAACCTTGCTGGCTGCCTATTATTATGGCCTGGGATTTGTTAGGATTTAAAAAAAGACCCTATTATCTAGCCCACTTATCCATACGGCTTAATCATTATTCATTGCAGTGAGGGCTGCGCGCGTCAGTTTCTGTGAAGTGCGAATACAACTGCAGATTGTCAGCCTAAAGTTATGATAATTTGTAATGTGTGTGACTGCTGATCCTGAGGTCTCGGGTTCGATCTGGGTCGGACAATGTTAATGAGCTTTTTCGTAAAAAAAAAAATTCTCAGGAGCAGCCCGGAGTTTGGAAATGTGCCCGGTAGATGGCAATAGACTCGCCCTCTATTACGTGGGACTTAAACATAGCTGGCGAACCGTGGATGTGTAATATACCTCTGCTTACCCCTTCGGGGAATACAGGCGCGATGCTATGTATAATTTGAAGATACAAGCTTTGTAACAGAATCGATAAAAATAGAGAATAAGAGAGGAGAGAGAATCCCTCCTTGAGGTAGACCCACACTAAGGTTACTCCATTCAAAAAAGTATCATCAAGACGTACGCACTGCCCTCGGAGATAGGAATCGAACCAAGTGATACTAGCAGAAAAAAAGTTTAGAGATTCGAGAGTGTCAAGCAGTACATTAAAATCAACCGAATTATTATATTCTTCCTATATCCTCCTAGTATACCTCCTTTCTCTGGAGATGGTGACGCGCGAATGATGCCTCTGGTGTTGCTAGCATCTATAGGCTACAGAATTGCTTATCATCAGGTGGGCCATATGCTCGTTTGCCACCCACGTAGTATAAAAACATATATATGTTTATCCGCTCGTGAACCGGGAACATGGGCATGGTTTAAACCATAATAGCCCCCTCCGTCAGTCCGTGGCGCCAGTCACACCGTATTTTTGCGCGGCGCACGGGCACCCATTTGAACATTTTTTTATTTATTTATTGATTAATTTCTTAAGCTCTAAAATTATATTTTATACTCGCCAAACTAAATCGTTTAACGGCGAGACGCGCTCTTAATCATATTACATAGCCTATAAAAAATAACAATGATAACAATAACATTAAAGGTATGTTACCATGTTTCCCTAATCTAATCACTTAAGTGCCACCTAACAGTGTATCTTTTAGATTTTTCTTTATTGTACCCATATTCTTTTTAGGGTACTGCCTTAACAAATCTATATTGTTAAATACTTTTGGGACCGTAAACTTATTTGTTCTTTCTCCATAATAATTTTTCACTTTTGGTTTCGTCAATCTTTGTTCTGTAGCCCTTTTAGTATTATATTCATGCTCGATAACATATTTATACTGTTCACTATAGTAGTATTTTAAACCTATGAAATATTCAACTTTTTTTCTATTGGCAGGATTTTACATATGGGAAATCTATCTATCATATTCTTTATTGCACATATTTTTCACTTTCTTACTTACTAGGTACTTCAACAATCTTATTTCTAGGTTTTTAATGTCTTTTAGATATGTTATAAAAGTTCGCCCGTACACAGTTAGTCCATAGTTTACCAAAGATTCTGCAAGGGCATAGTATACAATTCTTAGTGTATGTATATTTAGTACTCCGTTTAGTTGATAAAATTTGCCTAACACAGATCTCAGCCTACTACAAATATCTGATACATGCATTCCCCAATTGAAACTTTTATCAATTCTTAGGCCTAAATATTTAAAATTGTCAACATACTGAAGACTGTCACAATTACAATTAAATTTGTTTCTATGTAAATATTCGTATGTATGTCCTATTATAGTAATATTATCCATGTTAGTATTATTCGCGCTCTGGTTGTATGGAGAGTCTGTATATGCATGCATTTTGTTTTTTTTAAATTAATAATTAATTACGTATATAGGTATTCATAATTATTATGATACCAATGTCATGTGCCCATTTTGTAATATTTTCAAAATCTACCTGTATACTACTTTAAGTCTGCGAAATATCTTTCGATGCATACGTAATGCATGCATGTACATATTTGTTAATGTAATTAATAAATAATATAATAAATATTTGATTGCGCAGATGGCGGACAACTCTTTGTGCGACCCATAAAATGTATTTTTTATAATGAAATAAATACTTGACGTGATTTCTAATATTGTTCATTCTTTATCACGATCTTAAGTAGCAAATATTTCTCCATTATATAAAGTATGTAACACAAACACTAATAGCATTCCTTGGGTGCAGCAGGATAATGTTCTTTAGCTGCGTGACTTGCTTCTGTAAAACCCTGATTTACTGAACAGGAAACTGTTAACAAGATTAGGTACAGAAAACTACTTATTAATGACTTCGTACAGAAATTATCACATTGCACGGGCGGCGGTTTCAGTGATTCATCACAACCCAATTATAGAGTTGGTATTAAACTTGTACACTTTTTGTATTTGTGGATATACTTAACCCCTAAATAGCTATAGACTATAGAGTATACGTAAAGTCAAGCATTGTGACTTCTGTTCTAAAATTACATTTTCCTATTAATTCCTCTGTAAATTTAGCTACCCTAATTATTTTCTGTTTTGCCAATTTAAAATTCTAAGTTACGGTATGTTTCTAGCCGCGTAGTGGTTGACACTAGCGGGTTGGGGGTAACGGCGGAGTCAAAGTATAGATGGTAGGCATTTCCAAGTCAATGTAAGAATATCTACATTGCACACCCATAAACCTGCACATAAATCCATTCTGTGCTCTATTAAAGCTTTATAATAGTATATAAGAATCTATACATCTATCTAGACGTGAAATTGAGTTTGTCTCTTTAATTACTACGCTTTCATTCCTTAACTACTGAACCTATTAATCATCATGGATTTTTGCATACATCTATATGTCCGGACTATCCGGAACCAGAGAGGAGCAGCAGAGAGGTAACGTATATATTTTCAAATGCATTTAGTAAAATCTGTCATTTAAATATTACAAACAGGTACTTTAAAACGGTGTAGGTATAAACATATGATAAACGATCTGCCAGATACTCACACAAAAGTGTTTTTTTAATTAAATATGACAATAATGAATCATCAAGGGTTACCTACTTGCAAAAAAAGCTCTTCTCGATATAAGTAATTGGATGATAAAAAATAACTTAAATCTTAATATTAATTAAACTAAATTAATTCAATTAAATTATTATAATACTAATAATTTACAAATTTACATTATTTATAATAAACAAAAAGTTGCCGAAGTTGATGACTTAAAATTTTTGGGAATAACATTAGACAATCACTTAATTTGGAAATCTCACATTGACTTAACATGTCATAAACTAAATAGGTTCGTATTTGTACTAAAAAAATTGCGGCATACAGCATTAACTGAAGCAGCAATGACGGCCTACCACGGCTATGTGTCATTGGTTTTAAGCTACGGACTAATAATGTGGGAAAACCCCATCAAAGTAGAGCAGCTTTTTAAAATCCAAAAGAGATGCTTAAGGGTGATAAATAGGTCCTGATAAATTATAAATAGGTCTGGTTCCTTGACATTTATAAACCTTTATTTAAAAATACGTGGTATAGCCACTAGCGTGAATACACAGCAAAAAAAGTTTGAGATCACTAGAAAACAATGCTGTTATTTTTAAATTGAACCCTATAAAAGAAAAGTGCTTACGTGATATCTTTTTTAAAAATAAAATAACTTTATTGAAGCTAAAATATTAACTATTTTCAATTATTTTACAAATAAAAATTTGATTTAAAAATTTTATTGCAATAAAACCAAATATTTTTCTCGTCATCATCTTCATTTTGGCGGAGCCTAGCCCACTGCAATCTGCGTTGCTGTCGTTGCCGTGAGTTCAGAGGTGCTCGCCAGGATCTCTTTGCTCGTAATCCAGCCTGGTGTAAGCAATTCCTGATGGTCTGAGTGCTTTCTAGTCCAGTGGCAGTCCGCAACTCAACTCTTATTTTAGTGGCATTGATTGATGGGTCGCGGGTAGTCAGCAGTCTGATGTAACGTTTCCGGGCAGCAGTAAGAACAGTTGGTTGTTAAGAACTTTGCTGATCAACCTCGCAGTAGTCGCTACTGCGAGGTTGATCAGTAAAGTTATCCTCCGCAACATGTTCACGACACAGGATTGGGATACAGCAACTCGGCGAGCTGTTTCTCTCATAGAATATCCTTCTTCCCCCAAAGTGACAGTTCTTGCTCGTAAAGCTTCAGGTAATCCTTTCGGCATCTTTCCAAATCAACTTTTTACACGAAAAATTTAAAAAATATGCTTGAATCTTCTCGGTCAGATTTCTGAATAAGCGTAATCAAAGATTGGATTTCTTTTGATCGGGAAAAACAATTGTTTTTGATATTGTTTTTTGATCAAATATCACATTTTTAGATGAAGAATCATAGACATAAAATAAATAAGTTTCACCATACTGCCAACAAAAATATTTCGTATTTTCAAAGTGATCTCAAACTATTTAGATATTTTTATATATATTTTTAGCATTTGTTTTTTATGTGTTGTCGAAATTAGCGGTCAGGAGCAATTGTCACGATGGCTGAATTGACAAAGCATCTGGACGGTATCCAGGAGATGCAGGTTCAAATCCTGCTCGTGACTGTTATTATCGTTTTCACATTTTTCACTTTGTGTTTAATGATCTCAATCTTTTTTTGATGTGTGTGTGATAAGAGATATATATATGTATTCACCAAAACCCACATTGAATATTTTGATAAACGTAATCTAGTTTTACCCAAGCATAAAAGAGCGAAGTTTGTAAACTTATTGTATCCGCCCCCTTGGCGTAGAAATATTTGTAAGGGAAATGTATTTATTATGTGTATAACAATATATAATATTCTTCCAGACCATATAAAATTGTTAAATAACAGGAAATTTAAAACTATGTTATCGAATTTCCTTTTAGATAAATGCGTAAAAGATTTTTTAGTGGATGTTCTTATTAAACTAAAACATATAAGCATGATAAGAATAATTATTTACGAGTAAATGTGACTAATTTATCATTATAAAATTATTCAAAAGTTTGCACGTCTGCATGCAGACAGATTACACTCTACCAAATATTTGACTTAAAACCTTTGAGATGAACTGTAATCTAGCAATTAAATTGATTTGATTTGAAATTAATTTTCTTTTTTTTTCATGTAGATATGCGATGAAACTATTTTGTAATAGGTGCGCGAGTTATTTCAATAAATTGGTTAAGATGGCTTGCCATGCGTAAACATAAACAAACAAAGATTAAAGAAGTGAATTAAAACATTTCTTTAAGAATTAAATGATGAAGAAATTTAAAACATTATTTTTAAACACAAATAAACTTTATCTTTTGTCGAGATTGTCCCGCGACTGGTGATCATTGAGCTTTCATGTGAGACGATACTCTAACTTTTAATTAATATATAGTAGCTAGTACACATACACTATAGAACCAGCGAAGCTAGTGTCCAGTGACTCCTAAAACTAAATGATGAGACTATTGTCTAAAACAAGTGAGAATTAATTCAATTACAATTTATTGCTTTCTGATCATTCATCTATAAATTAAGGATACACAATTGGATTTAGATATCCTGGCAAAAGCTTATATGTAATCTTACTTAGATGTATAGCATTCAATTCGCATTAGTGTTATAAAATAGTAACAACTTTTAACTTTGTGCGTGAGGGTAATGACACTATTCAGAAAGGACGAGAGAGAAAGAGACTGTCAATAAGTTTTCAAAAAGAGATTTTAGTACTAGGAACATAGACTTTACCCGAGTTTTAGTATTATAATACGTCGCGGCTGCTCGCGCCTCGAAACAACTCTAAATGAAATGAGTGCAGAAAAGCGTAATCTGTACTCATTTATAGTAGACACTTTTAGTGCCTCATTGTGGATCTACTCTTTTTTATACGTCAATGGTTCTCATATAATTACATTTTAGAACAATGTCATAACAAAAGCTTTTTCACTTGTAATTATAGAACACTAGTTGTACTTATACCTACAGCTGACTCGCGTTAACGACAGATTTATTTGTAGATCTTTCTGGTTTCTAAATGTTTTCTATAGAAAGCAGTAGGCAATGATATTAAAAGTAGAGATGAGTTATGTTCATACTAAATAGCATATCGATATTGTTGTACAATTACAAAGTGTTGACAATCTCAATTTTTTTACGCCAGGAAACCCTTTTAGTTACCCATTCACCGGGTAGGCGGAGGTGTTATGCTGCGCTCACAGTGGAACAGGCATACCTGCTAAAACCTAAGACTTGCCTTCATTTTTTTATATAATGTTCTTCTTCCTTGTTTTTTCTTTCTTGTTACGTTTTTCTTTAATTTTTTTCTCTTATGTTGCATAGTGATTCTCAATTTATTTCATAAACCTTGACTTTTAACTACTCCTTTATACTGTGTTATTCTTTTTCCGAAAGAGACGTACGGTGGGACACTAAAAAGTTTTGAGAAGTACAAATTATTTGTGAATGAGGAAAAAGAGATTTTTAGACTATGCGTCGCTTCCAATCCACTTCCCCGGATTGAAAGACGCGGGTTCGATTCCCGCTCGCACTAATAATATCTTTTTCCTAATTCACAAATAATTTGTACTTTAAAAGTAGCTGAGTATGTCAAATGCTAAAAAATATAGATCAAAAAAGTTTTGAGAAACTAAACTAACTTTTATGGATAAAATATTTTAATTAAATCTTTTCAATGAACTCTCCACCAGCCTCTATACAAAGGCTTATGCATCTGAACCAATTTTCCAAACATTTTTCCAGTCTGCCGCAGACACCTCTTCCACGGCCTTCATGAACGCTGCTAGCGCGTCTTCCGGCGATGAAAACTGTATCTCTTTCAGCTGATTTTTCATTTTAGGGAATAAAAAGTAGTCAAAAAGAAGTAAAAAAAAGTGCCAGATCGGGACTGTAAAGAAGGTGACCCAAGACTCTGACCAGTGTGATGTCCAGGAAGTCCCTCGTTTTGAGCGTTCGTTTTGAGCGTCATGGTGAAACAGTACCCCGCGGAGCCCGGTGTTCGGTCGCTCGTTGCTCATTACAGACAAAACTTCTGGCAGGCATTTTGTGGTATACCATTCGGCGTTGATGCTGCTTTGGTCTCGTAATGGAATTGAAACCAGATACCCCGTCAAAGTGAAGAAAGTAGCGATCAAAATTTTCCCTGCGCTACCCGACCGCTTCACTTTCGTAGGCGTTGGTTCGTTTTGAAACAGCCAAACTGTTGACTGACGCTTTGTTTCTGGATCGTATTGATGAATTTCACGCGAAGGTGCTCGTGTAGAACCTTGTGAACGCTTCTCGAACCAATCTGCAGTGTATGCTGAATCTCTTCGTATATAATTCGCTTGTTTTATTGAATTAATTTTTTTACTGCCTGCACACTTTCTTCCGCCGTGATAGGCGTCGTAGGACGACAGCTCCTTTGTTCATTGCCCAAAGTAAGGCGACCGCGCTTGAACTCGCTATACCAACGGTAGATGGTTGTTTTTGAAGGTTCTTCATCCATAAAATCCATTTGAAGTTGATCAAATGACTCATCAGGTTTTAGGCCACATTTAAAATCGTAGAAAACCATCGCACGAAAATGTTCTCGATGCAGTTCAAATGTTAAATGAGACATGATAATTTAATTTGGATTGAAAAAATGTGGAGGGAAATTCGATATTCAAACAATGGTAATTTTGCTTTTAAATAACCATTTTTTTTTAATAATTTCAAGTGGCCATGTAGCGTAACGGTGAAGTCGTCACGTCACAATTATTTAGGACCTACCTAGGGGTCTTAAGAAATTAAATAAGAAAACAGATTGAAACAAATTTTAATAAATAAACAAAAACACGTTAATTAGGAATACAAAATTTGTATGAAGCAAGTTTAGTTAAAGTTATTAATGTCTTTACCTCGAGATTTTATTCACAGCAACACTTAGATATTTTATAAGTCGTTCTTGTACGAAGATTCACTTTTTTTTAAGATTCCATATAATCCACAGACAGACAGAAGAGAGAAGTGTTTTGGAAGGTCAGACCCGGTCTTAGGACCAGACCTTGAGATCCAATAGTAATATGTCGTTGAGATCACACCTGAAATATCTTCAAGTGAAGAATTAAACTTCAAGACAATCTTCAGAATAGTTATGACAACTTTTCAAGAACCTTTAAGACAATTTTCAGAATAGGAGCTTTGACAGCTATCTTAATAGGACCACGTCCGAGTTCAGAATACCGCAGAATTGTTTACAGGACCATGCTCGAGTCTCGAATGAATCAGAATGTCTATGTTCAAGTTTATATAGCTTTTTCTTCGAACTTGACAGTTCGAGGTTCAAACTTTTGAATTTTAAAATTAATGTTTTCTTTATTTGAGGTGTGTCGAGGCGGCATTTGTAATCTATTTAGAAAAGAAGGATTTAGGTAATATTAGAAAAGAGGATTTAGATAATATTACACCCAGTGCCTTATACAAAAAAACTTTTTTTCGCAAAACATTCACCGTCTTATTACAAAACACGGACTAAGTCGCTGTTTAAACCTGAACTAGTTGGTCCAGGTCTAACTTATAAACCATTGACTAAACTTAGTCTTATTACAAAAAATAATTAAACCATGGACTTTCTAGTACTGCGATTTAGGTCTTTCTAAATAATATTGTTCGTTCAGTGCGTCACCATCCATTACGCACGCTTAGCAAGGAACGTGTTTTAAAGAAAAAATATTGGCGATTTATTTAGAAACGAAGAAAATAAAGAGAAATTACTATATTTTATATCAGTTATCACTTTTCTTTTGATTACCATTTATTCTGATACATAAATTAATTATGCTGGTACTTTATTACACGATTACCCGGGTCAATCTTTGTGGACGTAAAACGGAATAAAGTTGTTGCGCTAGGATATGTCATAATGACAATAAAACACTAATTTGTGAAACCTTGAACAATAAACAAACAAAACTATTTCATCGCAACATAATTTAGTTAACTTTTCAGCTTTTTTAGGTTCGTAATTACTTCTATGTATGTTTGTGTTTTCGTAGTACCTAGTAGGTACCTATTAAATAAATGTCTCAGTTCTCTAACGAGCGAAGTTATGTATGGTACGCAAATTGAAGTAGACATCTGGAATGCACTGTACCATGCTATTATTTCATAGCGAATTATTATTACTTACTTAAAACCTCAGGATAAAATACGAATCTTATTAAATTAATATTAAACAAAACTGTTGCGAATATGTAATACTGAATCCCATGGAAACATTTTTGTATAAATATAATTGTGAGACTAAAATTTTATTATTATTAAAATAATACTTAGTGCATCATTTAATACTGTTTTATTTTTCTATATAAAATATATTATTGCCATTTTAAGTTATTTACCAGGGTGTTAATACCTAATCACTGTGCAAGATGCACCTATAGGTATGTGAAGAGTTTAATCCTTTGAGTGAAATGAAAGTAACCTATTAGGAAAACAAAGAAAAGAAATATAAATACCCATTCATTTAGTTTCTACAACATTCGAATCACATACACTATACTTATGCAATATTATACAACTTGTAGAAGCTAAAAAGGTCCTATCTCAGCCAACCAACCCATTCGAGCATGATTCGACTGCCACAATACAATGCTTTACCGTTATATTAACTAGATAGATAGAATTGATTGATTAGACAAGAAAAATAGATGTAACATTTTATTTATCATAATACAAATTTATTCATTATATAAAATATAAACTTTAATATCTTGAGATTGCTAGCTGATTTTCATCTATTGGTCTTTAGTTTCCACCATTGGATTTTTTATTCAAATGTGATAGTTGCTATGTAGAAGGTATAGGTATAATGTCATATTGCATTGTTGTATTTTATTTCTCCTCTCTGTTTGTCCTTTGGCAAAGTCCTGCCCCACCTTTTCCATTTTGTATCTTCTTTTATGTACAAATGAAAATCACAAAAAATGTGTGCCAACTTATTGTATACATTTCACAACACATACACAATTTGGATTTTATCTTGATTGAATCCAATTCTACAGGAGAAAATTCTGTAACTAAAAGAATTTATGCGTAGGTAGGTATATTGGCTCGGCTTGGCATTTCTGAGAGAGCGGCCACTTAAATATCATTCACATAAATTAAATCAAACATATTATTATTCACTTTTCACATAAAATCATATTTTAATATTAACCATAACTTCCAACAAAAATATTTAACATTACTTTGACATTTAGACTTAGACCAGCCTAAACTACTTAAGCTAGGTTTCCCGGTAGTTTATCTTTTAGTACATGGTTTAACGCTTAAAACTGATTTTGTAATAAGAATTTTGTTAAACCGTGGTCTAAAGATGATATAGACCTGGTTTAAGAGTTAGTCTATGTTTTGTAATAAGGCGGTCTATGTTACCTGGTATTTATGTTATGTATACCAACACGCTTGTCTAGTTTGGTTAGCAGACTTCCTTACCTTTGAGATATTTTGACTATGGAATTGGGTTTCCATAAGCCCTAATTCTACTTACATAAATAACATATTTGTTTATATTATAGTAGTTTTTAACATCTGAAGTAGTAAATAAAATACTGAAGTGTGATTGGTAAAATTTAGCAAAACTTTTACTGTTTTTGTGGTTAAACTTCAATCATTTTTTATATTCAGTTGGCGGATATGCCTCTCAATTTCCCAAAGAACAAATAAAACTGCAGTAAAACTGGTTATTATTTATTTAATACAAAAGTTGGTATCTTAATTTATTACAGCTTTTATTTATATTACTTATGGTGGCAGACGAGCCATGGCCTACATGGTGGTAATAAGGGTTAAGAGCCATATATAGACTCAACTAAACTAAGAATATTGCCGCTGCTCTATATTTTCTATCATGAATGGAAAATGTATTGAACATTAAATTGAATTAAACTAGTAAACGATGACGCATATACTTATATTTGGATTAAGGACTGTAAAATATTTGTAAGAAAGCACGATTTAGCAAAAGCCATCCTTATTGCTACTGAAGATGATCTATGTAAGATAAAATGATGGTGTTTATTACGTATTTTTGTGCTAACTTTTCTAAGATTTAAACATAAACCAATCATAGCCTGTTTTCACTTACTTAATTTAATTTCTATATTTTATGTTTTTATTGCAATACTCCATAGGTATATGATGCAAGTATATAATAACTTACTATATTATGTTTTTCTAATACAAAGATCTATATTATTTTACAAAATTGTACTGAGTTTAAGGCAATTATTTTTGTTTATACTATTTATACTTACTAGTAACATACTCGTATTTATAGAAATAATATTATTTACTACGCTTAATTTTATTACTTTATATTACTTTCGTGTTTTTCGAGGGCAGTGGTATATTTACTTGGTATGGCTTACTATGCCACTTAATATTATTTATTATGTCTGTTAAAGATAATTTTTCTATTTACTACCAAAACGTGAGGGGCCTGCGTACGAAATCCCTATCTCTTTTGTGAAGTCCTGAATAATAATTACGACATTATATGTATTACTGAGACATGGTTTAATGAATCATTCTATAGTTCGGAATACTTTGACCCACGTTACGAGGTATTTCATTGTGATCGTGACCCTGCAGATAGCGGCTGTGTGCGCGGCGGGGGGGTGGCTGTAGCGGTTCGTCGTGACCTGTCGCAGCCGGGCTGGCTCGAGGCCGCGCCTGCGCCGCGCGCTGACGAGCTGTGGCTGAGCATTCTGCTGCGAAGTCCGGCACGGCCGCGCTGCCCTGCTGTTTCGCCCACTACTCCATATCTTCACTTAGCGTGTACCTATATTCCACATGGAGTGCATCACGAATCTCAATTAAATTCTTTTTATGAACGCGTAACTAATTTGATACATTCAAAACCTGATGATGTATTTTTAGTTCTTGGAGATTTTAATATAAGTCACGCTGAATGGTTCTTCAATAACGACACTTGTAGCATGCATGTACAGACTAGTAACAGCTAATTATCTACTCTTGCTTCAGATTTTATGAGTTTATCTTTGTTACTCCAGTTTAATAGAGAATTCAATATAAATAATAGACTTTTAGATCTCGTGTTTTGTAACGAATTTTGTACTGTGAATTCTGTTCATACTCCGTTAGTTTTAGAGGATCTGCACCACAAAGCATTAAATGTTTGTTTTACGTATTGCATACCAATTTTACTTGAGAACAAACGTTCACCAAGGAGGAAGTTTTATAGTTCAGACTTTGAAGCTATTAATAATGAACTTAACTTAGTTGATTGGGATAAATTGTTCTCGCCTATAGATAGTTTTGATACAGCAGTAAATAAATTTTATAATATAATTTCCAGTTTGATTAGTAAGTATGTCCCCACCACGATGTCTTATATAACCAATAGTAAATATCCACCCTGGTATACAAATCCACTGATTAAATTAAGTAACGAAAAAAGGAAATTTCATAAAAAGTGGAAAACTTATGGCGCTAGAGCGGATTTTAATACTTTCTCGTTATTGAGAAAAAGGCCACGTAAATTAGAGCGTAAACAGTACCGTAAATATCTGACACTACCGAAGACCGGATTAATAAAAACCCAAACTACTTCTGGGCTTATGTAAAGTCCAAAAAACATTTAAGTGATATTCCTTATTTATTGTATCATAAGGATAGTGCCCTAAGTACTGGAACTGATATATGTTCTGCCTTTAATGAATATTTCCAATCAGTATTTGTTCTACCGCATGAACTACCACTTAATCTTAATGACTTAACTCATAGTGAGTATTCTCCAGTTAATATTTGCTCCATAAACTTGGACCCACAGATTGTTTTAAGGGAACTTAAAAGTGTGAATTTACACAAAGGAGCAGGACCAGATGGTCTACCTCCGATCTTTATTTCTAGTTGTGCGGAAGCATTACTTAAACCAATACTTTTTATATTTCGATTATCTATGGTGAGGGGACATTTCTGTAGTATTAGGAAAATAACATTTATCACACCAATACCGAAAAATAGTTGTCGCGATTTGGTCACGGAATACAGACCTATATCAAAATTGTGTTTATTTGGTAAAATATTCGAAAAAATAGTTGCTGCTCAACTTTCTTTTGGAATAAAGAATATAATATCTGTTGATCAACACGGTTTTTGCAAACGCCGCAGTGTAGAATCTAACATGTTGGCTTTTGTTGACTACCTGTTAAACTCTATGGACAAAGATACATAGGTGGCCGCTTGACCCGGGGATCGAATCCGAGACCTCATGATCAGCTCAACCAATTTTGTTCAGTATCCCCTCATTGAATCAATAATCCAATTCTTGTTCCAAATTAACAAATAATGTATTGAAATATCAGTAAAAACTTCTATTAAATGTAATCTTAAAATTCAATATTAGTCTTCTGAAATGGAATGATAATGTCAGGTACTTAAGCCATACGACGCCTAACATAAAACTATACGGGCCACTACCACGGGTATTCACTATAACGTAGTCGATTTTCGTTTTAATACACTGTACCGTCATAAACCTTTAATAACCTTAGTAATTTAATATTTCTAAAACATTTTCACAGCAGTGAAAGTAAAAGGAGTGCAATAATTTTCGTAATCAACTATGTAATATAAGTAATCTTGTGAAATAGCACAATAACACTTATGTTTTGTGTAGATGGCAATCGGGTAGCAAATAAATTCTGAAGTACAATCTCTGTAATTAAAAAGGCTACGGCCCTTAATATAGCTCGACCTTTGCTCTTTATAGACCCGACGGTCAGAGGATATGGTGACATGTTCTGGAGCGTACTATTCAGTTAGAGTGACATGAAAACTGGATCGTAATAATCAGAATTAATCTATTTATCTATCTATACTAATAAATGGAGAGCCGTTTTTTTTGTTCGGTTATATTGCAAAAACTAATGAACCGATCGGAATAATACTTATACCATAAGATGCAGCGTTTTTTGGAGAAGGCTTTAGTATATAATATGTTGGTGATTACTTATCCGGCACATATATTTTTGAAGTGAAACATCTAATGGGGTAAGGTAAAACCGGCTGTTAGCGTGGCGACGCTTATACCTAATAATAAGAATCCTATCCGAAATTAATTTTTCATCGACAATACTATGACGGGAGTGAAGCCGCAGGGAGTGTACTAGTAATATTATAAAGCTTTAACAGAGCTGTGTCTGTACATTTACGATTTTTGTCTGTCTATTAGCACATCGTGTGGGGCCGGCTTTAGAATTGTCCTACCCCTCTCTACCCACGGGAGTCGTAAGAGCCGACTGAGGGAATACCGGGGGAGTGGGCAGCAGCACTCCCTCGAGAATTAACAACATCGACTGCGATCGCCAACCCGCCTGCCAAGCGTGGCGATTACGGCATTATCCCCGATGACAGGACCGCTCGTTGTGGCGTTCTCTTGGAGAGGCAGCAGTGGACGTTGAAGGGCTGATGGATGGATGGATGGATTAGCACATCACGCTAAGATTACTGAACGAATTTTATATGTCTTATTCCAAACTTTTGTTGGAGTTGGCATCCCATTTGTTCAGTTTTATCTGATTCGCCAGTTTTTAACAACTCGAAACTACCATGACTCAACTAAGGGTACAACTGGATACCTTAGAATAAGACCGTAGCCTGATTTTCATTTCAGGATTGAAAAGCTGTAACTACTGCCAGGTTATTATGAGACAGCTGGGACCCACTGCTAATTACTTAGTAAGGCACGTGTTTTTTAATTGAGATTCGTGATGCACTCCATGTGGAATATAGGTACACGCTAAGTGAAGATATGGAGTAGTGGGCGAAACAGCAGGGCAGCGCGGCCGTGCCCGACTTCGCAGCAGAATGCTCAGCCACAGCTCGTCAGCGCGCGGCGCGGGCGCGGCCTCGAGTCAGCCCGGCTGCGACAGGTCGCGACGAACCGCTACAGCCACCCCCCCCGCCGCGCGCACAGCCGCTAACTGCAGGGTCACGATCACAACGAAATACCTCGTAACGTGGGTCAAAGTATTCCGAACTATAGAATGATTCATTAAACCATGTCTCAGTAATACATATAATGTCGTAATTACTATTCAGGACTTCACAAAAGAGATAGGGATTTCGTACGCAGGCCCCTCACGTTTTAGTAGTAAATAGAAAAATTTTCTTTAACAGACATAATAAATAATATTAAATTACTTAGTAAGGCACGTTAGTGCCTTACTAAGTAACACGTGCACACACACACACACACACACACACACAGAAAGAGAGAGAGAGAGAGAGAGAGAGAGTTTTGTCCGTGTGGTGACGGACTAAGAATACAAGTGTTACCACCTCATTCATTCCTACGGGTGTCGTATGAGGCGACTAAGGGAAGTAAGCAATTGTCATCATGACATGTGCATAGCTGGTGGTAGGGCTGGGTACCGGGTGGGAGTACTCTCTTGGTATCGGGCCCGAGCGGGTTGGTACCACCATCTCCCGTGTGACCGGCCATTAAGCACATCGTTGCGTTTTGGCTGTAGCAGGAGATAGCCGTTTATATTTGATTTCATATCTGTGAAATGAATTGGTAAGCAGCGGCTTGACAATACTCTTGGTATAGTCGAGTCCATGGGCGACGGTTACCATTTATCATCAGATGGACCGTAGCTCGCCTGCTACTAAATGCAATAAAAAATAGACAAAACCCACATGTATGCAATTCACACACGGCAGAAGTGAAACTTCTGAAATGTAGCCTACGAGAGATTGAGATGGATATAGAGTATCAGGAGTATTAGGATAAATGTAAGGTTTATTATTTTTTACCAACCTTAAAATGAACTCTCATTAATTAAATTTAATGGAGCATTAAAATTCATTTAATTTTTGTTTTCTGCATATCCTTCCTGTCCCATCTGTTTTATCCCTACTATACTCTCGTTATTATCCTTCCTATCCTATCTGTTTTATCCCTTCTATACTCCCGTTATTATCCTTCCTATCCTATCTGTTTTATCCCTTCTATACTCTCTTTATTATCTTTCCTATCCTATCTGTTTTATCCCTTCTATACTCTCGTTATTATCCTTCCTATCCCATCTGTTTTATCCCTTCTATACTCTCGTTATTATCCTTCCTATCCTATCTGTTTTATCCCTTCTATACTCTCGTTATTATCCTTCCTATCGTATCTGTTTTATCCCTTCTATACTCTCTTTATTATCCTTCCTATCTTATCTGTTTTATCCCTTCTATACTCTCTTTATTATCCTTCCTATCCTATCTGTTTTATCCCTTCTATACTCTCGTTATTATCCTTCCTATCCTATCTGTTTTATCCCTTCTATACTGTCGTTATTATCCTTCCTATCCCATCTGTTTTATCCCTTCTATACTCTCGTTATTATCCTTCCTATCCTATCTGTTTTATCCCTTCTATACTCTCGTTATTATCCTTCCTATCCTATCTGTTTTATCCCTTCTATACTCTCTTTATTATCTTTCCTATCCTATCTGTTTTATCCCTTCTATACTCTCTTTATTATCCTTCCTATCCTATCTGTTTTATCCCTTCTATACTCTCGTTATTATCCTTCCTATCCTATCTGTTTTATCCCTTCTATACTCTCGTTATTATCCTTCCTATCCCATCTGTTTTATCCCTTCTATACTCTCGTTATTATCCTTTCTATCCAATCTGTTTTATCCCTTCTATACTCTCTTTATTATCCTTCCTATCCTATCTGTTTTATCCCTTCTATACTCTCGTTATTATCCTTCCTATCCTATCTGTTTTATCCCTTCTATATCTATTATATGTATGTATTTACAAAAAAATAGTATGTATGTTTCTGTCTCATTGTTTCCTGGCTTAATCCTACACATTTTTGTATTTGTGTCTCTTACCTGTCGTTTTTTCCGTTGCATCCGGTTTGAAATCACAACGATTCTAAAGAAGTTTCACTTCAAAAATAAAAATAAAGTTAAGCGCGCGTGTGCCTTATACACCCTGAATATAATCCCGTAACATACGGGATTTTAAAGCCGGTCAAGTAGTTTAGAATTACATTTTAATGGAAGAATATGAGTCACGAATGATTGAATAGGAGTGTTGCTTTTTTAAAGAAAAATAGCAGATATTGTCTCTTCTTCTCATAAAGAAATAAATACATGGTTCAAGGTGGATATTCCTATCATAAGGCGGGAAAATGAGTAGTGTGTGTTTGTAAGGGATCATTTAGGGGGTCATTTAATATTTTTGATATAATTTATAATTTAACTAGCTATGGTTCGAAGATAACTAGTTAAATTTAAGTTATGTTTTACTTTATTTTCAAAACATCGGATTGATTTGAAACTTTGCACACTTATCAAGGACCTATAACAAAGCAATAATTTGAGAAGTTTATCTGTTTTTAGGGTTCCGTAGCCAATAAAGAACACTTATAGTTTCGCCATGTCCGTCAGTCCGATGAAGTTTAATGGCAAATTATCACAGCTTAGTACGTTTTATTTCTTTTAAATTACAAACAGTACTTTTGATACTATTTGGGTACTAAAAAGGAGAAAATAAATAATAGTTAAAAAACTAAAATAAATAGCTAGTTGAACTAAAAAGTAGTAAATAATATTACAATAAATAATGATTGTAAAAACGCGTGAGGTGCTTGAAATCAAATGTTACAAATAGTTCACTTATATAATAAAAAAACTAGACGTCGCGGGACGTCTACCAGATGTCAAAACATCGATTATTTTGTGGAAATAAAACGATTATAACTTGACAAAGCTCCTTAAGACGAATCAAACGAGTATAAACAAACCCCGTGTGGCCCGCCAATTAAGGCGGAGACGGCACACGGCGGGTTTCTTTAGTGGGCGAGGGCCCTACACTACCCTGTTCGTTGCCCCGAACGATGGGGTGTGAGGTTAGGATTTTTTCCCGCTTAAACAAAAAAAAAAGTACAGCCTGAAACCGTAACAAACAAACAAACACACTCACTTTCACATTATTTTATAATATTTGTAAGGATTCAAAGAATTCTATTCATCACCATGGTCTCCATCTTAACTTAAAATTGGTATCAGTATCAAAATATGTATTTTTTCACGTGTAAATATTAAGGATGTACGCGTTCTATGATACCACTAAAATAATGTAACACAGTTCCAGTGGTCTGCTAGTAAAGGCGGAGAGACTGCACATGACAGGCTTATTTAGTGGGTGAGGGCCCCATACTACACTTTTCGTTGCCCCAAAAGACGGGGTACATTTTTTCCCGCCTTAATTAACAAAAAAAAAAGGCATTCTATGGTTTTATACTCAAAATTTTGCAGTTAAGTTTTATTATGTTCCAAAGTAAAACTTAAAACTGTCGTAAACTGTTGATTTACTAATGGATATTTAATACTCATAAACGCTTTATAACCAAAACAAACATTATTTTATTAGACATCGGATATAAAATGAAAAGGGGATTATTATTCTGGTGGATTGTTACCATTTATGAAGCATAAAAACTTTGAGCCTATTGACAAAGTCCAATAAGACTTATTTTCCTAAAACAAGGTCAAAGATATTTCAGTTTGTTATCCAAAAAGTTTGTTTATAAGTAGAATATTAAGTAAGTAGGTTAACATTGTTGACGTCATATTAAGTTTTCGTTTAAATTAAAGGAATAATTATAAAGTTATATATTTACTTGTTTTTGTGGTGACGACGTAAGGCGACTTGCGTAATAATATTAGAAATGTAGACAAAAGACAGTACTGCTAGGGATAAAAGAAATAATTAAAACACGATCTTTAATGCTCAGGCTTATCACTGTTTTTTTTGTAAAGATACAAAGACTTTACAAATATACAATTGACGGACACAAAGTACAATCAGTATCAGAACAACCACTTGTGGATCACACAAAGTATTATTTTGTGTGGACATCGAACGAAAAAGCACATTTCATCCCACTACTATATCGGCATCCTTAGATATATCCTAAAAACCAGCGTTTGGCTGTGGCGGAGCCGAGGGCAATAGTTAGTATTGTGTAATATAATATCCTACTATTCGTAAGAGTCAATTCATACTCAATTTAACACTATACCTACTAGTAGGATGATGGGGTAGGGATGTATGGGGTAGGAGTTATCATTTTTGTGAATTGTGTTGTCTTGTTGAACTTTTGTTTTATGCTAACATAAGTACTTATTAGTGATTGAATTTAGTATCATTTGGCATATTGGTTTGATTAGGCTTTATAGAGCAAATAATATAATCAAGGCTCGTTATTAAAAATAATAATTTAAACATCGAATCGCAAAAAAAATAAAATTTTGAATGTAACGTACTCCCACAGATAGAGGAGAATGTGACAATAGCAAACATGCTACATGCACGATAATGACAAAAAACTCACCAACGCGTCACAACCATGTGACACGGCAGGACTCTCAGAAACACAATATTGCAATATTCCGCAAAAATATCCGCGATATTGAGGCCCCATACCCTGTTCATTGCCCCGAACGACGGAGTGTGCGGTTAGTTACAATTTTTCCCGCCTTAACAAAAAAGGGGGTAGGAAACAATAAATTATGTGTATTTAAAATACATTACATACGCAAAACGATATATATAATATATCAAATGAAGCTATCAATCTGGTATGTAATATTACTTAAAGCCATACATTAAATATGTGAGTATATTGAAACCATTGCCACGTTTTGCTAAAAGCGTCACGTCACGTAATATACTTCGGCCTCATAGTAACACTGTCACGTTTGTTCAATACGACCGTTATGATAGACTTACAGATGCTTTCAATCTGAAGATCTGTGAAAACTACGTAATGCACAAAGTCAAAATGTAATAATAACAGCTACTTTAGCCTTAGCCCGCCACTTTGCCGCAGACTCGATGGCTATTTTTTGTGGTTATATTTCAGGTGCCCGTTCTTAGTAGAAGAGATAAAATATATACCTACCAGTTTTATGTTTATGTTAATTGCTATCAAAAAACAAAAATGTTTCTTCGAAACTTTTCAGTAGTTTTTGCGTGATGTGCAAACAAATAAAAAACGAACAGACCGAATTTCTTTAAATACTGTTTTAGGTTTAAAAACGCGTACCATCCATCAGCCTTTTAACGTCCACTGCTGGACATAGGCCTCCCCAAGGTTGGGGGATAATGCCGTAATCGCCACGCTTGGCAGGTGTGTTGGCGATCGCATGGATGTGGATGTTGTTAATACTCTAAGGAGTGCTGCTGCCCACTCCCCCGGTATTCCATCAGTCAGCTCTTACGACTCCCATGGGTAGAGAGGGGTGGGAAAATTCTAAAGCCGGCCCCACACGGAACTAAATAGCACAAAAACGCGTACTAAATAGCTTAAAACTATTTTTCGATAATTAGTTTTCATAGCTGGCGAATCGTGGGTGTGTAATACACATTGTTGACTTCAGATTATAAATACATTACGGTATATTAATTATCTTGTAAAAATTGCTATAACAATAATTTTTTCCACGGTGAAAAGTAACCCGTCACTGATGTAATCAAACACAGTACCAGTGGTCCGTGAACACAGGCGGAAAGACGGCACACGGCGGTTCCTTTAGTGGGTGCGGGCCCCACACTACCCTGTTCGTTGCCCCGAACGACGGGGTGTGCGGTTAGGTACATTATTTCCCGCCTAAACAAAAAAAAAGGGTGAAAAGTAACCCACCATTGAAGGAATGTAACATAGTTCCAGTGGCCCACCAGTAAAGGCGGAGAGACGGCACACGGCGGGTTTATTTAGTGGGTGAGGGCCCCACACTACCCTGTTCGTTGTCCCGAATAACGGGGTGTGCGGTTAGGCACATTTTTTCCCGCCTAAACAAAAAAAAGGGTGAAAAGTATTCTATGTCCTTTTCTGGGCTCTACACTATAACCCCCTTACTAATAAACATTGTATAAGCTCTGAATAGTTATTCAGTGTTTTGTTCCATTCTTTCAACATCAAACTGTCATATTAGTGACAAAGACAAAACACTGTGTAGCTATTCAAAGGTTATACAACGTTTATTAGTAAGGCAGTAAGTATGTATTGGTTCAGTAGTTATAGCATGAAAGCCTTACAAACAAATAAACTCACTTTTGCATTTATAATATTAGTAAAGATGTACATACACAGCTTATAACTTAGTTTTATAATAGAAAAGGCCGTGTGGGGCCGGCTTTAGAGTTGTCCCACCCACGGGAGTCGTAAGAGCCGACTGATGGAATACCGGGGGAGTGGGCAGCAGCACTCCCTCGAGTATTAACAACATCCACTGCGATCGCCAACCCGCCTGCCAAGCGTGGCGATTACGGCACTATCCCCCATTCTTGGGGAGGCCTATGTCCAGCAGTGGACGACGAATGCTGATGGATGCTTGGACGTTGATAAAAATAGTATTCTTGGGGCGAATTTTCAGCCCAAAGACACAAGAAAAAAGAACATTCTACGTGTTGCACATTTTCAAACTCAATTGACACAAAGATGAGGCCGATTTAGATCGCTTAAATGATTGGTTTAAATATAATCTCTTAAGAATATTCATTGAAAAACAAAATATTTATATTAATGGCTAAAAATAAATTATATCTCATTGTACACCCCTCACTGTAAATAATTAACCAATAAAGTAGATAAAGAAAACTATCAAGGCATCTAGAAACTAAGTTTAAATAAAATTATATGTAAATAAACTTATCTTACTGGAATTTTAAGAATTATCACTAAATACTTCCCTTAGTTCTATCCATCCATCCATCAATCAGCCTTTCGAAGTTCACTGCTGGACATAGGCCTCCCCAAGACAACGCCACAACATGTGTTTTGCTCATATGGGGGATAGTGTCGTAATCGCCATGCTTGGCAGGGGGTTGGCGATCGCAGTGGATGTTGTTAATGCTCGAGGGAGTGCTGCTACCCACTTCCCCGGTATTCCCTCAGTCGGCGCTTACGACTCCCATGGGTGGAGAGGGGTGGAACAATTCTAAAGCCGGCCCCACACGGCCTACTCCCTTAGTTAACTACGATATAATACCTAAAAGTAGTTTATTAATTAAACATAAAACATAGCATCACGCCTGTATCCCCGAAGATGTAGGCAGACGCGTTTTACTCACCCACGTTTCGCCAGCTATATATGTATGGTTAAGTCCCACGTAATAGGGGGCAGGCCTATTGCTGTCTATCGGACACAAT
Source organism: Leucoma salicis (assembly GCA_948253155.1). Lineage (NCBI taxonomy): Eukaryota > Metazoa > Arthropoda > Insecta > Lepidoptera > Erebidae > Leucoma > Leucoma salicis. The sequence goes on from OX411812.1 coordinate 7,449,781, forward strand.
TACCAAACTCCGAACTGCTGCTGCTACTGCTGAATTTTTCTTTTTGCAAAAAAGCACAATTATACTACCCGACCCGGGGATCGAAAAAAAGCAATTATTTTTATTGATAAAACCTCACTTAAATGAGTTAATATAAATCGGGGGTACAACTGTCTCAACAAACTTAGCTCTGTTACAATTATCCCAAAACAAAGTAATACAATACTTTGGAAAATCCAAAAGCGCACGCCTTATAATCTTAATTTTTCACAATAAAATTGATTATTTGATAAGTAACTAATAATGTATTGGTCTTACTAAGTAGTTTTCAATAAATCACATAGATAGCGCTAATTTTAAGAAGTACTTCTATGTTGGTCTATAGAAATAGTTCTCACGAAATAAGGAGGTGCTGCTTTTAGTGTTGAATCAAAAGTAAATATTCACTATTTTTTTGTTTATTTAATAATAATTAAACCACATCGAATCAGACCGTGAAAAGTGATAGATTCGTAATCATACTAATTATTTGTATAAGAAAAAAAAGACTCGATTAGTAAAGTATTTTGGTCGTTATCGTGTTATCATACATTACCTATAACAAACGGACGTCCAAGACAGAACTTTTTCAAACAGTTTTTTAAGTAGTTTAAATAACAAAAATGACATCAAAAATATCATGAGTGTTAAAAATAGTGTTTTTTTCTTAACATATGTGTGTATATATTATTTTACAAGTGCAATAGTAAATAGAGACATTTCATTTTCTGCACGAAACGAAACGAGAATAGTACACACCTCAATGCTTCGCTTATGAAGCGTGCAAAAGCTGTTCCATTATGACTTCCTAATATATACTATAAAAATATACAAAGACACTAAAATAATGAATACATCTCGAAGTTATTTAATATTATAATTGCATAATAGTCGGAATAAAATTAACTGGAGATAGATTATACCCAAATTAATTTCAAGAAAAGCAATAATTTCAGAAATTAGACAAGCTAACGACGTAAAATGACTAATACTCGTGCTAATTATGGAAAAACCGATAGTATGCACCACGGTGCTAAGTTTTAAAACATGCTACCAAGAAGTTTAAAAAATCTACAACTATGACACTATTAAAAAGTTACTTCCATTACATGTTATTAATAATTAAAAAACATATAGTAACTCACCCCGGAATGCCACGAGTGCCGGGGTGAATGAGTGTTTTGTGTGCACTTATAATCTAAAACCGTAAGTCAGTTTTGCTAATGTCATCTAATCGGTAGCTAATTTTTCACTAAATTTCATGGTAACGGACTAAGAATACAAGTGTTACCACCCCATCCTTTTCCGCGGGTGTCGTACAAGGCGACTAAAGGAAGTAAGCAATTATCACCCATTGCATTATTGGTGGTAGGGCTGAGTGCCAAGTGAGAGTACTCACTTGCTATCGGGCCTGAACGGGTCGGTACCAATGTCTCCTGTGTGACCGGTCATGAAGCATGTCAGTGTGTTTTCGCTATAGCAGAAGATAGCCGTTTATTCTTTTTTTTGTTTTTCGTTTATTTTTAGGCTTCGCCGCAGCCAAAAGCTAGTTTTTAGCTTATATCTCAGATTTCTGATATAGTAGCGGGATAAAATGTATACCAGTTTTTAAGTCCAATCGAAAACTCTCATATAAAAAAAAGTTGCATCAAAATCCGTCCAGTGTTTTTTATGTGATGTGCGAACAAACAAACAGACAAACAGACAAAAATTCTAAAAAAAATTGGTTTTTGTTTAGACACGCCTTATACGAGTATAGCCTATTACAGTCATTTTTTCCCAAATATCTTAAATGTACAGACACAGCTGTGTTACAGCTTTATAATAGTATAGATATAGGTAGATGCATTCAACAGTTTCAATCATAGGTTTCAATAGTTTCTAAATAAACACAAACACAGTTTGGTGCAAAACCTTAATTTATATCATGCAGTGATCGTACAAATACCACTTTTCGATCCATGTATTTTTCTTTGACATTTGCACACCTCATAAAGCGAAGCGATGAAGTGGGTACTATTCTCGTTTTACACAGAACAACAGATTTTTCAAACTTAAAATGTCTCTATTTATCATATATTGCACTTGTAAAACAATATATACACACACACATCAAGAAAAGACACTATTATATTATTACTATGATATTTTTTATGCCATTTTTGTTATTTAAACTATAAAAACCTGTTTAAAAAAGTTCTGTCTTGGACGTCCGTTTGTTGTAGGTAATGTATGTTAACACGATAACAACCGAAATACTTTACTAATCGAATCTTTTTTTTTTCTTTTTAACTTGAGTATAACTACCAATAGAGCCCTATTACTTTTCACGGTCTGATTCGATGTGGTTTAATTGTTATTAAATAAACAAAAGAATACTGAATATTTACTCTCTCGACACTAAAACCAGCGCTTACAGCGCTATACATTTCATGAGAACTATTTAGATATTTTTAGATATATTTTTAGCATTTGACATGCTTAGCAACATACAATTTTTCACTTTGTGTTTAATTCATGAGAACTATTTCTATAGACCAATATAGAAGTACTTCTTAAAATTAGCGCTAGATGGCGTATAAGACATGAAACCCACATTAGTACCTACTTTTTGAAATTAGCGCTATCTATATGATTTATTGAAAATTACTTAGTAAGACCAATACATTATTAGTTACTTATCAAATAATCAATTTTATTGTGAAAAATGAAGAATATGAGGCGTGCAGTTTTGGATTTCCCAAAGTATTTTACCATTTTGTAATATTTATTTTTAGTAGAAGCCAGAAGAAAATAATTGAATTAAACATTTATTTTTGTAATAACATTTATAAACACGATTGATTTGTTTAAGTTATAGTGTTACTTTTTATGCCGCTTGTTAAATGTTCTTATATTTTGTTAATTCTCATGAATCTATCATTCTTTTATGAGAATAAAGCTTCTTGTAACCCAAAAATTAGTGAAAAGACTATAAAAATAAAGGATATAACCTTATTAAATGATCAACTTTCACATAATTTGTCAGGTTTTTATTCCCCTGCACAATGTTTATCACCCCCATTTATTAGTCGTAAAACCGTTTAATTTGTTTGCGGTATTCGGGCGTAGCTTTTATAGGCTAATGTGATTCTAACATGAGCTTATCAAGACATATAACAATTAAAGTATATAAAAGGCATAATATATAATCTTTATTCGTTATGTAAAATCATATTCCTCATTGAAAATTACTATTGTAATAATTAGAACATTATTGTTGTTATAATTTTATAAATTACTGTGAATGTGTTCTTGAATTTTTTATATGCCGAAAGACTTTTCCAATTTTTGAAGAAATACTTCTTTACGCACGCTTGACTTGGGGAGTAAGCTGGTGAATGCGTTACGGAAGTGCTGATCGGGCGAGGCGAACGGAAATTTAGATGGAGATAGAAAGAGAGATACTTACGTTTCGTATATTACTGTAGGGGCAAGAGAGAGAGGTGCGAGCACACATTTTCTTTCTCTCTTTCTCATTATTTCTTATATAATTATTATATATTTTGTATGCTTTCAATATAAAATTTTGCCGACAAAACATTGCATTCAATGTTGATTAAATATTTCTCAAAAGGTCTCTCAAGGGTTCTCAAAGGCGCAACTTGGTATCGAACTTGATGTTAGTAAGTAAAGCCAGATGTACTACTACTGTATGTCAAATGTGGGGTTTGCTTAGCTTACTGCAATAGCTTAGCGGTCTAGAGCACATCCCCGGATTGGATGGGACGTAGGTTCGAATCCTGCTTGTAGTAAAGGTTCCTTTTTCCACTTTCACAAATAACTTGTTATTTAAAACTAATTTATTTTTCATCAGACATATGGATTAAAAATACATGGGGTCCGGATGTTAGATTTTAAACTATCGCTTTTTATAACTACATAAAACAATTAAATTGACTATAAAGCGTATATATTTGTAGATAGAGTAGCTTACATTTTGATCTATATTTTAGCACTTGACATGCTCAGCTACTCTTAAAGTACAAATTATAATTTGTGAATAAGGAAAAAGAGTATTTTATCCACCAACGCCATCAGATAGTATGAATTTTAATTGCAAAATTAAACTTACTACCTTGGATGAATGCATGTAAATGCATTGCCGATAGATGGCGTTGGTCGTTAAGACAAATGTGATGAGGAAATTCGGTATTTCTAGAAATGGTACGATAGCTCAATAGATTAAAGCACTTCCCCGGAAAGGAAGGGGCGCAGGTTCGTTTCCCGGTCGTACTAAACTACTCTTTTTCCTTATTCACAAATTATAATTTGTACTTTTAGAGTAGCTTATTTATTCCCAACGTTTCGATTGGGTCGCACCAGCAGTGGTGACGGTCACTAGCATCCTACCTTGTTGCCTATATACTTCGTCAGAATAATATGTAAGTGTATAATCAATTATTTCCAACTATCGCCATTTGTCTCTTTATTAGACCCTTACTGTAATTTTATCGTAATTCCTTTGCATCCCAAACTACTACTATTCCTCACTTAATCAATGTCACTGTAGACCTGGAACATCTATTATCCGTTTCGCTTCGGACCCAATCTAGCATTATCTTTGTGAGTTACCTACGAAATATTAGATCCTTTCATACATTATAATGTAAATTTATTTTCAATACAGGCAGCAAATCATATTCCACGGTTTAAAAATGTATCGCTACTCTTAAATTTAAGATTAAAATCGTCTAAAAAAAGGTAGATCTGTTAGGATACGGAATCCTTTTCCATGGGCCCCGACGTCGGCCACCTGCTGGCGCCTCAATCACGGTGGACAGGGTCCAAATTGGGGTGAAGGCCCAGATCAAGTATCTGGGCCTGGTGCTGGATGGGTGGTGGCGCTTTCGCGAGCACTTCCGCCAACTGTCCCCGAGGCTTGTCGGCGCAGCGTCCGCCCTTGCACGGCTTTTGCCGAATATGGGCGGACCCAACAATGCGTGCCGACGGCTTTATGCGGGGTTTGTCCGGTCGATGGCGCTGTACGGTGCACCTGTGTGGGCGGGGTGCCTGGACGCGCCGAACAGGGCTCTTCTGTGGAGACCACAAAGAGTCGTCGCGTCCAGGCTCATACGCGGATACCGCACGGTGTCGACGGAAGCGGCCTGCGTGCTGGCCGGAACCCCCCCGTGGGACTTGGAGGCGGAGGTGCTCGCCGAAGTGTATCGGCGGGCATCGCAAGAGCGAGAGGTGGGAGGTCGTCCTTCACCCAGGGAGGTGGCCAGGTGGCAGGGCGATGCCCGCCGAGCTGCCATGGCCAGATGGAGGACACGGCTGGAAACGCCCCGTGCCGGTCTCTGGACCGTAGGGGCGCTACAGCCTGTGCTGGAGGAGTGGGCGGGGCGACGGCACGGAGTCCTTACCTTCCGACTGGTGCAGGTGCTGTCGGGGCATGGTTGATATTAGATATTTGCACATAGTCGCAAGGAGGGAAGCGACTCCGGGCTGTCACCATTGCGGCTGCGACGAGGACACGGCGCAGCACACGCTCGAGTCATGCCCGGCATGGGGCGGGCAGCGCGGTGAACTCGTCGCGGCAATAGGAGGGGACCTCTCGCTGCCGAGCGTCGTTAGAGCGATGCTTGGCAGCGACAGGAATTGGGCCGCGGTCGCTGCCTTCTGCGACGAGGTCATCTCGCGGAAGGAAGCGGCGGAGAGGGCCAGGGAGGCTGATCCTTCCGCAGACCCGAACCGCCGCTAGCGACTGGGGCGGCGCAGGCGTGAGTATTTGCGCCTAATGCCGCCCTAGCTGAGGCTGCGGGTGGATGGACCGGGGAACGTCCGCCACCCGCAAGGCCTCCCGCAACGGTGCGACGCACCGTGTGCGGGTGCGTCGCTCAGTAGCGGGTACCCGAAAGGGTAAGCCGCCGGCGGACCACCGAAGGAATGTAACATAGTTCCAGTGGTCCGCCAATAAAAGCGGAGAGACGGCACATGGCGGGTTTATTTAGTGGGTGAGGGCCCCACACTACCCTGTTTGTTGCCCCGAACAGCGGGGTGTGCGGTTAGGTACATTTTTTCCCGCCTAAACAAAAAAAAAAAAAGGATACGGAATTCTGCATGGGTCCACTAGTAGGTACTTAATACAAACTCCTGTACCATGTTTTATTTCTTGATGAGGTCAAAAACGTTATTTTTTTATATTAATTACTTAAAAAGTCTGAGCAAGATTTAACACTCAATTATAGTGTTATTGTTATACTTTGCACCAACTTTAATATTCTTCGAACAACTGATCGAAGTAAACACTATAAATTATTTACTTTCTCTTAAGCATAGCATCACGCCTGTATTCCCCGAAGGGGTAGGCAGAGGTGTATTACACAACCACGACTCGCCAGCTATGTTTAAGTCCCACGTAATAGGGGGCGATCCTATTGACGTCTACCGGGCACATTTCCAAACTCCGGGCTGCTACTGAGAATTTTTCTTTTTAGGAAAAAGCTCAAAAACATTGCCCGACCCGGGGATCGAACCTGAGACCTCATGATTAGCGGTCGCATACACTACCGCTACACCACCGAGGCAGTTAAGTGAATTAAGTGAAAAAAAAAACTTTTTTAGCTAAATTTTTTGTTTTAACTTAGAACTGCAAGTTAGTGACCCGAATGATTGAATTTTTACATTAATTATTAGCTAATTAAAATAAAAAGTTATAATATTTTTAAAATAATCTGATATATAACTTATATTAAGACATAATCTGTAGATTCAAATATGTAAATCGATTTCCTTGTTTAAGTTTTTGGTCACGATTTAACGTTCGACGGCCTCGGTAAGTAACATTACGATCAAAATCAGATATTTATCATTGAGTATAGGAAATCCCGTCACATCATATTTATGCTCACCTCTTAAATGTTGTCAAAAGTCTAATGAAAACTAAATAATGCTAAGTAACAAAACACGCTCGCTTCTAAAACTACAATAACGTATTTAAAATAAACAAAAATATGTTTAAAACAACTAGACGGAACTGAAAACAGCTCTCTCGTAGCGTCTCCTAAATTATTTAATGGCCTTCTTTAGACAAACTAGTATTGGAATAAGAAAATCGCTCAGTCATGACATGGCCGCCCAATCTCTTCATTTTGTTTTTGTTTAGCTAGTAAAACTGGATTGTCAGGGTCAAAAACGAATGAACGAACCGAACGGATTTGACCGAGCCATTTCTATAAGAAAACGAATAACATTACACATAATATTGGTCCATTTTCAGCATTATGACGGGCATGTCCTTACAAGAAGTACTTACAATCAGGTGGGCCACTAGCTCATTGTCAGCGATTGCAATAATAAAAAAAAAGTATATTAAGACTAGTCATAATTGTAGTTTAGTATATTCTGAGTATGTTGCAGTTTGGCTATGTCTCTGGTACACCTAACACACCTTAATATGGGCCATGAGTTCTGTTACCTATAGAAAAAAAAAGTATATTTTGTTTTTATAAAATGGCGAAAACCTACAAACCGCGAAACATTGTTATCCTTTATGTTAATTTTTCTAATGAAATGTCATGGTACGTAATTTTATTTGTTGTAATGAATAAAAAATGAGTCTGGTGTAGGCGTGGGCGAAGGTCGAATTGATTTGCAATCCGATTTTAAGACGTCAGCCTAAATTAAATGAGAGAAGATTTAGGGACGTCTTGGTACAATTAAGATGACATTAAATTTAGTTCTAATATCTATGGGATTGAGGTTTATTGTAGACAAGCTAATCCAGCTAGAAGTTGTCTTACTCAAACTTTGGCAAGTCTGCTATTTCTATATTTTATTTTTTTATTTTTAATAAGGACGGTGGTTAGGGGTTTGGGATGACAAGAGGAAAATCATACAAGATCTTCGTTAAAAATTTGCCAGAAAAATCCTGGTACCCGGTATAGCGCCATCGTACGAATACAATTATAATTGTGAACACATACTAATAATATCACATGGCACATTGAACTCAATAATAAAAGTAGCTTTCCCAAGGAAACCATTTATTTTCTGGGATAAGCCAAATTTCATGATGATTCGTAGAGTAATATAAAATATTAATAATAATCGACGAATCCAACTCGGCTGGGCAGCGTTCGGGAAGCTAAGGAAGATCTTCTCGTCCAATATTCCGCAGTGTCTGAAAACGAAAGTCTACTACTAGTGTGTGTTATTAGTGATGACATACGGAACAGAGACGTGGTCTCTGAATGTTGGCCTTGTATCAAGGTTCAAAGTCGCTTAGCGGGCCATGGAGCGGGCTATGCTTGGTATTTCCCTACGTGATCGAATCCATAATACGGAGATCCGTAGGAGAATGAGAGTGACCGACATAGCCCGCCGGGTTTCCATGCTGAAGTGGCATGGGCAGGCCACATCACCCGACGAACTGACAACCGTTGGGGAAGAAATGTTTTCAAGTGGCGACCACTTATCGGACGGCACAGTGTGGGACGGCCCCCCACAAGATGGGCCAACGACCTGGTCAAAGCTGCGGGGAGCCGTTGGATGCGGTGGGCACAGGACCAGTCGTTGTGGCGTTCTCTTGGGGAGGCCTATTTCCAGCAGTGGACTTTGAAAGGCTGATGGATGGATGATGATGGATGGTAGAGTAATTACGGCATAAAAGAGTAATGAACAGATATATCAAACGTTACATATTTATTTACAGCCTATTGAGGCTAGCAGTTAACGACAAAAAGAGAAAATATGTGATAGAGGTTTTTTAGCAGTAGCTCAGTGGATTACAGCACTTCCCCGGATTGGAAGGGACGCAGTTTCGACTCCCGCTTGCACTAAAGTTCTCTTTTTCCTCATTCACAAATAATAATTTGTACTTTAAAGTATCTGAGCATGTCAAGTGCTAAAAATACACATCAAAATATTTTAGAGAATGTTATGTAGCCAGAAAGAACATGTTATTATTATCGGTATCACAATAAACCATTTGGAACCGCCTAGGTGGTCTAACGGTAGTATAGGTAGTAGGGTAGTCTTGAGTATCAATCGCAGGTCTAACCAACAGTAACTTATTGAGATTTTTTGTGAAACTATATCTCAATAGCACCTTGCAGTTAGGATGTTGGCTCTATTTTATCTCCGTGTTTGGCAAAAGCATATAAAGCCGTTGTTAATGCACCTGATCTTTTTACAGTCATGTTGGAATACCGTCCCATCGAACTTAGAGAGTGAGGGAACGTAGAGTGTAGTTTGTGCATTATAATAAATAATAAATATTCACGGACATTTTTCACACAACGTCCTCTGGTCCCAAACTAAGCTTAACGCTTGTGCTATGGGTACCAGATTACGGATATAATACATATACTATTTTTTTTTGTAAGTACATACATATAATAGATAGAAAACACCCAGAAGCAGTACAAATATCTGTGTTCATCTCACAAATAATTGTCCTGAGTGGGAATCGAACCCATCCTCGTGCACGGAAGTCTGTTACACTACTGACTACGCCACGAGGCATATATTAAATATTTTTCATATATTATTCCATCCATCGATCCATCCATTAGCCTTTTGACGTCCATTGATGGTCATAGGCCTCCCCAAGAGAACACCACAACGAGCGGTCCTGTATCCTTTTTTTTTGTGTGCTCATTATGGGGGATAATGCCGTAATCGCCACGCTTGGCAGGCGGGTTGGCAATCGCAGTGGATGTTGTTAATACTCGAAGGAGTGCTGCTGCCCACTCCCTCGGTATTACCTCAGTCGGCTCTTACGACTCCCGCGGGTAGACAGGGGTGGGACAATTCTAAGGCCGGCCCCACGCGGCTCTATATTATTCATATTTCCTTATTAGATGAACACTAGGTCTGTTGAAACTGGCTGGCGTGACTGAATTCAGTCTGAAGTTCATTATTATTATAATCTATTTATAACTTGTGTAGTATTTTAGTATACGGCTTACACAAAAAAAACTCTAGAACATTTAAATCTGTTTCACATTCACATCACGCTTCTGAAGATAACTACACTCGTCCCATACCATTATCGTTAGCTAAACTTATTCAATTAGGGTGTGGTTATGGACAAGTTTACCAGCCATGTTGGTTTACAATTATGAAGATAGATAACAACATAATTTGATTGTTTAGTTTTGTATATTAAGTTTTGTTTGTTACAGTTTAGTAGCTGTTACTTCGCTTTATAACACGTTTTTTTTTAATTGGTAGTTTTAGATTTATGTTATAATATAGCTGAAATAACTGTGGCGTTAATTTTAAGAAAAATCTACGAGTTTTACCATTCAAAGTCAACGTTAAATTTTCTCCCTGCAAACATCACAGGAAAAGATAAATAATAAATGTTGATTTGACATGTAATTTTGTGGTTATATGTATTATAACATATGCGGAAAGTTATCAAACAATTAAAAAAATCTCAAAGTAGGAAAATTCTGGCATTTAATTTCAGCGCCATCTATTGAGTCCAATTTTGGATCTAAAACATCCAGATGGTCCTCCACCACTTTCATTAGAATTGGTTATTGGATATTTTCCGAGACTAACGCACGCTTAGTAAAATTTTCTATAAGCATGATTTTGTTGGGTTCTTGTCATTATACGAATATCTCAATTAATTACATTTATATTAATTATACGAATATTAAAATTTTCTTTATATAAGGCACGAAGATTTTATAGTAAACTAGCTGACCCGGCAAACGTTGTTTTGCCATATAAATTATTTCTAGTGAATTTTAAGGAAATTTAAATAAAATTCTCTAGAATAAATTTATATGGCAAAACAATGTTTGCCGGGTCAGCTAGTGATAAAATAAAATTAAGATTCTGGATTCAAAAACCTAAATCTGAATTTTCATATTCTTAAAATATTGCACGCGAATTAATTTCAAGTTGACTCCTATTGTTTTAGAAGCAATGTATAATTTACAAACAGATATGGATTATTATTATGATACCAGCTACCTATGCCGATTGTTGTTGATTCGATTCCCATAAAAGACAGTTAATTGTGAGAGTTACAAGTTGTAGTTTTGAATCTTGGTGTCCGTTGTCCTTCAATCCATCACCAGAAATAGATTGTTTCAGAAGCAGATTGTTTCTGGTGGGTTGGTGGTGCATAGTCTTTTCAAAAGATGGACTTTCACGTACATTGTGCTTTCGACGAGACCAAAAATTTATAAGTTTAGATATTTTTGTATGTGCAAGGCAGTAAAATAGTCACAGATTCTATTCTTATCTCGATCTTTAATACAGCGATATCATCATGGCTAAACAGTAGACAGTAGACCTGGTGGGCTATGTCTATTAGCAGCAGTTATCACTTACCATAAGATGTAACAAGGCTCATTTACTAATTTTAACTGTAAAAAAAATATCAAACTTAAAAACTGAATGGTTACGGTTTCTGCCTTTGTACAGTTTATTTCCATTTAAAATAACTAATAAAAATAATAAAGATACGCCTTAAGATTTAAGACTACCATGGCTTTCAACCTCTTTGATAAACCACATACTTAATATGACACAGCACGTATTAGACTAAACTCAGAATACCGCACGAAAGTTCGGAATTTCGGACAAATGAGTCGGCTTAATAAATATTTAAAGTAGTCGTCATCGGTTTGTACTTAAATATTTAACAGACTTACTCGAACTGCGATGATTACCTCGAAAATTTTAGTATTTTCATCAGTTATGAGTTATAACAAAGAAAAGGTATTAGGAAGGTATTATTAAGCATCCTAATCCTAACTATTATAAAGCTGTAACAGAGCTGTGTTTGACTTAAGATATTTGAGAAAAAATGACTGTATAGGCGTGTCTGAATACAACATTTTTATAGTGAAAACTTCTTTAGGCGCGTTGAGTACTTTTTGGGTGAACAAAAATAATGGAACTCGCGTCATCGTCACCAAACGCTCCGATAGAAGTGAAAACTAAGTAACTTGTAAATTGTATCGTAGCTATTAGATTATTATTGAACGCCTCATAAGCGAAGCGTTGAGGTGGGTATTACTCTCGTTTCATGCAGAACAACTGATTTTTCAAACTTAAAATGTCTCTATTTATCATATATTGCACTTGTAAAATAATATATACACAAACATATGCAGAAAAAATACTATTTTTACTCATGATATTTTTGATGCCATTTTTGTTATTTAAACTAAACTTAGTTTTTTAACTTTTAGTTAAAAAACTGTTTTAAAAAGTTCTGTCTTGGACGTCCGTGTGTTTCTTTTACGATTCAGTATAGCTACGAATAAAGCCCTATCAATTTTAACCGTCTGATTAGATGTGGTTTAATTGTTATTAAATAAACAAAAAGATAGTGAATATTTACGCTCGATTCGACACTAAAACGAGCGCCCCTATCCTTATTTCGTGAGAACTATTTCTATAGACCAATATAGAAGTACTTCTTAAAAATAGCGCTAGATGACGTTTATGACATGAAAACTACAGTACTTTTTGAAATTAGCGCTATCTATGTGATTTATTGAAAACTACTTCATAAGACCAATACATTATTAGCTACTTATCAAATAATCAATTTTATTGTGAAATATGAAGATTATGAGGTGTGCACTTTTGGATTTTTCAAAGTATTTTTGGTTTGTAAAGAAGTGTTAATGACCAAATTCATTAGATACAATTCACAAGTTACTTAGTTTTCACTTCTATCGGTAGTCCCCAAAGACTGCCCCGCATGCTTTTTTTTTAGATATTTGGTAGGTTTGTTTAAGTATTTGGGCATCACGTCGAGGGAGGGCTGGGACAATTCTAAAGCCGGCCCCACACGGCACAATAATACCGATTGTTATTATATTAACAATTACCTGAATGACAGCAACGTGCTTGTCATTCCGTCGTGTGTGGTTCCCATGAGGGCTTAAAGTGAACAGCTGAAGGCCGTTATGTGATAAGTGGCAGTCCGTTGTCTCTGCCTACCCCTCTATGAAACAGGGGTGAGTCTATGTATGCATGTGTATATTTAATATTAAATATCTACCTATCTAATAGATAAAATTCTCCTGTCACAGTGTTTGTCGCCATTCTCCTCCGAAACGGCTTGACCGATTCTTATGAAATTTTGTGTGTATATTTAGTAGATCTAAAAATAGGATGTAAACTATTTTTCATAACCCTAAATTATAAGGCTGGTCCACCCCAAAAATATTGTTTTTATTTTTTGGACATAATTTTTAATTTTAATTTTTTTATGATTGGGCATTCAAAAATACACAGAACCCTAAATTTTTACGCTTCTACTGACAACTCATATTTTTTAATAGCGATACTAGTAGTTTAATAATATTCATTGCTAAATAGGTATTCACGAAAAAAAATATGGCGGTACGAAGTTCGCCGGGTGAGCTAGTTTTTACATATAATACTAATGATACGCCCACGCTTTGCAAGGATGCGATTCGCGATGATGGACCTTTAACGTTGTGAATTCGACAACAGTATTCACATCCGTTTGACGTTAGGTGATAACTACAGTGGCGGTACATCAAAGAGATTGAAAGTTCAAGTATGGCCAGCCAATTCATCGCGTTAACGCAATACCTTTTTTGTTATAAAGAACAACTCCCTGCACGCAGCAATAATCCTTGCAGCGCGGGAAACTTCACAAACACATGATTTTACGGACACAGACTATGCTCAGTCTCCCGCCCTGACCCAGACAGTACAACCATCTGTGGATCACACAAATAGTTGTAATGTGTGGGAATCGAACTCATAGGTAACACTTGGGCGGAAGGCCGTTATCTTAACCACTCCGCCATCTGTGCAGTCTATCTTGATGATAGGCATTAACGTTGCCCGTTAGTATTTCTCGAGCATTACATAACTACAACTATCTATTACTAGCCTAGTATGCCCCAAATTAACTAAATTAATTCTTTACTCAAAAATAAGTTATTGGGATATATTATACATTTTTGATCTATATTTTTTAGCATTTGACATGCTCCGCCACTTTTTAAAGTACACATTATTTGTGAATAAGGAAAAAGAGATTCGTCGATTCGGTCGTTAAGACAAAATGTGATAAGTAGATTGGGATGATCGAAAGATCTGTACTATAGCTCAGTGGTTCAGAGCACTTCCCCGGATTGGAAAAGGCGCGGGTTCGATTCCCGCTTGTACAAAAAATGTCTTTTTCCTTATTCACAAATAATACCTATATTTTACATATAAACTTTCCTGAGAAAATTATCGAAACTTTATTAAAGACCATTTCAAAATCTATTAGTGGTACAGGAACAGAAAGCAAACAAACAGAGAGACGCGGATAGCGAGTTTATACTATAGATGATTTTTAAACTGGTGACCGCGAGGGGCTAGGAATGCAAGGCTATATAATTCTGAAAGACATACCTACTTAATAATATTATATAGAGAAAGTTTTTTTTGTTAAGGCGGGGAAAACGTTTACCTAACCGCACAACCCGTCGTTCGGAACAACGTACAGGGTAATGTGGGGCCCTCGTCCGCTAAATAAACCCGCCATGTGCCGTCTCTCCACCTGTATTGGCCGACCATTAGAACTGTGTGACATTACTTTAGTGTCATGATCTGTATTTTAGCACTTGACATGCTCAGCTACTATAAAGTACAAATTATTGGTGAATGAGGAAAAAGAGAACTTTAGTGCGAGCGGGAATCGAACCTGCGTCCCCTCCAATCCAGGGAAGTGGTCTAAAGTCTCTTTGGTCGTACAGACAAATGTGATGAGGAGATTGGGCATGGCCGTAAGGCCAGTGCGATAGCTCAGCGGTTTAGAGCATTTCCCCGAATTGGAAGGGACGCAGTTTCGATTTCCGCTCGCACTAAACTTCTCTTTTTCCTCATTCACCAATAATTTGTACATTAATCAGTGAACAATATACTCGTATAAATATATATAGCTTATCATCTGGAATAATGTTTCTTCCTATTAGTGAAAGGTTCTTTTTGAATTTGTTTAGTAGCTTCAGTGATCACTCCCTACAAACAAAAGTTTACTGCATTATTCAAAGTTTACTGCATTATTAAAATATTATAAATAAACGTAACAGGATGGTTTTGTTTTAGAGATTTTCTTATTTCGATGAATTTTTATGAATAGAAATGAGAGTCTTGGTCGTAAACTTCCAATCGTAGTTTTTAGCATAATTATGTAAGATAAATCTTTTTCAAAATATGAAGGTTTAGATATTATTATATATGTTTTTAGTATTTGACATGCTTAGCACTATACATTAAACACACTTTTTTCACTTTGTGTTTAATCTATGAAGGTTTGTTAGCACAATGGATGTAAAGTTTTATTATGATTGCAAACCATAAAGAAAGTATATTTAAGACTAGCTCTTCTGCATGGACTTGAAATGAGAATAACTTATATCGAAATAAAACTCCGATGGTTCGCGCATGTGGAAAGAATGTCGGACGAGCGACTGGTATATCTTCATATCAATGCGAAAGTGGATACAGGGGAAGATTGAGACTCACCTACCTAGACCAAATTGATCATTATATTGAAAGATGGTGGAGTCAGAAGCCGGTTTCGGAGACAATTAAGAATGTTGAGGAAGTTCGAGATGTATGCAAGAATAGAACTTTTCGACACTCTGTTCTCTCTGCCGACTCCGCAAGTAAGATGGCGTGATCATAAATAAGTAAGTAGGACTTTTTGTTTCAAGTAATTTCACTTTGTGTTTAAAGTAAGTAGGATATAAACCTTATAGTATATATATTATGCTCCAATCTAAACTCTACCTAACTGAAAAAAAACTACTAAAATTCGGGGTAATTTCAGAGATGTGCTCTAGCAAATAGATATACAGACATTGTTTTATGTTCTGTTACCTTTTTTATATCCACTTTTTAGTTTTGATGCATCTATTCAATGTACTGACATTGATTTTGAGTAAGGCATAATGGATTATGCTTACTCAAAATCAATTTTGTTTCCCCCGTTAACCTTCTATCTTTGTAAATTTATTTTCTAATCTTGACAGATGTTTCAAGATTCGTTCATTCGTACAAAGTACAGATCTAAGGACCATTTTATTATTGTCTCGTCAATATTGGCCAAATCTCTTACTTCGAGTGTTTTCTTTAACTCGAAGGGATCAAAGGCTTTTCTGTTTTCAATAAACAGAAGTGCATAACCTTGTTGCAACTTGTATAAATATTTATATGAAACATAAATTGTGTAAACTTTTTTTAGTTAAACCACCGAAATAAATAATTCAGTTTTTATATTAAACACAAAGTAGAAAATGTGAAATCAAAAATAACAGTCACGAGCAGGATTTGAACTTGCATCTCCTGGATACCGTCCAGGTGCGATGATGAAAATACTTCCGACAGATGGTACAGACGTCACCCAAGACGATTTGAATGTGTTATCGAAATTAGCAGTTAGGAGCAATTGTCATGATGGCTGAATTGGCAATGCATCTGGACGGTATCCAGGAGATGCAGGATCAAATCCTGATCGTGACTGTTATTTTCGATTTCAGATTATCCATTTTGTGTTTAATGTATATGGCTAAGCATGTCAAATCCTAAAAATATATATAAAAATATCTAAATCGTTTTTTATATTTCTTTTTAAATTTAGTTTTTATATTTTTTACAATTCCCTGTATTAAGGAATAATTATTATAAATTGTATCGCGGGGGACTTTACGAACCTAGAATTTAACGGATACAAAGTAAAGCTAGACTCAGAACAATCATTTGTGGATTACACAAAGAAACGTGCTGTGTGGGAAATGAACCTAAAACACTTCTAAGCCAATCCAGCCAATCCATAGCGTAGTCTCGGTTATTGTTTGAACCACTTGATACTTATTTATTAAGTATTACACCTATTAAGTTTATATAGGTCTTCATAGCCTTACACCAACAACGACAACAATACTGCAGACTACTGCTCGTTGTAAGAATCCTGAACAAAAATCTGACTTCATTCTTGTTGTGAGTTCATCAGTAGATTGTGGAGGTCAGATAAGCCGTTGTTTCGCGTAAATAATGATAACCATCTTAATGAATAATAATACATTACCAAATAAAAATTATATTAAGGTAGACATTAAGGGTGCAGTTACTTGAAAAGATAAAAGGAATAAATTACAAGAAAAATGAACCTTGCAATATTTTTGTGGCAGTTTAAACTGCAAATTGCTGTAGCGCTAACTGCCGGCATGGTAAAATTATGTTTTATTTGTGAAGCGTTCGAAGCCGCTGTCTGCGTTTTTAACGGAAAACTTGCTTAATATTTCACGAACGAACTTACATACGAACTGAATATTTAACTTTGAACGCCTAAATGTACGACCAAAACTAATGCAAAAACAAATGGGTGACAAAAATATTGTTAGTTTACTGAATCTAAATATACTATTATATAGCTGTAACAGTTCATGTCTGTAAATTTAAGATATTTGAAAAAAAATATATGAATGCATTATGCATATTTAGGCGTTTCTGAATACAAAACATATTTTCTAGAATTTTTGTCTGTTTGTCTATTCGAGCGTCATGCAAAAACTATTAAACGGATTTTGCTGAAATATTTTGTGCTAAAGCTAGTTTATTTATAAAGTAACTGGTACTTACTGTCTTTGACGAGTGACATTCGTCAATCTCAGGGACAGACTATTTTTTTTTGGCATTAAATTGACTCTCTAAATATAATGAGAGAAGACCAATCTCTAACAAGAATGAAAACGTACATAGTCTCAAACCTGTATCCCCGAAGGAGTAGGCAGAGGTGTATTTTACACACACACGGTTCGCCAACTATGTTAAAGTCCCACGTAGAAGGGGGCCAGCCTATTGCCGTCTACCAGGCACATTTCCAAACTCCGCGCTGCTACTGAGAATTTTTCTTTAGTTATAGGAAAAATCTCAATAACGCTGCCCGACCTAGGGATCGAACCCGAGACCTCATGATCAGCAGTCACTCACACTACCGCTGCACCATCAAGGCAGTAACAAGAATGGTTTAAAAAAATACTGTTTGTTGTGTATGCGATGATATGTTATCCATATAGTATTAAAGTGATTGCCGTTGAGTGACTGTATTTTAACATTATGTAGGTACATATTTGTATTTATATGCAAGGAAACCTTCAAACGTACCTACCTAATCAAATGTGAATTTTCTTGAGATTGGCGGAAAAAATAGAGTATCTATTTCCTTGTTGAAGGCTGGTTATTTCAGAAAAAGAATAGAGTATCTAAAAGTTCCCTAGCAGTAGGATCTGAACTCAAATCCGATAAGGAAATGAAGTCATCAGAAATAACCGAAAATAAGTGAATGTGGTACATTACCATGCAACAAAAATAGCCCAGTCTTTGCACAATTGACATAATAATACTTGATAAAAAGTTCTTGAACAGTCGTAAATACCTACTATCATGTTGAACTCAACTAAACACATATAAAAATAATAAAACCTTATCTCGATGTAAAATTTCATTCATAATCAGTTTATACTTTATTTTCTTATGCTAATATTTCAAATGAAGACTTTAATTATATAAGAGGCAAGTTCGAATTTCTTTGAGTGGGTTCGGGTGGAAATATGATAATACGATAAGAATAACGTTATTAAACTTTCAAGTTGTCTTACCATAAATCTGTTTCATTGAATATTTTGCATGGAAAATATAAGTTTAGAATATAAAATAAATAATTTCATTCTTTCTTTCTTTTCATTATGTTTTTTTTTAATTGAAGATACATAAATCTAGCAACACACAGATTTTTTTTAAACTTACTATTTCAATAATATATTTTTTAACTTGATAACAACAGGCTCCATTTCTGACAGTAAGCTTATTTATAATAATGACTATTTCTGAATATTAGTGAACTCAATATAATTACCTAATTTTAAGTATTTTCTTAAAAGAAGATTGTTTCATAAAAGATACAATTAAAAAAAAATGTTGTTCTTATTAGAGTTCCTAATAATTGTAGTGCAAGATTTCAAATTCAACCAATCAATGACAAACCAATTAAGAATTAACGGCTATCTCTTGCTACAACCAAAACACACCGATGAGCTTCATGGCCGGTTACACGGGATATGGTGGTACCAACCCGCTCGGACCCGATAGCAAGTGAGTACTCCCACTTGTTTTGAGAATTTTTATTTTTACGAAAAAGCTCAATAAGCCTGCCCGACCCTGGGATCGAACCCGAGACCTCATAATACGCGTGTGAAAGAGGCGGTTATATAAATTATATAACAAAAAAATGATAATTTTAACATTTATAATACCTATGTAAACAGGGCTTAAGGCATGTAAACTGAAATATAATTAATGGAAATAAATGTTGCTTCTTTTATTTTTTTGACACCAATAAATTTATTGTCACCATAGTTAAATAAAACAAGGACATTTTTAATGACCTATTTGAAAAACTCTACGTTAGTCTTAAGTTAAATGCCTGTATTTTAAAGCGCTTGGCCAAGTTGAGAGAGCTTAATGTGATGGAAGGCTAAGCTCTTAATCAGCGTTGCTTATTCAAAATACATTAAGTCTTAAGTACTTCATTTAAATAGATCGACGCACCGATAAAACATTGACTTTGCCAAAGAGAAAACGTATTTTTTTTGTTTGTAAATTCGGCTTTCAGAGTTCTGTAAACAAATACCTATCTTGAAGTTTATTCTTACAAGCTTTTATTCGACTTATAATTTTTCGATGTACCTAAGTTCTCCTTTCAAAATTTGCCAACATTTTTTCAGCTATTTCCTGTAACTAGCGTCTTTGCAATTATGCATGCTTGTTCGATAATTTTCCGTGTGGTGACGGACTAAGAATACAAGTGTCACCACCCTATTCTTTCCCACGGGTGTCGTATGAGGCGACTAAGGGAAGTAAGCAATTATCATCCATTGTGTGACTGGTGGTAGGGCTGGGTACCAAGTGAGAGTACTCACTTGTTATCGAGCCCGAGCGGGTTGGTACCACCATTTCCCGTGTGATCGCCCATGAAGCACATCGTTGCGTTTTAGTTGTAGCAGGAGATAGCCATTTATTCTTTCATTTTATATCGGCGAAATGAAATTGTGGGCAGCGGCTTGACAATACTCTCGGTAAAGTTGAGTTCATGAGCGACGGTTGCCATTTACCATCAAATGGGCCGTGGATCGTCTGACACAATATGCAATAATAAAAAATTTAGAAATTTTTATATATATTTTTAGCATTGGGCATGCTTAGCCATAGACATTAAAGACAAATTGAAAAATGTGAAGTCGAAAATAACAGTCACGAGCAGGATTTGAACCTGCATCTCCTGGATACCATCCAGATGCTTTGCGAAAGCAGCAGCTGAATTATTATTTTCGAATTCACATTTTCCACTTTGTGTTTAAAGCAATAAAACCTCTAAATGAAAATGAAATCAAGATTGCATTTTACAAAATTGTCGCTATATAAATTGGAGATTTATCATCCTTTCTATACTCTCCTTGTTATCCTTCCTAGCCTCTCCTTAGTATCCCTATACTTGCTATCCCCTTCCTTGGAGATGGCGACGCGCGAACGATGCGTCTGGTGTTGCTAGCGTACACTCGTATAACTGTGATAACCTCTTACCATCAGGTAGGTCGTATGCTTATTTACCACTTAGGTATTATAATACTTTCTGATATCTACGCGAGTGTTACACATTATGAAATAAAACTACGTTTACGGAATCTATCGCGTTTACTTGATTTTCTACTATTCCGACGTTTCGAATACTTTACAGCATTCATGATTACGGGTGGACTTAGGTGGTAGACGTCCAAGGCTGATATGTTCTTTCATTGGTTTCATTTTCTATCTTTTCATGGATTATTAAAGGGGAATGCCGATTTTTCTACGAGAGTTGGGCTATTGTTGCGTCTTAACCAAATTAACTGTAGAACATTGTAAATGTACTCAGGGTCTTTAAATAAAAAATATCATTATGATATCTAATGGGAGTTTAGAGAAATCTGACTTTTAATTTTTCAGTATGTTTTTAGTATATAGGTTATAATATTATGCGTTGAAATCTATATCTTTTATTCTATTATAGTATAAAATGCAGTATCAATAGTATTTTAGAGTACCTATGTAAGAAATATAGATAGGATATAATGCTACGGCTAACTACTCTGGATCTAGATTACATTCTAAGAGTCCTGGTCTTAGTACCACTAAAAAGTCTATCACACACGACGTCACGCTCTTTTTTTTAATTACTCAACGGAGAATTTGCTGAACTCAACGTTAAAGTAAACACTTAACAATAATTAAAAAAGCACTGCTTTTCCACAAATGAATCAACACATAAACGTACATAACACGTTATCGGCAGTACAAATGTCGAATCATGTCAAATTGTCAATTAAATTCAAATCAATAAGGGTTGTTAGTAAAATAACAATATAATATCCTAAAATATTTTTAGAAATAGATAATAAATGGTATTATATTTTTAATTAAAACAATACTTCATAATTATGATTTCATAAAATAATCTTCGACTAATACTAAGTATTATAATAGGAGCTCATGTGGGCTTTCTTTTATTTAGGTATTTCATATCAATATTCTTAGATACTATCTGGCTTTAAAAATGGATATAGTAATAAACTGGCGACATTGACTATCCAAGCCTTCCAATAAATATGGCAGTTCCGCTTATTTAAAATTTAATAATATGTATATCTTTTTTTTTATAACTTTGAAACCCCACTTCGCTTATGACTAAAATAAATACGTCACATAACATCATTATTCAAAACACGATTTTTATGTTTAGATAGTTAAGACGCAAGACGGGCACAAAATAACCTGGTTTTTGGCATTGTCTTTTTATACGGAATTACTGAAAGCTAAGCATGGTTTCCACTGGATAGCTATTTTTATATAGAGATAATTAATGTGCGGTAAAGTCATATTCTAAAGTCCACGTGGGCAGAGTTGCGGGCAGTATCTAGTACATTATAAATATTTATGTAATCTATATATCCCTGCTTTGAGTCAAGGTGTACTGTATTGGTAAATTCTAATTGTCTCTTTATATGCCGAGTGTGGCCGACTTTAGAATTGTCCCACCACTTCTCCACCCATGGGAGTCGTAAGAGCCGACTGAGGAAATACCGGGGGAGTGGGCGGCAGCACTTCCTCGAGTATTAACAATATCCACTGCGATCGCCAACCCACCTGCCAAGCGTGGCGATTACGGCACTATCCCACATATGAGCGAAACAGCACAGGACCGCTCGTTGTGGCGTTCTCTTGGGGAGGCCTATGTCCAGCAGTGGACGTTGAAAAGCTGATGGATGGATGGATGAATTGTCTCTTTATTGATTCTGACTTGAATGGGTTGACTTGAATTTTTAATTTCATGTAGGTAATTATGTGAAATGTGATGGTGAGCAGCGACTTGACAATACTCCCCGTATAGTTGCGTCCTTGAGCGACAGTTATCATTAACCACCAGGTGGACCGTGGATCGTTTGCCAGCATACGCAATAAAAAAACACGACCCGAGAAGTAGAGGTACTACTTATTCTTGCAGAATAATGGCGTGAGGCAATGGTAGGTATTCTAATTGTTTAAAAGCAAACACTTTTCGTACGGTAAGTTAAAGTGTCAAAAGCTTAAAGCCCATCTTCTCCTCTGCATCTTCTTTATCATATTTCCTTATCTCTTTCCATCTTTTTTTGTAAAGGGAAGTGATGCCCCTGATCTGCTAGCATTTATAGGCTCCCGTTTTCTGTCAGAGGTGTCACACATTAAGCAACCCTTTTTTTTGTTAAGGCGGGTAAGAATGTAAGTAACAGTTACGAGCAGGATCCTGCTCGTGACTGTTATTTTCGATTTCTCATTTTTCACGTTGTGTTTAACGTTATTGTTGACTTTAACTTAGTTACTTTAATTTTCATTATAGTACTCTTACACTTTACTCATAGTTGCATCTATTTTCAAGAACTAGTTAAACAATAATATTAACTGTCTGCATAAAACAGTTACATATGCAACTAATTTATATGAACACGATAAAATATAAACATACAAAATGGTTTATGATAGTCCCTTTGCGGCTCTAACTTTTGTAGCCTTCAAGATTCTGTGTCATCGTTATTTGAACATAATGGGACCTCAGTGCCGTTTCCGACTTTGGCAATTCATACCTTTGCTATAAAATTACATAGTAAAGATAGTTTGTGTGTTAATATGTATATTTAGTAAGCTTCTTAAAGTATTACCTCAACCTTATCAAACTTAACTTGCAGGCAATTTTATAAACATATAATACTTCCTGATATTTACGCAAATGTTACACATTATGAAATAAAATTACGTTTACGGAATCGTCGACCCAGATAAAATATCTGGGTCTGCAACTCGATAGTAAGTGGAATTTTGGGCCTCACTTTGTCCAGTTCGGCCCTAGGCTCGTTAATTCTGCCGCGGCCTTGGGTAGGTTTCTGCCAAACATTGGAGGTCCAGGGTCGTCCTGCCGCCTACCTTTTAGCGGTATACTACGGTCTGTGACGCTGTATGGTACTCCAATCTGGGCGGAGGCACTCACCGCTCTTAATAGGGTCTTCTTGCAAAGGGTCATAGCGGTGAGGGCCATTAGGAGGTACCGTACGGTCTCCTGGGCCGCAGCCACACTGCTGGCAGGCGACCAGAGGTCTACTGGCTTCATGCTGCAGCGCAGTCCAGGAGCGAGGAATTCTCCGAGAGGATTCTGGGCAAAGCACGAGAAGCGGCCCGCAGGACGTTGATCCGGCGGTGGAAGGAAGAGCTGGAGTCTCCCAGGGCAGGTTGGGAGACTTTTGCGGTGGTTGCACCGCAGCTCAACCGCTGGTTATGTCGAAGGCACGACAACCTCAGTTTTCGGTTGACGCAGGTACTTACCGGACACGGGTGTTTCGATAAGTACCTGCATCGTATTGGTAGGGAAGGAGCCCCCGGATGCCACGAGTGTGGCGCACAAGACGACGACGTGCGCCACACTCTGGAGGAATGCCCAACCTGGAGGGCCCAGGGCCGCGCTCTATCAGTGGCAATTGGAGGAGACCTGTCGCTGCCGGCCGTGGTAAGCCAAATGGTTATCAGACCATCCGCCTGGGGCGTCAGAGTTGAAGAAAGATGATCATTTGGCGTGGAAGGGGCTGCTACGCCTAGGCGTGGAAGGGGCCGCTATGGTTTAGTGGGTATTCCAGGCGCAATTAAGATCCAAGTTCCCGGCGAGTCCTACATACGTACCCCCTATTTTTCACCGGGGGATGTGTAAAGGCATTTCCACAGCAATAAAAAAAAATATAACAAGGGAACAACTTGGCTGTGCCCCTGGTGGTGCCTGGTGATGTCTATGACAGGCGTGCCGCTTGCTCGTCTATCACCGTTGCCAATAAAAAAAACATTGCTATTTTGCGTTACTCCTCATAGGGTTTATTTTATTTCTTTGAGGTGTTTTACGGGTTTGTTTAGTTGTTTATACTTATACCAATCATCGTTATTTTTTTTTTGTTCTCAGCCTAGAAAAGCACATAGGTGTTATTTTATTAGGCCGTGTGACCGGCTTTAGAATTGTTCCACCCCTCTCTACCCCACGGGAGTGATAAGAGCCGACTGAGGGAATACCCGGAGAGTGGGCAGCAGCACTCCCTCGAGTATTAACAACATCCACTGCGATCGCCAACCCGCCTGCCAAGCGTGGCGATTACGGCATTATCCCCCAAGACGGGACCGCTCATTGTGGCGTTCTTTTGGGGAGGCCTATGTCCAGCATTGGACGTTGAAAGGCTGATGGATGGATGGATTCTTTTATTCCGGTGTTTGTTAGTAGAATATTTTCTATAAAGATAATTAATGTGCCTTTTTTTGTTAAGGCGGGAATAGATGTTCCTAAACCGCATACCCCGTCGTTCGGGGCAACGAATAGGGTAGTGTGGGGCCCTCACCCACTAAAGAAACCCGGCACGCACCGTCTCTCCGCCTTTATTAGTGGGCCACCGGAACTATATTACATTCCTTCAGTGGTGTAATTAATGAACCTAAGAGGCAGTATTTGTATTATATTGACTCAAAGAAGTCTTCGCGGACTTCCCTAGTAATTTATATCTCTACAAACGTACTAAATAACTTTTAATACATTTAAGTACCCCTGGTTATTTGAGGATAATTGCTGCCAAGACCAGTGAGTTATTGCTCTTCGCCCACAGAAGTAAATCTTTTCAGAAATTTACTAGATTCACCGCATCGTGGTATTCCGTGATAAATTTGTTTGAGTTGTTGTAATAGAGATAAGGTGCTAAAAACGGTAATTTAAATGTCTCAAGTGAAAGCAGTCCAAACAATAAAATTGTTTAATTTTGCCACAAATTTATCTTATTTCCTTATTTTTTATACTACATGGTTGCCGAACAAGCCCACCCGATGGTAAGTGGTTACCGTAGCTTATAGACGCTAGCAACATCAGAGGCATTACTTGCACGTCGCCATCTCCAAGGAAAAGGTTAGCAAGTGGATAGCAAGTATCCTTCCTATATTTATCCTCCTTATAAGGAGAGGATAGGGAGGGCGTTTCGGCTTCCAGCGCTCTCGCTCACGATACGAAACACAACGATAGGAGTAACTACCGTTGTTATACGCTGATCTTTTGTGTGAGGAAGGTACTTCTCCGATCGAGCCGGCACATTCGTGATGGGATAAGAAGGTCTCTACCACTAGAAATACTATCGCACGCGACTGCAAAGAAAGGATTACATGTTTTAATGATAATATCATATGTATTAATGTAATGATTTACGTGGGGTTTTTCCTATATTTTCCATACGGGGGAAAGGTTTTAAAACGAAGTGTTCAATGATTCGTATACAGAAAAGTGAGATGTCCTTTTTAAGAAAAAATAAAGTAAGTGTCCGTAGAAGTAACAGAGCTACGTTGGTTATACCTGCACAACCCAGAAAAATAAGTATTGTTCAGAGTTTTATGATACTCCAAAACTACTGACCCATTCCAACTTAAAAGATAGGAAAATTTTATCCTGATTATATACTTTTATATTTATTAAAATGTTGTGTGCCTGTCTTTTTGTTCAGGCTGGAAAGGCTGGAGCCAAAATTTTGACGAGACTCACTGGCTAGTAGTTAATGCTATAATACAGTAACTGTTGGCGACGCTCATACGACTTAATACTAAATAGTAGTTATTCTTTAATTATACTCTATGGTAGTTATAACTAACGTGTACATAAACACATAATTATATGTAATAGCCATAGAGTAACTTATATATAGGTACTAAGAAGGTATTATAATAGTCTGTGCTAAGAAGTATGTAATGTAATAGTTTCATAAGTTAGTGCGCATTGTATCGCGATCGCGTCCGCACGCGCCCTTTCTGCTTTTCATTAAACGTCTCGTATAATGTTAATCTCGTGTATCATTATTTCACTCCATCCTCGCCTCCATCACCAACAAAGTGGCCCTTCAAGCCGAATCTAATGTTCACCACGCCTCCGCACAGTATGGAAAGAACGCGGGGTATGTTGCGAAAGGAACAACCAAATGGCGGCGCTCGAGACGAACCTAGTGAACTTCATGGAACAAACACACAGCGAGATTTGCTTTCTTCCGCTGCTAGAAACGCGCCGATGGAAGCCATATTAAAGCGTGATGTGTTAAATCACCTGACGTTGCCGGGCGGTAGCTTAAAGCCCGAACTACCGCTGCAACCACAATCACCACGTGGCTTAAGAAAAGCCAGAAGTGTAAAATCTTGCAAGCTATCAACTTCTTCACTACAGGTGAGAAAAGCACAAATGTTTTTAGAAGCTGAGAAACAGAAAGCAAAAATTCAAATGGATTTAATTGATAAAAAGTTAGTTGCAGACATAGCCGATTTGGAAAATGAAATGGAAGAAGAATACAGTCCTCTAGAAGAAGATCAAAATAGAAACGTGAAAAAATGGGTAAGAAGTAGTTTTTATAAATATGATGCAAATTCACAAGGCAAGAACCCACCAGAAATATCAGCAATGCCCGATGAGAGACCGTTGGCAGAGGCAATCGCGTCAGCTAGCGCGTTGCCACCACCAGGGGATTGAAAGCCACCATCATCAAGCGAAAAAAAGTCGAGAGGTCGCGCTTGATGAAGTCTATGCTCCGACCAACACCTGCCCAATACCAGAACCCCGAGAGCTTTCAGCTCGAACTACAAAATCGCTTCCAATGTCTAGATAAGTGTGAATCAGCGAGCGATATGAGCAGCAGGTTCGTGCAAACTGTCCACGTGGTCAGGTCGACTTACTTCAAGGCTCGTCGCGTCAGTAGGACCCATAAACTCTCTAGAAGTGATAGTCCAGTCCTCAGCCGATTGGTCCTGCCTAAGGCGGTTAAACAGACAGATCTCCAAGGCTGTGCGGCACGATATTCGCCAATTTAATACTACCCGTATTAAAGAGGCGATAGAGCGGAACCAAGGCTCGAAAGTGTTCGCAAGAGATCTGTCTGTTGGCTAAAGTCAGTTGACTAAACTGAGAACCAACAACAGCACTGTCATTTCTTCTCGAGATGAGATCTTGGGAGAGGTCCAGCAGTTCTATGGGCAGTTTTACAGATCCCAGAGCCCTGCTGTTGGCTTGGTCCAAGACCCCAGATCCAAGCTAACTCGGCACTTTACCGAAGATGTCCCGGACGTCAGCCTGTACGAGATTAGAATGGCTCTCAAACAACTAAAGAACGGAAAGGCACCGGGAGACGACAAAATCACCACAGAGCTACTGAGAGCAGGCGGAAAGCCGGTCTTAAAAGCTCTTCAGAGGCTGTTCAATTCCGTAGTTCTCGGGGGCGACGTTCCAGAATTGTAGACCAGAAGCGTGGTGGTGCTGTTCTTCAAGAAAGGTGACAGAACCCTCTTGAAGAACTATAGACCCATCTCGCTCTTGAGCCACGTCTATAAGCTGTTTTCGAGGGTCATTACAAATCGACTCACGCGCAGGCTTGACGACTTCCAGCCTCCCGAACAAGCAGGCTGGCGTTTGTGGACTATGAGAAAGCCTTTGATTCGATCGAAACTTGGGCGGTGCTGCAGTCCCTTCAGCGGTGCCAAATTGACAATCGGTACATCTAAGTGCTGAAGTGTTTGTATAGAAACGCCACCATGTCAGTCCGTGTTCAGGATAGGAGTACGAAACCGATCCAACTGCAGAGAGGTGTTAGACAGGTAGACGTTATGTCCCCGAAACTCTTCACCGCTGCATTGGAAGATGTTTTCAAGCTCTTGGACTGGACCGGATTCGGCATCAACATCAATGGCGAATACATCACTCACCTTCGATATGCCGACGACATCGTAGTCATGGCAGAATCGCTGGAGGACCTTGGCACCATGCTCAATGATCTCAGCAGGGTTTCCCGACTAGTGGGTCTCAAAATGAACATGGACAAGACGAAAGTCATGTCTAATGTCCATGTCATTTCAGCACCGGTCCTAGTCGGGAGTGCGCTTCTCGAAGTTGTCGACCATTATGTCTACCTGGGACAAACAGTCCAGTTAGGTAGGCACAACTTCGAGAAAGAGGTCAATCGACGAATCCAACTCGGCTGGGCAGCGTTCGGGAAGCTAAGGAAGATCTTCTCGTCCAATATTCCGCAGTGTCTGAAAACGAAGGTCTACGACCAGTGTGTGTTACCAGTGATGACATGCGGAACAGAGACGTGGTCTCTGAAAGTTGGCCTCATATCAAGGCTCAAAGTCGCTCAGCGGGCCATGGAGCGGGCTATGCTTGGTATTTCCCTACGTGATCGAATCCGTAGTACGGAGATCCGTAGGAGAACGAGAGTGACCGACATAGCCCGCCGTGTTGCCATGCTGAAGTGGCAATGGGCAGGCCACATCGTTCGACGAACCGACAACCGTTGGGGATGAAAGGTTGTCGAGTGGCGACCACGTATCGGACGGCGCAGCGTAGGACGGCCCCCCACCAGATGGACCAACGATCTGGTCAAAGCTGCGGAGAGCCGTTGGATGCGGTCGGCACAGGACCGCTCGTTGTGGCATTCTCTTGGGGAGGCCTATGTCCAGCAGTGGACGTTGAAAGGCTGATGGATGGATGGATGGATGGGCATTTACTTTAGATTCCGTCGGAATATCTGGCAAACCTCGCCAGAACATAAGTGACGTCAGAGCAATCTCACAGTTAGAAAAGTCCGCTAAACTTGTGTACGGTCGTTGGTCTGTAGGTTTACCATGGCGGGATGAGAACTGCCATATGCCAGACTCCTATCCTAATGCTTTGAAGCGGCTGAAAAGTATAGAAAGGAAAATAGCCAGGGACAATGGTTTCGCTGAAAGATATCGGGACTGTATTCAGCACTTATTAGTTAACGACTTCGCGAAGGAGTTACTTGATACCACACCTACAAAGAGGACGTGGTACTTACCACATTTTGGAGTTGACAACCTTCACAAAAGAAATTTTCGTTTGGTGTTTGATGCAGCAAGCGAGGTAGATGGGGTTTGTCTCAATAGTTATCTCCTCACGGAACCAGACTTACTGTCATCCTTATTCGAAATCCTACTGCATTTTAGACAGTATAAAATAGCTGTCACAGGGGACATTAAATATACGTTTCTCAGAATTAAAATACTTCCTGATGACCATCATGCATTACGGTTTCTCTGGAGGGAGAAGCCTGATACTCCGGTCAGGACATTTGTCATGACTTCGCTTATATTTGGCACCAACTGCACACCGTTTATCGCACAGTTTATTAAAAACAAAAATGCGTTCCGTTTTGAATCATCGCTGTCATCTGCCGCGAACGCTATATATAACTCGCACTATATGGATGATTATATCGATAGTTTACCCGATCATGCCACGGCTATAAAAATGGTGAGTGATATTACCCATGTTTATAAGACGGTGGTTTTGAAATAAGAAATTGGACTAGTAATAGTATACAATTGTTAGACAACGTGTCAAAAGAAAGTCTAGGCTCAGCCGCGGTGAAATTTAAGGTTGGGCAGCAGTACGAAGGAGAACGCACACTAGGACTTATCTGGTACCCTCAAGAGGACGTGTTGGGTTTTGACCTATCGCTTAAAAAAAACCTTTCTAACATAATAAGTAAAGATCGCAGGTGTAGGCCGACAAAGCGACTTTATGTTACGTATTATAATGTGTATTTTTGATGTTATATGATTTTTAGCACCATTTACGATACAAGGACGTATTATGCTACAAGGTACATGGCGCTTAAGTATAGGATGGGATGACGTTATTCCCGATGATATTTATGAAAGATGGAGCATATGGCTTGATTTGCTACATGAGGTATCAAAACTCCGTATACCTAGATGCTATATGTTCGCATGTTCGACTGTAGCTACTGACCGCACGGCCGCGAGGACGCGACCGGCGCTCGGGGTGCGCGGGGAGTGGGATACTTCTCGTGCGCAAACAGCTGGCCTTACCGCGCCCCGCGCTCCCGTGCACACACCTTCGGACGCGTCTACGCCGCTGTTTGCTACTGCCGCCGTAGCGCCCGTAGCGGGTCTTAGGACTACTTATTATAATAATCTACAGTTGCGTTTATTTAGCGATGCATCGACTAAAGCAATGTGCACTGTGGCCCATTGGCGTCTAGTAATAATGTACATATCGCTTTCGTAGCTAGCAAATGTCGGGTTGTTGGACTAAAGCCTGTAACCGTACCTCGTAGCGAACTTCAAGCGGCGCTACTATCCGCGCGGTTGTCCGAAACTATTTTAAAGGAGCATAAAATTATACCACAGCGTAGATATTTTTGGTGCGATTCTACGGTAGTTCTACACTGGATTAGAAATAATGCACATACATATAAAACCTTTGAGGCCAATCGTCTAGGAGAAATAGATGAGCTTACGCGCATAGAAGAGTGGAGATACGTTCCTACAAAGATAAACATAGCTGATCTGGCCACTCGAGAAGTTTTTGATCGTTCACTTTTTCAAAGTGAATACGACTCCGGACCTACATTTAAAAAAAAAAGACGAAATTTTATGGCCGATAGACATCTGCATTACACTGGACACAATAGAGTCGTCTACCGAGCACGTTTTAGTTACACGGGACTTACCTGTCAACTTACCTGTGCTAGACCCAGAATGGTTTTCGTCTTGGTTAAAACTGTTGCGCGTTACAGCTAACGTTGTTAAGTTTATAAAAAGATGTCAAAAACTTACCAGTGACATAGACTGCGCCACAATGGAGGAAGCTGAACGAATACTACTGAAACAAAGCCAGCAAGAATCGTTTCCTGGAGAGGTAAATGAGTCAAAAGGTGGACTAAGGTTGGCTCGTAACAGTAAACTACGTAATCTATCACCTTACCTGGATGAGTTCGGTGTTCTGCGAGTGGGTGGCCGCGCTGATGCTGCATATGATATACCACTGGAAATGAAGAGACCAATTATTCTAGATGGTAGGCATCCAGTATCTCAGCTAATTATACGACATTACCATACTAAAGCTGCACATGGAAATCAAGAAAGCGTCGTTAACCAGTTGAAACAAAAATACTGGATGATTAAATTAAGACCCGCAGTGAAACGAGTGGCATCTAAGTGCATGTTTTGTCGCATTAGAAAATCACAACCGGTGGTGTCAAGAATGGGAGACTTACCTGGGGCACGAATGGCCCATCATCAGCGTCCATTTACATTCTGCGGGCTTGACCTCTTTGGACCTATGGAGGTAACTGTGGGCAGGCGTAGAGAGAAGCGGTATGGTGCCCTATTTACATGCCTTACTATCCGAGCTGTACACGTTGAGCTGATGTCATCATTCACTGCGGATTCCCTCATAATGGCCATGAGGAGGATGGCAGCTAGACGTGGTTGGCCCTGCCACCTCTATTCCGATAACGGGACTAATTTGAGGTGTGCTGATAAGGAACTGCAGCAGTCCGCTCGAGAACTGGAGGCCCTTAGAGTTGAAGGGGTGAATAGTTAAATTTTATACCGCCGGCGAGTCCAAATTTGGGTGGGGCGTGGGAACGTCTTATTCGTAGTGTAAAAACTTCATTACGCGCCATTTTGAACGCGCGCGCCCCACGGGAAGAAGTATTGTTTACTTTGCTGACCGAAGTGGAAAATATAATTAATAGTCGCCCACTGTCTCATGCATTTGTCGATGCCGGTAGCGTGGAAACACTCACCCCTAACCATTTTCTTTTAGGAACATCTTCAAATCTACCAGCTATCGATGTATTCGATGACTCAGATCTACACCTCCGGAAACTTTGGCGTAAATCACAAAGATTAGCCGACATGTTTTGGCAGAGGTGGGTAAAGGAGATTTTCCTCGAATTATTGCCGCGCAGAAAGTGGACAGAGGAGCAGAAAGCCCTGCAAATAGGAGATCTGGTGCTGATCATCGACCCCAACTCCCCGAGAAACATGTGGCATAAAAGATGAGAAGATGAAGATAAAGAGAGATGGTCGCATAAGGTTGGTCGAAGTCAAGACCAAGACCGGGACCTGGAGGCGTTCAGCGGCGCGCGTCGCTCCTATATCGCTCAGTTGTTGAGTGCTCGAATAACACTGGGGTGGGGAGTGTTGGCGACGCTCATACGACTTAATAGTAAATACAGTCGGAATTATAATTCGATTCCACATTTGACATTAGCTACTGTCATTTTGTAATATAATGATACCACATATTAATAGTGTAGTGATGAACACAAAAATCGATAAACAATCGCGATTTATGTTTATGTAATCATAATATTGGTGTGCCAATTAAAGACTAAATTATTGATTTTTATTTAAATAAATACATAACTATTCATAATAATTACTTATTAATTAGTAACCGCTGCTTTATTTTATAAAAAGTTAATATTTTTGTTTTTTATATTAAAAACAAAACTTATAATAAAAGAGCCTCGATAGTTTTCTGTATTGGCAACCCGTGCGCGCTCGTGCTGCTATCCCCATTTTGTTTATCTTGTTTCATTGCGAATCGATATTTTGTTAGGTTTTTGTTAAAGTTTTGTTACGTTGTGTTTGTTGTTACTTTTATAGTTTTTTGTGATTTTCATCTGGAAAAGGCAAACGTCTCATAATTAGCCATATAGGTAGTGAAGAAGGCTTCCTGGAAGAGGGGCTCATGATTTTTGAAGCAAAGAAAAATTGTGAAGATTACCATGATGAGATGAATGCAGTTTGTTTTGAGGAGTGGTTCGCTGGAGTCTTACCAAAATTAAGACCAAACTCAATTGTGGTGATGGATAATGCACCTGACCACTTCTGAAAATTGGAAACGGCACCAAAAATGAGCTGGAATAAAGCTGCAATTCAAGACTGGCTTTTAAATAAAAATATTCGTTATAACCAGATATGGTTAAAGCTACGCTTTTAGAACTGATTCCACATAACGAGTCTTTTAATAAGTACGCTGTAGATGAAATGGCAGCACAACATGGGATCACGGTTTTAAGACTGCCCCTTACCATTGCGAGCAACCCTATCGAATTGATATGGGCGCAGGTAAAGGGGCATGTAGCTCAAAATAATAAAACCTTCAAATTGACAGACGTGAGAAAATTATTTGAGGAAAGCATTCAAAAGATTACGGCTACCGAATGGTCTAAATGCGTATCCCATGTTGTCAAAGAAGAGGAAAAAATGAGTAGGCTAGATATGTTAATTGACAATATCACAGACACATTTATAATAAATGTTACAGAAAGTGACAGCGATAGCGATAGCGATGACGGCGACGATTTATAAAATAAAATATTACCATAATACATATATTTGTTTTATTTCTTATGTTCCTTCATGATCACATTTTTTTATTTATTTCACACACAATTATTAAAGAAAACTCTCATATCCTTAATAAAATTAATCGTCATAACTAAATTATCCGTTCAGAAATATTTAATTTCCTGATATACTTAGTTTCTATTAAAGTAGTAGTTGTTTAGATATACTACTATAAACGAGAGGAATCGATCCGGAAATATTCCATTTCCGTATCGAATAATTTCGCAACGTCACTATTTAGTACTTGTCATAACGTTGCAACACTGAAATTGTCAAATGTGGAATCGAATTAAAATTCCGACTATAGTAGTTATTCTTTAATATATACTCTTTGGTAGTTATAACTAACGTGTACATAGACACATAATTATATGTAATAGCCATAGAGTAACTTATATATAGGCACTAAGAAGGTAGTATAATAGTCTGTGCTAAGAAGTAGGGGAGCGGGGGGTAGCGCCAGCCGGTGGGTAGCCTCGTAGCCTCGGCCACCGCAAATACTAGTGACTCGCGTGTTGTTACCCATAAGTACGTGTTATGTCTGTGTGCGTTTACTAGCCATTCGACAAAAACTAACAGTTGAAGTCACCCGACCGCGGTGCTCGGACGCAAATTGAGTGTATTTTGTTTTTGGCGGACAGGTTGCGCGGGATACCAATTGTTTCGGAGGCTATATTTATTGGATAAACGTAGGTAATTATTTATATCATATTTTTTACATATTTCAATACATTTCTATTTCATATATTTAAGTTTATCTTAATGTGTAATAATATGCTTTTTAATAAGAATTTTTTGTTTGATGAAAGTTGTATCGGGTAACCCCGGCCATCAGTTTTGGGGGTATCCCCGGCCATAGGAGCTGACGCTATTATTCCTCATATACTTAAATCTAACACCTAATATTAATTTGTTGCAGTGGTACAATGGCCAAATTTAAGAATAGAACTACAAATCGCGGAGACTGGAGTGAAGAGAATATGAAAAAAGCAATTCAAGTCGTCCTTGACAAAAAATATTCTGAAAGAGCAGCCGCAGACCGATACAAAGTTCCACGTACTTCTTTGCAAGATCGTATTAAAGGTATAAAACAAGGTTATCAGGTCACTCTTAAACCAAAATTAGGACGTTTTGAACAAACATTCAAACCTGAGTTTGAAAGACAACTCTGTGAGCATGTTATAAATCTAGATAACCGTCTTATGCCTTTAACAAGAAGTGAGTTTTTGCGCCTTGCCTTTGAATTAGCAGAAAAACTTCAAATTCCTCACAGGTTTAACAAAGACAAACGAATGGCAGGAAAAGATTTTTTCTGCGAATTTAAGAAAAGGAATCCATATGTGGCACTTAGAACTCCTGAGGCAACAAGCTTGACGCGTTCTACAGGTTTCAATAAACCTCAAGTTGATCGATTTTATGACCTCCTCATCAGCCTATATGAGCAATTTAATTTTCAAGCTTCCCAAATTTACAATGCTGATGAGACTGGAGTCTCGACTGTCCATAAAAATGATAAAGTTTTATCAGTAAAAGGTAAAAAACAGGTTGGGAAACTCACTTCAGCTGAAAGCAGACGTAACATTACTGTCATGATTTCTATGAGCGCGTCGGGTCACTTTGTACCCCCTACGTTCATTTTTCCTAGAAAAAAAATGGATAAGAATGGCCGGCTCATGATTGGCGCACCACCTGAAAGTCTGGGCATTGCCTCCGAAAGCTGATGGATGAATGCGGAGATATTTTTGCAGTGGCTTCAACATTTTAAGAAACATGTTCACCCGTCAGAAGCTCGCCCTATTCTACTAATATTAGATGGACACAATAGCCACAAAGATCTGAATGTTATTGAATATGCTAAAGACAATCATATTCACATGCTGAGCACACCACCCCATACGACACATAAGATTCAGCCGTTAGACCGTGTATTTTTCAAGCCTTTTAAACAGGCTTATGGATCAGCAAGCGCATCATGGATGCGTCAGAACCCGGGTGCTCGACTAACAGATTATGACGTTGCTGGACTGACAAATATAGCGTTTACCAAAGCTGCTAGATTAGAGATAGCCCAAAGTGGTTTCCGTTGCACAGGTATCCAGCCCTTTAATCGAGATGTGTTTTGAGACCTTGACTTTTTAGGTTCTGCGTTAACTGAGATACCAATTGAAGCTAGATCCAGTGAATTGACAATCCCGACTCTTGATTCTGCAGCATCTGAAAATGAACCAGGACCGTCAACTAGCGCTTTAAATGTATCGTCAGCTACCATCAAGCTTCAGCAAGCAATACCACCCATGAATGATGAACCAACAGCTAGCGTTTCAGCTGCGCCGCTAGCAACCTTACAAGAAGCAGTACCAAGTTCAAGTGTTGATGTTGGGAATATTAATGATGTGCTTAAGAATTTGTCACCTCTTCCGAATGCCTCAAAAAAACGTCTGACAGATCGGAGAAGAACACAAAAAAGTGAAATTTTGATGTCTTCGCCTTATAAAAAGGAATTACTGGAGAAGGCCAAAGATACCAAAGCTGCGGTAAAGGTCAAGAGAAACATGAAAACGGGAGTAAAAGTTAAGAAGGTTGCATCTCAGCCAGATTCGCAACATCAGGAGACGGAATGCATTATTTGCGGTGAAACATTCGATGAGGATTGGATCCAATGCAAAATATGTGAGGACTGGGCTCACGAAGCATGTGTCGATTTAAATCCATCTCATTTGTACTATTACTGTGATGTATGTGTCACCAAAAAACGCATTATTCTTTAAATACCTTTGTGGCCGGAGCTACCCGCGATCTTTAAGAGATGATTGATTGATGACAGAGTGATTATGTTGTTGTCTGAGTTTTCTATATTTATCTTAAATAAATTATAACGTTGATTATTTTTTATACTTTTTTTATTATTTTACGTAATAAATATAATCATAATATCGAAAACAAAAAAAATGGCTGGGGCTAGCCCCCTCTCCTGTAATGTAATAGTTTCATAAGTTAGTGCGCATTGTATCGCGATCGTGTCCGCACGCGCCCTTTCTGCTTTTCATTAAACGTCTCGTATAGTGTTAATCTCGTGTGTCATTATTTCACTCCATCCTCGTCTCCATCAACAACAGTAACTTAGGTTACTTTTATATGTAAAAATAATTAGGATAACAAAAAAAGAAAATAACGAAATTCCACGCCGACGCAGTCGCGGGTAGCAGCTAGTTATGATTAAGAACTAAAACTTCTTTTATGACATCTATCGCGTATATAGTATTCATGGTCATCCGTGACCGAAGCGACAAGTATTCAAAACGTCGGGATAATAGAAAATCACCTAGGTAGGCGCAATAGAATAACATAATGCCAATTCTACGTCTATCTTCACTGATTAACCCGCCGAGCAGCGTCTCTCCACTATCCGACTAAAAATTTAAATTTAGAATAAACATTTAAATTTAGAATAGTTATTGTTATTTTAGATAATATTATTTGTATAATATTAATTCAGTACTTTATCTGAAGGTATTTATTACGTAGTTAGATGCCTTTTACCTGCTACAAAGTTGCGAGAGTCCATTATAGTGGCACCCTTGTTAACGGCCAGATATAGAACCGAAATAGGATATTTTGTTGCTTTAGTATAATTATGACTCGCTTGGGAGTAATAATTGTAGTTTGGGTGTGGACAGGATCCTCTTTTGTTGGATCGAAGCTGGTTTTATTGTAATTTTTTAAATAATTATTCCATCCATCCATCCATCAGCCTTTCATCGTCCACTGCTGGACATAGGCCTCCTCAAAATGGGGGTTTTACTAAAATCGCCACGCTTGGCAGGCGGGTTGGCGATTGCAGTGGATGTTTTTAGTACACAGGGGAACGCTGTTAACCGGTCCTCCGGTAATCCCTTAGTGGGCTTTTACGACTCCCATAGGAAGAGACGGGGTGGAGCTGTTCTCGGTGCCGGCCCCACACGGCAATAATAGTAATTATTACTGCCTGGTAAAAGAAAACATCGTAGGGAATCCTTTTTTTTGTTAAGGCGGGAAAAAATGTAGCTTACCACTTACCCCGTCGTTTGGGGCAACGAACAGGGTAGTGTGGGGTGCTCCCCCACTAAATAAACCCGCCGTGTGCCGTCTCTCCGCCTTTCTTGGCGGGCCACTGGAACTATGTTAGATTACTTCAGCGGTAACGTAGGGAACCCCGAAAGATTTTCTTGATGGCTTATGAGCTCTGGCAACCCACATTGTCAAATCCTTCACTATGAGGAAATACCGGTGCCGAATAGGGGGGAAAATAACGATTTGTGATTAAAAATATTGATGCAAATTATTTATTTTCAAAAAATAAGAGCGCGATTTGACTGCCTTCTTTTGTTTTTTTTTTTGTTAGGGCGGGACACCACGTTTTCGGGGCAATAACCAGAGTAGTGTGAGGCCGTCACCCAATAAAGAAACCCGTCGTGTGTCGTCTCTCCGCCTGTACTGGAGGACCTCTGGAACTGGTAGACATTACTTCAGTGGTGAAAATTTACGCCCAAGATTGAAAATTATATTCTCCATCCATCCATCCATCAGCCTTTTATCGTCCACTGCTTGACATAGGCCTCCCTAAAATGGGGGTTTTACCATAATCGCCACGCTTGGCAGGCGGTTTGGCGATCGCAGTGGATGTTTTTAGTACACAGGGGAGTGCTGCTGCCCGGTCTCCCGGTAATCCCTACCCTTCCAATCCCTTGCGTACCGAGCTCGGCACGCTCAAGATGGCCGCCGCTATTTCTCGCCATTCTCCTCGCTCCCAGCGTGCCGAGCTCGGCAAGCAAAACCCATATTTTATTTTATTTTTCATATGTTTTTGGTGAAACTTACATAGTCAAGGTTTTTTCCTAAAAAAGTAAAACAATTGTTTATGGTATTGCAACTCTTACATCTTTATGGTTCCGATGTAAACACAGATAAAAAAATTGTACAAAGTGAGCTCTGCCTCTTAGTTTTGACGTAATTTTAAAGTGCCGTAAAAAGGTTTGTTTATCTTTCTAAAAGTTTTGTGATTGTATTGTAATAGTGTTTTGTTTAATATAAACGATACGATAAAGGTGTTTACATAAGTGGATTTGTGATTATAGTTTTAGTTGTTGTGAAGTGAAGTGCAATGGATTTGTCAAGGATTGGCGCCATTTTCGTCCAATGTACCAAACAATTCAACATTTCGGTAAGTAATGTATAATTATATTCTAGTTAGAATCTGTTATAGGTATACCCACATAATGTATTACAAATATGATATATGGCTGTATGTGGGTATTTCTATACAATATATTAGTAATTTGTCACTAAACATATACCCGCTTTCGTAAATAAAAAAAAATATGCCAAATTCAAGTAATTATTTTATTTTTTCATTGTAATATGCAAGATTAATATTGAAATATGGAAACTAGACTCTGCTTATGCATTTGAACCAATTTTTGATATAATATCTATATAACATTTATAGAATATTGCTTTGACAATTCTTGTGGTCAAGGTCATTGCACGAGTATTTACGTCGTACGTACGTACTTCTTATTGTTTATTTTATATAGGCGTAAAGTGCAGACACTTTACGTCTATACATAAAGGAACAATTCATAAAGCCGATACCTTATACAGAACTAAGATATGTGGTCTAGTTATTTTTTTATACCAGTTTACCTAGAAATAAAAAAAATCCGGCCCGCTTTTCCGGGCCCCTGGATTAAAAAAAAAAGGACTTGAACAAATTTTTTTTTAAATAAATCTGTAGGTATTAGACTCCCGGGATTCTAGGGGTTAGTCGGCTTTTACGACGCCCATAGGAAGAGACGGAGTGGAGCTATTCTTGGTGCCGGCACCACACGGCAATTTATATTCTAGAAATAATAAACTTCAGAACTAATGTTGCAAAAATAAGTAATTGTATCTTAGAATTTCTATTGTAACGCAATTTAATTAGCTTTGCTTAAAAGGACTACAGCATTTTGTCATTGTTAACGTTGATTAGCTAGCCTAGAAAGAATGTCAAAACAAATAAAACTCAAATAAAAATAACAACTAGGTATTTAATTTGTCCGATGTTGATCAATCAATTAGTCTGTTGCAGTATATTTGTGCCGTAACGTCACCTTCGAAGATCACACTTTCAAAATTTGAAAAATCTTGAAACGTCAAAGATGTTTGCCATAGGAGGACCTAGGACTAGGGACTGAACTCGATACCAATGTATTTGCATTGTTTTTACCACTAAACTGTCACTGCTATTCAATAACAACAGTAAAAAACTATTTCAAGCATATTATAGTTGTTGACTTGGATCAACAGTTGGTATTGTTGATCGAAGGTAGTTGATGCAAAACACCAGTGAGTACTTACTTATCATCACGTCATCTCCCTTACGTGGTAGGCAGAGATAACAGTGTCAAAAACCTCTATTCTCGCATACATCTCCCACTTCCTCAACATTCATAATTCTCTTCATAAACGATCGCCAATTTCGGAACTTTCTGACTCCACCTTCCTTCAATAAATGATCGATTTGCTCTAGGTAGGTGAGTCTCGGTCTCTGTACCTACATCCTTCCACTTTCGCATTGCATATCTTCTTAACCAGTCACTCGTCCGGCATTCTTTTCACATGTCTGAACCATCGGAGCATTCCCTACCGCATCTTTACACCAATACTCTCTTTCATACCTACTCGCTCTCTTACGTTGGTCAGCCTAACTCCATAGATTTTCTGCAGAACGCCTGTAAGTAGACTATCCTTTATATCAGTTATGAAAATAAGCTAGGAATTAAACGCGATGCGAAGGTGCGACGCTCTGTGTGCTGATGTATCGTTCAGTTGAGAGTACCCGAAAGGGTAGCCGCTGACGGACCACTGAAGGAATGTAATATGGTTCCAGTGGACCGCCAACAAAGGCAGAGAGACGGCACACGGCGGGTTTATTTAGTGAGTGAGGGCCCCACGCTACCCTGTTCGTTACCCCGAACGACAGGGTGTGCAGTAAGGAACATTTTTTCCAGTCTTAACAAAAAAAAATGAAAAATACGATATCTGTAAAGGTAGTATGTATTCTGTTACAAATTGAAAAGTGTCTCGAAGAAAACGTTCTCCTACGAATCCAAGCTATATTCTAGTACAATACTAGTGAGCTTTTGTTACCGTAACCAATATGATTGGCTTTATATTGTACCGATTCACATGTTCGTCTTTTCATCAATATGTTTAAGCTGTATTATTAAGCTGCCTGCTGAAATTGATTAGTTCTGGACATCCAATATAGAGCTTGTAGTTTATTCAATTTTGTGTTCTCTTTATAGCGGGACTGCTGTCTTCATATAGAGCTGTGAAATATTGACTGTATATTGAGTTGAATTAATTGGTGACTTAAAACTAATCCATAAATAAATACCAAATGATTTTACAATAAATAAATAAATATTCACGGACATTCACACACAACGTCCTCGTCCCGAACTAAGCTTAACGCTTGCGCTATGGGTACCAGATTACGGATATAATACATATATATTTTTTTGTAAATACATACATATAATAGATAGAAAACACCCAGACGCAGTACAAATATCTGTGTTCATCACACAAATAACTGCATCCTACGCCACGAGGCCCGTCAACAATGAAGTTGATGATTTTTACTCCATTCAATGCGGGAGTAGTTTTCACACAAATATATTTAGATTATTATGTAATTATATAGCAGTGATAGCTTAGCAGCAAAATCAAGAACTCCAAGGACGACATCACTCGATACTATTTCGAGTTCGATATCTAATCCAGAGACCGCGGCACACACCTAAGTATGTTTTATCGATGTGTATTTGTTTACAAATTATCACTGCTCGGTGAAGGAAAACATCGTTAGAAAACCTGCATGCCTAACAGATTTACTAAACGGCTTGTGAAGTCTGCTAACCTGCATTGGGCTAGCGTGGTGGACTATGTTTTAAAGATTTGTGCCCAATTTATAGTGGGGTAGTAAAAGGTTTGAAAATTTGTTTTTTATGTTTTAAGCACGAGATGGTTTGGCTTTTTACCACAAAACAGTTAAAAAATGTGAACTAGAACAAAATCTCTCTCAGGATAGCTTAGTTAGCAGAGTGTCGGAACGGTATTGGGGAGGCGAGGGTTCGATCCTCACTCGTTGCTATCATTTTCTATTTTTTGTTTTTCACATTTTGTGTTCAAACATAATTATCTTTAGGATGATTACTCAGACTGACCGATCGAAATGGATTAGAATTATTACATGACAAAGCTGACATTATTTTATTTCATGTATTTTCAATTAGTAATTGGTGATTTAAATAATGATTTTATTTTTATAGACAGAATTAATTTTAAATATTGTATAATTCATGTTATTGAATCAATTCTATATTTACTCGTATGTTTATTCTGTTGCTAATTTTATTATTGTC
This sequence comes from Leucoma salicis, assembly GCA_948253155.1. Lineage (NCBI taxonomy): Eukaryota > Metazoa > Arthropoda > Insecta > Lepidoptera > Erebidae > Leucoma > Leucoma salicis. The sequence continues at coordinate 7,492,098 of OX411812.1, forward strand.
TTATGTAGTATTCCTAGTATAATTTTAATTTATTGCTATTAATTGTAAGATTACTAACCTTATATATATATAGTATTTTTTATCTGAAATAAATGTAAAAAATAAAAAAACTAGACATCGCGGGACCTCTACCAGATGTGAAACCATTGAAATTATTTTGTAGAAATAAAATGATCTTAACTTGACAAAGTATTCCTTAAGACAAATCAAACGATTATAAATTTGATGGGTTTGGGTCATTTCATTACAGAGTTACTTTACCCACTTTCCAACTCCATCATCAGACCCTGGATACCATCTAGAGACAAAGTACTCGTCAAGACGAATCAAACGATTCCAAATTCGATAGGGTTGCGTAATTTCATTGCAGAGTTACTGTGATCACCTTCCAATTCCATCATCAGATCCCGGATATCATCCAGGGCTGGAGTACCAGTCAAGACATTTCAAACGAGCCCTAACTCGATGGGGTTGCGCCATTTAAGTAGAGTTTCGCATGGCCACTTTCTAGGTCCATCATCAGACCCTGGATACCATCTAAAGACAAAGTACTCATCAAGACAAATCAAACGAGTCCAAACTCGATGGGGTTGCGTCATTTCATTATAGAGTTACTTTGGCCACCTTCCATCATCATATCAGCTCCATGTCATCATAATATTGCATTTTTACGTGATATAAATATACGTGTAAAATTTCAGCTCAATCGGAAACCAGGAAGTGCGTCAAATTTAACTTACAAGATTTGAACGGGACAACTAAAATAAAAGCGTCGCCACGCTAACAGCCGATTTTACCCTCCCCCCACATTAGACGTTTCACGTCAAAAATATGCGGGATTATATTAAAAATATTCTTACTTCATTCATTAATTTCCTATTAGCAAAATAAAATCCCTAGCCGTGGTTTGGCAGTATTTTTAGTATTGTTTCGTAAGCAACCGTCAGTTGATCTATTATATATAAAAAAAAAGTAATTTGTTTTACTTAGATCTATAATCTCCTCTACTCTAGTCGTGATAGCTTTGATGGTGAACATTTTGTTTGCGCTGAATGCTTGTTCATACCCTCACTCACGCTCACGGTTCAAGCTTGAATATAGGCGATCTACTATTCATAGCTCTGAGAGCTTAACGATCGACACCGGATATTGCGATACTATACACGTTTGACGACTGAGTTGAATAAAAAATACTAGTTGCAATTAATTTTTCACTATGCTGTAGGAAATGACGTTATAAAACAAGTATATTCTGCCCGTGACTTCTTCTGCGTGGACGGTCGGCCTTTTGTTTGTTAAGGCGGGAAAAAATGTACCTAACGTGTGTGGGGCCCTCACCCACTAAATAAACCCGCCGTGTGCCGTCTCTTCATCTGTTTTGACGGGCCACTGGAACTATGTTACATTACTTCAGTGGTGACTTCAATTTGGGCCTGGTTTATATAAATTGTCACTCGACGGTACATTAATTATATTCTATGCAATAAAAGCTAACCCATAAGACCATTCCATGCAGATAGCAAAAAAAATATTATGATGATGTTCGTTTCGATGAGTAGTTATAATAAAAATAATGAATGTGTTAGGTTATTTAGGTGTCTGTAAACATAAAACAATTTTGTGTAAGTACTTAGAATGTTTGTGTGTTTGTTTGTTCGAGCTTCACACAAAGACACAACAGATTTTTATGATTTTTTTTTTGATAGCTCTTGTTTTGACTTAAGAACTGGTAAGTATACATTTTGTCCCGCTATATAACAGGAGCCTGAGATAGGAGCTGCGGTAAATCTTAGTATGGAGATAAAAATATCAATCACAGATTATGTCAACACACACACCCACACAAATAAAAATCAATTGCCATGTACATGTATGCAAAAACTCAAAAACGGCTGCGCGGCTTTTAATATATTTTTTGTGTGTGTGTCCGTAGTAGATTCCCAGATTTTAATCATGAATTTTTGCCAGAAATTCGTTTCTTTTACTGTTTTATGGTTTTTCACTTATTAGCAAATATAACCGCATAATTTCACCACAGACTTCCACTATCGCTCTTATGAAAAAATGGAATAAGGACAAAATTCCGGGACCTCTAATAACAGGCAAGCCAACTTTTGGGTTGGAAAACATCTGCCGGGTTCAGCTAGTTACAGCCAAATTCGTATTCAAAATATTATTGAACATATTAAATTTCTCCTTTTATGCATTAACTAGATGACACGGTGAACTTCGTATCACCTACAATTTATTTTATCAGTGATTATCAATGTTAATCAATCTGCATCGTCTAAGATTTGTATTTTCATAGATTATTACATGAAAATTGCTTGTAACTCAAATTAATGCGGGCCTTGTGGCGTAATCGGTAGTATAAGCGACTTCCGTTCGATTCCCGGGTTCGATTCCCACTCAGGAACTGTACTGCGTCTGGGTCTTTTCCATCTTTTATATATATAATATGTATTTACAAAAAAGTAATATACCTATGTTTTATATTCGTAATCTGGTACCCATAGCACACTCACAAGCACGTTAAGCTTAGTTTGGGACCATAGGACGTTGGGTGAAATGTCCGTGAATATTTATTATTTTCGATGATTTAATTTAATTTTAATGAATAATTTAATTTTAATAATTACAGTAGCTGTCATTTTGTTGTCTGTGGTCAGGTCCATAATTCAAAGAGATGATTCCAATACAAAATTACCTACCAAAATAGTTTTTTTAATTTTTCAGCTATTTATATGGGTTATCCCTAATTTTTTTTCAAAGCATGCTGTATCAGAACGTTTAAAACAAAAAACAATTATTCAAATCGGCCAAACCATTTTTAAGCTTTAGCGAGACTAAATAACAGCTATTGATTTTTATACAATATAGATTAAGTCAGTATAAATATGTGATTCAAATCAAGTTAGGCACTTCATCAATATGTTCGTAATCTTAAGAAATGTTTTTTTATATTCAAATAAAGACCTAATATTATGAGTAACTTTCACCGAAGAAATTCTCAGCCTACACACAAAAAACCTTTTCAGTCGTCTGTGTAAACCCTGGTATGCAAAATAGCCCTTTCATATTATGCTAAATCATAGAACATTCTTTTGTACTAATACTTTATTATCTTCATTTTTTTTTATAGTAGGGTATCCTTATAACTACTATAAATCTGTAACAGAGCTATGTCTGTACATTAAAGATATTTGAGAAAGCACAAAAACATAGCATCACGCCTGTATTCCCCGAAGGGGTAGGCAGAGGTGTATTACACACCCACGACTCGTCAGCTATGTTTAAGTCCCACGTAATAGGGGGCGAGCCTATTGACGTCTACCGGGCACATTTCTAAACACCGGGCTGCGAATGTTCCTTTTTAGGAAAAAGCTCAATAACATTTTGCCCGGCCCGGGGATCGAACCCGAGACCTCATGATCAGCAGTCGCATACACTACCGTTGCAGTGCACCGAGGAAGTTATATTTGAGAAAAATGACTGTATTAGACTACTTAGATGTGTTTGAACACAACACAATTGTTTTTAAAAAATGACTGTTCGTTTGTTTGCATATAACACAAAAACTACTGAACGGATTTTTATGAAACTTCTTTGTTTGATAGTTCTTCATTAGACTTAAAAACTTGTATTATTATTATAATATAAAGATTGTATTATTAATAGATATTGTATTATACAGAGATTGTATTATTATTATTATATACATTTATCTTGTTACTATATCGGGAACTTGAGATATAATCTAAAAACTAGCATTTTTCTCGGTGAAGCCGCGGGCAAAAGCTAATTATGAAATAAAACTATTTGTATTGAATCCACTGCCATTTCATGGGTCTTCCACTAATCATACATTAATTTCGAATAGTCACTGTGAAACACCGCGAAATCCGAGCTATTAATAAGAATTTCTTGATGGAAAACCCAACTTTTATGTTCGTCCGGACTGGGATACGAACCCGATACATCATAATACACAGCCACATACACAACTGCTCGATCATCGAGGCGATTATATGATTTATAATATCAGTCAATCGTCAGTAACAGGTAGAATCCATCCATCAGCCTTTCAACGTCCACTGCTGGACATAGTCCTCCCCAAGAGAACGCCACAACGAGCGGTCCCGTCATGTGGGACAATGCCGTAATCGCCACGCTTGGCAGGCGGGTTGGCGATCGCAGTGGATGATGTTAATATTCGGGGGAGTGCTGCTGCCCACTCCCCCGGTATCACTCTGTCGGCTCTTACGACTCCCGTGGGTAGAGAGGGTTGGGACAATTCTAAAGCCGGCCCCACACGGCCAACAGGTAGAATATTATATGTACTAGCTCACCCGGCGAACTCCGTACGTTGCAATGAAAATTATAAAAGTATCCCTATTAAAAAAAAAAAAAATTGGGGTTGTCAGTAGAAGAGTGAAAATTTAAGGTTGTATGTATCTATTAATGCCTAATCATAAAAAAAAATAATGATGTACACGGCCGAGTGGGGCCGGCACCAAGAATAACTCCACCCCGTTTCTTCCTATGGGAGTCCTACTGAATATACACTCAAAATTTCATAAGAATCGGTCAAGCCGTTTCGGAGGAGAATGGCGACAAACACTGAGACACGAGAATTTTATATATTAAGATTTTACATAATATTTATAGCAATACTATCAGGGTATATTAACTTTAATCAAAACGATACTATATAAATTTTGGTAATAAAAATCCATAATGTTCGCAATATTTCTTTTACAAATACTTTTCCAAGACAGTTGCGAGCGAATCTATTAAATCAGTAGTAGAATCTATCTTACAATAAAAGGCGATGACGTAGATAGTAACACTGGATTTTATCTTCTACTTATTGAAGTGATATTGTAATGTAATGTGATGAAGTTTCTGTCACCCGTATCTATAAACAAGTCACTTATTCTTGTCACTTTATTATTCTTGTTACTTATTTTTTATTATTCATTGAATGCAAAATGTAATATTATGTTTTATAATTTTTAATAATATGGTACTTTTTATTCTAAATACTAACCTTATAATAAACTAATTGACTCTATGGTGCAGCGGTAGTGTGAGCGTCTGCTGATCATGAGGTCTCATCAAATACTAGCGCTGCACCACAGAGGCAGTTGTAAAAAAAAATGTAATAATACCTTAGTTTATATTTAAGTACATAAAGTGATATTAGGTTTTCCCTCAGGGTCCTCTTTAGCAGCACTTACTATATAAGGTAGCTAGGTATTAATAGGATTACCACTGTCCACTGAAGGAATGTAATATGGTTCCGTTTCCCGCCAATAAAGGCGGAGAGACGACACACAGCGGGTTTATTTAGTGGGTGAGGTTAGGCCCTGGCCCCACACTACTCTGTTCGTTGCCGCGAACGACGGGGTGTACGGTTAGGCACATTTATTCCCGCCTTAATAAAAAAAAGTTATTAATAAGATTAACACCTATAAGGGTCTAAGTTCTTTTTTTTATACTACATATGTGACAAACGAGCATATAGCCGATCTGATGGTAAGCGGTTACAGTAGCCTTTTTTTTGTAAGGTGGGAAAAATGTACCTAACCGCACGCCGGCACCTACTAAATGAACCAGTCATGTGCCGTGTTTTTTTTTTTATTAAGGCGGGACAAATACTTACCTCTAGGAGTAAAGGCGTGAAGCTATATATAAACAACCTACCCTATAAACTTACTAAGGTCGGATTAGACCAAACAAGAATACATTTTAATCCTAGAATAAATCGCTACTTACTCGAGAATAAATCAATTTTACATTTTACCAACAACAATTCGAAGAATGGCGAGCCTATTTGGGAATAGTCACTATACCACCGATAAGCATCGAATAAGGAGTTAATCCAAGATTTAAAAAAATGGCGTCATCATTTTTGTGCTGTCATTTTTCGAAACCAATATCGGCTTCGGGCGCGTGACAGCTACTTTCTCACGCTATAATACGACAAAAAAGAGTTGAGATGAGTTAAGCTATACACTGTCCCGTATGTAGAACAATTTATTTTTGCTGGGTATTACATTCACTTCACTATTCGCGAATAGCTATTCCAAGTATAAGCGATACGTCAGATGGCGTGGAAAAACGACTGTTGATTATTCAAGAGAATAAAATCGTGGAATAGATTATTATCGGTATAGTTATTCTAATACTAGATATTCGAGTTTAGTCGAATCCACTCTAAGGAATAAAAAATAATTTGGAATAAGTTTGTAACCAATAACGATATATTGTTGAATCACAAAGTATGTGTGAACAATGTAATGACGTAGCTGATTTTGTTTAACGCTTGACACCAGAGACAGGGTCGTGACCTCGGTATCCCAAAGTAATTAAACAAGGACAGGGCGGTGTAATGATGACTATTATTTATAAAATTTCGCTTACAGTTCAAGGAGCCGTCGGGGACGCTCGAGGTTGAAGATTGGTTTTGTGATTTTAATATTTTATCCATGATAGGATCAAATAATATTTCTAGAATTTGGAAACGTTTTTTATTATTTACTTATTCAAACAACCAACAAGTAATACGACGAGACCTTTTTTAAATTAATGCTTAACTTAAACTATGAACACAGCTGACTTAATAAGAGGTTGCCCTGACATGCATAGAGACAGAAAACAGACTTATTTTTATAACAAAAACTTATTTCGCTCATCGGCAAGGACAGTGTCACAACACAAAAAATGCATTTATTGGGAAATCACGATTGTATTTTTTTATAACTAAAAACTCCATTTATTTTTTTCTGAGAATGCGTATCGGAGAAATTAAGATATATTTAAGAAGACTGTTTAATGCTCTATTATGTTTTTTATGAAAATAAATATCTAAAGATATTTTTTCCATTGTATATTTATTTATTACTTTTAAATTCCTCTAATGTGTCACTTTTTAAGACAAATTATTCAAAGATTTCATAAAATAAAACACTTGTATTTGTTAATACTTTGTATAGTTTTTAAAGTAAATCAAAGACACAAATAATTGTCCTGAGTGGGAATCAAGCCCACGACCTCGTGCACGGAAGTCGGTTACACTACCGACTACGCCACGAGGCCCGTCGAATATGCCCAGATTTTAACCTTTTCTGTATCTGTTTGGACAGCATCACTTCGTTCAAAAATAAAATAAATAACTTACACTTACACCCATCCCTGATGGATTTGAACATCCACTGCTGGACATAGAAATACACTTACTTCGTGTATTGCTACAGTGGTATTTAAATTAGGTATTATTTTGTAAACATCAACATCGTCTAAAACATGTAGATACAGCAGATGCTGAAAATTAATATGAAATACAACATTAATAAACGTAATGTAAAACTTGGAAGTACGTGGGTATTTGAAAAAAAAAGTTACACCAATATTTTCTTGCAAGTTTTCAGATTCATCCATACCAACGCATGCTTATGGAGTGTTATCGCGTAAAACTATATCAATCATGAAATTGTTTCTTGAGTTCCGCTTCCTTTTTGTCCTAATAAAGTAAAAACCCGCCAAGTGCGAGTCAGACTCGCGCACAAAGGGTTCCATACAATTATATCAGGAACGAGAAAAAATTTGGAAAAAAACACGTTTGTTGTATGGGGCCCCCCCTTAAATATTATTTTTTTTTTTGTTTTTAGTATGTGTTGTTAAAGCGGCAACAGAAATACATAATTTCTGAAAATTCCAACTGTCTAGCTATTGCTGTTCTTGAGATACAGCCTGGTGAAGAAAACAATTAGAAAAAATAACGTTTGTTGTATGGGGGCCCCCTTAAATATTATTATTTTTTCGTTTTTAGTATTTTTTGTTATAGCGACAATAGAAATACATTATTTCTGAAAATTTCATCTGTCTAGCTATCACCGTTCTTGAGATACAGCCTGGTGACAGATGGACGGACAGACAGACAGCGAAGTCTTAGTAATAGGGTCCCGTTTTGACCCTTCGGGTGCGGAACCTTAAAAAGTAAGCATTGTTGCAACAGTTGCAATGCGTCCTAAGATAAATTATAAACACTATATAAATCAGAATTAAAGATACATTATTAAATAATACTCAATAAAATACTTGTCTTAACCGACAGTACAGTTATATCACATATTATAACACTTCTACTTATATAATAACTTCGTGTATTAACTATCCCTAAATCAAGAAAAGTGTCATTTAGCATGATATGACAGTTCTATTACCTAATCTTAAAATACGTAGTTAGAATAACTCAAAAATATAGTCACTTCACATGATGCGACTTTCTTTTTGCAGAAACCAAGGCAATCAAATGAGAATTACTTACGGTAATAGGGTCATTACACAGGATATGACAGTACTACATGCACTATATGCACGCCCGCTGTTTATTAACTTTGATATGACACTATTTACGCTGCAAAAGGTAGGAAAGTGGCTCAGTGAAAAAGGGTATTAAATGCCCTATCTCGGTGAGGAATCCCACTATGATTATAACGTTTTTTTAGTAGATAAAGGTTGCATTTGCGATTCTTAGAGGATACTTATCTAAATTTCGTATTTTTATGTGTTGTGACACTGTCGTTGCCGATGTGGGATTTTTTAAAAACATGTATTAGTATTAATTTAAATGATGCTGTAACAAACCAAAAATATATAATTATACCTACTATCTATATACAAATAGATAAAATTGAATTGTCTGTTTGTAATGTTCTATATAACAGCTTTTTACGCTAAAACTTTTACGCTGCCTATAAGAAATTACTAGGGATGGGCCGAAGCTCGTTTTACATTCGGTTTAACCGAATTTCGGTGTAATGCCGAAGTTCGGTTTTAAATGCCATACATATACATTCGGTATTGGAAAAAGTTAAGGTTTATACAAAAATTTAGAGAAATCACATCTGTCATAGCTGCAAAATAAGTCACATATACCACTACTCGAAAGTCATTTAAGCATGGTCAGTTGTTTGTTAAACTATAATTATTATAGATAAATTAAAATGTATAAATTAATTAGTTTTTTTCACAATCCAGTAGTCTATGAATCAATAACCCAATAATTTGAAATAAGGTGTCACTCTTACACTGACTATTTTTTTATTGCTTTACGGCGTTGTCTTTCATAAAAAATACACACAGAATATGACTGAGAGAGATTGTTACTCCCGAGAAAGCACACACCGAAGTTCAGCCGAATTTTGTATGTTTACCGAATGTTCGGCCGAAGTTCGTATTCGGTTAAAATCACATTCGGCCCATCTCTAGAAATTACAAATTTTTAAGTTTTTGTCTCTCTGTTTGTTCCAGATAACCTCCGGAATAGCTAAACCGATTTGGATGGGACTTTAACTAGCAGATGGCTGTTATTATAAGGAGTAACTTAGGCTTTTATTTTGGAAAAATAATTAGGGTTCCGCGCAAAAAACGTAAGATCCATGAAATTATGAATGAGTACCAATTCAAATAGATAAGTATATATATACATCCACGATTAATCTCCTGAACGTCTGGACCGATTTTGATGGGACTCACGGGACGGGGATCACTACTTATTTTGGAAAAAATAATTAGTACTCTGCATTAAATAAGAAAATAACTAAATTCCACGCAGAGGAAGTTGCGGGTAGCAGCTAGTCTATAAATATAATAAAAAGTTTATAAGCTAACAAAATAAGAGAAAGACATGTCATAAAATGCAACACAGAATAGTTATATTTTTAGTTTAAAATATCACAGCTTAAGTGATAAAGCCAACTTGTTCTCTTAGCTGGCATATGACAACTGCAAGAAAGTTTACTGTATTTAATAATTGTCGTCCATTTGCAAACTTATTTAAACAGTTAATACTAAGTTACTAGCTGCGGCTCGCGATTTCGTCTGCCTGGACCTCTCTACCTAAATCAGGATCATGTCACTATAGTAAAATACACAAGGCTTTACCAGCTCTGCCCCAGCCAAAAGCTAGTTTTTAGGTTTTGTCTCAGGTGCCTGGTATAGTAAATGTATACCTACCAGTTTTTAAGTCTAATCAAGAGCTATTAAATAGAAAATCCGTTCAGTAGTATTTGCGTGATGCACGAACGGGCAAACATACAAAAAGTCTAAAAAAATATTTTGTGTTCAGACACGCCTATACAGCCTAATAATTTTTTTTTCTCAAATATCTTAACTTACTGCTCTGTTACAGCTTTATAATAGTTAGGATTAGTATATCTATAGATAGGTAGGTACCTATATAAAATAGCTATCCCACAGGAATCTCACATTTGTCCAGAAAAAAGTATTCTATGTATTAAACTAGATAAGAAACTATCCTACTATGTGTGCCAAATATCATCCTTTTAACCCTCGTAAGTGAAAATAATGATTGTGGCTTTAGTACTAGTAACAGGAATAATAAGAGTTTCGATCTAAGTTAAAAAAAATATCCGTCGAAACTATAGAACGTATTTTATGATTAAAAATACTTATCATCAAGCAATCTCCCCTGCGAGTAGCCAGTGAGAACAGAGGGCTAAAAACTCTATTCTTGCATATATATCACTTCTTCAACATTAATAATTCTCTTTGTTTCTGAGACGTCTGACACCACCTTCTTTCAACACATGGCCAATTTGGCCGGGGTAGGTGAGTCTCAGTTTCCTCATATACCTACATCATTCCATTTTCGCATTGTATATCTTCTTAACCAATCGCTCGTCCAGCATTCTTTCCACATGTGCAAACTATCGGAGCATTATTCCTGTCGCATCTTTATACCAAGACTCTCTTTCATACCTACTCGCTCTCTTACGTCATAGTTACGAAGGCGTTCAGTCCGCCTAACTCCACATGATTTTCCACAGACATCTTTTTTTTTTTAAAACATATTTCGGAGGAATGCTCTATTTTTTTAAATAATCGAATTAAATTTATAACTCCGTGTCAAAGTTAGAAAAAAACACATGCTAAGATCCTACATCTTAAATTGAAGTATACAAATAGACATTTATTAACTCAGACATCAAATAGATATTATATCAGTCTGATAACGTGGTACTTAAGGGATTCACAAAAGAAATATGTCCCCTGACACTTTATTTTATACCATAGCCTTTTTGCATAAACTTTTTGAATTTTCCTTAGGGGATACAAATGTCTGCTGCAAGTTGATCTTTAGAGTTTAACCGCAAAAACTTTATTAGTTTACTTGCAGATTATCGTGTTCAGACAAACAAACCAGCAGATTTATAATGTTAGGTAATAAAATTAGTATAAATAGTAGTAATACTAATTACTGTGTGCTTAAGAAACTACGTATTCAATGCTAATTACTTGGTACAGTGATGTTTTTTTTTGCCAAAGATGCCTACTAAGTTAGCCCACCTTGTCAGCCAAGTCAGCAGATAAGGTCCAAGGATTTTGACTATGCAGTCCGGTGCGGCCAAACCGATACCGACGGTAAACTTGATTAATCTCTACTTACGCAGTATTTCAAGAAAGGTAAATAAAAAATACTAAGTACTTTTTATTGAATTGGCAAATTATCATGAGGGACGGAAATTATGAAGAGAATTATGAATGTTGAGGAAGCGAGAGATGTTTACAAGAATAGAGGCTTTTAGCACTCTGTTCTCTCTGCCTACCCCGTAAGGGAGAATGCGTGATAATAAGTAAGTAAGTAGGTATCATCAGTGCTTGTGACTTTTATTTTCGATTTCACATTTACGCAATTTGACAAATGTACCTATTCAGGTTCTCACAAAGTGAAGAAGAGGAAGGGATGAAATAAGAAACCAGTTTGTTCTTTGTCCATAAGAAAATTAAAAAAAGTTTAATGACAAGGCTGAAAAAAAAACAAATGTTTAATAATTGGCAGAATGATTTCCTTGGTTTTATATCGCTTTAAAAAGAAATACTTAATGGAATATCAAAAACATTTCAAAGTTAAGACATTCCACTTACAGGAATTGCCTTCAAATTTTTATATGCGAAAATAACTCAGAATTCAGATGAAAGAAGGGCCAATATTCATTTATTGACGTGACATTAAAAAGACCTATCAGATATCAGAGAGTTGGAATTCTTTTCCGTTTTAATCTCATCACTTAATATCTTGTAATGGCAAAAAATTTTCTAGAATACTCCTAAAAACTTCCTTTGTGCTTACATACAATTATTTTTAATGAATTAATGGACATTTGGTTTTATAACGATATTTTTATTTTGATTAAAATACTTAATAGGTTTTTTTTATCTGTATTAGCACTTGACATGCTCAGCTAAAAAAAACGCGCAATCAAATAGTATGACTTTGCAATATTAAACTTTCTATATTGGAATAATGTATGCATATGCATCCGATAGGAGGCGTGAGTCGTAAAGACATCTAAAAGCAATTGTGAACTGGAGATTGGGAATCACCGTCGGTGACTGCGATGGCTTAGCGGTCTAGAGCACTTCCCGGATTAAAAGGGGGGCAGGTTGGAATCCCGCTCGCAGTAAAGCTATCTTTTTCCACTTTTACAAATAATTTGTTCTTCTTGTGACTTTACCTCTTAAATCTTACCTTTATCTTTCCTCTTTAGCTACCTATGCCTAATTTTGTACCCGTCAATATATAACTTAATCCTAATTAATCGAAAGTGGCAATATAATCTCGAACGGGCAACTCGCTTTATTAAGAACTAAAATATTTCTACCTATTCCTATTACAAGCCGTTTAATAACAATCTCTAATAATGAGAATGAAAATGTGTTTGTTGGTTGTCTTGTTCTTTGTACAATAGTGGAGCAATTTTTCCATCCATCCATCCATCAGCTTTTCGACGTCCACGGCATAATAACGCACATAAGCCTCCCCAAAATGAGGGATAGTGCCGTAATCGCCACGCTTGGCAGGCGGGTTGGCGATCGCAGTGGATGTTGTTAATACTCGAGGGAGTCCTGCTGCCAAATGCCCCGGTATTCCCTCAGTCGGCTCTTACGACTCCCATGGGTGGAGAGGGGTGGGACAATTCTAAAGCCGGCCCCACACGGCAAATAGATTTATTGATTGTTTATCTAGTATAGAAATAGTGAAATAGGAGAAATGCAGAGTTTTCGTTAAATCTAATATGAAATGAAAATATTGCCTAATTTCGTATAACACAGACTTAACTAACCGGAGTTAACGGACCGGCATATAACTAATCGGCAATGGACAGGAAAATATATTGGTTTAATTAAAAAAAAAACATAATACATAACATAGCATCACGCCTGTATTCCCCGAAGGGGTAGGCAGAGGTATATTACACACCCACGACTCGCCGGCTATGTTTAAGTCCCACGTAATAGGGGGCGAGCCTGTTGACGTCTACCGGGCACATTTCCAAACTCGGGGCTGCTACTGAGAATAAAACATATCGTAATTAAATGGGTTTTTTTACTATTCAGGTGCATAATATCTTTTGTAATCTACGTGTCAAACTTATTAAAGTGAATAAACGTGAACTGAATATAGGATTGCACGATTCATCGTTAAATTGGATGTACCTATATTTGCGCATATTCTTTCCGAACAGGTAGAGATTAATTATTTTAATAAAAGTTTTTTTACTGTCAACCGTCGTAGAGGAGCCATGGCCTCCCTTTTGATAAGTGAAAACTTCCGCTTATGAACTCAGCAGTAGTAAGACCACTATCTATATACCAAGCCACTGTTAACCATTATTTTTGAGGATTGGAATTGACGTCTATTTCGCCACAACTTTTTAGAATAATACGTAGTTTAGGTGAAGTCATGACTGAAAGCTAGTTAGTAATTATTACATGAAAACATCTTTGATATAATTTGTATGATGAATCGTCCCTTATTTTTTTTTTGTTATTAGCTGGTAATAAATTATAATAAATAGGCAGTCAATTTTTTGGAGCGTGTTACACTTTAGATTAATTGGACATTTTGATGCGACACCAACTATCGGATGCATTTTATACATTTTATTCCAATATAGTAAGTTTAATTTTGTAATTAAAATTTATACTATCATCGATTGATGGCGCGATTATTTAAATATTTTGATGTGCATTTTAGCACATGACATGCTCACCTACTTTTTAAAAAACAACAACAAATTATTTGTGAAAGTGGAAAAAGAGGGTTTTACTGCGAGCAGGATTCGAACCTACGTCCCATGCAATCCGGGGAAGTGCTCTGGACCGCTAAGTTACCGCTGATCTATCGGATAGTGGCGTGGGTCTTAAAGATAACTAAACAATTGTAAAGTGGAGATTGGGTATAACCACTAGGTGACTGCGATAGCTTAGCGGAGCTCTCCCCCGGAATAGATGGGGCACGGGTTCATATCCTACTCGTAGTACAGCTCTCGGTTTCCACTTTCGCAAATAATTTGTTCTTTTAAAAGTAATTAGACATTTAAATTCCTTTTTAAAACGTGCTTTTAAAACGATGTAATTTGTAATATTATTTTCGTAAGGAACAAAAACATTTCTTAATGTATTTTGGTATTTAGACAAAATAATGACAGTTACATAAAGAAACCGGACCTATACTGCTGAAAGGGTTGAAAATACAAACATACAATTGCAGCTAGTAGTAAGTTGATAGTGAAACTTATATTTTTTTTCAACAAACTAGTAGGCATCTTGATATATAAAACTAAATTGGTTTATAACAAAGGTAATTCATTCTGTTTAAGCTTTTATAGCTGATAATACTCTTCTGACGGCAATAGATAATCTTCCCAATCGACTGTGCTTCTGCTATTGTCAAGTCCACGAACGGCCGCATTTAGTGAGATATAAGGTGCTTAACTCTGGATCTTTCACCTCAAAAAACATTGTGCTCACACAGAAAAAGTATTATTTACTTATATAAATACAGATTGAGGAACACATACAGTAGACAAACAGACGCCTGTTCAATTTATTCAGCATTATGCCGATTGATCTCTCATACAGCTATTTTATTAGCATTCTTCTTCGTTCTGCAAAATCTACGTTGAATATATTTGTGGAACAAACAAGGTCGATACTACAAACTCATGATTTTTATTTGCTTATATTTTTGGCATAGAAATAACATAGTATTAAGTACTTACGATGTTACATACAGGAAGAAATGTTATTTGAGTGTATATTTATGACTATATTAGCTTCGTGACGTTTAGTCTGAGATTATCCGATGGTATAGGTACCATTACTTAAAAATCAAATCAGCTACGGCAAGGTCTAGCCGCTTCAAACTACAGGTTAATACATAACGTATTAACATCACACCGATGTGTTTCATTGTGGTAACGACCAGCTTGGGCGTAGTAACAAGTGAGGACTGCTACTTGGTATCGAAACATACCAACAGTAAAGTAATAATTTTATTGCTTAGTCACCTCATACAACACTCGCGGCAAATGATGGGATGGTGACATTTGTATTCTTAATCCATCACCACTCGGACAGTAAATAATAAACCGCTGCACCACAGAGGCAGTTATTAATTCACATAAAGTTACCAAATATACATACAGGTACAATAAAAACGTCTGGTAGCTAAATAATATACGTGTTCGTTTTTTTTTTAGAAACTGCGACGTGTTAATGTTTTACCCCGTTCTCTTTGCCGCCAAATAGCTTTGTTAAAATAACGTTTGACTTCACGTTGCCCTCTCGTAAAGTGAATTTCAACGGTATAACCAAGCACAAAACTTACCCGTCTACGTTTTTGCTAACATTAAAAGTACAGTGAGTCGGTGTACCTAAAAAAAACATTTTATAACCAAAAATATACTTTTCTCTCACTAAATGTGCGACTGCAAACGTTTTTGTAAAATTATAATGATTGTGGTTACATTATAGCAGGTACCACATAAGCATTGTTAATATGTAACTTGCAAGTAATGTTCCGTAAAAAGGAATACACAATATGACCATTTATCTAACCGCCTCATGCGGATGCCTCATTCAACCAAATAGAAGAAATAGCAATTTGACAATAGTTCTATTCAATTGGTTGACAATAACTGTCAAATCAATACAATTTAAGGTTTTTCGTCCAGCCAACAATGCAGGTTTAATGGCCCCTAATTTGGACGACCACAAAAACTTGAAATCGGAAGTTTCATTTAATATTTTAGGGTTGAACACAAATGTTCCTGGCCACCTTAGGGACCTCGGAGGTGGTCAGGAGGATCGGAGCGCTGGGGCTTAGGAAGGCCCTGGACAAGTCAGATACCCTGCTTTTCATGGGCCCCGACGTCGGCCACCTGCTGGCGCCTCGATCACTGTGGACGAGGTCCAAATTGGGGTGCAAGCCCGGATTAAGTATCTGGGCCTGGTGCTGGACGGACGGTGGTGCTTTCGCGAGCACTTCCGTCAACTGTCCCAGAGGCGCGTCGTTGCGGCGTCCGCCCTTGCACGGCTCATGCCGAGTATGGGCGGACCCAACAATGCGTGCCAACGGCTTTACGCGGGGGTGGTACGGTCGATGGCACTGCACGGTGCACCCGTGTGGGCGGTGTCCCTGGACGCACTAAACAGGGCTCTTCTGTGGAGGCCACAGAGAGTCCTCACGTCCAGGGTCATACGTGGATACCGCACGGTGTCGACGGAGGCGGCCTGCGCGTTGGCCGGAACCCCTCCGTGGGACTTGGAGGCGGAGGTGCTCACCGAGGTGTATCGGCGGGCGTCACAAGAGCAGGAGTGGGGTGGAAGTCCCCCACCTAACGTGGTGGCCAGATAGCAGAGCAACGCCCGCCGAGCTGCCATGGCCAGCTGGAGGGTGCGGCTGGAGACGCCCCGGGCCGGTCTTCGGACCGTAGGGGCGCTCCAGCCAGTGCTGGAAGAGTGGGCAGGGCGATGGCATAGAGTCCTTACCTTCCGACTGGTGCAGGTGCTGTCGGGGCACGGTTGCTTCGGCAGATACCCGGCTTGGCCGAGCAGCGCCGTGAACTCGTCGCGGCAATAGGGAGGGACCTATCGCTGCCGAGCGTCGTCAGAGCGATGCTTGGCAGCGACAGGAATTGGGCTGCGGTCGCTGCCTTCTGCGAGGAGGTCATCTTGCGGAAGGAAGCGGCGGAGAGGGCCAGGGAGGAGGATTCTTCCGCTGACCCTAACAGCCAACAGCGACCAGGGCGGTGCAGGCGCAGGTACTTGCGCCTCATGCCGCCCTAGCTGAGGCTGCGGGTGGATGGACCGGGGAACGTCCGCCACCCGCAAGGCCTCCCGCGAAGGTGCGACGCTCCGTGTGCGGATGCGTCGCTCAGTAGAGGGTACCCGAAAGGGTAAGCCACCGGCGGACCACCAAAGGAATGTAACATAGTTCCAGTGGCCCGCCAATAAAGGCGGAGAGACGGCACACGGCAGGTTTCTTTAATGGGTGCAGGCCCCACACTACCCTGGTCGTTGCCCCGAAGGATAGGGTGTGCGGTTGGGAACATTTTTTTCCTGAAGTACATATTATAATTTGTGAATAAGGAAAAAGAATACGCATTTACATGCATTAATCCAATATAGTAAGTTTAATTTTGCAATTAAAATTCATACTATGTGATTGCGTGATTTTTTTAAACATTTTGATCTATATTTTAGCACTTGACATGCTCAGCTACTCTTAAAGTACAAATTATAATTTGTGAATAAGGAAAAAGAGTAATTTTAGTACAGGCGGGAAACGTACCTGCGTCCCTTCCTATCCGGGGAAGTGCTCTAATCCACTGAGCTACAGTACTATCTTTTCGACATACTCAATCTCCTTGTCACATTTGTCTTAATGACCGACGCCCTCTATCGGAACGCATTTACATGCATTAATCCAATATAGTAAGTTTAATTTTGCAATTAAAATTCATACTATTTGATGGCGTGATTTTTTAAACATTTTGATCTATATTTTAGCACTTGACATGCTCAGAAAAAGAGTATTTTGATCGCCCTCTGCGTTGGTCGTTAAGACAGATGTGATAAGGAGATTGGGTATGTCGAAAAGATAGTACTGTAGCTCAGTGGATTAGAGCACTTCCCTGGATAGGAAGGGACGCAGGTTCGTTTCCCGCCTGTACTAAAAATACTCTTTTTCCTCATTCACAAATTATAATTTGTACTTTAAGAGTAGCTGAGCATGTCAAGTGCTAAAATATAGATCAACATTTTTTTCCTGCCTTAACAAAAACTACTTACTTTGCCAATTAAGCCACCAGCCGTTCATTTATAAGGCTAAGCATGTCAAATGCTTTAAAAAAATATTTTAGGCTTCTATAGATCTAACAAACTTAAGCATATCACATTATACACATTACTATTTTTATAAACATAATGGCTTAGAAGTGCTCCGTGTATCGAGAGGTTAATTGTGAGCCTATCAAGTACTTGAGAGCTTATAGAATAGTCTGCTAGATATTCGTAAGTGAAGCATTTACTGAGTAGGTAAGTGCAGACAGGGCAGAAAAAGAACGAAATGTTATCAAATGTTACCTTTCAATATCAGCAATTAAAAAAAAATTGCATTTAACAAGAGTTAGAGGAGTTTAATAGGCAGCGTTTTAAATAAAATTAAAAGTTTAATATATTTAAGTTTATATAAAAATTACCGAAATATCTATAAAGAAATGTATGTGTATTATTTATATCTATACTAATAAATAAAATTGAAGTGTCTGTTTGTAATAGGTATCTAAATAACAACTTTTTACTAAATGCATACGAGAGTATATACGCTACCTATAACAAATTACCAATTTTATAGTGTTTGTCTGTCTGTCTATCTTTTTATGTCTGTATTTTTATTGCTCCAGCTAATCGCAGGAAGGGCTGGACCGATTTGGACGGGACTTTCACTAGCAGATAGCTGTTGTTAGAGGGCGTAACTTAGGATATTTTTATTTTGGAAAAATAATTAGGGGTCCGCGTAAGAAATACAAAAGTCCATAAAATTGTGAATGAATACTACTCCGGAATGGTTGGACCGATTTGGACGAGACTTTCACTAGGTGATATCTATTGTTACAAGGAGTAACTTAGGCTACTTATTTGGAAAAATAATTAGGGTTCCGCGTAAAAAAACATAAAACTCATAAAATTGTGAATGAATACCACTCCGGAATGGTTAAATCGATTTGGACGGAACTTTCACTAGCAGATAGGTGTTGTTGCAAGAAGTAACTTAAGCTACTTTTATTTTGGAAAAGATAATTAGGGTACCGCGCAACAAAATAACTATGAAATTATGAATGAATCAAAGGAAAAAAAATCAAATAGATTATTATATACGTGGAATACACATCCACGACTAAACTCCTGAACGGCTGGACCGATTTGGATGGGACTCACGGGACGGGGATCACTACTTTTATTTTGGAAAAATAATTAGAAATTCTACGAAAAACAGAAATACTAAATTCCACGTAGACGAAGTTAGCGGGTAGCAGCTAGTTAATACATACTTGTCAGTGACGTGCCATACAGACGTGCTCATAATCAATGAAGTATATAAATATAAAACTCCTGATAATTATGATGTTGTAAAGAAAGTGAAATTCAAATTTAAAGTGCAACTTTGGCTCAATAAATTGAAATGAAGATTTGATGACGGGCCTCGTGGTGTAGTCAGTAGTGTAACCGACTTCCGTGTATGAGGTCGTGGGTTCGATTACCACTCAGGACAATTATTTGTGTGATGAACACAGATATTTGTACTGCGTCTAGGTGTTTTTTATCTACATATCATATGTATGCATTTACCAAAACAAAGAAATGTATTATATCCGTAATCTGGTATCCATAGCGTTGTGTGAAATATCCGTGAACATTTATTTATTTATTTATTACAAAGAAATGGAAAAAATACGAATGAGAGCCATCCATCTAGACATCTGCTTCTACATACATACAGACATATAGAAAAGTTAAGACGCTATTCCCATGTGACATGCGACTGCAATAATTTCTCTAGTTAAATCTTTAATCGGTATTTTGGGAGTATCGTAACCCGACTTTAATCGCTTTGACCCGAAAAGACTATGCCATTGCAAACAAATTAAATAGTTTTACGATTAATTAATGAAAGTTTATCGTATAAACAGTACATACCTTTATGTACACTAGCTAAAACTATCATATTTTAAGTTTTATTGCGTTATTGCATATTATAAATAAATAAATAAATATTCACGGACATTTCACACAACGTCCTCTGGTCCGAAACTAAGCTTAACGCTTGTGCTATGAGTACCAGATTACGGATGTAATACATATATTACTTTTTTTTTTGTAAATACATACATATAATAGATAGAAAACACCCAGACGCAGTACAAATATCTGTGTTCATCACAAAAATTATTGTCCTGAGTGGGAATCGAACCCACGACCTCGTGCACGGAAGTCGGTTACACTACCAACTACGCAACGAGGTCCGTCTATTATATGTATATTATTATATATTTAGATATTTTTATATATATTTTTAGCATTTTACATGCTTAGCACTATACATTAAACACAAAGTGAAAAATGTGAAATCGAAAATAATAACAGTCAGGAGCAGGATCCTGCTCCTGACTGTTATTTTCGATTTCACATTTTTCACTTTGTGTTTAATATATTATTATATTTGGGAACTACATTTTGTCCGCGAATTGGTGCACGTGGACTTAAAATTGGGTCAAGTTAATCTAAAGGCGTCACTGTACGACAACATCATTATTTGTTTACCAAAATAAATATCCCACAGCAACCTTTTTATCGATATAAAAAGTATTGTAGTCTGTATACAGTAAGTATATAATTTCATAAAGATCGAATCAGTAGTTGCTGCGAGTAAGCGTAACAATCATACAAAAGTACTTTTATTAGCGTGGATAGCAATTTCTTCGCAAAAAAATAGCTATTATTATTTAATCCTCATAAAAGTAACAAAAACAAAATTCATCATTTCTATAAGAAATAAACGGGCTGAAAAATATTAAATTGGCTTTTGGGTACAGTAACCATATAAATTACTTTATAAAGGCGACTTAACTGTAATACTTTGTTCATAATATAACATTAGTAAAAATCTAAATTGTTCAGACAGAAGAAAATTTATTTAATCAAGTTGTATTTAAGTGAAGATTTGTAGCAAGTCTAGACACATAAATTCAATTTTCTAGAGAATTCCATGAGCGCGAGAAATGGGGGTATTTGAGAAAATTGCAGTCGTATCCGCATGCAATTGTATAATGCGAATATTTTTACAACACTTAATAAATTCTATTTCATTGTTGTTGATCTCCGATAAAAAATATTTTTCATACAGTCGAGCTGTGGGACTTTCCGTTTAAGCACTATATATACCTATATATTGGTACATTACCTACTGTATTTAATCTAGGTATTATGTATATATGGTACTCGTATATAATTGCTTGTCCCGACTGACTAACGATCAACGCAGAGCCTAAACCGCTTAGGCTGCAAACTTGAAATTTTGGTAGTTGATGACTTTTTTTGAGGTAAATATCCTCTAAGAAAGGGTTTTTGAAAATTTCACCTCCAAAAGGGTAAAATAAGGTATAAACGGTTGTATGGAACGCTGTCATATTTAAAGTAAGAAGCACAAAATTTTAAATACCTGTTTCTGGTTAGAAATAAATGTACATCTATAGTAGGATATTAAAAAAAAACACCTAAGATGTAAATGAGGGGTTGAAAGTTTATATGGGATCTTCATCACTTTTAAATTAAGAAGAATGAAATTGCAAATACCTGTTACAGGTCAAAAATAAATGAATACTTATATCGGCGTTTCTATAAATTTTACCCCTAAGAGGGTGAATTAGGGGTTGAAAGTTTGCATGCAGTTTGTTATTTTTGAAGGAGTAAGTATGCCATTCATATAGAATCAAATCAAAAGCATCTTATATATAGTTTAAATAAAAATATTATGAACTAATTGAAGCTCGCGACTTCCTATGCGTGGAATTTAGTTTTTCATATATTTTGCGAAATCCTATTTTTTTGAATATGACAGTGTGCCGTCCAAATCGGCCTAAAATCGCTCTAGCTGTTCCGTAGATTAGCCATAATAAACAGACAGACAGTCAAGTCTAAGTCTTTCTGGTTGCTATAACATAAACTCGCACTTAAAATTGGATCACTTGTTATAAGAAATCCAAATCCCAAAAGGAAATACTGCAAACGGCATTTATAGAGCTATAAATAATATTATATTAAACACAAAGTGAAAAATATGAAATATGTATAGTGCTAAGCATGCCAAATGCTAAAAATATATATAAAAATATCTAAATATTATTTACAGCAATAAAAACTAAAAGTTTTATGGGTTTTAATAGTTGTATTTAATTAGAGTTAGCATTTTTTAAGTAAATAATTATAGTACACTTATTACGCGAGCGAAGCCGCGGGTAACAGCTAGTTAATAATAAATTTACAGATATGTAATTAATTACTACAACAGATATTGTTACCACCCCATTTAATACCACTGATGTGCCAGACGTAGAGCTAATGATATAAAGCAGACAGAAAGGCGTGAAAAATATTCTCCATTCTTTTTCCAGTGTAGTGGTAGATCTTAACGATGGGCAATGACCTTATGATATCCCTGGTATTGCCATCAATAACGTCAGGGCTACTAGACTATTTGCAACTATTCATAATAAGAATATTATTTAGGCTATTACGAAGTCCTGATAAAACTATTTTCAAACAAAATATATATTTTATTTTCATAGAATAAACATTTATCTATCCTAGTATGTAATAATTTTGTAGCAACTACTTACATACGACTATTTATATACTCGATTTTTTAAATTCCTATTATCCCGACATTTCGAATACTTCATAATACTCCTACTTGTAAGTTCACAAATGCTAGCTATGCTATATCCGAAAGGATAATTTACCTATATGTCGTAAAACTAGTCTGAGAGGTAAGTTTTCAGTATTTCTTAAATATTCACTTGCCTATTGTTTATTTTGAACCATAAAGGTTTAGTGTGGAAATGGCGCGAAAAACGTGACAACACTTTGATCCTGTGGATTTGGGTATTGAGTATGCAGTGCCGGATGTAATGCTATACCGTTTCCAGATATGTACATAAGAGACTATAGTCTATGTCTAAACTAGGTTCCATCCATCCATCCATCAGCCTTTTAACGTCCACTGCTGGACATAGGCCGCCCCAAGAATGGGGGATAGTGCCGTAATCGCCACACTTGGCAGGCGGGTTGGCGATCGCAGTGGATGTTGTTAATACTCGAAGGAGTGCTGCTGCCCACTCCTCCGGTATATCCTTAGTCGGCTCTTACGACTCCCATGGGTGGAGAGGAGTGGGACAATTCTAAAGCTGGCCCCACACGGCAAACTAAACTAGGTTACTAGTTTAGAATAATAATTATAAAATAAAACTACATTTACGGAATTCTTGACGGCACTGATGGCGGAGTGGTTTAGATACCGGCCTCCCGCCCGAGCATTGTGTGCTCGATTCCCAATATAGGACAACTCTTGGTGTGATCCACAAATGGTTGTCCTGATCTGGTTGTGTTGTCTTGGTGTACTTTGTGTCCGTGAAATTGTATGATTGTAAAGTCCCCCGTGATACAAGGATTATATACGGACCTCGTGGCGGAGTTGGTAGTGTAACTGACTTCCGTGTACGAGGTCGTGGGTTCGACTCTGGACAATTATTTGTGTGATGAACACAGATATTTGTACTCCGTTTGGGTGTTTTCTATCTATTATATGTATGTATTTACAAAAAAGTAGTAAATGTATTATATCCGTAATCTGGTACCCATAGCATAAGCGTGAAGCTTAGTTTGGGACCAGAGGACATTGTGTGAAAAATGTCCGTGTATTATTTATTTATTCCTTAGTGCAAAGAGCAGTCTTAAACAAACCTATTGCGCTTAAACTAGATTTTCTACTATCCCAACGTTTCGCATACTTCGCAGCCTTTATAGTCACGGGTGGACTGTGATGTTATTTCTAATCCCCCTAATATTCGTTCATAGACAATATAGTATAATCTCTATTCTTGTCTGGAATTCAGTCACCACTCCATGCTTTTCAGAGGGTGTCGTACGAGGCGACTAAGGGAAGTAAACAATAATCACCCATTGTATTACTGGTGGTAAGGTTAGGTACTAAATGAAAATAATCACTTGTAATCTGCCTGTGCGGATTGGTAACCCACATCTTTTGTGTGACCAAGAAACACCAAGGTGTGTTAAACACAAAGTGAAACTCCCATTCTTTCATTAATTTCCCATACATGAAATTAAATGACCAGGATCTTGATAGTATTCTTAATATTGCTAAGTTCATGAATGGTTTATACCACTTACCATCAGGTGGGCTAAGGTTCATCTGCCATCATAAAATATGAAACAAATTGTTGCAAAACATTAAATTCATGAAACTATGTAATAAAACTACGTTATGCAAATTTATATATTTACATTGATATGATACATAAAGGATGGCAGCAATTAATTTTTCTCATAAGACCTCGTGAGACATTTTATTGAAGAAGTACGTATAACATAATAACTACCCAACCACATAAAATATATTACAGCTGACACCTGATCTCGTAACTTATAAGCTTCGCTGCCCTCAAGAACCCACAAGAAACCCTGTTGCCAATATTTACCCGTTGCTGTGAAATCGTTTCTGAGAAAAAAATCCTTTGATGTCAGAAACTTGCTTTAAAAAAGAGCCTGCAGGAACCTTCGGTAAATAAATCAAAGACATCGTACAGATTACAGATTGAGAGGATATTGACTTTTTATAGCTTTCTATCAAATAATCTGACTGTTAATCAATTTTTCATTGGGTTTTGAAAATTAATATTTTATCTAAAAAATATTTATGGTGGACGTCCATTAGTCAGCACGCACGCGCCTTTAATTCATAGGCTTATTATATAGATAGCACTTCGCCAAAGTTACTAATAACTAACACGAGAGCTTGCGGCAAGTGGATCCGCAATATCTCGATTACAAACGCCACAAGCGGACGGATTCCGTAGTAAGACTTTTCTTGAAAAGAGCCCAGCAAGAAACTCATGAGCCAATACCTCATGAAAATGAAATTTCAATGGAGATGGAAATGCTTCCATACATTTTTGGGCCTAGGTGGTAACAAGATGAATGTTGCACCATTTGGAAGTTTACGTCGAAAAATTTCATAATTTAAAATTTTGTTAGATTTGGCAATCTAGGTACCGAGATATAGAAGATTATATAAAAGTGACGTTAAGTATCAAACTACACCCAATAAGTATCATCACAACATTTAAAAGCCGTACATTTAAAGTACTTATACATATCGTTCGTTTCGCTAGGTGAGTGACAGCGCCAGAGGCACAAACCCCCTCCCTATTCTCTCCTTGTTACTCCTAATTATCCTTCCTAACCTCTCTTCAGTATCCTTTAAGATAACACTCTTCCTATTGTCCTTCCTCTGCACCTCCTACCCCTTTTTTTGGAAATGGCGACGCACGAGCGTTGCCTGGTGTTGCTAGCGTTTGTAGGCCACCGTAACCGCTTACCAGATGGGCCGCTTATCAGCGGTGCCATATGCTTGTTTGCCACCTACGTAGTATAGAAAAAGTAGTACCTTTTTTAGGTACATTTACCAAATAATTAAGTAAGTATTTAAGGTAAGTAGTGTTATCTACTCAAATAACACTAAGAGTCTTATTTAATAAACTATCCCACTGCTGGGCACAAGCTTTTTTGAATTTCAAGTAAAAGAACCATCGTCAAGCAGATAGATTATTCGAAAATAACAAGGCTAGGATCATTGTGTAGGCAAGTTCCCAGTGTCCAGTAACGAAGCAAGGGTCAATAAAACAAGCAAAACAGTATAATAAATAACGTTAGTAAAGCTGGAAACGAAAAAATGTAACTGCCAAATTTAGTGTTGCCGTGGTAGCGTTCAAAAAAGAAGATTTCACTTGTGTATTAATTTAGTATATATCAATCGATATACTGATATAAAAATATTCTATATTATTTTTCCTCGTAATTTTTTTTTTATTCGTTCATTCTTTTGAATAAATTCATCATTTCTTTTTTAATGTTTTTTCGATTTCTCGCCTTAACAAAAAAAAAAAAAAGAAAGGCTTAAACATCCCATTCTCCTTTCTTATAATGTTTAAATTGTTATGGTACTTAATTGTAATAGGAAATTAGCTTAATATGCCAATAAACCCTTGCTATACAAAAAGAGTACTTATAACGTGAAACACCATTATAATACCAAGCATAAAATTAAATTTGCATTTTTTTATTTGTTTGTTTCTTGTTATTTTTCGTATTTCTCATAATAAAATTACAATAAAATGTCTTTAAATTTAAAATAATATGACAATTGCGGCCCGCTTTCCTTTATACAGTCCCCCTGTGTCCCCTGGCGGCCAAAAGGTAGCTGACCCATGGCCTAGATTATAAACTAATTATTAAGTTTAAGGGCGCGTCTCACCAATAAACATTAACGTTTGGCGAGTACATTGTAGCTTACAATATGTACTATGTCATTCAGATAAATAAATTAAAAAACCCATCTGGATATCAGAACAACGACAACCCTAGGTGAACCTAAGCGAAATATGCGGATGACGTCATCCGCATTTTTAAAAAAATGCGTACGGCGCGGATAAATGGACGCGTAGCTTTAAAATAATTATTTCTAGACCGATCTAAACAAGCGTATATATAACTATAATATATAAACTCTAGTAGAATAGACGAGAATACAATAATGTACGTACCTATATTAGAGACGGACCAGGCGCAGGATACCGAGAGTCGGGAGTGATATTGTATGTACATATTTTTTATCTAAAAAATTGACCTCTCTCTGCCTACCCCGCAAGGGAGATAGTGTGATGATAAGTAAGTAAATAAATTAACAAATTAACCTAATAAAATAAATATACTTTTTGTACGTAGGATATATTTCTTTTATTTTTAGAATTAATGGTAATTTTAGTTTACAATTATTGCTAAGATTAATGGCAATGTGCATTCTATAACAGCAAAATCTCATGTTTTGTGATTCTTTTTTTTTATTGCATGTAGTGGCAGACGAGCCACGGCCCATCTGATGGTAAATGGTAACCGTCGCTCATGGACTCAACTATACCGAGAGTATTGACAAGTTGCTGCTCACCATTTCATTTTACAGATATGAAATGAAAGAATAGACGGCTATCTCCTGCTACAGCCAAAACGCAACAATGTGCTTCGTGGCCGGTCGGGAGATACGGGAGATGGTGATACCAACCCGCTCAGGCCCGATACTAAGTGAGTACTTCAACTTGGTACCCAGCTCTACCACCATTCATGCAATGGATGACAATTGCTTATTTCCCTTAGTCACCTCATACGACACCCGTGGAAAACAATGGGGTGGTGACAATTGTATTCTTGGTCTGTCACCACACGGACTTCTTTGTCGCGTTTGTTTTGTTGTACCATCAAATATTCACCGAGTGGTGCAAAACTATTATCATTTTGTTCATTAACAAAAACTAAACCCGGGATCGGAAACTACACATAGTTAATGACATTAATCAGGCTTTAAACTACGTTAACCACGTGAGGGCCCCACACTACCCTGTTCGTTGCTCTGAACGACGGGCTAGGAACATTTTTCCTGCCTAAACAAAAAAAAATGGTTCTAAATTACGTAGAACTAAAAGTTACAATAGTGACGTGTTGGTGGACTCTTTAGCTTACCATGTAAATGTTGTCCTTTACCATCACCATGTTTTAAACACCCTCATAGTTGCAAAACTTCAAAATAAAACTAAAATATAGTTGAGGACATTTGTACAAAATGTTTTTATTATAAGAATAACAGTGAAGCCTCCATTGACACGCAAGTAAACATCAAAAATAAAGATCTTTTATTTTCACGAATCACGGGGCAACTATGAATCACGCATGTATATCGAAAAGGCTGTACTAAAACATGGAGTTTTCTTATACGATGTAAACAATGGTTTAATAATGTTGCCATTGTGTTCTATGTTTTATGGCTGCGTATTATTCGAATATTATTGGACTTATTTCATGGCCCTTTTGTATTTTAATAGATAGCTTATTCAATGATATTGATTAAATGGTAGGTTATAAAGTCTATGTTATATAGCTAATAATTCTTGAGCAAACTGAAGTACGAAATTATTATAATGTTATTTTATGAAAGAAATTGTATTCTTATGGTTTCTTTAGTACTGTACTTTACTATTGTTAAATACTCGTATATTGATTTACGTCTGTTTCCCAGAGAAATAGGTAGAAACATCGGAATGCCAACTGTTATAAAACGGGCATTTTTTCACTTTTCATTACCCGAAGGTATGAGACGTGCCGAGTGGTGAACTATGTGACAACCTAAAAATCTCGGTTGAGACGGTAAATATAATAGAAGTAAATGCAAACGTAAAATATCAATATTCAAATTCTTCCACAACTCATCATAACTCTCGGAATTTTGTTTTATTAAAATGAAAATGAGAATATATTTTTTACAAACATGTAGGTACTATACTCGTATTACATTCAAATCACTTTCTAGTAGTCTAGTTCAGTACTTAGATAAACAGTTAAAAGTTAGCAAAAATGGCTTTTTATAAAAAAAAACACTTTCCACACATCTAGCTGCTCGGGAGGTCAATGGGGTTGTTTGGGAACTTCACCTATTAATTAACCCACCGTGTACGGATTTTCCACCCGTATGCCGATTACTGGTACCGCGTGATTACTTAATCGGTGATTGCAAGTCTTAGGAACTATTAAGACAGAGGTATGGCGTTCTTATTCAAGATTGAAGACTTCACTTCAAATCAGAGGCATTTTTGAGATTTCTATTCTATGATCATCAAATTTATCACTATGGTGAACGAATAATATAAAAAAATATATGTAGATAGGGATCTGGCAATCGCAGCTGTTAGGTAGGATGGATTTATTATCACATTAACCTTTCTCGTTGAGAGACTCGTGCCTAACAGAGGAATCGTAAAGAGTTGATGGGTCATCAGTAATTTTGATCACTGTACCCAAAGGATTAGTGGTGTATTTATAGATATGTACAAATTAACCAATGCGCTGTAAATAACGCTTGTTTGTGAAAAGGTTGTAAGCTACGCGCGCACTTATGAAATGCGATGTGCTGGACTGCAGCTCGTTCGTGTCAGGCCTATTAGCTATTTTGCATTGCTTGCTTACAGATGCCTCTAAAGTCGGAAAACTGAACTGCAATCAGTTCATTCGCACGCGATTCATACTCATGCAGATTGTGCAAATTATCAAATTTTGGAAAAGAAACTGAAAGTTATGGTTAAGCTGTGATCCTTACTGTCTTTCGCATCCGTCCCACCAGTGACACACAGGATTGTTTGTAGGACTCACCGATGCAAACCCATTACCACCTTCTACATCAAAGTATACCATACAATCAATACCGGCTCCTTCTGTTCTCCTTTCTGGATGGGCCTCATTGCATAGTCGGTAGTGTAACCGACTTCCATGTACGAGGTCGTGGGTTCGATTCCCACTCAGGACAATTATTTGTGTGATGAGCACTGATATTTGTACTGCGTCTGGGTATTTTCTATCTATTATATGTATGTATTTACAAAAAAAAGTGATATAATGTATTATATCCGTAATCTGGAACCCATAGCACAAGCGTTAAGCTTAGTTTGGGACCAGAGGATGGTGTGTGAAATGTCCATGAATATTTAATATTAATATTCCGTGCTTATTGTGAGGTCCCAGAGACTTGTTTCCGCCTCATAATCGTAGCTGCACAAATTAAATGCGTACGGAATACACGTGCGGTATATTCCAGACGGGCGCGGGTGCGGGATTTTGCCGTGTGGGGCCGGCTTTATAATTGTCCCACCCCTCTCCACCCATGGGAGTCGTAAGAGCCGACTGAGGGAATACCGGGACAGTGGGCAGCAGCACTCCCTCGAGTATTAACAATATCCACTGCGATCGCCAACCCGCCTGCCAAGCGTGGCGATTACGGCACTATCCCTCATTTTCGGGAGGCCAATGTCCAGCAGTGGACGTCGAAAGGCTGATGGATGGATGGATATTCCAGACAAATTTAACCATATCTGGTAATAATGTAGACTGATAACTGATATCGTGGTAGATACACTTAACAGAGTAGGTATACGTAGTTATCGTCTTAGACAAGGCTACATAATACTACGCCTACCAAATTTATGTTAATTAAACGCACGTTGGGAACACATTTGCATATCTCTTAAATGTCCAAACATTGAGTCAGACCAAATGAATTAAATTGGAGCGTGCAGCGGATAATTGTGTACGATTTATGCTGTTAATATTTGACATTATTTCGTTTCATGGATAATTTAGTAGTATAGAATAGATAAAAAAGTGAGAAGTAGATAAAAATATGAGCTTTATATCTTTACCTAAGACATATGGCTTCCGAAAGACGCTTGTCAATGTCACATTTTTACTCGTACGTACACAAAGAATGTATATCCAACAAATGCATTAAAAATGTTATTTTGTTGTCAAGGTAGATGCTTGCTTATCCCAGCACGAATGGGCCGGCTCGATCGGGGAAGTACCACCCTCTCACATAAGATCAACGTGTATCAACGGCAGATACTCCTTTTATTTTTGGCAAGGCGGGAAAAAATGTTCCTTACCGCACACCCCATCGTACGGGGCAATGAACAAGGTAGTGTGGGGCCCTCACCCACTAAAGAAACCCGCCGTGTGCCGTCTCTCCGCCTTTATTGGCGGGCCACCGAAACATATTACACTTTGTGTTTAACATATTACATTCCTTCAGTGGTACGGTAGACACTCCTACTGTTGTGTTTCGTATGGTGAGTAAGAGCGCCGGAGGCCCAAGCCACCTCCCTATGCTCTCCTTATTATCCTCTCCTTAGTATTCTTCCTATCCACCTCCTATCACTTTCCTTGGAGATGGCGCCATGCGGGTGATGCCTCCGATCTTGCTAGCATCTATAGGTTACGGTAACTACTTACCATCAGATGGGCCGGGCCGTATGCTTGTTCGCCACCCATATAGTATATAAAAAAAATATATTAATGAATGCGGGCTATCGGTCAATTCTTGCTCCTGACTTGATTTATACCTACATCGTAGTTATTAAGTTCTCATAGGTCTTTTTTCGCGTACTTATAGGTAAATTTTAACTACCCCGTGATCACGGGGCAAGTCTGGCTGCTAAAACGCGGTTGAAACGTTAGGTTAAAGGAAGTTAAAATCCACCTATTTTATACGTAAAAAAGATGTTTTATATTACTTTAAATAACAATTAAAACTGAAACCAAATCCGATAGCTGGTTTTCAAGATTTTCTAAAGCATACGAAATTACGGATGTTGATGTAATGAAACTCCCTTCTGTGAGTTCCAATCTGTTTAAAAAGTCACATTCTATTATAGCAATGAATAGAAATCAATAAACATTATATGCGTAATATTCAAGCAACATTATATTACTTGTCGAACATAAAATAAAAGTTTATACGACGTGGATGTTCAAGAGGATTGATGCTATTTACGACTTTGAAACTTTGTGACAATTTTGACATCGTATATAAGAGTTATTTCCTTAAACAATTTCATGGATACCAGGTACTTGTTTAATGGATGACTTATAAATAAATTGGGAATTATACAATTTATACTATTGATTTTTTTATTTCTTATGATGGCAGGCGCGGCACGGCCCACCTGATGGTAAGTGGTAACCGTCACCCATGGACTCAGCTATACGAGAGTATTATCATGCTGCTGCCCACCATTTCATTTCTCAGATATGAAATGAAAGAATAAACGGCTATATTCTGCTACAGCCAAAACACACTGATATACTTCACGACCGGTCACACAGGAGACGGTGGTACCGACCCCTTCGGGCCCGATAGCAAGTGAGTACTCTCAATTAGTACTCAGCCCTACCACCCGTAATGCAATGGGTGATAATTGCTTACTTCCCTTAGTCGCTTTACAACACCCGCGGGAAAGTATGGGGTGGTGAC
This sequence comes from Leucoma salicis, assembly GCA_948253155.1. NCBI lineage: Eukaryota > Metazoa > Arthropoda > Insecta > Lepidoptera > Erebidae > Leucoma > Leucoma salicis. The sequence continues at coordinate 7,524,178 of OX411812.1, forward strand.
ACTTGTATTCATAGCCTGTCACCACACGGATTATGCGTTAAATAAAATATCCTTTATTAGCTGGCTGCGGCTTTGTTCGTGTATTTTGGGTAACATAGATCCAAGTGTAAAGACAAATGTATTTACCCCACGGAGTAAATTGATACATTACGTAGGCAACATTTATTATTATTGATGGGATAGTATAATATCCGGCACGTATAAATAGTCATTTAAAGATATTTGATATGCATTTGAAAAAGCTACAATAAACCGCTACTGCTTTTTACTATAATTAATCTTAATAATCAATATGTTGCCAAGCAACCCATTTTTTATTATCATCATTATTTATTATGACATTATTTTATATGTTTTAGTTCATAGAAGTATAGTTTAAGCGTGCATTTTTAGATTTTTAAACTATAATTTCTCCTTATAATTCTTTTTTTTTTATCTCAAAACAGCTTTAATAGTACTTTTATTTATAAGTTGCCATTAATTTTTTATCGTAGGTGTGACGATAGTACCGATTTATTAAAAAAAATTACTTATAAGACTAATCCATTGGGATTGATCGGTCTGTCCGTAGGTGGTCTGAAACCATGAAAAATCTTGTAATTACATACAAAGAGCTGGTAACTTGACTCCGTTGAATGAACGATTGTTATCGTAACCATATTGAATCAAATTCTTCATCGGCTTGTTATATATAAGTAAAGCAACTGAATTATAATGTTAAATCAGTGCTTAACGACCTAGCGAAGTTTTTAGAATATACAACCTCAATGTAACAAAATTGTCTGATTGCGATGCGAAACCTCTTTTGAAAATTTACTGTACTTTAGTATATTATTTTATTAGATTAGCATTTCTACTGTATGTTACAAAGTTTATTTTAACATTCTTTTAAAATAAAAATATGTTTTCTCAACCAACTTTTTCAGCAATTGGTTATTGCTAGTGGTAATACGATGGCGCCACTGTTAGAACAGTTTGAACAGATTCCAAAAAGTTATAGATCCTTGAGCTGTTTTTCCAAAAAAAAATGTAAAGACACTTGTTTATTCAAATCATTATAAGTACTTTTGTGCTCTAAATACTTATTTTGAAACCTGCCAGTTTGAAACTTTTAAGGTTGCGATAAAACCTTAATCGCAGTGCTTCTTTCAATTTCCTCCCGGCTTTAGAACAGTAAGAGCCCTTGACGAAAGGTAAGGGATATGTGCCACTTTCGTCGAAGGGCTAAGTCTCGTACCGCTCACAAGTGTTTTATTCGCGTGGGCTGGCTTTCATAACAATAGTCGGTGATGTGTATATTTCTTGTACGTAATGTATTGTCGTGAAATAGAGTAGAAATTGAGCAGGCGGTACTCTTGCTTATTCATATACGATGTTAGATGCTGTAATATGAAAATTTCTACTTATTTCATTCTAACTGAGTAGCAAACAAGAATAGACCCCACCTGATAGTAAGTAGTATTATTGTAGTTCGTGTTGTGAACTCTAGGAAAAGGGATTGAAAGTGGAAAGTAAGTTGAGGGGGCGGCGGCTATGAAATTGGACTAGGTATTATTTTCTTTGAAGTGTGTTTAAAATTATTGTCTTTGGTAGATTAGTTGCTCAGAGCTTATCTATGTTTTATCAAATGACAGGCCTCGTGCACGTAAGTCGGTAGTGTAACCGACTTACGTGCACGAGGTCATGGATTCGATTCCCACTCAGGACAATTATTTGTGTGATGAACACAGACAGATATTTGTACTGCGTCTGGGTGATTTTCATCTATTATATGTATGTATTTACAAAAAAAAAGTAATATATATCATATATTAACCCGTAATTTGGTACCCATAGCACAAGCGTTAAGCTTAGTTTGGGACCACAGGACGTTGTGTGAAAATGTCCGTGCATATTTATTTATTTATTTATAATTATCTTCACCCCTATCCTTACTGTGAATAATAATATAATAGTTGTTGTATACAGTGTAACCTCTCAATCTACGAGAACTAAGTAGTTAATTAGGTTGTGTACTCAAATGGTACACAACTCTGTGTAGACATGACTCAATTTCAAATTAAGATGTTATTGAACAATATTATTAGGATTTCCAAGATAATTATTTGACTAAACAAATGTTTGCTTATATTCATACATATAGGCTAAGTACGCATATAACTTGCAACGTTACCGTGCGTTAACGCGCGATGTAAGGAAATGGCCGAAAATTGTATGGACCTGTGCCCCAGAGTGTAAATGAATGTTATTTGATAATAGAGATCTTGTAGAATGTACATAAAAAAGTTGCATATTGCTAAGCAGTTGTGGACTAAAGTTATGAAGGTTTCAAAAAGTTGATTTTACACAACGACTAAGATAATGTTTTCTATATAGCATTGATTATAATAAATATATATCTGTCTCAGGGTTTTAGTGTTCATTGTAAGTGAGTATTTAAGTAAAAAAAATTGTAGATGCAATATTTTTAGGTACCTAGAATAAAATCTATTGTACACTACTATTTTTTTAAATATTAAAAATTTAAGACAGAGAATAAAACAAAGTATATTATTTTAATACTTTGTTGTTGCTAATACACTATCTAAAAATGCAAAAATGCAGCTGGGGGAACAAAAAGGTCTTGATATCTCGCCCATCTTAAATACCAAAGAATTGTCATGACATGAGCACAACACCGTGTGGGGCCGGCTTTAGAATTGTCCCACCCCTCTCTACCCCCGGGAGTCGTAAGAGCCGACTGAGGGAATGCCGGGGGAGTGGGCAGCAGCACTCCCTCGAGTATTAACAACATCCACTGCGATCGCCAACCCGCCTGCCAAGCGTGGCGATTACGGCATTATCCCCCATGACGGGATCGCTCGTTGTGGCTTTCTCTTGGGGAGGGCTATGTCCAGCAGTGGACGTTGAAAGGCTGATGGATGGATGGATGGAGCACAACACCCAACAGTCAATTTATAGGTAGGTACTTAACAAAATTCAAACTTACCTCAAAAGTTAACCACTCTGATAAAATAACAATCATATCAGGGGATAGTGAACATATTAAATGCCGCCTGATGCGTTCTCTAATTGTGATACCACAGTTTACACACGTTTGAAAAAGGTCAATTTTCCTTATGTAGAGTTTACGTTTAGTGGAGCACTCGCGTGGGGCTACGGCTCTATAAATATAAACAAACAATTTATTCCACTTAAACAGAAAGCAAACGATATAACGATATTCACAGGCGGCGCAAGGCAAGCATCAAACTTCATCAAAGCTGAAAGGTGACATTTGTATTTGTTGACTGATTTGACATATATTACAAAGTACTCTTATAGATATTGGTTAATAATAATATTAAGACAACATCAGATCGTAAATAAACTGTGAAGTTAAACAAATACCTAATAATTATATGTCTTTTATCACTTCTGCTCTTAGACATAAAAAGTAGTTCAAAATTCGTTATTTTGTTAGTTTAAATTTATTGCTATACTTAAGTTGTTGTACACTTTGGGGCAAAAATCGGCCATCCCCTTTAAAATTTAATTGAAAAAGATCGGCAAAGACAAGTGACAACGCACGTTGCGATTGCACGCATTTTTACAAACTGAATGAGTAAACAATATATAATTACGGAGATAAGCAAAGTTACATAATTAAAATAAGTGCAATCGCGATAGAAGTGGGCACTCGTTATAATAATATATCTATCAAAGCTCACGTCAATGTGTGATCGCCTGCGTCTAAAGATTTTTCTGAGCGTCTCTAACGCGTGGTAACGCGCTCTCGTACGCTCGTGCTTGTTTTGTAAGTAAATATCAAGATGTCTTAAACACAAAGTGAAAAATGTGAAATCGAAAATAACAGTCACGAGCAGGATCTGAACCTGCATCTCCTGGATACCGTCCAAATGCTTTGCCAATGCAGCCATCGTGATAATTGCTCCTGACTGCTACTTCCGACAGATGGCGCAGGCATTTAAAGTGACATAAACGGGTCTTTTTTTCGCGTATAAATTAAGTGAAATTATTAACTACCTTTTACCCGACGTTTCAACTGCGTTCCAGCAGCCGTGGTCACGGGAAAACTGGAGAGGCGAGCTACTTTATTTTTCCTCGACAGTTTGTAGGGTAAATTGATCTACACCGATGTTTGTCCGACACACAACACTCACTATACCGCGAGACGAATGTGAAGATATATTAGGTAGTTTGCACTTATTAATCACGGGATTCCACGCTGATGATAGATTAAATCCGTCTCCTCTATTGAAATTTCTGTGCTTTTTGATTTCAATAGCTTCGCGCACTAACCGTTTGTAGTAGTGGCGGTCCTGAGATAGGATTATAGGTTGGTGAAGCTCAATCCAGTACTAAATATATATATATAAATATCTTAATATCAAGATGTCTATAATTTTGAAAGAAAAAAGAAGAAAGAAAGAAAGGAAAACTTTATTGATCCCTCACAGAAGGGTACACACAATTAATATCCTACTTACACACTATGAATTACAACTAAAACAAAAATGAAAATATATCAGAAAAAATAATTAAGTAAGTAGTACTTGCCATATGAACACAGCCTAATTGCTTTAGGTTCGACAGTACTAAATGGTAATATTTGATATTAACATTGAAAATATAACGCGATCGAGGATGTTCACCATGTTTTGCTTGAGTGTGTCCGGAATGAGGCTCAGCGGCGACAGGCAGTTGGAGATACTCAATACAATATAGGGTTATGTAGCAGCTTCTTAGCTTTCCCGTTTTCGGAAGGGGCCGGGAAGTTATATGCATTATACACGTACCATTTACTTAGCGGAAACAACTCCCACCTACTGTTGGGCTTTGCTTCCTCTCCATAGTTCAATATAGTTAAGATTTTAGAGAGTTAAGATGTAACTAGCCATAAAAGTTAAATTTTTAACTAGAATTACGGGGCGACATCGTCTTTGTTGACCGAGTCCCCTTAAATAAAGATTTAAAAAAAACCGATTGACCGTAATTTTTTGACATATATGTTTTATGTGTGTAAAGAACAAATTCGATAAAGAGAAGCTTGACTGCGATGGCTTAGCGGTCTAGAAGTCTTCCCCGGATTGGAAGGAATGCAGGTTTTTCACGCTATGGCGCGAGTGCTCGTAAGCCATACGCCGGAATAAAATTAAGTTTACCTGGTCGGTATAATGTATGAAAATACTTCCGACAGATGGCGCGGGCGTCACCCAAAGACGTTAAGTATAAATGTGTTATCGAAATTAGCAGTCAGGAGCAATTCTCACGATGGCTGAATTGGGAAAGCATCTGGACGGAATCCAGGAGATGCAGGTTCAAATTCTGCTCGTGACTGTTATTTTCGATTTCACATTTTTCACTTTGCGTTTAATGTATAGTGTTAAGCATGTAAAATGCTAAAAATATACATAAAAATATCTAAATATTTATAGGGTTTGCGTCATTATTAGGTAAAATCTTAATTGTAAAATTAAGTTTACCTGGTCGGTATAATGTATGAATCTTCCGGCAGATGGCGTCACCCAAAGACGTTAACTATGAATGTGTTATCGAAATTAGCAGTCGGGAGCAATTGTCACGATGGCTGAATTGGCAAAGCATTTGGCATTTGTGTTTAATGATAGTGTTAAGCATGTAAAATGCTAAAAATATATATAAAAATATATCTGTAAGCAATCATGTTCGTGCGTGATAATAACTGTTTTGTAGCTGAATTTATTATGATATTTATGCCGAAACGCCTTATCTTCTTCTACTATATAAAAATAAGTCGGGTTTTCCTTCCTGACGCTATAACTCCAGAACGCATGAACCGATTTCCACGGTTTTGCATTCGTTGGAAAGGTCTCGGGCTCCGTGAGGTTTATAGCACAGAAAATTCCGGAAAAATTTCAACTGAAAAGCGGGAAAATCTTTTTTCACATACAGCGCCATCTCTGATACATAGCATGTACTACAAACCAATATTTTAAGTAGATGGCGCCGGTGCGTGATAAATTGTTTGACAGCTACTCATTGTTATCTGCTCAGTTAATTTCATGTGATAAACCGGTATTGTGTTCACTGTGAAATTGTGAAAAAAAGTAAAAAAAATAAGTTATTCGTTTCCTAACATTTCAATTGGAAACCATCAAATCAATCACGTGTATAGTGCAAATTTTTATTCAATTTCAACAGCAGGCATTTGTCTTTAAGGTGGTAAGTTGAACTGTGTAAATTATGTGGATCGTACATTTGAGGTTAAATTCACCACTCTGTCCATAGTCCAAAATGCCTAGTGGACGAGTGCGAACATCGGCCGCCGCACAAGACATGCAAGCCAGCAACAAGTATATTCACAGAACTTAAGCGAAGAAAGACAAAATATAATAAGAGAAAATGCCCGATTGAGACAACGCGTGAGCACACGAAGATCATTGGCATCATACAATCGCTTGGCATTCCAATATGATCCCACTGTGAACTACAGTGATGATGAAAATTTAGATATTGGACCAATGACGACTATATGCCGATATTGCGTTAAAGTACAAAAGAGAAACGGCTGGATTGTGCTGCGCAAGTGGAAAAGTCAAACTGGATCCATTACTTACACCACCACAGCCACTGAAACCATTGTTCGATGGAAGTGATCCCGATTCCAGCCATTTTCTTCAACACATCCTTGAATACAATAACTGCTTTCGCATGACTTCCTTTGGAGCTAATATCATTCGAGAAGGCGGCTTCATGCCGACTTGCAAGGTAAAAGATACAACACACATAACTAATCACTCACACCAACACAATGAATTGCAACACATAACAACTACATATACACCACACACTACACCATCACACGATCAGAAGTTACACCGTATTCTTCAACAAATGATTGTTTGCAATTACAGATACAAGGACAAATATATCATTTGCATGGTTCAATGGTGCCAACACCAGATGAACCGCATCAATTTCTGCAAATATATTTCATTTCGTCGATGGTGGATCAGCTGAATGTGCGGTGCAATATACAGGGAACACAACAGTTAAAGAGACGAATTATTGAACAGTTGCAAGCATTTTTTCACGCTAATAATGCTGTGGTTAATATGTTCAAAACAGCATTGGAACGAATGCCATCGGATACCCACAAATTTGTCATAAGAGCGGATTGTACTCCAACAGGTGAACATGTGCGAAGATTCAATGCACCCACCGTTAATGATGTTGCTGCAATTATTGTTGGCGATCCAACTAAATCGCGAGACATTGTCGTTCAGCGAAGAAGCAATATCATGCATCGTGTAAACGAGACACATCGTTTGTACGATGTGTTACAATATCCAATCATTTATTGGCAAGGGCAAGACGGATACGACATCACGTTGAAGATGGTCCATCCAATTACAGGTACAATATTCACACACTAATTATTGCTATTATTGCTATTGTTGGTTTCCATTAACAATTCATTTAATTTTGCATTTTCAGGCGTATCAACGAATAAAAATCTAGGCGCAATGAATTACTATGCGTATCGTATGATGATTCGTACACATGAGGAGAATGTCATTCTGAAGTGCCGTCGGCTATTCCAGCAATTCGCTGTCGACATGTATGTCAAAGTCGAGACCGAACGTTTAGCGTTCATCCGATTCAATCAGGCAAAGCTACGATCTGAGGACTATATACACTTGCGTGATGCTATTCATTCAGATGGTGATGTTCAGAATATTGGACGTCTGACGATTCTCCCATCATCTTATATCGGAAGCCCACGCCACATGCACGAATACGCTCAAGACGCTATGACGTACATGCGAAATTATGGAACTGCGGATTTATTTATTACGTTCACATGCAATCCGAAGTGGACGGAAATTGAACGTGAGTTGGAACCGGGCCAAAAACCGCAAGATCGCCATGACATAATCGCCAGAGTATTTCAGCAAAAACTCAAGGTTATGATGGATGTGCTTACTAAGTATCGAGTTTTTGGTGACACACGTTGTTATATGTACTCGGTGGAATGGCAGAAGCGTGGACTACCGCATGCTCATATCCTAATTTGGTTGCTGAACAAATTACATTCAAATGAAGTGGATGACATCATATCAGCTGAAATTCCTGATCCAGTCACTGATCCCCATCTACACGACATTGTGACGACACAGATGATGCATGGACCGTGCGGTGCATTAAATCCATTATCGCCTTGCATGACTGATGGAAAGTGCACAAAACGATATCCGCGACCGTTAGTTGCTGAAACAGTCACAGGGAACGATGGATATCCAGTTTATCATCGGCGTTCAAAAGAAGATAATGGTCGAACTATCAAAGTTAAAGTTCAAAATCAAGAGATTGAGATCGGAAATGAGTTCATTGTGCCATATTACCCGCTGCTATCACGAATTTTCGAAACACATGCAAACGTTGAGAGTTGTCATTCGGCCAAATCAATCAAATATTTGTGCAAGTACGTCACAAAAGGCAGCGACATGGCTGTGTTTGGTATTGCGTCGGAAAATGCGAATGAAGAAATCAGCAACTTCCAAATGGGCAGATACGTCAGTACTAATGAAGCACTGTGGCGATTATTGTCATTTCAAATTCATGAAAGATATCCCACAGTTGTACATTTAGCAGTGCATTTGGAAAATGGCCATGTTTACTTCACTGAGGCTAATGCGGCACAACGAGCTGAGAGACCACCATCGACAACATTGACTAGCTTCTTTGCAATGTGTGAAGCAGATCAATTCGCAGCGACGCTGATGTACGTTGAAATGCCCAAGTATTACACTTGGAATCAATCAACAAAGAAATTCCAACGTCGCAAACAAGGAACCCCAGTTCCAGATTGGCCACAGGTGTTTTCCACTGATGTACTAGGTCGCATGTATACTGTTCATCCTAGAAATGATGAATGTTTTTATTTGCGACTGCTGTTGGTAAATGTACGTGGACGAAAATCATTTGCGCATTTGAAAACTGTGAATGGCCACCAATGCCAAACATATCGAGAAGCATGTCAACTATTGGGTTTGCTGGAGAACGATTCTCATTGGGATTTAACACTTGCGGATTCAGTTGTTTCATTAAATGCGTACCAAATACGAACGCTGTTCGCAATTATCATCACCACATGTTTTCCTTCACCACCAATCCAGTTATGGAACAAATACAAAGACGACATATGTGAAGATATCTTGCATCGCTTGCGCATTCAAACGAATAATCCTGCCATCCAAATAACCGATGAAATCTACAATGAAGGATTGATTCTGATTGAGGATCAATGCTTGACTATTGCAAACAAGCTACTGATTGAAGTAGGAATGATTGCGCCAAATCGATCGATGCACGATGCATTCAACCAAGAATTAAATCGAGAGCTGCAATACAATGTTGATACATTGCAGGAATTCGTTCGAAATAATGTGCCGTTGCTGAATGAACAGCAAAAACAAGTATACGAAACATTAATGCAAGCGGTGGACAATAATACTGGTGGTCTATTCTTCCTGGACGCACCTGGAGGAACAGGGAAAACATTTGTCATTTCATTGATTTTGGCCACTATTCGATCAAGATGTGACATAGCTTTGGCGTTAGCATATTCTAGATGGCGGTCGTACTGCATATTCTGCGCTTAAGTTGCCACTCAATTTAAACACAATTGATACTCCAACATGCAATATTTCCCGATCCAGTGCAATGGGAAAATTGTTGATGCAATGCAAGCTCATTGTTTGGGATGAGTGCACAATGGCACATAAGAAATCACTTGAAGCACTTAACTTCACACTGAAGGATCTTCGGCGAAATAACAACATCTTTGGCGGCTTGAAGATATTGTTGGCAGGCGATTTCAGGCAGACGTTGCCAGTAATTCCTCGTGGAACGCCTGCAGATAAATTGAATGCTTGCCTGAAGGCATCAGCTTTATGGAATAACGTAAAAACATTATCGCTAACCACTAATATGAGAGTTCAACTTCAAAATGATCAATGTGCTGCACAATTTTCCAAACAATTGTTAGCTGTTGGAAATGGAAAAGTCCCAGTTGATGCGACATCTGGATTAATTACTCTTACCAACGACTTTTGCCGATTTGTAGACTCTCAATTAGCTCTTATTGAAAATGTTTTCCCAAACATTAGTGAGAATTATCAGAATTATGCTTGGTTAATTCAACGAGCAATTCTTGCCGCAAAGAATAATGATGTACACGCACTGAATTTCACCATTCAATCAAAAATTGCTGGCGATTTGGTGACATACAAATCCGTTGATTCCATAACAAATCCCGATGATGTAGTAAATTATCCAACAACGGAGTTTTTGAACTCTCTGGAGTTACCAGGATTTCCACCCCATAACTTGCAACTCAAAGTTGATACAGTTATTATGATATTGCGTAATTTGAATCCACCGCGACTTTGCAACGGTACTCGACTTTCGGTAAAAAGACTTATGCCGAATTTGATTGAGGCAACCATTATTAACGGAAAGTACGCAGGTGAAAATGTATGTATTCCTCGAATACCAATGATTCCGACTGATCTTCCGTTTGACTTCAAACGATTGCAATTTCCAGTGCGCCTTGCGTTCGCAATGACAATTAACAAGTCGCAAGGCTAATCGCTTAGTGTTTGCGGGATAAATTTAGAAAATCATTGTTTTTCACATGGGTAGTTATACGTTACGTGTTCACGAGTTGGGAAACCATCCGCTTTGTTTGTGTTAACGTCAGACCAAAAAACAAAAAATGTGGTTTACCAAAGAGCACTTCAATGAAACGGATAATTTGCGGACACGTATAACGCTTCGATTCAGTATTTACTTTGGATTCACTTTCATTTACTTAGAGAAGTTCAACTAAATAACACTTCATTTTTGTAATCGAAATGAATTCATTACTGTTGTGAAATGAAATAAAAATTTTCCTTTTCAAATATAAAACAAAAAAAAAAATTTCTTCATCTTTTAATCACCAAACGAAATGTTACATAAAACGAAGCCATCTGGTGGCGAAACGGAGTTCGCCGGGTTTGCTAGTTATGTTGATAAATAAAAATTATACGGTTGTAAACTTTGGATTATTTCTGTAAGTAACGGATAATTTATTTCACGTCCGTAACAAGCTTGTAAACTAGGTTATTTAAATACAAAGAAAACAAAATTACAAAAGGGAAATAACAAAAATCAAAAAGTTCACCGACAACGAAGAGAATATAATTTGAGCGCTTTTAAAGGTACTTGCTTTACAGATAAAAACGTTGAGAGAAATACACATTGGCTGTTACAACAACAAATTGAAAGTTTCAACAACTTAAGTTTTCCTTTCCTTGAATAAATGAAATCGTCGATATTGTCTGCCGTGGACCAGAGGACGTAGTGTAAAATGTCCGTGAATATTTTATTTATTTATTAATGATCATCATCCATCCATCCATCCATCAGCCTTTTAACGTCCACTGCTGGATATAAGCCTCCTCAAGAATTGGGTATAGTGCCGTAATCGCCACGCTTGGCAGGCGGGTTGGTAATCGCAGTGGATGTTATTAATACTCGAAGGTGCTGCTATCCACTCCCCCGGTATTCCCTCAGTCGGCTCTTACGACTGCTATGGGTGGAGGGGTGGGACAATTCTAAAGTCGGCCCCACACGGCCAAAATAATCATCACTTGGTGTTAATTTATATATAGCCAAGCATGTCAAACGCTTAAAAAATATTTATTGTAGCAGAATATTTATAGGGCAATTGTAATAATTAAGCTTACCTGGTCGCAATAATGTATTCAAATATGAAAAAATGAAAAAAAAATGAAATATGTTTATTATCAGCATTACTTAAATTATATAAATTTATTAGTGGTCCTCACACTAGGCAAGCCTGTATCGTGAGGATCCAACACTAAAATGTTATACCAGTGATAAAATTTGAATTCTACAGTAGTGTTTCATAATTGGACTTATTTCCTGAAATCCAAGAATAACAACAACAACAAAAATAAACAAAATAAACTAGAAACTTATAACATACAAACTACAACTTTATAACCTAATTTTAACTAAATCTTTCGTCTCATCGTAATTAAGCGAAAACAACCATTTAGTGATCAGTCGTTTGGCTTCATGAACGGATGCATCTTTGATGAAGCAGTTCTTAACTACGGCGTTGTATATATGAGTCTGTATAACCTGACCAAACTGTAGTGCAAAGGTGATATGCACTTGTGGAATAGGTAAGCGGTAAACCCTACGTTTAACTAATGAATCATACTCAACAGAGGCTAATGTATTTTTATGAATCAAAAGTGAAGTTTTTAATATAAACAGCTGCCTCACGCTCAACACTCCACTGTCCTCGTATACTTTTAACCCGTCAACTGACAGGATTATTATTTACTATTATTTCAACAAGTTCTAAACGAGCGTTAGACTCCCGGGAGTCTTACACGTGCCGGCCAATAGCGCGCCAAGGCCACGCGGCGCCGCGAGAGGCCACGCGCCGCAACGGGTGGCCGTATTTTTCTAAAAAAAATCTAAAAAAAAAACTACTTACCCATTGTTGAAAAATCCATGTTTATTGTCAAGTATAATAACTATTTTATGCACTAAAACACTTAAAAACACTATCCACTAATTATTATAATAACACTGACTTTATAAAGCGAAAACTTTTCACAAACTTTAATTTTATTTCACTTTCGCGTTGAAATCTCGACTTTATTACCGTCCCGTTCGAGTCCATTGACGCAACTGGCTGACGTTTACGTTTGGGATTTATTTCTCGTTGATACAGTATATATAGGCTTAGGCAAAAATCATGAACAGCTTGTAGAATGAACAGTCTGTATCGGGCAAAAATTTTAGAGTAGATAGCATTGAAAGTTAAGGAGTAGGAAATAAATTTTTAGCGCCAAATTTTTTTGCGACCGCGCGCGCGGCTCGGCCCTTTTTTTTTTTGCGATGTTGACTCTTATTGCAAGCTTTGGAGATTCTTTTGGACTTTTTTATCAATTGTAGAGGTCATTGATCCGAGACTCCCGGGAGTCTAACGCGTTTCAAGCGATTAAAGTTGGGTAACTAAATGGTTTCTTCATCATCACTTTCAAGACATAACGTTGTGCTCTCTCAACTTGGAGAAGAAAAGTCTTTGGCGCACTGCCCCAGCAAGTTATGCAGTACGTAATGAGAGATTGACATAGCGCGACATATACAGTCCCCAGCGTCTGTGGGCATGCCACATCGCGTAAACTCCTTACAGCACCAATGATCTTTCTTACCTGAGCGGAAAGGGCGTTTATCTGCCTATTAAAAATTAATTTATCATCCAGAATGATACCCAGATATTTAATAGACTCTGTTCTTTTAAGTGATTCACAGTCGCATGATATAGCGTAACAATTGGATGAGTGTATTTTGACTTCAGTTTGAAGGGTTGGAGCTGAAACAGCTGTTTTGTGAAAGTACAAGTAAACAGTTTTATTAGTATTTAGTATTAAAAGATTATTCTGTAGCCAGCTTGAAACGCAATGCATACCCTGTTCAACACAGGAAAACACTTCGGACCAGGTCGAACCGTAAAAAATAATCGCCATGTCATTGGCATATCATATAATGTCGGCAAGTTTAATTGGCAGGTCACGTATATCGTTTATATACAAAGTGAAGAGAGTGGGTCCCAGAATACTTCCTTGTGGAACACCAAAGAAATATCCTGTAAGCCACTCCGCAACTGGCCAATATTTATACACTGCCTCCGATCTGTAACATAACTCTCAAACCAGTCACAAGCTAAGCCCCTAATACCCATATTATTTAGTTTTTTTATTAGTATAGGAACGGAGACAGTGTCGAAAGCCTTGGCCAAGTCTAAGAAAACTCCGACGGAACTGTAATTACTGTCAAGATGTGAAGCTACTTTTGTTGTTAGGAGTGATATTGCATCCTCGGTATTCCTTCCTTTATGAAAACCAAATTGTCTATTAGATAATAAGTTGTGCGATTTCAAAAACTGTGTTAATCTCTTGTTGACTATTTTTCTAACATTTTTTTCTAACGAAATGGGTCTATAGTTTTCAATACAGTCTTTAGAACCGTTTTTGCGAATCGGAATGACACGCGCAACTTTCCATTCATGCGGGAAGACACCGCTAGTGATGCTTAAATTGAAGATATGCGGTAATAGATTAATGATTGCAACATTGATGTGTTTAATTAAAGAGTTTGGCAAGTTATCAGCCCCGGGAGCCTTATCATTATGTAGACCCATGATGAGACTTTGTACTTCTTTGTTATCCGTTGGCGATATGAAGAATGAACCACAGACAGAAAATTTTGACTTAACAGCCTTAGCAAGATCAGTTTGGGTTAAATTGACTTTTGTAAGGATTTTATTAGCCAGCCGTTCACCTACTGTTGAGAAATAGTCATTTCAGAGGTCAAGAGCAGGCCTAGAACTTACAGTATCTATTACGGATAACAATTCAGTAGGCTCTTTTGTATTTTTAGATAAGTTACATATGTTTTTTATTGACCGCCAAAGCTTTTTAGAATTATTCTTATTTCGGGCCAGTTCTTTGCTTTCATAGTCAATTTTCAATTTACGTAGCAAGTTAACAAGAAAGTTATGGTATCGTGTATAGGCCACTTGTAATATTATGTTATAGGGCTTAAGCTTTGACCGTTGGTGAAGACAATCACAATGTCTCATACAGCGCTTGAGCCCTGGAGTATTCCAGGGTTTTAGATTATAATGTGTTCTACTAAGCCAAACTTCACGCGTGTGCTTCATCACGCATCATGTCAAGAGCTTGGTAAATGTTTCAGTGGCCCTATTCACGTCGTCTTCTTCATTGACAAGGGTCCATTCTATATCTAAAAGGTCCCTTTTTATTGCCTCATAGTCTCTTTTTATTACAACCCGACCTAGTCCAGCGGGCTTTTCATTGTTAATATTCATGGCTATCATAACCGGGTAATGATCTGTAACGTCCATTTGACAAACAATGCCTATTGGTTTACGATTGACCTGTGTACACGATACGTAGACATGGTCGAGGCATGAAGAACCATGAGTTAGTTCTATAATAGCTAACACTAACCCATTTTAGGCCATGAAACATTGATAGTCCTGGGCTTGAGCACTGTTTGTGTCCATTATATTAACATTTAAGTCACCAGCCAAGATCAAGGGTAATTCACTCCTAACATTTATGAGAGGTTTTAAGGAGATAAGAAAGTTCTCAATATTCCCACAAGATGGAGAGCGGTATATGGCAAGAATGGTAAATAGTTTGGGAATACGAATGACCAGACAATCTGCGTCTACAATAGTAGGTTCAGAGACCAACGCACACCAACTATCTCTAATCTATACCACAACACCGCTGTTTTGGTTATTATTATTGACTGTGTTGAACGAGGTATAGCTAGAAATCTGCGGAACGATGATTGTATCTTTCAACCAGCATTCTGTTAGAATTAAAACATCATATATAACAGTCATACGTGTCAAGTTTACCAGAAAACTGTCAAAAATTCTTTTGTATGCTATGTATATTCAAGGTAAGCTGTTTAAAATTGTGATCTGATGCAAACTTTTCAGTACATATCTCAGCCTTTTTTATAACGACGCAATTTACCCTAACAGAATCTAAATCATCATTTAATTTTTTTGGAAAGCACTAAAGTTTATAAAGTTTTTCCTTGACCAAAACCAGACAGATTTACTTGTACTCTAATACACACTGTACTCGTATATAATATATTAGTACAGATTTAAATGGTTGTTTTTTTGCTTTTAAACATAGTTTTACGAGTTGGCAGATAGTCATAAAATACGACATTAAATAGGCATTGATCACACTTTGAGATAATATTTAACCTTATAGTCATATAAATAAAATATGAATTATAGAAATCAAGAACAATTATTGCAAAAATTGTTATCTTTCAATGTGATAAACAAATATAGACAAATAATACTCTCTCTAGCGCCCAGTATACCCACAAGAAAATTAATATTAAAATTGGGTAAACTACCTTATTGTTACTTCTAGATCATCGCTAGTGAGGTTCCTACGCGATTTCGCTGCCCTAATAATCTCGTCTCGTTTAGTGCGGTGGAGTAGGCGAATGACGACAAGCCGTGGCATTTTGCTTCCTTCATCTTGAGAGTTGGTTACAACCGGGAGACGAGGTCCAACTCGGGCAACCCAGTCAACATCTCTATCTGATAGCTGAACTCCAACTTTTTGCACTGCAATCTTTACAATGTGTTCTAGGTTCTCATTGTTAGTTTCTGGTATACCGGTGACTTCAATGTCATTGCGCAAATTAAGTTAAGCTTGTACATTCAGCTCATTTTGTAAATGGGCCACTGTTGCCTGCAAGTTTACAACTTCATTTGCTTTCTTCTCCAAGTTCATCAAACGCTTGTCATTAGCGGTATTGCGCACAAGTTCATCCATTTTTTCATGACAATAGGATAGCGATGAGGTGACTTCTTCCAACTTGATTTTAAAAGATGAAAATTCTACAGTTAAACGACTGATAGCGGCTGTCAGTTCCTTCATTTCTAATTCAGACGACTTAGAATCAGCGTCTGCCTTTTTCCGCATGGTGACATTAGTTACTTCCAATACATTTCGTACCGGTGTAAGGCTATTATCTCCGCCTTTCTTCTTCCCGGCACAGCAGTCAGGACAGTTCCAGTCCTTCTTTTTATCAGTGGAAATTGTCGATAAATTTATGCACAATGAACAAAAAGCTTTATCGCAAGTTGGGATGGTACATTTAATAGAAGCAAGGGCGGGTGAGGGCGCACGGTGGGTTTTTTTAGGTACATTTAATAGTGTTAGGGTTTTTGGTTGGTTTGAGGCACCCGGAACACTTTATAGTCATTCGCAGAATTATATTCACAAACAACAAATAGTAATCAGTTAATGCCTCACTGAGACTAGTGTACTCACAAACGGACCGATGTCGACTCTGCTTTGCTTAATCTTTGGCAGAAATTATCGAACATAAATCACAACACGCGACTTTCACGGTTATGTTCAGTACTTAACCGTGACAATGCTCTGTACGCAGGGAAGTATCACTATGCGAACTCGACCGTAGGCGTTGTAGGGATAGGTCGGAACTACCGTTTTAAAACTTAATTTTGCTATAACTTGAACACTGTGTTAATTTGAACGGAGATTACGCTATTTTATTGGTACACAATATTACTACATGTGCGTAAAAAATCACACTTGTAAATTAAATTTAGACAATAATTACTATTTTATAACCGAGGAGCAAAACGTAACACAACTGCTACTCATTCAAATTGAACTGCGAAGGACCTGTGAATAGACCCAACAGACGCTGCACGCGTCACCCAAAACGTTAAGAAGGAATGTGTTATCGTAATTCGCAGTATAATGAGCTATTTGTCACCATGGCTGAATTGCAAAAGCATCTAGGACGGTATTCTAGAAGATGCAGGTTCAACGAGCAGGATGTCACTGGTATTTTCGATTTCACATTTCGCATTTTGTGTTTATAAATACATTATATAGTACTTCAGGTTTATATACCTTCCTCAGGCGAGCCAAAACCTACTAAGAATAAACCATTGATATCAAGATTTTTACAGTATTTGGTTGTTGGTGAAGACAGGTAGGTTTTTTTATTGCATGTAGTGGCAGATGAGCCATGGCCCACCTGATGGTAAGTGATAATCGTCGCTCATGCCCTCAACTATACTGAGAGTATTGTCAAGCCGCTGCTAACTATTTCATTTCACCGATATGAAATGAAAGAATAAACGGCTATCTCCTGCTACAGCCAAAACGCAACGATGTGCTTCATGGCCGGTCACGCGGGAGATAGTGGTTCCAACCCGTTCGGGCCCGATACCAAGTGAGTACTCCCACTTGGTACCCAGCCCTACCACCAGTCATGCAATGGATGATAATTGCTTACTTCCCTTAGTCACCTCATACGACACCCGTGGGAAACAATAGGGTGGTGACACTTGTATTCTTAGTCCGTCACCACACGGACACACGGTCTATATATTTTTTTAAAGAAAACGCCCTGCTCTTACGAATAAGTCTTGTACCTCGGGGGACTTCACAAATATACAATTTCACGGACACAAAGTCAACCCAGACTCAGAGCAACCATTTGTGGATCACATAAAGAGTTGTCCTGTGTTGGAAGCGAACCCACAGCACTCGGGCGGGAGGCCTGTATCTGAACCACTCCGCCACCTGTGCGTGTGCAATTATAAAAATATCCCCTTTAGTCATTATTGTTCTAATTGTAATGGGGGTAGCTATCTAGTCTACCCAGATTCCCGGCCGACCGATCATTATATCCAAAATCCGATAACAAACTATCTATCTATACTATATATTCAGCTTTAACAGAGCTACGTTTACATTTATGTTATTTGAAAAAAAATGAATGTATATGCCATTTCGGCGTCTCTGAACACAATATTTTTTTTTAATTTTTGTCTGTTTGCTGGGCTTCACGCAAAAGTTACTGAATGGATTTTAATAAAACTTATTTTTTGTTTGATAGCTTGATTAGACTTAAAACTTAATTTATTGTAATTATAAATACCGTCTTTTATATATTGCTGTTTATTAGATTTATATTTAGTTCGTAGTTTTTACGGTACCACTAAAGTATACACAGTCCCAATGGTCCGCCAATATAGGCGTAGAGACAGCGACACGGCGAGTTTATACCACACTTATTATTAAGCTGTGAATCTATTTCGATGAATAATTTTTATTCGACTGCATGTCGCATAGAGTTGGTTATAATGACTTATTTATCAAAATCTTTTTTGTTGTTGTGTGTTTGTCGCCATTCTCCTCCGAAATGGCTTGACCGATTCTTATGAAATTTTGTATACTGTACTGAATATACTCAGTAGGTCTGAGAATAGGATGTGAACTATTTTTCATACCCCTAAGTGATAAGGGTGGTCCACCCCAAAAAAAAAAATATTTTCGACGTTTTTTTTTATGATTCAGCATTAAAAAAATAAATATAGCCCTTATTTTTTACCCTTCTACTGCCAACCTCTATTTTTTAATAGCGACATTATACCTTAAAAATGTTCATTGCAAAATATTCACGAAAACAAAATATGGCGGTACGAAGAAAAGTAGTTATATAGGTATATCATACATAAGTTACAGTTATTGCTCTTTAATTTATGAATTTTCTCTTCAAAATCGACTTTGATTTTATATTTATGTGTGTATTACCTTTATTAGTATCTATACGCGAAATCGATAAATTATACGCTAAATAGCGTAAAAGAATCAAGCAACAAAGTTCTGTGTAAATAATAACTTGTTTTACTACAGTTTTATTTGTTCGTGTGTAAGTTCTGACACAGTTTCACCAATCACACTTCACCATTTTATTTATTGTTGTTTATATTCGTTTCACTGAACGTAAGTAAACAAAAGAGGTTGATTATGATTTATTTTTGAACCAGTTTTCCCTCGTAACTTCGTAGCTCTTCATACTCTGTGCAGACTTCAGGATGTGGTCCTGAAAGCAATTCAAATCGTGTTAAAGATTTAGAAAAATAACGGCAATAAAATAACGGCAATTCGTCTATAATTTCTATATCCCGTAATACAAAATATGACAGTGAATTAAAGCAATGCTAATTTGTAATAAAGCTCAGTACAAAATCAGTAATTTTAACATAAATTAACTAACTACCTGCAAGTCATATTATATACCGGAATAAAGCGTATACTTTAATCTTTATTCCGTCATTAAGCTATATTGTGATATTTTTCCTCAAAATTGAATTGCGTTTCAACATAATATAAATGTGAAAGTTTGTTAAGATGTTTCGATGAGATATTTGCGATGTTTGTATATCATTATGCTGGATTTGGATGAAATTTTGAAAGCCAATAGGCGAAACATTGAATTAACATATGGGATACATTTTATCCCAGAAAAATAGATAGATCCTATGAGAGTAATACTTTTCATTCCAATTTTCTCAGTAATTCCCAGTCCAGTGTTCAGGATAATTTGATTAATAATTTTGATTATGAAACTCTCGCTGATATAAGTTCTGTTGAGGTTCTAGAAGATAATGTATACAAATTAATAAAATCCTTAGATCTAACAAAATCAGCAGGCCCTGATAACATACCTGCCATTTTTATAGTCAATTGTGCTAAAAGTCTCACTCTTCCATTGTATTGTCCCTCGTGTCTGGAAGTCTGCTTTTATTACTCCCATTCATAAAAAAGGGCCTAAAAATAGTTTCGAGAACTACAGACCAATTTCTAAACTATGCTTATTTGCAAAGGTTCTTGAAAAAATAGTTTACTCTCAACTTTATGCTGTACTTAAGCACAGTCTCTCATTAAATCAACATGGTTTTTTAAGAGGCAGATCAACTACAACCAATCTTCTTCTATGTACTAAGTTTCTGTCACATCATATTATTATGTCAAAACTCTCACAATTTGATATTATATACACTGATTATTCAAAGTGCTTTGACCGAATTTACCATTTTATACTTCTTGAAAAGCTTCAGCGCATTGGTATTAGAGATAACTTATTCAGATGGTTTTCTTCATATGTCCAAAACAGGTGCCAAACTGTAGTTTTAGGTGGCTACTCTTCATTTCCAATGGATATTCCTTCCGGCGTTCCACAAGGATTGTTATTAGGACCTTTGTTTTTTACCATATTTATTAATGACATTTCTTATATTTTTTTATCCTCGAAGATAATTTTATATGCTGACGACATGAAAATCTTACACCAAATCAATAGTGTAGATGATGCCGTTCTTCTTCAAGAAGACCTTAACAGATTTCAATATTACTGTACCATAAACAAGTTGGATATCAATGTCTCCAAATGTTATGTATGTTCGTTTACGCGTAAACGTGCAAGAATCATATTTAATTATACACTTCATAACTCGGCCTTAACAAGAATTGACACGATAAAAGATTTAGGTGTAACATTTGATAGTCAATTATTATTTGACGATCACATTACTAATATAACTAAAAAAGTATACCGTGCTCTCGGTTTCGTTTTTAGATTGTCTTCCGAATTTATAAATCTTAAAACCTTTAAAATATTGTATTATGCATATGTACGTAGTCATTTGGAATACGCCTCGCAAGTATGGAATCCCTGTTATGACGTCCTACATAATATATCACGATTAGAATCCATACAAAAAAGGTTCCTACGCTACCTACAGTTTCGAGCAAGATTATGTTTACCTGATTATGACTCTAGATGTCAAAAATTCCATTTTCTTCCGCTTTATAAGCGAAGGGAAATAGCTGACTTGTCTTTCCTATTAAGTATTGCAAATGGTACTGTTGACTGTCCCGAACTACTTGAAAAATAGGACTGCGTACACATATAGCTGCACTGAGGAACCCAAATGTTATTTATGTTCCCCTTGTTAGAACAAACTATAGGCATAATTCATTTATATTAAGAGCTTCTACTTTGTTTAACAATTTAACTAAGACAAACTTTGATTTATTCAACATTTCTGTAAATAAGCTTAAAAGTTTACTGAGCAACACTTATTTCAATTGTATTTAATATTAATTAAGTTATTCGTAACCTATGTAAGTTATGTGTACTTTCTTTTCTATTTTGCTTCGAATGTATCTTTTATTTTAATTTCTTTATCTTTTGTCCTCTACTATCTTAAACTATTTTTTATTTTTTTATTGTTCCTATCTGCGGAAACTTACAATTGGCCTTCATACATATGCATCTCAGTTGCATATGCTTAGATATATAATTAATTGTGTAACCTAGCTGTTAGTTTTCCTAAAATACTATAAATAAAATAAAATAAAATAAATAAATCTCATAAAGATAAAACAAGTTAATATTGTGCACTGGGGATGTCCCAGGAAATCGTTATGAATAAAACTGAGATGTGGGTAAAACTTCCGTGTCCCAACTGGAAATGCAGGAAGCCCGAATTTTAACGGCATATTTAATGATACTATACTCGAGTTGGAGTTAAAACCCGTGTGTAATAGCCTAACGAATCTACGGTTCTTTTCTGTCTTATTTATGGATTGTGTTTTTATTATATACTAGCTGACCTGGTGAACTTATCAACTACAATTTATTTTATCAGCAATTATCAATATCAATCCATCTGCATCGTCTAAGTTTTGAATTTTGATAGCTTTATTAAATGAAACTTGCTTGTAATTCAAATAAATTAGAAATAATGACAGTAGCTGCTATTTTGTCGTCTGTTGTCAGTTCAATAATTCAAAACGGCGATTCCTATACAAATTCACCAATTTAGATCTTTCTAATATTTTGATCACTTGACATGCTCAGCTACTCTTAAAGTACAAATTATAATTTATGAATAAGGAAAATAAGTTTATTTTGCAATTAAAATTCATACTATTTAATGGCGTGATTTTTTAAACATTTTGATCTATATTTTAGCAGTTAATATTTCAACTGTTTTTAAAGGGTTTCCTATTTTTTTTAAATATTTTAAACCACCCTAGTGTTAAAGCGAACAAAACACAAAAATCATTCTTGAAATCGGTCAAGTCAGTTTTGAGTTTTAGTAAGGCTAACGAACAGTAATTGATTTTTATATATAGAAGAAGTTAGATTGTTTGCATACCACTTATGCGACTAAATTATTTATTGTATTTTACAACATACGAATGAATCATAGTGCAATTTTTTTATTAATCAATACTCCTTACTAGCGAATAATCTTTGTGTTGCGGGAGCACTGCATTTGGTGTCTGATATATTTATCTTAGAACGCGTCATATCAGCGTGTTACGTTACAAACTTAGTAATGGAAAAGTTATAATAAACTCTTTAATTCTAGTTAGAATCATAATGGACGAAGCTACGTGGTAATATTTTACAAATCTTCCGGGAATCTGCAAAGATATCAGCGGTAAATATTTGCAGTGGTGATGTAGTGGACATTAGTATTATCTTTCTTCTTGATTCCAAAATTTGATGAATTCGGTTTCCGAATATTGCTTATTACCAGTATCTAGTAGTGTAGTTTGCCGTGTGGGGCCGGCTTTAGAATTGTCCCATCCCTCTCCACCCATGGGAGTCGTAAGAGCCGACTGAGGGAATACCGAGGGAGTGGGCAGCAGCATTCCTTCGAGTATTAACAACATTCACAGCGATCGCTAACCCGCCGGCCAAACGTGGCGATTACGGCACTATCCCCCATTCTTGGGGAGGCCTATATCCAGCAGTGGACTTTAAAAAGCTGATGGATGGATGGATTACCAGTATCTACATGTAGTGACGGCCTATCCGATTAAGTGAACAACTGACAAACTCAGAGCAAGATTCAAAAATACTTTAGCTTCTAGTTTTTTTATACTGCGAGAGTGGCAAATAAGCATAGAGTATATCTAATGGTAAGCATTTACCGAAACCTATAGACGCTATGAATATCAGAGGTATCATTCGCGTATTACCCACCCCAGGGAAAGAGTAAACTAACATAAATGCGTCTTTCTCCGCATATAAAATAGGTAAATTATTACGAGACGACTGGAGCGGCGAGCCTCCCGTGTGTCCGTGTGGTGACTGATTATGAATACAAGTGTCATCACCCCATACTTTCCTGCAGGTGTTGTACAAGGCGACTAAGGGAAGTAAGCAATTATCACCCACTGCATTACCGGTGGTAGGGCTGGGTAGCAAGTAAGAGTACTCACTTGCTATCGGCCCAAACGGGTCGGTACAACTGTCTCTTCTGTGACCGGTCATGAAGCACGTCAGATTGTTTTGGCTGCAGCAACAGATAGCCGCTTATTCTTTCATTTCATATCTTAGAAATAAAATATGGAACGCAGCAGCTAGACAAAACTCTCAGTATAGTTGAGTCTATGAGCGACGGCCATCACTTACCATCAGGTGGGCCGTGGTTCATCTGCCATCATTAGCAATAATAATAATAATAATGTATTTATTCTCTTCCACAAAGGTTTCTTAACAACTAATTTTACATAATAAATTAATAATTCCAGCCTCTGTGGGAGACTGGTATCTGCACTAGGAAACCCTGTCACACAGATTACCAGGCCCTCCCATAGAACAGCGTGTTAGCTTAATGTGGATACATGTCGATACCTTTGATTACAACATTTTAAGTTTTATAAACAAAGAAAAAGAAAATTCAAATAAAATTGTATGTATTTGTGTATGTGTGTCGGTGTGAGTGCGTGTGTGTGTATGGTGGTGTATGCATGTATGTGATTTGGGTGTGTGTAGGGGTGCGTGTGGGGATTGTGTATACGTGTGTTTGTGTGTATTTGTATGTGGGTGCTATACTTACTTTGGGACGACTAAGAGGTTTTCAGTGTCATCGTAGTTAAGTTTTATTAGAAAAGAGGTGAGACAAAGCTTGCATTTTAATTTAGTCATTGGGTATATATTTAATTTAGAATTTAACTTGTTATATAAATAAGGTCCAAGGAAGCCGTATTGATGATGTGACAGTCCAAGTTTATATAACTTAGTTACGCATATTTTGGATTTATTGCGCTTATGCTCTTTTAAGGCGGGGTTATATGTCTCAAGTGAATGTTTACGTAACACAGTGTGCATGATAAAAAGTTGTCGGACAGTAAGAACCTGGCATTTGTCGTATAATTCCGATGTGGGGTAGTAGAAAGGGAGGGCATGAGCTGTTTTAATAATTTGTGCGCGTTCGACTTTGATCATTAATGTTTGAGATGCTCCACCTCATACAGTGATGCAATATGTTAAAACGGATTGGCACAGAGCAAGATAAACCATTTTTATGACCTTCACATCAGCCACCAAGAATTTAAGAATCTACGACATAGATTCTTAAATTCTTTTGGATAGAAGTTCAATATGCATATTAAAATTCAAATGTTTATCAATAATAACACCCAGGTAATTTATAGAGTCTGTATTTTGTTGTTTGGGACATAAGCAGGTAGAGTGGATATTATTGCATGGCTTTTATATAGTAAGAAGTGATTTGCGTGTGATGGATGTTTGATGGAGAGAATGTGATATATTTGGTCTTGTCTGTATTAAGCGTGAGTTCATTATTAAGGAGCCAAGTGGTTACTTTGTTGAAACTAATTTGTGCATAATTGAAGACTTCTTCCCACGTATCTCCGTAGAACAGAAGCGCCGTGTCGTCCGCAAAGGTAATTATATGACCATATGAATGTTTTGCAGAGGTCATTAATGAAAATTAAAAAGAGGGTAGGTCCTGAAACGCTACCCTGAGGGACACCAATATTTACCGAGCAACTATCACTTATCCATTCATCAACTGTTACCCGTTGGAATCTATTATTGAGGTAGCTGTTGAACAATTTGAGCTGAGTACCGCGGATTCCAAGATGTTCTAGCTTATTAAACAAGAGTGGCGCAGAGACCGTGTCGAATGCCTTCGCTAAATCAAGAAATATTGTAATTGCTTTTTCTTTTCTTCGAGCTTGCTTACTATTGTATCCGTGAGTTGATGTATGGCATTATTAGTAGATTTACCACTCCGAAATCCAAATTGATTATCTGTTAATAAATTGTTAGATTCTAAATAGTTCATGAGTTGTTTGTTAATTACTTTTTCAATTATTTTGGATAGTGTTGGCAATATTGAAATTGAGCGATAGTTATTGACACAATCCCTGCTGCCACTCTTGTGAATTGGATGAATAAGTGATATTTTTAGGTTATCTGGAAATTCTCCTGTGGAGAGACAAAGGTTATATATGTGAGTAAATAGGAAGTGACAGAAGCTCAACATATCTTTTTATTATATTACTAGGAACATCATCAGGTGTCATTGACGAGGATGGTTCAAGATTTAGTATAATACCCTTAATCTCTAGGACATCAGTTGGAAGTAAAACCAACGACGAAAGGCAAGGTGGAAACGAAGAAATTTGTTTACTGATGGGACCTGCATGCAAGATGTTATTGGCTAATGTCGTGCCTATATTTGCAAAGCGTGTATTTATTTCATTAACAGATCTAGTAGGATTTCTTATGTCTATTAAGTCTATTGGCGGTGCATTTATTTTAGCTGTGGAAGTAATATATTTTATTGTATTCCAGAGCTGTTTTGAGTTACCGACGGATTTAGCTAGTTCAGTTCTGTCATATTCCCTTTTAACCTTTTTTAATATGTCATTACACAAATTACGGTAATGTGTGTATACAATTTTCGCATTTGTGTCATCTGGGTGTTTTTTTGATTTGAGGTGTAAGTTGTCTCGATTTCGCATGCAACGCATTAGGCCTGGAGTAATCCACGGCTTAAGCATTCGCTTATGCCTTGAGATATTGATAGATCGTGTACAACTCATAATAGCAGTATTGAGAGTATTAAGAAAATAGCAAATAGCGTCAGAAGGATTATTCAGCATGTAGATACAATTTAGTTCTAAGTTGTTAATCCTGAAATCTAATGATTCATAGTCAATACGTTTCTTTATTTTTGTATGTTCGTATGAAGATGGTGTGTGCAAGAGGCTTAATATTACACTGTAATGGTCGGTTGGTGTTGTATGTGCGATAAGACACCTTGTAGAGAGTTTAGTTTTAGTGATGACGTGGTCAAGACATGTCAAGGAATGTGTAGGTAAGTAGTGTGCTGGGAGCATGTCATGTGAGGATAGGAGATTTAGGTAATTTTTCATTCTATTGTCTGAGCTGGATTGCGCTATATCTATATTTAATTCCCCAGTAAGAAATATGTTTTTATATTGTTTAAGATTTAGTAGGGTAGTATTGAGTGATTCTAAGAATTTGTAGACATTTTTAACACTTGGGGGACGATATTATATGCCAAGTATAACTGTCTCTGGGTTAATTTCAATAATTAAACAATTAGCCTCCTCTAGGGTGGGTTCTGTAATATGATGCTTATGGGAAAGTTTATGATAAATAATGACAACGTCGTTTTGTGTCTTGTTATTTGTGGTGCTTGACGATTGAAAACCACTTAGTATTGGAATAATCTGACTATTAGCTATCCAGCACTCGGTAAGAATAATTACGTCCCAATCAATTTAAGACCTCGTTATGAGAGTTTTTAGCCCTGTAATGTTGCAATTTACGCTTCGTATATTCTGAATAAGAATATTTAACGCAGAGATTGTGGTATACATTGATTTTGAACAATAATCTATATTACAGGTACAACATTCAGCCAAAGTCAAATTATCCAATTCATTGTTAATAGTAGTTAGTGTTTAGATATTTTTTATATATATTTTTAGCATTTGACATGCTTAGCACTATACATTAAACACAAAGTGAAAAATGTGAAATCGAAAATAACAGTCAGGAGCAGGATTTGAACCTGCATCTTCTGGATTCCGTCCAGATGCTTTACCAATTCAGCCATCCTGACAATTACTCCTGACTGCTAATTTCGATAACACATCAAACCTTTTTTTTTTTTTTTTTTTTTTTGTTTAGGCGGGAAAAAATGTACCTAACCGCACACCCCGTCGTTCGGGGCATCGAACAGGGTAGTGTGGGGCCCTCACCCACTAAAGAAACCCGCCGTGTGCCGTCTCTCCGCCTTTATTGGCGGGCCACTGGAACTATGTTACATTCCTTCGGTGGTATAACACATCATACCTAACGACTTTGAGTGACGCCTGCGCCATCAGCCGGAAGTATTTTCATACATTATACCGACCAGGTAAACCTAATTTTACAATTAAGATTTTTACCTAATAATGACGCAAACCCTATAAATATTTAGATATTTTTATATATATTTTTAGCATTTGACATGCTTAGCACTATACATTAAACACAGAGTGAAAAATGTGAAATCGAAAATAACAGTCAGGAGCAGGATTTGAACCTGCATCTCCTGGATTCCGTCCAGATGCTTTACCAATTCAGCCATCCTGACAATTGCTCCTGACTGCTAATTTCGATAACACATCATACTTAACGTCTTTGGGTGACGTCTGCTTTCACTTTGTGTTTAATGTATAGTGCTAAGCATGTCAAATGCTAAAAATATATATATATAAAAAATATCTAAATATTTAAAGGGTTTGCGTCATTATTAGGTAAAATCTTAATTGTAAAATTAAGTTTACCTAGTCGGTATAATGTATGAAAATACTTCCGACAGATGGCGCAGACGTCACCCAAAGACGTTAAGTATGATGTGTTATCGAAATTAGCAGTCAGGAGCAATTGTCAGGATGGCTGAATTGGTAAAGCATCTGGACGGAATCCAGAAGATGCAGGTTCAAATCCTGCTCCTGACTGTTATTTTCGATTTCACATTTTTCACTTTGTGTTTAAGTAGTTAGTGTATTATGATCGAATTGTAAGTTTTGTATTTAAATTAAGACGTATGGTTAACTGGAAAGCATTTATAATTATATTGTAAATATACATATTATATGCCCGTAAGTTATTGTACGTGTGTATCAAAACTGGGGCCAAAGTAATGATAAATGATATTGTGTAATTATTTATTATAATTTTTGTATGAAGGTGTGATTTGTATTGTGTAGAAAAGTGAGTCAGTGATATAGGTTAATTTTTCATAGGTGTATCTGGTGTTATATAGTTATGATTGAGTGGGTAGTATGCATGCGAGAGTTTACAGTGGTAGCTCGTATTTTTATGTGTTTTTAAGGATGTATGGTTATAAATTTTGTGTATAATAAGATTTGTATGTGAAAAATTAATTAAAAATATTGCATGCTGATTCAAAACAGAAATTAAGTAAAAGAGTGACTTTAGTATCGATAGTCACAAGTCTGTTCTAAGTTTATTAATGTCTTGTTCCGAGTCGATACGAATGTGTGGTTATTCCTGATTCTTCTTGAGGTAGATGATCCATTAGTAGTCCAACAAAAGGTGTATCCATGGCTCTTTTGGAAAGTTCTTGCGAAATAAAATAATCTATTAGAGTTATGCGTTAAAGATTCAGTTATATAAATAGGCTTCTGTTGATAATTGGGATTGAGATTTAAGTTTTCCGGGTTTGGTTTTGCTATTATTAAATTTTTTTACACCCTTTATAAATCTGTCTTTAAGCAATCTTGTGGTGAAATCTACAATTATCGGGTTGGTATTATCCTTAGAATTTATCCTGTGGATTTTCCTTATGCCAAGGTGATCAATGTCAACCTCCAAGACTTTCCCCAGATTGGCGACAGTATCACATAGGGATTCTTTTGATTCTTGGTCAGATTTGGGTATGTTACGTATCTCAACCGCGGATATACGTGATTTCCGTTCGAGTGCTTCAAGCTTATTTCCGAAGTCACTGATTGTTTTTTTGTCCGCTTTACGTTCAGATTCCAAAGCACTTATTTTTGTAGGAAGTCGTCGTATTTGTTTGACATCATAGACACACTTTTTTTAAGCTCTTTATTTTGCTCTGTGAGCTGGCTAATTGTAGAGTGAAGCTCTTGAAAACGCTGTTCCTGATCTCGAGAAAATGTTTTGAACATTTTTTGGATGGATATTGTGATATTGTTTTCCTCCCCAGCATATTTCTCTTTATTTTGCTCTGTGAGCTGGCTAATTGTAGAGTGAAGCTCTTGAAAACGCTGTTCCTGATCTCGAGAAAATGTTTTGAAAATTTTTTGGGTGGATATTGTGATATTGTTTTCCTCCCCAGCATATTTCCTTTTCTTTCTCTCAGTAATGTTAGACGTGAGTTCATGAAGGTTGGCGCTGAATCGCAATGATGTAGTTGCGTATCAACAGTTTGCACATGAAGTGAAGTTCGAAGAGTGTCAGAGGTTATATTACGAGCAAGCGCAGGCATCTCCGCGGCTGACAACGGGGCCAGTGATACAGAGGGAGTTCTTTTAAGCGGCATAATACTGATTTCAAAACCAGGAATTAGCCTCCAAGCAATGTCGTAGGTTGTTGTAGATTACTCCTTACTGATTTACAAAAATGAATATTCTATAAATATTTTAGCCAATAGCCAGCAATAAGGGTGGAGGTTACCCGTCGCTAAAGATGAGTCGGCCTCTTCGTAGTTTCTGTGCGCCTGGTACTCGATATTGTTTTCACTCACTATTTTAATTTATTTTATTTATATTTTAATCAATTATGAAAGTAAACAACACAGTGGACACGTCTGTCGCAGCCCGAGGGGAGAGGCAATAAAAAAAAAACCGCAAGGGACGACTGGAGCGGCGAGCCTCCCGTGAACACGGCTGATGCAACGGTTGAGACGTCGGGTTAAATGTAGATAATATTTACCTATTTTATTCGCAAAAAAGACACGTTTTTGTCCAACTAGCTTACGCTCATACATGTCTCACAGAATACCAGCCCTCACTACAATGTAAGGAAAATCGGCTTACAAAAGAAACAATCATTCTGTATACAGAGTATAATAACTATAACAATTAACTACAGCCGAAAAGTAAAGACCGCAACATCAACGCAAATGTAACAAACTACTGCACATTACGAAGGTACATGTGATGCAATTAAGTACGCCCTTTGTATAAACAGAAGAATGTAATAAGCCTGCAGGGATCCGGGCAAATGTTCTATTAGTTATTCTGTAGAGGTTAGTAATATTTTAGTTTGGACATACATTTGGCCCTGTATCTTCAGGTTTGACCTTCTACTTTTGTAAAGGGAACGCAATATTTAATTTAAAGTCAAAAAATATATAACACAATAACATTTAAGCCACAAAAATTTTGAGATATTTCTCAATGTTTTATTGTTGGATATTTGAGATTATTACGTTTTTGAGATTATTACGTCTTGGTACAACACACAGAGGCACATTACGAGAGAATTTAAATTCAAAGAGTCCATCCATGGATGGATGGATTTTTTAGATGTACATATATTTAAAAAAAAAAATAGTGATAAACTATCTCAAAATTTTTGTCGCTTTAAATTTTATTGTGTTGTATATTTTTACATCTAGATTATTACGTTTTGGTACAACACACAGAGGCATATTACGACAGAATTTAAATTCAAAAAATCACTTGTTAAAAATTAAGAAAGAAAGAAAAATATTTTATTGCTTCATTCTTAACAGAGGACGCGATTATAACATAATACTTATGTACTTACAGTAAAATCAACACAAGCAAAACTAAGTAGTTTATGTCTACAACACTAGAAACTAAGCTAACAAATAAAAAAAAAATAGAAATGGGCTGTAAGCAGACAGCCTATTTCTTTTATATACTAAGCTTAACCTAACTAAATTATAAAGAGTAATTGGTCCCCTGATGACGAGCGAGTAAACGCACACACGGCACCACAACACTGTATTCTGTAGCGTCCGAAACGTTTGACGTCCCACCGTCCGTCGACAATGACCACAGACTAAGAATATTATTGTATGAAAATGACAGTTATCAATGACTATTTCGTCATTTGCCGTGAAATAATGGCAGTAAACATCCCCATTGGATATAGAAAATGATAGCGTATGGAGTTTGAACCTGCGTCTTCTGGATTACTAAGACGGACTACCTAGACGGACTACCTAGATGGACTACCTGGACGGACTGCCTAGACGGACTACCTAGAAGTGGGTTCATCATTTCCATACATTGCATTTTATATTTTACATTTATGTTTTATTAAACAGTTAATTTAATATAGCTATAATATTAGTATGAATGTATGCCTGACTGGGTCTAACCGCGGCAGTAATCGCAACACAGACTTTATATTAAACTAATGTTTATGGTTAGCCATTAAATACAATTATGCTACTGTTTATTTTATTTCGTGTAACTACAGCGCAATGCATACAAAACTATTAATGGTTTCCATATAAACCGTTTTATATGAGTGTCAAATCAATAAACCACTAGGTTTATTAAAGTATGCCTTTTTTTATATAAACAGTATATAATTATTTATACAATTTAATCCAACAAAAATTTTAAGAGATAGTTCAAAATAATGTACTAAAATCTTCAAACTCTTCAAAAATTCTAGAAATATTAGTAAATTGCACGTAGATGAAGCAAGAGTCCGCCGTGTGGGGCCGGCTATAGAATTGTCCCACCCCTCTCTACCCACGGGAGTCGTAAGAGCCGACTGAGGGTGTATCGGGAGAGTGGGCAGCAGCACTCCCTCGAGTATTAACAACATCCACTGTGATCGCCAACCCGCCAGCCAAGCTGGCGATTACGGCATTATCCCCCATGACAAGCGCAGGACCGCTGGTTATGGCATTCTCTTGGGGAGGCCTATGTCCAGCAGTGGACGTTGAAAGGCTGATGGATTGGATTGGATTGGATTAGAAGCAAGAGCGGGTCACTAGTTACTTTTCTCCTCCTACTCATCTCACAGAAGATCAGCGTGATACAATGGGAGTGATGAGTGAGAGCGCCAGCGGTGCGACCTCCGTCGTCTCCTCCCAATTATCCTAACAGTCCCCCTCCTAATCCCATCTATACCATCTTTCCTCTCCACCTCTCCTTTTCCCTATGTATCAGGTGTTGATAGCGTCAATAGGCTACGGTAATTGCTTACCATCATCAGGTAGATTGTATGCTGTTTGTCCTCTCGTATTACTTACAAAAAACCTAGTGTGGCTCATATACATTATGGTAATTTTTATTTTAACTTTTGATATTATGTAAATATTCTCTAAAATGTTCCGTTGTGGCAGTCTGTTTACATATTATTATTATCTACTAGCTTATTGCAAAAACGAGCGGCCATCTATTGTGTAAATACGTCATCATCTGTTATATCAATAGGTGGTTTGAATGGTGGTAGGGCTGGATACCAAGTGGGAATACTCACTTGGTATCGGGCCCGAGTGGGTTGGTACCACCATCTCCCGTGTGATTGGCCATGAAGCACATCATTGCGTTTTGGCTGTAGCTGGAGATAGCCCTTTGTTCTTTCATTTCAAATCGGTGAAATGAAATGGTGAGCAGCGGCTTGACAATGCTCTCGGTATAGTTGGGTCCATGAGCGACGGTTATCATTTACCATCAGATGGGCCGTGGCTCATCTGCCATCACATGCCATAAAAAAAGGTAATCTCTGTACGAAAGTAGGTATCCCTGTGAACCCTTAATTTTTTCCTGGATAAAAAAAAAACACACCCACGGTTCGCCAGCTATGTTTAAGTCCCACTTAATATGGGGCGAGCCTATTGCCGTCTACCGGGCACATTTCCAAACTACGGGCTGCTTCTGAGAATTTTTATTTTTAAGAAAAAGCTCACTAACACTTCTCGACTGAACCCAATCGAAACCACTGCACCACAGAGGCAGCATGGATAAAAAGTAGGCATACATAAGTAGTATATTGTTTTTCTCTGTACTCCATACTATATGTAGGTATGACAAATTTTACGATGATCTAATTACGACATCAAATAACAAACATACAAACTCACTTTCACTCATTTGATATTAGTAAGAATGAGCTTTATATATCTTAATTAATTAATGAAACTCTCATCATTCCGTTAGTTTTAGCGCTGGATGTATTTAAAGCTGTTGACTTTTGCACCAACTTCTTTATTTGCATTTGACTGTGGAATTTAGAAGCCTCCATTAAAAAGAAATTTTTACATATGTATTGCGACAAGACCAAAATTGTAGCCACGGAGAGTGATAAAAATAAATGTGTTTCACAATTGCATATGTTGGGTGAGCTTTATTTAATGGTTCCCAACGGGTTTTAATTCTTTGTGCAAATCCGCGCCAAACAAGTTTCAGTATAAAAGTTTTTATGCAAAAAATGAACATTTTGTGTGGTGATGGTATACACAATGCCATTATTTTTAACCTAACTACTCGAAATAGTATAAATCTGTAAGCGCCTTGGTTTTTTGGTACGCTTTCATGTCAACTATGATCGGATGCATGTAATGCTTACCGATAGATGGCGTTGGCCGTAAGATAAATTTTTACATATGTATTGCGGTATACACGCGAAAATTTTGCTCTGTGATATTTTTGTTGATTAAATTTCTTAATTAAGTAATATCAAACTAATTATGCACTAAAGGTTACCATAAACTCGCTGTTTATTGCTATCCAGTATATTGAATAACTACTTCTTAACAAAGTTATTTTATTTTTCAATCAACAATATATCTTAAACAAACATGGATTTGAAGCTGGCATACAGTTTAGAGGAACTGGAAAAGTTCTTTCAATCTAAAATGACTGAATATGATGGCAAGCTACAGAAGGTTGCTTCAGGAACTGATCCAGCTCAAGCAGACCTCGCCACATTATCATGTGAGTTTAATGATTTCAAATCCTTTGTCTGGCAAACATTCTCCAAAATGAAAGCACAGATTGAACTTCTCAGCCTTGGACTTGATAGACATGAAACCGTTATGCGAAGAAAGGTACTGTTGTTTCATGGAGTACCAGAAAAGCCGATTGAAAAATTACATCAGTCTATTATTAAGGTAATTACAACGCAAATGAAGATTCCAGATATTGGTGCTCATCACATCAAAGTATGTCATCGGTTGGGCGGTGCGCAGGGTAAGGCACGGCCAATATTAGTAAGATTTCACAATATTCCATATTGGCAATTGATTTGGGAGAACAAAACAACTCTCAAGGGTACTGGCATCACACTGTCAGAGTTCCTCACTAAGACACGGTATCGGGTTTTCATTGCTGCACGTAAACATTTTGGTATAAAGAACTGCTGGACTATTGATGGTAAAATTGTAATTCTCACTCCGGACCAATGCCGTAAAAAGATAGAGAGTAAGGTTGAGTACGACGCTCTGGTAGTGCAATTTCCGTCTACTATTAAAGGCCGTAAATCCCCGTCAGCCGAGGAAAGCTCTGCTCCCGATACAGCGATTCCCAAGGTTCTGGCCAAAACCAATAAGCCGTCACGTCGTCGCGTCTAATGAAGAGCTATCCACATCCGTTGATAAACAATTATATTTATAATGTTACTATTTCGAGCTGTAAAACCTGTGACAATCACATTGTTTCGTAACATAAGTCGGTAGCCTGGTAATTTTTAACTTATAACTTTCTTCCACTAAGTTTGCACTATATACTACCTTCATTTTTACATTGTCATTATTTGCATATTTCAAAGAGTAATATATATTTATTTGATCATAAATACGGTAGTTAAATTTCATTTGTTTACATTGAGTTTAAATAGGTGTCAAATGTCAATGTCAAGAAGCTTGATTGTTATTGTAGTTTTATCTGGACCGGATTTTTCATCACCATGTAAGCTATGTACGTCAGTAGAATGCCGTATAATTTTATTTTTTTTGTAATTAGATTATGCGCTGTTCAAACGATTGTGCCATAGACAAAGTACTTATTGTGTCCGCTAAGGACATTCAGAACATAATATTTTAAGCAGCCTTTTTCTATGTCCATGTGGTTGTTGCTATTCAAATATATAGTTTGCTTTTTTTTTAATGAATTGCTTCTAATTTTCTTTGTGTCTCACTTAGATTCATTTTTTTTTTCTTTCTTGTCGTCTTCACTTTTACAGCTCAACTACTATAAAATTGTTTGTAAAATCTTCCTTCTAAACTTGCGAGTTGGTGGTATATATATATGTATTAATAGTCTATACGTTATTATTCTTAGTTCAATATCTATATTATTTTTAGTGAAATATTTTTAATAATCTCAAGGTATTATGGATGATCACATTGATTTCAACGATAGCTTCTTTACTTGCTCCTCCTTGTATGATAGTTTCATAAGTGCTGGTGGGGATTCTGCAGATGGTTTAACCTTGCATGACCAAATTCACTCAATCATGTCAGTATTTCCTAAGAATTTTAACTTGGTCCACATTAATGCGCAGAGTGTTCCTGGTCACTATTCCGACCTTCTGGCTACATTCAGCAGTACTAATCTCGATGCCATATTAATTTCTGAATCTTTTCTCAAACCTTCTCTTCCATCTACTCATTATTCACTGCCTGGTTTCGTCCTAGTTCGAAACGACAGAACGGGTAAAGGAGGTGGTGGAGTGGCCATCTACCTACGTGATGATATTCCTTATAAAATTATCAGTGAATCTTTATCTCAATACTCCCAGTCGGCAGAACACCTGTTCCTTGAAATTACACTGCTTCACAGTAAAATTATGCTAGGAGTATTCTACAGCCCAAATCTTCATATTGATTATTTTAATTCTTTGGATAATATCTTGCACGAAGTTTGTCCAACCTATGACAATATAGTGATAATGGGAGATTTCAACACATGTTTAATAAAAAATGACATAAGATCACATAAGTTAACTTCATTACTATCTTCTCACAACCTTCAAACATTAACTCTATCTCCTACTCATCACTCTCCTAACTCTACCCCATATTTGTTGTATCTTATAATTGTCTCTTCTCCTGATAAAATCAGTACTTTCGGCCAACTGTCTGCTCCTTTCTCTTACCACGACCTTCTCTACACCTCTTATCGTATTCGTCCTCCTAAACGTAAACCGGAATTTCGCCTTCTACGAAATCTTAAGGGTTTGGATCTAAATGCATTGCAACGTGATGCGAGTGCTATTGATTGGACGTGTGTGTATGAGTGTACAGACATCAACGTTATGATTGATCACTTTAATGCAAATGTCACAAACTTATTTAATAAGCATGCTCCAATTCGGCGTATCAAAATTAAGCATAACCCAGCTCCTTGGCTAAGTGATAATATTAAAAACTGTATGGCTCTCAGGGACAAAGCTAAACGTAAATATAAGAGAAATCCTACGGAATATAAGCATCACTTATATAAAAACCTGCGTAATCGCTGTAATAGAATGTGTCGTGATGCTAAAAGGCAATATTTCCAGGCAGCGCTCGAGAATCGTAGCTCGTCTGATGTTTGGATATTTATAAAAACTGTGGGCATCGGAAAATCTTCTCCTTGTGTTAGGGATATTGATTTAAACTCAATAAATAAACATTTTTCTGATGTTCCTCTATCTCTGGATAATATTGTCAAGGCCAGGACCTTATTGCCAATCTCAAGATTACCAACACCACAAGTCCCATCCTTCACCCTAAGTCTAGTCTCAGAGACTGATGTCCTTAGATCTATATCATCTATCACTTCTTCAGCTGTTGGTTACGACAATTTAGGTTCCAGTATGATTAATCCTATTCTATCAGTAGTACTTCCTGTTCTTACATTTATATTTAATTCTTCCCTCTCCTAATTTCTGGAAACACACACAAAACCTGTGTATACGCTTTGTGTTTAATCTTAAAAAGTACGATCATGTCTCCCACCTTCGCAAGGAACTCAAGTGGCTCCCAATCCACCTTCGCAGGCACACTCGTTTGCTATGTATTTTATTTAATATCTTACACAACCCTGATGCTCCTTCTTATCTGCGTGAGCGGCCAGCATTAGAGAATCTACCACTACCTCTTCATTCAAACATAAGGTTCGTCAACATTATCTGTCTACTATTCCATAATCTATACCTAAATCTTTCATCATTACTATATATTTAAGTATATTTTATTGTATAGTTACGTATCATTCAGATATTTATGTAGTTATATGTTACATATGTATGTATGTATATTTACTGTATGTATTAATATAATATATGTATGTATATCTATCCTACACACAATCATATTTATAATATTCACGCTATCCTCTCGCTGGTCTGCTGGAAGAGATTTCTATTAGAAATAAGCAGTACCTTTGTACTATTACTATATTTATCCGTTCTTGTATTGTGGTTAAGATCTCTGTGTGTACATAAATAAATAAATAAAATAAATGTGATTAGGAAATTGGGATGATCGAAAGATCAGCAGGATAGCTCAGTGGCTTAGAGCACTTCCCCGGATTGAAATAGACGCGGGTTCGATTCCCGCTCCTACTAAAAATCTCTTTTTCCAGATTCACAAATAATTTATGCTAAAAAAAATAGATCTAAAACTATGATAATTATGAAATTTCGCTTTTACTTTTGTATAGTACAGATCCTAGGAAAACACAGAAAAATTGTCGATTCCTGAGAATTTGTTTGGATATCTGTAATTAGTTGTTTGTTTTTTGAATTTTTTTCATCACGCCTAAGAAGCTGTTCGATTTGAAAGAAATTCAGTAGCTAAATAGATACGATACTGAATTAATATTTATGTGGGATCCTTTTCCTGACTACCACTAGTGGACAAGGAAAGTTTATCACAACTAATCTCAGTCAGTATAACGGCTTATTCCACTTTAACTATTGATGAAGTAACTGTGGGACGTAGATGTAATTGTAAAGAATAATTTGCAACTTAGTAACGGTTTCAAAGCTAATTCTATATGAATATTTTGGAAGCTG
Organism: Leucoma salicis; assembly: GCA_948253155.1. Lineage (NCBI taxonomy): Eukaryota > Metazoa > Arthropoda > Insecta > Lepidoptera > Erebidae > Leucoma > Leucoma salicis. The sequence continues at coordinate 7,562,545 of OX411812.1, forward strand.
ACTGAGAGTTATGCTAATTTGGGCTAATTCTAGTTAACGATTCGAAGAAGGATTGACTTTAGGCAGAAGGTAGGTTACAGAATTATTTTCAGTTTTTTCTCATTCAACATCGAGATAGATGGTATGCAAACTCTACATAGACGGGATTTCCTATGAGTGTCATACGAAACGACCAAAGGAAATAAGCATTTATCACCCATTTCATTACTGCTGGTATTTTTTTTATTGCTATAATGATAGCAGACGAACCACGGCCCACCTGATTGTAAGTGGAGACCGTTCCTCATGGACTTAACTACACCGAGAGTATTGTCAAGCCGTTGCGCGCCATTTTATTTCTCAAATATGAAATAAAAGAATAAAAGGCTATCGTCTGCTACAGACAGAACACACTGCCGTGCTTCATGACCAGTCACACAGGATAAGGTGGTACCGACCCGTTCGGGCCCAACAGCAAGTGAGTACTCTCACTACAGCCCTACCATGTGTAATGCGAGGGTTGATAACTGCTTACTTACCTTAGTCGCTTTGTACGACACCTGTGAGGAAAGGATGGGGTGGTGACTCTTGTATTCTTAATCCGTCACCACACAGACAGTAGGGCTCGGTATCAAGTGGGATTACTCACTTGTTATCTAGCCCGAGCGGGTCGCTAGCAATCTTCCATGTATCTAGGTTTTATATTCTTAGTATTATATCCTTTGTATTATTGAGTCTATGAGTGACGGTTACCATTTACTAACCGTCAGATGGCTCGTCTGCTACATTAGCAATAAAAACTCAAGGATTAACTAATGACTTTTTAAAGAAATAATTATTTGTGACATTGGAAAAAGTGAGCTTTACTGCGAGAGGGATCGCTTTTTCCACTTTCACAAATAATTTGTTCTCTAAAGTAGCTGAGCATGTCAACTGCTGAAATACAGAACACGACTTTTTAATTTATAATTCCTGTTAAACAGAGACACTCATCAATACTAATAATATTAGCACACAATAAACTCTAAAAAACTGCCTCTGTGGTGCAGCGGTAGTGTATCATCATGAGGTCTCGGGTTCGATCCCCGGGTCGGGCAGTGTTATTGAGCTTGTTCGTAAACAGAAAAATTCTCAGTAGCAGCGCGGAGTTTGGAATTGTGCCCGGTAGACGGCAATAGGCTCGCGCCCTATTACGTGGGACTCAAACAGCTGGCGAACCATGGGTGTGTAACACACCTCTGCCTACCTCTTCGGGGAATATAGGCATGATGCTATGTTTTTTTAATTATGTTACTCAATAGTATAAAACATGGTTTTGTGGCCTCTCTATCATATTTAGGAATCAGCCCCGCTTTCTATCATATTTATGACATGTTGTCTTAAAAAACAGCTATTCAATTTATAACTTGATAGAATAAATCCAACCAGTGATTATAGATTCGAGTACATTTTGGGTATCTTCTTCCTTAGTTTTACGCATCACACATACATACCAGTATATAATACTACATAACACGTGTCACTCTTGTCTAGCAACCGTACGACATGACGGACAGATGGGTCAACCGTATTAATATTAACGTGTAAATATTGTAGAAGCGCTTGGGTGAACTGTTATCTAAGTATATACGAGTATGTATTGATATAATAAGCCTGAAGAGTTTGTAGTTACTAGTTAGGCTTAATAATAACAGTTTTTGAAGTGAAACTTCTTTATCGGGGTTGGAAAAAAATTTAGTGTAACATTTTTTCGTTACGCGTAACATTTTTCCGTTACGCGCCATATTTATTTTGTAAATACTTACATATAATAGATATAGAAGGGATAAAACAGATAGGATAGGAAGGATAATAACGAGAGTATAGAAGGGATAAAACAGATAGGATAGGAAGGATAATAACGAGAGTATAGAAGGGATAAAACAGATGGGATAGGAAGGATAATAACGAGAGTATAGAAGGGATAAAACAGATGGGATAGGAAGGATAATAACGAGAGTATAGAAGGGATAAAACAGATGGGATAGGAAGGATAATAACGAGAGTATAGAAGGGATAAAACAGATGGGATAGAAAGGATAATAACGAGAGTATAGAAGGGATAAAACAGATAGGATAGAAAGGATAATAACGAGAGTATAGAAGGGATAAAACAGATAGGATAGGAAGGATAATAACGAGAGTATAGAAGGGATAAAACAGATGGGATAGGAAGGATAATAACGAGAGTATAGACGGGATAAAACAGATAGGATAGGAAGGATAATAACGATAGTATAGAAGGGATAAAACAGATGGGATAGGAAGGATAATAACGAGAGTATAGAAGGGATAAAACAGATGGGATAGGAAGGATAATAACGAGAGTATAGAAGGGATAAAACAGATGGGATAGGAAGGATAATAACGAGAGTATAGAAGGGATAAAACAGATGGGATAGGAAGGATAATAACGAGAGTATAGACGGGATAAAACAGATAGGATAGGAAGGATAATAACGAGAGTATAGAAGGGATAAAACAGATGGGATAGGAAGGATTTAACGAGAGTATAGAAGGGATAAAACAGATGGGATAGGAAGGATAATAACGAGAGTATAGAAGGGATAAAACAGATGGGATAGGAAGGATAATAACGAGAGTATAGAAGGGATAAAACAGATAAGATAGGAAGGATAATAACGAGAGTATAGAAGGGATAAAACAGATGGGATAGGAAGGATAATAACGAGAGTATAGAAGGGATAAAACAGATGGGATAGGAAGGATAATAACGAGAGTATAGAAGGGATAAAACAGATGGGATAGGAAGGATAATAACGAGAGTATAGAAGGGATAAAACAGAAAGGAATAGGAAGGATAATAACGAGAGTATAGAAGGGATAAAACAGGATAGGAAGGATAATAACGAGAGTATAGAAGGGATAAAACAGATAGGATAGGAAGGATAATAACAAGAGTATAGAAGGGATAAAACAGATGGGATAGGAAGGATAATAACGAGAGTATAGAAGGGATAAAACAGATGGGATAGGAAGGATAATAACGAGAGTATAGAAGGGATAAAACAGATAAGATAGGAAGGATAATAACGAGAGTATAGAAGGGATAAAACAGATGGAATAGGAAGGATAATAACGAGAGTATAGACGGGATAAAACAGATAGGATAGGAAGGATAATAACGATAGTATAGAAGGGATAAAACAGATGGGATAGGAAGGATAATAACGAGAGTATAGAAGGGATAAAACAGATGGGATAGGAAGGATAATAACGAGAGTATAGAAGGGATAAAACAGATGGGATAGGAAGGATAATAACGAGAGTATAGAAGGGATAAAACAGATGGGATAGGAAGGATAATAACGAGAGTATAGACGGGATAAAACAGATAGGATAGGAAGGATAATAACGAGAGTATAGAAGGGATAAAACAGATGGGATAGGAAGGATTTAACGAGAGTATAGAAGGGATAAAACAGATGGGATAGGAAGGATAATAACGAGAGTATAGAAGGGATAAAACAGATGGGATAGGAAGGATAATAACGAGAGTATAGAAGGGATAAAACAGATAAGATAGGAAGGATAATAACGAGAGTATAGAAGGGATAAAACAGATGGGATAGGAAGGATAATAACGAGAGTATAGAAGGGATAAAACAGATGGGATAGGAAGGATAATAACGAGAGTATAGAAGGGATAAAACAGATGGGATAGGAAGGATAATAACGAGAGTATAGAAGGGATAAAACAGAAAGGAATAGGAAGGATAATAACGAGAGTATAGAAGGGATAAAACAGGATAGGAAGGATAATAACGAGAGTATAGAAGGGATAAAGCAGATAGGATAGGAAGGATAATAACGAGAGCATAGAAGGGATAAAACAGATGGGATAGGAAGGATAATAACTTTCGGAGACGGATGAATAATGAAGATATTGATTTAATGTCTTCATTATTTTCTAATGAAGACATTCCAAATTTTAATATTGTTGTTAATTACAAAAGACAACGTACGAGGGCAGGCGGAGTAGCAATTTATCACAACGTAAATGATGGAGCCCGTGTTGTTACGCCACAAATAGATCACAATGCACAACAACTGGAATCATTGTCTGTTCAGCTTTCGAAAGTTGGAGAAATATGTGCCTGTGAAAGCAGATGACACAAAGAGAATGACCAGGGAGATTTAGTTTTGATTGTAGCAATTTACATTTCTCCCAACCAATCAATAAAATCAGTTATTGAATTTATACATGAAAATTTTATCAAATATACCCCAGAGGTTGGAGTATTTAAAAAATATTTTTTGAAAAATAACGTCATAAAGAAGTTTCACTTCTTACGAGTGTACGCTAGTACACGCACACATTTTTTTTTTTATTATAATATCGATTTATAGAACTGTCTAAATTAGTTAGTATCATAGCTTAATTAATCTATTAATGTCAACCGTCATGTTACATTATAAAATGATAATTATGATCTGATGTTCAGTCGGTTTTTGAGATTCGTAGTGAAAGCATTAAAACTACAAATCTAAAAGTAATTTTATTGCATTTAACTGAGCTCGTCCTAGCTAGATATTACGTAGTTTAAACTAAAATATTGTTTTATCGCATCTATTCAAAAAGAGTTAGTTTATTATAATTAAATAGGGACTAAAATAGCTCTTTAATCTTTAGGGAGTTGAGAGTGATTTGAATTTGGAATGTGGATGTTGTTAGTAAAAGTTCCAATCACCAAAGAGATCAATCACGAACTTTGTATGAGCAAGTAACAGGCCGTATGATAACACAAACCGCGCGCGAGCCAAACAAAAATAAATTAAACATACTATTCTTATTTTAAAGATACACTGTCACTTACTTTTTTCTCATAGAGGGTGATAAAAGTTAGAGTATCACAATGCTTTCACCTCGAGTGACCTACTTTGAATCTCTCTCTGCAATGAGGATTCCACTTTAGAACCTCTGGCTACGGGACTCTAGAATCCTTTTTTCCGATCTGGATTCAAAGAAACACTCACTCCTTGATAATAGTTACTTGCTCTCTGGGTAAATAATCCATTATTTTGCATTTTGTAGAACATATTTCGAGGAAGGCTATTTTAACATAACTATAAGACCCAAGGACTAAGCAAAATGCAAATAAGCGAATTGACGTCACGAAATAAAAACTGTACCGCTATAATTATGTAAAATATAGATGGCGCTTTTTAATAAGTATTATAAGCTCCTTGTAAATCAGATTACTTTAGAACTATAAGGTGAGATAAACCGCACGGCATAGCTAGTAATAATATTTATATACAATTGTTTACTATAAACTATTGTTACTTTTGATAACTGAATAGTAGAATTATTAAATAGCCAATTTGTCGTACCTATGTACATCATTATTAAATGATCGAAGTTCAAAGGAAATAATAATAAATCTAATTTACAATATTCAGTGGAACACTAAATATCACTAGAATATTTTGTAACGTGGTAAGTCTAGAAAACAGGAACAGTCACCTGACACGCTATAAATAGATTTATGATAATATGACGAACGTAGCCGCAACCTTATTACAGAATACTACGACCTTATCCATGAAAGATTTTGTAGATTTGTGTGTATCCTGAATGGTGATATATAATCGAAAACCAAATACATATGATCCACGGCCAAACCAACCTCATGATGTGATCACATAAAATTTGAAGCCCTCTTAGATCGGCTTTGATTGATTTATTATTCGTAAAATTGTGTTTGTCTTCATACAACAGTAATCTTAATAAAGTAATTTGTTACTCAAAACAATTTTTCAACATTAATGTCGGTCCATTATTATTGGACTACGATTAGGCATACTTGAGCTATTATAATTTTATGCGCTGTTATATTCACAAGAAAGATATTTGCCAGACTTTGCAAGTACGTAAGGAAAATTAAAAAAAGTTTTCTTACGACATTTTCCTCAATTGAGCAGTTAGAATTGTGTGAAAGTTATTAAAACACCTCCTCGGACTGACAGTCTCGAAATCAAACTAGGTAATTACTGCTTTGGATTTTGACATTTTGTTATAATAGATCTTTACGCAATTGCGTGCTGGATACATTTACTTGTTTTTTGTTAAGGCGATAAAAAATGTTTGGTACATCCCGTCGTTTGGGGCAACGAACAGGGTAGTGTGGGACCCTTACCCACTAAAGAAACCTGCCGTGTGCTGTCTCTCTGCTTGTTCTGGCGGGCCACTGGAACTGGTAGACATTATATCCTATAGTTAGTATGTATCGCGGCTAATTTTAAGTACCCGCTAAGGCGCAGTATTCAGTGCAATTATTATTAATTAAATATACTTTTTGTTGGAATTACGAGTATCTACCACATTTCTGCCTACTCTACAAAACATCATAGAAGGGTGTTATTACTAAACCCAGATCAGGTTTATGTAATTAAATATTCTCTGAAAAACTTTGATTCGACGCTGTATAGTATGCTAAGCACAATTTTTCGTATTTTTTTGGCTATATTTCAAACTTATCTCGACGAAAACTTTAATCAAATGCGTGTGAAGAATAGCGTCTATTTGTTTACGTCACCACAGAACCTGCAGCCTAACTTTTTTATAACAAACCGCTATACAAAGCTTTACTCGTATTTTGAATACGGGCATACCGTTTGGTCACACATAGTAAGAAAATACCATAACTATATTTTTGTTGATTGCGGTTTCAGATAGACCATGGCCTATCTGATGGTAAGTGGTAACTGTCATTCATGGATTCGATCATACTAAGAGTACTATTTTGTAAATATTAAATGAAATAATGAACGTCTCCTTCTGTTAAAACTAAAACACACCAAGGTGCTTCATAGCTGGTTACACGGAAGAAGATGGTTCCGACTCGCTTGGGTCCGATAACAAGCGAGCACTCCCACTTGGTACTCAGGCTTACCATCAGTAATGCAATGGGTGATAATTGCTTATTTGATTTTTTTTATATCTTATTATGGCAGTTGAGCCACAGCCCACCTGATGGTAAGTGGTAACAGTCGTTTATGGACTCAACTATACAGATAGTATAGTCAAGCCGCTGCGCACCATTTCATTTCTCAGATGTGTAATGAAGGAATAAACGGCTATCTTCTGCTACAGCCAAAACACACTGACGTGCTTCATGACCGTTCACACAGGAGACGGTGGTACCGACCCTTTCGGGCCCGATAGCAAGTGAGTACTTTCACTTAGTACACAGTACTTCCCTTGGTCGCCTCGTACGATACACGCAGGAAATAATATGGTAGTGATATGTAAATTCTGAGGCCGTCCACACGAACATTCATTGTCTTGAGTATTCTTTTTTTAAAACTGATAATAAAAAAATGAAGTAAAATCAGCGCACTCAAGATATGTAATATACTGCTTGGCATTTTGAAGAACCTTATAAATATTATTGCGGACTGAAAAGGCGTGTGATAGAAATATAAGTCTAATATCTCAGATGTGTTCATTTATCCGTAAATGGAGATAAGGATAACAAACATTGACGTGGTCTGTCTATAGCTGGATGGCTGAACTTGGATCTGAGGAAACAATTTTCTAGCGGTTCTTATCAGTTTGTGAAAGGAGAACATTTATATTGTTATATTATATACTCTAGTTAATGGTGCCTATATGTAAGCGCGAAGTAGCAACTTTGTATCATAGCCTGCGCTGTAGCAACAATGATGCACCATCGCTAATATTCTGAGCAGTACCTACATGAGAATGTTCAGTATGTAAAGTATTATGTACCTACCATATTTAAGAATTTGGGGGTCGTAAGAGTTTGGTAACGGATGCGCGTTTTCTACAGTTTACATTAATCAAGAAATGGCCGATATAATTGAATAATTTATTAACGACAATCATATTATGTATCATTCGTATTAAAAGATGTGGACGCTCTTCTATATATAGATTAAAGCTTTTTCACTCATATCACTTGTCTTTATTAAATCTAAAAATAATAAATAGAACCTAAACAATAAGATATAAAAACACAATGATCCCATTCAATTGTTTTGTTAATCGAAGAACAACGTTTAAATTGGTCAGCACGAATCATATGATTCCAGCACAATCGTTCTCTGTGCCTAACTTCAGAGACACAAAGATCCGTTGTGACTACTATAAGTAGGTATATGGTGAAACCACCGGTACTGGTACCGGCTTTATGTCGTCGTGTGTGTAGTCGAAGACTATAGCATGACACTTCAATACTATCATTTTGGTTACAAACTAATATTGGTTGTCTACTCTTCCAAACCGTATAACTCGGAAACATTGGAGCGGACTAAACAGACAAGGAGTGATTTATTGTAATTTTTCCTCTTGCAACAATAAAAATAGGCCTACGATTGAAACGTATTCAAATGTAACCTTCGTTTGTGAGTTGAATCAAAATAAGATCGTAACATAACATTACAATCGATAGAACATTTTGTAACATTCACTAAACCTATTTGATGTTTTGATTAGAGGCCTGTTTTCTAAAATGTACACGGCATTTTTTTTGAATACAACTCCCTCTCTTTCTTTAGTGGTAGAACTTTGCTTATCCCAGCATCCGGCCATCGAGATAATAGTACATTATTGCGGCCGGCTTGATCGGGGAAGTACCACCCTCTCACAAAAGACCAGCGGGTAACAACGGTAGTTAATCTTACCGTTGTGTTTCGTATGGTGAGTGAGAGCGCCGGAGCTGCTCAAACCCCCTCCCTATCCTCTCCTTATTACCCTTCCTATCCTCTCCTTATTGACAACCCTAGCCACCCCTTAAATTACATCCAATCCCTTTCCTTGGAGATGGCGACGCGCAAGTGATGCCTCTTGTGTTGCTAAAGGGGGTTTCACAAACACTCAATCAACAGACTCAAAGTACATCCATTCAGAACAAGCATTTGTGAATCGTACAGAGAATCATCGCGTGTGGACGTGTTAAATATATTTTGAACTGACATGATAAAAATGAATATATAATTTTATAATTACTTATTGTAATTTAATGGATATATTTTCTAAAATGATAATAACATTTCAATGTAAACTTAAATTAATTGTAATGTAATTTAATGAATATAAAAAAGTAACTGAAAATTGCTGTGCCCTAAAAGGGTTCATGTAGAAAGCTTTTGTAACGACGCCACCTCTAACTATGTATAATTAATTTGGGAAGCCTACAACACATTCGACATGGTGCAGCCACTACGCCGTCAATGCAGTCACGATAAGCCAAAATAACTTTTTTTTTATTGCTTGTAGTAGCAGACGAGCCACGGTCTATCTGATGGTAAATGGTAACCGTCGCTCTTGGACTCAACTATACCAAGAGTATTGTCAAGCCGCTGCTCACTATTTCATTTCACAGATATAAAATGAAAGAATAAACGGCTATCTCCTGCTACAGCCAAAACACAACGATGTGCTTTATGGCAGGTCACACGGGAGATTGTGGTACCAACCCGCTTGGGCCCGATACGAAATGAGTACTCCCACTTGGCACCCAGCCCTACTACCAGTCACGCAATGGATGATAATTAATTGCTTACTTCCCTTAGTCGCCTCATACGACACCCGTGGGAAAGAATGGGGTGGTGACACGTATTCTTAGTCCGTCACCACACGGACTATGGAAACTGAATTGTCCGCGTTGAAGTGTACATTAATTATTATCAAACATGGTTCAGTAACAAACAAAACTTTCCTCTCAATACTAATACTAGAATCTGCCCGCGAGTACGTCCACATGGACTTCGGGACACAAATACGTCAGTATAAGGCCTACACCATTATATAATTATTACGATCCTAAAACAGCTATCCCACAGGAGCTACCCATTTTTCCAGAATAAATAGTATGCCTTATAATAATAAGATAAGATGAGATGATATAAGATACGATAAGATAAAATAATATAAGATAAGATAACTTTATTGGAAAACAATAAAAAGTTTACATGCTTAGTATTCGTTAATAGCTAAATTAGTTAAGAAAAACAAATTGTTTCATGGCTATTAACTTTAACCTTTAAAGGAGACGAGTAATCCCATTTTAATGAAACAAAAAAATCTTAAATCTAAATTAGTAAATATTATTAAAATACTAGGGTAAAACCAGGTAATACGCCTCAATTGACTAAACGCCCCACTACTCTCGCACTCACACAAACACAGTTTAGCGATGCTGCTAACGTGCATGGCATACACGAGAGTTGTTCGAAATCATGGTGGAAGTTCGCGCGCGATCTCTGTGTCAGTGACAAAATTATTGGTTAATTTCGATTTCTGTAGCTTTGACATTTTGCGGTAAGTTTCAATCAAATTTGTATAGGTACCTAAAGTAATATATTGTTTATATTAATTTCGTCTACATGCTATGTAAAAATATAAAATCACATTTCTTTTTTGTAATAGTCGAGCGTTATAAACTTGAAACTATAATTAAATACATAGTATTATTAAAGTTGGATTTCTACAAAACGCCCCACACGTTTTAATTTAAAATGCCCCACTTATATAACTGAACTAAAATGTGGATTGTATTGTTTTTCCTCCAGATACCGCCTCGTAAGTATGGAAGAAAGACTACACGCAACATGGACAGCTGCAAACTTAGAAGAAGCTTCCGTAAAAAGTAAAAAAATGGGAGTTAACGAATTGTCAAGTACTTTCAGTATACCATCCAGAACATTGAGAAGACACCTTTACAACAACAACAACAACAACAAAAAAAAGCAAGTTGCCCACATAAAAATTTGAGAAAGCAGGATTTGCTCTTGATCGAGTATGTTAAAGCAATGGCGTATTGATTAGCGAAAAAACTGCATGAAAACACATTCGCTGTTAAAACTGAATTAGCTGGTGATACATATTTAATGGATTTTTGGTGGATCCCTGAATTGAGTCAAAGTAAATCAGATGATCTCTCACACGCTCGAGCTTAGAGTGTTAACAGAAAGTTAAAATTACCATTCCATTGCAATTGCTATCATAATAAATTAAAATAACGGTTGATTTGTTAAATGTGATAATAGACAGAGAGTTTTTCCTCATACTTTAAATTTACATAATTAGAAGTTAGTTATAAGTTTTAGTTAAAAGATTGATTGTTATTTTTATTATTATTTGTGTTTGAATTATAGTCCATGATGTTGATTTAAACGCTTGGGCATTTTGTAAATTGTATGAGTCATTTTACCCAACAGTAGTCGGGCAAAAAGCCCCACTCCAGCATCTAGAAAAAACTATAAAATGACGTGTTCTTGTTATTTTTACAAAACTTTGTTTATGCCAGTTTGTTCTAAAATGTAATTTCTAAATAAACACATTTTTTAGTCTTGAGGAAAAAAACAGATTTAATAAAAAGTGGGGTGTATTACCCAGTTTTACCCTAGTAGGATAATAAATAATTAGAAATATGTTGTGTGTGTGTGTGTGTGTGTGTGTGTGTGTGTTGTGTGTGTGTGTGTGAGAGAGTGAGTGTGTGAGTGCCTATGTGCGTTTTTGGAAGGTCTAATAGTATTCCTATGTCCTTTTCTGGCCTAAAGACTATATCTGAGTAAAATTTGATATTGATTGGCTAAGTAGTTACGCTTACGGCATGTAAAAGTATAACAAACAAATTATCAAACAAACTCATTTTCTCATTTATGATACATATATACATATTATACAGTAAGAATAGTAAGTTTTGATGTAAAATAGATATCACGAAGTACATCGAGACAACAAGTAGTATTTGTCGTAGTCTTTTTTCGTATGGAAATCTATACCACAACTTTATCTTTAATAAGAGTTGTTCAATCTTAACAGTAGGTAAGCACCCTTTAAAATCTCCTTTCGTTCAAATGAATTGCATCTACATTTTGAATACCCATTTGTAAAACAGTACCTAATCAGTGTGTATATATTATTTAGTATACAGTGTTCAAAGTACTTTCTAGGGATAAACGAACACATTTCTATTGTAAAGAAAATGTATATTGAAATAACTTCGGAGCATGTGGAATTCATGAATGTATACTGACTGCTGGTAAATCAAGCAAGATGTTAATCAACTCTTATTTGCACATATATTTAGCGAGTCTTGACACCCCTTTTTAGAGTTAATGTTGAGGAAAATATGAACACACTTTTATGTGAACAATTTGTTAACATTATTCTTTTATAAAGGTACATATTACTCATTGCTGTTCCTAAAAATGGAGGTCAGGCAGGTGCTCGTAAAACCCTCGCAGTGTGGTCTTTTTTACAGCTGTGCTTAAAGGAAAGGAGGTGAGCCGTTTTTGATGTGAAACATCTATGATATATGTGGAGGGTGAAACCGGCTGTTAATTGTTAATTTATATATTTATATGTTTTAACGTCATCTCTTGACAAAGGCATGTAACAAGGAAGCATAACGTTAATCAATAAACAAATAATAGTTTTAATTCGTCTATGGATAGCAAGAAGGCCAAGGCCGAGAATTATATAAGACAAACAAAATTCTTATTTATTGTATATTATAATAATAAGATTTATTCACATTTATTTATAAGTTGCCTTTATATCCATTTCCGTTATTTTACACATATCATAATTTTATAAAAGAACACATAGAAAAAAAATGTTATGATCATTTTATATCTTCTCATTATTTCTGTGAAATAATTTTGATGTTTTCACATTTGCCAGCGTTCCGAGACTGATAAATTTATTGTTTATCTTATTTGTCAAGGAAACTAAAAACATACTATGTCAACCCTTAGGTTACTATAGGTAATAAAAAAGGAGTCTGTTAACCCACTTCGTATCGTATCCAACAGTGGTTATATGAGCTACAAAATGTAGAAATCAGAGTCACATTAACATTTTGCGTGTTTCTTCTTTATTGTTTTGTTCGTTTCTTGTTTTCCTTCTTATTGAGACCGCCAAGAAAGTTGGTACCTATTCGATAAAATTGAGAGATTGCTTCTTTCTGTATGTTTCCATCGATCAATCGAACCTACCTGAAAGCTTTCAAATAAAAAGATTGACTCCATAATATAGGTATGGCATCCACAATAGTAATTAGTTAATTCCTTCATAAATAATAATAACTGCCTCGGTGGTGCCGCGGTAGTGTAAGCGACTACTGAACATGAGGTCTTGGGTTCGAGCCCCGGTTGGGCAGTGTTATTGAGCTTTTTCGTAAAAAGAAAAATTCTCAGTAGCAGCCCGGGGGTTGGAAATGTGCCCGGTAGACGGCAATAGGCTCGCCCCCTATTACGTGGTACTTTAACATAGCTGGCGAGTCGTAGGTATGTAATAAACCTCTGCCTACCCCTTCGGGGAATACAGGCTTGATGCTATGTTTTTTTCCTTCTTGCGCATTAATGCGCATCAAAAACAAAAACAAATAAGTTTTAATTTTCAAAGCCCCAAAAACGGTGACCCACAAACAAACTCATAAAAAAACAAAACACATAATTAAAAACATAAATATACATGTATTTCTCAGAATTTATATCCGTAAAACATGAAAGAAAAATCTTTTGATAATTTCCAAAAGTATAAAGATATTGATTTAAGAATATAAAAAGTTTGTGGACGAGTTTTATTCGTCCCAGCGTGAATGGGCAGTTAGGAAGTACCACCCTCTCACAGAAGATTAGCCCGAAACAACGGTAGTTACTCCTACTATGAATGATGCCTCTGGAGCTTAGTAGCTCCATGGGTGTCATAAATCTAGCAATAGATGCTAGAGACTACGATAACCGTTTACTAATAGGTTAGCTGTACGCTTTTTTGCCGCCTTCGTAATATAGAAAGAAAAAATATTCAATATGATAATTATAAAATATTTCACGCTCTTCTCTTCTTTGACATACTAAATTAGGTCACCCAAGAAACCAAAAAAAGGTTGTAATTAAAAATAAATAAAATTCTTTGGTTTCAAAAGTAGGACAAATTCATTAAACCTCGAGGTTAAAGTTACCAATAAATCCGTTTGCCTGACAAATTGCATTGAACTTGCCGCAAACTCATCGAATTAATAATTTAAAACGCAAGTAGAGTGTAACCGTATTGAATTAATCTATGACTTCATTTACGACGTAGATGTTTTAGAAGGATACAATATTTTACGGAGTTAGTTTAATATATAAGTAGTAGTTGTTAGTGTAATAATCAATTTGATGTCAAGTATCCCACACTTTTTTACAATCATATATAGTTTTTATCATGTAGTAGTTTTTTAAACTATAATTATAAATTTAAACATAAAGTATGCCTTTCTCTTAAGTAATATATTATAACACACCAACGATATTAGCATCCACAATATCAAAATATGTCGCGTATGCGCGATATCGTCTAGGGAAATACGCTTGACGATTCTCTCGAAGTATGAGGCTCCGTGATTTGATAGATGTCTCTTTGGGTTCACAAATTTGCAAACAGCATGATATTATATTTTTTGATATCTGTACAGGCGGTAGAGCCTTGCTCATCCCAGCATGAATGGGCCGGCTCGATCGGGGAAGTACCACCTTCTCACTAAAGATCAGTGTGTAACAATGGTGGGTACTCCTACCGTTGTATTTCGTATGGTGAGTGAGAGCGCCGGAGGACCAAACCTCCTCCCTAACCTCTCCTTAGTATCCTACCTATCCTCTCCTTTTTATCCTTCCTATCCACCTCTTATCCTTTTCCTTGTGATGGTGACGTGCGAGTGATGCCTCTGGTGTTACTAGTGCTTATAAGCTACGGTAAACACTTACCATCAGGTAGGCCGTATGCTTGTTTTCCACCCTCGTTGTATAATAAATTATAGTTTAAAAAACTAAAATAACACGCTTTAAATAGCTAGTTGGTGCATAATCAAATGTTAAAAATAGTTCACCTATATAGTAAAAAGCACCCCACGCTTTTTTACAATCATTATTTATTGTAATATTATTTACTACTTTTTAGTTCAACTAGCTATTTAAAGCGTCTTATTTTATTTATTTAAACTATAATTTATTTTCTTCTTTTTAGTCTCAAAATAGTATCAAAAGTACTGTTATTTAAAAGAAATAAAACCTACTTATGCCGTGATAATTTGCCTTTAAACTTCATCGGACGAACATGGTTAAACTATAAGGGTTCTTTATTGGCTACGGAACCCTAAAAACCGATAAACTTGATAACTCAAATTATTGCATGTTCTTGATAAGTGTGCAGTTTCAAATCAATCCAACGTTTTGAAGTGGTTGAAAATCACGTTCGAAGATTCCGTAGCGTGTTTTTTTAAAGTTATATAAATTAACATATCTTATTTTGAAAATTGAAAAATGGAATAATTTTATCAAATTAGTGTATTGTCATCGGTCCTCGATTAATCTACAAAGTTTGAACGAAAACTGGCCGTTTAAAGTGGGTCAAAATCGCGCCCTAAGGAGTCAGTTACAAACATACAAACAAACATACAGGTGAAGCTCATCAGGCATCGATATTTCAAGCAAAGTCCAATTTGGGAGTAATTTGGAGGACAAAGCCAATTTGGCAAGCAAAAAACTGGGCGTCCTGAGCAGAGCCAAGCGGTACTTCACACCGAGGCAGAGATTTGTATTTATAAGGCACAAGTCCGGCCTCACGTGGAGTACTGCTCTCATCTCTGGGTAGGCGCACCAAAATACCAACTCAACCCACTTGACTCCCTGCAAAGGTGTGCTGTTCGAATTGTCGACGATCCCAATCTCACGGATGGACTGGAGTCGCTGGGGCGGCGGAGAGTATGCGTCTCTTTGTGTGCTCTATCGACTCTTCAATGGGGAGTGCTCTGAGGAACTGTTTGAGGTCGTACCATCATCCGCTTTTTACTACTGGACCACGAGGCGTCGTTCATCCACACCACCTGGAAACGATCTCGTCTAAGACGGTTTGTTTCCAGCGCTCTTTTCTACCACGTACGTGTAGGCTCTGAAATGAACTTCCTGCTGCGGTGTTCCCCCAGCGCTACGACATGTCCTTCTTTGAACGAGGTTTGAGAAGAGCACTTTACTCACGGTAGGCGGTGGCTTGGCTGTGCTCCTGGTGTTGCCAAAGTCCATGAGCGACGGTTACCACTTACCATCAGGTGGGCCGTTTGCTCGTCTGCCACCGTTGGCAATAAAAAAAAGCTAATATAAAGCGTGTAAAAAAAGCGTGTTAAAAAGCGTGTATAAAAACTATATTCTCACATTTTCACCCACGTGGACTCAAATAAATACGTCACTCTCCAAATTAAATAAACACATTAATTAGTTCTTTGCAAAAAGCTATCCCATAGGAATCGTTCACTTTTTCGGGGATTATTGTGTGCTTTGTCCTTTGCTGGGCTCTAGACTATGTGTATCCAAAATTCATAATGATCAATTCAGTAATTACGGCGTGAAAGCTTTACAAAGAGACCAGAACAGAGACCAGTACCCAAAAGTGGAAGAGCAATGAATTAAAAAAACTCTAAAAAAAACATAGCATCACGCCTGTATTCCCCGAAGGGGTAGGCAGAGGTGTATTACACACCCACGACTCGCCAGCAATGTTTAAGTCCCACGTAATAGGGGGCGAGCCTATTATTAAACTCTATTAAAGTTATTATGGTAATTAATAGGCATACTCGTATTTACACAAAAAAAATCATAACAAAAAAATTACAGCCCAATTTCTACGTTTG
This sequence comes from Leucoma salicis, assembly GCA_948253155.1. Lineage (NCBI taxonomy): Eukaryota > Metazoa > Arthropoda > Insecta > Lepidoptera > Erebidae > Leucoma > Leucoma salicis. The sequence continues at coordinate 7,579,227 of OX411812.1, forward strand.
TTTATTTATTTATTTATACATCAAGGCGTGCTCGATTTATCTGTAATTACTTAAAAACGTCTGCGGTTACTACTACGAGCGTTTTTAATCTCGAATGAAACTCGAGGCTAATCTATACTATTATAAAGCTGTAATAAAGCTGTAACAGAACTATGTCTGTACATTTAAGATATTTGAGAAAAAAACACTGAATTAGGCTCTATGGGCGTGTCTAAACACAAAACGATTTTTTAGATTTTTTGTTCGCGCATCACGCAAAAACTACTGAACGGATTTCGATGCAACTTTTTTGTTTGATAGCTCTTGATTAGACTTAACAACTAGTACATTTTATCCCGCTACTATATCATGAACCTGAGATATTAGCTAAAAACTAGCTTTTGTCTGCGGGGGAGCCGCGGGCAAAGGCTAGTAATATATAAATTCTATAGTAAAATATAAAAAAATGAATGGGTCACTCCAAAGGAATAATAGGTTGATGTATGAAGGATATAGAAGGTGTACGGTGTTTGGGGCTCCGGGGCACTGACTCATCATAAGAAACACGACTGTGGGAGTATCTACCGGAGTTTCACGCTGATCTGTGAGAGGGTGGTTTATCGAGGACGTGCTTAGCTCTACCATTAAAGAAATTGAGTTTTTTGTACATTAAGATCCGACCAATAACCGCCTAAAATAAAATCTATGTTACGGTGACTAGTGTAGTTCCTTGCAAGAACCTTTTGCCAATAAAAGTTGTCAGTTCTTTAAACTGCCTATAATTCACTAGTGGTGGGGCTGGTTACCAAGTGGGAGTACTCAAATGGTGTCGAGCCCGAGCGTATTGGTACCACCAGCTCCCGTGTAGTGGCCATGAAGTACATTGGTACGTTTTGGTTGTAGTAGGAGATAGCCGTTAATTCTTTCATTTCATATCTTAGTAATGAAATGAAAGAGCAGCGGCTTGACAATACGGCGACGGTTATCATTTACCATCGATATATATACCACGGTTTTATTGTAACTAACTTGCATCGACGCTGGTGCTATCATAAATACCATTAAATAGACATTTTTTTTTAAAAACATCACCCTTCTCTTAGGAATAATCCTTGAATCGCGGGGAACTTCAAAAAAACATACACTTTCACAGATACAAAGTACACCCAGACTCGGAACAACCATTTGTGGATCCCACAGAGTTGTCCTCTGTGAGAATCGAACTCCGCTATCTGTGCAGTCAATTCATTTATAGATGAATATTTTTATTATAATATAAATCATCTTGTATTTCAATAATAACAGACATCGATACCATTTAGGAAAATTAAGTCTCTGCGGAAATACCGACCGAAAAAAATAGAGGAATCTTAATTTGGGTACATTCTCACCCACGACAGAACATTGAACTGTCAATTTTATATTGGAGAAGCGCGATATTATTCGAGGAATCCACAGCGATATTATTCGGAGAATTCTCAGTTTAGCGGTTTACTTAGTTCACTGTTTAAAATCTGAGTTAAATAGAAATTGTGGTTATCATAAGTGAATTTAGGAATGTTGTGGTGTACACTGTTATTTGGTAATTTATATTATGCCTAGTACACGATTATTTGAGTTTATAACATATAATCTAGATTTTCTATAAGGCGAAGGAGTTTCAACATTGCATCTACTACTTTAACCAGCTTTATATAAATAGTCAGTAGTTTTAAACTAGCAGTTATTTAATTTTTTGTTAAGGCTGCAACAAAACCCTACCGCACATCCTGTTGTTCAGGGAAACGAACAAGATAGTGTGGGTCCCTCGACCACTAAATAAACTCACCGTGTATCGTCTATTCGCCTGTTCTGGCGGACCACTGGAACTGGAAGACATTACTTCAGTGGTCCGCCTGTGGATTACCATTACATACACCCTCCGTAGGGCGACGCTTTCGGGCACCGGAGCATCGCACTTTCATGGGAGGCATTGTGGGTGGCAGACGTTTCTTGGTCCATCCTTTTCTTTTTGGGCGGATTTCTGTTTTTATATATAAAATAAATATAGAGATACGTGCCACACTCATCTCTTTAAGCGTTGTTACGAGGCCAATATTGAATGACTACATCTCTGTTCCATATGTCATCACTGGTAATACTGATAAAACTTCGTTTTGAGACACAGTGGAATATCGGAAACAATTTTATAAGTGAAATAAATAAATAAAATAAAAATTAAAAAAAAAATGAAGTATGATAAATAAAAAAATTAAGTATGATAAATATGATAAATATAAAAATAAAATAAACCGTAGTAAAACATACCACTTAGTAGAGGAAGGTGTCGGTTTTCTTCTAATTATAAGGAGGGAAAGGGTCGGTGTCGCTGTAAATCACGTTTCGTTACTAAAACGTGCAACTTATACATTTAATGTTGTTTTATAGATAATTAGATTCTAGCCACGACTTCGTTCGTTGACTTTAGGATATAAATAAAATGATAAAAATAATAAAAATAATTAGATTACTCTACGGCACATTAAAATAATCTCTATTCAAAAATAACTTATCTATTTTTTCCGGGATAAAAGCCTATGTATTTTTCTGGGCTTTGGACTACACACGCAAAATTTAATGATTATTGCTCAGTAGCTACGGCTTGAAAGCGTATAACAAACAAAAAATAAACAAACAAACTCACTTCCGCATCTATAATATTAAGTAAGGATTGCAATATTAGGAAATTAATGAGTCCTTGTTGATTATACGGTTGATAACAGTAAACAATTATAGAATCCTATTTTAATATTATAAGGATATTTTACAGCTTCTATCCGTGGTCTACTATTAATATTATTTATGTATAAAAAATAAAAATCTATTACAGTTACAATAGCAAATGCAAGAATTATCGTTAGATAAAGATAGGTATTTGAAGAAATCAATACTATACATTTTACAAACGACTACAATTTTATTTTATACTGGAAGTTTTATCCAAAGATATTCTAGCATCGATAAATTTAGGAAAGCACAACATGCATACAACATAACGGAAATTACGTACACATATTATAAAACATCAAAGAATGAATGGCATAATGATACATTCAATATAAAGCAAATATTTACTATTGAAATGAACGTTAAGAAAACGAATAATGTAAAACCATTATGTACCAAACAAGCATAAAACTAACAAGTGCTACACAAAAAGTTTTATAAAACATTTCTCCGGGAACAGTCACGTACTAATACAAAGGTTATGAGGCATGAACTATTGACATGAGAAAATGAGCAACTCGAAGCTGACTTCGGCACGGTGCCAAATTTTAATGACGGCTGAGGCCTTTGCGGGTTGAAAATTATTTGCAAATAAATGTTACCCTGAGTATTTGCTTTGACAAGCTTATTTTGGAACCATCCAAGGGTACTCACAAATATATACGAAATAAAATATCTTCACTAGGTCATAATTAGAATGTTGACTGTATTCAAATAAAAACATAATTTTAAAATAAAGCGGCAGTTTCTACGTCAAAAATTCTTGAAAATTCACACACAATCACAAGCAGGAATTGAACCTGCATTTCCTGGAATAGATAGCACGTCTTACGGTAAGCGTATTACGACTACGAATATAAATGAAACAACAGATAATTGCAGATGATTAAGGTAATGTTTATTACGTAAACGGTAGTAGCATTAAATCTCGCTGAAGGTTATTAGCATCTTCTAGATATGAAACAGCAGAATATATTTTCGTATCATCAGCGAAACAGAGCAGATGAGATTTATAGAAACAAGAATCAATATCGTTACAATAGATGATAAAAAGCAATGGACCCATCAAGGAGCCTTGGAGCAAACCTCTAGGCACTGATCCCTAACTTGAAATGTAGTTGTTGATCATGGCTGCTTGCTCCAAATATGAAGAAAACCATCTTAACAAATCACCACTGATTCCAGACTGTAGAAGTTTAACTTTAATATGTTATCGTTAATCCGCTCACACATTAACATTATAGTTTAGTTAGACGTTTTTTATACTACTTGAGCTCCACCGTTCATGCTGGACATACTGATAAGAAAGAAGCGATTTATTAAGACCTGACCAATATATACATATTGACCAATATACAAAGTTTAGAAATTGGGCGGTAATTAGCAACTTCTATTTTTGTACCTTTTTATAAACTGCTGTTATGTAGGTATATTATTTTTCAAGCATGTGGAAATATGCCTAGTAGTAAATAGATGTAAATATACAACTAGACCGAAACTTCTCAAATAAAAGAGAAATTGACAAAGCAATTGTCTTGGCACATCCTAATAATAGCTTTATATATTATCAGGTCCCGTAGATTTATAGGGATCAAGCTTGATTAATAGGTTATATATATACTCAGTATTAACCTCAATTGATTGAATATCCGATGAACTCGAACACTGGTATGACTACTCATTATTTAATAATAAATAAATAAATATTCACAGACATTTTCACACAACGTCCTCTGGTCCAAAACTCTTGTGCTATGGGCACCAGATTATGGATATAATACATATACTACTACTATTTTTTTTGTAAATACATACATATGATAGATAGAAAACACCCAGACGCAGTACAAATATCTGTGTTCATCACACAAAATTAAATAATTGTCCTGAGTGGGAATCGAACCCACGACCTCGTACACGGAAGTCGGTTACACTACCGACTACGCCACGAGGCCTGTTATTTAGTGAACATGGAATGAGTTAAGAAAGTGAGAAGGCATATATAGACTCGGCAGTTGATACAGAGCCGCCATAAATTAAACAACAGGGGATAGCGTTAGATTTGAAATTAATTTTAACAAAGTACCAGAAGAGTATAGGTTTTTCACAATAGCTGATTCAGTAATAGCTAGATAATTTTTGTAATATTCAGTTTCTCATTTAATAGCCCTGTCACGTAATTAAGAGTAGCCGCATCTGATAGTCTGCCATATACCTACTTTGAATTTCCGATGATGCTTAAACTTTTATTAATCGTTGTAGTGCTGCTAAGTACCTGATTGGGTAGGAAAGAGGTTTAACCTACCTCGTAGGTATAAAGTTTTTGTGAAGTTCAGACAAAATATTATAGTAATAGGTTACCAATAGTCATTGTGCGTTTTAGAGCATTAAATTAATTTATACAATATAATTTATATTCAATAAATATATAAAACACATTCGGGTTATTTAGATATTTTTAGCATTTTACATGCTCAGCATACATTAAACACAAAGTGAAAAATGTGAAATCGAGAATAACAGTCACGAGCTGAATTGGCAAAGCATCTGGACGGTATCCAGGATCCTGCTCGTGACTGTTGTTTTCGATTTCACATTCGGGTTAGTTACACCATTTATAACTGAAGAAAAGTAATGGAAAATATTATGAAAACAAATATGAAGAAAATTTCACACATTTCAGCTAACAATTAAAACAAAATTGATTCCAAGGCCATACAAAGTTCACCGGGACAACGAGTATTGAATAAAGAAAACTTAATAAAAGTTCCACATTATTTCAGGCATCATCACAATGAAATGTTGTTTATTCACATGTTCTTCGTTCATTAGGTGATATTTTCAGTGTTTATGAAAATCACCTGTGTGTGTTTTGCCTTCGAAAATTAAGAAGGATAATTTTCACATAAAATGGAGAGTAGATAGGTAATGTAGGTATGGAAAAAATAGCCAAAAATTTACTGTTTTTGAATGGCAAATTTCTTTAAAACAAATAGTAGGTAATTTCTGTGCTACTGGAAATGTAAAAATATCAAATAGAAATAATTTTAGATTTTTGAGAGAGTCATACAGAGACAATGCCTTGGGCTATGTGCAACCTTTTCGAGATGCAACTTTGTGGACAGATTGCAAAATTTGTCCCAGATCATAAACTTTATAAAAACCTATTTTCCTCTACTGCGATTGTGGATAATGAAAGTTATGTAATGGTGTAATAGAGAGTGTCATGACTTTGCTGTTTTTTTTAGGAGGCTGTACTTAAGCATTGGACTTGGATGCATCATAATGGTGATTCATGTACTTGCTACGTTTTATTTTATAACATTACGTTCGTAATCAACCAACAAAAAATATTATGCATAAGTATGTGAAATACCTACCTCAATATAAAACATTTTTTTTAAATTTACTATAAGTTTTTTAAACACAGTTTTGTAACTTATTTGAAGCTGTTTTGATCTGTATTTTAGCACTTTCACAACAGCGTAGTGTGGGGCCCCCTCACCCACTAAAGAAACCCGCCATGTGCCTTCTCTCCGCCTTTGTTGGCGGGCCACCGGAACCATATTACATTCCTTCAGTGGTGCAATCTGTGAACCTAGAATATTTTTTTGAGTTGGAGTTATCTGTTTTTTGTTCAAGTATCACATAAAAACTGCTGAGCTTGTTTTGATGTTTTTGTTTTTGTTTGAATTGGCACTAGAGACGTAACCAAACAACGATATAGTTATAAAAAAAATGAATGCACAGTTTCACACTTTATGTTCATTGATAAGACATGCATTCATGCCACATGCTTAAAAACTAAAAAAAAAACATGAACGCTTTTATTTTAATGCTTTTTTTTAAATGCTCTTAATATTCGTTTTATATTATTATGATATTTATATCTTTAGAAAACGCTACAACACGCCGAATACTACGTGATAAATGATAAATGTGGTACACATATTATCTAGGGATTTTGTTCATAAAAATAGCAAATCGGGTACAAATTGTGTAATATTTTAACTCAATATAGGTAACCAAACATACAAATTAGAATACGACCTTTCTGAGCTACACATAAATGTAACTAAATCGTTCAGGCCTTACCTTACTTACCCTCAGATTTACCTACAGTGAAGGTAATCAAATTGAAAGGTCCCTTTACCTGAGAAAGTTTTTTTTTTAATTTTATAGAGCACTACAAGGCATTCCAATAACTTGACTTTGATTGGCACCAAAAAGTGAGTTAAGAGTGATCGTTCAGCAAGTTTATATTATACATAACTAGCCCTGCCCGCGACTTCGTCTGCGTGGAATAGTTACTTTGGGCTAACACTAACTTCAGTACTCGATCATTATATTGCTGCGATGTTATTTTAAAACTGTGATATCTCCTAAGATATTCATTGACATCGAATGATGTAAAGGGCAGTTTTGTTTGAAATTAAATACTTGTGAGTCAGCCATTGAAAGGCTTTTCGATTAGGTTTTTCGAAGCGGTTATTGAAAAACACATACGATATGGGTAACCCTAATGAACGGCTTAATAGAAACCCTTAAAATCTGACCATTTCGGTTACCCATTGAAAGGCTTATTGATATGTTTTTTTTAAGCGGTTACTGAAAAACCCATACGTTATGGGTAACCCTTTTGTACGACTTAATTAAAACCGTTCAAAAGTAATACAGATCATTTTGGTTACCCATTGAAACAGTTTTCGACGGTTTTTCTAGGCATCTAAAAACCATTATGTGGGTAACCCTTTTGAAAAAAAGTCTTAAACACTCAACACTCTCTCTTTAAAACAGTAACAGTGTAACATTCCGATTCAGATCAGTGTAATATCTATCCCGCGATTATAAGCATAGGTTGCAAAATGGTACAGTACGCAAAGCGAATGGACTTTACCTAGGTACTTACCTAGCGGCTTGTAATTTTCATGTTTTATATGCAATTGTTTTATATTTAAAGATGGGTTATGAATTTATGATCATAATAAATGACGTACCGCTATTGTTGCATTATGACAAAGTACTAATTTATACGAGTAGATGAAAGCAGAATGCATGCTAAAGAAAGAGATAGCTGTATATTTGTGAATTGTTATATATTATTATAGGTACGTGAAATAATCATTCACATATATCATATGAGAATCACTGAGTATTTTTTTTATTGCATGTAATGTAGTGGCAGACGAGCCACGGCCCATCTGATGGTAAATGGTAACCGTCTCACACAGGAGATGGTGGTACCTACTAACCCGCTCGGGTTCGATACCTAGCCAAGTGAGCGCTCCCACTTGGTACCCAGCCCTACCACCAGTCATGCAAAGGAAGATAATTGCTTACTTCCCTTAGCCGCCTCATACGACACCCGTAGGAAAGAATGGGGTGGTAACACTTGTATTCTTAGTCCGTCACCACACGGACAATAGGTGGGTACGTAGTATAGGTACTTGTACGAATAAAGTCACCGGGCGCGAGCTTTATTATTTTTTGTATTAATTTAAATAGGTAGTTAAAGAAAGTTACAATTATCCAATATAGTAGGTACCTAAAAACTAATACAACTTTGAGAAGGTATTAAAGGAATTATAATTTGTGAATAAGGAAAAAGAGTATTTTAGTACGAGTGGGAATCGAACGTCAAAAATGTTTGAAAAATCACGCCATCAAATAGTATGAATTTTAATTGCAAAATTAAACTTACTACATTGGATGAATGCATGTAAATGCATTGCCGATAGATGGCATTGGTCGTTAAGACAAATGTGATGAGGAAATTCGGTATTCCTAGAAATGGTACGATAGCTCAATGGATTAGAGCACTTCCCCGGAAAGGAAGGGACGCAGGTTCGATTCCCGCTCGTACTAAAATACTCTTTTTCCTTATTCACAAATTATAATTTGTACTTTAAGAGTAGCTGAGCATGTCTAAAATATAGATCAAAAGGTATTAAAGGAAATTCAATTCTGTTGCTATAGTAGGTACGTGTTTATTATTGTTGTAAAAAAAATCTTTACCTACCTATAAGTTAGGTACCTATACGTCATGAAAGGATTTCGTAAAGGCCAATCGGCAAGAGTGGATAGCGTGATGAAGGCTCAATATTTTATTAAAAACTAGCAGCTCATCCCGGCTTCGTCCGGATGGACATTTATTTTTTTAACATTTTGGGATAAACGTAGAGTAAATATATCTTTATTCTTTATACAGGACATAGGTAAGTAGTTCTTTTTTGTAATTACTATTTTTAATAAGTAATAAATCTATCTATTAAGTAATAGATTATGGTATTTGTATACATACAAAAATACAAATCTCTCTGTCTCAGGGATAATATAATGTAGCATTCCAATGATGTAAGAATTTTCATAAATCGGTCCAATAGTTTTAAATCGGTTCAATCGTTTTTGAGTTTATTCGTTACAAACATACAAAAACACAGTTCCTTCCTCTTTATAATATTAGTGTAGTAGTGTAGATAAGGACTATACGCCTGCAGAATTTAGTGGAATAAAAATGAAAAGTACCTATGCCTTTTATGCATTACAGGTACCTACGTTATAATAGTTATTATGTGGTTTCTTTATATTTCTTGTCTCCGTGTGTTAGTAATTGAACTCCTCCCAAGCCGTTGAACCGATCTTGACGAATTTTTTTGTGTATCTTTGTGGAGGTACCGGGATGGTTTAGATTCACATTTGGATCCGATAGGTGGCGCCACGATATGATTTCAGGATTTTTTCTTCAATTTATTCTAATCTAATTTTTTTTTGTGTATGTTTGACTAAGTACCGGGATGGCTTAGATTCGCATTTGGACCCGGTAGGTGGCGCCACGATTGGTTTTTAGGCCCTACTAAGCTAACAATCAAATTTTCCCACACCAGAAAATAATTCTTAGTAGCTAAAATAAATGCTCCATCCAAACGAAACGTCAATGTTCGGACAGGAAAACGTCTGGTTTGGTTATTTAAAGACAGCACTGCACTAAGGAAAAATCCCTGTATTAGGTTAGGGGAGTTCTTTTTCTTTTAGTTTTTTTTTTTTTTTTGTTTTTTTTTTTTTTGTTGTTCTTAGTCAGGGTGTACTTCGTGTCCGTGAAATTGTATGTTTTTAAACTCCCCCTTTTTTTTTTTAGCGGTCGTAACGACGCTGTACCCGTGATCCGCCGTAGCAAGGGCGGGTGGAGGCGCACGGTGGGTTTTTAGTGGGTGAGAGCCCCATTCACCCCGTTGTCTCCCCGGGCAGCGGGGTGTGCGGTAGGACATTTTTGCCCACCTAAAATAAAAAAAAAAAAGGGGGAGTTTAAATACATACAATTTCACGGACACGAAGTACACCCTGACTCAGAACAACCATATTTTGTAGATCACACAAAGTGTTGTACTGTGTGATCTTAGGTCTTAGACCTGAGAAGTTTGGAGAGATTTTTTTTATTGCCAACGGTGGCAGACTAGCAAACGGCCCACTTGATGGTAAGTGTTAACCGCCGCTCATGGACTTTGGCAACACCAGGGGCTCATTGTAACAATAGCTATCTGCTAGTGAAAGTCCCGTCCAAATCGATCCGCCATAAAACATGAAGTTTAAGTACGCACGTGATGGATTTGAGATATATAGTATCGCAGATATACGCACTGAAAGATTTGACCACGTGATCACGTAGAGGCCATAAAACATGTAGTTTATGTACCCACGGACAGCGCAGCGTAGGATGGCCCCTCACCAGATGGACTGTCGATCTGGTCAAAGCCACGGGTAACCGTTGGATGCGGTCGGCGCAGGACCGCTCATTGTGGCATTCTCTTGGGGAGGTCTATGTCTAGTAGTGGATGTTGAAAGGCTAATGGATGGATGGAAGTACATAGGATTGATTAGATAGTAGGCTAGAATCTAAGTCAGTATTGTGGTGTAATATTTAGCAATATTTTAGTAAATAAGATTTATTAAACACAAAGTGAAAAATGTGAAATCGAAAATAACAGTCACGAGCAGGATTTGAACCTGCATCTCCTGGATACCATCCAGATGCTTTGCCAATTCAACCATCGTGACAATTGCTCCTGACTACTAATTTCGATAACACATTCATACTTAATGTCTTTGGGTGACGCCTGCGCCATCTGTCCGAAGTATTTTTATACATTATACCGACCAGGTAAACTTAATTTTACCTAATAATGACGCAAACCCTATAAATATTTAGATATTTTTATATACATTTTTAGCATTTGACATGCTTAGCACTATACATTAAACACAAAGTGAAAAATGTGAAATCGAAAATAACAGTCACGAGCAGGATTTGAACCTGCATCCCCTGGATACCGTCCAGATGCTTTGCCAATTCAGCCATCGTGACTTCACTCACTGAAAAAAAATATTAAGGGTGTAATATTCGCCAAGAAAAAGTAAGCATAGATGAGATACGGCTAGCTAAACTAACTGAACGCCTCACATAATTAACAGACGCCCCCTTATCTCAAATATTGAAGGAGAAAAAAAAGAGCAGATGGAGTTGACAGATTTATAAGTACAAATTATAATTTGTCAATAAGGAAAAATAGTATTTTAGTACGAGCGGGAATCGAACCTGCGTCCCTTCCTATCTAGGGAAGTGCTCTAATCTACTGAGCTACCGTACTATTTGTTAGAAATACCCAATCTCCTTACCACAATTTGTCTTAACGACCAACGCCACCTATCGGAAGCATTTACATGCATTAATCCATAATAGTAAGTTTAATTTTGCAATTAAAATTCATAGTATTTGATGGCGCGTTTTTTTTAAACGTTTTGATCTATATTTTAGCACTTGACATGCTCAGCTACTCTTAAAGTACAAATTATAATTTTTGAATAAGGAAAAATAGTATTTTAATACGAGCGGGCATCGAACCTGCGTCCCTTCCTATCCGGGGAAGTGCTCTAATCTACTGAGCTACCGTACTATTTGTTAGAAATACCCAATCTCTTTACCACAATTTGTCTTAACGACCAACGCCACCTATCGGAAGCATTTATATGCATTAATCCAATATAGTAAGTTTAATTTTGCAATTAAAATTCATAGTATTTGATGGCGCGATTTTTTCAAATGTTTTGATCAATATTTTAGCACTTGACATGCTCAGCTACTATTAAAGTACAAATTATAATTTTTGAATAAGGAAAAATAGTATTTCATTACGAGCAGGCATCGAACCTGCGTCCCTATCCAGGGAAGTACTCTAATGATTTAATCTTTATCCAAATAAATAGGTACGTTATTCATCACAAGTACATATTTAATTTAAAACAAAATAGAACCTTTACATCATTCGATTTCAATAAATATCTTAGGAGATATCGCAGTTTTAAAAAAAATCTAAACGTCGCGGGACGTCTAGCATATGTGAAACATCAAAATTATTTTGTAGAAATAAAATGATAATAACTTGACAAAGTACTCCTCAAGACGAATCAAACGAGTATAAACTCGATAGGGTTGCGTAGTTTCATTACAGAGTTACTGTGGCCACCTTCCAGCTCCATCGTCAGTCCCTTGATACCATCTAGACACAAAGTACTCGGCAAGATGAATCATGCGAGCCCAAACTTGATGAGGTTGCGCCGTTTTATTATAGAGTTCTTATGTCCACCTTCCAGCCCCGTCATCAGATCAGCTCCATGTCATGATAATATTGTATTATCACGTGATATACACATGCGTGTAAAATTTCAGCTCAATTGGAAACCGGGAAGTGTGTCAAATTTAACTTACAAAATTTGAATAGAACAAGTAGGTACAATAAAAGCGTCGCCACGCTAACAAACGATTTTACCCTCCCTCCGTAATAGATGTTTCACATCAATAACATCGGAGCATAATAATGATCAAGTACCTACCTACTGCGCGCGCATTTATGATGTGTGGCACCAATTAACGTTAGACCAAAGTAACTATTCCACGTGGATGATGTCGCGGGCAGAAACTAGTTTTAAACACATCATGAAATTATGTGAAGGAAAATTAGATGCTTGATTGATTACCTACCTAATATTTATTTAAAAGACATATTACTATAGGTAGGTATAATAAAAGGCAGACAAAATTCTGACTTACACATTGCTCATTCAATTATAACACGATAAGATTACATAATGATTACATGCAAGATAATTGTCTGAAACTCAGAACATGTACCTACACCTTATTATGTACGCATCTAAATATTATAATAGTTTAATAAGTAGGTAGGTAGCACGTGATTCGTTTACTTTCGTCTACAAGTCGGCCGATGCCGCCAGCGATGTCGTACTTCACCGTTTACTTAGAATTTTATAATTTAGATATTGAATAACCATATGGTAACCCAATAATAATGAATGGGTAACCCATTCAATGTGCTATCTTTATTGAAGTGATAATCCTTTCATTTGTTTTCAAGAATATACCCGTTTCGATGGGCTATCATATTGATAGTGTAACCCTTTCACTGGGTTTCAAGCATAGAACCCATTCAATGTGTTATCCATATTGAAAGTGTAACAGTTTTAATGGGTTTCAAGCGTAAACCCTATTGAATGGGTTATCAATATGATGGTGTAACCCTTTCATTGGGTTTGAGCATAGAACCCTTTCAAAGAGTTACATCACGATAAAGGTAACCACATAAACGGCTTACCCATTTGAATGGCTTAACTCTTAACTGGGGTTGTACGGTCCTTGCTTGTGACGAATAGCGTATTTATTTGGATAAGGATTAATATCATGTTTATAAAAACATCTTCGCAAATAATGCATTATTTTAGAACAAATTTGGTTCGCATAAAAAAGGTTCTAGAGAGCCAACCTTAAAAGATAGACATTTGCTGTCGTGGACATTTTTTTAGAACTTTTAAAGGGAAACAATTCTGTCGTACATATTTTTGCGAAACTTTAACCGTTTTCGCACATACGCAGCGGAAGCTTTCAAAAGGAACAAAAACCTCCCGATTTTAAAACATTCTTCGTTAGTGCTCTACTCCTATTGGTTGTAGTGTGATGATATATCCCCTATAAACTTTCTCGATAAATGGGCTATCTAAAACTGAAATATAATATATAATCGGATCATTAATTCCTAAGATTAGCACGTTTAAACAAACAAACTCTTCAGCTTTATATATTAGTATAGATAATTTGTTATGCATGTGCTTTGAAAAATAAAAATAAAATAATATTTTTAAATAGTTGTACCTACATTTATTTAAGAAGATAGTACGAAGGGTTAATTAACCTTAAAAGCTCAAGTGCCTCAATAATCTTAGTGATACCACTGAGTGGATACTTATTATAAAAGCAAAAGTTTTAGTAATTTAATATTTCTTACTCAAACATGCAATATCAGCTGAACTAATTTAAATTTTTTTTTTGCACTGATAAGTTTTAACGGACAAGATGAAGCGTCTAACAGAAAATTTTTCATTACCGATTTAGTACTGAAGTTGATCTACAGCTGTTATTCTATTGCAGCGTAAACAATATAAAGGGTGAAATTTTTATTTCATTATTTTTTTAATTACTTACAAAACTTTCATTACTTTCTTGACCCAATTTAGAAGTTCTTCAAAACAAAGTACCCTACAGGTTTTAATAAATATTCCTACTAATCTTTGTATATAAAAAAATCGCGGCACGTTGTTTGTCCACGACTCGTAAACTAATGAACTGATAAATAAAGTTTTACACGTGTATGCAGTTTGGTCCAACTAGAGTGATAGAATATCCTATTATTTTCTTTTTTATTGCAAAATTAACGATTGACGTGTGTGCTATGTGCCACAGCAACGCGTAGCCGAGTCTGAAAGTGTTTTATATAAAATTCCGTCTCTCGACGTTGGTATGCGATGTACTCTGAAACAACTTATTCGATCTTAACGATATTTTATCGAAATGTGTAATTGGTTTCGACTACAATGGTAGGATAAATTTTATCACGATTATTTCCTCTTTTATTGCAAGGTTTACGTCTGAGTCGTCCGTCGTGAGGTCTCGGGTTCGATGCCCAGGTCTGGCAGTGTTATTGAGCTTTTTCATAAAAATAAAAATGTTTTCTTTGAAAGTTCTTGATTAGGCTTGAAAGTGGAGTTTGGAGTGGAGAAAATGGGATACATACATACAGTTACTATATCGGAAACCTGAGATGAGTAAATCTCAGGTACCTGAGATGAGTAAATCTCAGGTTTTAATAAAAAAATTAGTATGATTTATATTTACAAAATAATAATTGTATGATTTATAAGTATGCCACAGCTACGTGTGGCCGGGCCGGCTACTCGTAAATGTAAAAGTTTGTCAAAATGTTTAGATATGACAGTATGTTTGGATGTTTGTCCATCAATCACACTTAAACTAATTCTTGAAATAATTGTGTTTCTTTATAACCTTTAGGATTTGAACAAAATTTGGTATACCTTTGAGACTTAATGGATAAACATAGAATATTTTTTATTCTGATAAGGATTTCCTGTGGGATATTGTCTCCAAGGACTAACTTTCATAGCCACGCAGATGTAGTCGCAGGCAGGTCGCATTAACATATTTTATTTATAATTTGAGAGTGGTGAACAAGCATATGGCCCATCTGATGGTAAGTGGTAACCTTAGCCTATAGATACTAGTATAGGGTGAGGTGGAAATATAGGCCTCCAGTGTTACACTATACCTACACTAATTTTCTGTGTGAGAGTGACACTTCAGCGCGGTTGACCTAGCATATTTCTTTTCTACCAAGCACAGTTCTACCAATTTTATTAGCAATTATTTGTTTAGTATCACATAAAGAAACCATAGACACAACTATCAAATTTTATTTCATAAAATTGTAACATAATACACATACGGTATTAAAACTCAAACTCCACGGAGTATGAATTATGATCGTATAAGTGCGATACAAACGCGACCATTTTATTTTCACGAGGGCATTTACTTCATTAAATCAACGTTGTAAGAGCGCTATATATTTTTTTTATTTTATGGTGTAACTTGATCGTAAAAGTGAATTGAAGGATTTGGATCTTTCATTACATTACTGAAATAAAAATAGCGTTTTGTTTGTTATTTAATTACAGAATGAAAAAGAAAGAAGGATTTCCCCTGTGATTAGTAGCAGCCCCTTAATTATTCATATACGGGTATTTGGAGACTGTAATTATTGTAACCAATGTATCTATATTATAATAGTAATGCAAGAAATCTATCTATGCAGACTCCTAGGTTAAAACAATAATAAAATATTAAGGAAAAAATACACAACATGTTTATACAATTAATACTGGACATTATAATTTTTGTAATAGTTATGTAATAATGTTCTTTATGAAAATAAAGACGATATTGTATTATAAATAAATTATCAACAAAATAGAATAAAAAAGAAAAAATTCATATTTTAAGAGCAATAATGAAAAGGCTTTTTTATTTTATTATTTATTACTCATAGCAAAACAATTTAACTCTACAGAGTTTGGATCATAAACAATTTAAAGTCATTGTCGTTCATTATTACTACTCTATTATTTAAAGTAAAATAAAAGTAATCAACCTGTTTTTATACAATCACCTTTTTAAACTTATAATAATGACAGTAATTTATGATAAAATTTAGTTTTTAGACTGTTTAAAATTAATTTAATTATTGATTTAATGGCGTTGTTAGACTTATAAACAAAACTTTGCCAATGTCGCGTAGATAATTATCGAATAGGCCATGAAACGAAGGAGATTGTTCAGTCACAGATTAAAGGGCCGGTGATTATGAGACTAACTACCATGATGAGTAGGTTCACTGAAACAAACAACATAGTACTATGTAAACTGTTTAAGCTTGTATCAGCATTTCAACTGTAAATTGACGGCTTTCTTCGACTGACAAATTTAAAATTTAAAAAAATATGCAAAAATTCAATTTTACCAACAAAGTGACACTCACTCGTTGTTTAATACTAAATCTATGGTTTATCCCGTGAAGTCTTCATATGTATCTATGAAAAAATATATTTCATGTAACAAGGCTGTTTGACAAAAAAATATCTATATTAGATTAAAAAGGCGTATCAAAATTTTTTATAAGAAACTTTTTCTGTTCATTCTGTTTATTTGTTCGCACATCACACAAACATTCTTTATATTTTTTTTTGTTTGATAGCTCTTGATTAAACTTAAAGTACAAACTTTTTATTATTTTAGTTGCTATTGAAAACCAGAGATATATAAACTAGAAACTAGTAAAGCCTTCCTCTGTAGCTTCTCTAATTTTCCTTCCCAATTTATCTGTCGGTGTCTTACATGGATCGTTTAGTTTGTATCGTCCATGGGATTATGAGGGTTAGGGAAAAAACTCTACGTTTTTCAAGACACGTCTTGGAGTGTATGCCTTGTGAGGATAGATAGTCGTTAATGACATTAGCTTCATGACTGAAGGACGGTTAGAGATAAATTAATTCTTTGTTACCCTACTACGGTGAAGCAGTATGGAGAGTCATATTTTTAACCCGTATGTTTTTAGGTATATTACATACATTCCAATATTAGTAAGTTTAATTTTGCAATTAAAATTCATACTATTTGATGACGCGATTATGTAAATGCATCAGTAAGATGGCGTGAGTCATAAAGACAGCTAAAAATCAATTGTGAAGTGGACATTGAGTGTAGCCGTGTGCTACTGCGATGGCTTAGCGGTCTAGAGCACTTCCCCGGATTAAAAGGGACGCAGGTTCAAATCCCGCTCGCAGAAAAGCTTTCTTTTTCCACTTTTACAACAATTTGTTAATTAAAGTAGCTGAGCATATCAAGTGTTAAAGGACAGATCAAAATATTATTAATATATTTCTTTTGTAAGGTGTCTCATTGGACATCAACTGAATGGGCTTAATTACCACATTTAAAATAGATAGGTTAATACGTAATAAAATAATATATGCTTTCAAGGGACATAAACAATGTACATTCGGATTCAGAAGACTAACTAATAGGTGTATTTTTGGCCTAACAAAAGTCTGTATCGAAATTATTAATTTTGGTTCTATTAGACACTTTAAAAACTCCTATTAAAATGTACAACGTTAAATTGTTCACATTATTCACAGTAGATGAATAGACATTTTCAAGACTAAAACTACGCAGGCTTGTTCTAATAATACAGTTTGCCATTGTTCAAAATAGTTTAAATTCAAGCCAACACTGGTTAATGTGTACAGCGACAGTGACACACGGTCGTCTTATTTATAAGACAACAATAGATATTTAATCTTTTAAATTATATATAAAAACGCATATGTGTGCAATTCACATATATGGCAGAAGTGAAACTTCTGAAAAGTAGCCTACGAGAGATTGAAATGGATATAGAGTATTAGGGATATTCGGGTAAATGTAAGGTTTATTATTTTTACCAAGTTTAAAATGACCTCTCATTAAGTAAATTTAATGAAGTATTAAAATTCATTGAAATTTTGTTTTCTGCGACGATATAATGGTAGATTAACGTTTAATGTTGTCTTTAAACTTTAATGGACTTTTCTGCAACTGACTGCTAATCCTATACATTTATGTGTTTGTTTCTTTATCGTGACGCATTTTCGTTTCATCGAGTTTCAAATCACGAAGAACATAAAGATGTTTCACTTCAAAAAAATTAATTAAGTACCTAATTTCATTATCGGATTTAGTAATAGTAGCAACCTACTGATATGTTGGTAAGTAAGTTATTTTTAATGAAGATATTGAAATATATTTATTTCGTGGTGATTTCTCTAATTTACTTCACAACAGTAAAAATGCAATCGTGTGTTTATAGAGAAACACGTATACTATCTCAATTAATATCTGTCTAAATTACATGTTTTTATTAACAAAGCAATTAATATATATAGATTATTAAATATTTTTGTGTTGAAAGTATCATAAGTTTGATATACGAGTATATTAGATATTTTATACCGGCCAGTAACTCACACTTAGGATCTAGCTCCCGGTCTAATAAGACTTGGGGAAAAGCGTTATTTTTCGATCGTCGTGACTGTCGTTCCTGTGACAATAAAGTCACAGTGACAAATCAACGTGATTTTGTCACGTCGATTACTCGGTCACACCTGTCACTTTCTGGTTATACTTACTACTCCTGGCACCAATACTTTTGCATTGGCCCTTCGGGCAGTTTCGTTCGTGTTCGTTACATGGGTCGTTCGGTCGTTCCATGTTACGTATTGTCGTGATATGAGTGACAAAGACAACTATTAGTATTTATACTACTGTGGGGAACGTAGGAACAATATACGTGATTTTGGAACGTTGTTACTTCGCGCTAAGTAACAGCGACATATTTTAACGGCTGATCGCAGTGACTTTTTCGTCGTGACGTTATTTATCACCCACCTTTACCCGGTATGCACTGATGTGTAGCGCAGACGTGCGCTGCACACTCGCCCTGATACGCTCGGAACCCGGGTCGACTTAATCGATCTTAAACGCGAGTTACCTACTTGCCGCTATAATATACCTAATTATCGATATTATTTGTAGTGCAGCGGTAGAGTGAGCGACGGCGACTGCTGATCATGAGATCTCGGGTCCGATCCCCGGGCTGGGTGGTGCTATTGAGCTTTTTCGTAAAAAGAAAAATTCTCAGTAGGAGCCCGGAGTTTGGACATGTACCCGGTAGACGGCAGGCTTGCCCCCTATTACGTGGGACTTAAACATAGTTGGCGAACTGTGGATGTGTAATACACCTCTGCCTACCCCTTCGGGGATATAGGTGTGATGCTATGTTTATGTTTATGAATATCACTTTACACTACTACTTTTTAAGAAAAGTATGAGTTTGAATTAATATTATTACGAGTAGGTACTTGTTATTTTATAGAAAGCTAGTTGGAGTACTTGTTCAACATTGTTTCATGAATTAGTCACAACAATGCGTAACGTGTTCATATATATGACTGGAGCGGGTACCAGATGCAATGTTCCCAGAATGTCCTTTGTACACGACTTATGCAGATTGACAAAACATGCTCGTTATCTGAAGTTTGTTGGTCTTTTTCGTTTTCTTTGCTTTCAAGTGATTTATCGTTAACGAATTCCATTTGCATCAGTGTTTGTGATGATTCTAATGCAGTGAACATTTTTGATTATAAATATAAAAATTTCTTCACTTAGATTCAAAAGCAAAGCTTCATGAAACAATTAATGTTACGTTTTGTTTCCGGTATTCATCAACTTAGATTTTAGTGAGTACTCGCGTTATCTATCTATACTATTATAAAGCTGTAACAGAGCTATATCTGTACTTTTAAGATATTTGACATAAAAATTAATGTATTAGGCAATTTAGGCACTGACACAAAACATTTTTAGAATTTTTGATCTGTTTGGTTTTTGAGCTTCACGCAAAAACTACTGAGCGGATATTTACTAAACTTTTTTGTTTGATTGCTCTTTTTTATACCTAAAAACTGGTATACCTACACTTTATCCCACTACTATATAGGGAACCTGAGATATAACCTAAAACCAGCTTTTAACTGCGGCGGAGCCGCGGGAATAGGCTGGTATTTCCACATACCTAATTAAATTAATTAATAATAATAATAAAAGTATTTATTATTATCTCTTTATTTACATTGTATCTTACAACTAAAATACATTTTTAAATATAAATATTATGAAAAATAATAAAATATTTAAAAATATAAAAAGTGTGTAGACTAGACCTAGATGATACTTTCTGATGTTTACGCGAATGTTACACATTTTGAAATAAAACTACGTTTACGGAATCTATCGCGTTTACTTGATTTTACTCCTATCCCGACGTTTCGAATTACAGCATTCATGATCACGGGTGGACTTAGATGATGAGACGTCCAAGGTTGATATATTATTTCAACGGTTTCATCTACCCACAATATATGATTTTACAAAATTTTTGGTTTATTTATTTTAACCCACATAATATTCGTTTAGAAACACAGTGAAAATATCTACTTCAAATGTTTATGCTTACAATGTATGAGACTTTAAATTAGTATATTAAAATGAGTATAATACTCCTCTTTAAATTGTAAAATTTTTGTTTTTATTTAGTGCTCAAAAATTCTACCACAAACTACCAATTACTACCAGTAAGAAGACAATCTTGGTTATTAGTTTATATTATTAAATATATTGATTTTGCCAAAAGCTAAGACTAAGAAGCTACCACCGGATCGGAACGCGGCCTGACTGAGAAAGATCCGGCCAGAAAACTCAATAGGCAACAACTGTTATGGATTATTAAAATTTGTACGGAATTACTGAAATCTAATAAGGTTTAAATTTTTTTTTTTTTTTTTTACAAAAGGCAAAGACTAATCACTACTGTGGGTTTTATCTACACAATAAGCGCTAACTGTGTCTTGCAATCTTGTGGTGTGCCTTCTTGTATTCTGTTTGGTGAGGCCTATCACAGGATTCCAGCTTGATGGTAAGACCCAGCCGTCTTCTCTATTGAAATTGGGATGTTTCTTAATTTCAATAGCCTCACGTATCATTCTAGGGCGATATCGATGTTCTTTAGCGAGGATTTGAGGTTTGTCAAACCTAATGTAATGGCGGGTGTGGTCCTGTGTGTACTCACAAATTGCAGACTTTGTATAGCGACTGTGCTTCACATCAGCTATGTGTTCTTTGATCCGAGTTGTTATGGATCTCTTTGTTTGCCCAATGTAGGAGAGACCACAATCACAATCCAGCTTGTATACTCCTGCATCCTGTAAGGGTATATGGCACTTGACTGGTGGTAAAAATTGACTAATTCTTTTGAGTGGCTTATAGTAGGTTTTAATTGAAGCTTTTTTAAGAATGTAGCCAATCTTGTCAGTGACTCCCTTAACATAGGGCAGGACTGCAGGGAGGCGCTCAACTGTGGGTGGCTTCACTCGGTTTCTGTGACGGCGGCGTGGAACCTGCAGCTTATTTGCATGTAAAACTTTCTTTATATGCTGCAACTCTCCAGCCAGGTGTTCTTCATCACAGATTCCTTGTGCTCTCTGAAACAAAGATTTAGACACGGTAGCCAACTGTGAAGGATGGTGGTGAGACTCTCCATTCAGGTACTTATCAGTATGGGTTTTCTTTCGATACACTGTATGACTGAAGGTGTTGTTGGGGTTACGGATTACCATAACATCTAAGAAAGCTAAAGAGTTATTTGACTCCAGTTCCATAGTGAATTGAATTTTAGGATTAATGGAGTTCAGATGGTTTAGAAATACGGTTACTTTATCAGATGGTAATATAGTAAAAGTGTCATCTACGTACCGCTTGTAGAAACGGGGGACCACAGGTGAGGTTTTTAGGGCAGTCTCCTCGAAGAAATATGTCGGCAACAACGGGAGAGACTGGCGAACCCATGGCCACTCCGTCCACTTGCTTGTAGAAGCCATCATTCCACATAATGTAGCCAGATGTGAGGCAGTACTTTAACAGTTCAGCGTATTCCATAGGTATGTTGTTCTCTGATAGTTTCTTAGATACAATTCTGATGCAGTCTTCCACGGATAAGCAGGTAAAAAGTGACTGGACATCAAAACTCACCATAGTTTCATTGTTAGCGAGATGAAGGTGTTTAATCTCACTTACAAAATGGTATGAGTCCTTTATGAACGCATCTGTGTCCTCGGAGTTGTGAGAGAACTTTGGCCAGTAGCTGAGCGACTTTATAAGTAAATCAATAAGTAAGTAGGTGAGTCGATCTGACTTACAATAGGTCGTAGTGGTGCGTTCGGTTTGTGTATCTTAGGCAACCCATACAATTTAGGTGGCTTTGCACAAGGTGGTATCAGGGTTTTTACATCTAGATTTAATGCTTCGGAGTGCTGGTTGAGTAACTTTTTCATGTTATTTAGTGTACAGTTGGCCGGGTCGGTTCTGACCTTTTCATAAGTAGATTCATCCGATAAAAGGTGTTTAATTTTGGCATTATAATCTGACGTGTCTATCACCACAGTAGCGTTACCTTTATCTGCGCGCAGGATGATGATGTCTGCTCTATTGCGTAGGTTAAAAAAAAAATGTATACCTAGATGACTGACCTGATGTCTAGATGAGTGTTAATCAGCGAGCGATATGAGCAGCAGGTTCGTACAAACTGTCCACGCGGTCGGGTCGACTTACTTCAAGGCTCGTCGCGTCAGTAGGACCCGTAAACTCTCGGACCATACTCTCAAACTCATGGAGAGGAAAAAAGAAGTAATAGTCCAGTCCTCAGCCGATTGGTCCTGCCTAAGGCGGTTAAACAGACAGATCTCCAAGGCTGTGCGGCACGATATTCGCCAATTTTATACTACCCGTATTTAAGAGGCGATAGAGTGGAACCAAGCCTCGAAAGTGTTCGCAAGAGATCTGTCTGTTGGCCAAAGTCAGTTGACTAAACTGAGGACCAACAACGGCACTGTCATTTCTTCTTGAGATGAGATCTTGGGAGAGGTCCAGCAGTTCTATTGGCAGTTGTACAGATCCCAGAGCCCTGCTGTTGGCTTAGTCCAAGACCCCAGATCCAAGCTAACTCGGCACTTTACCGAAGATAACCCGGACGTCAGCCTGTACTAGATCAGAATGGCTCTCAAACAACTAAAGAACTGAAAGGCATCGGGAGATGACTTAAAAGCTCTTCAGAGGCTGTTCAATTTCGTAGTTCTCGGGTGCGACGTTCCAGAGTCGTGGACCAGAAGCGTGGTGGTGCTATTCTTCAAGAAAGGTGACAGAACCCTCTTGAAGAACTATAGACCCATCTCGCTCTTGAGCCACGTCTATAAGTTGTTTTCGAGGGTCATTACAAATCGACTCACGCGCAGGCTTGACGACTTCCAGCCTCCCGAACAAGCCGG
The DNA here is from genome assembly GCA_948253155.1 of Leucoma salicis. Classification (NCBI taxonomy): domain Eukaryota; kingdom Metazoa; phylum Arthropoda; class Insecta; order Lepidoptera; family Erebidae; genus Leucoma; species Leucoma salicis. The sequence continues at coordinate 7,602,864 of OX411812.1, forward strand.
TTTCCGAAAAGGCTATAGTACCATAGACCACATCCACACGATACGCCAGATTATACAGAAAACTGAGGAATACACTCGGCCTCTGTGTCTGGCGTTTATGGACTATGAGAAAGCCTTTGATTCGATCGAAACTTGGGCGGTGCTGCAGTCCCTTCAGCGGTGCCAAATTGACAATCGGTATATCGAAGTGCTGAAGTGCTTGTATAGAAGCGCCACCATGTCAGTCCGTGTTCAGGATAGGAGTACGAAACCGATCCAACAGCAGAGAGGTGTTAGACAGGGAGACGTTATGTCCCCGAAACTCTTCACCCCTGCATTGGAAGATGTCTTCAAGCTCTTGGACTGGACCGGATTCAGCATCAACATCAATGGCGAATACATCACTCACCTTCGATATGCCGACGACATCGTAGTCATGGCAGAATCGCTGGAGGACCTTGGCACCATGCTCGATGATCTCAGCAGGGTTTCCCGACTAGTGGGTCTCAAAATGAACATGGACAAGACGAAAGTCATGTCTAATGTCCATGTCATTTCAGCACCGGTCCTAGTCGGGTTGGTATCTCTGGGGTTCTTTTCCTTGTTTCATTTTCACGAAAATTACTTGCTCTTGTTTTGCGTTTTTCAATGGTTTCCTTAGAATAATCATTGGTAATGTAGGCGTTTTCTTTCATTTTCTTCTTGCTCCTAAGGATTTGGATTTTTTTCTGCAAAGTTGTTAATGTAAGCAGAATAGGTCTTATTTTTCCCTTTTCCTCTTTTTTACCAAGACGTTGTACTTTATTTATTTAGCTGTTTTCGAGTGACACATCCAAATCCATAATTGTTTTTATTACCGAAGCGTTTAAATCCTCATATCTTTCGGTGCTAGGTTCTGCGATTCCATGTAGAATGATGTTGTTTTTTTTTTCCGCTATTATTGGCTGTATCTTCTCATTCATCACCTTTAGCACTGTTGTTGTAACATTTTCTGTTATTTGTTTTGTTTGTATATTTAATTCTTCTTTCATCTTATCTAAGAGCAATAACATTTCGCCTGATAGTTGAGTACTCATGATTGCAATCACAGATTAGACAGGAGATGTGAGCAAAGGAATGTATTTATACGTATGCACTTGAAATGGAACGTGCCGCAGACACGAAGTGTACTGCGAAAACCTAGCGAGCAATGTACGTCGAAGCGTCAATATGTTACAGTTGGTACATTACACTTGATTACTATAGTCTGTAACAGCAGACTGAATAACCTCAAAATTTGTTTCGTTTAATTAGCACTATATAACTTATTTTTCCGTTTTTTGCGCAGATTTTTAGCGAAGATTTCCTGCAAATGTTTTAAGAGCACAATTGTTGAGTTTTTAGCACTGATGCATTTATTTGTATCACTTTTATTTATTAAAATCCAGGAGTGATTGTTAGCACGTCTTTACTAGTATAATACCGGAACTGGAAAAACCGTTAAGTATGAATGTGTTATCGAAATTAGCAGTCAGGAGCAATAGTCACGATGGCTGAATTGGCAAAGCATCTGGACGGTATCCAGGAGATGCAGGTTCAAATCCTGCTCGTGACTGTTATTTTCGATTTCACATTTTTCGCTTTGTGTTTAATGTATAGTACTAAGCATTTAAAATGCTAAAAATATATCTTAATAGGATATACAGCTATTAACAGATTACTTTTTTTCTGTATTGCTCATGGTCACAGACACGCTACGGCCCTTCTTATGATCATGAAAGATATATACTATATATACTTAACAGGAAGTTCAATAAAAATACTGTCAAGCCGCTACTAAACATTTATTTTTTATGAATGAGAAGTAAATGAATACGGCTACTACCCATAACATCCAAAACTGTCCAACCAAAATTGACCGCTCCGTGGGCTGATGGTCTAAGAATATAAGTGTCACTACCCGATTCGGTTGTCTTGCGGCCCATTGTCACCTTGTAAGACACAAGGCGACTATGAAAATATCAGTACTGAAGACCTTTCACGAAAAAATACAATGACAATTGTTTAAAATGCATCAATTGGAACCGCCACATCCTGGTTTCACGCATCTTAAACGACAGATTTTGGTGCCAACAGGAACTGGGATTGCGAACAGAACAGAGCGATCGTATACAATCGCTCTGTTCTGTTCGCAATCGCACGTTGGTCTTCGTGTTTGTGGGTTGGATGTAATGTTTGGATATACTGAGTTGGTACAGCTGTGCAACATATTATACGTAATAGGTTACGAGGTGATATTGGCCTCGGCTATCGGTATATCCCATGAGTACTTATTGTCTGAGTAAAATAAATTATAAGATAGTCAGCATGTATTTTTAATGTATATGCTTCTACTGCGTTAATAGAATAGAATATACTTTATTTTACTCAAATCTTATAATAAAAACAATTTTAAAACTAAAACTACCTATTAATTTTATTTAATCATTATTAGCAATCAAATAGGCCTTATATTTATGATTTATAATTTTATTATTGTTTGGAATTTGTAGAAAACTTCGTGTTTTGCCATATGGAATAAGTTAGATCTGGTGGCCCTGGGATCTTGGCCTTGGAATGTATCATTCATCTATCCATCGCAAAAGATTATAGACTATAGATCCATTGCCCTTACGAGCAGTCCTGTGCAGATTGCAACCAACGCACTCCCCACTGCCTTGACATCACACAGCGCAACCCTCTGAGTGTTTGAGATTTTTAAAAATTATCTGTACTTAATACATTTTAATTGTCTTCAACAGCAGTGCTGATTATGAAAGTCCATTAAAGTTATTTTAACTTCGAATTATTTTTTTTGTCACAAAAAGTATTCCTTGGTAGTTGATTTGAAACCTCGGTCTCCGGCTTGCGTGATCAATACTTAAGCCATATGACCACGGTGCAGATAATATTAAGATTCAAAAAGTGATATCCATTTAATAATAAACTAACATCTCTGTTTTGATATGTTCACTTGGTATTCCCATGCCAGTTATAACTCTTCTTTAGAATCGTTGTAATTTGAAACTCGATGAAACGAAAATGCGTCACGGTAAAGAAACAAACACATAAATGTATAGGATTAACAGTCAGTTACAGAAAGTCCATTAACGTTTATAGACAACATAAAACGTTAATCTACCATTATAAATATCGTTTATTAAATTTAATTAATGAGAGTTCATTTTAAGCTTGGTAAAAAATAATAAACCTAACATTTTATCCTAATACTCTATATCCATCTCAATCTCTCGTTAGGCTACTTTTCAGAAGTTTCACTTCTGCCGTATGTCTATTGCACATATGGTTTTTTTTTTTTAATTAAGTCGATTACTTACTGGGTTAAAATGAAATCTCTAGAACACCTACAAAGATTTAAAATGCACTTTTATTCTTTTATCCTATTGTTAGCAAAATGTTCGCTCTCATGAATGAAAACTTGTTTTGGTCAAAATACCTTAGGGAAACGTGCCGGGAATGGAGAATATTGTAGTAACTAAGTTGTAAGTAGTTATTTTGCCGTGTGTTATAATTGTGCTGAAAAAATCCCGAAGGTATTTATCATGTTCTACGTTTTATTATTAAAATACAACTTCTACTTTGTGTTGCGGGGAACTTTACGAACGTAACATTATATAGCTTTTAAAATAACAGACTAACACAATTTTATCTAAGAATTGTATATAGAAAAGGTACAAAACGTTACGATAAAATCAATCTAACTCGCAAACAATAACCGAGTAATCTACAAGTCCATTTATAGCTAACCTCTATCCGTAATTCAAACCCTTGGCCCTTCATTAAGGCATCATCGTATTGAATAGCCGACCTATAGACGTGCAGTGAAGCTAGGCAGTTTTGAATATAATGGCAGTTGGTCCAATAGGGTAGAATCTTTGTTACTACGCTACATATATTTGAGAATAATTTATTTTGTGTAAAGTAACGGGTGTGGTTGATCACGCGGTATAAGTCGAAGTTTTAAATGCTCCGTTCAACTGATATCCTAATTAAGATTTCAACCATTTAGCTTGATACTTTAATTAGCAATAAGTTCAGGTCAAATAAAAAAGTCAAGATGGAACTTTGCGAACAATGAAGTGAGGCCGGTTTTATAAAGATGTAGTTCGAGGGCCGGTGTTGCAATCATAATTCAAATTACCCCAATATTACAAAAATAATGTAACTTATTGTTAAATGTTAAAACACGATAGAACAAGTGTTCTATCAGCCATTCGGACGCGAAGTCTATGTAAAAAGTAGTGGCGGTAGTGAAAAGTATATGGGAAGAAGAATATTTTAAAAATAAAATTACTGAGTATTTAATTTTGTGAATTATTATTTATTTAAAAACCTTTGTGCTGAATTAATTTCTTGCAAGAGAATTGAAAAAGAAGAATTGGCAAAGCATCTGGACGGTATCCAGGAGATGCAGGTTCAAATCCTGCTCGTTACTGTTATTTTCGATTTCACATTTTTCACTTTATGTTTAATGTATAGTGCTAAGCATGTCAAATGCCAAAAATATATATAAAAATATTTAAATATTTGTCAATATTAGTCTGCCCGCAGTTCATCAGCTTGACGTCAAATGTTACAAACAGTTCATTAATATAGTAAACAGCACTCCATGCTTTTTTTAATATCATTATCTATATCCAGTACTACTTAAAAAGTCTGATCAGAGCTATTAAATAAAGGTGCATTAAAAACCGTCTAGTAATACTTCCGTCATGCGCGAACGAACAAAGAGATAAACCGTCAAACAGACAAAAGAAACACAAAAATTCAAAAACCAAAGTTTTGTGTTTAGACACGACTTTATAGCCGACTACAGTCATTTTTTCTCAGACACAGCTCTACTACAGCTTTATAATAGTTAGGATGAATTTAAATTTTCATGATGATGGTAAAGTAGTTATGGCGTGACAGCGTAACAACCATATAGGCAAACCGTCAAACGCAGTTTTGCATTTATAATATTAGCAGTAAAGATACATAAATTTAGATTTCTAGGAAACAAACAAAGGAACATGTGTTCTATGATTAAAATAATGTATTCATTCCGTAATAATTGTATGGATTATTGGAAATATTTAAAAAATTAACGTTTCAAGGACTATAGGTACGTTGGAAAACTTATAAATCCCTTGCGTTTACCTCTTTTGTGGTTTAAAGCTCTAGAAATGTTTATGGTATCACAACTTTTTATACGATAAAGCACAAAAGGTGGCAGTAAAATATTCATTCAGGTTGATAACATTAAAGCCTTTGCCAAGTGTAATATTGAAATTTTATGTTTTTTTTTTGTTTAATGTTTTGAAATAAAACTACGTTTACGGAATCTATCGCGTTTACTTGATTTTTATGCTATCCCGACGTTTCGAATACTTTACAGCATTCATGATTACGGGTGGACTTAGATGGTAGATGCCCAAAGCTGATATGTTGTTTCAACGGTTTATGTTAGGTTATTTCAACCCACATAATATTCGTTTAAAACACAATCAAAAATATCTACTCTAAGTTTTATGATAACAATGTATGAGATTTTAAGCTAGTATAATAAAATTAGTATAATACTCCTTTAAGTTTTAAATTTTTGTTTATATTTAGTGCTTAAAAATTCTACCACAAACTACCAATTAAAATTTTTAAGCTATCAAAAAACTACCATTATGAAGACAATATTGATTATTAGTTTCTATTATTAAATATATTGATTTTAATAGAAGCTAAGACTAAAAAAGCTACCACCGAATCGGAACGCGTCCTGACTGAGAAAGATCCGGCCAGAAAACTCAGTAGGCAACAACTTGTTATGGATTATTAAATTTATGCGAAAAATATATTATATTAAACCAAGTCAGCAAAAAGTTGTTAGTAGCGGTTATTCGTTAAAATAGATTCGATCTACACAATATTAACCAACAGACTGAGACAATATCTAATAAAATTAAGATAGTTTTGACGACAGCTTATTTCAAAAATTGCATCGAAAACTTAAACAAGTGCGAAACACATAGGTATAATGAATACAAAAATAAACACCTTATCAAATTTGAAAAACTGTTGCAAAAATCAAATGATTTAACTGGAACGCAACTTGGCAAATGTGGAAACGGAACGCGCCCGTCAACCATAGACTTACGCAGATACAAATCTAGCTGTCATAAATTTGTCAAAGCAATCGTTATATGAATCTTCATTTCAGGTACAAAATAAAGGTTTAAATTTTGCTGTAGCGCCAAACCGAATCCCCTATGAGGAAATTATCTGTGCTGTTGAGGACGTGCTGGCCAAAAATGTTATGAAACCGGACGACATGGAGGCTATTCGCCAAGACGTATCTTCACTGTTTTGTCGAAGTAAACGGCCGAAACCAAATTTGTCCAAATCACAATATTTGGCGTTGAAGAACCTACGCAACAGACCAGACATCGTCATCCTGCGCGCAGATAAGGGTAACGCTACCGTGGTGATGGATACGTCAGATTATAATGCCAAAATTGAACACCTTTTATCGGATGAGTCTACTTATAAAAAGGTTAAAACTGACCCGACCAACTGTACACTAAATAATATGAAAAAGTTACTCAACCAGCACTCCGAAGCATTGAATCTAGATGTAAAAAAACTAGATGTCGTGGGACGTCTAGCAGATGTGAAAACATCGAAATTATTTTGTAGAAATAAAATGATCATAACTTGACAAAGTACTCCTCAAGACGAATCAAACGAGTATGAACTCGATAGGGTTGCGTAGTTTCATTACAAAGTTACTGTGGCCCTTCCAGCTCCATCGACAGACCCTGGATACCATCTAGAGACAAAGTATTTGTCAAGACAAATCATACAAGCCCAAGCTCGATGGAGTTATGTCGTTTTATAACGGAGTTCCTGTGGCCACCTTCTAGCTCCATCTTCAGACCCTGGATATCATCTAAAGACAAAGTACTCTTCAAGACAAATCAAATGATTCCAAACTCGATGGGGTTGCGTCGTTTCATTACAGAGTTACTGTGGTCACCTTCCAGCTCCATCATCAGACCCTGGATATCATCTATGACTGAAGTTCTAGTCAGGACATTTCAAACGATTCCTAACTCAACGGGGTTGCGTCATTTCATTATAGAGTTACTGTGGCCACCTTCCAGCTTCATCATCAGCCCCTGGATACCATCTAGACACAAAGTACTCGGCAAGACGAATCATACGAGCCCAAACTCGATGAGGTTGCGCTGTTTCATTATAGAGTTCCTATGTCCACCTTCTAGCTCCATCATCAGATCAGCTCCGTGTCATCATAATATGGCATTGTCACGTGATATACACATGCGTATAAAATTTCAGCTCAATCGGAAACCGGGACGTGTGTCAAATTTAACTTGCAAGATTTGAACGGGACAAGTAGGTACAATAAAAGCGTCGCCACGCTAACAGCCGATTTTACTCTCCCTCCGCATTAGATGTTTCACATCAAAAACCCTGGTACCACCTTGTGCCAATCCACCTAAATTGTATGGCATCCCATAATGTATGGCATCCCCTAAGATACACAAACCGAACGCACCACAACGACCTATTCTAAGCCAGATCGACTCACCTACTTGTAAAGTCGCTCATTTACTGGCAAAAGTTCTCTCACAGCTCCAAGGATACACAGATGCGTTCATAAAAGACTCATACCATTTTGTATGTGAGATTAAACACCTTCATCTTGCTAATAATGAAACAATGGTGAGTTTTGACGTCCAGACACTTTTTACCTGCCTACCTGTGGAAGACTGCATTAGAATTGTATCTAAGAAACTATCAGAGAACAACATACCTATGGAATACGCTGAACTGTTAAAGTACTGCCTCACATGTGTCTACATTATGCGGAATGATGGCTTCTACAAGCAAGTGGACGGAGTGGCCATGGGTTCGCCAGTCTCTCCCGTTGTTGTTGACATTTTCATGGAAGACTTTGAGGAGACTGCCCACGTTTTTACAAGCGGTATGTGGATGACACTTTCACTATATTACCATCTGATAAAGTAACCGTATTTCTTAACCATCTGAACTCCATCAATCCTAAAATTCAATTCACTATGGAACTGGAGTCAAATAACTCTTTAGCTTTCTTAAATGTTATGGTAATCCGTAACTCCAACAACACCTTGAGTCATACAGTGTATCGAAAGAAAACCCATACTGATAAGTACCTGATTGGTAGTCTCACCATCATCCTTCACAGTTAGCTACCGTGTCTAAATCTTTGTTTCAGAGAGCACAAGGAATCTGTTATGGAGAACACCTGGCTGGGGAGTTGCAGCATGTAAAGAAAGTTTTACATGCTAATAAACTGCAGGTTCCACGCCGCCGTCACAGAAACCGAGTGAAGCCACCCACAGTTGAGCGCCTCCCTGCAGTCCTGCCCTATGTTAAGGGAGACACTGACAAGATTGGCTACATTCTCAAGAAAGCTTCAATTAAAATCTACTATAAGCCACTCAAAAGAATTAGTCAATTTTTGCCACCAGTCAAGTGCCATATACCCTTGCAGGATGCAAGCTGGATTGTGATTGTGGTCTCTCCTACATTGGGCAAATAAAGAGATCCATAAGAAATCGGATCAAAGACCACATAGCTGATGTGAAGCACCGTCGCTATACAAAGTCTGCAATTTGTGAGCACACAAAGGACCCACCATTACATCAGGTTTGAAAAACCTCAAATCCTCGCAAAAGAACATCGATATCGTCCTAAAATAATACGTGAGGCTATTGAAATTAAGAAACATCCCAATTTCAATAGAGAAGACGGCTGGGTCTTACCATCAAGCTGGAATTCTGTGATAGGCCTCACCAAACATAATACAAGAAGGCACACCACAAGATTGCAAGACACAGTTAGCGCTTATTGTGTAGATTAATAATCCATAACAAGTTGTTGCCTACTGAGTTTTCTGGCCGGATCTTTCTCAGTCAGGCCGCGTTCCGATCCGGTGGTAGCTTTTTTAGTCTTAGCTTCTATTAAAATCAATATATTTAATAATAGAAACTAATAATCAATGTTGTCTTCTTAATGGTAGTGTTTTGATAACTTAAAAATTTTAATTGGTAATTTGTGGTAGAATTTTTAAGCACTAAATATAAACAAAATTTTAAAACTTAAAGGAGATACTAATTTAGCTTAAAATCTCATACTGCGTACAATACGCATAAAACTTAGAGTAGATATTTTTAATTGTGTTTTAAACGAATTTTATGTGGGTTGAAATAACCTAACATAAACCGTTGAAACAACATATCAGCTTTGGACATCTACCATCTAAGTCCGCCCGTGATCATGAATGCTGTAAAGTATTCGAAACTTCGGGATAGCATAAAAATCAAGTAAATGCGATAAATTCCGAAAAACGTAGTTTTATTTCAAAATGTGTGAAATTCGCGTAAATGTTAGAAAGTATTGTTTAATGTTATTTCTTCCAATGTTGTGCGAGTGATGAGAAAGTTAGTAAGCAACGTCATCATTATGTGATTTAAATGCACATAATGTTGAGTTCATTTATAACAAAATCATAACACCGCATGTATAAATAATAAAATATTTACAAAATGAAGAACTTATTTGTATACACACAAATATGGCGCAAAATCGTATTTGCAATTTTATTCGATTGGCTCTCGATTTTTGCTTTTCGCGAGCAGTTCAAACACTTATACGTATTTGAACTTGCGAGATTTAGTCATCCTCATTAGACAGTAATTTATTTATGTTGACTGTAATGTTTTTGTGACTATATTTTATCATTACTGTGCGCAATAAAACTATTATTAAGCCGTACATGAGTAAGATTTAGCTTGGTTACTCAGTTATTTTATGTTAGTAAATTTATCTCTTTACTTTTAAAGTCAATAAACTTTGAGAGTAAGGAGACTACTTACTTAGGAGATATTTGTGTTTATAAATTCAGCAATATATATGAGTCATAATATTGGTGGCAGTGATTTTATTCATAAATATAAATTGTTTTACTGAAACACGTGCACGTGTTTTATTTAGTTGTTTTTACCAAGTTTATCAGCTCATATTTGTTTAAAGATATATACAGCTGTGTGCGGCTGGTTTTAGAATTGTTCCACCCCTTTGTACCCATGGGAGTCGTAAGAGCCGACTGAGGGAATACCGAGGGAGTGGGCAGAAGCACTTCCTCGAGTATTAGCAACATCAACTGCAATCGCCATCCCGCCTGCCAAGCCTGGCGATTACGGCATTATCCCCCATGACGGGATCGCTCGTTGTGGCGTTCCCTTGGGGAGGCCTATGTCCAGCAGTGGACGTTGAAAGGCTGATGGATGGATGGATGGATATAAAACTGTAACAGAGCTGTGTCTGTACATTTAATATATTTGAGAAAAAAATACTTTATTAGGCTACATAGACGAACACCAAACGATTTTTTTAGATTTTTTGTCTGTTTATCTGTTTGTTTGTTCGCACATCACGCAATAACTACTGAACAGATTTTGATGCAACATTGTTTATTTGATAGCTCTTGATTAGACTTAACAACTGGCATACATTTAATCCAGCTACTACATCGGGAACCTGAGATATCACCTATAAGACTAGCTTTTGGCTGCGGTGAAGCCGCGGACAAGGGCTAGTTTAAAGATAAAATCTGTGTTGTGTATTATGTAGGTTTAACTTAACCCAAAAAAATACTAATGATTAAACATTAAGGTTATAATTTTTTTTTTACGAATAACTAAACAGACTGATTTAATATGTCTTTTAGGTTACTCAATTATCTACTAGCAAGTATTTATTTTCTGCTGGAATAATTATTATTACCGACAAAACACTGATTTTGTATGTAATATACTTAGTTATTATCATGCCATCTTCCTTGCAGGGCAGGCAGAAAGAATAGAGTGCCAAAAAGCGTGAGTCTTGCATACATCTCTCGCTTCCTCAACATTCATAATTCTCTTCATACACGCTCGCCAGTTTCGGACTTCACCTTTCTTCAACACATGACCGATTTGGTCTAGGTAGGTGAGTCTCGATCTCTCCCTGTGCCTACATCTTTCCACTTTTGAATTCTATATCGTCTTACCCAGTTGATTATTCGGCATTCTTTCCACATGTACGAATCATAGGAGCATCCTTTCGCATCTTTTTTTTTTTTGAAGTGAAAATTTCTTTAGTTGCGTTGAGCACTTTTTGGGTGAACAAAAATCATGGAACTCGTGTCATCGTCACCGAACGCTCCGATCTTCTTAGGCGCGTTAAGTACTTTTTGGGTGAACAAAACTCATGGAACTCTCGTCATCGTCACCGAACGCTAGTAGTGAAAACTGAGTTGTATCGTCGAGCTATTAGATTATTATTTTTGAATTATTTTTGGCTTGTAATCAAGAAGTGTTAATGACCAATTAATTGGTCACTTAGTTTTCACTTCTATCAGCAGTCCCCAAAGACTGCCCCGCATGTTATTTTTTTTTTCAAAGACAACTGCCTGCACTAATGAATAATCCTTGTATCGCGGGGGACTTTTACAAACATACAATTCTATGAACACAAAGTACACCATTTGTGGATCAAGCAAAAAGTTATCCTGTGTGGGAATCGAAACCACAACACTCAGGCCGGTATCTAAACCACTCCGTCATCTGTGCATCTTTACACCAATAGTTACTCTCTTTCATAGCTACTGGCTATCTTACGACATCGTTACGAATGCAGTCAGTCAGTCTAACTCCACAGATTTTCCGCAGAGATCGCATTTCGAACGCACGCATATTTTTTTCAACCTTTTTGCTGTCCCACTATTGAGTACGGGTCTCCTCTCATGGTGAGAGGTAATAGGCCGTAGTCCACCACGCTGCCCCAGAATTGGTTAACAGACTTCATAAGCCGTCGAGATATTATTATTATTTCGAAAATTCTTGAAGAGTCATAAGTGTGTGCGGTACTTCGTCTGAACCTTGGACTGAGGATTGAACTCGTTTTCAATCTTTGCAGTTCTTAGTTATACCGCTAGGCTATCACTGCAATATCATATAACATTTTATACATATATTTAAATAAGCAGTACCAGAAAATGTAAGGCAAGTTGACTAGATTCCGTATCTTTATGTCTGTTTGGACTGAGTCCATTCATCCATCAGCCTTTTAACGTCCACTGCTGGACATAGGCCTCCCCAAGAATGGGGGATAGTGCCGTAATCGCCACGCTTGGCAGGCGGGTTTGCGATCGCAGTGAATGTTGTTAATACTCGAAGGAGTGCTGCTGCCCACTCCCCCGATCTTTCCTCAGTCGGCTCTTACGACTCCCATGGGTGGAGAGGGGTGGGACAATTCTAAAACCAGCCCCACACGGCTACTGACGGTGACTGAGTAACAATATAATATACCATTAATATTAAATTCTCTCGTACAGGCGCCATGAAACGTGGCTGATAATAGTAAGGGAATGTTACAATTTCAAGAGAAGGACAGTTTAGAAACAATTTTCATTGCCAACCCACCTTACCAGTGTATTTGTCCTATTATTATTAATTTGTTAAATTTATTGCCCCGCAATCCAAACGCCAAAGAGGATAGGTTGAAGTTTATTACTTCTAGATCCAACAAGAGAGCTACTGTCGAAGCCAAGGCAGAACAGGTTTTTTTTTATACTAAATTGGTGGCTATCAAGCATACGGCCCATCTGATGGTAAGCGGTTACCGTAGTATAAAAACGCTAGCACCACCAGCGGCATCACTCGCCCTTCGCCATCTCCAAGTAAAGGATAGGTAGCATACTAAGGAGAAAATAGGAAGGATAATAAGGACAGGATTGGGAGCGGGGTATGGGCACCGCCTCCGGCACTCTCACTCACCATACGTAACACGACGGTATTTACCGTTGTTAGACGGTGATCTTATGTGAGAGGGTGGAAATTCCCTGATCAAGCCGGCCCATTCATGCTGGGATAAGGCTTTAAAACCACGACGGGTAATGCTGGCATATCACAACGCTTGGTGCTAACCCTATCGCAGTTAATTCTGCAAATTATTGATATGCTCTCAATAGATAATATGCATTATCATGTGATTGATAGTGAGGGTGACGCGCAATATATCAGTTATCCAAAAACCTTTGGAGTATGCTGGAGGAGAGACGAACCCAATTTGTGAACCCAATTTGTGTTTGAAGTCCAGCGATCTCTAGGATGAACCCTGTAATGGGGTGAAAAGAACTTAGTTCAATTTAACCCCACGATGTTACAGATTTTTGCATAATCACTGAATTTTTTATTGTTTACTTGATTCAAACCCTCACTCTATCCGGGTGGACGTAAAATATAAATACACATAATATATTGATAAAATGATCTCTATTTTAAAATATCTATTCTACGAGAACCATCAATTTTTCCTATATGTGTGCAAAATTCCATGATGATTGGTTCAGTAGTTATGGCGTGAAAGTAACAAACAAATAAACCAACAAACAAACTCACCTTCGCATTTATAATATTAGTAAAGATGGTGACAGATGAGTAACGACCTAACTGATTGTAAGTGGTAGCCACTGTTCATGGATTCAAAAACTGCCCAGCCAAGAAAAGGTGGTGCTTGATGACTATCTCCATTGACCCTCCAACTATCTACACACTAAAGCGTTTCACGGTTGATCAAACAGGAGACGGTACCAATGCACTTGGGTCTGATAGCAAGTGATTACTCCCACTTGCTACCCAACCTTACAAATAGTTATGTGACGGGTAATAATAGCTGACTTCCCATAGTCAGTTCGCTGGAAAGAATAGGTTGGTGACACATGTTTTCTTAATCCGTCACCATGCGGACAGAAAAATGAAGAAAGGGAAAGGAGGAACTATTTGGTGATACTATAATATATATTTGTCAGTTTGTACCACACGGACAATCATAATAAGCTTTGTAGTAAGTACACAGAAAGGTAATAAAAAGCTCGTATCTATTAATGAGGACATCATAATGTCAATTTCTTATATATTTAATTAGTACGAGTTATAGAATAAATTATTTGTGAATGTGGAAAAAGAGAAGTTTAGTGCGAGCGGAATTCGAACCTGCGTCCCTTCCAATCCGGGGATGTGCTGCTCTAGACCGCTAAGCCGCCACACCATTACACCGACAGCTAATCCCAATCTCCACATCATCGTGGATCATAAAGACAAATCTGATGTGGACATTGGGAATGGCCGTCGGTCGGTGTGATGGCTTAGCGGTCTAGGGAACTTCTCCGGATTAGAAGAAATGCAGGTTCGAATCCCGTTCACACCAAACTTTTCTTTTTCCAGATTCACAAATAATTAGTTCTTTAAAATTTCTTTGCTGAGCATGTCAAGTGCTAAAATACAGATCAAAACGAGTTATAGATTTAAATTGAATACTGAATTTCGATAGTCTTCACTATTGGATTGTAATCGTGTGCAGCAAGTCGCCAAGTTTTACTGTAATAAACATATTACATAGGCGTACTTATAACAGGAATACGTGATTATGTTTCCAAGGAAATTTTCAGAGATTATTAGGCGAGGTTCGTTTGTTTAAAGAAATTTTGAGAGCGAGCTTTGTATCGTAATAGCAATAAGCTTAGTATCGTAAAAGTTCTAATTTGCCACTGGGCTATCACTGATAAATTATTACCATTAGTATTTTCTTATATTTACGCAAATATTTTTTGTTTATTGCATTTGGTTGCAGACGAGCCACGGCCCACCTGATGGTAAATGGTAACCGTTGCTCATGGACTCAACTTTACGGGGAGTATTGATAAAACGCTGCTCACCATTTCATTTCACAGATATCAAATAGAAAGAATAATGAAAGAATAGCCGTTAGGCTATCTCCTGTTACAACCAAAATACACTGATGTGCTTCATGGTCGACTCGTACGAAATCCGGGAGAGAATGGTGTGGTGACACTTGTATTCTAAGCCCATCACCACGCGGCCGCTAATATTTTGATTGGACGTCAAACACCGCCAAAATCTACTTGTGACCATGAATGCTTTCTAAGTATTCGAAACGTCTGGTTGGTAAAAAGTCGAAAGCATGCATTAGATTTCGTAAAAGTAGTTTTATTTCATAATGATTACCATTGTTTGTAGTTAGGTGATTTTGTAACGTTCAAACTGATATTAGAATTAACTTTGACTGTGTGGACACGTGTCATGAATGACACAGCTAGGCTAAGTGCATATTTTAGTCTAAAAGCTTGAAGAGGAAAAGCATAGGCACCGTTAGCAGTTTTCAGGTATAATAATGTGCTCATATAAAACATGATTAAATGTGACTATTTTGGTATAAGCAACTAGTCACTTCACCAATGATCGAGGTTAAGTTTTAACCAAAGCCCGTGATTTTGTATTAAGCGACGCTACGAACTAAATGCCAAACGTGATGAACTGAAAACTCAATCAACTGGTTCAATCAATTATAGTGATCATGACGGTGTACTCACACGATTCGTGGAGTTACCGTGTGACAATTTTTGAGCATTTTAGCATAAAAGAAGATATTTAGATATTTTTATATTATATTTTTAGCATTTGACATGCTTAGCCATATACAATAAACACAAAGTGGAAAATGTGAAATCGAAAATAACAGTCACGAGCAGTATTTGTGATTGTCACGATGGCTGAATTGGCAAAGCATCTGGACGGTATCCAGGAGATGCAGGTTCAAATCCTGCTTGTGACTGTTATTTTCAATTTCACATTTTCCACTTTGTGTTTAATGTATACGGGTAAGCATGTCAAATGCTAAAAATATATATAAAATACTAGCTGACCCGGCAAACGTATTTTTGCCATGTACATTATTTCTAGGAAACATTTTTTTCAAAAAATGTTAAGTACAATATATACAGGTACGGTAACGGCCGTTGTTGGCGGGAGCTCACAACACGTGATTATTTACATAAGATCACTTAATTAGCTAATAGTTGAAACTGTCTTTATTGGTTATTAATAAATTGCGAATAAATAATTATTGCACTGGAAATTAATAATAAATTTGTGTCCGTGAAATTGTATGTTTGTAAAGTCCCCCGCGATACAAGGATTTTTCCTTAATAGTGTTGCATTAAAAAAATATCACTGATTACATATTGTATGCAACATAAATTAACTTTTATTTTAAACACAAAGTGAAAAATGTGAAATCGAAAATAACAGTCAGGAGCAGGATTTGAACCTGCATCTTCTGGATACCGTCCAGATGCTTTACCAATTCAGCCATCCTGACAATTGCTCCTGACTGCTAATTTCGATAACACATCATACTTAACGTCTTTGGGTGACGCCTGCCCCATTTGTCGGAAGTATTTTCATACATTATACCGACCAGGTAAACTTAATTTTACAATTAAGATTTTTGCCTAATAATGACGCAAACCCTTTAAATATTTTATTTTCGATTTCACATTTTTCACTTTGTGTTTAATGTATAGTGCTAAGCATGTAAAATGCTAAAAATATATATAAAAATATCTAAAATAACTTTTATTTGTCATAACGTACATATTTTAAATAGTCATATGTCTCACTCACACGCACGCCTCACTACACTATTCATCCTTTTACCTCCTACCCCTCTCCGCTCGAAAAAATTCAAAATGCATCAATCGTATGTCGCACCTCAACTATCGCTATACCGCTATCGAAGTTTTCCGACAATCTCTAAAATACCTAAAGTTATCACGCGCGCGAGTGTGCTTGAATATAATAACGCAAATTGCCTTGTGTGTGGTTTATGGACTGTTTAAATTAACTAGAAATTAGAACCAGCGACCTCAGAAGCCAAAAACAACGTGAGTACCTTTCCTTATACACATATACATATATATACACATATATTATTCAATTTTTTCTTATTCCTTATTTTTTCATTTTAAAATCCTTATTATTGTAGGTAGATAAAGATGTTGTAATAATTGATCAGCCATTGGACGTCCAATATCTTAGTCCACCCGTGACCCGTATTGTAAAGTATTGGAAACGTCAGAATAGTAGACAAAAGATGGTAATAAAAAAGTTGTTCCAAAATTTAGACGCTTTGTAAAATACGTGTATATACAATAGATAACATTTTTACTGCATTATGAATTCTAAGAAAAATAAGGCTTTCCTGAAATGCCCACTAATAAAACAAAAGTAAATTCAAAAGTATTTCAGTGTATTCTGAGAATTTAAAACACAAGCGTGTACAAGACATGAACGCCTTTTTACTTGGGAAAACAAAAACAACAATATTCCTTTTAATGGGCGTAATGCCAACGGTTTGCAGGTATTTTCTTATAATTTATGTTATACATAATAACACACCAATAGTTAACAGACATGCTTCACAAGCTAAGAAGCCCAAATAAATACTTAGACGAGTCAAAACAACTATATTAAATGTGTCATTCATATGGCCTTTGTTTTCTAATGAGTAAAATGTTTGTGTACTTTATTATATTTCATCTATACTATTATAAACTGCCTCTGTGGTGCAGCGGTAGTGTAAGCGACTGCTGATCATGAGGTTCGATCCCCGGGTCGGGCAGTGTCATTGAGATTATTCGCAAAAACAAAAAATAAAAATTCTTTGTAGCAGCCCGGAGTTTGGAAATGTGCCCGGTAGACGTCAATAGGCTTGCCTCCTATTACGTGGGACTTAACATAGCTGGCGAGTCGTGTGTGTGTAATACACCTCTTCCTACCCCTTTGGGGAATACAGGCGTGATGCTATGTTTTTTTATACTATTATAAAGCTGTAACAGAGCTGTCTGCATTTTTAAGATATTTGAGAAAAAAATGACTTTATTAGGCCATAATTATATACGTAACTAAACAGAAAACAATTTTTTTTAGATTTTTTGTCTGTTTGTCTGTTTATATGTTTGTTTGTTCGTACATCACGTAAAAACTACTGAACGGATTTTGATGCCACCCTTTTTTAATTGGTAGCTCTTGATGAGATTTTAAAAAACTAGTATACATTATGTCCCGCTAATATATCGGGAACCTCAGATATAGTCTTAAAACTAGCTTTTGACTGCGGCGGAGCTTATCTCAAAATCTAGACGCTTAATTCTAACAACTGAAAGCTGAAACGAAAAAATTTAAAGCGAAGCTCAAGCGTTTACATCAAATATGATTTTCCTTAATTTTTGTGTAAAAACATTTTTGTATTCAGAGAACTTTACAATATTCAAATTTTAAATAATTAAAGGGAAATGTTAATGATTCGTAAGATTACATCATTGTCATTTGAAACAGATAAGATAGTAGTTAATGTGTTAATGTAAGGAAAATATTTGGTATTTTGTGTGAGGTTTGAGGTCTAACCCATCAATACTAAGAGAACAACTATTAAATATAAGAAGTATGTTTTATAACAAAATAGACTATGCCTGCAACTTCGTCCAAGGGGACTTCGGAATATAAATACGTCACTCCATGTTCCGTAACATTATTATATCTATGCAAAAATTGGTATCCCACAGAAAACTATCCTCTTTTTTCAGGACTATACGTATGCTAAATTTCGTAATGATTGGTAGAGCAGGTTTTTTTTTTTAAGGTGGGCAATAATATACCTATCGCACACCCCGCTGCCCGGGGAGACAGCGGGGTAGTGTGGGGCTCTCACCCACTAAAAACCCACTATACACCGTCACCCGCCCATACTCGGTGGACCACTGGTACCGCGTATATTAATTTCAGTGGTCCGCGCGGCGGCTAGCCCTGTTGGGCTTCCTCTCTGAGCGACGTCACCACGCACCTGGGGCGTCGCACATTCGCGGTAGGCTCTACGCGGGCGGAGGACAATCCCCGGTCCAACCACCAACAGCCTCGCTCGGCTAGGGCGGCATTAGGCGCAGATATTCGCGCCCACTCCGCCCCGCGCGCCGGCGGCGAGTCAGGCCAGAGAAGAGATCAGCCTCCCTGGCCCTCTCTGCCACCTCCTTCCGCAAGATGACATTCTCGGAGAAATTGGCGACCGCGGTCCAGTACTTTTATCACCGCCGACCATTGATCGAATGACCGCCGGTAGCGACAGGTCCTCTTCGATGACTGCAGCGCGACCGCCCGTCGAGGACCAGGCCTATTTGATGTGGGCCTGGATACTGACCCATACATCATTTACCGTTATCGAGGCGCTGGCGGGTGGTCCGCGCCGAGGCCCGTGAAATAGCAGGGCCTCTGACTTGTTGAGGGCCACCCTAAGCCCCAGTGCCTCGATACGTCTGACCACCTCCGCGGTACCCGAGGTGGCCAGCTGCGCCGTCTCCTCGAAGTTCCCTCCCCGGGCCGTGACAAGGGTATCATCGGCGTAACAAATTACGCCCAGCCCGGGGGGAATTCGGCCACGTAGGACCCAGTCGTACCCGATGTCCCACAGTAGCGGCCCCAGGATAGATCCCTGTGGGACACCGCATGACGAGGCCCTCCTCACAGCCTCCCCTTCCCGGCTTACGAAGAGGACGCTGCGGCCTTCGAGGTAGTCTGCCACCAGCCGCCAGGCGGGCACCCCGTGGAATCGGAGTGCCTCCCTGATGCAGCCGAATGGCAGACTGTTAAATGCGTTGGCGATGTCCAACGACATCGCAAACAGCATCCCTCGCTGAGCGACGGCCTCCGTGGTCGCGGCTTTCAGCCGCAGAATGGCGTCGACCGTCGAACGCCCCGAACGAAAACTGAACTGAGCATCTGACAGGTCGGGGCCCACCTCTACAAGGTGCCGGACGATACGGGCAGCGATAATCCTCTCGAGGAGCTTACCCGCATCGTCCAACAACACGATGGGCCTAAAGTCTCCTCAGTCTCCTGAGGCGGGGCTCCAGATGGTCGAGTACCAGGGCCAGTACTCGGGCGGGAACCTCATCCGGCCCGGGGGCGGTGTTCTTCCACATGCGGGACACCGCCGATCGAGTACGGAGCTTGTTCAGCGTCGCACGGTACGGGCATCCCCAGGGGTCACGGTCAAGACCCTCCAGCATCTCCTGCCGCTTCATCTCTTTGGTGCGACAGATGGCCAGCTTAAACTCGGCGCGCGCGTTGCGATACGCCTCGTATAGCCGGCCCACCCGCTCTGGATCGCGGTTCATCCGTCGGCTGCGGGTGTAGGACCTCCAGGCACGCGACCAGCAGATCCTGGTCCAGCTTACCCACAGCCCACCGCGGGAAAGCGGGAGCTCTGTCCGCCACGTGACCCCTACTGGAGCCCTGGAGGGACCGGGATACCCCTATCCGGATATACGGGTGATCGAACAGGGTCTCATCCTTCTGCAGGACACACCAGTCCTTCACCCTTGCGGCGACGGTGGAGCTAGCGAACGAAAGGTCCTCTATCGAGCCGCCCCACTGCTGCACACACGTGTTGGTAGACCCCCTGTTTAGCAAACAGAGGTCCACCACTGCTGCCCATTCTTCGACCGCCGCTCCACGGGCGTCCGTCCTGGGGGACCCTCACGCCGTAGATTTGGCGTTAAAGTCCCCCAGCACCAGGACGTGGCTAGGTGCTAGTCGCCGTATCGAGGTCTCCAGGTTGTAAAGGAAGACCTCGAAGGCAGCCAGACTCCGATTGAGGGAGAAGTAGATGCCATAGAGCGTGACGCCCCCCCAATCGGCCGCGACATATCCCGTGCCCTTGTCCCTGACCGACAAGGACGGGGAATGAAGCGCCGTAGACCCGACTACCGCCACGGAGACATCGCAGCTGCCTACCCAATTAGGACTGTCAGAAATGCGATGGGGCTCCGCGGCTACGGCAACACCGATCGACCGCTCCGCCATGGACTGCAGGAAGAGGTCCAGCGCGGCGTCGCAGTGGCCGAGATTCGCCTGGAGGAGGATGGTATCACGATCCGTGATTAGACTGTGATCATTGCCTCCTTCTCCCACGCTGGCGGTCGTGCCGCGCTAGGTGGGGCAGCATGGGTCGATTGGCTATACGCTGCGATGCGGTCTGGCACCCGGCGGACCAGCTCCTCCGATAGTTCCGCTGGTGTTGCGGAAGCACAGGGAGCGGCGGCCCTCGGGACGGCCTCAGGGAGTCCTAGTTCCGCTCGCAAACTGTCATCCCGAGGCGCATTTCCTTAACTGTGGCCTGGAGGCGCTGATTCCGCACCCCGAGTTCCCCTACCTCTGCTCCGAGGCGCTCATTTTGCGCCATCAGCCGTGCTAGCACGTCGGTCAGCTCTAGCGTAACAAGAAAATAAATAAATTTCGCATTTATAATATTAGTGAGGAATTACTGCTGTTATATGTATTCATTATAAATCCTAACACCATAGATTTTTATTAAATAGTTATTCACTGAAAATAAGGCCGTATACACACTTTTAAGTAATTAAACAGCCTTATAAAGCATTGTAACACTTGAGGATGTGGTAAAAGTCGTATTGCAAGTAGCTAATAAAATAAATTGTAGTGCGGCTAAGTTGCAATTCAAGTAGACTACAAATACATAGAATGCGGCATGCTTTCACGTTCAAAGTTAAATCAAATTCAAACCTACAACGATATTTTACTGACTATACATTGCTTCGGAGTTTTTGAAACTAGAGTGCTTATCACTTAGCAAAACTATATGACAAACTCATAGTTTTTTTATGAACTTACTACAAGAGTGGTAAATAAGCATACTATTACTAAGTAATCGTAGTCTGTGAATGTAACATTGGGAACACCATTCACTCTTTGCTAGAATTGGCAAGGGTCTACCACTGTTATTTACAATGCTAGTAACTAACTGTGTTGTTCTGTCTGTTACGATTTCATGCTTAACCCGCGGATTTGTATAAATTTTGGTATAGAGATAGATAGGGATCTCAAATAGGGGGGGCAAAGTAAAAAAAGTAATATTTTTAATTATTGTCAAAAAAGTAGTCTATACTTTTTTTTTTGATAATAATTATAAATATGAAACTTGAAGTGAGAGTCATAAGAGAGAAATAAGGGTTGAAAATTAGTACATGTAACCAATATTTTTTTAAGTTAGGGATATAAAATTTAGTGTAGCGATAGATGCGACTTTGAAAAAAAACATAGGATATTTTTTATAGGAAACTAGCTGACCCGGCGAACTTCGAACCACCATATTTTTTTCGTGAATATTTTGCTATTAATTAATAAAAAGTGTGTGTGTACTTATGTACACGCGTTAGAAGTTATACTTCTTTGGCGTAACAAGATAAAAATCTTTTCAAAAATTTTATCTTTCGCCTTATTCTACGTTTGTAGAAAAAACGACACTAACAATAGAAAAAGCTAAAATGATGACTATAGCTAACTTCAGGGTGTCGATTTTTCATGGCAGTGTGCGCACGCACCGTAAAAATTTACTCTCATCAGTTTTCCCTAACGCGCCAAAAGAAGTATAACTTCAAAAATACGTGATAAAAGGTATCTTATCTTAGGCACGCAGCAAAACACTCTTAAAAAAAAAGCGTGTAACCGATTTTCGGTTTGATAGTTTCGGAGTTCATCACGAGCAACAACGTGACACGACAATTATATTATAACACATATGAAACTTGAAGAAAGTGTAATAGGAGTTGAAAGTTGGTAAGCATAGGTAATCAATTATTTCTTAAATTAGGGATATAACATTATATAAAATCTTTGGAAACACATGTTTCCTATCTTTTGTGTCGAAATTATATTAAAAGGGTTTGAAATAGTGGATGAAATTATGTGGAAAACCAATTTAAAAACTCGTCATATATACCTACTTTTGGTAAGAAGCAAAAAATATTGCTGCGTTTTAGAACAATTATGTGCAATAAGTTTTTATTCCAAAACTTGAAATAGTTACGGGTTACTTTTGTGTACTTATGTAGGTACGGATAGTCTGCTTAAAATAGGTACTGACTCTTATTTGATTCGCGAATGGAGCTAGGTACTCTCTCAGTATGTGTACAGAAAAAAAACTGAAATGATAACTTTGTTTGGTAATGATTTATGGTAGAAAAAATTACTTTTTTTACCTCACATGAAAAGTGTTTCTATCTGAATTACTTTCTAGTGATAAAATTCGTTTATATTACATTTAAATAATTTATTTCAAAAGATAGTAAGTAATAAAGTTAAGATTAGTTACCAAGTATAGGACTTGTATTAAAATAATTTCTTGTAAATGAACATTAAGCCAATGAATTTAGCAAAATTCTAGGACGATTTTCCAGGAGATGCACATAAATATACGCACGTCAAATGCTTAAAGATTATATAAAAATATATTTCCTGTAGCAATTTCATTAACTGCATGAAAGCATAATATTTGTAGACGATGGGCTTTATAAAATAATTTAAGCCTATACTCGTATAAGTATGCATAAATATATACAGCTTTATATTTTTTTTTCGAGAAGAAGTAGGAGCAAATCATGTTATCAAACGAGAAGATAATTTTGTAGTTTTTGAGTATTTATTCTCATACAACATCGTGGATATAGACAAAGTAACATCGCAGTCTGTGAAGTATTCATGCTCTATGGCATTGTCAGGCATGCCTTCCCACACATTGAGGATACAAGTTAGTGTTCAGTACTAGCCAAAGAGTATATAATGAAGGTACTAGCACGAACACATAATGTCTTGGTGGGTGTTCCTGTTAATGCACCCTCTTGTCGCACCAAGACTTTGTAACGGCACAGCTACGAATTAAAAACATGAGATACAATTTTACGAGCAACAAATACGAGTATGACAGGAAAATCGAAGGATCGCAGATGTATTTTAATTCCCTAAATTTCTATAATTTAAACAAAATAAAACCAATATTTGTTAAAAACGAGTGTGTCATAGTGATACCGACTTTAATGTATAATCTGTGAAACTAAAAAGGGCAATTTGACAGTAGTAGTTTTTTTTTGCCTTTTGTGGTGCAGCAGTAGTGTGAGCGACTGCTGATCATGAGGTCTCGGGTTCGATCGGGGTCGAACAAATCGGGTAGTGTTATTGAACTCTTATTGAATAAAATAGCGAATTTTTATTGAATAAATCATATTAGGAGCCTAAATCATCGTGATTTGACACTCTTCTTGAAACCGAATTAATGTTGACCTTGCTAAGTTATCCCTTTATAAGTTATTTTGCTTGTGTAACTAATATATGCCGTGTGGGGCCGGTTTTAGAATTGTCTCACCCCTCTCCACCCATGGGAGTCATAAGAGCCGACTGAGGGAATTACCGGGGGAGTGGGCACTCCAGCACTCTTTCGAGTAACAACATCCACTGCGATCGCCAACCCGCCTGCCAAGCGTGGCGATTACGGCACTATCCCCCATTGTTGGGGAGGTCTATGTCCTGCAGTGGACTTTAAAAGGCTGATGGATGGATGGATGGAACTAATATAGCTTTTATGTTTTTAAGATAATGGGAAGCTATAACATAGTACTTTTTTTCACAGACAATGTTAACATTTTGAAATAAAGAAAAAAAAATACTTACAAAGTGCTTAAAGTGTAAAATTTTACAGTATTTTATGTCCACTGTAGTAATCTAATATAACAAAACAAGTATCAGAACAGGAGTCAGATACAAAAAAGGTACATAAAAAATAAGTTACTTTGTTGAAATGGTGACCGAACGAATGAGCAAAGAAGGAAAATTTAAAAAAAATACAAAATTTTCTACCGGATCACACCGATGGCAATCCTAAAATCTCAGTTACAATATTTATAAATAAAGAACGGTTGAACCGATTTTAATAATCTTTGATTTGTTATTATTCCTCCTGGAATAGCATAAAACAATGAAAATTTCAAAATCGAGATTTTCTGTGTGGTGACGGGCTAAGAATACAAGTGTCACCACCACATTCTTTGCCACAAGTGTCGTATGAGGCGACTAAGGGAAGTAAGCGATTATCATCCATTGCATGACTGGTGGTAGGGCTGGGTATCGAGTGGGAGTATTCACTTGGTAGCGGGCCCGAGCGGGTTGGTACCACCATCTCCCGTGTGACCGACCATAAAGCACATCGTTGCGTTTTGGCTGTAGCAGGAGATAGCCGTTTATTCTTTCATTTCATATCGATGAAATGAAATGGTGAGCAGCGGCTTGACAATACTCTCGGTATAGTTGAGTCCATGAGTGACAGTTCCTAGGGGGATCTCCTAGTCTGACCTAGCCATCGCCCCCTCCCACCCTACCTTACCTTAAATCCATCCCTCTGGTGTTAGTTTGGGTGTGCCGGCCTGCAAAGGGCCATACGGCCCCGGCACCGAGGTTGTTACCCTTCGCACAATAAGATTGGCGGAGGGAGTACAAGCTTAGGGCTTAACTTTATAAAGTCCCGCTATGGAGACAAGTGCCCATCTCGGGTACTTTTAACTCCCTCGATCCGACCTGTAGAGGCACCTATTTCCCAGGCCCTGCCCGTAGAGGCACCTACTTCCCAGGCCCTGCCCGTAGAGGCAGAGGGTGGTCGCCCGCCTAGCGCGATGAAGACCACCTCCACTTTAGCCGACTCCGGCAGTTCTGCCGAATCGGAAACTTCTGGTGCGGAGTCGTCCTCCGACACCGAATTCACGTTTCTGAGCTTCCGCAAAAGGAGCCATAAAGATAAGAAGGGGGCACCTAAAAAACCGCCTAAGATCGTTGTCAAGGAGGCCGCCCAGCCGGCTCCGGTTGTGTAAGCCCCTATCACCCAGCGACCACAAGGGTCACCCTTATACCCCGCGCGTCTAGACCCTTAGAGGGTCAGCGCAAAGAGGTCGTCCCACCGCCCCTGTTCATACAGGATAAGACAGCGTGGACCTCCGTATCGACGTGGTGCAACGAGCACCACGTCAACTAAAAGTCCGCCCGCTACACCCCACACCCTGTGGGGTGGAGCGGGTGGACTAAGGTCACCTTGGCCGTGTCCAAGGACCACAGGGCCCTGTCAAAGGTCCTACGTGAGAGGAACATCTCCTTTCACACATACACCCTCCTAGAGGACCGTCTCTTAAGAGTCGTGCTCCGTAATATCTCAAAGAAGGTGTCAGTTGAGGAGGTTAAGCAGTCCTTGCTTGACCAAGATTTACCTGTGCACGTGGTGCACAGGATGTACAAGGGCCGTGCTCGCGAGCCGTCCGCCCTTGTAATGGTTACATTGGACCTTACTTAAGAAGGTAAGGCCATATACAAAATAACCGCTATCTGCGGCTTATCAGGCATCCGGGTGGAACCCCCGAATAAGAAGGGCATTGTCTCTCAATGCCACAGATGCCAGCTTTATGGCCACTCCACGCGGCACTGCTACGTACGCCCTAGATGCGTCAAGTGTCTAGAGGACCACGCAACAACAGACTGCTCACGTCCAAAGGACCGCACTCTCTGCACTGAGCCCCTGCGTCCTATGTGGCGAGAAGGGTCACCCGGCGAACTACCGGGGCTGCCCCCGTGCACCCTGGCTACCCGCCCGGCACTCACTTGTCCTCACACCACGAGGACCGCCCCAGGAAAGCGCACCCTTTCTGCGCCCCGCACCCCCACCCCTCCGCAACGCTTGGGTACGCCCAGCCAAACAGGCAGAGTTCCCAGCTCTGCTTATCACTAAGCCCGTAGGGACGCCAGTCGTCAGGCAAACGAAGCCCACCGTGGGCCAACCTAAGCCTCCTCAGGGTAATACACCGAAACCAGCCGTAGGAGTAGGCTCGGGTGTTAGGTCACCACAAGGTGCAGACTCGGATCTGGCTTTAGTGGTTAGATTCGCCTCACAGTTAGATTTTAGTGAGATTAGGGAGGTCGCGACTCAACTCCGCGAAAACGAGGGCAATAGCCTTGCCCTCCTTAACATTGCCGTACGGTTCTCGACCGTCATCGAGAAATTAAGCAACTTCACTGTATAATGGATTCGCACACCTCAGGCAGGGTCAAACCATACACACTCAAGTTAGGGTTTTTCAACGCCAATGGCCTGTCCCAGCGGAGGAACGAGGTAGCCACATTTCTGCAAGATCAACTACTGGACCTATTTCTAGTACAGGAGACATTCCTCAAACCCTTTCATAGGGCCCCGAGGATTGCTAACTACAACGTAGTACGTAACGATAGGCTAAACTCACCGTTAGGTGGCACACTCATTTATTATAAAAGGTCACTGCACTGCACGCCTATGGATCCGATGTATCTACCGCCACTAGAGTACATCGAAGCTTCGGTCTGTAGACTAGCCCTCACAGGCCATCAGCCTATAGTCGTAGTATCCGCCTACATCCGGCCCGGAAATAGCAATTCGACACAGCTCATAACCAGGAAATTAAAAACCCTGCTAGACTTGGGAAGCACCGTCATCATTACCGGCGACCTCAACGCTAAAAACACCTCTTGGAATTGCCACGTTACTAGTACGCGAGGCAGGGCTCTCAAGTCACTGGCTTAGCGACTAGGGTTTGACATCATAGCGCCTATGGAGGCCACTCACTACCCGGCCTGTGTTGAATACAGGCCCGATATATTAGACTTGGCCCTTTTAAAAAAACGTAAATCTACGTTTGCGTTTGGTAGAAGTGTTACATGAGTTAGACTCTGACCTCCGTCCTGTGATCTTAGATCTCGCCTCCTCCTCACCTGGCCCCTCTGGCCAGCAGGACAAAATGATAACGGTGACAGACTGGGGACGACTGGAGAGTAAACTCCGGTCGTCGTCGTCTGTACACCTAGACAAAGTCCCCCCTATTATTAGTACTGTAGAGGACATGGTGGCTGCGGTCGACTGCTTCACAAGCCACGTACAATCGTTAATTAACGATTGTTCTCGACAGGTACCAGACACGAGAAATCGTCGATGGCACCTACCCGATGACGTCCGTGACTTGCTGAGGCAGAAGAACGCCGCTATCCGTGCCTATGACCGTCATCCATGCGAAGATGACCGCATCATAATGCGCTCACTACAAAGGGCTGTTAAGAAATCAATTGATTCTCTACGTCAATCAGAGTGGGAAACCAGGCTGAGAGACCTAGAACCGACCCATCAAGCCTTCTGGCAACTGTCCCGCACTTTCAAAAATGACAGTGTGTCTACCATGCCTCCGCTTAACAGACCCAACCTTCCACCCGCCTTCGAGGACGAGGAGAAGTCCGAGTACCTAGCCGAAAGTCTGGAGCGACAATATACGCCGAGCACACACATCTATGTGTAGATGATACACACTACGCATTCATTGATAGGAAAGTGGAGTCGAGGGCCTCACCCTCGGCCCCACCGGTAGACACTTTAGGTAGGAATCTAGTGGAACAGCCACCTCCAGTTACCACCACCGAACTGGAGTCAGTTATCAAAAATCTTTATAGGAAGAAAGCTCCCGGTTTGGACGGAGTATCGAAAAGGGTCATCAAACTCTTCCCCCATTCATAATTAGTCCTTCTGAAATGTATATACAACGCAGCGCTCAACAATAACATCTTTCCCCCTCAGTGGAAAGAGGCCGTGGTAATTGGAATCCACAAACCCGTCAAAAAGCGATCCGAACTATCTAGTTATAGACCAATAAGTCTGCTTAAAGGTTTAGGTAAGATTTAAAAGCGTTTAGTTTTGTGTAGGCTGAAAGCATACGCCGATGCTAATAACCTCATCCCCCACCACCAATTCGGCTTTGGAGCCAAGCACTCCAGTGTGCAACAAGTCCACCGCATCGTTGAGTATACCTACTCAAAAATGCAACAAAACAACCTTTTAACAGGTGCACTCTTCTTCGATGTAGCGAAAGCATTCGATAAAGTCTGGCACAACGGCCTAGTATACAAACTACTCATTTTAGGAGTCCCACGGTCTCTCGTACTCATCATACGAAACTTTGTATCTAACCGCAGTTTCCGCTATAGAGTGGAAGGGACACTATCCTCCCCCCACCCCCTACTCGCCGGGGTCCCACAGGGCTCCGTCCTCTCATCGATCCTCTTTTTGCTGTACACCAGCGACATGCCTCAGCATGGGCAAGTGCAGACAGCACGTTTTGCAGACGATACAGCTATTTATTATGCAGGGCTTAACCCTATCACAGTGCATAGGAAACTCCAATCCGCGGCCACTTCGCTCAGTACGTGGTATAGCAAGTGGAGAATAGAGATCAACCCCGAGAAGAGCCAGGCGGTTATGTTTCATAGGAGACTACCGCGACTGTATCCCCCGGAGAAGATCAAACAGATTAGCATCTTTGGTAAACCTATTCCTTGGAGTAGGCGAGCCAAGTACTTAGGTGTAATTCTAGATAACAGACTCACATTCACCCGTCACATTCAGGTGGTATGCTCGCGCGCAGCCTTTGTCATGGGACGTTTGCAAAAACTCTAGCTGTTAAACTCTAGGTCTAAACTCTCACTTAGGAATAAGGTCAGACTCTAAACTGCCTGCATACATCCTGTTATGACGTACGCCAGTGTAGTATTTTCACACGCCAAAGCACACAGGATCCATAGATTACAAACACTACAGAATAGCTTCATGCGTAGAGCTACGGGTGCACCGTGGTTCATACGCAATGTCGACCTTCACATAGACTTGCAATTGCCTACCATCAAGCAATTTATGAAACGGTGTTCACGTAGTTTGACTCTGAAGCTGACTCCGCCTATCCTGATATATCTTCAAGGATAAATGAGACAACATAGATATACTATGGACTGTATTCTTCGGCGATTAAAGAAACGTTTACAAATACATAAATAATGTGACGTGAGCGCATGGTACGGCGGACAATGACGTAGTGGCTGGCGGGGAGCGCGAACGCCGGGTAGTGGTAGACCCCCCGCGACCGCGCGCCGTGGCCAGCTGTTACACCAGGCGTAGTGATGCTCCAACAGACTCCGCCATTACTCACGCCAACCCTCTAGTGGTTGAGTCGGCTAGGTACAACCCCTCTAATTTATCGCGCGTACGCAGACCGCGATATAGCCTCGACGAAGTCGATGACGATATAACTCACACTCAGATCAGAGCATACACAGCTCACGCAGCTAATGCAAGTAATTACCCACGGTTTCGTCCCCGCCGACGGGGACGAAAGACGTGTCGCGGTCAAATCATAAACGTGGGAAATCCCACTTTGCCAGCAACAGCCCGAGCCGAGGTCCTTACCCCACAGGGGGTGCCCTCGGGTAGCGTTGCTTAAATGTTGGGTTGAGAGCCCTCTGCGCTCACCAATTGTCCGGGTAAGGCTGTCATAGCCATCTGAGGCTAACAACCAATGTCACACAAAAAAAAAACTTATTACGTTTTGAGCTCTTTGAGCTCTTCTTTGAGCTCAAAAGTCGTTTTTGAACTCGACGAGATTAAAAGTATAATTTTCGTAAGAGCTCAAAGAGATAACTGTTCTATGCTTTTGAACTCTTGGAGCTCAAAAGTCTGTTAGAGATATAAAACACCATTCGTTGAATTTTCAAATCGCAATAACTTTTGAATAAATGAACCGATTTTCTTGTAGTATACGGCATTCAACGCAATCTTTTGAGTTCTTTAAAGAATTTTAAAGTTCGAACTGGTCAGACTGAAAATTTCATAGATATTCTGAAAAAAACATTTTTAAAATATTTTTCGACAACGATATCTCACGAACGAATCCACCGATTTTGACCGGACTAGCAGCAATCGACGTGGTTTTTTGATGTTAAGAGCTGATTAGTTTTTGGTTGGTAAAATCGTTTAAAAGTTATTCAAAAAAAAACTATTTTGAAAAAAAAAAATTGTAGATTTTTGACATTTCGCAAGATCTACCAGTTCGAATCGGTCCTAATTGTATTTAAAATCTAAGTTTGGTCAAGTCCTTTCGAATGACGCTAACCTCGATGAAATCGGTCAAGCCGTTCAAAAGTTATGAGAGGTTTACATACGGCCACAAACACACACACACACACACACACACACACACACACACACACACACACACACACATACATACATACAGACATACAGACATCATCGCGGTAACATTCGGGGAAACTCCCTAAGACCTCTAAACGTCAACATCCGTTGAAAACCTAACTTATGAAAATTTTCAATTTTCTTAGCGGGCAGTTAAAGAAATAAAAAAAAAAACTCTCATACATTTGTATGGAACGCTTTTTTTGATGAGTTCAAAATTAATTTAGGTAATAACGTAAAACAAATTTATTGCTTCTGAGGCAGTACGAAGTTCGCCAGATCAGCTTGTTTATAATATAAGTATGAATCCTCAAACTGAGCTTTCAGATACCTATCTTTAAAAAGCTCATAAAATGGTTTAAGCTGCTATTGTATGTTACTGCAAGAATATGTGCTTCTGTTGTGAGATAAATTTGCCTTGTGTATCTAATCTTGTCTGTAGCTAAATTTCAATGAGGAACGCTGAAAGCGCTCCGAGTATAACGTAATAACTTGTTTGTTATGCTATTGTACTAACCAAGACTCGCCTGACATGTTCACAGACCTTTGTACCTGATGTCTTTAATAATATTATGGAAAAGAAAGTTGAATTAAAATAATTATTTTGGGGTTTCTGAATTTAAAGCCAGAAAAAATACAAGTTGTTAGTTGAAACAACTTGTTTTTATATATGCATTGTTTTGTTATTGCAGGCTCCTGCCCGAGCTGGCTGAGCGCTGACTCTGTGCTAACATCGTTCTTAACAGCAAGTGTACTAACTCCGTTCTTAACAGCTTGCTGTTAAGAATATTTCTCATGTGTGAACATAACAATTGATGTGCAAATGTGTGTAAAGAACTGTGTACATATATTGTTCAGTACCAAGCGTACATTTTGAAATTGAAGCGCATTTATTTATTTATTTCAGTTGCTTGCTGTGCTAACAGCATAAACCAATAAACAGCAGACCACAATACAATTTACTTACAAATATCGTACAGTAAGCTATTAAAAATACTTATATGAAATAAGCGTTTAGATTAGTTTTTTAATATTTTACACATGCTTTTATAAAAAGCTCATTTATGTATTATCATCATCTCTTGACGGGCCTCGTGGCGTAGACGGTAGTATAACCAACTTCCGTGCACGAGGTCTTGGGTTTGATTCTCACTCAGGACAATTATTTGCGTGATGAACACAGATATTTGTCCTGCGTCTGGGTGTTTTATATCTATTATGTGTATGTATTTACAGAAACAAAATAATATATGTATTACATCCGTAATCGGGTACCCATAGCACAAGCGTTAAGCTTTGTTTGGGACCAGAGGACGTTGTATGAAATGTCGATGAATATTTATTTATCTTTCGAGCCTTATCCCAATCTTTTTGTTGGGGTCTTTAGCTGATCCATCTGTTTTTCACACGACCTAACTGAGGGGAAAACTAGCGACCTTAGATTAAGTCCGGACTCAGATTTCAGGACTGACAACGTGTACGACTGTCAGGATGTTATTTGACAGCCGGGACCCACTGCTTAACGTGCCTTCCGAAAAACGGAGGATATCAGGTGTCCTTAAATAGGTATCACTTTTTGGTCACCCATCCGACAGTCAGCTGTACCCAAGTCCCTTAACCTTGCTGATGTTTCCAATTGAAAATGCACAATTAGGCTATGACCTTCGCAATAGTGCGCATTTTGTACTCTAATATATTTTATTTTTTGGCGTTGATCGCATATAATTGTACCTAATATAATTAAACACAAAGTGAAAAATGTTAAATCGAAAATAACAGCCACGAGTAGGATTTGAACTTGCATCTCCTGGATACCGTCCAGATGCTTTGCAAATTCAGCTATAGTGACAATTGCTCCATTGCATAGAATATCAGAAGGGTAGATTGAAGTGGTAACAATGTATTGTAATATTATTATTCCTTTATTTCAGGCAACTACGACCCATAAAAAATACACATAAATATTAACTAATTATAAACTAATAAATATGCTATATAAAATAAAACTTAAAACTACTGCACACGAAGTGTCGGCGTCATGTTGCGCTGCGTGGTGTCGCGTAACCTTCCGCGAAATCTTCGATACACGACACCCTTCGGCCAAAACTCTTCCTTGAGGAAGGTCGCAATGTGCTGAGTTGGAACTCGCACCACGAACGACTTGAAGTTTGTGTTATGGCGCGATTCGAGCTTCTCAGCCCTCAAAGTCCAGCTGTAATAATGAAAGTTTATTAATTTTTCTTATATCACAATTACAATTTGTCTCTGTTGATTCGTTGCTAAGCACAAATTATTTTTTCTGTCTTCATCGATATCACACTCTCCACTCTAGTGCCCATCTCAATGAAAGGTTTTAATATACAAAATATTCATAAAAGTATATACTAAATAAATGTATTAAATATATCAAATGTATCACCACATACTCACTTGCTATCGGGCCCTGTTGATAAATCAAGGATTGATAAAGCAAATAACATTAAAGAACTGAAAATGTGTAACGTATTTAATTAGATCACAATCACAAGTAAAAAGGAAAGAGTAACAGAAAAAAATGTTGCCAACATACATATAATAAAGTTGCGTTCTCAATTACCAACACTCCCTCCAGAACGCAAGCCCATTTTTCTAGTACAATACAAATGTTTTTTTAAAGTTACACCCTTGGTTAAATTGTCAGCTACCATGTTACAACCATTAATAAATAAAAATTTTACTCTAGACTTAACAATGTTTTCCCTAAAAAAAATGTAATCTAATATCTATATGTTTAGTCTTAGGTTTATAACAGTCTGTCAATGCTAATTTTATCGCACTTTGATTATCATTATAAATAACTAACACACTGCCCAAACCTTGACCAAGTTCTTGTTGCAATTGCTGGAGCCACAAGGCCTCCTGGGTCGCCGTCGCCATCGCCATGTATTCGGCCTCTGCTGTAGATAGGGCTACTGTCTGTTGTTTACAGGAACTCCAAGAAATGCTAGCATTCTGAAAAATAAAGGTGTAGCCGGTACTGGACCTCCGATCCAGTGGGTCACTGGCCCAGTCTGCATCGCAATACCCAGTTATGTTTGCAGAGTCTTCTTTGATATAGCATAACCTTAGGTTCTTAGTCCCTTGAAGATATCTCATCCCCTTTTAACTCCAAGCCAATGCTGAATCGCTGGGCCATTACAGTACTGACTCAGCTTGTTCACGGCATACATAATATCAGGTCGAGTAACTTGTGCGAGATATACGAGGCAACCAACTGCTTCCCGGTATGGAAAATTGCTACTTTCACCCTCAGATTTCTTATAAAATTTTGTATTTACTTCTATAGGAGTACGTGCCGGTTTACATTCAGACATGCCAAAACGTTCCAGAAGTAGTCGAATGTATTTTTCTTGGTCTATCATTAGCTCACCTGCCTCCCAATTCCTATTTATATTTATACCAATACACTGCTGTATTTCACCAAGGTCTCTCATACATAGTTCTGATTTTAATTTTTCTCTAATATCTGTTGCTGTTTTCTTATTGTTTGTAAAAATTAGAAAATCATCCACCCATACTGCAATGAATATCATATTAGATTCTTTTACTGAATAATAGATGCATGGATCAATTTTTGATCTTTCTAATCCAATTTTAAATAGAATTTTATTCAATTTAAGATTCCACTGACGGCTAGCTTGCTTGAGTCCATAGATTGATTTGTGCAGGTGACATACCTGAGCATTTTCTTTATAACCTTCTGGCTGTGACATAAAGATCTATATCACCTTGAAGAAATGCACTCATGGCATCCATCTGAACCATTTCCAGGTCATACTTAGCAGCTAGAGCAAACAAAAATCTAACTGAGGTATATCTAACCACAGGAGCATAGATCTCATCATAATCATTTCCTTTCCTTTGAGCATACCCCTTAATGACCAATCTTGCTTTAAAAAAAACTATTTCTCCTTTCTTATTAGTCTTATTCTTAAATATCCATTTAGGTACATGGTAATACTTTTTTACCCGATGGCAAATCTACCAGTGAGCAAGTTTTATTCTTTATTAAGTAATGATATTCCTCTTGCATGGCCCTTTTCCACTGATCAGCGTGTGAGGATGAAAGAGCTTCCTCAAGAGTTTGAGGATCATTCAAATCAACTATAGGACAAAAATAACTCACATCTTGGTTATCCCTCTCTGCATACTGCACAATTCGTACTCGTGGACGTAGATTTATATTACGCGCTGGAGTTGAAGAATCAACAGATTTATGTGATACGTAGCATCAATCATCATTGTCTCCAGATAGGTAGTCATCACTTGAACAATGATCTGAGTTACTTTTTATCTCTTCCTTGCAAGGCTCTTCAGGTGGTAACATTTCAGAGCTACTGTTGGACAAACAGGGTAAGTACACAGTAGGGTTAACACTTTGAACATTTTCTAAAAATACTAAATCTCGACTCTTAATAATTTTATTAGTATTTGGATCAAGTAACCTATACCCCTTGCTAGATTCGCAGTAACCAACAAATATCAATTTTCTAGATTTAGAATCCCATTTTTGACGCTTTTCTCTTGGCACCTGAGCCATAACTTTAGAACCAAAATTTTTTATATTTGATAGGTTAGGTTTCTTTCCCGACCACATCTCCATAGGAGTTTTGCCCTCAACAGCTCTTGTCGGAGATCTATTAATAATGTAAACTGCTGTTGCATTAAATGCCTCACCCCAAAATTGTTTTGACAAATGAGCATCAAACATCATGCATTTAGCCCTTTCCACCAATGTCCTGTCCATCCTTTCTGCAAGGCCGTTCTGCTAAGGTGAATATGGGGTGCTTGTCTGGTGTTCGATTCCATGCCTACATAAGAAACTATCAAATTCTTTATTACAATATTCTTTTCCATTGTCTGATCGAACATCTTTACGCCGATGATGATTTCGACAGCAATTCATGCCATCAACCGGGACTTGGCTTCACTAAAGCAATGGTCTGACCGGTTTGGCCTTAGTGTGAATCCATCTAAATGCCAGGCCATCATAAATAGGTAGTTCTCGGATAACAATTAGAATCGACGGGTCATCTGTGCCACCTGTGATGTTTGATGGTACTATTATTCCAGTAACTGTTTCTGTTAAAAACCTTGGTCTACATATTGACGCAACATTAGATTGGCGAACTCAGGTTACAAATGTTAGCAGAAAAGTTACTGGTACCCTACGCTCTCTATATCGGCTTAAAAATTTCCTGCCTTGCAAAACAAAATATTTGAGAAGACGTTAAAAAGGTACATATAAAATAGTTGATAGTAGTTACAATATTTGTAACATACTTGCAAATACCAAAACAGTAGATTAAAACCAAACAAACATATGCAACTAAAAATGGAAAAATATAGTAAGATAGATTAAAAAATTGTAACGGTACCATGCTCGGTTAGGGTAAGCCAACGGCCATTCTAGTGACAGTAAAGAGTAAAAATATGTGCAATGACAGACTGTTGTGTGCCAGCCGAGCGTGCGGACGCCTTAAAATAGTGTGTGAGGTAGATGGAAATTAAAGTTAAGTTAATAAAAAGGTTCGGTGTTAAGTACCTAATTAGCTGCAGGATTCCTTTTGTTGGACTAAAAGAAAATGCCTAAATATATTTTAAAGCTTTTAACTGTCTTCATCTCATGGAGTGGAGGAGGTAGATCATTCCAACAACGTGAAGCAGCAAATTTGAGACTGCCTCGGGAGGCAGCAGTTCTATGATTAGGTGTGAGAAGTAAGTATTTGGAAGCTCTAGTGTTAAATTTATTATAATCCCTCGACCACGTAAACTTATGATAAAGATAATCTGTTTTTTTTGAGGTAATATAAAAATATTAAAAAGAAGTGTTGCTAAATGAAGCTTCCTACGTGTCGACATTTTCAAAAGATTTCCTTGATTTAAAAAAGGATTTACGTGTGACCTAGGAGGAATATGATAACAATATCTGGCACATGCATTCTGAACACGTTGTATTAACTTTTCAGTTCTGCCAAGAATGCAAGACGCATAGACTGTATCAGCATAATTAAGCTTAGATAGGATCAAAGACTCACATAGCATAATCCGCATGTCTATACTCAAATGTGGACGAATACGGTACAATAATTTAAGTCGATAGAAGCAGTTACGTACAGCTTCCATCACATGGCTTTCGAAATGTAACTGACCGTCAAATAAGACTCCTAAGTTACGTGCTTCTTGAACTTGCGTTATAGGATAACCATTGACCAATATTATAATATTTTTAAATTTAGTTAACATAATTCGAGAACCCATAATAATAAATTTTGATTTAGCAGGATTCAGTACCAGACTATTTCTAAGGGACCATTTTGAGATTCTTTGGAGGTCCATGATTGATTTTATTAACAGTTTCTTCAGAGCTTTGGGGACGAAAGGAAAGATACAGCTGAAGATCATCTGCGTATAAGTGAAACTTTGAGTGAATTATGCAATTAGAGATATCAGCCGTATAGAGGATGAAAAGAAGCGGCCCAAGAACAGAACCCTGGGGAGCACCCCTAGTTACCTGTCTTAAAGAGGAAGATGCAATGCTACCATTGTTGGTTTTAATTTGTACATGCTGAAATCGCTTAGATAAGTAGCTATGGAACCAATTTATGACCTCGGTAGCACATTCATAGTATGCGAGTTTTGAAAGGAGTAAAGAAATGTCAATAGAATCAAAAGCCCGGGAGTAATCTAGCAAAACAAGAATAGTAGCCATCCCTTGGTCTCTGTTTTGAAGTATATTGTCTACCACATCAAGAAGGGCCGTAGCCGTACTGTGCTTCTGCCGGAAACCAGATTGGTTAGATGGTAGGATATTATTTTTCTCAAGATATGTGCTGAGCTGTTTATATATAATCTATTCCAAAATTTTGGAGAGATAACATAGTAAACTAATAGGATGTAGGTCTTTCGGTTCGACAGGATTAGAAGTCTTTGGTATTGGTTTTATAACTGCTGTTTTCCACAAACTAGGAAAAGTAGCAGTTACAAGGGATTGGTCAATAATTGAGGTTATTGCTGCAAGTGAGTGAGGTAAAGTCATAGTTAGCATATCCAAATATATGTCATCGATGCCCGTTGCATTAGAAGTTAGACTCCTTATGACATTTAAGACATCTGTTACAGTTACTTTTTGAAACTGAAAAATATTTGTACCAAAGCGGTTGAATTCGAAATAAGTAAGGTGAGACAATGATATCTGTCCATCACCGGGAATGTCAAGAAAGTGCGAGTTAAGCGTATCAGGATCATTGCAACCAACGGGCAGTTCATGTACTGTTTTTTTATTAGTAGTTACTAATGCTTTTAATTGACGCCATAACTGTTTTGGATGATTAATATTTTTATTTATACGAGTTTTAAAAAATGCACGTTTTTCAGATTCAATGGCCGCTCGCACAAGATACTTAAGGTTTTTATAGGAGGCATGATAATGTTCGCATTTAGATGACTTGAATTAAGCAAGTGTTTTATCGCGTAATGTAATCATTAATTTAACTGTATTGGTGATCAAAGGTAGTGATTTTTTATTGATTAAAACTGTTTTATAAGGTGTGTATAAATTAAATAAATTTATCATATGTACGAGTATAGTGAAAAAAGTGACCATAGAGTCAACATCCTTATACATCTCAATATATTCCCAATGAATATTGTTGAGGCCATGATTAAAGAGGTGGATTAGGATTTCTTTTATTACACACCCACGACTCGCCAGCTATGTTTGAGTCCCACGTAATAGAGGGCGAGCCTATTGACGTCTACCGGGCACATTTCCAAACTCCGGGCTGCTACTGAGAATTTTTCTTTTTAGGAAAAAGTTCAATAACATTGCCCGACGTATAGACCTTGCCTTTTTCCTTTTGCCAGTGACCCCCAAGTAAGACTTTAGGGGGTCGTGACCCACAGATTGAAAAACACTGTTCGAGTGCATTAGTGTGTGCGCAAACACAAAAACACTCTCTGTGCCATCATTCTCATAGTTTGATGGAATGGCATTTCGAGACGACCGTAGAGAGATCAGGTACAAGACCAATGGATTTCGCGCTTTCTGTGATACGGTGGTGAAAACCCGACAACTTCCGTTCAATTGTCCGTGTGGTGACTGAATAAGAATACAAGTGTCACCACCCCATTCCTTCCCACGGGTGTCGTTTGTGGCGATTAAGGGAAGTAAGCAATTAAGTATCATCTATTGCATGACTGGTGGTAGGGCTGGGTACCAAGTGGGAGTACTCACTTGGTATCGGGCCCGAGTGGGTTGGTACCATATCACGTGTGCCGGCCATGAAGCACATTGTTTCGTTTTGGCTGTAGCAGGAGTTAACCGTTTATTATTTCATTTCATATCGTGAATGAAATGGTGAGCAGCGGCTTGCCAATACTCTCGGTATAGTTGAGTCCATGAGTGACGGTTATCATTTACCATCACGTGGGGCGTGGCTTGCTTGCCACTACATGCAGAAAAAAAAAATCTAAATCCAAGCTGCTATTAAACATACATACGTACATTCACGCCTTTTAACTAAAGGGACAGACAAAGATAGATAGCCATTTGTCATAAAACGGCTTTCCACTGACCACTTTTGACTGAAAATTTCCTGACGATCAATCCAATATTTTTTGTTGGCCCTACCCGGGATTCGAACCCATGACCTCATGATCGCATTACTATTGCTAGCTCGTCGAAGCAGCCTCAGAAGCAGCAGCATTGAATAGCCTCTCGAGGAACAGATTTTCCTGCCCTCTGTAGGTCGGTAGGAACTCCATTATATCTCAACGTGTTGCAGGTTGCAGGTTTACGTCCAGGATATATCCAGTAAACTGCTGAGTTAGCTTTTCTCGTCAAATTCATCTATTATAAAATATTTAAAAAAAATTAAAAGAATATTTTTTGAAATATGACTGAATATTACAATTATTAACACATATAATATACTCTATAAGGAAGATATAATAATGAATCAAAATGAGCCAGCCTCAGCAGCGTTCATGCTCTCTCCATAATTAATAACTATCCCCACGTGTTTACATTACTTTCATTGCAAAGGCTCGAGGTATTGCTAATTTTGTAGTCATGATTTTAATTAATATTCATACAGTTACAGCCTGGTTCTAAGGGTTTGTTTACATTTATGAACTGTAGGTATTACCACTTGTTCAGCTGTTAGCATACCGACGCGGCGAACCGCGGTAGCGACACGCGTTCCAAAACGAAGAAAAGGAAATATTTGCGATATTTTAGCGGACGTTTTCACACCAATTTCGCGATTTCGCATTTCCTACTCAGTGTAACATCGTTTGAGTATTTTCCGGCATCATATTCTGTCAAAAAAAGACAGGGCAGTACCGCGGTGTCTGTGTGAAACGAGTAACGCTTGTAACAGCGATACTGTACAGACAGATTTATAATTATACTAGCCTTTGCCCGCGGCTTTGCTGCAACCAAATTTTAGATTATATCTCAGGTTCCCGATATAGTAGCGGGATAAAATGTCTACAAGTTTATAAGTCTTATCAAGAGCTCTTTAAATAAAAAAAGTTGCATCAAAATGCGTTCAGTAGTTTTTGCGTGATGCGCGAACAAACAAACAGACGAACAGATCAAAATTCTAAAAAAATGTTTTGTGTTTACGCCTATAAAGCCAATTACAGATTTTTTTTCTCAAATATCTTAAATGTACAGACACAGCTCTGTTACAGCTTTATAATAGTGTAGACATAGGAAATCACAGGCAGACAGAGCGAAATACAACATACGCAAAGTTTGTCTTGACAGCTGACAGATATACCGGAGTTTAGCTACCGTGGTTCACCGCGTATATTAGCTGATCAACTTAATCATCAGACTCACGAACCTGTGGGTCTAGCCAAGTTGCATTCTATGATCGCTAACGCTAATAGAAAACTATTAAAATGTATTGAAATTTGACATCTCTAACGTTAAGTCACGTGACGCGTTATAAATATTGTTAAAGATGTCAAATTGCCATACATTTAAATAGTTTTCTATTAGCGTTAGCGATCATAGAATGCCACTTGGCTAGGCCCACTGAGTACTTGTCAAGAAGAATCAAGGAAGCCCCAATTAAGTAGGGTTACCTACTCACTTGTTATAGGACCCGTGTGGGTCGGTACAACCGCCTCCGAGTGACCCACCATGAAGCTTCTCGGTGTGCTTAGGAGGGACAGCAAATAAATAATGTTATTAGACTCTTTCAGTTCAATAACACGCTTTTATACAATCCAATATTGAAATCCTACACTTTGTGGTAAGAAGTAACATAGTTATGATATATATGAGGCAGCATAATATATATAACAGGAAATAATCCTAACTGAAAAAGGTTAAGTTTGCTTTTATTTCGTTCAGGCGGGAAAAAATGTGCCTAACCGCACATCCCGTCGTTCGGGGCAACGAAGATGGTAGTGTGGGGCCCTCACCCAACAAATAATTCCGCCATGTGCCGTCTCTCCGCCCGTATTGGCAGACCACTGGAACTGTGTGACATTGCTTCAGTGGAGGGTAAGTTTGCCTTTTTTTTGTCAAGGCTGGAAAAAATGTTTCTAACCGCACACCCCCTCGTTCGGGGCAACGGACGGGGTAGTGTGGGGCCTTTACCCACTAAAGAAACCCGCCGTGTGCCGTCTCTCCGCCTTTATCGGCGGGCCACCGCAACCATATTACATTTCTTCAGTGGTGGGGGTGCCTAGCAGAAATAATTTGTATATTTCTAAATACGATATAATACATCATCAACAATAACATACAATCGTAGCATCACACCTGTATTCCCCGAAGGGGTAGACTGAGTGATTTCTTTATTTATTCATTATTCCTACAAAAGTCATATAAATTTTTGTATTCAAAAATCTAGTGTTCTTCATTAGCAATTACATACTAGCGTGACTGAAGTGTCACACTATACAAATAAAAAAAATTGATGTCTGTTTGTAATGATTTTTACTAAATGCATATGTGAGTATATACGTTATCTATAATAAAATATTATTTTTTAAAGTTTTTGTCTGTCTGTTTGTTTGTTTTCACTAATCTCCTGAATAGCCGGATGGGGCTTTCACTTGAAAAATATTCTGTTTTTATCGACACGGTATTTAAAAATAAGCCACAAAATTTTAGATCTATTTCTTTTAGCAATTGACATACTCCGCTACTTTTTAAAATACAAATTATTTATTATTTATTGGATGCATGTAATGCTTGCCGATAGATGGCGTTGGTCGTAAGACAAATGTGATTAAGAAATTGGGATGATCGAAAGATCAGTAGGATAGCTTAGTGGCATAGAGCACTTCCCCTGATTGGAAAAGATGCGGGTTCGATTCCCACTCCTACTAAAAATCTCTTTTTCTTTATTCACAAATGATGTGTACTTTGAAAAATAGCGGAGCATGTCAATTGCTAAAAGAAATAGATCTAAAATGTTTTAAAAAAAATCGCGCCATCAAGTAGTATGAATTTTAATTGCAAAAATAAACTTACTATACCTATTGGATGCATGTAATGCTTGCCGATAGATGGCGTTGGTCGTAAGACAAGTGTGACTAAGAAATTGGGACGATCGAAAGATCAGTAGGACAGCTTAGTGGCTTAGAGCACTTCCCCGGATTGGAAAAGATGCAGGTTCGATTCCCGCTCCTACTAAAAATCTCTTTTTCTTTATTCACAAATAATTTGTACTTTAAAAAGTAGCGGAGCATGTCAATTGCTAAAAGAAATAGATCTCAAATGTTTAAAACAAATCGCGCCATCAAATAGTATGAATTTTAATTTCAAAATTAAACTTACTAGG
This sequence comes from Leucoma salicis, assembly GCA_948253155.1. NCBI lineage: Eukaryota > Metazoa > Arthropoda > Insecta > Lepidoptera > Erebidae > Leucoma > Leucoma salicis. Next base: position 7,645,589 of record OX411812.1, read on the forward strand.
TATATTGGATGCATGTAATGCTTGCTGATAGATGGCATTGGTCGTAAGACAAATGTTATTAAGAAATTGGGATGATCGAAAGATCAGTAGGATAGCTTAGTGGCTTAGAGCACATCCCCTGATTGGAAAAGATGCGGGTTCGATTCCCACTCCTACTAAAAATCTCTTTTTCTTTATTCACAAATAATTTGTACTTTAAAAAGCTACAAAATGTTTTGCGTATATGTTTTCTCGGCCGCCGCTCATGAAATCAGCGATATATACTGACAAGCCGCTGCTCATCATATTATTTTTTCAGGGATAAAATAATTATCTCTGAGTCTCTGACATACTAAATTAATTACTTTATAATTTCAACCGTCTTCAAAAAGGAAGAGGTTCTCAATTCAGCTGTATGGTTTCTTTTTTGGTACGCGATTATTCCGCCAATTAAAAAAATATTTCAATAATTTTATTTATGTTTGGTAGATTCTACTTCAGAAGCGGCCCTAAATAAAATTTATTAAAATCGGTCGAGCGGTTTTTAAAACCGACCTCAAACACATCAGTAGATGTCTAGCACGGAAATTGTTTGCAAATACCAATTATTTTTTGCTTTTTAGTTCCTAGATGTCTTTTGAAGGCAGTTTTTCTTAATTAAAAATAATTTATTATGTTACCTGCTTAATTTGTATTTAAGTTACAAAGTAACGGTAAAGATTCCAAGTTCAGTTTTTTTTTAATATTGACTGTTTATGTCTGTGTATCGAGGCTATAAATTCAGGTACGTGCCAAATAATTTTTAAGAGAGCAGCAAGCCTTAAATTGTAGAGCTGGCAGTGTTCCTTCCTTGTGTCGTTTTTGACAAGATAGTGTATTTTGTTACTAGTTTTATCTCGAGCTTAAGAAGCTTTTGCTATAAATTTAAACAAGCAACAAGGCAAAGGTCTGTAATTCAGTACTGCAAGATCATGCGTTATAGTCTTTAGTTATAGTCAATTTTAAGTATCGAACAGGATAATTTGTAAACTAGATAAGTTGTTAGGCATTTCTGAGACAAATAAATGAAAATTTACTTAAAAAGTAGTAGAACCTAGTTACCTTTTACTATCGTAACTTTTATTAATTTACTAACCTAATAAGGTTCAATAGAACACGTAGAAAAACTTGACTACGGCTCAGAATCTAAATCACGAGTTTCTGAAAAAGCCGTTTTAAATAAATGCTTTTAAAAATGTTATCCTAGAAAATATACACATGATATATTTCTAATTCATCTTGCCTTTTATTTGTGAATACCAACTATGATATACACCTTATATATCTAATATATAAAATTCTCGTGGCACAGTATTTGTCGCCAGTCTCCTTCGAAACAGCTTGACCGATTCTTATGAAATTTTGTGTGTATATTCAGTAGGTCTGGGAATAGGATGTAAACTATTTTGCATACCCCTAGGTGATAAGGGTTGTCCAATCAAATTTTTTTTATTGATAACGTTTATTTTTCGGTTTTTATGATTCGGCATTAAAAATACATACAACCCTTAACTTTCACCCTTCCACTGCTAACCCCTATTTTATTATAGCAATATTAGTACTTTAATAATTTTCATTGTAAAATATTAACGAAAAAAAATATGGCGGTACGAAGTTCGCCAGGTGAGCTAGTATTGTATATTATATTAACTCTCTACTGCATATGCAGTATAGTATGTTCTACGAAGACATAATTACTAAATGCTCAAAATGTAAAGTTTTTCTATGCTACAATGATAAAAGAAACTGTCTCGACACAATTCACGACTAATAGTAAATATTACTTTTGTTTATATCAGATAATGTTCCTTTTCTACTTTGTTATTTTTTTGTTTGACTGCATAGGATACCATATAAATGTCCAGCGAGTTTTTGTCTCAGTGCATACGAGCTTCTGGTATCATAGTTTTTTTTCTACATTAAACAACTTTTTTATATTTTTTTCGATTTATTTGTCTTAATATTAATAAAGCAATATCCATAAAGAAAATGTTTTTTTCATCTACTTAATAATTCATGCAGTAGAGAGGGTTAAGTATGTTAAATACCTTATATATTATATTGGGGAGAAGTCAATAGTATAGCATTTTACTTGTATCGGGGAAGTCAGCAGTTATATAAGGTCGTAAAGATTATTAATAAGTTAAGTCCCTAACTTGATAAGGCAACGCAAGCGTAAAGTTATCTCACTTTGGCAGACTCTAACCTGACGTTTGCACATTCCAAGATGGCGAAATGTTGCAGTAAAACAATGGCCATTCTATGATCGGGCTAACTATTAGAGTCAATAAACTGCCTAACTTTCCCGCCGAAATTATTAAAATTTGTATAAAACAGTATTAGATTAGTTTAAATAATTTTTGTCGTGTGTTCAATTCCCACTCAGGACAATTATTTGTGTGATGAACACAGGTACTGCGTCTGGGTGTTTTCTATCTACGATATGTATGTATTTACAAAAAAAAAAGTAGTATATGTATTATATCCGTAATCTGGTACCCATAGCACAAGCATTAAGCTTAGTTTGGGACCAGAGGACGTTGTGTGAAAATGTCCGTGAATATTTATTTATTTATATACACTAAAATACGATTCATTGACATGGATTTCGAAATTCAATATATAGAAACTACTAATCCGTATAGAAATTTCCTATCTGTTTATCTAATCTACAATTTATCTTAATACTAGATTTCGTCATCAATTTAATATTTAGATCTACTTGCAAAAATAGCTATTCTTCGGGAAAAATTTTTTTTAGGATTGCATCACAAAAATATGTTAATTCAATGTTTTCATCTCTATTAAGCACTTGACATGCTCATATACTTTATAGAACAAATTATTATGTGAAAGTGGAAAAAAAAAGCTTTACTGCGAGCAGTATTCAAACCTGCGTCCCATACAATGCGGGGAAGTGCTCGGACTGCTCAGCTATAGCAGTCGTATTACTATATTGAAATAATGTATGTAAATGATTCGATAGGTGTCATGGGTCGTAAAGACATCTAAAACAAATGTGAAGTCAAAATTTGGAGTGGCCGTTGGGAGATTGCAATAGCGGTCCAGAGCACTTCCCTCGATTGGATGAGACGCAGTTTTCACTTTCACATATAATTATTTTTTTAATTCAATGTCTTAAAAGTATCATAATGTTTTTAATTTAACTACCTACCGAATTTCATTCAAATCCAATCAGTTGTTTACACGTGATTCAAAGAGAAACATCTCAACATGGCTATAAAATTTTTCATTTCTAATATAACTAAGATTAGGATTAGAAAAATTAGGCTCAAACTTCCTCCTTGTCCTCTCCTTATTATCCTTCCCCACTGACTATAGCTTTCTTTGGAGATGGTGACGCAGGAGAACATACATTTGGTGTTGCGTTTATAGGCTACGGTAACCCATCAAGTTGGCCGAATGCTTGTTTGCCAGCCACTCAATATATAAAAAATAGTTTAGATTTCTAAATACTATCTATTAAGCAATCAAGTTAGATATGAATTAGGTAGGCAACGCTCAACTAAAGTGCTTACTGTGCATACTAGTCTTAGAACTTGCTAGTTTGCAGTTGTGAAGACTGCAAACTGATGAATATTGTTTACCTAACAGATATTCTAATAATACTTAGCTTTTAAGTAATAATACATATCAGAGTACGTGTTTAAGTTTACAGCAGCATACCAGGCCAAGTACCAGTAAATTTCAAAGCTAAACACACACACACACACGCATCTTTATACGAAGTACGTGCGTTATTTAGTGATTTTAAAGATGGTCTATGAATGAATGTAGTGATATGCAAAAAAATTGGCCTTGCCATGAAATAGAAATAGACATACTGAAATCTTGAAAAGGACATAGCCTCAGACACCGCATTAACAACTAAAAAGTGAAGCCACTTTTTGAAAGATGTGTGCGTGAAAGTGTTGTCACCGGAAAGAAATAACATAGCATCACGCCTGTATTCCCCGAAAGGGTAGGCAGAGGTGTATTACACACCCACGACTCGCCAGCTATGTTTAAGTCCCACGTAATAGAGAGCGAGCCTATTGACGTCCACCGGGCACATTTCCAAACTCCGGGCTGCTACTGAGAATGTTTCTTTTTAGGAAAAAGCTCAATAACATTGTCCGACCCGGGGATTGACTCCGAGACCTCATAATTAGCAGTCGCATACACTACCGCTACACCACCGAGGCATGAAAGAAATAATCTCTATAATACTAACTTACCATCACACCATCTCCCTTGCGGGATAGGCAGAGAGAACAGAGCCATAAGGCTCTATACTTGCAAAACATCGCTCGCTTCCTTTTCTCTTCATACACGCCCGCTGGTTTCGGAGACTCCTGTCTCCACCTTCCTTCAATACATGACCGATTTGGTCTAGGTAGGTGAGTCTCGGTCTCCCCCTGTACCTACATCTTTCCACTTTCACATTGTATATCTTCTACAATTTGGTTAAAATTTTAAAAGTTTTATTTTCAAAACAAAGGAAATTAAAGAATAATGTAAGTTTACAGCAAATCATATAGGAAATATTATGGCACTGGCGACGTATTCATGTACGAAATCGTTAAGTCGTTTGGGATAATTTTAAATCATACCCAGGTAACACTCGTGGTTTATGACACTTTGTTTTGGCATGGTTTTGTTTGTATTTTTGTGCGTGAGCGTGCGTAATTACAAGTTTGGCATGGTTTTATATGGCTTCACTGGATTTTTCGTAATACTTCGTCTATATTTTTTAGTTAGTCTGAGCATATAACATACTAGCTAAAGGCAAAGTCTCTGAATGGGTATAACTTTTTCTGGTTTATTATTAAGATGAATAAAATTATTGTAAGAATCTAGTAGAGGAATCAAAATAGAGCTATGGCTGAACACGATGCTTGAACAATTATAGCATACAATTACTTCTGTCGAAAAACTAGTATTCCTTAGCGTTGCAACCAAGCATATAATACTCGTATATTTCGGTGTGCACGTACATCGAATCTGTAGGAGTCTGTAGTAATTGGTTCCTGACGCGTTATATAGTTCACTTGTGTCTCGTTAACGAGTCACGAGAACATTCAGCCCGCTTGCCTATAAGTTTTATATTCCTCCGAGTTTTATTTGGATGTAAGTTTACTGTATAAATGCTATGAAGATGAAAAGTGTGAGAAGCATAGCCGGAGTGACTCTGATGCACAAAGTGAGTAATAGTGTGATACAAGAATGCTGTGGTGTGAAAGAAAATGTAGTGTGTATTTTTCTTGATAGTTGGTATAAGGCATTTGTGCTTAGTTTCTAGTTTTTACTAATTGTATGTGGTGTGCAAATACCTTCCTTTCTATCTTTCTTCTTTCTAGTGACAAACACAGAGAAAGGATTGCTTATGTGGTTCGGACATGTAGAGGGGATAGATGAGAGAAGATTAACGAAACAGATATACAAGGCGACTGTGAATGGGCAAGTTAGTAGTTGTCGAACTAGGTGAATGTAATTTTTTGACCAGATCGGAGACGTTCTTAAGGAAGGCCAGATTAAGAGTACTTGAAAACAACGAGTATGCATTAAAGTGTTGATAAAAGTAGATGAAGCGAAAAATGTGTGCCAGAATCGTAACAAGTGGAAAGAAGTAGTCTGTACCTTTTATGTTCCTAACCGCACACCCCGTCGTACGTGGCAACGAACAGGGTAGTGTGGGTCCTCACCCACTAAAGAAACCCGCCGTGTGCCGTCTCTCCGCCTTTATGCCTTTATTGGCGGGCCACCGGAATCATATTACATTCCTTCAGTGGTAAGTAGTCTCTGCCTACCACTACGGAAAAAAGGCGTGACAATATGTATGTATGTAAGTTTACTGTTTTCATAAACATGTGCAAATTACCCACCATGAGCCCGTAAGCTTGCAAATGTGTGTCTATATAATTTTAAATGATCACCATTTTATTTTAGTATAGTATAGGTAGGTAGTAGGGTGGGAAACAAATGCCTGTGTAATAAGGGCCACCTATGTTAAGCGGTTATCGTAACCTATGGCTAGCAATACCAGAGTCATCATTTGTGCATCTCCAACTCCAAGAAAGGGATAGATAAGTCTTAATAGCTTAATATCGATTAACGGAAATTGTAATATTTGTTTTAAAGTCAATGCAATACTTTGTTTCTTCGTGAGGACGGGCAGGTGGCATAAGGATTCTTGATAGAGCGGCGAAGCAAGTAGGTTGTCGATAATTTAGAGATTAGTGATAAATATACTGATACGTATTATATAACCTCGTGTAATTTTGTGATCATAATAAAAAGTGAATTTACTGAAGGTCTTTTAATCCGTAATTCATCCATCCATCCATCAGACTTTCGAAGTCCACTGCTGGACATAGGCCTCCCCATGAGAACGCCACAACATGTGTTTCACTCATATGGGGGATAGTGTCGTAATCGCCACGCTTGGCAGGCGGGTTGGCGATCGCAGTGGATGTTGTTAATACTCGAGGGAATGCTCACTCCCCCGGTGTTTGGTAGTTTGTATATTATAGTACATGCTTATAATGTAATTCCTGATTAGTACCTATATACCTAGTACCTGTGTACGTTATATTGATACGGAGATTTGTGTACGGTAATATGCTGTATGGGGACTTACATTTTTATATTGTTGCTTCATTATTTAGAGAGAATATTACAAATGGATTATCGTTATTATTATTGCTAGTGGTACTTTTGTGCTTTATCTTTAGTAGTGCACGTTTATATACAGTATGTACTCGTGGGTAAACTATTTCAGGTCTTTGAACAAATTACTGACTGTGCAATTGTGTAAAGATGACGAGTAATGGGTCCAAAGGCCGAAAGTCTCGCAGACTTGTGGTTGATCTTGGACATTCGAAACGCCGCCGATCCCGTTTGCGTGGTCGAGACTCGAGGCGAAAGTCGTCATTCGTCAGCGACAGCTCGCACAAATGGCTGTCACTCCGAGCGGCGTAGATTAAGATAACCAGCAAGGATCTAAACACAGGCAAGGTGTCTAAACAGGTCAGTCGAAGCTCCTTCATTACGGCGTCACATGTCACATACATCTTCAACAAGTGCACATAGACGTGACCCTACAAATAGAACTAATGAGCGTAGTTATTGTAGACAAAAGCGTCACAGGTTGCAGACGCCTTGCAGTGAGAGTTTCGGTAGGTATATGACGTAGTTCCACTCCTGTATAAGTGTAAAATCTAAATCTGCATCGCCAACATAGAGAGAGGCTATTGAAACCATTAATAACTAGCTATTGCTCGCGGTTCTGCCGCAGCCAGAGATTGGGTTTTGGGTCATACCTCGGGTTCCCCATTTAGTGCCGGCGTGGAAGGTGTACTAGTTTTTGGGGTACAGACTCGGCTCTGATGCGACTTTGTAATAGTAAGGATAATTAACTCAAATGTATCAAAAAAATCCTTAAAATATTTATCGACTGTTAAAGTACACAGAGTAGCGAGATATAGAATGTAAAGTTAATAAATCTAAAAGCCAAACTATCGATTCCTAGTTGAACAAAGTGAAAGAATGGTCTCAAATGTATGTGTGGGTTAAATAAATTGTGCACTACGCGCTCCCAAAACTAAGCGGCACGGCAAAAATATGGTACGAAGAGCAGCCCTGTGTATTACTTACATGGAAGCAATGGGTTCAAAAATTTAAGATTGCTTTTCTGCCACTTGAAAATTATGATCACTTGCTCAGATATGTTCAAGAGTGCTACTACGAAAAGCTGATAGCTTTGAATAGGTATGATATACCTAGTAGGTAAGAACGCTGTAGACTATTGTTTACGGAATATATGACAGATCGGTACGATATTGATGGTGCCGAAGCGGTTTTGAGACGAAGGCTTTGAGGATGGGGATAAGTTAATAGACTACCTAAGGGGTGTTAAACATGAGAAATTAGATATAATTTAATAAGAGTCGATCTGAGCCTTAAGTCTTCCGAAGAAATGTAAAGGTTGATGGTAGTAGAGTTTTAAGATATTTTATGTGCAATGAAATATACCACGTAGTTACCAGGTGTAAAAAAAAAACCTGCGTTAAGTGTCAGAAATATAAGCTTGTTGGGCATGATGATTCCGAATGCAATAGAAAACATTTGGATGGATAAAGCTGATGTTAAGAGCTTAAGACTAGATAACTGCACCGACCTTGGGGTAGACAACACATTTATCAAAGGTGTTACAGTTAATATTACTAAAGGTACCTTTAAATACGTTACATGGATTTCGATTTCGGCAATTCATGTACTCTATCTCATATGTTATGATAGGCATAATCCCAATTAAAAATTGAAGTTGTATGATTTTCCATCCCTTAAAGGTTTTGGTAATACATGTATGTAAGTGCTTTGTATTTCTTTTAAAGTGGTTTCAGATTCAAACTTTAATGGCATGGTTTTTGTTGAAAACTGTTATCATTTTGAGTATAGTGATCGGTATAGTACAAAAAAAAAGGATTGTGTTATTAGCCGATTCTTAACTATGACAAATACTCCGCAAGAGAGATGGCGTGATGATAAATAGTAGTAGTAACTATGAAAAAATATCGATTCAGTTTTAAAAGGGGTCAAGTCTTGGCTCCTGGTTTCACTTCCCAATTGAATTATGTTAATAATGTCTGAAGGACACAAGAGGTTCTAGATCAGGGTGCTAAAATCATACTAGAGTGGAATGACTTAAAATACATGATAGTTTAAATAAGTCAACGTTTTTGTAATTTAACACTTTAAACGAATATCGCGACTGTTTTGCCCGCGACTTATCTGGACTGGGTTATATGGCGTCCTGCAGTATCAGCCTGGATAATTTCTTCAGGCGTTTTGTCATAAATTAATAAAGAAAACGCTGCTTGGGTTTGGGCACAAGCTCAAGAAAATGCGTTTGATAACTTGAAAAATGCACTTATTCGAGGCCTGTGCTAGCTTTATATAATCCAAGACTTAACACTGATGCCAGTAAACATGCACAATATTTTTCGTCATACGAGTTGGAAACCCTTACATGTTATCGCCGATTTGGTAAAGTTTAGAATGTTGGCCTGCGCTGGATAACCGCTCGCTTACGACGCGACCATATTATATGTGCTGAGGTTGAGTCTGTCTGTGAGGTTGAGTCACTGTAGTAACCGATTGTAACTCGTTGACAGTAACGTTTTTAAAAAAAGGAGATATTATGATAACAAGGGTTGCGCGATGGTGGAGTTTGATTCAAGGGTATGACTGTAGCGTATTTTATAAATCGGCCAAGGGCATGGTTCACGTAGATGCCTTGAGCAGAAACCCAAAAATGGATAGTCCGGGCATAATTGGGATCATAGACAACTTTGGCATTATGACGGTAATTGATGAATGATTATCATCGGTGTAATTAGAGGATTCTGAAATAAGATGAGTCAAAAAAAAATACGTAAACATTGTCACTAAGTGCGACAGAGCGTATCGTTTAAACGGGGATGGATTGAGATGCACCCTTCCTAAGGGTTGTAGGTGGTAAATAATTAAAGATCATGAGAAAGGACTTTTGCGTTTGATAAGACGTCAGACAAAATAAAACGGCACTATTGGTTTCCTCGCATGCGGAAGGTTGCCAAAAATTACGTAAGTTTTTGCTTAGAATGTGTTTACAATAAATTACCAGGCAGGGTTCCTAAGGAAGCTTTTCCTTTTATACAACTATTATATTTCAGTCGTTATTGAGCACTTTCAAATTTTGTTCTTTTAAAGGCAGTTTGATATACGAAATCCCATCCTTAGAGTCATCACAATCCTTAGAGATTACTTTAGCGATAAGAGTATGTCATTTAACAGTTCAAAATTCAAGTTTCCTCATTGAGTTAAGGGTTCAGCGTATAGGTAATGAATGCAGTGGCTTACCTTAGAGCTAATGGTCAGATGGAGCGGTACAATAGATTAATATCAGACTCGTTGCCGTCACAAAATCACGGTAGGGATGAGAGACGTTGGGATGAACAACTGCTGCAGGTGCAATGGCGACCAAATAATACTGTTAACAAGGGTATAGATAAGACCCTCTTAGAAGTTTTATTTGGTTACCTACTGGTAGTCGTGAAGAGACTCTAGTCTCACAAATAGATAGTGACATATCTGACGAAATTTCGAAAGATATAAGCATTGGTTCTTGGTATATTGCATATAATAAGGGATGAAGTTAATGAACATACTAAATGTTTACAAGAATAAAGGTATTGAATTCTAAATATGATAGGACCAGGAAAAAGGGCATTAAGAGTTTAAGGTCAGGGACTTGGTGAGAGTTAAAAGGATAACGCAGACTGTAAGGTATGAGTAGAAAGCTGTTACCCAAATGTTCAGGGCCATACCAAATTCCTAAAGTTCTAGAACACTTTAGGCATGAGGTAAAACATGGAGTATGTTTTATTACAAAACTAGGGCAACTAGAGGTATAAGGGTATTTTCTCTATTGACATTGTTTTGATAACCAGAATAGTGAATCATCTACTAACTAAATGTGCTAAATGATTTATATTGACATTGTATTACAGTTAACGAAATTATTTTGCGTAGGCAGAACTCCTTAATATTGTGATGTACAGCTACTAAATGTGAAGTACCCGCACATTTTGGGAACGCATCTATTTCGTATTGTATGAGAGCGGATGAAACTACCTAGTGTACTACTATTTGTATGTGAACTATGAGCACGTATAATCTTTGAAGTGCAATGTGCACACATTTATGCCGATATAAGCGCATATGATTTTCGAAGCCCAGTGTGTTTTATGCTGTTATGAACGCATATGATTCTCGAAGTGCAACGTGCACATTTATGCCGCTATGAGCGCATATGATTCTCGGAGTGCAACGTGCACATTTATGCCGCTATGAGCGCATATGATTCTCGAAGTGCAACGTGCACATTTATGCCGCTATGAGCACATATGATTCTCGAAGTGCAACGTGCACATTTATGCCGCTATGAGCGCATATGATTCTCGGAGTGCAACGTGCACATTTATGCCGCTATGAGCGCATATGATTCTCGAAGTGCAACGTGCACATTTATGCCGCTATGAGCACATATGATTCTCGAAGTGCAACGTGCACATTTATGCCGCTATGAGCACATATGATTCTCGAAGTGCAACGTGCACATTTATGCCGCTATGAGCGCATATGATTCTCGGAGTGCAACGTGCACATTTATGCCGCTATGAGCGCATATGATTCTCGAAGTGCAACGTGCACATTTATGCCGCTATGAGCACATATGATTCTCGAAGTGCAACGTGCACATTTATGCCGCTATGAGCGCATATGATTCTCGAAGTGCAACGTGCACATTTATGCCGCTATGAGCGCATATGATTCTCGAAGTGCAACGTGAACATTTATGACGCTATGAGCGCATATGATTCTCGAAGTGCAACTTGCACGTTTATGCCGCTATGAGCGCATATGATTCTCGAAGTGCAACGTGCACATTTATGCCGCTATGAGCGCATATGATTCTCGAAGTGCAACGTGAACATTTATGACGCTATGAGCGCATATGATTCTCGAAGTGCAACTTGCACGTTTATGCCGCTATGAGCGCATATGATTCTCGAAGTGCAACGTGAACATTTATGACGCTATGAGCGCATATGATTGTCGAAGTGCAACTTGCACGTTTATGCCGCTATGAGCGCATATGATTATCAAAGTGCAACGTGCACGATTATGCCGCTATGAGCGCATAATATGATTCTTGAGGTGCAATGTGCACGTTTATGGCGCTATGAGCGCATATGATTCTTTAGGTGTTAAATCGTTACTACATATAATTTAAATAGTGTAAGCTATTGTAACCGTAGGATGGTGCCCTTGATTGGAGTATAAGTGCATGATTATATAAAAGTTTATATAAAACTCCGATTAAGTACAGCAATTAATACATCCTTAAATTAAAAATGATATCATTTGCGGGGACGCTAATTGTATCAGGATGGACGAATTGTTAGCCTCTTAAAATTAATATCGAAATATAAATTAATATTGTGTATTTCCTGAAGTAACTACACTCAATTGTTCATTTAAGATCTATATTTATAATAATAAACTATATTATTATTTAAATATTAAGTTAATTTAATCAGATTTACAATGTTGTTAATACGTACAAATTTTTAAATATGTTTACTATTTAAGTCTTAATAGCTTAATATCGATTAACGGAAATTGTAATATTTGTTTTAAAGTCAATGCAATACTTTGTTTCTTCGTGAGGACGGGCAGGCGGCATAAGGATTCTTGATAAAGCGGCGAAGCAAGTAGGTTGTCGATAATTTAGAGATTAGTGATAAATATACTGATACGCATTATATAACCTCGTGTAATTTTGTGATCATAATAAAAAGTGAATTTACTGAAGATCTTTCAATCCGTAATACCGGTAGATAAAAAGTTAACAGTAGGTAATCATTTACCATTAGGTTAAATGGTGGGCAACCACCGAAGGAATGTAACATAGTTCCAGTGGCCCGCCAATAAAGGCGGAGAGACGGCACACGGCGGGTTTCTTTAGTGGGGGCAGGCCCCACACTACCCTGGTCGTTGCCCCGAACGATAGGGTGTGCGGTTAGAAACATTTTTTCCCGCCCTAACAAAAAAAAAAAGGTTAAATAGTGGGCTTATTTGCTCGTATTATAAAAATGAGTAATACCTTCAATATAAAATAGGTAAACACATTAACGTAATATGCAATAATGGGTACGTAAGTATAAATTTACCCACACCATACGAAGAGCCCATTTCATTTGTTGATGTATAAAGCTGCCAATCACATCAAATATGTGACTACCTCATTATTTTTCCATTACTTTTCGGATGTTGGTAATATTACCTTATGTTTGACATCCTGTGAGTTATTTTAACGGAACAAAAAAGGTTTTACTTGATTATGCGGTTTTCTGTAAACGTAGGAAATACACGCTACACGTAACTATGTTGTTATAGACATGATTAAATTAATACCTTATTAATATAATCACCTTTTTAAATCGATACGAAAAGTACATAAAATCAGTGATCTATCCTAGCAGTTCGATCTATTATTCAGTGTAAATGTTGTGGACTGAATTACATGTTTTTTCTTTAGTACCTACTAGCAGTGCCCGCGGACTCCGTTCCGCGTTAGTAATATTTTTGTCCCGGCCCGTTTGTCCCGCGTAATACTTTAGGTTATAAGTCCGGGATAAATAAAAATTATGATGATGAAGATTTTTTTGTTATTCTGTTTCTTTTTATTGTTTTTTGTGGGTTTTATTTATTTTATGTTACTGTTTTTTGTTATTATTTTTATTACTTGATGTTATTATACACTATTTACATTATTTACATCATGTTTACTTATTTTAATTGTTCAAAACTTCTCGATATACTATATTAGTAGTAAGGTTATCATTTGGTACTAAAATATATTGTCTTTCAGGAGTTCCAACCCGAGATAAGCCAACATTGAACTGCCCATGGGAAAAACAAAACATTCTTGAGGATAGTGCATTGTATCCTCAATATTACACACCGTGTCAATGGACTTATAGTGTTTGACTTGGGAATTTTTCCTAAAATTATTTTATTTATCTCATTCACTGAATCGTTTCAGAGTGAGACTATTGCCCTAGAACAAAGCCAATGATAATCCCTTTCCATTAAACTTTCAAGACCGGGATATATTGCGTCTATCAGATCTTCTAACCTGTGTAATATGTGACCTAACCGATTGTCAAGTTTAATGTCATCCCTACTGTTAGTGTTAGGGCAGCAAATTTTTCCTTCTCCTAGATTCAGTAGTTGATGTGGAAGGTCGTTATCGTAGTTGTCGCTCAAGTGGGCTCTCATGTTTATTCGTAAATTGAGAGTTTCAACGGAACTCCATAAGCATGATGATTTTAAGCATGTCCTGATGACATCGGCGCGTGTTCCTTTTGTTATTACTGGCAGCGTTTGCCGAAAATCGCCCGCAAAAACAAAAGTAACACCACCCATATCAGCGTCTGAGTTTCTGATGTCTTTTAGCGTACGGTTCACGGCTTCAATATGAGCTCTATGACTCATGGTACATTCGTCCCATATAATTAAGGATGTATCTTGTAAACGGCCGGGGCGGCGCGCACCGCACGTTTTTATTTTGCTAATATCTTTGAAGATATTTGTTTAAACTCTATGAAGTTAAAGGCACAAATATTTTACATTGAATTTCCGTTCTAAAAAATATATTTATAAAGATATAAATTAATACCACATGGGCTAAATAAGCTTCACAAACAATTATTTTAATCCACAATTTTAACAGTAAAAACAGTTATTGTGAGTTATCCGTTGGAGATAGGCATATGTTATTGCGGATTTTTTTACAGATTTTGAAACGTTCTTTAATATTGTTGTACATTGTTTTGTTCTATCCTCAATAGTTTCCGCAGCGCATGCGGTGAAAGCAATTTTTTTTACAATTTGGATTACATTATTCAAGTTTAAGTAAAGATGCGTAATTAATTTTGGAAATTATTATAGCCTATGACACTCCACAATAACGTAGCTTTCTATTGGAAAAATAATTTTGAAAATCGGTTCTGTAAATCCAGAGATTACCCCTTACAACGTCACAAACTCACAAACGTTCCCTCTTTATAATAATAGTATAGATAATAATAATACGAGTATAATGGCTACTTTTAATTGGTTTTAAAATTAAATAGGTATTTAAGGAATATAAATAATTTCTATTCATTAATAATTATTTTTTATATCGGGCCTCGTGGCGTAGTCGGTAGTGTAACTGACTCACGTACACAAGGCCGTGGGTTCGATTCACACTTAGGACAATTCTTTGTGTGATGAACATAGATAGATTTGTACTGCCTCTGGGTGTTTTCTATCTATTATACATTCAGTCAAGAAAGTATTGGGAATGGATGATTTGATTATGGTTCCAAATTCAGATTATTGTTTTTTTAAACTGTTTTGGCGCGGAGTTTGAGTTGCGTCTGTTATTTATATTAAGTACAGTGCTGTTTTTAGTTATAATATATCATATCTAGTGTGTATTGCGAATTTCATAATGTACAAAAACATCGAACAAAGAGTGTCTTAAATTTTGCATCGCCAATGGAATTTCGTGTTCGAAGTCACTGAAAATGTTACAGAAGGCTTACGGTGAATCGACTTTATCAAAAACACGTGTTTATGAGCGGTACGAAGCGTTTAAAAGCGGTCGAGATGTGACGGAAGATCTGCCTCGCTCTGGTAGGCCATCAACGTCTGCAACTGAAGTTAACATTGCAAAAGTGAAGGAAATAGTGACTGAAAATCCTCATTCAACTTTGAGAGAGATAGCCGACGAACTTTCTGTGTCTCACGAGTCGATCCGTACCATTTTAAATAATCACTTGGGTATGAAACATGTTTCCGCTCGGCTAGTCCCAAAAGACCTGAATTTTCTCCAAGAACTCAATCGCATGAGAGTCGCTGAGGACATGCTAGAGCGAGTCAATTCCGACCTAACATTCATGAAAGGCATTGTTACTGGTTACGAGATGTACGTTTACGAGTTTGACTTGCAAACTAGTCACCAAGCTTCGGAGTGGCGATTTCCAACTGAACCGAAACCGAAAAAACCACGCCAAAGTCGATCAATAGTCAAAGTCATGTTGACTGTTTTCTTTGACAATCGCGGTGCTATGCACTCGGAATTCTTGCCAGAACGTCAAACGGTAAATAAAGAATATTATTTGAGCATTATGCGGCGTTTAAAAGAGCAAATTCGACGAAAAAGGCCAGGTTTGTGGAAAGAAAATTCTTGGATTTTTTTCACTACGATAATGCGCCTTCGCACAAGGCCATCATTGTGAATGAGTTTTTGTCCAAACACTCAACAAATACCATCGAGCAACACCATATTCACCAGATATGACTCCAGCCGACTTCTTTCTATTTCCTAAACTCAAATTACCACTTCGTGGCACCCGTTTGCAATCGGTAGAAGACATAAAGGAGAATTTGCGGCGAGAACTGAACTCAATTCCAGAAACAGCGTTTAAAAAATGTTTTGATGATTGGATTATTCGTTGGCGTAAGTCTATCGTTTCTGAAGGAGCATACTTTGAAGGTGATAAAATAAATTTGGATGAATAACAAACATTTTGTGTATTATTGATCTTTTTCCGGTACTTTCTTGACAGAGTAGTATGTATGTATTTACAAAAAAAGTAAGTATTATATCCGTAATCTGGTATTATAGCACAAGCGTTAAACTTAGTTTGGGACCAGAGGACGTTGTGTGAAATGTCTGTGAATACTTATTTATTTATTTATAATACTTGGCTGGTAAACAAGCATACGGCCCACGTGATTGTAAGCGGTTACCGTAGACTATAGAGACGCTAGCAATACCAGAAGCTTCACTCGCACGTCGCCATCTCTAAGGAAAAGAATAGAAACTGGATAGGCAGAGGATAATAAGCAGAGGATAAATAGGATACTAATATATAGGAAGGATAATAAGGAGAGGATAGGGAGGGGGTTTGGGCCTCCGGCACTCTCATTCACCAACAACACAATGGTAGAAGTACCTTCCGTTGTTACACGCTGATCTTTTGTGAAAGGGTGGTATTTCCCCGACCGAGCCCATTCATGCTGGGATAAGCATTTTCCTTCTTTTTCTTCATTATCTTTTGATTTTACTTTATTTTAGTTTATCTGCAAAAATATTCAATTTAAATTTAAAATTCATGAGAAAGTTATAATTAATTACAAATTTTCGCTCGACTAAAACGGGCGAATAAAAAGTTATATTAAATAGAGTTTAAGTCAAATAAATTTTCCATCAGCTACAGGACGTTGTTTAATTTAAATTAATTGACATTATTCAGTGTTCCTTAATATTTTGTGTGAACGAGACGCGTCGTTATGCTACAGAATGATAATAATAAATAAAATATGGATATTGACAGTGACGTTATAATAAAATGTATACATATATGCATTTTCATGGGAATGAGACGTGATGGATGGCGAACGACTTTACCTTATTTGGATGATTATTACTAAAAATCGCCATTGCGTTTCCACGATATAAATTTAAAAATAAATAAATAAAAATAGGTACCTTAAATTAATATAGTCCTTATTTGTTAATTCAATTATTTTTATTTAATCATGATTACACTTACATTATAAGCTTACAGTTAAATTCTGGTTCCAATAGGCTTTCTGTATTTGCATATTAGGAGATTTAATAGGTAATAGAGCGATGTTCACTATTTCGAAGTTATAAAAACCTTTTTTGTTAAGGCACATTGAAGTAGATTGAGGTTATAAATATAAAAAATGTACAGAGGTCGATGTTTATTGAGAAATCCAGCTACAAAGGTCAACGGTATAAAACTGAAGAACGAAAACGTGCAACGATCAAGCCACCTTCATGATACGTGACGAGAATGACCAAGTTAAATAGAAGCTGAAGTAATACCTTTCTGTGTTGACTTTAAATGCTATTATTTATAATTATTTAGATATTTTTATTATCATCTCATGCATTCAATTATAGTGATAAATCTTATAAATGCAAAAGTTTTTAATTTGTATGTTTGTTAATAAATCACTCTAAAATGGCTAATTATATTTGTATGAAATTTGCACAGATAGCTTTTTACCTCAGCTAACATATACAATACGTTTAAAAAAATAGGTTCTGTGCGATAAATCATGTTCTATAGATATCATAAAAATGCGTCATAGAGTGCCGTACTTATACTATGTATATCTAGACCCGATTCTGAGATCCATTTCGACGAAGTCGCGGGTAACAGTTAGAACAAAACGAAGAAAATCGAAAGCAATCTGATATCAGCAAAAAATCGAGATTGTAAAGTTTCATAATTGGCTACTGGGGAAATCCAATTTTGTCTTTAATGTTATACATTTAAATTCATTTCGGGTGTGAATTCGCACAAATGATCGAAAGAAGAAAATATCGAAATATAATTCGCAAAACTATTATTATAAAGCTATCTGTCTGTCCATCCATCAGCCTTTCATCGTCCACTGCTGGACATAGGCCTCCCCAAGAGAATGCCACAGCGAACGGTCCTGTGCCGCCTGCATCCAACGACTGCCGCGACTTTGACCAGGTTATCGGTCCACCTGGTGAGAGGCCGTCCTACGCTGCACCGTCCGTTACGCGGTCGCCATGTCTGTGCATTTAAGATATTTGAGAAAAGAAAAAATGAATGTATTAGAGCTATTTAGGCGTCTCAGACATAAAACATTTTTTTTATGTAGTTTGTCTCTTTTCTGATTATTTGTTTGGGATTGGCGTAAAAAGTACTAAACATATGTTGATGACACTTTGTTTTTATTAGACTTAAAGTCTGGTATACATTTATTATCGCTAGTACAAGGGGAACCTGAGATATAACCTAAAAACTGACTATGGGCTGCGGCGGAGTTGCTGACAAAGGCTAGTATTAAATACATATTTTCATTCTATTGTCTTGGAAAACAGAGAACAAGTTAATCTACTGAAAGATTATCAAAATATCAAATCAAGCTTTGAGTCGATTCGATATGCCTTATCGAAGCAAGAAATTATCAAAATCAATTTCCTTGAACATAAATATTTTAAATGTACTTACCTAAATTTAAAATAAAATGTAAATTGAAAGTAAAAACATTTTATTTTCCCTAAGGATTTATTTCAGACTTTTAATAATTGGAGCATTGCAATTGCAAAGCATTGGAGTAACTTTATTTTTTACTAATTAGTAATTAGCACTCTGTACTTTATGCCTATCCCGTGAGGGAGAAAGCTTAATGCTACCATTCACATTCCTAACTCCGGGCTTCTGCTGAGAAATTTTCTTTTTACGATAAAAGCTCAATAACATTGCCCGACCCGCGGATCGAATCCGAGACCTCATGATCAGCAGTCGCTCACACTACTGTTCCACCACAAAGGCAGTAAAACAAGACCTGAGTCAGATTTTTTATTCAGGCCTGACAACCTGTAACGATTGCCTGCATGTTATTTGACAGCCCTTAACTTAACGTGCCTTCCAAAACAAGAGTAAAGGGATACTATGAAAGAGCCAGCATTTTCTAGCTAAATGGCCTCTTGATGAAACTTGTATTTAAATACTAGTATTCAGGTTAGTTAAAATATAATATAAGTTACCCGGGCCACGATAACGAATCGATTGACATCTAATTCATCAAAATCGGATGAATAATTGAAGAGCTATAGACGAACATACGTAAATACAAACATACATACATAGACTGCTAAAAGCATAACCCTTCCTTTTGGCTTCACCGTAGTCAGGTAGAAAAACAGCCAAACTTCTCAAATTATTATATTGTCATCGGTTCATTTGGTAAAATCATTGGCTGTGGGTAGATAAAATTGCTGTAACAATTTGATTAACTATTGGAAGTTCACCCATTACCATGAATGCTGTAAAGTATTCAAAACGTCAGGATAGTAGAAAATCAAGTAAAAGGAGGTAGATGAGATAGCTTCTCATACAAATATAATAAATTTTCACGGACATTTTTACACAACGTCTTCTGGTCTCAAGCTAAGCTTAACGCTTGTGCTATGGGTACCAGATTACGGATATAATACATATACTACTTTTTTTGTAAATACATACATATAATAGATAGAAAACACCCAGACGCAGTACAAATATCTGTGTTCATCACACAAATAATTGTCCTGAGTGGGAATCGAACCCATGACCTCGTGCACGGAAGTCAGTTACACTACCGAGTACGCAACGAGGCCTATCAAAAGAAGATCAGCGTGAAACATCATTAGGCACTCCAGCCTGTATGTTTCGAGTGAGAGTGCGGCAGGCTCAAACTTCCGCCTATCCTCTCTTTATTAGCCTTCATGTGCTCTTTTTTTCATCATTCCTCTCCATCTCATATCCCATGCCTTGGATGTGTTTGTAAAGCTTCTGATGTTGCTAGCGTCTATAGGCTACGATAACTACATGTTTCTTTGCCACCCACGCAGTATAAAAAATACGTAGTTTTATTACGTGACATTATCTTACTGAAAAACTTTCTATGTACAACTCGATTTAAAAACTTAAAAGAATGCCGATTTAACTAAAAGACTGCGGAGTTTTAAACTTCCAACTACAGCTGTAAAACTTACAAATATAGTAACGTACCTGGTATTAGTAGAGTTGTGACTGGATTTCCATACATTTGTAATGCAGTCCACATTTAGTCACACAGCTTTGAAATTCTTAACAAATGTAAAATTCAAAGCATTAAATTTTGCATTATCCTGTGGAAATATAGTGAAATGTTTTATAGTCAAGTACTTAGACACTTTGAAGCGACAACTTAGTATAAAGGTACCTAAAGTATTTATTTTTTTATATTACATTGGTAATAAGAAGCCCACCTGATGGTAAACGGTTAACGGAGGTGGTGAGGAAGGATAATAAGGAAAGGATGAGGAGGGTGTTTTGAAGTTCAGCGCTCTCACTCACCAAACGAATCACAACAATAGAAATCAGCTTGAAACAAAGGCACCTGCCGAACCTATCTTTGTTTCACATCTTTTGTGAGTGGGTGGTACTTCTCCGACCGAGCCGAGTATGTTCAGCTGTGTTATTTTTTAATGGTCATTGTTTATTTTTTAATATTATTATTTGGCCATTTGGCGTAATCCAAGATGGCAACAAATACTGTTTTATGGAAATTGATAGTACCGAGGAAGTAAGATCTCAGTAGGCAGAGCGTCTGTAGCGGCAATCCAGGAGAGGCAAGTTCAAATCCTGCCCGTGGCTATCATTTTATATTCCATATTTTCGAAAATTGTGTTTTGTTCTTTAATTTTTTAATGTGAAGTGGTGTGGTAGTGTGTGCAATGTAGCACCTGATGTAGTTGAATCCATGAGCGTCGAGTTTAAAAAGAATATTTTGAGACAGTTAGATAAAATGCAACAATCATAGGTAAAAGAACAAAAACATTAAATAATTCTAAGAACACGGTAACACTATATTAGAGTTAAAAAATATTTTCATGCAAATTAACAGAAACCAATATTACAAAAGGATCACACCAAAATACCAAAAGTCGCTGATTCTCAACAAAATGTTTGGATAATTTCGATTTCACGCCTGCATTTTACGGCTATAAATTAAGATATGGTCCGTCTGATTTATGAGAGAGAAGTTAACCACAAATTTTAAAACTGCCGGTATTTTCTCTTAAAGGACACATAGCTAATGTTATTTCTGATAAAGCTTAGAAATATATTACATGCCAGTTCTAAGAATGTTTAAATTTCAGTAGTAAAACAATAGTGTTACATGATACACCACCTACTAAGGTGCAATTATATAAACTTTCGCTGTTTATGGCTGTATCTTCAAACAAAACAAATGATATCGATTATATCGATTCTATTATTTCTTATCTTTTATTCGACTATAATTATATATTTTTTATTGCATGTAGTGGCAGACGAGCCACCGCCCATCTGATGGTAAACGGTAACCGTCGCTCATGGACTCAACTATACCGAGAGTATTTTGAAGCCGCTGCTCACTATTTCATTTCACAGATATGAAATGAAATAATAAACGGCTATCTCCTGCTACAGCCAAAACGCAACGATGTGCTTCATGGCCGGTCACACGGGAGATGGTGGTACCAACCCGCTTGGGCCCGATACCAAGTGAGTACTCCCACTTAGTACCCAGCCCCACCGCCAGTCATGCCATGCAATGGATGATAATTGCTTACTTCCCTCAGACGCCTCATAAAACACCCGTGAATGAAGAATGGGGTGGTGACACTTGTATTCTTAGTCCGTCACCACACGGACTAAATTATAATTATATTAAAGTACAAATTATTTGTGAATAAAGAAAAAGAGATTTTTATTAGGGGCGGGAATCGAACCACGCATCTTTTCCAATCCGGGAAAGTGCTCTAAGCCACTGAGCTACCCTACTGACCTTTCGATCACTTTCCCCACTTCTTAGAGCACTTCCCCGGATTGGAAAAGATGCGTGGTTCGATTCCCGCCCCTACTAAAAATCTCTTTTTCTTTATTCACAAATAATTTGTATTTTAAAAAGTAGCGGAGCATGTCAATTGCTAAAAGAAATAGATCTAAAATGTTTAATAATTATATATTAACTTCTCTTTTTTATTCGATTTTACCTATTATTAATTATATATTAACTTTTATTTCATTATATTTATAATATATTATATTTATAAGACGGTATCCAGGAGATTCAAATCCTGCTCGTGACTTTTATTTTCGATTTCACATTTTCACACTGTGTGATTAATATATATGGCTAATATGCCAATGCTAAAAATATATATAAAAACATTTAAATAACTTTAGCTTACTTTTTCTTTTTGCTAATCATGAGGTCTCGGGTTCGATCCCCGGTTCGGGCAAAGTTATTGAGGTTTTTCCAAAAAAGAAAAATTATCAGTAGCAGCTCGGAGTTTGGAAATGTGCTGGTAGACGTCAATAGGCTCGCCCCCTATTACGTGGGACTTAAACATAGCTGGCGAGTCGTGGGTGTGTAATAAACCTCTGCCTACCCCTTCGGGGAATACAAGCGTGATGCTATGTTTTTGTTTTTTGTTTTAGCTTACTTAACTTAATAAACATTTTATCCCGCTGCTATATCGAGAACCTAAGATATAACCTAAAAAGTAGTTTTTGGCCGCATCAAAGGCGCGGGCAAAGGCTGGTTATATTTAACAGAGTATACGAGTACAGCTTTCAAAATGCAGAACATTTATAAAGTCAGTTGATGCTGCGTATAACTAAAATACATCAATTGTGTGAATACAAGTAGATCAATGTATTCAGCTTTCTGTGGTTTTGGTAAGAATTTGGATTACTCCCAAAGATATTTCCGGAATTTACCTCAAGGAATTCTTATCTTAACAAGATAGAATTTGAAAAAGATATATTATTATGCTAGCTCGGGAACATCTGAAGTAATGTCGCATACTTTCAGTGGTCTGCTAATACAAGCGGAGAGACAGCACACGTCTTTATTAAGTAGGTGAGGGCTCCACATTACTCTGTTCGTTGGCCCAAACGACGGGCTGTGCATTTAGGTAAATATTTTCCCGCTTTAACAAATAGAAAGAAAAAAAAAGGTTCTGCTCGCAACTTCGTCTACTTGTACTTCAGAAAATAAATACGTCATTACACACGCATTAGCACACTAATGTTCTATATGCAAATATTGCTATACGGCGATTCACACATTGGCGACGAGCCCAGGCGCGGAGGCGCGGGGCAGCAGATCCCGCGCGCGGCGACGGAGGAGCAGATCTGCCTCTTGGAGCAGATTTTACCGCACCTCCGCGCCTGACGGCTTTGTACGTGGCCCACACCAAACTAAAGGTTACTTTCCATTTGGTCGTCGTGTTGTTAGTTACGTTACAATGGGCAATACTGAACTCATTCAAGACGCTGCAATTGTTTTAGCAATATGATTTTGGACCTGGCGTGTTTTCTATGCTAATCAATGTACTTGCATACAATATTAAAATCTGCCACTCCGCGGCAGGCAACGGAGCGCGTAGCATGTCAAATGCTAAACAAGTATATAAAAATATCTAGATATTGTTTAATTTTATTAAATGGATTCACAATTAATATTGAAGAAATAAGTGAACACAAAAGTAAAAATAAACACAGCTAAACACAGTACCGTATTTTTTATTAATCTCGGTAAAAAGTGGAAATATTTATTACACGGTTGTGTTTACATTGTTCAGGTTTTCGGATAATTAATGATCAATTAGCACCAGGAAGACGCATATTGTATTCCAGATAAAATATTTAGTGTGAATACGATATAACAACTGAGATAATGTTATGTGAAAGCGAGAATGAATGTACATTCGCTTTGTTTATCACGTTTTACGTAATGTGTACCGATATTTTTGGTAGCAAAGCAGCTTAATTACACCACGTTCATTTCGTTATATATGTATTGGTATAGTTATGTAGGTATGTATATATATATATATATTCTCAATCTTAAAGTACAAATGATAATTTGTGAATAAGGAAAAAAGAGTATTTTAGCACAGGCGGGAATCGAACCTGCGTCCCTTCCTATCCGGGGAAGTGCTCTAATCCACTGAGCTACAGTACTATCTTTTAGACATACCCAATCTCCTTATCACATTTGTCTTTAACGACCAACGCCCTCTATCGGAACGCATTTACATGCATTAATACAATATAGTAAGTTTAATTTTGCAATTAAAATTCATACTATTTGATGGCGTGATTTTTTTAAACATTTTGATCTATATTTTAGCACTTGACATGCTCAGCTACTCTTAAAGTACAAATTATAATTTGTGAATAAGGAAAAAGAGTATTTTAGTACAGGCGGGAATCGAACCTGCGTCCCTTCCTATCTGGGGAAGTGCTCTAATCCACTGAGCTACAGTACTATCTTTTAGACATACCCAATCTCCTTATCACATTTGTCTTTAACGACCAACGCCCTCTATCGGAACGCATTTACATGCATTAATACAATATAGTAAGTTTAATTTTGCAATTAAAATTCATAATATTTGATGGCATGATTTTTTTAAACATTTTGATCTATATTTTAGAACTTGACATGCTCAGCTACTCTTAAAGTACAAATTATAATTTGTGAATAAGGAAAAAGAGTATTTTAGTACAGGCGGGAATCGAACCTGCGTCCCTTCCTATCCGGGGAAGTGCTCTAATCCACTGAGCTACAGTACTATCTTTTAGACATACCCAATCTCCTTATCACATTTGTCTTTAACAATTCTCAATCTTTGTCACCTTTTACGAATGACATCGTGTAGTAGGAGGATATTGTAAAAAGAGATAAAACGATCTTGGCTGCAAGATTCCACGTGTTTTCTGATGCAAGTTAGCCGATTTTTACTATTTTTGGAACCCATCACTGTTGATTATAGAACACGGGTCTCGACGGGGATGTAATTCGTTGTCCACCACGCTAGCCTTTTTTTTGGTTTAAGTGGGAAAAAATGTACCTAACCGCACACTCCGAGGTTCGAGGCAACGAACAGGGTAGTGAGGGGCCCTCACTCACAAAAGAAACCCGCTATGTGCCGTCTCTCCGCCTTTATTGGCGGGCCACCGGAACCATATTACATTCTTTCAGTGGTCCACCGCGCTAAAATAAATCGGGTGAGGACTTCACAAACCATTGAGAAAATCTTTCGAACATTATTAATAAGCTTTTACTCATCATGCAGTGATAATTTGTAAACAACACACATTTTGAAGACAGACGTGTGCGCCTTGAAAGGTTTGACGTCAAACTGGCATTCTAAAATATTACTTCCAGTAAAAACTATCATCCATCGTCCATCCATCAGCCTTTCGACGTCCACTGCTGGACATAGGGCTCCCCAAGAGAACTGTGTGCTCATTGTGGGGGATAATGCCGTAGTAAAAACTATATTTTATATATATATATTTTTAAAGGCTATTATCTGTCTGAACTAAGGATAATCCTTATATCGCGGGGGACTTTACATACATACAATTTCCCGGGCACGAAGTACACCCAGACTCAGAACTGGTTGTTCACAGAACTGGTTGGTGTTTGTGGATCTCACAAAGAGTTGTCCTGTGTGGGAACCCACAACACCTGGGCCAGAGGTCTGTATCTAAACCACTTCATCATCTGTGCTATCATGTATATATTATTACATATATTTTTTGTTTTATATTACTAATGAAAGTAATTTCTTAGAAATGAACTATTCACTCTCACGTACGTAAATACAAACGACAGCTTTTGGGTCGCACGCTCTGTTTCTCTTTAGGTCGTTAATCTGCCGAAATAAATTCATATTACAATACATTTTAGTGAGATTATTTGTTGGGAGGAACGTGTATCGGGAACGTGTCGTTGTACTCAACAAGAATAAGTAATTAGTTGTGGGTAACAATAGGATATTCTAAGGGAAAAATATAGTAAATTACATGTTATGAAACAAGAGGGAGTTGTATGAAATAAAATAATATTTGAAAGTTGGTAAAGGCGTTTGAATGTTAGGAATTGTGAATTTTTGGATATTTATCATTCATCATGCCTAAACGACTTAATGATTGTAATAGACCTTAAACCTAAAATGTCTTTGAATAAATAGGCTATGTGCCATAAATAAAAACTAAATAATAAACACTAGCCTTTGCCCGCGGCTTCTTCTTTCTGTTATGGTTCCCGGTTTAGAAGCGGAATAAAACGCATATCAATTTTGAAGTATAATCTTGATCTTATAATAGTTGATAGCTCTATAATACATTGCGTTGATGCTATACAATACTTTATCTGTAGCTATATTTCATAGCTTTTGATACTCCTATACTTTTACTACTATTGTGAGTGAAAGTGCCGAAGGCCCAAATCCTCCCCTCGTCCCCGCCTTATATTTCTCACTGTCTACCTCATCATCTCCTCTTTATCATCCTCACTCTCTGCTCTTGTCCTTTCTTTGGGTTTGGCAACGCGAAATTAATCTCTTGGTATTGCTAGCGTCTAAAGGGTAACGACTTATCATCAGGCAGGCAATATGCTTGCTTGCCATCATCCTCACTAAGTTTGTTTCTTTTTTACACTTTCACCCCGTAACTATAGAACCCATCATCATTAAATTTAAATACATTATAGTTTGATATCCAGAAACGGGACCCATTTAATTTTTATCCAGAAAAATTAATCTCGCGGGATGGCTATTTTTACACAGAGATAATTGTAAGAAGTAGAAGATAGGGAGAGACTTTACGCCTTCGGCAGGAGTACCTTCTTTTAGTTAAGGCGGTAAGAAAATTTCCATAACCGCACACCCCGTCGTTCGGGGCAACGAACAGGGTAGTGTGGGCCCTCATCCACTAAAGAAACCCGTCGTGTGCCGTCTCTCCGCCTTTATTGGTGGGCCTCCGGAACCATATTACATTCCATTAGTGGGCCGGCAGTAGTACTTAGCGTTGTTTCACATTGAACTTTTCTAAGAACGTGGTACATCCCCGATCAAGCCGACCCATTCATGCTGGGATGAGCAAGACCCACTACCACTAGATATAAAAATAAAATATTTGTGTGAAAGTAAGGATTTATATGTTAACCCTACATTGTAGCTGATCGATTCCATCTGAATCTAGTCTTCACAGTTTTACAGCTGTAATCGTGATTTATATTATTGAGAGCTTTAGTTCGTATCTAACATTTTACGCTCCATTTACTACATTTGACTCTTACTTCGAGTGCTTTTGAATTGCCTTCTTAGCTCTCTGTGGTGCTTTACATTGTAGTGCTGTAAATGTATTTGCGCTCTGAAATTGGCTCAACACTATTTTATATCGCTTGTAGTAATTTACCACATTTAGATTATATGTTTTATTTAAGGAGACTTTTTTTAAATGTCTTAAGTTAAATCTGAAGGTGCGTAGTAAATATTTATCCCAGTTAGAATCAATAATGCTATGTTAGTAAGGTGAATTTCCGTATTTCTATAAAAACAGATATAATTTATTTAAGATTCCATGCTGAAATCTGGAATAGTCTTTTCAAATTAACATCTAGAGGCAAACGAGTATCACTGATATCCTTAGATGCTTATGAATGGTTTTCTAAATACCCGCATTCATTCAATCTAAAAAAAATGTATTCAATAAAGTATTATCAGATTCGTCCGAAAGAAGACTTCTGTACGATAGAGTTTGCTAAAGAAAAAGTAAGCTGTTAAAATTAAGTGCCTCGCGTTACTTTTGGTTTATTTTTATGTACCTATTACTAACTTTTGTCCACACCTCCATAAAACAACATAATGATCCCAAAATATGGCAGTGATGTCTAAGACTACAAAGTTTTATAAGCCGATTATAATATCCGTGTGGTGGACGGACTAAGAATCCGAGTGCCACCATCCCATTATTTCTCGCGGATTTCGACTAAAGGCGGTAAGCAGTTATCGCCCAATGCATTACTTGTGGTTGAGTGATTGGTTATCCCACCCGAGCGTGAACGTTTTTTAGGGTTTTTGAATATTCATCGAAAGAATGCAACATAGTTCCAGTGGCCCGCCAATAAAGGCGGAGAGACGGCACAAGGCGGGTTTCTTTAGTGGGTGCAGGTCCCACATTACCCTGTTCGTTGCCCTGAACGACGGGTTGTGTTGTTAGGAACATTTTTTCCCGCCTAAACAAAAAAAAAGAGTTTTTGAATATCCCATTTTAATGGAAGGAAATGGATGGAGAATGTTCGCATGGGCACTCTTTTTTTAAATTGGCACTTGTAAATTGGGATTATAGCTCGTATATGTAAAGACATTAAAAAACAAATTATTTGTGATAGTGGGAAAAGAGAGTTTTACTGCTTTGATTGATGATTTGAACATTCCAATCCGAAAATATTAAAAACCTCTAAATTGTGAAGTTAAGATTGTGTGTCTATATTAGGTGACTGCGATAGACTCCCCCGAAATAGAAGGGACGCAGGTTTGAATCCTGGTAATTTGTTCTTTAAAGTAGCTGACCACGTGCTAAAATTTAAATCACAAAGATAAACAAAGACCTATAGGGGTCCCCCACCTTCCCTGAAATGTGTGGAGAAAGTTTGTATGGGAGTCTTAAATTATCATTGCTCGGTCAAGGAGAACATCGTTAGAAAACCTGCTATCCTGAGTGATTTTCTCGATGGATTGTGAAGTCTGTAAACCCATACTAGACCAGCGTGATGGACTATGGCCTAAATGTTATGTACCTATTTTGTCCATTGATTTCCTTGTCATCATAAAATCATCAACGATCAAATACATAATTATCTAGATATTGTATTGTAGGGAAGAAAGTCCGTCAAGGAGAAAGCAAGCTATAAATCAATAATACTGGATCATTACAAGTCCGTAGCCGAAAAATTCTGCTAGAGAAATTTATTTCATCGTACTATAATAATTTCATTTGAACAGCACATCAAAGTGAGCTCATGGTTAAAACCACAACGCGTGATTTCGGTGATATTATAGTGTGTCATAGTAATTTAATATTATTTCCTACATTTTGTACCAAATGAGTCTATCACAGAATATCCGTCTATGGTAATACTTAGTAGGTATTTCTAAAGTTCCAGTGGTCTGTCAATACAGATGGCAAGACAGCACATGACGGGTTTTTTAGCGGGCGAGGTGATACTACCCTATTTGTTGCCTCGAACGACGGAATGTGCGGTTAGATTCATTATTTCCCGCCTTAATAAAAAATGGAATTTATAATGTTGCATTTCGTTCTGTTAGTAAGAACGACAGATACTTAGCCCCTCCTCTTCCTAATTCCTCTCCATCTTATCTGGAGTTGGTAGAGAGCCGCTTACCATCAAGGGGGCTCTTTACTTGTTTGTAGCAAATCACAAAAAAATAAAAGTACAAATAAAATAGCCATTGAAGTAAATAAAAAAGCTCGTTTTGTGCATTACTTTAATATTAAATCAGTTTACGACATAAATTAATATGTATATGTAGATATTTATAAGATTTACAAGTTAACATTAATTGTTATATTCTAGTTATATTACAATATTTGATCAGTCACTTCATTCGTAATCATTTTACTGTGTTAATTAGGAACTACGAGTATATACCTACCTATTACAATAATATTTTTTCAGCAACAACCTAATTTAAACTCACATGATCATAGAAGATTGCAAGACAGCTATGTGTAGATAGTTCACATGCTGTTCAGATCAAGAATTTATATATTTTAGATATTTTTATATATATTTTTAGCATTTGACATGCTTAGCACTATACATTAAACACAAAGTGAAAAATGTGAAATCGAAAATAACAGTCAGGAGCAGGATTTGAACCTGCATCTTCTGGATACCGTCCAGATGCTTTACCAATTCAGCCATCCTGACAATTGTTCCTGACTGCTAATTTCGATAACACATCATACTTAACGTCTTTGGGTGACGCCTGCGCCATCTGTCGGAAGTATTTTCATACATTATACCGACCAGGTAAACTTAATTTTACAAATAAGATTTTACCTAATAATGACGCAAGCCCTTTAAATATTTTAGATATTTTTATATATATTTTTAGCATTTGACATGCTTAGCACTATACATTAAACACAAAGTGAAAAATGTGAAATCGAAAATAACAGTCAGGAGTAGGATTTGAACCTGCATCTTCTGGATACCGTCCAGATGCTTTACCAATTCAGCCATCCTGACAATTGCTCCTGACTGCTAATTTCGATAACACATCATACTTAACGTCTTTGGGTGACGCCTGCGCCATCTGTCGGAAGTATTTTCATACATTACACCGACCATGAATTAGCAGTCAGGAGCAATTGTCAGGATGGCTGAATTGGTAAAGCATCTGGACGGTATCCAGAAGATGCAGGTTCAAATCCTGCTCCTGACTGTTATTTTCGATTTCACATTTTTCACTTTGTGTTTAAGAATTTATATATTTGAATAGTTATTCAAAAAAGCAATAAATTGTCTTTCATACACGAAAGTCACGAAATATAACTTTTGTTAATAGTACAAATTATTTCTGAATGTGGAAGTTTAGCTGCGAGCGAGATACGAAACTGCGTTTCTTCCAATCCGGCGAACTGTTCTAGACCGCTAATAAGCTATCGCACTGACCAACGGCCATTCCCAATCTCCACATTACACCACGCTACCCATCGGATGCATTTATATGCATTAATCCAATATATCTCTTTTTCCACATTCTCAAATAATTTGTTCTTTAAAGTAGCTGAGCATGTCAAGTGCACAATACAGATCAAAATTTCGTTAATAATGTTGATGAATTTATATTTACGTTCGTTACAAGTACTTAGAAACAAGAAACATCTACTACCATCTGTCTACTCATTCCCTTCCCTTTTAAAAATCGATAGACTCTCGCAAAATTGTGTACCGCTTTATTTCATTAGTAATTAAAGTGATGCCCGAGTGGTAAAACCAAGGACTGTACAGACCATAGTATCGAGTTCAAGCCCCAGTCAAATACGGCTGGACTAATTTTTATGATCTTTGGAGGATTTTTCACCGCCTGAAATATCAGAATAATGTAAACAATAGGAAAATGCACGAATAAACCTACGGAGATAATTAATTTTGTTTAATTTAACATTGGTTCTGGTACCAATTCTGGTACGAAGTTCGCCGGGCCAACTAGTTTAACATATAATATTTGAGAAAAAAAAACTGATTAGGTTATTCAGGCATCTCTGAACGCAAAATTATTTTAGTTTTTTTTCCTGTTTGTCTATTTATCTATTTGTTTGTAGAACACATTACGGAAACACTACTGAATTGATTTTGATGAATCTTGTTTTAGTTTATAAATAGACTAAACTAAAAACTGGCACACGTTTTATCTCGCTGCTCTATTGAGAACTTGAGATATCACCTACAAAACAATTTTTGTCATGTGGTTGATCCGGAGACAAAGCCTGTTTTTATAAATTATCACTGTAAAAGAGACGCGAGCAAACCTGCAAGTTTGAGAGTTTTTTATTAGACATACTAAGAGCTAAAGGAATATGAATACATGTTCAAAAGCCTTCAATATTGAATACCTAATTCAATTAAATAGTATAAGTTACCACAATAGAGCCTAATTAACACAGCACTTCATATTCATAAACTATACGAGTAATACTCAGTATCCATGAAATATTAAATACTATTAAAAATTATAAAACCATTTTAAAGAGTTTATAATATTTATTACAAGACTCGTATCTTGAAAACGCTAAAAGGTTTTGATAATTAGGCCTAGGTAGAATAGGTTGTTGTGTTAAAATCCTTTACAATTTGTTTCTTTTGAATATAGTTGCTTTTCTAAAGATTTTTGTTTTCAATCAACGCTATGAAATTTTATTTCAAAAGCTCAAAGTAGATATATAAATTCCAGTACTTATTAAAAGCGGTGTTTCAATATAGCCTTGTAGTGGATAGATTGACAAACTGTGGATAGAGTGACTAGGTAGTTATAGTTATAGGTTGTTGTGTTAAAATCAGTTATCACTCATTGCATTACTGGTTGTAGGATTGGATATCAAGTGGGAGTAGGTACTCCTCTACCAGACCCGAGCGGGTCAGTAACACCGTCAGCCAGAATAACCGTGAAGAACCTCAGTGTTTTTGGTTGGTGTGAGTTTATAGTGGGAGATGGCCATCTTATTATTCATTTCTTATCCGAAAACAAAAATTATGAGCAAGTGTCTTGGCAGTACCTACACTTAAAATCGTTAATTCCATGAGTGGCGACAACCACTTACCATCAAGTGGGCAGTCTTCTGTGAGATGTGTGTGATTTACACTAGGGGCAGTCGGGGCAAGTGCCCAGTGAGGCAAATTTTTTAGAACGGCAAAATTTTTAGTGAAAAAATTTTTTTTAGTGTTATCAAGATTGCTCAATATAGTTAATTAATTCTATTAATTAATGATTTTCTGTTTAATTGATAATTCATGAAATTCAATTCATGCATTATTTGTGAATTTTGGCACAAAAGGTAAAAATTAATAATCAAAATGATTTAATCAATTTATTTCCTTGGAGATTTAAAATAATAATCGATTTTTCTATTTTCTGGAATTACAGAAATTTAATTAGTTTATTTTGTTTTAATTGAAAAATATTCTGAATTATTTTTTGCATTTTTCAAAACTTTAATCAATTAATGAATTTAAACAAAATGTTAATGAAAAATAAAATATATAAACTATAAGCTTAAGTAAAATTCTCGTATTGGGGCGAATTTTTTTTCCGGTGCCCAGGAGCGGCATTAAGTTTAAATCCAGCCCTGCTTCTGTCACCATATGCAATAAAAACGTGATACTTTGACTATTATTAATGCATAACCTTAAAAAGAAGGAAGTTATACAATTCGTCGTAGTCTTGATTCTCACAACATTCATTGGCTGGATCGAACGGGAAGGTACCACTCTCTCACACAAAATCTTCGTAAAATAACGGTAAAAACTTCTACTGTTGTATTTCATATGGTGAGAGCTCTAGAGGTCCAAACTCCCTCCTTCTCCTCACCTTATTATCATTTGCCTCTACTTAACTTAGAATTGGTGATGCGTCTGATATTTAGATATTTTTATATATATTTTTAGCATTTGACATGCTATACATTAAACACAAAGTGAAAAATGTGAAATCGAAAATAACAGTCAGCAGCTGAATTGGTAAAGCATCTGGACGGTATCCAGAAGATGCAGGTTCAAATCCTGCTCCTGACTGTTATTTTCGATTTCACATTTTTCACTTTGTGTTTAGCGTCTGATATTGTTAGCGTCGGTAACCACTTACCATCAGGCGGGGAGTATGCTTGTTTACCACCTTAGTAGTATAAAGAATAATTTTATTTTATCTTTTGAAAAAAAGGCCATTACATGTTTGCAATTGGGACCTATCTCGCTGGTAACAAATTTTAGTAACGTGCACTCATAATTATGGAGTTCAATAGGTACCTACTGGTAATTTTACGAGCCATAGTCTTGCTAATACAATAATAAATGCGAAAGTGAGTTTGTTATTATGCTTTCATTCACAACTACTCAACCTATTATCATGAAATTTTGACACAGATATAGATCAGAAACTGGAAAAGTATATAGGTTTCTTTTATCCCAGAAAAAATGATAATATTGTTATCAGTGTTTTCAGTTCCTATGGGACAGCAATTTTTCGATAAAGATCATTATTTTATCATTGAATATCGTATCTGTATTCTAAAATCCACGTGGACGTAGTCACGGGAAGAATTCAGTATTAAATATGAAAATAAAAAATTTAACTTGAATTTAAAATTGTTATTTATTTAACATTATTTCCCATTAGTTAGATTCTTAAAATAATTTTATATATGCAATTAATTGCACATAAATTATGTATATTCAAATTATTGACATACATTTTCTTGACTTAGAGAGAATGCTCATGAGTTTCTGAAAATTTAAAATTAAATTTAAATTAATTAAAGTGGCAGTGGGTACGCAAATAATGTTATTAAATATAGGAAAGTAGACTTTACACGTCAAGAGATAAAATTATTTCTCCACTTTGCCCATAATTTTTGGCGTTTTAAAACTGATTCTATATAAAATTTTACTAAACTCTAAATCAGAGTACATTTACAATTAGAGATTGGTGGTATACAAAAGTCGTGGCGTTTTTGGTGCTAAATTTTACTTGTTATATCTATAGAAATAAAAATATAACTTTAAATGAATTGTTACAATTTTCGCACTATGTATATCTCTAAACATACATTTAAATACACAGGTGACAGTTTCCAACTAGTACAAATAATATTAATATATAACTGAACGAATAAGTTCGTTAGGCATACAAAACAACGCTTAGTTATCCAGGTCAACATTAAATAAACAAACTTCTAACAACGATCCGTCTTTCAATTCACAACAAATATACTATTACAACCAAACTTGCTGTGTATACAATTTGAAAACTGCTCGTAATAGAAAAGCTTTCAGTTAATATCACAGTTTCTGTATTTAAAAGTAGAGCATTATAAACGACACTATTTAGTCTGTGATCTACATAATATATACAACACTTCACTACACAATAAAACTAGAAACAGTAAGTTCTAGAAACATCTGAACACTGACTTTTATCGTCTTGTCACCCAAAATAATATTGGGCGTTGGAATATCGATATAAACTCCTCGTGTTAGGGTCCGTTTCCGTTTGTATTTGAACTCTTGGCAGGGTTTTCACTGCAACTCCACGTCCTAGCGTGCCATGTGGCATAGTTCGAAGAGGCATTTCTATAGGGAATTCGGCCACCTGTCCGTACATGTTAGTACTCACATGTGGATACGTATTTGGTACTGGTCGTCCGACATACTTATTGATTTTGGGACTAAGAGCAACATTGGTGTATTGTAAGTCTTGTTTAATTCCTGAATCAACAGAATCTACCGGTCCGGACAGACTAGTTATGTTAATGTCATTGTCAACTTCTGATATACTGTCGTTGAATCCGTGTGGTATCTCTGTAGTGGCAGAAACGTCAGGCCCTTTCGGTTGGTCAGCTGTATGTTTATGTATCACGCAGCGAACTATACCGAGAATTACGCATAACAGGAGAGACACTGCAACAGCTGCGATGATGTATACGTAGATCATGTCGAATTGTTCTGTTGAAGAAAAAGTTAATTTAATAGTCTTGTTAAGAAGATATTATAATGACAAATTGTTGTTCTAGTGACATAGTATTAAGTCAACCTCTCCTCGTCAGTTATAAATTACCAGCACAATATTTTTAATAAATATGTATTTTAAGGAATTCATGTCACGGCAATGCCTCACCATCCTCATAAAATCAATTTATCTAAAACTCTATTTAAATTCTGTTACTTATATTACCTAATCTATTTTATCAAAATAACATCATGTCCTTTTATGAGGTGCATTAAATATATTTCTATTCTTTAACTTTTGATCACACCACTGGACACTAGTCTTCTTCCATGATGGGAGACAATGAAATACCACACCGACTTGACAGATTGCTTTACATTCAAGTTTCTCTTTTCTCGCTATGGCATTACGAGTAATTGCTTAATTTTATTTAAGTACCAACATTCAATTTCAAATTTAAAAAAACTTAATATCATAAGCCTATTATATAGCATTTAAAATCATCAGGCCGTGTGGGGCCGGCTTTATAATTGTCCCACCCCTCTCCACCCATGGGAGTCGTAAGAGCCGACTGAGGGAATACCGGGAGAGTGGGCAGCAGCACTCCCTAGAGTATTAATAACATTTACTGCGATCGCCAACCCGCCTGCCAAGCGTGGCAATTACGGCACTATACCCCAATTTGGGGAGGCCTATGTCCAGCAGTGGACGTCGAAAGGCTGATGGATGGATGGATGGGAAATCATCAAAACGCACTCATGATTAACATGAGCGCCTGAGACAAGTACATCCGCAACAACAAAGTGACGATTGTCATTGCGGTATTTCGGTATTTGTCAATTCAGCCATTTTTAGTACTATTCGTTATTTGGCCGAATATAGCGTACTATTCGGCCGAACACCAAACAGTAAATCAAGGAAATAGAAATGCATAGTATTACTCACAAAATATTTTATTTTACCAATTCCTTTCGGTTGTCTCCTGCAAAGATAGTTGTTTTTTTTAACGTATAAAGCATGTTGTGACACGACTTAATCAAGAATGAAGCAAAAGCGCCCACGGCGCATCATCATTACACTTACTTTAGTAATGCAGGCTTAAATCTGTCACCCGCGAAGTGTAGCCGATATTTGGCGCTTTGGCCAGGAGCCTCGCCGAATATTCCCAATTCGGTATTCGGCCAAATCACTATTTGTGGCATCTCTAGAAAATAGGTACACCCCGCAACGACACCATCTACGCCAGACGATAACGAGACCAACCATTCACCCCCATTACTACCACAATAATAATCTTCGATACAAGAAATTGTAAAAATCATTGATTTAAAAATAGTAAAATAAAAGAGTTGAAAGATTCTACTTATAATACTATGGAATGAATATAATACTATGAATGGCTTACTATGGAATTTAGTCACTTGGAATGATTCCAATTTCGGTATATAGGTAAATGGTTATAAAATTTAAAATTTACAATTTTATGTGCTAATATAATACAATAAATAAAATAATTATGTAGTATTTTTATATTTTATTTTTAGATATTCAGGAGTATTTTTAAAGTTGCTAACGTGAATGTGGAGTATGGCTTATTCTTTACCTAAAGTACTTTAGTTCTATAGCCGTACTTTTTGTGATCTAAAAGAAAATCTTACTTTAAAATAAATATTGGACTTTTATCTACATTACTTGTCAATATTGCACAAAATTAAAATGAATAATATCATAATCTGCTAAAGTAAATATTAGACCGAAATAAGAATATACATTTCAAATTTCAATCTCAAGCAGGCACAGCTACCCCTACACTATTATTCACTTGTATATTCAACAAAGATCTACCAGCATATTACCAAGGATTTTGCAAAGCAGCAATATAAATTTAATCAACGAATTAAATTGGATTAAACTTCACAACGGATTAAACAACCGAGATTAAACAATACCTGAGTAATGCCTGCGATTGTTGACTCATGAGGAATCGAGAAATAAGACCGACAATACACTGCTGCAAAATAATGTTATAATACAATTATAGCATTGGAGATGCTAATGCATTTGTAATAGATACAAATAAAGACGTTACACTTCCACTGGATCTTTATTATGATTGAAATGAAATACTGTTTTCCGCCTGAACTGATTTGGCAAGTTGTAGAGAAGGGTTAGAATTAATTTGAATAAGGTTTCGACAGAAATGTCAAAAAACTTGACCGTAATATTTGTAAGTTTCACACAAACTGTAATTATGCTTTTCCTTATGGAATGTTAGTGGTCCTTTCTTTTATTGTAGTCATAATTATCTTGGCAAAGTTTTGTAGAATAAAACATGATCTAAAATTTATCCACCAGATTCATAGAAAAGGATAGCAATAGATTAAATTCAACTAAAAACAAGATTGATACAGAATGAGAACCCAGGATTATTTTTCTTACATTGAGACCTTATAACGTCAAAAATTAAAAAGTATACTTACCATCTTTTGCTAGATGGTGTTTTGGCGGAGTAGCAGATGGCTCATCCCTGTTAATACTTGTAACATTTAAACTAGTTGATGTTGAAGGCCTCTGAGGAGGGACGGCAGCAACTGCTGGCGCTGGAGGCACCGCTGCTTCTCCCCACCACCGATCGTTTGTTTCATCTAGAAAAGATTAGCTTCATTGCAGTATATGAAAACTCATGAGATAATAAATTAGGAATTAAAGTATATTTGCACTTTGTCTTGATTAAATGGGTAAGCATGTATGTATATGATTAAAAATATATAAAAATATCAAAATATAATCATAAAATATTTAAAATAAATTTCTTGATAAATATATATATTGATAATTATAGACGTCAATTTTACTACAGCGCTACATTAAGATGTATACATAATTATACATCAACACAAAGTGTAAAAATGTGCAATTGAAAATAACAGTCACGAGCATGACTTGAACCTGTATCTCCTAGAATACCGTCCCAGATGCTCTGCTAATTCAGCCATCGTGGCAATTGCTCGGGACTGCTAATTTTGATAACACATTCATTGCCAACATCTTGGGTGACTCCTGCGCCATCTTTCGGAAGTATTGCATACATTATACCGACCATAACATTTTTTGACACAACCAGCTTAAAAAGCCCGAAGTTTTGCGATTGGAAGTTGCGATATAATACAGTGTATTTATTTATATTAAATTGGTATTATTACGCAAAAAAATTCTGAGTACAAACTCTTTACATGTCTATAAAATATTTAATTCGATTTTGAATTTAAACGATCTGTAGGTACCACATTATAATTAATACTATACTTGAATTATTGGTATAGTATTAAAATTAACCATTTTCCAATCCTAACACAGTTACGTCATTATCCTTAGTGTAACAAATCCTACTAAGAAAATTACTAATGGAGTTAGAATTATGAGTCGTCACGAGCGTCTGCCGCCTCAAGTAAACCTTTTATCCCATAATCCGTTTTTACACTGACAAGGCAAGGAACCGTTCTGACACGGAGCTGAACAAATCTTCGTAGATTGTACGAGACTAAATTAAGAGCGGTTTAAGCAAATTTCTTCGATTTCCTCGTGTTTTATACAATTTGAACTTTGCATAATATACAGAAATGAATTTGATTGTGAGCTTAGCATGCTCACTTAGTTTCAAGTTTTTTATTAATTTTATTTTAAGATTAATAAAGTTGATTTATTTATATCTATACTATTATAAAGCTGTAACAGAGCTATGTCTGTACATTTAAGATATTTGAGAAAAAATGACTGAAGTAGGCTATATAGGCGTGTCTAAACACAAAGCGATTTTTTTTAGATTTTTGTTTGTTCGTCTGTTTATCTGTTTGTTTGTTCTCGCATCACGCAGAAACTACTGAACGGATTTTGATGCAAATTTTTTTGTTTGATAGATCTTGATTAGACTTAAAAACTGGTACATTTTATCCCGCTACTATATCGGGAACCTGAGATATAACCCAAAAGCTAGCTTTTGTTTGCGGCGGAGCCGCAAGCAAAGGCTAATACTATTATAAAGCTGTAACAGAGCTGTGTTTGTCCGTGTGGTGACGGACTAAGAATACAAGTGTCACCACCCCATTCTTTCCCACGGGTGTCGTATGAGACGACTAAAGGAAGTAAGTAATTGTCATCCATTGCATGACTGGTGGTAGGGCTGGGTACCAAGTAGGAGTACACTTGGTATAGGGCCCGAGCGGGTTGGTACCACCATCTCCCGTGTGACCGGCCATGAAGCACATCGTTACGTTTGTTTTGGCTGTTGAAGGAGATACAGCCGTTTATATTCCAATTTACACCATTGGGTGTTTTCTATGTACTATATGTAATCCAATAAATATCCCGTGTGGTTTTCGAAATCATTGATTCGCATTTTTAAGAATAAAAATAAAGCCTGGATTCTCTGGAAAACGTATGGGAACCTATCAACTTATAAAAAAATTTCTTATCTTAGGCGTAGGTTTCATAAAGAATGTACAAAGCATTACTTATATTATATAAATAACACAGAGAAAAATATAAAAAATAATGTTAAATATTTGTGGCGTTACGTTTCTAATAGAAAAAAGGAGTCTGGAATACCAGACACTATATTTTACAAAAATCATAATACTGATGATCCAGTCACTATCTGTAATTTATTTTCAAAATTCTTTCAATCTGTATATGAAATCTCAACATTAAATGTAAATGATTGGATACCTTCCACAATTCAGGCAGATAATTGCGTTGTCACTAACCATGTCACTTTTTCCATAGATCAAGTCTTATAAGCATTAAAAACTCTGGATATAACCAAGGCACCCGGCTCTGATGGGTTACCGCCTTACTTTTTGTATAAAATAGCCGATAAGACCTGCGCTCCACTGAAAGTTATTTATAATAAATGTATTGGAGAACGTACTTTTCCTGCTAAATGGAAAATAGCCAACGTCATACCAATACATAAAACAAGTTCCAAACATGATGTTGAAAACTATAGGCCAATTTCAATTCTGTCCACCTTGTCGAAACTTTTCGAGAAACTGATACACAGCACTATTTATCCCGTACTTCACCGTGTTATACTTTGTCAACAACATGGCTTTGTGCAGAAAAGGTCTACTGTGACCAATCTACTTACTTTTTCAGATTATGTATTTAACAATATGGACCAACAAACACAAGTTGACGCCGTGTACACGGATTTCCGTAAGGCATTTGACAAGGTGGATCATGAGCTCTTTCTTCATAAACTAGCATATAATGGTATTCGTGGTGATCTACTACGCTGGTTCACGTCATATGTTACAAATAGGTCACAAAGAGTAGTAATCAAAGGTTATCAATCAGATTTGGTGACTGTTACTTCCGGTATACCACAAGGCTCAATTTTAGGTCCTCTGTTATTTCTGATCTTTATAAACGACATTAATGTCTGCTTTTTAAATTCAAAATTTTTACTTTATGTAATTTTTAAATCATCTGCAGATGATTTAAAAATTTATAGAACGATTCGCAAACAATCTGATTGTAACTTACTACAGACCGATTGAGATCGATTTGCAGAATACTGCATTAATAACAAAATACATTTGAATATTTCTAAATGTGTATCTATCACTTTTACTAAAAACAAGAATATATTAGTTTTCCCTTACTCTTTATCTCATATAACCCTTGATAAAGTTTCCTCTGTAAAAGATCTTGGCGTATTGCTTGATGAAAGGTTTCACTTAGATCTACACATCATTAAAATTCTCAGTAATGCGTATCGAATGTATGGCTTTGTAATGAGATCCTGCAAGGATTTTAAGAGAACTAGTACTTATCTTCATTTGTACAAAGCACTAATTAGGTCTCAACTGGAATATGCCGTTATGATATGGAATCCCCTGTATAAAAAGTATATAGACAGTTTGGAAGGACTTCAGCAGAAGTTCATCAAAGCAAGGCATTATCGTTGCCGTCATGCGCTTATCAACGACTCAGATAATAATTTGTGCGAATTAAAGTCTAGACGCCTCTTTTTAGAAACCATATTTCTTTATCACTTATGTAGTAACCGATACGATTGCTCTGATTTAATTAACAAATTGTGATATATCGTTCCTAGAACTGTAATGAGACGTGAGGTGCGCGCACGTCCTCTTTTTGCAGTTAGCCCTTGCCGCACTAACGCTGGAGTCCGTGCACCTCTGCGTCATCTAACTAAAAACTATAATGATTATTTCATAGATTTAGATTTATTTTCATTATCAGCTAGTAAATTTAGAAGTGCTTTAAATGAAAAGATCAGTAAATATACACATTAATCTTGATGTTTTTAAATGTACTCGTATGTAATATCTGCTATTAATTCATTCATTTGCCAGTCTCACATAGTTAGTTTCACATTAAAATATATTTATTTTTTTATGTTAAATGTTACTATTAGGTATATTTTCTTCAATCAGTTCATAACTACGGTATTATTGTTAAATACGTGGATAACGTTGTTGGTTACATATATGCATAAGTTTTCTTACCTATTGTTAATATTCTCAGTTAATTGTAAGTGTGTAACTGTTTGTTTTTTCCCTAAATAAATAAATAAATATATAGTATTTACAAAAAAAAAGTAGTATATGTATTATATCCGTAATCTGGTACCCATAGCACAATCGTTAAGCTTAGTTTGGGACCAGAGGACGTTGTGTGAAAAATGTCCGCGAATATTTATTTATTATTTATTTCTTCACTATCTGTGCTCTCAATGAGATCAATATCACTGTCACTATCAGCCGTATTTATTACAATTTTATCAGTGTAATTGTCAAAATCATGTTGAATTCTTCGATATTATTCTCACATTTGATTACATGATCGCAAACCTTTTTCCATTCTTCAGCCCCGGTCATGTTTACTTTTCCTGTCAATAATTTTTTTACTGTAGTTAAATTCATAATCACGTTTCTAGCGGCTACATAACCTTTCAGTTGATATTTTCAATTGGATTAAAATCCGGATAATATGGTGGCAATCGCAACACAGTGTGCCCATATTCGGCAAGTATCTTGTCCACGTAAAACTCTGTAAACCTCTCCTTGCTCTGCCATATAATATCGTAAATCTGAGGTTTCATCAATTTTGGGTCAACTGGAATTTCATGTCTGTTTAACCAGTTGATCATTTCCTGTTTAATAGTATTTGAATTGGGGGATCTTTCAACAAATTTGTTGTGATAGGGTGCGTTGTCTATAACTAGAACAGAATCACTAGGTATATTGGGGATTAATTGATTAACCAGCCATTTCTCGTAGTTCTCGTTATTCATTTCTTTGTGATAATCGCCTGTAGTGTCCATGGATTTATACATTAAAAAGACTCCTGGTACAAAGCCTTTTTCGTTCCGCGCATGAACAATTATCAAACGTTGACTTTTTTACTCCTTTTTTCTTATCATTACTCCAAGTTTTTCCTTTAATGTGGGATGTATGTATGTAAGACTCATCCATATATTTATATTTTTACCTGTTTCACGAAATTTACGTATTTCGTAGAGGTATTCAATTCGTTTGAGACTTACATCGTGCTTTTCCATAAGAACTTTTCGATTATCTTCCATTTTAGTGAACCGAAATCCCATCTCATGAAGTATTTTTATCAAGGTCTTTTCAGACCTTCAGATAATTTTTAAAAATTGTGAAAATCCATTCTTTGAACAACATCATAATCAAAATTGTTTATATATAAACGAAATTGCTTTTTTGGTCTCCCTTTTTTCGGAGAGCTGAACATAATTGCAGTGAAAGGTGTTTCAGTACTAACTTCATTTAATATATTTTTCAAAGTTCTTCTTGAAATTCCAGTGGCATTCGCAACTCGCTCTTGAACCTTCTTAAAATAATTACTTACATTATCGTTTGTTTTAAATCTATCGGCTTCGTTTACAAAATATTTATAAACATTGTAGATAATTTCGCGTGACTGGCCTCGTAAAGGTCTCTTTTTCCTAAAGATGCCATCGAACAATTTTAAATTATTTTAAGTTGGGTGTTTTAACAACTCTCTCTATATATATATATATATTGAAATGGACGCGACCTCATTATACCACACTTAAACAACGACTGACAAATGTCACATAGGTCGTGTGTGACAAAGATAGCGCTCTACGAAGCTGAAATTAACCGATTGTCTTTTTCTAAAAGCGTGTATGAAGAGAATCATGAATGTTGAGGAAGCGAGCGATATATGAAAGAATAGAGCCTTTTGGCACTCTGTTCTCTCTGCTTATCCCGCAAGGGAAATGGCGTGATGATAAGTAAGTAAGTATTTTAGCTGTATATCTTGTCAAAGATTTGGAACACTATATTTTATTCCTTTAAGGTCAACACGACCCTTATTACACTTCAAAGAAAGGTATGCTGCTTTGTGTAATTTGACTAAAAAAATGCCTAAGCTTTTTTCTGTGTACGCCTTTACTATAGTCGTTGATCTATCAGCATAAGTGTGCAACTACTAGGCGCGAGATTCCGGGTTCGAATTTCTGGCCGGAAAAACAGTGCTGTTGTTGGCTTTCTTGTGGTAGATCCTTCCTACCCGCAGCATCATTGGGTTCAATCAGGTAATATACCAGGCTCTCACATAAAAAGGCGTGACAGAACAGTAGGTATTCTTACTATTGTTTCTTACAGTGAGTGAGAGCGTCAGACAACAATCTTTTCTTCCCCTTATAATCTTATTTATCACTTTACCTACTCGTAACTACCTCCTCATCTCCTCTCGTATCATCCTTCCTTTCAACCTCCTATTACTTTTAATAGGGTTGCTAGAGTCTCTAGACTAATTTAACCACTTACTGAGCCATAGACATATTATGCATGTTTAACACCAAGGCGTAAAGAAAACCTGCGATAAAGTTTATCCAAGTAACGTAACAACTAGTTTTTTGAAGTGATAATTTATTTTAGCGCGGTACGCATATTTTTAGATGAGATAAAATCTCTGGACTCGCGACACCGTTACGAGACGTGACACCATTACGAGACGCAGGAAAGGTGGACATAGGAACTCTATAAGGAAACGACGCAACCTCATCGAGTTTGGGCTTGAATGATTCGTATTGACGAGTACTTTGTTTCTAGATGGTAACCAGGGTCTGATGATGGAGCTGGAAGGTGGCCACAGTAACTCTCTATTGAAAAGACCCAAACCCATCGAGTTACTATACTAGTTTGATTCGTCTTAAGGAGTACTTTGTCAAGTTATGATCATTTTATTTCTACAAAATATTTTATTT
Organism: Leucoma salicis; assembly: GCA_948253155.1. NCBI lineage: Eukaryota > Metazoa > Arthropoda > Insecta > Lepidoptera > Erebidae > Leucoma > Leucoma salicis. The sequence goes on from OX411812.1 coordinate 7,690,195, forward strand.
GTTATTGATGTCCAAAAATAACAACTGTTTGTTTATAGTGTTAAGTTTTCACTTCTGTCAGCGGTCCTCATGATTGCTTTGTTTTTTTGTTAAGGCGGCAAAAAATTGCCTAACCACAAACCCCGTCATTCCAGCCAACGCGCAGGCCGCCTCGGTCATTACCGTGCGGAATCCGCGTATGACCCTGGACGCGATTACTTTCTGTGGTCTCCACAGAGTCAGTGCTGTTCAGTGCGTCCAGGGTCTCCACCCATACGGGTGTGCCGTACAGCGCCATCAACCGGACCACCCCCGCCTAAAGCCATCGGCACGCAATGTTGCGTCCTCCCATATTCGACAGCGCAACGTAACAACCCTTTATCTTAAAAAATGCTTCTAAATGCTGGAGCGATCAAGTTAGTTCATGTACTTAAGCCCTTTAAAACTTATGTATCACTTAAAAAAAATGTTAGATGAATAGTTTCACTAGACATCGAGACCAAAATTCGGGTAGTAGGATATTATTAATCTTATGAAAGCCGTTGAGATTTATCCTCAGAAAGTTTACAACACCACCTTTACGAGTAAGCTATAAAACTTGCTCACTTCGAGGAGATCCATTTATGAGATCGTTGTTAACATCACCGTAGTTTTTTTTCAGAACATCCTTATTTAGTAGGTATTCTGTTGGTCGTAATTTGGTTAACTACTTCAAAGGGTTTGTTTGGGCAATTATTTTGATGGCCCCTATCAAATAAGTTAGTAAGTCGATTATTACTCGTTGTGTGGTTCGTTATCCTAATTTAAATTGATGATAGAACCGTATTTATTTAATCTATACTATTATAAAGCTGTAACAGAGCTGTGTCTATACATTTAAGATATATGAGAAAAAAAAACAATTTTTTTTAGAATTTTTGTGTGTTTGTTTGTTCGCGCATCACGCAAAAACTATTAAACGGATTTTTATGCAACTTTTTTATTTGATAGCTCTTAATTAGACTTAAAAACTTGTATACATATTATCCCGTTACAATATTGGGAACCGGAGATATAACCTAAAAACTAGCTTTTGGCTGCGGCGAAGCCGCGGGCAAAGGCTAGTTATAGTATAATAATATTAATTATAGTTAACAGAAAAAAATGCTAATTTTTAATGCAGCCTGTTAAGAAAAATCAGTCTAAATTAGTTCACTCATGAAATTATTAAATTAACATGATTTATTAATTATACGTACACTAGATTCTGCTAGATTCTGCCTGCATTTGGGTGATGATAGTCCGGAGCGTGCTCGTCGCGATCCCTGCCAGCCTGCAATCCACAGGCTGCAATCCGGCTCGAATGCGTACCGCAGTGCGGGTTAGGGTGTGCCCAAGAGGCGACGCGTACCGACCCGCCCCCGTCAGTACAAACAATGGCAGATGCGGCGATGGGGGCCGCCACCCATTACGCCTTGCCCAGTTTGGCGAGTCGAGGGGAGCAGAGTGTCGAGTAGGCACGTGGCATGTAAGAGGTGGTGTGGAAGGTAAGTTACACGAGCTGGTAACCGTCATGTCAGACAGCTTGATGTGCTCTGTGTAACAGAGACCAAGCGAAAGGGCAGTGACACCTGTGATCTTCCTGGTGGAGGGATAGCTTTGTGGTCTGGTGTACCACAGAGCGATCGGGCCAGTATGGGAGTGGGGGTGTTGCTGTCCGCTCGCTTGGCCTCAGGTGTGAGACTACGGAATGTTTGATCCCAGACTTTTATGGGTCAGAATAAAACTAGGTGTGACCAGGGTCTTCATGGTCGCAGTTTATGCTCCCGTAGGCTCTTCGGTAGCATCGGATATAGAGAAGTTCTGGGATAATGTTAGGGAAGTTCTGGATTTGGCAGAAGCTAGTGAACGTGTGATAGTATGCGGAGACTTGAATGGATGGGTTGGAACCAAGCGTCCAGACTTCGAGGAGGTGCTTGGTTCATTTGGTGATAAGAGAGTGAACGATGCAGGTAGGCTCATTGCGGATGTGTGTATGGAGAAAAACCATATTGTGTCAAACACATTTTTTCAACATAAGGATATCCATATGTATACATGGAGAAGGAATGAACAGAGAAGTATGATAGATTTAATTCTGGTAGACAGTCGCCTCCGAAGTAAAATTCTGGATACAAGAGCCTACAGGGGTCCCACTGTCGACACGGACCACTTTCTCGTTATTGCGAGATTTAGTGGTCTGTTCAGAAAGTGAAGACACTGGCCAGAGCGTGTCCACTTCGAAGGGCTTAAAAGAATAAATATTGAAAAGTTTCAAGAAGAAAGTGTAAGAGCAAAGTATGCAGAGGGTGTCCGTGAACGGCTGACAATGGCAAGTCAGCCGGAATCTGACATGGAAGAATGCTGGAGAGTATTGAAAGAATTTATTGTAGATACAGCGAAAGAAGTATGTGGATGCTCAAAGAACAAATAGGAAAGTGAAAGGTGATGCATGGTGGGATACGGAAGTAACAGCTTCCGTAGACCAAAAGAAGAAAGCGTGGCTGGACTATGTATCTTCTTTCAACCTGAGTGCAAGTATGAAAGAACAGAAAAAAGAAATATACCGGCAACGTAAGAATGACACCAAAGCCTCAGTGAAAGAGAAGCGTGATAGAGCAAATATGATTGCAGAAGAAAGGCTCACCAAAAACTTCGAGAGCAACACCAAACTTTTCTGGAGGGAGGTGAAGAAATCTCGGAGTGGTTGGTCAGCTTTCAGAATGAATAAAATAAGGTCTAAAGGTGGAGACATTCTTACGCAAACACAAGATGTGTTAAGCCGATGGAGTGAATATTTTGGAGATATGATGATATGGATGTTCAGGGTGATGCCGGTGCCACATGTGGTATAACAGATCAGCATTTGGTACCGGCATCCTCTGATGACATTAGTATGGATGAAGTTGAATGGGCGATTAGAAGTTTGAAAAATGGTAAAGCAGCGGGTATTGATATGCTTGGAGGCTCATGTGTCTGGTAATTCTTCCATCAGGAATCAGCTTCTCAATTTATGTTAGAGCTCAGGAATGGTTCCCAAGGACTGGACAAGTGCAGTCATCGTGCCCTTGTTTAAAAACAAGGGTTCACGTTATGACTTTGCAAACTACAGAGCCATAAGCTTGACCAGTTTGGCAGCCAAAGTGTATGGTAAGATTATTGAAAGGAGAATGAGGATGGTGTCTGATGAATGTTTGTGTGAGGCACAAGGAGGTTTCAGGTGTGGAAGGGGATGCATGGATCAAGTGTTTTCTCTGCGCAACATTGTGGAGAAGCATCTGGCTATAGGCCAGAGGATTTTCTGCAGTTTTGTGAAAAGTGTTGTGATTTGGAGAAAGCATTTGACACGGTTGTACGAAAGGAACTTTGGGACATTTTGCCGGAATATGGTATTAACAGTAGAGTGCTACAAGCAGTGCAGTCCAACTACATGGACTGCAGAGCTTGTGTGCGGCTGGATGATGGAATGTCACCCTGGTTTGATGTCAATATCGGTGTTAAATAGGGCTGCGTTCTATCAGCCAGACTGTTTATCATATATCTGGATAAATGTCTACAAAGGTTAAATGAAATGAATGTGGGAGTGCAGATGGGCGACTCAGTGGTTAGGTCTCCGCTATATGAAGACGATGCGGTTTTATTAGCGCAGTCCGCGGCTGACCTGCAAACCCTAGTCGACGTAATGGCAGAAGATTGTAAAAAAGGGGCCTACGTGTGAATGTGAGCAAAACCAAAATAATAGTTTTTGAAAGAAAAGAAGCCAGAACAGATGTTAGAGTAGCAATAGGAAATGGTGTGCTAGAGCAAGTGGATGAACTTGTATATCTTGGATGTGGATTCAGTCGGGATGGAAGGTACACCACTGATGTAGAGAGAAGAGTGAATGCGGGAAATAGAGTGAACGGAGCATTGGGTCAACTTCTCCGCAGTCATCACCTCAGCTAGAAGGCACGTGTCACAATACACAACGCAGTGCTTGTCCCAACGTTTTTGTATTAAAGCGAGAGTTGGGTATCCAAAAAGGAGAACGAGAGTAAAATCAATGTGGTTGAAATGCGATCTCTGAGGAGAATCTGTGGAGTGAGGCTGACTGACCGCATTCGTAACAATGACGTAAGAGAGCGAGTAGGTATGAAAGAAAGTATTGGTGTAAAGATGCGAAAGGGAATGCTCCGATGGTGCGGACATGCGGAAAGAATGCCGGACGAGCGAATGGTTAAGAAGATATACAATGCGAAAGTGGAAGGATGTAGGTACAGGGGGAGACCGAGACTCACCTACCTAGACCAAATCGGTCATGTATTGAAGGAAGGTGGAGTCAGGAGTCTCCGAAACCGGCGAGCGTGTATGAAGAGAGTTCTGAATGTTGAGGAAGCGAGAGATGTATGCAAGAATAGAGCCTCTTGGCACTCTGTTCTCTCTGCCTACCCCGCAAGGAAAATGGCGTCATAATACGTAAGTAAGATTCTGCCCGTAACTTCGCCCGCATGGCCTCTAGAGTACAAATACGTCGACATATGCCAAAATTATTATCCCACAAGAACATATAGGTATATATTATAAGCTGACCCGTGCCCACTTTGTTGGGCGGTAAACATTTTTAAAAAACCGTCTCATAGAATTTCTATTGATATTTAGAGTATTTTATTTGAGTGATATTTTCACTCAATAGATTACGACACGGTCGCGGTTCTATACCTATGTTGTGTTCGCTCTTTACCATTCGTCCAATTATATGCAGTAAAAGGGTCTTTTGTTTTAAACACTTGATACGATAAATTTACTTATTTTGATAAGAATTCATAATTGTTGATAATATGACCAATAAACCTGACCTACCGATTTAAATTATTTTTGATGTGAAACATCTAATGCGGAGGGAGGGTAAAATCGGCTGTTAGCGTGGCGTCGCTTTTATTGTACTTGCATACTTGGCCCGTTCATACCTTGCAAGTTAAATTTGACACACTTCTCGATTTCCGATTGAGCTGAAATTTTACCTGCATGTGTATATCACGTAACAATGCAATATTATGATGATATGGAGCTGATCTGATGATGGAACTGGAAGGTGGACATAGGAACCCTATAATGAAACGGCGCAACCCCATCGAGTTTGGGCTTGTATGATCCGTCTTGCCAAGTACTTTGTGTCTAGGTGGTATCCAGGGACTGATGATGAAGCTGGAAGGTGGCCACATTAACTCTATAATGAAATTACGCAACCCCGTCGAGTTTGGACACGTTTGATTCGTCTTTATGAGTACTTTGTCTTTAGATGGTATCCAGGGTCTGATGATGGAGCTGGAAGGTGGCCATGTGAAACTCTGTAATTAAATGGCGCAACTCCATCGAGTTAGGGCTCGTTTGAAATGTCCTGACTAGAACTTCAGTCATAGATGATATCCAGGGTCTGATGATGGAGCTGGAAGGTGACCACAGTAACTCTGTGATGAAATGACGCAACCCCATCGAGTTTGGAATCATTTGATTCGTCTTGACAAGTACTTTGTCTTTAGGTGGTATCCAGGGTCTGATGATGGAGCTGGAAGGTGGCCATGTGAAACTCTGTAATTAAATAGCGCAACTCCATCGAGTTTGGGCTCGTATGTTTTGTCTTGACGAGTACTTTGTCTCTAGATGGTATCCAGGGTCTGACTATGGAGCTGGAAGGTGGCCACAGTAACTCTGTAAAACTGCGCGACCTTATCGAGTCCATACTCGTTTGATTCGTTTTTTGTGACTTAAATATAAAAGTGAGACATATTATGCTGTCGCTGACTTTTGTAGGCATTATCAAGCTTTACAACTTTTCTCTAGAACTCAATCTTATATCTCTCATCGTTAAGGCAGCGTTCGTAAGAAACGTTTTTGTTCAACCGTTTTTTAGGGTTCCGTACCCGAAGGGTCAAAACGGAACCCTATTACTAAGACTTCGCTGTCTGTCTGTCTGTCCGTCCGTCTGTCGCCAGGCTGTATCTCAAGAACGGCGATAGCTAGACAGTTGAAATTTTCACAAATGATGTATTTCTATTGCCGCTATAACAACAAATACTAAAAACAAAAAAATAATAATATTTAAGGGGGGCTCCCATACAACAAACGTGATTTTTTTACTCGTTTTTGCTCGATTTTGATAACGGCAACAGTTAAACGCTTGAAATATTCACAGAATATTTAGTTATATCACTTGAAAAATAAATAATTAAATAAAAATAAAACAAATATTTAAGGGGAGCTCCCATGTACAAACGTGTTTCTTTACTCGTTATTGCTCTGTCTGTCCGTCCGTCTGTCACCAGACTGTGTCTCATGAACGGCAATATACCATCAAATAGTATGATTTTTTTTAAACTCCTATATTGGATGCATGTAAATGCGTTTCGATAGAGGGCGTTGGTCGTTAAGACAAATGTGATAAGGAGATTGGGTATGTCTAAAAGATAGTACTGTAGCTCAGTGGATTAGAGCATTTCCCCGGATAGGAAAGGACGCAGGTTCGATTCCCGCCTGTACTAAAATACTCTTTTTCCTTATTCACAAATTATGATTTGTACTTTAAGAGTTGCGGAGCATGTCAAGTGCTAAAATATAGATCAAAAAGTACTTATTTGGGTTGCATGTCTTATACGCCATCTAGCGCTAATTTTAAGAAGTACTTCTATATTGGTCTACCTCTCAGTACCGGGCCGAGCGCACGCCAAGGCCACGCAAAAAAAGGGCCCCCGCGCCGCTAAAAATATTCCGTTGGTGTGTTATTATTTACGTGTGTTTAATGTTTTTAATTATTGTTATGGCTAAAATAGTTATTATACTTGACGAATATCATCAGTTTAAGGTAAGAACTTTCTTTTAACAAAAAACAATGTATCGGCCGGGCGAACGGCGTTCTGTTGACGATAGTTAAACCACCGGTGGCTATGCGTACGTGAAAAGTTAGTTCTCATGAAAGGCGCTGGTTTAGTGTCGCGTCGAGCGTAAATGCCGTAAATATTCAGTATTTTTTTGTTTATTTAATAACAATTAAACCACATCGAATCAGACCGTGAAAAGTAAGGCTCTATTCCTAATCATAATAATTCGTAAACGAAAAAAAAAGACTCGATTAGTAAAGTATTTTGGTCGTTATCGTGTTAACATACATTACCTACAACTCACGGACGTCCAAGCCAGATTTTTTTCAAACAGTTTTCTAACTAGTTTAAATAACAAAAATGGCATCAAAAATATCATGAGTGTTAAAAATAGTGTTTGTTCTTTATATGTGTGTGTAGATATTATTTTACAAGTGCAATATATGATAAATAAAGACATTTTAAGTTTGAAAAATCAGTTGTTCCGTGTAAAGCGTAGAACCACCTTAACGCTTCGCTTATGAGGCGTGCAATATTATGTGCCCGGTAGACGTCAATAGGCTCCCCCATATTACGTGGGACTTAAACTTAGCTGGAGAATCGTGGGTGTGTAAATACACCTCTGCCTACCCCATCGGGAATACAGACGAGATATTTCTTTTTTTTTTATACAATTAGCATGAGGGTATTATAGATGCTGTGGAGATTAGAAGTCTGGGAAGCATAGCCGGAGTGACTGATTTACAAAGTGAGAAATAGTGTGAAACGACAATACTGTGGTGTGAAAGAAGATGTAGTGACAAAAATAGAGAAAGGAATGCTTAGGTGGTTTGGACACGTAGAGAGGATGGATGAAAGAAGATTAACGAAACAGATATACAAGGCGACAAAAAAAAATATTTTGTGTTTTGACACGCCTATATAGCCTAATACAGTCATTTTTCTCTCAAATATCTTAAATTTACAGATACAGCTCTGTTACAGTTTTATAATAGTACTAGTCTTTGCCCGCGGCTTCACCGCAGCCAAAAGCTAATTTATAGGTTATATCTCAGGTTCTCTATATAAAAGAAAAATTCTCAGTAGCAGCCCGGAGTTTGGAAATGTGCCCGGTAGACGTCAATAGGCAGCCCCCTATTACGTGGGACTTAAACATAGCAGGCGATTCGTGGGTGTGTAATACACCTCTGCCTACCCCTTCGGGGAATACAGGCGTGACGCTATGTTTTTTTGTTTTCCCTATATAGTAGCTGGATAAAATGTATACCAGTTTTTGAGTCTAATCTAGAGCTATCAAATAAAAAAGTTACATCAAAATGCATTCAGTAAAAGGTTTTGCGTAATGCGCGAACCAACAATCATACAAACAGATAAACAGACAAAAACTTAAAAAAAAATCGTTTTGTGTTTAGACATTTTTTTTTTATTGTGTGTGGCAGACGATCCACGGCCTATCTGATGGTAAATGGTAACCGTCGCTCATGGACTCAACTATACCGAGAGTATTGTCAAACCGCTGCTCAACATTTCATTTCACAGATATGAAATAAAAGCATAAAGGGCTATCTCCTGCTACAGCCAAAACGCAACGATGTGCTTCATGGCCGGTCACACGGGAGATGGTGGTACCAACCCGCTCGGGTCCGATACCAAGTGAGTACTCCCACTTAGTACCCAGCCCTACCGCCAGTCATGCCATGCAATGGATGATAATTGCTTACTTCCCTTAGTCGCCTCATACGACACCCGTGGGAAAGAATGGGGTGGGGACAATTGTATTCTTAGTCCGTCACCACACGGATTATATAGCCTAATAAGTATTTTTTTCTCAAATATCTTAAATGTAGGTACAGACATAGCTCTCTTACAGCTTTACAATAGTATAGATGTAGCATATTATAAAGGAAGTATGTTTATTTGTGATCGTTAACCATCGACATATAAATATAAAGTTGCCAGTATGACAAGTTAAGAATACAAAATGTCAAAATCCCATTATTTCCCGCGAGTGTCGTAAAAGTTGACTTTGTAAAGTAAGCAGTTTGGCTTCCAGTGTACATAATAATGCATGACTAACCCAGCATAATTCGCTAATCTAAAGTTACTCTACTTAGTGTAACCGTGAAACGATTTGAGCTCTTAGTTTGTAATATTAGACTTCTATTTCCATCACAAAAAAACATTTTGATATGTAGCTCAAATGGAATATAAAAGAATTTTGTCGTAGAAATTAGTCATTGTATATTCAGTAAAAACCATTCGATCTATGGAAATAATCTATAATATAATTGGTGCGAGTCCAATGACTTGGCCGCTATAGCCAAGTCATTGGACTCTGACCACAAAAGTAATATTGTCTTAAATCTATCTCTGCTATTTACTAATGCAATCTGTCTTACTTGGACATTCCAAGTGAGACAGATTGCATTAATAAATACATTAAAAATTACAGAAAAAGGAATTTGTACAGAGTCAATTATATATATAACAGAGTGCCAAGAGGCACTATTCTTGCATACATCTCTCGCTTCCTCAACATTCATAATTCTCTTCATACACGCTCGCCAGTTTCGGAGACTTCTGACTCCACCTTCCTTCAATACATGACCGATTTGGTCTAGGTAGGTGAGTTTCGGTCTCCCCCTGTACCTCTGTAGGTAGGCTGTCCTTACACATTCGAATTGTATATCTTCTTAACCAGTCGCTCGTCCGGCATTTTTTCCACATGTCCAAACCATCGGAGCATTCCCTTTCGCATCTTAACTACTACTTTTCGCATCTTACTACGCCAATACTCTCTTTCATACCTAGTTACTCTCTTACGTCGACGTTACGAATGCGGTCAGTCAGCCTTATTCCACAGATTCTCCGCAGAGATCGCATTTCGACCGCATTGATTTTACTCACATGTTCCTTTTTGCATACCCAACTCTCGCTTCCATATAATAACGTTGGGACAAGCACTGCGTTGTTTATTGCGACATGTGCCCTCTGGCTGAGGTGATGACTACCAAGAAGTTGTTCCAATGCTCCGTTCACTCCATTTCTCGCATTTAATCTTCTCTCTACATCAGTGGTGTATCTTCCATCCCGACTGAACCCACATCCAAGATATACAAATTCATCCACTTGCTCTAGCACACCATTTCCTATTGCTACTCTAACATCTGTTCTGGCTTCTTCTCTTTCAAAAACCATTATTTGGTTTTGCTCACATTCATACGTAGGGCCCTTTTCTTACAAGAGGACCACTAATTCGCTCATCTAAACTCCCACATTCATTTAATTCAACCTTTGTACACATTTATCCAGATATATGATAAACAGTCTGGCTGATAAAACGCAGCCCTGTTTAACGCCGATATTGACATCAAACCGGGGTGATATTCCATCATCCAGCCGCACACAAGCTCCGTAGTTCATGTACTTAGACTGAACCACTTGCAGCAGTCTACCCTTTAATACCATACTCCGGCAAAATGTCCCAAATTTCCTTTCGTACAACCGTGTCAAATGCTTTCTCCAAATCCACAAAACTGCAGAAAACCCTCTGGTCTACAGCCAGATGCTTCTCCACAATGTTGCGCAGAGAAAACACTTGATTCATGCATCCCATTCTATACCTGAAACCTCCTTGTGCCTCACACAAAAATTCATCAGACACCATCCTCATTCTCCTTTAATTAGTCAAGCTTATGGCTCTGTAGTTTGTACAGTCATAACGTGAACCCTTGATTTGAAACAAGGACACGATGACTGCGCTTCTCCAGTCCTTGAAAACCATTCCTGAGCTCCAACATAAATTGAGAAGCACCAGGAAGGATTGCGAGACACATAGACACATGAGCCTCCAAGCTTGATCATCTCAGCAGACACCATATCAATACCCACTGCCATACCATTTTTTAAACTTCTAATCGCCCATTTAACTTCGTCCATAGTAATGTCACCAGAGGATGCCGGTACCGAATGCTGAACTGTTAGACCAATGTGACACCGGCATCACACAACTTTTCAAACTTTATTCTTTCAAGCCCTCCGAAGTGGACACGCTCTCGCCAGTGTCTCCACTTTCTGAACAGACCACTAAAGCTCGCTGTTTATAAAATAAAAAAATATATATTTAATTTTTTTTTAGTGCTGTTGATGTTACCGTAGACTTATGATAACAATAGTAGGTACTAGCCTTAGAATGTGATTCACAAAATCGTATCGTCTTATTTGTGATTGGTAGAAACACAGACGCATGAATGATGTGGCAATAATCGATCACCTAATCACGGTGATCTCTCAACTAATGACAGTGACACGATGATGCGATGTCGATACGATTGAGTGAGTTACATTCTACGGGCCCTGTTTCGACACTTTTTTTATAGTTTCCACAAATCGTAAATGCAAAGAAAAAAATTAAAAAATTATAAAACTATTTTCTAGCACAAGATAAAGTCACCTAGCTTTATCATTACAGACGCATAAGTGGGGCAATTAATATCTAGAGATTGCCATTATGTAAAAAAGCGAAGTTTGGAATCCAAAAAATTCCATCTGTACTTGACAAAATAGTCCGTTAAACACAAAGTGAAAAATGTGAAATCGAAAATAACAGTCACGAGCAGGATGCGAACCTGCATCTCCTGGATACCGTCCAAATGCTTTGCCAATTCAGCCATCGTGACCCTTGCTCCCGACTGCTAATCTCGATAACACATTCATACTTAACGTCTTTGGGTGACACCTGCACCATCTGTCGGAATTATTTTCATATATTATACCGACCAGGTAAACTTAATTTTACAATTAAGATTTTACCTAATAATGACGCAAACCCTATAAATATTTAGATATTTTTATATATATTTTTAGCCATCGATGGCTGAATTGGCAAAGCATCTGGACGGTATCCAGGAGATGCAGGTTCGAATCCTGCTCGTGACTGTTATTTTCGATTTCACATTTTTCACTTTGTGTTTAATGTATGTTGCTAAGCATGTCAAATGCTAAAAATATATATAAAAATATCCAAAACGGACTATCCGTTACAAGAATAATGCAAAAAAAAACTTGCCATACACGATTGAGGTCTTAACTCATTCGTAAATAATATTTCTTGTCCTTCTATTTAAGAAATATGTAGGATCTCATTTTGTTGCCCATATTCTTGCTGAGATGTATAATATTTTTTTCTCTCGTCCTTCATTATACTCAATATTTCCTTTATATTTTCTTACAAATACATACATATATGAAAGTCAATTTGATATACAATGTCGTATCATAGTAACGAGATCGAAAAAGTACTTTTTTACATTAATAATTAGATGAACTAACTTTGTCCCGTTACGTTTTAATGTCTTGAATCGCCTTAAGGAATTCTAAAGCAGTATTTTACTATGTGTTTAAGCTTTATACAACCTGAACGGCAGCGGAGTCGATGCATAATTAAATACTCGTAGAGTAACTTAAATTTTTATTTTTTTAAGTTAGTTTTTGGCCGTGTGGGGCCGTCTTTAGAATTGTCCCACCCGTCTCTACCTAGTCTAGTTTTATAATATACAGCTCTGTTACAGTTTTATAATAATATAGAAGTTATCCTGATGGATAACACAGATTTCACTAAGAGAGGGTCTGTACGTATTCAAAGCTTTGACCAGCTCATCGGTGTAACTGCTTGGTTTTTTTCAACCCTTTCACTGTTCCACTATTGGGCATAAGTCTGTTCTCATAGTAAAAGGGATTTACTCATGATGTTTTCCTTCACTGAGCAGTGATAATTTGTAAACAGTAACTGGTTAAAGTTATAATAATATTAAATTTCTTTCTATCATTTTCACAAAGCAGAGTAGCCACTTTTAAGCAATGAAGAATTGAGATCCACTTTGATCCAAAATCTAAGATAACGCCATCTTTTATCTTTCAACAGAAACCATTAGGTGTAGTGCAGCTTTATGTCTGTATAAAAACAGTAATAGTATAATTCTCTGAAACTATTGTTTATCCAAACAGGCAGATTCTGTTACGGTCTTTAATATTCTGTTTTAACTTTTAAAACAAGCCTCTTATGTTTTAAGAAAGCATCTGGTTTCCTATTAACTGAAGATAGCACTCACCGACGTCATCGTGTTCAAGATCAGACACGTCGTGAGCAACCTCGTCCTCTTCAGGAGCGCTCTCGTACTTTAGCACCGTGCGTGGAACTACAAAAGAAAACGCACTTTAATAATATCAAAATAAAACACACTTTAACATCTCTATTGAACATAAATCTACTAAGGGGATGTTATATTTAGACTTATATAGGGTGCTTCGTTTTTTTTAGAGTATTTTTAATTTTCAAGTGCCGCTGACGCTTTTTGGTAGAGCAAGTAATATCGGTCGAACGTGACCTCTTATCTGTGGCTGTTTTATTTTCTACTGACATTATGCCGTTTTAATGTCACAAGTTTTATTTAAATGCTTCTCTAGCTTTACGAATAAATACTTGACACGTTTGTACATGTGGTTTTTAAATGTTACCAACATATAAATACATTTGAATGTTTTAAAACAAAGATAGTCGAAAAATTATCTGACTACATATTAACCTATAGTTATTTATGAAAATCAAAAGAAATATATGTTTTTTTTTTATACTACATGGGTAGTGAACAAGCACCACCTGATGGTAAGCGGTTACCGTAGCCTATAGACGCTAGAAACACCAGAGGCATCACTCGCGCATCGCCATCTGCAAGGAAAGGGATAGGAAGTGGATAGAAAGAATAATAAAAAGAACATGGGTAGGATACTAAGGAGAGGATAGGAAGGATAATAAGTAGAGGATAGGGAAGGAGGGTTTGCAGGTTTATTTTTTACAGAGTAAACTGCCATATGACGCTGTTCATATGCTTTTTTTTAATATTGTACTTTACTCAAGTATATTACTATGAAAGTGAATTAGAATAAGCTAAAGGTCAAGTATTACCCTTATTGGATTTTAGAAAAGTCATTGAAAGCTCATATTAAAAAAAAGCTGCTGGATAATCGTGTTGAAATTACTGGAATTATTGCTGCCGTCACATTGACAATAATCGGATATTATATAGATGCGATGATATTTTATACGTATGTTATCTTTAAATTTTAATGAGTAGAATATCTCAGGGGATATTTTGTGTCCATCCATCCATCCATCCATCAGCCTTTTAAAGTCCACTGCTGGACATAGGCCTCCCCAAGAATGTGGGATGGTGCCGTAATCGCCACGCTTGGCAGGCGGGTTGGCGATCGCAGTGGATATTGTTAATACTCAAAGGAGTGCTGCTGCCCACTCCCTCGATATTCACTCAGTCGGCTCTTATGACTCCCATGGGTGGAGAGGGGTGGGACAATTCTAAAGCTGGCCCCACATGGCTAATATTATGTGTATTGGACTGTATTACTGTATGTCAATTTATATGATGGAAATATTTTTTTTATTTTTTTTATAGATCCTAGAAAGAGAAGATTTTGTGCCTGTAATTACAAAAAGAGGTACAATAGGAGAAGTAAGGTGACTCTAAGTCATCACGGCGTGTCTTGTGAGTTTATCAGTTACTATCGTATAATAAACATCGCCATAGGTATTAAAAAGCATGAATGTATTGGACTGTTTGGGACCAGCTTCAGATATGTCCCAACCCTCTCCATGGGAGTCGTAAGAGCCAATGAAGGGAATACCGGGGGAGTGGGCAGGAGCGCTTCCTTGAGTACCTATTAACATCCACTGCGATCAGCAACCGACCCGGCCAATCGTGGCGACTATGGTAGTGCCCACGGAGTACTATTTTTCCGTACCTTGTGGGTAGTACCCCTAAAATGAGGGCACATTACTCATCATTTATTGCAAAAAGTATTATAAATGTGATTTGTATTAAATGTTCTGAAAAATAAGCCAACTGCATTAATATCTTAAAATCAACAGCCTCTGTTGTGCAGAAGTAGTGTGAGTGACTGTTGATCATGAGGTCTATGGTTCGATCCCCGGGTCGGGCAGTGTGATTGAGAGCCTTTTTGTAAAAAGAAAAATTCTCAGTAGCAGCCCGGAGTTTGGTAATGTGCCCGATAGACGGCAATAGGCTCACCCCCAATTACGTGGGACTTAAATATAGCTGGCAAACCTTGAGTGTGTAATACACCTCTGTCTGCCTCTTCGGGGAATACAGGCGTGATGGCTATGCTATGTTTTTCAATAACTACTTATGTCTTTTTTCCAGACTTCTAAAATCTTATGGCATAATATTCTTCTTATAGAATTAATTCCTGTCCGTAATTGTATCATCTGTTGACGCTAAGCCTTCTATCAACAAATATTTCACCAACATTCTTTGAAAAATATATGTCGGAAATTGCACGCCTAATGACGGTTATCAGAGGCAATACAAAAAAAGGCGGTTGACTACTATTTCCATGCCAATTCCCAGTAAGGCCTGACCGATTTTTTTACCGCACGTTGTGCACACCTCTCTGGGGAAACAAGGGGTAGCGTGGGGCTCTCACCCACTAAAAACTCGTAGTACATCGTCACCCACCCGTATTCGGCTGACCACTGATCTGGCCTGGGCTAGCGTGGACCAAATTGATAAACTGGAAGGAATGTTTAACGTTACACGTGACAGATATTCAGTTAGACCTTTTTCTATTACACGATCAAATTAAAAAATATATATTTCATTGGAAATGCCTAATTAATATTTTCGAGAATTTGCATATAAAAAGTTCTTTTGGATCAATGGGTTTAATATAAGCAATTTTTGGCCACCCCTGATCTGAATATTGAAATAAAACACGAAAATTGAATCCTCAAAGAAATATTGTGCTTGGAGAACGGTGCAGAAATTAATAATTCCAGCCCAATATATCCAAAATGAAAATAAATTTATCACAAAGACTAAAACCATAATTGAATTTAGAAAACCTTATCTGCTTTTTGAAAAGAAAATATTGAAAAGTAAAATCTTACTTCGGACAGGGTTTGTATAGCTGACTTTTGCACTTAGACACAGGTCATGTATTGAATAATTTAAAAAAAGTAATTTTAAAACAATAAACAAAATTTATAGATTTATTATTTCGCTATTCTTTAATATCGTTAAAACGTTATCTATAGGTTCTAATAAATTTTTATTTTGAATCTAATGGTATATTGCAAAATAGCCTTGTAAGAACCATCCCATTGTTTTTCTATCTCTAAGTGCAGAACACTGACACGTGTCACGAAGCCTAAACTGAGGGTGTTCCGTCTTAGTGATCTATAGCCAGAGGTGCACATTCATCTGCTGCCCTCAACATATCTTGTCTGACAGTTTTGTTAAGGGATCTTGTTTTACCCTTACTTAGAGATTTGTCCAATGAAAATAATGTTATAGTTAACTTTTACTAGAGACATGAGTTTAGCTACAAAATAATCTGACTCTTGATTCGAAGCAATAAATTAAGAAATGCAGATATAAAGCATTTCTTAATGTAGGACGCAATTATTTTCGAAGTGGTATGCAAAAGGATAGACTCGGTAGAAGTATCACTCGCACGTCACCATCTCCAACTTAAGGCATAGGTGGTGGAGAGAATAATAAGGAGAGGATAGAATGGACACTAAGGAGAAGATAGAAAGGATAATAAGGAGAGGATAGGGAGACGATTTGGGCATTGTGAATTGTCCACATTTTGGAATTGTGATTTAGTTACAGCCAAAAAAACAAGGCTATGCCAATAAAGCTGCTATAAAAAGTAGTAAGAAAGCTGCTGTTAGCAGACTACGTGGAGCTTCCTTTGACTAAAAATCAATTACACTTTTAGAGATTTCTGAGGATACATATACGAGATCTCACGATAAAACATTACATTTGTATCATTAGACTATTCGATTTAAAAAATATTTAACAGGATTACAGTATATTAAAACCTTTTTTTATTTTCTATTCTGGCTTTGTGAACTATTTTTACGAACCTGATATTTTGCGTTACCAACGGTCCGATTAGCAAACTGAATTGAGACAAAAATGGACAGTATTGCTCTCCCGGATTCAAATTATTTTCGCTGCTTACACATAGATAACATAGCAATTTATTTTATGTTTATCTAAGATGTTTTTATACTTTTTCATTCGAATGTTATTTCTCAGTGACCAGGAAAAAGGTTCATAAAAGAATAATTATATTTTTAAATGTTAAATATTTGATATAAAATTTAAATCTATACTATTATAAAGCTGTAACAGAGCTTTGTCTGTACATTTAAGATATTTTAGAAAAAAAAATCTGTATTAAGCTATATAGGCGTGTCTAAACACAAAACGATTTTTTATGTTTTTTGTCTGTTTATCAGTTTGTGTTTGTTCGTTCGCGCACTATGCAAAAAAATACTGAACAGATTTTAAGGTTATTTTTTTATTTAATAGCTTTAGATTAGACTTAAAACTGGTATACCAACATTTTATTCCGCTTCTATATCGGGAACCTTAGATATAACCTAAAAACTAGCTTTTGGCTACGGCGTAGCTGCAGGCAAAGTCAATATTAGACTTTGCCTGCAGCAGTGACTGTTATTTTCGATTTTACATTTTTCACTTTGTGTTTAATGTATAGCAAGAAGCATGTCAAATGCTAAAAATATATATAAAAATATCTAAATAATTATAGGGTTTGCGTCATTATTAGGTAAAATCTTAATTGTAAAATTAAGTTTACCTGGTTGGTATAATGTATGAAAATACTTCCGACGGATAGCGCAGGCGTCACCCAAAGACGTTAAGTATGAATGTGATATCGAAATTAGCAGTCAGGAGCAATTGTCACGATGGCTGAATTGGCAAAGCATCTGGACGGTATCCAGGAGATGCAGGTTCAAATCCTGCTCGTGACTGTTATTTTCGATTTCACATTTTTCACTTTGTGTTTAATGTATAGCAAGAAGCATGTCAAATGCTAAAAATATGTATAAAAATATCTAAATAATTTTAAAGATTCGCGAATTGTACACATATTTAAAGTAACATAAACGGGTCTTTTTTCGTGTATGAATTAGGTGAAGTTGAAAGTTGACCCGTGACCACGACTGCTGAACGCAGTTGAAACGTCGGGCTAATGTTACGTAGTAACTATTTAGTAATCTGTGCTAAAGGTAATTAATCATTTCACCTAATTTATACGCGAAAAAAGACTGTTTATGTTTTTGATCTATATTTCTTAGCATTTGACATGCTCCGCCACTTTTTAAAGTACAAATTGTTTGTGATTAAGGAAAAAGAGATTTTTTGTACTAGCGGGAATCGAACCTGCGTCTTTTCCAATCTGGGGAAGTGCTCTAAACCACTGAGCTATAGTACAGATCTTTCGATCATCCGAATCCTTATCATATTTGTCTAAACGACCAACGCCATCTATCGGAAACGCATTTACATGCAATTATCCAATATAGTAAGTTTAATTTTGCAATTAAAATTCATACTATTTGATGGCGCGATTTTTTAAACATTTTAGATCTATATTTCTTAGCATTTGACATGCCCCGCCAATTTTTAAAGTACAAATTATTTGTGAATAAGGAAAAACAAACAAAAAATCTCTTTTTACTAGCTCAGTGGTTTAGCACTTCTCCGGATTGGAAAAGACGCGGGTTCGATTCCCGCTAGTACAAAAAATCTCTTTTTCCTTATTCACAAATAAACCATTTATGTTACTTTAAATAACGTATAAATATGCCTAATAATACCAAAATCTCTTTTGAAGTCACTTTCTGAATAGTGTCATTAACCTCAAGCAAGCAGTTAAAAGTTGTTATTATTTTATAAAATCATACATACAGATTGTCACGTCTTTTTCCCGTAAGGGTGGGCAGACTACTTCTCTCCACTTGCTACGATCCTGACACGCATCTTTCGCTTCATCTTCTTTCATCAGCCCTTTCATGCATGGTCGTTGGTTTCGAGTATTCTTAACCTAGCCTTCCTTAAGAACGTCTCCGATCTGGTCAAAACACGTTGCATCCGAGGTGGAGTGGATCGTAAAGACAATTGTGATGTTGATATTGGGTATGGCCGTTGGTCAGTGCCATAGTTTAGCGACTTGAGCACTTTCCCGGATTGGAAGGGACGCAGTTCAAACCCCGCTCGCACTAAAGTTCTCTTTTCCACATTCACAAATAATTTGTAACCTAAATTATAAGTCTTTAAAAAAACTATTAAACTAATGCCATTTGAAATATTATAGAGATTGGAATATCTAAAATAAGTCTTTAAAAAAAACTATTAAACTAATACCAACTCTTTAACTCATAAAAATCACTACTTTTAGCATGATGTTACTTTAATAACCACATCAATGGTTACCATAGCAACGGTTGACGTTATTGCGTGATGGTGTTATTGTCATAATGAGTGTAAAAGTATGAATCCTTAGGTATGAATACGATAACAGATAAAAATATAAATTCTGGATAGGAGTTTCGTAAAATCCTTTCTTAGTATCGTGATGAGTCAGTGAGTGGTAAATCGCTTATATATATATATATATATATATATATATATATATATATATATATACAGTGTAATAGGCAAATATCTAAAAATTATCTCTCGAAGAAGAAAATGATAAAGAAACACGTCAAAAATATAGGATCAAATATCGGGAAATTCAATTCAGTTATGTACAGTCCTAATTCATTCAACCCTTTTCACCCTCAATTATTGAATGAAAGAGTTGAGGAACACAATTGATTCTCGGTCGATTAGCAAACCCACAGACAGATGGTATGGATATTAATGAAAACGCGATCAAATTTACTGTCCCGTACAATCACTAAGCCTTATTAATTAAAGGAGTTCTAATCGATTTGTTTTAATAGTAAAATTAACGATGACGCGTATTCAATGTATAGAGATACTTACGTAACATGTGAAGCACAGCAGTAGGAGTGTGTATACTGTATGAAACGTTGTTTCACGGTAACTTTCTGTGTGAGGCTGCTAATTCCCCGGTCGAGCCAACCCATTCATGCTGGTGCAAGCAAGGCTCTACCAACCACTATACAAAAGTTATTATTTGACACTAAACCCCAACTTTTATGTCTTTTGTACATAAATTGGGTAAAAAACAAAAATAATTGATCGCAAACTTTATGATGATAAGACCTTTTTGCTGGCTAGACCTGGGATTTAAAAATTCAAACGGATAGTATTAGGGCCTTGCTTATCCCAGCACGAATGGGCCGGCTCGATCGAGGAAGTACCACCCTCTCACAGAAGATCAGCGTGAAACAAGAGCTAGGTACTACTATACTGTTGAGTTTTGTATGGCCCAAACTCCCTCCCTATCCTTATTATCTTTCTTCTCCACTTCCTATCCCTTTCCTTGGTGATGGTGTCGGTGGCCGCTTGCCATCGGGTGGACCGTATGCTTATCTACCACCAACGTAATATAAAAGAAACCTCATAATCATAAACTTCCGTCATCACACACATAGACACATGCGCTTGCGATAAACCACCAAGATACTAAATTAAAATTTAATCACAAATTATTTGTGAATGTGGAAAAAGATAACTTTTTATACGAGCCTCGTGGCGTAGTCGGTAGTGTAACCAACTTTCATGCACTAGGTCGTGGATTCAATTCCCACTCAGGGCAATTATTTCTGTGATGAACACAGAACACATATATGTATGTATTTACAAAAAAAACAAGTAATATAATGTATTATTATATCCGTAATCTGGTACCCATAGCATAAGCGTTAAGCTTAGTTTGGGACCGGAGGACGTTGTGTGAAATGTCCGTGAATATTAATTTAGTGTGAGCGGGAATTGAACCTGCATCCCTTCCAAAGCGCAGAAGTGCTCTAAGCCGCTGAGCTATTCCACTGACCTTGGGCCATGCCCAATCTCCACATCACACACAATTAATTTGTACTTTAAAGTGACACAAAACAAGTGTTTTCACAATTAATTTGTACTTTAAAGTGGCTGAGCATGTCAAGTGCTAAAATACAGATCAAAATGTTTAAAATTAAATCACTAAACAAAAACAATTATATAATTTTGCACTTTCATAATCACAGAAAGACGTGGCTGATGAACAAACGTCAACAAAGTTTGTTATCAATAGACAATTTCAAACTTTTAATAGAAGAAATTTGGCGCATGATTTGACGCACGTATTGAAGAAAATTATTTGATAACAAGATTTATATTAAAACAAATAACAATTAGTTGAAATGCAGTTTTGGATACATTACAGAGTTAACAAGCATTTTAATTTAAATATAATGAATGGGCATTAGATATTTTATAAAAATAGTGACTTCTTCTGTTCCCTAAAAACAAAATTACAATTTCATCAAATAGATATATATTCATACGTCATATTCATATCTTCCTCATGGATAAAGATAATCACAACAAGAGGCTTTAAAGATGAAGTAGTGTAACGTTGAAGCCGTTACATCACAAATTAAGATTAATGGAAAACCAAGAACCTGCTTAAATAAATTAAGAAATTTGCTGCTTTAATCAAAAAAGATACTAATATGATATGATATGTAAAAAAACATAGCATCACGACTGTATTCCCCGAAAAGGTAGGCAGAGGGGTATTACACACCCACCGTTCGCCTACTATGTTTAAGTCCCACGTAATATAGGGAGAGAGCCTTAGCTTAGAGATTTTAGATGCATTCTACACCAAAAACTGATCCGTGTATAAGATCAAACGCTCTCAAATGCTATCTAAGGTTTATATGAATTACGATACTATATTAAATCAGTGGTAGCCTAGTGGCAGAACCAAAGACTGCGAAGACAGTGCTATTGAGTTCGATCCCGAGTCCAAGGTTCAGACCTAGTAACGCACACACCTCTGACTTTACGAGATTTTTAGCGAAATCTTCGTGTCATCGTTCGAAAATATCGTGAGGAAACCTGCATGCCTGAGATATTTTCTCGACGACTTGTGAAGTTTGCCAACCCGCATTGGACTAGCGGGTGGACTCGGGCCTAGCTCTTCTCACTCTGAAAGGAAACTCGTGCCCAATAATGCCCAAGTGGGATGGGTTCAAAAAAACTATAATGTCTATGATCTGAATATACAAACCGTAACTCAACATTTGAAGTTTCAAATATATGAAACTGATGATTAATACAATTTTAGTTTAAATAGTTAAACACGATTTACAAATTCGACCGAGAGAGTACGATGGAAAAAATTACGAAGAATATTAGAGTACTTGGACTATAAATAACAGTATAACACAATTTCATTACATATATACTTCTACTTCTATAAAAACAAAGCTACCGGCTGAAAATAAAATAACAAATACCTAATAAGCAAGGGACTCAACCAATTTAGAAAACAACAAGACAAAATCTTAGCTTATCATTACAAAATAAATAAAGAAACAAAGTTGTGTTTGTTACGACTTATGGTAAAAAGGTTTTCTTAACTATCCTTGAAGGGCAACCTATATTCGTACTAGATACCTAATAAAATTCTGATGGAAATAGTTTTGATTATTCGCTGTACTGTCCGTATATTTACATCTCGAAGTTACTACGGCTAAAGCGACTACGAATAGTAATAACTCAACTAAGCGAACTTAAAGACAGAAACAATAGCAGCCATTTTGTTATGCAGATCCTTATGTAATAGATTTTATTCATGAAGATTTTGTTTTAGCCTTGTAACATATTCGTAGCAAATAGCCATTAATAAATGTATGAGTGACATATAGATAAAATTGAATATTGGCAAATATTTTAATTGTTGCCAGTAATATTTGTGTTAATTCTGTTTTATTTTGCCCTTTGCTTTTGTACGTATACGTGATAATAATATAGTAATAATTTTCTACTCGTATACACAAAGAATCAATACGAACTATTCCAACCCACGAATCTTAGATATCCATACGATTATGTACCTATATTATAACTGTTACGGAGCTCTGTTGTACATTTAAGATATTTGAGAAAAAAATTTAGGCTATTAAGACGTCTTTGAATACATTTTTAGAATAATTGTCAGCTTCTTTTTTTGTCAGTTTATCAGTTTGTTTGTTCGAGCATCACGCAAAAACTACTAAACGGATTTTGTATTTTTCTTTGTTGTGTAGCTCTTGATTGGATTTAAAAACTGGCACACACTGGAACCTGAGATAATTTAAAAACTAGCTTTTGGCTGCGGCGGAGCGTTTGGTATGTCATTATTTTCTCTGAAACATGAAATGAGAAATGTCTAATCACGTTTTGACATATCTATGATATGTATGACCTATATGCAAACACAAAATAGCTACAGCTACAATATGAGTGTGCATTAGTGCAATATTTACACACAAATTAAATAAACTGCCTCGGTGGTGTTGCGGTAGTGTATGCGACTGCTAATCATGAGGTCTCGGGTTCGATCCCCGGGACGGGCAATGTTATTGAGCTTTATCATAAAAAGAAAAATTCTCAGTAACAGCCCGGAGTTTGGAAACGTGCCCGGTAGACGTCAATAGGCTCGCCCCCTATTAAGTGGGACTTAAACATAGCTGGCGAGTCATGGGTGTGTAATATACCTCTGCCTACCCCTTCGGGGAATACAGGCGTGATGCTATGTGTTAAATATATTAAACATCGTGAGGAAAACTGCAGCTCTGAGAAAAAATCTTCAACGGCTTGTGAAGCAACCGCTCTGAGCCCGCGTGGTGGATTACGATCTAACCTTTTTCAACCTGAGATCCCAATACCACAGTAATCGGTTGTGAAAAAAAAGTTGTTTAAATAATTTAACCGGACTATTTTTTTTAAACTTAATTGTATTCAACATTTTCTTGACTCTAGTTACATGATAACAATGGTTCCAATTTCCGTCCTTGGAATCTTAACGAATTTATTTCGTAGCCCGTGAAATCCTTCAAATACATTTTTATTGTCTGTGAATGAGATTCCCGAGAGACAGACTTAAAAAAAGCTGAGTCATCTTTGATTTTCTCCTTACCTAATATATATTTCGCTTCTTGAAAGGTTCTTAAGCTATTTTAGTATTTATGACTTTTTTGCAATCGTAAAATTCAGGTGGATCTATTGTCAGATTAAATTCTTCTGATAGATTTAAGAATGCCAAAAAAATTATGTATTCGTCATCCCGATTTATTAGTAATTTTCGTGAGTAATAAGAGCTAATTTATATATTTATATTATTTTGCTCAGAAATACTGTTAATTTGTGTCTAGTTGACACAAGAGCTCTTTTTTATATAATAATTGAGTGTTCTCCGTTCTCTGTATTTGTTCACTAACCTCAAAAAAGAGGTTATTTTTTGGGTCTACCCAAATGTATGTATTTTTTTATATCCATGATTTTTTAAAAATTGATTCATCCGATCTGGATAGGGTAATTAGAAGCTTATCTTTTTAGGGAAAGTTTTAGTATAATGATTTTTTATGATCTGATGAAGATCTTCAAAGATAGATAGTGGAACTTTCTGTGGATCAATTACTTTCACCATTCTATTTATGGCTACTTATTGCTTTCACCATTCCATTACATAACGTCAAGCGTATATTACAGTTTTAGATGTATATAATACACTCTCATTTTTGAGTTACTAAAATTTCCATAAATGTTTGGGCGTATAAAATTATTATTTCTAATGGGACTAAAGGATTATATTGTCTATGTTATGATAACAAAATAAGACACTAAAAAGTAAAACATAAAATTAAATGTGAAATATATAAAAAAAAAGAAGTAAACAAATAAGACAAAGACAGTAAATTTATTCAGAATATATTATTTTGCCGTGTGGGGCTGGCTTTAGAATTGTCCCACCCCTCTCCACCCTTGGGAGTCGTAAGAGCCGACTGACGGAATACCAGGGGAGTGGGCAGCAGCACTCCTTCGAATATTAACGACATCCACTACGATCGCCAACCCGCCTGCCAAGCGTGGCGATTACGGCACTATCCCCCATTCTTGGGGAGGCCCATAGGCCTGGACATATCCAGCGGTGGATGTTAAAAGGCTGATGGATTGATGGATATTTTTTAAGAAAAAAGAACTCTGCCACGGTTACCACTTACCATCAGTTGAGATCATCATAAGCAATTAAAGTTATAAGGGTGTTTTAGAGATTATGACGGTCAACTAAATAAAATACTTATACTCGTAGAAACGTATGACGCCTGGTGGAAATCACACACTTTCTGAAAATTAAATTAATTCTTATGACTCATGAGAGTAAAACACGAACATCCTCAGCTATATTAAATTAGTACAGATCTCCAGTGTATCTGAACAATCTCATTGATTGTATTGAGCAATAAACCTTTGTGTGGTTTGAGAAAACACAGTTTCGGGGACAAATTTTGTTTATTTTATCTGTAACTCTTTGTCCTCTGATTTAAGTAAATTACTTTTTAATGTCCACACAACACTGTCTTATTATAACTTTTTTGTTGGGGAATCTTTTGGAAACGTCATAATCATAAATCATTGAATTTAGTTTTTCATAGACTTGATCTGAGCTAAAGTTGAACCTGAGGTTTCGTATTATACTGTTAAGCAGACACTCACAAAATTTGTTTCAGCACTTTCTAGGAGCGTCAATTTTTGAAGCTTAAAATTATCTGTATATTATTTAGACATTAGTTTTGAAAAAATCTAGAACTTAATCTATTGTTACTTTTCTGATATTCCTTTGTTTCTCTTAATGTCAGTTAATTGTTAGCTTGCTGTGAAAATTTTGCCATCTATTGGATCATTGTCTTTATATACTTACGTTAATTCAGATCAGGTACGCGCCTAATTATTGCTATTAAAATTCATACCAAATGATAGCGCGTTCCTTATCGAATGTGCAGTAATAAGTAATATCTACGATACTTTAGCAGTCCACAGCACTTTCACCGAGGATGGAAGAGTCACAGGTTCAAATCCCTAACTTACTTCTTTATCGCAAAATTTATTCTAGTGAGAATCTAAATGCTAAAACATAGACCTATGTATTATATTAGGTATAATATTACAGTTTTTACCATAAATGTTTTTTTGAATAAAGTTATTTTTTTCAAAATAAAAGGGAAAAGTTATCTGCAAAAAGGGCTATTAAATTAAACACAAAGTGAAAAATGTGAAATCGAAAATAACAGTCAGGAGCAGGATTTTAACCTGCATCTCCTGGATACCGTCCAGATGCTTTGCCAATTCAGCCATACTGACAATTATTTTCGATTTCACATTTTTCACTTTGTGTTTAATGTATAGTGCTAAGCATGTCGAATGCTAAAAATATATATATAAATATCTAAATAATTAAACATTAATTTTGATTATTTGAACTTATCCAAAAACACCTTATTCATTCTACCGACAACATAATTATAAGTGGTATTATTTGTGTGGACTTATTTTTATACGCAGAATTATTAATGAAAATCTCTTTAGAAACTGCGTGTCTGGCTTCCGCAAAGTAGGATTCCGTAGTTACCAACCACGAAAGTGTCACTTTTCCAAGTACATTTTATAAGTTGGTCGACTATACCTCGTGAACTTGTAAATTCTACTTAGCTGTGATAGTTGTCCTTATACTTCTTAAGTAAATTACTACCGTGAATTTTTGCTCTTTTCCATAGAACAACCATGCACTTACCATAATTAGCACTTTAAAGCTTAATATTTCACGAAAATGATCCACCCTTAATCGAAAAATTGTTTTCATAAACCTGCAATATTTTTGCAAAACTTATCCCACGATAGCATAATAACTGCATCGGTGGTGTAGCGGTAGTGTATGTGACTGCTAATCATGAGGTCTCGGATTCGATCCCCAGGTCGGGTAATGTTATTGAGCTTTTTCCTAAAAAGAAAAAATCTCAGTAGCAGCCCGGAGTTTGGAAATGTGACCGGTAGACGTCAATAGTCTCACCCTTTATTACGTGGGACTTAAACATAGCTGGCGAATCGTAGGTGTGTAATACACTTCTGCCTACCCCTTCGGGGAATACAAGCGTGATGCTATGTTTTTTTTTGTTATCCCACGATAGCACTCACTATGGTGTAGACAAGAAAAAAATTCTCATTGTACGGGTAGAGAAGGTACCAAATATTTATTATCAAGTTTTTTCTACCACTATGTCGTCGTAGCTTATATACCCATGATAAATTATTTTTAAGAGTCTCTGAGCTAAGCTACTACGATTGTGGCGAAACTATAAGCGTTCCTTGTTGACTACGGAACCCTGAAAAGACAGTTTGATTTAAATACAAAACGTCTTCTTCATTATGAAATAGGGAAGCTTAATGATTTTACTTCGGCGTGCAAATTATAGATAACAACCAGGTGTTATTATGTACTAAGGAACGTTTTATATATATATAGTAAGATTGGTTTTAATTGTTTCATAAGTTTGCAATTTAGATATTTTTATATATACATATTTTTAGCATTTGACATGCTTAGCTATATAAATCAAATATATTTTCGATTTCACATATTCACACTTTGCAATTTAATTTTAAAACTAGCCTTTGGCTGCGGCGGAGCCGTGTGCTAGTTTTTAGGTTATAGCTCAGGTTCCCGATATAATAGCGGGATAAAATGCATACCAATGTTTTTAAGTCTTATCAAGAGCCATCAAATAAAAAGTTGCATCAAAATCCGTCTAGTAGTTTTTGCATGATGCGCGAACAAACAAACATATAAACAAACAGACAAAAATTATAAAATTTTGTGTTTAGACACGCCTATACATATTATAATCTAATACAGTTTTTTTTCTCTAATATCTTAAATGTACAGACATAGCTCTGTTACAGCTTTATAATACTTAGGACTAGTAGTTACCCGCGCTTTGTCAGCGTTAAAATATTTACATTATATGCTAATTTGCCTTCTTATTTTACTCCTTTGAGGTACGATTTTGCAAAATCATTGCAAAAACGGGTTCTAAGTCAAGTATTAAAAGAACTTATGATTATTTATTCGGATTCCTATCCCTAACTTAGCAATCTACCAAACCCTACCTTTTATGTTATTATATTATATTCCTTTTATCATCTTTTATATTTGTGTCCTCGTCTGCTCTTTAACATTCTTACTCTTCACCTAATATACTTTTTCCTAGGATAGGCAATGCGCGTTTTGCTACCCTTTTTGTAAAGAAAAATATAAATATCTTCGAGCAGCTTATTTATGAAATATGCAATCAGGCAGTCTGAGTAATAAAGTGTATGTGATATTAATATAGTGTATGTGATGTATTATACAGTTTTAACCTTGTTTATTCCAGAGTAAAATGTTAATAGTAGAGCCTTGCTTGCCGCAGCATAAGTGGGCCGGTTTGATCAGGGAAGCACTCATCTTGTCACAGAAGATCAGCGAGAAACAATTATATGCAATTTTTGACATCATCGGACGTCATCACCATGTAAAACTTTTGGCTAATATCGCTGTATCCAAAATATTATATGAACGGTATTAGTTTAGTAACAACAAATACAGTTTTTATTATGTTAATTGTCATAAACACAAAATTCAAGCCATTTAAGCTGTCACAACGTTATATTTAATTAATGCCGTGTAATGGTGCGTGTGGTGACGGACAAAGAATACAAATGTCACCACCCCATTTTTTCCCACGGGTGTCGTATGATGCGACTAAGGGAAGTAAGCAATTATCATCCATTGTATGACTGGTGGTAGGGCTGGGCACCAAGTGGGAGTACTCACTTGGTATCGGGCCCGAGCGGGTTGGCGTATCATCTCCACTGTGACCGGTCATGAAGCACATCGTTGCGTTTTGGTCGTAGTAGGAGGTAGCCGTTTATTCTTTCATTTCATATCTGTGAAATGAAATGGTGAGCAGCGTCTTGACAATACTCTCGGTATAGTTGAGTCAGTTTGAACATAGCATTTATTTCATTTTTCGTCAGGCATTACACTGATGCTTGATATTACTAAACTATTTCCCAAGTCTGAAATAACTGCGTAAACTAGCCTACCAATATAGTACGAAGAGGCTTTAAATTATTGTTGCTTGGGAACACTTAACTGGCAAACAAACAGCGCCAAAGGTACGGACCTTATTATTTATTAATATTTATGAACACCTGTCGACGTTATTTCAATCTTCATTCCATATATCTAATATAATATACGACCCCTCAGTGAAATAAGCGTAACAATTTGAATTTGAGTTTCATTTAAAAACAATCTATATTGCGCATAAACAAAACGGACCCTCCGTTGTCTATTCCAAAAGTTATTTCTCGTCGATCAGTCAAAAAGTTTGTTTGTTATTTTTGCTTCTCTTGTTATAATATTTGTAGCTGGTATTTTTTTTAATTATTTCTCAAGAGTTTACATTATGTTATAAAAAAGTTAAACGTGAATTACGTGCTGGTTGCAAACAAAACATTTCTAAAATGTGACAAACTCACTATAATTTCAATATCCATGAAAAAACACTATTCCTCTACATTAAACACAAAGTGAAAAATGTGAAATCGAAAATAACAGTCAGGAGCAGGATTTGAACCTGCATCTGGATACCGTCCAGATGCTTTACCAATTCAGCCATCCTGACAATTGCTCCTGACTGCTAATTTCGATAACACATCATACTTAACGTCTTTGGGTGACGCCGGTATCCAGAAGATGCAGGTTCAAATCCTGCTCCTGACTGTTATTTTCGATTTCACATTTTTCACTTTGTGTTTAATGTATAGTGCTAAGCATGTCAAATGCTAAAAATATATATAAAAATATCTAACTATTCCTCTATACGTTTATTTACTTATGTGCTACCGTGGCATTTCCACTATCTAAGCATATTTCCAAAAGACTCATTTCTAGCGATTAAAAACTTTTTTTAACACAACACGGTTCGTTGCGTTAAATGTTTTAGATAATAGTCGCTGTGTCAAGGGAGACATAAAACTCGCGACAATAAAAGAAAGGTAAGTAAACCAATACTTGGAATAACTGTTTTTGGAACAACTAAATGTTTGAACCGTTCGGGATTAAATATCACTAACCACATATAGTTGATACTAAGTTATTTCCGTGACTTCATATGCGTGGACTTTAACATTCAAATCTATTAAGTCTTTAGTTATATATAAGGTTATAGCCATTGATATCATCAATGGTTATAGCGCGATAAAACGTATACCAGTTTTAAGTCTAATTTTATTAAGACTTATCAAACAAAAAGTCATCAAAATCCGTTGAGTAGTTGTATTGTGATGTGCGAATAAACAAACAGATAAACAGAGAATAATTCTAAAAAAATACTTTGTGTTCCAAGGCGCCTAAATAGCCTAATAAAGTCATTTTTGGTTTAATATCTTAATTGTACCGACACAGCACTGTTACAGCTTAATAAAATAGTACAGATAGATAAATAAGTCATACCTCTTTAAAAATACCGAAAGAGGTTGTTTACCCATATGTCATAAAAAAAAAGTTATTAGTAATTTAAAAATAGAAAACTACAAATGTGGTTAACGACTTAATTACCGAACTCAAAACACTAAAAATATTCTCACGGACTTACCACAAGTATAAACAACTTTGAGATACGTTCGACTCCCGGTCCGGCAAGGTTGCCCGAACATGCTGCTGTCAGCGGAGAGAACACACCGCCTTTTGCCATGGCACTCCCTCATAGCAGTCTCCGTCGCATATGGCTCCAAGCAAGCTGAGAAACATAAAGCACATTATTACTTATGTTATAATGTTATGGTAAATATTTAGACGAACATTTATAGCGCTGTTCACTGTTGAGTCTATTGCATTCATTGAATTGAGTTATGGTTTCAATACAAACAAAAATGTTTTACGACGGTTTATTAGCCATAAAATCTAAAGATCTATTGGATTAGTTTGTTCGAGTATATCGGAGTAAAACATAAACGTTGAAGTTTTCCTATAATTAGAGTGCTTCAATTCTTATTATATTATCCGACCCACCTCCGTCTCAGGCACAAGTTTTTAGGTTATATCTCAGGTTCCTGATATATTACAGTACCGAGATGTCCGCGTATGTTTGTAAAAGTGACAAGGATTATTCCTTAGTGTAGGGTGTTATCATTAAATTTTAAAAAGATAGTTACTCTTGTAAAAAAATACGAAATTTTATATACTTACCACACGTTATAAAGAACGTGGCTAGACGACTGCCCTAAGCATGTAGGCAAATATATTTCTCATTAGCTTGTCAAATTTAAATATTCATTAATTAATTATTACGGTTTTATTATTCTCCTAGAACTTTTATGAACTAATCAAAATGATTAAAAGTTGTTTTCACGTTTTTTGTTTGACAAGGAGAACATAAAACAATATGGCGTTCCATTCATGTAGATGTACCTACACAGTAAACCTACCTTGCGAAAGCTGAAATTATCTGTATTAATTATTATAATTATTTATAATTGTATTGAAATACATCTCAAAACGTGGATTTCTTTAATCGGATTTCAAATAAATAAATGTCATTTCTGTTATTTTATTTCAATACCTACTAGCTGTGCCACGTGGTTTCACATCCACGTATAATGTAATATATATATATATATATATATATATATATATATATATATATATATATATATTTATTGCATGGCGTGGCAGACGAGTCACGGTCCATCTGATGGTAAATGGTAATCGTTGCCCATGGACTCTACTATACCGAGAGTATTGTCAAGCCGCTGCTCACCAATTCTACTTTTTGAACTTTACATTTCGTTAGAATCCTGAAAATAAAGTCGTAGGAACTCCTACGTCAACAGATAATATCCATCCATCCATCCATCAGCCTTTCAACGTCCACTGCTGGACATAGGCCAGCCCAAGAAAACACCACAATGAGCGGACCCGTCATGGGGGACAATGCCGTAATCGCCACGCTTGGCAGGCGGGTTGGCGATCGCAGTGGATGTTTTTAATACTCGAGGGAGTGCTGCTGCCCACTCCCGCGGTATTCCCTCAGTCGGTTCTTACGACTCCCGTGGGTAGAGAGGGGTGGGACAATTCTAAAGCCGGCCCCACACGGCCAAGCCGGCCCCACACGGCCAGAACTATTCATATTGTAATTAAAACAACATTGTTTTTCTTCAACCCTTTTTCTGTCTCACTACCGGTCACGGGTCTCCTCTCATGGTTAGAAGGATTAGGCCATATATCACCACGCTGGCCCAGTACGGATTGGCAGAGTTCACAAGCCGTCGACAAAATCTCTCAGGCAAACGAAAAAAACGTAATTTCGAAAAATATCGAAATGTCGGAATTGTGTGCAGGACGAGATCTGGATCTTTTTTCTTAATTTTTTGGTTAAGGCGGGAAAAAATATAACTAACCGTACACCCTGTCGTATGGAGCAATGAACAGGGTAGTGTGAGGCCCTCACCCACTAAATAAATATACCGTGTGCCGTTTCTCCGCCTGTATAGGCGGGCCTCTGGAACTATGTTGCATTTCTTCAGTGCTACGAGATCTGGACCTGTAATCTTTCGATCAGGATCGAACTCGATACCACTGTTTTTGCAGTACTTGGTTTTTTTTATTGCATGTAGTGGCAGACAAGCCACGGTCCGTCTGATGGTAAATGGTAACCGTTGCCCATGGACTCGACTATACCAAGAGTATTGTCAAGCCGCTCCTCACCAACTCATTTCACAGATATGAAATGAAATATAAACGGCTATCTCCTGCTACAGCCAAAACGCAACGATGTGCTTCATGGCCGGTCACACGGGAGATGGTGGTACCAACCCGCTCGGGCCCGATATCAAGTGAGTACCCCCTTGGTACCCAGCCCTACCACCAGTCATGCAATGGATGATAATTGCTTACTTACCTTAGTTGCCTCATACGACACCCGTGGGAAAGAATGGGGTGGTGACACTTGTATTCTTAGTCCGTCACCACATGGACAAAACGGACGCAACTGTTGGTTTTCACTGTCTCAATAATAATTATGTACCTACCTAAATAGTGAAAATAAAAAAATTGGTTGCCTGTAAAGTCGGTATACGGGCGAAAGTTTTACGTGACAACGACTTTGAGTGGTAAAATAATTTTAATGTGAATATTCATTCGTATAGTAGGAAGAAGGATGAAATAATAGTAACAATTTAAAACATTTATTTATACAAAGAATTATATAACATTAATTTATACAAAGAATCTCGCACTGAATTTCATATTAACAAAATTTTATTTCTTCGTCTCTCTCGCTCTTAGGCGGGCTAACCATGCCCGAGTGGAAGGGACGCGTGCCTCTCACTCGCTCTCATTGTGAGCGCATAACGTGAGCGGAGCGTAACGCAGTTTCTTGAAGTGTCACCCGGCAAACCAATTTATAAGACGTTGTCACGTCAAAATAAATTTTGAATAAGGAACATTATTTTATTAATGGCCTTCCATTATAATTATGTAACTCAAACTACTTAAAGAAAATACGATAAAATAAAATACCGGTTTTATTATAAAACCGCAGTAAGCCTTTTTAATTGTGGAAAGTGTGAGTAAAACCACGCGCTTATAAATCGCAACCAACCGCCATAATGACGTGCTTTCTGTTTCAAACAATATAATTGCTGGAAAGATAATGGTTGCATTACCCACAGAAGAAAAGCACTTTAATCACACCTAACACTTTATTGCTTTGTTGAACATTCTCACTAATTCATTTGTTACACTTTTACGCCACAACTACTCAACCGATCGCCATGAAACTTAGAATATTGATAGTCCAAAACCCAGAAAAGAATAAAGGCTTTATATCCCAGAAAAATTTATACATCTTGTGGGAGAGCAATTTTGTATAGAGATAAATAAATAAATATTCACGGAAATTTTTCACACAAAGTCCTCTGGTCCCAAACTAAGCTTAACGTTTGTGCTATGGGTACCAGATTACAGATATAATACATATACTACTTTTTTTTTGTAAATACATACATATAATAGATAGAAAACACCCAGACGCAGTACAAATATCTGTGTTCATCACACAAATAATTGTCCTGAGTGGGAATCGAACCCACGACCTCGTGCACGGAAGTCAGTTACACTATCGACTACGCCACGAGGCCCGTCGAGGATCATTTAGTGTGTATAGGTGGCGTGGGTCGTAAAGACAAATGTGATGTAGAGATTGGGTATGGCCGAAGGTCAGTGCGATAGCTCAGCGGCTTGAGCACTTCCCCAGATTGGAAAGGAAGCAGGTTCTCTTTTTCCACATTCATAAATAATTTGTACTTTAAAGACCACTAGTTGTAAATACTTAAGTGTTTTAGTGCAGTACCGCCGTTCTCTAAAAACGAGTTGAATTTTATTTTTTTGTCATTAGGAAACATTAAATCTAAAAAGATCTGACATATCATAAATTAAAACAGGAAGTGTTATATCCTTCGTCATTTTTATTAAGAAAATAAGCGCAGGTTACAGAAATGTCTGAGTTATATAGTCTTTGTAATCCGCGTATCTCCTAAGTGTCACCTAATTATTAATGTGCTCACCTAATGAGAAACGAGTTTTTTTTGTTTCGTACTTATCACATTCCACACAATTTAATACACACTTATATAATTTTACATTTATGTAATTCAGGCAGTTACGACTAGGGTTATCACCTGAGCGAATAATTCAAATTTAATTTATGACCTGGTCTATTTCATGCCATACAATAAAGGCGTCAGAGTGATTTAGACCTCTGACGCTGGACACAGACCGTCTATGTCAAGTGTTCTGGATTCAATTCTCACACGAGACAACCCTGTATGTGCCCACAAATTATTGTTCTGAGTCTGGATTTACTTTGTGTCCGGGAGATTGTATTGCTATGCGTGAGTATGGATAAAAGATAATGAAAAAGTCTTCTGAGTTTTATTTTTAGTTTAAGACCGGAGTTTGATAAGAAATTAAAGAATAAACGGCTATCTTCTGCTACAGCCAAATACACCGACGTGCTTCATAACCGGTCACGCATGAGACGGTGGTACCGACCCGATCGGGCTCGATAGCAAGTGAGTATAATCGCTTGGTATCTAGCCCTACCACCAGTAAACGTTTTACGTACGTTTTATAACCAACTTGATTGTCAGTCCTGGCAACCCTAGTTGCGACATCCTTTGTGTATGATTTCGTGAAGTTTTCATATTATAACGTAAGTAACTTCGTTTTTGTTCTATTGTTTTGTATTTCTAAAACGTAGCCCTTCAAGTCTATACACAGTTTATTTAAAAAAGACTATTGTGTATACAAAAGTATAATGTATATGAGTTTTCAAAAATGTACAAACTTTACAAAAATGTATAGGTACGTATTTACCTTTGCTCAAGGCTCCGCCGTACGAAACGGCTAGTTTTTAGATTATATTTCAGGTTCCGAATATAGTAGTGGTATAAAACATATACACGTTTATAAGCCTAACAAAATAGTTTAGTAGTTTTTGCGCAATGTGAGAACAAAAGACAGTAAAATAAAATAAAGAAAGAAAGAAAGAAAACTGTTTTAATTGCCACTTTGCACAATTGACAGCCAAAAAATAAACTTAAATATGTGATGAACTTAATTTAAAGTGACAATAAGGCCTCCATTCAGCTACAAAATACATAACAATACATAACAATGTAACACAAAAAGTAAATGAAATCAGAAATAGATATAAACCGTTAGCCAGAAAGTTATTCAACGTGAAAGCATGTTTTTATTTATTATTTAATTTATTTATTTATTTAGCAACATTACTATTCCCAAACCACGCGACCATGGAAATTTTAGAGTACACACCTCCTGGTGTTACATTGCCTGCTGTGTGTCTCACCGCGTGCTTTGCGGCCCTGACAGATTAGTAGTGAGTAATTATATTTTGCTGTTTTTCTGTTGTTCAAGTAGATATCTTTCCATTAATAATTTAAAGGTGATTTTACTTTTTACAGGCTGACACGGCGGCGGAAGATTGTTCCAGCATTTGGTGGCGGCATATTTAAAACACCCCTTAAACGCTGTTGTCTTAAAATGTGGTATAGACAGAGGGTTTGTCGTGGAACGGGGGCTGTACTTTGTGTGATCGCGACGCCATCTAAATTTGTCGTAAAGGTATTTGGGTTTTTTGTTTTTAATGACGCCGAACATTAATGTTGCTAGATGAAGAGTTCTTCTGGCTTCCATTTTTAAAATAATTGCATCGTTGAGATAGGGCGTGACATGGTAACGACGCGGAATGCTAAAACAAAATCTTGCGCATGCATTTTGCACACGTTGTATGAGGTTTTTAGTTCGCGAGTATAAACACGGACCATACACTATGTCATAGTAATTAAACTTAACGAGTACGAGGCTATCTATTAACATTTTTCTAGTATCAACGCTAAGGTACTGTCTGATATTGTATAGTATTTCCAATCTGTAGAAGCAATTTTTTGCCGTATTATTGATGTACTCTTCGAACCGTAGCTCAGGGTCAATGTTTAATCCTAGACTAGCCGCTAGTTCAACCCTGTCGACAGATTTTCCCATAAGTTTAATTGTAGTGTTTGCAGATAAGATAGTTTTTATTTGTTTTTTGCTACCTAGAACTAGAAATTTGGTCTTTTCGGGATTTAAGACTAAACAGTTATTCTCAGACCAGGAGACAATTTTTTCGAGCTGCTCGTTTATTTTTCGTACCGATGAAGTAGCATCATTTGGCTGAAAAGATAGATACACCTGAAGGTCGTCTGCATATATGTGGTACCTGCAGTTTACGATACTGTTAGTCACATCGGCTGTATACAGAATGAACAGCAGTGGACCGAGCAAAGATCCCTGAGGAACACCTCTTGTAACAGGCTGAATAGAGGAGGAACCGTCATCTGTCTGTAACTCTACATATTGCATTCTGTTTCCAAGATAGCTTTCGAACCATTTAACATCATCTGTATCAAAACCATAGTATGATAATTTAGATAACTTGAGCGATATATTCATGCAGTCGAATGCTCTGGATTAATCGAGTAGCGTGAGTATTGTTCCCTCACCACGGTCCCTAGCCTCAAGGATGTTACCCACTACGTCTGCCAAAGCTGTCCCGCGTCCCGATCGGAAGCCCGATTGCAGGTCAGGTAGAATATTATTGTTTTATATGTAAGCCATGACATGGGAATATACTATTCGCTCCAAAACTTTGGACAGGCATGGAAGAATGCTGATGGGTCGCAGGTCTTTAAAATTATGAAGGTTGCTATTTTTAGGTATTGGTCGGACTATCGCACAACGCCATAAACTGGGAAAGGATTGAGTAGTAATTGATTTGTTTACAATACTAGTTAAGGCATTTAAAAAATAGGGAAGTGTTAACAAAATCATATCCATTAAACACAAAGTGAAAAATGTGAAATCGAAAATAACAGTCATACATTATACCGACCAGGTAAACTTAATTTTACAATTAAGATTTTTACCTAATAATGACGCAAACCCTATAAATATTTAGATATTTTTATAAATATTTTTAGCATTTGACATGCTTAGCACTATACATTAAACACAAAGTGAAAAATCTGAAATCGAAAATAACAGTCAGGAGCAGGATCTGAACCTGCATCTCCTGGATATCGTCCAGATGCTTTGCCAATTCAGCCATCCTGACAATTGATCCTGACTGCTAATTTCGATAACACATCATACTTAACGTCTTTAGGTGACGCCTGCGCCATCTGTCGGAAGTATTTTCATACATTATACCGACCAGGTAAACTTAATTTTACAATTAAGATTTTACCTAATAATGACGCAAACCCTTTAAATATTTAGATATTTTTATATATATTTTTAGCATTTGACATGCTTAGCACTATACATTAAACACAAAGTGAAAAATGTGAAATCGAAAATAACAGTCAGGAGCAGGATTTTTTTGTCAGGATGGTTGAATTGGTAAAGCATCTGGACGGTATCCAGAAGATGCAGGTTCAGGTCGGAAGTATTTTCATACATTATACCGACCAGGTAAACTTAATTTTACAATTAAGATTTTTACCTAATAATGACGCAAACCCTATAAATATTTAGATATTTTTATATATATTTTTAGCATTTGACATGCTTAGCACTATAAATTAAACACAAAGTGAAAAATCTGAAATCGAAAATAACAGTCAGGAGCAGGATTTGAACCTGCATCTCCTGGATATCGTCCAGATGCTTTGCCAATTCAGCCATCCTGACAATTGCTACTGACTGCTAATTTCGATAACACATCATACTTAACGTCTTTGGGTGACGCCTACGCCATCTGTCGGAAGTATTTTCATACATTATACCGACCAGGTAAACTTAATTTTACAATTAAGATTTTTACCTAATAATGACGCTAACCCTATAAATATTTAGATATTTTTATATATATTTTTAGCATTTGACATGCTTAGCACTATACATTAAACACAAAGTGAAAAATGTGAAATCGAAAATAACAGTCAGGAGCAGGATTTGAACCTGAATCTCCTGGATACCGTCCAGATGCTTTGCCAATTCAGCCATCCTGACAATTGCTTCTGATTGCTAATTTCGATAACACATCATACTTAACGTCTTTGGGTGACGCCTGCGCCATCGGTCGGAAGTATTTTCATACATTATACCGACCAGGTAAACTTAATTTTACAATTAAGATTTTTACCTAATAATGACGCTAACCCTATAAATATTTAGACATTTTTATATAATATATTTTTAGCATTTGACATGCTTAGCACTATACATTAAACACAAAGTGAAAAATGTGAAATCGAAAATAACAGTCAGGAGCAGGATTTGAACCTGCATCTCCTGGATACCGTCCAGATGCTTTGCCAATTCAGCCATCCTGACAATTGCTTCTGACTGCTAATTTCGATAACACATCATACTTAACGTCTTTGGGTGATGCCTGCGCCATCGGTCGGAAGTATTTTCATACATTATACCGACCAGGTAAACTTAATTTTACAATTAAGATTTTTACCTAATAATGACGCTAACCCTATAAATATTTAGATATTTTTATATATATTTTTAGCATTTGACATGCTTAGCACTATACATTAAACACAAAGTGAAAAATGTGAAATAGAAAATAACAGTCAGGAGCAGGATTTGAACCTGCATCTTCTGGATACCGTCCAGATGCTTTGCCAATTCAGCCATCCTGACAATTGCTTCTGACTGCTAATTTCGATAACACATCATACTTAACGTCTTTGGGTGACGCCTGCGCCATCGGTCGGAAGTATTTTCATACATTATACCGACCAGGTAAACTTAATTTTACAATTAAGATGTTACCTAATAAGGACGCAAACCCTTTAAAAAAAAATAGAGAGAGAGGGAAATAGAGTGAACGGAGCATTGGGACAACTTCTCGGCAGCCACCACCTCAGCCAGAAGGCACGTGTCGCAATACACAACGCAGTGCTTGTCCCAACGTTATTATATGGAAGCTAGAGTTGGGTATGTAAAAAGGAGCATGAGAGCAAAATCAATGCGGTTGAAATGCGATCTCTGCGGAGAATCTGTGGAGTGAGGCTGACTGACCGCATTCATAACAATGACGTAAGAGAGCGAGTAGGTATGAATGAGAGTATTGGTGTAAAGATGCGAAAGGGAATGCTCCGATGGTTCGGACATGTGGAAAGAATGCCAGACGAGCGACTGGCTAAGAAGATATACAATGCGAAAGTGGAAGGATGTAGGTACAGGGGGAGACCGAGACTTACCTACCTAGACCAAATTTATATATATGAATACTCGTATTTTAATTAGGATAAGTTTTAATAGTAAGGTTACATTAAATAAGAATACAATAAATTTATGAAGTATAAATTCTTACAATGTAGTATTTTTAGTGACGACCTTAAAATGCAATACAAACGTAAAGTATTTTCAGTGTTTATTAACTCAATAAGAATTCCCTACATCCAAAATAATATACTTAATGTATATTTTACTTATATTAAATAATACTTTTTTTTACAAACATTGAAACGACGATGTTGGGCTAAAACTTGGACTTGAGTTACGAGTTTTACAATATATTAAATACAACTAGTAAAATATTTTATGTAATTTCAATGTAGAGCAGGCCACTTCCAAAATAACTATAATCCTATATAAATTTATGAAGTATAAATTCTTACAATGTAGAATTTTTAGTGACGACCTTAAAATGCAATACAAACGTAAAGTGTTTTCAGTGTTTATTAACTCAATAAGAATTCCCTACATCCAAAATAATATACTTAATGTATATTTTACTTATATTAAATAATACTTTTTTTTACAAACATTGAAACGAGGATGTTGGGCTAAAACTTGGACTTGAGTTACGAGTTTTACAATATATTAAATACAACTAGTAAAATATTTTATATAATTTCAATGTAGAGCAGGCCACTTCCAAAATAACTATAATCCTATATCTGTATGTTTTTCAGTGCTGTCAGTGACTGATATAATCTATACAAATAAATGAAATTAAGGTGCCTGTTTCTAATGTCTAAATAATAGCTTTTACTAAATGCATATGAAGTTATATACGTTACCTATAACAAACCAATATTTTTTTAAATTTTCGTCTGTCTGTCTCTCTGTTTGTTCCGGCTAATATTCGTAACGGCTGGACCGATTTGGACGGGACTTACACTGGAAGATAGCTGATGTAATACGTAATGCATAGTATCAAGCCTGTATTCCCTGAAGGGGTAGGCAGAGGTCTATCACACGCCCACGGTTCGCCAGTTATGTTTAAGTCCCACGTAATAGGGGGCGCTCATATGGCCGTCTACCGGGCATAGTTCCAAACTCCGCGCTGCTACTGAGAATTTTTTCTTTTTACGAAAAAGCTCAATAAGACTGCCCGACCCGGGAATCGAACCCGAGACCTCATGATCAGCAGTCGCTTACACTACCGCTGCATCACAGAGGCAGTTAATATTAGTAGTAAATAGGGTTAGTTATAAGTAGTAACTGAAGTTTATTTTGTAGAAATAAATAGGGTTCTGCACAAAATATGAAGAATATAACTAAAATCTAATACATAATGTCGCCGGTAGCAGCTTGTAATATTAAAAATTGCTATGAATCCTCAGACGGCCAGGGCCTTTTACAAAACTTTGCTTAAAGCATAATACTATCCAAAGTATCGTGATTGTGAATAATTTAAATATTCCAGTTTTGTACTACTTTTTAAAAGAAGTAAAGCCTTTTTTTTCGCACACCCGTCATTCGGGGAAACGAATAGGGTAGTGTGTGGCCCTCACCCACTCAAGAAACCCGCCGTGTGCCGGCTCTCCGCCTTCATTGGCGGGCCACTGGAACTATGTTATATCACTTCAGTCGTCAAAAGAAGTAAAACCTATATTGTATAAAATGCAATTTTTGTTGATCTAAGGAATTATTACAACTCGCCATTTCATCCAAATTGCTTGTGTAGCATATGCTTATGAGGTTGGTTGGTCTGTGATCTAATCCAAATCCCCACTTAATAAAACTTTGGTTTAAAATACCAAGTTTTGCAGATTAGCGCCGATGTCCCTAACCGCTTACGCTTAGCTACCTTACAAATTCTTGGTAGAAAGGCAACCCACAGCTGGGGAGACGGTTTACATATTAATACAACAATTTAGCTACATAACCCATTTTAGTAGAGGCTGGTATTCGAATTTCTTGGATAAGTTCTCTATGGAATAAAAGCGTAGACGCGCTTATGACCTGCGGTTACATTTATTTTTAGTTACACTAGCGTTCATTGTTTAATAGATGAAATAAATGTTTTAACCCATTTCATACTCATATTATAGATTTTAATCGTCGTACTCATGTGATAGATTTTAATGTGCAAGTTTGTAAAGATTTGTGGATGCTTGAATGTTTGAATGTCAATCATGCCTATAACTATTAACAAATTTATGCAAAATTTATGCGAATATTTGTGGTTTTTGGGTTCCTACCACATCGCATGGTGGCGTCGCATTTGGTGAGTTTTTTTCATTGTTGTGCATGCTATCTTGCTATTATCACATTCCCTTCTATCTGTGAGAAGTGCAGATTGGCAATATTTGGCTATTGTGTGTGTGTGTGTGTGCTAGGATAACCGGGATTGACAATTCGTGGGTATGTGGTGGGATCTCCTCCTAAAATATTAATTATAAATTAATAACAAAGGACTTCCGCGAAATGATGCCTCATT
This sequence comes from Leucoma salicis, assembly GCA_948253155.1. Classification (NCBI taxonomy): domain Eukaryota; kingdom Metazoa; phylum Arthropoda; class Insecta; order Lepidoptera; family Erebidae; genus Leucoma; species Leucoma salicis. The sequence continues at coordinate 7,732,264 of OX411812.1, forward strand.
GAATTATATTTATGGCTATTGTGTTGTTTACGATGTGTTTCAAGTCAAAACTAGCCAACATGTAATAAAATAATTTCTTGATATGTTTATTATTAAAAATAAAAAACATAGTATCACGCCTCCACTCCTCAAAGGGATAGGCAGAGGTGTATTACACACCCACGGCTTGCCAGCTATGTTTAAGTCCCACGTAATAGAGGGCGAGACTATTACCGTCTAACGGGCACATTTCCAAACGCCGGGCTACTACTGAGAATTTTTACTTTTACAAAAAAGCTTAAGAACACTGCCTGACCCGGGGATCGAATCCGAGACCTCATGATCAGCAGTCGCACACACTACCGCTGCACCATCAAGGCAGTCAGTAAGTCTTTATTATTAAGATATTGTAAAAAGCACCTTACGTTTTTTAAAACCATTATTATTTATTATTATATTAGTTTCTACTTTTTAGTATTAAAGTGTGATTTTTTAGATTTTAAACTATAATAAATATACTGGATTATTTTTCCGACATTTTCTAAACTTATTTACTGAGGATTACAAAATTGCTTCATAACCATGATATTCCGATCTAAGTGGTCTAACAGCACATTATGTGACTTTGGACTACCAGATATCGAGTTTGAATGCCGGTTCGAGTCAGCAGTAAGTTATTGGATATTTCCATGAAGATATTCTCAGTAGCAGCTCGGATATAGGAAGTTAGTAGTGGTTTAATATCCCGGCAACATGGAAGCTTGCCCTGCTCCTAATTTCTCCCATATTATTTTGAAATGCAGTCCAATTGAACTATAAGTGTGAGGGAATAGAGTGCAATTGCGTTTTTGTTCACTCATTCGTGCACTATCATAATGACCTGCGTAGTTGGCTAGGCTTCGTTTATATTGGCTGTTGTAACCGTAGTCGGTGTGGAGATCATTGTTACTATCATTACCTTCTAAAATAATCATTACCGGTAGTAAAATAATTTTCAATGCGAAATTTAAATAATTAAATTCCTTTATTTTTGAACTGAATAAAAATTTTGCTTCCCTTACATAAGACGGGCAATATAATGAAGGCCATTATCGGTTTGATGTTTTCCAGCCGCGTTTATCGCTCACTTAGGGTTGAATAATGCGCCTACCCACTCTAAAGGAGTATGAGAGTGTTGTTTCCGAACTAAAATTAGAGACCGACGCATTTAGAATGAATAAAATGTGGCTTTCGGAATGTTGAACAAATATTTATTATTTTTATCTGGAATGTTTTGGTAGTATAAATATACCAGTTTGCGGATTTTGTTTTTCTTAGTTGCAGTGTTATTTTTGGCTCTTCTGTTGATCAACCTCCAAAATTATATACAAAAACAATACTTTTAATAGGTACACTGTATATTTTTTGGCAATTCTCCTTTGTTAGGATGAAATAAATTGTTTATAAATATTGGGATCTGTATTTTAGCACTTTGCATGATCGGCTACTTTCATGAACAAATTATACGTGAAAGTTGAAAAAGAGAGCTTTTACTGCGAGCAGATTATTTAATTTGTTCTTTGTTTGTAAATTTTTAACTTTAATTTTATTATTTTGACTAGTTCCACAACCTCATATTTATAATTCTCCTATTTTAAAACATCTTGATATGACTATGTTTTTACTCTGTCAGAGTTAATTAATGACCTATAATCTCCATAACACTTGGAAGAAATTTGGATATTTACCCTTTATCTACATACTTATACCTATATATAAGTTATTATATAAAATACGATTTTTGTTTTTGCTTTATTCTCTTGTTCCTAAGAGCGAGAGAGCGATAAAAAAGCGGCATAGTGCCAGGAATAACAAAAAAGGAAATATTTTTTTAAATTATTGCCGGCAATTTATATTTTAGATCTAGGTATTTTATTATACAATTAATGATCCGTAGTTTGACTTTTGTGGAATAATAATTCAATATTAACCAAGCCTCTCAAATTTCTAATCAAATAATAAGATTTCTAAACAATTCCATTATAATTCGGATTCATTCTGCCTTTTCACATTTCTGTCTAAAATGTAAGAATCTCAATAATTTATTCAATAAACAGGCTTCAATGGCGCTGAATTTACACGTTAAAATTAAATTAGCGATTCCGCTTTCGAAGGAACGCTCTCATTTCGAAGTTGGATATCCTTGGAGATGAATTCTGTATAAATAAAATATATTCTTATTAATTTCCATTATTATTCTACAGATTTTTAGCATATCTTAATTACTACAATTTCTTTAAAGAAAAAATCATTAACATTTAATCATTCGCTAAATTATGTTAAATGATAAATAGCATAATACAAGTTCCTCCTTTCCTGAAAATAGCGGTATTGAATGCGAATTATGACCTTTCTTTTAGAGTAGTGGTAGTGTATACTACAGATGATCATACAGATCATGACTAGAATCCCGGATCGGATCAAAAAAAAAATTAAGTTATTCAAATGAGCACTTTTGTTCTATTGTGATTATTTAAGACGTATGTATATTGCTATTATATATCTGTGGAATGACTTCAAATTAGTACATGTTCTAAACTTAAAGTAGCTGCAGTAGAACATTATTTCCGAAATTAAATCGCTCAAGTATGGTAGTACAATGTCTGCTCTCAATTGTCATACTTTATAATTTTATCATTGCATAAATAAATTCTTTTTAGTGTTAGAAGAACTCTATGGTACTAGTCAAAAAGATCATTATATGACTATGTGACCATAAAATATATAAGGTTATTAAATTTGGAGTGTGATTCTCCATTTATGCATTTGCAGGGAGCATACCTTTGAGAGACTATTTTTGATCTGTATTTTAGCACTTGACATGCTCAGCTACTTTAAAGAACAAATTATAATAATATGTGAAAATGTGGAAAAAGATAACTTTAGTGCGAGCGGGATTTGAAACTGCGTCCCTTCTATTCCGTGAAAGTGCTCTTACCATTAAGCCATCGCACTGACCAACGGCCAATCTCAATCTCCACATCACATTTGTCTTACCCACGCCACCTATTAATGCATTTAAATGTATCCGATGCAGGTTCGAATCCGGCTCGCATTAAAATTCTCTTTTTCCACATTTTCACATATAATTTATTTTTTGAGAGACTATTTTAAAATTATTATTTTAAGACAATAACAAAATAACAACTCTATGGTAGACAAAACTGTTTAAGAGTAACCTGAATCAGTTTAGCCTAAGCTGATGTGTGCATGAAAAATAATCGCATCAGTTAATTCCAAGTGACAGTAACTCAAGACTCTGACAGCCACGTGTACATAGAAGGCAGTTATTTCCACGAGTTACGCATTAATGTGGAGTATGACGTGGAGTAAGGCGAAATTGAGGAAAAATATGTTTGTTTATTAAGACTCGACACATAACAATTTAAATAAATCGAGAAAACGAATCATAGAAGCATTTATTTCTGTGTAAAAATGTACAGAATGAAATGTTATATACTGGTGTTTTAGACTACTGTCATCACCATGGAATTAACCATTTCATTCGTAATTCAAAATTGAATGCATTACGATTCATGGTTTTTAAATATTATGCAAGCTAACAGTTATACCATTAAAAAATATTAGTCGCTTTATGTAAAATCTTCAAAGGTACTTTAAAAACACAGTGCGACATAGATTTTTTTTTTAATATTATGTGTATGTTTTTGTTTATGAAAAACCATCATCCTGAACTGCGAATAATCCTTGTATGGCAGGGGAATTCACAAATATGCAATTAATGGACACAAGTACCTATACCCAGACTTGAACAAGCATTTATAGATTACACAAAAAGTAGTCCTATGTGGGAATCGAATCCACAACACTTAGCACGGGAAGTTGTTATATAAACCTCTCTGACATTTGTGCAGACATTTTCTTTAAATTCTCCTATAGTAATGTATAAAAAGTATCTAACCTATTTTTGTTGAAATCGCTAATGGTGCTGATTCTGTTTTTTGAAATAAAAAAGAAAATTATTTTATCAATGACATCAATAACAAAAGACCGAGTGAAAATGAAAAAAATAGCACCTGAGAAAAAAGACAAATGCGAAGCGGATACAAAACAGATTAGAAACGACGTCATGAGTTTCACAGGGGAACAAAGTTTTAAAGGAAATGGATAATGGACTGAAACAGGCAAGTTTTAAGGTGATTATTTCAATGTGATTCGCCTCGTAAAATTGATCCGATAATGAGATTAGGAGTTTAATAGTCGATCGATAGGATCAAAAAATGCACAGAGAATAAAATTTATATAGTGAGATTTAAATAGATTTTATGTGCGGAATGAGGGGGGACTCATTCTTTTTGTAGGTATAGTAAGAGCCAAGTCATAAGGAAGTTTTTTTTTTTATTGCTAATCGAACGAGCCACATCCTCAAGCGGTTACCGCCACTTATGAACTCAGCAATACTAAGAATACCACTAAACCGCTACTCAGGATTTCATTTCGTTAATGTGAAATGAATAAATAGATGGCTATCTCCCACTACAACCAAAACACAAAATAGTATTTTACAGTAAGTCACGCAGCAGACACTGGTACTGACTCGCTTGGAGCTATTGGCTAAATGAGTACTCCAACTTCGGATCCAACTACTAGTTAGTAATCCAGTGGACGATAATTGCTAACTTTCCTTAGTCGCCTCGTACGACACCCACGGGAAAGAATGGGGTGGTGGTACTTGTATTTTTAGCTCATCACTACATGCAGAATATTTACACAAAATCGTATCGACATCATATCGTCGTATTTGTGAATGTGATTGGTAAAGACATATACGCGTAATGCCACAATAATCGCTCACCCAATCACGGTGATCTCTCAACCAATGACAATGGCACAATGCGATATCGATACAATTTTGTGAGTTACATTCTACGGGCCCTGTATAGACTTTAATTACGTTTTATTATTAAACAGTTATCAGATTTTTTTTCTTTTAACATTAAGTTATTTCATGTTTAAAAACAACAATTTTTATAAACACTTCGTGTTCAGTGATCTATGCTTTTTGACGAAGGCGTATTAGCTATGCATACCTATACGATAGTGTACCTTTATAGGCTGTTTATCTTCCTTCCTATATTCACTGGTAATCTAGGAGCTGCTGTTGACGGTAGACACCATAGTCAATCCTATTGTCATACGAGTCACTTTTATTACAGACTAGATACTGTGCGTGACTTCGTCCGCGTGGATTTCAGAATATTAATACGGCATATTTAGCTCTCTATGCAAAAATGCTATCCTAAAGGAACTATCGATTATTTGAAGATAAATAATATTAACCTTATTTAGCACCAATAAATTCTTCTATCGGTGTACATTAGATCCTAGAACACACTATTTTTGATTGACGTGTTTGATTTATTTAAGTGTATGAATTGTCAGCTACGGACACATTGAATGAGGAAAAGAAAAATATGATTTTCATATTTATCCGAGAAATATTTCTCATTTTTGCCATCATAAGAACCTTCCTCGAAACTCAAAGATTATTTGAAAAAAAAAACAATCAGCCAAATTGGTCCAATTGTCCTCGAGTTTTGAGCTTAGAAACATATTTAGCGATTCGTTTTTATTTACATAGACTAGATTCCGCCTGCGGCTTCAGCGGGATGGACTTCAAAATTGTGTCAAGTACATTACTCTAGGGAAAATTAGCAATTGGCCACTGAAGTAATGTCACATAGCTGCAGTGGTCTGCCAATACAGGCGGAGAGATTCCACACAGCGAGCTTATTTAGTAGGTGAGGGCCCCACACTACACTGTTCGTTACCTCGAACAACTGGATGTGCGGTGAGGTATTTTTTTCCGCTTTAATAAAAAAAGAGCAAATTAGCAATATCCATAGTAACTTTCACTGAAAACTTTCTATTTAAAACCTTATCCTGCATAAAAAAAAAAAACAATTTATTTATGTATACCAAATTTCATGATATTCGGTTAAGTAGTCACGGAGTAAAAGCTTAAAAACAAACAAACAGCAAAGAAACAATTTCCTTCAAATTCCTTTTTTTAAATTAGTAAAGATAGTAGCTATATAGTGTGATTTTATTTCCTTAGTTACATAGCTTTTAGTCAATCAGAATAATGTTGATAAAAAATATAACACTTACTTTCTTCCTTCATTCCTCTTGGCTGTGGGCATTGTATGGAGTCATATTCAGTTCTTCCATACTGCGCTGAATAAATTGCTACCCTCGAATGAGGGTTACAACTGAGGTGCAGAACGTCGTTCTCACAGCCGACTTTGCTTCGAAATTCATCTATTGAGAAAATAAGAATATTTGTTTAGTAACATTATTTTGTTACGCCACACTCAGAGACGTTTAATGGGATAGGGAGGGGGTTCAGGCATTCAGCGCTCTCACTCAGCTGTTTAAAATAAAGTTGAACAACATGACGATCAGAAAATATAAAAATGATGATATATGACGAAGTAGTTGGATGGATGGAGAAACTCATGCCAACTATTGTGGGTTCGATTTCAATTGGTGTCTGTGTGACCCATAAATAGATGTTGTGAGTCTGGGTACATACTTTGTGTCCCTTAAATTATATGTTCATTAAATCCCTTGCGATATAGGAATTATAGTGCAGGCTGTCTTTTTATCCATGCTATTATTAAGCTGTAACAGAGCTGTATGAGAAATAAACGAATGCCTTATGCTATTTAGACGTCTCTGAATACAAAATAAATTATGAAAAAACATAGCATCACGCCTGTATTCCCCGAAGGGGTAGGCAGAGGTGTATTACACACCCACGACTCGCCAGCTAGTCCCACGTAATAGGGACCGAGCCTATTGACGTCTACCGGGCACATTTCCAAACTCCGGGCTGCTAATGAGATTTTATTTTTTACGGAAAATCTCAATAGCACTGCTCGACCCGGGGATCGAACCCGAGACCTCATGATCGGCAGTCGCTTACACTACCGCTGCACCACAGAGTCAGTTAATAAAATATATTTTTTAGAATTTGTCTTTTGATATTTTGTTTGTTCGGGATTAGCGCAAAATTTACTAAACGGATTTTGATAAAACTTTCTTGTTTGATAGCTCTTGATTAGGCTTAAAACATTTAATCTCGCTACTATAACGGGGACCTGAGATATAACTTAAAAAACAGCTTTTAGTTGCGGCAGAGCCGCTGGCAAAGGCTAGTATATTTTATTACTAAATATACAAATATCAAGATTGGAATATAATATCAGTTCAGTACATGCACTATCGCAGAGGGATTTTCTGAAAGTGTTACACAAAAGAAAGGTAAAGCCGCTTACGTGACGTGACCCAAGGTATAAACGAGGATGAATTTGCAACTTATAGGCGTTATTTACGTCGTAACCGGCTTTATCCCATCTATATGTATTTTGGTATATTTAAAATAGTATATTTTTTATATAAAAGTAAGTATTCATTACATTAATGAAGCTCTTGCAACAATAGAGCTTTGCCCCGCAGAGTAGCCTATATTATACAGACTAACAGGTTTGTTCAGATTTTATAGGCACTCGTAGTGAAAACTTTCTCTAATGTAATTTACGTCAAACATGTTGTTGTCTTCCTTTATTCCAAAGCACTGACACATTATAATAAAATCTGAACATAATTTGAGAGTTGGGTATGCAAAAAGGAGCATGAGAGTAAAATCAATGCGGTTGAAATGCGATCTCTGCGGAGAATCTGTGGAGTGAGGCTGACTGATCGCATTCGTAACGACGACGTAAGAAACCGAGTAGTTATGAAAGAGAGTATTGGTGTAAAGATGCGAAAGGGAATGCTCCGATGGTTCAGACATGTGGAAAGAATGCCGGACGAGCGACTGGTTAAGAAGATATACAATGCGAAAGTGGAAGGATGTAGGTACTGGGAGAGACCGAGACTCACCTATCTAGACCAAATCGGTCATGTATTGAAGGAAGGTGGAGTCAGGAGTCTCCAAACCGGCGAGCGTGTATGAAGAGCATTATGAATGTTGAGGAAGCGAGAGATTTATGCAAGAAAAGAGCCTCTTGGCACTCTGTTCTCTCTGCCTAACCCGTAAGGGAAATGGCGTGATGATAAGTTAGTTTTTTTTTAACATAATTTCGAAAACAGAACATCATTGATATAGTATGTAGGCCAGTATATAGGTACTATATCTATGCAGAACATCACGCAAAAACGACTCAACGGATTTTAAAGAAATTTTTTGTTTAATAGTATTTGATTAGACTTAAGAATTGCTACTTACATATTTTATTCAGATATAACCTAAAATCTAGCTTTTGATAGTTCATTATAAGACTTAAAAACTGGTAAATCGCGACAGATCCACAGGGAAAGTCAAGTTTGTTTAAAATATTTTCCGTGACACACGATCAGTTGAGAACGCATTGAGTTACCATACTAGTTACTATTTGACGGGCCTCGTGGCGTAGTCGGTAGTGTAACCGACTTTCGTGCACGAGGTCGTGGGTCTGATTCCCACTCAGTACAATTATTTCTGTGATGAACACAGATATTCGTACTGCGTCTGGGTGTTTTCTATCTATTATATGTATGTATTTATAAAAAAAAAGTAGTATATGTTGTTTATCCGTAATCTGGTACCCATAGCACAAGCGTTAAGCTTAGTTTGGGACCAGAGGACATTGTGTGAAAAATGTCCGTGAATATTTATTATTGTTATTCTCTTTATTCATTTTATATCACATTATAATTATACATTTTTAAATATATTATGAAAAGAAACAAACACTCACACAAACATAGTTATAAAAATACAAACAAAAACACAAACAAGTAAACATAACAAATTTAAAAATGTATAAAATATTAGACCACCGACATCGGGTGCAGGGACCAAGCTGCCGGTGGTTAGGGCTCCAGAGTAAGGAACTTCCTCACAATACGTGTCGTGTCGAGGAGTACTGCCTTTTGCATCAAGCCCTTAAGCCAGCCGTCCGACGAGAGTCTCATTAGATGTTGGTCGAGACTCTTGGCAATCAGTCCATTAACCAATATGACAATCGGAACTATTGTTAAATCAACATCCCACATGTCGGTAATCTCGTGAGCTAAATCCAAATATTTCATTTGCTTTTCTTTTTCAGCTTTCACGAGATTCTCGTCATGCAGAATAGTGACATCATCAACAATTACTGCACGGTGCTCTGATCGGTCTATCACCACTATATCAGGCTTGTTAGCAACAATAGTCCTGTCAGTAATGGCAGACCGATCCCAGTACAACGTGGCACGGTCATTTTCGAGAACTGGGTCGGACACATATTTATAGTACGGCACTTCAATTTCCACCAGATTTTATTTAAGAGCAAGTTGCTGGTGAACAATCCTGGCTACCTGGTTATGCCTGTGCAAATAATCGCCGTTGGCAAGACGAGTACAACCGGAAACAATATGCCTGAGTGATTCTACGGGTCGGTGGCATGCCCGACAGATGTCAACCGTATTATTATTATTAATTATACTCGCGGGTGCCACAGTTTGTGACTAAGGAAAGAAAGTAAAAATATGATTAAAAGAGAATGAAAGCTAGAAGCATATATTAACTGGTTATGGAATACGGTACCACGTAAGAAATTTCGCTTCTTATCGGATACTAACAAACAAAATACCATCATCTTCTCTCCTTTAAGCATCTCGGTTGTGGTTGTGGAGATAGACGCTCTGATTTTCACTTCTCTATTAAGTATAATGAAAGTACGAGAGGCAGTAATTTGGATTCAGCCCGGGAGTTGCTAAGTTCTCATGCACGGGTCAACAGTTATCATTGCGGATGTAGATATTATGTTTTACTAACATGGTTCCACCAAGGTTTTAATTACATATAGGTATGTAGTCACATAAACAGTCGTTAACAAACTAAAAGTCGTTAGTAGTAAGTATTTAAAATTCTTTTTGATAGCCACATGACCTCTTGTCTATGTAACTTTTTTACTGTTTTATTTTATATAATTTAACGCATTTATTTTAAAAGAGGTTAGCAGAGGTGTGTGTTTCGCTGAATAAAGTGCAACTTTTATAGGTGAGCAAACTCCGTGTTGTTTATAAGAATTTACTAATAGATAAACATCAATAAAACTTTTGGTTCTAATGAGGATTTGAACCCAAAACCCCTACGATAAAATACAATTAAACAATATTTTGTCAATTTTGCATGATAAATTTCAATACAATTTAAGAATTTGCAAACAAATAGCCTTACTACATCACAAAGCGAGTAACAGTACAAGTTGGAAATAAATCGAATCAGATGCAAATCTCGTTTTACATTTCTATCAAAAAAGGAATTTGTCATCAGAGAACGTTTTGAAAAATCTCTTTGAAAACCATTTCGAAAAAGGACCGACGAAAATAGAGGATTCAATAAATTCTTGTTGCTCACTATAATGAAAAAATGGTTAGGATTCAATTTTGCCTCCCATTGGCCGTATTATGAATAATATCTAAGGTTCCTTTGAATAAAATTTCGTAATCGTTCGAGCAGTTAGTAGCAAAGTGATAAAATATCTATTAGGTATTGGACTCGGTATTTTCCTCTTAATAATGTGGTGGCATTTGTGGAATAGTTTATTATGATAACATTAAATCTCTTACTAGCAGCGATAGTTAGAGAGACTAAAAAGTAGTGTATGTAGCCACTTAAATAAATAAAAAACATAATACTGATCTAAAACACTGTTTAAGCTGACATGTTAGTTTTTTATGAATAAGAGGGAACAAAGTCGCGACTTAGAGCACGTCACAAATCTATGACTTTGTCACTTGAGAATCATGCTAAGTTTACACCATGGAAGTAACATGTTTATATATACAACTATAATATCCATGTTAATTCCATGGTTCACATGCACAAAACATGCTTAGTTTGCCTTCAAGAATGTGCTCAGTTTGGCTCGAAAAATATGCTTAAATGTTTCTGCTGGTTTTCATAAACATATATGATATTCTTTACCGAGAGTAAATAACGATAATAATGTATAATGGTTCTGGTCCTAATTATATTCTAAGTTGTCCTTTAGTTTTTTTTTAAACGCCATTCACTGCACTAAGGAACTTCTTGTATCGTAGGGGATTTTGCAAACATACAATTTCACAGACACAAAGCACACCCAAACTCAGAACAACCATTTGTGGATCATACAAAGTGTTGTTCTGTGTGGGAATCGAACCCACAACACATCGGGCGGGAGCCTGATATCTAAGCCATTCCGCCATCTGTGTAATCTAAAGTCAGATCAAATTATGGCAGGAGAGTAATGCTCTTGGTGTTACTAATGTCTATTTAGGCCACGGTAACCACTTACCATCGGGCTTATACTATTAAATAAAACGTCGTTTTAATAACACGCTTGAAGCGTGTGCACGTACGTGTATATTGAACTTATCAAACTTAATCACACGAGCCGAAACTTGACGGGAATAATCTCTCCACTATATGCGGATCAAAAAAAAAACGATTACAATATAATTAGGAATAAAAAAGCTAACAAAATTATAATAAATGACATACATCCATTATACACTAGGAAAATCACTGTACGATAGTAAGCAATATGCAGGTCAACCTAGATGGAAGCATACACGGTTTACAAAAACATTTCTTATTATAATAACATACTCACAGGGACGGCATTTATAGGCGACCTCGACGAACCTTCTGGAACCTGGACATGGATCAACGCCGAACGCCTTAGGGCTTGTGTGGAATTTGCACTGACGTTTCTTCTGACAAGCCTCTACTACAGTCTGTAACAATGAATACTATCCAAATTAGTTAGTATGTCTATTCTGCTCTAGTTCGTACATAAGTATCTCTGAAGGAAATTTACTGGTAAACAAACACACGGCCCACCTAATAGTAAGCGGTTCACGTAGCCTATCGAAGTAAGCAACACACAAGTACTATAATTGTAGGCTTATATTTTTATGTGTGAATGTGAGCAAAACCGAAATAATGGTCTTTGAAAGAGGAGAAGCCAGAACAGATGTTAGAGTAATGATAGGCAATGGTGTGCTAGAACAAGTGGATGAATATGTATATCGTGGATGTGGATACAGTCGGGATGCAAGGTACGCCACTGATATAGAGAGATGAGTAAATGCGGCAAATAGAGCGAACGGAGCGTTGGGACAACTTCTCGGCAGCCGCCATCTCAGCCAGAAGGCACGTGTCACAACACAACGCAGTGCATTATTATATGGAAGTGAGAGTTGGCTATGCAAAGAGAAGCATGAGAGTAGAATCTAAGGAGTGGAGTCAGGAGTCTCCGAAACCGGCGAGCGTGTTTGATGAGATTTATGAATGTTGAGGAAGCGAGAGAAGTATGCAATAATAAAGTCTTGTGGCACTCTGTTCTCTCTGCCTACCCCGCAAGGGAGATGGCGTGATGATAAGTAAGTAAGTAATTCCCATACATTTCACTAGTTTTCTATAACGTTAGCGATCATAGAATAACAAATATTGCTGTAAAATATATTGTAGGACTTTACCATCTGTATTAATTCGAAACTGAATTTTTCAACATTGCAACACAGAAAATGCGTATTGAATTGATATTATAAGTTTTACTGTTCTTCTAATAACAAAAATACAACAGCTTTATTCAAATTATCGGCAACGAAAAAGAAAAACAAAGGGTAAGATCAACCTTATTTTTATACGCAAAAACTGTTCATAAGAAAAATGTGACACTGGTGAAATCTCTTCACATACGACGTTGGGATTAGAAGGGTTGACAATATTGGCAGCTGCTCGTAAATATGAATTATTGCCTAAACATCAAAATGAGTTATAAAGTCTTGGAAAAAAGACACCTATAAAATATATGCTCTGTATTTCACTAAATGGTTGTTTGGAAACTCGTAAAGTTCGTTGTAATGTATAAAAAACAATGTGAATATTGGAGATTGGTTTTATACATTAAAAGATTAAGCTTATTCTGGAGTGTTAATAGTTCATGAGAGTAAAATCAATGCGGTCGAAATGCGATCTCTGCGGAGAATCTGTGGAGTGAGGTTGACTGACCGCATTCGTAACGATGACGTAAGAAAGTGAGTAGGTATGAAAGAGAGTATTAGTGTAAAGGTGCGAAAGGGAATGCTGCGATGACATGTGGAAAGAATGCCGGGCGTGCGACAGGTTAAGAAGATATACAATGCGAAAGTGGAAGGATTTATGTACAGGGGGAGACCGAGACTCACCTACCTAGACCAAATCGGTCATGTATTGAAGGAAGGTGGAGTCAGGAGTCTTCGAAAACGCCGAGCGGGTATGAAGAGAATGATGACTGTTGAGGAAGCGAGCGATGTATGCAAGAATAGAGCCTTTTGGCACTCTGTTCTCTCTGCCTACCCAGCCAGGAAAATGGCGTGAATATAAGTAAGTTAATAGTTCATAGTGGTAGAACATTTTGGATTAAGCATCAGCGCCATCAGCCACATCAAAGGGCCAAGTTCACCCCATAACAAGTTATCAGCTTATATTAAATGAAAGGTAATTTTAATGTTTGCCGTGTGGGGCCGGCTTTAGAATTGTCCCACCCTTCCCCACTTATGGGAGTCGTAAGAGCCGATTGAGGAAATACCAGGGGAGTGGGCACCAGCACTCCTTCGAGTATTAACAACATCAACTGCGATCGCCAACCTGCCTGCCAAGCGTGGCGATTATGGCACTATCCCCCATTCTTGGGGAGGCCTATGTCCAGCAGTGGACGTTAAAAGGCTGATGGATAGATGGATAGATGGATGGAATTTTATTGTTGAGCTTTTTACGGCAACTGATAGTGACCGAGGCCTAGATCTTACTTCCTCTCCACCTTTTCATCTATCCTCTTCAACTCCTATCTCCTATATATCTATATAGGATTATCAAAGCGGTAATCGCTTACCATCAGGCAGGAATTATGCTTGTTTGCCACATTACCTCCTGCTATAGCATAAAAATATGTCGACTTTTATATAAAGTAAAAAAGAAATGCTGTCTTTTTGTGATCGTTACTAAAGTGAGTTGGTATGCGTTCATCAGGGCATTCTCAGTAACTCCACATCTAAACGTGTGTTTTGCTATAGCGAGTAAAATACTTTTGATTTTTTTTAAATTAAGGCTCTAAATCTGTCATTGGCTTAAGTGTAGTCCTCTTGAGTATAATGTTCCTTGGTGTAGTCATAACTCGATTAAAGCTTACGTACATGCATCTTTTATAAAGGGATCGAGCATATTGATATTAAATTTCCGATATCGCGAAGCAACATCCGTCTTATCTCCGTTAAGCCCCTGAAGTCAACCGATGCTGATATTGGTAAAGTGGAATTATTTTAATACTGGAAATTTCATATGCTTTAAAAAAATAAAATAAATAAATAAATATTCACAGACATTTTCACACAACGTCCTCTGATCCCAAACTAAGCTTAATGCTTGCTATGGGTACCAGATTACGGATATAATACATATACTACTTTTTTTTGTAAATACATACATAATAATAGATATAAAACACCCAGACGCAGTACAAATATCTGTTTTCATCACACAAATAATTGACGTGAGTGGGAATCGAACCCATGACCTCGTGCACGGAAGTCGGTTACACTACCGATTACGCCACGAGGCTCGTCAATGTTGCAAATACCTCGTTTTAACTTTATTGCCTTTAGAATATATTGGCTTTGATGATTAATACTATTAAAGTGAAATTTGTTAACATGATCCGTCAGTCCACCAGCTGTGTATGATCAAAATTTAAAACAACAAACAGAATTTACCAAGAAAGTCAAAGAAAATGGATGTACTTTTTACGTCTAAGTTATCTTAAAACATAGCATCATGCTTGTATCCCCCGAAGGGGTAGGCAGAGGTGTATTACAGCCCACTATTCGCTAGTTATATTTATCTCCCATATAATAGGGGGCGAGCCTATTGCTATCCGGGCTACTACAGAGAATTTTTCTTTTTACGAAAAAGCTCAATAACAATACCTGACCCGGGGATCGAACCTGAGACCTCATGATCAGCAGTCGCGTTCACTACCGCTGCACCAGCGAGGCAGTTGATATATATCTTAGATAGGTATTACCCGATTTGATCAATTTCCATTATAGGTATACTAGCTGTTTCCCACGGCTTCACTCGCGCAAATAAATGAATATTGAAATAGGAAAGATTTTGTTAAAGAATACTGTCTCTAAATGAAATTAAACTAAGTATTCATCAAAATTTTAGTTTTAATTACTATAGTAAGTACCTCTTTGTAAATGACGTTTACAGTGTTTCCTTTTGCGTCTAAAACTCATTCTGGAGCATGCAACATAAATCTCTCCATGTGTAAAGCAGTCCTAACTTAAATCGATGCCAGTCATTTTTAGTGACTTACTGTTTGTTTCGGCTAATATGTGGATATCACCACAACGGTTGGAACAATTTGGACGGGACTTTCACTTGCGTATTGCAGATGTTACAAGGAGTAACTTTGGTTTTGACTATCTTAGGTACTATCATTTTAGAAAAATTATTAGGGTACCGCTAAAAAATTTAAACGAAATTCCACGTGAACGAAGTTGCGGGTTGCACTTAGTTTAAAAAAGTTGTTTACTTAAACTTTATATAACAAGATGCTTCAATATTGAATTTCATGCTTCTTCTTTTAAACATAACAAACATTTTATGCAAACTTTCGACCCCTAATTCACCCACTGTAAAAATTATAAAATTGCTGACATAGGTGTTCATTTATTTTTAACCAGAAACAGGTATATGAAAAGGGAATGCCGAAAACCAGGCTATTTTGTGCCCGTCGTGCGTCTTAACTATCTAAACATAAAAAATCGTCTTTTGAATAATGATGTAATTTGTATTTATTTTACTCATAAGCGAAGTGGGGTTCCGAAGTTATAAAATAAAGATATATATATATATTATTAAATTCGATATAAGCGGAACTGCCATATTTATTCGAAGGCTTGGATAGTCAATGTCGCCAGTTTATTACTATACCCATTTTTAAAGCCAAATAGTAAGAATATTGATATGAAATAAATAAAAGAAAACCCACATGAGCTCCTATTATAATACTTAGTATGTCGATGATAATTTTATGAAATCATAATTATGAAGTTTTGTTTTTAAATTAAAAATATAATAACATAATAAATGTCTATTCATATAATTATCTATTTCTAAAAATATTTTAGGATATATTTTGTTATTTTACTAGCAACCCTTATTGATTTGAATTTGATTGACAATTTGTCATGATTTGACATGTGCATTGCCGATAACGTGTTATGTACGTTTATGTGTTGATTGCTTCATTTGTGGAAAAGCAGTGGTTGTTTTATTATTGTTCAGTATTTACTTTAACGTTGAGTTCAGCAAATTCTCCGTTGAGTAATTTAAAAAAAGAGCGTGACGTCGGTTGATACAGACTTTTTAGTGGTACTAAGACCAGCAGGCTTAGCCAAGTTGCATTCTATGAGCGCTAACGCTAGTAGAAAACTATTTAAATATATGGGAATTTGACATCTTTAACCATAGTTAAAGAACCTATATTTATCTAAGTCTTTAACAATATCTATAACGCTAAGTCACGTGACTTAACGTAAGAGATGTCAAATTCTAATACATTATAATAGTTTTCTATTAGCGTTAGCGATCATAGAATGCAACTTGGCTAGACCCACAGGACTCTTAGAATTTAATTTAGACTCAGAGTAGTTAGCCGTAGCATTATATCCTATCTATATTTCTTACATAGGTACTCTAAAATACTATTGATACTACATTTTATACTATAATAGAATAAAATATATGGATTTCAGTGCATAATATATAACCTATACACTAAAAATTAAAAGTCAGATTTCTCTAAACTCCCATGAGATATCTCAATGATATTTTTATTTAAAGACCCTGAGTACATTTACAATGTTCGACAGTTAATTTGATTAAGACGCAATAATAGCCCAACTCTCATAGAAAAATCGGCGTTCTCCTTTGGTGCTTCTTACTTTAAAAATTACGAACTTCTCATACAAACTTTCAACCCCTAAATAACCATCTTGGTAGTATTTTTTTGAAATTCCATTATACATGTACATTTATTGCTGATCAGAAACAGATATATAAAATTTCGTGCTTCTTGCTTTCTAACTTATCATCACGCCATTTCCCTTGCGGGGTAGGCAGAGAGAACAGAGTGCCAAGAGGCTCTCAAGACTTTCAAGCTGGCAGAGTTCCATACGACCGTTAATACCTTATTTTAGCCTCTTAGGGGTGAAATTAAAAAAAAAAAACTTTCTTTGTGGATCTCTGCAACACATAAGACATCAACTACCGAAATTTCAAGTTTGCAGCCCCAGCGGTTTAAGCTTTGCGTTGATCGTCAGTCAGTCGGTACAAGCTATTACAATTATGTACATAGATTATGTTATAGTCTTTTTGTGAGAACACGCCCTTAATTGAATAAATTTGCATTGATAATTTTTGTTAGGATAGCTTAATTGTTCAATTTGGATTCATACCAAATGGTTGGACGACCTTATATAGCTATTCTTTTATTTTTTTCATTTGGCACGCTCTGTACTTCCCAGACAATACTTACCATCTTAATCCATTTAAAAGGTATCGCAAGAACCACCCAAGATATATAAACTAAACAGCCAATGAAAATGCATAACATAGAAACTGCTTGGACCGATTTTCGTAACGTGTTTTGTGTGTCTTTGAGTGGGTCCATGGATGATTTAGATTCACAGTTGGACTCGGTAGATGGTGCTATGATACATTAGGGTTTTTCTGACTGAAATTTGTTTCGTATGTCTGATTAACATTATAATCCCAAAATTTCCTACCACCGCTCTTATCTCTTATCAAAAAATTCAAATATCGAAAAAAACTGTGCCTTGTGTTATGTTGAGTGTTGCTAACAGCAAGCTTGGCAACATTTTGATAGAACAACGTATAAACGGTTCAGCTAGTTCCAAATAATTTTACTGGTGTTAGGGTTGAGTAACAAGTGGGACTACTAAATTATTATCTGATCCGAGTGGGTCAGTACCACCCTTCTCCACGCGAGCGGGGCGTTAAATATCTTGGTGTGTTTTAGTAGTAGCGGGCGATAGTCGTCCATTCAATCATTACCCACTCAAATTCAATTGTGGGCAGTGGTTTGGCATTGTTGAGACTCTAATACAGTGGGAGGTGGCTTTTCTGCTACCATTAGTAAAAAACACATTGTCTGGATATCATGAAATTGGAAGCTAATCTCATTAAAAATGTTTATGCCAACAGCGGGGTATATCATCTGCAAATAAACAAATACGAAATACCAGTCCAAACTTAACCACCTTCTCATCCTTAACCCTTTTTTTTTGGTAAAGGCAGGAATACCTAACCACACACCCGAATAGGGTAGTGTGGGGCCCTCACCCACTAAATAAACCCACCGTGAGCCGTCTCTCCGCCTGTATTGCCGGGCCACTGGAACTATGTTACATTACTATGGATAAGACGCATGATTAGCAATCATACGTCTTATCCATCTCCAAACACTTTACCAAGGTTTCGAAATGTGCTGTACTCGTAATGCTAGTTGTAGATATGTTGCTGGTCTATATAACCGCTTACTACCGGGCGGGTCGTATGCTTGTTTGTCCTCGTTGTCGTATAAAAAACCTAACCCGTTGTACTAGGTGAGCAACAAACGCGTTAATACGACGCGACGCGACACGAAAATGTCAAATAGAGGTTGTATGTACTTATGGCCTACGTTGTCGCTTAATTTGAATGCGACGTAAAGCGGTTAAAGTATTACCCGTTGTCCTAGGTGAGCGACAAACGCGTTAATACAACGCGATGCGACGCGACATGAAAATATCAAATAGAGGTTGTATGTACTTATGGCCTACGTTGTCGCCTAATATGAATGCGACGTAAAGCGGTTAAAATATTAGACGCAATACGTCGCATCGTGTCGCGTTGCGTCGCTCACGATTAAGTAAGCCAACCAAGGCTTTCATTGATGTCAAACTGTCAACAAAATAACTTTGCCTACGGAAAAAGATAAATGTCTGCTTATAAATCTTATACAATAAGTAAAACGAAGAGGGTCTTCTTGTAACGGATTAGGGTTGATTATTTATAGAAAACTAGCTAACCATTTAATTATTATTAAACAATACCGATGGGATATCATATTAATATGGGCTTTTGTTTTACATAATATTAAGATAATTTATATGTGTAGTATTAGTTATACCTAGTATATTTAACTACCTGATGAATAGATAGGTAATCACTACAAAAAGGTCATTTGTAATGAAACTTTTGAGAGGATTGTTTCTAACTAAAACAAAAGAATAACTAATTGTATATTAAATTAAGTAATAATTTGCTAATAAAATTATATCTAGAGAGAAATGGAAGAATAAGTCAAAAAATAATCCAATAGACTTAGTGACTTGACGAAAGCCTACACTCAGATAGGACAAGGATTAGTACAAAAAACATAGCATCACGCCTGTATTTCCCGAAGGGGTAGGCAGAGGTGTATTACACACCCACGACTCGTCAGCTATGTTTAAGTCCCTCGTAAAAGGGGGCGAGCCTATTGACTTCTACCGAGCACATTTCCAAACTCCGGGCTGATAATCAGAATTTTCTTTTTTTTTACGAATAATCTATATAGGCTGTGTGGGGCTTTAGAATTGTCCCACCCCTCTCTACCCACGGGAGTCGTAAGAGCCAACTGAGGGAATACCGGGGGAGTGGGCAGCAGCACTCCCTCGAGTATTAACAACATCCACTGCGATCGACAACCCGCCTGCCAAGCGTGGCGATTACGGCATTATCGCCCATGACGGGACCGCTCGTAGTGGCGTTCTCTTGGGGAGGCCTATGTCCAGCAGTGGACGTTGAAAGGCTGATGGATGGATGGATGGATGGATGGATGGATGGATGGATGGATGGATGGATGGATAGATGGATGGATGGATGGATAATTCTTAAAGTACAAGTAAAAGTTATATTATTGGTGCTTGTAAAAGACCACAAATAGAGTAAATAGATACCACTATGAGAAATGATGGAATCTAAAAAGAATATTTTTCTATAAATAATATGGTCAGCTTGGAAGGCTAATTTGTGGGAAAGTTTAGACTAACCCTGTAACTGTTACAATAAAATGATATAATAATATGTCCTGGCTAAGACTAGACTAACCTGTAAAGCACTTGGCCAAGCACACGACGTATCCCCAACTACTTCCACGGCAACTGGTTGGTATTCGGCAAGGTCGGATGCACAAGAGCTTTGTGTTGATGAAGCCCCATATTGTGCAATCTGTATGCTGATGGTAGTCCCTCTTGGGCACATGAGCGTCACCATTTCCTCATCACAAGCTGCTTTTTGGTGTGTCCGAAGCGTGCCTAGAAGAAGTTCTGTGGACAATATTTAAATTGTTAATAATATACATAAAAACTTATACATAACTATTTCTTAGTGGCTTATGCAAAGATTACGAATTTTCAGTTTAGTTTTATTTGCACTCATTACATTTATGTTCTTTGGTTTAAGGAGGATCTAACCTAGATACCTATTTCTCAGAGTGTTAGCGTCTTCTAATCTGAAACTCAACCTAATAATCTAATGGTATTAAAATATAGCAAAAGCTTGGCATTAAACAAATTAGTGGCTTTGAATCTTCAAGAAGTGTATAGAAAGAGAGACGCTATTGCACGCCTCATAAGCGAAGCGTTGAGGTGTGTATTACTCTCGTAACACGTAGAACAACTGATTTTTAAAACTTAAAATGTCTCTATTTATCATATATTGCACTTGTAAAATAATATTTACGCACACATATCAAGAAAAAACACTATTTTTAACACTCATGATATATTTGATGCCATTTTTGTTATATAAACTAGTTAAAAAACTGTTTAAAAAAGTTCTGTCTTGGACGTCCGTTTGTTGTAGGTAATGTATGTTAACACGATTACGACCGAAATACTTTACTAATCAAGTATTTTTTTTTATTATACAGTACAACTACGAATAGAGCCCTATCACTTTTCACGGTCTGATTCGATGTGGTTTCATTGTTATTAAATCAACAAAAAAAATAGTGAATAGTTACACTCGACGCGACCGAACCATTGCTATCCTTATTTCGTGAGAACTATCTCTATAGACCAATATAAAAGTACTTCTTAAAATTAGCGCTAGATGGCGTATAAGACATGAAAACCACAGTAGTTTTTGAAGTTAGCGCTATCTATGTGATTTATTGAAAACTACTTAGTAAGACCAATACATTATTAGTTACTTATCAAATAATCAATTTCATTATGAAAAATGAAGATTATGAGGCGTGTACTTTTAGATTTTCCAAAGTATTTTATCATTTAAACGGCTTCCAATTCGTGTACGAGCACTAAGTAGCTATCTTATAGCCAGCATCCTTCTGTGCAGGACAAATACTTATTTTAAGATAGTCTTAATCTGGTAGGGTTTTCTAGAGTGAATGTTTTTCTATGCATTTGCATGATTCAATGCACGGCTCACTAATACAAAGATTTGAATTTACAAGTTTTACAGACCAACCTGCTCTAAAATTAAATGGAATACTGAGTTTTGTACATTGACCTACCAACAAATAATGGACCCCGTGTCCGCGCTCAAGTGTACTATCCAAAAGAGAAACAATCGCGCGCCAGTCTCGTTTGGTCGACCGACTTCACCATACATTCAATATGGCGTACTGTATTTTGAAAACGTGTAAAAATACTCTAATAAGTGAAAAAAAATATTTTTAGTAAGTAGACTATTGTTTTATCATTTGCAAGTATTATTTTGCTTAAAAACAAAGATTTCCGTGTGGTGAGGGACTTAGAATACAAGTGTCACCACACCATCCTTTCTCGCGGGTGTCGCACAAGGCGACTAAGGGAAGTAAGCAATTATCACCCATTGCATTACTGGTGGTAGGGCTGGGTACCAAGTGGGAGTACTCACTTGCTATCGAACCCGAGCGGGTTGGTACCACCGTCTCCTGTGTGACTGGTCATGAAGCACGTCAGTGTGTTTTGGCTGTAGCAGAAGATTTGCCGTTTATTCTCTCATTTCTTATCTGAGAAATAAAATGGTGAGCAGCGGCTTGACAATAGCCTCAGTATAGTTGAGTCCATGAGCGACGATTACCCCTTACCATCAGGTGGGCCGTGGCTTGTCTGCCATCACTAGCAATAAAAAAAAATTGTTTTATATTTTGAAATTTTGTATAAATAAATACTTAATCAATACGTAATATTCACTAGGTAATAAGCTGCATAAGGTGATCATAGTGAGACCTATTGGTAGAACCTACATAAGCTAATAAATTACTGCAAAAAAAATTCAACACTATTATAATCGTACAATGTTGAAGTTTGTGTGTATAGTCTGTTAGATAGATAGACTACGTATAGACTGTAGACTAGAGACACTTTTTTCGTGAATTTTGTACTAGACCCAACATCAATTTTTATTAGGATAATGGTTATGTCGAAAGAAACAGTTGGTGTACTATTGGTCCCTTACTGTCAATATAGAAATTATGTTTTCTCGGTACGCTGTGGCTTGACTATGTCCTTGATTTTGTTGAAGTCTTAGTTTATCATCAGGTAGATTATTGGCAGGTATATATCGTCTTCTTTATCGGTGAAAAGAAATATTGCAGCGGCGTAGTTTTCTAGTTTATGTACCTGACATTTAATCGTAATATACAGTTGGTGGACCACAGAAACTGACAGGTCTATTTATCGTAGGAGCTCAGCTGTCCTTTGAAATATAAAATGAAAAATAACACGAGTCCTTGTGGAATACCGTGCCGCAACGATTTATCAATATTCGATGATGCTAGCGAAATGTTACTTTAAAAATAACTTCAGCTTAAAATATGACTTGAAGATTTAAATATTATAAACTTAATACTGTTATTTAGATATTTTTATATATATTTTTAGCATTTGACATGCTTAGCACTATACATTATCTGATCCTGCTCCTGACTGTTATTTTCGATTTCACATTTTTCACTTTGTGTTAATGTATAGTGCTAAGCATGTCAAATGCTAAAAATATATATAAAAATATCTAAATATTTAAAGGGTTTGCGTCATTATTAGGTAAAATCTTAATTGTAAAATTAAGTTTACCTGGTCGGTATAATGTATGAAAATACTGCCGACAGATGGCGCAGGCGTCACCCAAAGACGTTAAGTATGATGTGTTATCGAAATTAGCAGTCAGGAGCAATTGTCAGGATTTCTGAATTTGTAAAGCATCTGGACGGTATCCTGCTCCTGACTGTTATTTTCGATTTCACATTTTTCACTTTGTGTTAATTAATACTGTTAATCACATACTCCCCTTTGTTATTTTGGTTGTTTTGAAACCAGTTTGGGTGTATGTATTACATAATACTAATGCAACTAACTGCTTCTATGGTGCAGCGCTAGTGTGAACGACTGCTAATGGCTGTAGAGTAAAATAGCCGCATTTAAAGATTTTACTGTGGCCCCAGGCCTGATTTTCGACTAAGCTATTACTGGTTTAACACTTTTTTCTTTTTTTTTTATTGCTTTTGGTGTCAGACGAGCCACGGCCCATGTGATGGTAAATGGTAACCGTCGCTCATGGACTCAACTATACCGAGAGTATTGTCAAACCGCTGCTCACCATTTCATTTCACCGTTATGAAATGAAAGAATAAACGGCTATCTCCTGCTACAGCCAAAACACAACGATGTGCTTCATGGCCGGTCACACGGGAGATGGTGGTACCAACCCGCTCGGGCCCGATACCAAGTGAGTACTGCCACTTGGTCCACCAGTCATGCAATGGATGATAATTGCGTACTTCCCTTAGTCGCCTCATACGACACCCGTGAGAAAGAATGGGGTGGTGACACTTGTATTCTTAGTCCGTCATTACACGGACAAAAAAAATGGGTAGAAATGGGGTTCCAATATATCTATATAGTATAAATGGATTTATAATTAATCCAGTGCGTCATCTATCTACCTAATACTTATATTATAATAATTCCACTGTACTACTTACCAAATTTAATTAATCTAAACATTAAAACACCCAAAACATCTTTATAAACTTTCACATTTATAATATTAGAGTAATTGTGCAGTGCCGTCAAATCTGCTGGTCCAAAATGCGCAGTGGAAGGAAACAGGCCAGTGAAGTTATCAAGGGGATAATGAGCAGAGGCTTGCGATACGCAAGGCTATAATATATTTAACATATAATATTTAGACTTATGGGTGTTACTGTTTGAGAACAACTAAACTAAAACCTATTCTAGAAGGAGGTCTTGACCTGGCCACACGAAACAGATACCTATAATAGGTGTTACTTAGCTTGTGCCGGCGGCTCATATAACGGCAGCTGTTACAACAGGCAACCGACACTTATATCTTAACAAAGTCCTACTATTTCCGTATGTCCTCAAATGTTAACTATTATTATCAATTACTCGTGAACAAAGGGCATACACGAGAATAAAATCAAAAGGTGAAACGCGCGCGAGTCAAAATACAACGTGCAATTATATCAAATCAAAAAGGCTCATTAGGCCAACCGATTCACGCGATTTATGCGCACCGTAGCTATTCCTTTTGACTAATAGATAATAATAGAGAATGGTAGCATTCAATATATAAGGACAAGTACCTATAATGCGTCGCCAATTTCAAAGTATACGTTTGGTACAAAACAGCAGGGTTTATATAATTGCAAAAAATATTTGAAGGGACTACCTATTATTACCTCATTACTAAGATAACTATAAAGTTGAATATAATAACCAGACTGAGAAAACACAATTATACACAGCGATATGTAAAAGAAAATATTTAAGAACCACTTTGCCAAGAGCACTTCACCCAATATTATTATGTATAATTTTCCTCGAATTACCAAAATCTTGTTATGGTAAATATAACCATGAACGCTTCTTTTTGGAATAGTCAACACAAAATTCGCAATTGTAGGCACTTCAACTCTAAATGTAATATCACTAATTGGGTTCGTATTAGTCAAATAACAATTTGAGGGTAATGTTGCCTAGTACGTACTGCGAAATCGTTTACAATATCGTTATGTGCGAATATTAGCATAACTGTTATGAATAATAGGGCGTAATGTTGGTCTGGCAAGTAGATTTCGGAGAATATTACTTTGAAGATCGTTTCGTTATTATTATAAAGACTCCTTAAGGTAAATATATGCACAATACTTCGTAGGTGGCAAACAAGCATACGACCCACCTGATAGTAAGCAGTTACAGTAGCCTTTATCACGGGAATTCGGCAACGGCATTTACATTGCCGTTTGACGTTAGGCGATAACTCCAGTTTCCGCTGTCAAACGAGATTGAACGTTCAAGTGTGTCCACTCGATTTATCGTGTTAACGCAATAATTAACGTTGCTATGCCCGAGCATTTGTTAGTTTATAACAGTATTCTGTTTCACGTCAGAGACTTACTTCTTATTGTTTTTTATCCGTTCAATCCACTAAAATATTCTTAAGGAAATAAGCCCGTTTGAAACGACATATTTTTTTTAAAACTACGTGGGTGGCAAACTTGCGGCCCACCTGAAAGTAAGCGGTTACTGTAGCCTATAGACGTTAGCAACACCAGAGGCATCATTTGCGCATCGCCATCTCCAAGGAAAGGGATAGAAGGTGGAGAGAAAGAATAATAAGATAATTTTTTTTTTCATGTATTGGCAGACGAGCTACTGACCTTCTGATGGTAAATGGTAACCGTCGCTTATGGACTCAACTATACCGATAGTATTGTCAAGCCGCTGCTCACCATTTCTTTTCACCGTTATGTAATGAAAGAATAAACGGCTATCTCCTGCTACAGCCAAAACGCAACGATGTGCTTCACGGCTGGTCAAACGAGAGATGGTGGTACCAATCCGCTCGGACCCGATAGCAAGTGAGTACTCCCACCCAGCCCTACCACCAGTCATGCAATGGATGATAATTGCTTACTTCCCTTAGTCACCTCATACGACACCCGTGGGAAAGAATGGGGTGGTGACACTTTTATTCTTAGTCCGTCACCACATGGACAAAAATATAGGAAGGATAACAAGGAAAGGATTGGATAGGGAGGACAGGGACGGGGTTTGGGAAATTATTACATCTTTTAAGAAGAGCAAGGCTCTTAAATGTAATGAAGATAGTAATGAAGAAGAAGTCAGCTCTTGGCAACAACTCTTCTGACAGTGGTAAGTAACAATATAAAGTTGAAATGTATCAGGCTAAAAACAGCCTCTTTATGAACTCATATTATTCTATACTTTATTATAATAACAACAGTTCAAATTGAATGTCCACACATCGATGAGATCCCGCCATTCGCCTCGTATTATTATTACTAACATATGCCGCCATCTTATATATTTTTATATAAAAAAATATATACGAGTAAATTCACAAGGATAATTAACTTAAAATTGTCTTCAAGTAATACATACACACATCAAAAAAGGTTTGAGATCACTGAAAATACGAAATATTTTAGTTGGCAGTATGGCGAAACTTTTTTATTTTATGTCTACTCGTATGATTCTTCATTTAAAAATGTGATATTTCATCAAAAACCAATATCAAAAATATGTCAAAAACAAATGTTTTTCTCTATAAAAAGAAATCCAATCTTTGATTACGCTTATTCAGAAATCTGACCGACAAGATTCAAGCATATTTTTTCAATTTTTCTTGTAAAAAGTTGATTTGGAAAGATGCCGAAAGGATTGCCTAAAGCTTTACGAGCAAGAATTGTTACTTTGGGGGAAGAAGGTAAGGATAGGTATTCTATTAGAGAAACAGTTTGCCGAGTTGCTGTATCCCAATCCTGTCTAGATTATGAGCAAGTAAATCCTGGCGAGCACCTCTAAGCTTACGGCAACAATAGCAACGCAGATTGCAGTGGGCTAGGCTCCGCCAAAATGAAGATGATGACGAGGAAGACATTTGGCAAAATTGCTTCTTCGTTGACGAAACAAGAATAAGCACTCATATAGACAACCGACGTGTCCGTGTCTGAAGAAAACGTAGGGATGCAGAGATACAAAGAACTGCCACTGGTACTGTTTGTACCAAAATGTTGTTATCGAAGGAATTGTCAGACCATTTAGAATAAATCATGGCCACCAATTCGTATTGGTTGATGATAATGCACCCGCACATTGATCTCAACGAGTCAATGCTGCTCTCCGTGATCACAACATTGCCAGGTTAGAGTGTCCTGCTGGTTCGTCTGACGCGATCCAGCACGCTTTTGATGCTCGAAAGCGAGCTGTTTGGAACCGTCAGCCTCCCTAAACAGTGCCTAACAGATCAGGGAAGCTGCTATTGAAGAATGGGACAGGTTACCGCAAGTAATCCTGAATAACTTAATTCTCAGCATGCCCAGGAGGATTGCTGCTTGTGTTCGAGATAGGGGAGGAGTTATCTTGTACTAAATAAAAACAATTGCGTAATAAATTCTTAATAATGTTTCTTATTTCATCGTTTTCTTTCATTTATTTCTTAGTCACAATTGCATTAAAATTTAAAGTACAAATTATTTGTGAATAAGGAAAAAAGAGATTTTTAGTACGAGTGGGAAACGAACACGCGTCTTTTCCAATCCGGGGAACACCTGGCTGAGAAGTTGCAGCATGTAAAGAAAGTTTTACATGCTAATAAGCTGCAGGTTCCACGCCACCGTCACAGAAACCGAGTGAAGCCACCCACAGTTGAGCGCCTCCCTGCAGTCCTGCCCTATGTTAAAGGAGTCACTGACAAGATTGGCTACATTCTCAAGAAAGCTTCAATTAAAACCTACTATAAGCCACTCAAAAGAATTAGTCAATTTTTACCACCAGTTAAGTGCCATATACCCATCCCGTAAGGATGCAGGAGTGTACAAGCTGGATTGTGATTGTGGTCTCTCCTAAATTGGGCAAATAAAGAGATCCATAAGAACTCGGATCAAAGAACACATAGCTGATGTGAAGCACCGTCGCTATACAAAGTCTGCAATTTGTGAGCACACACAGGACCACACCCGCCATTACTTACATCAGGTTTGACAAACCTCAAATTCTCGCAAAAGAACATCGATATCGTCCTAGAATGATACGTGAGGCTATTGAAATTAAGAAACATTCCAATTTCAATAGAGAAGATGGCTGGGTCTTACCATCAAGCTGGAATCCTGTGATAGGTCTCACCAAACATAATACAAGAAGGCACACCACAAGATTGCAAGACACAGTTAGCGCTTATTGTGTAGATAAAACCCACAGTAGTGATTAGTTAGTATTTTCCGCATAAATTTAATAATCCATAACAAGTTGTTGCCTACTGAGTTTTCTGGCCAGATCTTTCTCAGTCAGGCCGCGTTCCGATCCTGTGGTAGCTTTTTAGTATTAGCGTCTATTAAAATCAATATATTTATTAATAGAAACTAATAATCAATATTGTCTTCTTAATAGTAGTTTTTTGATTACTTAAAAATTTTGGTAGTTTGTGGTAGAATTTTTAAGCACTAAATATAAACAAAAATTTTAAAACTTAAAGGAGTATTATACTAATTTTATTACACTAGCTTAAAATCTCATACATTGCAAGCATTAATCTTAGAGTAGATATTTTTAATTGTGTTTCTAAACGAATATTATGTGGGTTGAAATAAATAAACCAAAAATTTGTAAAATCATATTACTGTGGGCAGATGAAACCGTTGAAACAACATATCAGCTTTGGACATCTACCATCTAAGTCCACCCGTGATCATGAATGTTGTAAAGTATTCGAAACGTCGGGATAGTATAAAAATCAAGTAAACGCGATAGATCCGTAAACGTAGTTTTATTTCAAAATGTGTAAAATTCGAAAATAGTTAGAAAGTATTATAATTAAGGCAAGTTAATATTTTAGTTTCAATAAAGTTATTATCTTTTTAAAAAAGTTATCACGTAAGGTGCTTACGGTTTTTTCTTTTATAGGGTGAAATTTACAAAGTTCAGCATTTTTGGCTAGTGATCTGAAACTTTTTTGATGTGTATATAAAGGCTCATTCTATTTCATGCTGTTTGTTAAGTCAATGTTCGTATCACATCATGTAAAAATATACATCGAAGTATAAAATACGATGCTATAGATTTCATCCAGAGCGTCAGAATCACTAGTTCGAAACACATTTTTTTTTAAACCAACCTGCACTGAGGAGTAATCGTTGTATCGCGGAGGATTTTACGGACAATAAGTACACCCAGACTCAGAACAAATTGTTGTAGTTTGCGCGTTCACTGCAAAGAAGGACCCATTTGTCGTGACGCCCCAGTTCCAAGGGGTAACTCTTCCGGTCTCCGAGAGTATTGGGATCCTTGGCATCGACATATCTAGTAAAGTCCAGTTCGGGAGTCATTTGGAGGACAAAGCCAAATTGGCGAGCAAGAAACTGGGCGTCCTGTACAGAGCCAAGTGGTACTTCAGACCGAGGCAGCGACTTGTGCTGTATTCGACCCACTTGACTCCCTGCAAAGACGCGCCGGGGCTCTCTGTGTGTTCTATCGACTCTTCAACGGGGAGTGCTCTGAGGAACTGTTTGAGGTGGTACCAACATCGCCGTTTTACCACCGGACCACGAGACGCCGTACTAAGGTTCATCCATACCACCTGGAAACGATCTCGTCCAAGACGGTTCGTTTTCAGCGTTCTTTTCTACCACGTACGTGTAAGATCTGGAATGAACTTCCTGCTGCGGTGTTTCCCCAGCATTACGACTTGTCCCTCTTTAGACGAGGTTTGAGAAGAGTACTTTACTCACGGTAGGCGGCGACTTGGCTGTGCCCCTGGTGTTGCCATAGTCCATGGGTGGCGGTTACTACTTACCATCAGGTAGGACGTTTGCTCGTCTGCCACCGTCGGCAATAAAAAAAAAAAATTGTGGATCGCACAAAGGGTTGTCCTGTGTGGGAATGAAACCCACAACACTCGGGGCGGGGGAGGCCAGTATCTTAACCACTCCGCCATCTGTGCAGACTAAAAATGTTCTATATTAGATGATAAATTTTGTTACAAAATATATTTATATAATATGTGTGTGTTCATTTCACTGAAGTAACATATTAAAAGTACAGAGTGGGTGTAGCCAAGTTGCATTCTATGATCGCTAACGCTAATAGAAAACTATTAAAATGTATGGAAATTTGACATCTCTAACGTTAAGTCATAACTTAGCATTATAAATATTGTTAAAGACTTAGATAAATATAGGTTATTTATCTAAGGTACAATATGTCAAATTGCCATACATTTAAATAATTTTCTATTAGCGTTAGCGATCATAGAATGCAACTTGGCTAGACCTACTGATTAGAAATACTACAACTGATTACGTGAAGTTATTTATTACGTTAAAAATCATCATGTTTTAAGTTTTAAGAGTACGTTTTTTCCACTGTTTTCTCTCTAGTTCTCGTTTTACTACGTAATATAACACTTCACGGATTTCCTGTTCTAAAACACTTGTAACTTAATCCCTGATACCCGCTTGTATATCACGAGCGCACGGCTCTTTGAAGAAGATTTACGAACTGAAAAAACCAAAAACCTTTTTGGGCTTTAAAAGCATATCTTGCACTGCATGATATTTTGATATTGTTCTGAAGCACATGACGTTGTTTTGGTAAAATGTATTTTGAATCCACTTCAAACCACTTCTCTGTTATACTTTGATAATAAGTAGAGAAGCTTTTAGGTAATCTTATCTTGCCTTTTCTTAAAAAACATTATAATAATAGATGTAGGTACTTGTTATTTGTAGACCTTATACTACGACACTATTTTTTAATATTTACTATACTACTATTATATTGATCTAATTAACTTATATTGTAACTGCGATATACTTAACTGATCATCATGGAATTAAGCATAAGTTCCCGCCATGTGGGGCCGGCTTTATAACTGTCCCACCCCTTTCAACCCATGGGAGTCTTAAGAGCCGACTGAGGGAATTCCGGGTAAGTGGGCAGTAGCACTCCTTCGAGTATTAACAACATCCACTGCGATCGCTAACCCGCCTGCCAAGCGTGGCGATTACGGCACTATCCCCCATTCTTGGGGAGGCCTATATCCAGCAGTGGACGTTAAAAGGCTGATGGATGGATGATGTTGCAGAACACATAAAAATATACTTTTATCCCGAATAAATAGGTTGTTCCTGCGGGATTACATTTTTTGCATAGAGATTATTGGTGTACCGCAGAGTGACATATTTTGAAAAACAAATGAAAAATATATTATAGCTATCTCATTAATCTCTGCCACTTTTATAAAAAATATCATATGTTTGTTTTAATTATCGCTTATTTATTTGCTACACTAGAGGATTTTTAGTCTTAAGATACAACGCTTTAAGAATCCTCAGAAGGAAACTCCTCCTGATTAGCCGTCTAGTGAAACCATCACCCAGGTTGATATTTTATTCATATATACGAGAATGCTGTGTTGTGAAAGAAGATGAAGTGACCAAGATAGAGAAAGGAATGCTTAGGTAGTTCGGATACGTAGAGAGAATGGATGAACGAAGATTAACGAAACAGATATACAAGGCGACTGTGAATGGGCAAGTTAGTAGAGATCGATCTAGGCGAATGTATTTTGACCAGATCGGCGACGTTCTTAAGGACGGCCAGGTTACGCTAGAATCAAACTGTCGGACGCGTCCGTAAGCCGCGGCTGACAGCCGTGACTTGTATGTATCTGGACAAGTACACTGAACTGTGCAAACTATCAGATGTAAGTTGTGGACGTAACCTTACGCCGTCCTTGAGAGTTCGGACGTCCGATAGGAATCTGGCCCGCTGGATGTTTTTGTCATGTGCACACTTATCAATCGCAGTTGTCAGCCGCGGCTTCCGGACGCGTCCGACAATTTGATTCCACATAATCGTAACTAACAAGTATCATTAATGCGTTGATAAAAGTAGATGAAGTGAAAGATGTGTGTCAGGATCGTAGCAAGTGGATCGTGAGAAATAGTCTCTGCCCTACGGGAAAAAGGCGTGGCAATATGTATATATGTATGTATACTCGTATAGTATGTAATTTTCTATGGTAGGCACAAGAAATAAAGGAACCGGTCAGCAAAGGAGCGCATTAATGGACCAACATATTGAGTGAATAACCTAATTTTATCGTCTCGATTACTTTTTTCATCAAACCGTTTCCGTGTCGACTAATAATACAAGTGCCACTACCGAATTCTTTACCGGCAGTTTTTGTTAAAGGCGACTAAAGTTTCTTTACTCCTCGTGGTAGGGTTTGGCACCACACAGTACCAGTCCGCCATTACAGGCGGAGAGACGGCACACAGTGGGTTTATTTAGTGGATGAGGATACCACATTACCTTGTTCGTTGCCCCGAATGATGAGGTGTGCTGTCAAGTACAATATTTCCCGCCTTAAAAAAAAAATGTTTGGTGCCAAATGGGACTGCTCATTTGTTATCGAGCCCAAGTGTTTAGTTGTGGCGGCAGATAGAAGGATAAGTATTCCTACCGTTGTGTTTTTTATGGCGAGTGAGAGTGCCGGAGGCCCAAACCTCCTCCCTATCCTCTCCTTATTATCCTTCCTATCTACCGTCTATCCCTTTCCTTGGAGATGGCGACGCGCGAGTGATGCCTCTGGTATTACTAGCGTCTATAGGCTACGCTAACCGCTTACCATCAAGTGGGCTGTATGCTTTTTTGTTACCACATAATATAAAAGAGAAAAAAAAAATAGGGCTTTAGCTCAGACTAAATATATCTCTTAGTCTGAAGGCTAAAGCAATAAAGTTCACTTAAAGATAATGACGTTACTCAAGTTGACATTATCGTGAACAGAAAATGCGTATGTATATACTAAAAGTCCAATCCACAGCTATTTATAACAAATGCATGTTAATGTAAACCATTTCTTGTTTTAAAGTAAAAGAGTAATCAATGTGCAAATTTCCTAAATTTATTTATCAAGTTAACAAACAGGATTAACCAATAGATATTATTTGGATCATGGTGCTTAATACAAATTTATAATACACAATAAATCTAGAGAGTTGTTTACTTTATGTTTATAGAGGTGGCCCAACACGTGCAAGATAATAAAGCCCCGGGATTAAGGTTTATGAGCATTGGTCCTGTTCTGTTTGTACGAAAAAACTTAGTGGAGACTTTTGTGTAATAAAAGATTCACTTTAGTAAGCAGATGTTTGTTTATTTAAAACTTTGTAAGTTAACCATAGAGATAATATACTAGAGATTTGTATGCTTTCCTTTTTAAAAAGAACTAATGAGGCTACCACATCGTTTTAATCAATTAGTTTTAACTTTACAAGTTTTTGTTTAGGCGGGAAAAGATATATCTTACCGCATACCCGTCCTTAAGGGCAACGTGGGAATCGAACCCACGGCATTCTGACGGAAAGCCGGTATCTAAACCACTTCGCCATCTGTGCAGATTGTTCCTAAAAACTATTATGTTCCCAATATAGGTAATTTGTTGCGACATAATATTATGTTGCATATAATTGCGGCTATAATAGCATACATCGAGAAGTGTTTGTGTAAGTAACGACTCACAGTACCGAAGGAAATGATAACCTTTGATTTTAACGAACTCCTGTACCTACCTAATAATGACTTCCCCAAAACGAGTGCGATCTCATACTAATGACCTCTCCAACATCATTTAAACGTTCAAAATGCAACCATAAAATCTAATCATACCAGTTTATTTTTGTTAAGGCGCGAAAAAATACCTAACCACACACCCCGTCGTTTGGGGTAACGAACAGGGAAGTGTGGGGCCCTCACCCATTAAATAAATCCCGCTGTGTGCCGTCTCTCTGCCTGTACTGGCGGTCCACTGGAATTGCATTACATTACTTAAGTGGTCCGTCGGCGCCTTTGCCTTTCGGGTACTCTCTACTGAGCGACGCATTCGCACATGGAGCGTCGCACCTTCACGGGAGGATGCACGAACAAACAAACAGATTAACAGACAAAAAGACTAAAAAAAAAGGATTTGTGATCGTACAAGCCTATTTAGCCTAATATAGTAATTATTTTTTTGAATATCTTAAATGTAAGACAGCTTTGTTACAGCTCTATAATAATGAGAACTAGCCTTTGCCAACCGCACCACCACAGCCAAAAGCTAATTTTTAGGTTCCCGAAACAGTAGCAGGATGAAATGTATACACTTGTTTTTAAGTATAATCAAGGTTATTCAACAAAAAAAGTTGCATCAAAAGCCATTCAGTAGGTTTTTGCGCCATGCTCGAACAAACAGAGATAAAAATTCTAAAGATTTTTTTTTCTCATAGACACCTAAATAGCCATTACTAGGTATATATTTTTTCTCAAATGTCTGATATAGCTCTATTACTTTATAATATATAGATAACTATCGGTTTATCCGACACCACACGATGTCTTAAAGACTAACAAAGATTCAACAGGAACATTGAACGCTAATGTACGGACCAAACAACGGGTCATTAAGGGGATGTGATCTATTTTTAGAGAATAAGCTCATATTTCATACTCGAGGAGAGCCGTAATATGGCGCACGTGATAGCCGTCAAATGGACAACAGAGGCGTACTTGGACGTCACTAAAAATATCTTTAAAGATACATAAAATAATTGAACTGAAAAAGTATTACAATGTATATTTTTTTAACAGTGTCTGCAAGAAACAAATCTCAACGTTCGCGTCGATGGGAATTTAGGAAACATTACAAAATTGCCTTTTAAGGTGCACATGAGAGCCGTCAAATGCATAAAAAGGGGCGGACTTGGACGTCACAAAATATATTTAAAGATACATGAAATAATTAAACCTAATTCTTTGTTAAAGTATGTCTATATTTAAATTGTTTTTAAACAGTGCCTGTAAAAGAAAAAAATCTTAACATCGCAGGGAATTTGACAAACATTACAAAATTAGCTTCCGCTTGCAACTTAGTACGAAGACACTGACATCTACATTGAGTCTATAGAGAAGTGTAAATAAACATATGAGTGATTAAAAATACTAGACAGAAGCTAATTACTTTTAGGGATAAAAGGTTTTCTAATATAGTGCGTGATCTGTCTTCTTATGAAATCCACTTATCTCTTACAAGCTATTTCATTTTAAAAATGGTAGAAGTGTCACGACTATAGCGCCATCTACCCGGTTAAACTACTACTCACTACTAACTAAAAACTTATACTTTGGATGTCCAAAGTATAGTAGTATCTTACTTAATTCTGTAAAACTAAAAATAATTAATTATACTCAAATTTTCTTTCACAATTGCTTTCAAAAATGCGTTACTGTTCCGACCAGCTAACAAATTTAATCGTTTAATGATTTCAGAGGATATTAATTTTATTTATAATGCGTATAACCTTTGGGTAATTTTTTTACAAAAGTAGAAAGCCCATGGAATGTTTTCACATAACCGACCGGATGAGATAAAAATCACCTTGTAGTAGCAACAACAGGAAAAAATACGAGTAGCACGACAGTAAGATGATTATGATAAAGAAAATAGTGCACTAAATAAAGATTTATCAATCTTGGAATCTAATCAAAAAGTGTTGTAAGGTTCATGTATTTTAATTTTTATGCGATATTGCTATTATTAATGACATTAATACGAAAAGTTCAAAAATACTTAATTGTATCATTTTAAAAAGTACCTAATTCTGGCATATATATAATTTTGGAAATCTCAGAAACAGCTCTAACGATTTGAATTATATTTTGATTTTTGATAAATAAAAATTCGAGCTCAATCGTCAGCTAATAAAACGCATTCAATAGTATAAAATTGTAGTGGTTACACACAATTCAGTGGCCTTGCAACCACCATGAATAAGCCGACTCGATTGGGGAAGTACCACCCTCTCACTAAAGATCAGCGTGTACCAACGGTAGTTATCCCTAGTATTGCGTTTCATATGGTGAGTGAGAGCGCCGTAGGACCAAACCCTTCCCTAATCTCTCCTTGTCATCCTCTCCTTATTATCCTTCCTATTCACCTTCTATCCCTTTCCTTGGAGATGGCGACGCACGAGTAATGCCTGTGATGTTGGTGTTGCTAGTGTCTATAGACTACGGTAACCGCTTACTGTTAGGTCGAATGCTTGCTCGCCACCCATGTAGTAAAAAAATTACATTTATTTTGTTAGTTTTTCATCAAAATTACACGCAGATTTTTAGGGCTTTTAATTATAGTGGTAATTATCCAAAGTATGCAATAAGTTATTTAAAAACTAAAACTTTCAACACTCATTTGGCCAACATGAAATATCTTCTTGTGAGAAATACGTATACCAAACGTAAATTACACCTAGTTATAAACTAGGTGTAAATACGTTAAAAATTATATTTCTCACAGTCACAAAAATAATTCTTAATAAGAAAAATGATACATAAAATTTACATTAACTTCTAAAAACATAGAAAAGAAAGATGTCTGAACTTCAAATTCAATTATCACTGCTATTAATTTAAAAAACGAAAACTATTCTCAACAGCTCCAAGATTCATTACTTGTAACATAAAAAGATGCAGGCACTTATAATCTTGTTCTTAAAAATATATTTTTAAATATAGAAAGAACAGTGAGCATCTGTTCGGATGCACGCTTATGGGCGTACATAATGAGAGTTGAAGTTGATGAAGACATGGTTAGCACGCCATCCATCTTTGTCACATGAGAACGCCAACTGTACCTTACTTGTAATATGACGTAGGTTAGAGTAACTATTTTTAGATATTGTCACCTAACACAAATGTCACTTTTGTGGTAAGAAATTGATCGGTCTAATATTGAATTGTTTATTTTTTAAAAGCTAATAATATACTTGCGGCGAGGATGTATTTGCCAACGACAGGCAGCATGTTATTTGTTAGCCAGGACCCATAGTTTAACGTACCTTCTAAAACATGGAGGAAGTCAATAGGTGTCACATTTGGTCACCCATCTAATGTTGGCTGGGTTAAACTTGTTTAACGTTGCCGGTCGTTCAAGCGTAAAGTGCAGACTGTATATGTTGACGTAAATTATGGTTTTTCCTCATTTGTTTTTGAAAGAAAACAACCCTTTGTTTAACGAGACCTTGTAGGATAGAGTCCCTAAATAAATAATTCAATAGCTAATGAGGAAAGAGTAGGTAAGCGTCGAAAGTTGTTCTATGGTTTTTAAAAAGGGTCACTGCATTTACTAAAGATTATAACAAAAGTTACCTGTAAACAAAACTTTGCATAAATTAATAGACATCTTAAAGGTATTATTTGTAAATTTGCTTCAATAAATGATCTTAAATTAATTCCCTTGTTTTCGTTAATATCTGGTGAAACGATATTTAACGCTAGGGGATTAATTTTGGTATGATTTTAATTTCTTTCTGCAAATTAATTAATTGTAATGAATATTAATTAATTTACAGTGTTACTAATTACAATTATCGTATCCCAACTCATAAACAAAAAAAATTTACGAGTAATTACGGTAATAATTATAATGATTACATAAGGAAAATAATGTTCTAACAACGTTAATTAGAATAATGCTTGTCTAATCGCAATGGAAAAGGTAAGCTTTTATATTTATTTTTCTAGAAGAGTACCTACTTATTATATTAATAAAAATCTGCCAAACTATAGCGGTCTTATAAATAAATCTAGTATAAAAGTTTATAATCATAGTAAACGAAACATAAGCAAAATGTCAACAATTAAAGTTGGAATAAATTTTTCTTTTTTTTAAGCAGGGTTAAAAAGTATCTACCGCACACCCCGCTGGGTAGTGTGTGGCTCTCACCCATCCGCACTCGGCGAACTACTGGTACTGCGTAAATTCACTTTATAAATTATACCTAGCATAACGTCGGGGTATGGCTATTCTCATCATATTCTCACCGTTTGATTAAACTGCATCGGTGGTATAGCGGTAGTGTATGCAACTGCTAATCATGAGTTCGATCCCCGGGTCAGGCAATTTTATTGAGCTTTTTCCTAAAAAGAAAAATTCTCAGTAGCAGCCTGGAGTTTGGAAATGTGCCCGGTAGACGTCAATAGGCTCGCCCCCTATTACGTGGGACTTAAACATACCTGGCGAGTCGCGGGTGTGTAATACAACTCTGCCTACCCCTTCGGGGAATACAGGCGTGATGCTATGTTGTTATGTTTATGTTATGTTTATATTTCTTTAAATATGGAGTAACTTCAAAGATCAATGATTTGTGTTTAGTTATGGCACAACTAAAGTACGAGTATCTTTTTTTTTATTGCTTAGTGGCAGACGAGCCTCGGCCCGTCTGCCACTGTCTGGTAAATGGTAACCGACGCCCTTGGACTCAACTATACCGAGAGTATTGTCAAGCCGCTGCTCACCATTTCATTTCACCGATATGAAATGAAAGAATAAACGGCTATCTCCTGCTACAGACAAAACGCAACGATGTGCTTCATGGCTGACCGGCCATGAAGCACATCGTTGCGTTTTGTAGAGATGGTGGTACCA
This sequence comes from Leucoma salicis, assembly GCA_948253155.1. Taxonomy (NCBI): domain Eukaryota; kingdom Metazoa; phylum Arthropoda; class Insecta; order Lepidoptera; family Erebidae; genus Leucoma; species Leucoma salicis. Next base: position 7,770,941 of record OX411812.1, read on the forward strand.
ACCCGCTCAGGCCCGATAGCAAATGAGTACCCCCACTTGATACCCATCCTTACCACCGGTCATGTAATGGATGACAATTGCTTACGTCCCTTAGTCGCCTCATACGACTCCCGTGGGAAAGAATAGGGGTGTGACACTTGTATTCTTAGTCCGTCACCACACGGACTATTTTATATTAGATTTTAAAATAGATACCTTAGTTGTGTGCTTGTGCTGTACTTTAGTTGTGTTGTGTATCTACGATGGCATTAAGATCAAGTAAATACTTTTTAATGTAAACCGTCGCTATTCTTCGAAAGACCATAAATAAATATAATTACTGTGTTCAAAAGGACTTCTCGGAATTTGTTTTAATATTATTATACAAGTTATCTCTTTGTAAAATTTGGTCTAGAACTTTACACGTATGTTCACAAGTATTACTCAATAAAATTGAATTCCCTTTATGTAAGTCTACTCACTGTTTATTTCGGCTTTATTTGATGTACCAATGTACCTTGGTTTGCTGTATAAACACTTTAGTCTTCAAGTTTGGATTACTTTAATACGCCGAATAAGAGTGTTTGTTCATCCTAAAATAGGAGAGCATGTTTCATGAATGTGTTACGCACTGCAAAATTCTTTTTCTTTTTGATCTGTATTTTAGCTTTTGACTTTGTCAGCTACTTTTAAAGGACATATTATTTGTGAATGTGGAAAAAGAGAACTTTAGTGCGAGCGGGATTCGACCCGCGTCGCTTCCAATCCGGGGAAGTGCTAACTGCTGAGCCATTACACTGACCGATGGCCATTCCCAATCTCCACATCACATTTGACCATCGACCCGCGCCACCTATCGGGTGCATTTACATGCATTAATCCAATATAGTAAGTATAATTTTGCAATTAAAATTCATACTACGTGAACTCGAGGGGTTTTTTGAAATTCATATTACCTGCTTGTTATTTCAATAGGTTAAACTAAAAATATTATGTTTCATTAATAACAACCATCCATCCATCAGCCTTTCAACGTACACTGCTGGACATAGGCCTCCCCAAGAGAACGCCACAACGAGCGGTTCCGTCATGGGGGATAATGCCGTAATCGCCACGCTTGGCAGGCGGGTTGGCGATCGCAGTGGATGTTGTTAATACTAGAGGGAGTGCTGCTGCCCACTCCCCCGGTATGCCTTCAGTCGGCTCTTACGACTCCCGTGGGTAGAGAGGAGTGGGACAATTCTAAAGCCGGCCCCACACGGCTAAACAATAATAACAACATTAGTGTGTTATCGCTGTTGCCATCTCAAATAGATGGGGTGTGGCGTTAGAATTTTTTTATTAAAAATGGACCTACTAGTACTCATAATTTATGTTATACCTGAAAACTCATTTTTTCAGCAACGTTACTGGAGTCATATTATTGTGTGGTTTCCATGAGATTATTGCAAAGATACTCTGACATTTAGAAGAATGAATGAGGATATCCCAACCCCTGTTTGTGTTAATCTCGTGAAACATTATTGCTTATAACAAAACAGCCGATTCACCGTCGAGTGTTGCTTTAGTCTCTTGGTGAAATAACCACTGGCCCAGAGGAGAAACAAAAAACAACATTGCCTTATTATTATAGCTTGTGAAACAAGAACACGAAGTGTCAAGACACTTTCCCCTGGGGAGACGTAACGGCAGAATACCCCTACAAAATAACTAGAGCTAACTCGGAAGGTACTAATAATCTCGCAACCAAATGATACACCAAGGCGTGTTTTGGTTTGTAAAAGAATATAGCCCAGCTCACTCTAAAAAATCAAAAATAAATAAAAAAAAAACTCTAAATTTGTCATCTTTGCGGTTGTGACTTGTCTTTGCTTTCTACCTTAGTAAGTTACAAACAACACGTTTAATAAATTGTTAAGGTATTTTAAAGGGAGATTCAGAGCACTTCCTAGAATTGGATGGGACGCAGGTTTGAATCCTGCTTGCAATAAAGCTAACTTTTTCCAATTTCACAAATAAATTGTTAAACACAAAGTGAAAAATGTGAAATCGAAAATAACAGTCAGGAGCAGGATTTGAACCTGCATCTTCTGGATACCGTCCAGATGCTTTACCAATTCAGCCATCCTGACAATTGCTCCTGACTGCTAATTTCGATAACACATCATACTTAACGTCTTTGGGTGACGCCTGCGCCATCTGTCGGACGTATTTTCGTACATTATACCGACCAGGTAAACTTAATTTTACAATTAAGATTTTACCTAATAATGACGCAAACCCTTTAAATATTTTAGATATTTTTATATATATTTTTAGCATTTGACATGCTTAGCACTATACATTAAACACAAAGTGAAAAATGTGAAATCGAAAATAACAGTCAGGAGCAGGATTTGAACCTGCATCTTCTGGATACCGTCCAGATGCTTTACCAATTCAGCCATCCTGACAATTTCGATTTCACATTTTTCACTTTGTGTTTAATGTATAGTGCTAAGCATGTCAAATGCTAAAAATATATATAAAAATATCTAAAATATTTAAAGGGTTTGCGTCATTATTAGGTAAAATCTTAATTGTAAAATTAAGTTTACCTGGTCGGTATAATGTATGAAAATACGTCCGACAGATGGCGCAGGCGTCACCCAAAGACGTTAAGTATGATGTGTTATCGAAATTAGCAGTCAGGAGCAATTGTCAGGATGGCTGAATTGGTAAAGCATCTGGACGGTATCCAGAAGATGCAGGTTCAAATCCTGCTCCTGACTGTTATTTTCGATTTCACATTTTTCACTTTGTGTTTAATGTATAGTGCTAAGCATGTCAAATGCTAAAAATATATATAAAAATATCTAAAATAAATAAATTGTTCTTTAATAGCTGAACATGTAATGTGCTAAATACGGATCAAAATATAAAAAGATTCGCGCCATCAAATAATAATCCATTACAAAACTATACTTACTATATTGGAATAATGTATGTAAATGCATCCGATAGATGGCGTGAGTCGTAAGGACTTCTAAGACAAATGTGAAGTGGAGATTTGGAGTCGCCGTTAGGTGACTGCGACAGCTTAGCGGTCCAGAGCGCTTTCCCGGATTGGATGGGACGCAGGTCCGAATCCTGCTCGCAGTAAAGTTGTCTTTTTCCACTTCCACAAATAATTTGTTCTTCAAAGTAACTGAAGATATTGAGTGTTAAATAAAGATGAAAATATTGTTAAGGAATCTTGGCCAGAAATGAGGCCTATAAATGGGTATCTATATAGATACCGATTAACACCATTTCTAATTTCTAGATTAAGATATCTGTTAATGGAATACAGCGAAAAATTAATGTACTGTCAGCATACAAGTGACATAGTACATTTATTTGACGCTCTGTCGCAGCACTACATGAGCCTATATATCTCACGCACGCTTCTGTATTTTAATAAGTTTAACTGGATAAAACGAGTATTAGATTTGAAATGAAACGAAAGTTTGATATTGTTTTCGTGCGAAACCACGGCAACTTATGAGTATGATGTGGGAAAAGTTTTCACAGGGAAGAGAACGCACATGGCGTTAATTAACCTGTCTCCCTCTGGATTACTTACTATAGTTAGTATCACACAATTTATAATTATTATAATATTATTTGTAACAAACGAACCAATTCAACTTTGATAGGAATCCTTGAATACATACTCAAATTACATCTATCTATATGTACTATTATAAAACTGTAACAGAACTATGTCTGTACATTAAAGATATTCGAGCAAAAATACTATATAATATTATTAGACATCTTACATTTTTTTGAACTGTTGTCAGTCTGGGTGTTTGTTCACGTATCACGTCAAAACTGTTGGACGGATTTTGATAAAACTTTTATTAGAACAGCTCTTTCTTCGTAAGACCTAACAACAATTATATTTTAGTACGAGTAATCTGATATGTCACCAAAATTAACTCATTTTTTTTCTAGTGTAGTTTAACTAGGTAGTTCTATGGTGAATTTGAAGCTCAAGGCCTAATACTACAAAAAAAACCCTAGCAGTCCCTTTCCAAAAATAAGAATTATGTATTTTGATATTTTTATTATTTTTAACGTTATACCGTGGCCGTATAAATAAACACAATCAATAATCGAGCATAATAGTCCTGCCTATTATTTTAGAGTTCACATTTTCGCACTTTGTGTCTAAGAATAATTTGATTCAGTTCTGTAAAAATATTTATAAAAATTAAAAAAAAAAATCATCGCCTAAAATTGAAAAAGAACCTAAAGTTAAATTTAAGAGGCAGGCGTAAACTTCAACTTCACTAAATTCATTTGCTTAAAAGAAAGGTTAATCATTTCTTCATATAACTTTCAAAGAAATTCCTGGTGAAATTACCAGGTGAAATTACTTGGAGAAATAATTCGTATTATTCTCTAGGGTAAGGGATAAAACTGTAATTATAATTACCCATTCAGTCGCGTAGTAAAGTTTCTTTCTCCACTGTAGTGGTACCATATCCAATACTGATACATTAAGGGTTTTTTTTACGAGTCAAGTGTGTTTAAACATTAAATCTAAAAGAGGTTTTAAGTTATATTTCTGGTTTCCGATATAGTAATAGGATAAACGTATTAAAACACAAAAAAGTTTTATCAAAATTGATATTGCTTCCCAATAGTATTTGCGTAATGTGCAAACAGATAAACAGACAAAAATTATATAAAATAAATGTTTTTGGTTCAGAGACGTCCACAAAGCTTAATACAGACATTTATTTTTCAAATATCTTCCACGGACATACACAGTTTTGTTACAGACTGTATAAAAAATACTATTGACACCAATTCCTTTTTTTTGTTTATATAATCTATTTTTTTTGTTTACACTGCGAATGGCTTTCCTTGTCGCAAATAAACTTATAAACTCGACGCAAATTAATTGTCATAAACAACTAACACAGTTACAAATATTTTCATTTTCTTATTGTAACTGAAAGCTTAGTGATCTGATGACACAAAGAATAGATCATCATCTTCCTAGCCTCGTCCCGAATTTTGTTAGATTCGGCTTCTGATCTACTCCCTTAAAATGAAAAACTAAACGTTAGACGAACTTTCGTTTCAAGTGATTGTGATTGATCTACAGTCCCACGCGTGATTCCTGATTAGTCGAGATTTCGACGCGTGATTCAGGCGACCAATCACAATGAAGCGAAACGAAAGTTCGTCTAACGTTTCGGTTTTCATTTTAAGGGGGCTGTTCGGTTTTCGCTGATCCAGCAGTATTTACACGGAGCAACTACCTATTTGACCTCCGATACAACTAAGGGGATTACTGGCAACCTTAGAACAAGACTTCATTTTTTTTATTCAGGACTGATAACCTGTAATAACTGCCAGGGTGTTATTTGACAGTTGAAACACAAACTAGACACAAAGACACTAAGACCTCCTCACATAAAAGAACAGATAACTAGATAAAAAAAATCACATAATAAATAGGAAACTCGAAGCTGATCATACAGTTCCATATTTAGTACTACATTTGTAAGTGGTAAGAGTCAGCCAAGTGAAATAGGTCAGCGAGGTGTCGACGACGAGGTAGACACTTGTATTAAGGTAAAATTTAGCGCTGCACAAATCATTTCTGTGTCGTTTGTACGATAGACAAAGGCGAGAGATAGTAAACTTTGCCTCGCTACGGTTTTAGTTTTAGTGTAGTGACTGTGTTCTTCAAAATTAAAGCTCAGTAAGTGCTTTGAGTAAATCGTATTTACATAAAATAAACTTGCTTTGAGAAACCGTAATATCGTCCTCGGGCCAAAGTGATATTTCAACACATATAACTTTACTGTTTTTATTACAATTATTGTTATGGTTTCTAATAACGAGGGTTTAATCTAAAATATTCACACAATGCGGGTCGAAAGATTTTATACTCTGTTGAGAACATTTTTTAGGATGGCAAACTTTTCTTCTTGATAATTAAATAAGCGCAATTTTATTAATAATTATGTACCTTCTGAACTCCATTTAAATTTCTGAACTGAGAAAACTCGTTACTTTAATAAGCAGTTGTTGGTTTTAGCACCAGGGTGATAACTGCGAATAACAAAATCTGTCAGAATAATATGTTTTTGAAAATAGGAGCAATGATAATAGAAAAAAATATAATAGAACTTGATAGTCATATGACATGAAATGAACGTCAATAGGTAAGTATTGCCATTTTATACCTAATATTATTAGCTAACTATCAGACCCGGCCACGCATTGCCAGGTATAAGCAGGATAAAATTATCTTATCTTATATGATAGAGAAAAATTATCCGATTTTTAAAAACACGTCTGTTACTTATTCATTATTATCGTCACGCCATTTCCCTTGCAGGGTAGGCAGATAAAGCGGAGTGCCTAAAGGCTTTTTTCTTGCATACATCTCTCGCTTCTTCAACATTCATAATTCTCTTGATACACGCTCACCGGTTTCGGAAACTCATTCGGACTCCACTTTCCTTCAGTACATGACTGATTTGGTCTAGGTAGGTGAGTCTCGCTCTGCCCTACATATTTCCATATTAGTAAAATTAGGAACACGTTAAGAACGTTGTTGTATATGCATATATGTTGTGGTATCCCCTCCCGCTACAGGTGTCTTACGTAGAATAAACAGTGCGCAACTAGCTAGCAATCGTTTCACTCGTTTACGTATCCCGATATCTAACAATGGCGACGATTACCCGCGATTAGAAATTATTAACAATAATGTCTAATCCTGACGTGCAATTTGGTATCTTGCTTACTTTCGACCATAATATTCAAACGTGGAAGACGTACAAAGGCCGAATAACGCAATGCTTTATTGCAAATGGTATCACGAAGACGACGGATCCCGCTGGCGAAAAAAGGAAGGCGATTCTTCTCAGCGCACTCAGTGAGGGTACATATAAACTGGAAACGGATTTGACGTTGCCTTAAGACGTCGTGGATGTGCCCTATGAAGAGTTACTGTCAGTCCTCAACAACCATTTCACCCCGAAATGCGTAGGATTTGGCCAACGTCACAACTTTTACGCGGCCGCTCAGTATGCAGGTGAAACACATTCATAGTGGGCGGCTAGATTGCATGGATTGTTAGAAAAATGTGGATTTCTCAACGTTGAAGAAACGCTTCGCGACAAATTCATAATGGGAATGCAGTCGGGGCGAGAGAAGGAAAAGCTTTATACCAAGGAGTTGGTTGAGCTCTCACTAGCCAAGGTTGTGGAGATGGCGGAAAACATGAGCGCAGCACGTACTGCGGTAGCTGCTAGCACAAGCACGAACGCTTTGACTCCCGTGTCTGTACCCGAGCAAGAAATTTTCAAGATTTCGAATAATAGGAAGGATCGCAGTGTAGTTAAAACAAAGTGTAGTGTTTGTGGTTTAACGAATCACAAATCTACGGAATGTCGATACGTAAATTACACGTTTAAAAAGTGTCACAAAAAAGGCCACTTGCGTAAAATGTGTACAAAAGTGAATTACGTGGAGGTTGATAGTGGTGACGGGTTGATGACGATGGTAAGGTTTTTTATATACGTTCATTTAGGGGGGAACCCATGGTCGAAACGGTTATTTTAAATAATATTTCGTGCACGTTTGAAATCGACAGTGGTTCCGCAGTAACTGTAGTTTCAGAGAGACTTTATAAATCCAATTTTAAGAACGTGCCATTGTCATATACACAAAAACAGCTGATGACATATAATGGGGGCAAAATTGTTTGTGTAGGGACGATGCGCTTACCGATACAGTACGCGGGACAAGAACACAGTATTATGATATACGTTGTCCGCGACGGAGGGCCGCCGCTCTTAGGCAGGGATTTTATAGCACTATTCGGCTTGCAATTGATGCCCATTAATTAATGTGTTGATTCAGATTTGTCAATAAAACTTTTAAAGATTCGCGAATTGTACACATATTTAAAGTAGCATAAACGGGTCTTTTTTCGCGTATAAAATAGGTGAAATTATTAACTACCTTTTACCCGACGTTTCAACTGCGTTGCAGCAGCCGTGGTCACGGGACAACTCCCGTGACCACGGCTGCTGCCGTAAAGGTAGTTAATAATTTCACCTATTTTATACGCGAAAAAAGACCCGTTTATGCTACTTTAAATATTTGTCAATCCAAGATTTACAGTTAAAATATTCAGGGTTGTTTGCCGATAAGTTAGGAACTTTTAACAAATATAAAATAAAGTTATTTTTGCAGGAAAATGCAAAACCTGTTTTCTGTAAGGCATGGCCCATAGCGTTTGCTTTACGTGAAAAGGTGGATAAATAAATTGACAGATTGGTCGACTTAGGTATCTTAGAACCTATAGAAATATCGGAATATGCATCACCATTGGTACCTGTCCTAAAGCATAATGGAACAATCAGATTGTGCTCAGATTATTCTATAAGTATTAATAAACAGTTACTTGTAGAACAATACCTCCCCACAACTAATGATTTGTTTTCAAAAATACACAGAGGTCAACAATTTAGTAAACTAGACTTGTCAATGGCTTATAATCAGTTTGTTATAGAGGACACGTCGAAAAATTTAACATGTATAAATATACATCGCTGCTTACATAAGTTTACACACTTAGTGTTTGGGTTAACCAGCGGGCCGTCTATTTTTCAGCGCGCGATTGAGTGTGTTCTGACGGGGATAGATCAAGCAATAGAAACCATGATAGGGTCCTGCGATGTATGCATACAACTGCGTTCATCTCCCCCGCGAGCTCTACTCGCGCCCTGGAAATATCCGCATAGTCCATTCGACAGAATACATATAGACTACTTGGGACCGATAAAAGGTTGTGTGTATTTAGTAGTGGTAGATGCATATACAAAGTGGGTAGAGGTATACAATATGAATACCGCTACCTCTTCGGTTGCAGTTATCGGGAAACTGTGTGATTTTATGTCAAGGTTCGGACTTCCTAAAACAATAGTAAGTGATAATGGCACGGCTTTTTGTTCGCGAGAATCCGAATCATTCTGTGCATCAAATAGAATTAATCACCCGACGTCGCCGGTGTATTACTCACCTAGCTACGGATAGGCTGAAAGTTTTGTCAAGGTTATTAAAAAGGGCATAAAATCTTGTCTGTTAACTAGTAGTTCTGCAAGAGATACAACTTTTAAATTGCTAAAATATCTTATGGACTACCGTAACTCAGTTCATACGACCACTGGGCGTTCCCCTGCTCAAATGATATACGGTCATAAGTTGAGATCGCGTTTAGACCTGATCGACCCAAAATCATCATCGACCCCGGCAGTTTCTATTTCTAACCTTGTTAAAAATAATCAGTCCTTGCGAACTAAAAACCAACGAGGAAGTACACTAAAGTATTTTAGAAAAATTACATTGTACTTTATAAAAAGTTTATAAATGGAAACAAGTTCACATGGGGTAAGGGAGTTATACTAAAGCGAATAGGAAGAATAGTGTATTTATTAAAAGGCTTGGATAACTCCAAATGTTGTAAAAGACATTTAAATCAGTTAAGCCAGACGAAGACTGGGATTCTACATCCCAAATACTTCATCGCCATCGGCGGAGGATGAGGATCCTCAGGAGATACAAGATGGGCAGCAATCTAATTCTTGCAGTTTACAGAAAGCGACAGCCGAGATAGATGGTAACTCGGAGGACGAGTTTCAGGAAGCAGAAACTTGACCAGAGACCCAGAGGAAACCATAAGTGGATGGTTTCAGGACGTTTAGATTGTCACATAGATGTCCCTACACGTATATATTTTGATAAAGAAATACTTTTAAGTTAATAAATGTTTGTAATCTGTAACTACTGTAATAAGGGGAGGAATATTGTATATGCATATATTTCGTGGTACCCCCTCCCGCCACAGGTGTCTTACGTAGAATAAACAGTACGCAACTAGCTAGCAATCGTTTCACTCGATCGTATCCCGATATCTAACAAACGTATAAGTAGTTTGGGAGTTCATGACGGCCGAATACAATCACAGAGATTTTTTTTATACATTATACCTATATTTTATGTAAGGTAGCCCCAGCAAAAACGTTTTATTTTATGCGAATAAAAACTTTTTAAAGACCCGCCTACCTGTTTTATAATTTAAAAGCAAATGAACCCCAAACTTGAACTCCAATTTATTCTTCTTCTCATGAATCCTCTAACTTTGTTTTAAAGAATGAAATATTTCCGATTGTTTTAAAATAATTACACTTCAAACCCAAGAGTTTTCTCTTGTGTGGTGACGGTTACAGCATATATAAATGCTCTATCTCTTCATTATCAGTGGTAAGAAAAAACAGACCAACCAGTGCTTGCGCTATGTCACAAAATTTAGCATTTACACAACAATTAATCAAAATAACGTGCAATATGATTAAAATGATTTAGTAAAATGATTAATTCACTCTAGAAAGGATATCCGAATAAAATATCAACTCTTTTGATGTTAAGTGCTCTGAGAAATTACTTAGAGATAGTTTTACGATGTTTGGAAAAAAAAGCACTGGGAGACATGTACGGACTTTTATGGATTCGGAATGTATGGGCCCATGCTATGCGGCCCATCAAAACATTTTACGACTAGCATGGCCAATAGCAGATACTGCCCCCAACGACTGATTTATAGTGTTTCCGTCGAAATGCATAAAGAATACAGCTGCAGACATATTTAGCGGTTAATGGGACGTTTGACTTTTATAATGTTGCCTCAAACAGTTTAATGTTGCTTCTTGGGGGCCTATGAAGTTTCCCTTAGATGTTCGATAAATATAACAATCACATATTTTGTGGGTTTATAAATAGACGTAGACTAAAAGCAATTATGACGACTTCACAAGCCGTCGAGAAAATCTCTCAGGCATCTGAAGTAATCTCACACAGTTCCAGTGGTCTGCTGATACAAATGGAGATATGGCACATGGCGGGTTTATTAAGTGGAGAGCCTCACACCTTGTTCGTTGGCCTGAACGACGGGGTATATGGATAGGTACATATTTACCGCCTTAAAAAGATGACACGCGGATTTCCTCGCGATGTATATCCTTCACTGAGTAGTTGTAAATTGTAAACAACTAACAAATTGTGTTGTAATGGTTAAAAAAATCTTGAAAGTTCAGAGGTGTTAGCCGTACGAGGTCTGCACCTAGGACTGGGGTTCGAACTTGATATCACTGTCTTTGCAGTCATGGTTATACCTCTAGGCTATATCTGCTCATACATACTTGTTTCATTTTAACTAAAATATTCATCAAAAATATAACTATAGGTACTAGAAGACCCAGTGTACTTTGTATCATCTACAATTTTTTTTATCAGCCTTTATCAATCCTAATCAATCTGCATAATATAAGGTTAGGATTTTGATAGGTTATTAAATGAAACTTCCTTGTAATGCAAATGAATTAGAAAGAACAGACAGTAGCTGTCATATTGTTGTCTGTTAGCCAAACGTCCATACAAAGTTACCAATACTGAATTTTTAAATTTTCTTATTTTATCTTTTCTTTTAAACCACACCTGTATTAGAGCAAACAAAACAAAAGAACAATTTTAGAAAAAAGACTAACGAACAGCAATTGATTTTTATATATAGGTATAGATTATACGAGATAGATGACTAGAAAATGTCCTAACTCCTCCTATATATATTACTAACCTAACTCTTAGGTCATGTGCCCGTTTCCTGCCTATTTTACTTTCAAGTTTAATCGCACATATTGTGCATACCACTCTGCAGTGCTCTCAATAGTATGAGAGGCGAAGGCATTTCCTCAGATTAAAAAATAAAACGTAATCCTAAACTTCTCACAAAGCACACTACCATCTTCAACTTTTGTTATGAAGGCAAAAAATATACTTTACCGCACACTGTCGTTTCGGGCAATGAGCATAGCAGTGTGGAGCCCTTATCTACTAAACTAGCCGGTCGTGTACCATCTCTCCATTTATATTGGCGTAGCACAATAAACGTTTAATATTCTTACTTACTTCAGCAGTTTTTTTTTCTAAGCGAATGCTTGACTATACCCCATCTGATGGTAAATGGAAATATAGTCTGGAATGGTAAGACGCACTAGATTAGTAAAAACCTATTCACTTTAGCCTTGAAGATACCCACATTGTAATTGGACGGGAATACCGAAGCTGGCAACTTATTCTATTCCATTATTGTGCGTATTATAAACGATGAAGGGATTGTTTTGTTCTCAAAGATGGATTTTCCACAACATATGGATGGAAGCCGTTCGTCTGGCCGTCCGATGGTGGAAATTGTTGGTATGAAATCATATAATTCCTATACGGTCTCAACGTAGGCTCTCTAAACTTACAACGTAATATCAACACTTTTAATAAATTAAATATGTACACTGTTTGTTGCAGGCCCTTGTACTTCTGAAGCTGATAATGGTAATGAGTTTGCCAACACAAATGTTGGGCAAAACGTGCCGTACGTTTAACGGGTTATACCCTTCAAATGTTTGTCTATAAAGTTAGAAGTTTACAATGTAATACCCTGTTTTGGCTTTGTGTCTTTGCCCTAACTAACCCCTGGCATGTTCACATTTAACCACAAGGTTTAGGGGTTCAAGGAAGTCACCTGTGAATAATCCTTAAGAAATACTTCCTCGTTCATCTTAAAGAGACTATCAGTTGAAGCAATATAAGTATCGTCGTTAACAAAATATTTAATTCTCCGTTATAAACAAATTTAAACCATCAAAGAGTCTAAATCTTGAATATTTTATGTGCAAATATTAACCCTTACAATGTTAAATTATATTTGTAAAACCCTTGTTGACTAGGGTCTTTGGTTGATGTAAAATTTTAAAGTACCGAAATGATGAATCTATTTAAAAATGTATTGTGTAAGATCCATACTGGGTAACTGTGTTGTAAGTGGGTCTAATCAAAGATTTTACCACTAGTATTTAAACCACTCTACCATATGTGCAGACAAAAACAATAAATAGTGATCAAGGCTTAAGATAATATATGGTAAAATTAAACCTACTCATAATTTAACACAAAGTGTGAAAACGACATACGGAACAGAGACGTGGTCTCTGAATGTTGGCCTCATATCAAGGCTCAAAGTCGCTCAGCGGGCCATGGAGCGGGCTATGCTTGGTGTTTCCCTACGTGATCGAATCCGTAATACGGAGATCCGTAGGAGAACGAGAGTGACCGACATAGCCCGCCGGGTTGCCATGCTGAAGTGGCAATGGGCAGGCCACATCGCTCGACGAACCGATAACCGTTGGGGACGAAAGGTTCTCGAGTGGCGACCACGTATCGGACGGCGCAGCGTAGGACGGCCCCGCACCAGATGGACCGATGATCTGGTCAAAGCTGCGGGGAGCCGTTGGATGCGGTGGGCACAGGACCGCTCGTTGTGGCGTTCTCTTGGGGAGACCTATGTCCAGCAGTGGACGTTGAAAGGCTGATGGATGGATGGATGATGGATGGTGAAAACGAAAATAACAATCACGAGCAGGATTTGAACCTGCATCTCCTGGAATACCGTCCCAGATGCTTTGTCAATTCAGCCACCATGACAATTGCTTGGGACTGCGAATTTCGATAACAGTCATTCATTCTTAACGTCTTGGTTGACGCCTGCGCCATCTGTCAGAAGTATTTGCATACATCATACCAACCATTTTTTTTTGTTAAGGCGGTAAAAAATGTTCCTAACCGCACACCCTATCGTTCGGGGCAACGACCAGGGTAGTGTGGGGCCTGCACCCACTAAAGAAACCCGCCGTGTGCCGTCTCTCCGCCTTTACCATTATACCAACCAGGTGAACTTAATTTTATAATTACTATTTTCTCCAAATATTTTTATGTTTTTAGAATCATGAGGCAAAGCATCTGGGATGGTATTCCAGGAAATGCAGGTTCAAGTCCTGCTCGTGATTGTTATTTTCAATTTCACACTTTGTGTTAATTTATAAGGCTAAGCATGTCAAATGCAATATATATACACAAACATCAAAATACTACTAATATATATATATGCAATTAATTAGTAGTATAGTAGTATACAATTACATGGTGTTCCACATGTATTGTTCCTATTGTTCGTTGTTCTTGTCGCGTGTCAGTGGGTTGTATTAACTTACGACTGCAATATTTTTTTAATTAACACCATCCGAGCTATGATTTGCACGCAGATTAAACGACATAACCTATTATTTATATCGAGGGCAACAAGAAACAAATATCATATATGATGTACGACTGTAAAAAGTGAAAAAATTTAAAATTTTCTTAATTTTTTTATACATTAATACTACTACTACTACAACTTAACATTACGCCATTTCTCATGCGGGGTAGGCAGAGAGAACAGAGTGCTAAAAGGCTCTATTCTCGAATACATCTCTCGCTTCCTCAACATTAATAATTCTCTTCATACAAGCTTGCCGATTTTGGAGATTCCTGACTCCACCTTCCTTCAATACATGACCGATTTGTTGTAGGTAGATAAACCTTGGTCTCTCCCTATACCTACATCCACTCCACTTTAGCATTGTATATCTACTTAACCAGTCGCTGGTCCGGCAATCTTTCCACATATCCGAACCATCAGAGCAGTCCCTTTCGCATCTTTACACCAGTACTCTCTTTCAAACCTACTCCCTCTCTTTCGTCGTTGTTTATATACTACGTGGGTAAGGTATAGAAGGAGATAATGCAGGATAATATGGAGACGATAAGGAGGGGGTTTGAACCTCCGGCACTCACTCACCATTCGAGAAACAACATTACAGTAGATACTAGCTAACGTTAATTAACACTGATCTTCTATGAGAGGGTGGTCATTCCCCCATCAAACAAGCAGGACTTTACTACTAAAAATATTAAATTTAAATAACCCTGGAAAAATCTTGTATTACGAGGGTAAGTACATATTTGATACATACAAGAAGCGTTTTAAAACAGTAAAAAGCATTTATTATATTATGTACAAATAAAACACGCAATTGAGACCTTTTTTTTGTTCTGGCGGGATAAAATGTACCTAACCGTACATTCCGTCGTTCGGAGCAACGGACAGGGTAGTGTAGATTCAATTGAGACCTAGATTTATTATGAAATTACGCTTTCAGAGCAGGTTAGTGCTATATGTGGCACATTTTAAAAAATGTCCGCAATAAAAGGGAACATTTTTAAATATCAGCTTAAATGTCCCAAAGTAATGGTTTTTGAAAGAGAAGTAGCCAGAACAGATGTTAGAGTAGCAATAGGAAATGGTATGCTAGAACAAGTGGATGCATTTGTATATCTTGGATGTGGATTCAGTTGGGATGGAAGGTATACCACTGATGTAGAGAGAAAAGTGAATGCGGGAAATAGAGTGAACGGAGCATTGGGACAACTTCTCGGCAGCCACCATCTCAGCCAGAAGGCACGTGTCGCAATACACAACGCAGTGCTTATCCCAACGTTATTATATGGAAGTGAGAGTTGGGTATGTAAAAAGGAGCATGAGAGTAAAATCAATGCGGTCGAAATGCGATCTCTGCGGAGAATCTATGGAGTGAGGCTGACTGACTGCATTCGTAACAATGGCGTAAGAGAGCAAGTAGGTATGAAAGAGTGTATTGGTGTAAAGATGCGAAAGAGAATGCTCCGATGGATCGGACATGTGGAAAGAATGCCGGACGAGCGACTGGCTAAGAAGATATACAATGCGAAAGTGGAAGGATGTAGGTACAAGGGGAGACCGAAACTTACCTACCTAGTCCAAATTGGTCATGTATTGAAGGAAGATGGAGTCAGGCGTCTCCGAAACCGGCGAGCGTGTATGAAGAGAGTTATGAATATTGAGGAAGCGAGAGATGTATGCAAGAATAGAGCCTCTTGGCACTCTGTTCTCTCTGCCTACCCCGCAAGGAAAATGGCGTGATGATAAGTTAGTTAGTCAGTTAGTTAAATGTCTCGATATACAATCTTAATACTATCGTATTGAACTATCACATAAGTGATATTCATAAGTATTTAAAGTTCAAAGACACCATTTATTCAGTCAAGAAATAATTTCATTAAACTTATTTCAAGGTATTGTTGCTTTATATATTAAACTCAACTAAATAGCAGTGATAGTCTAGCGGTAAAACCAAAGACTGTAAAGACAGCGATATCGAGGTCTTTCTAAGGTCTAGACCTCATGTAATGCAACAGAAAAGGTGGAAATAAATCAAATTAGCGTTTATACTCAGAACTCCACTAGCACAGACAAACATAAGATTCCTTATACTCATTTCTGTGTCACTTCTTAATCAGAGAAAAACAGTTTAAAGAATAAAGTAAAAAAGCTATGTGAAAATCTATGACTCTACTGGGCATAAAACATCATTTCGCCTCCTATAAATAATACTACAAGTAAGTTACGTAAACTAAATCTGAGTAGTCTATTAACCCCCATCCGGAATAAAGACTTGATACTATAGAAAATGTATTCAACGGTCTTGGAAACCTATTTTTTACTTGTATCAAAATTATTATTCATCATCATCATCATGGCTTCACGCCTATATTCCCCAAAGGGGTAGGTAGAGGTGTATTACAGACCCACGGTTCGTTTAAATATAGCTAATATTTAAGTCCCACCTAATAGGGAGCGGGCCTATTACCGTCTACCGGGCACATTCCCAAACTCCGGACTGCTACTGAGAATGTTTGTTTTACGTACAAGCTCAATAACGCTGCCCGACCCGGGGATCGAACCCAAGACCTAATGAGCAGTCGCTCACACTACCGCTGCACCACAGAGGCAGTTATTAATTATATTAGAATTATTCTAGAACTCAAATTCGTGTTATTTTCACTTTGACTTTTATCCAGCACTCGTTTATACTCATAATAGAAAACAGCTTAACCTGATTTACAAAGCCACTTTAAAGCAAATAAATTTTAAGAAAGCTTAGTACAATCAGCCTTCAACACAAACTTAGTTACTTTTGTTTGTTGAGCTAAAAGCACGTGGATATTGTTTTGATTGACTTACTAACTCCAAACTCAATCACACAAATACTAAGTACTTGATCTGGGCACTTGCAAATGAACGTAGGAGTGAATGAATTGAGAACTGTGAACACAATTTACTGTTCTCCGAATGAGGGCACGTTTTTGTTTTACTTATGTACATATATGCGAAGGTTATACGTATATACATTTGGGTAGAATTGTAATGAAATTATGTATGTGGAATATTTGAATAACAGATTTCATTACCAACGATTACGAATAACATTCTGTAGGCCAAAAGCTTGGATGAGGTCATAGTACTGTGTGATTTGCATAACTTGACGACAATTCAGTGAGTCTGGATTTATTATCAGCACATCATTGTTCCATTCTTGGGCACGGATCTCGTATTAAAAGGATTAAGAGCGTAGTCCATCACTTTGTTCCAATGCGAGTGACGGACTTCACTAGTCGTTGAGAAAATTTCTCGATATTTTCCTTCACTTTAGTGGGTGAGGGCCCCACACTACCGTGCTCGTTACCCCAAATGACGGGTTGATCCGTAAGGTATTTTTTTTCCGGCCTTAACAAAACAAAAGGTCTACAACTAACTTGAGGCCGCGGGTAGATGGACCGGGAAAGTTCGACACCTGCAAGGCCTACCGCGAAGAAGCGACGCTCCAGTGTGCGAAAGCGTGGCTCAGTAGAGAGTACCAACTAAGCCATCGACTGACCACTGAAATAATGTCACACAAATTACAGTGATCCCACACGGTATTAACTGCATGAAGACCCCACAATACTATGTTCATTGCCCCGAACGATGGGGTGTGAGTGAAGTACATTATTTTTTCTGCCTTATCAAAAAAAAGGGCTAGGATTAACTGCGTCAATATTATCACTTTGTAGTGTCATGAAATTTCATAGTAAGAATATTCTCTTGTTACTATGGTATTCGTTTCCGAGAATAACTTTACGTACATGTATATGTTCGTTATAGATGATGTAAGACGTTTCGATCTATTGCATTGAAAATGGAGTCAAAAAATCGACTATACTGAATAAAAATTCTATCACACATTGGCTCATATATTCAAGTAGAACTGCGACCAGTGGGCCTAGCCAAGTTGCATTCTATGATCGCTAACGCTAATAGAAAACTATTAAAATGTATGGAAATTTGACTTGGCGTTTATAGATTTGGATAAATATAGGTTCTTTATCTATGGTTAAGGATGTCAAATTCCTTCACTGGTTATACCAAAGGTATGGTTCTTTAGCGTTACAATTAGGTGATCCCTGAGTTATACGCCTCTTTAGGTAATAAAAAATTTAGACTGAAGTAACATAAAGCAGGGATGTTTATTATTGCTACCCTTCGAGCGTAATATAGGTCCGCACATAAGGCCTGGTGGACTTGTGGTAGGGCTGGGTACCAAGTGGGAGTACTCACTTGGTATCGGGCCCGAGCGGGTTGGTACCACCATCTCCCGTGTGACCGGCCATGAAGCACATCGTTGCGTTTTGGCTGTAGCTGGAGATAGCCTTTTAAATTTCTTCTTACTTGTGAAATGAATTGGTGAGCAGCGGCTTGACAAAACTCTCGGTATAGTCGAGTCCATGGGCGACGGTTACCATTTACCATCAGATGGACCGTGGCTCGTCTGCCACTCAAAAAAATGCGGATGCGCTCTAAGCTAATATTAATCAAACCGAACTAATTTTAAGGGCGACGTAGTATCATTTATGCATATTAGGTAGCCCCTTTTTTCTGTCTTCTTTGATGTAAACAAACAAGGACTTATTTATGTACCTAGCAATACATATTTTTTTTTTGTTAAAGCGGGAAAAATGTATCTAACCGCATACCCCACCGTTCAGGGCAACGAACAGGGTAGTGTGGGGCCCTCACCCACTAAATAAACCCGCCGTGTGCCGTCTCTCCGTCTGTATTGGCGCCTGGAACTATGTTACATAACTTCAGAGGTACCTAGCAATAGCTAGTCGATTAAATTTAAACTACTTTTTAGTAGATATGCACTTAAACATTTACCAATGTGCACTTGAATAAAAAAGTAAATTCTCCAGAATTTTTATTTTAATAAAATATTCCATAATAGAGTCATTCTACTACAGTTCATAAATCACTACTAGGTATGTCATATTTCACTCGCATATTCAGTAATCATAAGCGAAAAAAGTCACAAGTTATTTAATAATACTTCTCAAGACACAATGACATAACCGAAACATTTATATATATTTTTTTATATTGTGTAGATGGCACACAAGCATACGGCCACGGTTACTGTAAAAACAAAAACCATCATTTGCGCGTCGCCATCTCCAAGGAAGGAGATAGGAGGTGCATAGAAAGGATCTTAGGAAAGGATAGGTAGGATATTAAGGATAATAATGAGAGGACAAGGAGGAGGTTTGGTCCACCGGTGCTCTCACTTACCACACGAAACACAATGATAGGAGGACCTACCGTTGTTACACGCAGATTTTTTTTTTGTTTATGCGGGAAAAAATGTTCCTGTCCGCACACCCCATGGTTCGGGGAAACGATCAGGGTAGTGTGGGGCCTTCACCCACTAAAGAAACCCGCCGTGTGCCATCTCTCCACCGCTATTGGCGGGCCACTGTAACTATGTTACGTTCCTTCGGTGGTGTTGTGAGACCACCCTACTTCCCCTGCTAGTGATAGTGTTTGAACCTAATAATGGTAACGAAACAAACCGTGGTGACGGACTAAGAATACAAGTGTCACCACCCCATTCCTTCCCACGAGTATCGTATGAGGTGACTAAGGGAAGTAAGCAATTATCATCCATTGCATGACTAGTGGTAGGGCTGGGTACCAAGTGGGAATACTTACTTGGTATAGGGCCCGAGCGGATTGGTACCACCATCTTCCGTGTGACCGGCCATGAAGCACATCGTTGCGTTTTGGCTGTAGCAGGAGATAGTGTTAGTCTCACAGAAGATCAGTGTGAAACAATGGCAAGCACTCCTTTTTTTTTTGTTTTGCGGGGAAAAAAATCCTATCCGCACACCCCGTCGTTTTGGGCAACGAACAGGGTAGGATGGGGCCTTCACCCACTAAAGAAACCCGCCGTGTGCCGTCTCTCCGCCTTTATTGGCAGGCCACTGGAACTATGTTACATTCCTTCGGTGGTACAGTTACAGACCTGGCTGTTGGGTTGATGTAATATATAGTATCAATGTTAAGTATATCGAGGTTTATAAATACGGTTCTGTGTAAGACAGAATGTTGCCAATTAATACCAGTAATATTAATTTATGTTTATGTTAATAATACTGTTTACTGAGTACAGCATTAGGTTTACGTTAGAACTCTCAAGTTTTAGTACAAAATAAACAATAGATACGAAGATAATTCCACGATACTTATTGGTTATCTTCAGCAAAAATATTGACTGAGTTCTTCAATATCTATCGACTTTTATCACATACGTTGCGATATACTGATATTATTTTTATTAGTTAGTATCCAGCTGGCTTGACTTCGCCCGCGTAGTTATACGTCAACCCGATAAAATTTTTAACAAGCTCAGCTTTTAACAGCAAAGTAGGCTTGTTAGTAACCCTTAAAGTACAAAAAAAAAACATTTTTTAATAATAACGATGTGATTATTATTTTGTCTATTACTCTCATCTCTTAGAATCTTGATATTGTGTATTCCTTTTCAAAAAGCCAATAATTCTTTAATCGAACTTACTAAAGTAAGTAAATATATTATATAACATTTTTACCTCCTCACACATTTACACCAAATCACCTTCGATTCTCCGTGTGGTGATGGACTAAGAATACAAGTGTCACCACCCCATTCTCTCCCACGGGTGTCGTATGAGGCGACTAAGGGAAGTAAGCAATTATCATCCATTGCATGACTGGTGGTGGCTGGGTACCAAGCTGGTCCATTACCATTACCATTTACCATCAGATGGGCCGTGGATCGTTCGCCACTAAAGGCAATAAAAAAAAAAGAAAACGTAAAGGACACAAAAATGTAAGGTATATTTTAAGTACCTACTTGATGATGGCAATTTACAAATTCATTTTAAAGTGCGACAATGTGAAATTTAAAATAATAGCTACGAGTACAAACGGTATACGAACCAGCGCCTTTTGAATGCCGTTCAGACGCTCTGTCAACTGAATTGTATATACATTCATTACTCAGCCAACTGAGCTATACTAACAAATTCATGGATGAAATAATCTTTACTGTAAATGCACTATTAACTACTTATTTGGAAATTATTATATACTTCAAACTAAACATAGCAATGCAAATACAATGCCCATTAGCATTTAAAATTAACAAAGCACTATGATTGCTCGCGTGTTCACAATCGGACGTTATAATCGGCCAATGGACCACTCTCATACAAAATTAAATAGCTATAAATAGGTACTTAACGTTTTAATATTATATTATAACAAGTAAGTATTCCTTCACACAAAGTGTAAAAATGTGAAATCGAAATTTAATTTTCCAATAAGATTAAAAAATATAAATAGTAATATCAAAGTAAGTATGACTCTATTATATAGAACAACTGACTTCTTTTTTGTTTCGCTTGGCTGCTGAATTACCGAAAATGCCCATCTCTTGTCGCTCAAAAAAGCTTGTAGTATCACAAAAAGTTTCATTTTTATTGTTGTGAATATTATAATTACAATAAAAATCAATATTTATTGCGTATAGTGGCAGACGAGCCACAGCCCACGTGATGGTAAATGGTAACCGTCACTCATGGACTCAACAGCTATACCGGGAGCATTATCAAGCAGCGGCTCACCATTGGCCGTGTGGGGCCGGCTTTAGAATTGTCCCACCCCTCTCTACCCACGGGTATCGTAAGAGCCGACTAAGGGAATATCGGGCGAGTGGTCAGCAGCACTCTCTCGAGTATTAACAACATGCACTGCGATCGCCAACCCGCCTGCTAAGCGTGGCGATTACGGAATTAACCCCCATGACGGGACCGCACATTGTGGGGTTCTCTTGGGGACGCCTCTATCCAGCAGTGGACGATGAGGGGCTGATGGATGGATGGATGGATGGCTCACCATTTCATTTGACAGATGAAATTAAAGATTTAACGGCTATCTCCTGCTACAACCAAAACGCACAGACGTGTTTCATGGCCGGTCGCACGGGAGATGGTGGTACCAACCAATTCAGGCCCGATAGCAAGTGAGTACTCCCACTTGGTACCCAGCGCTACCACCAGTAATGCAAGGGCTGATAATTGCTTACGCCCCACCGTTTTAAGCTTTTACACCGTATTTGATCTATATTTTAGCTTTTGACATGCTCCGCTACTCTTAAAGTACATATCATAATTTGTGAATAAGGAAAAAGAGTATTTTAGTACAGGCGGGAATCGAACCTGCGTCCCTTCCTATCCGGGGAAGTGCTCTAATCCACTGAGCTACAGTACTATCTTTTCGACATACCCAATCTCCTTATCACATTTGTCTTAACGACCAACGCCCTCTATCGGAACGCATTTACATGCATCCAATATAGTAAGTTTAATTTTGCAATTAAAATTCATACTATTCGATGGCGTGATTTTTTTTAAACATTTTTGATCTATATTTTAGCACTTAACATGCTCTGCTACTCTTAAAGTACAAATCATAATTTGTGAATAAGGAAAAATAGTATTTTAGTACAGGCGGGAATCGAACCTGCGTCCCTTCCTATCCGGGGATAGAGGGCGTTGGTCGTTAAGACAAATGTGATAAGGAGATTGGGTATGTCTAAAAGATAGTACTGTAGCTCAGTGGATTAGAGCACTTCCCTGGATAGGAAGGGACGCAGGATCGATTCCCGCCTGTACTAAAATACTCTTTTTCCTTATTCACAAATTATGATTTGTATTTTACACCGTAATTATTCAACCGATCATCGTGAAATTAATAATTAGCTTATATAATCCCGAACCCAGAAAATACTGATTTACGCTGCTTTATATTCCGGAAAAATAAACGGTTTTAAGCTGAAATTTTTGCATTGAGATAAATTAATGTGCTGGACAGTGACGTGTATTTATTATTAACCCAATTAACCCAATTTTGAAGTCCACGCAAACGTAATTGGGGGCAAAATTGACCAATACTCGTAATACAGAAGTCTTTTGCTTACGTGTATGTATACACAAGATCTATGCCATTGATATACATTGGAGTACTAGTTAAGAACAGTAGAAATTAGCATGTATACATTATCCGACATGAAAGTGAACGCTGGACGGCGCCGAATGAAAGAAGTTTCAGTATTCATAAAACAAGCTAGTTGATTTGACATTTGAATGAAATATTCATGTTATAAATCAACAAGTCAAAATGGGTATTAACAATAATTAACATCAAAAGATTATAAGTATTCGCTTTGATCATAGAGTAGATGAGACTTCGCAGGCGTTGTAAATATTCCGGAGTAAGTATAGATAATACTTTTGGTTATATTTTAACTTTTAAACAAACGTGTTTAGATAGTTCTTAGAAATTTATACGTCTAAATATAAGGATATTTTACTATTTCACGACCCATAATAAGTTTTAAACCATAGCATAGTACCACGCCTATATTCCCCGAAGGGGTAGGCAGAGGTGTATTACATACCCACGGTTCGCCAGCTATGTTTAAGTCCCACGTAATAGGGGGTGAGCCTATTGCCGTTTACAGGGCACATTTCCAAACTCCGGGCTGCTACTGAGAATTTATCTTTTTACAAGCACAATAACACTGTCCGAACTGGGGATCGAACCTGAGACCTTATAATCAGCAGTCGCTCACACATATACAATTTCAAACCAAGACCTCGTAATAGTCGTTGCACGCTTACTTCACTAGGTCAATAGGCAATGAACAAATAAATAACTCCTTTTCAAACGTACAAAACAAAATGCCTATTTTCTTTATTAAGATCTACCGAAAATATTATCCCGGGGGTAAATAAAAACAACTATTAAACTGGTGGGTTTGACAGTTCATTCCACTTTGTTTCCGTTACGAAACCCGTTTCAGGCTGTCATCTTCACGATTGTATTACCCGAAAGCTTTTGAAATTGTCACTTGTCCGCTGTCAGTGAAATTATTATTCACAACATTGGACTGCTAATTTCTAGAGAGAGAGTAGAGTTTATTTTATTTTTTATTATAAACTAGCGAACCCGGCCAGGCGTTGTTGTGGCTTTTTTTTTATTATTGCAATTAGTGGCATACGAGCCACGGTCCATCTGATGGTAAATGGTAACCGTCGCCCATGGACTCGACTATACCAAAAGTGTTGTCAAGCCGCTGCTCATCAATTAATTTCACAGATATGAAATGAAATATAAACGGCTATCTCCTGCTATAGCCAAAACGCAACGATGTGCTTCATGGCCGGTCACAGGGGAGATGGTGGTACCAATCCGCTCGGGCCCGATACCAAGTGAGTACTCCCACTTGGTACCCAGCTCTACCACCAGTAATTCAATGGATGATAATTGCTTACTTATTTAGATATTTTTATATATATTTTTAGTATTTGACATGCTTAGCACTATACATTAAACACAAAGTGAAAAATGTGAAATCGAAAATAACAGTCACGAGCAGGTTTTGAACCTGCATCTCCTGGATACCGTCTAGATGCACACCCAGAGACGTTAAGTATGAATGTGTTATCGAAATTAGCAGTCAGGAGCAATTGTCACGATTGCTGAATTGGCAAAGCATCTGGACGGTATCTAGGAGATGCAGGTTCAAATCCTGCTCGTGGCTGTTATATTCAATTTCACATTTTTCACTTTGTGTTTAATTGCTTACTTGCCCCTTAGTCACCTTATACGACACCCGTGGGAAAGAATGAGGTAGTGACACTTGTATTCTTAGTCCGTCACCATACGGACCAAAGTTGACCATCGACTTTTTTAGCATATAAAGTAGCCTATGTCCTATTCTGTACACCAGTTTCATATAAGGTTTTTTTTTTATATATCTGATAGAAAACCTACATAAGTTTTCGTTTTTTAATTGCATGTACCAACCAACAATTACTAGAGACTCCATCACCCACAAATCAGTGAATCTCATAATTAATGCAAATCAACAGCAGATTGTTATGCTAATTTTGCCGTGCTTCTACATCTTACTTACCTAATTTAGTGTTATCTGTGCGTTTTGTAGTCCACAGTAGTAAATTATTACTATCTGAATATATATATCTAAGTAGTTAAATAAGGTAAGATTTTGCTTACAGCCATCATTTTCGTCACTGGCTCGTCTTAAATGATAACTGTTGCTAAAGAGCTGCTCAATAGCCGCGTATATCTACCTACAACTACTTACAGAGGAAGTGTAGATACAGTGCCCATATGCTGTTTTCCCGTAATATTAGAAATAATCTTGATCACTTTATATTAATAATAGGCTTTGCCCGCGGCTCCGCCGCAGCCTAATGCTAGTTTTTGGGTTATATATCAGGTTCCCGATATAGTAGCTGGATAAAATATGTATACCAGTTTTTAAGTCTAATTGAGAGCTATTAAATAAAAAAAATTGTATCAAAATCCGTTCAGTAGTTTTTGCTCGATGCGCGAACAAACAAAGAGATAAACAGACAAACACACAAAAAATAAAAAAAATCGTATATGTTTAGACACGCCTATTATAGCCTATTACAGTAAATTTCAAATATATTAAATTCACAGACACAGCTCTGTTACAGCTTTATAATAGTATATAGATTAGCTTGTCCCATCGTGTGCTGGCGTGCTTCACCCGCAATGTCTTAAAACGTCATCTATATTTTACATTATAGCATTTTTTTTTTGCGAATGTTGGCAGGCGAGTCACGGCCCACCTGACGGTAAGTGGTAACCGTTGCTCATGGACTCAACAATACCGGGAGTATTATAAACCACTGCTCACTATTTAATTTCACAAATATGAAATGAAAGAATAATCTCCTGCTACAACCAAAACATACTGATGTGCTTCATGGCCGGTCACACGGGATACGGTGGTACCAACTCGTTCGGGCCCGATAGCAAGTGGGTACTCCCACTTGGTACCCAACCCTACCACAAGTAATGCAATGGGTGACAATTGCTACTTCCCTTAGTTGCCTTGTACGACACCCGTGGGAAAAAATGGGGTGGTGACACTTGTATTCTTAGTCCGTCACCACACGGACATTCCAGTATTATCTTAACGACTTTCATTATTGAAATCAATTCATGGAATCGATAAAATAATCTATTTACCACTTTGCAAATTTAATGAGTGGAGTGACACGGGAGCTTTGTGATGTGGGATTTTATCCACATAATTTACTGGTGAAGCCATTCAGACAGTAATGGCTTCACCAGTAAATTACGTGGATAAAATCCTCCATATAGGATAGAATATAATAAAATGAAAATACTATTATACTGTACAATATAGTTATGTTTCTGAATTGTTGAATGGTTTTAAACATTAATACTACTATTTTTTTAGATGGACAGATCAAAGGCAAAGAAGAGTCAGTTTTTATTTGAATGTGTACAGTTTCCCCTTTAATTAGGTAATCCATTGTTTTTTCAAAAGAATAAAAAATACACACTAAAGATTGAACAACGAAATAAAACTTGTTATTGTATGTTAATTTCGGGCACTCGATATGTTTAACTTCTTTATACTAACACATTTTATGAAAACATAACAAGATATTTGAATGACATTTCAAATAACAAAATGATAAATGTAGGAATCTTCTAGTAAGACAATAAAAAACACACTTGCACTTGGGAACAATCCTTTTATCGCAGAGGACTTTACAAACATACAATTGACCTCAGAGCAACTATTTGTGTATCATAAAAAATATTGTCCTGTGCGGGGATCGAACCCACAACACTAAGCACGGGGTTTTAGCAGATAAAGCGTGTGGGTCGGTAATCTACGAGTCGTGGGTTCCATGTAGCTTATAGACAGCTAATCCACAACTAAATTATTCTAACTAAATAAGCAGCAAGCAATATACACACAGATTTATTACTAAATCCACACGTGAATTTCATATAGGCTACAACAATGTTGTTGTTGGAAACATTTGAATATTACATTCGGTAATATTCAAGACTATGAATGGCAGGAGGGTTTACTGATAACGCCCAATCACTCCCTATTGGAGAGGACAAACTTGCCAAGAACTGAAGTTTCAACTTAATAGTTTGGGGTGAAATAGTGCCTTCTACATTGGCTAAGTTAGATCGTAAGTTCAAATGCAAGTAATCTTCCTTTAAGCTAGGTTTCAAGGATCCAATCCTATATACACGTACGTACGGAGCGTATTTATTAAAAGTATACGAGTCACATACTCGTGTTTAGTAAATTTAACAAACAATATATTTCGGGTCCCCATTAGTTTATGGAATAGTCCATCCATCCATCCATCAGCCTTTCACCGTCCACTGCTGGACTTAGGCCTCCCCAAGAGAACGGCACAACGAGCGGTCCTGTGCCAACCGCATCCAACGGCTTCCGAACGAGCGGTCCCGTCATGGGGGATAATGCCGTAATCGCCACGCTTGGCAGGCGGGTTGGCGATCGCAGTGGATGTTGTTAATACTCGAGGGAGTGCTGCTGCCCACTCCCTCGGTATCCCTCAGTCGGCTCTTACGACTCCCGTGGGTAGAGAGGGGTGGGACAATTCTAGAGCCGGCCCCACACGGCAATGGAATAGGAATGGGGTCTATTGAAATCTCCAAGTTTTTAATATCGACATTGTACATGCAAAGAAAGTCATTTTATAATTCTAGTAAGTACTAGATTTCGGTGTAAAATTGTAATACATTGTTCGTATATTTATAAAAAAAAAAATTGTATACCCCAGGTATCAGGTTCAAAGTTTACGAGTGATGGAAAGTATATCTGTGATATTGAGCTGAGAGCGATGGCTGGAAATAATGAATGGGGCGCTGCATGGCTTTATGAGCAGCCAGAAAGTGTCAAAAAAGGAAGGCCAGGTTAAGAGTAGGTACCTACTCGAAACCAACGAGCATGTATGAAAGCGCTGATGAAAGTAGATGAAGCGAAAGATGTGCGTCAGGATCGTAGCAAGTGGAGAGAAGTGGTCTCTTTCTACCCCTACGGGAAAAAGGCGTGACAATATGTTTGTATGTATGTATATTTTATTTCAGGTGATCACTCTCTATGTGACTGCCCCAAACTTTGTCGTACCTCAGTAACCAAATACCTTGGAGTCTTCATAGATGAGTTACTAAATTGGAAAAGTCATCTAAGTAACATAACGTGTCGGGTACGCAAACTTATTTATATTTTTAAACGACTCAGACACTCCGCCAATATGATTACTTTAAAATCAGTTTACTATGCACTGGTACAATCTCTTCTCTCGTATTGCATATCGGTCTGGGGAGGTGCCTGCAAGACTCATATGATACATCTAGAACGTGCACAGAGAGCTGTCTTAAAAGTGATGACAAATAGACCATTTAGGTACCCTACTTCCCTACTTTACAATGACTCTAAAGTCCTCACTGTGAGGCAGCTGTTTATTCTGTCTGTTGTACTACGCAAACATGCGTCGTTGCATTACAGGGCTGAGAATATTAACAAAAGAATAAATCATCGTATTTGTACCATTCCTAAATTTAACACATCTCTAGCACGCCGACATTACAAAATTTTAGGCGCTCATTTATACAATAAATTCATTAAATATTGTAACATTCATATATTAAACCATTTTAAATGTAAAAAACAGATGATTAATTGGCTGTCTTGTGCTGATTACAGTGAAACGGAGGATCTTCTAACTCTGTCTCCCTTATAGTAATATTTATTTTTACTAATTTCCAACACACAAACACACACACACACACACACGCACACACACAAACACATACACACACGCACACACACGTACAGACACACGCACACATACATACACACACACCACACACCTCAGAGTATTTTAAATCATTCCAGAAGCACTTGCATTGCTTAGCATCCTCTGAACCAATTTATTTTTTAAAAAGTGTCCGACTATGTGGAAAACGCTGGCTTCCGTAACACAAGTTCAATCTTAGCTCGGAAGTCAGAGTTTAACCAGGCATGCAGTACTATGTTTATGTTTACTAACTTTATTGTATGTAAGTGTTATCATTATGTTTGTGTCAATAAACATTATTATTATTATTATTATTTATAAAATAATTATTTCACAGTTGGTATTCTTAATAAAACATAAAAGTGAACTTACCATAAATATACTATTATTTGCAACAATATGATGCAGATACCCTAACTACTGTTACGATAAACATTTCACAAAATACGAGAAGGAAAACTTTTTATACAAGCAGAAGTAATTGTTCCTGTGGGCGAAATGCGAAACTCCTGATAAAAATAGTACTAGCATATTTATGACCATTCACGGTTTTTAAACGTCACTTCTTATCAAGAAAGAAACCACAGCAATTCGGAATATAAAATACTTAGACAATTTAGTTTGCAAGGTATATAGAAAGAATAGCATGTCGAAGGACGTTTTATCAAATAAAATTTAAACACCTGTTGACTTATCAAAGTGCGATCACAATTTCGTCTGCCAATTGCGGTGACTGTGGTTTCGTTCTACCTTGATTGCGTAATCGAACGAACGGTAGTGCTATATAACTATCGTCTGTATCATATTATCTGTATGTCTATATATTATATCTTAACCTTATTTTTGTAATTGTCGCCATTCAGTCATTGGAGCGAGATTTATGTAAGTATCAATTACTTATGTTACTATTGAAGATATACGAGTATGTGGCCCGATGTTGTTATAATTTATGTAAAGAAATTTAACATCAAAAGTATTACATTAAAATCCCACAATTTAATTTTGAAATAATTAAGTAACTGAAGGGACTTTCAACATTTTTTTTTGTGGTAGCAATAATTTTATTCAACCTCATCCATCCATCTGCATTTAGATGTTCATTGTTGGACGTAAGCCTCTCCAAAAGAGTGCTACACCGAACGGTATGTGCTAACTGCATCTAACGGCTGCGCGGCTTTGACCAGATCGTCAGTGTACCTGGTGGGGGCCTTAAAACGCTGCGCTGTCTTATATGTGGTCGCCACTCGAGAAGTTTTCTTCCCCAACGGTTGTCGGTTGCCAACTCCAAGGGAAGGGATGGGACGTGGAGAAGAAGGATAATAAGAAGAGAATTGGGTTGTTTGGGCCTACGTCACTCTTATTCGTCGTACGAACGACAACTATAGGAGTACCTAAGGTTGTTTCTAACTGATCTTTTTTGAGACGATAAGTAACACTTGCCTGATTAAACCTGCTGATTCAGGGACAAGTAAAGTACTACGAATATGGATTGAGCCTTTATACAAAGTGAACATTCAAAGTCTACGTATGTATTCCGTATGTCATTAATGGCGTGTTACCAGTGATGACACACTAGTTGTAGACCTTAGTTTTCAGATACTGCGGAATTTTGGACGAGAAAATCTTTCTTAGGTTTCCGAACGCTGCTAGATTCGTCGAGAGACCTCTTTTACGAAGTTGCATGTATATTTATACCTAACTAGACTGTTTTTCCCAGCCAGACATAGTGATTGACAACTTAAATAACCGCTTTTCCCTTTCAATATAATTTTAGAACACATTATTCCAAAAATAATTGATGCACATAATATATATTTCCAAAAAATATGAGCTACGCCTTATGAATTATGTTACGAACGAAATCGAAATCTTTGTCTTGGTTGTAACGCCTTAGCTGTGCTTTATTTTGTGTTTTTAGCTTTAAGTTTACTCTAGGCTATGTGCCTAATGGGCTACGAGCTTTTAACTCTTAGAAGCGAAGCAATTAGTGAGTAAAAGTCAGTGGGCTGAGAAAACCTGAACTAACTTGTGTTTCCTATCAGTAATTAAAATATTAAATGCAAATAAACCGAGGGGCTGGTGTTAAATAAGAGAAAAGAGCAACTTCTACTCCGGTTGTATTATATTAATAGGTACCGTCATAGATGTAAATTTAAATTTTAATTATAAGTCCAAAACGAACGCATGGAATTCCCCTTAATTGAGTCTTTTATAAAGAAAATGAATTCTTACTTTAATCAATGAGACGTGAAATTAATTTCTAATGTAATAATATTTTACGAAACTCATTAACCTGTTTAGTATCGGAGTCCATCACCTTCTAATTTATTCCCGACAGAGATTTTAATTAGGTTGCGTGCAATTTGTTGTGCAAAATTATAATTGGATTGGTCATTTTCATATAACAAGGATCGCCTTGAAGCTTTCATAATTTTTATATAGGTTATTTTGTACATAATACTCGTATATACTAGCTGTACAACACGGGTCACTGCCCACCCTCTTAGATGATAGAGCATTATTCTATAACATGAATATAATGTAATATTATAATCAATGACTCGCTATAAGATAATTAATATTGTTTATTATCAATAACAAAAAAGAAACATAGCATCACGCCTGTATTCCCCGAAGGGGTAGGCAGAGGTGTATTACACACACACGACGCGCCAGCTATGTTTAAGTCCCACGTAATAGGGGGCGAGCCTATTGACGTCTACCGGGCACGTTTCCAAACTCCGGGCTGTTCCTGAGAATTTTTCTTTTTAGGAAAAAGCTCAATAACTTTGCCCGACCCGGAGATCGAATTAATTAGCATTGCAGCCTCTAATTGTGAAATAAGTTTTAAACACGATTTAGTAATTTTAGTTTTTGATTACAAGCAAATATTTTCTGTTTTTATTATTAGATAATCTTAATTTTTTATTTGATTTAGGAAAAGTAGGTATATACCTATCAGTTTTTGTCCTATCAGATTTCAATCCATCACGATTTATCTTAAAATGTGAAGCTTCATAGTTTGATAAAACCAAAAATATGAAAACAATTAGAACTTATTTACTTACTTACTTATCATGACGCCATCTCTCTTGCAGGGTAGGCAGAGAGAACACAATTAGAATGTAAACAACAATTAAAAGTTTATTTAATATTATAATTATATGTTTATTATTACTAATTTAATTTTACATAACCGCCTCTAAATAGTGCCGCAGGGTACGGTCTGCAGATTAGAGCACGACGTTCAACGATCAGGCAACAATTTTCCATCTGGTTGCTCTCCGCAGGCAGCTTATGGACCAAATACCGACCAAAAATATGTTTTACCTAACTATATTTGATTACAAACCCTTTTAGCTTGCATTATATCGCTCATTATTATAAAAATATGCAGATAAAATATAGCATATTTCTAGATAATTATCATAAAGTATTAAAATTAAAAGTTAATATAACGAGCTCTTAGATATTCTAGTAATTATTATAAATGGTATTTTGCCGTCTCATTCTTGGTTATTGACGATTTTTTGCAGCTTTTTATGAATATAATATTGTATAAGTATTTTAATCTGTATTTTAGCATTTGACATGCTCAACTACTTTAAAGAACAAATTATTTGTGAAAACGTGGAAAAAGAGATAAATATTATGAATTTTAATTGCAAATTTAAACTTACCTATACTTTTTTGATCTATATTTTAGCACTTGACATGCTCAGCTACTCTTTAAATTACAAATTATAATTTGTGAATTAGGAAAAAGAGTATTTTAGTACGAGCGGGAATCGAACCTGCGTCCCTTCCTTTCTGGGGAAGTGCTCTAATACATTGAGCTATCGTACCTATACTTATAGTAAGTTTATTTATGATAACATAGATTAATGCATGTAAATTCATCCGACCCACGCCACCTGCGTGGGTCGTAAAAACAAATTTGTTGTGGAGATTGGGAATGACCGTTGGTCGGTGCGATGGCTTAGCGGTTAAAGAGCTCGGGATTGGAAGGGACCCAGGTTCGATTCCCGCTCGCACTTAAGTTCTCTTATTACACATTTTCACAAATAGGTAATTTGTTCTTTATAATATTGTATAATTACAAATTTTTAATCCGCATAGTGAATAAATCTCCGATAATTAGACATTTTCAGCATCCCTTGCGATACTGGTATTCATTATAGCAGTTATTTTTTAAAAGAAAATTATTATCATGATTTATTAACTAATGGATAACGTGGGAATGCAATGAAGATTTGAAGGCGATGTGGATCGCCATTCGTCACGTCTCGCTCCCACGAGGAAAAGTGAATAGCGGTACATTTTATGCCACGTAGCAATCCATGGTATCTGCCTAAAACTTTGGGAAACAGCGTGAGTCTATATATATATACTAACGGCTTTTTGCTGTGTTTTTGGTATCGTCCTAAACGTTATTTTTATCGATTGCAGTCAAATTAACGTTTATGAGATTGCTGTAGCTAAAATTAGTAAAGATACGAAAACATCGCTTGTGTGGTCTTGATCTAAAAACAGAATTCTTGTTATATCCATAATTGACGTAAGAGGTGCTTAATGGATTATTTCAAATGAATTAACAGCACTTGCTCGTGCTTCATAAACAAAACTATATCCGCCCGACCACCCTGATAGATTTAATAAGAAACATTAAGACCTACTTGCTAAGCGTTTGGCTAACTAACAACCTTTCTGTTTTCCCAATTTATTTTTTTGGAGTTCTTGTAAATTACACCTATCGCATGAAGTGGAATAGAAATAATATTTCAATAAGAACTTATTCAGAGTTTTGTGTTTATTAGTTGTATGCGACTGCGTTGGCGTAAAATTTAATTATTTTTTTATTTATATTTTTTAGCAATTGACATGCTACGCCACCTTTTAAAGTACAAATTATTTGTGAATAAGGAAAAAGAGATTCCTAGTACGAGCGGAAATCGAACCCTCGTCTTTCCCAATCTGGGGAAGTGCTCCAAGCCACTGAGCTATCGTACTGACCAATTCGGTCGTCCCAATTTCCTCATCACATTTGTCTACGACCAACGCCATCTATAGGAATGCATTTACACGCATTAAACTAATACAATTGATTTTTTTATATATTTTTATATTACTTGGTTTTTTATACCAGGTACGTACCGAGCATACGGTTCACCTGATGGCAAGCGGCACAGTACAAATCAACAACAGAGGCATCACACGCTCTTCACCAACTCCAAGGAAAGGGATAGGAGGTAGAGAAGGATAATAGATTGGGGAGGTTTCTTTTTGTCCGTGTGGTGACGGACTAAGAATACAAGTGTCACCACCCCATTCTTTCCCACGGGTGTCGTATGAGGCGACTAAGGGAAGTAAGCAATTATCACCCATTGCATTACTGGTGTTAGGGCTGGGTACCAAGGGGAGCGGGGGGAGTATTCCCTTAGTATTGGGCCCGAGCGGGTTGGTAAGTACCACCATCTCCCGTGTGACCGGCCATGAAGCACATTGTTGCGATTTGGCTGTAGCAGGAGATAGCCGTTTGTTCTTTCATTTCGTATCTGTAAAATGAAATGGTGAGCAGTGGCTTGACAATACTCTCGGTATAGTCTGCCACTACATGCAATAAATTAAAAAAAAGCCTCCGGTGGCTTGCACTCAACATACGTAGCACAACGGTAGAAGTACGTACCCTTGTTTCACCCTGATCGCTGACGTAGTAGGTACTTCCCTGATAGAGCCAGTTAATACATGCTGGTATAATCAATGCTCCAAAAACCGCATTAAAATTTGTAACACAAATAACAGACATACAGATGAAAACTTATCTTTCTCCTCTCCATTTTTGATAAAACATACGTTCTACGAACATACGAGTATGTACAGATAATAATATATCTTTGATCCTTAACATATCAGAAATATACTCTGAAGCATGTCCCCTCATGTAATAATACATCAATACAGTGTGTCAATATCATTTCGTATCATGCCATCGAGTTCAAGAGTAGTGTGTAGTTAATAACAATATATGTAATCTATATTCGATATTGTATTATTTTATAAGTACAGATACCAGGGAAAAGCAATATTATTAGAAAAGAGGTATTGAATCATTCTTCTGTGAAAACTAAAATAGAATAGAAAGATTAGGGAGGACGGACATCTAAATGAGTTTATAACTTAAAAATTTGTTTCTATGTCATTACCGTTGGCCGTGTGGGGCTGGCTTTAGAATTGTCCCATCCCTCTCTACGCACGGGAGTCGTAAGAGCCGACTGAGGGAATGGCGGGAGAGTGGGCAGCAGGACTCCCTCGAGTATTATTAACAACATCAACTGCGATCGCCAACCCGCCTGCCAAGCGTGGTGATTACGGCATTATCCCCCATGCCGGGTCCACTCGTTGTGGCGTTCTCTTGGGGAGGCCTATGTCCAGCAGTGGACGTTGAAAGGCTGATGGATGGATGGATGGATGGATGGATATCATTATAATAGTAATTATGCGAGAGGAATTTCGTAAATATCTTTATTTATTTTTACGTTTTTTATTTGTTTTAAATACCTACTTCGTTTCGTGAATTAACTCCATTATTCAGGCTGGCTGAAAACAATGTTTGTTTGCAATCTAATAGAGATTAACAAAAAAAAACGCAATCATATTTCATTTAAATTTCGAATTTAAATAATTCCTTCGTTTTGTTTTTAAGAATTATTCTCAACACAGCTCAACTTTAATATTTCATTAAATCTTTAAAACTTACGCCGGCTAAATAAATTAACTTTTGAATTGTTTAATATGATAAGTTTATGTCAAACATTTGATCAAAATCTAATTTGTATTGTTCTCATACTAAATCTAGAACTTATTTAACTACTCTCATTTTAAACTTAAATTTTCCCTAAAAAGATGCGATGGTATTAGGGATGCTTTTAACAAACACATTTTACTGGTAGTAAATCTCAATCTTGTAACAAAAGTAGCTATTTTGTATTGCCGTGCTTATTATTAGAAAATAAAACTATTTTACAGATTTTGTTACGTTTTTCAAGTCTTTTTACTATTAATCTTATAGATATGAATCCTTTTCTTAACAACCGCATGTGGATATATACACGTGTTTTAGCTTTCAGAAACATCCAATTAATAAATACATTTTGACATACGCTTATCTTTTGGTACATATTACAAGGGTTCTGTCAAAAGTTATCACCGTTCAGTCAGTTTTAATCCATGCTTAATTTAGGCTCGCTTAATAAGGGCTTCCAGGAAGGAATCCTTAATGAGATTTAATTCTAAAACAAGAGTGAGCAAGGCTTAAGGCGATCGTGAATATTTTATTTAGTGTCATATTTTCGGAATTTAATAATTAATTTAACTTTGAAACTAATTATTAGAACGACGTTTTTTTTATTACGTGGGTGGCAAGCGGCAAGACGGAGAATGATCGTAGAAAAGGCTAAACCATTAATAAGAGGATAGGTAGGGAGCTTGGGCCTCCGACGCTCTTACCTACTGTACGAAACACAATGGTAGGAGTATCTACCGTTGTTTCAAGCTGATAGTTTGTGAGAGAGTGGTACTTCTCCGACCGAACCTGCCCATTAATACAAAGCTGTACCACACAAAAATTTTTTTTTAGATTTCGGCCCACTATTGGGCATGGGTCTACTCGCTTTGTGAGAAGGGTTAAGTCATAGTCCACCACGTTAACCCAATGCGGGTTGGCAGATTTCACAAACCATCGAGGAAATCTGTCGGACATAAATACCTACACATTAATAAAAAATACATTTTACATTAAATAATAGGTATGTAAAAATAAAGGTACATATTATTTACGTCCACTATCATTTTAATGTAATCAACCCATCCTAAGTTGCGCCTAGAATTTAGGCATCTTACACGTAAGAATTAACGGCATTACTTTCATTCTTAGATTTCCATGTTTAAATTTCTCGTTTCCATTGGACCTTTAAGCACGATTTTCTAGTAGTCAATCGCTAGTGTTCTTGTATTTAAATAATATATACCTAGCACCTATTTTCCTAGTAGTACACAGTTAGTAACAGTATTTATATTGCTTATAATGAGCTACAGAAAATCTGATGGTAAGTTATAACCATCGCTCATTGGCTCAACATACTGGAATACTGGCAAGCCGCTGCTCACCATTTCATTTCACTAAAGGATGAATAAAGAATTAATGAGAGGCTATCTCTCGCTATAACCAAAACAGTCCGAGGTGCTGCACTTGGTACTCAGCCCTATCATATAACCCGTCGGTTGGGGCAGGATACTGTGGTGCCCTCATTCACTAAATAAACCACCTTGTGTCGTCTATCCTGTACTAGCGAACCACTGGAACTGGATGAAATTTTTTTAGTGGTCCGCCAGCGGCTTACCCTTACGTGTACTCTCTTTGATCACCTTTGCAGTATCTAGGACTATCTATACCTATATTGCAAACTAGGATTTTAACTTCTTAATTATATAGTATTTCTCTGGATTAAATAAATACAGTACGGACTCGTTTTTATGCTTAAAAACATGAGACCAATCGTAATCAAGCTTACTTATTTATAAGTACTTGGTGAGTCTTCTACAACATGTTATGCAGTTTATTACACATTAAATTATATTACAACCCCCACAAATTACCAGCATTATAACGACCAAACCGCAAATTATTGAGGTAAGGCATGGAAAAGAACGTGAGTGATTTTGTATTAAATGCCTGTCACCACGTGGACTTAAGTTAATGTTCAGGTCAAATTATCTTATTTCTGCAGTGATATGTTTGATCGTTACGTTATTCGTCTTTTATACATATTGACCCTTTGAGCGGTGAATTTGACCTCAAGTAGATTTTAATTATTTTTTATTTCAGCTCAACACGTAAAGGGGCGTATACCCTCATAGTGTAAGAATCTAATTTTAATCAAACCTAAAATAACACATACTGTTTAATCGAACTCGTATCGAATCATCTGTTTTAAATGTTGTTTTAGGAGTGAAAACACAAAAATATCATCAAGTTATAATAGTTTAGATATTTTTATATATATTTTTAGCATTTGTCATGCTTAGCACTATACACTATACACTTTTTCCACTTTGTGTTTAAAGTTATAATAATATACTAAGTATACGACACAGGGCATCCTAGTGTGGGGTCTAGTGTTATATTTAAATATTATCATTGTATTTTTGGCATAATAAAGACTTATTATTATTATTATTATAAATAAAACATAATATAATAGCAACCCCAAAAAATTATTATCTCCATTTATACATTGAAATATCTGATTCATTAAAGATTTATGAAATCTTCTTATACTAAAATAACGAAATCACTGAACTACGGTACTAATTTAATTAAATATCTTCAGTGAACTTGCCGCCACATAAATATTAAATTTACTAAAAAATCACAAATTATCACCTGTATCTGTTTTAGAAAGTCCCTGGATCGACTATTTAATTAAGATTAGGTTTATTTAAAAGAAATAATTCATTTTTTATGTACTAACAATATTACGTTTAACTTTTTCTACATTTTCGGCTACGTACTAAAATAAACATACATAGCATCACGCCTGTATTCCCCGAAGAGGTAGGCACAGGTGTATTACAAACCCATGATTCGTCAGCTATGTTTAGGTCCCACGTATAGGGGGCAAGCCTATTGCCATCTACCGGGCACATTTCCAAACTCTGGGCTGCTACTGAGATTTTTTCTTTTTACGATAAGCTCAATAACATTGCCAGATTCGGGGATTGAACCTGAGACCTTATGATCAGCAGTCGCACACACTACCGTTGCACCACCGAGGTACTAAAATAAATTGTGGTTAAAATAGAAAAAGGTAACTAAAACAAAAATTTGATTTCAGAAATTTTGCTTCCACGTTCTGTTGTAGGTACTTGATACCAGTGATCGGTTTCTATATCACATTCTTGTTTCTCTATGGGATGTATAGCATACCTACATTATTCTGATCGGTTAAACGTAATTTTTACTGCAACATTCATATCAATTAACTGTCTCCGTGGTCTAGCGGTAATCTATGCGGCCCCAAATCACGAAGTTTCGGGTTCGATTCCCGGGTCGAGCCAACAAAAAAAAAGTTATTAAGTTTTTTTGGATTACATCAAATGATGACGTAAACATTTATAAATCTCAACGTCATCGCTTGAATAACGGTACGACATAGAAACAATCAAATGCTTCTATCTATTAATAGTATAAAATAAATTCACTGTTCACGTCTGTCCGTGTCTCCGATAAATTCGTCTAAACTGCCTAAAAAGATTTTCAAAACGGTTATTTTTAGCCCGTGTGGCCGTGTGGGACTGGCTTTAGAATATTCTCACCCTTCTCTATCCACGGGAGTCATAAGAGCCGACTGAGGAAATACCAGGGGAGTGGGCAGCAGCACTCCCTCGAGTATTAACAACATCCATTGCAATCGCCAAACCACCTGCCAAGCGTGGCGATTACGGCATTATCCCCCATGACGGGACCGCTCGTTGTGGCGTTCTCTTGGGGAGGCCTACTGCTGGACACAGTGGACGATGAAGGGCTGATGGATGGATGGATGGATTTATTTCTAGATATTTCTTGCCATGCGGAGTAATATTTTATAATCAAATTGCGAAAAATGTTAATAACCAAATTCGAAAATTGTATTTTCAGCAATCACTAGCTAAATATTTAAAGTCAGCGTTGCAGTAAAATTTACTTTTCACTACACCAATATTGCTGAATTCGAGCCTTATTGTCTCGTAATTGTTTTATGTTTAGCTTCAACTAATATAATTATACAAGGTTATTCTCCACTGAGATTCGTGACAATAAAACCTAGTTTTTCTTTAACTATTAAAAGAAACATTAATGTACTTGTGTTTAGAGAATCTAGTTTTTTCATTTGTAATTTGCATCTGTATGAGCCCTAGTAGATCATTAGTTAAAATATGAGAGTAGAATATTATAACTCTGTTATTACTTAACTTTGTTGTATACCAAAAGGTATACAAGCCCTGTATCGATAGCTTCGTGACCAAACTTATAAGCATACAACAGCTAATGAAAAATGATTCAAGCCCTTATTAATATTATAAATGCGAAAGAGTTTGTTTGTGTACTTTCACGTCGGGAATAGTTATTTTTAAAATGTGTTGTAGTGATTGAAATCGACACGGACATGCGGAATCTAATTACTTTATAATACAACATTTTACCTTATTTATATTAAATTATACGCTTTTTTACAATCATTATTTATTGTAATATTAATTTATTTACTACTTTTTAGTTTAAGTAGCTATTTAAAGCGTGTTATTTTAGTTTTTTAAACTATAATTTATTTTCTTCTTTTTAGTCTCAAAAAATCACGTTAATTCAATCACGTCAATTATACCTGACGATCCTAATTAAGGTAATGAGATAATCTCGTCAAATTGTTAATTTGCCATCGGCCCTCGATAAGTCTACAAAGTCTGATCGTTGAAAATGAGTGAAAATCGAGGTCAAAGAAGGGGTTACAAACAAACAAACATACAAGTGAACTGATCGTTGAAAATGAGTGAAAATCGAAGTCAAAGAAGGGGTTACAAACAAACAAACATACAAGTGAACTGATCGTTGAAAATGAGTGAAAATCGAGGTCAAAGAAGGGGTTACAAACAAACAAACATACAAGTGAACTGATCGTTGAAAATGAGTGAAAATCGAAGTCAAAGAAGGGGTTACAAACAAACAAACATACAAGTGAAACTAATAAAAGCGTGTAAAAAATTATAAATGTGACGTAATACGAAGTCTCATTTAACTCTGTTGAAGAAGTTGGCTAGAAGACCATATTTATTACATCACAGTTACTTGCGAAAACTTACCGAGATTATCAGCACGATATAGTGGAAATATCGCTACCCACAACACTACCAGAAGTCCCGTTTTTCTTTTCATCTTTCAGAAATACACTGTCAGTTCGTTGTGTGCAAGTTCTTTTGATGCTTATTAACGTACATCATTTTACTGTGTGTTTTCAAAGATAGTAGTTTTTAATCCCAGTTCCTGGCTTTATTATCTGAAACAATAAGTGCACATTAATATAACCTTATTAATACTATAAGTGCAAAAGTACGTTTTGTTTGTTGTTACGCTCTCACACCGTAACTACTTTTGCGATTATCAGGAAATTTTGCACATTAATAGTTCGGAGCCTAGGAAAGGATATAGAGGTAAAATATGCATTGCCAATTCAGCATCTGGACGGTATCCAGGACATGCAGGTTCGAATCCTGCTCGTGACTGTTATTTTCGGTTTCACATTTTTCGCTTTGTGTTTAATGTATGTTGCTAAGCATGTCAAATGCTAAAAAATATAAATAAAAATATCAAAATATTTATAGGGTTTGCGTCATTATTAGATAAAATCTTAATTGTAAAATTAAGTTTACCTGGTCGGTATAATGTATGAAAATACTTCCGGCAGATGGCGCAGGAGTCACCCAAAGACGTTAAGTATGTGTTATCAAAATTAGCAGTTGGGAGCAATTGTCACGATTGAATTGAAATTCTAAAGCCGGCCCCACACAGCTATCACGGCAGCTCTATTACAATTTTATAACATAAAATAGATATAGAAATAAATAGAGGAAGGAAACCTAAAGGCTCCATGGCATGGTTCGTAAAGATGACAATAATTATTCCATTTTCAAATTGGGTAAACACTTATTTCAGCTTGCTATTCAGTCAATCAAAAAGATCAAAAAACCATGTTATAATAACCAAAAAGTCCCCAACCAAAAAGTTCTACATCAAAAGATCGTGTTATGTCAACAGCTTATTAGAACCTCGTCAACAAAATGCAAATTAAGTTTAATGTCGTGTAAGAAAGATATGTTGGGTCGCTATAAACGAAAACCGGAGGCAAGTGACTTCTCATAAATACTGAAAGACTCAGCTCTTGTTTGAATCATATGTAAATATGTCACGCAACTACGGTTAATTGTTTTGTTAAATTAATAGCGGTTCCATACATAATCTGGGCTTCATTAGGATTTCCGACGTATCTTTGATGAAGTGTAATATCGATTATTATGAGGCCTTCGTTATAAATAAACCTCTCATTAGCAACGCTCTGTAAATCTTGTTATAAGGGTCGTTGTATCCTTTGTATAGTGGTGTATAATCATGCGTTTACTAACTAATTTTATT
Source organism: Leucoma salicis (assembly GCA_948253155.1). Taxonomy (NCBI): domain Eukaryota; kingdom Metazoa; phylum Arthropoda; class Insecta; order Lepidoptera; family Erebidae; genus Leucoma; species Leucoma salicis. Next base: position 7,813,086 of record OX411812.1, read on the forward strand.
TTAATTAAATTATCTTAGAACGGCTTTCAAATTACAAAAGGTTGCTATTAAGATGTTGTACTTATGAGATCACAGGCCGATATGTGTGCTTATAAGATACTTAGAAGATTATTTTAATATAAGGGGTTTTTATAACAACAAAAAATGCTTGTTATGAAGCATTTTTAGAACTAACTAGCCTTTGCCCGCGTTTTCGCCTCAGTCAAAGGTTACTTTTTGGATTATATCTCAGGTTCCCGGTATATTAGCGGGATAAAATGTATACCAGTTTTTAAGACTAGTCAAGAGCTATCAAATAAAAAAAGTTGCATCAAAATCCGTTCAGTAGTTTTTGCGTGATGCGTGAACAAACAAACAGATAAACAGACAAACAGATAAACAGACAAACAGAGAAATCGAAAAAAAATGTTTTGTGTTTAGACACGCCTATATAGCCTATTAGAGTCATTTTTTCTCAAATATCTTAAATGTACAGACACAGCTCTATTACAGCTTTATAATAGTTAGCCTTTGCCAGCGGCTCCGCCGCAGCCAAAAGCTAGTTTTTTTTGCTTATATCTCAGGTTCCCGATATAGTAGCGGGATAAAATGTATAGCAGTTTTTAAGTCTAATCAAGAGCTACCAAATAAAAAACGTTGCATTAAAATCCGTTTAGTAGTTTAGTAGTAGTCAAACAGATAAACAGACAAACAGACAAAAAATCTAAAAAAAACGTTTGGTATTCAGACACGCCTATATGTATAGCCTATTACAGTCATTTTTTCCCAAATATCTTAAATGTCTGTCTGTATGTTTGTTAGTGCATCACACAAGAACTACTAAATAGATTCTTGATTTTATACTTTAACTAGCTTCGGTTCGGTTAGAGGGCTAAGCACACCAACCAATTCATAGGTAGACGGTGGCCGACCACTCAGTCGACCCAATCAGACAGACGCAAACGAGTGAGTGCTCTTACTTGGTAGCCAATCCTACCACAATGAAATGGGTGATAACTTCTAACTTCCCAAGTTACCTCGTGCGACACTCCACGGAAAGAATGAAGCGGTGATACTTGTATAATTTTCTTATTTTCATTGTTCAGTAAATTTGTATTATTTTTGATATATCGTCTACAATTAACCTAGTTAAATGAGAAAAACAGAGTCATTTTAGTCGAGGCCATAACAAGTAACATGAAATAAAATTTACTAATATAATTATGGTAGGCATTGAATAATTTTATAGCTACATAAATAGTTAAATAGTAACAGCAAATTACGTGAGTCGTCCCATCAATTTTATGATGTTTGCTCGTAAATAATAATGACGCCTTCTCGATATTTTTCTTTTCCTTTCACGTCGATATATGATAAATCGAGCAATTCGATAAGGAAGGAAGATGGGCAAATCATTTCAGCATCTTGTTTTCTTTAGAATTAAATCTCAATGTGTTCGCTCTCTTTGCGAAGTAAAATATTTATAGGTTTTTGGGGAATAATATTTTAAAAGAAACTTTTAATTCCACCTATAATTTTACAAGATTAGATGAGGTGTATATTAAAATTAAGAAAAGTAATGGTAGAAAATTATATAAAGTAGTTCACTTATATTAAACATAATATTAAATTTTCTATATTTTGATCTGTATTTTAGCACTTGACATAGTCAGCTACTTTAAAGAGCAAACTATTCGTGAAAATTGAAAAGGAGAGCTTTACTGCGAACAAGATTCAAACCTGCATTCTAATCAATCCGGGGAAGTGCTCTGGACCACTTAGCTACCGCAGTCACCTAATGATGGTACCTAATCTCCACATCACATTTATTTTAAAGACCCACGCCAACTATCGCAAGCATTTACATACATTGTATTCTAATGTAATAACTTTAATTTTGCAATTAAAATTAATTCTAATCGATTTACGCGATTTTTTAAATATTTTGATCTGTATTTTAGCACTTGACATGCTCAGCTAAAAACAAATTATTTGCTTAGTGGTCCAGACCACTTCACCGGCTTGGATGGGATGCAGTTAAGAATCCTGGTCGCAGTAAATCTCTCTTTTTGCACTTTCACAAATAATTAGTTCTATAAAAAAAAGTATTTGAAAAATTACTGGATTAGAGAAATATGTCATAACTTTTAAAAAGTTTAAAGTTGATCTAGCCACTTAAACTTCAACTATTTGCGCCGTCATTTAGTGGCCTTTATTTCATAAATGCATTAATTCAGGCGTTGCCTATCTTTATTGAATAAAAAATACATAAATAAACTACTAGCGTTTTGATTTTCTCTTCTTTGCGATCTATGTATAAATTGAGAGTTATGATTGCTTCATCCATCCAACCACCACCATTTCATCGTCGACTGTACAGTGTAGTATAGTAGGTACTAACGTTGTATTTCGTATGGTGCATGAAGACGCCGGATGCCCAAACCTCTTTTCTATCCACTCCTTATTATCATTCCTATCCTCTCTTTAGAATCCTTTCTATCCACTCCTTATTATCCTTCCTATCCTCTCTTTAGAATCCGTTCTATCCACTCCTTATTATTCTTCCTATCCTCTCTCTAGAATCCTTTCTATCCACTCCTTATTATCCTTCCTATCCTCTCTTTAGAATCCTTTTTATCCACTCCTTATTATCCTTCCTATACTCTCTTTAGAATCCTTTCTATCGACTCCTTATTATCTTTGATATCCTCTCTTTAGAATCCTTTTTATCCACTCCTTATTATCCTTCCTATACTCTCTTTAGAATCCTTTTTATCCACTCCTTATTATTCTTCCTATCCTCTCTTTAGAATCCTTTTTATCCACTCCTTATTATCCTTCCTATCCTCTCTTTAGAATCCTTTCTATGCTCTCCTTATTATCCTCCCTTTTCACTTCCTATATCTTTCCTTAGAGATACGACGCCTGAGTGATGTCTCTGGTAATGCTAGCGTCTATCAGGTGGGTCGTATGCTTGTTTGCCATAATAGCCTATGGTAACACTACTAAAAAAAATATTTTTTATTGTTATTTTATAGATATAGATGTATATTATTATTTTATAGATATAGATGATATAGATTTAGATAATAATCTACCACTAATTTTGTGTAGAAAGCCAAATTCTCTGAAACTATCGATTAGCGACGGTTAAATGGTGTTAAATACTTAAAAATTATATTATCAAATAAATGCATGTTTTATAGCAAATAATATATATAGTATAGAAAGTTATAGCCATGATTTTTAATTGACGCTTAAATTGAAATAAGTTTGTTACCAAATTATGTTTAACACATCCGAATAAAACTAATTATAAACTAATTAACATGAATACTGTGGGTGCAGAGAGAGCTGTAAATTTAATTCCGGTTCAAATTTCCAGTATGTCTTTTGAGAACGAAAGACATTTATGCCATAGTCCACGCTAACCCTATGCGGGTTGGCAGACTTCGTAAGCTCTTAAGCAAATCTCTCAGACATGCAGGTTTCCTCACGGGGTTTTCGGGACTTATCCCGGTCACTATGCGTTGTTGAGTAACAGGCAAATTAATGTAATCAAGTTCTGATTTCTTTTCAGACCAAAAAGTATTACTAAATTAAAAAAGTAAGTATTGCACGCCTCATAAGCGAAGCGTTGGGGTGGGTACTGCTTTCGTTTTACACAGAACAACTGATTTTTCAAACTTAAAATATTTTACTACTATTTGTCATATATTGCACTTGTAAAATAATATATACACACAGATATCAAGAAAAAAACACTATTTTTAACACTCATGATATTTTTTGTGCCATTTTTGTTATTTAAACTAGTTATAAAACTGTTTAAAAAAGTTATGTCTTGGACGTCCGTGTGTAGGTAATGTATGTTAACACGATAACGAACGAAATACTTTACTAAGTGAGTCTTTTTTTTAATTTTTAACTTCAGTAATATTACGAATAGAGCCCTATTACTTTTCACGGTCTGATTCAATGTGGTTTATTAAATAAACAAAAAATAGTGAATATTTACGCTCGACTCCATGGCACAATGGTACAAAAAGACCAGCGCTAAACCTTATTTCGTGAGAACTATTTGTACTACTTCTATAGATCAATATATAAGTACTTCTTAAAATTAGCGCTAGATGGCGTATAAGACATGAGAGCCACATTAGTATTTTTTGAAGTTAGCGCTATCTATGTGATTTATCGAAAACTACTTAGTAAGACCAATACATTATTAGTTACTTATCAAATAATCAATTTTATTGTGAAAAATGAAGATTATGAGGCGTGCACTATTGGATTTTCCAAAGTATTTATCTCATCCAGTCATTTTGCAGGATTTTGTATATTAGCCGGTAGTTATCTATCCATAACTACCGGCGTAATTGCTTAGCAGTATATAGGTATAGAATTATTTTTAACATAGAAAGGACTTATGATTTATATTATTTATCATTTTACTAGAACTTTTTTCATGAAAAAGATTTTTAAAGTGAAATCTTCTTTAGGCTCGTTGAGCACTTTTTGAGTGAACAAAAATCATGAAACTCGCGTCATCGTTACCGAACGCTCCGATATAGGTAAGTGAAAATTAAGTAAATTGTGAATTGTATCGTCGAGCTATTAGATTATTATTTTTGCATTATTTTTGGTTTGTAAGCAATTTATTGGTAATTTATTAACACTTTACTTCACAAGTTACTTAGTTTTCACTTCTATCAGCAGTCCCCAAAGAAAAGTGAAAAGTGCCCCGCATGTTTTGTTTTCCATGTTCTTTGCCTAAAAGGAATTAGTTAATTAGTCCAATACTAACTAAAAACAATAATCATAAAGTTATATTGATAACCGCGTGATTCCCACAATCTTTTTTTATTTTAATGGTCAGGGTCACCACATCTGAATAAAATGAATGCAAATAAATTTTCCATAGATAGCGTGCGTCTACCAATCACAATTATACTATGCGATGTCGATAAGATTTTGTGTGTTATATTCTAACCCCCCCGCCCTGTTTTTCGTTATCAGTTGTACCAAGCGTGAAGTATCTCGATATAGTTCGGTAAATAAATAAATATTCACGGACATTTTCACGCAACGTCGTATGGTCCCAAACTAAGCTTAACGCTTGTGCTATGGGTTTATTATGGATAAAATACATACCCATATTACTTTTTTTTGTAAATACATACATACAATACATAGAAAACACCCAGACGCAACACAAATATCTGTGTTCTTCACACAAATACTTGTCCTGAGTGAGAACCGAACCCACGACCTCGTGCATGGAAGGTTACACTACCGACTACGCCACGAGAATCGTCCGAAGTATAGAGGAAGTTGATTAAAGTGGCCCAGCACAATGGTTGATCTTCAAGCTGAATAGCATCTCGACACTACTCCATATTGCAGTCTATGAATGACGTTTACCACTTACCATCAAGTGGGTAGTTGCTCGCTCACTACCGGAAGCAATAAAAAAATTTTTTTTAATAATATATTCTTCTAAATTACGAAACTAATCAATTATCGCTATCCTCAACACCTCAAATCGATCATATTTTATTCATTAATAATAACTCCTTTTCTCTATTTGGCTCGACATCAAATAAACTTGCCTTCAAATTACAAACTGCTGACTCTCGAGCTTCAACAATGTAGGCAGAGAATTTCATAACATATATTCGGATTTGCTATTCGGATTTCCTTCGAGATAAATCACCTTATCACATCCGTACTTGCCGGAAAAAACTAATGTTGAACTAGATCAACTGGAACGTATCAACTTTTACGTTCTGATTTCGATTCCAAAATTTGTTTTTACAACCCTTGCTTTGCTAATCTCAGAATTAATGGGCTGGTTCGATCGGGGAAGTACTCTCCCCTTACAAAAGATCAGCGTGAAGCAACGGTAGCTACTCCTACCGTTGTGTTTAATACCTATGGTGAGTGAGAGCGCCGGAGGCCAAAAACCCCTCTATCCTCGTCTTATTATCCTTTCTATCCTGTTCTTAGTATCCTTTCTATCCTCTCCAATATCTTTCTTATCCGTTTCCATGGAGATGGCGACGCACGAGTGATGCCCCTGGTGTTGCTAGACTTTATAGGCTACGGTAACAGCTTACCGTGAGGAAAAATCAACCTTACCACACATTCTGTAGTTCGGGTCAACAAACAGAGTATTGTTAGTCACACCGCCTCTGAATAAATCATTCATGTGTCACGTTGGCCTCTATTGGCGGAATACTTAAACTTCCAGAGGTTTTTAGTTATAGCTCAGCTGTGATCTTACGGTTAAAACGATCAGCAAGGTTAAGTCATTTTCACCTGGCTAGCATCAGATGGATTACTAAATTGTAGAAGTAGAGCTTTGGATTTCCCAACATAAATAGGCTGGCTCTACCTGAGAAATAATACTGTTTTACAGAAGACTAGCCTTTGCCCGCGGCTCCGCCGCAGCCAAAAGCTAGTTTTTTGGTTACATCTCAGGTTCCCAGTATAGTAGCGGGATAAAATGTATACCAGTTGTTAAGTCTAATTGAGAACTATCAAACAAAAAAAGTTGCATCAAAATCCGTTTAGTAGTTTTTGCGTGATATGCGAACAAACAAACAGATAAACAGACCAAAAATCTAAAAAAAATCGTTTTGTGTTTAGACACGTCTATATAGCCTATTACAATCATTTTTTCTCAAATATCTTAAATGTACAGACATAGCTATGTTACAGTTTTATACTGTCTTACAGGAGATTAGCTGCAACTACTGTTGTGTTTCATATGATGAGTGAAAGCGAGAGACCTAAATCTTTCCTATTCATCACCTCCTTATTATATTTCCTATCGCTCCTATCGCTTTCCTTGAAGTTAGCGTCACGCGAGTGAAGACTGGTGTTGCTAACATCTATAGGCTATGGTAACCACTTACTTTTTTGCCACCCTCATAGTATGAATAAATTGTCACACCTATTTTTGGACACCTGGCCTGACGCCATCTGTGCTTCGGAAATCACGTTAAGTTTATAATAACCGGAGTTACTAATGGTGAGAATTCTAAATAAAAATCTGGGTCCGGTAATACTGTGAGGGTACCACTGTAGTCGCCTTGTTTAGGTAGTAGATGCTATATAGGCGCAGTCACTTCGTATAATTGCAGGTGATTTCTAAAACTCAACAGACCCAGTTTAGCGACTTAGACGCATCACACTTGCATTTCCCGAAGGGGTAGATAGGAGTGTATTACACACCCACGCCAGCAATGTTTAAATCCCACGTAATAGGATCTGCCGTGTGGGGCCGGCTTTAGTATTGTCCTACCCCTCTCCACCCATGGGAGTCGTAAGAGCTGACTGTGGGAATACCGGGGGAGGGGGCAGCAGCACTCCCTCGAGTATTAACAACATCCACTGCGATCGCCAACCCGCTTGCCAAGCGTGGAGATTACGGCACTACACTGGGGAAGCCTATGTCCAGCAATGGACGACAAAAGGCTGATGGAGAGAATAGGAGGCGAGCCTATTGCCATCTGCCGGGCACATTTCCGAACTGCGAGCTGCTACTGAGAATTTTTCTTTTTACGAAAAAGTTCAATAACACTGCCCGACCAGGGGATCGAACCCGAGACCTCATGATCAGCAGTCGCTTACACTACCGCTGCACCACAGAGGCAGTTTCAATCGGATTCTGTGTTATATTATCTCGATACAGGCTTTGAACCATAGACCCCGCTGATACAAGTTGTAAACTTTAGCCATTAGATATCAGAGAACTATAATATACATCCAACTTGTATACGAGACTGAAACTCTAAATACACCTTTCCCTGAGGTTCAATAAACAGTATACATATTAGATAGCCTTTCGCCATCCCATCAAAGTTACCGAAGTGCTTCAGTATTCTTTAGTTATTTATGCACCCTCAGTCTTAATTATTAAGTTCTAATTCTCATGAAAATAAATCTTCGCTGTACTTAACTCTAATTTAGATTGATTAATATCATTCCCATTACTAATAAAAACCTTTTTGTTACTTATTTTTTCTTTTTTATAAAAAGAAAAAATTCAACGTCATCAATTTTAATGGCGTAGGTACTGGCAACATTCAAATCGTTTTTAAATGTTTAAGTGTAGTGATTACTCTATGATTCTTTTACTTTAGATTCATCTCATCATCATCGTCATCTCTCTAGGCTTATCCCAAATTTTATTGGAGTCGGCTTCCTACCTGTTCGGCCATAGCTGATGCATTAGTACCTATTTACATGGACCGATTACCTATCTGACCTCCACGACCCAACTCAGGGGACAACTGGTGGCCTTAGCATAAGATCAGGGATCAGATTTTTATTCATGACTCTGATAGCATCTAACGATTGCCAGGATGTTATTTGACAGCTGGGTTCCATTGCTTAACGTGCCTTTCAAAGCACGGAGGAGGTCAGGTGCCACTCTTTGTTCAACCTTCTGATGCCAGATGATGCCTCCTCTCTTCTATTTTTTGCTTTAGTCGATGATCAATTATTCTATTTTTAGTATTAATATTGGCATGCATGAATAGATTTTGGATTTAGAACTAATATTTAAATAAAAAATAAACAATGCCTTGGAGAGGCGAAACCTGTGTCGAATTTGTATTCGGAATTTTGTGAATTATTTCAAGTTGTGGTTGTGGGGTGCCTTCCACATTGCATGATTGCATGCCATTTTATGAGTTTATTGTTGTTCATACTATGTTGCTGTTATCACATTCCTCTCTATCTGTGAGAAGTGCGGATTGGCAATTTTTGGTTTTGTGAGCTAAGATAAAGCATGCAAAGAGCATGTTTTAATTATTAATCGACATTTAATTAATTTTAATTCTGACTGGATAAACTGTACAATCAACGTTATCATTATATAAATTGACATTGTGTAATTTCATGTTTTAATTAATTATTATAATCATTATAGTAAATTTTATAGTTATATTAACTAAGTAGGTAGCTAATCCAATTTCAATATTATTTTGAATATTTATAATAATAACTTCCCCGACCCTGCTTGTCTTTAATGTTCGCACACCATTTGTTATGGTAGAATGTCACAGAACGTATTTATTACAATTGCCTATCATCCATCTATGTACTACATTCTAGTGAATAAATGATTTTGATTTGATTTGATTTGATTTGATAGCCGAGATTGACAATCCGTGGGTGTGTGGTGGTTTCTCCTCCTAAAATATACTTTGTATGTATAATAAGAAGGGATATCCGCCAAGTGTCGCTTCTTTCAATTAATTACCTATTATTACATTAAAATATTTGGTAGCCTATAAAAATCTGGAAACGCTGACCTAACGGGGTTTCATTTAAATTTCTTCCGAAATAGGCGTCATAAGGTATCGTATTTAGTCTAATTTAACTATTTCTGGTATTATTTATGTACCCATTCGCTACATTACGCAGAGCCGGCAATATAATCTTATTCGATTTGCCATTGATGATAAACAAAAGAAAAAAAAATGTGTGATTAAATTTAGTTCCTATTGCCCCGTAATACGAGTAAAAGTCATTAATTGCGAACGCCAAAGCTTTTCAGTAGCTGTACCCGTATAAAGCCAAATGGTGGCTTCTGCGATTGCCTTCATTTATTCTGACGAGTTTTATGCGAGAAACGTTTTGTAAACGACGCTGGTTCCGTTGACAATGTTCTATTTTTAAATGTGATTTTAATTTTTTATTACGACGAAGACAAGCTCTTTGGTTTACAATACTTTCTGATATAGATGCGAATGTTACATATTAAATAAAAGTACGTTTACGGAGTCTATCACGTTTACTTGATTCTTTACTATTTCGCCGTTTCCAATATAATACAGTATTGATAGCAACGGGTACTTGGTATATAGGTTATAACATTTTCTGTAGTAAAGAAATATGTAATTCTATACATATTAATAAAGTCAATGGAGCTGGTAGTTGACAATTTGTGATTTATGTTTGGGTAATATTATATTGGCTTTATGATAAGCCCACGTAATTTATCATATAATTAAAACCTTTGATGTAGGTAATATTGAAGGCTCGGTATATCTGCGACGGCACCCGCACTGGGTCAGCGTGGTGGACTTCGACATATATCCCTGTCTCTTTGAGAGGAGATCCGTATCCAAAACTGAGTAAATAAAAGGGTAGAAAAAAATGGCTAGTATCTGTTGTCTCTGACTGCTGTGACTAAAATTGATCTGGATATTATATTGTAACACAACTGTTTTAAAATATAATTTTAACTTATTTTTAAAACAATAATATCAAAAGCAATATATTTTATTGTTTAGACAAATCAATATACTTGCCTCTCTTCTCCACTACTACTTACTACTTATCATCACGCCATCTCCCTTGCAGGGAAGGCAGAGAGAACAGAGTGCCAAAAGCCTCTTTTCTTGCATACATATCTCGCTTCCAAAACATTCATAATTCTCTTTATACACGCTCGCCGGTTTTGGAGACTCCTGACTCCACCTTCCTTCAATAGATGACTGATTTAGTTTAGGTAGGTGAGTTTTGGTCTCCCCCTGTACCTACATCCACCTCACATTACCTATATCGAAATGATAATTATTCTCTTCATCGTCATCTCATTTAAGAGCTTAGCTTTTGTCGGTGGAGCATCTTCCAGCTCTTTCTACATATAGTGCATTTTCCTTAATTTCCTGATACGACACGACATCCAGACTTTCCTTCACTTGCTGTATAAATGTCCTTCTTAGTCTTCCTTGCTTCCTCTTTCCCTCAATCTTTCCCTCTAGGATGGTTTTGACTAGCTCATCGTGTCTTATCAAATGCCCCAGCATTTGGCCTCTTCTATTAGAATTAATTATTCTCTTACAAAAACTCCTCTTAATTATTCTCTTACAGATCCAAAATTAACTTGTGTTGATGTTTCTTTTACAATAAACGTTTTTGATCCTGTCGGAACTCTAATTACGTATCTTTTATTTTCCTGAAGAAATAAATTAATGTTGCTTCACGAAAAAAGCCTTGATTCGTGTTTTATACATAGCGATTAAACAGGAGTGCAGAAGGAACGAGGAAGGAAAATAATTTAACCGAATTAGGAAAAGAACTCCTTTGTGGTTACTAATGTTCTGCGTTGTTTTTTGTTTCTAATTGTAAGCTGGTGCAATTGTTGATTAAAAGCTGTTTAATACTGTATTTTTATAATTAAATAATTTATCTTAATAATTATAGTTAACTTAATAATTATAGTTAAGCTTAATATATAATTGTCCGTGTGGTGACAGACTAAGAATACAACTGTCACCACCCCAGTCTTTCCCACGGGAGGAGACTAAGGGAGGTAAGCAATTATCATCCATTGCATGACTGGTGGTAGGGCTGGATACCAAGTGGGAATACTCACTTGGTATCGGGCCCGAGCGGGTTGGTACCGCCATCTCCCGTGTGACCGGCCATGAAGCATATCGTTGCGTTTTGGCTGTAGTGGGAGATAGCCGTTTATTCTTTCATTTCAAATCGGTGAAATGAAATGGTGCAACGGCTTGACAATACTCTGGGTATAGTTGAGTCCATGAGCGACGGTTACCATTTACCATCAGATTAGCTGTGGCTCGTCTGCCACCACATGCAATAAAAAAAACTATAACTAGGTGCACTCGTAAGCCGGCGGACCACTGAAGTAATGTAACATAGTTCCAGTGGCCCACCAAAACAGGCGGAGAGACGGCACACGGCAGGTTTATTTAGTGCATGAGGACCCCACACTATCCTGTTATTTGCCCCCCGTCCAGATGCTTTGCCAATTCAGCCATCGTGACAATTGCTCCTGACTTCTAATTTCGATAACACATACACACTTAACGTCTGCGCCATCTATCGAAAGTATTTACATACATTATACCGACCAGGTAAACTTAATTTTACAATTATGAGTTTTACCGAATAATGACGTAGCCCTATAAATATTTAGATATTTTTATACATAGATCTATTTTTAGCATTTGACATGCTTAGCCATATACATTTAACACAAAGTGTGAAAATGTGAAACATATAAGTTTACTATAGACTATTATAATAATAGAGTCGGCAATTGACATCGGATTATTGCTATATAATTTCTTAAATCTGATTAGAAACCTCCGATATCCAAAGTTCGTTATGTTAACAAAGCAAACTTGATCTGAGCCAGGACAGTATGCATATTTAGATTTCTAATTGGATTTGCTGAGTATTCGGAGATCCTTTGATATATTATATAAGTCATTCTAAAGAGGTGGTGATTATACCAAATACCGAGGTGCTCTTGATATCAAAGGGACGTGTTTTAATAAGCTCAACTTATATTGTGACATTTACAGATTAAGGATGTAAGATTCCTTTGTATTTTAAATAAATATAATGGAGAATTTAGTTTATAATAATGGCTATGGTTGAGTGGAGTTTGGTAGTATAGTTGTATATATACGTTATTTCTTGTATTCTTAGACTAGCCTTTGCCCGCGGCTCCACCGCAGCCAACAGCTAGTTTTTAGATTATATCTCAGGTTCTCGATATAGTAGCGGGATAAAATGTTTACCAGTTTTAAGTCTAATCAAGAGATATTAAACTTACATTAAAATCCGTTAAGTAGTTTTTGGGGGATGCGCGAACGAACAAACCGATAAATAGATAAATAGACAAACATACAAACCTACATAAAATCTAATACAAAAAATACAGATATTTTTTCTTAAATATCTTAAATATGCAGACACAGCTCTGTTACAGCTTTATAATAGTATGGATAAGACATGAATGTGTGTCTAAATAACTTACATATTGAATAAATACATTTGATACTTCTGAATATTATTGAATTTCACCAAATATAAACAGGTTTGCTTTGTACTATTACATTATTGTATGTAAATCAATCAATCAACACTGCCTTAGTCTGCTGACAGACATGGGCCCCTTTGCATGCTCCACAAGCTAATAATTTAATGGTAGCGGCGTGCCAGGGCGTTTATTTTACTGATATTCACAACTAGTATTTCCTTTATTTGATTGTAATAGAAACTGCCTCTGTGGTCTCTGAACATATAACATTTTTGACTTTTCGTTTGGTTGTTTGTTCGCACATCACGCCAAAACTACTAAAGCTATTCTGATGCAACTTTTTCAGTGCTGTGGGTAAATGCTAGTAATTTATAAAACACAGCAAAATGGCATATTATTATATATTTAATGAAGGGTTTTGCCACGTTATACTGAACTTTATCAAGGTGGTAGTAAATCAAATGTTGCTTTTAGAAATATGTTTATATAAACCTTGAATACAAACTTATTATCTGAATAACAAAAAAGCTAGTAAGTACGTAATAAAAATTACAAAATTGGCAATACCCACATTTTGTGAATAACATGGTATTTAATAAACATGGTATTTGAATATTTGACATCCATCAGCCTTTCAACGTCCACTGCTGGACATAGGCCTCCCCAAGAGAACGCGACAACGAGCGGTCCTGCGTCGACCGCATCCATGGCTCCCCGCGACTTTGACCAGATCGTCGGTCCATCTGGTGGAGGGCCGTACTACGCTGCGTCGTCCAATACGTGGTCACCACTCGAGAACCTTTCTTCCCCAATGGTTGTCGGTTCGTCGAGCGATGTGGCCTGCCCATTGCCACTTCAGCATTATATCTAGGTATAAAAATTACATAATAAAGTACCCCTAGCTGGGTGTGTCTGTCTGTCTAAATGTAATAAAATTAAAAACTACTAATTAACTGCCTCGGTGGTAAAAAAAAAACTGCCTCGGTGGTGCAGTGGTAGTATGTGCGACTGCTGATCATTGAAAGATTCTGATTCAAAATTACTAGTTTTCATGTGATTTTCGAGTCTAGATGTATAATTTATTGCAGTTTTGTGTCTATTTGCTGAAGTAAGATATTTAAGAGATAATTTAAAATAAAGTGTAAAAATATAAAATAGAAAATGATTAGTAACGGCAAATAACATTCGATTATGTCGACCCGGGAGTCGAGCATATCCTATGCTGATCATCAAGGCGAGTGCGCAGCGGTCTGCGAGCTCCCGGTATAACATATCTATCTAATATGTGGCAATCTTACAATAATTTCAATACAAAAGAAGAACATTATAGTCACGAAAGGTATGAACCCGCACCTTCATCTTTATTCACTCGTGGCCATCAATTTCCATAATACATTCCTTCTCTCCGTTTTAGGTGACGCCAGCGCCGTCTGTCAGATGTATTTGCATACGTTCCATACGTTCCGACCAGCGGGCCTAACCAAGTTGCATTCTATGATCGCTAACGCTAATAGAAAACTATTTAAATGTATGGGAATTTGACATCTTTAACCTTAGATAAACCACTTATATTTATCTAAGTCTTTAACAATATCTATAACGCTAAGTCACGTGACCTAACGTAAGAGATGTCAAATTTAATAGTTTTCTATTAGCGTTAGCGATTATAGAATGCAACTTGGCTAGACCCACTGGTAAGTTTAATATTACAAATGTATTATGATGGACAACTCGATACGACATTCTTATTTTAAAAAGAGCGCGCTTAACATCTACGTACTTATATTCCTACCCGAGGCTCTAGATTTTGTCACCTAATTAATGTCTACGTTACCAAATTGAGACCAGTGCGTAAAAACTAATGATTCTAGGATATTCTAAGGTACAAGGATCGGCTTGTGCCTTAGAATATGCTAGAATGAGAAAGCATTCGATACAAAACATGACAGGTACGGGTAATTAAGGTAGGGATAACGATAGAATTCATTTTTACGTTATTAATAGTAGTATTGTTTTCATTTTTTTTTATTGTTTATATTAAATTGTTAAAGTAAATTTTTTTGGTATCTTTTATTTGTTAGTTAGTCGATTTCCCCGTAACAATTGATTGCTATTAATAATCATACCAAATAATGTGTGTCATTATATTATTATTTATATATTCCATCCATCAACCTTTCATCGCCCACTGCTGGGCATAGGCCTCCCCAAGAGAACGCCACAGTGGACGGTCCTGTGCCGCCTGCATCTAACGACTGCCTGAGACTTTGACCAGGTCATAGGTCCACCTGGTGGGAGACCGTCCTACGCTGCGCCGTCCGATATGCGGTCGCCGCTCGCGAATATTATATTATTATTCATATATTTTTAAACACTCTTGGTAACTACTGCTACGATATCTTAATGGCAGAGCCACTGTATACACGTTTCAGCAAACGCGGTTTCAAATCCCTTTTGTAGTTCCATTCTATATTTCTATTATTATTATTAAACCTTACGAAAGTATTTTATTTTTATTTTATGTGATGCAAATAATAGTAGGTACCCATTCTTCCCCACGGGTGTTGTATGAGGCGACTAAGGGAAGTAATCAATTATCACCCATCGCATTAGTGGTGGCAGAGCTGTATACCAAGTGGGAGTACTCATTTGCTATCGAGCCCGAGCGGGTCGGTACCACCATCTTCCGTGTGACTAGCCATGAAGCACATCGGACTGTTTTGGTAGTAGCAGGAGATAACCATTAATTCTTTAATTTCATATTTGTGAAATGAAATGGTGAGCAGCGCCTTGACAATACTCTCGGTATAGATGAGTCCATGAGCGACGGTTACCATTTACCATCACTTGGGCCATGGCTCGTCTGCCACCATACACAATAAAAGAAATGTATACATTTTAAAACACATTTCGGAAAACGCGGCACCCCAAATCCCTTTTGTAGTTAGCATTCTCCATTTAACACTTTCGAACATAAACCTTACAAAAAAAAAATGTATTTGATGTACCAAAATAACAGATTTGAAAATAGTATTTCATTAGTCTTGATCGCCGATTAGTAAGCAAAGCCACAGCTTAAGATGCACTTATATCTGCGTGACCAAGACCTGCGGTTTTCAAACGCTTCGCATTCGTAGCTCAGTCGTCAAGTAACTACTTATTAGGCAGCAAGGCATGTTAGCCCTTTTCAGGTGGATTATATTTGTAATGCTACCTATCATCCATGTATAAAGTTTCCATTCATCCATCCATCAGCCTTTCAACGTCCACTGCTGGACATAGGCCTCCCCAAGAGAGCGCCACAATGAGAGGTCCCGTCATGGGGGATAATGCCGTAATCGCCACGCTTCGCAGGCGGGTTGGCGATCGCAGTGGATGTTGTTAATACTCGAGGTAGTGCTGCTGCCCACTCCCTCGGTATTCCCTCAGTCGACTCTTACGACTCCCATGGGCAGAAAGGGGTGGGACAATTCTAAAGCCGGCCCCACACAGCCGACATTAAAGCTGCTGTATAAAGTTTAAGCAATGTATATTGTATTCTAGAACATAAACATAATTTCACGCCTATATTCCCCGAAGGGGTAGGCAGAGGTGTTACACACCCACAGTTCGCCAGCTATGTTTATTTCCCACGTAATAGGGGGCGAACCCATCTACAGGCCACAATTCCAAACTCCGGGCTGCTACTGAGAATTTTTTTTTACGAAAAAGCTCAATAATACTCCTTGACCCGGGGATCCAACTCGAGATTTCATGATCAGCAGTCCCTCACACTACCGCACCATAGAGGCAGTTTATTCAGTGTATACTAGAGCGTCTATAAGAACCGATTTTATCAAAATAAATGACTGTGAAAAAAAAAACATACACGTTTTATCAGAATTTCCCGGGTGGATCCACATCTCGAGCCTATCCCATTATCTTACGAGTATATGACCCATCCTCAATCCAGTTACAGATTATTTAATTCGGAAATACTGTCCCTAAACCTTTTAAGTGATTGAACATCAGGAAAAACAAATGAGTGGGTAGCTTTTTTTATTTGTCACTCGCTCACTGAAGGCAACGCTTTCTGTGAATCAACCGAAGTGTTTGGGTAATTTGCTTTTTACCAAAATTGAATGCTGGATAAGTCAAGCTAAATGTATTCAAATACTTGTCAAGAATTCTATAGGTTAGTATTATTTATTTTGCAAGCAACTAATATTTTCTTATTTTTTTATAAATCTATCTAGGTATACTATTATAAAGCTGTAACAGAGCTGTGTCTGTACGTTTAAGATATTGGAGAAAAAATTACTGTATTAGGCTATATGCGTGTCTGAATACAAAACATTTCTTTTTTGTCTGTTTGTTTGTTCCCGAATCACGCAAAAACTACTAAACGGATTTTGATGCAACTTTTTTATTTGAGAGCACTTGATTAGATTTAAAACTGGTATATCTTCATTTTATCACGCTACTATATCGGGAACCTGAGATAATTAAAGCCAAAGTGAAAAATGTGAAATTGAAAATTACAGTCACGAGCAGGATTTGAACCTGCATCTCCTGGATACCGTCCAGATGCTTTGCCAGTTCAGCCATTGTGGCAATTGCTCCCGACTGCTAATCTCAATAATACATTCATACTTAACGTCTTTGGGTGACGCCTGCGCCATCTGTCGGAAGTATGACTTGTCACGATGACTGAACTGGCAAAGCATCTGGACGGTATCCAGGAGATGCAGGTTCAAATTCTGCTCGTGACTGTTATTATATATTTGCATTTAGTAAAAATATCTGGTTTAAAAATAACAAACAGATAGGTACCTCAATTTTATTTATTTGTATAAATATATAGATGGCACCATAGATAAAGTATATATTGACTATGTCTATGGATGACACAATTTTCAACGAAACCTTTTGAGTAAGTATACCAAGCTAAACGGCGTTATTTGTCAAATTCGTCCGACTCTCCCGCGTTCTAAAATAAATCCATTTTCAACCTTTGCTCATGGATTTTGCTTTCATTTTGTTTTAGTTGCTTGAAATTAAACCCGAGTACACAACGACTCTTATTTTTAATAATTCGTGTGGTGACGGACTAACAAGTGTATACAAGTGTCACCACCCTGTTCTTTCCCACGGGTATCGTCGTATCGTTGCATTACTGCTGGTAGGGCTGGGTACCAAGTGGGAGTGCTGACTTGTTATCAAGTCCGGGCGGGTTGGTACCATCTCCCGTGTGACCGACCATGAAGCAGATCGGTGTGCTTTGTTTGAAGCAGGAGATAGCCGTTATACTTTCATTTCGTCAGTGCAATGACATGGTGAGCAACGACTTGAGAATACTCTCGGTATAGTTAAGTCCATGAGCGACGGTTAACATTACCCTCAAGTGGGTTGTGGCTCGTCTGCCACCATATGCAATAATAAAAAGTTATTATGACTACCCATAATAAACTAAATACCTACGAAACGCCTTCGCATATTATAATGTGCCTATCTCTTTCGAAACACTTGTCAAAAATTTATTACATGGCTTTCTGACCACAATTTAAGCGCTTTTGCTTACGTCAGAAACAAATTCTGCCGCCAAAAATATTTTGAATGTAGAGTGCATTTCAATTATCAAACATGATCGTTCGTTTATTTGGCAGTTAAAATTCAATATCCAACACTCACGAGTAGCTACCTCAATCAAACAGCGTTCTCTAGATAGCACTTCCCTTTGCTTTTCTGATGTGCTGTCAGAAACACGTTTGTATTAAGACTCACTGTTTTATAAACGTTTAAAGGAATAGAAAATCGATCAGTAGCAATCTAAGTTCGAGACTTTCCGAGGCATCTCGACTTTTTCATATTATTTGTGTATTCACAAATCATTTCTGTGTAAGAAAATAATCTGAGAACACATGAATGACTGAGAGACTTTATTCTCGATTTGTGAACCTCATTGGGTCAGACTGTGGCTTTAACTTATTTCAAGAACAATCCCCAACAGTAAGACAGACCGTTTGCCGTGTGGGGCCGGCTTTAGAATTTTCCCACCCCTCTCCACCCATGAGAGTCGTAAGAGCCGACTGAGGGAATACCGGAGAAGTAGGCAGCAGCACTCCTTCGAGTATTAACAACATCCACTGCGATCGGCAACCCGCTTGCCAAGCGTGGCGATTACGGTACTATCCCCCATTCTCGGGGAGGCCTATGTCCAGCAGTGGACGTTAAAAGGCTGATGGATGGATGGATGGATGGAAGACAGAAATAGATTGTAAAAACAACCCTCATTTATTTATTCTTTATTTATCTTTTATACTACATGGGTGGCGAACAAGCATACTGCCTACCTGACGGTAAGTGGTTACCGTAGCCTATAGACGCTAGCAATACCAGAAGCATTACTTGCGCGTCGCCATCTCCAAGGAAAGGGATAGGAAAGTGGATAGGAATATTAATAAGGATAGGAAAGGTAGGATACTAAGGAAAGGATAGGGAGGGGATTCGCTCACTCACCATACGAAAGACAGTAGGAGTATCTAACGTACACGCTGATCTTATCTGAGAGGGTGGTACTTCCTCGATCGAGCCGACCCATTCAGGCTGGGATAGTCAAGCCTCTACCACTAGCTAGCATCTACATATATAGTAATGAATCTTCTATTCTCGTTTTTTAATCATAAACCCAATAAAAATCTATTTTTATGAATAAGTTCTAAAAGACTATGAAAAGAACAGCAGAAAATAATTTAATAAATAATAATAACGACTGCAGGGCTATCTCTCGTAGCTATAAGGTAGCTAAAGCTTTGAAACTTACGTATATTATTACAGCACGGTTTTACTTTAAATGGTTTTAGGTAAACTAAAAGATAAGCGCTTCATGAAAAACGTAAAAATATCGTGCGTTTATAGATTTTAAATTCGTACAAAATTATTATTTATTTATGAAATACTAGCATTTGTCCGCAGCTCAGCCGCAGCCAAAAGCTTGTTTTTAGATTATATCTCAGGTTCCCGATATAGTAGCGGAATAAAATGTATACCAGTTTTTAAGTCTAATCAAGAGCTATCAAATAAAAGTTGCATCAAAATCGAACGATGCGAGAACGAACAAACAGATAAACAGACAAATATTCTAAAAAAATGTTTTATAATTAGACACGCCTAATATAGCCTATTACAGTATTTTTTTCTCAAATATCTTAAATGTACAGCCACAGCTCTGTTACAGTTTTATAATTGTATAGATTGAATTTAAATAAATGGTACTCATTTATTATGTGTTATTAAGTATGCAAGTTTATTTTTATTTAAGTGCTATTAAATAACCTACAATACATTCATATTGTTGCTAGTAGAAATTTTAGATTATATGGAATAAATTGACCTGTTAGTGAGGGTATCTTGGTAACCATAGCGATACAAGGCTCTTGATAAAACAGTCTTTATTAAATATACTGAGTACAATCATACTTAGAACAACAATTTTGTGGATCACATATATAATTGTGGGAATCGATTATCCAAACTGCTAGTTATTTGTTCAATCAAACTTTGAATACATATAGCATCACGCCTGTATCCCCGAAGAGGTAGATTAGAGGTGTATTACACACCCACGGTTCGCTAATTATGTTTAAGTCCCACGTAATAGGGAGCGAGCCTATTGCCGTCTACCGGGCACATTTACAAACTCCGGGCTGCTACTGAAAATTTTTATTTTACGAAATAACTCAATAATACTTGCTCGATCCGGGGATCGAACCCGAGACTTCATAATCACGTTACCGCTGCACCACCGAGGCAGTTAAATATTTATGATTGAGTATTTTCAATGGGTTTGGTGTCAATTTTATATCATAACCACTCTTTCTCAGCTTCACAATGCCGTCAAGATCTTTTAGCCATGCAAATTTCCTTACTAGATTCTTCTTCAATGTGTAGTAATAAATTATGATTAAATACACACACGTCATGTCATAGTCTTACCTAGTCTCGATCCCAAACTGGGGGTGACTCAAACGAAATAAATAAATGAAATTTGTTGTAAAAATTCAATGAAATTATAATTATTATTTGACAAGTCGCAGATGGCTAATTTTGTTGATAACATTACTTGTGGTACAAATGACTTTTTACAGATCTTACGGTGAAAATTTCGGAAAATTTAATCTATCAAGTAATAATACTATTACTTAACTAGGAGTACATGAATAACCCCTTATGCTATACACTTTTAAGGCTCTGCTGCAGGAAAATAATCGGATATACTCGTAGGTAATCCCTTACAAAGGGTTTTTGGTTGAACTATTCGATACCTGCCTTATTGATTACTACTTATTTATTATCAAATGTTACTAAACCTTTTTGATCTATATTTTTTTAGCATTTGACATGCTCCGCTACTATTTAAAGTACAAAATATTATTTGTGAATAAGGAAAAAGAGATTTTTTGTACGAGCGGGAATCGAACCCGCGTCTTTTCCAATCTGGGGAAGTGCTTAGCCACTGAGCTATCGTCCAGACCTATTTGGCCATCCTAATTTCCTCATCAGATTTGTCTTTATGACCAACGCCATCTATCGGAATGCATTTACAACAATTCAATATAGTAAGTTTAATTTTGCAATTAAAATTCATGCTATTTGATGGCGCGATTTTTTAAACATTTTTACCAAGTAAGTCTGTACGATAGCTCAGTGGCTTAAAGCACTTCAACAGATTGGAAAAGACACGGGTTCGATTCCCGCTTTCACAAAAAATGTCTTTTTCCTTATTCACAAATAATTTGTACTATAAAATGTTCAAATTATTTGTGAATAAGGAAAAAGAGATTTATCACCAGTGCTCTGTTTTTTTTAAATATTTTATTTTGTTTTCTTGTTAGTCGCTTCTTCTTTCTTCTTCTTCCATTTGGAAGAATAGGGTGATGATGGTTTAAAAATAAGAAGCCTACTACTATCAGGTATTTTCATTAGGTATTTATTTGTGTGGTTTATTATTGGGTGTACTAAAACCAAAATGATGTGATTAGTTTTCTATATCAAAACTATTAGACTCTTAATATTAGAGAACTTGACGATTTTAACGCGATTTATAACAGCACATAACACATATTCTACCAGAGTAACAATGTTTGCTATTTAATATTGTTTTTATTTATTTTACAGGTATGTCAACTATACGCTAATACATTGTATTTTTAAAATTATGATGACATTTTTTAAATTTGTTAATTTAGGTAATTTTAGCTCAATCTGGTACCTATCACTTACGAGTAAATATTTGAAAAAATTTAAGATGAATTCAGATTTTTATTGAATAAAGTTATTCAGAACTAAAATCAACTAAATGGATCCATATTATTCAATAAATCGTAAATATTTTATAGAGTATTAAAGTGTGGTCCTTATATTGCTTGAATATAACTATCATTCAAAAGTAAGATTTGCGTTCTTGTTTATATAAGCCACTGAGTTTCATACAAACTTTAAATAAAAATAATGTAACGGTATTACTCATTCAAGACAAAGCTTGCTTTCATTAACACAAACCCTTTTTGTTCAAATCATGACATGCAAAAACATACACGTCTGTAAGAAAGACAAACAAAATACAAATAAGCATATATGTAAATAAATCCACGTTTTATGTAACTACCAATAAAATATGCTCGACTACACAAATGTCAAAAGGTCCTTGTAAATGTAATCCGATTTTACGTTGGAGCGAAATGTTTTTCAGAAATTTCCGCTAAATCAAATCATGTAAGTATTGTATCACTATATAATTTATAATTCCTCATATTCAATTCTGGATTAACACATACAAAATAAAAATCGCTTAACAGGTTACCTGTCCCGTGATTCATAATAGTTATGATACATAATAATTTAATTTCTATTGGATGTATAAATTACCAGTGAATTGTTTAAGGCTTACGCTTAAGTTATTTCTAAAAGAGATTTTATGCATCTAATCATTTTAACAACTCCTAATTAAAAATAATGTATTTTCAAGCAAAAAAGAAATCCTGTAATCTACTTATTTTAACGATTAATACGTTGGACAAGAATTACCTACTTACAATATCTTAACATAATTTAAGAAAATTATTTCACCGATAAAACAATCACCCATAAGTTTTATCTATCGAATGCGAAAAAAGACATTTTATTAACTCCCTATATAGACTACAATACTAGTAAATTCAATTCGAAATTTCTGTCAAAAATATTATTTTAATTAACTATAACCTACATAATAAAGAATGATTAACGTACCTTCGTCTATACCCCTACTAAAGTCCAATGAAACTAATCATGAAATCCACAGTCCATATAAAATAACCATTTCAAACCCAACAGCATAGAAATCAACACCGCACTAATTAAAGCACAACGTTAAATAAACATCGCACGCTTTAAAGTTTCACATTTTAACACTGAAGTTTAAAAGCTCACGAATACGCGTGTATTTCATATCGTATTTTGGTATGCGCGATCAGCAGCCGACTCGGCTTACTGCGCGGTGGCGACTGACTGACACAGTTGGATGTTCGGGAGAGACGCAACCAAACTGCGCAGAGACTCTGAAATGATATTTTATGATGCTCTAAAATCAGTCAGATTGTGTATTACTTGCCTTAGTTAAATATACTTATATACTTACCTTTATTAAACATAAAGGCGTAGGTAAAGAATAGCTTTTATTCATTAATGTTTACATTCCTTTTTTCATTAAAGAAATATAGCTAAATATTTGAACCTTACAACTTGTACTTTTTTATTTATTTTTAATATTTTTTGTGGTATGCAATATAAAAGTGTCATGCAATTTTCATAATTGTGGCTAAAATATTGCTTATCATTGACGTTATTTTGTTAAGCCAGGAAAATATACTCAAGAGCACATCCAGTCGTTTGGGGGGCACTGTAGAGCCCTCAACCACTAAATTAACTTGCCATGTACTATCTCTTCGCCTGTATTACTGACAAATAGAATTGTACGAGTATGACGTTATTTTACTGGTACTAGTAATATAACGTGTTTAAATTATTTTAATTCTATATTATTAACTCAAAAAAATGTAAATACTATTAAATATCTCAATAACATCATATTATGGGTATGCTACCACTTATCTGGAACTGGAATCTGGATAGTGGCATCGAGTTCCAGACACCTAGAAGTTAATTCTAGAAAAAATATTGAAATAATTTCTGTATTTATCATTGTTCTGCTAAGAAAAACGTCAGGAAACCTGGGCTAGCGTCATGGACTACATCTTAAATCTGTCTCTCTCTCGCTGAGAGGCGACCCGAGCCCAAGATCGCCACAGTAATGAGTTAACAAAAAGAAATATTATTGTCAGTATATAAGTGCGCTGTCAAACAGATACATTTATTATTACAATACAGCTCCTTCATTTTCCAAGATATATTAACAAATAAAGGGGCCCAAACAAATGTTTTTACGATCATAGTAGATAGTCGTAAAAGTGTTTATCATGCGTGGGAACAATGGTTTACGATGGATGTAGAGACTCATGTGTTGGTTACCATGACTGTAGTATAATATTAGTAACGGGCAGAGATATTGTAACGACATAATATATATATAATATGCCATAGCACAAATAAAACTTTAAGTCACATGTTGTTTTTAAATTTCAGCACAAATGTTATAACAGACTATGTTGGCTACTAGCTGGATACATAGAGTGACCAAAGAAGAAATACTCCTTTAAGCTGGTCAGAAATGCCAAATTATGCAAACCATCAGGACATACAGAATTTTACCGAACTGACGGCCAACCTTCACTAGTTGAAGAGGCACTACAAGAAGAAGAAAATACAAAAAAAAAATCAAGTGCTTTAGACCACACGACTGTAGTGAAACCATAGATATAACGTATATATCACCTGCCAGCTTAATAACGCGTAACCAATTTTGATTTGACAATGTGTGCGTTGGATAGTGATGTAAGTTTTAAGTGTTAGACTGACTATCGATAAAATAATAAAACAAATCAGTTTCTTTAACGAACTTCCTTATTCAAATAATCATCTTCAACTAATGAAACAAAACAGACATAATAAATTAAAACAAACATAATAAATTCGTTTTTATTGAAGTGAAACTTCTTTATCGGGGTTGGAAAAAAATTTAGTGTAACATTTTTTCGTTACGCGTCACATTTTTCCGTTACGCGCCATATTTATTTTATATGATTTTTTTAAATATGGGTTGCAAGACTATAAATAATATAAGACATATGTATATTGTGTGACAATGTAATATTATGATGACATAAAGCTGATTTGATGATGGAGCTAGAAGGTGGCCATAGGATACCTATAATGAAACGGTGCAACCTCATCGAGTTTGGACTCGTTTGATTCGTCTTGACGAGTACTTTATCTTTAGATGGTATCCAAAGTCTGATAACGAAGCTAGAAGGTGGTCATAGGAATTCCAATATAAAACGACATAACCCACGGAGTTTGGGCTCGTATGATTAGTCTTGACGAGTACTTTGTATCTAGATGGTATCCAGGGTCTGATAATGGAGCTAAAAGGTGGCCATAGGAACTCCAATATGAAATGACATAACCCCTTGGAGTTTGAGCTCGTATGATTCGTCTTGACGAGTACTTTGTATCTAGATGGTATCCAGGGTCCGATGAAGGAGCTAGAAGGTGGCCATAGGAACTCCAATATAAAATGATATTACCCTATGGAGTTTGGGTTCGTATGATTCGTCTTGACGAGTACTTGGTATCTAGATGGTATCCGGGACTGATGATGGAGTTGGAAGATGGCCACAGTTAACTCTGTAATAAAACGACGCAACCCCATCGAGTTTAGACTCGTTTGATTCATTTTGACGAGTACTTTGCCTTTAGATGATATCTAGGGTCTGATGATGGAGTTGGAAGGTAGCCAAAGGAAATCCATTATAAAACGACATAACCCCATGGAGTTTGGGCTCGTATGAATCGTCTTGACGAGTACTTTGTAGATATCTAGTTGGTATCCAGGGTCTGATGATGGAGCTGGAAGATGGCCACAGTAGCTCTGTAGTGAAACGACGCAACCCCATCGAGTTGGGACTCGTTTTATTCCTCTTGACAAATACTTTGTCTCTAGATAGTATCCAGGGTCTGATAATGGAGCTGGAAGGTAGCAATAGGCACTCTGCTATAAAACGCCGTAATAATTCTATTATAATTAATGAAATGCTATAATAATCTTAGTAGCAATAAGGTGAAATAATTGTATAATTTGTATCCATGTCTATGATAATAAAAGCCTTTTGCTTAAACTTTATCTAATTTAGCTTTATTTAACCAATTTCTGTAAAGTTGTAAATAGTAGATAATTTTTAGAAAAATGATGTCATAAAGAAGTTTCACTTCTTACGTGTGTACACTAATACACACACACATAATTGTTTTATTTCACCAGCAACATCAGTCAACGATATTATGCATTTTATAGGGAAATTATACACTCAGCTTTTAGCAACATAAACCTACTTATATTTTTTAAATTAACTAACACGACTTGACTGATAATATCTGCTGTAGAACTTTTATTGCATTTTTCCCATTAATGTGTTAGGAGAAAATGTTCCAAACATTTAGAATAAAATAATATCAACAATATACCTTGTCGATAAACTCAAGCCCTAGTGTATATGCACCTAAAGTCTTGCAAATATGTAAAAATGTGACATATTTCTATGTAAAATATAAACAATAACAATAAAATTGAAATTAATCCGTAACTGAAACAGAAAATATCAGTAATTATGACTAAAATAAAAGCATTTGATGACATCCTGAGAACTTACCTGTGAAACATGCAATTATTAGGATTATTTGCATGCATTTACATCACAGGCACTCACGGATCAAACGACCATTGTATTTAATAGTTATAATCATATAAACAAGATTTATAACACAAATAAATAAAAAAACCGCGAAGCTAATTTCAAGCTAGAAGACTGTAGACTATCTGTCATTCAAATGGTTTGCAATAACATTAGATTTGCTTTCCTCTTCCATCTTGCTATGTTGCCGTATAAGATTTTCTTCTCGCTCACACGCTTTGGTGATCTATACGTTATACTATATCTATGAGTAAAACTTAACAATAAATATATATATTATTAAAAATATTAATATCTATTAATAATGAGAAAGAGAGAAAAAAATGTGTGCTCGCACCTCTCTTGCCTCTACAGTAATATACGAAACGTAACGTAACGTAACGTTCGCCTCGCCAGATTACACGTTTCGTAACGCTCACGTCACGCATTCACCAGCTTACTCCCCAATACGTAACGTAACGTAACGTTTGCCTCACTTCGTTTTGTCCGTGTGGTGACGGACTAATAATACAAGTGTCACCACCCCATTATTCCCACGGGTGTCGTATGAGGCGACTAAGGTAAGTAAGCAATTGTCATCCATTGCAAGACTGGTGGTAGGGCTGGGTACCAAGTGGGAGTACTCACTTGGTATCGGGCCTGAGCGGGTTAGTACTACCATCTCCCTTGTGACCGGCCATGAAGTACATCGTTGCGTTTTGGCTGTAGCAGGAGATAGCCGTTTATATTTCATTTCATATTTATGAAATAAATTGGTGAGCAGCGGCTTAACAATACTCTCTGTATAGTCGAGTCCATGGGCGACGGTTACCTTTTACCATCAGATGGACTTTAGCTCGTCTGCCACTACATGCAATAAAAAAATAAATAAAAAAATCACACTTTTCGTAACGCCCACGTCACGCATTCACTAGCTTACTCCCCAAGTCAAGCGTGTGTAAATAAGTATTTACTTTAAAAAACATTTGTACATTTTCATTGTAATTGAACAGGACAAGTAGCAAATCCTTGCTAATATTATAAATGCGAAAGTAAATTTGTTTGTTTGTTAAGCTTTCATGCCGTAACTACTAAGCCCATCATCATGAAATTTAACATACGTGGAGCCCAGAATTCAAATTAGGTTACTATTTATCCCTAAAAAAATAAATAGTTCATGTATGATAGCTGTTTTACATGGAGATGATAAACGTGCCTTAAAATTATGTATCTATTTAATGAAATCGACGCGGACGAAGTCGCAGGCAAAATCTAGTCTGAAATAAAATAACTAATACTAATAGTATTACTGTATCTTAAGTCATGTGCTACTTATATTTTTTAAACTACTAGTGAATCTGGTAGACGTTGTCAGATCCAAAGGCTGGCTCGCATACTATTAGTGCAGATCCACATTTTTGTGGGGGAGGTGGTAGGGAGTTTGTGGTGAAATGTTGTGGTATATATTCTAATAAACTTAAAAGAATCCTTGAAAAAAAAATTCATCCATCCATCCATCAGCCTTTTAACGCCACTTTTCCACTACTGGACATAGGTCTCCCCAAGAATGGGGGATAGTGCCGTAATCGCCACGCTTGGCAGGCGAGTTGGCGATCGCAGTGGATGTTGTTAATACTCGAAGGAGTGCTGCTGCCCACTCCCTCGGTATTCCCTCAGTCGGCTCTTACGACTCCCATGGGTGGAGAGGGGTGGGACAATTCTAAAGCCGGCCCCACATGGTCGTACGGTATGAAAAAAAAATACAATCAATAATCCTGGAATACAGTTATAGCTCCACCAACTAAGTACAATTGCCAATCTAAACCATGAACAGACCCTCTCAAACACACAAAACTACAACAAAATCATTCCTATTGCTTAGTAGGAGCTCTCTTACTAAGCTGAGATAAAAGATAATAATAGGCTGAATTGGCTCCAATGGGCTTAGTAAAAATGCTAAGCAACTGGCTTTCCTAATATTTAGTAACAATAATTCACAAGTCAGCTATTTATTAGTTATTTTCTGCTTCAACGAACTCATTTCTGTAAGCTGAGCCAAGTGACCGCTCTGATATTGTAAATTCTGCTAGCCTCTAATGATAATTTATCAAATAGAAAAACACGCCTAAAGTTTTAGTAAAGCATAAATATCTAAAATATCTGCATGTGTTTATATTGTAATGGAGACTTTTATTTAGAAGTGTTGCGTTACACAAAGTAAAATACATATAGCAAGAAGAAGAAGAAAACTTTTGATGTGAAAACATCTAATGCGGAGGGAGGGTATAATCGGCTGTTGTATTTATTTATTGTTTTTAACGCCATCTGTTCACAAAACCATCTAACTAAAAAGTATAATGTCAATCAATAAACCAATAACAGTTTTAACTCATGTATGGATAATGAGAGGGAGCTTATCAACTCGACCAATATTTGAAGAAAGAAAGAAAATCGATGTTTTTACTTCTGCATACATCTCGTGACAGCTCATTTTTCTTTGACGAGCATGTGGCTTACCTGATGGTAAATAGTAATTACCAGTCATGGACATTGGCAACACCAGCAACACATTCAAGCCGCCGCCTACCTTGAGTATAGTGCTTATTTCAAACCTCGTTCAAAGAAGGATATGTCGTAGCGCTGGGGAAACAGCCCAGTATGTAGGCAATTCCAGAGCCTACATGCGAGTCTTAGAAAAGAGCGCTGCAAACGAACTGTATCGGATGAGGTTATTTCCAGGTAGTGTGGATGAACCCTATGGCGACGTCTCCTGGAGCGCTAAAAAGGCAATGTTGGTACCAGATCAAACAACTCCTCGGACTCGGAGTACTCCCCATTAAAGAGCCACGACTCGCCAGCAATGTTTAAGTCCCACGTAATAGGGGGCGAGCCTATTGACGTCTACCGGGCACATTTCTAAACTCCGGGCTGCTACTGACAATTTTTCTTTTACGAAAAATCTCAATAACACTGGCCGACCCGGGGATCGAACCCGAGACCTCATGATCAAATATTTAGATATTTTTATGTATATTTTACGCACTTTACTACATTTACCAGTACATCCTTCTCATCCTTTCGATCGAGATTTCTAGTAAAGTCCGTTAGGAAGTCGTTTGGAAGACAAAGTAAAATTGCCGAGTAAAAAAACTGAGCGTCCTAAACAGAAAAAGTGGTACTTTACATCAAGGCAACAACTTGTGTTATACAAAGCACAAGTTCGCCCTTATATGGATGACATCATCATCATCGATAATTTGATAGCGCGCCTTTACTGGGAGAGAAGTGGATCGAGTTGGTACTTATGCGCACTTGTCCAGAGATGTGAGCAGTATTCCTAATAATGTAGTTTATGTCCTAAGCTTCAGATAACATTATGTCTACAAAAAATCATGATGATATGTACTACCACTGAAGTAATGTTACACAGTTTCAGTGGTCTGCAAATACGGGCGGAGAAACGGCACATGGCCGGCTTATTTAGTAGGTGAGAACTTACCCTATTCGTTGCCCCGAACGACGGGGTATGCGGTTACAAACCAATAAACAAACACAATTTCGCATAAGAAGCTGAGCAATATCTGAAAACATGAGATCAGTTCACATTTATCAAGTTACTTTATGTAATTGGAAAAAGAAAAATATTAATCTCATTACTTTTGTTTTTGTGATAAAATGTATGTTTAGTTTAATTCAGTTATAGAGACAGAAAGACCTTTGGGTATATTCATGAAAATACAATATCCAACTTTTAACCACTCTGTTATTGTAAATTCCGTGTGGTGACGGATTAAGAATACAAGTGTCACCACCCCATTCTTTCCCACGGGTGTCGTTTGAGGCAACTAAGGGAAGTAAGCAACTATCATCCATTGCATGACTGGTGGTAGGGCTGGGTACCAAGTGGGAGTACTCACTTGGTATCGGGTCCGAGCGGATTGGTACCACCATTTCCCGTGTGATCGGCCATGAGGCACATTGTTGCGTTTTGGCTGTAGCAAGAGATAGCCGTTTATTCTTTCATTTCATATCTGTGAAATTAAAGGGTGAGCAGTGGCTTGACAATGCTCTCGATATTGCTTGCGGTTGCCCTTTACCATCGGATGGGCCGTGGCACGTCTGCCACCACATGCTATAAAAAAAAAATCTCACGATCCCTACACGAGTTAATGAGATACTCCAACAAAACATAACAAACATCCATAAAACTAATTTTTATTCAGAAACAGAAATCCAGTATTATTACTTGGTGTTACCAAAATTTGCCTCAAGAGACTGCACAGAAGCATGTCGCTTGATTCCACCATAAAATTAAATAGTGTACATCGAGAGCTTTCTCTTGCGCTTGAATAATACCCCTGTCTTTTATCCCTATATATCCTAAGCAACTTGCGTAAACTAAAATTGAATAGGTTTATTACGTCGTTTGCTCTTGGGGATATATCTATATGTTAATTCTGTACGTTGGAAGAGTTAGTCCTAGAGGCGATATACAAGACACACTACAACTACACAACACACTACTAGACTTTTTTGTAAAACTAGTTACCTATGTTGGTAAGAGTTTTACAATGTTTTTTATACGGTTCATTATAAATAAAACAACATGAAATATATTTAGATATTTTTATATATATTTTTAGCATTTGACATGCTTAGCACTATACATTAAACACAAAGTGAAAAATGTGAAATCGAAAATAACAATTGAATTTGGCTGAATTGGTAAAGCATCTGGACGGTATCCAGGAGTTGCAGGCAAATCCTGCTCCTGACTGCTATTTTCGATTTCACATTTTTCACTTTGTGTTTAATGTATAGTGCTAAGCATGTCAAATGCTAAAAATATATATAAAAATATCTAAATATTTATAGGGTTTGCGTCATTATTAGGTAAAAATCTTAATTGTAAAATTAAGTTTACCTGGTCGGTATAATGTATGAAAATACTTCCGACGGATGGCGCAGGCGTCACCCAAAGACGTTAGGTGTGTTGTGTTATCGAAATTAGCAGTCGGGAGCAATTGTCAGGATGGCTGAATTCGTAAAGCATCTGGACGGTATCCAGGAGATGCAGGTTCAAAGCCTGCTTCTGACTGTTATTTTCGATTTCACATTTTTCACTTTGTGTTTAATAAAACATGAAATATGTTGACAATAATTACTAAAATATAATAGGTTATGTGCTTATGTTGAATTAGGAATTTAAATTAAGCACTTATAATTAAGGTTTCCATATGTGTAAAGGTCACATCAACCTTTATTTGCTACATAATTAGTAAAGGCATCACACGAGTAGAATACGGAACTCAGGTTTATAAACAACAGAAAATGGTTGCTAAATAAAAAGAAAAATAGGTGCTGATCACTGCGACGATACCATCCACGCCCAGGACAGCACGATCGACCAATCACCATCAGCAGGACCCGTTTTCGAGTCTGATGCGTGGCTCAGCTATTAAACCCTTCACCATATTAAAGGGAAAGGGATGTCTTGAATAATGTCGCCACCATACACCTTAAGGTAGCATGACAGATCCAGCCACACGAACAGAGAAGGCATCAGCGCAGTCAACAGTACCTATAATAATAATAATAAATAAATATTCACGGACATTTCACACGGCGTCCTCTGGTCCCAAACTAAACTTAACGCTTGTGCTATGGGTACCAGATTACGGATATAATAGATTATTACTTTTTTTCTGTAAATACTTACATGTAATAGATAGAAAACACCCAGATGCAGTACAAATATCTGTGTTTATCACACAAATAATTGTCCTGAGTGGGAATCGAACCCACAACCTCGTGCACGGAAGTCCGTTACACTACTACGCCACAAGGCCCGTCGCAGGCCGTAACCTATAACAGATCGCCTCTCACATGTTTCACAGCCACGATTTCTTTCATCTGGCCTTTTGTCTTTACCCATGATTATAAGTTAAATCAATATTGCTACCTATCACATATCAATACGTGTACCAAAAAAAGCTTTTGTGCTTAATGTTTTGCAACTATTCCATAGTTTTACCGATATTATCGGCCATTGGTGACTTTTTGTCCAGCTTTTGCGTAGCCTATAGTAACTCCATAACTCGTTTGTTATGAAGTAGAGAAAAACGTTTCAAAGCGTTTGCTTTCAAACGTTTTTTTTTTTGAGAACAGTTTTAACCGTCCATGTCTCGCTTTTGTGTAGAATATCAGGCCACATGTAACACTGAAGTATTACGAGTAAACACAGTTTTCACTTAAACAAACTTTTACCCAATTTCTTAAAAGTTACACAATATTGGTTTGAGTTTCATTAGAAAAGCATACCAAACTGGAAACTTAACTCTTTACAGATGTCGAGATTGTTTTGTTTAGATATTTATATGGTAGTTAATTATATTAAAGCATGTTATGAAGTATGTGTCAACGCATATTTATTTTTGTCTGCAAAGTCCCTTAATGGTATCTACAGTGTAGTTAGATAACGAATTTGTTTAATTATAATCAAACTGAAAGTCATTATAAGAGAAGAAAAAATCTCAGTACCTAAAAAAAATATTTTAGTCAACTAAATTTGATCCTAACTATGCCGTAGTAGCCGGTGAAAAAAATAACGAGAGGAAACCTGCATGCCTGAGATATTCCCTGGATGGCTTGTGAAGTCTGTTAACACGCATTAGGCCAGCGTGGTGGACTATGGTCCATCTCTCTCACCATGTTAGGAGACTCGTGCCCAATAGGAGGACACAAAAAGGGTTGGAAGAGAAAAAGAAATGCTATTACTTTGTCATGATTGTTTTAACGTGGTCCACCCTCAACTTGGTGTTATCCATGATTAAAAAAACCATATCTATTTTTAAAATAGCCCATAATCTGCACCGCTGGGCGTATAATCAAAACGATTCATATTTATAGTCCATGCCCTGCAAATATTCCTTTCATTAAACTTATTTCACGGACACAAAGTCTCAGAACAACCATTTGTGAATCACACAAAGAATTGTCCTGTGTGGGAATCGAACCCACAACACTCAGCTGGGAAGCCGGTATCTAAGCCACTCCGTCATCTGTGCAGTCATTTGGAAAGAATAAAAAACTGCCTATTGAAATCGATATCAAACGACAAAACGATGTCATTTCTAAATTACATCCGTTGCGAAGTAACCAATTAGTTACTGCCAATTGAGCTGTTTCATTTTAGGGTTGGTACAAGTTTGACATGAAATTCATTAAATTTTATTTTATTTATTATGAATGCATGAAAGATTCATAAATAACGTAAAATTGCTAACTGCTTTTTAATAAATCAATTACCTATTTGTAACCTTTGATGTCTGGCATGTTTACAATCTTTGTTTATTATTTTCAACTTTTTACTTCAACTTGCTATTAAAAGCGCATTTACTTTGTTTTTAAAATCATAATTAATTTTTCTCTTTTTAGTCTCAAAACAGCATCAAAACTACGTCAATACTTTCACAATAATGTATTATGTTCATTAAAGTAGCTGAGTATGTCAAGTACTAAAATACTGACCAAAATATTTAAAAAATCGTACCATCAAAGAATATGAACTTTAATTGCTAAATTATACTATATTGGAACAATGTATGTAAATACATCCAATAGGTGGCGTGAGTCGTAAAGACATGAAAAAGCAATTGTGAAGTGGAGATTAGAAATCGCCGTCGGAGACTGCGATAGCTTACCGGTCTAGAGCACATCCTCGGATCAAACCACTCGCAGTAAACCTCTCTTTTTCCACTTTCACAAATAATTTGTTCTTTAAAGTAGCTGAATACGTCAAGTGCAAAACATATATTTTAAGACTAATTTAAAAACATTATAGCCTAAAGTTCACCCCTATAAATTTAATATTTTAAGAACACACCTACACTTTTTCAAATAGAAGTTACATTACTAATTGATGCTACTCATTTCACTTATAACTGGTGATTGCCTATTTGCAAAAAGGATATTAATCTTCGTTTATTATAAAACAGTGGCGTTTATTAGCATTGTCTTTTTAACATATCACCAATCGACCGGCATAACACATCACCAATCGATCGATATTTTTTTAAACCAGATTACTAACTAGGACAAAAGAGAAAATAGGAGAAAAGAAGAAACATTATTAAACATATTTTGTGATGTTGGCTTCAACAGACCGATTGGTCTACACGATATTATTAATTCATAACTACCGCGATTCATTAGTATGTGTTAGTATTTAACTATAACAGTACGTTAAGTACTGTTATAGTTTTACCTGGTCGGTATAATGTATGAAAATACTTCCGACAGATGGCGCAGGCGTCACCCAAAAACGTTAAGTATGAATGTTTTATCGAAATTAGCAGTCAGGTGCAATTGTCACGATGGCTGAATTGGCAAAGCATCTGGACGGTATCCAGGAGATGCAGGTTCAAATCCTGTTCGTGACTGTTATTTTCGATTTCAAATTTTTCACTTTGTGTTTAATGTATAGTGCTAAGCATGCCAAATGCTAAAAATATATATAAAAATATCTAAATATTTATAGGGTTTGCGTCATTATTATGTAAAATCTTAATTGTAAAATTAAGTTTACCCGGCCGGTATAATGTATGAAAATACTTCCGACAGATGGCGCAGGCGTCACCCAAAGACGTTAAGTACGAAAGTGTTATCGAAATTAGCAGTCAGGAGCAATTGTCACGATGGCTGAATTGGCAAAGCATCTGGACGGTATCCAGGAGATGCAGGTTCAAATCCTGCTCGTGACTGTTATTTTCGATTTCACATTTTTCACTTTGTGTTTAACAATCATGTACGTAAGGATCCTTCTCTCACCACTGAAGAAATGTAATAAATATGCTTCCGGTGGCCTGCCAATAAAGGCGGAGAGACGGCACATGGCGGATTTCTTTAGTGGGTGAGGGCCCCATACTACCCTGTTCGTTGCCCCGAACGACGGGGTGTGCGGAAAGGAACATTTTTTCCCGCCTTAAAAAAAAAAGGAATCCTGCTACATCTACACATACAGACTACGCAAGCGTTACCGACAACCGTCTAACTACTACTTTAACAATAGATATGAGTATCACAGTCATCATCACATTCGTAATAAATTATCTCGAATAAAATCGGACTGTATTACATCTATCGCTGTCCCAGAATATCTGTTAGTCGTTTACAAAATTTGTACAGACGTAGATAAGGGGAGAGGTCAGTAATGAAACCAGTTCAGGCGGAAAGCGCAACGATAACGTAATTTGGAGATAGTATACGGGTATATTTCGTCTTTCTATCAAACTAACCCTATTGATGGCATTTATGTACTTTAATATATAATAATACATCTATGGACTTCCGTGTCATCTAATTTTAAAAACTTGTAACTGTATGTTTATCTAATTTTTGTAAAGGTTTATATTATTATATTTGTATCAAAAATTTGAGTAAGATCATTCTATACGGTTTAGTTATCTTTATTTTTTGAGTAAATATATTTTTTTCTTTGGATAGTTAAAGCTTATATTTTAATTTAACGTTTTAGATTTTTCCTAATATTCCTCAGAATATTGGGTGGTTCGACAAAAATTGCTAAAAATGATTAATAGAGAAAGTACAGTCCTGGGGGGTTAGGCAGAATCTCATATCTCACATGTTGATCGTATCGTGATCACTGTGATTGGTTGAGAGATCACCGTGATTGGCCAACGGATTATTGAGCCATCACGCGTCGGCTTCTCAACTAATTACAAGCGAGAAGATACGATCGACATGTGAGATATGAGATTCTGCCTAACCCTCCTGATCTAAAATAAAAAATCAGCTGAAAGGGATGCAGTTTTCAACGCCGGAAGACGCGCTAGCAGCGTTCGAGAAGGTCGTGGAAAAGGTGTCTGCGGCGGACTGGAATAAATGTTTCGAAAATTGGATCAGAATTTAAAAAAAAAATTAAAAAAAACATAGCATCACGCCTGTATTCCCCGAAAGGGTAGGCAAAGGTGTATTACATACCCACGACTCGCCAGCTATGTTTAAGTCCCACGTAATAGGGGGCGAGCCTATTGACGTCTACCGGGCACATTTCCAAACTCCGGGCTGCTACTAAGAATTTTTCTTTTTAGGAAAAAGTTCAATAACATTGCCCAACCCAGGGTTTTTTTTAATATTTAAATATCAAAGTACAAGGCTTTTTCGCTTAGCAACCACATCGCCTTATCGGAAAAACAATAACATAGGGTAGCGAGTAAACAAAACAATCAGTCTATGGAGAAATAACTACAAATAAGTTGGTAAATTTTAAGATGTCATCGGATAGTGGAGAAGCCAATATACTATTACACATACCAATGTTATTATTATGTAAAATAGAAATCTTCCTCCGTTCGACAGCGTTCCATACACATTCCATTAGGACGTGTTGAATATCTTCAATGGTACTACAGATATCACAATTAGGTAATGGTTCTTTCTTCATTAAATAAGAGAATGTATGTAGGAGAATCTGCAATAGGATATAATCACCAAAAACTTCTGAAAGATATTAGCCGAGAAATGCAAAGAGTGGTAAAAAACTAATTCGAACAACTTACTACATCTCTGGAGCATATAAACGAGCAAGTTACACAGTTGGAAAGGACTGTTAGAATTCAAGAAACTACCATAAAATCTTTACTCAACAAAAACAGTGATATTATAAATAAAAACAAAAATCTCAAACTACGCATATCCGTCCTTGAGCAACAAGCTCTGGAGTCAGAACAAAATCTGCTTGCTTGTTCACTAGAAATTGCTGGTATTCCTGAAGTACCTGGAGAAAACCCGGAGTCCTTAATTCAATCCATTGCTGATAAATTGAAAATCGATAAACAATCTGTGGTTACGGTACGTTGCCTTCCACAAAACTAAGGAGCAATCCGGTCACATCCTCGTCGAAGTAAAAACTACAAAGGACCGAAATCACTGGGCATCATTGATCAGGCAAGTGCCGATCTTAGCTAGTAACGTCGTGAGTAACTTGCCTTCTGAAGATGCAAAAAAACGTATCTACATTCGGGAGGCCCTTACCAAGCACACAAAATCTCTACTATATGAAGCTAAGCAACGTCTAAAAGATTGCTACGAATATGTGTGGTGCAAGGCAGGCCGAATTTATGCGAATAAAAATGAGAACAGCCAACGGGTAACTGTCATTCGTTCGTTAGTGGATATTGAATCACTTTGTAAGCCTGGCACGGATGTATCGGTGTCCTAAAGAATCCTGTAGGTACCTATCTATCATATCACTAAGATACACTATTTACTGTTTGCTTCATGGATAATCCAACACAGATAGAATTACTAAACTGCAATACATTTGTATACTACATGTATAACATACGATCTATTATATAGAATTTTCCTAAGTTGATACTTATGATGCAGTCAACCTACTTCCAAATCGACATGATAGTTGTTACGGAGGTGGGTATATCAGTATCTACTTGTAATCTCTTTCAAATACCTGGCTATAATATGTTCACAAAATTAAGAGCTAACCAGAAGGGAGGTGGATTAATAGTATACGTTAAAAATCATTACAAATTCACTATTCAAGTAAAAAATACTACCAGCTTTGAATCAATAATAGGAATTTTAACATTCACAAATAACCAGCCTATAACAGTGTGTGCCGTTTATAGACCACCGGCTAAACGAAGAAATTCCTTCATCTCAGAACTATCCACTATTATTGCCGGTGTACACACCACTAATATGATTATATTAGGTGATATGAATATCAACTTAAAATTAAATTCCTCGTACAAAGTTTCATATCTTAATATGCTATCCGAGCATGGATTCATCTGTGGAATAACACAATATACAAGAATTGAGCCTAGATTGAACAAAATAATAAGGTCATGTATCGATCACATTTTTGTGCGCCTTATTACAATGAATCCACGCACGGCAGCTGTCGACACCGGTCTGGCAGATCATCGTGTCGTAGCGATCGCCTGCGCAAGTACACAGAAACAGGGTGTTCTTAAAATTCCAAATATATGTCAAGGGTTAATACGTAGGACATTGCTTAAAGAATTAAACAATGTTGACTGGTGAAACAAATACTATGGAATGCCCTCAGCAGATTTATGACTGTATAAAATCCAAATTTGAACATGTATATTTAAAATCTCATTCTTCCCAAAATATTACATTGATCCACCGTAAAATTCCTTGGATAAATGAAAACATCCTTACTTTAGGCAAAAAAAGAGACAAGCTCTTTAAGCAATGGAAAAATGACACTACAAATAATTGTTTAAGGTTACAGTATAATAGAATGCGTAATTTTGTCCATAAAACCTTAGAATATAATAAAAATAGGTATTATTATAATAAAATAAAAAATAATTACACTAATCCTAAAAAATTATGGCAAATAGTTAACTCAATATGTGGCAAAATTACTTTATCTATTGATAGTTTAATTTATAATGCATTTAATAAACTTTCATCAAAAGAAATTTCCAATAAGTTTGCCCATGAGTTTAGAGAATCAGTTAAGAATATAGTCCCGAATTGCCAAAATGCATTATTAGATAAATCTACCTATAGTAAACCTACAAATGTTAGTATTTTGGTAAAGTAAGCCACACCTGATAGTATATGTAAAATTTTAAATAGTCTCAATAGTCTAAAAGTGCCCGGTCAGGATGGCATTAAAATAATAGATATCAAGACAGTTAGTAAAAAAATATCTGTTGCTATTGCTAATCTTATTAATAAAAGCCTTAAATCAGGTATATATCCCAACGATCTAAAAATAGGATGTGTGCGCCCGGTATTGAAGAAAGGAAACCGCGATACAGTGTCAAACTACCGTCCCATTACACTTCTATCGTCCATTGATAAAGTGGTAGAAAAGCATCTCAGTCAACAAATTCTAGAATTCTATGATAAACATGAGATTATATATAAGAATCAGTTTGGTTTTCAACCACGTAAAAGTTGTACATCTCTTTTGTCAAAATTTTGTGATGAGATTAATACCCAACTTAACTACAAAAAACATGTGGTAGCCCTTTTTATAGACTTTTCTCGAGCATTCGATACATTAAACCATTCAAAAATAACAGAAAAACTTGCAAATAACGGGGTTCACGGTCCTTTATTAAAATGGTGTAATAATTATCTTCAAAATAGAACTTTTAATGTCAAAATTAATGATGTTCTTAGTGATAGCGTATCTGTCATAGAAGGAACGGCCCAGGGGTCTGTGCTCGGGCCCCTTCACTTTATAGCTTATGTTAATGATATGAATAATATATTGAAGTACTGCACTTCATATCAGTATGCAGATGATACCTGCCTATTAATTGCAGATCGCGATGTTAATATTGCCCTATCGAAACTGCAATTGGATTTTGATAATATAAACAAGTGGTGTCATGATAATGATTTAGTAATTAACGCAAATAAGACTAAAATCTTACATATTAGATCACCATATGCTAAAGAATTTCAAATGATAGATCTTAAAATAATAGCCCATGAACATTTATGTCTTCATAAACCCAGCAACATCACATGTACCTACCCTACTATAGAAAGTACCAATCATCACACATACCTTGGATTAATAATCGACCATAAATTTAACTGGTTACCACATATAAATCGCATATGTGATAAACTCAGAGCATTTTTAGCCAACTTATATATAATTAAGAAACGAATACCTTACAAAATCAGACTCATGCTATACAACGTATTCGCATAGTCGATTATCACGCATGGAATCACTAGCTATGGTAGAACCTTCAAATCTTACCTTGATAAAATTTATAGCTTACAAATAAAGATTCTCAAGCTAAATGTCTCACCTAACATCAAAGAACAATTCAAAGATAAACCTTTGTTTAAAGTACAAATTATTTGTGAATAAGGAAAAAGAGATTTTTTGTACGAGCGGGAATCGAACCCGCGTCTTTTCCAATCCGGGGAAGTGCTCTAAGCCACTGGGCTATCGTACAGACCTATTTGGTCATCCCAATTTCCTCCTCACATTTGTCTTTACGAACAAAAATTTAATTGCAAAAATTGCGTTTGATCGTTACAAATCATGTAATTACAAAAAATAGTAATAATCATGAAATAAAACTACTTTTACGAAATCTAATGCATGCCTTCGATTTTTTACCAACCCGACGTTTCGAATACTTTGCAGCATTCATGGTCACAGGTAGATTTTGGTGCTGTTTGACGTCCAATCAAAATATTTGCGTCCACGTGGTGATGGACTTAGAATAAAAGTGTCACCACCCCATTCTCTCCTGGGTTTTGTACGAGTCGACTCAGGGAAGTAAGCAGTTATCAATCATTGCATTACTGGTGGCAGGGCTGGGTAGCAAGTGGGAGGGCTCACTTGCTATCGGTCCCCAGTGGGTTAGTAGGTACCACCATATCCCGTGTGACAGGTTTATTCTTTCATTTCATATTGGTGAAATGAAATGGTGAGCAGCGGCCTGACAATACTCTCGGTATAGTTGAGTCCATGAACGACGATTACCATTTACCATCAGATGGGCCGTGGCTCGTCTGCCACTATCTGCAAGAAAAAAAATTCTTCACAAGAAAATTCTATACTTTTGAAGCCGGAGGGGGGTGGGTAGCAACCTACTAACGAGTAATCGATAAAGGCATATTATATCCACTTATAGCAAATAGGCATAATAAATATTACTTCCACTGCCTAGTATATCATAACAATCAAAGACAACCTTTTTTTATATTTGATTGCTAAAATAATTTTGAAATAACGTGAAAGCGAAATGTAGGTATCGCTTTATTTATCGTGAACAGTGAATTTTTCTGTGGTTTTATTTTTCGTTCGTAAGACTTCCTCGCTTTTAGAGCACTTTGTATTGAAGTGTGACTATTGTTGTTTGTATATATCTGTGTATCACTGTTTTAACCTAATGGATCGAGTTGAGTTTACTCAGCTTGTGTGTAAATTGATTTCAGAGATTTGGTTGCAGCGTATTCTATATCATTATATATATCTGGGTCCGTGTGGTGAAGGACTAAGAATACAAGTGTCACCACCCCATTCTTTCCCACGGGTGTCATACGAGGCGACTAAGTGAAGTAAGCAATTATCGCCCATCGCATTACTGGTGGTAGGGCTGGTGCCAAGTGGGAGTACTCACTAGCTATAGGGTCCGAGCAGGTTGGTACCACCATCTCCAGTGTGACCGGCAGTAAAGCACATCAGTGTATTTTGGTTGTAACAGGACATTCTTTCATTTCATATCTGTCGAATGAAATGGTGAGCAGCGGCTTGATAATACTCTTGGTATAGTTGAGTCCATGAGCGATGGATACCTTTTACCATCAGGTGGATCGTGGCTCGTCTGACACCACACGTAATAAAAAAAATATATAAATATATTTTTCATATATTACTTAATACTACCTCCTTATTATTATTATACATACTTACTAATATTATAAATATGAGCGTATAGTAGAGTAGTTATTTTTACATAAAGATAATTAATATACCTTAGACTAATGTAATTATATTTTAAAGTCCACGTGGACGGATTCTCGAGCTGAATCTCCTATCTAATATTACCCATAAATGCGAAAGTGAGTTGGTTCTTTATTTATTTGTTGATTTGTTACGCTTTGCGACGTAACTATTTACCCAATCGTGCTGCAATTTTGCATAGATACAGTTTGGAGCCCAAAAAAGTACATAAGACCTTTATCCAAGAAAAATGATTCTTGTGGAACAACTGTTTTGCATAGAGATTATTAATATGCTAACAATGCTTAATCTACAATGCTGTATGTGTGTCTGTATGGCAGACGGCTATAGACAGATGAATATAATTGTTTTATGCATGAGCAGAGGTGTACGAGTATCTCTGTCAAGATCGAGTATATAGACGTGATGCTATACCTAAATAAAATATTAGGAAACAAATAACTACTGTCTACGATAAGCTTTGCTTTATATGTTTTTATATTTACATTCATATTATTCTGTCCTGAACTGTAAATCTTCTGTACATAAGTTAGTCACCAAACCTTCTTAATAGTTCGATCAATTTGGATGACATTGTTTGTTAAGGTTTTTGAA
This sequence comes from Leucoma salicis, assembly GCA_948253155.1. NCBI lineage: Eukaryota > Metazoa > Arthropoda > Insecta > Lepidoptera > Erebidae > Leucoma > Leucoma salicis. The sequence goes on from OX411812.1 coordinate 7,855,867, forward strand.
TGGTTTAACTGATTTATAATTGGACTCCATGTCGCTGTGCTCCTGTTCTATGATTTTTATTCTCAATTTTCGATGACTTTTTTGATTAACTTTTATGATATATACCTACGTATAAAACAGTGAACACTCCAAACCACCCTGTCTTGACTTGAATTATTCACAGTCAGTGTTCTGAACATATTTTATCAAAATCTAGACTAATTTATACAAATTTACAGATCATAGTCCTTTATATTTCAACGTCGGAAAACCCAACGAGCAGTCAAAATGGTAATTACTTTTACTTATCGTATGTATGTCAGTGGATTCACTGAGATGTGGGTATATTATGTGCTGTTTCTTATCGTCGGGATTAGTTTACTTACCCAATATACATTACTAGGTATAAAGTAGACACACAGAGAACTTACAAAGCCTAGCTTCGTTGCTATTTATATATCTGAACATGAGTTTAATTTTAGTTTTTAATAACTTGACTTAATATTCCATTGAAGTGAAGTACGTTGATATATTGAAGGAATTTGGAGGAAGGAATCGCTGAAATTGGTGAGCGATAATTATGAATGTTGAGGAAGCGAGACTATGTGAGAATGCAAGAATAGAACTTTTTGGTACTCTGTTCTCTCTGCCTATGCGGCAAGGGAGATGGTGTGGTGATAAGTAAGTATTTGTTATTCATTGCTTCAACCAGATGAAAATCAGACTAGTACATAAAACCTTAGAACCATTTATTGATAAATACTAGGGTATTCACAAAGAATACAAAATTACAGTTAGAATTTAAATCGTGAATCTATTTAGCTTTGTGCGGTCGGGTTTATATGAATGCGGGTCATCTAGATTTTAATAAATATTAAAAACTAGATGACCTGGTGAACTTCGTATCACCTACTTATTTATTGTATCAATCCTAATCAATCAGTATCGTGTAAGATTTAGATTTTCATAGATTATAAAATGAAACTTGAAAATGAATTAGAAAGAATGAGCAGTAGCTGTCATTTTGTCGTCTGTTAGCCAAATACTATGGGTATTTACAAAGTTACTAATACTGATTTTTTCTATTTTTTTATAGAATGCTCCTTTTTTACTTTTAACCACCCCTGTATATGAGCGAACAAAACAAAAAACATTGATTCAAATCGTTCCATCGAGTTTGGAGTTTTAGCGAGACTAACGAACAGCAATTGATTTTTATATAGTAAAGGTGGTATAAGCGAGTTATAAATATATTGCTCACATATCTACATTAAACAAGACTGGTAAACTAGAACAATCTCGGTATACGATAAACTGTGCTAAACTTGCAACTAACTTGAATCAGAATAAGAGTGTAGTTCTTTACATACTTCCTTAGTAAAAAGAAATGGAGAAAGGTATTAACTATTCTGTGCGCAGAAACTGCAAAGTGAAGAAATAAATACTATGCTCTCTATTTTGTGGTAATATGAGCAAATGAATTTAAAAATACTTTTCAATGGAACGTTTCACATTAACTAAGTTTTTGCATAAATCTTAAATTAGCTTTTGGGACGAAAAATTTACTTACCTTTTTCTAAGTAAAATAAATGCTAGCAATAATGGAACCAAGGTCACTCATAAAATATATATTAATAATTATTGCAAAGCAAAGTAACAGTAAATTAATATGCATTAAAAAAATTAATTAAAAAGAAAATTATCTGAGCACTTTACATACTACTCGTACTTTAAAGAACAAATTATTTGTGAAATGTGGAAAAAGAGAACTTTAGTGCGAGCGGGAATAGAACCTGCGTTCCTTCAAATCGTAGTTCCAATGGGTCATAAAGACAAATGTGATGTGGAGATTGGGAATGGCCATTGGTCAGTGCAATGGCTTAAGTAACGGGTAGAGCACTTCCCCGGATTGGAAGGGACGCAGGTTCCATTCCCGCTCATACTAAAGTTCTCTTATTCCACATTTCACAAATCATTTGTTAGTTAAAAAGACTTGGTGACATCGATATTAATACTTGGACTATCGTCAGCAGAGTTAGACGAGCCGGCAACCCACCTGATGGTAAATAGTAATCTCTACTCATGTATACACAAAGGATAAAAATTATCGCCTACGATTTATGATGATGTAGAAACAATCGCAAGCAGTCGTTACTATGTGGTATTGAACTAACCATATTTCCGAACTATGTTTCTTGTATCTACTTTTTCAATCCTTCTGTACAGTTTACTTTAAAGAATTGGCTGTGGCTATGACGAACCTAGTAGCGTGCCACCTTTAGAGAGATCGCATAAATTATTTTATACTAAACTTATGACAGACTTCAGACCAAGAAAAAAAGAAAGAGGATTACAAAAACAATCCAATAAAGCCATACTTTTAAAACCATGTCAAACTAGTAATTCGACGTGCTCACGTACATAAATACAAACAAACCCATGCCAAAACGAAGTAACATAAACAACGAGTGCTACCAGAGTATTATTTAAAATAACCCCAAATGACTCGACGAGTTGGTACGTACGGTACGTCACCGCAATCTATATATATTATACAATACGTATCAGCGCCATAATATTCCCTATATGATTTCATGTAAACTTTCTTTATACGTTTATAATTGCTGTATGTTTTAAAGATAGAACTTTAATAAAAATACCCAAATTATAGGGTTTTTTCTTTCCGGTAACAATACTTTCACGCACACATCTTTCAAAAAGTGGCTTCACCTTTTAATTGACTATGCGGTGTCTTTCTTTTTTTGTTAGTCTGAGTGACAGACCTATTTAAGTATAATTTGTTATCTACCAAAGATTGTTTGAACGAAAACGTGAGACATAATAGGTGAATGCTGAACGACAAAATACAGAGGGAATAGAAGAAGATAACATACTAGAGGAAACCCAATTAATGATGAAGCGGGAAAAAGTTTAAAAAAAGAAGTTGGTCTTTCATCTGATCCATAACTAATAACATTTTTTCCTTCTCCTAAAATAGCATATACCTACTAATAATATGTAAATATTCATACAAGTACACACACAACCTACTTATACCTAACTTTTACAAACACGTGTTCAATCCGTTTTGCTTTCGCATTGCGATATTATATTGTCATAAAGTACATGTTATATTTAAAATTCTTCCATAAAAATTTAACGCTTCATAAAATATCGGAGTTTTTATTTTGAACTATGTGAAATGTTTAATATTGCAACAATAATGCATTGTGCGATACAGAATTTGATGCGTGTTTTTTGATTTTGTTTATACTCTTTAAATATGAAGCCTGTAAGTTTTTATTCATATTTCATTAAGAATTAAGTAACTATATGTTATCGTTAGTATTCCTTCCAAGTACCGTAAGAATTAACTAAGATAAATCGATATAGTTTAGTATCTCCTTTTAACTGAGAGTCAGTCAATAGTGCGTAATTTTAAATTCTAATTCCAATTTTCCCTAAGTATACGTAATTATGAATAATGTTCATTTTTACGTTAGCGTCATAACACTAGTTCGAGTATAAATAACAAAAGGAAATTTAATCTTCAAATGCACCTTTGTCATTATATCTTCTCGTTTCGTTAGTAATAAGGTAAAAACATTTCAAAGAAAACTATTTGCCTTGTTACAAAACCTGTGAAAGCTTAAAAGAAATTATTGTTTCTTTGTTCAGGTTTTTTAATAATACCAGTATTTTAATGTCAAGCGACAATTTTACTTTTGACGCTATAAACATTATAGGTACAAAAATACACGATTGCTTAGATTATTTTTTCTTCTAAAAAGTGCACGGATGGCGAAGTGGTTCTGACTGATGTGGGCTAGTCCACCGACACAGAACAACTGACGACCGTCGCCTTCGTTCTTCTAATAATCTACTCCTTCACTGTCCACCTTACTATTCTAGTCTTGTACATTCTTCCTTTCATGTCCAGTCCATTCTTCTATGGAACGCATTACCTTTGGAGATTAGGATGGCTACAAACCGTGCAGCGTTTAGAGCTAGAGTGCGTGAACATTATTTAAGCCTGTTAGCAGAGTCATCTCGTTACTCACCTCTTTTGCTATTTTTATTGTTATTTATATGTGTAGTATATATATCTTTCCCTCCTCGTGGCGTAGTCGGTAATGTAACCGACTTCCGTGCACGAGGTCGTGGGTTCGATTCCCACTCAGGACAAATATTTGTGTGATGAGCATAGATATTTGTACTGCGTCTGGGTGTTTTCTATGTATTATATGTATGTATTTACGAAAAAAGTAATATATGTATTATATCCGTAATCTGGTACCCATAGCACAAGCGTTAAGCTTAGTTTGGGACTAGAGGACGTTAGTAGGTGTACATACATATAATAGATAGAAAACACCCAGACGCAGTACAAATATCTGTGTTCATCACACAAATATTTGTCCTGAGTGGGAATCGAACCCACGACCTCGTGCACGGAAGTCGGCTACACTACCGACTTCGCCACGAGGCCCGTCAATTTATAAATGTCTAACTACCGGAATACGGAATACTAACGGAAAACCGAGATTCGTCGAGATTTAAACTTTAAACATTAATTTTAATTTAAAATTGGAAATATTAATAGCCCCGAACGTTTCTTTATTTATTTATGACGAGTAGATACAATTTTTAAGTTCCTACCTTTAAAAAACAACACTTCCATGTAAACGTTCTCCATCCATTTCCTTCCGTTAAATTGTGATAATTATAAAAACCTGAAACACGTCATTAATTTATGATAAGTATATAATATAATTCCCGTTTTCAATTTCCTAACTATTATAATACCAAATAATTATAATATACAACATTTTGACCCCAGTCATTGACATAAATATTTTTATCTACAAAATAATTAATTATTATGTGAATATGCAAAAAAATTGAAGCGCGTTGTTGGTCGTTTATACTAAGTAACTGTATTTTAAGCTATAGACTATAGGTTACTCTACAGTATTAGTTATCTATTTGCAAAAGTAGCTATCCCACAGAAACTTACGTTGAAAAAAAATACTAGGATAGAAATGTCCTTAGGGTTCCAGAGCTATGTATTTGAAATTTAATGATAATTAGTTCAATAGTTACAACATGATTTTTTCCATGTGGTGACGGATTAAGAATACAAGTGTCGCCACCCCATTCTTTCCCACGAATGTCGTATGAGGCGACTAAGGGAAGTAAGCAATTATCATCCATTGCATGACTGGTGGTAGGGCTGGGTACCAAGTGGGAGTACTCAGTTGGTATCCGGCTCGAGCGGGTTGGTACCACCGTCTCCCGTGTGACCGGCCATGAAGCACATTGTTGCGTTTTGGCTGTAGCAGGAGATAGCCGTTTATATTTCATTTCATCTGTGAAATGAATTGGTGAGCAGCGGTTTGACAATACTCTCGGTATAGTCGAGTCCATGGGCGACGGTTACCATTTACCATCAGATGGATCGTGGCTCGTCTGCCACTACATGCAATAAAAAAATACATGAAAGCGTAACAAACAAACAAACGCACAGACTTACAAAGTTCACGTTTCGCATTTCCTCCTCTTGGAATTTGCTTAAATTATATCTTAGCGGATACTTACTATATAAAATAACCCTACATCCATTTCAGATCTCAAGTCGTAATAACCCTGTGTCGTTGATTGTCAGTTACGATAAACCATTTTATATTATATAGATTACATTATTAGGTTTAAATTTTATTTGATTTAACACATCTCTTTGTTACAGATGCAACTAGCTACAATAATCATCGCCCTAATATTTCACGAAACTAATTCAGTCCGTTTACACAGGCTCTTTCAATATATAGATGGCTTTAAATCAGAACACGATTTAAAAGGTTTTCTTCACGTTGGTAATGACTACGCGGTTTTTATACGAGTACCAAAACCACACGACAAGTATATCATCTACGAGTTATATGAAGCTAAACATGTACCAGATGTCGAATTATACAAACCTCAAATGCTTGCCATTACCAAAGTACCTGTAGAATATCTAAAAGAGCAGCTACAAATATACAGAAATGAATTATATAAAGCTAAATATGTCGATGAGAACGTTATACCCGGAACTCAAGTCAAAACTCTCCGAGAATGGCAAATAAATAGGGCATTGAATTTTCATGACAACTCAAAATCATTATTTAACAAAATTCCTGTTTTAAGGGCAGTGCTATAATGCTTTTATTATATGAATATTGAAATGTAAAAAGTAAAATTGAAATTATAAAAACAATTATAATTGTAGAAGCTCCACAAAAGCAATTAAAATAATATTACAGCTGAAATATTGTTCACGAATTTCGGGTGTATTCCTTTTATAGCTAAAGCTCGCAACTTTATTCTTGCTAATAATTATGAAGATGGAGTTTTGTCACTTTAAAATATTACTGCTTTTACAGGAAATCCAAATTACATAACTACTCTTCATAAATACATACATAGATACGTACCTGTCATATATGTATATTATTTAGATACGAAATATATTGTTATTTTATCTTGACATTCACCACGTAATATTTTGTGCATCGGACATACAGCAGAAAGACCGCTCTGTGTGATAAACAGCGATAAACTGTATGTTCTACCCATAGATATGGTAACGTATATACTATATATATGGTTCTACCGATACTTTGATTGGAAATCCTTTGAGGGATCCCTCAATACTTTCATCCTTAACACTTAGACATTTCTAATGTGCAACAACACATAGTAGCCTTATGACTTGACTGACCCCTGGAATCGCCGAATTTGCGTGACGGTTACCAAGAGCCAGACCGTAAGCAATAAAAAACAAGGACTTAGTAATTTATTATAAATCTGCATAACTATTATATTATTTAGTATCTTATTAAAAAATAAAGCCACTTAATTTTCAGGCTTTTGTTTTTTTTAACAAACCATTCCTGTTTCATTGTTGGGTACAGATTACCTTCCATGGTGAAATAAATTTCGCCCATAGTCCATCACGTTGGTCTAGTGTGGGCTAGGATACTTGGCGGCAAACTTGGCGTTCAAAATACGCTATAATTTCGAAAAATCAGACCTTTGTGCCTTGTGAGGTCTCTGTCGCGTACCTACTAGCGATTATACTTACTTATTACCACTGTCTTTGTAGTCTTTGGCTATTGCTATTTATTTACGTTTTATTATTTGCCTTGTGAAAATATTTTCGTCCTTTTCATGATTTAGATTACTGTTTATTTCCTCTAAATGAACTCGTGATGTAACAAAATATAATTTCCTTGCTAAGCAAATCTGAGGAAGATTCTTCCCAAATAATTCCATAAAAATATATATAAAGCAATGTAGAATAATAATTCCTGATCTGTGAAAATACTCATTTGTCGTTCATTCGTATTGTAGCAAAAAAAGGTTTATTATTTTCCTTATCGGAATAGTTTGATAAATAATTCTTAATATTCACTACTTGAGGCTCATTGACGATCATTCATCATCCGAATGGCTCCGGCAGTTCAGTGTGCTGGGAGTTTCTTATTTCTCACTATCGGTTCTCGCACCAAAATTATTTTTAGTTTCTTTTAATGCGAATTATGCTATTTATATTCTGAAAATAATATTTAGTCTCTAGTGTAAACTATGATAAAGATATATGGAGTACCTACAAAATAACTTGGATTAACTAACAAAAAAAGAAAAACACCGCATTGTTAAATAAAAATTGAAGCCACTTTTTTAAAGATGAGTGCGTAAAAGTGTTGCCACCGGAAAGAAAAAAAACCCTATAATTTGGGTAATTTTTTAAAAATTCTACGTTAAAAACATAAAGGAATAGTATAAATTAAGTTTACAGCAAATCATATAGGGAATATTATGGCGCTTATGATGTATTCATATACGCAACGTACCTACGAAATCGTCGAGTAATTTCAGGTAATTTTGGTTCATACTCTGGTAACACTTGTGGTTTATGTCACTTCGTTTTGGCATGGTTTTGTTTGTATTTGTGTACGTGAACCGTGTAATTAACAAGTTTGACATGGTTTTATGTGGCTTTACTGGATTGTTTGTAATGATCTGTCTATATTTTTTCTTGGTCCGAGCTAACAAGTTTGGCATGGTTTTATGTGGCTTTACTGGATTGTTTGTAATGATCTGTCTATATTTTTTCTTGGTCTGAGCTCGGATATTAACATATCGATAATGGCTTGGTAAATAATTGCGTAGGTATGATATGATTCTCACTTTGCGCATTCATCTATTCTATTCAAATCTAAAGTGACCTTGTGTATGTATGTTCTACCTAAAAAACTAGCACGTGTTATCACTTAATTATATGTAAGTATATAAATTAGCCCTTCTACACCCATGGGAGTTGTAAGAGCTGACTGAGGAAATACCGAGGGAGTGGGCAGCAGCACTCCTTCGCGTATTAACAACATCCACTGCGATCGCCAACCCGCCTGCCAAGCGTGGCGATTACGGCACTATCCCCCATTCTTGGGGAGGCCTATGTCCAGCAGTGGACTTTAAAAGGCTGATGGATGGATGGATATAAAATAGAGACTTACTAAAGTTTTAAAAAATAACACATTTATGTAATGAAAATGTTATCCTATTTCAAAAATATCAAATTATTTCAAAAGTAGGGCCCTCGACTTCATTATGGCATAATTTATAGCTTTAACGCTGTGCGGAAAGGGTTCCTCATCCATGACATCACAGTAAGCAAAAGTATCGAGAACTGTACAACTTTCTTTTTCCAATATATTATAATCTCAATGTACACAATGGAACAAAAGGATAATATCGACAAAATAGCATCGTAACTTTATCGATTATTACATTAGGGTAATTTTAAGATAAAGGTACTAAGAAATCCCTCAACAGCTCTTAAACTAAGTAGCACATCTTCTTAAAATAAAAGTAATAGTTCAAGTTTGAGGACATAGTCTGGCTTGCCTACCCACCTGATGCTGAATGGTAACCGCTACAGGTTTGACTAAACTTATAACGGGAGATGACTTAGGCGAATGAAAACATCTTTTTCGAGTTTTATGAAACGCTTCCCAGTATTTGTACGAGATTTATTAATAGTCTACAATATCAGAATTGCTGTGCTAATCATTCTGTCCGTTCGATAAACAGTTAACTTATTATTGTTATGTTGAGCCTTAACAATTTAAGGTTTATTGGCAACCGTTAGATGTGTTATCTATATAGCTCATTGACTATTGGTTAAGGAAGACCGTTGCCTAATTGTGCTCTTGCAGTTGGAACAATTGGCAAAGCAACTTTCACTTCGCTGGCTTTACATGGCTAACCAAAAAGTGACATCTTTATTTATATCGTATGCAAGAATAGAGCCTCTTGGTATTCTGTTCTCTCTGCTCTCTGCCTACCCTGCAAGGGAAATGGCGTGATGATAAGTAAAGAAGTAAGTAAGTTGACATCAAGTAGGTTTTACTTATTATGCAGCCTGGATGGTTAGACACTACGCTAATTTTCTATTTCTGTGCTTGGTTTATACCTCGATGTGGTGATATTTTTTGCCCACGATATTACCAAGAGCAGTAGTTCTTTACCGTTAAGTATACTTTAAGTCATTATTCCGTTGATGAAGTCTATCTGTATAGAGATTTCTACGATTTATTTTCCTATGGCAAAGCAAAAATATTTACGTATAAAATCAGCCCTTAAGTATAACTAGAAATTTCTAGAATAATGGCTTTGAAACAAAAGACGTAATGACAAAGTAAAAGAAATCAAAAATATTTGTCATTCTCTGTTTAGCAATGCAAATCTGGTAATACTAAAAATATTCTCTTTTTCTTTCTTTGTTTTTGACGATTTCTTTTGGCCCTCGGTGTTTGTTTAAGAAACGGCAACATAAATTAATAAGGCTTTTTCTAATATTTCATGTTTCAATACGTTGTGTAGATTACATAAATTATATATTATTGTTATAAAATTTTACTGATATATTGAGACATATAAATCAGCCATAGCATGGCTTAGAATATCATTTGTAAACTTAAATATAATACATTTTTTGTTCAATTTGATTATTCGAACGAAGTATGTCAATTTATATATTACGAAAAAAAACGATTTGATAGAGATACCTACTAAAACTACTAGGAAAAGTAATCACATAACGCTTTAGGCCTACTAATAATATTATGAATGTGTAAGTTCGTATGTTTGTTACTCAATCACGCAAAAATTGCTGAACTGATTTGGATAATATTTGATACACAGATATTTTTTTTTTAAAGACTACACCCTGCACTATGGAATCATCCTTGTATCGCGGGGGACTTTACAAACATACAATTTCACGAACACAAATACATCCAGACTCAGAACAACCATTTGAGAATCACACAAAGAGTTATGCTCTGCTGTGTGGGAATCGAACCCAGAACAATTGGGCGGGAAGCTGGTATCTACACCACTCCGCCATCTGTGCAGATTATTACCTACCGGGATTAACATATATAGGATACTTTTATCCCAAAAATGTTAGAATATATACAATTATTGTACCATCGAGTTAATATTATAGTGACCTAATTCTGAGGTCCAAGCAAACGAAGTCGCGGGCAGCACCTAGTAGTACAAAAACAATATATCGTACATTTTGAGTTGTTATTGCTTAAAATACAAATTTATTACTTGAGCTCCAAATACACTGAAAGGACTGTTTTAGAAATATTTTGAAGTGAGCGAAGTGTTCATAATAGAGACTTGAAACGTATCAAATATTAGTTTTCGTTGTTTACATCAGTTGGGTAATTAATATAGGGAGGGGAGGCAATAATTAACTTGACTGAAGTTAGAGCAGAAATCTGTACTTTTACTAGTACATTTGTTGAAATAGTCATATCACTAGAATTCATTCATTCATTCATCAGCCTTTCGACGTCCACTGCTGGACATAGGTAGGCCTCCCCAAGAGAACACCGCAAGGGGCGGTCCTGTGCGCTCATATGGGGGGATAGTGCCGTAATCGCCACGCTTGGCAGGCGGGTTGGCGATTGCAGTGGATGTTGTTAATACTCGAGGGAGTGCTGCTGCCCACTACCCCGGTATATCACTAGAATGCGAAATTCAAATTACACTACAATTATAATTGATATTCTGTATTTTAATCATACAATTATATTGTGTACAATATAATAGAATAGAATCCGGTATATTTAAAAGAATGGAGCACAATATACATAGGTTTTATTAGAAATCCAGTAAAAATTTGTCCGTGTGGTGACGGACTAAGAATACAAGTGTCACCACCCCATTCTTTCCCACGGGTGTCTGGTGGTAGGGCTAGGTACCAATTGGGAGTACTCACTTGGTATCGGGCCAGAGAGGGTTGGTACCACCATCTCCCGTGTGAGCGGCCATGAAGCACATCGTTGCGTTTTGGCTGTAGCAGGAGATAGCCGTTTATTCTTTCATTTCATATCGGTGAAATGAAATGGTGAGCAGCGGCTTGACAATACTTTCGGTAAAGTTAAGTCCATGAGCGATGGTTACCATTTACCATCAGATGGGCCGTGGCTCGCCTGCCACTACATGCAAAACATATTTAACTTTAATAGGACATTTACTTTTTAACACAATACAAATTTCTAAATATACAACAAATACTAAAAAACTCCTGCCAAATGTTATTAATTATTACTATTGCAAAATATAACGCCATAATTCAATCAAAATTAACTAGGTACTAGCTCTTAAAGTAATTCACACATGACATAACTCGTGTTTTTGTTTTGTAAAGGCGGGAAAAAATGTACTTTATCGCACAGCCCGTCATTCAGAGCAATAAAGAAAGAAAGAAAGAAAGAAAGAAAAACGTTTATTTTGGTTTCTACAATACAAAGTAACAAAAAGAAAAAAAAATACAATCATGGAGTAGAAAGCCAAAAAAGGTTTTATCTCAGCGTATGCTGTAGCACTAAAGCGGCTTCAGCGCTGGTTTTCAGAAAAAACCTAAGTTGTGCCTGACACGATACACGACAATAGTTACATCATTAATTAGAAAAAATTGTGATATCACATTAATGTAGTGTTGACATACGAATACATATTATGCCAATTATATGTGCCAAATGTGCCAACATGTAGCTGTGAGCTTAGGTTGGAATTTCCCAATCCACAGGAGCAGGACCAAATTAAATCTGATGCAGACTATGTATTAGTGCATAGGAACTAGATAGGAGAGATAAGAAATATATATATATATATTATAGATAGAAGGTAACTGTTAATTAAATCATATAGCAGAGCAGACTGGCCCGTTGTCAACTAAGCTTAGTTTGCTGCCTTTTGTCTATCGAGCAGGAACTTTTTATATTTATTTTTAAAACAATTGACTGATTGGATTGAATGGAACGGCGGCAACAGATCATTCCAGCATCGGGTAGCCGCAAATTTAAAGCTTCCGTGAAATGCCGCGGTTTTGTGCCTTGGTGTAAGAAGAAGGTAAGTAGACGCTCTTGTTGCCTTTTTATTATAATCTCTTGACCATGACAATTTATGATATAGGTACTTGGGTTTTTGCGATATAATAACGTCAAATAGGAGTGTAGCTAGGTGAAGCTTTCGTCGTGCCGACATTTTCATTAAATTACCTTTATTTAAAAATGGGGTGATATGAGACCGAGGCGAGATATGACGCGGGGGAAACGAGAGGTATACCTGAAGGTCGTCTGCATATAAGTGGGATTTAGAGTTAACAACACATTGAGTAATGTCAGCAGTATACAGAATGAAGAGTAGTGGACCAAAAATAGAGCCTTGGGAACGCCCCTATTCACTGTTTTAATAGACGATGTAACACTGTTACCGTCCTCATTTTTTAATTGTACGTACTGGGAACGATTGGACAGATAACTATGAAACCAATTAATGGTATCTTCATTGAATCCATAATACCTAAGCTTGGATAGAAGGAGTGAAGTGTTAATAGCGTCAAACGCACGTGAGTAGTCGAGGAGTACAAGTAATGTAGCCATACCCTGGTCTCTGGTTTCTAGAATATTATCTACTACATCAATAAGTGCCGTAGATGTGCTAGTTTGCTCTCCATCCATCCATCAACGTCCACTGCTGGACATAGGCCTCCCCAAGAGAACGCCACAACGAGCGGTCCCGTCATGGGGGATAATGCCGTAATCGCCACGCTTGGCAGGCGGGTTGGCCATCGCAGTAGATGTTGTTAATACTCGAGGGAGTGCTGCTGCCCACTCCTCCGGTATTCCCTCAGTCGGCTCTTACGACTCCCGTGGGTAGAGAGGGGTGGGACAATTCTAAAGTGGGCCCCACACGGCCACTGTTTGCTCTCACCCACTAAATAAACTCGCCGTGTGTCCTTTCCGCCTGTATTGGCGGACAACTGGAACTGTAAGACGTTACTTCTGCGGTCGCTTTGTCATCCCTAGAAAAAGGTGCGTGAGGTGATAGGAAGGATGCTAAAGAAAAAAATAAGGAGGAAACCTGGGCCTCCAACGTTTTTATTCATTAGACTAGCCTTTGCCCTAGCTCTTCTAGTTTTCAGCTTATATATCAGGTTCCCGATATAGTAGCGGTATAAAATGTATCAGTTTAGGTCTCATCAAGAGCTATCAAAGAAAAAGTTGCAACAAAATCCGTTCAGTAGTTTTTGCGTGATGAGCGAACAAACAAACAGACAAACAGACAAAAATTCTAAAAAAAAATGTTTTGTGTTTAGACACGCCCATATAGCCTATTACAGTTCAAATATCTTAAATGTACAGACACAGCTCTGTTATAGCTTTATAATAATAGCTAGTTTTTAGGTTAAATCTCAGGTTCTCCATAATATATTATAGTAGCGGGATAAAATGTATACCAAGATGTTAAGTCTAGTCGAGAGCTATTAAACAAAAAATTTGCATCAAAATCCATTCAGTAGTTTTTGCGTAATGCGCGAACAAACAAACAGACAACTAGACCAAAATTTAAAAAAAAATGTTTGTGTTTAGACACGCCTATATAGCCTATTAAAGTATTCTTTTCTCAAATATCTTAAATGTACAGATACAGCTCTGTTACAGTTTTATAATAGTATAGATAGATTTGGTTTGGCGACGGAATAATAATAAAAGTGTCACCACTTCATTCTTTCCCGCGAGCTGATTAAGAGTTATTACGCATTGGGTGGTAGGGTTGGGTACTAACACACAGACGCTATGTCAGTCAACTGAGCTAACGTGACATTGAAATAGGACCAATAATTTCCAAAAAGCATTTCTCGTCAATGTCTTGGGTGACGCCCACGCCACCTGCCAGATGTATGAACATACATTGTTCCAACTTGGTAAGCTTAATTATCACAACAAATCATACCAAATGATGACGCAGCCATAGGATTGATGTTATTATAATTCTTTTTATATATTATACATTTTTTTCTATATAAATATAAATAAACATATAGTGCAAAAAATAATAGCTATAAGTGAGGTTTGGACCCGTGCCCTTCATAATCAAAGAAGGTAGGCCACAGCTTACGGCGTAATGAGCTTGCATACTACGGTGTAATGAGCTTTCGATGACATGTTTCAACTGATATTTTATGCTTTGGGAACGTAATCCCCGAGCTAGCCGAATCCATTAGTAGACCTTCCTCTGCTCGTTATTAAGGCAATTTTATGGCAGCTAAGAACTCTTTATATCTCAAAAGTAACATGAAATTAAATTTTATTATATTGCTTGTCTCTAACATCTTACTAAATCCTAACATGTTCGTCTTCACATATAATTTTAGTATTCTTCTTTATTTTTATTGTTTTTAAAGCATACCTACATGCTATTAAACATATAAGAGTATGTATTTTTTTATGGCATATAGTGGCAGACAATCCACAGCCCATCTGATGGTGGTAACCGTCGCTCATGGACTCAACTATACCGAGAGTATTGTCAAGCCGCTGCTCACTATTTCATTTCACCGATATAAAATGAAAGAATAAACGGCTATCTCCTGCTACTGCCAAAACGCAACAATGTGCTTCATGGCGTCCGTCACCACACGGATTATTATTTTGCTTCTATAAGAATTATTAAATCAAATTTTTCTTTTCGTTTAGTTTTCTTTACTTAATGATTATTCTTACTAATATTATAAATTGCGGATGTGCGTTTGTTTATTTGTTTCACTCCATAACAACTTAACAAATCGTCATGAAATTTAAGAAACATGTAGTCCAGAACCGAGAATGGGACGTGAGCTACTTTTTACCACGTAAAATTGCATAGTTCCTGATGCTGCGGGCACATTAATGGAAACGTCGTTTAACGTTGGTGTAGCCATGAATTATAACGATAATTTGATAACGGCATTCACATTGGCATGTAACGTTAGGCGATAATTCCAATGGCAGCACATTAAAGAGATTTAAGGCGAGAAATAATGTGTTACTCATTATGTACCGTGAACGCGATGGTATCGCACGTATTTGTCTTAATTTTTGTTCTTCGATTAGTACTTAGTAACATAGAGTGGACTAACGAGAAAGGCATTGCGTTTCTACAAATGGAGCCATATCTGTAGGATCCTAAGATAAAAATTGGCACTCATCACAAAACAAATTATACGAGTCCCGATGCAAAATAGTTCGTCTAGTATGGAAAGTAGTGTAAAGCGTAGAATATAGAAAGTAAATATTGGTAAAATAATTAAGAACGTTTAATAAAAAGTAAACCACAATTTGAGGAACATTTTAAAGTTTATTTTAACATAACAGAAATTCTTTCATGACTTTACATAACATAAAAAATTTAAAAGATATTCTAAAAAACATAACGCAAAAGTATTCGTCTACCCTTGTCACTCACGCAAAATAGTTCGTCTACCACTTAGTTGTGTCACCTTTGCTCTCAATGACAGCTTTAATGCGAAGAAGCATGGTTGCAACCAACGCTGCACACTCCTCAGGCGTAATTGACTCCCAGACAGCCAAGAGTTTAGCCTTTAAGTCGCTCTTCGATCTTGATGGATTTTCACGGAGAACTTTTTTCATTTTCCACCACAGGGTTTCGAGCGGCGACAAGTCCCGTCTGTTAGATGACCATTCGATTATAGGGATGCTTTTCGCCAGTAGCCACGTCTTTGTTGTCCTTGCAGTATGGCAGGAAGCACCATCCTGTTGAAAAATGAAGGAATCTTGATGCTGAAGTGACGGAATAGAGGGCAGTAAATTCTCTTCCAAAAGGTTTTGATACCTTGCAGCATTGATAGAACCATCCACAAACTGCATACCACCAACACCTTGTGCAGATATGCAGCCCCATATCATAAGAGACGCCGGAATCTTCACTTTGCGTTTGAGACAATCAGTATGAAATGCCTCATTTTTGTTCCGCATCACTTTTTTCCTTTCATCGCCGACTGTCACTTCAAATTTGGACTCGTCACTACAAATGATACTACGCCACTGATCGGAAGTCCAATTTAAATGATCACGAGCAAACTTCAACCTCTTTTTCTTTTGTACAGCAGTCAACAGTGGTTTCTCCTTAGCGGTGTAAAATCCGTAACCCATTCTTTTTAGGACTCTTTTGCAAGTATCAACTGAGACGTCTTTGTGAATCATGTCCTTCCATTGCACCGTGAGTTCTCCAGCTCAAGCACGACGATTATTTTTGATAATTTTCTTCAGGATTCTGTTTTCTACTGCACTTGTGATGCGTGGTGACCAGTTTTCTTCAAACAAGAAGTCGTTCTATTCTTTTTATAGTGCTGAATGATAGATTGGACTGTAGACCTGGGAAGTATCAAGTCTTTAGATATTTGGTAACTTGATTTGCCAGCATCGACCACACAAACTTTTTGCTTTCGAAGCTCTTCATACACGGGTTTGCCACGACCCATTGTTATTTGAAAACTAATGAAAAAAACTGAATCTTTTTAGAATTTATACTGTCTCACTTAACAAATGACACAGAATACAAATTTAAATTATGCAACATAATTGTACAAAGAAGGAATAATCTTATTTAACTCACCGATAGGCGAACTCTTTTGCATCGATTAAAAATTAGACGAACTATTTTGCTTATAACTTCTTCGAATTTAAAACAGAATATTTATAAATTTAAAAAGCTAAAATAGTTTATTGGTTCATAATTAAAAATGCCATAAGTAACGCGACATGTGATAGTAGAACAGCTTAATATCTTATATAGATATACAAAAATAATGAAGTTAGAAAAAATCTCACAGAGAAAATTTCACACTAGACGAACTATTTTGCATCGGGGCTCGTAGCATTGTCAACTTTCATCATGATTGAAATTCAAAGAAAATTAGCGTCAATTTTATCGTTATTAATAGGCATTGACGCTAAAGGTTCGAGTATGGCTACCCAATTAATCGAATTAACAATAAGCGCAATATTTACCGCGATGATGGGCATTATCGTTAACCATTAGTGTGGCTCCAGCGTGAGCTAGCATTTTTTGCATAGAGATCATTCGTGTGTCGTAGAGTATTTATATTCTGAAATTCACAAGTACTAAGTCGTGGGCAGAATAATAAAGGCAAAATTAATTATGTAAAAAAACTATCTGTTATTCTGCATTTTAAAAGATATTACTTACACATTTAAAGGTTTTATTAATCAGTATATTATTAACTCTATTTGTTTCTTTATCAATAAGTAAGTAAATCTGAGGTGATTTGATTGAGAAAGTATCATAAAATATAGCTACTTACACGGACTATCGTCGTTTAGTTTACCTTATTGAAAAGCAATACTGTAGGTACTTAGCGTTTGATGTCGTACCAATATGAAGAATACTGTCGTAATTTAAATATGAATGTGGACGTAATGACTTCGAATACAGAAGCTACTCAAATATTGAATACGCTAAATTATCCGTAAAAAGAAAACGCTCACCGTATTTTCTTCGATATGAAGTTCGATATAGAAATACTTTGATTTTTCACATAACCATAAACAACGCTTGTAACTTGTAACTGTCTATGAGAGTTTAGTGGAATGTACTTAGAATTTAAGACCTATAAATTAGTATGAATTAATTCTATTCGATATATTATATTATAAACTAGTTGCTATCCGTGATTTTATCTGCCTGCATTTTTTGTTATTTTTTTGTGCACCCTAATTATTTTAAGAAAACTAAAATTTATTTATTTATTTAAACTCATTTACAATTTCTTACAGGCTAACCCGGAATGATATCATGATCTAAAAAAAAAAAAAATAAGATTTACAATAAATAATAAAGTAAGTAATATAAATATAGTCTAAATTGCTGCTTATAACATCAGCTATGAAGCTACCGGTGAAAGTCCCGCCCAAATCGGTCCGACACACAGGCAAAAAGATATACAAAATATTTAAAAATTACAGTTTTTTAATTTGTTTAGATTACCGTTGGCAGTTTAGATTATTAGAGAAATTGCCGATTTGTACTTTCTAATTGAAATTCGTTTTTTTTTTCATTTAACATAATTTATTTAATCAAAATGGTAATCAATGGTAAAATGGTGTCAATAATGGTAGATATTATTATCTATACATTGCTGCCATCTAATAGGAAGGTCATTTATGTCTATGCGATAGAACGCTGATGATCTCTCTCTGATGATGATGAAAGCATTTTGTACTGCCTCCTGGGAAGAAAGCTTTTTATCACGTAGAAAATTGTCCTAATCACGAAAAAAATGGTAATCCGTTGGATCAAGGTCTGGCGAATACGGAGGGTGACTAATGGTTTCTAATAGCAGTTCCTGTAGAGTTAAAACGGTTTCTCGTGCTGTCTCGCGTTATCATAGAGCAATAATGGTGAAGATCGATTCATGAGTCGGGGCTGTCACTGCAAGTTTTGCTATCATTGTTCGGAGTTCGGCACAGTAGACATCTGCCGTTATTGTTTGACCAGATCGGAGAAAGCTATAGTAAATAACACCATGCTGAGACCACCAAACATTTACCATTACCTTTTATTGGTAAGTTTTGCTTTAGGACACTGTTGCGGCGTTTGACCTGGGGTCAGCCATTGCATTTTTCGCTTACGGTTATCGTAAAGAATCCACTTTCATCACATTTCATAAAGAATCCAGTTTTCATCACGTGTTTTTCATATTTTTTTATTTGACACAAATGAGTTAATTTTGTTGGTAAGCTAACGTTGAACCATGCCTCTAATTCCTGGGTAGTTTGGCTCGGATCAGCTTCCACCAACTCTTTCAATTCACTGAAAAATAAGAGTAAACGTCGTAAAGGTAAAGTGTGTCCAACCCAGACTTTTAATACTGCCCTCTCACATAATTTCTTCTGCTTCCTTGGCCCTTATCTGTATAATAAGCTAAATAGTATCCTAAATGTATATCCTCTTCTCAATTTCAAATGCAAAGCTTTAGTCACTAGTTATCTTAAAACTTTAAACTATCAAGAGACAGAAAATATGTTGACTCCACTACAATGATTATATGTACCTAATGACAATATTGAATATCCAAAAATTCCTAAATACCTCTTCCTTCCTCTCTTCCCTCAATTAACACTGTTACAGTCTCCTAAGACACACAAGCACATTCACAAATACACACCTTCGCTACATTCTGCGACAATAATTTATAAAACTCAAGCTAATTTGTTTGTTATATCACTCTTTTTTATTTTTATTACTCACGCAATAAACAAAAATTCTTGTCTAGAAATAAGTTCTAAGTCAAATAGACTGCTCTGGCAATAGTGGCCCTGGTGACCTGTAATACAGATTTTGTAAAAGACCTACAACTGGCACCAGTCTCTCGCAGGGTTAGGTGGCTATTAAGATGTACTTAATTAATATTTTTTTTTCTAAAACAAAGTTAATTAAATAGCTTAAGACCTGTTGTGACTTTATTGTGAGAGAGAAATAAATGGTTATTATTGTTATTCACATGTGATGGAGGTCTTCCACGTGGTTCGTTCTTCAAATCAAAATTTCCATCACGAAAGCGTTTAAACCAAAATCGCACGCTGCGTTCATTAGCAGTCCCCCCTCCAAACGCAACATTGATATTGCGAGCTGTTTCTGCAGCATTAGTTCCGCGTCGGAACTCGTATTAAAAAATCACTCGAATTTTTGAAGTATCCATCTTTCTTGTCTAAGCTAAATAAAAAAACAACTGAAAGTCGATAATCGAATGTTGCACATTTTTTAAAAGAAGAACCTCATAGGTACCATTTGAAAAAAGTTTCACTCAAAAATCTCAAATCATGAAGGTTCTATGTCAATTCGAAGTATCTATTACAATAAAACGGCAATTTCATAATTTAACCCTTATTATTTAGATGTATGTCCGTCAAATACGCTTAAACGACTGAACGAATGTGGGTGAAATTTGATAGACAGACACAACACTTAGGCGGTATCCAAAACACTCCACCATCTGTGCAGTCAATTATATTTATCTATAGCTGTTTTTGCCAACTATAAAACTAAATGGATTTAAATTTGGTATTTAATGGTTTGGATAAATAAACAGAATATGTTTTATCCCGATAAGGGATTCCTATTGGATACACTTAAGCCACCAATCCCATTTTATTATCTCTATCTAGGACCCAAATCTGAAGTCTACGCAGACAAAGTTGTGGGAAAAAGCTAGTGATCAATAAATGCTATTTTGGCCTCGTTTTTTTTTCATATATATATCAAAATGAAGCCTTTTGCGAGGCTTGAATAAAGACAATATTTTAAAATATAATATATTAACGCATAATTAGTAAAATAAATATATAAAATTACTATATTTCACTAATACAAGTCGTAGCTGGATCATAGAATTGGAATTCTTCCGCTATGGTAAGTAGATTAAAACTCAAAGCTGATCGTACAGCAGTGTCCCAGGCTAAGTAGGTACAAGCGAAATTCCGGTATAAGTAGTACAAAAAACATGCGACCTCTATTTTTTGGGAGGGAGCTGGAAGTCAATGTGATTATTTTTTTGTGTGGATGGCGATCCACAAATTTTACAAACTTCTCCCAAGTGGAACAGAAATATCGCTCACATTTACGACGTGACAAATGTTATTTTAATCCCAATATATTTTAATTTAGGCTTCCACATTTTTCACATATCTTATATACTTATTATTTCTCTCTGTCATTACCCGAGATCTTCCTTATTCCTTTATCAAATTCCATTTTTTACCCCTCATTTTAAAGCTTGTCGGGGCGGCTAATGTACCGATTTCTTAAATTTGTGATTTAAAATCATCAAAGAAGAAGTCCTTTAATGGATACGGAATTCCGCACGAGTCGACTTTAATTTGGAATAATACCTATTTGATATTATAATTGAATAAAATAAGTGCTTAATGGAAAAAATGATAAATAACCAAGTATTATTATAATTAAACAAGATTTCACATTAAGGATTCAAGATAATTTGATTGCAAGGTCATATTCCCGGGGTACTTTATTAATTTTTGTGCTCGTGAAATTTTACGTTTGTAAATCGCCCGCGATACAATGATTATTTCTTAGAGTAGGTAGGGCGTTGTCTTAATAAAATACAAATAGAAAAATGTTAAATGCTTTGTTTATTAGGAGATCATGGGTAATTGAAATAATCTCCCTACCCTAACATTACTTAATTTTTCAATTTATAAGTCATTAAAGTACAAATTATAATTTGAGAATAAGGAAAAAGAGTATTTTAGTACAGGCGGGAATCGAAACTGCGTCCCTTCCTATCCGGGGAAGTGCTCTCATCCACTGAGCTACAGTACTATCTTTTAGACATACCCAATCTCCTTATCACATTTGTCTTAACGACCAACGCCCTCTATCGGAACGATATCGGAATAGATCAAAATGGTTATAAGTCATTTACTAAAACAACTACAAATTAGAAATAATAAAATGGAAACGATTCACAAAATATTTGGTTGAGGGCCAGCTGTATAAAAAGTTTCCTGGAATAAAGCCAGATCAGTCTGATGACCTTGAATTTTATTTCTTAAGCTAAGGTTTATGTTGAAAAACAAGATTACAATAAAGCGGTTATTTTTAATAAAAAATAATCTATCTATTATTAAGTTTTATATTATCATAAAAAATTACTTTTATATAAATATAATTTATTCTCATTCATCATTTTTGTATTTTTGGATGTTTGTAGCGAATAAACTCGTAAAATACTAAACCAATTCTAAAAATTCTTTCTTTATTAGAGTGCTACATTATCCCCGAGTAACAAAGGCTGTAAAAATACGTAAATACTAAATATCTACAAACTTGCGTTATAAAATAAAAATGTAAATAAAGAAATATTTTGATTTTTTATATACTTCCATAGCCATTCCATACTTAGCTTTAGCACTTTGTGTTGATAAATAAAGAAAGGTAAAAAAATAAAACCAAGTAAAAAAAAAAAAAACACGTAATAATAAATTACTTTATCTACATAAAACTAAAAAATAATATATATCAAATGTAAAAATAAAAAAAAAACAATAAATATAGGTTTATGGATAAAACTATAAAATTTTATAAGAATAATATATATAATATTTAAAAAAAAGCTACTTATGTCCTGCTAGATACATTTACTTCACGTTTATCCCAAATATTTATATATATTTGTAGCATTTGACATGCTTAGCACTATACATTAAACACAAAGTGAAAAATGTGAAATCGAAAATAACAGTCAGGAGCAGGATTTGAACCTGCATCTTCTGGATACCGTCCAGATGCTTTACCAATTCAGCCATCCTGACAATTGCTCCTGACTGCTAATTTCGATAACACATCATACTTAACGTCTTTGGGTGACGCCTGCGCCATCTGTCGGACGTATTTTCATACATTATACCGACCAGGTAAACTTAATTTTACAATTAAGATTTTTACCTAATAATGACGCAAACCCTATAAATATTTATATATATTTGTAGCATTTGACATGCTTAGCACTATACTATTGCACACTACACTATATATTATTAATTGTAAAATTAAGTTTACCTGGTCGGTATAATGTATGAAAATACGTCCGACAGATGGCGCAGGCGTCACCCAAAGACGTTAAGTATGATGTGTTATCGAAATTAGCAGTCAGGAGCAATTGTCAGGATGGCTGAATTGGTAAAGCATCTGGACGGTATCCAGAAGATGCAGGTTCAAATCCTGCTCCTGACTGTTATTTTCGATTTCACATTTTTCACTTTGTGTTTATCCCAAATAGTTTAAAAAGTAGGTAAATCCACCCGAGCGAAGTCGGGACGGGCCAGTAGTGAACAATATCAGAAATTGTATCGAAGCCGTATTTTTCTTCTTTCTGTGACTATTAATAACATTAATCGAATATAATTTCAGAAACACATTATCGTCCTACCCTGATTCGTGTTAGTCAGAAATAAAAGGAACTATAGAGCAGGGTACTACAGTAGTCCTTAAAGGGACTGATGCTAATTTATTACCACGTACAAGAATTACGGGCGTGAAGCGTGAAACTGGGTAATTTGTCTTTTAGTTAATATCCGACCACCGAGTTCTACTCTAATTGAATTAGCTGAGCTATTATTCTAGTAAATTACATTCAAATATAATTATTTTGGACATTGTAAACCCAATTAACATGAACGATTTTAAAATTTATTGTTACATAACACTTAATATGGTATATCTTCATATGTGTATACACAAGTATTTATGTAATGTATGCATACTGAACATTGGTGTCTAAATAAAGTGGTTTATTATATTTACCTTATGAATTCAAATCATATATTTTATTGACAAAAACAAGCCTTGGCCCGCAGCTCCACCGCAGACATAAGCTGGTTTTTTTACTCATATCTCAAGTTCCCGATACAGTAGCGGGATAAAACGTATAACAGTTTTTAAGTCTGATCAAGAGTTTTCAAACAAAAGAAGGTTTTGCGTGATGTGTGTGCAAACAGACAAAAATTTATGAAAAATGTTTTGTGTTCAGAGATGCCTAAATAGCCCTTATACATTTCTCAAATATCTTAAATGTTGTGCTTAAAATGGTTACATATAATGAAGTAGCTGGCAGTGATGACAAATATTCTACTAAGTATCCTCTACTTATTTTGCATAAACAATATCAAAAAAAAAAAACAATATATTATTAAGTCCACCATTATCTTACCATTGCTATGCATACAAAGTTTGATGTCGTAAAATTAATGTTCTGGAATGATCTGGTTGAACATCATAAAACTTTAAAATATACAGAGTCGTTCAAAAAAAGAAAAGTTTGGTTTTTTTATCATCATCAGTTCATAACCTGCATGGTGTGTTTTTTTTTTCTTAGAGCAGAATATAATTGGCGGGAAATACATATTGAGAATATCATAGACTAAGAATATAAGTGTCTCCCTTCTATTCTTGTACATATGTGTCATACGAGGTGACTAAGGGAAATAAGCAATTATCACATTACTGGTGGTATGGCTGAGTACCAAGTGGGAGTGTTCGCTTATTATCGGGACCGAGCGTGAAAGTGCCACCGTCTTACGTGTGACCATTACGTGGGACTTAAACATAGCTCGCGAATCGTGGGTGTGTAATGCACCTCTGCCTACCCCTTCGGGGAATACAGGCGTGATGCTATGATTCGCATTTCCATTTACCACTCTCACTGATACAAGTTAGCTGAATTCTCAAGGAGTTTAGAAAAAGCCGCAGAAATACAGGTTTCTTTTGCGATGTCGTTTGTTGCTAATTAATTAATACAAAGTTGAATATGGACATTCATTATTAAAGCCCTCGGAATAAAGATTGGCTTTGCCTATATTGGTAGGCGTGAGCCTACCCTTGGGCTATATATGGTTATTTAAGTATTTATTCAATTCTCTACATAAAGCATTTTAAGAACAGTAAAATGTTTAGTGCTAGCTACCCATATCAATACATCTTTTAAAAAGAAAACCAGTGTACTCGTATTTCCGTACAAATAAAAGTAAATCAAACAAAAGTCGGTTGTAAAAACACCTTTCTTTATTCATCGATACTCGTGTTCTGTCCCAGTTTATTTTATTACGCAGATGCGATTTCAGCATTCATGAATCCCAATGTTCTTTTCTATTATTGCCTACGGTTTTATACATTGCGCCGGAACGCGAAATCGTATTTTTCGAAATAGACTTAAAGTGAGACTGTATTTAGAATGTATTTTTTCCTTTGTTGAATCAGAGGTTTCGAAGGGTTTTCTGATTTAAATAGGAACCGTTTATTTCATTCTTTGAATTCAGAACGACATGGTGGTAACATTATTGACGTTCATGTCACAGTCGTAAATGATTTCTTTTGAATTTAGAACGAAATGCTTGTATTATAGTATTACTGACATTTATGTAACAGCATTTTATCCTAACACAATGAATAGTTTCAAAATTTAATAATAACGTTTGATAGGCATTTTGGGTAATTAAACCAGTAGGGAGAACTTTCTATGAACTCCGTTGCTTTTTTGAAAGTTGGAAACAATGAAAATAACTGCTACTGAAGATAAATAAATAATGAGTTTTAGGGTTTTTCGATATTCGAATTTTGTGAGAAGGATTATACAACGAGTTAATCATGAATATTGTTTATAAGAGGATTTTCTCGCTTTATAGATTACCTATCAGGTCTCACCCTCAGGTTCCTATAATAATATCGAAATAAGCGTTATTGCGTATGAACACACATAATGTGCTCGCTGCCACAATGTTGTCGGTTGCATGGCGAATACTGGAATGCAGAAGCCTAAAAACTGCTATACGTTAGTATCGTTATCGTCGTATATACGTTAGTATAGCAGTTTTTAAATATAATACTGCTATACGTTAGTATAGCAGTTTTTAAGCCTAACCAAGAGATATATTAAACAAAAGTTTCATAGAAAACCAGCCAGTATTTTTGTGTAATGTAAGACCAAACAGATAAAAACTTTAAAAAAAAGTTTCAGAGATGACTAGATAGCCTGATACAGTATTTTTTCTCAAATACCTTAAATGTACAAAGCTCTATTACAGTTTTATAATAGTAAAAGTATTTATAATCTAAATACAAAATTATTCTACTATTCATTATTAAACCAAAAAATGTTTTTAGCATCCTCAGAGAGTAGATTCAAAGATCGGATAATAATTAGATACCCCCGTTTATTATGAGATTGAAAAGCTTTCAAAGAACAAGTGACAGATTCCCTTGAAGGGCTCTCTAAAAAATTAAATAGATATTGTGATCATAAGACCTGTCGTAATGTATGGATTAAAAAATGAGTGCTTGCAGCGGAGATGAAAATGCTGAGATTGTTGTGGGGATTGTCGATAAAGATCGAATTGAATATATTTAAGGGGAGGTTTAAGCGTAGCATCAGTAACAGAAGTTAAACAGTAATAGGTTAGCATGGCATGGGAATGTATTGAGAAGGGATTATTGTTATATGAGTAAATGAAGGTTAGGCATGAAGGTGGATGGAAGGAGAGTGGGTAGTAGGTGAAAGATAGATGATTACGTAAATGAGGACATGCGAAAGAAAGGAGTGAATGCTGAGACAAGAACAGAGAGACAGGCAGTGAAAGAGAAAAATTTTGTGCCGCATGAAATGCCAAATGGGCAGAGGTAAAGGACTGTATAGCAAAACTATATCACGTAATTGATCACGCTAAAAAGGAACAGACTAACTACTACTAATTCGAAGGCTACTTTAATTCTGATAAAGGTTAACACTCTTTTGATATAAGTTTTTTATTTCTGTAACCGTAAGAGCTATTTTTATTCTTAAATTTACAATTGGTTTACTCAACTTTAACCCATTTCAAGCACAATGGATGTACTTAAAGCTAACGCTCAATGATTTTCTCATTTGTAACCAAAACGGTTGGCCTAGTAAATTACCCCCAATTGATCACCCATTCTTACGCATTACGTTAATCTAACGCTATAAAGTTCAGGGAGTATTAACGGGAATCGTGTAGTTGAATCAGTTTCAGTGTCAGTAGTTTTCAATAGTTTTTTGATTGGTTTTTGTCATTTACACATACATTTTACTTTCTTATCTAACACAGATGGCGGCCCAAGTAATGGGTTAGTAACCCTGATAGGCTTCTATCATACCAAAAACGCAAAAATTCGCCTCGTTGGTTTGTGACCGAATGAAATTTCCTAAGGGCAATTTGTGGGGGGTAT
Organism: Leucoma salicis; assembly: GCA_948253155.1. NCBI lineage: Eukaryota > Metazoa > Arthropoda > Insecta > Lepidoptera > Erebidae > Leucoma > Leucoma salicis. The sequence goes on from OX411812.1 coordinate 7,883,035, forward strand.
GGGCACCCCACGATTTTTATACTAAGCGACAATGACGCAGTTGCTGTTTACATCTCTGGGTTTAGTGTTAGCATACCGGCAAACTAAAATCTTCGTGTCTATTCTCTCATTAGAATGGTTATAAAGTGGATGGAAAATTAATAAATTTTTGTGGTGGCTTTAATGCACCATTTGTTTGTCGGCTACTATAAATTTCTAGCTGGATACCGTTAAGCTATGCGGATGTTTTAACCAAACGCACCACGCGATAGGTAATTGAATATTTCGTTTCATTTTCTGATACGTATACCCGGCTAGGCAAAGTTGCCGTGCCGTGAGTTCTATTGTCATAATAGAATATTCTTTTAGTGTGATTTACAGAATGCAGTGTAGTATGTTGTCATTTAAAAAAAATACTCTCACAGCGTAATCAAACATTATATCTTTCTTAGGCTTTTCAGTTCGTAATGAACATATTGACTCCAGCTAATTGGCATTTTAGTTATTACCATCTGACTTTAAGGCGAGAGAGAATATTATATTTGTAATAAACCACATATTATTATTGCTATTTTATAGTCAGGTGGAACGTAGTCAAACATTGGCTTTGCATAATTTACTAAAGCATCTTGAAGGCGATAATGAGCAAGCTATCGTCTTTGAAATTTTACTTTAATAAATACTTCAATATTTCATTTTCCCAGCAAGTATACTTAAAATCTCATTATGATTAAGAAAATGACTAGAAAATACAAAATTCATTCATCCTTACAAAGCGCAAAAGGAAATGACGCCTATTAATTTTATTATAGCTATAAAATAATAATTCAGCGTGATAGCATGACCGGAAATAATATCTTCCAACGTGAAACAAAAGATAAGTAACGATGTTCCCTCATTCAGCAATATTGGGGAATTTAGCAAGGTGTGGCTTTTAAGTGTTGTAAGTATTGAATCCATGGCTCTACTTTTGTTATACGACTAAATTAAATTAGTCCATTTTTATGAACGAGCCTCCCTATCTTGTCACGAATATAATTAACAGCAACGCTAAAGTTGAGACACATTGGCAATATACCTTTTGTTTTTCTTAAGGTCCGAAAAATTGTGCTGAACTGCACACTCCGTCAGACAAGGCAATGAACAGGGTAGTGTAGAGCCCTCAAGTGCTAAATAAACCCTCCGTGCGCCGTCTTCGTCAGACTTTCAAAATCTTTGTCAAGTTATTGCACTAAGTAATTGTAATAATTTTTAGTTAATTTAAAGCTCGTCATTTGTAATTTTTAAATAACTTCGTTAATAATGTTTACAAATAATACAAAAGTATTGAAGTTAAAATAAATCAAATCGGGTGTTATATTTGTGACGTTATGTTAGTAAATTATTTTACAGTCAATCCCATTCAAATAGGTATACAATAACAAATAGTCTAATCATGATTTCATTAATGTACAAATGTACACACACACACACACACACACACATAGCATCACACCTGTATTCCCCGAAAGGGTAGGCAGAGGTGTATTACACACCCGACTCGCCAGCTATGTTTAAATCCCACGTAATAGAAGGTGAGCCTATTGACGTCTACCGGGCACATTTCCAAACTCAGGGCTGCTACTGAGAATTTTTATTTTTTTTTGTACGAAAAATCTCGATAACACTGCCCGACCCGGAGATCGAATCCGAGACCTCATGACTAATGTATATTTAACGTAATATAATTAAAAAATATATTCTCTAGCCATTTCAAATAACTTGAATGGTTATTTACCAAAAGATACACGGTATATTTGTAAATTAACCTCTGGTATGTTTATAAATTAACCTCGACGGGTCTCGTGGCGTAGTCGGTAGTGTAGGTAGACTTCCGTGCACGAGATCGTGGGTGCGATTCCCACTCAGGACAATTATTTGTGTGATAAACACAGATATTTGTACTGAGCCTGGGTGTTTTCTGTCTATTTTATGTATGTATTTACAAAAAAAGTAATATATGTATTATATCCGTAATCTGGTACCCATAGCACAAGCGTTAAGCTTAGTTTGGGACCAGAGGACGTTGTGTGAAATGTCCGTGAATATTATTATTATATTTCCTGACCAATATCCAACCACACCTTTCTGTTCATTGCACGTTTTCTAAAACAATATAAGGTAATATAATACCCAAAATATCATTACACGGGTCATGGTCCTATAACTAATATATCAAAAAGGCCAATAAGTGACCAGTGTGGACCAATAAATGCTTGCTATTGCCATACCCAGGTGTTAAACATTAGAGTCGTTTGAAATATTTATCTTTTCAAAGAGTAACTCTTTTATTAAATGTTATACACCTTAATTAAGATAACAAGTAAAATAAAGGAGAGTTGGGTATGCAAAAATGAGCATGAGAGTAAAATCAATGCGGTTGAAATGCAATCTCTGCGGAGAATTTGTGGAGTGAGGCTGACTGACCGCATTCGTAATGATGACGTAAGAGAGCGAGTAGATATGAAAGAGATCTGAAGAGTATTGATGTAAAGATGCGAAAGGGAATAGGGGCCCCGATGGCTCTGACATGTGAAAATGAACGAGACGAGGAACTGGTTAAGAAGATATACAATGTGAAATTGGAAGGATTTAGATACAGTGGGAGACCGAGACACACCTACCTAGACCAAATCCGTCATGTATTGAAGGAAGGTGGAGTCAGGAGTCTCCGAAACCGGCAATCGTGTATGAAGAGAACTATGAATGTTGAGGAAGAGAGTGATGTATTCATTTTGGCACTCTGTTCTCTTTGCCTACCCCGCAAGGGAGATGGCGTGATGATAAGTACGTAAGCAAGTAACATTAAGATAGTAATTCCTTTAGTAAAACACTATTATCTAGAAGAATGACCTAAGAATGAGATATGTCACTGAAAATGATCATGTCATTATTGAACTAGCTGCTAGTAGCTTTTCGAGGGGACCCTAATAATGTCCAAAATAAAAGTAGTCTATGCCCTTATAACACTATATTATAATCAATCAATCATAGCTACTGAAAGTCCTGTTCAAATCGGTCCAACCGTTCCGGAGATAAGAGGAACAAACATAGATATACACATTTTTTTAGAGCGTTTGTTTGTTTATCGGTTTGTCTGTTTGTTTGTTCGGGCATCAGGCAAAAACTACAGAATTGTTTTTTTTTTGGTTGAAAGCTTTTGATTAGACCTAAACATTGGTATACATTCCCACTACAATATCGGGAACGGGGAGGCTAGGTTTTTAGAAAAGTCATTAAAATATTTTTTTTAATTAAAATGCGGGTAAAAGATCTAGAACACAAAACGTGTAAAAAACGTATAAAAGTCACAGTTAGATTCTAAAGTTAATTTCATTTAATCAATCACCCCGTAACTATTCGTGTTAGAATGCCGCCAAATTTTATGGAAATCTTTTTTTCAATTAATTGGGGCACGCTACACGGTTGTTCAAAGAACCAGGAGCACAATACGCATCAACCAAACTTGCTCACCGAGATATCAAAGCGTACCGTGCAAAACTTTCTATACAAATTCCGTTTACCGACATGTCGACATAGCTGTCACGCTTTCATTTGCAATGATGTGAACGTATGTAAACTGTATTATCAGGTTTGTAAACTGCAAAATACTGTACGTCTTTGGATGGAAAATATTTACACATATATGAAATTGAAGTGTCAATTTTTTTCAAATTAACAACTTTTTAACACATAGCATCACGCCTATATTCCCCGAAGGGGTAGGCAGAGGTGTATTACATACCCACGACTCGCCAGCTATGTATAAGTCCCACGTAATAGGGGGCGAGCCTATTGACGTCTACCGGGCACATTTCCAAACTCCGGGCAGCTACTGAGAATTTTTCTTTTTAGGAAAAAGCTCAATAACATTGTCCGACCCGGGGATCGAACCCGAGACCTCATGACTAATCATACACTACCGCTACACCACCGCAGACTTAACTTTTTAACAAACGCATAATGGTATGACTGCACAGATGGCGGAGTGATTTAAATACCTGCTTCCCGCCCGAGTGTTGTAGATTCGATTCCCAGAAGGAACAACTCTTTATGTGATCTCGTTCTGAGTCTGGGTGTTCTTTGTGTCCGTGAAATTGTATGTTTGTAAAGCTCCCCGAGATACAAGGATTATTCCTTAGTGAAGTATGTATCCGTGTGGTGACGGACTAAGAATATAAATGTCACCACCCCATCCTTTCCCCGCGACTAAGGGATGTAGGCAATTATCACCCATTGCATTACTGGTGGCAGGGCTGGATACCAAGCGAGAGTACTCACTTGCTATCGGGCCCGAACGGGTTGGTACCACCGTCTCCTGTGTGACCTGTGATGAAGCACGTCAGTATGTTTTGGCTGTAGCAGAAGATAGCCGTTTATTATTTCATTTCATATCTGAGAAATGAAATGGTGCGCAGCAGCTTGACAATAGTTGAGTCTATGGGTGACGGTTACCACTTACCATCAGGTGGGCCGAGGCTCGTCTGCCACCCTTAGCAATAAAAAAATGTAAAAAAAATGCATAATGAGAACTTGTACTTAAAGAAAAAAATTAAAAATATAGTGTCTCGCTATTTGTTCCGACTAATCTTTGAAATCTATAGACCGATTTTGATGAGACTTTCATTGATAGAATAACTCTTGTTTCGCGGCAATCTTTACAAATAGACTAGACTCAGAACCAAACATTTGTGGATCACACAATGATTAATTGCCACGTCTGGGAAGAGGGTTCCTCCACACTTAACATGGAAGGTCGGTATCTAAACCACATCACCATTTGTGCAGTTAATGTTGTAATTTAGGACAATTCTATTTTAGGAAAAGAATTGAAAAAACATAGGATCACGCCTGTATTCCTCGAAGAGGTAGGCAGAGGTATACTACACACCCACGGTTCGCCAGCTATGTTTAAGTCCCACGTAATAGGGGAAGACCCTATTGCCATACATTGCCTAGAATTTTTCTTTTTACGAAAAAGCTTAATAACGCTGCCCGAACCCGAAACCTCATGATCAGCAGTCGCACACACTACCGCTGCCCCACCGAGGCAGTTTAGTTGGCGTACCCATATTATATGCATATGTGTACGCCAACCTTTCTTCAGGGTCTTCGGAAGACTCTTGCTGTGCTCTATTTCTTTCTCTACTGCGCTTTAGGCTCTCATATTTATCATTTTCAGACTACTGTGCTCCGAGAAAGGCCACCCCATCATGTACCATCTACTCTAACCATCGCACCTATTTTATAAAAAAACCACTAAAAAGCAAAAATTAAATTATTTTTAAATAAAAAAATAACCGCCTTCAAAAGACACCTTGAACTAAAAACCAAAAAATAATTAGTATTTACATATTAGGATTTCTGCGCTAGACACCTACTGTTGTGATTAATGTTGGTCGGTAGCGACGCCTGTGATCTTCCTGGTGGCGGGTTAGGTCTGTAGTCTGGTGTACCGCAGAGCGATCGGGCCAGCATGGGAGTGGGGGTGTTGCTGTCCGCTCGCTTGGCCTAAGGTGTGAAAGACTGGAATGTTTGATCCCAGACTTCTATGGGTCCGAATAAAACTAGGTGTCACCAGTGTCTTCATGGTCGCAGCTTATGCTCCTGTAGGCTCTTCGGTGGCATCGGATCTAGAGAAGTTCTGGGATAATGTTAGGGAAGTTCTGGATTTGGCAGAAGCTAGAGAACGCGTGATCGTATGCGGAGACTTGAATGGATGGGTTGGGACCAAGCGTCCAGACTTTGAGGACGTGCTTGGTTCATTTGATGATGAGATGATCATGATAAGAGAGTGAATGATGCAGGTAGGCTCATTGCAGATGTATGTATGGAGAGAAACCTTATTGTGTCAAACACATTTTTTCAACATAAGGACATCCATATGTATACATGGAGAAGGAATGAACAGAGAAGTATGATAGATTTAATTCTGGTAGACAGTCGCCTCCGAAGTAAAATTCTAGGTACAAGAGCCTACAGGGGTCCCACTATCGACATGGACCACTATCTTGTTATTGCGAGATTTAGTGGTCTGTTCATAAAGTGGAGACACTGGCGAGAGCGTGTCCACTTCGGAGGGCTTGAAAGAATAATGATTGAAAAGTTGCAAGAAGAGAGTGTAAGAGCAAAGTATGCAGAGGGTGGCCGAGAACGGCTGACAATGGCAAGTCAACCAGGATCTGATATAGAAGAATGCTGGAGAGTATTGAAAGATAGTATGGTAGATACAGCGAAAGAAGTATGTGGATGCTCAAAGAAGCATAGGAAAGTGAAAGGTGATGCATGGTGGGATACGGAAGTAGCAGCTTCCGTAGACCAAAAGAAGAAAGCGTGGCTGGACTATGTATCTTCTTTGAACCTGAGTGCAAGTATGAAAGAACAGAAGAAAGAAATATACCGGCAACGTAAGAATGACACCAAAGCCTTAGTGAAAGAGAAGCGTGATAGAGCAAATATGATTGCAGAAGAAAGGCTGAGCAAAAACTTCGAGAGCAACACCAAACTTTTCTGGAGGGAGGTGAAGAAATCTCGGAGTGGTTGGTCAGCTTTCAGAATGAATAAAATAAGGTCTAAAGGTGGAGACATTCTTACGCAAATACAAGATATGTTAAGCCGATGGAGTGAATATTTTGGAGATATGTATGTATATTGGAGACAGATATGTATGTGTTCAGGGTGATGCTGGTGCCACATGTGATCTAACAGATCAGCATTCGCTACCGGCATCCTCTGATGACATTAGTATGGATGAAGTTGAATGGGCGATTAGAAGTTTGAAAAATGGTAAGGCAGCGGGTATTGATATGGTGTCTGCTGAGATGATCAAGCTTGGAGGCTCATGTGTCTGGGAATCCTTCCTGATGCTTCTCAATTTATGTTGGGGCTCAGGAATGGCTCCCAAGGACTGGAGAAGCGCAGTCATCGTGCCCTTGTTTAAAAACAAGGGTTCACGTTATGACTGTGCAAATGACAGAGCCATAAGCTTGACCAATTTGGCAGCCAAAATGTATGGTAAGATTGTTGAAAGGAGAATGAGGATGGTGTCTGATGAATTTTTGTGTGAGGCACAAGAAGGTTTCAGATGTGGACGAGGATGCATGGATCAAGTGTTTTCTCTGCGCAACATTGTGGAGAAGCATCTGGCTATAGGCCAGAGGGTTTTCTGCAGTTTTGTGGATTTGGAGAAAGCATTTGACACTGTTGTACGAAAGGAACTTTGGGACATTTTGCCGGAGTATAGTATTAGCGGTACACTGCTACAAGCGGTGCAGTCTAACTACATGGACTGCAGAGCTTGTGTGCGGCTGGATGATGGAATGTCACCCTGGTTTGACGTCAATATCGGCGTTAAACAGGGCTGCGTTCTATCAGCCAGACTGTTTATCATATATCTGGATAAATGTCTACAAAGGTTGAATGAAATGAATGTGGAAGTTCAGATGGGCGACTCAGTAGTTAACTCGCTGCTATATGCAGACGATGCGGTCCTATTAGCGCAGTCTGCAACTGACCTGCAAACCCTAGTCGACGTAATGGCAGAAGATTGTAAGAAAAGGGGCCTACGTGTGAATGTGAGCAAAACCAAAGTAATGGTTTTTGAAAGAGAAGAAGCCAGCAAAATTAATGCGGTCGAAATGCGATCTCTGCGGAGAATCTGTGGAGTGAGGCTGACTGACCGCATTCGTAATAATGACGTAAGAGAGCGAGTAGGTATGAAAGATAGTATTGGTGTAAAGATGCGAAAGGGAATGCTCCGATGGTTCGGACATGTGGAAAGAATGCCGGACGAGTGACTGGCTAAGAAGATATACAATGCGAAAGTGGAAGTATGTAGGTACAGGGGAGACCAAGACTTACCTACCTAGACCAAATTGGTCATGTATTGAAGGAAGGTGGAGTCAGGAGTCTCCGAAACCGAGCGTGTATGAAGAGAGTTAGAATGTTGAGGAAGCGAGAGATATATGCGAGAGCCTCTTGGCACTCTGTTCTCTCTGCCTACCCCGCAAGGGAAATGGCGTGATTATAAGTAAGTAGTAATGCAAAAAAAATGTTGTACCATGAATTTGTTTATTTCTTCCTTATTTCCTTTTTTTTAAAGAAAATAATTTAAAAATATGTGGGGCCGGTTTTAGAATTGTCCCACCCCTCTCCACCCATGGGAGTCGTAAGAGCCGAGTGAGGGAATACCGGGGGAGTAGGCAGCAACACTCCTTCGAGTATTAACAACATCCACTGCGATCACCAAACCGCTTGCCAAACGTGGCGATTACGACACTATCCCCCATTCTTGGGGAGGCCTATGTCCTGCAGTGGACTTTAAAAGGCTGATGGATGGATGGAATTTAAAAGTACAAAAAGGTTTTTTAACATAAATGGTGTTTATTAAAATGCAGGTATGATAACATGGCCAGTAGGATGTTTGCATGGAACAACTGAAAATATTTTCTGCGAGAGATTAAAAATACTGCATACCGAGGCAAGCTTTAATTATAAACTTGAAGCTGGAAAAAGCTCGTAAGGGGAGCTATATTTATCATTAAATCTGATGCTTAAGCGTTGAGCATTATTTTTTCTAACTAAATGAAAGAAATAATTAAGAGACGAGACAGAGTGTAATAAAACACTCGGCGCTGACTGACGAAATCACCACGATATTTATTTATAAACTGTTTCAATTTGAAGTCGTTCTCTAATAAGTTGAAGCACCTGTGACATGAAATTAACGTAGCTATATTGCATTGTCTCTCTGAATCATCACGCTTATTATAAACATTTATATTTTTATGTAATAATAAGATAATTAGATAACAAGTTGAGAAGTATTTCAAGAATACTTAAGACTTTTTAAGTTATGTATATCTCAGGTTCCCGATATAGTAGCGGGATAAATAATGTATAAGTACCATTTTTTTAGTCTAATTAAGATCTATCAAATAACAAGTTGCATCAACATTTATTTAGTAGTTTTTGCGTGATGTGCAAACGAACAAACAGACAAATAGACAAAAAATCTAAAAAAAATCGTTTTGTGTTTAGACACGCCTATATAGCCTAATACAGACATTTTCTTCTCAAATATCTTTAATGTACAGATATAACTCTGTTACAGCTTTATAAAGTATCTATAGATTAATTGAAAAATTTGAATGCTTTATTTAAATAAAGAACCACAATTACATTTATCGCCATGGGATATCAATAGCTAAACCATTGAAAAGAACACAAAGTGCGGAAATGTGAAGTAGGAAATCATAGCTACGAGCGGAGTTTAAATTCATGCCTTCTGAATACCGTAATTGATAGTCCCGAGTGTATATCTCCATAGCTCATTTGATAGAGCTTCTGGTCGATATTCAAGGAGAATCTAGAGGGTATAGGTATTTTAAAAGGGCAAGCAAGATGACAACTATAATATAACCTTAACCATTTATTTAGTCTTAAAAATTCCCCGGATTTTATGGGACGCAGGTTCGGATCCTGCTCACAGTAAAATTGCCTTTCTCCACTTTCACAAATAATTTGTTCTTTAAAGTAGCTGAGCATGTCAAGTGCTAAAATACAGATCAAAATATTAAAAATATCGCGCTATCAAATAGTATGAAATTTAATTGCAAAAATAAAGTTACTATAAGTATTGTGCCATGTGGCGCCGGCACCTAGAATAGCTTCACCCCGTCTCTTCCTATGGGAGTCGTAAAAGCCGACTAAGGGATTACCGGGGGACCGGGCAGCAGCGTTCCCCTGTGCACTAAAAACATCGAAAACCCGCCTGCCAAGCGTGGCTATTATGGTTGTGGGGAGGCCTGTTCCAGCAGTGGACGATAAAGGGCTGATGGATGGATGGATGGATGAAGTATTGTAATAATGTATGTAAATGCATCCGATAGGAGGCGTGGGTCGTAAATATATTTAAAACAAATATGAAGTAGAAATTTAGAGTCACTGTTGGTGATTGTAATGGATTAGCGGTGCAGAGCACTTCCCCGGATTATCTAATCTATCTAGATAGAACGCAGGTTCAATCCGACTCGCAGCAAATCTCTCTTTTTCCACTTTCATAAACAAATTTGTTTCATAAAATTATTGTTTGTTTTTATTGCATGTAGTAGCAGACGAGCAACGGCCCATCTGATGGTAAATGGTAACCCTCATGGACTCAACTATACCGAGAGTATTACCGCCGCTAAGCCGCTGCTCACCATTTCATTTCACCGATATGAAATGAAAGAATAAACGGCTATCTCCTGCTACAGCCAAAACGCAACGATGTGCTTCATGGCCGGTCACACAGGAGATGGTGGTACCAACCCTCTGGGCCCGATATCAGGTGAGTACTCCCACATGGTACCCAGCCCTACCACCAGTCATGCAATGGATGATAATTGCTTACTTCCCTTAGTCGCCTTATACGACACCCGTGGGAAATAATGGGGTAGTGACACTTATATTCTTAGTCCGTCACCACACAGACAGTGTCTTATAATTATGATGCAATTGAATATCCTGTTCATGCATATGTGTAATAATGCTCTAAATGAAAGTAATCTTATAATATGGTCGTATAATATCTATAAGTACCTATATATTTAAAGACATATTTAGCGATATTATGAAGCATTAGTTGTATCATTTAAATATCGCTAAATACGAGTATGCGCTGGTTCATCTGTGTGAAAGCGTGAATAGTATCATCACATTATATTCAATGGGTTTCATAAGAGTCGACTTAATAAGAATTTGCATCGGTTTTTTAAGAGTTGTTAATACCAATTAATTATTAATGTCCTTATGGGCAGAGTCCGCAAACTAATATATGTATTTAAAACTCTAAGGTACGTTGCAAATTACGCCGTTATACGTAGTGTCTATTATGCTAAGTGCCAATCAATTATCACATATTGTACCTCTTGTTGGGGTGGGGCGGTTAAAACTACAATAAAACCACTGGAGATGGCACATAGAGCAGTGCTGAAAGTGGCTACCTTTCAGCCTATCATGTTCCCTGCCAAGGAGCTATACGATAGGTGGAATGTTTTAAACGTACGTTAACATTTTATTTTACAAACAATTCTCATGCAGCATCGCCACACTCCATTCAACCCAATTGACGAACGCAGACACACATTAACTCACTCTCAGACACACACATGCACACGCTCTTGAACACATGTACATGCACGCACACGCACACATACGCACACACACACACACACACACACACACACACACACTCACCCACACAACACACATACCCTTCTTAGTTTCTAATATTATTACAATAAAATTTGTAAAATTTATGCATAGGGGAAAGGAACTGTTACTCCTTCACACAGATTTCCACAGCAAACCTAGTTAGGAGTACAGAACCACAATCACTTCTGTAGTATGGTATTATAATTAAACACAAAGTGAAAAATGTGAAGTCGAAAATAACAGTCACGAGCAGGATTCGAACCTGCATCTCCTGGATACTGTCCAGATGCTTTGCCAATTCAGCCATCGTGGCCCTTGCTCCTGACTGCTAATTTCGATAACACATTCATACTTAACGTCTTTGGGTGACGCCTGCACCATCTGTCGGAAGTATTTTCATACATTATACCGACCAGGTAAACTTAATTTTACAATTAAGTTTTTACCTAATAATGACGCAAACCCTATAAATATTTAGATATTTTTATATATATTTTTAGCATTTGACATGCTTAGCAACATACATTAAACACAAAGTGAAAAATGTGAAGTCGAAAATAACATCTATTTATTTATTTATTATTACAATACCATATTTAGATATTTTTATATATATTTTTAGCATTATACATTAAACACAAAGTGAACAAGCTTCTGCTCGTGACTGTTATTTTCGAACTCACATTTTTTCACTTTGTGTTTAATTTTAAGTTTGTTTTGGTTACTCCGAACCGGCGGTACTGATTTTGTCGGAACTTTTACTGGCAGATAGCTGATTTTATAATGACTAATTTACTAAATTTTACTCGGACGAAGTCACTTGTAGCAGCTAATATAAAATATTAATAGGGCTGAAGACGTGCAGTGATAGCTTAGTGGTAAAACCAAGGACTGTAAAAATTAACACATAGTGTGAAAATGTGAAATCGAAAATAAGCCATGAGCAGGATATGAACCTGCATCTCCTTAGATACATTGCCAATTCAGCCATCGTGACAATTGCTCGAGACGACTAATTTCAATAACACATTCATTCTTAACTTTGTGTTAATTTATATGGCTAAGCATGTCAAGTGCTAAATATATATATAAAAATATCAAAATACTAAAAATATTGGTATCGAGTTCGTTCCGAAGTCCTCCACATGAATGTCATCTCTGTCTTGTTGAGATATTTCAAAACCATGCGTATATTTGTTTACAAATTATTTCTCACTCGGTCTCGTTGAGGGCCTTTGGAGTCTGTCAGCTCGCACTGGGCCAGTGTACGGCTAAATAAAAAGTGGGACAAAGGATTTAAAAAAAAGAGAAGTGGGCAGTGGAAGCTCGCTTCATGATAAGTAGCATTCCATTGTCTCTGCCTACACCTCCAGGAAATAGGCGGTATGTATGTAATGAGGTAAAAAATAGGTCTGCATCGTCTTGATTTATTTAATAAGTCATAAAACCTATTTAAATTGTAAATAAAACCTACATACCTACACAGTCATTACAGCTACCATTTTAAATTTGAATAAAACCATTTTAATTCATTTTTGCTACGATTATATTAATTAATAAATAAGTTTAATCTACTAGAAATTATTACCAGTTATTCCAATAAATTATTTAAAAGTACTAGTATACTAAACACTGTGTTCTGGATACTGAACAGGTATCACTTCATCCAAGGGAAATCCACTCTTTGACTAGACGAAACACCTTAGATAAATAACTTATTATAACGCTACCCGAATAAGCCAATTACTGATCTAAAATTGAATTTTAGATTTTTGTGCTGTAACTAGAGACAGCTTTAGCTAAGAGCGCGTAAGGCGACACCACAGAACCCTAACTTGATTTTAACCATAGTTTATCGGGCTAAGTTATATGAGTGGTAATGGGTTTACTTTGGAAGGGAAGTTGCGCAGTTTCTTAAATGCTTATAGTCTTAGTATCAGAGGTAACATTTGAACTTTATTATAGTTATTTAAATGAAAGAGGTTACCATAGACAATACAGGCTTGATGCTATGTTGTTGTAAACTTTCCACTCATATCAGCAAGGTCAAACAACTTTCCTTCGGCCTACATCAGATACAGATGACCAAAAATTATACCCACTTTTCGCAAATCCTAACTGTAAATCCTGATTCTGCCTGGCATTCTTTGTAATGTCACACAGTTCCAGTGGTCTGCCAATACAGGTAGAGAGACGGCACACGGCGGGTTTATTTAGTAGGTGAGGGCCCCATACTACCCTGTTCGTTGCTCCGAACGACGGGGTGTGCGGTTAGGTACATTTATTCCCACCTTAAAAATGCCATCAGTCATAAAGGCTGCTAAAACCGCAAAGAAGAACCTAAACCCGACAAAGTTAAGCATGGAATCGTCGTTGGGTGTCTGCAATAGCTTAGCGCTCTAGAACACATGCCCGGATTGGATGGGACGTAGGTTCGAATTCTGCTTGCACCAAAGTACTTTTCCCACTTTAAGGATGAAGCTAAAAGAAAACTATGATAAACCCATTTCATAGCGTTCTATAATATAAAAAATATTTTTATGACGATGGATGATGGCTGAATTGGTAAAGCATCTGGACGGTATCCAGAAGATGCAGGTTCAAATCCTGCTCCTGACTGTTATTTTCGATTTCACATTTTTCACTTTGTGTTTAATGTATAGTGCTAAGCATGTCAAATGCTAAAAAATATATATAAAAAAATCTAAATATTTAAAGGGTTTGCGTCATTATTAGTTAAAATCTTAATTGTAAAATTAAGTTTACCTGGTCGGTATAATGTATGAAAATACTTCCGACAGATGGCGCAGGCGTCACCCAAAGACGTTAAATATGATGTGTTATCGAAATTAGCAGTCAGGAGCAATTGTCAGGATGGCTGAATTGGTAAAGCATCTGGACGGTATCCAGAAGATGCAGGTTCAAATCCTGCTCCTGACTGTTATTTTCGATTTCACATTTTTCACTTTGTGTTTAATGTATAGTAGTACTAAGCATGTCAAATGCTAAAAAATATATATAAAAATATCGAAATATTTAAAGGGTTTGCGTCATTATTAGGTAAAATCTTAATTGTAAAATTAAGTTTACCTGGTCGGTATAATCTATGAAAATACTTCCGACAGATGGCGCAGGCGTCACCCAAAGACGTTAAGTATGATGTGTTATCGAAATTAGCAGTCAGGAGCAATTGTCAGGAAGGCTGAATTGGTAAAGCATCTGGACGGTATCCAGAAGATGCAGGTTCAAATCCTGCTCCTGACTGTTATTTTCGATTTCACATTTTTTACTTTGTGTTTAATGTATAGTGCTAAGCATGTCAAATGCTAAAAAATATATATAAAAATATCTAAACATAGCTATTTAAGATGGCTACGTATTTGCGCCGCTTCGTAGTGGCTGCGCGTTCTGCCGCAGCTCCCACTGCAGACGCTGACTCGTTGATATGTGAAGGCAAGGGTGTCCACACAAGTGGCATCCCAAACAAGTGCGCGCCCTCGCTCCCAAGGGATCAGCGTCATGCCATCGGGTCTTGCCGTCCTCACGTAAAATTCCGGTTGGTTCCAGAACGGCGGGTACGTCTATGGAGGCAAGAGCCCTCTTTATGATGACATTGAGGGAACTGTGACGTGAAAACCTTCCCGCGCTTCTTTTGCAGGAAAGACCGTGGAGACCAAGCTGGTCTACCTCTACCCTACACGGGCATATATGTTCGCAGCACACCGGAGCCCCCAAACGAATTGCTACAGCCACATGGAAACTCTCTGAATCCAGGACCTATAGAAGCACAAGGCAATGCCTGTAGCCAATGTCCAGATTCGCTTACACCTAACGCTAGAAGACGAGCACGATCACGGTTACTGTTATAATTTTGGAATAAATTTTCTGCGGTAGAGAGTACCAATGGTCCCAGAGTTTTTGTACGTTTCCTTCCTCTGGAATCTTTGCATTGGGACACATCAAACTCCAACTTTCTAATGCCTCGGCAACGCCCAAAATAAGGGGATTGTTGTTCTTAAGTATACGACTACAATTATCTTGGACACTGTGTACCGAGGATAAGAAAGCTGGAAGAGCGACACTCGAAATTTTTCTCACGCCGATGCCACCTTTTCCAATGGGTAAAGTAGCCTGTATCCAAGAGTAAAAAAAAAAAAAAGAAAAAAAAAATTGTTACTCAAAAATATTGTTAAACATAATCTGTAGAATAGATAAATGAAGCTTAAACATGATTAGATGAACTAAATAAGGGACTGCAACGGAAACTAGCTCTTAAATTATTTCCTTATGTTTTTCTTGTGTTATCTTCACAAAAGGGTTATAATTAGGATCGGGTTTCTTATGGCTGACGTTGATGAAGGCTTCTCGTTTTCACTTATTTGGTATACCCGATATTTGAACAATTACGTATTATTTGTCTTGTCTTTGTACCATAATGATCAATATAAGGTTAATAATTATAATATAAGGACTTATATAAGATGTTGTATTTTTTTCAATATTAATTTATTTAGAGTATAAAAATCCCATAAAAACTGTTACTGTTGTGTTGATAAATAATGTCGGCCAAGCCATGAGTTACTGTCGTTATTCTATTGTCATTTATTATTGTTTGCACGGAACTTTTCTTATTACAAATGTTCAAGTATTCAAGGTCAATTAATTTTTTGGTTAAAGTTTAGATCATATTATTATCATATTGGAAAATAACCAGCTGTAGTTGAAGTAATAGTGATATGGCCGTGCCACGAGAACATATTGAAAATTTATCAAAATTCTTATCTACGAGCTTTGATGAATTTTAGTCCTTATCATATTAGCTCTAGAAGTTTTATAAATATTGCAGTGGTGATCTGTGATATTAGTTTTTTTTTCTCTATCGCCATTATTATCATTCTATTATGGTATACGACTGCCGACGATCACTAGTGTGTAGAGCTTTTCTTATCCCAGCTTAAATGGGGTGACTCGATCGGGGAAGTACTACCCTCTCACAGTTACTCCTGCCATTGTGTTTCGTATAGTGAGTGAGAGCCGCGGAGGCCCAAACCCCTTCTCTATCTTCTCCTTCATCCATCCATCAGCCTTTCGAAGTCCACTGCTGGACATAGGCCTCCCCAAGAGAACGCCACAACATGTGTTTCACTCATATGGGGGATAGTGCCGTAATCGCCACGCTTGGCGGGCGGGTTGGCGATCGCAATGTCGCAATCATGTCGCAATGAGCCACGGCCCATCTGATGGTAAATGGTAACCGTCGCTCATGGTCTCAACTATACCGAAAGTATTGTCAAGCCGCTGCTCACCATTTCATATCACCGATATGAAATAAAAGAATAAACGGCTATCTCCTGCTACAGCCAAAACGCAACGATGTTCATGGCCGGTCACACGGGAGATAGTGGTACCAACCTGCTCGGGCCTGATACCAAGTGAGTACTCCCACTTGGTACCCAGCCCTACCACCAGTCATGCAATGGATGATAATTGCTTACTTCCCTTAGTCGCCTCATACGACACCCATGGGAAAGAATGGCGTGGTAACACTTGTATTCTTAGTCCGTCACCACACGGACAGTGCCCACACGACACTATCTTCTCTTTATTATCCTTTTTATCCTCTCATTAGACGGCAACGCGTGGGTGATGCCTTTGGTATCTGTTAATTTTGTTAAATATGTGTTATAATATTACGCAATTATATGTATTACGTTATGTCCCCGAAACTCTTCACCGCTGCATTGGAAGATGTCTTCAAGCTCTTGGACTGGACCGGATTTGGCATCAACATCAATGGCGAATACATCACTCACCTTCGATATGCCGACGACATTGTAGTCATGGCAGAATCGCTGGAGGACCTTGGCACCATGCTCAATGATATCAGCAGGGTTTCTCGACTAGTGGGTCTCAAAATGAACATGGACAAGACGAAAGTCATGTCTAATGTCCATGTCATTTCAGCACCGGTCCTAGTCGGGAGTGCGCTTCTCGAAGTTGGCTGGGCAGCGTTCGGGAAGCTAAGGAAGATCTTCTCGTCCAATATTCCGCAGTGTCTGAAAATGAAGGTCTACGATCAGTGTGTGCTACCAGTGATGACATATGGAACGGAGACGTGGTCTCTGAATGTTGGCCTCGTGTCAAGGCTCAAAGTCGCTCAGCGGGCCATGGAGCGGGCTATGCTTGGTATTTCCCTACGTAATCGAATCCGTAATATGGAGATCCGTAGGAAAACGAGAGTGACCGACATAGCCCACCGGGTTGCCATGCTGAAGTGGCAATGGGCAGGCCACATCGCTCGACGAACCGACAAACGTTGGGAAAGAAGGGTTCTCGAGTGGCGACCACGTATCGGACGGCGCAGCGTAGGATGGCCCCCCACCAGATGGACCGGTGATCTGGTCAAAGTTGCGGGGAGCCATTGGATGCGGTCGGCATAGGAGTGGCGTTCTCTTGGGGAGGCCTATGTCCAGCAGGGGACGTCGAAAGGCTGATGGATGGATGGATGATAATTATGTATTATGCATTGTAAAAACCAGTGAAAATTCGTACTTAAAATCCACTACGAAAATTCTCAATATCTGCATTTATTTCAAAATATTTATCAATAAGCAATTTTTTTGAAACAAATTTTCTTGAGTTTTTGTTTACACAATATGCTGTTTATTATAGGTGCGCTAATAGTTTTAGTAAAAGGACATTAAGTATACCTTTTCTAACACTTTGGCTGTATAAACTAATGCAGTTTATATTCTTAAAAAGGCCACATATACATAACAAAATTCAATTTATTTCAGTAGGTAGCACAAGAATGGCAACAAAATTTCACTTGCAACCTCCTTCGTCGTTCACACTTTTGTGGTTGTTGCGATTGAATTTATTATGTGCATTTTTAGTGGAGAGCATATTTTTATCCATTGCACAGAAATTCTTTCGAATAAATACTTCCATTTATACTCTACAAAACCTACAATATCCATAAAAATCGTAACTGCATGTTTCAAAATAAAAAAATTACATTTACGTAAATAAGCCTTTATAACCACTGGATTCCAATTTCGAATCTTGTATTCTGGGAAAACTATTAGCATGACGAAGTCCGGTAGATAGCAATATATTCATTGCCTATTGTGTGGAATTATGTGGAACTATACAAGTGAAATTAGAGTGGTATGAGGCTTCGAGGAAAAAGGGAAAATATAGAAATATAAAATATTAGCCGCCTTTGCCACGGCTCTACCGCAGCCAAAAGCTAGTTTTTACCGCAGCCAAAAGCGGGATAAAAAGTATACAGGCATAAAATCTAAAAAAAAAGTTTTGTGTTTAGACACGCATAAATAGCCTACCTAACCAGTATTTTTTGAACTTGGACCATAGTTGGTTGGGTCCAGTAGCGCGTGTGCAAAACTCTATGATATCTAAGAGCTTACGCACTACTGCTTCTTAGAGCTAGTCCTACGTCAGCACAGCTTATACGTTCACAATATCGAAGAAACTGCAGAAGATCAACATTTGTCTACGTGGGGAAGATGCCACGTCCGATTCCAGACCGGAAGTTAGTGGGGAATAGCCATCCTCCTATTGTTTAATATTAGATGCTTTTTCCGCTAAATTATAAGCAATAAATTAAAGCACTTAAGGTAATAAAATAGACAGACAGTACTACGTCTACACATATTTCAGGCCTAGAAGCCGCAAATAATACAATACTATTCAAAAGATATTCCTTTATAGCTTTCTAAGTTTAAGAACGTATATATTATTATATTAGGTTTCCTGCTTAACTTTTGTTAGTTATTAGAATATAATAAAGAAGGTTTGCTTCGCGTAGCATGAAGTGTAGCTCGCTACGTGAATACGTATAAAGGAGATCCGTAGACCAACTGACGACCTTCGCCAGAGAAATGTTCCATTTGGCGACTACGTATGGGTCACCGTAGCATAGGAATGTACCAGGTGGACCGATGATCTAGTAAATACCTCGGGGAGCCTTTAAATGCAGTCTACACAGAACTGTGCGTTGTGGCGCTCTCTTATGAAAGCCTATGTCCATCAGTGGACATCAAATATATAGTCGGATAAAATGTTATTAAAACGTAAAGCATATAGTGTTAGTAATAAATTAGTATCTCCTCTGTGGACTCGTAATTTATTGCAAAACTTTATATTTCTACTTTTTTTTTTTACTTTGCCTAAATGAGTGCTTGACTATATCCCACCTGATGGTAAGTGGTAGTCTACGATGGTAAGGCACACTAGCTTAGTAAAAACCTATTCGGCACGTACGGCAATACCGAAGCTGGCAACTTATTCCATTCCTGTGTGTATTATGAACGATGAAGCGAATCCTTTTATCCGGAAAGATGAAATTTCTACAACATATGGATGGAAGCCCACAGTGCTTCTGGTCGTCCGATGGTGGAAAGATGTTGGTGGTATTAGACTATGTAATACTGGATTGGTTCTGAAGATTGGTTACAACCAATTTGGGATCACCAATTAACCTTTTCGCATGCTTCTCCATTGAATCCAAGACGGAAACATGACATTTAGCAGCACTAGCGAGAACGCCAAGTTTCCTTGTGGCTATTTTTGCCTTGGATTCAATGAACCGCCCGAAGTTAAGGCCCGAGGTTATCTCAAAACCCAGCAACTGAAGGTGGTCGGTATATTCTAAAAGTGCACCCCGAAAAGTAGGAGCCAAGGTGAACGAGCTCTTTTTAGAAGAGATGAGACACGTTTGTGTTACATAGCATCACGCCTACATTCCCCGAAGGGGTAGGCAGAGGTGTATTACACACCCACGATTCCACGTAATAGGGGGCGAGCCTATTGCCGTCTACCGGGCATATTTCCAAACTCCGGATTGCTACTGAGAATTTTTCTTTTTACGAAAAAGCTCAATAACTTTGCCCGACCTGGGGATCGAACCCGAGACCTCATGATCAGCAGTCGCACACACTACCGCTGCACCACCGAGGCAGGTAGTAGTGTTTTGGTGGCATTCAATTTCACAAGATTGGCATCGCCCCATTTGAAAACTGCCTGAAGTGTAAGATTTATCTCAATCATAGCCTCCCTTTGAGCCCCTACGTGTTTCTTCATTTTGTTGTCCTAACGAATATAAATCTGTAACAGAACTATGTCTGCTCTTTAAGATATTTGAATAAAAATTACTGTATTAGACTATTTATATGTTTGTTTGTTCAAACATTGCGCAAAAACTCCTCGGCGGATCTTGCTGCAATTTTTTTTTTTTGATAGCTTTTGATTAGACTTAAAAACTGAATAAATATAACCTAAAAACTAGCCTTTCCGGCGAAGCCACGGGCAAAAGCTTAAACTTTTACAAAATTAAACTCGATACTTAAAACAATTTTTGAACAAAATGATTAGGTACAACATTCCATTTAAACTTATCTAGATTTTTATAAGGTAAAATATAAGATGTCAATTCGCGAATATATATATATCGTAATATAAATATATTTTAATTTCTTACAACACCTACATACACGCAGGTTTTATTGGTATGAAGTTTTTTGTTTCATAAAACCAGATGCGGGTAGACAGTAAAATGGCATATTAAATTATGCGTGACGTAGGAGGTAAGGAAGGATAATCCTGTAAAGTCGCTTCATTGGACATGGAAAATATGAAGCTTAAAGTTTTATTACAGTTTCTTTATTAAGTTTTAAAGATTTCATGACTATATATAATTATTGCAATAAGAATTTAAGAACACACATAGTGATAGAGCCTTGCTTATCCCAACATGAATGTGCCGGCTCGATCGGGGAAGTACCACCCTTTTTTTTCTTGATTTTTGTTAAGGCGGAAAAAATGTTCCTAACCGCACACCCCGTCGTTCGGGGCAACGACCCCCCCCTCCCTATCCTCTCCTTATTATCTTTCCTATCATCTGTATCCACCCTATTTACCTGCTATCCCTTTCTTTGTAGATGGCGACGCGCGAATGATGCCTCTGGTGTTGCTAGCGTCTATAGGTTCTATATCTATCTATCTGATCAGATCGGAAGCCAACCCCAACAAGGTTTGTGATGATGATGACAGAAATCCTCCATTTTATAGGTATAAGCAGATGCCTATATCATTTTCTATACTGGACTATATAATTTTGTGCCAAATTTCGTGATGATTTTCGTGAACTTTATGTAAACAGAAAACAAAAGCACATTTTCAGTTTTACAATGGCTGAGTTCATGCCTGAGGCATTCTCTACCAGTCAACCATGGGTGATGCAGAGATAACAGAAGGTAAGTACATTTTCATCAGAAAACAAGAGGCGAAAAAATAATTTTAACAAGAGTTAAATATTAAACACAAAGTGAAAAATGTGAAATCGAAAATAACAGTCAGGAGCAGGATTTGAACCTGCATCTTCTGGATACCGTCCAGATGCTTTACCAATTCACCCAAAGACGTTAAGTATGATGTGTTATCGAAATTAGCAGTCAGGAGCAATTGTCAGGATTGCTGAATTGGTAAAGCATCTGGACGGTATCCAGAAGATGCAGGTTCAAATCCTGCTCCTGACTGTTATTTTCGATTTCACATTTTTCACTTTGTGTTTAATGTATAGTGCTAAGCATGTCAAATGCTAAAAATATATATAAAAATATCTAAATATTTAAAGGGTTTGCGTCATTATTAGGTAAAATCTTATTTGTAAAATTAAGTTTACCTGGTCGGTATAATGTATGAAAATACTTCCGACAGATGGCGCAGGCGTCACCCAAAGACGTTAAGTATGATGTGTTATCGAAATTAGCAGTCAGGAGCAATTGTCAGGATTGCTGAATTGGTAAAGCATCTGGACGGTATCCAGAAGATGCAGGTTCAAATCCTGCTCCTGACTGTTATTTTCGATTTCACAGTTTTCACTTTGTGTTTAATGTATAGTGCTAAGCATGTCAAATGCTAAAAATATATATAAAAATATCTAAAGAGTTAAATAATTATGCAAGTATACGACATCTTATAAATATGATACATATACATAGAGATATACATAATAAAAAGTTATATACTAGATAGTATACATAAGATATATAAGCAAAATTGTTGGAGTAAACGCAAACACTAGTTAGTTGATTTGTCGATGTCACAGCACTAATGTCGTGTAGTGACGGACTAAGAATACAAGTGTCACCACCCCATTCTTTCCCACGGGTGTCGTATGAGGCGACTAAGGGAAGTAAGCAATTATTATCCATTGCATGACTGGTGGTAGGGCTCGGTACCAAGTGGGAGTACACACTTGGTATCGGGCCCGAGCGGGTTGGTACCACCATCTCCCGTGTGACTGGCCATGAAGCACATCGTTGCGTTTTGGCTGTAGCAGGAGATAGCCGTTTATATTTTATTTCATATCTGTGAAATGAATTGGTGAGCAGCGTCTTGACAATACTCTCGGTATAGTCGAGTCCATGGGCGACGGTTACCATTTACCATCAGATGGACCGTGGCACATCTGCCACTACATGCAAAAAAAAAAAAAAAAGTCCCATTTCTATGGCCCTCCCTCTTCCTTGCTGCTGCCGACGCCTGATGTATCGTGAACTAATAAATCTTGTAAAATCTTTATACTTAAATAAAATACCAGTAAATTATATTCAGGGCTTTATTTAAATATAACAACAGGTTATGGGCCGTCCCATCCTGTAATATTTTCTATAAAAGTAATAAAATCAGTAACTTTCGGTAAAGCTAACCTCGAAACCGCGTGGCACATTTTTTTCTTCAAGCTATAATTTTTGAAAGCTCTTTAGAAATGTCATCAAACACATTATCTATACACAAATTAACTAGCAAAGATAATTTCTCAACTAAGGTACTTCCTAACATTTATTGAACCGGACCTTAATAGAAAAGGCTAAGTGTATGCTATTTAATGCTTCATTACAGAAAGAATACTGGGCAGAAGCCATAGCAATGGCTGCATATATTATAAATCGTTCACCAACTTGCTCATTGCCTCGGTCAGTCACTCCTGAAGAAACGTGGACTGGATGCAAGCCCAATATTAGCCATTTTAAAATATTTGGGTGTCATGCAATGGTACATATTCCAAATTTGATCCCAAATCCCGTAAGTTAACATTTGTTGGCTATAGCGATTGCACAAAGGCTATCGTTTTATTGATTCTCAAAGTAAACAAATTGTGATGAGTAGAGATGCAGTATTTTTAGAAGAAATTATGAACCAAAACATTAGTGAACCTCAGAATAATGTTGAAAAAATTAAGGTAAATGAACACATAGTAAAACAGGGAGAAAAATATCAGAATAATTGTTCTCTGGAGTCTAACACACATTTTGAAATAGAACCTGACAGCTTTTCTAACAATGAAGAAATAAATAATGAGTCAATCTATAGTTCAAGTTCATATGAAGATCCTAATGATGAGACTTATACACCTACAGATAGCTTTAGTTTACCAGAAATATGCCATGTGAATTTAAGACCTCGTCGACAAAACCCTTTAGAAAACATAGACAATGTAGAGGAAAATTCAGAACCAAACTTATTTTTGTGTTTAAATTCAGAGTCTGCTATGAGCCTGCTAGACAATGACCCTCAAAGTCATGTTGAAGCATTAAGCAGTGAAGATAGTGACTTGTGGAAAAAGGCTGAAACTGAGTATCAATCATTAGTTGAAAATAATACCTGGAGCGTAGTAGACTTACCAGCAGGCAAGAAGTTAATTCTATCTAAATGGGTCTTTAAATCCAAGAGAAATGACATTGGAGAGATAGTACGGTACAAAGCTCATTGACAAAAGGTATTGATTATCACGAAGTCTATGCTCCAGTGGTTCGCCTCACGTCGATAAGATACCTGTTTGGCTTAGCAGTTAAATACAGATTAGAAATTCATCAAATGTATGCAGTTACTGCCTTTTTGCAAGAAGTTGATGAGGAAATATACATGTCTTTACTACCTTGTTATGAAGTGGAAAATAAGATTTGTAAGCTTAATAAGGCCTTGTATGGATTAAAACAAGCTAGTCGTCAATGGAATAAAAAGCTCAATGCCACTCTTTTGGAGATTGAATTAAAAAGATCAATTATGGATCCTTCATCTGCATCTACTACAGACTTAATAATGAGCATGATATATTGTTTATCACAGTATATGTCGATGACTTGATTTGTTTCTTCAATAATGAAAATTCTGACTCACAAATAAAGGATAAATTACGGAAAAAATTTAAAATGAAATACCTTGGCAAAGCTCAGCAATGTATTGGACCTAAAATTTCACAAAGTAAGGATCTAGAAGAGATATTACTAGATCAATCACTTTATATTGAGAAAATTTTACATAGATTTAGAATGTTTGATTGCAAATCTGCACCAACACCGTTTGAAGCCGGAATCCAATTAAAGGCTGAGAATGAAAGCAATATTCTTCAGAATATTCCGTATCAGGAAGCTGTTGGGTGTCTACTATACCTGTCACAAGGAACACGCCCTGATATAACATATGCTGTTAACTCTTTAAGCAGATTTAATAACAAACCTACAATGCAACACTGGATGGCTGTAAAACGAATATTCCGTTACCTAAAAGGAACCATTGACATGAAACTAACCTTCAAAAGGAACAACAACAATATGGTCGGATATTGCAATGCTGACTGGACTAGCGACACTATAGACAGAAGATCTTGTACTGGATATTTATTTATTTTTCAGGGTGGCGGTATAAGTTGGAACTCAAAGAAACAAGCCACTGTCGCTCTTTCTAGTACTGAGGCAGAGTATATGTCTCTGGCCTCCGCTGTACAAGAAGCACTTTGGCTTCAACAGCTCCAAAATAATATATGTCAAGACATTTCAGGGTTACCAATTACTCTGTACTGTGATAATCAAAGTACTATTAGCATTTCAGGTACTGACGCCTATCAAGCTCGCAGCAAACATATAGATGTCAGATACCACTTTGTTAAAGAAGAGATTGCAGCTGGACTAATATGCATGGAGTATATCTGCACTGATAAAATGGTGGCTGATGTACAGACTAAAAAAAAAAAAAATCTTGTAAAATCTTTATACTTATTAAAATACCAGTAAATTATATTCAGTGCTTTATTTAAATATAACAAAAAAAAATATAAAATAAAACACATACATACAATAAGGTAATTACTGCGTTTCTAAGAATTATGGCTTATGCAGTACTTGCATCGCTAACATTATTTCGAACTATTTTTTTGACTAACTTGATGTTAAACAGCCGATAGCTAGTATTAAAAATTGAACTACCAAATCCAAGAAGATTTTTAATTTCGACTGGTAGAGCCGGAGATTAGCGCCGGCTTTAGAAGTGTCTCACCCCTCTCCACACATGGGAGTCGTAAGAGCCGACTGAGGGAATACCCGGGGAGTGGGGTGCAGCACTTTCTCGAGTATTAACAACATCCACTGCGATCGCCAATCCGCCTGCCAAGTGTGGCGATTACGGCAATATCCCTCTTGAGGAGGCCTATGTCCAGCAGTGGACGTTGAAAGGCTGATGGATGGATGGACTATGTTGGTTGAATACTGGGCAATTTAAATATTTCGTATCATAACATTATGGTTTTAGAAGTTCGATTGTAGTACGTGCCTATATTAGCACATAAAGTACTTAGTTATATAAAAAGGTATATTGCTTGGTTCATATAGAAATAGCGGCGCCCACAGAAAGGTACCTTTAGGTATAAATATAATTCGTAATTTCGACTTTTTGAAGTGAAAACTTATTTTAGCACAGTACGCATACTTTTAGAATCTCTGGACTCGCGACACCGTTACGAGACGCAGCTATAGTGTGTGCATTGGAAATTAAATTTGACACACTTCCCGGTTTCCGATTGAGCTGAAATTTTACACCCATATGTATATCGCGTGACAATGCAATATTAAGATGACATAGAGCTGATTTGATGATGAAGCTGGAAGGCTGGACCTAGGAACTCTATAATGAAACAGCGCAACCGCATCGAGTTTGGGTTTGTATGATTCGTATTGACGAGTACTTTGTCTCCAGATGGTATCCAGGGTCTGAGGATGAAGCTGGAAGGTGGCTACAGTAACTCTTATAATGAAACGACGCAACCCCATCGAGTGTGGACTCGTTTGATTCGTCTTGATGAGTACTTTGTCTTTAGATGGTATCCA
The DNA here is from genome assembly GCA_948253155.1 of Leucoma salicis. Lineage (NCBI taxonomy): Eukaryota > Metazoa > Arthropoda > Insecta > Lepidoptera > Erebidae > Leucoma > Leucoma salicis. The sequence goes on from OX411812.1 coordinate 7,909,437, forward strand.
GGGTCTGATGATTGAGCTGGAAGGTGGCCATGCGAAACTGTAATTAAATGGCGCAACACCATCAGTTAAGGCTCGTTTGAAATGTCTTGACTAGTACTCCAGTCCTAGATGATATCCAGGGTCTGATGATGGAGCAGGAAGGTGGCCACAGTAACTCTGTAATGAAATGGCCCAACCCCATCGAGTTTGGAATCGTTTGATTCATGTTGACGAGTACTTTGTCTTTAGATGGTATCCAGGGTCTGATGATGGAGCTAGAAGGTGACCATAGGAACTCCGTTATAAAACGACATAACACCATCGAGTTTGGGCTCTTATGATTCGTCTTGACGAGTACTTTGTCTCTAGATGGTATCCAGGGTCTGATATGGAGCTGGAAGGAGGCCACAATAACTATGTAATCAAGCTACCCGAACCCATCAAGTTTATATTCGTTTATTTCGTCTTAAGGAGTACTTTGTCAACTTATGATCTTTTTTTTTAGTACCTGAATGAATATTTTTGATTTGTAAGTTTTAATTTAAGATCGAACAATTAATTTAGATATCTAAAAATAACAACTGTTTGTTTATAGTTTTAAGTTTTAATTTTTGTCGGCAGTCCTTAGACTGCTTTGATTTTTTTTATAATTATAATATATAAGTAATTTAAAGTGTATTGTTGTCGCCTTTATCCGTGCATGCAAAGAAACTGTTGGGTCTTTATTTATGTCCCTAATAAGTAATGTATATTAGATTAAGTACTTATTTTATATTACCTTAATTATGTTGTCAATTTGTGATTTATTTTACGGGGAGATATAGCTAATGAAGGGCAATAAAAATAATATACCTATTAAAAAAACAATTGAAAATTATCGGGTATTTTGTACGTGTGGTGACGGACTATGAATACAAGTGTCACCACCCCATTATTCCCCACGGGTGTCGTATGAGGCGACTAAGGGAAGTAAGCAATTATCATCCATTGCATGAATGGTGGTAGGGCTGGGTACCAAGTGGGAGTACTCACTTGGTAGCGGGCCCGAGTGGGTTGGTACCACCATCTCCCGTGTGACCGGCCATGAAGCACATGGTTACGTTTTGGCTGTAGCACGGCTATCTCCAGCCGTTTATTCTTTCATTTCATATCGGAGAAATGAAATGGTGAGTAGCGGCTTGACATTACTCTCGGTATAGTTGAGTCCATGAGCGACGGTTACCATTTACCATCAGATGGGCCATGGCTTGTCTGCCGCTACAGGCAATAAAAAAACGTGGAGTTTGTATGTATATACCGATATTCACTACCAAAATGTTTATCCCGAATGAGAGATTTAAGCCCTTTTGAAAATATATTTCTCAATTTATTGTTTTTCACATCTACCTACCCTTTTAAGGATAAGGGCATGAAATCATAATGTACCTATATGACGACTATTATGTGAGTTGTGTTTACAGAAAACTCTCATATAACAATTTATATGTATAAACAGCCTTTTGACACAATATGAGGCCTCTTCCCTAAGCTTATTGAGCCTTCTCAGAGCACAAGGAAATCGTAAATAATATGTGTAATGGGTTTTACTGTGAAATATGAAATGTGTAAAGATTGTTAACGGATATATATTTATTGTTCGTGATATAATTATATTTTGCAATATTTTATCATTGCTTATTGGTCTACCAATTATAAAATTTAATTAAGGTTTATAAACAGAATTTCAGCTATTTGGTAAAATATTTATATTAGGCTCTTTTTCATTCCCTAACATTTTTACTCACATTTTTATATCTTTTCCTGGGGTCGGCAAGGCGCCAGTGATGTTGCTACGTATGTCTGCAGTCTATACAGTACCCGTTTATAATCTGGCTTTAAAATTGCTTGCTTGCCATTTTTGTAGCATACAAAAATCAGTTAACTATTATTATACACACCACAGCACCACACCAAATGGTGCGACATGGCACTCAACTCTGATTTTTCCAAATTATGTCTGTCCGGTAAAGGAAAATATCATGAGGAAACCAGCATGCTTGAAATATTTGTTCGATGGGTTATGAAGTCTGCCAACCCCATCACTGGGCCTGCGTGGTGGACCATAGCCTAAATCCTTCTCACTATGAGACTAAGCCCGTGCGCCCAAAATAGTAGATTAGTAAAAGGGTTGGAAAAAAACTATTATTTCAGTTTCAACTTCTGCGCTTGTTAATATAAACCGAGTTTGTTACTGGTGGTAGGGTTGAGTACCAAGTAGGACTTACTCATTTACTATCGAGCTTGTGTGAGTCGGTACTATTCTTGGCCACATAATCAACCATGAAAACCTAGGTGTGTTTAGGTTGTTGCGGGTGACAGTATCATCTTCCATTAATTCCTACCAACAACAAATAAATAAATTTGAACGAAACGATGACCATAGAATCAATAAATTCTGTTATAACTTACTAATACTATTATGCTATTTTGGGCGAAATATGGCAAACCAAAGATCATAAAAATTGGTCCAATCGTTCTTGAGTTATAAATGCTGTAATTAGCCCGACTTTGCTTTATATATCTATGGTCAGTAACAGTGGCATCGGGGCGTCTTCAATGAATTCAATTTTATTCGTTGCTAGTAGAAAGCTTTATTTGATAAAAGATAAAATTGATACGTTTACGTACGACCGTTAGTAAGTATCTACAGAAATGTTGTACTTATTGTAATGGCGGTGCAGACGACTCGCCAGCTAGCAGCGCCACATCGTCATAGTAGAAAGAGTGGGGAAGTATCTCCAGCCCATTTCGCGATATAATTACCTACCATACTTGCCTGTCTCAGGGTTGTCACTTTTAGCTAAATTTTAATTCATTGCCTAGAAATTGGCAAGGGCCGGGAAGCTGTATTGCACGCCTCATAAGCGAAGCGTTGAGGTGGGTTCTACTCCCGTTTTGCACGGTACAACTGATTTTTCAAACTTAAAATGTCTCTATTTATCATATATTGCACTTTTAATATAATATCTACACACACATACAAAAAACAAACACTATTTTTAACACACATGATATTTTTGATGCCACTTTGTTATTTAAACTAGTTAAAAAACTGTTTGAAAATATCTGGCTTGGACGTCCGTGAGTTGTAGGTAATGTATGTTAACACGATAACGACCAAAATACTTTACTAATCGAGTCTTTTTTTTCATTTACGAATTATTATGATTAGGAATAGAGCCCTATTACTTTTCACGATCTAATTCGATGTGGTTTAATTGTTATTAAATAAACAAAAAAATACTGAATATTTACGCTCGACGCGACATTAAAACCAGCGCCTTTTATGAGAACTACCTTTTTACGTACGCATAGCCACCGGTGGTTTTACTATCGTCAACAGAACGCCGTTCGCCCGGCCGGTACATTGTTTTTTGTTAAAAGAAAGTTCTTACCTTTGCTTGACGAACTGATGATATTTGTCACGTATAATAACTATTTTATCCATAATAATAATTAAAAACACTAAACACACGTAAATAATAACACACCAACGTTATAAAACACGAAAAAAACGTATTTTACATTCCACAATTTTTACGACACTGCTTTTTTTGCGTGGCCTTGGCGTGCGCGCGGTCCGGAACTGAGAGGTAGACCAATATAGAAGTACTTCTTAAAATTAGCGCTAGATGGCGTATAAGACATGAAACCCACATTAGTACTTTTTGAAATTAGCGCTATCTATGTGATTTATTGAAAACTACTTAGTGACTTCCTTACCTTTCCTGTTCAGTAGGTAATCTGAACAGAGACAACTCTGGATTCGATGAATTATTTAGACAGCCAAACACAGCAATAAGTTCTCCTGCGATAATCACACATTTTTCATTTATTTAGCGGTGCTGAAAAGCCGTGACGCGCGAACCTTGTGCAGCGTTAGCCCCGACTGGCGCACTGAGTAACTGGTCGAGATTTTGTTAGTGTGTGCGTAGGATACTATGGCGCACACATACAAGCCGCACGCAGTGCGTTTGTATGAAGATAACCTACTTCCCACTCTTTCTACTATGACATCGTCAATTGAATGATGTAGTCCTTTTATATTTATGTATATATGTAGATAGATGCGTAAACAATCTACCTACATACATTTACCAATTTATTACTTAATATGGTCACCAGATGCTACCTTATCTAAGAAAAATGTTTTAACATTTCTCGCTAGTCATTTTCCGCCATGCAGAATAAGTCTCAGGAAGAATTTATCCTTACTAATATTTAAATTTGATTACGGAAAACATAATATATGGTTTCTGTGGGATTTATATATTGAAATAATTAATGTGTCGTAGAGTAACGTATGTCTATTCTGAAATCCATGTAGACCAAGATTTTTTTTTAAATCGTCTAAACGAGTGCTTGACTATACCCCACCTGCTGGTAAGTGGAAGTATAGTCTATTATGATAAGACGCACTAGATCAGTAAAAATCTATTCACTCTAGCCTTGAAGACACACACATTGTAATTGAACGGGAATACCAAAGTTGGCAGCTTATTCCATTCCATTGATGTGCGTACCTATTAGTAGTAGTTGTACCAGTTATAAAAAGTTAAATGCAATATTGAATTTGTGGGTATTTTATTATTAAAAGAGAACAGCTAAAAATGTCATCACAACAGCTTTGATTAAAACTTGGCGTGCCGTCTAAAAGTTGAATGGGAAAATTTTGTATGAACTTAACATACTTCGCTTAACTTGAACATATTCATATCCTGGTTTGTAATACCGAAATACTTACGGATATGTTTACGCGGCGCAAAACTTTCCATCATGTTATATTACACAGACTAGAACAATATTTATACTTCATAAATTCACGAAACGTAGAATTCTTGTAATCTTATATTAATCTAATTTTAAAAGATTTAACAATTACAATAACCTCTTAGGAAGAAAAAAAATATTAATAGTGTCCTTTTACGTTTAATATAAGTAGATCAAGTGGCATTGCGTCGGGGACCGAAATGCGGTCTTGAAGCACGACTTAGTTTATGCTATCATCAGTCAATGGAACACAGTACGTACACTTAATATGTACTTAGCGATCACACTACAATCTTATAACACCCATCTTGTTCGTTGGGAGTTCAAAATATGAAAGTTTACACGTTTAGATGTTTGTTATTAAACCACAAAAAAAGTACGATAATATTACTTAAAACCTATAGTACTTCATCGATAGATAGTAAATCTGTTTTTCTCAATAGATAAATTAAGTAATAAATTTAGTATCATGTTATCACAATAACAATGACGTACGATCTTGAGAATGTTTCATAAGTTTCTGTAATATCTATACTATTATAAAGCTGTAACAGAGCTGTGTCATTTAAGACATTTGAGAAAAAGATACTGAATAGACAAAGATATAGGCGTCTGAAGATAAAACATTATTTTTAGATTTTTCGTATGTTTGTTCGTTCGCGCATCATGCAAAAACTAATTTTGATGCAAATTTTTTAATTGATATCTCTTGATTATACTTAAAAACTGGTATACATTTTATCCCGGTACTATATCGGGAACCTGAGATATAACATTCATAAATTATTTGTACTCTAAAGTAGCTGAGTGTGTCAAGTACTAAAATACAGATCAAAATGCACAGAGTGGTTTAAATACAGACTCCCACACAGACAACTCTTTGTGTGATCTACAACTGGTTGTTCTGAGTCTGGGTGTACTTTGTGTTCGTGAAATTGTATGTTTGTAAAATCCCCTGCGATACAAGGATTGCTACTTGGGCAAGGCGTCATCTTTTAAAAAAATATACCCCGGAGTATAGTCTATATCTAAAATATTTTATAGAATATATTCCGAAGTACTTCCCAAACTCCATGGCACATCAATCTCTGCCATTACTTGTGCTAAAATGGCAGTAGCACCGTAATTTATAGCTCAATTCCTTAAGTTAGATGACCGCTTCAAACTGTTCTTCACTAATTGTCAGCCCTAATCGAAACACGAGCCTGCTAAAGTAGAGAGTATTATTCAAAAACGATTTTCTGTTAAGATCCTTTATAGTTTCAAGAGCAATCTAAGAGAGGACTTATAGCTTCAAAATGTTGATAGATTAGTTAATTTCCTTGATAATGATCTTTTCTGAAGTTTTCAGAGTAATTTTATTAGTTTATGCTACTTTGGTTGTAAACAAGCATATGGCACATAGTAAGCGGTTATTGTAGCCTATAGATGCTAGCTACACCAGAAGAAAAAAATGGATAGGAGTTAGAGACGAAATAATAAGAACAGGATAAAGGAGACGATAGGAAGAAAATTAGCTGAAACAAATGAACAGATAGACAGACTGACACCTTTATAACAATTAGTATTTTGTTATAGGTAACGCATATACTTTTATATGCATTTAATAAAAAGCTTTTATTTAGACATCACAAACAGACACTTAAATTATACTTATTTGTATAGATATACTTACTTACTCATCATTATGCCATCTCCCTTGCGGGGTAGGCAGAGAGAACAGAGTGCCAAGAGGTTATATTCTTGCATACATCTCTCGCTTCCTCGACATTCATAATTCTCTTCATACGCTCGCTATATCAGTATCTCATCAGATATATACCTATCTGTATCAGTATCTCGCTCGATATATCAGTCTACAATAATGATGTAGGTACTTCGCAAATACAGTAAACTAATTATTTTCCAAACAATAAAGACTCTGAATCCTACTATATAATGAAATCTTGTTTATTTCTTGTTACTCTAAATTTATATTCTAAACGATCTTCAATCAACTTGAGAAACATAAAATCATTTTGTAACATTGAAAGAACAGCTTCAGTTGCTAAAAACTTTCAACTAAATGAACGTTTTACCTATTTGTAAAAGACATTGCTCTGTGTCCATACATAGTTTGCCCTGAAAAAACCTCAAAACTAGATCATGTATTAAAACATATTACTAAATTCCGATAGAATTATAATTTTATAGCGGACTAGCTGGAAAATCATTCTATTACAAATACTGTCTGATTAAACAATGAAGCTGGAATGTAAATGGCCCAGTTTACGTAGGACAGTAGATTGGTGTTTCACTACCTCTTGTAATAGTTTTCAATTCAGTTGGATTATAATCCTAGAGGTGCGTATTTCCAACGCTAGATGGAGCTCTATTAATTTTTTTACGTGTTTCAAAAAATATTTTGACTATTCATTTTCTATATACATAAAAGATAAGATTACTTAATTATTTTAATTCAGAATAACATTTTAAGTTTGTCTTATACAAATAATAAAAATAAGTCTATTAAAAGCAGTGACATCTATTAACAAACTTTAATATTGATAATAAACATAAGTCTTATAAAAACAGGGACATCTATTAACAAAATCTATTGATAAAACAAATTGTGAGATTGAAAAGCTTTTAATATAACAAAACTTCTGATTTTTGTCTAGTTTTATTAATTTTACACACAATTTCTAAATCAATTCGAAAAGTGTAATTACAGATTTAAAAATAACCTAACAATGCTTTAAAAAAATGAAAAAACGATTGTATTGATTGATGATTGTACTTCAGGTAAACATGGCAGCGCATCGGATGTACCTACAAATACTCCCTTGGAATACTTTTATAATGACATGGAGCTAGTCCATGTTAAATGGAAATATGCAATTTGTATTAAACAAAATATTAATAATTATCATAGCCCCGATGCTACTATCGTACAGGGCGTAAAATAGCATTCTCCTTTAAGGGTCACTCAAAGAACATTTAACATCCAATTAGTAAATTAGGTAAAAAAACTAAATTATTTCATTTTTATATACTTCAAATATTCTGAAGTTTTAAAATTCTATGAGACAGTTCAAGTATAGAGAGCTCCTCAGAAGGCTACTTTAAAGAACAACTAATTTGCTATTTAAAGTAACTGCGCTTGTCAGGTACTAAAATACAGATAAAAATATTCTCAAAAGGCTTTTCATTTTATTGCAATTAGTCAAATATTTGTAAAAACGATAAGTATCTTAACTAATTGAACAAATTGTTTGTGAAAGTTGAAATAGCATTTATTGCGAGCAGTATTTGAATTTGCGTCTAGTGTTTATCCGGGGGAGAGGAGCGCTCGGCAGCGTTATCTATCGCCACAGTAAACAAAAAAAAAACAGCTGAACGTCTTCATACAAGCGGCTGAAATGAGAGTCATACATACTCGTCTCAAATTCTCAGCATACCTCGGTAACCATCATTCGTGAGTGCTTCTAGAGTAAGATCTCAGGGTCACCAGACGTCACGTATTTTCTGACGAATAAAATGTATGCGATTGAGTAGTATTAGTATGTACCTACTACGATCGCACCTACCTACATGCTTCAAGGAACATAAGTACATTACTTACCTCACGTAAATCAACGGTGGCAGACCAGCAAACGACCTACCTGATGGTAATTGGTAACTACCGCTCATAGACTTTGGCATTTCTATATTATGAATGGCAAATAGATTACATCGGGTGCAGTTATAAGAACTTTGTCTGTTGACGTTAGCTATAAAAATCCAAAAATAACATTAATATAACTTAGACGAATATAAGGGATATCAGATAATTCTTCTTTAAGATTATTGTTGTATAAAATACCAAGCATAAGGAACAATTTGAATCACTGAACAACTCGCGCATCTTTGCCCCAAGGGGTGGTTAAAACGGATTGCCACTTGTCACTAAAGGCTTTCCGCTACCCACTTTTCCCTCCCGTGGGATCGAGTCATGACGGGTGGCGAACCACTTCACCACCATTCGAATGATAGATACTCAAAATCTACATTCCCACGGGATAAAGTTAATATTAATTGTACGAATAACAACGATAAAGTTGAAGAACCATAATCTTCACCAGTTGAAGAATACACAATACCATTTTTAGGCATTATTATAGATAAACACTGTAACTGGAAACAACATATAGATAAGGTTTGTAAAAATCTGGACAGATTTGTTTACACACTGTATCGTTTAAGACAAGTAGCAACTTTAAAAACTGGTTTAAGTGCATACCATGGTTATGTCTCGTCAAAATTGAGATACGGTCTTATAATTTGGGGTAATTCGGTAGAAACCCACAGAGCATTCGTTGCACATAAAAAATGTATACGTGCATCATTTGGACTACAAAGAACTGATAGCTGTAAAAAATATTTTAAACGATATAAAATTTTACCACTACCTAGTATGTATATTTTTGAAATTTGTATCTTTGTACGTACACATTCCCATCTATTTTGTAAGCATAATGATGTAGTGACTAGGCCAGGTAGACATACTCACAAACTGTTAATACCCAGACAAAGAGTTACCCAGACAAAGAGTTAGTGTATATAATAAGTTACCAACTAGTTTTAAGGAATTAAGTTCTATAAATGTTTTTAAAAGACAGTTATTTAATAGATTCATTGACAAATGATTTTATAGTTTAAAAGAGTTTTTAGAAGGCATAGAATTGTGACACCGAAAATGTTATAAAATAATATTTGTACGCCAGTGGATGGTAGAGTATGGCTAGCACGAAAAATGTCAACACCTACAACTCTGTACCAACCCATATTCTGACAAATAAATGTTTTTATTATTATTCCTTTATTTACAATTATTTTTCCACTTAATACATTTTTAAATATAAATATATTATAAAAAATAACAAAATATTTAAAAATATAAAAAGTGCGTAAACCCACCGGCAGCGAGTACAAGGACCAAACTGCCAGTGGTTAGGGTTTCAGAGACAGGAACTTCCTCACGATGCGTGCCGTGTCCAGAAGTACCGCCTTCTGTATCAGACCCCTATCCCAGCCACGTTGATCGAGGCTCTTGGCTATCATATAGAATTTCAAACTTTCATGGTCACTTATAATTCTAAACGTTTTTTCGGGATTTATACCATGTAAATTTTTACTTACGAGTTTCCGATATTTCGGCACTGTTGCAAGCGCCATGATCACGGAACAACTTGTTCCGTGATCATGGCGCTTGCAACAGTGCCGAAATATCGGAAACTCGTAAGTAAAAATTTTCTTGGCTATCAGTCCGTTAACTGTAACAATGATAGCCGAATCCACATTCCACATGTCAACAATCTCGTGCGCCAAGTCCAGATACTTCATCTGTTTATCTTTTTCGGCCTTCACGGATTCTCGTCATGCAGAATGGTGATATCAACAATCATTGCTCAGCGCTCAGATCGATCAATCACCACAATATCAGGTTCGTTGGCCACAACAGTCCTGTCTGTGATGATTGATCGATCCCAGTACAGCGTGATACGACCGTTTTCAAGAACTGGCTCAGCTGTATACCTGTAATAAGTTACCTCGAGGTCCACAAGCCCGTATTTCAGAGCAAGTTGTTGGTGGATGATCCTGGCTACTTGGTTATGTCTGTGCAAGTACTCGCCGTTAGCAAAACGAGAATAACCCGCCTAGACGGTGGCAGGCACGGTAGATATCGGCAGTACCGTCCCTAAGGATATGTCTCCGGTAGTTGTTCGTCATGATAACTTCGTCAGCAATTGCACAGACAAAATCTTCGGTTTCCCCAAAGAGGTTACCAAAACGTAGCCAGGACACGGAAGCTAAGAAGTCTACATCAGGCCCATGTAGGGCCCGGTAGAATATTCCGTGGAGCTCCTTGCTCTGCCATACGACCCTGCATTCATTAGCACTCAGCACTACTGGTCTGCGCCAGTTTTCCTTAGCCAAGGAGAATGGAGTGAGTCCGGAATCTACAGCGACCACATAACGATGCATATCCTAATCAGTATGAAGGAAATATTCCCTAAGGTTGTACACCTCACGATTGTGCAAGGTCTTGGCATTTAAGAAACCTCGACCTCCACACTTTCGTGGGATGTACAGCCTCATTACCGATGAGCGAGGATGATGCATACGATATGCGGTCGATAAACTGGGGACTCTTCTATCCAGAGCGTCAAGTTTCGTCTGAGTCCACTTAAGTATGCCGAAAGAGTACATTAAAAGTGGCATAACCCAACCGTTGTAGGCGCGCACCTTGTTGCCACTTGATAGAAGACTATTCATTATTTTTTTCAGGCAGCCAAAGAAACGCTCCCGAGACGATTGCTTCATGTCCACCTCATTAATGCCCAGAGCTTGCGACATACCCAAGTATTTATATGTGTCAGTTACGAGGAGTGATCGCAAATGAGTACAATCCGAGAGTTGAACTCCCTCGGATTCCACTACTCGTCCTCGTTTTACATACATTATCGCACATTTATCCACACCAAATTCCATCCCAATGGAATTACTAAAGGATACAGTTAACTTTAGTAACTCCATTAGTTGCAATCTGGTACAGGCAAACAATTTGAGATCATCCATATAACATAGGTGGGATATTTTGCAACCATCACCTCGCAACTTATAGCCTAGTCCTGAACCCTCTAATAAGGTACTAAGAGGGTTCATGGCTAAACAGAACCATAAAGGACTAAGACTGTCACCCTGAAATATATTTCCCCCGCTTTTTATACCCCGCTCAATCCTTACAAGCTCACCATGACAATCCGGGGTCTGCCGACATACTGGATAGCAAAGAGCTGTCCTCCAATGCCCCATACAAGACTTCAGGAAGGTGCATAAAGTTTCGTTAACTTTATATAACTCTAGCACCCTCAAGAGCCATGTATGTGGCACAGAGTCAAAAGCTTTTTTATAGTCTATCCAGCATGTCATCAGATCCTTTTTCCTACGGCGAGCCTGTTGGCTAATGGCCGCATCAATAAGGAGGAACTCCTTAGTATCACGGCCCCCATTCCTACATCCATTCTGAGAGTTGAACATGATCGAATAAGTATCAATATGTTTAGTAATTTTGGTTCTCAGAATGGATGTAAGAAGCTTATAGAGTGACGGTAAACACGTGATAGGTCTATAATTACCTGGTTCCGTGGTACTGCCTGATTTATGGAACAAATGAGTGATGCCAGTCGTCATAAAATCCGGCAGCGACCCGGATTCCACAGACGATTGAAACTGAGATGCCAAACGAGCATGTGAACTGCGTAGCCATTTCAGCCAAAAGTTGTGCAGTCCGTCCGGTCCTGGAGATTTCCAATTTGCCAAAGAACGGACTGCACTGACTACGTCTTTTTGTTCTATAAAGATTTTGTCCATTGTTGGGATTGTTTCACATGCTTGTTTAACTTTTTCAATCCAATCGCCTTCAGAGTGTATGATGGGCACCGACCAGATGCTGCGCCAAAATTTACTTGTATCTTCAGCATCGGGTATCTGCACATCACACACAGCTTCACTAGGTCGCTCCCAGCTTCCATAGACTGACTTTTCATTACTTTGAAACATGCAGTTCACAGTATAACGATCCATACGTTATTTGTATCTGCGAACTCGATTTGCCCATGCATAGAGTTTTTGCTTCAGGAAGTCGATGCGCTCCGTTACACGGGCCATAAAATCTTGAGGCCTGACACCAGTCCCCAAGAATGCCCGCTTTACAAAGCGCATGACTCGTGGGCGTGTATTGCCCAACCTGAAGCAATCGAGTTTGTTGATTAACAACCTTGGCTCGGCGATACGACACTCAATCCTACACTGCCATGACGGTTTTGCGTTAAGAGGCCGCATAGAGGACTCCCTTTTTAAAAAAGTGAGTCCAGCTATACGGCACGCAGCAACGGCCGTACAGTACAAGATAGAGTGTGTATCGGCAAGACTGTCGCTAGTGTCTAAGTAATTAGACAAAAGCGAGTCAAGGGTCCTAACCATGTTACATGTTCCTTCTATGCATGGGTAATCGAGGCAGATGTGGCCTAAATTCTAATGGTTCGAATCTATACTCATGAATGGCATATTCCAAAGCGGCTCTTACCTCCTCACAGTACTGGGCGTCCACAGAATAAGTCTCATCACCCCCATCCACACATGCCCTTTGTATAACGGGTTCGTGAGTGGATGTTATAGCCGGTGTTTGCAAAAGAGTAGGGGTAACATGACTAGTCTGTAAAAACTCCGAGCGTAACCGGTTAAGCACGGTGTCTTCCAACATATGACATCGTTGAATGGCCCGTACTTGGTCCGATAGTCGTTGAGCCGAGACGTTGATAGCCGATTCAAGGCCCTGAAACAGAAGCAGCATGCGGCCTCGAGGTCCTAAGCTATCCTGTGGCCGGGCTTTCTCACGCCGATATACGGGTGGCGGCGACGTCGGTGGTGAGAAGTACTCGTCGCTGGAGCTCGAGCTCAACGCGTGCGGTGTGACCGGTTCTGTTGACGCGATCACCGGTGGCTGCGACGCGGAGCTGTGCGACGAGTCCGGAGGTAGTAGGCGTGCTGTTTTTGCTCTGGATCTTGTTATCATAATTATACGGGAGCTGCATTATCATATTTATATATTTTTCATTTTGACGTGGATGTCAAATGTCATGTTGCGTATATTATAACTAGTTTATTGAATATTCACGAAGTACCATTTGCATTTTATATTAAATTTATGGTGTTATAGTATTTGGAATATTGGGAACTTATCAAAACTGTATAAATATACTAAAATAATATTTTTCGACAAATTCTGTTTGCCAACACAACTCACGGAGAGTTCAGTGTTGCCAGAGTATTTTTATTATTATAATATTATATATTTTTTCTAAAAGATAACGCACAATATTAGTTTAAATTTATCATAAAATGTTTTTAGGTTATGTCTCAGATTCCCGATATAGTTGCGGGACAATATATATCTACCAGATTTTAAGACAATATTAGTTTAAATTTATCATAAAATGTTTTTAGGTTATGTCTCAGATTCCCGATATAGTTGCGGGACAATATATATCTACCAGATTTTAAGACTAATCAAGAGCAGTCAGGTAAAAAAATTCCGTTCAGTAGTTTTTTAAACAACCATAGGTACAGATAGACAGACAAACTTTCTATTAATTGTTATTTTGGCTTCTGATGCTCTAATAAAGACCCCGCCCATATTAGTTTTTCTCCAATATTTATAATAGTATAGATTAATACAGACATCAGCCTATTATCTATACTATTATAAAGCTGTAACATAGCTATGTCTGTACATTTAAGATATTTGAGAAAAAATGACTGTAATAGGCTATATAGGCCAAATAGGGTGTCTAAACACAAAACAATTTTTTTTAGATTCTTTGTCTGTTTGTTTGGTTGCGTATCACGCAAAAACTACTGAACGGCTTTGATGCGACTTTTTTGATTTGATAGCTCTTGATTAGACTTAAAAACTGGTATACATTTTACCCTGCTACTATATCGGGAACCTGAAATATAATCCAAAAACTAGCTTTTGGCTGCGGCGAAGCCGCGGGCAAAGGCAAGTAATCTATACTATTACAAAGCTGTAACAGAACTATGTCTGTAAATTTAAGATATTGGAGAAAAAATGTCTGTGTGACTGTGTGGCTACATAGACGTGTCTAAACACATCGACTTTTTTTTAGATTATAGATGCAAGATCCATTACTGTCACGCTATCAGACAAGGATCTCCTCGGAGTGAGCGGAATTTAGACCGTATTCTTCACAAACACAGAGGTAGAATTCACAATGAACTAAGATGACTTGCCGAACAATGGCCAATCAAATACATACGTTCTTTTGAATACCCGTTGGCCATGTGGGGCCGGCTTTAGAATTGTCCCACCCCTCTCTACTCACGGGAGTCGTGAGAGCCGACTACGGAAATATCGGGGGAGTGGGCAGCAACACTCCCTCGAGTATTAACAACATCCACTGCGATCGCCAACCCGCCTACCAAGCGTGGCCATTACGGCACTATCCCCCATGACGGGACGGCTCGTTGTGGCGTTCTCTTGGGGAGGCCTATGTCTCGCAGTGGACGTTGAAAGGCTGATGGATGGATGGATGGATTTGAATCTCTTTCTCTTTGAATCTCGTCGTTATAATTTGTCAGATTAATGAATAAAAATTTGACTGCGATCTTTGTTCTATACAGCTGGCGGAGCTGTACTAGTAGGATCGCGGTCTCAGCTAAGATATAATGGTGATCAGCTAAGATTGGAAGAGAACCTCAACAGGTTTTAAATAAAGCTGTAATCTAAATAAGGTGACACATGACACCAGATACTAGACACATAGGGTAAACATCACGGGGCTACGTGTGTCTACCACCGTGTCACTAGTTGCAGTTAGTAGTGTCGCGCAGTGTCCGCGACATCGCCTTGCAGACGGGAAGTGCGCGGTGTCTGACACAAGTATTCGAATTTCAAACAAAAATAAAATCTTTGATCGCATATTGTGAAGTGAATTAAATGAACTGGCTGAAATGCAGTAAGTGTCACATGTCGTGTTTCGTGCAGACCGTCAATACTTGAGCCTGAATACTATTTTTTTTTTATTGCATGTAGGGGCAGATGAGCTACGCTCCATCTGATGGTAAATGGTAACCGTCGCCCATGGACTCGACTATACCGAGAGTATTGTCAAGCCGCTGCTCACCAATTCATTTCAGAGATTATGAAATGAAATATAAACGACTATCTCTTGCTACAGTCAAAACGCAACGATGTGCATCATGGCTGGTCACACGGGAGATGGTGGTACCAACCCGCTCGGGCCTGATACCAAGTGCATGAGTATTCCCACTTGGTACCCAGCCCTACCACCAGTCATGAAATGGATGATAATTGCTTACTTACCCTAGTCGCCTCATACGACACCCGTGGGAAAGAATGGAGTGGTGACATTTGTATTCTTAGTCCGTCACCACACGGAAAAGATTGGAAGGACACTATATGTATACACTAAATATCGACACAAAAAATTGCTACGGTGTGAACCCAATCGACTTTAGTCTCGACATTTTGTGTCGAATGATAATGTCGTCGTGTCTCACCATTAGATGTGGACCGCTCACTGTTACACTGTGACAACTACAGTATCGCTAATTGCTAGATGCTAATTTGGGTTGAAAACGTGCCATTAGTACTGTGATAACAGCAAATAGGTTTAATCTTTATGATCATTACGGTTCTTGCTAATTAATCTTAATGCTAATTGACCGTTTCATGGTTACCTACAATTATCAAGTTAAACGTTGAAACAAAACTGTAATTAATAGAACCAGATCTATTTAAACGGTGAATAACTTAACCTTTCGTCAAGTGAACGAACTCGTTTACTTTGTACATTTCAAATACCATTTTTTTTAAGGTGGGCAAAAATGTCCTACCGCACACCCCGCTGCCCGGGGAGACAACAGGGTAGTGTGGGGCTCTCACCCACTAAAAACCCACTGTTCGCCCTCGCCCTCCCTTACTACGGCGGATTACGGGTACCGTGACGTACCGACCGCGATCCGCAGGTGGCAGCCCCTTCGAGCACCCTCTCTTGTGCGACGTCCCACGCACTTAGGCATCACACCTTCACGGTAGGGTCCCCCCCCCCGCAGCCTCGGCTAGGGCGGCATCAGGCGCAGATAAGCGCACCCACGCCTCCCCCCGCGCTGGTGGCGAATCGGGTCCGCCAAGAAGGATTCCTCCCGGGCCCTCTCCGCCGCCTCCTTCTGCGAGATGATAGTCTCACAGAAGGTGGTGACTGCGGTCCGGGCCCTGTGACTGCGGTCCAGGCCCTGTCACTGCCAACCATCGCTCGTGCAACGGCCGGCAGTGAAAAAAGTTTGTAGCAAATAGTTTGTAAGATATACGCACAAGAAATCTGAGTAATTGATCCATATGAAATTACGTTAATTTCTTACGATTAGAAAATTCAACGCATTGTAACCTAAAAATCACTATTCTCTATCAATCCTCAGATAGATAAGCCAAACCATTTATAAACAGGGATCTCGGCGAGTGATCCACGAATGTGATGTTGGAAGTAATTTATGTTTATTAGTTACCCTTCCAATTTGGATCCCATTTGTGGTGCAATCGCAAAAAGTCACAACCATTAAAGCTGTTTAATGTATAAAAATCAGCTAAATGGTAGGAACGATTACGTAATTGCGATCTTTATTTCGCCTCTATAAAATAAAATAATTGCAAACAATGTGCATTGGATATCTTATTTATATCATAAGGACATAATGTAGTATTGCAGTCACAAAGAGTCCTTAAGGACGACATCATTTATGTTAGGTATTACGTGGAATTAAGCAGGTTTTTTTATCTGTATTTTAGCACTTGACATGCTCAGCTACTTTAAAGAATAAATTGTTTGAGAAATGTGGAAAAATAGAACGAATATATATGTATATATGTTATACAAATATTTTATACTGAAATATCTTCAATGAAGAGATATAGCTCTCTTACATCTTTGTAATAGTGTACTGATACACAGATACAGCTTCAGGTTATTTATATTAATTATCCTCTGATTAATATTAATAATGGAGATATAGGTCGCAGTTTCAGGCACAATGAATTATATTCAATGGGATATAGACACACAGTATTTATAGAAACCTAGGCAACTTATAAAATTTTATTTTTATCAGAAGTTATTTACAAAAATAATAATGAATATGGCATCACGCCTGTATTCCCCGAAGGGGTAGGCAGAGGTGTATTACACACACACGATTCGCCAGTGATGTTTAAGTCCCACGTAATAGGGGGCGAGAGCGTATTGCCGTCTACCAGGCACATTTCCGAAAGCAAACTGGACGGTAAACAGGAGATGCAAGTTCAAATCCTGCTCGTGACTGTTATTTTCGATTTCACATTTTTCACTTTGTGTTTAATGTATAGTGCTAAGCATGTCAAATGCTAAAAATATATATTAAAATATCTAAATAATTCAGAAGACTGTGAGAGATCTTTAATATATTGACAAAACATTGACATATGGATGTTCAGTTGTTCAGTCAGCAGTTGATAACTTTAAAAATATTGACAGTATGGATAGATTGACATTAATTCAATAAAAATTTAAAGAAAAACTAAAATGTTGTACATTGCAATGCATTACAATAGTTAATAGTACATTGTTACCCTAGGGGTGAAAGTAACTTATTTAGTCACGAGACGGGGTTTGGCGCACGAGCGCAGCGAGAGAGCCTATAGTTCGAGGGATTATTTCAGTCTTTAACCCGAGGCAAACACTGTGCTTTTCATTACGAATACAAGGAAAGTAAAAATAAAAACATACAAAAGTGAGTGAATTTTAATTTACATCAACTGCTGAGATAATTATTTATTTAAAGTTTATAGTAAAATTAGAGCAATTAGTAATAGTTAGTGAAAGGTTTCTGCCGGGTATATTGATATTTGATATTTTCTGGGAAACTTGAGTTTCTACAGTATCCAGGGATTCTTGGGTGAATGTTGGGGACATTGATATTTTGTGTATTTTTTTAGCTGTTACAGCAATATTTTTGGATATATTCCGACTGATTTGAATTTACCGGAAGTGTTACATTTCCTTAGTCCACGACTAAACACCACCCGTGTGACGCCGTGGTGGGCATAAATAGTAAAACACGTCTTTCAAGATTTAAGAAAATTTTCACGAAATAAAAAATGGTGGTACGAAGTTCGCCGGGTCAGCTAGTATATAATACAGATCATTTAATGTACTATCACATTAAAAATTAAATTGTTAAGGTAATGTTTCTTAACAAAAACTTTAAATATATGAATAGATTTAGCACGTCAAACGTTAATAGGCAATGTATTTCACAATTGAACAGCTTGAATTGTACAAGACATGTCTAGGAATTTAGTTGAAGGCACGGACACAGGTCTTGAATGCGAGTCATGTGAGAAATCGAAACGTTCTTTGAGATAAGAAGGAGTAACAAAATTTATTAAAATATTATAAAGAAGGAATAATATGGGCATTATGGTGAAAGCGAATGGGTAACCACTTGAATATAAGACTAAAATCAGAAACTTAATCAAATTTGGATAGTCCCCCATGTACCTTTTTCCAAGAATATTCATGCCGCTTAAGTTTATTAAGATATGGTAATATAAAGATAGCTGACATCAGCATAATCAAGAATAGGTAAAATAAGTCACTCAACGAGCGCTGTGTGAGCAATAGAAAGAAGGTTACGCAGCCTGAAAATAGTTGAACGGCAAAAAAAGGATTGTTAGAACAAAAATAGTCTACGTTTCATTGTTATTGTTATTTCGAAGAAGTATTATTGCAACTAACTATCTAGTGTTATGTTTTATAATACGGAGATGGAAAACAAGATGTCCACCAGATGGTAAGCGGTTACCGTAGCCTATAGACACTAGCAACACCAGATGCATCACTTGCGAGTCGTCAACTTCAAGGAAAGAGCGAAGTGAACAGGAAGGAAAATAAAGAGAGGATTAGGAGTGGGCTTGGGCATCCGGCGCTCTCACTCATCATACGTCGACTTAGCATACGTTTAGAAATTTTTATATATATTTTCAGCATTTGATATGCTTAGCCATATACATTAAACACAAAGTGGAAAATGTGGAATCTAAAATAACAGTCACGAGCAGGATTTGAACCTGCATCTCCTGGATACCGTCGTCGCAGTTGTAACGATTGCTGAATTGGCAAAGCATCTGGATGATATCCAGGAGATGCAGGTTCAGTCCTGCTCGTGACTGTTATTTTCGATTACACATTTTCCACTTTGTGTTTAGCATACGTTGTTTCACGCTGTTCTTCTGTGAAAAAGTGCTACTTCCCCAGTCAAGGCAGCCAATTGATGCCGGGACCAGCAAGGCTCTATCCAATAAATTTAATTCTCTGGTTGGTTTTTCTCTCAATCCGCGAGATCTTTCTTATTTCTTTATCCAATTCCATGGTTTACCTCTCATTTTAAAGCAGACAATGACAAAAAATAGACCCACGGTATAAAAATGTACCGCTACTCTTTAATTTGAGATTTAAAGTCATCTAAGAAGATCCTTTAACGGTTGTGGAATTACGGGTCGAGTGGTGTTAGTATACTCGTACAGTTGTAGTAAAAATATTGTTCATGTGGCGACGGAGAAAATAATCAAAAAACTCTAATCAAAAACATTTAGCACGTGTAATATATAATAATAAACCATTATTTTTCTCACCTCTCTGTGTGTAATAAGCAATGGTGAGAAGCATATGTGACGAAAAGGAAAACAAAATAATGTATATCTTTATTATAATAAAGGCTTACGAGATCGAAATAAAAATGTATGCAAATATATCTGATAGATGGCGTGGGTCTCAAAGACATCTAAAAACAAATGTAAAATGGAAATGGGGTGTCACCATTGGGTGAATAGGCGATAGCTTAGCGTAGCGGCCCAGAGCACTTCCCCGGATCGGAAGAGACACAGGTTCTAATCCTGCTTGCAGTTAATCTCTTTTTTTACACTTTTACAAATTAGTCCGTGTGGTGACGGACTAAGAATACAAGTGTCACCACCCCATCCTTTCCTGCGGGTGTCGTACAAGGCGACTAAGGGAAGTAATTAATTAACACCGATTGCGTTACTGGTGGTAGGGCTGGGTACTAAGTGAGAGTACTCACTTGCTATCGGGCCAGAACGGGTTGGTACCACCGTCTCCTGTGCGACCGATCATGAAGCACGTCAGTATGTTTTGGTTGTAGCAGAAGATAGCCGTTTATTAATGGTGCGCAGCGGCTTAACAATACTCTCGCTATAGTTGATTTCATGAGCGACGGTTACCACTTACCATCAGGTGGGCCTTGGCTCGTCTGCCATTAATTGCAATAAAAAAAATGATTCTATAATTTATTCCAATCTAAATTAATTTTGACTTATCTCAAAAAATACCTGAAAATAAATTAGAAAAACTGCAGATATGTTTTTAAAACATAGCAATAACACACCTATGTAGTTCTTCGATTGAGGCACTCAGAAAATGAAAACAGAAAAATTACTTCATTGATTGTATTATTGTAACAAATTTTGTAGATACGTCTTCGAGGTAATCGGATAGAAAAGTTCGAATTTGTTAATAAAACCATATCGTCGGCGCCTGCTATCCCCGGTATTTGTCGTTTATCCTTTATTATTATAAAATTGGAAGTCGTTCAAAAGTTTTCTAATAACTTACCCGGTCCCTCGTTTAAATTTCAGGTAAGTAAAGGACCAGATCTCAATCAAACTTGCTCGCTTCAAGCGAGAACTTTGCCAAACAGTACGGTAAGTTATGCAAAAACGTGCCTCTGTCCGAAGCATGGCTAATTATATGTGACTGATGTTTACTAAAGCATAATTTGTAAAGTAAAAAATTATAATTGTGTACAAATTATTTGTGAATGTGAAAAAAGAGAACTTTAGTGCGAGCGGGAATCGAACCTGCATCCCGCCCAACCCGGGGAAGAGCTCTAAGCCGCTGAGCTATCGCACTGACATTCGGCCATACCCAATCGCAATATCACAATTGTCTTTACGACCCACGCCTCCTATCGGATGCATTTACATGCATTAATTTTGCAATTAAAATTCATACTATTTGACGGCGCGATTTTTTAAACATTTTGATCTGTATTTTAGCACTTGACATACTCAGCTACTTTAAAGTACAAATTATTTGTGAATGTGGAAAAAGAGAACTTCAGTGCGAGCGTGAATCGAACATGCGTCCCTTCCAATCTGGGGCAGTGTTCTAAGCCGCTGAGCTATCGCACTAGCCTTCGGCCATACCCAATCTCCACATCACAATTGTTTTTACGACCTAGCTTTTGGCTGCGGCGGAACCGAGGAAAAAGCTAGTTAATTATAAAATTCATATTTCTAATATTTATTATAAGTGGGTAAAATGTATTTAAGTATATCAATTTTTAATTTTGAGTTATTAAATAAAAAAGTTTTTGCGTAATGTAAATAAACAAACAGACAAAAATTTCAAAAAATGTTTTGAGATCAGAATCTTATTCAAATGTAATATATTTAAAATATTACATTTTTTTTTTCAAGATAAAAGTAAGGAGAGTCTAATAGAAAGAGATAGATATAATTGACTATACCTATAGGTACCTACAAAACCTTTCGTAGTATAAAAATGTATTGAATCTATTTCATAAGTTCTCCCATAATTTAATAGAACTGCCACTGTAACTGGTGTCATTACATACGCATAGATACTAGTACAAAATGCACCAGCGTAATGATAGCTGTCACGCACACAAGCATATTAATTCCCTCCCGTTTTTCATGACGTTTGGAAGAGTGACACTCCATTATAGACATAATCATGGCCCAATAATACAGGCCTGCTCAAATCGCGAAGTGACATACAAAATTTTGCCGTGCATACGTCATCAACAAGGCAGCATTGGCTCTCAATTTTATTTTCCCCACAATTTACCCACAAACCTCTTAAAGGTTAGAAGTCTGAAATAAAAAAGTATTACTGTCTATAAAAGCTAAAATATATTAAACTAGACTCTACCCACAACTCCGTCCGGGTGAATATGTCGCACTACTGCACTTTAATTAGCTTTATGCAAAAATAGCTAACCCGAAGAAATCATTCATTTTTCCGGGATGAAATGTTGCCCGTGTCCTTTTCTGAGCTCTAGTACTCTGGGGTTCGGTAGTTACGCCGTGAAAGCGTTACAAAAAAACTAACAAATAAAGTCACTTTCACCTTTATATTACAGTAAGGATTAAAAATTCGAAGATGAGTTATAATCGTGACTTGGATTAGAAAAATGGTGGAATTTTTATTTGCCGTACAAGCTTATAAATAAATATTTAAATATACTGCAATTTATCGCCATGAGCTGGTTGGATATTATAATACCTCTCTGTAAAGGCACTTTATAAATTAGCCTCTAGCCTGTTTTCAAATTTTTTGTTTAAACATTCTATTCTCCATTCTAACCAGCATTATTATTTTTTATAATACCCACCACCTTATGGTAAGCGGTTACCGTAGCCTATAGAAGCTAGCAATATCACTCGCGCGACTCCTGCTCTAAGGAAAGTAATAGGCAGTGAAAAGGAAGGATAACAAGGTGAGGATAAGGAGGTCCTCAGCACTCTCACTCACCATACGAAACAATAGTAGGAGTATCTACAATTGTTTCACTTATTAGTTTGCATATTTTTCATGTAACATATCACTATGGTTGGAAAAACTTTGAGATTCAATGTTAACAGAAAGAGTATGAGATAGTTTTCTCGTTGTTTTGAAAGAGAAACGGCTAAAAGCGATAGTTGTCATGTATCTGTCATATACAACAACCACGCTATGCTGCCAGTCTAACAACTACGATTCTGCTCATATTAATAACTAAGATTCCTTTTTATAAAAATAAACCAATTTAGATTAGAAATTCTGAAATTATAATTACTGTAAACAATTAAACATTCATTTTTGATGAGTAAATGATTGCTATTATTATTTTTAAAATGCTATTATCTGTTATTATTCACCCTAAATAATTTTATTTGAAAAACGGCAAGGAAAATGTGACGTCATTATGACGTAGTTGCGGCAATCTGTCAACGATTTGAGCAGGCCTGTATTATTGGGCCATGGACATAATAATATTAATCTAAGATTCGAAGATTTATTTAAATCTCTTTTACGTTATGTTGACTCTCCGTTTGGACATACACTCAGCGATTTTATTATCAACAGTAACATTAAATTATGATCTTCTTTTCTACGTCTGTATTTTCGATTTATTCATGATCTTCACAAAGCAAATGTTTAAACAAAAAAATATATTTATCTTAATTCATTAAAAATTAAAAAAAAAACCTGACGTTGGCGAAATCATCGGGACCGTCAGAATAAAAAATTGAATTTGAAGATTTAAAAAGAAGTATTTAAATAAATTGTGTCAAAAATTAGCGTTCTAATCGTAAGTACTTTTTTAAAAGTGACATACATGACTTGAGCGAATGCGGATCGTACATAAAACAAGCTTAATCGACGCTTACCACAATTAGTAGATCTGAGAATGTTTACGCTTATTGACTGAATAGTATATGTTTGTATGAAACAACTTCCGAAAAAACACAAGAACAGCGACTTTGTCTAAAACAGACCGATAAATGAAACGAATGAAGACAAATATACATTCCTCAATCACTTTTCTGCCCCACTATTGGGTACGAGCCTTGATCCTCTCACGGTGAAAGGGATTTGGCCATACGTCCACCAAGCTGGCCTAGTGCAGGTTGTGAAGTGGTTGTGAGACTTCACACAAGCCGTTGAGAAAATCTCTCAGGCTTACTCGCGACGTTATTTTTCACCGAGCGCCGAGCATAAATTGTAAACATAATTGTATTTTGTACAATATTTTTTTTTACAAGTTTTCTAAGTACATCTAATCAAGAACTATCAAATAAAAATAGTTGCATATAAATGCATTATTTAGTAGTTTTTGCGTGATGCGCGAACGAACAAACAGACAAGCAGATTCTGATAAACAGACAGACAAAACATCTAAAAAATATTGATTTGTGTTCAGACACGCCTTTATAGCCTAGATACAGTATTTTTTTCTCAAATATCTTAAATGTACAGACACAGCTCTGTTACAGTTTTATAATAGTTAGGATTAGGGGTACTTTTAGGGCAGTGTCATCATTTGGCATCTTTCTTGATTGTAATCATTAAGCCTGGTCAAAACAGTATAATTAATTGCATCTGACAGATGACGTGAGTGGGTCCCCCAAGATGCTAAGAAAGAAAGAAGTGTCATAGAAATTGATAGTCCAAGTGAATGTCACGATAACTCAGTTCACAGAGTATCTGAACGGTATTCAGAAGGCGTAGATTCAAACTCGTGGAAAGTTGAATCGCATTTTGTGTTGCAGTATTAACTTATTAATTTGTTATTTATTATCTATTCAGAAGGTTATTTTTTTTAAAGACAACACTGTACTAAAGAATAAACCTTGTGTCACTGGGGATGTGAGTTCGGTATCTAAACCACCCCGCCATCTGTGCAGTGTTTATATGGACGTGATAACGTCTTATAAATCGATGAACGCCCGGCTACACGCACAAAAAAGTCTCACGTTCCTAAAAATGTATGGCGACCGATGCATTCTTTGTGAAACTCTCAGAAAACATACATGACGTTATCACGTAAAATTATCGTCCGTAATCCGACTTTACAGAACCATATATTTTAGATTTTTAGCAATTGACACGCCCTTAGTTTTAGAGCCTTGCTTATTCTAGCAGGGCTGCCTCGGTTGGTGAAGTACAACACTCTCACAGAAAATCAGTGTCAAATAACGGTACCTACCATTGTATTTCGTATGATGAGTGAGAGTGCTGGAAGCCCACACCCCATCTCAGTCCTCTCCTTATTATCCTTCCTATATCAGCTCCTTATTATTCTTCTTCTCCACCCTTTCCTTCTAGATTTTTTCGTTTGAGTGATGCCTCTGGTATTACTAGCGTCTATAGACTACGGTAACCGCTTACTATCAGTTACAATATTTACTTGCAAGAGTATGGTGTAGCTAGAACATTAATTACTGGCCCAGCCTGCGGAGGATTGAATTATCTCAGCTGAAACAAGGCTTCAGGATAGTGTACGTAACATGTTTTCTCATTTATTTAAAAGTATTACTATGTTTAAATTTAAGTGTAAAATATCGCAGATTCTGTCTCAAGAAAACATCATCTGATATAAAAGATAAAATTGTAGTCGTAAATTTAATGTTAACAAATAAATGAACATTATTTGTTATATAAATAATTCTGATTTTCGTTATAGAGCAACAAATAGCTTCTCATAAAATTACGAGGGAACACATTACTCACCTGTGAGTTTATTCAAAGAAATGAAAAATCAGAATTGATATTATCGCTATATGAATAAATTAAACTGTGACCTCTCCCCTTTTTATTGTAATAATAACGGTTTATCTCAAATCTACACATTTTATACGATTTTAAATAAAATAAAACTGCAATCTTTTAATATCATTGTTATTGTACTTATTTAACGTTATAATCGAATGACAGATAATCTCTAGTGATATTTATTTTTCGTGTGTTACATTTTTATATATATTTCATTTTTTAAGTCTCCTATGAAGTACAAACTAACGACCAAATACCTAAACACTACATCAAATAAAGGACCAAGTTCCAGTTCCATTCCCAAAAATAATTATGCTACAAATGTCAAAAATGATAGAAATAACAGGTAGGCTATGATTTAATATCGTAACAACAACCATAGCACCATACCAAAACCCAACCCACTATTCACAAATGTCAAACAGCGCCCTCTATTTTTGGATGTAATAAACTTAAGTAGCAATTATAAAAAAAAAACAAGTTTTTTTCTATTTCAAGATCTATTATTTACTTCGTAGTCATCATTATATTTTTTTAGGTTGAGGCTCATTTGCAGAATTATATAAAATCGACTTGGAAGTGATATTATTGAGTCCACGAGTTTCAGTTTTTAGATACAAGCAATAAAAAATATTTCAGCGTGGCAGGGGTTTCCAATGTGCACTATGTTCGTTCGGATCATAATAATATGAAACCCCCTGTTAATGGAAACCGGAACCCGTTCTTTCCGCCAGGAATTCGTTATGGTAAAAGCCCCTCAAAAGGAACTCGAAGTTCGTAGTAATAGGCAACACTATCTGTGTTTAAAATTAAAGTTAATGATATATAAGTCCTGGAAACACTCCTCCCTTTTTTCCAACACACATTGATGACGTCAACACATTTCTAAATATATTCTAATAATGTACTTTGTTCTGATTATAATAGTCTAAAATTTTTTTATTTGTGTTATTTATAAAAACATTACAGTCCTGACATTTATGATCCGGGTACTGGCGGGAGATTTCTGACTTCAAACCCCTAGGCAGTACACATAAGTCTTGGGTAATCCGTTTAATCAGCCAATTTTTCGAAGCGCTTTTATATAATATGGTGTTGAATTATTTACCCCGAAATTTTAAATCGCCCATAAAAATACATACATGAAGACAAAACCTTCCTAAAAGGCGTACAATTTCAGACTACTTTCTCCGACCCGTTGAAAGGTCCAAATTGCGTAATATATACTTATTTATTCCACAGCAATGGTACTGCAACCCTTCGCTGTGTAAATTTTTACGAGCTAGCTAGATAATCAATTGAGACTCTTTATATTTAAAGAACGAACGTTTATACGTTATTAACTGGAAAGTAAAATGGAATTAATACATACGAGTATGTGTAACGGAATTTTTCAACTGTTCGACATAAGCCTCCCCAAGAGAACACCACAGCAAAAAGTCCTGTGCCACTTGCATCCAACGACTGCCTGTGACTTTAACCAGGTTATCGGTCCACCTGGTGGGAGGCCGTCCTGCGCTGCGCCGTCCGATACGCGGTTGCCACTCGAGAATCTTTCTTTCCCAACGGCTGTCAGTTCGTCGAGCGATGTGACCTGCCCATTGCCACTTCAGCATGCTGACCCGGTGGGCTATGTCGGTTACTCCCATTCTCCTACAGAATTCCGTATTACCTTATCATAAAGAGAGATCCCAAGCATAGCCAGCTTCATGGCACGCTGAGTGACTTTGAGCCTTCATATAAGGCCAACATTCTGAGACCACGCCTTTGTTCCATAAGTCATAACCGGAAACACTCACTGGTTGTAGACCTTCGTCTTCAGACACTATGGAATATTGGACAAGAAGATCTTCCTCAGCTTTCCGAACGCTGCCCAGCCAAGCTGGATTCTTCAATTGACATCTTGAAGTTACTCGTATAAAATATTGGATAACATCACATTCGTATTTACTTACTTACTTATCGTCACGCCATCTCCCTTGCAGTTTAGGCAGAGAGAACAAGTAAGAAGATTGCTAAAAGGCTCTATTCTCGCATACATTTTTCACTTCCCTGATATTCATAATTCTCTATATACACGCTCGTCGGTTTCCGAGACTCCTGACTCCACGTTAAACACAAAGTGAAAAATGTGAAATCGAAAACAACAGTCACGAGCAGGATTCGAACCTGCATCTCCTGGATACCGTCCAGATGCTTTGCCAATTCAGCAGAATTGGCAAAGCATCTGGACGGTATCCAGGAACGAAGCAGCTGATTCGATTTCTAATTTTTACACTTTGTGTCTCTTAGTTTCTAAGACCACACGTAATTCCAAAACAGTTATTTTGAGATAAGAACGTTTACATTTTTTTTTTAAAACGATAATACATAATCAAACAATAGGCTTTAATATTTTGGCAACTATAAAGGGGCTGTTCTCCATGCCTTGATTCGATTCGACCTTATATTTACTTTGTATCTTGCTTTGAGATTTGAATTATTCTTAATTAATCATAATTATGAGAACATATTATTTACTGCCAAATAAAAGGCAGGGAGCAATATATTAAACTAAATACTTAAAGTGTTCTGCTTCTCTCAAATATTCCACACAAATTGTTTAAGTTTACGAGTGTGGACATAAACATTTAAATTAAGTTTACGAAGCTGTGTGATATATTGCTCGGTTTTACAAAACGTGCTAGTTTAGTTAGCAAGTATTTCAAACTTCTCCAAGTTGCTAGGATCTGTGTTATCTCTATTATTATGGTAAATTAGATTCACTCACAGTCCTGAATCGAGCAAAATAATTACTATAATTTTAAAATAGTTTTGTTGTTGTAAAAGTCCTTTTATACGTACGTAAATCTTAAGATTGCTTACATTTGCCACACATATAAGTTGGTAAATGTGATTTTAGATAAAATATTATTCTGATTTTTGCAACATTAAATTTAGACGTAATTACTTACTTATTATCACGCCATTTCCCTTGCGGTTATCTCTCGCTTCCTCAACATTCATAATTCTCTTCAGACACTCTCCGGTTTCCGCTCGCCGGTTTCTGACTCCTGACTCCACCGACAGCAACAAAGCTGTCATTTATAAAACATAAACATTTATTTTCCTAGTAGATTCTGATGACTGCCGAGAAGTTGTCCCAATGCTCTGTTCACTCTATTTCCCGCATTTACTCTTCTCTCTATATCAGTGCTGTATCTACCATCCCGACTGAATCCACATCTAAGATATACAAATTCATCCACTTGTTCTAGCACACTATTGCCTATTGATACTCTAACATCAGTTCTGGTTTCTACTATTTCGAAAACCATTATTTTGATTTTGCCCACATTCACCCGTAGGCCCCTTTTCTTACAATCTTTAGTCTTTACGTTGACTAGGAATTGCAGGTCAGTCACTGACTGCGCTAATAAGATCACATCGTCTGTATATAGCAGATAGTTAAACACTAAGTCACACATCTAAACTCCCACATTCATTTCATTCAACCTTTGTAGACATTTATCTAGATATATGATAAACAGTCTGGTTGATAGAACGCAGCCCTGTTTAAAGCCGATATTGACATTAAATCAGGGCGACATTTCATCATCCAGCTGCACACAAGCTCTGCAGTCCATGTAGTTGGATTACACCGCTTGCAGCAATCTACCGTTAATACCATACTCCGGTAAAATGTCCCAAAATTCCTTCTATATAACCATGTCAAATGCTTTATCCAAATCCACAAAACTGCAGAAAACTCTCTGACCTACAGCTAGCAGCTACAGCAGCTTCTCCACAATGTTGAGCAGAGAAAACAGTTGATTCATGCATCCCTTTCCACATCTGAAACCGAGGAGGTTTCCTCACACATACATTCATCAGACACCATCCTCATTAAATTAATCGTAATTTCTTGCAACTTTTTTTTTCATATGCAGTGGTAGTGTGAGTGATTGCTGATCATGGGGTATCATGGGCTGCTAATGAGAAATTTTCTGTTTACTTTTTCGTAAACAGAAAATTTCTCATTAGCAGTCCAGAGTTTGGAAATGTGCCCGGTAGACGGCAATAGGCTTGCCCCCTATTACTTGTTACTTAAACATAGCTGACGAATCGTGGGTATGTAATACACTTCTGCCTATAGGCGTGCCATGTAAAAGCATAGCAATACAAGCGTAATACTATGTTTTTATGATGCTGTACGTAATTTCTTACAAAAAAAATACGCCTTAGGACTATTGCTTTATAGCTGCACTATAATTTCAAATCAACCTTATTTGTGTATAAAATTACATGAAGAGCCATAAAGAGAGACAGAATGAGAGATAGTCCTGCCACGCACGCTTTTTTAGTATTTTGATATTTTTATATATATTTTTAGCATTTGACATGCTTAGCACTATACATTAAACACAAAGTGACAAATGTGAAATCGAAAATAACAGTCACGAGCAGGATTTGAACCTGCATCGCTTGACGTATTAGGTATAAATCTTAATTGTAAAATTAAGTTTCCATCCATCCATCCATCAGCCTTTGAACGTCCACTGCTGGACATAGGCCTCTCCAAGAGAACGCCACAACGAGCGGTCCCGTCATGGGGGATAATGCCGTAATCGCCACGCTTGGCAGGCGGGTTGGCGATCGCAGTTGATGTTGTTAATACTCGAGGGAGTGCTGCTGCCCACTCCCCTGATATCACCTCAGTCGGCTCTTACGACTCCCGTGGGTAGAGAGGGTTGGGACAATTCTAAAGCCGGCCCCACACGGCGGAGCCGGCCCCACACGGCAATTAAGTTTACCTAGTTGGTATAATGTATGAAAATACTTCCGACAGATGGTGCAGGCGTCACCCAAAAGACGTTAATTATGAATGTGTTACCGAAATTAGCAGTCAGGAGCAATTGTCACGATGGCTGAATTGGCAAAGCATCTGGATGTTATCCAGGTGATGCAGGTTCAAATCCTGCTCGTGACTGTTATTTTCGATTTCACATTTTTCACATTGTGTTTAACGCTTTCTTAGTATCTCAAATAATACCTTTATTGTTAATTGGAACATACTTTATGTTCCTGCAACAACACGAAGCAAGATTTTATAACAAGATATTGATAATATCTATCTTTATATTTAAAAGATATACAAACATAAAATCTATTTAAAACGCTACGAAAACTGACAGATCGCTGTAATAATTTATATTCAAGTATAAATCAACAGACACTTGAGTAATTTACGATAGTAGTGAGTATCAAGATCTTAAAAGGAACTTTGTGGCATTGTGCGGTAGAGTATTAATCAACCAAAAGGCGTATGCAAATAATGAACAAGTACCTGGGTGACCAAGCATCACTCGGTGTTTCGGTTTTGTATTTTATCCAAGAAGATACTCTCTGTCAATCTATGAGCTTTCTATCGTCCACTACTGGTCATAAGTCTCACCAAAAGAATGCTACAACGAAAGGTCCTGTGTCGCCAGTATCCAACAGCTGGCAGCGATTTTAATCAGACCATCGGTGCACCTGGTGGGATATCATCCTACACTGCAAGAAGGTACTAACTTAAATAAATTTAAAAAGCAAATTCGTTCAAATATGTTAGATTTGGATCTGCTGATTGTAAACGGTTGATGACGAGTCAAAAAATACAAGGGAAGAGACGGCACATGGCGGGTTTATTTAGTGGGTGAAGGCCTTACACTAACCTGTTAGTTGACTCGAATGACGAGAACTGCAGTTTAAAAAAATATATATTTACAGCAATTGATGTTCATAGACACAGCAATAGTAGAGAAAAACCAAGCCTATGAAACATTACAGCGTCCGGTCCGATCCGGTTTTGTACCGCGTTATGAGCACATCTACCCACATATTATGCTCGATGGGTAACGCGTCATATGAATAAACTATGTATATCATAGAACTGTAGAAACACTTTACGGTTGGATGAAAATTGCTTTTGATGGAGGTTAAGTTCTGCACACGTTCAGGTCCTGTAACATACGAGTAGCAAAACCACTATTAGGTTTAGGATTACTTTGCGTAAAATCAAACCACTTGTGATTTCATTGGGAGTTTTATTTCTATTCCAGTGATTTAATCGAACTGCTTTATTGTTATTAAAACTGCAGGAAATAATGGCATGTAATATATTAAAAATACCTCCTTCTAGCAATGAAAGAAACAGGAAATGTTTAGTACCTAAGCTGTTTAACAAACTGCCGATGGCTCTATTGAAAAACAATGTACCTAGACGAATATTTTTAAAAGAAATAAGGTACTTCTTACTGAAAAACGTAGGAATTAAAATATTATAATACATAATTTATTAATCGTGTAAAGTAATGTTATGTGTATGTTTGTGTACCTACATATACGCTCAAGTAAGTTGTTCGTATGTGTGGGTACCTATACATAGATAAATCCTATTCTTGTATGTGTGTACCTATATATTATGTGTATGTATTGTTTACTTACTAATGCTGTGTTTGATGGATTAACTTGATAATACGGGTAATAATGTAAGCAGTTGAAATCGGGAGTTGCATCTGCCAACAAACTGCTATGCAGTTTGGCAGAAGTACTTATTACATTAATGTGTAAGCCTATTATCTTTGTTCTGAATGAATACATTTTTATTTATTTTTATTTATAGGTTTTCATATCCTCGACAACGTTTTCTATGAGTATTTTGTTTTACTTGATCATAATGCAAATAATTCTCATACTTTGAAATGATTTCAAAATAAATAATTCATAAAAAAAGTATTTCTGATCTACTTTACATCATAGGTTTCACATAGTTTCCGCTATCCGTTGCATGTATTTGCATGTATACAATACGGGCCTAGTATTTTCTATTTCACATTTTTAGCACTTTGTGCTCATAAACGAAAGCTGATTATTAATACCGACGCTACACAATAAACTTCACTCTATTGAATAAACCTTATTCAATTCACGTTGTTAATGAAAATAACAATAGGCTTATTATTCGCTTTATAAATCATTTTCCTTTCATTTCAGGTTGGATTTAATCAAATTCTATAAACAAATTAATAACAGTCATACTTAAACGATTCCTTATGATACTAAAACAATAATAGATAAAGAGATTTTCTGAGAAGTGGCGGACTAATATAATATACATAATGGCATCAACCTATTTTTAACAGTTTATTTATTTATTTTACAAATTTTTAAGTTCTTGCGTATTTACCAGAACACAAATCGCGAAAATGTAAAATAGAAAAAGATAGCCATGAGCGTGCTTTGTACCCGCGCCTTCACCTAAGAATGTAAGAAAAAAATTGTTACGGATTTGATTCCCCGAGTGAATGTCTGTCGCGCCGTGTCGGGCCGGCTTTAGAATTGTCCCACCCCTCTCCACCCATGAGAGTCGTAAGAGCCGACTGAGGGATTACCGGGGGAGTGGGCAGCAGCACTCCTTCGAGTATTAACAACATCTACAGTGATCGCCAACCCGCTTGCCAAGCGTGGCGATTACGGCATTATCCCCCCTTCTTGGGGAGGCCTATCTATGTCCAGCAGTGGACTTTAATAAGCTGATGGATGGATGGATGGATGGAGTGAATGTCTCAATATTTTTTTTAACGACCACCTTGCGTAATTGAATAATCCTTGTATCGCGGGGAACTTTGCAAACATACAATTTCACGGACACAAAGTACACATAGAATCAGAAAAACCAATTGTGGATCACACGAAGAGACGTCCTATGTGGGAGTTGAACATTACTACACTCGGTCAGGAGGCCGGTATCTAAACCACCTACCTAACCTATCTATGTGTGAGTGAATTTAGGGATACCATGTTAGCCAAATTTACCCTTTAACAAATACAAATTTGCAGACAAATTTATTGGAAATGTTTATAAAATATACCGTACTATTTGAAAAGCAAAGTATTTGAAAGGCAATCAAATATCATTTTACTCTACAAAATAAAAAATCAGAGTATAAAAACGTAATTTTGTTCTTGTGAATTAATATTAATTTTAATGTATAAAATAGGGAACTAAGTGATTAAATTATTCGTTTACCTATGAAATGTGACTCCTAGATTTTTTTTCTATCGGTTACTACGATTTTTACACCATTTCACCATACAAGACATGCTGTATTTTAATATTTTTTTTGTAGCGTAGACGTACCGACTGTGATAACGTTTACTCGGGCAATGGCTGACTAACGTGTGAATGTGTGCGTGTAGGCATGTACGTACAGCGAACTGGCCGACTCTGAGTTACACAAAGTTGTGTTAGCGTATGGATATTGGCTAGCCGTTGGATTGTCGAGGTCAGATAGGCACCTTGTAAATACTGTATATCCAACAAAGTTTGGGATAAAGCTAAGGCTATGATGATGAATATATAATTTATAATCATTGATCTATAAATTAAGACAATTGTATTTATAAATCGAGGCAAAAGTTGTATATATAATA
Organism: Leucoma salicis; assembly: GCA_948253155.1. Lineage (NCBI taxonomy): Eukaryota > Metazoa > Arthropoda > Insecta > Lepidoptera > Erebidae > Leucoma > Leucoma salicis. The sequence continues at coordinate 7,943,699 of OX411812.1, forward strand.
TTATTTAAATGCATTCATTTGTTTATTTATTTAAGTACGGACTTAATGCCTAAGCTAGTTGACCCAGGGTGAAGCAGAGATATATTGTGGTAGGTGGTACCAAAAATACATTAGATAATCATTTCGCATCAATTTTATTAAAACCTAGCCTTTGCCCGCGGCTCCACTGCAGCCAAAAGCTAGTTTTTGGGTTATATCTCGGGTTCCCGGTATAGTAGCGGGATATAATGTATACCAATTCTTAAGTCTAATCAAGAGCTATCAAATTAAAAAGTTACATCAGATTCCGTTCAGTAGTTTTTGCGTGATGCGCGAACAAACAAACAGACAAAAAATCTAAAAAAATCGTTTTGTGTTTAGACACGCCTATGTAGCCTAATTCAGTAACTTTTTCTCAATAAACGTACAGACATAGCTCTGTTACAGTTTTATAATAATATAGAAGTAAAAACTTTTAACTGCGTGCGTGAGTGTAATGACACTATTCAGAAAGAACGGGAGAAAAAGAGACATTCAATGAGTTTTTCTAAAGAGATTTTAGTATTATAAGGCATGTTGATAAGTTGCGCGCGTTGCGGCTGCTCGCACGTCAAAACAACACTATACGAAATGAGTGCAGAAAAGCGTAATCTGCACTCATTTATAATAGACACTTTAGTGCCTAATTCTGGATCTTCTCTTTTTTATTCATCAATGTTTAATATATTTCTGGTGGACCTGACAGACGTTGTCCTGTATTAGCTATGAATATTCAATTACTAGCGAACTGTCAAATGTGCTAAGCAAAAATAGTCTTTAAGATTTCTGAAATTTAACAATTATCTGCGCAATTTATTTAAGAAAATTCCTTTTATTAAATATTAGAAAACTTAAAAAAAATATGAATTAAATCAGTAAAACCGTATTCTAGTTATGGCGTGACCAAGAGAAATAGCGATTCTTTTTTATATAATCTATACTATTATACAACTGTAACAGAGCTATGTCTGTACATTTAAGATATTTGATAAAAAATGACTGTAATAGGCTATATAGGCGTGTCTGAACACAAAACATTTTTTTTTTAGATTTTTTGTCTGTTTGTCTGTTTATCTGTTTGTTTGTTCGCGCATCACACAAAAACTACTGAACGGAGTTTAATACAACTTTTTTTATTGACAGGCCTTGATTTAAGTCTATTAAAAACTGGTATACATTTTATCCCGCTACTATATCGGGAACCTGAGATATAACCGAAACACTAGAAAATTATTTAAACTAGAATTTTTTTAGAATTTATTTAAGAGAGTAGTTCTTTTTAGATGCATTTTGATGCAACTTTTTTTATTTGAAAGGCCTTGATTTGACTTCAAAACTGGTTGACATTTTATCCCGCTACTATATCGGGAACCTGAGATAAAACCGTAAAACTAGCTTTTGGCTGCGGCGAAGCTAGTAGATAGATAAAACTGTAATGGAGCTGTGTCTGTACGTTAGGGATATTTGAATAAAACTATCTACTGTAGGTATTAGTATAAGGCTGTTTAGGTCTTCATTAACTCATTGTTTGTTAGCGCATCAAGCAAAAAAAACATAGCATCACGCCTGTATTCCCCGAAAGGGTAGGTGTATTACAGACCCACGACTCGCCAGCTATGTTTAAGCCACACGTAACGAGCGGGGTGCGAGCCTATTGACATCTACCGGGCACATTTCCAAACTCTAGGCTGCTACTGAGAATTCTTTTTTTTTACCAAAAATCTCAATAACACTGCCCGACCCGGGGATCGAGCTCGAGACCTCATGATCAGCAGTCGCTTACACAAAAATTCAAGCAAAATTGATTGAATGAATTTTGATGTAATTTTTAAAGATTTTCTGTATGTTTTTGGTTTGCGCAAAAACTACTGAACGGTTTTTATAAAACTTACTTTAATAATGCCTTTGACTTAAAAACTGGTATACATTTTAAAGTGCTACTGTATTGGAAACCTAAGATATAAGCAGAAATCTTTTTTTTTGTTAAGTTGGGATAAAATATACGAGTAGATATGGTAATCACACCATCCGTTGTTCAGGGCAACGAGCGAACGTGTGGGGCCCTCACATACTAAATAAACCGACTGTGTGCCGTCTATGTATAACCAAAGCAACTAATAATATTTTAATATATCGAAATTCGCAGTCCCAAGCAATTGTCACGACGCGACGGTTGAATTGACATAGCATCTGGCACGGTATTCCAGGAGAGGCAGGTTCAATTCCTGCTCGTGACTGTTATTTTCAATTTCACATTTTCGCACTTTGTGTTCATTATATGGGTAAGCATGTCATATGCTTATCAAAAATATTATAGAAACGTCAAAATAATATGTACTCAACTGTCCACAGCCTCATTGGTGCATCGGTAGTGTGAGCGACTGTTGATCATGAGCTTTATCGTAAAAAAAAATTCTTAGTTTAGAAATATGCCCGTTAGACGACATAGGCTCGCCCCTATTACGTGGGATTTAAACATGGCTGGCAAACCGTGGGTATGTAATACACCTCTGCCTACCCCTTCGGGGATACAGGCCTGATGCTATGTCTGTCTGTGTCAAAATATGTAGTAATGTTTTTATAGCCGCGTAATAGAAACAACTTATTTGTAAAAAAAATACCTACCTGTGAGCAGGGTTTATTTTATTTCTTTTATCTTAGGTCTTCTCGTCCAATATTCCGCAGTGTCTGAAAACGAAGGTCTACGACCAGTGTGTGTAACCAGTGATGACATACGGAACAGAGACGTGGTATCTGAATGTTGGCCTCATATCAAGGCTCAAAGTCGCTCAGCGGGCCATGGAGCGGGCTATGCTTGGTATTTCCCTACGTGATCGAATCCGTAATACGGAGATCCGTAGGAGAACGAGAGTGACCGACATAGCCCGCCGGGTTGCCATGCTGAAGTGGCAATGGGCAGGCCACATCGCTCGACGAACCGATAACCGTTGGGGACGAAAGGTTCTCGAGTGGCGACCACGTATCGGACGGCGCAGCGTAGGACGGCCCCCCACCAGATGGACCGATGATCTGGTCAAAGCTGCGGGGAGCCGTTGGATGCGGTGGGCACAGGACCGCTCGTTGTGGCGTTCTCTTGGGGAGGCCTATGTCCAGCAGTGGACGTTAAAAGGCTGATGGATGGATGGATGATGATGAGCAGGGTTTGAATTGCACTATAATATTACGTGGTGCGATTGTTAATTACACCTTACCTTATGGAAATAAAATGTATTTAAGTACATTTCGACAGACGGTGTAGTTGTTAAACAAGGCATTAGATGTAGGAATTGGATTATATAAGAACAATGTATGGTGGCTTAGTGGTCAGAACGTTTGTACTGAATTAGGATGAGATGCAGGTTCAAATTACATTCATAGATATTTTTTTTGCTAATTTTAGATAGATATTCTTTTTTAGAATTAGCAAGAACAGCGGTTATTCCACCTAGTGCGTACATATCACAGTAGGAACAATCTAAGTAACCTACGAAGTGAACTGGTGAAAACGTCTGCCATGATACAGAATCCGCCCAATGATTGATGCTCTATGCTTTAATTAATCTTGCTCAAGTCGACCAGTGAGCCTTGATTACTTACTTGGAATATTCGTGGTTAAAAGCCTGCTGGCAAAGAAATTTAAATGATGAATATTTTGTACTAGCTTAGCAGATTATTTATATCAAGTCTTTGTTTTATGTATCTACAGTTTCATTGATTTCAAGTGGATATTTATATTTAAAAGCACAGTATGTATCAATATATAGAAACATTAAAATATAATATTTTTTGGCATACTTGGTGACATACTAAGAATACAAGTGCCACCACCCCATTCTTTCCCACGGGCGTCCTATGAGGTGACTAGGAGAAGTAAGCAATTGTCATCCATTGCATGATTGGTGGTAGGGCTGGGTACCAAGTGGGAGTACTCACTTGGTATCGGGCCCGAGCGGGTTAGTACCACCATCTCCCTTGTGAGCGGCCATGAAGCACATCGTTGCGTTATTTGGCTGTAGCAGGAGATAGCCGTTGATTCTTTCACTTCATATCGGTGAAATCAAATGGTGAGCAGCGGCTTGATAATACTCTCGGTATAGTTAAGTTCATGAGCGACGGTTACCATTTACCATCAGATGGGCCGTGGCTCGTCTGCCACAACAAGCAATAAAAAATATATATAGAATACTTTTTCTATGGTGAAATAAGATAAATTAAAGTAGAATAACATAAATTTGTTACAGTACAGTAATAGATGAGTATCACAAATACTAAAAAATGTCTGATTGAACTTGGCAGTGCTGTTTCCATCTCGCTAAATGTGCACCACTTTTGCATTTGCAGTCCAGAATAATTTATTCACTCATTTGAAAGACGCAACAAAGGATTTCCTTGAGTAAGATAAAAAGGAAGTCTATCATGGATTCATGCCATCTTACGCTATAAAGTCTTAGTATCGAATCCTGAACGCAGTAGCATATACCTAAAATACACTTACATACCATCATCACATGCATACGTAAGTACCACAATTGCAGATTATTTTCATTAATACACACGACGAATCTACTCAGATTACGTAATGATCAAAATCTTTATGGTTCTCCAAAAGATGACGACACTTAGATTGAATATTATTAAGCTGTCACCCATATTGAAACTAGATGGAAACAAAAGTACTCACCATATCTACGCTTATGAGTATCATAAATAGCTGCAGTGTCAATTTCAAATTCCCCAAAGGGGTAGGCAGAAGTGTATTACATAGCCACGCTTCGCTTGTTTAAGTCCCATGTAATAGGGGGCGAGCCTATTACCGTCTACCGGGCACATTTCCAAAACTCCGGGCTGCTACTGAGAATTTTTCTTTTTACGAAAAAGCTCAATAGCACTGCCTGACCAGGGGATCCAACCCGAGACCTAATGATGAGCAGTCGCTCATGCTACCGCTGCACCACAAAGGCAGTTTCACAAAACAACAAAAATATTGAATAAATTCCGCAATGGTAGGTGAACTTTTGGTATCGGTCCAGATATTTCATTACTTATCTATCCGATATGACGAATCCCCGAATAAATTATGCTAACAGTCTCTATGCTGAACTTTGCAGAGTTCCAACGCTATATATAAGAGGATGAATATTTTCACGGATCTGTTGCGACACTGATTATGATATTCATTTTATTTCTGTTTGCGTATTTCCGAGTAAATTTACATTTCTTGAACTGCTGATAGCGTTTACGTTGTTACCAATAAACGTTTATGAAAATTTATTTTGTGGCAATGAGCCAGCCACATTGTTCGACAAACTGATGAAGAGAGGTTCTTGAATGACAACCGTGAATCAGAAGGTAAAGCATTGAACGGCCTTTCACCAGGTGAACAAATCACACTCACAATTTTATTGGAATACATATTCAGCTGATTGGAGAGCTAGCTTTCTCAGTTAAAAAAATATTCATAGTCATATCTATAGGGATTCATTAGATGCAGGCGGGATGGGGGATCTAGAGACAAACCGTATAGATAAATTTACAAAAAAAAAATAAGCAGTTACAGAATTACCAGTAGAGTTGAAAAAAAAAATATATTTTCCTGTTTATAAATACTTCAATGTCAACTATCAAATTAATAATAATTTTTCAGTAAATTTATGCCAATTTCAAAGTTTTCATTGTAAAATTATTAAAACCTTAGAGCCTTATACGTGACGAGCATGTCATCGGTGACGCGAATCCATAAGTTTTTGCCTACCAAAAATCGCTCAACGCGGCTAAAGAAGTTTCCACTCAAACAATAGTCCTATCAATCACTTTCAGTAAATAAGTAGTCAGGAGGCTAGCATAGTCATGCTATATGGTAATGTTAATAATCATTTGATCAAGTTATGAGCTAACTCTCTGATGGTCAATGAACAAACTAAACTTGTTACAGTCCACAGTTTGTGATCGAAGCATCAAACCTCTTTGTTAAACTGTTATAATGAATTCTATATATACTATTAATATGTAGGTATATAATGCCTGGAGTAGGTTATGTAACAAAATCAAAAATATGAATAAAAATACTAAAACAAATGATGCCTGCCACATTAATATTAACGATGTTACGCCCATTGTTATTGTAATGCCCAAAATCTGACCTTAAACCCTTTAACTTTTGAAGGTCAATTACAGGACTATCTGATAATATAACTATAGTAAAATAGACATTTCAATAATCGACTCGATACTATTTATGAACCCACGGTTTAACACAATTCACCCAAAACTTTAAGAGCGCCTATTTCTGAATAAATCAAGTCGGATCAAGTAAAAAGAACTTTCTATAAATTTGCTTTCTTCTATTTGAATAATTTAATTACACAACAAAATATTTTTATTCATTTCTATTGAAAAAGAGCTAGTTATTTCTTTGTAGGCAGGGACCACAATAGCTCTTTAATCTCTAGAGACTAAAATGGATTTGAATTTGGAAAGTGGATATTGTTAGTAAAAGTTCCAATCAACAAAGAGATCAATAGCGAATATTGTATGAATAAGTAACAGGCTGTTGGGAAAGAAAATCACGTGAGCCAAATTTAAAAAAAAATCGTTATATTGTTATTAATAATTGCACTTACTTATTTTCCCATAGCGGTGGATAAAAAGTAGAGTGTCCACCTCTGGAGCAACAGTATTTTAAGCTCGAGTGACGAACTTTGAATCCCTCGCTGTCATCAAGATTCTGCTTTAGAATCCTGCACTCCGATCTGGATACAAAGAAGCCTTTAAAATATTTGTTTGCTCCCTGGGTAAACTCTACTAATTTATCAAAATTTATATAATTTATCAAAATTTATATAATCTGTTACTATTTCTTAGGCACGGGACTCCTCTAAGGATACTTAATAAAGAGTTAGGTGTATAGTAGTGTACTTCGTGTGGTGACGGACTAAGAATACAAGTGTGACCACCCCTTCCTTTCCCGCGGGTGTCGTACAAGGCGACTAAGGGAAGTAAGCAATGATCACCCATTGCATTACTGGTGGTAGGGCTGGGTCCCAAGTGAGATTACTAACTTGCTATAGGGCCCGAACGGGTCGGTACTACCGTCTCCTGTGTGACCGCTCATGAAGCACCTCAGTGTGTTTTGGCTGTAGCAGAAGATAGCCGTCTATTCTTTCATGTCATATCTTAGAAATGAAATGGTGCGCAGCGGCTTGAATATACTCTTGGTATAGTTGCGACGGTTACCACTTACCGTTAGGTGGGCCATGACGCATCTGCCATCATAAGCAATAAAATAAATACGATGTTGAGATGACTACACAGACGACGGAGTGGTTTAGATACCAGCCTCCCGCTCAAGTGTTGGTTGGTGGTTTTGATTCACATACAGGACAACTCTTTTTGTAATCCACAAATGGTTTTTATGAGTGTAGTGTACTTTCTATCCATGAAATCGTATGTTTATAAAGTCCCCCACGATACAAGTGCGGGGTTTTGTCTTTTTAATAAAAAAAAAATAGGCGTTGGCATCTTTCACAAGCCCTCGATAACATTTTTTAGAGAAACAAGTTACAATTACGCACAAATTCCTTACAAATATTTTGACTGGGGAGTGAACTTTATACCTTTGTCTTGGTATGTAGTCCTTGGTTTTAGAAATAAGCCGTTATATGTGGCCAACAAGCGTATGGAGCACTTTTTAAGCTTTGAACGTTTGTAAATGATTACCGTAGCCTATTTTTAGACGCTAACAACACCAGAGGCATCATACGCGCGTCATCAACTCCAAACAAAGGGTTAGAGAGTGGAAAGGAAGGACATTAAGGAGATAATTTGGAGATTTAGGCCTCCGATAGCAAGACTTGTTGTTTTTTAATAAATTCGTGTAAAATATGGTATTAATGAAATGAGGTGACACTTGGCGAACATCAATTGTTATATATAAACGAATATTTTAAGAAGACAACCCATCACTCACCGACGGATTGATAATCCTGGCTATTTTAATACGCACAATAACCAAATATTGCCAATCCACACTTCTCAAAAAACTCATGGAATGCGATACAACCATTCGATGAAGAAGGAACCCCAAAATCTAAAATACCGAAAGCAACTAATGTTGTACTCAAATTATGCAGACTTTGCAAAGTCAATAGTGTCAAACGGCCTACGCCGCATCGTCCTTACGCTATAATGCAGGTCCTATGTCTACAATATAATAATTAATAACTTGGACAACAGCAGTATTTTAATGACCTAAGCATATTAATGGATGACGATATGACATGATAATAAATAAAAGTTTGTAGTAAGCAAATTTTGTTTCAACACATTTATCTCCTATATATTTGAAAAAAAAATGAACACAAAACACGTGTTTTTAGGATTTTTATCTGTTCGTTTGTATCTTCGGGTATCACGCTTAATGGAACTACTTAATGGATTTTGGTGAAACTTGTTTTATAGCTCAGTGTTATCTCATTATCGGTAACCTGAGATAATAACCTAAAAACTAGCTTTTGGCTGTGGCGGAGCCGTGGGCATCTATGATCATTACTTTCGTAAAACTTTAACGGAGCTGTGTCTATAAGTTTTAAATATATTACAATAAAAAATATTTTTTCATTACTCATACTCTGAAAGTAAGCCTGAAGTTGCCTGAGGAGCAGGTTGAAAGTAATACGTTTCAGCCCTAGGGAGAATTACTTTCAACTGACAGCTGAGTAATAATAAAAAATAAAACAGTTCTATTTTCTGTACAGCCAGTCAATTACAGCGCGATGTAAAATTGAAACAACATAAAGTTAAGTATTTATTAAAGAATTTGTTTTTTTTATTTTTTCAATGATTAAAATGAAAAATAATGGCTAAATAGCTGACAGGCCACAGAAAAAAAAAAAACAAAATCGGCGGGAAAACGCCGACTCCGATTTCAATTTTTTAAAGTCTCCCATTTTTCTTTAGCTAATTCATGATTTTTATTTTTAGTTTCCTCGTATTCGTAATGAAAAGCACAGTGTTTACCTCGGGATAAAGACTTATTAAGTTGCTTTCATCCCTAGGGTAACAATGAACTATATTAGGCTATTCATAAACTCTGTCTGTAGAATTTCTGCCTGTTATTTTATTAGCATTACACCAACTACTTTTGACGCTATTGAATCAATTTTGATAAAACCTTTTTCTCTTGTTTGTTTCAATTCAAAAACTGGTAGGTATATGGTTTATATCACTACTATATAAAGAACCTGGAATATAACCTAAACCTTAGAATAAGACCTAAACATTCTAAAATATAGTTTGACAGAAGAATCATTTGTGGGTTAGACAAAGAATGGTCCTGTGTGTGAAACGAACCTACAACTTAGGTAGCATAGGTCGTTATAAAACCACTCTCTCATCAGTATCGTTAAAACAATATTTTTGTCAACATTTTTTAAACAATGCTCATAACCCAAAAACCTCACGGTTATAAGTTGCAAAGTTATACCAATAAACCAACAATATTTTCTTTTATTCGCCAAACATATTTTTTTATTATTGAACTATCCATTCCCAGCGATTCCGCCGCAGCCAAAAACTAGTTTTTAGGTTATATCTCAGGTTCCCGATATAGTAGCGGGATAAAATGTATACCAGTTTTAAGTCTAATCGAGAGCTATCAGATAAAAAGTAGCTTTTGCGTGATGCGCGAAGAAACAAAGAATTAGACAAACGGACAAAAATAAAAAATAAATGTTTTGTGTTTAGACACGCCTATATAGCCTATTACAGTATTTTTTTTCCCAAATATCTTAAATGTCAGACACAGCTCCTTTACAGCTTTATAGTAGTATAGATAAACGATATAATTCAAACTGATATCGAATTCACATGTAAAACTACTAAACATTTTCTTAAAATATAAGCGGGGGATTTTATGGCGACCGTAAGTGCCTCTTGACCGTCGTTTTCTTTTTCAATTCAAAGAATAACCCCCAAAGGTCGTGGACACCTGCGACCCACGCAAGTTCCAATCGAGATGCTGTAGTGCTATTTCTGTACTTTTATCTCCCAATGTTTTATGAATAGGTCCAAATGGAGCACTTTAATTTCAAACTGATAAAACAATACATTATTAATGGATCGTAATAGAATTCTCTAATCAGCTGTCCATTTTGAAAACGGATAAATGCCAATGTAGTGAAGGTTTAAATTTGTTTTATCTTATCTTATATATATTATTTCTCTTGCCTGTTTTTCTGTCACTCTGCGAGATCTTCCTTATTCCTTTACCTAATTCCATGATTTACCCGTCATTTTAAAGCTTACAGTACCGGCTAATGACGAAAAATTACGAAAAATACCCACGGTCTAAAAATGTACCACTTCTTTTAAATTAGATTGAAAATCATCTAAGAAGATGTCCTTTAATGAACGCGGAATTCCGCACGAGTCTACTAGTTGATTATACATTTTATAAGAATATTTTAACTTTTTTTTTGCCGCGTGGGGCCGGCTTTAGAATTGTCCTACCCCTCTCCACCCATGGGAGTCGTAAGAGCCGTCTGAGGGATGACGGGGGAGTGGGAAGCAGCACTCCTTTGATTATTAATAATATCCACTGTGATCGCCAACCCGCCTGCCAAGCGTGGCAATTACGGCACTATCCCCCGTTCTTGGGGAGGCCTATGTCCAGCAGTGGACGTTAAAAAGCTGATGGATGGATGGATGGATTTTAACTTTTAGTTGTTTTGAAGCCATGCCAAAAAAAGCCCCGGCTATCTGACTTTTACTGCATTCTCTGACCGTGGGCACCGTTTGTCTATAAGCTATTCATTGAGCCTATTCCAAAGAGACCATACCCTACCATTATTGTGGTACTTTGCAATGGTACAGCCGTGCTTGTCTCACCATGAAAGGGCCGGCTCGATCGGGGAAGTACTACCCACTTACAGAAGAGTTGCTTAAAATAACTGTAGGTACTCCAATTATAGTGTTTTGTATGGTATGCCCAATCACCTGCCTTTATTCTCTCCTTATTATCATTCTTCTACATGTCCTATACCTTTTTTTGGAGCTAGTGACGCACGAGTAATGCTTCATGGTGTTTCTAGTGTCTATAGGCTATGATAACCGCTTAGAATTAGGTAGTCCGTATTCCTTTTTACTACCCACGTAGTATAAAAAAAATTGTGTATAAAGCTGATTGACGACTGAACAGATTTTTTTTAATGATAGCTCCTCGTAGAATACCCGATTAAGTTAACTTTCACTCAAAAAAAGAATTTAAATCAAAATACGCTCTTCAATGCATGAAGTTTCTATTTATTCAAAGAATAAGGTATTTATATTTTTTTTGATAAGGCTAAAATAATAATGGCTGGCATATATTTCAAACATTTTTATTTTTTATAACAAATCATAACAGAGTAAGGAAATCTGTTTCCTTACTCTGTGCAAATCGTGGAATAATGTGGAATATACACTCAGACTAAGAACAGTCTGAGAATATACAGTTAGCTTATTCTACTCTTTGATATACAGTGACATTATTGTATAATGATGAGGTTTTCTTCCTGAAAACACAGTGGCATTTGTGTAATCACATAATCTAATTAGATGATCGAGCTGTAAAACAAAGTAAGGAGATGCACTCTCTGCTAATTAGGCATCTTCTGTGTAGCTGTCAATACTTTCATCTGCAATTTCAATGCACTGCAATTATTTTATAGAAAGCCACTTTTATGAAGCTGGTAGCTAGCGTAGTTCTCTCCATGACTTCTTTTCCGTGAACTTCAAAATTAGGTCAATATAAAATATAGGTGATATAAATTCGTCACTCTAAAAGCTAATTAATAATTATTTTATTTTACTAAATAACGAACTGCCTTTGTGGTGCAGTGGTAGTGTCAGCGACTGCTGATCATGAGGTCTCAGGTTTGATGCCCTGGTCAGGCAGGGTAAATGAGCTTTTTCGTAATATTTTTTTTATTAAATTTTTTTTTTTTATATCCCTTATTCTTAATTTATAAAATATAAATTTCAAATAAAATAATAAAAATGTTTTTTATAAATTGTAGGTATATAACAAAAAAAACTAATCTATTATAGATGAGGTGTTCGTTAGGCAACCTGAAGTTTGAACTTGCAGTACTTATCAGCTTTTTAAATATAATATTTCTCTGATTAGTCACTCATAATGAATAACCAATATCAAATTAAAAACAACGATAGTCTTATTTTATCAAAAACATATGACTGACTTGATCGACCATGTTATTCAATATGCATAATTAAGGCAAGGCATATCTAGGTAGTAAATTTTGTCGATAGTTTCAGCTTGATTGATGAGTGGCCGTATCACACGATATTGTATTGTATTATCACACGCAATGATTGATTACGGTTTGAGACACCGTTCATTTTATACCTTCTATGCTCATTATTAGTACCTTAATTACACGAGTAAGCTTCGCTCATTTGTTGCCGAGCGGTCCTGAGGATGCCTCGCGTAGAGGCGAAACACGTGTCGAATTTATGTTCAGAGTTTTGGGGAATATTGCAACGTTGTGGTTCTGAGATTCCTGCCGTATCGCATGGTTGCATCGCATTGGTGAGTTTTTTTCATTATCGTGCATGCTAATTTGCTATTAATTATCATATTCTCCTCAATCTGTGAATGTGCGGATTGGCAATTTTAGGTTATTTTGTGTGTGTCCAAAGATAACCGGGATTTACAATCTGTGGGTGAGTGGTGGGCTCTCCTCCTTAAACATTCATTCTATAGTAATTACCTACATTCGTAATTTGTCGATGGAAAATATTTAATTTCTCTGAAATTTCAACGTTGTAAAATCCTAAAACCACAAAGTGGCTACAATTATTTAGATATATATAGTTTTATCGGTATTTTATTTTACTCCCTTGAGTATTAACAACGTCCACTGCGATCGCCAACCCGCCCGCCAAGCGTGGCGATTACGGCATTATCCCCCATTTATTGGGGAGGCCTATGTCCAACAGTGGACGTTGAAAGGCTGATGGGTGGATGATGATGTTATTTTATTGCTTTTTATGGCAGGTAAGCCACGGCTCTCTTCATTGCCAACTAATGTACATAGACTCAATAAACCTACCGTAAAGTTGTGTCAGAGAGGAAGCCTGACAAAGCTAGCCGGTGCTTGACGACTGAAGAGAATATCACGGTACCAGTGGTCCACCGAGTACGGGCGGGTGCAGGCTCACCATGGGTTTTTAATGGGTAAGAGCTCCACCCTACTCCGTTGTCCCTCCGGACAGTAGGTTATGCGGTAGGATATTATTTCCCATCTAAAAAAAATACTATACCACACCGCACACCCCGCTGCCCGGGGAGACAACGGGATAGTGTGGGGCTCTCACCCACTAAAAACCCACCGTGCGCCCTCACCCGCCCTTGCTACGGCGGATCACGGGAACCGCGTCGTTTCTCCGCGATCCGCAGGCGGCAGCCCCTTCGGGCACCCTCTCTTGTGCGACGCCCCGCGCACTTGGGCGTCACACCTTCGCGGTAGGCTTCCGCGGACGGCAGGATACTCCCCGACCCCACCGTCCGCAGCCTCGGCTAGGGCGGCATCAGGCGCAGGTAAGCGCGCGCACGCCGCCCCGCGCGCCGGCGGCGAATCGGGTCCGCGAAGGAGGATTCCTCCCGGGCCCTCTCCGCCGCCTCCTTCCGCGAGATGACAGCCTCGCAGAAGGCGGCGACCGCGGTCCAGGCCCTGTCACTGCCAACCATCGCTCGCGCAACGGCCGGCAGCGACAGGTCCACGCCTATGACTGCAGCGAGTTCCCGACGCTGCACATCCCAGGCCGGGCACGACTCGAGCGTGTGCTGCGCCGAGTCCTCGCCGCAGTCGCAGTGGTGACAGCCTGGGGTCGTCTCCCTCCTAGCGATCGTGTGCAGGCATTTGCCGAAGCAACCGTGCCCCGACAAAACCTGCACCAACCGGAAGGTGAGGACCCCTTGCTGTCGCCCTGCCCATTCTTCCAAGATCGGCTGGAGCGCCCCCACGGTCCAGAGACCAGCCCGGGGCGTCTCCAGCCGAGACCTCCACTTTAGGACGGTGGCGCGGCGGACATCTTCCCGCCACGCTGAGATTGCGCTTGGCGAGGGGCGGCTGTCCCCCGCCCGCACCGTCGACGCCCGCCGATAAACGTCGGCGAGCACTTCCGCCTCCAGATCCCACGGGGGGGTTCCGGCCAACGCGCAGGCTGCATCGCACGAGACCGTGCGGTACCCGCGTATTGCCCTGACCGCTACGACCCTCTGTGGACGCCACAGAAGGGCCCTATTGCGAGCGGCCAGGGACTCCGCCCACACGGGCGCGCCGTACAGTGCCATTGACCGTACTACCCCCGCGTAGAGTCGTCGACACGCGAGACTCGGTCCGCCCAAATTCGGCATCAGTCGCCCGAGGGCGGACGCCGTGCCGACGAGCTTTGGCGCAAGACGGCGGAAGTGCTCGTCAAAGTGCCACCGTCCATCCAATACCAGGCCCAGGTACTTGATGTGGGCCTGGATTGGAAAGCCCACACCGTTGACCGTTATCGAGGCGCCGGCGGGTGGGCCGCGTCGGGGCCCATGGAAGAGTAGGGCCTCCGACTTTTCAAGGGCCACCCTAAGCCCCAGCGCCCCGATCCGCCTGACCACCTCCGCGGTTCCTGAGGTGGCCAGCGTTGCCGCCTCCTCGAGGGTCCCGCCCTGGGCTGTGACGAGCGTATCGTCTGCGTAGCAAATTACGCCCAGCCCGGGGGGGAGCCGGCCACGGAGGACCCAGTCGTAGCCGATGTCCCACAGGAGCGGTCCTAGAACCGAACCCTGCGGGACGCCGCACGACATAGCCGCACGATTACGGCACTATACCCCCAATTTGGGGAGGCCTATGTCCAGCAGTGGACGTCGAAAGGCTGATGGATGGATGGAAGGATGGGATCGTCCCGCGACGTCTAGTTTTTTTACAGCGTATGATGGCCGACGAGCCACGGCCTACCTGATGGTAAATGGTAAAAAAGGTATAGTATTGTCAAGCCGCTCCTCACAATTTCATTTCACAGATATGAAATAAAAAAATAAACGGTCTCCTTCTACAACAAAACACAACGACGTGCTTCATGGTCGGTCACACGGGAAATGATGGTAGTAACCCGCTCGGTCCCGATAGCAAGCGAGTGCTCCCTCTTGGTAACCATTAGTAATGCAGTGAGTGATAATTGCTTACTTCCCTGAGATCCTAAGTCGCCTAGTGCGACACCCGCGGGATAGAATGGGATGGTAACTCTTGTATTCTTAGTTCATTACCACACGGTTATTATGCTTTTTCCAGATAATGTTTTCATTGGGTTGTAGAATGGTTTATATACCGGCCCCCCGCCCTAGTGCTGTGGTTTTGATTCCCACACAAGAGAACTCTTTGTGTGATCTACAAATATTTGTGAGCCTGGGTGTACTTTGTGTCCATGAAATCGTATGTTTGTAAAGTCCATCGCGATACAAGGAAGATTTTTTAGTGCAGGGTGTTGTCTAAAAACAAAAACACAAAAAAAATAAGTTATAGAAATACTGTCTACTACTTTGTCCTTACAGCCAGTAATAAATCTATATTTAGAAATTTTATAAATTATTCATAAGATTTAAATATCCCTAAACCACACAACGGTTCAATAATAGCCCGACGTTACTCACAATCAGGAGCGAAAAATGTTACCCTTGTCTTAAAATGTCACATAAATAACGGTAGACTTGGAACGTGAACACACATGTTATGTGTTCGGTGTTATGTCCGGGTAACACTTTCTTATTATTATAAAATTAATTGATTATAATATTCTCTTCTTCCTTTAAAATATTGCTTACAAATATATTTTACACATCTTCTATACTATATTATACATTATACAAATAAATAAAATTGAATAATCTGTTTGTAATGTCTAAATAACAGTTTTGTACTAGATATATACGAGAGTATAGGCTACCTATAACAGATTACCAATTTTTAAAGGTTTGGTTTGTCTGTCTGTCTGTCTTTTCCACCAGCAGATAGCTGTTGTTACAAGGAGAAGCTTAGGCTTACTTGTTGCGGGTAGCATCTAGTTTAAAATAAATCAATAAAAATTCACGGACTTTTTCACACAACGTCCTCTGGTCCCAAATTAAGCTTAACGCTTGTGCTATGGGTACCAGATTACGGATATAATACATATATATTACTATTTTTTTGTAAATACATACATATATTTATATATATTTTTAGCATTTGACATGCTTAGCACTTTACATTAAACACAAAGTGAAAAATGTGAAATCGAAAATAACAGCCACAAGCAGGATTTGAACCTGCATCTCCTGGATAGCGTCCAGATGCTTTGCCAATCCAGCCATCGTGACAATTATGTACTTAATTTATTTTTGATTTCACATTTTTCACTTTGTGTTTAATGTATAGTGCTAAGCATGTCAAATGCTAAAAATATATATAAATATTTATAGGGTTTGCGTCATTCCATCCATCCATCCATCCATCAGCCTTTCGACGTCCACTGCTGGATATAGGCCTCCCCAAGAGAACGCCACAACATGTGTTTCGCTCATATGGGGGATAGTGCCGTAATCGCAGGCGGGTTGGCGATCGCAGTGGATGTTGTTAATACTCGAGGGAGTGCTGCTGCCCACTCCCACGGCATTCCCTCAGTCGGCTCTTACGACTCCCATGAGTGGAGAGGGGTGGGACAAGCCTAAAGCCGGCCCCACACGGTTGCGTCATTATTAGATAAAAATCTTAATTGTAAAATTAAGTTTACCTGGTCGGTATAATGTATGAAAATATTTCCGACAGATGGCGCAGGCGTCACCCAAAGACGTTAAGTATGAATGTGTTATCGAAATTAGCAGTCAGTAGCAATTGTCACGATGGCTGAATTGGCAAAGCATCTGGACGGTATCCAGGAGATGCAGGTTCAAATCCTGCTCGTGACTGTTATTTTCATTTTCACATTTTTCACTTAGTGTTTAATACATACATATATGACAGATAGAAAACACCCAGACGCAGTACAAATATCTGTGTTCATCACACAAATAATTGTCCTGTGGGGGAATCGAACCCACCAACCTCGTGCATGGAAGTCGGTTACACTACCGACTACTCCACGAGACCCGTCAAAAAATAAAAACCTTAACTATGTAGCTGGCATTATATTTCAATAAAAACTAAAATACATTTTCATTACTCATACTCTGAAAGTAGGCCTGAAGTTGCCTGAGGAGCGGGTTGAAAGTAATACGTTTCAGCCCTAGGGAGAATTACTTTCAACTGACAGCTGAGCAATTATAAAAAATAAAACAGTTCTATTTTATGTACAGCCAGTCAATTATAGCGCGATGTAAAATTGAAATAACATAAAGTTAAGTATTTATTAAAGAATTTGTTTTTTATATGACTTTATTTTAGTAAAGTTGCAACTAAATATCTTTAAAATATTGAAGATTTATATTTCTTCTTTTAAAATGAACAATAATGGCTGAATAGCTGACAGGCCACAGAAAAAAAAACAAAATCGGCGGGAAAACGGCGATTCCAAATTAATTTTTTTAGTCTCCCATTTTTTCTTTAGCTATTCTATGATTTTTATTTTTAGTTTCCTCGTATTCGTTATGAAAAGCACAGTGTTTACTTCGGGATAAAGACTTATTTTTTTCTTTCATCCCTAGGTTAACAATGTACTATTTATGATAAAATTATCATGTTATCATTGTGTTAATTGTAAAATGAAAAGTAAAGGCGAGGTCCGTTTTCCTCTCAAGTAGAAACATTTCTTTTTTTTTCTAAATTCTTGATCGTTAACAAAATTTCTCATAATATCCAAATGAAAGTTAAATTACAAAAAGCGCGTTTCTAATCCTTTTACGAATATCTATCTAAATCAAATAACGTTCATCAAATATTATCAGCGGGTGATCTATAACGATTTCACTCATCTATTACTCAATTATATTTTTATTTAAATACCAGCCACAGACAATGATTTAATGTTTTTTTATAATGAACTCAAGTAAAACATATATATGCTCGAGCTTTGACATACAAACTTTCCTTGAAAAAATATCTAAGCAATAGAGAAAATGGTTTCAAAATCTTGTTTAGAATTTAGCAGAGAAACTTACAGACCCAACATTAATATTTTTGATTTTTGTTGCATGAAGCTGGAAGATGGCCACAGTAACTCTATAATGAAATAACGCAACTCCGTGGAGTTTGGACACGTTTGATTCGTCTTGATGAGTACTTTGTCTTTAGATGGTATACAGGGTCTGATGATGGAGCTGGAAGGTGGCCATGTGAAACTCTGTAATTAAATGGTGCAACTCCATCGAGTTAGGGCTCGTTTGAAATGTTCTGACTAGAACTTCAGTCACAGATGATATCCAAGTTCTGATGATGGAGCTGGAAGGTGACCACAGTAACTCTGTAATGAAACGACGCAACCCCATCGAGCTTGAAATCATTTGATTCGTCTTGACGAGTACTTTGTCTTTAGATGGTATCCAGGGTCTGATGATGGAGGCTAGAAGGTGGCCATAGGAACTCCGTTATAAAACGACATAACTCCATCGAGTTTGAGCTCGTATGATTTGTCTTGACGACTACTTTGTCTCTAGATGGTATCCAGGGTGTGACGATGGAGCTGGAAGGTGGCCACAGTAACTCTGTAATGAAACTACGCAACCCTATCGAGTTTGTACTCGTATGATTCGTCTTGAGGTGTATTTTGCCAAGTTATAATCATTTTATTTCTACAAAGTAATTTCGATGTTTTCACATCTGCTAGACGACCCGCGTCGTCTAGTTTTATTTATTTTCTTAAAAGTCAGGTGTTCTATGACTTGTGTCTTTGATTTTGAATGTAGAACGTTTTTCTAAATACTTTTTTAAAATGTTTATAAACCACTTTATCTCTTGATTCATTTATACATATGTATGTATGTATTTTGATCTGTATTTTAGCACTTGACATGCTCAACCACTTTAAAGAACAAATTATTTGAGAAAATGTGTAAAAAGGGAATTTTACTGCATGTGGGATGGAGTTTATATATCACAAATTCAACAGAAATCTAAAAGCAGTATAAAGGTCTTCTAAATACGTATCCGTGTTCATGAGAAGGTAGGCTATAATTACGATCTAAAACACCACCATCCCATTTATGAAATGGGTATCTTACGAATCAAATAGGGAAATAAAATATGGAGACAGTGCCGCTGTGCAATAAAAAACGCGAAACTAAAGCTTGAGGCAAACCATCTGGTCAATGGAATGTCGCAGTTTAATTAATTTTCTTCTGCTCTATAGTGAGATGTAAATAATATTGTGCACTGCAAAAGAAAGTTATTATTATATCTATGCCTTATAATTACTGCCTCAATCGCGTCGTTTTTATACACATTATTGTGAGCAAAATAATAGAAAAAATATTCGGAGTCTAGAACGTGGCCGTGTGGGGCCAGCTTGTGAATAGCATCACACTATCTCAATTCACAGAAGTCGTAAGAACTGACTGATAAAACGCTGAGGGAGTGGGCAGCAGCACCCTGTTAAGTATAAATAAAATAATATGCAATCGCGTGGTGATTATGGAATAATCCCACGGAATGAGCACGTTTAAAACTGACTGGAGACCGGTACCGGACTGATAGAAAGTTCTCCCAGCGCAGTGGTGGGAAGCCTTTCAACACAAAGCTGCAGTAAGCCGTTGGATACAGTCAGCACAGGACGCATTTTGTGGCGGTTTCTTGGGAAGACCTATGCCCAGCAGTGGATATTATACCTCTAGTACTAATAAGCACGTCATACGATATTCTGAGCATTACTTAGTCTTTTTTGATCTTTATTTTTAGCACTTTACATGCTCAGCTACTTTAAAGAACAAATTATTATTTGTGAATGAGGAAAAAGAGAACTTTAGTGCGAGCAGGAAATGAACCTGCGTCCCTTCCAATCCGGGGAAGTGCTCTAATCAACTGAGCTACCGCACCACCTTACGGCCATACCCAATTTCCTCATCACATTTGTCTTAAGGACCAACGCCATCTATCAGAACGCATTTACATGCATTAATCCAATATAGTAAGTTTAATTTTGCAATTAAAATTCATACTATTTCATGGCGTGATTTTTCCCGCTCACACTAAAGTTCTCTTTTTACTCATTCACAAATAATAATTTGTGCTTTAAAGTAGCTGAGCATGTCAAGTGCTAAAATACAGATCAAAATGTTTCAAAAATCACGCCATCAAATAGTATGAATTTTAATTGCAAAATTAAACTTACTACCTATATTGGATTAATGCATGTAAATGCGTTCCGATAGATGGCGTTGTTCGTTAAGACAAATGTGATGAGGAAATTGGGTATGGCCGTAAGGTGGTGCGGTAGCTTAGTGGATTAGAGCACTTCCCCGGTTTGAAAGGGACGCAGGTTCGTTTCCCGCTCGCACTAAAGTTCTCTTTTTCCTCATTCACAAATAATAATTTGTACATTACTTAGGCTTGTTTTTATTTTTAAACAAGCAATGGCTTAAGCCTGGCTGATCTATGAGCGCAGCTTAGTAAATTAATTCTGAAGGCGCTTTAATTTTACTATCACTAGACTCTTTAATGCCTTGTGGGACTCGACACTGAAATGCTATATATTCAAATGCAATTCCATTTTCTATAAAAGACTTCCTAGAGATTTTGCTCAGTTCAAAATACTTTTAATTTTATTTTCCGCAAACGGCGCGCTGTTCATTTTTGTGGTTATTAAATTCCAATATTGGTTGTCCTACTGGCTATATTTTGAATACGAAATAAGTTTTTATTTATTGTTTTTCTATCTGTAAGTGGCATTTTATAAACCATTGGGTTAGTTATATTGTTGAAAGGTTTTTTCATGTGTGCCTATTGTTATATTTATCATTAAAACACAATCTATCAATGAAAATTGCTACTAATTACAATATAAACGTAACAAAATATATTACCATTTAGTCCAGGAGCCGCCGCCTATTTTTTTAGTGATTAATAACATGCTGAATATTTGTGAGTAGGTTCCGTTCGATGAGACACGCAAATTTTTCTCAGGGAAAATTTTTGTAAGAGGTAGCTATTAAATTTCTGTGAATTTGACAACTTCTAAGCGTAGGACAGAGAAAACGTACCACTAAGTTTGTAGGACTATATGGCCATTTTATTATGTATTTACAAAGCTGCATTCAAAAAATCAGATGGTTAATAATTTGAATGACCTCATTAAACACAGCAGCAATTGTCACGATTGCTGAATTGGCAAAGCATCTGGACGGTATCCAGGAGATGCAAGTTCAAATCCTGCTCGTGACTGTTATTTTCGATTTCCAATTTTTCACTTTGTGTTTAATGCATAGTGCTAAGCATGTCAAATGCTAAAAATATATATAAATATTTAATGACCTCATTATTTATATTTGTCTCTCTATATTTGTAGAAGAGCACGCTCCAGTCAAACTACCCATTTTGTAGGACAATTCTTATTCCGAGTTTATTATCCAATTAGCTACCTCTATAGAGATTTATCACAGAGAAAAGCTTGGGCGTCTCGTCGAAGGGAACCTACTAACAAAGATTGAACCTGTTATTAATCACTTAAAAAATAGGCGGCGGCTCCTGTACCATTGTCATATTTACATTTTGTAGGATAAATCTCTTATAAATAAACACTACTAAACTACAAAATTGGACATGTAATCTTTTGAGAGGAACCAATCTATTTTCAACTTTGAAAATAGGAAAATTATACATATTTAGGCTTCCGATTGTGTCCACTGCAGTAATATCTTTCAGTCCCGCCAATACAGAGAGACGGCACATGGCGAGTTTATTTAGTGAGTGAGAGCTCCACACTACCCTGTTCACTGCCCTGAATGAAAGAAAGAAAGAAAGAAAATAATTTTATTGCCACTAGTAATAAAGGATTAAACAAAAATTAGACACATACTTAATGTCGAGTTGATTCAGCAAATATGTCACAGTGGTTCACATTAAAAGACTGCAATGCTGATTTTCAATGCGGCCTGCGTTAATGACGTACGGACGTCAAATAAGCAGTACTTATATATAAATCATATACAATAAAAAACATAATACCAACCATTATCTACAATCGGCTACAATTAAAATATACAAAAACAAAGGATATAATCAACGAAAATAGAGTACCTAATATTGCCTACCACCTAAAGAACAGAAAACTATCTAAGATTGAAAAAAAATGAGCAAAATTGCAAATGCTAAAATAATAAAAAAGATTTGCTAAACCAATCTCATTCGCTTTTTTGTTAATGACGGGGTGTTCGGTTAGGTGCACTTTTTTCCGCCTTAACATAAAAAGGCTTCTGATTGTATAATGCTAGTGCATTTTAGGAACCATCTCTTTGATTGGGGACACATATTTAAAAAGAAAAATGTGCTATGCAGAATAAGTCGCGTCTGGCATCTACTTTATAAATCTTGTGCCTTTAAATATGTAACAGTATACTGTAAATGCCATGCGACTAAAATTATATATGTGTCCTACATAAATAATGCATGTATAACATATCCTACTAATATTATAGATGGGATTTGTGAAGATGTTTGGATGTTCAAATGTTGGTCAGTCGAGCAAGAGTCAGCTAGTACTTAAAACATGTATGAGGGGGGAGCATCTGTTCTCGAACTAGGTTCAACAGTGATAGACCCTTTAAAACAGGCATTTAAGATTAACATAGTGTGAATATGTTATTTTAGATATAAAACTTCAAAATTGTATTTCTTTTTTTTTTATTTATTCTACTCTTTGATTATATTACAAACTTGCATGCATAACATGCAACCGGTGGCTATCTATAATTAAAAATAAATATAGTTTACATGATCAAGTCAGTGCTACTTACTAACTAATGGGAATTCCTTGAGTTTCACGTCCTTGTATCTACAGAATATTGAACGGCTACTAGAGACTTGATTTTAGTACTCTTTGAACGTATCGGCAATCTTTAACTTGTGGAAGTTTGAACGCATTAAAATTGATGAAACGTTGGCAGTATATCACCAAGGACGTTATCAGTATTCAGTGTAACAACAAAATTTTTATTGACGAAATAAGAAGCTGTTACTGGTAATTCAAATAAAATTTTAAATATCTCTTCAAAATTGCATGATATCGCTTTTAGCGAGGTCACTGCGTTAAAGTTTTTTTTCTTAATACAATAGAATAGATAAGGCAGGCATACGGCTTGCTTGATGGTTAGTCAGAGGCTACAGATGCTAGCATAGAGAAAGGATGAGGAGTTGATTATTTAGTTTGACAAGGATGGGATGTACAGGTGAATAAATGAAGAGGATCGGGAATGAGGAGAGAATTTGCACTTCCGAAGGTCTCACTCACCGAATGAAATGCAATATATTTGCTTCGATGTTAAGAGAGATAATGGTACTTCCCCGATCAAGTGGCACCATTTATGCTGAAATCTACGCTTTACTACCAGTTTCAGCGTCACCAGCAGTATCTACCCCAAGGACGCATTCCTGTGTTTAAAAAACCCCAAATTAAGAACACTCATACAAATCTTTAATACTCCATTCATAAGAACTGTCATAAAATTTTTAACGTCCTATGAGATTTCTACACTGCTAAAACAAACTAATTTAAATTTTAAAATACACATCGAGTTAGCAGTATGTGCTTTATGCGTTACGTCAAAATACTAACTATACCTATATATAGGTAATAAGTAATAACTATATAATACTTTAGAATTGTGCCACCCCATGTCTCCACCCATGAGAGTCGTAAGAGTCGACTGAGGGAATATTGGGGGAGTTGGCAGCAGAACTCCCTCGAGTCTTAACAACATCCACTGCGCCAAACCGCCTGCCAAGCGTGGCGATTACGTCACTATCCCCCATATGAGTGAAACAGCACAGGACCGCTCGTTGTGGCGTTCTCTTGGGGAGGCCTATGTCCAGCAGTGGACGTCGAAAGGCTGATGGATGGAAGGATATATAATACTAGCCGTTGTTTTTAAAAGAATACAATAACATAAATAAATAAAATATATATTCACGCACATTTTTCACACAACGTCCTTCGGTCCCAAACTAAGTTTAACGCTTGTGCTATGGGTACCAGATTACAATACTTTTTTTTGTAAATACATACATACAGTAGATAGAAAACACCCAGACGCAGTACAAATATCTGTGTTTATCACACAAATATTTGTCCCGAGAGGGAATCGAACACACAACCTCGTGCACGGAAGTTGGTTACACATCCGACTACGCCACGAGGCCAATAATAAAGTAATCATACCAAATGCTACTATTTTAAACAAATGTCGTATGTATTACATGCACATCTATTCTATATATTATACCAGGCCTATCTCAAAAACTATTGAAGTAATCCCAATATATCATTTGAACAGAACGCAATGGGTTCAATAATGGCCTGATATTACTCACAATAAGGACAGAAATACGTGATCCTACTCGAATAAACGTCAGATATCCATACCTTAACTAAAATAAACAACATATCCCACGATCTGGACTGTACGAAATGCAATGGATGGTGGCTGTAGAATGAGAAAGATAACGATAAATAACGATACAGCGGGATCCACCCACGATGGCTTACACTAGTTTGGAATTTATTTGTGTATGCTAATCAAAGTATTGTTTCTTTATCAATATTTTTGAAGTACTTCTTTACGCACGCTTGACTTGGGAAGTAATTTGGTGAATGAATGACGTGAGCGTTACGAAAAGTGTGATCGGGTGAGGCGAACGGAAGTTGAGAGGGAGATAGTTAGTAAAGATAGAAAGAGAGAGAGTTACGTTTCGTATATTACTGCAGGGGCAAGAGAGAGAGAGGTACGAGCACACATTTTCTTTCTCTCTTTCTCATTAACATTATTAATAATGTATATATATTATATTTATTGCTAAGTTTTACTTCAGTCGTGTGGTCTAAAGCACACTCGTTTTTTTTTTACTAGCTTCTCTCCGCGACCTCGTCTGCGTTGACTCTAGAATATTTGGTCCGTAATTTAGGCATATCTCACAGTTACTCCTTATCAATGTAAACATATTATATATTATGTAATTAACAACAAAATTCGGGACTATTCGTCGGGTTGTTAGATTATTTACTGAAAATAGCCATCCTATGGGAACTATCAATTTCTTCGTGATAAAAAGTATCATATAAGTTAAGTCCAGTGTCTCATGAATCTACATGTGAAAAGTTCATCAAATCCTCAAAGTCATTTAGGCGTGTTTGACGGACGAACATTCAAACATCCAAACACCTTCATAAACTGCCACATTTATCTATAAATAAGATTATTAGGGCTATTAGGACAAGTAGATCATCACACACTTCATATTTGAAATAGTAAATAACTCCTTATAAATAATATTCTACTAAGTTCTGCCCGCGACTCCGTACGCGTAGACTTCAGAATATAAATACATCACTCTATGGCACATTAAATAGATATACCTATACGAGTATATATGTAAAAATAGCTACCCAACAGGAACCATTCATTTTTTGGGGTGAAAAGTATTCTATATGAATATTTCTATGTGAATACTTTTTTATTTTATTACACCATGTTTTTCTGCGCATTAGGCTATATGTATGCAAAATATTATGATGATAGGTTCTGAACCTTTCATCATAATATTTTAATAACTACTGAGTAGTTACAGAATGACAACGTAACAAACAAGCAAATAAACAAACTCACTTTCGCGTTTATATTATTAGTCAGGATTGTTTTATTTTTTTAAAACAACACCCTGCCCTAGGCATTAATCCCTTTAGACTAAACAAACATTAAATTTCAAAGTACACCCGGACACAGAACAACCATTTGAGACAAAAAATTGTCCTGTTTGAGAATCGACAGCACTCGGCACGGAAGATCTCAGCGTCCAAACCACTCCACCACCCGTACAGTCAGGAACATGGTGTGTCCACACATACCTCCTGAAAGTGTCTCTAGCGCCGCGCATGAAAAATACTAGATAATATTTAAACCTAGAAATATACAATTAGTAATTAAATACTTATGGCACTACACCATACACTAAGGAGACAGTCTAAATAATGTGTGCAGCTATCGTAAACGATAGGGAGAAGGTTAAAAGAGCAAGAGATTTAAAAATCAAGAAGCTTATGCTTCTTGGTTTAAACAATAGTTTCGAATGACTGTCATCGGCGTCACGTCTGAGTGCTAAGAGTGCTTCGAATAACATTGTAATTGTCTAGTAACATTAAAGTAGATCTTAATACAATTATCAGAAATAAAAAGGTCAAGGATTAAGACATTGGTAATGTCTAGTGGTACAAGAGTCAACAAAGAAAAATAACCATACGATAAAATATTGCAATACTCGTACAAAAACGTGACAAGCGTGCAAACTGTGATACAAAATAAGGAGAATAAACTAGATGAGACGTTCGCTATTCGAGACAAGACATACTAACAAAGTTGTTGCAATATTCCCTTGATTCAAACAGAATATTATTTCATTTATATAGTTCTATATTATTTGTTCAAATATATTTTAAACTACGTTCTCTACGGCTTCGTTTGCGTGGAATTGAGTCCAAGACGATAAAAAAATATGTTATTCATGGTTTATTATGTATTCCACAGAACTTTAGATACATACGACGAGTATGTGATGTTCTGTATACCAATTTTGTTGAAAACCGTTTAGTTTTGAGATATATATATATATATATATATATATATATATATATATATAATGGGAATTATTCATTTTTTGGCAATAAAAGTATACTATATGTTAATACAGCGTCTCTTCTGACAATCTACCCTTCTAAACTCATCCTATCGTGTAGGCGTGTATATAGAAAGAAAGAAGTATTATATATATACGAAACACAACAGTAAGATTAACTACCTACTACTTGTTACACGATGGTCATTTGTGAGAGGGTGGTACTTCTCCAATCGAGCCGGCCCATTAATACTGGGATAAGCAAGAATCTACCACCAGAACTGTTCGTTTGTTCGCACTTAGCGGAAAAAACATTTTGAAAACCTGTTATATATGAAAGAAAGAACGAAAGAACAGAAAGAAGTTTCTTTCTTTCTTTCTTTCTTCTGTCAATCTACCCTTCAACTCATCCTATCGTGTAGGCGTGTATATCACTTTTCAAACTAAAAATAAAACACGACGATGTCAGTCCATAAAATACATTGCTAAAGGTTTATTATTGAAAACGTTTATGAGGTTTATTTTTAGACTTTCGAATCGAAGTATTAATTGATGGCAAAGGTCAATTGCGGGTTTGAAATTGAAATTCGGAGAACCTTTGTTATAATAAAGTTTAATTCTGCAACGTGACAGAGTTGTGTAATAGGGCAGAGTTATCAAAGATCGAACTTTCTATGTCTTACTACTAAGCTTATTTTAGTTGTTATTTTTCTTATTATAAATCCCACTACTCCACTGAAGGGGAGTCTCCAACACAACGTAGGAGAGGTTACTGTACCTTGCTGAAGAAGTGTGCTTGCACTATTTATATAAAAATTTACTTTTCACGTAGTACCTAATATTGCAAGTATAACTTTGTTGGGCTATTTTTATTACTGCTTTGAAAGGAAATAAAGTAGTAACACTTTAAATTCTTAGTCCTGCTGTCTATTAATATTATGGAATTTATCGAAATAAAATATTTAAGAAAAAGGTAATATTTTGGCTACTATTTTATTACGTAATATTACTTTTTTCATTGCTTTACGACGCTTTGGCGATCCACGGCCCACCTTATAGATTACCACTCATTGATGCCACAAGCCTAAGAATACTGGCAAGCAGTCATGAAAAAAGAAAACAATAGTAGACTCTTTTTCCGTACTTTGTGAGTGGAGATCATATTAGGACCAAAAAAAATTAAACTGCAATTAGAGCTATTTTCATCTTCTATATAGATACAAGTATCTAAGACCCGTGTAGGTACTCAAGTAATATGATGGCAGCCGTTACAGGGGGGTTAGAAGGAATCTCATATCTCACAATCGACATCGTATCGACTCGTTTGTGATTGGTAAAGAAACCAACGCGTGATGCCGCAATAATCCGTTGGCCAATCACTGTGATCTCTCAACCAATCACAATGATCACGATACGATGTCGATTTTGAGATATGAGATTTCGTTTCACCCCACAGGTCAGTTAATATCTGTTTTTTAATAGAAAATCTGGCTCCGGTCTTGTGCAACGGTCGTCAGTTTCTGTTGCCCCCTTAGTTAGGTCGTAAGGGTCAGATAGGTAGTCACTTCGTGGTGGATCAAGTAAAACCAAACAGAATGGAAGCCGAACCTAACAAAAAAAGATTGGGTTCACGTCTGATGGCCTCGCGGTAATATTTACATTTAAAAAATAATTATATAAACATAGCATCACGCCTGTATTCCCTGAAGGGGTAGACAAATGTGTATTACACCCACGACTCGCCAGCTATGTTAAGTCCCACGTAATAGGGGGCGAGCCTATTTACGTCTACCGGGCACATTTCCAAACTCCGGGCTGTTACTGAGATTTTTTCTTTTAAGGAAAAAGCTCAATATCATTGCCCGACCCGGGGATCGAACCTGAGACCTCATGATTAGCAGTCGCATACACTACCGCTACACCACCGAGACAGTAATAATTATATCATTTCAAATTCAGCATAGAAAAGATATACGATAAAGTTGTACT
This sequence comes from Leucoma salicis, assembly GCA_948253155.1. NCBI lineage: Eukaryota > Metazoa > Arthropoda > Insecta > Lepidoptera > Erebidae > Leucoma > Leucoma salicis. Next base: position 7,972,534 of record OX411812.1, read on the forward strand.
GTTCAAACGTTTACCTAATAAGCGGAAAAATAAAAACAGTCCTCAGTAAATTTATAATAATAATGTAATTTTTATGAGTAGACTTTTTTAGAGAACTTTTTTCTATTGTACTTCAATTAAAAAAAGTACAAAATCAGCTACAATAATGTTGTTTCCAATAAAAATTATATTTATCTTAGTTGTTCTTTTAAACGTTTGCATTAACAAGATAATTGAATAACAGGATTAAGATTTTACAGTCAGCTGTGGTACAAAATAAAACTAACGAGCTTGGACGTCTTGAACAAAGCTACGCGATTCTTTAACCCAGATTGACGGCCTTATGTTATGAAGTCCAGTCTCACCACATAGAGTATAAAGTGAAAACCAAAACATAGCATCACGCCTGTGGGATCCCAAGCGGTGGGAGGAGGTGTATTTACACACCCACAGTTCGCCAGCTATGTTAAGTCCCACATAATAGGGGGCGAGCCTTTTGCAGTCTACCGGGCACATTTCCAAACTCCGGGATGCTACTGATTTTTTTTTAAGATAACGCTCAATAGCGCCGTCCGACCCGGGGATCGAACCCGAGACCTCATAATCAGCAGTCGCATACAGTACCGTTGCACCACAGAGACAGTTTTAAGCGAATTGCATCTTAACTTGATCCATTAGACTCCTTACAGAGTTTTGTTATACGAATCGTCCACTATACGATAGTATAGATTTCGGGAACAACTTGTTTACCTACAACATATTTAGCTTTATTAGACGGAATTATTTATGATCTCTCTGATTTATCTACGTTACTTGCACGGAAAGTGCTTTCGGAATCTGTTAGTTATTTTTTCAACCCATTACTATCTACTATTGGGTATGGGGTTTCTCTGAATGGTAGACTTTACAAGGGGTTGGCAGACTTTACAAGCAGTCACGTCAATACAGTTTTCATTTTTATAGCACATGCAAAATTAGGAGTGAACTACTGAGAAATATGACAGATTACTTTTTTAAACAAGGCTTAAACAGAACACTATCGTAACGGTCTATGGTATTGCTAAGTTTAAAAGCAGTCTCTGATCCTACTAAATATCATGTAAGCCGGAAGACAAGCCTGCAAGAGCGAGCATTACACTAATGCCAAGAAATTTGATGTATAATACTCACTAAACATGACATTTTAAAAACATTTTGATCTATATTTTTAGCATTTGACATGCTCCGCCAATAAAATGCCTTCCGATAGATGGCGTTGGTCGTAAAGACAAATGTGATGAGGAGATTGGGATGATCGAAAGATCTGTACTATAGCTCAGTGGCTTAGGGCACTTCCCCGAATTGGAAAAGACGCGGGTCCGTTTCTCGCTTGTACAAAAAATCTCTTTTTCCTTATTCACAAATAATTTGTATTTTAAAATCAGTTTTAACTTACTTCACCCTTTTTAGTTATATAGCACTACAAAGACTTGGGCGACTCGTATGTACAAACAATCTAATTACTCTAATCGCACATTCACCCGCTAAATAAGCCTACCGTGTGCCGTCTCTCCACCTGTATTGGCGGGCCACTGGAACTGTGTTACATTACTTCAGTGGTACACAAATGAACCTAGAAGACTACACAAAAATACTAAAATTATATAATCGTGATATAATCACAGCCGTGTGGGGCCGGCTTTAGAATTGTCCCAACCCTCTCTACCCACGGGAGTCGTAAGAGCCGACTGAGGGAACACCGGGGGAGTGGGCATCAGCACAACCTCGAGTATTAACAACATCCACTGCGATCGCCAACCCGCCTGCCAAGCGTGGCGATTACGGCATTATCCCCCATGACGGGACCGCTCGCTGTGGCGTTCTCTTGGGGAGGCCTATGTCCAGCAGTGGACGTTGAAAGACTGGATAGATATAATCACAGTTACAAAGTAAAGTTTTTCGGTGCATTAAATTCTTATTTTAACACGATAGAAATTCAAAGATGGCCATCACCTCATAAAGTTGGGGTAAATGAGGGATAGCATCTATGACGGTCATTAAATAGTACTTAAGTTCACTTTATATCTGACTTTACGGCTTCGCAGAAGGATCATGAACCATTAACATGCTCTTAAATGAATAAGATTAGGTATTAAAATATGCAGTGTTAGTGCTGTATATAGTATCAGCCTTCACGAATACGCCAACCCATATATTACGCCTGAGTATCGTCATAGTCGAATAGGTACTAATAAAACGTGGATCTTTTAATAATACAAATATTTTTTGTATACGAGCTAAACAGCTCACCTGAGGGTTACACTGCTATTCGTGGTCTTTTCATTATAAACGAAATTTGATTTAGTTTTATTTTGAATCATTAGGAAGAAAGTAAACTATACCTACCTAATACAACGCACAAATGGCGAAGTGTTTTAGATACCAGCCTCCCGTCCGTGTGTTGTGGGTTCGGTTCCTATATAGGACAACTCTTTGTGTGATCTACAAATGGTTGTTATGAGTCTGGTTGTACTTTGCGTCCGTGAAATTGTATGTTTGTAAAGTCCCTCGCGATACAAGGACTATTCCTTAGTGCATGTACGTGTTCTTTAGTCAATAAAAAAAAAATATATAGTGGTCACTTTACTGATTTACAGATATGTTAATTTATCCGCAACTCTGTCTTTACTGTGACTGTGGGAGCAAATTGAGCTTAGTGCGAAATTCGGAAACGTGGTTATATATTATTAAGTTAGTTCAAATTTGACCCTGATATATATAAGTTTATTTCAATGCTACCTTCTAAAGTACTAGTTCAATATAGTCAAGGACTTTCATGGAAAGGTTATGTTAAATAAACATTAATATCAACTTAATGTTCATCGCCCATTTCTGACAAAAAAAACGGGTTACTTTTGAAAGTAAACATTCATTAATTTTAATAAAATTTAATGTTTATATCAAACGAATTGTATTTACTCAATTATACCCATTATCAAATTTAGCCATTTTATAAACCGTAAAAGTGAGGCATGGTTAAATAACGTCAAAATTCAATTCATTTTACAAAATTAAACATTAGAGGCATATAAAATGTTGTTTTGTCGGCACGTTGTGTTAATCTTCCAATAAGTAATGATTTTTTAGCAGATAAGTCGTACCTACACATGCTGCTCGAATTATCATGGTTAAGCAACTTTCTCCCGGCTGTCTTTAGATGGGTTACGAAAAGTTTAACCTTTTTATGAATACTGAGGTTAGCCTCAAGAAGCAGTGAATCTCGGCTATCAAATAACACAATGGCAATAATTATAGGTTGTCATAATCCTAATTAAAAATCTGACTTTAATCTCGTTCTGATGTTGTCAGATGTTTTAGATGGGTGAAGCAGATGAAATATGTAGCCACTCCGTGTAAATATTGGCGTATCAGTTATAACCAAACAGATCCTATCCCAACCCCATCAACGCTTAGGAAATGACCAGGAAGATGATGTTGGAGTAGCGACACCTATCTCGCCACATACGAACTAATAACTGACGTATCCTACATCGCGATATAAAAAGTTATCCGAGCGATGTAAATATATACAAGAACCCGACCACAACAGTCGGGTAGTTAGCCCACCAGACATAACACCCGTCTGGTCGGAGGATCCTCCCTTTGCAATGGGGGATAAGGAACTTTACACCCTGTTCCTCTCCCCCCAAGTTGGTAATGACCTTATGTGTACTGACTTAAGTATGATGAAGGACAAACTATACATAGGGTCACCAGGCCAACCCCCTGAGAAGGGAACCCCCTGAGAAGGGAAAAAATAAGCAGACAATAACACCACGAGACGTCGCGGTAGAAATATCCACACCACCACTGAAGTAATGTGTTACACAGTTCCAGTGGTCCGCCAATACAGGCGGAGACACGGCGGGTATATTTAGCGAGTGAGGGCCCCCCACATTACCCTGCTGTTCGTTGCCCTGAACGAAGGGGTGTGCGGTTAGGTAGAATTGTCCCCCACCTTAATAAAAAAAGAGATATCCACACCACCTGGAAATGATCTCAAGACGGTTCGCTTTCAGCGCTCTTTTCTACCACGTAACGTATTAACACGTTTACTAACGTTAAGAGACGGCTGGACTGTGCCCCTGGTGCTGCAAAATTACAGTCGCTTGCTTGCTTGCTACCGCTGGCAATAAAAACAATCACTTCACGGTAGAGATTACTCGGTACCGGTACGAAACTCTGTTCCAAGATATCTAGCTGGGGTATATTATGTAAGGCCAATTCTTGAACATTTCTTTTTGTGGTGCTGCCACCAAATTGGCATAAAAAAATGTCTTGGTGGTGCAGTGGCAGTGTATGTGACTGCTGATCATGCGGTCTCCGGTTCGATACTAGGCAATTTTATTGAGCTTTTTCGTAAAAAGAAAATTTCTCTGTAGCAGCCCGGAGTTTGGAAATGTGCCCGGTAGACGGCAATAGGCTCGCCCCCTATTACGTGGGACCTAAACATAGCTGGCAAATCGTGGGTGTGTAATACACCTCTGCCTACCTCTTCGGGGAATACAGGCGTGATGCTATGTTTTTTTTTGTAACAGGTTTCATGACTTTGACTGATGCAATTCAACTGAAACTTCGAGGCTAGCCCAATTAAAAACTATTTTGATAAATTAATGTTTAATCATATAGCAATTAATCTTACACCATGAAACTGTGCTATGAATGAATACATAGCTACAGCATAACTGCATTTAACTTGCTTGGTTTTCAGTGGAAAATACATCAAATAGGAAGACCTGAATCCAGAATCGTAAAGAGATAAGATCAATTGAAATAACTTCACGACAATTTTTTCAAATACGTACTAAATCGTAAACTCTTAATGAAAAGGGAGCATTGCACGTCTACGCTGTATAACTTAATATCAGAAAAAGACTTCCCCGTCATTAATTTTAGATGGAATTTAGATTAAATCTAGATTAAAAAATTATAGCTGTGAGTATAATAGTTTAGTTAGTAGGTAATTTACCTGATACTTGAGTATCTGTGAGGTGCCAAGTAAGTATTTCAATTCCAATAGGTTCTAGATTTGTTTTTATTACTTAGAAGTATAATGTTTGTAATTAATACAATAACGAAATAAGTTGCAATAAGTTGATATATTATCACAATAAGGTAGTTAAAATAACACACTATAGTGTGTAGTGTGTAGCTATAAGAATTAAGCACTTGCGTATCGATTAATTATGGATTAATTTCTCAAGTATTATTATTTTTAGTCTAGGTGGTAGTTTGAGATAGTGTAACCCTTAGTTCAGACATGTTTTTTTATTGTACTACGCGAGTGGAAAGCATACGGCCCAACTCATGGTAAGCCGTTACCCGTAGCTTATAGACGCTAGAAACATCAAAGGCACCAGTCTAACTTCGCTAAATCCAAGGGAAGGAACAGGAGGTGGAGAAAAAGGATATCCATCCATCCATCAGCCTTTCGACTTCCACTGCTGGACATAGGCCTCCCCAAGAAATGGGGGATAGTGTGGGGCTAGAAAAAGGATAATAAATATTAAATCCGTGTCAGCCTTGTGGGGCCGGCTTTAGAACCCCTCGTTGCAGCGATCTCTTGGGGAGGCCTATGTCCAGCAGTGGACGTTGAAAGGCTGATGGATGGATGGATGGAAATATTAAATAAATATTCACGGACATTTCATACATTGTCCTCTGGTCCCAAACTAAGCTAAACGCTTGTGCTATGGGTACCAGATTACGAATATAATACATATATTACTTTTTTTGTAAATACCTACATATAATAGGTAGAAAACACCCAGACGCACTACAAATATCCGTGTTCATCACACAGATAATTGTCCTGAGTGGGATTTGAACGCACGACCTTATGCACGCAACTCAGTTACACTACCAACTACACCACGAGGCCCGTCAATAAGGCGAGGATGGAGGATATGGAGAGGTTTGGATCTCAGACGCTCACAGTCACCATACGAAACAACGATAGGAGTACCTACCTGCACTGTAGAACAGCCATTTGCACAGCTTTTCCATGATAAAAAGTAGTTTGTGTCTTATTCTGGGTCTTACTATGTGAGTGCCCAAAGTCATAATAATCGGTCAAGTGTTTAGGTCGTGAAAGCATTTTTTTTTTTAGGCGGGAAAAAATGTTCCTAACCGCTCACCCCGTCGTTCGGGGCAACGAACAGGGTATTATGGGGCCCTCACCCACTAAAGAAACCCGCCGTGTGCCGTCTCTCCGCCTTTATTGGCGGGCCACTGGAACTATGTTACATTCCTTCGGTGGTACGTCGTGAAAGCCTAGCAACACACAAATGAACTCACTTTCACATTAATAAAATATTATTGCTGATATCATACGATAATAGAATTATCGCATTATTAAATTTAGCAACTCATTTTAACATTCACAAAGAAACGGTCAGACTAATCACTCGAGGCCACAAGATGTCAAGCGCTTTAAGAGTTAATTACGAAACTAAATTAAAAATAACACCAACACAGACTTTTTAAATATCAAAGAGACTCACTATAAAAGGTGAAGAGAACACTTTTTATACAATCAGTCGCCTTTTTAACGAAAGTAGAGTAATTTAGTAAGTTCTTAAAACTGTAACAGACTGTAACAAAATATAAAATTGAATATTTTGATATTTTTATATATTTCTTTAAGCGTTTGGTTGCTTAGACATACACATTAACACAACACAAAGTGCGAAAATGTGAAATCGAAAATAACAGTCACGAGCAGGACTGTTATTTTCGGTTGCAGTGTTTGACATTTTTGCACTTTATGTTAATAAAATTGACTAATAAACATAATTTTTATAGAGGCTATACTTTACACTTACGAATAACCCTTGTATAGCGAATATAATTTCACGAACACAAACCACACAGAGACTCAGAAAAAACTATTTGTGGATCTCGAAAAGAATTATCCTGTGTAGGAATCGAATCAACACTCGGGTAGGAGGCCGGTGTCTAAAGCACTAAACTCTGTGCGACTGCACAGAGTTTAGTGCTTTAGACATAGTTAACAAAAATATAATTTAAAGATATTTATATTTACATATTATTTTCCGGATTAATAATAACCATTAAAATGGCGAATCAAATATTAATTTTAATACACTATTATGAACAATATTTTGTATATGCACACGACATATTAAAGGCATAATATAATTATAGAGATGTTATTATAGGGATTAATTTTCCCACCAAAATATACCAGACAAAATAACGCTAGTAAAAAATGGCACGTAATTACACGGTGCGTACACATTCAAATTACTAAGAAGTAGATTACATTCGGAATACACGCCTGGCTTGCTAGTCAGCATCACAAATTAAATAGGCAACAGACGATATTTGTACAATTTAGCGCTATGTGATTATGCTACGTTTTAACATGTTTTCAAAAAGGTATGCTACGCTTTCGTAAAAAAAAAGGATAATTAAAAAAAACTTGTCCTACGTTTTACGGCTAATGTTTTTTGACGTTAAGCTAAGAGATATTATCTACAAATAATAATTAATTTAAATGCAAAAATGAGTTTGTTTATTATGCTTTCACATCATAACTACCAATAATCATGAAATTTTGCATATATATTTATATAATATGGTTCAGAGCCCAGAAAAGGATACATGTAACTTTTTTATCCCGGAAAAAATGTATAGTTCCTGTGAGATAACTATTTTTCCTTAAAGATAATATGGCGTAAATTTGTTCTGAAATCCATGCGGATGAAGTCCTGGTCAGAATCTATTATATAGTAGTTTTTCGGTTTCCAAGTAATCTAAATTGAGCAACTATTCGTAAATTTTGTTTTTACAGTCAATTTTGGTAGAATCTGCTATTTTAATATTTTTGTTCAGTTTATTAAATAACATGCCTTCTCTAAATTTGTAAAATCTTTGTGCGAACGATGTATAAACTCTAGTGGGTTCACATACAGCAAAATTCCTTCGCAAATATGCTGTATGTTGTTTCAATTCTTTGGTTAAGTTGTTACGCGTATGAAGTACAGTTAACATTATATATAGTTGGCGCACTGTCCTTACGGACTTGGGTTTCTTCATAAAGTTTAGTGGTGGGAAATAAACGAGGCTTAGCTAAACTTATTTTTAGAATCATTCTTTGGGCTCTCTCTAGGGCTATGAGTTTAGTCTTGCATGCACCTCCTCAAGTGGTGATGCAGTAACTTAGAATAGATTGTGCCAGAGCCTCATAAACCATTTTCATTGTTTTTTTATCTGCGACATCACGTATTTTTTTTAAAATATATGACAGTTTTCTTATTCTTTTGGCTAGTGATTGTATATGTTTATCAAAAGTTAGTTTCGCATCTATTTCGACACCAAGATATTTAATACATGGATTATTAATGGTCGGACAGTTACAGTTTGCCGTAGGGGGAAAATTACATTTATGTGCGTATATGACAGTGTTAAGGTTAGAAACTTCAGTTGGATTTCTAATTGAGTAAACAATATATTTAGTTTCTTCTTCATTAAGCGTCAGTGTATGTGATAATAACCAATGACAAACTTTGTTAAAGCCATCTTGAGCAGAATTAAAAAGTTCACTCCAGGTTTTCGAAAAAAAAGTAAGAGATGTATCATCGGCGTAGGATGTGATGCGACAGTTTTTTAAGTTAAGTGAGGTTAATTCATTTATGTAGCAGAGAAACAGAGTAGGACCCAAAATACTTCCTTGTGGCACTCCATAGTTGACCGGTCGTATATCACTTATGTTTTCTCCAATTTTCACACATTGGGTTCTGTTTTTTAAATAATCTGTTAACAATGCTAATAGGATACCTCTTATACCGTGATTTTTTAGGCGGGCTACAGAGACGGTGTCAAAAGCTTTTGCAAGGTCAAGAAATATTGTTAGGCATTTGTTGTTACTGTCCAATTTATTTACCACAAAATTTGTTAGATCAAAAACTGCATTTTCTGCTGATGGGCTACGTCGGAAGCCGTATTGCTTATCAGATAATAGATTTAGTTCTTCCAAATATTTGACTAGCCTATTCTTGATTATACGTTCAAATAAAGGCATGTTGTCTTTGTTATATAATAGATTGCACAAATTATGCTTACTAAGTATATAAATATAACAATATATAATTATGCCATATAAATAAAATCTGTATCTCACATTGAAAAACACAATTTTGTTTATACTTCTAACTTTTTTAATCAAATTGTCTTTCAAAGCGAATTGGAATCTTCCATTATGAAACCGAAAAACGCAATATTTCACATCTGAATAAATTATTGCTTGTTTAACATAAACATTCCAAGTTTTCAATATTGCAAAGAAAACATTTTCCAATACGAATATAAGTTTCAAGCTGGTTTCCATTCAAAACAGTAGTAAACAGCTGAGAGCTATGTTTGTTTAACATAAATTGTATTATTTATGTTGTTAGTAGATTTAGCATATTTCATTTTTAAAATTGAAAAACAGTTTGCCCTATGAATTAGTGTCAAATTTTGTGACCAACCAGCTCGCTAAATATATATAATATGATATAGCTCTAAGTAAACTCAGTATATTTTCTTCGGACAGTCAAATAGTGAACGTTCTATTATAATAATGTGTATACTCGTGGATCTATCTATTCCTAAATTGACTAAGTTATTTTATAAACTAACCTTTATGTTAACTGCAGGAAAAAGCTAGTTATATCTTAGGTTCCCGATATATTAGCAGGATAAAACATATATCAGGTTTTCAAAATGTTTTTCCGTTAAGTGCGAACAAAAGAACAGTTCTAGTGGTAGATTCTTGCTTTTCCCAGTATGAATGGGCCGGCTCGATTGGGGAAGTACCCTCTCACAAAAGACCAGCGTGTAACAACGGTAGTTAATCTTACCGTTGTGTTTCGTATGGTGAGTGAGAGCGCCGGAGGCCCAAAACTCCTCCCTATCCTCTCCTTATTATCCTTCCTATCCTCTCTTTAGTATTCTACCTATGCTCTCCTTGTTATCTATCCTATCCACCTCCTATCCGTTTCCTTGGAGATGGCGACGCGCGACTAATACCTTTGGTGTTGCTAGCGTCTATAGGCTACGGTAACCGCTTACGATCAGGAGGCCCCGTATGCTTGTTCGTCACTCAAAAAATATAAAAAAAATATATTTAAAACAAAATGTACGAGCTGAAATGCCTCTGCAGTGCGCGCATCTACCCATAGATGATGCATCTACCTGTTACTTTTGTGTCACAGTGATGCGCGCGCATTTTAAAATTTCACTTTTATCATTTTTTCATAACGCGCCCTTAAGAAGTATAACTTAAAAAACATACAAATATTTAAAAAAAGATGTTTGGTTTTCAGAGACACCTAAATAGCCTGGTACGGTCCTAAAAATATCTTAAATGTGATTGTGCAGATATCCAAAATGTATAGATAGGTTGAAATAGATAGATATAGAAATATCTCAACTACTAACAGTTACAATTACTCATTTATATTTAAGCCTTATATGATTGTTATATTCCGGCCACGTGCGCGACTGCCAAGTTGTAAGCCATCTTTAACTTGTAACTACTTGTAACGTACTAGACGTTCTCGCCAAAATACAAGTATAGTGAACCTAAAGTGTGTGTATGCATCGCCTGTTAAGTTGATCTTATAAGGTACAAATAAATAGGTACTAGAATAAACTAAGAAGCAATTACTTCTCATTCAATTATTATGTTTATAGTAAAATAAAAAGTGGGCCGTGTGGGGCTGGCTTTAGAATTGTCCCGCCCCTCTCTACCCACGGGAGTCGTAAGAGCCGACCGAAGGAATACCGAGGGAGTGGGCAGCAGCACTTCCTCGAGTATTAACAACATCCACTGCGATCGCCAACCCGCCTGCCAAGCGTGGCGATTATGGCACTATCCCCCATTTTTTGGGGAGGCCTATGTCCAGCAGTGGACGTTGAAAGGCTTATGGATGGATGGATGGAAAATAAAAAGTAAGAGAGCTTATAAATGTCTGCCTGTTTATTTATGTTTGGAGATAGGGAGGTGATACGGCCAGCAATTACTTCTTAACACACACGCCTCGTAAAGTTTTAACAAAATAAGCAAAAATAAGTAGATAATATTCTTAACAGATAAGGAAAACTCATAGAAAAATAAAATCTTATCTGCCCTTCTCCAAAGTGTGTATGCTTCCCTCTCTCACACTCTTCATATATTTCCATTACCTATATATACATCTGTCTTGTATAACTTCTAGAAATTAAATACTTTCTAGTAGTTAAATACTTTTACTGAGGTTGTTATAAAATTGACAATTTATAAAACAACTTATAAATTCATTATATCGAGTTTTATGCATGTCTCTTTCTCTATGAATTTGTCTCTATTTAAAGAAAAAACATGATGTTTCGCATATAGTAGCGTAAGTATTTAATTACCTATTGCAGATTTTTCAGTTATTAGAGTATCAAAAATATATATTTTGAAGAAATGCATTATAATTGTTTATAAATAATTAAAATTGTAGTGTCTGTTTGTAATATCTAAATACCTAACAGCCGTTTACTAAATGCATATGAAAGTATATAAGATACCTATAACAAATTTTATTTTTTAAAGTTGTCTCTCTGTTTGTTCGGGCTAATTTCAGAAATGGCTGGACAGACTTGCACTGGATTTGATTGGCAAATAGTTGAAGTTACGAGGAGTAACTTAGTTTTATTTTGGAAAAATAACCAAAAAACAACTGAAAAGTTCTACGTGAACAATGTCACTGGTAGTTAAAAATACTAGTATGCATGTATGTAGTTGTTCAATACTAAACGTTTAGAAATGTTTACCATATAAAATTCTCAGGCTAAGATTTCAACATCAGGGGCTAACATCTATATATCATCATTAATAGCCATTTAATGTCCAAACCGACCATTAGCCGCCTCCTTAGATCGTAAAACGTTTCTGTTATGTACGGTCTACAATGATACTAGTAAAATCAATACTATTTTTTATTGCGAATGATACTATCATTTATTTAGAGCTATCATTGGACGAGTCAACTTTGAAGAATATCATGTGTAATCTCTTTCCAACAAATTATAATACATTTACTCCTAATTTTATTTTAGGTTAGTTTATGTTAATGTCTAGCGGTAACAAAAAAGGACTGCAAAGACAGATGCATCGAGGTCGATCTCCTCTAAAGTCGAGACCTTACAATACTCACATATCTGACTTTTTCTGGAATATGTGTGTAATTCTGTGTATTTGTTAAATTATTAAACATACTGAGAGAATATGCAAGATTTTTTTAAGTTTGAACGTTGTGTTGTCCAACACGGTATCTATATTGGACGAGGGAAGTGCTTGCAGCCAAATACCCGATTCCCATCATCCCACAGCCAGAAGGCATGCACGCTCAGTCGTGCTACCAGCATTGTCTATTAGTTATTTTTTGATTTCCTTGTTGAGCGGCTCGTCCCACTGTCTCTGGGAGGACAAGTCATCAGGAAAAATGATGTTCAGAACGACTGCTTTTCAAGTGCCTATGGCATCGATCTTGCAAAGTATTTCAGAATATTAATCAGTGTTCACTAAAATTTTCCTGGTTAATTTTTCTGCTATGTTACCAATGACAAAAAATCTGGTAAATGGACATCAGAAATCACCTGAGTGAATTAATAAACAAGCTAGTGTCGTTCAAGGCCACATTTAAAATGTTGCATATTGTATTTTGTATAATATCATCAATTTTAGTCAAGACTGAAACATTTAACAAACGATATCCAAGTATAGTAGAATCCGAGGACCGATTGTAGTCCGAAATTTGAAAAAAAATGTTGTATTTTCTCATCTATGAAAGATTCGAATCTTCTAAAATCGGGGAAGGAGATGGAGACCTCCTCTACATGCTGCGTCTACATTATCCTTCAGGCTCCCATGATCTGAACATTTAGTGGTCGAGGGCCTCACACTACCTTGACCTTGTTTGTTGCCCCGATCGACGGGGTATGCGGTTAGGTACATTTTTTCCACCTTAACAAAAATTCACATGAGCTAGGTATGAAATATTTACTTTTGAATATACCTGTTAAATGATGAATTATATAGCTAAGCTGAAAATAACAAGTCCGATTACCTTGCTGGCATCCAACCGCAAATTCCAGAATAATATGCTTAAAAAGTAATTTAGAAGGGTACCTGAAACATTGCCAGAGAAATTTGAAAATTTTTGGTGTTTCTAATTTAGCTTGTGATAACGGGGTTCAATTAATTTGAATTCCAAAACTTGTAAAAAGTGCTTCAACATAAGCAATGATAGCATATATTAGTTTTATAGATCTGGGAAAGTATTCGTAAGCAGCTATTGGCAACTACATATTTCGTAAGAATTGTAAGAATTCCATTTTAGCTAGGTTGTTGAGTGGAAGTTTCATACAGGATTTCGACTGTGTAGCTACGTACGTGACGCGAATATATAAAGAAGGGTTTTGGAATAAGTTCACACCGGTAACCAACAGTGTTTGAAATAAATAATATTTATTTTTTATGAACGAATATTACTAGGAAAGATTTTTTTAAACAATCTGCGGTGGGAAATGAATAGGAAATCTATGTATCGGCAACGACTAAGTATACCCAGACTCGGGACAACAATTTGTACCTAGATCATAGCAATAATTTTCCTGTATGGAAAGCGGGCTTACACCACTTGATGCGATAGGTTCAATTATAGGTCATATGTGATAAGCGAAATGATATGCAATTAGAACATAGAATCACGCCTGTATTCCCCGAAGAGGTAGGCAGAGGTTTATTACACACCCACGACTCGCCAGCCATCATCTCGCCCTGCTATGTATAAGTCCCACGTAATAGGGGGCGAGCCTATTGACGTCTACCGGGCACATTTCCAAACTCCGGGCTCCTACTGAGAATTTTTCTGTTTAGGAAAAAGCTCAATAACATTGCCCGACCCGGGGATCGAACCCGAGACCTCATGATTAGCAGTCGCATACACTACCGCTACACCACCGAGGCAGTTAACATGCAATTAGATATGATTTTAATGTGGGATATATTTAAATAATTGCAAATTATTTGTAAAGCTTTGTAAATGTTAACTCATTTCTAATGTTAAACAACCTCCTTTTATTTAATCTTAAACCGCTGTTCAATTTGTAAAAACAAAGGAGAAAGTTGAATAATACAGATTCACGGCACGTAGCGATTTCTATTGGTATAAGTAATCTTTTGTGGGATTTACATACATACATAGTAAAGAAATAAACGGGGCCTATAATAATATATCACCCGATAACGACATAGAATATAAACGAAATATGTTTTGAGCAAATTGATGAAATACTGAAATAACTTCGAAAAACTGAAATAACTTCAAAATATTATAGGGTCTTATTTAAAAGTATTTCATAGATGCACTAAGAATATTTAATGTCATCATTGCATTTTCAATGGGTATATAAAGGGACGAAAAAAGAATAAAACTTCGTTCCTTTTGGGAAGGCGTCCTTTTGGGATAGTTTAGGTACTTAATTATTGGAACATTTTTATTTTCTGTTGTAGATAAGATTCCTGTTCAGAGTGCATAATGAGCTCTAAAATATTCATAATACATTAAAGTACAGTAACAAACTAATATTCAGATTATTACCTCCACTTTGATTGTGTGATGATCTCTAGAATGTTAATAGAGTCACGGCAGCGAGGGTCAATAGGCATTAGCCATGTATGCAAGACATTATATTGCACAAGTGTGTATGCAAATATAAGTGCACTCTCTCTTCCCTCTCTCTCATAGTCTGATGGGACGGCAACCGGAGAGATCGGGCGCAGGATTCGAACCCGTGATCTCATGATCTGCAATCGCATACGAAAGGGCTCTTACAAATAAACATGGTACGAATTCGTGTCGTGCTACGGTGCGGTATCATTTCAGATGCGACGTCGTATTGTGGGAATCTACGACAACTAACATACCACGTTGCACGGCTTGACAATGTCGATACGATCAATCTCGACTCATAAATGATCAACCTCAATGTCATCTGTCCTCTTTGAAAATTCAATAACAAATGAATGCGACACCGGCGAAGGTGTGCATCATGAGTTAGTCTGTGACGTCGTAACATGCACATGAATATGTTTATGTGTAAGAGCTCTAAGATTTGTGTAAGAAAAGTGAACAAATAGCCGCAATCGAATTTTTTTATTGCCCACAGTAGCAGCTGAGTAAGCGGCTCACCTAATAATAAGTGGTAATCGACGCTCATGGATTTTGATACCAGCGGCACAGCCAAGCCACTCCGCCGCTTACCGACAGTAAAAGGCTCTTACTTAAAGAAGAGTAGTTCGTAGCATTTATAGTGCTAGGGAAAACACTATAGTAGGGAGTTCATTTCAAATCTTATACCTACTATATCCGATAAAAAATGGCGCAGAAAACGAATTATCTTAGAATAGAAGGTTTGAAATTGTGAAGCATATTGATGATTATAAAGATGCCATAAAAATGGCAAAGCATCTACTCGTAGTTGGTTAGGCTTGGATATGCACATGGCACTACGCCGTTTTAAGTCTCGTTACATAGATTTACTCAAGAAGGGAGCAACTGGTTCATGTTCATAAGCTCTATACGAGTACTATGTGTAAGACTATCTTATGCACGCAGATTTGTTCTTTTTCATACTACTTAGGAGGCAAATAAACATACGTGATAAGACGTTATTGTAGCTATTGGCATACAAGCGGAGAGACGGCACACGGTGGGTTTATTTAGTGGGTGAGGGTTCCACACTACCCTGTTCGGTGCCCCGAACAACGGGGTGTGCGGTTAGGTGCATTTTTTCGCCCGAAATAAATGGCTAAAAACATTTCTTAGAATAAATTTTCATTAAAAACAGTAATAAGAAGTATTTTCTATTATTTCTATTTGCACAGTGCTTGTCCCAACGTTATTATATTATAGATGCGAGAGAAAAGGAGCATGAGAGTAAAATCAATGCGGTCGAAATGCGATCTTTGCGGAGAATCTGTGGAGAGAGTCTGACTGACCGTAATTCGTAACGAGGTAAGAGAGCGATTAGGTATGAAATAGAGTGTTGAGTGTAAAGATGCGAAAGGAAATGCTCCGATGGTTCGGATATGGAATACCGGACGAGTGACTGGTTAAGAAGATATACAATGCGAAAGTGGAAGGATGTAGGTACAGGGGGAGACCCAGACTCACCTACCTAGACCAAACTAATCGGTCATGTATTGAAGGAAGGTGGAATCAGGAGTCTCCGAAACTGGCGAGTGTGTATGAAGAGAATTATGAATGTTGAGGAAGCGAGAGATGTATGCAAGAATAGAGCCTTTTGGCACTCTGTTCTCTCTGCCTACCCCGCAAGGGAGATGGTGTGATGATAAGTATTCTAAGTGCTACAATAATATTATAAATTAACAGCATTTAACCCTCTCCTCACGAAATCAATTAAGCTGGCTTAAGGAAGTTCATTTGTTAGTTACCCTGAATTACTAGTAAGTTTTGTTAATTGTACGAACAATACATTCATAGAATAATTTTGCCATAATACAATTGTAATATAATAAATCATGAAGGCCGCAGATGGCTCTGAACTATGGTAATTGCTCTTCAGAGATTGTGTTCAATCACGCATACTATTCACAATTTGAATATCAATTATACAGAAATAATGTCTGTTCATTTGTTTGTTTCCTAAACAAGTAATTCTTTACGGATTAAAGTTCGGTAAGTTTTGGAAAATAAAATTTGTGAATAGAAACAAAAGGTTTATACAAATAGGTATGAAATGGTTATACGTACAAAAAATAACTATTAATAGATATATAACTAAATATTGCCGACCTGATGGTCAGCAGTTACCATAGCTTATAGAAGCTAGCAACACCATAGGCATCTGCAATGAAGGGTATAGGAAGTGGATCCTAATAACGAGATAATAATAAATATAGGAAGTATAATAAATAGAGGATAGGAAGGATAAGAGAGGAAGAGAATAGGTAGAATGATGAGGAGAGGATAGGGAGACGGTTTTGGGCCCCTGGCACTCTCTATTGCTCTACAAGTAATACATAGGGTTATTTCACGCTGGTCTTCTGTCAGAGGGTGGTAATTCCCCAATCGAGTTGGCCCATTCATGATGGAATAACTTACACACGTAATAGGGAGCAAGCCTATTGCCATCTACCGGGCGCATTTCCAAACTCCGCTGCTCACGGAGTACTCTCTTTCCGTACTTCGTGGGGCTGCTACTGAGAATTTTTGTTTTTACGGAACACTACCTGACCTGGGGACTGAACCGGAGACTTCATGATCAGCAGTCGGTCATACTATCGCTGCACCACAGAGATAGTTTTATTATTTTTTTATTACCTATTGGAAACCGCCAGTCCGCTTAATACTAAAAATACTGCAGAGCCGCCACTCATCTTTTTTCGTAATTGGGTGGATGGACGGATCTCCCATTAACAAGACTCCTCGACGCGATGGTCGGTACCAATATCGTACCGTACACATGGTACTTAACTCTACCACCAGTAATGCAATGGTTGATAACTGCTTACTTCCCTTAGTCGCCTCATACCACACCCGGAATAGAATTAGATGACAATTGTTTAAGTCCCATCACCATATTATATATAAACTAGCCTTTGCTTGCGGCTCTCGTATCTCAGGTTCCCGATACAGTAGCGGGATAAAATGTATACCAGTTTTTAAGTCTAATCGAGATCTATCAAATAAAAAAGTTGCATAAAAATCCGTTCAGTAGTTTTTACGTGATGCGCGAACAAACAAACAGACAAACAAACCGACAAACAGACAAAAATTAAAAAAAATGTTTTGTGTTTAGACACGCCTATATAGCCTATTACAGTAATTTTTTCTCAAATATCTTGAATGTACAGACACAGCTCTGTTACAGTTTTATAATAGTATAGATTTATCTAGAAAACGTTTAAACCATTTAGTACTAAACATTTATATATTATACATCTTCTGTATATAAATCTTCTGTACGTGTCTATGTAATTGAAATCCCCCTAAACAGTTGTACCGATATCAGATAAAAATAATTGTCGGTTTACGCACAATACTTTTACGTGATAACGTCATATATGTTTTCTGAGAGTATCACAAACAATGCATCGGTCGCCGTACATTTTTCAGAATCCGGCGTTCATCGATTTATAAGACGTTATCACATCATATTAAACAGTAACACGGATTAAAGCTTTCTGATATTTACATAAATGAGTATTTTGCGTAAACCAGAAATTTTATATGAATTTAATTATATAGATTAATCACGTCTCTCGAAATATTTTGATGTACAAAATAAATGTTTGATAAAACACCTAATTTAGCTGATGACTGTGTATATACTTACGTAATAGTACCGAATTTTTTACGCTTTATGATCTAATTATATACTTACGCTACTATGCAATCACAGGCTTCTATAAAGTAGAAAACGAAGTACGATAAAAGATTTGCCACAAAAAGAGCTTAATGTAAACATGGCTTCAAGTCTATTTGTATTTGTAACTGTGACAAAAATGCACATAAATTGCGAATAGCCGCTAACCCACCACTAGTATACCAATAAAGCATTCCCTCAGTTCACTTTTGTTGCACGTGTAGAATGTTAAATAGCTAATATACCTACTCTTTATTTCTCTCATTCATTCATTCTTCGGAGATACATCCCTCGCTCTTAGTGTTTTTGACTTTGTGAAAGTATGTAAATATTTAATGCAATTGGACAGATTGTCGTATCAAAAGTTGTTGTATTGTAATGAATAACATAAATATGTATATATTTTGTAGATACTTACTTTCGACATCTTTAATTTGCAGTTTTCGTAATCATAATTATTTATAATAATCTCTGTAGTGATCAGAATTAATCAGAAACAACCTACGTCAAGTCGTGAAATTGTGTTATAGATGCAAGACTAAAACAACAAACAGCAATGAACAGATAAAATATTATTATTTTCCCTAAACTATGAGGATGGCAAACAAGTATACGGCACCTGTCCTTATGGTAAGCGGTTACCATAGGCTATAGACGCTAACGACATCACTCACGCGTCTCCAACTTCAAGGAAAGAGATAGGAGTTGGAGGGGGAGTATAATATATGTATATATATAATGAGTAGAGGATAACAATAGGGTTGGGCCTTTAGTGCTTTCACTCATATATGAAACATAAAATAGTAGGCTGACCCTTTGTGAGACGGTGCTATTTCCTCAATCGAGCCGGGCCCATTCATGCTGGTGGCAGACTCTGCCGCTTCAAAAAGGGAGGATCAGAAACGACCATATCTTATTTTTTTAACTATATTATATATAGATATACCTACCTGGATCTTTTTACCATGTGCGGTGTGCTTTTCAGCATGTAGATATTGCATTATTTTTTCTGTACTTCTAAAAAGTAAAAGTTATTATCCCAATCTTAAGGAGACAAGATATTTTACTAAGAAATTTATGTACATAGAAAGAACATTTTTGATCTATATTTTTTAGCATTTGACATGCTCCGCCACTTTTAAAGTATAAATTATTTGAGAATAAGGAAAAAGAGATTTTTTTGTACTAGCGGGAATCGAACCCGCGTCTTTTCCAATCCGGGGAAGTGCTCTAAGCCACTGAGCTATAGTACAGGTACTTCGACCATCCCAATCTCCTTATTACATTTGTCTTTACGACCAGCGCCATCTATCGGAAGCATTTACATGCATTAAACCGATATAGTAAGTTTAATTTTGCAATTAAAATTCATACTATTTGATGGCGCGATTTTTTAAACATTTTTGATCTATATTTTTTAGCATTTGACATGCTCCGCCACTTTTAAAGTATAAATTATTTGAGAATAAGGAAAAAGAGATTTTTTGTACTAGCGGGAATCGAACCCGCGTCTTTTCCAATCCGGGGAAGTGCTCTAAGCCACTGAGCTATAGTACAGGTACTTCGACCATCCCAATCTCCTTATTACATTTGTCTTTACGACCAGCGCCATCTATCGGAAGCATTTACATGCATTAAACCGATATAGTAAGTTTAATTTTGCAATTAAAATTCATACTATTTGATGGCGCGATTTTTTAAACATTTTTGATCTATATTTTTTAGCATTTGACATGCTCCGCCACTTTTAAAGTATAAATTATTTGAGAATAAGGAAAAAGAAAAAAAAAAAAATAAAAAAATAAATGCTTCCGATAGATGGCGCTGGTCGTAAAGACAAATGTAATAAGGAGATTGGGATGGTCGAAGTACCTGTACTATAGCTCAGTGGCTTAGAGCACTTCCCCGGATTGGAAAAGACGCGGGTTCGATTCCCGCTAGTACAAAAAATCTCTTTTTCCTTATTCTCAAATAATTTATACTTTAAAAGTGGCGGAGCATGTCAAATGCTAAAAAATATAGATCAAAAATGTTTAAAAAATCGCGCCATCAAATAGTATGAATTTTAATTGCAAAATTAAACTTACTATATCGGTTTAATGCATGTAAATGCTTCCGATAGATGGCGCTGGTCGTAAAGACAAATGTAATAAGGAGATTGGGATGGTCGAAGTACCTGTACTATAGCTCAGTGGCTTAGAGCACTTCCCCGGATTGGAAAAGACGCGGGTTCGATTCCCGCTAGTACAAAAAATCTCTTTTTCCTTATTCTCAAATAATTTATACTTTACATAGAAAGAACTTCTAAATTTGTTATAGTCTACTTTTAATATATTTTCCAATAATAAACTAAACTCAACAATGAATGGGAAAGCCTACAGTCGTTATTTTTACGTTACGATGTACCGACCTATTACTAAACAAACAGTAACTGTTTGTTGTTGATTTTAATCAATAAATACTCTCTAAGTATATAAAGTGATATTTCTTGTTTTTAAATTCTTCTTGTAAACAAATTTTGAACATCAAACCATATTTTATAAATATTTTGTTTGATGACAATTGAAAACATTCATTGTGTATATCCACGCCATCTATCGATGAGCAAGTGAATTAACCGGACTATATAAGCATAATAAAGTTTCTCCGCACGACTGAGTTCATGTAGATTGTTGGCCTTTTCAAGGAACACGAAATAAACTTTGGCATCGTTCTTAGTTGAATGCAAACAAACCTGTTTGATCTTAAAGTTTTTAGAGAAACAAGATTCAATAAAAAATTTGCTCATTTTTTCTGCATAGGATTTGATTTTATTCGCTTACTACGTTCTGCTCACAACTTAGTTGGCGTTAGCTCTAGAAAATAATTACGTCACTATAGCCAAATTCATTGGCTACAACACACTAATGATCTTATTTATACTACGTGACAAATAAGCGTACCACCCGAAGGTAAGTGGTTACCGTAGACGCTAGTAACACCAAAGGCATTCCTCACGCCTAGCTACCTCCTAGGAAAGGAATAGAAGAGAGAATAATAAGGAGAGGATAGGAAGGACCATAAGGACAGGATAGGGTTTTAGGAGTACCTTCCGTTGTGTCATGCTGTTAATAATAAAATAAATATTCACGGACATTTTCACACAACATCCTCTGGTCCCAAACTAAGCTTAACGCTTGTGCTATGGGTACCAGATTACGGATATAATACATATATTACTTTTTTTATGTTAATAAAAAAAGTAATATATGTATTATATCCGTAATTATAATAGATAGGAAACACCCAGACGCAGTGCAAATATCTGTGTTCATCACACAAATATTTGTCCTGAGTGGGAATCGACTACGCCACGAGGCCCGTCATTCTGTGAGAGCGTGGTTCTCCCCCGATCAAGCCAGCCCATTCATGCTGGAATAAGCAAGGCTCTTCCACTATAAATCTCTATGTAAATATTGCTATACCATAAAGTATCTATTTTTATGGGATAAAAGTAGTCTCTGCCATTTTCCAAGAAAAAACTACCACTATTCTAAAATATCATATTGATCCCCTGCTCTGTAAAAACAAAATTATTTTTTCCCCACGGCTACCGTACATTTTGCCGGGATGAAAATCATTATACGCTATTACAGATTATAATCTATATCTACGCCTTTCATCCAGATTTGTTCAGCCATTCTGGTGTGCTCGAGTAACAAACATCCATCCAAACTTTCGCATTAATAATATTAGTAAGATATACTAGGAAGCCTATCTGTTATTTACCTAATTGCCTGCTTTTTTCATAGGAACATTATCAAATTTTACATTCAATGAAATGATTTAAAAGATAACACGCTGCACTAAGGAATGATCCTTGTATCGCGGGGGATTTCACAAACGTACGATTTCAAGGACACAAAGTGCACCCAGACTCAGAAAAACCATTTGTGGATCACACAAAGAGTTGTCCTGTGTGAGAAACAAACCCAAAATCCTCAAGATTCTGTCGGCGGTTTTATCTAAACTGCCTTAAATATTTTTTCGCTATTATAGTTCTAGTACACCTTCGAGTTGCACATTATGTGTTAGCTTACTCCAATATAACTTCATGCTACAATATTTTTAACCCCCGACACAAAAAGAGGGGTGTTATAAGTTTGACGTCGATGTCTGTCTGTCTGTGTATGATGTGTCTGCCTGTGGCATCGTAGCTCTCAAACGGATGGACCAATTTTGATTCGGTTTTTTTCATTTGAAAGTCAGTTTCCTTGCGGTGGTTCTTAGCTATGTTTGGTTAATATCGGTCAAGCAGTGTAAGAGTATCAGCTCTTTTCCAAAATGATGTAATTGCGTAAGGGGTTGTTTAAATTTTGTAATTTATAATTATTTATAAATTACTTAAATTCGAATGAACTAGCGTCCATCTGCTAAATTCACAGCAGATAAGCTTAACAGGATTATTAATAGCTACTCTATAAGTACATTGACTACTTGTTCCCAATTATGAAAATTTACTTATATTATGAAAATTTTTATAAAAACAAATCTGTAGTTTATGAAATAGATAGTCTCATATATACTTACTAGTAGAGGGGGCAATTGACAGCTCACTAGAGTGGTCGGAAGTGCGCCTATGCACGGATCAGTTTAGTGCCAGCCAGTGAAATATAATATAACTAGCCTTTGCCCGCGGCTTTGCCGCAGTCTAAAGCTAGATTTTCGGTTATATCTCAGGTCCCCGATATAGTAGCGGGATTAAATGTATCCCAGTTTTTAAGTCTTATCAATGCCTTTCAAATAAAAAAAGTTGCTTCAGAATCCATTCAGTAGTTTTTGCTTGATGCGCGAACAAACAAACAGATAAACAGACAAAAATTCTAATAAAAATTGTTTTGTGTTTAGACACGCCTATATAGCCTACTAGCCTTTGCCCGCGGCTTTGCCGCAGCCAAAAGCTAGTTTTTGGGTTATATCTCGGGTTCCCGGTATAGTAGCGGGATAAAATGTATACCAGTTTTTAAGTATACTCGAGAGCTATCAAATAAAAAAAGTTGCATCAAAATCCATTCAGCAGTTTTTGCGTGATGTGTGAACAAACAAACAGATAAACAGACAAAAAATCTAAAAAAAGTCGTTTTGTGTTTAGACACGCCTATATAGCCTACTACAGTAATTTTTTCTCAAATGTCTTAAATGTACAGACATAGTTATGTTATAGCTTTATAATAGTATAGATTACAGTATTTTTTTCTCAAATATCTTGAATGTACAGATACACGCTCTGTTACAGCTTTATAATAATATAGAATTATGATATCTATACTTCACTCCAAGTATCTAACTCTAAATATTGCAGGAGAGGATACTACAAAATCATGACATACTTAATTCACAGGGACCAGTAGGTACTATGAGACCCTAAAACCAAAAACGATACTATATTTCATACATCAATTGATTTTTGTATCAAATAATAAAATGACCACTTCTCAAAACAAATCGAATAATACCTCCGCTTGGTATTATATAGATAGGTAAAGGATAAAGGTATTACTTATTCATAATGATTGAGAATTATTAAATAGATTACAAGGGAAACTAAAGTTTAACTATTGATACGACACCCAAGTTCCGAGTCAGAGGATTACAGTTGTAAAATTATGCAAATCGATATTCAGGAGCCAGCTTGAAGCTGGGTCAGTTTCTACCTCTAATAAAAAAATATATCTGGAAAACTCAGCAATGAAATACTTTAATCAGTATCGCCTTTCAATATATTTTTTACGGACGCAATTTTTGATATTACGATTCTCCTTGAGAAGTAGGTACGAGTAAAATGCAATATCTGTGATAGCCTAGCGGTAAAACTAAGGACTGCAAAGACAGTGGTATCCATCTATCCATCCATCAGCCTTTCAACGTCCACTGCTGGACATAGGCCTCCCCAAGAGAACGCCACAACGAGCGGTCCTGTCATGGGGGATAATGCCGTAATCGGCACGCTTGGCAGGCTGGTTGGCGATCGCAGTGGATGTTGTTAATACTCGAGGGAGTGCTGCTGCCCACTCCCCCGGTATTTCCTCAGTCGGCTCTTACGACTCCCGTGGGTACTCTCTACCCATAATTCTAAAGCCGGCCCCACACGGCAGCAAGACAGTGGTATCGAGTTCGATCCCAAGTCCAAAGTTCAGACTTCATACGGCACACACCTCTGACTTTTCGAGATTTTTCGTAATGATGTGTATTTGTTTACAATTTATCACTGCTCGGTGAATTGACATCGTGAGAAACCTGCATACTTGGGATATTTTCTTGACGGCTTGTAAAGTCTGCCAACGCGTGGCCAACGGGGTGGACTATAATCCTAACCCCTCTCACCATAAGAGGAGACCCGTGCACAATAGTGAGCCAGAAAAAGCCTTAAAATAAAAAATAGAAATGGATTATTAAGGCACAATTTAATTCTTACTATGATATCAAAAATATTCATGTCAATAATTATAATATATAGAAAGCTTTATTTAAGTCATCGTTATCACCCTCCCCTTCTTGAGTGATATCCACCGGAATCCCTCCGCCCTTAATTTCCATGAATAATGACATAAACCACGCGACCGTTATATCGCATTTTAACAATAAAAATATCGCATAAATGCGGTAAAAGACTCACCCATTATTTTTCCTGTATATCTTTGTAACAACGTTGTCAAATGAAACACAGATTTTCCACATTTTTATTTAAAAATCATTATAAAAATTTCACAATAATTGTGTAATGTTCAATGTGGAACAATGATTTTTTGAATTTAAGTTTCTTTATTTACATAAATAGTTTTATCTATATTTAGACGTTACAAACGGTGGTACAATAATAATTATATCCCAAATGAGATAACATTAAAACTTTTGAAATTGAAATGTGCTCAATTGACGATATGCAAAAGTTGATACATATAATATGTATATGTATTAAAAGTGATTTTCTAACGAGCGTGACAGATATAATTAAAGTTTAAGCCATTAGAACAATAAAGAACACTAATGATTGCATAATAAGAATGGCCAACTAATTCCAAGTTTTGAACTTTATACTATACATTTATTTACAAAATCTTTGGCTTTATAAGCTAAAGATTTAATAATTCCACCTTTAACTGAATTAAAAACAATAAGTATTGGAGACATCGTTTTTGCCCCCATTTTCTTGATGTCAGTAATAATAGTTAGTAGAATGTGCTCCTAAGCTTCTTGGACTCGTCATTGAACGTGGTTCTACTTCCTCTTCATTACTTCTGCTTCTTGTAAACCTTGGTGCAACTATTGGATCTCTTGCATGAGAAGGCACATAATCTACATTACCATACATACTTGGCTCTATAGGAGAAGGATATATCGTGCATAAAGGCTTCATAGCTCGAAGAGTCCCTCTACTGCCGGGCACATTTTTGTATAAAATCATATCTGGATGAACAGGATCGTGAAAAGTGCCTGAGATATGACTTATATCTACATCATTATCGATATCAGAAAATGCATCATTGAAGACATTGGGAGCATCTGTAGTGTACATATCGCCATTTTTGGAATTTTTAACAGTTTTTTGGTTAATGTAGTAGCGAATTCCAACAAATAATCCGATGATAATGAGGAATAATAAAATACCGAGGCCTACGCATAAGTATAACGTAAGACGGTGTTGTGGTTCTGCAAATTAAATTAAAAAGTATTAATATATTTTTATAAAAAGATTTTTGTTTTTATACTATGTGGGTGGCAAACAAGCATACGGCTACCTGATTATGAGTGGTCACCGTAACATAAAGACGCTAGCAACACAATCATAGATGCCTCTATCATAGATACTCATACGTCGCCATCTCCAAGGAAAGGGATAGCAGGTGGATAGAAAGGATAATAAGGAGAGGATATGGAGAGGGTTAGGGCCTCCGGCGCTCTCACTCACCATATGAAACGCAAAGGTAGGAATATCTATTCTTGTTTCACGGTGATTTTCTGAGAGGGGTGGTACTTCCCCGATCTCCACCACTAGAAATTTTAGCCCGATCTTATATATTTTTGTTCATAATAATGTTTTTATACTAGGATGGTGGCAAACAAGCTTACGGCCCACCATGGTAAAGGGTTATTGTAGCCCGTAGACGGTAGCCAGAAGCATCATTCGCGCGTCACCAACTCCAAGGAAAGAGAAAGTAGGTGGAAAGTACGGAGCAAGGCTGTCATTACAACTACAAAGAATTGAAAATCTATAAATTACAATATTACCTTCCTTTGTTCCTGTTTTTTTCACGGAATTTTTGGGTAGATCTATTGTTGTGTCAGGGCCACCTCTGTCATTAGGTGTAGAAGTTAGAATTTCTTCATAAAGCGAGGGTTGTAGCGCGCGGTCAACGTTAGCTTCTCTATATGTCTCACCTTCTGCCCCTAAGAAAGTTTTAGTTTAAATTATATAATTTTCTTTAATAAAAATATTATTTACCGCTAAATACCTGATTCATCGAAATTGCCTTCGTCTTGATCAAAGGTACCCGCAATTTCATCTCTTTCAGCAGTACTCTCATATTTCTCTAAAAGAACGCCCAATGGTACTGTAATGCAATAGTATATCTTTATTATATTGATAATGAATGTTCAAATTATTGGTATAGATGAAACGGCTGTCTTTACAAAGATCTGTAACAGAAAAGTTACCGGTGTTTTAAATGAATATGTTATTAATTAAATAATTATTTAATAATGATATAGGACGATGCACAGTTTATGTATTTGTTAAACAGCTTGTATAACAGTTACTTTATAGACACACAGACTCATGAGTAAATCCAAAATAATCTTTGCAATAACTTAATTTGAATATAACTGCAATAGTATTGTCAACAGGCTTTTATATTCTGTGAACAAGCAACGATCAAAGTTGCACCTTACAATACAGGTTTGTATTATTGAACCTTACAAGTTGATAAAGGGGTAGTTAAGAACTTCAACTCAATGCTCAATTACAGGAGTGAAACTGTATGAATTTAAGCTTTTTGTAGTCTCTGTCAGGTAGCTAAAGAGATTTTCTTTTTGTATTGCTCATTGTGGCGGACGAGCTATGACGTCCCACTTAATGGTAAGTTGTTTGTAACCATCACTCATAAACTCAATTATATTTATGAGTACTTCAAGCCGCAGATATTTTTTTCTTTTTTTTTATATTAAGAACCTACTTTATAAAATACTTTAACATATTACAATATAATCTTTATAGACTAATAAGTATAACATAAACTGGATACTAAACTAATGTATATCTAAAAAATGTCTATTGGCATTTCTTAGCTTGTTAAGAGGAAGATACTTTGTGTTCTATTGTTAACACTTTAGTCATGTGTTCTACTATTTTGCCGTATGGGGCCGGCTTTAGAATTGTCGTAAGAGGCGACTGAGGGTATACCAGGGGGTGGGCAGCAGCATTCCCTCGAGTATTAACAACATCCACTGAGATCACCAACCCGCCTGCCAAGCGTGGCGTTTACGGCACTATCCCCCATTTCTCGGGGAGGCCTATGTCCAGCAGTGGACGTTGAAAGGCTGATGGATGGATGGATTCTACTCGTACTATTTCACTAACACTTATCACTAGCCACTATTAGCACTACACTAACTCAAATGGTTTAGTTATTTTGAGGCTTATTTTTAAGTTCGTGTTATCCAGAAGCTGGATTGTCTCTACGTTTACGCGCTGATGAAGCCTTTTCTCATGTACGTTTGAATATTTTTGTATGACTTTCGTCACTACACTTAGGTCCCGGTTTAGGTCGTCGTTTCTTACATACCAAGGAGCGTTCACGATATTTCACGAATATGAAATCAAAGAATTAGCGGGAAATCCGCTGCAATAAAAACGCATTGGGGTGGACCATGAAGGTCGAATAATTTTAGACTACTATGATCTTCAATGGTCCAGGAGCCGCCGCCTATTTTTTTTTTGTGATTATTAACAGGCTGAATATTTGTGAGTAGATTCCGTTCGATGAGACACGCAAATTTTTCTCAGTGAAAAATCTTGTAAAAGTTTCCTATTAAGTGTCCGTGAATTCGACAACTTCCAAGCGCGGTACAGAGAGAACGTACCACTAAATTTGTGGGACTATATTATATATTAATTTCATTATACAAATATTTACAAAGCTGCATTCAAAAAATCAGATCGTTAATAATTTGAATTACCTCTTTATTTATATTTGTCTCTCTATATTTAAGCACGCTCCAGTCAAACTACCCATTTTGTAGGATAAATGTTATTCCGAGTTTCCATGTTACTGTTAGTCAGACAATTTCGACACCCCACCAAATCAAAATATTTTATACATGCGCTTTTTATTAGCTACCTCTATCGAGATTTTTCACAGAGAAAAACTTGGGCGTCTCGTCGAACGGAACCTACTCACAAAGATTGAACCTGTTATTAATCACTTAAAAAATTAGGCGGCGGCTCCTGTACTACAACCTGAATAGCTTGGTTTAAGATTTATAAACCAGTATTTATTTCGAAAAACTTTCAATCATATATATACTTATATGTGATTGCAGATTAAGCTACATAGTTTCATGGTCCTTTCTATTCTAAGGCTATCGTAAAAGTTCACTAAAGAAGTAAACAAACAATATAGTAATATACAGTAAGAAAAAAACTCTAAACCGACTAAATAACCCGTTGTCTTTTCACTTGTATTTGGTGGCGGTAGAACTTTGAAATTAATTTCGCCATAAAAGCAAAATCCTTTTTCAACTCATCTAGCAAATATGATATACTAGACCAGCCTATCTCCCGTTTTGGATGAATATCATGTTCAACGGTATAATCAAAAAGGTATCTTACCACAGGCATATACAACGTTAAGATAAGGTCGTGATTGTGGCTTGCAGGTTGAATTGAAAATCCTGTTATTGGCTGGAATGTGACAGCGGCGCTTTCCTAGGCATAACTGAATAACCGTCTTCACTGCATGTGGTGCTACGCATGCTGTAGGAAACATTTGACCTCTTAGTTAATAAAATTCGATCTATTAATAAGTTTATACAGACACAGTATGGGAAACATGGATGAAATAAATTCATATTTCGCCTATGTTATGTCAATTAGTTGTTGGCGGAAGCCAACAATGCTTAAATCTTAAGGAGGATCTAATATGACGGGCCTCATGGCGTAGCCGACTACGCCCACATATTATGATGGTCGAAAGCCGGTGTTGGTGTAATACAAACCATTTTAGCTACACCAATATCTGAAGAAACAAGACTTTGTAAACCACCGATAGTGTACCTACACTACCGATAGTGTAACCGACTTCCGTGCACGTGGTCATGGGTTCGATTCCCATTCAGAACAACTATCTGTGTGATTAACACATTAGATATTTGTACTGTGTCTGGGTGTTTTCTATCTATTATATGTATGTATTTACAAAAAGAAAGTAGTATATGTATTATATCCGTAATCTGGTACCCATAGCACAAGCATTAAGCTTAGTTTGGGACCAGAAGACGTTGTGTGAAAAAGTCCCTGAAAAATAAAATAAAAAAAATATTGATTAAAAACAAATGGTTAACTAAAATTTAGGTACTGTCGATGAAAATCGCTATTAGTTCTATAAAATAGAGGGTTTGGGATCGCCATCAATTGGCTGTAGTTCCAGACACTCAGCTGATAATATCCTGATAAAAATATCCAACATAAACTTGCGATTCAAGATTAGCAACTAGTAAATTAATGTAGTTCTTAAAATATTTCATACTCTTTTCTTCATTCATTATTATTATTATATAAATGAATGAAAAAAAGAAGAAAATTATTATTATTATTATTCATCTATTTTAAAGCTGTAACAAAGCTATGTCTGTACATTTAAAATATTTTAGAAAAAATATAAATGTACCTATAATATAATATTAGGGCGTTATAACTCTGCACATAAACCAATATTTTTAAAAATTTTTGTTCTATGGTTTGTTAGGACATTATACAATAACTAAATCTTTTTGATTAGACTCAAAAACTGGTAGGCATATATTTTATCTTGCTATTATGTCTTAAACAGCAGATATAACCTAAAAATTAGCTTTTGGCTTGGCGTCGCCGCTGGCAAAGGCTAGAATTGAAATAAAATAGTTGAACAAAATTTTTTCTATCGTTTAGTAAGATATCTACTTCTCTATATTATGATGGTAAGATTTTTTTTCTATCTGAATTTAACCAACAGTACCCAGCCTCCCCAGGCTAGGAGTTTCCAGGGTGCATATTATTAGTACAAATTGCGTGCGCTAACTTAGACATTTTTTATTTTTTTACTGTTATTATTCGATAAAACCAATATTTATCGAAATTTATCGAAGTTGTACCTACCTATATTTATTAGAATAATTTATCAAATTGTAGTAGGTTAGTATGTAACCGAGATGAAGATTTACAATTTTGATAAAATGTATCAAGAACAGAGTAAGAATAGAAATACTGATTTTAATTGTAATCTTAGAGCGTACGCATCCGATTGTCTACCGCGGTATGAGCACATCTGCCCACATATGATGGTCGAGAGCCGGTGTCGGTGTGGTACAAACCATTTTAGCCACACCAACATCTGAAGAAACAAGACTTTGTAAACCAAATTGTAGAAAGTAGTCATCAGTGAATCAATCATATTTTATAATCTTCTTGTTATAATGCTATGGCTTAATTTACGATGGGACTATCACAGTACAAATTGAATTATTTAAAAAAATAAATAAAATATAAAATAGATTGACCAAGTAGTTAATTTATTTTATTTTTATTTTAATGAGTATTTTATAGAAAAAAATGTGTCATTATATTAAACACTGATATTGACACTCTATTTTAGCACTTGACATGCTCAGCTACTTTTAAAGAACAAATTATTTATGAATGTGGAAAAAGAAAAATTTTGTGCGAGCGGGATTCAAACCTGCGTTGCGTTGTTGTGGTGCATTTTAAAGTACAAATTATTTGTGAATAAGGAAAAAGAGATTTTTAGTACGAAATCGTTTTTTTTTATTCACAAATAGTTTGTACTTTAAAAAGTAGCGGAGCATGTCAAATGCTAAAAAAAATAGATCAATGACATTTTGGTGCATTTTGGTTTCGCTAAGTAATTTTCCGGATTGGAAGAAATTTGTTCAGTAAAAAAAATATTTGAAAAAGGGCCCGTTATTTGCATTACTATAATTGGAATTGTTTTTAATCCATCAAAACGAATTACTAATGTGGGCGGACGTACGAATGTAGGACTCTGACTCATTAGACCCACCCTTGCAGATACTGACAGTTAGCCTTTAATAAAATTACTGACATAGGTAAAAAATCTTAATTGCAAAATTAAGTTTACCTGGTCGGTATAATGTATGAAAATACTTCCAACAGATGGCGCAGGCGTCATCCAAGACGTTAAGAATGAGTGTTATCGAAATTCGCAGCCCCAATCAATTATCACGGTGGCTGTGGTTCAAATCCTGCCCGTGAGTGTTATTTAAGTTATTTTAGATTTCATATTTTCGCATTTCGATTAATTAAATAAGGTTTTTTTACCAAAATGCCCAAAAAAAACACCAAGGAATATAATTCGACGTACGAAATGTAAAAAAGAAAACGATATAGATTTTTGAATAAAAAAATGGTAAATGTATGGGATTAATTTACTCTGTGCCTTTTGTAATATTAAACCAATAGACAACGTACCTAACATCTTTCGGGTGACACGCAAAGGATCGCGTAGTGCGTGACAATAACTCATTATTTAGAGTACATAATACTTATTGTATTCAATGTTAAAAATGAAGGATGAATATTACGACATTTTGTGACATAATATGACATAGATAATTTTAATTAAAACTTGTGTTTTAAATATGTTAGATGGAATATGCCATTATTTTAAATAAGTATATTTAAGCACTTGATTTGATTAGCAAATTATCAGAATACAAAGTGTGAAAATGTGAAATGGAAAAGCATTTCCACGAGCGGGGACTAAACCCATGGCTTCTGAATACCGTTGATTTGATCTGCTAATCGTGACATGCACTCGGGACTATCAATGTCCATAACGCATTCCTTCTTAATGTCAATTCACTTATTGTTGTTTAATATTAAATCAAGACCTATACAAGTGGTCTATTTGTTAGTCAATCATACAAAAACAGCTGAACAATGAGAATCAGTATCCATGATGACGAAAAAGATTCAAATGCGATGAAAACATATTACACTAATCAATAAACAAATGATTACTTTTGGAAAATAAATTCCATATTTTTCAAATAAAGTTAATTTGAAATTAGAATTCTTAGCCAAACAAAAAATATTTTGATTTGAAATCCGTATCCCGTCCGTATTTTTATTCTACTTTTTAGTCAGTACTACAGAACAGCAATTTTAAAGGTATTATTTTTAAAAAGAGCTATTATTTTTAAGTATACTTTTAGCTCTTGATTTGATTGGTAATTTATGAGAACACAGAGTGTGAAAATGTGAAATAGAAAAGTATTTCCAAGAGGTAAACCTACGGCTTCTGAATACCGTTGAAATTCTTGGCCAACTGAACTATCGTGACATGCACTTGGGGCCATCAATGTCCATAATGCATTATTTCATAAATTCACATAATAATATGGTTGTGTCATATTAAATCAACACTATATAATATTTGTTAGTCAATTATGCAAAAACAGCTGAACAGTTTAGGATTATATTTGGCACTCAGATAACTTTGTTAACCTGAATAGTTTTTATCTCGGAAAAATGCTAGTTTCCTGTGGGATAGATATGTTTGCTTAGAGATAATAAATGTACCTCAGAGCAAAGTATATTATAGTGGCCCGATTCTGAAGTCCACTCTGAAGAAGTCGCGAGCTGCAGCTATTCTTACTGTTCACAAATTTTCGCATTTAGAATATTAGAAGAAATAGTAAAATTAAAATGATACTCACATTCGTCTGGCATGCCTTGTGTTTGTGGACAAGAAGTGTCCGCATCAAAGGCTTTTCTTCCATACAACGCATCAAATATAGAAATCCTTGAATGTGGATTGCAACTGAGCTTAATACTTTCACCCTCGCAGCTAGTTAGACTGCGAAATTCATCTGTGAATAAAAATATAAATGAAAAAATTATATTTATTTATTTTATTAGTATAAAACATTGCTTCAAAGATTTAATCAACGGCTTGTCGCGCGGCGGCCCCGTGCCCAGCAGGACAGTAGTGGTTTGAGAAATAATAATAAATGGATGCAGTTGAGGCAAGACCTCTTCGCGGAAAGATAGATGAATGAACGTTTATATAATATGATCCAAGTAATGAAAACTTAAGAATATCTTATAGAAACACGCTTTCTATTCCACGGAGAGTTGACAAAATATTATAAGACTAACTAAGGGAGAAACATCAAGCAAATGTAACTTTATTGTTTCTTTATAAACAAAAACATAGCATCATGCCTATATCCCCGAAGGGTAGGCAGAGGTGTATTAAACACCCACGGTTCGCTAGCTATGTTTAAGTCCCACGTAATAGGGGGTGAGCCTATTGCCGTCTACCGAGCATATTTCCAAACTCCCGGCTGCTACTGTGCATTTTTCTTTTTACGTAAAACCTCAATCGCATTGCCCGGGGATCGAGCCTGAGACCTCATGATCAGCAGTCGCGCACATTACAGCTGCACCACCGAGGCAGTTGTTTCTTTAATGTAACATTTATTACCATAACGGTGGTCCCTAAAGGTCGATTATAATAAAATAAATCCATCTGCTATACTTTTTGCGGTAGGCGACGGCTTATGGCTGTGCCCCTGGTGTTGCTAAAGTCCATGAGCGGCAGATACCATTTACCATCAGGTGGGCCGCTTCAAGTTTTTTTAACAAGTAATAAAAAGATATAAGATTCATATTTGGTCTACGCAAGTATGATCACGTTTCTCAATTTCGAACACAGCTTAAGTGGTTACCAATACGACATCGCACTCATATTCTCTCATTACTATATAATGTACTGTTTAACCCTTCAACTCCTCCCTATCTCAAAAGTCGTTTTGAATTCCTCCATGATACACATAGTAAGTGCTTAAGGTCATCGCAAAACTTGAAGTTAAAAATGCCACT
Organism: Leucoma salicis; assembly: GCA_948253155.1. NCBI lineage: Eukaryota > Metazoa > Arthropoda > Insecta > Lepidoptera > Erebidae > Leucoma > Leucoma salicis. Next base: position 8,007,140 of record OX411812.1, read on the forward strand.
GCATTTCACAAATTTCTTCGGCAAATCCTTTACAGTCACAGCCATAAGCCTATGGAATGCCCTACCGGTTGAAATAAGACGGGCAGAGACTATATCCAAATTTAAATTATTACTTAAAAATCATTATGTGAATGAGTAAGTAAGTTCTATTCCTTTAAAATTATCATTAATTGTATTTTTTTTACTATCGTATTTATGTTATTTTGATGTATTATAATATAATACGTACGTTGTTATGGCTATATGTATGTATATATTTAAAATATGTGTATGTAGTGTATTTTGTATGTATATATGTATTTAATATCTATATATGTACCTAGGTATGTTACACCAATTACTACCTCTCTCTCTCAATCGTCTCCATCCAAAGGTTGCCTGGTAGATATTACTTTTAGTAATAAGGCCGCCCATTGTACCACATAATATAAGATATTTGTTTCTGTACTTCTTTGTCTACTTTAATAATGGTGTACAATAAAGTATATAAAAAAGAGGCGTATTTGACGCCCCTAACGTAAAAAAAATGTTATCATACTATTTAGTAGAGATTATCTCTCTACTATATCAGGAAACAAGAAAAAAATAATATATATATAATTATCTTGAAGTTGCTATGAGGTGATAAATATTTAACATAGAACGGAGCTGATTATTAGCAATATATTTAATCATTTTAAATACAATAATAACCAGGAGCTGTTCTTATTGTTATTAAAGTTATGTTTACCGAAGTTGGACCCGTTTAAGGCAGGGAAATGATAAAATAATAAAAAAAGACAGAGGTCTCAAGTGTAAAATTAAAGACAGAGGCCTCAAGTTCGATCCATAGTCTGAGGTCAAGGCTTTACAATTACCAATGATGGGTATGAACGCAATGGTGGACTAAGCCCTATATTTTTTTTACACAAACCTCCACCTTTGCTTAATAGTAAAGTAATTAGTAAAAAAAAAAAACATAGGTACATAATGATATTTAGATATTTTTATATATATTTTTAGTATTTGACATGCTTAGCACTATACATTAAATACAAAGTGAAAAAAGTGAAAAATGTGAAATCGAAAATAACAGTCAGGAGCAGGATTTGAACCTGCATCTCCTGGATACCGTCCAGATGCTTTACCAATTCAGCCATCCTGACAATTGCTCCTGACTGCTAATTTCGATAACACATCACACTTACGTCTTTGGGTGACTCCTGCGCCATCTGTCGGAAGTATTTTCATACATTATACCGACCAGGTAAACTTAATTTTAGAATTAAGATTTTTACCTAATAATGACGCAAACCCTATAAATATTTAGATATTTTTATATATATTTTTAGCATTTGACATGCTTAGCTTGCTTATGCTTGCATACACAGACAGATGGCGCAGGCGTCACCCAAAGACGTAAGTGTGATGTGTTATCGAAATTAGCAGTCAGGAGCAATTGTCAGGATGGCTGAATTGGTAAAGCATCTGGACGGTATCCAGGAGATGCAGGTTCAAATCCTGCTCCTGACGGTTATTTTCGATTTCACATTTTTCACTTTGTGTTTAATGTATAGTGCTAAGCATGTCAAATGCTAAAAATATATATAAAAATATCTTAATATTTATAGGGTTTGCGTCATTATTAGGTAAAAATCTTAATTGTAAAATTAAGTTTACCTGGTCGATATAATGTATGAAAATACTTCCGACAGATCGCGCAGGCGTCTCCCAAAGACGTAAGTGTGATGTGTTATTGAAATTAGCAGTCAGGAGCAATTGTCAGGACGCTGAATTGGTAAAGCATCTGGACGGTATCCAGGAGATGCAGGTTCAAATCCTGCTCCTGACTGTTATTTTCGATTTCACATTTTTCACTTTGTGTTTAATGTATAGTGCTAAGCATGTCAAATGCTAAAAATATATATAAAAATACCTAAATATTTATAGGGTTTGCGTCATTATTAGGTAAAAATCTTAATTGTAAAATTAAGTTTACCTGGTCGATATAATGTATGAAAATACTTCCGACAGATGGCGCAGGCGTCACTCAAAGACGTAAGTGTGATGTGTTATCGAAATTAGCAGTTAGGAGCAATTGTCAGGATGGCTGAATTGGTAAAGCATCTGGACGGTATCCAGGAGATGCAGGTTCAAATCCTGCTCCTGACTGTTATTTTCGATTTCACATTTTTCACTTTGTGTTTAATGTATAGTGCTAAGCATGTCAAATGCTAAAAATATATATAAAAATATCTAGATATTTATAGAGTTTGCGTCATTATTAGGTAAAAAACTTAATTGTAAAATTAAGTTTACCTGGTCGGTATAATGTATGAAAATACTTCCGACAGATGGCGCAGGCGTCACCCAAAGACGTAAGTGTGATGTGTTATCGAAATTAGCAGTCAGGAGCAATTGTCAGGATGGCTGAATTGGTAAAGCACCTGGACATACCGTCCAGGAGATGCAGGTTCAAATCCTACTCCTGACTGTTATTTTCGATTTCACATTTTTCGGTTTGTGTTTAATATACATAATGATTTTAATATCATTAATATAATATGTGGACTGATACATAATAATTTAATTACTATTTGAAAAAACGCGCATAATATTTCAATCATAATAATAGAACATCGTTACCACTAATTACTTTCGATAAACGGTAGATGATATTTCCACCCTTTGTTTTAGCTTTTAATGTACATTGAACACAACCCTTTCGCTTCCATTAGTTTGTTATACGAAACCAATACGATAAAAGCTTCGGTTTAAGTGTTCGTTTATCAATTAGAGTATCCGAGTGTTTAACACTCAACCGCGCAGGCTAAAACTTATATTAATGACTTCAATAGACGAGCGTTTTAACCGTCATTTCCTTGAGTCTCAAACGATTTAAATGCTACGTCATGGTACCCATTAAGGTAAGTAACATGAAAACTCCTATACCGCAGGTTGAGCGTTGCGTCATAAAAAATAAGGCAATTTATTTGAAAAACAACCTCTGTGATTATAAGTGGTTGTATGAATTTATGACATTGTAAAATAAATCGGTGATATCTTGTTCTATTTTCTTGTCGTCTTTATTGATATTTATGAGATTATTTATTGTAGAGATCATGTGGAGTTGATTGACATATAATATTAAGATTGTCTGAGGCGGAGAACACTCCTATAAAAATATGATATTTATATATTTTTATCTATATTTTTAGCATTTGACATACTTAGCCATATAAATCAACACAAAGTGTGAAAATGTGAAATCGAAAATAATAGTCACGAGCAGGATTTGAACTTGCATCTCCTGGATACCGTCCAGATGCTTTGCCAATTCAGTGACTGTTATTTTCGATTTCACATTTTCACACTTTGTGTTGAAAAATATGATATAATAAATATAATTATGCAACGTAATGCAAACGTGTTATTAAGCATATTTGTGTAATGATTTTGATAGAATAGTGCAGTCATTTCAGAGGTCTCGATTATTGTAATCGGCGCTTCTTACGCGTACAAAATAGGGAGATTTCACATTACCGTATTGTTGGAATCAACAAATGATCTTAAATTCAGTTAAAAGGAAACAAGAACTTTTTATTATGTTATGAATTTTGAAATAAGTAACCACTGTAAAAGAAAAATGTTGTATTAAAAACCATAATTAATTTATGTGTAAGACATAATAAAACGAACACCACGTTATTAAAAAACGCAACCATAATTAAAAAATAACTAAGTACATTACAAAACGAAGTCCAAATCAATTAGCGTATGAATGCCAGTTTGCACGGTAATGTGCAGGCCGCACCTACGGACCACTCCCATGTACACCCTACCAGGTCATTCCCCTAAACAGGAATTTATTAACCAAGCATAAATCACTTCAGTACACTTCCAGGAACTCGTAAAAAGTAACATCACGCGACCATTGAATATGCTATCCCCTTTTGTTTTCGAAACGAGATTGTTGGTATATGTGTGAATCAATTTTTGTAATGGATACGTTTATTTGATCACTCAATTTGAGTTCATGAGTGATTCGTGAGTGTATGAGTGATCTAAACTAGCCAAATATAATTTAAATTTTGCTAATTGTATTTGCCTTTTTTTGCTAACGTTACCTCATAGATGAGCCAGCTTCCTATTTGATCGGGATCATCATCTATAAAGTTCTGAGCATAAAGGTGTATGTAATTATTTGAAGCCAAAAACTTAGCTGAGTGTCAACAATAATAAAAATAATTATTTTATATTGTACATAAGTTTTTTTTTTTTTTTATTGCCAACCATGGCAGACGAGCTAGCGGCCCACCTGATGGTAAGTGGTAACCGCCGCTCATGGACTTTAGCAACACCAGGGGCACAGCCAAGCCACCGCCTACCGCAAGTTAAGTGCTCCTTTCAAACCTCGTTTAAAGAGGGACATGTCGTAGCGCCGGGGAAACACCGTAGCAGGTAGGTCATTCCAGAGCTTACACGTACGTGGTAGAAAAGAACGCTGAAAACGAACTGTCTTTGACGAAATCGTTTCCAGGTGGTGTGGATGAACCCTACCGCGACGTCTCGTGGTTTGGTGGTAAAATGGTGATGTCAGTACCACCTCAAACAGCTCCTCCGAGCACTCCCCATTGTAGAGCCGGTAGAGCACACAGAACCCGAAGTCTCTCCGCCACTCCAACGACTCCAGACCCTCCGTGAGAACGGGATCATCGACAATTCGAATAGCACGCCTTTGCAGGGAGTTAAGTGGGTCGAGTTGGTACTTAGGCGCACCTGCCCAGAGATGTGAGTAGTACTCCATATGAGGGCGGACCTGTGCTTTATATAGCACAAGTCGTTGCCTCGGTGTGAAGTACCGCTTGGTTCTGTTTAGGACGCCTAGTTTTTTACTCGCCAATTTGGCTTTGTCCTCCAAATGACTCCCGAACTGGACTTTGCTAGAGATGTCGATGCCGAGGATCCCAATGCTCTCGGAGACCGGGAGAGTTACCCCTTGGAACTGGGGCGCCACGAAAAATGTGTCCTTCTTTGCAGTGAATGCGCAAACCTGTGTCTTCGTGGGGTTGAATTGAACCATGTTCTTTTCACCCCATTCCGAGACCCGCCCAAGAGAGCGCTCGACTTCAGACACAAGTTTGGTCCGTCTCTCCTCCAGCATATTCATTATATTTATTTATGTGACTTGGATTTTAGGTTATATCTATAGTTTTAACATCTTTTTCTTTTTTATGTACTTATGATTTTTAGTGTTGTAATAATTAAGCCTTCCATTTTCATAGGGCAGTAAAATTAAAATTTTATTTTTGTTATGTTGAGCCGACGAGCCGATATAATTTACCCATTAGTTAAAAATAAAAGGAAATTTGCTCTAATAAAAAATAAAAACCTCCAAATTCTGTGGCCATGAATGTTGCAAAGTATTATCAGGATTAAAGTAAATTAATTAAACATGATAAATTCCACAGAAGTAGTTTTATTTCATAATGTAATTTTTTTAAACTGACTCCGAAGAATCGTAACTTGACTTTAGAATGTATTATGTATCTTTCCTTAGAAAATATAACTTAATCTACATCAAAGTGAATTAGACTCTGTGATATTAAACTAATCACAAAAGTTTATTAATATTAAGGAGAGTCAGTGTCACGCTGGAGTAAATTAACAGGCAATAAGTTTTATATACGGGGTCAAATTGAATCAAATATCTGCTAAAGTGCTTTAATATTTATAAATCAGTATAATGAAAGTACTTATCAACTTCTTATCTTCTCGGGTAAAATCGTTAAAGTCAATAGAGAAAAGCTTACGAGCCGATAAGCTACAACTAAGTAAGGGGACTTGGTAAGAACTTATTAGTGGGCAATCATTATATAGTTCAGGACTTTCTAATGTTTTCTGGAGTTTTCTTGACACTTGACCTTGTGGCCACGGACTAAAAATACAAGTATCCCCTATTGTTTCCACGGGTATAGGCGAGGAGTCTAAGGAAAGAAAGCGATTATTACCAATTGCATTAGGTGATATTTCATGAAACACTTGGGAGTGTTTTGGTTGTCGCGGTCTTGGATGTATATATAATTAATCGAAGGTCGCGCTAGATAACCGTCAATTTATACATCCGTGAAACGAAATGGTGAACATAGCAGTATGCCATATGACATAATACTATGTCTATTAATCAAAATAGTTTTATTGTTGGTATACCCGTGACTGCTGCTGCTGATATAACGAACTCATCAAAACGCCAAGGTATGTAATTTTTTTTTATAAATTTATTTTATAGTTAAGAAGCGTGTTTAGAGCCGTCATTATTTTTATATATTTGGTAGTTTCATTGCTTAATGAAGTGATAGCTTAGCGTTTAAACCAAGGATTGCAAAGACAGTGGTAACAAGTTCGATCCCCAGTCTGAGATCCAGACGTCGTGCAGTACCAACCTTCGACTTTTCAAGATTTTTCGAAATCATCTGTTTATTATTTATAAATTATCACTGCTCAGCGAACATTGTGAGGAAACCTGCATGCCGGATGGATTTTCTCAAGGGCAGACAGACTACGCAAGTCTGTCAACGCACTGGGCCAGATTGGTAAACTACGTCCAAAATTCATCTTACTATGAGATTTTATTGTTATTATTAATTAAACACGTAATTTAAAAACAGTAAAAAGACTAGGGGAATCTGCACACTGAAGTGGCCGACCCACTGACAGCCCAGCAACTTTATTGTCGGTGGGTTAGTTGGCGGCTCTACATCTCGTACAAGTTGAAAGCATTATGGGCGTCACGAAATCAGCAATTCCTTTGATAGTTGCTCAACTGAGTCTAAGCACCAAACTCAGTCAGACTACTATCTGTTATCGGTGGCTTCACCTCGCGTACAAGCTAGACATCATTTTTGAAAATAATGCTGCCGGCCTGTGCTGGCAGGTTCGGCGAGTTTGGAATTTGAGGTCTCTCTGAAGCTGTACGAGTACAATTTCTTTATTACACCGATTCATTAATACTATTTTTTTCGCAGTCAGCGTTCATCATACACTTTAGCTTTAACTGGCTTTAACTGATTGTTAATAATTGATAAGGGTGTGTGTTTCTTTAAAATTAAAATTAAAAATTTTGCTTATACTACATACTCTTATTATTTCCTATTTTAATAAATCCTCTATAATAAGCGCCCCTTCGTAATAATATAGGAATCCCATTATTCTAAAGTACCAAGGGAATAATAATAATAACCGTTGAATGGGTTAAACACAGCTGACGCAAAAGGCCTACAATTATATTTTGTATGGTGAGTGAGAGCACTGGAGGCCTTTCTTTTCCTTTATCCCCGCCGCAAATCCCTTTTCTTGAAGTTGCCGACGCGCGAGTGATGCCTCTGGTAATGCTAGCGTCTATAGTCTATGCTTATCATTAGTATGAGCTATGTTTTTTGTTGTTGCATGCTTGTTGTCGCCCCCGTAGTATATTTAAAAAAAAACTTTGTGAATTTGACTGTTTGTTCGCGCATCATACAAAATCTAGCGAACTGGTTTTGTTCCATGTAGGTTTTCTATACAGTGGGCCTAGCCAAGTTGCATTCTATGATCGCTAACGCTAATAGTAAACTGTTTAAATGTTTGGGAATTTGACATCTTTAACCATAGATAAAGAACCTATATTTATCTAGTCTTTAACAATATCTATAACGCTAAGTCACATGACTTAACGATAGAGATGTCAAATTTCCATACGTTTTAATAGTTTTCTATTAGCGTTAGCGATCATAGAATGCAACTTGGCTAGACCCACAGAATAGGCATCTATATATAAACGAACTCTTAATATTATATACAATGGTTTTATGTATTCGTTGCTACGTTATAAGCTTTTGTATTCCAGATTATCAGCAAAGGTTTTCCTGGAAGCTACTTATATGTAGTTTATAAAATATATTTTTGTAGGTATTCGTGGAGCAAAGTCAAAATGTGCCATTTCCTTAACAGCCCTGACCTGGATACTTTATTTCGAATTGGGCCAAAATACCATAGTATCGGGAAATGAAAGGAAAAATCTAAATCTGTTTACATTTAAACGAAGCAGAGTTGAATTGAAAATGTTGTTTTCAAGTTCCGCCTTGTTTCCTTTAACTGCATTTTAAACTTGACAATTTAAGTTAAAGTTAAAAATAAAAGTAAATAGTGTAAAGAAAAAGAGGCGAAATATTGCTGGTGTAAGTACCTACATTATTATTAAATACTATCTCACAAATATGCTTATGCATTACGTTCGGGCCACACTAAGGGGAAACACCGTTAATTATCGCGATAATGGACGTTTTACGCTGGTGTAGTTGCTACGCGATAATTCAACAATGGCATTCACATTGACGTTTGAAGTTAGGCGCTCCAGTGGCGGTACGTCAAAGTTGAACGTTCAAGAGTGGTTACCCAATTTATCACGTTAACGCAATAATTATCGCGATGATGGGCATTGACGTTGCCCGTTAGTGTGGCCCGAGCATCACTATAAGAATCCTCCAAGCCATGCCTTATTTCTATTGATTGATATGAAGTTCCATTTGCGATTTAAAAAAAATGTACCCTAACAATTCGACACATAATATATGTATGTGCCTAATATTATTATAACTGCAATATAGCGTATATTATTATATATATTATTCACTTATATAAAATAAAAATAAAACATAAATACAATATACCCTAAAATACATATATATATAATGTATTTTAGGCCTTTTAAACAAATATAAAAAAAAATTGTGTGTGTTGAAAACTTTATATAAGAAATTGTACAGATCAAGGTGTGCACAATTTCAGAGATTTAGTTTGGAAGATACTTTAGTTACGAAAGCTTGAAAACTGTTCTAAATGCTTCATGTGTGTACTTTACACACTGTGCTTACTCTCGCGTTTTATTCATTGCGATCAGATAAATAAGTAAATAGTGACATTTTTTAGTCTATCAAAGTCATAAGAAATGACAACGAAGTTCTATGAAATAAGTATGAAGTTCATAGTCGAATAAAATAGACCAGAAGCCGTGTATAAGTTGGTAGGATATCCAAGATGCGCGTTGAGCTGTAAATAAAAAAAGAAAAAAAATACTCACATGGTCGACATTTATAAGTCACTTCGACATACTTGCTCTGTGTTGGACAGGGGTCAACCAACCCTGGTTTAGGAGCTGTGTTGAACTTGCATTGTGGTTTCTTCTGGCATGCTTCCACTACCGTTTGTAGGAGCGAATACTACGACAGTAAATTTTATTATGAATAAGTGAAAATATAATGAGTGAAAATCTTATTATTTTTATCCAATACCTCAAAATAATAATAATAAAATAATGTATTTTATCAATTTTCACCCGGCAAATGGTAAAGTCTAGTTTGTTGAACTTAAACAATTAAACTAAAAATACTTTTTTATTGCTTGTGGTGACAGACGAGCCACAACCCATCTCACGGTAAGGTAACCGCTGCTCATAGACTTTATAATAAAAAAATTGTGCAAATCCGGGGCACACTTCAATCCACGGAAAAAAAGAAAGAAAGAAAGCTAACTAGGTACAACCTAAACTCACCGAGGTGATTCATGATAATTTAATGTAGTATTTGCGTAACAAATTCTTGATTTTAATATAATATGCATTGATCTAAGAAGATTCCTACACTGGCAGTAAGTATGTATGCTAAATTATTAATCGACTAGATTATTATTTTCGCAGCATAGGATTTAAACTCACTAGACTCGAAACTTTAGACATTAAACGACAATGCTTATACTTTATAGCTATTACCACTTCTTAGAACAAAAGTTACGTTACCTTTGCAAAGGTATACAACAAAACACCACCCAAGTGCAAAATAGGTTTTAATGTTTCCTATTACAACCATATTTCTTTTTTATGTCAAAGGATGACAAACGGTATTTGGCCCACCTGATGTTAAGAGGTCGTTATATTCTGTAGACATCCGCAATTTCGCCACCATTGCAAATAAGGTTTTATGAATAGGGTGGCCAAAATTTGCCAGTTATAATAATCGTATATTGTACTCTTTGTTAGTTCCACTTATTTTGGTTATATTATTATATATACATAAGCAGTAATAGTCTACTGGTAACACCAAGGACTGCGAAGATAGGGTATCGAGTTTGATCCTCAGTCCAAGGTCCAGACCACCTCAGACTTTTGGAGAATTTAAGGAATTATGTTGTGTGTATTTGTTATATGTTCGGTAAAGAAAAGTATCGTGAGGAACTGAGGAAACCTGCGTGAGATTAAATTATGAGAGGAGACTCGAGCCCAATAGTGGGAAAGTAAAAGAGTTGAAGAAAATGTTTTTATTTTTCTTTTTTTTTATTGCATGTAGTGGCAGACGAGCCATGGTCCATCTGATGGTAAATGGTAACCGTCGCCCATGGACTCGACTATACCGAGAGTATTGTCAAGCCGCTGCTCACCAATTAATTTCACAGATGAAATGAAATATAAACGGCTATCTCCTGCTACAGCCAAAACGCAACGATGTGCTTCATGGCCGGTCACACGGGAGATGGTGGTACCAACCCGCTCGGGCCGGATACCAAGTGAGTACTCCCACTTGGTACCCAGCCCTACCACCAGTCGTGCAATGGATTATAATTGCTTACTTCCCTTAGTCGTCTCATACGACACCCGTGGGAAAGAATGGGGTGGTGACACTTGTATTCTTAATCCGTCACCACGCAGATCGAATATTATATTGAAACAACATTGCATGTCTGTTTTTATACTACAAGGGTGTTAAATAACTTTACAGTCCACCTGATGGTTAACGATCATCATAAACACTATTAGCACCAGCGTCGTAACTCGGTCGTTGCCAACCCTAGGAAAGACGTTAGAAGGGTTTGGACCTTCGGGCTCTTGCATTGCATAAATATGTAATGTGTAAACTGATACAATGTTCCATTTTTGTGGTAATGGAATTTTTAGTATAGGAACACACATCTCTTTCAACTGGTTGTTATAGGCCTCAACTAATGTAGAAAAGTTAAACAACCCCTTCTAAAGTAAGCTATATGCTTATCCATTTTTAATCTATATTTTTTTAGCATTTGACATGCTCCGCCACTTTTTAAAGTACAAATTATTTGTTATTAAGGAAAAAGAGATTTTTTTGTACTAGCGGGAATCGAACCCGCGTCTTTTCCAATCCGGTGAAGTGCTCTAGCCACTGAGCTATAGTACAGATCTTTCGATCATCCCAATCTCCTTATCACATTTGTCTTAACGACCAACGCCATCTATCGGAAGCATTTACATGCATTAAACCAATATAGTAAGTTTAATTTTGCTATTAAAGCAGAGCACTTCCCCGGATTGGAAAAGACGCGGGTTCGATTCCCGCTAGTACATAAAGTATCTTTTAGCTTATTCACAAATAATTTATAATTGCTTATACATTAAGTTGCTAGTGCGCTACGTTAAGTCAAATTTTCTTTCATTGTGACCACTGTAAAGTGTACACTGTAAAGAACCTCATATGCAAAGTATGAATAGCTCATATTATCCGACCATTAGCATTTTCCGACCATTAACAATTAATTTCAGTAAAATTTTGCAACATTAGTATTTATTTTATGTATCACTTATTGTGGAGATACATTAGGTAATTTGGGATTCAGATCACAGTTGTTTGAAATGTATCGGTGAATCGTGTTGTCACGAATATCAGGCAATTTAGAATATTGTTGGAAACTATTTAATCGGTCAACACATTCGGAAGAGCTGAAGATAAATTAAACTAAATATTATTATATATTGATTAAAGTAGAATAAATAGAAAATAAAACATAATTATTATGTTCTTGATAGGCATGTATGTAACTAGGTTTTTTAACGGTTTTAGATTTTAATCCTACTGTGTGTAGATTCAGCAAATTGCTAATTTAAAAATACCTCAGAATTTATAAATTCTTTAGGTAATATTTTCAAACCTAACCATCCATCCATCCATCCATCAGCCGTCAACGTCCAATGCTGGACATAGGCCTCCCTAAGAGAACACAACGAGCGGTCCCGTCATGGGGGATAATGCCGTAATCGCCACGCTTGGCAGGCGGGTTGGCGTTAATACTAGACATGAGTTACGCGATGGAAAGAGTACTTAAACTATTTTCTTTCTTTCTTTTGAGTACCTGAGAAACTCTTTATTAGTGTATTTCTATAGTACGAGAACAAAGTTAGCTTTAATTCCTGTATTAGGTACTATGCAATGACTATTTACCACCTAATGGGCATTGGCTTGTCTTTTTCTAATAACAACAAAATACGCTTACCTGCAAAGCATTAGGACGTTTGCAATTTTTACTGTCCTCGGTTTCTGTTGAACTCATAGCTGTGCAGCCTTGTTCTGGTGTTCCTTTCCCGTATTGTGCCATCCGTATACTAATCGTCGTACCTCGAGGACACGCCAATGATACTGTCTCATCATTGCAGACTGAGCGCTGAACAACTTTCAGCGTGTCGAGTAGAAGAGCTGTTGAAGAAAAGCATAATAAATAAATTTAAAGACTTTTACATTTTAAAGAGGAAGCCTTGCTTCTCCTAACATAAATAAGCTGGTATGACCGGGCAAGCTCACAGAAGGTTGGCATGAAGCCATGGATGGTACATATTGCCACTGTAGTGTTTTCTACCATTTCAAGTACTCACCCGCCCCTGTTCATCTCCTCAACTCTTTAATATCATTCTGACTTGCCATCTCCTATCCTTGGGTCGGCAATGTCCCCATGATGTCTCTGGTGTAGCTAACATCCATATGATAGGCTACGGTAACTAGTATAAAAAACGTGATTGATATTTAAGGACTCATAGTTTAATGGTGCAGTTAAAGGTACGGTAACCAGTTTGATTGAAGTCTGAGGAAAAAATTTCGGCAGCACAACTTTAACTTTTTCTTTTTTTTCTATTTTTTTAACTTTACTTTTAGAAATGTTTGTTGGTATAGTGCACAAATTAATCACCGAATGAAAACAATATTAATCCGATACAGAATATATATTAGTTTCCGTATACAGATATCCCCTTATGGGTATTGTGGGCTCGATTTCCAATATTCCTACGCATGACAATTATTTGTGCGATACCTACACAAATAATTGTACCAAATCTCGGTATACGATTGTATGTATCACTATACGCCCTGCAATACTAAATATATTGTAAAGGCTACAATTCTGTCTTGAATACTTGGTTGGACACTATATTTAAGTAAATAATTAAATTCTTAATATCTAGTCAGGGGACTGCGTCACTAGAGACGTTAAGAATAAATATGTTGTCAAAATTCACAGTCCCGAGCAATTGTCACGGTGGCTGAATTGGCAAAGCATCTGGGTGGTATCCAGGAGATGCAGGTTCAGATCCTGCTCGTGTCTGTTATTTTCGATTTCACATTTTCACACTTTGTGTTGATTTATACAGCTAAGCGTGTCAAACGCTAAAAAAAATATATAAAAACATCAAAATACCCTAGTAATTTGTCAATTTTATTAATGGTCTATCAGGAGTTTGTCTTAATAGATTTTGTCTTAATTACGCAGGAAAGCTGAAACAACGATATTATTTTTTTCATCAGCTTGTTCAGTTTTTAAGTTCACATTTCTGAAATAACTGAATAGATTTTAATGCAATTACATGCGTAAATAAAGATTGACTTTTAACTAAATATAGGCTTATAGGCTATTTAATAAAAAACAAAAAAAAATACTCCTTATAATCTGCCAATGAAAATTCTGTCCAAATTGCTCTTATCGTTTTGGAGATTAGCCGGAACAAACAAACAGACAGACAAAAACATAAACAATATAATAATATATTATATACTCTCATATGCATTTAGTACGAAGCTGTCATTAATACAGTACTAATAGACTTGAATTTTATTTATTTGTATAGATTAAATACTTTGATCTGTATTTTAGCACTTGAAATGCTCAGCTACTTTAAAGAACGAATTATTTGTGAAAGTAGGAAAAGAGAGCTTTACTGCCAGCAGGATTCGAACCCGCGTCACTTCCAGTCCGGGGAAGTGCTCTAGACCGCTAGGCCATCGCAGTCACCGACGGTGACAATCTCCTCTTCACAATTTTATTGCTTTTAGATGTATTTACGAATCACGCCACCTATCAGTTGCATTTATCTAATGAATCCGCAGTAAAGATCTCTTTTGCCACTTTCACTAATAATTTGTCCTTTAGATTACGTACCCTTAAAACAAAAGAGAAAAGAAATATAAATGGTATTACACAGACATACAATCAGATCTCTAATCAACGAACTTGTAAATATAACACAGGTAATAAAATTTGCCAGTAAACTGATTTCGTCGTTGTAATGACTCCTGTTTTGTCTAGATTACTTTTCGAAATACCTGTAGTTGACAGAAATACATTTTCGTATGTATTACTTGTCTTATTAATATTTGTAAGTTCTAAGACAACTGAGTAGATACACAAAAAGTTTCAGCACGAATCTATCAGTACCTGCATTTAATTAAAGAATATTTTTCTGCAAGTACAATTTGTATAATGAATCGTTTTAATTGCACGTTTAGGCCAAAAATATGCAAGCCACTTTATTCCCTCGATTTTTGGCCTCGTGGCGTAGTCGGTAGTGTAACCGACTTCCGTGAACACAGATATTTGTGATGCATCTGGGTGTTTTCTATCTATTATATGTATCTTTTTACAAAAAAAAAAGTAATATATGTATTATATGCGTAATCTGGTACCCATAGCACAAGCGTTAAGCTTGGTTTGGGACCAGAGGGAGTTGTGTAAAAAAAAAATTGTAATGACATTTACATATTTTTTATTTGTACATTAATACTGAGACGTAATATTAATTTATCTGTTTATATATATTTAAATCTACATGCGTATGTTCCCTATAGACTCCAAAACGGCTGGATCGATGTCGATTACATTATAATTTTCAGATTAACCCAGCTAGTAATCATGTTGTGTTTTGTAGCGATCAAATGAATAGTTATATTTTATATTTTTTTTATATAAATTTTGTGCCATAGTTTCTCTACAAATTAATACAAAATTAGATACCTCTGCCTATCCGAGGTTATTATTAGAGAATCGAACCCAACACTCGGGTGGGAGGCCGGTAAACCACTCCACCATCCGTATCTAATAAAAAAATATATAAATAAAGTATTTAAAATACAAAGTACAATTATAATAGCTATACCAACTGTTATATTGGATTCCAAATAAATGTACGTAAAACTGTAACATACAGTACCTAAAAATATTTAGTGTTGTGACACATTTGGGGACACTGAATGGACAAGTATATTTTTTTCGATAAAAACACAGACAATTTATAGTAAATAATAAAAGAGAAGATTTTCAACCCGATAGTTTTATTACGGATATTTCATTGCTATTGTGTGGTACCGTAATATTTTATTATATTTCGATCTATACTGACCCATAGACAACCATAAACCTGCGACAGTCTATACATAACAATTCTTTGTTTATTACAATTCTATTTCCTTTTCATTAAGATAGTTGATAAGTTTCGCTATATTTACATTAAACAAGAACCAGCTACATAAAATAGTGGTCATTAAGGACAGTGATGCAACTCTCGATAGCGTTTCATCTATCTATCTATACTATTATAAATCACCAAATTAACGTTAACATTACCTTTAACAGTTTTTGGGAGACATTTGAATACAATAAAAGGTATACCCACGTCTATACTATTATAAAGCTGTAACAGAGCTGTGTCTATACATTTAAGATATTCTAAAGACTTAATTAAAATTATGCAGATCATTATTACTGCTAAAGATAAATCTCAAGACAAACCTCTTTTCATTAACTGTATAGGCTGATTTTTGCTGTTTATGTGAAAAATATTCACGTCTGTAGAACTAACATATAATGAGCTGTAAGAGAAGTAAAAAAATACAGACTGACTAGCCTTTGCCCGCGGCTCCGCCGCAGCCAAAAGCTAGTTTTTAGGTTATATCTCAGGTTCCCGATATAGTAGCGGGATAAAATGTATACCAGTTTTTAAGTCTAATCAAGAGCTATCAAATAAAAAAGTTGTGTTTCGTAGATTTAACCGCTATTTCATGTATCCTGCCAAACCACGGCGCCGCTGGTGGGTTAAGCCACCACGTTATGTGCTGATTTGATAATTTATGAGTAATTGTGTCGTTATCTACTCCGAGAATTTTAAGAGATGAACGGATTAATGCCAGTTTTAATATTCGAGCCATGCGCTCGGTAATAAGCGTGAGCATTCTGCCTGTATCTAGTAGTGCTCGAGCACCGTGGTACTTATTATTCACGTCTGCTATCTCTAGCGAGACAGTAGGTAATAACACGGGGTTCGTATTGAAGGTCCAACAATGTTCTGCTTGGAAGCAGGTAACATTTTGTAATTTGCTTTTAACAGGCAGTAAAGATATAGCAGAGTGAGAGTGCGGAGATAAATTTTTATGTGCGGAGTTTGTAAGGAGCTGAGTGGGTACCTCGTCGGTGTTTTCTACTGCTAGTCATTGTTATGGACTTCGCTGTGACGTACCGTGTGAGCGAGCGGGCTGAGGTGCAGATGTCGTACGAGGCGACACCTCTCGGTGCGGAGACGCTGCGGGGGGCGCTGTCTGGGCTGATCGCGTAAATGAGCGGGGAGATAGTGAGCCGACGAAGAGTGCGGAGAAGGTGCGCTCGGGCGGTGCAGAGAAGTATGGTTATTACGACTACCACACCCCTTACAAGCACCCGTAGACTTGCATTCATTCTCATAGTGTGGGCCGAGGCAGCGTCGGCAACGGTCGCGGGAATTTATAAAGTCCCAACGGCCTTGCACAGGCTGATTGTTGTATTTGGGACAGTCTATGAGTTTGTGCTCCCTTGAACGACAGTATGGGCATTACCAAATAGGTTGAGATGATTGGGCTGAGAATACAGCCCGTCTTTGAGCTGGTGGTGTACGCGGGTACACCTCGTGGAAATTAGCTGGGGTGATTGGCTTAAAACGCTGAATAGTGGGCGGACGGAGAGAGTGACCTCTCGGTGAGGTAGGCGATGGGCGGCGTGAAGTGCCAGGCGAAGACGTAAGCTGATTAGGAGACACCGGGTTTGAGGTGGCCCACTAGGTCTCCACGCAGCGGGCGTGTTCTTCTAAAAAATATATTAAATCTTTAAGTGTGGGCAGAGTAGTGCTCGATCCGTATTTACGCTCGAACAGTGTGCGGAGTTCACCATCTAATTTACGTACCACTATCGATACGAAAACATAATCACTGTCTTTCATAGGCAGATCTAAATTAAGCAGTGCAGATTGAGCTGATATTAAAGGCGTGAGAAAAAGTGTATGAATATCCGATCGCGAGTGGATAAAGGGCAGACTTAAAATAATGTCGACAAAACGGTCGATGAGCACACGACGATTTTCATATCGCCGGGTTAGCATATCCATGGCGACAGAATAGTTGTCGTTTGTAATTTTTAAATGTGCCACCATGCTTAGTGACTCCCCTGTGAGGCAGGATATTAAATAATGCAGCTTGACTGCATCGGAAAGGTCAGACATATGGTCTGTTAGGCTACGAAATATCGCAATAAACGACGGCCAATCCTCTATTTTTGAGCTGAACTTGGGCAGTTAAATTTTGGGCAGAACAGGTGCAGGCGGTGCAGAGGTTGTGAGCTGACTACATATCCTAGAGCGTATTACCTCGTTGGCCACCAAAATTCGCTCGTAGTCCTGACATGCGGTCTCATAAACCGTCCTACTCTTCACTTTTATCGAGTAAGTCCTCTTCGTCGAGGATATCATGATATACCCTTTCTAGTTTTGCCATTAGGCCATATAATTTGGAAAAGCGCGCACTAAAATCTTCAGGCCTGTATTTACTATATTCTTTCGATTCAACCGCTGAAGCTATTTCCTTTAGTAGGCTGATGGACTTGACCGCCTCCCTAAACACT
The DNA here is from genome assembly GCA_948253155.1 of Leucoma salicis. Taxonomy (NCBI): domain Eukaryota; kingdom Metazoa; phylum Arthropoda; class Insecta; order Lepidoptera; family Erebidae; genus Leucoma; species Leucoma salicis. The sequence continues at coordinate 8,025,140 of OX411812.1, forward strand.
GCAGCTTGAGACTTAGACGGCATTGTTTTATTTGAGCGGAAAATGAAACATAAAATATAGGTATTTATGTATGTGCCGAAAGGTGACAACACTAAAGTAATAGCAGGTGACAACCCTATTACACGTTGTATATCATTACTTAAATCAAAGCGAAAACAAAATTTAAAAATAAGAATAATAAATGTATTATGTGCAGAGTGACAACCCTAACAGCGCTGAGTGACAACCCTAGTGGTGTCCAAAATAAAACTAGAAACGTGCCGTAATATAATTATTATGGCTAGCGGCTTGCCGGGCGGATTCAAATCTGTTCCGTAGTTTTTGTGTGATGCGCGAACAAACAAACAGACAAGAAATCTAAAAAAAATGTTTTGTGTTCAGACGCCTATATAGTCTAATACAGTCATTTTTTCTTAAATATCTTAAATGTACAAACACAGCTCCGTTAAAGCTTTATAATAGAATAGACGTGGGTATACCTTTTATTGTATTCAAATGTCTCCCAAAAACTATTAAACGTAATGTCATCGTTAATTTCAAATAAAAAAATACAACTGTGAGTAACTGATTTTCGCGACGAAGATTAAAAAGAAATACTTACAGTCAAATCGTTCCAAATATTGAAAATTAAATAATATATCTTAATTCTTGCAAAAGTTTACGAATGAGACAGAAACATGTAATCTCCAGGGGTAAATACTTTCTTACATTTTGAACCACCCTAAAGGTTTAGATGAAAAGGGCTCTTTTCCTTGAAGACCTTGCGAATTAAGCAGGATGACGTCGTATTTTCCTTATACCTTTGTATGTAAATTAGGTAACCCACATTGTACCTTTCATTGAAAAATATCACAGTCATTCTAAAGCAAAGAAAAACCGCTAGCCGTTATCCTGCGAATAGTCCATTTGCATTTTTTGCTGTTTTACAACCAGTAACGTCGTATGCCATGTATTTGTACGTGTGACAAATGGCCTTACTACCCTACGAAACTACAAAGCCAATACAATAAATAACAATCAATAGTATTATTTTTATTACGTCGAAATATAATTGAGGTTTGGGATTCATCCATCCATCCATCCATCAGCGTTTCAACGTCCACTGCTGGACATAGGCCTCCCCAAGAGAACGCCACAACGAGCGGTCCCGTTATGGGGGGTAATGCCGTAATCGCCACGCTTGGCAGGCGGGTTGGCGATCGCAGTGGATGTTGTTAATACTCGAGGGAGTGCTGCTGCCCACTCTCCGGTATTCCCTCAGTCGGCTCTTATGACTCCCGTGGGTAGAGAGGGGTGGGACAATTCTAGAGCCGGCCCCACTCGCCGTTGTTTGGGATTATTGACATACAATCACGACATGATCTGTAATAAACCTACTTAGTCCACGTATAGTACCTTTTTTGAAAATAATGTATCTAACAGTACACCCCGTCGTTTGGGGCAACGAACAGGGTAGTGTGGGGCCCGCACCCACTAAAGAAACCCGCCGTGTGCCGTCTCATCGCCGCCTATGTTGGCGGGCCACTGGTACTATGTTGCATTACTTCAGTGGTCCACGTATAGTATACCTAGGTAATTACACATTCTTGGTCTTATACTGTTAAAATTGAACCTCATTATTGAGTACTTGAAGCATAATTTTTTTTTGAAAATAGAAAATATTAGTACTAGTATACATGTACTTACTTCCGTTTTATATTATATATACTCCGAACAGAAGGCGAGGTTGAAAGTATAATTAAATACAATGGCTTTTAACTACGACAGCCAAATGGTCAAAAAAATTTTTACTATATTCTGGTACAAATTTCATTTAGGTATTACGAAACTGATGATGATATTCGCAATCACTTATTATAGAGAGAGTAAAGGTTTGCTTATCCTGGCACGAATGGGCCAGCTCGATCAGGGAAGTACCACTGTCTCACAAAAGATCAGCGTGTAACTACCGATGCGATTTTTTTTTCGCGGTGAGTGAGAGCGCCGTATGCCCAAATCCCCTCCCTACATTAAGAATGAATGTATTATCGAAAATTCATAATCCCCAGCAGATGTCAAGATAGCTAAATTGGCAAAGAACCTAGCACAATTCTCCAGGAGATTTTGAAATAAAACTACGTTTACGGAATCTATCGCGTTTACTTGATTTTACTCCTATCCCGACGTTTCGAATACTTTACAGCATTCATGATCACGGGTGGACTTAGATGATAGACGTCCAAGGTTGATATCTCCAGGAGATGCAAATTCAAATACTGCTATGACTGCCTAAAATACTGACTGACTATTATTTTTGAAATCAGATTTCCGCACTATGTGTTCTGGTAAAAGGCCGAGCATATCGAGTGCTTAAAATATACATCCATCCATCCATCAGCCTTTTAACGTCCCCTGCTGGACTTAGGCCTCCCCAAGAATGGGGGATAGTGCCGTAATCGCCACGCTTGGCAGGCGGGTTAGCGATCGCAGTGGATGTTGTTAATACTCAAAGGAGTGCTGCTGCCCACTCACAATTCTAAAGCCGGCCCCACGCGGCAAAAAATACATAAAATATAAAAAAAACTCATTTTTTTTACTCTAACATGTACATTGGTACGATCATCTACCTATATATTGAAACACTACATAAAAATACAAGTTTTATAAAACAAGGGGAAAGCTTTAACAAATGTAACGGACTCGTGAATCAGACCCTATTACCTATATATTAGATACTTCATGAATAATTATAATCTTCCATTAAATATTTAAAAGAAAATCCCCACGAAGACAATTCAGGTTACCGAACTTACAGGTCTAAAAATGTTGGAAAGATAAACAAGTCTACCGAAAGCTTTTGAATGTTCTAGAAACTTTTGTCGTAGAAAATATTTATTAAGTTAACGAATGATTTATTATTAAATATCTGAAGTTTTTATTAATTGATCTTAATTTTCTCTAAAAAAACAGTATCACTAAAACGTCGGAGTGACACATGACGAAACATTTATTTTAATTAAAAAGTTATTTCATTTAGTTTCAGATGAGATCACAATCACAGTTATCTTTTCACAAACTGAAGAAACTTTTCTATACTATTGTAAAGCTGTAACAGAGCTGTGTCTGTACATTTAAGATATTTGAGAAAAAATACTGTATTAGGCTATAAATATAGGCGTGTCTGAACGTAAAACTATTTTTTTTTTAGATTTTTGTCTGTTTGTCTATTTGTTCGTTCACGCACCACGCAAAAACTATTGAACGGATTTTGATGCAATTTATTAAAAAAATTATTTGATCGCTCTTAATTAGACTTAACCACTGGTATATATTTTATCTCGCTACTGTACCAGGAACCTGAGAAATAACCTAAAAACTAGCTTTTGGCTGCGGCGGAGCCGCTTACAAGGACTAGTCAATAGCTGTAACAGAGCTATGTCTGTACGTTTAAGATATTTGAGAAAAAATGACTGAATTAGGCTATATAGCACGCCTATAAAACACAAAACGTTTTTTTTTTAGATTTTTTGTCTGTTTGTTTGTTCGCGCATCACGCAAAAACTACTGAACGGATTTTGATGCAACTTTTTTTGTTTGATAGTTCTTGATTAGTACCTAACCAACTGGTATACGTTTTATCCCTGAGATATTACCTAAAAACTAGCTTTTGGCAGCGGCGGAGCCGCGGGCAAAGGCTAGTAATATTATATGCCTATGCGAAGTTTTTTTGCTGGTTTGTTTGGCTTTCACACTGTAAGATCTAAACTAATCATCAATATCCTAGGGTCCAGAAAAGGACATAGGCTACTTTTAATTCCGAAAAAATGAATGGTTCCTATGGGATTGCTGTTTTTACATAAAGATAATTATATGCCATAGAGTGATGTATTTATATTCTTAAGTAGGTACCACGCACGGAGTCACGGTTAGAATGGATTTTAGTATAAACAGTCTTAAATAAAATGGCTTTTGCTGAAAGAACGGGTTCTTAAAATCAGGTTCGAGAAAGAAATAAAGAAAAAGCTTGCCTGTCTAGAGAACTATTCAAAACTAGTTTCAGTCGCTCCGCTGGGAAATTAGGCCCATTTGACGAAGTCGATCTTAACAAACATCTGTTTGTTTTCAAATCTCATTATTTTAATACAAGTAAAAAACTATTTTTCACTAATATAGTACAATTATATCAAGCATTAACAACATTTATTTACATTTATATTGTAAGGCAAGTTATTTAATTGTTTAATACATCTAAGAGGATATGTACATAATTTAAATAAGCGCCATCTGTCATTTTCTTGTCGTATTAGGTAGAAAAATGCTTACGTTTAACACAGATTTAAGCTCCTGAACCAAAGTAATAAAAGTGAAAGCTTTATCATAAACTCGTGACATACGAATTCTGACGGATACTTATTATTTAGGTAGATATGTGAATATTATTTTAAAATAATTATGTAAGTGTTTTTCTTATCAGGTAAGTGACAAGTAAATACTAAAGGTCAAAATTCATTTTAATCAGTTAATAAGGGATCACAAACAAGAGAATAATCATATTTTGATATATTCATGATTAATAATCCTTATTACCAAGACGACCCAGCTTTATATTTTTGGGAGCTTATTGTTAAGGATTCTATAGCTCCAAACATGTACCTAATAAGATAACTGTGTAAAATTATTTATATACCCGACTTCTATGAGTATTTATATTAATACTAGCTTCTACCTGCGACTTCATCTGCGTAGAAAACCAAAATCATGTAGAAATTGAAATTGATCTGAAGAGTTTCTTTAAAACAAAGTTATTATAATTCTTATAACACACAAGCACAGGTGCACTCTCTATAATTAACTAATCTAATTAGATATGAGATATTACACTATCAGAGTATGAAATCGAAAGATTCCGAATTAAACCAGCCAAGAAGGGAAAAGTTACATATCGAGATTCTTTCAGGCTTCTATAGAAACAAAAAAAATATAGTGCTTCTATACTTCTTGATCAATAAAGATTCAGGATTATATTGTTTCTTTTTTGATTACAACTCAGACCCACAGTCATTAAAATTATTATGCTCATTTTGAAATAAAACTTCGTTTACGGAATCTATCGCGTTTACTTAATTATAGTATTAGGGATAGTAGTAAAATTAAGTAAACGCGATAGATTCCGTAAACGAAGTTTTATTTCAAAATGTGTAACATTCGCGTAAATATCAGAAAGTATTAAATTATTATGCTGCTAAATTAACGAGGTAGATACCGTTTATAAAGGTATTAGCGACGCATCTGGTTTCGCACCGGAGATTTAAGGACATTTTAATAAGTATCCCTATTCAGAAAATGGGATAAAATTATATTTAATAAACGACTGTCAAAGTTATTCAAAATCTGTTGCGTGGTTTAAAAGAAGAAAGCAGAAGAACATAGAAACACGTATAGCGTTTTTACTTTACTTTATAATATGTATAAATGTAGACTAGCGGCAACCCGTGACTTCGTCCACGTGGAGTGGAAATCTTGATCAGTGGAATCCTTGTATCGCGTGGGACTATACAAATATACAATTTCACGGACACAAAGTATACCCAGACTCAAACAACAACCATTTGTGGATCACACAAACATGTACACTGTGTGGGAATACGAACCTACAATAACTCTCGGGCGGAATGCCGGTATCTTTCCATGGGCCCCGATGTCGACCACCTGCTGGCGCCTCGATCACAGTGGACGGGGTCCAAATTGAGGTTCGGGCCCAGATCAAGTATCTGGGCCTGGTGCTGGATGGGCGGTGGCACTTTCGCGAGCACTTCCGCCAACTGTCCCCGAAGCTCGTCGGTGCGGCGTCCGCCTTTGCACGGCTCATGCCGAATATGGGCGGACCCAACAATGCGTGCCGACGGCTTTACGCGGGGGTGGTCCGGTCGATGGCGCTCTACGGCGCACCCGTGTGGGAGGAGTCACTGGACGCACTGAACAGGGATCTTCTGTGGAGACCTCAGAGGGTCGCCGCGTCCAGGGTCATACGCGGATACCGCAAGGTATCGACGGAGGTGGCCTGTACATTGGCCGGAATCCCTCCATGGGACTTGGAGGCGGAGGGGCTCGCGGATGTGTATCGGCGGGCGTCGCAAGAGTGGGAGGGGCGCGGGCACCCCCAACTCCGTGAGGTGGCCAGATGCAGGGCGACGCCCACCGAGCTGCCATGGCCAACTGGAGGGTGCAGCTGGAGGCGCCCCGGGCCGGTCTTTGGACTGTAGGGGCGTTCCAGCCAGTGTTGGAAGAGTGGGCAGGGCGACGGCACGGAGTCCTTACCTTCCGACTGGTGCAGGTACTGTCGGGGCACGGTTGCTTCGGCAGATATCTGCACATTGTCGCAAGGAGGGAAACGACTCCGGGCTGTCACCATTGCGGCTGCGACGAGGACACGGCGCAGCACACGCTCGAGACGTGCGCGGGTTGGGCCGAGCAGCGCCATGAACTCGTCGCGGCAATAGGAGGGGACCTTTCGCTGCCGAGCGTCGTCAGAGCGATGCTTGGCAGCGACAGGAATTGGGCAGCGGTCGCTGCCTTCTGCGAGGAGGTCATCTCGTGGAAGGAAGCGGCGGAGAGGGCCAGGGAGGCTGATCCTTCCGCAGACCCGAACCGCCGCCAGCGACTGGGGCGGTGCAGGCGTGTATATTTGTGCCTAATACCGCCCTAGCTGGGGCTGCGGGTGAATGGACCGGGGAACGTCCGCCACCCGCAAGGCCTCCTGCAAAGGTGTGACGCTCCGTGTGCGGATGCGTCGCTCAGATGAGGGTACCCGAAAGGGTAAGCCGCCGGCGGACCACCGAAGGAATCCAACATAGTTCCAGTGGCCCGTCAATAAATTCGGAGAGACGGCACATAATATATATATATATATATATATGTATATAAATATATACATATATATATATATATATATATATATATATATATATGTATATAAGTATATAAATATATACATATATATATGTATATATTTATATACATATAATTATTGAGAAGGCAGCGTATGTGTATATAAATATGTATTACAAATATAAAATGTTATTCCAGAGAACGGAAGAACTTATCTGCAGATATGTTAACATTATGGCTGAGTTTGTAGTGTTACTGGAATTTATTATCTGGCAACACAATATATCGAATACATACGCGTTTTTCTGAAGACACAAACTTTTAATCATATTTTTACTCTAATTACTCTCTACTTCAGTTTGTACTCTATATTTTTTTCTTTTGAATGACTATTTACTACTGGCAACTTTGTATAATATAAATTTTAGGGTTGTTTTAAATAATAACCCTTAAAGTACACATACCGAAAAAAATTATATTATATGTTCAATAGTTAGCTATCACATATCAGAATTACAAAGATTTCACCGGCTACACCCTTTAAAACAAATAACTTGCGAAGCGGCTGCCGAAGGAACAAAGACTTTCTGATTTAATCACGCAATCATCCCAGAGACCAGTTGATGGCAATTAATGTTGCCTCATGGCTGCTTGAAACGGGCCAGAATTGTAGTTTTGGAGAAATTCAAATAATGAAAATTATTACATTCTACTTACTCTCAGAGGGCCGGCAGAATGTAACTTACTAAATCGTAGCGACATCGCATCGTGTCATTGTCACTGGTTGAGAGCTAACCGTGATTGGGTGAGCGATTATTGCGATATGTATCTAGCAATCAAAAATAAGATGATACGATGTCGATACGATTTGGGGATCACATTCTAAGCATAGAAATTGGTATTGCAAAAACATAAGGTTGTATTTAGATATTTTTATATGTATTTTTAGCATTTGACATGCTTATTCATTACCATATACCATATACATATTTATCAATTCAGCCATCCTGACAATTGCTCCTGACTGCTAATTTCGATAACGCATCATACTTAACGTCTTTGGGTGACGACTGCGCCATCTGTCGGAAGTATTTTCATACATTATACCGACCAGGTTTTCACTTTGTGTTTAATGTATAGTGCTAAGCATGTCAAATGCTAAAAATATATATAAAAATATCTAAATATTTAAAGGGTTTGCGTCATTATTAGGTAAAATCTTAATTGTAAAATTAAGTTTACCTGGTATGAAAATACTTCCGACAGATGGCGCAGGCGTCACCCAAAGACGTTAAGTATGATGTGTTATCGAAATTAGCAGTCAGGAGCAATTGTCAGGATGGCTGAATTGGTAAAGCATCTGGACGGTATCCAGAAGATGCAGGTTCAAATCCTGCTCCTGACTGTTATTTTCGATTTCACATTTTTCACTTTGTGTTTAATAAAACATAAGGTTGATAGAGATGAGCTCATTAATTCAACGCTCATAATACCTATGTATAATAATAGTTCACAAAGTCTCAGTTTATCATTGTTCAAAATGTAATGAATAAGAAATTAGCGAATAAATAACGCCTAAAATTGCCAAAACAAACGCACCCATGCACGAATCTTTTAAATTAAATGTTGAACATTTTTTACTATCTACGAAAATTATTCCGTGTCGTGTTTTATTCGACACTACCATATTGACATTCACACATTCGCATTTCCATTGTAAAAGTTGTGAAACAATGATGAAATTTTAAAATGGATGTAAATGGGTGTTTTTTAAATTGGATGTTCGTATAAAAAAACTATGAAAAATAGCGTGGCTAGGCATCTGATACGAGGCATATGAATTAATTGAAAATTTGACTGAAGGCGACAAAATGTCTGTCAGCGTAAGCAGTGTTTTATATTTAATAGTGTTATGTTATTATGAATAAGGGAGATAACATATTATGCTTTTGGTAGATATTGTTGATATATTGTTTCATATTACTTTATTGCATGAAATATATTTCATTTATTTATATTTTCATATGCGCGGTATGCATCATAAATACTGTACGTGAACATTGTTGTAGTAGTTATAATACCGATGCATACAATGCGACATTGTTTTATTAGAAACGTGAGGGTTAACGGACATACTTGCGCGGAAAATTTAAGGCTATTACTTCTAAAAGCTTCGGACCACTACTTATTAGCAGTAAAACATTTTATGTTTATGTGTTTTTTTTTCTGTAGTTTTACTTCTTCATATAATACTTTCTGATATTTAAGCATTATGAAATAACGTCAATCAAGTAAATGCGATAGATTCCGTAAACGCTTACTACTTTAATCGACTTTGGCTATACCCATGTAATGGAGTGCTGTGGTGATATTATTAATTTTAAAAACCGCCACTACATGGAAATAAATAAACCATTGAACTGCTTCTTATATTATTACTTATTTTTGATTTACACATTCTTTAAAGAAATAATATGACTTTTATATCGTTCCCTATAAATGAACAGAATCTGCCTATCTATGATTTAACGATGTACTACATTATTAGTGTGAACGACTGCTTATCATGATCCCTGGGTCGGGCAGTGCTATAGAGCTTTTTCGTAAAAAGAAAAATGCTCAGTATCAGCCTGGAGTTTGGAAATGTGCCCAGTAGACGGCAATAGGCTCGCCTCCTATTACGTAACTTTGTAGATTTATGCCCTATGTCCAGCAGTGGACGATGAAAGGCTGATTGGAAAACAGTAGAGTACCGCTACTACTTACTTATCATCACGCCATTTCCCTTGCGGGGTAGGCAGAGAGAACAGAGTGCCAAGAGGCTCTATTCTTGCATACATCTCTCGCTTCCTCAACATTCATAACTTTCTTCATACACGCTCGCCGGTTTCGGAGACTCTTGACTCAAATACATGACCAATTTGGTCTAGGTAGGTCAGTCTCGGTCTCCCCCTGTACCTATATCCTTCCACTTTCGCATTGTATATCTTCTTAGCCAGTCGCTCGTCCGGCTTTCTTTCCACATGTCCGAACCATCGGAGCATTCCCTTTCGCATCTTTACACCAATACTATCTTTCATACCTACACGCTCTCTTACGTCATTGTTACGAATGCGGTCAGTCAGCCTCACTCCACAGATTCTCCGCAGAGATCGCATTTCGACCGCATTGATTTTACTCTCATGCTCCTTTTTACATACTCAACTCTCGCTTCCATATATATATATACGTTGGGACAAGCACTGCGTTGTGTATTGCGACACGTGCCTTCTGGCTGAGGTGGTGGCTGCCGAGAAGTTGTCCCAATGCTCCGTTCACTCTATTTCCTGCATTCACTCTTCTTTCTACATCAGTGGTGTACCTTCCATCCCGACTGAATCCACATCCAAGATATACAAATCTTGGCATCTTCTAGCCTACCATTTCCTATTGCTACTCTAACATCTGTTCTGGCTTCTTCTCTTTCAAAAACCGTTACTTTGGTTTTGCTAACATTCACACGTAGGCCCCTTTTCTTACAATCTTCTGCCATTACGTCGACTAGGGTTTGCAGGTCAGTCGCAGACTGCGCTAATAGGACCGCATCGTCTGCATATAGCAGCGAGTTAACCACTGAGTCGCCCATCTGAACTCCCACATTCATTTCATTCAACCTTTGTAGACATTTATCCAGATATATGATAAACAGTCTGGCTGATAGAACGCAGCCCTGTTTAACGCCGATATTGACTTCAAACCAGGGTGACATTCCATCATCCAGCCGCACACAAGCTCCGCAGTCCATGTTGTTGGACTGCACCGCTTGTAGCAGTCTACCGCTAATACCATACTCCAGCAAAATGTCCCAAAGTTCCTTTCGTACAACAGTGTCAAATGCTTTCTCCAAATCCACAAAACTGCAGAAAACCCTCTGGCCTACAGCCAGATGCTTCTCCACAATGTTGCGCAGAGGAAACACTTCATCCATGCATCCTCGTCCACACCTGAAACCTCCTTGTGCCTCACACAAAAATTCATCAGACACCATCCTCATTCTCCTTTCAACAATCTTACCATACATTTGGCTGCCAAACTGGTCAAGCTTATGGCTCTATAGTTCGCACAGTCTAACGTGAACCCTTGTTTTTAAACAAGGGCACGATGACTGCGCTTCTCCAGTCCTTGGGAACCATTCCTGAGCTCCAACATACATTGAGAAGCATCAGGAAGGATTCCCAGACACATGAGCCTCCAAGCTTGATCATCTCAGCAGACACCATATCAATACCCGCTCCCTTACCATTTTTCAAACTTCTAATCGCCCATTCAACTTCATCCAAACTAATGTCATCAGAGGATGCCGGTACCGAATGCTGATCTGTTAGAACACATGTGTCACCAGCATCACCCTGAACATCCGCATACATATTTGATCAGCCTTTCTTCTGCAATCATATTTGCTCTATCACGCTTCTCTTTCACTAAGGTTTTGGTGTCATTCTTACGTTGCCGGTATATTACTTTCTTCTGTTCTTTCATACTTGCACTCAGATTCAAAGAAGATACATAGTCCAGTCACGCTTTCTTTTTTTGGTCTATGGAAGCTGCTACTTCCGTATCCCACCATGCAACACCTTTCACTTTCCTATGCTTCTTTGAGCATCCACATACTTCTTTCGCTGTATCTACCATACTATCTTTCAATACTCTCCAGCATTCTTCTATGTCAGATCCCGGCTGACTTGCAATTGTCAGCCGTTCACGGACACCCTCTGCATACTTTGCTCTTACACTCTCTTCTTGCAACTTTTCAATCTTTATTCTTTCAAGCCTTCCGAAGTGGACACGCTCTCGCCAGTGCCTCCACTTTCTGAACAGACCACTAAATCTCGCAATAATGAGATAGTGGTCCGTGTCGACAGTGGGACCCCTGTAGGCTCTTGTATCCAGAATTTTACTTCGGAGGCGACTGTCTACCAGAATTAAATCTATCATACTTCTCTGTTCATTTCTTCTCCATGTATACATATGGATGTCCTTATGTTGAAAAAATGTGTTTGACACAATAAGGTTTTTCTCCATACATACATCCGCAATGAGCCTACATGCATCATTCACGCATACGATCACGCGTTTACTAGCTTCTGCCAAATCCAGAACTTCCCTAACATTATCCCAGAACTTCTCTAGATCCGATGCCACCGAAGAGCCTACAGGAGCATAAGCTGCGACCATGAAGACACTGGTGACACCTAGTTTTATTGGGACCCATAGAAGTCTGGGATCAAACATTCCGTAGTCCTTCACACCTGAGGCCAAGCAAGCGGACAGCAACACCCCCACTCCCATGCTGGCCCGATCGCTCTGCGGTACACCAGACCACAGAGCTAACCCGCCACCAGGAAGATCACAGGCGTCGCTACACTTTCGCTTAGTCTCTGTTACACAGAGCACATCAAGCTGTCTGTCCGACATGACGGTTACCAGCTCGTGTAACTTATCTTCAATACAACCTCTTACATTTCACGTGCCTACTCGACACTCGCCAAACTGGGCAAGGCGTGATGGGTGGCGGCTCCCATCGCCGCATCTGCCATTGTTCGTACCGACGAGGGCGGGTCGGTACGCGTCGCCTCTGGGGCACGCCCTAACCCGCACTGCAGTACGCATTCGAGCCGGATGAATAAAAGTGAATACAATTATTATATTATCGAAGGGTCACTGGAGCACAAAAGTCCTTGAGATGCTTGCTGACTTGTGTTACCTATCCTGTGGGCCTATCCAAGTTGCATTCTATGCACGCTAACGCTATAGAAAGCTATTAACATTTATAACAATTTTACATCTCAACGCTAAGTCACGTTACGCCACGTAGTTACAGATATCGTTAAAGATGTCAAATTTCCATACATTTTAATAGTTTTCTATAGCGTTAGCAATCTTAGAATGCGACTTGGCTCGGCCCTCAGGATATAAATCGGCAAACAATTAGGTAAAAGGTAAGGCCCCTGACACTATAGGCCGAGAAAAAGCAGGGTTTTGCATTGGCGTTAGGATTTCATACTATAATTTTCTTACGAGGTTTCCTTAATTGCTTAGTTTGGGACCAGAGGACGTTGTGTGAAAATGTCCGTGAAAATTTATTTATTTATTTAATTGCATATAAAGTCTGCCAAAACGCGTCAAATGAACTGTTTTCTTTGTGAATGCAGTTGTAAAATAATGGGTTAAATGCAATTTAACACAAATGTATCTTTCATTCCCTTCTATTTTATTATCATACAAACAAAACTGTAATAATGTTCAAATTGTACCCAATTGTTATCTGTAGGATTTAGTTAATAAATTATACAACAAGTGCAGGGTTAGCTAGTTGATTTGCTGAGAATTGCAGGCACTCGACCCGCCGATGTCGCTGTTAATCGAAACCGGGCCAGGAGTCTCTAGTTTCGTAAATATTAATGAACTAACTGGACCTAACTTGGTCAGTATATCGTGTGTCTAATTGATATCAGAGTATAGGTAGTTTCAGGCAGCTCGTGGACAAATTCAATTTTAGTTTAGAAGTTCCTGTATAGTTGTATATTATATTATAGAGTTTTAGATGCAGTAATCTATTATATATAATTCTCGTGTCACGTTGCTGCTCACGGTGAATTCCGAAACTATCTAACCGATTTTCACATTCTTTTTTTTAATGTGTGTTTTGTTGGCGTGCCTAGGATAGGATAATAATAATAATAATAATAATTTATTTCAAAGAAGAAAGTACAATAGGTTAACGAATATAATAAGACACAATATTATGTAGTACCTAAGACATATATACAAACAACATACACATAGAATTGTGCATATGTTATTATTAACTAGTTACCCAGTATTCAGTAATAATGGTTGTACAGTGACATTTTAGTGGTTGCACACTGGTTTCCAAACTGAGTTAAATCTCATATTCTGGAAACCTGTGGTTCTCTATGATTGCTGCATGGACTATTGTTTCTATACTAAGTACCTAATAATACAGTTACCTATTCTATTACAGTAATTAGTTGTTCCGTTTCATCATTATTTAGTATTTGTAACCAATTGAATAGTTTTACCTTTGCCTCATGTTTATTTAGTGTATATATTGATATTTTTTTATTTATACAATTGTATAGCCTAGTACTCAGAGCTTTCTGTTGTCTACGCGCGAAAGAGGTTCTGCACTTTATAGGTTGGCAAACAATTGCACCTCGCCTTTTCTGCATAGATTCAGTGACCACAGGCAGTTGAGAATGTTTTTGAAGTACGGTGTTAAGTATAAATATTTGTCTTACTCTTAAAACCTGACTTTCTTCATAGAGTTTTTTTGTTGGATACATACGAGGTTTGTAGCTCATTGTTTTTAGAAGCATCCTTTGTGCTCTTTCCAACTGCAATAACTTCGTTCTATACATGCCACCCCATACTGGAATACAATAACTTATTATTGATTGGCATAAACTTTTGTAGACACTTCGCATGAGAGTTTGACTTGCCGAAGATCGCAAATTTTTAAATACATAAACTAAGCGTCGCACACGTGAAGTAAGGGTTTCAACTTGAGGCTGCCAATCAAGCCGTTCATCAATAATAACTCCAAGATATCGTGTGTTGGTGACATTAGTTATAGTAGGGCGTATGAACAGGTCCGACCGCTGCACTCGATTGTTGACTGTTGATGGGCAACGAGTATATTTGTTTCCATGGGGGGCTTAGGAGAATTAGGGAGATAGAAACGAATGAAGTTTGTTTTACCAACGTTAAGAGTTAGCAAATTCTTGGATAACCACTTCATAATTTCACTAATGGCATTTTCAGCACAAAGTTTTGCTTCCGTCCAGTTCTTACCATATATCAATAATGCTGTGTCATCTGCATAAGTAAAAATACTGCAGTTTTTTAGCCTCATGTTGCATAATTCGTTGATATATAGTAAGAACAATGTTGGTCCGAGTATACTCCCCTGCGGCACCCCATAATTAAACTGTTCTTCGTCACTTATCAGATCCTCAATTTTCACAGCCTGTACCCGGTTCGACAAGTAATCTCGAAAGATATCTATTGATATACCACGAATTCCAGCATTTTCTAATTTCGATGTAAGGATAGGAATAGAGACCGTGTCGAATGCTTTTGACAGATCCAGAAAGATGCCATAGCACTTGTAATGACTATCCAATCTAGCAACTGCTTCTTCACATAGTTTAGATATAGCATCTTCAGTGGATACACCGGATCTGAATCCAAATTGATTACATGAGATGATGTCATATTTCTTTAAATACTCAGTCAAGCTGTTGCTGAGGACTTTTTCCAGGATCTTGGATAGTGCACTCAACACAGAGATTGGCCTGTAATTGCCGACACGCTCTCTATCACCTCCCTTAAAGACTGGAGTGACTAGTGCTTTTTTCAAACTTTTTGGGAAAACTCCAGAGGTAATTGAAGTATTGCATATGTGCGTTATTGCCGGGGCTAGTACTTTGCACGATTGTTTCAGTACTATCGCTGGAATGTCATCCCAACCTGTAGCACAGTTACTTCGAAGTGCAGTAATGATAGTCTCAACTTGATTTTGATCAACTGGCAAAATGACTAAAGAGTTGCACACTGATGAGTTGTTAGCTCCGGCCACATGTAGTAGATTACTCGATACGGTAATCTTAGATGCTAAGTCTCTTCCTATATTCGCCAGGTATTTGTTTACAGCATTTATACATCCTTTCGCATCTGATGACAAATTTAGTAGATCTGTTGCCGATTGAGTCGGAGTTTTTCTACCTGTAATTTCATTAACCACATTCCACACTTGTTTAGCATTTTTTCCAGCTTTACAGAATAATTTTTTTTCATATTCTTGTTTTAATTTTTTAAGTAATGTACTGCAATAGTTGCGATACCTTTTATACTTGATGAGGAGAGTTGTATTGTTGGGATCTTTCCGTAACCTAATATGCATCATATCACGATTACGAATACAACGTAGAACCCCTTGTGTTATCCACGGCTTTATAATACGGGTTCGTCTACTGATCTTCTTATGTGATGTATGGTGTCTTACCACATTTTGTACAATCTTGATAAATTTATCAGTAGCTTGATTTGCGTCAGTTTCAGCTAAGACAGGTGAGAAGTCACATTTGTCAATATCATTCTTAATACATGTATAGTTCAGTTGTTTTACGTTTCTTGTAATGTTGTTGCATGATGTTTTCTTATGTGTTATACATAAAATTACTGGCAAATGGTCGGTAATATGAGTGTCAAGGACAATTACCGTATTATTAGCTGCCGAACCATTGGTTTTTAGGAGAACATGATCGAGACAATTTTCGTATCTTGTTGGTAATAAATGAGCTGGATATATACCTAGTGACGCAATTTTTAGCAAATAGTCGCTACAGTTCCGATCAATGTTATTTTTTTCTTTAATATCTATGTTCATATCTCCCAAAACAGCTATATTTTCATAGTGGTTTAGTGTACCTACTAAAGTTTCCATACTACTGTAGAAGTTAGAGAGGTCGGAGTAAGACGGTGACCTGTACAGACAGATTATAGCGGTGTTGCTTACTGTACATAGTAAACAGTTTGCATCCATGAATGATGGCTCAGTTATCTTACATTTCAAACCATTCTTCGCATATAAAACAATGCCATCATTTTGAGATTTAATATTTTTGGTGGTGTAAGATGTGTAGTCATTTATGGTTGGTAGTGGCCCAGCCTTTTTAACCAACATTCTGTCAATATTATAATGTCAAACTCTAGATTAGTCATGCTTAACATAGACATAAATTGATCGAAATTCTTATTTATACTTCTAACATTAATATGTATAATTTTGAATTGATTTTTTATATTCGGTACAAAAACAGTACATTGATCCGGATGGCAAATGTGAGATGTGGCTATTTTAAAGTTATCAATTTCATTATGTAACTGATTTATATGTTGTTGTACCATTTTTAATTGTTAATTTATTAATACAATTTGAGTTCATAATTAAGATCCTGTTGACAATAAATGAATAGTGGTAACAAACTACATGATTTGCGTAAATAGATACAAAAATAAATTCAATCTCAATTTGGTAACACATTTTTATACCATCAATTATTAATAATTGGTTACAAATAGCGATAAATATTATACTTTGTAATTTATTTATGGTGTTGTAATCATGTACATAACAATTCCTATGATAGTCAATGATATACGTTACGGTATTGTATTGTGAGTAAATATGAAAATACGAGTAAATATTTGGAAAACTACTAAAAACTATGTAAAAATTAATGAAAATATTTGAAAAAGAACAAACTGTTATGTAAAAATAATAGAAATTATTTGAAATACAGCTAAAAGCTATGTAAAAAATAAATATTGAATTTATCTGACGAGTTTTTGTTGCGTCTAGTCATTTTTTACATTTTAGATCATGCAGACATTGTTCTGATTTTATGATGTGTGTTTCTTTCGTTTCAGAGTTCTTACGGAGCAGTACTTTACCGTTTGAAATCCAGCAAAACTTAAAATTGGTTAATTTGGCAAATTCACGTGCAAGGTAGAAAAGTCTTTTAGTTGTCGTAGGCAAATGCTCATTAATATAAATCGGCTTACTATCTCCTGACATGCCGACGCTCCGTGTATTTAGCTTCTCTTCTACACAACGTTCTTTGTTGTAGGTGCGTATTGCTCTTAAGACACTGTTTTTGAAATAGACCGTTGAAAACTCCACTAGTATTGGTTTAGTAATACCAGGTTTACTAGGTAGCCGATATATATCTCGTATGTTAGACTTTGAGATATCTAAATCAATAGTTTGACCCAGTTTCGTCATGGTTTGTAGAAGGTCCTCTACCTTTTCGTCTAGTTTCATAGGCAAATTTCTGACTTCTATGGACGCGGAACGGCATTCTCGTTGTAGGTCTTGTATTTTATTTTCAATGTTATTTATGTAGTTTTTATTTTCTACTTGAGCTTTTTCTAATTGTGACACCTTGTCTAATATATTATCATAGTCCTTGCTTAGATATGCGATTGACTTCTCGATTTCACAATTTGAGCTTTGTATATTAGAACACTGTGTTTTTAATTGAGCCACTTCGGTAACTAGCGCGGATAATGTCTGTTGTTGTTCCAGCTTCCAGTCTTCGAGCATTGCTAAGAGATCCTTCTTAAATGTCGTTAAGGTATTACTTGAGTAGTCCGCAGGGCCTGCAGGGGAATCACCGACGCGAGCCCGTTTGTATCGTGTAGTTACATTTAGGTTCGTTACCTCTGCTGACGCCGATATGTTCGGATCAGATTTCGAGTGTGATTGTCGCAGTTTGCCTTTTGTAGCTGGGGGAGGAGTTCGCTTCACGTTCGGCATATTTCTTAGCGTAATTTGTGCAGCAGATCAGTAAACGGACGTTCTAAATAATGGACGCACTGCTAGTTTAATATGGCGTACGAAATTATTGCGTGTATAGCATATAAGTCACTATCAATGCCGCTCCGTAGTAGATGTTAACGCATAGTGTACCTATTAACAACCGTAGTGATGACGTAATATTTGTAGCACGGCAGCGGCGTAGCGTCTGAGCCACTGGGTCTCTTGTTTCGCGGCCGCTGCTACGTGTCGCTGTGGCGCGCAAACAACACTACGAGTCTCCCACGCCACGACCGCCGGTTCAAATCCAAGCCAATTCGCGTTCACTTTTTGAGGCCAAATTTTGAGAAATAGTTCATCTCACTCTTTTCACGCCCAACGGGAGGAGTCCGTCCATAAACAGTCCACAAGAGGAACAAGGAATATGATTTTAACAAATCCACCAATCACGAATTTACTTCGATGAATAATTTGCACAAACTATAAAATACCGAGTACACACGTCCGCTCACTAGTAGCACCGAACGAGAACTATATATATAGCTATATCTATAGCTTTTATCACCAACTTTTTATTAATTAACTGCAAAATATTCACGAAAATAAATATGGCAGTACGAAGTTCGCTGGGTCAGCTAGTAAATCTATATAATTATCTCGTTAGGTTTTTGACACATATATATATATATATAAATTGCAAAATCATAATTTAAAATATCTAAACTAAAAACATAACTACACAACTTGATAACAATATGCGTAATAGTTTTGCCTAATTTAAGCAAAAAAAAAAATACTCATATCTTCAACTGAGTAAATTACTAGATCCTATAGATCTTTATGATACAATGCCTACTAGGGGAGTTTTGGCGGAAACGTGAAAGGATCATGTCGTTGCACTGCATTACTTTCCAAAACTTCTGTTATTTCAAGTATTAATGTGTAAAAATGGTATTTAATTAATTGTTGACAAGAGATCCAAGTAGCAAAAATGTTATAGTAAATTAGATTATACAACTAACAGACATATAAGGACCTTATAACTGTTTTGCAGCAACTAAACAGTTGTAAAATGGTACTCAATACAACACATTAGTTATATATAATGAAGTCATATTAATGTATCTGATAAACGTCATTTCAATAATTTTTTTAAGACTATAATATAACATGTCTGCCATAACGCTTACACGACCGGGGTTTAAGCCGAGTTAACGTTTCAGTTAAATAATAGTCATGAGCCGACAGGTTTGTCTAAATTTGAACCTTATACAACATCTTCATAACAAACTGTCCTATAATGATTTTCTAATTAACTTTTATAAAATAGTCGTATTAAGTCGTGTACTTCCACCTTTATGTAACTTTCAGGTTATAACGTTATTGTAATTTTGAATTAATATATAACAATGGATTCAGAAAAGTGGTAAATAATTAAGTTAAATGATGATTTTAGAAGAAAATTAAGAGTAAACCAATCGTTAAAAACAACAACAACACCTTCATGTAATCTCAAAAAAAAAATTAAGCCAAGATGAAAGTAATAAAAATATAGATGGTTCTGTACAGTTTTAAACAGAAGGCACCCTTTAATTTATTTATTTTAAGCATAAGTCAAATAGGTAGCTAAATATTTTACAATTTTGTGTTCGTCACATAGTCTACAACCAGCGGACGATCAAGAAGCTTCCTGAATGAGAATATTATGATAAGTAGTTTAAACATAAAAGGGAACAGATGAAAATATTTTACTACACGGGTGGCAAACAAGTATACGGCCCACTTAATGGTAAGCGGTTACCGTAGCCTATAGTATAGATGCTAGCTAGGGAGGATAGAAGGCGCAGGCATAACCCATGACATTAATAAGGAATGTGTTATCGAAATTCACCTCCCGAGCAATTGTCACGATGGCTGAATTAGCAAAGCATCTGGCACGGTATTCCAGAAGATGCAGGTTCAAATTCTGCTCATCTGTGATTTTCGCGCTTTATCTTAATTTAGCTTTATCTTAAGCTAGCCATATAGCATGCCCAAGCTTAAAAATATAGAAAAACATCAAAATAATTATGATATTCCTATCAAATATAATTACGATGTAACTGTAACAGAATAAGAAAGGTTTTTATATATTCTAATAGAACTCTAATCGCAACCGTCATGGTGGTGGCCATAAATTGTATAAATAACCTTTATAAAACGAATAGTTATATACTTGTCGTAATGCGGTCGCCCAATTACAGTAATTTTTCCTATTGTCCCCAAAACTTCATAATAGCTTCTCATTAAAGTCGCCACCACTTTACTGAGGCTTAACTTTGACTTGACTATGACTTATTTTACATGACTTTGACTTCGACTGTGACTTTTTTTTCATTCATTTTTGTTTTTCATTCATCAAGAATTAAACTTAGATACCTGTGGAGAAGAAATAATATATATCCTTTAATAAGTCATTGGCATACACTCAAACCAAGTAGCCATTGTTAAAAATAAATAAATGTCTACTTGAGTAGAAGAAACTAGCGCAGTGAGATACATTTTTTGTCATTAATCGGCGTCTAAGAGGATGGTATACAATAGCACTTGTTTATCTATCAAACTACATATGTTATAAATAATTATACATATAATAATTATGATTATATATTAATTTAATTCATAATTAAATTATATATTTAATTATACATTAAATTAATTAAATTATACATTAAAGTAAAGTAGCTATCTGCGTTTATCTGCATTATTTTTCTTAACGCAACTGATTTTGAAACGATTTTCACTGTCATTGAAATAACTTTGCAAGGAACTTTTATATGCACATATCTTAATTGTTTTTTGGCATAGGCTGGCTACACCTTAAGATGTCCTCAATGCTTCCATAAAACTGTGTTTTTCAAAAAATTTAAGATGTTTGCATTAGTCAATTACGTTAGTGCGAAGTAGAAGGCGCGCCACTAGTTTAATTAAGCCGTTTTTTTTATTTTTTTTAGGGCGGGAAGAAATGTAAGTACCTACCGCACACCCCGCCGTTCAGGGCAACGAACAGGGTAGTGTGGGGCCCTTGCCCACTAAATAAACCCGCCATGTGCCGCCTCTCCACCTGTATTGGCAGACCACTGGAATTATGTGACTTTATTTCAGTGGAAAACACACACTTGCCTAATTAATTTCAAAAGAAAAGTGTAATATAAAATATTTGATTTGTGTTAATTATTTTGATCCATGATTCAATTCATAGAAAAACGAAGTATTTCTTTTTATTTACATACTTAGACTATTTTTGTGTATTCGCAACCCTCAGAGATTACTCAGCGATTTGTAGAAAGCTTACAAAACGGTAATCTATGTTTGCTACAAGATTGCTATAGTTTCCTTTGTATGTTATCGTCTATACAAAAATGTACTCACAAACAAAGCTGTCTTATCTGTAAGATGCTGTCCAAATACCTTTTATTCGGATTATCTCGTGGACTATTGTTTCACACGATCTCTTTTAGCGTCCCCATTTATGTCACACGTTAGGAGAACTCTCTTTTGTTTTTGGATTTATTTATATTGTGGTTTTACGCATTATAATATATTATGAAGAACGCATATTAATCAAAATAATATAAGTTAAATTTAATAAATCGTAGCAAATGGAAATTCAATGTCTCTGTCTGTCCTTTTCGGAAACAAGCGTGCATCTATGTATGTATGCATGTATTCTATCCATCAGCCTTTCAACGTCTACTGCTGGACATAGGCCTCCCCAAGAGAACGCCACAACGAGCGGTCCCGTCATGGGGGATAATCCGTAATCGCCATGCTTGGCAGGTGGGTTGGCGATCGCAGTGGATGTTGATAATACGCGAGGGAGTGCTGCTGCCCACTCCCCCGGTATTCCCTCAGTCGGCTCTTACGACTCCCGTGGGTAAAGAGGGGTAGGGCAATTCTAAAGCCGGCCCCACACCGCCAATGCATGTATTACTTGTACAGATTACCTAACTACAATTTACAGAAAATATTTATGAAATTACTTTTTGCACCTAAAAAATATGTTGCTATGTAAAATGTATATACCTAGCTAGCTAGTTATTATAATAGTATTTAACTTACAACAAAACAAACATAGCGTAACGCCAGTATCCCCGAAGGAGTAAGCAGAAGTGTTAAAACACAACCACAGTTTGCCAACTATGTTTAAGTCCCACGTAATAGGGGCGGGCACATTTCCAAACAGCGGGCTGCTACTGAGATTTTTTTAAAAAGATCAATAGCACTGTCCGACCTGGAGATCGAAAAGACCTAATGATCAGCAGTCGCAGACACTACCGCTGCACTACAGAGGCAGTATATTATATTATATCTATTTTACTTATTAGTACTATAAACACGCTTACCGCTCTTCAAATTTCAAAAATAATATGTCATACGTACCTACCTATTTATGTCCACATAACCCTTCATTCTCACTCATTTTATATTTTGTTTTTCTTGAAAAAAAAAAACAACTGAATATGATCGAGATCACGTCTGCTACTTTTGAATTCAAAGCAAAGTCCCAAGAACTTTTCGAATACATGAATATAAATTTATATTTACAGTAATAACATATAAAATACAAACTTTGTTTTAAATCAACGTATCATTCGAAAACTTTTTGCTTAAATTTTGTATGTAGACATAATATGGCATAGTGAGTAATAAATTAACCCATTGAAAAATAAACAGACATGACAGAGCATAATTATATATAGTGCAACTGTACTGATAAAGTATCACAACATTTTGATTCACTCAAGAATAAATTGTTCGGAATAAGGTATTTATTAAGAGAACAAAAACGTTTTTATCAAAATTATAGTTATAAACTTGCATGTTGAGACTCAATTGTGCTTATATTATAACAATTTAACAACGAGTTATGAATTTAAATATTATGTTAATTAAATACAAGTTGCATTGTGTGATAAGGCTATCATAATTACATTGTCAACATTGTAAGATACCACAATTAGATTCAGACCATTTAAAATGACAAGCGAGGAATGACGATGGTTAAAAATACTGCTACTACATACTATATAAATAAGTTTTTGTTGGACGGTATAATCAATCATACCTTTTTAATGGTATTAAAATGTGAAAGTATTTTTATTTGTTCTTAACGACGATAACTATGTAGGTAACGAAATTTGGGATACTTATAGACGGCGTACGGTGGACATAGGCTGCTTTATCCCAGAAAAATGGAGAATTCCTGGGATGGCCATTTTTGTGTAGAGCTTTTTTTGTGCTAGAGAGCGACGTATTTATATTAGAGATGGGTAGCTTTTTTGGCATAAGCTAGTATTATTACAAATGTCGTTTTTAAATTTGAAAATAAGAGAATGCTGATCAATAATAATAAATTATACAGTGCAGTGAAACGATAGCCTAGTGGTAAAACCAAGGACTGCAAAGACAATGGTATCGAGTTCAGTCCCCAGTCCACACACAATCGACTATTCTACATTTTTCGAAAATATGTGTTTACAAATTATCACTGCTCGAGAAAAGAAAAAGTCGTGAGAAAGCCTTAGGGTTTTTCGCGATGGCTTGCGGAGTATGCCAACTTGCATTGGGCCAGAGTGCTGGACTATGGCCTGAATACCTCTCACTCTGAGAGGAGACCCAGGCCCGATAAAGGGTTAGTGATGGGTTGAAAAAAAAATCGATGTCAGCTAAGTCATACGTTTTTTGTACATTAACCAAACATTTATTCCAAGTATGTACAAAAAAAGATATATCCTTAGATCAAATATTTTTGAAGTTTAACTACGTTCAATTATCCAGCAAATTTCACAAAAGGAATAAATAGTAACAGATATATAAAACAATAATGTCCATTAGTGTAAAAAGGTTTCAATTTATTAGGAAGCGCGCGTTAGGGTTCTCTCTCCATATGGCAAAAACCATACGCTCTACAACCATTGTAGAGTTACTTTATAATTCTCCAAATAGGTTGGTATCAACATACATAATACGTACATGATTCCACGCCAAGATTAATAAATCTCCAAAATCTAAATTCTTAGATTTTTTTTGCTTCACACCGCAAAAGAGGCTTGTTGTTATGAAGCCTCGGCCAGTCAGCTGCAGGCAAAAAATAGTTTTTTTGTTTTATCTCCGATCGCGGGTATAATAGCGAAATAAAATATATACCAATTTTTAATCAAGAACTATGAAACAAAGTAAGTTTTATCAAAATCTATTTAGTTTTTTTTAATGCGCCATCATACCCACAAATAAACTAAAATCTAAACGTTATTTTTGTAGCTACTGTTGCTGTTATAAAAACAACAACATAGCATCACGCCTGTATTACCCGAAAGGGTAAACAGAGGTGAGAGACACACGATTCGCCAGCTATGTTTAAGTCCTACGTAATAGGGGGCGAGCCTATTGCAGTCTACCAGGCACATTTCCAAACCCCGGGCTGCTATAGAAAATTTTTCTTTTTACGAAAATGCTTAATATAGCTACCCGACCGGCGATCCAACCCGAGCCCTCATGATTAGCAGTCGTTCACACTACCGCTACACCACAAAGACAGCTCCATCCATCCATCAGCCTTTCGAAGTCCACTGTTGGACATAGGCCTCCCCAAGAGAACGCCACAACATGTGTTTCGCTCATATGGGGGATAGTGCCGTAATCACCACGCTTGGCAGGCGGGTTGGCGATCGCAGTGGATGTTGTTAATACTCGAGGGAGCGCTGCTGCCCACTCCTCCGGTATTCCGTCAGTCGGCTCTTACGACTCCCATGGGTGGAGAGGGGTGGGACAATTCTAAAGCCGGCCCCACACGGCAAACGACAGTTATAAAAGCTATTAATATTTCCTAAACATCTCACAAGAACGGCCTCTTAAATTTTTTTATTCTAGAAGGCCAAAGCCCCTTCTTTGCCCTCTTTTTATTATCCTTCCACTCCACATCTTATCCTTTTCACTACAGACAAAGCTGTATAGCCTTTGATCCTTAGTCTAAAAAAACAGACGATTATTTAAAAAAAATATATAATGAGAGAAGGATAAAATTACCTTCAAACTTTTTTTAAGACTACCTTTTTTAAAAAAAAATAAACCCGTCGTGTGCCGTTTCTCCGCCTTTATTGGTGTGGCACCGGAACCATATTACATTCCTTCAGTGGTTTAGTTAGACTACCTGAAATAAGTGTTTTTTTTTTAATATTAAATTTTGCCGCAGTTATATTTTTGCTTAGTTTTATTGCCTTAATCCACTCGCCTGATAAATACCCGTGGAATCGAATGGAATAAAGATACTATATTTATACCCTGTCATTATGCAGAAAATTGCGTATCCGTGACCGAACAGGACTTCATTCAAAAAAGTCAAACCAAATGAATTGTATTTAGCTTTCACATAATAAAAATACCCAAGTTTTTCCCAATATTCCGAAAAGGTTTACAATCGTATCATAAATGGAAAAATTACAATCAATTATTTGTTTTGACTATACAATCTAATACATGCTCATTGCGTTAAAATGATGTTATTTTAAATAAAGAACGACCTTCTATAAACTGGGATTTAGATTTCATTATAAGAATATCTTACTAATTATCTTCTCTGCTTAGTTATACCCAGCAATTGAATTTGATAGTTTAAAACGAAATATATTCAGGGTAAATTGAAAGACTAATAGTATTCAATCAATTTTCAAGAATATTTAGTAATTAGTATTTGAATCTTAGTTGATCCCTCGTAAGTAGTTATAGGAAAAGAGGTAAATATAGTAAAAAAGAAAATAAGTACTTTATATGCTCGGCCATATGGAGCCCTCTCCCCATCACCCATCGGATTCGTAAGAGCCGACTGAGGGAATACCGGGGGAGTGGGCAGCAGCACTCCCTCGGGTATTAACAACATCCACTGCGATCGCCAACCCGCCTGCCAAGCGTGGCGATTACGCCACTATCCCCCATATGAGCGAAATACATGTTGTGGCGTTCTCCCGGGGAGGCCTATGTCCAGCAGTGAACTTCGAAAGGCTGATGGATGGGATGCTCGGCCATATATCAGAAAACAAAGTGCGAAAATGCGAAATAGAAAATTATAGCCAAGTACAAGATTTGAACCTGCATCTCCTGAATTACCGTTCAAAACGCTCTGCCAACTAAGCTATCATAGCATTTGCACTTTCTAGTGAAGTAAAATTTTACTTACCGACTTCCTCCCCTACGTTGTTTTACAAAAGAATACATAAATTTAGTAGTTTTTACTCTATTTTGTTAACATGAAAAGGCTTCTGCAATTTTAAAGGCAAAAATTTAAATATAATTTATACGGTGTCCCAATTAACAGGTTTAATTTTAGCAGAATTCTGGTTAAGGGAGTGGAATTTTCAAGTTTTGAATAAACGGAGCTCTAACTACAGTATTAATGTTTGGGTGTGTTTTGCCCTTATCAGAATGTTTGGACTTTAGGCGGTGTATACCAGTCCTCATTTTAACAAGGTGCAGGTGAATATAAGCTATGTGTACACAGACTGTATATTATACTCTTTAGTCAACATTAAAGTAAGTTCATCAAGTCATAAAAATGTTAATCTGCCTTTTGTTAGCCAAATTATCATCCTCAAGCGCTTCGTTAGAGTTAATCTAAATTTATTGTTGTATAAAAGCCATATATTGGGAGCAAAGTTCGATATTCAGCGATTTTCTGGAATATAACGGCGAATTCAAGTGCTATTGAATTTTTAAATCCCAAAAAGGCGGCTTATCTCGGTAAAACTCTGGTTTAGCAGCTCCTAAATATTGTGTATAAGAATTTTATCTACACACCATAAAAAAATATTAGATGCTTAAACAAGATTGCTAAAATCACTTCTGTTCAAAAAATAATTTGATGCAATCGATTCATTATTTAGCTGATGATTTCGATACTAAAAAGTAGAAAGATTAATTATTGCTACGGACGGACAGATAAATATCATTTTTTAGAATTGTTGTCTATTCATTGTTCACACATCAAGCCGTATTTTAATGTTTTTTTTGTTTGACAGCTCTTTATTAGACTTGAAACTTGTTATATTTTTTTTGAGCATTTACGAAGTCTATCACACTGGCCTAGTGTAGAGTGGCAGACTTCATAAGTCGCCAAGAAAATCTCTCGGGCATGCCGGTTTCTTTGTGATGTTTTTCTTTACAGAACTATGATATTTGTAAACAAAATACATCAAATTCGCTTGGTCTAGAGATTGCACTCGATTCCACTACTTTTGTAGTTTTTGGTTTTACCAGCAGACCATCAGTGCTTCCAATTTTATATGACTACTATATCAAAAACCTGAGATATAACAAAAATGTATCTAATAACGGGAACATGCTTATATAAAAAAAAACAGGGATTGATATAATATGATGATTCACATCATTTTGAATTCTATTAAACTATTTTTACGTAAGAGAAGGTATTATGATCAATCCTTTGTACAGATAAGTCCTATGAAACACATTTTTACTCATCCGATTTTCACGTATTGTTCAAAAAATAAACCGGTTTACGTTTTTGAATATCTTTGCGATCATTTACATAGGGATACGTTTTGTTGAATACGCTTTGACCTAACATATTATATACATGTATGAATCGAAAAACTTACGTCTATTTTACATCATAATGTTCCTTTAGAAATTCATAGCAGTCCCTAGTAACAGAATTATCCTTGTTATATTATAACGCTCCCTGACATTATCCTCACGTATATTATCCCACGAGATACAAAGGTGCTGCTGAATGTTAACATACCGACCCAACGAAATGCGTATTTACTTCAAGCCGGGTTTTTATTGTCCCGAAGGGACTGGCAGTCACTAAGGGCGCATTCCTAACATGCAGCAAAATTTTCTTTTTAAATAATGTAATGGCTTACATGCGAGAAAGCAGACAGCCTAAGTATTCACGTTAGTAGAGTAGGTAGACTATAAATAATTGCTGAACTAATGTAGTGTATAAATAGGTCAATAAATTAGGCCTAGCAAGTTAATAGTTAATTTTATTTGCCTTTATTAAATAAATAATGGATCATTATATAATTTTCTAAAGGCAAAATTATATTATTTGGGTCGTGCCTCTTATCTATTAGTCACAAAGGGATATAATACAGCTTAAGCCCTAAAACACACGGTTCACATCCAAAAGATTCCATCCATCATCCTCAGATTACAATTTAAAATAATAATAATAATTTGAAATTTGTATAAAAATGTGCAGACAAAAGAGAACCGATATTGGAAATACATCAATATACTCGTATATTGGTGAATTATGCATTTTTAGATTATTATAGAATAAAACACTGGAGGTATGAAATATTTTATGTTTCGACTAAAGAAAAAAGCGGCAGTAAGTCCATGAAAGTATAAAAGTATATTTAAGCTGTGGTAGAGCATTCTCTCAGGATGAATAGGCCGGTTCAGTCAAGGAGTTGCCATCCTCTCACAGAAGATAAGCGTGAAGTAACAGTATGTTTAGCAGGTAATTATGTTTCACTAGGTAAGTGAGAGTGCAGGAGGGCTTAACTCGGGATCTTGATCCCCGCTTATTTTCCTTCTTCTCCACCTCTTATCCCTTTGTTTGACCTCGTAGTGAAGATATTTGACATAAAATCTAATTCAGTGTGAAATCCTATAATTTTACTTGCGTTTTGCAAATTTAAATCATCATACTAAATATATTTTATAGGCAATTTAGTATAGATGAAGTATGGCCTAAATATATTCCTAGTAGATACTTAGTTATTATCCATCCATCAGCCTTTTAATGTCCACTGCAGGACATAGGTCTCCCCAAGAGAACGCCACAACGAGCGGTCCCGTCATGAGGGATAATGCCGTAATCGCCACGCTTGGCAGGCGGGTTGGCGATCGTAGTGGATGTTATTAATACTCGAGGGAGTGCTGCTGCCCACTCCCCTGGTGTTCCCTCAGTCGGCTCTTACGACTCCCATGGGTGGAGAGAGGTGCCACAATTCTAAAGCCGGCCCCACACGGTGTACGTCACGTCCAAAAGATTCAGAATGCCTAAATAACAGAACCAACCGTGATGAAATTTGACATAAATGTACCCCTATGTAAAAGTACTGTAGGAACTATTTTCCATCAAGCTAGTAGCTTAAACCTGTAATAGAATATGACGTAAAAATGCAAACGTCTTTGTAATAAATACTTTGGAATAAAAGGACGACATTAGGCTATTAAGATCCCTAGTAAAAGTTTACATATAAAATTCAGTTTGACTGATCCTTTTCTAACTTTTATTTTATAGTTTGCGAGTGGTAAACAGGTATACCTACGGCCAGGGGCATCACTGGCGCGTAGCTAACTCCAAGGAAAGGGATTGGAAATGGAGAGTAGAAATAATAAGTTAAGAATAGTAAGGATAATAATAAGAGGATAGAGCCTTCGGCGCTCTCATTCACCATACGAAATACAACGATGAGGTTATTTCACGCTGATGTTCTGTGAGGAGATGGACTTCCCCGATCGAACCGGCCTATTTATGCTGGGATTAGCAAGGCTCTATCACTAGCGAAATAAAATAACCGTTTCCATCCATCCATCCATCAGCCTTTCAACGTCCACTGCTGGACATAGGCCTCCCCAAGAGAACACCACAACGAGCGGTCCTGTGCCGACCGCATCAAACGTCTCCCCGCAGCTTTGACCAGATCGTCGGTCCATCTGGTGGGGGGCCGTCCTACGCTGCGCCGTCCGATACGAGGTCGCCACTCGAGAACCTTTCGTCCCCAACGGTTATCGGTTCGTCGAGCGATGTGGCCTGCCCATTGCCACTTCAGCATGGCAACCCGGCGGGCTATGTCGGTCACTCTCGTTCTCCTACGGATCTCCGTATTACGGATTCGATCACGTAGGGAAATACCAAGCATAGCCCGCTCCATGGCCGGCTGAGCGACAATGAGCCTTGATATGAGGCCAACATTCAGATACCACGTCTCTGTTCCATATGTCATCACTGGTAACACACTCTGGTCGTAGACCTTCGTTTTCAGACACTGCGGAATATTGGACGAGAAGATCTTCCTTAGCTTCCCGAACACTGCCCAGCCGAGTTGGATTCGTCGATTGACCTCTTTCTCGAAGTTGTGCCTACCTAACTGGACTGTTTGTCCCAGGTAGACATAATGGTCGACAACTTCGAGAAGCGCACTCCCGACTAGGACCGGTGCTGAAATGAAATGGACATTAGATATGACTTTCGTCTTGTCCATGTTCATTTTGAGATCCACTAGTCGGGAAACCCTGCTGAGATCATCGAGCATGGTGCCAAGGTCCTCCAGCGATTCTGCCATGACTACGATGTCGTCGGCATGTCAAAGGTGAGTGATGTATTCGCCATTGATGTTGATGCCGAATCCGGTCCAGTCTAAGAGCTTGAAGACATCTTCCAATGCAGCGGTGAAGAGTTTCAGAGACATAACGTCTCCCTGTCTAACACCTCTCTGCAGTTGGATTAGTTTCGTACTCCTGTCCTGAACACGGACTGACATGGTGGCGTTTCTATACAAGCACTTCAGCACTTCGATGTACCGATTGTCAATTTGACACCGCTGAATGGACTGTAGCACCGCCCAAGTTTCGATCGAATCGTAGGCTTTCTCATAGTCCACAAACGCCAGACACAGAGGCCGATTGTATTCCTCGATTTTCTGTATAATCTGGCGTAGCGTGTGGATGTGGTCTATGGTACTATAGCCTTTTCGGAAACCGGCTTGTTCGGGAGACTGGAAGTCGTCAAGCCTGCGCGTGAGTCGATTTGTAATGACCCTCGAAAACAACATATAGACGTGGCTCAAGAGCGAGATGGGTCTATAGTCTTCAAGAGGGTTCTGTCACCTTTCTTGAAGAACAGCACTACCACGCTTCTGGTCCACGACTCTGGAACGTCACCCCCGAGAACGACGGAATTGAACAGCCTCTGAAGAGCTTTTAAGACCGGCTTTCCGCCTGCTCTCAGAAGCTCTGTGGTGATTCCGCTGTCTCCCGGTGCCTTTCCGTTATTTAGTTGTTTGAGAGCCATTCTAATCTCGTACATGCTGACGTCCGGGATATCTTCGGTAAAGTGCCGAGTTAGCTTAGATCTGGGGTCTTGGACCAAGCCAACAGCAGGACTCTGGGATCTGTACAACTGTCCATAGAACTGCTGGACCTCTCCCAAGATCTCATTTTAAGAAGAAATGACAGTGCCGTTGTTGATCCTCTGTTTTGTCAACTGACTTTGGCCAACAGACAGATCTCTTGCGAACACTTTCAAGCCTTGGTTCCGTTCTATCGCCTCTTTAATACGGGTAGTATTAAATTGGCGAATATCGTGCCGCACAGCCTTGGAGATCTGTCTGTTTAACCGCCTTAGGCAAGACCAATCGGCTGAGGATTGGACTATCAAGTGGACCCGACCGCGTGGACAGTTTGCACGAACTTGTTGTTCATATCGCTCGCTGATTCACACTCATCTAGACATTGGAAGCGATTTTGTAGTTCGAGCTGAAAGCTCTCGGTGTTCTGGTATTGGGCAGGTGTTGGTCGAAGCGTAGACTTCATCAAGCACGACCTCTCGACTTTTGTTCTAATATTCAAGATAACCCTGACTAGTCAGTGATAACTCACAGTTTTAATCCTGCTCATCACTGAGACATCATTGAATATGTGTCGTTTGTCCGACAGGATGAAGTCAATCTCGTTTATCACTGAACCATCAGGGCTAATCCAGGTCCATTTTCGCTGGGGCTGCTTCCTGAAGAAGGAATTCATCATAAAGAGGCCTTCCTTTTCCAGAAAATCAGCCAGCATCTGGCCCCTGTGGTTCCTCTGCCCAAATCCATAGTGCCCCACCTTCAGCTCATCGTCTGTTCTTTTGCCCAGTTTCGCGTTAAAGTCTCCCATAACCACCGTGAAATAGGTTTTAGACAAGTGGATGGCCTTCGAGATGTCCTCATATAGGGCCTCCATCTCGTCATCGGAGTGTCTCGAGGTTGGTGCGTAAACCTGTATGACCTTCAACGAATACCGGTTGGTTATTCTGAGTATAAGGTACGCTACCCTACTCGACACACTTTCAATCCTCTCGACGTTGCCTACGAGAGACCTGCAAACGATAAACCCGACACCCCCTTGGAACTGGTGGTCACCCTCCCGGTGGAAGAGCAAGTTCC
The DNA here is from genome assembly GCA_948253155.1 of Leucoma salicis. Lineage (NCBI taxonomy): Eukaryota > Metazoa > Arthropoda > Insecta > Lepidoptera > Erebidae > Leucoma > Leucoma salicis. Next base: position 8,057,612 of record OX411812.1, read on the forward strand.
CGGACTGGAGGATTGTCGTGCCCTCACCCTCTCTTCGGACTTCTGACAACCCTATAATGTCCCAATGGATCTTACTCAATTCCTCTTCCAGCTCGGTGATTCTCTCGTCGGTCCGAAGTGTTCGAACATTGTGCGATACCAGGGCCAGAGGTCGTTGTTTTTGGTAGCCTTGCCGCAACCGGAGATTCTTCGCACCCTCTGCTCCGCCATTACCGGGCCGGCTTCCGATAGGCCACGGAATAGCGGAGCTGCCGTGACTGGGGGCCGTTTTATGTTGGGTGCTCATTTTTTTTGGGGGATATTGCCGTAATCGCCACGCTTGGCAGGCGGATTGGCAATCGCAGTGGATGTTATTAATACTCGAGGGAGTGCTGCTGCCCACTCCCCCGGAATTCCCTCAGTCGGCTCTTACGACTCCCATGGGTGGAGAGGGGTGGGACAATTCTAAAGCCGGTCCCACACGGCATAAAAATTAATAACTGTTTAACAAGATTCATTCAGATCATTTACAATAAATATTGTCATGTAGCAACCGAAAACTGGCATAGAAGTTTTTAACTCTCTTAATATTCTGGGACCAGAAAAAGATCTCTATAGTATCGCTACAATTTGAACACCAACTGGTCAGCACCAGAAGCATGTTTAAGCTGAGTCATATTTATTACTCGAGACAAAGTGCTGTCGTAATCTTAATATTCAATACTAGCTCCCGCCTGCCATTTCGTCTGTGTGGGCTTGATAATTGGGTCAATATAATAAAAATACCTCTCTCTGCGGCATATTTCTATTATGTATGACAATTTATATGCAAAAAAGCCACATTCATTGTTAATCCCGGCTATCTTAGCACACACACAATAACCAAAGATTGCCAAAAGAGGGAAATGTAATAATAACAAAGTACTTAGCATGGACGATTATGGAAAACTCACCAATGCGATTGGTCAGAAACCCCAAAACCACGACTTCAATATTTTGCCAGATTCAGAACGGATTCGAGATGTATTTCACCTCTCCATGAGGCATCCTCAGGATCGTTAGGCTTTCGTTGCCGGTTAACGTACTTGCTACTTTGCTATTATCACATTTTGCTGAATCTGTGAGAAGTGCAGAATGCCAATATATGATTATTGTGTGTACTAAGATAGCCGGGATTGCCAATCCATGGGTGTGTGGTGAGTTCTCTTCCTAAAATATCCATTCTATATTAATAACAATGGAATTCCGCCAAGTCAGCCGAACTTACTGTATGAAAAAAAATATTCTGATCGGTTAAGTAGTTAATGTGTGAAAGCTTACCAAACAAACCAACTCACTTTCACATTTATAATATTAGTAAGTAAACTGAAGTTGGACTTTTGCCAGCCTGCGAATCATGTCGCATACATGCCTTGAGTGCTTTACACGCTGCGGGAAAACGACAAAACCGTGTCATCTCAACACACATTTACCCGGAATACCAGAGGGGGTACTGAGTGGAGCTTTTTGTAAAACAAAAATCAGCAGTTGAATAGACTCTATACTTTTTAAACTTTCGTGATTTAAATTATTCATTACGACACCACCAGTCTACTTGTGACCACGGCTGGTGCAACTCCGAAACGTCTAGGTTAATCAAAACAATACTAAACTGTGTCTGATAAACCACAATATGCTCGTCCTGTAACACTAACTTATAGCCAAAATCTAAGTATGACACAGTTTTATTTATCCTTTCAAGTGTCATACAATTATGTAAAAATTAAAAACGCCAACACTATATATGACCCTCAATAGCCTGAATAAGTTTTATAGGTACCTGTTTTTTTATGGTTCATAAATAAATCAAACCCTCTCTACCCACGGGAGTCATAAGAGCAGACTGAGGGAATAGCGGGGGAGTGGGCAGCAGCACTAAAAACATCCACTGCGATCACTAACCCGCCTGCCAAGCGTGGCGATTATGGTAAAACCCCCATTTTGGGGAGGCCTATGTCCAGCAGTGACGATGAAAGGCTGATCGATGGATGGATGGATGGGCAGCAGCACTCCCTCGAGTATTAACAACATCCACTGCGATCGCCAACCCACCTGCTAAGCGTGGCGATTACGGCATTATCCCCCATGATGGATCCGCTCGTTGTGGCGTTCTCTTGGGGAGGCCTACGTCCAGCAGTGGACGTTGAAAGGCTGATGGATGGATGGATGGAAATAAATCAAAAGTTGAATTAAGCAGGTGATTGAATATCGAGTGATTTCGTAAGAGTATTGAAAATAAAATTAAAAGTGTATTTTTGCACTAGTCTTTGACAATCTTTTCTTACATAATTAAATTCAATGATGTCTAGTGGATTATTATGTTTCTTCACCCTAGTGCGTAGCTTCAGTTGTAACTTTTTCAATTGATGAGAATACCATGGAGGATATTTACTTTTTTTGTATGTGGTTTCAGTTATAAATTTTATAATGATATCCTTAACCACAGCGTAAAATTTGTCAACCAAATCGATTACATCATTGCAGTTTGTGAATTCGTAGCTCCAATTTATTTTATTGAGTGATTCAATAATAGCATCACAGTCCGCTTTAAAATAATTAGGTTTACTTATTACTTTTGAATTATTTTTATGTTTTACAGGTAGCGTGATGTCAAGTTCAATAGCAGGATGAAATTTATCAATTTCTCTTATAGGGTTAGGACAGTTACCTATTTGTATTTGATCAGTATCAGAAAACACTAAGTCTAATGTCTTTTTTTGAAAGTTTTTTATCCAGTTATACTGTTTTAAATTATTTAATGCCATAAAATCAATTAAATTGTTTTTAAGATCACTAATACCATTGGTAGACGCTATACATGAATTATCAGAAGCATTACATATCCAATCAACACAGCTCAAATTAAAATCGCCCACTAATAATGTAAAATATCTATATACTGTATAAGAATCATCAAACAATTCAGAATCGAAAACACCTCCGAAAAAACAAGTCTCGGTAAAAATAAAGATATCGTACTCTTTGTTATGTAAATGTTGACGTACCTTAGACAGATTGGTACGTAGGCCTCTTGTGTTTTGGTAGTAACATTTTATAGAATGGAATTTTAGAAATCATAGCTATAAAACATCCACAACCTAAAATTATAGTATTAAAAAATAATTATTATACTAAATAATTCATTTTTTCAACATCGTTTACGACTATACTTTGAGAGGTTTCGTCTTTCTTCGCAAAAATTTTTCCATTGCGTACCCACACGTTGCGGCATGAAGAGCCTTATTGTCCAGGGATAGGTATTCAACCACAAAAATGGGCACAGGTTTATCGGTAGCAATACCAAGATGACTTGAGTTAAGTTTTGTTTTTATTAAATTGTATCGAAGCCTAGCTGCTTCGACGTGTCTCTAATCCGGGGACTGCTGAATTTTACAAGTACCGATCTTGGTCGCGAATTATACATATCATTTTTAGCAATTCTTGTGCATAGTTGAATGTCCGTGTCTTTTAATTCGCAGTTAATGACTTTGCTTAATTGAATATATATATATATTGAGTCACCAAATTCTCTGCTTTGTATTCAGGTACACATTGCAATTCAATATTATTCGAACGAGCATGTTGTTCTAAGGTATTCATTCGTTTTTTTAAATTAATAATAGAATTTTGTAGATCAAAGTTTTCTTTTTCAAGTTTTTGTATTTTAACAGATTTTTCTTCTAATGTTTTATTGATTTCATCATATTTTTCATTAAAAAATGATAGAGACTGCTTGAATTCAGATATTATTAATTTTGTTTAAATGTTCATTTATTATATCCTTTATAGTGCTCTGTAAAGCTTGGTTAATTTCTTGTCTTATAATTTCTCTAAGGGAGTTAGTAGTGATATCTACTAATGTTTTCTCACTGTCGTGAACTGGAGAATGATGGCGTAGCGAATTTACAGGTCTTATCGGAGTATTGGTGTTGTCAATTTTCGGTTGTTTACTAAGGCAACCCGGACATTTCCAAGATTTTTTTGAGTCAATATTCATTAACTTGAACCTTTTCTCAGATAAATTAGCGCATAGTAAATCGTACCACTGATAACAGAGTATGCATTGTAGCCCTTTACCGACTTTAAAAGCATTCATGTAGCCAGAACATTGTAATGTTGACATTTTAGGGTAGCGACGTTTAGCAGAATGATTACGAATAAGATGCACTTTCGGCAGAAAGTAAACACAAAGCAGCAGATGTTTATAATGTAACATTACGTAATATTATCGTAATATTATGCAATCTGAGTCACTGAAATAGGTACCAGTTTGTTTATGACAACGAAATATTTTGCCAGTTAGGTATTATTCGAAATATATTCACACTAATAAAAATTATACTGCTAATTACACTTGTAACTTTGATACACAGTTAATAAATGATTATGTATTACGTATGCGCACAAAATTTACGTAAAAATAATAATTTGAACCACTTTTTCTTAGTATTTTTTCGGGAGCAATTGACAACGAGCCTTCATTCATTCATTCGCGTGACGTGACTTCGACATAATGATATAATTATAGTAATTACATTGAATATTTAGATATTTATATATATATATATTCTTAGCATTTGACATGCTTAGCCATATAAATCAACACAGTGTGAAAATGTCAAATCGATTGTATGGTTGGTTTTGATGTAGGAGATGCAGGTTCAAATCCTGCTCGTGACTGTAATTTTGTGTTGAACTATTTTGAAAATAAAGGGGCTGCAGTAGGCGATTCCCCAATCGTAAATGAGAAACCAAGGTCTCAGAATACGACACATTCGGACTTGACGGTCAGTGGAGTTAAGTCGCATGGATAAGATCTAGTTGCCCTTGCTATGTTGGATAGCGAGCAGACCGTAGCTATAGTACAGAATAAGTACTAGTCCTGCTATAAGTAGTACTCAAATATAACATAGGTCAACAAAAAAACATTTTTTTTGGGTTTCTGTTATTATGCTTGAATTTTGATTCCAAACATCGAAAAACACTCGAATATCCATTTTTAACTCTTAAAGTTTGCTTTTGTCTGATTTATGTTGATAAGTATGTTTTGAAGATTTTAATTGATTTTTATGAGCAATAGGTGGTAGCACTTTACCACAGAAGGAATGTAACATAGTTCCAGTGGCCCGCCAATAAAGGCGGAGAGACGGCACACGGTGGGTTTCTTTAGTGGGTGCAAGCCCCACATTACCCTGTTCGTTGCCCCGAACGACGGGGTGTGCGGTTAGGAACATTTTTTCCCGCCTAAACAAAAAAAAGGTGTTAGTACTTTGATTATCTTAATTTCAAATTGTGCATTATTTCTGAACGGCACTAGTGAGTGTTTACTTGTCTATTACTATTAAAAAAAGTCTATTACAGTTGTAACAACTGACATTTATGTCGTATTTCGTTAGAAAATGGCACCAAGACAGTGTAAACAGGATGTTGATACATTCTGTTTTATTTGCGGTGAATTTATTAAAGTAAGAAACAATAAATTTGCTTTGGCAACGAATTTGAAGCTTTGCGAAGCCTATGAGACTTATTATAACCTCAAAATACGGAATCAAAATAAGATTGGGTGCCTCACTTTGCTTGTGTTAATTGCAAAAATACTTTAGAAGGTAAGAAACACAATTCTGAATTTGTAAAAATGTCGAACATGTCAATATTTTATTTGAGTATTTCTTTTTATGAAAAACAAGCCTGGAAGAGTCTGAAAGGAGTAGTCAATGGTTTTCTTGGAAACCACAGAGTCGACAATTATGAAGAGTTGATTGAAAATATGCTTGAAAGTTTTAAATTAATGGGCTGCAGAATGTCCCATAAACTCCATATGCTACATGCTCACCTGGACCAATTTAAAGATAATATGGGTGCCTATTCAGAGGAGCAGGGAGAACGTTTTCATCAAGATATGATGGACTTTGAACGACGTTACCAAGGGCAGTACAACGAGAATATGATGGGAGATTACATTCGGGGATTAATACGAGAAAGCCCATACAAACATAAGAGATCCACTAAAAATATTCATTTTTGAACTTGATTTTTTGTTATTTTCTATTTGTTTGCTATTATTTATCATAATTATTGTAAAAAAAAGACTTATGTTCAATAAAAGCTTGTCTTATTGTAATTTTAAATAAAATTACAGAGAAAATATAAAAAATAGTATTATTATTTTTTTAAACTCCGTAAAATTACTCTAGTTTCTACAAAAGCAAACTTTGATCGGAACAGATTTTTTTTTTTTTTTTACGTAGGAAAAACCAAAATTTCACATTCAGGAGCCAGACCCAGAAATCGTGTTGACCGGTGTAATTATTGGTTATCTAGTAAGTTATAAAAGTTAGTCAAATATACTAACGTTATTTGTAGATGTGATTCTTATTATACTTGATATTTAAATTTGCCCCAAATTCTCTTGTAACTATTAAACTATGTAAGGTGTCAAGCACTAACGAAATGGCTTGTTTGTAGATGATAAAATCTAAAACTATATAACTGTTTTTAATAGCTCTTTACCAAATATAAGGAACAGCTGTCACGATTTTGTTACTTTCATTATTATCGTTATCAAAATGATGACTAAAATCAGAGTGTGGTTGTACCTCGATTGATAGCAAAGACACACTAGGCTTATGTTGTTGCAGCAAGCTTCCACCATATCCAGTACTCATGTACTGGATAGTCTATTCGCTTGATATATACAGCAATTGTTTATGTACTTAATATATTCTGTATCCTATAAAAATATGGCTCCTACCATACAGTGAGTCAATAAAGGGTTGATTTTGGAATCATACACTGCTACATGTAAATTCATTGATTAGATAACACAATTATTTCCAAGAGGTCACAGGTTTCGGCAATCCTGGATATAACTCAATTAGTTACCTTTGAGTGTGTGGAGGGCTCTGATGGATATTCATAGCTTTTAAGGACAGTGTTACCACGAATTGTGCATATGGTATTTGCTCGCTTAGTTAACATTTTCGACAGAAATAGAAGTAGGTATGTACGTAGTTTCGGAAATGTATGAAGCCTTGGCTATTTATTCGTATAGTATACATAATATAGTTACATAAAATGTTCGTCACTATGAAATAATTATTATCATTCTTTTTATTTCTTATGAGAAGATTCTTTTTACGATTAAGGAAACCTCAATCCGAACTAAACTACTTCAAAAAAAATTGTAGTAACAACAATTTAAAAATAGTTTGGAAAATCCAAAAGTGTACGCCTCATAATTGAGTATTTGATAAGTAACTAATAATGTATTGGTCGTACTAAGTAGTTTTCAATAAATCATATAGATAGTGCTAATTTCAAAAAGCACCTTCTCATGTCTGAAGTACTTCTACATTGGTCTATAGAAATAGTTCTCACGAAATAAGGATAGCACTGATTTTAGTGTCGCGTCAAGCGTAAATATTCATTATCGTTTTTGTTTATTTAATAACAATTAAACCACAACGAATCAGACCGTGAAAAGTGATAGGGCTCTATTCGTAATCATAATAATTCGTAAACGAAAAAAAGACTCGATTAGTAAAGTATTTTGGGCGTTATCGTGTTAACATACATTACCTACAACAAACGGACGTCCAAGACATAACTTTTTTAAACAGTTTTTTAACTAGTTTAAATAACAAAAATGGCAAAAAAATAAAATGAGTGTTAAAAATTGTGTTTTTTCTTGATATGTGTGTGAATATATTATTTTACAAGTGCAATATATGATAAATAGCAATAATAATAACATTTTAAGTTTGAAAAATCAGTTGTTCAATATAAAACGAGAGCAGTACCCACCTCAAAGCTTATGAGGCGTCCAAAAATACTTTGAATCTGTATTTTGTGTGTTACTATCACAACAAATGTTTGAATGCTCATATGCCTTAATTAACAAGTCCCACTTTTGGGTATTTGTCTCCTCTCACAGAGAGGGATTTAGTGCAGTCTGCCACGCCGGACCAGAGCGAGGTGGCACAAGGTTTGTCAACAAATACACACATAATTATGTTGCATAAAGCTAGATCTTGGATATTCTTTTTGAGAAGGTCGTAGCCTAGCTAGGTAAGCAACTTTTGCTCGACTGGCAGTCAGATGGGTGGCCAAAAAGTTACTCATATTTGAGGACACGTGTCTCCTCTGTTATTCAGAAGACGCGTTAAGCAGTGGGTCCCAGCTGTTAAATAACACCCTGGTAGTCGTTACAGGTCAGTCCAGAATAAGAAATTTGACGTGTCGATAAAAATATGAATGTTTCGTTCTAAGGTCGCCAGTTGTCCCCTTGACTGGGTCGTGGAGATTAGATAGGTGGTCGCTCCGTATAAAACTGAACAAATCCAAAGCCGACCTCAATAAATAGATTGATATAGGGCTAGGGAGATGATGAGGACATAGATAGATCTTGGACTGGGTATCGAACTGTATTTTACTAGCCTGCGTTGTCTGCGTCTGCGATATTTAAATGTAAAAATAAGTAAAGAAGAAAGAAGTATCCTATAGCCTATATATATATATATACCTATATCTTTCTTTACATATTTTATTACCATGTTTTTTTTTAATAACTCGTTTTCTTGTATGTCTGTCCGGATTTTGTAATTGATTTTAAACTAACTTTCCGATGAGCTAGATACACTAACCGGCAATAAATATTGCGCATCGACTTTTGAAAAAAGACAATCAGCTAATTTCGGCTTCGTAGAGCGTTATCTCTATCGCACGAAACACTAACAGTCCGGTATCTATTAGGAGCTGTTAAAACAATTATGAAGTTTTTTATTATTGAATAAAATACACAATTTTTTTCTATAAGTGCTTTAGGTTGTGGAAATATAAAATAAAAAATCCTGTTTATATCATTTTTACGTTTTTTTTAAGTTACAGAAGTAGTATATAATATGTACGAGTATATACATAATAAACACCATCCATCCATCCATCAGCCTTTCAACGTCCACTGCTGGACTTAGGCCTCCCCAAGAGAACGCCACAACGAGCGGTCCCGTCACGGGGGATAATGCCGTAATCGCCACGCTTGGCAGGCGGGTTGGCGATCGCAGTGGATGTTGTTAATACTCGAGGGAGTGCTGCTGCCCACTCCCCCGGTATTCCCTCAGTCGGCTCTTACGACTCCCGTGGGTAGAGAGGGGTGGGACAATTCTAAAGCCGGCCCCACACGGCGTAAATAAACACCATTATACCTATAATTAAAATGACACATTCTAATAAAAAAATTTAATCATCTAAATTCTCTCCTCGGTCTGCCTCGGTGGTATAGCGGTAGTGTATGCGACTGCTAATCATGAGGTCTCGGGTTCGATCCCCGGGTCTAGCAAAGCTATTGAGCTTCTTTCTAAAAAAGAAAAATTCTCAGTAGCAGCCCGGTGTTTGGAAATGTGCCCGGTAGACGTCAATAGGCTCGCCCCTATAACGTGGGGACTCAAACATAGCTGGCGAGTCCTGGGTGTGTAATACACCTCTGCCTACCCCTTCGGTAAATACAGGCGTGATGCTATGTAAATTCTCAATCCCTTCCATTTCACTATCTGTGCTCTCAATGAGAACAATATCACTGTCACTATCATATCGTAAATCTGAGATTTCGTCAATTTTGGGTCAACTGGAATTTCAACCAGTTGATAATTTCCTGTTCAATAGTGTTTGAATCAGGTAATTGGGGTCTTTCAACAAATTTGTTGTGATAGAGTGCGTTGTCTAGAACTAGAACAGAATCACTAGGTATATTGGGGATTAATTGATTAACCAGTCATTTCTCGTAGTTCTCGTTATTCATTTCTTTATGATAATCGCCTGTAGTATCCGTGGATTTATATATTAAAAAGGCTCTTGGTAAAGCCTTTTTCGTTCCCCGCATGAACAATTATCAAACGTTGAACTTTTGAAATTGACCTTTTTACTCTTTTTTTCTTATCATCACTCTAAGTTTTTCCTTTAGTGTGGGATGTATGTATGTAAGAATCATCCATATATATTATATTTTTACCTGTTTCACGAAATTTATGTATTTTGTAGAGGTATTCAATTCGTTTGAGACTTACATCGTGCTTTTCCATAAGAACTTTTTGCTTATCTTCCATTTTAGTGAACCGAAATCCCATCTCATGAAGTACTTTTCTCAACGTCTTTTCAGACCCATTGTAATTAATAGCTTCAGATAATTTAGCTTGTAATGATTTTACTGTGGGCAGTTCATTAAATCGTAAGTGAAAATCGTACACCATTCGTCGAACAACATCATAATCAAAATTGTCCATATCTAAACGAAATTGCTTTTTTGGTCTCCCTTTTTTCGGAGAGCTGAAGATAATTGCAGTGGAAGGTGTTTCAGTACTAACTTCATTTAATATATTGTTCAAAGTTCTTCTTGAAATTCCAGTGGCATTTGCAACTCGCTCTTGAACCTTCTTAAAATAATTACTTACATTATCATTTGATTTAAATCTATCGGCTTCGTTTACAAAATATTTATAAACATTGTAGATAATTTCGCGTGACTGACCTCGTAAAGGTTTACCTCTTTTTCCTAAAGATGCCATCAAGCAATAATTTTAAATTATTTTAAGTTGGGTGTTTTAACAACTCTATATAATTATAGAGTAGTAACTATATATATATTGAAATGGACGAGACCTCACTCTACCACACTTAAACAACGACTGACAAACGTCACATAGGTCGTCTGTGACAAAGATAACGCTCTACGAAGCTGACATTAGCCGATTGTCTTTTTCCAAAAGTCGATGTGCAATATTTATTGCCGGTTAGTGTACTTGAAATTTGGATCATAGCTCAGAAGTGAACGACAATGCACGAAAATGTGAAAAAATAAGAAAAAAATGTACTATGTTTTTATAGCGGACTATTTTATACTTTTTCTTTTAAATAAAATTGTACAATATTGCTAAGATCCCCGTGGAATTAAGCGTATTAAGTTACATCTTAGGTATCTACTTAGTATTATTTTTTTTTTACACTAAAGCAGTTCAACTCGCAAATAAAAAAAATTACGAAAAAAGAACAAAATTTATTTGCGTATATTTCGGTTTTTTCCAATACTGTACAAAGAGAGACGCCAGAAATTAAATAACCCCTTTGAAACATAGTAAATTAATTACAACCAATCAGTCAATCTGCCTGTTTGACATAGGCCCTCTGAATTTGATCCACAACACCCGTTCCCGTATTTTCCGCATATATCCTTCAGCCGCATTTTCGGATCGCTTCGTCAAACGTTTACATTATGGCCTATTTACGGTATCCACTTAAGTATCTTAATACTCTAACGACCGTCAACCATATAAAGTGTTATGAAACTCCTTGCGACAACGTTTGGCAAATTAAAACCTAATACAATTTACTATAATTTTAAACAGTCAAAGTTAAAAAGCTACTATTACACGAGCACTGATAAAAAGGAATAAGCACTTAACATAATTGTTTAATTTAATTACTTTTTAGAATTACAGAAGTTTTGATCAAGCGCCTTTGCAATTAGTTTCATCCATTTTCGTTCTACGTGAAACCTAACTAATTAACTTTGTAATGTTTTTATACAAACATCAAGACTGTCGTAAAATGTATTTAAAGCGAAACTTTCACATACGAGACAATATGAGATGACACTAACGTAAAATACTTTGGAAATCCAAAACTGCACGCCTCATAATCTTCATTTTTCACAATTAAATTGATTATTTTATAAGTAACTAATAATGTATTGGTTTTACTAAGTAGTTTTCAATAAATCACATAGATAGCCCTAATTTCAAAAAGTACTAATGTGGGTTTCATGTCTTATACGCCATCTAGCGCTAATTTTAAGAAGTACTACTTCTATATTGGTCTACCTCTGTCATTTTGCAAGGCGCCATCTGGTAATTAGTAAGAACAACAATCCATGAGTTTACATATATACCTGCATAAGTGCATAATTATAATATATATAAACATTAAATGTGAAATCGAAAGTAACAGTCACGAGCAGGATCCTGCTCGTGACTGTTATTTTCGATTTCACATTTTTCACTTTGTGTTTTATGTATAGTGCTAAGCATGTCAAATGCTAAAAATATATATAAAATTATCTAAATATATATAAACATGTAACATTGAATAATTTATTAAACTGTAAACAAAAACAATTTAAGAAAACAAAAAGACATCGCTAGTTTTCTTACAAAAAAAGCAATATTGTGGTTCTATATATACAACAGCAACAGAATACATCTAAAATTGCCACTTGCGACATCTAGGGCTGCATTTGTCAATATCTTTTTTACTTTAAAACAGTGACATCTATCAATAGAAAATTGCAACTTTGGACAATATTATACGACTTATTTAAAAATCAATGAGTTCAACAAGAAATCTCTAAACCATTTATCTTTCTAACTTGGTTGCCTTATATAATTTTATACTTTTTTCTAAGTGAAAACACCGTGACGCCAAGGCCACGCAAAAAAAATTGTGTAATGTAAAATATGTTTTTTTCGTGTTTTATAACGTTGGTGTGTTATTATTTACGTGTGTTTAGTGTTTTTAATTATTGTTATGGATAAAATAGTTATTATACTTGACAAATATCATCAGTTCGTCAAGCAAAGGTAAAACTTTCTTTTAACAAAAACAATGTACCGGCCGGGCGAACGGCGTTCTGTTCTGTTGACGATAGTAAAAATATGCGTACGTAAAAAGGTAGTTCTCATGAAAGGCGCTGGTTTTAGTGTCGCGTCGAGCGTAAATGCCGTAAATATTCGGTATTTTTTTGTTTATTTAAATAACAATTAAACCACATCGAATCAGAACGTGAAAAGTAATAGGGCTCTATTCCTAGTCATAATAATTCATAAACGAAAAAAAAAAGACTCGATTAATTAAGTATTTTGGTCGTTATCGTGTTAACATACATTACCTACAACTCACGGACGTCCAAGCCAGATTATTTTCAAACAGTTTTTTAACTAGTTTAAATAACAAAAATGGCATCAAAAATATCATGAGTGTTAAAAATAGTGTTTGTTCTTTATATGTGTGTGTAGATATTATTTTACAAGTGCAATATACGATAAATAGACACATTTTAAGTTTGAAAAATCAGCTGTGCCGTGTCAACCGGGAGTAGAACACACCTCAACGCTTCGCTTATGAGGCGTGCAATAGAATTGTCATATACAAAATGTGGCAAAAATTCAGAGAAAATAATGTTGATAATAATTAGAGACATAAATTAACTTTTGTTGAGATTGCACACGTTTATCCAGCTAGATTGGCATGTATGTACATTCATAAAATATAAACTTCAAGATACTGTTTTATTTTTATTTATAATTAAAGTACTTTTGCCAAGTTACGGCAAATTGGCCAAGATTATATAAAAAGTAAAACGCTACTTCTTCCTTTGAAGAATTACTGATTGTATGATGCAGTGCGCACTATAATTTAATAATAAATACAAGACTTAGATTCTGCGTTCGTGTCCCTCGAATAAGGTCATATCCTTATTCTTATTCCTTACTAATATTATAAATAAGAAAGTGATTTCGCTTCCTTATTTCTTGAGAACGATTTCACCCCATAACAACTGAATCAATCATCTTAATATTTTACACACACATACCTATAGTCAGGAGCCCAAATAACATAACATAGATTATTCTTATTCCAGGAAAAGAAAATGATTTCCATTGGAGAGATATTTTTAAATAGAGATAAAATGTGCCGCAGAGAGTCTGATGCCCACGCAGACGGAGTCGCGGGTGGAATCTAGTAGAATATAAATACTTCATTACAACAATATTAATAAATATAGAGACAGAAAAATGATTGAAAAGAAAATCAATAACCAAATAATATGCACATACAATTATATACTCTGCCGGACTCTCAGTACAGATCTATGTCTATAATTTTTTTTTCTTTAATTGAATAGTAACAATTCTGTACTTCAGTTCGGAATTGTTTCATTAGGTTTAGTTCTAGATGGTGGTTGGCATAACTTATTTTCCTGGCAAGTGTTTCTTGGGTGTGTATCTTTAACCATATATTTCATGACCATATATTTCATGACAAACAGACACACATCAAGTATAAAAACATAAATGAATAAATGCCACAGTTAGTAACTTAAATTTAATAAAAAATGGTTTTCAACTTTTAGTTTATTGTCTGCTAATATATGCATTTTTACTTTAAGCGTAAAGAGTTACGACGTGAAAGGGTAACAAACGAACATAATCACTTTTATATTTATAATATTAATATGGCGAGCTTGTTATAACAATGTAAAATTAATGATATACAAAAATTCAATCAAATACATAAATCTCCTAAAAAAATTAAACACACGCACACACATTTGTTACCCAGAGGGACAATGAATTGCTACTTGTCATAAAATAGCCTTCTATTCTCAACTTTTCGTCCCTTTTTGGGACAGAGATGTGACGGGTTTTATACTTCAATAAAATTTCTAGATAACTAACAAAGCTCACTATAATGATTATATACCTAATAGAAAAATAGACGCATTTCTCAAAAGTATTCAGCTTTGTTTGCCCCTTAGGGTGTTTAAGAAAACAGTGAGTTTGTCTTAAAACTATGTAAAAGTCTACCATACAGTAAATTACTTCAAATCGTTTCCTGTGTTTAACTCACAAAGAAATAAATCTGATAAATATTTCCTGGTGAGACCAGAAATTCTTTCGTGACATTTTTATATGAAACGTAAAGGCTATTTGAACCTCGCATTGAGCATTTTCTTCAAAACGACCTATTCGAGTAATCATTTATGATTTTGACATTTATTATTTTACAAATAACTTTATTTAGAAAATATTGTATACAATTTTTGGTATCATAACAGGATTATTTTATTAAAATAAAATACTTCTTTATAGTCAATTTCAGTTTTTGATTTTGCTCTCGTTAAAAATACTCAACCATGGTCACGAGAGTTGTTAATACTCTCGGCAACTGGGAGAGTGATTCCTTGAAACTGAGATGCCAAAAGGCAGTGAACGCTCAAACTTGTGTCTTCGTAAGGTTAAATTAAACTTTCTTTTCAACCCGTCAGGCTTGCCCTAGAGAGCCCTCGGTTTCGGACAAAAGATTGATCCAAATTTCCTGTAACGTACTCTGAGGGACATTTAAGTGCTCTATATATCACTCATTACTCGTGCTATCACCCCTTAGCAATTAATGTTATAAATTGGTACCATATCATTTATATGCAGGATGAATAGCGTCGGGGAGAGCACCAAGCCCTGTGGTACGCCAGCGTTATTGAAGATGTTTTGATACTCCTAATGTCCAAAAAGCATGCGATCCACTTGAAAAGTCCCTCGAGGATCCTATATGATAGCAGCTTCAAAAAAAAAGCCCTGTGCCAGACGCTGTCCAACATCAGTTCTTGGCTGTAGTCTATACATCAAAAGTGATCTGCCATCCAAAGCCTTCGCTCATCGATGTATAAGGTATACAAAAAAATCACTACCCGATCGACAATGATAGAAACCATACTGGCGATTGTTGATGAGCTAGTGCTCCTAAAGTACAGTAGGAGCCCATTGCTAGCCTAGCTTGCTCAGAGCAAGGATGTCATCGCCATAGGTCTGTTGACTTAAAGGGTTCGACTGGTCGCCCATTTTAGGGATAGGGTGAACTTAGGTAAACTTCTACGAAGGTTTCTGTGTCCTTTTTGTGTCATAGGTGGAAAGGTGCGTGAAGACGGGGATCATTTCAAGGAAACATGTCTTAAGAACCACCTGCTGGGCATTTGGAGATCAACAAAAGACAGCTCTGAAGATTGCTCTGTCACAGTTTTATATAAAATAGCCTGCATGGAACTCAACATGTTCATTGAATCTGTAAAATCAAGAAATAAGGTGCTAGTAAATGTTGTTTTATTTCGCGTTAATGGACAGCAAAGAGAAGCTGCGAGTTCCATTACAAGGCCGAATATTATGCTAATTTTGTATAAGCGTAAATTATTTATGCGAAATATTTATCCGATCCACGCCGTGGCCATTAGTATCTGTAGAATGATATTTGCATGAGATTTGCTTACTAGTGTAATATTTTTTACAATGATTATTATAACTTTGATCTTTGTAGATTAGGAATAAATTTAATAAATATTCTGTTTATTCATAGCTTAGCAAAGTAAGATTATCTATATTAAAATAGCTGATGTATTATACCGACTATTTGAATATGTTAAGCTCTAGAAATTCCAGTCATATTTGGATATTTCTATACATTTGATAGTCCAATTTTCGAGAAAGGTTTTAATATCGCCCCAGGATCTTTGGATTTAGGTAATAAAAAAAACTTAGACAACACTAAGCAATCTGTACTCGGTGGGTCGAGAGCCGAAAGGACGAAAAACAAGCATCAACTAAAAAAGCCGAACGACCTATGTCAACGATAAGGCATTTATTATCTCGCGCAGCTAAGACAACTAGAAACAAATCGAATTCCAAATGGACGAAGCTGCGTGTCAAAGCCCTAGGAATAATAGGGACTATATACAAATGAGAATTTTCTCTTATTGCCGATGCCAAACGGATAGGTACGGCGCAGCACAGTTTATGAGGGGAAAGTTAATGTTTTCAATGACGTGGTCTAGCATTGATGTATGCAACTACTATATAATGGGGACCCGGGTTTGAAACCCGGATCGGATCAAATAAAATTTATTAGGTTTTTCTGTTATAAAATTCTCAATAGCAGCTTGGAGTTAGGATCTTGGCATGGTTTTACCGCTGTACCTTGGAAGGCACATATACCTAGACCAAATCTGTCATGTATTGGTGGAAGTGGAGTCCGAAGTCTCCGAAACCGGCGAGCATGTATGAAAAGAATTATTAATTTTGAGGACGCGAGAGATGTATGCAAGAATAGAGCCTCTTGCATGCGGCACTTTGTTCTCTTTGTCTACCCCGCAAGGGAGATGGCGTGATGATAAGTAAGTAAATACGTGACCATATCAATCAGAATACCGCCAATTTATTACAGAATACTGCCAATTTAGTAAATCTATATATGGCCAAATATAACAACAAATATATACCAGACTAACCCCTTAATTTAAATATTTGGAGAGACATTGAGTGATGTTTGCTACGCGCCATAATACAAAATTCGTTAGATATTTAATATACAAAACGACTGAGATATACGCGGTTTGAACTTTTGCTTAGCTCAAAAATATATTTTTGCTTACCTTAAGCTAGGTGAACGGTAATATTTAATCGAGTGTCAATCATCATGGTGAATGGTTGACACCCGATTTATCCACGTCACGCTCATGGCGACAGGTGGCGCTAGCGTCTCTTTTCACTTACTACAAATCTGTACCTTCTTTATGGATAAGTAATTTGGGGAGCTGTATTTATAATACAGTTTTCAAACCTGACATTTAGAAGATTGGTGATTCATTTTAATGCATGATTCTATATTAGACGATAAACAATTAGGTGTGCGATGTGTAATATACTCGTAGTACCTATTATAATACCACCTGGAGCCACGCCTAGGGGACTATTCGACGCGTGCCTGGTGTCCGGAGATATAATTTCATTTAAAAAAATGGGGTTGTTGGTGTGTGAATGTTTTTTTGTTAGGTATATGTAACATTGGCCGTTGGACTTCAGGGCGGAGGTGCTCGCCGAGGTGCATCGGCGGGCGTCGCAAGAGCGGGAGGGACGTCCCTCACCCAGCGTGGTGACCAGATGGCAGGACGACGTCCACCGAGCTGCCATGGCCACCTGGAGGGTGCAGCTGAAAGCGCCCCGGGCCAGTCTTTGGACCATAGGGGCGCTTCAGTCGGTGCTGAAAGAGTGGGCAGGGCGACAGCACGGAGTCCGTACCTTCCGACTGGTGCAGGTGCTGTCGGGGCACGGTTGCTTCGGCAGATGTCTGCACATAGTCGCAAAGAGGGAAGCGACTCCGAGCTGTCACCATTGCGGCCGCGACGAGGACACGGCGCAGCACACGCTCGAGTCGTGCCCGGCTTGGGCGTACAGCGCCGTGAACTCGTCGCGGCAATAGGGGGGGACCTCTCACTGCCGAGCGGGTCAGAGCGATCCTTCGCAGCGAAAGGAATTGGGCCGCGGTCGCTGCCTTCTGCGAGGAGGACATCTCTCGGAAGGAAGTGGCCGGGAGGGCCAGGGAGGCTGATCCTTCCGCAGACCCAAACTGCCGCCAGCGACTGGGGAGGCTCAGGCGTGAGTATTTGCGCCTAATGCCACCCTAGCTGACCGGGGAACGACCATCACCCGCAAGGCCTCCCACGAAGGTGCGACGCTCCATGTGCGGATGCGTGGCTCAGTTGAGGGTACCCGAAAGGGTAAGCCACCGGCGGACCACTGAAGGAATGTAATATAGTTCCGGTGGTTCGCCAATAAAGGCGGATAGATGGCACACGGCGGGTTTCTTTAGTGGGTGAGGGCCCCACATGACCCTGTTCGTTGCCGAACGACGGGGTGTGCGGTTAGGACCGTATTTTCCCGCCTTAACAAAAAAAGGTACCTATTATAATACTTTTCATAGGATACTAAAAAAAAGAACAAAAAAATAAGGTACCTATTATAATATCCATTGAAAAGCCTTTGATAAAAAAATTACAGATAAAATAGTGTACTTGTTACTGATATCAACAACTAGCTGCTAAATTCCACGGCTTCGTCCACGTGGAATTTAGTTATTTTCGTCCGTAAACCTAAATATTTTCCAGACAAAAACTTTAGAAAATGCTATGTTGTTATAGGTATCGTATATATATTTATAGGGTTTTTGAACAAGAAATTTATTTGTAAATCAAAATAAAACAATAAATTTAGATGACAATGATTAAATTTTTTATTGTACTATAAAAGTAAGGTTGGGCAATTTTGTGATTGAAAATTGATATACTCGTATGGTAAAAGTCCACCACGACCTTCTTGTTGAAAAACCCTATATAATATGAGCGGCGAATTTTAAAAAGTCTTCACCATAACCTTGCTAGATTTCAATTAACTTAAAATAGTCACAATACTGCCACTGCATACAATAAATTCATACTTATTTAGATATTTTTATATATATTTTTAGCATTTGACATGCTTAGCACTATACATTAAACACAAAGTGAAAAATGTGAAATCGAAAATAACAGTCAGGAGCAGGATTTGAACCTGCATCTCCTGGATTCCGTCCAGATGCTTTACCAATTCAGCCATCCTGACAATTACTCCTGACTGCTAATTTCGATAACACATTCATACTTAACGTCTTTGGGTGACGCCTGCACCATCTGTCGGAAGTATTTTCATACATTATACCGACCAGGTAAACTTAATTTTACAATTAAGATTTTACCTAATAATGACGCAAACCCTATAAATATTTAGATATTTTTATATATATTTTTAGCATTTGACATGCTTAGCACTATACATTAAACACAAAGTGAAAAATGTGAAATCGAAAATAACAGTCAGGAGCAGGATTTGAACCTGCATCTCCTGGATTCCGTCCAGATGCTTTACCAATTCAGCCATCCTGACAATTACTCCTGACTGCTAATTTCGATAACACATTCATACTTAACGTCTTTGGGTGACGCCTGCACCATCTGTCGGAAGTATTTTCATACATTATACCGACCAGGTAAACTTAATTTTACAATTAAGATTTTACCTAATAATGACGCAAACCCTATAAATATTTAGATATTTTTATATATATTTTTAGCATTTGACATGCTTAGCACTATACATTAAACACAAAGTGAAAAATGTGAAATCGAAAATAACAGTCAGGAGCAGGATTTGAACCTGCATCTCCTGGATTCCGTCCAGATGCTTTACCAATTCAGCCATCCTGACAATTACTCCTGACTGCTAATTTCGATAACACATTCATACTTAACGTCTTTGGGTGACGCCTGCACCATCTGTCGGAAGTATTTTCATACATTATACCGACCAGGTAAACTTAATTTTACAATTAAGATTTTACCTAATAATGACGCAAACCCTATAAATATTTAGATATTTTTATATATATTTTTAGCATTTGACATGCTTAGCACTATACATTAAACACAAAGTGAAAAATGTGAAATCGAAAATAACAGTCAGGAGCAGGATTTGAACCTGCATCTCCTGGATTCCGTCCAGATGCTTTACCAATTCAGCCATCCTGACAATTACTCCTGACTGCTAATTTCGATAACACATTCATACTTAACGTCTTTGGGTGACGCCTGCACCATCTGTCGGAAGTATTTTCATACATTATACCGACCAGGTAAACAGGTAACTTCCGACAGATGGTGCAGGCGTCACCCAAAGACGTTAAGTATGAATGTGTTATCGAAATTAGCAGTCAGGAGTAATTGTCAGGATGGCTGAATTGGTAAAGCATCTGGACGGAATCCAGGAGATGCAGGTTCAAATCCTGCTCCTGACTGTTATTTTCGATTTCACATTTTTCAAATTCATACTTAATATTTGCCAGTAAAAATAATGTGATTCAGTCGAAAGCGAGTAATTCTCTATATATTTCTAAAAGGATTAACCTTGTCACCCAGGAATACGGAAACCATATTGCAACACATCCAAAATAATAACCATTTAAATCGAGCTAAAGTTCGCCCTCCATTTATAACCAAACATTGTTTCGTTACACCAGTCAGTCACGGCATGAAAAGGGCTAAATTCGCGGTTGTCACGTTTTTAATTAATATACGAGTAGGTGAGGCCCGGATCACGCACACGGCCTCTCTGTCCCGCTTATGTGAAATTCATCAATTAATGTTGCTTTAGTGGCTCGACCACTCATATTTACATTTTCATTATTGTTAGCTAAAATCAGCTTTGTAGTTATTGAATTAATTTCGGGCAGTTATTGTCATT
The DNA here is from genome assembly GCA_948253155.1 of Leucoma salicis. NCBI lineage: Eukaryota > Metazoa > Arthropoda > Insecta > Lepidoptera > Erebidae > Leucoma > Leucoma salicis. The sequence continues at coordinate 8,078,554 of OX411812.1, forward strand.
ATTTTAGTAAATTGAATAGTTTATCTGCGATATAAAAATTATCTTATTAATTTTTAGAAAATTATTATGAAAAAGAATGCTCCAATGATATGGACATGTGAAAAGAATGCTGGACGAGCGACTGGTTAAGAATATATACAATTCGAAAGAGGAGCGATGTAGGTACAGGGGGAGACCGAGACTCGCCTACCTAGATCAAATCGGTCTTGTATTGGAGGAAGATAAAAATAATAAGAATAATAAGAAGTATAAAAATCAAGTAAACGCTGTCGCATCTAACCTTCTTAGCTGGTGAAACCTAACACATATTGGTAATGACCATGCGGTCGCTTTACGGGTGTAGATTGAGAAGAAAACTACAACAGAACAATAATACTATCAGCGTATATTATAGGAACCACTAGTAATTAACATATACAATAAAATCTCAAGGGTGTAGGTTCTAGGCACAAGATGAGGTGAAGTAGCCGAACGATCTATGGCTACTCAACTTAAGTATCGGTGACCGATGCGTAGTAAGAGGGCGGCAGCGGGCACGCCGCGGTATATAAATGGCCGCGCGGAGTGAGGTTTGAGGTCCGGGCGGTGTATGCGTAGGAGGGCTTCGCTGGCGCGACGTATGACGTCACAACGCGATAGATTTCGTAAACTTAGTTTTATTTCAAAATGTGTAAAATTCGCGTAAATGTTAGAAAGTATTATAGAATAGAGCATTTTAGCACTATGTTCTCTCTGCCGACCTCACTAGCAGCGTGATGATAAGTAAGCTAAAATATCCTCGGTGTTAATGGTAAATGCAAAAAAAGGGAAAAAGGCGGCAAAGTTACGTGTAATATGACTCCGATGGATTGTAACTAGCCACGACGAGTAGGATTATGGATTATACATTTATTATTACTACCTTACTAATAAATGTTGTATAACATCTGAATAGTTATTCAATGTTTTGTCTTTGTCACTAATATGATAGTTTGACGTTGAAAGAACGGAACAAAACAATGAATAAACATTCGGAGATTAAACAATGTTTATTAGTAAGGGGATTAGTCTTTTGGCATCTGTATTTTACGGAGCGTCGCACCTTCGCTGGAGGCCTTGCTGGTGGCGAACGTACCCCGGTTCATCCACCCGCAGCCTGAGCTAGGGCGATATCAAGCGCAGGTACACACGCCTGCGCTGCCATAGTCGCTGGCGGTGGTTCGGGTCAGCGGAAGGATCGTTCTTCCTGGCCGTCTCCGCCGCTTCCTTCTACGGGATGACCTCCTCGCAGAAGGATCATTATTACCTTCTCTTATAAGATGTGTGTGAAAGTTAAAAGATTCGAAGTATTCATTCTCTATTTATATAAGTTACCAAACTAAATATGTTTTTCAAATATATAATATGTTGTTTTGAAAAGTGGGCAACGTAAGACCGTTTATCAGTAATATGTTTTAATACAACACAGGATCTACTTTTGGGGTTTTTTCAGGGTAAACTATTTATGGACGCAAAGCAATGTCTTTTACTCTCATCATTTTTCCCACACGCCCTAAAAGAAGTATAACTCCAAAAAAAAATAAAAAAGGGTGAAGATTTACTATTTTAATTATATTTATTTAAGAGTGAACTAAAATTTGAAGTGTTGTTTATAAATATTTATATACCTACTAACATAAAGCCGGGCTTACATTATATTTTATCAGCAAATGCAGGAAGCCTGGGTATTGCCATAAGGCGATAACATATATTTATCATTGGCTATAATATAGCCGCTATATACTAACTTCTAACTATCTCCCATTCATACGTTTATTTATGTTGGTAATAAAAGAACAAACTATAAGTACAGTATAATGTGTACATACATACTCCATAAAATAGTTGACAATACTATAAAAATAAATTTTCATTACTCATACTCTGAAAGTAGGCCTGAAGTTGCCTGAGGAGCGGGTTGAAAGTAATAATTTTCAGCCCTAGGGAAAATTACTTTCAACTGACAGCTGAGTAATTATAAAAACAAAAACAGTTCTATTTTCTGTACAGCCAGTCAATTACAGCGCGATGTAAAATTGAAACAACATAGGTAAAGTTAAGTATTTATTAAATAATTTGTTTTTTATATGACTTTATTTTAATTTAGTTGCAACTAAATCTTTAAAACACAAACGAAGATTTATATTTTTTCAATGATTAAAATGAATAATAATGGCTGAATAGCTGATAGGCCACAGAAAAAAAAACAAAATCAGCGGGAAAGCGGCGATTCCAAATTCAATTTTTTAAATTCTCCTATTTTTTCATTAGCTAATTCATGATTTTTATTTTTAGTTTCCTCGTATTCGTAATGAAAAGCACAGTGTTTACCTCGGGATAAAGACTTATTTAGTCCCGAGACGGGGTTTGTCGCCCGAGCGTAGGGGTTGCTTTCATCCCTAGGGTAACAATGTACTAGAGTTATTCTTATTTTTATTGAGTTTCTTTTAACATACGCATGTTTTGTGGTCAAAAAGCTTTTATTAAAACAAAACTTCTGATTTTTGTCTAAATTAATTAATTTTACACACAATTTCTAAATCAATTCCAATAGTGTGATTCAGATTTAAAAATAACCTAACAATGCTTGTAAAAAAATTAAAGAACGATTGTATTGATTGATGATTGTACTCCAGGTAAACATGGCAGCGCATCGGATGTATCTACAAATAGTCCCTTCGAATACTTTTTTTCTTCATTATGTCTTGGAGCTAGTCCGTGTTAAATGGAAATATGCAATTTGTATTATAAAAAATACTAATAATTACCATAGCCCCGATGCTACTATCGTCAATCCATCCATCCATCCATCAGGCTTTTAAAGTCCACTGCTGGACATAGGCCTCCCCAAGAATGGGGGATAGTACAGTAATCGCCACGCTTGGCAGGCGGGTTGGCGATCGCAGTGGATGTTGCTAATACTTGAAGGAGTGCTCTTTTACGACTCCCATGGGTGGAAAGGGGTGAGACAATTCTAAAGCCGGCCCCATACGACAATCCAGTAACTACTCACATCATGATAGACATTTAAAGAAAAAAATCTGGGAAGAAGTGTGCTGTAATATTTATTCCGCACCTGTTTGGACTTATACTATACTTTATGTGAATATGAGTAGGTACCATCAGGATGTCAATCTCGTCGTCAAGTTCCAATGTCTCGAATGCATGCTCCGGAGAAATGATACAAGATATCTTTCTTAATGATTAAAATATTTTGTAACACATTTGTGACACAATAAGATGGAATTTATACAATTAGACAGATGACACGATTATTTATATAAAATCACAACAAAATCGTTAAAAAAACACTGTTAAGTATATATTATTATTCAGTAACACAATAACACAAACTGATAGAGAGATTACTTTTGTACCGGGAACAGAGGGGTTCTTACAGGCACATTAGATGATTCCTGTTTAAGAGAGGTATAGAACATCAATGAATAATATATATCAATCGATTCACAACAATAAATATATCTATAAGGAGGTTAAACGGAAAATACTATTATTCCCACAACTTTAATAATATATCGCGATCTCTGCATTTCCACAGCGTGTACGTCCCTACCGTTATGCCGACAGAATGATCGTAGATGTGCGTCGTGTACTTTAAGTCTGTGAAAAATCCGCGATGGACTTTTGGTGTGCCAAGCAGACTTTTTGCGCGCCGCAGACTCGACAAAAAGTGTGTCGTCTACGCAGCACCTAAGGCGAAAGATAAAATTTTTGAAAAGATTTTTATCTTGTTACGCCAAAGAAGTATAACTTCTAACGCGTGTACATAAGTACACACACGCAGTTTTTTTTAAGGCGGGAAAGAATGTTCGTAACCGCACACCCCGTCGTTCGGGGCAACGAACAGGGTAGTGTGGGGCCTTCACCCACTAAAGAAACCTGTCGTGTGCCGTCTCTCCGCCATTACTGACAGGCCACTGGAACTATGTTACATTCCTTCGGTGGTAGGAAATCTTCATCCCTGGGAGATCTTCTAGTGGTAGAGCCTTGCTTATCCCAGTATCGATCGGGGAAATACCTCCCTTTAACAAAAGGTTAGGGTGTAACAATGGCAGTTACTCCTGCCGTTATGGTTCGTATAGTATGTGAGAGCGCTGGAAGATCAAAAGTTTAAATATTCAAAATGTGAGTGTTGTATCTACTCATAGGCTAACTGATTTGGGAATAAAGGCGTAAGACTGTAAAAAGACTTGAGCGTAAACTTCTCTATACATACTTCTCTATATCTGAATTTTATTCCTGTCAATATTTCTGTCCATATTTCTCTAAAATATGTGGTTACCCTACATATTTTCAAAATTTAATATTTGGTTCTCTGTTTTCACCTATCTCTAAACAAAAATATTATTTCGTTGCTGGGTAAAAAACAACACAAACAAAACACTTTTGCATTTATAATATTAATAAGAATTAATGCGTGAAACGTAACTGTACTGTTGGTACACGAGCGGAAATTCGAGAGAAAGCTTTATCACATTCTAACTTAATATTGATAAAGTTGTGTGGGTGAATATACTTTTACATGTGTTTGCTTACGCTCGCGGATCACAGGTGCGTCAGCATATTATATTAATATCATACGGAGAAAATTCAAGTTGGTTTTTGCGGTTCGGGAAAACGGTTAATGATGCCGCGACTTATGTCCCAGAAAGCGAAAACAGTTTTACGTAATCCAGTAAAAAAAAAATCTACTTATAATTGCGAAATTAATTGAAGATTTTTTTATATTTTGTAATTTTTGGACACTTTACATGGTTGACCATTTAACAGAACATGGTGTGAAATAGAAAATAGTAGTTACGAGCACATTTTCACACTTGTTCTAATAAGTTTTGAAATTTGTCGTTTGGTTGTTATAGATGTTTGTCTGTTAATCGTTAATTTGGATGAAATTCAGCAGATAAATAGATGAGATACTCGGTATTTATCCTTCATGAGGCAATGTATACGCTTCGTCAATTAAACTTCAGAAAATATCCGAAACATGCCTTTAAATAAGTTTAAGAAAACAGTAAAATTCAGACTAATTAGTAAAGGTTATTATACGATTTCGGATTATTTGGAAGATAAAAAAAAATGGTCTTAAACTGCTCCTCATCTTAAAATGCTGTACATAGGTACGCCATTTTAATTTATTTGTTTGTTTTTTTTTTTTTGCCCCAATATTGTATGTACGTTCTTGGTGATCCTGAGCACCTACTTTTGTTAAGTACTTATATAAATTTGAACATTGTAAGATATTTGCGATTAAAAAAATTGGCACATGAGTTTCGTGCCGGGTTCTTCTCATGAAAAGTCTTACTACGGAATTCAGCCGCTTGTGGCGATTCCTATCCCGACATTGCGGATGCACTTGCCTCAAGGGTTCATGTTAGCTATTAGTAACTTTGACCATTTTAAGTGCTATATAATGATCCTATGAAATAAAGTTATTTGTAAATTTGAATTTGTACAAATATGAATGTATATTACAAATATGACAGATTGTCTTTAGAACTATTAATCTTTATCCTAAAAAAATAATAAATCTTGTAGGATAGCTATTTTAGGCATACAAAAGCCTAAACGTGTTAAATCTTAATTTAATAAACAGATAAATTAAGGTCTGGATTAACACATTATTATATTATCCCGATAAAATGTTCATGTGAGATAGGACTAATTGATCAACCAAATATATTTTATTTAGTTTGTCTATGGATTCTATTAAATTGAATCAAAAAATAGTTTTAGTTAAAAATTCATTAACACATTTTCACTAGGGGGTATAAAGTTAAGAATGACTCTCCAACATAACCTAAACAATTGGCAACCACACAATAAACGCCGCAGTGACGGCCTCCCCCCACTTAAAGTGATGACCCAGTCAAAGCTGAATAAAGACGACGGTTGCTATGGATACAAGACCAAATGTGGCACTCACTTGGAGAACCATATGTCCAGCAGTGGATGAAACTAAACTATATAAGAATGGATGACGACACAACTCTACTACGGTATCTTATAAATAACGACTTTATATAACGAAATAGCAAGAAAATTAGTCGAGTTTTCGCGTGACCAGAGGGCTGGCCTTTACTTTGCACAAAGAATAAATATTGCCATACAACGTGGCAATGCTGCCAGCCTTCTGGGCACCCAAAGATGGTGACGTGGAGGAATTCTTTGATGCTTAAAATTAGTTAGTTATTTATAGATATAAATTTTGACCTTGTTTATCAATAAGTAGATTTTAATAGATTTATTTGCTTTGCATTTAGTGGCAGATGAGCCACGGCCCATCTGATGGTAAATGGTAACCGTCGCTCATGGACTCAACTATACCTCTCGGTATTATTGTCAAGCTGCTGGTCACTATTTCATTTCACAGATATAAAATGAAAGAATAAACGGTCTCCTGCTACAGCCAAAACGCAACGATGTGCTTCATGGCCGGTCACACGGGAGATGGTAGTAGCAACCCACTCGGGCCCGATACCAAGTGAGTACTCCCACTTGGTACCCAGCCCTACCGCCAGTCATACAATGGATGCTAATTGCTTACTTCCCTTAGTCACCTCATGCGACACCCGTGGGAAAAAATGGGGTGGTGATACTTGTATTCTTAGTCCGTCACCACACGGACGATAATAAAAATAACAGTAAGGTTAAATGGACGTATACGTAATTTTTCACTCATTATAATATATGTCGTCAGAAGTCTATCTTTTGAGAACACATACTAAATACTACTCGCGACTCCATCCGCGTGGACTTTGAAACATAAATACATTATTCTACAACACTTTTTATATCGATTGTAAAAACAGCTATTCCATGGGAACCATTAATTTTGCAGGGGCTTTATAATATTAGAAAAATGGCTTTGGAGAACAGTAAATATTAATACCAAAGCCTAACGTAATACAGATATAATAATAGAGCCTGAAATTCACATATCCATCCGCCGGATTTGTCGTTAACAATAAATACGCGCAAAAATCTGCATATAAATATTAGTGGCTCTCAGATAAGTCAGACGATGGCTGGCTGGATGGTAACTTAGCGTCTATGTAGTATGGCCATTAAGGCATTTGTCCACGGATTTGTAATGCATGGCGTATGAAATAGGGTCCTTACAATGTAAAATCCTAATTATAATAGTGCTGTAACAGAGCCGTGTCTGTACATTCAAGATATTTGAGAAAAAATAGCTGCAATAGGCTATATAGGCGTGTCTAAACCCAAAACATTTTTTTTTAGAATGTTTGTCTGTTTATCTGTTTGTTTGTTCGCGCATCACGCAAAAACTACTTTACGGATTTTGATGAAACTTTTTTTATTTGAAAGGCCTTGATTAGACTTAAAAACTGGTGTACATTTATTCCGCTACTACCTATATCGGGAAGCTGAGATATAACCGAAAAACTAGCTTTTGGCTGCGGCGAAGCCGCGGGCAAAGGCTAGTTTAAGATATTTGAGAAATAATATACTGTATTAGGCTATAAAGGCATGTTAGAACATTTTTTTATATGTATTTTGTCTGTTTATCTGTTTGTCTATTCGCGCATCACGCTAAAACTACTAAACTAATTTTGAAGCAGCTTTTTTGAAGTGATTACTTCTTTAGAATCGTGTTGATTTGAAACTCGATGAAACGAAAATGCGTCACAAAAAAGGTTCATACACATAAATGTATAGGATTGACAGTCAGTTGCAGAAAAGTCCATTCAGGCTCCGCCGCAGCGAAAAGCTAGTTTTTTGGTTATATCTTATGTTGCCGATATAGTAGGGATGGAACATATATACCAGTTGTTAAGTCTAATCAAGAGATATGAAATAAAAGAAAATGCATCAAAATCCGTTTATTAGTTTTTGCGGGATGCGCGAACAAACAAACAGACAAAAAAAACGTTTTGTGTTTAGACACGCCTATATAGCCTTATTCAACCATTTCTTCTCAAATATCTTAAATGTACAGACACAGCTCAGCAGTTTTATAATAGTATAGTTACTTAATATTCGAAAACTAACTCTTTGGTTACGATACTATAATAATGTGTTTAGGTTTAGCTTTCCATTACTTAGTTACATTTAGTATTTACTTCGGTATTAATAAACAAAGTGGCTTTGAGTTTTAATCAAATTCCTTATAAATTTGTAATTATTTTCACTGTTTAGCCATTAAAATCCACTTTACTCATTAGTGTGATGAAATTATTAACTCTACAATTAACTGTTAATACCTTTCAAATTATGAAATACATCTTTCAAGATATTATAATCTCATAACGATTTGTAAAACCATTCTCGTTAGAACACAACAGATTCAAGTTTTAAATATTACAACATTATTGTTTACTACACAAAGACTTATTCTTCAGGTTAATTGGCAATTCTTGAGCATTCTCTACCATGTGTTGATTTTACTACAAAACATTGTTTGAACGTTAGTAGGAAAATTACACTGCTATATGTATGCAACCTATTATTCTAGACAGAATCATAATAGTCCCTTCTTGGAATAGGAAGTATTCATTAAAACTATGACATATACATTGTGGGATATCTATGCATATAAAAATCAGTTGCTGTTCGTTAGTCTCGCTAAAACTCCAAACTGGCTTGGCCGATTTGAATTGTTGTTTTTATGTTTTGTTCACTCTAATACAGGGCTAGTTTAAAAGTAAAAAAAGAAGGAAACCCTATGAAAAAAGCAAAAAAATAGAAAAAATTAATATTGGTAACTTCGTATAGTAACTGCCTCGGTGCAGCGGTAGCGTGGGCGACTGCAGATCATGAGGTCTCGGCTTCGCACCCCAGAACGGGCGGTACTATCGAGCTTTTTCGTAAAAAAAAAAAATCTCAGTAGCAGCCCGGAGTTTAGAAACGTGCCCGGTAGACGGTAGTAGGCTCGCCATCTATTACGTGGGACTTAAACATAGTTCGGGAACCGTGGGTGTGATACAGCTCTGCCTAACCCTTCATGGGTACAGGCGTGATGCTATGTTTTTTATGTTATGTTTCGTATGGGTATTTGACTAACAGACGACAAAATGACAGCTACTGTCATTCTTTCTAATTCATTTGCATCACAAGCAAGATCAATAAGGATTGATAATCGCTGATCAAATAAATTATAGATGATGCGAAGTTCACCGAACATCTAGTTATTTTATAAAATGAAATAAAGCTTTATAGTAATAACATATAAGTCACGTGAAAAAAAATTACTGACAATATACGTAGAGAAAACGGTAACATTTTCCGTGATTTTCTTTTAAGTAACCGCAGAAAATAAATTAGAAAAATGCCACTCTTATGGACGTAATGCTCTCGTCTGCCAATATGTTTGGACAGATGTTATCGATAACACAAATAATTAATTACATTTATGACTACGGTTCACATTTCTCTTGATTTTTATTGAAGGAAATATACACATTATGTTTTTGTACGAGCTTGAAATAGGTAACAAGCGAGTTAATATCATAAGGACAACTACGTAGAGATCCTTTTCACGTATGTCCCATGAGACAGAAAAAGGTTGCTACCTAATTAAAAGCGAGTAGTAACATTGCAACAGAATAGAAATTAAAAAAAAACAAAAATAGTTGGGTTTTTCAAAGATAAAGCCGTACACTAGGGAACAATCTCTGTATCGCACAGGAAATTTCACAAACTACTAGTATGTAAATTAACTAAAATAAAGCAATATGAATGCACCTACTCGACCACGTAGGTATCATTGCAGAAGATCAGCATGAGACAACGATAGGTGAGTGAGAGCGCTGGAGGCCAAAACGCTCTCATTTTCTTGCCTTTCCACCTTACCGCTTACCATCAGGAGGTATGCTTGTTTGCCATCCTGGTAGACACAAAGAATTCTGCTATATGATAATCAAACCCACAGCATTCAGGACAAGAGGCCAGTATCTAACCCACCAAATTGTAAGATTACAGTATCATAATAGGTTACATAATTTAAACAGTTGTTGTATTCACAACTAACCATACCACCGCTAGTCACCACAACTAACAACTTTTGAAATAAGTATATAATTACTTTGTACTTATTTCAAAAGTTGTTAGTTGTGGTGACGGACTAAGGATACAAGTGTCACCACCCCATTCTTTCCCGCGGGTGTCGTACGAAGTGACTAGAAAGAAATAAAGCAATTATCACTAGTCACCGGTACGATTGTGTACCAAGTGGGAGTACTCAATTATTATCAGGCATGAGCGTGTTAGTACTACTGTCTCTCGTGTAGCCAACCATTAAGCACTTCGGTGTGTTTAGGTTGGAGTTCTTTACCACCGAAGGAATGTAACATAGTTCCAGTGGCCCGCCAATAAAGGCGGAGAGACGGCACACGGCGGGTTTCTTTAGTGGGTGAGGGCCCCACACTACCCTGTTCGTTGAACGACGGGGTGTGCGGTTAGGTACATTTTTTCCCGCCTAAACAAAAAAAAAAAGGTTGTAGTTCTTTCGTTTCACATCCACGAAGAGAAATAGTAAGCAGCGGGTCTTGTACATTTGTGCTCTTAGTTGAATCCATGATTGGCGGGTAGCGCTTACCATCAGGTGATCCGAGACTTATCTGCCATCGTAAAGGATGAAAAAAACGTGCGACGTGTTAGATTTTCATCCATTCTTATACGAAGAAGTACCACATTCTACTATATTTTTAAATCCTGGTGATTACTTGCTGATGCGTGCTGGAACTTCACGACCAATATATTATGGTCTTGGAAATCTACCCATATTTACAGCTTCTATGCCTGAGTTTTACAACTAACAACTCATTCAACAAACAGCCTATTAATTTATTATTTACATGTATTGTCTGTAACTTTGACCATGATATTAAGTTTTTTTTTTTCTTTCAATCAATTATTGGGCATGGGTCTTCTCCCATATTGAGAGGAACATAGCCGCGTCCACCACGCTGGCCTAGTGCAGATTTGCCGTCGAGAAAACGTCTCAGGCATGCAGGTTCTCTCACGATGTTTTCCTTTAACGAGCAGTGATAATTTATACATAAATATATACAATATGCGTGCCGTGTGGAGCCGGCGTCAAGAATAGCTCCACCCCGTCTCTTCCTATGGGAGTCGTAAAAGCCGACTAAGGGATTACCGGGGGACCCGGCACCAGCGTTCCCTTGTGTACTTAAAACATCCACTGCGATCGCCAACCCGCCGTTTTCTTTAAGTCTTTTCTCCATTTTTAATAGACACCTTTAACGTACACTTTGGGTTCATTTTATTTTTATATACTCCATGGATGGCTAACAAGCATACTGTAAGTAAGCGGTTACCGTAGCCTATATACACTAGCAATAACGGAGGTATCACTCGCCTGTCCTCATCTCCAAGGAAAGAGACAGGAGGTGGATAGGAAAGATACTAAGGCCCTGCTCTGATAGGAAGCATAATAAGGAGAGGATAGGGAGGGAGTTTAATCTCCTGGTTGGCTTTTTATAATTGATTTATGTAAGTATAAAAGATATTACTCTCTCAATTTGATACCAAAGAACGTTCTATATCATTAGAACAGTTGGCATTTTATTGGTATGCGTACTTCATTAACATAATAGAAGAAAAGTTTAATTGAGTTTCAAACTTTCCACTCCACTCGACTTAATGGCACTGAGTATTATGCAAGATCGTAACTCGCATGCCGCCCAATTGAAACGCAACTCCGTAGCGCCGCGTAGCTAATGATATTCTTACCATCTATAATATTAAAAATCTGTTAAAATACTCCATTTTTAAAGTAATCCTTCATAGACAACACCTTGCATTAGGCAATAATCTATTTATCGCAGAAGACATTATAAACACACAATTTAACGGACACAAAGTGCACCCAAACTTACAAGAACCATTTGTGGATGACACAAAGAATTTTTCTGGAAATCGAACTAACAACACTTGGATGTCAGATTTAAGCCACTCCTCCATCTTGCAAAATATATTCTTTTTTGTACCCTCCTTGGTACGTGCTCAATGTCGCGAGGGACTTCAAGCACGTGAGGTCAAAGTAGCTATATGGTGGCAGATAGACAGCAAAAACAATTTCCTTGTGCAGGAATGGAACCTACAATAGCTGGCAAGGGAGGTCGGTATCTAATGAAATATTTAAAAGTAATAATAAGAGAGGTATTTTATAGCCTAGATGTGGCTTAATTACTATTTGTATGGCTTATTGAAAGCATAGGTATCAAATAAAATAAATAGTGAGGATGTGAACCCGAAAATGGAAAATAAAAATTAATAAATGTTATTTAATTATACACAAATTATTATAAATATATAGACGGAACAATATGTAGGTACACGAAATGAACGCTAAATAAAATTGTGACTAATCACAGAAAGTTGTCTAATGTAGGTAAGTACTAAGATTAGGTAAAATAATTATCTTCTTCAAGACGAAACAGATAAAGAACAAGGTGTTACAAATAACATATTAAGCTTAAAGCGCATAAACATACGATATTTATTCCAAAATCCATGCAATAATCACAATCAAAGCTTCTACATAATTACCAATCCCTAATAATGTAATGCGGTTTGATTGAAGCATCAATATAATTACTTATGTAAATAAAGACTTAAAACATAAGTTTGACGACAAACTAAACATCAAAACATTAATGTATTAAAAGAAATCATCGCCTCCAATAAGTGCCAGTATCTCAAAAGCCTCTAACTGCGGAATAATGCAGTACTTATGTGAATACTTATTAAATTTAACACGAACCTAAATTATCTGAGTTGCTGCAGGAAGGGTCTGGGAGAGCAAGGACGCCGACGATGACGAACCAAAAACCGCACATGTTACTCATATTTAAAAATATAAATAACTAAAAAAGTAACTCATTTCTAGAAAAAAGAAATATTTACAGCACAATATCAAATAAAAGTTACCCCGCGAAATTTGAATTCGTTGTAAATATGCAAGACAAGTTTAAAAAAAAATTAAAATGTCATTATGACAACAGGGAGATGTCCACGTGGCGACCGCGTGACATATCGTGTCCACCGTAAACAAACGTGTGGCCACAGTGACTCCGGACGTTCGACTGACGCGACCCAACGATACAACCGCCCTACGACTATTGGTCACGGCACACGGCGAGCCCATCAATTTCACTGACGTTTCAATGAAAACCCTTCCTACTTTTCCCTCGGGTAAAATTAGGGAGAGTCTTGTTATAATTAAAAATGTTTATCGATTAGATTGCCTTTATCGAACTTTACCGATAGAATTTTAAATGTGGTCGTAATAAACTTTAAGGCGGTATTACTTTGTTTTATACGGTTGAAGCTAATTACTATTTTAGGACAGTTCTAAACTGTAATTACCTACCCTTAGAACTTTTAGTGGAGCGACTTTTATTTGAAAATATGGAGCATCCAATATATATTTCACAATATTATTGGTTTAGCTCGAATGGTTCAGTAAGTGTGATAATAATTGTTATGAATGACCTTCCGATAAATATGTCAAACATTATTCCTAGTACTATGTAATACTATATAAATTATGATAATATTCCCGACGCGCAACGTCCGATCGCAAATAGCATTATCGTATCAGAGAACATTATGTGTTTTATAATAACTCAAAAGAGTTTTGTTTAGTAACTTACTTTACACATATTTAATTAACACTGATATATTAATTTATATTACGTTTAATTCGCTCCATATATTTAAAACTTTAGCACACTAAGCATATAAGTAAATCCGCGGCAATAAAATAAAAAAAATAAGCCAAGTGCGAGTCTCCTGCCTGCATTTTGCGTCATTATTAGGTAAAATCTTAATTGTAAAATTAAGTTTACCTGGTCGGTATAATGCATGAAAATACTTTCGATAGACGGTGCAGGCGTCACCCAAAGACGTTAAGTATGAATGTGTTATCGAAATTAGCAGTCAGGAGCAAGGGTAACGATGGCTGAATTGGCAAAGCATCTGGACATGTTGCTAAGCATATCGAATGCTAAAAATATATATAAAAATATCTAAATATAATGTACTCATTCGTAAATAACATAATTATCGGTTAAGTATTTATGGCATGTATAGCTAACAAATAGGTAAACTTAATGTCCCATTTATATATCAGTAAGGATTATATAAGCCGATCCAGTCATAATGTATCATTAGACTGTTTTTTTCTAAAGATGGGCTTTAAACTTTCCCACTTCTCTCGAAGGGATAAATCTAAACTTCATCATTAAGGAACGGGCATTGAAATGTTAAATAACTTAACATTAAAAAAATACAGTATTATGTCAAAACTGAACGGACTAAACATAAAATATTACTTATAAATATTTTTCTCCCAAATAGACGCTAAAATATTTTATAAGTAAGAAGTCATATTCTCGTATCATTTCACCAAATCCATTACGGTTTTACTTTAGGGAATTCTAAAAGAAAAATCAGGGTGGATTGATTGAAAAGGTATATATAAATATAAAAAAGACAACGATAAAATGGTACAGACCGTCTTTTGTAAAATATAAATTGAATAACTATTACTCGGGTACGTAAAATATTACTTTCATGAGAAAAAAATATATGATGTGCTCTATAGCAGGATTGAAAAGCTTCGTTGAAACATAAAAATATCCTATTAGACTACGTATAAAAATGTTTTACACTTATAGCAATAAACTATCGCAGTTTCAAAGCCTAACAAAAGGTTCTTACTTCGAAAAAGATATCTCGCTATCGATCTTGAACAGACGAAAACAGATCTTTTCAGTTAAATATCGTATATGTACAACAAATCAGACTTAGATAGTGATTTGTTGATACTCAGCGTATTATTCGTACTCAGAATATATAATGTATAAATCTAAGTTACTGTGTCCGTCTATCTGATTCTCCCTTTATTTCTTCTAAATCACGTAATAGATTTTAATAACTACTACTACTACCCTAAGTGCGAAAATGTGAAATCGAAAATGGCATTTTATTTTCATCTGTATGCACTTAACATGTTCAGCTACAGCTGTTCCTTAAAAAACAAATTATACCTATGTGAAAATGAAAAAAAGATAGGTAAGAAAAAGAAAGTTCTCTTTTTCCACTTTCACCAAAAATTTTTCTTTATTGAAAACGACATTTATAAGCAGGATTGGAACCCAGATGCTTTGCCAATTCAGCTGGCATCTGGGTCAGTATTCCGGGTGATCCAGATTCAAATCCTGCTCGTGACTGTTATTTTCCATTTCACATTTTCGCATATAGCATCACGCCTGTATTCCTCGAAGGGGTAGGCAGAGGTGTATTGC
This sequence comes from Leucoma salicis, assembly GCA_948253155.1. Taxonomy (NCBI): domain Eukaryota; kingdom Metazoa; phylum Arthropoda; class Insecta; order Lepidoptera; family Erebidae; genus Leucoma; species Leucoma salicis. The sequence continues at coordinate 8,093,889 of OX411812.1, forward strand.
ACACCCACGACTCGCCAGCTGTGTTTAAGTCTCACGTAATAGGGGGCGAGCCTATTGACGTCTACCAGGCACATTTAAACTCCGGGCTGCTACTGAGAATTTTTCTTTTTTTTTTACTAAAAATCTCAATAACACTGCCCGACCCGGGGATCGAACCCGAGACCTCATGATCAGCAGTCGCTTACACTACCACTGCACCACAGAGGCAGTAAACACATTTTCGTAATTTGTGTTAATTTATAATAATATGGCATGTTAAATGCTTAAAAAATATATAAAGATAAGATAAGAAAAAAGGTTTTACTGTCTTTTAGTTATTTAAAAAAAGAAACCGTAATGAAGTCAGGACAATTCAGTAGTAATAAGTCGTTGTCATTGGTCTAATGTTAAAATTATGCAATCGCGAAGTATTAGGCTCCTTTGAAAACTTTAAGCTCGAACTATTGGTAAATAGTGTTTCAGGGTTTTTTGTCCAAAGGATTTCTTGGTTTTAAGCAAGAAAAGGTAGCCGTTGGATCCAGGCAGCAACCTTCTGTTGTGACGTTCTCTTGACAAGGCCTACGCCCAGCAGTGGACAATGAAATACCTACTGATGGATGGAATATTGGAACTGTATGATATTTTTTCAATAATTAATTGTGAGACCCTATTGGTTGGTACCTGTATCCCGTTTTAACCAACCGTAAAACATCACATGTGCGTTGGCCTGTAACTCATATTAACACTGTATTTTAGTGGTCAATTTAAGATAGACGAGATGTATTTAAACATTCACAGCCGTTAGACGACATATCTCCTCGTGTATATACATAATATAATATCTTCAAGCAGAAAAGATTGGAATTAATGGTGTATATTATTTTGTTGTTGCTAGAAATGGACGAAGCACGTTGACCTACTTAGCTAGACAAGAAGGGCTGCTATTCATAATATAGGTAAGTAACTAGTAGTTATAATAATAATTATGTTATATTTTTTTACGAGCACATTTTGCACGAGATAAAACCTAAGCGAGCTTCACAAATATAGCTATACTAGCCTTTGCTTGTGGCTCTGCCGCCACCAAAAGCTAGATTTTAGGTTGTATGTCAGGTTCTCGATATAGTAGCGGGATAAAATGTATACCAGTTGTTAAGTATAATTGAAATCTATCAAATAGAAAAAGTTGCATCAAAATCCGTTCAATAGTTTTTGCATGATGCGCGAACAAACAAACAGATAAACAGACAAACAGAAAAAAAAAATCTAAAAAAATCGCTTTGTGTTTAGACACGCCTATATAGCCTAATTCAGTATTTTTTTCTCAAATATCTTTAATGTACAGACACAGCTCTGTTACAGCTTTATAATAGTACAGATAGATGAAAGCTTTACAGCAAACCTCGCGTAAGGCGTTTTCCTGTGTGGGAAGGGAAATAGGTACTCTTATACTTGGCACTATTAGTTACTTTATAATATAAATCACTATGTTATCTATTTTGTACACTTTTATATATTTTAGTTTGTTACCAAGGCATAAAATATAAATAATATCTCTTAGTGCCAGTGCCTGCAATAAAGTATTCGAAAAGTCTTTTTCTATGGAGGTTCTCTGCTCTAAATTATTTATTACTTCATTGCATACGCCCACGCCCTGTTTTTTAATATTTTGTCACTGTATTCAGCTACTTTATAGTTCCAAATGCACTCGTATTTTTTTAATTGACTCAATTAACACATCGATTTCAATATCGCTAATAATAGTCAGACATTTTAACGTGCTCTTGGTCTATTTGAAGTTGACAAAAAAAACAGCGTCCGTGTCGTGTAATAACTGCAGCTGTCGCCTTTAGTCGACTGAAGCCATCCACGTCAAAGTATCGTTCGTGAAGACCTAATATGAAATAACGTGAAACGTCAATATTTTTTGTATTCATTTTACACAGAGCTTGTATTCAGTTTGTTTTAGCACATAATAATTATTATTAAAAAACCTTATATATCATAACTTCCTCTCAACTAGGGGTAAAATATGGAGCTTAATTCACTAAGAAGAAAGCTTACGTTGGTATTCATCACGGACATTAAATAGTTTATGGAGCTAAATTACTCTGTACTTATGGGAATAAAGTTTAAGATTTTCATGCAGCATAATCTGTGGGCTCGCGGCCCCTGAACTCGTTTACATACGTGTGTTCGGTGGTAATGTTGTTTATTTTCTATGTCTTTACTCTAAAACTTTACACTGTACTAACGTTCTAGTTAAATTATTTAATTTTAAGCACGGCTTAATTATATAATATTATATATAATTATTTTGTGTTATTATACGAGTAAGTTACCTATATCTATACTGTAAAAACCTACAATGGGTTAGTAGCAACTGATAAAGATTAACTAGTGATACAACAATGTTTAGATATTTTTTATATATACAATTAGCCATTGACATGCTCAGAAAACGAACGTAATTTTGTGAAATCGTCGTTGATAGTCCCATACCGCGTAACTTAAATTGGGGAATAACGCGTATGTGCAGTTTAGCAAATTTTACAGGAGGGCGAAAAAATATTTCTTAAAATCTAACCAGCTGATTTTTGATTGAACTGGAATATAGAACTATTTTATCATTATTTAACATAATATATACATTTATTTTTAAGTCAATATCTCTAGTAGTTTTGTGAGAAAATCATTTACTCGGTATTGGATCATTTTGATGTGGATATTTTAAGTACACACGCGAATTTTTAATGTAAACACAAAGTGAAAAATGTGAAATCGGAAATAACAGTCACGAGCAGGATTTGAACATGCATCTCCTGGATACCGTCCAGATGCTTTGCCAATTCAGCCATCGTGACAATTGCTTCTGACTGCTAATTTCTATAACACATTCATACTTAACGTCTTTGGGTGACGCTTGCGCCATCTGTCGGAAGTATTTTCATACATTATACCGACCAGGTAAACTTAATTTAAAAATTAAGATTTTTACCTAATAATGACGCAAACCCTATAAATATTTTTATATATATTTTTAGCATTTGACATGCTTAGCACTATACATTAAACACAAAGTGAAAAATGTGAAATCGATAACAACAGTCACGAGAAGGATTTGAACTTGCATCTCCTGGATAGCGTCCAAATGCTTTGCCAATTCAGCCATCGTGACAATTGCTCCTGACTGCTTATTTCAATAACACATTTATGCTTATTTCATACTTAACGTCTTTGGGTGACGCCTGCGCCATCTGTCAGAAGTATTTTCATTTCTCGGTCAGTTTTGCGTTTTCTAGTTCTAGATGCAGTCGCTACTTATGTCTCTGTATCTCTCTTCGGAAGCCATTCGATATTGGAACTACCTAAAGGCTGAACGTTTTTGATGTCCAACAAAGGGACATCAGCACCCTCCAAGTAACTTTCAGAAAGGTCTTGATTTTCATTCTCTTCTTCATTCATAGTTTAACAAAAATCGTTGCAAAAGAATAGTAGTATTTTGTATATTACCTATGTAAAAAATAACTCAAAGATCCTCCTTCTTGCCTTTAAACCCCCTTTTGATCGATTAGTAAAAACATATTTAGAAATGCCTCGGTGGTGTAGCGGTAGTGTATGCGACTGCTATTCATGAGGTCTCGGGTTCGATCCCCGGGTCGGGCAATGTTATTGAGCTTTTTCCTAAAAAGAAAAATTCTCAGTAACAGTCCGGAGTTTGAAAATGTGCCCGGTAGACGTCAATAGGCTCGCCCCCTATTACGTGGGACTTAAACATAGCTGGCGAGTCGTGGGTGTTATACACCTCTGCCTACCCCTTTGGAGAATACAGGCGTGATGCTAAGCTATGTTATAATTAGAAATTACAAAACCGCGAAAGCGCGACATAAAATGGGAAATTATGAAACCGCGTAAGTACACGCACACAATAAAATAAAGTTTTACAGTATAAATTAAACAATTTGTGCATAAAAAATATGTTTAAGTCGTTTGTTAAAATTTGTTAATTAAGTATGTAATATTTACAAGACAAATAATCCACTCAAACTAAAAAAAAATCTATCAGAGTGTCACACAAAATCTGCCACTCAGTTCGCCATCGACGCAGTTGCGCGATATTCATGTAGTACCTTGTTCAAAGATGAATCCGCGGTACAGTTTTGCTTCAATTATAACGCTTCATATGGTTCAATTCAAAAATGTGTTAATGTGTTGTCCTGTGTGGGAATCGAAACCCACAAATCTCGGACGGGAAGCCGGTATCTAAACCACGCCGCCATCTCTGTAATCGATTATTGACACGTTAAATTACCAATCAGTAAACAGCTCAAGATCTATTTACATTAATTTGACATATTAACACAACCAACCCACCATCCAGTAAGGGCTATTATTAAAATCTCAAACTTTATACAAAATTTTCTTGAAATTAATTTTATGCAGCATATATTATTATGGTACATTATGCTATAACTGTGATCATATACTAACTATATACTAACGAAAACGTTAATTTTAATAATCCTTAATAGCTAAATTTAAAATCATATTTATACTCCATAGCGTAATACTTTCTGATATTTACGCGAACATTACACATTTTGAAATAAAACTACGTTTACGAAATCTATCGCGTTGACTTGATTTTCTACTATCCCGACGTTTCGAATACTTTACATTCATGATCACGGGTGGACTTAGATTGTAGACGTCCAAGGCTGATATGTAACATATCAGCCATCAAGTAAACGCGGTAGAATCCGTAAACGTAGTTTTGTTTCAAAAAATACTCCATAGTGGATACAATTGAAATAGCATGTAACACAAATAAACTAATTATCATGTATCGCATTAACATAATATATTCCTTACAGAAATATAGTTTGGTAATACGTCACCTTTACTTATTATAGTCTTATAAGTCGATATTATTCAGCCTGCGTAGTGTGTGTCTCATATGGCTCAACCTCACGTAACTGGCAAAAGCCCCTTCGTCTTAATCTTTTGGCCCACCTGTCTGTCTGCTTCGAGCTATATGTCCAGCATATTAAATACTTTTTTGTTTTATGATATAATAATAACAAGCCATATTAAAAGTATAACCCGGTGACTCTATAATACCGAAACTACGCACCTATTCTATCTATACTCGTATATCGTATTCTCTTTTTGAATATCATTGAAGCTCATTGATCGTTTTGGTTAGAAAAAAAAATTATTCAAACATTAAAAAGTATCTTATTAGTGTCATAGTCATTATTGTTGTATTCAGATAAATTCATTTAATGTGAAGTGATTGAAGACCGTGGGAACTCAGTATGTCGTGGGACCACAATGGAGATTTTTAGTGATAATAATCCAAATGGTGACGACGTGTTTCAGTACTCGTCACGTCTGTGCTCTTATGGGAAAAAATGGGCAATGGAAAGCCGTTCTTGTGAACTTAGCAGAGTCAAATGGTCGAGCATTCAAGACTCAACACACAAAAATATACGTGTAAAAGGTTTAATCAGAGAAATTTCCCAAGAAAGCAAAGCAATATCATACTCTAATAGTCCCTTTGATGATACGCAATAAAATTACTCGGGCGTGACGTTAATCATGGAATTTAGATATCTTTTAGGTCCCTGACAAAGCTCAATCAATTGAATTTATCATATGTTAAAAGGTCAGAATTTTAATAAATTCTTCTAATGAAATTTCACTCTTTTATAATGAGAGTTGGCTAAACTCTCGGCTCATTTGTTACCGAGCAGTCCTGAGGATGCCTTGTATAGAGGCGAAACTCATGTCGAATTTGCGTTCAGATTATTGCGAAATAATGCAATGTTGTTTGTGGTTCTGAGAATCCTGCCATATCGCTTGGTTGTATCGCATTGGTGAGATTTTTTTTCATTATAGTGTATCCATCAATCCATCAGCCTTTTAACGTCCACTGATGGATATAGGCCTCCCTAAGAATGGGGGATAGTGCCGTAATCGCCACTCTTGGCAGGCGGGTTGGCGATCGCAGTGGATGTTGCTAATACTCGAAGGAGTGCTGCTGCCCACTCCCTCGGTATTCCCTCAGTCGGCTCTTACGACTCCCATGGGTGGAGAGGAGTAGGACAATTCTAAAGCCGGCCCCACACTGCACTATAGTGTATGCTATTTTGATATTATCACATTCTCCTCTATTTGTGAGAGTGCGGATTGGCAATCTTAGGTTATTTTGTGTGTCCAAAGATAACTGGGATTATCAATCCGTGGGTGGTGGGCTCCTCTTAAAATACCCACTCTACAATAATAATTTGCTCTTTTATTAATATTCATAGATCAAAATCAAAAAAAAGAAACAAAATCAAAAAAGTTGCCAATCGAATATATCTTAAGCGTATGACAAGTAAGGAGGTTTTAGTCAAACCTTAATTATACATATCTAATACTTCCTAGTCCTGAGCATAAAACGGGCCCTATATAGTAATAAAAGGCCATACATCGATACAGACACGTATGTATATGTATGAAAGAGCACGTATAAGCAATTTTTCCAGCTCGCCAAAGATTAATCGATTCTGATACACATGAACTTGACTTGCTACTACAGTTCATTAATCATCGGCTGGTAAATCTGCACGGCTTATATTAGCTAACTCTTTGACGTGAATTTATAAAGGAAAATGTTTCATCGTTATAGGAAAGTTGTGATATGAAAGGGAATACAGAACGATAATAATATTTCTACTGAAATAATTAATTAATCTATCTCTTGTGTTGTTTTTATTAACAACGTAGTACAACGAGCGTAGGGCTCACTTTTGGAAAGTGGTTAGCGTAGCCTATTAGACGCTAGTAACACCAGAGGCATCACTCACGCTTCTTGACATCTCAAAGGAAAGGGCTAGGATGTGGAAAGGAAAGAAAATAATATAATACGTTTATCAATAATAATATACTACAAAAGGAATTTCGTTCCAACCGAGTGTGCCACGATACTCATTAGTAGTTTTTAAATTGTTGTGTTGTCACCCGTATAGTAATAGGCGAGGCTAATAGAAACCGCGTTAAAAATGACTAATAGTATGAATGATAGAAGGAGCAGCACAAAATTGTAATTTACCGCGTGGTTGGGGTCTTGGGAACACGGAATCAGGTTGGATATTATCCAGAAGCCTTTTATGAATATGTTACCAACTGTTACCAACTGCTTCTATTCATGGCATGCGAGTAACGAGATACAATTTTCAGTAGTTTTTGGATCCTCCATTTATCTCTTTCACTGTCAACATTTTGCAAAGAATTGTTCTAGTTAGGGTTCCGAAGCCGTCCGAAGGGTCAAAACGGGACCCTATTACTAAGACTTTGCTGTCTGTCTGTCTGTCCTTCCGTCTGTCACCAGGATGTATCTCAAGAACGGCGATAGCTAGACAGTTGAAATTTTCACAAATGATGTATTTCTGTTGCCGCTATAATAACAAATACTAAAAACAAAAAAATAATATTTAAGGGGAGGTCCCATACAACAAACGTGATTTTTTTTTTTGCTCTTTTTTGCTCGCTTTTGATAACGGCAACAGGTAGACGCTTGAAATATTCACAGAATATTTAGTTATACTCGTATATTCCCTTTAATAAATATAGTTTAAAAAAACTAAAAAAACACGCTTTTTATAGAAAACTAAACTAAAAAATAGAAAATAAATTTTAATAAATTTGAATTAATAATAGTGTAAAATTTTTTAATAAATATAAATTAATAATAGTGAAAATAAGGAAAAAATGTATTTTATTTTAAAAAAAGCGTGGCGTGCTTTTTTAAGATATTGTCGAAATAATAATCCTTCTATACTAATAATCCTTCTATATATTTATTTTTAACTTTTTAGTTTGATTTATTGTCTATAGATTTTTTTTTCCAGTTCTACTTAATAGTATTATTAATTTCCAACAGAGGGTGCATGAATGTAAAATTCTTCTTCAACAACGCAATAAAATTTGAGGTGTGAAATTTTAAAATTTAATGTTAACCCACGGAGAGTTACATACTGACATACTGACATACTGACATACTGACATAAAGCGTGTAAAAAGCGTGTAAAAATAAATAATTAAATTAAAATAAAACAAATATTTAAGGGGGGCTCCCATACACAAACGTATTTCTTTACTCGTTTTTGCTCTGTCTAACTGCTTCGGTGGTGGAGCGGTAGTGTATGCGACTACTAATCATGAGGTCTCAGGTTCGATCCCCGGGTCGGGCAATGTTATTGAGCTTTTTCCTAAAAAGAAAAATTCTCAGTAGCAGCCCGGAGTTGGGAAATTTGCCCGGTAGACGTCAATAGGTTCGCCCCCTATTACGTGGGACTTGAACATAGCTGGCGAATCGTGGGTGTGTAATACACCTATGCCTACCCCTTCGGGGAATACAGGCGTGATGATGTGTGTGTATCCGTCCGTCTGTCACCAGGCTGTATCTCAAGAACGGCGATATTGCGCACGCTTACCCACTGCGCACAGTTACCTCAAATGACTCTAATGGTAACATAATTCCTTACATTTAAAACTGTTTCGTTATGCACATCTAAGTCTAAGTTGAAAACCACGAAATGAGTCAAATTTTACTTGCAAAATTTGGTAACAGCCAAACACCATGGTTACAAAGAGTTACAATAGTGTAATGTTGTTTACCTAGTCAATGGTAAGGAACCCTTCGTGCGCGAGTCCGACTCGCACTTGGCCGGTTTTTCATTACTTTACTGCCCAATTCTGCACATATTCGTTAAAGTTTTTAGACCAGTCAAAGGCATCTGGAGAGAAGTTGTCCATGAGGAAGGATGTTTATATTTTGATCTCAGAAGAAAAAATGGGACTGTAAGCTATTTTCTTCATTAAAGTTAACTACCATGTTTTTTGTTATGTTACATTTTAAGATATGCTTAGCTAAATATAAGTATACTAGACTAATACCTACTAGTTTACTTCAGTAAATAAGAAGTGAAAGAAATTTAAAAGTATGAAATTGTTTTATTTCCTTATAATCGGTAATACTTTCATAAAAATAGTTAAAAACTTCATAGACGTAAGAAGGGGTCGGTAATAGAAGCAGTTGATTTGTTCACATTAATAATTTATTTTTCTAAGATATCATATTTATTTTTTATGGTAAAAAATTAAAACTAAATATTCAACATTTACATAATAATATAAAAATAAACAATAGGTGGCATCCGATGACTTTAAAAAAATCACATTAATTTCAAAATTGCCAGAGTCGATAATACCTGCATTTACCTTACCGTGAATTTTTTCACATTTCCTAAAACAACCGTTATAGTCCAACGGCACGAGTTTCAAAATGAAAGTGATTTAGGCTGTAGTCTATATACAGTCCTAAGTCTACAACAAAAGCCCAATACGGGTTAGTAGATTTCGTAAACTGTTGAGAAAATCTCAGGCTTGCATATATTTTTCTTCACCGTTTTTTGTCCGTGTGGTGATGGATTAAGAATACAAGTGTCACCACCCCATTCTTTCCCACGGGTGTCGTTTCTTTCCCACGGGTGTCGTATGAGGCGACTAAGGGAAGTAAGCAATTATCATCCATTGCATGACTGGTGGTAGGGATGGATACCAAGTGGGAGTACTCACTTGGTATCGGGCCGAGCGGGTAGGTACCACCATCTCCCGTATGACCGGCCATGAAGCACCTCGTTGCGTTTGGCCTGTAGCAGGAGATAGCCGTTTATTCTTTCATTTCATATCTGTGACATGAAATAGTGAGCAGCAGCTTGACAATAATACCGAGAGCTATAGTTGAGTCCATGAGCGACGGTCACCATTTACCATCAGATGGGCCGTGGCTCATCTGCCACAAATGAAATAAAAAAATCCGGGTGTGATGTGTTTTTTTAGGTCATGTGCGTGATTTTTTTTTCCATTTTAGAATAATCAATATCTGCGTGTTTCACTCGTTCTTAACTCAGACTGGGGACCGAGCTCACTATATCCGTCTCTGAAATCGTTGGTTTTATCACTAGTCAATTTTTGTTTATATCAGTCATATCATACGACTAACAAGTAAACATTTATGTTTTGAGTATCAACGTTTATGTCATATTTTTTTATTATTTAACTTATATGTATCTATAATTAGCAGATTTTTAATTTATTTAGTGCAAGTTGTGGGGGTAACCGACATGAGCTATATAAGGCGCTGTAGTTGTAATACGAGTTGAGTTGCAAGTTGACGTTCGAACGGTAAGATTGTTGGTGCTCAGTGCTACTTGCAGTAAGTCGTTATACTTTCATAGTTATATTTTGGTGGTTTTTTATTAGAACTAACGGTTGTTTGTTATTTTTTATTTTTATTTATATTTTTATTTAGATATTTTTAGCATTTGACATGCTTAGCAACATACATTAAACACAAAGTGAAAAATGTGAAATCGAAAATAACAGTCACGAGTAGGATTCGAACCTGCATCTCCTGGATACCGTCCAGATGCTTTGCCAATTCAGCCATCGTGACCCTTGCTGCTGACTGCTTGTTATTTTTGTTCAATAAGTGTTATTTTATTGAACTACCTACGTGTTTTACAGAGATGCGCAAACTAAATCACCAATGAGATCAGTGATTTATAAATCTTTTTCTTCAAAAGATTTAAATCACTCTTTTAAATCTTTAACTCTTTTAAATCTTTGGTTACGAATGACGTTATTCATTCAGTTGACCATAAGTGATGCAAATATCTATTGATTCATGTAGTTATTCTCTCATTCCCTCAAGTCGCAATCGGTTTTGAGCTTTTTACAATAACGACAGAGAGTCTAAGTTTCTGTGTACCTATCGTCATTGTACCTCAAAAGAGTGCGTTTGAGCGTGCCTACAACTTATGTTATCTCATTTCAATTCATAATATCCTGTATCTACTGTCTCATTCTACATCTACGTTTGTAATTTTTTAGTTTCCATCATTCCATTCCATCTGACTAAAATCAATCCTAACGTAGTGAGTTAAAGATGTTTTTTCGAAACAAAAGATTTAAAGAGTGATTACGCATTTTGAAAGATTATACATCTTTTGTATCAATCACTCCTGTGTTACACATCTCTAGTGTTTTAATTATTTTCATTATAAAGAAATTAAATGTTTGTTCTTTTTTAATTCTATTTCGCTTCTAGCTCTAAAATTATATAGATTAAATGTAGATAAGGCCACTTACGATACCTATAAGCCAAAATTTTTGGTTACGTGTAGTCTCTACAAACTAGCCTAATACTTTATAAATTTGTTAAACACCGGGTTCACTCATTCTCTCTAGCCCAAACGATATAGATAAATACCCTTAATAAAGGATAAAACAAATATGTCTTTGTAGTGATTCAGCTTCTGTAACAGCGACACCGGGACTTCGAGAAAGCTCTGGAAGATGAGACCACGCCAATGTATATACAAGTGAACTTAATGGCCGCCCAATCTTTCAGGAAATTAGTGTCATATTTATTCAATTCTTGATTAATGGCGATGTTAGACTTATAGACGCAACTTTGCTAATATCTAGTGGATAACTCAAATGGACCATCAAACGAAGGAGATTGTCCGGGTCATTTTTATAGTTGTTTATATAATATATATGGTGTTACGTTTCACTGACGGAAAAGTCACACTAGAATGTTATACCAGGGAATGGTTAGAAATGTTAGAACCATAGAACAGACCATTGAAAACTTTCTAAATTTACAAGTCGGAAAATATCTTAAAATAATATTTTACAAAAAAAACTAGGTTTACGGAATCGATCGCGTTTACTTGTTTTATTTCATAATGTGAGCATTCACGTAAACATCACAAAGTATTACATAGTATTTTTCATCAATGAGTTATTTAATTAATACTTTTTATTTATGAAGCTTTATCATTTGGTTTATTTATCATTTAATATTTTTTCTAACAAATATGTATGTAGGGATCGAGGTAGCAAAACTACTTTTGGCTCGGTTTATGATTATATTTTGAAAAAAAAAAACGTACAAACTTTTTGAATAGAAAATAGAAATAGCGTCTTAATATAGGTACGTCCTCTCTCACGTCTTAACTTCCTCCGAATCCCTCCACTCAGAACATTTCTTGTCTTTCATACACATAGCTCGTTCATTCAGACATCTCACGTTCCGCCTCACGTTCACATCAAACTTTCTTACTACCATAACTTGAACAATACTTTTCATAAGCATAAAAAGAAATATAGCCCACAACTCGGCCATTCTGCATTGTAGTCTGACCCCAGACTACTCTTATAATTAGTGAAACTGAACTAATCACAATATTAAGAAATTGATAAAACTATACTTTAGAAAATTTTACTCACTTTAACACAGTTACTACTGTCTACACAGTAATAATATAGAATGGAATAAATATTTTAAGTTTACACAGCATTAAGCTACTTCATAACAACTTATAGTAACTTTGATATTACAAGAAAGAAAAAACAAATAACTTATTTTATTTTTAAACTCAACAAAACTTATTTTATTTAACTATCATCTTTAGTCTTACATAGTACATTTACCACTAACAACTTTAATTTGATAGTATTATTACAGAACTACAAATCAATATAAGTTTGTAAACTACAACAATAATGATGGTTACTCACCACAAGTAACTGGTTAGGTTTGTTACCTACCAATATCATCTTTAACTTTAAACAGTGGTTAGGATCACTATTACTACACATACATTGTGAATTAAATTTAAACAAAAATTCAAAGTATACCTACTTATACAATTAATAGATAAGTATATCAAACATAATGTTGACACATCATTATGAAAAGTCTTCATTTAGGATATGCATTCTTAACAAGTCCACCTAGCACATTCTATTAACACAAAATAAGATGAGTAAGCGGTTGTCTTGCCCAACAAGAAATACAGAACAGACTCATGGCCACAACTTCATACAGTCTGCCCCAGTTGAAGTATTTACTGGCCCTTCTGCATTAAGAGCCACCTTCACCACATGATACCTTCCCTTTCCTGCTTTCTTTACTACTTTGTATGGACCTAAAAACTTGGGTTTGAGTTTCATTGCATTTCCAAATTGAGTTCTTCGAATAGCAACTAGATCTCCTACTTGATATTGTTGTTCTTCCTTTCTTTTCTTATTAAACGACTTTATGTTTTCTTCTTGTATCTTTAAAATTTGTGCTTTAGCTTCCTGTCTCAAATGATGACGTCTTTCAATGAAATCTTGTCGACATTCTTCTTCTATTAAATCTAAAAGGTGAATATCCTCTTTCCGTTTCATTTTAGTGCCAATAAATAAATAAAAAGGTGAAGTATTAATTGACCTATGATAAGTACCATTTATTGCCCTTTGCACTCGACTTACATGCTTGTACCAGTGAGTGGGTTCTTGTACACACAACTTGGTTAGCACGGAAATAATCACCCTGTGAATACGCTCCACTTGTCCATTGCCCCTCGGAATGCCTGTAGTAACAGTATGGTGCTGGATGCCTTCTTCCTCACAATAATCTTTAAAATCCTTTCCTGTAAAAGCTGTCCCTTTGTCTGTAATTATTCTTGAGGGATTACCATAATCCTTTTGGTGCAACTTCAGTTTATCTACTGTCTCTTTAGCTGTAACAGTCTCTGTAGGATATATCCACACAAATTTTGTATAGGCATCAACAACAGTTAAGATGTAATTATATAACTTCTTTGTGACATCCAATGGGCCAAGGTGATCACAGTGTAATGTCTCCAAGGAAAGTTCTCCTTTCTCAATAGGATTCAGAAATCCTTCCTGTCTTCCTTCTTTCCTACTGGCCAAAATACAGGGAACACAACTTAAAATTATCTTATCTATCTTTTTATTTATCTCTTTTATGTAATAATCTTTTTCTACTAGATCCATAGTCTTCTTTTTACCAAAATGTCCTACTTCATGAGCTTTTCTTATAATTTCAGTATCCATAACTTCTGGGATTACCAGTTTTTTCTCTACCCCTTTGTAAATTAAATCATTTTCAATATAAAAATCTTTGTACTCCTTATCCTTTAAAACTTCTCTTACCATGTTTAAATTATCGTCTTCCTTCTGGGCTTTACATATCCTCGCATGTAGCTCTGACTGAATAAGGTTGACATGGGGACTTCTACTTAGTGAATCAGCATGGACCATCTTTTTACCAACACGATGCACTATCTCATAATCAAAATCTTGAAGAAATAGAACCCATCTTGCAACTTTTGTTGCTACTTCATTCTTATACAATGTTTTCTGAAATGCTGCACAGTCTGTCACAATCTTGAAATGGTTTCCAAATAAGTACTTCCTAAATTTCTTTACACCTTCTACTACTGCCAATGCTTCCAACTCGTAGCTATGATAATTTTGTTCAGTGGCACTGGTCTTCTTACTCATGAAATGAACAGGATGTAATGCTCCATCGCTGCTGTCCTTTTGCAAGAGAATCGCTCCAATTCCATACTTTGATGCGTCTGTATGTAATTCTATATCCAAACCAACTTTAAAAATTTTTAATACAGGTTCACAGCATAGTTTAGCCTTTAATGTTTCAAATGACTTTCTCTCTTCTTCTCCAAAATAAAATGACTGATTTTTCTTTAGTAATTCTGTTAAGGGTCTTGCTATTACTGAATAATTTTCAATGTACTTGCGAAAATAGGAAGTCAGTCCTACAAAACTATGAACTTGTTTGGTTGATCTCGGTTCAGGAAAGTTTGCAATAGCCTCAGTCTTACTCGGTGATGGTTTAATAGTACCATTTTCAACAACATGACCCAAATATTCCACTTTTCTTTGCAATAACTGACATTTTTTCCAATTAATCTCTAAGCCATATTCTGAAGCTACTTTTAAAACTAAATTGAGGTGTTCTAGAGCCTCCGTCTCATCTTTAGACAAAACAATAATATCGTCGATGAATATTAGAACTATTCCACTATTAATCAAGTCCCTGAAAATTATGTTAATAAACCTGCTGAAATACTTTGGACAAATAGACAAACCAAAAGGTGCTCTTAAAAACTCAAATTGACCTTCCGGACTACTAGTAACAAAAGCAGTATACTTTACCGAGTCTTCATGTACAGGTAAATGAAAAAATCCATTTTTTAAATCCAGTGTACTGTACACTTTTGACTTGCTAAGCTTATCTATATGATCTTCTATAACTGGCAAGGGGAATTCATCTTTAATCATCTTTTGATTCACTTTTCTATAATCCACACAAACTCTAAATGTACCATCTTTCTTCTTTACAAGTACTAAGGGGCTGGCATATTCTGAGTAACTGGGTCTTATTATTCCTTTGTCTAACCACTCATCAATCTGGCGTCTAACTACTTCTTCTTCTTTGATTGCCAACTTTCTTGGGCGTTGCGAAATAGGAATATCATCTTTCATATTAATTTTCAATTTGATGGGTGCCTCCTTCGTCTTCATCGGCCTATAGTTGTCAATCAGTTTCTGAACTGCCGGTATCTGAGAGATAGGCTCCTCAGATGCGATTGGTAAACTCAACATACACAAACTGTAATCATTTTGTGGCATAAGTCTGACTGCACCTCTATCTAATAAAACCGTAGCATTCCCTAAGAAAGATTGACCTAATATAAGTTGATATGGAATAACACCTGTAGGAACAATATAGAAACAAGTTTCAAAACTATTATTATCGACCTCAATATAGGTAGTGAACTTACCCAGAGTGCATACCTTAGCTGTTCCCAACCCTGTTAATACAACTTTATCTTTTACATATACGACATTGTCAAGCTGAAAAAACAATTGTGAAGTTATTAAATTATAATCACAACTCGTATCAATAAGTGTATCGACCGTAACACCACACATTTTCACTGATTTTATAGATTTATTTTTATTCACTGACACTTTATTGTTTACATTTAAAACGACCGAGTGAACTGAACCGTTTTGAAAACTATCAGTTCTATCCTTAAAAGTATCACCATTTGTTGTTCGCGATCCGTCATTCGTTAGTTCTGAACTTATCTGTTTCGTGTCGCCACTTGCGCAATCTGTCACATGCAGCGAATGACCGGTCCGGCTCCCGCTCTTCGTGATTGATCTTGGGAATGATTTGTCGGAAACATGGCCGCTTTCGCAATCCTTGCTTATGTGGCCAAATTTATTACAGCGAAAACACTTCACACCGTTAGGACACCGATTTGCCGTATGATCCTTTTCACCGCAGTTAAAACATACTCTACTCGACGTTATAGGTGATTGCTTCTGGCTTGATGTAATAGTTTTCTGCTTATCGCCTTGTTTACTCGTGCTAACACCGCTTCTTCGTTCTTTGTTCATCTTAGATTTTATAACTTCGTAAATCGCAAGTTTTTCCCTTAACCCGCTATATGTCGTAATGCCGTATAACATAGATTTATTGCTCTCGTAATCCATTATGCCGTCTACTATGTACTGTATGGCAATATAATCTGGAAATTTTGCTCTTTTACCCAACTCACGCATAATTAACATATACTGGTATACCGTTTCATCTTTTCTTTTTTTTCGACCTGCCATTAGCTCATGCATTTCTTTAGAATTTAGTACATCAGGAAATTCCTTCAAGAGAGCCGCCTTTAAGTCCTCGTATGATTTAAATGTCTTTTCTGACCTAAGCCATAACTCCGCCGTTCCGACGAGTGATCGTCGAGCTATTATTAATTTCTGCTGTGCGCTCCACCCAAATATTTCCGCATTGTCTTCGATATCAGCTGCCCATTTAGTCGAAGAATAGGCTTTATCTTCGCCACTAAATTTAACCACACCGTAAGAATAAGTTGGATCCAACGACATGGCCGCCGTGCCCGCCGCTGCTGCTGTAATACCGTCGTCTTTATTGCCAAACATCGTCTTTGCTGGCGTAAATCGTCTTTGAATATTTAACAGCGTGTATAAATGATAACATATACCTCGTCTTCCTCGTACTTATATTGCGTTGCCCTTGCGCAGGCCACGCAATGCCGGCGCGTCGTCGTCGATGCAAAATTAATCTTCGTTAATCCCAGTCGATCCCGGGACGAGCCTCCAAAAATTGTAGGGATCGAGGTAGCAAAACTACTTTTGGCTCGGTTTATGATTATATTTTGAAAAAAAAAACGTACAAACTTTTTGAATAGAAAATAGAAATAGCGTCTTAATATAGGTACGTCCTCTCTCACGTCTTAACTTCCTCCGAATCCCTCCACTCAGAACATTTCTTGTCTTTCATACACATAGCTCGTTCATTCAGACATCTCACGTTCCGCCTCACGTTCACATCAAACTTTCTTACTACCATAACTTGAACAATACTTTTCATAAGCATAAAAAGAAATATAGCCCACATGTATATAAGATTATACCGTAAAAATATTTGTATAATTTCTTACATGTGTATACATTATGATTACCGTGATGATATATTATGATACTTATCAAAATGTTTACGTGATTCATTCAAGTCCTTGTATTATTTTTATTGTGTCTCATGTTATAAATATGACATTGAGTTTATATGTTTGTTACCTTTTAACGTCCTAACTACTTAACCGATATTTACGAAATTTAGCACATATATAGTACGGAGTACAGAGGAGGCTATAGGCTAGTGTTTATCCCGGAAAAACTGCTTGTGTCCTACGATTATGTATTCAGAGTAGAATTACTAATACTACGTTATTTATCATCACCCCATCTCCCTTGCGGAGTAGGCAGAGAGAACAGAGTGCTAAAAGGCTTTATTCTTGTATACATCTCTCGCTTCCTCAACATTCATAATTCTCTACATACACGCTCGCCGGTTTCGGAGACTCCTGACTCCACCTTCCTTCAATACATGACCAATTTGGTCTAGATAGGTGAGTCTTGATCTCCCCCTTTACCTACATTAGAAGTACTAGTAATATATATTTTTTAAACAAATATATACGATTGTTAATTGAAAGACAAACTATAGACTAGGTACTTGAGATAGTTATTCAAAAATTCAAATCAATCATTCGACATCACAATAGAGTTAATGTACTAGTACCTACATGGTAACTACATAATATACGACATTTTCAGCGTTACTTACAACCATGTTCGAAGAACGCACTGCCTGCTGGTATAGCATTAGGACACTGTTCTACTTTAAACAAGGTTATGTTTGCATAAAGGTTTATTTTTGTTTTGTTGTGGACCGTTCTTTAGGAGTATTATTCCATTGAAGAAATGTAAAACAGTCCCACTGATGACACGACACACGGCGGATTATTTAAGAGAATGAGAGCTCCATATTATCCTGCGTGTCCCCGAAATGTCACAGTGTGTGGCTATGTAATTCTTGTCCGCCTTAATATGCTTTAAGCTTTAATTACTTAACAACAGGTCACCACATGTGGGACTAAAAAATTACATTTTAAATCCATCAATTATTGCAAATAGGTAATTTTTAAAGTGAGTCACGTTCAACGCTCAAATTATATATAGTACCTACTAGCTCACCCGGCGAACTTCGTACCACCATATTTTTTTTTTGTGAATATTTTGCAATGAAAGTTATTAAGTACTAATATCGCTATTAATAAATAGGGGTTGGCAGTAGAAGGGTGAAAATTTAGGGGTGTATGCATTTTTGTATGCCGAAACATATAAAAATAAAAATAAAAAAATATATTTAGGGTGGACCACCCTTATCATTTAGGGGTATGAAAAATAGTTTACATCATATTCTCAGACCTACTTAATATACACACAAGATTCTTAAGAATCAGTCAAGCCGTTTCGGAGGAGAATGGCGACAAACCCTATGACACGAGAATCTTATATAATTAGATTTCAGCAATATTGTAGAATCAATTTAACAAACTGTCCAGTAGCTTCTGAATTTATCGATAGTAAATACATAATATGATTATATTTAAACCAATTATAATAAATAATGATAGTAGGTGAGTCTTCCTATGTCTTTGATAAAATAAATATTTTCATTAATCAGATCACAAAGTGCCATAATATGAAACGCTTTCGCGCTTTGTGATCTGATAAATAGCTCAACTATATTGCTTATATCTAATATATAAAATTTCCATGTAGTTACCGTACTCCTCCGAAGCGGCTGGACCGATTTGTATGAAATTTTGTGTGCGTATTGGATAGGTCTGAGAATCGGCCAACATCTATTTTTCATACCCCTAAATGATAAGGGTGACCCACCCCTAAATATTTCATTTTATTTTTTGGACAACATTTTCTATTTTTATTTTAGTATGATTCAGCATTAAAAAATACATACAACCCTATATTTTCATTCTTCTACTGCCGATGTAGAAATAATTTATATGGCAAAACAACGTTTGCTGGGTCAGCTAGTACCTATATAAAAACTAGCAAAATATTTTTTCATTAATATTAGCTTAAGCGTCAGAGAGTATTATGATATGAAGTGAATAAATATTCTAAACGAAAACATCAAAGGTCAGTTTTAAGATAACTTGTTAGCCTTCAGTCGCACCTTATCAGTTGAATACTGAGATACACAGATGTTACTCTGAATACACTCCTCGTTTCAAAATCTGCCGACAGCGGATCCTAACGACTTCTACCCTTAATATACGGAATATGCGAATGTGGCGTCGTCATATTTTGTATAGGGTCGAAAGTAAGCTGGTTTGTATAGGCTTATAGTTATAATGTTATTTTTTGACGGCTACCAATAACTTTTCGTTAATATTCTCATACTTCTAACCCATATCAATTAATACCTATATTATTATACTTACTTACTCACGCCATCTCCCCTACGGGATAGGTAGAGAAAACGGAGTTCTAAAAGGCTCTATTCTTGCATATATCTTTTGCTTCCTCAACCTTAAATTTTCCTTTAATGCATGACTGAAGTAATCAAGTTAGGTGAGTCACGGTCTCCACACAACACAAGACTCATGGACGTATTACGCCATATACACACATACATTTAAGCTTGTTTCCCAAAGGGGTAGGTAGAGACAACGGGTCGTCATCTGTTTTAAAAGGAAATTCCGCAGTTGCCCACTTTTCGCTCACTTAGGCACGAGATATTACGGGCGGCTAACCATATCCGCACCATGCATTCGGATAATTCTTAACAAAATCTGCAATGCGTTACATATGGCACATTTATATAGTTTTTCACTGCCTTATTACTTTAACGAAAATGATAATTAATTATAGTGCCAATAATACAATTTATTACTCTAATTAAAATTATTAATAGTTTATTATAAGTCTCTCAATATGAAGAGATTATATATTTTTACTTTGACTCGCATCCGATCATCTATTTGCCATTGCTCGTGCGAGTGCTACAGCAATCCGATATAATGGGCACATTTTTCCCCATTTTCCTTATTTTTCTCTCGTAAAATTTTACCGAGAAAAAGGGTTGAGCATTTGAAACGCTGGTAACCTTTCTCTTTGTGCCACATAGTGCTACTTTGTCAACTATAACTGAGAAGTGTGAATGTATTTCCTTTTATTTACAGAACATACATTAATCCTTACCATTGTGTGAAAGTTACAAAAAATACAGATACGCCTCAAGCGCGATATGTGGGTAAGTGTGCTCATAACGCAGTACAAAACTCTCTAAGATTTTATAAAACCCATAAAGTATTATTCCAGAAAGATTTAGTGAGCGCTATGCATATTATAGAACTATTCGCCTATCAAGAGAAAAATGTTTTAAGTGCCAGCGTTTGTTGACAAGTTCAGGATTTAGTCGAGATTATGTGGAATTACGGTATCAACAGTTAACCTATAGGCAGGTCTATTTAAATTTTGGAATTAAATGAATAACAAGCTGATATTAGGATTGGAGATGTCTGGTAGTACCACTATTTAAATAACTAATTATTACAATGACTTGTGTGTGTCTTTGAAGCGAAATAACATGTATATTTTTTATAATTCTTGTCTGTTTGGTTGTCCGCACATCTCCCAAAATCTACTAATAGCAAATTCATGAAACTTTTTCTGTTTGATAGCCCTTAATTAGACTTAAGAACGTGTATTATGTTTTATCCCGCTACTATACCGGGAATCCCTTAATTGTCTCGGTGGTCTACCGGCAGTGTATGCGACTTCAAATCAAGAGGTCCCGGATTCAATTCCGGTCGGCTCAGCAAAAAGTTATTCCGTCAAGAAATTCTCAATGGCAGTCCGGAGTTAGGTAGTTGGCGGTGTTTCACACTGTACCTCAAAAGCATTTAAAGCCGTTGTTCTTGCGCTTGCGCTCGCCCTGCGAGGGGAAAGACATCAGAAGATATTATAGCGCACTTGTGTTTGCGCACAAGACTAGCGTCTGTTGAAACTGACCACCGGCCGAAATTACGACCTGGAGATTATTATAATCATCATATCGGGAACCTAAGATATAACCTAAAAACTAGCTTTTGTCTGCGGTGGAGCCTCGGGTAAACGCTAGCATAAGATGAAGTTGCCATTTGCATGAATAATTTCTTGTAAGCTAATACCTTATCAGACATTAAAAAAGAACTTCATAAGCAAACAAGATAAACATAATTTTGATTTCTATTTTTTGCAGTTGATGTTATTTTGCTCTAACACTAAATAATATGTTTACGAAAAATGTCTATCGTTTCACTTGACGCTTGTTAGGCTTATACTTAAAAGGAGCAGTCGTGTTCGGCATCTGTTAAAATATTTGCAAAAGCCCTTTTGACAATTTCCGTTGTCGCAAAGTTCGAGAAAATCACCATATTGGCATCAAACAAGTAGGAAGGTGAAATTTATGCAGGTAATATAGAATATTTCCGTAGATTGAATATAAAACCTTTTTGGAATCATATAGATTTTATTTTTACAGTTTACTGATATGCTATGGACACATGGACGATAGAAATATTAAATCGTTTTCTTATACTACGCAGGTACAAACATACGGCCCACTTGATGGTAAGTAGTTATTACAGCCGCTTTTTTTTTTATTGTCCGGGTGCAATGGCCTGGCCCGCGATATTTTTTTTTCCTTGGACAATATGCAAGACCGTTCTTTTTTCCTAAGCTCAGCCTATCCATATATTTTTCTAGATTCCTATTCCTCCAATCTGGGAGGTAATTCCTACTCTGCTTATTCTAAATTTATAATTTTTTTTTATATTTCAATTTTTATTTTTACATTTTATCATTACCATTGCGACTGGATTACATTTATATTCTTATAATTTGCTAATCTTACATATAATACTTTATGAATACACATTTAGCAATTAAACTAAACAAAAACTAATAAAAAATAAGCTGTTAATTATTTTATGCTATTCCACGTACTACAATCACACCAATTAAAATAGTCAAATAATTAAATTTTACAATTATTACTTATATTATTATTACAATTTTCATGATTAGACTTATTATTAAATATTTTCATAAAATTTATTTGTTTAGGTGAGAAATTTTGAAATAAAACTACGTTTACGGAATCTATCGTGTTTACTTGATTTTACTACTATCCCGACATTTCGAATACAGCATTCATGATCACGATCACGCAAAATGTGTAACATTCGCGTAAATATCAGAAAGTATTAGGTGAGAAATGTTTTATCTGCAGTGTTTATTAGTTATAGGGAGTAAAGGAAAACAAAAGTTTACAGAGAAGTTCAAGAGGATCAGTATACATACAATAAAATAGCACAACAAATATTAAATTCATATTAGTAATCAGAATATAGCCACATAAAAATAACATAGTGAGTCAAATTTCTTTTACATTATACTTTCTTATAAATTATTATAGATATCCATCAGATTCAATTGTATTTATAGATACATAATAATTTACTTTCTTTGGGTTGCACATAGCGCGTCAAGTTTTATTTCGTTTGACAACGATTTCTGCAATGCATTTGCAATATTTTATAAAAGGTGTTCTTTTGATTTCATCCTCCATTATTTTATGTATGGCATCAATACTTAGCGTCGTTCCTATTTCCTGCTCTAATTCAAACCTCTTAATTGTGTGCATTGGGCATTCTATTAAAACGTGAGTTATTGTCTCGTCTTGGTCTGGACAGCAGGCACACGATGGACTCCCTTTGCACCTGAACCTATAGAGATACTCGGAGAACACACCGTGCCCCGTGAGGAACTGTGTCATTATGCTGTCAAGTGTTAATGTTTTTATAATTTTATATGCCGTATAGACATCGGGAAAGAATAATTTTGTTGTTCCCGCCACAGCTGCCTCTTTATACCGTCTATCCCATTCTTCCACAGATTCCACCCTGAGCATCTTCTTTATATACGAGACCGGGCATTTGTCATACTTGTCAGCTACACGACTTTTGAGGGCCGCCTCTTTAGCAAGATAGTCCGCTCTTTCGTTGCCCTGTAGTCCTATGTGAGCCTTTGCCCAGTGCAGTGTAATATTGGAGCCTTTTCGTTTGCTTTCGTGCATATCCTGCCTTGTTTCATGGGCCAGTTGGTAAAGGGACTCACAATTTGCGACTGTCTCTATGGCTGCCCTAGTGTCACTTATGATTGCGTAGCATCTTTTCCCATCTTTCATAGCTCATTTTGCCGCCTGGTTTATAGCAAGTAGCTCGGCCTGGTATACGGTGCAGTAAGATGAAAGCTTAAATCTACGCGCGAGAACCTCAGCCCCACCTGTCCATATGGACAGGGATGCCCCCACTCCTCCTCCTATCTTACTGCCATCTGTGTATATCTGTACTGCACCGCACACCTGGTCAGCTATTTCATCTTCACTATTAAAGTGAGTTATTGTAATGGCTTCATGGGTGGCTGGGTGTGGCTTCCTGAAGTATGCTAGCGGCTTCTCTACAGTTCTGTCCCCTGGTATTAGTCAGGACAACCCCCTCTTGCTTTCGTATAGTGCCGCATTCTCTCGAATTCGTATGTCCAGTGGCAGTATTCCGGCCAACACCAGGGCCGCATGTAGTGAGACCGTCCTGTACGCTTTACCTATTTTTTGAGCAAAGAGCCTTTGCACATTGTTTAGCTCTTTCCTTATCTTGACCTTGGTTGTTGCCTCGGCCCATACACTTGAGGCATAGGTAATTATAGGCTCAACGGCTGTTACATATATCGTCCTTATTATTTCCGGGTTGAGGCCCCACGTTACCCTGGCGGTTTTCGATAGCTGCTTATAAATTCCCAATGCTTTCTTGCAAATATTAGCTGCATGAGCGTTGAAGGTTAATCCACAGTCTATTGTTAGCCCCAGGATTTTTATCTCCTCTGCCACGGAAATGTTAATATCCCCCATGCTCAGGCGTACTCTTTTTAGGGTTCCGTACCCGATGCGTCAAAACGGGACCCTATTACTAAGACTTCGCTGTCTGTCTGTCTGTCCGTCCGTCTGTCAGCAGGCTGTATCTCAAGAACGGCGATAGCTAGACCGTTGAAATTTTCACAAATGATGTATTTCTATTGCCGCTATAACAACAAATACATCCATCCAACAGCCTTTCGACGTCCACTGCTGGACATAGGCCTCCCCAAGACAACGCCACAACATGTGTTTCGCTCATATGAGGGATAGTGCCGTAATCGCCACGCTTGGCAGGCGGGTTGGCGATCGCAGTGGATGTTGTTAATACTCGAGGGAGTGCTGCTGCCCACTCCTGCGGTATTCCCTCAGTCGGCTCTTACGACTCCCATGGGTGGAGAGGGATGGGATAATTCCAAAGCCAACACACAGCGTAAAAACAAATACTAAAAACAAAAAAAAAACAATATTTTAGGGGGGCTCCCATACAACAAAGGTGATTTGTTTGCCCTTTTTTGGTGGCTATTGATAACGGTTACAGGCAGACGCTTGAAATAATCACAGAATATTTATTAAACACAAAGTGAAAAATGTGACATCGAAAATAACAGTCACGAGCAGGATTCGAACCTGCATCTCCTGGATACCGTCCAGATGCTTTGCCAATTCAGTCATCGTGATCCTTGCTCCTGACTGCTAATCTCGATAACACATTCATACTTAACGTCTTTGGGTGACGCCTGCACCATCTGTCGGAAGTATTTTCATACATTATACCGACCAAGTAAACTTAATTTTACAATTAAGATTTTACCTAATAATGACGCAAACCCTATAAATATTTAGATATTTTTATATATATTTTTAGCATTTGACATGCTTGGCAACATACATTAAACACAAAGTGAAAAATGTGAAATCGAAAATAACAGTCACGAGCAGGATTCGAACCTGCATCTCCTGGATACCGTCCAGATGCTTCACCAATTCATCCTAGGACGGTATCCAGGAGATGCAGGTTCGAATCCTGCTCGTGACTGTTATTTTCGATTTCACATTTTTCACTTTGTGTTTAATGTATTTTGCTAAGCATGTCAAATGCTAAAAATATATATAAAAATATCTAAATACAGAATATTTAGTTATATATTCACTTTAAAAATAAATAATTAAATTAAAATAAAACAAATATTTAAGGGGGGCCTCCCATACACAAACGTGTTTCATTACTCGTTACGCATCCGCCACGAAATGAGTCAAATTTTACTTGCAAAATTTGGTAACGGCCAAACACCACGGTTACAGAGAGTTACAATAGTGTAATGTTGTTTACCTAGTCAATGGTACGGAACCCTTCGTGCGCGAGTCCGACTCGCACTTGGCCGGTTTTTTCTGTTTACTTTGTAATATTATGTTATTCTTCTACAGTATATTTTAATAACAGAATATATTAGGTACTATATAACAGGTAATCAACGTAACATACTAATTTAACAACCCTTAGATTAATGATTAACTATTAAATATTCACTGCCGATCTAACCTCACGTGCCAGTGGAATTAAGAGGCTTAGCTTCTTCCTCTGCTAACAGAAAATAATTATTTATAAAAACATAGTAAGTATCACGCCTGTATCCCTGAAGAGCCCATAGCATAGATTCCAAACTCCGGGCTGCTGCTGAGAATTTTTCTTTTAACGAAAAAGCTTAATAACATTGCCCGATCCGGGGATCGAACCCGAGACTTCATGCTTAGCAGTTACCATGTCGCCACTAAGGCAGTTATTATTATTATAGTTATTAATGCCACCTTAAAGAATTAGGTAAATAGTGTAAGATCTTTATTTTAAAACCCTTTCACTTCGATCAAAAATACCTTTTGATCTATTTTTTAGCACTTGACATGCTCAGCTACTCTTAAAGTACATATTATAATTTGTGAATAAGGAAAAAGAGTTCCCGCCTGTACTAAAATACTCTTTTTCCATCGTTCTTAGTTTTTTTTTTATTGCATTTAGTGGCAGACGAGCCACGGTCCATCTGATGGTAAATGGTAACCGTCACCCATGGACTCGACTATACCGAGAGTATTGTCAAGCCGCTGCTCACCAATTCATTTCACAGATATGAAATGAAATATAAACGGCTATCTCCTGCTACAGCCAAAACGCAACGATGTGCTTCATGGCCGGTCACACGGGAGATGGTGGTACCAACCCGCTCGGGCCCGATACCAACTTGGTACCCAGCCCTACCACCAGTCATGCAATGGATGACAATAGCTTATTTCCCTTAGTCGCCTCATACGACACCCGTGGGAAAGAATGGGGTGGTGACACTTGCATTATTAGTCCATCACCACACAGACAAAAAAATTTAATATATATAGCGGAATGGTTTAGATACTGACCTCGTGTGGCGTGCATAGCTATTGTGGGTTCGATTCTTTTATAGTACAATTTTATTCTTTGTCTGTATTTGTAAAGAACCCTCGATACAAGGATTACTCCCACAGTTGTCTTTAAAAAATATATATTTTAGGTACTTACCGCATTACCTGTCCAAGCAATATTAGTCTATTCTAAACATAACATCAAGCTTGTAAGCCCGAAGGGGTAGGCGGAGGTGTATTATACACCCACGGTTCGCCAGCTATGTTTAAGTCCCACTTAATAAAGGGCGAGCCTATTACCGTCTACCGGAAACATTTCCTGCCGTGTGGGGCCGGCACCAAGAATAGCTTTACCCCGTCTCTTCCTATGGGAGTCGTAAAAACCGACTAAGGGATTACCGATGGACCGGGCAGCAGCGTTCCCCTGGGTACTAAAAACATCCACTGCGATCGCCAACCCGCCTGCCAAGCGTGGCGAGTATGGTAAAACCCCTATATTGGGGAGTCCTATGTCCAGCAGTGGACGATGAAAGGCTGATGGATGGATGGACACATTTCCAAACTCCAGGCTCCTACTGAGAATTTTTCTTTTTACAAAAAAGCTTAATAACACTGCCCGATTCGGGAATCAAACCCTCATGATTAGCAGTCGCACACACTACCGCTGCACCACCGAGGCATTTCTGGAAATTATTTAAGATACCCTGGTAACAGAGCAATTAATATATTATGAACGTGTTTATACTTACTACCAACTGATAATTGGCTGCTAAAATATATACTATATCTTTTGCAAATAACTCATTAGTTTGATTATAATTACACATTTTTAGTGTTAAAAATGACGCTGCATAATTATGTCTTAGGTACCTATATGTATAATTACCAACGCCTTGATTCAATGATGAATCAATTGTTCAAATAGTATCATTATAGAAAATATGGTGTAAATCAGTAATTTTAATAAGTAGGTATTTTTTTAGTTTACAACGGACAACAGATAACAACGAGAGAGATTCAAATCCACACCGCATGGATCACTAGCTTACAATTACTGCCATTAAGCCACCGCAGCGCAGCTATTACGTGCAGAGATCAATATCTATATCACATATTCTTACCATCGTGGGCGACGCCAAAGCCATGTCGGATATACTCGACTTTATGATGATCAGTTTAGTAGGTATGATGTTAAGGCGTAACAAACATACAAACCCATTTTAGTAATGATATCAATTCCCTCTAATTACGTTATTGAATTCAGAACACATAAAACAATATTTGCAATTTTTTATTGTTTCATTCATTATTACAATAAATTTCATCCATCCATCCATCAGCTTTACAACGTCCACTGCTGGACATAGGCCTTCCCAAGAGAGCACCCAACAAGCGATCAATGTACTTATAGAAATTATTTTAATTAATACAAGATATAATAATTTAACAAGAGTGTTTTATTAATATTGATTTTAATTCTATTATTATAATATTCCATTCAAATGCAGTGAAAAAGTTTTTTTATGAATAATCATCATTAGTTCAAAGCAAGTCCGACCGCCTAATTACGAAGTCACAAACTTTGTAACATTCCCTCATCGTTTCACAAAGCGTTTAATTAAATGTATGATATTCCGGAAATTTAATTTCAGTAAATTCTTGAAGCCTTTGAGTGAATTCAATATGTTAGTCACAAAGCATTGAGGGTATTTTGTTGCGAAAAATAACACCCTACGTTTTACAGTGGAATTATTGAAGCGGTTTCAGTATTGCGTTTACCAATGAAAACTATCCATGCGTGTGAACTGAGAGACCAAAAATGGTATTTCACAAAATAACAATCGTATTCTTCAGTAGTAGACTTGAAACAATTATAAAACAAATCTAGGAATTTGTAAACAAATATGTTAATAACTACAGCCTAAAGTGCAGTCCCTCAGCACTCATAAACCATCAGACAGATCTTGGATAGTATCTGAAAAATTAAGGTATTGTGACTACATATATTTAGTAAATATTTTTTAAAGATATTTACTGAATAACAGATTACAAAGCATGAAAGATAAAAAATATAAACAACTAAACTGCGGCCCCTCACTCCTCGCAAGAATGATAAATGTTTTAGCGAATATCACCGAATCAAATAAATAAAATATTTATTTTTCTACATAAAGTTTTTATAAAAGTCTTAATATACATTTTGTAAAAAAAGAAATGAAAAAAAAATAAATGAAAATAAAGAAATGAAAAGATATACTTAAGTGTTTTTTTTATCTGCTCTTAGATGATACTGGTTGCTATTAGTTTTTTTATTGGCGTTCTATGAATATATTTATTTGTCTGTTCTATAAACATTTGTACTTAACCACTACTTTAATTGAAATTTCAAATTATAAAAAAAATCTTACAATAGCTTCATAACGACCATAAAAGTATTATTAAATCCATACCGATGATGATGATAATCGATATGCTTGACTATACATAGAGGTTAATTTACTTATGACTAGCCTTTGCTCGGCTCCACCGCAGCCAAAAGCTAGTTTTTAGGTTCCCGATAAAGTAGAAGTATAAAATGTATACCAGTCTTTAAGTCTTATCAAGACTTATCAAATATAAAAGTTGCATCCATATCCGTCCAGTAGTTTTTCAGTGATGCGCGAACAAACAAACAGACAAAAAATCTCAATAAATTATTTTGTGTTTAGACAGGCCTATGTATGTGTACTCGTGGCCTAATACAGACATTTTTTTTCTCAAATATCTTAAATGTACGGACACAGTTCTGCAGTTTTATAATAGTTAGGATACCTATTTATATCCTGTAACTCTCACTTAAAGGTTATTTGACTTGTAGCGGCGTCGGTCATCCCCTACCCTTTTTTACTACGTGGGTGGTACATATCATCACGCCTGTATTTCCGAAGGGGTAGGCAGAGGTGTTTTTACACACCCACGATTCGCCGGCTATGTTTAAGTCCCACGTATTAGGGGATGAGCCTATTGAGGTCTACCGGGCACATTTCCAAACTACGGACTGCTACTGAGAATTTTTCTTTTTAAGAAAAATCTCAATAACATTGCCCGACCCGGGGATCGAACCCGAGACCTCGCAGTCGCATACACTACCGCTACTCAACCGAGGCAGTTAAGCCGAGGTGGTAAATAAGTATAAGGCTCATTTGATGGTAAGCATATACCGTAGCCTATAGACGCTAGTAACAATAAATGTATCACTCAGGCGACGCCAATTCTAGGCAAAGGGATTTATGAGGTGCAGAGAAAATTAATAAGGAGAGAAAGCAGTTGGGGATCCGGCATTCTCACTCACAACGCGAAACACAGCAATAGAGTACCTACATTCGTTTTACGCTGAGTATGTGAGAGGGTCGTACTTCCCGGATCGAACTTGTGATGGCAGTAGCTATGTCAAACTTGTGAACAGGTACATACTACTGGTGGTGATTGGTTGGTCTCGCTATCGTGGGTGTAGGTAATACCTATTTATTTCTTTCAGTAACTTGTTTCGTCCTTTATTTAATTTGAGTGCTATACCCTACCGATACGACGCCTTTGCTAATTGTGTTCGTAATGAAAATGGATGCGCCCTTTACACATACAACAACATTAAAACTAAGTATTCATTTTACGTTCCTAATTAAAAATAAGTACATTTTACTTCGATAATTAAGTTTGTCGTCTTGGGTGCAGTCATTTTCATGCTACTTTAGTTATGTAAATTATTTGAAAAAGTGGCTTTCCGAGTTGTTAATATGAAAGGCCTACGTATTAGGGAATCCGACATCAAATAGTTATTGGCACAACTTTAGCGTTACGCAACATGTAAAAAAAACAACCAATGTTTCTCAAAGAATCCAGGCTTACTCATGTTCCATCCATCCATCAGCCTTTTAACGTCCACTGCTGGACATAGGCCTCCCCAAGAGTGGGGGATAGTGCCGTAATCGCCACGCTTGGCAGGCGGGTTGGCGATCGCAGTGGATGTTGTTAATACTTGAAGGAATGCTGCTGCCTACTCCTCCGGTATTCCTTCAGTCAGCTCTTACGACTCCCATGGGTGGAGAGGGGTGGGACAATTCTAAAGCCGGCCCCACACGGCAAGTTACTCATGTTACCACTGAATAAATGTAAATAACTCGAAATAACACAGTTCCAGTGGTCGGCATACGGTGGGTTTATTTAGTAGGTGAGGGCCCCACACCACCCTGTTCGTTGCCCCGAACGACGGGGTGTGTGGTTAGGTACAATTTTCCCGCCTTAACAAAAAACATTAACGTTTACTTGCATGTATACTGTGTAATTTATAATTTTAAATAAATTAAGAAATAATAGACATTGTGACCTTCAAATGCAAATTAACTTCGAAAAAATACGTTTTATTGCAAGAATTACTTAAATACCATTTTACAGTGTCATCAGTGTAGTATTTCATGTAATATTTTGTTTGAATTATTATCATCTAAATTTATTGTTTTATTTTGATTTAAAAAACAAAGTTCTTGTTGAAAAACCCTATACATACATAGGTGACGAACAAGCATACGGCCCACCTGATGATAATGGAACGGTTACCGTAGCCTATAGACGCTAGCGACACCAGAGGCATCACTCACGCGTTGCCATCTCCAAGGAACGGGATAGGTGGATAGGAAGGATAATAAAGAAAGAAATGTTTGATCACACATACTACAAGTTATGTAAAACTATGTAAACAGAACAAATCAATTAGTAAATGCGTGAGGAATAAAATAAGATACCCATCTTAGCTTGTGCTGCAACACTTTGAGGCTCCAGCGCTGATACTCTGATGGGCCTACGATAGGGTAACGAATGCCAAGCACGTAACTATGCCTTAGCAATACCCAAGTATATATAAGGAGAGGATAGGTAGGATAATAAGGTGAGGGTAGAAAGAGGGTTTGGGCCTCCAGCGCTCTCACTCACCATACGGAACACAACGATAGAAGTAACTACCGTTGTTACGCGCTGATGTTTCGTGAGAGGGTGGTACTTCCTCGATCGAGCGGGCCCATTCGTGGTGGGATAAGCAAGGCTTTACCACAAACCACTCCTGAATAGAATATAATTGTTTTCTTATAACTCTATGGGTTTATTATGCGTGCTAGAATAAAGTTTTCAGCCACCAGTTTCTTTCATCTTCAAAATCATAGAATCATATCTAGATATTTTATATATATTTTTAGCATTTGACATGCTTAGCACTATGCATGCATCCTGCTCGCGACTGTTATTTTCGATTTCACATTTTTCACTTTGTGTTTAATTCAAAATCATCGTTATACTTAAGTAATTTTTTGTTTAATCTATATAAACAACATTAATAAAATAGGGTTAACAGGACACCTAACACTATTATGCCGATGACACCTGCCGTTTTTTATTTTGATAAATCAATTCATAACATTATTAATGATGCTCAACATGACCTTGATATACTAAGCGAGTGGTTAAAATACAACTTGCTTACAATTAACACGGCAAAAACATCTTATATGATTTTTAAAACAAAAAATAAAGGTATACCCGACTTCTCGCCTCTTAAAATAAATAACGAAATAATAAAGCGATCAACCAACGAAAAATATCTTGTATTACGGGTAGATGAGAAATTAACATGGAAATTACACATCGAACATCTCAGAATTAAATTAACATCGTTATTAGGAGCACTAAGGAAAGTAGCAAGCTGCATCCCAAATAAAGTGCGCATTCTGATCTATATCTCGCTTGTCAAATCTCACTTAGAATATTTGATTGAGATATGGGGATCAGCAGCGGTAACAAATTTAAACCCACTTCAAAGAGTACAGAATAAAATAATCAAAACTCTTTTCCATTATCACTACCACAATCCAACAAATATTGTATACGAAAAAACCAAACTATTAAATAATAACCAGCTATATATCTACTACACCTGCATTCTTATTAAAAACATAACTAGTAACTCAATACAAACTAACATTCAACTAAAGAAAAAATCAATGACATACAATTTGAGAAAGAAAAACAAACTTGAAGTTATCAACATACGCACTAATTATGGTAAAAAAACTATATTGTTTGAAGGAGCTCAGATGTTCAATAGATTGCCGGATGATATAAAAGATTGTGATAACATGAATACTTTAAAAAATTTGCTAAAGAAATATGTATGCACACTGTAATTTATAATAATATAGAGGTAACTGAATTGTATTATTATACTCTGATTACTTTGTATATCATTTTAAGTGGACTGTAAGTTCTTATGACAAATAAATTTCTTTAAACCGAAATTTATATAAATTTCAATCTATCCTTATGAAAACCGCAAGAAGATCCGTTCCGTAAATTTTGAGTTTATTGCGTATAAAGTAGTACTACTGCAAGGGTCACCACCCAAATCTTTTCCCACGGGTGATAAGTAAGGTAACTAAGGGAAGTACGCACCTGATGGTAAGCGGTTACCGTTGCCTATATACGCTAGCAACACCAACATCATAGGCATCACTTGCGCGTTATCTCCAAGGATAGGGATAGGAAGAATAATAAGGAGAGGATAGGTAGGATACTAGAGAGGATATAAAGTGTAATAAGGAGAAAATAGGGAGGGCGCTCTCACTCATCATACGAAATACAACGGTAGGAGTAACTACCGTTGTTACACGCTGACGTTTTGTGAGAGGGTGGTACTTCTCCGATCGAGCTGACCCATTCGTTCTGGGATAAGCAAGGCTCTACGACTAGTAAATATAATCTCAGTGTGTTTTGGTTGTAGCGTGAGATTACTGTATTTCCCATATGAGGTTATCGCTTACCATTAGGTGGGCCGTAGCTCGTCTGCCATCACAAGCAATAAGAAAAAAATCCAGAATCACACAAAAACGTTGCCGCGGACAGTAACTAATGTGATAATATGTTGAATTTGTCCGTGTGGTGACGGACTAAGAATACAAGTGTCACCACCCCATTCTTTCCCACGGGTGCCGTATGAGGTGACTAGGGGAAGTAAGCAATTGTCATCCATTGCATGACTGGTGGTAGGGCTGGGTACCAAGTGGGAGTACTCACTTGGTATCGGGCCCGAGCGGGTTGGTACCACCATCTCCCGTGTGACCGGCCATAAAGCACATCGTTGCGTTTTGGCTGTAGCATGAGATAGCCGTTTATTCTTTCATTTCATATCGGTGAAATGAAATGGTGAGCAGTGGCATGACAATATGTAACGAATGTTCGCATTCGCGAATATTCGCCTGTTTTCAACAATTCGCATTCGCATTCGTATTCGCATGAAACGATGCGAATGTTCTGCGAATATATTTAGTCCATTGAAAAGTTACATTTAAGGTTGCATTTTTTAGAGTATGCAATTTTATTTTTTTGATGTGTAGTGTCGGTTAGTATAAGCGTAAGTTCAAGTTTGTGGGGTCGCCACCCTTGTCCCCCAGCCGCCATCTTGGAAAAAGGTGTGCAAGGGTTTTCGCGCTGTATCTCGTAAACTAGCAAACCTACAGAAAATTCTGAAAAACATTATTTATAGGCAATTAAATTGTCTACTTCTTTCCTCTATTACTTTGTATCCTAAAAGCGAAAACAAAATCTTATAGAGGGTTTTTCACCGAATAATTTCCACTATAAATTTGTTTAGTTTCATTAATTTATCTGGGTTTTACAGCGCTCCGGAGTTGACGGAGTTCTTGAATACTCGTAAGAATGCGATAAAAACGAACCATTAGGCTAAGTTTTGTATTAGCTCCGCACTCAGGTCACACAAAGACCCTTCAGCCCAGCCTCCTCGTCAAGGTGGTCGAGGGCCTATTCCCACGACGAAGGCGGAGCTCACACCTTCGGTCATGGCACCGCCAGGTAGCGACCGGGAGGCCGACCTCAGTATACCGCCCGTCACCACATCGGAAATGGGGGTGGCTGTTTCGCGGTTTCGTTCCATGAACACCGCCCCCGGCTCAGATGGGATAGCCACCCGGGTGCTGGCCCTGGCTCTGGACTACCTGGAGTCCCGCCTCAGGGGACTGTTCGACGCGTGCCTAGTGTCCGGACGGTTGCCTGACTGCTGAAAGGAGGGGAGGCTGGTAGTCCTGCCGAAGCCAGGGTGAATTCTGGATTTGGTCGGGGCCTTCAGGCCTATGGTGCTGCTGGACGAGACGGGTAAGCTGCTGGAGAGGATCTTCGCTGCCCGCATCGTCCAGCACCTGCGCGACGTCGGACCGGACTTTTCAGACGCCCAGTTCGGTTTTCGAGCTGGTTGTTCGACGGTCGGTGCGATCATGCGCTGGAGGGCCGCGGCCGCGGTGGTCGTCGCTGGCGGTGGAGTGCTATTGGCGGTGTCGCTTGACATCGCCAACGCATTCAATAGTCTGCCATTCAGCTGCATCTGCGAGGTGCTCCGGTATCACGGGGTGCCTGCATATCTGAGGAGGCTAGTCGCAGACTATCTTAAGGGCCACAGCGCAACATTTTTGAATTAACTCAATCCGACTAACTTCATTCAATCTACTTGTCAAAATGAACCTCGCCTATATTCGGTTTAAACATGGGTGACTGGCAGTGACACTATGATGTGAAACCCGTATGATATTTTGCGCGCGCTTATTTGAAAATCAGCATTCGCATTCGCATTCGAATTCGCGAATGTTTGAGGGAAACATTCGCATCCGCATTCGCATTCGCGAATGCTTATAAACTGACATTCGTTACATCGTTAGACAATACTCTCGGTATAGCTGAGTCCATGAGCGACGGTTACCATTTACCGTCAGATGGGGCGTGGCTCGTCTGCCTCTACATGCAATAAAAAAAATATATATATAATAAATAAAAGCCGCCTAGTAGTATTATAGTACATCTCATTAATATCTATGTGTCTCTTTGTTTTTATTCCGTTTATCGGTAAATATGTTGAAATTCAGCGTAGAAACTGCTTTTGCCAGCGTAGTGAAGAAATTGGCAGCATTGACCGCAAAAATTACAAGTCAATCAACTTTAATTGAGTCGTTAAACAAGAAATTTGAAGATCAACAGCAAACAATATATAACAATTTTAACATAATTTCCGAGCAATCGAAGGTAAATAATATTATGTTAAACAAAATTCATATTTTATGAATTTAGTTTAGTTTTCATATTTTATGAATTTTGTGGAGGTAGTTGATCCGACAATGAGCAAGATAGATGATTCGGTTAAGATACTGTCTGCGCAAGGAGAGAGCGGGATGAATGGT
The DNA here is from genome assembly GCA_948253155.1 of Leucoma salicis. Taxonomy (NCBI): domain Eukaryota; kingdom Metazoa; phylum Arthropoda; class Insecta; order Lepidoptera; family Erebidae; genus Leucoma; species Leucoma salicis. Next base: position 8,129,823 of record OX411812.1, read on the forward strand.
GTAGTTACCCTTCCGCAAAGCAAAATAACGGAGCGTGAGCGCCGACCTATCGAACGCTCGAAGGCCAAGGCCCACGACACTCAACATAAGCGGAGCGAGAGCGTTTTGGCTAACAAATAAGCAACCGTAGATACCGATTTATGTAATGAGTAGGAATGAAAGACGGTGAGGAAACAGAAAAAAACCAAGAAAGGTAACATCCAAAAGCGAGGAATTTTACAGATTTCATCGTTAATGATCCAAAAGAAGAAATTTCTACTTGTATGGTCTCTTCATCCGGACACCACCGAGACTGCAATAGTAGAACATGCTACTAATATCTGTGGTACTACGGACATTAAGGTCGAAAAAATTATACCTAAATCGAAACGAGACTACGCATTATTTATGGTAGGAGTTCCAGAAACGTTGTTTGATAAAACCGATAGCATCGAAAGCTGGCCCTTAAATACACAATTTAATGAATAGGTGACGAAATTCAGGCCACAAAAAGGACTGATAGCGGATAAATCTAAAAGCTCAAGAGTTTTTTACCAGAATGTTCGGGGATTGCGAACAAAAGCAAAAACATTTTTCTAATATATTAGCATCGTATTATTATTATGACCTTTTTGCTATTATTGAATCAGGTCTCAATAGCGCTATATACGATGGAGAAGTTATTCCTCCCAAGTATAAAATATTACGGTGCGATAGAGCGGATAGCAGAAAACAAGGAGGGGTATTATTGGCGGCATCACCGTGTCTACAACTGCGACCGGTTTCCGTCGGTAATATGAACACTACCTTATTTGAGTTAGTGTGCGCGACTGTGCATGTTAGAAATAATTGTTTATTCTTATGTTGCGTTGTTTATATCCCGCCAAAAAGTGATACTAGTGAATACATGTATTTATTTCGGATTTTAGAAGACATATGTGTTAAGTATGATAGAGTTTTAGTGCTTGGTGATTTTAATATGCCGTCTACAACAGTGGAAGTATAAAGCTACTTAGAATATGTTAATGCTTTCTGTGGATTTCTCCAGGTAAATGGCTTATTTAATGTCAATAGTCGTGTTTTGGATTTAGTTTTAACAACTTTGACAGCCAGCGAGATAAGGGTACAGCTGTCCGACGAGCCTTTAGTTGATATTGACGTGCAACATCCACCAATCAGCATCGCACTCACACCACTTCGTCTCCCTGTGATACATTACAGAATCCGTGTAATGAATAGTCCCTACGAATACTTTTTTTCTTCATTATGACATGGAGCTAGTCCATGTTAAACGGAAATATGCAATTTGTATTATAAAAATACTAATAATTATCATAGCTCCGATGCTACTATCGTACAGGGCGAAAAATAGCAGGTAATGGCAATCCTTTACCAGCAAAACTGCAGATTAATATTAAAAATGATCCCAAATTATTTTGGAATTACATAAGGAGCAAACAAGCCAAACGGAATAAAACTCGTGTTACCTACGACGGAATCGAATTAAGTACAAGCGATTGCGCTGAAACTTTTGCTTCTTATTTTAAGTCAGTGTACAGTAACGTGCGACTAATGCTAGACCCAGTTGAGGCTGAGAGGAAAGCAGCCTCGGAAGCGAATTCATCTCGTATCCACGTTGATCAACCTTCGCGCTGCTTTCCGTAGCCTTAAGCCCAAGCGCTCTGCTGGCCTTGACGACATACCACCCTTTATAATAAAAGATTGTAGCTCAGTTTTTGAGAGGCCCTTGTTGCATATATTTAACTTATGTTTGAAATGGGGTATATACCCAGATAGGTGAAAAATTACTAGGGTGATACCAGTGCCTAAGGGCACTGGAACTGATGTTAGTGATTATCGGCCAGTAGCAGTTTTTTCAGCATTTGCTAAACTGTTCGAACGCTCATTACAAAAATGTATATTCACGCAGCTAAGTCCTCAGTTGACCGATCATCAACACGGTTTCCGGCCAGGTAGCAGTACTATGAGCAATCTAATGTCTTTTGTGACGTTCATGGTGCCTATGATCGATGCTAGTGGGCAGGTGGACGCGGTGTACTTCGATTATCGGAAAGCATTTGATATGGTTGATAATGATGTATTATTAGTTAAATTTGCTGCGATGGGTTTCACGCCACACGTCTTAATTTTTTTTTGCGAGCTATCTTTGTGATTGGCAGCAGTATGTAGAGTATGTGGGGTGTGTATCTAAGCCTTATTACACGTTTTCAGGCGTGAGTCAAGGTTCAAACCTTGGTCTTTTGAAATTCCTTATAATGATCAACGATCTCCCGTTAGTAGTAAAAGAAGCGAAATGTTTGTTGTTTGCAGCTGATCTTAAATTGTTTCTATCAGTGAGGGACATCTACGACGGTGAGCGACTCCAGAAGGATATCGATAGAGTGGTTCAGTGGAGTAAGGCAAAAAGATTGCACTTCAATATAAATAAATGTGCAATTATAAGTTACAGCCGTGCCCTACAACCGCTGCTACATGTGTACAACATAAATGGCGTGAATATGCCGCAGGTTGCACAAGTGAAAGACCTGAGTGTAGAACTGGTACCTGAACTTAGTTTTCATAAGCACGTTATAGATATTTGCGTCAAATCCTTTAAAATTCTAGGATTTATCTTGCGGCAGTGTAAGGATTTTCAAAACACCTCCTCTCTATAAAGAATCATGTACAATGCACTTGTTTGCAGTCGACTTGAAACAAATGCAATGATTTGGAACTAAATATAGCCTCATAGTTGAGAAAATCCAAAACAAATTCACCAGGTTTTTATATTGGAAAGAGTTTGGCGTATACTCTTTTTATTTACCCTTTGATGTACCAAAGTCTTTACGTGATCGGTATGGTCGGGTATAGCAGACTATCGGTCAGGAGAGATGTGACTCTGGCCAGACACGTATTTCAGGGTACTGCTCGGTTGGATCTGTTACCCAGAGGCTGAGCTGCGGTTGTGTGCACCGGACAGAGGTGGGGGCCAGCACCGCCGCCGCCTCGCCACACTTGATGTCCCTTTCACCAGAACTAACCTCCTAAAGTTTTCGCCTTTGTCTAGAGCTATAGGACGGATTAATGCGATATCTAACGACGTTGACATTTTCACCTGTAGCTTGACGGAATTTACGGAAAGCATTGAGAGGTTTATTGAAAGTAATATTTAATATATTTTATTAAATTATGTAGGGATATATGAACTCATAATTAGTATTTAATAAGTTTATGTTTTGATATAATACATTTTTTCTGTAGCTCTAGCATCGTATTGGTTTAGACTGTAAGGATGTTATGAATCTGATAAATAAAAAACAATCTGGGTTTCTATTATGAATAGTACATTTTCATTTATTTGTTCCAAAAAAGTTGTTGGTTATTAACTTGCTGCTGCTTGGCTGACAGTGGTGATTTCATTACTCTATTTCAGAAAAAGTATAACTTAAAAAAATATGTAGGCAGAGTAAATGTCGCCTTAACAAAAAAAAAAGGCAGATTAAATGTGAACCTTACACTTGGTTAAAAAATATGGCGAGGCATCCCACCTATTTGTTACGCGGTTTAATAGATGTTATTCTAGCAGAGCTAAAAATATTTCACGTAAAAACTATTTCCTTTTTATTACATTGTATCAATTTTTCAATCTTTTCTCATAACATAAAAAAGATTACCGCGTGTTACTGGAATAGAATCACCGCATTACACATCCCAAGAGCGTCTTTTACAGCTACGTCAATGGTTATTGGCCGGGTCCAACGAAATTATAGGAACATAGTATAGTGAGCTTACTATTTAAAATAGTTTTATATAACCATTGACCTACCAACAAATGGACCTCGTAGCCGCGTTTAAAAGCGTCCGAATCAAAAGAGAAATAAAACACCATAAGAGAAACAATCGCACGTCAGTCTCGTTTGGTCGACCGCTTGCTCCAGCACGAATAAGCTGGCTCAATCGGAAAAGCCACCCTCTCATAGAAGATCATTGTAAAACAACGGTAGGTAACCGTTTTGTTTCGTGTGATTAGGGAGAGCGCCGGAGACTTTAAAAGGTCTATTTTTTATTACATTAATTATTAATAATCGTTATTAGTTTATTAACGCACCATATCTTTAGATGTGCCAGATTATTGGACTTCTGAGGCAAATAATGTTTTCGAGGATATCTTTATTAACTTTAGGTACTAATAACAAAATTAATATTACGTAATTAATCAATATTGTCTGTTAAGTTTGGAGCCCGAACTAATGAAATGCCATGCCCATTTGAGTGTGAGCACTTTCTCTTCAGTAACTCAAGCCCTTTGATGTCTTCATATATGTCTTAATGACAGAGTAAGTACCTCTTTCCTATTTTTTTTTTGGTAGGCTTCTAACCCTAGGGTGCCACGAACAATCTACTGGTTAGTGGTAAGGCTCATAGGGCTTTGTAAAAGAAAGCCTACTCTAAACATCATTCAAAAACCAATGAGTAATATTTTTTTTTAGAATGCCTTTTTTTAATTGCTGTGTCTATATCAAACTCAATGTATCAGAGGTCTTATAAAATGTACAAACCTCCAATACAATACACGAATATACACAAGATCAATGTGGAGCCTTTTTAGTTAATTATTTTCTCTAGACGACCAAAGATTTTCTTGCATTTTAAGTAAATAACAACATTTAGATATTTTTATATATATTTTTAACATTTGACATGCTTAGCACTATACATTAAACACAAAGTGAAAAATGTGAAATCGAAAATAACAGCCAGGAGCAGGATTTGAACCTGCATCTTCTGGATACCGTCCAGATGCTTTACCAATTCAGCCATCCTGACAATTGCTCCTGACTGCTAATTTCGATAACACATCATACTTAACGTCTTTGGGTGACGCCTGCACCATCTGTCGGAAGTATTTTCATACATTATACCGACCAGGTAAACTTAATTTTACAATTAAGATTTTACCTAATAATGACGCAAACCCTTTAAATATTTAGATATTTTTATATATATTTTTCACTTTGTGTTTAATGTATAGTGCTAAGCATGTCAAATGTTAAAAATATATATAAAAATATCTAAATATTTAAAGGGTTTGCGTCATTATTAGGTAACATCTTAATTGTAAAATTAAGTTTACCTGGTCGGTATAATGTATGAAAATACGTCCGACAGATGGCGCAGGCGTCACCCAAAGACGTTAAGTATGATGTGTTATCGAAATTAGCAGTCAGGAGCAATTGTCAGGATGGCTGAATTGGTAAAGCATCTGGACGGTATCCAGAAGATGCAGGTTCAAATCCTGCTCCTGGCTGTTATTTTCGATTTCACATTTTTCACTTTGTGTTTAATGTATAGTGCTAAGCATGTCAAATGTTAAAAATATATATAAAAATATCTAAATATTTAAAGGGTTTGCGTCATTATTAGGTAAAATCTTAATTGTAAAATTAAGTTTACCTGGTCGGTATAATGTATGAAAATACGTCCGACAGATGGCGCAGGCGTCACCCAAAGACGTTAAGTATGATGTGTTATCGAAATTAGCAGTCAGGAGCAATTGTCAGGATGGCTGAATTGGTAAAGCATCTGGACGGTATCCAGAAGATGCAGGTTCAAATCCTGCTCCTGGCTGTTATTTTCGATTTCACATTTTTCACTTTGTGTTTAATGTATAGTGCTAAGCATGTCAAATGCTAAAAATATATATAAAAATATCTAAATATTTAAAGGGTTTGCGTCATTATTAGGTAAAATCTTAATTGTAAAATTAAGTTTACCTGGTCGGTATAACAGCCTCGTACTAGGTGGGCTGACGATCTGATCAAAGCCACAGGCAACCGTTACTTAGATGCAGTCAGCACAGGACTGTTTTTGTGGTGCTTGGGAGTCAAGAGGCTGGTGGATAAATAGATGAATAGCATGTTTACTTTATCGACATTATTTGCCATACATCCCCAAAGACATTAACATAGGTACTATGTTTTTGTCAACTATTTTATAAGAGGAAGATACAGTGACAGACTTATCAGCGTGCCAAAAAAATATAGTTTACACTCGATTTCTTGTAATTGTTCTAAGACTAAATACAAGGACAATGATAAAATAGATTTTCTTGGGGAAGAGTAAAAGCAATAAGCGTAACCACAAACTTTTTTGTTAAACATAAAATACACATGAATTAAAATATTGTTATATTTACGAAGAAAAATATTTTTTTCATTACTCATACTATGAAAGTAGGTCTGAAGTTGTCTGAGGAGCGGGTTGAAAGTAATACTTTTCAGCCCTAGGGAGAATTACTTTTAACTGACAGCTGAGTAATTATAAAAAAAAAACAGTTATATTTTCTGTACAGCCAGTCAATTACAGCGCGATGTAAAATTGAAATAACAAAAAGTTAATTATTATTTAAAGAATTTGTTTTTTATATGACTTTATTTTAATATAGTTACAACTATAGATATCTTTAAAATAACGAAGATTTATATTTTTTCAATGATTAAAATGAAAAATAATGGCTGAATAGCTGACAGGCCACAGAAAAAAAAAACAAAATCGGCAGGAAAACGGCGATTTCAAATTAATTTTTTTAAAGTCTCCCATTTTTTCTTTAGCTAATTCATAATTTTTATTTTTAGTTTCTTTGTATTTGTAATGAAAAGCACAGTGTTTACCTCGGGATAAAGACTTATTTAGTCCCGAGACGGGGTTTTACGCCCGAGCGTAGCGAGGGCTCCAATAGTTCGAGGTTCGAGGTTGCTTTCATCCCTAGGGTAACAATGTACTATTTTTATCCTGCATGGGGGACAAACAGACATACAGCATGTGATGTTAAGCGGTTACCGAACGCTACATTACTCGCGGGTAGGAGGTAAATATGAAGGATAATAAGAAAACTATAAACAGAGGGTGTGGGTCTTCGGCACTCTCACTCAACTTGTGAAATACAGTAGTACTAGATCTTCTGTGTGAGGGTGGTACTTGCCCGATCGAGTTGACTGGGATAAGCATGGCTCTATTTACGAGTATATACTATTATAAAAAAAAACTAATTAAATAATATGTATGTATACTAACAAACATAGATGCCTAAAACCATAGATTTAATATATACTACCGTACCTAAAACCTAAATCATAGTTTGGTGTTCAAAGTGACTCCATACCTCGAAAACATAATCGAAACAAATCGATGTAGCTCGGAAGGTGAAAACAGGAAAAAGTACTTTATTTGTTGCTATTTAAGCTTAATTTCACTGTTATTTAGCCTATGTCTTTTCACTTGTAAGTGGCAGTAGTAAATTTATTGCTTTGCTCGTTTTTTGTGACGAATGACTTTATTACTAAGTGCCATGATTTAAATTAGGTTGAACTTAAAACTGTTTTAAAACCTTTATCTCAGTTCGTTAGTAAGCAGATGTATAAGTATATTTATACGGACAGTAGTTAGCTTTGATTTCGTACGTGAGCATTTATTTAGTTGGTATTGTTGATTGAAGATATTCAGATAATTAAGTAGGTAAGTAGCAGTACTAGAACATATTAACGATTGTGGTTATAGTATGATAAAGAGTTATAAAGGACACTGTATCGTAAAGACTACTGAAATTTGCCTAATTATATAGAATTTTCAATGCAGTATATTTAAAGCAATTCAAAAAAAAAATAACTTTAAATTTACGATTTAATTCCAAATTGTCAGTGCTAGTTTCAGGCAATGTTAGCAAACGTTGAAAAAAAGTTGCTAGGTACAACTCCTTCTATCATAATATTCTCTGTTTGTGTGAAATAAAAACAGAAAAATTTAAACGTCTTAAAGAACGATTTAAATTCATAATGTTGATGTTATATTAGGAAACCCTTAATATTTGTTGTTTACCTTAGAGGGAACGTTCATTATAAAACAAATACAGCATCCCCTTCAAATAATATCATTCTATAGATACAGCGCTCTCCTGAGATTTTAATTAATTGAGTCATACTGAAACAAATCATTAGGTAAAATCTACAAAGCAAAGTCATAATTAACGTGTTTAAATTTTATTATAATAAATTCCGTGAAAAAAATATTCCTAATTAATGATTATTATATCATTTGAGCATAAGTATAATTTCAATTAAACAAGCTAAAAACTAAAAATATTGCCAAACCGTTGCAGCAAATTAACACCGTACTACAACGTAATTGACGTGCATATTATACGTTTTTTTTTATGTAACTATGGTTATTAGTCGCAGGTTGCTATGATAACCTTGCCTGGACAATTGCTGAGCGCAGATGACTCTCTACTCAACCAATGCCAATTCCATCACATTGATTAGAACCTTTGACTGGTGACCTGGTGTGCGTGGGACATATCCTGTGACGTGACAATTGAGAGACGTAAATTAAAAATGAACAACACATGAAAATATTGAATATAAGGGAAATTTTAAGCCAAACAATCAATAAAGTATATATCATTTTATAAAAAAAATTAATATTAATATATATAATCTATAAGTCAGTATTTAGTTGTGTATGGCAATTCTTATATAAAACAGGAACAAAGTTAAAAAGGGCCTTCTAGCACCCTAAAAAAAAATTTAGTAACTGTCTAAACATTTTTCTTTTTCTATTTAGACTCTAATCAACAAAACTTAATAATCAAACTGATCTTAAAATACAAAATCAAAAAAATCACAAGCATCATAATATCAGCTACTCGGAATGGTAATGCACACATCCATCCATCCATCCATCAGCCTTTTAACGTCCACTGCTGGACATAGGCCTCCCCAAGAATGGGGGATAGTGCCGTAATCGCCACGCTTGGCAGGCGGGTTGGCGATCGCAGTGGATATTGTTAATACTCGAAGGAGTGCTGCTGCCCACTACCCCGGTATTCCCTTAGTCGGCTCTTACGACTCCCATGGGTGGAGAGGGGTGGGACAAATCTAAAGCCGGCCCCACATACACACAGTCACCGCATATTTACAGTAGTTTAGGCACATAGGCGACATAGGTTTTATACTGTGATACAGAATGTACAAGAGAATCTAGTATGCCCTTTTAGACTACTAGGTCTAGGTCTTTTCTGTGACATGACGTAACGAAAAATCTCACGACCTTTGCCATCAGTCGCAAAAAAGTATTCAGTATTTTGACGGTTGGATTTTAAGGTAGCTGTGTAGAACAACAGTCCTAGGAAGGCTGTTATTTCAATATTTGTGGTAGGCACCGGAAATCGAAGGGTCTTTAAATACCGTAAATAATACTTAGTATAGCATTACGAGCGGTGTGACGTTTTTCAGACACTATGAAACTGTCAACACTAATTGTGAGGTGACGACCAATAGACACAAGGGTAAAATTCACTATGCACTGACCTGACGTCTGTGAGACGGAGAGACCTCCACCGGTGCAAAACGGCCATCGGTACGCGTGTGTGTCGATCACGTAGCGAAAGGGGAAGGCAAACGCGGAAGGTACTGAGCCGCGCGGGGCGAAGCGACGAAAAATCAGAGAGAATTATCATAAAAACCATTCGTGGTGTCGGTGAGACGGGCAGGTCACCAGTTAAAGGTTAAGCACAAGAATATTCTTAAAAGTAAAAACTGAATTGTGCAGCTTGTGGTAAAAAAACGGATGTAGGGGAGATGATTAAATGTAATGGATGCAAAGCGGGTTTCCATTATAGATGTGTGAACATTACCTTTGCGGCTTTTAGAGAGAGGCAGATACAACTAAAACGTACTTTCAAATGTGATTCGTGCTGTAACGTAACCCAGCGTTTACGGGTAACAGATAACACCCCAGTACATGGTGTTTGTACCGCTGGCCTTGGAGGAGCAGGTCAATCTTTTGAAGAAAATATTTCTCAGGCTACAATAGGGTCATTGACATCTGACGAGATAATAGAGAAACTTAATAGTATGATAATGGAGAAAATCTGTGCATTTGAGACAAACGTTATGCGGGAAATAAAAGCCACTGTAGCTGTACTGGCACTAAAAAATAGCAAACTAAGGCGGGAGCTGAAGGAAGCTAATCTGAAATCAAAACACTTTAAACTCAGTTACAGAAAAGTACCGAACTTAAAGATCGCCAACTCATTCGGGAACCGGTTTTACCATTGCCGAAGAGTATTGCTATTCCGACTGCTTCGTCCAGCGCCAGCAATATGGACAGCAGCACGCCTGCGGTGACAAGACATGCTATCTTGCCGTGTGGGGAGACTAGTTATGCAGCAGTGGCCAAGAAAGCAGCGGATATGAAAATTATTGATGATAATAACGGTAATGATTGGACAGTAGTGAAAAATAATCGCAGAAATAACCCCATTGAAAGAAGGGGAAATAAGTCAATCGAATCGTTAAAAGCAGTGGAACGAACAAAATATTTACACGTTTGGAGGTTGGATAAATGTACCACGGAAGCCAATATTAAGGACCATGTCAAAGAAATACTGGGAAACGACTCTGTAGTGGCCATTGAAAAATTAACACCTAAAACTGAGCGAGACAATGCATCATTTAAGATTAGTGTTACACTAAGTAACTTTGAAAAACTTTATGACCCTAAAATCTGGCCTATCAATGTAGAATTCAGTGAGTGGATTTGGTTTCGCCCCTCAACCAAAACAAAGAAACTGGAAACCCAATAGGTATCTCAACATTTTGTATCAAAATGCCAGAGGACTTCGGACAAAGACTACACAATTTTTATCATTACTAGAATCTTCAGTAGCTGATTTATTCGCCATTACAGAAACTGGCCTAAATGAGGCAATACCGAATGCGGTATTCGTGCTCCCAGGATACAAAGTATTGCGCTATGACAGGGCGGACGGGCGTGTGGTCCACCCGCCAGCGCCTCGGTAACGGTCAATGGTGTGGGCCTTCCAATCTAGGCCCACATAAAATATCTGGGCCTGGTATTGGATGGATGGTGGCACTTTAACGAGCACTTTCGGCGTCTTGCGCCAAGACTCGTCGGCACGGCGTCCGCCCTTGGGCGTTTGATGCCGAATCTGGGTGGACCGAGTCTCGCGTGTCGACGACTCTACGCCGGGGTGGTACGGTCAATGGCACTGTACGGCGCGCCCGTGTGGGCGGAGTCCCTGGCCGCTCGCAATAGGGCCCTTCCACAGAGGGTCGAAGCGGTCAGGGCAATACGCGGGTACCGCACGGTCTTGTGCGATGCAGCCTGCGCATTGGCCGGAACCCCCCCGTGGGATCTAGAGGCGGAGGTGCTCGCCGACGTTAATCGGCGGGCGTCAACGGCGCGGGCGGGTGGCAGCCACCCATCGCCATGCGCGATCTCATCGTGGCGGGAAGATGCCCGCCGCACCACCATCCTAAAGTGGAGGTCTCGGCTGGAGACGCCTCGGGCTGGTCTCTGGACCGTGGGGACGCCCCAGCCGATCTTGGAAGAATGGGCAGGGTGGCAGCACGGGGTCCTCACCTTCCGGTTGGTACAGGTTTTGTCGGGGCACGGTTGCTTCAGCAAATACCTGCACACGATCGCTAGGAGGGACATGACCCCAGGCTGTCACCACTGCGACTGCGGCGAGGACTCGGCGCAGCACACGCTCGAGTCGTGCCCGGCCTGGGATGTGCAGCGCCGGGAACTCGCTGCAGTCATAGGCGTGGACCTGTCGCTGCCAGCTGTTGCGCGAGCGATGGTTGGCAGTGACAGGGCTTTGACCGCGGTCGCCGCCTTCTGCGAAGCTGTCATCTCGCGGAAGGAGGCGACGGAGAGGGCCCAGGAGGAATCCTCCTTCGCGGACCCGATTCGCCGCCGGCGTGCGGTGCGACGTGGCCGTGGGCGTCTTTACCTGCGCCTGATGCCAGTGATTATAGACCCATAGCAGTATTATCCACTTCAGCAATAAGTATTTGAATCAGCCATTCATAGTAGCAGTACAACTCACAAATATGCGCTTTGTTGTGTGACGCGCAGCACGGCTTCCGTCCGGGGCGGAGGACAACAGGGAACTTGTTGGACTTGATGACACACTAGGTGCCGACGGTGGATGCTGGTCAACAAATTGATTCGCTCGCTTACTTTGATTTTAAAAAGGCGTTTGACACAGTGGATAATGACGTCCTCCTAATGAAGTTAGCTAGCGCAGGATTCACACCGCATACGTTATCATTTTCGCTTCATATTTAAAAGATCGATGTCAATACGTTGATTGTCTTGCAAGATTTTCTAAACCATATTTAACAAGATCAGGAATTAGTCAAGGTAGTAATTTAGGGCCTTTCCTCTTCATTATAATCATTAATGACTTGCCCCAGATAGTTGATAAAGCTACACCCTTTTTATTTGCCGATGATGTAAAATTAGTTTTTAAAATGGTCAAGTAAACGCAGAGACTATTGCAAAGAAAACCTTATAAAATTTTAAAATTGTATAAGTAAGTTGACTTTTTCGGATATGTATTTAACTGAAGATCCAAATTTAGCATATAATACCTTTTGTGATTTCAATTATTCTACAATCTATGTTTTCCATTTAAACTAGTAACCATAAAGGTGCAAAGTAAAAGTAAATGGGTCTCACGTGGAATAAAAGCCTTTAGCATTAATAAAAGGAAACTTAGTATAATGTGTAACGCTTTCAATAATTATTTCATTGATAAAATTGTTCCCGTGTCTGTCCCAAATAAGAGACCGTCAATTTCATACGTACTTTATAGACAAAAGTCTATGTTTATGAAACCCTGCTTGCCCCTTGATGCTTTGCGCATTATTAAGAACCTAAAGAAAACAAATAGCGTAGGTTACGATGGAATCTCAACCAGGGTTATAAAATATATAGCTACAGATATCTGTCAACATATTAGTCATATTATAAATTTAAGCATTGAAACTGGTATTTTTCCTGACAAATTAAAAACAGTTATCCTAAAACCGTTGTACAAAAAAGAATGTATACATAATATGGCTAATTATAGACCCATTGCTCTGGTATCTATTCTATCTAAAATATTTGAGAAATATCTACATAAAAAAATAAATGAGTACGTCGAAGCAAATGGCATTTTATTAAAAGAACAAAAAGGTTTTCGAAGTGATAAGACGATAAATATGGCTATATATGACTTCTTAGAATTAATTGAATAATGTGGATAATAGAATACCTGTATATTGTATATACATGGATATGACGCAAGCTTTTGATTACGTTGACCATAGGATACTCCTACATAAGCTAAATGCATATGGTATACGTGGTAATGTATTAAAATTAATTGAATCATATTTAGAAAACCGGACTCAATATACTGAAATATCTCGAATAAATACTCAAACAAAAAAAGAGGAACTATATCAATCAGAGGCACGCAAAATAACATATGGAGTTCCCCAAGGTAGTGTACTGGACCACTTCTATTTTTACTCTACATAAATGACTTACCCAATGCAAAGGAATATCCCATAAGCCTATTTGCGGACGACAGTACAGTTATCATAAAATGCATAAATGTTAGACCTAAATAATTTAAAGATAAATACGGAAAAAAACTTTGTTAATGCATTTTAGTCAGCGTATTCGAGCAATGAATGACTTAAGGGTGAGTATAAATGATCAATCTATATCGGAAGTAGAATCTACAAAATTTCTGGGAATAATAATAGATAAGAAATTAACCTGGAAGCCGCACATAGAGCAAGTATGCAAAAAAGTTAGTAAGTCCGTTTATGTACTCTATAAATTAGCGGATATTGTAAATGCAATTGCTGACTGCATATCACGGTTTAGTAGGGTCGGTGCTTAGATATGGAATAATTTTCTGGGGTAACTCAACAGACAAGGTAATTGCATTTAAGGCTCAGAAACGATGCATAAGAGCAATGTTCTCCCTAAGAATGACTGAAAGTTGTATGCCATATTTTAAAAAGCATAATATTTTAACACTGCCTAGCGCCTATTTAGCCTATTTACGTATACGAAGTAGCTGTCTTTGTAAAACTTAACCTACACTTATTTGATTTAGCATCAGAGGCCTTCAATCGTCAGCAACGCGATAAGAACAGGATATGTATACGTAGAACAAACACTACGGCAAGTGTATGACCTGGCAACATACCATGAAATGCAAGTAGCGTTAAGTAGTCATTAGAACGAGTATCAGAAATATTAACAGATATGTCTATATTTATATCCCCAGTCAAAAATATGTTTTTATACGATGATAAGGTTTTTAGAAGGTCGTTTAGAGAGTCTAGAAATTAAGTGACGTTTCGGTTGGCAGGAGGATGGTAGATAGCAATAACAATAGTATCCTCGTTTATTTTCAAGGACAGAGAGTTGGCATCTAAAACTATGGGTTCAGTTATAAATTCGGTATTTCTAGAAATGGTACGATAGCTCAATGGATTAGAGCACTTCCCCGGAAAGGAAGGGACGCAGGTTCGATTCCCGCTCGTACTAAAATACTATTTTTCCTTATTCACAAATTATAATTTGTACTTTAAGAGGGGCTGAGCATGTCAAGTACTAAAATATAGATCAAAATGTTTGAAAAATCACGCCATCAAATAGTATGAATTTTAATTGCATAATTAAACTTATTATATTGGATGAATGCATGTAAATGCATTGCCGATAGAGGGCGTTGGTCGTTAAGACAAATGTGATGAGGAAATTCGGTATTTCTAGAAATGGTACGATAGCTCAATGGATTAGAGCACTTCCCCGGAAAGGAAGGGACGCAGGTTCGATTCCCGCTCGTACTAAAATACTCTTTTTCCTTATTCACAAATTATAATTTGTACTTTAAGAGTGGCTGAGCATGTCAAGTGCTAAAATATATAGATCAAAATGTTTGAAAAATCACGCCATTAAATAGTATGAATTTTAATTGCAAAATTAAACTTATTATATTGGATGAATGCATGTAAATGCATTGCCGATAGAGGGCGTTGGTCGTTAAGACAAATGTGATGAGGAAATTCGGTATTTCTAGAAATAGTACGATAGCTCAATGGATTAGAGCACTTCCCCGGAAAGGAAGGGACGCAGGTACGATTCCCGCTCGTACTAAAATACTCTTTTTCCTTATTCACAAATTATAATTTGTACTTTAAGAGTGGCTGAGCATGTCAAGTGCTAAAATATATAGATCAAAATGTTTGAAAAATCACGCCATCAAATAGTATGAATTTTAATTGCAAAATTAAACTTATTATATTGGATGAATGCATGTAAATGCATTGCCGATAGAGGGCTTTGGTCGTTAAGACAAATGTGATGAGGAAATTCGGTATTTCTAGAAATGGTACGATAGCTCAATGGATTAGAGCACTTCCCCGGAAAGGATGGGACGCAGGTTTGATTCCCGCTCGTACTAAAATACTCTTTTTCCTTATTCACAAATTATAATTTGTACTTTAAGAGTGGCTAAGGATGTCAAGTGCTAAAATATATAGATCAAAATGTTTGAAAAATCACGCCATCAAATAGTATGAATTTTAATTGCAAAATTAAACTTATTATATTGGATGAATGCATGTAAATGCATTGCCGATAGAGGGCGTTGGTCGTTAAGACAAATGTGATGAGGAAATTCGGTATTTCTAGAAATGGTACGATAGCTCAATGGATTAGAGCACTTCCCCGGAAAGGAAGGGACGCAGGTTCGATTCCCGCTCGTACTAAAATACTCTTTTTCCTTATTCACAAATTATAATTTGTACTTTAAGAGTGGCTAAGGATGTCAAGTGCTAAAATATATAGATCAAAATGTTTGAAAAATCACGCCATCAAATAGTATGAATTTTAATTGCAAAATTAAACTTATTATATTGGATGAATGCATGTAAAAGCATTTCCGATAGAGGGCGTTGGTCGTTAAGACAAATGTGATGAGGAAATTCGGTATTTCTAGAAATGGTACGATAGCTCAATGGATTAGAGCACTTCCCCGGAAAGGAAGGGACGCAGGTTCGATTCCCGCTCGTACTAAAATACTCTTTTTCCTTATTCACAAATTATAATTTGTACTTTAAGAGTGGCTGAGCATGTCAAGTGCTAAAATATATAGATCAAAATGTTTGAAAAATCACGCCATTAAATAGTATGAATTTTAATTGCAAAATTAAACTTATTATATTGGATGAATGCATGTAAATGCATTGCCGATAGAGGGCGTTGGTCGTTAAGACAAATGTGATGAGGAAATTCGGTATTTCTAGAAATAGTACGATAGCTCAATGGATTAGAGCACTTCCCCGGAAAGGAAGGGACGCAGGTACGATTCCCGCTCGTACTAAAATACTCTTTTTCCTTATTCACAAATTATAATTTGTACTTTAAGAGTGGCTGAGCATGTCAAGTGCTAAAATATATAGATCAAAATGTTTGAAAAATCACGCCATCAAATAGTATGAATTTTAATTGCAAAATTAAACTTATTATATTGGATGAATGCATGTAAATGCATTGCCGATAGAGGGCTTTGGTCGTTAAGACAAATGTGATGAGGAAATTCGGTATTTCTAGAAATGGTACGATAGCTCAATGGATTAGAGCACTTCCCCGGAAAGGATGGGACGCAGGTTTGATTCCCGCTCGTACTAAAATACTCTTTTTCCTTATTCACAAATTATAATTTGTACTTTAAGAGTGGCTAAGGATGTCAAGTGCTAAAATATATAGATCAAAATGTTTGAAAAATCACGCCATCAAATAGTATGAATTTTAATTGCAAAATTAAACTTATTATATTGGATGAATGCATGTAAATGCATTGCCGATAGAGGGCGTTGGTCGTTAAGACAAATGTGATGAGGAAATTCGGTATTTCTAGAAATGGTACGATAGCTCAATGGATTAGAGCACTTCCCCGGAAAGGAAGGGACGCAGGTTCGATTCCCGCTCGTACTAAAATACTCTTTTTCCTTATTCACAAATTATAATTTGTACTTTAGAATTATATTACGTAACTGTGATGGCCAGAGTGACCTGATGCTGTGTGTATGTGGTTTGTGTTTTTGTAAGTGAAATTAATACAAAGTATAGGACACAAATTATGCATTGTATAAGTTGAATTTGAGTTGATTTATTGGCTATTTTGTTAATTTCTGTATATTTGTTTCTAGTATTTAAGAAGGCAGTAAGTGAATGTTTATATGTAGTTTTGATGATATGTTTCAAAATTAGATAATATAATGTGAAAATATAACAATAAAAACTAAATGAGAACAGAAAGCAAAGCACCATAATTAAATTACAATATTCAAATTGAGCCACTAGTCCTTTGTTGCGGCCAAGATTGTCCAGGTCAGCCTCGAACTTGATGGTGATATGCCGTTCTCCATCCCCCTTTCTCATAAGAACCTTGCCAAATGACGTCCAACAAAATTTGTAGTTATTGTCTCTTGCAAAATACGAGCTAGGTAAAAGATACGTTGTGTTCTAGGTGTAAGTTTTTCTGACAAGTAAACAATTACTAGGACCTTCGAGCTTTACATGAGATGTACAGAGTTTTTGTTGATTACTAGCATTGTTAAAATTGCGTGCCTTTTTTATAATATTATCCTTAGTGATAGCGCTTGTAAAGTCAACATATATAACATTCGCTTTATTTTTTTGACTTACGCGGTTGACATCTTTTATTTCGTTTTCATGTATCGGGAAGCCAATAGCATTGGCTGTTTCTGTGACTGTCGAAATAAAATCTGCTTTAGTCTCTTGTTGTTTCTGAGGAACTTTTCTCAGTTCTATTTTCGTAGAGTATAATTGCCGCTCAATGTTATCCATTTTGTCCTCAAGCTCTCGTATGTAACGGCGATCTATACCACGATCTACTTCCAATTCCGCAAGTTTGACTTTCATATTTTTTATTCGCCATATTCTTTGGATACGAAGGCAATTGACTATTTTATTTCTGTATTTTGTGCTAGTATTTCAGTGATTGTGACCTGTAGGGTCACAAGCTTGGAACCTGATTTTGCTGCAGATGCCGTCAATAATGTATTGTATGTGTATTTCATCTAAGCGTTCTTTACAATCACAATCATCCCGTTTGCGTTTCAGGCGAGAGGAGTTGCTGTCGGTACTCCAACTGAGAGATCCGGTGACGATCCAGAAAGAGAAAATATCCGACTCGCAGTAGCTTTAGCTCCATCTCCCACGGATGGACTTTTGGGCGGTGTACGTTTTAGCGGCATTATTAGTAATAACACAGATGTTTACCTTATAGTTTGCCAAGATGTTAAGTTGAAGGTGGAGATTACACCAATATCACCGATTGTAGTATAACCGGCTACCTGCTACCGCTTGTAAGTTGGGGAAAGCACCAAGAGTAGTGACGTCACTGTGGCTTGAAGAAGCGCTTACGCAGAGTAGCTCGGAGGTAGACGTTCGTCTCAAGTTTTACTATTTGCTCACTCACCCGCTTAATACTATGCGCTCCTAGTACTTGTGATTTTAATTTAGTGCGCTATTAAAATGAATTTATATAATAATTTAACGAGTGGACACGTCTATTCGCTTTCGCGAGCAGGGGGGGAAGGATCTACATGTTCTGTGTATTACCATACGGCAGCCTTGAGTCGAGTCGGCTTCCTTGTTGGCTAATTAATCTAAGTTCAATATTTTATTTTGTTAAGTTTGAATTCTAATAAATTTAACATTCGTTGAAAGGTACTTTTAGGTAATAATATAATTATAATAAAATAAGTTAATTAATTATAAACGTGCATATTACAACAAATTCATCGTTTGATGACTGACACTATATTATAGACCTATAGCCTATTGTATATACTCTGATAATGAGTTGTTAACAGCATGTTCTGTTCAAATCGATCGTGTATTGAAGGAAGGTGGAGTCAGGAGTCTTCGAAACCAGCGAACGTGTATGAAGAGAATTATGAATGTTGAGGCAGCGAGAGATGTATGCTAGAATAGAGCCTTTTGGCACTCTGTTCTGTCTGCCCCCCGCAAGGGAGATGGCGTGATGACAAGTAAGTAAGCGTTACAAAAACAAACAAATGTGCTTTCGTATTTATAATATATTTTTTTAATACAAGGTGTTGTACCTTGCATTAAGGAATAATCCTTGTATCGCAGTTTTCTTTACATATAGAACAATCATTAATGGACCACACAAAGAGTTATCCTGTGTGGCAATCGAACCCACGAATCCGGTATATAAACTACTCCATCATCTGTGCATTACGGTTTAAGTAAGGATTAGTAACGATTCTGCAACTATAAGACTAAATAAATGTTAGTGTACGAGTCTTTCAATTGTCCAGTTGAAAATGTAATTATAACTTGTTTTATGTAGTTATGGAACGCTATAATTTTAAATATTTATTTGATATTCTTATCCTTACTCTATACTATTGTAAAACTGTAACAGCGCTGTGTCTGTACATTTAACATAATATATTTGAGACTAAATGACTGTAATAGGCTATATAGGCGTGTCTAAAACAAAACATTTCTTTTTTTTTGTCTGTTTATTTGAGATCTCTTGATAAGACTTCAAAACTGGTATACATTTTATCCCGCTACTATATCGGTAACCTGAGATATAACCTTAAAAACTAGGTCTTGGCTGGCTGCGGCAGAGCCGCGGGAAGAGGTTAATAATATTATAAAATGTGAAGTGAGTTTGATTGTCTGCTACGCTTTCACTCAATAACTACTGAATCAATTTGCATACATAATTATAATCTGGAGCCCAGCACAGGATTTTTATCCCAGATAAATGAAAGATTTCCTGGGATAACTTTTTTACATTGTGACAATTAATGTATCATGGAGCGATGTATTTGATTCTGAAGTGCACGCAAAATTTAGTATCAATATAAACCATAGCTGATAAAAAATATTTTGCAAGAACCGTGATTTACATGGATGAAGCCGCGGTTACAGCTAGTATTACCTAAAGTTGTTTGCGACATACGGTATTTTTATTTAAAATTCTAACAACAAACTTGTTCTAATATCTACTTCAGACGATAAGAATATTTAAGCAGCATGTACATGCAAATATAAATAGGTATACGGTTGCATTACTTACGTAGGTACCTAGGTAATTAACCTGGCAGTAATTTTTACTATCTGTTTGAATAATGGAACTATGCAAACATATGCGTACACGCATATATACAAATATTGTTGAATAATCAACTTCGTCGTTTTAATATCCTGTTTATCACTGCTGGAATAAAACTGTTATTATTTTGTGTGTTATACTGTGTATTATTTTGGGAAATTTATTTACATACATTGCTATTTGTTTCGCTGTTTTACCCACTTTTTTTGTTTGCCTTTAGTGGCAGACGAGTCATGTCATGCTTGGTATCAAATAATCTTCATCAAGAAGTAGGCTATTATATATGCAACAATTTTAGGACCGTCTAAATATTCCAGAATTTATCGCGTTTAAACAAAGAAGCAAATGATCCTTTATTATATTATTATATATAATAGTATATCTTATTACTTAGCACGTGTCTCGTCTTTTTTTCTTCTTCCCCTTTGGTTTAAGTTTCTGCAAAGATATCTTCTCCTTTTTAGAACACCCATTGTGATTACATTTATATGTTTTCAAATACATCTATCACACAAATAAGGCAAGGCCTATAAATTAACACTGCTCAGTAAAATACTACATCACGAGCCTGTATGCTTTTGCAATTTTCTCGAAGTATTGTGAGTTCTGCGACTTGCAATGGGCTAGCTTGGACCATGGCTTATAAGCAAACGAACAACACACCTAATTTCTTTCTGTATATCAAAACCTTTCATCAATATCCTCTCCGACACTAGGGTTCTCCTTGGTCGATCTGTTACGACTTGACCACAACGCCATGGAGCTGAGTGCTAAGCGTGGTAATGTCAGTCCAGCGCATAAGACAACGACCAATCAGTCTTTGCCCTTCCTTTTCCCCTTGATGGTGTTCTCCATATTACCCGGGTTCTGGTTCATAATATGGCCGAAGTACTTCAAGGTGCAACTAAAGTTCTTCTAGTATCAAGAATGTTTTTTTTTTAAATTCCGTCCACAGTCAGCTCCTTACGCCAGCACCACATCTCGAATGTATCTATGCGTTTCCGGTGAGGTCTCCCTTCCACTCTTCGCATGTCTGTCTCATTATGTACCTCATTTACTTAGTCTAAGTAAATTTTAATTATATGTGTAACAAACGATTGGTGTGGTGAGACTTTATATTGCCGTTCACCAGGCGATCTAAGGTATCGTAGTACCAACAATGTGCATCAAGTCAACTGTAATTCAATAGGAGAGAAATTACTTCAATTACTTGATTGTTATTTGATACTTATAACATTTTACCTATAGGAATGTTTTCATCAATACTAAAAACGTAACATTACTTCGGGGACGAACCTAAACAAATATGTTCCTTTGCCAATATTGTATATGCATTGGTTACATGATTTTATTTCGGAGGTAAATTCAATAGAAAGGGATTTTTTTATATGTTGCTTACACAAAATCTAATGTTTTGTAACCTGATTATACCTATATCTATTAGTTACATAGTAGAAAAAAAATGTGTCGCCATTCTTTTTATTCGGTTTTGTAAGAAAATATGTACTGGAAATAAACAATCTGCTGGTTTTGCGTGTATAGCGAGAGCCTCTTAAGAGTTCCTAATTCCATTACTAATTTCTATTCATTATGGTATGATCTGTTTTTTTTTGCCATGTCGCGGCGGCCAGCCGCGATTGCCCAATGCCGCGGCCGGTTGGGTCGGGGATTGCCCACCGTCCGCGGATGCCTACCGCGAATGTGTGACGCCCAAATGCGCGGGGCGTTGCACAAGAGAGGGTGCCTGAAGGGGCTGCCGCCTGCGGATCGCGGTCCATATTGTATGGACCTATGACCCACCGTAGCATGAGCGGGTGAGGGCACACGGTGGGTTTGTAGTGGGTGAGAGCCTCACACGGGTAGTGTGTTGTGTTGTGTGTTGTCTCTCCGGGCAGCGTGGTGTGTGGCAAGACTTTTTTTCCCACCTAAAAAATATATATGATATGTTTAATATCTATTTAATGCTACGTCAACTATCAGGTAATTACTTAAATAAAATTGAGGATAAATAAACTTTACGCAGAAACATTACATGCCATTTGAGCGAATGACGTCAATACAAAAAATTTTATTTTCCTTGTTTGAAACATCAATGTTTAGATAATTTTAAACTTCCCTAATTATTAACTTGCGTATTTAGTACAAGTTCAAGGATATCAAGGATACTCGTAATAAGATTTCTTTTTATTTATGCATGTTTTAAATTATTGAACAAAAGTTCATTTATTTTATTATATGTGAATAGAAATGGTGAGCAGTGGCTTAACAATACTCTCGGTATAGTTGCGTCTATGGGCGTCCATGGGGTTACCATTTACCATCAGGAGGACCAAGGCTCGTCTGCCGTCGTATCCAATAAAAAAAATACCAGAGACATCACTTCGCGTCGCCATCTTCGAGGAATGGGCTATAATGAAGAGGAAAGATCATAAGGAGAGAATAAGAAGATAAGTAGGGATTTGGGCTTCCAGTACTTTCACTCACCTTACGAAACACAACGGCAGGAGTTCCTCTTGTTACCACTGAAGAAATGTAATATGCACACGGCGGGTTTCTTTAATGGGTGAGGGCGCCACACTACCCTATTCACTGCCCCGAGCGACGGGGTGTGCGGTTAGGAACATTTTTTCCCATCCATCCTTCCATCAGCCTTTCATCGTCCACTGCTGGACATAGGCCTCCCCAAGAGAACGCCACAGTGAACGGTCCTGTGCCGTCTGCATGCAATGACTGCCTGCGACTTTGATCCAGGTCATCGGTCCACCTGGTGGGAGGCCGTCCTACACTGCGCCGTCCGTTACGCGGTCGCCACTCGAGAACCTTTCTTCCCCAACGGCTGTCGGTCCGTCGAGCGATGTGACCTGCCCATTGCCACTTCAGCATGCTGACCCGTTGGGCTATGTCGGTCACTCCCGTTCTCCTACGGATTTCCGTATTACGGATCTTATCACGTAGAGAAATCCCAAGCATAGCCCGCTCCATAGCACGCTGAGTGACTTTGAGCCTTGATATAAGGCCAAAATTCTGAGACCACGCCTCTGTGCCGTAAGTCATCACTGATAACACACACTGGTCGTAGACCTTCGTCTTCAGACATTGTGGAATCTACTACCTACTTTAATTATTTATGTACGTATCTAAGTCTATTTATTTACCGACACCTCTAAATAATAACACTGTAGTGTGTTATTTTTATATCACGAAGGTTTAGTTTATATTTACGAATTTGAGGAGGTAAAAGAACATAACCTTACTTTTCTATAAATAAAACTTTCGTATTTAAATTTGTCTTTGTGCAAAAACTCTTACAAACGACGATAAACGAATTTATTTTTACTGCAAGAACTACAAGCAACAACCTCAAAATTTACTCGTATATTTTACTAATTATACTGATAAGTGAAGTGTGGGTTATCTCTAAACATAAATAAATTAAAAGGTGGCACGGCGGTCATTGCTGTGCTCTCTTTCCTATGTATAGTAGTAAAAAAAATGAAAGGGTGGTGGGTAATGAATGAATTTAGAGTCTTAACTTACGTCAGATACTAGTGACGTAAGCTAAAAAAATTTGCTTGTGTGACATGATAGCCGATCCAAGTCCTTTTACTATGGGGTTAGAATGTATCTCACTCAATCGCATCGACATTGCATCGTTTCATTGTGATTGTTTGAGAGATCACCGTGATTGGCAGAGGTATTGTAACATCACACGTCGGTTTCTCTACCAATCACAAGCGATACGATACAATGTTGATGCGATTTAGTGAGTTACATTCTGCGGAGCCTTACATTAGCGCAGGCTTTATTAGTGTTATTATTACGACTATTAAACCCACTACTCAAGAACTACTTATATAGCGATATTTTTATATTGAGTATAACGAAGGTAAAAAACGAAGGTAAAGGAAGGTACGGAATCATTAATTCGCATAAGAAAATAGTACTTAGTATTCCTAATCAAACCTGATAAATAACAATATTTACCCCAACTAAAGATAATTGGTCTGCTGGAAGAGATTTCTTAAGAAATAAGCAGCACCTTTGTACAAATATTTATAAATAATTTAATTTATATGTGTTACTATGTGTGTGTACATAAATAAATAATTTAATCTAATACATAAAATTCTCGTGTTTGTCGCCATTCTCCTCCGAAACGGCTTGACCGATAGGTACTTATGAAATTTTATTTGTATATTCAGTAGGTCTGAGAATAGTATGTTAGCAATTTTTCATACCCCTAAGTGATAAGGGTGGTCCACCCCAAAATTTTAATATTGTAGACAATTTTTTTTATTTTTATTGTTTTATGATTCAGCATTTAATTTTAATTACATAGAACCCCAAATTTTCATCCTTCTACATTGCCAACCCCTATTTTCTAATAGCGATATTAGTGTTGTTGTTTTTATAATCCGTCATCGTTCACAGCGCTCCATGCCTCTTTTACTCATATACCGCATCCTCACACACTTACAATAAGTTAATATTTTTTTCTACGCTGGAAATTCCCTAAAAATCTCTAGAAATAATTTATATGGCAAAACAACGTTTGCCGGGTCAGCTAGTTTAATTATAAAACTTCATTATAGTAAGTAACAAAGGATTTTTATTGCGTCAAGCGACGACATTTAGCCATATGCATAAAATTATAAACGTGTCTAACTAATGCGGGTGCTTCTTCATTGTGAATTTCACGGCCGATAAAACAGCTAGCGAGTGCCTTGTGAGTAGTGGCTTAAAATTTATTAAAGCATTATTTTATTATTTAAAAATGTTTAATAAAATCCAATAGAAATTGTGCTAGTAATTTTATAAGATAAACTAGACTGGTTGACATGTGACAGAATATTTAAATCAAAATATCTCAAATAAGCGCTTGTACTTATTTTTTACTGTTGTAGGATTTTATAGCAGTGACAGCTTAGTGGTAAGAACATGGACTTGAAAGTGGTTTCGAGTTTTATTCCCAATCCTTGGTCAAAATTTCAGAAAGCACACAGATATCAATTTTGGAAATTATGTGTAGATTTATTCAGAGAAAAGTTTCAGTTTCAGTCGCGTTACAATTAAAAGATATTTTAAAAACTAATGTTGGGATCAACAAAACTCCGATAACTGTACTTGTAGATAAAATAATTATGGATTTTGTAATATTTGACCTAGTTCTTCTAACTTTGATGACTTGACTTAAGATGTTATTCGAGCGTAATGATAAAATACGAGTACAACAAGTTATGTCGTGTCCAAGTCTTTATTTTTCGTAAGAAATTAAGAAATATTATGTTCTATTTTCTGCGAGGCAAATAATATTTTAATATTTTTGAAATTTTATTTTGACATGAGTAATAAATGGATCCTCTTAAGATAAATATATTTTTACTATTTAATTAATTCTTGTAAATTTCTTTCAGATAATTAAACATGTTCTGTTCGACAGCGACGACAGGCAGCGCTCCACAAACATTTACTGGTGCTATTCAGTATTTTATGACAGCGCAATGCTTACTTACAGCAAATATATTACCTGAAGCTACTGTCCAGAGTAAGTATACAAAATTTTCAAATATAAGCTAGAGAACCAAAAACAAAATTTTTATTATATTCGTAACTATATATCATTATGCGTAGGCGGAGGCGTGTCTGAACACAAAACATTTTTTTTATATTTTATCTGTTTTCTGTTCATTTGTTCGGGCATCATGCAAAAACTAACTGAATGAATTTTGATTTAACTTTTCTCTATTTGATAGCTCTTGATTAGACCTAAAACTGCTATACATTTTATCCCACTAACTAACTAACTTATCATCATGCCATTTCCTTTGCAGGGTAGGTAAAGATAACAGAGTGCCAAGAAGCTCTATTCTTGCATACATCTCTCGTTTCCTCAACATTCATAATTCTCTTCGTACACGCTCGCCGGTTTCGGAGACTCCTGACTCCACCTTCCTTCAATACATGACCGATTTGGTCTAGGTAGGTGAGTCTCGGTCTCCTCCTGTACCTACATCCTTCCACTTTCACAATGTATATCTTCTCAACGGTCATCTGGCAGTCTTTCCACATGTCCAAACCATTGGAGCATTCCCTTTCGCATCTTTACATCAATACTACCTTTCCTCACTCCGCAGATTCTTCGCAGAGATCGTATTTCGAACGCATTGATTTTACTCTCATACTCCTTTTTGCATACCCAACTCTCGCTTCCATATAGTAACGTTAGGACAAGCACTGCCTTGTGTATTGCGACCCGTGCCTTCTGGCTGAAGTTGTGGCTGCCGAGAAGTTGTCCCAATGCTCCGTTCATTCTATTTTCCGCATTTACTCTTCTCTTTATAAATATCAGAGGTGTATCTTACATCCCGACTGAATCCACATCCAAGATATACAAATTCATCCACTTGTTCTAGCACACTATTGCCAACCGATACTCTGACATCTGTTCTGGCTTTACCTATTTCAAAGACCATAATTTTGGTTTTGCTCACATTGACACGTAGGCCCCTTTTCTTACAATTTTCTGTCATTATATTGACTATAGTTTGCAGGTCAGTCGCACACTGCGCTAATAGGACTGCATCGTCAGCATATAGCAGTGAGTTAACCACTGAGTCGTTCATCTGAACTCCCACATTAATTTCATTCATCCTATGGAGACATTTATCCAGATATAATTACGATAAATAGAACGCAGATAGAACGCAGTAATTAACTATTTATCAAACATATAAATAACAACTGTAACGCAGTTATCCCACTACTATTTCGGAAACCTGAGATATAACCTAACCTTTCGATGATTTTTTTCGTGTATGTTTTTTGTGAATCCACTTGATTCAAAGATGGTTTAAATTCACAATTGGAATAATTTCAGGATTTTTTATTCAATTTATTCTAATGTAAAAGTATATTATACCTAACAACACTATTTTAGACACAAACCACATTTTTTAAATGAAATAGTATCCTTAGCAACTGAAATAGATTAGTTCATTCAAACGAAACGCCTATATTTGGGCAGGACAACGTCTGTAAGATCCGCTAGTATATTTATATGTTTAGGAGTTTGTCAATCATGCAAACTATTCGCATGGATTTTGTACTAAATTTAGCACACAAATTGTTTATAACCTTATATAGGGGTTTTCAACAAGAACTTTGTTTTGTAAATCAAAATAAAAACAATAAATTTATATGACAACGATTTAAATTTTAAAAGTATTAAAATGGTAAGGTTTGGCAATTATGAATGAGTATTGAGAATATCTGATAAATGACCACGATTGCAGATGTCGATTCCTTATAAATTCATTGTTTTGGTGGCTGTGTGACTTGTGGTACCGTACTTAAATAATGGAACCATGTATCATGTAAACGATGATAATAATATATTGATCATTTAATTATTATGATGATTAAATTTATAATTGACTTATTTTCTCTAATAAAAGTTTTATTTTTAAATTATGCTCTTCTGTAGCAAAACCATGATCTACAATCATATTTTTGAGGGCTATTAGTTCAAGTTAACGAATAAATTATTTGTGAAAGTGGAAAAAGGGAACTTTACTGCAAGCAGGATTCGAACCTGCGTCCCATCCGAACCGGGGAAGTGCGTTAAGCCGCTAAGCTATCGTCGTCACTTAACATTTGTTTTTGATAAAATAAATATGTGTAATATAACCCAACCATCAAATTAATCGAAAATTACTTAAAGAAGTTTTAAAACGCTCTCAGTTAATGCCAGTATTTTTTGTTAAAGTTAGTTGGTGACTATACAATGTTTAAATATTGATTTTGAGGTTAATACTCCAATACTATCGTTTATTCAATTCCGTTACAAGTGTGTAACGACTATTCACTGCTTAATATTGTATAAGAACAAAGTTGTTAAAAGTCTGTTTTGTAATTCTTTATAAGACTGTTAGTATTTATATATCGATAACTGTTAAAAGGATATCGTCTGTCACTCTAAAACTAGCCCTTCTAGTTGTTAGTCCCGTAGTAGTAAGATGAAAAGTAGGTAAATACCTATAACATAATTTATGACTGATTAAGGAAAAACAAACAATAAAGTTTCATCAAAACACGTTCATAGATTTCACGTGGCAAGTTAACAAACACATAGATAAACTGACAAACAGGACAAACATCTAAAAATATATTATTTTACAGATGCCTAAATAGACTAATAGTATTTTTACTTAAATATGTTTAGTGTACAGTATACAGCTCTGTTACAGTTTAATAACAGTACTTTAACTCACGGCTCCGCCGAAAACAAATGCTAGATTTTAGTTTATATCGCCGGTTCCTTATATAATAGAGATAAAACGTTTACCAGTTATAATTTTAAAATAAGCTTTATTATAATCCGTTCAGTACTTTTTGCATGATGTGCAAGTAAACAAAACGTTTTTTTTTGTTCAGAGACGTCTAAGTAGGAGAAAAAAGTCTATATTAGGATTAATATAGTCTGTTTTTTTTTTCTCAAATATCTTAAATATACAGACATAGCTCTGCTAGAGCTTTATAATAGTAAAGATAGATTATTTCGTAATTAAGCCACGCTATTTTTGACAACAACTGCGTTTGTTATTCTCTGTTATACCGCATGATATTGGGGGTGTATTTTTGTACTTTACTATGTTTTTATTTCTCATCACAATCACACATTTTTCAATTTTGAAGTCCAAGCAGGCTAACGCGTAGCTAGTACAAAGTATTAGTCACTATTAAAGTGAAATTCTACTAATCAGATAACCTTTTTTCAGATTATGATTCCTTTGACGCAATAGTGATTGGCGCAGGATCAGCTGGAAGTGTAGTAGCAAATCGATTAAGTGAAATTCAGAGCTGGAACATATTGCTCTTGGAGGCAGGTGATGATTCACCAATTGAAGCCGACGTAAGTATTCTATAATTTTTAATTTTATTTGAAAGGTAATGCGGAATTTTCAGTAAGCTACGGTTTGACTGAGGCCTTGGCATATTTAATGAAGAGAATCAATTTTTTTTTGTTGCGTTAGGTAGCTGATGAGCCACGACCCACCTGATGGTAAATGGTAACCGTCACTCATGGACTCAACTATACCAGGTGTATTGTCAAGTTGCTGCACATCATTTCGTTTCACAGATATGCAATGAAAGAACTTACAGTTATCTCCTGCTACAACCAAAACACACCGATGTGCTTCATGGCCGGCCACACGGGATAAGGTGGTACCAACCCACTCGACCCGGTAATAAGTGAGTACTCCTACTTGGTACCCAGCTCTACCACCAGTAATGCAATGGCTGATAATTGCTTACTTCCCTTGGTTACCTCGTATGACACCCGTGGGAAGGAATAGGATTGACACATGTATGCATAGTCCATTATCAGACGGACAAATGAACGGAATCGCTTGTAGTAAATAAAGTATGCTCCAAAATATATTATAGTTTCGTGTATAACCGATATCTCTATTTAGATTCCAGGAATGGAAGGTACATTGCCTTCTACAAAAAATGATTGGCAGTTTTTCACGGTCAATAACGGAATAACAGATCAAGCACTCATAAATGGCTCAGTGGGTTGGATTAGAGGAAAAATGGTTGGTGGATCCAGTAATATCAATGGAATGATTTATCTTCGCGGAAATACTCAAGATTATCAGAGCTGGTGTGACGCTGGTAATAAAGAGTGGAGTGTTGAAGAAGTGCAACGATGTTTCAAAAAAGCTGAGAATCTGCAAGATGTCCAAAAATTAAATAATCCCATTATCAATGAATCGTATGGAAAAAATGGCCCACTTATAATTAATACGTTCAACAGTACTTTTTCAAGATTTACTGAAGGATTTCTGGATGCTTGGGATGAAATTGGTATTAAGAAGGTCGCCGATTTGAATGTGGCAAATGTAATGGGTTCGGGACATGTTACAGCTACAGCTGCCGATGGAATAAGACAAAGTACTAATAGAGCATATGCACAACCAGCCGCTAATAGAAATAACTTAAAAATATTAAAAAATGCGCACGTTAACAAAATTTTGATAGACGATAATAAAAAAGCTTATGGAGTTGAAGTAGGATGGAATGGTAAAATATTAAATGTATATGCAAGCTTAGAGATAATTTTGAGTGCAGGTCCTATACTTTCACCTCAGTTATTAATGTTATCTGGGGTAGGACCTGTAGGCCATTTGCAGGAAAAAAATATAAGTTGTATTGTCGATTCTCCACAAGTTGGGCAGAACCTTCAAGATCACTTAATGGTACCAATGACTATATATGCTGACGCACCGGAAACTCCATCACTAGCTGATCGTTATCTTGATATTATGAATTATCTGGCTAACCGCGAAGGTTCTCTATCTCATTGTGATGTAATATCAGATGTTGTGGCTCTGTATTCTACAGAAGATTATGCCACATACCCAGATAGTCAGAACCATGTAAGTATTTTCCCAAAAAATACCCCTAATGTAAAAGAAATTTGCATGAAATTCTTTCGATACAATGAGACAGTAGCTGATGATTTAGCTAAAAGAAATAAAAACCACTCCCTTTTTCTATTCTCATACAATCTTTTACATCCTAATTCTATGGGAAATATATCATTGAAGTCCAATAATCCAAATGATTATCCACTAATTTATCCAAATTACTTTGAAGATTCAAGAGATTTAGATATTGCCATTAAGGGAATCAAAATGGCAATAAAAATGGTCAACACAACTTTTTTCAAATCCATTAACGGTTTCTTGGGGAGAATGGATGTGCCAGAATGCCATACTTTCGAATTACATAGCGAAGATTACTGGAAATGTATATGTATGAATTTAGTAACTACTATATATCACCCAGTCGGTACATGTCGAATGGGAGCTAACATAGCTACATCTGTAGTAGACAGTAGGTTAAGGGTCCATGGTATAAAAAATCTTCGAACAGTTGACTCCAGTATAATGCCAACTATAACCAGTAGTAATACAAATGGACCTACTATCATGATTGCAGAAAGAGCTTCTGAGCTAATAAAAGAAGATCATAATGTGTCATGCTAGCATATACCGCGTATTTTACGTGACTGAAATGAATACAAGTGTGTATGTCTTGTCTGTATAATTTAAAGGTATATACCTACTCCTTAGTTAAATATTAAACTTGAAGTAAGCATGCTGTATCGTTTATAAAAAATCAAACCCATAATGATGATATTTTGTTTTATTTAAAACTAGCCTTTGCTTGCGGCTCCGCCGCAACCAAAAGCTGGTTTTCGGCTTGTATCTCAGGTTCCCGATATAGTAGCGGGATAAAATGTATACCAGTTTTTAAGTCTAATCGAGTTACATCAAAATCCGTTCAGTAGTTTTTGCGTGATGCGCGAACAAACAAACAGATAAACAGATAAACAGACAAACAGACAAAAAATCGAAAAAAGATGTTGTGTACACGCCTATTTATCCTATTACAGTCATTTTTTCTCAAATATCTTGAATGTACAGACATAGCTATGTTACAGCTTTATAATAGTATAGATAACATCATTTTTAGAACATTCTTAAATTTAAATGGTGGTAACGAAAACTTTACCTAAATATTGTAATACAATTTGTTTTGCGCTGAAACAGAATAGGTAACGTATCTATTATACAGATACATCACCTTGACACAACTTTGAACTTTGACAGATTATATTATTTACTACTAATTGTAATAAATGAATATTATGTGGTAGAAATTACGGAACAAAGTCTCACAAAAAAGGCTTTTTTATAATGAAAGATTTGGTGAGGTGCTCTGATCGGCCGGACACGCCCTTAAAAGCGTTATGGAGTTTTACCCATAACACAATTGCATAGTCTTTTTATACTACGCGGGTGTCAAACGAGCATATGGCCCATCTAATGGTAAACGGTTACCGTTGCCTATAGATGCTAGCAACACCAACACCAGTGGCATCACTCGCGCGTCGCCAACTCAAACAAAAGTGATAGGAAGTGGATAAGAAGTATAATAAGGAGTTGATAGGTAGGATACTAAGGAGGGTTTTTGTTTTGGTTTTATGGTAGGAGTAACTACTGTTGTTACACGCTGATCTTTTGTGAGAGAGTGGTACTTCCCCGATCGAGAAATACACCAATAGATATTCTAGCTATTTGTATATTGCATTTATATTCGTCCCGTATGACTAAGAATGACGGTTACCATTTGTGTTGTAGGCCGTGGCTCGTCTGGTATTAAACACAATAAAAAAAAAGTGCAATCAAAAGTTCTGAGAAGGGCATGGACGAAATCTACTGCGATATAAAGTTAAAGATAATAATCTGTGTTATCAGTACGTTAGGGCCGTTGTGTGGCATTGTGGCTATTCTCAAATCCTTTTAAGCCTTTGTAGTCACTAGTGCGAGTACAATATTACATTGCTTGAATTATTTGTGTAATAATATTATGTTGATTATTAGAAAAAATTAACGCAGTGATAGTCTAGCGGTAACCAAGGACTGTAAAGACAGTGGTATTGAGTTCGATAAAGTACAAGGTTCAGACCTCGTACGCAACATACATCTCACTTTCCGGGTAAGAATTGAGTCTAAAGAGAAATCATGAATGATTTTTGAATGGTTTTAGATATAAATAACTAATAACTGCACAGATGGCGGAGTTGATTAGGTTCATCGCCTCCCATCCGAGTGTTAGTGGTTCGATTCCCACACAGGGCAACTCTTTGTGTGGGCCACAAATGGTTTTTCTGAGTCTGGATGTACATGTGTCCGTAACATTGTATATTTGTATAATCCCTTGCGATACAAGGATTATTCCTTAGTGCAGGGTGTTTTAAAATGGGTATGAAACATATAAATATGGTATCTTGGCGATGTTTAAAAATTCTCCTAAAAACGCAGGTAGGAGTAAATTGATTATTCACGCCATTATTTTCATTATAACTTCTTCCATCAAATTCTTATGTCTTTTTGTACACATTATAATATACTACTCTGTCAAGAAAGTACCGGGAAAAGATCAATAATAAACAAAATTTTTGTTATTCATCCAAATTTATTTGATCACCTTCAAAATATGCTCCTTCAGAAACGATAGAGTTACGCCAACGAATAATCCAATCATTAATACATTTTTTAAACGCTGTTTCCGGAATTCGAGTTCAGTGGCGAATTCCCCTTTATGTCTTCTACCGATTGAAAACGGGTGCCTGTAAGTTGAGCTTAGGAAAAAGAAAGAAGTCGGCTGGAGCCATATCCGGTGAATATGGTGGTTGCTCGATGGTATTTGTTGAGTGTTTGGACAAAAACTCATTCACAATGATAGCCTTGTGCGAAGGCGCATTATCGTGGTGCAAAATCCAAGAATTTTCTTTCCACAAATCTGGCCTTTTTCATCGAATTTGCTCTCTTAAACGCTGCATAACGCTCAAATAATATTCTTTATTTACCGTTTGACCTTCTGTCAAGAATTCCGAGTGCACAACACCGCGATAGTCAAAGAAAACAGCCAACATGACTTTGACTTTTGATCGACTTTGGCGTGGTATTTTTCGGTTTTGGTTCAGTTGAAAGTCGCCACTCCGAAGCTTGTTAACTAGTTTGCATGCCAAACTCGTAAACCCACGTCTCGTCACCAGTAACAATGCGTTTCATTAATGTTGGGTCGGGATTGATTCGTTCTAGCATATCCTCAGCGATTCTTTGATTGAGTTTTTGGAGAAAATTCAGGTTTTTTGGGACTAGCCGAGCGGAAACATGTTTCATACCCAAGTGATTATTTAAAATGGTACGGATCGACTCGTGAGACACAGAAAGTTCGGCGGCTATCTCTCTCAAAGTTGAATGAGGATTTTCAGTCACTATTTCCTTCACTTTTACAAAGTTAACTTCAGTTGCAGACGTTGATGGCCTACCAGAGCGAGGCAAATCTTCCATCACATCTCGACCGCTTTCAAACGCTTTGTACCACTTATAAGCACGTGTTTTGATAAAGTCGATTCACCGTAAGCCTTATGTAACAGTTTCAGTGACTCCGAACACGAAATTCCATTGGCGATGCAAAATTTAAGACAAACTCTTTGTTCGATGTTTTTGTCCATTATGAAATTCGCAATACATACTAGATATGATATAACTAAAAATAGCACTGTATTTAATATAAATAACAGATGCAACTCAAACTCCGCGCCAAAACGGATAACAGTTGTGCCAATCTAACAACAACAAAAAAAAAACAAAAATTTGAATTTGGAACCATAAACAAATCATCCATTCCCGGTACTTTCTTGACAGAGTAGTATGTTTAATTTTGTGGGGTTCTGGAGCCTTGCTTATCCCAGCACGAATGGAAATCAGAATGAATGGCTCGATCGGGGAAGTACCACCCTCTAACAGAAGATCAGCGTGTAACAACGGTAGTTACTCCTGCCGTTGTTTCATATGGTGATTCGCGCTGGAAGCCCATACCCTCTCCCTATCCTCTCCTTACTATCCTATCTAACTTCTCCTTATTAGTCTTCATATCCACCCCCTTACCTTTTCCTTGGAGATTCCGTCGCGTGAGTGATGCCATTGGTATTGCTAGCGTCTATAGGCTATCGTAACAGCTTATCATCAGGTAGGCTGTATGTTCGTTTGCCACCCAAGTAGTATAAACAAATATATAATATAGCGTGTTCTTTATGGTGGAGGAATAGTATGAATAAAAAAGGTACTAACAACTGGCTAAGACGATGCCTTATTTGCTACTAAATATAAAAGTACAACAACTACAAGTGCGTGGGCGCAAACGCATTTATGTTAGGATGTAGTGCGCACAGTGTATAAGGCATACTTTTAAAAAAATAACACTCACCCACGAAATAATTATAAATTTATGTAATTTGGCATTAGACTAATTAGTTCAGTAACCATAAATTATTAAATGACGTGTGATGTTGTTATGTTTGCTGATACGAAGTCACAAATCGATTCATTAACAACAATAATACCATACATAAGAAACATATCTGATCTGTGACCACACACGTCTGCGGACAAATAAAACTTCAAGTTTGGCGGGAAAACATTTTGTATCTATCACATCATAGATTAATCTTCGACAAAACCTCCGATCTTTAATAGACTATCGGCAAAGTTGCTTTTGTTACGTGATGGAAATATAATTATCTTGTTCTCTGAAATGATAAAGTAAGGTACAATAGAACACACAGATAATCACGATGGGTGTTTGCCAGAACCAAGATCGAAATTAGAATTACTTCTTAATGCGTTATTTTTTTAGAATCCAAGCGCTATTTATTTTGTTTAGGTCCAACATCGGCATTAATATAATTGACACAGGTCCTTGAACTTTGTTAAACTTCTAAACGAGTTAAACAAGACATATTAGCCGCACTATATTTATTTTTATTATTTTTGAACGTGTAAACTGTTGCCTAAAATTTTTAGAGCAAAAATTTTTCCTTGCTATAACAATTCCTTTTTATACTCAGCACTAATAACCTAGTGGCTTAGCAATATGTATTAATATTGTATTTTCAGTCTTATTATTAAATAAAGGCTAAAAAGGCAAGGTTATCACTCTCTCACATCTCTGACTAATTAAAATTATGTGTTAAATAGTTCACAGATTATCACTGCTCTGTGAAAAAAGACCTGTGAAAATAAATTCCAGTCACTTCTAAGATATTCGTCTCTAAGATAATAGCTACAACGCCTTTCAACATGAGTGTGAAATTATCCTACGAACATTATTATATTACATATTTGATAGAAAACAAAAAGAAATCAAAGCTTGTTTATAGGTAACAAAATAAGCCTGTCACAAAATGGAGCTTAGTCTTCGTTATATGAAAACGTAATCCTATACATAGAGATATTTACCACAGAGGTATTTATTTTCTTTATTGAGAATCTCAGCTAAGGCAAGCATGTTGATGAGAAAGGAAAAATGCATTAGGTATAACTGCGTTTTAGACAAATAAAATACTGACATTATATCGTGCATTGATGAATTAGCCCTTAGTGAATAGGAACCTTAACACACAATAAGATCGATATTCTGATCAATCAATCAATCAGCCAAGCGTAGAAATAGACCTTATGAAATAAAACTACTTTTGCGAAATCAACTCGTCTAATTGATTTTCTTCTATCCGGACGTTTCTAGCTTATTTCGTTATTGAACGCACAAACTCAACAGCGATAAAACCACGCACTGCAAAGACAGTGGTATCGAGTTTGATCCCCATTCCAAGATTCAGACCTCGTACGCCAGACACGCCTCTGACTTTTCAAGATTTTTCGACACTAAGTGTGTATTTGTTTACAATTTTTCCACTGCTGAGTGAAGAAAACGTCGTGAGAAAACCTACATGCCGGAAAGACGGCTTGTGACGTCTGCCAACCCGCACTGGGCCGGCGTGGTGGACCATTGCCTATTCCCTGTTACCATTTAAGAGGATACCCGTGCCCAATAGTGGGACAAAAACAAAGGTTAAAAAACTCAACACAAAATACGGGATGGCTTAAATGTTGACTCTAAACAGCTATTATACGTAACTATTCAATATCAGTTTTCATACAGATTAATTATTCGTGCCACCCATATAATTGTTGTTCTGTGTCTTGGCGTACCTCTATTGTGATGGTATTTCGATTATCTGTAAAGTTCCGCATGGCTTAAGGACTGTCCGCTAGTACTAGATGCTCTCTATTATATAAAAATTAAAAAAACAGTCCTACATGAGAACATACATTTTTCTTTTCTTAAATTTCAGCCAACATGTTTGAATTAGGAACGTTAATGTTGTGCCTAGAGAGAGTGCAACGCATGAAAGCTCTTAACGTTTCTGGCTTAGTTGGGTCCCTTATGTATAATTGGGGTTCACTCACCCTGTTATTAAATTAAGATGAAGAAGCTCTCTAAAATGTTACGGTGTCACACCTATTAAATGGTTCTTGGTGAATTCCGCAATGAAATCCTGTATGATTGTAAGCATAAACATTTTGATCTATATTTTAGCACTTGACATGCTCAGCTACTCTTAAAGTACAAATTATAATTTGTGAATAAGGAAAAAGAGTATTTTAGTACAGGCGGGAATCGAACCTGCGTCCCTTCCTATACGGGGAAGTGCTCTAATCCACTGAGCTACAGTACTATCTTTTAGACATACCCAATCTCCTTATCACATTTGTCTTGACGACCAACGCCCTCTAACGGAACGCATTTACATGCATTAATCCAATATAGTAAGTTTAATTTTGCAATTAAAATTCATACTATTTGGTGGCGTGATTTTATTAAACATTTTGATATATATTTTAGCACTTGACATGCTCAGCTACGCTTAAAGTACAAATTATAATTTGTGAATAAGGAAAAAGAGTATTTTAGTACAGGCGGGAATCGAACCTGCGTCCCTTCCTATCCGGGGAAGTGCTCTATTCCACTGAGCTACAGTACTATCTTTTAGACATACCCAATCTCCTTATCACATTTGTCTTGACGACCAACGCCCTCTATCGGAACGCATTTACATGCAGTAATCCAATATAGTAAGTTTAATTTTGCAATTAAAATTAATACTATTTGGTGGTGTGATTTTATTAAACATTTTGATCTATATTTTAGCACTTGACATGCTCAGCTACTCTTAAAGTACAAATTATAATTTGTGAATAAGGAAAAAGAGTATTTTAGTACAGGCGGGAATCGAACCTGCGAGTGGATTAGAGCACTTCCCCGGATAGGAAGGGACGCAGGTTCGATTCCCGCCTGTACTAAAATACTCTTTTTCCTTATTCACACATTATAATTTGTACTTTAAGTGTAAGCATAAACTTATAAACTCTTGTCCTAATGTAAAGTAATAATACAAATATATATTTTTGCAAGTAGTGACTCGCCTCTGCTTCACAGACGCAATTGAGATGCTTTAGGATTTCTTGAAAATTACTACTTTCTAGTACTTATATAATTTTGATGTACTCTAGCTCTCAAAATTGAGCCGTGTGTATAAGTTAAGAAAGTATACGTGCGATTTAATTACAAAAAAACATCTCTATACATAAAAAACAAACAATTTGGGGTATATGATTATATTTTAATATTAGAACGAATGATGTAAGTATAGGACTTTCCCTCAAAGCTTACTGCTCGGTACCTACTGAGGACATTCGCCGATCAAAGAGATTTACCGCAAGAGCCATCACTGAACCGAATACAAGTTAAAGTGTGCGTGAATGAGAACAATCGTCTAAAAGATATACGATTATTTGCGTTGCTTTCGTTTATCAATTTATTGAAATACAGAAAATATTAGAATAATATCGTAAGCACTTTACTCTACCCATTGTGATTGCTTATTCAAGTGCTCTTGATTGTGCTTCTGTTATTTATAGGCAACTATTCAGTATCATAAAATATTTTATCCCACATCTACACACAGACATAATGATTTTTGAAATGGTTTTTATTATATAGGTACCAGATATTTCAATCGATTTCAAAAAGGAGGAGGTTCTCGATTCGGCTGTACCTATGTTTTTTTGCATGTTTGTTACGTGATTATTCCGCCAATTTTAAATTGATTTCAATGATTCTTTTTTTTTTGGTAGGTTCTACTTCAGAGGTCCCATTTAAATTTCATCAAAATCGGGTGAGCGTTTATTAAAAAATCAACAAGTATCTAAGAAATTGTATACATCGATGATATTTTTTCGTTTACTATGAAACCCCTCTGTCTCATTGAAGCAAGTGCATTTAGTCGGCGTACCCATATAACCTTTCCTCACGGTCTTCGGAAGACTCTCCAAGACATGCTCTATTTAATTCTCTAATAAGCTTTAGGCGCTCATCTTTGTAATTTTCAGATTACTGTTATTAAAATAAATCCGCCAGGAACTAAAAACCAAAAAACTAATGGTAGGTATTTAAACATAGTATCACGCCAGTATTCCCCAAAGGGGTAGGCAGAGGTGCATTAAACACCCATGATTCGCCAGCTATGTTAAAGTCCCACGTAAAAGGAGGCAAGCCTACCGGGCACATTTCCAAACTCCGGGCTGCTACTGAGAATTGTTCTTTTTACGAAAAAGCTCAATAACACTGCCCGACCCGGGGATCGAACCCGAGACCTCGTTATCAGCTAATAATATCATCTAATAGCAGCCCGGAGTTAGGAAGTTGGCGGTGATTGGCTCGGAGAAAACTGTTGATCCCGCTGACTGAACTATCGATCTTTCTTCGATTGTGTCGAAATGAGGTCCCATCGGATTGTGAGAGTGAGGAAACAGAAAGTGCACTTGTGGTTTGTGAACATACTCGTGCACTATAATATCTCCCGCGTACATGGCTAGTATCTGTTGACATTTGCCGCCGTGACCGAAATCACCATTTGGAGATCATCATCATTACTGCATTGGAAAATGAATTATTTTTCATATTCGAATTGTAATTGCTTTAACCATACTCAGGGTATCTCATTAAAAAAATCCAAACAAATTAATTAAATTCTACCATTTGAGTCTCAGGACTTTTTCCTGATTTGATTGTCTCGTATTTCGGGACTTTCAAGTCCAATTTAAGACATGCTCACCAAAGTCATTGGAGAAAAAATAAAAACATTTAAAGCTGAAAGGCGGCCTACCCTCACGGTCCATCCATTCATCTATCCATCAGCCCTTCGAAGTCCACTGCTGGACACAGGCCTCCCCAAAAGAACGCCACAACATGTGTTTCGCTCATATGGGGTATAGTGACGTAATCGCCACGCTTGGCAGGTGGGTTGGCGATCGCAGTGGATGTTGTTAATACTCGAGGGAGTGCCACTCCCCCGGGATTCCCTCAGTCGGCTCTTACGACTCCCATGGGTAGAAAGGGGTGGGACAATTCTAAAGCCGACCCACACGGCATACCACCCTCACGGTATGTCTCAAATAAACTATCTACAACTATGAGATTTAGATTTACTCCCTTACTAATAAACGGTGTATAACCTCTGAATAGTTAATCAGTGTTTTGTCTTTGTCACTAATGACAGTTTGAATTTAAAAGAATGAAACAAAACACTGTATTACTATGCGAAGCTTAAACAATATTTATTAGTAAAGGGGTAAATGTTTAGCACTTGATTACATATTGATCTAAGAACAGTATAACATGACGAAACATTTTGCGAAGCATTAACTTTTAAAGACAGTGGTATCAAGTTAGATTTTCAGTCCTAGCTCCAGACCTCCCTGCGGTTTCCCTGCCCTTTCTCTGCGGTTATACCTATGACTTTTCGAGATTTTTGAAATTATGTGTGTATTTTTTTACAATTGAAAAAGTGTGAAGAAAAACGTGATAAAACCTGCATGCCTGAGAGATTTTCTCGACGGCTTGTGAAGTCTGTCAACCGCACTGGGCTAACGTGGTAGACAATCATCCTTCTCACCATGAGAAGAGACCCGTGCCCAATAGTGGGATAGAAAAGGCTTAAAAAATCTTCTACCAAAGCTAATCTGCGAAATTCCCGGCTTTTTTAGGCCATGCCTGGCAGATATTAATTTTATCGTATCCGGGAACTTTTAGAGACTTTTTATGGTGAACTTTAAGTTATAATAATACTAGCTGTTTCCCGGGGCTTCGCTCGCGTAAATAAATGACTATTACATTATTTTTTTTTAAAAGAAAACGGCCTCACTTCCCGCTACAACTACTATTACTTATCATCGCGTCATCTCCCTTGCGGGGTAGGCAGAGAAAACAGAGTGCCACGAGGCTCTATCCTTTCATACATCTCTCGCTTCGTCAACATTCATAATTCTCTTTATACACACATAGCTGTTACCCGCGACTTCGTCCGTGAGTAATTTCATAAAAATAAATAAAGCAACCCTTGAAATTGTCGGTAATACAGTGCAACGGTATTACAGTACTCGGGGTTGGAACTTCATTACTGAAATGCTAGATGGCGTTGAAGTTGCTAGATCTTGAGATTTTGCGACAAACAATTTTTTTTTCGTATTTTTTTTGATAAAAAGTATCCCATGTTACTTCTAATACCTCCGAGAATATGTGTACAAAGTTTCATGATGATCGGTTAAGTAGTTTTCACGTGAAAGCGTAACAAACAAACTTACATTCACATTTATAATATTAAGTATGATATACATACTCTTACTATATATATATGAGGTAGTAAATGTACATGTGAAATATACTTACCAGTATAATCCGCAACATAGAAATTACAAAATAAGTTGTTACCATTCCATGACGCATAAATTTAACAATGAAATTGTTAAAAAGCCGTTACATACAGTTTGTTATATAAAATCCTCGCCTTGTGAATATAAAATATACATTATTCATCATTACTATAACAAACTCCTTAGGGAAACCAATAAGCGAGTGCAACTTGAAAAAAAATCCACATCATTTGTCTGGGATGCCCCGGGTACCTACTATGATCGATGAACAACGGAAAAAAACAGTAAGCGTTTTTCTCTACCATAAAGCGAGGTAGGTTCGCCGTGTGGGGCCGGCTTTAGAATTATCCCACCCCTCTTCACCCATGGGAGTCGTAAGAACCGACTGAGGGAATACCGAAGGAGTGGGCAGCAGCACTCCTTCGAGTATTAACAACATCCACTGCGATCGCCAACCCGCCTGCCAAGCGTGGCGATTACGGCACTATCCCCCATCCTTGGGGAGGACTATGTCCAGCAGTGGACTTTAAAAGGCTGATGGAAAGCGAGGTAGGGTCACTAAATGAAGATTTAAGTCGATTGAGAATATTACAAGCAGAACTACGATATATTAAATTAAATAATTTTCCTTCCTTCTTT
Organism: Leucoma salicis; assembly: GCA_948253155.1. Lineage (NCBI taxonomy): Eukaryota > Metazoa > Arthropoda > Insecta > Lepidoptera > Erebidae > Leucoma > Leucoma salicis. The sequence continues at coordinate 8,171,700 of OX411812.1, forward strand.
TTTAAAAATTATTTTTCTCAACGAAGTAATCATTTGGAAGATACGATGCATACATTAATTTAAAGCTTATACAAAATATTAAATCTGGCCTTGACTATCGCATTTACTTGTATGGTACATTTAAACTGTAAAAGTATAAAATAAATAAGGTTTTATTTATCTAAGGGTTTTATCCATTAGGTCTTGACGTTTATTTACTCCTTATGACAAGTATTTCCAAAATATATTTTAACTAAATACAAACTTTTTGTAAGTATTATTTTTAAAAAGAAACATTAAATGTGTTTCATGTCTTTACATTTTATATTTTCAGGTTTAAAAATAAAACCACGGTCTTATCCAGATATGCTGGAAATTCTTGGAATAGAACCAAACAAGAACAAAGTTTGCTCTAAACTCGTACAAGACGTTATTCTAACTTAAAAAAATAGAATGAAATTTGCTGCAACGTGCTAAATTTTAATGAATTTGGTGCATTATGTTAGCTGTGTGTAGCGTGTGCACTATGTTAAACAATACAGCAACGTATATTATATTTTAGTACCTATTGTAACTTTTATACCTATGGAAGCGCAATGTTATAATTAGACAAATAATGTCATGAAACAAAGAAACGAAATAGTCAACTTTAAAACCACAATACATGTATAAAAAAGACTAAGCATGTATAAAAAGATTAAGTATCTACAAAAAGAGTATATACAAAAAGAGTATATATAAAAAGAGTATATAAAAAAAGAGTTTTTTTTTATTGCTTGTAGTGGCAGACGAGACACGATCCATCTGATGATAAATGGTAACCGTCGCTCATGGACGCAACTATACTGATAGTATTTAATTGTCAAGCCACTGCTCACCATTTCATTTCACCGATTTGAAATGAAAGAATAAACGGCTATCTCCTGCTACAGCCAAAACGCAACGATGTGCTTCATGGCCGGTCACACTGGAGATGGTGATACCAACACACTCGGGCCCGATAACAAGTGAGTACTCCCACTCGGTACCAAATTGCTTACTTCCCTTAGTCGCCTCATACGACACCCGTGGGAAAGAATGGAGTGGTGACACTTGTATTCTTAGTCCGTCACCACACGGAACAAGAGTATGTACAAAAAGAGTATAATTATATAAGAAGAGTATATACTATATAAAATGAGTAGGTGGACATATAAAAATATTCGGACATAGTCTCGCTAACACAACTTTGTGTCGCTCAGAGTCGGCCAGTTCGCTGTACGTACATGCCTACACGCACACATTCACACGTTAGTCAGCCATTGCCCGAGTAAACGTTATCACAGTCGGTACGTCTACGCTGCAAAAAAATATTAAAATACAGCATGTCTTGTATGGTGAAATGGTGTAAAACCGTAGTGACCGAAAGAAAAAAAAATCCAGGAGTCACATTTCATAGGTAAACGAATAATTTAATCACTTAGTTCACTATTTTATACATTAAAATTAATATTAATTCACTAGAACAAAATAATTCAGTATTGCTAATATTCACTAGTGCAAATTACCCGAAATATGGGAGTTTTATAGTTCTATATTTAATGTACAAATTATTTGCGAATAAGGAAAAAGAGATTTTTTTGTACTAGCGAGAATTGTACTTTAAAAAGTAGCGGAGCATGTCAGATGCTAAAAAATATAGATCAAAAATGTCTATATTTATTACTTTTTTATACTCTGAGTTTTTATTTTGTAGAGTAAAATGATATTTGATTGCCACTTATCGTTAATAGTGTAGTCTGCGTTATCGAGCACATTATTCATATTTTTTTATTATAATAAATTTTCTGATGGTTTATTAATTTGAATTTGCGTTGGTCAGTAGTATAAGTAGCATGAATTTATTATTGTAGTGGCATTTACAAAATCTAGATTAAAGTAATCATACCTATTGTAATATGTTTTAACGTAATAAAATTGCATTTACGAGTTTTATTTATGTTCATAAGAAAATCGCATTTAACGACAGCGACATAAAATAAGGTGGTAGATGCCCACCGTATATGTCTATTTGTCTGCTTGTTTAGATTTTAGTCAAAATGGAAAAAAATAAAAGAGAACTTTCTTAATCTCTATTTATTTCTGAATTAGTATTTGAAAATCTGAGTCTGTTACATTTACTAAGAATCTTTTTGTTACAATCAATAAGGTGAACCAGTAGCATCATTTTATTTCATTATTTTATAACATACTCGATATATCTCAACTACCATTGCAAAGTTACTATCTTTAGCTCGTCAGTAAATAATTATTTAATTTCAGCCATTTTAAAACTTATTATTTCTTGCAACATGCCCCTTTACCTGTGTCCATACACATTCGCCGGAACAGAACATAAAATAAGCCTAATTAAAAATATAGTGGAAAAATATTTAACAATTCGATTTCACCACATTTCAAAATTAGAGGGAATTACAAGAACCTCTCAAAGTAAAAGACAACATTATAAAAAAACTACTCAGCTTATGGGATGTTAGACATTAGGTACTTATAATAAAAAAGTAAACAAACATCTTTTTCTTTTAATATATACCTACAGTAGTCACAACGGATCTTTGTGTCTCTGATGTTGGCTGCAAGACGCTGCGTAGTAGCCATTTTTGTGTCGCAAGGCATGTGTGTCTTTTACAGTTTGCATTAATCAAAAAATATTCGATTATAATTTAACAATTGTAATCGATAATTATATAATTCATCGATCGTAAGATGTGGACTCTTCTAAATCTAGATTAAAGCTTATTCACTGAAATCGCTCGTATGCCTACTTTTTATTGAATATAAAAAAAATAGAACCTAAATACTTAGATATGAAAACATTATGATCTCATTCGATTGTTTTGTTAAATCAAGTAATAACATTTGAATTGGTCAGCACTTATCGTATGATTCTGTTAAAATTCTCACTTCGCGCTCTGTGCCTAACTTCAGAGACGCAAAGATTTGTTGTGACTACTTATGACTACTATACAATTTCTTCATACAGATTTGTGCAGTAAGATTTAAATAAATAAATACAGTAAAACAGTGTTTTTTTGGCTACTATTAACCTTTTCAAATAGTACGGTATATTTTATATACATTTCCAATAAATTTGTCTGCCAATATGTATTTGTTAAATGGTAAATTTGGCTAACATGGTATCCCTAAATTCACTCACACATAGATAGCCGCCGCCATTACCTTGCCAATTCTGTCTTAGCGAGACGCAGTCCGTTTCTTATACGTCCATGGAGTAGGTATATAATTTATAGATTTCACTGCCTTTGCGGTGCAGCGGTAGCGTGAGCGACTCCCCGGGTCGGCGGTGCTATTGAGCTTTTTCGTAAAAAGATAAATCCTCAGTAGCAGCCCAGAGTTTGGAATTTCCCGGCACACGGCAATAGGCTCGCCCCCTATTACGTGGGACTCTGGCAAACCGTGGGTGTGTAATACACCTCTGCTTATAGATCAACGACCACAATGCTTCTCAAAAACTTTATTATTTACTAGATTATGCTCGCGACATTGTTTGTATGTATTTCAGAATATAAATACTCTACGGTATCTTATTTTTTTTTTTGGCAAGCGAGCATACGACCCACCTGGTGGTAATTGGTTACCGTAACATAAAGATGTTAGCAATACCAGAGGCATTAGATACTCGCGCTTCTCGGTCATCTCCAAGGGAAGAGATAGGAAGCGGTGAGAATGGATAGTAAGGAGAGGATAGAAAGGATGATAAGGAAATTATAGAAAGGATAATAAAGGGCGGGTAGAAAGGATAACAAGGAGGGATTTTGAGCCTCTAGCGCTCTCACTTACCATATAAAACACAAAAGTAGGTAGGTTAGAATAATACTAGCGTATAGACAGAGACCACATCAATTTGTGACGATTTTTGATGTTGCTTATAAATGACTAGATTTTACCTAATAATGTAAAAATCGCAGTTTCTTTATTATAATTTCATATTTACTGCGACAATATTTATATTAATTTATTCAAAAAAATTAATTAAAAAATTAACAATGGAAAGTTCATTTTAGCTATGAAATGAATATTTTTTTGAATAATTTCGATAAGTAACATCACAATCACTGATGTTACAAGTAACAATTATGGGAAATATCTTATTTCTTTAAAATATTCATGATTATATTAAATTAATACAAAACAATGTGAGAGCCCGTATCAGACGAGATGACTTGTCATTCAAAATAAGTTTCAATGGTGTTGTTTTTGTTTTCTCGTTATTAATTAAGGGTATCGCCAATATAAGTTGATGGTTACGATTGACCCAGTAGTGCGCTTTATATTTAAAATAAGACCTATAAGACAGTTCATGTTGCCTAGATAAAAAAAAAAGTTAAATACAAAGAGGTTAGAAGTCATTAAGTGAAACATAAAAGGTAGAAATAAAAGCAACAATGTCTACGGAGGTTGTAAATATAATTACGGTAAGCTACCTCGGTACAGATGAATTATGAGTGTCTCTGCTACCCGAATGTATAAAAGACCGACGGTAATTATGAAATTAATTTAAATTTGTACCAAGTCGGTTACTTTTGTTATTCTCCAGGCCTTTGCTGTTCTCTTCATGAGTATTTACTAAATACTGATGAGATGTTATGTCTATGATCAATAAAAACAAACTGAAACTGAAACTGTAAAGTTACGTCGACTTGGCGCAATCTTCATTACAGTTACAGGTCTACAATAGTCACACCAAAGGATTGGCTTTATTGCACGCCTCATAAGCGAAGCGTTGCGGTGTGTTCTACTCCCGGTTGACAGGGCACAGCTGATTTTTCAAACTTAAAATGTCTCTATTTGTCATATATTGCACTTGTAAAATAATATCTATACACACATATAAAGAACAAACACTATTTTTAAAACTCATGATATTTTTGATGCCATTTGTGTTATTAAACTAGTTAAAAAACTGTTTGAAAAAAATCTGGCTTGGACGTCCGTGAGTTGTAGGTAATGTATGTTAACACGATAACGACCAAAATACTTTACTAATCGAGTCTGTTTTTTTCGTTTACGAATTATTATGACTAGGTACCTATATAGCCATATTACTTTTCACGTTCTGATTCGATGTGGTTTAATTGTTATTAAATAAACAAAAAATACTGAATATTACTAATATACGGCATTTACGCTCGACGCGACACTAAAGCCAGCGCCTTTCATGATAACTACCTACCTTTTTACGGACGCATAGCCACCGGTGGTTTTACTATCGTCAACAGAACAGAACGCCGTTCGCCCGGCCGGTACATTGTTCTTTGTTAAAAGAAAGTTTTTTCCTTTGCTTGACGAACTGATGATATTTGTCAAGTATAATAACTATTTTATCCATAACAATAATTAAAAACACTAAACACACGTAACTAATAACACACCAACGTTATAAAACACGAAAAAAACATATTTTACATTCCACATTTTTTTTTGCGTTGCCTTGGCGTCACGGTATTTACACTTATAACAAAGTATAAAATTATAAGGCAACCAAGTTAGGAAGATAAAATGGTTTAGAGATTTCTTGTTGAACTCATTGATTTTTAAATAAGTCGTATAATATTGTCCAAAGTTGCAATTTTCTATTGATAGATGTCGCAGTTTTAAAGTAAAAGAGATATTGACAAATGCAGCCCTAGATGTTGCAAGTGGCAATCTTAGATGTATTCAGCTGCTGTTGTATATATTATTATAGAACCACAATATTGCTTTTTTTGTAAGGAAACTAGCAATGTCTTTTGTTTTCTTAAATTGTTTTTGTTTACAGTTTAATAAATTATTGAATTTTACATGTTTATATACATTATATGCACTTATGCAGGTATATATGTAAACTCATGGATTGTTGTTCTTACTAATTGCCAGATGGTGCTTTGCAATATAGAAGTACTTCTTAAAATTAGCGCTAGATGGCGTATAAGGCATGAAACCCACATTAGTACTTTTTGAAATTAGCGCTATCTATGTGATTTATTGAAAACTACTTAGTAAAACCAATACATTATTAGTTACTTATCAAATAATCAATTTTATTGTGAAAAATAAAGATTATGAGGCATGCAGTCTTGGATTTTCCAAAGTATTTATTAGTTTACTTCACGTTATCCTTACCTACTAATATTATAAATGCGAAAATGAGGTTGTTTGTTTGTTATGCTTTTACGACGTAACTACTGAACTAATCGTCATAAAATTTGGCATACATATAGTCTGGAGATCATAAAAGGGCATAGGCTACTTTATATCTCCGAAATAGAAACGGTTCTCGTGGAATAATTATTTTACTTGGATTTAATAAATGTGCAGTACTTATAATGAAGTCCGCGCGGACGAAGTCGCGGGAATCTAGTTTATTACGAGTCTTCTCTAAGAGTAAGAAGGCAACTACGTTGCTCAGTGTAAGTTAGTAAACTACTCACGCCTTTCTTAAAATCTCCCAGCATATAGGGTTTCCTCAAGATGTATTCTTTCACGAAGCATTGACAAGGACTGGACATCGAACTCGATACCACTGTCCTTGCAGTTCAGATTTTCTCACTGGCTGTCACTGATTTATAGTAATAAATAGATAAATATATAGGTATACTAGCCACGTCTTTAATACATAAAATAAATACATTAAAGTCTAAATAAAAACATTATTTTTGAAATAAATATTAGGTGGGTCTCGGGTTCGATCCCCGAGTCGGGCAACGTTATTGAGCTTTTTCCTAAAAAGAAAAATTCTCAGTAACAGTTTGGAAATGTGCCCGGTAGACGTCAATAGGCTCGCCCCCTATTACGTGGGACTTAAACATAGCTGGCGAGTCGTGGGTGTGTAAATACACCTCTGCCTACCCTTTAGGGGAATACAGGCGGGATGCCATGTTATTATTATTTTTTTCCACTCGTAATCATGAACGCTGTGCCTAAAGTATTCGAAACGTCGGGATAGTAGAAAATCAAGTAAACGCGATAGATTTCATAAACGTAGTTTTATTTCAAAATGTGTAACATTCGCGTAAATATCAGGAAGCATTATAAACATATTGTTTAATAGAATTTTCATAAAATAAAAGAGACAGTAGGTACCTACATTATATATTTACATTTTATGAAATTCAACGCTCTGTATTTAGAGACAGAGCTTATTTAGCGTCTAAAGGTTGTTAAAATCAGGGATAAATAGTCTTTACTCAGGCGCTGCAAACAAATTTACAGAGGCGAGGCAAGATTACAAAACAAGAGCCTACTGTGGATTTGAAATGATGTTGGAAATGCTTTTAGAAAGTCAATAATATTAAGGTATATTTAAATACATATAGAAATATTTAGATATTATTATATATATTTTTAGCATTTGACATGCTTAGCACTATACATCAAACACAAAGTGAAAAATGTGAAATCGAAAATAACAGTCAGGAGCAGGAATTGAACCTGCATCTTCTGGATACCGTCCAGATGCTTTACCAATTCAGCCATCCTGATGTCAAATGCTAAAAATATATATAAAAATATCTAAATATTTAAAGGGATTGCGTCATTATTAGGTAAAATCTTAATTGTAGAATTAAGTTTACCTGGTCGGTATAATGTATGAAAATACTTCCGAAAGATGGCGCAGGCGTCACCCAAGGACGTTAGGTATGATGTGTTATCGAAATTAGCAGTTGGGAGCAATTGTCGGGATGGCTGAATTGGTAAAGCATCTGGACGGTATCCAGAAGATGCAGATTCAAATCCTGCTCCTGACTGTTATTTTCGATTTCACATTTTTCACTTTGTGTTTGATACATATAGAAATAAAATTAATGCAAAACTTAATGTGTAATGTTACCAATAATACGTTGTAATCCTAAAGTTTAAACAACACTCTTCATTGCAATGTTTGTGTCGTAATTTATGCAAAAACCCTACGACATAGAACACGCGACCGGGTGTGTTCTAGCCATTAGCTAATTGAACCAGTCATATTCAGCTTATTTACCTTGTACTTCATATCCATCATTTATATATACCTATTTCTTGTGTCCGTGTGTTAGTAATTGAACTCCTCCTAAACTATTGGACCGATTTTTATATTTGTTTTTGTGTATATTTAAGTAAGATCGTTTAGATTCACATTTGGACCTGGTAGGTGACGCCAGGATAGAATTTCAGAATTTTTTCTTCAATTTATTTGTGTATGTTTGAGTAAGTACCGGGATGGTTTAGATTTACATTTGGACCCGTTAGGTGGCGCCACGATATGTGAAAACCTATCTAACAACAAAATTTCCCACACCAACAACCCCATTTTTTATGAAAATAATCCTTAGTAGCTAAAATAAATGCTCCATCCAAACGAAACGATAATGCTTGGACACGACAGCGTCTGTTGGGTCCACTAGTATTTTTATAAATATTACAAAGTTACCAGACTTCAAAGGAGAATGCCGATTTTTCTATGGGAGTAGGGCTGTTGTGTCTTAACCAAATTAACTGTAGAACATTGTAAATATACTCAGGGTCTTTAAATAAAAATATCATTTAGATATCTGATTGGAGTTTAGAGAAATCTGACTTTTAATTTTTAGTATATAGGTTATATACCTATTATGCGTTGAAATCCATATCTTTTATTCTATTATAGTATAAAATGTAGTATCAATAGTATTTTAGAGTACCTATGTAAGAAATATAGATAGGAAATAATGCTATGGCTAACTACTCTGGATCTAGATTACATTCTAAGAGTCCTGGTCTTACCACTAAAAAGTCTATCTCACACGACATCACGCTCTTTTTTTTAATTACCCAACGGAGAATTTGCTGAACTCAACGTTAAAGTAAACACTGACCAATAATAAAAAATCCACTGCGTTTCCACAAATGAAGCAATCAACACATAAACGTACATAACACGTTATCGGCAATACAAATGTCAAATCATGACAAATTGTCAATCGAATTCAAATCAATAAGGGTTGCTAGTAAAATAACAATATATATCCTAAAATATTTTTAGAAATAGATTTTAAATGTTATTATATTTTTAATTTAAAAACAAAACTTCATATTTTGAATATAATATCAGAAAGTATTACAAAACTTCATAATTATGATTTCATAAAATAATCTTCGACTAATACTAAGTATTATAATAGGAGCCCATGTGGGTTTTCTTTTATTTATTTCATATCAATATTCTTACTATTTGGCTTTAAAAATGGGTATAGTAATAAACTGGCGACATTGACTATCCAAGCCTTCCAATAAATATGGCAGTTCTGCTTATATCGAATTTAATAATATGTATATCTTTTTTTTATGACTGAAACCCCACTACTCTTATGACTAAAATAAATACAAATAACATCATTATTCAAAAGATGATTTTTTATGTTTAGATAGTTAAGACGCACGACGGGCACAAATAGCCTGGTTTTCGGCATTCCCTTTTCATAGCTATTAAATTCTGCAATCGACTCCGTCCGCGCGGGCTTGAGAATATAAATACATCACTACCGTACATTAATTTTCATAATAATCAGTAAAGTAGACATTTAACCGGATAAAAAGTAGTTTATGTCCTTTCCTGAGCTCCAGACTATATATATGCAAAATTTCATGAAGAATGGTTTAGTAGCAAAGGCGTGAAAGCGAAACAAACAAACAAACCCTCTTTCGCATTTATAATATTAGTTAGGATAATTTTTAAAAAAAATCTGAAGCTGACGTCATTCCATCAGAAAATAAGCAGTAATGTAGTCAATTAGGTTAATGTACCTAATGGTAAGCTTAATCTATAAAAGCCCCTGGTCGAGAAATAAATATATATTTATACTTTTTTTTTTATACTACATGGGAGGCGAACAAGCATACGGCCCACCTAATGGTAAGTGGTTACCGTAGACGACGCTAGCAACACCAGAGGCATCACTCGTGCATCGCATCTCCACGGAAAGGGATAGGAGGTGGATAGAAAGGATAATAAGGAGAAGATAGGGAGGGGGTTCTGGCCTCCAGCGATCTCACTCACCATACGAAACACAAGAGCACGAGTAACTACCATTGTTACATGCTGATCTTATGTGATTGGGTGGTACTTCCCCGATCGAGCTGGCCCGTTCGTGTTGGACAAGCAAGGATCTACCACTAGGACTCTCTACTACTTACCACTGAAGGAATGTAATATGGTTCCGGTGGCCCGCCAACAAAGGCGGAGAGATGGCACACGCCGGGTTTATTTAGTGGGTGAGGGCCTCACACTACCCTGGTACATTTTTGCCCGCCAAAACAAAAAAAAATGACTACTACTTATGCAAATACATGCATGATTTCGACAAGTCCGAGGTGCGCGGTTTAGACCTCGGTCTGGGCATCAATCACGATACCGCTGTCTTTACAGTCCTGGATTTTATCACTACTTATTTTTAACAAAAAATGCACAATAGTGGAATGGAAAACGATAGCCATGAGCCAAATTTATGTTACTTTCTATGTACTCGTAATTATACCAAATGAAACAGGTCAGGTTAAACAGGTCTACCTCTCGCTGCCGAGCGTCGTCAGAGCGATGCTTAGCAGCGACAGGAATTTGGCCGCGGTCGCTGCCTTCTGCGAGGAGATTATCTCGCGGAAAGAAGCGGCAGAGAGGGCTAAGGAGGAAGATTCTTCCGCTGACCCAAACCGCCACCAGCGACCGGGGCGGCGCAGGCACAGGTACTTGGGCCTCATGGCGCCCTAGTTGAGGTTACGTGTGGATGGACCGGGGAACGTCCACCACCCGCAAGGCCTCCCGTGAAGGTGCGACGCTCCGTGTACGGATGCCTGCGGACCACCGAAGGAATGTGACATAGTTCCAGTGGCCCACCAATAAAGGCGGAGAGACGGCACATGGCGGGTTTCTTTAGTGGGTGAAGGCCCCACACTACCCTGTTCGTTGCCCCGAACGTGTGCGGTTAGGAACATTTTTTTCCGCCTTAACAAACAAAAAAAAAAGGTTAAACATGACAAAGAAGCATTCGTCGGCGAAAAACATACATCACGATGCTTCTACGTATCAGAACATCCATAATCGAGAGGAATAAGTAGGACTTTAAAACACTCCTGGTATAAATCTATCGGTCATGTATTGAAGGAGCGTGTATGAAAAGAATTATGAATGTTGAAGAAGTGAGCTATGTATGCAAGAATAGAGCCTTTTGGCACTTTGTTCTCTCTGCCTACCCCGCAAGAGAGATAGCGTAATGATAAGTAGGTATAAAGCTATAACCTCATTAAAATTGTCGGGAACTTCAATTTCAAACCTGATCATTGGCATCATACGTTGCCCTATTCCCGTAGCATTTTTCTCATTCTTATGCTATGAGTCATAGCCTGTCACAGAACTGCATTTTAACGTCACATATAACACCAGTAGCCGCACGCCCAAGCCGCTAAGACTGGTTTCTTTTTGAGTCCCGACGGTATTGTTGGCACTTAATCTGATTACTGTGTCTGTGTGTTGGAGATAGGTGTCGAAAGTGTTAGGAAGGTGATGATAAACATTATTATACACTTCTTTTCTGTTTTTGTAATTATAATTTACTTCCACTTTTAATTTTGATCATAGGTTATAATTAAGAAAATATTCCACTTTTTTTTATTTTTACTATCTCTATTTGTTTTTTGCATATTTTGAAATAAATAACGTTATAGTATGCTAATTTTATTATTGCCTTTTTATTTTAAATGTCATACTTTAACTGATGCTAATTGTAGATTATAGAGGAGAGGGCGTTCAACGATATCTAACCCCCATAAGCGCGTGCTTGAGAGTGACGGACCACCAGGAACGGAGGCTTCTTATATACGTCATTGATACATTGCACACCTAAATGTAGTAAGATATTCGTTTAAAATCAAGGGCTCTCAAAGAAAAACCAATAAAATTCTATGTAGACGCAAATTTGAAAGCAAATATTTGCTATTCAAACAGTCTCGAATGGAAAACAGTTTTATCGTACAAAACGTTCTGAGCAAATAATAATCTGAATAACTCTTAGCTATAGAAATATAATACATTTTATCGTATTGTTAACTGTTTCTAGTAGAATAATAACGACTATTTTTTTTATACTACGTGGGTGGGAAACGAGCATACGGCCCACCTGATGTTAAGTGGTTACCGTAGCCTATAGACGCTAGCAATACCGAGGCATAACACGCGCGTCGCCATTTCCAAGGAAAGATTTAGGAGGTGGAGAGGAACCAAAACAAGAAAAGGATAGGAATGATGCTAAGAAGAGGATAGGAAGGATAATAAAGGAAATAAAGAAAGGATAGTAAGGAGAGAATAGGGAATGGGCTTGGGGTGACTATATGAAACGCAACGGCAAGAGTACCTACCTACCGTTGTTTCACGCTCGTTTTCTGTAAAAGGATGGTATTTATCCGAACGAGTCAGCCCGTTTGTGCTGGGATAAGCAAGGTTGCCATCACTACGTTTATATGAGTAGGTATATGATTGTAGACTAAAAATGGGTATAATTTGTTTTATACTTCGCGAGTGGTAAACAAGCGGGCGCGGGCTATGATTGGGATCTCTCTACGTAATAAGATCCGTAATACGGAAAACCGTAGGAGAACGGGAGTGACCGACATAGCCCGCCGGGTCAGCATGCTGAAGTGGCAATGGGCAGGCCACATCGCTCGACGAACCGCCAACCGTTGGGGAAGAAAGGTTCTCGAGTGGCGACCGCGTATCGGACGGCGCAGTGTAGGACGGCCTCCCACCAGGTGGACCGATGACCTGGTCAAAGTCGCAGGCAGTCGTTGTATGCAGGCGCCACAGAACCGTTCACTGTGGCGTTCTCTTGGGGAGGCCTATATCCAGCAGTTGACGATAAAAAGCCGATGGATGGATGGATGGATGGTAAACAAACGTTCGGCCCACCTTATGATTAGAGGTTTCCGATGGCTGTAGACGGTAGCAACACCAGATGCATCACTCGCGTGTTGCTAACTCCCAGGAAGGTATAAGAGGTAGAAAGAAAGAATGATAAAGAGACGGTAATGAGAGAGGAGAGCTCCAGCGCTCCCACTCACTACACAAAACACAACAATTGAAGTCCTACCTACCGTTATTTCAAGCTCAGCTTCTGTCAGAGGGTAGTGCTTTCCCGATGGAGACTACTTAAGGAATCAAGAAAAGCCTTGCACATAGAAAATAAGCTAAGTTTTTATTTCGCTTCTACCAATTGAAAAAAACAAGCAATAGACTATATAACGAAAAGTGAAATTGAAAATAACAGTCACGAGCAGGATTTGAACCTGCATCTCCTGGATACCGTCCAGATGCTTTGCCTTCAGCCATCGCTAATTTCGATAGCACATTCATACTTAACGTCTTGGCTGACACCTGCGCCATCTGTCGGAAGTATTTTCATACATTATACCAACCAGGTAAACTTAGTATTACAATTAAGATTTTTACCTATTAATGTCACAGCCCTATAAATATTTAGATTATATTTTTAGCATTTGACATGCTTAACCATATAAATCAACACAAAGTGTGAAAAATGAAAGTCCAAGTTTAGCAAAATAAAAGTTGCCGTAACTTTATCGTGATAACCAATATCCTTGGTCTCAAAACCCCGAAATAAACAGACACTTTAAAAACATTTACGCGACTTTTTTAATCCGGGGAGGACCGCGCTATTACCGCAATGCGGTTAATATAAGATACGACGACAGCTCAAAAAATATGACTATGAAGTGTCAGTAACAGACACCTAGCAACGGTAACGAAAAAAAGGAAATAAAATTGTATTTTGCAACTGAGCTAATGCTCGTCTTCCTGAGTTCCACTCTCTTCGTTGGAACGTCATTTTTAATAACTGTGAGTGCATTTAGAGCTGGCTAAGTAATCATTTTTGATAGTATAATTTAGACTATAATATTAATATTTATGTAAATTTTCCACCTAGTTTTGTGTAGTAAAGCTAACGTAAACAACATATAGTGTGTCTAGTAATTTCGATATCAACCTAACCTGACAAGAGTTAAGAATTCTATTAGTAACTAGCTGTTTCCCGCGGCTTCGCTCGCGCAAATAAATGAATATATAGGAACGATTTTGTTAAAAAATACTGTCCCGAAATGAAATTAAACTGTTAGTATTCATCAAAATTTTAGGTTTAATTAGTAGTACCTCTTTGTAAACGACGTTTGCAGTGTTGCCTTTTGCGTCTCAAACTCACTCTGGAGCATGCAACATAAATCTCTCTGGGTGAAAAGCAGTCCTTACTTAAATCGATGCCAGTCATTTTTAGTGACTGGCCTAGAGACTTGTTAATTGTTATGGCAAAGCACACATTAAGAGGGATCTGTATTCTTTTATATTTTTTTTTTTTTAGGATACTCTGATGGAATTAACGGTATTTGTTGAATGAAAACATTTAATAATGATATGAAAACAATTAATGGCTCCACCGCAGCCAAAAGCTAGTTTTTGCGTTATATCTGAGGTTCCCGATATAGTAGCGGAATAAAATGTATACCAGTTGTTAAGTCTAATCAAGAGCTATCAAACAAAAAACGTTGCATGAAAATCCGTTTCGTGGGTTTTGCATAATGCGCGAACGAACAAACAGACAAAAATTCTAAAAAACATTGTTTTGTGTTTAGACACGCCTATTATACTACTGTTTTGTTCCAACTTAAGAGTTAGGATACTATATATCTCAAGTTATAATTGCAATATTTGTTCATGAAAAAATATATGTCGGTACGAGGTTCGCCGGGTCACCTAGTATATTATATATATCCTACCATAAAAATATCAAAATATATACAGTAACAAAAATAAATTCACAAGGATTATTATCATAAATAGTAAAAAACAATATAAAATAAAGTTGCTGTAGGCATGTCTGTTTTTCCGCTTAATTCTGCTAAACAACTAAAGGGGCTAAAGCGATTTTCACTGTCCTAAATTTTTTTGCAAGACAGCATTATATTATGTATAATGCATCCGGAATAAATATTTTAAACCAGAACAATTCAATGTTTTATATACAATAAGCAAGTCATCCTAACTATTTTCTTCATTAATAAGTAACAACCGTGCAAAGCAAGGGCGGGTCGCTAGTTTTATATAAAATAAAACATATACACGCGGTCTGTAATATTAATCTTACGTATAAATGCGAAAGTTTGGATGGATATTTGTTACTCAATCACGCGAGAATAGCTGAACGGATAGGAATGAAATTTGTCAGAAAAATAGATTATAGTCCAGCACACACGCTATTTTTATATCCCGTAAAAATAGCTGTTAATGGATGGTTCCCGTGGTATAGGTTTTTTTGCATAGTTGTAGTTTCGGGAGTCTGAGGATGACATAGGCTACTTTTATCCCAGAAAATAGGTAGTTCATGTGTAGCAAAATTGCATAGAGATCATTAGTGTGCTTTAGTGACGTATTAATTTATATTGTCAAGTCCACGAGGAAGAAGTCCCGGGCAGAACCGAGTTATAACTAAAACACAATTTTAAAAATGATATACTTGAGAAAATAAAAAATTATAAAGTAAATGAAAACGTTCGAAATACAAATAACATAAAAAAATAATAGGAGGGAATGTTATTTACAAGTTCTGACCCGAGTTTGTCGGGTCAATGCTTTTATAATAGAAAATTAGCCATGTAACACAGCGGAAAAAATAAACAAGTCGCCTGTCGGTCCGGACAAAAAAATCATGTTATCCGTTTTGTGTTTGGCCAGGCAAATTGTTTTTCTTATTTTGTAAATATCTACGTTACATGTGTTATATTGGTTAACGGTTCAGTACTATAAACACCACTGGGTCGCGTTCTATTAAATTTTTAGCCAAAATCCGTGTAAAAATAATTATAAAAATTAGGTATCAAGTATATACTAGTAGCAGTTTTTTATAAAAGTGGGAAAAATGTACATAACCACAAATCCCTTCGTTAGAGCATAGTGGTTATAGTGGTTAGAGGATAGTGTAGGGCCCCCAACCACTGAATTAATCTAGTATGTGCTGTCTCTCCACCTGTAATGGCGGCCCACTGGAACTAGGTGACATTACTTCAGAAGTCCACGGCGAACTTACGACGGCTTACTCTTTGTGATACCCTCTACTGAGCAACGCTTCGACAACATTGACAAAATATTGTGACGTCGCATCTCCGCGAGAGGCCTTGCTGGCGGCCGTTCCCCGGTCCGTCCACACACGGCCTCAAGCCAAGGTGGCATTGTACGGCACAGTAGCAGGTATTCGCCCCAGCGCCCCTCACTTTTTTTTCTGGGCGCGATAAAATGTACCTACCGCACACCCCGCTGTGTGGGGAGACAACAGGGTAGTGTCGGGCTCCCCACTATCACCCAGCCGCTTTTGGGGGACCTCTGTTACCGTGTGTATTCTCTATAGTGGTCCGCGCGGCGGCTATCCCAGTTGGGCTCTCTGAACGAGCTCCCCACGCACCTGGGACATCACACTTTCACGGTAAGCTCTACGCAGATGGAGGACAATTCTCGGTGTAACCGCTTGCGGCCTCAGATAGGGTGCTATTAGATACAGGTAGTCATACCCCCTTTCTTTTTTGTTTAGGCGGGAAAAAATGTTCCTAACCGCACCCCGTCTTTCGGGGCAACGAACAGGGTAGTGTGGGGCCTGCACCCACTAAAGAAACCCGCTGTGTGTCGTCTCTCCGCCTTTATTGGCGGGGCCACTGGAACTATGTTACATTCCTTCTGTGGTGGGTAGTCACACCCCTACCACCACACGCGCCTGCAGCGTGTCTGGCATGAGGAGAGATTAGCCTCCTTAGCCCTTTCCCACCGCCTTTTTTCACGAGATGACAGTCTAGCAGAAGATGGCAACCGCGGAGCAGTTCCTGTCACTTCCAAGTGCAACGAGCGGCGCGCAATCAAGCGTGTGCTGCGCCGAGCTCTCGCTGCAGTCATTGTGGTGGCAACAGGACGTTTCCTCCCTCCTATTTTTTCGATTATGGTCCTACGACCAGCCCGAGACGTCTGCAGCCGCACCCTCTTACGGACGATTATGGCTGCTGTGCGCTCATTTGACTGAGTTGGAAGCGAATGCCTCCTGCATGCACTGCTGACGCCTACTGACGAACTTCGCTGAGCATTTCCGTTCCAGCCAATAATTTAATATTGCTTTGACCAGCACGACTTTCTGCGGTCTTCATAGAAGTCAGCTCACATGGGTGCGCCGTTAAGCACCATTGATTAGACTACCGTGTAAAGCCGCTGGTACGCGGTTCTAGATTAGCGCAAGTTTGGCATTAGACGCCCGAGGACGGACACTGTGCTGATGAGCCTCGGCGCGAGTTGGTGAAAGCGAAAGTGCTCTTCAAAGTGCCACCACCCTTCTAGGACCAGGCCTCAAAATAAGGCATAGATATTTAAAGTGCACCTGAATTCCTAACCCTAATTTATTAACTGTTATCGAGGTGCCGGTGAGTGGGCCACTTCGAGGTCACTGCAAAAGCAGAGTGTTTTAAAGCTATACTATGTGATAGAGCCTATTGTCGTCTACCGGGCATATTTTCAAACTACGAGCTGCTACTGACAATTTTTCTTTTTACGATAAAACTCAATAGCACGGCCCACCTGGGGATCGAGCCCGAGACCTCATGATCAGCAGTGGCTGACACTACTGCTGTACCAGTCGGCCAGTTACTAATAGTAAATGGTAATTTAACCCTAAAAATAATAAAATAACCATGTATGAATTAAACAGATACTATTCATTACTCACAATCCGAATATTATGTTCATTATGTAAAACGGTTCTATATTATGAATACGAAGTTATCCACTATCGGGTCATCAAAAAACTTTAAGGGCTTGATATATCGTATCTCGAAGGATCGGGTTCGCAACAACTTTTTCAATATAAACGGACTCTCTGACAATTGTGTGAAGAGAACTGACAACGGTATTAAATTGATCGCACTTTCTAAAACCAGTTAACTTTGAGACCACGAGTTTGTTTCATATATGTTGTCTGTGTGAGGCTGTGAAGGAATCCTCCTTCACAGGTTTTGGTAATTTACAAGGTCGTTGCACTTTAGTATGCAATTTCATTAAACATAAAGTAATTTTATAACTGCATAATGGCAACAGGAAAGTGCTCAAACGTTAAATTATTCAAGAACTATGTACTTAGGGCTAAAATTTCCACATACAGGAAGTCATTAAAATTAGTAATCTTGTAGAGCAAGCAATACCCATGTAAGCTTATGAAAAATACATGTGCATACGTATTTGTTTTTGATAGTAGGTACTGTCTATGATATACTGTAATTATTAAATTTTACTTTCGGTTTAGGATAATCCGAAATTGTGTAATATCCTTTATTCAAAGTCTAATTTTTATGGCTGCTGATCAGTCCTGCAGTCCCTTCAAAGGTACACTGGGTCTAATATACGAGTCTCATCGGGCCCTGTGACAGATATGTATTGACAATGATATAAACCTTACAGTGAATCAAAGGACACAGAAAATCACGCAGTAATGACGCGACCGATAAATTGGCAAGGAGGGGCTCGGAGATGATAGTGGAAAGAGCAGAGCCCTTTCTATCCCTGTCATTTGCCTAGCTCCGAAACTTACTACGACAAAACACCAAGATAGAATACCAAGAATACTGGTCTATGGTGCAGGCAAACTAGAGGGGCCCTTCCGACAAGGGTGGACTGTTACGTAAGCTACGGCGTTTGAAGAAGCCTCACTCCGGCTCCTAATGGGAGCCATTACTGGACATGCTCTATCGAGCAAACACTTATTCACTCTAGGTGTTACAGACAGCCCACTTTGCAGAGCCTGCGTGGAAGCAGACGAAATAGCAGCCCACGCCATTCTTGAATGTCCAGGGGTGGCACAATACCGGGCACTATACCTCGGATCTCCGAGGTCTCTCCCAGAAGTTGTCAGGACGTCAAGGGTCTGTTAAGCTTTCTGGTGATGCTGGGTTGGCAAAAGTAGTGCCACCAACCCGTCACGCAAAAAAGGCGCACCCATGATGTCGAGTTGCAGAAAAATAAGCTAGCGTTTATTTACCACATAGCAGTATGGCATCGAACATAATAATACTATGAAAATAATTGAAAAAAATAATTGAAATAAACGCCGTTTCAACACCAGTCAATATGCAAATTTTTTTACCGCGTATGTGGCTGACCTTCCTGATATTTTTTTAAATATAACGCCATTCAGTTGCATTGGTTTCAAAATTTTAATATCGTCAAAATAATTTTTGATTGTTTGTTTGAGAATATTCTCTACTCTGCTTTTCATAAGGTCAGGAAAAGCACTATTAATAAATCAAACGTTAAACACAGATGTTAATTGGGGAGCAATAACATAAATAATTGAGTTAGCTAAAAAGAAAAATTCTCAGTAGCAGCCCGGAGTTTGGAAATGTGCCCGGTAGACGTCAATAGGCTCGCCCCCTATTACGTGGGACTTATACATAGCTGGCGAGTCGTGGATGTGCAGGCGTAATGCTATGTTTGTTTGTTTTTATGAGGTAGCTAACTTCACAGACATCCTCATAAATCCACAGTTTTTGAAGTGAAAACATCTTTAGGCGCGTTGAGCACTTTTTTTTTATTGCATTTTTTGTGGCAGACGAGCCACGGTCCATCTGATGGTAAATGGTAACCGCCGCCCATGGACTCGACTATACCGAGAGTATTGTCAAGCCGCTGCTCACCAATTAATTTCACAGATGAAACGAAATATAAACGGCTATCTCCTGCTACAGCCAAAACGCAACGATTTGTTTCATGGCCGGTCACACGGGAGATGGTGGTACCAACCCGCTCGGGCCGGATACCAAGTGAGTACTCCCACTTGGTACCCAGCCCTACCACCAGTCGTGCAATGGATGATAATTGCTTACTTCCCTTAGTCGCCTCATACGACACTCGTGGGAAAGAATGTGGTGATGACACTTGTATTCTTAATCCGTCACCACACGGAACAACTTTTTAGTTGAATAAAAATCATGGAACTTGCGTCATCGTCACCGAACGCTCCGATCTTCTTTAGGCGCGTTGAGTACTTTTTGGGTGAACAAAAAACATGGAACTCGCGTCATCGTCACCGAACGCTCCGATAGAAGTGAAAACTAAGAAACTTGTGAATTGTATCGTCGAGCTATTAGATTATATTTTTTTAATTATTTTTGATTTACAAACGGCTAGCAATGTTTACTTACAGCAAATATATTACCTGAATCTACTATCCAGAGTAAGTCTACAAAATTTTAAATACCTATAAGCTATAGAAAAAACAAAGAAAATAAAGACCTACGAGTATTCTCTCTTATATTATAAATGTAACATTTTTTGAAAGTGGAAAAAGGGAACCTTACTGGAAGTAGGTTTCGAACCTGCATCCCATCCAGAGAAGTGCTCTAGACCGCTAAGCTATTGCCCTCATGTAATTAACATACGCCCAAATAGACTAATGTAGTGATATTTCTTAAATATCTTTAGTGTACAGACACAGATCTATTACAGTTTGATAATAGTAACTACTTTAGCCCGCGGCTGCGCTGCATACAAAATATAGATTTTGGTTTATATCTCCGGTTCCTTATATAATAGCGATAAAACGATTTACCAATTATCATTTTAAGTCTAATCCAGCATTTTCAAACAAAATAATCTTAATCATAATCCGATCAGTAGTTTTTGCATGATGTGCAAATAAACAAAACGTTTTTTTATGTGTTCCGAAACGCCCAAATAGGAGAAAAAAAGACTATATTAGGCTTAATATAGTTTTTTTTTCTCAAATATCTTAAATATACAGACATAGCTCTGTTACAGATTTATAATAGTAAAGATAGATTATTTCGTAATTAAACCACGCTATTTTCGACAACAACTGCGTTTGTTATTCTCTGTTATACCGCATGATATTGGGGGTGTATTTTAGTATTCTATTCTTTTTAGGGTTCGGTCAAAACGGGACCCTATTACTAAGACTTCGCTGTCTGTCTGTCTGTCCGTTCGTCTGCCACCAGGCTGTAGTCTCAAGTCAGTCTCAGTGTGTCTCAAGAACGGCTATAGTTAGACAGTTGAAATTTTCACAAATGATGTATTTCTGTTGCCGCTATAACAACTAAAAAAAACAATATTTAAGGGGGGCTCCCATACAACAAACGTGTTTCTTTTTTGCCCTTTTTTACTAGCTATTGATAACGGCAACAGGTAGACGCTTGAAATATTCACAGAATATTTAGTTATATATTCACTTTAAAAATAAATAATTAAATTAAAATAAAACAAATATTTAAGGGGGCTTCCCATACACAAACGTGTTTCTTTACTCGTTTTTGCTCTGTCCGTCCGTATGTCACCAGGCTGTATCTCAAGAACGGCGATAGCTAGACAGTTGAAATTTTCACAAATGATGTATTTCTCTTGCCGCTATAACAACAAATACTAAATAAAACAAATATTTAAGGGGTCCCATACAACAAACGTGATTTTTTGCCCTTTTTGTTGTTTTATTCGTCCATAGTTGATTATACTTTTCTGATATCGTTTTTTTAGCAGAAACGTGGGCCAGTTCATCGGATTTCTTTAAAATTAATAATTTCTATGTTACCTCAAAGACTCCCGGCCCAAATTCAAATACAGCAAACCGCGGAATGGGTATGATTGCATTAAAAAATATAAATATCCCGGAAATCCAACTCAACAATATTTCAAACATCGTATGTGAAAGGGCATAGTGAAGGTATTTTTGTTGATCTTAAAGGAGTTCGGATTATTGGCATTTATAGATCCCCTCGATGCAACTGGAACGATTTTTAGATGCAATGAACACTGTCATATTTGATGGCAGAACACTGCCGTTGCCTCCAACTATAGTATGCGGGGATTTTAATGTAGATTTACTAGGATATAATCAGAACGCACCTTTAAAAAAATATTCTGACGATAATGGTTTAAATTCAAAACTTCCTTGTGGTGCTACTACAACGGGTTATACTCAAATAAACAATGTGTTTAGCAATATTGACTTAGGTTCTGGCACATACTGTACACTATTTAGTTACCATAGGCCTTTATGGATACAATTTCAAATCGAGTAATTATATTTTTTATCTAAACTGTCTAAAAAGTAAGTAGATATGTACTTAATTGAAAATCATAAACAAAAGTGGGCGGTTTTACTACCTACATACCTACCTATCAAGTAATTGTTAACACCACTTTCTTTATATTACTTACCTAATTCTTACGCCCTTACATATATAATAAAAGTTTAAAAACCGATGGAATTAACACTATAAAAATCATCCACGGCCTACTTAAGAGTCATTTGTGGCAAATGTGCGCAGTGGGTAAAAGTGCGCAAACCCATTCATTTTAGTCCTAAATATATGGGATTGCGCACGCTTACCCACTGCGCACAGTTACCTCAAATGACTCTAATGGTAACATAATTCCTTACATTTAAAACTGTTTCGTTATGCGCATCTAAGTCTAAGTTGAAAACCACGAAATGAGTCAAATTTTACTTGCAAAATTTGGTAGCAACCAAACACCATGGTTACAGAGAGTTACAATAGTGTAATGTTGTTTGGGGTGTGGTGTCGGTTTACTCCTAGTGGTGCACCCCGGGCAACGTCGGTAGTCGTAGGACATTTTTGCCCACCTAAAATAAAAAAAATAAATAAAAAATCGGGCAATGTCATTGAGCTTTTTCCTAAAAAGAAAAATTCTCAGTAGCAGCCCGGAGTTTGGAAATGTGCCCGGTAGACGTCAATAGGCTCGCCCCCTATTACGTGAGACTTAATCATAGCTGGCGAATTGTGGGTGTGTAATACGCCTCTGCCTACCCCTTCGGGGAATACAGGCGTGATGCTGTGTTGTGTACACACACACTGTAAATAAAAAAAGTGTAATGTTGTTTACCTAGTCAATAGTACGGAACCCTTCGTGTGTGAGTCCGACTCGCACTAGGCCGGTTTTTTTAAATTGCTCGTCACAATCACACATTTTTTAATTTTAAAGTCCAAGCAGGCTAACGGACAATAAGCTAGTATAAAATATATTGATCACTAAATTGAAATCCTACTAATCAGGTAACCTTTTTTCAAATTATGATTACTTTGACGCAATAGTGATTGGCGCAGGATCAGCGGGAAGTGTAGTAGCAAATCGATTAAGTGAAATTCAAAGCTGGAACGTATTGCTCTTGGAGGCAGGTGATGATTCACCTATTGAAGCCTATGTGAGTATTCTATATAGTTTTATTTAAATGGTAATGCGGATTTTCAGTAATCTACGGTTTGACTGAGGCCTTGGTATAGTTAATGCATACAACCAAATTTGTTTTCATTGCGTTTGATGGCAGACGAGCGACGGGCCACCTGATGGTAAATAGTAACCGTCACTTATGGACTCAACTATACCGGGAGCATTGTCAAGTCGCTGCACATCATTTTATTTCACAAATATGAAATGAAAGAACATCTATCTCCTGCTAACCTAACCTAACCAAAACACACCGATGTGCTTCATGGCCGGCCACACGGGAGATGGTGGTACCAACCTTTTTTTTTTTTTTTGGTGGACAAAAATGTTCCTACCGCACAACCCGCTGCCCGGGGAGACAGCAGGGTAGTGTGGGGCTCTCACCCACTAAAAATCCACCGTGCGCCCTCACCCGCCCGTACTCGGCGGACCACTGGTACCGCGTATATTCACTTCAGTGGTCCGCGCGGCGGCTAGCCCTCTTGGGCTTCCTCTCTGAGCAACGCCTCCGCACACCTGGGGCATCGCACCTTCGCGGTAGGCTTTACGCGAGCGGAGGACAATCCCCGGTCCAACCGCCCGCGGCCTCGGCTAGGGCGGCATTAGGCGCAGATATTCACGCCCACGCTGCCCCGCGCGCCGGCGGCGGCTCGGGCCAGAGGAGAGATCAGCCTCCCTGGCCCTCTCCGCCGCCTCCTTCCGCGAGACGACATTCTCGCAGAAGGTGGCGACCGCATTCCAGTACCTATTGCCGCCGACCATCGATCGGATGACAGCCGGCAGCGACAGGTCCTCTCCGATGACTGCAGCGAGATCCCGGCACTGGTCAGCCCAGGCCGGGCACGACTCAAGCGTGTGCTGCGCCGAGTCCTCGCTGCAGTCGCAGTGGTGGCAGCAGGGAGTCTCCTCCCTCCTAGCAACCGTGTACAGGTACTTGCCGAAGCATCCATGCCCCGACAGCACCTGCACTAGCCGGAAGGTGAGGACCCCATGCCGCCGAGCCACCCATTCCTCCAAAATCGGCTGGAGCGCCCCTACGGTCCTAAAACCAGCCCGAGGCGTTTCCAGCCGAATCCTCCAGCGGGTGACAATGGCGCGGCGGGCGTCGCCCCGCCATGCGTCTATTTGACTGGGCGGGAGGCGAACGCCCCCCGCACGCACTTCTGACACCCGCCGATAAACCTCGGCGAGCACCTCCGCCTCCAGATCCCACGGGGGGGTCCCGGCCAATGCGCAAGCGGCCTCGCACGACACCGTGCGGTACCCGCGGATTGCTCTGACCGCCACGACTCTCTGCGGTCTCCATAGAAGGGCCCTATTGCGGGCGGTCAGAGACTGCGCCCACACGGGTGCACCGTAAAGTGCCATTGACTGGACCACCCCCGCGTATAGCTGTCGGCACGCGATGCTGGGTCCGCCCAGGTTTGGCAACAGACGCCCGAGGGCGGACGCCGTGCCAACCAGTCTCGGCGCAAGTTGGCGGAAGTGCTCGTCGAAGTGCCACCGCCCGTCAAGGACCAGGCCCAAATATTTTATGTGGGCCTGGATTCCTACCCCCACACCATTTACCGTAATCGAGGCGCTGGCGGGTGGACCGCGTCGGGGCCCGTGAAATAGTAGGGCCTCTGACTTGTTGAGGGCCACCCTAAGCCCCAGCGCCTCGATACGTCTGACCACCTCCGCGGTACCCGAGGTGGCCAGTCTCGCCGCCTTCTCGAAGTTCCCTCCCCGGGCTGTGACGAGGGTATCGTCTGCGTAACAAATTACGCCCAGCCCGGGGGGAAGCCGGCCACGTAGGACCCAGTCGTACCCGATGTCCCACAGGAGCGGTCCCAGGACAGATCCCTGTGGGACACCGCACGACATGGGCCTCCTCATAGCGTCCCCTTCCCGGCTTACGAAGAGGACGCTGCGGCCTTCGAGGTAGTCTGCCACCAGCCGCCTCAGGTAGGCGGGCACACCGTGGAATCGGAGTGCCTCCCTGATGCAGCCGAATGGCAGACTGTTAAATGCGTTGGCGATGTCCAGCGACACCGCCAACAGCACCCCTCGCTGAGCGACGGCCTCCGTGGCCGCGGCCCTCAGACGCAGGATTGCGTCGACCGTCGAACGCCCCGAACGAAAACCGAACTGAGCGTCCGACAGGTCGGGGCCCACCTCCACAAGGTGCTGGACGATACGGGTGGAAATAATCCTCTCGAGTAGCTTACCCGCATCGTCCAGCAGCACGATGGGCCTAAAGGCCGCGACCGAATCCGGGGACCGTCCCGGTTTCGGCAGGAGCACGAGCTTTCTCTCCTTCCAGCAGTCAGGAAACCGCCCGGACGCCAGGCTCGCGTCGAACAGTCTCCTGAGGCGGGACTCCAGATGGTCGAGGACCAGGGCCAGAACTCGGGCAGGAACCCCATCCGGCCCGGGGGCAGCGGTCTTCCTCATGCGCGACACCGCCACCTCCATTTCCGTCTCGGAGACGGGCGGCACACTCTCCTCGTCGGCCTCCCGGTCGTCATCTGGCGGAGCCATGACCGGGGGCGTGTGCGTTGCCCGCCGTGGGAATAGACCCTCGACCACCTCGGTGAGGAAGCTCGGCTGGAGCGTCTCCGTAAGGGGGGGGCCCTGAGTGCGGAGCTTGTTCAGCGCCGCACGGTACGGGCGTCCCCAGGGGTCACGGTCGAGACCCTCCAGCATCTCCTGCCGCTTCGTCTCTTTGGCGCGACAGATGGCCAGCTTAAACGCGGCGCGCGCGTTGCGGTACGCTTCGTATAGCCGGCCCTCCCGCTCAAGATCGCGGTTCAGCCGCCGGCTGCGGGTGTAGGACCTCCGGGCACTGATGCAAGCCGCACGGAGGTCCGCCAGCTCGTGGGACCACCAGTAGACCCCCTTCCTTTGGGGTGGTCGTCGTACACGGGGCATGGCCGCGTTGCAGATTTGCGACACTGCCTCGCGCCAACGGCCAGCCTCGGTGTCCACGTACTCGGTCAGGGGGGTTGGGGACAGCCACGACGACACAATGGCCGCCTCCACTAGCAGGTCCCGGTTCAACCTACCCACAGCCCACCGCGGGGAAGCGGGAGCTCTGTCCGCCGCGTGACCCCTACTGGGGCCCCGGAGGGACCGGGAGACCTCTATCCGAATATAGCGATGATCAGATAGGGTCTCAACCTCCTCTAGGACACACCAGTCCCTTACCCGTGCCGCGACGGCGGGGCTAGCGAACGAAAGGTCCACTATCGACCCGCCCCACCGCCGCACGCACGTATTGGCGGACCCCCTGTTCAGCAAACAGAGGTCCGCCGCTGCCGCCCATTCCTCGACCGCCGCTCCATGGGCATCCGTCCTGGGGGACCCCCACGCCGTGGATTTGGCGTTAAAATCCCCCAGTACCAAGACATGGCTAGGTGCTAGTCGCCGTATCGAGGTCTCCAGGTTGTGAAGGAAGACCTCGAAGGCAGCCAGACTTCGATTAGGGGAGAAGTAGATGCCATAGAGCGTGACACCCCCCTAATCGGCCGCAACATATCCCGGGCCCTTGTCCCTGACCGACAAGGGCGGGGAATGAGGCGCCGTAGATCCGACTACCGCCACGGAGCCATCACCGCTACCTGCCCAATTAGGACGGTCAGGAATGCGATAGGGCTCCGCGGATACGGCTACACCGATCGACCGCTCCGCCATGAACTGCAGGAAAAGATCCTGCGCAGCAGCGGTGCGGCCGAGATTCGCCTGGAGGAACACAGTATCACGGTCCGTGATCAGACCGTGACAGTTGCCCCCTCCACCCGTGCCAGCGGTCGCGCCGCGTTAGGTGGGGCAGCCTGGGCCGATTGGCTGCCCCCACCTATAGGGCCTCGGGCTGGAGGTCTGCACCCCTCCCGCCCCATGCTATGCTTAGCGGGACGATTTCCCGCCGCGCACGCGGGGCAGTACGGGGCTGCGGTGCAGGTCGCCGCCTGATGCCCTGCCTGACCGCAGCGGAAGCAGAGACCGCTGCAGTCAAAGCAGTTCGTACATGTCGGCCGGGTGTGCCCGACCGCCATGCACTTAAAACACCTCGCGGGCCTCGGCTCCAGCACGGTGATGCGCGCGGAGCTCCAGCCCACGAGAAGCCTACCTGCGGTGGCCAAGGAATTGGCCGCCGCGACAGGGCACTGTACCCATACGGCGCCTACACCACCAGGACCGGGGCGAATGGTGCCCACCCGGACGGTTTCTGCAGCGAATCCGGTTTTCAGCGTAATCGCCTCCCGGATATCGTCCACCGTCACGGAGTCGTCCAGTCCAGAAATGCGCAATTCTGCGCACTTCACGGGCCTGGCGACACGGACCCCACTCTCCCCAGCGAACAGACCTTTCAGCTTTTCGGCTATGAGGTCAGCCGTTCTCGGGCCCTCCGCACCGGGAAACTCAAGTATTCGAGCCCCCGTTCGGGCTTGGCGGGTTCTTGCGGCAACGCTTCCGATTTCGGAGACATCGATCTCCTGCCGCGCCCGTTTTAGAACCGCCTCATAGCTGAGACCCTCTCCCTAGCCTCAGGCAGCAGGGTGACGACCACCGCTGCTGTCTTCGGTGTTTTGAGGCTGCGCGGCTTTCGCGGCCTTCGCTTCTTTTTCCCACCGCCGGACTCACCCCTAGATATAGCAGGCGCCACGTCTCGGGCTGCAGCGCCTTTCCGCTTCTTTCCCCGAGACTTTCTTCCACTGGCCACGGTCTGCCAGCCCTCCTCAGAGTGCACAGCGGTAGTGGGGGTAGGATGTGGGCCCCGGGATGTATCTGCTTGAGCCCGCGAGGGCCCAGCAGAGCCGGGCAGGGCCGGGAATTCCTCCCGACCCTGTGACTTCTGGGGCTGGGCCCTTGGTAACTGGACCTTGCCGGACTGCCCAGCCTTGGCGCCCTTTTTCCCCTTCGGGGTGCGTTCCAGCGGCGATACTGCCGCTGCCGCAGAGTAATCGCGGCCACCCTGACACGGTAATGTCATTGGTGCCAGGGATAGCGCGGCTCTCCTCTTGTCCGCAGCCAGTGGTGGACGGACTCGGGGCTCCGGTGGGAGCCGGGCGTCGAGGGTGCTGATCTGCGGACCAAAAACCGCATCGACACGATCAATTATCCGGTGGAACAGCTCCTCTGACTCATCGGCTCGGGGCGCGGGGCCACCCGAGGTGGTAGCCGAGACTCTTGGGATGGCCTCAGGGAGCCCAAGTTCGGCTCGCAGATTGGCCATCCCGAGGCGCATTTCCTTCACTGTAGCTTCGAGGCGCTGATTGCGCTCCCCGAGCTCGGCCACCTCCATCTCCAGGCGCTCATTCCGCGCCACCAGCCGCTCCACCACGCCGGACAGTTCTGTGGCGGCGGTCTTCAGGCAACGGACAAAGTTGCCTTTCAGATTTTTAGAGCCCATGGCCACCGTCGAAATGATGTCCACGCTGTCCGCGGCTCTCTCAGCAATTTGGGTCGCTGAGGGCGGCCCATTGCTGTCTAAAGGAAGCCGAAGCTTCTCGGAGAGGAGCGCCAGGCGCTCCTCCGCAGTCTGCTCCATCTCCGTCCGCTTTAAGTTCGTGCTCTCGGCCCTCTTGGCCGAGACCTTGCGGGGGATTGGTGTCCCCGGCCGGTTAGTTCCTCTACCCCTAACCGCCGTAGCAATTTTCGGGGGAGGCATTTCTACTGAGCTCCCATCAGACTCCGACGCAGCGCCCCCCTGAGACAGGGTGCGCTTGCGCCAGAACCGTGACGGGAGCGGCTCCATCGTGACCACTACCTCCGCCGGTTGCGGTGACATGATTGTGGCTGCCTGACTCGGGCCGCCATCTTCAGTGGCAGACATTTCAGCAGCTGAGGTAACCACCGAGCTGCCTGCCGCCGAGCTGTCCCTGGATTCCTGGGACACTTCGGTCGCCTGTTTTCCCTTGCGGGACTTCCGACCGCCGCGTGTTTTGCGCGCGG
The DNA here is from genome assembly GCA_948253155.1 of Leucoma salicis. NCBI lineage: Eukaryota > Metazoa > Arthropoda > Insecta > Lepidoptera > Erebidae > Leucoma > Leucoma salicis. The sequence goes on from OX411812.1 coordinate 8,200,951, forward strand.
TTGCACTAGTAGGGGCCGCATTTACAGCCGGACCCCTATCGGCTGAGGCGTCAGGTGTTACACCTGACTCCGTCAATATTTTATTTAATAAATGATTTTCCATATTGATCCCACGAGTGTGGGAGAAAGGAGGTCCACCCGGGCAGAGCTCCCGATACCCGGGCAAGCGTACATTTGTTACCCAACACAGGGGGTCCGCAGGTACCCTGGCTGGGGCCGCGCTCGAGACTGAACTACCCATCAGCCATGCATCTCCTCGCCGCGCGCCAGAGCTTGAGATTCGGGGTAATTTTTATAGAGGTTGTCTTCCTCGCGGTCCGGGCGATTAAGCCAAGACCCTCGTTCCTGTATGCCCGCGAGACGTAACCACAGACACGCGCTCAGGTTTACGATTTGGGACGGGGGGGGCCGCTGTGGCCCCACTGTCCCCCCTCTCCAGAGCCCGGTGAGCCAGTCTGGTCCCACCGACTCCGACGTCTGGTCTATCCGCCGTGCCCTCTGCTGAGTCAACTACTCGGACCCGATAGCAAGTGAGTACTCTTACTTGGCTCCCAGCCCTACTACCAGTAATGCAATGGGTGATAATTGCTTACTTCCTTTAGTTACCTCGTACGACAGCCGTTGGAAAGAATAGGATAGTGACACATGTATGCATAGTCCGTTATTAGACGGACAAATGGATGGAGACTTATATGCCATCGCTTGTAGTAAATAAAGTATCCACCCATCCATCCATCAGCCTTTTAACGTCCACTGCTGGACATAGGCCTCCCCAAGAATGGGGGATAGTGCCATAATCGCCATGCTTGGCAAGCGGGTTGGCGATCGCAGTGGATGTTGTTAATACTCAAAGAAGTGCTGCTGCCCACTTCCCCGATATTCCCTCAGTCGGCTCTTACGACTTCCATGGGTGGAGAACCCCTCTCCACACATTCACAATTCTAAAGCCGGCCCCACACGGCATAAAAAAGTAAATAAACAGGCAAATAAACAAAACGGTCTTATTATATATTTTATAGGCGTGAACACAAACTTTTTATTTTTTTTGTCAGTTTTACGGTTGGCCTGTTTGTTTGTTCGTGCATTACGCAAAAACTATTAAACAGATTTTACAACTTTTTTATTTGATAGCTCTTGATTGGACTTAAAAATATTTTATCCTGCGATATAACCAAAAAAACTAGCTATTAAAAACGGCGGAGCCGCAGGCAAAGGCTAGTTGAAAATAATATAGGTATATAATTAAACAAAAAGTGAAAAATGTGAAATCCAAGCATGTAAAATGCCAAAAATATATATAAAAATATGTAAATATTTATAGGGTTTGCGTCATTACTAGGTAAAATCTTAATTGTAAAATTAAGTTTACCTGGTCAGTATAATGTTTGAAAATACTTCCGACAGATGGCACAGTCAGCCAAAGACGTTAAGTATGAATGTGTTATCGAAATTAGCAGTCAGGCGCAATTGTCACGATCGCTGAATTGGCAAAGCATCTGGACGGTATCCAGGAGATGCAGGTTTAAATCCTGCTCGTGACTGTTATTTTCGAATTCACATTTTTCACTTTGTGTTTAATCTAAGCATGTAAAATGCTAAAAATATATATAAAATATCTAAATATAATATATATAACTTTGAACAACATTGAAACTTCTAAAAAAAATAGCTTCACGCCTGTATTCCCCGAAAGAGTAGGCAGAGGTGTATTACACACCCCAGATTCGCCAGCTATGTTTAAGTTCCATGTTATAGGGGGCGAGCCTATTGCCATCTACCGGGCAGGCGTAGTTTTTTAGTGAAAAGTGATAAAAATTATATCTATGTATGTAACGAAATCTTTGAACCATTTCAAAATATCGGATTAAATCGAAACTGCACACTTATCAACAATATTAAAACAAAAATTTTAGAGATTGTCCGTTTTTTTTAATATAAATTGATACTATCGTCACGTCCACGATATAAAAGGAATAGAAGCTATTGAATAATAATACTTTTGATGCTGTTTTTACAATAAAAAACAAAAAATAAATTACAGTTTAAAAAATTAAAAAAACACGCTTACTACAAGGTAAAAATTTTAATAATTTGTCATAATTAATAAAAATGACACACCTATAATTATTATTAATGCTACAATTTTTATATAAATGTTTAATAGTGTTTTAAATTAAAAGTTGGGATCAATATACAATATACACACATCAAAAAAAGTTTGAGATCACTTTGAAAATACGAAATATTTTTGTTGCCTACTGCCAATGCACGCACATCGAGCTCAACGAGTCAATGCTGCTCTCCGTAATCACAACATTGCCAGGTTAGACTGGCCTACCGGTTCACCTGACTTGAACCCGATCGAGCACGCTTGGGATGCTCTAAAGCGAGCTGCTTGGAACCGTCAGCCACCTAATAAGATAGTGCCAGAGATCAGGGAAGCTGCTATTGAAGAAATGGACAGGTTAATCAAAAAATAACTTAAAACAGGTTCAAATAAAACAATTCCGTAATAAATGCTTAGGTAATAAAGTTTCTTATTTCGTCGTTTTCTTTCATTTATTTCTTACAATTGAATAAATCTCCTTTTATTTCTTACATTTATTTCATTTATTTCACAATCGCATTAAAATTTTCAAATAAAATTTTTATTTGTATAATAATTTAAAATAGTTAATATTTTAGTTTCAATAAAGTTATTATCTTTTTATAAAAGATATCACGTAAGCACTTTTCTTCTATAGGGTGAATCTTAAAAAATACAGCTTTATGTGCTAGTGATCTCAAAGTTTTTTTTTGATGTGTATATGTATAAAGGGATATTGAGTTCCCCGTCGGAGATTAACACCTTACAAAGCACACACCTCTGATTTTTCGAAACTGTGTATGTATGTCATGACCAATAATTATACCTGCCTAGTGAAGGAAAACTTAGCGAAGAAACTAAATTATAATGAAAGTTTTTTCTTGACAAAGTCTGCCAACTCGCATTAGGCAAACGTGACGTACTACGGCCCAAATGCCCCAAATTAAATAACCTACTTTGACATTTTTTTCTTTTCAAAATAACACAAAACAACATCTCTAAATAAACTAATAATAAAAACTATCAGCCCATTTCATACTTTGTGCAAGTATTCATAAATTACTGTCTACGAAAAGGCTCGAAAGTTTGAACCCTTTTCGCCTCAGTAAGAGTGTTCGTAAACATTGTATAAAGTTATAATAGGATTTTTTCGTCGTATTGGTATGTTTAGGTTGTCAATAAACAATAAAGTAAGCGCGTATTTCTTGTGTATTTTATATAAAAATAAATTTAAATAAATATTTTGTTAAAACAGCAAAGTTTTAAATTACTTCGTCTGCGAGACAATAACTAATTATACAAAGTCTACAGACAGAAACTTTAACTATTGGACAGTACGGTCATGGCCATGCGCAAGGTACTTCGTAATATGACATACCGACTAAAGCCGTATAATTAAAAAAATAAAATAATTTGACTTACGGACTTAGCAGTTGGATACAATACATCGCACCTTTAGAATTATAGAGACCTAACTAGAAAAAGTAGTTTTTTGGAAAACGACGAATAAAGTTTGCGTAACATAATTATATTGATAAATTTAGCAAGAAACCGAATGTATATTAAAAAAATCATAGTATTTTAATTTTATATCATACTTCACTTATTTATGTACACGATCTAACCTAAAAAAGTAAATAAAAATTATTAATAATAAATTTTTTTAAATTTATTTTAAAACAGTTGCTAGTTAGATCTATATATGACTGAAACCATCGATTTTTAAAAAGACATTTTATTATTTGAGTCTATCCAATTCTGAAATTATATTTAAAATCTTGTTTTATTCCTAAATAAGCCACTTTCACGATAAAAATCAAATTGTTTGAGGGGCATTTTATGCTTAGGTAGTACAAAAAATATAAGTATGATAAAGTAGCGAATTTTTTTATGTCAGATATATTAAATCACAATAATCGCAAGTCATCATACAACTGTACAGCACAGTAACTCTTAAAAGAAAACTATAAGTCTTGAATAATAATAATATTACGTACCTATAAGAAATTTTATGTATTTTAGTCCTCATTATTATATTATAACAATTGAAAGTCATTGCTTTTTATATAGTTTTCTGTTTTGTTTATAGTTGCACAGTACCTACTGAACAAAATTCCCTCTCAAGTTATTTCATAATTGAAATAATTGTAAAATTTGGTGACATTTTAAATTTTAATTGTTTTTTCATATTTCTTGAACAATTTTGAAAATTAAGGCCTTAATTATGCTTGATTTGGCCTAAACTGATACTGAAAAGGCTCTTCAGGTACGCAGAAATGGACAAAGTTCAAAAAGATTTCTAGATTTTTTGGTAGACCTGTTTCCACAGTTTATCGCAGTTTACCGTTTGTATATGGAGACAAATTATTTTGTGAGAAGTACAGGACAGGGCCGAAATCAGCGTACTATAAGCAGAGATGACCTTTTTGTTCAGCTTTTCATCCGCAGAAACCCTATGTAACGTATAACGGTTGTCCTAGCTAGAAATGAGCTTAAGGAAGTTCCAGGTTTGGCAGTAAGTGAGCGTAGGTACAGTGCGAAAAAAGACTTCAAGAACTTTATTTAAGTTCATTCGCACCCTCCAAAACTTGAGGTATATCATCGCTAAAACTGGTTGGCTTTCCTCAGGGATCATCAATATTAGAACACTGACCAATGGAAAAAAGTTATTCAATGATGAATGCAGAAATCTTGTAAATTAAGTCGTGGGAAGACAAAGTATACATAGATAGAGGAGTTTTAGCCAAATTTCGAAATGGTATAGGGAATATTAATATGTTTGGGAGCTCGTACGGACTTAGTGATGATTGATGGAGGATACCTTACTACAGATCAAACATTTTGGGAGAAAATATGGTACCGTTTGCCCCTTTATCGGTGATGGCTTCATATTGATGCAAGATAATGCTCGGCCACATGCCACATACCGCTCGCTCAACTCAAGCGTACCAATGAAGTGAACATCACAGTGATGGAGTGGCCAGCGAGATGCCCGGATATGAATCCTATAGAGCATATCTGGGATTTGTGTTCAAGAATCCCAGCTCCAGTCAATGAGTGTGAACTAAGTATCGCCGTGTTTAAGAATGGCAGAATTTAACCTCAAGAGAAGCTCAACAACATTATTATCAGAATTCCTAGGCGATTAGAAACTTTGTTTCTAACTAAAGTTTGTAATACAGCGTGCTTCATCCTCATGCTCTAGCACGAGAAAGAAATACGCTGTATTAATTAGTTTTTTTTCAACAAATAAATAATTATGTTTTTTTATTTAATTTATCAATTTCTTTTAATATTTCATACGTATTTTATGTGTTTATAACAAGTGGTCACATTCTGAACTTAAAAAGGTGTAATTTTAAGTAAACAAGAAGTTCTCGTAGCATGGTATAGTTAATTTGGAGTTCATATAAGATAACTTTTCAACATGGTGACGAAGCAGCTATAGGCCAGAGAGTTTTCTGCAGTTTTGGGTATTTGGAGACAGCATTTGACACGGTTGTATGAAAGGAACTTTGGGACATTTTGCCGGAGTATGGTATTAACGGTAGACTGCTGCAAGCTATGCATTCCAAATACATGGACTGCAGAGCTTGCGTGCGACTGGATGATGGAATGTCTCCCTAGTTTAATGTAAAACGAATGAGTGAACGGAGCATTGGGGCAAGTTCTCGGCAGTTATCACCTCAGCCAGAAAACACGTGTTGCAATACACAACGCAGAGCTCGTCCCATCGTTATCGTATGGAAGCGAGAGTTGGGTATGAAAAAAGGAGCATGAGAATAAAATCAATGCGGTAGAAATGCGATCTCTGCGGAGAATCTGTGGAGTGAAGCTGACTGACCGCATTTGTAACGACGATATAAGAGAGCAAGTAGGTATGAAATAGAGTATTGGTGTAAGGATGCGAAAAGGAATGTTTCGATGGTTCGGACATATGGAAAGAATACCAGACGAGCGACTGCTTGAGAAGATATACAATGCGAAAGTGAAAGAATGTAGGGGGGAAAGGATGTAAGGTGTACAGGGGGAGACCGAGACACCAACCTAGACCAAATCGGTCATGTATTGAAGAAAGGTGTAGTCAGGAGTCTCCGAAACCGGCGAGCGTGTACGAGTATGAAGAGAATTATGAATGTTGAGGAAGCGAGCGATGTATGCAAGAATAGAACCTTTTGTCACTTTTTTCTCTCTGCCTACCCCGCAATAGAGATGGCATGATGATAAGTAAGTAATAGTTAGTTTTTAATAAGTTATGAAATCAAATACTACTTAATTAAGTAATCATTTTCTTTACATAGTTATATAGGTAAACCTAAAAAAAAACGATTATTCCTATATACCCCCCTCATTGGCATGGATGTTGGTGCTCGGCGGAAAATTCTTTGATCATATGGAATGGATATATCAGAAGAGCTTTCTATTATTGATGGATTATCATAAGCTGAGGATTTGTTTTCTTTTTATAGTGTATTCTGCGAGTAATTTATTTAATTAGAGAAGAAGAATCTTTGTACTTTTATGTAAATTTTATTGAATTAGTTAACAACTTAAACATAATTATACAAGTGTTCAGTGTAACAATGATCTATTTAACAAGTCAATAAAAAGTTTAGACAGACTCATACATTTTTTTTTTGTTTAGGCGGGAAAAAATGTTCCTAACCGCACACCCTGTCGCTCGGGGCAACGAACAGGGTAGTGTGGGGCCCTCACCCACTAAAGAAACCCGCCGTGTGCCGTCTCTCCGCCTTATGATACGGAGGATAGCAACATATCGGGTGTGAGTCCTTTCAGTGACCACAATTATTTTAAGAAATAATTTATGTGTTTTTGAAAACACTATCATCCGTATCATAAGAAAATTGATAACGCGCAGAAGTGTCACTATTGTCTCTAACTATAATTATGCATTGATTTTAATAATACTGTGTTGTGCTACGAACACATAATACCATAATATCCAGATTGATGACAGTTTATTCTTGAAGTAAACATATAGAAATAAAGAAACTAATTTAATTATAAAAATATTTTTTCTAGTTAATTCTAAAATGAAATGTAATATACATATATCATGCATACCAATATTATACTACAGACAGCTGCTTGGTCTAGTGATTAGTTACTCTGACTGTAAAACCAACGGTCGTGGGTTCGTCAATCTCCCTTATTTTAGGTAAAATATTTTTCGAAAAAGTAGCAACACTAGCTTTCTTGATACCAGCTTAACTGCGAAGGGAACTATTTAGTGAAATGCACTATAACCAATTTTGATTTATCAATGTGTGCGTTGTATAGTGATGTAAGTTTGAAGAGTTAGACTGACTATCGATAAATTGATAAAACAAATCAGTTTCTTTAACGAACTCGCTCATTAAAATAATCATCTTCAATTAATGAAACAAAACAGACATAATAAATTAAAACAAACATTGTTAATTAGTTTTTATTTATTTCACCAGCAACGTCAGTCAACGATATTATGCATTTTATAAGGGAATTATATACTCAGCTTTTAGCAACATAAACCTACTTATAATTTTTAAATTAACTAAATCGACTTGACTGACAATATCTGCTGTAGAGCTTTTATTGCATTTTTTCCATTAATGTGTTAGGAGAAAATGTTCCAAACATTTAGGATAAATATCGACAATATACCTTGTCGATAAAGTCAAGCCCTAGTGTATATGTACCTAAAAAATGTTCTACTAAATCCTTGCAAATATGTAAGAATGCGACATATTTCTATATAAAATATAAACAGTAAAAATGAAATTAAAAATAATCCGTAACTGAAACAGAAAATATCAGTAATTATGACCTAAAATAAAAGCATTTAAGTTGTGATATTATCCTGATAACTTACCTGTGAAACATTTAAATATCAAGATTGTTTGCATGATTTACATCACAGGCACTCACGGAACAAACAACCATTGTGTTTAATAGTTATAATTATAAAATAAACAAAATTTATAACACAAATAAATCAAAAAACCGCGAAGCTTATTTCAGGGTAGAAGACTGTAGACTACCTGCCATTCAAATGGGTCGCAATGACATTAGATTTGCTTTCCTCTTCTATCTTGCTATGTTGCCGTATAAGATTTTCTTCTCGCTCACACGCTTTGGTGATCTATACGTTATATTATATCTATGGTTACAAGACTATAAATAATATAAGACATATACAGGAACTCTATAATGAAATGGCGCAAACTTCATCGAGTTTGGACTCGTTTGATTCGTCTTGACGAGTACTTTGACTTTAGATGGTATCCAAGGTCTGATGACGGAGCTAGAAGGTGGTCATAGGGACTCCAATATAAAACGACATAACCCCATGGAGTTTGGGCTCGTGTGATTCGTCTTGACGAGTACTTTGTATCTAGATGGTATCCGGGACTGATGATGGAGTTGGAAAATGGCCACAGTAACTTTGTAATGAAACAACGCAACACCATCGAGTTTAGACTCGTTTGATTCGTCTTGACGAGTACTTTGTCTTTAGATGGTATATAGGGTCTGATGATGGAGCTGGAAGGTAGCCAAAGGAATTCCATTATAAAACGACATAACCCCATGAAGTTTGGGCTCGTATGATTCGTCTTGACGAGTAATACTTTGTATCTAGTTGGTATCCAGGGTCTGGTGATGGAGCTGGAAGATGGCCACAATAACTGTGTAATAAAACGATGCAACCCCATCGAGTTGGGACTCGTTTTATTCCTCTTGACGAGTACTTTGTCACTAGAAAGTATCCAGGCTCTGATAATGGAGCTGGAAGGTAGCAATAGGCACTCTGCTATAAAACGCCGTAATAATTCTATTATAATTAATGAAATGCTATAATAATCTTAGTAGCAATAAGGTGAAATATTTGTATCTATGTCTATGATAACAAAAGCCTTTTGCTTAAACTTTATCTAATTTAGCTTTATTTGACCAATTTCTGTAAAGTTGTAAGTAGTAGATCATTTTTCGAAAAATGATGTCATAAAGAAGTTTCACTTCTTACGTGTGTACACTAATACACACACACATAACTTGTTTGTCGTTTGAGTGTGTTTTGCTCTACATTTACGAATGCACTGCCCCATAAAACTACGGCTATAACCGTAACGTAATATCATATCTATTCTTACTATCTTAAAGTGACACAGCTGTTATAGCCATAGGATATAAATGTATGAAAAAAAAGTAGGCTTAGGCCAATCGTGCGTCTCTATCGCTTGTTCCGCGCTCTCGCTTGCACACTCGGCTCAGGCAGAACGTGACACTTTTTCGTGCGTCGTCGTTCTGTCCAGCAACGTGTTAAAGCGGAAAAAATGTGCCTAAGCGCACACCCCGACGTTCGGAGCAACGAACAGAGTAGTGTCCCTCACCCACTAAACCCGCCGTGTGCCGTCTCTCCGCCTATATTGGTGGACCACTGGAACTGTATTATATTACTTCAGTGGTATCTATTATTACACTTGAATCTGAATTAGAAGTGTGGTTCATTTTTATTGCACGTCCTGTGAATACATTTCTTTATACAAACTTTCAGAGGCATAAAATAATAAAAAGGTTGCTATCAGTTAAAGATGATTACACTTTATACAAGGAATTATCACATTTTATCTTACCCCATGCTTTCATTTTATATATTTTACATGAGCTTTTCACAGAAATATGCGCTTTGTTCTCAACATTATGTCTACATAATTATCTTAGTCATAGAGCTGTTGTTACTGTACTGTTTCTAAGAGAAACGTATATAACACATGTTTGTGTATTCTGTTTGTGGTGGAGATCCTAATTAGAGCAAATGTGCATCTGTTAACATGTAATCAGAATGTGTGCATTTGTGTCAAATGAACTTCTGCAATGAACTGCACAAATATTTACAAATGAATTTATAATTTTCACACTCTATTCCTCCCAGTCCGACTATTGTGCTTAGATTTCACTTAAACTGAAAGATTTTCAATTAATCATTTACGATTTATAAAACAAAACTAATTAAGCAATAATAAATACATGCGATTTTCAGAATATTTCTCGATGCTTATATATTTATTTTAAATATTACCATGGTTTATTATTTTAAACAGGAATATTGAAATATTAATGGCAACGAGAGAGTTTTGCTTTTGTTTGCTTGTTGATTTAAAAAAGAAACATATTTTTTTAGTGATTTAAAATTGGAATACATTGAGGCTAATTGAATATTAAGCTGTTTATTTTAGATATTTTTATATATATTTTTAGTATTTGACATGCTTAGCAACATACATTAAACACAAAGTGAAAAATGTGAAATCGAAAATAACATCGAAAATCCTGCTCGTGACTGTTATTTTCGATTTCACATTTTTCACTTTGTGTTTAATGTGTTTATTTTTCTTCCGCAACAACATTGCTTGCACATGGCACGTTATATCTCCAGAGAGCAAAATAATTGTTTGGTAATGTTATAGGTACCGGTTCCTCTTTCAAACACTAATGACGTAATAAATTTGAAATGTAGTAGCAGTGTGTACGTATTTAGAAATAGTTTTCTGTCTGGTCTATTTTTTCGAATGGTCTTTTTACACGCTTTTTATTAGCTTCACCTGTATGTTTGTATATTTGTATGTTTGTAGGTTAGTAGGTTTGTATGTTTGTATGTTTGTAACCGAATCCTTTGGGCGCGATTTTGACCCACTTTAAACGGCCAGATTTCGTTCAAACTTTGTAGATTTATCGAGGACCGATAACAATACACTAATTTGATAAAATTATTCGGTATTTAATGGTTTTTAGGGTTCCGTAGTTGTTGAATGTATAAGTTTCTGAATTGCGATATTAAGATGTGCACCGGCGTTGTCCCATGTTTCTGAATCGCTATATTAATGTTATCGAAATAAGAATCTTTTTGCTTTTATTTTAGTTAATAGTATAGTTATTTATCCATATTCTACTTTCATGTATTACATCACTTTACTCTTTGCTTCGTACTCCTGAAGTTTTGATACTATTTTATTTTGAGAGAGACTAAAAAGAAGAAAATAAATTATAGTTTAAAAAACTAAAATAACACGCTTTAAATATCTAGTTGAACTAAAAAGTAGTAAATAATATTACAATAAATAATGATTGTAAAAGAGCGTGATGTGCATAATCAAATGTTACAAATAGTTCACCTATATAGTAAAAAGCACCCCACGCTTTATAACAATAATTATTTATTGTAATATTATTTACTACTTTTTAGTTCAATTAGCTATTTAAAGCGTGTTGTTTTAATTTTTTTAAATATAATTTATTTTTTATAAGTTTCAACAGCTACGAGTGTATTCGCTATTTGTTTGTGTAATTCTACATGCGATTAAATCTAAAATTGAAAATTTTACTAGCTCATTCTAAGCATACAGATTAGTATTAGTAAGTTTACATACACATCTCACAGATTTATGTGCCACATTTTTTTTTAACAATGGCAACCTCTGCCGTTAAAAATTGGGGGCTTATATTCACAATTGGACTCAGTAAGTGGTGCTGCTATTATGTGCCAGGATTTTTATTACAATGTTTTTGTCAGTAATTTGTTTATTTATCCTTTCATGATATTTCACTTGTTGTTGTGTAGCCAAATTTTCTCCCCAAGTCAACCACCACCACCACCTTTATCGAAAATTCTAGTATTGGAAGAATCCAGGGTCGTTAATGTCCGGACATCGTCTGCCAGGTCCAACTAAATAAATAAATAAATATTCACGGACATTTTCACACAACGTTCTCTGGTCCCAAGCTAAGCTTAACGCTTGTGCTATGGGTATTTCTTTCTTTTTTACATATATGTATATATACATATATAGCTAGTAGTATAATAAACATATATGTAAATGGACAAAAGGCAGATTTTGGATTACGTCAAAATTCCTTGGAGTATATAAATTTTGAAAGGGCAGCACTAAATTAAATTGACCCAGTCAGTATAGAATATAGAGTCAGTAGAGGTTACAGTTAGATTGTTTGAGACGCATAAGCAAATGATTAATAAATTCAAGATTGAGTTTTAGAATTAAAACTATTCTATATAATTGTAATTCGTGTGGTAACGATATAAGAATACAAGTATTACTACATTATCCTTTCCCGCGGACGTCGTATGACGTGACTAAGAGAAGCAAGTGCTTATTAACCATTTCATTATTTGCTTTGAGAAAGTCGGTACCACCGTTGCCATGCTACTGTCCATGAAACACCTCATTGTGTTTTGTATGTAGCTGGGGATTGCTGTTCAGTAAATCGGTACTCATCCATGAAATGGAATAGTGAACAGTAATTTGGCAATACCTATTCCTAGTATTGTTGCGTCCATAACCAGCGGTTACCACCATCAGGTGGGCTGTAGTTCACTTGTCACCATAAGCAATAAAAAATATATACTTTTATATATTTTGGAGTGCAAAGAGTAGAGGATAGTTAACATTATTTATTTAACTTTATTACTTGAACCGAGATAAAATACTCGTAATAAAGTTTAAAAAAAGAATAAGTACCTATCTTTAAAGTTACAATTCGAGAAATAAAATCTAAAAGTCTGTTAGTTCAGAGCTTTTGAAATAATATTGGAGTACTGCGGTAACTTGGTACAACTCACTGCAACTTTCTAGTCACTTAGTTCAACATGAATAAGTATTTACAACTTCTAAGTAAGTGTGTAAAGTAAGGTGTGGTTTAAGCACTTTGACAACGGAAAATGTAATTTTACGTCCGAAGTTTACTTTACTTATCGATACTTTTAATGAAGGTGAAAACTTTGAAAGTTTCAGGATATTTTTCCGTCGAACTACTTTAGTTTCAGGATTATTCATTTCCATTTTTTTTTAAGACACCCTGCAGTAAGGAATAATTCTTTTATCGCGAGAGATTTTACAACGATTACGGACACAAAGTCCACCCAAACTCGGAATAAACATTTATTAATCCGGCAAACATTTATACTGTATAGGAATTGAACCCTTAACACTTGGCACGATGGGTTAGTATCTAAACCTCTCGTCACACCTCTGTGAAGTAACTGTACAATGACTGTAGCGTGGGTTCTGTTCCCACTCAGGATTAATAATATAGGTATATTTTATAACACAGGATGCCATTGAAAGGGATCAGAAGCCTAGAGAAATAATGATAGAGATCTGGGGTTATGGCGCACTCACTCACCGAACTAAATGCAGCGTTAGGAATATCTATCGTTACTATATCCCTATGTTGTTTGGAATGTTACCCTGGGTAAACTGGTTATCTATCGTTACTATACCCCTATATAGTGTTGGATGCTATCCTGGATAAACCAGTTCACCCATGTTAAAATCAATGTGGCTTGGTCACTAAATAAAATCTGTGTTGACTGTAATTTTAGTCTACAGACGTCTGTAGTACATCTAAGATATTAAAAAAAATGAATTAGACATTAATTTATTTTTTCTAAACTATCTGCTATTTAGGCGTCTTTAAACAGAGAAAAATATTTCAAAGTTTGGTCTGTTTGTTTCACGCAAAACTACTTAACGGATTTTGGTGAAACTTATTTGTTTAGCATCTCTTAATTAGACTTAAAAACTGGTATACATTTTTTCCCGCTATTAAATCGGGAACCTGAGATGCGGAACCGCGGGTAAAGGGTATTTATCAATAAATTTTAATTATGGGAAATTACTAAGCAAAAATCTATAACGTTCATCTCGTACTGTAGATATAATAAACTAAAAAATACACACATGACTTTGGAATGTCGGGAGAATTATAAAAAATCGAACTTAGAAATACAAGCCTTCAAAAATCTAGAATTCAGAAAAAATTTAAACTTGGTCCCTCGACCCTGTGTTTGCAGCCTATTGTTACCACTTCCAACAAATTTAGCATAAAAATACTGTCAATTTTGATAAAATTATATACACAAATATGAACGTAGTGTGAGTATAAAGGCGTCAACTGTTTAATTAAAGTGTCACGTTATTTCACAATTTAATTTCCGCCATGCTGGACATTTATTTCGTAATGTATTGTCAACGTTTTGTGATAAGTTGGGAGCTTCATATAGTGCGGTTTATTTAAATTAACTTTAAATGTATTCTGAACTATTATAGCTATACGTAGGCACTTTTGACTAATACGAAAATAATTCTAGTGGCAGAGCATTTTTTTTTTTTTTTTGGGTGTTCAAAAGCCTCGCGCACTTGGGCGGTCACACCTTCGCGGTAGGCTTCCGCGGACGGCAAGGTACTCCCCGACCCCACCGTCCGCAGCCTCAGCTAGGGCGGCATCAGGCGCAGGTAAGCGCGCACACGCCGCCCCACGCGCCGGCAGCGAATCGGTTCCGCGAAGGAGGATTCCTCTCGGGCCCTCTCCGCCACCTCCTTCCGCGAGATGACAGCCTCGCAGAAGGCGGCGACCGCGGTCCAGGCCCTGTCACTGCCAACCATCGCTTGCGCAACGGCCGGCAGCGACAGATCCACGCCTATGACTACAACGAGTTCCCGGCGCTGCACATCCCAGGCCGGGCACGACTCGAGCGTGTGCTGTGCCGAGTCCTCGCCGCAGTCGCAGTGGTGACAGCCTGAGGTCGTCTCCCTCCTAGCGATCATGTGCAGGTATTTGCCGAAGCAACCATGCCCCGACAAAACCTGCACCAACCGGAAGGTGAGGACCCCGTGCTGCCACCCTGCCCATACTTCCAAGACCGGCTCGAGCGCTCCCACGGTCTAGAGACCAGCCCGGGGCGTCTCCAGCCGAGAATAAACGTCGGCGAGCACCTCCGCCTCCAGATCCTACGGGGGGTTCCGGCCATGCGGTACCCGCGTATTGCCCTGACCGCTACGACCCTCTGTGGACGCCACAGAAGGGCCCTATTGCGAGCGGCCAGGGACTCCGCTCACACGAGCGTGCCGTACAGTGCCATCGACCATATTATCCCCGCGTAGAGTTGTCAACACGTGAGACTCGGTCCGCTCAAATTCGGCATCAGTCGCCCGAGAGCGGACGCTGTTCCGACGAGCCTTGGCGTAAGACGGCGGAAGTGCTCGTCAAAGTGCCACCGTCCATCCAATACCAGGCCCAGATATTTGATATGGGCCTGGATCGGGAGTCCCACACCATTGACCGTTATCGAGGCGCTGGCGGGTGGGCCACGTCGGGGCCCATGGAAGAGTAGGGCCTCCAACTTTTCAAGGGCCAGAATGGCATCGACCGTAGACCGACCCGCCCGAAATCCGAACTGGGCGTCGGACAGGTCGGGGCCGACCGCACCTAGGTGCCGGACGATGCGAGCAGCGACTATCCACTCGAGGATTTTGCCCGCCTCGTCCAGCAACACGATGGGCCTGAAGGCCGCGACTGTATTCGAAGACCGTCCCGGCTTAGGCAGGAGCACGAGCTTCCCCTCCTTCCAGCGGTCAGGAAACCGTCCGGACACCAGGCAAGCGTCGAACAGTCCCCTGAGGCGGGGCTCAACGTGTTCGAAGACCAGGGCCAGCACTCGGGCAGGTAACCCGTATAGCCCGGGAGCGCCGCTTCCCCGCATGCGCGCTGCCACCGCCCCCATTTCCGTCGTCGTCACGGGCGGTACCTCCCCGTCGTCGGCCTCCCGGTCGTCATCTGGCGGAGCCATGACCGGGGGCGTGTGCACCGCCCGTGAAGGGAAAAGTCCCTCGACCACCTCAGAAAGGAAGCCCGGCTGGAGGGTCTCCGTAAGGGGGAACCCTGGGCGCCGAGCTTTTTAAGCGCCGCGCGGTACGGGTGTCCCCAGGGGTCACGCTCGAGACTCTCCAGCATCTTCTGCCTTTTCGCGTCTTTGGCGTGACAGATGGCCAGCTTAAACGCGGCGCGCGTACTGCTGTACGCTGGATACAGCCTGCCCTCCCGCTCTTCGTCACGGATTTGGCGACATCGGCTGCGGGTGTAGGACCTCCGGGCACGAATACAGGCCGCAAGGAGGTCCGCTAGCTCTGGGGACCACCAGTAGACCCCCTTCCGTCGAGGCGGGCGCATGCCGCAAATGCGGCCAGCCTCAGCGCCCACGTCTTCTGTCAGGGGGGAGGCAGCCAAGATTGAAAAATGGCCGCCTCCACTAGCAGGTCCCGGTCAAGCCTACCCACAGCCCATCGCGGAAAAGCGGGAGTTCTGTCCTCCACGTGACCCCTGCTGGCGCCCTGAAGGGTCCGGGAGACCTTTATCGGAATGTATCTGTGGTCAGATAGGGTCTCGACCTCATCCAGGAATCGCCAGCTCCTCACGCGTGCGGCGACACTGGGGCTAGCGAACGAAAGGTCCACTATCGACCCGCCCCCGGGCCGCACGCACGTTTTGGCGGACCCTTGGTTGAGCAACACGAGGTCTGCCGCTGCCGCTCATCTAGGAATCGCCAGCTCCTCACGCGTGCGGCGTCACTGGGGCTAGCGAACGAAAGGTCCACTATCGACCCGCCCCCGGGCCGCACGCACGTTTTGGCGGACCCTTGGTTGAGCAACACGAGGTAAGCCGCTGCCGCCCACTCTTGGATCGCCGCAACTCAGGTGTCCGTCCTGGGGGACCCCCACGCCGTTGATTTGGCGTTAAAGTCCCCCAGCACGAGCACAGGGCTCGGTGCCATACGCCGTATCGAGGTCTCCAGGCTGTGCAGGAAGACCTCGAAAGCCGCCAGACTACGACTCAGCAGAGGGTACGGCGGGTAGACGTCAATAGGCTCGCCCCCTATTACGCGGAACTTAAACATAGCTAGCGATTCGTGGGTGTGTAATACACCTCTGCCTACCCCTTTGGGGAATACAGGCATAATGGAACAGGCATAAGAACAAAAAAAATATTATTAACTACGGGTAAAGAATATATTTATTCTGTACTAGTTGAACAAAAGAACTACATATCACCTTAAAGTAAAAGAATTAATAGTTTCAACTTATTAGTTAATTTTTTTTTCACAAAAAGCAGTTCCATGCAAGATGTAAGAGAAAATTAATTTTCTTTATGGTTTTTATTTTGTAAATAATTCAATTATGGTAATGGTTGTTCTACTATTCCGGACGAAGCCAAATGTAACAAAGGAGACAGCCATTTTTCGCCCTGCACGATAGTAGCATTGGGGTTTTGATAATTATTAGTATTTTTTATATTACAAATTGCATTTTTCATTTAAAACGGACTAGCTCCAAGTCATAATGAAGAAAAAAAGTATTCGAAGGGACTATTTGTAGGTACATCCGATGCGCTGCCGTGTTTACCTGAAGTATAATCATCAATCAATACAATCGCTCTTTAATTTTTTTAAATCATTGTTAGGTTATTTAGATATTTTTATATATATTTTTAGCATTTGACATGCTTAGCAACATACATTAAACACAGTGAAAAATGTGAAATCCAAAATAACAGTCACGAGCAGGATTCGAACCTGTATCTCCTGGATACCGTCCAGATGCTTTGCCAATTCAGCCATCGTGACCCTTGCTCCCGACTGCTAATCTCGATAACACATTCATACTTAACGTCTTTGGGTGACGCCTGCACCATCTGTCGGAAGTATTTTCATACATTATACCGACCAGGTAAACTTAATTTTACAATTAAGATTTTACCTAATAATGACGCAAACCCTATAAATATTTAGATATTTTATATATATTTTTAGCATTTGACATGCTTAGCAACATACATTAAACACAAAGTGAAAAATGTGAAATCGAAAATAACAGTCACGAGCAGGATTCGAACCTGCATCTCCTGGATACCGTCCAGTTTCTTTGCTAATTCAGCTGCTTTGCTGAATTGGCTAAGCATGTCAAATGCTAAAAATATATATAAAAATATCTAAAATATTTATAGCGTTTGCGTCATTATTAGGTAAAATCTTAATTGTAAAATTAAGTTTACCTGTTCTGGTTACCGGAGATGCAGGTTCGAATCCTGCTCGTGACTGTTATTTTCGATTTCACATTTTTCACTTTGTGTTTAATACACTTTTGGAATTTATTTAGAAATTGTGAGTAAAATTAATATATCTAGACAAAAATCAGAAGTTTTGTTTTATTAAAAGCTTTTGGATCTCACAATTTGTTTAGTCAATAGATTTTGTTAATAGATGTCCCTGCTTTTATAAGACTTATTTTTATTAATAAAATATTAGAGTTTGTTAATATGTCACTGCTTTTAATAGACTTATTTTTATTATTAATATAATACAAACTTAAAATGTCATTCTGAATTAAAATAATAAAGTAATCTAATCTTTATTGTATATAGAAAATGAATAGTTAAAATATTTTTTGAAACACGTAAAAAATTAATAGAGCTCCATCTAGCGTTGGAAATACGCAACTCTAGGATTATAATCCAACTGAATTGAAAACTATTACAAGAGATAATGAAACACCAATCTACTGTCATACGTAAACTGGTCAATTTACACTCCAGCCGCATTGTTAATCAGACAGTATTTGTAATAGAATGATTTTCCAGCTAGTCCGCTATTAAATTATAATTTTATGGGAACTCAATAATATGTTTTAATACAACACATGATCTAGTTTTGAGGTTTTTAAGGAAAACTATGTATGGATGCAGAGCAATGTCTTTTAAGATCATGAAAACGGGTCCAGTCGTCCTTGAGTTATAAATGGTGTAACCCGTAAAATTATACTTAGACACGGAAGAACGTTTGTTTGATCGTTATGCCATAACTACATACTGATTTTCATGAAAGTTAGCTTAAGTGTATATTAGTTCTATTCTTATTTAGAACCCAGAAAAGGAGATTTTTATCTCGCATAAATAGATAGATTCTTTGGAATATTTTTTTTTGTATAGAGATCATTAGTGTGCCATGGAGTAAATTATTTATATTCTAAAATCCAAGCGGACGTAGTCGCAGGCAGAATCTAGCTTACTATAAAACTGTAACAGCAAAAATAGGTATGTAGGTACAAACCGCCCAAAAAATTTTTTTAGAATTCTTCTCTGTTTGTTTATTTGCGCATCACGAAAAATCTACCGAGTGGATGTTGGTTTTTATACATTTTCTAATACTATAAATGTAAAAATGAGTTTGTACTTGAATCCCACATTTTTAATTCTTGAAGCCGTAACTACTTATTATCCCAAAACAATGTGATGGCTTTTTCTTTCAGAAATTATTTATTTACCAGACATATTCATATTTCAGACGAGTGTTATATTTGACATGTGTCTGATAGGATGCTATAATAACAAAATAATGACAATACTTATTAAACATTTTTTTTTTAATGTTATAATATTTTTTTACTATGTTTTTATAACGGGCTATAAAATATAAAAGAATTTCTTTAATCCTTATGAAGGATAAAAGCACATACAGATTTTTAACTTTTTCTAAATTATCCTGAAAATTCATACTTGGCAAATAGTTATCAACAGTTGTCAAGTATGGATAATTTAGAAATAGTTAGAAATCTGTTTGTGGCTTTATCCTTCATAAGGATTAGAGAAATTATTTTAGTCCATTATAAAAATATGGTACATTATTTATATTATTTTATTATTATTTTCTTTTTTTCACATTTTCATGCATTGTCATCCACTTCGGAGCTATGTTTCAAATTTCAAGTATCTAACTCATCTGAAAGTTACTTTTAAAATCAATTACAAAATTCCACCCGGACAGACATATTATAAGAGATTATAGAAAGCGAGTTAATAAAACATGGTAATAAAATAAAGTAAGTATCTATCAGCAATTGAATTGAAAATGCCGGAAGAATTTGAAGTATTGTAATAAGCTGTCACAAGAATCATTCATTGGGTTAGCTGTTCAATCAACCAAACGCTGTTTATATTGTATCATATTATTTATTAACTAAAACCGCAGCAGTGTGATTGATGGTTCTATAAACCAAACCGAATGGTGTGTAATGAAATTAACCATACATGAATTGGCTAATTCAATTAGTGCTATGCGCTGTTTGTGTTACATTTCAATTGTGTTTGACATTTGGTATTAATATACGTTGTGTTTATTTCCATTTACATTAAAACTAAAACTGTTATTAGATGCCAAATAAGCTCGCAGTCATTTCAATTTATAAAACGTATTCAAAATATATAACTATAGAGGTTATTATCGGCTGAGATAGTCTCCACTGTCCATTAGATCAGTTTAAGATAAGAATGAGATACAAATTATTTGTGAATAAAGAAAAAGAGATTTTTAGTAAAGAAAGAAAGAAAGAAAACTATATTTTATTATCACTTGAGAATAATACATATCTTAGGGTTAACACTTTTAGTACAAGAATTAATATTACATATTTACAGTCTAACTAAACAGGTACACAAAATAAAATAAAAAATATTCAAGTGACAACAAGGCCCCCATTCAGCTATGATGCTGCAATGTTACAATATCACACTGCAGCGCTGGTTTTCAATGGAAGCCCCGGTGACGCACGGACGTACAAAGTAAAGTAATTAGAGGCATGTAGGAACATAACTAAACATATGTGTAAAATAAAGAAAGAAATACTTAACGTTAAAACAAAAAATAAATAAAAATAAAATATCTTTATCTCCCTGCATTATAAAATAGCCAACACATAATAAGAAAGATTCTACCATACATAGAGAAGCATCAGACTAATCACTATGCATTCAAGGTAAGTAATTCTCTTTTTGTTTTGTAAGTAGGTAGCATTTAAAACTTAATTTAAAGGAAAATTTATTTGTTTTAGATTGGCAGGGTGGTGGAATGTTGTTCCAGCACTTGGTGGCAGCATATTTGAAACTTCCCCTGAATGCGGATGTTTTAAAGTGAGGAATGGATAACGAATTCGTCACCGTCCGGGGACAGTACCTAGCATAGTCTCGACGCCAACGTAATTTATCAAATAGATATTTTGGCTTTTTATTTGTAAAGAGACCAAACAGTAGCGTAGCAAAATGAAGTTTTCGTCTATTTTTCATTTTCAACATATTGGCTTAACAGAACCTAGCGCAGGCATTTTGTACACGTTGAATAAGCTTTTCGGTTCGCGATAATAGACACGGACCATACACGATGTCACAGTAATTAAATTTTGATAGTATAAGGCTATCAACTAGTCTTTTCCTTATTTCTACGCTGAGATATTGCCTGAAATTATATAATAATTTTAACCTATAAAAACAATTTTTGACTATGTTACTAATGTGTTCCTCGAAACGTAGCTCAGGGTCAATACAAAGTCCAAGACTTAGTAGATTCAACTCGGTTCACAGACTTCCCCATTAGTTTTATAATAGAAACTATTTGATTCCTGCTACCCGCCACCATAAACTTGGTTTTGTCAGGGTTTAGGACCAGGTAGTGGGGGCAGTAGTAGGGGCGGGAAACGAACCACGCATCTTTTCCAATCCGGGGAAGTGCTCTAAGCCACTGAGCTACCCTACTGACCTTTCGATCATCCCAAATTCTTAAACACATTTGTCTTACGACTAACGCCATCTACCGGCAAGCATTACATGCATCCGATATAGTAAGTTTAATTTTGTAATTAAAATTCATACTATTTGATGGCGCGATTTTTTCAAACATTTTAGATCTATTTCTTTTAGCAATTGACATGCTCCGCTACTTTTTAAAGTACAAATTATTTGTGAATAAAGAAAAAGAGATTTTAAGTAGGGGCGGGAAAAAAAAATGTTGTACTTGTATCATTGTTTGATCGTATGTGTGGGTGCCGTTGAATGTAATTACGTGACGTTTACGCACACATTAATCGTTAAGTTGCTTCAAATTTGAGTGGAATTATAAATGAAACTATCATTCTGAGCGTTATTATTCTAAGTGCATAACAACATAATACTAACGTTGACCATGAGTCTCCTCGGTAATTAAGGGAAAGTTACTTACTTTCAAGGTAAATTGGATATGATGATATTTGGCACTGATAACACAAGTCAAATTTTAGTTTGGGTGCCAGAAATTATCGTGTATCCATCCATCCATCAGCCTTTCATCGTCCACTGCTGGAAATTGGCCTCCCCAAGAGAACGCCACAACGAGTGGTCCTGTTATGGGGGATAATGCTGTAATCGCCACGCTTGGCAGACGGGTTGGTGATCGCAGTGGATGTTGTTAACACTCGACGGAGTGCTGCTGCCTACTCCCCCGGTATACTATCGTTAAATTTTTACATTATAATTAACTTAATATAATTAAAAAAAATTAAAATGATTGTGTAATAAATAAAAAAAATTGCATTGGTTGCGAATTTTAGTGCGTAATTTTTTTTAAGACTTACAATACTCTGGAAATTACTCTTTATATCGATATTGTCACCATTACGTTATCTTTAATATGGATGGTGATATGGAGACCTCTTATTCTTGTATACGGAACAATTATTCATATCGAAACATATGCTATAGATAATATTATGCATTTTAAAGAACTGAATAATTCTTACTATCAACCAATTTGTTTCTAGGGATATTCGGAGATTAGGCTAGTCTCTAATTGAATATATCAGTAAATGCCTAATACATTGTACTGTAATATGTAAGTACAGGTAAACAATAAATCTCTTTAACTATCAGCTGGTAGTAAAATTAGATACATAAAACCGAATAATCAGGCCACGTATACTCTGACCCTTTTACCATTGGCTCAGCGATTCGTTATTACTTGGGGTCTACCTAAAACAAACAAGGTCTTCGTTACTTATTACAATGTAAACAACACAACACTAACAAAACAGTATAGCGATCCGATTTTGTTTGAGGATTAAACACTGTATATTTTAAAACTTCGAAATTTGGTATAAATTTGAATATTCTTTTGCATTTATTAGGTTGACAGACGAGCAGTTCTAGTGGCCCACTAATATAGGCGGAGAGACGGCACACGGTGAGTTTATTTAGTGGTTGAGGGCCCACACTACTCTGTTCGTTGCCCCGAACGACGGGGTATGAGGTTAGAAAAATTTTTTCCCGCCTTAACAAAAAACAATAATAAAAAAAAATGTTAGCAGACGAGCATGGCCAACTTAATATTGTTAAACGCTGCTTATGGACTGAACAATACTAAGAATACTGCCAACCCAATGCTCATAATTTCATTCCTGGGTCACACGGAAGACTGTGGTACCGACCTGATGAACATTCCCACATAGTACCAAACCTTACCACCAGTAATATAATAGGTAATAAACTTTTTCTCTCCCACTATTGGGCACGAGTTTTCTGTCATGATGATAGGGTTTTGGCCATAGTCCACCACACTGGCCCAATGTGGATTGACAGACTTCTTAAGCCCTTGAGAAAATGTCTCAGGCATGCAGGTTTTCCTTACAAAGTTTTCCTTCACCGAACAGTGATTAAATGTAAACAAATATACACCATCATTTCAAAAATTCCCGAAAATTCTGAGATATGTTCTATACAAAGTCTAGATCTTGGACTGGGGATTTAACTCGATATCACTTTCCTTGCAGTCTTTATTATTACCGCTAGGCTATCCCTTTTTTTGTTTTATTAAGGCGGGAAAAAATGTTCCTAACCGCACACTCCGTCGTTCGGGGCAACGAACAGTAGTGTGGTGTGTTATTTGCGGGCCACCGGAACCATATTACATTCCTTCAGTGATCCGCTAGGCTATCCCTGCTTTGATCATTACTATTTTTAAATCTCAGAGCATACCAAATCTATGCCCGAGTTACTACTTCTAGTTAAGACTTCTCGTTGCAACTGGTGACCTCAGGAAAAGACCAGAGCCAGATGTTTCATTCAGGACTCTGAAAACCTGTAACGACTCGCAGGATGTTATTTGACGGCTGGAAATCACCCCTTAACGTGTCTTCTTGAGCTCGCTGTGCACAAATAGGCGAGACTTCTTGGCCACCAAAGTTGCTTAACCTTGCTGTGGTAGCAAGTGAACGGCTAGGCTACGAGCAACTATCATTAATGAGGTAGGAGAAAAAGAATTTAACCTTGTTGGGGGAAGTGGTAGATTATCTCGATGAACAGCGGCTCGTCTGTGCTCCTGGTTTCTAAATCTTCAGTTACCATCTCCTAGTAGGGGCAAATGGCCCGTGTAATATCATTATCAATAAAAAAAATTGATAAAGAATCAACTCATTTACTAAAAGGAATGATGTCATCATTATTTTAATTTATTTAGCGATCCCTTACATTGAAATACTTAGACAAAACATAAAATATTAATGGGCTCCATCGCTTCTTTGCCTTATTTATTATTTAAATGGCTTTTGAAAGGATCTTGTGCCTCCTATAAATTATAAAATCGCGTTGAAGCGATTTATGTTGATGAAAACGAAGAGCTATATAACTAATAGGTGTGAATTAACACGAAGTGTGAAAGTGTAAAATCGAAAATAACAGTCACGAGCAGGATTTGAACCTGCGTCTCCTGGATACCGTCCATAATATGCTTTGCCAAATCAGCCATTGTGACAATTGCTCCTGACTGCAAACTTCGGTAACACATTCATTCTTAACGTCTTGGGTGACGCCAGCGGCATCTGTCGGAAGTATTTTCATACATTATCGACCAGGTAAACTTAATTTTACAATTAAGATTTTTACCAAGTAATGCGCGCAGCCCTATAAATGTTTTGATATTTTTAGCTATTTTTTTTTAGTTATTTGACATTTCACACTGTGTTAATTTGGCTAATCATGTCAAATGCTAAAAAAATATATAAAAATATCAAAATAATTGGTGTGAAACGGTTAATTTCTGAGATTTTCATACTTTATATTGATTAAATATTTAACGCAATAACAATTTTCTATAGGATACACTTAAATACCACTGATGTAATGTCTTTAAGTTCCAGTGGCCCGCCAGTACAGATGGAGAGACAGCACATGGTGGGTTTAATTAGTAGGTGATGGCCCCACACTACCCTGTTCGTTGCCTCAAACGACGGGGTGTTCGGGTAGGTAAATTTTTCCGGATTAACAAAAAAAAAGGATAAACTTAAACGACTTTATGAATTTGATGAATTTGAAGTTTACAGACAGACGAAGTCGCGGGGAATAGCTAGTGCGTTATAAAAAGAAGACGTTTGGCACGAGTTAGATTGTTGTCGAAGACTTTATCCGCTTTCTATATAGGTAACCATTGCACTCAAAGAATTCGGTAAGTAGTTATCCTACCTTCATCCATCCATCCATCCATCAGCCTTTCAACGCCCACTGCTGGACATAGGTCTCCCCAAGAGAACGCCACAACGAGCGGTCCTGTGCCGACTGCATCCAACGGCTCATCTTACCTTATACATTACTTATTTGATAGAAAACAAATGCGAAAATACATTCGACAAAATAATAAGGTAAGAAATAATGTAAAATAGAAAATAATGGCTCCGCGTGACTGCTACGATAGCTCAGGTGTCAGAGCATCTATAAAGGTAATGAAAAAGTCCACAATTTTCAAGTTAAGATTTTACGTTTTGTGTTTTAGCAAATAGTCAAGCATAGCAAGTATTTATTTAAAACGTACCTATATAAAAATAAAAAGTATATTTGACCATTTGCAGTGATAATAGATAGAGAGAATGATACTTCATGTCTAAAACTAAATTAAAACACAAAACCAACTGAAATATTCTTGAATGACGTTATTTGCTTATTACAATATCTGGTAAAAGGTATTTGTGTTAAGTGGAGATCAATCAATAATCCAGATCATTCCGCAAAAGATTTTTATATAATATTTTTTTTTATTCATAATATTCTTATATTTATTTTTATATAATAATATATCTTATTTATTTATTTATATTATCTTTTTATATTTTTGTGTTTTTCCCTCGCCCTATGTGTATCTAAGAAAATTATAACGAAGACACTAGGTACTCTCTACATAATAGAGTCGTTACGAGACAGAATATATTTTGAGCAAAAAGATCGACTACCTATTCACGGAGAACATTGATGAATGACAAAGCATTTTATAGACCCATTTAATAATTTATTTCTTATCCACATACAAATATATACCACAAATCCAAACGAACGATCCAAAAAATACGCTACCTAATTCATAAGCCTCTTTTTTTTAAATTGTTGGTTTTGTATTTGGAATATAATATAAACACTTTCATATAGACAGAGGTAAAATTAAGCAGACAATAAAAAAAAATTTGGAACATACTTAATACCATCAGGCCTGGCCACAAAATAGAAATCACGAAGTCAATTACTAATACTCGCGTCGCCATATGGTATGTTCTTAATTGCAATAATTAAACTTACCAATATTGAAACTACTTACTTAATTCTCATCTCGCTATATCCCTTGCGAAGTAGGCAGAGAGAACAGAGTGCCAAAAGGATCTATTCTTGCATACATCTCTCGCTTCCTCAACATTCATAATCTCTTCATACACGCTCGCCCGTTTCGGAGACTCCTGACTCCACCTTCCTTTAATACATAACCGGTTTAGTCTAGGTATTCCACTTTCGTATATTGAAACTTAATAATATAAGTGAACCCGATTGCGATTAAGGAAATTAAGTACCTATTTAGTGCAGTAAACCAAAGACTGTGGCACCGAGTTCGATCGTGATCGCAATAAAAGTTGTTAGAAGTCCGAGATTTGTTCAACAGCTTGTGAAGTCGGCCAACCCGCACTAGGCCTGCGTGCTGGACTGCAGTCTAAAATTTCTTTAACACAAAGACACCCGTGCCTAATAGTACAGTAATAGGTTGAAAAAAAAATAGTTTTCATTTTTAATTAGTTACTTGCTAAACCATTTTGATGTTTCACTTCTACTGTGCCTCCCATGGCATGGTTCCCTTACTTTAAAAAAATATGATGTACCTTTATTATTCCTTTTGTAAGGCCCTTTGTGTCATCAACCAACTTGGTACGAACTGTACGAAAATCAATATGAATGTATAGAGATGTACTAAAGATCAAAAAGCCAATAATTCTTTATCGTATGTTAGATAAGGAGCAGAACTTTGATCAAACCAAATTTCTGAATCAAATATGGACACTATAAAAACTGAGTCTGTCATAAAGAAAAATATTCAATGGAAGAATATTGGCCAACTCCGATATTCCTATTTGCAATATACCGCAACAAGAATCAAATTATCCTGCATGTGTCTTTTATCTGTACCTGAAGTCTCTTCAGAACAGATCAGTAGCAAATGAAGTTATCCATGTAAGGCAGATTTTATATTAGTTCGATATGAAGTCTGTGATTGAATACTTTGTTTGTGCGATAACAAAATCAATTAAATTTGACGGGCCTCGTGTTGTAGTCGGTAATGTAACCGACTTCCTTGCACGAGGTCGTGGGTTCGATTCCCACTCAGGACAATTATTTGTGTAATGAACACAGATATTTGTACTACATCCGGTTGTTTAATGTCTTATATGTATAATATTTACAAAAAAAAAAGATAATGTATTACATCCGTAATCTGGTAGCCATAGCACAAGCGCTAAGTTTGGGACCAGGGGACGTTATGTGAAATGTCCGTGAGAATTTATTTATTAATTATTATTATTTATTATAAAAACCTTCGTGACAATACCTGGGTTAAGTAAAGTTTTATTTTTAATTATTAAATGCTTTATTTTTAATTGTTTTTGTTTGCTATTAACCCTGAGACTGTTACCGAGGAAATGATTCAAGATATGGTGGATCTTAAGGTACTAATATCTACAGCTTAATCAGTAATTGCAGAAATTACTGGCGGTGTTTATCCATTTAAAAAAAAACATACCATCACACCTGTATCCCCAAAGGAGTAGGCAGAGGTGTATTAAGAGTGGAATGAACTTTTATTTTTTTTATTGCCAATGGTGGTAGACGATCAAGCGGCCCACCTGATGGTAAGTGGTAACCGCCGCTCATGGACTTTAGCAACACCAGGGGCACAGCCAAGCCACCGCCTACCGCAACTTAAGTGCTCCTTTCAAACCTTATTTAAAGAGGGACATGGCGTAGCACCGGGGAACCACCGTAGCAGGTAGTTCATTCCAGAGCTTACACGTACGTGGTAGAAAAGAACGCTGAAAACGAACTGTTTGACGAAATCATTTCCAGGTGGTGTGGATGAACCCTACCACGACGTCTCGTGGTTTGGTGGTAAAATGGTGATGTTGGTACCACCTCAAACAGCTCCTACGAGCACTCTCCATTGTAGAGCCGATAGAGCACACAGAGGGACCCGAAGTCTCTCCGCCACTCCAACTAGTCTAGACCCTCCGTGAGATCGGCATCATCGACAATTCGAATAGCACGCCTTTGCAGGGAGTCAAGTGGGTCGAGTTGGTACTTGGGCACACCTGCCCAGAGATGTGAGTAGTACCTACTCCATACGAGGGCGGACCTGTTTATTCTAATAGAATCTAAAATTAAAGATGACAGGTTCTCCTTTTGAAAATTCACTTATGCCATATTTTTGCCCACTAGTCTGTAAGATATTAGCTTCTATCCGCAGCTCCACCGCAGGCAAAACTACACACAGCTATACCAAATTTCGAGCGGGCCCGGGTTCTTTAGTTAGTTTTTATAAACTTAACATTTTTCCAAGATAAAACATATCGCATACTATTTGTGTGCCAAATTTAATCCAAGTCGGTGAAGCCATTTTTACGTGATTAAGTAACAAACTTCCAAACATGAAAATTTATTATAATATTAGTCTGATTACCGTTCTTAGCGATCTAAAATGAAATGCACCTGTTAATTTAAACACAAGCTATAATTGCTACGTCAAATATAAAATACTTTCGACTATATTTTTCCGCTGTTGTACCTCGACCCGACAAATGCTTGCAATTATGGAGTCCGAACGTGCTAATGGGCAGTCATTTGTTCTACAGAAAACCAGTTCCGCCTTAATTGGAAAATCTCATGAAAACTTATGTAATTACAAAAATGATCCATTTAATTGCGGCGTCAGTAGATTTTTTCATTTATAATACGACTTTAACATTAATTTATTAAAATATTAATTCTCTCGTTGGTGCTCAAAGCAAACCATTTACACGTAAAAAAGGAAATTTTAGATCTATATTTTTTAGCAATTGACAAGCTCCGAAAAAATTATTTGTGAATAAGGAAAAAGAGATTTAGAGTAGGAGCGGGAATCGAACCCGGGTTTTTACAATCCGGGGAAGTGCTTTAAGCCACTGAGCTATCCTACCGATCTTTCGATCATCCCAATCTCCTTATCATATTTGTCTTACATTCTTATCACATTGGTCATAAAAAATTCTAAAAACAGACAAAAATTCTAAAAAAAATTGTTTTGGGTTTAGACATGCCTATAGGTATAGCCTATTACAGCTATTTTTTCTCAATTATCTTAAATGTACAGATGCAGCTCTGTTACAGCTTTATAATAGTATAGATTAAAAAGTATAAATATTTTTTTAATTTTATTATTATTAATTTAACTAACAACTCTTCATTCAATGTTAAAATAGTTAAATATATTTTATATTTGATCCGAATTCACATTGTAAAAATTATTAAATCCATCATCCATCCATCCATCAGCCTTTTAACGTCCACTGCTGGACATAGGCCTCCCCAAGAGAACGCCACAACGAGCGGTCCTGTGCCGACCGCATCCAACGGCTCCCCGCAGCTTTGACCAGATCATCGGTCCATCTGGTGGGGGGCCGTCCTACGCTGCGCCGTCCGATACGTGGTCGCCACTCGAGAACCTTTCGTCCCCAACGGTTATCGGTTCGTCGAGCGATGTGGCCTGCCCATTGCCACTTCAGCATGGCAACCCGGCGGGCTATGTCGGTCACTCTCGTTCTCCTACGGATCTCCGTATTACGGATTCGATCACGTAGGGAAATACCAAGCATAGCCCGCTCCATGGCCCGCTGAGCGACTTTGAGCCTTGATATGAGGCCAACATTCAGAGACCACGTCTCTGTTCCGTATGTCATCACTGGTAACACACACTGGTCGTAGACCTTCGTTTTCAGACACTGCGGAATATTGGACGAGAAGATCTTCCTTAGCTTCCCGAACGCTGCCCAGCCGAGTTGGATTCGTCGATTGACCTCTTTCTCGAAGTTGTGCCTACCTAACTGGACTGTTTGTCCCAGGTAGACATAATGGTCGACAACTTCGAGAAGCGCACTCCCGACTAGGACCGGTGCTGAAATGACATGGACATTAGACATGACTTTCGTCTTGTCCATGTTCATTTTGAGACCCACTAGTCGGGAAACCCTGCTGAGATCATTGAGCATGGTGCCAAGGTCCTCCAGAGATTCTGCCATGACTACGATGTCGTCGGCATATCGAAGGTGAGTGATGTATTCGCCATTGATGTTGATGCCGAATCCGGCCCAGTCCAAGAGCTTGAAGACATCTTCCAATGCAGCGGTGAAGAGTTTCGGGGACATAACGTCTCCCTGTCTAACACCTCTCTGCAGTTGGATCGGTCTCGTACTCTTGTCCTGAACACGGACTGACATGGTGGCGTTTCTATACAAGCACTTCAGCACTTCGATGTACCGATTGTCAATTTGGCACCGCTGAAGGGACTGCAGCACCGCCCAAGTTTCGATCGAATCGAAGGCTTTCTCGTAGTCCACAAACGCCAGACACAGAGGCCGATTGTATTCTTCGGTTTTCTGTATAATCTGGCGTAGCGTG
Source organism: Leucoma salicis (assembly GCA_948253155.1). Taxonomy (NCBI): domain Eukaryota; kingdom Metazoa; phylum Arthropoda; class Insecta; order Lepidoptera; family Erebidae; genus Leucoma; species Leucoma salicis. The sequence goes on from OX411812.1 coordinate 8,231,693, forward strand.
TGAATGTGGTCTACGGTACTATAGCCTTTTCGGAACCCGGCTTGTTCGGGAGGCTGGAAGTCGTCAAGCCTGCGCGTGAGTCGATTTGTAATGACCCTCGAAAACAACTTATAGACGTGGCTCAAGAGCGAGATGGGTCTATAGTTCTTCAAGAGGGTTCTGTCACCTTTCTTGAAGAACAGCACCACCACGCTTCTGGTCCACGACTCTGGAACGTCGCCCCCGAGAACGACGGAATTGAACAGCCTCTGAAGAGCTTTTAAGACCGGCTTTCCGCCTGCTCTCAGAAGCTCTGTAGTGATTCCGTCGTCTCCCGGTGCCTTTCCGTTCTTTAGTTGTTTGAGAGCCATTCTGATCTCGTACAGGCTGACGTCCGGGATATCTTCGGTAAAGTGCCGAGTTAGCTTGGATCTGGGGTCTTGGACCAAGCCAACAGCAGGGCTCTGGGATCTGTACAACTGTCCATAGAACTGCTGGACCTCTCCCAAGATCTCATCTCGAGAAGAAATGATAGTGCCGTTGTTGGTCCTCAGTTTAGTCAACTGACTTTGGCCAACAGACAGATCTCTTGCGAACACTTTCGAGCCTTGGTTCCGCTCTATCGCCTCTTTAATACGGGTAGTATTAAATTGGCGAATATCGTGTCGCACAGCTTTGGAGATCTGTCTGTTTAACCGCCTTAGGCAGGACCAATCGGCTGAGGACTGGACTATCATTTCTTTTCTCCTCTCCATGAGTTTGAGAGTATGGTCCGAGAGTTTACGGTTCCTACTGACGCGACGGGCCTTGAAGTAAGTCGACCCGACGGCGTGGACAGTTTGCACGAACCTGCTGTTCGTATTGCTCGCTGATTCACACTCATCTAGACATTGGAAGCGATTTTGTAGTTCGAGCTGAAAGCTCTCGGGGTTCTGGTATTGGGCAGGTGTTGGTCGGAGCGTAGACTTCATCAAACGCGACCTCTCGACTTTTGTTCTAATATTCAAGATGCCCCTGACTAGTCGGTGATCACTCCCAGTTTTAATCCTGCTGATCACTGAGACATCATTGAATATGTGTCGTTTGTCCGACAGGATGAAGTCAATCTCGTTTTTCACTGAACCATCAGGGCTAATCCAGGTCCATTTTCGCTGGGGCTGCTTCCTGAAGAAGGAATTCATTATGAAGAGGCCTTCCTTCTCCAGAAAATCAGCCAGCATGGCCCCTGTGGTTCCTCTGCCCAAATCCATAGTGCCCCACCTTCAGCTCATCGTCTGTCCTTTTGCCTAGTTTCGCGTTAAAGTCTCCCATAACCACCGTGAAATAGGTTTTAGACAAGTGGATGGCCTTCGAGATGTCCTCATATAGGGCCTCCACCTCGTCATCGGAGTGTGTAGAGGTCGGTGCGTAAACCTGTATGACCTTCAACGAATACCGTTTGGTTACTCTGAGTATAAGGTACGCTACCCTACTCGACACACTTTCAATCCTCTCCACGTTGCCTACAAGAGACCTGCGAACGATAAACCCGACACCCCCTTGGGACTGGTGGTCGCCCTCCCGGTGGAAGAGCAAGTTCCCGGACTGGAGGATTGTCATACCCTCACCCTCTCTTCGGACTTCTGACAACCCTATAATGTCCCAGTGGATCTTGCTCAATTCCTCTTCCAGCTCGGTGATTCTCTCGTCGGTCCGGTATTAAATCCATGAGTATTTAATTACAGAATATTTTCTAATAGCTTGGAAACTCATTAAATAATACTAATCACATTACTAAATGGGACATTTGCCTTGATCCTCTTAGGATGAAAGTTTTGGCTGGGATTACTTCAAAGACTTTAGATAAGAAACCTTTGTATCGTAATTAGACTGTGCTGCATTGAGAAACAACATAAACTACTTGAGTAAGTTGTCTTCAGTGGAAATCAAGTTAAGCAATCAGGTGCAGTAGAAGAGCCTAAGAGGGAGTTTTGGAACTTTAACTCTAGCGTGGCAGCTTAACATTAAAAGAGAGATATCTAAGCCTTATTAAAGGCTGCGCGTGTAGGGCACAGATCAGAATGGTAAAAATATATCTAATATATAAAATTGTCGTGTCGCGGTGTTTGTTACCACACTCCTCTGAATCGGCTGGACCGATTTGTATGAAATTTTGTGTGCGTATCGGGTAGGTCTGAGAATCGGCCAACATCTATTTTTCAAACCCCTAAATGATAAGTATAACCCACCCCTAAATATATTTTTTAATTTTTTGGTAAATTTTTTTTATTTTTATTTTATTATGATTCGGCATTAAAAAAATACATACAACCCTAAATTTTCACCCTTCTACTGCCAATGTAGAAATAATTTATATGGCAAAACAACGTTTGCTGGGTCAGCTAGTATAATATATATGATAGTTAGAAGTATGTACTCAAACGTGTATAGTAATTTAATTACGAGTTAGATTTGAGCTTAATGAAAGGGTCTGAGAGGATAACTTACTGGCAAACAAAAAACGTCTATTTAACATTTTCGAGCGCAGCCAATTTTTATTTTGAAGGAAATAATTTTTAAAAAACAATGTCAGCCGATTTCCACAAGTCGATATAAAACATTTTCTTTTTATTTTCAACGGTGGCAGATGTCATGTGATGGGAAGTGGTAACCGCTGTTCATAGACTTTGGCAACACCATTGGTACAGGCAAGCTGACGCCTACCATCAGTAACGTTAAGCGTGTGAAACATATAGGTACATACATATTGTCACGCCTTTTTCCGTAGGGGTAGGCAGAGACCACTTCTCTCCACTTGCTACGATCCTGCCGTCTTTCGCTTCATCTACTAACTAACATGTTGGTATGACGCTATAATACAAAATTTTATTTAACCCAATCTGATGCATGAGAAAAGCTTTCTAAATATTGTTAAACGACGATGAAAGATACCTTATGAAACTTACATGGCAAATATTTCTAAGTTTTTGTAAAAAAATATCAAATGTGCATTTATTTGACCTTTTTTATTACTGTTTTTTTTTTTTTTTGTAAAGCTGGGAAAACAATTATCTAACCGCACACTCCATCTTTCGGCCTACGAACAGAGTATTGGCACCTTCACCTAATAATTAAACCCACTGTTGATTTTCCATCTGTGTTGAAGGACCACTGGAACTGGTGACATTACTTCTTTTGTACACACACAGGATTCGCTCCTCCTGGAAGTCTTTATCTTCGATATTTATATGTTTATTACATTTTTATACTATTTGGAATAAAAACTCAAGTAGATAATTAAACTAAAAAATAATTAACTGCCTCGGTGGTGCAGCGGTAGTGTGAACAACTGCTGATCATAAGGTCTCGGGTTCGATTCCTGGATCGGGTAGTGTTATTGAGCTTTTTATACAAAGAGAAATTCTCAGTAGCAGCCCGGACTTTGGAAATGTGCCCGGTAGACGGCAATAGGCTCGCCCCCTATTACGTGGGACTTAAACATAGCTGGCGAATCGTGGGTGTGTAATACACCTGTGCCTACGCCTTCGAGGAATACAGGCGTGATGCTATGTATGTTATAATTAATATAAAAGAAAATTGGTAAAACATAAACTTGTAAAAAGTGAAGCAATTTCAATAAAACCAAAGCGGAGGTAAAGTAAAATACGCCGTGAAGTTCGTACGGCGGTGATCAATCTTTTCCTCCTTCCCATACGTTCGATGCGCGTATACTTACAAATTTATGGTGAATATTTGTATTTAGGCGACGTTATAAATCGTCAGATGTGTCTGTAAAGCACTTTGTAATTTATCAGTGTCCCTTGTGAATACTTTCCTTTTTCGCTCTGAGTTTGCCTTTAATAGTAAAGCAAACTAAGAAATAGAGTTTTTTTATGGATTACTGCTTAAGACTTTAGCAATAACAGAATTACCCGTGGCTATTTTTTTGGTTTATGAAAACCCAACAACTTGCATGTTCCTGCGGTCAGCGTTTTTACGCCATTTTCAAACAGCCAAGCTAATAAAATTCAGTCGTGAAAATATTTTTTAACAGGCTACACGTGTTTCGTCTCACCTGGGTGTGTAGTCAACAGAACAGGCTTTACCTATCAACTCGTCACGCCACGACGTCAACTCGCAAAGTCGTAAAAAATCCTGAAAACACTCTCTCTGTGGAACAACCGGTAAAAACTGCAGATACTCGTACATATATATATTTTAACAATTACATTGTAATTCTAAACGTTTGTACGTATGTAAATAATTTACATGGTATAAATCTCGTAAAAACGTTTAGAATTATAAGTGACCATGAAAGTTTGAAATTCTATAAATTACATTGTATTAAATATTATAGCCAAAATCCACTGATTGTAAGTGGTAATAATTGAACAGTGCCAAATATATAATTTATTTTTAAATAAAAAAAACCGCCTTCATAAGACACCCAGGAACAAAAAAGCAATAAATAATTGGTATTTACATACGTTTTCCGTGATAGACGCCTATTGATGGGTTTGAAGCCGGTGCCAAAAATGATATTAATGTTATTATTTATAATATGTATTGTTTTTGTTATTTTTAGACAAGATACCAATTGTATTTTTTATAAAATAGGTGCGTGCTGTAACCTACAGTAGGTGGTACATGATGGGGCGGGCTTTTTTGGGTGTATCTCATATGAGAAAGCGCCGAGCACAAGAGTCTGAAAATTACAAAGATGAGCGCCTAAAGCGCAGTAGAGAAAGTAATAGAGCACAGCGTCTCGGAGAGTCATCCGTAGTCCGCGAAGAAAGGCTTTATTTATTATAATAACGGTACGCCAACTAAATGCACTGCTCCAATGAGACAGAGAGTTTTCGAAGTAAACGAAAAAAATATCATCGATGTATACAATTTTTAGATTATTATTGATTTTTTTTAAATCGCTTGACCGATTTCGATATAATGAAGTAGAACCTACCAAACAAAAAAGTATCATTGAAATCAATTCAAAATTGGCGGAATAATCGCGTAAACATACAAAAAAAAACATACAGGCGAATTGAGAACCTCGTCCTTTTTGAAGTCGGTTAAAAACAAATATCGGGAAGACCCATCACTATAATCAACTTACAAATACTAATTGCTAATTTTCTCCTTACTAATATTCCATTACATTATTTAGATTATTCAAGGGAATATTTTATTACACGAGCAACCGCAGCCCGAATCCATTAAATTTTATCTCATTATTATGATTATCCGTCGCTGATAACAGCTCTTTTGAGCTTAGATCTAATTAGTGAAAGTAATTACATTTTAAACTTTTATGCGATCGATTTTTCAGTCCGGTTTTAAGACTTTTAAGTAGTATGTAGTATCCTAGAATAGCATCACTATCATAGATTTAATAACTATAGATATAGGATAGGATATTATCCCAAAAACAATTTATAACTGCCTCTGTGGTGCAGCGGTAGTGTAAGCGACTGCTGATCATGAGGTATCAGGTTCGATCCCCGGGTCGGGCAATGCCATTGAGCGTTTCGTAAAAATAAAAGTTCTCAGTAGCAGCCTGGAGTTTGGAAATTTGCCCGGTTAAAAGGATATTGTGACTGATAGTTATATTTTAGTAGTATATAGTCTTAATTGTTAACCTACTTCCAACTTTCCTTCTGTCTCTCCTCACGTATATAAAAAAAAGTTAAAGTCCACGTTCACTGACACTCACATATATTTTAATACACACACACCATACATACTTACACACTAATACTGCTAATCTGGGCTTACTTAAATTATATTTTACTTAAGTTTAACGTGTAATATGTATGTATTCATTATTTCTACTGGGGATCAGGGACTGTATCCTTAATACAGGCTAATGTGTTAGCCTAGATGTAAGGACCTTATCCACCACACACTATGAATCCTTGCATTTATACTATATTGTAAAAATGTAATGTACAATAATAATGTGCAATAAATCATTATTATTATTATGTATAATATTATGTGCTATGGAGCTTTACAACTACATTATATTTATGGTTTTTATAACTATTTCTTTATATCCGAATGATTTGCAGCTTCATTTAAGGCTGTAACCTTTATAAGCTCCAACCAATAAAATCTATACCTATATAGTGTGTTATCTATTCAATAAAATCATAATCATATAAAATTAAATGAATGTATTGGCGGACCACTGGAACTGTGTGACATTACTTCAGTAGTTTCATTTACAATATCATTGTTTTCTGTAAAGGCGGGAGAAAATGTACCTAATCGCACATTCCGTCGTTTGGGGCCACGAACAGGGTAGTGTGAAGCCTTCACCAACTAAATAAACCCGCCGTGTGCTGTCTCTCCGCCTGTATTGGCAGGCTATTGGAACTATATTACATTACTTCAGTGGGCCGCTCCCGGCATCACTTACAATATAAATCATCCTGTATAAATTTAGCTTTAAAAGTTAAGGGATTATCACAAATATTATAAAGGAGAAATTTGGCATACCTCTACATAGTCTGGAAAGGAAAAAGGCTATTGTATATTCCATAAAATAATGCGATGGATCACATAGCTAGCTTGTAACGACGCCAGAGGCACCGGCATAACTAACAAAGGCCTGCGTTAGTTACGTTAATAATAGTACCGGTGCAGTACAGCTAATAATGTAATAATTATGTTTGCTTCTGAAGTAAACAGTTATACTCAGCCAGAACAAAATTACAGTAAACAATTTATTAAATTCGTATACAGTATGAAAATAAATTATGCAGGAAACACAGTAACGACGAGCTCAAATCCCAAGTAACAACAAAGACTTGTTAGTTTTAAGTTTTGTTTCAATATTCTTGCAATGATATTGTTTTCAACTGGTCACTACTTAGGAGGTATCTATTTATAATGTTAGGAGTTTTCCGTCATTTTCTTTCAAAGTACAGGCTAGTTGATGTTTAATATTATTCTATTCTGATAACATTGCTTTCGTCTCATAAGAGACACTATTTTTTTTAACTTGCCTCCAATTATTAAAGTCTCTGTTATTATTATGATAGATACACTTCTATACTATTATTTATTTTTATTTATTTATTTATTTATCTCAGACATGGTCCATAGTACATAAATTAAAATTATGAAACTTCACAAAAATCAAAATTCAAATATAAAACATAAAATAAAAATAAAATAAAACAAGAAATTAATAATAAATAAAACAAGAATCAATAAAATGCAAATAATAATCTAATATAATAAAATAATCATCTCTATCCCTCACAAAGGGGAGCAACCTTTATAAAAGATACGCGCTGAGATGTAGCTGCATCCATCTTTTCAATATGGGCGAGTCCCACCGCTCGGACAACAGGTCCTTCCGTTCGAGCTGTCCAGCACTCGACTTAGTAGTGAAGCGCTTCGCTTTCTTATGATTGCGCAGAAATCGTCAGTCCACGCTTCCGCAAACATAGTAGATGCACTACAAAATCGTGGATGCCCCATCAGAATCCTGAACGCGTTGCTGTATTGGATGCGCAGAGCGCTAAATGCCCGCTGCGTGTACTTTGTCCACAGGCTGCACGTGTAGAAGGATTGACAGTATGCTCTGAACAGACTTACCTTTACTTCTTTAGTACATCGTACGAACCTGCGGGCCAACATGTTACAGCGAACAGATAGCGCCCTGCGCTCCCTGTCAATGTCATCATTATCACACAGGTCCTCGGTTACCCAGTGACCCACATACTTGAATTTTGATACTCTTCTCAAGAGAGTGCCACAAAGTGTAATCGGAGGCATAATAGAGTAGCATTTGGTGCCTGCTTTAAATAACATGTACTCACTCTTTTTGGCATTGTATATGAGCCCATGGGCCTCCGCATACGTTTCACAAATGCGCACAAGCTTTCTTAACGTGCTAATTGACGGGCTCAGCAGCGCCATATCATCAGCGTAACTTATATTATTTATACACACTCCATCTATGGAACAGCCAATGTTAGTGTCGCTGAGCTCGCCAATCAGCTGATTTATGTACAGGTTAAAAAGGCGTGGGGAGGTTATTCCCGCCTGTCTCACCCCGCATTCCAACCGGCATACATCTGACTGCGCATCCGCCCACCTTACACTATTTTGTTGGTGGCTGTACCAGTACCTAAATACCGATACAATCTCATTTGGGAGATTCGTTTCATCTTTGAGCTTCTGCCATAGCTTATCATAACACACCATGTCAAACGCTTTTGAGAGGTCTAGATAACAGGCATAGACAGATGTACTTCTAGTGGTGTAGTACTGGACGGTCTGCTTGAGACAAAGGATGGCACTCTCAGTCGATAGACCAGGTCTGAATCCAAACTGCGCGTCGTGTAGTTGGATATACTTTTCAAGTTGTCGGTCAAGCAAACCGTCAAGCACCTTGGCTATGACAGTCGCCAGTGATATCGGTCTATAGTTAGTCAGATCAGATGAGTCAGCAGTCTTATCCTTTACAATTGGCACTACCAACGTGTAAATTAGCTGGTCCAGTAGGTAACCATAACTAATACACAAGTTAAAAAACATAGCAAGCACTCTCGGCAGATGCACGCCAGCATACTTCAGGTGCTCAATGCTAAGACTATCATGGCCTGGTGACTTACCTTTCACCATTTTTTTGATAGCAGCTGCTACGTCTTCGGCAGAAAATCTAACACTTAGGTCACCAGTTCGATCCTCGGCAACGAGCACCTGTGATGGCACCCTGAGCAGTGAATCGACCTTAAAATGCTTCTGGAAAGAGCAAGCTATATCTCGTGGTGTGTGTGTTCCATTCACGCACACAGGAAGGCCCACCTTCGGATTCAGCTTGTTTGTTTTCTTCCAAAATTTACAAAATTCTTTATTCGTGTGGTGGTTTGCAATAATATCCATTTTAATCTGAGATTCATTATCTAGACAGTATTTTAATTTTGATTTAAATATTTTCCTGGACCTGCACATATTATCATAGACTTGCCCCCCACTTGTTTTATCGTATTTATAGCCATATAGTTATTTAATTATTTATATGTAAATATGTTGTACTGTTGTGTCTGTTTCTTTGTGTATTATTTATGTATATCCATATATGTTTTTATTTATTTGCACTATAATAATATGTTCAATTTAGTTTCTTGATATATATTTCACGTCTCATCGCATTCCGAGTAAAATCTATGAAACGGCGATATAAGATGCCGTCCGGTCAATAATTATCTTTTAAAAACATGTCTAATTTTTAAACACAAAGTGAAAAATGTGAAATCGAAAATAACAGTCAGGAGCAGGATTTGAACCTGCATCTTCTGGATACCGTCCAGATGCATTACCAATTGAGCCATCCTGACAATTGCTCCTGACTGCTAATTTCGATAACACATCATACTTAACGTCTTTGGGTGACGCCTGCGCCATCTGTCGGAAGTATTTTCATACATTATACCGACCAGGTAAACTTAATTTTACAATTAAGATTTTACCTAATAATGACGCAAACCCTTTAAATATTTAGATATTTTTATATATATTTTTAGCATTTGACATGCTTAGCACTATACATTAAACACAAAGTGAAAAAATGTGAAATCGAAAATAACAGTCAGGAGCAGGATTTGAACCTGCATCTTCTGGATACCGTCCAGATGCATTACCAATTGAGCCATCCTGACAATTGCTCCTGACTACTAATTTCGATAACACATCATACTTAACGTCTTTGGGTGACGCCTGCGCCATCTGTCGGAAGTATTTTCATACATTATAGTATGATGTGTTATCGAAATTAGCAGTCAGGAGCAATTGTCAGGATGGCTCAATTGGTAATGCATCTGGACGGTATCCAGAAGATGCAGGTTCAAATCCTGCTCCTGACTGTTATTTTCGATTTCACATTTTTCACTTTGTGTTTAATGTATAGTGCTAAGCATGTCAAATGCTAAAAATATATATAAAAATATCTAAATATTTAAAGGGTTTGCGTCATTATTAGGTAAAATCTTAATTGTAAAATTAAGTTTACCTGGTCGGTATAATATATGAAAATACTTCCGACAGATGGCGCAGGCGTCACCCAAAGACGTTAAGTATGATGTGTTATCGAAATTAGCAGTCAGGAGCAATTGTCAGGATGGCTCAATTGGTAATGCATCTGGACGGTATCCAGAAGATGCAGGTTCAAATCCTGCTCCTGACTGTTATTTTCGATTTCACATTTTTCACTTTGTGTTTAATGTATAGTGCTAAGCATGTCAAATGCTAAAAATATATATAAAAATATCTAAATATGTCTAATTTTTGTTTAGCGATGTAAATTTTATAGGCATCATAATCCTTCATTTGTTTCATACTTCATCATTTTTTCTAAGCTAATCTCTAACGCAGTCTTGCTTTTTATATACATTTTAATGTCACACACGGACGCCTCCTTTGACACATTATAAATATATATTGGTACCTTAGTATCTGCTGCTTTAAACTTTGTATTGACATCAACAATCGCTTTCCCTATCTTACCTAACAATCGGTTTCTCAGCCGCCTTTTTTGAATCAAAGTCCATTCCTTGTTCAGTATTTGGGGTTTAGTAACTCCCACTTGCACTAAAAGTTTGTCAAAGAAGCTTTTCCTAGCATCGACACATCGCTGTTGGCCGTCCATTCGGACAATGTGTCCGGCGTCAGTTTCCGTCAGCGGTGACGGTACGTGACTCGTCACTACCGGGCCGCTAGTCAACGAGTCACTCGTTGCATTTTGCTTGTTTGCGGGTAGCGCGCACTTATGTGAATCACCACTCAGCAAATTGTTTCTACTGTCTCCGTCATTCAACTCAGCCATAAGTTACTTGCTGGACGATGGTGCTGGACTTTTATGTGGAGTGTTTTTCTTAGGCTCACATACTGGCGACATACCAATTGGCCCACTATCATATTCAAAGCTGGGCATCATGCAAGCGCCCCCTGTCTTGTTAATGTTTCGCGGGAAATTGTTTACAATTGAGGCATTTTTGAGAGATCCAATCTCTGCTCGTACATCATTAAGTTATTTTCCTGTAGCAAACTCGCTTTGAATACGGTCTATGTCGCCTCGCAACCGTAATATGTCCTTAAGAACTCGGGTCACATCGACATGATCAAATAAAACCGGCGGTAGCTTTTGCAAGTCCCAAGCAACGAACACAGGAATTTCTTCATGGTCAGTCTCCTTTAGGAGACAGACAATATCATCAATTTCCCGCAGTGTCTTTCCTTGTCTTTTTCTAGTCTTCTTAGGTTTAGTTGTTGATATAGAATCAAACAGCAAATTTTAAGCCTCTAAAATATCACTTTCCGAAAAGCACAAACACATATACGAGTAATGCTTTGTTCATGCATCACATCCATTTTGTTGCAAATAAATGCCAATACTTCATTAATCACCACAGAACATTTTACCGTATTAGCCATTGTATTAGCTACACGTATCGATCACGTACACGAAAGCAACACGCCCATACGTAGACGCGTGCGGCGCGCGACTGCTACTACTATTATAAAGCTGTAACAGAGCTATGACTGTAAATTTAAGATGTTTGAGAAAAAAATGACCGAATTAGGCTATATAGGCGTGCCTAAACACAAAACGTTTTTTTGTAGATTTTTTGTCTGTTTATCTGTTTGTTTGTTCGCGCATCACGCAAAACTAGTGAACGGATATTGATGCGACTTTTTTTGTTTGATAGCTTTTGATTAGACTTAACAACTGGTATACATTTTATTTGAGATATTACCTAAAAACTAGCTTTTGGCTACGGCGAAGCCGCGGACAAAGGCTAGTACTCAATAAAATTTAACTTTTTTATGAAAGGTGTAACATTGTGTTATCTATATAATATTTATATAGTTTACTATTTATTATGTCACCTAACTTTATAGTTTTCCATCACGGTAAAATTAAGGACTCATTATAAAAGCAAGGCACACAACTCTAAAAAAAACTTTCGAAAGAGACTCTTGCCCTGACCGTTAGACAACTATGTATAATGTTAACCGTTCTTTACAAACACTCAACTTTATCTCCAAACATAATAAAATGTGTCGCCAAATCTCGGAGAAAATTTGCAATATGTCAGCCAACACAAACAAATTCCGCTTTTGCACAAAGATTTTACACATGTACATACCGCGGGTCTCAATTGTACAATAAAATAAATAAATTAGTACCGATTGCAAATTGTTAGAAGAGAGAGTGTAAAACTAAACTGAAAAAATTCTTACTCAATCTTAATTATTCCGAAACAGAAAGCCTCTTAGAAACAATAAAGTAAACAATATAATCCATAATATTAACATGTAAACACACACACACACACGTATGCACTACACACATCCCACTTACACACACACGCTACACACACCCCACTTACACACACACACTACACACAACCCATTTACACACGCACGCGCGTGCGCACACACACGCACACTATGTTGGCGAAACTATACTGTCACTTCCATTTATGGGGGGCCTGGAGCTCTAAAATACAGGCCAAGGATTAGTTTAGACTCCAGATCTCCCACAAATTACAAACGTAAAACGCTTGTCAACTTAGATACTATTTAATATTGTAATTTGTGGAGATAAATAAAACATTTTTATTTTGATTTGAGTTTTTGGTAAATCATGTGTGTATTTTTTCACGAATTATCTGTGTCTAGCGAAAGAAGTCAGCCAACCGTTATTGGGCAAGCGTGGTGGACACCAAAGTTCCTGTCACTCTGCGAACTCCTTGCAATTTCGTTGCTTGCAACCGCATTATCTCTGTACATACAAAAATACAAATGACCACCAGAACCTAATTTTAGCTATACTAGATTCTCCCCATGACTCTGACTTTAGCACTCTCCGCATGGACTTAAGAATTGTCTCTACGTCAAAATTGCTATCACACGGGAATTATTCACTTTTCTGGGATGAAAATTAGTCTGTTTGTTCTATTATGGTCTCCAGGCTGTAATGTATGTACCACTGAAGGAATGTAATATGGTTCCAGTGGCCCGCTAACAAAGGCAGAGAGACGGCACACGGCGGGTTTATTTAGTGGCTGAGGGCCCCACACTACCCTGTTCGTTGCCCCGAACGACAGGGTCTGCGGATAAGAATATATCCCCGATTAAAAAAAAAAGGCTGTAATGTATTTAAAAAGTTCATGAAAGCGTAATAAATAAACATCGAATAAGCTCACTTTCGAATTTATAATACTTTAGTAAGTACTAGATGACCCGGTGAACTTCATATCACCTGCAATCAGCTATTATCAATCCTAATCAATCTGCATCGTCTAAGATTTGGATTTTGATAGGTTATTAAATAAAACTTGAATGTAATGCAAATGAATTATAAAGTATGACCGTAGCTGTCATTTTGCCGTCTGTTAGCCAAATACCCCTACAAAGTTACCAATATTGTTTTTTTGAAATTTTCTACTTTTTTTATAGACTTCCCCCTTTTTTTACTTTTTAAACTACCCCTGTATTAGAGCCAATAAAACAAAACAATTTTAGCGAGACTAACGAACAGCAATTGATTTTTATATATAGATAGGTATATAGTTTTCGTACAATACTTCTAGAGCAGTTGTGATTTCAAAGTTGTTTTCGACTTATATCCAACCACTTTTACTAAAAAAGTAATAATTTCCTTTGCAGCATAAATTACCTACGTTTAATATTGCAAGTGAAGGTTTGCCTAGCAAAGTGCTTTTCAGAGGTGGGGAAATAAAGACGACCTAACGAGCGCCTATTTACATATCGAGCCAGAACCGAACCCAATTGATGCTTCGACCTCTCGCTTAACTCGAGCAACGCTCAGGAAAATGGGCCTGGCTTTAGGGATATTGTTACTAACCAGCTAAAAAGACGACATATTTCTTTATTTTTTAAATTCAGAGTCCGTTATTGTTCTACTTTTGGAAACAGACCTGCCTTTAGATTAACAGATGTTTGATTCACAACAACAGGCATAAAGAGGTTGGACTTGGTTATAGAAAAAAAATAAAAGGTATTTAATACATTGAAAGTTTTATTATAACGCATTATCTAGTTAAATAAAAATTATTTCCATCCATCCATCCATAAGCCTCAACGCCTACTGTTGTACATAGGCCTCCCCAAGTGAACGCCACAATGAGCGGTCCCGTCATGGGGGATAATGCCGTAATCGCCACGCTTGGCAGGCGGGTTGGCGATCGTAGTGGATGTTGTTAATACTCGAGAGAGTGCTGCTGCCCACTTCCCCGGTATTCATACATTCAGTCGGCTCTTACGAGAGAGGGGTGGGACAATTCTAAAGCCGCCCCCAAACGGCCCAAAAGTTTATTTAAATATCACAAAAAACTAAAATGTTGACTATAGCTAACTTCAGGGTGTCGGTTTTTCGTGAAAAAATTACTCTCATCATTTTTCCCTAACGCACCAAAAGAAGTATAACATCAAAAAATATTATTGAAAAAAATTCAAGTATGTATTTAAGAGTTATTTCGATGTTTCCGTTCACCGCGTAATAATGTAATTTGTTCATTACGCACAAAAACAGAGATATATATGTTTTTCAGAAACTTCAGCAAAGACCATAAATTGAAAAAGTTATCCCTATTTTGGCTGTCTTCGATTTTAGCAGAAGGCTATATCTGTTTATGTTTACAATAACATAATTATTATTTAATAAATAAAACAAGTTTACGACATAATTATTCAATTCGTTTATTAATTCTTTTTGCCGATAAAGATATAAATTTAAACTCAATGTATTCCAAAAATGCAACTGGCCCTCATGATTTGTAAGTAATTTTAACCATATGGCAACATCGTAAAACAACTCATTGACCGAACATACTTGTATGTGTATACGTACTGTTGGTAAGTAGTTATTGGACTTTGTCCAAATGTTGTAACTTTAAGCTTGTCCATGACAATGTGCTCGTGGAAAGCTCTACATTCAGTAAACTTGAAAAACAAATGACTTCTAGTTCTGAATTATATACATAAAAGCTCCCTGCCACAGTTAACCCTAAGTGCGAAAATACGAAATCTAAAATAACAGTTACGAGCAGGCTTTGAACCTACATCTCCTAGAATCGCGTCCCAGATGCTTTGTCAATTTAGTCATCGTGACAATTGCTCACGACTTTAATAACATTAGCGAATCTATATAATAGATTTAGTTTAGTGACTTGCTATAAAAATACTAAATTATTTTGCTATATATTTGATGATAGGTTTTTAGTCATTCCGCCACCACTCTAATCTATTTTACAAGTAAGAGTAATATTTAGATATTTTTATATATATTTTTAGCATTTGACATGCTTAGCACTATACATTAAACACAAAGTGAAAAATGTGAAATCGAAAATAACAGTCAGGAGCAGGATTTGAACCTGCATCTTCTGGATACCGTCCAGATGCTTTACCAATTCAGCCATCCTGACAATTGCTTTTCATGTCAAATGCTAAAAATATATATAAAAATATCTAAATATTTAAAGGGTTTGCGTCATTATTAGGTAAAATCTTAATTGTAAAATTAAGTTTACCTGGTCGGTATAATGTATGAAAATACTTCCGACTGATGGCGCAGGCGTCACCCAAAGACGCTAAGTATGATGTGTTATCGAAATTAGCAGCCAGGAGCAATTGTCAGAATGGCTGAATTGGTAAAGCATCTGGACGGTATCCAGAAGATGCAGGTTCAAATCCTGCTCCTGACTGTTATTTTCGATTTCACATTTTTCACTTTGTGTTTAAAGTAAGAGTAATTTAAGGGAGCAAAATTAAGTAGATCATACTACTGCGCTGGATGAAACCTTGAAACTAAACAGTGTACAACCTGGCTAATATATTAAAGAAGACCAAATCTCATTTATAGTAGAAAAGGCTTGTTCTATACAGGAATGGAGTACAAAGAAAAAAAGAAGAGGTAACGTTATGTTAGCAAGGAATGTTGCCAGTATTAAATAACAATGGCAGGTTTTACATGAATGTTTTAAAAAGCGTCTTAGATTAAGATATAATATGTATATTGACAACCCGCCTGTCAAGCGTGGCGATTACGGCACTATCCTCCATATGAGCGAAACACATGTTGTGGCGTTTTCTTGGGGTGGCCTATGTCCATCAGTGGACTTCGAAAGGCTGATGGATGGATGGATGATAATATATGTATAAAACTTAATTATTTAATTAGCTTATTTTTTTTACGGTGTTACTTTCACGAAAAAAATTTTACATATTGAGCTACTAATTAGTTCTTAGTACTTCCGGTTTAGCTTGACAAACTAAGATATCTTTATCTTAGTTGACAAATAACATTATTTATTAACGTAGACCAGGGAGACAGATCTTAGATAAAATACCTATTATATACTTAGTCTATGTTTCTAAATATGTAAACAATCATTGACAGCTGTCATAGGTATATAAGTTAACCCCAAAATATAAAATAAAAATGTAAATATCATTGTTTTGTGGCTTCCTAATAAAAGAAATCTTTCTGGTTAAACTTATGTTAATCATTCACTTCACAATAATTAGGTAGTTGTTGCAATGCCTATCTTTTTAGCATTTTTCCAATTTTAAGACGCCACAAATGGATATTAACGTTGTATAGAAAGCTGACATTGTTCTTTATAAAGTTGCTGCTAATTATAACCGACGACAGGAACAAAAAGCCCAAGTAGTTAACTAGTGAATAACCCTGTTCCAAAGCTTGTCACAATTTTAATTAACTTTGGCTTTTTATTTGTAACTATTTTTATTTGTTTAATCAAGTACCTATGAAAAATTACTACATAATATACAGAAGTCAATTTTGTTCACATAGCCTTTGATATTGTCTTTTGTAAGATTTTAACCCTTAACAAAATTGTTTTTAGTATTAATATGATCACGCATGAGGAAACAGGCCCATCATATTGGGGCTTTTTAGTTTCTCTCTACAACTATCGTAAACCTATGCTACGTTCCAGTGGGCAAATGAATGGAACTTTGATATCTTTATCGACATCTACAGGGTTAGGTCACGTGACTTAACATTAGAGATATAAAATTCCAATATATTTCAATAGTTTTCTATAGCATTAGCGATCATAGAATTCAACTTGGCTAGGCCCACAGGTCTGATAGTTGATAAATAAGCATTTCCAAATATGTAAAAGCTAGTAGCTAGCTATATATCAGGTTTTGAAAATAAGACTGAGATAAAATTAGGTTTTACCATTGATATATAAAAAAGAGAAGATCCACAATTAGGCACTAAACGTGTCCACGATAAATTAATGCAGATTACTAATTATAATTATTAATGCAGGTTTCCAGCACTCATCTCATTTAGAGTTGTATCGACGCGCGAGAAGCCCCAACGTGCGCAACGTATCAGCATGCCTAATATGTAATACTAAAATCTCTGAAAAACTCATTTTTTCTCTCGTTCTTTCTGAATAGTGTCATTACACTCACGCACGCAGTAAAAAGTTGTTATTATTTTATAAAATTAATGCAATATTAATGCTATACATTTAAGTAAGATTATATACGTACACAATATACAACTTTTGCCACGATTTCTAAACACAATGGTGTATCCTTAATTTACAGATAAATGGTAAGTATTACCAATTTATTCAAAATATGTAGTTTTTTTTATCAATTTCGTTCCGTATTTTTTATGGCCTAAATGACAGTTTTAACCAACAGTGGGACATTAAGTAATGGATTATTAAAAAACAATGATGTTCTTATAAAATTAAAAAAAAACAGCATCGAGCGTATATTCCCGAAGAGGTAGGCAGAGGTGTATTACACACCCAAGATTCGCCAGCTATGTGTAAGTCCAACGTAATAGTGGGTGAGCCTACTGCCGTCTACTGGGCACATTTCCAAACTCCGGGCTGGTATTGAAAATTTTTCTTTTTAGGAGAAGCTCAATAACATTGCCCGACCCGGGGATCGATACCGAGACCTTATGATCAGTAGTCGCACACACTACCGCTACACCACCGAGGCAGTTTTAAGATTTTTTTTTGTTTGTGTAAATAACTGTAGATATCGTTTTGTAGGCTTTAGAACAGACTTGTTAATGAGTAATATTATGCGCGGATAGAAAAGGCCTGTATATAAATATATAATAAATATTTACGGACATTTTTCACACAACGTCCTCTGGTCCCAAACTAAGCTTAATGCTTGTGATATGGGTACCAGATTACGGATATAATACATATACTACTTTTTTTTTGTAAATACATATATATAATAGATAAAAAACACCCAGACGCAGTACAAATACCTGTGTTCATCACACAAATAATTTGTCCTGAGTGGGAATCAAACCCACGACCTCGTACACGGAAGTTCGGTTACACTACCGACTACGCCACGAGGCCCGTCTTTGTTACGTTAGTTATCATTTCCAAGTCCAAGAGTAGTTAATTGTTTGCCGTAGTGGATTTTAGAAGGCTTAATGAAGATTTGGGTGCAGTAATGGTGGTGACAGATGGTTTTGTCATTAAAATTTTAATTTGTTTATAACAAATTTACACCACACGTCTCTCTAGCGTGGTTTTGGTCAAATTGATCAATTTTACATTAGTCAATGGACACTAGTCAAATAAACAGGCGATATTCCTGATGGTAAACGGTTGCCGTAGCCTATAAACGCCAGTAACACCAGAGACATCACTCACACGTTGCCATCTCCAAGGAAAGGGATAAAGAGTAAGGATACTAAGGAGAGGATAGGCAGGATAATAAGGAGAGGATAGGGAGGGGATTCGGGGCTCCGGCGCTCTCACTCATCCTGCGAAATACAACAGTAGGAGTAACTACCGTTGTTACACGCTGATCTTATGTGAGAGGGTGGTACTTCCCCAATCAAGCCAACCCATTCATGCCGGGAAAAGCAAGGAGTAGTATGAAGTGTTTGTTTTATAATTTCACATTTTACTCCCAAATAAATAAGCAATTGTGTAACATATTTTAATGTTTTACTTATTTCCAATGTAATTTTGATCCTATGCAACATGGTGTTTTACCATCTACAGATTCTGCTTCTGGAAACTCCCTGTTAAAATCCCAGTATAAATTTTTGCACGACCCAGCATTAAAACACAAGACCTCGTATGCTTACTATTTTCTGCTAAAATTAAACATAAAATCATGAAAAATACTTTTAATTAAATATTTCGGATATTTCCACTATACCAATCGTATTAAGACAGTAGTGTCTCTAAACATTTTGATCTATATTTTAGCACTTGACATGCTCAGCTACTCTTAAAGTACATATTATAATTTGTGAATAAGGAAAAAGAGTATTTTAGTACAGGCGGGAATCGAACCCGCGTCCCTTCCTACCCGGGGAAGTGCTCTAATCCACTGAGCTACGATAAGGATAAGGATCACATTTGTCTTAACAACCAACACCCTTTATCGGAACGCATTTAAAAAAAAAATCACGCCATCAAATAGTATGAATTTTAATTGCAAAATTAAACTTACTATATTGGATTAATGCATGTAAATGCGTTCCGATAGAGGGCGTTGGTCGTTAAGACAAATGTGATAAGGAGTGGGTATGTCTAAAAGAAAGCACTGTAGCTCGGTGGATTAGAGCACTTCCCCGGATAGGAAGGGTCGCAGGTTCGATTCCCGCCTGTACTAAAATACTCTTTTTCCTTATTAACAAATTATAATATGTCTCTAAACATTTTTAACAAGAAATACTAAAGATTTTCTCTCACGCACCATCATAGTTTAAGCTAAAATTTTTCTTGAAGTAAATTGTACGGCCCTCAAAACTAATTAGTTCAAACTAAATGTTACTTACAAAGCCGTAGTAATTCGGAATCAATGTAGCATTGCCTAATTAACCAACTAAGTTATTTGGTTTCTAATTAGCTTCTCATTGATCCCAAACAAAGAGTTCAAAGATGGCGTCAGGAGGACAATTGTTCAGGAGAGTACAGACTAAATAGTTCATCCTCATTTATACATTATTGTTCTACGCATGGGTTAATTAATGTAATATCCTTTTAACCAAATTATGGTTCTATCCACCCATCCAACAGCCTGTCAACGTCCACTGCTGGACATAAGCCTCCCCAAGAGAACGCCACAACGAGCGGTCCTGCGCCGACCGCGTCCAACAGCTCCCTGCGGCTTTGACCATATCGTCGGTCCATCTGGTGGTAGGGCTACCCTACGCTGTGCCGTACGATACGTGGTCACCACTTAAGAACCTTTTTTCCCCAACGGTTGTTGGTTCGTTGAGCGATGTGGCCTGCCCATTGCCACTTCAGCATGCTAACCCGGCGGGCTATGTTGGTCACTCCCGTTCTCCTACGGATCTCCGTATTAAGGATTTAATCACGTAGGGAAATACCAAGCATAGCCCGCTCCATGGCCCGCTGGGCGACTTTTAGCCTTGATACAAGGCTAACATTCAGAGATCACGTCTTTGTTCCATTATGTCATCACTGGTAACACACACTGGTCGTACCTTCGCAATTATGGTTACGACAATCAATCTAACGGATAGGTACTAAACGTCGTTCGGACAAGTGTGTGCACCAATATAAACATGATGCAATATATTTCTTTTATTATTTCATGGCATGTCTAAAGGCTAATGGATCCATTATTATACACTATTTCACATTGGCCCAAACGGTCGTAATAATACTACCCTTAATAAGTGAATTTGATCAAATAATTAAGCCATTAGAATTAGAAAATCAAAACATATAACTTCGAGCGGGACTTGAACCAGCGACTTGGGGATTACCGGTCCATTAGCTTTCTATATAATCCAGTAGTTTAGTGATCAAAGCCTGTCAAGTAGCCGAGCATGTCAAGTGCTCAATCGTTTATAACATAAACTAAGTATATAAATTATAAAAATAGCAAAAACTAGTAAAATATACCCATTTAGTTATTTTTATAATACTCTAGCTTCTGTCGATGACTTCATCTGCACGATTTTCTAAATCAGACTCAGAGAAATAAAACCTAGTAATTTTTGTGGAGAAATACACATCCCATTCTTTTGTTTTGTAATTGCGTATGTTATTATAGCTTCACGTCCTTATTCTACAAGAGGTCAGTAGAGATGAGCCAGAGATGGGCTCATTTTGACGGGCCTCGTGGCGTAGTCGGTACTGTAACCGACTTCCGTGCACGGGGTCGTGGGTTCGATTCCCACTCAGGACAATTATTTGTGTGATGGAACACAGATTTTTGTACTGCGTCTGGGTGTTTTCTATGTATTATGTATTTACAAAAAAAAAGTAGTATATGTATTATATCCGGTATTATATCTGGTACCCATAGCACAAGCGTTAAGCTTAGTTTGGGACCAGAGGACGTTGTGTGAAAAATGTCCGTAAATATTTGTTGCCGAGCGATCCTGAGGATGCCTCGTATAGAGACGAAACACGTATCAAATTTGTGTATGGATTTTTACGGAATATTGCAACGTTATGGTGCTGAGAGTCCTGCCGTAACGCATGGTTGCATCGCATTGGCGAGATTTTTTGTCATTATCGTGCATAACACATTTTCCTCTATTTGTGAGAGTGCGATTGGCAATCTTAGGTTATTTCTTGTGTGTCCAAAGATAACCAGGATTGACAATCCGTAGGTGAGTGCTGGGCTCACCTCCTAAAATATCCATTTTATAATAATAATAATGGACTTCTGCCAAGTGTCGCTTCATTCTATTAATTATGTAAAACAAATATCTATAATCTGGTTACGTAACTAAGTCCCAAAGTACTTAATAGAGGACTAGTCTATTGTGGTCTACTGGGCACAGATTTATTTAGACGAACTGTGGGTGTCGTACAAAGCGACTAAGGGAAATAATCACCTATAGCATTACTGGTGGTAGTGAGAGTACTCACTTGATATCGGGCCCGAACGGGTCAGTACCACCGTCTCCTGCGTGACCGGTCATGAAGCGCGTCAGTATGTTTTGGCTGTAGCATAAGATAGCCGTTTATTCTTTCATTTCATATCTGAGAAATGAAATGGTGCGCAGTGGCTTGACAATACTCTCAGTATAATAGTTGAGTCTATGGGCAACGGTTACCACTTACCATAAGGTGGGCTATGCCTCGTCTGCCACTATTAGCAATAAAAAAATAGATTCAGACTCCGTACTGCCACTTAAAATTGATTGATGGAACTACTCAATAAAGCTTAAATAGTCATGCAACCATGACCTAGGAATCTAACAAGAAACTTTTCGGTTATAAATTGCACATTTACGCCATTACATCAATCGTCAAAAAGATGAGTCATTCACATAATAAATTCCACTTAAAACAATTTGCTTTAAAAATATAATAAATCATCGAGCTTTAATCGTTTGACACATTCAGCCTATTACTCTTACGTTACGTTACACATTACGCATATTCGTGTGTTCCAACTGAGAACAGCTATTAATTTCCAAGAGTGTTATATTATTCATTTACGTAAAATGTACCTAATTATTACACTGTGCCGGTGTACCCGTGAAACGGGACGACCTTCAAAATGCGTACGCATTACAGCATGCGGGTACCTAAATGGCTCGATGATGTCCTTGTGACAACAGAGAATTTCGCCGTTATTGAACTTTCAATTTAGAATTCTGATACAGTTATGAAATTTTGTAGGTATTAGGTGTGAATGTGTGAAAAACCAAAATTATGGTCTTTGAAAGAGGTGAAGCCAGAACAGAGTATCGGTTGGCAATAGTGTGCTAGAACAAGTGGATGAATTTGTATATCTTGGATGTGGATTCAGTCAGGATGGAAGATACACCACTGATATAGAGATAAGAGTAAATGCGGGAGATAGAGTGAACGGAGCATTGGGACAATTTCTCGGCAGCCACCACCTCAGCCAATGGCACGGGTCGAAATACACAATGCAGTGCTTGTCCCAACGTTACTATATGGAAGCGAGAGTTGGGTATGCAAAAAGGAGTATGAGAGTAAAATCAATGCGGTCGAAATGCGATCTCTGCGGAGAATCTATGGAGTGAAGCTGACTGACCGCATTAGCAACGACGACGTAAGAGAGCGAGTAGGTATGAAAGAGAGTATTGGTATAAAGATGCGAAAGGGAATGCTCCGATGGTTTGGACATTTGGAAAGAATGCCAGACGAGGGACTGGTTAAGAAGATATACAATGGGAAAGTGGAAGGATGTATGTACAGGGGGAGACCAAGACTCACCTACCTAGACCAAATTGGTCATATATTGAAGGAAGGTGGAGTCAGAAGTCTCCAAAACCGGTGATCATGTATGAAGAGAATTACGAATGTTGAGGAAGCGAGAGATGTATGCAAGAATAGAGCCTCTTGGCACTCTGTTCTCTCTGCCTACCCCGCAAGGGAAATGGCGTGATGATTAGTTAGTTAGTTGTATTAGATAAATATATTGACATACTAATAGTTAAGCTACTGCTATTTGAAAAGATTTTCTATTAGGCTTGAGAGAACACAGAAGATGCAATCGTTACTTATATTGAAAGTGCGTTACTTCCGATGTACGTGGTATTCCTGCTAAAACTCAGTGCACCTTCAGACTAGCCATCATAGGCAAGGTATATGCTCTGCACTTGAGTCTTCACCTCTGGCAGGTCATGGCTGCCATTCTATGTAGCTAGGTTCTTCTGATCTGGAGGGTCTAGTACTCTTTCATAGAGAAGTATTCGCAAAACACTGACATCGGACCTACTTTTGCTTACTCGAGGCTGGCTTGCCTGCAAATTGCATGATTTCCAATGAGGAGGCTTACCATCTCATAATAAATTTTAAGCCCCTGATGATCCTGAAGGCCATCAGTGTTTGAGGATACCGTAGTACTCAAGTATTGCCGCCATTAGGGCACCGACCTTAACTGATACCCCTGTATAAAGTCATAAAATATCGTGGCGTAGTCGGTAGTGTCAATGACTTCCGTGCACGAGGTCGTGGGTTCGATTCCCACTCAGGACAATTATTTGTGTGATGATCACAGATATTTGTACTGCGTCTGGGTGTTTTCTATCTATTATACGTATGTATTTCCAAAAAAAATAGTATATGTATTATATCCGTAATCTGGTACCCATAGCACAAGCTTTAAGCTTAGTTTGGGACCAGAGGACGTTGTGTGAAAAATGTCCGTGAAAATTTATTTATTTATATTTATTTATTAAACGATCTCTATGTAGAGCCTTTTACGGGAGATCTCGGGTCCTTTCAGTTTTCGTAGCAGATACAGAAGTGTGACTGCTAAATGTGTTAATTTGGGTACCACTCTTCAGAGATGGAAGTTCAAAGATCCACCACTCATCGAGGACTAGACTAAGATATTTAATAGAGTTGCACTCCTCCTTAAATCAATTTCTTAATCGTTCCGTAATGTTTTTTCTTATTATATATTTCACACTTCCACTCCCTACTGCTATACTGGACCCTGTTGGTGGCCTCTTCTAAAGCCCATGGAAACAAACGACCACAATTTTGTGTAAGGCCACCTTTAAACACCGCTGCCACATTCTCGGAGCATCCTTAATCTGTTCGACCCCACCCGCAGGTAAGTTGGCAATCTGCCGATGTATCATCTACCGTATCGTGGCTAGTGCATTGTCAGCGTAATAACTCACGGCCAGCCGCAACGGAGCACATCTGTGCACCACTCAGTTGCAATACTCGGCCCCGCCCCTTCTAAATGTGTCCTTAAACCTGTATAATAATTATTTTATTTTGGAAAAACGGATCGTGGGATAGAATTTTGTTTATAATGACAGTTAGTATGCTGCTGTATAGTGACGTGTTTTCAACAGAATACTACGGAAACGAAAGTAGAAGGTGGTAGCTACTCTTAAACACAAAGTTTAATGTATGTTGCTAAGCATGTCAAATGCTAAAAATATATATAAAGATATCTAAATGGTAGCTACTCGTTAAGTTCTGACAACAAAAGAAAATATTTACTTGAAACCTCTATCACCAGCGTATCTTCTCAACAAATTAGACTTATTTTTATGTGTGTTCGATAGACTGAAACCTAAGTATCGTCCATCATCCCTCCCATCACCTGTGAAGTGCATTCCAGCATCAAGTTTGCAGCATCACTACGACGTGTCGTAACAACTTTTGGGATGAAGTGTCCAAAAGTACGTAGCCACACACACCGTCATACTACTTGTAACGTAAGCGTACATAATTAATGACATTTCAATATTTACACCTGTATCCGACACTTTCAAATTATAATTCAAGGTTTGGTGTCGTAGTTACATCATCCGAAATGCAGATGTATTAATATTGCAAGTATCTATAACATGCTTGTGTGCATAAATCAACAATATAAGGAGTAATTAAACGCCCTTTAACTGCACTTATTTCACAGTATCCCGCTGCCCATGGCTTAAGTGCAGAAACAAGAAAACTTAGGTAGGTAACACATAATATGACCACTGAAGGAATGTACTATGGTACGGTGGCCCGCCAGCGAAGGCGGAGAGACGGCGCACGGCGGGTTTCTTTAGTGGGTGAGGGCCCCACACTATCCTGTTTGTTGCCCCGAACGACAGGTTGAGCGGTTAGGAAAATTTTTTTCCCGCCTTAACAAAAAAAAAAAGGTAACACATAATAATGAACACTGGAGGAATGTCTGTGAAATCATTTTTTTCCCGCCTAAAAAAAAGGTAACATAATAAATAGAATCTTTAATAATCAAAATACATTCTCATTACGTTCAAAACCGTTACGAGCGACTGTTTTTTTATGAAATTCAGCTTTAATATGGTTAAATTTCAATAGATATTAAAATGGCGGTAATTGAACTATTTGATCCTATATCTATTATGGTATAGTGTTTACGAATATTTTTCGAATTTCATTACTCTGATCTATTGTGTATAGTGTCATAACAATCTAATTTTATTGATTTTTAAATTACATTTAAAATGGGTTAATTAACGCCATATATTTAAGCTAGATAATGAGAAAACCAACTCACTTCTTAAGCTTAATTTTAAGTTCGTTTAAAATGCAACAATCTTAAATATTGTATTTTTGTACGTTTATACCTATTGTAATATTTAATAAAATTTCAAGAATAAATCTAAAACAAAATGATATCGATAAAAAAATTGTATTGTTAATTTAGCAATCGATAATTGGTGCTGCTACAAAGATGTATGAAATGTAAACAAGCCCCATCCTAGGTTGCTAATAGGTGTAAAACATTTTTTAAATATTTTTGGAAGCTGGTTGTTAAGTATTTTATGTAAAAGTGCATTATTTCTAGAATAAAAATTGTAAAGGAGTTGCGCTAGTGATAAACTACGTCCTTAATTTTTACATATCAATCTGAACTTAGCTTAAATTGGCGGTAATAGGTACATTTACATTATATCTGCTTCAGTGATCTAGCGGTAATGAAGGCCCTCGGCTACTAACTCCGGGTCGGGCCAAACAAAAAAAAATTATTAGACTTTTCCATCATTAAATTGTCAATAGCAGCTCATAGTTAGGAAGTTGGTAGTGTTCTACCCCCGTGCCTCGGAAGACGCATTTTGAGAAAATTTCTCTTCTACACTTTCATAAAAAGTTCAAGTGAACAGAAATAAAACAACAGATCTAAATAATTATCCCTATCATTCATTAAAACTATATACTGTAGCTGCAGTTACAAGTACCCGAAAAGCCTTGGACAAGCACATTTTTATTACGCTTCTTTCTACTCATTATTATTTATAATTTTGCGCGCTAACTTATAGGAAATAAATCCACAAAATGGACAGGATCATCTATCAAGGTCATTGTCACGCTTAACCCCAACTTAACTCTTTATATTTTACAATGGAAGGGCTCCGCTTTTTAACCCCGAAGAAAAACATTACTTACAGAAAAAGCCATTTTTGACGCTTAGGGCACTTCTAATACTACATGTACTCGTACATGTAATTTATTAAGAGGTTTCATCAGACCTCGAGTATTCCAGGTTTGATTTTTTAATGGCTACCCATTTTTTTCAGTAAACGTATTCTTCCTATTCCAGCGGGTTTTAGGCTACGATATTATGTGTATGTATATATCTATTTATTCAACTAAGACGTAAAAAAATTTCTTGACAGCTTTGATGGCGTGCGGTGTGAAGTCGTTTTCACCGGTATGATGTAACTTCTAGATAAATTGTACACACTAAAACTAGAACTCGAGTAGTTTAGGACTTAACATATATTATGAATTTTTTAAATATTTCCGTGGATTAGTGATTTCATTCAATCTTATTCCTATTTCTGTGTCCAATTGGCGCTTTCCTAACGAGCGAAAACGTCGATAGAGATCTGCAACGACTGCATCTCAAACATCTATGGCTACAAAAAAAAGGTATTATAATAATATATTCTCCTTTGAGAATCTTACAATTATTATTGTTCAAATGGTTTGAACCAGCCCTCCGAATAATCTGTGTAGTAATAGACTAAAAATATTCTGTATCATCAATCTGTTTATTATATTTTAGAAGTAAAATAAGAATCGACTAAAATTTTACAGTTTTTATCATGTTTTTTATGCGAGTGAAACTGCCTCTGGCGGTGCAGTGCTGCCGTGCCATGACAAAACACTGTATTTATAAACATATGACAATTAATAATTATGATTTTCAGAAACCGCGCTTTTCTGTTTTTTTTGGAAAATTTGTTAAAAAATCTTGTCGGAATTCTTTGAATTTTGGATATATTCATCATAAGATTAGCTTCTAATCGGCCATGAAAAAAAAATACACATTTTACGATATTTTTTATGTCTAGACCTACAAATGTGTTCTGTCAAAATCTCTATGTTGTAAACCAAACGTAAGAAATGTAACCTAAGCTTACTACTATATATACTAGATAAAACTGTATCTATACAAAAATATTTTCCAGAAATACAAAGTAGCCTATCATCGTCTCCATCATCATCATACTGAATACATCAACTCATAGTCATCATCATATCTTCAATGGAAGTGGAGGAATCGTTTACCAGTTGGACTAAAGCAGAAGAAAACAAAAAATTTAGGGCGTTGCAATTGATAAAATAAACTTATTTGAGATCTCTTCAAAACTTCAGCAAAAAGTTCATATAAGCACTAGCAATATTAAAGGCTTTTTGTCCACTTTCTGCTTTGTGCCATAAAACACCAACAGCTAGTTTATTTTTGCTGGGCTGAACAAAAGTTTCATTAAATAAAATAAGTTTGCTAGAAAAATAATATACCTTCGTCATTAGGTAAAGGCATACAAATTTCTTTTTGCATATCAGCAGTAAAGAATACTTTGTCAGGAATACTAATTGCTTACTGCATAATATTTTTATATCTTTGAGGTGTGGGCGAAAATTATTTTTTCTATCGTCTTTAATTTTTTCAAATGATTTTAGTGTGCTGCAGCATGATTGCAATACAGAATGCTTCTGCCGTTGCTGTTCAAAAGTTTCAAAGTTTCTTGAGATTCTCTATCTCGTTTCTTTTTTTGATATTGAAGGGGATGATGGAGATACAATATTAGTATAATAAACGACATTTGAATTCAACCCAACTGATTGTAAACACTGTCTTATAGCTACTGTATTGTATAGATAGCAGGCGACTATACCGTCAGCTGTGTTTTGACAAAACACTGTAATTGATGTTGCAGTGTTTTATCAAATTTGATCCTTATAATTTTTGAAATACAGTGTTTATTCTCTTCGGATTTCTCAGTATTTTTGAGACATAATAGAAAAACATTAAATGCTATACTATGTAAAGTATGTAAACATGTGCGAAAATACGATTTGTTCATGTTAGCACAAAACACTGTATCTGAAGTTACAGTGTTTTGTCATGGCACGGCAGCGCAGCGGTAGTGTGAGCGATTGGTGATCATGAGATCTCGGATTCGATCCCGGGCCTGACGCTATTTAGCTTTTTCGTAAAAAGTAAAATTCTCAGTAGCGGCCCGGAGTATGAAAATATGCCCAGTAGACGACAGTAGGCTTGGCCCCTATTACGTGGGACTGAAACATAGCTGGCGAACCGTGGGTGTGTAATACATCTCTGCCTAACCCTTCGAGAAATACAGGCGTGATACTATGTTTTGTGCTTTTTATGTTTTAATGGGAGTTTGCTTACCTCCATAATAGTGGAATGTTGATATAAATGTTATTTATAAACAGTAAAAAATGTCCACGTAACGCGCAACGAATTTTTAAAACCGTTTTTCTGATCCTTCTATATTTATTGATGAAGGATTAAGGCGTGTGGCTAGTTAGTAATATAATATATTGAATATAGTTATTTAAGGAAAAATGTCTGTAAGCCATGTAGGCATCTCTGAATCCAAAACAAAGTTTTTCAGGATTATGTTTTTTATATGTTATGTTTATTTGTTCCTTGGTGATCCAAAAATACTTAGCTGACTTTGATAAAAATTTTGGTTTGATATTTCTTGATTGTAGTTAAAAACTGGCATATATTTTAACTAGTTTTTTGAAAACGCTAATCTATCTATATCTATACTATATACATATATATTATCTACAGATGTGTCAACTCGATTTATTAATCCGAGCTAACTCGAGTTAGGCTTAACTCGAACTAATTCGAGTTGTTTTCTGTCTGACTCGAATTGATTTGGCTTTCAACAATATTCAAAGCATTGAACGCTGATTATGAACTTCCCAGTAGAAACAAATTACGTGTACGTGTATTTTTATCTAATAATAAGTTTCTGTTATTATTAGATAAAAATACATTGTAATATGTAAATGGTCCGTCCTTTTACTTGTTGATTAGTTAAAATTGTAATTAAAGTATAAAGTAACATAATACAATAATAAAGTAATAAATGATAATAATCAATAATACCTAAGTGGATGAATTTGTATATCTTGGATGTGGATTCAGTCGGGATGGAAGGTACACCACTGATATAGAGAGAATAGTGAATGCGGGAAATAGAGTGAACGGAGCATTGGGACAACTTCTCGGCAGCCACCACCTCAGCCAGAAGGCACGTGTCACAATACACAACGCAGTGCTTGTCCCAACGTTATTATATGGAAGCGAGAGTTGGGTATGCAAAAAGGAGCATGAGAGTAAAATCAATGCGGTCGGCAGGAATGTTGAGGAAGCGAGAGATGTATGCAAGAATAGAGCCTCTTGGCACTCTGTTCTCTCTGCCTATCCCGCAAGGGAAATGGCGTGATGATAAGTTAGTTTAGTTAGCTAAGTTTTATAAGAACATTTTGATTGTGATAATTAAACAATTATAAGCATAAGTAAGTACCTATGATGCTAGGTACATATCAAAGTGAGACTGTTAATATTATGTGAAGGCTGTTATAAAACTAGTTTTGATGGGAATAAATAGAAATACTTTAGGTTACAAAGATTTAAACCAAAATATATATGATACATAAAACAAATACTATAACGGAGCTATGTTTGTACATTTAAGTTATTTGAGAAAAAAATGACTGTAATAGGCTATATAGGCGTGTCTGAGCACAGAACAATATTTTTTTAGATTTTTGTCTGTTTATCTGTTTGTTTGTTCGCACATCACGTAAAAACTACTGAACGGATATGATGCAACTTTTTTGGTTTGATAGCTCTTGATTAGACTTTAACAACTGGTATAAATTTTATCTCGCTACTATATCGGGAACCTGAGTGATCTAGTTTACTACGAATTTGTTAAATTATTTTACTACAGTTTGGAAGCTATACATAAAAAAACTCATTATTCACTTAGTTTCATCCATTTAACTAGAGTCACGTAACTCTAGTTCATTTATAGTTACGAGAATTTCAACTCGAGTTAAATCGAGTTGTGTTTATTAGGAGTTGGCACATCTCTCTATCTATATATATATTATCGACTATTATAAAGCTCAAAGCTGTGCTGTAATGTAACAGAGCTGTGTCACCGCCTGTACGTCTGTACATATAAGCAAGATATTTGGGAAAAAAATACTGTTAAAGGCTATATACACGTAGTAGAAGTGGAGTGGAGTATTTCTATTCATTAGAGTAGAGAACTTGGGAACTTGCCAAAAATAGGCAAGTGTCAAAAATATATGCATATACCGTTTAACTTACGATTGTAGCATAATAGGTTATGGGTCCAGTCGTCCAGACGTTGATGCAAATTTTGATAATAAAGGAAGCAATGTAACAAAACCATATTGCGATTCAGCCGACTGTTACATTGCCATCTATTGAGCAACCTGAGCATATAGTGGTCTAATAGTATTAGCATTATTGTGTCCATAGTCCATAATAATGTCGACGGGTGAAATATTAATGGTTTCAAGCGTAAAGATATTTATACAAATTCACTCTTTAAAATTTCCTACGCTTTTTATCAGAAAATCCCATTTTTATTCGCTTGAAAAAATCAGAATCGGTCGTTGTTTGCACAACACAAGTAAATCTCGCGACTAGCTTTTTTATCATAGGTACCTATAAATTGTGTCATGTACCTAATAATTTTATGGATTTGATTCACTTTAAAGTGTATTTTCTTCTTTTTACACGCTTTTTATTAGCTTCACCTGTATGTTTGTATGTTTGTAACCGACTCCTTTGGGCGCGATTTTGACCCACTTTAATCGGCCAGATTTTGTTCAAACTGTAAATTTATTGAGGACCGGTGACTATACACTAATTTGAAAAAATTATTCGGTATTCATCGGTTTTTAGGGTTCCGTAGTAGAGATGTGTAACACTGCGCTGCGCCGCGCAGTTGCGCTAACTCAGTTCACTGCACTGGGTGATTTAACTCACTTCTTAAAAATGAGTTGGTGCATAGCCCAGGACCGGGAAATATAGATATCATTATTATAAAGTGCAACTCCGTGAAATGTAAATGGAGTTATACCTTTTTTTTTCGGGAAAAAATGTTTCATTTTGTTGCGCCATTGCGCAATTTTCAACGCAATGAGCCGGCGCAGTTAACTGCGTCGGGTCATTGCGTTGTTACGTTACTGAGTTAACGCAAGGATTTTTGCTGAGTTACCCATGTCTATTCCGTAGCCTTATAGGGTGCTTTTTACTATATAGGTGAACTATTTATAACATTTGACACAAAACAATTTTATTTAATTTTTTGTCACTTTGTCTGTTTATCTGTTTGTTTGTTCGCGCATCACGCAAAAACACTGAACGGATTTTGATGCAACTTTTTTGTTTGGTGGCTCTTGATTAGACTTAACAATTGGTATACATTTGATCCCGCTACTATATCGGGAACCTAAGATATAACCCATAAACTAGCTTTTGGCTGCGGCGAAGCCGCGGGCAAAGGCTAGTACTATTATGAAGCTGTAACAGAGCTATGTCTGTACATTTAAGATATTTGAGACAAAATACTGAATTAGGCTACATAGGCGTGTCTAAACACAAATCGATTTTTTTTAGATTTTTTGTCTGTTTGTCTGTTTATCAGTTTGTTTGTTCGTGCATCACGCAAAAACTACTAAACGGATTTTTATGCAACTTTTTTGTTTGATAGCTCTTGATTAGACTTAACAACTGGTATACATTTTATGCCGCTACTATATCAGGAACCTGAGATATTACCTAAAAACTAGCTTTTGGCTGCAGCGGAGCCGCGGGCAAAGGCTCGTTATTAGATATATTTATGTATACACAACTGTTGGCTTGAACTTTTTTTGAGATTTTCTACTACCGCAGTACATAGTTATGCAAGTTTAAGATTGATTACTATATAATTATTAAGACAATTGATAGGAATATCAATAGAATAGGGTGTGACACTATTTACTATTCTTAATTTGTCACCATAGCAAAATCTGCTTCTCTCTGTTGATCAGTATTATTTTATCCACAAAGTTTGAAGGTTTGTAAACCATAGTTAACGCTAGCCCCTACAGGTAGGTACTCGTAGGTAACCTGCACACGATATTGACAAAATTTGTCCAAAGTATAACTTCATGTTCTAAAAATAAAGATATTAAATGAAGCTTATTTTTTTAATAAAAATTAATAAACAACGTGCTTTTGTAAACAGCTGTAATAAGTTAATCGTGATTAAAAAATCCCATTACCCATATCATCGTCAGTTAAGTGGAAGATTCGACGTCGAGTACACTTTGTTTGACGTAATCGAGTAGCTCGGACGG
The DNA here is from genome assembly GCA_948253155.1 of Leucoma salicis. Lineage (NCBI taxonomy): Eukaryota > Metazoa > Arthropoda > Insecta > Lepidoptera > Erebidae > Leucoma > Leucoma salicis. The sequence continues at coordinate 8,264,854 of OX411812.1, forward strand.
TGATGTTGATAGAAGAATATATTTCAAGAGTATTTAGCTATCTGATGCCCAACTTCTATAATTGGTAACGAAATTTATCAAAGTAGCCTCAAAGAAATTTAATTTGAGCCACAGCGCGTATTTCACTTTAAATGATTATGCTTTTAAAAAATCCTTCTTATGTTTTTATTTTTCCAATATTTTATTAATCGATTTTCATAAACACTACCATAGTCTATCAAGCTTATAAATATTACTAGAGTCTGCCCGCGACGCTGCCCGCGACTCTTTTTCATTGATTTCACTGGTGGTAAGTCTGGTTACCAAGTGAGAGTACTCACTTGCTATCGGGACCGAGCGAGTCGGTAGCGCTGTCTCCTGTGTGACCCGTTATGTAGCACGTCGCTGTATTTTGGTTGTAACAGAAAATAGCCGTTCATTCTTTCATTTCATATTTTAGAAATGAAATGGTGTGCATCGTTTGATAATACTTTCGGTATAGTTAAGTCCATGAGCGACAGTTACCACTTTAGTTTTTTTTTTACATTAGCTATAAAAAATTATAAAATATCACTCTACTCTTTCACTGTCTAACTAACTAACTGTATATAAAAATAGCTATCACACAGAAGTCATTAATTTTTCCAGAATGAAAAATAGCCTATAGCCTTTTCTGGGCTCCAGACTCAATATACTCGTACCTTCGCAAAATTCCATGATTGGTTCAGTAGTTACGGCGTTAAAGGCGTAAGAAACAAACTCACTTAGGCATGCTTTTTAGAATGTTACACGTATATTATGTTATTACTAGAAAAACTGACGCACAAACTTACTCGACCTTTGTATATGACTGTAATAGGCTATATAGACGTGTCTAAACACAAAACAATTTTTAAAAATTTTTTTGTCTGTTTGTTTGTTCGAGCAACACGCAAATACTACTGAACGGATTTTGACGCAACTTTTTTTTGTTTGATAGCCCTTGATTAGAATTAACAATGGGTATACATTTTATCCCGTTACTATATCGGGGACCTGAGATATTACCTAAATACTAACTTTGACTGCGGCGGAGCCGCGGGCAAAAGTTTATAATTTTCTAGTTTTCCGGTTATATCTCAGGTTCCCGATATAGTAGCGGGATAAAATGTATACCAGTTTTTAAGTCTAATCAAGGCCTTTCAAATAAAAGTTGCATCAAAATCCGTTCAGTAGTTTTTGTGTGATGCGCGAACAAACAAACAGACAGATAAACAGACAAAAATTCTAAAAAAAAATATTTTGTGCTTAGACACGCCTATATAGCCTATTACAGTAATTTATTCTTAAATATCTTAAATGTACAGACACAGCTCTGTTACAGCTTTATAATATACTAGCCTTTGCCAGCGGCTTCGCCGCAGCCAAAAACAAATTTTTCGGTTATATCTCAGGTTCCCGATGTATTAGCAGGATAAAATGTCTACTAGTTTTTAAGTCAAATCAAGGCCTTTCATATAAAAAAAGTTGAATCAAAATCCATCTAGTAGTTCTTTTAAATAAATTCTAAAAAAAAATCTAGTTTAAATAATTTTCTAGTTTTTCGGTTATATCTCAGGTTCCCCATATAGTTGGGGTGCGGGTCGGGATACCTCCGCGTGGTGCGCCCCGGGCAACATCGGCACTAGTGCCGGCGGCTGAAACCCGGCAGGGGACGGGTCTCCGCGTGTCCCTCTTATTAGCAGAGGGCACAGTGGATAGGCCAGACGTCCGCCGTGGAGGGTCAGCCGACTGGGGACAGCGGGGTTATAATGACCCCCCTGTCCCCAGAGACGGGTGAGACCCCGAGTGGTGACGGGCTCGCTGCCTGCAGTGAACTGGACGTCAGCCGTGGAGGGCCAGCGAGGCCATAGTGGCCCCCCGGCCCTATGAGGGGGACGGCGGTGTCAGAGTGACCCCTCCGTCTTGGAGGCGGGGCTATTGAGCCTGAGGGGCGACGGGTTCACCGATTGCCTGTGAGCGGTGAGCGCGGTCTGATACAGACCACCGTTCGGCCCGACCCGTAATCCTGGAGGACAGGACCGGGGGTCTACGGACCGCGGGGAAGACAACCCCTATAAAAAATCACCCCAATCTAAGCTCTGCCGCCCAGTGAGGTATGAATGGCTGGAGGGTATCCAGTCGCGAGGGCGGCACAATAGTCGAAGGACTTAAAACTTACAACATGGCGAAGACAAAAAATACTACAAGTCCCCAGGAGGGTCCCGGGTGCAACGCACCTTGGGAATCCCTTACAGAGCTGAGTCTCAAAACCGGCTCTGTCTGCCAAGGAAGAAAAAAAGAAGGAGTTAACGAAGAAGAGCAGGGCCCGTGCGAGAAAAAGCACTCCTCTCAAGAAAGAAGTCCTACGATGAAGAGTGGTTCTGCCGCTGATACGGTAGAGACATCGAGATGTCAAATTCCCAAACATTTAAATAGTTTTCTATTAGCGTTAGCGATCATAGAATGCAACTTGGCTAGGCCCACTGAGATATAATCGAAAAACTAGAAAACTATTTAAGCTAGAATTTATTTTAGAATTTATTTAAAAGAACTACTAGATGGATTTTGATGCAACATTTTTTTATTTGAAAGGGCTTGATTTGACTTAAAAACTGGTAGACATTTTATCCCGCTACTATTTTGGGGACCTGAGATATAATTGAAAAACTAGCTTTTGGCTGCGGCGAAGCCGCTGGCATTAGCTAGTTCTTAATGGTACCCAACTTACCACCAAATGTCATCGTCTGTCGGATTCTGCTAGTATTATAATAATAGCTTTTACCTAATACGACTTCATCCCCGTTAAATTGAGTTATCGTGATCCAAGAGCACACAATCAGTTTTGGATAGTATTTGGTCAGTATCCGTTCTTAGCGGGTGTAAACATTTAGATATGTTTTTTTTTTTCTATACATCGTGGGTGACAAACAAGCTTGCCTACCTAATGGTAAGCGGCTACCGGAAAGAAATGGGAGATGAAGATGAAGGATAATAAGAAGAGGAGAGAATAGGAAGGGTATTAAGGAGAAGATAGCGAGGGGATTTGGGCCTCCGGCGCTCTCGCTCACTATACGAAACACAATGGCAGAAGTACCAACCGTTGTTTCACGCCGATCTTCTATGAGAGGGTGGTACTTCCCCGATCAATTCATGCTGGGATGAGCAAGGCGATACCTTCCATTAAATAAATTTTATTACCATTTTCGCATTGAATCGAGCGTATAGTTAGTAAAGATCTCGTGATGTTATGTTTCGTTAATTAACTACCTTATAATCACGCCATTTCTCTTGCGGGTACGCAGAGAGAACAGAGCGCCAAGAGGCTTTATTCTTACATACATCTCTCGCTTCTTCAACATTCATAATTCTCCTCATACACGCTCGCCGGTTTCGGAGACTCCTGACTCCACCTTCCATCAATACATGACCGATTTGGTCTAGGTAGGTGAGTCTCGGTCTCCCCCTGTACCTACATCCTTCCACTTTCGCATTGTATATCTTCTTAACCAGTCATTCGTCCGGCATTCTTTCCACATGTCCAAACCATTATTAGATCAATATTAAAAAATATATGGGTAGGTACGTATTATTTGCGCTTATCTTTTACTCAATCTGACTTGTGAAGGGATTCCTAGTTTTGGGTGTTAATGATAAGCGAAGGGTCATATTGTGACATGTGTACATAGGACTGCGTAGTTTGGGATAGGGGATAGGTAATAGGAACCGTTATTATGATGCGGCATGCATACCAATGTATATCTCAAACGATTGGTGTGATGTCACAAATTTTGTAGTAGTTTGTGGAGTAATGGTTAAAAGTTATTTCTTCTACTTCCAGCCAGCTATGACATGAAGTAGAAGGTATAATTTCTAGTGTGGTAATTTTAAATTTAGCCGCGTGGGGGGTCGGCTTTAGAATTCCCCCATCCCCCCCTTCTCCACCCATGGGAGTCGTAAGTGCCGACTGAGGGAATACCGGGGGAGTGGGTAGCAGTACTCCCTCGACTATTAACAACATCCACTGCGATCGCCAACCCGCCTGTCAAGCGTGGCGATTACGGCACTATCCCCCATATGAGCGAAACACATGTTGTGGCGTTCTCTTGGGGAGGCCTATGTTCAGCAGTGGACGTCGAAAGGCTAATGGATGGATGGATGGAATTTGAAATTTACTAAACTTACGGTAGGTAATAAATCAAAGACAGTGGTATCGAGTTCGATCCTCAATCCAGCTCCAGACATGAAACGGCACACACTTTTTAAGATTTTTCAAAATGATGTGCTTTTGTTTATAATTTTATTTATTACTGCTCGGTGAAGGAAAAAATCGTGAGGGAACCTGCATGTCTGAGAGATTTACTTGACGATTTGTGAAGAGGAGACCCTTGCCCAATAGTGGGACAAAAAAGGTGAAAAAGAAACAAATAGATGAAGTCAGTTTACAAGTTTATATAAGAGTTTAGCAAGTATCACGTGTTATTATTGTTTAGTTGTAAATATTTGTTAGGTTAACGTTTCATACTGCCGAGTGGGCTCGTAATGTACGTCCTAAGCTAACAATATGTGTGCACAGCCGAAACGAGCACGCTCTTTGGTGCTACAAACCACGATAAAGTTAGGGAATACACAAATTAGGGAATATTTGCGGGTCTATAATATATATTCTGGCAATATATACAGGTGCTTTTAATTTATTTTAAATTAATTAAATTAAGATTGTTGTGATAATTTGAGCATCGTAACAGTATTATACTTATTTATCATCACGCTATCTTGTGGGGTAGGCAGAGAGAGCACAGTACCAAAAGGCTCTATTCTTGCATACATCTCTCGCTTCCTCAACATTAATAATTCTCTTCATACACGCTCGCCGGTTTCGGAGACTCGACCTGACTCCACCTTCCGTGAATAGATGACCGATTTGGTCTAGGTAGGTGAGTCTAGTTCGCCCCCTGTACCTATATCCTTCCACTTTTGCTTTGTATATCTTCTTAACCATTCACTCATCCGGCATTCTGTCCACATGTCCGAACCATCGGAGAATTCCCTTTCGCATCTTTACACCAATACTCTCTTTCATACCTACTCGCTCTCACGTCGTCATTACGAAGTTATTATTATAATATAATATATCCTAATTAATATTATAAATCGTTAATTTGGAGGCCAATTGAGCTACTCCACAGCTTTTTACTTTTGAGTTATTGGCGTTTATTTAGATATTTTTTTATTATATATGTTTTTTTTTTCGTCGCCCAAAGACGTTAAGAGTGAATGTGTTATCGAAATTAGCAGTCACGAGCAAATATCACGATGCCTGAATTAGCAAAGCATATAGACGGTATCCAGGAAATGCAGGTTCAAATCCCGCTCGTGACGGTTATTTTCGATTTCACATTTTGTGTTTATTTTTATTGGTGTTTGAAAAATTAATGTCTCACCTACACTAGACCGGATCGAATACAAGCGTCCACAAGCTCACGCAAGCCAAGCCAAACGCCCTCTTTACACGCTTGTGCTTGTGGACGCTTGCCGAGTCTTGGCAAGCATGGAAACGCGGCTTAAAACAGATTTTATGTACCTATAAATCAGCGCCATAAATTACTAAAGAGTTAAAATGTTCACCTTAAAGTGTTGAATGCTAAATTTTTTTTATAAATATTAAAACATTATAGTTTTTAAGTAGCCTTAGATATTTTGATCTGTATTTTAGCATTTGAAATAATTTACCTGTGAAAGTGGAAAAGGGAACTTTATTTTTTTATTAGGCTAGGCCTGTTGATTATTATTTATTATACAGTGAATGAAAGCCACTTATCACTCACGTCTACCGACTTCTTATCTTTCTAATATAGTATTTTCCTTTTTAATCTGATGTTATGATTAATGCTATTTTAAATATTCTAATGTCGATTAATAATAAATTCCTGGAAATAGCAAATACGTTTTGGTAGATTTATTTTTCTCAGCAATTAAATCAAATTAATAATTAAAAGGAAAATAAAAAACGAGAAAATTAATAATAGACATATCAATGATAGCTCGGATAGCGACCGAGCTATCATTGATATTTTTCCAGGCCGTTATAAAAAAAATATCTATGTTAATCTCTTTATATAGTAACTGGATTTTCAACCTTTTGTTACAGAACTTTAACAAGACATTTAAATCGAGTCGATTTACTGTTTGCTTCAGAATATTAGTAAGTACATTTTTTTTCAGCAACTAAGGAAATTAAGCTATTATCACCCATTGACTGGTGGTAGGACTGCATACCAAGTGGGAGTACTCACTTGTTATCAGGCCCGAGCGGGTTGTTACCACCATCTACCGTGTGACCGGCCATGAAGCACATTGGTGTGTTTTGGTTGTAGTAGGAGATAGCTGTTTATTCTTTTATTTAATATATGTAAAATTGAAATGAAATGCTGAGCAGCGGCTTGACAATACTCTCGGTACAGTTGAGTCCATGAGTAACGGTTACCATTTACCATCAGGCAGGCCGTGGCTCGTCTGACACCATACGAAAAAGAAACATCATTCTACAGTACATTAATTATGGCTCTTGACTATATTTATGTAAATTCAAGTTATATAAAGTCCCATTATACGTTTGTGAAGTCCAAAAACCTTAAGGATAACACTAAATTACAAATTGCCTCGGTGGTGCAGCGGTAGTGTGTGCGACTGTTGATCATGAGCTCTCGGGTTTGATTCCCGGTTAGGGCAATGTTATTGAGCTTTTTCGTAAAAAGAAAAATTCTCAGTAGCAGCCCGGAGCTTGGAAATGTGCCTAGCAGACGACAACAGGCTCACCCCCTATTACGTGGGATTGAAACATAGCTGGCGAATGGCGCTGGGTGTGTAATACACGTCTGTCTACCCCTTCGAGGAAACAGGCGTGATGCTATGTTTAATGTTTATATTTGTTTTGTATAACACTAAATTGGTGTACCATAATCAATTCATAAATTCGGTTGTGCCCAATTGAAAGGAACATCCTTAAAAAGGTACCTATTATAGTCTCTATTTAAATTGCCGTAACACTAGTTCTAGAGGTCAAAAGCCTTCAAACATTATGTATTCCTACGCAGATTGACAACAGGAAATTAATTCAAATCAATGTCGCTTTTCAAGTGCGACATCGGCTTTTTCGGTGACATTAAGGAACGCGTTATTGAAAATATTGACACAGCTTTAAAGGGAGTTGAATTAAATGGTAGGTATTTATTTTTAAATAATATTCGCTAATGTGTAACGTGCACTATAATGCATAGGAGGATTTACACATCCAACTTTTCTTAGTCCAGATTGAAATGAGGACAAAAACTCATTAGGATTTTTAACTTGAATACCCGAGAATCGAACCAGAGACTCACTGTTGCATACTTCGTTTTCATTAATACAATTATATACATTAGTAAATTTACGTGTTTTTTTTTTTATTTTACGTAACTTTTTTAAGTTGTACACCAACTTAAATATACTTTCTACTAATAATAACAACTTAATTGTATACATTTGTTGAAATGTTGAAAAATAACCTATAAAAAAACAAGTTTTTATGACTATCATGTAAGAGTGGGGATCAAAAGTGTCCTCACTTTCCCATGCTTACCTTGACATCATTAAATAATCATAACATTATATGTAGCTAAATTCTTTATTTAAAAAAATTAAATATATTTTAGACAACGCTTGTAACATTAATTGTAACAAGTTAAAAAACTGTTGCTGTACTATTGGTCATAAAATTATAATTCAATGAGTGCGGAACCGTTTTCTGGTGCGAATAAGTCATCTGATTAATTTAGATGGGTGTTCTTTCCTTCGAGTTTGCGATTATATCTACAATTTAATTCTCTAACTTTGGACCTGGGCTCATTGGATTAACGAAAATTCACCAAGTCACCCATTCTAATTACGATCCTCTTTTAGAGATATTAATTGTGAAACTCGAGTTGGTAGGATTTTGAAAATAATTTACTTGGTAATTGCGATCGCATTGTAGCCATATTTTCACCACTTTGTATGGTAAGTAGGAACTTATGTGAGAATTTATTAGTGGAGTGTTTTTACGTTAAAGGCTCATAATTTTTGGATAAACCGGTCTTCAATGTTCTATTAGAGAAATGTAACTGACAGTTTCTCGTCTCTCTGAAGGATAATCATGGCCTCGTGGCGTAGACAGTAGTGTAACAGACTTCTGTGCACGAGGTCGTGGGTTCGATTTCCACCCAGGACAATTATTTGTGTGATGAACACAGATATTTATACTGTGTCTGGGTATTTTCTATCTATTAAGTATATGCATGCATTTACAAAAAAAAAGTAATATAAGTATTATATCCGTAATCTGGTACCCATAGTACAAGTGTTAAGCTTAGTTTGGGACCAGAGGACGTTGTGTGAAATGTCTGTGAATATTTATTTATTTATTTCTAAATCAGCATAGTGCGCGGTAGATACATTATTACCAACAAAAAATCTTATTGCTTCTATCTTTTTACGATGGTATTGTTTGCTCATGACACCTGTTGAATACAACGTGGCAGGGACGCTAAAATTAATATTATTCTCATATTCGTGTCGATATTCTGACTGAGTGTCACCATAAGGATAATTTAATGCCTGCTCCACATTATGACGACTAAAATTTTGAAATAAAACTACGTTTACGGAATCTGTCGCGTTTACTTGATTTTTATACTATCCCGACGTTTCGAATACTTTACAGCATTCATGATCACGGGTGGACTTAGATGGTAGATGTCCAAAGCTGATATGTTGTTTCAACGGTTTATTTATTTCAACCCATATAATATTCGTTCAGAAACACAATTCAAAAATGTCTACTCTAAGATTTATGCTTACAATGTATAAGATTTTAAGCTAGTGTAATAAAATTAGTATAATACTCCTTTAAGTATTAAAATTTTTGTTTATATTTGGTGCTTAAAAATTCTACCACAAACTACCAATTAAAATTTTTAAGTAATCAAAAAACTATCATTAAGAAGACAATATTGATTATTAGTTTCTATTATTAAATATATTGATTTTAATAGAAGCTAAGACTAAAAAGCTACCACCAGATGGGAACGAGGCCTGACTGAGAAAGATCCGGCCAGAAAACTCAGTAGGCAACAACTTGTTATGGATTATTAAATTTATGCGGAAATACTAACTAATCACTACTGTGGGTTTTATCCACACAATAAGCGCTAACTGTGGCTTGCAATCTTGTGGTGTGCCTTCTTGTATTATGTTTGGTGAGGCCTATCACAGGATTCCAGCTTGATGGTAAGACCCAGCCGTCTTCTCTATTGAAATTGGGATGTTTCTTAATTTCAATAGCCTCACGTATCATTCTAGGACGATATCGATGTTCATTTGCGAGGATTTGAGGTTTGTCAAACCTGATGTAATGGCGGGTGTGGTCCTGTGTGTGCTCACAAATTGCAGACTTTATATAGCGACGGTGCTTCACATCAGCTATGTGTTCATTGATCCGAGTTCTTATGGATCTCTTTGTTTGCCCAATGTAGGAGAGACCACAATCACAATCCAGCTTGTACACTCCTGCATCCTTTAAGGGTATATGGCACTTGACTGGTGGTAAAAATTGACTGTCTTTTGAGTGGCTTATAGTAGGTTTTAATTAAAGCTTTCTTGAGAATTTAGCCAATCTTGTCAGTGACTCCTTTAACATAGGGCAGGACTGCACGGAGGCGCTCAACTTTGGGTAGCCTCACTCAGTTTCTGTGACGGCGGCGTGGAACCTGCAGCTTATTAGCATGTAAAACTTTCTTTACATGCTGCAACTCTCCAGCCAGGTGTTCTTCATCACAGATTCCTTGTGCTCTCTGAAACAAAGATTTAGACACGGTAGCTAACTGTGAAGGATGGTGGTGAGACTCTCCATTCAGGTACTTATCAGTATGGGTTTTCTTTCGATACACTGTATGACTCAAGGTGTTGTTGGGGTTACGGATTACCATAACATCTAAGAAAAATAAAGAGTTATTTGACTCCAGTTCCATAGTGAATTGAATTTTAGGATTGATGGAGTTCAGATGGTTAAGAAATACGGTTACTTTATCAGATGGTAATATAGTGAAAGTTTCATCTATATACTGCTTGTAAAAACGACTAAAATGTTACTACATATATGGTTTTGTGCCATTTAACGAGAGTTATAGCTTGATAACATTTCGTAAATGTCTGAAAATATACCTATCTCACTTGTTATAAAGAGGTCAATACTCAGTTTAGTCTTCATCGATTGTAACGAAACGAAACGAAAATTATTAACTTCGTTTGCAATTCAAATTATTCTTAAGTTAGTTCGAACGGTCATTAATTAATTCATCCTAAATTTCAAATATCAAGGAATATTTTGAGAAAGTGTCTATAATTTATCAGTCACTAACTCACAAGAATTGCTTTTCGATTGTATTTGAAACCAATTAAATAAGTCTCTGATATTATTTTTAAGTGATTAAATATCACAACTTTTTAAAAAGGCTCTCAGGTTAGGTCTGCTAGGATAATTTAACATTAAAATATAATATCTAAATAAATAAACCAGGAAGAAAATGCGTATATGGCTCATTTTTCCCTGTTACATTTGACTTATATTAGCTAGTAACCTAAAGTAGTAAGTTACTAAGTACTTAATGCTAATTTTGAGCTGGCAACTCACTAAACTGAAACTAACTTCTCGTTTTCGACAAACATTAAGGTAAACCGACCAGGCTTTTTAAAGATGATTTGCCTTTGACTAAATTAAAATGCCTGTTCTAACGCATTTATTATTTTTGTAGTGTTTGCAGGTAATGCCATAAATGGAGTTTTGAACCTAATTCCATCTCAAAATTTCGTGAGTCTTTTGTTTTCACAACGGAAAATTCAATTGACTAATATACATTACATACCCCAAACGGGATTCAAATCTGAGACGTCGTGGGCAAAACATTTGTGTAGCTTTTCGTACATATACGTCCACTAGACTTAGGTAATAGGTATTATGCTTCTTTAGCTGTTTAGCATAAATTTTCATCACAAGTAGTATAATAAATGTAGTCCAAAATTTAAAGCAGTCACAGTACAACTGTGGTTCATACGTAAACTGTCACAGCTAATGTTACAACAACATTGCTCAACTTTGAAACCGAAGTAACTTCGCTATTCTCTATAACATTTTCAATCTTAGTTCATGCCATTTCGCTTTTACTATAGTAATTATTTTAAATTGACTATATTGTTAGAAATAAAACCACGTTTACGGAATCTATCACGTTTACTCGATTTTCTACTATCCCAACCTTTCAAATACTTTACAGTATTCATGATCACGGGTGGACTGAAAATCAAGTAACCGCGATAGATTCCGTAAACGTAATTTTATTTTATAATGTGTGCGCGTTAATATCAGGGAGTATTATGACAATATTGTGTTCGCAATTAATCATTCATGTAAGTTTATTAACCGCAATTGGTTTCGTATCGACGTCATCCAAGATTTCAACCTATTACAGCTACAAGAATACATATAATTTGCATCATTTTCATGGGATACAAGAAACAATCTCAAAAAAAACTCAACAAAAATTACATTATGATAATACTTTATGTTAATAGTTTTTGTAATAAATACCTATTGGGAAAAAAATTACCTAAACGGCAAACCCCGTTGTTCGGGGCTACGAACAGAGTAGTGAAGTTAGTTTATTTAATGGGCCCTCACCCACTAAATAAACCCGTCAACAACTGGTAGACATTACTTCAATGATATGTTAAAATACCTAATATTTGTTTTTAACACATTAAATACGTAGTGTAAAAGACATTAATTACCTTTACACTTATAACAAAAGCTTTCATTTCCCATTTTTCAATTTGTGTTTAATGTATAGTGCTAAGCATGTCAAATGCTAAAAATATATATAAAAATATTATCTAAATAATTATAGGGTTTGCGTCATTATTAGGTAAAATCTTAATTGTAAAATTAAGTTTACCTGGTCGGTATAATGTATGAAAATACTTCCGACAGATGGCGCAGGCGTCACCTAAAGACGTTAAGTATGAATGTGTTATCGAAATTAGCAGTCAGGAGCAATTGTCACGATGGCTGAATTGGCAAAGAAAGCATCTGGACGGTCCAGGAGATGCAGGTTCAAATCCTGCCCGTGACTGTTATTTTCGATTTCACATTTTTCACTTTGTGTTTAATAAAAGCTTTCAAAGTGTGTTGGTACTTTAATAAATGACAGAACCATACATTATAGAGACTTTTATTATAAAGAGAGAGGAGAGGATAATCTCTGGATCTACTGAACCGATTTTCAAAATTATTTCACCAATAGAATGCTATGTTATTGTAGAGTGTCATAGGCTATAATAATTTCCAAAATTAATTACGCATCTTTACTTAAACTTGAATAATGTAATCAAAGTTGTAAAAAAAATATCTTTCATCGCGTGCGCTGCGGAAACTATTGAGGATAGAATAAAACAATGTACTACAATATTAAAAAACGTATCAAAATCTGTAAAAAAGTCCGCAATAGCATATGCCTAGCTCCGACGGTTTACTCACAATAACTGCTTTTACTGTTAAAATTGTGAATTAAAAATAATTTTGTGAAGCTTATTTAGCCCATATGGTATTAATTTATATCTTTATAAATATATTTTTTAGAATGGAAATTCAGTGTAAAATATTTGTACCCTTTACTCTATACAGTTTAAATAAATATCTTCAAAGTTATTAGCAAAATAAAAACGTGCGGTGCGCGCCGCCCCGGTCGTTGCGCGGCGATATAGGCAGTATCATACATCAGTCATCAGTATACATCTACTTTTGTTTTTGCGGGCGATTTTCGGCAACCGGTGCCAGTAATAACAAAAGGAACACACGCCGATGTCATCAGGGCATGCTTAAAATCATCATGATTATGGAGTTCCGTTGAAATTCTCAATTTATGAACAAACATGAGAGCCCACTTGAGCGACAACTACGATAACGACTTTCCACATCAACTAATGAATCTTGTAGAAGGAAAAATTTGCTGTCCTTACACCAACAGTAGGGATGACATTAAACTTGACAATCGGTTAGGTCACATATTACACAGGTTAGAAGATCTGATAGACGCAAAATATCCCGGTCTTGAAAGTTTAATGGAAAGAGATTATCATTGGCTTTGTTCTAGGGCAATAGTCTCACCCAGAAACGATTCAGTGAATGAGATAAATAAAATAATTTTAGGAAAAAATCCCGGTCAAGTCAAACACTATAAGTCCATTGGACACGGTGTGTAATATTGAGGATACAGTGCACTATCCTCAAGAATTTTTAAATTCTTTAAGTCCTTCTAGCTTACCTCGACCTTATGCTAAAAGTTTGCATTCCTATCATGCTTTTAAGGAACACACACCCTGACACACCCTAACATATGTAATGGCACAAGGCTGCTCATAAAAGAGTTGCGGGAGAATATAATCGTGGCGACCATTCTCAAAGGGCCAGCAGTGGGACAACTTGCTTATAATTCAAAATTCAAATTCAAAAATATCTTTATTTCATAGGCCTATTAAATAGCACTTAAAATCGTCAAGAATACACAATAATAATCAACACGAGCGCCTGAGGCGAGTGCATCCGCAATAACAAAGTGGCGATTGCAATCGCCACAAGCGGCCGGATTCCGAAGTAAAGCCTTTCATGAGAAGAAACCGGCAAGAAACTCATGGGCCACTTTTTTAAATTGCCAATTTATTACAATTTAATATAATTTATATTCCGTGGATACCCATGATTTCGACTGATTTACCTATACCGTTTAAAAGGTTACAGTATCCCGTCAAGGTCTCTTTTGCCCTCACTATTAATAAGTCCCAGGGTCAAACATTTTCTCTGGTGGGCATTGACCTGAGAAAGCACTGTTTTTCCCATGGGCAGTTATATGTGTGCTTATCTCTGGTTGGAACTCCTGAAAGACAATATATTTTAGTACCAAATGATAACATTACTACTAATACAAATAACAACAAAAAACAGTGTCATAAAAAACAAAACATACAAAAACCAATAAAATAAACAAAAACCAATAAAAAAAAAAACATCGTCATAATTTTTATTTATCCCGAACTTTTAACCTGAAGTATTACGCGGGACAAATGGGCCGGGGCAAAATATTTCTAACGCGGAACGGAGTCCGCGGGCACTGCTAGTTTTATTTATAAAATCTTATCTTCAACGGACTGAAGCGAATAGAACTTGCATTATTTCTTTTTTAACCCTACATATTGGAAGCCAAAGCACCCACATCAAATGATAAATTGGATAGTTTTGACACGCGTCACGGCGAACGAGATAAACCTCTTTGTAACGACGGGTATTTAATCCAGCAGGTAAGTCCAGTGGCGGTAAGTTTTCAGGCACAACTTTCATTTCGTCGAATAAAGATTAAGTTAAAATCACTCTTCAGCGCCACCTTTTTCAGCAAATGTGAGATCAATTTGTGTACACCGTCTTTCGTCTTTTGAAAGGCACATAGACCAGCGCTATTCGTTAAACAAATTACTTTACATATATAATATATTATATTTTCTCAAGCTTTAAAAAATTATATGTATTTCGTTGTTTGCATTTGTTTTTGTAATAAAAGCTTACTTTTGAAAATATTTTGACATTTAATATTTCTTTTCATTTTTGTGTTGTTTCATTATGACTAAATACAGTTATGTTTCAACCAATATGTGCTGGATTTTTAAAGTTCGCTGTTGTGATTTTTGTTTTCATTTTAATGTGTTGTTGTAACAGGATTTAATAAACATGCAAAATACTAGAGAGGATGAAAAATGGTCTGCTTTTGCAATGGCAATAAATATGAAGAGAACTTATGAGTACGAACATTGCAAGTCAAATAAAAGCTTATAAAAAGGCCGTTATACTAAACTGGCTTGAATGTTTGGTTACTCGAATGTTCTTTCTCTAGCAGTTATGTATACTGTAACCAAGTTTTTACATTTCTCTAAATTCATGCTATATTAATGGAGCACTGGAGATGAAAATTACTGCATAAAATGTTATTTATCCCATCCTTAGACAAAGGATATTATAGACAAGCTATCAGCGTATGCAATGTCGAGATAGCAATAGTTTGACATATGATTACCGGAATAATTTTAAAAGATAACTATGATTGTAACTTTGTTGACTAAAAATGTACTACCTGTGTTTAAGAATGACAGAACAAAGGAAATTGCAGTTATGGTTATATTTTTCCTAAAATGTATTAGAACGTCATTAGCGTATATAAAGTGACTAAATGAAGTTTTTTTTTTTACCTAAATACAAAAACAAGGTTACATACCGATGATGGGTTGGCCACCTTATTGTTGAGACCCAGTTGATTGGGTCCACTACCAGTGTCCAATACCGCATACGCGATAAGGATACAATACATAGATCGTCTATAGAGTAATTATGACAAGACCAAAACTGACACGTTGGTACGTGTCAGTTTTGTGCGTGTCATGTGCATGTGTGCACTTCAAATAGTGCGGGGACGTTCACTAAACGCGACTATCGACACATTGTGTTGAAGATTGCTCCGGAGGAAAAACGTTCGGGCTGGCTTAAGTTTTGTGCATTTCTGTCCTCGTCTATTCCTATGACCCTAGTTTGGAGAAGTATAAACAGATTTAGGGCAGGCTGTGCTCTATCCTCACCTTCAATGATGACCTGGGAGACAGCTCCAGAGTTCTTTGATAAAATTGCTCCTGCCTATGTGCCTTTATTTGCAGAAATCCAACAACCTCCCGTCACACCTTGGGATGATCCCTTGGACGCTCCTTTTTTGCTCGCCGAACTGGAGATGGTCCTTAAGTATGTCAAGGACTCGGCCCCCGGTCCTATTAGCATTCCATACTCCTTCATGGTTAATGCTGGATCCAACGCCAAGGTGTACCTGTTAAGTCTATTGAACTCCATATACTCTTACGGATGGGTACCGGAGGAGTGGAAATCTCAAACTATCATTCCAATATTAAAGCCAGGCCTAAATGTTGGTGATCCAAACAGCTATAGACCCATAGCCCTCTCCTCAACCTTACTAAAATTACTGGAGCACTTAATAAAAAACTGACTTGGGTGGATTGTAGAATCCCGCAATTTGTTACCAAGCTCTCAATTTGGTTTCAGAAAGGGTCTCAGTGCAGTCGACAGCATAGGAATCCTTATAACTGATATTCGGTCCTCCTTGTCCAATAAGGATTCGGTTGTTGCAGCATTCCTCGATGTTTCATCTGCATATGACAGTGTTCTTCTTCCCGTTCTTAGGCAGAAACTGCTCGAGCTGAGACTACCAGCTAAGATGATCTACTGCATATGTGAATTTTTTATATCTCGCACACTGATTCTGAGAGTACAGGGTGAAAATGTGGGGAGAAGGTTTATATGGAAGGGATTACCACAGGGCTTAGTCCTAAGTCCCCTGCTATACAACCTATACACAGCAGACCTGGCCCGTTCCCTTAACAATAATTGTCATATACTCCAGTATGCCGACGACCTGGCTTTGTATGTGAGCAACTTCTCAATAAGTGCTGCTGCCTCGTCTCTCCATATTTCCCTGGAATCCCTGAGTCGTTGGTTACTAGCCCATGGTCTGAACCTTTCTGTTTCTAAAAGTGCAGCTGTTGTCTTTACTAGGAAAAGGTCTACCCCTCAGGTGAACCTAATTTATCCAAGGCCATAGGATCCCACTGGCAACTAATGTAAGATCCCTTGGGCTCTTTTTGGATTCCAAACTTAGTGGTATCTATCACCTGAATAGTCTGATACAGAAATGTGAACAAGTTATCAACATTCTGAAGGCACTAGCTGGGGTTTGGTGGGGAGCCCATCCCTATACCATGAAGCTTGTTTACAATGACTTGGTCCGTATTAAAATAGACTATGGGTCATTCATGTTAATTCCCTCCAATAAAGGTGCTCTGGCAAGGTTGGACAGGTTACAATCACTATGCCTTCGAATTATTACTGGGTGCATGAAGTCCTCTCCAGTTAATGCACTAAAAATAGAGTGTAATGACCCTCCCTTAATGCTGAGGTGACAATATTTGGCTGCACGCTTTGTAATATCTAATCTGCAGGGAATCTCACCCATTGTTTCAAAAATTGTTATATTTAAATGAGCTATGCTACACTTCAGACTCCTGGCACTGCAAGGAAATGCCTCTTACTATCCAGGCGTTACGACATTTGCAAGATTTGGAAGGACCTGTTCTATCACACGATCAGCTCCCTGTCTTCAATTTCGACTACCAAGTGCTAACCTTTCAACCAGTAATCCACTGCAACCTAGGATACATAAAGACATCTTTATCACCTAACTCAGTCTTTAATAGCATAGTACAGGAGCGTTGGCCAGGATACCATAGATTCTTTACAGATGCCTCAAAATTGACACCAAGTAGCTACACCGGGGCTGCGGTTTACTACCAAAACTCTAATATCTATTTGAAATTCAAATGCCCTAAAGAATCATCAGTATTTACTGGAGAATGCGTTGCCATATTGGAAGCTTGCCTGTTCATAGAGACCCACAATGTTAGTAAAGCAGTAATTTTTACACTCTTTGAGTTGCCTTAAAGCTTTACTCCAAAGTCCACTTAAGAGTCGTACACGCAGCCAGCTTAAATTGCTAATTAGAAAATTTGTTCTTTCCTGTACCCGGAATCAGAAGGAGGTCCACCTGGTGTCGATCCCAAGTCATTGTGGCATCGAGGGCAGTGATTGCGCCGATGCATTGGCTAAATCTGTGCCCTCCTCCCAATTGTGTGACCTAAAGCACTTTGCTCACCATTTTTTTTTTTTAATCCGGGCGCTGTATTTCTCAGCCCACGAGTCTCCCGTGGTATGGTCACGGCCCTTATGTACCAATTTTAGTATTGAGACTATCATTTGTGCAAGTTTAAGGAGGCCATTCTATCATGTGACAAAGCTAATTATTTACTATTTATATAATTATTTTTCGTTTATGTTTTATACCGAAAATTTCTTTGATTTTTATTGTATATCTATAAATATGTATATCTATTTATTACGATTTTATTTAATTTTAGTGGTGTTTTTTCAATATGGCGTAGATTGTTGAATTCTATCAATTGACTATATATTTAGTGCTTTCTTATTCATTTACTCGTTTTTAAATTTTAAGTGCGATTTATGACCTTTTTATCTCTATTTTAGTGGTATTATTTTAGTATTTCCATTGTTTCTATGCTATTGTTTCTATGCCAATTTTACTTACATGTTTTGCTTGTCATACGTTTATTTTTATCATCCGTTTCATTTATATTTATATGCTGAGGAATGTTCATTTATTGCATTCAAGTTTTTATATGTAAATATGATTGCATTTATGTTTTAGCTGTATATTGTGAGAATGTATTTTTAATTGTGTATGTTCGTATGCAGATATTATGCTTGTTGTGAGTTTGTCTATGGTAATGTGTATACCTAAGTGTTATATATATTCTATTTAAGTGCACAAATGTGCATGACTATCATGCCATTTGTGCCACCGGCTTGTAATTAAATTTAGTTTTTATTTGTGGGTGTATTTGTTATATGTATTGAACGTGGTTTATGTGTATTTTTGTATATATTGGATGTTATTTGTTTGCCTGTATACTGTTTTATTTTTTATAATTTATTATTAAGTGTCGTTGTGTTTTGTGTATTCTATTTTAAACTGTATGTGATCTATTCTTTTATGATTTGTGTGGTGGGTTAAAATGTGCATATACATAGGTTTAACATATGTTATGTATCACCGTTCATGTATGTATCCAGAAGCTTATATGTATTTTATGTATGTGTGTGCGTTTTGTTATTGTTATTCTCATTGTAGATAGTTGTTAAAATGTAATGAGTACGTGTCAGTGATGTATGCCTTATTTTAAAACTTGTTTATTTGTGTATTTATTGGATTGTAATTTTGCCGATATGCAATTGTAATTATACATATTAAGCATTAATCCTTGTGATTATGATTTGATATGTTGAGAAAACTGTATGCATGTATGTATGTGTGTAGATGATAAATGTATTATTTGTATTTAGTGTTAGTGTTTTGTTTTATTAGCAGAGAGGATGCGGAAGGTCGCCTTCATTGTACGTTGGGGGCCTGCCTAGTCGTATGCTGTAGAGGCTCGTGCCAGTGCGTCCCATTTTTTCCGCAGGGGGCATCCATCATCATACGCCGTGTGATCAATCGCACCATATTTTGCCTTAGCACAATTCTTGCAAGTGTGTGCCTTCCCATCGGCCACCCGCGGACTTTGCTCACCATTGCTATGACCTGCAGAGCCTTACACAAGTTACTTTGCGTTGGGCCTGGCAATCACAGTGGGATAGCAGTAGCAGAACAAAGGGGAAATTTTACCATGCAATTCAGCCGACGATACCACCGAAACCCTGGTACTTTAAATTCAAAAAAACACCCAGCGCGATCATTTCCACGATCTGTCGACTCCGAATTGGACATTGCTCCTCGCCAGTCTTCTTGCGCAAATTATTAATTAAAATCCGGTAGAATTTTAATTAATAATTTAAATTAGAGTCCGGGATTCGTCTCTGTGTGAGTGCGGTATAGATGAAGGACACCTTGAACATATCTTCTTTGAGTGCCCTAACAACAACCCAAATTTAGACCTATATAGAATGTAATTATGAATGAATATGATGATATATGATAGATTCCGTAAACGAAGTTTACGGAATCTATCTATCGCGTAAATATCAGAAAGTATTATGAAATACATTCGCGTAAATATCAGAAAGTATTATGAAATAAAACATGTTTTATTAATACGTGGGACATTCATAAAGTTTTGAGAAACTAAAAAAATAACTTCTATGGAAAAATATTTTAATTATTTTTTTTTCAAAGAACTCTCCACCAGCCTCTATACAAAGTTTCATGCGTCTGAACCAATTTTCGAAACATTTTTCCAGTCCACGGCAGACACATCTTCCATGGCTTTCTCGAGCGCTGTGTATCTTCCGGCGATGATTTTAGTATACAGGGGAACGCTGCTACCGGGGGGGTAATCCCTTAGTCGGCTTTTACGACTCCCATAGGAAGAGATGGGGTGGAGCAATTCTTGATGCCGGCTCCACACGGCCAAGCCCACACATTTGTCTTCTTTTATTAATATTTTTTGATAAACTCTTCCTTAGATTCTCTATGAAAGCATTTTTATTTACCAATACATTCTTTATTATGTATACATAGACTTCTATATTGACAAAGGCGACATCCTCCACTAAATTTGTATTTTTTAATAACAAAAAAGAGTGGAATTTCTTTATTGATCATTATCAAGCAGACGTACGTAGTGTTTGTATATTCTTATTAAATAAAGCGCTATACAAGGTATATCGTAAAAAGAAACGTTTCCGCCGACAGATACCGCGCCAAGTATTGAATGTGGCATAAAGATAACATAACGTTATTTCTTTTACATTCAAATGAGGTATCCACGGCCATCCCGTAAAATGTCTCTTATAGCTCTACTTAAGTTTTACGAGCCTCTGTAAAAATTGATATTTTTTTTTAACAGTATCTACTAAATATCATACAGCAATGGTAGTCTTCTGGTAAGAATTAGGAATGCAAAGACAATGGTATCGAGTTTAATAGCCAATCTTAGGTCAAGACCTATGCAAAGCACACACATTTGACTTTTCGAAATCATGTGTATAGTTGTTCACTGATGAAGGTAAACATACTTAGAGATATCGATGGTTTGTGAAATCATTAGGCCGTTTTATTTCAATAAGGCGGGAAAAAATGTGCCTAACCGCACGCCCCGTCTTTCGGGGCAACGATAAGGGCAGTATGAGGGCCCCCTCACCCTCTAAATAAACCTACCGTGTGCCGTCTCTCCACCTGTATACAGCTGGAACTATGGCGCATTACCTGAGTGGTCCGCCAGCGACTTACCCTTTCTGGTACTCTCTACTGAGCAACGCTTCCGTAGATACAAGGAGCGTCGCACCTTCACTTTACGGGTGGCGGACGTTCCCTGGTCCATCCACTCGCAGCCTCAGCTAGGGCGGCATCAGGCGCAGGAATGTGCACCTGAGCCGCCCCAGTCGCTGGTGGTGGTTTGGGTCAGCCTAAGGATCCTTCTCCGTTCTTCTGGCCCTCTCCACCACTTTGATGACCTCCGCGCAGAAGGCAGCGACCGCTCATGCGACGCCCGCCAATATACCTCGGCGAGCACCTCCTTCGACTTGGAGACCCAAGTCCCTCGGGGTGATTCCGGCCAACGCGCAGACCACCTCGGCCGACACCGAATCTGCATTGCGACCGAATCTGCATGCGGCCTGTATAGAAATGTATTGTAAAAAACATTGATAAGAAGAATTTTAAAAATGTACAAACTATAAGAAAACTTTGGATAATATGAAATCGAAAATAATAGTCATGAGCTGGATCGAAAACAATAGTCACGACCTGAACGACGGTTGTCCAAACCATCCCAGATGCTTTGCCAATTCAGCCATCATGACAAGCCAACGTTCCCTAGCAATTTTCCATTTCTACTAATATTATAAATGTGAAAGTTTGTGAAGATGTTCCGGTGTTAAGATGTATCAATGTCTGTCAATACGCCTAAATGAATTTTGATGAAATTTGTCAGGTAGATAGACAAGATACTGGATTAACATTTAATATACGTTTTATCCTATTAAAAAAAAGGTACTACTAAACAGTTTTGTACAAAATATGACATACAGATAAATTATTAATCATTAAACACATATATGTTTTACCCTGATAATGAGCTCCTATGTATAAACGACTATTAACTAAAATTTTTAATTCCACACAGACCAATTCGTGAGTAGAAGCTTATAGTTATTCTATAAAAACACTGATATTGGCCAAATAAAGAAAGATCATTAGTCCATTTTTTGAAGTCTCTAACCTGCCCTAGTAACTTATCTTATTGAAATGTCAAGTAAGATAGATTACTACCACAGTCGTCGCACAATTGATATGAGGCAATTAGAACGTGCGAACGACATGCCACTAATTGCACGTCAGAAATTGACAAATGTTGATATGTCTCTATATTAAGAGTAGTTTGAAAAAGCATGAATGGGCCGATTGGGGAAATACAACGCTCTCACAAATAATAGGCGTGAAAAAATGGTAGGTATACCTACCGTTGTGTTACACGTGGTGAGTGAGAGCACCAGAGGCCCGAAGCCCATCCTTATCCCCTCCTTATTATCCTCCCTAACTTAACTTATTATGTCTTTCCTTCGACTTGGCGACGCGCGAGCGATGCTTCTGGTGTTGCTAGCATCTTTTTATTTTACTGCATGTGGTGGCAGACGAGCCACGGCCCATCTGATGGTAAATGGTAACCGTCGCTCATGGACTCCACTATACCGACAGTATTGTCAAGCCACTGCTCACCATTGTAATTCACAGACATAAAATAAAAGAGCGGATATCTCTTGCTACAACCAAAAAATACCGATGTGCTTTGTGGCCGGTCACACGGGAGATGGTGGTACCAACCCGCTCGGGCCCGATAGCAAGAGAATACTCCCACTTGGTACCCAGCCCTACCACCAGTAATACAATAGGTGATCATTGCTTACTTCCCTTAGTCGCCTCATACGACACCAGTGGGAAAGAATGGGGTGGTGACACTTGCATTCTTAGTCCGTCACCACACGGACACACTCGACTGAGTGAGAGTGAGTCTATAGACTACGGTAACCGCTTACCATCAGATGAACCACTTGCTCGTTTGCCACCCGTGTAATATAAAAAAAACACAAGTTCTATGTATACCTACCTGAAAAACAAAAAAAAGATATGATATTATAAAATTCTACTATAAATTAATTGGTAGTTTGTGGTAGAATTTTTTTGTGGACTAAATAAAAACAAAAAACTTTACAAACATAAATAGAGGAGTATTATACTCATTTTAACTTAAAATCTCATACATTGTTAGCATAACATTTTAAGTAGATATTTTAATTGTGTTTCTAAACGAATAAATATGGTGGGTTAAAATAAATAAAGCAAAAAATTTAGTAAAATCTTATCACTGTAGGTAGATGAAACCGTTGAAACAACATAGTATATCAGCCTTGGACGTCTACCATCTAAATCCACCCGTGATCATGAATGCTGTAAAGTATTCGAAACGTCGGTATAGTAGAAAATAAAGTAAACGCTATAGATTACGTAAACGTAGTTTTATTTTAAAATATGTTACATTCGCGTAAATATCAGAAAGTATATATTATAAGTAGAGGGGATAAAATGCCACCCTGGGGCACACCGACTGATATATTACACCAAGAGGAGTAAATATTTTCAATATGAATACGTTGCCAGCGGCCACACAGGTAACTACGAAACCATTCTATTACCGTTGAAGATATGTTAAGAGAGCAAAGTAGAGAGAGTAATATCTCAAAGTCTACCGTGTTAAATGCGTTACTGAAGTCTAGCAGAGCCAGTACAGTCAGTTTACCACATTCCATACCTGATCTGATTTCTTCCGTAATATTGACGATGGCTGTGGTAGTATCATGGCCTAGACGGAAACCGGATTGTAGTTCATTTACATTCTGTCCAATGATTAGGGTTGTCTGGAAAAATATCGCTATTTGCGACAAGGCCACCAATGGGGATGTTTATGATAACAATTTATTTTGGCCTGAATTGAACGATATGGATGTGGACAACATGTGGTTCCAGCAAGACGGCGCTACGTGCCACACAGCGAGCGACACAATGGACATTCTGCATGAACGGTTCGAGGGTAGGGTTATCTCTCTGAGAGGTGACGTGAATTGGCCACCAAGATCGTGCGATTTGACCCCGCTAGACTTTTACTTGTGGGGTTTTCTCAAGTCACAGGTCTATACCAATAAGCCGCAATCAACCGATGCCCAAAGTCAACATAACGCAGACCATCGCTCAGATTCAACCGGATCTATGCAGTACAGTAAATGAAAATTGGACCTCCCGGATCCGTGCCACCGTTCGGAGCCGCGGTGGACATTTAAACGATGTCATATTTCATAAATAATGGCATAAATGGGTCTGTACGTGTCTGTAGGGGTGCTCTCTAACTGTGGGGTGGGTACTATCTCTGCCTATACCCCGCAGTCTCTATGTGTGATTATACTGTAAGATGCCTTACGTCACAACCTAGTTCCTAATAACCTACGTATGTGACTTGGAATGTAATGCGTGTTCTTCTGACTGTAGTGAGCGTGGGGATCCTAATTGCACTGTGAGCTACTGCACCTGGTCCTACGCGAATAAAGAAAACCAATAAGTCCCAAAAAACCAACTAATTTATTCAGTAAATTATTAATTAAATTCCCCAAATCTAACACACGAGTTTACGGGCTGGCCAGTGCGCAGTAAGTGACCGAGCGCCTAACATACTTCTCGCTTGCACGCTAAACTGCTGACATGACTAACCTCATTCGTACTTACATGGTCCCTACACTACACCCCCCAAATTTTTACAAAAATATCAAAAATACTTATTATTAAAAACCTTTAAAAATACTTCTTAATTTATTTACTTTAAAAATACTCATTACAAAAATTTCAAAAATAATTATTACTACATGTAAGTTTCACTTGCACAAAACTTATGGTCACCCTATCATTACATACGTATAAACAATATTTAATACAAACTACTGATTACACCGAAGCAATCACTATCAACAAAATTCTCGCGTATCCTATTACATCTAGCTCGTCGTAGGTAGCCGCGATGTTGTCGCGTGGGTGGCGACAGACGTCATGGCTAGCTACTCAAACTACCTGCTTGGCACCTTAAACTTGCTGTCATTGTGCACTTTGGAACTTATGGATTGAGTTTTCCATTTTCCTCTCGATCCATCTCTTGCCAGTAAAATGACATGTACCACAACATTTGCACAAAATCATTACTAAAAGTAGTAACCCAATAATTAACAACAATATTCCATACATTTTCATGTGACTTTCAATATTCGAAAAATCAATTTGATTCGCGCCGTTCTGAGCTATTACAATCTCTTCATCTTTACTATATGATTTTCCCATTGTCACAATAATCTTGACTGAATTTTATTACAAGTTACACTAAACAAATTACCTATTTTTTTATACTCAACTGAGATGTAATGATAGAATGTGACCATACCTAAACTTCTTACTTTTACATCACAATAATAAAATGCGCTTTTGCAATTTCACAATCCAAAAGTAGGTTGTTCATTATTAATTACAAATATTTATTATCTGCAGTTTAGCAAAACAATTATGTTGCAATGCTTAGGGCTGAATTCTTATACTTTTGCAATCTAGCAAAATAATATTCTGTAAACATATATTGAATAGACTAAGGCACGGTTATACCATACATTAACCAATGTTAATCTGCTGTTTAACTTAACATGTTACAGTTATGCAAATTATTTTGAGCTGAACAATACACGGTTGCACCATATCCTAACCGTAGTTAATCTATTGATTACCATAACATATAATTCTACAAATTAAATCTAACTGGTGGCTTAAAATCCCGGCCACTCTTGGTTGTCTTTACACACGAATCCTTAGACTTACTTTCTAAAGACGTTTTTTTACCAACGCAGCCGTCATGTCCACTGTTTTTATCATCGACACTATCGTTGTTAATAAGAAAAGCTGGTTTTAACCTGTCAATCGACACATTTACTGTTCTATTGGACAATTGAATTGTATACACTTTATTTCTCCTATTTATAACACGATAAGGACCATCATAGGGCGGTACTAGCGGTTTACGAACTGCGTCATTTCGAATAAATACCTGTTCGCACTTAGATAATTCACGGTGAACAAATAATGCGCGTGAGCTCCGTGGTACTGCCGATACTGGTTGCTCCAAAAACGCATTTCCTTCGCTCAATCGCTTATCTGAGACGTCATAAAAGTCTCCAGGTAAGCGAATTGCTTGACCGTACATATATTCCGCGGGACTCACGTCATTATCGCTCCTACCTGCCGTACGTGGACTACGTAACAAAACTGTTGGTAGTTCGTCACACCATGCGCCGTTTTTCTCTAGACGTGCCATTAATGCCTGTTTTAAGGATCTATGCCAGCGTTCTAGGATACCATTAGATTGTGGATGGTACGAACAACAGCGTATCCTTTTTATACCCATTAACTTTAATAGTTGCTCAAAAAGATTACTTTCAAACTGTCTCCCTTGGTCGGTGGTTATTTTGAAAGAGTTTCCAAATCTACATATCCACGACTCATAGAATACCTTAGCAACTACCTCTG
Source organism: Leucoma salicis (assembly GCA_948253155.1). Lineage (NCBI taxonomy): Eukaryota > Metazoa > Arthropoda > Insecta > Lepidoptera > Erebidae > Leucoma > Leucoma salicis. The sequence goes on from OX411812.1 coordinate 8,291,259, forward strand.
CTGTTATTTCCGTCACTGGTACAGCTTCTGGACACCTCGTAAATCGATCTATCATCGTGACTAAGTACCTATGCCCATCTTTACAATTCTGTAGCGGGCCTACAATATCTATATGCACATGGCTTAATCGTTCTGCATTCGGAAATTGTTGTAACTCTGATACTGTGTGTCTACCTACTTTCGCTTTCTGACACTTAATACATGTTTTCACACATTGGCTAACGTCGCGATTTAAACCCGGCCAAAAGAATCGCTTTGCCACTAATTTTCGCGTTGATCTAGTACCTGAGGACTAAGTAAGGTGAATAAGGAGACGAATTTACTAACGAGTAAATTTACTCGTTAGTAAATTCGTCTTCTTATCGACTAATTTACGCGCACTTAGGTCTACTACTAAGGTGTGATGCTCCAAAAAATCCCTACCTAATATCGGTTGGTTAACGTCCGCGACCAAAAAAGTCCACCTATATGGCCGCCGTAGGCCTAAATTTACATGTAATGTTTTTGAACCGTAAGTTTTAATTTCACTACTATATAAGTCTACTCACCTACATAATCAGCAGTTCAGCCTGAAACACAGGATTACCTAGTTCAGGCACCAGTGTTTTTCTTAACTAGCGATAAAAAAATATACCTACATGTACATATACCGTAAGAAACGATTAAATAAATTTATTATTATTCTCTTTATTACTTTTCTAATATCATATTTTATATATTTTAAGCAGATTATAAATGAAAACAAACACACACTCAAATACACTATTACAAAAAACATTCACATCAAAATATAATTAATTTAAAAATGTATAAAATACCACCACCGACATCGTGTGCAGGGACCAAGCTGCCGGTGGTTAGGGTTCCAGGGAAAGAAACCTCCTCACAATACGTGCCGTGTCGAGGAGTACCGCCTTTTGAATCAAGCCCTTAATCCAGCCGTCCAACGAGAGCCTCTTTAAGTGTTGGTCGAGACTCTTGGCGGTCAGACCATTAACCGATATGACTATCGGAACAATAATTGTCGAGTCAACATCCCACATGTCAGTAACCTCGTGAGCTAAATCCAAATATTTTATTTGCTTTCTTTTTCATCTTTCGCGAGATTCTCGTCATGCAGAACAGTGACATCGACAATTAGTGCACGGCGCTCTAATCGGTCTATCATCACTATATCAGGTTTGTTAGCAACAATAGTCCTGTCAGTAATGATAGACCGATCCCAGTACAACGTGGCATGGTCATTTTCGAGAACTGGGTCGGGCAAATATCTATAGTATGGCACTTCCATTTCCACCAGATTATACTTCAGAGCAAGTTGCTGATGGATAATCCTGGCTACCTGGTTATGTCTGTGCAATTAATCGCCGTTGGCAAGACGAGTACAACCAGAAACAATATGCTTGAGTGATTCTCCGGGTCGGTGGCATGCCCGACAGATGTCAACCGTACCATCTTTCAGGATATATTTCCGGTAATTATTCATCATCACAACTTCGTCCATTATTGCAAAAACAAAACCTTCAGTTTCTCCGAAGAGATTACTGATCTGTAGCCAAGAGACAGATGCTGCAAACTCTACATCGGGCCCATATAAGGCCCGATAAAAACGTCCATGCAGCTCCTTGCTCCTCCACACCTCTTGACGGTCCTCAGTGCTGAGTACCATAGGTTTGTGCCAGTTCTCTTTTGCCAAACCGAGCGGGGTTAGTCCCTGGTCTACTCTGATCACATCACGATGCACACCCGTGTCAGTGCTGAGAAAATATTCTCTAAGGTTGTATACCTCGCGGTTATGAAGGGTCTTGAAGTTAAGCAAACCCCGACCTCCACATTTCCGCGGAATATACAACCTCATAACCGATGATCGCGGGTGGTGCATTCGGTATGTAGTCATAAGTGTACAAACCTTTCTGTCAAGGCCGTCCAATTCAGACTGAGTCCGTTTGAGTATGCCAAAGGAATACATCAAGACAGGCATGACCATACTGTTACAGGCGCGCACCTTGTTGCCGCCAGAAAGTAAACTGTTGAATACTTTTTTCAAGCGGCAAAGGAAACGCTCCTGTAACTTTTGTTTCATGTCCGTCTCAGAGATGCATAACGCCTGTGACATACCCAAATATTTGTATGTCTCGGTAGCAGACAGAGCACGGAGATGTGTGAAATCTGAAAGTTGCATTCCTTCAGATTTTACAAAGCCACCTCGCTTTACATGTAAGACAGCATATTTATCCACACCAAACTCCATCCTGATAGATTTACTAAAGGTTTCAGTTACCTTTAGTAATGCCATCAGTTGAGGTCTGGTGGGGGCAAACAACTTTAAATCATCCATGTATAAGAGGTGGGATATGCTCCGACTCTCTCTCCGCAACCGATAGCCTATCCATGAATTCTCCAGTAGTGTACTAAGAGGATTCAGGGCCAGGCAAAACCACAATGGACTCAGGCTGTCCCCCTGGAATATACCTCGCTCTATTTTGATGAGTCCACCGTCAACCTGAAGCCAGCGACCACCTGGGTAGCAAAGCATCGTTCTCCATTGCCTCATACACGTTTTCAAGAAGGTACGTACAGTTGTATCTATTTTATACAACTCTAGCACCCTCAAGAGCCATGTATGTGGAACAGAGTCGTAAGCTTTCTTGTAGTCTATCCAGGCTGTCGCTAGCTCTTTCCGGCAGCGGCGAACCTGTTGGCTAATGAACATGTCAATGGTAAGGAGTTCTTTAGTTCCACGTGCCCCACTCCTACATCCATTTTGAGATATGGCCAAAATAGATTTTTTCACAATATGTGAAGAGATTTTTAGTGTCAAAATGGATGTGAGGAGCTTCTTATATAGGGTTGGCAAGCATTTTATTGGTCTATAATTTTTAGGGTCCGTGGAACTATCACATTTATAGATAAAGGTAGGTCGTACCGATTGTTAAAAATTGTGGTAACGAACCCGTTATTAAAGACAATTGAAATTGAGATGCCAAACGAGCATGTGAGCTGCGTAACCACTTGAGCCAAAAATTGTGCAGTCCGTCCAGCCCTGCTGTTTTCCAGTTGGCTAACGAACGGACTGCACTGGTTACGTCATTTTTTGTTATAGTTATTTGTTCCATGTCAGGAATATGTGTGCCTGACATTCAGGTCTATATCAGGTCGTTCCCATTTACGGTAGACCTGCCTTTCCTCCTTTTGGAATGTGCGGTTTATAGTGTATCGATCCACTCTCCTTTTGTAACGCCTAACGCGATTTGCCCATGCATAAATTTTCTGCTTCAGGAAGTCTATGCGCTCCGTGACGCGATACATATATTCTCGAGGATTTATTTCAATTCCCGAGAACGCCCGATTCACAAAGCGCATAACCTTCGGGCGGGTGTTGCCCTACCTGAAGCAGATAAGCTTACCGATGAGTACCCTGGCTTCGGCTATACATCATTGAATCCTGCATTGCCAAGCCGGTGAAGCTGTATTTGACCGAGTAGCATGACCTTCATCAGAAATTTTAATTCCTGCTACTCGATACGCTGCAACGGCTGCATAATACAGGATTGAGTGTGTATCCGCCAAACTTTTGCTGCTTTCTATGTAAGCTGCTAACAGCAAATCCAGGGCCTTCACCAGCGCTATATTCTTTTTATGGGTAGGCAAACGCGGCAGACGTGGTCTACACTCAGGAGACATGGCACATTTCAAAGCACATTCCAAAGCAATCCTTAATTGATCGTTGTACTGGGTACTTACGGTTGATGTTCCATTGTCCTCCATTGCCTCAGCGGGGTTCAACTGCGGTATATTCCTTAAAATCGGCATAGTCTCCGCAATTTGCGAGGGAATGGGAGTAACAACGCTACTTCGTACGTCTGAGCGAAGCCGTTCAAGTAACCGTGCTTCTTTGATACCGATCATCCAACAGGTGACAACGCTGAAGGGCCCGCACTTGATCCGATAATCGCTGTGCCGTGACGTTGACAGCTGGCTCAAGCTCCTGAAACAAAGGCAGCATACGATCACGGTACGCTGTAAGATTGATTCCTCACTCTGTAGCCACATAATATGCCCGCATGACATTTTCATTCATCCTTTGAGACCATCTCATGCGGCGCACATCACCACCGGCAGCGGGGGCCCTATTTGAGATCTGTTGACCTCGGGGTCCCAAGCACGTCGGCGGCCGGCCTCGCCTCTTCCTACACACAGGCGACGGCGACGTAGGTGGGGAGAAGTACTCGTTACTCGATGTTGAGCTCGACGCCTCCGCAGTAACCGATGTCACTGCCACTGGTTCCAGTAGCTGCGAGGCAGAGCTGAGTGACAAGTCTGGGGTTGGTCGTAGTGCGGTAGCGAGCCTGGTTTTTGCTCGTGTCAACATTTTTCGATTCTTCCATCTATTTTATAATGAAATTCGTGTTTTTCAAAACCATTTTTTCTTGGTGATATATGTAATTTTTCTATTTTGATTTAATTGTGGTTATATTCAGTAATATATTTATTTTTCATGTGTATTTCAAATTTGCTGTTCTTCAAATTGTAAATATTATTGTATAGTTATTATGTAAGGATACTATTATAGAATGGATTTTAGGAGGAGAGCCCACCACTCACCCACGGATTGTCAATCCCGGTTATCTTTGGACAGAATAACCTAAGATTCCCAATCCGCACTCTCACAGATAGAGGAGAATGTGATAATAGCAAAGTAGCATGCACGATAATGACAAAAAACTCACCAACGCGACACAACCATGCGATACGGTAGAACTCTCAGAACCACAATATTGCAATATTCCGCAAAAATCCGAACATAAATTCGACACGTGTTTCACCTCTAAACGAGGCATTCTCAAGAACGCTCGGCAACAAATGAGCAAAGCTTACTCGTGCAACTTGCTTTTATACCCCTTCCACTATACAACAGTTATGACGTATCGCTCGAACGATATGAAAACAAGTTTAGTAGTGGGGAACTACAGCTAGTTTGTTCATTCAACAACATGTTACTACTGACTTTAATTATTTCTAATTGTTCTAAAACGGACAGTCTAATATTTTTATCACAAATATGCAAGGGCTCGAATGTATGACTATTATCTAATGAATGGTTACAATCTAATAAATGTTTCGCAAAATGTGACTTTTCAGGGTAATTATGCCTATACGCAGCTATATGTTCTTTATAACGAGTCTCAAAATTACGGCCCGTTTGCCCTATATAAACATTATTACATATTTGACATTGCAATTTATATACACCAGACTTTTTACATTTATCAATACTATCTTTACCGTTACAAAGATTTTTAATCGAAAAGTTAGGCCTAAACGCGGGATAGATACCGTGAACCCTCAGTGTCTTTGCTAACCTGTCTGATATGCCACCAAAGTAAGACAAAGTACATGTAAAATTAGTTTTTTCTACTGCAACAGGATACAAAAGTTGTTTTACTATGCTGGACTGTTTTCTTTTAACCAATTTGTCGATCAAGAGCCTATTATATCCGTTTGATTGGGCTATATTATAAATTATATTTAATTCCTTATTGTATGCTACCTTATCCAACGGAACATTAAAAAGACGGTGAATCATGCCATGAAAAGCGGCCAATTTATGCTGCCAAGGATGACAGGACGAGGCGGGTATAACCGTATCTGTATATGTCGGTTTACGATAAATTTCGAACTTATGTTTGTTACCCACGCGATAAATGGAAAGGTCAAGAAAATGCAAGCAACGATCCTGTTCTATTTCCAGTTTAAATTTTATTCCTGTATGCGCAGTATTTAATTCATTAACGAAATGATTAAGTTGTCTAACGGTTCCTGTCCACACTAACAATATATCGTCTACATACCGGTAATAATACAATAATTTGTTATTATTTACTATGTGCTGACATTCAAAATGATCCATGAATATGTCTGCCATTAAAGGACTTAAAGGTGACCCCATTGCTAAACCATCATTTTGAATATAATACCCTTTATTAAATTGAAAGTAATTTTGTTTCATACAAAGTTCTGTAAGACGTAATATATCACCCACCTCTTCCGAGTGCAAATTGAGACCTTGAAACAGATTTTTTAAATAGACCAAAGATTCTCTGTATGGGACATTCGTAAAAAGGCTCTCTACATCTAGAGACACTAGTTTTGCATTTGGTGGTAAACAAATATTTTGTATTTTTTGTATCAAATCAATACTGTTCTTGATACCATATTTAGGCAAGAAACGAGTTTTTTGTTTAATGAGTATGTTTAGATGCTTTGCCAATTTATATGCAGGAGCCCTGATATACGAGACTACTGGACGAACCGGCACTTGTTGTTTATGCACTTTAGGTAAACCATACAACATTGGACAGTGAGGGTTCATGGGTATTAAACTTTTAACATAATTTGTTGTTGAAGGAAAAAGTGAACTCGCGTTTTTTAAACATAATTTCAATTCGGCATGAAACCGTTTCGTGGGATCAGAGGACAAGCGCTGGAAAACATTATTTGATAAGACTTCACCTATTTTGCAGTCATAGTCCGACTTAGGCATAATCACAACAGTATTACCTTTATCTGCTTTACTTACGACAAGATTATTAATTTGCAATCTACTATGAATGGATTTATACATTTTGAACTCAACATTATAACAATTAGCCGCTTTGTAAGACTTAAGTTGATGGGCTACAAGACTCTTAACTAAATTATCCTTGTTGTTTATATTAACTGCAATTTCTAAATCTACCGCTAAACGTTCTAGAGACTTTTCATTAATATTCTGATGTAAACTATATTTCAAACCCTTCTCCAGCAAAGTAATTTCATTATTAGGAAACTGAACCTTCGACAAGTTTTTAACTCTAGGATAAAAAGAGTGACAACCTACATTCTCATCACTAACCACCTGTATAGCTATGCTTGCTGATTTAAGATAATTAATTGAATGAGGCGACACTTGGCGGAAGTCCATTGTTACTATTATAGGGCGAAATTATATATTAAGATTTCTAAGCTTCATCGTGTTGCTTGTCAAAACGTGTGGTTCAATCAGCAATGCAAATATCATAACGTTTAATTTTAAGGCTCAAAAAATGTCATAGGTACGAATGTTTTAGTGATGAGAATGTAGGTTGTCACTCTTTTTATCCTAGAGTTAAAAACTTGTCGAAGGTTCAGTTTCCTAATAATGAAATTACTTTGCTGGAGAAGGGTTTGAAATATAGTTTACATCAGAATATTAATGAAAAGTCTCTAGAACGTTTAGCGGTAGATTTAGAAATTGCAGTTAATATAAACAACAAGGATAATTTAGTTAAGAGTCTTGTAGCCCATCAACTTAAGTCTTACAAAGCGGCTAATTGTTATAATGTTGAGTTCAAAATGTATAAATCCATTCATAGTAGATTGCAAATTAATAATCTTGTCGTAAGTAAAGCAGATAAAGGTAATACTGTTGTGATTATGCCTAAGTCGGACTATGACTGCAAAATAGGTGAAGTCTTATCAAATAATGTTTTCCAGCGCTTGTCCTCTGATCCCACGAAACGGTTTCATGCCGAATTGAAATTATGTTTAAAAAACGCGAGTTCACTTTTTCCTTCAACAACAAATTATGTTAAAAGTTTAATACCCATGAACCCTCACTGTCCAATGTTGTATGGTTTACCTAAAGTGCATAAACAACAAGTGCCGGTTCGTCCAGTAGTCTCGTATATCAGGGCTCCTGCATATAAATTGGCAAAGCATCTAAACATACTCATTAAACAAAAAACTCGTTTCTTGCCTAAATATGGTATCAAGAACAGTATTGATTTGATACAAAAAATACAAAATATTTGTTTACCACCAAATGCAAAACTAGTGTCTCTAGATGTAGAGAGCCTTTTTACGAATGTCCCATACAGAGAATCTTTGGTCTATTTAAAAAATCTGTTTCAAGGTCTCAATTTGCACTCGGAAGAGGTGGGTGATATATTACGTCTTACAGAACTTTGTATGAAACAAAATTACTTTCAATTTAATAAAGGGTATTATATTCAAAATGATGGTTTAGCAATGGGGTCACCTTTAAGTCCTTTAATGGCAGACATATTCATGGATCATTTTGAATGTCAGCACATAGTAAATAATAACAAATTATTGTATTATTACCGGTATGTAGACGATATATTGTTAGTGTGGACAGGAACCGTTAGACAACTTAATCATTTCGTTAATGAATTAAATACTGCGCATACAGGAATAAAATTTAAACTGGAAATAGAACAGGATCGTTGCTTGCATTTTCTTGACCTTTCCATTTATCGCGTGGGTAACAAACATAAGTTCGAAATTTATCGTAAACCGACATATACAGATACGGTTATACCCGCCTCGTCCTGTCATCCTTGGCAGCATAAATTGGCCGCTTTTCATGGCATGATTCACCGTCTTTTTAATGTTCCGTTGGATAAGGTAGCATACAATAAGGAATTAAATATAATTTATAATATAGCCCAATCAAACGGATATAATAGGCTCTTGATCGACAAATTGGTTAAAAGAAAACAGTCCAGCATAGTAAAACAACTTTTGTATCCTGTTGCAGTAGAAAAAACTAATTTTACATGTACTTTGTCTTACTTTGGTGGCATATCAGACAGGTTAGCAAAGACACTGAGGGTTCACGGTATCTATCCCGCGTTTAGGCCTAACTTTTCGATTAAAAATCTTTGTAACGGTAAAGATAGTATTGATAAATGTAAAAAGTCTGGTGTATATAAATTGCAATGTCAAATATGTAATAATGTTTATATAGGGCAAACGGGCCGTAATTTTGAGACTCGTTATAAAGAACATATAGCTGCGTATAGGCATAATTACCCTGAAAAGTCACATTTTGCGAAACATTTATTAGATTGTAACCATTCATTAGATAATAGTCATACATTCGAGCCCTTGCATATTTGTGATAAAAATATTAGACTGTCCGTTTTAGAACAATTAGAAATAATTAAAGTCAGTAGTAACATGTTGTTGAATGAACAAACTAGCTGTAGTTCCCCACTACTAAACTTGTTTTCATATCGTTCGAGCGATACGTCATAACTGTTGTATAGTGGAAGGGGTATAAAAGCAAGTTGCACGAGTAAGCTTTGCTCATTTGTTGCCGAGCGTTCTTGAGAATGCCTCGTTTAGAGGTGAAACACGTGTCGAATTTATGTTCGGATTTTTGCGGAATATTGCAATATTGTGGTTCTGAGAGTTCTACCGTATCGCATGGTTGTGTCGCGTTGGTGAGTTTTTTGTCATTATCGTGCATGCTACTTTGCTATTATCACATTCTCCTCTATCTGTGAGAGTGCGGATTGGGAATCTTAGGTTATTCTGTCCAAAGATAACCGGGATTGACAATCCGTGGGTGAGTGGTGGGCTCTCCTCCTAAAATCCATTCTATAATAGTAACAATGGACTTCCGCCAAGTGTCGCCTCATTCAATTAATTATCTATGTAAGGATAATTAAACATTAAATTTAAAAAAATGATTATTATTATTATAATAAAAATACATATCATCACGCCTGTATCCCCGAAGGGGTAGGCAGAGGTGTAGTACACTATTACAGTACACCGACGGTTCGTCAGCTATGTTTAAGTCCCACGTAGTAATAATAAGTAGCGAGCATATTGCCGTCTACCGGGCACATTTCCAAGCTCTATTAAGTATGTATTTTTTGAAGTGCTTACTACTTCTTTTTTTAAAGAACTACTTAAGAATCGTTGTGTTTTGAAACTCGATGAAACGAAAATGCGTCACGCTAAAGAAATTCTCAACACCGCCATTCAGAATACATGTATAACGCCATCTATCGAAATATTTTTTTGTGAATATTTTGCAATGAAAATTATTAAAGTACGAGTTGTAGAGTTGTATGCATTTTTTAATGGCGAATCATAAAAAAAATAAAAAATTTGTTTGTCGACATAATAAAAAAATGTTTAGCGTGGACTACCCTTATCAATTAGGGGTGTGAAAAATAGTTTACAACCTATTCTCAGACCTACTGAATATACACAAAAAATTTCATAAGAATAAGCTTGACCAGCCGTTTCGGAGGAGAATTGTCACACGAGAATTTTATATATTAGATAATAATTACATATTATGCAGTACATCTGAGATCCATTTAGATAGTTACATAAAAACTATTGTGTCTTAGGAATGTTTTTTATGTTTTTTTTTTAACTTCTTGTCCTAAACTAAGCTTAATGCTTTTGCTATGGGTACCAGATTATGGATATAATAGGTACATATAGGTACTAATATTTTTTTGTAAATACATACATATAGTGCCGTGTGGGGCCGGCTTTAGAATTGTCCTACCCCCGTCCACCCATGGGAGTCGTAAGAGCCGACTGAGGGAATACCCGGGGGAGTGGGCAGCAGCACTCCTTCGAGTATTAACAACATCCACTGCGATCGCCAACCCGCCTGCCAAGCGTGGCGATTACGGCACTATCCCCCATTCTTAGGGAGGCCTATGTCCAGCAGTGGACTTTAAAAGGCTGATGGATGGATGATGGATGGACATACATATAATAGATAGAATACACCCAGACGCAGTACAAATATCTGTGTTCATCACACAAATAATTGTCCTGAGTAGGAATCGAACCCATGACCTCGTGCACGGAAGTCAGTTACACCACCGACTACGCCACGAGGCCCGTCGTTTGTGCGTGGCACGACCTGCTCTGGAATTATTAAATATTTCCTTTAAAATTAATAAATAATCTTAAATTAACAAATGGCTAATCCTTAACAATAATAAAAATGTTAAAGTGAGTTTGTTTGTCGCGCTTTCACGCCATTAATTTTTGTTATTTTATTTTAATACTACCTGTGCTCCACGGTTTCATCTGCGTATAATGAAGTATGTAATTATAATAATATAACTTACTAATAATATTGTTTTTTAGGGTTCCGTAGCCAAATGGCAAAAAATGGAACCCTACTAAACTATACATGAAATGAAATGGGGATTTGCTGAGTCCATATGCAACGGTTGTCATTTAACATCAGGTCAGCTGTCGCTCATCTGCCACCATAAGAAATAGAAAAAAGACTCACCGTTCAGTCATATCTACATAATTACCATTCATCATATTTTAAGTTAACATTTAACGCAATTTTAATACAAATCTATGTAAGGTAAAATCTTGGCCCTCCATGCATAAAAATGCGAAGTTTTGATAAAAAGTTATAAATGCTTTTTAAACGCCACGGATTTTGAAAGAAGCGTCATTATAAACGTTATACTTTGTTGAAAACTTTGGTTTAAAATAGCTTTAGAGGAATCGAGGAACATATTTTAACATTAGTAGTCGTATTCATTTTACTTATTACAGTTCAATACTAACAATAAAATAACTCTATTTTAATTTTAAACTACTAGTCTTTACCCACGGCTCCTAATCTAGTTTTTTCGTCTCTGAAGCTCCCGGTACAGCTGCAAGATGAAATTGAAATATAATAAACAATAAATATAAAGCCTACTGGTAGAAATAAAAAAATAACAACTGAACAAATTAAAGAACAAATTCTTTGTGAAAGTGGAAAAAGAGAGTTTTACCGCAAGCGGGATTCAAACCTGCGTCGCTTACAATCCGGGGAAGTGATCTAGACCGCTAAGACTGCAAAGACCAACGGCTACTCCCAATCTCTCACATTTGCTTTAGGTGTCTTTACGACCCACGCCACCTATCAGATGCATTCACATACATTATTACAATACCCATACACTGTATCATTTTGCAATAAAAATTCATACTATTTGATGTGGCTATTTTTTAAATATTTTGATCTGTATTTTAGCACTAGACATGCTCAGCTACTTTTAAGTGGAAAAAGAGAGCTTTACTGCGAGTGGGATTCGAATCTGTGTCCGTTCCAATCCGGGGAAGTGCTCTAGACGGCGACTCCCAATGTCCACTTCACATTAGATTTTTCCATAAACAACAATAACAATAAATATCAAGTCCATTGCCTACTGATAGAAATTAAAAAAATATATAACATCTGAATTACATAATACTTTTTCTACCCAGTCAGCTCTTTGACAATGTGTCTTCAGGGAGTATATCCTCCACGTACACATATAACAGTAACGACGCTTAGGTACGTGTTTCCAAAGAACCTGGGAATCGCTTACTGCAGGAACACAAACGAAATAAAAAGACAAAAGCTACTAATAATGCACATTTTTATTATCATTAAATCTCTGATGCAAAGATAAAGAGGCCAATATAATTCCTTTGAATTTCAAAATAAGAACCTTATTGAATTTTATCATTTAAAATATTCTTAGACTATAAATTAAAAAAAAAACACCAATAGATTTCATACTCGTGTACCTATTGCTAGTGTAAAGCCTTGCTTTTATCCCAGCATAGATGGGCCAGCTCGATCGGGGAAGAAGTAGCGTGAATCAACGGCAGGTATTCCTATCGTTGAAGGCCCAAAGTTCCTCTCCATCCTCTCCTTAGTATCCTACCTATCATCTCCTTAATATACTTCCTATCCATCTCTTGCGAGTGATGCCTCTGGTGTTGCTGACATCTATAGGCTGCGGGACTAGTATCTATTCTGTGCTACGGTACCGCTTACCATCATATGTGCCGTATGCTTGTTTGCCATCCATGTAGTAGGTATAGAAAAACCTAACCTTTCTATCCACGCTAGCACGCAGAAATAAATTCTCCAACAGGTTTAACCACTCGTATATTTTGTATGACAATAAAGATAGATATTTCTGATCCGTTCTTGCACAAGTATCAACGTATTTAAGGAGCAAGTGTAGTATATCTTTCAATATCAACCACTATAATATATAGACATTTCATATAAAATCTAGATATTGCTTTTATTATAAAATATTCCTTACTGATGGATGTTTTTTCAGTAAACCACAACATGCCGTATTAATATCGTGTTTCGGCACTCAAATAGGCACTCTGAATCTAGAACGAATCTTACGAATATTTTTATTCCAATACATAAATATGAAAACTTCTACTTATTGAATAAGGTAAAAACCTCTACTAGCGTAGGTGTATTGAATACGTATGTACTATCTGATAATTTGTATACTAGATTTAAGAACGCAAGGTACTTAGTTATAGATCTTTCAAACATATAACATTTTTACACATAGTTGACAAAATAAAGGTTCTAAATAATTAATATATCACAGAATTAATGTCACATAGTTCCAGTGGTCTGCAAATATAGGCAGAGAAACAGCACACGGGGGGTTTATTTGGTGGGTGAGGGCCTCACACTACCCTGTTCGTTGCCCCGAACGACAGGGTGTGCAGTTATGTACATTTTTTCCCTCCTTAACAAAAAAAATGCGTTCCCAAGAGGGCACCGCATTGCCGAAGATCCCCACGATTCTCTATCGCACATACGAAGCATTTTATTACGGTTTTTATCTCGTAAAATAATCTCAAGCATACTCCCTTGCCATGGCACTTGCTTAAAAAGACAGTGCATCGTTTTTAAAATAAAGTATTACTATTAAGTTTAAGTCCACCGTATGGGGCCGGCACCTAGATTAACTCCACCCCGTCTCTTCCTATGGGAGTCGTAACAGCCGATTAGGGATTACCGGAGGACCGGGCAGCAGCGTTTCCCTGTGTACTAAAAACACCACTGCGATCGCCAACCCGCGTGCCAATCGTGGCGATTATGGTAATACCCAACACGAGTGCAGGCGGCGCATGACCGTCCGCTGTGCCGTTCTCTTGGGGAGGGCGACGAAAGGCTGATGGATAATAATAATAATAAAGTTTATTAACAGAGCTCACTAATAGATAGCACCAACAAAATTTATATAATCATTTAAAAAGAAAAAAACATTATTTGCAAAAGGTACATTTTGCCTCTTGACTTAGGCAATGCCTGTATCTCAAGAGACAATCCTCGGTCAAAACATTTTAACAGATTTTTAAGATGTCTGTGGGAGCGTGGACAATTGCTCAAGGTAGGTGCTAAGTTTGTGAAGTGTTATATACTCATCTGTGCGTGAGCGTTTGTGTGCATACATGTAGCTGTGTGTGTGTGGACGTAAGTATGTGTGCTTATGAGCTTACATAATGTATAATGTGTAACGTGTATACATATGTACTATGGGTAATATATACAATAATAGTGTGTATATATATATATAAGTGTGTATGTGTGTGTGTGTATGAGTATTTGTGTGTGTGAGAGTATGTATGTTTGTGTTTTTATGTGTACGCTTGTATGTATTAGGGAATGTAAATCTTTATGCATTTGACAAATTTACTATGAACAGTAAAATACTATTTATAAATATACTGTACCTACTGTTATTCTATGTATGTCAGTAGTGTTTCCGTTTTAATATAATTTTGTTTTAACAGCCACTCTGTAGTTTTATTTTTAACCCGATATCTATTTAATTTGAGCAAATCTATCTGCTTTAGTAATTTATTATAAATATGTGTAGCAATTACATAGTATTGGTATCTTGCAAATGTAGTTCTATGTTGGATTTCTGGTAGATAGTTTCGGCGTATATGTATATCGGACGGTAATGGTGTACCACATAACCTTCTTGCACATTGCAATACAAAAAGCTGCCGAACAGTTAACACCTTACATTCATCATAAAGTTGTGTAGTTGGGTACCTGTAAGGTTTCCCTGAGATTACTTTGAGCACTGCTCTCTGAGCCCTTTCGCAACGTATAAAGTTTGTTTTTGGTGCACCTCCCCATACCGTGATGCAGTATCTTATTATAGATTGACATAAAGCAAAATAAACCATCATGAGTGTATCTCTATCAGCTGAACGTCTTAACGATTTAAATATGGGAATTAGGCTCACAACTCTTCTAGTTATCGTTTCAATATGCCTATCCCATTTAAGGCAACTATCTATATGAACACCTAGATATTTCACACAATTAGATCTAGTGAGGTTACGACAAGAGCATGGAGTTAATGAATTTAAACAGCTATGAGCTGTTATTTGGAAGTTACATGAGGGCTTGGTGTTGCTACGGATACTGAATGGAATGTAGAACGTTTTGCTCAAATTAACAGTCATCAAGTTGGATATAAACCATTTTGTAATTAATCTCAAGGCCGACTCTGTATTATTTTTAACTGCTTCCCATGTGTGACCATGGACTACTATTGCAGTGTCATCAGCATATGCAAAAATATTGCAATTATTGAGAGATAACCGACAGAGGTCATTGACGTATATTTTGAAAAATGTAGGTCCTAAAATGCTTCCTTGAGGGACACCGTAAGTGACATATTCTTCATTACTCAACAACGAACCAATTTTTACCTGTTGCCTACGATTTCTAAGATAATCTTTAAAAAGTTCTAGTGTCATACCACGAATGCCCAAAGATTCCAACTTTAGTGTCAAGGTTGGAACCGATACAGAGTCAAATGCTTTGGTTAAGTCTAAAAATACGCCTAAACATTTTGACTTGTTATCAAGTTTTTTTGCTATAAACTGCGTTAAGTCTAAAACTGCATCTTCAGTTGATACACCTGGTCGAAAACCATATTGATTATGTTCTATGAGATGATATTTGTGTAAAAAGTTACTCAAATTTTTGTTTAGAATTTTTTCAAATATTTTTGATAGCGATGTTAATATTGATATTGGCCTATAATTACCGATATGATTTCTGTCTCCTCCCTTAAAAATCGGGTGGACTAAGGCTTTTTTAAAAGCATCAGGGAAGGTACCAGTCTGTAAACAGCGGTTGAATATATAGGTAATGGGTGGTAGAAGTACGTGGCGACATTTCTTAAGTAACATTGCTGATATACCATCCCAACCTACAGAACAATCACTACGAAGTTGAAGAATGGTTGTTTCAACTTCAGATTCATCAACCTCTCTCTAAGATTGCTAGAGAGTTTACTGGAGTATGCGATTTATTGCTTATATATTCCGTACGATTGCCTACATTTTTACCTACTTTAGTATGCCGCTGTGTAATATTATCCGCCAACTTTTCGCCTATGGTACTAAAAAATGAGCATACTTGATTTATAGACTCAATAGGATTACTATGTACGTTCAATAGTTCTTCCGGAGAATCATATGTCTGACGAATATTAGTAATATCCCTAATGGTTTTCCATAAAGCTTTTGGATTTGTTTTAGTTTTCTCTAACTCACTCTTTTCATATAAAGTTTTTATATTTCTAAGAAGAGAATTACAACAATTTCGATAGCGAGTATACGTCAATTTTAGCACAAAATTACCGGAGTCCTTTTTTGATTTTTTATGTAAGCTGTCACGATTTCTAATGCACCTCAAGAGTCCTGGTGTAATCCATGGCTTTAAAATTCTTTGCCGTCGGGGAACAGTTGAATATGATGTGTGTTTAGCAATAGAAGATGAAATAGTATGTATTAGTTTATTAGTTGCTTCGTTAGCATCAGCTGTATTTAATATTTCATGGAACTGTGTATTCTCTAGTTCTATTTTTATTTTATCAAGGTTCGGTTTAGATATAGATTTTGTTTTTTTACGGGGCGGGCTTACATTTGCAAGAGACAATACCAATGGCTTATGATCCGTTATGTGAGATTCTAAAACTAACGTGATGGCTGACAGTTTAGATTTTAAAATAATATGATCAAGACAGTTTTCAAGCCTTGTGGGAAACAAGTGGGTCTGCATGAGGCCTTGAGATGCATTTGTGAGAAGATAGTCTAGACTCCGATCATTTAAATTGCTTTGCTTTATATCAATGTTTAAATCACCTATTACAGCGATATTTGAGATGTTCTTAAGGCTTGTTAAGGTTGCATTAAGACCAGACAAAAATTCATCAAAGTGTTTCTTAGTAGAATACGATGGTGATCGGTATATTGCTAAAATTGCTAGCTTATTTTCAACCCGGCACACAATAGAATTAGCATATGCTATGTGCGATTCCCAAACAGTTACCTTTAGTCCTATTTTAGTGTAGATTATGACCCCATCATTTTGATTTTTTGTATATTTAGTAAAATGAGATTGAAAACCATTAAGCGATGGTATGTAGTGTGCCTTACTCAGCCAACACTCACTCAGTATAACAATATCATAATTTAATTTTGTCTGTGATAGTAAAGCCAGTAGTTCATCAAAATTTTTATTTACACTGCGTATATTGATATGTATTAGGTTTATATTACTATCATGTTGGCTAACATAATTCAAACAGTGCTCTGGTTTACATACAAAGGAGTTTTCTAAATTGAGATTATCTAGTTCATTGGTAATATTTTTTAATCTATCCATTTATATAAAAATAATTAACCAAACAGGAGCTAGGACCACTATTTTGTATAGCTATGCCCCTTATAAATGCATGTAACAGGGATTTTGTAATTGTAAAATATTTGTGTAAATAAGGTAAAGATAGACATAATATATATAATGTATACAATAGAAGTTTGTGTAGAAAAACTGAGGGGCTAGCATATAAATACAGTATAGTATATTGTACAGGAGTGACTTTAATACGTGCTAATTTTAAGACTTGATTACACAAAAAATTTGATTTGTGTTGAATAACTGCATAATACATGTAACTATCCTGTGCATTATGTTGTATCTGTAAGGTTTCATAATTTGGTTTTATTATATAAAGTATTCCATGAATGCAGTAGGCAAAACTTTGTGGGATATTTATGCAATTATGATTGCATATATGTCGCTTTAGATCCATATTTGTGTAATATGCATATATGTATAAAGAGTTATTGTGGAAAGGAGTAATTATAGCTAATTGTAATGAGTAAGCCAGATTAAGAAACAAGCTTATCAAATTAAATTCAGAGTTATATAGTACTAACAAGTAATCTTTCTGATAAAACAAGTTTATGTATCTGTAAATAAATGTTTGTTGTTTATGATGCAGCGTTGAGGATGTGTCAAAGATGGAAGTAATTTGTGTGATATATTTTATATAGGAGTTATTATTACATATATGTTGCTTGAGATCCATATTTGTGTCATATGCATATATGTGTAATGAGTTATTGTGGAAAGGAGTAATTATAGCTAATTGTAAGGAGTAAGCTAGATAAAGAAACATGCTTATATAAGAAAATGCTTATAATTAAATTCAAAGTTATATAAAACTAACAGGTAATCTTTCTGATAAAACAAGTTTATATATCTGTAAATAGATGTTTGTTGTTTGTGATGTAGCGTTGAGGGTGTTTCAAAGATGGAAGTATTTTGTGTAATATATTTTATATAGGAGATATTATTTATCAGTAATTGGCAGGTAAGTTTTTTTAAGCAGTTTGTGTGATTATTGTTGCATGTTTGTTGCCTGTATTTTATAAGTGTATAATTAACTAAGTTACCACAGTTGAGAATATTTGTATGTGGTGACAGTATACAAAATAGTGTAAACAAAAAGTATTTAAAATCAGGCTTAAAATTAAACAAACTAATGCAAAGCAAATGGAATATAAAATGATGATATCTCTTAGGTTTAAGTCAATTGTCTCTGTTACCTAAGTCTTGTAGGATTTTCTCTGTATTGATTAATACTTGCTTATCGCCTTCATTCTTTCTGAGAAAAATGTTTCCGTTATTAATCCAGAAAAAGCGATACTTATTTGTTTTGGCATACTCCCGAGCCTGATAAAAAAGTCTTTTAGTTGAATTCCTGTTAAAAGACCGCACCGCAGATATAACTTTCTGTTTTATATGTACTGTAGAAAATTCGGCTATAACTGGGCGAGGAGGTCCTGAAGTAGTGACTTTGCCTGGCAGTCGATATACATCACGCAATTCGGAGCTGGCAATGGGTATTCCAACCAAATCAGTAATATTACAGATTGTCTTTATTAAACCATCCGAAGACTCTGCATCTAGGTGGGGGATATTTCGAATCTCAATACCAGAAGAACGCGTATGATGCTGAAGATCTTTTATTTTGGTTTCAAGATGCTCAATATAACATCTTTGTTCGCGCCGTTCTTTTTTCAAGAGATCCACCTCCTTTTTCAGATCCTCAAATGAACGATTGATAAAGCTCATAGAACGCTCAATATCACTATTTGTTTTACAAATTGATGAATTCATTTCTTGTATTTTTATATTCTGACTTTTAATCTCACCTACATCTGCTAATAATTTTGACATGAGGGCAGTTTGATCGGCGATCAAATTTGAAATACTCAATTCCTGTAAGCCTCTATCAATATTCGGCTCACCAAGTGGAGAACAGTCACTTCTAGGACGCTTGTTTCGACTCGTGACATGGTCACTCAATGTTACTGCAGAATTTATATCAGGCTTTGATCGCGTCTGGTTCAGGTTAGATTTGGGAGGAGTTCGTTCCATATCAAATTATAAAATAGGTACCTATACAGCGAACTCGCAGTTGCATTCACTGAATCACAATAATATGATTAATAATAACGTACCTAATAGGTTTGCGGGCGGTAGGGCTCAGCAGGTGAGCGTTGGGCAGCTTACTTAGCTTAGTTTGGCTTTGTGAAAGTAACCACTATGGTTTTGAGTTACCTAATGATGACACCCAATGACAACTTCACATTTGTTTTTGCATGAATGGATATTAAGTTTAAGTATTCTTTCTTTGCCCGTAGTATCAATAAATCGGCATTCTTACGACGAGTAGTAATATTTTTTTATTCCTACATTATCGCCACAGAAAAATAATGCTAAACATATTATAACAACAAAAATATTAACTCGATAAATACACGCGTGTATTTAATCGCGATATCGATTAACGAGATGCAATAAGGAAAAATCAAGGCCTATATTTGAGCGGTCGTCTGTTTATTTATTCGAAACGAGCGCCTCCGGAAATAAGTCTGGATACAGTTGCCTTGGACAAAGTTGACTGTAATACAGATATGGGAATACTTTGAAAGTTATCGTTAACGCTATTTTATATGTATATTTATGATTGTATCACATCTCATATGAAACTTTTTCTGAGAGTTGTTTTTGTGTCAAAATGGCTAACTATCAATGTCATAGACAATATACTACTATACGTAGTGATAGAGCCTCGCTTGTCTCAAAATGAATAGGCCGGATCCAAATAGTAATGCGTATAACCAGAAAGTCAGATCGACCGGGGAAATACTACCTTCTCACAGAAACGCAGCGTGAAACAACGGTAGGTACTTCTACTACTGTGTTTCGTATAGGGAGTGAGAGCGTCGGAGGCCTAATTACTCTTATTCTAAGGTCACCAGTTGTCCCTTTAGTTGGTTCATGGAGGTCGGATAGGCAGTCGCTCCTTGTAAATACTGATAGATCAGTTAAAACCGAACTAGAGACTGGAGCACCCAAACAAAAAAAATTTATAAAAATGGGATGTGGCATCTCGCTAAGATAATGATGATGATGATGATAAATGCTATGTTTATTTATTGTTTATTATATTAATTTAGATATTAATATTCCATTTACTAGTAATATTCTCAGCGAACTTCATTCAACTGCTGCTAAAATTAATTAAACTTAAAAATTACTAGATTCTTCTGTGTGAACTTAAAGATCAATCTATACAATTATAAAGCTGTAACATAGCTATGTCTGTACATTTAAGATATTTGAGCAAAAATTACTGTAATATGCTATATATAGGCGTGTCTAAACACAAAACGATTTTTTTAGATTTTTTGTCTGTCTGTTTATCTGTTTGTTTGTTTGTGCATCACGCAAAAACTACTGAACGGATTTTAATGCACATTTTTTTATTTGTTAGCTCTCGATTAGAATTAAAAACTGGTATACATTTTATCCAACTAATATATCGGGAACCTGAGATATAACTCAAAAACTAGTTTTTGACTGCAGCGAAGCCGCGGGCAAAGGCTAGTTATAACATAAATACGTCACTCTAAGTTGCATTAATCTCTCTAAATAGAAAGCATTATTTTTTCCTGATAAAAACTTGCCCTATGTCCTTTTTAAGACTGCGAACTATATGTGATAAATAATAATTATACCGCCGTAAGACAAGTGCCCGATCTGCAGGCCTTAATCTATGGACTAAAAATCGTGAGCAAAGATTAGTATTTGCGAAGCTTCGTAAGTCTCAAGATTAAGGCAACGAACGTTTGCTGGATACATTAACTATGCCAGCCAATCTAATTTTTTTGTTTACGCGAACTGTAAACTTCAAACACCATATTTTTATTTCTTAAGGAAGTACCTACATGATAAATTAACACAAAGTGCGAAATCGAAAATACCAGTTGCGAACTTAATTTGAACCTGCAATACCTCCTGCAATACCGTCCCAGATGCTTTTCCAATTTAGCCATGGTGAGAGTTGAGCAGTCCCGAACTGCGAATTTCGATAACACATTCCTTATTAAAGTCTTTGACGCCTATGCCATCTGTTGGATATATTTGCATTATTCTGACCAGATAAGCTTATTTTGATCTGTTTTATAAATAGCACCTGACATGCTCAGCTACTTTTAAGAACAAATTATTCTGAAAGTGGAAAAAGAGAGCATTTCCGCGAGCGGTCTCGACCTGCGTCCCTTCCAGACATCGAAAAAGCAATTGTGATAAAAATAAAACTAAAATTTGGGCTGACCACCCTTATCGGTCAAGCCGTTTCAGAGAAGTATGGCGACTAACACTGTGACACGAGAAATTTACCTATTAGATATCAAAGTACCTAATATTTCTATTAAAATTCATTAATAAATAAATAAAATCAGGCATTTCTTAGATTACATTTTTGAGGGTATATTTCACTACTTATTATAAGTATTATATATTATATAGATTATGGTTTCTGAAGATACGGCTTTTAATCAAACTTTACAGACGAATCCATAAAATTTGTTTTAATATTATGATTATTTTGAGTTACATATATTGTCCTCTAGCAGTCCCATAAGAATTCTAAAAATATGTAAATCAATTTCCATTTGTAATTGATAGCCTAATCTCATCTTCATTCGCTAAGCAAGGTCTCACTTTCGGTTATGTGGATAGATATACCTGTTTCTGCACTAATTATTTGTTTATCACTGATTGGTAAAAGTGGCGGGCAAAAGTCTCCAACTTAGTCTGTTGGCCCGGCTTACGGATGACGATCCACCTGATAGGTAGTAAATGGTAACCGCAGCTCATGTATTTAATAATACTAAAAGCAAGAAGAGAATGGGGTGGTGACTATTGTATTCTCACCTGTCATAATTTTAGTAACTTAAAAATAAAATAGCAACATGTCATCATTTTAGTAATTACTTTGAAAATAAAATGGCAAAATTTATAACGAGTGTCTCCTGGCATAGGCTGTAGTAGGCAGGGGGAAATGGTAAATGAGAAACCAAGGTCTCAGAAAACGACACAGTCGGACTTGCCGGCCAGTGGAGTTAAGTTGCATTGATAAGATCTAGTTGCTATGCTGGATAGCGAGCAGACCGTAACTGTAGTACTCAAATTATAATAATTATTGGTAATGTAGTAAGTTATAAAATCAGGCAAATATACTAAAGTTATTTGTAGATGTGATTTTTATTATATACCGTACT
The DNA here is from genome assembly GCA_948253155.1 of Leucoma salicis. Classification (NCBI taxonomy): domain Eukaryota; kingdom Metazoa; phylum Arthropoda; class Insecta; order Lepidoptera; family Erebidae; genus Leucoma; species Leucoma salicis. The sequence goes on from OX411812.1 coordinate 8,313,840, forward strand.
ATTATAGGAATAAATTATTTACGAAAATAGTTAGAATGCTTGTAAAAGTAACATGTATTGCATGATACGATACAATACATTTGGTTGACTTTACTTGCTCACTTTATTGAGACACTCTAATATTCGTACCATTCCCGTTACGTCAATCGAAAATATTTTAGTGATGATGATAAATGCTATGTTTATTTATTGTTTATTATATTAATTTAGATATTAATATTCCATTTACTAGTAATATTCTCAGCGAACTTCATTCAACTGCTGCTAAAATTAATTAAACTTAAAAATTACTAGATTCTTCTGTGTGAACATAAAGATCAATCTATACAATTATAAAGCTATAACATAGCTATGTCTGTACATTTAAGATATTTGAGCAAAAATTACTGTAATATGCTATATATAGGCGTGTCTAAACACAAAACGATTTTTTTAGATTTTTTGTCTGTCTGTTTATCTGTTTGTTTGTTTGTGCATCACGCAAAAACTACTGAACGGATTTTAATGCACATTTTTTTATTTGTTAGCTCTCGATTAGAATTAAAAACTGGTATACATTTTATCCAACTAATATATCGGGAACCTGAGATATAACTCAAAAACTAGTTTTTGACTGCAGCGAAGCCGCGGGCAAAGGCTAGTTATAACATAAATACGTCACTCTAAGTTGCATTAATCTCTCTAAATAGAAAGCATTATTTTTTCCTGATAAAAACTTGCCCTATGTCCTTTTTAAGACTGCGAACTATATGTGATAAATAATAATTATACCGCCGTAAGACAAGTGCCCAATCTGCAGGCCTTAATCTATGGACTAAAAATCGTGAGCAAAGATTAGTATTTGCGAAGCTTCGTAAGTCTCAAGATTAAGGCAACGAACGTTTGCTGGATACATTAACTGTGCCAACCAATCAAATTTTTTTGTTTACGCGAACTGTAAACTTCAAACACTATATTTATATTTATTAAGGAAGTACATGATATTTAGATATTTTTATATATATTTTTAGCATTTGACATGCTTAGCAACATACATTAAACACAAAGTGTTATTTTCGATTTCACATTTTTCACTTTGTGTTTAAAGTACATGATAAATTAGCACAAAGTGCGAAATCGAAAATAACAGTTACGAACTTGATTTGAACCTGCACCTCCTGCAATACCGTCCCAGATGCTTTTCCAATTTAGCCATGGTGAGAGTTGAGCAGTCCCGAACTGCGAATTTCGATAACACATTCCTTATTAAAGTCTTTGGTGACGCCTACGCCATCTGTTGGATATATTTGCATTATTCTGACCAGATAAGCTTATTTTGATCTGTTTTATAAATAGCACCTGACATGCTCAGCTACTTTTAAGAACAAATTATTCTGAAAGTGGAAAAAGAGAGCATTTCCGCGAGCGGTCTCGACCTGCGTCCCTTCCAGACATCGAAAAAGCAATTGTGATAAAAATAAAACTAAAATTTGGGCTGACCCTTATCGGTCAAGCTGTTTCAGAGAAGTATGGCGACTAACACTGTGACACGAGAAATTTATCTATTAGATATCAAAGTACCTAATATTTCTATTAAAATTCATTAATAAATAAATAAAATCAGGCATTTCTTAGATTACATTTTTGAGGGTATATTTCACTACTTATTATAAGTATTATATATTATATAGATTATGTATTCTGAAGATACGGCTTTTAATCAAACTTTACAGACGAATCCATAAAATTTGTTTTATTATTATGATTATTTTGAGTTACCTATATTGTACTCTAGCAGTCCCATAAGAATTCTAAAAATATGTAAATCAATTTCCATTTGTAATTGATAGCCTAATCTCATCTTCATTCGCTAAGCAAGGTCTCACTTTCGGTTATGTGGATAGATATACCTGTTTCTGCACTAATTATTTGTTTATCACTGATTGGTAAAAGTGGCGGGCAAAAGTCTCCAACTTAGTCTGTTGGCCCGGCTTACGGATGACGATCCACCTGATAGGTAGTAAATGGTAACCGCAGCTCATGTATTTAATAATACTAAAAGCAAGAAGAGAATGGGGTGGTGACTATTGTATTCTCACCTGTCATAATTTTAGTAACTTAAAAATAAAATAGCAACATGTCATCATTTTAGTAATTACTTTGAAAATAAAATGGCAAAATTTATAACGAGTGTCTCCTGGCATAGGCTGTAGTAGGCAGGGGGAAATGGTAAATGAGAAACCAAGGTCTCAGAAAACGACACAGTCGGACTTGCCGGCCAGTGGAGTTAAGTTGCATTGATAAGATCTAGTTGCTATGCTGGATAGCGAGCAGACCGTAACTGTAGTACTCAAATTATAATAATTATTGGTAATGTAGTAAGTTATAAAATCAGGCAAATATACTAAAGTTATTTGTAGATGTGATTTTTATTATATACCGTACTATTATAGGAATAAATTATTTACGAAAATAGTTAGAATGCTTGTAAAAGTAACATGTATTGCATGATACGATACAATACATTTGGTTGACTTTACTTGCTCACTTTATTGAGACACTCTAATATTCGTACCATTCCCGTTACGTCAATCGAAAATATTTTAGTGATGATGATAAATGCTATGTTTATTTATTGTTTATTATATTAATTTAGATATTAATATTCCATTTACTAGTAATATTCTCAGCGAACTTCATTCAACTGCTGCTAAAATTAATTAAACTTAAAAATTACTAGATTCTTCTGTGTGAACATAAAGATCAATCTATACAATTATAAAGCTATAACATAGCTATGTCTGTACATTTAAGATATTTGAGCAAAAATTACTGTAATATGCTATATATAGGCGTGTCTAAACACAAAACGATTTTTTTAGATTTTTTGTCTGTCTGTTTATCTGTTTGTTTGTTTGTGCATCACGCAAAAACTACTGAACGGATTTTAATGCACATTTTTTTATTTGTTAGCTCTCGATTAGAATTAAAAACTGGTATACATTTTATCCAACTAATATATCGGGAACCTGAGATATAACTCAAAAACTAGTTTTTGACTGCAGCGAAGCCGCGGGCAAAGGCTAGTTATAACATAAATACGTCACTCTAAGTTGCATTAATCTCTCTAAATAGAAAGCATTATTTTTTCCTGATAAAAACTTGCCCTATGTCCTTTTTAAGACTGCGAACTATATGTGATAAATAATAATTATACCGCCGTAAGACAAGTGCCCAATCTGCAGGCCTTAATCTATGGACTAAAAATCGTGAGCAAAGATTAGTATTTGCGAAGCTTCGTAAGTCTCAAGATTAAGGCAACGAACGTTTGCTGGATACATTAACTGTGCCAACCAATCAAATTTTTTTGTTTACGCGAACTGTAAACTTCAAACACTATATTTATATTTATTAAGGAAGTACATGATATTTAGATATTTTTATATATATTTTTAGCATTTGACATGCTTAGCAACATACATTAAACACAAAGTGTTATTTTCGATTTCACATTTTTCACTTTGTGTTTAAAGTACATGATAAATTAGCACAAAGTGCGAAATCGAAAATAACAGTTACGAACTTGATTTGAACCTGCACCTCCTGCAATACCGTCCCAGATGCTTTTCCAATTTAGCCATGGTGAGAGTTGAGCAGTCCCGAACTGCGAATTTCGATAACACATTCCTTATTAAAGTCTTTGGTGACGCCTACGCCATCTGTTGGATATATTTGCATTATTCTGACCAGATAAGCTTATTTTGATCTGTTTTATAAATAGCACCTGACATGCTCAGCTACTTTTAAGAACAAATTATTCTGAAAGTGGAAAAAGAGAGCATTTCCGCGAGCGGTCTCGACCTGCGTCCCTTCCAGACATCGAAAAAGCAATTGTGATAAAAATAAAACTAAAATTTGGGCTGACCCTTATCGGTCAAGCTGTTTCAGAGAAGTATGGCGACTAACACTGTGACACGAGAAATTTATCTATTAGATATCAAAGTACCTAATATTTCTATTAAAATTCATTAATAAATAAATAAAATCAGGCATTTCTTAGATTACATTTTTGAGGGTATATTTCACTACTTATTATAAGTATTATATATTATATAGATTATGTATTCTGAAGATACGGCTTTTAATCAAACTTTACAGACGAATCCATAAAATTTGTTTTATTATTATGATTATTTTGAGTTACCTATATTGTACTCTAGCAGTCCCATAAGAATTCTAAAAATATGTAAATCAATTTCCATTTGTAATTGATAGCCTAATCTCATCTTCATTCGCTAAGCAAGGTCTCACTTTCGGTTATGTGGATAGATATACCTGTTTCTGCACTAATTATTTGTTTATCACTGATTGGTAAAAGTGGCGGGCAAAAGTCTCCAACTTAGTCTGTTGGCCCGGCTTACGGATGACGATCCACCTGATAGGTAGTAAATGGTAACCGCAGCTCATGTATTTAATAATACTAAAAGCAAGAAGAGAATGGGGTGGTGACTATTGTATTCTCACCTGTCATAATTTTAGTAACTTAAAAATAAAATAGCAACATGTCATCATTTTAGTAATTACTTTGAAAATAAAATGGCAAAATTTATAACGAGTGTCTCCTGGCATAGGCTGTAGTAGGCAGGGGGAAATGGTAAATGAGAAACCAAGGTCTCAGAAAACGACACAGTCGGACTTGCCGGCCAGTGGAGTTAAGTTGCATTGATAAGATCTAGTTGCTATGCTGGATAGCGAGCAGACCGTAACTGTAGTACTCAAATTATAATAATTATTGGTAATGTAGTAAGTTATAAAATCAGGCAAATATACTAAAGTTATTTGTAGATGTGATTTTTATTATATACCGTACTATTATAGGAATAAATTATTTACGAAAATAGTTAGAATGCTTGTAAAAGTAACATGTATTGCATGATACGATACAATACATTTGGTTGACTTTACTTGCTCACTTTATTGAGACACTCTAATATTCGTACCATTCCCGTTACGTCAATCGAAAATATTTTAGTGATGATGATAAATGCTATGTTTATTTATTGTTTATTATATTAATTTAGATATTAATATTCCATTTACTAGTAATATTCTCAGCGAACTTCATTCAACTGCTGCTAAAATTAATTAAACTTAAAAATTACTAGATTCTTCTGTGTGAACATAAAGATCAATCTATACAATTATAAAGCTATAACATAGCTATGTCTGTACATTTAAGATATTTGAGCAAAAATTACTGTAATATGCTATATATAGGCGTGTCTAAACACAAAACGATTTTTTTAGATTTTTTGTCTGTCTGTTTATCTGTTTGTTTGTTTGTGCATCACGCAAAAACTACTGAACGGATTTTAATGCACATTTTTTTATTTGTTAGCTCTCGATTAGAATTAAAAACTGGTATACATTTTATCCAACTAATATATCGGGAACCTGAGATATAACTCAAAAACTAGTTTTTGACTGCAGCGAAGCCGCGGGCAAAGGCTAGTTATAACATAAATACGTCACTCTAAGTTGCATTAATCTCTCTAAATAGAAAGCATTATTTTTTCCTGATAAAAACTTGCCCTATGTCCTTTTTAAGACTGCGAACTATATGTGATAAATAATAATTATACCGCCGTAAGACAAGTGCCCAATCTGCAGGCCTTAATCTATGGACTAAAAATCGTGAGCAAAGATTAGTATTTGCGAAGCTTCGTAAGTCTCAAGATTAAGGCAACTTTAAGCTATTTGCATTATTCTGACCAGATAAGCTTATTTTGATCTGTTTTATAAATAGCACCTGACATGCTCAGCTACTTTTAAGAACAAATTATTCTGAAAGTGGAAAAAGAGAGCATTTCCGCGAGCGGTCTCGACCTGCGTCCCTTCCAGACATCGAAAAAGCAATTGTGATAAAAATAAAACTAAAATTTGGGCTGACCCTTATCGGTCAAGCTGTTTCAGAGAAGTATGGCGACTAACACTGTGACACGAGAAATTTATCTATTAGATATCAAAGTACCTAATATTTCTATTAAAATTCATTAATAAATAAATAAAATCAGGCATTTCTTAGATTACATTTTTGAGGGTATATTTCACTACTTATTATAAGTATTATATATTATATAGATTATGTATTCTGAAGATACGGCTTTTAATCAAACTTTACAGACGAATCCATAAAATTTGTTTTATTATTATGATTATTTTGAGTTACCTATATTGTACTCTAGCAGTCCCATAAGAATTCTAAAAATATGTAAATCAATTTCCATTTGTAATTGATAGCCTAATCTCATCTTCATTCGCTAAGCAAGGTCTCACTTTCGGTTATGTGGATAGATATACCTGTTTCTGCACTAATTATTTGTTTATCACTGATTGGTAAAAGTGGCGGGCAAAAGTCTCCAACTTAGTCTGTTGGCCCGGCTTACGGATGACGATCCACCTGATAGGTAGTAAATGGTAACCGCAGCTCATGTATTTAATAATACTAAAAGCAAGAAGAGAATGGGGTGGTGACTATTGTATTCTCACCTGTCATAATTTTAGTAACTTAAAAATAAAATAGCAACATGTCATCATTTTAGTAATTACTTTGAAAATAAAATGGCAAAATTTATAACGAGTGTCTCCTGGCATAGGCTGTAGTAGGCAGGGGGAAATGGTAAATGAGAAACCAAGGTCTCAGAAAACGACACAGTCGGACTTGCCGGCCAGTGGAGTTAAGTTGCATTGATAAGATCTAGTTGCTATGCTGGATAGCGAGCAGACCGTAACTGTAGTACTCAAATTATAATAATTATTGGTAATGTAGTAAGTTATAAAATCAGGCAAATATACTAAAGTTATTTGTAGATGTGATTTTTATTATATACCGTACTATTATAGGAATAAATTATTTACGAAAATAGTTAGAATGCTTGTAAAAGTAACATGTATTGCATGATACGATACAATACATTTGGTTGACTTTACTTGCTCACTTTATTGAGACACTCTAATATTCGTACCATTCCCGTTACGTCAATCGAAAATATTTTAGTGATGATGATAAATGCTATGTTTATTTATTGTTTATTATATTAATTTAGATATTAATATTCCATTTACTAGTAATATTCTCAGCGAACTTCATTCAACTGCTGCTAAAATTAATTAAACTTAAAAATTACTAGATTCTTCTGTGTGAACATAAAGATCAATCTATACAATTATAAAGCTATAACATAGCTATGTCTGTACATTTAAGATATTTGAGCAAAAATTACTGTAATATGCTATATATAGGCGTGTCTAAACACAAAACGATTTTTTTAGATTTTTTGTCTGTCTGTTTATCTGTTTGTTTGTTTGTGCATCACGCAAAAACTACTGAACGGATTTTAATGCACATTTTTTTATTTGTTAGCTCTCGATTAGAATTAAAAACTGGTATACATTTTATCCAACTAATATATCGGGAACCTGAGATATAACTCAAAAACTAGTTTTTGACTGCAGCGAAGCCGCGGGCAAAGGCTAGTTATAACATAAATACGTCACTCTAAGTTGCATTAATCTCTCTAAATAGAAAGCATTATTTTTTCCTGATAAAAACTTGCCCTATGTCCTTTTTAAGACTGCGAACTATATGTGATAAATAATAATTATACCGCCGTAAGACAAGTGCCCAATCTGCAGGCCTTAATCTATGGACTAAAAATCGTGAGCAAAGATTAGTATTTGCGAAGCTTCGTAAGTCTCAAGATTAAGGCAACGAACGTTTGCTGGATACATTAACTGTGCCAACCAATCAAATTTTTTTGTTTACGCGAACTGTAAACTTCAAACACTATATTTATATTTATTAAGGAAGTACATGATATTTAGATATTTTTATATATATTTTTAGCATTTGACATGCTTAGCAACATACATTAAACACAAAGTGTTATTTTCGATTTCACATTTTTCACTTTGTGTTTAAAGTACATGATAAATTAGCACAAAGTGCGAAATCGAAAATAACAGTTACGAACTTGATTTGAACCTGCACCTCCTGCAATACCGTCCCAGATGCTTTTCCAATTTAGCCATGGTGAGAGTTGAGCAGTCCCGAACTGCGAATTTCGATAACACATTCCTTATTAAAGTCTTTGGTGACGCCTACGCCATCTGTTGGATATATTTGCATTATTCTGACCAGATAAGCTTATTTTGATCTGTTTTATAAATAGCACCTGACATGCTCAGCTACTTTTAAGAACAAATTATTCTGAAAGTGGAAAAAGAGAGCATTTCCGCGAGCGGTCTCGACCTGCGTCCCTTCCAGACATCGAAAAAGCAATTGTGATAAAAATAAAACTAAAATTTGGGCTGACCCTTATCGGTCAAGCTGTTTCAGAGAAGTATGGCGACTAACACTGTGACACGAGAAATTTATCTATTAGATATCAAAGTACCTAATATTTCTATTAAAATTCATTAATAAATAAATAAAATCAGGCATTTCTTAGATTACATTTTTGAGGGTATATTTCACTACTTATTATAAGTATTATATATTATATAGATTATGTATTCTGAAGATACGGCTTTTAATCAAACTTTACAGACGAATCCATAAAATTTGTTTTATTATTATGATTATTTTGAGTTACCTATATTGTACTCTAGCAGTCCCATAAGAATTCTAAAAATATGTAAATCAATTTCCATTTGTAATTGATAGCCTAATCTCATCTTCATTCGCTAAGCAAGGTCTCACTTTCGGTTATGTGGATAGATATACCTGTTTCTGCACTAATTATTTGTTTATCACTGATTGGTAAAAGTGGCGGGCAAAAGTCTCCAACTTAGTCTGTTGGCCCGGCTTACGGATGACGATCCACCTGATAGGTAGTAAATGGTAACCGCAGCTCATGTATTTAATAATACTAAAAGCAAGAAGAGAATGGGGTGGTGACTATTGTATTCTCACCTGTCATAATTTTAGTAACTTAAAAATAAAATAGCAACATGTCATCATTTTAGTAATTACTTTGAAAATAAAATGGCAAAATTTATAACGAGTGTCTCCTGGCATAGGCTGTAGTAGGCAGGGGGAAATGGTAAATGAGAAACCAAGGTCTCAGAAAACGACACAGTCGGACTTGCCGGCCAGTGGAGTTAAGTTGCATTGATAAGATCTAGTTGCTATGCTGGATAGCGAGCAGACCGTAACTGTAGTACTCAAATTATAATAATTATTGGTAATGTAGTAAGTTATAAAATCAGGCAAATATACTAAAGTTATTTGTAGATGTGATTTTTATTATATACCGTACTATTATAGGAATAAATTATTTACGAAAATAGTTAGAATGCTTGTAAAAGTAACATGTATTGCATGATACGATACAATACATTTGGTTGACTTTACTTGCTCACTTTATTGAGACACTCTAATATTCGTACCATTCCCGTTACGTCAATCGAAAATATTTTAGTGACTCGCATTTCGCAATCTGCCTTCTTCTGTGAATACGTAGTGCAGTGTCTATCAACGAATTTCATATTTCAACGAGGACTTATTTTGAGTGATGTGACATATTAGAGAAAATCTGACGGTCTGTGCCTGTGACGTTGAAACGCTTCATTAAATAATATTTTGTAGTCTTTATTGCATGATGCACGAAACTTGGAAAGATTAGATATATATTTTGTAGATATCTACACTTAACTATCTAAGCTGTCAGAGCCTACTGATAAAATCAAGGACTGCAAAGACAGTAGATAGTATCGAGCTCGATTTCCAGTCCGAGATCCAAACGTCTGACATTTATACAAAATATACTTTGCTTTTTGAAGTGAAAACTTCTTTAGGCACGAGCGGCTTTGAGCACTTTTTGGAACTCGCGTCATCGTCACCGAACGCTCCGATATTCTTTAGGCGCGTTGAGTACTTTTTGGGTGAACAAAAATCATAGAACTCGCGTCATCATCACCGAACGCTCCGATAGAAGTGAAAACTAAGTAACTTGTGCATTGTATCGTCGAGCTATTCGATTATTATTTTTGGTTTGTAAGTAAATACAATTCACAAGTTACTTAGTTTTCACTTCTATAGGCAGTTCCCAAAGACAGCCTCGCGTTTTTTTTTATAATACGAGGGTGGCATACAAGCATACGACCCATCTAATGCTAAATGTTTATCGTAGCCTATAGACGCTGAAATACCGAAGACATAACTCCCGTGTTGCCAACTTCAAAGAAATGAAAATAAAGAGAGGGTAACCGGGGTTTTAGCCTTCAGCGCTCTCACTCACCATATGAAAGACTGCAGTAGGAGTACCTGCCGTTGTTTCACACTGATCTTCTGTGAAAGGGTGCTACTTCCTCGGTGGAGCTGGCCTATTCTTGCTCAGAAAAGCAAGGCTCTACCACTTCACAGAAGTCTATGTTTCTTTCTGGGGCTCAGACTATCATCCATCCATCCATCAGCCTTTCAACGTCCACTGTTGGACATAGGCCTCCTCAAGAGAACGCCACAACGAGTGGTCCTGTATGGGGGATAATGCCGTAATCGCCACGCTTGGCAGGCGGGTTGGCTATCGCAGTGGATGTTGTTAATACTCGAGGAAGTGCTGCTGCCCACTCCCCCGGTTATCCCTCAGTCGGCTCTTACGACTCTCGTGGGTAGAGAGGAGTGGGACAATTCTTAAGCCGGCCCCACACGGCAAGCTCAGACTATACCTATGTATGCAAAATTTCATGATGATTAGTTCTGTTGTGTAGGCCGTGTGGGGCCGGCTTTAGAATTGTAATTGGGAGTCGTAAAAGCCGACTGAGGGAACACCGGGGGGAGTGGGCAGCAGCACTTCTTCGAGTAACGTATTAACAACATCCACTGCGATCGCCAACCCGCCTGCCAAGCGTGGCGATTACGGCACAATACCCCCAATTTGGGGAGGCCTAGTCCAGCAGTGGACGTTGAAAGGCTGATGGATGGAGTTCTGTTGTGTTCTGTGTTCTATTGTATGAGTTAAAGTATAACAAACTAAGAAACTCACTTTCGCATTTATAATATTAAGTAAAGATGAAAAAATTTCACACATTAACGATCGATACGATTTTATTATCTTGACTGTTGGTAGGGCTGGGTACCAATCGGGAGGACTTACTTGGTATCGGGCCCGAGCGTGTTAGTACCACCATCTCCGAATGACCGGCCATGGAGACATCATTGCGTTTTGGCTGTAGCAGAAGTTAGCCGTTTATTCTTTCATTTCATATCGGTGAAATGAAATGGTGAGCAGCGGCTTGACAATACTCTCGGTATATTTGAGTCCATGAATGACGGTTACCATTTACCATCAGATGGGCCGTGGCTCATCTGCCACTACATGCAATAAAAAAAAACTTCTTTGTTAAAGTTTAGGCTTCTTTGTTAAAGGTTATATATAAATAATAATTATAGGTTTTTACTTTAGTGTAAAGACCTATAATTTATTATCAATTTTTCCAAACTAAAATAAGTATAGTATATAGAAAATATTGACCTTTAATGTAATAAGTTCAGACACAAATAAAATTATTTATTACTAGCCTTTGCGCGCGGCTTCGCCTCAGCCAAAAGCTAGTTTTTCGGGTATATCTCAGGTTCCCGATATAGTAGCTGGATAAAATGTATACCAGTTTTAAGTCTAATCAAGGCCTTTCAAATAAAATAAGTTACATCAAAATCCATCCAGTAGTTTTTGCGTGATGCTCGAACAAACAAACAGACAAACAGGTAAACAGACAAACAGACAAAAATTCTAAAAAGAAATATTTTGGGTTTAGACACGTCTATATAGCCTATTACAGCCATTTTTTCTTAAATATCTTGAATGTACAGACACAGCTCTGTTACAGTTTTATAATAATATAGATTTATTTTCCTTTATCGTGCTGAGAATGTTGAATACTGTGAGTTAGATTATTATAATTCTCGAATAATCAGTACATATTATGTTTTTCAATAAAATTTAGATAATTATAAATTACGTGAGGCGAGAAATGTTGTGGTATGTATCAATCAAACATACACGCACACATTTACAATACGCAATATTAAATTAGACATTTCAGAAAACTACTTTATAAATTTATTTTTAAGACATTTTGTTTAAAGATATGATTTGTAATTTTAAAATGAAATTGCAGTTAGTTATTAAACAAATAATTATTTTCATCTTCAGCAGCTTCTACAAGGGTTTTAAAATATTTTACAAAGGACCTGATTTGTGTGCATCTTCATGCCAGGGAGCTTAAAACTTTGTCAAGTTTGTTTTCGTTTCAAGCATGGCCGCATAGCTTAAGTGCTAAGATAAAGTGGTTTGTGTAAAAATCCTACTATAGAGTATTTATGCTCCTTAGATTTGGTACTTTATAATCTCAGTATAATTAATTATAATTAAATTCATACAAAATTTAATTAATTAGAGGTAGCAATGTGTGTGTATGTATAATAATTATATCTATGTGTCTTACTTATATAAACATTGCGTATCCCGAATAAAGACAGTATTACAATATTATTTCATAATAGAGCGTTGTCATTTGATCCCTAACGCCATCATAATTATGGCGACATTTCCAAGTCTACTTGGGTCAGCATTACGCGTTATTCGACACATACATGCCTTAATAAGGACATGTAATCTAAACAGTGCACACAAAATGAGCTCCCGAACATTATTCCATCTGTCCTCGTCTTCAGTAGTAAAAATTGGCGATTGTGGTTTGCGAATCAAGAACGGGCAATCCACAAAGTAGCTTAAAATAACAGGTGGTCATTTCTCAGGCTGTGACTGGTAGTGTCCAAAACACAGCGAACACGGAACAGCTGTTACATCACGCAGGTGCTACCAACATATTTCTGCTGGTGATTGTATTACTGCTAGGTATCTGTTTGCGGCATATAAATTATACCGCATAATTATGTCACCATAGATTAATAGACAGACTCGTCTACATGACGAGGTTGTCCTTAGAAGCATAAGTATTTTTTTTTTAGCACTTGACATGCTCAGCTACTTTAAAGAACAAATTATTTGTGAAATATGGAAAAAGAGAACTTTAGTGCGAGCGGGAATTAAACCTGCGTCCCTTCCAATCCGGGGAACTGGGTCGTAAAGACAAATGTGATGTGGAGATTGAAAATGGCCTTCGGTCACTGCGATGGCTTAGCGGTCTTGAGTACTTCCCCGGATTGGAAGTGACGCAGGTTCGAATCCCGCTCGCAGAAAAGTTCTCTTTTTAACATTCACAAATAATTTGTTTTATCCATCTAATATTTTATTAGATGTATTTATATTATCATTATAATATTATAAATATCTATTATCATAAGTCTGAATATTTATTACGCAAAGTACAGCTAAACAGATTTGGTTAAAATTGGCACACAAACAGTTTTGTTTCAAGAGTTTAATGATCTAATCAATAGTGAATTTGTTGTTTAATGATGGCATATTATTTTCTAATTCAATAAGGCTGTTAGATTATTTTAACGAGTTTGTTAATCAACTATAGCGACTGTAAAGTCATAATTATTATATCTACTATGCCATTTGAATATTGTCTGAAAGTAGGTATACCTATAGTTATCTATATCAGAGTTCTAGACCACTGAACGAACAGAACAATTTGTGAATCTGGTATTGAAAACCCATTGCGCTCTACTGTGTTTTTTTTTATTGCTAATGATGGCAGACGAGCCTTGGCCCACCTGATGGTAAGTGGTAACCGTCGCTCATGGACTCATTTCCTTTCTCAGATATGAAATGAAAGAATAAACGGCTACCTTCTGCTACACCCAAAATACACTGACGTGCTTCATTTATTTATTTATTGAACAAACTTACAACTATCATTACAGGATTAAAGCTAATGCAATAGTGTAAACAGATTATGCCTATAACAGTAATTATAAGGAATATAATAAGAAAACAACAAAATAAAGATAAAACAAAGAAACATACATACAATAAAATATGTTAAATAAATATTTTAAGAAATCCAACAATAAAACATCTCTATTATTTAGAAAGAGCATGATAGGCCACTATTGTGAAATCGTGCAGAGAGCAATTAAATATATCGATTTGCTCTGAGATGATATCTCAAGAAGCGCTCGAAGCGCCCGCGTCAGTGGCGCGTGCTGTAGCAAGTTACCGCACGCGCGCGGTACGGCCATCAGCGGTGGACGGTGGCGGCGGATCACGTGCCCGTCCGGGATGCACAACGACACAGTACTCAGGACACCCGGGTTGATTACATTAACGCGTATTAGCTTAAACAGGTAGGTGGTGAGAGCTATTTCTCTCCTTACCTCTAGTCTACAATAACCTACCGTTCCCAGTAAGAACAGAGTGGGATACAATAGTGGATACCCTGGGTATACTCCGTTCATGACCGGTCACATAGAAGACGGTGGTACCGACCCGTGCGGGCCCGATAGCAAGTGAGTATTCTCACTTGGTACCCAGCCCTACCACCAGTAGTGCAATGGATGATAATCGCCTCTCCGTCCCGGGGTTTGGATCCGATCAGCAGTCGTATATACCATTCCCTGTATACATTGGCAACTATTATAGGTACAACATAACATTACTCTATTTTATTACAAAAACATTCATGGGCAAAATAAATATGCTTTTATAAATATTGAAACCGATATCATTCGCAAAGCTCTGCTGTATCGTGCAGTTTGAAGAATGAAAACAAATGAAGCTTATTCTCAGACAAGTTTCGAAACAACTGAAGTGGCAACTCCAGTATAGTTTCAGAATAAAACAATGAATAATATTTAGCGTTTGTTGAACGTTCTTAGGGCAAATTCCATGAGAATTTTTATTTTTAAGAAAAATCTCAATAACATTTTGCACGACCCGGGGATCGAACCCGAGACCTCATGATTAGCAGTCGCATACACTACCGCTACACCACCTAGGCAGTTATAATTAACATAATAGCACATAATAATTATTATACATGATGATGAATATGTTAATTTTAACTGCCTCGGTGGTGTAGCGGTAGTGTATGCGACTGCTAATCTTGGGGTTTCGGGTTCAATCTCCGGGTCGGGCAATGTTATTGAGCTTTTTCCTAAAAATAAACATTCTCAGTAGCAGTCTGGAGTTTGGAAATGTGCCCGGTAGACGGCAATAGGCTCGCCCCCTATTACGTGGGACTCAAAACATAGCTGGCGAAACATGGGTGTGTGATACACCTCTACCCACCCCTTCGAAGAAGGCGTGATGCTATGTTTTATGAATATGTTTATTTGTCATAAGTGAATTTAATATTTTACTTTTATTTTCGTTATTCTTTTGAAATGGTATTGTCAACTATATACATATTAAAACATTATAGCTCATTTCAGTCTACGAACGCTAAAAATAACCATCATCAATAAATATCATCATCTATCAATTTCGATCTATATTTCTTAGCATTTGACATGCTCCGCCACTTTTAAAGTGCAAATTATTTGTGAATAAGGAAACAGAGATTTTTTGTACTAGCGGGAATCGAACCCGCGTCTTTTCCAATCCGGGGGAGTGCTCTAATCTCTCATCTATCAATGTCTCCTCCCAGTCCTTATTCCATATTTTAGGTTATCTTTAGGTAATTTAACAGAAAAAGATAATTT
This sequence comes from Leucoma salicis, assembly GCA_948253155.1. Classification (NCBI taxonomy): domain Eukaryota; kingdom Metazoa; phylum Arthropoda; class Insecta; order Lepidoptera; family Erebidae; genus Leucoma; species Leucoma salicis. Next base: position 8,329,495 of record OX411812.1, read on the forward strand.
ATGTAGAACACAATATATTATATTGCAGAATTTTCTTTTATCTTTTTAACTATAAAAACTTATATTCTGTTGTTTGTTTAACGGATTAACACGAAACCACGAGTGCATTATTATCATCATGCATAAATGAAATGTTCACCTGGGTGATATCTTTGAAGGCAACCTCTGAGGGCAACCACCCGTGACTAATATGCAAATAACTTAGCATAAAATTTGTTGCTGCAATTTTAGTATTATATTCTTGTTGCATAAAGGAGTCAATACACTTTGAGAGACGGGAAATTTTAAAATAATGAGAATATATATCCACAAATTTAATAGTAGTTTTAATAAAGTATGAGCAACGTTTTGATATGTTTATTTAATTTTGTTTTTTAAATAATAATAATAATAAATATATATTTTCTCACCACAATTTGGTAATTTTACACATTTTAGAATGTTACATGACAAAAAATTGTATTATTGTGGGAGACTGGTGTCTAAACTAAGCTGTAGTGTAAGTCCTTCACACACTAAAGAAACTCGCCGTGTGCCATCTCTCCGCCTGTGTTGAAGGACCACTGGTACTGCGTTGGATTACTTCAGTGGTCCTGAAACACACTACCCTGTTCGTTGCCCTGAACGACGGGGTGTGCGGTTAGGTAATTTTTTTTCCCACCGAAACAAAAAAAAAGGCCTGTATTTCAGGACACCAGGTCCGCACCCTCTATACAATATTTGCAATTTATTTTATATGTATACCTATATTTAGACAGCAACGCATTAAGATGTTTTCTGCATTATAATTTAGATATTTTATATATATTTATTTTTTATAATTGTATATATACGAGTATACAGATATAGAGTTACTTTCTATAATTCAGTTATGGGTTTGTGTGACTTGCAAACGGTAGTTTTTTTTTTATTTTGGGTGTGTTTTATGTCTGAGAAATTGTGTCTTATAGTGTCCCCCGCGATATGAGAACAACGCCATAGTACAGGATGTCTTAAAAAATATTAATCTATTTAGATTCGAAGCGGCGGAAAAAAATATGTTATGGGACATAGATAATGGAGGCAGAAATTTTTTAATAACATTTTTTCTCTAAATTTAGTCTAATACTCGTATCATAATATTTATTAACAACATCCACTGCGATCGCCAACTCGCCTGCCAAGCGTGGCGATTACGGCACTATCCCCCATTCTTGGGGAGGCCTATGTCCAGCAGTGGACATTAAAAGGCTGATGGATGGATGGATGATCATAATATCTAATTTATTATTACTTTTTATTTTATGGAACACTTACGAGCTAACTACTATTTCAATCTGCACCTTTTCAAACTTCTATCCTATCTGAAATCCTTACTAATTAGAAAAGACAAAAGTGAGTATATTTTTGTTATACTTTCACGACGTAACTATTTAACCATCATCATTCAATTTTGCATACAATAATATACTACGCTACGGACTACGGACGTGCTACGGCTACGGACGTAGCTCACAACATTTCAAACTTTTATCCTAGAAAAATGTGACAGTTTCCCTGGGGGGTTAGGCAGAATCTCATATCTCACATGTCGATCGTATCGTGATCACTGTGATTGGTTGAGAAACCGACGTGTGATGTCATAATAATCTATTGGCCAATCATGGTGATCTCTCAACCAATCACAGTCATCACGATACGATCGACATGTGAGATATGAGATTCTGCCTAACCCCCCTGATGTAGGTGCTATTGAGTTTGTAATGTGTTATTAAAAATGACACCGTTCTGAAATCATCTACAGTTGTTTGTTTTTTATGAGCGACACTTCAAAATTTGAGCCATATGTAACTTATAACAAAACTTCATATTTATTCGTTATAGTATTTTTTTGTTGATTTATGGAATATTGCAAGCTTTGGGTGTTTTTATGTATAGCGGGTGACAAAAAAGCATATGGCTCACCTGATGGTAAGCTGTCACCGTAGCCTATAGACGCCAGCAACACCAGAGGCATCACTCGCGCACCCCAAGAAGGTTAGGAAAGACAATAAGCAGAGGATATTTGTGGAAATCAAACGGAATTCTATAACTACCTGCACTTACTTGCTAGGTTTTGGATTATTTATAAGCAAAATTTCCAAGATGAACGGTTAAATAAATAAAATAAATAAATATTCACGGACATTTTTCACACAACATCCTCTGGTCCTTAACACACACAACACACACATCCTCTGGTATTAAGCTTAATGCTTATGCTATGGGTACCAGATTACGGATATAATACATATTATATTACTTTTTTTTTGTAAATACATACTTATATATAGAAAACACCCAGATGCAGTACAAATATCTGTGTTCATCACACAAATATTTATGCTCAGTGGGAATCGAATCCACGACCTCGTGCACGGAAGTCGGTTACATTACCAACTACGCCACGAGGCCCGTCTTCGGTTAAATACATGAGGCGTGAAAGAGTAACAAGGAAACGCACTTACGTATTTTTAATATTAATTAAGTAAGTAACTAAAGATGCACATCCATACAGAATAAGCATTTTTATAGAGTAGTAATATGGATTTTTAGATATTTTTATATATATTTTTAGCATTTGACATGCTTAGCACTATACATTAAACACAAAGTGAAAAATGTGAAATCGAAAATAACAGTCAGGAGCAGGATTTGAACCTGCATCTTCTGGATACCGTCCAGATGCTTTACCAAATCAGCCATCCTGACAATTGCTCCTGACTGCTAATTTCGATTACACATCATACTTAACGTCTTTGGGTGACGCCTGCGCCATTTGTCGGATGTATTTTCATACATTATACCGACCAGGTAAACTTAATTTTACAATTAAGATTTTACCTAATAATGACGCAAACCCTTTAAATATTTAGATATTTTTATATATATTTTTAGCATTTGACATGCTTAGCACTATACATTAAACACAAAGTGAAAAATGTGAAATCGAAAATAACAGTCAGGAGCAGGATTTGAACCTGCATCTTCTGGATACCGTCCAGATGCTTTACCAAATCAGCCATCCTGACAATTGCTCCTGACTGCTAATTTCGATTACACATCATACTTAACGTCTTTGGGTGACGCCTGCGCCATTTGTCGGATGTATTTTCATACATTATACCGACCAGGTAAACTTAATTTTACAATTAAGATTTTACCTAATAATGACGCAAACCCTTTAAATATTTAGATATTTTTATATATATTTTTAGCATTTGACATGCTTAGCACTATACATTAAACACAAAGTGAAAAATGTGAAATCGAAAATAACAGTCAGGAGCAGGATTTGAACCTGCATCTTCTGGATACCGTCCAGATGCTTTACCAAATCAGCCATCCTGACAATTGCTCCTGACTGCTAATTTCGATTACACATCATACTTAACGTCTTTGGGTGACGCCTGCGCCATTTGTCGGATGTATTTTCATACATTATACCGACCAGGTAAACTTAATTTTACAATTAAGATTTTACCTAATAATGACGCAAACCCTTTAAATATTTAGATATTTTTATATATATTTTTAGCATTTGACATGCTTAGCACTATACATTAAACACAAAGTGAAAAATGTGAAATCGAAAATAACAGTCAGGAGCAGGATTTGAACCTGCATCTTCTGGATACCGTCCAGATGCTTTACCAAATCAGCCATCCTGACAATTGCTCCTGACTGCTAATTTCGATTACACATCATACTTAACGTCTTTGGGTGACGGTATAATGTATGAAAATACATCCGACAAATGGCGCAGGCGTCACCCAAAGACGTTAAGTATGATGTGTAATCGAAATTAGCAGTGAGGAGCAATTGTCAGGATGGCTGATTTGGTAAAGCATCTGGACGGTATCCAGAAGATGCAGGTTCAAATCCTGCTCCTGACTGTTATTTTCGATTTCACATTTTTCACTTTGTGTTTAATGTATAGTGCTAAGCATGTCAAATGCTAAAAATATATATAAAAATATCTAAATATTTAAAGGGTTTGCGTCATTATTAGGTAAAATCTTAATTGTAAAATTAAGTTTACCTGGTCGGTATAATGTATGAAAATACATCCGACAAATGGCGCAGGCGTCACCCAAAGACGTTAAGTATGATGTGTAATCGAAATTAGCAGTCAGGAGCAATTGTCAGGATGGCTGATTTGGTAAAGCATCTGGACGGTATCCAGAAGATGCAGGTTCAAATCCTGCTCCTGACTGTTATTTTCGATTTCACATTTTTCACTTTGTGTTTAATGTATAGTGCTAAGCATGTCAAATGCTAAAAATATATATAAAAATATCTAAATATTTAAAGGGTTTGCGTCATTATTAGGTAAAATCTTAATTGTAAAATTAAGTTTACCTGGTCGGTATAATGTATGAAAATACATCCGACAAATGGCGCAGGCGTCACCCAAAGACGTTAAGTATGATGTGTAATCGAAATTAGCAGTCAGGAGCAATTGTCAGGATGGCTGATTTGGTAAAGCATCTGGACGGTATCCAGAAGATGCAGGTTTAAATCCTGCTCCTGACTGTTATTTTCGATTTCACATTTTTCACTTTGTGTTTAGTAATATGGAATTATATTCCATTTGTTCATGACCGTACCACAAAGATCAAGCGACGTATAACGCAGGCAATTTGTTAATTAAACATTACGTAACTTAATTTATACTTTCTAAAGCCGAACATCGACTTCCGCTAAGGTCATTAGGACAACTTCTGAATGAAATTAGTGTGGTTATCTTCTGTGAAGCATATAAAAGCTTTCTAACGAAGTCATTTGCATATTCCGCTGGTGGTGAGCTTTTAGTGTGGTGGGTGTCTTTTGTTTCCCTGCCGTTGGGAATACCGTTTTTAAAGTTAATACATATTTTCATGCCATTTTAATATATTATCTACGAAATCTAAAATAATGCAACATAGTTTCAGTGGTCCGCCAACACAGGCGGAGACGGCGGCTTTATTAAGTGGGTGAGGGCACTACAATGTTCGTTGCCCCGAACGAGTGTGTGGTTAGGTACATTTTATTTCGCTTTAACAAAAAAAAGGGTGGGCTACAAAAGACGACAATCTTTAAGTAAGTAGTGACAAAGAATACATTGTCCTGAAAACAAAAGTTTGATAAAGATTGAACTTTTAATATTATACTCGTATTACGAGAAATAATATTTATTATATCGGGATTTTCAATTTCCTAATTAATAAGCTTTTTTTAGTTTGGAATTTTATAAGGCAATAAAATTAATAACTTCCTAATCGATTTCAACATAGCATCACGCCTGTATTGCCCGAAGAGGCAGGCAGAGGTATATTACATACCCACGGTTCGCCAGCTTATGTTTATGTCCCACGTAATAGACGGCGAGCCTATTTCCGTCTACCGGGCACATCGATTCCAATTCGATTTCACTTTTTGATTACACATAAATATAAACCTACTAACGAAAACTCTACCTGCAGCGCTTTATTCGCTTTAAATCATCAAAATGGGACCTTATGCACGCTGTTGGCACTCAACAAGGGCAAACTATTTCGCTTTTAACATAGTTATGTTCAATACGTAACTATAAAAAAAACCTATGTTATACAAACATGAATGACATTGTGTCTATGTTATTATTCATCTCGCACTGGTTAGGTAGCTATTGTTTGATCTTGTTCCGTGTACTGCCGTTATTTTTAAATGCTGTGGAAGCTAATATTATGTTTCTTAATAGCTGAAAAATTAGAGGAGTTGTTTAGATACCAACCTCCCCAAAACCCCGCCCAAGTATCGTGGGTACGATTCTCACACTGGATAACTCTTTGAATGATTCACAAATAGTTGTTTTGAGTCTGGTTGTACTTTGTGTCCGTGAAATTGTATGTTTATGAAGTCCCTACGATATCTCCGGATAAAAAAACATAGATTCGATTTTCATCCCGCTGTCACTTATAGAAAGTTTAAAGGATGTAATACCAACTTATTAAGCCTATATACGAATCTTATAGACAGCCAGGAACAGAGAGACATAGACAGCAGCTTTATTTTTTAATATTTAGAGAAGCTTTAGGATATTGGTAGGTTCCGCATAGATTTAGAATAAATATTAGTATTTCAGCAAAGCTTTAGAATGATAGTTTTCAGAAAAGCTTTATAATATTAGTATATTAGGGAAGCCTTAGAATATTAGTATTTCAGAAAAAAAAATTAGCTTTTCTTTTTTATTGAAGGAAAACTTTAGAATAATAAATTTTGCTAAAACTCAACAACTAATAAATATAAATACCCATACCTACATAATACAGGATCTCGTAACCTGGGAGCCGCAGGCAAAGCTAGTTTTTATATTATATCTCAGGTTCTCGATACAGTAGCGGGATAAAATTTAATGTATACAAGTTTTTAAGCCTAATCAATAGCTCTCAAATAAAAAAAAAGTTGCATTTAAATCCTTTCAGTAGGTAGTGTTTGCGTGATGCGCGAACGAACAAAAAAAAGAATCCTAAAGAAATCGCTAATTTTAAACGCTCCACGCACAACCTTTATTTACTATAATACTATTTACTACTTTTAGTTCAACTAGATATTAAAGCGTGTTATTTTAGTTTTTTAAACTACAATTTATTTAAAATGAAAACTATACTATATGCAAGTCCGTAAACTGACATCAATGACTGTCGTCGTTAATACCGTTTCAGAATGATAAAATTGCTGTTCATTTCAGTAACGTATAAGAAGACCTAACGAAGTCATTTGAATTTTTATCCGCCAATGTATATTTTGATATCTTTCCTTGATATCTTTCCAATTATTTGACTACCTACATAAATGGGTAATTTTACACTTGCATATAATCAATATATGTCAATATCGGCGTTAAACAGGGCTGCGTTTTATCAGCCAGACTGTTTATCATATATCTGGATAAATGTCTACAAAGGTTGAATGATATGAATGTGGGAGTTCAGATGTGCGACTCAGTGGTTAACTCGCTGCTATATGCAGACGATGCGGTCCTATTAGCACACCCTAGTCGACGTAATGGCAGAAGATTGTAAGAAAAGGGGCCTACGTGTGAATGTGAGCAAAACCAAAGTAATGGTTTTTGAAAGAGAAGAAGCCAGAACAGATGTTAGAGTAGCAATAGGAAATGGTGTACTAAAACAAGCGGATGAATTTGTATCTTGGATGTGGATTCAGTCGGGATGGAAGGTACACCACTGATGTAGAAAGAAGAGTGAATGCGGGAAATAGAGTGAACGGAGCAGTGGGAAAACTTCTCGGCAGCCACCACCTCAGCCAGAAGGCACGTGTCGCAATACACAACGCAGTGCTTGTCCCAACGTTATTATATGGAAGCGAGAGTTGGGTATGTAAAAAGGAGCATGAGAGCAAAATCAATGCGGTCGAAATGCGATCTCTGCGGAGAATCTGTGGAGTGAGGCTGACTGACCGCATTCGTAACAATGACGTAAGAGAGCGAGTAGGTATGAAAGAGAGTATTGGTGTAAAGATGCGAAAGGGAATGCTCCGATGGTTCGGACATGTGGAAAGAATGCCGGATGAGCGACTGGCTAAGAAGATATACAATGCGAAAGTGGAAGGATGTAGGTACAGGGGGAGACCGAGACTTACCTACCTAGACCAAATTGGTCATGTATTGAAGGAAGGTGTAGTCAGGAGTCTCCGAAACCGGCGAGCGTGTATGAAGAGAGTTATGAATGTTGAGGAAGCGAGAGATGTATGCAAGAATAGAGCCTCTTGGCACTCTGTTCTCTCTGCCTACCCCGCAAGGGAAATGGCGTGATGATAAGTAAGTAAGTAAGTATATTTTTAATGCTTATGGCGACTACAAAGCCATAATTATCGGCAACAAATCCAGTTTATATATTCCTGATTTAGTAAATCTTAATTTTTAGCTAGATTATAAGAAGTGATATAATTTCATAGCTTACTGCTTACTCACCTCACTGATAAAATATTTAATTTAGGTAATGTTAGTAACAAGGCTGACCACTGAAGCAATGTTCAGTTCCAGTAATCCGTCAATTCAGGCGGAGATACATACTACCCTGTTCATGCCTCGAACGACGGGGTGTGCGGTTAGGTACACTTTTTTCCGCCTTAACAAAACAAAAAGAACGTTAGTAAAAAGGCCGTCAACCGTCAATGAATCATCTTGACTGCAAGATCAAATAGTAAAGAAATGATGTCATCGCTCCTTTGACAGGTAAGTATATAGATAATCAAAGCATCGCTCATTGTTTTTCTATAATTCGTAATCATCATCTTATATTAAGTTTAATAGCTTTCAACAGCCACTAAAAAAGTCATTTAAAACGTAGAATTTACCTAATAATAGAACTTACATTTCCATAAAGAAAATGTTCGTGCTCATACAGACTAGTGACCCTGGGTAATCCTTTATAACGCTATGTGATATAGTTGACAGTTACCGTCATTTAGGTTGAAATGTCTGTTATCACCATCATTATCACAGACAATAAAAACCATTCAGAAAATCTAAAATACCATTATTTTATTTATCACAAAAGTTTTTGTCACTCACACAATATTCTATACTTACACAATATCTGTTTAGGATACATCATAATCAGATGGATATCTTCCTCTCTTTTATTTCCCTCGTATTCAGTTATCTGTTTTTTCAACTACTTCCCTTTTCCTTTATTGTTTTGAGACTACTTAAATGCGATGGACGAATATGATAAGAATTAAGCCTTGGAGAATCCACTAATTGCTAGTTTCTTAATCCCACTAATGCCCAAGTTTGTTTGTATGTTTCAATATTGGTTCATCAACAATGCTTAAACGACTGAACGAAATTTGACGAAATTAAGTAAGTAGATAGACAATTTACTGAATAGAAATCCGTAGAATATTTTTAGCAACACACGGGCCCGTTTTTGGAGTCCACAAACAGAAGAACAACAACATGATTATTACGAGTAACTGTTAATAATAAGTATATCCAAAGAAGTATGCTATGAACTATATTTTGATCTAACGATTTCAATTAATAATCTTACTACTGAAATTAATTTTCAAAAGCTTAACCACAATCATAGCTCTTATTTTATTTTATTGTGACCCATCGTTTACCGCAACATTCCATTGTTACCTATTTTTAATTAATATAATATTTAATTAAACCTGTACAATAGAATTTAATATTACTGTTTACTGTTTAATTTTAATATAACAATATAGAATTTATTTTCAGGTCACCGTTTCAGAGCTTTGTAATAGTGGGGCTATTCAATTTTACGAGGTCACCCAAAAGGGTGATTACTCGTTAACTTTCTATTAATACTTAATTGTATTCAAATATGAAGTTTTTAATAAATTTTAATTCATAATTTCGTCTCAAGACAAATCTCGTTTTCAGCGGTGCACATTACTTCTATGACACTAAATTACACACTGACCATATACTAATGTAAAACAATTTGTTGAAAATAGCCCTTTTTTATTTTTTTAATGCGGGAAAAAATGTTCCTAACCGCACACCCCGTCGTTCGGGGCAACGAACAGGGTAGTGTGGGGCCCGCACCCACTAAAGAAACCCGCCGTGTGCCGTCTCTCCGCCTATGTTGACGGCCTACTGGTACTGTGTTGGATGTTGAAAAAAGCCCTAAACAAAGTCCTTTGTGCCAGAAAACTAAATAATCATAAAAACGCAACAATACAACAAGCGTAATAATATACTTAATTTCCGTACCCAATTTAGATGTTATATAAGAATAAAGGGCAGGAACAGGACCGGGAATATTTTTGCAAGATATTAGGGGAATTCCGGGCAAAGCGGACACCTTAACCTTTGCCGGTCTGTGGTAAAAAAACCAATAGACACAGAAATAAAATAATGACTGAGTATTAATCAAACATTATCAAAGTTATTGATATAATTAACAAAAATTACGCAACATCAATGTTTTACTTAAAATATTTAGAAAATTGCAATTGGTACAGCTATCCTCTTTGCCCTATCCTCACGGGTAAAGTGAATAGGGTCATAGGGCAAAGTGAATACACGGTCAGTTAAGTAACAATTGATAAAATATAACTACGTAATCATAATCAGGTATCAGTGCAGTTGTCATAAAGAAATATGCCTTCTCCTTCGTAAGCCGTGCATCATCTTGTGACTCCATTGCTTACAGGAATTGCACTGAATCGAATCATGAACTGGCTTACTGACTGAATCTTCTCCACAAAAATAGCATGTCTGCAGTTATCATATTTTTTTTTTGTCTTTATGTTTCTTTAATTTAGTATTATTAGTTGATTTAATGTATTTTTTTGAATTTTTGGTCGTGTTAGTATTTTTCTTCCACGTCTTTGTTTTTGTTTTTAGATCTTTGTTAAGGTTTTTCAGAACTTTGGTGTTTCCTTTTACAAATTTAGGCTTGATTTGTTTTTCTTTTATATTTATAAACCGTCTATAACAATATAAACCAAAACCAGTTGTAAAAATTCCTATACTAATACTTACAAACTCTACTGGGCAAGTGGGTACAGTATCCACTTTGCCCGTGTTCACTTTGCCCAAAAGATACTTTTTTGAACTAAACTAACCTAAAATTTTATCCAGAAACGATATATTAATAAAACTCTCAATACCTCAATAAGAAAACAAACTTTAAATATATAATCAAGCAAAACAGTAGTACCACCATATAAATGAGTAATTAAGAAAATACCTATCTTAAAATATCGTAAAAAATTACACTTTTTTATTTATTATTTTTTTTTTCTAAAACGACTCGCGACCACCGCCTAGCTCTGATTGCTTACGACTGAGGGGGACGGAAGGGACCTTGTGACATGTGACAAGTTTCCTCGGACGCGCCATTTCGAAACAGTGATGAGTATTCGCTTTGCCTGGGCTATTCGCTATGTCCGGACTTCCCTTATTTATTTTGTTACACAGTAATGAATTGACTTGATCTGGGTAATAATTATCAGTAGCTATAGGTAATTAATTAGCGTTATGTTAGCAACTCTGCAGATTCTTGCGAAAAACCGTAGCTTACATTTCCATGTATAATTTTATTCTAGTCACCCAACATGTCAAAATATCAATTTATACATCTAATTTCAATCACATTCGTAAGTGACTGATATGAATGATTACTAACTGAACTCACGGCTTCACCCCCGTGAAATCAGATAATCCGGCCGTTAAGGTTAAGTTTCTAATGGCATTTAGTTGACGTGGTAACTTACATTTCTGATCTTTTTAGTACCTCGGATGCCATAGGGCAGGTGTCGCCTGAGCTCGGCATCACACTGCACTATCATGCTACCTGTTTTTAATGTTAAACACAAAGTGAAAAATGTGAAATAGAAAATAACAGTCACGAGCAGGATTTGAACCTGCATCTCCTTGATACCGTCCAGATGCTTTGCCAATTCAGTCATCGTGACAATTGCTCCTGACTGCTAATTTCTATAACACATTCATACTTAACGTCTTTGGGTGACGCCTGCGCCATCTGTCCGAAGTATTTTCGTACATTGTACCGACCAGGTAAACTTAATTTTACATTTAATATTTTTACCTAATATTGACGCGAACTCTAAATATTTAGATATTTTTATATATATTTTTAGCATTTGACATGCTTAGCACTATACATTAAACACAAAGTGAAAAATGTGAAATCGAAAATAACAGTCACGAGCAGGATTTGAACCTGCATCTCCTGGATACCGTCCAGATGCTTTGCCAATTCAGCAATCGTGACAATTGCTCCTGACTGCTAATTTCGATAACACATTCATACTTAACGTCTTTGGGTGACGCCTGCGTCATCTGTCGGCAGTATTTTCATACATTGTACCGACCAGGTAAACTTAATTTTACAATTAAGAGTTTTACCTAATATTGACGCGAACCCTATAAAAATTTTCAAATCCTGCTCGTGACTGTTATTTTCGATTTCACATTTTTCACTTTGTGTTTAATGTATACTTAGTGCTAAGTATGTCAAATGTTAAAAATATATATAAAAATATCTAAATGTTTTTAATATTTCTAATTCCTGGCCACCCTTATAAAACTATGTAACCTTCCTTTAAATCCGGACTATTAGTTGTTATAATTAGTTATGGCTTAAAAAGCTCGTTCAAAAAAAATATGTATCTACCTTACGGTACATTAAATTTTATATATTCAAAAATAGCGATGCCACAAAGAACTATTATTTTGCCAGGATAAAAAGTACCCTGTGTGTGTTTATTTATTTTAATAATAACTTTTTTATTATTATTATTTTGTTGAGGCGGGAATAATGTAGGTACCTAACCACACACCCCGTCATACGGGACAATGAACAGGGTAGTGTGGGGTCCTCGCCCACTAAAGAAACCCGCCCTGTGCCATCTCTCCGCCTGTATTGGCGGACGTTCGGAGTAGTTCCAGTGGAACTGTGTTACGTTACTTCAGTGATAAAGACAATAATGCCCTGAACTAGGGAATAATCTCTGTATTACAGGAGACCTTACAAACTTACCTTTTGTCCGTGTGCTGACGGACTAAGAATACAAGTGTCACCACCTCATTCTTTCCCCAAGGGTGTCGTATGAGGCGACTAAGGGAAGTAAGCAATTATCATCCATTGCATGACTGGTGGTAGGGCTGGGTACCAAGTGGGAGTACTCACTTGGTATCGGGCCCGAGCGGGTTGGTACCACCATCTCCCGTGTGACCGGCCATGAAGCACATCGTTGTGTTTTGGCTGTAGCAGGAGATAGCCGTTCATATTTCATTTCATATCTGTGAAATGAATTGGTGAGCAGCGGCTTGACAATACTCTAGGTATAGTCGAGTCCATGGGCTATATAACCATTGATTTGTGGGTCACACTGATGCCTGTATGGGAAATGAACTCATCACTCTCAGCACGCAAGGTTGGTATTGCCACTCCACTATCTGTATAATTACTACTTATATTTATTAGTAGGGGTATTCCACATATCTTCATTATATTCCTGATCTGCAAGATGTGTAATTAAGTCGGTACATAATTTGATATTTTTATTGAAGAATAAATTCGCAGTCACGAGTAATAGTCACGATGCCTGAATTGGCAAAGCATCTGGACGGTATCCAGGAGATGCAGGTTCAAATCCTGCACGTGACTGTTATTTTCGATTTCACATTTTCATTCTTTGTGTTAAGTAGGTAAATATTTTCCACCTAAAATACAGGTTTACGCTACGATTAAACTTAAACATATCATAAAGGTTGATTAAAATACTGAATTATTGATCTTCAGGTCTAATGATGTATGTGACAAATATGTCGAATTGAAATTGATGACTCATTACACAGAACCAACACAAAATCACATATCTATAATATGCATAGATATGTAAGTACCTACATATAGGATCTAAGCCAACAAGTGGACATGGCTTCCCATGTTTACACGTTCAAAACAGCAATTAGCAAACCGTCGATCAAGTGAGGGAACTGTCAACCCTTCCACGTTTCATCATCAATTCCGTTTATACCGAAATCACACTAGAGCATAGCGTAAAAAAATATTTCTTTTCATAACTTCGTTTGAGTGTGTATTTTATCATGGTATAAAACAAACCCCTTTTATGACTTCTATGTTTATAAATAGATTTCTTGTTGGAAAGGGGAGACTTCAAGGGTGGCCCAATATTAATTTAATTGAAATCCTCGAAGATTACTAAAACTCCTTAGAATCATATAGAAAACACTAGCCTTTGCCAGAGGCTCCGCCGGAGCCAAAAGCTAGTTTTTAGGTAATATCTCAGGTTCCCGTTATAGTAGTAGGATAAAATATATAAAAATTGTTAAGTCTAATCAAAAGCTATCAAACAAAAAAAGTTGCATCAAAATCTGTTCAGTAGTTTTTCGCGAGTTCGCGAACAAACAAACAGATAAACAGACAGACAAAAAATCTAAAAATAATCGTTTTGTGTTTAGACACGCCTTTATAGCCTAAGGCGATTCACACATTGGCGACGCGCCCAGGCGCGGGGCAGTAGATCCCGCGCGCGGCGACGGAGGAGCAGATCTGTCTCTTGGAGCAGATTTTACCGCACCTCCGCGCCTGACGGCTTTGTACGCGGCCCGCACCAAACTAAAGGTTACTTTCCATTTGGTCGTCGTGTTGTTAGTTACGTTACAATGGGCAATACTGAACTCATTCAAGACGCTGCAATTGTTTTAGCAATATGGTTTTTGCATAAGCAAATAAGTAGACCTAATAGAAGATATTGGATACATCCTTTTTTACGAAATAGATCGAGAAATGGTTCGGTCCATTTGTACTGAATTACATGGACATAATGAAAACATGAAGACAAGTTTTATAACTTTACACGAATGTCAACTGCATCTTTTGACTATTTATTGAGCAATCCGTGTCCAGATCCATCGTGAACAAGTCCTTAGCACGAAAACAGGCGCGATACTGCGGAGCGCTGTGTGTTTCCTGCTGCGGTCCGCCGCGCTTCCGCGCCTGGCGGCAGAATCTGCTAGCGGTATGTGCTCCCGCGCCGTGGCGCGTTTTCGGTGTGTTGGACCTGGCGTGTTTTCTATACTAATCGATGTACTTGCATACAATATTAAAATCTGCCACTCCACGCCAGGGGACAGAGCGCGGAGCAGTGTGTGAATCGCCTAATTCAGTCATGGTTTCTCAAATATCTTAAATGTACAGACATAGCTCTATTACAGCTTTATTATAGTTAACATTGTAAAATATTCAAGTTGATTAAAAACAAAAATATGTATGAAATATTTGTCCTAAGTGAATTTAATTTTGATGTGAAAACGTCTAATGCGAAGGGAGGGTAAAGCTGGCTGTTTGCATGGTACATATTTAATTGTTTTTAATGCCATCTATCGACAAAACCATCTAGACAAAACCACCTAGGGATTATAACGTCAATCAATAAACCAATAACAGTTTTAATTCGTCTATGACAGCGCTTACCAAGAATTATATAAGACTCAAACAATATTTGAAGAAAGAAAGAAAATCGATGTTTTCACTTCTACGAGACGTCCTGTGTTTACGTTACTTTGTTTTATTACTTATTTTAACAGATTTTTTTTATAATATTAACAATTTAATTAATGAGCCACATTATACCTATACTTACGAGTAATTTATTTATTAATAACTTCTAATAACATTCTCTGGTAATCATATATATGTTTAAATAACAATTTTTTACTATACAAGAGTATATAGGCTACCTACAACATAGGTATTACCAATTTTTAAAGTTTTAGTCGGTCTGTCTTTCTGTTTGTTCCGGCTAATCTCCGGAACGTCTAGATCGATTTGGACGGGACTTTCACTAGCAGATAGCTGTTGTTACAAGGAGTAACTTAGTATACTTTTATTTTGGATACAGAAATAGGGTACTGCGTAAAAAAATAAAACCCATAAAATTGTGAATGAATACCATTCCAGAACGGCATGACCGACTTAGACGGGAGTTTCACTAGCAGATAGATGTTGTTACAAAGAGTAACTTAGACTACTTTTATTTGGGGAAAATAATTTGGGTTCCGCATACAAAAATAAAACCCATGGAATTGTGAATGTATACCACTCCGGAACGGCTGGACCGATTTGGACGGGACTTTTACAAGCAGATAGATATTGCTATAAGGAGTAACTTAAGCTGCTTTTATTTTGGAAAAATAACTAGGGTTCCGTGCAAAAAAAATTAAATTGTTAATGAATACCGATTCAAATAATGCGACTTACGGGACGAGGATCACTACTTTTATTTTTGAAAAATTATTAGGATTCAGCACTAAAAAAGAAAAAAGAACTAAATTCCACGCGAACGACGTTGCGGGTAGCAGCTAGTCCATAATATGATTTTAGAAATATGCAAATAAAGGACATCCTAAATCAAAACAGATTATTTAAATTCAAATTTGAACTCACGACACAATTCACTAGGCACCTATGCAATCTGTGTGGCACAGCTAGTTCACTGCCTATGTTAATGGATTTCTAGCTCGGAAGATGTGTGATAGATTTTATGGTGAGTGCTCGAGCAAGTAGATTGATGCTACGCACGTTACCGATGCCGATTGAAAGCTATACCCGGAAGTACTTACTTAGGTATGTTCAGTAACAATGCTCACAGTAAAAGCAAAGTCATTCGAAAATATAATAAAATAAACTACTAAACAATACCAAACCTTTTCGAGAAAAAAACATATAGGTACTTCCATTCGTCACATAAGTACCTTCCCTACCCACTTTTTATGCAACTCGTTTATGATATATCGATTTGCTCGTCCGATGTGAGTAATCAGATTAATGGATTAAAAGCGTATTTCACCCACGCTCTTAATCATGCAGATTGGCGTCCTTGGATTAATAACTTGGGTGAATGTTCCTGTGAACGTCAAATTCATTCCTAAATTTATATGTTAGCTTGTAATATTTCGGTTTTAATATTATTGTGAAACGTAAACTTTTCACATAACGCTGTAAAAGTTATATAAACAAAAACTGGTTGTTGTCTTTGCAAAACACGCAAAACTAAAATTCTTGTCTTTACCTACTAGTAAACTGTTAAAAACTGTACATAATATGAAGTAGTTTATACCCGCTACATTATGAGTATCTGCGTAAACTTCTAAATTGGCTCCATAGAGAAATAGTAGGTATGATATTATCTATCTTTCCACGCAGATTGAAATTCACCGAGATACTTTCAGACTTATTAGTCTTGTATCAGTCACACGGTAGAGTTAACCCACTCAGGTCCAGCCGGCCCTGAATTTACACTAAGGTAGGTTAATACGATATTTTTATATATATTTTTTGCATTTGACATGCTTAGCCATATACATTAAAAACAATGTGTGAAAATGTGAAATCGTAAATCCTGCTCGTGACTGTTATTTTCGATTTCACATTTTCACACTTTGTGTTCCCACATCTTTCTTTAAGTATATAGGTACATTTTTCCACCTCAAGAAAAACAGCCTCTGTGATCGTTCATGAAGTTGAATTTTAGTTGTGGCGGGAGATTGCCGTCCATTCATATATTTCGCATCCGCTAAATAAAACGTTGAGCATCGGCTAGTCTTAGTGTTTTTATTTTTTTATACTACACGGGTGCAAGCGCACGGCCCACCAGATGGTAAGCGGTTACAGTAGCTTATGAATGCTAGCAACACCAGAGGCATCACTCGCGCCATCAACTCCAAAGAAAGGGATAGATATTAAGAGGTGGAGAGAAAAAATAATAGGGAGAGTTTAGGGGGAGAGGGGATGTTTGTGGCTTCAGAGCTCTCACTCACCATACTAAACAAATTTAGGAGTACGTTACCTACTTTGATTCACAGTGATCTTCTGTGAGGGGGTGGTACTTCCCCGATAGAACCGGCCCATTCATGTTGGTAGAAGAAAGGTTCTACCACTAAAAAAAGTATGCATCCTACCTGACGGCTCACCGAGCATACGGATACACCGTCACACAAATTGGTTTAGGTTTTTTGTTATTGCTTATCGTAGCAGACGAGCCACGGCCCACCTGATGGTATATGGTAATTATTGTCACTCATGGACTCAACTATACCGGAAGTATTGTCAAGCAGCCGCTCACCATTTCATTACACAGATATGAAATGAAAGAATAAACGGCTATCTCCTGCTACAACCAAAACACACCGATGTGCTCGGGCCCGATAGCAAGTCAGTACTCCCACTTGGTACCCAGCCCTACCACCAGTAATGCAATGGATGATAATTGCTTACTTCCCTTAGTCGCCTCGTGCGACACCCGTGGGCAAGAATGGGGTGGAGACACTTGTACTATTCTTAGTCCGTTAGCACACGAACAAAACGGTAGTTAATTTATCCGGTCTGCCCGCTCGCAATCCGGAGATATTTAAACATTTCACGTATTTGTTTCGTGTGCGGTAGATTCCAGATGCGTGATACGCCGTCACGCAGAACAGATGCTTAGTAGGTATTGTTGAGTCCATTAGCGGCAATTACCACTTACCATGAGGTGGACAGTGGCATGTCTGCAATCATAACCAATAAACATAGAGTAGGTAGATTGCCACCTTTCAAAGGACTATAAACGGACTGAATCGCTAAGTTTTTGAGATTTTCCTTAGGCCTTGCGACTCCATGAGCCTCGGATTTTCTTGAGACCGCCGCTACCTCTGAGTTCCCGAAGATTCTTAACTGAAAGCTTTAATTTTTACAATAACATTTTACAGCAGTAATTGCATGCTTTCTCGTTTCACCACTGAAGAAATGTAATATGGTTCCGGTGGCCCACCAATAAAGGAGGAGAGACGGCACACGGCGGGTTTATTTAGTGAGTGAGGGCCCCACACTACCCTGTTCGTTGCCCCGAAAGACGGGGTGTGCGGTTAGGTAATTTTTTTCCCACCTAAACTAAAAAAAGGCTTTCCCGTTTCGAAGGTGGACACACTAAAACGCATAGCATATGCGTTTGCTAGCGCAACAATGTTTACATTAAGGCACCACACTTCTGTATTTTTTCATTACATTTTAGTGCAGTGATAAGGTTTGGAACCTTAGAGTATAGTTTCTATAACTCTAAGTTTGGAACGTACTTACTTAATGTTCTGGGGTGATTCAAAATTTAACTCCACAAATATCATCTTCTCTTTTATAATATCCAACATCGTTGCCGTAGCTGTTTCTAGTCAGCCTAAAATAAAATAAACGTAAGTTAGCCTAACATAAAAATAAAATAATCACTTATCCACCATTTTATTAGAGGTTAAGTTTAAGTTATAACAACTTTTGCAATTCCACCACTACTAAAACTATATACCTAGTTATACGTGAAATTTTGTGTTTGTTACTCAATCACGCAACAACGGCTGGGAAGATTTCATTGAAGTTCTGGAAGCACGTGGTGGTGCGTAGACGAGCAGAGTATTTTAGATACTGATTTTATTATCATAGCCACTACCCACTACATTCATAACATACATTTTTGTACGCTAGCGCTATTGTGGTCGGTTTTCGAATTTCTTATATTCAAGTGCATACCTTTTCAAGTTTTTCAACCATTTAAGTTGCTCTTCCTTTTACTCTACACTCCATGATCCCAATCAAACCTAAGGCCTCGGTCACGAACTCAGCGGGAGCGGGGCTGCGGCGGCGGCGGCGCAGGGAGCGGCGTGGCATCGCTCTACCTGGTCTCGAAGCCAGCGGGCAGACCGCACGGCGCTAGAGCGGTGTAGTGTTGTGTTACGAGAGATTAATAATATCCTTGTTCGCGGACGAAATGTCTAAACAGCGACGCCAACATCTGGTTGATACTAATTCCTTCATAAAGTTTGATTTATTGTGGGTAAAAGAAGATGTATATTCTACTACGTCACTACGTCAATGCAGACGCGTGGGCACCGCTAGATTGGTACGCAACGCATGTACGCCAATGGCCGCCCGCTCCCCGCGCCGTTCTCTTCGAGGCCAGTTCCATATTATTATGAATGTATGCATTGGAACGCGCCGCTCCACGCTCGCCACGCCACCGCCGACCGAGCTCAGACTAAGTTTGATTAGAGGCACAGAGTAAAGATGTGCCCAACTCATAATAAACACAACTCGATTTACACACGTGTTTAAATTCATATAACTCGAATAATTGAACTTGAGTTACGTGGCTCCGGTTAAATGGATGAAAGTGACTGAAGAATGATTTCTTTTAAATTGTACCAATATAAAATTATTTACCTTCCAAATTATATTCAAAAAACTTTAAACAAATTCGTAGTAAACTATACGACCCGTGCGGAATTCCATATCGATTTGCTGACGATGAAGTTGAAGTCTGATTTAAATTAAAAGGAAGACTTGGATGCCTCTTTTTATATGGTTTCATTTTCCAATAGGTATACATATTTGAATGAATCCGAACACTGTTTATACTTAACACGTCCACTAACTGGCGATTCAAATACATCCCGTATTACAATACAAACGATTTTCTTTTAAGTCCTGGCATTTCATATAACAAAAAATTAAGAACAATAACCGGCACTACGAAGTTAACGACAAATCATTAAAACCTGCAACAAATCTGCTTACTTTGTGATCTGCAATACTATCACATTTGATTGACGATGAATATAGTCACAAATGATCACCAAACTTCACGCTTCACGTCATAGCGCTACAATCGATCGCGTATATTCATTCATTTGCCGCGCCAAACCAATTCAAATGAGAGAGAAAACAACTCGAGTTAGTTTTGAGTTAAGCCCAAATTGAGTTAACTCGAGTTGACACTGTATCACAGAGTACTTTATAAAATGTGGCTATGGCTCAGACTAAGAACTACTAGCGGCATGGCCGCACTTGAAACAGCAATAGTTTTTTTAAATGTTGCCAGGTTGACAAATATTTAACCATATTTGGGCAAATTAACCGATAGTTAGAATGAGGTCTGTAACTAGGTCGTAAAAAAGAAACTCTTCGTAACAAATATTTTATTGAAAATCGCAACGTTTATCAAAATGATTTTTTAAAAGTAAATCTGCCACCCCTTCTATTCATCCAACCATCAATCTTTAAACGTCCACTGCTGGACATTGGCCTCCCCAAAGAGAATACCAGAAATAGCGGGCTTGTGCTGACTGCATCCAACGACTCCCTGCCGCTTTGACCATATATTTGGTCTATCTGGTGGGAGGGCATGTTACGCTGCGCTGTCCGATACATGGTCGCCACTCGAGAACCTTTTTCCCCAACGGTTGTCAGTTCGTCGAGCGATATGGCCTGCCCATTGCCACTTCAGCATGCAAACTCGGCGGGCTATGTCGGATATTCACGTTCTACCTCCGTAATAAGAATTCGATCACATATAGAAATACCAAGACTTTGAGCCTTGAAGCATAAGTATTGCTTCTCAAAAAATTGCCATTCTGTTCGATAGCTCATCTGGTAAATAATAATAAGTTATATTTAATAAAATAATAGTACACAATAATACTATTAAATTACCTTTTCTTTCTGTGTCAAATAAATAAAGGATAATCATCCTTCCAGCGCTGATTTAATTAATTGAATAAGAACTTTTTTATTGCATTTAGTGGCAGACGAGCCACGGCCCATCTGATGGTAAATGTCAACCATCGCTCATGGACTCAACTATACTGAGAGTATTGTCAAGCCGCTGCTCACCATTTCATTGCACCGATATATGAACTAAAGAATAAACGGTCTCCTGCTACGACCAAAACGCAACGATGTGCTTCATGGCCAGTCCCATGGGAGAGAGAGTACTATAAGTGGTGAAGTTAGCTATAGGACGAATACCACGACCTTATAAATTTGTGTTGCCACCTACCATTTGGGGTGTGAATATATCTTATTTAATTTTGTTTTACTCCTGGGTTTTATTTTGAAACCCTTTAACCCCAGGCAGGTGTCCACAATAGAGAGAGCAAATCAGTTTCTCTGTATTCTAGATTATGACTACAGCGGTAGTCATAATCTAGCATTGAGATTTACTTACAAAGTTGAAGTACAAAAACTTTAAAAGCTATACTTACATGAACATATTCACTGGCAATGATTATGCTCCCAACGTTACTATTTTCTTATTATGTATAATAAAACATCAACAAAATATCGTGAAGCATATTTTGGGTATTTCGTGGGTTGATTCGTTTTCCCGTAGCATCCACCCATTTTGATCTCGCATCTGGATTAAAGGAAAACCTAAAATGGTAATTTTTAATCATTATCTCATAAATGACATATAAATTTATTAGTAAAATGAAAACTGGGCAAATTAAATTCGCAATAAGGCAACACCGAAACAATCTCAGTAATAGAAATTTAGCTAGGAAACGTGTTTTGCGAGTGTGTCTTAGTAGCAATTATAAATGTCAAGTAAAAAAAGCCCATTTTATATCACTTTATAGCATTCAATCATTAAATTATTTCATTTTCGACTACATATGAATGAAATGTTATACCTGTATTTTTTCGCTCGCTGTAGCTTTTGTAGCATAGTACACTATTTTACAAGCACTATTATCACGTAGTCTTTTTCTCAAAACACTGATTTCCATCCATCCATCCATCAGCCTTTTAACGTCCACTGCTGGACATAGGCCTCCCCAAGAATGGGGGATAGTGCCGTAATCGCCACGCTTGGCAGGCGGATTGGCGATCGCAGTGGATATTGTTAATACTCGAAGGAGTACTGCTGCCCACTTCCCCGGAATTCCCTCAGTCGGCTCTTACGACTCCCAAGGGTTGAGAGGAGTGGGACAATTCTAAAGCCGGCCTCACACGGCTAAACGGCAAAACACTGATTTAACACGTATATATAATGTAATATCCGAATTTTTACACAAATGTTCGATTATGTCAGTTGAATCGTGACAGACAAAGCATTTTGACATCGTGGCAATACCAAAAACTGGCCACGGCGACAAAGACAAAAATCTATGACTTTGTCTGTTTTCTGCACCAGTAAATTGTATCTTGTGAATTCTTGTGTTCTCGCTCATACATGTATGAGCGAGAACACAAGAATTCACAAGATACAATTTACTGGTGCTAAAAACAGACAGTCATAGATTTTTGTCTTTGTCGCCGTGGCCAGTTTTTGGTATATGTCACGATATCAAAATCAAAGCATTTTGATATCGTGACATATATCTGTCACGATTCAACTGACATATACGAACATTGTAAAAAAAAATCAGGATTTGCAGATATTTACGCAATATTTACGTGTTATTCACTGTTGTGAGACAAAGAATACATGATAATAGTGCTTGTAAAATAGTGTACTAGGCTACAAAAGCTACAGCGCACGAAAAAATACCGGTATAACATTTCATTCGTGTGTGTTCATGTAGTAGAAAATTATATAATTTTACATGATTGATTGTTTTTGAAGGTTTTATGGTGATATAAAATGGGCTTTTTAACTCGAAATTAATAATTACTACTAAGATACACTCGCAAAATTACGTTTTCTAGCTAAATTTCTATTACTGAGAATTGTTTCAGTGTTGCCTTATTGCGAATTTAATTTGCCCAGTTTTCACTTTACTAATCAATTTATATCTAATTTATGAGATGATGATAAAAAGTTACCATTTTAGGTTTTCCTCTAATCCAGATGCGAGATTGAAATGGGTGGATGCTACGGGAAAACGAGCCAACCCACCAAATACCTGAAATATGTTTCAGCATATTTGGTTGATGTTTTCATTATACATATTATGAAAATAATAACGTTGGGAGCAAAATCATTGCCAGTGAATATGTCTATGTAAGTATAGCCTTAGAAGTCTTTGTAACTTCAACTTTGTAAGTTATTCTCAATTCTAGATTATGACTACCGCTGTACTCATAATCTAGAATTGAGAGAAACTGACTTGCTCTAAGTTCTTATTCAATTAATTAAATCAGCGCTGGAAGGATGATCATTCTTTTGACCCAGAAAAGAAAGAAAAGATAATTTAAGTGTATTCTTGTGTACTATTATTTTATTAAATGTAACTTATTATTATTTATCAGATGGGATATCGAACAGGACGGCAATTTATGGAGCAACAAGCATTGCATGCATCAAGATTCAAAGTCTTGGTATTTCCTTACGTGATCAAATTCTTATTACGGAGATCCGTAGAACGTGAATATCCGACATAGCCCGCCGGGCTTGCATTCTGAAGTGGCCATGGGAGAGCCATATCGCTCGACAAATTGACAACCGTTGGGGAAAAAGGTTCTCGAGTGGCGACGACTTATCGGACAGCGCAGCGTAATATGGCCTCCCACCAGATGGACCAAATATATGGTCCAAGCTGCAGAGAGCCGTTGGATGCAGTCAGCACAAGCCCGCTAGTTCTGGTGTTCTCTTGCTGAGGCCAATCTACAGCAGTGGACGTTTAAAGACTGATGGTTCGATGAATAGAAGGGGTGGTAGATTTACTTTTAAATAATTATTTTAATAAACGTTGTGATTTTCAATAAAATATTGGTTACCAAGAGTTTCTTATTTACGACCAAGTTGCAGACCTTATTATAACTATCGTTTAATTTGCCCAAATATGGTTAAATATTTGTCAACTTGGCAACATTTAAAAAAATATTGCTATTTAAAGTGCGGCCACGCTGTGGCTCTGACTATTAGGTTCTTAGTCTGAGGGTTATACGTATTACTAGGAGTGTTCGCAACGGCTATTTATTAAAAACCTTAAATAACGATGTGCTATTTTTAAAACGCCTATTATTTTTTACGCTTTAATATATTAAACGATATCTTTTGACTATCGTCGTATAGCACATCGTGCCCTATTTGAGGTTACGTCATTTAATATACCTACGTACGCGCGTTGAGCAGTTAACAATCTTAACAATAGATTACTGTCTACAAAGTGAATTGAAATTGTGATCTAAGATATATGTATTTAGACTCTGCCCACGGCTTCGTCTGCGTGGACTTCAGAATTGGGTCAATCCTTACCAATACACTTTATACACTAAAATGTCCATAACTACCAAATGACATTTTTGATTAAATTTAAGTAGACTTTTAAAGATATTATTTAACCGAAAATTATTTACACTATACTACAACAAAATTTTATTTACAGTTTTATAATACACTAAACAAACAGACACAGCAAACCAACACCACGAATAATTTAAAATCAAAAACTATAAGTACATCTAAACAAATAACGCGTGGCAATCGCTTAAAAACTCAGGATAATCATACGTTATTCCAGCTTAAGCGAGTTATCCGTACTGATTGATTATTAGGATTGTTCGCAACGGCTATTATTAAAAACGTTAAATAACGATGCGCTATTTATAAAACACCTATTATTTTTTACGCTTTAATATATTAACGATATCTTTTGATTATCGTCGTATAGCACATCGTGCGCTATTTAAAGTTACGTTATTTAATATAGCTATGTATGCGCGTTGAGCAGTTAACAATCTTAACAATAGTTAATTTGTCCGTGTGGTGACGCACTAAGAATAAAAATGTCACCACCTCATTCTCTCCCACGGGTGTCGTATGAGGTGACTAAGGGAAGTAAGCAATTATCACCCATTGCATTACTGGTGGTAGGGCTGGGTACCAAGTGGGAGTACTCACTTGGTATCTGGCCCGAGCGGGTTGGTACCATCATCTCCCGTGTGACCGGCCATGAAGCACATTGTTGCGTTTTGGCTGTAGCCGGAGATAGCCGTTTATTCTTTCATTTCATATCGGTGAAATGAAATGGTGAGCAGCGGCTTGACAATACTCTCGGTATAGTTGAGTCCATGAGCGACGGTTGCCATTTGCCATCGGATGGGCCGTCGCTCGTCTGCCACCACATCCAATAAAAAAATAAAAATTTAAAACAATATAGATTACTGTCTAATAAGTGAATTGAAATTGTGATCTAAGATAAATGTATTTAGATTCTGCCCACGCCTTCATCTGCGTGGACTTCAGAAATGGGTCAATCCTTACTAATACACTTTATACACTAAAATGTGTGTTATGCATTTACGCCATAACTACTGACCCAATGACATTTTTGAAAGATTTAAGTAGACTTTTAAAGATATTATCTAACCGAAAATTATTTACACCATACTACAACAAAATTTTATTTGCAATTGTATAATACACTAAACAAAAAGACACAACAAACCAACACCATGAATAATTTAAAATCACAAACTATAAGTACATCTAAACAAATAACGCGCGGCAATCGCTTAAAAACTCAGGATAATCATACGTTATTCCAGCTTAAGCGAGTTATCCGTACTGATTGATTATATAATTGTTCAAAAATATAACAAAATAGAAATAAAATAACCAAACGATGTTTTAGATACTTAGATTATTTTGCACGTTATGTTTTATAATTGACAGAAATATAGTTCATAATTGGTAAAGTTAGAGCATAATTTCGCATGTGATAATGATATGAACGGGTCAGGGTCATTCCGTTCTGTCCCTTTCTTTCGCGGTATGACTGACTGAAGTAACTGAATGTTCAATTGTGCATGTGACTGTGATGTTTTGTTAGTGTAGTGTGTAGTCGACGTCGTGGCATAGCGGTCGTGGTAGCGCCTAAATAATAAAAATAATCGGAAATAACGCTTGCCTGGTGAAAGAAATAACGGGGCTGTAGATACTATATTTATAAATAGCAAGTGATTTTATTAGTTATTTAATATAACGAACACTCCTACGTATTACCACGTATTACTCTTTGTACTACAGGTTCTGCACAGACTAGTAGTGTACTAAAGTAAGCTCATAGTAAGCTTCTGGGCTGAATACTGCTTGTTTGTTATTTGTTTGTAATAATTTTAAAATGTTAATTTATTGTAAATTGTTGTAAATGTATCTTTGACTGAGTGGATACTAAGCGTAATTGTACACAATATTATTATTCTACCTAAAGAAAATGTGTGATAGCGATGATGCAGGCGACCTCAGTCGCTCTGGCATGGATTTGACCGGGTTTCTTTTCGGTAACATCGATGAAAGAGGCCAACTTGAAGATGATGGCCTGCTTGATGGGGAATCTAAGCGTATGTTATCTTCTCTCACGCGATTCGGATTGGGAAGTATGTTATCAGAAGTCTTGGACGAAGAAGACAACTTTAAAGAAGATGAAGAAAAAGGTTAGTGTCTATATACTGGAAATTTCATAATTAATTTGTTAACTAATA
Organism: Leucoma salicis; assembly: GCA_948253155.1. NCBI lineage: Eukaryota > Metazoa > Arthropoda > Insecta > Lepidoptera > Erebidae > Leucoma > Leucoma salicis. Next base: position 8,356,263 of record OX411812.1, read on the forward strand.
AAATATTTTCTTGTACTATTGTACACAACAACAGATAGCAAACTTAGTTTTTTTTTTATTTCCATTGCAGAATGATATTCACTTTCCACGGAAGATCAATTATCTGTTCGAACCAGAATAATGGTTTTTTATGTGTTCTTTTGGGTGTGAAGCACTACAATGGAAAATAATTTATGTGTTAATTTATAAATATCCATTTTGTAAAGAGTAGGTAATTACAACTAGTTAATAGAAAAACTCATTTAGACTCGCCTTGAGCTGGGGAATGAGGTACATGGGGCACTTGACGGAGGGGCCTGGTATCTCATCACCAATGACTGTACTGTATAGAAGATAAGAAGAATACTGATGCACATTATATTAAAGTTGTTAATATTGTTTACAAGGCATGTTAAATGTTTTACTTCTTTAAATTTATGGCAATCTGCTGCTGCTTTAAGCAATTTTTGCAATTACTGCCAGTGTCATGTATATGTTAAATGTTACGTAAAACTGGTTATTAATCTGTAATGACAGGCAAATTGTATATATATCTTTCAGATTACACACAAAAGAGCCCATCAGCTGTTGACTTCTTTGATATTGATGATGTAGCTGAAGAAATCAAAGTAAGACTCAATTGTTATAGTTTTTTTTAAGGAACATAATTTGAGATAAATCCTACTACTAAAATTTACATACATACTTCATAGAGCATTCACATTTTATGTACTCTGTTTGTGACTTAGTAGCACTTTTGTGACTTATACATAGACAATAACTTTACCACTTCTCCATTTTTAAAATACAGGCTCCTAGTTTGGACGTTGGGTTTATTGGTTTCTGTATATAAACTCAGTGTTTTGTTCAATAGCTAAGTTGACAGTGTTAACTAACCATAAGAATTATGTAATTTTTATACTTTATAGTTTGCTTACAATAAACATAAACAAAAAAAAAAACCTTGATGGAAGATTAAATTCTTCATCAAACCTATCATCTTGATCATAGAAATGAGAAATTCTTAAAGATGTGTTGTTTTCTAACATTAGGATACTACACAACCAAATGATAATGTTGACTTATTTTATAAGTATTAATTTTATGAATTACTTCTGCAACTATAAAAATATAGTTATTAAAATACTAGCCTTTGTCCAAGGCTCTATCCCAGGCAAATGCTAGTTTTATCATCATAGCGCTATAAAACATAAAACAGTTTCTAATAAAGAGCTATTGAACAAAAAAGTTTTACAAGAATCCTCTCAGTAGTTTTTGTGTGATGTGTGAAAAAATATAATTATAGATTAACAGACAATAATAAAAAAAAAATGTTTTCGGTTCAGAGACAGACACAGCTCTGTTACACTTATAGTTTTGTTTTAAAGAGGAAAATTCCTGAACACCATTTTCAATTCTATATTATGTTACTAGGAAGAGGTCAGCACTAGCCAAGATGCACAAAATGATACCACTCGCACTGAAGCACAAGAGACTAACAAGGTTAAGTCCGAGATAGCTGAAACAAATCGTTCACAGGTTGACCAAGCAAATACCAAGGAAGAAAATTGGGAAGACAATTGTGCCTTTGAGGAAATTGTTAAGACTAATGATGATGGTTATGAGGGTGATATGGAGGGAGACGGAGAGCTTATGCCACCACCATCCACTATACCGTTAAGTCAATTTTTTACATTCATCTTAACACTAAGCAATTACAGCAGGATATCAGTCATACAATCCAGGCTAGGCAGACAGACTAAGTATCTTTTTTTTTGGTTTATTTATTACATATGGTGGCAGATGACTGCCCCCAGTAATTGTCATGCTGCTGCTCACCATTTCATGTCACATCTATGAAATTAAAGAATTAATGGCTATCTCCTGCTACAACCAAAACACACCAATGTGCTTATGATCGTCACGCAGGATATGGTGGTACCAAATGTTTGGGCCTGGTAGCAAGTGAGTACTCCCACTTGTTACTTAGTCCTACCACCAGTAATGCAATGAGTGTTAGTTTCTTACTCCCCTTAGTCGCTTCGTACAACACCCATGGGAAAGAATGGGTTGGGGGACAGTTGTATTCTTAGTCCGTCACCGCACAAACTGTCTGTATGGCCCCAGTATAATTGTCAAATATCTTTGTTATAATCAGTTTATAAAGATTCTAACCGTGACTTTGTGGGCATGAACTTATAACTACAAATATGTCACTATATGGTTGGTTAAAATTAAAAAAAAAAAATTTACTCTTCCCTACAAGCATCCATTTTTCTGGGATATATAAAGTAGCTTTTGTCTTTACTGGGCTCCAGACTGAACCTATGCACAACTTTAATTGAGATGGGGACGGGTTTAGTAGGTATGGTGTGAAAATATAACATACAAAGAATAACAAACTCAAGTTCAGTATCAGAAGTGGGATGACGGAACTTAAAGTAAGCGCGGATTGACTAAAACTATAGATTATGTAGTAATATTATTTCATACATATTTTTTTTTATACTACATGGTGAACAAGCATACGGTCTACCTGATGGTAAGCGGTTACTGTAGCCTATAGACGCCTACAACACCAGAGGTATCACTCGCGCGTCGCCATCTCCAAGGAAAGAGATAGGAGGTGACTAGGAAGGATAACAAGGAGTGGGTGGTACTTCCCTAATTGAGCCAGCCTGTTTGTGCTGGGATAAGCAAGGTTCTACCACCTTGAAATGTTTTATTGAAGTGCATTTAAATTTAGTTTTTATTATGTTTTTGTTGATATTATGGTTTGTTCCTTTAATTGTTAAATCCAGAATAACACAATGTCTTACTGTAAATTTTAGGAATAGATCAGGTCAACCAGAGGCACCTAAAAAGTTGGAAACACCATTAGCTGCTATGTTACCTTCCAAGTATGCTAATGTTGACGTGAGGGAACTGTTTCCAGACTTCAGGCCTGATAAGGTAAGTAAATAATATAATTACAAGGAACATAGTATTACAACATTCTTGAACTCATGAGAGTGCTGAGCATAGAATAATTTGAAATAATGAATACCATGCTCTTAGCAAACTTCCTTATTACATTTAAAAAATTCACAAACATCTTTATGAAATAACTCGTAACTAAATACAATTTTGTTAAGTTTTTATTTGTTTGTTTCGGCTAATGTCAAGAATGGCAAGACCCATTCGGATGGAACTCACTGGCTGATAGCTATTGTCATAATTAACTTGGGCTACCTTTGTTTTGAAAAATTGTTAGGGTTCTACACAAAAATAAAAAACACGTGGACCATATCATGGATAGCAGTTAGTTCTGTCTATAATTAGAGTAGGTTTTTGATCTATATTTCCTAGCATTTGACATGCTCCGCCACTTTTAAAGTCAAGTGGTCGTTAAGACAAATGTGATAAGGAGATTCGGATGATCGAAAGATCTGTACTTATAGCTCAGTGGTTTAGAGCACTTCCCCGGATTGGAAAAGATGCGGGTTCGATTCCCGCTAGTACAAAAAATCTCTTTTCCCTTATTCACAAATAATTTGTACTTTAGAGTAGGTTTGCTTGATGGAAGCACAATAGTTTTTGTTTATATAATACTATGTACAAGTATATGGTATGTGGCATACAAGCGTATGGCTCACCTGATGGTAAGCGTTTACCGTAACCTACAGGCACTAGCAATACCAGAGGCAAAACTTGCGCGTCGCCATCTCTGAAGAAAACATAGAAGGTGGAGATGAAGAATAATAAAGAAAGCATAAAGAGAGGGTTTATGTTTCTGGCGCTCTCTTTCACCTTACGAAATACAACAGTAGGAGTACCTATCTACTGTTGTTTAACGCTGATCTTCTGTGAGAGGGTGGCAGCTAGCTTCAAAGATATCTGGGTCACTTAACGTAGACCAGACTATAGTTTAAATCTAGCCGTAAACGGTATCAAAAAATAAAAAGATAAAAAAAAAAAATTTTGTATAATCATATACTGTGGGTATTAAAACAACATATATCAGACTTGGGTGTCTATCATCTAAGTCCACCCGTGATCATGAATGTTGTAAAGTATTCGAAACGTCGGGTTAGTAGAAAATCAAGTAAACACAATAGATTCCGTAAACGTAGTTTTATTTCAAAATGTATCACTAAACTTGAAATATTTTATTCCAGTTGTATGTTTTTTGTTTAGGTACTACTATTCTCACGCCTGTTTGGTCCGGGCAAATTGTCAAGCTTGCCCCAAATATGGCGGGGTGTGAAGAAGCGGCGACGACGCAAGCGAAGTGGTAGTACTAGTAGTGACACCCCACCTGCTCCCTCTGAGAACCAAGAACCCCAGTACGCTAGCGATGATGAGGACAAATTGTTGAAGTGAGTAGTTGTTTTTATTATGCCTATTATGGTCGAACCAATATCAAAAATATATCTCGTAGAAATGTATTATGATTAAACGCAAAGTGGAAAATGTGAAATCGAAAATAACAGTCACAAGCAGGATTTGAAACTGCATCTGCTGGATACCATCCAGATGCATTGCCAATTCAACAATCGTGACAATTGCTTCTGACTGCTAATTTCGATAACACATTGATACTCATGTCTTGGGTGACGCCTGCGCCATCTGTCGGACGTATTTTCATACATTATACCGACCAGGCAAACTTAATGTTACAATTAAAATTTTTACCTAATGACGCAGCCCTATAAATATTTATCTCCTGGATACCGTCCAGGTTCAAATCCTGCTAGTGACTGTTATTTTCGATTTCACATTTTCCACTTTGTGTTTAATGCATGCCATATGCATGTCAAATGCTAAATATATATATAAAAAATATCTAAATGTATAATGAATTAAATCGTAATCTCAAATGTGGATTGTTCTAATAAATTGATGGAAACAGTATAGCTGTTAATTTAAATAACAAATTATTTGTGAAAGTGGAAAAAGGGAACTTCTAGAAGCTCTAGACCGCTAAGCTTTTGCACATCCCCGGATTGGATGGGACGCAGGTTGAATCCTGCTCGCAGTAAAGTTACCTTTTTTGCACTTTCAAAAATAATTTGTTATTTAAAGTAGCTGAGCATGTCAAGTGCTAAAATACAGATCAAAAAGTGTAGCTGTTGTCTATTTTAATGGCAGAGTGGTATAGATACCAACCTGCATTGTCTGTGTTGTAGTTTCGATTGCAACACAGGACATATCTCTGTGTGAACTGTAAATGGTTGAATGAATTTTCTAATCAGGTAGTAGGTTATCCGTGCTTCTAGTGCCCTAGGTACCTATAAGCAGTGGTACCCGTTGTCCTAGGTGAGCGACAAATGCGTCAATACTACGTGACGCGACGCGACATTAAAATATCAAATAGAGGTTGTATGTATATTATGTATATGCATACGTTGTCGTCGCCTAATTTCAATGCGATGCAAAGCGGTTAAAGTGTTAGCCTCAATACGTCGCATCGCGTCGCGTCGCCCACCTAGGACAACGGGTTAACCTCTTGTTATGAAGCACAATGCAGGATCTAAATTCAGAACTAAAACTTTTTAAGAATCTATTTGAAATTCTCGGCTATTTGTATTTCAACACTATAGGCGTTTGGTCTTCCTCAAGGAGTCTTTAGCTTAGTCTGTCATCAATATTGTTCATAGCGCATCATGCAATTTTGCAAATTTGTAGGCCAATGGAAGAAATACAACAAACCACCAACGATAATAATAATTCGCAGTCTGGCGACAAGGCCCAGAGACCTACTCCTGCGCATTGGAGATTTGGGCCCGCACAGATGTGGTATGACATGTTAAATGTTGCAGAGACTGGAGAAGGTTTTGACTATGGTTTCAAAGTTAAGGTAAGAGTATGTATCTATAAATATGTCTATACTATTATATAAAATCATTGGTATGCTTGAACACATGTACTGAAAACATCTGGGGATGAAATTTGATATTGAGCTTATGGCTCTACTAGATTCTGCCAGCGGTTTCGTTCGCATGGGATCAGAATAATGAGTACCTATGTCACTCTTCGGCACACTAAAGATCTCTACGAAAAAAAAGGAATCCCATAGAAACTATAAATTTTTCCTAAATAAAAACTGTAAGAACCTGTTGAGTAGTTAAGCGTAACAGATAAACGAACTTTTGCGTTGATAATAATTATTATTTTTCCACCTCTTTTTCTGTCCCAATATTGGTCACGGGTCGCCTCTCATGGTGAGAGGGATTAGGCCATAGCCAACCACGCTAGCCCAATTCTGGTTGGCAGACTTCACAAGCCGTCGAGAAAACCGTTTAGGCATGCAGGTTTCCTCACGATGTTTTCCTTCACCGATAGTGATAAATTGTAAACAAATACACACATAATTTAAAAAAATCTCGAAAAGTCAGAGGTATGAGGTCTGAAACTTGGACTCGGGATCCAACTCGATACTAATGTCTTTCCAGTCCTTGGCTTTTAATGTTAGTAAGGATTTGCAGATTTCGTCTTATCACAATGATGTTGTTTCTTTAATTAGTGCATTGGTTGTGTACACGTGGTAAATGTGACGAGATTCTAATATTGTATTCTTAATACGTCATACATGTACAGTCAAATTAGGTTGTTACAATCATCGGGTATAATTTCGCTGCCATAATTAAGAAGCTGTTTGAATATGTATAGCAGTTGCCCATGACTTCGTCAGCGATAGTTTATTTTATTGTATCCGTCCGGTGACGGACTAAGAATACAAGTGTCACCACCCCATTCTTTCGCACCGGTGTCGTATGAGGCGACTAAGGGAAGTAAGCAGTTATCATCCATTGCATGACTAGCGGTAGGGCTGGGTACCAGGTGGAAGTACTCACTTGGTATCGGGCCCGAGCGGATTGGTACCACCATCTCCCGTATGACCGGCCATGAAGCACATCGTTGCGTTTTGGTCGTAGCAGAAGATAGCTGTTTATTCTTTCATTTCATATCGGTGGAATGAAATGGTAAGCAGCGGCTTAACAATAATCTTGGTATATGAGTCCATGAGCGACGGTTACCATTTACCATCAGATGGACATTACGGCCCAGAGATACGATTTTTGTAAATGTCTCTTCTGCCTCTGCCTCACAACAAGTTGCGGGTATCAGCTAGTTGTACAATATAACTAAAACTTCTTCCGATTTTTTTTTTCTTTTTTTTTGGCTTTTACCAAAGACAATAAAAATAATAAGATAAATGCGCTTTGCTTGTCCCAACATGAATGGGCTGGCTCGATCAGGGAAATACCACCCTCCCGCAGAACATCAGCGTGAAACAACTGCAGATACCTACTCCTACTGTATTTTTTTGGTTGGTGAGTGAGAGCGCCGGTAACCCAAACCCCCTCCTTATCTCTTTCCTCTTGGCGACTCACGAGTGTTGCTAGCGTCTATAGAATAATAGTTACCGCTTACAATCAGGTGGGCCGTATCAATCTTTGTCACCCTTGCTGTATAAAAAAATAAAGTCCATTTCTTTCCTCTTGCCACAAAATATGTGGAATTGTACTATGTATTATTTTAGGCACCATCACCAGATAGGGAAGAACAATCTAAACCCAAGGATATTGTCGAAGAAGTGAAATCAGAAATGCTTGAAGAGGAAAGTAATTCGGACAGTGGATTCCCTGATGACTCTTTCCTCATGGTATCTCAGTTGCAATGGGAGGACGACGTTATATGGGACGGCAGCGAGATAAAACAGAAGGTAGGCAACACTGATATACTCTTTGTTCAGAATATCGTCACAAATTTTATTTTGGTTTTAGCCTTTGCCCGCGGTTCCGTCGCAGCCAAAAGTTAGTTTTTAGCTTATATCTCAGGTTCCCGATTTAAGTCCCATTAAGAGCTATCAAATAAAAAAACTTGCATCAAAATCCGTTTAGTAGTTTTTGCGTGATGCGCGTACGAACAAACAGCCTAATAAAGTCTTTTTTTTTTCAAATATCTTAAATCTACAGACACCGCTCTGTTACAGCTTTATAATAGTTAGGATGACGGTTCTGAGCTAAAGAGGCTAGTGTAAATATTAAAATTATTTTGGATAAAGGTGGAGTTGAACTCTACCAATCTCTCTACACTTAATTTGGTGGATTAGGTACGCCTTCATGTTATTCTTAACAGTTATATATAACCTCGGTGGTATAGCGGTAATACGACGGCAGATAATGAAGTCTCAGGAATTTATCTCACGAAATCGTATCAACATCGCATCGTGTAATAACACAGTGATTGGTTGAGAGATCACCGTGATTGGTCGAGGTATTATTGCGACATCACGCGTCGAATTCTCTACCAATCACAAGCGAGACGATACGATGTCGATACGATTTAATGAGTTAGATTCTAGGGACTCTAGGCCCGTAGGATGTACGGGCCCAGGGCGGTACGATTATTGGGTTTTCCGTCAAGAAATTCTTAATAGCTGCTTGGAGTTTGGAAGTTGTCGGTATATTTCATCCTAGTACCGCTGAAATCATGTAAAGCCATTGGTCCAGCGATTGATCTCTCCGGTCGTGTCAGAATGGCGTCCCATCGGACTAGTAAGAGAGAGGGATCGAAGAATGCACTTGCGTTTGCACATCTACTAGTGCACTATCCATCTAATATATAAAATTCCATATGTGCATATGGCTCCCCAAGAATGGGGGATAGTGCCGTAATCGCCACGTTTGCAGGAGTGGGAGTGCTGTTGCCCACTCCCCGGTATTCCCTTAGTCGGCTCTTACGACTCTCATGGGTGGAGAGGGGTGGCACAATTCTAAAGCCGGCCCCAAACGGCATATAAAATTCACACAGTTTTAATGTTTATAATCCTCCGAAACGGCATGACCGATTTTGATGAAATTTTATATGTTTAGATATTTTTATATATATTTTTAGCATTTGACATGCTTCGCACTATACATTAAACACAAAGTGAAAAATGTGAAATCGAAAATAACAGTCAGGAGCAGGATTTGAACCTGCATCTTCTGGATACCGTCCAGATACTTTACCAATTCAGCCATCCTGACAATTGCTCCTGACTGCTAATTTCGATAACACATCATACTTAACGTCTTTGGGTGACGCCTGCACCATCTGTCGGAAGTATTTTCATACATTATACCGACCAGGTAAACTTAATTTTACAATTAAGATTTTACCTAATAATGACGCAAACCCTTTAAATATTTAGATATTTTTATATATATTTTTAGCATTTGACATGCTTAGCACTATACATTAAACACAAAGTGAAAAATGTGAAATCGAAAATAACAGGCAGGAGCAGGATTTGAACCTGCATCTTCTGGATACCGTCCAGATGCTTTACCAATTCAGCCATCCTGACAATTGCTCCTGACTGCTAATTTCGATAACACATCATACTTAACGTCTTTGGGTGACGCCTGCACCATCTGTCGGAAGTATTTTCATACATTATACCGACCAGGTAAACTTAATTTTACAATTAAGATTTTACCTAATAATGACGCAAACCCTTTAAATATTTAGATATTTTTATATATTTTTTTAGCCCCTTTAAATATTTAGATATTTTTATATATTTTTTTAGCGTTTGACATGCTTAGCACTATACATTAAACACAAAGTGAAAAATGTGAAATCGAAAATAATAGTCAGGAGCAGGATTTGAACCTGCATCTTCTGGATACCGTCCAGATGCTTTACCAATTCAGCCATCCTGTCAATTGCTCCTGACTGCTAATTTCGATAACACATCATACTTAACGTCTTTGGGTGACGCCTGCACCATCTGTCGGAAGTATTTTCATACATTATAACGACCAGGTAAACTTAATTTTACAATTAAGATTTTACCTAATAATGACGCAAACCCTTTAAATATTTAGATATTTTTATATATATTTTTAGCATTTGACATGCTTAGCACTATACATTAAACACAAAGTGAAAAATGTGAAATCGAAAATAACAGGAGCAGGATTTGAACCTGCATCTTCTGGATACCGTCCAGATGCTTTACCAATTCAGCCATCCTGACAATTGCTCCTGACTGCTAATTTCGATAACACATCATACTTAACGTCTTTGGGTGACGCCTGCACCATCTGTCGGAAGTATTTTCATACATTATACCGACCAGGTAAACTTAATTTTACAATTAAGATTTTACCTAATAATGACGCAAACCCTTTAAATATTTAGATATTTTTATATATATTTTTAGCATTTGACATGCTTAGCACTATACATTAAACACAAAGTGAAAAATGTGAAATCGAAAATAACAGTCAGATGGCTGAATTGGTAAAGCATCTGGACGGTATCCAGAAGATGCAGGTTCAAATCCTGCTCCTGACTGTTATTTTCGATTTCACATTTTTCACTTTGTGTTTAAATTTTATATGTATATGGTATGAGAATAGGTTTATAACAAATTTGTATACCCCTAAGTGTTACGGCGGCTGTACACACTCGTGTATTTGTCTCGCCAACCTCTCGTCCACTCTCGTCCCGTGGAAGTTCGACACGAGAGCACACCATGTACACACTCGTATCAATTGAACTTCGGATGCCCGTTGCGATGGACGTGGAAAAACAATTGCGGCGTTTATTTTTTTATTAGTTATTGTAATCTTTTAATCATTTACCATAAAAAAATAATATATCAAACCATGGTGAAAAAGAATTTTTCATTACTCATACTCTGAAAGTAGGCCTGAAGTTGCCTGAGGAGCGGGTTGAAAGTAATACTTTTCAGCCCTAGGGAGAATTACTTTCAACTGACAGCTGAGTCATTATAAAAAATAAAACAGTTCTATTTTCTGTACAGCCAGTCAATTACAGCGCGATGTAAAATTGAAATAACAAAGTTTTATTAAAGAATTTGTTTTCTATATGACTTTATTTTAATATAGTTGCAACTATATCTTTAAAATAACGAAGATTTATATTTTTTCAATAATTAAAATGAAAAATAATGGCTAAATAGCTGACAGGCCACAGAAAAAAAACCAAATCGGTGGGAAAACGGCGATTCTAAATTCAATTCTTTAGTCTCCCATTTTTTCTTTAGCTATTTCATGATTTTTATTTTTAGTTACCTCGTATTCGCAATGAAAAGCACATTGTTTACCTCTGGATAAAGACTTATTTAGTCCCAAGACGGGGTCCAATATTTCGAGTTGCTTTCATCCCTAGGGTAACAATGTACTATTTTAACTATTCAACAGGAATATATATTTTTTTTAACTCTTCCACGGGGATATCAACGTCGTGGCTTATCCGCAACCAAGCGTCGTGTAATAGTTGCTTATCCTTGTGCCTTGTACATTCTTAGGATTCCATAATAGTGATTGCCTTTGGTAGGCTTTTAAAAAGCGTTAGAACACATCGTTGTCGCACGCAGAAAGCACGTCTTTACGCGAACTGTTATATCCCTCTTATGTTAGATATAATGCAATAGTCAACCCTTCACCCTACCAGCCCTAAAGCCTGGTATCTACTTTGCGGACTCGGCACTATGTAAACATATAAAACTATGCCAGAGCCCGCCGCGAGTCAGTCTGCGCTTACATCTCATACGTTTATTCTCGGACCCTAATTCTAATGTGAAAGTCTAATTCTAAATAAATATATTCCAGTGTTTAATTAAATAGTTTTTTTTAAAACGTAAACTGAAAGGGTCCGTATAACATTTGGTGGCAGCGGTGGGATCCGGAAAATTCTCAGTTGCTTTCCCGCGGTATAAAAAGTGAAGTGTTTTTATTAAAATCTAAATCATTATATTCAAGCCGTATCCGTATTAAAATCCGACACGTTCACAGTGAAACCGCGAAGTGCAGACTCACATCCAAAATAATACAATAAATCCTAATATAAGTATTCGTATCCGCCGTATCCTGGAAAAATAAATAAAATAAAATCAACTATACTTACTTACTTACCGTGTGGGGCCGGCTTTAGAATTGTCCCACCCCTCCCTACCCACGGGAGTCGTAAGAGCCGACTGAGGAATACCGAGGGAGTGGGCAGCAGCACTCCCTCGAGTATTAACAACATCCACTGCGATCGCCAACCCGCCTGCCAAGCGTGGCGATTACGGCATTATCTCCCATGACGGGACCGCTCGTTGTGGCGTCCTCTTGGGGAGGCCTAAGTCTAGCAGTGGACGGTGAAAGGCTGATGGATGGATGGATACTTACCAATAAATCTCGCGAAAGTGCATAAAGTGTGCCGGTCCTGTGTATCACTCAGTATCCTGCTAATCTGCTATTCACCGGTACACCAAGTCCTGAAAGAAAATTCATATTGTACGAGCCGTGAACCCCGATACCCGAGGTTCAATCGTGTTACCGCAGCCAGGTAGCACAAACCGCTATTCTCCGTCGCGCCAACCGTTTCCTGTATCGCCGTTATCGCCCCGAAATGCGATACCTCCTAGAATTCGTCACAATCGTCATCGCCTACGCAACTTTGTAAGTCTTTGGTCATTGTACTCACACAGTCACTTGATTATAATATTATAATATAATCAATTCCTTTTACAAAGTTACAAATCAGTTCATATTATTTCCTGTTGCCTCACTTAATCAAGTGCTTGTTGTTTTATTTATTTCCTTTTCTTTTGCCATTCAATCTTGTGTGTTATTTTATTATTGTAAAAATGTTTAATCAAACAGAGAGAAGAAGTAAAACTTAATTTAGAAGCTCCCGCGACTATGGAAAAGGTCCAATCGCCTTCTGCCTCTTTACCCGACAAATCTTCAAAGTCCCGACAAATAATAATTGAAAATTTAGATTTAAATATTTTATTAAAATTTATAAAACCATACGATGGATCCCGAGAGACTAAATTCATTCGTCGTAAATTGTAATAATGCATACGACCTAGCCTCAGAGACACAGAAACCTATTCTATTTAAATACATCCTATGTCAACTATACAGGGTAAAGCCGAAATAGCTTGCTCCATCAAAGATTTTACAAATTGGGAACAGTTAAAAGAATTTTTGAAAACACAGTTTAGCGAAAGAAAACACTATTCACACCTCCTAATGGAGCTCCAAGAAAGCAAACAAAACCTGTTTATCACAAATACTCACCGAAATATCACTATCCAACACTAAAGTTAAAGAAATCCCTGGCTGAACCGCGGCTATGGAGGACCTAGCCCTCCACCACTTCCTCATGGGTCTCATCCCTCGCATCTCTAATATTGTCCGGTGTAAATCACCTAAAAATCTTAACGAAGCTATAAACATCGCGATATCTGAAGAACGCATCCAACGTAGTCTATACGGGCGAAATAATAATAATATAGAATCTAAACCTAAACCCAGTCAACCGCGACCAATTCAAAGATCTTTCCGACCGGCTCGACAATTCAATCCTCCATATAACCAATCGTTTTCGCATCAACTAGGCGGCAATCCAAACCTTCTATGCAGATATTGTAAATCCTACGGTCATGATATCCAAGACTGTAAAAGACGCGAATCCAATCCAATATCCTTTAAATCTAATTATCCTAATAATAATCGAAACCAATCCCGCGTAAATTTCGCGACCGAAAATCCATGTGACGACGAAGGTCACGATGAAGTCGATACTACTGAATCCGATCAATCGAATTTAAACGCGTAAGGGTCTCGTTAGGGTGTCGCACGAGACCAAAACCAAAAGCCGACACCAAACTTTCTAAATTCTAATCCATATCGAGTAGGGTTACACGACAGGGTAACCAGCCCCAAAAAGGAAATCCTACCGATACCAATGTTTCCAACTTGAATGAGGTTACACGACAGGGTAAACCAGCCCCAAAAAGGAAACCCGTTCGACGCTCCTAAATTCATATCGAGTAGGGTTACACGACAGGGTAACCAGCCCCAAAAAGGAAATTCTACCGATACCTATGCATCCAACTCGAATGAGGTTACACGACAGCGTCACCAGCCCCTAAAAGGAAACCCGTTCGACGCTCCTAAATCGATTTCATCCAGTAGAGTTACACAACAGGGTAACCAGCCCCAAAAAGGAAACTCTACCACCGTTTCTACACCACTGAATCATCAAACAAATATATTCTATATTCGAAATCAGTATCGACACATCCAAGAGATCATTACCTCACATTATATTAAAAACTCCTGTATCCAATAAACCCCTATCGTTCCTCGTAGATTCTGGATCTGCTATATGCCTACTAAAACAATCCTCACTTACAAAGTATCCAAACTTAACCGCAAAACCAATAAACATAAAAGGTATCAATTCCGTTGACACGTTAACCCCAACTCTCGGTTATTTCAATTTAAATATAAAATTCCGCGGACATAAAGATATAATCCATAAATTTCACGTAATCGAAAACATAAACATGCCATACGATGGCATAATTGGCTCCGATTTCTTCACCAACTTCAACTGTAAAATGGATTATAATGACGACACACTCAAAATTAATAATTTTATCATTAAATTACACTTTACTGATCCCTTTTATATCATTCCACCTCGTACCGAAATGGTAATAGAATCCACAGTTGATAATCCTGAAATAAAAGAAGGCATAGTACTAGATCAACACTTATCCGATAAAGTCTTCATAGCGAACTGCATAACCCTAGTCAAAAATAATCACAGAATTAACACCACAGTTATCAACACATCCGAAGAACCAGTCACTGTTAACTCAAACCTAAAACTTAAACTAGAACCTATAGATAACAACACTATTCCTATTACACCTATATCATACACTCAACAAAACACAGTACTGTACTTTAGAAAACTTAAACATGTGCCAAACCGTCAGTACCGGATCGTATATCTGTGAAATAACCAGTGTATCAATTCCATCGTAAAGCAAGACCATCGTGTGAAAGTGAATTAATATCAAAAGTGATCAGTGAAATACTAAAAGGTTACGCAAGTGGACTGTATTATTTTAATTATTTTTAAGGCTGGTAAATATTCAACGAATTAAGTATATTACTGCTTGGATCGCAACTCACCCTATAAACGGCTGAGGTCATTCCTGTAGGGCTTCGGCACGATCAGCTACGTATTTGATGGTTCTTGAGGATCACAGAAACCTAGATAATTCGTTGGCCATGGAAATGCACTTATTTTCAAAATATATTGCAGAGAGTTCAAAAATGTCACAGCGTGTTAGCGAAGCGGTTTTTTAGGGAGCGAGAGCTCGAGAGTTGCCACACTTCATTCAGTGTGGCCAGTTAACCCCGGACAGTGTGTGAATTACTCCACCGCAAATAATAGATCATCACGATCTCAAGCCACGATATTCGTTGAATATTATGCTTTTTAATTAAATAAAAAATATGTATATAGTAAGATACATATAGCCAACAGGCGTAACCATACAGGTTACTGTAAAAGTACAATCTTAACCTCTGTGAATAACTTAATAAATATAACATCTCCGGTGATACTGTCAGATTTAATATCATTAACGATTTATGCTGTAATATAGATAAGTTTATTAGATTTAAGGAAAGTGTGTATCCCGTAAAACTACAAAATATTGATTAAGAGAAATCTGTTTTGATAAGATAATATATACACCTAACATTGTCAAATACGGGACACATTTTATTAATTTGACGGCCTCGTTTGACGGGCCTCGTGGCGTAGTCGGTAGTGTAACCGACTTCCGTGCACGAGTTCGTGGGTTCGGTTCCCACTTAGGACAAATATTTGTGTGATGAACACACAGATTTGTACTGCGTCTGGGTGTTTTCTATCTATTATATGTATAATTATAATTACAAAAAAAAAGTAATATATGTATTATATCCATAATCTGGTACCCATATCACAAGCATTAAGCTTAGTTTGAGACCAGAGGACGTTGTGTGAAAATGTCCGTGAATATATATATATATATATATATATATATATATATATATATATATATATATATTTAAGTTTATTCATGCTTTTTATTATTTTATGTTTCATATTCTATAAACTGTTTTTTTATTGTAAGTCCGAAAATAAACTCATAGGTACACTTTTGCACTTCTAAAACTCAATCTTTGTCTGACGATACAGACAACTTAATAGATAATACTAGAAATAATATTTCAAGAACTTTTTTTTTTTAGCCGGGATACAATGTACCTACCGCACACCCCGCTGTCCGGGGAGACATCGGGTTAGTGTGGGGCTCTCACCCACTAAAACTCGCCGTGCGCCCTCATGCACCCGTACTCGGCGGACCACTGGTACCGCGTGTAGTCTCTTCAGTGGTCCGCGCGTTGGCTAGCCCCGTCGAGCTCCCTCTCTGAGTGACGTCCCCGCGCACTTGGGACGTCACAACTTCGCGGTAGGCTCAATGCGGGCGGCGGATAATCCCCGATCCAACCGCCCGCAGCCTCGGCTAGGGCGGCATTAGGCGCAGATAGTCGCGCACACGCCGCCCCGCGCGCCGGCGGCGGGTCGGGCCAGAGGAGAGATCAGCCTCCCTGGCCCTTTCCACCGCCTCCTTCCGCGAGATGACATCCTTGCAGAAGGCAGCGACCGCGGTCCAGTACCTATCGCCGCCGACCATAGCTTGCACAACAACCGGCAGCGACAGGTCCTCTCCGATGACTGCAGCGAGATCTCGGCGCTGCCCAGCCCAGGCCGGACACGACTCGAGCGTGTGCTGCGCCGAGTCCTCGCTGCAGTCGCAATGGTGGCAGCAGGGAGTCTCCTCCCTCCTAGCGACCGTGTACAGGTACTTGCCGAAGCAGCCGTGCCCCGACAGCACCTGCACCAGTCGGAAGGAGAGGACTCCGTGCCGCCGCCCTATCCATTCCTCCAAAATTGGCTGGAGCGCCCCTGCGGTCCGAAGACCGGCCCGAGGCGTCTCCAGCCGATCCCTCCAACGGGCGATGATAGCGTAGCGAGCGTCGCTTCGCAATGCGCTCATTTGACGAGGCAAGAGGCGAACGCCTCCCGCACGCGCTGCTGACGCCCACTGATAAACTTCGGCGAGCACTTCCGCCTCCAGGTCCCACGGGGGGGTTCCGGCCAATGCGCACGCGGCCTCGCACGACTCCGTGCGGTAGCCGCGGATTGCTCTGACCGCCACGACTCTCTGCGGTCTCCACAGAAGGGCCCTATTGCGGGCGGGCAGAGACTCCGCCCACACGGGTGCTCTGTAAAGCGCCATCGACCGAACCACCCCTGCGTACAACCGTCGGCACGCGATGCTGGGTCCGCCCAGGTTTGGCATCAAACGCCCTAGGACGGACGCCGTGCCGACAAGTCTCGGTGCAAGCTGGCGGAAGTGCTCGTCAATATGCCACCGCCCGTCAAGAACCAGGCCCAGATATTTGATCTGGGCCTGGATTTGGACCCCTACCCCGTTCACCAGTATCGAAGCGCCGGTGGGTGGACCGCGTCGGGGCCCGTGAAAAAGCAGGGCCTCCGATTTATTGAGGGCCACCCTAAGCCCCAGCGCCTCGATACGTCTGACCACCTTCGCGGTACCCAAGGTGGCTAGTCCCGGGCTGTAACGAGGGTATCGTCGGCGTAACAGATTACGCCCAGCCCGGGGGGGAGCCGGCCGCGCAAGACCCAATCGTACCCGATGTCCCACAAGAGCGGCCCCAGGACAGATCCCTGTGGGACACCGCACGACATGGGCCTCCTCACAGCGTCCCCTTCCCGGCTTATGAAGAGGACGCTGCGGTCTTCGAGGTAGTCTGCCACTAGCCGCCTCAGGTATGCGGGCACCCCGTGGTATCGGAGTGCCTCCCTGATGCAGCTGAATGGCAGACTGTTAAATGCGTTGGCGATGTCCAACGACACCGCCAACAGCACCCCTCGGTGAGCGACGGCCTCTGTGGCCGCGGCCTTCAGACGCAAGATGGCGTCGACCGTCCAACGCCCCGAGCGAAAACCGAACTGGGCGTCCGAAAAGTCGGGGCCCACCTCCGCAAGGTGCCGAACGATACGGGCGGCGAGAATTCTCTCGAGCAGCTTACCCGCATCGTCCAGCAACACGATGGGTCTAAAGGCCGCGACCGAATCCGGGGGCCGTCCCGGCTTCGGCAGGAGCACGAGCTTCCCCTCCTTCCAGCAGTCAGGAAACCGTCCGGATGCCAGGCTCGCGTCGAACAGTCTCCCTAGGCGGGGCTCTAGGTGGTAATATTTCAAGACCTAACTCAACCGTAGATGAAACTTCTATGGTAAACAATAGAATTAACGTTTAGATTCCGTATTTTCCTAATATGAACTTTGGAAATTTAACCCCAAAGTTAATTTTACGGGGGGAGGTGTTATATCCCTCTTATGTTAGATATAATGCAATAGTCAACCCTTC
The DNA here is from genome assembly GCA_948253155.1 of Leucoma salicis. Lineage (NCBI taxonomy): Eukaryota > Metazoa > Arthropoda > Insecta > Lepidoptera > Erebidae > Leucoma > Leucoma salicis. The sequence continues at coordinate 8,374,549 of OX411812.1, forward strand.
ACCCTACCAGCCCTAAAGCCTGGTATCTACTTTGCGTACTCGGCATTATGTAAACATATAAAACTATGCCAGAGCCCGCCGCGAGTCAGTCTGCGCTTACATCTCATACGTTTATTCTCGGACCCTAATTCTATTGTGAAAGTCTAATTCTAAATAAATATATTCCAGTGTTTAATTGAATAGTTTTTTTTAAAACGTAAACTGAAAGGGTCCGTATAACAGAACGCAGTTGGCGGGCAACTAAGCAAACGAGTGTGTACAGGCGCGGGCTCGTTATATCGCGAGACTCACCGAGACCCTTTGACTCGAGCACAAAAAACCGACACTCTTCCGAGACTTAGCGAGACGAGACAAGGCTACCATGTACACACTCGCCCTGTCTCGGGGTGTCTCGACGAATGTGTACAGCCGCAGTTAAGGATAGCTCACCCCAAAAAATTTTTTTTCATGTGTTGGACAAATTTGTTTTTTGTTATTATTTTATGGCGTGGCATTAAGAAATACATTTAGTGCTAAATTTTTACTCTCCTACCACCAACCCCTACTTTTTAATAACATTTTGTATTTTTTAACCCCAGTCGATAGCTGATCAATGGGGTTCCGTATTGCAAAACTCCTCCGCTTGGGAGCAGCATAATAGCAAGTTTCGTCGAGCGCAATTTTTCAAATACATTTTAAAAGTAACGATTAAAAAGATATAATAATATTTTCATACTCTAGAAATAATTCATATGGCTAAACAACGTTTGCCGGGTCAGCTAGTCTAACTCTATACTATTATAAAGTTGTAACAGGGCTGTGTCTGTACATTTAAGATATTTGAGAAAATAAAACTGTATTAGGCTACATCGACGTGTATGAACACAAAACAATTTTTTTTAGGTTTTTGTCTGTTTGTCTCTTTATCCGTTTGTCTGTTTGTTTGTTCGCGCATCACACAAAAACTACTGAACGGATTTTAACGCATTTTTTTTTTATTTGATAGATCTCGATTAGACTTAAAAACTGGTATACATTTTATCCCGCTACTATATCTTGAACTTGAGATACAACCCAAAAACTAGCTTTTGGTTGCGGCTGAGCCGCAAGCAAAGGCTAGTAATATATATATAAACGTCAATTGTTGTTCGTTAGTTTCACTAAAACTCAAAACTGGCTTGACCGATTTGAATAATTGTTGTTTTGTTTGTTCTAATAATCCAAGAGTAAAAAAAAAAGGGAATTTAATAAAAGAATATTTGAAAATTTCAGTATTGTTAAGTTTGTGCTTGTAGATACTTGAACTAAACTTTGTACTTTTATTAAATTTCGTTAACAGACCACAAAATTACAGCTACTGTCATTCTTTCTAATTCATTTGAATTACAAGCAAGGTTATTTTTTTAGGATAGATAATATCGCTGATAAAATAAATTGTAGGTAATACGAAGTTCCCTTGCTCATCAAGTAATATATATGTATGCATCAATATTTCCTTAATTATGTTCAATGTTTAATATTCAGGTACTTGCACGTCTAAACAGTAAAAGCAATGCAGCGGGATGGGTGCCTACTTCTGTAAGCCGCACAGCACAACAGTTTTCACACCCGAGACCGCAGCCACCAACGCCTATACAACCTAAACCTGCAACGTAAGTTGAAGCTGTGGACTGCCTTGCATGCTAGCCATATCTCGAAGCAGTTCAGGCCATTTTCGACCCCCTATAACTTCGTTGTGGATAAAACTAGAAGCCAGAATTTTTAGTAACCAAGCAGGCATTGTGTAAACACGGTATATATCAAATTTCTTTCAATTTGAACCAGGAGGAACCAGGAAAACCTGTTTGTGACTGTTATTTTCGATTTCACATTTATACACTTTGTGTTGATCAGTAGTTTAAGAATTATAACAAGTCTAAAGTTTCTTAATTTTGTCACTCACTGACTGACCGATCATCAAAACTCTAAGACACTTCTAGCAGACATACTCGTAGCAGCTTCAAATTTCGAATAGAATTAGTGTTTAGTGTATAAATCAAGGAAAAATTAAAATGTCACTATAAGATGTTGTTAGGTTAGCTAATTACGTAATAACTTAAAACAAAAGGTCCCTTAAGTAGGGACTAAATAAAAACCGACTTGGTATTATTACATGGATCTCACAACTTTTTAAGATAGAAGAACTGAGTTGCGAGGCTAGTTTTTTTTACAAGTTTTATTTTTGATGGCATTTTTAAAATCAGCCAGTATTATGTTTCCGGGGAAAAAAAAGATTGTATACCAATCTACATTGTTAAGAAAAAAAAAAACAATTACCTAATAAAACATGCAGTTTCTGTAAATGTGCATGTTGCTTAGACTTTTTTTGATGTGGGTACCTTGGAAGTTGGGTAGGTCCCTGGTATGGGACGCCTCATGCGTAGACACCCTAGCGTCATCGCATCTTTCAATTACTGCGGTATGTGCCGGTGCTGATGCTGCTTTAGCGGAGACGCTCAATCGGCGCAAATATCATAATCTTATTAAATATTATGTATTTGAGCCGCTTGGGGTTGAGACGCTTGGGTCATGGGGTCCTAGTGCACTTTCGCTATATAACGTTTTTTTTTTAAGTTATACTTCTTTCGACACGATAGGGAAAAATGATGACAGTAAAATTTTACGATGCGCGCGCACACCGTCACGAAAAACCGACACCCTGAAGTTAGCTATAGTCAACATTAATGCGTTATAGTAAAACTCAATGTATTAAATACCTTTTTTCTATTGTTAGTGCCGTTTTTTCTACAAACGTAGAATAAGGCGAAAGATAAATTTTTTAAAAGATTTTTATCTTCTTACGCCAAAGAAGTATAACCTAACCTAACGCGTGTACATAAGTAGGTACACACACTTCTTTTTAATTTTTTGCAATCAGTCTGTCAGACTATGAACAAAAGTGTTGAATGATGTGTTAAGCTTGTGAAGGTGGACCTCATCAGGTTACACCTTTTCTTGGTAAGGACAGCCTATTGTTGGCCGTGTTTAATATTTTACGTCTTTTAAGACGGTTTATGCAGTTCTTGACTGTTAGTTGTACTGCTTATTCATTCGGATGGTTATCCAGCCTGGTTTTATATTTTTATGGGTATGCCTTTATCCCAGCCTTTACTGTTGGGATATTGAAATGATCATGAACTTCAGAGTTCTTTATGAACCATTGTGTGTCAGATAATTGCTTTAATATGTTGTTTCGTATATAACGAAACAGCGAGAAAGTTAATCGAATTTTGTTGTGACCTTACTTTGCACAAAGAATAAGCAATCCATAGAACGTGGCAAGAGCAAGAGACGGCGTCTCCTCAGCCTACGTCAAGTGTAGGATGCCGGGGTCAATTCCTATCCTACTGTTCATTGACTACAATAATACAGTTATTTATTAGCCACTAATAATTCCATATTTTGACTATCGTTTGTTAAATAACATATTTCCAAACTAAAATAGGATTCATAGTCATACTAAATTGAGCAATCGTTCTTGAGTTACGAGGGAGGTATAAGTGATTAACAGAAAGAAAGGAAACCATTTTATTAGAATAAACAAATATAATAAGGAATCATGTAAAATATTATGTGATATACCTTTACCCAGATAGTGCCATAAATATTAATAAAGTAATTAAAGTAATGTAGGTACTAAATAATTAAATAGTTTTCGTAAACGTTGTCATCAATTGTTTGGGAATGTTCTGTACTTAGATAATCGTGTTTTTAGTTCCTTTTAGAAGCTTTTTTTATTAAATCCAAAAAATCTTTTAAACCATTTGCCTGTAAGAAAATAGAAACAATCTTGTTAATACTAAACCACATGCAAGCGTATGAAATAGAACTGTTTCTGTAACAACTCGTTGATACATACATAGTGATTTTTAAATTATCTATAAGCAATCAAATAAATAAATAAATAAAAACATAATTAATTATGCAATTTGCTTAGTTATATAGAGTTGCTTGGTCGCTTGTAGATTTAAGTAACTAAAATTATGAAATAAAACAAAATTAACGGAACCTATCTTATGTACTGGTATATATGTATAATTATGTCTGTTGTTGGCCGTGTGGGGCCGGCTTTAGAATTGTCCTACCCCTCTCTACCCACGAGAGTCGTAAGAGTCGACTGAGGGAATACCGGGGGAGTGGGCAGCAGCGCTCCCTCGAGTATTAACAACATCCACTGCGATCGCCAACCCGCCTGCCAAGCGTGGCGATTACGGCATTATCCCCCATGACGGGACCACTCGTTGTGGCGTTCTCTTGGGAAGGCCTATATCCAGCAGTGGACGTTGAAAGGCTGATGGATGGATGGATGGACATATTTGTTATTTTGATATTTTATGCACTTATTAGTTTGATATTTTAGGCACTTTAAATGCTCGGAAATTCACAAAGTGAAAATGAAGTGAAATGTGAATTCGAAAATAATACGCTAAGATGTCCGTACTTAACGTTGCACTACATAACATAAATAAATACCTACATCACTCTATTGCTCGGCACACTAAATATCATTAGGTACCTATGTACCTATAAAAATATAGCTATCACGCGGGGAACATTCATTTTTCCAGGATGAAAGTAGTAATTTCATGATAATTTATTCCGTAGTTACAGTGTAAAAGCGTAACAAACAAACAAATCAACTCACGTTGTTATTTATAATATTATTTATGGATTTCAACTAAATACTACACTAATTGTTTTAAAATAAATAATTATATAAAAAAATATATGTTAATACTACTTACTTCGGATTCTGTTATCATCATAGTTGCCATGAAAAAGCAGATGTAAAAGAGTATGAACAGTTTGAAATTCATTATTGCAATTATTTAAATAGCTTGATTTGTAGTGCTTTCACCAGAGCGAGCTAGTAGTAACCAAGCCGCGCACCACGCCTTTATATACTTTCATACCATGATAAATGTATCTAAAATACAAACTAATTTAAATACTAAATAGTATTACTGTGTGCCAGTTACATTTAAATCTATGAATCTATATGGGTATAACCGCGAAAAATTGTACATTTATTTCTTTTTGCATGTTCAAATTTTATTTTTCTTATAGCATCAACGTTATTTATGTGAATGTAATAAAAATCTAATGCGCAGGGAGGGTAAAATCGGCTGTTAGCGTGGCGACGCTTTTATTGTACCTACTAGTCCCGGTCAAATCTTGCAAGTTAAATTTGACACTCTTCCCGGTTTCCGATTGAGCTGAAATTTTACATGCATACACTATAACGTGACAATGCAATATTATGATGACATGGAGCTGATCTGATGATGGAGCTGGAAGGTGGACATAGGAACTCTATAATGAAACGGCGCAACTCCATCGAGTTTGGGCTCGTATGTTAGTCTTGCCGAGTACTTTGTGTCTAGATGGTATCCAGGGGCTGATGATAAAGCTGCAAAGTGGCCACAGTAACTCTATAATGAAATGACGCAACCCCGTCGAGTTAGGGCTCGTTTGAAATGTCTTGACTAAAACTTCAGTCATAGATGATATCCTGGGTCTGATGATGGAGCTGGAAGGTGACCACAGTAACTTTGTAATGAAACGACGCAACCCCATCGAGTTAGAAATCATTTGATTCGTCTTGACGAGTACTTTGTCTTTAGATGGTATCCAGGGTCTGATGATGGAGCTAGAAGGTGACCATAGGAACTCCGTTATAAAACGACATAATTCCATAGAGTTTGGGCTCGTATGATTTGTCTTGACGAGTACTTTGTCTTTAGATGGTATCCAGGGTCTGACGATAGAGCTGAAAGGTGGCCACAGTAACTCTGTAATGAAACTACGCAACCCTATCGAGTTTATACTTGTTTGATTAGTCTTGAGGAGTACTTTGTCAAGTTATGATCATTTTATTTCTACAAAATAATTTCGATGTTTTCACATCTGCTAGACGTCCCGCGACGTCTATTTTTTATCAATGGAATTTGTTGGACATTTTACCAAATGGTATTTTTGTGTTCTTTTAGGTTATTCCAAAAAATGTAAGCTATCTAGCTGATTTGTTTTTTTGCATTCTTTTTCGTTGCACTACTTTCATTCCCATACAAAATTGTCCAACTACCGCCCTTGCACATAAATATGTCATCACACCTACGAAATTAAGGGCTATCGCATATTTTTGAATTAGTTTGATTTTATGTGATACAATGTTAATGTTCTTATGAGAAGCTTTAATTTGAATACAGCATTAAACAGTTTTTTTATATCCTTTTAAAAGTGTCCAATATTTTGATGTTTGATTTTGTGTTCATGTTCTGTCGCACTATTACAGGTATTTATCTGGCTTTACTACATAATGGAATAAAACTATTTTGCAGTCCTTGGCCAAGGAAGGCCTTGAAGATAGTATTTTGTATCATCTGCGAGTTCTGCGCCATCTGCTGGAAGAATTTTCATACATTATACCGACCAGGTAAACTTAATTTTACAATTAAGATTTTACCTAATAATGACGTCACCCAAGACGAAGACGTACGTACACTTTAATCTAAACTATTATGATTTTCTTATTAATCAATAAACGAAAATCATATAATCAAACTTCAGTGTAAGGAACAATAAATGTTTTTACCAATATAAAACCGAAAAAAAATTCTCACATCAAAATATAGCGTGGGCTATAAAACGAAACACATGGTTCGTACCTACGCTATTAGAATTCATCGAAAATAATATAGAAATCAAAATTATAATGATGTTCACCCAGCTAGATTGGTTTCGTCGAATTGTCGCAACGCGAAAAAGGGAGGTTGCGGGAAAATTTGCGGGGTGCGGCAAGAGACAATGCATTCTGTTAGGTTAAATAATATGTGATGTCATTAAATCACGTAATTACATAATCAGTGCAATACTAGCGTGTCAATAACATTGTCAAATTGTTATTGTTGCTTCTCTCAATAGTTATACGCGAGTATATCACCTGTATTTCTATCTACACTCTATATATATTATTTTGTTATTGATAATATTGTATTTGCCTTTGCCAGTGACTTCAACGCATCCTAAAGCTACTTTTTTAATATTATCCCGATATAGTAGCGAGATAAAATGTATACCAGTTTTAAGTCTAGTCGAGTTTCATCAAAATCTGTTCAGTACCTAGTTTTTACCTGAAGCCCGAAAAACAGTTTTGTGTGCAGACGCTGATTTTGTCAGTGTGGCGCTGGACTAAGAATACAAATGCGATCACTCCATTCTTTCCCACGAGTGCAGTACCAAGTGGGAGTACTCACTTGCTATCGGGTCTGAGCGGATTGGTACCACCCTCTCCCATGTGGCCGCCATGAAAGCACATCGGTGTATTTTTGCCGGAGATAGCCGTTTATTCTTTGATTTAATATCTGTGAAATGAAATGGTGAGCAGCGGCTTGACTCCCGGTACAGTCCATAAGCGACGGTTACCATTTACCATCAGGTGGGCCGTGACTCATCTGCTACCATCCTAACTATTATAAAGCTGTAACAGAGTTACGTGTCTGTACATTTAAGATATTTGAGGAAAATTAGTGTATTAGGCGATATAGTCTGAACACAAAACAATTTTTTTAAATTTTGTGTCTGTTTTTCGGCTTATGTGTTTGTCTGTTTGTTGGTTCACGCATAACGCAATAACTACTGAATATATTTTGATGCAACTTTTTTATTTGATAGCTCTTGATTAGATTTCAAAACGGGTATACATCTTATCTAGCTACTAAATCGGGATCCTGACATATAACCTAAAAAATCGTTTCATAAAATTACGATTCCTCGTGTACAATGACAGACAATAATTTTTATGATAAAACTTACGAGTATAATAATATTAGTCGTATAGTGATTATTAGGTACCTACTACTAGACTGCAACTTATCTATAATATAACATCCTTATCCTTACAAATAGTATAAACGTGGAGTGTATTCAGTTGCTTTTTTACGATTTCACGCTGTAACTACTAAACAAGTCATCAAGAATTTTTCCATTCAAAGTCTGGAGCCCAGGAAATGTAATTTTAATCCCGGAAAAATGAATGATGGGATAGGTGTTTTTACATAAAGACAATGAATATTCCGTTAAGTAGTGTGTGAGTGTACCTAGATATTTATATTGTGAAGTCTACGTAGACGGACTCGCGTGCAGAATATAGTGTATAATGTAATAATGATTTATGTGCTATGTTCACATGCCACTGCAAAACTATTAGTGTGACAGTAACAATTTCTATTGAAATTATCAAACTAAAATACTTTTCATATTTTTGAATTTTCTAGACGTTATTTCTAAAGCTTTCTCACAAACAGTATTTGGCCTAATAATCAGGAATAGATCATAAGACAAATATTAAAACCTTAGATTAATGATACGTCTAGATGGACAGTCGGCGTTGTGAACGCGTCAAAAAAATATTGGGGTGAACTTTTCATCCCAATGCTGTTAATGTCAATCGTGACGTCACTTGAAAAGGTCGTATCTAGGAGCAATAGTGTATAATTTAAAATATCAATGTCTGTAATTAAAGTGTGCGAAACAACATAAATCGGTAAATGAGCACTAAAGATATCTCTTATCATCGGTTGGTAACATTATTTCATACAATAACTGGCTAAATAAGTCATTTAAATATTCGGAAAATAAATTAATTTTAGTTCGTAATTTTTTGTGTGATACCAGTTTATGAACTTAAATTTCCCGCGTAATCTTGCAAAGTTGATGATATTTTTAACGATAGAAAGTAATAGAAACATTACCTTACATAATTATTAGCATAGTTAATGGATCCATACAGCTGCACAGTCGTCATTTTCGGAATGAATTACAATATTACTATTTGTAAAATTATTATTTATTTTAATGATGAAAATTGTTTACAAAGGAGAAAGCCCATTTATGGGCCCATTTTGTATCTCAGAATCAAATTGCTTTCAAAAATTAAATTTTTAATATCTACAATACCTACTCAAATATCACGTCAAAAATTCGACGGATATAAATCTGCTAATTAAACAGTAATTTACCTACTTTGATCATTCGAATTCCACCATGTAATAGGGGGCGATCCTATTGCCATCTATTGGGTACATTTAAAACTAGCATTTAATACATTCAAAAACATTGTAATTATATTGTTTTTCTTTAGTGACAGTTATTGATGTGAGAAAACATCTAATACGGAGGGACGGTAAAACCGGCTGTTGGCGTGGAACTATCGTCAACCCAATTTATTTACTTTTTTTTAACGCCATCTGTTGACGCAAAGCATCTAACTGAAGTTTAATGTCAATTACTAATAAACCAATAAAAGTTTTAATTTGTCTGTTGATAACGAGATGGCGATTACCACGAATTATATGAGACTCGAACAATATTTGAAAAAAAGAAAATCGATGTTTTCGTCATCTCATCGGATCATTTTTGTCGTATTAAATACCTATAAGAAAAAAAATTATGAAAACGCAAAACATTTGTATAATTGTAGGTACAAACAGGTAAAATATAACCTAATTTGATGAACTTCTTCTTAGGGATATTGTATTATTTATAATTGTATGTACACTTAAAGCACTATAAATTAAGGTAAGTTTCAACATGATACAATATGAAACCAAAGCCCATACATTTGTGAACATGCACATTTAAATGTATAATTAGCGTGGGTAAATATAGTAGTATTCTCATTAAAGAAGAGGTTATATATAGTATATATATATATATATATATATATATGATAATTGACTATATACCTACGAAATACTTTGTAGTATAAAAATGTCTTGAATCTATTATAATATAATTTATATTAAACACAAAGTGAAAAATATGAAATCGAAAATAACAGTCAGGAGCAGGATTTGAACCTGCATCTTCTGGATACCGTCCAGATGCTTTACCAATTCAGCCATCCTGACAATTACTCCTGACTGCTAATTTCGATAACACATCATATTTAACGTCTTTGGGTGACGCCTGCGCCATCTGTCGGAAGTATTTTCATACATTATACCGACCAGGTAAACTTAATTTTACAATTAAGATTTTACCTAATAATGACGCAAACCCTTTAAATATTTAGATATTTTTATATATATTTTTAGCATTTGACATGCTTAGCACTATACATTAAACACAAAGTATTTTCGATTTCATATTTTTCACTTTGTGTTTAATGTATAGTGCTAAGCATGTCAAATGCTAAAAATATATATAAAAATATCTAACTATAATATAATTTTCCCATAATTTAATAGAATTACCATTGAAACTGGTATCATTACGCACGCACACACACAAATTGCACAAGCGTAATTACAGCTGTCACGCACACTAGCATAATAATTCCCGCCCGATTTTTATGACGTTTATAAGTGACACTCCATCTAGAAATATTATCTAAGATTAAAACCTTCCTCTGTAATCACTCCTATGACTACCGTAGAACATGGCAACTTTGCCTTTGAGGGTTGACTTTGCCCTGCCGTGTACTTTTTGGTTAGAGGGATACATAGCAAAATTGGCCTTTTAAAGAAATATAGTTTTATCTGTGGTGAATAATACATTATTTTTTGGACAACACTACGGGACTCTGTGCCACGAATGTCAATTTAGTTGCCTGTCAGAACTTGTGCAAACAGATAGTGTTTTTTCGCGGGCAATAACCAGTACAAAACTTTACCAAAAAATGATAGTTGGAGTTACACCAGGTAAGTAATTTTTTGTCGTTGTTATTACATACGAAGTTAATAATATAGAATTTGTATTTGCCGTCAAAAAACGAGTGTATTTTCAAATATGTGGGTGGGCAAAGTCATATGTATGTTTTTGGGTTATTGTTGACGACATTGCCTACCTAGTTTTTTTGTGTAGGGTTGGCACTAATAATTTTTAATTAATCTATACCTACTATGTGAACATAAATTTTGTGTATATATATATATTTTATACTACGCGGGTAGCAAACAAGTATACGGCCCACCTGATGGTAAGTGGTGCGGGAGGCCTCTATAGACGCTAGCAACACCAGAGGTATCACTCACACGTTGCTAACTCTAAAAAAAGGCATAGGAGGTAGAGACAAAGGATAAGAAGGGGATTTCGGCACACTCATTCATCACAAGAAATACAACAGTATTAGTATCAGCCGTTGTTTAACGCTGATCTTCTATGAGAGGTTTCCCTTTCGAGCCGGCCCATTCGTGCTGGGACAAGCAAAGCTCTACCACTATTTTCTATCAAATACTTTACAAGATTTTATTATTATTATTATTTTTAGAATGAACAAAGACTGCAAGTCTTTTTCATTCAACTAAAAGAAAGAGAATTGGAAGAAAACTTGGATCCAGAAACTACAAAAATGACTATGGAAATGATGGATGTCGTTGTTAAATTTGTAAAATAAAAATTATTTCTAGTAGAAAAACAATGTGGCATATCACAAAGGACTATACTAAATAAGGTAAAAGAAGTACATATGAAATCTAGGAGGGCAAAAAAGCTAACAGACGCTGAAGAAAAACTTGTATTCTGGTGTAGTAATAGGCCTGGGCCCACCCTCATTAATTATTATTTTTCAAACACTACTATTAATTATCTGGATATATTTAGCAATCATTATGGAGAACTGACATAAAGGAAGTTTATGGTCTATACGGATTACAAAAACGTTAAGATTTTACAATAATTCCAACTAACGCAAAAATATTTTCATTTTTAGGGCAAAGTTGCCATGTTCTACGGTAGTGAAAACCGCATGAAAATTAGTTTTGTAGTTTTTGAGATTATCACGATCAGACAGATAGACAAACAGAGAGACACGGCGGGGAGGGACTTTGATTTATAATATTATATTATATACATATAATGATAGAGAAACGAATCCAAAAACCAAAAATTTTTGTCGTAAATGCGTATTTCTATTTTATATAGTATTATCGGTATATTAGTATTATATGCGACAGGGCAGCGTGCTGTCTCAGTGATGTGCCATATAGATAATTGTCGGACTGTTAATACTTTACAAACATGGTAGAGGAGCTGAGTGGGAAATAGAAAAGGGCGACAAGTTGCCACTTTGAGAATCGCTCGCTGAGCCCTTATTATTAAATTTGTGAATCCTGTGATTTGAAGCTAGAGGATGTGGTGGTTGCGCAGGCCCGCTCGTTGTGGCGTTCTCTTGGAGGCCTATGTACGGCAGTGGACGTTGAAAGGCTGATAGATATATTTTATTTTCGCGTTGAAAACTCTATTAGGTCGCCTTATCAACATTTAATGTTAGACAATTGTGTTGAAACTATTTGTTAATAATATTGAAACCGTGTTACGCTTTTCTTAAAATAGGTATAAAAATGTTATACTTAAATAAATTACATTTTCTATTTATTTTTCAGTAAAAATAACAAATTTACGGTTCTGGTACAAAATAAATAGGTAGTAGTAATTTTGTAGTTATTTCTAGATAACTACTTCTTTTCGACTTGGCGATTATTTAGCGATCATACCAGCTGGCGATTTAGCGATCATACCAGCTAATAGGCTAAGCCTTTAATTATCCTAGTTCTTCTAATCTAAAGAAAAAATACGTTTCTAGCCATTTGCTTTTCTTTAACTTACTAAAGAGAGACAACAAAATAGCTTTGTACAATTTTGGAGATATTTTGATATTTATATCTAATATATGCCGTCTAATGTAATAATGCCGTGTGGGGCCGGCTTTAGAATTGTCCCACCCCTCAACCCATGGGAGTCGTAAGAGACGACTGAGGGAATACCGCGGGAGTGGGCAGCAGCACTCCCTCGAGTATTAACAACATCCACTGCGATCGCCAACCCGCCTGCCAAGCGTGGCGATTACGGCATTATCCCCCATGACGGGACCGCTCGTTGTGGCGTTCTCTTGGGGAGGCCTATGTCCAGCAGTGGACGTTGAAAGGCTGTTGGATGGATTGGATGGATGGATCTAATATATAAAATTCTCGTGTCGCGGTGTTTGTGGTTAAACTCCTCCGAAACGGCTTAACCGATTCTCATGACATTTTGTGTGCATGTTGGGTAGGTCTGAGAATCGGAAAACATCTATTTTTCATCCCTCTAAATGTTAAGAGTAGTCCAGCCCTATTTTTTTTTTTAATTTTTAGAGAATTTTTTTATTATACAGCATTAAAAAATACATCCATCCATCCATCAGCCTATCAACGTCCACTGCTGGACATAGGCCTCCCCAAGAAATGGGGGATAGTGCCGTAATCGCCACGCTTGGCAGGCGGGTTGGCGATCGCAGTTGATGTTGTTATTACTCGAGGGAGTGCTGCTGCCCACTCTCCCAATATTCCCTCTGTCGGCTCTTACGACTCCCGTGGGTAGAAAAGGGTGGGACAATTCTAAAGCCGGCCCCACACGGCAAAAAATACATACAAACCTAAATTTTAAACCCTCTACGATCAACCCCTGTTTTTTATTTGTTCATTAAAAACTTAAATTTTTTTGGCAAGCTTTTTATTTTTATTATGTCATGACAGAATAAAAAATACTATATTAAATATTATATCTCTAAGTTTTTCACCCCTCTACGATCAACCCCTATTTTTTATTTGTTAATTATAAACTTTGTTTTAAAATAATAAACAAACGAATTCAATATTAATTCACTGTTTTTCACCAATATACTGATGGAAGGATTTATTAATTATTATTAATTTAATTTATTTGAAGACAATTTCAATAAATATGTTTTTACATTCAATAAAAAATTACTGCCGTGTGGGGCCGGCTTTAGAACTGTCCCGCCCCTCCACCCATGGGAGTCGTAAGAGCCGACTGAGGAAATAGCGGTGGAGTGGGAACTGTCCCACCCCTCCACCCATGGGAGTCGTAAGAGCCGATTGAGGAAATAGCGGTGGAGTGGGCAGCAGCACTCCTTCGAGTATTAACAACATCCACTGCGATCGCCAACCCGCCTGCCAAGCGAGACGATTACGGCACTATCCCCCATTCTTGGGGAGGCCTATGTCCAGCAGTGGACGTTAAAGGCTAATGGATGGATGTATGGAAAAATTTATTTGGAAATAAAGTACATCCTAAATAAAGCATACTTTCATTGTCTACAACGCTTTCGATTATAAGTAAATCCCCGCACACTTATAGTAGAGTTTTTTATTGAACTAAAAAAATGTTTCCTAGAAATGATATACATGGTAAAACAATGTTTGCCGGGTCAGCTATTAAGTATATATATAATTTTTTGTTTTTGATCATTTGACATTCTTAGCCATGTATGTAGACACGGGCTAATTTTCCGCAACTCGACGTCACAGATGCGCCTTTTTAGCGTGATGGGTTGATGGCACTACTCTTGCCAACCCAGTATCCCCAGAAAGCCTAGCAGACCCTTCACGTTGCCGACGACTTTTGGTAGAAACCTCGGGGACCTGACGTATAGGTAGTGCCCGGTATTCTGCCACCCCCGGACATTCATCGTGGATGGCTGCTTCGTCTGCCTCCATGCAGGCTCTTCAAAGAGGCCTTTCTGTAACACCTAGAGTAAATAAGTGTTTGTTCCATATCCAGTAATGGCTCCCACCAGGAGCCGGATCTGAGGCCTCTTCAAACGCCGTAGCTTAAGTGACAGTCCGGGGTAGATTGTCGGAAGGGCCTCTCTAGCTTGTCTGCATGTACCTAAGACTAGTATTCTTGGTGTTCTACCTTGGTGTTTTGCCGCAGCAAGTTTCGGAGCCAGGCGAGGGAGCCAATGGCAGGGGTAGATAGGCACTGGTCCTTTCTTGCTAATTCATCGGTCGCGTCATTATCGCGTGAGTTGCTGTGTCCTTTGATCCACTGAAGGGTTAGCCATATAAATTAACAAGAAGTGTGAAAATGTCAAACCGAAAATAACAAATGTGTTATTGAAATTCGCAGTTCCGAGAAATTAGTCGTAGTCGGTTGTGTAACCGACTTCCGTGCACGAGGTCGTGGGTACGATTCCCACTCAGGACAATTATTTGTGTGATGAACACAGATATTTGTACTGCGTCCTGGGTATTTTCTATCTATTATATGTATGTATTTACAAAAAAAGTCATTCAGTCACATATTATGATTGTATTATAATCCGTAATCTGGCCCCCATAGCACAAGCGTTAAGCTTAGTTTGAAACCAGATGACGTTGTATGAAAATGTTCGTGAATGTTGCACGCCTCATAAGCGAAGCGTTGAGATGGTACTACTCTCGTTTCCCGAAGAACAACTGATTTTTCAAACTTAAAATGTCTCTATTTATCATATAGGTACATATCGACTTTGGATGGTGGCGCTGCAGTGCCAATGACAATATCGGCTCCGTGATTTTTGAGAAATTAAAATTCAAATTGCTACAAAAAAGTCATTAAAAGACTATAAATAGTGCCTAAGTAATAAGATATGGTGTATAAAACTAAAGTGTAGAACAAATATACAGTTATAGTGTTTAGAATAGTCGAAAAACTGTACGATCATACGGTGATACTTGTTTTAAGTTATTTTTTTGCTTGGTGGTTTTCTTCTGTGAATAAAAAGAACAAATTTTTGTTTCGTATCAACTAGAACCATGTGATTTGGTTCTAGTTTGCATATGGAAATACTATCTGATCTACAGGTAACCATGAGTCATGGTTCTATTTAGCATATTTAAACAGCTCTGTATTTAGATCTATTTCTTTTTAGCAATTGACATGCTCCGCTACTTTTTAAAGTACAAATTATTTGTGAATAAAGAAAAAGAGATTTTTTTTTGTGAATAAAGAAAAAGAGATTTTTAGTAGGGGCGGGAAACGAACCACGCATCTTTTCCAATCCGGGGAAGTGCTCTAAGCCACTGAGTTAGTCGTAAGACAAATGTGATTAAGAATTTGGGATGATCGAAAGGTCAGTAGGGTAGCTCAGTGACTTAGAGCACTTCCCCGGATTGGAAAAGATGCGTGGTTCGGTTTCCGCCCCTACTAAAAATCTCTTTTTCTTTATTCACAAATAATTTGTACTTTAAAAAGCTCTGTATTTGAAAGTAAGCAGCTTGGTTCCAATATGATTTTAAAAAATTGCTTGGAGGAGGTCCTTAAGCGACATGTTTATTTTATGCGTTATAGTTGGTATAATGCCAGTATCTTTTTTGAGCATGGTAACACTACTATTACGATTCAAACTGTTTGTGTAATTCATTTTTACCCGAGTTGTGGGTTGGTTCTAGTTTGCGTAACCATGTCCAATTATAAACACGATATATATTACTGGACCAGAATAACTCGTAAGTGCTAAATAAATTAACATCCAGTGCATTATTGAACACAATTGATATAAATATAACCTAAAAATGTATAAAAAAAAAAACCAGTAACTATTCTTGCTACAGTTTATAACAGCGCCATCTAGCGAAGAATAGAAAATGAATACATTAAATATGTGTTTTATCGACGTTACTCATACATTTACATTGACAGCCGCAAGGAGCTCAACCATAACGATAACTGCTATTTACTACAAGAGGCACTTATAAAATAGATATAAGTTTCTAATATTATATTTAATAAAAACAAAATCATGGAGGAATTGACAACATTAATTAGAAATTTACAACATAAACTCACTGAACAAACAAATGAAATTAGAGACATGAAACAATCAATACCAAAAATTATAAATGACAACATTGACGAAAAATTTATAAACCTAGAAGCTAAATATAACATGTTAGAAAAAACCATAAAAGAACAAGGGCGTCGCATACAACATTTAGACCGCTTATCTAGAAGAAAAAAATTGATATTCTTTGAAGTAGAAGAAATTGAAAAAAAAAACTATGAAGAATTACAGGATAGAATATTAGAAATTATTAGAACTACAATGAAAATAAATTTGTTCGAAGACAATATTGAAGATATAAAACGTCTAGCAAAAAAACAAAATAGAAAAATTAGACCTATTATTGTAACATTCAATTCAATTATTAAAAAAAATCAGATACTAAAAAACAAGAAATCACTCGAGCCCTCTTCATATTATATTAAAGAAGATTTTGCTATGACGTGTAAGAAGAATGAAAAAGGCTAATTGGACAATTAACAGAAGAAAGAAACAAAGGGAGAAAAGCATTTTTGCGTTACAATAAATTAATAGTACTACAGGAAGAAAAACAAGACCATTACAAAGATAATAGAAAACAACACAAAAGAAACCTTTCAAAATCACCTGAAAATGTAGATATAAATGACTCTACTAACACAAGACCATTAAACAAAGAAGCTCCCGAAAAAGCAAAGCCAGGCAATGAACAGTTTTTTAATTAAAAACCCCCGAGCCCCGCGCCCTCAGTTAACTTTTCTTCATATAATAATCCCTCTACTTCTACCGCTGTTAGTTGTATGCTGTCTAAAAATCAAATTTGACGTGACGCCGCCTCTCTACGACTTTCCTCAATTCGGCCGGTCTCCGCGGGGACAAAAGACCAAAACAAAACAAGACAAAAGGCTTGACAATACCTACTCTCGGTATAGTTAACTCCATGAGTAAAGGTTACCATTTACCATCAGATGGGCCGTGGCTCGTCTGCCAATACAATCAATAAAAAAAAATCACACTTACATAAGTGTGAATTTTTTTATAATATGTATTTACAAAAAAAATGCTTCCATGTACCATCACCAATACACTATTTTTAATTGTGCTATATTTATTTTATTTTTAAAGCTATTCTTTTATATTCATCATTTCTACAAAATAATTATGATGTTTTAAATCTGCCAGACGTCCCGCGACGGCTGATTTTTATATTTTTGGTTTTATCCCAGCGATAATTACATAGTGCTGGGCAATTTTAATTTACCGTTTGTAAAATGGAACGATAGCTCATATAACATTTCACAGTATGATTCTGGATTAATTATTAACTCGGTAACCTCTCTTCTGGATGAATTAAGCTTTGCATGCTTAACACAGTATAATTATACGCTTCATAGCTCACATAATACCTTGGATCTTTGCTTCAGTAATCTACCATTAAATGTAGTAAACTGTTGTAACCCGTTAATAAAAGAAGATATATATCATCCATCCTAATCTATCACGGCTTTCGACTTACAAACACACCATCTTAAAGAAAATACCGCGCTTAAAAAATGCGATTACACCAAGGTTAATCATTTTTTAAAACATATTGACTGGAATGAAATTTTATTAGCTCCCACTGTACACAAGGCAGTAGATATTACTTATAGGAAGCTTCACGAATGTTTCTTGTTATTTGTACCTTTCCGTACTCCTTCAATAAATAATAACTACCCGGTATGGTAGAGCCCTGCTGTAATAAAAATAATACGGGAGAAATATAAATTGCACAAGAAATGGAAAAAACATGGCAATCCACGAGATTATGATACATTCTCTATTCTAAGAGCCCGCCAACAACGAATGCATAAGGAATGCTATGATATATTTTTTAAGAAACCGGCTATATTAATTAGGTAGTATCCTAAGCATTTTTGGAAGTACGTTAAGGCCAAAAGAGGTGGTTTAAATTATCCCAAAAAAATTACTCTGGGAAGTTCACAGTATACTGGTTAGAAAATATGCTCTGCATTTAATATTTTTTTTGAAAGCGTGTTCCATATATCTAATCTTACACATAGCAATGATGACGAAATAGTCACTCAGTAGTCACAGTTCATGTAATGAAACACTGTCTAGCATTACAATTAATGAAGATAATTATTGTCTATAAGTTACTGTCATCCTTAGACATAAATAAGGGTCCGGGCCCCGATGGAATTCCTCCCATTTTCTTTGCATCATGCGCCAGGATTTTATCTACTATAACTATTTTATTTCGTCGTTCTCTTAAAGAATGTGCTTTTCCTTCTTTATAGAAGAAATCTCAAATAATTCCGATACACAAGAAAGGGTCCCGGTCTGTTATTGAAAATTATCGCCCAATTACGATTTTAAATACTATTAGTAAGATATTCGAACAGATCGCTTATACAAATATATATCCTCTAATTAGTCGAGGTATATCCTGTACACAACATGGTTTCCTTAAGGGACGGTCTACCATCTCTAACTTAACCTTATTTAGCGATTATGTAATTAATAATATGGAGAATGGCGGCCAGCTTGACGTGATCTACACGGATTTCGAGAAAGCTTTCGACCGCGTGGATCACGTTATCCTGGTCCGCAAACTGAAACACCTAGGAATACATGGGGATCTATTGAGATGGAGTCAATCTTATCTCACAAATCGTTCTCAGATTGTGGTACTCGGGGGGGTTCAAATCAGATTGGTTTTCCATATCTTCTGGTGTCCCCCAGGGATCTCATCTCGGCCCTCTCTTTTACAACGCTTACATATTTGACATTAATACGTGTTTCAATCATGCAAATCATTTGCTTTACGTAGATGATAAAAAAATATATATGAAGGTTTGCTCCAATGCTGACTGTCAGTTGATACAGAATGATCTCAATAGTCTATCCAATTATTATAAACGTAATAACATTACTATCAGCATCGGAAAATGTCAATGTATTAGTCTTACCCGAAAGAAACAACCTATCAATTATCCATACCATTTTGACAATGTCGGTATTTAGAGAGTCGTGACTGTCAGAGACCTGGGTGTGTATTTTGACTCTACATGCTTCTCTCTGAGCATATTAATATTGTTGTTGACAAAGCATATCGTAACCTTGGATTTGTCTAACGTACTTGTCAACCCTTTTCTTGTCTATTAGCCATTAAATCGGTTTTTTATGCTTATGTGACAAGCATTTTAGAATACGCCAGCCCTGTCTGGTCTCCTTGTGTATTTACGTAAAACGTATTGAACGTATCCAAAAGAAATTTGTTAGGTTTTTTAACTTTAAATCTAGGATATCTTTGACCTACCCCGAGAGCTGTAAAAAATTTAATCTTCTTGCTCTTGAAAACCTTCGTCAGTTGCTGGATATGGGTCTGTTATGCGTGGTATTATGCGTGGTCGTCTTGACTGTCCGGATTTGGTGCAATAAGTCTCATTACGTGTGCCTTTGCGTCGTTATATACACACCCCATTGTTTCATGTACCTTTTCATTCAACTAACTACGGCAAAAATGCTGTCCTCACTATAATTGTGAAAACTTACAATGATAAATTCAATGATGTTGACCTGTTTGTTGGGTTAAAATCACTGTTTAAAAGAAATATTGTACGCAAGTTAACTGCATGATCTTCATATAGAACTACTTTGTCTAGTCAAATTGTTTAACTACACATTGTATTTTACTTAAACCTATCAGTTTCAATTTATCTATTATAATAACTTATATACTCGTACACTACGATACGACCTTGTACACACATCTAAATACTAATGAGAATTACTACTATTAATAATTTGTTGCTTTCTAATATTGTGCAATTGAATTGTAAATCGTGGATAACTATTATTAGCTTTGTTTTTGTTAAGTTTGCTATGTAATTAGTTATGTTTAAGCCGTTGTTATCCCAAATAAAATAAATAAATAAATAATCGCGTATATAATGTTGAGGTTGAATACCTTAATTTCCCGACGTTTCGACCGTATTGCATCGGCCACGGTTTGACTGGTGTAGGTCAGCGTTGCCTCCGTGAAGCGCGGGTGTGTGTAATTACCCTCACCTCCCTTATATTTTGGTCTCCGAAACTGTCGGTACTTCGAAGCACCACACTATCGACATCCTCACACTGGCGCTTTTTTTGTTCGGCGGTGTGTTACACTTACTGATGACAGGATTCCATGATGTTGACAAGCGGTATCCATCTTCTCGGTTGAAATCAGCATGTATTTTGAATTCAACTGCTTCCCGCCCCATCCTGGAGTAATAGTGACGGTCGGTGGAGAGGACCTAAGGTTTATAAAGTTTAATCCAGTGGTTGGATCCCGCTTCAAGAGTCCGCTATAGCTGACTTTTGTGTATGTCTGTTTTATAGCCGCGATATGTCCTTTAACCCTTGCCGCAATTGTACGTTTGGTTTGTTCGATGTAAGAACTACCACAGCTGCAATCAACTTTGTAAATGCCAGGTGTCTGCATAGGTATTATATCTTTTGGAGTACTTAGGTGATTGGATACTTTGGAATGCGGACTATATACAGTATTAATGGAGTATTTCTGTAATACTGTTCCAACTTTGTCCGTTACTCCTTTAATATACGGTAAAAAGGCTGGTGGATAACAAAATTGGTTATTTATGCAGTTGGTGTATCTAGAAAACTGGATCGAAATTACAAAATATTTTAGTTTTTCTTTATGCACTGAACACTAATTGTATTCTAAATTTGAAGCTGATATGTCTGCTAGAAGTGAGTTAGAGTATTGATGATCGGTCAGTCAGTCAGTGAGTGACAAAATTAAGAAACTTTGACTAGTTATTGTTACGATGTAACCGAACAAATTACTATATAAATTATAAAGTCGCATATTCAATTGATACCGGATACCATATCCGCAAATTTAAAATACGCGCGGTTGCCTAGACTCCCTACCCAGATTATCGCCAATGGATCGCATGAATCCACTCCCACAAAGGCCAGAATCAAATATTATTACCATATATGGCCAGCATGCGATCCCGGATGCGAGCAGAGTACGCCGGGGTTCGAGAACGTTCTATGGCTACTCCAATCGCAAGCGTATGGATAGGAAAAGTTCTAGAACAAAAAACTATCCACCAATGAGTAAGTCGGGGCAACAACCTAAAAAGTGATGGCAAGTATAATCATAGAAGGGGGTATTATTAGAGTAAAAATATAAAGATGGAACAGCAGGTAGGTTTTTTTTTCTCTGACTCTGAATTATCGTGTGTGTCAAGGCCGATAACGCTGCTTAAATGAATACAGTAAATTAATTTATAGTAAGTGTATTAAGTAAATTAATAACATTAAAAAAAAAGTGCGTGACTTAGAAAACCCCAAAGAACTTAGCGGAAGGGAGCGCCGGTCTTGAATATACCGCCCCCATAATTAGTCACTAACACCCGAATAAAAGCTCCTGGGGTTTCAAGTCAAGAATTTCAAGTCCCGAATTTGAAGTTCAAGTTTTGAGATACCGTTCCTGGCTACGCCCGAGATCCGGGTTACGACCTTCCGGGTTGCGGCTGCCCTACGGGTCCTGGTTCCGGCGCCAGTTGCGCCGGCTTCACTCGCCTTCCGGCAGATATCTGCGAGTGCCGAAGGACGAGGGCCTGCCTTTCGGCGCAGTTGAGTACTTGTAGGTCACGGTCTTGGGGACATGCCCCTGAGTTGCGAACCTCCCCCCTGAGTTCTCATTTCTCTGCCTTTTTAATCGATACATTTTTAAATAATTATTTTGTAATATTTTTTTAGAATTAAATTTTAAATTTCGAATTTTCTTTTATTTAAATTGTTAGGGATTTTCCCCGTAACATTATAATTCTTAATACTACTTGCTACTACTATAATTCTTAATACTTACTTATAATTCTTAATAAGATACTGGCTCAAATTGAATGAAATATATACCGTGTTTATACAATGCCTGCTTGGTTACTGAAAATCAGGCTTCTAGTTTTATCCATAACGAAGTTATAAGGGGTCAAAAATGGCCTGCTTCGAGAAAAGGATGGTACGGCCGTGCCGCTTTTTTACTCGACTTGGCGGGGACACTACCGTGCCCCCAGATAAGAGGTGGATAGGCAAAGGACAATAAGGAGAGGATAGGTAGGATAATAAGGAGGCGATAGGAAGAACAATAAGGAGAGGATAGGAGATTTGGGCCTCCGGCGCTTTCACTGACCATACGCAACACAGCGGTAGGAGCACCTACCGTTGTTTCACGATGATCTTTTGTGAGAGGGTAAATACCGCGCTCTCACTGATCGAGCCGGCCCACGCTGGGATGAGCAAGCTGAAGCTAATTGTAATAATTAGGCTTGCCTGGCCAAAATAATGTAGGAGATTCCAGGAGATGCAGATTGAAATCCTGTCTGTGATTGTTATTTTCGATTTCACATTTTCGCACTTTGTATTAAAGGTACTCGTATGGTTTTTCTTTCTAGGGCTGCAGCATCAGCGAACAAAGGCCCTGCTGACAACTCCCTTGATGGTGAAGACAACACTTGGTACAGTATATTTCCCGTTGAAAATGAGGAGTTAGTCTATGGGACGTGGGAGGATGAAGTCATATGGGACGCAGAGAACGTGAACGCGGTGCCAAAACCCAAGATACTGACACTCGATCCGAATGATGAAAACATTATATTGGGTATACCCGATGATGTTGATCCGTCTAAGATTACAAGAGGTACGAAATGATAATAATTATTTAATTTTAGCTAAATACAACGATTTTCTCAAGGTATTCGAATCTAATTAATTGGATATGGCAACACTTGGAATTCTATTGCGTGAAGAAAATTCTACATACTAATATGCTTTGCGCGCTCATGCACGATTGAGATTCGCGCATGAGTGCTAGTGAGATTTAAAACGCTTATACCATATATCGTTATCCTTTTTTTTGTTAAGGCGAGAAAAATGTTCCTAGCCGCACACCTCGTCGTTCGGTTTGCCGTGTGGGGCCGGCACCAAGAATAGCTCCACCCCGTCTCTTCCTATGGGAGTCGTAAAAGCCGACTACAGGATTACCGGGGGACTGGGCAGCAGCGTTCCCCTGTGTACTAAAAACATCCACTGCGATCGCCAACCCGCCTGCCAAGCGTGGCGATTATGGTAATACCCCGCTGAGTGCACACACACATACATCGGTCCCCAGTCACGGCAGCTCCGCTATTCCGTGGCCTAACGGTAGCGGGCCCGGTAACGGTGGAGCAGGGGGTGCTAAGAATCTCCGGTCGCGATCCGGCTACCAGAAACAACTTCTGGCCCTGGTAACGCACAACGTCAGGACACTGAGGAATGACGAGAGGATCACCGCGCTGGAAGAGGAACTGAGCAAGATCCGATGGGACGTTGTAGGATTATCAGAAGTGCGAAGACAGGGTGAGGGCACGATAATCCTCCAGTCCGGAAACTTGCTCTTCCACCGGGAGGGCGACAATAGTCCCAGGGTGGTGTCGGGTTTATCGTTCGCAAGTATCTCATAGGTAACGTGGAGAAGATTGAGAGTGTGTCGAGTAGGGTAGCGTACCTTATACTCAGAATAACCAAAAGGTATTCGCTGAAGGTCATACAGGAAGGTCCAAGCGGTCGGGTTGACCTTTTTTAAGACCAGTCGCGTCAATAGGACTCAAAAGCTTTCGGATCAAACTCTTAAGCTCATGGCGAGATGGACAGAAATGACGGTGCAGTCTTTGGCTGATTGGTCCAATCAGAGGCGACAAAACAGGAAGATCTCCAAGTCTATGTGACGAGACATTCGCCGATTTAATACCGGTTAGAACCGGTTAGAAACGGTAATACAGTCTCGTATATACGATGCTGTATGTTTTCTGAAAGCACATAGATAGTGTTTTATTTTTAACTCGATTTCAGATTTATTGCATTATACTTAGGTCTTCGTTAATTAACATTGAATTGTAAATAAACGTCTTATACAACACGGTTGAAAGGGGTTGCTGGAGTTCTTTTCTGATGTTTACATTATATGTATATGACATAGCTGCATTATTTTGATATTTCTTTTGTAGATTTTAATAATGTTTGTGGAATGTAATCTATTTCTCTTACTTTTGGGAAAGGTAACCCGTACCTTGAAAAGGTTTATGTAATGTACTTTTGAAAAAAATATGCTTTGAAATATTATTAAAGTTATTATTATGTGGACAGGTATTTAGTAAATAAATAAAGTCGTAAAGACAAATGTGATGTGGAGATTGGGTATGGCTGTCTGTCACTGCGATGGCTTAGCGGTCTAGAGTACTTCACTGGATTGGAAGGGACGCAGGTTCGAATCCAGCTCGTAGTAAAATTCTCGTTTTACATATTTTCACAAATAATTTGCTCATTAAAGTAGCTGACCATGTCAATACAGATCAAAATAAATAAAATATATTTTGTAGAACGTGGTCCAGCTCCTAAAGTCAAGATACCACATCCACACGTGAAGAAATCAAAGATCCTTCTTGGTAAGGCGGGCGTGATCAATGTATTGCAAGAAGATGCACCCCCACCTCCGCCGAAGTCGCCTGACAGAGATCCTTTCAACATATCCAATGATGTGTAAGTAGATAGAGAGAAATATAATCACTGCAAATTATCACTTAGGTATCAACACAAAAGGAGGTTGAGACCTTGTTCGACCATCGGTATATCCGGATTGAGGTCTCCCGGTCCCTCCGGGGCCCCAGTAGGGGTCACGTGGCGCGCAGAACTTCCGCGTTCCCACGGTGGGCTGTGTTTAGGCTGGATAGGGACTTACTGGCGGAGGCGGCCATCGTTCAATCGTGGCTGTCCTCACCAGCCCTGACGTCCACCCCCTCGGACGTTGAGGCTGGCCGATTTCGTGCTGCGATCACGCAGGAATGCGACTCGACCATGCCCCGTGTGCGTTGTCCTCCTCCTAGGGAAGGGCTCTACTGGTGGTTCCAGGAGCTGGCGGACCTCCGTGCGGCGTGCATTCGTGCTTGGAGGTCCTACACGCACAGTCGACGGCGCAAGTGTGGCACAGTTGTATAATGTTGCACCTTATTATGATTTAACATTACTTGCCTATAAATATCTAGGTCGTACTATGCATATAAACTATATTGTTACTGGTATATTATATTTTATAAATATTACACAATTATTTACATATGCACAAGGCTTTTATAACTACACACCTATAACAATTAAACTTATATGTAACCCGGACGGCTCATGTTCGATGCAATGATAAAAAAAAATTTAAAAATTGGTTTACTCAATGCAGGTTGTCTTGGCACCAACCACGACAACTTAATAGCTACATCTTCTATATATGACATGGATATTCTCGCTATAAATGAGACTTGGCTAAAGCCAGGCGAGGACGGTCGGGCTCCCTCCTTGCCAGGTTACCGTTTAAGGCACATACCAAGATCTTGTAAAGTGCGGTCACGTGGAGGGGGTGTTGGATTCTATATCAAACATACTACGCATCTGCGTATCCTAGCCCATCCAAGAGATCCTAAACATTTATCTGTAGAACAAATGTGGCTGACCATGACCCTTAACGGAAGGAAGCTAGTGATTGGCACGGCATATCGACCACCCTGGTTGAATATTGATTTATTTTTTGATGCAATATCAGATTCCATTAGTTCTTTCACCAATTATGATAATTTAATTTTATTAGGAGATTTCAATATTAATTTATTAAATAAAAATGATATAAATACAAATAAATTGATGACATTATTATCTTGTTTTGGCTTATCTCAATTAGTTATGGAGGCAACACATTATACTGAGACCAGCCAGTCACTCATCGACATTGTCTGCTCAGATTTAGTTGCAAAGAAAATTAATGTAAAACAAGTTGGTTCCATTTATGGGCACTGTTTAGTAGTAAGTGAATTTCAAGTTAAGTGTGACAAACATGCCCCACGTTTAATCACATACAGACCAAAAAATAATATAAATATGGATGCGTTCAATTCAGACCTCCGTTCCATGAGGTGGGACGTGATTTCTTCATGTAGTGATATCAATGAAATTGTGGATACATTTAATTATAGTATTACTACTTTATTTAATTTACATGCACCTTTAAAATCTATTTTTATAAAGGATCATTCTTATCCATGGATCACTGAAACTATAAAATTAATGATGAAATTACGTGACAGGGCTGCAGCAAGCTATAACAAGAACAAGTGTGATGAAAAAAAAGAGTACTATAAAAGTTTAAAATCTGTTGTTAATAAGGCACTTTTTAATGAAAAAGCAGCCTATTTTAAATTTAATATTAACAATAAAATAAGTAATCCAAAAATTTTATAGAAAAATTTAAAGGCCACAATACTACCTAAGAATGATATTTAGTTACCATGGTTTTTCAATAATCCAAATGAAATAAACATTTCTTAAATGTACCTGGTACTACTAATGTCAATATTTCACAGCTGACATATTTTGAGTACAATAGATTCAGTGATTCTACCTTCCTTTTAAAAGAGGTTAGCATGGACTGCATAATTAAAATAATAGAGAGTTTAAGTTCAAATGCTGAAGGTTGCGATAACATAAGTCTGGATATGTTAATCATGACCTTTCCTCACACTATCAACATCATCAAACATTTAGTTAATAAGTCTATTAATACATGTGTATTCCCTGACATATGGAAAATTGGTATTGTCCGTCCTTTACCCAAAGTTACTCGTCCTGATGAGGTCAAAGATCTGAGGCCTATTAGTATTCTGCCATGTCTATCAAAGGTTATGGAGAAGGCAGTTTGCAACCAGCTTGTTGAGTACCTCGAATCTCATAGTATTTTACCGCAGATGCAATCAGGCTTCAGAAAGAAGCATAGCACTGTAACGGCAATGCTCGATGTTACGGATAATATACTGTGTGCGCAGGATGAGGGGCTTTGCACGTTGTTAGTGTTACTCGATTTTTCTAGGGCTTTCGACTCTATTAGCATTGATATCTTGTTATCTAAACTATCCTTTTATGGTTTTGATTCCAATGCCGTAAAATGGTTCCACAGTTACCTAAGCAACCGTTTTCAATATGTCAGACTTAATTTCAATGATGGGACATCCTTATCATCAGATAAAATGGCAGTAACAAAAGGGGTTCCTCAGGGCTCGATTTTGGGGCCAGTTCTCTTCCTTTTATATACTGCTGATATAGGTATGCACATTAAAAACTGCAAATTCCATATGTATGCAGATGATATACAAGTGTATATTTCATTTAAAGCGTCAAACATAGATGGTGCAATACTTAAAATGAATGAGGATCTCTCCAGTATTGCTAAATGGGCAACAGAAAATTGTCTGCTGCTAAACCCAGACAAAACAAAATATATAATGTTTGGTAGTAATCAACAGCTCGCTAGTTTAGATCCTACTGTGAGTGTTAAGGTCTTAGGACAGACTATGGAGCGTGTACAAACTATGGAGCGTGTGAAGCACGAAATTTAGGCTTGCTTATAGACAGCGGCCTGCGTTTTGAAAAACATGTGGCACACGCTGTAAAAAATTGTTTCTATAAACTAAAAGTATTGTATAAAATTAGGCCTTATATATGTGAAAGTCTGCGTGTACAGTTGGTGGAGTCCTTAGTATTGTCCAAATTAAACTTTATGGACACAGTAGTTGGCCCACGTCTGTTAGCCAGAACACTAAAGATTGTGCAACGAGTGCAAAATGCCTGTGCTCGTTTTTGCTTTAACATTCCGTTAAGGGCTCATGTCACTCCATATTTAAACAAACATACTATTCTGAAAATGAAGCACAGGCGAAAGTTGCACTTGGCTTGTCTTCTTTTTGGTGTCTTGAAACATAAAGTACCATGCTACCTTTTTGACAAGCTGTCCTGGCTGTCAACAAACAGATCGTATGGGCCTCGAAGGTGCGCAGAACAGCTCTCCACACGATACCACCGGTCTGCTTCGTTTAGAGGTAGTTTCCGGTACGCTGCTACTAAGTGTTGGAATAACATCCCTCCGCCCATAAGGAATCTGCAAACCATGAATAATTTTAAAGCAAAACTAAATATTTTTATATTTGATCATCAACATCGTGAAGAGCACCTAAGACATGACACTAGTGCCATTTAAAATACTTTAGTTCCTTTTCGAGTATCAGTTTCTATAATTTATCAATCTATTTTTATTTATCGTATGCGCATCATATTTGCAAGTGTCATAGAAATATTATGTTCAATGTTTTAATACTTACCTCCAGTTTGTATTCCTGTATCCAAAAACACATAAAACATGCCATTATTTGCCTGTCCCGGCTATGTGCGTATTTATATATTACTGAACCTTTTACTGAACATAATATATGAAAACAGTGCATCTTTCCGCATGTAAATAATAATATTGCGTTGCGATTTGCGAGATTCACCATTTGCATTGCAACCATGGCCCAATATTACTGGGCCATGATTACAACCATTTGTGTTCAGATTCAAATTAAGTTCTTGTCTTCTTTTTGTTTAATGGCTCTTGTTGTGGCAGTGTGAGCACAATTTAGCCAAATTAATCAAATATTACCAACATTTTTGATCTATATTTTTTAGCATTTGACATGCTCCGCCACTTTTAAAGTATAAATTATTTGAGAATAAGGAAAAAGAGATTTTTTTTTTTTGCATGTCAAATGCAAAAAAATATAGATCAAAAATGTTTAAAAAATCGCACCATCAAATAGTATGAATTTTAATTGCAAAATTAAACTTACTATATCGGTTTAATGCATGTAAATGCTTCCGATAGATGGCGCTGGTCGTAAAGACAAATGTAATAAGGAGATTGGGATGGTCGAAGTACCTGTACTATAGCTCAGTGGCTTAGAGCACTTCCCCGGATTGGAAAAGACGCGGGTTCGTTTCCCGCTAGTACAAAAAATTTCTTTTTCCTTATTCTCAAATAATTTATACTTTAAATATTACCAAATTTAGTTTCGATTCAGTTATTCAATGACGTCAACAAATGACGTGTCAACACAACACGTGTATGTATTATTTAAATAAGTTTTTATACTTTGGGCTTATTATAGGCTTTGGCAGGACCATCAGCCTAACATAAGGTGGAATTATAGTGTGGAATTATAGTATAGATTTAGTTGTTTTTTTTTCTTTTTTTAATATTGTAATAGTATAGGAAAGTATGTTTTAAATTTGAGTATTTTGGTTTTTGTTGTTTTTGTGTGTGATAGGTGTGAACGACATCCGTGACATCACCAAGGCGCCCCAACGGAAGACC
This sequence comes from Leucoma salicis, assembly GCA_948253155.1. Lineage (NCBI taxonomy): Eukaryota > Metazoa > Arthropoda > Insecta > Lepidoptera > Erebidae > Leucoma > Leucoma salicis. The sequence goes on from OX411812.1 coordinate 8,404,431, forward strand.
AGCGCAGGTCTATTGACCTGTTTTATGCTGAGTTGGGGTCGTTTTGTAGCGGATGTTTTTTTTTTTTGTTTTTTCTGTTTTATTTATATGTATAATGTTGTTCGTTACAATAAATATTTTCTTTCTTTCTTTCTTTCTTTCAACCGCGATGGGGAGCGGGAGGGCCAGCTGTACGAGGCATACCGCACTTCGCGGGCTGAGTTCAAGCTGGCCATCTGCCGCGCCAAAGCTGAGAAAAGGCAGGAGATGCTGGATGGTCTCAACCGTGATCCCTGGCTTCGCCCATACCGTACAGCGCTGAATAAGCTCCGCACCCAGGGCCTCCCCCTTACAGAGACTTCAGCCGGCCTCCTCACTGAGGTTGTCGGAGGCCTATTCCCGTGACGGGTGGAGCACACGGTCATGGCACCTCCGGGTGGTGACCGGGCGGCTGACTTTAGTATACCACCCGTCACTGCGTCGGAAATGGGGGCGGCTGTTTTGCGGATTCGTTCCAAGAACACTGCCCCCGGCCCAGATGGGATACCCGCTCGGGTAATCCCGTCTGGCCCGGGCTCAGAACCACCTAGAGCCTCGCCTCAGGGGACTGTTCGACGCGTGCCTGGCGTCCGGACGGTTCCCTGACTTCTGGAAGGAGGGGAGGCTGGTACTCGTGCCGAAGCTGGGACGATCGCCGGATTCGGTCGGGGCCTTTAGGCCAATCGTGCTGCTGGATGAGGCGGGTAAGCTGCTGGAGAGAATCCTTGCGCGCGGTCCAGCACCTGCGCGACGTCGGGTGGACGCCCAGTTCGGTTTTTGAGCTGGTCGTTCGACAGTCGGCGCGATCATGCGTCTGAGGGCCACGATCGCGGCGGTCGTCACCGGCGGTGAAGTGCTGTTGGCGGTGTCGCTTAACATCGCCAACGCATTCAATAGTCTGCCATTCAGCTGCATCAGGGAGGTGCTCCAGTATCACGGGGTGCCTGTATACCTGAGGTAGTGGCAGACTATCTTGAGTGCCGCAGCGGCCTCTATGAGAGCTGCATAGGGGACGTTGTGAGGAGGTCCATGTCGTGCGGTGTCCTACAGGGTTTGGTCCTAGGGCCGCTCCTGTAGGACATCGGTAATGACTGGGTGCTGCGCTGTCGGCTCCCCCCAAGGCTGGTGGTCATCTGCTATGCGGATGACACGCTGGTCGTGGACCGGGGTGGAAAATTCGAGGAAGCGGCGTTCCTGGCCACCTTATAGACCTCGGAGGTGGTCAGGAGGATCGGGGCGCTGGGGCTTAGGGTGGCCCTGGATAAGATGTCGGCCACCTGCTGGCGCCTCGATCACAGTAGACATAGTTCAGATTGGGGTGCAGGCCCAGATTGAGTATCTGGGCCTCGTGCTGGACGGGCGGTGGCGCTTTCGCGAGCACTTTCGCCAACTCTCTCCGAGGCTAGTCGGCGCAGCGTCCGCCCTTGCACGGCTCATGCTGAATATGGGCGGACCCAACAATGCCTGCCGACGGCTTTACACGGGGGTGGTCCGGTTGATGGTGCTGTACGGTGCACCCGTGTAGGCGGAGTCCCTGGACGCACCGAACAGTGCTCTTCTGTGGAGACCACAAAGAGTCGTCGCGTCCAGGGTCATACGTAGATATCGCACGGTGTCGACGGAGACGGCCTGTGCGCTGGCCGGAACTCCCCCGTGGGACTTAAGGCGTAGGTACTCGCCGAGGTATATCGGCAGGCATCGCAAGAGCGGGAGGGGTGTGGTCGCCCTCCACCCAGGGAGGTGTAAGGCGACGCCCGCCGAGCTGCTATGGCCAGATGAAGGGGACGGTTGGAGGTGCCCCGGGCCGGGCTTTGCTGATGCTGGAGGACGGGGTGGGGCGATGTTACGGAGACGTTACCTTCAGACTAGTGCAGGTGCTGTCGGGGCACGGTTGCTTCGGTAGATATCTGCACATAGTCGCAAGGAGGGAAGCGATTCCGGGTTGTCACCACTGCGGCTACGTGCCCGGCTTAGGCCGAGCAGCGCCGCGAACTAATCGCGGCAATAGGGGGGACCTCTCGCTGCCGAACGTCGTCAGAGCAATGCTTGGCAGCGACAGAAATTGGACCGCGGTCGCTGCCTTCTGCGAGGAGGTTATCTCGCGGAAGGAAGCGGCAGAGAGAGCCAGGGAGGTTGATCCTTCCGCAGACCCGAACCGCCGCCAGCGACTGTCGCAGGCGTAAATATCTGCGCCTAATGCCGCTCTAGCTGAGGCTGTGGGTCGACCACGATTGCTGAATTGGCAAAGCATCTGTAAGGTATCCAGGAGCTGCAGGTTCAAATCCTGCTCGTGACTGGTTTTTTCGATTTTCACACTTTGTGTTTATTTATATGGCTAAAAGCATGGCAAATGCTAAAAATATATATAAAAATATCTAAATATCTCTTAAGTAGGTACTTGATATGTTATACTATATTTCACATGCTTAGCGATATAGATACAAACAAATTGCGAAACATAGGGTTCTACTAATTTTTACTCTGAATTTCGATAACACGTTCCTTCTTAATATTGGCAGTCCCGAGCAATTGTCACGATGGCTGAAATGGCAAAGCATCTGGGACAGTATTCCTGGAGATGCAGGTTCAAACCCTGCTCGTGACTGTTATTTTCGATGTTTGTGTTAATTTCTTAGGTATTTTTCATGTTTATATATCAGATATTATAACAAAGCTTGTTCTGAACTGTTATAGGTATTACCAACCAAAATCTCAGAACCCGCGGCTCAAGGTTGGAGGAGGCCAGTTAATCCAGCACAGTACTCCGGTAGTGGAGCTACGAAGCCCGTTCATCCAAACGCATATGGGGCCAGCGAGACTGCGTGCGTTCCATCGTCCGGCCATGCGCAAGTTGTCTTATGGTCCACTCGCTGTGCCTGGACCACATCCTGTTCAACCATTGCTCAAACATTTACGGAAGAAAGCCAAGGTAGCTTGCATAATACATATATACATTACTTCTACATAATATATGTTTTTTTTGTAATAATGGCTACTTGGCTTGAGTATTTGCCAATGACTTATTTAGGGTATATTTCTTCTTCTTTTATGATTATGGCAATCAGCTGAAGTCATTGTTGCAAGTGTCAAGTTTCACAGGTAAGTTTAATTCATCAAATAAGTCCTCATATAAAATTAGTCATAGTCAAGCCAAAGTCATGCCTCAGTAAAGTGGTGGCGATTTTACTGAAAGATGCTATGGAGTTTTGGAAGCAACACAAAAAAAAATGTTACGCCGCGCTATATCAATTCCTTACTCACGCTTATGCACTTATACAAATACACAAATACATAGTTAATTAGCAAAATGCCACCACTTTTACACATTAATACTTAAAATAACACAAGTTTTAGAAAATATTGTAAGCGACAACATGATTCCTTCATGTTCCCGCCAAAACTCCTATATTATATATCCTTATGTTGTTGGTGAAAATAGTTTACATTAGATTATGAGGAGGAAAGAAGTTATAGCGCTTTTCTTGCCCTTAATTGAACTCAAATCGACACAGAAAAACAAACAAAAATACAAGAGGAAGGAAATAAAGAGAATCCAGAATTAAAGTATAAGTGACTTCTAATGTTTAATTACATACATACATATTGTCACACTTTTTTCCCGTAGAGGTAGGCAGAAACCACTTCTCTCCACTTGTTACGATCCTGATACATATCTTTCGCTTCATCTACTTTCATCAGCGCTTTCATGCATGCTCGTTGGTTACCAGTACTCCTAACCTGACTTTCTTAAGAACATCACCGATCTGATCAAAATACGTTAGCCTATGTCGACCTCTATCAACTTACCCATTCACAACATGTTTAATTTGATGATGTTTTTTATTCTTATAACTATAATACTGTGATATATATTGTTCACAGCAAAGAGAAGCCGAACGGCTGGCCTCAGGCGGAGGTGATGTATTCTTCATGCGCACTCCAGAAGACCTGAGTGGTCGCGACGGTGAAATTGTGCTAATGGAATTTTGTGAGGAACATCCGCCGCTCATCAGCCAAGTAGGAATGTGTTCTAAGATCAAGAATTACTATAAAAGAACGGCAGCTAAGGTATGTTTCATTTTTACTGTCCAACATTTGATCTCAATATGAATACTTTTATATTAATACTATTAAACAAAAAAGTATATTCAAAGAAATATAAATAGAGAATATCTGTGAGCAGGATTTTCTGTCTCCCTAGCCTGGGGAAACCCTTTAGACGTTAAGACCACAGATAGATTTTCTTTTTATTCTGCATCCCATCCAATCTTCCCGGGATTGGATGGAATACAGGTTTTAATCCTCCTCCTGTCACAAATAATTTGTTCTTTAAAGTAGCTGAGCATGTCAAAGTGCTAAAATATTAATTACTAGCTGATACCCGCGACTTCGTCAGCGTTAAAGTTTTACTTTCTAAATTCGACCCCTATTTTACCCGCGATTTTATAAAACCATTGAAATGTATGTGTATCCTATCTATTATATAATTCCAGTGTCACGATGTTTGTCCGGGATGCACTTCGAAACTACTGAACCGATTTTAACTTCTTTTTTTAAATGTGTGTTTTGTTCCAACTTAAGAGATAGAATACTTTATATCTCAATTTATAATTGCAATATTTATTCATGAAAAAATACATAATATGGTGGTACGAAGTTCGCCGGGTCAGCTAGTATCAAATATAAAATGAAATTTAACATTCTTAATTCAAAAAAGGTCAATTATGTGTGTTTCTATCTTCCAATTAGAAACCTACCAAACTACCCCCACATTTCCTTCTTATTATTTTACCTGACCACTTCCTCGTCTCCTCTGTACCATCATTCCTCTTCATGTCCTATAGCTTTTCTTGGGGTGTATTACTCGCGAAGGTTGCTTTTGGTCTATAGGCTACCACGCCAACATGGGGTGGCAAACTTACCGTCTTACTCACCATCAAGCCGTACAGCCTAGTATAATTATATGTTATAAACATTGATGTATAAACAAAAACATAGCAACACGCCTGTATTCCCCAAACACACCCACGATTCACCAGGTATTTTTAAGTCCGACGTAATAGGGGGCGAGCCTATTGCCGTCTACCAGGCACATTTACAAACTCCGGGCGGCTGAGAATTTTTCTATTTACGAAAAAGCTCAATAACACTGCCCGACCCGGAAATCGAACCCGAGACCTCATGATCAGCAGTCACTTACACTACCTCTGCACTACAGACAGTTGAAGGTGCAAAGGCAGTTGAAGTATAAAACAGAGAAAATCCACAATTAGGGACTAAAAGTGTACACTATAAATTAGTGCAGATTACGCTTCCCTGCACTCATTTCATTTAGTATTGTTTTTTGCTATGTATTACTATGATTTATTAGTCGCATACACTACCGCTACACCACCGAGGCAGTTAGAGATTTGGAAGTTTTATTTCATCTATATCTTGTGTGTTTATAAACCGATTTCTATATTTTTTTTTATGAAATAGATATTAAAGTGTACTTTTTGAATATGGGATTTTGATAAAGATATATCTATGTGAAATAAAATATATATTTATGTATTTAATAATAAACTGAAGAAATGCCTAACGATTAAACACGTTATTGTGGCTAATTTATAAAATATAGATATATACTATTGAGGACTTTTTTGTAGATCTTTTGAAGACCATCATCTTTGTAATACATACTTTTGGTGTATAACCAACGTATGCAAGCATAAGAGCTCGAAAGCGCATTTTCATCCGACTTGCTTCAAATCTATCGTCTCTGCTCAGCTCCTATGTGTCTAAGCGTTATGTTATATATCCTATAACCTGCCCAGGAGTATGGACTACAATCGTACCAAGTTTGGTTAAAATCCCTTCAGTAGTTTTTGACCCATGCGTGCATATACAGACAGACAGACAGACAAAAAATTTACTGATTGCATTTTTGGCATCAGTATCGATCACCATGCATCCTCCAATATTAATTTTGAATATATACTCAATGTACAGAATTGTCCTCTCTACAGTTTTATTATAAGTATAGATTGTAATTAATAATCATATCAAGTGATAGCGTCATTAACAATATTTTGTTAGTTGTAAATGATATTTTTATTGTAGGATGAAGGTCCTAAGTCCCTGAAATATGGCGAAGTAGCATACGCACATACATCGCCGTTCCTTGGGATATTGCCACCGGGGGCAACACAGCCTGTTATAGAGAATAATATGTACCGGGCGCCAATATACGAGCACACGCTTTCACAGACAGATTTTCTTATTATAAGAACAAGGTGATTATTAATAATATTTGATTATATTTATGACGCATATACGTATAGAGGAGTGACAGTAACTGTACGCTCCCTCCTCAACGTACACGTACGCTCACTTCTATATTGAATAATCAGAATAACCTTAAAATAAAGACACCGCATTGTCAACTAAAAAGGGAAGACATTTTTGAAAGATGTGTGCGTGAAAGTGTATTCACCGGAAAGAAATAATCACTATAATTTGGGTATTTTCTTGAATTATTATGTTTATACATAAAGGAAGTAAAAATATAAGGTAAGTTTACACCAAATCATATAGGGAATATTACGTACGTACGAAATCGTTGAGTCATTTGGGGTAATTTTAAATCATATTCTGGTAACACTTGTGGTTTATGACGCTTCGTTTTACCATGGGTTTGTTTGTATTTTGGTGCGTGAGCGCGTGTAATTACAAGTTTGGCATGGTTTTATATGGCTTCACTGGATTGTTCGTAATGCTCCGTCTATATTTTTTAGTTAGTCTAAGACTGCATAAAACACGTACCACCTCAGATGTTTCTTTGACTATTATTAAAGGGAATGCTCCGATGGTTCGGACATGTGGAAAGAATGCCGGACGAGTGACTAGTTAAGAAGATATACAATGCGAAAGTGGAAGGATGTAGGTACAGGGGGAGACCGAGACTCACCTACCTAGACCAAATCGGTCATGTATTGAAGGAAGGTGGAGTCAGGAGTCTCCGAAACCGGCGAGCGTGTATGAAGAGAATTATGAATGTTGAGAAAGCGAGAGATGTATGCAAGAATGGAGCCTCTTGGCACTCTGTTCTCTCTGCCTACCCCGCAAGGGAAATGGCGTGATGATAAGTAAGTAGTATTAAGTCCGAATGTCGGGCATGTACTCAAAATTGAGTTTCATTTTCAGACAAGCATATTATATTCGTGAAGTTGACGCCTTATTTGTAGCAGGACAAGAATGTCCTTTGTACGAAGTACCTGGCCCAAACTCCAAAAGAGCAAATAATTTTGTCAGGGACTTTTTACAGGTTAGTACTTACAGTAGATAATTCTATTATTTTATTAATGGTCTTTAGTTTCTCGTTTTGAGATTAAAGCTGATTTGTTCATTTTTATGCTTGCAGGTGTTTATATACAGATTGTTCTGGAAATCTCGCGACAAGCCACGACGTATAAAGATGGACGATATCAAGAGAGCATTTCCCTCACACTCCGAAAGTTCCATAAGAAAGCGTCTGAAGCTGTGTGCTGATTTTAAACGTACCGGATTGGATTCCAACTGGTAATAAATGATTCAAAATATATCTTTAAAAAACTCCAGTATGTGAAGTCGACGAGATTTTATTAATAAGTATATGATTTATGTTATGAAGTTTATTAATCATTTTGGTAAAGTGTCAAAAAGGTCTAGTGGTAGAGCCATGCTTATCGCAGTACGAATGGGCCGGGTCGATCGGGGAAGTACCACCCTCTCACAAAAGATCAGCGTGTATCAACGGTGGTTACGCCTACTGTTGTGTTTCGTATGGTGAGTGAGAGTGCCGGAGGCCTAAACCCGCTTCCTATCCTCTGCTTATTATCCTTCCTATCCTCTGCTTATTATCCTTCCTATCCTCTGCTTATTATCCTTCCTATCCTCTGCTTATTATCCTTCCTATCCTCTCCTTAGTATCCTACCTATCATCTCATTATCCTTCCTATCCCTTTCCTTGGAGATGGCAACACGCGAGTGATATCTCTTGTGTCTATAGGCCACGGTAACCTCTTACTATCAGGTGGGCCGTATGCTTGTTCGCCACCCATGTAGTACAGAAAAAAAAGTCAAGTTATTTAGTTACTTGAAAATTCTAAATAATACGTAATAATCCCTCGGCCAATCACAATGAAACGATGCGATGTCGATACGATTTAGTGAGATACATTCTAACCCCCCTTTACCCTACTGTTACCTTTTGAGATCTAGGCGACTGTGCATCAAACTCGATACCATCGTCTTTGTAGTCCTTGACTTTACCGCTAGAATTATTAATAGTACATTGTTACCCTAGGGATGAAAGCAACTAAATAAGTCTTTATCCCGAGGTAAACACTGTGCTTTTCATTACGAATACGAGGAAACTAAAAATAAAAATCATGAATTAGCTAAAGAAAAAATGGGAGACTTTAAAAAAATGAATTTGGTATCGCCGTTTTCCCGCCGATATTGTTTTTTTTTTTGTGGCCTGTCAGCTATTCAGCCATTATTTTTCATTTTAATAATTGAAAAAATATAAATCTTCGTTATTTTAAAGATATAGTTGCAACTATATTAAAATAAAGTCATATAGAAAACAAATTCTTTGTAATTCTCCCTAGGGCTGAAAAGTATTACTTTCGACCCGCACCTCACGCAACTTCAGGCCTACTTTCAGAGTATGAGTAATGAAAAATATATAAATTACTAGCTGACTCGGCGAACTTCGTACCTGCATATATTTTTTCATGAATAAATATTGCAATTATAAATTGGCATATAAAGTATCCTATCTCTTAAGTTGGAACAAAACACACATTTTAAAAAAAGAAAATTTAAAATCGGTTCTATAGTTTCGGAGTTCATCCCGGACAAACATCGTGACACGGGAATTATATATAATAGATATAGCTTTTTCACACATACGAGATAAATTTTGATTGTTGCCATAATTGAATGCAATATTTCTTTAATGTTGCAAAATTTATATACTATTTCGATATGACGAGAAATTATTCGAGTATGATATAGTTATATAAATTTAATTCGAAATATGAATTTTCCCAAACTGATTGATACACGTTTCGTTATGACACCTCTATTTTTATTGTTTTAATATTTGTGATAGGTGGATTGATACATGTTTCGTTATTACACCTCTATTTTTATTGTTTTAATATTTGTGATAGGTGGGTAATAAAGCCTGATTTTCGCTTACCGTCCGAAGAAGAAATCCGAGCTATGGTATCGCCCGAGCAGTGTTGTGCGTACTTCAGTATGGCGGCCGCGGAACAAAGGCTCAAAGACGCTGGTTACGGCGAGAAGTTTATATTCACGCCGCAAGAAGATGATGATGAAGAGATGCAGTTGAAGATGGATGATGAGGTTTGTTTGGGTGACAGAATGTAGTATAGGGCTCTCAGAATCACCACTGAAGAAATATCAAACTGTTCCAATGCCCTTCTAATACAGGCGGAGAGTGGGCGCACGGCGGTTAATTTTGTAGATGTGACAATACTACCCTGCTTGTTACCCCGAAAGACAGCGTGTGCGGTCCCGATCAGGAACATTTTTTCCCGCCTAAACAAAAAAGGCTCAGTATCAATGTATTACTGTCGATAGTTGGCTCGAGTACTACCTAATATTGAGGGATTTGTATGGCCATAGTACAAATGATCTTGTGCATACAAAACACGTAGATTGCATGTCTTCGAGAAAATTTCGCGTTTGAGATTTTCAATTTTCGCACATCTCGAGTCACGCTTAAGTTCATTATATTATTTTTTTATAATACGTGGATGGCGGACAAGCATACGGCCTACCTGATGGTAAGTGGTAACAGCCACACATGGATCCAACCAATTTTTTTATTCATTGTGGGTGGCAAACAAGTATGCAACTGTTGCTAAGTGGTTATCCTAGCCAAACGCGAGAAATACCAAAGGCATCACTTACACGTCGCCATCTCCAAATAAAGGGATATGAGGTGGAGAGGAAGGATAATGAGAAGATAGGATGGGTAATAAGGAAAGGATAGGACGGATAATAAGGAGAGGTCCCTATGACGGGAATTATGCCTCCAGAAATAATAAAATACTGCTAAGCAAACCCGCAGCTCACCTGTATGCACGAACTACGACTTTACGGTTGATCACACTGCAGACTGTGGTAACGACCGTTTCGACCCCGATCAGGTGAGTACTCTCACCTGACCCGCAACTAAAAGTAATGTAAAGGTAATTGCTTGCTTTTCTTAGTCGCTTAGTACAAAACCCGCGGGCAAAAATGGGATGGTGACTCTCGTATTAGGCTGTCACACTGCGGAGCGAAGACGATGCCTTGTCGACATTATTGTTCTGTAACAGGCCCTATACTAGTTCAGTAGACTCTATGACTGACAACCTTCATGAATCTTCTCTCAGAAGACAATTATGACATTGCTGTAATAAATTACTCTATTGATGAAAATCTGCCACCATAAGCAGTAGTAGCAGTATTTATTCCTCTATATCTCATTGCTATTCTTCTTTCAGGTGAAGGTAGCTCCGTGGAACACAACGCGCGCATATATCCAAGCAATGCGTGGCAAATGTTTGCTCCAACTAACTGGGCCAGCGGACCCAACTGGCTGTGGAGAAGGATTCTCATATGTTCGAGTGCCAAATAAACCAACCCAACAGCCAAATGAAGAACAACAGCCTAAGAGAACTGTGACAGGAACTGACGCAGATTTGAGAAGGCTGAGTTTGAACAATGCGAAGGCATTGCTGAGAAAGTTTGGTGTCCCTGAGGACGAAGTAAGTTATGGCCTAATATCATTAAGATGTTGTAAAAGTAAATCATGCACAATGAAATTGTCTATTGCACGTGAATCCCACAGTGAAATAAAATTGGCGCATTAGTATATTATAGTAACTGTAATCTCTCGCTTCGGACACCAAACATTAAATTTGCACAGCAGTGTATTATTGTTATAAGCTTTTTAAAAATATATATTGTTCGAAATATGAAAACAGAAAATATAAATAGTTTATAATATGTACGTCGGCAATATGATTTTTCTTTTTTATTACGTAACATTGTAAATTGTTCCACGCAGATCAAAAAACTATCGCGGTGGGAAGTCATCGATGTAGTGCGAACACTTTCAACAGAGAAAGCCAAAGCTGGTGAAGAAGGTATGACGAAGTTCTCTCGAGGAAATAGGTTCTCCATCGCCGAACATCAAGAAAGGTATGACAATTTTCAAGTTCATAAATTTAAAATTATAGACTTGAATAATATCCCGCACTAGGAAAGGCTAGGCCACTAGGCTTTGTGATTTTTAATGTTTAAGAGAGTCAAAGTCTCAAATCAGACCAAGTAAAAAAGAACGTCATTCTTTTTTACTTGGTCTGAGTTGACAAAAATTAACTAAAACTAAAACTAAACTTATCATCACGCCATTTCCCTTGCGAGGTAGGCAGAGAGAACAGAGTGCCAAGAGGTTCTATTCTTGCATACATCTCTCGCTTCCTCAACATTCATAACTCTTCATACACGCTCGCCGGTTTCGGAGACTCCTGACTCCACCTTCCTTCAATACATGACCGATTTGGTCTAGGTAGGTGAGTCTCGGTCTTCCCCTGTTCCTACATCCTTCCACTTTCGCATTGTATATCTTCTTAACCAGTCGCTCGTCCGCCATTCTTTCCACATGTCCGAACCATTGGAGCATTCCCTTTCGCATCTTTACACCAATACTCTCTTTCATGCCTACTCGCTCTCTTACGTCGTCGTTACGAATGCGGTCAGTCAGCCTCACTCCACAAATTCTCCGCAGAGATCGCATTTCGACCGCATTGATTTTACTCTCATGCTCCTTTTTGCATACCCAACTCTCGCTTCCATACCATAACGTTGTGACAAGCACTGCGTTGTGTATTGCGACACGTGCCCTCTGGCTGAGGTGATGACTGCTGAGAAGTTGTCCCAATGCTCCGTTCACTCTATTTTCCGCATTCACTTTTCTCTCTACATCAGTGGTGTACCTTCCATCCCGACTGAATCCACATCCAAGATATACAAATTCATCCACTTGTTCTAGCACACCATTTCCTATTGCTACTCTAACATCTATTCTGGCTTCTTCTCTTTAAAAAACCATTATTTTGGTTTTGCTCACATTCACACGTAGGCCCCTTTTTTACAATCTTCTGCCATTACGTCGACTAGGGTTTGCAGGTCAGCCGCGGGCTGCGCTAATAAAACCGCATCGTCTGCATATAACAGAGACCTAACCACTGAGTCGCCCATCTGAACTCCCACATTAATTTCATTCAACCTTTGTAGACATTTATCCAGATATATGATAAACAGTCTGGCTGATAGAAAGCAGCCCTGTTTAACGCCGATATTGACATCAAACCAGGGTGACATTCCATCATCCAGCCGCACACAAGCTCTGCAGTCCATGTAGTTGGACTGCACCGCTTGTAGCAGTCTACCGTTAACACCATATTCCGGCAAAATATCCCAAAGTTCCTTTCGTACAACCGTCTCAAATGCTTTCTCCAAATCCACAAAACTGCGGAAAACCCTCTGGCCTACAGCCAGATGCTTCTCCACAATGTTGCGCAGAGAAAACACTTGATCCATGCATCCTCTTCCACACCTGAAACCTCCTTGTACCGTCACACAAAAATTCATCACACCATCACCATCACACACCACACCTCGACATCATCCTCATTCTCCTTTCATTAATCTTACCATACACTTTGGCTGCCAAACTTGTCAAGCTTATGGCTCTGTAGTTTGCACAGTCATAACGTGAACCCTTGTATTTAAACAAGGGCACGATAACTGCGCTTCTCCAGTTCTTGGGAACCATTCCTGAGCTCCAACATAAATTGAGAAGCATCAGGAAGAATTCCCAGACACATGAGCCTCCAAGCTTGATCATCTCAGCAGACACCATAATATCAATACCCGCTGCCTTATCGCCCATTCAACTTCATCCATACTAATGTCATCAGAGGATGCCGGTACCGAATGCTGATCTGTTAGATCACATGTGGCACCAGCATCACCCTGAACATCCACATACATATCTCCAAAATATTCACACCATCGGCTTAACACATCTTGTGTTTGCGTAAGAATGTCTCCACCTTTAGACCTTATTTTATTCATTCTGAAAGCTGATCAACCACTCTTTTCACCTCCCTCTAGAAAAGTTTGGTGTTGCTCTCGAAGTTTTTGGTCAGCCTATCTTCTGCAATCATATTTGCTCTATCACGCTTCTCTTTCACTAAGGCTTTGGTTTCATTCTTACGTTGCCGGTATATTTCTTTCTTCTGTTCTATACTTGCACTCAGGTTCAAAGAAGATACATAGTCCAGCCACGCTTTCTTTTTTTGGTTTACGGAAGCTGCTACTTCCGTATCCCACCATGCATCACCTTTCACTTTCCTATGCTTCTTTGAGCATCCACATACTTCTTTCGTTGTATCTACCATACTTTCTTTCAATACTCTCCAGCATTCTTCCATGTCACATTCCGGCTGACTTGCCATTCGTTCACGGACACCCTCTGCATACTTTGCTCTTACACTCTCTTCTTGCAACTTTTCAATCTTTACTCTTTCAAGCCCTCCGAATTGGATACGCTTTCGCCAGTGTCTCCACTTTCTGAACAGACCACTAAATCTCGCAATAACGAGATAGTGGTCCGTGTCGACAGTGGGACCACTGTAGGCTCTTGTATCCAGAATTTTACTTCGGAGGCGACTGTCTACCAGAATTAGATCTATCATACTTCTCTGTTTATTCCTTCTCCGTGTATACATATGGATGTTGAAAAAATGTGTTTGACACAATAAGGTTTCTCTCCATACATACATCCGCAATGAGCTTACCTGCATCGTTCGCTCTCTTATCACCAAATGAACCAAGCACGTCCTCGAAGTCTGGACGCTTGGTTCCAACCCATCCATTCAAGTCTCCGCATACTATCACACGTTCACTAGCTTCTGCCAAATCCAGAACTTCCCTACCATTATCCCAGAACTTCTCTAGATCCGATGCCACCGAAGAGCCTACGGGAGCATAAGCTGCGACCAAGAAGACCCTGGTGACACCTAGTTTTATTCGGACCTATAAAAGTCTGGGATCAATCAAACATTCCGTAGTCGTTTCACACCTGAGGCCAAGCGAGCGAACAGCAACACCCCCACTACCATACTGGCCCGATCGCTCTGCGGTACACCAGACTACAGAGCTATCCCTCCACCAGGAAGATCACAGGTGTCACTGACCTTTCGCTTGGTCTCTGTTACACAGAGCACATCAAGCTATCTGTCCGATATGACGGTTACCAGCTCGTGTAACTTACCTTCCACACTACTCTTACATTCCACGTGCCTACTCGACACTGCTCCCCTCGACTTGCTAAACTGGGCAAGGCGTGATGGGTGGCGGCCCCCATCGCCGCATCTGCCATTGTTCGTACCGACGGGGGCGGGTCGGTACGCGTCGCCTCTGGGGCACGCCCTAACCCGCACTGCGGTACGCATTCGAGCAGGAATGCAGCCTGTGGATTGCAGGCTGGCAGGGATCGCGACGAGCACGCTCTGGACTATGATCACCCAAAAATTAAGTCACTTTTTTAAAGGTTTGACAGGGTTTTGTTTGTATTTGTGTGCGTGAGTGCGTGTAATTATTAGTTGGGCGTGTATTTACGGCTTCACTAGATTGTTCTTAATTCTGTATTCTTTTTTCGTGGTTTGAGGTTAAGTAATTTCAGGAATATAACTCAGTATCACAGCGCTAAATAATACAAAATGAATGCTGGGCGAATTAGAGTAGCCATCGTGAAATTAAATTTGCTTACGGTACGAATTTTGAAATATAAGTAGAGGATTTACCCCGTGTGGTGACGGACTAAGAATACAACTGTCACCACCCCATTCTTTCCCACGGGTGTCGTATGAGGCGACTAAGGGAAGTAAGCAATTCTCGTCCATTGCATGACTGGTGGTAGGGCTGGGTACCGGGTGGGAGTACTCACTTGGTATCGGGCCCGAGCGGGTTGGTACCACCATCTCTCGTGTGACCGGCCATGAAGCACATCGTTGCGTTTTGGCTGTAGCAGGAGATAGCCGTTTATATTTAATTTCATATCTGTGAAATGAATTTGTAAGCAGAGGCTTGACAATACTCTCGGTATAGTCGAGTCCATGGGCGACGGTTACCATTTACCATCAGATGGACCGTGGCTCGTCTGCCACTACTGCAATAAAAAAAACTAACATTTCCACTTATGCAGGTATAAAGAAGAATGCCAACGCATATTCGAGCTACAGAATCGTGTACTGACTAGCACAGAAGTGCTAAGTACAGACGAGGCTGAAAGCTCTGTCAGTGAAGAATCAGACTTGGAGGAGATGGGCAAGAATTTAGAAAACATGCTCGCGAATAAGAAGACCACTGAACAGGTAGTACATAACTTAAGCCTATTGTTTTGCTTAATAGAGCTCATATTGTATACGTTTTCTGAATTTATGTTATAGTTGTCAATGGAACGAGAAGAAGCTGAGAGAGCGGAATTAAGAAAAATGATCCTAGGTCAATCTGAGAAGAAGCCTCAAATCAATCAGTCTGATCAACAGCAGTCGTCTAACAATCAAGGTAAGGTCGTCTAACAAACAACGCAATGTATTAAAACTGTGTCTGAAAACAATTATTTCATAGTTTAATTGGTTAACAGTGTCTGGGGTAGTGAAATAGATTTTTCATTACTCATACTCTGAAAGTAGGCCTGAAGTTGCCTGAGGAGCGGGTTGAAAGTAATACTTTTCAGCCCTAGGGAGAATTACTTTCAACTGACAGCTGAGTAATTATAAAAACAAAACAGTTCTATTTTCTGTACAGCCAGTCAATTACAGCGCGATGTAAAATTGAAATAACATAAAGTTAAGTAGTTATTGTAGAATTTGTTTTTTATATGGCTTTATTTTAATATAGTTGCAACTATATCTTTAAAATAAGGAAGATTTCTATTTTTCCAATATTAAAATGAAAAATAATGGCTGAATAGCTGACAGGCCACAGAAAAAAAAAACAAAATCGGCGGGAACGTATTCGTAATGAAAAGCACAGTGTTTACCTCGGGATAAAGACTTATTTAGTCCCGAGACGGGGTTTGGCGCCCGAGCGTAGCGAGGGCTCCAATAGTTCGAGGGTTGCTTTCATCCCTAGGGTAACAATGTACTATTTATTTCGAGATTTTATTATATAATACTAGCAGACCCGGTCACGTGTTGCTGTGGTACACACAATTCGAATTATCCAGACTTAATGTCTGAACAAATGTTTAAAAAAAAACCTTAATCAATAAGATCGGATAAGTAGTTTCAAAGATGATCGCGGACAAGCACAGCATCAGTCCGTGACCAGGAATTCTGTAAAATGCCCAAGACATAAAAAGGAATATGTTATAGAAATTGATAGTCCCAAGTAATGTCACTGCAGCTCAATTGGCAGAGCGTCTATAACGGTAATATGAGACACGCAAGTTCAAATCTTGCTCGTCGCTATCATTTTCGTGAATAACCGAGCATGCCAAGTGCCTAAAAATATTATATATAAAATAAAATACTCTAGAATAATTTTAGATGGAATTTGAGGCATATTTTTATAATATTCGTGTTTCAGGCCGTGTACTGCGCATAGTGCGCACATTCCGCAACGCATCAGGTCAACGTTATACGCGCATAGAACTGGTCCGAAAGGCCGCGGTTATAGAAGCGTATATGAAAATACGATCAACTAAAGACGACGCCTTCATTAGACAATTCGCAACTATGGATGAGTCACAGAAAGAAGAGATGAAGAGAGAGAAGAGAAGAATACAGGTATTTTGAAATAATTTGTATTTTAAGTGCATTTATATGACTACATGGATTGTAAATATGAACATCATTTAAAAAGTAAACAGCCAGTTTAGTCTTAGAATTTATAAGTATTCTTGGAGAATTTCTTAGTGTTCTTGGCAGTTTCATGATTTTTTTTACGATAATAAAATAATGAAAATATTGAGTCGCGTATCCGTATCTCACAATGTTTTCCACCTCGGTGTCCTACCTGTATTGACGTATGGCACTGAAACGTGGGCACTAACGGCAGGGTTACTTCATAAGTTCAATATCGCTGAACGCTGCAAGAAAAACAAACAATTCTAACTTTGTTGGATAATATTATGATAAACTATCGTTATAGGAACAACTGAGGCGTATTAAGCGAAATCAAGAAAGAGAAAGATTAGCCGGCAATGTCACTGTGCCTGGACCATTTCCAGATAGTAAGTATTTATAATACTTTTTTGCATTCATCATTATCATGCATTTATCACTGAAGAAGTAAATAGAAATATAATTAACATAGTAACATAGCATCACGCCTGTATTTCCTGAAGGGCTAGGCATAGGTTACACACCCACGATTCAACAGCTATGTTTAAGTCCCACGTAATAGGGAGCGAGCCTATTGCCGTCTACCGGGCACTTTTCTTTTTATGAAAAAGCTCCATAACACTGCCCGACTCGGGGATCGAACCCGAGACCTCATGACCTTAATATTTACATATTACACCTCTGTAATTCATTTTCAAAATAAAACATGCTGCGCTTTTTTTCAATACATTGCTGTCCTACTATTGGGTATGGTTTTCCTCTCGTAGTGAGAGGGATTAAAGCCGTATTCCACCACGCTGGCCCAGTGCAGGTTGGCAGACTTCACAAGACGTTGAGAAAATCTCTCATGCATGCAGTTTTCCTCCAGTGATCCGCTAATACAGGCGGAGAGATGGCACACGGCGGGTTTATTTAGTGGATGAGGGCTTCACAATAACTTGTTCGTTGCCCCAAATGACGGGGTGTGCTGAGTGTGTGATTAAATTGTAATTTTTTTCCCGCCTTAACAAAAAAAGGCATGCAGGCGTCCACATGATATTTCACTTCACCAAGCTGTGATAATTTGTAAACACACAAAAACAACATATCATCGAAAAAATTCGAAAAGTCAGAGGTGTGTCGTGATTGGGGATTTAATTCGATATGCATACTCTTTGTAGTACTTGGTTTTACCAATAGGCTACCACTGCATATTACTTATTGCGTGAGCCTTCATATTACGCAGTACTGGTTTCCTTGTACAACAACCACGGGAATCAATAAGGGTGTTTTATATAAGGTGATCTTGGGTTATCTCAAGTACATGTATTTGTATTCGTTAGATTCCAATCTGTCATCGTCTATGGACTTGGGGTCACCGTCACCGGGGCTATTACCACTGGGACAGATCAAGACAGAGCCAGACCTTACACCGTCGTCGTCGCGGCGTCGGGCAAAGTTAAAGCCTGACTTGAAACTTAAAGTATGTATCATTTTTTTTTTATATAATTGGGAAACCTTTTTGGTTTTGATAGCAGATAATGATTTATGGGATGCTGATTAGTGCAGTATGTGAAATTACTTGAACATTACCAGAGGTAAGCCGAGTCGATGCATATAATCCATACTTGTGGTGATGGACTAAGAATACAAATGTCACCACCCCATTCTTTCCCACGGGTGTCGTAAGAGACCACTGAGGGAAGTAAGCAATTATTACCATCACAATACTGGTGGTAGGGCTGGGTACCAAGTGGGAGTACTCACTTGCTATCAGGCCCGAGCGGTTTGGTACCACCATCTCCCGTGTGACCGGCCATAAAGCACATCGGTGTGTTTTGGTTGTAACATGAGATAGCCGTTAATTTTTCGATGGATTCGATTTCGGTTTTTTATATCGGGAACCTGATATATAACCTAAAAACTAGCTTTTGGCTGCGGCGAAGCCGCGACTCCGCCGCAGCCAAAAGCTAGTCATTAAATAAAATCAAGATCATCAGGTTCACTCATGTTTAACCTACGAATACCCCAATATACAACAACAACTAATAAGAACACAAAATCAAAAACTTACCAAAACAACAATTTACAAGGAAATAACAAAAATTAAACGAAGTGTTAAAATGCGTCCAAAGTTTGAGAACTATGTCTTTTTTCGGTTTCATTGCATGGTAACTTTTTAATTAAAATTTATGCAAACGAAGAATTGAATATTTTTGCAATATGACGTTCAATTGTAAATAAACAATATGTTAAGTTCTGCACAGATAGCACACTAAAATACCATTACAGTGTTATTATTATACGTTCATACTTGCATTTTTATATTTTCATTTAATATTTTCACATATAAAAGTGGCATATAAAAAGTACCCTTTTTATACTTTGTTTACATTCTGCATCATGCCATCCTAAAAATGGTATAGTACTAACTGATAAGTGCCACCATTAGTAATATTTACTGACCTTTTTTTTCCCAGTGTGGAGCTTGCGGTCAAGTAGGTCACATGCGTACGAACAAAGCCTGCCCTCTGTACACGGGCTCGATGGGCGGCGGCCCTTCATCTCCTATAGAAGCTGACATTGAACAGGCGCCTTTAGACCCTTCAGATGACGACATGGGATACGTTGAAGGCACCAAGCTTACACTAAATACTAAAAACATAAAGGTAGGTAAACCAAATTTTAATAATTACAAAATTGATAATATTGGTGTTTGTACTTTAACACACACACACGACATAATCAGCTACTTTAAATCTGCGTCCCTTCTAATCCGGGGAAGTGCTCTGGACCGATAAGCTACCGCAGTCACCTAAGTGACACCCAATCTCCACATTTGTTTCTAGATGTCTTTGAGACCCACGCCACTTCTCGGATATACCGGAATAATTATGTATGCAAATACATAAATCTCTCTTTTTCCACTTCCACAATTTTTTTTTAATTGAGCATAGTTATGATCTCTAAAGGAGAAGGCCGATTTTTCTATGAGAGTTGGGCTATTGTTGTGTCTTAACCAAATTAACTGTAGAACATTGTAAATGTACTCAGGGTCTTTAAATAAAAATATCATTGAGATATCTGATGGGAGTTTAGAGAAATCTGACTTTTAATTTTTAGTATATAGGCTATATATTATGCGTTGAAATCCATATCTTTTATTCTATTATAGTATAAAATGTAGTATCAATAGTATTTTAGAGTACCTATGTAAGAAATATAGATAGGATATAATGCTACGGCTAACTACTCTGGATCTAGATTACATTCGGAGTCCTGGTCTTAGTACCGCTAAAAAGTCTATCTCACACGGCGTCACGCTCTTTTTTTAATTACTCAACGGAGAATTTGCTGAACTCAACGCTAAAGTAAACACTGAACAAAAATAAAAAAACCACTGCTTTTCCACAAATGAAGCAACACATAAACCTACATAACATGTTATCGGCAATACAAATGTCAAATCATGACAAATTGTCAATCAAATTCAAATCAATAAGGGTTGCTAGTAAAATAACAATATATATCCTAAAATATTTTTAGAAATCGATAATAAATGTTATTATATTTTTAATTTAAAAACAAAACTTCATAATTATGGTGTCATAAAATAATCTTCGACTAATACTAAGTATTATAATAGGAGCTCACGTGGGTTTTCTTTTATTTATTTCATATCAATATTCTTACTATTTGGCTTTAAAAATGGGTATAGTAATAAACTGGTGACATTGACTATCCACGCCTTCCAATAAATATGGCAGTTCCGCTTATATCGAATTTAATAATATGTATATCTTTTTTTTTATAACTTTGAAATCCCAGTTCGCTTATGACTAAAATAAATACAAATAACATCATTATTCAAAAGACGGTTTTTTATGTTTAGATAGTTAAGACGCAAGACGGGCACAATATAGCCTGGTTTTCGGCATTCCCTTTTGACGTTTAAAAATTTAAGTTTTGTTTTTAATATTAAATGTGAGTAGATCTTGGGCCGTTGATTAATGGTCAAGAACCACATTTCGACCAATTTGATGTCAATAAATCATTATTTTATAATTTGTGGGTTGGTACATTTTGGTGTAAATAAATCTAATTATAATAATGCACTTTTGTACCATTAGCAATCAGCAGATGACCTTAAACGCCGCGGTGGCGGCCGTCGTTCTGGCAGCATGGGTGGTCCGAACGATTCCCGCGGCTTCGGCAGACGAAACCGTCGCGGCACGGCCGGAGACCCTTGCGATTATCTAGTGAAAAGACCTGCTGAAAGACGAAGAACTGATCCTCTCGTTACTCTGTCATCTTTACTTGAAGGCGTATTGAACCACATGAGGCATCTACCTGATGTTCAACCTTTCCTGTTTCCAGTCAGTCCCAAGGTAAGTGTCTTGATTGCATTTTTTATACTATATGGGCAACAAACAAGTATAAAGCCCACCAGATGACAACCGTAGCCTATAGACGCTAGCAACACCAAAAGCATCTCTCGCGTGTCACCATCTTTAAGGAAAGGGATAGGCAGAGGATAATAAGTAGAAGATAGGGAGAGGGTTTGGGCCTCCGGCGCTCTCACTCACCATACGCAACACAACGGTAGGATTACCTACCGTTGTTTCAAGCTTTTAGCCGTATGAGGCCGGCTTTAAAATTGTCCCACCCCTCTCCACCCATGGGAGTCGTAAGAGCCGAATGGAATACCGAGGGGAGTGGGCAGCAGCACTCCTTCAAGTTTAATCCACAAATGGTTGTTCAGAGTCTGGGTGTACTCTGTGTCCGTGAAATTGTGTTTGTAAAGTCTCCCGCAATACAAGGATTATTCATTAGTGCAGGGGGTTGTTTAAAAAAAAAAGTGGAATTGGGCGTCTCTCAGTTCTACGTAGTTCAAACTTCGTGTTTGAATTGCAGCTGTTTCGTAATTATTTACTGTTTGCTGTTTACCATAGGTGGTAGCGGATTATTATCGGATCGTGTCGCGACCAATGGACTTGCAGACCATCAGGGATAACTTGAGGCAGAAGCATTACCAAAGTCGTGAAGAGTTTCTGGCTGATGTTAACCAAATTGTAGAGAATTCTACTCTTTATAATGGTGATATACATTTTTTTTAATAAACCCTTTTTATTGGACTACTTTTCAGTAGCGAATACCTGTGCTGGACTACTGACGCCCCACAATGAGTGTTGGAATAGATAAACAGATGGTTGCATTAAAGGCAAGACTAAAGGCCTCGTCACACAGAGGTGGGAGCCGCGGGAATGCGACCGCGATCCGGGACGGGATTTTTTTGTAATATTCGAATTTGTATGCAACCTGTCACATAGCAGGAACTGACTGTAGGACGGGTCTCGTGGCGTAGTAACTACTAGTACGCATTTAATTTATAAAAATTGTCAGTGCATATAAAGTATTATGCGTTGTTTTTTTTATTTGCATGTGGTGACAGACGAGCCACGGCCCATCTGATGGTAAATGGCAACCGTCGCTCATGGACTAAATTGTACAGAGAGTATTGTCAAGCCGCTGCTCACCTATTCATTTCACAGATATGAAATGAAAGAATCTATCTCCTGCTACAACCAAAACGCAACAATGTGTTTCATGGCCGCCGGTTACACGGGAGATGGTGGTACCAACCCGCTCGGGCCCGATAGCAAGTGAGTACTCCCACATGGTACCCAGCCCTACCACCAGTAATGCAATGGGTGATCATTGCTTACTTCCCTTAGTCGCCTCATACGACACCCGTGGGAAAGAATGGGTTGGTGACACCTGTATTCTTAGTCCGTCACCACACGGAAAAATTGTTGTGCGCATTGAAAGATTTTTCTCGCTGTTGAAACAATCTATTGAGGATATTCTCGTCTTTCTTCGCATTTTAAATTAAGTAGTTTTAGAAGTTTGAAAAATGGTAAGGCAGCGGGTATTGATATGGTGTCTGCTGAGATGATCCAGCTTGGAGGCTCATGTATTTGGGAATTCTTCCTGATGCTTCTCAATTTATGTTAGAGCTCAGGAATGGTTCCCAAGGACTGGAGAAGCGCAGTCATCGTGCCCTTGTTTAAAAACAAGGGTTCACGTTATTGCTGTGCAAACTACAGAGCCATAAGCTTGACCAGTTTGGCAGCCAAAGTGTATGGTAAGATTATTAAAAGAAGAATGAGGATGGTGTCTGATGAATTTTTGTGTGAGGCACAAGGAGGTTTCAGGTGTGGAAGGGGGTGCATGGATCAAGTGTTTTATCTGCGCAACATTGTGGAGAAGCATCTGGCTGTAGGCCAGAGGGTTTTCTGCAGTTTTGTACATTTGGAGAAAGCATTTGACACGGTTGTACGAAAGGAACTTTGGGACATTTTGCCGGAATATGGTATTAACGGTAGACTGCTACAAGCGGTGCAGTCCAGCTACATGGACTGCAGAGCTTGTGTGCGGCTGGATGACGGAATGTCACCCTGGTTTGATGTCAATATCGACGTTAAACAGGGCTGCGTTCTATCAGCCAGACTGTTTATCATATATCTAGATAAATGTCTACAAATTTTGAATGAAATGAATGTGGGAGTTCAGATGGGCGACTCAGTGGTTAGGTCTCTGCTATGTGCAGACGATGCGGTTTTATTAGCGCAGTCCGCGGCTGACCTGCAAACCCTAGTCGACGTAATGGCAGAAGATTGTAAGAAAAGGGGCCTACGTGTGAATGTGAGCAAAATCAAAATAATGGTTTTTGAAAGAGAAGAAGCCAGAACAGATGTTAGAGTCCATCCATCCATCAGCCTTTCAACGTCCACTGCTGGACATAGGCCTCCCCAAAAAGAGGGATAGTGCTGTAATCGCCACGCTTGGCAGGCGGGTTGGCGATCGCAGTGGATGTTGTTAATACTCGAGGGAGTGCTGCTGCCCACTCCCCCGGTATTCCCTCAGTCGGCTCTTACGACTCCCATGGGTGGAGAGGGGTGGGACAATTCTAAAGCCGGCCCCACACGGCTATGATGATGTTAGAGTAGCAATAGGAAATGGTGTGCTAGAACAAGTGGATGAATTTGTATATCTTGGATGTGGATTCAGTCGGGATGGAAGGTACACCACTGATGTAGAGAGAAGAGTGAATGCGGGAAATAGAGTGAACGGAGCATTGGGACAACTTCTCGGCAGTCATCACCTCAGCCAGAAGGCACGTGTCGCAATACACAACGCAGTGCTTGTCCCAACGTTATTGTATGGAAGCGAGAGTTGGGTATGCAAAAAGGAGCATGAGAGTAAAATCAATGCGGTCGAAATGCGATCTCTGCGGAGAATCTGTGGAGTGAGGCTGACTGACCGCATTCGTAACGATGACGTAAAAGAGCGAGTAGGTATGAAAGAGAGTATTGGTGTAAAGATGCGAAAGGGAGTGCTCCGATGGTTCGGACATGTGGAAAGAATGCCGGACGAGCGACTGGTTAAGAAGATATACAATGCGAAATTGGAAGGATGTAGGTACAGGGGGACACCGAGACTCACCTACCTAGACCAAATCGGTCATGTATTGAGGGAAGGTGGAGTCAGGAGTCTCCGAAACCGGCGAGCGTGTATGAAGAGAGTTATGAATGTTAAGGAAGCGAGAGATGTATGCAAGAATAGAACCTCTTGGCACTCTGTTCTCTCTGCCTACCCCGCAAGGGAAATGGCGTGATTATAAGTAAGTAAGTTTAAATTAAGTGATATATCAGTTATTATTACAACGACAACTTTTTGAGTTGTGGGTATTCTTACTCTTAACATTGTTATTTATTCAGGCCCTACAAGTAGTCTGACTATAGCGGCACAGAGAATGTTGCAGCGATGCGTAGAGAAACTAGCTGAAAAGGAGGAACAGCTTATGAAATTGGAGAAGCAGATTAACCCGTTACTAGATGATAACGACCAGGTAATCACAGTAACAACCCTAAATTATTTCATAATATGTAAACAAGTTACGGGTTTTTAATGTTAAACACAAAGTGAAAAATGTGAAATCGAAAATAACAGTCACGACTAGGATTTGAACCTGCATCTCCTGGATACCGTCCAGATGCTTTCCCAATTCAGCCATCGTGACACTTGCTCCTGACTGCTAAATTCGATAACACATTCATTCCCAACGTCTTGAGTGACGCCTGCGATATCTGTCGGAAGTATTTTCATACATTTGCACTCGCCTCAGGCGCTCGTGTTAATTATTTTAATTATTAGTGTATTATTGAGGATTTTAAGTGCTACTTAATAGGCCTATGAAATAAAGATATATTTGAATTTGACATTATACCGACCAGGTAAACTTCATTTTACAATTAAGATTTTTACCAAATAATGACGCAGCCCTAGAAATATCTAGATATTTTTATATAATTTTTTAGCATTTGAAATGCATATACATTAAACACAAAGTGAGTTATTACAATGGCAGACTAGCTTAGCTATTGAAAAAGGCCACTCATATACTTGCTTTTTTTTATCGGACCCCGCTATTGTCACACTGCGTCATAAATTTTGCGATACTCTTGTAAATAGTCCGTCACGAAATCTAAACCTCTCAATTTCCTACCCTGTACATGATACATTGTGATTAAAAAAATTAATTAACTGTTTGCAGTTTTAACTGTTTGTATTAGACGTTTGCTTCATATTTCCTTTCCCCGCGTCCCTTGTCACACCAAGCGGTAAGAGTATTTTTTGTCCGGCTCCTGAGAAGTTCAGCCGCCAAATACTGATAAATGACGGCCAATCAAATGACTGCACAGATGGCGGAATAGTTTAGATACCGGTCTCCCGCCTGAGTGTTGCGAGTTCGATTCTCTCCTGAGTCTGGGTATCTTGTCTGTGAAATTGTATGCTTGTAAAGTCCCCCGCTATACAAGGATTATTCCTAAATGCAGGATGCTAATTATGACGTTATAATGGTTGGCCTGACTACTTCTGATGTGACTGAACTAGTGAGAATTGTTATGGCTAATATCCCCGTAAAAATATTACTTTATATGCTTCTTTTTATAATACGTGGGTGGTAAACAACCATACGGCCCACCTGATGGTAAGCGGTTATCGTGGCCTATAGAAGCTAGCAATATCTGAGGCATCACTCGCGCGGTGCCATCTCGAAGGAAAGGGATAGGAGGTGGAAAGGAAGAATTGAATTGAATTTACCAAATTCTGACGTCCTCGTAGACGAAGTCGCCAGCTAATAGCTAGTTAGACAATATATCTATTATTAATTCCCTTGATCTTCTATAAATCAGCATTAATGAATGGGATGATGACATCTTAGCTTTCAATATTACGATATGCGCAATATAGGCGATCTACTAGCGTTACATTATTCCATAGGTGGCGCTATCGTTCATATTAGAGAATCTTCTAGCAACGAAACTGAAGGTGATGCCGGAAGCTTGGCCGTTCTTGAAGCCCGTTAACAAGAAGCAGGTGAAGGACTATTACAACGTTATCAAAAAACCTATCGATATGGAGACAATGGGCAAGAAGATACAAGGTATTTTTATTTTCACAACTCATATTGTCCCACTTTTGGGCACGGGCCTCCTCTCAGAGTATGAGGGATTTACGTCATAGTCCACCACGCTGGCCCACTGGCAGACTTTACAAGCTGTCGAGAAAATTCCTCGGGCTTGCAGGTTTCCTGACGAAGTTTTTCTTCACCGAACATTGATAATATAATTTGTTACACGGGCCACATAGTGACTTATCTAAATCGTTACGAAGGTGAATCGTGTGGGATGTATATCACGGATCAAGGCACAAAACTTTAATGCTTTTAAATACTAAAATGTGTAACAAAGTTTCACATACATTACTTAAATTACTAATAAATTTCAAATTATGTAATAATTTGTTGCAGCTCACAAGTACCACAGTCGCGATGAATTCCTTCGTGACGTTCAGCTCTTGGTTGACAACTGTCGCGCTTACAATGGACCTAACTCGCAGTTCACTAGACAGGCCGAGGCTATACTTAAAGCGACTCAAGAGTCCTTGGAACAAGTAATTATAAATTTCGAAAATACTTCGCGGTTAAATTACGGACTGCAGCTAGTGGGCCAGTGGAAAAAAAATATAATACTCCTGGGTTTCAGGTCTATTTGTAAGGTCGTTTCCATATAACCTTGTATTTTTGATCAAAACAAAAATGGTTTGAAGGTTTAAGGTAAGTTTTCGCGATAACAACACAATCCAGCATAACATATCGAAATAATAACACAGTGTGAAAATGTGAAATCGAAAATAATAGTCACGAGCAGGATTTGAACCGCCATGTCCTAGAATACAGTCCTAAATGCTTTGCTAATTCAGCCATTATTAAAATTCGCAGTCCCGAGCAATTGTAACGAGTGTGTCTCCCGGAGCACGAAGTTAGTTAGGGTATACACAAATAGGTGGCACTTTTAGTCATACATCATCTGATATATGACTAAAAGTGCCAGCTGAGCGCGTTGCATTTACCTTGCCGATCGTTCAAGAGGTTATTGCATAACTAGGCCGCTACCTGTGTTATTACAGATACATGATCACTAAAGGTTAATACTGTCCGTGTGGTGACGAACTAAGAATACAAGTGTCACCACCCCATCCTTACCCGCGGGTGTCGTACAAGGTGACTAAGGGAAGTAAGCAATTATCACCCATTGCATTACTGGTGGTAGGATGGGGTACCAAGTGAGAGTACTCACTTGCTATCGGGCCCGAACGGGTCGGTACCACCGTCTCCTGCGTGACCGGTCATGAAGCATGTCAGTGTGTTTTGGCTGTAGCAGAAGATAGCCGTTTATTCTTTCATTTCATATCTGAGAAATGAAATGGTGCGCAGCGGCTTGACAATACTCTCGTTACAGTTGAGTCCATGAGCGAGGGTTACCGCTTACCGTCAGGTGGGCCGTGGTACGTCAGCCATCACTAAAAAAACATCATCATAAAAAAAATTATAAATTTTGAAGACGCTTACTATATTTTTTTTTATAAGCCTTAGCTTACTATATTTTTTTTTATAAGCCTTAGCTTACTATATTTTTTTTATAAGCCTTAGCTTACTATATTTTTTTTTAATTTATTAGCCTTTTCCATATGAAACCTAGTTCTTAGGTTATATATCCTATCAATATCCATTATGTAGCTTTTGCGACACGTGAGAACAATTCTAAAAAATATTGTTTTGTGTTGCAGCTAGCTATAGTAAATATTTTCTAAAACTGAAATAACTGCATCTGTGGTGCTATAGTGTGAGGGACTGCTGATCATGAGGTCTCAGGTTCGGTCCCCGGGTCGGGCAGTGTTATTGAGCATTTTCGTAAAAAGAAAAATTCTCAGCCCGGAGTTTGGAAATGTGCCCGGTAGACGGCAATAGGCTCGCCCCTTATTATGTGGGACTTGAACATAGCTGGCGAACCGTAATCTGTTATACACTTCTGCCTACTCCTTCGGGATATATAGGCGTCATGCTATGTTTTTTATTTTGCAGTTTGGCGATCATGTAAGTCAACTGGAAGCTAATATATCTCGGGTGCAACAGAAGATGTTGGAAGACGCGGACCATTCAGACCTAGATATAGAAGAACCACTGCCGCCACCTACCGACTCTGAGAAAAAGCGTGGTCGTGGAAGACCAAGGAAACACAAGCCTTCTACTTCTAGTGCTTCAGGTAATCAATCACATTGGATATTGAGACTTTTTAATATGCAACCTCTTTATTTTATTAATACCAATTTACTAGTGGTAGATCAGCGCCAAAAGGCTGATGGATGGAGATCAGCATGAATGGGCCAGCTCGATTGGAAAAGTACCACCCTCGCACAGGCGATCAGTGTGAAACAACGGTAAGTACTCCTACCGTTGTGTTTCGTATGGTGCGCGAGAGCGCTGGAGACCCCCAAGGATAATGATATCATCTCCTTATTATCTTTCCCATCTTCTCTTCAGTATCCTACCTATCCTCTCATTATTATCCTTCCTATCCCTTTCCCGGGAGATGGCGATGCGCGAGCTTTGCTTCTGGTGTTGCTAGCGTCTATACGCTACGGTAACCGCTTATCATCAGGTCAAAATACTGTTATAAGTGTTTAATTAATTATGCTGCATTCTATTAAATAAATAGGTATATACATATTATGTTATTTATATTCAGGTGCCACACCGAGAAAACGGGGCAGACCGAGGAATGATCAAAACTCCCTGGAAGAAGGTAATGTTCTATGACATAAATTTTTATTACTATTTTTACATGATCCCGTGGGCACAAAATGGAGATATTTAGTAATTTTTTATCCGAATGACGGTGAAGTGGTTCTCTACCTGTCACGTCTTTTTGTACGGAAGCGATAAGTTGTTTATTAGATATAGTTATGTCATGTAAAGTATGGTACACATATTTTTTCTGTTTAGATCTCCAATACTCTGATAGTGGTAGCTCGGAGTTGGAAGAGGTGGAGCAGAAGGTCGCTGCCGAGGCCATGGTGCAGTTGTCCGTTAATCCACCGTACCCAGGTAAAGCTTACAAAATAATATTAGTATCATATTGTAGTCCTTAAAAAGTGAGAGGTCTTGAATTTGATTCCAAAATCATGTATTCAGATTTTTAAAATTTAAGATTATTAATTTTTGTAAAAGCAACACTTCTTTAGGTAATAATTCCTGTATCGCGAAGGAATTTTCACGATGACGACAAATAGTTATACGGGCAACAGCTAGAGACGTAGACAGAGGATATTATAGACACGCTCTCAGCGTATGCAGTGTTGAGATAGCAATAGTTTGACATAAATGATAACCGGAATAATTTTAGAAGATATCTATGATTATAACTTTGTAGACCAAAATTGCACTACCTGTTTTAGCCGGATACAAGAATGACAGGACAAAAGAAATTGCAGTTGTTTTTATTTTGATTAAAATGTATTAAAATGTGCAACATTAGCGTATATAACATGATTAATTAACGTTTTTTTACGTAAATACAAAATCAAGCTTACATACCGATGATGGGGATGGTTGGCCGCCTTATTGTTGAGATCCAGTTGATTGGGTCCCAATAAAAATAACGCATACGCGAAAAATTTATATAAATATGCGTCTTGCTAAGACTTAATAAGTGCATCTTTTTCTTCATCCTTAGTATTAAAATAGTAGCGAGTCTATAGTATACTTAGTCTATGGATAGAGACGACATGCGATAGTCGTCCAACGATAAATTACGTCACGACATAGTTTACCATATACAATATTATAGAATGTAATACAGTTTGTGATAATTGTAAATTCTAATCAAATAATTATAATTATACTGTTCTTATATTATTGGAAAAATAAAGACAAGTATTAACCTCCTGAATTATTCCTTTAGAAGACGACGTCCCAATGGGTGAGCCGAGCTTCGATACATCGGAATTCCTGAAGATAAAGCGAGAAGTACCGGACGAATTGGCGCCGCCTATAGATGATTTCGTGGATTTGGATCATCCCAGTCATGACTACAATTTCCCATCAGTCGTCAAGGTATTTCTTTTAGAACATAAACATTTTGCACTTAAATGAGACTAGCAATGTCGGAGAGAACTACAAATTAAATTAACCTAATCTACAGTTGGTATATCGGTCTGTATAAATCATCACACTACGAGATATCTGTTAACCATAGATGGATATGGCGTAACAAACAATTCATAAATGTTTAATTTTATTTTACTATTAAGTGTGAAAATGATAGTCAAGCACTTCGATCATCGATTCAATACAAACAAGATACAGTGTCACGAACAAAATTAAGCTAAAAACTGTCAAAAATATATACTTATATAGCTACGTCTGTTAACTAACGAAAGATAGACAAAGGTTTTAAAACAGTTTTAAGTTCAACCTAATTACAATCATGGCACTTAGTAATAACGTCACAAATCTTTTACGATCATTGGTCATAAAAAACGAGCACAGCAATAATTTACTACTGCCACTTAAAAGTGAAAAGACAAATAACATTTACTGTGAAATCAAGCTTAAATAGTACCAAATAAAGTACTTTTTGAATTAAACAAAATAAGAGCTAAATTCTCAAGTGCGCTGTTATTTACTGAGACAGATTTTTTGGGCCGACGCGATATCTATTGTTGATCGAAAGTCAAGCGGTAAGACCAAGGATTATATACAGGCTGTAGTGTCCAGGTCGATCCCCAGTAAGGAGACCTTGCAAGGCACACAACTCTGAATTTTCTAAATGGTGGACTGCGAAGTAAATCCCTCACTGAGATGAGAACCGTGCCCAAAAACCCAATAACTTTTTGTTAGCCCGACCCAAGAGTCGAACCCGGACTTCAAGGTCTGCAGTTGTAAACACTGCCGCGAGACAACCAAGGTTCGATATAGCAGTGAGATAAAATGATATACCAGTATATTATAAAAATAGTTTTGTTCTAATATAAAAAAAGAGGCTTATAATAATATTATTTTCACAGGAGGAACCCATAGAACCAGATATGGCCATTGATCCTCCGATGATGGAGAATTCAGGGCTTGAACCGGCGCCTCAATTTAAAGAAGAACCTCAAGAAACGTGGCAAGTAAGTATAGTAGTCACAACGGATCTTTGTGTCACTGAAGTTAGCCACAGAGCAAGAAGTTGGGATTGTGACGGAATCATACGATTAGTGCTGACCAATTCAAATTTTATTACTTGATTAACAAAACAATCGAAAGAGATCTTTATGTTTTCATATCTGATTGTGTAGGTTCTATTTATGTATTTTTATGTTCAACAAAAAGTATACGAACGACTTGAGTGAATAAGTTTTAATCTAGATATAGAAGACACACATCTTTTAGTATGATCGATAAATAATGATTATTGATTAAAATTGTTAAATTATATCGAACATTTTTCGATTAATGTAAACTGTAGAAGACGCGCATCCCTTGCGACACTAAAATAGCTACTGCGCAGCATCTTGCAGCCAACTTCACCAGACACAAAAATCCGTTGTAACTACCGTAATATTGAAGTTCATCATCAGGGATCATGAACATGGGGGATGTTCTCATATTTCTAATTGTATGCGTTTCCAATCGCACGTGAGGTTGGCGGTCTAGTCTAACCACATTCACACGTCTGTTCTTTAACTTTTGTGGGCTTCATAGATAAATAACTATACTTGGAATAGATACGCCACTTTGGATTCAATTTTGGAGATTTTGTTCCGTAGTCACTAGATAGCGCTGTATACAACGTATGAAGCGCTGTGATGCCGCCGCCCTAGATGGCGCTTTAGTTCATATTTTTGTTTTTGGAATTGCGTGGTCCGTAAGTAATAAATTGACCACACAATAACTGAGCTTACACTTGAATAGGGATATTGCAATCTGTTATTTAATTTTATAAAATTGTTGCATTTTAAAGTATTTTTTGGAAATCTTTAATGAAATAATGCGCCTTTATTGAGCAAAGCGCCATCTATATTCTTTTCTAGACACTAAATTGCTAAGTTAGTAATATTCCTGCACCACCAGACAGCGCAATATAGCACTCTATCTTTATGATGAGCCAATGAACTGCAGTTGCACCCCCCTGAAATAACTATACTTGGTAGGCTTTCTACCTATTTGGTTTTGGCTGATGTATTTACACTGAGTGACTACCTAACTGACTCCAAGAGCCAACTAAGTGACTTTAGATCAAGACCGGAGTCGTCAGGATTTTTATTCAGAACTGACAACTTTTAACGACTGCCAGGATGTTATTTGACGCACTGAGGTTTTGGCTGATGTATTTACACTGAGTGACTACCTAACTGACTCCAAGAGCCAACTAAGTGACTTTAGATCAAGACCGGAGTCGTCAGGATTTTTATTCAGAACTGACAACTTTTAACGACTGCCAGGATGTTATTTGACGCACTGAGGAGTTCACGTTCCACAAATAGGTGTCACTTTTTGGTTATCCATCTGATTGCCAGCCGAGTAAAAGTTGCTTAACCTTACCTATCGTTCGAAATGCAAGGGCACATTTTTTTTTCCTTGGAGTTTCTTCTGAACAACTAAGGTTAATCGACGGAGAAATGGCAGACAGCATGTTATTTAATACGTCACTACGTTTGCGGTCCAGTATTTTTTCCTGTCTGAAAAGGAGGTTAATAATCGCGTTGGTTTCCAAGATTTAGAGGAGCTCTGCTTTACATTAACATCAGACGAGAAGTTTTGCCAGTTATTCTCAAAGTGTGCTCCTTGGAACCCTAGGGCTAAGTGGGCGAACCCCATATATAATGTCTGACACTAAGATTTAATTTAGTTTGAGTGAATATGTAGATAATATGCACTCAAACTAATAAAAGCGAACCCCATATATAATGTCTGACACTAAGATTTAATCTAGTTTGATAGAATATGTAGATAATATTAATGGAATACATTAGTTATGCAATCACAGTAATACTAATAAAAACTCTGTTTATTATACTACATGTAAAGTTATGCTAGTTATGTGAACGATTGCATTTATTTTATAGCCTGAGCCAGCTATACAAGATGATCTTCAAGTCACCGATAGTGAAGAAGAAGCAGAAGAGGGCTTGTGGTTCTAATACAACCAAACAAATACAACAGGAAAAGTTTGTGATTATTTTTATATTATTCAGAGAAGATTTTGTTTACTTTTTAAATAATAATCCTACTTCAAATTATTATTTCTTTTATATTAGTGCCTTTAATTAAAAAGTAGCAATAAAAGTCTATTGTTTTTTTTTTCTATAATAAACTGCAAGAATATATTTGAAGTAGTATTTCGGAATAGCAATTTTTTGTAGATAATATAAAGAATTGTAATTTTAGGCTATCAATTAATTATGTAAATGTTTATAATCTTTTTAGAAATTATTGCTAAAGTAAGATATTTTAAAACATAAAATCTTAGAATATGTTACTTTAGCCTAATAGTTTGAATATAAAATTTGTATAAATTCGTGTTGTTTATAATTAATATCAACTAAGTTTAAATTAAGTGGACCTTTTGTTATAAGTATTATTTGTAATAAAATTAGATGTTATTCGAGACAGTAGTTTCATTTTTAAATAATACTAGACTGCCCGCGGCTCCGCCGCAGCCAAAAGCTAGTTTATGGGATATATCTCAGGTTCCCGATATAGTACCGGGATAAAATGTATACCAGTTTTTAAGCCTAATCAAGAGCTACCAAATAAAAAAGTTGCATCAAAATCCGTTCAGTAGTTTTTGCGTGATGCGCGAACAAACGAACAGACAAAAAATCTAAAAAAAATCGTTTTGTGTGACACGCCTAATAATAAATAGACTATCTATTACAATGTTTTTTTCTCAAATATCTTAAATGTACAGACACAGCTCTGTTACAGCTTTATAATAGTATAGATTGCAAATCAAGACTTATTTGCAGTCATATTAAATAATCTTAATTTATACTTATTTTGCTAATTTTAATCCCTTACTTCTGCCTGCTAACTTTAATACCTTCTCCCATCATGAATGGCGCCGGCTCGACCTGGGAAGTACCACCCTCTCACAGAAGATTGGCATAAAGCTACTATATTAAGGTACTCCTAATATTGTGTCGTATGGTAAGTGAGAGCGCCGGAGGCCACCTTTACCATTCCCTTTCCACCGTATATCCCTTTCTTTGGGGTTGGCCACGCGCGATTGGTATAAGCAACCGTTTATGATTAGGCGAGCCGTATGCTCGTATACCAGGCTCGTAGAATGAAAACACAAAATAAACAATTCTTATTCAGAGAATGACAAACTATAGATTTTTACTAAATAAGTATCTATCTACCTATATTAGGTATCTATATATACAGGTATCCGGTAAATAATGGATAACCTTGAAATGGCTTATAGTAGAACTTATAACTTACGAGTATCACGACGTAAACGATGACATAGTACATATTGTAAGCTTCAATGTACTCGCTCGCTAAGAAATGATTTAACGAAACTCCTATCCGAAATATATATTTTTATCTGTTATCGTATTCAGACTACTCCACTCATTATCACAACAACACAAACTACATGTCAACCGTTGCTATGGTAACCATTGATGTGTTTATTTAAAGTACAATAACATCATGCTATAAATTGGTATTTAACAAAATAATTTTAGTTATGTTTTATTTGGAATTAGTTTAATAGTTTCTTTAAAGACTTATTTTAGATATTCCGATTTCTATAATATTTCAATCGGCATTAGTTTAACAGTTTTTTTAGACATTACAGATTACAAATTATTTGTGAATGTGGAAAAAGAGAACTAGCGCGAGCGGGATTCGAACTGCGTCCCTTCCAATCCGGGGAAGTGCTCTAAGTCGCTAAGCTATCGTACTGACCATACCCAATCTCCACATCACGATTGTCTTTTACGACCCATGCCACGTATCAGATGCAACGTATTTTGACCAGATCGGAGACGTTCTTAAGGAAGGCCCGATTCATCCATCCATCCATCCATCCATCAGCCTTTTGACGTCCACTGCTGGACATAGGTCTCCCCAAGACAACGCCACAACATATGTTTCGCTCATATGGGGGATAGTGCCGTAATCGCCACGCTTGGCAGGCGGGTTGGTGATCGCAGTGGATGTTGTTAATACTCGAGGGAGTGCTGCTGCCCACTCCCCCGGTTTCCCTCAGACGGCTCTTACGACTCCCATGGGTGGAAAGGGATGTGACAATTCTAAAGCCGTACCCACAAGGCAAGGCCCGATTAAGAGTTGGGAAAGTACGGATTAAGCTACGCGTTCATTTATCCGCGCCGTACGCAACGCAGGCACGCATTTTTGTTCGCTCTGTATGAATTTGTTTAGCACTGCGTACACTCTGCCGCAAGCACGCGCCGCAGTCAGGCATATATATCTATCTATCTGGTTAAATGCGGATGACGTCATCAGCATTTTTCGCTTAGGTTCACCTAGGGTTGTCGTTGTTCTACCACCGAAGGAATGTAACATAGTTCCAGTGGCCCGCCAATAAGGGCGGAGAGACGGCACACGGCGGGTTTCTTTAGTGGGTGAGGGCCCCACACTACCCTGTTCGTTGCCCCGAACGATGGGGTGTGCGGTTAGGTACATTTTTTCCCGCCTAAACAAAAAAAAAAGGGTTGTCGTTGTTCTGATATCCAGATGTTTTTTTTAGTTTATTTATCACAATGACATAGTACATATTGTAAGCTTCAATGTACTCGCCAAACTTTAACGTTTATTGGTGAGACGCGCCCATAAACTTAATAATTAGTTTATAATCTAGGCCATGGGTCGGCAACCTTTTGGCCGCCAGGGGACACAGGGGGACTGTATAAAGGAAAGCGGGCCGCAATTGTCATATTATTTTAAATTTAAAGACATTTTATTGTAATTTTATACGAGAAATGACGAAAAATCACAAGAAACAAACAAAAAAAATGCAAATTTAATTTTATGCTTGGTATCATAATGGTGTTTCACGTTATAAGTACTCTTTTTGTATGGCAAGGGTTTATTGGCATATTAAACTGGTTTCCCATTACAATTAAGTACCATAACAATTTAAACATTATAAGAAAGGAGAATGGGATTTTTGAGCCTTTCTTTCTTTTTTTTGTTAAGGCGAGAATAAATGTTCCTAACCGCACACCCCATCGTTCGGGGCAACGAACAGGGTAATGTGGGGCCCTCACCCACTAAATAAACCCGCCGTGTGCCGTCTTTACGCCTTATTGGCAGGCACTGGAACTATGTTACATTCCTTCAGTGGTGGGATTTTTGGGCCTGAAGTTAACAAGTTGAAATATTTTTTAAAAAATTGGCAATATTTTTCTAATATAAAATTCAATTTTCAAAATCAAATTCTTATTTTGAAATCTGGATATCGAATAAAACATTAAAAAAGAAATGATGGAAATCTATTACTTTAGTCAATTCATAATAGAATTAATGCTCATTTGGATTGATAAATAAAATTAAAACTATATGTTTAGTTACATTATTAATCATTTATTCAAAAGAACGAATTAATAAAAAAAGATATTTGAGGAAAAATAATATAGAACATTTTTGTATCAGTATATCGATTGATATACTAAATTGATACACAAGTGAAATCTACTTTTTTGAACGCTACCACGGCAACACTACATTTGGTAGTTTGACTTTTTCGTTTCCAGCTTTACTAACGTTATTTATTATACTGTTTTGCTTATTTTATTGACCCTTGCTTCGTTACTGGACACTGAAAACTTGCCTACACAATGTTCCTGGCCTTGTTATTTTCGAATAATCCATCTGCTTGACGACGGTTCTTTTACTTGAAATTCAAAGAAGCTTGTGCCCAGCAGTGGGATAGTGTATTAAATAAGACTTAGTGTTATTTGAGTAGATAACAATACTTACCTTAAATACTTACTTAATTATTTGGTAAATATACCTAAGAAAGGTACTACCTTTTTAGGGTTCCGTACCCGAAGGGTCAAAACGGTACACTATTACAAAGACTTCGCTGTCTGTCTGTCCGTCCGTCTGTCGCCAGGCTGTATCTCAAGAACGGCGATAGCTAGACAGTTGAAATTTTCACAAATGATGTATTTCTGTTACTGAAAACAAAAAAATAATAATATTTAAGGGGGGTACCCATACAACGTCTGTCTGTCCGTCCATCTGTCGCCAGGCTGTACCTCAAGAACGGCGATAGCAAAACAGTTGCAATTTTCACAAATGATGTATTTCTTCGTTGCCGCTATAACAACAAATACTAAACATAAAATAAAAAAAATATTTAAGGGGGGCTCACATACAACAAACGTAATTTTATTGGCCTTTTTTCTCGCTATTGATAACGGCAACAGGCAGACGCTTGAAATGTTTACAGAATATTTAGTTATATATAAACTTTAAAAATAAATAATTAAATGAAAATATAATTAATATTTAAGGGGGGGCTCCCATACAACAAACGTGATTTTTTTACTCGTTTTTGCTCGATATTGATAACGGCAACAGTTAAACGCTTGAAATATTCACAGAATATTTAGTTAAGTATATATTCACTTTAAAAATAAATAATCAAATTAAAATAAAACAAATATTTAAGGGGGGCTCCCATACACAAACGTGTTTCTTTACTCGTTGCGCATCTAAGTCTAAGTTGAAAACCACGAAATGAGTCAAATTTTACTTGCAAAATTTGGTAACAGCCAAACACCATGGTTACAGAGAGTAACAATAGTGTAATGTTGTTTACCTAGTCAATGGTACGGAACCCTTCGTGCGCGAGTCCGACTCGCACTTGGCCGGTTTTTTATACTACGTGGGTGGCAAACAAGCATACGGCGCAGCTGATAAGCGGCCCATTTGGTAAGCGGTTATCGTGGCCTACAAACGCTATCAACACCAGAGTCATCGCTCGCGCGTCGCTATTTCCACTAAAAGGAGTAGGAGGTGCAGAGGAAGGATAGTAGGAAGAGTATTCTCTTAAAAGATACTGAAGAGAGGTTAGGAAGGATAATTAGGAGTAACAAGGAGAGGATAGGGAGGGGGTTTGTGCCTCCGGCGCTGTCACTCACCTAGCGAAACTAACGATATGATGTATAACTACTTTAAATGTAGGGCTTCAAATGTTATGATGACACTTATTGGGTGTAGTTTGATACTTAACCTCACTTTTATATAATCTTCTATATCTCGGTTCCTAGATTGCCAAATCTAACAAAAATTTTATATTATGAAATGTTTCGATGTAAACTTACAAATGGTGCAACTTTCATCTTGTTACCACCTAGGCCCAAAAATGTATGGAAGCGTTTCCATCTCCATTGAAATTTCATTTTCGTGAGGCATTGGCTCATAAGTTTCTTGCCGGGCTCTTCTCAAGAAAAGCCTTACTACGGAATCCGTCCGCTTGTCGCGTTTGTATTCGTGATATTGCGGATTCACTTGCTGCAAGCTCACGTGTTAGTTATTAGTAACTTTGACGATTTTAAGTGCTACCTATATAATAAACCTATGTAATAAAGGTATTTTTAATTTGAATTTAAATTTATGGAGATTAATGACTTCGAGCGGGTTCAGCTAGGGCGTTTCTATAACTTAAGTACAGGAACCGAGCGAGAGAGAAATTAAAAAGTAATGGTCACGTAGTCTGATTTGATACCAAGTACTTACGTTTCGATACCGAGTAAATATCCACAGATTAATTCGTGTTGGTCATATTATAATTTAAAAAAATAGCTATAAAATAAAACAAGTTAAAAGAAGGATCGATTTTGGAAGATCGCCTTTTTAAACTCAATTTTTTTGGGTAGGTATCCAACCTTATTTAAGTTATATATTTACTTAATAATTTATACAAAAATCAATCTTTCGCCAGAAGAATCGCCATCCCTAAACCATACAAACTCGACGTATGCCATCCAGTGTTGCCATTGATATGACAATTGCCGTATTATACACTATTTGGTGCCATTTATAAAAACACGGTACAAAGCATTATAATCGTCAATCAGGGGACCCTCACAAAACGCATTAAGTCGCGGGATACAGCTACTCAATAACGTAATTTAATACGACCTATAGCACCATTGGACTTCACACTTTAGTTGATTATTCAATTCACATCGCTAGTATGATAAGTTAATATTGGACATAGCACTAGTAGAGAATTCCCCGGAAGATTTGAAGTTCTTCAATCGATCGTTTTCGTTCTTTTATACATACTTACGATATTCATTCTACTGTTACGAGACTTACAAGCATGAACGAAAATAGCGAAAGAAGATTGTAATATAAATTACGTTTTTTCTTAATATATATTTTATTATAGTTTCTACTTAATTAAAAGGCTGTGATACTGATAGTCAATGAACCTAAGATTACTCAAAACGATTGAGACTGATTATAATACCATTAAATAAATAAATATGATTAAAAATCAAGACACCCTGTCATTTTGTCCGTACTTCCCTTACTCGAAAGCAACGAGCATGCATGAAAGCGCTTATGAAAGTAGATGAAGTAAAATATGTGTCAGGGTCATAGCAAGTAGAGAGAAGTGGTCTCTGCCTACCCCTACGGGGAAAAGGCGTGACAATACGTATGTATGATTTTATAAAATAATAACAACTTGTAACTGCGTGCGTGAGCTTAATGACACTATTCAGAAAGAACGAGAGAAAAAGAGACAGTCAATAAGTTTTCAAAAGAGATTTTGGTATTATTTGGCATGTTGATACGTTGCGGAAAACAATACTAAACGAAATGAGTGCAGGAAAGCGTAATCTGCACTAATTTATAGTTGACACTTTTCGTGCCTAATTATGGATCTTCTCTGTTTTATACATCAACTGCATCTGTGGTGCAGAGGTAGTGTAAGCGACTGCTGGTCATGAGGTCTCGGATTCGATTCCCGGGTCGGGCAATGTTATTGAGCTTTTTTTCGTAAAAATAAAAATTCACAGTAGGCGCCCGGAGTTTGGAAATGTGCCCGGTAGACGGCAATAGGCTCGCCCCCTATTACGTGGGCCTTAAATATGGCCGGTGAATCGTAGGTGTGTAATTCACCTCTGCCCACCTCTTCGAGGAATACAGGTGGGATGATAGGTGATGAGGTGTGGTTTTTGTTAATACATCAATGTTTATAACACATCATTATACTAGGCTGTACGGCTTGATGGTGTGTAAGACGGTAAGTTGGCCACCCCCTGAGTGGTTGGCGTGGTAGCCTATAGACCAAAGGCCACCTTCGCGAGTAATCCACCCCAACTTAAGCTATAGGACATGAAGAGGAATGATGATATAGAGGAGATAAGGAGAAGTAGTTAAAATAATAGGAAGGCAATGAGGGGGTATTTTGGTAGGTTTCTAATTTAGAGATAGAAACACAATATTTAGACTTTGAATTAATAATGTTTAATTTCATTTTATATTATTTTGATATAGGATACACCATAAATTACTATATCTATGGGATACACATAAGTACATTTTAATGGTTTTATAAAATCGCGGGTAAAATAGGGGTCGAATTTAGGAAGTAAAGCTTTAACGCTGACGAAGTCGCGGGTATCAGTTATTGATAAGATTTTAGATCTATTTCTTTTAGCAATTGACATGCTCCGCTACTTTTTTTCACATTTCACTTTAAAGTAGCTGAGCATATCAAGTGCTAATAAAATACAAAACAAAAATAGGTAAGTATTTATTATCTTATCTTCTATACTATTATAAAGCTGTAACAGAGCTGTGTGTGTTAAGATATTTGAGAAAAAATGACTCTATATATATGCGTGTCTAAACACAAAATACTTTTTTTTAGAATTTTTGTCTTTTTATCTGTTTGTTTATTCGCGCATCACACAAAAACTACTGAACGGATTTTGATGCAACTTTTTTTATTTGAAAGGCCTTGATTAGGCTTAAAAACTGGTATACATTTTATCCCGCTACTATATCGTAAATCTGAGATATAACCAAAAAACTAGAAAATTATTTAAACTAGATTTTTTTTATTTAGATATTTTTTATATATATTTTTAGCATTTGACATGCTTAGCACTATACTTTAAACACAAAGTGAAAAATGTGAAATCGAAAATAACAGTCAGGAGCAGGATTTGAACCTGCATCTTCTGGATACCGTCCAGATGCTTTACCAATTCAGCCATCCTGACAATTGCTCCTGACTGCTAATTTCGATAACACATCATACTTAACGTCTTTGGGTGACGCCTGCGCCATCTGTCAGAAGTATTTTCATACATTATACCGACCAGGTAAACTTAATTTTACAATTAAGATTTTACCTAATAATGACGCAAACCCTTTAAATATTTAGATATTTTTTATATATATTTTTAGCATTTGACATGCTTAGCACTATACATTAAACACAAAGTGAAAAATGTGAAATCGAAAATAACTTTGTGTTTAATGTTTTTCACTTTGTGTTTAATGTATAGTGCTAAGCATGTCAAATACTAAAAATATATATAAAAAATATCTAAATATTTAAAGGGTTTGCGTCATTATTAGGTAAAATCTTAATTGTAAAATTAAGTTTACCTGGTCGGTATAATGTATGAAAATACTTCTGACAGATGGCGCAGGCGTCACCCAAAGACGTTAAGTATGATGTGTTATCGAAATTAGCAGTCAGGAGCAATTGTCAGGATGGCTGAATTGGTAAAGCATCTGGACGGTATCCAGAAGATGCAGGTTCAAATCCTGCTCCTGACTGTTATTTTCGATTTCACATTTTTCACTTTGTGTTTAATGTATAGTGCTAAGCATGTCAAATGCTAAAAATATATATAAAAAATATCTAAATATTTAAAGGGTTTGCGTCATTATTAGGTAAAATCTTAATTGTAAAATTAAGTTTACCTGGTCGGTATAATGTATGAAAATACTTCTGACAGATGGCGCAGGCGTCACCCAAAGACGTTAAGTATGATGTGTTATCGAAATTAGCAGTCAGGAGCAATTGTCAGGATGGCTGAATTGGTAAAGCATCTGGACGGTATCCAGAAGATGCAGGTTCAAATCCTGCTCCTGACTGTTATTTTCGATTTCACATTTTTCACTTTGTGTTTAATAGTTTTTTTTTTTTAGAATTTATCTAAAAGAACTACTAGATGGATTTGATGCAACTTTTTTTATTTGAAAGGCCTTGATTAGGCTTAAAAACTGGTATACATTTTATCCCGCTACTATATCGTAAATCTGAGATATAACCAAAAAACTAGAAAATTATTTAAACTAGATTTTTTTTTTAGAATTTGTCTAAAAGAACTACTAGATGGATTTGATGCAACTTTTTTATTTGAAAGGCCTTGATTTGACTTAAAAACTGGTAGACATTTTATTCCGCTACTATATCAGGAACCTGAGATATATATCTTCATACTACTAGATCTTCAGGAAAAACGACAAAAAATCAGGA
This sequence comes from Leucoma salicis, assembly GCA_948253155.1. Classification (NCBI taxonomy): domain Eukaryota; kingdom Metazoa; phylum Arthropoda; class Insecta; order Lepidoptera; family Erebidae; genus Leucoma; species Leucoma salicis. The sequence goes on from OX411812.1 coordinate 8,447,344, forward strand.
TTACACAGATAAATTTCATAATTGAATGATGCAAAAGAATAGAAGGATAAATTTTCTAGGCAATCATATAAAAATATTCTGTAAAACTTTAATAACCTTAGAGATATTAATGAAAAACCAAAATGGGGATCAAGTGTCCCCAGTCTCCCCTACAATATTCTTTGGTAATTTACACCACGAACTCTGGTAAGGACTATATTTTGACCTGAGCCGTTTTAGTCTTGTAAGTTCAACCGCGAGGTCTGGTAATATTTATCATATTTTTATGATTACATCAACCAGCTAAATTGTTGACATTTGTTTGGTAAAATGTACAATATTCTTTGGCAATTTACACCATGAACTCTGGTAAGTACTATATTTTGACCTGAACCATTTTAGTCTTGCAAGTTCAACCGCGAGGTCTGGTAATATCTATCATATTTTTATGATTACATCAACCAGACTAAATTGTTGACATTTTTTTGGTAAAATGTACTCTTTGTTGATTTACATCAAAACTGGTACCAAATTCAACCCTTTTTTTTTGTAAGTTCAATAGCGAAATTTAGCGAGGTTTTGTTATACCTATTTTTCATAGTTTTCATGTAATTCAGCCAACCTTTACTAATTTGGTAACCATTTTTTTCAGTGTACTATTATAAAGCTGTAACAGAGCTGTGTCTGTACATTTAAGATATTTGAGAAAAAAATGACTGTAATAGGCTATATATGCGTGTCTAAAAACAAAATATTTTTTTTTAGAATTTTTGTCTGTTTGTCTGTTTATCTGTTTGTTTATTCGCGCATCACACAAAAACTACTGAACGGATTTTGATGCAATTTTTTTTATTTGAAAGGCCTTGATTAGGTTTATAAACTGGTATACATTTTATCCCGCTACTATATCGGAAACCTGAGATATAACCAAAAAACTAGAAAACTATTTAAACTAGATTTTTTTTTAGAATTTATAGATGGAGTTGATGCAACTTTTTTATTTGAAAGGCCTTGATTTGACTTATAAACTGGCAGACATTTTATTCCGCTACTATATCGGAAACCTGAGATATAACCAAAAAACTAGAAAACTATTTAAACTAGATTTTTTTTTAGAATTTATTTAAAAGAACTACTAGATGGAGTTGATGCAACTTTTTTATTTGAAAGGCCTTGATTTGACTTATAAACTGGCAGACATTTTATTCCGCTACTATTTCGGGAACCTGAGATATAACCGAAAAACTAGCTTTTGGCTGCGGCGAAGCCGCTGGCAAAGGCTAGTGCTTTTATAAAGCTATAACAGAGCTATGTCAGTACATTTAAGTTATTTGAGAAAAAAATATTGAATTAGGCTATATAGGCGTGTCTAAACACAAAACGATTTTTTTTAGTTTTTTTTGTCTATTTGTTTGTTCACGCATCATGTAAAAACTACTGAACGGATTTTGATGCAACTTTTTTTGTTTGATAGCTCTTGATTAGACTTAACAACTGGTATACATTTTATCCCGCTACTATATCGGGAACCTGAGATATAGCCTTAAAACTAGGGTTTGGCTGCGGCGGAGCCGCGGGCATAGGCAGTCTATACTATTATAAAGCTGTAACAGAGCTGTGTCTGTATATTTAAGATATTTGAGAAAAAATGACTGTAATAGGCTATAATGGTAGCTTTTTATTATACTTCAAAACTGGTATATATTTAATCCAGCTACGAGCTATATGCGCATATGGAAAGCACAGATATAACCTAAAAAACTAAAAACAAGCTGTTAGCTGCGGGGTGGAGTAATACAAAAAAAATCGTAGGCCAGTTTTTGGATGAAAAATATAGGGTCTATTTCTAAAATACTTTGGAAAATCCAAAACAGCACGCCTCATAATCTTCATTTTTCACAATAAAATTGATTATTTGATAAGGAACTAATATTGTATTGGTCTTACCTAAGTAGTTTTCAATAAATCACATAGATAGCGCTAATTTCAAAAACTACTAATGTGGGTTTCATGTCTTATACGCCATCTAGCGCTAATTTTAAGAAGTACTTATATATTGGTCTATAGAAATAGTACTCATGAAAGGTATAACGCTGGTTTTAGAGTGGCGTCGAACGTAAATATTCAGTATTTTTTTGTTTATTTAATAACAAATAAACCACATCAAATCAGACCGTGAAAAGTAATAGGGCTCTATTCGCAAGTTAAAAAAGAAAAGAAAGACTCGATTAGTAAAGTATTTCGGTTGTTATCGTGTTAACATACATTACCTACAACATACGGACGTCCAAGACAGAACATTTTTAAACAGTTTTTTAACTAGTTTAAATAACAAACATGGCATAAAAGATATCATGAGTGGCAAAAATAGTGTTTTTTCTTGATATGTGTATATATATATATATATATATATTGTTTTACAAGTGCAATATTATTATATGATAAATAGAGACATTTTAAGTTTGAAAAATCAGTTGTTCTGTGTAAAACGAGAATAGTACCCAGCTCAAAGCTTCGCTTATGAGGCGTGCAATATAGAGTAACCTATATAGGTACCTACATACCTATCCATTACCGGTACCATTCGTGGGTTCGATTCCCACTCAGGACAAATAAATACACATATAATGAAATCCACACAAAAACACACACACAACACGTACACACACACATACATTTACACATTTTTTTTTTATTTAGTTATTGGTGAAATATTGTGGTAGGCAGGTGAAGGCTGTTATTACTGGCTGTCAAGTATGTCGCGCCAAATCTTTAATTTGGCGTGTCTACTGTACGTATCTAAAAAGAGAGTTCTGGCACCCATAGCACAAGTAGTCAGTTTGGGTGTCAGAGATAAAGTAAATGTAATGCAATTACAAATTTAAGTTTTTGATAGCGATTCATCAAATTAGTAAAGAAATGTATTTTCCTGAAAATTTGGAAATGTGTTAATGTGATGTGAATGTTATCCTTCAACTATTACCTAGCTATTAAGCTGTTACCTTTGTGAAAGAAAAAAATAAATTATTATTATTATAGTAGGTACAAGCGTTAAACTTAGTTTGGCACCAGAGGACGTTTTGTGAAATGTGTTAAGCATGATGATATCACCTGGCACTTTTCAATAATTCCCTTCGCTTGACAAAAAGCTTTAAAATGTTTCAAACCGCACACACCGTCGTTCGGGGCAACGAACAGGGTAGTGTGGGGCCCTCACCCATGAAAGAAACCCGCCGTGTGCCGTCTCTCCGCCTTTATTGGCGGGCCACCGGAACTATATTACATTCCTTATTTCCTTTTACAAATTTGCCAAAGGGAACTGTTAGGTAGTTGTTGAAAAAAATCCCTAGAGACTACAGACATAAACCGCCATCTTGCATAAATAAACCGCTTCTCTGAAGTAAAAAATCGATTTAGGGATTTACGTCCTTGTTACGTCGTTTCGCCTTGATGTTTACGAGCTTCCGTGTTCCGTTCGGATTTTTGTGGACGTCTTTATGACGAAAGCTGTGTTATGAGCTTCAGTTATATTCCTATAGCTTCCTTTATAAGGATTGGTGAATTGGATCTTCAGTGATTAAAATAGTGGCAAGACCCTCCTTTCGAATATACTACAGTAATAAAGGCTTAAGAATGATGATCCTTGTAATTCTCAAGCAAAAACGGCTGAAGAAATTATAATAAAATTTGTCACATGCCCATGACACACTTGACCTGGATTAACGCAGAATAGGTTAATTACCTACTTATTTTTTATTACGGATAAATGACATGACATGATGTGGATTCAGTCGGGATGGAAGGTACACCACTGATGTAGAGAGAAGAGTGAATGCGGGAAATAGAGTGAACGGAGCATTGGGATAACTTCTCGGCAGTTATCACCTCGGCCAGAGGGCACGTGTCGCAATACACAACGCAGTTATTGTCCCAACGTTATTATATGGAAACGAGATTTGGGTATGCAAAAAGGAGCATGAGAGTAAAATCAATGCGGTCGAAATGCGATCTCTGCGGAGAATCTGTGGAGTAAGGCTGACTGACCGCATTCGTAACGACGACGTAAGAGAGCGAGTAGGTATGAAAGAGAGTATTGGTGTAAAGATGCGAAAGGGAATGCTCCGATGATTCGGACATGTGGAAAGAATGCCGGACAAGCGACTAGTTAAGAAGATATACAATGCGCAAGTGGAAGAATGTAGGTACAGGGGGAGACCGAGACTCACATACCTAGACCAAATCGGTCATGTATTGAAGGAAGGTGGAGTCAGGAGTCTCCAAAACCGGCGTGCGTGTATGAAGAGAGTTATGAGTGTTGAGGAAGCGAGATATGTATGCAAGAATAGAGCCTCTTGGCACTCTGTTCTCTCTGCCTACCCCGCAAGGGAAATGGCGTGATGATAAGTTAATTAGTTAGTGTAAATGACATGGCTTACTTATTGATAGGTAGATAATAACTAGACTCAACGTAGGAGTTTGGCATATTATCCATTACAACATCCTTGTATATCTAAACAGTTTCTCGACTCTCTCTCTCTACGACGGATTCGTAACACAAAATAATGAAAGAATATACGAGTAAAATAAAGCGTTTCGGTAGTATCTTAATATATTACTTCCATGGTTACAATACCTTACTGTAGAATTAAACACGGTTATAATCAATAAATTAAATGCGAGTATCAAATTACATAACAGTCCTATAAAAAAGGTTTAGAACGATGAAATTTATTACAGCGTGAACTCGTATCGTCTTTTTCCATTAAATCTTCATCAATAAGAAGCTGAAAGTCACCCAGTGCTTCGGCATTTGGAGTTTTATTCCATCTCGCATCAGGTATTCCATCAGGTGGAACAACTACAGATACTATATTGTCGATCAGCTTATATTTCAATATTCTATCGTTGTGAGTGGTGGACTGGAGTGATGGGGATGCATTTACTTCCACCAACCAAGGTTTCAGAGTTTTATCAATTATAATGTCGTAACCATAACATTCAAAGCAATGACGATCGTTCGCCATAACAGGAGCGACAGCTTTTAACGAATGAACAATAAGCCACTGCATTTCTCCAAATAGTTTATCTGTAACATGGCGCCCTTTGGTTCCTTCCAAATACAAACGAAAATTTTGGATACTCATCTTCCCACCATGTAGGCTATTATACTCTCCACCATGCTTCTGAACGCTCACATTAGTCAAATGCACATACATGTTATCCAATTCAGTAACACTTGTGTCATATTTTACAGTACAAAATCTGCAGAAGCCATGTTGAAATAAGTAAGCTTTTAATGGACGAAATGACGTCACCAACACATATAATCGTAGGTCGAACTTCTTTCCGCCAATCAATAGTGGATCGTCAATGTAACGCGATATTACGTAACTTTCTTTAGTGCTCAATTGAGGGTGAAGTGAGGCTTTCGCATCGCGGGACCATTTTTTAAGCTTTGACAATTTGTTTATTAAGAATATTCCCGCACCCTGAGATTTTCCGCAAGGTTTCATAATCCACGTGCTCTGTGGCGACTTTCTATATTCTTCTACGAACATATTGTAGTCAGCTGGAAGTACGAACGTTACAGGTATAATATCTAAATGCACATAGCGCGTGACTACTTGCCCGTTTGGTAATTGTATTTCAGCTTTCTCGGCCAATGGACTGTTATCTTTTTCAAGCTCCTTTCTATATCTCTTGATATTTTTCACTAATAAGTCCTTGCGGGATAGTTCGTAATGGTTGGGAAAATGATTAATCATTTGATGGTCATTCATACGGTAACCGGCTTCTGTACTAAAAATGTTTCTGCAGTTTTGTGTGAAGGCCCAATAAAAGTTCCAATCATCTTCGGGTCCTACCTGAGACCAGCCACGACGCTCGAAATTGCTAGTTATCACGGTCTTCTCTAAGTCAGTACAATAAGTCACTTTATTTTTTTCTACTGGTGGAGTGGGTTTGCCGTAAATGGAAGGTGATACTTTTTTTACTTCCTGAGCCATGTCTTATTAAAATTTTAAAAATAAATTTCACTAAAATTCAAGTACATTTTAAGAAAATATTTGACTCATAAAGATCATTGACAAGTTTAGTTTTTAAATTGTATTTTTTAGATTTTAATATTAACTTTTTGATGTCTATGCCTTTTGCGTAATGTTTATGGCATAGATATAGTATAACGTTACTATATTTATGGTTTATGGTGTAATGTTATAGTTGCTTACCGAATACGCTTATTTTAAAAATATATTTTGATAAGCTCGTGCCTTGTATAATGACCCAAATTTAAAAAAGGTATTATACCTATTGATTGATGAGTTTTTCATGAAAGTCCATTTTACGCGGTTGTATCCGGCCAATTCCCCTAACACTGAGGTAAAAGAACCAAAAATGTCTTGTTTACCATCCAATTTTAGCGTAGATGAGTTCAATTCCCCCAAGGAAATCTGGCACAATATTTTCTTGCCTTTTATTTGTTTTTACCATTTCAGTAGCTTTGCCTCAAATACCCTTACTTCTACAAAGTAAATTATGTTATAATTGTAATATAGGTAAGTAATTTATAACGTAAGTATCTACATTTTGTTCTAAAAATACGCATTCAATCAATATTAGGTAAAAGAGTAGATACTCTGAATACATTGTGTTTAATATAAAAGTCAAAAACAGTTAAAGATTAAAAGCAAATACGTTAAAATATCGCATGGTTTTACGATCTTATCTAGGGAATACTGACAGCGTCGTTTTTATTTACTGTGTATCTATGTCAGCTCTAAAGAGGTAATGAAATTTATTATTTGCGACTAAGCACATTTGCGACTAAGTATCCTCATTATTAGATACCATAAACGCCGAAGTGCGTTTGTTTGTTTATTTGTTGAACCGATAATCAAAGGTTTTAGTCCGAAGCCTAGAAAACGACATAGGCTACTGTTTATCCCATAAAAACGAATGGCTCCTGTAGGATTACTATTATTTACATATAAACAATGAATGTGCCAATGTGACGTATTTAAATTCTGACACAGAATAATACTGAGTTATGTGCTAAGTAGTAGATTATATTTCAACTAGTCAATGTTTCGTAAATAAAACACAATTTATGACTCTTAATTTTGTAATGTAACATTGGTTAGTTTTTTTTCGATCGATACCAGCACAGGCACAGCCTTCTGAATAATTTAATGCCACGTTTTGCTAACCTTAGAAGTGCCCGCAAACTTCGATTGAAAAATCCTCGAAAAGCTACGTCATTCCCTTTCCAAACCATTAATCACGTTGCGGCAAAGTCGCGGAATAATACAGGCAGCTAACACTATTTTTAAAAATATTTATTGTTAGAATTATAATAATATGATTTATGTTTTTTTATGCCAAAGGCTAGATTTTAGGTTATATCTCAGGTTTCCGATATACCTAGTAGCGGGATAAAAAGTATACCAGTTTTTAAGTCCAATCAAGAGATATCAATCTTCTTTCTGTCTTCAAAAATCGTTTTGTGTTTCGACACGTCTATATGGCCTAATACATTATTTTTTTCTCAAATATCTTAAATGTGCAGACATAGCTCTGTTACAGCTTTATAATAGTACCAGCTGACCCGGCGAACTGCATATCGCCATATGTTTTTTCATGAATAAATATTGCAATTATAAATTGAGATATAAAGTATCCTATCTATTAAGTTGGAACAAAACACACATTTAAAAAAAAGAAAAGCTTAAATCGTATCAGTAGTTTCGGAGTTCATCCCGGACAAACATCGTGACACTGGAATTATATATAATAGATAGACTAATAAAATCCAGGTTCCTCGTATATTGTTAGAAAAAATAATTAAATATACTTGAACTTTTACTTATAATCTTTGTTACTGCGGATTTCAAATAAAATACAATCAATCAACAATTTTTTATACATTAGGTATGGTATATACGATATTTAGTTAGGACTTGTATTTACTTTTGCCTGCTCGGCTGTGAGAACCAGAATGCTCTTCCTTTTCCATTAATTCCTCATCAATAAGCAAATCAAAGTTACCTAACGCCTCTATATTGGGCAACTTATTCCAACGCACATCTGGCACCCCATCTGGTGGAAGTACTACCGATAATATGTTATCAATCAACTTGTATTTCAGTATACGATCATTGACTGTCGTTGACGTTAATGAAGGTGATGCATTAACCTCCACTAGCCAAGGCTTTAGTTGATTATCTATTATAATGTCGTATCCATAGCACTCAAAGCAATGCCTATCATTCGCCATCACGGACGAAACGGCTTTAAGGGAATGTACGATCAGCCACTGCATCGCTGCAAACAATTTCTCAGTCACTGCCCTACCCTTCGTTCCTTCCAAATATAATCGCAGATTTTGCACAGTCATTTTGCCGCCGTGTATATTATTATAGTCTCCTCCATGTTTCTGAACGCTAACATTTGTAAGGTGCACGTACATATTATCTAACTCCGTAACACTTGTGTCGTATTTCACTGTGCAAAATCTACAAAAGCCAAGTTGGAACAGATAAGCTTTCAAAGGTCGAAAAGAAGTAACTAACACGTAAAGTCTTAGGTCAAACTTTTTGCCCCCTATTAACAAGGGATTGTCTATATAACGCGAAATAACGTAGCTCTCTTTTGTTAATTGTGGATGGAACGGCGTTTTTGCCTCCCGAGACCATTTCTTTAGTTTAGACAGTTTGTTAATAAGGAAAATGCCAGTTCCTTGCGATTTTCCACAGGGTTTCATAATCCATGTACTTTGAGGTGATTTACGGTATTCTTCGACGAACATATTGTAGTCAGCAGGAAGTACGAACGTAACAGGAACAAAGTCCAAATGAACATATCGTGTCACCACTTGACCTCCGTGTAATGCGATCTCTGCCTTCTCAGCGAGTGGATTACCTTCCCTTTCGAGTTCTTTACGATAACGCTTTATATTTTTCACGAGTAAATCTTTGCGAGACAGCTCGTAATGGTTTGGAAAGTGATTTATCATTTGGTTATCATTCATTCGGTACCCGCTTTCGACGCTAAATAAGTTTCTGCAAGTTTGAGTGGATGCCCAGTAGAAGTTCCATTCATCGTCGGGCCCAACTTGGTTCCACCCGCGTCTCTCAAAGTTGCTCATCAAAACCGACTTTTCCAAGTCGGTACAAAAGTTAACCCGACATCTTTCAACAGCTGGTACGGTAACTCTTCCGTATATTGATAGATTGTTTGCCAGTTTTTTAGCTTCTTGATTCATATTTAAAGTATATTTTTAGGGGAAAATACAGAGACAACAAATGTACGCGCTTGTTACCGCGGGGTATACCAACTATGACTGTGTAGGTCACCTTCCAATATCCGCCGGTTTATTTGCTATGACAACGTGCAAACACTGGCGTTAAGTATTGATTTACGTTATACCATCCGAAGATACGCTATTATGTTGTTTGTCGTTTCAGTTGAGGCAAGTAATATCCATATAAACTAATCTACATGTTATCGCCAATTTTACGTACAAAGTAGGTATGCGTTTCAAATTCATTGTCAGACTAAGCACTAAATTATATCACATTGTCTGGTAAATAAGATTGATTGAATGAGATGACTTAATAGATGTCTCAACTAATGGTAAGAGCATATTCAGAACTGGTGCGTTGATTTTCTTGTTGAAGCGGGAAAAATATTCCTAACCGCAACTATTGTCGTGGGCAAAGACTAGGGTAGTGTTGGACCCTCATCTACTAAAACAACCCGCTGTGTGTGTAGCTCTGCGGGGGGTCTGTGTGAACATTTCGTCAGTGGTTTCATTTGTACGCCTCCCATGATAAGATTGTCCAATCGTGCATTTAGCTAGTCTACCACAACGGTACAATGCGAATTGGCAGACTTCAAAAACCGTCGAGAAAATCTTTTAAGTGTAACTTTTGTCTGTGTAGTGACGGACTAAGAATACAAGTGTCAACACCCCAAATTCTTTCCCACGGGTGTCGTATGAGGCGACTAAGGGAAGTAAGCAATTGTAATCCATTGCATGACTGGTGGTAGGGCTGGGTACCCAGTGGGAGTACTCACTTGGTATCGGGCCCGGGCGGCCACCATCTCCCGTGTGACCGACCATGAAGCACATCGTTGCGTTTTGGCTGTAGCAGGAGATAGCCGTTTATATTTCATTTCATATCTGTGAAATGAATGGGTGAGCAGCGGCTTGACAATATATACTCTCGGTATAGTCGAGTCCATGGGCGACGGTTACCATTTACCATTAGATGGACCGTGGCTCGTCTGCCACTACATGCAATAAAAAAAAAGAATCTTTCTTTACCTTCACCGAGCAGTAATTATTAATTGGCGAAGAAGTATAAACAAAGAAAAGTATGAGATGTTAGTGTTCTAGGTTTTAGTCTCAGACTAGGCATCGAACTGGACACTTGACTTAGCAGGCTTATAATTTGCCACTAGCAAATATTAAATTTTGGGAGGCGGGAATTATGTGAGGTCAAAAAAAAACGAAAAAATAATTAAATAATCTCAAAATAATAATGTTATACTTTGTAATTAACCGATGATTACGCAAAATAAGCAATAAGTACAGTTACCGTTGCTGTATATCTATGTATTAGCTTATTATTGAATTTAACTTTTTCGTTATATTTAGTAACCTTGTGTTTGAATTTTTGTTACATTTGTGAGCCAACCCAAAAATAAATGTCCCTTTTTAAACAAGATTTTACTACCTCCCCCCATGACGTAACTATTACAAGTTATGTTATGTTAGCGATGATTAATTTGTTAATCCAAGTAATATATTACTAAATTTAGTCCAAATCTGATTAACCAATTTTGCGTGATAAGGAAACAAACATTCACACATACACAAACGTTCACATTTATAATATTAGTAGGTTTGGTGTAATCAAAGACTGAGGTTTCCATCACAACAGATTTTATTATAAATACTCGTAGCACAAGATATATAAAAATTGGGTTTCTATTTACACTCTCCCAATATCGCGCGTGGTGTTAAAGTATCGTCTAGACTTATAATCTCGCATTCAGAACACGTTTCGTTACCGGTATCTCAAAAAGTGCTATTAAAGGCCGTTTCCTGACCCCCAATGGCGATTCATTACCCGTAGACCGTGCAAATAACACGTGACTCGAGTTTCAGGTAAAGCTACGAACTGGAGTTCAAGACCGCTCGGCATATTTTGAGCCATGCGAACAGGATTTGTGAAAGCTAGAGTATACGGGTATAATAATAGGGTCCGGCAGGGGCAAATTAAATCTGAATAAAAAAAAATGAAAAACAACGATCAGATATCGAATTTTTATAAGAATATGCACATATTTCTAGAATTACAAAGGTTTTATTAACCTGAAATATTAGGTACAACCTTTGCCAACGGCTCCGCCGCAGCCAAAAGCCTAAGAACAAGGTTATATATCACGTTCCTGTTATAGTAGCGAGATAAAATGTATACATTTTTTACCAGTTTTTAAATCTAATCAAGAGCTATCAGACAAAACAGTTTTATCTAAATTCGTTAAGTAGTTTTTGCGTGGTGCCCGAACAAACAAACAGGTAAATAGACAATAATTAAAAAAATACATTTTGTATTCAGAGACACGTAAATAAATAGACATAGCTCAGTTACAGCTTTATAATAGTACCTATAGATAGATTACATATTTTTTTATAAGTCGAGTTTAATATAGAAATAACTATAAGTCTACTCACATGGATCGTACATACCTACAAAGAAAAGTGCACCAGTGATTGTGTAGCGACTCTATACTGTAGCTGCACTATTTTTGCGTTACGTAATTATCAAAATACATGACTCCGAGTGAAAATGAGTTAAAATATAGTAATTATGATAAATAGGAAGAGCGAACAGATCATACTTGTGTTAACGTAAACATAATATGAAAAATAAAAAAATACCTGGTTGGTATAAATGTTTTTTATCTGTATTTTATCGCTTGACATGCTCAGCTACTTTAGAGGACAAATTATTCGTGAAAGTGGAAAAAGGGCACTTTACTGCGACCAGGATTCGAACCTGTGTCCCATCCAATACGGTGCTCTGGACTGCTAAGCTATCCCAGTCACCTAATAGTAACTCCCAATAAACATCTAGAGTACATTTTGAAATAAAACTACGTTTACGGAATCTATCGCGTTTATTTGATTGTTATACTATCCCGACGTTTCGAATACTTTACAGCATTCATGATCACGGGTGGTCTTAGATGGTAGATGTCCAAAGCTGATATGTTGTTTCAACGGTTTCATCTACTCACAGTAATATGATATTACAAAATTTGGTTTATTTTTTGTTGTTTATTTAGTTCGCATTCAGATCCGGTGGTAGCTTTTTAGGGTTAGCTTCTATTAAAATCAATATATTTAATAATAGAAAACGTAGTTTTATTTCAAAATGTGTAAAATTCGCGTAAATGTTAGAAAGTATTATCTAGAGTACAATTATTATGTTAAAGTATGGTAAAATAGGTACTCAGAGGACTGTAGCTCGACCATGAGTTTATGCTATAAAGATACGATAGGTAATTAGAGTCGCTAGCGTTTATACGTGTATAGGATAGATTTCGATAGTACTCGTACCATGAGTTAAATTGCCGCTTACGTCACTTGCTCAAGTAAGATCAACAGTAGGTTTACGTAGCATGTCACTATGTTGGTACAGTGTAAACTTACAGCTAGCTTCAGGCTTGTTATTGTTACCACCGAAGGAATGTAACATGGTTCCAGTGGCCCGCCAATAAAGGCGGAGAGACGGCACACGGCGGGTTTCTTTAGTGGGTGCAGGCCCCACACTACCCTGGTCGTTGCCCCGAACGATAGGGTGTGCGGTTAGGAACATTTTTTCCCGCCATAACAAAAAAAAAAAAAAAAAAAAAGGCTTGTTATTGTTCTCCTAATTAAGTATTTACGTAACTACAATCGAAACGGCTTTGTTCGATAGCGTAAGACAAATTCATAACTCATGGTACCAAATTTTTATACAAACTATACAAATGCCAAGTCGCTATCGAATTCCTTTCGATAGGTATTTTACGCATCGAATTATTAAGTTACTCATACTACCGAATTTAATTCCCTACGTAACCGCCAGAGGCGCTGTAAGGTTTGTCATACAAATATTTTACGTAGTCGCTAGCAAGTTTACGTGAGCAAAACTCATGGTTGAGCTACTGGTCTCTTATACACTACACTCGGTTAGTTTTATTACATAGCTTAATATATTATATCTGCACTATATCGCTTTGCTAAAAGGTTGTGGGTCACATAAATTTAGGGCCACAAATGCCGAGATAGCGAGCTATGTGAGTCAAAAGAATTAAACTGTAGACTAAATCAAAATTACTTGTAAGTTTTGGGAGTCAATATTGTACATACTTATATACTAGTTTCCGTCCGTAATTTCGTCTCCGTGGGATTTACTTATTTTCTTTTTTGTGTGGAACCCCATTATTTTTACAAAATAAAAGTAGCCTAAGTTACTCCTTATAATATCAGCTATCTGTGTGTGAATATTTGATAGAGTAAAGAAAACCGTTTTCATAAAAAGAGTATTTTTATATTATATTATATCTACCTACTAGGGTAAAACTGGGTAATACGCCCCACTTTTTTTTAAACAGGATTAAAACTGGTTTTTGCTTCAAGACTTAAAAATGTGTTTATTTAGAAATAATATTTGACATTTTAGGAACAAACTGGCATAAACAAAGTTTTGTAAAAATAACAAGAACAAGTCATTTAATAGTTTTTTTCTATATGCTGGAGTGGGTCTTTTTGCCCGACTACTGTTGGGTAAAATGACTCATACAATTTACAAAATGCCCAAGCTTTTAAATCAACATTATGGACTATAATTCAAACACAAATAATAATAAAAATAACAATCAATCTTTTAACTAAAACATGTAACTAACTTCTAATTATATAAATTTAAAGTATGAGGAAAATTTAACGATGTTACCTATCTGTCTATTATCACATTTAACAAATCAACCATTATTTTAATTTATTATGATAGCTATTGTAATGAAATGGTAATTTTGACCTTCGGTTAACACTCTAAGCTCGAGCGTGTGAGAGACCGTCTGATTTACTTTGACTCAATTCAGGGATCCACCAAAAATCCATTAAATATGTATCACCAGCTAATTGAGTTCTAACAGCGAATGTGTTTTCATGCAGTTTTTTCGCTAATCAATACGCCATTGCTTTTACATTCTCGATCAAGAGCAAATCCTGCTTTCTCTAATTTTTTATGTGGGCAGCTTGCTTTTCTTATAGTTGTTCCAGAAAACAGGATTACGGCCAATATGATCCTCCCATCAAAAGGTGTCTTCTTAATGTTCTGGATGGTATACTGAAAGTACTTGACAATACGTTAACTCCCATTTTTTACTTTTTACAGAAGCTTCTTCTAAGTTTGCAGCTGTCCATGTTGCGTGTAGTCTTTCTTTCATACTTACGAGGCATTATCTGGAGGAAAAACAATACAATTCACTTTTTAGTTCAGTTATATAAGTGGGGCATTTTAAATTAAAACGTGTGGGGCGTTTTGCAGAAATCCAAGTTTAATATGTATTTAACTATAGTTTCAAGTTTATAACGCTCGACTTTACAAAAACGAAATGTGATTTTATATTTTTACATAGCGTGTAGACGAAATTAATCCATCCATCCATCCATCCATCCATCAGCCTTTTAACGTTCACTGCTGGATATAGGCCTCCCCAAGAGAACGCCACAACGAGCGGTCCCGTCATGGCCGTAATAATGCCATAATCGCCACGCTTGGTAGGCGGGTTGGCAATCGCAGTGGATATTGTTAATACTCGAGGGAGTGCTGCTGCCCACTCCCCCGGTATTCCCTCAGTCGGCTCTTACGACTCCCATGGGCAGAGAGGGGTGGGACAATTCTAAAGCCGGCCCCACACGGCGGACGAAGTTAATATAAACAACATATTACTTTAGGTATACAAATTTGATTGAAACTTACCGCAAAATGTCATAGCTGCAGAAATCGAAATCAACCAATAATTTTGTCACTGACACAGCGATCGCACGCGAACTTCCACCATGATTTCGAACAACTGTCGTGTATGCAATGCGCGACAGCAGCATCGCTTAACTGTGTTTGTGTGAGTGTGAGAGTAGTGGGGCGTTTTGTCAATTGAGGCGTATTACCCGATTTTACCCTATTATGTCATATACATACCAACCAAAATTAAAATCCAAACAAGATTACAAACTTCCAATTTTTTTTATGCTATGTGGTTGGCAAACATGCATACCACCCACCTCATAGTAAACGGTTACCGTAGATATAGACCCTAGCAACGACAGAGGCATAACTGGCGCGTCGCCATGTCCAGGGCGAGGATAGGAAGCTTACAAAGGAGAGGACATAAAGGATAATAAGGAGAGTATAGGAAGGATAACAAAGAGAGGATAGGAAGGATAATAAGCAGAGGACATGAAGAAGGCAAAGTAAGATTGCAATTACAAAAACCTCATCTAAAATATCGCTTATTTTAAGGTGCAAACCTTACATTATGAACGCGGACAAGTTTATCACGTTTACAAACCATTAAACTCTATGAAATACCGTTCCCAGTCCTACTTGCAAATTATTCTACGACATATATATTCCAAGATATATCACACGAGATTATTCACAGCGCAATAAACATTAAGTGCATAGAAACTATAAAGCGTTATTTACTTAACATGTAGTAGCGAACGAAGCGAGTTGAAATGTAAATTTTTGAGGTTGGAATTAAAAGGAGAACCATACATTCCTAGTACTTCTTAATATTTTTATGGAGCTATTAACCAGATAATAATAATAAACATATAAAATAACAAGTTAAAAAAAATGTTAGTTGTCCAATATTAAATAACTAAAAATTAGCCTTGAGTAAGTCTCAAATTTTCAAGTAAACTCACTTTTGCTTGAACTTGCTGTTAAAATGTAACATGCTTTTATTTGAAAACTTGAGCTTGTGTAAGTATAATAGGCACCTACTTATCTTATTTTTAAATTTTTAGTTCTCATATATTGACAACATTTAATATTTTTGTGTATTTGTCTTTAAAAAACCTTGTTTCAAAAAAAGCTTGTTTTTTTATTATGATCTAAAATTACGGTCTGCAGATTACGAAGGCCGTAATTTTGGTAACGCGGCCAGTTTCAATATAGGCACTTGTCATGTACGCAGAAGATATATTGGACACGAGTGTACGTGCTAAATACAAGCGCACTCTATGTTGCCTCACTCTCATAGTCTGATGGAACGACATTACGACACGATTGGAGAGAGATCAGGTACAGGACCAATGAATTTACGTGCTTTACGAGACATGGGGTCAAACACCGATAACTTCCTAACTGCGGGCTGGTATTGAGAACCACTGAAGAAATGTAACATGGTTCCAGTGGCCCGCCAATACAGGCGGAGAGACGGCACACGGCGGGCCCCGAACGACTGGGTGTGCGGTTAAGAACATTTATCCCCGCCTTAATAAAAAAAAAGACTGGTATTGAGAATCCCTTGACGGAAAAACTCAATAACATGAAATGCTCTGAACTGCTATTTGAGGTGGTACTAACATCACCATTTTATGATCGCATCGCTGGACTTCGCGATATCGTCCTTACCAACTGACAACGATTTCATTGACGACGTTTCATTTTCAGCGAAATTTTCTACGACTCTGGAACAAACTCCTGCTGCAGTGTTTCCCAAACTCTACGACATGTCCTAACGAGGTTTTAGAACGTTTAAAGCGGCAGCTTGGATGTGCCCCTGGAGTTGCCAAAGTACATGAGCGGCGGTTACCACTTACCAGCAGATGGGCTGCTTGCTCGTCTGCGTATAACGAAAAAATATCATATTTTATTTGTATTTGGCACAGAAATTTTATTTTAATGTCTGAAAACAATGATTT
The DNA here is from genome assembly GCA_948253155.1 of Leucoma salicis. NCBI lineage: Eukaryota > Metazoa > Arthropoda > Insecta > Lepidoptera > Erebidae > Leucoma > Leucoma salicis. The sequence continues at coordinate 8,464,316 of OX411812.1, forward strand.
TTTTTATTGCATGTATTGCCACGGTCCACGGTCCATCTGATGGTAAATGGTAACCGTCGCCCATGGACTCGACTATACCGAGAGTATTGTCAAGCCGCTGCTCACCAATTCATTTCACAGATATGAAATAAAATATAAACGGCTATCTCCTGCAACAGCCAAAACGCAACGATGTGCTTCATGGCCGGTCACACGGAAGATGGTGGTACCAACACGCTCGGGCCCTATACCAAGTAAGTACTCCCACTTGGTACCCAGCCCTACCACCAGTCATGCAATGGATGATAATTGCTTACTTCCCTTAGTCGCCTCATACATCACCCGTGGGAAAGAATGGGGTGGTGACATAATAGAAATAGAATAGAATTATCAATGTAACAGATTGACAGTAGGTTACGTTTGCGTGGTCGTAGCCAATCTCATACATTGGTTATTCTATTATATTCTATTATAGTAGCGTATAATTATGCCGCTTGGCTATGGGGGCTGATACATTTAGGCGCAGTCTTAAGATTACTAAAAACCGGCCAATTGCGAGTTGGACTCGCGCACGAAGGGTTCCGTACCATTGACTAGGTAAACAACATTAAACTATTGCAAAAACGAGTAAAAATCACGTTTGTTGTATGGGAGCCCCCCTTAAATATTGTTTTTTTTTGTTTTTAGTATTTGTTGTTATAGCGGCAACAGAAATACATCATTTGTGAAAATTTCAACTGTCTAGCTATCGCCATTCTTGAGATACAGCCTGGTGACAGACGGACGGACAGACAGACGTTGTATGGGAGCCCCCCTTAAATATTATTATTTTTTTGTTTTTAGTATTTGTTGTTATAGCGGCAACAGCAATACATCATTTATGAAAATTTCAACTGTCTAGCTATCGCCGTTCTTGAGATGCAGCCTGGTGACAGACGGACGGACAGACAGACAGACAGACAGACAGCGAAGTCTTAGTAATATGGTCCCGTTTTGACCCTTCCGGTACGGAACCCTAAAAACGGTAAACTAAAACATACATAGCATCACGCCTTTATCCCCGAAGGGGTAGGAAAAGGTGTATTATACACCCATGTAAGTAAGTTAAGTCCCACGTAATAGGGGGCGAGTCTATTGCCGTCTAGCGGGCACATTACCAAACTTCTTTTTAAGAAAAAGCTCAATAGCACCCCGCGACCCGGGGATCGAACCCAAGACCTCACGATCAGCAGTCATTCACGCTATCGCTGCACCACCGAGGCAGTTGCGGTAAACGGTAAACTGCTTAGCCAAAAACGTTAAAGTACCTAAACTATTGGTATGTAGGCCACCGACAATCGTTGGAGAAAACACAACTTTTAAGTGTAAATCGTAAATTTTTAATACAAGATAGCGTTGAACACTCTTAACAGGATTCATGACTTAGTCAATGTGATTGACATAACTGATTCTTGGAAAGGCCCATTCAACCATCGACGATAAGCTATTATGTAGATATATTTTGTACCTACGTTCCTATTTCACCTGAATGCAGTGGTGGTCTTTGGGGGTAGCAAGTGTTAAAGAAGTTGGCTACACTTTTGTGATGATTGTTCATTGCCTGCTCTTTTTTGATGGTCCAATTCTCTATACATATAATTCTTCTGTGTGTAATTACCTATATTATTCTTTTGTGCGTGTACTTATAGGTATGTCACAGAACTCCAACTAAGTCGCGTCACCGTTTTTGATAAACTTTTTTGTGTGTATTTGCGCGGTTAAGATTCACAATTGGACCCCGTAGGTGGCTCCACGATAGAGTTTAAGTAATACATTTATTATTATTTGTTTGTAATTTTTCATATATAAAACCATTATACCTACAAATATTGCAAACAAAACGCCAACGTTCGAGCCGAAGAACAACAAGAAAACAACTTTATAATCTCGCAAAGTTATAATTTTCTTCAATAAATGCCTATTTATATTTACTGCATTATTTTTGGTCTAGGTGTTAATAAATGGACAATATCGTCGGATCATCTGGTCATTTGTACATTGGCACGCTCCCTATAGGCCAATTAAGGCAGATACGTCACAATAATATTTATTTCATAATTAAGTTAAATAGTGGATGGTAATCCTCTGTAATCCCATTCAGAGAGTTGGTACATAGCGTAAATCTGTACACATTCCCTCAACCAGATGAAGGGTAGAAACATATAATCTTTTGATGCTCTTTAAGTCTGCCTGATACCATTAAGTCTTAACCCTTCTGGCTGTTCTTAGGTTTCGACTTACGGCTGTAAAGAGAGGATTAATGAGAATTTACCTGACAAAATGCCATAAGACTTCGTTATTTTATTAGTGCAAAATACGGCCATGTCAGTCTCAAAACTTTGTTAATATTTTTGACTAATCTTTGCAAAGCCGTTCATAGGAAAGCGTCTGTTTTTGTTTTCATATAGATATGGAACTGCTGGAACAATTAAGTGTTCATATTCCGGGACTATGAACGCTGTAAGAATTTGAAACGTCGGCCGGGATAGCGCTTTAGATTTTGTAAAAGTAGTTTTAATTAATAATAAATTGTGATTAAAATATAATCATAGTCTAGCAGATTAAGACCGGGACTAGATGACGCTCAGTCTTCAGACCCGACGAATTCAAAAGCGTTAGTTTCCAACCACGCGTGTATGCTGCTTTTTGACCCGATTTTGCTGAAATTACTATTCTTAGATTGGAATATGATGTTATTAAGAGGCTTAATCACCATTTCAAGAATCGTATCTGGATACACATGTACAGGGTACCTTTTTCTCAAAAATATAGCAGTAATATATAAAACTTGACTAAAGTGTTTATGTTATATCTCAGGTTCCCAATATATTAACAGCAACTGCCTCTGTGGTGCAGCGGTAGTGTAAGCGACTGCTGATCATGAGGTCTCGGGTTCGATCCCCGGGTCGGGTAGTGTTATTGAGATTTTTCGTAAAAAAAAGGAAAAATTCTCAGTAGCAGCCCGGAGTTTGGAAATGTGCCCGGTAGACGTCAATAGGCTCGCCCCCTATTACGTGGGACTTAAACATAGCTGGCGAATCGTGGGTGTGTAATACATCTCTGCCTACCTCTTCGGGGAATACAGGCGTGGTGCTATGTATAAAATATATACCTATTACCACCTTTTAGGCTAATCAAGATGAAACAAATAAAATTTTATGAAAATACGTTCAGCAGTTTGTTGCGTGATGTACGAACAAACAAATAGATAAACAGACTAAGAAAAATTTAAAAAAAAAATTTTAATATCCTAATACAGTAATTTCTTCCTGATATTTAAGAAAATGTTACGCATTATGATATAAAACTGGGTTTACGGAATCTATCGCGTTTTATTGATGTTTTACTATAAGTACTTACCTACAGTAATTTCACTCAAATATAAGCTTTTAATGAACAGACACCCAGCTTTATAATAGTACAGAAGCAAGATGTACTAATACAATGTCAAATAACTTAATTCAGGCCTTTTTTGTGTGTTAAGACAGGAAAAAATGTACCTAGCCGCACACCCCTTCGTTCAGGGCAATGAACAGGGTAGTGTGAGCCCTCACCCACTAAATAAACCCGCCGTGTGCCATCTCTTCGCCTATATTGGCGGGCCACCGGAACTATATTACTTCACTGGTAGTTAATTCAGACGGTTAACTCTAAAATCGGGGTCATCTAGATTTATTATTTACGTAGCAACAACAATGCTATGTTGTTAATTTAACATCAATGAGAGACTAATCTTGAAAATATGAGAAAAAAACTACAATTACAAGAAAAACCTATATTAAATGCCGTAAATGTATTCCGGGAGAGAGGGTGAGTCTATATCTTTACTGTGACTTATTAAATACCTTTTTAGGTAAATCAATACAACAACGTTAACATAATATATATTATGTAAGTAATATATGGGTGTAAATATGCGCAAGGGAATGCTCTGATAGTTTGGGCATCTGGAACGAATGACGGATGAGCGATTGGTTAAGTAGATATACATTGCGAAAGTGGAAGGATGTAGGTACAGGAATACCGGGTAAGCTACCTAGACCAAATGGGTCATGTATTGAAGGAAGGTGGAGTCAGCAGTCTCCGAAATCGGTGAGCGTGTATGAAGAGAATTATGAATGTTGACAAAGCGAAAGATGTATGCAAGTACACAGCCTTTTGGCACTCTGTTCTATCTACCTACCCAGCAAGGAAGAGAGCGCTATGATATGTAAGTAAGTAATTTATAAACAAACGCACACTACAGTAACAAATGTTTTAAGCAATAAAAAAATATTTTTACTTGTAAGAATACTTACCTATGGCAAGAGTTAGTATAATTATAGGTACTAGCGGACCTGACAGACGTTGCCCTGTCCGAAGATTAGCATTTCGTTTGGATGGAGTAGGTAATTTATTTTAGCTACTAAGAAAATCCTGAAATCCTATTGATGTGCCATTTACTGGGTCCAAATGTGAATCTAAGCCATGCCGGTACTTACTCAAACATACACAAATAAATTGAAGAAAATATCCTGAAATCCTATTGTGGCGCCACCTACCGGGTCCAAATGTAAATCTAACCCATCCCAGTACTTACACAAACATACCCAAAAAGTTTCATCAAGATCGGTCCATTGGTTTAGGGGGAGTTTAATTACTAACACACGGACACAAGAAATATAATTATACTAGCTGACCCGGCAAGTTCGTTGTTTTGCCATATGAATCATTTCTAGAGTATGAAAATATTATTATTTCTTTTTAATCTTTACTTTAATGTATTTGAAAAATTGCGCTCGACGAAATTTGCTATTATGCTACTCCCAAGCGGAGGAGTTTGGCAAAACGGAACCCCATTGATCAGCTATCGACCGGGGTTAAAAAATACAAGATGTTATTAAAATGTAGGTGTTGGTGGTAGGAGGGTAACTAAATCATGGACATGTAAAAATATTCGGACATAGTCTCGCTAACACAACTTTGTTTCGCTAAGAGTCGGCCAGTTCGCTGTACGTACATGCCTACACGCACACATTCACACATTAGTCAGCCATTGCCCGAGTAAACGTTATCACAGTCAGTACGTCTACGCTGCAAAAAAATATTAAAATACAGCATGTCTTGTATGGTGAAATGGTGTAAAAACCGTAGTAACCGAAAGAAAAAATTTCAGGAGTTCATAGGTAAACGAATAATTTAATCACTTAGTTCCCTATTTTATACATTAAAATTAATAATTATTCACTAGAACAAAATAATTCAGTATTGCTAATATTCACTAGTGCAAATTACCCGAAATATGGGAGTTTTATAGTTCTATATTTATTACTTTTTTATACTCTCATTTTTTATTTTGTAGAGTAAAATGATATTTGATTGCCACGTATCGTTAATAGTGTTGTTGAAGTCTGCGTTATCGAAAACAAATTATTCATATTTTTTTATTATAATAAATTTTCTGGTGTTTTATTAATTTGAATTTGCGTTGGTCAGTAGTATAAGTAGCATGAATTTATTTTTGTAGTGGCATTTACAAAATCTAAATTAAAGTAATCATACCTATTGTAATATGTTTTAACGTAATAAAATTGCATTTGCGAGTGTTATTTATGTTCATTAGAAAATCGCATTTAACGAAAGCGACATAAAATAAGGTGGTAGATGCCCACCGTATATGTCTATTTGTCTGCTTATTAACATTTTAGTCAAAATGGAAAATAATAAAAGAAAACTTTCTTAATCACTATTTATTTCTGAATTATTATTTGATAATCTGAGTCTGTTACATTTATTAAGAATCTTTTTGTTACAATCAATTAGGTGAACCAGTAGCATCATTTTATTTCGTTAGTTTATAACATACTCGATATATCTCAACTACCATTGCAGTGTCAACAACTTTAGCCCGTCAGTAAATTATTATTTAATTTCGGCCATTTTAAAACTTGTTATTTCTTGCGACATGCCCCTTTACCTGTGTCCATACACATTCGCCGGAACAGAACATAAAATAAGCCTAATTAAAAATATAGTGGAAAAATATTTAACAATTCGATTTCACCACATTTCATAATTAGAGGGAATTACAAGAACCTCTCAAAGTAAAAGACAACATTATAAAAAAACTATTCAGCTTAAGGGATGTTAGACATTAGGTACTTATAATAAAAAAGTAAACAAACATCTTTTTCTTTTACTATATACTTACAGTAGTCACAACTGATCTTTTTGTCTCTGAAGTTGGCTGCAAGACGCTGCGTAGTAGCCATTTTTGTGTCGCAAGGCATGTGCGTCTTTTACAGTTTGCATTAATCGAAAAATATTTGATTATAATTTAACAATTGTAATCGATAATTATATAATTCATCGATCGTAAGATGTGGACTCTTCTAAATCTAGATTAAAGCTTATTCACTGAATACGCTCGTATATCTACTTTTTATTGAATATAAAAAAATACTTTGGAAAATCCAAAACTGCACGCCTCATAATCTTCATTTTTCACAATAAAATTGATTATTTGATAAGTAACTAATAATGTATTGGTTTTACTAAGTAGTTTTCAATAAATCACAGAGATAGCACTAATTTCAGAAAGTACTAATGTGGGTTTCATGTCTTATACGCCATCTGGCGCTAATTTTAAAAAGTACTTTTTATATTGGTCTAGCTCTGTCATTTTGCAAGGCGTCATCTGGCAATTAGTAAGAACAACAATCCATGAGTTTACATATATACCTGCATAAGTGAATATAATATATATAAACATGTAAAATTGAATAATTTATTAAACTGTAAACAAAAACAATTTAAGAAAACAAAAAGACATCGCTAGTTTCCTTACCAAAAAAAGCAATATTCTGGTTCTATATATACAAAAGCATACTGAATACATCTAAAATTGCCGCTTGCGACATCTAGGGCTGCATTTGTCAATATCTCTTTTACTTTAAAACAGCGATATCTATCAATAGAAAATTGCAACTTTGGACAATATTATACGACTTATTTAAAAATCAATGAGTTCAACAAGAAATCTCTAAACCATTTATCTTCCTAACTTGGTTGCTTTATAATTTTATACTTTGTTCTAAATGAAATCACCGTGACGCCAAGGCCACGCAAAAAAAATTGTGGAATGTAAAATATGTTTTTTTCGTGTTTTATAACGTTGGTGTGTTATTATTTACGTGTGTTTAGTGTTTTTAATTATTGTTATGGATAAAATAGTTATTATACTTGACAAATATCATCAGTTCGTCAAGCAAAGGTAAGAACTTTCTTTTAACAAAAAATAATGTACCGGCCGGGCGAACGGTGTTCTGTTGACGATAGTAAAACCACCGGTGGCTATGCGTAGGTACGTAAACAGGTAGTTAGTTCTCATCAAAGACGCTGGTTTTAATGTCGCGTCGAGCGTAAATGCCGTAAATATTCAGTATTTTTTTGTTTATTTAATAACAATTAAACCACATCGAATCAGAACGTGAAATGTAATAGAGCTCTATTCCTAGGCATAATAATTTGTAAACGAAAAAAAAAAGACTCGATTAATTAAGTATTTTGGTCATTATCGTGTTAACATACATTACCTACAACTCACGGACGTCCAAGCCAGATTTTTTCAAACAGTTTTTTAACTAGTTTAAATAACAAAAATGGCATCAAAAATATCATGAGTGTTAAAATAGTGTTTGTTCTTTATATGTGTGTGTAGATATTATTTTACAAGTGCAATATAGACATTTTAAGTTTGAAAAATCAGCTGTGCCGTGTCAACCGGGAGTAGAACCCACCTCAACGCTTCGCTTATGAGGCGTGCAAAAGCCTAAATACTTAGATATGAAAACATTATGATCTCATTCGATTGTTTTGTTAATCAAGTAATAACAATGCATTGGTCAGCACTTATCGTATGATTCTGTCAAAATTCCCACTTCGCGCTCTGTGCCTAACTTCAGAGACGCAAAGATTTGTTGTGACTACTTGTGACTACTATACTCTTTCTTCATACAGATTTGTGCAGATTTAAATAAATAAATACAGTAAAACAGTGTTTTTTTTGGCTACTATTAACCTTTTCAAATAGTACGGTATATTTTATATACATTTCCAATAAATTTGTCTGCCAATCTGTATTTTAAGCACAAAGTGAAAAATGTGAAATCGAAAATAGCAGTCACGAGCAGGATTTGAACCTGCATCTCCTGGATACCGTCCAGATGCTTTGCCAATTCAGCCATCGTGACAATTGCTCCTGACTGCTAATTTCGATAACACATTCATACTTAACGTCTTTGGGTGACGCCTGCGCCATCTGTCGTTGTTGACTGTTTTTCACTTTGTGTTTAATGTATAGTGCTAAGCATGTCAAATGCTAAAAATATATATAAAAATATCTAAGCAATATGTATTTGTTAAAGGGTAAATTTGGCTAACATGGTATCCCTAAATTCACACACACATAGATAGCCACCGCCATTACCTAGCCTCAATTCTGTCTTAGTGAGACGCAGTCCGTTTCTTATACGTCCATGGACTAAATGTATTTTTTAATGACACACCATAAAAACTTAACCAAAAAATAAATTTACCATAAAGTAAAAAAAAAAATTTTGGGGTGAGCTACCCTTAAAACTTAGGGGTATAAAAATTAGTTATAAACCTATTCCCATACCTACTGAATATACATATGAAATTTCATCAAAATCGGTCAAGCCGTTTCGGAGGAGTATAAACACTAAATCTGTGACACAAGAATTTTATATATTAGAAGATAAAATATAGGTATAGGTAGATATACGAGTAGGTAACTGCTGCATGAGAAATGTATCCCATCTTGTGATACGATTAGGATTACACAATTATTCTATTAGTTACAATTAAAAAAATCTAATTCGGAGAAAATGTAACTTTTCTTTTCTTAGGAACTATCTGCAACACAAAGAACAATTTGAGAAGGCTATACTTGCCTATAATGAAGCTTTGCGATGGAATGTGAGTAAAGTTAGCTCATAAAACCTACACTATTAATATCTACCTATAACCTATTACATAGAAGAAATAGAATACATTAAAGTACAAATTAATATTTGTGAATGACGAAAAAGAGAATTTTAGTGCGAGCGGGAATCGAACCAGCGTCCCTTCCAATCCGGGGAAGTGTTCTAATTCACTGAGCTACCGCACCAACTTTCAGCCATACCCAATCTCCTCATCACATTTGTCTTAACGACCAACGCCACCTATCGGAACGCATTTACATGCATTAATCCAATATAGTAAGTTTAATTTTGCAATTAAAATTCATGGTATTAGATGACGTGATTTTTTTGTCGTTAAGACAAATGTGATGAGGAGGTTGGGTATGGCCGAAAGGTGGTGCGGTAGCTCAGTGGATTAGAGCACTTCCCCGGATTGGAAGGGACGCAGGTTCGATTCCCGCTCGCACTAAAATTCTCTTTTTCCTCATTCTCAAACTATAATTTGTACTTTACAGTAGCTGAGCATATCAAGTGCTAAAAATATAGATCAAAATAGAATACATTATTTACGGCATGTAACAAACAACCTTTCTAATTTTACTAAGGGCTCGTCACTTGAATTTATTAATTTCTATTCCTTTTGTGAGAAGTAAGATGTTTTGAGAGAAATTAATTAAAAAAGTCAATATACAAACTAACTTCTAAATTATTTGCAGAGTTCTGATGTCCGATCATTGCTTGGACGCAGTTTAGCGCGAGCAAAAGCCACATATTACGATGGTGCTTTAAAAGACGCCATTCATGCATCCGGTATAATTATGATAATTATTATATGTATACTAACTACTACTTGCAACTTTGTCTGCATTACTTATTATATTCACATCTTATGCTAGAGGTAGAAGAGACTTCCTGTCTCCCCAGGTTGTCCGCGGCAAAGAAACACACATCACTCAACACGTAGTGCTTTATAATCGTTGTTTAAATTTTAAAAACTTTTTGTAGCCTTTGCCTGCGGCTCCACCGCATCCAAAAGCTAGTTTTTAGGTTATATCTCAGGTTCCCGATATAGTAGCGGGATAAAATTAAATCCTTATCAAGAGCTATCAAATAAATAAGTTGCATCATAATCCGTTCAGTGGTTTTTGCGTGATGCGCGAATGAACAAACAGACAAACAGTTAAACAGACAAATAGACAAACGGACAAAATTTCTGTTTTTGTTTAGATTCGCCTTATTACAATATTTTTTTCTCACATATATCTTAAATGTACAGAAACAGCTCTGTTACAGTTTTATAATAGTTAGTATGAAGATATCGCAATATTTTTTTAGCTAAGAGTCAAGTGTCTTAGAAGTAAAACTTAAAAATGTATCCCGTGGTTTTTCTGTGATGCGCGCCCAACGGCAGACCTTACCTAATCATTTAATTTATATGGATTACCTATTTTTTCTACAAGGACAAAGTAAGCTTCAAATTATTGTCTCAGTTTGTTTTCTAATAGAGCATTTATTTTGACTATTTTATGCAAATTACTCTGCAGTGATAATGCATAAAGCATAGAAGTTATGTAATGAATGTAGGTAGGTATTTAAGACGAACGCCGATAGGCGATGGGGACGCGAGCGAGTCAATTCAATTTGCCGACACACGTATCGACTTTAACAGCCCCAGAGATATAATTATGGAAATTATGTGTGTAATGTAATATTCGCGTAGCAATGTCGACACTGAAAGGATAGAAGAAAAGAGATTTAATACTTATAACTCAGATCAATCTTAATTATAAAAATAAAAGCAGTCCCTTATAAAAACATTAATGTAACAGGTACATTTTTTTTCTTGTTCTTTTTTCACATTTTCGTGCGTTTTCATCACTATGGTCCAAATTTCAAGTATTATAGGTCATCGGGAAGTTGGTTTAAAATCAATTACAAAATTCCACCCGGACAGATATACAAGAAAGCGAGTTATTAAAAAAGTAGAACATGGTAAAATAAAATATTTACAATATCGTTTTTCCCCTTGCTACTACTTGCTTACCTAATTATGAAAATAAGTAAATATCATGTGTGGACTAATGATCTATTATTAGGTTTATAGTTATATTTACAGGTTAAAAAAAGCGCTATCTGCGTCTGACTGTTTCATCGTTCTTTTTAAACCACGCATTCGATTTCGAGAAGATTTTCACAGTTATTTAAATATATTTACAAAAAGGATGCATGGCGATGGAGGATAACGGGCCTCGTGGCGTAGTCGGTAGTGTAACCGACTTCCATGCACGAGGTCGTGGGTTCGTTTCCCACTCAGGACAACTATTTGTGTGATGAACACAGATATTTGTACTGCGTCTGTGTGTTTTCTATCTATTATATGTACCTATGTATTTACAAAAAAAAGTATTTTAGGTATTATATCCGTAACCACGGTACACGGTACCAGACCCATAGCACAAGCGTTAAGCTTAGCTTGGCATCAGAGGACGTTGTGAGAAAATGTCCGTAAATATATTGTCCGTGTCCGTGAATCATCCATCCATCCATCCATCCAGCCTTTCGACGTCCACTGTTGGACATAGGCCTCCCCAAGACAACGCCACAACATGTGTTGCGCTCATATGGGGGATAGTGCCGTAATCGCCACGCTTGGCAGGCGGGTTGGCGATCGCAGTGGATGTTGTTAATACTCGAGGGAATGCTGCCGCCCACTCCCCCGGTATTCCCTCAGTCGGCTCTTACAACTCCCATGGGTGGAGAGGGGTGGCACAATTCTAAAGACGGCCCCACACGGCGTCCGTGAATAAATTTGTTTTTTTTTTAAGTAACGAAGTTAAATGGCTTGTAATCAAGTCATGGAAAAAATATTTAAGGCTGGCTAAATCTTAAGAGACGTCAAAATAATATACCAACTACTTAGACTTGTAGCTCTTACAAAAATAGATATATTAGTAAATATCATCCGTGCGTAGTGAGAGCGGGTTTCTGGTTTGATAACATTACAATTTATTTTGTTAAGGCGGGAAAAATGTACCTAACCGCACACCCCGTCGTTCGGCGCAACGAGCAAGGTTAGTATGGGGCCTTCACCCACTAAATAAACCCGCCGTGTGCTGTCTTTCCGACTGTATTGGCGGGCCACTGGAACTATATTTCTTACCTTGCTTCAGTGATCCAAGGTGTTGCAATATGAATATAAAGTACCTACGTAATTTATAAGTAGGTAGTATTGTCGCGGAAAAATTAAAAGGTGGTAAGTACATACATGTATATACTAGACAATTACTTAAAGGGTTTGTTATGAAGGGAATATTCTCAGTGTTTCGCTTTGTAAGCTTCAATCACCACATTTCTATTGAGCATTGTGGTAAATTTTCTGGGTAGAAAGCTGCTCGTTTATAACTTTGACTTACCTCCAAGTGGCTCGCAAGATCTTCTGCAACATAAAAAAATAGTCATTGAGGGTAGTTATGAAATATACAACACTAGATGTCCGCGGGGCTTTGTACCTCATTCTGCGTACCTAATATTAATGTTTTGCTATAATAAAGTTAATAATTAAAACGTAAATAGAGTTAATTAAAACGTAAGTATATTGTCAAAAAATTACAAAAGATCTATGGAGGTTAGAAGTAAGGAGGACTAACTCAGTGTATTAAAAAGTGTCCGCTGAAAGAGAGCCAATTAAGGTGGCGCCTCAGTTGCAAGTGGAAAGATTTTAAAGACAGCGCCATAATAACTTGCTGTTTACAGGTGGACACTTTTTTAACTTATCCCCTATACAAGATGGTTCTCCTTACTTCTACCCTCCATAAAGCGATCATTCAAAGGTGACGAAGCGAATATATAAAAGTGAAGAAAGAGGCGCCAGATCGGCGAAATAAGGGAACTAATTTTACTTTTTTTTTTAATTAGGCTTGGGTTGTGTTTACCATTATTCCAACAAATATGCTACAGGAACCGTATGTTTTTCACGGTAAAAATAAGCCATTCAAGATGATCGGTTAGATAGTTACGGCGTGAAAGCTTAACAAAGAAATGTAGGTACCTACTTTCATAATTAGGATATTAATAGATTCTGTTCGCGATTACTTTAGAATTTAAGTAAATTACTCTACGGCGCATTAATTATCTCTATGCTAAAATAGCTATCGGGAACCACTGAAACTAGTTTTTAGGTCTGATCAAGAGCTATCAAACAAAAAAAGTTGCATCAAAATTCGTCCTAGTTTTTGCGTGATGTATGAACAAACAAATCCAATTTTAAAATAAATTGTTTTGTATTTAGAGACGCCGAAATAGCCTAATATAGATATTTTTTTCTTCATTATGATGAATGTACAGACATAGTTAATAAAAATTAATAGTTTCTGTCTAGGGAGTAATGAAGTAAGGATTTTATAAAATTAATCTTTGTGACATAGGTATATTCTTTATAGAATTGGAACCTGAAAACTGCAAGGCACTACAGATTAGGGCTCAGACGGAATACGAAAAGAGTGCCTTTGAGCGCGCTTTAGTCTTAGCTCATCGTGGCATACGTCTCAGGAGATTTCCACCAGATTTTGCAGAATGCCTTAGATGTGCGGAGGAAACTGTAACTATAATATTATTTAACTTTCTCTTACAGAACTTATAATATTATGTAGAACTTGGAATGAAAACAATTTGTAACTTATTTATTTTACATGGAATTAAGAAGATGACATTTTAATGACTACAACAATAACAGAAGTATAAAGACACCTGTAATTTAATTAAAAAAAAAACATTTTTATCTATTTGTGAATGTAGAAAAAAAGAACTTTAGTGCGAGCGGGATTCGAACCTGCGTACTGATCATCGGCTTTAGGTGCCACCTTTCCTAGCACCAATATGTTATAGATAATTTTTTGCCCAACCCGATTATTAGTACACGTATGATATATGTAATTTAAACAAATTATGCATACTAACTTCCTACAAAAATATAGATATTAAGTGCGATTTTACAATACATAACCCTGCTTTCCTGAATTCATATTACAGGCATTGTAACGAAATAACCTAACGTTATGACTACAATCTATGTGAATTTCTGGAAGAAGTATACTTTAAAATAGTAAACAATATTACACTATTTTATTTATTCCGACTACCAACTATTCAAGCAGCATAAACAAACGTACGAATTAGAGATCTTTAACAGGGACATAGTGCGTCATCAGTTGCGTGTGGTGTAGAAGAAAACCCAGTATCTATGTTCTTAAGACTATTATTATGTTTATGAGCATATATTAAAACAAATATTAATTATAAGTATAATGCCTGAAGTACTACTAATGTTAAAGTTTGTAGGTCAGAGAGTGTGCGGGTAAGACAGCCGAAAAAATTTTGGCTACCGCCGTGTCGATGGTGAATCAAGTTGAACTCAGGAGGAAGTCCGCGAACGAAAATGAGCCACAATCGTCAAGGCGTCTCAAACGTATGGAACCACAGCAGGCACTACAGGTACTAGTGTACCTTCTAATACAGGTACTCATTATCTATACTATTATAAAGCTGTAACAGAGCTGTGTCTAAGACATTTGAGAAAAAATGACTGTAATAGGCTATATAGGCGTGTCTAAACCTAAAACAAATCTTTTTAGAATTTTCGTCTGTTTTCTGTTTATTTGCGCATCACGTAAAAACTACTGGACGGATTCTAATGCAATTTTTTTTATTTAAAAGGCCTCAATTAGGCTTAAGAACTAGTATACATTTTATCCCGCTACTATATCCTGATGAACCTGTGATATAACCGATAAACTAGCTTATGGCTGCGGCGAAGCCGCGGGCAAAGGCTAGTTAAAAAAGCAAAAATTTGAATTGTGTTTAAATATCACATTACTAAATCAGTGTCTAAATTTGTACCGTTTCATTTTTAGCCATTACATATATATATCGTCGTTCCCCAGCCTTAACCCAATCGTTTTTTTTGGGTTCGACTCCCGATCCGTTCGGTTTTAGGTGATCCACTAGTATTTACACGAAGCGATTGCCTACCTAACCTCCACGACCCAACTAAGCAGACATTTGTCAGATCCAGAACCATCGAAGGAATGTAACATAGTTAGTTTCAGTGGCCCGCCAATAAAGGTGGAGAGACGGCACACGGCGGGTTTCTTTAGTGGGTGCAGGCCCCACACTACCCTGTTCATTGCCCCGAGTGACGGGGTGTGTGGTTAGGAACATTATTCCCCGCCACAACAAAAAAAAAAAGACTGACAACCTACAACTGAAGGAATGTAATATGGTTCCAGTGGCCCGCCAATATAGGCACAAAGCGGGTTTATTTAGTAGGTGAGGGCCCCACACTACCCTGTTCGTTGCCCCGAACGACGGGGTGTGCGGTTAGGAATATTTTTACTCGCCTTAACAAAAAAAAGGACGACAACCTATGACGACTACCAGGATGTTGTTTGACAGCCTGGACCGGTTGCTTAACGTGTCTTTCGAAGCACGGAGGAGGTCAGGTGTCCACAATTAGATGTCACTTTTTGGTCACCCATCTGACTGCCAGCCGAGAGAAAGTTGCTTAACCTTGCCGATCGTTCGACCTACAACAGTACAACTAGGTTACGATACTCATACATAATTCTATACAAATAAATAAAATTTAAGTGTCTCTTTGTAATGTCTAAATAAATAACTTTTATACGTTAGTTGTAACAAAATATGGTTTAAAAAGTTTTAGTCGGTTGCTCTGATTATTTGTTCCAGCTCTAATCTCCAAAACAGCTGGACCAATTTGGTTTTTGGCTCTGTATAGCTCCGCCATACAAAAGCTAGTTTTTAGGTTATATCTCAGTCTCCCGGTATAGTAGTGGGATAAAACGTATACCACTTTTTAAGTCTCACCACGAGCTATCAAACAAAAAATTTTCATCAAAATCTGTTCCGTGGTTTTTGCGTAAAGCCCGAATAAACAAAAAGATAAACAGATAAAAATTACAAAAAAAATGTTTTATTTTTTTCTCAAATATCTTAAATGTACAGATATAGGTCTGTTACAGCTTTATGTTTATACCTATATAAAATGTGTCACGTTATTTGTTCGCAAATAACTCCAAAACTATTACCGATCTTGACGTTTTTCGAAATATGGCATTTGTTTCAACCTAAAAGATGGCATAGTTTTTATACCGATTGTTTTATTCTTTTATTACAAAGTTAACGATTTATACCCAGAGGGGGATTCCAGAGAAAAGGCTATTAATAATTTTAATATAAACCAACATTATAAGTGTGCCACAGCAACGCGTGGCCAGGTAACTAGTAATAGTATAGATAAGAAATGTTTGAAGAAATGTTTAATACCAGGTCCGGGAAATATCTCGTGCGGAAAAACAGAAGGCCGAACAAATCTCGCGTGTAATGGGTTCGAAATATTTGGAACGAATGGCCCATGACAAATATTTTTTGACGGCCTTGTGTAAGGACGAGCGTTTAGTCTCTGCCAATAAACGAGATTCGCAAAAACTGCAAGAATTGGCCAATAAAGCTCTTGCCGATGTGAAAAAACGAGAGGTATGGCAAATAATCATGGACTAAGTAAACTTATATATACATTATAGAGTAATAATATGCCATGTGCAAAAACTTCGTACGTACCTTCAAGTCATAGTATATTTGCGCTATAATTACGGTGAGTTTTTTTTTGTATTTTATTTGACCGTAAGCTGTTACCGTAGTCTCTTATAGACGCTAGCAACACCAGAGGCATCACTCGCGCGTCGCCATCCCCAAGGAAAGGGATAGGAGGTGGATAGGAAGAATAATAAGGAGGATAGGGTGGGGGCTTGGGGCAATAACCTTGAAAAACAAGGTATATTGTAGGTAAAGCAATTTATTGAGATTTTATAGAGATGTTATCGCAGTATATCTGCTTGTAAAAATAAATTTGGTTTAAATCCTTTTAGTTATTATGTCATAGTGATATGTAATAATAAAAAGTATTATATTGTATTAATCCAGTATCTATCTACCTCCCATATTTCATCTAATTCCAATTAGTAACTTAGGCTGGATTCAAAGACAAACATTTTAAAAATTTCACAAACTTTCGCAACTACTCGTATAATTTTATGCAGGATTCTATATTCTATACCAGATTATCACAAAAGAGTTTTAGATAGACAGACCATTTTACATGATTATTTAAATTTAAAAAAAACATAACCTTGAATTCGTATAAAACATATACCATTTATTTATTTTTAAGGCTGCAAAATATAATCATATGAAATCTAAGGTACGATATTTTCTTAGGATAGACCGCTGATTATCTTTTTACGTATTCCTAAATTAATTCAGTTGGTGTATTCATTTTATCACGTTTGTTTTATAAATTATATCGTTATTGTAAGCTTAAACGATCTAAAATACAACCGAGCAGAAAAGATACTTCTATTATTAGTTAACTTTCGAGTTCTGCTTATCGATTGGTAAAACTGAGGACTACTTAGATGTGAGTAGATGTCCCCAGTCTCAAGTTAAGACACGCAACGCACCTCACACTTTTTGCAATGGTGACTTTTTTAAATGATGCTGAGCTATATCTAAGTTACGAGAGCGCCGAAGGCCCAAGCCCCCTCCCTATCTTCTCCTTATACTTCCTATCCTTTCTTCATTACCTTTTCTATTCAGTCCTTGTTATCCTTCCTATCCTCACATCACACATACTTATCACGTTTGTTTTAACTTCTTCTCCACCTCCTATCCCTTTCCTTGGACATGGCGTCGGGCGAGTGATGCCTCTGGTGTTGCTAGCATCATAGGCTGCGGTAACCGCTTACTATCAGGTGGGCCGTATGATTGTTTGCCACCCCAGATAGTATAAAAAAAATTAAGTCGACAATTTTTTTTTTATTGCATTTAGTGGCAGACGGGCCACGGTCCATCTGATGGTAAATGGTAACCGTCGCTCATGGACTCGACTATACCGAGATTGTCAAGCCGCTGCTCACCAATTCATTTCATAGATATGAAATGAAATATAAACGGCTATTTCCTGCTACAGCCAAAACGCAACGATGTGGTTCATGGCCGGTCACACGGGAGATGGTGGTACCAATCCACTCGGGCCCGATACCAAGTGAGTACTCCCACGTGGTACCCAGCCCTACCACCAGTTATGCAATGGATGATAATTGCTTACTTCACTTAGTCGCCTCATACGACCCCCGTGGGAAAAATGGGGTGGTGACACTTGTATTCTTAGTCCGTCACTACACCATTGCCCGTTAAGGAACATTTTGAGGGAGAAACTGCATGTCCTCGCAGTAGCAAGAATAATAGCCAGCAGGGAGCAATAATTATCGGCGAAAAAGAAGACAGTGTAACTCCATACTAGAATTTTTGGTCCAAATCTACCAACCTGCATTGAGCCAGTATAGTCTAAAAGCATTCTTCGAGTTGGTCATGTCCAACAGTGGCATAGTAATGAATTGATAAAAAAAATAGAGGTGCTTAATACAGATACCTACTCATAAAGTCCAGTATAACGCAGTCTAATATTCAGCTTTATTTGAATCAGACGGTTCTCCGCGAACGTCTACCGCTGTATGCCGCAAGAGCAACTCAAGAAGCCGCTAGAAGGCGTTTGTCTACTGCACGTAAAGAACAAATAAAACATACGCAACAACAACACGAGACCGATGCCCGTCGCCTCATACAAATAGCACGGAACTATTACGAGGAGCGTGATACGAGCAAATGTTTGGAACACGCCGAATTTGGAATGGATCAGATAACCAAAAAACCAATTTCCTTACTACCAGCCAAGGAAAAATTTCTACAGGAACTATATAATATTGTTGCTAATGCTTTCTTAGACCAGGTACTTATTGTTTTTCGTATTGTGCTAGAGATTATGGATATTCACATTTAAATTAAGACTTTCATTTTTTATGAATGGATGCCTATGGACTTTGAGCAAAGCAATCTGCCTATTATGATTTCTTGCCGCAATCATTGTATAGTAGGATTTATTTATTTATAACCATTGGACCGTGTTGTGCAGAAATGAGCTAATCCACATAAAAGTTATGCTGATTTGAACCACTTAACTGTTGGACTTACTGTTTTTTTTTCAGTGTAATTCCTAGGCTTGAGTTAGCATAATCTATCTTAAAAAAATATTTGTGGTTGGCAGAATAAAACCAGTCTTTGAAAACCTTAATTTTGTCCAGTTTGTGGGATGGATCATTTCCGTACAACACGGCCCAATTTTTCTTTGGTGTTTAGAAACGTGTGAAGGACAGTATGAGCGAATCAGATCGTGAGCAGAGGGCGTTTGTACTTCTCGGCATGTTGGTGTCTCGTGAACCGAGCAATGACTCGGTGATCAGATATAGACCTCCTGCACCTCCTAGAGATGTCAAGTAATTGAATTAGTATTTTTTTAACCTTCCACCTTAAGCTTTTTCTGTATATTTTTTTTTGTGATCGATGTAAATAAGTACCTACATTTTGTAGTTTTAAATATAAATAACAAATAAAATTACAATAATAAGTTAAACTTTAGAAAATTAAATATATTTGGAATTGGAATTTCATAATCCGGAGTATATTTTTAAATTTTTGAAGCACTACAGTGTCACGATGTAACCGAACAATTACTATATAAATTACAAAGACGCATATTCAATTGATACCGGATACCATATCCGCAAATTTAAAATACTCGCGGTTGCCTAGACTCCCTACCCAGTTAGATTATCACCAATGGATCGCATGAATCCACTCCCACAAAGGCCAGAATCAAATATTATTACCATATATATGGCCAGCGTGCGATCCCGGATGCGAGTAGAGTACGCCGGGTTTCGAGAACGTTCGATGGCTACTCCAATCGCAAGCGTATGGATAGGGAATGTTCTAGAACAAAAAACTATCCACCAATGAGTAAGTCGGGGCAACAACACTAGAAAGAGATGGCATGTATAATCATAGAAGGGGGTATTATTAGAGAAAAAATATAAAGACGGAACAGAGGGTAGTTTTTTTCTCTGACTGAATTTTATTATCGTGTGTGTCAAGGCAGATAACAATTAAATAAAATATTATTTTTGCCTTGGGCATTTAAAATTAAGTGTGTGACTAGGAAAACCCCAAAGAGCGGAAGGGAGCGCCGGTCTTAAATATACCGTCCCCCATAATTAGTCACTAACACTCGAATAAAAGCTCCTGGGGTTTTAAGTAAAGACTTCGAGTCAAGAAGTTCAAGTTCAAGTACTGTTCCTGGCTGCGCTCGAGATCCGGGTTACGGCCTACCGGGTTGCGGCTGCCCTACGGGTCCGGTTCCAGCGCCGATTGCGAACCCCCCCTGATTTCTCATTGCTCGCTTTTTTTATTTAATTTAATTCGCAATCTGCATTTTTAAATAATTAATTAATTTTATAATTTTTTTTAAATTAAATTGGAAATTTTGGATTTTTTTTTTCTTTTATTTCATTGTTAGGGATTTCCCCGTAACAACAGTTTACCCATGCATGCAATAATATTTATTTGCTACTTTGATATATGGTACACTTTGATATATTTTTTTTTGCACAAAATATACATAGCATCACGCCTGTATTCCCCATAGGGGTAGGCAAAGGTGTATTACAAACCCACGACTCGCCAGCTATGTTTAAGTCCCACGTAATAGGGGGTGAGCCTATTGACGTCTACCGGGCACATTTCCAAACTCCGGGCTGCTACTGAGAATTTCTCTTTTTAGGAAAAAGCTCAATAACATTGCCCGACCCGAGGATCGAACCCGAGACCTCATGATTAGCAGTCGCATACACTACCGCTACACCACCGAGGCAGTTTATACAAAATATATCTATTTATTTTGTGGTTTTTGCTTGTTACCGGACCTGAAAAGAGCAGTACCATTGTCTTTTCCGTAATACGACTAAATCGGTGGCCATTTGTAAGCGTTAATAATAAAAACTCCCCCTGTAGTATACATTTAAATTTGCAGAAATCGTCTACGGAACTTAGAGCGCTCTCTAACTACGAGTACTCGACGATCAGAACGTTGTTACTTGTTTCACGAGCTCGCAAGATTGTATATTGACACGAGGCAGTCAGTGAAGGCACGGTACTATACACATAAGTGTCAATCTGGTGAGATTTTAAATGTTTGGCGTACTTCTAAAACATCCATGGTCACAGAATAACTAAAGTGTTCAATATTTAGATATTTTTATATATATTTTTAGCATTTGACATGCTTAGCACTATACATTAAACACAAAGTGAAAAATGTGAAATCGAAAATAACAGTCACGAGCAGTATTCAAAGCATCTGGACGGTATCCAGGAGATGCAGGTTCGAATCCTGCTCGTGACTGTTATTTTCGATTTCACATTTTTCACTTTGTGTTTAATATAAAGTGTTCAATGTTAATTTTCATTCAGCTGTTAAAGAAGCTTCATAAATCCACAATGGGATAGGTATTTTACTAACTTTATAAAAGCAAAAGTTTGTATGTTTGGATATTTGTAACTCAATTACGCAAAAACGGCTAAACAGATTTGAATGAACTTTGCCACGAAGATAATTTGTTGCCTGGATTGACAAACTTTTCATCCTGGAGAATGTTAAGTTCCGGCGGGATTATTCTAAGACAAACTCCAAGACGTATTCAGCCTATCAATAAAATAAATTACTTTTTAATTTTGATTAGTAATGGTGGTTTGTGTGTGTGGCGTGTGGTGACGGAATATGGGCAAGTGACACCACCTTATTTTCTCCCACGGGTGTCGTTCGAGGCGACTGAGGGAAGTAAGCAGTTTTCACTTATTGCATTACTCGTGATAGGGCTGGGTAGCAAATGGGAGTGCTCACTTGCTATCGGGCCCGAGCGAGTTGGTACCACCATCTCCCGTGTGACCGGTCATAAAGCACATCATGTGTTTTGGTTGTAGCAGGACATAGCCGTGAATTCTTTCATATCTGAAATGAAATGGTGAGCAGAGGCTTGACAATACTCCCAGTATAGTTAAGTCCATTAGTGACGGTTACTCTTTACCACCAGGAGGGCTCGTCTTCCACCAAACACACTAAAAAAATATTCCTTTTTTTATAATAATCAATAAATAAATAAATATAAATAAATATTCACGGACATTTTTCACACAACGTCTTCTGGTCTAAGCTTAACGCTTGTACTATGGGTACCAGATTACGGATATAATACATATATTACTTTTTTTTTGTAAATACATACATATAATAGATAGAAAACACCCAGACGCAGTACAATTATCTGTGTTCATCACACAAATAATTGTCCTGAGTGGGAATCGAACCCACGACCTTGAACGAATATAACTGTACCTGTCGTTTTGGATATTCACTAGTTGTTTATAAGCTATAGGGGATGCAGAAAACTACACCATTGTTCGACTATTGCTTATCACTGTAATTGTAGCTTGTGAGATTCTCTAAGATTACTTTCAGAGGCTAAAGTATCCAATCAACGTGTGTGGTTGCTGAATGCATTGTTCCTCCTCGCTCGTTGTCATTTGCTCCAGAATAATAGACCTGAGGCTCGGGCAGCGTTATTAGAAGCCGCGGGTCTGGCGCGTAATTACGGATTTACAGACGTCGCACAGTTTTATGATACTGTAAGAAATTTTTATCACTGCAGTTAAAGTTGTGATTTTAATTCCTGTATATAGTTAATAGTTGATTTTTGGTTGCCAGAACAAAAATATGAAATTTAATTTGATAGACGTTAAAGACGCTATGCCAACTCAGCTATCGTATCTAATATCTGTTCGAAATTATCAATCTTTATAACATATTCTTGTTGAATGTAGATGCAGCATGCTGCAAATGGCGTGGCGCTTAATATAATAAAAATAGCAAAGATTTTTGTTACTCGAAATTAGCAAAAAAAACAAAAAAGTTAAGAGCACCTACCACCGTTCTTATCTTAGATCTTTTAAAAACACAAGAAATTGAACCAAAGACGAAAAAAAGCGTAGAAAAATGCACAAGGGGGTTAGGCAGAATCTCATATCTCACATGTCGATCGTATCGTCTCGCTTGTACGATCACCGTGATTGGCCAACGGATTATTGTGACATCACGCGTCGGTTTCTCAACCAATCACAATGATCTCGATACGGTCGACACGTGAAATATGACATTCTGCCTCAGGGGGCTGGTGTAAATATTAAAAGCTATGTAGGGTTCGAGTTTTGGCCTGACCCGAATGTCTAGGCTGATTTTACTCGTAAGAAGCATCGTGCGTGTGTGTGTTCCACTTTTTATCGAAGATAGCTCTATCTTTATCTCTTTTCTAAGCATTGGGCCTAGCCAAGTTGCATACTATGATCGCTAACGTTAATAGAAAACTATTTAAATGTATGGGAATTTGACATCTTTAACCATACATTAAACACAAAGTGAAAAATGTGACATCGAAAATAACAGTCACGAGCAGGATTTGAACCTGCATCTCCTGGATACCGTCCAGATGCTTTGCCAATTCAGCCATCGTGACCCTTGCTCCTGCAATGTAATATAGTGACCACTGAAGTAATGTAATATAGTTCCAGTGGCCCGCCAACACAGGTGAAGAAACGGCACACGGCTGGTTTATTTAGTGGGTGAAGGCCCCACACTACCCTGTTCGTTGCCCCGAGCGACGGGGTGTGCAGTTAGGTACATTTTTCCCACCTTAACAAAAAAAGGGTGAGAGGCCGTAGTTTTTCAAAGTAGGCCTTAGTCTATGACGCTAGGTCCAGTGTGGGTTAGCGGATTTCATAAGCCGTTGAGAAAATCTCACAGAATCCACGATATTTTCCTTTCCGGTTTTTTATTGTATAGATTTTACAATATTTTTGTTTATGTGCAGTGCGTAAACGTGTCTTTGGAGGGTGAGATGATTGCGGCTGCCAATGCATCTATTGATAAGCGCAGAAAGGACTTGGTTAATCTCATGCCAGACGACGATCTCAAAACTGCTGCACAACATCTCTTCAAACGAATGTCTCTTGTCCCAGCTTCTAGGTAAACATTTTCTTACATTTTGCCTGTAAGCCAAAAAAATTTGTAATTTAAGCCAACATATTACGTAGACTATATTATATAACTAAACTATATTATAAAACAAGATCTATTAAATTATTCCAATGATAATTAATAAAATATAATAAATAAATATTCTTGTACATTTTCACACAACGTCCTCTGGTACCAATCTAAGCTTAACGCTTGTCCTATGGGTACCAGAGTACGGATATAATACCTACATATATTACTTTTTTGTGTAAATACATAGGTGCATAAATAATTATATAATAATAATATATAATAATTATTGTACTGAGTGGGAATCGAACCCACGACCTCGTGCATGGAAGTCGGTCACACTACCGACTACGCCACAAGGCCCTTTAAACTTAAGAATCTTAATAAAGTATAAATTATTTGTAAATAAAGAAAAAGAGATTTTTAGTAGGAGCGGGAAACGAACCCGCGTCTTTTCCAATCCGGGGAAGTGCTCTAAGCCACTGAGCTATCCTACTGATCTTTCGATCAGCCCAATTTCCTAATCACATTTGTCTTACGACCAACGCCGTCGTTAAGATAAGGTTAAAAAAGTTTTGTGGCGCTCTCTCGCAGAGACCTCCTATGTCTCGCAGAGGCCTCCTATGTCTCGCAGAGACCTCCTATGTCTCGCAGAGGCCTCCTATGTCTCGCAGAGACCTCCTATGTCTCGCAGAGGCCTCCTATGTCTCGCAGAGGCCTCCTATGTCTCGCAGAGACCTCCTATGTCTCGCAGAGGCCTCCTATGTCTCGCAGAGGCCTCCTATGTCTCGCAGAGGCCTCCTATGTCTCGCAGAGGCCTCCTATGTCTCGCAGAGGCCTCCTATGTCTCGCAGAGGCCTCCTATGTCTCGTAGAGGCCTCCTATGTCTCGCAGAGGCCTCCTATGTCTCGCAGAGGCCTCCTATGTCTCGTAGAGGCCTCCTATGTCTCGCAGAGGCCTCCTATGTCTCGCAGAGACCTCCTATGTCTCGCAGAGACCTCCTATGTCTCGCAGAGGCCTCCTATGTCTCGCAGAGGCCTCCTATGTCTCGCAGAGGCCTCCTATGTCTCGCAGAGGCCTCCTATGTCTCGCAGAGGCCTCCTATGTCTCGCAGAGGCCTCCTATGTCTCGCAGAGGCCTCCTATGTCTCGCAGAGGCCTCCTATGTCTCGCAGAGGCCTCCTATGTCTCGTAGAGGCCTCCTATGTCTCGCAGAGGCCTCCTATGTCTCGCAGAGGCCTCCTATGTCTCGCAGAGGCCTCCTATGTCTCGCAGAGGCCTCCTATGTCTCGCAGAGGCCTCCTATGTCTCTCAGAGGCCTCCTATGTCTCTCAGAGGCCTCCTATGTCTCTCAGAGGCCTCCTATGTCCCGCAGTGGACGTTGAAAGGCCGAAGGAGTGTTGTGGGTTGAATTCCCACATAGTACAATTATTTTTTGTGTGATCCACAAATGATTGTTTTGAGTCTGGCTGTACGTCACGACTTTATGGCACATATTGGTTCCAATAATACGATTCATAGAGAACCTCTTTAATGGTTTTTGTGTTAAACATTTTATACTCCGGCAATTAAGTCTACTGTATCCAATCTAATCCGTAAACGGCCAATAAAGCTTAAAAAAGGATTCATGTGTTATTAATTACAGGCGGTTCTCGATATTGCCGGGTACTCACTCCGAGGTCACCGCGCCGCTACCTGGGGCTCGCCGGCGTCAGTCTATTATACCTAATACATCGCGACCTGCAAAATTCTCTTACAAGTCTATGTACCCTTTAGGATTCCAAAATTTCGATTTGTAGAAATATTATTATAAAAAACAATTCTTTGCCTTACCAAATAATTACATCATGTGAAAAGTTATGTATAATTCATAATTCCATTGTAGCTGGCCGAAGTAGGTTGCGTGACCATAAATATGTCGATCCCTCTTTAGTACTAGACTGTATGTGTAAAATACTTAATAGAAAAATTGTAGGGACTCAATTAGTATTGATTTGGAGAATAAAATGTAATAAATTTCATGGTGTAAAAATGTACACTTATTAAATTGTTAATATTCTATACTTATTAAAAATATATGTTGTTATTTTTTTTTATATTTAATTTATTACACTAATAAAATATTCATGTATAGTATTTATTTTATCTTGCAACATTAGGCCCCACGTTGGGCTTGCGTGGTGGCCTACGGTCTCATTTCCTCACACTACGACTGGAGACTGGCCAATAGTAGGACAGTAAAAGGTGTCGCATCTAGCCTACCTAGCTGGTGGTAGAAACCTAACACATCTAGGCAGTGACCATGCGGTCGCTTTACGGGTGTAGATTGAGAAGAAAACTACAACAAAACAGTATAACTAACAGCGTATATTATAGGAACTACTAGTAATTAACATAATATATACACTAAAATCTCAAGGTGTAGGTTCTAGGCACAAGATGAGGTGAAGTAGCCGAACGATCTATGGCTACTCAATTTAAGTGTCGGTGACCGATGCGTAGTAAGAGCCGGCAGCGGGCACGCCGCGGTATATAAATGGCCGCGCGGAGTGAGGTTTGAGGTCCGGGCGTTGTATGCGTAGGAGGGCTTCGCTGGCGCGACGTATGACGTCACAAAGGGTTGAAAAAAAGGTATATAACCTCGGTGGTGTAGCGGTAGTGAGATCTCGGGTTCGATCCCCGGGTCCTGCAATGTTATTGAGCTTTTTCCTAAAAAGAAAAATTCTCAGTAGCAGCCCGGAGTTTGGAAATGTGCACGGTAGACGTCAATAGGCTCGCCCCCTATTACGTGGGACTTAAACATAGCTGGCGAGTCGTGGGTGTGTAATACACCTCTGCCTACCCCTTCGGGGAATACAGGCGTGATGCTATGCTATGTTTTTGTATATAAGTGTAGATATTATTTCTTGTAAAGTATGATGGTTGGGACAGGTCAACCGTGACATAAAATATATAAGTAGTGTGATCATCAGCGTAATAACATTAAATTGTTATCACGATTGGTCAACTAGGCGTGCTGATCGATGATCACGTGTTTTAGGAGGATAGCCCACCACACACACACGGATTGTCAATCCCGGTTATCCTTGGACATATTAAAAAGTAGCATGCACGATAATTAAAAAACTCACCAATGTGATGGAAGTATGCGATACGGCAGGAATCTCAGAACGACGAGATGCAATATTCCATAAAACTCCGAACACAAATTCGTCATGTGTTTCGCCTGTACACGAGGCATCCTTCGGCAACAAATAAAAATTAGGTAAATTATCGCTATTGGTGGAATCAATCTTTTTAAATATTTACTATATTTTGTTTTTAAATAAAAATCCAAACTACTAAAGTACTCTTTTGATAAAACACAACTTAATAGAAAATAAGTATAAAAATATTAAAATTTACACACACAAATACACACATATATTACTTACGACGTGTTTTAAACAATAGGCAGATTTTTATATGGGTCTGTAGGAATATTAACCAACGAAATTTTGTATTGTCCATTTATCATATTGAGCTGCGGTATGTACTAATTAGTCACGGCACGCTCACCTTGCGACACTGACGTACAATTATTAATGAACTGACATCGAAACGAAAATAGTAATGATTATAATCACGACCTCGAATTAGGATAATATTTATGCCTGATGACGTTGTGAATAACACCTATAAAAGTACTCGATACCGCGAGTTCGTTTCACAGATTCCCAGTAACCTTCAAATTCAAAACACTATTTTCAAATCTATAGCTTTTTAAATTCTATGAGTGTTTACTTCTTTAAAGCTGAAGTAAAATACTATAAAGAAACCTAAATACCTAAAGGTTTTGTTAAAGGCTGAAATCTGTAATTTACATTAGGTGATGTATTGAAGAATACTAAAATCAGTCGGATATAGTAAACAATAATATAGGCAGTTATGAAGACCATCGATAAAAAAAAAAAGTGTGTGTGTACTTATGTACACGCGTTAGAAGTTATACTTCTTTGGCGTAACAAGATAAAAATCTTTTCAAAAATTTAATTTTTGCCTTATTCTACGTTTGTAGAAAAAACGACACTAGCAATAGAAGAAAGGTATTTAATACATTGAAAGTTTTATTATAACGCATTATCTAGTTAAATTAAGTTTATTTAAATATCACAAAAAAACTAAAATGTTGACTATAGCTAACTTCAGGGTATCGGTTTATCGTGACGGTGTGCGCGCGCATCGTACAAATTTACTCTCATCATTTTTCCTTAACGCGCCAAAAGAAGTATAACTTCAATAAAAATCTAATAGCTCGACAATACAATTCACAAGTTAGGTACTTAGTTTTCACTTCTATCGGCGCGTTCGGTGACGATGACGCGAGTTCCATGATTTTTGTTCACCCAAAAAGTACTCAACGCTCCCAAAGAAGATCGGAGCATTCGGTGACGATGACGCGAGTTCCATGATTTTTGTTTACAAAGAAGTTTTCACTTCAAAAACATTATAAGTCATAATAGTTTTTATAGATCTAAATAAAAAATCATGTGTACTGGTAACTGTACTGGTGTACTGGTGGTATGGACCGACAGTATTTAGTAAGAATTGTTTCGATAGATGGCATGGTACATTCGTATTCCGAATGGCATAGTTAAGAGTTTCGTGAGCAAAGAGTGTCCATAACTCGAACACATGCAACCGTATCCCCATCTTAATTTCACACTAACGTCCTTATAAAAGTTCTCATGGTTTTCACTCTAACAAATAGAAAACTCACTTTATGGCGCTAATTTCCAATATTTCCAAGATCTTGGTTTAATCAAAATAAGGCTTCAGAAAAGGAAAAGAAGAAATTAATATTGTCAAGCACTTGGTAGTTTTAGTAAAAATTTTGTGAGTAAGTACTACACAGGCTATCCATTAAAAGATTTACGCATAAACACAACATACTTATGTATATTTGCAAAATATTCCTGTATTCGTACATCTCATAATATAAGATTTTCTTTACCAAAAAAAGCTGTCATGCTATTGTGACTCTGAATTATGGTTGCAAAAGCTTCCCTAAATGCGCTAATTTACATAAACAGACAATCAGAATAACAAAGGAGGCTTAAATGAAAACTCGTTTCCACTTTTTGCGTAACACCTATGTTATTATGTTTGATTAAATATTTAATATTATTCGAAATTTGTATTGGTTCTCTACTTCTATACTTACTATTATAAAGCTGTAACAGAGCAATGTCTGTACTTTTAAGATATTTGAGAAAAATGACTGTAATAGGCTACATAGACGTGTCTAAACACAAAACGATTTTTTTTTGATTTTTTTGTCTGTTTTTTCCGTTTGTTTGTTCGCGCATCACGCAAAAACTACTAAACAGATTTTGATGCAACTTTTTTATTTGATAGCTCTTGATTAGATTTAAAAGCTGGTATACCTACATTTTATCCCGCTACTATATCAGAAGCCTGAGATATAACCTAATAACTAGCTTTTAGCTGCGGCAGAGCCGCGGGCAAAGGCTAGTATTAAATATATTAGAAGAAATGTAAGTATTTACTAAGGTGTAGCAAATTGATTTTTTCGTGACTATTAAAGCTATATCATCTGCTGAAAATAAATATAAACCTTACTTGGAGAATTACCTAAACGACAATGAACACGATTTTAAATCTGTTGTGTGGTATAAAAGAACAAGGGGATAAACAGACCAGTGTGAATATTTATGAAACAAGAACAAATTATTTGTCAAAGTGAAAAAAGAGAGCTTTATTGCGAGCAGGATTCGAAACTGCGTCCCATCCAATCGGGGGAAGTGCTCTGGATCGCTAAGCTATCGCAGCACCAACGGTGACTCCAAATCTCCACTTCTCATTTGTTTTTTTACACGCTTTTTATTAGCTTCACCTGTATATTTGTTTGTAACAGCTTCTTTGACTGCGATTTTGACTCATTTTCAATGATCAGATTTCGTTCAAACTTTGTAGGCTTATCGAGGGCCGATGGCAAATTAACAATTAGATGAGATTATCTCATTATCCTAATTAGAATCGTCAGGATTAATTATAACGGAATCATCGAACGTGATTTTCAACCACTTCAAAACGTCGGATTGATTAGAAACTTTGCTTTGGACCGATGACAAAGCAATAATTTGAGTTATCGAGTTTTTTTTTATTGCATGTAGTGGCAGACGAGCCATGGTTCATTTAATGGTAAATGGTAACCGTCGCCCATGGACTCGACAATACCGAGAGTATTGCCAAGCCGCTGCTCACCAATTCATTTCACAGATATGAAATGAAATATAAACGGCTATCTCCTGCTACAGCCAAAACGCAACGATGTGCTTCATGGCCGGTCACACAGGAGATGGTAGTACCAACCCGCTCGGGTCCGATACCAAGTGAGTACTCCCACTTGGTACCCAGCCCTAGCACCAGTGACGCAATGGATGATAATTGCTTACTTCCTTAGTCGCCTCATACGACACCGGTGGGAATGAATCGGGTGGTGACACTTGTATTCTTGGTCCGTCACCAAACGGACAAAGTGAGAGAGTGAGAGTTTATCGGTTTTTAGAGTACCGCAGCCAATAAAGAACCCTTATAGTTTAGCCATGTCCGTCCGTCCGATGAAGTTTAATGGCAAATTATCACAGCATAAGTAGGTTTTATTTCTTTTAAATAACAGTACTTTTGATACTATTTTGAGACTAAAAGAAGAAGAAAATAAATTATAG
This sequence comes from Leucoma salicis, assembly GCA_948253155.1. Classification (NCBI taxonomy): domain Eukaryota; kingdom Metazoa; phylum Arthropoda; class Insecta; order Lepidoptera; family Erebidae; genus Leucoma; species Leucoma salicis. The sequence continues at coordinate 8,495,094 of OX411812.1, forward strand.
TTTAAAAAACTAAAATAACACGCTTTAAATAAAAAAAACATAGCATCACGCCTGTATTCCCCGAAGGGGTAGGCAGAGGTGTATTACACACCCACGATTCGCCAGCTATGTTTAAGTCCTACGTAATAGAGGGCGAGCCTATTGACGTCTACCGGGCACATTTCCAAACTCCAGGCTGCTACTGAGAATTTTACTTTTTAGGAAAGAGCTCAATAGCATTGCCCGACCCGGGGATCGAACCCGAGTCCTCATGATTAGCAGTCGCATACACTACCGCTACACCACCGAGGCAGTTATATTACTTATACTATCCATCCATCAGCCTTTCAACGTCCACTGCTGGACATAGGCCTCCGCAAGAGAACGCAACAACGAGCGGTCCCGGCATGGGGGATAATGCCGTAATCGCCACGCTTGGCAGGCGGGTTGGTGATCGCAGTGGATGTTGTTAATACTCGAGGGAGTGCTGCTGCCCATTCTACCAGTATTCCCTCAGTCGGCTCTTACGACTCCCGTGGGTAGAGAGGGGTGGGACAATACTAAAGCCGGCCCCACACGGTCACTTATATTATACAGTTACTTTAAATAGCTAGTTGAACTAAAAAGTAGTAAATAATATTACAATAAATAATGATTGTAAAAAAGCGTGAGGTATAGATGTGTCAACTCGATTTATTAACTCGAGTTAACTCGATTTGGGCATAACTCGAATTAGCTCGAGTTGTTTTCTCTCTAACTCGAATTGGTTTGCAGCAGCGAATGAATGAATATATGCAATCGATTGTAGGGCTAAGGGGTGAATCGTGAAGTTTGCTGATCATTTGTGACTATTTTCATTGTCAATCAAATGAGACAGTATTGGAGATTACAGAATGAGACTGTAGATTTGTTGCAGATTTTACTGATTTGAGGTTCGTGGTGCGGTTGTTGTTGTTAGTTTTTTTATTATTTTAGAATAATTCTAATGCCATGCCTGCCACAATGCTTGCGGGGTTACACGGAATCTCATACGAGTATCTCACAATCAATATGGTATTGTGATCACTGTGATTTGTTGAGAGATCACCGTGATTGGCCAACGAATTATTACATCACGCGTCGGTTTCTCTACCAATCATAAGCGAGATGATTGTGAGATATGAGGTTCCGTCTAAGCCCCAGGACCTAAAAGTAAAACTGTTAAGTGTAAAGTGTTCGGATTCATTCAAATATAGGTATTGGAAATACGACATCATTGTTAAACCATATATTAAAAAGAGGCACTCAAGCGTTGCCTTTGTAAAAAAGAATAATTTAAATCAGACTGACTTCATTGTCAGCAAATTGATGCGGAATTCCGCACGGGTCGTCTAGTTTACTACAAATTTGTAAAATTTTTTAACTCCTTGACTCTCGTATACAGTTTGGAAGTTAAGTAATTAAATTGGTACAAATAAAATACACATTATTCAATCAGATTCATCCATTTAACCCGAGTTATGTAACTCGAGTTCAGTTCGAGTTACGAGAATTTAAACTCGAGTTAAATCGAGTTGTGTTTATTACGAGTTGGCACATCTCTAGCGTGAGGTGCTTAAAATCAAATGTTACAAATAGTTCACCTATAGTAAAAAGCACCAACGCTTTTTTACAATCATTATTTATATAATAATATTTACTACTTTTTAGTTCAACTAGCTATTTAAAGCATGTTATTTTAGTATTTTAAACTATAATTTTTCCACATCACCGTACATTATTCTAATATAGTAGCAGGTTTGAATCCTGCTCGCTGTTAAGCTCGCTTTTTTCACTTTCACAATTTGTTCTTTATAGTAGCTCAGCATGTCAAGTGCTAAAATACAGATCAAAATACTTATGAAAAAGTTTTAATACTTGAATAGATTTTGATATTACACACCAATCAAGTCGTCTATACAAAATACTTGAATAGATTTTGCTGTGTATGTGTGAGAATAGAACTTCGCCTCAAAAAAGAATGTAGCGGTGCAATAAATTTCAAAAGAATTTAATTTCGCCTATTAAAAATGCCTTAGTTCAAAAACCTACGAATATTAATATTCCAACATGCAATCAAAATGTAAAACATGGACGTACATAGAATAATTAATGGAAATCCCACTTCGCGTGCTAATAACATGTTTTTATCCGCAATGCAAATGTTACATTGTTGTTACATGCATATGTATCGGTGTAACATAGTATTTTGTAGCCTCCTGAAGACCGCTTTTCATGGTCTGTGATAGTCATTATGATACCTACACACATAAACATCCATCCATCCATCCATCCATCAGTCTTTCAACGTCCATGCCACAACGAGCGGTCCTGGCCGACCGCATCCAACGGCTCCCCGCAGCTTTGACCAGATCATCGGTCCATCTGGTGGGAGGCCATCCTACGCCGTCCGATACGCGGTCGCCACTCGAGAACCTTTTGTCCCCAACGGTTAGCGGTTCGTCGAGCGATGTGGCCTGCCCATTGCCACTTCAGCATGGCAACCCGGCGGGCTATGTCGGTCACTCTCGTTCTCCTACGGATCTCCGTATTACGGATTCGATACCGTAAGGAAATACCAAGCATAGCCCGCTCCATGGCCCGCTGAGCGACTTTGAGCCTTGATATGAGGCCAACATTCAGAGACCACGTCTCTGTTCTATATGTCATCACTGGTAACACACACACATATATTTAGGAAGTTGAAAACACATCGTTCCAAATAATGTATTCTGATGTCTAAACTTATGTAATTTCTATTGAATAAAGGTTTGGTTTATTTTCGGAATCAGGACCAGTCTTAACAATTAAATGCGAAATATATTAAATGCGTCGGGATTACCAATATTGTAAATGCAAATATAATATAAATGCGTGAAGATGTTTAAATGTTTAAATATTTGGATGTTTGTAAGTGAATATTTATACTACGCGGGAGGCAAACAGTAGGCTACGGCAGTAAGCGGTTACCGTAGCCTATAGACGCTAGTAATACCAGAGCCATCACTCGCGCCTTGCCAACTCCAAGTAAAGGGATTGGAGGTGGAGAAGAAGGATAATAAGGAGAAGATGGAGGTAAAGGAGGAGGTTTGGGCCTCCAGCACTCTCATTCATCGTTCTGCTGTTGTTTCCCCGATCGAGCCGACCTATTCATGTTAGAACAAGCAAAGCTCTACCACCGAAAATAATCGTGCCTAAACGACAGAACGGAATTGGGTAAAATTTTGTAGATCAATAGAAGAGGCACTGCATTAATCCAGTCCTATAGGATTCATATCCCGAAAAAAGAATATTTAACGTAGGATACTTATTTGTTAAATCCATGAGCAACGGTTACCATTTACCATTAGGTGGACCGTGGCTCGACTGCCACCAATGCAATAAAAAAAAATGAGATTAAATTTTGTAAATGAAATACTTGATAATACTATTAATTATAAGTTTTATAAACCTAATTGTTATTTTAAATGTGTAATCTTATTAATATTATGCGTTTTGTGGTCTAAATAAAACAGATTTATTTGTATTATATTATTATTAATATAGGCGTCTTCCTTCCGCGAGATGACCTCCTCGCAGAAGGCATCGACCGCGGCCCTATTCCTGTAGCTGCCAAGCATCGCTCTGACAACGCTCGGCAGCGAGAAGTCCCCCCCTATTACCGTGACGAGTTCACGGCGCTGATCGGCTCAAGCCGGGCACGACTCGAGCGTGTGCTGCGCCGTGCCCCGACAGCACCTGCACCAGTCGGAAAATAAGGACTCCGTACCGTCGCCCTGCCCACTCTTCCAGCACCGGCTGGAGCGCCCCTACAGTCCGAAGATCGGCCCGGGGCACCTCCAGCCGCGCCCCCCAGCTGGCCATGGCAGCTTGGTTGGCGTCGCCCTGCCATCTGGCCACCACGCTGGGTAAGGGACGACCACCACCCGCATTTGCGACGCCCGCTGATACACCTCGGCGAGCACCTCCGCCTCCAAGTCCCACAGTAGGGTTCCGGCCAACGCGCAGTCCGCCTCCGTCGACACCGTGCGGTATCCACGTATGACCCTGGACGCGACGACTTTCTGTGGCCTCCACAGAAGAGCCATGTTCCAGTGAGTCTAGGGAGTCCGCCGACACGGGTGCGCCGTACAGTGCCATCGACCGGACCACCCCCGCGTAAAGCCATCGGCACGCATTGTTGGGCCCGCCCATGCTCGACATGAGCCGTGCAAGGGCGGACGCCGCACCGACGAGCCTCGGGGACAGTTGACGGAACTGCTTGCGAAAGCTCCACCGCCCGTCCAGTACCAGGCCCAGATATTTATTCCGGGCCTGCACCCTAATTTTAGGCCTAGGATGACAAACAAATATAACTACGGCCCTCCTGATGGTAAGTGGTTACCGTTACTCATAGATGAAAGCAACACCAAGGAGATCAATCGCACATTAACCACCCCAGGAACAGGATGGAGAAATAGAGAGAAATGAAGATAAATATGGGCCGAAGAGAGAGAGAGAAATAATGGTAGAGAGAGATTGAGGACGTAGATAAGAAAGCTAAGGAGATGGCAATGAATGAAGAAGTAAAAATAATTAATAAATAAAAAATTATAAAGAATGATATAACTCCAGGGCGTTCTACCGCTCGTCCGGGTATGTATAATTCATGCTGGGATTAGCAGGACTCTGAGAGGTAGATAAATCTGACAGAAAGGGTGAATGGGAAAAAAGATTAAGCAGTTATATATAACTAAAGCAAATGTCAATAGGATGCTTGTAAGAGGAAGAGCTCGTCTGACATTGGATCGGCGTTCCAGTTAAGAATTTAAGAGTAATATTTATTATGAAGAACATGATGGTTATAAATGAGGCGAAAGAAATAGGTTCTAGTATGCAAAGACCTTAACAAGTGCAAGCCAATATTTCTACTTTACTTTCAGAACTTGCATAAATAAATGACATTGTCATTTGTTCATTTCACTGTTTGCTTTTTAAAGCAATCTTTAGATCAATACACTTTGTTGCTGTGGTGTGCCAGTAGAAGCAGGAACAAACACTCCATATTGGCTTGTTTTGAAGTGCGCCCTCGAGACTTCATTAGTCTGATGGATAGCAACCACATTTACTTAAATATATTCTTTGTTATATAAACGTAGCGCCGAGCTGAAAGTAGCAAAACAGTACAATTGAGCAAATATTATGTAACTTTGCTTTTTCTACCTCTAATAAAAACATTCAACATTCACGACGCAAACATCTTTAAAGGTAATACTAATCAAGTTAATATCAGTGTACTTTTGGTTTATTTATCTATTAGTATACATTATAGTCTTAGGTTACAATTTTGCAAAGCACTTATATAATATGACTTGTGAAAATGACGTGTGCATTTTTTTATTGCATTTAGTGGCATATGAGCCACGGCCCATCTGATGGTAAATGGTAACCGTCGCTCATGGACTCAACTATACCTCTCGGTATTATTGTCAAGCCGCTGCTCACTATTTCATTTCACAGATATGAAATGAAAGAATAAACGGCTATCTCATGCTACAGCCAAAACGCAACGATATGCTTCATGGCCGGTCGTACGGGAGATGGTGGTACCAACCCGCTCGGGCCTGATACCAAGTGAGTACTCCCACTTCGTACCCAGCCCTACCACCAGTCATGCAATGGATGATAATTGCTTACTTCTCTTAGTCGTCTCATACGACACCCGTGGGAATGAATGGGCTATGTATTCTTAGTCCGTCACCACACGGTTTCTTAAGGAAACCAGAGATTGGACGGCTTGTGTAGTCTGCCAATCCACACTGGGCCTGAATTCCTCTCACTCTAAGAGAAAACCTGTCCCCTTTAGTAAAACATACATAGCATCACGCCTGTATTCTCCGAATGTGTATTACACACCCATGACTCGCCAGCTATGTTTGAGTCCCACGTAATAGGGGGCGAGCCTATTGACGTCTACCGGGCACATTTCCAAACTCCGGGCTGCTACTGAGAAATTTTCTTTTTAAGAAAACCTCAATTACTTTGCCCGACCCGGGGATCAAACTCGAGACCTCATGATTAGCAGTCGCATACACTACCGCTTCACCACCGAGGCAGTTAAAACAGTAAGAGGTGGAAAAAAAAAGTTTAAAGGTGATCACAGCACGATCTTAAGCTGGTTATCGAACTCGATGCCATTGAATTTGCATTTCTTGTTTTTACAACAAGGCTACTACTATATGATTTAATCTATATACTATTCTAAAGCTGTAACAGAACTGTGTCTGTAACATTTAAGATATTTGAGAAAAAAATAATGTATTAGGCTACATAGGCATGTCTTAGCACAAAACAATTTTATGTAGATTTTTGTCTGTTTATCTGTTTGTTTGTTCGAGCATCACGCAAAAGCTACTGAACTAATTCCGACGCTGCTTTTTTTATTTGATAACTCTTGATTAGATTTAATAAACTGATGTATATTTTATCCCATTACTACCTATCGGAAACCTGAGATATTACCTAAAAATTAGCTTTTCACTGCGTCGGAGTCACGGGCAAAGGCATACAAGTAAAAAGTATTTATTTACAAATATTTATTAGTTTTTCTTCCGATCAAATTATTGTTTTGAACCATAATTATTTAAATTTGCACAGGTTGGTTTGCTAAACTGCCTAGTTGATTAGATATACCTATTAGAAAATAAATTTTAATTTAGATCGCCAGATCTTGTTGACTTAATGCAATTCTTGGGAAATTGTGTAAAAATAAAATTAATAAACACACTTACCTGGTATTAGTACGCGACAAAAATAAATTAAATTTATTTTGATGCATATTCGTTTGAGAAGCTGACGAGGCTGCAATATCAAGTGGGTCTTAGATATTTTACAAAAATCTTTTGTGTTACGTTGCATTCCTAATTTGTGGTATTTTCTCTCAACTTTAGAAAAACAGTCCAAGCATATTTTCCTTGTGATGTCAAAGCCTCTCTATTATGCATAATGCCACGATATTTCGAAGTTAAAAGGGTCGTTAATTCCTAATGTGAAAATGAGTAAAATTAATGAATAAATATTTATGTAATTTGTTTTATTTATACTTGTTTTTATCCCACGATGGTAGCGAGAAGCTTTCAGCTGGAGGGAATTTAGGTATTTATACCCTATCACTTTAGCTTGACTTAATATAGTATATACTAGCATAGATATAGTATATAGCCCACATCAGTATGATATAACTATATTTATCATAACATGTAAACAAAACAACCAATGTTTCTGAAAGAGTCTATTTACAGTTTCATCAGTGTATTACTTCCACGCTTCATCCATCCATCCATCAGCCTTCCAACGTGCACTGCTGGACATAGGCCTCCCCAAGAGAACGCCACAACGATCCTGTGCCGACCGCATCCAACGGCTCCCCGCAGCTTTGACCAGATCGTCGGTCCATCTGGTGGGAGGCCGTCCTACGCTGCGCCGTCCGATACGTGGTCCGCCACTCGAGAACCTTTCTTCCCCAACGGTTGTCGGTTCGTCGAACGATGTGGTCTACAAGTTGTCTCACGGCTTCCTTAACCTGCACAGATGGTGGAATAGTTTAGATACCGGACCTAGTGTTGTGGGTTCGATTGCCATACGGGACAACACTTTGTGTGATCCACAAAAGGTTGTTCTGATTCTGGGTGTACTTTGTGTCCGTGAAATTGTATGTTTGTAAAGTCGCTCGATATGAGTATTTCCCGGGATTATAGTATTGTTGTTTAAATTTTCACAACCATCATGAAGTAGGATGATGACGCAATCACACATTCTTAGCAAGTGTGTCATCGTATTACACACACAGACAATGTGCTAGTATTACTGCAACGATTTTTCTTTTTTCAACCGATTATTCATTAACTGTTAGGTTTCCTCTTACAGTGATAGGGATAAAGGCCGTCTACTGCGCAGAATCCGTGTAGGTTGTCAGTTGTCAGCCTGCACAAGCCGTCGAGAAAATCTATTAGGCATGCAGGTTTTCTCAGAATATTTTTCTTAGCAGTGATAGTTTGTAACTACACACATAATTTAGAAAAATCTAGAAAATACAGATGTGTGCAAAGTCTGAACCTTGAACTGGGGATCAAATTCAATATAAATTTGAAATCCTCGGTTTTGCCTATGTATTCTTGTAATCTATATCTATATACTATTATAAAATTGTAACAGAGCTGTGTCTGTAAATTCAAGATATATGAGAAAAAATGACTGTAATAGGCTACATAGGCATATCTAAACACAAAAAAAATTTTTTTAGAATTTTTGTCTGTTTGTCTGTTTATCTGTTTGTCTGTTTGTTTGTTCGCGCATCACACAAAAACTACTGAACGGATTTTGATGCAACTTTTTTTATTTGAAAGACCTTGATTAGACTTAAAAACTGGTATACATTTTATCCCGCTAGTATATCGGGAACCTGACTTATTACCCAAAAAACTAGAAAATAATTTAAACTTGTTTTTTTTTTAGAATTTATTTAAAAGAACTACTAGATGGATTTTGATGCAACTTTTATTTGAAAGGCCTTGATTTGACTTAAAAACTGGTAGACATTTTATCCCGCTACTATATCGGGAACCTGAGATATAACCGAAAAACTAGCTTTTGGATGCGGCGAAGGCAAAGGCTAGTCTACAATAAAGCTGTAACAGAGCTGTGTCTGTATATTTTAAGATATTTGAGAAAAAAATGACTGTAATATGCTATACTTATAGGCGTGTCTAAACACAAAACATTTTTTTTTTAGATTTTTTGTCTGGTTGTTTGCGAAAGTAGCGTTTGGCTGCGGCGAAGCCGCGGGCAAAGGCTTGTTATGTTATAAAATAAATACGCATCGTAAGAATTTCAACCACAAATAAAAAGAATCAAACAAATAACTACAATTTGACAGTGGCCATCTCACCGATAGCGCCATCTAGAGCCGATAGCGCTCAGATTAGCCCGTGGATCCCCAATAAACTGTCATTAATGTTAATAAAAAAATAGCGAATGTAATAAGTATGACCATATCGCACTAATATGATTGCGAAGGGGCGGCAAAATTTGGATAGCCGATATCATACATAGCATCACGCCTGTATTCCCCGAAGGGGTAGGCAGAGGTGTATTACACGCCCACGACTCGCCAGTTATATTTAAGTCCCACGTAATAGAGGGCGAGCCTATTGACGTCTACCGGGCACATTTCCAAACTCCGGGCTGTTACTGAGAATTTTTCTTTTTAGGAAAAAGCTCAATAACATTGCGCGACCCGGGGATCGAACCCGAGACCTCATGATTAGCAGTCGCATACACTACCGCTACACCACCGAGGCAGTTAAATCGTATCATCATTATCATAGGAAATCGAGTAAATCTCTCAGTCTATACTTATTACATATGTGTAACTGAACATAATCAGTAACACAGGTACCATGTAGCTTAAGAGCTAAACTGTATATGCAACTGTCAAAAGCATCCAATCTCTTCTATAAGGTTTTATGTTTCCCAGAAGTTCTATAAAAAGGTAATAAAATATACGACGAACCTCTGCGTAGGGAGGATCTGCAAGAAGCCCTCGTTACACAACTGTCAACCTTCAGATTGTCTTCACGTGATATGGGACTTAACGAAGATTGAGGTAAACATACCTTCGAAGGAACCCACAATTTTGAATGTTTAATATTATCTCATCTCTCTCTAAGTCAGTACAAGCTTACAAATAAAGTTCAAAAAAGCAAAATATAGTCGCCACAAAATTAAAAAAACTTAATATTATAAATGCGAAAGTAGGTACGTTTGTTTGTTGGATTGTTACGCTTTCAAATGGTAACCTTATTCAACCATCATAAAATTTAGCAGCTTATTATCTATATACTATCCATCCATCCATCAGCCTTTCGAAGTCCACTGCTACATAGGCCTCCCCAAGAGAACGCCATAACATGTGTTTCGCTCATATGGGGGGATAGTGCCGCAATCGCCACGCTTGGCAGGCGGGTTGGCGATCGCAGTGGATGTTGTTAATACTCGAGGGAGTGCTGCAGCCCACTCCCCCGGCTTATATACTATATATTATATACTATAATAAAAATATACTAGAACTACTGGAATTGCACTTCGCCAATTATGCGAAATACACCTAAAGAACCTGCGCAAGATCTTCATTGATCGTAAAAGGCGTACGATAGAGTCCCCCATATGCTAAAGAAAAATGAGTGCCAGGGAATTTAGTAAAGTTTGTTCAAACGATGTATGATAGAGCCGGCACTTACGTCTGATCTGAAGCTGAAGTTACCAACAACTATTTACATCAAGGGTTTCTTACTTGTTCCTCCTGACTATGAATGCTCTGACATTGGGTATATAGGAGGAAGCACCTTAGTGTATACTGTTTGCTGATAACATTAATTTCGCCGAAAATAATGCACATGAGGTCCAGAGTAGGCTGGTAAAATGGCAAGATATACTAGAGAGTGTCGGACTGAAGACTGGAAGAAAAGTAACCCAACGCTTGTTGTCCATTTTTAGTACTTTTTTTTTATTCTGGTGCTAGAGCCATGCTTATCCCAGCGTGAATGGGCCGGCTCGATCGGGGAAGTATCTCCCTCTCACAGAAGATCAACGTGAAACAACGTTATGGTACGTACCGTTGTATTTCGTATTGTGAGTGAGAGCGCTGGAGGCCTAAGCTTTCCCTATACTCTCCTTAGTGTATATCTCTATCCGCTCCGTATTATCCTTCCTCTCCACCTCACATCCCTTTCCTTGGAGATGCCCCTGGTGTTGTTAGACTACGGTAACCGTTTGCCATCAGGTGAGCCGTAAGCTTGATTGCCACCGATGCAGTAGGTATATAAAAAAAAATATGGACTTTTTTATGTGAGACAATGACTTATGGGTTATCAACGTATTATATAGAAACTGAAAACGTTTATAAACTCAGAATTATTACAATATAGTGCAGACGCTACATAAATATCCACCATTTATAGTATAGTGCACCGTACATAATATACGACTCTTAATAGTTATGTCTCTTAAGTTACGTACTCATCTAAAATCTTAATAAGAAAGGCCATATTATATAGAGGCTGTTTTCACAGAGTATTGTGTTGACGGAGGCAAATTTGCAAAGCTGTTGAAGGTATCCCTTCCCTTTAGTGACTTCATCTCTTGAATAACAAAGGCAAGTTATTTTCGACGTTGTTATCGAGAATGATCTCGATAGCATGTCGTAAACATTCATAATGTATATGGTTTATACTGGACATTCAATTTCTTGTGAAATAATATCCTATTGTTATTACGTTAGACAAAGTACCCATTAAGTAAAATACTAAATAACAGACATCTTGTTATTTTCAACGAAAACAACAATCAATGTTATTGTTATTCTTCCTTCTATTCATTTGTAAAAGTAAATATGAACAAAGTATAATATCTGTGACCAAAACATTACTTATGTCACCATCCCATTAATGTATGTGTATTATGTACTACTATGTACCGTGTGGGGCCGGCTTTAGAATTGTCCCACCCCTCTCCACCCAAGGGAGTCGTAAGAGCCGACTGAGGGAATACCGGGGGAGTGGGCAGCAGCACTCCTTCGAGTATTAACAATATCCACTGCGATCGCCAACCCGCCTGCCAAGCGTGGCGATTACGGCACTATCCCCCATTCTTGGGGAGCCCTATGTCCAGCAGTGGACTTTAAAAGGCTGATGGATGGATGGATGGATGGATTATGTACTACATACATACATAGCATCACGCCTGTATTCCCCGAAGGGGTAGGCAGAGGTGTATTATACACCCACGATTCACCAGCTATGTTTAAGTCTCACGTAATAGGGGGCGAGCCTATTGACGTCTACCGGGCACATTTCCAAACTCCGGGCTGCTACTGAGAATTTTTTTTTTAGGAAAAACTCAATAACATTACCCGACCCGGGGATCGAACTCGAGACCTGAAATACTATTACCTATTATGTACGAAAGAAAGAAAATCGAAAAGAGTATTACAGGAGAAGTAGTGTATTTTTTACTAAAGTTTCGCGAAATTATTTTTAAATTATAAGTACTCATGTACTTATAATTTAAAGTAACATAAACGGGTCTTTTTTTGAGTATAAATTAGGTAAAATTTTAACTACCTTTAGCACGACGTTTCAACTGCGTTCCAGCAGTGACGAGAGACGAGCTACTTTATTTTGCTTCGGCAGTTTGTAGGGTAGATTGTTCTACACCGATGTTAGTCCGCGACATACAACACTCACTCTATCGTGAGACGAATGCGAGGATATACCTAATAGGTGGTTTGCACTTATTAATCACTGGATTCCACGCTGATGATAAATTAAATTTGTCTTACCCATTGAAATTCTTGTGTTTTTTTATTTCAATAGCTTGCCTCGCCTCTCGTCCCCAGTTGTCCCGTGACCACGGCTGCTGCAACGCAGTTGAAACGTTGGGCTAAAGCACGGAGTACGGAAAAAAAGGGAGTTACAATTTGGTCTAATTTATACAGGAAAAAAGACCTGTTTATTTTACTTTAAATATGTAAAAAGTGTATTCCTATGTGTTGATAGCGTCTTTATGGTACGGTAACCTCCCCACACTACCCTGTTCGTTGCCCCGAACGACGGGGTGTACATTTTCTCCCGCCAAAACAAAAAATAGAGTACGGTAACCTTTTACCACCTACGTAAATAAACAAACAGACAAAGTTATATAAAAATCTTTGGGTTCAGAGATGCCTGAATGACCTAATACGGTAATAACTGGCAAACAAGCTTTTGCTCGCGGCTCCACCTCAGACTGATAATAGTTTTTGCTATAGGTATCTCAGGTTCTCGTATGGTAGTGAGATAAAATGTACCTATACTAGTTACTAACCCCAGTCAAGAGCTTTCAAATAAAAGAAGTTTCAGGAACATCCGTTTAGCAGTTTTTGCGTTTGTGCGAACACACAAATAGACACACAGATAAACAGACAAAAACTATAAAAAAAATTGTTTGGTGTTCAGAGACGCCGAAATAACCGCATACTCGTTTCCAAGAATAAAGGTGGTTATTTCCCCAAATTTAAATATGATAAGACTACATTTTTCTAGAACTAATTTCCTGTGAACGTTTTTGGCTTAGTGCCAAATCATCGTACTACTCGCGTCGCTTGACTTATAGTTGTAAAGTATGAGATCCGACCTGATTGCACTCAACTTGATAAAGAGTTTTGTGAATTCATTTTTATTTTATTTGAAGTCGACGCTGTAGGTGCAAGCCTATCTGTCAGTTAAAGGTTTTAACTTTTATGTATTTCAGATAATTTTTCATCAGAAAGCATAAAATTTATTTTTTTGTACTCCGAAAGAGTAGCCAACAAGCATAGGGCCCATCTGTTTCTCTTGGTTATTGGTTACCGTAGCCTATGGACGCTAGCAACACCAGGTTCATCACTCGTGGGGATAGGAAGAGGTGGAGTGGAAGGATATTAAGGAGATACCTTCTGTGGGAGGATAGTACTTCACCAATCGAGTCGGCCTATTCATACTGGGATAACTAAGGCTACATACATAGGTACTGTATTACATAAAATAATTGTTTGACTGCCTCGGTGGTGTAGCGGTAGTGTATGCGACTGCTAATCATGAGGTCTTGGGTTCGATCCCCGGTTCGGGCAATGTTATTGAGCTTTTTCCTAAAAAGAAAAATTCTCAGTAGCAGCCCGGAGTTTGGAAATGTGTCCGGTAGACGTCAATAGGCCTGCCCCCTGTTAAGTGGGACTTAAACATAGCTAGCGAGTCGTGGGTGTGTAATACACCAATGCCTACCCCTTCGGGGAATACAGGCGTGATGCTATGGTATGTTAAAATTGTATGTAAACATACTGTAGTACATTAAATAATTGGTTAAAAAGGCTATTGCCTTAAATTATTACTGAACGAGACCGTTGTCGTCCATCAATCTTCCAACAAAATAAGATTTTCTTTGGAAACAAATGGTGGCAAGATGGCGGTCGTTAGAAACCTTTTCTTTCAAAATCCGGCACCTTATACGATGATAGATAAAATTTTATTATTAAAATGTGGAAGGATGCTTGCCAAGGACTTAATAATATATCAACTTTATCACGTTCTTCAAAAGGGTTACGTGTGGATTACCGGCAGTAAAAAAGCGTGTATGAATGTGTTGGTAAGTATGTATTCGTATTTCAATATAATTGATATATTTGACTATTTTATGAAAAAAAAACTACATGAGGTGTGGTACGTGAATTGTTATAATCTTCTATCACAAGACCTTCCGTATTTTTGACGTCATTGCACTAATCATAACTTGAGTTCCAGCACCAACTACCTAACAATCTTCTAAAGTGTGGACGGGGCAAGGTATTAAACTTGGTCACCACCACCCATTTAATGCCGGCTGGGTGAAAGTATACAACTAGAAAACTGATTAATACTAAAAATATTATTATTTGTGACTAAAATGGATTAATGCATGTAAATGCGTTCCGATAGTGTGGCGTTGGTCGTTAAAACAAATGTGATGAGGAAATTGGGTATGACCGCAAGGGAGTACGATAGCTCAGTGGTTTAGAGCACTTCCCCGGAAAGGAAGGGACGCAGGTTCGATTCCCGCTCGTACTAAAGTTCTTTTTCCTCATTCACAAATAATAATTTGTACTTTAAAAGTAGCTGAGCATGTAAGGTGCTAAAAATATATAGATCAAAATGATTAAAAATATTGTTAGTGAAAACTTCTCAATTACTAATCTATCTTGTGTCATTGATTTTTGTCTTCATTAATGTTCCTTACTTATTCAAGCATGTGACACAGCCATGCATCATAATATATATAATGTGCTATATCAACAGAACTTTTTCCTCATATATTATTTGATCCAGTAAATGGTTTGGAAAGTTCCGAGTGGTTGTGTGAATACTCAAGTACCTAAATGTTTATACAAGGTGATACCCGTGACTTCGTCAGAATTAAAGATTTAATTTCTAAATTCGACCCCTATTTTACTCGCGATTTTATAAAACCATTAAAATGTACCTATATCTACCTATCCTATATCAAATATAAAATTAAATTTCACATTCTTAATTAAGAAAAGTCTAAATATGTGTATTTCTATCTCTAAATTACTCTTTCCCTTCCTATTATTTTAACTAACCTCTTCCTCATCTCCTCTATATCATCAATCCTCTTCATCATTCCTCATTCTTAACTTAACTAGTATAATTATGTGTTATAAGCATTGTTGTATAAACAAAAACATAGCATCACGCCTGTATTCCCCGAGGGGGAAGGCAGAGGTGTATTACACACCCACGATTCACCAGCTATATTTAAGTCCCACGTAATGCGAGCCTATTGCCGTCTGCCGGGCACATTCCGAACTCCGGGCAGCTACTGAGAATTTTTATTTTTACGAAAAAGCTCAATAACACTGCCCTCCACACCCGGGAATCGAACCCGAGACCTCATGATCAGCAGTCGCTTACACTACCGCTGCACCACAGAGGCAGTTGATGTATAAACCAGAGAAGATCCATAATTACGCACTAAAAGTGTTCACTATAAATGAGGGCATATTACGCTTTCCTGCACTTATTTCGTTTAGTATTGTTTTCCGCAAAGTATCAAGGTGCCTAATAATACCAAAATCTCTTTTAAAAAACTCATTAACTGTCTTTTTTTCTCTCGTTCTTTCTGAATAGTGTCATTAAGTTCACGTACGGAGTTAAAAGTTGTTGCATAAACAAACATAGCATCACGCCTGTATTCCCCGAAGGGGTAGGCAGAGGTGGATTACACACCCACGACTCGCCAGCTATGTTTAAGTCCCACGAAATAGGGGGCGAAAAGTAGTTGTCTAATATATAAAATTCTCGTGTCACAGTGTTTGTCGCCATAGTCCTCCGAAACGGCTTAACCGATTCTTATGAAATTTTGTATGTATATTCAGTTGGTCTGAGAATAGAATTTAAACTATTTTTCATACCCCTAAGTGATGGTGATCCACACGAAAAATTTATTTTTTATTTTTTGGTCAATTTTTTTTATGATTCGGCATTAATAAATACATACAACCCTAAATTTTCACTCTTCTACTGCCAACCCCTATTTTAAATAGGGATATTAGTACTGTAATAATATTCATTGCAAAATATTCACAAAAAAAAATATGGCGATACGAAGTTCGCCGGGTGAGCAAGAGTACCAGTAGTTATTTTATAAAATCATACGTACATATTGGCACGCCTTTTTCCCGTAGGGGTAGGCAGAGACCACTTCTCTCCACTTGTTACGATCCTGACACACATCTTTCACTTCATCTACTTTCATCAGCGCTTTCATACATGCTCGTTGGTTTCGAGTACTCTTAACCTGGCCTTTGAACGTCTCTAATCTGGTCAAAATACGTTGCATCCGATAGGTGGCGTGGGTCTTAAAGACAATTATGATGTGGAGATTGGGTATGGCCGTTGGTTAGTGCGATAGCTTAGCGACTTAGATCACTTCCCCGGATTGGAAGGGACGCAGTTCGAATCCCGCTCGCACTAAAGTTTTCTTTTTCCACATTCACAAATGTCTACTTAATTTGTAATCTGTAATAAGTCTTTAAAAAACTATTAAACTAATGCCAATTGAAATATTATTAGAAATCGGAATATCTAAAAATAAGTCATTAAAAAAACTATTAAACTAATGCAAAATACTCTTTAACTCATAAACGTAACTGAAATTATTTCGTTAAAAACCAACATTTAGCATGTTATTGTACTTAATTAACCACATCAATGGTTACCATAGCAACGGTTGACATATGTGTATAGATAGTGCCATTCACGAAGACGCGCCCTTCCAAATTTGGCAACGGGGCCGCGGGGTGGGGGACGATTGAGCCAAGTGTCAGTCGCGAGCTCTTGAGTAGTATTGTTCTGTGGTCGCGAGCCATGAGCGCAGGGGGGTGCAACTGCCGTACATTCACCAAAAAATAGTGTGCTAGTATGCGCCGTCTGGTGGTGCAGGAACAGTATTAACAGCATTTTAGTGTCTAGAAAAAAATATAGATAGCGCTTTTCTGATTAGAGGCGCATTATTTCATTAAATATTTCCAAAAAATACTATAAAATGCAAAAATTTTATAAAATTGAATAACAGCTTACAAAATCCCTAATCAAGTATGAGCTCAGTTATTGTGTGATCAATTTATTACTTACGGATCACGCAATTTCAAAATCAAAAATATTAACTAAAGCGTCATCTAGCGGCGGCGGTATCACTGCGCTTTATACATTGTACATAGCGCCATCTAGTGACCACGGAACAAAATCTCCAAAACTGAATCCAAAGTGGCGTATCTATTCCAAGTATAGTTATTTATCCATGCATGAGCGGATCGACGCACATGGGTAGTACAGTTCACGTTGCTTAAATCCAGACTCGGCAAGAAAGTTGATCTACTTAATAAAAAAAATTAAAATGTACCATTCGATTTCTATCAGTATTACATTTTGTGAAACTCTCAGGAAACATATATGACGTTAAATTATCGTCCTCAAACCAACTTTACAGACAACCATATAGTTTTTTAGTATACTATTAATGTTTATAATTGCTTCCTTAAGATGGTAATATTACACTGTATTAACTAATAATGACATACAATACCCACACTGAACGATAACATGAAATATTTTTTATTTTTAAATAAAAAAACCGCTTTCAAAGGACACCCAGGAACTAAAACGCAAAAAATAATTGGTTGACTTCAAACACATCAGTAGGTGTCTAACGCGGATATCGTATGTAATTTATTTTTTGCTTTTAGTGTTTTCTATAAAATAAATCAAAGTAGGTGGGACACGATAGGGAGGAATTCCTTGGGTGTATCTCGTATAAGAAAGCATCGAGTACAGGAGCGCATTAGAGAAAGAAATAAAGCACAGCAAAGAAAACATACAGTCGAATTGAAAACGTCCTCCTTTTTGAAGTCGGTTAATAATATTTAAGTAGAGCATCTTCCTAGTTGACCATATCGCTTTGTCGTGATTTTGTTTATTCATCGATGTGTGCGTGCGTAATAGGCAATTCGGTGAAACGATACACGCTTGCATTGTAAGTAATTAGAAAAAAGAGTGGGGCGCGTCTTCGTGGATGGCACTATCTATAGTTTGTGTTGTTGTGATAATGATAGAAGACTAAATATGATAACAGATAAAATTATATATTTTGGATAGGAGTTTCATAAAATCCTTTCTTAGTGAGCGTCTACGTCATGAAAGGAATCTATGCAAAATTTCAAGTCAATCGGACGTACGGTTTCGGAGATATCGTGATGAGTCAGTGAGTGGTAAATCGCTTATATATTTATATACTAGTTGACCCGGCGAACTTTGTTCCGCCTTAGGGGCAATAAATGAGCACATTTTGGATTTTATTTTTATTAGGATAATAAATATAAATAAAGTGTTTTAAAGATTCTTTATTGGCCGTGTATTTTGATGCATGGGTTGTACTCTTCAGTGAAGCACCTTGTGATAGACGACGTTTTTCGTTTTATTATCAGGCGCAAAAACAAATAACGCAGATGATCTTCCGACCCGTGAACATGCCACACATAATTGATTGGAAAAACATGGATTTTCTAGATTCAGACCACAAATTTTCAAGGATTGGCCTTGTGATTTGTTAATGGTCATAGCAAATGTCAGACGGATCAGAAATTGAAGTCGTTTAAACTTAAATGGCATATCGGTTGGGATCATCGGGATCCTCGGAATGAGAACTTCCTCACCTTCGAATTTTCTTTTGAGTATCTTGGCATAAATCACACTGTTCATCAATTTACTTACCACCAAACGCGTTCCGTTGCACAGTTTTGGTTGTTTTATGTTTCGAAGCATGATATCTACGGAGCCAACCTTTAGTCGTAAATTGTGCGGTGGTAAGCCAGGCACATCCAAGGAGCTTAATTCAATTGGATAGTTGGTGGCTTCATCTTTATTTGTTACACAGTCAATAGGTTTTAATAAATGCAGTGTACCAATGATTTCATTCTGAATTATGTAGTTTAAGTCATATCTACATCTTTATATTTAGCCGCCAAAATTGCTCACTTACTCAACCATTCATTATTTTTTGGTTAGTAATGATGTTTAGGAATGAATACTTTGTTGATGAGTTCGTCTTTCGATGAGACAAAGTTACAGAAATTCGGAGGAAATAAAATCAATCCGCTCGATGCTTCGACAGGACACTCGACCATTACTGATAGAAGATTTCTCTGAGCAATAGCTGATTGCTCAGAGAAATCTTCAGCAGATGTATCGATCAGCAATGCAACTCTCATATTTGTTGTCAGCTGAAGTTTTTTCACATAGCGCCATAGATTCGATGATTTAAGGCAAGCGTTTATTTCGTCGGCAGCAGTTGATTTTGGAATTACAGGCAGTGTTTGACGAAACTCGCCAGACAGTAAAATCATTCCGCCTCCAAAACATCTCGAGTCATTGCGTAGATCTTTCAATGTTCGGTTAAGTGCTTCCAATGCACGTTTATGCGCCATTGTGCTTTCGTCCCAGATGATAATTTTCGATGCTGATAAAACTTTGGCCATTGCGGAGTGTTTTGCAATATTACATATTAGTTCTTCAATACTTTGAAGATTTAACGGTAATTTTAATGCTGAATGAGCCGTAGGTATGGCATCCTTCTAACAATGTGGCTGCTATTCCAGAAGAAACAACTGCAACCGCAATGTTGGATCTCGCAAGAACAGTGGCTAAAACTACTGACATGAGGGATGTCTTACCAGTTCTACCAGGGGCATCCAGAAAATATAAACCACCATTTCCATCATCAATTTCCTTCATTAATGTATCTTAAACTTCCTTTTGTTAGGGATTCAACAGGGGTACATTCGTTTGAATTACTAAATCTAATTCCTGATGATCATATTCATGTTCCCGTTCCAATTCTTGATTAAATGCGTCATTCATTTCACTATTTGGCGCTGGCATTCCTAACCTGACTAATAAGCTACCTCACATGAGGTAACACGTCATGTCTTCGATCAAGAGCAAAGCCCGATTATGTATTTCCTCATTCATCTCAAGGTCGGGATTTCTTGAACTGACACGAATTTGAATATGTCTTCTGACATATTATCCTTGTATTTGTGCCACAGGTTAGATGAGTTTGATGGAAAGCAGTCGAAATGATGATAAAAAACAATGTGCGTATCTGATTTGGCGATGCAAAGATAATTGCTTCAACGATTGTCGTATCCCAGTGGGTATCGTTTTCTAGTAAATTGAGTTCTTCACGTGCAGCACGATATTATTATGTTGGGAATATTGTACCATTTACAGTCCGTAGTGACTCAAATGACGTTGGCCCACGCACATGTCAGTTGCGTTTTGTTATACCACGTTTTATGTCACGTTCCACGGGAACAGGATAGAAAAATAATCCGATAGTATCCTATGTCCTTCTCCTGGTTCTAAGCTATCTGCCTACCAATTTTCAGCCAAATTGGTTTAGCCGTTCTTGAGTTATAAATAGTGTAACTAACACGACTTTCTTTTATATATATAACATAAAGATTACACAATATGACTATGTATATTACATTAGAATAACATACTAAGTTTATTTTTAATAATTATGATTTTAAAGAACAAATTATTTATGAAAGTGGAAAAATAGAACTTTACTGCAAGCAGGATGCGAACCTGCGTCCTGTCCAATCCAGAGAAGTGCTCTGGCAGCATGGTGCTTGCAGTAAAAATTCCCTTTTTCCACTTTAACAAATAATTTGAACTTTAAGTAGCTGATCATGTCAAGTGCTAAAATACAGATAAAAATTATCATTTTATTAGATTAATAGCTTAACTGGCGTTGCCCGAGTACAAATACCTACCTTTATAAATAACAAGCACTTAAATCTTCAAACCAGTAATTCACCTCATAATATGTTTACTTAAATAAAAAAACACATTATTCTTCTTTTTTGTTAAGTTGGGAAAAATGTACCTACCCGTACCAGTCGTTCGGAGCAACGATCAGAGAACCTCACCCACCAATTAAACCAACCGTGTGTCATCTCATTCCCTTTATCTCTGACTACTGCAACGGAATGACATAACTTCAGTGTTCCGCCGGCGACTTACTCTATCGGGTACCCTCGACTGAGCGACGCTTCCACACACCTGAACGTGACGGACGTATCGCGGTCCGTAGTTCAGCCTCAGCCAGCCAAAAAAAAAAACTGCATGCACTCTTTTGGTTTCTTTTACACGTGCTTGTCAAGCCCTACACGCCGATACTTCACTTGGGGGATTTCTGACGATGCCGTATCCCCTGGTTTTGACAAACCTCCAGACAAAAAGAATAAATTGTTGATCACACAAAAAATGTCCTGTATGGGAATCGACACAACACTCGAAACGAGAGCTCAGTATCTAAACCAAATCTATCCATATACCACATCTCCTTTTGAAATAACGTGATATGATAATAAATTCTTCAATCTCACAACATAAACGGGATGGAGTTAAAGCTGATGTTTCTAAGAAAACAGTAATAAAATCAGATGATTTGGCATTGATAGATCATTCGTAGTTCAGACAATGATCGATCGAGAGAGGGCTATTTCCTAAGCGATATTGACTTCGGGTCTCAAGCCTTTTTAGCTCCCCGTGTATAATATTACAATTTTGTAACTACCTATAAGAAAATTGAATCCTTGTTATTTATATTATTATTTTTATCATGTTTGGCTATTTACCAGACAAGACTACGAAACTTTAAATAATAAATGATAGCAGGTTTTCAACCTGGGCCTAATAAAAGAAGCGTTTGAATAGTATTAAGAAGGCGCGCGCTAAATCGTTCGTTAAAAGTTTTCGAAATAATCGCTATTTTTTTTTTAGTATGAATTATTTTTATGAAATGTATTTTAGCACTTGACAATGTTCAGCTACTTTAAAAAACAAATTATTTGTGAATTTGGATCGAAAGTGGAATAACGACCTTTACTGCGAGCGGAATTTGAACGTGGATTTGAGCAAGACTGCTAAGCCATCGCAAGTCGCTGACGGTGACTTCCAGCCTCCACTTCATTTGCTTTTAGGTGGTTTCACAAAATACTTATTTTTATTTTAAGCCTACAGATGTGAAAATAGCAAATAGCTAGTTATAATTTTCATGTATTGGTTTTATACCAAGGAATCATTGAAACGGCCGTGTGGGGCCGGCAAGAATAGCTCCACCCCGTCTTTTCCTATGGGAGTCGTAAAAGCCGACTAAGGGATTACCGGGGGACGGGGCAGCAGCGTTCCCCTTTATACTAAAAACATCCACTTCGATCGCCAACCCGCCTGCCAAGCGTGGCGATTATGGTAAAACCCCCATTTTGGGGAAGCCTATGTCCAGCAGTGGACGATGAAAGGCTGATGGATGGATGGGAATCATTCAAAATGTAATTACGTATGATATAAATAAGTATAACTCACAATAAATATATAATAATCGTGGGTGTGTATTACACATCTGCCTACCCCTTTGGGGAATACAGGCGTGATGCTATTTTTTTTTTATAACTTACATCGTAGATCAATGTATTGAATGTATTCATATTACAACCGATAAAGTCGTACCGCCTTATTACAAAACATAGTCTAACTCTTAAACCAGGTCTATATCATCTTTAGACCACGGTTTAACAAAATTCTTATTACAAAATCAGTTTTAAGCGTTAAACCATGTACTAAAAGATAAACTACCGGGAAACCTATTTTAAGTAGTTTAGGCTGGTCTAAGTCTAAATGTCAAAGTAATGTCAAATATTTTTGTTGGAAGTTATGGTTAATATTAAATTATGATTTTATGTTTTTTATGTGAAAAGTGAATAATAATATGTTTGATTTAATTTATGTGAAAGATATTTAAGTGGTCGCTCTCTCAGAAATGCCATGCCGAGGCAATATACCTACCTACGCATAAATTCTGTTAGTTACAGAAATTTCTCCTGTAGAATTGGATTCAATCAAGATAACAAAGAAGATACAAAATGGAAAAGGTGGGAAACAGAGAGGAGAAATAAAATACAACAATGCAATATGACATTATACCTATACCATCTACATAACAACTATCACATTTGAATAAAAAATCCAATGGTGGCAACTAAAGACCAATAGATGAAAATCAGCTAGCAATCTCAAGATATTAAAGTTTATATTTTATATAATGATTGAATTTGTATTAGGATAAATAAAATGTTACATCCATTTTTCTTGTCTAATCAATTAATCCTATCTATCTAGTTAATATAACGGTAAAGCATTGTATTGTGGCAGTCGAATCATGCTCGAATGGGTACCTATACCTGAAAATCAGTGCTGCAGCAGCCAAATGTTGGTTGGCTGAGGTAGGACCTTTTTAGCTTCTACAAGTTGTATAATATTGCATAAATATATATATTTCATATATATATTTGAATGTTGTAGAAACTAAATTAATAGGTATTTATCTTTCTTTTCTTTGTTTTCCTAATAGGTTACTTTCATTTCACTCAAAGGATTAAACTCTTCACATACCTATAGGTACATCTTGCACAGTGATTAAGTATTAACACCCTTTGTTATGGCGGGAAAAAATGTTCCTAACCGCACACCCTATCGTTCGGGGCAACGACCAGGGTAGTGTGGGGCCTGCACCCACTAAAGAAACCCGCCGTGTGCCGTCTCTCCGCCTTTATTGGCGGGCCACTGGAACCATGTTACATTCCTTCGGTGGTCCGCCGGCGGCTTACCCTTTCGGGTACCCTCTACTGAGCGACGCATCCGCACGCGGAGCGTCGCACCTTCGCGAGAGGCCTTGCGGGTGGCGGACGTTCCCCGGTCCATCCACCCGCAGCCTCAGCTAGGGCGGCATGAGGCGCAAGTATCTGCGCCTGCGCCGCCCCGGTCGCTGGCGGCGGTTTGGGTCAGCGGAAGAATCCTCCTCCCTGGCCCTCTCCGCCGCTTCCTTCCGCGAGATGACATCCTCGCAGAAGGCAGCGACCGCGGCCCAATTCCTGTCGCTGCCAAGCATCGCTCTGACGACGCTCGGCAGCGAGAGGTCCCCCCCTATTGCCGCGACGAGTTCACGGCGCTGCTCGGCCCAAGCCGGGCACGACTCGAGCGTGTGCTGCGCCGTGTCTTCGCCGCAGCCGCAATGGTGACAGCCCGGAGTCGCTTCCCTCCTTGCCACAATGTGCAGATATCTGCCGAAGCAACCGTGCCCCGACAGCACCTGCACCAGTCGGAAGGTAAGGACTCCGTGCCGTCGCCCTGCCCACTCTTCCAGCACTGGCTGGAGCGCTCCTATGGTCCGAAGACCGGCCCGGGGCGCCTCCAGCCGCGCCCTCCAGCTGGCCATGGCAGCTCGGCGGGCGTCGCCCTGCCATCTGGCCACCACGCTGGGTGGGGGCCGACCACCCCCCTCCCGCTCTTGCGATGCCCGCCGATACACCTCGGCGAGCACCTCCGCCTCCAAGTCCCACGGAGGGGTTCCGGCCAACGCGCAGGCCGCCCCCGTCGACACCGTGCGGTATCCGCGTATGACTCTGGACGCGACGACTCTCTGTGGCCTCCACAGAAGAGCCCTGTTTAGTGCGTCCAGGGCCCCCGCCCACACAGGGGCGCCGTACAGCGCCATCGACCGGACCACCCCCGCGTAAAGCCGTCGGCACGCATTGTTGGGTCCGCCCATATTCGGCATGAGCCGTGCAAGGGCGGACGCCGCACCGACGAGCCTTGGGGACAGTTGACGGAAGTGCTCGCGAAAGCGCCACCGCCCGTCCAGCACTAGACCCAGATACTTTATCTGGGCCTGCACCCCAATTTGGACCCCGTCCACAGTGATCGAGGCGCCAGCAGGTGGCCGACGTCGGGGTCCATGGAAAAGCAGGGCCTCCGACTTGTCCAGGGCCACCCTAAGCCCCAGCGCCCCGATCCTCCTGACCACCTCCGAGGTTCCTAAGGAGGCCAGGAACGCCGCTTCCTCAAAGTTTCCACCCCGGGCCACGACCAGCGTGTCATCCGCATAGCAGATGACCGCCAGCCCGGGGGGGAGCCGACAGCGTAGCACCCAGTCGTAACCGATGTCCCACAGGAGCGGCCCTAGAACCGAACCCTGTGGGACACCGCACGACATGGGTCTCCTCACAACGTCCCCTATGCGGCTCTCATAGAGAACGCTGCGGCCCTCAAGATAGTCTGCCACTAGCCGCCTCAGGTATACAGGCACCCCGTGATACCGGAGCGCCTCCCCGATGCAGCTGAATGGCAGACTGTTGAATGCGTTGGCGATGTCAAGCGACACCGCCAACAGCACTCCACCGCCGGCGACGACCGCCGCGGCTGCGGCCCTCAGGCGCGTAATCGCGCCGACCGTCGAACGACCAGCTCGAAAACCAAACTGGGCGTCCGACAAGTCGGGTCCGACGTCGCGCAGGTGCTGGACAATGCGGGCAGCGAGGATTCTCTCCAACAGCTTACCCGCCTCGTCCAGCAGCACGATGGGCCTGAAGGCCCCGACCGAATCCGGCGTTCGCCCCGGCTTCGGCAGGAGTACCAGCCTCCCCTCCTTCCAGCAGTCAGGGAACCGTCCGGACGCCAGGCACGCGTCAAACAGTCCCCTGAGGCGGGGTTCCAGGTGGTCCAGAGCCAGGGCCAGCACCCGGGCGGTTATCCCGTCCAGGCCGGGGGCGGTGTTCTTGGAACGAATCCGCGAAACAGCCGCCCCCATTTCCGACGCGGTGACGGGTGGCACACTGAGGTCGGCCTCCCGGTCGCTAACTGGCTGTGCCATGACCGGGGGCGTGTGCTCCGCCCGTCGTGGGAATAGGCCTTCGGCCACCTCGGTGAGGAGGCTGGGCTGAAGGGTCTCTGTGAGGGGGGGGCCCTGAGTGCGGAGCTTGTTCAGAGCCGCACGATACGGGCGACCCCAGGGGTCACGGTTGAGACCGTCCAGCATCTCCTGCCTTTTCTCCGTTTTGGCGCGGCAGATGGCCAACTTGAACGCGGCTCGCGAAGTGCGGTACGCCTCGTACAGCTGGCCCTCCCGCTCCTCATCGCGGTTGCGCCGCCGACTGCGGGTGTAGGACCTCCGGGCACGAATGCACGCCGCACGGAGGTCCGCCAGCTCCTGGGACCACCAGTAGAGCCCCTTCCTTGGAGGAGGACGTCGCACACGGGGCATGGCCAAGTCGCACACCTGCGTAATCGCAGCGCGAAATCGGCCAGCCTCAACGTCCACCCCCTCGGTCAGGGCCGGTGAGGACAGCCACGATTGAACAATGGCTGCCTCCGCCAGTAGGTCCCTATCTAGCCTGCCCACAGCCCACCGTGGGAACGCGGGAGTTCTGCGCACCGCGTGACCCCTACTGGGGCCCTGAAGAGACCGGGAGACCTCAATCCGGATGTACCGATGATCGGACAAGGTCTCAACCTCCTCCAGGACACACCAGTTCCTCACTCGCGCTGCGACGTCGGGGCTAGCGAACGAAAGGTCCACTATCGACCCACCCCGTCGCCGCACGCACGTGTTGACGGAGCCTCTGTTAAGCAGACAGAGGCCCGTCGACGCCGCCCACTCTACCACCGCCGCTCCACGGGCGTTCGTCGCAGGGGACCCCCACGCCGTGGATTTGGCGTTGAAGTCCCCCACGACCAGAACGTGGCTAGGTGCCAGTCGCCGTATCGAGGTCTCTAGGCTGTTAAGCCAGACCCCGAAATCTGCCAGCCTCCGGTTAGGGGAGAAGTATACGCCATACAGCGTAACTCCCCCCCAGTCGGCCGCAACGTATCCCGTGCCCCTGTCTCTGATCAACAAGGGCGGGGAACGAAGCGCCGTAGAGCTGACGATTGCCACGGAGCCATCACAGCTGCCCGCCCAGTGAGGGCGGTCAGGAACGCAATAAGGCTCCGCGGCTACGGCTACACCAATCAACCGCTCCACCATGGTTTGCAGGAGTAAATCCTGCGCCCCGGCGGCGTGGTTGAGATTCGCCTGAAGGAGGATAGTGTCACGGTTGAATTTTAAGCCGTAACCATATCCTCCTCCACCCGCGACGGTGGCGAAGCCACGCTAGGGGGGGCAGCCTGGGCCGATTGGCTGGTCCCCCCCTTTTTTGGGCCTGTCGTCGGGGGTCTGCATCCCTCCCGCCCCATGCAGTGCTTGGCAGGCCTGTTGCCTGCAGCGCACGCGGGGCAGTAAGGGGCAGCGGTGCAGGTTGCCGCCCGGTGCCCTGCCTGACCGCAGCGGAAGCAAAGACCGCTGCAATCAAAGCAGTTAGTGCACGTTGGCCGGGTGTGTCCGACCGCCATGCACCTAAAGCACCTCGCGGGCCGAGGCTCCAGCATGGTGACCCGCGCGGAACTCCAGCCCACGAGGAGCCTGCCTGCGTCAGCCAAAGTTTTGGCCGCCGCGACAGGGCAACTCGCCCAGACGGCACCTACACCGCCGGGACCGGTCCGAATGGAGCCCACTCTGACGGCATTCGAGCATCCGGTTTTCGAGGCAATAGCCTCCCGGACGTCGTCCGCCGTCACTGAGTCATCCAGACCGGAAATGCGCAGTTCAGCGCACTTTACCGGTCTGGTGACACGGACTCCACTCCCCTCGCCAAACAGACCCGTCAGCCTTTCGGCCACCGTGTCGGCCATCCTAGAGCCCTCCGCCCCAGGGAACTCGAGAATTCGAGCCCCTGTGCGGGCTAGGCGGGTCCGGGCGGCGACGATTCCGATGTCGGAGACGTCGATTTCCTCCCGGGCCTTCCTCAGGATGGCCTGATATGTCAGGCCCACTTCCGCCTCCGGCAGCATGGTGATTACCACCGCTGCCGTTTTCGGCGCTTGAAGCTTGCGCGGCTTCTTAGGGCCGGGCTTGCTCCCTGGCGCAGCGGGATTCGCAGCTTGGGCAGCAGCCCCAGTCGCGGCTCCCTTTCCCCTTTTTCCCCGGGATTTCTTCCTCCCCCTGCTCACTACATGCCAGCCCTCATCAGAGGGTGCAGGGCCGGTTGGCGCGGGAGGTGGGACACGTGGATCCCGGGGATTGGCCACTGGGGCCCGCGAGGGCTCGCCAGCACACGGAAGAGGAGGAAACTCTTCTCTGGGCTGGCCCTTGGGGCGCTGCCCAGCCTTCTGCGCCGCCTTCTGCGCCGCCTTCGCTTTGGGGGCTTTGCCCTGCCCCTTGGGCGACGCGGCCGCGGTCGCGGAGTAAGTGGCCACGCGGCCACCCTGACAGGGCAGCGGCGTTAGGCCTGAAGACGGCGCGGCCTTCTTCTTATCCGCGGCCAGCGGCGGCCGGAGTCGCGGCTCCGGCGGCACCCTGGCGCTTAGGGAGTCAAGGCGTGGGTCATAGATCGCACCAATGCGATCGATGACCTGGCGCATCTGCTCCTCGCTGAGGAGTTCAGGGGCCGGAGACCCCGCGCCCGCCACTGAAGATGAGGCTTTCGGCGCGGCCTTGGCGAGCCCTGGTTTGGCTCGCGGGCCACTGCGCTGATTGCGGAGTTCTGCCACCTCATCTTCGAGGCGCCTGCAGCGCGCCTCCAGCCTCCTATTCTCCTCAGACGCCGAGTGGTGCCGGAGGGACTCCAAACCTTCGAAGGCCACCTTGGTGGCCTTCTTGAGGGCCTCGGAGAAGGTGCCCCGAAGGTCCCCTGACCCATCCGCCACCGTAAACACGATGGCCAGGGCATCAGAGACCTTCTGCGCAATCTGGTCTACTGACTGCAGATCGTCCCTCTCCAGAGGCTCCTCTTGGAGCCTCGATGTGAGAAACGTTAGCCGCTCCTCCACCGAGAGCCCCGCTCCCAAATTCTTGATTACCGCCTCGTCCGTCTTGGACAAGGCGCGTGGCACTGTGCGCCTGTTGGCGCCTCGGCCTCTCTTTGCCGACCTTCCGGGCTTCTCCGGCGGAGGCATCTCAGTGGAGCTGTTCTCTGACTCCGACGCATCCCCTTCTAGCGCAATGGAGCGCTTCAGGAGTCGTGAGGGCCGCTCCAACGAGCCAGCCATCCCCGGCTGAGACCCTGATGGGTTCGGGGCAAGCGCGCTTGCGGCCGTTACACCGCCGCCATCGCCGTCCGTCTCCATCTCCGACGTGGCAGCTGATCCGCTTCCTACAGTAGGACTGCCCGCGGGTGTGGATTTTCTCCCACGGGTTGCCCTCCTCTTCTTATTCCTCCCAGTCTTCCTCGCCTCTCCTTTCTCTTTGGCGTCAGTTGCTCCCCCCAAATACGTGGAGCTGACAGGGCCGGTATTGTTACTCGGCCCTGTGAGGGATTCTCCGGGGGCGTCGCTCCCGGTACCCTCTTGGGGAATCTTAGTATTTTTTCCTTTTGCCATTGTTGATGAAGTTTTACGTCCTCCGACGTGCCAACCCTCGCGACTGAGCTCCCCTCAGCCATGCATCCCCTGGCCGGGCGGCAGAGCACGAGATTGGGGTAATTTTTTATAGGGGTTTTCTTCCCCGCGGTCCGAAGACCCCCGGTCCTGTCCATTCAGGATTACGGGTCGGGCCGAACGGTGGTCTGCATCAGACCGTGCCCACCGCTCGCAAAGCAAACGGTGAGCCCGTCGCCCCTCGGGCTAAAAGCTCCGTCACAGTCTCCCAGGGCCGGGGGGGGCCACTATGGCCCCGCTGGCCCTCCACGGCAGACGTTCGGCCCACTGCAAGCAGTGAGCCCGTCGCCACTCGGGCTGAAAGCCCCGCCTCCAGGAACGGGGGGGTCACTGTGACCCCGCTGTCCCCACCCCAGGGTCGGGGGGGCCACTATGGTCCCGCCGACCCTCCACGGCGGACGTACGGCCTATCCACTGTGCCCTCTGCTAACCAGAGGGACACGCGGAGACCCGTCCCCTGCCGGGATTCAGCCGCCGGCACCGGAGTGCCGACGTTGCCTGGGGTGCACCAACGCGGAGGTATCCCGACCCGCACCCCAAGTATTAACACCCTGGTAAATAACTTTAAATGGCAATAATATATTTTATATAGAAAAATAAAACAGTATTAAATGATGCACTAAGTATTATTTTAATAATAATAAAATTTAATATTTAAGATATTTTTATATATATTTTTAGCATTTGACATGCTTACCACTTTTTATGTTTAGTAAAATTTTAGTCTCACAATTATATTTATACAAAAATGTTTCCATGGTATTCAGTATTACCTACATATTCGCAACAGTTTTGTTTAATATTAATTTTATAAGATTCGTATTGTCCTGAGGTTTTAAGTAAGTAATAATAATTCACTATAAAATAATAGTATGGTACAGTGCATTCCAGATATCTACTTCAATTTGCGTACCATATATAACTTCGCTCGTTAGAGAACTGAGACATTTATTTAATAGGTACCTACTAGGTACTACGAAAACACAAACATACATAGAAGTAATTCCGAACCTAAAAAAGCTGAAAAGTTAACTAAATTATGTTGCGATGAAATAGTTTTGTTTGTTTATTGTTCAAGGTTTCACAAATTAGTATTTTATTGTCATTATGACATATCCTAGCGCAAAAACTTTATTCCGTTTTACGTCCACAAAGATTGACCCGGGTAATCGTTTAATAAAGTACCAGCATAATTAATTTATATATCAGAATAAATGGTAATCAAAATAAAAGTGATAACTGATATAAAATATACTAATTTCTACTTAATTTCTTCGTTTCTAAATAAATCACCAATATTTTTTCTTTAAAACACGTTCCTTTCTAAGCGTGCGTAATGAATGGTGACGCACTGAACGAACAATATTATTTAGAAAGACCTAAATCGCAGTACTAGGAAGTCCATGGTTTAATTATTTTTTGTAATAACACTAAGTTTAGTCAATGTTTATAAATTAGACCTGGACCAACTAGTTCAGGTTAACCGCGACTTAGTCCGTGTTTTGTAATAAGACGGATATAGTCTTTTACCCGCAAAGAGGTACAATATACACCTCCATTTAACCTCAGTCTGCTATAGAGGACGACTATTTATCGGTCACATTTTCAGACTTTGCTACAGAATATTAGTTTAGTTTAGTGACAGAGCTGAGCTTGTCTCAGCATGAACGGGCTGGCTCGATCGGGGAAGTACCACCCTCTCACAAAAGACCAGCGTGTGTTTCGTATGGTGAGTGGGAGCGTTGAAGGCCCAAACTGACTTCCTATCCTCTCCTTATTATCCACCCTATCCTCCTCCCATCCCTTTCCTTTGAGATGGCGACGCGCGAGTGATGCATCTGGTGTTGCTAGCGTCTATAGGCTACGGTAACCGCTTAACATCAGGTGGGCGCCACTCAAAAAAATAAAAAATTAGAAGCAATCAGAAATAGTACATAATTCTAATAGACTAAAGAGACTATTATTAACAACATCCACTGCGATCGCCAACCCGCCTACCAAGCGTGGTGATTACGGCACTATCCCCCATGACGGGACCGCTCGTTGTGGCGTTCTCTTGAGGAGGCCTATGTCCAGCAGTGGACGTTAAAAGGCTGATGGATGGATGGATGGAAAGAGACAATTAGAAAAGTCCTATAGAAAGACAAATGACCGGGAGTAAAAAGGGGTCTCTCTAATACATCTGCTGCAATTGAATAAATCAAATTATGTATTTTTTCAAGTCTTCATCTTTACTTCTGAAGTTTGATAAAACCATATTTGAATATAAAGTACCCATAGCGAAGATTTAATAATCCGTGAAAATTGAAAAGAATTTAATATTCCTTCGCATCTCGTTACCAAGTTGTTTCGTCGTGGAAAACAAAGATATTTGCATTTTCTTTAATTTAATGCTATTTGTTATTAAAGTGATGATATAAAGAAATTATTTAATTTTTAGTAGTTCTCCTATTCTTTTTACACAACCCATTACTCTTCAATGTCGCTTATAAGAATACTTCAGGGTATTCTACACACATTGACAAAATTCCTAGATATTTTCCTTTAAAAGTTTTAGTGCGGGGCATTTTAATGGCACCACTGAAGGAATGTAATATGGTTCCGGTGGCCCGCCAATAAAGGCGGAGAGATGGCACACGACAGGTTTATTTAGTGGGTGAGGGCCCCACACTACCCTGTTCGTTGCCCCGAACGACGGGGTGTGCGGTTAGGTACATTTTTTTTCGCCTAAACAAAAAAAAGCATTTTAATGGCAGGCGTAAGTAATTGAATAGTGGTAGAGGCTTGCTATTCTCTGCATGAATGGGCTGGCTCGTTCGGGAAAGTACCACCCTCGCACAGAAGATCAGCGTGAAATAACAGCCGGTACTCTTACTATTGGTTTTCGTATGGTGAGTGAGAGCACCCGAGACCCACAGGCTACGGCTAATCGCTTATCATCAGTTTGTTTTTTTAAAGATAAATCCTGCACTAAGGAATAATCCGTATAGCAAGGAACTTTACAAACATACAATTTCACGGACACAAAGTACACCCAGACCGAGAAAGAGCTGTCCTGTATGGGAATCGAACCCACAACACGAGCGTCGAGGTCAAAAACGAGGTCAGTATGTAAACCATTCCGCCATCTGTGTAATGGTGGGCCATATTCTTGTTTGCTACCCGCGTACTATAAAAAAACAAGACCCATTGTAATTTTTGTAATGTATTTTATATATGAATACAAATGCTTCAGAATGCAGAAACCAAAAACCCAAACTATGGACGTCATTCATTTTGTGCAATTTATTTTAACGCATGATGTCATTGCTCCGTGGCTTTTTATTTTTTCTTGGGTTGTGCGGCTATTACCATGCCCTCTACTCGTTTAGAGAGATAGGAGTCATTCGGTTCTTACCAGCTGCTCACCACGTACCGAATGCTGGATGTAAGGAATTCCAGGAGCTGCTGGTTTCAAGTCTACCCAGTCAGGTTCTAGGAGTCTCCGATTACAATATGTAATTTTGATGAATTTAACCTTAACTGCCTCTATGGTGCCGTGGTAGTGTGATCGACTGCTGATCATGAGGTCTCGGGTGCGATCCCCGAGTCAGGCAGTGTTAATGAGCTTTTTCGTAAAAAGAAAAATTCTCAGTAGCAGCCCGTAGTTTGGAATGAATTGGAAATGTACCTGGTAGACGGCAATAGGCTCGTCCCTTATTACGTACATATAGCTGGTGAATCGTCGGTGTGCAACACACCTATGCCTACCCCTTTGAGGAATACAGGTGTGATGCTTTGTTTTGTTTTATTTAACCATTTGACATGATCGGTCCAAGACATTGGGGAGTAATGTATAAAGTTTTGGAAATTCCCAATCAAATTTCACAGCTCAGTCAGACGCAGTTTCAAATCTTTCTCGTGGCTATCATTTTCTACTTCACATTTTTGCACTTTGTGTTCTACAAATGTCATTCCTAGACAAGAAAAACAGTTTTGTGACACCTTTAATTGAGTATTTCATGGCTAAACTAATAAAACTGCACACGCAATGTATTGATTATGCCATCCATCCATCCATCCATCAGCCTTTCAACGTCCACTGCTGGACATAGGCCTCCCCAAGAGAACGCCACAACGACCGGTCCCGTCATGGTGGATAATGCCGTAATCGCCACGCTTGGCAGGTGGGTTGGCGATCGCAGTGGATGTTGTTAATACTCGAGGGAGTGCTGCTGGCCACTCCCCCGGTATTCCCTCAGTCGGCTCTTACGACTCCCGTGGGTAGAGAGGGGTGGGACAATTCTAAAGCCGGCCCCACACGGCCTACATTATGCCATAAGCGTAGGATTTCTCGCTACGACTGAAACATTCATAGAAATAAAATTGCGAATTCTAAAAAAATACAAGCATTCGTTCACAGTACATTGAACAACAACCTGAATGTTCGTATAATAGTGACTTAGGCGGTGTACGACGGTAACATATTACCCACTTTGGGATGTTTTGTTACGTATAAATCTTCGTAGTGGCTTTTCAGTACAAGGTACACCTGGGTATTGTTAGCAGATGTGAGCCTAAGCGTTCAATAAGTGTTTGCTTAATGTAGGGTAATTGTTTTTATAGCTGTACTGCGTATGTTTCATGGTTGATTATTTTGTTTAGCGTGTAAACATTGTGATTGTTGATTTATTACCAACTTAAGCCTATAAGACTAATACTTACCTGTAAAGTTCTTTTATTACTAATGATGACAGACGAGTCACGGTCCATCTGATGGTAAGTGGTAACCATCGCTCATGGGCTCAACTATAGGTACCAAGAGTATTTAATTTACGCACCATTTACCCTCCATTTAATTTCTCATATATGAAATGAAAGAATAAACGGCTTCTCTGCTACAGCTAAAATATACTGATGTGGTTCATGACCCGTCACACAGGAGACGCTGTTACCGACCCATTCAGGTCCGATAGCAAGTGAATATTCTCACTGGGTACCTAGCCCTACCACCAGTAATGCAATGGGTGATATTTTCTTACTTTCCTTAGTCGCCTTGGACGATACCCGCGGGAAAGAATGGGGTGGTGACACTTGTTTCTTAGTCCGTCACCACACGGACGTAAATACGTGATCATCTGCCACATAAATGTTATCTTATATAATACCTAAACAACCTTCCCACAGGAATATTCAATGTTTTGGGATAGGTACCTACTACAAACATCAAATAGTTACTGGGTTAAAGGGTGATAAACACAAAACTTCACTGAAAACATTTTTCTTGTGAATGTGGAAAAAGAAAAATTGTTCACGAGGTGTTTTTTTTTTTAAAAAGACTACACCCTGCACTAAGGAATAATCCTTGTATTGCGGGGGACTTTATATACAATTTCACGGACACAAAGTACGCCCAGACTCCGATTAACCATTTGTGGATCACACAGAGTAGTCCTACGTGTAAATCGAACACTTTTTTTTTTGTTAAGGCGGGAAAAAATGTTCCTAACCGCACACCCCGTCGTTCGGGGCAACGAACAGGGTAGTGTGGGGCCCTCACCCACTAAAGAAACCCGCCGTGTACCGTCTCTCCGCCTTTGTTGGCGGGCCACTGGAACTATGTTACATTCCTTCGGTGGTGTGTAAATCGAACCCTAAAACACTCGAGCGGGAAGTCAGTATCTAAAACACTCCGTCATCTGTGCAGTATCTAACTTGTGTCTTCCTCTACCTGGAAGAATGCCGCTAACCTATCGTAGAAGCCTAATAAATCTCCCACCAGCATATCAGAACAAAAATGGATGCAAATACATCCAGTAGATGGCGCGGGTCTAATAAGACTACAATGTTTATGTGGAAATGGGGAGTTTTAGCAGGTTTTTACGTTAACTTAGCAGTCTTAACCATCCTCCCGGATAGAAGAAAACGCAAGTTCAAATCCTGCTCGTAGAAATGTTCCTTTTCGCACCATTACAAAAAAATGTTTCTAATAAAGTAGCTGATCATGTCAAATACTAAAAATCACAATAAAACACAATTTCACTATTATTTTTATAACATAAGTAAGGATGCTGTTTTTTGATTTAATAAGAAGGCATGTTATGTAAGACCTCACCTGTAATGCATAAATGCGTTATCATATAGATAGCGATTTCTCACGCAAAGCGATGTGTTTTTTTTTCACGGCGTTTCTTTCACGAGATAACTACGTATCTTTGTGTTACATCCATCCATCCATCAGCCTATTAACGTCCACTGCTGTACATAGGCCTACCCAAGAGAACGCCACAACGAGCGGTCCCGTCATGGGGGATGGCGGGGTCAGGCGGGTTGGCGATCGCAGTGGATGTTGTTAATACTCGAGGAAGTGCTGCTGCCCACTCCCCCGATATTCCCTCAGTCGGCTCTTACGACTCCCGTGGGTAGAGAGGGGTGGGACAAATCTAAAGCCGGCCCCACACAGCCCTTTGTGTTATAGTTATATAGTTTTTCTATTTTTGGGAGTTTCTTGTCTTCTTTGATTTTATGTTTGTAAAGTTACCACGGAGACCATTCCTTCATGTAATTTTTAGACTAAATAAATTGTTTATTTGTTTAATAATACACTTATTGCTACTTCATTAGATAAATTAGGTAGGTTTCTTAGCTCATTAGTCATTATAACGGTTAATAATTATAGAATATAGATAATTATTTGCTCATTTTACAAATACAATATGAATTTTACAAAAATAAAATGGTTATTAGGGTTTATTTGATAAATTGTACTTGAAACACGCAAATTAACAACAGTAAAATATAAAATTATTTGTGAATAAGGAAAAAGAGATTTTTAGTAGGAGCGGGAATCGAACCCGCGTCTTTTGCAATCCGGGGAAGTGCTATAAGCCACTGAGTTATCCTACCGATCTTTCGATCATCCTAACCCTTATCACATTTGTCTTACGACCAACGCCATCTATCGGCAAGCATTTACATGTATTCAATATAGTAAGTTTAATTTTACAATTAAAATTCATACATACTATTTGATGGCGCGATTTTTTAAACATTTTAGATCTATATTTTTTAGCAATTGACATGCTGCGCTACTTTTTAAAGTATAAATTATTTAAAGTACAAATTATTTGTAAATAAAGAAACAGAGATTTTTAGTAGGGGCGGGAATCGAACCACGCATCTTTTTCAATCCGAGGAAGTGCTCTAAACCACTAAGCTACCCTACTGATCCTTCGGGCATCCCAAATTCTTAATCACATTTGTCTTACGACTAACGCCATCTACCGACAAGCATTACATGCATCCAATATAGTAAGTTTAATTTTGCAATAAAAATTCATACTATTTGATGGCGCGATTTTTTCAAACATTTTAGATCTATTTCTTTTAGCAATTGACATGCTCCGCTACTTTTTAAAGTGCTCCAAGCCACTTAGCTATCCTATCGATCTTTCGATCATCACAATCTCCTTATCACAATGTGATCATAAGATAAGGACTGACTGTCGACGCAGGTATTATTTCCTGGTCCACTGAAGTAATGTAACACAGTTCCAGTGGCCCACCAATACAGGCGGAGAGACGATAGACGGCGGGTTTATTTAGTGGGTGAGGGCCCCACACTACCCTGTTCGTTGTCCCCATAAATATAGTATATTACTATATCTATGGTTGTCCCGAACGACGGGGTGTGCGGCTAGGAACATTTTTTCCGCCTTTACAAAAAGAATGTATTATTTACTGCACTCCACTTATTATTTTTTGTTTAATTATTATAAAAACTGTTACTCTGTAAGTAACATGTTCACATTTAAACTTTACTTAACACAACGCTTGATACCTTCTTAACAAGTTACTAAGTTAGTAGCCGGATACACCATATATATATAGTCCATTTAGAAATTGCAAAGGCTTTCTTAATTAGATGAACGTCGTCTAATGGATGCTTTTAGGGATGCCAATAATTACACCCTAACCACAAAGCTTTTCAAGTAATATTTTGACCCTTTAGTGACTTGATTGTGCTGTATTAGATTCAGAAGATAAAATTAGAGCCTTGCTTGTCTCAGCACGATTGGGCTGACTCTATCGGGGAAGTACCACTTTTTCACGGAACATCAGTGTGAAATGGTACTTCCATATTGTATTTCGTATGGTGACTGAGCGCCGGAGGCCCCAACCCTCTCCTTATTCATTATTATACCTCATATCATATACCCTATCCAGGGTTACACACCCACAGTTCGCCAGCTATGTTTAAGTCTCACATAATAGGGGGCGAGCCTATTGTCGTCTACATGGCACATTTTCGAACTCCGGACTACTGCTGAGATTTTTTTTTTTACAAAAAACTCTGGCAGTTTCCCGGGGATCTAACGCGAGACCTTATGATCAGCAGTCGTACACACTACTGCTGCACCATCGAGGCAGTCATGCTAGCGTAGCAGCTTACCACCAGGTAGGCTTGTTTGTCACCACACTACCCTGTTCGTTGTCCCGAACGACGGGGTGTATGGTTAGAAACATTTTTTCCCGCCTTAACAAAAAAATACTTGTTTGTCTTCTGTGTAGTATAAGAAAAAAAATGACTTTCACGACTTATTGTTACCCAAATGTTGAACATGGGCCTCCATTACACGAGAAAGCCTTTAGGCCATAGCTAATCCAATGATTCGAAACGATTAAACAGCAGAAAGTTATTTAACTAAAATCCGCTAAAACAACTTTATCCATAATATTCAGTACTAGTGACTCTTGCGAGTTTTTTTGTTATGGCGGGAATAAATGTACCTAACCACACACCATGTCGTTTGGGTCGCAGTCTCAGTGTGGGGCCCTCACCCACTAAGTAAACCCGCTATGTGCCATCTCTTCACCTGTAGGGGCGGACCACTTGGAACTGTGTTATAAATATTTTCAGGTTTTTTTAAGAACTACAACTCTCTGTTCCATTATTTAAAACTAGATACTGCCCGCGACTTCGTCCGCATAGAATTTATTATTAATGGTTCACTATTTTGGCAATAATTGCTTACACATAAAAAATAAATATATGCTGTCGCAGGCTTTTTTGTAGGACTATTTAAGATAAACATTTCCATTATAGGTTATGTACGTGAACTCTAACGGTTTTTGCACCACATGTCAGAATAGCTCGCAGATGGCAGATTTTTTTCCTACTTACTTGACACATCCTTATATTTTGGACAATTCATACAATATCTTTATAAATTATTAATCTATGTGTTATATGTATAAGCTATATTATTGTAAAGTTTCATTGAAATCCATTCAGTAGTTTTTTGCGTAAAAGAGTAACAAACATCCATACATACAAACTTTCGCGTTAATAATATTAAGTAAGATTTTACACTTAAACTTGTATAGTCACATAACTTTTTATAAAAAATCAAGTTGCTTGCAAAACTTTTTACCAGTTGAACCTTTTTTCGGCGACATTAATATTAATAGAGGGCATTTGTAAGGTTTGTCCTTCTTACAACCTTACAACATGTATTTGTAATACTACTTTCATATTGTAACTTTTACTATATTTTCTTTTAAAAGGAACGCTTTATGATAAGTTGCTTTATTTTTTTTGCTTATTTTTAACTATAGTTACGAAATAAGCCAAGTATATATAACAAATAGTTAAACATTTTATAATAAGAAGCTCCATGCAGACAGAACATTAACAGTACAGTAAGTCTCTGTTTGGCCGATTTAAAACAAAGCATCACGCCTGTATTCCCCGAAGGGGTAGGCAAAGGTGTATTACACACCCACGGTTCACCAGCTATGTTTAAGTCCCACGTAATAGGGGGCGAGCAGGGCCTATTGCCGTCTACCGGGCACATTTCCAAACTCAGGGCTTCAACTGTGAATATTCCTTTTAACAAAAAATAGCACCGCCCGACCAGGGGAGCAAACATGAGACTTCATGATCAGCAATCGCTTACACTACAGCTGCATCACAGAGGCAGTAAAGTTGTTGGCCGATTTTTTACATATTATGAATGTAGTTATTCATAGACATATTTTTGCACGTGGCTGGCAAACAAGCATACCTAAGCCTATAGACACTAGCAACACCAGAGACATAAAGAGAAAGAAGACAGGAAGGTAGTATAAAAAGAGAGAACAAGAAGGATTTTAAAGAGAGGAGATATAGATAGGAAGTATAATAAGGAGAAGATAGGAAGGATATTAAAGAGAGGACAAGAATGATTATATGGATAGGGAGCGGGTTTGAGCCTACACAACTGATAATTACTTACTTATTTACTTATAATCACGCCATCTCGCTTGCGGGATAGGCAGAGAGAACAGAGTGCTAAAAGGCTCTATTCTTGCATACATCTCTTGGTTCCTCAACATTCATAATTCTCTTCATACACGCTCGCTGGTTTCGGAGACTCCTGATTCCACCTTCCTTCAAAACATGACCGATGGTCTAGTTAGGTGAGTTTCGGTCTCCCCCTGTACCTACATCTTTCAAAATTCGCATTGTATATCTTCTTATCCAGTCGCTCGTCCGGCATCATGTCCGAAACATCGGAGCACTCCTTTTCGCATCTTTACACCAATACTCTATTTCATACCTACTCGCTCTCTTACGTCGTCATTACTCAATGCAGTCAGTCAGCCTCAATCCACAAATTTTCTGCAGAGATCGCATTTCGACCGTATTGATTTTACTCTCATGCTCCTTTTTGTATATCCAGCTAATAACTCAACAAATATAAACTAACATTCACGTTTATAGTAGTCTATCTATCCATCCATCCATCAGCCTTTCAATGTCCACTGCTGGACATAGGCCTCCACAATAATGGGGGATAGTGCCGTAATCGCCACGCTTGGCAGGCGGGTTTGCGATCGCAGTGGTTGTTGTTAATACTCGAAGGAGTGCAGCTGCCCACTCCCCCGGTATTTCCTCAGTCGGCTGTTACGACTCCCATGGATGGAGGGGGTGGGACAATTCTAAAGCACATATATAGTAGTAAAGTTGTTAATCTATTTAATATCTATTATAGCATACGAGTATAAGTTAGAGACAAAAAAAAAACTTCAAAATACCATTCTTAAACCACACACTAAAGCCACAATATTATTTATCTATCTATACTATTATAAAGTGCCGTGCCGTGTGCGGCCGGCTTTAGAATTGTCCCACCCCTCTCTACCCACGGGAGTCGTAAGAGCCGACTGAGGGATACCGGGGGAGTGGGCAGCAGCACTCCCTCGAGTATTAACAACATCCACTGCGATCGCCAACCCGCCTACCAAGCGTGGCGATTACGGCATTATCCCCCATGACGGGACCGCTTGTTGTGGCGTCCCCTTGGGGAGGCCTAAGTCCAGCAGTGGACGGTGAAAGGCTGATGGATGGATGGATGGACTATTATAAAGTTGTAACAGATCTGTGCCTGTACATTTAAGATATTTGAGAAAAAAATAGGCGTGTCTGAATACAAAAAATAATATTTTGATTTTTTGTCTCTTTGTCTGTTTATCTGTTTATATGTTTGTTCGTTCGCGCATCACGAAAAAACTACTGATTGATAGCTCTTGATTAGTTTTAAAAACTGGTTTACATTTTATCCCGCTACTATATAGGTAGCCTGGGATATAACCTAAAATCTAGCAAAGCAAAGGCTAGTTTACTATATTAGTCGTAAATAATCTCAAAGCAACCATTACTTAAGTTCGCTAAGAAATATTTGTCATGCGCTATTTGCTCCAAATATTTCGAAGTCGTTAACAGAGATGCTTGCTCAGTCTGCTGTTTCTAAGCCCGAGATAATACTAGGATTAACGGTTATTACTCACATAATTTTTCTGTGTCGTAGTATATAAAGATGTAATCCTTTTAGGGGATTCGTTCTTACTACGCTATGAATATTCTTAACAAGTTAATGAATTTGGTATTGAATGGATTAATCTCGCACAAGAATTTTGGAAGGGATAAGTGAAAAGTTTCAGGCTTCATCCCAAAGAATTATTTCGCTTTTTTGTTGTAAGACTGTCTAAATAATAAGAGAATGCTAATTAAATCCTACTTCAATATTCTTAAGTTTCATTCTGCTTTTATTTCCCAATGGGTAAATAAGATTCTATATTTTAGCTGTGTGGGGCCGGCACCAAGAATAGCTCCACCCCGTCTCTTCCTATGGGAGTCGTAAAAGCCGACTAAGGGACCGGGCAGCAGCGTTCCCCTGTGTACTAAAAACATCCACTGCGATCGCCCAACCCGCCTGCCAAGCGTGGTGATTATGGTACAACCCCCATTTTGGGGAGGCCTATGTTTAGCAGTGGACGATAAAATGGATGGATAGATGGATTTTTATTTCAGAACTAGCCTTTGCCCGCGGCTCCGTCACAGTCAAAAGCTAGTTTTTAAGGTAGCGCGATAAAATGTATACTAGTTTTGAAGTCTAATCAAGAGCTATCAAATGAATAAATTTGCATCATATTCCGTTCGGTAGCTTTTGAGTAATGTGCAAACGAAAAAACAGACAAACCGACATACAGACAAAAAATCTAAAAAAAGTGTTTTGTAGTCAGACACGCCTATATAGCCCAATACAGTAATTTGTGTGTCATTTTACAAATAACTTAAATGTACAGACGCAGCTCTGTTATACCTTTATAATAGTTAAGAAGAAAATGTAGTTGTTCAATACGAGAATCAATATTCGGAATGGGAAATCGGTCCTAAAATCCCTTTTTTTTTAATTTTAGGGGGGCAAAAATGTCCTACCGCATATCCCGCTGCCCAGGGAGACAACGGAGTAGTGGGGGGCTCTCACCCACTAAAAACCCACCGTGCGCCTCTACCCGCCCTTGCTACGGCGGATCACGGGTACCGCGTCGTTTCGACCGCGATCCGCAGGCGGCAGA
The DNA here is from genome assembly GCA_948253155.1 of Leucoma salicis. Lineage (NCBI taxonomy): Eukaryota > Metazoa > Arthropoda > Insecta > Lepidoptera > Erebidae > Leucoma > Leucoma salicis. The sequence continues at coordinate 8,537,453 of OX411812.1, forward strand.
CCTTTCGGGCACCCTCTCTTGAGCGACGCCTCGCGCACTTGGGCATCGCACCTTCGCGGTAGGCTTCCACGGACGGCAGGGTACTCCCCGACCCCACCGTCCGCAGCCTCGGCTAGGGCGGCATCAGGCGCAGGCAAGCGCGCACGTCGCCCCACGCGCCGGCGGCGAATCGGGTCCGCGAAGGAGGATTCCTCCCGGGCCCTCTCCACCACCTCCTTCCGCGAGATGACAGTCTCGCAGAAGGCGGCGACCGCGGTCCAGGTCCAAAATTGAAAAATGGCCGCCTCCACTAGCAGGTCCCGGTCGAGCCTAGCCCATCGCGGAAAAGCGGGAGTTCTGTCCGCCGCGTGACTCCTGCTGGCGCCCTGAAGGGTCCGGGAGACCTCTATCTGAATGTATCTGTGGTCAGATAGGGTCTCGACCTCCTCCAGGACTCGCCAGCTCATTACGCGTGCGGCGACACCGGGGCTAGCGAATGAAAGGTCCGGTCCACTGTCGACCCGCCCTAGGGCCGCGCGCACGTTTGGGCGGACCCTCGGTTGAGCAACACGAGGTCCACCGCTGCCGCCCACTCTTGGACCGCAGCATCTAGGGCTTCCGTCCTAGGGGACCCCCACGCCGTAGATTTGGCGTTGAAGTCCCCCAGCACGAGCACAGGGCTCGGTGCTATACGCCGTATCGAGGTCTCCAGGCTTTGCAGGAAGACCTCGAAAGCCGCCAGACTACGACTAGGGGAGAAGTACACGCCATACAAGAAGAACATGCCCCTCCCCATTCAGCCACCACATATCCCGTGCCCTGGTCTTTGAGTGACAAGGGCGGAGAATGCGCCGCCGCCGAACCGACGACCGCCACGGAGCCATCCCCGCTACCAGCCTAATTGGGGCGATCCGGGACTATGTAGGGCTCCGCGGCTACGGCAACACCGATCGACCGCTCCACCATGGATTGCAGGAAGAGGTCCTGCGCCCCGGTGGAACGGCCGAGATTCTCTTGGAGGAGGATAGCGTCGTGATCCGTTATTGGACCACGATATCCTCCTCCATGCGCTGCGGCGGTCCAGCCGTGCCGGGTTGGGCAGCCGGGGCCGATTGGCTGCCCACCCCCTTCTTAGGGCCTGACTTGGCCGGAGGCCTGCACCCTACCCACCCCATAAAGTGGTTGGCGGGGTGATTTCCCGCCACGCACGCGGGGCAGTGTGGGGTGGCAGAACAGGCAGCCGCCTGGTACCCTGCCTGACCACAGCGGAAACGAAACCTGCTGCAGTCGAAGCAGTTTGTGCACAGCGGCCGGGTGTGACCGACCGCCATGCACTTGTAGCACCTGGCAGGCCGGGGCTCCAACGCGATTACCCGCGCGGCGCTCCAGCCCACCAGAAGTCTACCAGTGGCGACCAAATCCTTGGCCGCCGCGACAGGGTACGAGACCCAGACGGCACCCACACCACCTGGACCTGGGCGAATGGTGCCCACCTGGACGGCGCTACTGGGAGACCCGGTTTTCGAGACGATTGCCTCCCGGATCTCTTCCGCCGTCGTGGAATCGTCCAGCCTGGAAATGCGCAGTTCGGCGCACTTCATGGGTCTGGCGACCCGGACACCACTCTCCTCTGGGAACAGGCCCAGCAGCCTCGCGGCCATTGCGTCGGCCATCTTGGCGCCCTCTGGCCCCAGGTACTCGAAGATACGAGCACCTGTCCGGGCTTGGCGGGATCGAGCGGAAACGTCCCCGAGGTCTGAGACGTTTATTTCCCGCCGGGCACGCTTCACGGCCTCGTAAGTCAGGCCCTTTTCCTTGGCCTCGGGCAGCAGGGTGATGACCACCGCTGCTGCCTTCGGAACTTTGAGCCTGCGCGATCTTTTCCTCTTAGGCGCCTTTGGGGTCTCCCCCCTTTGCGACATTGGCACCGCTTCGCGTTCCGCGGCAGCACCATGACCCTTGGCCCGGGATCGCTGGGGCCTCACCACTTGCCAGCCCCCGTCTGAGGACGTAGGAGCCGTATTGCCAGGAGCGGAAACCTGGGGCGTAACCACCGCAGCTCACGAGGGTGTGGCCTTTTGTCGTGGTATAGCGGCACGTGGAGGCGCTGCGGCACTTGGCAGAGGCGGGAACTCCCCTCGAGGCTTGTCCTACCTGGCCCTTTTTCTTGCCCTTTTTCTTCATCTGTGCCTCCGCTGGCGGCGCACTATTCCGGCTCGGTGTTTTGGAAGCAAAGGAGACTTGACCACCCTGACACGGAAGGGCTGTTGCTGCTGAGGACGTTGCAGTGTTTCTTCTGTCAGCCGCAAGTGTCGGCCGAAGTCGGGGCTCCGGCGGCAATCTCGCGGCCAGTGCCTCAATCCTCGGACCAAAGACCGCATCAATGCGGTCGATAATTGTGCGGAGCGTTTCTTCCTCCAGCTCAGCTACCGCGCCCAACTGAACGGCAGACGAAGCCGAGGCGGTCGCGGGAAGATCAAGCTCAACCCGCAATCTGGCAGCTGAGGCACTCGGGATAGCCTCAGGGAGCCCAAGCTCAACCTTCATATTGGCCATCCCTCGGTGCAGCTCCTCGACCGTTGCCTCCAGGCGCTGGTTTCATGCTCCAAGGTCGGCCACCTCCGTCACAAGCCACTCCACCACGTTGGACAGTTCCGTGGCGGCGATTTTAAGGCCCCGGACGAAGCTACCTTTTAGGTTCTTCGAGCCCATGGCCACCGTCGAAATTATGGCCACGCTGTCTGCGGCTCTTTCTGCAAATTTGGCCGCAGTGGGCGGCCCGCCGCTGTCGATGGGAAGACGGAGCCTCTCAGACAGGAGCGTCAAGCGCTCTTCTGCATTTTGGACCACTTCCATCCGTCTTAAATTTCGCGCCTCGTACTTGTGCGCTGTGGCGGCACGCGGGATCGGTGTCCCATGTCGGCCGATGCCTCGAACCCTAACCGCTGCGGGTATTTTTGGGGGAGGCATCTCTGTCGAGCTTAAGTCGGACTCCGAGGCAGCGCCCCCCTGAGATAGGGCGCGCTTGCGATAGAACCGTGACTCCAACACCACCTCTGCCGGCATCGCGGTCGCTGACTCTCGGCAGCCTCAGTCAAGCTACCCTCTTCAGCGGCAGACATCTCGGCGGCTGAAGTGCCGGCTGAGCTGTCCGTCATCGAGCCGTCCCTTGACGACTGGGACGCTCCCTTGGTCGTCTTCTTGCCCTTGCGGGACTTTTTGCCACCGCGCGTTTTACGCGCAGCTGCACTAGTAGGGGCCGCATTTACAGCCGGACCCCTCACGGCTGAGGCGTCAGGTGTATTTCCCGACTCCGTCGAAGTTTTATTTGTGTTAAGTAAATCCATATGATTCCCACGAGTGTGGGAGAAAAGAGGTCTACCCGGGCAGAGCTCCCAATACCCGGGTAAGCGTACATTTGTAACCCAACACAGGGGGTCCGCAGGTACCCTGGCTGGGGCCGCGCTCGAGACTGAACTACCCATCAGCCATGCATCTCCTCGCCACGTGCCAGAGCTTGAGATTCGGGGTAATTTTTTATAGAGGTTGCCTTCCTCGCGGTCCGGGCGATTAAGCCAAGACCCTCGTTCTTGTATGCCCGCGAGACGTAACCACAGACACGCGCTCAGGTTTACGATTTCGGACAGGGGGGCCGCTGTGGCTCCACTATCCCCCCTCTCCAGAGCCTGGTGAGCCAGTCTGGCCCTACCGACTCCGACGCCTGGTCTATCCGCCGTGCCCTCTGCTGAGTCAGAGGGACCCGTTCTGTCCGGAATTTTAGCCGCCAGCAACTGCAGACGTTGCCCGGGGTGCACCACTAGGAGGTAAACCGGACGAATTAGCACCCCGGTCCTTAAATACCTAAGCCAAGTAATGCTCATAAATATACTAACAAACTTTAGAAACACACTAAATAAATTAGTGAACCCAATTAGTTACACTAAATAAATTACTTATCCACGCGCATTTGCTATAAAGGCACTCGTACGGATTTTAACACGAAGCCTAGCGAAGATTAAATTTATGGGGTGTAATGTAATAGCGAAAATATACCTTACGAGATTCTGCCCGCAATTTTATCTGTATGGACCTTAGAAAATAATTACATCACTCAACGGCATATTAATTATATCTATGCCAAACTAGCTATCCCATATGATATCCATTTTTCTGGGATAAAAGTAGATTTTTTCTGGGTGGCAGACCTGTTTTTGATGTGAAACATCTAATGCGGAGGGAGGGTAAAACCGGCTGTTAGCGTGGCGACGCTTTTATTTTATTTGTCTCGTTCAAATCTTGCAAGTTACACACATCCCGGTTTCCGATTGAGTTAAAATTTGGCACGCATATGCATATCGCGTGACAATGCAATATTATGATGACATGGAGCTGATCCGATGCTGGAAGCCGGAAGCTGGAAGGTGGACATGAGAACTCTATAATAAAACGGCGCAACCCTGTCGAGTTTGGGCTTGTTTGATTCGTCTTGGCGAGTACTTTGTCTTTAGATGGTATCCAGGGTCTGATGATGAAATATTTTAAACATGTCATAATTTTATACAAGCACACTTTGAAAAAGTTGTGATAATTTTATTTCTATAAAATAATTTCGATGTTTTCACATCTGGTAGGCGTCCCGCGATATCTATTTTTTTTTAAAGACAACTCCCTGTCCTAAGAAATAATCCTTGTATCGCGGAGGACTTTACAAACACACAATTTCACGGACACAAAGTACACCCAGACTCAGAACAAACATTAATTGTGGATCACACAAAGAGTTGTCCTGTGTGGGAATCGAACCCACAACACTAAGGTATCTAAACCAATCCACCATCTGTGCAGTCAGTCAAAATTATGCTTGCAAAATTTCATAATAATTGGTTAAGTAGTTACGTCGTAAAAGGTTTAAACAAACAAAGTCACTTTCGCATTTATAATGTTAGTACTCGTAAAGATATTTACGATTACTAGTGGCCGTCCAGTGGTCAACATTCGAGCATACACCAATTATACACAACATACAATCAATCTTATAAAATGTATTTTTATTGAATTAGTTTATTTCTGATACATATTATTATAAAATATTATGTTTCTACACTCCATTTAAACTTTAACTTTGCCAAATCTCACACTTCTCGGTGCGCGCAATGTGCTAAAAAAGGGGTACAAAGTTTTTTTTCACGTATTAACATAAGTATAGATTATTTTGTTTTTAGATAGACATGGCGGTTCGTAGGTAGCAGAAAAGCACGGTCCTTCTCATGTTGTTATGAAATGCACTTACCTATGAGTGAATTTTATACTCAGCAGTTCAGGATCTCCACTAAACTTCTGCTTGCTATCAAGATTCACTATGATTATGAGTTAATTTTTCTCCTTGTTTTCTAACATAACATTATAGTTATATTTTGTTGTAAAATTATAGCTTAATTTTATTGTAAGTCTGAGACCTTCAAATATAGAGCTATTAAGTATCTAACTTAATAGCTAATGCGGAGGCTTCGTAAGGCACACCTCTAAAATGTAATTACTTGAGTGGTTTGAGATGAGATGACCAGTCCACCCGTGACCATGCATGCTCCAAAGTATTTGAAACGTCGGGATAGTAGTAAAAAAGTAAGAAATATTCCGTAAATATAGTTTTATTTATAAGGATATACCTACTTAAGCCCAAATTCCTTTTACATTAAGAGGAGCATGATGTTCAACAGTATGACAGCGATGCAAAAAAAAAACTTTATTTTATTGATACGAATTTCTCATTACTAAGAATGCAACATATAAATAAATGAAAAATTAAAAAAATATTCACGGACATTTTTCACACAACGCCCTCTAGTCCCAAACTGAGCTTAACGCTTGTGCTATGAGTACCAGATTTTTGATTTTATAATACATATATTACTTTTTTTTGTAAATACATACATATAATAGATAGAAAACACCCAGACGCAGTACAAATATCTGTGTTCATCACACAAATAATTGTCCTGAGTGGGAATCGAACCCACGACCTTGTGCACGGAAGTCGGTTACACTACCGACCACGCTACGAGGCCCGTCAAATATATAACACCTCCGCTTGCCCTTTGATGGCTAAGCTATAAATAATTACATATATAAAACTGGAAATTACGAAAATCTAATGAGAGTGGTTTCATATTTGTCGGAGATTGCGCTACGTTCGTTAATATGTAGCTCGCATGCAATCTCTACGTTAACTGCATAACGGTGCCGTAAACACCATCTGCGGTCGTCAGATTGAAACCTATTAGCTGCCGTCATATTCGTACCAACTGTTGTTGTTATGTGTAGAATTCGTTTTGTGATCGGTATTACTCGATAATCATACTTACAAATAACTCATAAATGACCACTTGATAAAAAAAACATACTTCGGTCTGTGGCTTCGTCTGCGTAGCCTCTGGTACAGAGAGAAAAGAAAAATGTTTGAGTGATTAATGAGGTAAGTAATAAAAAAAAGGAAAAATCATAATGCTACGCTACGGAAAAATAGCATTCGCATATATTCAGCATTAATTAAAATTTAATTTATGTAATATGTGACTTGACAGGTAAGTTATATCCCACAAATTGAGATCTTTATTTATTGCGTGGTAACACTGGGGTGCTAGGTACTCAGTTTTTAGCTTAGTCTGAGTCAGTACCCTTTAGATAAATAACCTACAGTACCCAGATAGCTTTTCACCATAGATATAGTAATATATCTATGCTTTTCACACTTTTCTTAAAGGTAGTGGATATATTCTCTTCACTTTTCTGGTTAAAATATACATTGAGCTCTAATAAGGATTACGAGGAGGGATCAAAAAGTAGTGAGAATGAGATAGAATATAATGAGAGTTGAATACTTGATAATTTATTTTTCTACATAATCTCCGAGTCTCTCTGTACACCGAGTCCAGCGCTTTTCTAAGGCTTCAATCCCTTTAAAAAAAAAGTTTTGTCTTGGTCCTGCAAAAAGCTCTCCACGGCATCCATCACCTCGTTATCGTCTTCGTACCTGTTTCCCCTTAAGTATTCTTTCAATTTGGGGAACAGATAAAAATCGCTAGGCGCCAGGTCTGGTAAATAAGGAGGGTGGTGAACCAATTTGAAGCCAGCTTGCTGAATGGCAGCCATCGCAACTGCTGACCTGTGCGCGAGTGCGTTGTCGTGATGAAACAACACGCCACTTCGAAGTTTCCCTCTGCTTTTCTCTTTGATGGCATTCCTCAACTTGGGAACTAAAGCTGCATAATATTGGCCTGTAATAGTGGTTCCACGCTCCAGGTAATCAATCAACAATATCCCTTCTGAGTCCCAAAATATTGAGGCCATAACCTTGTCAGCCGATGCCACGGCACGAAACTTCTTCGGGGTCGGTCATGATAGCCGTTCCCATTGCGAAGATTGCTGTTTTGTCTCGGTATCAAAATGATGGACCCATGTTTCGTCCATTGTTACGAAACGAGACAAAAAGTTTTCAGAATCTTCTTAACTTGTCCAACAGTATCTTCAAAATGTCAAGTCGATTTTGTTTCTGACTGTTGGTTAACATTCTCGGCACCCATCTTGCGGAGACTTTTCTCATATTCAAAGATTGTGTCAATATGGATTGAATACTTCCATATGAAATGCCAGTTTTTTGAATTAAGTATCGGATGGTAACTCTTCGATCGCTCAATACAATTTTCTTGACTTTTGCAACATTTTCTTAGGTGACTGACGTCGATGGACGGCCGCAACGATGTTCGTCTTCCGTGCTCGTTCTCCCTGCAACAGTGGAATACGGCGGAGCAGACTCTCCTAATGTTGCCTCCAAAACGCAATGAATCTCTTGCGTCGTTAACTTTTTTAAACAGAGGTATTTAATAACGGCTCGCACTTAGTTTTCTCCATTTTCGAGAACACGTTCCGACACGAAGCAAACAAATGACTACATTCAGAAAAAAACAAAAGAGAATCGAATATTTTTTTCCTTTTTAATATTACAAATATGTATCTGAGCTATGCCTGCCAGTATTTTTTTTTTCTTACCAAGGAGTATGTCGTTCTCACTACTTTTTGATCTCTCCTCGTATATACGCGTTTTACTCTTTGGTCACACTATACAACTTAGACTATCTATACAAGATTGTTGTCGTTATTGTCCATAGCAACTGTCACTAGTAATAATAGCAACGTTTCAAGAATATAGACATAGATAAATAACTATACTTGGAAATTGTTAGATTAACCTTATTTCAACGTGTACTGTGTACTTAACAAAAGTATTTTTATAATCAGTCTGTATGTACAATAACAAGAAAGAAACTAGTTGGCTGCTACTTATTTTATTTCAATCTGTTAAAATATGGCATCCTGTAGTAGAAGATTATGTACTATATTAGGTTATGCTTCTCAACCAGACGGCAAACACTTAAATTTTTGTACCGATTTTGATAGATCTATAGTGATAAATAGTTTTAAATCTCGAGGCTGGAAGCAAGTATCACCAAATGAAAATTGGCATATATATTGGTCTAATTCTCAAAATTCTGGCAAAATATTCAACCAAAACACGTGTTTCAGCCTTAATGATTATCAGTTAATTAACCATTTCCCAACACATTTTGAACTAGTTCGAAAAGATCGACTAGTAAAGAATATAAGGAGATATAGAAGAGACTTAGAACGAGAAAATAATCCCCTTGCAGAAAAAACTGAAATCAAATTAGAAGGGGGACAAGTAATTACTCAGTATGTGTATTTGGATTTCATTCCGACAACATTTTCACTGCCATCGGACTACAATTCATTTGTCAAAGAATATCACAAATTACCTGATACAACTTGGATATTAAAACCTTGTGGTAAATCCCAGGGTGCTGGTATTTTCCTAATAAACAAGTTATCAAAACTCAGAAAATGGTCTCGAGAATGTAGAAAATATATAGAGCATTCTGTCACACGTAAAGATACTTATGTCATATCTCGTTATATAGATAATCCACTTCTCATTGGAGGGAAGAAATTCGATTTAAGGATTTACGTCCTGGTCACATCGTTTCGGCCTTTAAAAGCTTACATGTTCCGAAATGGATTTTGTAGGTTTTGCACAATGAAATACGAGACAAGTGACACTGAGCTCGATAATATGTATGTTCACCTTACTAATGTAAGTGTACAAAAACATGGCGAAGGATACAATAGTCAACATGGTGGAAAGTTAAGTGTACATAATTTGAAGCTGTACTTACTAGGGACCCGAGGTCGTGAAGTGACAGAACGATTGTTTGAAAATATACAATGGCTGATCGTTCATTCCTTAAAGGCTGTTGCAAACGTTATGTCTAATGATCGCCATTGTTTTGAATGTTATGGATATGATATAATTATTGACGACAACTTGAAGCCCTGGCTCATAGAAGTGAATGCTTCTCCATCAATGACTGCCACAACTATTAACGACAGGATTCTCAAGAAAAAGCTGGCAGATAACATCCTATCTATCATATTACCCCCAAACGGTATTCCAGATGTACGCTGGAACAAAACTCCAACGGTTGATGCTTTAGGGGATTTTCAAATACTCATCGACGAAGATTCTATGTTTAAAGAAAACTCTGAGCGATCTCAAAATATAAACAGAGTTAAACTCTGAAATAACTATTTTAGTCAGTAAATAAAACAATTTCATTGTTCTTTTTTGTGTTTATTAAAATAATTCGATTATATTTTTGTACGATTGCATTTATTATACCGTATATTTGAATCATCTCTTTCCATTAGTTCTTCATCGATCAACACTTCAAAGTCACCTAGTGCTTCAGCATTTGGAATTTTGTTCCATCGTGCATCAGGAATTCCATCAGGTGGCACGACTACTGATATTATATTATCAATTAACTTGTACTTCAGTATTCTATCGTTGTGAGTAGTCGATTGAAGTGATGGTGATGCATTTACTTCTACTAACCAAGGTTTGAGGGCATTATCTATTATAATATCATATCCATAGCATTCAAAACAATGACGATCATTGGCTATCACTGGAGCGACAGCCTTTAACGAATGAACAATAAGCCAATCTATTTCTCCAAACAATTTATCAGTGATATGTCGACCTTTGGTACCTTCTAAGTATAGTCGAAAATTTTGAATACTCATTTTCCCACCATGCAAGCTATTGTAATCACTTCCACGTTTCTGAACACTTACATTAGTTAAATGCACGTACATGTTATCAAGCTCAGTAACGCTTGTATCATATTTTACAGTACAAAATCTACAAAAACCGTGTTTGAATATATAAGCTTTAAGAGGACGAAATGCAGTTACCAACACATACAGACGTAGGTCAAATTTTTTACCTCCAATCAGAAGTGGATTATCGATATAACGTGATATTACGTAACTTTCTTTACAACCCAGTTGGGAGTGAAATTGAATGTTCGCTTCACGTGACCATTTTTTGAGTTTAGACAGTTTGTTTACTATAAATATTCCTGCGCCCTGAGACTTGCCGCAAGGCTTCATAATCCATGTACTCTGGGGCGACTTTCTATATTCTTCCACAAACATATTATAGTCGGCAGGTAGTACATATGTAACAGGTATGAAATCTAAATATGTGTACCGAGTTAACATCTGTCCATTTGGTAATGATACTTCGGTCTTATCTGCCAAAGGGTTTCCATCCCTTTCGAGTTCTTTTCTGTATCTCTTAATATTTTTAACTAACAAATCTTTACGAGACAGCTCGTAATGGTTAGGAAAGTGATTTATAATTTGATGGTCATTCATTCGGTAGCCACTTTCAATACTAAAAATGTTTCTACAATTTAGGGTAAATGACCAGTAAATATGCCAGTCATCATCAGGCCCTACTTGGGTCCAACCACGACGCATAAAGTTACTCGTTATCACTGACTTCTCCAGGTCAGTACAAAAGTTTACTTTACTTTTCTCCAATGCCGGAATAACTTTACCTAATATTGACGGTGACACTTTTCGCGTTTCCTGGGTCATGTTATTACAAAATATTAAATAAAATCTCAAAAATAAAATGTTTCAAATAAAATGAAATGTTTCTTATAATAATGTCATTATAATCATCAATAATCATATAATTATATTATCTATGATTATAATATCTAAACTCTATGACTTAAGGTGCTCATTAAAAAAAAACTATTAGAAGAGCGGAAGAAACAGGTTACAAAATTATTTAGATAATTTATGGTACTACTATACTATTATATATTATACTCAGACTAAGAACTTAATAGTCTGAGGTATTATAGCTAAACGTCAATGATATTTTATATACATTTTTTTCGTTATTAGGCTTAACCTAGGCGTAAAATTCATATATTTTATCACCCACGTGGAAAATTATTTAGATAATCTATGGTATAATATTATAGCTTTTTTCGAGATTATGTTGAACATAATTCTAAGGGTAAAAATTAATATATTTTATCATGCTGGTGGTATCTTCGATGTATTGTGATACGGTAAGATAATTTTAATCAAACTATTGCACTGTCATTCCAATTTATGAACCATAAATGTAAAAAACTCAGGAGGATTGTTATGTCAATGAAACTAAATCTCAGTTTTTAATAAATTCATTATATTAGAACCTTCATTCCTGAAGATTTAAAAGAGGTACAACATACCGACATTTCGCTGATTCCAGTTGATTCTATACAATATGGGGCAAATATATTGCGTCATAACAAGCTCAGAGATTTAATTTTCTTGACGAAAAAGCAATTCTTACCCGAGTAATCGATTACAAAACTGTAAACTTATGTCTCAAACGAGGCAGTATCAAAAATCTTGCGCTTAACTAAATAATTATCTCTAAAAACATTACCACAGAAAAAAAACGGTGGCTCTTGTCTTTTTGTAAAGAAAAATATATTTATCCAATCGGGCCTTTCCAAGTCATTTGATGGGCCGAGATAAAAGGAGGGAAAAGCTCCGTTGAAATATGACACCTGTTCGTAGGGGTTGCCTGAATCAAAGAGCGATGAAAAAGATGGGATATTCAATAAATAAAAAGAAACGGTCCCTTTTCTTGTACTAGGGTCTGCATGATGATATAAGAAAGGGATCGTTTCCTTTTCCTCTGATACATAGTGTTAGGACGAGGTGTTACATTTTTCAGCTTTGTAGTATGTAAAAGGATACAATTTCTTGTACCTTGTAGTCTTTTGTACTCGCGTTGAAATATCTGGTATTGTTATGATATAGATGTATACAACGAATATTGGCTAAAATTGAACTTTAGTCTAAAGAGTAAATTGTCGTTATTTCAAAAAAAATCAAGTCAGTTTTTCGTAATAAATCATTTATTTAAAAAGACGTTACCATCAAAATAATTATATTAAAATCCGTCTATAGTTTTCATAGACTTTATACAGACTAATAGTAAATGAGTCTGTCACTGACAAAGACAAAGGATATTATCTTAGACAAAGAATATTATAGACAAGCTATCAGGCTTAGACAAAGAATATTATAGACTCTACTATTTTGACACTAAGGATGAAGAAAAGGATGTACATATTAGGTTTTAGCAAGAGTGAGAGAGACACACATGTACAAGTATTTTATCCTTTTCACGTATGCGTTATTTCTATATGGACCCAATCAACTGGGCCCCAACAATAAGGTGGCCAACCGTCCCCATCATCGGTATGTAAGCTTATTTTTACGCTGATACCTTGTCTATAATATTCTTTGTCTAACTAAGCTATCAGGGTATGCAGTGTCGAGATAGCAATAGTTTGACATATGATAACCAGAATAATTTTAAAGGATAACTATGATTATAACTTTGTTGACTAAAAATGTACTACCTGTTTTAGCCGGATACAAGAATAACAGGACAAAAGAAATTGCAGTAATGCTTATATTTTTCTTAAAATGTATAAGAACGTGTAACATTAGCGTATATAACGTGATTAATTAATGTTTTTTTTACGTAAACACAAAAACAAGCTTACATACCGATGATGGGGATGGTTGGCCACCTTATTGTTGGGACCCAGTTGATCCAAATAAAAATAACGCATACGAAAAAGGGATAAAACACTTTTACGTGTGTCTCTCTCACTCTTGCTAAAACCTAATATGTGCATCCTTTAATTCATCCTTAGTGTCAAAATAGTAGCGAGTATTATACTTCGTCTAAGGTCTGTCATGAGTATTAAGATGTCTACAAGTGCCACAATATAATGTTTTTTTTTCATTCAAAGGGTGTTAGGGTCCTCTTAAAGTGAGAGGGATTTTGGCGATTCACACATTAGCGACGCGCCCAGGCGCGGAAGCGCGGGGCAGCAGATCCCACGCACGGCGACGGAGGAGCAGATCTGCCTCTTGGAGCAGATTTTACCGCGCCTCCGCGCCTGACGGCTTTGTACGCGGCCCGCGCCAAACTAAAGGTTACTTTCCATTTGGTCGTCGTGGTGTTAGTTACGTTACAATGGGCAATACTGAACTAATTAAAGACGCTGCAATTGTTTTAGCAATATGGTTTTTATATAAGCAAATAAGTAGACCTAATAGAAGATATTGGATACATCCTTTTTTACGAAATAAATCGAGAAATGGTTCATTTGTAAAGAATTACATGGACATAAGAAAACATGAAGACAAGTTTTATAACTTTACACGAATGTCAACTGCATCTTTTGACTATTTATTGAGCAATCCGTGTCCAGATCCATCGTGAACAAGTCCTTAGCACGAAAACAGGCGCGATACTGCGGAGTGCAGTGTGTTTACTGCTGCGGTCCGCCGCGCTTCCGCGTCTGGCGGCAGAATCTGCTAGCGGAACGTGCTCCCGCGCCGTGGCGCGTTTTCGGTGTGTTGGACCTGGCGTGTTTTCTATACTAATCGATGTACTTGCATACAATATTAAAATATAGGAGCGCGGAGCAGTGTGTGAATAGCCTTAGGCCTTAATCCATCATGCCGGTCCAGTGACTTGTCAGACTTCACAAGACGTTGAAGAAATCAGAAATAATATGTATTTAATATAGGATACTGGGTTGCTATTTCTATGTATATTTTTATGGTCGAGCCTAGCTTGCTCCAGCGTGAATGAACCAGCTTGATTGGGGAAGTACCATCCTCTCACAGAAGCTCACAGTGATAGAACGGTAGGTACTCCTACTGTTGTGGTCCGTATGGTTATTGTGAGCGCCGGAGGGCAAACACCCTCCCTATCCTCTCCTTAGTATTCTACATATCCTCTCCTTATTATCCTACTTATTTACCGCCTATTCGTTTCTTTGAACATAGCGTAGCGCGAATAATGCTTCTGGTGTGGCTAGCGTCTATAGGCTACAGTAACCGTTTACCTGCTTTTTGCCATCCACGTAGTATAACAAAAATATAAAATCAAATCACCAAACTACTTTGCAATTTTTAGTACGAGCGTGATGAGGAAATTGGGATGACCGAATAGGTCAGTACGATAGCTCAGTGGCTTGGAGTACTTTGCAATTACTAAGAGTATGTAACTACACCTTAATTTTTAAAGTTATACTTCTTTTGGCGCGTTAGGGAAAAATAATGAGAGTAAATTTTTACGATGCGCGCGCACACCGTCATGAAAAACCGACACTCTGAAGTTAGACACCCTGAAGTTAACTATAGTCAACATTTTAGTTTTTTTGTGACATTTAAATAAACTTTATTTAACTAGATAATGCGTTATAATAAAACTTTCAATGTATTAAATACCTTTTTTCTATTGTTAGTCTAGTTTTTTCTACAAACGTAGAATAACGCGAAAGATAAAATTTTTGAAAAGATTTTTATCTTGTTACGCCAAAGAAGTATAACTTCTAACGCGTGTACATAAGTACACACACACTTTTTTATTACAATAAAAAGTAACTATCATAAATGGGTAGTCATTATGTAGGAACAAACACGCAGGAAACCACAAATAAAATAATGTAACAATTGTACAACTCCGCAAACAGGATAAAATTTATCCGACAAAAATTCAGCCTTCATAATACATTCCGTAAACAGCAGTCCTTTTATATAATAGAGCCATTATAAAAAGAAGATTAAGGAAGAGCGACATAAAAGTGTACTTAAAAACATTCACTTTTTTATTTATCATACGACTAACTTTTACCCATTACTTCACCTGCGTGGACTTTAAAATTCAAATCTAATGATTTGCATACATAGTCTCACGCCTGTATCCCCGAAGGTGTAGACAGCAGTTTATTACCCACGGTTCGCCAACTATGTTTATGTCCCACGTAATAGGGGTGAGCCTATTGCCATCTACCGGGCACATTTCCAAACTCCGGGCTATTACAGAAAAAATATTTTTAAGAAAAATCTCAATTACACTGCCCGAGGATCTAACCCGAGACCTCATAATCAGCAGTCGCTTACACTAGCGATACACCACCGAGGCAGTTAAGCAACGATTTGCAATATAGCCATAATTTCACTATACATAGTGAAAAAAACTATCTTGATCTTATTCATGTTTTAGACATAAAAACAACATCCTATACTATGTTAATCTGTGTTTTGTCTCAATTATCTACATATAAAAAAATAATTCATATGTTTAGAAGTGATTAACAGACAAACACCCAAATATCTAAACATCTTTATAAATTTACGCATTCTACTTCCTGTTTTTTTACGGGATAAAAAGTATTTAATATACGTTAATCCTGTGAGCCTTCTATCTACCTACCAAATTTCAGCCAAAACCGCTCACCCGTTTAGGTGTGATTGACGGACAGATTAATTTTTTTTTACATTTATAATGTTAGTAGCATTCGCAGGATGTCCCAAAATAAATAATAATTGCTTTTAAGATAGCTTGCACTCGAAATTCTTGCCAGAAGTCAAACGGTAAATAAAGAATATTGTTTGAGTGTTATGCGGCGTTTAAGAGAGCAAATTCGATGAAAAAGGCCAGATTTGTGGAAAGAAAATTCTTGGATTTTGCACCGCGATAATGCGCCTTCGCACAAGGCCATCATTGTGAATGATTTATTGTCCAAACACTCAACAAATACCATCGAGCAACCACCATATTCACCAGATATGGCTCCAGCCGACTTTTTTCTTTTTCCTAAACTCAAATTAGCACTTCGTGGCACCCGTTTTCTATCGGTAGAAGACATAAAGGAGAATTCGCGGCGAGAACTGAACTCAATTCCGGAAACAGCGTTTAAAAAATGTTTTGATGATTGGATTATTTGTTGGCGTAACTCTATCGTTTCTGAAGGAGCATACTTTGAAGGTGATAAAATAAATTTGGATGAATAACAAAAATTTTGTGTATTATTGATCTTTTCCCGGTACTTTCTTGACAGAGTAATATACTATATATTATCTATGATTTTAATAATCAAGAACTATACATAAAACTGTGATTCTTTTTTAATTTATTCTACTCTTTGACTGTGATTATTTATGTACCTTACACATAACCGTTTTAAGGAAAATAATAAACGATAAATATATTGTTTAATTTCTTCTAATATAACTCAAATAATCGGAAAATATACTGGAGTGAGCATTGAAGACGATTCTTCACTCCAATTTTAATGCGATCTAATAATAATATGACAGAATACAATATACGTTATTACAATATTCTTGATTGCGAATGAGATTTTGCAAAGTAATTTATTTATATCTCAACCTAATATTGTGACTTCCATGAAAATCATAAAAGGGAGATTAGACAGATTGTGTAATTATTTGAATTCATGTAACAGGCTTACAGCTACTAATTTTATCAATTAGTTATTAGTTGGAATATTATTTAAGCAGCGGATACTTATATATCTGTCCCGCATCGCATCCAATCCGGGAAAGTGCTCTGGATCGCTAAACTTTCGCAGTTACCTAATGGCGACACCCAATCTCTACTTCACATTTTGTTCTATAAAGTAGATGAGCATGACAAGTGATAAAATAATAAAATATTTAAAAAATCACGCCATCGATTAAATATTTGTAAATGCATCCGATAGGTGCCGTGGGTCTAGGCTGAGATTTTTTGAACGTTTTGTGAAGTCCGTAATTAATACTACCACTTTAATTTGGATAAAATTTAGCACTTCCTCCGAAAAAATTTAGTTACCTTCCCTATTATTGGCCCAACGACCAAAACGATTTGAACGAAATCTGATATACAGATAAGCTATAGATTGTATTGACACATATAATACTTTAAATCGCGATAAGTATTTTTTATTTACAAATTATTTTATTTTTGCTAAACAATTTAATTGATTTGAATCTTAAAGGCCACATAGACGAAGTCGTGGGTACAACTAGTTTATTAATAAATTCAGCATATACGATACAATTTACGAGAAAAACTATGGTGTGGAACATAACGCTTCACTTTTGCGGTAAAAATGTTTACCTGACGGTCGGGTCACATGCTTTTTTATATTGGGGAAAACCTTTTATTGCGAGTGGGGTCAAGTAAATACCTTTACTACATACTTCCGTTGTTACTGAAGTAATGACACTCATTGTATGTCCGTGAATTTATGCTACATACAACATATTGTAGTATATATTTTCTGTTATTTTGCCGTCTTGAGATAATTCTAAATCAAAATTATTTGTCATTACATTTTATTTCATATACTTTCTTTTTTGGTAAGGCGGGTAAGAAGGTACCTAACCACGCACCCCAGCGTTCGAGGCAACGAACAGTGTGGCGCCCACACCCACTAAATTAACCCGGCGTGTGCCCTCTCCGCATGTACTGCTGGACCACTGGAACTGTGTGACATTACTTGAGTGGTAATATACTTACAACATATTTTTTGTTAAGACGGTAAATAATTACCTAACCGCATACCCCGTCGTTTTGTACAATGAACAGGGTAGTGTGGAGCCCGCACCTACTAAAAAAATCCGCCGTGAGCCGTCTTTCCGCCTGTAATGGCGGACCAATATACCTACTTATAACCCACGAGTTTATACGATTATTGTAATGGTTACTTGTGAATAGTATAAATATATAAATAATTCTACAAATAAATAATTGATTAATTGATACTAAATTCGATGACTGATATAATCCATTTTGAAACATTTTTCACACCATTTAATAAATATTTTATAAAGGAGTTTTTTTAATCAAATTGTATACACAGGACATATGAAAGCATTTATTACATATAAATCACAAAAAATATACCTATATATTTTATTAGATTGTGTAAACTATTACTTCCAGAGGTTTTCTTCATTAGTAAATTATTCTTGTGTAAAGCGAGGGCGGGTCGCTAGTATGTTTAGTGTGATTACAAAAGGAGGATAATTGCGGGTTACCCATGACAGCTTAGCTACAGAACTTCCGTCTCAGGTAAAAGGAGTCTGGGTTTAGATTTCTATCGCCATTATCTTTTTCTATCTTCACGACATATTTTTGTAAGTAGCAGAGCATGTAAATTTTTTTAATATATAAAATTCTCGTGTCACAGTGTTTGTCGCCATTCCCCTCCGAAGCGGCTTGACCGATTCTTATGGAATTTTGTGTGTATATTCAGTAGGTCTGACAATAGGGTATAAACTATTTTTCATACCCCTTAGTGATAAGGGTAGTCCACACCAAACATTTTATTTTTATTTCTTTGACAAATCTTTTTTTTATATTTTTTTATGATTCGGTATTAAAAAATACATACAACCGTAAATTTTTATATTTCTACTGCCAACCCCTATTTTTTAATAGTGGTTCTAATCACTATCAATAATTTTCATTGAAAAAAAAATATGGCGGTATGAAGCTCGCCGGGTGAGCTAGTTATCCATCCATCCATCCATCCATCAGCCTTTCAACGTCCACTGCTGGATATAGGCCTCCCCAATAAATGGGGGATAATGCCGTAATCGCCACGCTTGGCAGGCGGGCTGGCGATCGCAGTGGATGTTGTTAATACTCAAGGGAGTGCTGCTGCCCACTCCCCGGTAGTCCATCAGTCGGCTCTTACGACTCCCGTGGGTACAGAGGGGTGGAACAATTCTAAAGCCGGCCCCATACGGCCAGAGCTAGTTATATATAAAAATAACTGGTTACCTACCTACCAATTAATGCACTTATGTATATAGTTAGTATATATTCGTTGTTGTGAATAAAAAATAAATACAATGAATCTAAGAGACAATCCTCGCTATTATGATAAATGTGAAAGTAAGGTTTATTAAGTTTTCCTGTCGTCGTAACTATTGAACTGATCATTGTCAAATTTAAATACATTATTACACTTCATAACTCGGCCTTAACAAGAATTGACACGATAAAAGATTTAGGTGTAACATTTGATAGTCAATTATTATTTGACGATCACATTACTAAAAAAGCATACCGTGCTCTCGGTTTCGTTTTTAGATTGTCTTCCGAATTTATAAATCTTAAAACCTTTAAAATACTGTATTGTGCATATGTACGAAGTCATTTGGAATACGCCTCGCAAGTATGGAATCCCTGTTATGACGTCTACATATCACGATTAGAATCCATACAAAAAAGGTTCCTACGCTTCCTACAGTTTCGAGCAAGATTATGGTTACCTGATTATGACTCTAGATGTCGAAAATTCCATTTTCTTCCGCTTTATAAGCGAAGGGAAATAGGTGACTTGTCTTTCCTATTAAGTATTGCAAATGGTACTGTTGACTGTCCCGAACTACTTGAAAAAATAGGACTCCGTACACATACAGCTGCACTGAGGAACCCAAATGTTATTTATGTTCCCCTTGTTAGAACAAACTATAGGCAGAATTCATTTATTTTAAGAGCTTCTACTTTGTTTAACAATTTAAATAAAACAAACTTTGATATAAATTTATTCAACATTTCTGTAAATAAGCTTAAAAGTTTACTGAGCAACACTTATTTCAATTGTATTTAATATTAATTAACTTATTCGTAACCTATGTAATTTATGTGTACTTTCTTTTCTGTTTTGCTTCGAATGTATCTTTTATTTTAATTTCTTTATCTTTTGTCCTCTACTATCTTAAACTATTTTTATTTTTTTTATTGTTCCTATCTGCGGTAACTTACAATTGGCCTTCATACATATGCACCTCAGTTGCATATGCTTAGATATATAATTAATTGTGTTACCTAGCTGTTAGTTTTCCTAAAATACTATAAATAAATAAATAAATAAATAATAGCCTAGAGCCCAGGAAAATACATAGACTACTTTATATCCCAGAAAACTTGGTTGATAGAGATGATTTGTCGTAGAGTAACGTATTTATATTCAGAAGCTGCGGGCAGAATCTAGCTGGTTCTGAAATAAAACTATAAAATTTACGAAATCTATGTCGTTTACTTTATACTAATGGTACCCTCTACTACCACAAAGTTTCGAATCCTCTCAAACAGTTTTCCACTCATAGATATTTGACGGGCCTCGTGGTGTAGTCGGTAGTGTAAATGACTTCCGTGCACGAGGTCGTGGGTTCGATTTCCACCCAGGACAATTATTTGTGTGATGAACACAGATATTTGTACTGCGTCTGGGTGTTTTCTATCTATTATATGTATTTACAAAAAAAAAGTAGATAATATATGTATTATATCCGCAATCTGGCACCAATAGCACAAGCTTTAAGCTTAGTTTGGGACCAGAGGACGTTGTGTGAAATGTCCGTGAATATTTATTTATTTATTATTTATAATAGGTATACTAATGGTACCCATGCGTCCGCGCCCTGATACGTATAGTTATGTTTTACTTTTCTATCTTACATTGTTATTAAAATGTTCTCATATTTGTTATTTATATAATTAAATGCCATATATTACAAAAAATACTAATAAAATGTTATTAAATTGACTACATTGTTACGTACCAAAATCTTAGAGCCAACATTGAACGAATTTTATTGCTGATGTGAACGGTTTTACCTACTCATTGGAGTCAAGAGGCTGACTGTGCACCCCTTAACCATCGACCTTACAAACTGGTACATGCTAGTACTTACTATGGGAACATTTTGGAATATAAGTTTTGTTGCGTAATAAGCGCTAGTCCACGACTTTACCTAATCTTTAGTTTTATTTTATAACTAGCGATGACTTCGGAGGGGTGGGCTTTTTTCCTTTTTGTTTGCGAAATTATAATTATTTCCCCGAAATAAAATTAGCTAAGTTACTCTTTATAATATCAGCTATCTGTTAGTGAAAGTTCGGTTCCAAATCTGTTCAGCCGTCTCGATGACTAGCCGAAACAAAACAGACCGGACTAACAGACTAAATATAAAAAAAAAATGTTATTTTGTTACATGTAAAGTATATATATTTCATGTGCATTTATATATATATACATAAGAGTTTTTTGACTACTACTACTCGTATAGACTTTACAAACATTCACTTAAATTTTATTTATTTGTACAATAACTTAGTCCTGACATTCGAAATTAAATAAAAGTAATAGTTTTGTTGTGAGCCAAGCTCTTTGAATGCTGTATCAAAATATATTAAGTGATTTCATAGATGTGAACTTAAAGAGCAACGAATAGACGAATAAGTAGACAGATAAATATAATCGGTTCTTTGTATCCTATTATCAGTCCATTATCATCCTTTATCCATTTTTGATACATACTTTTAATCTACAGGCACATAAGGTTCTATTTTTTTTCAACTTTTATACTGTCCCACTATTAAGACACTAGTAAGAGGGATTTAGTCAGCAGTTTACCACTCTCAGGTATACAGGTTACTTCACGATGAGGTGTGGGCTGGGATATCTCCACGTGGTGGACCTCGGGCAACGTCGGTACTGCAGTACCGGTGGATAAATCCTGGCAAGGGATAGGTCTCCGAGTGTCCCTCTGATAAGCAGAAGGCACAGTGGAAAGGCTCGATGACCGCTGTGGAGGGTCAGTGGGGCCATAGTCGAGGACCTCTATAAGGCCTCCAAGGTGGCCTTTGGGTCAATAGAGTCCCTTTGGGCCCACTTGGCGTCAGTGGAGCGCGCTGATAACCTATCGCGCTCGAGGCACGCTGCAGGCGCCTCAGGTGCTGCAGGCGCCTTTTCCTGCATTAACAAAAAAAAGTTTACCTTTCGATGCAGGTTACATTGAGTACCTAGTGATAATTTTTAAATACTTTTAGTAATATTCCATCCACCCATCCATCAGCCTTTCGACGTCCACTGCTGGACATAGGCCTCCCCAAGAGAACGCCACAACGAGCGGTCCTGTGCTGTTTCGCTCATATGGGGGATAGTGCCGTAATCGCCACGCTTGGCAGGCGGGTTGGCGATCGCAGTGGATGTTGTTAATACTCGAGGGAGTGCTGCTACCCACTATCCCGGTATCCCCTCACTCCTACGACTCCCATGGGTGGAGAATGGGTGGGACATTTGTAAAGCCGGCCCCACATGACCAAATATTAGTAATATCAGGCGTACATCACTCGCTCAAGGCCCCGAGTTAAATGCCTACCGCTTCGCGTACCGACCGCGGTACAACCGAGCGAAGAGTGTCGCACGCGCGCTTAAGCGCTCGCGCTTGTAGTATTGATTAAAATAAAATTATTTACGCAATTAAGGGTATTTCGACAATAAAATTTAATAACCGAAAATTCAGAGCTAAAACTCTAAACGTATATGATAAAAAAAAAAACAATTTATAAAAAAATAATCCGACTTGAAAATAACATTTAAAATTATATAAAAAGTAATCAAATAGAAGCTACTAGAAAAATATTTTTTTAAGTTTTATAAACGACAGGTGAGTGTATGAAGAGAATTATGAACGTTGGGGAAGCGAGAGATGTATGCAAGAATAGAGCCTTTTGTCACTCTGTTCTCTCTGCCTACCCCCCAAGGGAGACAGCGTGATGATAAGTTAGTAAGTAAAATCATCATAGGTGCAACCCTTTTTTTTTTGTTAAGGCGGGAAAATATGATCCTAACCGCACACCCCGTCGTTCGGGGCAACGAACAGGGTAGTGTGGGGCCCTCACCCACTAAAGAAACCCGCCGTGTGCCGTCTCTCCGCCTTTGTTGGCGGGCCACTGGAACTATGTTACATTCCTTCGGTGGTCCGCCGGCAGCTTACCCTTTCGGGTACCCTCTACTGAGCGACGCATCCGCACATGGAGCGTCGCCCCTTCGCGGGAGGCCTTGCGGGTGGCGGACGTTCCCCGGTCCATCCACCCGCAGCCTCAGCTAGGGCGGCATGAGGCGCAAGTATATGCGCCTGCGCCGCCCCGGTCGCTGGCGGCGGTTTGGGTCAGCGGAAGAATCCTCCTCCCTAGCCCTCTCCGCCGCTTCCTTCCGCGAGATAACCTCCTCGCAGAAGGCAGCGACCGCTCATAGGTGCAACCCTAGCGCATTCGTTGAATGACGCGGTTGCCCGAGGATCACGCGGCGGCCAAAACAATCTCAACTGTATTTCTGTGTTCATAAGGTACATTTTTTCTCACTACGAACAATTAGTATTATTATTAAGATTTTGTAGGCTATTATAGAGAGACTTTGGACAAGTTTTAATGGAAGTGATGTTTCTGTCCGTAGGACTTGTATTTATTCTGTGGTAATATTATTTAATAATGTGAAAGTGAGTTTGTTTATTTATTTATTCGTTTGTTACGCTTTCACGCCATAATCACTGATCATCAAGAAATTTTGTACACATGTCATATAGTCTGGAGCCCAGAAAATTACAATTTTACCCCGGATAAATGGATGATTCCCGTGGAATAGCTATTTTTGCATAGAGATATTTTAATGGGCACTTTATTACGTATTTATAATCTGAAGCCCACGCGGATGAAGTCAGGGGCAGAATGTAGTTATTATACGAACGTGGTTCGGACACATAGAGAGGATGAAAGAAGGTTAACGAAACAGATATACAAGGCGACTGTGAATGGGCAAGTTGGTAGAGATCGACCTAGGCGAACATATTTTGACCAGATCGGAGATGTTCTTAAGGAATGCCAGGTTAAGAGTATCTAGTCGTAACCAACGAGTATGCATGAAAGCGCTGATAAAAGTAGATGAAGCGAAAGATGTGTGTCAGGATCGTAGCAAGTGGAGAGAAGTGGCATCTGCCTACCCCTACGGGAAAAAGGCGTGACAATATATATGTATGTGGAAAACTAGTAGAAAAAAATTACTAGGCCTGACTGGATAACTGGTCTACGGTAGCTAAGTAGCTGAAGTTAAGAAGTTAGGACAGTTATCCTGATTTTGAGACTGGTATATTTTTCCACATAATTTTTCTATCATGCTAAAATATTTTGTATTACATATTACCAGAATATCTTTATTAAATTTTATATAACTGAAATGTTGAAACAAATATATTGTTATTTTGCTATATCGTTATTCAAAATATATGGTACAGACTTGTTACTGTAAAAACACTTTCATATTTCCAGACTGAGAGTAATACTGCTTATGAATTATGAATAGAGTATGAAAATCTTTTAGCTACTGAAGTATTCACATATTAAATGTGTTGCTTATACATATATGTATTTATATGGTGTAAAACGTGGGTTCCATTACGACTATTGTATAATCTTTATAATATATTTGAACGTTTCAAGACGTGGTTCCATTACGACTATTGTATAATCTTTATAATATATTTGAACGTTTCAAGACGTGGGTTGAATTTTCTGTTTATTATTAACTAGCAAGTCGTTGCGTTTTACTAATGAAGAAATGTTTAAGGATGCCTTGTGTATAAAACACCGAATTTCTACTTAACAACAAAATAAACAGGATATAGGTACTAGCTATTGAATTTAATTATTCTCTTTTTTTATGCGAATCCCTAATTATGTTACCAAAATTGTACCCTCATTTACTTCATATAATATCAGCTATCTGGCTATGGAAGTCCAAATCACTCCAGCCGTTTCGGAGATTATCCGGACAGGAAAAATCTTAAAAATTGCGTTTATTTTACAGGTAACGTATATACTTTCATGTGTATTATTATGTATTCTTTATTAAAAAACTGTTATGTAAACATTATACATAGACACCTCAATTTTATTTATGTATATTTTTATAGATAGAAACATACTCACAATAAAAATAGTAAGTGGCTACTTTTTCAATAAAAAGTTAAGTGAGGGTTATCATTTACTATCGGATAGCTAAATGATATTCTTCGCATCAGAAAAAATTATACGTATCATAATTTTGTAAACATTTGCGTGTTGATTACACGATAACATATTTAAAAGGCCTATAAACACATATTTTTTATCAAAATAATCATTTATATTGGTGAGGGTGCGGTTAAAAGCACTTGATGCAACATGTGATAGACTTTTACTTTTTAAATTTATTTATCTATACTAGGCACCTATTATAAAGCTGTAACAGAGCTATGTTCTGTACATTTAACTACTATTTGAGAAAAAAATACTGTAATAGGCTATACTTATAGGCGTGACTGACCACAACAAGTTTTTTTTTTAGACTTTCTCTCTGTTTGTCTGTATATTTGCTTGTCTGATTGTTCGTTCGCGCATCACGCAAAAACTACTGAACGGATATAGATCCAACTTTTTTATTTGATTGAGCTCTTGACTATATTTAAAACTGGTATATATTTTATCCCACTACTACCTATATCGGGAACTTGAGATATAAGCTAAAGTGTTAAAGGCTAATTTGCCATAAAAATATAACTAATGTTAATAACTAACACAGTTTAGTATAACAAACACCAGAATCCATTGAAAATATGTAAAAAAATGTGATAGAAAATGCAATGTGTGGATCCTCAGAATCTCGACTTATTCCGCAGAAAATTAAACTAAATTCGACACGTGTTTCGTTCTGCTCGGTGCATTTTCAGCACCGCTCGGAAACAAATAATTACAATGCCAACTTGCTTTCGCTATATTCTATTCTATCAGTAAGTAATATATACGGTAATATTTGGTAAATATTTATTTGACACCTTGCCTAGCTGAATAATAAAAAGTAGATAAATGAACGAATAATGTCGTTTATTGCTTTCTAAGTCTAAACAGCTGACGGTTGCTTAAAAAAAATACTAGCCCCCTTAGAATGGAAAACGAAACGTTAGACGAACTTTCGTTTCACTTCATTGTCATTATTTGTGATTGGTCGCCTGAATAACGCGTCGAAATCTCGACTAATCAGGAATCACGCGTCGGACTGTTGATCAATTACACTTGACTTTGACTTGAAACGAAAGTTCGTCTAACGTTTCGTTTTGATCCATACCAAAATTTAGCCAATTTCTGAAATCAATTTTTTAGTGTGAGATCCGACTGCACGATTTTTGCGCTCATCTGTTTTTTAATCATAATGGCGTTTTTATCGATAACTATTAATAGAAGAGTTCGTGCTCTAGTAGTACGCCAGCTGCTCCAACAATCGGCAAGGTAAAGCAACTTTTACTTATCTGGCATCGGATGTGTTACTTACCCATACTATAACCACCCCTCCCCCACCCTATTGTTGTACTTGACCTCCTGCGTGCCTCGGAAAGCACGTAAGGGTTAAATAAGACCCTAACAGTAAATACAGGTTGTCAGAGACCTGAATAAAAATGGTTTAGTTCTAAGGTAGCCAGTTGTTTCTATTACCTGTACTATGTGGGTGAGAATCAAGCATACGGCCTACCTGATGGTGAGTGGTTACAACTTTTGCAAGTAAAATTTTACTCATTTTGTGGTTTTCGACTTAGACTTAGATGCGCATAACGAAACAGTTTTAAATGTAAGGAATTATGTTACCAGTGAATATTTCAAGCGTCTACCTGTTGCCGTTATCAATAGCGAGCAAAAAAGGGCAAAAAAATCACGTTTGTTGTATGGGAAATTTAAATAAAATTGTTTTTTTGTTTAATATTGTTTTTTTGTCCCCCTTAAATATTGCTTTTATGTTTGTTTTTAGTATTTGTTGTTATAGCGGCAACAGAAATACATCATTTGTAAAAATTTCATCTGTCTAGCTATCGCCGTTCTTGAGATACGGCCTGGTGACAGACTGACGGACAGACAGACGTAGTATGGGAGCCCCCCTTAAATCTTTTTTTTTTTTATTGCTGACGGTGCCAGACGAGCAAACGGACGCCGCCCATGGACTATGGGAACACCAGGGGCACAGCCAAGTCGCCTACCGTGAGTAAAGTACTCTTCTCAAACCTCGTTTAAAGAGGGACAAGTCGTAACGCTGGGGAAACACCGCAGCGGGAAGTTCATTCCAGATCTTACACGTACGTGCTAGAAAAGAACGCTGAAAACGAAGCGTCTTGGACGAGATCGTTTCCAGGTGGTATGAATGAACCCAAGTACGGCGTCTCGTGTTCCGGTGGTAAAACGGCGATGTTGGTACCACCTTAAACAGTTCCTCAGTTAACAGACCGGGAGAGTTACCCCTTGGAACTGGGGTGTCACGACAAATGCGTCCTTCTTTGCGGTGAACGCGCAAACCTGTGTCTTCGTAGGGTTGAATTGAGCCAAGTTCTTTTCTCCCCATTCCAAGGCCCGCCATAGAGAGCGCTCGACTTCAGACACAAGTTATATCCGCCTCTCCTCCAGCATGTTCCAAGGGACTTTCTGATGGCCGGTATATCGCGCATCACCCGTACTGTCATCCGCATAGCAATGCATACTCTCTATTGAGAGCAAGTCATTGATATGCAGGATGAACAGCGTTGGGGAGAGCACCGAGCCTTGAGGAACGCCAGCATTAATCCATGGTATCAGAGCAGCATCCGTCTACAACGACTTTGATGCTGCGTCTATGGAGGAAGCCGGCGATCCATTTGCAGAGCCCCTCGGGGATTCCATAAGATGGTAGCTTCGATAGAAGGGCCCTATGCTAGACCCTGTCGAATGCCTTCGCGATGTCCAGGCTGAACGCCAAAGCTTCACCCCCACCGTCCAAGGCCTCTGCCTAGCGATGAGTGAGGTACACGAGAAGATCACCAGCCGATCGATCTTGACGAAAGCCGATTTGGCAATCACTGATCAGCTGGTGATCCTCAAGGTACTGCAGAAGTCAGCGGTTGATAACTTTCTCCAGTACCCTGGAGAGCAGGGATGTTATCGCGATTGGCCTGTAATTCGACGGGTCCGACCGATCACCTCTTTTGGGAATAGGGTGAATATGGACTACCTTCCACGAAGTAGGAATCCTGCCGGTACTGTATGAAAGGCGGAACAGGCGCGTAAGGACGGGGGTCAACTCAGGGGCGCACGTTCGAAGAACCATCGCATGGATGCCATCTGCCCCACTCTACTTATGGACGTCCAGTAGCAGCAGCTCCCGCCTGACCGCACGTTGCGTAATGCGGATTTCAGGCATGGAGCTTTCACACCGAGGGATGGTGGGTGGTGTGGCCGCTCTGGCGTCCAAAGTCGAGTTTGAGGCAAAGAGTTGGCCCAAAAGATCGGCTTTCTCTTTGACACTATGGGCCAAATTGCCGTCCAGTTTCCGCAGTGGTGGGAGACTAGACTGGCAGAAGTTGCCCTGTACTACCTTGGTGACTGACCAGAAAGCTCAGCTCCCATTGGGATAGCTTGCAAGTCGCTCGCCAATTCTGGCAATGTGTTTTGCTTTGGCTTCGGCAATAGCCCTCTTGTTGGACCTGGAAGCAGCATTAAATTTCCGCTTCTCCTCTTTGGCGCTCGGATCCTGACTTTTCCTGGCCCTATTACAGGCCAGGTATGCGGACTGCTTCTGGCGTGCAGCCGTCCTACAGGCTTTGCTAAACCATGGACGGCTGCGACCGCCAACCGGTATTTTGGTGCTGGAGATAAATAATTCCATCTCCATAATCACCGTTTCCATGATGCAGTCCGCACAGACGTCAAGGTCCCTAGAGGAGAAGCATAGCTGCTTCCAAGGTTAGGACGCGAAGAACTCGCGTAGTCCATCCCAATCTGCTGACTTATACTGCCAGACTCTACGAAACCCATTCACTGGAAAGCTGACACGAAACACGGAAGGGCCCCCGGTTCCCCCCATGAGTAACCGTCGGGTCCACACCGGTCTCCTACTCCGGCACGACGGCAACTCCACGGGATTTTCGACGGTTGGCGGGATAGCCTCCCGAGTAAGGATTTCCCCGGGTTCGGGTCCCCTACTGACCGGCAGGTAGCCGGCGAACCATTCCCACCGTGTCTCCCTGTACCCTGCGTTAGCCCCTCACGCCCAACGCACAAGCCATGACCCTTATCAATGCCCGTTCCAAAGCATCACCGAAACCCACCATGCGCTCAGGAAGGGAAAATGGACAGGGGTGGCAATCTCCCGCTACAACCAAAACACACCTAAGTGCTTCATGGCCGGTCACACGAGAGATGGTGGTACTGACCCGCTCAGGCCCAATGCCAAATAAGTAACCCCACTTGGCATCACACCCTACCACCAGTAATGCAGAAAGATGATAATTGCTTACTTCCGTTAGTCGCTTTTTACGACACCCGCGGGAAAGAATGGGGTGGCGAAATCTGTATTCGTAATCCGTCACCACACGGATAAAACGTTGTATGGGAGCTCCTCTTAAATATTAATATTTTTTTGTTTTTAGTATTTGTTGTTATAGCGGCAACAGAAATACATCATTTGTGAAAATTTCAACTGTCTAGCTATCGTCGTTCTTGAGATACAGCCTGGTGACAGACGGACGGACAGACAGACAGACAGCGAAGACTTAGTAATAGGGTCCTGTTTTGACCCGTCGGATACGGAACCCTAAAAATGGAGAGTGGACGATAAGTGCATAGTAACAGAATGGAAAACCAACGGTTTTTTTTTGTCTGTCTGTTTGTCACACATCTCGGCAATTACCTACTTAACAGATTTTAACACGTTTACATGTGTATTCAGAGCTTGGTTTATAATATTTATATTGATTGTCAGCAACTACCTCTGTGGTGCAGCGATAGTGTGAGCGAGTTCTGATCATGAGGTCTCGGGTTCTATCCCCGGGTCAGGCAGTATTATTGAGGTTTTTCGTAAAAAAAAAAATTCTCAGTAGCACCCCGGAGTTTGGAAATGTGCCCGGTAGACGGCATTAGGCTCGCCCTCTATTACGTGGGACTTAAACATAGCTGGCGAACCGTGGGTGTGTAATACACCTCTGCCTACCCTTTCGGGGAATATAGGCGTATTACTATGTTATGTATGTACATGTCAGTATAAAAATGTTCCCTTAAGTGTAAAGCCTTAAGTGTCCATATAGACGAAATCGCGGATGTCAGCGCGTCAGGGCGTGTTATACAAGTGAGTAATGTTATAAAACACTATAACGTTGTTAAGCGTAATGTATGGAGTTCTGAGGTGGAGATTCCGCAATATTTTGGAGACTTTATTATCTGTGAATGCAAAAATCCTCGTGAAGACCCATTTATCGCGGAGATCTTTTTGCAGCTGTTCATGTCTATCTATCTATATTTTAAATTATAATAATAAATCCTTATGAATACCACAATTAACTAAAGTACATCTCTAAATTTTGTATGATTCGATTTAGGGAAAAGCTATAACGTAATATTTACAGTCCGTCAAAACATTTACATAGCTCACAGAGCTGCAAAATTCAGATGCTAAGAAAATAATGGAAATCGTGATCTGGTATTACACAAAAGATCCACTCCACTTGATTGAGGAAATATATTTTTATACAATTTGCCTGAGTTTTTTATGTAATATCGCTGAAAAGAGTTTGGTAAAATATTCTCGCTGTTACTTAATAAGAATTTAAATTTATAAACATGTTTTTGAACTAAAATTCTTAACAAGAATAATAAAGATCAAGACAATTTTCAAGAATAAAAATCATAAATATATTAAATATTATTGTTTCTTTATTTTTATTTCTTGTAATAATATTATTATGTTTGAACCAAGAGAATGGTAATGGCAGACATGCTTTCACAGAAGTTTTTACAGTGGGGGGTGTTTCGTAATAGTATCTCCATAGACGAATCCATGGTAAAATATTACGGCCTCCATCCCGCGAAACAGTTTATCCGCGGAAAACCTGTCCGTTTTGCATATAAAAATTGGGTGGCTGCTAGTTCTACAGGATATTCTTGTACGTTTAACTTTTACTTTGGATAATCACCGACCGTGACTTCCGATTCGTTGACATGAAAAAGAAAGATCGTGCCTCTTATGACTACAGTTTTGATAATGATACTGAGGTACGATAAGATGAAAAGACAACAGTGTGTGTATGATGGCAACCGACTACGATATCATTGAACCACTAGATACTGTCAAATGATGGTGTCTGGTAAAGCGAGAGAAGACAGACGTGCTTTCCAAAATTATAATAAAAATATGGGCGGTGTTGATGAACTTCATTAGTCCATCTCGCTGTATAGAGTTGCTGTCCATGGTAAAAAGTGGTGGTTGGTGTTATTCACACATATGTTGGACATGGCTACTGCAAATTCATGGCGTTTACATGTTATCAGCAATTGTATTCCGATGGATCAACACATATTTCGTCGACATACCGCACGATACTATCTACGCCAAGGCGAACCTAAAAAAACACACACACATATCAGTCCGCATCAGTGATTGTAAGCATGCCTCAGGATGGAATTGGACACTATCCGGCTAAAATTGAAAAACAGATATATGATGTGTCATTTGTCAATCAAGAGTGCGCTGGCAGTGCAAGAAGTGCCTCAAAACACTTTGCGTGGAAAAACAATGATTTGAAATTATTTACACACAGGTGTACTCATTTAAGTACACCCCCATAATTCCCAAAAAAACCCCCTCTACCCACGGGAGTCGGCTTTTATCCGACAGAGGGAATACCGGGGGAGTGGGCAGCAGCACTCCCTCGAGTACTAACAACATCCATTGCGATCGCCAACCCGCCTGCCAAACGTGGCGATTACGGCATTATCCCCCATGACGGGACCGCTCGTTGTGGCATTCTCTTGGGGAGGCCTATGTCCAGCAGTGGACGTTGAAAGGCTGATGGATGGATCATTTACAATCAAAATTTTTATGATTAGAATTGCAAAGAAAACGTACACAAAAATAAACTTTAATATTCTTTTCAAAACACGTCACGATTTTAAATGCATAGCTACTTTAGTATGTATGTAGATAGAGAGATAAAACCTCGGCGCGTACTTTTGTTTCTTTTCCTACAAGTTACTCGGTTACAAACATCACAACAAAGCTTTTGTTTTGTTCTAAACCTTGTGAAAATGTCGCGACCCTAAATGTACTCTTTGTGTTTAATATTCTATTTACAAATTTAAAGTGGATTTTTCTTTACAAATTGTTCTTTTTATAGCAAAGATAGCAGAGGAATTTACAATACATTACAAATATTAATTTAATACTAGCTACTCACCGCCACTTCGTCTGCGTGCACTTAAAAATTCATTATATTTATAGAGTCGTTTAGACATATTCCACATGAGTTTTTTTCGAGGTAAACAATATTCTATGTTTTACCTGAATGTTATATAAGGTGTCTTAGATTGGGGGTGCTAATTCGTCCGGTTTACCTCCTAGTGGTGCACCTCGGGCAACGTCGGCAGTCGTCGGCGGCTAAAATTCCGGACAGGACAGGTCTCCGCGTGTCCCTCTGACTCAGCAGAGGGCACGGTGGATAGACCAGGCGTCGGAGTCGGTGGGGCCAGACTGGCTCGCCGGGCTCTGGAGAGGGGGGACAGTGGGGCCTCAGCGTCCCCCCCCCGTCCCAAATCGTAAACCTGCGCGCGTGTCTGTGGTTACGTTTCGCGGGCATACAGGAACGAGGGTCTTGGCTTAATCGCCCGAACCGCAAGGAAAACAACCTCTATAAAAAATTACCCCGAACCTCAAGCTCTGGCGCGCGGCGAGGAGATCCATGGCTGATGGGTAGTTCACACCTGCAGACCCCCTGTGTCCCAGTTACAAATGTACGCTTACCCGGGTACAGGGAGCTCCGCCCGGGTGGACCTTCTTTCTCCCATACTCGTGGGAACAACATGGACAATTGTTTAAAAAATATAAAACCGACAGAGTTGGGTGAAAATGCGGGCCCTACTAGTGCAGCTGCGCGTAAAACGCGCGGCGGCAAAAAGTCCCGCAAGGGCAAGAAGACGACCAAGGGAGCGTCCCAGTCGTCAAGGGACGGCTCGATGACGGGCAGCTCGGCCGGGACTTCAGCCGCCGAGATGTCTTCATGTCGAGGGTGGCCTGACTGAGGCTGCCGAGAGTCAGCCATCGCGGCCGGCAGAGGTGGTATCAGGCGTTTCTGGCGTAAGCGCACCCTGTCTCAGGGGGGCGCTGCCTCGGAGTCCATCCTGAGCTCGGCAGAGATGCCTTCCCCAAAAATATCCGCGGCGGCTAGGGGTCGAGGTATCAGCCGACCCGGGACGCCGATACCGCGTGCCGCCTCAGCGAAAGAGGCCGAAACGCGATGCCCGAAACGAGCGGAGACGGTGCAACACGCAGAGGAGCGCTTGGCGCTCCTGTCTGAGAAGCTCTGTCTTCCCATAGACAACAATGGGCCGCCTACTGCGGCCAAATTTGCAGAAAGAGCCGCGGACAGCGTGGCCATAATTTTGACGGTGGCCATGGGCTCGAGGAACCTTAAGAGTAGCTTCGTCCGGGGTCTTAAAATCGCCGCCACGGAACTGTCCAATGTGGTGGAGCTGCTTGTGGCGGAGGTAGCCGACGTTGGGGCGCGAAACAAGCGCCTGGAGACAACGGTCGAGGAGCTGCACCGAGGGATGGCCAATATGAGAGCCGAAATTGGGCTCCCTGAGGCCATCCCGAGTGCATCGGCTTCCGTAAAGCGGGTCGAGCCTGGTCTCCCCGCGACCGCCTCGCCGCAGCCGCCGAGCCTCCGCCCCGCCTCAGCGACCGCCTCGGCTCCGTCTGCCGCTCAATCGGGCCCTGTCACTGGGCTCGACGACAAAATGCTCCGCGCGGTTATCGACCGCATGGATGCGGTATTTGGCCCGAGATTTGAGGCCCTAGCCGCAAGATTGCCGCTGGAGCCCCGACTTCGGCCGCCGCGGCTGATAAAAGAAGTGCCGCATCGTCCTGAGCACCGACACCTCTGCCGTGCCAGGGGCGGTTTCTTTTGCCGCGACAACGTCCAAACCATCGATGGCTAAACTACCAGCGGCAAAACCTTCGCCGGCTCCTGTAGGCCAAGGAAAGGCCAAAAAAAATCGAAGAAAAAGGACAAGGTGGGACAGGCCCCGAGGGGTCAGCCCTGAGAGGAGTTCCCGCCTATGCCAAGCGCCGCTGCGGCTCCGCGTCCTACTGCGCCGAGACAAACGGTTGCACGCTCACGGGCTGCGACGGTCGCACCCCGAGCTCCTGCCCCCGCCCCTGCCACTGCTACATCCTCAGATGGGGACTGGCAGGTGGCTGGGCCCCGGCGATCCCGGGTCAAGGGTCGCGGCGCTGCCTCGGACCGTGCTGCCGGAGGGAAGAGAAAAGGGCCTGACTTACGAGGCCGTCTTGAAGCATGCCCGGCGGGAGATAAACGTCTCCGATCTCGGGGACGTTTCCGCTTGCTCCCGCCAAGCCCGGACAGGTGCTCGGATCTTCGAGTACCTGGGTCCAGAGGGCACCAAGACAGCCGACGCAATGGCCGTGAGGCTGCTGGGCCTGTTCCCAGAGGAGAGTGGTGTCTGGGTCGCCAGACCCGTGAAGTGCGCCGAACTGCGCATTTCCGGGCTGGACGATTCCGTGACGGCGGAAGAGATCCGGGAGGCAGTCGTCTCGAAAGCCGGGTCTCCCACCAGCGCCGTCCGGGTGGGCACCATTCGCCCAGGTCCAGGTGGTGTGGGTGCCGTCTGGGTCTCGTGCCCTGTCGCGGCGGCCAAGGATTTGGTCGCCACCGGTAGACTTCTGGTGGGCTGGAGTGCCGCAGGGTAATTGCGCTGGAGCCCTGGCCTGCCAGGTGCTACAAGTGCATGGCGGTCGGTGACATCCAGCCACTGTGCACAAACTGCTTCGATTGCAGCGGGCTTTGTTTCCGCTGCGGTCAGGCAGGGCACCAGGCGGCTGCCTGTTCTGCAACCCACACTATCCCGCGTGCGCGGCGGGCAATCGCCCCGCCAACCACTGTATGGGGTGGGTGGGGTGCAGACTTCCGGCCAAGTCAGACCCTAAGAGGGTCGAGAATCGGCCCCGGCTGCCCAACCCGGCGCGGCTGGACCGCCGCAGCGAATGGAGGAGGATATCGTGGTCCAATAACGTTCCTCCTCCAAGGGAATCTCGGCCGATCCGCCAGGTCGCAGGACCTCTTCCTGCAATCCATGACGTAGCGGTTGATCGGTGTTGCCGTAGCCGCGGAGCCCTACATAGTCCCGGATCACCCCAATTGGGTGGGTAGCGGGGATGACTCCGTGGCGGTCGTCAGTTCGGCGGCGCCGCATTCCCCGCCCTTGTCACTCAAAGACCAGGGCGCGGGATATGTGGCGGCTGAATGGGGAGGGGTCACGCTGTTTGGCGTGTACTTCTCCCCTAGTCGTAGTCTGGCGGCTTTCGAGGTCTTCCTGCACAGCCTGGAGACCTCGATACGGCGTATAGCACCGAGCCCTATGCTCGTACTGGAGGACTTCAACGCCAAGTCAACAGCGTGGGGGTCCCCCAGGACGGACGCCCGAGAGGTGCGGCGGTTCAAGAGTGGGCGGCAGCGGCGGACCTCATGTTGCTCAACCGAGGGTCCGCCCAAACGTGCGTGCGACCCTGGGGCGGGTCGATAGTGGACCTTTCGTTCGCTAGCGCCGGTGTCGCCGCACGCGTAAGGAGCTGGCGAGTCCTGGAGGAGGTCAAGACCCTATCTGACCACAGATACATTCAGATAGAGGTCTCCCGGACCCTTCAGGGCGCCAGCAGGGATCACGCGGCGGACAGAACTCCCGCTTTTCCGCGATGGGCTGTGGGTAGGCTCGACCGGGACCTGCTAGTGGAGGCGGCCATTTTTCAATCTTGGCTGCCTCCCCCCCTGACGGAAGACGTGGACGCCGAGGCTGGCCGCATTCGCGGCATGCTTACGAAGATCTGCGATGTGGCCATACCCCGCGTGCGGCGCCCGCCTCGACGGAAGGGGGTCTACTGGTGTTTCCCGGAGCTGGCGGACCTCCGTGCGGCCTGTATTCGTGCCCGGAGGTCCTACACCCGCAGCCGACGTCACCGAATCCGCGACGAAGAGCGGGAGGGCCGGCTGTATGCGGCGTACAGCAGTGCGCGTGCCGCGTTAAAGCTGTCCATCTGTCGCGCCAAAGATGCGAAAAGGAAGGAGATGCTGGAGGGTCTCGAGCGTGACCCCCGGGGACGCCCGTAACGCGCGGCGCTTAACAAGCTCCACGCCCAGGGCCTCCCCCCTTACGGAGACCCTCTGCGAGACTGCTCTGGACCGCGGTCACCGCCTTCTGCGAGACTGTCATCTCGCGGAAGGAGGTGGCGGAGAGGGCCCGGGAGGAATCCTCTTTCGCGGACCCGATTCGCCGCCGGCGCGCGGGGCGGCGTGTGCGTGCTTACCTGCGCCTGATGCCGCCCTAGCCGAGGCTGCGGACGGTGGGGTCGGGGAGTACCCTGCCGTCCACGAAAGCTTACCGCGAAGGTGCGACGACCAAGTGCGCGAGGCGTCGCTCAAGAGAGGGTGCCCGAAGGGGCTGCCTTGCGGATCGCGGTCGAAACGACGCGGTACCCTTGCGCCGCCGTAGCAAGGGCGGGTGGAGGCGCACGGTGGGTTTTTAGTGGGTAAGAGCCACACACTACCCCGTTGTCTCCCCGGGCAGCAGGGTGTGCGGTAGGACATTTTTGCCCACCTAAAATAAAAAATAAAGAAAGGTGTCTTAGATTGAGACATAATAATGATATAAAACTAAATTCTTTAATTTGCTATTTTTTTTTGTTACGTTACTTTCACCTGCCAAACTCACGAGAAAAATGTAAATATAAAATTTTGTATAGAAAGCTGCCATTGTTCTTTCGTACATATCAGTTTTGTTATTGGGCCGTTTGGGAAACCACCGAAGGAATGTAACATAGTTCCAGTGGCCCGCCAATAATGGCGGAGACACACAGCGGGATTCTTTAGTGGGTGAAGGCCCCACACTACCCAGTTCGTTGCCCCGAACGACGGGGTGTGCGGTTAGGTACATTCCTTCGCGTCTTAACAAAAAAAACAAAAACAAGGCTGTTTGGGAAAAATAGCTACCCTATTTAAGGTAAGGAAGGGTTTTTTGGGGTTAATAATATAATAATCTTTATTGTAACAAAAATGTATTTACAATTAATTATACATTCAGTCAAGAAAATATTGAGAATGGATGATTTGTTTATGGTTCCAAATTCAAATTTTTGTTTTTTTTTGTTGTTGTTAGATTGGCACAACTGTTATCCATTTTGGCGCGGAATTTGAGTTGCATCTGTTATTTATATTAAATACAGTGCTGTTTTTAGTTATATTATATATCTAGTGTGTATTGCGAATTTCATAATGGACAAAAAAATCGAACAAAGAGTTTGTCTTAAATTTTGCATTGCCAATGGAACTTCGTGTTCGGAGTCACTGAAAATGTTACAGAAGGCTTACGGTGAATCGACTTTATCAAAAACACGTGCTTATTAGTGGTACAAAGCGTTTAAAAGCGGTCGAGATGTGATGGAAGATTTGCCTCGCTCTAGTAGGCCATCAACGTCTGCAACTGAAGTTAACATTGCAAAAGTGAAGGAAATAGTGATTGAAAATCCTCATTCAACTTTGAGAGAGATAGCCGCCGAACTTTCTGTGTCTCACGAGTCGATCCGTACCATTTTAAATAATCAATTGGGTATGAAACATGTTTCCGCTCGGCTAGTCCCAAAAGACCTGGATTTTCTCCAAAAACTCAATCGCATGAGAGTCGCTGAGCACATGCTAGAACGAGTCAATTCCGACCCAACATTCATGAAACGCATTGTTACTGGTGACGAGACGTGGGTTTACGTGTTGACATGCAAACTAGTCCAACTAAACCGAAACCGAAAAAACCATGCCAAAGTCGATCAAAAGTCAAAGTCACGTTGACTGTTTTCTTTGACTATCGCGGTGTTGTACACTCGGAATTCTTGTCAGAAGGTCAAACGGTAAATAAATAATAAGTATTATTTGAGCGTTATGCGGCGTTTAAGAGAGCAAATTCGACGAAAAATGCCAGATTTGTAGAAAGAAAATTCTTGGATTTTGCACCACGATAATGCGCCTTCGCACAAGGCCATCATTGTGAATGAATTTTTGTCCAAACACTCAAACAAATACCATCAAGCAACCACCATATTCACCAGATTTGGCTCCAGCTGACTTCTTTCTTTTTCCTAAACTCAAATTACCACTTCGTGGCACCCATTTTCAATCGGAAGAAGACATAAAGGAGAATTCGCGGCGAGAACTGAACTCAGTTCCGGAAACAGCGTTTAAAAAATGTTTTGATGCTTGGATTACTCGTTGGCGTAAGCCTATCGTTTCTGAAGGAGCATACTTTGAAGGTAATAAAATAAATTTGGATGAATAACAAAATTTTTGTGTATTATTGATCTTCTCCCGGTACTTTCTTGACATCCTGTGTATCTTTCATTTACCTATCAAATTTCATCCAAACTCGTTTAGTTGTTTAGACCTGATTGGCTGACAAACACCCAAACGTCTAAACATCTTTACATACTTTCATATATAAATTTATAGTAAACTTTGTGGTGTCTCAGATTCAATAATTTTTATTTTCATCTATACTATTATAAAACTGTAACAGAGCTGTGTTGTTAACATTCAAGATATTTGAGAAAAAATGACTGTAATAGGCTATATAATCAGCCCCTCAACAAATTGGTATGTTTGCTTTTTACGATCACGCCGAAACGACTAAATAGTTTTTAAGTGTAAATTATCGTTTTATTGTTAAGGTAGAAATAATTACCTAACTGCACACCCCGCTTTTCAGGGCAACCAGCAGCGTAGTGTGGGAAACTGTGTGACGTAACATCAGTGGTCCGCCGGCGGTATACTTTTTCGGTGGCCCTTTCTGATTGGTGCCGCACACATTGGACAACCTACTTAACTGCCTCAGCTGGGGTGGCATCAGGCGCAAGTATTCACGCAGAAGCATAGAATATCCACTTAATTGCAGTGGTTTTGTACCATGATTTAAATATGAGCAAGAAGTTTTTTTCCCCTATTTTTCTTTATTATGCAGATCTGATTTACTTAAGAATATTTGATCTTGTGAATGCTAGAAACATAGATAATGCATATTTTTTGTAAAAGTAAATTCTATGAAAAGCTATGGCCATATATATATAGGGTAGAAGCGGGTAATTCCAGTCAGTTGATAATACCGGTCAGCACACTATCTCGCAAAATATTTGGTTTACGGGCACCCACACATGCAAAGACGGTGGCGTGATTGTTCCCCGCCCGACGCACCGACTCCCAGATCGTACATTGTGCTAAAATTATTAAATCCATACCTATTTATGAATAGTTCGTTAAAATTTTGACTTACGTCTATCAAGCCGGGGACGGGCCTCGTGGCGTAGTCGGAAGTGTAACCGACTTCCGTGCACGAGATCGTGGGTTCAATTCCCACTCAGGACAATTATTTGTGTGATAAACACAGATATTTGTACTGCGTCTGGGTGTTTTCTATCTATTATATGTATGTATTTACAAAAAAAAGTAGATATATTATGTATTATATCCGTAATCTGGTACCCATAGCACAAGCGATAAGCTTAGTTTGGGATCAGAGGACGTTGTGTGAAAAATGTCCGTGAATATTTATTTATTTATTTAAGTAATAAAATACTTTCATTTTTTATTCTACTGTTGGCACACAAAATAAATTTGAATACAATGTTTCAGCTTTATGCTATGTTACTATGAGCAGTCGTTTCAATAGCACCCTGTGGAGAACATTATTCATTCTGCCAATAGCACCATTGTATATGGCGGTTATTTTGACGTTTATATTCTTTTCTATTGTAAGCTGAATATTGAGCAGGATTATTAACTACATTTTTCTTATGCTACGAGAGCGGAAATCAAGCATATGTGCGCCTAATTGTATACATATAGATAAATGCTAGAAACACCGACAATCAATCCGCGCAAGTTGCCAACTCAAGAAAAAAAATTAAAAGTGATATTCTGCTCTAAGCCAAGCTCTACCCTTGAAAAGTGCATTATAAATAATTCAGCAATTTCCTAGAAGTGCGCTTACAAATAAATAAAAACATAAAGGCAATTTTTGTTACCTACTAAATTGAGAATGTCTGCTGCATGCATCCATCTACACATCAGGCTATTACCGTTCAAAACTATACACATAGAGTTCTCTAAGAGAGGTCCTGTGAGACTGCATACAGCGGATCTCTATGGTTTTAATCATATATCTTATGGTTATCTCCATTGCCTGCTTAGTTTGACTTCTTTAGTTGAATCTTATATGGCACCTGTAACATGTATTGGACTGGTAAATTATGTTAAGATTGACAATGCTCAAGTAAAATGTATAAAATACTAGCTGACCCGGCAAACGTTGTTTTCCCATATAAATTATTTCTAGTTATTTTTTAGGGAATTTCTAGCGTAGAAAAAAATAACTAACTTATATACTGAAGCATAAAAAAAAATTTGGTCCAAAAAATAAAATATAAATTTTGGGGTGGACCACCCTTATCACTATATGTATATATGAAATATATGAAAAATAATTTATAACCACCAGAATTTTATACCTATATTAGATAATTATTATTATATTTATGGTTCTTAAAGCACTATAAAATGAAAAAAAAAAATGCTATTTTTCTTCATAGGAAAATAACCTATGTGTTATTGTCAAATAAATTGCCATCCATCAAAAACTACCATCCCACGGTAAGAATCCAATATTTCTGAGATATAACTTTTCATGATGATCGATTAAGCAGTAACGGCGTGAGAGTATAACAAACATACTCAATTTCGCATTCTAACTAATACTATAAATATTTAGATATTATTATATATTTTTTTAGCATTTGTCATGCTTAGCACTATACATGTATGAAAATACTTCCGACAGATGGCGCAGGCGTCACCCAAAGACGTTAAGTATGAATGTGTTATCGAAATTAGCAGTCAGGAGCATTTGTCACGATGGCTGAATTGGCAAAGCATCTGGACGGTATCCAGGAGATGCAGGTTCAAATCCTGCTTGTGACTGTTATTTTCGATTTCACATTTTTCACTTTGTGTTTAATACTATAACATTAAATGTGCACGGTTTCGTGTGCATAAACTTTATTGGGTAATTTTATATAATAACCCATACGCCACGATAGGCCTGGCCTGACTTTCTCAGTTATAATAAAGATTAATCTAATTCTATAGACAAAGTATGCGTAGTTGTGGGCAGAATCTACAAGATTTATATATTTACTAGCCTTTGCCCGCGGCTACGCCGCAGCTGAAAGCTAATTTCAAAACCTATTCAGTGGTTTTTGCGTGATGCGCGAACAAACAAATAGACAAATAGATAAAAATCTAAAAAAATATCGTTTTGTGTTCAGACACGCCTATATAGCCTAATACATTCATCCAGCCATCCATCCATCAGCCTTTCGACGTCCACTTCTGGACATAGGCCTCCCAAGAGAACGCCACAACATGTGTTTCGCTCATATGGGGGATAGTGCCGTAATCGCCACGCTTGGCAGGTGGGTTGGCGATCGCAGCGGATGTTGTTAATACTCGAGGGAGTGCTGCTGCTCACTCCCCCGGTATTCCCTCAGTCAGCTCTTACGACTCCCATGGGTAGAGAGGGGTGGGACAATTCTAAAGCCGGCCCCACATGGTAGGTCTAATACAGTCATTTTTTCTCAAATATATCTTAAATATACAGACACGATTCGTATCTGTATATTTAAGATATTTGATTATACACATACTGTTACAGCTTTATAATAGTATAGATAAATATCTGCCTTTGCTAAACAGGTAGGTGCTAGATTATATTGATCAAAAAGTTGAACGAGGCGTTGGCAGTGATTGAAAATTAAATATTTATTTGTTTCGCACAACAGCTTTATTCATTCACACCCCTAAGATAACAAAGTAAAAGCATTTAATATTTTATTATTACGGACTAAGTAAACTGTAATCACATTATATCACAACGTTATTTTGTACCTCTTCTACAAAGGAGGGCTAATTGGCTTTCTGTAATGTAAGGAGTATATTATAACGTAGGTTTATTTTGGGTTCTGGCGATGATTTTGTCTCTATGAGGTACTGCTCTAAACTGTCGTGAACCTCTACATAGCAGGGACGGTGAAGGCTCATCAGCAAATTCATTAATTAACAATCATTAAACGTTATCTTTTTCAGCTGGGTGTCAAGTGGCAATTAAATGTTGTTGGTAGATGAACACCAACACTCAGTGAAAAACATTTATGGATCCTGCAAATGCAAGTTATGTAGAGAGACTATTTTAAACATTTTTTAATTTTTTATTAATGTTATTATTGTACCGTAATGGTATTATTTGCATAATTACTTAGTTATCATCACACCATTTCCCTTGCAGGGTAGGCAGAGAGAACAGAGTGCCAACAGGCTCTATTCTTGCATACATCTCTCGCTTCCTCAACATTCATAACTCACTTCATACACACTCGCCGGTTTCGGAGACTCCTGACTCCACCTTCCTTCAATACATGACCGATTTGGTCTAGGCAGGTGAGTCACGGTCTCCCCCTGTACCTACATCCTTCCACTTTCGCATTGTATATCTTCTTAGCCAGTCGCTCGTGCGGCATTCTTTTCACATGTCCGAACCATAAGAGCATTCCCTTTCGAATCTTTACACCAATATTCTCATTCATACCTACTCGCTCTCTTACGTCGTTGTTACGAATGCGGTCAGTCAGCCTCACTCCACAGATTCTCCGCAGAAATCGCATTTCAACCGCATTGATTTTACTCTCAAGCTCCTTTTTGCATACCCAACTCTCGCTTCCATATAATAACGTTGGGACAAGCACTGCGTTGTGTATTGCAACACGTGCCCTCTGGCTAAGGTGATGACTGCCGGGAAGTTGTCCCAATGCTCCGTTCACTCTATTTCCCGCATTCACTCTTCTCTCTACATCAGTGGTGTACCTTCCATCCCGACTGATGCTGACTGCATAATAAAATAAATAAAATAAATATTCACGGACATTTCACACAACGTCCTCTGGTCCCAACCTGAGCTTCACGCTTGTGCGATGGGTACCAGATTACGAATATATAATACAAATATACTTTTTTTTGTAAATACATACATATATAATAGATAGAAAACACCCAGATGTACAGAGTACAGATATCTGTGTTCATCACACAAATAATTGCCCTGAGTGGGAATCGAACCCACGACATCTTGCATGGAAGTCGGTTACACTAATGACTATGCCAAGAGGCCCGTTAAAAAAATGTATATAAAAAAAAAACGTTTAAGCACATTTTGCTGGATCTTGGGACATCTTTGGAAGGGAATAAGGTGCTGGAAATAATATTTATTCCAAGTTCAACCCCAAGTACATCGCACGCTCACAATTTCTCAAATGTTAACATACACATTACAATAATTATAAATATTTAGCCAAATTTACCTAAGTATTATGTTTCTCGTGTTCAGATAGCGAAACTGTTTGGATACCAAACTACAATGTAAATGGAATAATGCCAAATAGAGTTTCAAGGGTTGTAATATCTTGGCCCTATTCCCATCTATTTTGGAAACCAAATTTACTTTAAATTGTTTTATTTATGAGTTATAATATTGGATTACATTGCCCGCAGCTCCGCCGCTGACAAAAGCTAGTTTTTAGATTATATCTCAGGTTCCAGATATTGTAACGGGATAAAACGTTTACCACTTTTTCCAGTCTAGAACTATGAAAAAAAATGTTTATCAATAAATAATTTTCGTGACGTAAAAAATAAAAAAAATGTCTTGTATTCAATGGCGCCCATATTTCTAGTACAGTAATTATTTCTTGAATATCTTAAATGTATAAACATATATGTGTTTTATAACACATATATGTTTGTACAGTTTTATAATCCTTACTTATAATTACGCCATCTCCCTTGCGAGGTAGGCAGAGAGAACAGAGCATTTTTTGCATACATCTCTTGCTTCCTCAGCGTTCATAATTCTGTTCATACACGCTTGCCAACGCAATGTATAATAATACAGATTATAATAAAAAAATAACTGATTTTTTGGTTTAGTAATAAAATAGCAACATAAATCTGTTCCTATTTACGGTTATTTTCTAAGTATAAAAGTAAAAACAGCCCAACAGAATTATTAATTATTAGCATATATTTCCCGCAGCATACGAGGCCACTAAAGAAAGTAAGTAATTATCACCGCATTACTGGTCTACCACTAGTAATGCTGGGTACCAAATGGGAGTACTAACTTGCTATCTGGCTGGAGTGGGTCGATACCACCGTCTCCTTAAACACAAAGTGAAAAATGTGAAATCGAAAATAACAGTCACGAGCAGGATTTGAACCTGCATCTCCTGGATACCGTCCAGATGCTTTGCCAATTCAGCCATCGTGACAATTGCTCCTGACTGCTAATTTCGATAACACATTCATAGTTAACGTCTTTGGGTGACGCCTGCGCCATCTGTCGGCAGTATTTTCATACATTGTACCGACCAGGTAAACTTAATTTTACAATTAAGATTTTTATCTAATAATGACGCAAACCCTATAAATATTTAGATATTTTTAATTATATTTTTAGCATTTGACATGCTTAGCACTATACATTAAACACAAAGTGAAAAATGTGAAATCGAAAATA
The DNA here is from genome assembly GCA_948253155.1 of Leucoma salicis. NCBI lineage: Eukaryota > Metazoa > Arthropoda > Insecta > Lepidoptera > Erebidae > Leucoma > Leucoma salicis. The sequence goes on from OX411812.1 coordinate 8,582,319, forward strand.
ACAGTCAAGAGCAGGATTTGAACCTGCATCTCCTGGATACCGTCCAGATGCTTTGTCAATTCAGCCATCGTGACAATTGCTGCGGCTGAGTAATCTTAGTATAGTTGAATTTATGAGTGATCATCATCGGATCGGCCGTAACTAGTCTGGTACAATAATAATTCTATTTTCAACCGGATTACTTACTGTAGTTATTTATGTTCTGATTTATATTTTTGTAAACTCTACAAGAAACTAATTCAGCCTATCTTTCACTATAAAGAAAATGGTCCCCTCGCTGCAAACAGAAAACAGTTGTACCGACTCTGTCGGGTCCGATATGAAGTGAGTACTCACACTTGGTACCCAACCCTGCCACTATTGCAATAGGAAATAACTGCTCAGGTATTTTCTATAGGGGCCTCGTACAACAACTGCTAGAAAGAATGAGATGGTACTTTTGTATTCCCAGTCTGTCACTATATGAATAAATAGTTTTTTATAGTATCTAAATTTATAATTAACCTTTCAATAAATACATGACCTATAAATCAAATTTCTAACATTAAATAAATCGAAGCTTGATACGCTTGTATTTTTAAGCTTCGGTGAATTTAACACACACACTGTAAGCTTAAGGTTGGATAGAGTATACTTGAAGAGACCCAATTAGTTTGACAGTTGTCTGCAACGCAATTCTAGTTCCCGGAACAGAAGCTCTAGTGCATCTCACGAGATCTCCGTGATATAATAGATGAGATATACAATTTATTATACATGCATACACTGTATGTGGTACATTATACATTAAGCAAATGGAGGAATATCGCGTATGATATATGCGCATGTATGCAAATACAATTTCTCCAAATCTCACAAAGTATAGCATATTTATGTAGCGTTACATTGTGTAATAGGAAAGTTTCAATTTAAATTCGCATTATTATCTTTCACTAGCGTATGCTAAAAGCTAGCCACAATCTATAGTATAAACACATCATCATATTATGGCACATAAATAAGATCTCAACAGAATAGCTACACCACAGACACAGTGCGTGGATGAAAGATATGTATGACCATCGGTCAAGTAATTATGACACCAAGAAGAAACATACAACCTCAGTTTCACTTTTAGAATTTAGCAAGGATTCAAATAAATGGCTTTTGTCTTTAAATTAAAAAATATTATACACGCATACACTGTATGTGGTACATTATACATTAAGCAAATGGAGGAATATCGCGTATGATATATGCGTATGTATGCAAATACAATTTCTCCAAATCTCACAAAGTATAGCATATTTATGTAGCGTTACATTGTGTAATAGGAAAGTTTCAATTTAAATTCGCATTATTATCTTTCACTAGCGTATGCTAAAAGCTAGCCACAATCTATAGTATAAACACATCATCATAATTATGGCACATAAATAAGATCTCAACAGAATAGCTACACCACAGACACAGTGCGTGGATGAAAGATATGTATGACCATCGGTCAAGTAATTATGACACCAAGAAGAAACATACAACCTCAGTTTCACTTTTAGAATTTAGCAAGGATTCAAATAAATGGCTTTTGTCTTTAAATTAAAAAATATCTATTTTTCTGACACAAAATGTTGTTTACAACTTGCTTGCGGATTTTGAATAATTATAATAGTCTAATTGACAAATTATAAAATAGGTTTAGATGTTAAAAATAGGTTTAGACGAAAAAAATGTAGTGTAAAGGTTACCTTAATTAAAAATGTTAGTAGAAATAATATATGAATCAAGATGTTTTATATTCACATAGTTAAATTATTTTCCATCTATCCTGATGCTTTTCAATGTACACAGCTGGACATAGGCCTCCCCAAGAGAGCGCCACAACGAGCGGTCGTGCGCCGACCGCATCCAATGGCTCAAACACAAAGTACCCTTTGATTTTAATGATTGAGGTATCACATTTGTCCAAAACAGCTTATGTTAAATAAAAGATATTTTATCTTTTTACATAAAAGCCACAATGTATTAGAAGGCTTTTAAGGTATTAGAAAGCACTTTTAAAAGGTACATAAAACAATACATGCCACATTTTTTACGTGATATTTTAAATCTAAAATGTTTCTTTCTGGGTATAACCTTGGTTTCAACAATACGAAATTCTTTATAACCTAAAGAATTCCCCAAACATTTCTCATCAGGGAAAATTCATCAACGCTCACATTAACCGCGCGCTCTACATTTACAAGTGCTTTGCGGGAATCGCACTAACGAGAAATGTTATAAAGTATGAGATGTGTTTGTTTAGTTTTATTTTCTGTGAAATATGTACCTTGCCATACAATATTGAGGGTAAGAAATAAGCACGCAAGAGAATCGAGTAATTTATTGGTGGTCTGAAAAAAAATATCACGTTAAAATATAATCACAATCTATAATCAATATTATAAAACTACGTTTGTTATACTATGTGGATGGTAAACAAGTATACGAATTACCTGATGGTAAGCGTTTAGGTTGACCTATAGATGTTAGTAACATGACGCGTTGCTAACTTCAGAGAAGAAGAAAGGGTGCAAGTACGGATATGTAGATGTGAAAAGAAGTATAATAAAGAAAAGAAAGGGCGATAAGAAAAATGAGATAAGAGGTAAGTTGCGGAAGGAGTATGAATTACCAGTTCCCTCTAAATTTAAAAAATTATAAGTTTTTTCGATTTAAATAATATTATAGCTACCAATTAATATTTTAGATTTAAAAATCCAAAATTAATTTTATTTCAATAATACTGTAATTATTTCAGATGTAAATATTGATTAACAATTTGACATCAATAATACTGTAGGTATTTATTCCGTGGCGAAAGGCGCTCTTTATAGGGAATGGTCTTGTTCCAATAGAGAATTGTCAATTACGCATATCTTCAAAGTTTGAAGTTCAAACACGTTTTGCTGTATAACTAACAATATTCAAACAGACCCGTGTGAAGGTCGTCTGAGCATACATAGGTTCACTACGATATTTGATTCTCGCGTATTATATGAATTAATTAAATTAAGGTTCGTGTAAGTAATGCGTTATAAGTAAACAAGCTTCTATCGCTGACTTCAAATGCGCTACCTTCGAAATTCAAATGAACTCTATTAGGTCATGTTGCGTATCTGAAAACGAAAATGTAATACTAAATCTGTTTACTAGTTAGCTAAATATTCAAAATTTATCTACAATAAGGGAATGCTAATTTTATCGTAATTAAACATTTTATGATTAATAATGGAGTTTAGTTTTAGGCACACGCTGGCTAAATCTTAAGAAATAGGTCAAAATAATGTACTAGAGACTTGTAGTTTTTTAAAAAACTTAGTTATTATGAAATTGCAACCGTGCGTATCAATGGCAAGTCACTTTGAAAACAAATTGCTAAACGGTAGCCTTTATCATTTACTGAGATAAAAGTATTCCAATCTGTGTTCCAAATCTTAACCAAATACGAATCAGCCGTTTATGCTTGATTGGAATACAAATATCAGAACATAACAACATAATAAACTTTCACATTCACAACATTAAATAGGAGTATTTTAGCAAGTTTATTGAATGTAAATTTAGGGTTAATTGCAAAACTTACGCCATGAAAGTGTGATGGGTGGAAAGTATTCCATTTGAGAGAAAATTGTGTTTTGTGTTTCACCGCTAGCACGTGTTATGTGAATTATAGCCAACTACCAAAACGCCTTTTTGTTTTGCAAATATGTCTGAAACTGGTTTCAAAATGTTTGTTTTATGTTTATATTTTGTTTGGCTGAATAATGTGAAGCTATAATACCAAGGTAACCACTTGATGGTAAGTGATTATTGTAGTCTAAAGACGATAGCTATACTAGGGACATCATTAGAACATCAGGGACATGATCATTAGAGCAGAAGTAGAGATAAGATAAGAGAGAGTTGAGTTTATTTAATCACGGAGTAAAACTGAACAGTAGAAATTCTGTTGCCAGATAAAAAGTATGTTACTTGCCTAGGCGAGCTGAGGCGTTCATAGTTATTGCGTAGCATGTCGGAAAAGTTGGTATTTTAATACCTCTGTGTACGTATTTACCTCTGGAAAGACGAAGAAAGCTATAATCGGCTTACCTTTTTGGGTACCCTCTTTGTTCCTACGCACCCTGACTGTATTTTGAGTATTGTGACACTAAGTATTGTTTAATACGCTTATATTAGCTTGGTACTCGTATATATCTATGTAATGGAATCTTCGAACTTGATTTTCACCCACTTCAAGACGTCGGATTGATTTGAAACTTTGCATAGCGTGCATGATCAAGGACCGATGACGATGCAATAATTTTAAAGGTGATCCGTTTTTAGGGTTCCGTACCCAATAAGGAACACTTATCATTTCGTCATGTCTGTCCGTCTACTATTTAAAACTTAACTCAGAAACTTGGTAATAAACGCTGTAAGTTAGCATGAACATACATTTAAGTCACGCCGACAAAAAGATAAAATAAATCTTGAAAAACGTTGGCTACCCCTTACATGTAAAGTAGGTATGTTTTTTCTCTCGTCTACTGCATAGTGTGGGGTGTCGTTGGACAGGTCTTTTAAAAATTTTGTGCCGTTGTAAAAACAATTTAATAATAAGGGATCCGTTTGTGAAATATTAAACTTAAAAGCGCTAATTTTTGATGTCAGATTCAAAAAGTGATCCAGGTAAATGGTTGTTTTTGGATATGTTAAAAATAATTGATAGTAATATATACGGACAATTATCACAGCTTAGTGTAAGGTTTTAAATTTTTACTGATAACACTGAGTAGTCAAACGCGAACTGAATTGTCTTTATAAATAGTGCATTATCTATGCACAATGGTCAGTAAGCTTGTGTCGATCGAAGCGTGCGGACGTAGTAAATTATAGTTTCAAAAACTAAAATAACGCTAGTTAAGTTAAAAAGTAGTAAATAATATTACAATAAAAGATTATTATAGAAAAGCGTGAGAGCGTGAGTATTTTATTCCGTCATACAGTCGTTAATATTTATTTGTCATTTAAAAACATTTTACTAACTTGGATACGTAGTGCAGCTACACGGCTACGTTATTTTGTAGCGGCTACATCATACGAGCTACGAGAAAGTATTGTATGTAATTGCTTTATGTAATGCACTCTGAATTCCATCATGCATTACATACATACAATTTCGAATTGTTTACTTTTTCATACTAACATTTAAAGATTTATTTCTAACAACTTAACATTAACCTAAGCTCTCTATGTATAGAAGTATCTATATCTATAGTTTGTAATATCTAAATAACAGCTTTTTACTATTTACGTTAACTAAAACAATATTAAAGTTTTTTGCCATCTCTCTGGCTGTTTGTTCCGGCTAATCTACAAAATCAATAAGTCATGGGTAGCAGCTAGTCCGTTAATAAGCATCTGAAAGTGAAATATAGAAATAACCTATATATACCATCGGATGGGTCGTGGCTCGTTTGTAATCTACAGCAATAAAATAATAACGCCAAATGCATCATAAAAATAAAACAATATTCTGCCCTAGAACTTGTCTCAAACGTAAGTTCTTCGTCATATAAAATGTTTAACATAAAAGATACGCTCCGAATGAAAATGTTTTTACTTTTAGAAGCGAGAAACGTCTTCTACCTGATATGCGAGTATTATTATAGTTGGAGTATTACTTTGTGTTAAAATTGTAGGTACTTATATATAGTGAGTTTAAAAAAAAATGATTATTTTCATTAACCTATACTAAAAAAAGAATGTTACCCGTCACTTTGTATAGTGTTTTTAGGAAAAGTATAAGGCTTTATATCTTGCCAGAGTCCTTAGTTTCTTACTTTTTAAACTATTTTCATTAAAAATCAAACTATTTGTAAAAGTGGAAAAAGAGCTACTTTGATAAATAAATTGTTTGTTTAAAGTAGCTGAGCATGTCAATTGCTAATACAGATCAAATTATGTTCAATAACCTATTTTTGAGAGATTTTGTTGAGCTGCATATTTACCTACACAATGTAAATATGGATAGGTATAATATACTACTCTGTCAAGAAAGTACCGGGAAAAGATCAATAATAAACAAAAATTTTGTTATTCATCCAAATTTATTTTATCACCTTAAAAGTATGCTTCTTCAGAAACTATAGACTTACGCCAACGAATAATCCAATCATCAAAATATTTTTTAAACGCTGTTTCCGGAATTGAGTTCAGTTCTCGCCGCGAATTCTCCTTTATGTCTTCTACCGATTCAAAACGGGTGCCACTAAGTCGTAATTTGAGTATCTGGTGAATATGGTGGTTGCTCTATGGTATTTGTTGAGTGTTTGGACAAAAATTAATTCATAATGATGGCCTTGTGCGAAGGCGCATTATCGTGGTGCAAAATCCAAGAATTTTCTTTCCACAAATCTGCCCTTTTTCGTCGAATTTGCTCTCTTAAAGCCGCATAACGCTCAAATAATATTCTTTGTTTACTGTTTGACCTCCTGGCAAGAATTCCGATTGCACAACACCGCGATAGTCAAAGAAAACAGTCAACATGACTTTGACTTTTGATCGACTTTGGCGTGGTTTTTTCGGTTTCAGTTCGGTTGGAAGTCGCCACTCCGAAGCTTGTTGACTTGTTTGCAACTCAAACTCGTAAACCCACGTCTCGTCACCAGAAACAATGTGTTTCATTAATGTTGAGTCGGAATTGACTCGTTCTAGCATGTTCTCAGCGACTCTCATGCGAATGAGAAATATTTTTTTTACTACTTTTGGGACTAGCCTAGCGGAAACATGTTTCATACCCAAGTGATTATTTAAAATGGTACGGATCGACTCGTGAGACACAGAAAGTTCGGCGGCTATCTCTCTGAAAGTTGAATGAGGATTTTTAGTCACTATTTCCTTCACTTTTGCAATGTTAACTTCAATTGCAGACGTTAATGGCCTACCAGAGCGAGGCAAATCTTCCATCACATCTCGAACGCTTTTAAACGCTTTGTGCGTTTTTGTGTGTGCGTGTTTTTGATAAAGTCGATTCACCGTAAGCCTTCTGTAACATTTTCAGTGACTTCGAACACGAAATTCCATTGGTGATGCAAAATTTAAGACAAACTCTTTGTTCGATATTTTTGTCCATTATGAAATTCGCAATACACACTAGATATGATATAACTAAAAACAGCACTGTATTTAATATAAATAACAGATGCAACTCAAACTCCGCACCAAAATGGATAACAGTTGTGCCAATCTAACAACAACAAAAAAAACAAAAATTTGAATTTGGAACCATAGACAAATCATCCATTCCCAATACTTTCTTGACTGAATGTACCCATAAAAAGTTTACATATTAGTGAATAGAAATGCGCAAAGATGTGCCTTATATTTTATAACTATGATGAAAGTTTTTCCTAAGCCAGAGAAAACAACTCTTATTATAAATCAATGTAGGTTGTGGCAATGTTTACATGGTTACGTCATAATAAAAAATATGTTAGATCAGCTAATGACCAGCAAATAAAATACATGATCATGTAACATACAATACAAAATAATAAGTTGCGTGTATTGTACGTAGTAAATACCTGTTAGTTTTTACTTTATAAAGCAAGCCATCAAATATTTGTAAAGGTAAGTAGATATATCATTTTTGCTAGGGATGGGAATAACAGTGTGTTATGTAACTGCTTACATTATTATAGTTGTTTATTTAGTTAATCTTTCACGGGCCTCGTGGCGCAATCAGTAGTATAACTGACTTCCATGCACGAGATCGAGGGTTCGATTCCCACTCAGGACAATTATTTGTGTGATGAACATAGATATTTGTACTGCGTCTTGGTGTTTACTATCTATTTATGTATGTATTTCCAAAAAAAGTAATATTATCTATTATATCTGTAATCTGGTAGCCATAGCACAAGCGTTAAGTTTAGTTTGGGACCAGAGGACGTTGCGTGATATGTCATGAAAAATAATTAATTTCTGCTCTGAAACACTTGTTGCGTGGACTACGAGAAAGCCTTCGATTCGATCAAAACTTGGGCGGTGCTGCAGTCCGTTCAGCGGTGCCAAATTGACTATCAATACATCGAAGTGTTGAAGTGTTTGTATAGAAGCGCCACTATGTCTGTCCGAGTTCAGGACAAGAGTATAAAACTGATCCAACTGCAGAAAGGTGTTAGACAGGGAGACGTCATGTCCCCGAAACTCTTCACCACTGCATTGGAAGATGTTTTCAAGCTCTTGGACTGAAACGGATTAGGCATCAACATAAATGGCGAATACATCACTCACCTTCGATTTGCAGATGATATCGTGGTCATGGCAGAATCGCTGGAGGACCTTGGCACCATGCTCAACGATCTCAGCCGTGTCTCCCGACTAGTGGGTCTAAAAATGAACATGGACAAGATGAAAGTCATGTCTAATGTCATTTCAGCACCGGTCCTGGTCGGGTGTGCGCTTCTCGAAGTTGTCGACCACTATGTATACCTGGGACAAACTGTCCAGTCAGGTAGACACAACTTCGTGAAAGAGGTCGATCGACGAATCCAGCTCGGCTAGGCAGCGTTCGGAATGCTGAGGGAGATCTTCTTGTCTGTGTTACCAGTGATGACTTATGGCACAGAGGCGTGGTCTCTGAATCTTGGCCTTATATCAAGGCTTAAAGTCGCTCAGCGTGCTATGGAGCGGGCTATGCTTGGGATCTCTCTCCGTGATAAGATCCGTAATACGGAAATCCATAGGAGAACGGGAGTGACTGACATAGCCTGCCGGGTCAGCATGCTGAAGTGGCAATGGGCAGGCCACATCGCTCGGCGAACCGACAACCGTTGGGGAAGAAAGGTTCTCGAGTGGCGACCGCGTAACGGACGGCCTACCACCAGGTGGACCGATGACCCTGGTCAAAGTCGCAGGCAGTCGTTGGATGCAGGCGGCACAGGAACGTTCGCTGTGTCGTTCTCTTGGGGAGGCCTATGTCCAGCAGTGGACGATGAAAGGCTGATGGATGGGTGGATGGATGAAACACTTGACACGTCACAGTCGATTTATGGTGGACGGTCTATTAGTCCGCACGCACGCGCCGTACGCATCGCATTGAACGCATTTGTTGAAAGGGTGCGTCCATTGCTTCAGCATTATGCCGATGTCAACATTTTGCTGATAAGGTTGCCATTAATTAAAAACTGGGTGCCGTTTTTTGTGGTAAAACCTGAAAAGTTGCCGTTTCTCATACAAATTCAATCACAATGTAGACTTTAACTTTAACTTTGACTTAAAGAAACCCGCCGTGTGCCGTCTCTCCGCCTTTATTGGCGGGCCACTGGAACTATGTTACATTCCTTCGGTGGTATAGTTCCAGTGCCTGTCAATAAGGCTTAGAGACGTCACACGGCGGGTTTATTTAGTGGGTGAGGGCCCCACACCACCCTGTTGCCCCGAACGACCGGGTGTGCGGTTAGGAACATTTATTCCAGCCTTAACAAAAAAAAGAAAGGCTCAAAAATCCCATTCTCCTTTCTTATAATGTTTAAATTGTTATAGTACTTAATTGTAATGGGAAACCAGCTTAATATGCCAATAAACCCTTGCTATACAAAAAGAGTACTTATAACGTGAAACACCATTATGATACCAAGCATAAAGTTAAATTTGCTTTTTTTTATTTGTTTGTTTCTTGTTATTTTTCGTAATTTCTCATAGTAAAATTACAATAGAATGTCTTTAAATTTAAAATAATATGACAATTGCGGCCCGCTTTCCTTTATATAGTCCCCGTGTCCCCTGGCGGCCAAAAGGTAGCAGACCCATGACCTAGATTATAAACTAATTATTAAGTTTATGGGCGCGTCTCACCAATAAACGTTAAAGTTTGGCGAGTACATTGAAGCTTACAATATGTTATATGTCATTGAGATAAATAAATAAAAAAAAAACATCTGGATATCAGAACAATGACAACCCTAGGTGAACCTAAGCGAAAAACGCGGATGACGTCATCCGCATTTTTCGAAAAATGCTGATGACGTCATCCGCATTTTACTAGATAGCTAATATATGCCTGACTGCGGCGCATGCTGGCGGAAGAGTGAACGCAGTGCTAAACAAATTCATACAAAGCGAACAAAAATGCCTGCCTGCGTTGCGTACGGCGCGGATAAATGGACGCGTAGCTTTAAAATACTTGCATGTTTCGACTCAAATAATGGATTCATATTATTTAACTGAAAGACACAGTTATAATATGTACTGAGAAAATAACACTGCGTCCTTCGTTAGTTAGAAACGATAATTTTCTTAGTATATTGTCGATGATAGTATTGATCTTAGTAGGCTTTTAGAATATAATCAAGTACTTTTTATTTTTGTTTAAAATCCAATTTTGGTCACCAACATCCTGTATATTTTATTACTTGTATATTTTAGGTTTCTCGTCTGTCGCGTTTGCATTAAATGGTAAAGCAAGAAAGCTTTTACTATTATAGCATCTGGTATTTGCAGGAGATGCAGGTTCAAATCCTGCTCGCAAAATTTATATTCATTTTCACATTTTCGAACTTCTGTTCATGTTCTAATTAACTAAGCATGTCAAATGCTTAAAAATATATACATATATATATGATAAATATCAAAATATTTACTCTTTAACCTTTAAGTATGGACGTCATTTTTTCTTAACACTACTGTGGACGTGTAGTCTCACAGGCTCCTATATGCACACACATTTTTTTTGGGAAATTTGATATAAGATCGCTTTAAAAATGATTGAATATTAAAGTTATGGGATTTAGCAATAAAATAACGTGCTTATAAAATCAACTTCTATTTCAAAAATTATAGGCATTTTAAAAATAAAAAAATATGGCAATTTTTAGTCTAAATCGACTTAGGTTATATTTTTAGGTATTAAAAACAGCCAAATTTATTCCTATAACGAAATGAGTCTTTTTTTTCTTAAAATGCAATATATAAGAAACCAAAAACATAAAACACCTACTTCAAGTAACAAATATAAAAAAATTTGACAACAGTCTAATAACCTAAATTTATTGACAGTCAGTGCACAAAGGTCTAGAACATTGGAGACTCGATTCATCTCCTAGGTTTATGTGTGTTTTATATATGTTAGTTTTGATTTAGAACTACCGGCTTTATTGTTTTTTGACATTTCAAGTACCTCCAAATCCGAAACAAACATAATCGCTCATACTAGGGCAAAAATGGACGTGTAGCCTGACAGGCTCCAGTCAATATTTTGATGGTGATTACTTACGTGACATTCATCGGAAGACGCAACCTTCTCCCTCGTCTAAAACAAAAGCTACTGAGCCGCTCAACCGCGGGGAGGGGGGGGAATTAGGTGAAACTGAGAAAACGAAAACATCGAGTAGCCTGTGAGACTCCACGTCCATACTTAAAGGTTAATCTAATATTAGTAATAAAAATGAAATCCATCCATTCATCCATCACCCTTTTATCGTCCACTGCTGGACATAGGCCTCCCCAAAATGGGGGTTTTACCTTAATCGCCACGCTTGGCAGGCGAGTTGGCGATCGCAGTGGATGTTTTTAGTACAAAGGGGAACGCTGTTGCCCGGTCCACCGGTAATCCCTTAGTCGGCTTTTGCGACCCCCATAGGAAGAGATGGGGAAAAATGTAATACTAACTAATAATTATTTATTAGCTTTTTAATAACATTCAATGAATTAAATATATTTTGCGGAATTTGCTCAGCCGCAGATAAAGGCTAGGTTTTTAGGTTATATCTCAGCTTTCTGATATAGTACTGGGATAAAACGTCTACCAGTTTTTAGGACTAATAAAGACCTACCAAAAAAATAATATCAAAATTTGTTTACCAGTTTTTGAGTGATGTGCAAACAAACAAGCAGATTATATTTCTAAAAAAAAATATGTTGTGTTCAGAGATATTTATATAATATAATATTTTTTTTATCTCAGATATGACTCTGTTTTAGCTTTATTTAATAGCATTATAGATACCTATAGATAGATTATCTAAAGTCTACACTTTACTAATGACTCAACTTAATTAATTTCAAACGCTCACCAAAGCCTCAAAGAGTTCTTTAGAATAATAAATAAATGATTTTTCGAAGAACGAAGATAATTGCTTGCTTTGAAAGCCTTAATAACCTAGTTTTTGTTTACTCAGAAATGGATTTCAACAAAATATTTTCACATATTGTTTCATCAATTTTAATCTTCAAAATAGATTAAATGTTAATTTGGTCAAATTTTGTACGTGCATTCAGCTCTATATATTTTAAAGTATTTTTAGCGTGAGATATTCTTTTTGTATCCATAGTGAATTTTAACAGAGATATTCACTCAAGGAAAGCATAAGTGCAATCTTATGGAGATGTAACATTGAAATTTATTTTAAAATTTTATATTAAAAAATATCATGATCATCTTTATTTCACTATAATGTAAAATAAAAAATTAAGATTTCTAATTAAATATCACAATCATTGGAGTAAATATTTAAGATAATTGGGTAACTGGATTAATTTATATCTAAATTAATTTATTTCTTTTGGTTCTAAGCAAACTCTTTTGTCATTTGCTTATTAAAAATCGGGGAATAGTGGTGAGAACAGGCGTAACTCGTAAATTTTACTTTTAGGATATTAACCTCTGAGTAACTCCAATATAATTATATACCCTAAACGAGGTGGAAATTTAAACAAAAATAATCTATTGGCATTGGGCAGGTCACATCGCTCGACGAACCGACAACCGTTGGGAAAGAAAGGTTCTTGAGTGGCAATCACGTATCTGACGGCACAGTGTAGGATGGCCTCCCACCAGGTGAACCGATGACCTGGTCAAAGTCGCAGGCTGTCGTTGGATACAGCTGGCACATGACCGTTTGCTGTGGCGTTTTCTTGGGATGCATGGATGAAAATCTATTTAAAACAAAATAAATGTTTTAGATTTTTATAATAGAACTAGATTTTGGTGTAATAATATTATTACAAGATTTGGTGTCTATATGTAGAAACTCTTGACTAGCAGTTGAGCTTTTTCGACTAATGATCCTAGTACATCAAATAACATCAGGTAAATATCTATTATATTGTATTAGATAATTTTAATATTCAACATAATATGTGTCACGATCAAATATGGTAAGAAATATTTTAAATCTCACTTCATATGCAATCTATTGTTTTTTCCTAACCAGAAGAACCAGAATCGCGTAAGGGAAATTGTTTTCTGATTGACAGAGGCACCCTTCTACCGTCTTTATATCAACATTACCGAAGAGTTATGGGTGATAAAATGACGTGTTAATATTACTCGTGGTTGTTTCCTTTGTTTTCGTTCTCAATTGTTTTTCATGGTTCCTTCCAATAAAAGGCAGACGGAAATTTTGAAATAAAATCAACTCGAATTATGTTTGACAATTATGAGCAAATGCAGATATGATTAAGTACATAAAATGCGCTTTAAAATGTAGTACATGTGAAATATAGTCTATATTATTTCAGCATAAAATTTTTTGTTATATTCTAACATAGTCTCGCTTTAATCCCTCAAACCTATGCAAATGAAACCTACGTAATAAAGGCGAAATTGATTGTCAAGTTCTACGCACAGATCCAGACTTCATGCTACCATTCTAATTTTCCTCATGGAAACCTAATAACGCTTCTTCACGACACAGAACCACTCAAAAGATCTTGAACCTTGTTGCATATTTATATAACTACATCAGCGAGTGATCAGCCATATAATTTAAAATAAAAATTCTAAAGCTACTCAATAGATTTTCTAAAACTTCATAAAATTAATTGTAAGAAAACCTTTTAACGGCTGTTCATATTGAAGATTTACCATCATAAACAATGCAAAAATTGTATATCAACTAAACAACACATTAAATTGCGAGATTTGTGCATGGTTCGTCAAGAAAAAAACATTACAAGAATGTTTCATTTAGCCGTGTTTTGTTATTACTATTATGAACAATGTTAATATAGACATCTAGAAGTAAAATATTGACGTAACCATATTTTAATGAAAACAAACTGTGAGAGGACTTTGCAATGCTGATGTCTAATTCTATAATTATTTGTATTTAGTTCATTAATTATAGCAAGTATCATATGTATGACAAGACAGCACCGTGGGCTGTCATAACACTAATGTTATTTCATATGATTAATGTACAGCACAACATTTATTTCCTAAGTACTTATTGTGTGTAGATATGATTGCTTTTGATGATGAATAATGTGAAGTAGATTCACTGACTACCTACTGCGTAGATTTAAAAGTGTTACTATGCAAACGTTATTATTATTGCGGAATCTCAGGTTCGGATTCTGTGCAAACTCTATTGAGATATCTGTAAGGATATTCTCTGGACGACAAAGTAGCTCAATATACTATAATAACGTTCCAAAAAACAAAAATTTAGTTTTTTGTAACTGCAATAATATGTTTCTGATATTTCTTTTTGTTGCTGCTTGTAACGCTCCAACGCAAAATTAAGTATTTTGACAAAATAAATATTTCTACTAAATTTAGATGCATTGTTATAGCGTTTGTTAGACATATAAGTAAAATATTTTTAACTTATTAAGATACAAAATTCTCAAAACTATTTCAAAAGCATTACTAAAATAACCAAAATAGTGACCGCAATTACTTGTCTATAGATACGAGTGTAAGAAGCAAAATAATCTTTTATGAAAATAATATTTAAATGCCAAATAAATTTTGCCCGCAACTCGATCCCCGTGGACTGTAGGATCTATAAATACTTCACTCTAGAATATCTCTATGCAAGAGAGAGAGAAGTTGAGTATTTAGTTCGTGAAAGAGCAACAAACAAAAATACAAACTCACTTTCGCATTTATAATATTGGTAAAGTATTATTTACTTAAAAGTTTTGACTTCTTCTTTCAGAGCAATTGATTTGTTCATCTATTAATAACAACATTTTTGGGCAGAACTAGAAGAAGTTTACGATGAGTGGATTTTAACCCACATTTTTTTTGAGAACCTTTCAAAGGAACGATTGGATTATCGAAGTCGTGGCGTATCACCCAATAATACTTTTCCATTTTCACTATATTTTATTCAACTTAAAGTTTAAATGATCAACTTATTTCGGTCTCGTACTTACGAGTAACTACGCCATTGCCTTTTGTAAAAAAAATGTACTAACTAATGTATTTATCTATCTATATCCATACTATTATAAATTTGAAACAGAGTTGTGTCTGTATATTTAAGATATTTGAGAAAAAAATACTGTTTATAATCTATATTTTTTAGCATTTGACATGCTCCGCTACTTTTTAAAGTACAAATTATTTGTGAATAAGGAAAAAGAGATTTTTTTTGTACGAGCGGGAATCGTACACTCGTCTTTTCCAATCCTGGGAAGTGCTGTCACAAAACAATTTTTGAAATAAATTAATAGAAAGTATTACAAAACAATTTTTTTTAGATTTTTGTCTGTTTGTTTATCTGTTTGTCTGTTTGTTTGTTCGCGCATCACGTAAAAACTACTGAACGGATTTTGATGTAACTTTTTCTATTTGACAGCTCTTGATTAGACTTAACAACAGGTATACATTTTATCCCGCTACTATACTGGGAACCTGAGATATAACCCAAAAACTAGCTTTTGGCTGCGGAGGAGCCGCGGGTAAAGGCTAGTACTATTATAAAGCTGTACAGTAACAGAGCTAGCTAATAGTTTAGAAAAGATGACTGAATTAGGCTATATAGGCGTGTCTAAACACAAAACGATTTTTTTAGATTTTTTGTCTAATTACATATATGTTTGTCTGTTTGTTTGTTCGCGCATCACGCAAAAACTACTGATCGGATTTTGATACAACTTTTTTTGTTTGATAGCTCTTGATTAATCTTAACAACTGGTATACATTTTATCACGCTACTATATCGGTAACCTGTGATATTATCAAAAAACTAGCTATAGGCAAAGGCTAGTACTTCTATATAAATGTACAATCTTAATACATTCTAATTAATACGAGTTCGATTCTAAACTCAAGACTCAAGACACTAGCTAAACCAATTCTTTATGATAAAATTAATTATAATTAAAAACTATACGATCACTTTAACGAACTTTAAATTAAAAAGACTAAAAATCACTCAAGTGACATTCCACTGCCGCCAACGTGCCCAAAATAGTGGCAGCATTACCTCGCTGGATACTGAGGATAATCCTTTGTCAAGATATAAGTCAGCATTTTGATCACGTAGTGTTGACTCTACAAGTATCCCTACTATTTTTTATAGATTTCAAAAGCATTAGGTCTCCAGGGACCAATTGTCTCTACCCCAAACGGCACAAATAAGTAACCACTGTTAAGGTTGGAATATTTGAGCCCTTTGTACGATTCAGCCGTTATAACATCGCCACTAGCACTCCGAGATAACTCGGAAAGATGATGTATACGATTAAAATTATATTTAAGCTAACATAATTTGTAAATTCGATTGTGGAGCAATTTTAAAATATTAAATAATAATGTAATTTTATTATTTGTGAAAAAATAGAGATCTTTGTACATCAGCAATTGGAATGGAGCGGGATTTTGTTACGCAACAACGACAGGACATTAGTCAAATTTGGGGGAAAGGCCACATTCGCAATACTTGTAAAAGCAGTTAATATCCTATCTGAAATATGTTTATGATAATATGGGTAACTTAGTATCCTATAGTCACGTTTGAGTTAGTGATGTTACTTTAAGTGTATATTATTAAATAATTTGATTTATGACTCGTGGAAATAGAGTTTTCTATCCAGTGGGCCTATCCAAGTTGCATGCTATGATCGCTAACGCTATAGAAAGCGATATCCATAACGGTAAGTCACGTGACTTAACGTTAAAGATGTCACCATACATTTTAATAGCTTTCTATAGCGTTAGGGATCATAGAATGCAACTTGGCTAGGCCTACAGGTTGTCTTTTCTCACTGCTAGTTCGTTACAGAAAATTAAAATATCTTAAACTAGAAATAGTTTAAAGAAAGACATTTGTAATTATTATCGTCGTCTTTGTCATAACTCGGTTTGACTCAGTGGAGTTCGTGACTCGATTAGAAGAGCATCGGTTCAGTGAAGATGGCAAAAGTTTGACGGCCTCCCTCACACTGGTGGCTACTGATTCTATTAATATAATGAAAGGGTTATGTAAAATTATGCTCACATATATCATACTATGTTCTTCAAAGTATAAGAATAGCTAGATACTATGTTTTAATATTACCATAATTATTTTTCATTTGACGGGCCTCGAGGCGTAGTCGGTAGTGTAACCGACATCCGTGCACGAGGTCATGGGTTCGATTCCTACTCAGGACAATTATTTGTGTAATTTACGCAGATATTTTTACTGCGTCTGGGTGTTTTCTATCTATTATATGTATGTATTTACAAAAAAAGCAATATATTTAATATATCCTTAATCTGGTCTTAGTTTAGGACAAGAGGATGTTGTGTGAAATGTGCATGAATATATACATATATATTGGTGAAAAAATGAAGGATTTGCCGGAATATCATATCTTAAATATTAAATACATTTTTTTTAACTTCAGTGACGGTTTTTTCCAAGAAACAAAGGTTTTATATTTTTTTTAATAAACAAGAGATTATCCTACAGATACAAATTGGTTCGGATCAGATTTTGGATCATTAACAAAATCTTAACGATATTCGTAGACTGTTCAGAGGTATTTTTAAGCTTTATCAAATAATATATATTTTCTTAATACAAATCTTGCATTAGGGAATAATCTCTGAATCGCGGGGGACTTAACAAACACACAATTTTAGTACACAAAGTATAGATATTTTCTATTGCGTCACCTATTAATTGTGTAGGTGCACTTACGCCCTGTTTATGAAAGGCTGATCAATAGATAAATTACCTGACAAGCTTTCAATGAAAGCACAGTTAGCTATTTGATATAATTATCATGTCAGTTGACAGAGACATTAAATTATTTTTAACAAAAGTATTGCAAACGCTATTTTGAGTTTCTGAAACGTTGTTTACGTAATAATATGATCTAACTATCTGAATGTTGTCTGCTGCCGTGTGGGGCCGGCTTTAGAATTGTCCCACCCCTCTCCACCCATGGGAGTCGTAAGAGCCGACTGAGGGAATACCGCGGGAGTGGGCAGCAGCACACCCTCGAGTATTAACAACATCCACTGCGATCGCCAACCCACCTGCCAAGCGTGGCGATTACGGCACTATCCCCCATATGAGCGAAACACATGTTGTGGCGTTGTCTTGGGGAGGCCTATGTCCAGCCGTAGACATCGAAAGGCTGATGGATGGATGGATCTGAATGTTACATGGAAGTAACAAGCGTAGTAGGTACTTATACTTCCAAGGAATGTCAAATTAAAGTGATCATAATATTAGTAAATTTTTCTGTGATCAATGATTCAGAAACACAATTTCATTTGACGGTACTGTTAAAGTGACAGTGATTTTAGTTGAATAAGAATTTGATCAGCCTTTCAGAAAACGAGGTGGTTCATACAGAGAACTATCCTGCATAGGAATCAATTCCAAACGACAGGCAGCTTTGGTATCTAAAACATTTTGCCATCTGGGCAGTTGCGCACGTCGATGAAATTCTAATGATATACTTATTGCCGTAAGAAATATAAGACCTTAGCGGTTGTCTTATATTTGGTTTAAATTCTATTACTAGATCAGTGACAAAACCGTCACACTGTTATTTATATTTTGAGCCGAAAACAAAAGTTAATCTTACGTAATCTTCCTGTGAATCGATGATTATACACGTACTTTAATGTGATATGTTCTACAAACTTACTAAGTTCTTGTAACTACTTATCACTTTAATGAGTTTCTTCGCTTCAAAAGCAGTGTTAATTACAAAGCTCATAGTCTGAGAACAAAGACGTGAATGAGACGTTCTTCGGAGAAAAGACTTATGGAGATTTTAGAGTTAAATATCTGTGATATTGCTTCCATAAACAATTAGACCAGTATTCCAAAACGATTCCTTATAACTAATGCTTAAAAAACATACAACATAGCATCATGTCTATATCCCCAAAGGGTTAGGCAAAGGTGTATTTAGACACCCACGGTTTGCCAGCTATGTTTAAGTCCCACGTAATAGGGGGCGAGCCTATTGCCGTCTACCGGGCACAATTCAAAACTCCGGGCTGCTACTGAGAATTTTTCTTTTTACGAAAAAGCTCAATAACATTCCCGATCCGGGGATCGAACCCGAGACTTCATGATCAGCAGACACACACACTACCGCTGTACCGCCGAGGCAATTTTTTTGTTGTTATAAAACAAATAAAACGCAGCAAATGTGCGCGCGTCGCAGACAAATGTCTTGTACATATCATTATGTTGTTCAAAACTGCATGCATTAACTCTAATATAATTATTTTTGATCTATATTTTTAGCACTTGACATGCTCAGCTACTTTTAAAGTACAAATTATTATTTGTGAATGAGGAAAATTGGGTATAACCGCAAGGGAGTACGATAGCTCAGTGAATTAGAGCACTTCCCCGGAGAGGAAAGGACGCAGGTTCGATTCCCGCTCGTACTAAAATTCTCTTTTTCCTCATTCACAAATAATAAGTTGTGCTATAACATAATTAATTTAAAACAAGATCTAGCCAAGCCCATTTGAAACAACACCTGAAGCTCGCCCACTTACTATATATAAAAATATAAACGCTGTCGTGGCTTACACCATACCCATATAATTTAGAGCCTTGTCACCTAGTAATTGCTGTTGGCTTTAATGGGAGAGACAACAATGTGTTTACTTAACCATAAGCGATAGTTAGATACAAATTACTGCGCTGAATATCTAGTTTAAATTCATGCAATGTACAAATTATAATTTGTGAATAAGGAAAAAGAGTATTTTAGTACGAGAGGGAATCGAACCTGCGTCCCTTCCTATACGGGGAAGTGCTCTAATTCACTGAGCTACCGTACTATTTGTTAGAAATACCCAATCTCCTTACCATATTTGTCTTAACGACCAACGCCACATATCGGAAGCATTTTCATGCATTAATCCAATATAGTAAGTTTAATTTTGCAATTAAAATTCATATAGTATGAGTGGCGTGTGTAGTTGGAGTGGAAGTATAATAAAGAGAGCATAAAAATGATAATAAGAAGAGGATAGAGAGAGGGTTTGGGCCCTCCAGCGCTCTCACTCACCATACAAAACACAACGGTAGGGGTCTTTCATCCACCACCGAAGGATTGTAACATAGTTCCAGTGGCCCGCCAATAAAGGCGGAGACACGGCACACGGGTTTCTTTAGTAGGTGAAGACCCCACACTACCCTGTTTGTTGCCCCGAACGACGGGGTGTGCGGTTAGGAAAATTTTTTCCCGCCTTATTAAAAAAAAGGGGGTCATTCATCCCTCCTCTCTACGTGTCCGAACCACTTAAGCATTCCTTTCTCTATTTTTGTCAATACATCTTCTTCCGCACCACAGCATTCTCGTATCACACTATTTCTCAATTTGTCCATCAGAGTCACTCCGGCTATGAGTCCACAGCATATGTCATACCCTCATGCTTCTTGTGCCATGCCCTACATTCACTACCATACATAAGTGTAGCGACCAGCAGCCCCCATGCACAGCCATTCGTGCCTTTTTTGACACTTTCTAGCTGTTCATAAATCCATGCAGTGCCCTATTCACTTTATTTCCAGCCATCACTCTCTGCTCAATATCACAGTCATAATTTCCATCTCTCGTCAACTTTGGATCCAAGTATACAAATTCTATACCTTGTTCCATTAAAAACATAAATAATAGTTTGTTACACAATTATTGTAGTTTTCAGAAACAACGATTTTTATACTACGTGTCCAGTGTCTGTTTTCTTGCCGCAGAAAAGTGGGGGAGAAGGGAAGTCTCTTCTACCTCTGCCTCATGATGTTTATAAATACCATTGCAGACGAATTCAAGTGTATAACCTTACTGAAGGTAAGTTGAATTGATCGTCTATAAGACCTTACATTATAAAACTCTGTATATATAAAAGTAAGTTCCCCGCTTGGTGTATAATTATGTTATAGGTAATACTCGTATCATGATATTGTTATTTATTTTGCCATTTATTTGATTGCTCATTTTACAACCTATTAAAGTTTATTACAATTAAAAGACTAGGAAATAGCGTACTGATTTCACAAAGAAACACTGAGAATATAATACTATACATAAATTGTCACTTAGAGTTTTTATAGACGAGCATAGCCACTATTCTATAAGTAGTATAAAATAAAGTAACTATTCACTTGTCTGTCGTACGTTTCATCACGTTGAAGTTTATAGATGTTGCGTCACATAAACTAAAATCGTATTAATAATGATAAATGCGAAACTCCGGTTTCAGATTATATATATATTATCTTAACCAGTTCAGTGCAGCCCATCTTCGCTGAATTGAACACATTCAAAAAATTTTAGAAGCCATCTGCTACCTTGTCACACAATATTGTACAATATACATATTTTTATAATATTATACATATTGCGTACGATTGTATATACAGAAATCTGAATATACAATATAGGTATATCTATATATATAACATACCCGGTATTATACTGTATTACTTTTGTATCGATAATCGTACTCTAAATTTCACTTTGAACATACCTGTATGTTCAATCAAGATTAGATTAAAACAGGTTTTGAAATGAACTGTATGACTTTAAACTTTCAAATATTGTTATACCAAATTATAAACACACTGTAGAGGCTATTATGCACATTAACACTTCAAAAATATAATTTCTTATATTCATAAGAAAATATGCATATCTAATACGAAATATTTTGTTCTTCTGATAACAAGGAAACATGATCAATGTACGCGTAGTTCTCGCTGCAGCACTCAGTAACGGAGGTGTGTCGCGGTACTTCGCCGGCACAGATAGGTAATCTGTGTGTGCCAGCACAGTATTGCTTATATTTTTATTGTGGTGCCGGTAACCATCAAATAGATGTTATTTAGGTGTACATATAAACTTATTTACATATTTATTATTATTTTGCTGCGGCAGTTATTTATACATTTATTGTGTTACGTCACATAACTTATTTAATTCGTAGAATTTGCCATAGTTCCCTGTTCTGTTCGTAAATGAAGCTGCCGTGATAATTATAACTTTTTAATTTTGATGTCTTATAGAAGTCTGCGAGTTGCGAAAAACCGATTAGCGCGGGTTACACTGGCCTTGAATTGTAAAATAAAAACCATGCACTACACAGCTGTAGTTCATCAAAAATATCATGAATTTTTCTCTATAGTAATTTCTCCCGTAAAATGACATTGGGTCCTAGTACTTTATACATATTAAAACACTACAAGCTAAATTTGTATCAAAAGGAATATCTTGTTGCTACATTTATATTCAATGCAGCGCACGCCGTTGATTGGATTTCCATCCGAGCGCTGATCATATCGGACTACAAATACAGAAAGCCTATTCATCTCCACTATAGGCACTTATGACTATACGATTAACTGTGTTATTGATCCACAATATCTTCAATTAAATAATACTATCTGACCCGGCGAGCTTCGTACTGCAATATCTTTTTTTCGTGAATATTTTGCAATTAGTTAATAAAAACTACGTGATAAAAACTATCCTATTTTAGGCACGCCAGCAAATCACAGATTTTAAAATAAACGTAAAATCGGTTTGATACTTTCGGAGTTCATCTTAAGCAACAATATTAACAACACGAGAGTTATATATAATAGATTAGTACAACATGCGACCGAATACCGGTATCACAACAGTAATGAAAATGTCTCTTTAATAAGGGCGGATTCGACCAAACTCGAATATATACAAGAATATACCGAGAATAATTTATTTCACGATTTTATTCTATAGATAATCAACAGTCGTTTTTCCACGCAATCTGACGTATAGCTATTGCAAGAATAGCTATTCGCGAACAGCGAATACCCGGCAAAAACAAGTTGTTCTACGAACGGGACGATGTATAGCTTAACTCATCTCAACTCTTATTTGTCGTATATATACCGTGAGAAAGTAGATGTCACTGTATGTTTCTAATTAAAATGACAGCACAAAAAGATGACGTCATTTTTTTTATTCTTGGATTAACTCCTTATTCGATGATTATCGGTGGTATAGTGACTATTCCCGAATGGCTCGCTATTCTTCGAATTGTTGTTGGTAAAACGTAAAATTAATTTATTCTCGAGTATGTAGCGATTTATTCTAGGAATAAAACTTATTCTTGTTAAGAATCACTTTCTATAACGTCGGCGTAATAGTATACCTATACTACAACGTTACCCATAGAATAAATAAAATAGATTTGTTGATAATGGATCATTAACATTTTAGAAAAATCGATGTTGAAGATGGGTTTAACGGGTTGCAACTAGAATTTTTGCTATGTTAATTTAAATTTCCTTACACATCAGTGCAATAACAATTGGTTTAGTAGGTATATAATAAATCTTTTGTAACTAGCATCATGCAATTACTCATTTGTATTTCTTGAATAGGCCGTGTTGGGCCGGCTTTAGAATTGTCCCACCCCTCTCCACCTATGGGAGTCGTAAGAGCCGACTGAGGGCATACCGCGGGGTGTGGGCAGCAGCACTCCCTCGAGTATTAACAACATCCACTGCGATCCAAGCGTGGCGATTACGGCACTATACCCCAATTTGGGGAAGCCTATGTTCAGCAGTGGATGTCAAAAGGCTGATGGATGAATGGATTGATTTCTTCAATACGTTTTTAAATTTGCTTCCATAGCGGGAAGCAATTCAGAACACTAATTAATGATTACGAAATCGGGGTTCGCGGTTTGGTGCTTTCGTGACATATCTGTCATCTATTTTAAAAATTTTGTTACACCACTTCATAGCTCAAGGATTAAAGAATTCGTTACATGATCGTTGTATGGATGAAAAAAAAATATACTTCAGTGGACCAGCGCTTCTCGCTCCGCTACTCATGATGCGTCACTGTCCTCACTATTTTTTTTTATTGCTTGTAGTGACAGACGAGTTACGGCCCATCTGATGGTAAATGGTAACTGTCGCTCATGGACTCAACCATGCCGAGAGTATTGTCAAGCCACTGCTTACCATTTCATTTCACCGATATGAAATGAAAGAATAAACGGCTATCTCCTGCTACAGCCAAAACGCAACGATGTGCTTCATGGCCGGTTATACGGGAGATGGTGGTACCAACTCGCGCGGGCCTGATACCAAGTGAGTACTCCCACTTGGTACCCAGTCCTACTACCAGTCATGCAATGGATGATAATTGCTTACTTCCCTTAGTCGCCTCATACGACACCAGTGGGAAAGAATGGGGTGGTGACACTTGTATTCTCAGTCCGTCACCACACGGACAGAAATGTAGTAATGTCTTTCAGTTTCGGTGGTCCGCTGATACCAGCGGAGAGATGGCACACGGCGGGTTTATTTATTGGTCGAAGACCCCAAACTACTCTCGTGGTTGCCCCGGACGATGGGGTATGCACATTTTTACTCACCTTAACAAAAAAACTTAAAAGGCGGGTTGTCAGCGATGCTATTTCGACCATGTTTTCTTGTAAAAAAGCAGCCGTGTCCACCACACAGCCACACACCGCTGCTGATGATTGCTGATGAGCCATATATGTGCATACAAATGCTTAGTAGTCAAAAAAACTCGTGGCCTTGACATCACGAGAAGCATAATAAAATCAACCAAGAAGAACTATGAATGGTTAATGATCCGATGGCTCGGAAATGTGAAAAGAATGCTGATTAATTAAGAAAATATACAATGCGAAAGTGGAAGGTTGTAGGCACAGGGGAGACCGATACTAACTAACCTAGAGCAAATTAGTCATGTATTGAAGGAAGGTGAAGTCAGGAGTCTCAGAAAGCAGCGAGCGTGTATGAAGAGAATTATAAATATTGAGGAAGCGAGAGCTATATGCAAGAATACAGTATTTTGGCATGCAGTTCTCTCTGCAAGAGAGAGGAAGTGATGAGCAGTAAGTAAGCTATTTTTAATAAAAAAATGGATTGATTTTGATACATTTCCTGTAAAATGGTTCCTTTTTATTTACACGTTCGTTTATATTTGCTCTGAATCAGTTACCTGTCAGTTGCACAAACATTTATATTGACATTACAATATAGGGTAAACTTTGTGTTCGTTAATTGCGTAATAGTTGAGTGGGTGATGTGTCAATAATAATAAAAAAAGAAACATAGCATCATGCCTTTATTCCCCGAAGGGCTAGACAGAGGTATATTACACACCCACGATTCGCCAGCTGTTTAATTCCCACGTAAAAAGGGGTCGGCCTATTGCCGTCTACCGGGGACAATTCCAAACTACAGAGTGCTACTGAATTTTTTTCTTTTTACGAAAAAGCTTAATAGAACTGTCCGACCCAGGGATCGAACCCGAGACCTTATGATTAGCAGTCGCTCATACTACCATTGCACCACAGGGGCAGTTAAAATAATTCCATCCATCCATCAGCCTTTTAAAGTCCACTGCTGGACATAGGCCTCCCCAAGAATGGGGGATAGTGCCGTAATCGCCACGCTTGGCAGGCAAGTTGGCGATCGCAGTGGATGTTGTTAATACTCGAAGGAGTGCTGCTACCCACTCCCTTGGTATTCCCTCAGTCAGCTCTTACGTTTTTTTCTTTGATATCTGTTTGTTTGTTCGCGCATCACGCAAAAACTACCAAACAGATTTTGATGCAACTTTTTTTGTTTGGTAGGTTTGATTAGACTTAACAACTGGTATATATTTTATTCCGCTACTATATCGGGAACCTGAGATATAACCCAAAAACTAGCTTTTGGCTGCGGCGTAGCCACAGGCAATGGCCAGTAAGACATAAAGGATCACATCACAAAGAAAATCACATGTCGTGTGGTCGAGATACAGGCTCTGTCCTAGTTTGACTACAGATGCTCACATTTTTAAGTTCTCTGTAATACCTAGTCTATAAGATTTATATAACATGCTAATGTACATACATTGCGCACATATTCGCTTATATTCCTGTCATTCAACAAATAGATACTTATTTTGGAAATGATTATACATAATATTTGTTTGTTTCAAAATCAGTCTCCCGCGTACTATAAGATTGACCCACAATAGCCGATTTCTTTGTTTTATTCATACGGTCCATGTCCGTGGGTTAATGTTACAGTATTAGAATGTAAATGTTTCATTTGAAAACCTATTCCTTTATAATACGACCCTAGTGAAATGTATTCGCTGATAAAGCAAAAGGTATGGACTTTGTGTGAAAATCCCCACGTTTTAACTATTACTGCTATCGTTACCCTGGTCGCCCTAAAAGGGGCGGTGGAAAATGTCATTGTTAACTGGGATCGGTATTTTGTTGAAAATATTGAATGGCATAACATTAGCCTGACCCTATTAAAAATTGGCTACAGCTAACCTTCGTGATATACGTTTTTGAAATTATGGTTTGTTTACTGAGAGTGGTGTGAAAATAAATTCCTAAAAGATTGAAACATGAATTCCTTAAATGTTTTTAAAGCGTCTAAGTCTATAGGAACAGTTTGAAAAACAGTTTTCAAATTTCGAAAAGACAACTTACATATGAACATAACTAATTAAATAAAAAACTTGTAATAATAATAGCATATATGTGATTTGGTAACGCTAAAGAAATCGTCGTGAGGAAACCGTGCACGGCCCGTAGCATGTAACTCACTTTAATCGTATCGCCATCGTATCGTCTCGCTTGTGATTAGTAGTAGTAACTGACGCATGATGTCGCAATAATCCCTTGGCCAATCACGGTGATCTCTCAATCAATCCCAATGACACGATGCGATTTCGATACGATTTAGTGAGATATATTCTAACCCCCCAAGCTCAAGAGATTTTTTCGACTGCTCGTGAAGTCTGCCAACGAGTACCAGCGTAGTGGAATACGGATTAAATTCCTGCCCTTCTAATAGGATACCACAGACAACTTAACCTAAAGTTGTCTGTGGAGGAGACTCACAGTGGCATATTAATGGTTTAAAAATTATAATTTTCATTATAATGCAAACCCTCTTTGAAATATTGACTCACTATATTAATGTTATATAAGAAATAGCGAGACAGAAATTTTGCGTTAGTGTTATAATATAAATAACAGTGATTTGTAATAGAAACACACAGCGTCGGACTGGCCATATAGTCGAGATGGCGTTTGCCAGCCGGGCCCCAGCTTGCGCGGGCCCCCCACGGGTATACTTTGTGTGGCTTGCCGCAAGCCAGGCGGTCGGTAGGATAGGGGGCCCGCGCAGACTAGAACACAGAATCGTATCTAAACAAGGATGACGAGAACAGCAGCTTTTACGAACGAGTTATTAACAGATTAGCTGAAACTGTACTTTAGGTACTTACCTACCTAATAATACATATAGTTGATAATTAATAATTATATATTTCATTATTTTCCGATAGTATCTTGTAAGAACTCACGGGCCGATAATGGAGGAAATAAAACAAAGTAGACTTACATGTATCTCCAGAAATAATACTGATATATTTTCTCCTCTTTCCTTATGATATAAAATCACAACAACTTTTATCGTAAGTCGTCTGAACTCGACGCTGGTCCAACCGAATATGATTTCCAACAACCCTCCATTTTAAAACCGCGACAATCAATTCAGTGTTGCCAGTACAAATCATTAAAAGATGCTAATTTTCTTGAGTGAATTGGGAAGTATTTATTTTTTTATTGTAAAACCTAACATTCGACCATCCTGACGTTGTGCATGTCCTCATGCACGAGGTCGGAATAGCTTACCTAACATTCAGTCAGCATCGAGTTCTTACAATTTTCGCTTTACCAATATTGTACATCCTAGAAAAGAATAACTATGATAATTATTATAATATCAAGCTTTATACAGATTTCCTTTAGTCTGACACCTGTGAACCCTTCTTCTCACAGAAATATTAAGACTTTTCTTGTGAACAGTCTGTCTGATCATTAGTACAAACACAATACTTATTAAACTTTCTCTAACGTGGCAGTGAACCATCCTTCTTACTTACTTATCATCACGCCATTTCCCTTGCGGGGTAGGCAGAGAGAACAGAGTGCCAAGAAGCTCTATTCTTGCATACATCTCTCGCTTCTTCAACATTCATAACTCTCTTCATACACGCTCGCCGGTTTTGGAGACTCCTGACTCCGCCTTCCTTTCAGTACATGACCAATTTGGTCTAGGTAGGTAAGTCTCGGACTCCCCCTGTACCTACATCCTTCCCCTTTCGCATTGTATATCTTCTTAGCCAGTCGCTCGTCCGGCATTCTTTCCACATGTCCGAACCATCGGAGCATTCCCTTTCGCATCTTTACATGGCTCTTTCATACTTACTCGTTCTCCATGCCATAACCGCATTGCTAGTGAACCCTCCTTCTCACAAGCGTACGTAAACATATATAGCAACATCGGTAGTGAACCCTCATTCTCACATACCGTAGTAGCCCTACATGTGAACCCTTCTCCTCACAAGTCACATCCAAAAATACAAATAAAAATAGTGGTCAATGGTAGTGAACCCTCCTTCTCACATACCCTAATAGTTTTGCGTGTGAACATTCCTTCTCACAAGCACAACTATAAATACAATATTGTTATAGGACTAGTATCTGCCTCAGCTTTAATATACAAATTTTGACATTTATTAAATTATATAATAGAATAATATTTTCAAGGATTACACTCTGAACTAATTACAGTTATCTTTACAAACAGCCCCAATTTAAGATCATTACTTTTGTGATTTTATGATTAATTTATTATTACATCACTCATTTAGTCTTCATCATTATCATGGCTAGAACTCTTATTCATAACTACGTCATCACTATCATTTACATTCAAGGCAACATTAACCCACGGCAACATTCGATCGGCAGCTACCGTGGTTTTACGTTTTCTTTTTTCCTGACAACCCTGGTATAGCGGCAATTACATAGCGGTCGTTGCCCAATACACGAACTACTCGATAGGGGCCCACGTATGATAAAATAAGTTTTTTACTTTACCCGTCGTTTTGAAACGCAGTCTTCGTAATTTTGACAAGTTCCCCTTCCGCGTAAACACGGGGTGGACGCCGTTTTCTGTCATAAGTCTGTTTTCGTTTTTCCTGTTGCTCATCAATATTGTCTTTAACGCATTCCCGTAAAATTTCTGTATCTAAATTTTCATCAGTGTGACGTAACCTAGGATCAACTTCGGCATTCATTTTGGTCCCAAACATGACTTCAGACGGCGTCCTTCCCGTGTTTTTATGGAGGGTATTATTAATGCCACATTGAATCATCCCCACTTTATCATCCCAATCTTTGTCATCGTAATTAAGATTTTGTGCTTTAAGGAAATTCAAAATAGTGCGGTTATACCGCTCAACCTGTCCGTTCAAATGTGTACAAGCGACTGCATTGAGGATATGTATAATACCTTTATCTTGACAAAATCGTTTAAACGCGTGTGACGTGAAACATGTACCACGGTCACTAATAATACGATCGGGGTTCCTAAACATGAAGAAGATATCTTCTAATATCATGAGTGCTGTAAGAGTTTTAGTATTACGCACCGGTTTAATGACAACAAATTTAGTAAATCCATCAACAATCACTAAAAAATAACAATTTCCACGCTTTGAGCGTACAAAAGGTCCCAAGTGGTCCACGTGAATAGTGTGAAAAGGCTCCTCTACTTTATCAATAGGATGCAAGTGACCTTCATTATTTCTAACTCGTTTTGTATAAGCACGCTCAATACAAGCTTTTATAAACCTGGACATTTTAGGAAACCAGTATGTTTTCTTTATTCGCTCTAAGGTTTTTTCTGCGCCAAAGTGCCCGATATCATCATGGTTGATGTGGCAATGTTGCCACCTAGCCCCTTTTGGTACCACCCATCTCAAATTTTCTTTATCTCCGTTTAGACATTTAAACAGTTTGTTGTCCTTAACAGTATAAGTGTCCCTAATAATTATGTTTCAAACTGTCAGCGTCAATATCCGACTCAAGTATATCACGTATACGACGTAGTTCAGAATCTCCTAATTGGAGGGTATGTAGCCAGTCTTCACTACTAATCGATAACACACTAGGGTATTAGTCCAACTCAACTGAGTCGTCCTGAACATCTGTTGGGTTTCGCGATAGTGCATCTACGTGTGTCATTTTTGTACCTGCACGATATTCTATGGTACATTGAAACTCTTGTAACTGCAACCACCAGCGTGCTATTCATGGAATCATATCACGCTTCGAAAATGTAGAGCGCAGAGCACTACAATCCGTAACAATTTTGAAATCCTTACCTAACAAGTAAACACGGAATTTCCTTAGCGAACACACTACGGCTAGGGTCTCCAGTTCAAAAGCGTGAAAGTTCTTCTCCTCTGGAGATGTGTGGCGGCTATAATATGCTACAGGCTGAAACGATTCACTAGCTCGTAACCGTTGTAGTAGTATTCCACCGACTCCAATCTTACTAGCGTCGGTGTGTAATTCTGTGTCAGCTTCTGGGTCGTAAATGGTTAGTATTGGTCTATCAACTAATCTGTCCTTGAATAACCTAAACGAAGTATCTTATTCTTTACCCAACGCCCAATCGGCATTTTTCTTCAACAATATGCTCATCGGATAAGCCAGCACAGC
Source organism: Leucoma salicis (assembly GCA_948253155.1). NCBI lineage: Eukaryota > Metazoa > Arthropoda > Insecta > Lepidoptera > Erebidae > Leucoma > Leucoma salicis. The sequence goes on from OX411812.1 coordinate 8,613,139, forward strand.
AAAATTTCTTATAAATTTTCGAAAGTATCCAACCAAACCTAAGAACTGGCGCATTGAGTGAACACTGGTAGGCCTGGGGAAATCTAAAACAGACTGGATTTCTGTCTACCTGGTCGTACTACATCAACGCTAATTTCGTATCCCAGATACAAAATCCTATTTTGTAAAAATGTACATTTAGTTAGATTTAAAGTTAAGTTTGCCTTATCTAGTAGCTGCATCACGCTCAAACCTCTCCAGACACTCAGTTACGGTCTATAGATAAGCACATCATCAATGTACACCATTGCTTCAGTGAACCTAGCTGATTCTAAATCTTTGTTCATCATCCTCTGAAAAACGGCAGGTGCGTTCGCCATCCAAACGGTATACGATTAAATTCGTACTGTCCATCCGGTGTTACAAAAGATGTGAGAGGTTTTGAATCTTCAGATATTGGTACCAGACAGTAGCCTGAAGACATATCTAATGTTATGAAATATGCCTGAAATTCTAGCAATCTCGTCTTCAATGACTGGCATCGGGTATCGCTCTTTTATAGTGATTGAATTTTTTTCTTTGCTTACCATCCTTTTTTCGTACCAGTATAATTGGGCTAGCATACTCGGAAACGGATTCCCTAATTATCCCAGCTTCTAACATTTCCGTCACCATACTCCTCACCTTCTCACGTTCTTTATGTGCTAGTCTACACGACGCGATACACAATGGGACGACTGCTGTTTAGTTCAATATTCATTTCAGTCACACTGGTACACCCTAAATCTTGTAAAGTTGAGGCAAAGCAATGGCTATACCTTTCCAGCAATGCTAATAACTGTTGTCGTTGTGAATCGTAAGTAGAGTCTCCTACATGGACTTGTTCCCAATTAATGCAGCGCTGTGTTGAAGAGACATCTGGTCGTTCATGTAGCTGCTTCACCACTTGTACTTTTACACCCCTGCCCAAAATTTGCCCCGCTGGCAACGAACACGATCCACACAACGGATTAATATGAATATAAATGAGGCTATTCCTGACATGATATATACCACCACTAACTACTAATTGCTGACCTGGCTTCCCTATGACTACCATTTAGCAGAATATCTCCCTCAGCAATGGAATCTGTCTGGGCTTTAATAACAGCTGGACCCTGAATGGCAATGTTTGTAAAAACTAATACGATGACAGATATATTCGGAGACTCGTTGATTTGAGGAACTGTATGGTCGCTGTTTATGTCAAAGAACTTTAAATCTTCTGCGTCTTTATACACGGCAATGTGTGACTGTTCCGTATAGGTCTGTCTTGTCAGAAACGGAGTATCCAAAAATCTATCTTCTACCACATGACATCTGACCCATCTGACATGTACCCTCACACTTCAACTAGGATATTATTATGTAGGTAATCCCACATCTGAAATGTAAGAACTCACGGCCCGATAATAAAGGAAATAAAACAAAATAGACTTACATGTATCTCCAGAAATAATACTGATATATTTTCTCCTCTTTCCTTATGATATAAAATCACAACAACTTTTATCGTAAATCGTCCGAACTCGACGCTGGTCCAACCAAATATGATTTCCAACAACCCTCTATTTTAAAACCGCGACAATCGATTCAGTGTTGCCAGTACAAATCATTAAAAGATGCTAATTTTCTTGAGTGAATTGGGAAGTATTTATTTTTTTATTGTTAAACCTAATAATCTCATCTACAATTATCCAGTCTTAGGCCCTAGCAGGAGCCACCCGGGCCCTTCCGGCCCAGGCTGACTCTGAAAACACATGTGTGCTTATGTGCAACTGAACAGTTGAAAATAGCTTTTATTAATAGTGAAAGTGCTGCAAACTTCTTTTTTGAATTCTATCTTCAAGATTCTTCATCAACTATATACACAAACATCTTCAAGAAAAATTTAAATTCACGAGAGAATATTACGTCGGCGAACAGCTGGGCAACCCTATTGAGAAACAAGGAAAGATTAGCAGACAGGGTTGCAACAAATATTTATAGACTCGTATTTTGCACCCGTTACAACGACTCACGCGATCCCTCTTAGCACAATATAAGCAGCTCGTTGTGAAAATAACATTATTCATAGATGGGAGTCAGAATATTATTGCTCTGAATACCTATCATCTACCAAAATTCCTCTAAAATACCACAATGCCAGTTGTTGTGTACCGTCCCCCTGCTGGTCCAGGATGCGCAGTGGGACAAAACACCAGACCAGTGAGGGTACCAAGGGGTTAACAACAAGCGGGTTTGCGATACGCAAGGCTAATAAAAGGGTAAGTGGACTTACCGATCGCGGCGGGAAAGGTCCACCATGCCTAAAATAACCTAACCAAATACCCTAGATTGGCCAACCGTCAGATAATTGGGAGGTACTTATCGTGATGTGCTGAAGGGCAGGTGCCTGTGTCCACCGGATGCCAGTAGAATACGAAGGTCACTGAATAGAATTGTCCAACACGTATAGTCACTTTTTATAGTCTTAGTTTATATTTTCAACAACAATCACAATAAAGTTATTACTCGCGGTCAAATACTAGACAAATGCGCGATATATTTCCAAATAATATTTATGATCAATAATGCAACTGGATTATTCCAAATCAAAAAGATCAAGTAAGCAAGGATCGCCCCGTAATACTTAAAGCAAGCAAGCAAGTAAGCAAGTCATCGCGACCGATTTTTCTCTCGCGTCGAGGCAGTCAGTTTTTTAATAACCACCTACCATTCACAATATCATAATTATGATCTATCAAGTACCTACGGTGTTCGTTGACATTAAATATGTTATAAATGTATGAATGAATGCGCGCCAATTTCAAATGTATACTTGGTACCGAACACCAGTGATGGTTTAATTTAATGTGCAAATCGTGATATAATTTGAACTTTATACTTTTCATAAAATAATAACATATTCTCTCCGGTAGGCAATTTTACAGATAACCCATTGTTCATAAGTTTTGGTAAATTTGACAAAGAGCTTGCGAACAACATTACTTAGTTCTGTTTAGTCAACGAGTATATTCCTTTTAAGTACTTTAAAGGATAGTCGTAAAATCAACAATTACTTTATTTATTTTAATGTAGTTACTTTGAAAGCATGATGTACCGTTTTAATAATTATTGATGGGTTATTTATATCTAGGTTTGTTGATGATAGGATAATAATAATAATTCACAGAAAAATACACCACAGTAAAATATTTGTGATAAGTGATGAGTTAAGCATGAAGTGATAATATATAGTACTTTTTTGATGCAAATAGTAAATTTATGTCTTTAAATAGCCTAAACATAAGACTAATGTCTTCTTTAGTTTATTCTACTGTTTGGACTAATGACTGTCAAGTGCGGAATATCAACTTTAATATCTTGTCAAAGCTTGAGGAATTTGTTTGGGATCAAGCCCAAAGAGTTTGGTTATCTATATCTATACTTATAATAAAACTGTAGAGAGGTCAATTCTGTACATTGAATATATATTCAAAATTAATATTGGAGGATGAATGGTCATCGATACTGATGCCAAAAATGTAATCAGTAAATTTTTTTTCTGTCCGTCTGTATATGCACGCATGGGTCAAAAACTACTAAAGGAATTTTAACATAACGCTAAGACACATAGGAGCTGAGCAGTGACGATAAATTTGAAGTAAGTCGGATGAAAATGCTCTTTCGCGCCAGTATGGGTACGGCTATATGATTGATTTTTATTTAACGCGCGAAACGGCCATCTGCTGCATCTATAAAAAGGCGAGGGCGCTCATGCACCGACTTCAAATCATAAACGTGGGAAATCCCACTTTGCCAGCAACAGCCCGAGCCGAGGTCCTTACCCCACAGGGGGTGCCCTCGGGTAGCGTTGCCTAAATGTTGGTTTGAGAGCCCTCTGCGCTCACCAATTATCCGGGTAAGGTTGCCATAGCCATCTGAGGCTAACAACAAACGTCGCACACAAAAAAAAAAATACGCGCCGGCTTCACTCACATTGTCACTTTTAATGCGAACGGACGTGGTTCTTATTGACTCTTCTCGGAATAAGCGCGTTCTAGATTTTAAAAATACATGATAGGTACGTAGTTTTAAGATAAGTTTAAAGTAGGTATTAGATAATAATATAATTAGTTTGTTTAATGTTTTTGTTTGTTTCTCCTTCTTTTCTTTATATAATATGTATAGTTGTCAAGTTAAACGTTGTAAAGTTAAGTATAAATTTCAATTAAATAAGTATACATTTTTCTTTATGTGTTTTTATCTTATTAGGTTCTTTTTATTCCGTAGATATATTAACCGACTTCAAAAAAAGGAGGAGGTTATCAATTCGGATGTTTATATTTTTTTTTTTATGTATGTATTTTCTCTGTCACATGTTGACGGATTTGCAAAATTATTTTTTTTGTTAGAAAGGGGTTTACTTCGAAATGGCCCCATTTAAATTTTATCGAAATCGGTGCAGTAGTTTTTATAATATCAACAAAAATCTAAAAAAAATGTCATCGATGATATTTTTTCGTTGTCTGATTTTTTTTCGTTTAGGGACCTCCCTATCATGTACGACCTTTTTTTTTTTTTTTTTTATTTTAGGTGGGCAAAAATGTCCTACCGCACACCCCGCTGCCCGGGGAGACAACGAGGTAGTGTGGGGCTCTCACCCACTAAAAACCCACCGTGTGCCCTCACCCGCCCTTGCTACGGCGGATCACGGGAACCGCGTCGTTTCTCCGCGATCCGCAGGCGGCAGCCCCTTCGGGCACCCTCTCTTGTGCGACGGCCCGCGCACTTGGGCGTCACACCTTCGCGGTAGGCTTCCGCGGACGGCAGGGTACTCCCCGACCCCACCGTCCGCAGCCTCGGCTAGGGCGGCATCAGGCGCAGGTAAGCGCGCGCACGCCGCCCCGCGCGCCGGCGGCGAATCGGGTCCGCGAAGGAGGATTCCTCCCGGGCCCTCTCCGCCGCCTCCTTCCGCGAGATGACAGCCTCGCAGAAGGCGGCGACCGCGGTCCAGGCCCTGTCACTGCCAACCATCGCTCGCGCAACGGCCGGCAGCGACAGGTCCACGCCTATGACTGCAGCGAGTTCCCGGCGCTGCACATCCCAGGCCGGGCACGACTCGAGCGTGTGCTGCGCCGAGTCCTCGCCGCAGTCGCAGTGGTGACAGCCTGGGTTCGTCTCCCTCCTAGCGATCGTGTGCAGGTATTTGCCGAAGCAACCGTGCCCCGACAAAACCTGCACCAACCGGAAGGTGAGGACCCCGTGCTGCCGCCCTGCCCATTCTTCCAAGATCGGCTGGAGCGCCCCCACGGTCCAGAGACCAGCCCGGGGCGTCTCCAGCCGAGACCTCCACTTTAGGACGGTGGCGCGGCGGGCATCTTCCCGCCACGCTGAGATTGCGCTTGGCGAGGGGCGGCTGCCCCCCGCCCGCGCCGTCGACGCCCGCCGATAAACGTCGGCGAGCACTTCCGCCTCCAGATCCCACGGGGGGGTTCCGGCCAACGCGCAGGCTGCATCGCACGAGACCGTGCGGTACCCGCGTATTGCCCTGACCGCTACGACCCTCTGTGGACACCACAGAAGGGCCCTATTGCGAGCGGCCAGGGACTCCGCCCACACGGGCGCGCCGTACAGTGCCATTGACCGTACTACCCCCGCGTAGAGTCGTCGACACGCGAGACTCAGTCCGCCCAAATTCGGCATCAGTCGCCCGAGGGCGGACGCCGTGCCGACGAGCTTTGACGCAAGACGGCGGAAGTGCTCGTCAAAGTGCCACCGTCCATCCAATACCAGGCCCAGGTACTTGATGTGGGCCTGGATTGGAAAGCCCACACCGTTGACCGTTATCGAGGCGCCGGCGGGTGGGCCGCGTCGGGGCCCATGGAAGAGTAGGGCCTCCGACTTTGTCAAGGGCCACCCTAAGCCCCAGCGCCTCGATCCGCCTGACCACCTCCGCGGTTCCTGAGGTGGCCAGCGTTGCCGCCTCCTCGAGGGTCCCGCCCCGGGCTGTGACGAGCGTATCGTCTGCGTAGCAAATTACGCCCAGCCCGGGGGGGAGCCGGCCACGGAGGACCCAGTCGTAGCCGATGTCCCACAGGAGCGGCCCTAGAACCGAACCCTGCGGGACGCCGCACGACATAGCCCTCCTTACAACGTCCCCTTCCCGGTCCACGAAGAGGACGTTGCGGCCGTCGAGGTAGTCCGCCACCAGCCGCCTTAGGTAGAGGGGCACTCCATGGTACCGGAGTGCCTCCTTGATGCAGCCGAATGGCAGACTATTGAAGGCGTTGGCGATGTCGAGCGACACCGCCAACAGCACTTCCCTCGAGGTGACGGCCTCCGCAGCCGCGGCCTTCAAGCGCAGGATGGCGTCGACCGTAGACCGACCCGCCCGAAATCCGAACTGGGCATCAGACAGGTCGGGGCCGACCGCACCTAGGTGCCGGACGATGCGGGCAGCGACTACCCGCTCGAGCAGTTTGCCCGCCTCGTCCAGCAACACGATGGGCCTGAAGGCCGCGACTGTATTCGGAGACCGTCCCGGCTTCGGCAGGAGCACGAGCTTCCCCTCCTTCCAGCAGTCAGGGAACCGTCCGGACACCAGGCAAGCGTCGAACAGTCCCCTGAGGCGGGGCTCTAGGTGGTCGAGGACCAGGGCCAGCACTCGGGCGGGAACCCCGTCCGGCCCGGGGGCGGCGCTTCTCCGCATACGCGCTGCCGCCGCCCCCATTTCCGTCGTCGTCACGGGCGGTACCTCCCCGTCGTCGGCCTCCCGGTCGTCATCTGGCGGAGCCATGACCAGGGGCGTGTGCACCGCCCGTGAAGGGAATAGTCCCTCAACCACCTCAGAGAGGAAGCCCGGCTGGAGGGTCTCCGTAAGGGGGGGGGGCCCTGGGCGCGGAGCTTGTTAAGCGCCGCGCGGTACGGGCGTCCCCAGGGGTCACGCTCGAGACCCTCCAGCATCTCCTGCCTTTTCGCGTCTTTGGCGCGACAGATGGCCAGCTTTAACGCAGCGCGCGCACTGCTGTACGCCGCATACAGCCGGCCCTCCCGCTCTTCGTCGCGGATTCGGCGACGGCGGCTATCATGTACGACCAACTCTAACCTATTTTATAAAAAATCACTAAAAAGCACAAAATAAAACATTTTTTGATAAAAAAAGAAAACCGCCTTCATATGCACCCAGGAACTAAAAAGCAATAAATAATTGGTATTTAGATACGTTTTCCGTGCTAGACACCTACTGATGTGTTTGAAGCTCCACCCCGTCTTCCTATGGGAGTGTAAAAGCCGACTAGGGGACCGGGCAGCAGCGTTCCCTTGTGTACTGAAAACATCCACTGCGATCGGCAACCCGCCTGCCAAGCGTGGCGATTATGGTAAAACCCCAATTTTGGGGAGGCCTATGTCCAGCAGTGGACGATGAAAGGCTGATGGATGGATTGCAATCCTAAGTGATATATATATTTGTGTGTATATAAGTAAATAATGACTACAATGTTCACATTTGCAAAATACAAATGTGTATAGCTTTTCTCAAGAGAATTCACATTGACCATCATGGTAAGGTCTCTTTGTTTTATTCATGTCTTGCTCGTAAGTTTAGATATTCAGTATACATCAGAATGTAAAAGGTTCTCCAAAAGAACCGATGTTTTTATGTTTTGTAAAACATCCGGATAGATGCGGATAAAATAGGCATGTATTAAAATAATAGCTAGCGTAATCATATTATTATATATTAGACATTCATCATCTATCATGGGCCTTTATTAAATTATTATACGATTTTTGATCTATATTTTTTAGCATTTGACATGCTCCGCCACTTATTAGGTATCACCTTGCAAAATATTATTGTAAAAGTTAATTATGGTAGGGAATTTTCTAATTTAATATGATTAGTAGTTATTGGTGCACTTTAATTATTTTCGTAAACGTTGTAGTAATACTTTATGGTGTTATTTACTCCTTATTTAACCAAATACGTTTTTTAAGAATGGTCATATAGAATAAGAAGTGATTCAAATCTTTAATAAAAATTCTCCTTCGGAACGGCAATTCTCGAGGAGTCCTGTGTGGAAGCCAGTCTAGGGCTGGCTTTAAAAGAGGTAAAACGTGGTGATATGTCAAAAAACCTTAAAAGAAATTTAAAATGTGTGTTCTTATCTAAAATCTCTAGTGGTATCCATCCATCGATCCATCAGCCTTTCAACGTCCACTGCTGGACATAGGCCTCCCCGACAATGGGGGATAGTGCCGTAATCGCCACGCATGGCAGGCAGGTTGGCGATCGCAGTGGATGTTGTTAATACTCGAAGGAGTGCTGCTGCCCACTCCCCCGGTATTCCCTCAGTCAGCTCTTACGACTCCCATGGGTGGAGAGGGGTGGGACAATTCTAAAGCCAGCCCCACACGGCAAGTGGTTTACAGTCATATAAATGAAGTGACAGTTTAAATCTAAACCTTAAAGAACCAATAATTCTCATCGTTTCCATTTTTTTATTGCATATGGTGGCAGGCGAGCCACGGCCCACCTGATGGTAAGTGGTAACCGTCGCTAATGGACTACCGAGAGTACTGTCTCTGCTGCTCATTTCACAGATAATATGAAATGAAAGAATTAAAAGCTATCATCTTCTACAACCAAAATACACCATGTGACTTATAAATAAAGGCCGGCGCTCACTCAACGGGATGGCACGGCAAAGTATCAACAGAACGCCGAGGCACGCTTCGGCATACCGTGGCATCTTGCGGCATGCCGCGGCAGCCCGAAAGACACCGCGGGAGGCCGCGGCATGCTGTGGCGTCCTGTGACATCCCGTGACATGCCGCGGTATTCTCGGTCTGCTTGTAACGATATCAACGAAATTTGTGTGCCAATAGTATTATAATAAGATTCAAATTAATTTCCTCTTACAAAAATCTTGTGCCGTGCCATCTCGCGCATACCCGTGAAATGAGCGCCGGCCTTAAGGGTAGGTAATGCGCTTTCTCTCGCTAAACCAAAACACACCGATATGTTGCACGGTTGTTTATACAGACGATAGTACCGATCCGCTCGTGCGCTCGTGCTTGATAACAAGTGAACGTCCCATTTGGCACCCAACTTTTTTTTTTGTTAAGGCGGTAAAAAGAATTCCAGACCCGCCGTGTGCCGTCTCTCCACCTTTATTGGTGGGCCACTGGAACTATGTTACATTCCTTTGGTGGTCCGCCGGCGGCTTACCTTATCGGGTACCCTCAACTGAGCGACGCATCCGCACAGGGAGCGTTGCACCTTCGCGGGAGGCCTTGCGGGTGGCGGACGTTCCCCGGTCGCTAGGACGGCATTAGGCGCAAATATTCACGCCTGCGCCGCTCCAGTCGCTGGCGGCGGTTCGGGTCTGCGGAAGGATCATTTGGCACCCAACCCTACCCGTAAAAATAATAGTCAAACCAACGTTAAATATTACCTAATATAATAATCTAATAAAGATTAGAAGGAAAGTTATAATATAAATTATCCAATTTCATTACTCAATAAAATATTTTATAATCAATTCTCATACAATTTTATTGAGCTTTCAAAACTATCGTAAAGATAAAACCAGTATAAATTTAGATTGCTTACAGAATGTTTTACTTTACATCGTTAAAATTTGGATTCTTGAAGTCGAAATCACTTCGTTATCATCATAACCTACACAAGTTCTATGTTAGGTATATAACTTTGCATAAAAATACATTAGGGAAGTTTGTGGGACCACTGATTAAAGTAACACAGTTCCAGTGGCTCGTAATACATGCGGAGAGACGGCACACGGAGGGATTATTTAGTGGATAAGGCCCCACACAATCCTGTTCGTTGCCCTGAACGACGGGGTATGCGGTAAGGCACATTTTTTCAAGCCTTAACAAGAAAAAGGAGGATTTTGGGGACATACATTCTTGGTCCGTTACTCGGTGATGAAATCAATGTTATTAAAAAATATACACGAAAATCTTGATTACGATTGACTATTTATGATTTATATATAGGCATATGTATAATGGCAAAATGCAGATTTCTTCGGTTTAAAGTAACAAAAACCGTCGTTGGCTGTGTGGGGCCGGCTTTAAAATTGTCCCACCCCTTCTCCACCCATGGGAGTCGTAAGAACCGACTGAGAGAATGCCGGGGAGTGGGCAGCAGCACTCCCTCGAGTATTAACAACATCCACTGCGATCGCCAACCCACCTGCCCAGCGTGCCGATTATGGCACTATCCCCCATATGAGCGAAACAGCACAGGACCACTTTGTTGTGGCGTTATGGGTTGTGGGAGGCCTATATCCAGCAGTGGACGTCGAAAGGCTGATTGATGCATGAAAGTAACAAAAAAATAAGAAGTATTTTCAGAAGCTTGCCTCAACGAAATTTGTCTATTTTTTTTCAATCTTCGTCTGGGCATATACATATGTACACAGACTCAACTACGAATTACAGTCTCTTTTGTTTTATCATATGCCTCTAGTCTGTTCTCACTACATGCGCATATCTGTCTTATGACTTTACGCACAATATCACAGCCAACATGCTGCCTTGATCGCATTTATTTGGGTTTAGTGCAAATGTCCTTTTTCACATATATTTCGTAATATCAGATGTCATCTCAGTGTTACTCAACTCCGTACTCACATCACATTTTACGCAATCATTCGTATTATTTGGATCGCCCTTAGCTCCTAAATAAATAATTAATAACCTTTATTCGATATTTGAAATTGAATTTGTAAATATAACAATAAGAAATTGCTATTTAAACAAAAATAATAACAAATTTTAAATCATGGATACAAATAGTATAGCAACTCATACAATCCTTTTAGAAGGATCCACCAAAATAGACGGGAAACTTTCGTATAGATTTTGAAAGGACAGTTAAACGACTTTGAATAACTTGGGAGGAATAAAGTTGGTTTCGATGGAGTGTAGATGAAAAATTGCTTTCTAAAGAAAAGGATGGCCACGAATTAATTTAAAAATGGAGAACCTTAACTTACCTTTTATTAAAATATTTATACACACAGTTTTACTATCTTTGTCAAGCTTGAAACACAGTGAAAACACTAGAAATGTCATATCACTTATTTCTAGTGAAATATATTAACTCCATCTCATCAATCAATGTGATCACATCAAGTACAAACTGCAGATGGAACAAACATCATTTAGTTTGTATTATTTTCTGGAATATACAAATATTCAACATTTCATGATTATCGATAAAATAGTTATGGCTTTAAAGTGTAACGAACAACCAAACAAACTCACTGACACCCTTATAACACCTATTATCTCCACAGAGAATAAACAAACTTTTTATTATCTATACTAGCCTATGCCCGCGGCTTTACCGCAGCTAAAAGCTAGTTTTTAGGCTATATCTCATCATCTCACATAGTAGCAGGATAAAATATGTAGGTATACCAGTTTTTAAGTCTAATCAAAAGCTACAAAATAAAAAAGTTGCATCAAAATTCGTTTAGTAGTTATTGCGTGATGCGTGAACAAACAAACAGATAAACAGACAGACAAAAATCTAAAAAAAATGTTTTGTGTTTAGACACGCCCATATGTATAGCTTAATAAACAAATTTTTTGTCAAATACCTATCTTAAATGTATAGACACAGCTCTGTTACAGCTTTATAATACTATAGATAGATAAATATAAATGAATCTCCGAAATGTATGTACGCGATTAACTTTTTAACGACTGTACCAAGTTGGATAATTCTTGTTTTTGTGTTCGTTATTCTCAAGATAAGGTTTGTAATTATATAAAAAAAAATATGGAACAGTAAATATAAAAATTAAAAAATCTCATTATATGAAAAGTGAGTGAGCGAATGAGAGAGAAGGCTGTAAGTAACTTGATACATCAAACGTGTCTGTCTGGAATTATTGATAATCCGACTTATTTCAATTTTTTAATATTTTATTTTATGCTTTTTAGTGTATTTTTTATAAAATAGGTGCGTAGGTTCGGGTAGGTGGTACGTGATGGGGAGGCCTTTTTTGGGTGCATCTCGTATGAGAAAGCGTCGAACACAGTAAATATAGATGAGCGCCTAAAGCGCAATAGAGAAAAAAATAGAGCATAGCATCTCGGAGAGTCTTCCAAAGACTGTGAAGGAATTTTTTATATGTAAAATGGGTAAACTAAGCGCAATGATTCATTGAGACAGCGAAGTTTAAAAATAAACAAACAAGTGTAATCGATGTATACAATTTTTTATAGGTACTTTTGATGATTTTTGATCTATATTTTTTAGCATTTGACAAGCTCAGCGTTTAAAGTACAAATTTATTTGTGAATGTGGAAAAAGAGATTTTTCGCGCTCGTACTAAAAATCTCTTTTTCCTCATTCACAAATAAATTTGTACTTTTGATGATTTTTTAAAAACCGCTGCACCGATTTCGATAATAATTAAATGGGACCATTTCGGCATAAACCCCTTTTGAACAAAAATAATTTTGCAAATAAATGACGGGGTATAGACATAAAAAAATCCTCCTTTTATGAAGTCAGTTAAAAATTTAAATTAAAGGTATGGTAAGCTCAAGAAAATCATATTCCGCTTTTAATAATTATATATAAAAATGGCAAATAAACAAACGGAAGTCAAGTTGGGGGCAAATCTTGCATTCGAATCTGACTCTATACGAAACAAAAACGTTTGTGCAAGCTTTTGGGCAATTGTCATTTTCATTTGCGAGTGTAATGAGTGCTCCGTCTTCCAACTAAAGTTTGCAATTAATTTAACTACTAAAGAAGGCACGCGAATCGGTAATAAATTTAATTGAGAATGTATGCTAGAACGACGACTATTATTAGTTTCACGGGGTCAGTGACTTAAAAACCATCCAATTTTGTCATTCTCTCTTACTAAGGCGTCATAAAAAAGTGCCTATTAAGGATTATTTCCCCACGAAAAATTCAAAATCACATTGTTTTAACAGGAGCATTTATACAAATAAATAAAATTGAAGTGTTCATTTGTAATGTCTAAATCTAAGCTTTAAACTAAATGCATAATTATGAAAGCATAGACGTTTCCATTAAAATAATGCTGTTTTTAAAGCGTTTGATTGTCTGTCTGTCTGTGTTCCGGTTAATATTCGAAATTGCAGTACTTACTAGTTTTAGCGAAACCCTCCCTAGCATAAGGAATAACTAAGGCTTTAATTTTCTAAAAAAATAATTAGCGTTTCTGCACAAAAAAAGCAACTAAATTCCATATGGATGAAATAGCGGGTAGCAGCTAGTTTATACTATTATTATAAAGAAGTAACGTTTGTGAGTTTGTGATGTTGTAAGGGGTAATCTCTGGATCTACTGAACCGATTTTCAAAATCATTTCACCAATAGAAAGCTACGTTATTGTGAAGTGTCATAGGCTATAATAATTTCCAAAATTAATTACGCATCTTTACTTAAGCTTGAATAATGTAATCCAAGTTGTAAAAAAAAATTGCTTTCATCGCAAGCGCTGCGGAAACTATTGAGGATAGAACAAAACAATTTACTACAATATTAAAGAACGTATCAAAATCTGTAAAAAAGTCCGCAATTGCATATGCCTATCTCCTACGGATAACTCACAATAACTGCTTTTACTGTTAAAATTGTGAATTAAAAATAATTTTTGTGAAGCTTATTTAGCCCATATGGTATTAATATACATATATCTTTATACATATGTTTTAGAACGGAAATTTAATGTAGAATATATGTGCCTTTTACTCTATACAGTTTAAACAAATATCTTCAAAGATATTAGCAAAATAAAAACGTGCGGTGCGCGCCGCCCCGGCCGTTTACAAGATACATCCTTAATTATATGGGACGAATGTACCATGAGTCATAGAGCTCATATTGAAGCCGTGAATCGTACGCTAAAAGACATCAGAAACTCAGACGCTGATATGGGTGGTGTTACTTTTGTTTTTGCGGGCGATTTTCGGCAAACGCTGCCAACAATAACAAAATGAACACGCGCCGATGTCATCAGGGCATGTTTAAAATCATCATGCTTATGGAGTTCCGTTGAAACTCTCAATTTACGAACAAACATGAGAGCCCACTTGAGCGACAACTATGATAACGACTTTCTGCATCAACTACTGAATCTTGGAGAAGGAAAAATTTGCTGTCCTAACACTAACAGTAGGGATGACATTAAACTTGACAATCGGTTAGGTCACATATTACACAGGTTAGAAGATCTGATAGACGCAATATATCCCGGTCTTGGAAGTTTAATGGAAAGAGATTATCACCGGCTTTGTTCTAGGGCAATAGTCTCACCCAGAAATAATTCAGTGAATGAGATAAATAAAATAATTTTAGGAAAAATTCCCAGTCAAGGCAATCACTAAAGTCCATTGACACGGTGTGTATTATTGAGGATACAGTGCACTATCCTCAAGAACGTTTAAATTCTTTGAGGCCTTCTGGCTTACCTCCCCACGTTACCTTATGCTAAAAGTTGGCATTCCTAGCATGCTTAAAAGGAACTTGAGACCCCCCAACATGTGTAATGGCACAAGGCTACTCATAAAATAGTTGTGGTAGTATATAATCGTGGTGACCATTCTCACAGGGCCAGCAGTGGGACAACTTGCTTATATTCCGCGGATACCCATGATTCCGACTGATTTACCTATACCGTTTAAAAGGTTACAGTATCCCGTCAAGGTCTCTTTTGCCCTCACTATTAATAAGTCCAAGGGTCAAACATTTTCTCTGGTGGGCATTGACCTGAGAAAGCACTGTTTTTCTGCCATATACTTTTAGCTTTCAGTTATATGTTAGCTTATCTCGGGTTGGAACTCCTGAAAGACAATATATTTTAGTAATAAATGACAACATTGCTACTAATATAGTATATCGACAAGTTTTGAACAATTAAAATAAGTAAACATTATGTAAATAATGTAAATAGTGTATATTAACATCAAGTAATAAAAATAACAACAAAAAACAGTAACATAAAAAACACAAAACATACAAAAAACAATAAAAAAAAACATTAAAAAAAAAACAAAAAACCAAAATAACAAGAAAAAATCTTCATCATCATATTTTTTATTTATTCCGAACTTTTAACCTGAAGTATTACGCGGGACAAACGGGCCGGGACAAAAATATTTCTAACGCGGAACGGAGTCCGCGGGCACTGCTAGGCTATATACTTATAATAAAACTGTAGAGAGGTCAATTCTGTACATTGAATATATATTCAAAATTAATATTGGAGGATGAATGGTGATCGATACTGATGCCAAAAATGTAATCAGTAATTTTTTTGTCTGTCTGTCTGTATATGCACGCATGGGTCAAAAACTACTGAAGGGATTTTAACCAAACTTAGTACGATTGTAATCCATACTTCTGGGCAGGTTATAAGCTATATAACATAACGCTAAGACACATAGGAGCTGAGCAGTTATGATAAATTTGAAGCAAGTCGGATGAAAATGCGCTTTCGAGCTCTTATCCTCGCATACGTTGATCATACACCAAAAGTATGTATTACAAAGATAATGGTCTTCAAAAGATCTACAAAAAGTCCTCAATAGTAAATATCTTCATCTTTATTATTTAAAATAAGAAGGCAACTACTTAATTATGACGATGTGAACATCACACTATCTAAAGTTGTTCATTGGTTCAATACTCGTAATAACCTAGTTTTAAGTGAAAATAAAACGAAATGTATAAAATTTACTACACCCAATGTAAGGCATGTAGAAACTAATGTACAATTTAATGGCGTCGAACTGGACCTTGTGGAGTCCACGGTTTTCCTAGGTATCACTATAGATAACAAACTCCAATGGGGCCCCCATATTAAAAAATTGTCAGGTAGGCTTAGATCAGCGGCATATGCGGTAAAAAAAATTAGATTATTGACTGATGTTGAAACGGCTAGAATAGTTTATTTCAGTTACTTTCATAGTATTATATGTCCTATGGCATACTGCTATGGGGATGCTCCGCCGATTTAAATTCTATATTTGTACTTCAGAAAAGGGCCGTTCGTGCAATCTATAATCTGGGCCCGAGAGTTTCCCTTAAAAAAAAATTTAAAGAAATAAATATTCTAACTGTCGTGTCTCAATTTATATATGAAAATCTGTTGTATGTCAAGAAAAACATCGGAAGCTTAAGTATAGCGACGTTCATCACATTAATACAAGGAACAAAGGCAATCTTGTTGCTCACAGTACTCGTCTCCACGGAATTACTAGATCTTTCATGGGGCAATGTATATGCTTCTACAATAAAATTCATGAAAATGTCCGAAACATGCCACTAAATAAGTTTAAGAAAGCCATAAAAATTAGACTTGTAATCAAGGTTATTACACTGTTTCGGATTATCTTGAGGATAAAACTAAATGGGCTTGGGCAGCTCCTCATTCATTAATTTTCAAAATTGTTTTATAAGATATAATGTAATTTTAGTTATAAAGATTATATTAAATTGTAATAAATTGGCAATTTAAAAAAGTGGCCCATGAGTTTTTTGCCGGGTTCTTCCCATGAAAGGCTTTACTACGGAATCCGGCCGCTTGTGGCGATTGCAATCGCCACTTTGTTGTTGCGGTTGCACTCGCCTCAGGCACTCGTGTTAATTATTTTAATTATTAGTGTATTATTGACGATTTTAAGTGCTACTTAATCCATCCATCAGCCTTTTAAAGTCCACTGCTGGACATAGGCCTCCCCATAAATAGGGGATAGTGCCGTAATCGCCACGCTTGGCAGGCGGGTTGGTCGTGGATGTTGTTAATACTCGAAGGAGTGCTGCTGCCCACTCTCCCGGTATTCCCTCAGTCGGCTCTTGCGACTCCCATGGATAGAGAGGGGTGGGACAATTCTAAAACCGGCCCCACACGGCTAAGTGCTACTTAATAGGCCTATGAAATAAAGATATTTTTGAATTTGAATTTGAATTATCTATCTTTTATAAATTAGCCACAATAACGTGTTTAATCGTTAGGTATTTCTTCAAAGTATATTATTAAATACATAAATATATTGTATTATGTATGGGTACGGCTATACGGTTGATTTTTGCTTAACGCGCGAAATGGCCATCCGCTGCATCTATAAAAAGGCGAGGGCGCTCACGCACCGACTTCAAATCATAAACGTGGGAAATCCCACTTTGCCAGCAACAGCCCGAGCCGAGGTCCTTACCCCACAGGGGGTGCCCTCGGGTAGCGTTGCCTAAATGTTGGTTTGAGAGCCCTCTGCGCTCACCAATTATCCGGGTAAGGTTGCCATAGCCATCTGAAGCTAACAACAAACGTCACACACAAAAAAAAAACGCGCCGACTTCACTCACATTGTCACTCTTAATGCGAACGGACGTGGTTCTTATTGACTCTTCTCGGAATAAGCGCGTTCTAGATTTTAAAAATTCATAGATAGGTACGTAGTTTTTAGATAAGTTTAAAGTAGGTATTAGATAATAATATAATTAGTTTGTTTAGTGTTTTTGTTTGTTTCTCCTTTTTTTCTTTATATAATATGTATAGTTGTCAAGTTAAACGTTGTAAAGTTAAGTATAAATTTCAATTAAATAAGTATATATTATTTCTTTTTGTGTTTTTATCTTATTAGGTTCTTTTTATTCCGTAGATATATTAACCGACTTCAAAAAAAGGAGGAGGTTATCAATTCGGATGTTTATATATTTTTATGTTTGTTCGGGCATAACTCTGTCATATGTTGACGGATTTGCAAAATTATTTTTTTGTTTGAAAGGGGTTTATTCCGAAATGGGCCCATTTAAATTGTATCGAAATCGGTGCAGTAGTTTTTATAATATCATATTTTTCACTTTGTGTTTAATGTATGTTGCTAAGCATGTCAAATGCTAAAAATATATATAAAAATATCTAAATATTTATAGGTTTTGCGTCATTGTTAGGTAAAATCTTAATTGTAAAATTAAGTTTACCTGGTCGGTATAATGTATGAAAATACTTCCGGCAGATGGTGAAGGCGTCACCCAAAGGCGTTAAGTATGAATGTGTTATCGAAATTAGCAGTCAGGAGCAAGGGTCACGATGGCTGAATTGGCAAAGCATCTGGACATTATCCAGGATATGCAGGTTCGAATCCTGCTCGTGACTGTTATTTTCGATTTCACATTTTTCACTTTGTGTTTAATATATCAACAAAAATCTAAAAAAAATGTATACATCGATGATATTTTTTCGTTGTCTGATCTGTTTTCGTTTAGGGACCTCCCTATCATGTACGACCTACTCTAACCTATTTTATAAAAAATCACTAAAAAGCACAAAATAAAAAAATTTTTGATAAAAAAAGAAAACCGCCTTCAAGTGCACCCAGGAACTAAAAGCAATAAATAATTGGTATTTAGATACGTTTTCCGTGCTAGACTGCCTACTGATGTGTTTGAAGCCGGTGCCAAGTCCAAAAGTATCAAAAACAATTCATAATAATACTTAGATAACATTAGGAACATTTTTCGCACCGGTTTCAAACATATCAGTAGGTGTCTAGCACGGAAATCGTATCTAAATACAAAATATTTATTGATTTTTAGTTCCTGGGTGCACTTGAGCCTTCAAGTGCACCCAGGCTAGGTTTTCTTTTTTTTATCAAAAAATGTTTTATTCTTTATGTGTATTTATCTTATTAGGTTCTTTTCATTCCACCTACGATGCTACCTAAAAAATGGTCTTTCTTATCTCGAAATTCGACAAATGCCAAAAGAACGAGAGATGTGCGTTCTCAGGAATCGTCAGAGGAAAGAGCGCATCGTTTAACCTCTATGAGAGTTAATAATGCAACTGCACGAGCACATGAAAGCAGTTCTGAGAGAGAGATGCGATTAACTTCTGATAGGGAAAGAAGAGCTAGACAGTCAATGAGTTTTTAAGAAGAGATTTTGGTATTATTAGGCATATTGATACGTTGCAGAAAACAATACTAAATGAAATGAGTGCAGGAAAGCGTAATCTGCACTAATTTATAGTGTACACTTTTAGTGCCTCATTGTGGATTTTCTCTGTTTTATACTTCAACTGCCTCTGTAGTGCAGAGGTAGTGTAAGTGACTGCTGATCATGAGGTCTCGGGTTCGATTCCCGGATCGGGCAGTGTTATTGAGCTTTATCGTAAATAGAAAAATTCTCAGTAGCTGCCCGGAGTTTGTAAATGTGTCTGGTAGACGCCAATAGGCTCGCCCCCTATTACA
Organism: Leucoma salicis; assembly: GCA_948253155.1. NCBI lineage: Eukaryota > Metazoa > Arthropoda > Insecta > Lepidoptera > Erebidae > Leucoma > Leucoma salicis. The sequence continues at coordinate 8,632,414 of OX411812.1, forward strand.
TGGGGCTTAAACAGCTGGTGAATCGTGGGTGTGTAACACACCTCTGCCTACCCCTTTGGGGAATACAGGCGTGTTGCTATGTTTTTGTTTATACATCAATGTTTATAACATATAATTATACTAGGCTTTACAGCTTGATGGTGAGTAAGATGATAAGTTTGCCACCTCATGAGTGGTTGGCGTGGTAGCCTATAGACCAAAAGCAACCTTCGCGAGTAATCCACCCCAAGAAAAGCTATAGGACATGAAGAGGAATGATGATATAGAGCAGATGAGGAAGTGGCCAGGTAAAATAATAAGAAGGAAATGTGGGGGTGGTTTGGTAGGTTTCTAATTGGGAGATAGAAACACACATATTTGACCATTTTTGAATTAAGAATGTTAAATTTCATTTTATATTTGATACTAGCTGACCCGGCGAACTTCGTACCACCATATATGTATTAGCCTATGACGGTAAACGTCAATAGGCTCGCCCCCTATTACGTGGGACTTAAACATAGCTGGCGAGTCGTGGGTGTGTAATACACCTCTGCCTACCCCTTCGGGGAATACAGGCGTGATGCTATGTTTTTTTTTGTATATGTATTTTTTCATGAATATATATTAATCGGTTCAGTAGTTTCGAAGTTCATCCCGGACAAACATCGTGACGCTGCAATTATATATAATGGACAGGATACACATACATTTCAATGGTTTTATAAAATCACGGGTAAAATAGGGTTCGAATTTAGAAAGCAAAACTTTAACGCTGACGAAGTCTCGGGTATCATCTAGTATTAAATATAAATAATACATAAAGGTACATTCACAACGACCACCTCAATAGCTTTGTGAGAAAACAGCGATATCATTTCGTTACGCTTTCATCTACGAATATTTTTATAACACTGTCTTTGAGGAATTCCTTTGTCTCTTTATGTTTTTATATTTTCTGAAGCAATAAATAGAAAATATTCAATATTGCATAGCTTGGTGAGTAAAAGTTTAATAAACGTCGCACCGAACCGTAACTTTATACAGTTTATATTCCCCAATAGTGCTATAAAACACTGGAAATAAGAAACTCATTGGACATTACAGTAACGAATATTTTCTGGTAGCGTCTTTGTGTCAACTTTTGGATTACATTTGTGCGACACGGGACTCAATGAGCTGTGTCATAAACTTTGAGAAACTCAAGTATTTTTATCTAGCGGGTTGTGTTTAAATTTAAGTAAATTTATGATTATTTACTTACTTTTCATCACGCTATCTCCCTTGCAGGGTAGGCAGAGGGAACAGAGTGCCAAAAGGCTCTATTCTTGCATACATCTCTCGCTTCTTCATTATTTATAATTCTATTCATACACGCTCGCTGGTTTTGTAGACTCCTGACTCCACCTTCCTTCAATAGGTACATGACCGATTTGGTCTAGGTAGGTGAGTCTCGGTCTCCCCCTGTACCTACATCCTTCCACTTTCACATTGTACATCTTTCAACCATCGGAGCATTCCTTTTCGCATCTTTACACCAATACTCTCTTTCATACCTACTCGCTTTCTTATGTCGTCGTTACGAAGGCGGTCAGTCAGCCTTACTCAACAGATTCTTCGCAGAGATCGCATTTCGACCGCATTGATTTTATTTTCATACTCCTTGTTGCATACCCAACTCTCGATTCCATATAGTAACATTGGGACAAGCACTGCCTTGTGTATTGCAACTATTTTTATTTCTAGAAATAATTCCAATAATATACTTGACAATTTTGATCTGTATTTTAACACTTGACATGCTCAGCTACTAAAGAACAAATTATTTGTCTTGCCGTGCTTGTCCGTGTGGTGACGGACTAAGAATACAAGTGTCACCTTCCCATTATTTCCCACGGGTGTCGTTTGAGGCGACTAAGGGAAATAAGCAATTATCATCCATTGCATGACTGGTGGTAGGGCTGGGTACTAAGTGGGAGTACTCACTTGGTATCAGGCCCGAGCGGGTTGGTACCATCATCTCCCGTGTGACCGGCCATGAAGTACATCGTTGCGTTTTGGCTGTAGCAGGAGATAGCCGTTTATTCTTTCACTTCATATCGGTGAAATGAAATGGTGAGCAGCGGCTTGACAATACTCTCGGTATAGTTGAGTCCATGAGCAACGGTTACCATTTACCATCAGCTGGGCCGTGGCTCGTCTGCCACTACACACAATAAAAAAAAAATATTTGTAAAAGTGGAAAAATCCTGCTCGTAGTAAAGTTATTTTTTTCCACTTTCACAAATAATTTAAACTCGACGTTGATATTGTCATGAAACCTTGGAATATTGGAAGTAATAGTATTGTGTTTGACAGCTCAACTGTATGTCGAGGCTGTTGTGATTAATATTACAATGTAGATAATATAATCTATTTTACAGAAGTTACTAGGTCTTTATGTTGGCGTTTGCGGCGTGTGAGATAATCGAAAACGGTGAGACGCTTACAATTCCGCAGGCAATGGGTTGGAGCCATTCACTTTGTAACTAACTTTTAAGGCCTGGTCACACAGAGGCGGGAGCCGCGGAAAAGCGATCGCGATCCGCCGGAAAGCCGCAACGGGCGCGTTCCTATGTGACAGATTGCATACAAATTCGAATATTACAAAAAAATCCCGTCCCGGATCGCGATCGCTTTCCCGCGGCTCCCGCCTCTGTGTGACGAGGGCTAATTAAATACTGTTAAATTACACATTTGTTTAATCGTTGTTTGCTTAAAACATGGTTTAACTTTATCTTTGTTTTTGGATACTAAAGGTTACTACATCATTGATTGATTAATGTGAACGATAACGATTAAAACTTTTGTTAGAACATCACAACTATGAGCCACTTTGCTTCGGAAGTTGCTCATTAGCAAAATGCTTTTTTTTATTTATAGCACAAAAAGGGATTCAGATCTTAAGTTACAACAATTTAATGTTCTTCTATATTAATACAAAAAGTAACTTCACTGGTGGTGTGACCGGCCATGAAGCATATCGGTGTGTTTTGGTTGCAGTAGGAGATAGCCTTTAATTCTTTCATTTCATATCTGGAATGAAAAGGTGGGCAGCTTGACAATACTACTTGGCATAGTTGAGTCCATTAGCGACGGTTATCATTTACCATCAGGTGGGCCACAGCTCATCTGCACCATACGCATAAAAAAAATGTGAAAATAGTTTTACGACGATGGCGCGAATGATAAAAACGTTTGTGGTATAAATTCTCTCTAAGCTGGCACTTCAGAAGGAGACTTACCATTTTCTACACAATAGTACTACTAATATACGGGCCCTGTGGGGCCGGCTTTAGAATTGTACCACCCCTCTCTGCCCACGGGAGTCGTAAGAGCCGACTGAGGCAATACCGGGGGAGTGGGCAGCAGCACTCCCTCGAGTATTAACAACATCCACTGCGATCGCCAACCCGCCTGCCAAGCGTGGCGATTACGGCATTATCCCCCATGACGGGACCGCTCGTTGTGGCGTTCTCTTGGGGAGGCCCACGTCCAGCAGTGGATGTTTGAAAGGCTGATGGATGGACACAATATTTGTTGTAGTAAATAGCCGAGTACTTCAAGTATTTAAAATATAGATATATTAAAATAACAACATATTATTGTATATAATCCAGTATTTTTTTATTTACTCTTTGATATATTATAGTATATACGAGTATATTTACATTCTTAATACTATTATAATTTTTATTCTATCTTGATCGGACCATAATATAATGTTTTTTTAACTTACTTATTATATTTTTAACTTAGCATTTTCTATTTCACATTTTCATAATATTTATTCTAGTAAATGGCCGAGTACGCCAAGTATTTAAAATATACATATATTAAAATAACAACATATTATTTTATGTTGATCTGAACGTAATATATGTATTTTTAACTTACCTAATATATTTTTAACAATCGACATTCCGACATCCGCTTTTCAATCAATCGACTGATCACGTTCAATTTACGCCATAACAACACAAAGTGAAAAATGTGAAATCGAAAATAACAGTCACGAGCAGGATTCGAACCTGCATCTCCTGGATACCGTCCAGATGCTTTGCCAATTCAGCCATCGTCACCCTTGCTCCTGACTGCTAATTTCGATAACACAATCATACTTAACGTCTTTGGGTGACGCTTGCACCAATGTATGAAAATACTTATAGCAAGTCAGTAATCCCACTTGGTATCCAGCCCCATCACCAGTAAATATTATAAATGTATTAATCAATTTAATTTAAGTACAATTTTGTCCATTGAGACTGGGCATTTGGTGGGTTTCGTTTCTACTCACCTTCCTTGGTCGGTCCATAAAGTGGTTTATTATGCATTACACGTTCAATATATAAACAAATTGCTTTGGGGCACGCTGCTGATGTCCATGTAATTTATTAATGTGCACAACGCAAGGCACTTTGTAATATTGGTTTAACAATTTAATGTGTAGTGGACTGTGTGTCTGCTAATGATAGGTACATATTTTATTAATGATTAAAATATATGGAATTTATCGCACTTAATTTGCGCGATAAATTCCATATATTAGCTTCATGTTGAAGATGATGAATTATATAAATGATTAGCTCCAACCCGTTACTGCAACTTCGCCATCCCGGGCTAATGATGAATGCCCGTGAAACGGGTTTAACAGCAACATATCCGTGCGGTGATAGCAAAGGGAAGTCCAATTATTGTCTTGCATAATATAAGGTCATAGATGTATCTATATACTACATCTATGTATAAGATATATAGCTGTCCGTCACTCAAGTAACTTTAATCAATGACAAACTGCTAGCCTGTTGTTACTCATCTGAGTGGGAAGTCTTATTTATTAGTACTTGTCTATATTATATAAGAAAAGTGTGTATAACATTCATATATTATCATCTGTTGAGCAATGTTATATTAATTTGAATAAAAATAAGTGTTTTTAAGATAGCAGTTCTATCCGTAACTTTGTCGGCGTGGACATTGAAAGTGTCTCCAAATTAATGGAATCTCAAAACTGAGTCAAAACCCGTCCGTCAGTATGGCTTGCATTGTAGTAGAAAAAAATACCTGCAATTTAAGGTTCCGTATTAAACCTATCTAGATAATTAGAACATCAACTGGAAAGCATTTACTGCAATATAAGTGTTTATTTTATGTTGCTACCGACTGTAACCTATACTATTATAAAGCTGTAACAGAGCTGTGTCTGACATTTAAGATATTTGAGAAAAAAATTACTGTAATAGGCTATATAGGCATGTCTAAACACAAAACCATTTTTTTAGAATTTTTGTCGGTTTGTCTGTTTATTTGTTTGTCTATTTGTTTGTTGGCGCATCACACAAAAACTACTGAACGGATTTTGATGCAACTTTTCTTTTGACTAGACTTAAAAACTGGTATACATTTTATCCTGCTACTATAATGGGATCCTGAGATATAACCGAAAAACTAGAAAAATATTTAAACTAGAATTTTTTTAGAATTTATTTAAAATATCTACTAAATGGATTTTGATACATCTTTTTTTATTTGAAAGGCCTTGATTTTACTTAAAAACTGGTAGACAATTTATCCCGCTACCAGAGATATAACCGAAAAACTAGCTTTTGGCTGCGGCGAAGCCGCTGGCAAAGGCTATCTATCTATATAAGTACTTAAATATCGTTTAAATCCTTTTAGTATCCGTTTAGTCGTTTTGGTGCCTTGGTGGTGCAGCGATAGTGTGAGCGACTGCTGATTATGAGGTTTCGGGTTCAATCCCCAGGTCGGGCAATGTTATTGAGCTTTTTCGTAAAAATAAAAATTCTCAGTAGCAGCCTGGAGCTTGGAAATGTGTTGTAGACGGCAATAGGCTCGCCCCTTATTACGTGGGACTTAAACATAGCTGGCGAACCGTGGATGTGTAATAAACCTCTGCCTACCCCTTTGGAGATACAGCCGTGATGCTATTTTTTTTTGGCGTTTTTTGCATGATTGAGCAATGAAAATCCAAAGAAATGTCCTTAAAACGATGCTTGGCAGCGACTGGAATTGGGCCGCTGTCGCCGCCTTTTATAAGGAGGTCACCTCTCAGAAGGAAGCGGCGGGTGGTGAAACTTATATTCTTAGTACGTCACCAGACGGATTTTGACGTATTAGTATTTTTATAACTGCCTCTGTGGTGCAGCGGTAGTGTAAGTGACTGCTGATCATGAGGTCTCGGGTTCGATCCCCGGGTCAGGCAGTTACTGAGATTTTCGTAAAAAAATCAAGGAAAAATTCTTAGTAGCCCGTAGTTTGGAAATGTGCCCGGTAGACGTCAATAGGCTCGCCCCCTATTATGTGGGACTTAAACATAGCTGGCGAGTCGTGGGTGTGTAATGCACCTCTGCCTACCCCTTCGGGGAATACAGGCGTGATGCTATATGCTATTATTGTAACGTTTCTAAATTCAATATCATGGTGTTACCGCGAAATTATGTCCAAAGTCAGCTATTGTCAGAACCTTATGAAATATTAGTTGAAATTACTAGTGTGTACACGTGAACCAAGCCTAAATTGATTTATAACTGGTATACAAAATGTAATCTCTTGTACGTATGTGCTTCGGAAGCAAAAATAACACAATAGGTTATTTTCATGTCCTTTTGAACCTTAAATATTTGTTTAAAATAAGATATATCGGAGTTTTATTTAACTTGTATACACATATTATGTTAGACATAATCTCTGCTGTTATTCCTGGATTTTTCTTATGATCCACCCACAGATATTTATGATTAGATAAATGAATATCATCTTAATCTTAATTGTTTTTTTCATCATAATTGTTTTTTTCAATATCATCTTAATATTAATTGTTTTTTTTTTTTGCCGACTGGCATACAGTACGGTTGTCTTTAAGTGTTCTCAATAAATAATTAAAAGTGGTGCACAAAGTATATTATTGGTCCTTTATTAGTGTGTATTTCTTACTTACCGTTGCTTACAGTGCAATCTTAGACTTTATTAGTGTGCATTTCTTACTTACCGTTGCTTACAGTGCAATCTTAGACTTTATTAATGTGCATTTCTTACTTACCGTTGCTTACAGTGCAATCTTAGACTTTATTAATGTGCATTTCTTACTCACCGTTGCTTACAGTGCAATCTTAGACTTTATTAGTGTGCGATTTATTTAAGTACAATAATGAAATTAATAGTTATATCATAAACTTTAAAGTACTACTCCAGTGTTAGTTACGTCTAACCCAGGATCTAGTCCTTTTTGCCGTAGCGGACTGATTCGGCGAAGCCCTCCTCCAACTCCGACGCAACAAAACGCCCCTATAGAGGCTACTCCGCCACCACCATTGCCCGAAAATGATCCGCCGATTGAGATGCTTCCAACAACAGAGATCCAGCAATGGCTGAGTACTATTGCCGGATACACAAATGAAGTGTGCGCAATAGTGCTTGAGGGAAAAATGAACTCAGACCATAAGCATAAGTGATGCGGACATCACTAATCTCTGCCGTAGGATCACAACTGGGACACATCAGATGGCCACATTCTATCATTCCTTAAAACAACAAACGCAACACGCACAAATGACCGTAAAACACCTTCGGCAAAAACAAGATGTTGCTAGGTCAACCCAGGAATTCAAGAACGAGGTCATAGACAAGTTGAGACCAATGGAAAATAAGTCCTTTGCCGATATGGTTAAGAAAGGTGCAAACAACTACATTTGCCCAAATAACTTGAGCTCCCTTGCCATATATCCCAGCGATAAGACCAAGATCATCACTAGGATGATACCAAAAGCCTAATACAAAAAATTATTTCGCCAGAAGAGTTAAAGCTTCAGGTACGTGGACTAAGAAAAGTTAAAAACGGTGGCATTCTAATTAGCACGGAGAGTAAGGGAGACATTGAAAAATTAGCAACATCTGAGAAACTTGTATCCTCTGGCCTTACAGTCCAAGAACCCACTAAACGTCGTCCTAAGATCTCAATTATTGGTGTTCCTGTAGCCCTTACGGATAAAGAGGTGATAGAGTGTATTTACGAACAAAACCTTGCTGACAAGATGCCGAATACTACTCGAGAATCATTTCAGACGACAGTAAAATTGAGCCATAAATCGGGAAAGAAAAATACCGACACCTACAACCTCATCCTCGAGGTTCCAGCCAGCATCCGAAAATCTCTTATTAACCAAGGGCGCATCTTTATAAATTAGACATCGTGTCCAATAAGGGATTTCACCATAGTGACCAGATGTTTCAATTGTCAACAATTTGGACACAGCGAAGTTCTGCAGAGAAACTAGCCCTACCTGTAATCACTGTGGTGAGTCGGGTCACTCCCACAAGGAATGTGTCAATAAATCACCTGCTCCGAATTGCGCGACGTGCAAAGGTTTTAAGAGGAAATGCGACCACCAAACTGGTGACGTAAGTTGTCCAGCACGTATATACGCAGAGGCCAACTATATAAATTCTATTGATTATGAGGGCGCCTAAGAGCGTCACTAACACTTAGTTTCATAAGCACTAGTAACTTTAGTTTTTCTTTTTGATAATATATTATAGTTTAATTAGCATGATTAATCAGTTACTAGTTGATCTAGATAAGTTCTTTGTATCTGAAAGTAGGCTTTGTAATGTTGAAGAGTGCAGAAATTTATTGCCAATAAATGAAAATACATTTAGTATTTTTGCTCACTCAAAATATTCGCAGCGTAAACCGTAATATGCATGACTTCGAAGTCTTGTTGCATAATCTTGCTTTAAGCGGTGATGTAATCGTCCTAACAGAATATTGGCTGTTAAATAAATCAAATTATCTACCACATCTTGAGGGTTATGTTTCATACAATACTTTAGTAAATTTTAATCAAAATGATCGCTTAGTAGTGTATGTAAAGAAGGACTTAATAACAACTGTAGAAGAGCCACTATTTCAGGACTGTAACTGCTTAATAATTAAAATAAATAACGCTATTGTAGTCGTAGCTATTTATAGGCCGCCTTCTCAAAATATTGAAAGTTATCTGGAGGCGCTTGATATTAATTTAAAAAAGCTATCGTCATTTAAAAACATTATACTAACAGGAGATATAAACACTAACATTGCTATCGGGAAAATTGATAACCATGCGCATAACTATCTGAATGTGTGTTCATATCATGGACTCCTACCAGCTCATAACTTCCCCACAAACCGGAGTGGCTCATGCTTAGACCATTTTATTTTAAAGTCTAACAAACTATCTATAACACTTGTGACTAATTCTACTCTCACTGATCACCAGGCTATTTTATTATCACTAAAATTAAATCTACCTAGAAATGATTGCGCACTTAGCTATTCAAATCTCAATATGAATAACCTTGAAAGTGACATACTTAACATTAATTTTGAGGCCATCTCTAATTGCAATGATGCAAATAACTCATTAAATATTTTCATTACCTTGCTACAACAGGTAATATCGAATAATAACTATACAACTAATTTCTCTAAAAATAATTTAAAAATACGAAGCCGTGGATTACACCCGTTCTCGTTCGCTGTATTAGAAATAGAGATAAGCTTCACCTAAAAGCGAAACGTAATCCTGATAATCAAATATTGTTTTTAACCTATAAAACGCACAGAAATTACAGCAATAATCTATTGAAAAAAGTAAAAATACAGCATGAGAAAATCGAGTTGCAAAAGGCGGGAAACAATAATAAGCTTCTTTGGAAATTTATCAAAAAGAATACATATACAGCCAGAATACGTGAACCTCCACTTGCCTTGCTCTCAACTGACACTTGCCCCACTGGTGCGTTAAATAAGGTAAACAGCTATTTTGCTAACGTAGGCAAAAATCTAGCAACCGAAACCCTTTATTTATTTATTTTCGTTAGGCGGGAAAAAATGTACCTAACCGCACACCCCGTCGTTCGGGGCAACGAACAGGGTAGTGTGGGGCCTTCACCCACTAAACAAACCCACCGTAAGCCGTCTCCCCGCCTTTATTGGCGGACCACTGGACCTATGTTACATTCCTTCGGTGGTTAGCAACCGAAACCCTAAATTCCAGAAATTTTCATGTCCCAAACTTAGCCACGCAATTTTCTTCCACACTAAAGTCCTTTGTCATATTAGACACGGACATTGAAGAAGTAATGAGAATAATCACTGGGTTAAAAGATGTTTGTGCAGTGGTATGGGATAATATTTCCAACAGTGTACTCAAAAAATTTACTTCACCTTATATTTGCCCTCCTATAACGCATATTTTTAAATTGTGTTTATCACAGGGGGTTTTCCCTAAATTACTCAAAAAAACGATTATTATTCCCATATTAAAATCAAGAGAAAACCAATGCATCTCGAACTATAGGCCTATCTCAATTTTAACAGGTTTGTCCAAAATCTTAGAAAAAATAATAAATACTAGATTAATAACATATCTTGAAGACAATAACCTGCTATCGGAAAGGCAATTTGGTTTTAGGGCTAAAAAATCAACAAATCAAGCAGTACACCAATTGACTGATTATATTACTCGCAATCTTGATTGTGGTATGCATTCCCTGGGGATCTTCCTAGACCTTGCCAGGGCGTTCGACACCATATCTTGCACAAAATTGCTAAACAAACTGGAAATGCTCGGAATAAGGGAAATTCAACTCCAACTCTTTGCGGATTATCTCAGTGACCGATATCAATGTGTAAAAATTGGCTAATACACAAGTTTTGAGATTAGAAATGGTCCTTATGGTATTCCCCAAGGAAGTATTTTGGGACCTACCCTGTTCCTGATCTATATAAACGACCTGTGCCACCTAAAACTACAAAATGGTATCATAGTGTCTTATGCGAACAACACAGCTTTATTATTTTCAGCTGAATCTCGTTCAGAAGTTTATAGACATGCTCAATGTGGCTTTAACACAATATCTAATTGGCTTTACCAAAATTCACTTACCCTAAATACAGATAAAACGCAATATATACTATTTACAATGAAAAATACTATCATACCGTTTACTAACCTACATATGACATGGAGAAATAATAGACAGACTGGAAGGCGAACGTAAGAACTATTCGGCAACTCTGCATCCTGTAGGAGAAGATTGATACACTGGAACGTAATAGCAAAAAAACAAACATAGAAATTAGAGGGTTACCAAAAACGCAAGGAGAAACCAAAGAAAGTCTATTTCAAATGATAAATGTTACTATGAACAAACTGAAAGTGGAGTTAACTCCTTCTTGCGTCAAAGTCGTCTTCAGACTTCCTTCTAAGAAGAACATATATTTAGGTGTAATCGTAGCTGAACTGACTAACACCCTGTGTAAGGAGAAGGTCCTCAAGGCTGCAAAGAACTTTAATTTACTACATAAAAGTAACCAGCTTAATACAGCTCGTCTAGGCTTACAAGGGCCTTCGAATACAGTTTACATATCGGAAAATCTTACGCCAAAAACTAAAAGACTAATTTTCTTAGTTCGTGATTTTGCAAAAATTGAAGATTACCAGTATTGCTGGGTGACTAACGACAGGATATTCCTTCGTAAGAAACAAGGTGCACCCGCTTGTCTTATTAAAAATGAAAGCTCCTTTCAACTACTTAAGCTCAACGAAGCCTCTGACATGGAAATTAATAAGAAGTGACTATTATGGCTAGCATCTAATGGCTTACAAGAGTTTATCAGTTACTCGTATATTGTAGTATTGTACCAAAATCAGTCCTTGCTTTTTTTTTGTTGTTATGTTGTCTTGATGTCATTGCAACACTGTATCAGACTGATTTTATACGATTTTCTGTTATTGAAGCATTACTTACCTACTATGTCACATTTAATATTGTGTACCTACATATCACAGATATTCAGAATGTAAATTTGTCTAATTGCACCTCTGGTGCAAACTATACACTCATACCTTTTTCCGTATTTACACTTGTACACTACAAAACTACCACCTACTACACAATACATCTCACCTGGGGAACTTCTTCAGCTCACACAATAATTAGAGTATCATTATATAACAATAATTACAGTCATTAACATTTATTATCAGAATCCATAGACTCATACACTATATACATACACATTATTTAGGATATATATTTCCTATGATAGATGGTAATTACTATACCTTAATTTACACTATTACATTAAAAATAATCTCACACGCTTCACACTCATACTTTATAGTCCATGTTTGTACTATTACTATAATATATATAAATAATCCCTGTATTTCACATAAAGTATGTAATACCTTATTTTTGCATGCATGCATACAGGTATTTATATATAACATATATGCCATCAGTCCCATCAACTGTGCAATGAACTCTTTCATATCTATCCTCATATAAAACACAAAATATATACACCAACTTAACTCTTACCTTTACAGTATATTTCCTTATACTACCTGACATTTACATACATTCTAAATCATCCATACATAACATGTTTACATACCTCAAAATTTTTCGTTATAAATATTATACATTAAATATGTACTATATTACAATATCCCTAGACATAAAAGAAGGGTATACCGATTCACGTTCTACCGATTATTTAGAACTGACCAGCCACTATGGATACCATCCAGGCCATTGTTTTTCTACTAGAAGGAACAATCGCCTTGACCATGTATTAATTAAATCGAGCTTTGATACATCGGTTTTAGTGTGCGACACAGGTATTACTGATCATGATACTGTGTTACTTAGTATAAATAAAGAACAAAGAAAGTCCCCTGTTCTTAGACAATTAACCAAAACAAATCATAATGCCTTAGCAGTCGATCTAGCACGCTTAAATTGGAAAACACTGTACACTTATACGGACATATCTTTGGCTGTTGATTACTTTACAAAAATACTACAAAATTTGGTCACAATGCACACTACTAATGTTACCCTTAGTTGTTCTAAAGTAATTAAAAAACCGTGGATCATGCCTGGTTTGGTAAAATGCATAAGGCGTAGGGACACATTACATAATAAATCTAAGAAAAAAGTAAATCGAGACAATCCGGTAATTCAACTTGAATATAAAAAGTACAGAAATTATTGCAATAATATAATATATAACGCTAAAATTGAATATGAACGTAAACGTTTGAGTAGTGCGGGAGGCAATTCAAAAAAAAAGGTAGTCTGAAATTAAAAAAATCTGTAACCTGTCACATTCGCCGGAACAAACAAATTTTATTTCTGATAGTGACGATGCTGTAAATAACTCTTACTGACATGAATTCTAGTGAAGAATTTTTAGCCGCTAACTACTCTAATATGATGAAAAACAAAACTACTATTTCTCATTCTTTTTTCTTTAAACCAACAGATGAGCTTGAAATATCTGATATAATTAAAAATTTAAAATCATCACATGCAACTGGTACAGATGGACTTAGTAATATTATTATAAAAAACGCAAGCAACTCATTAGCTAAGCCTATTTCGTTCTTATGTAACCTTAGTCTTACTACAAACTGCGTACCTGATAGTATGAAGGTTGCCAATGTGTGTCCGATTCATAAAAACGGTGAAAAAACAAATCTAGCTAACTATAGGCCCATCTCTCTGTTGACCACTCTATCCAAAATATTGGAAATAGTTGTCAACAGGAGATTTATAGCCTTTCTTGAAAAATATAAACTCATATCGGATAGTCAATACGGTTTTAGATTTGCGAGATCGACGGAGGATGCCGTAACAAATTTAGTTGACCACATTACACATCTTTTAGATAATGGTAAACCCTGTATTGGTGTCTTCCTCAATCTCGCTAGGGCGTTCGATACAGTGTCCAGAAAAATACTACTCGAAAAAATTTCACTTGTTGGAATCCACGGTGGCCCTCTGGAATGGTTCAGTTCCTACCTAAGCAATAGAAAACAGAGGGTGACCGTGGGGGGCCACTGCAGTGATGTCGCTTCAGTGAACTTTGGCGTACCACAGGGTATTGTTCTTGGCCCTACACTCTTCATCATATATATCAATGCCCTGTGCTCATTGACACTACCGGCAGCAAAAATCTTCACATATGCGGATGATACTGCTATCGTTTTCCACGCAGACTCTTGGCCTAACATTCATGAGATAGCAGAATATGGTCTTAAAATTGTAGTTGATTGGTGGAAAAGAAATCTTCTGTACCTTAACATCGAGAAAACTAATGCAGTTTGCTTTAGTGTATCTAAACGAACCAGTCCCAGGGTGCCACTTATTGTAAAACTTCACTCCTGTTCTGATCCCAATAAATGTGACTGTCCAGTGATCAAAAACACAAACGCTATAAAATATTTAGGTGTCTACCTTGAAAATCATCTGATGTAGACTAAGCATATCGAGTCATTACGAATTAGGGTTAGAAAACTCTCATACGTGTTCAAACGTCTGGCTAAATTAGCAACGTACAAATTAATTAAAATTATGTATCTGGCTTTGTGCCAGTCGGTTTTGGGGTACTGTATTGTTTCCTGGGGGGCAGCTGCAAAGACTAATCTACTTAAAGTGGAAAGAGCACAGCGAGTTCTCTTGAAATGTGCACTTCAACTTCCGTATATTCAACTGATCTTCTGTACCAGGAGTCTCAAGTACTTAGAGTGAGGCAGTTGTATGTCATGTCTGTTGCTATGCGTTTCCACAGGACTAGCCTCTTTACATGTAATATACCATTACGTTCTAATCGACTACCTCGGTGGGACACAATTAGATGTTATAAATCTATTGGCCAGAAGTCATTCCTATTTATGGGACCCTATATCTACAATAAGCTAGAAAGAACTCTAAAAATAGCAAAACTACGGAAATAAACATGCAAAAACAAGATTTTTTTATGGCTAATAAGTTTGGATTACACAAGCACTGAAGAATTACTAAAATACCCAAATAGCACTTAAGACACATTTACACTTTTAACAATACACGCATACCATAGTTATATAAACCCCATTTCACAAAACAAACACCTCCATGCCACATATACCATACATAAACACACACACACACACACACACACACACACACACACACACACACACACACACACTATACTATTATCACTATACCTTATATATTACTATTATGTTAAATCAAATATTATGTATGTCTCTAATACTGCCAAGCCTCTTGGATTGTTAAGAGTAAATTAATATTTTAAAAATTTACGGCACATAGCCCAATTTCAATTAATTAAACGGATTTACATCGCTTTGTGTGAATTTATACTAACATATTGCATCACTTCCTGGGGTGGAGCAGCTAAATATATTTTACTTCCTTTAGAACGTACACAAAGAGCAATTTTAAAGGTAGCCACTTTTCGCCCATTTAGATCTCCAACACATGAACTATATATATCATGTAAGCTACTAACGGTCCGACAACTATTTATACTGCACATAATTCTAAAACTGCATGCTGATCTTCCTTTAGACCCAATTCCTCCAGGTAAAAGAAGGAAGGACCTAGTTTGTACTCAACCCCAGGCCAGACATGCTTTTGTGGACAGATTTTTCTTATCTTAGGGCCCTTTTTGTATAACAAACTTTACAGGTTATTGAATATACATAGCGTAAATCATAAAAAATGTAAATCTATTGTAACAGAATATTTAGAAAAGCTCAATTACGCAGACACAGAGAAATTGCTAGAAATTACCAAATAATATTTGTATTCCCCTATATTCCTTCTATACTAATTTTTTGTAAGCCTGTTTCAATATATTATAGTTTTATTTGGATATATTAAATAATTTAGTTAAGTACTTAAATAGGACACGATTTAAAATGTTCGGCAAAGCGATAGCCTGAAACACAGGTCTAACCTAGTTCAGGTAAGTTACCATAATTTATATTAATCCCTTTGTTTTTAATTTTTTCCTGTATGTTTATAAAATTATTTGTGAAAAATTTACAATAAATAAATCTATTATTATTATTAATCCGTAATACGGAGATCAGTAGGAGAACGAGAGTGACCAACATAGCCCGCCGGGTTGTCATGCTGAAGTGGCAATGGGCACATCGCTCGACTAACCGACAACCGTTGGGGAAGAAAGGTTCTCAAGTGGCTACCACGTATTGGACGGTGCAGCGTAGGACGGTCCCCCACCTGATGGACCGATGATCTGGTCAAAGCGGCGGGGAGCCGTTGGATGCGGTCGGCACAGGACCGCTCGTTGTGGCGTTCTCTTAGGGAGTAAACAAAAACTATATAATTTCTATGTTTAAATAACAGCTCTTCATGTTCAATACTTTTTGACGACTTTGTTCAAACAGTCAATTTTTATGTTTACTCGTATATTTAAAAAAATTGTTAGCCAATGTCTTTTAAGAATTTATTGTAATGAAAAATAAAAACTTAAAACGTACCCATTACTTAAAACGTTTCTCGATAATTTTATATCATCACCGCAAGTCAATATATGTTAGTCTCGGATCCATTTTTATTTAATGCTAACTTAATGAAGTCACCAATTAGATTAATTATAACGCTGAGCGTATATACACTTGTTTCCAGATTACCAATTGCTGTGATCCTTGCTCACCTAAGCATGTTCATGTTTAAGGGCTTAGACATGCTTTGACAGTTAATTGTTATGCTACTGTACAAGCATTGTTTCAGTAACTAATGCAAGGACACTTCAATATCTGCAAAAAATCAAAATAAAAAACGAATTTGTCAAAATTAAAACATTAATTCTGCATTGAATGTCAATATTATCCACGTTTTAAATAAAGAATATTAATTATTCGGAAATATTTCATCGGATACTTATTCAGATTTCTGTTAGTCCGGATTTAAATTAGTAAGACATATAAAATTCAAATTCACTACAGGTAGACAGTCTGCAATATGTGGATTCACATTACTACATATTTTAATCTTGGCGAGAATTGTTTAATATAAACTGAGATAGAGAGTTATTTTTACTTATGTATAAGTTTTACAGTATCATGTATTTGTCTATTGGATCATAAATATTTTCCAAATAGCTGAGCAGCTTTAAAAATTAGCTTATTATGATTAAAAAATTTGTTGGGCCATTTGAAAGTACCTTTTTTACCAAGTTACAGTAGTTGCCTATCGTGTTTGGGGTTTTTTTACTTGTATCAATGAATAGGTTATAGAGAAACGCTGTCTTTAGTGTCATTTTTGCGTTATCATTGATGCTATGGAAGGTAAAATGGAATATGGAAATCGTAAAACAGATTTATCTTCCTCATAGCACCAACATAATGGACGTGTTTATATATTTACTATAAATTGAAACTTCGCCTTAGCTCGAAGATGTTATACTACTTACATGGTGGAAAGCACGTGCAAGATCTGAAATATACACTACTAGATTCTGCCCGGGACTTCTGAGTGCCCGCTTACCACCGGGTCCGAGCGGATTGGTACCACCATCTCCCGTGCAACCGGCTATGAAGCATATCGGTGTGTTTTGGCTGTTGTAGAAGCTGGCCGTTAATTCTGAAATGAAATGGTGAGCAGCGGCTTGACAATACTCCCGGTATAGTTGAGGCCATGAGCGATGGCTACCATTTACTATCAGGTGGGCTGTGGGTTGTCTACCAACAAACGCAATAAAAAAGAAATAAAAAAATAATGTTTATTTTTTATGACGAACTACCGCAGCTTGAAGTGTTCTTGAATGAAATGTAGCAAATGTCAAAAATTCATTGCCTCTCATTATGTTGGCTTCGTGGTCGCTCCTAGTAGGTCAAGTAAGGATTAATTAGGTCAATGTGCTTCATTTAAGAAGACCCTCTTTTGTGCCATTTTTATTCACTACATAAATTCTGGTAGCCATGTTGTAATTCTTGTTTGATTGGATATATTATGTAGTAATAGTACTTTATTATTTAAAAATAAGTTATTTTATGTTTCTAAACTGTATTTGTTCGTTATGTATATTTTTTTAAGGTTATTTCTCTCTATCTTTACAGTCCCACTGTAGGAAAATCTCTCTTTGAAGGTTTCTTAACATTTTCCAGTACAGAGTAGTGATTGTTTGTAAACAAATACAAATATAATTTCGAACATTCACCTTAAACCGGGGATTGAATGCCTTTGCTGCCCTTAATTTAATGGCGTAGTCGGTAGGTGATTCACACACTGCTCCGCGTTCCGTCGCCTGGCGCGGAGTGGCAGATTTTAATATTGTATGCAAGTACATCGATTAGTATAGAAAACACGCCAGGTCCAACACACCGAAAACGCGCCACGGCGCGGTAGCACATACCGCTAGCAGATTCTGCCGCCAGGCGCGGAGGCGCGGCGGACCGCAGCAGGAAACACACAGCGCTCTGCAGTATCGCGCCTGTTTTCGTGCTAAGGACTTGTTCACGATGGATCTGGACACGGATTGCTCAATAAACAGTCAAAAGATGCAGTTGACATTCGTGTAAAGTTATAAAACTTGTCTTCATGTTTTCTTATGTCCATGTAATTCAGTATAAATGAACCATTTCTCGATCTATTTCGTAAAAAAGGATGTATTCAATATCTTCTATTAGGTCTACTTTTTTGCTTATACAAAAACCATATTGCTAAAACAATTGCAGCGTCTTGAATGAGTTCAGTATTGCCCATTGTAACGTAACTAACACCACGACGACCAAATGGAAAGTAACCTTTAGTTTGGTGCGGGCCGCGTACAAAGCCGTCAGGCGCTGAGGCGCGGTTAAATCTGCTCCAAGAGGCAGATCTACTCCTCCGTCACCGCGCGCGGGATCTGCTGCCTCGCGCCTCCGCGCCTGGGCGCGTCGCCAATGTGTGAATCGCCGTAGCGTAAGCGACTTCCGTGTGGGTACGATTCTCACTCAGGGCAATTATTTGTGTGATGAACACAGATATTTGTACCTACTGCGTCTGGATGTTTTCTATCTATTATATATGTATTTCCAAAAAATAATAATAATATATGTATTATGTCCGTAATATTACCCATAGCATAAGCGTTAAGGTTAGTTTGGGACTAGAGGTTTAAAATAAAAAAGAAAAAAAATATATTAGGCTATCACTGTTATTAGTATTTTTTTCCTAATATCCTGAAATCAGTCTCAAATTTTTGTTGCATTACCAATATATTGATTTTTCACGCTTGTAATTAGACAATTCGCTTTAGTTAGCCCTTATAACTATACAATCATCTATCGGTTTCGCTCCTCTAAACTAGGAGTGGATTTTTGCAATTTTGATAACCCTATGAACGGTCATTACCAGTTACTGCCTCGTATGCGTTAGTTTGTCTGACATTGTTAGCAATCAAAGAAAACAACAATGACATTACTATTATAATTGTGTCGTATTTCATTGAACTAATATAATAATGAATGAAAAAATTAAGCATGTGCCAAATTAACTTATACCAAATATGTGTATACTACGTGCAATGCTATTATATATAACATCATTGACTACGTGTAGTACTGATTCTTAGCTAGTACATTTGTATCAGTTACGGTTGGAACATTGATTTGGTTCGAAATTAGTAGTAGTCAAATCGGTGTTCGATATTGGAAACAAAGCTATTGCCAGCTCACGTAACTCAGCACAATGCATTTGTAATACACTGATAGGTTGATTGGACTGTGCAAGCTGCTTTGTAGTTTCTATGGATTGGATTTGTATTACCCAACTATATTGTATATAAGTAGACGCATCAAGCGCTCTATTAATTCTATTTGTATAAATCTTATTTCACAATATAGGTAATAATATGAAGGAAAACTACAAAAATATTGGTATGAAGTTCGATTTCCAGTACAAGTTAGAGACCACATAAAGCACCTCAGACTTTTTAACATACATTTTTTCTCGCCTTAAAAAAGGCTAGTATGGTGGACTACAAAATAAGCCCTCTCACTCGATGAGACGCGTACCAAGTTGTGCAGTGTAGATAGGCTGAGAAAGATGTTTTGGCTATGCGTAGGTCTACATGATAATACCACTGAAGAAATGTGACATAGTTCCAGTGGCCTGCAAATAAAGGCGGAAATGGTACACGGCGGGTTTATTTAGTGGGTGAGAGCCCCACTCTACCCTGTTCGTTGCCCCGAACGACGGGGTGTGCGGTTAGGAACATTTATCCCGCCTTTATAGTTATAAGAATTATTTACATATATATTGTACTACATATTTTTGGGTTATATCTCAGGTTCCCGGTATAGTAGCGAGATAATGTATACCAGTTGTTAAGTCTAATCAAGAGCTTTCAAATAAAAAAAGTTGCATCAAAATCTGTTCAGTAGTTTTTGCGTGATGCGCGAACAAACAAACAGATAAACAGACAAACAGACAAAAAGAGACACGCCTATATAGCCTATTACAGTCATTTTGTCTCAAATATCTTAAATGTTCAGACATAGCTACGTTACAGTTTTATAATAGTATAGATGTATCTATAAAAATTAACAAAATTAAAGTGCCTGTGTGTAATTTTTAAATACCTAACAGCTTTTTACTAAATGCATATGAAATTATAGATATGGTATATGAAATTATAGATAATATATGATGGTATGGGTATGTATGTATATAGGTGGGGTACCTATAAAAAAACTTTTTTTAATTGTTCTCTTTCTGTTTGTTCTGGCTAATCATCAAAATGGCGGGACCATTTTAGACGGGACTTGAATTGGTAGATAGCTGATAAAGAAACAACTTAGGCTACTTTATTTTGGAAAAATAATTATGATTCCGCACAGAAAAAAAATAAGACGTGGACGGAGTCGCTACGGGCTGCTAAATCTCCCTAGTTATATTTACTGTTTATATTCTGTAACGATACTCAGAAATAAATGATATAGTACATTTGAGTGAATTTTCCTGCAACAGGGCGGCCTCAGAATACGATATTATCATTACACGATAGCAATTATGTTACTTTTCATCGAAAACGGTGTTATTAGAACAATATTTGTGAATATACTCATAAAATCTTCTAATTAGGTACACCTTTTTAGCAAAAGATAATTGCGAGCAGAATTTTCAAATTCGCTATTCGTGCCGCTGCAATACAAACAAGGGTTAGGTACGATTGATGTAACCTATTCCAATTGTCTGTAACCTATTCAAATCTATAAAATAATTAAAAGTTTATTAATTGAAGAATGAATGAAATGAGGCTACGTTTAACAGAAAAATATGTTAATGATTCATTAACATTGTTCTTATAGTGTAAAAGCAAATAAAATGCCACTTTGCTTAAAGAATGAGCTCTAAGTGAACTGAAGAGAATGTTAGTAGTTTTAAAGCTAGTTTTATGACATCACCGGTACGTTTTAACACTAGGTATTACTAAGTCACTATAAGTACACATAATATAATGATTTTAGCGGCGTTTTCATGTGTTCTCACAATCAATCAATCAGCCCATCCAAGCCACTCCCAATTTGTACTACTTTTACAAATGCTTTGTAGCCTCATCCAGTCTGTTCCCATGGTCTTCTTTGGGATATAGGTTTATATAGCGGAAGGAAAATGAACAATTTATTCTTACTATAAAAAAAAAAAAAACATTGGTCTAGAACGTCGTGTGGGTTTGATTCCCACGCAAGATAAATAAGTATTATAGAAAAACATTATTTTGAGTGTGTTATTTTGAGTCGATGCCTTATCAGCAAGTTCAGAAAATAATTTTATATTTAGGATAAAATGTATTATCTATTTTTATTTTGATCTGTTTTTTGCGCTTGACAAGATACTTTAAAGTGCAAATTATTATGAAAGTGGAAAAAGAGGCTTTTCCCACTTTCACAATAATTTGTTCTTTATTGTATTATCTAAATGTGTGGGAGAAATATTGTCTTCGTGTCTAAAATAGATTGTAATCTATATACATATCTCCACTGAAAACGTAAACATGTATTCGTAATTATAAATACCTTGACAGTTATGTGAATTTTTAGCCAATTTTCTAATGTTAATATTTATTAGTCTTTATAATATTTTAACAACAAAACCTAAATTTATTTTGTGAGGTTCTGTACCTAGAAAAACTTTTAATCAAATGCACACACTATTTTAATACTAAAGATCTTAATTATTATGAAAGTTATAATAGCCTAGCAATTGAAGCAGGTCGTAGCTTAGTTTTGCACTTGTGGTTCGAACGATCGGCAAGGTTAAGCAACTTTCTGTGAGCTCGGAAGATGGTTAGCCTAGTAGTTAGACAAAGGACTGCTAGACGAGGTATCTAGTTGGTCGCTTGTCTAGGATCGAGACTGGAATGGAATTAATTGTATTCTTTTTCGCTAAACACCGTTTGGTGAAGGAACAAACTAAAGTTAGGAAAACCCGCATGCTTGAGGGATTTTCATAAAAATGCATGAGATTATGTAGCGCGTTGGTTTGTTTGTTAGTAGTAAGTAACAAACAAACCAACGCGTTTTGTCAGCTATAAATAAATATATAATAAAAATGAAGTTTCTATCTGTAATGTCTAAATAACATCTTTTTACTAAATGTATACGAGAGTATATACCTACGCTACTTATAACTAAACACAAATTTTTAAAGCTTTTGTCTGTCTGTCTATCTGTTTGTTTCTACTAATCCTGCTAATCTCCGGAACGGGTGGACCGATTTGAACGGGACTTTCACTAATAGCTGCTGTTACATGGCATAACATAGGCTACTTTTATTTTGGAAAACAAATTAGGGTACCACGTAAAAAAAATAAAGCCCATGAAATTGTGAATGAATACCATTTCTGAACGCCTGGGCCGATTTGGACTTTTACTGGCAGATAGCTGTTGTTATAAAGAGTAAATTAAGCTACATTTATTTTGAAAAATAATTAGCGATCCACGTAAAAAAAACACATAAAATTGTGAATGAATACCACTCCGGATGGTAGGACCAATTTGGACTGGACTTTCACTAGCATATACTCGTAGCTGTTGTTACAAAGGAATAACTAAGGCTATCTACTTATATTTTGGAAAAATAATTAGGATTCATTTCATTGCACTAAAAAGGAAAATAAATAAACTCCACGCGGACGAAGTTACGTTATCATCTAGTAAAAAATAAAAATAACGCAGTTGCTTACTATACTAGTATATTGTATGTGTTTTCCATTCTCACTAATTTGGAAACAATGAAGTGATGAGACCGGAAGAGCTTGAATACATTTTGTTTCTTTTTGACCCTCTTAACCCTTTATTAATTAAGTATGTGTTATCAGTGGAAGTTTCACTGGAAATCCTTTAGTATGAACGTGGTATTAAAGTATATGGAAATTGAAATTTTGCTACTTTATACTCTACTAGCTGTTACCCGCGACTTCATCCGCGAGGAATTTCTTAAAAATAAATAAAGCAACCCTTGAAATGACAATTTTTTTTTATCTTTCGTAAAAAATATTTTATTTATTAAAAAATTATCCTATGTTACTTCTAATACCTCCAATAATATGTGTACAAAGTTTCATGATGATCGGTTAAGTAGTTTTCGCGTGAAAGCGTAACAAACAAACTTACATTCACATTTATAATATTAAGTATGATTTTAACATAAATTTTTGCACATACTGAAACTTGCGATTATGATTCTGTTATCTATAAAGTTTAAAATAAACCGGGCACGTTATCTACACTCTATACATACAAATAAATAAAATTTAAGTGTCTGTTTGTAATTTCTAAATAAAAACTTTTTACTAAATGTATGCGAGGGTACATACGCTACTTATAACAAATTACCAACTTTTATTTGTTGGCCGGTCTGGCTGTTTGTTCCGTCTAATCTCCACAACAGCTGAACCGATTTGTGCGTGTCTTTCACTAGCAGATAACTGTTGTTATATGGAGCAACTTCGGCTACTTTTATTTTGAATAAATAATTAGGGTTCC
This sequence comes from Leucoma salicis, assembly GCA_948253155.1. Taxonomy (NCBI): domain Eukaryota; kingdom Metazoa; phylum Arthropoda; class Insecta; order Lepidoptera; family Erebidae; genus Leucoma; species Leucoma salicis. Next base: position 8,656,299 of record OX411812.1, read on the forward strand.
GCGTAAAAAAATATAACCCATGAAATTGTGAATGAATACCGATTCAAATAGATAAATATTTACTTCAAATATACATCCAGGGCTAATCTCCTGAATGGCTGGAACAAGTTGGAAAGGACTCACGGGACGGGGATCACTGCTTTTATTTTGGAAAAATAAATTAGGATTCTGCACTAAAAAAAGAAAACGTGAAAACACCTTGTAATATATTGTTTACTAGCTGCTACCTGTAACTTCGTCCGCGCGCCACGCGTTTTTGTGATTATCTTAATTTTTAATGTCTAGGGTACTTGTAGACACTCAGTCGAGGGTACCCGAGAGGGTAAGCTGCCGGCGGACCACTGAAGTAATCCAACACAGTACCAGTGGGCCGTCAACATAGGCGGAGAGACGGCACACAGCGGGTTTTTTTAGTGGGTGCGGGCCCCACACTACCCTGTTCATTGCCCCGAACGACGGGGTGTGCGGTAAGAAACATTTTTCCCGCCTAAACAAACAAAAAAAAGGATACTTATAGACAAGATACTATTGTAGAAAATATTAATACATCCTTCAGCCTTTTAACGTTCACTGCTAGACATAGGCCTACCCAAAGGAGGGGATAATGCCGTAATCGCTACGCTTGGCAGGCGGGTTGGCAATCGCGGTGGATGTTGTTAATACTCGAGGGAGTGCTGCTGCCCACACCTGCGGTATTCCCTCAGTCAGCTCTTACGACCCCCGTGGGTAGAGAGGGGTGGGACAATTCTAAAGCCGGCCACACATACGGCCAAAAATACTAATAATCACATTGAATTATATTAGGTATACGCAGAAATGTCGCTAGCGTTCGCTGATGTCATAACAAGTCTATCAATAAAAATAAATCACCCAAATACCGTAACATAATTCACAAAAATAATCTCGCTTATTATGTAAAAAAGACAAGAACAAAATAACAACGTCTCCATGTGCCTTGTCCCTTGTTTGAAACCAATATAGTGGAATAATAAGAAATTAAATATATTTTCCTGTTGATAATAATTTTGCTAACATCGTATTTCATATAGTTTTGCTCGAATTACTCGTATTAAAGCGAAGGTAGGTATTTGTAATCTTAGTCTGTACTACAAGTATTATAAAGCTGTATCCTAGATATGTCTGTACATCGAAAATATTATTCTATTACAGTATTATACGTAATATATTAACAAATTATTGTTACCGTACTTACCCGTATGACTCGTGTTAGTAAAAATTAAAATTTCACGACTAAATAATTATTAAAACTTAGTCTACGTAACCGCTTACCATGACGTGGGCCGTATGCATGTTTGCCACCCACATACTATAAAAAAATACTATGTTTTTATTGCATTTCGGGCAAGCCTACGATTGTACCCTTCTTTTTTTTTGATAAGGTCGTAAAAAATGTTCCTAACCGCACACCCCGTCGTTTGGGGCAACGAACAGGGTAGTGTGGGGCCTGCACCCACTAAAGAAACCCGCCGTGTGCCGTCTCTCAGACTTTATTGGCGGGCCACTGGAACTATGTTACATTCCCTCTGTTGTCCGTCGGCGGCTTAACCGGGTACCTACCTTCTACTGAGCGATGCATCCGCGCACGGAGTGTCGCACCTTCTCGGGAGGTCTTGCGGGTGGCGGACGTTCCCCGGTCTATCCACCCGCACCCGCCACCCCGGCCACTGGCGGCGGCTCGGGTCAGCGTAAGAATCCTCCTCCATGGCTCTCTCCGCCGCTTCCTTCGGCGAGATAACCTCCTCGCAGAAGGCAGCGACTGCAGCCCAGATCCTGTCGCTGCCAAGCATTGCTCTGACGACGCTCGGTAGCGATAGGTTATTACCGCCCTATTACCGCGACGAGTTCACGGCGCTGCTCCGGAAACCGGGCACGACTCGAGCGTGTGCCGCACCGTGTCCTCATCACAGCCGCAGTGGTGACAGCCCAGTTTCACTTCCCTCCTTGCGACTATGTGCAGGTATCTGCCGAAGCAACCGTGCCCCGACAGCACCTGCACCAGTCGGAAGGTAAGGACTCCATGCCGTCGCCCCACCCACTCCTCCAGCACCGGCTGGAGTGCCCCTACGGTCCAAAGACCAGCCCGGGGTGCCTCCAACCTTGCCCTCCACCTGACCATGGCAGGTCGGAGCGCGTCGCCCTGCCACCTGGCCACCTCCCTGGGTAGGGGACGACCGCCCCTCACACTTGCGACGCCCGCCGATACACCTCGGCGAGCACCTTCGCCTCCAAGTCCCACGGGCGGATTCCGGCCAACGCGCAGGCCGCCTCCGTCGACACCGTACAGTATCCACGTATGACCCTGGACGCATCGACTCTCTGTGGTCTCCACAGAAGAGCCCTGTTCAGTGCATCCAGGGACCCCGCCGACACGGGTGGGCCGTACAGCGCCATCGACGGTACGATCGGTAAAGGCGTCGGCACGTATTGTTGGGTCCGCCCATATTCGGCATGAGCCGTGCAAGAGCGCAACCTGTGCCAACTAGCCTCGGGGACAGTTGGCAGAAGTGCTCACGAAAGCGCCACCGCCCGTCCAGTACCAGGCCCAAATACTTAATCTGGGCCTGCACCCCAATCTGGACTCCGTCCACCGTGATCGAGGCACCAGCAGGTGGCCGACGTCGGGGCCAATGGAAAGTAGGACCTCCGACTTGTCCAGGGCCACCCTAAGCCCCAGCGCCCCGATCGTCCTGACCACCTCCGAGGTCCCTAAGGTGGACAGGAACTCCGCTTCCTCGAAGTTTCCACTCCGGGCCACGACCAGCGTGTCATCCGCATAGCAGATGACCGCGGTTGTCCCGGTGATAAATTCAAAACTTTGTTATAAAGAGTAATATTTTTCTTAATATCCCCATTATTCTAAAACTTTAGTGTCATATAGGTAACTAGTTATCGTTGAATAAATAAATGTCTATTATAATAACTAATTATTCGTGTCATGTTTGATCTCATAATTCTAACTTAAACTTACCTCAAATATCTCAATAATGCTATTTATATAAAGTGTAACGGAGCGTAATATTATTGTAAAGGCTCTATATGCCTAGTCTTAATTAATAATCCAGTGAGTATTTTTAGACCAAAACGAACCGTAAATCACAATTAGAACTAGAGATATTAACAGAGAAAGCTATGAAAACGTAAAAAAGGTAGAGAAGAAAGTTGCGATTGAGTATAGCTTGAGAAAGGTGAAAATAAGGTGATTTTAAATTATGGATAGCAAATATGTTCATTGATTCTTTTCACTTAAAAAATAACAGCACATCAATTAAAAATATAAACATGCGGAGCAGTCTTTTGGGACTGCCGATAGAAGTGAAAACTAAGTAACTTTGTGATTTGTATCGTCGAGTGATTATTATTTTTGAATTATGTTTGGTTTGTAAAGAAATGTTAATGACTAATAATGTTCATTAATCTCGCCTATATCATTTACAAGTTACTTAGTTTTCACTTCTATCGGAGCGTTCGGTGACGATGAAGCGAGTTCCAGGATTTTTGTTCACCCAAAAAGTACTCAACGCGCCTAAAGAAGTTTTCACTTCAAAAATCGGTCATGTATTGAGGAAAGAGTGAGGAGTCTCCAAAACTGGTGAGCGTGTATGTACCACATATTTACACATACAGACGTGCCGCGGTCCATCTGATGGTAAATGGTAACCGTCGCCCATGGACTCAACTATACCGAGAGTATTGTCAAGCCGCTGCTCACCAATTCATTTCACAGATATGAAATGAAATATAAACTCTATCTCCTTCTACAGCCAAAACGCAACGATGTGCTTCATGGCCGGTCACACGGGAGATGGTGGTACCAACCCGTTCGGGCCCAATACCAAGTGCGTACAACCACTTGGTACCCAGCCCTACCACCAGTCATGCAATTGATGATAATTGCTTACTTCCCTTAGTCGATACATCTCGATACATCCCATACGACACCCGCAGAAAGGAATGGGATGGTGACACTTGTATTCTTAGTCCGTCACCACACGGACATTTAAGGGTGTTTGTAAATATGGATGCTATTTTTTTTTCCTATATTATGGTAACAAACAGACATTATAAAACAAATAGATAACTTAATTATGTAACTACAAACAGGACATTGAGATTATTCAAGCATTATCAAGAAAGTACAGAGTAACAAATTAATGAAGTTATTTATTCTTAAAAGCAGTGGTTCTGTTTGATTTAAAACAAACAAAGAGTTTTATACAAACTTTAATTGCTTTACGAAATAGCCCTTGAGCTCTAGCTAAATTTGCCCTCTTCTTTACTGGGCCCCATATCACATGAACGCAATCTGAAGGTTGACAGTTGTGTAACGAAGGCGTTCGTTGCAAATCCTCCTTACGTGAATGTTCAACGAATATCTTATTTTCGTTTTATAGAGCTACTGGGAAACATAAAAAGTAAAAGCAACGAACCTGTGCGAAAGGCAATATTTTAGTTTGTAGACCAATACATTATTTACGGACGGATAATATAATCATTTATGTATTAAATAATTTTGAGTATAATATTTTATAGATAGACAGCGAAATACAAAATATTTGTATTCATGTGTTTAATCCTAGACATGATTTACCAGTTTTTTTGAAGTGAAAACTTCTACATATAGAAAGGTTTGGGTAGGGAGTAAATTCATGTAAGTCGTCATTGACAAGGATACGTGACATCGTTAACACGTCACGTATATATTTGATGGTCAGAGTGCCGATAGATGTCAAAACCCGATAAATATAAACAGTTTTGATTTACAAGATCAAACAATTAATTTGGAAATCCAAAAAATAATAACTGTTTGCTTATAGTGTTAAGTTTTCACTTCTGTCGGCAGTCCTCATGACTGCTTTTTTTCTATCCTTTATTTTCCCATTGTTGGTTCCAGATCAAGCTGTGCGAGTTGACAGAATTCACAAGCCATTGAAAAAACTCTGAGGCATGCAGGTTTCCTCACGATGTTTTCCTTTACCGAGCAGTGATTTAATGTAAACAAATGCACACATAATTTCGAAAAATTTTGATTTGTCAGAGGCGTGTGGCGTGTAAGACCTTTCACTGGGGATCGATCTGCGTAGCACTGTCTTTACAGTTCTTGGTTTTACTACTAGGCTTTAACTGCAGAGCATGTATACTATTATAAAGCAGTAACAGAACTATGTCTGTATATTTAAGATATTGAAAAAAAAAAAACGAAATATATATAGAGTATAATAGGCGTGTTTGAACACAAAACAATTTTTTGTCTGTTTATCTGTTTGCTCGTTCACGCATCACGCAACAAATATTGAATGGATTTTACCATTTTTTTTTATTTGATACCTCTTGATGATACTTAGAATCTGGTATACATTTTATCCCGGTACTATTTCGTGAACCTGAGATATAACCTAAAAACGAGCTTTTGGCTGCGGCGGAGCCGCGGGGAAAGGCTAGTAAATTAATTAAAATTAAAGTCTGTTAACAATCAAAACACCATTCTGCGATCGCCAACCCGCCTGCCAAGCGTGGCGATTATGACCTTCGTGGGGAGGCCCATGCCCAGCAGTGGACGTTTATGGAACAATCAAATAACAAACTCAAAGTCAGTAACCAATATATATACTTAGAATTTTTCTTCATTATATCCATGAATGAATGACCCTCTTAACAACGAAAAGCCGTGCTATTATCTCGAATCCTTGACCTCGGGGAAAAATATGTTTCCATCATTTTTCTAAGGTTGGCAGCAATTCTCACAAATTGAAATGGTATGTTAAGTGTGACTTGCTCAGCACATAATTAACAATTGTAGTCTTGTCAGCTTTTTATTGGAACGAATTTCGTGTACTGTATGGTATTATTAACTGCATCTATAATTTTGTATACCTAATACATAATAAATAGTGTGTTATTTAACTTTGATATACCTATAATTATTGTCATTGGGCATTTATCATAATGGTTGGTTGACGTGACTGTGAAACTAATACTCGTAGTTACGAGATTTATTAGAATTATGATATGGTGCTTGATCATGTGTGTCCGGGTATTACCACTCCAAACGTTCTGACTCTGAACTGCATTGAACTGATCTGAATGAACTGTTGCCCGATTATGTGAGACAAAATAACGCTTTGTGTGTAGAATGTTGTCTTTGAAACCATTTAACCAATTCTAAATTTTTTTTCGTTTATAAAAACTTATGTTATTGCAAACGGAAATAAGGTATGACTTTCAAATTTTTGTGTTTTTATATTCATTGTAGTACATGTTACTAGGAGGAGGTTAGTCAAAATAATATTATTTTGATAAGTATATACATATTATATGCGCGTATAGTTCCATGTGTTATAATGGACATAGCTTATATTTATAATATGCACATAATGAATGTACCACGCTACCTTGCAAGCGTAGTCCTTGATGTTTGCTATTATTTACGTGAAGCTTTAAAATATTAGGGTCTCGTGGCGCAGTCATTAGTTTAACTGAATTCCGTGCATGAGGTCGTGGGTTCGATTCCCACCCAGGACAAGAATTTGTGTGATGAACACAGATATTTGTACTGCGTCTGGGTGTTTTCTATCTATTATATTATATTTATTTAAAAAAAAAAGTAATATAATATGTATTATATCCGTAATGTTTGCCATGTGGGGCTGGCTTTAGAATTGTCCCACCTTTCTCCACCCATGGGAGTTGTAAGAGCCGACTGAGGGAATACCGGGGAAGTGGGCAGCAGCACTCCCTCGAGTATTAATAACATCCACTGCGATCGCCAATCCACCTGCCAAGAGTGGCGATTATGGCACTATACCCCCAAATATGATCACACAGCAAGAAATGATGCGGTCGGCACAGGACCACTCGTTGTGGCGTTCTCTTGGGGAGGCCTATGTCCAGCAGAGGACGTCAAAAGGCTGATGGATGGATGAATCCGTAATCTGGTACCCATAGCACAAGCGTTAAGCTTAGTTTGGGACCAGAGGACGTTGTGTGAAATGTCCGTGAATATTTATTTATTTATTTGACAGTCAGTATATTTGTGAGAGCGCCGAAGGGTTATTATCATCCATATCCACCTACTATCCATTTTGATGGTGTTGACCACCATCAGGTATGCCGTATGCTTGTACACCGCCCACGTGGTATATAATGAAAAAAAAATGTATTCTTTAATAAAGAAAGAACAGAATATAATGTTTTGGATTTATTATAACTTGAAAATATTAGAAATAGTACTTATTCAACAAAATGTACTGCAACTTGATTAATGGTTTGGTTAAGGCAATGACGTAGCACTTTATTAGTTTTCAATTCAAGTTTTCTGGTACTATTAAAATAAGGGCAAAATATGACACAAACTTTTTCAAGAGGCGGATTATAATATGTCAATGAAAAAACCATAAGCAGTCATCATGAGAAGTGCCAACTTTTTATCACATTCACAACAAAATATCTAAACCAAATAAGTCAAATTAAAAAAAAAAACAAATCACAAAGTCGTACCTTATTTGTTTTGAGATAAACATTACTTTGTTATTAAATTAATGTAATATGAAAACGTTAAAAGGATGCTACCTTACGTGTCGTTAATCCCGATGTCAGCTTATGGTAAGCACGGTAGAAACCTTCATCAAGATCGTCATTAAAGTAAAAGCTTGGCTTTGGTACGCTTGACTAATTTGGATGTTGGTACTGCGTGCAAGCAATTAGGGACAAAGACTATCTTTGTTAAATGACAAATAGTCATCATTTATTTAATAAAACATTAGCTGAGCCCGTGGTTTCGCCCTTGTAGAATTCGGTTTCGGGAAAATCCTCGTTTGGTTTTACGATGATGGATTGAAGTGAAATTCTTACGTGGGACGATTAAAAAAATAAAGCAGTTTATATCCTTTATTCAAATTTTATATAAATCGGTTCAATAGAAGTGTACGCTGAGGAGAGGCCAAGTTAAGATTATACAACTAGCTGACCCCGCAAACCATAACTGTTTTGCCATATAAATTATTTCTAGAGAATTTTATTTCCATTTTCATTTTCATTAGAAATAATGTTATCAATTATGAACTGATAGCCGTTGGGTTTTAAAGGTTCTTAAATAGCTACCACGCATCGGACGGTGCAGTAGAAATCAGTGGATGGTTAATGACTAATAGGATCAATGAATTAAGGGACTGTCCTGGTTGGTATTTTGAAATAAAGAAAGAAAAGATTTATTTCACGCCACACCAACAATTTTCCGTAGCATCCCGGAGTTTGGATATGTGCCCGGTATACGGCAATAGGCTCGCCCCCTATTACGTGGGTCTTAGAACATTGTTGGCGAACCGTGGGTGTGTAATACACCTCTGCCTACCCCTTTATCCCCAAAGGGGTACAATCGTGATGCTATAAAGTACGGTTTATTGAAGCAAAATTCACGCTTCAATAAAACAATACAGTGGACCCATTTCAGATTAAGTATTGTCACTCGAATTTCGTGGAAGACTTTCATCACTTGGATGAATAAAGATAGAAACAGTTTGCGTGTTACAATTCGACAGTAAACACTATTAACTTTCAGGGTACCACTAATTGCATGTTTACCAACTGGAAATTGGATCTGAAGTTGTTTGTTTTTGACTTACATTCCACCGTATTTCATTCCACTGTTATTACTCTAACACAAAATAATTATTAAGAATTTCCATTGTATATTCAGAGACAATTAAATTGCTTTTGACTAAATATTTCTCGCAACTTCCTCTATACGTGGACTTCAAAATATAACTAAGTACATCACTCATCCATTTTAATAATTTCTATGCTAAGTAATCTCAATCCTTTTTAGCCTTTTTCATTTAAAACGCCACAAATGGATATCAGGTAAAACGTTTTATAGAAAGCTACCATTGTTCTTCTATGATTATTTGTTCAGTAGATACGGCGTGAAAGCTAACAAGTAAATAAACAAACATATCCTTTTTTTTTGTTTAGGTGGAAAAAAATATTTATAAACGCACACCCCGTCGTCCCGCTGTGTGTCGTCTCTCCGCCTTTGTTGGCGGAACCATATTACATTCCGTCAGTGGTAATTTATATTAGGCCTTTTTTTGTTATTTTTCTTTTTTTTTTGTTAAGCCGGGAAGACTTTATGTTAAGCCTGGGTTATCACTAGTATGTGTTATATGCAATAACATTATATGTAGTGGATCTCTAATATACTTTATTTTTAACCCTAAAAATGCTTCCTGTACGATAGATATTTTTGCAAATAAAACCAAGCCCAATATTAGGTACTGTAAAAGAAGCAAGACTTGAAATAGTACCCGTCAACGTGGAATTGAGGCAAATTGGTTTCCCATTAGATGGGACATTTGCGGATAACCACCGTGGTTTTGCAGAGTAGAAAACTGTTCATATTTAATGTACGCAAAGTGGACTGTACCTACGAGTTGTCAACATTACGAAAGCTTAAATTATCTTACAACAGCATTAGTTCGCTTTACCATAAACATCAAGCATTTAATATAATAAATAAGTATATAATAAATAACAACATAATATAGGCTTACGCCTGTATTCCCGAAGGGGTAGGCAGAAGTGTATTACGCATCCACGGTTCGCCAGCTATGTTTAAGTCCCACGTAAGGGCGTGCCTATTGCCGTCTACCGGGCACATATCCAAACTCCGGGCCACCAATCCATCCATCAGCCTTTAGACGTCCACTGCTGGATAAGGACCTCCCCAAGAGAACGCCACACCGAGCGGTCCAGTGCGCTCATATGGGGGAATAGTGCCGTAATCGCCACGCTTGGCAGGCGGGTTGGCGATCGCAGTGGATGTTGTTAATACTCGAGGGAGTGCTGCTGCCCACTCCCCCGGTATTCCCTAAGTCGGCTCTTACGACTCCCATGGGTGGAGAGGGGGTGGGGCAATTCTAAAACAAGTCCCACATGGCACACTCCGGGCTGTTATCGAGAATTTTTCTTTTTACAACAAAGCTCAATAACTCTGCCCGACCCGGGGATCGAACCTGAGACCTCATGATGAGCAGTCGCTCACACTACCGCTGCACCACCGAGGCAGTATAACGATAAATAATTATTTATTAAATAATTATACTACCAGACATCTCGAACAAATAACAAAAACAAATGAATAGTTTTTAATTTAGATACAACATTCTGAGAATTTAACGTTTCAGTAATAAAGATATAAATGTGTCATGAACGTGGAATATTCTGAGCGCTTTTTATCTAAAAAGCGAGGGTCTTCTCGTTATGCAAAAACAGCATTAAGGGCGCTCTCAGTCAGGTAGATATGACGTTCATTATTGTTGTTTAAAATTTAACAAAATGTATTTTGTTATGAAAATATTCTAAATAAACAGGCTTTATTTTTTTACGGTTTTTTTTTCTTGTCTATGGTTGCAGACGAGCCACGGCCCACAAGACTGTAAATGGTAACTAGCGCTCATTAACTCGACTATACCAAGAGTATTGTTAAGCCGCTACTAACCATTTCATTTCACAGATATGAAATGATAGAATAAACCGCTATCTCCTGCTACAATACACACTGATGTGCTTCATGGCCGGCCACACGGCAGATGGGAAAAGATGAGGTGGTGAAACTTGTATTCTTAGTCCGTCACAACACGCATTTAATACTGACAATATTCTTTATTGTACGGTAAAAATAGATGGTACAACTTTGGTACTATTCAATATTCTTTATTTTACGTTAAAAGCAGATTCCTAGCTACCAATGTCATAGTTATACAGCGTGGTTCTAACTCTAAAATCAACAATTTTAATCTATCAAAATATATTTAAAACCGATTTATAAAAGCTTGAATATAATAGCTTTAAATTGTGTAACTTGAAATGCAATTTGTGAATAACTTCAGTAAAAAATGAATGAAACTAAAACGGCGCTCCATTTTATTGATAAATCGCACGGCACTCAATACGAGTTCTTTTTGAAATTGTTCAAAGGAATTAAACGTTGATTGGAAAGCGTAGATTGCAGGAAAGCGTACCTAGTAGTAGGTGTACTTTTTTAATAATGTTCTTTACATTCCCTAGACTTTTTCATTTGTATAGTTTTTTTTTTCCTTTGGAAATATCGGTCAGGTTTCGAAAAAATCGTATATTTTTAGCATTCAGAAGAAAAATAAGAAGAAGACGTTACTTAGGGCAGGTGGTCAAAGTAGGAAATATAAACGCTTCTTAAATATTGTAAAAAAAAAACATAACATAGCATCACGCCTGTATTCCCCGAAGGGATAGCCAGAGGTGTATTACACACCCACGATTCGCCACCTATGTTTAAGTCCCACGTAATAGGGAGCGAGGCTATTGCCGTCTAACGGGCACATTTCCAAACTCCGGGCTGCTACTAAAAATATTTCTTTTTTTTTTACGAAAAAGCTCAATTACGCTGCCCGACCCCAAGAACGAACCCGAGAATTCATGATCAGCAGTCCCTCACACTACCGCTGCACCACAGAGGCACTTAAATATTGAGAAAATGTTCCTATTCAATCTGCTAATTTGGTGAGTCTGCACATCGAAAAGGTGATGGTAAGAACGGTAATATAACACAAACAACGTTTTTTTTAAATTTTGTTTTATGCCCATCTTTGTTTATTAAAAAATCGTAAAAGGGCGAATTAACCTTTCGTGGATAGAGGGTTCCGTATATTATTATCTAAGTTCCATAAGATTTTTGACTATATTTTTTAGCATTTAACATGCTCAGCTACTTTTAAAGTTATTGTATTTGTGAATGAGGAAAGAGGGCTTTCCCGCTCGTACTAAAAATATTTTTCCTCATTCACAAATTTGTAAGTTCCATAAGTTATTATTTTTGAAAGTTAAAAATACTATTTACAGACTTGTGGACACACGATATAGTTTGCGAAACTTTTTTTATTTTCTAATTTACCACCCAAATGTCATGCATGTAGTATGTTATTTTTTTTGTTTATATCGATGTAGTTTCAGCAAATAGGTTGTAACAGACGAACGGACAGACAGACAGACAGACACACAAAAGTGTTCCTTGTGTGTTTGTTTGTCTGTGTGTCTGTCTGTCTGTGTCTCCGTCCAAGGATCACTCGTGCGTCCGTTTTGATGTGAAACATCTAATGCGGAGGGAGGGTAAAAACGTTTGTTAGCGTGGCGACGCTTTTATTGTACCTATTTGTTCCGTTCAAATCTTGCAAGTTAAACTTGACACACTTCCCGGTTTCCGATTGAGCTGAAATTTTACACGCATGTGTATATCACGTGACAATGCAATATTATGATGGCATGGAGCTGATCTGATGACGGAGCTGGAAGGTGGACATAGGAACTCTATAATAAAATGGCGCAACTCCATCGAGTTTGGGCTCGTATGATTCGTCTTGCCGAGTACTTTGTATCTAGATGGTATCCAGGGGCTGATGATGAAGCTGGAAGGTGGCCATAGTAACTCTACAATGAAATAACGCAACCCCGTCGAGTTTGGACACGTTTGATTCGTCTTGATGAGTACTTTGTCTTTAGATGGTATCCAGGGTCTGATGATGGAGCTGGAAGGTGACCGCAGTAACTCTGTGATGAAACGACGCAACACCATCGAGTTTTGAATCATTTGATTCGTCTCGACTAGTACTTTGTCTTTAGATGGTATCCAGGGTCTGGTAATGGAGCTAGAAGGTGGCCATAGGAACTCCGTTATAAAACGACATAACTCCATCGAGTTTGGGCTCGTATGATTTGTCTTGACGAGTACTTTGTCTCTAGATGGTATCCAGGGTCTGACGATGAAGCTGGAAGGTGGCCACAGTAACTCTGTAATGAAACTTCGCAACCCTATCGAGTTTATACTCGTTGGATTCGTCGAGCATTACTTTGTCAATGTGATCATTTTATTTCTACAAAATAATTTCGATGTTTCACATCTACTAGACGTCCCGCGACATCTAGTTTCTTTTTTTTTGTTTTTCTGTTTTTTCATTTTGATGATGTGTGTATACTGAAATATTGGTAAAAGTTTATTAGTTACAAATTATTATTACACACAACTGTCATTGACTGTCGCACCTGTGTTGCGCGTCAGTCGAATATCATGCTGCAGCGTGACAGCACCCTTTAGTGCACCTCAATAAGCTCTCATGTCAAGAAAGTGTTAGTATTTCTGTGGAAAATTATACGTATTGAAGGAATAAATGTATTTGAAGTAAATATTTTCCACGAAATACGACGATATCAATTCGAACCGCGTTCTGAATGCTAAATAATTTTGTGAATTTCTCATACGAGACCAGTGGTAGCGGTGTTGAATATTTCACGTAACGACATAAATATATATCATCATCACTAGCTGCTACCGGCGATTCCACCTACGTGTAATTTAGTTTATTGAACTGGAAACTCCTTTAGCCGCGGTGGGCGATTTTTGGTAGGGAAAAACTTATGGATTTGCAACACCGATGACCTCGACATGCTCGTGACATATACGCATATATACACTAATACATTGTATACACTCGACTGTGACTGTATCATATCCATCCCATCCATCCATTAGCCTTTCAACGTCCACTGCTGGACATGGGCCTCCCAAAGATAACGCCACAACGAGCGGTCCCGTCATAGGGGATAATGCCGTAATCGCCATGCTTGGCAGGCGGGTTGGCGATCGCAGAGGATGTTGTTTATACTCGAGGGAGTGCTGCTGCCCACTCCCCCGGTATTCCCTCAGTCGGCTCTTACGACTCCCGTGGGTAGAGAGGGGTGGGATAATTCTAAAGCCGGCCCCACAAGGCGCTATTTAATAATTCATACTATAATTAATATCAAAATAAAAAGCAGTCTTGAGGATTGCCGACAAAAGTGAAAACTTAAAACTCTATACAAACAGTTGTATACATTCACAGTTGGTCCAGCGCAATAAGTTATACTAATAAGAACATAAATAGTGTTATCGTTAACATGTCACGTGACCATGTCGATAACGACATACATGAATTTAGGTACTCCCTATCAAAACCTTCATATATAAGTTTTCATTCAAAAAGAACACAGTTATTCCATTGTATTTAACACTTCTGTCGACTGTGACTGTATCATATCCATCCCATCCATCCATCAGCCTTTCAACGTCCTCTGCTCGACATAGGTATATGCTATTTTTTTTTCTGCTTAGAACCCTAATCTCTAAGTTACTCCTTATAACATCAGCTTTCTTCCAGTGAATATACCGTCCAAATCGGTCGAGCGGTAGGGGATTAGCCGGAACAAACAGGACACAAAACTAAAGTTTCTTGTTGTAAGTTCTGTATATACTTCCATTATGCATTTATAAAAAAGCTGTTATAACATTACAAACAGACACTCACAATTTTATTATTTGTATAGATAGGTGCTTTAATGCAGTACACGAAAATAGTATTATAAATAATTCTTCACAGATTTTCATGTATCATATCAACACGCCTGTACAATATAAAGTACAAATGTGCGTCAGAAGTTAATTTACAACAACACATTTGTATTTCAACGAAGATAACATCGTTATATCAATGGTTTCACTGTAATAAAATACTGTATACCTAGATATTCATTATTTAGAATTAAAATTATATCAGATGTGAGCGTATGGTTTGGTTGGTATTGATTGGTGTAAAAATACGAAACCTAGTTAACTTGTTTTTAGTTCCAGCGCCATCTTGTGATACACCTATGACAACTTATAACGACATTTTATTGTATTGCAGCCGCTATTAGGTAAGACTTCTACATACGTAAAGGATTCACGTCATTTTGTAGCCACGATCGGCAATTTTAAACTGGAAGCTGAGGACATAATGGTCAGCTATGATGTTGAGTCTCTTTCACCAATATTCCAGTGAAAGATTGTATACATCTGATCGAACAAAAACTGAAGGAAAATGGTATGTCAGGACACTATGTTGCTCTGCTAAAATCATGCATAGAGGGTAACTACCTCTTATACCAAAACCAATACTACCTACAGATAGATGGCGTTGCAATGGGCAGCCCATTGGCACCTGTTATGGCTAATATCTGGATGGAGTATTTTGAAGAATGGGCACTAAGAACTGGGCCTTTTAAAGTAAGGTTTTGGAAGCGGTACGTAGACGATATCTTCTGCATCATATCCGGAGGAATGCCTCAAGTGGAGCAATATCTGAACCACCTTAATTCTCTTCACCTAAAAATTAAATTCACATGTGAGGTGGAGACTGACAGATCAATTTCTTTTCTTGACGTGAAGTTGATGGCGAAACCTGACGGCACCCTTGGCCATACCGTCTACCGAAAACCGACACACACAAATAAGTATCTGCACGCCTCATCGCACCACCATCCGCGTCACCTACAGTCAGTCATAACTTCATTGACTACCAGAGCCATTGATATTTGTGACCCTGAACATCTACAACAGGAACTGCATAATGTTCAGGAGGTACTAAAATGAAATGGGTACAAAACTGGTCGTAGGCTTCAGCGGCGAACGAAAAGGGAAAGATATCCTGAAGTCAATAGACAACCGGATTTCCTGCCATATATACGAGGAGTGACGGACAAAATTGGAACAGTACTTAGTAAATACTCCATGAAGACTGTATACATTCCGCACTGTAAGTTATCGAGTCAATTGCGTACACCGAAGGATATTATTCCCTTGCAATCAGCGGGAGTTTACAAAATAAACTGTAGCTGTGGGAGCGCTTACATCGGCCAAACCAAGCGATCGATTGCTGAAAGGGTTAAGGAGCACATAACTGCAGTCAGGAAAGGACAGATAAACAAATCTGCCATCGCTGAACATCTCCTAGAAGCAGGTACTAATCACTGGATTGAGCTTCACCAACCTATAATCCTATCTCAGGACCGCCACTACTACAAACGGTTAGTGCGCGAAGCTATTGAAATCAAAAAGCACAGAAATTTCAAAAGAGGAGACGGATTTAATCTATCATCAGCGTGGAATCCAGTGATTAAAACAAACTACCTAATATATCTTCACATTCGTCTCGCGATATAGTGAGTGTTGTGTGTCGGACAAACATCGGTGTAGATCAATCTACCCTACAAACTGTCGAGGAAAAATAAAGTAGCTCGCCTCTCCAGTTGTCCCGTGACCACGGCTGCTGCAACGCAGTTGAAACGTCGGGTAAAAGGTAGTTAATAATTTCACCTATTTTATACGCGAAAAAAGACCCGTTTATGCTACTTTAAATGTGTACAATTCGCGAATCTTTAAAAGTTACGACATTTTATTGATCGAATATTGTGGTTTTAATTTAACTATGGTCCTGTTGTGTAGTTCAGAGTAGCATTTATTTTGTTTGTACCACAATATCTCAAGTACATCTTTGTTTGCTACAGAAGTGATTTCTAGATTTATGAATTTAAAAATCTAACTAGGAATAGCATTTCAAATGTACGTTACTAAAGTTACATTTGAGATATAGATAGTCCGTCTGTTTATTCGCCCACGACACCCATATCACACAGCTGGAGTAGACTAACCATGAGGTGACTCCGAAATGAGCATTTGTATTACCGAGCGGCATCGCATTGGTGAGATTTTTTATTAACGTGCTATAACTCATTCTCATTAGCCGTGTGGGGCCGGCTTTAGAATTGTCCCACCCCTCTCTACCCACGGGAGTCGTAAGAGCCGACTGAGGGAATACCGCGGGAGTGGGCAGCAGCACTCCCTCGAGTATTAACAACATCCACTGCGATCCCCAACCCGCCTGCCAAGCGTGGCGATTACGGCAATATCCCCCATGACGGGACCTCTCGTTGTGGCGTTCTCTTGGGGAAGCCTATGTCCGGCAGTGGGCGGTGAGGGGCTGATGGATGGACTCATTCTACTCTATCTGTGAGAAGTGCGGATTGGCAATCTTAATTTATTTTGTGTTGTTTGGACACCAAAGATAACCGGGATTGAGAATCCGTGGGTCTGTGGTGGGCACGCCTCCTAATATATCAATCCTATTATAATAACAATGGACTTCCGCCAAGTGTCGCCTCTTTCAATTAATTACGTTCCAGTAATTCTTCACCGTAAAAAGAAAAAATATGTGTTTAATATATTTGTTAGTAGTATATTTTGTTACATTCTTTTAGAACCGATTGCTCATTCTCGGGGGAGTTTAGACAGATGTTATCACAGACATCTATGTTCGAACATCACATATTATATTTTTCCCGTACAATGTTTGTTGAACATTGTTATATTATTATCTATTATTAAAATGGTAATTTAGAATTACAAAGTAAATAAGCCTCTTGAATGCATTTTACTACGTTGCATGTAAGCTTCTCGTAAAAGTTAAGTGTATGCATAATGTGATGGTTTTCTTAAACTTGATAGAAAGCTGTGTAAATGTTTTATTGTCTAGAGGAACATTAAATATCGAAGCCAACATTACAATAGAGTTGGTGCGCCTTACAACATATTATATAGGTATATAGAAATAAATATTATGAGTGTGTGGGTTAAATTTTCACACAGGATATTTATTTTGTGTGATGAATAGTCCATTAATTGCATATTCAAGATTTCATTCCCAGTACAAGATATTGTATTAAAAATAAATTACCTTTCTCAATATTGCTTGTGTAAATACAGGTTCTGTATTTCAACGAAGAGACGGTTTGCTAAATTGATGGGAAAAGAGCCAAGATCTCTCGGTTTTCAAACTCTATTTGGCATCTTTCCATTTACAATTTCGTTTGTTATTCAAATATCTTATGTCTCTTTTGCTTTGATCACGGAAAATATTTACTTTTTAATACCTAGCTTAAATAAGAATAGCGGTTACATTCCAGACGCTTTTGTTTGTAAATTTAAATTTATTATCAGTAATGGTTTCATAGAAATGCAATGCCAGGATTTGGCTAATTAGCTTTGCTTTTGTACCTATTTGAAGTAAAAACTTCTTCATTGTGATTTTTAATGTGCAGCCAAAGAATTACATTACAAAGACATAAATACATATAAGCAAAATTTTACGTTAATTAATTAGAAAAATATGAGAAAAGAGGTAGAGGTTTTAGTTACTCACAAAATTAAATAGTTCTTTATTTGATCATTTAAAAAGTAATGTGTAAACAATTATTTCCAATTAAAATATTAACTTTTTTGAAGTTTGTTGACATCGTTATTAGGGTAATCGTCAATTTAACCTTATCAATAACGATAATATGGATAAGTAAATTATTATTATAAACATAAATAAGGATTATTTTTAACGCATTTTATAGAATTACCTAATAAAATATTACCTACCTAATTCAAAATCCATAATGATGCTCATCATCAGAGCCAGTGCTCAGCGGCGTTTGCGAGCTCCCGGCGTGCACTCAGAGATGGAGGTCCAAAACGTAAGTTACTTGCCGGTATAGCATATCTAATAAAATTTGTATTGATTAGTGAGAAAATCATTTATATTCGTACATACCTAGTTAATAATTTTTACCTGCCGTCTGCACGAACAGAACAAGTGGAAGGGACAGATGGCGGAATGGTTTAAACACTGACCTCCCTTACCGAGTGTAGTGGGTTGAAATTTCTTTTTGGTAACCACAAATGATTGTTCTGAGTTTGGGTGTACTTCGTGTCCGTTAAATTGTATGCTTGTAATGTCCCCTGCGATATAAAGATTATTCCCTGATGCAATTTTCCCCAAGAAAGTTAGAATAGAAAAGAAAAGGTTCAATTAAACTCGTTAAAGGTACAATCTTTGTATAACAATTTCCTTTATATTTTTAGAAGTTACTTCATTAAAAAGTTTAGCATGCTAGCACAGGATATTAATGCAAACATCCTGCTAAACTTAATATTATAAATGTGAAAGTTTGTTAAGATGTTGGGTATTTTGTCCGTCAATTACGCCTAAATGACTGAGCGGATTTGAATGAAATTTGGTGTGTATCTACTAGATAAGACGTTGGATAAGGCATATTTTCTACCCCAAAAAAAATGTACTCGTGCAATACATTATTTTGCAAATGACCTAACAATAAAATGGAATTGTCCGAACTTTTTAAATTATAGACTAGATTCAATTTTGTTTATTTTTGCAAATAACTTAACATTTAAATGGATTTACACACATATAATATTTTTTAACCTGATATGGTAGTCCTGTATGATATGCCTAAACGACTCTATGGACTAAATTTTAAAATTCACGCAAGCCAAAAGTAAGCTAGTAGCACTGTAAATATGCAATCATTGTACATGAATCCTATGATGATAATCATTGTACGTCCCGGTTCAGTGAATTGAATGACACGTTATTACGAAAAGTTAATAGAGTACGCTGCCGCATCAATAAGTAACGCAAATTGCCAATTAGCATCATTCTTAATTTACGCACGAAACCCAATTTCTGTTATTAGCGCTATTTGTTTTGAATTCGTCGGTGACAACAGATTTTCATTCCTATTTTTTAGATCTAATGTAATATATTTACTAGATTTTATCGGGACTAAGTCCGCGTAGACTTAAGAATATAAATACGTCACTCTCTTCTTAAGCTTTCATGCCATAACCATGCAATGTTTTAGGGGTAGAGCAGAACCTTGCTTGTCCCAGCATGAATAGACCGGCCGGCCCGAATTGATCGGGAAGTACCAGTCTATAACAGAAAATCAGCGTGAACAAACTGTAGGTAGTCTTAGGCCTCGCGGTCACGAACTCAGCGGCAGCGGCGGCGGCGTGGGGAGCGACGCGTTCCAATGCTTACATTTATATGGAACTGTCCTCGAAGGCAGCGGCGTGGGCAGCGGGCAAATAGCGGATCTACCGGCACCTGTGTGTCTGCATTGTCGTAGTGATGTAGTAGAATTTACATCTTCTTTTGCCCACAATAAATCAAACTTTAGGAAGGAATTAGTAATCAAAAGATGTTTTCATCGCTGTTGAGATATGTTGTTCGCAAACTAAGATACAAATTTTTCGTAACTGAACACTACGCCGCTCTAACGCCGTGCGATCTGCCCGCTCGCTTCGAGACCGGGTACAGCGTTGCCGCGCCGCTCCCCACGCCGCCACCGCCCCGCTCCCGCTGAGTTCGTGACCGAGACCTTATTGTTGTATTAGGTATGGTCAGTGAGTTCTTATCCTCTCAATATAACCGTTCATCTCCACCTCCTATACCTTTTCTTGGAGTTAGAGACGCACGATTGATACCTCCAGGTATTGCTAGCGTCTATAGACTATGGTGAACGCCTACCATCTCGTGAACCGTATACTTGTTTGCCACCCGTGTAGTTTAAAAAATAAACCAAATATTATTCCGAACAGCTCTTTGTTTCTGCAGTACAAAATAATAACACTCTTCCCAGCAATTTAAAGCCTGGGTGCTACGCTTGTGAAGTAAACTAAAAGTTGCAGCAAGTTATAGGTTTAACGTCAACAGCTGCATCTATGCATAACTCTCAATCCGAAGTTGGAAACTAACAAGAACCGGCTTATGAAGACTTTTAACAGCATTTCGCTTTTGAGAGTACTTTTCAAGTTTCTGTTATTAGTATTCATAAATATAGACACATTATACTTTTTTTTATTGTTAAGGCGGGAAAATATGTTCCTAACCGCACACCTCATCGTTCGGGGCAACGAGCAGGGTAGTGTGGGGCCTTCACCAGACAGACACATTATACCTATAACCTTTTTATACAAGTAGGTGAACGAATTTTATGGACAGTCTTTTTTTAATTTAATACATACTTACAATTTAATTAATCTACAAAATTAATGCAGAGGATCTCATGTTTATATTACTTATACTCAATTGTTAAATTGAATGTCTTCATAATAATGAACATACATACATACATATTATCACGCCTTTTTCCTTTAGGGGTAGGCAGAGACCACTTCTCTCCACTTGCTACGATCCTGACATACATCTTTCGCTTCATCTACTTTCATCAGCGCTTTCATGCATACTCGTTGGTTACGAGTACTCTTAACCTGGCCTTCCTTAAGAACGTCTCCGATCTGGTCAAAATTTCTTCGCCTAGTTCGACCTCTACCTACTTGCCCATTCACAGTCGCCTTGTATATATATAATAATGAAATATACAAATTATAATACTTGAATAAAATAACAAAGTAAACTAAACCTCAGTTCCATTTAAAACAATTGAAAGCATCCACATAAAATTCAGAAGCGTGTTAAGTGTCCCATCATTCAAATTATAATGGGATTATCGCCATCATAGAAAATATTATGCGCATACATTAATATAATACCAGTGATTCAAAACGAGGATTTCTAAAACAAATGAATGAATTAAACCATTTCTGGAATGTTCGCAAACTTAGTTGCTATTCATGGATGCGGGGAGAGTACTCCCCAATTAAATTCACTGGAATCAAAAAGTTTTTTGAAATATTTAATGATACAATCCTCGAATAATCTAATTAAAGATTAATTCAGGTCGTATTCCGTTTATTTTTTTAGCACTTATTTATTGACCTGTTGAAATAGGATACAAAATTTTTAATAATTTGATCGTCGGCTCACCTGGTGGTAACTGGTGACCTACCTAATAGACTCGGCAATATTATTAATACTGCCACCAATTGGATGCTGCTGGACACTGCTCACCATTTCATTTCATTTAAATTTGAGGTGTTGCACTGTACCAACTTGCTTGGGTCCGATAACACGTGAGTACTCCCACTTGGTACCTAACCCTACTACCAATAATAAATATAGCATCACGCCTGTATCCCCGAAGGGGTAGGCAGTGGTGTATTACACACCCACGGTTGGCCAACTATGTTTAAGACTCACGTAATAGGAGGTGCGCGTATTGCCGTCTACCGGGCACATTTCCAAACACCGGACTACTACTGAGAATTTTTCTTTTTACGAAAAAGTTCAATAACATTGCCCGACCCAGGGATCGAGCCTGAGACCTCTTGATCTGCAGTCGCACACACTACCGCTGTTTCCGAGGCAGCAATAATTCAATGGGTAATCATTATTTACCTCCCTTAGTTGACTAGTATGACACCCGCGGGAAAGAAAGGGGAGGTAGCACTTGTATTCTTAGAGAGGTATGTATTTAATTTAAAAAAAAATCGGGGCGAAAAGGTGTTTTAAATAAAATAACGATTAAATTCTATTTATGCCTAAAGCTTGCCACATGCTTGGTATTTATCGGTATCAGTTACGAGGAGTGGTCCGGTGGTCGCAAATGAATAGAATCCGAGAATTCAATTCCCTCGAATTCCACTACCCTTCCCCGTTTTACATTTATCCACACCAAAATCCATCTCGATAGAATTACTAAGGGATAGGTATTATTATTTTCTTTAACCCCCTATGTAGAAAGACATCTCTGTTGACAAACATTTACAACCTTTACTCCACCTCGGTTGACGCCTTCTTATGTGAAGTTGGTAGTCGGGTGTTACACCTATGCTTACCCCTTCAGGGATACAAATCTGAGACAGTGAATATTTCACATTATTCGGCTTTAATCAGTCTCCATACAAATACAAGATTAATATTATAACTAATGATTTGAAGTGGGAATACTCGGCATTTTTTTTACATATTAAGGCCGGTTGTGGTTGATATATCCTCGGAGTTGATGATTCCAACAATGGATACGTGTAAAAATGTCATACCCTCTATTCTAAAGCAGAACACTAGGCAACAGTGTTTTTAGAGATAGACTGTATTCATAAAACAAGCAGACTTGAAAACGAAACAAAAGTTTCGCTGTGACGTGACCGAGTTGCTTGGAGGAAGTGTTCGCCGAGGTTTTTGTATTGCTATCTATGTACACAAACAACTCGCTATACATTTTGAATGACGTGGTTCTTTGCAAAAGGAAATTTAGGTCAGTAGGTATGAATATATTTGGAATATTAAAGGAGACTGGTGGTTTTCGGCCTGAACTCCTACAGAAATAAAACTTAAACTAAAGAAAAAAGGACATTGTTACTCATAAATATTTACTTCAGTATTATTTCTAGTAAACTTGTCTGAGTAGTGACATATTATTTCTGATATTGCGATTTTTTTTATTGCGTGTAGTGGCAGACGAGCCACAGCCCATCTGATGGTAAATGGTAACCGTCGCTCATGGACTCAACTATACCGAGAGTATTAATAATAATAATAATAAATTTTTTATTTATTCAGGTACAGATCCCATATTAACACAACAAAACTGTAAACAATATAAAATAGACAAAAATAACAATAAAATACTGTAGAATAGAATAAAGTAAAACCAGCTGACTACTTTCGGTTTGCGTCCAGGTGTACTTTTAACCAATATTTTACTATTGGGCACGTGAAGTCCTCACAAATAGCCTGCAGTATAGTGTTGTGAGACGATCGCAATCGATGCCAAAAGGATGCGATACGACTCCTCACAACAGCGAAAAATTCGGGCACTCGCGCCTCAGCAAACATGCTCGACGCGCTACAGTAACGCGGGTGTTTCATGAGGATACGGAACGCGTCATTGTACTGTACCCTCATGGTACTTATAGAGGTCCTGCGGAAGTTACAACTGGAAGGTATAGAAACATTGGCAGTATGCCTTAAATAAAGTTATTTTTACATCTGCGCTGCACTTGGCGAACCTCCGCGCGAGCATGTTACACCTCACCGCGAGTGCCCGTCTCTCCCTTTCTATATCGTTGTCATCCCGAAGGTCACAGGTCAGAATATGACCTAAGTATTTAAATTGCTGAACCACTCCAATCGGCGCCTTACCCAGATAGACATTGAAAATCCTCTCCGGACCCTTACCAGATAGAAACACCATCATTTCTGTTTTAGACACATTATATTTCAGTCCGTGAGTGTCAGCATAACCCTCACAGACTGACAACAACCTCCGTAACCCACTGATCGAAGGACTCAGAAGCACCATGTCATCAGCGTAGCTGAGGTTGTTTACACACACACTTCCGAGATGACATCCAACTTTTGTGCTTCTCAGTTCTTCGATCAGGTCATTTACGTATAAATTAAAGAGGTCCGGGGAGGTTAACCCACCCTGGCCTACAACACCGCAGTCTAGTCTATAGGCAGTAGATGTCGCATCGCCCCATCTAACATTATTTACTTGGTTTCCGTACCAGTATCTCAAGAGACGAACTAGCTCACCAGGCACATTAGATTCGCGTAATTTGCTCCAAAGAATATTATAATTCACCAGATCAAATGCGCGACTCAAGTCCAGGAAACATGCATACACGGACGTGTCCCGTCTGGTATAGTAACTGACTGTGTGTTTCAGACTAACTATCGCCGAGTCTGTTGAGAGACCGGTACGGAAACCAAACGGAGCATCGTCAATCTGGATACTTTTCTGCAGCAATGGTTGCATTAATCTTTCTAAAATCTTACCTAAGACAGTCCCGAGTGAGATAGGTCGATAATTGCTTGCGGAGCTTATATCACACGTTTTGTTTTTAACAACTGGAACAACCACGGATCTCATTATATCTGCAGGTAAGTATGAGTACTTTAAACATAAATTATACAAGGCACATAGTCTAGAACGTAGCACGTCACCCGCACATACAACATGCTCAATACTTAGGCCGTCATGTCCGGGTGACTTGCCACGCCTTATTTGTTTAATGGCCGACTTAATATCATTAATTGTGAACTGTATGATGGACGAATCAATCATCAAATTAGATTCCTCCGTATAATCACCATTGATAGGTTTCGTAATCGGCATCGGCTCTGGTTTGAATTTTTTGGCAAACATATCGGCTATCCCGCCAGTATTTTGCACGCCATCCACAGATACAGGTAAATTTTGTCTATAATTTAATTTCTTAGTTGCATTCCAAAATTTCATAAAATTTTTATCTTTCTTGCTCTCAGTTAATATGTCTAATTTTATCATTTCCTCATTATTTTGGCACCAGCGTAATTTATTTTTAAATTTCTTTCTACTATTACACATATTTTCATAAATTGCAGTGGTCAAGCCAACGTCGACAACCATGAGCTTCGCTGATGAAAGTGTAGCTATCAGAGTTAACTCCGAGCGTCCTTATATCTGCACATATCAAGCTGTGTTCTAGGCAGAAGTTTTCAAGCTCGTGACCAAATCGTGATTCAGGGTGCGCGTTAAAGTCACCCAAGACATAAACAGCTGAAGCGTCGTTATCTTCAACAATCGAGTGAATCCTGCCAAGGCAGTCTGTAAAGACGGGTAGATTTTCTTCCTTATCAGTGGGCATATACACACTAAACACCAGAAGAGATCGCTTCTTGACTTCAATACGAACTGCAGCTATCCAATTATTAGTTATAGTATTGTCAAGCCGCTGCTCACCATTTCATTTCACCGCTATGAAATGAAAGAATAAACGGCTATCTCCTGCTACAGCCAAAACGCAACGATGTGCTTCATGGCCGGTCACGCGGGAGATGGTGGTACCAACCCCTTTCGGGCCCGATACCAAGTTTGTACTCCCACTTGGCGCCCAGCCCTACCACCAGTCATGCTGTAGATGATAATTGCTTACTTCCCTTAGTCGCCTCATACGAAACCCATGGGAAAGGATGGGGTGGTGACAATTGTATTCTTAGTCTGTCACCACACGGACATAGACTGCCGAGCGTCGTCAGAGCGATGCTCGGGAGCGACAGGAAGTGAGCCGCGATCGCTGCCTTTTACGAGCGACGGCACACGGCGGGTTTCTTTAGTGGGTGCAGGCCCCACACTAACTTGTTCGTTGCTCCGAACGACGGGGTATGCGGTTAGGTAAATTTTTTCCCGCCTAAACAAAAAAAAAGGGTGGCAACAAACTGCCGCATGTCAATAATTTATGTTTTAGACATTTACGTTATATTGCTGTTGATGTCCCTGGTTCCTGCGCAGGTGCTTCGTAGACATTTCTCTTCGTAGGTTAAAGTGACAACCATGGTGGTTTTCTAATTAATAATGCTATCACGAAAGATTAAAATTCCATGTAGGTAATCAGGACTAACGCTCCTAGGAAAGCCGCCAGTTTCCTTTCCTTAAGGCACCAAGTTAGGAATGAGTATACTATACATTATTATTGTTAGGACGGACCTAGACTATCTTTGTGTTAAGTTAATAAAATTGATTGAATGATCTTCGTATGGCTTGATGTAAGCAAGTAAGCACTATAGTTAGTTAGTTAGGTGAAACCGAGCAGTGTATTGCTTTTACTATGTAATTACAAATTTGTTTGATGTTTCACAACTGGTACCATAAATCCAATAAATATTATTGTGTGCCTGTGCTCTACTCCCAGTTGACACGGCACAGATGATTTTTCAAACTTAAAATGTCTCTATTTATCATATATTGCACTTGTAAAATAATATCAACACACACATATAAAGAACAAACACTATTTTTTAACACTCATGATAGTTTTGATGCCATTTTTGTTATTAAAACTAGTTAAAAAACTGTTTGAAAAAAATCTGGCTTGGACGTCCGTGAGTTGTAGGTAATGTATGTTAACACGATAACGACCAAAATACTTAATTAATCGAGTCTTTTTTTTTTCGTTTACGAATTATTATGACTAGGAATAGAGCCCTATTACCTACTTTTCACGTTCTGATTCGATGTGGTTTAATTGTTATTAAATAAACAAAAAAATACTGAATATTTACGGCATTTACGCTCGACGAGACACTAAAACCAGCGCCTTTCATGAGAACTACCTACCTTTTTATGTAGGTACGCATAGCCACCGGTGGATCCATAACAATAATTAAAAACACTAAACACACGTAAATAATAACACACCAACGTTATAAAACACGAAAAAAATATATTTTTACATTCCACAATTTTTTTTGCGTGGCCTTGGCGTCACGGTTTTTTCACTTAGAACAAAGTATAAACTTATAAGGCAACCAAGTTAAGAAGATAAATGGTTTAGAGATTTCTTGTTGAACTCATTTATTTTTAAATAAGTCGTATAATATTGTCCAAAGTTGCAATTTTCTATTGATAGATGTCGCTGTTTTAAAGTAAAAGAGATATTGACAAATGCAGCCCTAGATGTCGCAAGTGGCAATTTTAGATGTATTCAGTTGCTGTTGTAGTACCACAATATCGATGTGTCCTATGTATATGGGCCAAACTAACAATTTGGCCATTTTGAGTTTTTTATAGTAAACGCATCTTATCGATATAATTAGTCATATGAGCTATTAAAAACAAGATTCCTGCATAGAAACACGATTTTTTATTACAGTATAACGGCATATGTAACATGAATTTAAACGTACAAGGTCCAAAGAGTAGTTAGAGATTTATAAGCGGGTAGTTCCCGCGCGTTAGTTTATAGTTTGGACCAATCAGCTGGTTTGACACTTATACGCTGAACGGAGCAACGGCCGCACTGTAATAAATACATAATTTTACTGTTGTGTTTTTGCGTTACAATTTAGTTTAATAAGTAAAAGATCGCCCATCTGAACTCCCACATTCATTTCATTCAACCTTTGTAGACATTTATCCAGATATACGATAAACAGTCTGGCTGATAGAACGCAGCCCTGTTTAACGCCGATATTGACATCAAACCAGGGCCACATTCTATCATCCAGTCGCACACAAGCTCTGCAATCCATGTAGTTGGACTGCACTGCCTGTAGCAGTCTACCGTTAATACCATACTCCGGCAAAATGTCCCGAAGTTCCTTTCGTACAACCGTGTCAAATGCTTTCTCCGAATCCACAAAACTGCAGAAAACCACCTGGCCTACAGCCAGATGCTTCTCCACAACGTTGCACAGAGAAAACACTTGATCCATGCATCCCTTTCCACACCTGAAACCTCCTTGTGCCTCACACAAAAATTCATCAGACAAGTTGGCATTGGGAAATGAAAATAAAATTGCACAGAAAAACGATTTAGGTTATTAAAACGACGATTTTATAGTAAATAGCGATGATGACCTTTGAAAGTATTTAATTTTATTGTTTTTACAGACCACTTAATCTTTAAACTTTGATTAATTATTGTTTTATAAATAAATTAACTGAAATATCATGTTACATAATTAACTCTTACGGTTTATTCTTATACTGCATTAATTTTTCAGCAGCTCCTTTACCATTTGGGGCCACTGAGATATTCGAAAATTGCAGTTTAAGTCTGTTCAAAGATATATCCTTTGAAAATTATCCACCTCAACAAGAAAAACAAAATTATACATTAGAAAATTCTACTTTACTCGAATCTGATAACATGTTTATTTCTAATAGTCAACTAACTCAACCCCATGAAAAGTGTACCCACAGTGCCACTCATGAAAAAGAAAACAATTCTGATTTACACTCAAACTGTCTTTAAGTACAGAAAACAAATTATTACAATTATGAGCCGATAGCTAGCAGTTCATCAATCATAATTACACATAATAATCTATCAAGCGAAAGAGTTTTTGAATCTTCAATCGAACATCAGAGTGAAGAATTTATTCAAAATAATAAAAAAATAATATGTGCGATGTCGATAATGCGACCCCAATCCCCTTCTAATGCCTTCTAATTATAGTTCCTTCGGTGAGGAAGAATCTATTCCTTCAGTGCCATCATTGTTATTAGATGCATCGTCCCCTGTACCACAGTATTACTCATCAAGTGATGTTTCAATTCCTATGCGGCCCAGGAAAAGAAAATTTACTGAAAAAAGAGATAGTGGAAGATTGCGCGAAAAATTTTGTATTGAATGGATAGATTCAAAAAGAAAAAGACTTAAAAATACTGGGAAAGCATATAATAGTAGAAATGGTAAATTATGAGATGAGAAACAAATAGGTGAACTATGTCTTTTGTTGATTGTAATGTTGATTTTGGTAATGTTATTACTTGATTATACTACAGAGATTTTTTTATTTTTGTTTACGCCAGATAGGTTTTTATTGTTGTTACTTTTTTTGTGATTTTATTAAGAAAATAATAATGAGAAGTACATTATTTTTTATTACATGATTTGGCTAATCAAACTAAGATCTCCAGTAACAGTCTTCATAATTTTGTTGTTAATTTTTTTTTCATGAAAATACCAAAAACACTGAATACGGGTCCATAATTGTAGTTTTAAGGTCAATTCCCTTTTTTATTTCAATGAGTAAAATTATTGTGAGTTCTTTTTTTATTGAAATGATCTAACTGAAAATGCAGTTAGAGGGTAGCAAATTGTAAAACGTAAAAGTGTCAATGTGACATGTTAATTAATGAATTATCAACTACTTCAATTGCTAATTAATTTTAAGATTAAAAAATAAAAAAAAGATTCACTTTATGCTAATTAGCTTAATACGCGTATAATGGCCAATAGGACACATTGGCCCTTTTAAGGACCAATATGACGTAAAAAAAATACCGATAAATGTATATATAAAATACGAGGCATGCCTTTTAAGTTTTGTCGTTTGAAGAAAAAAACACAACTAGAACCTTATAGTACTTTTTATTGTTTTTCAAAGTATTCACCGCGTAGCTTAATACACTTTTCCATTAGCTCAAACCAGTTATTATAAGATTTATTCCACTCTACAGTGGGGGTGTTCAAAATGGCTGACTTGAAAGCGTCGACTGCTTCTTCACCGGACTGGAACCTTTGACCACGACGACTTTTATTAATTTTAGGAATTGTAAAGAAATCGTTAGGGCTTATGTCAGGACTGTATGGAGGATGGTCAAGAATTTCTACTCTTTCCTGCTTCAAATACTCAATCGTTTGACGAGCGCTGTGTGAGCTTGGGTTGTCGTGGTGCAGGATGATGCGTCGCTTTAAGTTAGATTTTCGAAGTTCGGCGATGACTTGTGGTAAACAAACTGTGGTATACCACTCTGCGTTAACCGTTCTACAATAGTCGCAACATGGCCGGTTTTTCCAACGAACGTGGCCACCATCTTCTTTGAAGTGCTTCGAGAACGAACAACTTTAGTCGGCTTTGGCTCGTCTAGAAAGACCCAGATTGTAGATTGTTGTTTGGAATCAGGATCGTAGGCATAGATCCAAGATTCGTCACCACTGATGATGTCGTAGATGTGATTTGACTCTCCTTGGTTGAACCTTTACAGAGTTTTCTTACACCATCTGACGAGGGCCGCCTTGTGATCATCGGAAAGCAGATGTGGTATCCAATGGCAAACTAGCTTTCTCACACCAAGCGCTTCATGCACGATTTACTGAATGGTTGTCCCTGAGATGCCTAATAGAGCCTCTATCTATCGATACCATGACGATCTTCGAGAATTAGTTGTCTCACAGCAATGATGTTATCTTCAGTGAAGGCGGATTTTGGGTGTCCTTCGTGAGATTTGTCACTAACACTAGTATGTCCATGATGGCATTCTAAATAACAGCGTTTGAGAGTCCGCAGACATGGGGCTTCATCACGGAACACAAATGTTAGCTCTTCAAAATACTGAAGCCTTGTCAGGCCTCTTCTAAAGTTGTAGAAAATTATTGCACGAACATTTTCCTTAGAAAGATTCATTTTCGTACGTTACCTGACAGATTCCAATCGACGCTGTGACTAAACAATAGCATTAATCACTTTCAACTGTTTTGAAATTCAAAATTTAAACACATTCGCATATAGAACAGTTCCAAATTAAAAATTGCCGGGAAATATGGAAACGACAGAACTTAAAAGGCATGCCTAGTACTGTAGTATAAATGAGGAGGATAGTTGTCTTAGCGAACGGGCAGTTTCGTAAACTTCGGTTTTATCAATCTAAAATTATAGTAAATTTAAACTTTGGAAGCCTCTCCTGTAAAGTTGTAATTTTACATTTTGGCCCATATATATAGGACCCATCGATATTGCTTTTTTTGTAAGGAAAACTAGCGCTGTCTTTTTGTTTTCTTAAATTGTTTTTGTTTACCATTTAATAAATTATTCAATTTTACATGTTTATATATATTATATGTACTTATGCAGGTATATATGTAAACTCATGGATTGTTGTTCTTACTAATTGCCAGATGGCGCCTTGCAAAATGACAGAGGTAGACCAATATAGAAGTTTAATTCTTAAAATTAGCGCTAGATGGCGTATGATCATGAAACCCACATTAGTACTTTTTGAAATTAGCGCTATCTATGTGCTTTATTGAAAACTACTTAGTAAGACCAATACATTATTAGTTACTTATCAAATAATCAATTTTATTGTGAAAAATGAAGATTATGAGGCGTACAGTTTTGGATTTTCCAAAGTATTATGTTTTCTTTAATCAACTGGAGTAGTTCAGCATTCCTGTTGTTCTGGATGGTGTTTTTTATTCTTCATTTTAGTGATTGGATATATAATAAAAAAATGCAGTTGTTAAGTCTACTCGAGAGCTATCAAACAAAAAAGTTGCATCAAAAATCCGTTCAGTAGGGCGAACAAACAAACAGACAAATAGACAAAAATTCTAAAAAAAAAGTTTTGTGTTTAGACTCGCCTATATAGTCTATTACAGTCCTATTTTCTCAAATATCTTAAATGTACAGACACAGCTCTGTTACAGCTTTATAATAGTATAGATTTACACTTAACTTAAACTTTTACAAGTTTACCAAGTTTTAAACAATAAAAACATTTTATATTGATCATTGATATGTGTTTGATGTTTGATGAAAACAAAAAATATTAAAAAAGTCTAGTTTAAACTAACGTAAACTTAAATTTCAAATCTAATATATAAAAATAGCTTTGGAAAGGAAAAGCCGGCTTTAGGATTATCCCACCCTCTCTACCCACGGGAGTCGTAAGAGCCAACTGAGGTAATACCGGGAGAGTGGGCAGCAGCACTCCCTCCAGTATTAACAACATCCACTGCGATCGCGATCCCGCCTGCCAAGCGTGGCGATTACGGCATTATCCCCCATGACGGGACCGCTCGTTGTGGCGTTTTCTTGGGGACGCCTATGTCCAGCAGTGAATTACTGCATAGCGTGGCCGGGTCAACAATACAAAAAACATTTTTTTTATCCTTTTGTTTGTTTGTTCGCATATCACCGAAAACTACTGAGCAAAGGCTAGTAAACTATAAAAATGAATAGCAAAAGTAAAGATGTTATCAAGATAGACAACAGATATGCGTGTTGTACTTATACGAAACTATTATTTCGTACCTACAAGTAGTACGAAATATTTAAGCTGGGCAAGTTAATACGTATCGAACACAATAATAATACGCTTTTATTTGCCACAAACCTACGCTAATGTTTATCTAACGGTCCCAAATGCTTTTTTCATCGGCGTAAAACCGTTTTTGCCAATCTGAAAACGATTTCCTTCGGCACTTGCGTTTTATGGAAAATCTCCAGATTGTGTGAACTGATGCGAATAAATTAACATTATTTTTAATATAAATTATGTAAGAAGTTCTTGATTCTCATTTTATTAAAAGCTGAATACGGACAAAAAAAAATAACTTTGAAGTTTTATGACTTTTGCGTAAAAATAAATTGTATTATATTATTATTTTTGGCTGCATCATCATTTGGTATGAATTTAAATAATTGTAAAGGTTTATCTCACTAGAGTTATATACGAAAGGATAGAATTAGAAATGAATATGTAAGGGTATTTTTAAAATTATCACTTTTGATAGTGGAGTTGAAGAGCAATATGTTAGCATGGCAACTAATGAGGAGGGGTGAATGTCATACCTACAAGCACTATAATGTTAGGCATGAAGATGGAAGGAGCACGGTTGGTAGGTGAAATATATACAGAATGACTAGATTCTGCCTGCGACTTCGTCCGCGTAGACTTTATTATTAATGTTTCACTATTTTGGCAATAATGGCTTACACATGAAAGATATGTGCGCTTTCCCGAGCTTTTTTGTAGGACTATTTAAGATAAACATTTTCATAATACATTATATAAGTACGTGTAGCTCTTACAGTTTTAGTGCACACCAGAATAGCTCGAAGATCGCAGAATTATTTCCTACTCACTTGACACTTATCGTTATATTTGAGAAAATTCATACAATATCTTTATAAATTATAGCCTATACATTCAGTCAAGAAAGTATTGGGAATGGATGATTTGTTTATGGTTCCAAATTCAAATTTTTGAGTTTTTTTTTGTTGTTGTTAGATTGGCACAACTGTTATCTATTTTGGCGCGGAGTTTGAGTTGCATCTGTCATTTATATTAAATACAGTGTTGTTTTTAGTTATATCATATCTAGTGTGTATTGCGAATTTCATAATAGGCAAAAACATCGAACAAAGAGATTGTCTTAAATTTTGCATCGCCCATGGAATTTTGTGTTCGGAGTCCCTGGAAATGTTACAGAAGGCTTACGGTGAATCGACTTTATCAAAAACACGTGCTTATGAGTGGTACAAAGCGTTTAAAAGCGGTCGAGATGTGATGGAAGATTTGCCTCGCTCTGGTAGGCCATCAACGTCTGCAACTGAAGTTAACATTGCAAAAGTGAAGAAAATAGTGACTGAAAATCCTCATTCAACTTTGAGAGAGATAGGCGACGAACTTTCTGTGTCTCACGAGTGGATTCGTACCATTTTAAATAATCACTTGGGTATGAAACATGTTTCCGCTCGGCTAGTCCCAAAAGACCTAAATTTTCTCCAAAACCTCAATCGCATGAGAGTCGCTGAGGACATGCTAGAACGAGTCATTTCCGACCCAACATTCATGAAACGCATTGTTACTGGTGACGAGACGTGAGTTTATGAGTTTGACATGCAAACTAGTCAACAAGCTTCGGAGTCGCGACTTCCAACTGAAACCGAAACCGAAAAAACCACGCCAAAGTCGATCAAAAGTCAAAGTCATGTTGACTGTTTTCTTTGACTATTACGGTGTTGTGCACTCGGAATTCTTGCCAGAAGATCAAACTGTAAATAAAGAATATTATTTGAGCGTAGCCGTATAGGCGTTTAAGAGAGCAAATTTCACGAAAAAGGTCAGATTTGTGGAAAGAAAATTCTTGGATTTTGTACCACGATAATGCGCCTTCGCACAAGGCCATCATTGTGAATGAATTTGTGTCCAAACACTCAACAAATACCATCGAGCAACCACCATATTCACCAGATATGGCTCCGCGAGAATTCGCGGCGAGAACTGAACTCAATTCCAGAAACAGCGTTTAAAACATGTTTTGATGATTGAATTATTCGTTAGCGTAAGTCTATCGTTTTTGAAGTAGCATACTCTGAAGGTGATAAAATAAAGGACAAAGCCTTTTCTATGAGAGTTGGGCTATTGTTGCGTCTTAACCAAATTAACTGTAGAACATTGTAAATATACTCAAGGTCTTTAAATAAAAATATCATTGAGATATCTAATGGGAGTTTAGTTTCTTTTAATTTTTAGTATAGGGTAAAATCGGGTAATATGCCTCAATTGACAAAACGCCCCACTACTCTCACACTCACACAAAGACAGTTGAGCGATGCTGCTGTCGCGCATTGCATACACGACAGTTGTTAGAAATCATGGTGGACGTTCGCGCGTGATCTCTGTGCCAGTGACAAAACTATTGGTTAATTTTGATTTCTGCAGCTTTGACATTTTGCGTTAAGTTTTAATCAAATTTGTATACCTAAAGTAATATGTTGTTTATATTAATTTCGTCTATACGCTAGGTAAAAATATAAAATCACATTTCTTTTTTGTAGTAGTCGAGCGTTATAAACTTGAAACTGTAGTTAAATACATAGTGGGGCATATTAAACTTGTATTTCTGCAAAACGCCCCACATGTTTCAATTTAAAATGCCCCACTTATATAACTGAACTAAAATGTGGATTGTATTATTTTCCTCCAGATGACGCTTCGCAAGTATAAAAGAAAGACTACGCGTAACATGGACAGCTACAAACTTAGAAAAAGCTTCCGTAAAAAGTAAAAAAATTAACGAATTGTCAAGTACTTTCAGTATACCATCCAGAACATTGAGAATGCACCTTTGCACGGAGGATCAAATTGGCCGTAATCCTGTTTTCTGGAACAACTATAAGAAAAAGCAAGTTGCCCACATAAAAAATAGAGAAAGCAGGATTTGCTCTTGATCGAAAGGATGTAAAAGCAATGGCGTATTGATTAGCGAAAAAACTGCATGAAAACACATTCGCTGTTAAAACTGAATTAGCTGGTGATACATATTTAATAGATTTTTGGTGGATACCTGAATTGAGTCAAAGTAAATCCGGCGGTCTCTCACACGCTCGAGCTTAGAGTGTTAACAGAAAGTTAAAATTACCATTTCATTACAATTGCTATCATAATAAATTAAAATAACGGTTGATTTGTTAAATGTGATAATAGACCGATAAGTAACATAGTTAAATTTGCCGCATACTTTAAATTTATATAATCAGAAGTTAGTTATAAGTTTTAGTTAAAAGATTGATTTTTATTTTTATTATTATTTGTGATTGAATTATAATCCATAATTTTGATTGAAACGCTTGGGCATTTTGTAAATTGAGTCATTTTACGCAACAGTAGTCAGGCAAAAAGCCTCACTCCAGCATCTAGAAAAAACTATAAAATTACTTGTAATTTTTACAAAGCTTTGTTTATGTAAATATTATTTCTAAATAAACACATTTTTTAGTCTTAAAGAAAAAAACAGTTTTAATCCTGTTCAAAAAAAAGTGGGGCGTATTACCCAGTTTTACCCTATAGGTTATATATTATGCGTTGAAATCCATATCTTTTAATCCATTATAGTATAAAATGTAGTATCAATAGTATTTTAGAGTATCTATGTAAGAAATATAGATAGGATATAATGCTACGGCTAACTACTCTGGATCTAGATTACATTCTAAGAGTCCTGGTCTTAGTACCACTAAAACGTCTATCTCACACGGCGTCACGCTCTTTTTTTTAATTACTTAACGGAGAATTTGCTGAACTCAACGTTAAAGTAAACACTGAACAATAATAAAAAAACCACTGCTTTTTCACAAATTAAGCAATCAACACATAAACGTACATAACATGTTATTGGCAATACAAATGTCAAATCATGACAAATTGTCAATCAAATTCAAATCAATAAGGGTTGCTAGTAAAATATATATCCTAAAATAATTTTAGAAATAGATAATAAAGGTTATTATATTTTTAATTTAAAAACAAAACTTCATAATTATGATTTCATATAATAATCTTCGACTAATACTAAGTATTATAATAGGAGCTCATGTGGGTTTTCTTTTATTTATTTCAAATCAATATTCAAATTGGTAGGTATAGTAATAAACTGGCGACATTGACTATCCAATAAATATGGCAGTTCCGCTTATATCGAATTTAATAATATGTAGATATATCTTTTTTTAATAACTTTGAAACCCCATTTCCCTTATGAGTAAAATAAATACAAATAGCATCATTATTCAAGAGACGATTTTTTATGTTTAGATAGTTAAGACGCATCACGACTGGCACAAAATAGCCTGGTTTTCGGCATTGTCTTTTGGATAAATAACAAAAATTTTGTGTATATAATTGTTCTTTTCCCGGTACTTTCTTGACATAGTAGTATTATGTTTTTCTGATGTATAAGCTATATTATTGTACAGTTTTACTAAAATCCATTCAGTAGTTTTTGCGTGAAAGAGTAACAGCATCTATACCTACCAACATCCGTGTTTATAATATTATAATATAATTAAAGTAAGGATTACGTGAATAAGAATGAAAGAAGTGAATGCTGAGACAACAAGTGACTGGAATAGAAAAACTCATTGTGCCGACCTCACGTATCGTGGGAAAAGGGCAGCGGGAAGATCTCACCAGAGCAATACAATTATGCAAACATATCCGACAGTGGGTGTCTCTCTATAATCAATAATATGATATAGAAATTGGTTACTCTTAGTATCAGCTATAAAATATAATAGCTACCGAACCGTTAGTTAAAATTAATGAAAAGGTATTCAGTTCGTAGGTTATAGACTCGAAACATGATCTCAATTATACGAGTATTTTTACTTTTTACAAGATTAAGAGAAGATTTATAACTATTTATAGATTTCCGTCGTAAGTTTTCAAAGAATATATTACGTAATAATATTAACTTTAATTACTAGGTTTTCAATTACAGACAATCACAAAAATCAATAACAGACTGTTATTAACAGTCTATAATTAATCACATAGGTATAGTCAACAATTTAATAAAGTTTCTAATTATTAATTTTTTGTGTTGTTTTATGTGTTGTTTAATGAAAACTAGATATATAATTAAATGTAATCATCAGTTTAGTAAATCATTACACATAATAAGACTAATTAGCTATGGGTGTTCTTTGTAGCCTGCAAATAACTCTTGCAATATCAGTTGTATCAATATTTATATTAAATTCGCTATTTTAAAGATAATGTTCCCTTCCAATTTAGAAAAATAACAGAAAAATACTTTTTATTTAAAAATAGTTAATTACATTATACACGGTATATCATATACCCTGTCACGTGTATAATGATAAACAAGATTGTGATGTCAATTTGCATGCCAAGCTTAATTTACGTAATCTATTAGGTATATACATTATAATTCCCATGTCACGTTGTTGCTCACGATGAACTTTTTTTTGTTAAACCGGGAAAATTTTTCCTAACCGCACACCCGTTCGGGGCAACGAACAGGATAGTGTGGGGGCCTCACCCACTAAACCCGTCATGTGCCGTCTCTCCGCCTATATTGGCGGGTCACTGGAACTATGTTACATTACTTCAGTGGTCCGCCGGCGGCTTAATCTTTCGGGTACCCTCTACTGAGCGACGCATCCAGGGAGCGTCGCGCCTTCGCGGGAGGCCTTGCGGGTGGTGCACGCCTTTTCCGTCCCAATCGCTGGCAGCGGTTCGGGTCTGCGGAAGCATCAGCCTTCCTGGCCCTCTCCGCCGCTTCCTTCCACGAGATGACTTCCTCGCAGAAGGCAGCGACCGCGGCTCAATTCCTGTCGCTGCCAAGCATCGCTCTGACGACGCTCGGCAGCGAGAGGTCCCTCCCTATTGCCGCGACGAGTTCACGGCGCTGCTCGGCCCAAGCCGGGCACGACTCGAG
This sequence comes from Leucoma salicis, assembly GCA_948253155.1. NCBI lineage: Eukaryota > Metazoa > Arthropoda > Insecta > Lepidoptera > Erebidae > Leucoma > Leucoma salicis. The sequence goes on from OX411812.1 coordinate 8,694,406, forward strand.
CGTGTGCCGCGCCGTATCCTCGTCGCAGCCGCAGTGGTGATAGCCCGGATTCGCTTCCCTCCTTGCGACTATGTGCAGATATCTTTTTTTTTTTTATTGACAACGTTGTCAGACGATATATCTGCCGAAACAACCATGCCCCGACAGCACCTGCACCAGTAGGAAGGTAAGGACTCCGTGTTGTCGCCCCTCCCACTCCTCCAGCACTGGCTGGAGCGCCCCTACGGTCCAAAGACCGGCCCAGGGCTCCTGCAGCCGCGCCCTCCATCTGGCCATGGCAGTTCGGCGGGCGTTAACCTGCCACCTTGCCCCCTCCCTGGGTGGGGGGCGACCCCCCTTCCGGTCTTGCGACGCCCGCCAATACACTTCGGCGAGCACCTCCGACTCCAAGTCCCACGGGTGGATTCCGGCCAACGCGCAGGCCACCTCCGTCGACACTGTGCGGTTATCCACGTATGACCCTAGACGCGACGACTCTCTGTGGTCTCCACAGAAGAGCCCTGCTCGGTGCGTCCAGGGCCCTCGCCCATACGGGTACGCCGTACAGCGCCATCGACCGGACCAGCCCTGCGTAAAGCCGTCGGTACGTATTTTTGGGTCTGCCCATATTCGGCATGAGCCGTACAAGAGCGGACGCCACACTGACGAGCCTCGGGGACAGTTGGCTTAAGTGCTCGCGAAAGCAACACCGCCCGTCCAGCACCAGGCCCAGATACTTGATCTGGGCCTGCACCCCAATTTGGGCCCCGTCCACCGTGATCGTGGCGCCAGCAGGGGGCCGACGTCGGGACCCATGGAAAAGTAGGGCCTCCGACTTATTCAGGGCCACCCTAAGCCCCAGCGCTCCGATCCTCCTGACCACCTCCGAGGTACCTAAGGTGGCCAGGAACGCCGCTTCCTCGTCCTCGAAGTTTCCGCCCTGGGCGACGACCAGCGTGTCATCCGCATAACGGGGGGGAGCTGACGTCCCACAGGAGCGGCCCTAGAACCAAACCCTGTGGGACACCGCACGAGATGGGTCTCCTCACAACGTCCCCTATGTGGCTCTCATAGAGAACGCTGCGGCCTTCAAGATAGTCTTCTATTAGCCGCCTCAGGTATGTAGGCACTCCGTGATACCGGAGCGCCTCCCTGATGCAGCTGAATGGCAGACTATTGAATGCGTACTATTGTTGCTGGCGTACTTAAGATAGGATAGTTTTTATCACGTATTTTTTATTAATTAATTGCAAAATATTCATGTAAAAAATATGGCTGTAAGAAGTTCCCCGGGACAGCTAGTATACACCTATATAATAAAATCTAATTAACAATTGATTTTCGCAAAACTCACGTTAAATTTTAATAATCTCCAGCCCGTACAACATTTACTATTACAGTGTGACTGTGAATACAAGCACATTCACAAAATAACACATCCGTAGTAAACTATACTGGGATCCTGAAATATAATCTAAAATGCGGCGGAGCCGCGGGCTAAGGTTCATAAGTTTTATATAAACACATACACATTTTGCAACATTTACTACACAGTGTGAGTGTGAATACAAACACATTCACAAACAACACATCCGTAGTAAAGTATAAATGTAAAAAAGACTTTGATAAATGAATTTGTTTCGTCGTTTTTGGGAGACAAGTTGTCTTCGTCAACATGTAGTACGTCTGACAGCTATGAGTTTTTGTCAAACGTGATGCGAGTTTCAAGTGTGATTTATTGATAAAGTCACTTTAGTTTTATTTGTTATTCGAAGTTACGCATCTGAAGGCTTTATATGTTTGTTGAGATTGGAAATAAAAATGTTTATATTAAAATTGTGACTGTTATACAAATATTTATTTATTAACTCTACATCCCTTAATGGATATTTTACAGGTTAAATAAAAACCCAATGTATTAGCCGGATTTTTTAAGCTATTTGATGTCCATTTAAAAAAAAAACTAAACTTAATTCAAGCCTAAATGGTATAAACTTCATTTTTGCATTTATAAATTACAAAAAACACATAATAAATTATTTGCGAATTCACTGCACCAAGTGCCCAAAATATCAACTTTTTCGTGTACTATATAGTACTTTTCAATGCGCGAGTGATAGGAGTTTTTGCTAGTAGGTTAGTCCTGCCAGATGGTACAAACAACAACGGCGGACGATGCCGCCTTCATGCTGTTAGGAACGTTGTAATGTAACTAATAATTAGGTACATACATAACCACAACCACGCAAAAGTTAGATAATATAGAATTCAAGAAGATTTCTTGTATAAAATTATCTTAATAGTATAATTGCAATAAAATATTCTCCATGTGTTTAAGGGAGAATGCTCATTTCCCTTATTTATAGCTTTGGGCCTAATATACAGTTATTAAATTGATATAATTCGTTGGAGAAATATACTAGGCATATCATAGATATTATTACGTCAGTATATACTATATATATATGATGTATACTCTCACTAACTTCCAACTAAAATAAACACTCATTTCTGAGATTTTTGAATCAAATGTCAGTTACACTAGGAAATTTTGGAAAGGTTCGACTCTTTTTAACGCCTCATAAGCGAAGCATTGAGGTGTGTTCTACTCCCGGTTTACACAGCACAACTGATTTTTCAAACTTCAAATGTCTCTATTTATCATATTATATTGCACTTGTAAAATAATATCTACACACACATATAAAGAATAAACACTATTTTTAACACTCATGATAGTTTTGATGCCATTTTTGTTATTAAAACTAGTTAAAAAACTGTTTGAAAAAAATCTGGCTTGGACGTCCGTGAGTTGTAGGTAATGTATGTTAACACAATAACGACCAAAATACTTTACTAATCAAGTCTTTTTTTTTCGTTTACGAATTATTATGACTAGGAATAGAGCCCTATTACTTTTCACGTTCTGATTCGATGTGGTTTAATTGTTATTAAATAAACAAAAAAATACTGAATATTTACGGCATTTACGCTCGACGCGACACTAAAACCAGCGCCTTTCATGAGAACTACCTTTTTACGTACGCATAGGCACTAGTCACCGGTGGTTTTACTATCGTCAACAGAACGCCGTTCGCCCGGCCGGTAGGTACGTTGTTTTTTTTTAAAGAAATTTCTTACTTTTGCTTTACGAACCGATGATATTTGTCAAGTATAATAACTATTTTATCCATAACAATAATTAAAAACACTAAACACACGTAAATTTAACACACCAACGTTATAAAACACGAAAAAAACATATTTTACATTCCACAATTCTCTTTTGCATGGCCTTGGCGTCACGGTGTTTTCACTTAGAACAAAGAATAAAATTATAAGGCAACCAAGTTAGGAAGATAAATGGTTTAGAGATATCTTGTTGAACTCATTGATTAAAAAAAAAGTTGCAATTTTCTATTGATAGATGTCGCTGTTTTAAAATAAAAGAGATATTGACAAATGCAGCCCTAGATGTCGCTAGTGGCAATTTTAGATGTCGATATCATTGTATTCAGTTTCTGTTGTATATATAGAGCCACAATATTCCTTTTTTTTGTAAGGATTAAATTGTTTTTGTATACAGTTTAATAAATTATTCAATTTTACATGTTTATATATATGCACTTATGCATGTTTATATGTAAACTCATGGATTGTTGTTCTCACTAATTGCCAGATGGCGCCTTGCAAAATGACTGTCAGAAAAAACTTTATCAAGGTTTTCCTAAAATTTTTATGTATTATTGTGTCTTAATAGTCTAATTGTATTATGCACTATGTGAGACTGGTATCTGAACTATGTTATGTCATATTTAGATATTTTTATATATATTTTTTTAGCATTTGACATGCTTAGCACTATACATTAAACACATTATGTTATGTCAGTTAAGATAAAGTTAAAATTAAGTTACAGGTTTATAATAAAATAAAGTAATAATCAATAGCTTTTGAGATTAGCCGGAACAAACAGACATAAACTCATAACCCTTTTTAGACTTTGATGAGAATAAAAGCCGCATAAAAGTTTTGAATACTATTTTAGATATTTCATTGCTGCATATCTTGCAAGTCTTCATAGTTCTCAACACTACAATGGACACAGTAGAGTGAGTTTATATCTTCTATTTCAAAGCATTACAAAAAAGACGTTTCAAAGCTCTTTTATCCAGAAAATATTTCAAACGGCAATATAGCAAAAATATGCAATATGAAAGGAATTGCAAACGTCCAGTTTCTGCAGTTTCGATGACATATCAATTCATATTAAACGTCTTGTATTTCTCGGGAATCGTTATAGACGAATAAATGATTTTACCCCGCGACCTGGGGGTTAATTGCCTATCAAAAACAATGTTGGAATTAATCATAGAGTATTAAACCCGAAAGTTTGATATGAAATGATAATGTCTGACTCACCAATTACTTGTTTCGAGATGGGTTCATTAATTACAGCGTCAAAGCGCCACAGGGCTACCGTTTTGTGACAAATTTGCTACGTATATGATTAATGTTCTGATCTAAAATTTCCTATTTATGATTCACAAAATATATACAGTTATTTTACCAGTGAAAGATTAATAGACAGAGGATAACTCACGCTGCCAATTCATAAGATACCACTGTTAAAAGGAAAATAAAATATATTTTTGATGTGAAACATCAAATGCGGAGGAAGGGTAAAATCGGCTGTTAGCGTGGCGACGGTTTTAACATTTTACGAGTACTTGTCCCGTTCAAATCTTGCAAGTTAAATTTGACACACTTCCCGGTTTCCGATTGAGCTGAAATTTTACACGCATGTGTATATCGCGTAACAATGACATATTATCATAACATGGATCTGATCTGATGATGGAACTGGAAGGTGGACATAGGAACTCTATAATGAAACGGTGCAACCCCATCGAGTTTGGGCTCGTATGATTCGTCTCGAGAAGTACTTTGCTTCTAGATGGCATCCAGGGGCTGATGATGAAGCTGGAAGGTGGCCACAGAAACTCTATAATGAAACGACGCAAACCCCATCGAGTTTGGACACGTTTGATTCGTCTTGATGAGTACTTTGTCTTTAGATGGTATCCAGGGCTGATGATGGAGCTGGAAGGTGGCCATGCGAAACTCTGTAATTAAATTGCGCAACCACATCGAGCTTATACTCGTTTGATTCGTCTGGAGGAGTACTTTGTCAAGTTATGATCATTTTATGTCTACAAAATAATTTCGATGTTTTCACATCTGGTAGACGTCCCGCGACGTCTAATTTATTTTTTTATCACAAATATTAAATCTACTTCAATTTTAATTTGATATTTAAACCAATTGCTGCATAACCGTTGGAAACTTATAATTTAAGTACTATAAATAAACAGTACCTGGGCGACCGAGCTTCGCTCAGCGTTTTTAAAATATGGAAAAGATACTTATTTATATACCTACAATACACGTACTTATAACACATGAATATTTTGCAAATTACCTACATATGACAGTTCATAAAAAGAAGCTACAGTTAACTTCGAAATAGATAAAAAAAATTCGTTTGATTCATCTTGATGAGGACTTTGTCTTTAGATGGTATCCAGGGTCTGATGATGGAGCTAGAAGGTGACCATAGGAACTCCGTTATAAAACGACATAACTCCATTGAGTTTGGGCATACATTTTTTTCCGCCTTAATAAAAAAAGGGCCATGAAAATTTACATATCGGTTTCTTTAATAGGTAATGTAGGTAAGCACTAAAAAAGTATTTTATGCGTATCCTATCCAAAATTGATTTTTCATCGACATCACAATGACCCGAGCGAAGTCGCGAGTAATGCCCTTAATAAAAGGAAATGATGGATTTTTTGAGGAAAGTCTTATATTTGCATAGACAAAAATAAAATTATGCAGATACATTGGGATTGCATCAGAATAAAGCCAAGCAACATTTAGGCGTGAAGACATTGAATAAATACGCGGAATATGGACTTATGTAGTAATGTGAAACTAAATCCCTCTGCCCACTATAAATGTATCTCACAACTTCATTTACTATAAACTGAAGCTCAGTAAATGGTAAATGTAATACTATTAAGTACTGGCACTAAAATACCGCAAAGCTCTTTGACATAAGCGGTTTACATTTAATTACCTACTTACCCTTTGAAATTTACGCAAAATTCACTCATAATGTTACATCCATAGATTTATTTTGTACTAGCTTCTGCACGCGACTCCGTCTGCGTAGTCTTTAAATTAAAAATACATTACTCTACGGCACAGTATTATCTTAATATAATAGCTATCGCACGGGAACCATTAATTTTTCCGGGATGAAAAGTTATGTACTTTTCTTCTTTTTATTCTTCTTTTAGTTAAGTAGTTACAGTGCGAAAGCGTAACAAACAAAAGAAAACTCACTTTTATATTTATAATATTAGTAAGGATGTAGACTAAATACTGTGTTGCGCCGTGTGGGGCCGGCTTTAGAATTGTCCCACCCCTCTCCACCCATGGGAGTCGTAAGAGCCGACTGAGGGAATACCGGGAGAGAGGGCAGCAGCACTCCCTCGAGTATTAACAACATTTACTGCGATCGCCATGTCCAGCAGTGGACTTCGAGAGGCTGATAAATGGATGGAAGACTAAATATTATTATTATGAATTCAACTACAAACGCCAAGGATAAATGCAATAGCACAGTTCCAATGGCACAGGCCGGGTTTATTTAGTAGGTGAGGCCCTCAATACCTACCACTGAATGAATGTAATATGGTTTCGGTGGCCCGTGAATAAAGGCGAAGAGACGGCACACAGCGGGTTTCTTTAGAGTTTTTTTTTGTTATGGGTTGAAAAAATGTTCCTAAGTGTGCGGTTAGGAACATTTTTTAACGCCTTAACAAAAAAAAAGGCCCGTTGGGTATTTTTTTCACGCCCTAACAAAAAAAGGATAATGCAAAAGAAAACATTTGTGATGTTGTATGAATATATTCCATTTACTTATTCAGTAGAAGGAAGAGTCTTTTAGAGACTACTTCTTAGTCTTTTTCCAAAAAATATTTTTTTTACAAACCATTTTAACGAGGTTTTCGTAGCATTTGTCACTTGCTTGCTTGTTACCAGACGCAAATTGGTAAGTACCTACGTTTTTCGGTTTTGATCACCCTCGAAACATTTCCGTATATTTTGCTTGTCGCAAACCACTCTATTTATGAATACAATGATCCTCAACAGGTTTTATGTATATTCGTTCCCTAACGAAGAGCTTCACGGAGCATTTGTATCAATAGTTTAAGCCTTGGTATTGTCAAGAAGTATATGCCGTGTGGGGCCGGCTTTAGAATTGTCCCATCCCTCTCCACCCATGGAAGTCGTAAGAGCCGACTGAGGGAATACCGGGGGATTGGGCAGCAGCACTCCTTCAAGTATTAACAACATCTACTGCGATCGCCAACCCACCTGCCAAGCGTGGCGATTACGGCACTATCCCCCGTTCTTGGGGAGGCCTATGTCCAGCAGTGGACGTTAAAGGCTGATGGATAGATGGATGGATTTGTCAAGAAGATGAACTATGGCTATCATTTACCTTCAAATAGGCAATGGGTTGTTTTTTTTAACCCTGAACTAAACAATGATCCTTGAATCGTGGGGGACTTTTCAAACAGACAATTACACGGACTCAAAGTGTGATGAACACAGATATTTGTACCACGTATGGGTGTTTTCTATCTATTGTATGGTATGGTTGGAAAAAAGCGTTGTATTTGCTCGCGTTTACTTATCATTTACTTTATAATCATAGATATATTTGTCTAGCTAAGACCATAATTGTCTAGAGTAATGAAAAAAGTCACACTATCATGACTTCCATTAAAATTCAAATAGGCTAATTACAAAAACTAGGTGTACGCTAATTGTGAAGGGTTAATGTTTCTAGCGTTAATTACGGATCTGCGTGACAAATGGTTGGCGTATAAACGCACTCAATAAATAATGTTGGAGTGAAATATTTATGTGAACAAGCTTAAAAAGTATTTTATATTTTGTATGTATTTTTGTGTTGTATTACATTCCGCATTCGTAACGACGACGTAAGACAGCGAGGAGGTATGAAAGATTGTATTTGTGTAAAGGTACGAAAGGGAACGTTCTGATAGGTTTTTTTTATTGCTTATGATGGCAGACGAGCCACGGCCCACCTGATGGTAGGTAAGTGGTAACCGTCGCTCATGGACTCAACTGTGCCGAGAGTAATAGCCGCGGCGCACCAATTCATTTCTCAGATGTGAAATGGAAGAATAAACGGCTATCTTCTGCTACAGCCAAAACACACTGACGTGCTTCATGACCGGTCACACAGGAGACGGTGGTACCGACCCGTTCGGGCCCAATAGCAGGTGAGTACTCTCACTTAGTACCCAGCCCTACCAAGAGTAATGAAATGGGTGATAATTGCTTACTTTCCTTAGTCGCCTTATAAGACACCCGCGGGAAAGGATGGGGTGGTGACACTTGTATTCTTAGTCCGTCACCACACGGCCAAAACAAAAACAAAACATGTGGAAAGAAAGCCAGACAAGCGATTAGTTAAGAAGATATACAATGCGAAAGTGGAAGGATGTAGGTACAGGGAGTGCCCGAAGCTCACCTTGTTTTTTTTTTAATTTAGGCGGGAAAAAATGTATTTAACCGCACACCCCGTCGTTCGGGGCAACGAACAGGGTAGTGTGGGGCCTTTACCCACTAAAGAAACCCGCCTTGTGCCCTCTCTCCGCCTGTGTCGAAGGACCACTGGTACTGTGTTGGATTACTTCAGTGGTAGGCTCACCTACCCAGACCAAATCGTTCATATTTGAGAGAAGGTGGACTCGGGAGTCTCCAAAACTGGCCAGCGTGTATGAAGAAAATTATTAACAAAAATAAAAATATAGCAACACGCCTGTATTCCACGAAGGGTAGACAGGGTTATATTACACACCTACGGTTCGCCAGCTATCTTTTAAGTCCCACGTAATAGGGGGCAAGCATAATGCCGTCTACTGGGTACAATTATGAATGTTAAGGAAACGGAAGATCTATGCGGGAATAGTCTTTTGGCACTCTATTCATTCTACCTACCCCGCAAGGGAGTTGGCGTGATGATGTAAGTAAGTAAGTATTACATATCACACCTTTGTCACATATCTTTGTCGTATTACTAGGTAAATGTCCTAATAATATTATTAGTGTGAAAATTTGTAACTTGAACACGTAGAAATGGCAGACCACACAGATTATATTTGTCACAAATATAGTTTGTTACCTGGATTAACTCATACTTATTCCCAGAATAATCTTAGATTATTGAAGAATAGCTATTTTTGTTAAGATATAATTATTGTACCATAGAGTACTCCATACATATTTTGAGACATAATTCTGAGCTCCACGCAGACTAAGTCACGAGCAGCCGCTAGTTGTGTCATATATGTTTACATAGCCTGGTGGTTAAAACATGGACTTTAAGGTCAGAAAGAGAGAGACAGTCTGAGGTCCCACGCATGGAAGACACCTCTGACATTTTGAGATTTTTCACTGCTCGGTGAAGGAAAACATCGTGAAGAAACTAGACACTTCTAGTGGCCTACCTTGCTTATCCAAGCACGAATGGGCTGGCTCGATCGGGGAAGTTGGTACTTCCAAATTCGTTTTCCTCTTCTTCCAAGAGGGTGGTCCCTCTCACAGAAGAACAGCGTGTGACAACGGTAGTTACGCCTACCGTTGTGTTTCGTATGGTAGTAAGAGCGCCGGAGACCCAAACCCCATCTCTATCCTTTCTTTATTATCCTTCCTATCCACCTCCTTTCTCTTTCCTTGGAGATGGCGACGCGCGAGTAATACCTCTGGTGTTAGCGTCTATAAGCTACGGTAACTGCTTACCATCAGGTAGGCCGTATGCTTGTACGTACCCATGTAGTATAAAAAAAACTTCATGCCCACAAGATTTTTTCAACGGCTAGATAAGTCTGCCAACTTGCACTGGGTCAGCTGGAGCGTAGTCAAACAAAAATAGTCTGACGTGTGAGTGGATTAGGGGATTTATAGGTGGGCAGTACCTTGGCCGTGTCCTCGGTATAACCAAGTTCAGGAGTAGCGTTTACGACTTACAAGTAGGCTTATCTGCAATCGTTAGTGCCTAATTAAAATAACTACGTAGTACTTTTGTCATGTATATGCCTTATAGCAGTGCGTATTTACATAAAAAAATATTTCGATAACCCTTTCGTAATGGTTCATGAAATATTGTCAAAGTATTTTACTTGGTACATGCAATACCTATTACTTCCAGGCCTTGATATTTAATCATTTTTATAACATAATATTATAATGCCGGTGCCACATATGGTCTAACAGATCAGCATTCGGTACCGGCATCCTCTGATGACATTAGTATGGATGAAGTTGAATGGGCGATTAGAAGTTTGAAAAATGGTAAGGCAGCGAGTATTGATATGGTGTCTGCTGAGATGATCAAGCTTGGAGGCTTATGTGTCTGGGAATCCTTCGTGATGCTTCTCAATTTATGTTGGAGCTCAGGAATGGTTCCCAAGGACTGGAGAAGCGCAGTCACCGTGCCCTTGTTTGAAAACAAGGGTTCACGTTATGACTGTGCAAACTACAGAGCCATAAGCTTGACCAGTTTGACAGCTAAAGTGTATGGTAAGGTTATTGAAAGGAGAATGAGGATGGTGTCTGATGAATTTTTGTGTGAGGCACAAGGAAGTTTCAGGTGTAGAAGGGGATGCATGGATCAAGTGTTTTCTCTGCACAACATTGTGGAGAAGCATCTGGCTGTAGGCCAGAAGGTTTTCTGCAGTTTTGTGGATTTGGAGAAAGCATTTGATACGGTTGTACGCACGGTTGTAGGCCGTGTGGGGCCGGCTTTAGAATTGTCCCACCCCTCTCCACCCATGGGAGTCGTAAGAGCCGACTGAGGGAATACCGGGGGAGTGGGCAGCAGCACTCCCTCGATTATTAATAACATCCACTGCGATCGCCAACCCGCCTGCCAAACGTGGCGATTACGGCAATATCCCCCAAAAAAATGAGCACCCAACATAAAACGGCCCCCAGTCACGGCAGCTCCGCTATTCCGTGGCCTAACGGTAGCGGGCCCGGTAACGGCGGAGCAGGGGGTGCGAAGAATTTCCGGTCGCGGCAAGGCTACCAAAAACAACGACCCCTGGCCCTGGTAACGCACAACGTTCGAACACTTCGGACCGACGAGAGAATCACCGAGCTGGATTGAGCAAGATCCACTGGGACATTATAGGGTTGTCAGAAGTCCGAAGAGAGGGTGAGGGCACGACAATCCTCCAGTCCGGGAACTTGCTCTTCCACCGGGAGGGCGGCCACCAGTCCCAAGGGGTTGTCGGGTTTATCGTTCGCAGGTCTCTCGTAGGCAACGTGGAGAGGATTGAAAGTGTGTCGAGTAGGGTAGCGTACCTTATACTCAGAATAACCAACCGGTATTCGTTGAAGGTCAAACAGGTTTACGCACCGACCTCGACACACTCCGATGATGAGGTGGAGGCCCTATATGAGGATATCTCGAAGGCCATCCGATTGTCTAAAACCTATTTCACGGTGGTTATGGGAGACTTTAAAGTGAAACTGGGCAAAAGGACAGACGATAAGCTGAAGGTGGGGCACTATGGATTTGGGCAGAGGAACCACAAGGGCCAGATGCTGGCTGATTTTCTGGAGAAGGAAGGCCTCTTTATGATAAATTCCTTCTTCAAGAAGTAGCCCCAGCGAAAATGGACCCAGATTAGCCCTGATGGTTCAGTGAAAAACGAGATTGACTTCATCCTGTCGGACAAACGACACATATTCAATGATGTCTCAGTAGCAGTATTAAAACTGGGAGTGATCACCGACTAGTCAGGGGCATCTTGAAAATTAGAACAAAAGTCGAGAGGTCGCGCTTGATGAAGTCTACGCTCCGACCAACACCTGCCCAATACCAGAACCCCGAGAGCTTTTAGCTTGAACTACAAAATCGCTTCCAATGTCTAGATGAGTGTGAATCAGCGAGCGATATGAACAACAGGTTCGTGCAAACTGTCCACGCGGTCGGGTCGACTTACTTCAAGGCTCTTCGCGTCAGTAGGACCATAAACTCTCGGACCATACTCTCAAACTCATGGAGAGGAGAAAAGAAATGATAGTCCAGTCCTCAGCCGATTGGTCCTGCCTAAGGCGGTTAAACAGACAGATCTCCAAGGCTGTGCGGCACGATATTCGCCAATTTAATACTACCCGTATTAAAGAGGCGATAGAGCGGAACCAAGGCTCGAAAGTGTTCGCAAGAGATCTGTCTGTTGGCCAAAGTCAGTTGACTAAACTGAGGACCAACAACGGCACTGCCATTTCTTCTCGAGATGAGATCTTGGGAGAGGTCCAGCAGTTCTATGGGCAGTTATACAGATCCCAGAGCCCTTCTGTTGGCTTGGTCCAAGACCCCAGATCCAAGCTAACTCGGCACTTTACCGAAGATATCCCGGACGTCAGCCTGTACGAGATCAGAATGGCTCTCAAACAACTAAAGAACGGAAAGGCACCGGGAGACGACGGAATCACCACAGAGCTTCTGAGAGCAGGCGGAAAGCCGGTCTTAAAAGCTCTTCAGAGGCTTTTCAATTCCGTCGTTCTCGGGGGCGACGTTCCAGAGTCGTGGACCAGAATCGTGGTGGTGCTGTTCTTCAAGAAAGGTGACAGAACCCTCTTGAAGAACTATAGACCCATCTCGCTCTTGAGCCACGTCTATAAGTTGTTTTCGAGGGTCATTACAAATCGACTCACGCGCAGGCATGACGACTTCCAGCCTCCCGAACAAGCCGGTTTCCGAAAAGGCCATAGTACCATAGACCACATCCACACGCTACGCCAGATTATACAGAAAACCGAGTAATACAATCGGCCTCTGTGTCTGCCGTTTGTGGACTCTGAGAAAGCCTTTGATTCGATCGAAACTTGAGAGGTGCTGCAGTCCCTTCAGCGGTGCCAAATTGACAATCGGTACATCGAAGTGCTGAAGTGCTTGTATAGAAACGCCACCATGTCAGTCCGTGTTCAGGATATTAGTACGAAACCGATCCAACTGCAGCGAGGTGTTAGACAGGGAGACGTTATGTCCCCGAAACTCTTCACCGCTGCATTGGAAGATGTCTTCAAGCTCTTGGACTGGACAGGATTCGGCATCAACATCAATGGCGAATACATCACTCACCTTCGATATGCCAACGACATCGTAGTAATGGCAGAATCGCTGGAGGACCTTTGCACCATGCTCGATGATCTCAGCAGGGTTTCCCGACTAGTGGGTCTCAAAATGAACATGGACAAGACGAAAGTCATGTCTAATGTCCATGTCATTTCAGCACCGGTCCTAGTCGGGAGTGCGCTTCTCAAAGTTGTCGACCATTATGTCTACCTGGGACAAACAGTCCAGTTAGGTAGGCACAACTTCGAGAAAGAGGTCAATCGACGAATCCAACTCGGCTGGGCGTTCGGGAAGCTAAGGAAGGTCTTCTCGTCCAATATTCCGCAGTGTCTGAAAACGAAGATCTACGACTAGTTGTGGGACCAGTGATGACATACGGAACAGAGACGTGGTCTCTGAATGTTGGCCTCATATCAAGGCTCAAAGTCGCTCAGCGGGCCATGGAGCGGGCTATGCTTGGTATTCCCTACGTGATCGAATCCGTAATTCATTCATTCACCAACGAGATCTTGCTGTGAACGGACGTGTTGTCAGATTCTCTCGGATATTATATCTGATTTTCTGATTCAATAATTTTTATAAGAAACTATCGCGATTCTACTACATATCGGACCCTCTCGTATTATCTTGTGGAAGTCTTCATATACACCGGCATCCATATTGGAATTTATATTCCTGTCCTGCTCGTGGCAGCCTTTTACAGAAGCAGGTTGGCACCCGCAACATTTGGTGAGAAAAAATTAACATTTTAATTTGAAGAAATATAAACAAAAACCCAATCATTTAGCGAGGCGAGATCCGTACCCGCGCCTTTTGTACATCGAACGATTACCCGAGTGTGTTATCCACTCCACCACGAACGTTAAGCGCCGCAGTGCGAAATTATTAAATATATGCGGATGTCTATTAACTAGCATATTCCTCATCTTATTGATTGCTAATATTTTAACTATTTAATTAACACAAAATAAACGAGTTTATAAACTAATTACTATGCTACGCTCACCCAAAAAGCAACAAAATTTATGTAATCCATATACTCCTTCCCCTGCTTCTCCTGTAAAGATTACAACAAGGAAAAAAAAAACACCAGATAATGAATTATGTGATATGTTTAATTCACTCAAATTAGATTTGATGACCACACTCAATGATTGGCGTCAAGATATGAAGAATCAATTTGAGCAGATAAATGAAAACGTATGCAGCATGAAAATGGAACTCGACCAATATAAATCCGAAATTAAAAAAGAACTCGGATCATTGCTAACTGAACAATCAAAAATATCATCGCAGTATATGAAATTATCGAAGGAAGTCTGTGATTTAAAGGATTCTAATGAATTTATGTCTAACCAATATAATGATTTGACGAAACGGGTAGAAGGATTATCTAACAACATGAAGGAACAAGATGGCAATACGATGGCCGCACTTGAAGCGAAAATTGACACTTTGGAACAACAAGCCAGGCAGTGCAATATTGAGATTGCAAATATGCCAGAAAAACGGGGAGAAAATCTTATCACTATTCTTGAAGGTTTGGGTAAAATAATAGGTTGCTCGGTTAAAAAAGAAAATGTTATCTCAATACACCGTGTCCCACATGCGGCGAAAGATAATAAACCAAAAAACATAATAGTCAAATTCACTACAAGGATTAAACGGGATAATATAATCAGCGCCTACAGATTAAAAAAGGGCCTGACATCGGATCTACTTGGTATATCTGGAACCCCGCATTCAGTATACATTAATGAACATCTTACATTAAAAAAGAAACAGCTTTTTCATGCAGCACGAACAGCAGCTAAAAATGAAGGCTTTAAATACATCTGGACAAAGCATTCAACCATACTCGCCAGGGAAAATGAGAATTCTGCGGTGGTGGCCATTCGGTCATCCAAGGATATCGCGAAAATTAACAATATCTCTAAAAAAATGTCAAATTAACTTTAAGCTCATATTAATATTACTATTACCTTTTTTTTATAATTCTACTGTGGATTTTCATAGACATCACAATGTTATATGTAAGGGTCGGCATCTGAACAAGCTATTTATACTATCTATAAAATGTAAAAACTATATAAATCAACAACGTACACGTTATATAAGACATCTACACTTCTACAATATATTACAATTTAAAATACTCAATCTTACTAATGGCTAATAGAAATAATAACTTAACCATTTATTACCAAAACTGTCGTGGTATGCGTTCTAAATTACAAACAATATATTTTAATATACTCTCTAACTGTTATGATATAATAATTTTTACGGAAACTTGGTTAAATCCTAGTATACACGATAAGGAGTTTATAGATGATAGATACGTTGTCTACAGACGCGACAGAGATCTTACTTCTTCTCAAAAGCGTGATGGAGGTGGTGTATTAGTCGCAGTCATGAGACACCTCAGGCCACGCTGTGCGACTGTGTCTTCACAGATTACAACATTGAAATACTTGGAAATTATATTTATAGAAATACCCAGTAGTGATCTTTCAGGGTGTCTTCTAATTAGTGCCGTATACATTCCGGATAAATCTCCTTTAGCTGTTTACAATTTGTACTTTGAGATCACGAACGAAATAATAAGAGATAGTTGCACTTCGAATTTTCTACTATTTGGAGACTATAATATTTCAGACGCGAAGTGGCAACCTCTACCGAACTCTAACTCTCTAGGATGTTCTGGTACTTCCCTGATCTGCCAACAATTACGTGGTTTTATGGCTATCCATGACGCTAAGCAGTACAATATGTTCCTAAATGTAAACGAAAGAATACTGGATTTATGTATCACTAATATGAAAGACTGCAGCACACACCAACCTCATAATTTTATATCCATCCCCATAGACGCCCATCATCCCCCATTTTATGCAATGATTCCCTTCACATTTAAAATTACTCCCATGAGCCGTTGCCCTATTTCAAAACACAACTTTTTTAAAGGCAATTACGAGCTTATAAACAAGGACCTTAATAAAATCCCATGGGACGAATTAATTGGGAATGTATCAGCAGAGCATTCAATTAATATATTTTACGAAATAATCTACAGTATTGTAAAAACACATATACCTTTAACAAAGCCTAGATCATCACGATACCCAGTGTGGTTTAGCCCATCCCTTATACACATATATAAAAATAAACATAAAGCCTGGAAAAAATGGAAAAGGTATAAAAACATTTCAGATTACGAGGTATTTTCACTATTCCGGGTGAGATTCAGAGCAGAAGTTGTGAAATGTTACAAAAATTATATTAAAAATGTGGAAGACTCCATTCCAAATAATTTTAAATATTTTTGGACATATGTAGCTAACAAAAAATCTAAGACCGGTATACCATCCAGTTTGATATATAATGGTCGAGAATCCCGCGTTCCCGAAACTATTTGTAGCTTGTTCTCTTCTTTTTTTGAATCTGTATTCATACCATCAACTCTAACCCATGATTGGTTACCACCTTCTGATGTCTCTGATCAGTGTGTTTTATTAAATAGTCTGTACTTCGATACTAACACAATAATTAAGGAATTAAAATACCTTGACACAACCAAAGGTCCAGGGCCAGATAATCTACCAGCTGTATTTTTTAAACTAACTGCTCAGTCCATAAGTAGACCTCTGTACCTTGTCTTCAATAAATGTATTACTGAAGGCTACCTTCCAGATGTTTGGAAATGCGCATATGTCGTTCCTATCCATAAAAGTGGTTATAAACATAATATAGAGAACTATCGTCCTATTTCGATACTATGTACAATATCCAAAGTATTTGAGAAATTAGTACACGCCGCAATTTACCCAATTATTCATAACTACATCATACAGGAACAACACGGTTTTGTTAAACGAAGATCAACGGTTACTAATCTAACAGTATTCTTAGATTTTATGTTTTGGAATTTTGATAGACGCATACAAGTGGATGCAGTTTACACAGACATTCAGAAGGCATTCGACAGTGTGGATCATGAAATTCTTCTCAATAAGATAGCTTATAATGGAATAAGAGGCAATTTATTACAATGGTTTAGATCGTATATTACTAATAGAAGTCAGATAGTGGTAGTCAATGGTTACAAATCTGTGAGTGCTAAGGTAACATCTGGTATTCCACAAGGTTCATTACTAGGTCCTTTACTGTTTGTCATCTTTATTAATGATATCAAAAAGTGCTTCAACTTTGCTAACTTTCTTTTATACGCCGATGATTTAAAAATATATCAAGTTATTAAGAGTAATGAGGACTGTTTAAAATTTCAAAATGACCTCGACAGACTCTCTGAATACTGTAGGCTTAATAAACTAAATCTAAGTTTCTCTAAATGTCATGCCATAAGTTTTACAAAAAATAAAAACATTATAAAATTTGATTACTCCTTGTGTGGTAATACTTTAACCAGAGTTACGCATCTGAAAGACTTGGGTATATTACTTGATGACAAATTACACATGGACCTTCATATTGAAGCAATTACCACAAAAGCCTCTCAAATGTTCGGCTTCGTCATGAGATCCGCTTGCGATTTTGTCCGCCCCTTTACATTCATTCTATTATATTGTTCTTTAATTCGGTCACAATTAGAGTACGCTTGCTTCGTGTGGGACCCCTTGTATGACAAATATAAAAAAGCCATAGAAAGAGTTCAAAAGAAATATTTTCGAAAAATGCACTATAAATGTCAACATGCACGTGCACCATACGACCAACTTTTGACTCAATACAATATATTGCCCCTAGATAAACGAAGAGCGCTTCTTCAGATGTCGACACTATATGATATACTTAATAACAGATTAGACTGTACCACGTTGAATAATGAGATTAAATTAGTAGTACCTAGATTCATCCACCAACGTAGAGTGCGCAACTACCCACTCTTTGCCTTACGTTCATTCAGAACTAATGCTGGTAACCGTGCTCCAATTCAACGTGTTACACATATGTACAATACATTTTTCTTTGATATTGATATATTTCACCTATCTAAATCTATTTTTAAGAAAGAAATTTTTAATAAGCTTAGGAATATTAATATAAATTCTAATTTATGACACTTGATAACTATTAACTAATTAAAGTAGGATACACTATTTTGTTTTTTAACACTAGGTAAGTACATATTATTTAAATACCATGTTCTGTACACAGCTAACTAATCTGTGGAAAATGTTGTGGTTATTGCATTTACTAACATTATATAAAAGCATATCATTGTTTAAGCATATATTATACAATGTAATAACGTTTATTTTCCCAAATAAAGTAAAATAAAATAAAATAAGTAATGCGGACATCCGTAGGAGAACGAGTGTGACCGACATAGCCCGCCGGATTGCCATGCTGAAGTGGCAATGGGCAGGCCACATCGCTCGACGAACCGATAACCGTTGGGGACGAAAGGTTCTCGAGTGGCGACCACGTATCGGATGGCGCAGCGTAGGACGGCCCCCACCAGATGGACCGACGATCTGGTCAAAGCTGCGGGGAGCCGTTGGATGCGGTCTGCACAGGACCGCTCGTTGTGGCGTTCTCTAGGGGAGGCCTATGTCCAGCAGTGGACGTTGAAAGGCTGATGGATGGGTGGTACGAAAGGAACTTTGGGACATTTAGATATTTTTATATATATTTTTAGCATTTGACATGCTTAGCACTATACATTAAACACAAAGTGAAAAATGTGAAATCGAAAATAACAGTCAGGAGCAGGATTTGAACCTGCATCTCCTGGATACCGTCCAGATGCTTTACCAATTTAGCCATCCTGACAATTGCTCCTGACTGCTAATTTCGATAACACATCACACTTAACGTCTTTGAAAGTCGGAAGTATTTTCATACATTATACCGACCAGGTAAACTCAATTTTACAATTAAGATTTTAACCTAATAATGACGCAAACCCTATAAATATTTAGATATTTTTATATATATTTATAGCATTTGACAGGCTTAGCACTAAACATTAAACACAAAGTGCAGTGCAAGAACACAAAGTGTTTAATGTAAATATTGGTACCTCAAAGTTAAATGCAAATAAACACACTAGACAGTATGCCGTATGCAATACAACACTAAAATACATATCACACACAACACAAACAAATATACAAACACTATAAACATTACACATTCATAAATAACACAAAAATATAAACACGGATAGATGCTACGTATACGTATAATGGGTATATACATATATGTGCATATTTGAACCCAACACATAAACAAATCAGTTACACAGAACACACATACAAACATTCACATAAACATTAATTTTCACAACAGCTCACATACAAAATTCCTCATTTTTTAAAATACAAATACAGAACAAGAACAAAATAAGGCATATATACAATATAGTTAAATAAAACAAATAAAATATATTAACAATACATTTATAATTATATTCATACTACACACATACATCAAAAAATATTGGCATAAAACATATGTTAAACATATGAATGGCTAACTAAAATCTTAACTCAGAATTGGCAAATAAATAAGCATAAATAAACACACATACAAATATTCACATAAACATTAATACTCATAACAGTTTAAATACAACGCACACAAAACGAGAAATTTTAAAAATTCAAATACATCACAATAGTAAAGTAAAGTCATATACAATATAGTTATATAAAACAAATAATATAAACTAATAACACATTTATATATTCATATTACACACACACACACTTTAAAAATATTGGCATTAAACATATGTTAAACATATGAATGGCTAACTAAATCTTAACTCAGAATTGGCAAATAAATAAGCATAAATAAACACACATACAAATATTCACATAAACATTAATACTCATAACAGTTTACACACAACGCACACAAAACGAGACATTTTAAAAATACAAATACATCACAATAATAAAGCAAAGTCATATACAATATAGTTATATAAAACAAATAATATAAACTAATAACACATTTATATATCCATATTACACACACACGCTTTAAAAATATTGGCATAAAACATATGAATAGCCTAACAAAATCTTAACACAGAATTGGTAAACATATACAAATTACATCAATAATACAGCAGAAATACAAAAACACTGACAATAATATGAATATGTGGGTATAATAAAACATACACATATATCCATATCAATGTACAAAACATACATATACACTTAAGTCACCAGCACAAACACACTTACAACTTATAATTAATCAAATAATGTCTATAAACTAAATATGAATAAACGCATTTAACATATTTGATAACATATATATATATATAGTAAATAATAAAGTAATTAAATAAACAAATTTAACCGGATATAAAAAACCAGACAAATATTCAAAATGTATAATATTAAAATCATACCATCTAAAATTAGTATATAAAACATACACAAAGTGTAAAGAATTAAAACAAAATAAAATAGTATTTTACCAATCTTACTTTAAGACAAAGTAATATAATAAAAGTAAGACAAAGTAAAGAATTCTACGCAGAAGTAAAGAAGGCGGTAAATTATAAATAGGAAATATAATAACAAATTAGAATAAATTACATAAAATAGAAATATGATATCTGGTGTGGGAAACATAACAAAATGTATGCAAATCAAATTATATAATAAATGATACAAATAATACATCAAAATATACAAGAATTTTACGTAAAATAGAAAAGAACAAAAACTTAAAATAGGAAAATATAATAAGTAATTAGAATAAAATAAATAATTTATATTATATTAACATAACTTATATAGGAAACATAACAATA
The DNA here is from genome assembly GCA_948253155.1 of Leucoma salicis. NCBI lineage: Eukaryota > Metazoa > Arthropoda > Insecta > Lepidoptera > Erebidae > Leucoma > Leucoma salicis. The sequence continues at coordinate 8,715,439 of OX411812.1, forward strand.
AATAATAACAACATAATAACTAATATCAAAATATACGAATATAAAAATTATATAATAAAACAATAACAAAACATATAACAAATGAAATCCAGCAAATTAACATAACTTGTGTAAGAAACATAACTACAAATACTAACAACATAATACAAAATGTACAAAACCAAAAACTATATAATAAAACCCTTAAAAACAAAATATGGTATAATAAACAAATCCGGTAAATTTTTTCTAAACAGATAAATGGATGAAGTTTCCAAACAGTCAGAGAAGAGCTGTGACCCTGTCACGGGAGACCGCAGCCCGAACAAGTAATGTTCGGAATTAAAAAAAAAAAAAAAGCACAAAGTGAAAAATGTGAAATCGAAAATAACAGTCAGGAGCAGGATTTGATCCTGCACCTCCTAAAATCTTAATTGTAAAATTAAGTTTACCTGGTCGGTATGAAAATACTTCCGACAGATGGCGCAGGCGTCACCCAAAGACGTTAAGTGTGATGTGTTATCGAAATTAGCAGTCAGGAGCAATTGTCAGGATGGCTGAATTGGTAAAGCATCTGGACGGTATCCAGGAGATGCAGGTTCAAATCCTGCTCCTGACTGTTATTTTCGATTTCACATTTTTCACTTTGTGTTTAACTTTGGGATATTTTGTCGGAATATGGTGTTAACGGTAGACTGCTACATGCGGTGCAGTCCAACTACATGGACTGCAGAGCTTGTGTACGCAGCACGCCATTTCCCTTGCGGGGTAGACAGAGAGAACAGAGTGCCAAGAGGCTGTATTCTTGCATACATCTCTCGCTTCCTCAACATTCATAACTCTCTTCATACACGCTCGCCGGTTTCGGAGACTCCTGACTCGACCTTCCTTCAATACATGACCGATTTGGTTTAGGTAGGTGAGTCTTGGTCTCCCCCTGTACCTACATCCTTCCACTTTCGCATTGTATATCTTTTTAAACAGTCACTCAGCCGGCATTCTTTCCACATGTCCGCACGCATCTTCCAAAATAAAATATCAGCTGAAAGAGATACAGTTTTCATCGCTGGAAGATACACAGCGCTCGAGAAAGCCGTGGAAGTTGTGTCTGCCGTGGACTGGAAAAAACTTTGTATAGAGGCTGATGGACAGTTCTTTGAAAAAAATTAATTAAAATATTTTATCCATAGAAGTTATTTTTTTAGTTTCTCAAAACTTTATGAATGTCCCACGTATTAATAAAACATGTTTTATTTCAGTTTTATTTCTATTCCCTCGAATATAAAATTTATTTGAATTCACTTTGCACCTCGTGACACTAAAACAACACAATGTGTCAATAGTCGCAGTTAGTGTACGTTCCAGCACTATTTGAAGTGCACACATGCACATGACACGCACACTGGTACGTGTCAGTTTTGATCTCGTTATAATTACTCTATAGCCAATCTATCTATATACTACATTTATGGTCCCACCCCTCTCCACCCATGGGAGTCGTAAGAGCCGACTGAGGAAATACCGGCGGAGTAGGCAGCAGCACTCCCTCTAGTATTAACAACATCCACTGCGATCGCCAACCCGCCTGCCAAGCCTGGCGATTACGGCACTATTCCCCCATATGAGCGCACAGATGCGCCGCTGTAGCGTTCTCTTGGGGAGGCCTATGTCTAGCAGTGCACATCAAAAGGCTGATGGATGAAGCATTAGCACAACTAATATATTTTATTCGTATAAATTTAGCATAATTACTGCAATTGTAAGTAATACATTGTAAGTATTTAGATATTTTTATATATTGTTTTAGCATTTGACATGCCCAGCACTATACATCAAACAAACTGACTGCTTTTTTGATTTCACATTTTTCATTTTGTGTTTGATATATTGTAAGTGTTAATGTATTTGTATTTCCCTTTTTATACAGATACTAGCTCACCCGGCGAACTTCATACCGTTTTTTTTATGAATATTTTGCAATGAAAATTATTAGTGCTAATATCGCTATTAAAAATAGGGGTTGACATTAGATGGGTGAATATTTAGGGTTAAATGAATTTTTAATGCCAAATCATAAAAAAATAAAAAAAAAAAAAAGTCCAAAAAATAAAAAAAAAATTTTTGGTGTGGACCGCCATTATCACTTAGGGGTATGAAAAATAGTTTACGTCCTATTCTCAGATCTACTGAATTTACACACAAAATTTCATAAGAATCGGTCAAACCGTTTCGGAGGCAAATGGCGACAAACACTGTGACACGAGAATTTTATATATTAAAAGCATATATAAACGCTGTAACCGTTTTGATAGTTTATTTTTATCACCACAGATAAGTGTCGCTTCTTAATTTCAAAGGTCTCTATAACCTCTTGTATTTAATTGGTTGCACGTAGCACTATCTCTTAAATTAGGTGAGCGTTGCAAATCCAAGCTTTTACTTTAATGACGATCTTGATGAAGGTTTCTGCCGTGCTTACCGTAACCTGACATCAGGATTAACGACATATACGTTAGGCACACTCTACTTGTATTTCCATATAATTTTCCACAAATATAAACAATTATTTAAAGGACATTCATTAATCAAAGTTATTCGAGCAGTGAATAATAATGATTATACGAAGGCATGAAATATAAAAACTACCAAACGGATAGTGTGTTGTTTTCTCTAATGGATGAAGTGATTCATGAGGATGGCTTTGGTGTTCATTTAGACCCACAGACAGCCTCTAGTTTTATTTTTTTAACAATTGTTTGTTTAATTTTTCAAGAGCTTTCCTGTCCGACTGTTGGGTACGGATCTCTTCTCATAGGATTAGGCCATAGTCCACTAAGCTGGCCCAGCTGGCCAGTTTGGCAGACTTCATAAGCTATTTAGAAAATCTACCAGGCGTATCGATTTCCTCACGATGTATTCCTTCTAGCAAAGATAGATTGTATATAAACACATCCATAATTTCGAAAAATCTAGAAATTTCAGAGGTGTGTGGCTCGCGAGGTCTGTACTTTGGACTGGGGATTGAGCTCGATACCACTGTCTTTTTGTTTTCTTATATACTACGTGGGTGGCAAACAAGCATACGGACCACCTGATGGTAAGCGGTTACCGTAGCCTATAGACGCTAGCAACACCAGAGGCATCACTCGCGCGTCGCCATCTCCAAGGAAAGGGATGGGAGGTGGATAGGAAGTATATCAAGGAGAGGATAGGTAGGATACTAAGGAGATGATATGTAGGATACTAAGGAGTTATGTTTCGTATAGTGAGTGAGAGCGCCAGAGGAACAAACCAAAATAAGGAGAGTCTTATTCGCCATCCTTTCCTTACTATCCTTCCTCTTGACCTTCTATTATTACTGTCCTTGGAGTTGGCGACGCGAGAGTAATGCCTCCGGTATTCCCAGTCTCTATAGCCTACGGTTACCACTTCCATCCATCAGCCCTTCGACGTCCACTGCTGGACATAGGCCTCCCCAAGAGAACTGTGTGCTCATTATGGGGGATAATGCCGTAATCGCCACGCTTGTCAGGCGGGTTGGCGATCGCAGTGGATGTTGTTAATACTCGAGGGAGTTCTGCTGCCCACTCCTCCGGTATTCCCTCAGTGGGCTCTTACGACTCCCATGGGTAGAGAGGGGTGGGACAATTCTAAAGCCGGCCACACACGGCGTATTTAACAAAAAATTCAAGACAGTCATGAGGACTGCCGACAGAAGTGTAAACTTAAAACTATAAACAAACAGTTGTTATTTTTGGATAACCAAATTAATTGTTTGATCTTAAATTAAAACTTGTAAATGAAAATTAATCATTCGGTAATAAAAAGAAACAATATTATTTAAATTATTCATTTCTTCATTCTTAGCTGGCCCAGCGCAATAAGTTATACTAATAGGAACCAGATATAAAGTTATCTTTAACACGTTACGTGACCAAAGCGTTCGGTGACGATGATGATTCCATGATCTTTGTACACCCACAAAATGCTCAATGCGCCTAAAGAAGTTTACACTTCAAAATTGTAAAAGGCTATTCTTGCCAATGTGGTCAGTCCAGTATCCACAATGGTTGTCAGATACTCTGAATTCAAGAAGCTCATGCCTAACACTGATAGATATAGGTATAGAAGATAAACTGTTAAGAAACGAATAGAAAACGAGTGATTTTTTCCTTTTAAGTGCTCGAGTTTTCGATAAGTTTGTAGTAACGACTTACATACGATCCCATTAGTTCAGTCCCACTTGATATTCACTGATTCGGATAGCATTTACATCTCACGGCCAAGATGACGTACTCCAAACATTATTAAAGGAGCCTATTGAAGCAAATGAAATGGACGTACAGTAATGGTCTTGCATGAGATCAAACAAGTTTGTATATAATATAATGATCTCACGATCACTGGAGCGTAATTTTAGGTCATTGAATGATATTCGTTAGTAACTGGAAATAAAAAGTTAATACGAGTGCTTACCGTCAGGACATTGATTTCAGTGTTATTTTTATAATGTGCAATAACATATTCTGTCCATTACAAAACTGTGATTGTAGATCTCTGGATTAGATTAATAATTTGAGAAAAAATATTGTATTAATCTATTTAGGCACGACTGAACTTAAAATATTAGTTTTTTATTTTTGTCCATTTGTATGTTCAAAACAATGTTTTTGTTTGTTATATGTCTTAATAAGGAGGTCGTAGCCTAGTTGTGCACTTTCAGTTCGAACGATCGGCAAGGTTAAGTAACTTTGACTCGCGGCGGATGGGTGACCAATAATTACACCTATTTTTTTTTTGTTAAGGTTGGGAAAAAATTTTCCTAACCGCACACCCTGTCGTTCAGCAATGAACAGGTTAGTGTGGGGCCTTCACCCACTAAAGAAATCCGCCATGTGTCGTCTCTATTACTGGCGAGCCACTGAAACTATGTTACATTCCTTCGGTGGTTGTTAAATAGCATCCTGGCATTAATTACAAATTTTAAGAGTTTTCAATAAAATCCCTGTTGTCCCCTTAGTTGGCTCTTAAGGATCAGATAAGCAGTCACTCGGTATAAACACTGATAGATCATCTAAAACGGAATAGATCGGAAGCCGACCCCAAGAAAGACTGACATAGCTAGGAAGATGATATTTATCTTGATTAATCTTAAAAACTGCTTAATGCTTTATCTCGCTACTATGGCGGAAACCTGACAAATACCTAGAAATAAGAATAAAAGCCGCATAAAGGGAAATGTAGATACTTGTGATTAAGTATTTATTGCAGGTACAACAATAATATCTTGATATTTTTTGATGTGAAACATCTAATGCGGAGGGAGGGTAAAATCGGCTGTTAGCGTGGCGACGCTTTTCTTTTACTTGTCCTGTTCAAATTTCGGATGTTAAATTTGACACACTTCCCGGTTTCCGATTGAGCTGAAATTGTACACGCATAGGTTATATCACGTGACAATGCAATATTATGATGACATGGAGCTGATCTGATGATGGAGGTGGAAGGTGGATATAGGAACTCTATAATGAAACGGCGCAACCCTATCGAGTTTGAAACCGTTTGATTCGTCTTGAAGAATACTTTATCTTTAGATGGTATCCAGGGTCTGATGATAGAGCTAGAAGGTGGCCATAGGAACTCCGTTATAAAACGACATAGCTCCATCGAGTTTGGGATCGTATGATTCGTAAGTACAAGTACTTTGTCTCTAGATGGTATCCAGGGTCTGATGATCGATAGAGCTGGAAAGAGGCCACAGTAACTCTGTAATGAAACGACCCAAACCCATTGAGTTTATACTCGTTTGATTCGTCTTAAGGAATACTTTGTCAAGTTATGATCATTTTATTTCTACAAAATAATTTCGATCTTTTCACATCTGGTAGACGTCCCGGGACGTCTATTTTTTTTTTATATATTTAAGCATCTAACATGCTTAGCCATATCAATTTGTCCGTATGGTGACGGACTAAGAATACAAGTGTCACCACCCCATTCTTTCCTGCGGGTGTCGTATAAGGCGACTAAAGGAAGTAAGCAATTATCACGCATTACATTACTGGTGGTAGGGTACTAAGTGAGGGCCACTGAAATAATCCAATACAGTTCCGGTGGTCCGTCAACACAGGCAGAGAGACGGCACACGGCGGGTTTCTTTAGTAGGTGCGGGCCCCACAGTACCCTGTTCGTTGCCTCAAACGACGGGGTATGCGGTTAGGTACATTCTTTCCCGCCTAAATAAAAAAATGGGTACTAAGTTAGAGTATTCACTTGCTATCGGGCCTAAACAGGTCGGTACCACCGTCTCCTATGTGACCGGTCATGAAGCAGCCGTCAGTGTGTGAGTTCATTTCACAACTGAGAAATGAAATGGTGCACAGCGGCTTGACTATACTTTCGGTATAGTTGAGTTCATGAGTGGCTGTTACCACTTAACATCAGGTGGCCATGGCTCGTCTGCCATCATAAGCAATAAAAAAAAAATAAACAAAGTGTAAAAATGTGAATGATAGATTATAGCGACGTTATAATTATTATAATAAGTAGTTGCTTTTAGAATATTGTCGGTGCTAGCTGTAACTAATCTAATTTTAATACAAATGTATGAAACATTGTTTGAGTTTCCATTTCCTTTGTGAATTCCAGATACATCACATATAATGCATAACCTCGCACAGCGGCAAATTGGTGAACTTGAATATGTATCGAATTGCTAAATAACTGAAGAATGTGCATAAATAATAACAATATGCAACGTTAACTATTCAATAATAAGAGCATTCTAAAGTTATTATTGTTCAATAAGTTTCTTTTATAAAACTAGGTATAAAAATATGTTAAACACAAAGTGGAAAATGTTATATCGAAAATAATAGTCACGAGCAGGATTTGAACTTGCATCTCCTGGATACCGTCCAGATGCTTTGCCAATTCAGCCATCGTTACAATTGATACTGACTGCTAATTTCGACAACACATTCATACTTAACGTCTTGGGTGACGCCTGCGCCATCTGTCGGAAGTATTTTCATACATTATACCGACCAGTGCCTGCAGTATCGACATCGATAAACCCTGTCGTTATGATATCGAAATGAATACCAGTCAAAAAAATACAAGGTAGATATGGGAACCACCGAAGGAATGTAACATAGTTCCAGTGGCTCGCCAATAAAGGCGAAGAGACGGCACACGGCGGGTTTCTTTAGTGGGTACAGGCTCCACACTATCCTGTTCGTTGCCCCGAACGACGGGTGTGCGGTTAGGAACATTTTTTCCCGCCTTAACAAAAAAAAAGGTAGATAATGGGAAGAATATCTTATCAAAATAGTGATTCCTAGGTACTTATTACATATTTACTATAGTTCGTTTACTAGATATTGATCTATAATCTCCAAAAATTATATTTATTTATTTTTATTTAGCTTGATAGGTTAATTTTATTAAACGCCGACGATGTAATTCGTGGAAAATAAATTATTAATATGGCAGCACTAGTGTTGACAGTTTCAAAGTCAAAGTAAGCCGTAGACTAGACAAAGGATATATACAATAGACACATTCTAAGAGTATGAAGTGTGGAGACACAGGAACATATGATAACCGGAATAATTTTAGAAGATAACTATGAATATAACTTTGTACACTAAAAATGCACCACCTATTTTAGCCGAATAACTACAAAAGAAATTACAGTTATGTTTTTATTTTGCTTAAAATGTATTAGAACGTGTAATATTAGCGTATATAACATGATTGATGATGACAGACTACGAAAAATCTATACAGCGTGTAATAATAACTATGTTTTTTTTTTTATTATGCATATAGACAAGCCACGGCCCATCTGATGGTAAATAGTAACCATCGCTCATGGATTCAACTATACTGAGAGTAATGCCAAACCGCTGCTCACCATTTCATTTCACCGATATGAAATAAAAGAATAAACGGCTATCTCCTGCTACAGCCAAAACGCAACGACGTGCTTCATGGCCGGTCACACGGGAGATGGTAGTACCAACCCGCTCGGGCCCGATACCAAGTGAGTATTCCCACTTGGAACTCAGCCCTACCACCAGTCATGCAATGGATGATAATTGCTTACTTCCCTTAGTCGCCTCATACGACACCCGTAGGAAAGAATGGGGTGGTGACACTTGTATTCTTAGTCCGTTACCACACGGAAAGGTGTTTATAGCGATAACGAAGCTATGATATCAAACGGTTTGATATCATAGCTACGTTATTGCTATCAATATCCAAATGTAACAGCATAAGTAATTTTGGAAAATATTCAATTAAGAAAAAAATTATATTAAATATTAATTCATTAATATATGTAAAATTAAATCGATTTATTACCCCTGACATTCTGCGTGCAGCGTTGTTTACCTACACGCGCGGCTAATTTGTGTTCGGGACGAAAGAGCGCCGCTAGTATTTCAGCGAACCAACTATGCCTACACTAAGGGTCATGACCTTCTCACGTGTAACTAGATTTTTACATTTCATCACCTTACTAGACGATTGTTTATAACTTTTAATTTGGTTCGTCCGATAATGCCGCACACAATAATACTAATTTGATGGTTACGGAGATATTGTTCAATGTGTCCGCCTTGTAAGTCTAGGCAGGTCGCATCGTTTACGAATGTTTTCACAAACATGTTGTAGCACTAATGATTTAATTTGGTCAAACGCCAAAACTATCCGTAAACGCATTTCGTCCTCAGTATCGCATGTTTTTCTAAATACAGACTGCTTGATGGTTCCTCAGAGAAAAAAATCCAATGGAGTGAGATCAGGTGACCGCGCTGACCAATTAAATGGTCCACCACGGCCAATCCACCTTTCCCCATATTCTGTATTTAAATAGTCTCTCACAGTCCCGGAAAAGTGCGGTGGCGCACCGTCGTGTTGAAACCACATACGACGCACAAGATCGAGATTTAACTCATTAAGTTCTTCACTGAGTTCTTCTCGCAAGAAACGAAATTAGTTGCTACCACATGGTTCTTTCTAGAAAATAAGGTCCGATAACCTTATTATCAATAATTCCCGCCCAAACATTTATCTTCCAAAGATGTTGGAAGTGACTGGGTTTTATGCAATGAGGGTTAGTGGTAGACCATACGTGTGCATTAAAGATTCCTGTTTTAATGAGGGAGCACTCATCAGTGAACAGTATGTCGTTCAAAAAATCTCTATCTTCTTGAACTTTATCTAAGATCCATCTGCTGTACTCCATTCTAGGCTCGTAGTCAGAAGGAAGTAGATATTGAACTCGAAGGTAGTGATACGGGTGCTTGCCATCATCTTTGAGTGCTCACCAAACGCGCATGTGGTTTACACCGAGCTGGCGTCCTACTGAACGCGTGCTTTACATAGGATCTTCCCCAAATATAACCAAGATTTGTTCTTCGACAGTGTCATGCAGTCTTGGCAATACGCTATTGTTTATGAACGTGCACACTGCCAGTATTGTACGTGCGTACGTGTAAACGCTGAAATGCTATCGCTAACGGCAATGCAATGTTCCGTGGAACACTGAAGTGTTCCTCGTAAATTCTGCGCGCCCCTGCATAACTGCAGTCACATTTTCCAAGACACATCAACATATTAAAATACTCCTTGATTGAATACGACATCTCTTAAAACACAAACCACTCACGGTATATATTATGTGAAAACACGGACGGCCGTTCGAAAGAAATCTGCGCGGGAGACTAAGGGGTAAGGGGCGGCTTATAAAAGGAATAGGTACAATAGCGGCGCGTGTGACAGGCGGCGGCATCGTTTGATATTTTTTCCGATTTCTTATTTTTAATTTTTCGAAGACTGCTGGCATAAATTACATCTATTTATGGATCGACAATTACTACAAGTACTAGTCTAGAATATAGGAGCTAATAAAATTTTTTGCTTGTGTCGGTTGTATAAATAATTTTGATTGTCAACTGTAACTGGCTATATACCATTTTATTTTATTTTAATTATAATTATATATATAAAACACCTATATGATTACGTATCTATCCCTAAATTTTCCAACAGGGTTGTATGGGGGGTATGTTATAGCCTGTATATTTTAGCGTCAAGAAGTTATCGACCGAAAACGATCGTTATGCAGTCGTTATATATGTCGAGACTGCTGCAGTCTCACCATATATCACTGGTAAACTTAATTTTACAATTAAGATTTTTACCTAATAAATGACGCAAAACTATAAATATTTTAGATATTTTTAGCGTTTGACATGCTTAGCCATATACATTAAACACAAAGTGGAAAATGTGAAATCGAATTGGCAAAGCATCTGGACGGTATCCAGGAGATGCAGGTTCAAATCCTGCTCGTGACTATTAGTTTCGATTTCAAATTTTCCACTTTGTGTTTTATGTAAGCATGCCAAATGCCAAAAATATCTAAAATATTTATAATAATATGATCAAAGGCAAAACGTAACGATAAACGTATTTAGTTTCGGAACAAATTCCAGTGCTCTGTACCAATTTACAATGAGTGCACCCGTAAACACGACTCAAAGAGAAAAATTACTTTCTCTTCATATCCTTATCAGTTAAGTATTCCGTGGAAATACTTCCGTAGAAAGTGCTTAATAAATCTGAAAGGCAATATCAGTTGAATTTACGAGTGAAATAAATTGATATTGAAATTGGTCGTAACTCAATAGATAAGGGCATGGCAAAACGTTAATATAAAATGTAGTTAATTGCCTACCAAAGGCATCAACCGTTTTATTTCTGACTTGCAACACTTCTGACAAAGGATGAAGCTATCTTTATAAATCAAAATTTTATGTTACATTGATTTTCCGCTAAGCCGAACGATATTAGGAACCAATTTTAATAAAGTTTTGCACATAATGTTTATAACTATTAGTTTCTTTTATTGCTTCTGTGATGCAGCTGTAGTGTGAGCGACTGCTGATCATGAGGTCTCGGGTTCGATCCCGGACAGTGTTACTGAGCTTTTTCATAAAAAGATTTTTTTTAGTAGCAGCCCGTTGTTTGGAATTGTGCCCGGTAGACGGCAATAGGGTCCCTATTACGTGGGACTCAAACATAGCTGGCGAACCGTGGGTGTGTAATACACACCTCTGCCTACTGTTTTGGGGAATACAGTCGTGATGCTATATTTTATTTATTGCATAATCAACAAACGAATTATATGTGTCACAGCAACGCGTGACCAGCTTTGCTAGTATATTCATAATCATATATAATTTATTATTCTCTCTCACACAGAAATGGTTACAAAACAAATCTTAAGCTAGATATTATGTGTGACATTTATAAAATGATTTATGTAGATGTTATAAAATGTAGTCTTTGTGAGATACTGGTATCTGTACTAGGAGAACCTGGATTACAGATTACCATAGTAATTAGTAAGGTAATTAAGTTATAGTGCAGTTATAGCCTAGCGATAATACCAAGGACTGAAAACACGGCGATATCGAGCTTTATCCTCAGCCTAAGATTGAAATCTCCCAAAGCATATACCTATTTCTAATTTTTCAAAATTATGTGTATTTATTAATTAATTATCGCTGCTCGATGAAAAATAACATTTTGAGGAAACCTTTTTTTTGTTAAGGTGGACATAATGTATCTAAAAGCACACTCCGTCGATTAGGGCAACGAACAGGGTAGTGTATTAGGGCCCTCACACACTAAACATATGTGTGCCGTCTCTTCACTTGTATTGGCAGACAACTGGAACTATGTAACATTACTTTAGTGGTCAAGAAAACTAGAAGTCTTAGAGGATTTCTCGACGGTTTGCGAAAGAGAAGGGAATACATTTAGTTTAACCAACAATCAGTGACAATATTCTTTTGAATACCATCTTTGTAAATCCATAAACCTCTTTCCGTGTGTCACTTTGGAAAACCAAAGCTAATGTCATCGGTGAAAGTTACTATTTTGCACAGGTCCTCACAGACTGCTAAGGCTCCACTGAAAACCAGCGCGGCTGTTCGCTATGTGCGGCCGCATATATTGCCGAGTGGAGACCTCATTGGTCCAACAGAGACATATATACGTCGCAATTTATATTAGGTAAATAAGTATATTAAAATAAAATAAAATAATAGATTTAAATAACATTCGTAACGACGATGTAAGAGAGCGAGTAGGTATGGTTTAAAGGGTTGTTGTAAAGGTGTGAAAGAGAATGCTCCGATGGTTCAAATATGTGAAAAAATGCTGGACAATCGATTGGTTAAGAAGATATACAATGCGAAAGTGGAAGGCTGTAAGTGCAGGGGGAGACCGAGACTCACCTATCTAGACCAAATCGGTAATCGGCAAATAATTCAAGGAAAGGGGAGTCAGGAGTCTCCCAAACCGGCGAGCATGTATGAAGTGAATTATGAATGTTGATTAAGTGGAAGATGTATGCACGAATACTCACTCTTTTCTCTGCCTACCTCGCAAGGGAGATGGCGTGATGATTAGTAAGTAAAGTTTTAGTAAATAAATATTAGTTATGTGTCCATAACTCCTTATAGATATTTAATGTATTAGATCAATGCTCTTGATTTATTATTTTCCTAATTATCTGTAACTATTGGTATTCAATAAAAGTTTTTATTTTTTTTTCTACAATAGGCTCTCTCCCTATTTCGTGGGGCATAAACATAGCCGGCGAACCGTGGGTGTGTAATACACCTCTGCCTACCCCTTCGGAGAATACAGGCATGATGCTATGGTCTTCTTTCTTTACGTAATTGACAAAGGTATAACCGCAACTGCTGGCACAAAATTTGTTATTAATTTTAATATTACTAAATCTTAATTTCTTAAATATTTAATATTAAGGGAAATAGCCAATAAGGGGAAAGTGTTTGTAAGTCCTCTATGAGAACTAGAGTGATTTATCACAGGAGTCATCATTATATCATAATATTGTAGGTTAGTGTGATGATGAGATTAGGAACTTATTCTACTTTTAATATATCAAAGAGAAACTGATAGAAGTATATAGCTATAGCCAAAATCAGGAGCGCATAGTGCCAAGACTTCCGGTAATTTAAAATTAAATTCTTTGCCAATGAACAAAGTTAATAAAAGCTGCGTATTCAAAGAGACTTCATTTCGCAGTATTTTGGGTCCATACTCTCATTAATTCCGAAATTAGTTCCTTTTACCGCCGTTTGAGGTAATATAATCTGCGGATCGCCAAGATTTTCGTAGGTACTTAGTGAAAGATTAGATTTCCTTCATTGTCTTCAAGCTTAAACATAATCAATGAAAAAAATCTTAAATATAATATGTTTGTTTGTAGAGACTAAACTCTTTAACTGCTAAAATGATTCAGCATTTAAGCAATATAATTCGTCATGTATTGAAATAAGGTGGAGTCAGGAGTCTCTGAAACCGGCGAGCGTTTATGAAGATAATTATGAATGTTGAGGAAGCGAGAGATGTATGCAAGAATACAGCCTATTGGCACTCACAAGGGCGATGGCGTGATGATATTTAGTAGTAATAGTAGTATAATTTGGAAATAAACTTTTACTAATAGAAATACAGATACTACTTGTCTATAATATTCTTTGTCTAAGCTCTGAGGGAGTCGAGATGTGCATAAAGACATTTACGTAATATACTTTTAAATTTTATTATTGTAGTGCATAGTTTGGTTGTAATTATTGTTATTATGTATATATTTGCCATATAATTGTTAATGATCGTCATCTGTGACGCCATCACATCACCAACGGAAGATCAGCGCAGGTTTATTTAACCTGCATCATGCTGAGTTGGTGGCGTTTTATGACGAAACTATTTTATAATTTGTTTGGTTTGTAAAAAGCTTTTTTTTTCTGTGCTGTTTCATCGCAATAAACGTTTTTCTTTCTTTTTTTCTTCTTACATACCTAATTATATGTCACTAATAAATAGTGTATAATTATAGTACAGAATTTATTGTTTTCAATGAAAACTCCATTTTAATTATTTCCTAAAATTCGGGGGTTTTCTAGGATAGTGATATTTTTTACATAGAAAATATCGCTGGCAAAATGTAGTATGACCAATATTTTAAGCAATGCAATGAAATGTGAGTCATATACATCGTGTCCATTATTTTATGCACGAGCAACAATATCTTGGAATCTTTTTTAAAACTTACGAGTAGTTCACGTACAGATCATTAGTACGGAGTATCAATTGCTAACAATACGAAGGAGGAAATTCGTCCCCTTTTAACATAGTTATTTATCATCACGCCATTTCCCTTGCGGGGTAGGCAGAGAGAACAGAGTGCCAAGAGGCTCTATTCTTGCATACAACTCTCGCCTCCTCAACATTCATAACTCTCTTCATACACACTCGCCGGTTTCGGAGACTCCTGACTTCACCTTCCTTCAATACATGACCAATTTGGTCCTACCTAAGGTAAGTCTCAGTCACCCCATAATATATCTCATATCCCTATTTAACATACTCTTGGCATTATTTTATACGTTCGACGGACTTGCACGTGCGGTCGCTTGTTAAGGACAACGCTGTTTTCCGCAAAGCTTCGCTACTTATTTTACACAGAAAATCACGGCGTAACTTAAACAATATTAAAATGATAGAATCATGATCCGACTGCACAGATGGCGGAGTGTTTTGGGTTTGTTGCGGTTTCGATTCTTTGTGTAAGCCACAAATGATTTATCTCAGTCTGGGTGTACTTTGTGTCCGTGAAATTGTATGTTTGTAAAGTCCTGCGTACAAGGATTATTCCTTAGTTCTCTTCTATCTTTAATTTTGTGGATTAGGGCCCACAATACCCTGTACGTTGCTCCGACCGACGGAGCATGCGGTTAGGAACATTTTTTCCCGTCCTAACAAAAAAAAACTACTCTGACAACCTGTAACGATTGGCAGAAAGTTATTTGACAGCTGGGACCCACTGATTAATGTGCCTTCCGAGAAAAGCTTAAATGATAGAATAATAAATAATTATTGAAATGAAATACAGTACATAGTTGATAGCTTTTACTTAAATAAATTAATTCTTATACATTTTATTTAAACTTAAATTATAACTTAATCAATGTTTAACCAACTAATTCTTAATATGTTACATAAATTAATTTACTTAATTAACATAACTTTACATTTAATAAGTTATTTATAACGTTTTGCAAAGTAAATCAAAATCCTTTAAACATTTTAAATAAAAATACTTATTTTATGAGGCTTTCATAAAAAAAAGACTGGGCTCTGCGATGAATTAAGGACTGAGAGCGTACTAACTTAAAAATTAAATAACTACTTAATTCATAAAGCTAACTAATAAACCCCTCTCCACCCACGGGAGTCGTAAGAGCCGACTGAGGGAATACGGGGCAGTGGGTAGCAGCACTCCCTCGAGTATAAACAACATCCACTGCGATCGCCAACCCGCCTGCCAAGCGTGGCGATTACGGCATTAATCCCCATGACGGGACCGCTCGTTGTGGCGTTCTCTTGGGGAAGCCTATGTCCGGCAGTGGGCGGTGAGGGGCTGATGGATGGACTCATTCTCCTCTATCTGTGAGAAGTGCGGATTGGCAATCTTAATTTATTTTGTGTTGTTTGGACACCAAAGATAACCGGGATTGAGAATCCGTGGGTCTGCCCCGTCCGCCATAGCAGGGCGGGTGGAGGCGCACGGTGGGTTTTTAGTGGGTGAGAGCCCCATTCACCCCGTTGTCTCCCCGGGCAGCGGGGTGTGCGGTAGGACATTTTTGCCCACCTAAAATAAAAAAAAAAAAAAAAAGGGGAGGCCTATGTCCAGCAGTGGACGTTGAAAGGCTGATGGATGGAACTAATAAATCTCAATTTATTTACCAAGAACAGAAAAAAGCTAAGGCCTTATAGGATACTTGTTCAAATCATTACCGTGATTATTATTTTAGATTTCACATTTTCACACTGTGTTCATTGATATGAACAACATTAAAAAATATATGAAAACTAGTACATTCCCCGCAGCTTCGCTCGCGTCATAGTATTGTCGATGAGAAATCAATTTAATCCTATTATTAGGTACAAGCGTCGCCACGCTAACAGCCGGTTTTACCCTCCCTCAGCATTAGATGTTTCACATCAAAAATATAGGTTCCAGGTAAGTAACAACAACATAACATACACTAAAACCTTCTCCGAAATACGCTGCATCTTATGGTATAAGTATTATTCCGATTGGTTCAGTAGTTTTTGTAGTATAACCGAACAAAAAAAACCGGCTCTCCATTTATTAGTATAGAAGAATAGATAACAAAAGCTATTTTGAATTTTTTTTTCAGAATTTTATGTTGGTATTTGGGATACAGCACAACAATCTAGATACTAGGAAACCGTCGCTCGCTCGTATCTTGTTCGTAATCGTTACAATACTTAATTAGAGTTTCATTCTAAAGCAAAATATTCCCAATTTAGTATTACACTTACAGACCGGCTGTACTTATTACATTATCGCTAGAATTCCGTCTAAATCTCTTCACCGCACTACGTATTGTAGTAAAATCTCTGAGTAGTATCAGAGATTTTACTATTTCATTAGCACCCCCTAACATAGAAACTCGGAAAAGGTTTATTCTTTAACTTTAATAAAAGGATAAGGCATGTATGCTTGTATAAATTAGGATATAGATTGTTTCGTATTTGTACCTCTTTATAAGTCTCTGAAACTTAAGTGTAAAGGTTTCGTTTTATAAACGCTTACAGATACAGAATAAATAGTAGCTATTTGCGGATATGTTATGTACACAATTAACACAGTGTGAAAATGTGAAATCGAAAATAACAATCACGAGCAGGATTTGAACCTGCATCTCCTGGAATACTGTTCCAGATGATTTACCAATTCAGCTCAGCAGCTACTCAGGGCTGCGAATTTTGATAACACATTCATTCTTAACTTCTTAGGTGACGCCTGTGCCGTCTGTCGGGAATATTTGCATACATTATACCGACCAGGTAAACTTAATTAAGATTTTGCAAAACAATGACGCAGCCCAATAAATATTTTGATATTTTTATATATTTTTTTGCTTAGCCATACCTATACATATTAAGAATAGAATAGACATAAGCATGTTAAATGTTAAAAAAATATATAAAAATATCAAAATGCTATGCACAATAATTATTTTTACCTATAAATTCGTATATTTTAAGCTTTCGTATCAGCAAATCATTAAAAGCATTTATAAGCATTTCGTTATATTAACAAAAGCAAACCTTTTGAACTTATAAATAGTAAAAACTTTTTAAGATTAATAGCTAAAGATATAAAATAAATAATTCTTAAAAGCAATCTTCAGAGGCTTAAAAACAAAATAGCAACATCAAAGCTTGGTCTTGCATTTATTATAAATAATTTTATAAAATTATGTTTGAGCTGTCTACTACAGTTTACCTTCACTTCGTTTGAATAACAGCTTTTATATAATAACTCAAAAGCACGATGGCACCCAGGTATTCATTTTTAATGAGATAATTATCAACAAAAATCTTTGGTATAAGTGAAAATGCTGGAGAGTTCAACAAAATGTGTAATTTTATGTTAATGTTTCTTTTTTTTTTTTATAAAGCGCGGTACGCAAACAAGTAAACAACCCAACTGATAAGCGGTTACCGTAGCCTATAAACGCCTGCAACACCAGAGGCATCACTCGCGCGTCCCCATCTTCAAGTAAATGGATAGCAGGTGGATAGGACGTACAATAAGAAAAGGTTAGGTAGAATACTCTCACTCACCGTACCAAACACAATGGTAGGAGTACCTACCGTTGTTTCACGCTAAGACAACTACCTTGCCGATTGAACCAGCCCATTCATGCTGGAATAAGCAAGGCTCTGCCACTATATGATTTGTGTAAATAATTTACTTAAATGGTTTATAAGATACAAGATGAAGACCTTACAAAATGT
Source organism: Leucoma salicis (assembly GCA_948253155.1). Lineage (NCBI taxonomy): Eukaryota > Metazoa > Arthropoda > Insecta > Lepidoptera > Erebidae > Leucoma > Leucoma salicis. The sequence continues at coordinate 8,733,367 of OX411812.1, forward strand.
GATAAATTAAAGCTTACAGTAATTAATAAGTACACTACAGATTTAATCTATTATTATTTTATTCTCTCTGCCTATCTCGCAAAGGAGATGGGGTGTAGATAAGTAAGTAAGTAACAATTATATAGCTACGGTTTTCGCGCTATATTAGTGGATTTTAAGTGAATTAATATTACAGCTACATCCATCACGTTTATTCTTACTAATATTATAAATGTAAAAATGAGTTTGATTATTACGCTTTACCGCTGTAACTACAGAACTAATCATTATAAAATATTGCTCACATATAGTCTGGAGCGCAGAAAAAGACATACTTTAAAATCCGGAAAAATTGCTAATTCCTGTGTTATAGCTATTATTTCATAGATATAATTAGTTTCTATAGACATATATATATATACAGAAGTCGACGCGGACGGAGAGTTGTAAAATATTTATAAATTAATTAATTACTCTTAGGCATAGTTACCTAATCATACTACTTACTTACTTACTTCCATCTTTAAATCTAGAAACAAACGATAAACCAACTTACCCTTAACAGAGGTGAGAAGTTAAATATCTTGTAAGCTTATTACCAATGCATTTATGCTAGATACTTATAATACTGAACGTGTTTTTAACTAAACTGCAACTTTTAAGTTTCAACTAAAATAATTAATTTTACTTAAAGTAAACAACTTATCGTGAACATGACAAAGAACGGCCAGAACGCCGTATTTCTTCTAGAACTGCTCGCCTATATTCGTCTTCAGCTACTCTGACTTCAACTTCATCATCGATCTCTTCATGTGCTTCTAAAGTTTCTTGATCAGCCTTAGCTTTCAAACGAATTTCCTTTACACGTGACTCAAGTATAGACTCCCGTCGACTCTCTCGATCGTACATTTGCATCATTCCTTGTTTCTCATTCTCATGAGGTGTAATCAAAGCTTCCGGTAAGGATAGCAAATGAAGTGAACCATCATTATCTCCTATAGCAACAAAGCGTCCATTGGACTGACATTTTATATTTAGTAGCGAACATTTAGATAAACGTAAAACAAAGAGTGGCTCATGTAATTTTCTTAAGACATCCCAATAACGGAACTTGCCATCTTCTCCCACTGACATGTAGCAGGAGTATCTATAAGGGACCCACACAACATCTTGTATTTGATAGTGTTGCAAAGTACTGGTAAGAATCGGAGATGATTTAATGTCCTCACTCCAAACATGAATAGCCCAATCACCACATGTAATAAACATTTTAGAAATACATGGATTGCGGTGTATTGCTTTAACTGGACCTGCATGTGCTCGAAAAACACAGCTCATGATATCGCTATGAGATTTTCCTTTTCTATTTACGTTTATAACAAAGCCAGTACTGGTTCCACAGTAAAATTTTGTGGGAGCTGCTCTATCAATTTCTAATACATTAACAGGCTCTGCACTGTCCATATTAGGTATTTGTTCAGGTTCTTTAATAGACATTAAAAGAGATTCGGTGATCTCTGATAAATTACGAATATCATACCATTTACAACTTCTATCTAATGATCCGCTAAAGAAAGCATTATTTGTGCGAGACTGTAAGTATAGCAGAGAAGTAACTGGTTCTCTATGTGCTGAATACATTTGATTTAATGCAATTGGTTCTGTGCTGTTACGAATGTCAAAAATACATACTCTACCATCTGCTAACCCTCCAATAATTATATGTGGTGAGATTGGTGAACTGGCTACCTGCAAACATGCTGTAGGTGGATTGATCTCAAAAACAGATTCATTTGGTTCTTCTATATTCCACAAATAACAAGTGTTATCAGTCTTTATATTAGAATTGTATAGCGTATAGTTTTTATGGGAATATGCCACGACTAACTTAGGTTCGTCTTCGCAAAGCCAATCAATACATGCCACGGGCCGTTTCGTTTCAGAATTTACTGGATCTTTGAATATATTGATGAATTTAACGATTGATTTTTCAATGGATTTTGTTGGTGGAACTCCTTTAAAATAATGTTCATACAAATTAATACCATTATTTTGTTTGATAAGATGCTCTATTTTCGGAACTGTTGAAAATATGGCATCAACATAGTCAACTTCGCGTTCTATGCGACGACGATATCGGGTAGTGGCTTCTTCGTCATCAAAATTAATGTCTTTGGGCCAGCCTCCTTCAATGTGATGTGTGCCTTTAATTGCGTATTTTTTTGTTGGAGTATTGACATATTATTCTGACATAGACGTACAAGCTTGTGTTTCTTGATTAACAGGATTACGTAATATGTATTTCTTTTGCTCTTCCTTATCTGGTATTATTGTGTCTAACAAATGTGGAATAACTTCACTAAACATTGGTTGGCAACCATAATTGCGACGGGTTTTTTTATATGTGTATGATAAATCCATGTTAAACGAAATAATAGTGTAATTGTTATAAACCTGTCTCAGATTAAATTCAATTCTTATCTTATACGTTTTGAAGGGAAACCAGAGATACAATTCAATTCTTGATATTCGATATTTTAATAGAATTTTTTAATAAAAACGTCAGAGTACGAAATGTCTTATCTTCTTCTTCTTGTTTAAATGGCAAAAGAAATGTCGTTGGTCATAATTATGCTGAAGTTGACAGTCATAGATAAATAACTATACTTGTTGACAATTCATTTTGTTCTGTAATATTTAATTATGTTTAGTTGTCTGTGTTCTGTGCTATTTTTTTTTTTTGCTTATTGATCCTAATTATTCAAAGCATAGCATCACGCCTATTTTCCCCAAAGGGGTAGGTAGGGGTCTATTACACACCCATCAATCGCCAGCTATGTTTAAGTCCCACGTAAAACTGTATCTGGTATATCAGAAACCTGAGATATAACCTAAAAGCCTTTTGGCTGCGGCGGAGCCGCGGGCAAAGGCTTGTAATTTATAATACTATTAGAACAACGTGCCATACACAAATGAGAAAATCTTCTATTGGAACAATATTTAATTATCTTTCATAGTCCCCGGTTCTGACCTGATGTGACAATTAATAGGAAATATTTTAAAATTGCTTTCAGACTCCGTTCTGCTCACTATCTATCGGCAAAGTTTGCATTCCTGATAAAAATATGCACCGCACCACAATGTTAGACACATGATGTGGTGGAGTACATGCATCATTTGCTAGTGAAGTATGATAGGAATCGGAGTTATTGGGAGAAGTTGCTGAGAGAGTTTTTTCTGATCAAAAGTAATGTTATATTTCAATCCATGAAGGTAGAACCCACTTCAAGAAGGATATATGAGATGGTGCTTGCTTCTCAGCAGCACTAGCTAGTTAGGAGCACAGTAGGACTGGCACATCCACATTAGATAAAAGTCCCTAAATAAAAATATAAAAAAAACAAGATTCAATTCGATAAGATTATTCAATTAAAGGTCCTTGGCCGTTCGTCCCTTTTTTATTTCGTTTGGAGGCAGATGAGCCACGGCTCACCTGATGGTAAGTGGTAACCGTCGCTCATGGACTCAACTATGTTGAGAATGTAGTCAAGACGCTGCTCCCAATTTCATTGCACAGCTATGAAGTGACAGAATTAACGACTAGCTCCTGCTATAACCAAAACAAACCGATGTTTCATTGCCAGTCACACGGGAGATAGTAGTATCAACCCGCTCGGGCTCGATAGCAAGTGAATACTCCCACTTGGTACCCAGCCCTACCACCAGTAATGCAATGGGTGATAATTGCTTACTTCCCATAGTCACCCCATATGACACCAGTGGGAAAGAATGGGGTGGTGACACTTGTATTCTTAGTCCGTCAGCACACGGACAAAACGCTCATAATATCTTCCCAATACTAGCTAAGCTATGATTGCTTATATTAGTTACTAAATGACTACCTGGGAGACAGCGTATATTTTCGATACACGTATAAGATACCTAAGCAACTATAAATAAGTGGTTATATTTTTCAAAGCGTCGGTGGTGTACAATACACGTTAGGTGTATAGGTAACGAACTTATTTGAACCTATTTTTGTAAGACGCTCGCGTAAACACCCTCCGTGTACAAACAACACATCACGAGAATGTGTTATCTAATTGGCAATAGAATTGAGCGACTGAAAGGAGGTCTTTATCACGCACAACGTTTGTGATTTTGTCAATAAAGAATATATATATCGTCGGTTTCACTGCTGGTAAAAGCTTTACCTAATATCTCTTTGATAAACACGTATGTTATTACAAGTAAATAAATATTAATGCTCATCATTTATTTGAACAGGTTTTTGCAAACGATTATTAAAACAAATATTGAAAAACACAAATTTATTATTGAAGCTTAATATTATTGCGGTATCACTATTGCACGCCTCATAAACGAAGCGTTAAGGTGGGTATTACTCTCGTTTCATGCAGAACAAATGATTTCCCAAACTTAAAATGTCCCTATTTATCATATATTGCACTTGTAAAATAATATATACACACACATATCAAGAAAAAACACAATTTTTAACACTCATGCTATTTTTGATGCCGTTTTTGTTATTTAAACTAGTTAAAAAACTGTTTAAAAAAGTTCTGTCTTGGACGTCCGTGTGTTGTAGGTATATACGAATAATGTATATTAACACGATAGCGACCGAAATACTTTACTAATCGAGTATTTTTTCTTTCTTTTACCATTCAGAGCCCTAATCACTTTTCACGGTCTGATTCGATGTGGCTTAATTGTTATTAAATAAACAAAAAAATAGTGAATATATATTTTTTTATTGCATGTAGTGCCTGACGAGCCACGGTCCATCTGATGGTAAATGGTAACCGTCACCCATGGACTCGACTATACCGAGAGTATTGTCAAGCCGCTGCTCACCAATTCATTTCACAGATATGAAATAAAATATACATAATAAAATATGCTACAGCCAAAACGCAACGATGTGCTTCATGGCCGGTCACACGGGAGATGGTGGTACCAACCAGCTCGGGCCCGATACCAAGTGAGTACTCCCACTTGGTACTGAGCCCTACCACCAGTCATGCAATGTATAATAATTGCTTACTTCCCTTAGTCGCCTCATACGACACCCGTGGGAAAGAATGGGGTGGTGACACTTGTATTTTTAGTCCGTCACCACACGGGCAGATTACGCTCGACTCGACACTAAAACCAGCGCTATCCTTATTTCGTGAGAACTACTTCTATAGACCAATATAGAAGTACCTACTTCTTAAAATTTAAAACCACAGTACATTTTGAAATTAGCGCTATCTATGTGGTTTATTGAAAACTACTTAGCCTTATATATAATCCGTCCATCCATCCATCCATCAGCCTTTCCACGTCCACTGCTGGACATAGGCCTCCCCAAGAGAACGCCACAACGAGCGGTCCCGTCATGGGGGATAATGCCGTAATCGCCACGCTTGGCAGGCGGGTTGGTGATCACAGTGGATGTTTTTAATACTCGAGGGAGTTCTGCTGCCCACTCCCCCGATATTCCCTCAGTCGGCTCTTACGACTCCCGTGGGTAGTGAGGGGTGGGACAATTCTAAAGTCGTTCCCACACGGCAAATATATATAATACCAATACATTATTAGTTACTTATCTAATAATCAAAGAGCATTTTTCACTATTGTGAAAAATTAAGATTATGAGGCGTGCACTTTTGGATTTTAATAAGTTTTTTTTTAAATCGCCTCATGGTCGAGAGGCGTAAATATTAGGCTTGTTACTTGTAAGTTCTTGAGCTCATATATACTAGGCAGGCTAGTTTAGAAAGTTCTATTTTGGAAATTTTTATGTCAGAAAATGCTCATTAGCACGCAATAAAACCGAACCACGACCATAACATTGCTGACTATAATGTTAAGAATTTTTACAAAGAATATGGGTCCCCCCATTTCAGGGGTTTTTGTCTTAACCCATCACTATTCTGCTGCTTTGCATGGGTTTACTCTCAAATTGAATGAAATATAGGCTATAGTTTACTGCAATTTCTAGTGTTGTCGTCACAAGCCTTAGAGAAAATGTCTCTAATATTTAGCTTTCATATTTGTGAATTACATTTGTTATAATATTTTCAGACTTACGCTAAAATAATGAATAATTGAGAATGCTTAAAAGAAAATTCAATACATATTTCTCGCCATTAAAAAAATAGCGTAATATTGTAGAAAAACAAATATACGTACCTAAGCGTACCTATATATAGTAATAGAACTGGAATAAACATAGCTCGCAGGCCTCGTCCGTCTACGCCATCCAATCTATGCGTACTCCAAATTGGAATAGTGTAAACAAATTGAAATGGACGTACAAACACGTACAAAATAAACAATGACATTGACAATCTATGGGTTGGCATTTGAGATGGAGGGAAAGTCCTGTTTTATACCTCAATGGGAAAAGTCTTAGATAAAAATAGGTTATTTATCTAAGGGAAAAGTGCAGTCATATTATTTCAATGAAAGTGAAAGAGAGTTCAGTTTCTGGTTATACGTACTCTTTGGAGTTAAGCAAAGATCGTAAGAACTGGAGAACTGTTGTCTCTGCCTGTGTTCTAGTTAGCTTTTCTGCTAAGTAGGTACCATCATAGATAATATAGGTACTAATAAATAAATATTCACGAATATAAATAAATAAATATTCACGGACATCTTTTTTTTTCACACAACGTCCTCTGGTCCCAAACTAAGCTTAACGCTTGTGCTATGCGTACCAGATTACGGATATAATACATATACTACTTCTTGTTTGTAAATACATACATATATAATAGATAGAAAACACCCAGATGCAGTAACTACAAATATCTGTGTTCATCACACAAATAATTGTCCTCAGTGGGAAACGAACCCACGACCTCGTGCACGGAAGTCGGTTACACTACCGACTACGCCACGCCACGGCCCGTCAAAATAAAGTACTATTCTTGTCCCGCTATCAGGCACGCGTTTCCTTTCGGAGAAATAGGGATTTAGGTCATAAACCAACATTAGGACCCAATGTGTTCTTGGTTCGGCAGTTGCAGTTGCATAGATCTCTTAGGTATGCAAAATTCATCACAATCTTTTATTTAAACAGAAGAAATCTACAACTTATAAACCAACATATTCGAAAATTTTAAAAGTCCGAGTGCTTAGTCTAGCGATCGAACTCAATACCCCTGTTTTATAGTTCATGGTCTTATCACTAGTGGTATAATTGCGCTAGTGTCAATTAGCCACAACAAATATTTGTACAGTCTATTATTGTTTAATAACAACAATCATTAGTTCTTCTTGGTATTTGGAACATTATATCTACCATATTTCAGGAAACTCCATATAAAACATAAATATCGACGTTTGGGACGAGTAAATAACATGTTTATGAAAGGTGTACCTTTACCAGCTGTACATCGAAAATAATTGATTTTAAATATAATCTATACTATTATAAAGCTGCTTATTGCCGTGTGAGGCCGGCTTTAGAATTGTCCCACCCCTGTCTACCCATGGGAGTTGTAAGAGCCGACTGAGGGAATACCGAGGGAGTGGGCAGCAGCACTCCTTCGAGTATTAACAACATCCACTGCGATCGCCAACCCGCCTGCCAAGCGTGGCGATTACGGCACTATCCCCCATCCTTGGGGAGGCTTATGTCCAGCAGTGGACTTTAAAAGGCTGATGGATGGATGGATTATAAAGCTGTAAAAGAGCTGTGTCCCGTACATTTAATATATTAAAAAAAAATGACTTTTTTAGGCTATATAGGCGTGTCAAAACATAAAACTATTTTTTTTTTAGATTTTTTGTCTGTTTGTCTGGTTATCTGTTTGTGTCTTTGTTTGTTCGTGCATCACGTAAAAACTACTGAACGGATGTTGATGCAACATTAACTTGTTTTTTCCTTCTAATTTTTTTATTTGATAGCTCTTCTTTAGATTTAAAAACTGGTATACTTACATTTATCCCGCTACTATATCGGGAACCTGAGATATAACCTAAAAACTAGCGTTTGGCTGCGGCGGAGCCGCGGGCAAAGGCTTAGTATAATATAGATTTATCTTGCAGCTGATTATACAAATCTTAACTAATTTGCTAGTGGAGAGCCTTTCTTTGGCTGTGTGGGGCCGGCTTTAGAATCGCCCCACCCCTCTCTACCCACGGGAGTCGTAAGAGCCGACTGAGGGAATACCGGGGGAGTGGGCAGCAGCACTCCCTCGAGTATTAACAACATCCACTGCGATCGCCAACCCGCCTGCCAAGCGTGGCGATTACGGCATTATCCCCCATGACGGGAACGCTCGTTGTGGCGTTCTCTTGGGGAGGCCTATATCCAGCAGTGGACGTTGAAAGGCTGATGGATGGATGGATGGATGGAGCCTTTTTTATCCCAGCATGAAGGAGCCGGCTTGATTGGGAAAGTACCACCCTCTCACAGAAGATCAGCATATACGGTACATGTATGACAATATGTGTTTCGTATATATCTCTTATTAAACGTTTTATTATCCTTTCCATCGTCTATTTATTGTTGTTTCTATACTTTCCTTATTATCGTTCCTATCTTCTCCTTGGTATCCTTCCTATCCTATACTTATTATACTGGCTTTTTTAACTTTCAGTTATTTTATATTAACAAACAATAAAAACGCTTTTTTTTGTTTGCAGGTCATAGCCTTGTTGTGCACTAGCAGTTCGAACGATCAGCAAGAGAAAAGTTGCTTACAACTTTTGCTCGGCTGGCATCAGCTTAGTTAACAAAAAGTAGCTAGTATTTATGGACATCCGTGCTCCGGTACAATAAGTAGTATTTCTATTTAATGTTATAACTAGCCTTTTAGGTTATAACCTAAAAGGCTAGTTATAAAAATTGGGAATCTGAGATATACTTCAGGTTAAATAAAATGTATAGCAGTTTTAAGTCTAATCAAGAGCTGTCAAATAAAAAAGTTGCATCCATTCAGTAGTTTTTGCGTGATGCGCGAACGAACAAACAGACAAAAATAAATGTTTTGTGTTCCGTCACGCCTATATAGCCTATACAATATTTTTTTCTCAAATATCTTAAATGTACAGACGCAACTCTGTTACAGATTTATAATTGTTAGGATTTCATAAAAATACCACCGATGTAACGTAACACAGTTCCAGTTGCCCGCCAATAAAGGCGGAGAGACAGCACACGGCGGGTTTATTTAGTGGGTGAGGGTCCCACACTACCATGTTTTGTCGCCCGAATGACGGGGTGTACAAGATTAATTTTTTCCCACCTTAATAAAAAAAAAGGATTTCTTAAGAAATGTCACTTTGAAAATAATGATAACCCGAACATATGTCAACATAGGGGAGATTAATGAAGATGCGACGAGTTACTACTAACTAAACTTTACGATCTGGCGCAGACATAGTCAACCTAAGCTTCGACGTCAAGAACACTTGACACCAGTAATTAAATTTGCTGACAGTGTTCACATAAACTTAGATAAGTAATCCTACTACCTAATGTTATAAATTAGATTTCACCCGTGACATTGTTCGCGTGGACGTCAGCACTGGGTACTAATGTTATTAAACACACCCTCAATAATGTTATAAATTCGAAAATGTATTTGTTTGTTTCACTATCACATCATAAGTATTGAATGAATCATAATAAAGTTTTGCATAGATATCTATAGTTTAGAATCCAGAATAGAACATAGTTACTATTTAACTTGGAACAGCAGGTTAATAATCTTTACCACTGAAGTAATCCAACACAGTATCAGTGGTCCGTCAACACAGGCGGCGAGATGGCACACGGCGGATTTCTTTAGTGGGTGGCCCCAGATTACCCTGTTCGTTACCCCGAACGACAGGGCGTGCGGTTAGGTACATTTTTTCCCACCTAAACAAAGAAAACTGCGCCCGCATGGACTTCAGAATTTAAACTACGGCACACTAATAATATCTTTGTAATACCTAATTGTCATACCACAGGAACAATCGGATTTTTTTGGGTTGAAATATAGCATACGCCTTTTTATGAGTTCCATACTATACGTATGCAAAATTTCATAATGGTCGTTTTAGAAGTTATGAAAGCGTAGCGTAACAAAAGAACTTTCGCAACATACTTCATACAAAATGTTATAAAAGTGAAAGTTCGTAAAGATGTTTAGATGTTTGGATATTTGGCCATCAATCACGCCTAAAAGACTGAGCAAATTTGGATTGCTATTAGCGCGCAAATAATCTAACAACTAAATGGATTTCTAAATCTGCATATCTGAAAGATTTCATCGACGGTTTGTGAACTTTGGTCAGCGTCGTAGACTCACGACCTTATTTTCTACGACCTAAAACCATCTAACTACAAGAAGATGCTTGTACCCAATAGTGGGACAGTAAAAGGGTTGAAAAAAGTAATGATTATGAAATTACTACTGTACTTCATCACTAGATGGCAAGTCTTATACTGTAGGGACACTGCGTAATAGTATGTGTATGCAAAACAACATTGTCAGCAAATATATGTAGTTGGGCGGATAGCTAGGGTCAGCAACCAGTCAAAAGAATATTTTATGAAAATAGAATCAATTAAAATTGAATTTGTGTTTGGATTTTGGATTGCAACGTTGTGGTTCTGAGAGTCCTGCCGTATCGCATGGTTGTGCCGCGTTGATGATTGTTCGGTCTTTGCAAGCTCAGTGGAGGGTAGTTGGGAATCTTCATTGACGCTTGTAGTCTTCGACCGTTTTGGTGGGAGTAACAGTCTTGAGTTGACGGTCGATAGTCAACGACGGGTCGGTACGCGTTGCAAGTGATGTAAGCGCTCCTATTCGATCCCAGGCTGAACATTTCATCTTGAGAAACTCTTTGGAACCATCTTATAGTGTCTGGTAGTGGCGAACTGTGATACGCAGGTGGAATATAGTGAAGCTGACTGCGCGGTCCAGCGATACCACCACGACGACTGCTGCCCTGGCCGGGCGCGGATGAAAGGTTAGTGGAGTATTCCTTATCTGCTACTTCACGGCTTGCGGGGATAGAAAAATCCGTTCCTCACCTGGTCTCTTAGACGCACCTCTATTGCATAGTGCGAATGCGAATACCGTACAATCTTTTCTGGTCCTTTGGCCACGGATACCGTTCTTCTTGGCCAACCAGCCAAGAATACTAATCCTACGGTCTTATATCTCTCCTTTGAATTCGTAATTCTTAGGTATTTAGATAGTACAGACGTTCTGTAACTATTGTTTCTGACCGTGTCAGATTACCTCCCTAATAATTATTTTTAACTTAATTATATGCTAAGACGTTCTTAACATATATACTATTTACTATTGGCCTGCCAATCACCTCCAGTTTCCCCATTAAACTGGTAAATCTTTAAAATTTCATTGTATAGACGTTCTATACACACCTCATTAATTTTCGTGAATCGCTTTCTAAATTACATTATTTATATATTAGATACATAAAATATTGTCGTACAATTATTTATTTATGTATTGTATGTAATTTATTTGCATCAATAGTAACGAGAATTAGTAAACACATTTAAAAATTATATTACACTCATCGTGAGTTGTTTCACAAAATGGCGCCGCCAAAGCCAAAAGTCACCGGTGATGACGAGAAAGAAATGCCAAAGAATTAACCGTGTTAATTCAGCGAAAGCAACGCATGTTTGAACAAATGCAATTAGTTTATGATATGTCCCACGATTTATCTACTTTGGAAACAAAACAATTGTTTTTAATGCACGTGTCTGAGATTAGTGATTTACGTAGTTCATTCGAAAAAATAATATTCGACATATTAGATAAAGAACTAAGTTTTAATTCCAAGGCGATGCTTAGGAGTAATGAATTAAAAGCCTTTGATGATTTATATTTTCGAGTTAAATTATGTGCATCGAAACATAGCTCGCCGCCTGTGAGTAATGAAGGCGAACACCGTTTGCACTCAGTGGAGTCCTGGCCTCACCTGCCGAAACTTGAATTATTTACTTTTGATTCGAATATTGAGAACTTTAACACATTTTATGAAACGTTTTGTTCGTTAGTACATGATCAGCCGCATATTCCAAAAATAGACAAATTTCACTACTTGTTATCGTGTACAAAAGGTTCTGCATTAAACATAATTAAAAGTGTTCCGTTATCCGCTAATAATTACTATTTAGTCTGGCAAAGTTTAATTGATAAGTATCAAGATAATAGAATGTTAGTTGGTAGGTACTTGGATAAAATGCTCAACTTTACACCGTTACGAAAAGAGTCATCTAGTGAATTAAATATGTTTATTGAAAACTTCGAACATTCTTATAAGGCAATTAAAGCACTTAATATTAAAGATTTAAATAGGTATGGAATGTGTCATATTGCGTTAAGGGCTTTAGATCCACAAACTCGTAAATATTTTGTACAAAATTTAGATCAAAATTGTATACCTACTTTCGATGAATTAGCGTCATTTGTACACAATCAGATAAAGATATTAAATCATTCTGCGTCCTATTCTAATGTGCAACAGAATAAACGTCAGCCAAGTGACACGCGACAAAGTCATGTAAAAAATTACTCGCATTCTTCTACTTGTTCTAAAGCTATGTGTTTACATTGTGGAGCGAATCATATGATTTTTCGTTGTGATCAATTTCGTAAATTATCAAACGAACATCGCATTCGCCGTGCGAATGAATTAAAGTTGTGCCACAATTGTTTAAAACAAAATCATACTGTTAGGACTTGTAAAAGTAATTTTAAATGCTTAATATGTAATTCACCGCATCATGTTTTGTTACATCGCGAAGTGAGCGTTAATTAAAATAACAAACCGGTTTCTAATCAGCTGATATCGCCTGCGCCTGCAAGGGAGACGGATAAACTGCAATCAGTACAGTGTGTCACGTAACATCTACGCATACCTATAACTATGCAGTAATATTAGGAACAGCTGGTGTGCATGTTTTAGACGCTTTTAATAAATATCAGCCGTGCCGTGTATTAATTGATTCTGGCGCGCAAAGTAATTTTATATCCATTAATTGTTTTCATCTTTGGGACTATCAGCTTATAAATGTCTGTATAATATTTACGGACTAGGTGGTGAATATGTTAAAAACCATGGAATGGTATCTTGTGCCATTCAACTGCGTCATTGTTCGACGCCTGTGTTCAATATTGATGCAGTTATTTTATCCAAAATTACTTCCGATTTGCCGAACGTAGTCATTCCGGATAAACTTATTAATGAGTATAAGGATTTAAAATTAGCTGATCCGTACTTTTACAAAAAATCGCCGATTGACATCATTTTATCGGGTGACATGCGGAACAAAATTTATAATAAATAGTGATATTCCGGTCGCGTTAGGGAGTATATTTGGTTATGTAATAACTGGAAGACTAGGGGTGAATGACTCCTCTAGCAATAGCAACCAGGATGTTGTACCGTGTGCAACATCACTAGTGCCGTACACTACTGAAAATAATCATTTAAATGATACACTCAAACGTTTTTGGGAGTTGGAGTCTTTACCGTGTGAAGTTCCATTAGACCCTTTAGATGAGTTAGCGGAAAGGCTTTATATAGGAAAGCATTATCGTGACGAAACAGGTTCTTATGTTTCACCTATTTTATTGAACCCAGACCACGCACCTATTGGCGATTGTTATGATGTGGCTTTGAATAGATTAAAACAGGTCGAGCGCCGTCTCGCTCGATCTCCAGACCTTCGTAAGGCGTATATCGACTTTATGAGAGAATATGAGTCTCTCGGGTATATGGAGTTGTATCAAGGTCCTGATCCGTCAGGTTATTACATACCGCACCACTGTGTTCTGCGTCCATCATCTGTGAGCACGCCCCTACGTTTTGTTTTCGATGGCTCAGCGCAGCCGAGTAATGGTATTTCACTCAATGATGCACTTTTGACAGGCAGGAAACTACACCAGGATTTACTTAAAATTATAATTACTTTCCGATTACATGAAGTGTGTTTTACTGCCGACGTGTCAAAAATGTATCGGGCGGTTCTCATTGATCCTGCTGATAGGAAGTACGAGCATATTCTTTGCATATTTTTTTTTTACTGAATTGCTGAGCCGTATGCAATCAGACGAAGTATTAAAGATAGATTTTCAAGATGATACGTTATCATCATCTCTTAAGGTGTTGGGATTGACATAGTTACCATCCTGTGATAGTTTTGCGTTTTCGTATAAATTAACTGACAATAAACAGACCAAACGATCAGTTTTAAAGCTACTTGCTAGTACCTATATTTGACCCTGTGGGTATTATTTCGCCATGCACGTTTGTTGCTAAGTGTATTATGCAAGACCTCTGGAAACTAGGAGTAGGGTGGGATGATCAACTACCGCCTGAGCCGTGCTCACGATGGAATCGATTCATCACCGACTTACCGCTCCTATCTGAACTGCGTATTGAGCGCCATGTATTGGTACGTAATTTTAGCAAGGTTCAAATCATTGCATTTTGTGACGCGTCATCCCGTGGATTTGCGACGTGTTTATATCTGCGTAGTACAAATGATACAGGTGAAGTTAAAGTTAAATTGCTTACTAGTAAGACTAAGGTTGCGCCTTTAAATCCTCTCCTGTCAATACCCAGACTTGAACTTCAAGCAGCCGTGCTGTTATCTAAACTTGTTAGTTTTGTCATACAAAACTTAAATAATAATAATTTAATATGTTCAATTGTCGCTCTTAGCGACTCAAAGAATGTCTTATCGTGGATACATACTCAACCGTATATATTAAAGACATTTGTAGCTAACCGTGTTAGTCGTATAATTGCTGCGGTTCCACCCAATTGTTGGTATCACGTAAAAGGCGAGAATAACGCTGCAGACATATGCTCTCGTGGCGCTCTGCCTGCCCGCTTCGTGGAGGAAGCCGCGCAGTGGATTCACGGTCCTAAATGGTTATATGAGGACCAACTGAATTGGCCTATAAGGCCTTATATAATAAATAAGTCATTTAAGATTCCCGAGCTTAAATCAAACAGTGCAACGTTTGCATTTAATTGTTACCTAAATAAAATTATATGTAAAAATGACCTCGAGGAGACTTTCAATAAGTTTTCTTCGTTTAGTAAATTAGAGCGTGTAATTTCATGGTATCTTAGATTTATTAAAAATCTTCGTTATAAATTTTCAGAACGATCTGTAGGACCTCTGAACACATCTGATCTGCGACAAGCTCACGACACAATTATCCGTGTTATTCAATTTAATCATTTCGAGTCAGAATTGTTGACATTTTTTGTCATTATCGTGCATGCTACTCTGATATTCTCACATTCTCTTCTATCTGTGAGAGTGCAGATTGACAATCATAGGTTATTTTGTGTGTGTCCAAAGATAACCGGGATTGACAATCAATGGGTGAGTGGTGGGCTCTCCTCCTAAAATATCCATTCTATAATAAAACAGAATCTAACAAGAACATTCCCTAAATACTACAACTACTTATCTCTATAGAATATAAGATTGCAGGCAATACCATCACGAGTGAAATTATTATCCTACTAATTGTTTAGCCCTTGGATCCAATAGTATAGTGATGCACACATCTGAGAAAATCACTGACAGAAGTTTTTTTAGTTAACAAACTCCAAAAGGGGAATGTTACTGTTGTGTGGAAATTTTCTTTCAACCGATTTTAAAACCGCTTTTTGTCAGAAATTTGGGTTTATGAAATTTTGTCAGGAAATCATTAAAAAGATCCTCTATTCCCTAAAGTAATGCTACGTGAATTGATGATGTACAAAAGTATGACACTAATCTTTACTTACTTACTTATCATCACGCCATCTCCCTTGCGGGTTACCCAGAGACAACAGAGTGCCAAGAGTCTCTATTTTTACTTATATCTCTTGCTTCCTCAACATTCATAATTCTTTTCAAACTCGCTCGCCGGTTTCGGAGACTACTGACTCCAGCTTCCTTCAATACATGACCAATTTGGTCTAGGTAGGTTAGTCTCGGTCTTCTTCTGTACCTACATCCTTCCACTTTCGCATTGTATTATCTTCTTAACCAATCGCTCATCCGGTATTGTTTCCACATATCCGAACCATCGAAGCATTTCCTTTCGCATCTTTACACAAAATACATTCATATCTACTCGCTCTCTTACGTCGTCATTACGAATGCGGTCAGTCAGCCAACCAGGGTCAGACTGGGCCAGAAGGGCCCGTGTAGCTCCCGCTAGGGCCTAAGACTGGATGATTGTAGATGAGATACTATCGGAAAATAATGAAATATAAAATTATTAATTATCAACTATATGTATTATTAGGTAGGTAAGTACCTAAAGTACAATTTCAGCTAAGCTGTTAATAACTCAATCGTAAAAGCTGCTGTTCTCGTCATCCTTGTTTAGATCCGATTTTGTGTTCTAGTCTGCGCGGGCCCCCTATCCTACCTACCGCCTGGCTTGCGGCAAGCCCCCCAAAGTATAGCCGTGGGGGGCCCGCGCAAGCTGGGGCCCAGCTGGCAAACGCCATCTCGACTATATGGCCAGTCCGACGCTGCAGCCAACTTCACAGATTTGCCGCCGAGATCGTATTTAAAAACAAATCTTCGTCTTACGAGTGATTTCTTATTAATTCAGTTAATATTTAAGCATAAAATCTAAATAAAAATAATCAGTTCATAAGGGAAATATCCGGTTAATATTATCATACTTCATCCAAAACAACACTAAACAAACATTCTCCTCAAAAGTACTTATGGAAAATTATCCCAATGGGAAATTTGTGTCAAGCGCGTAAACTTTTCAAGCCACAACTTATTAAAGCCAAAATGAGGGGTGGAATTCTCAAGATATTAGTTAGGTGACATAATTTCTTAAATCAGTATTACAATATGAGCATTATAACCAAAGCTTTACGTCAAATTAACTTGATTCTGTCGTATGCTTCACACAAATTCAATTTTCTTACACAGCTGACGTGTAGAGGTGCGCAATTGTAAGTGTAAAGTCGTGTGCCGGTAATTTAATTTGAGAGTGAATTTAAATTTTGAAGGTCCTAGTATTATAGTGTAGTGATTACTAAATAACATTCTCATACCTCTATGTTACACACAGTCCATTAAATGTGGATAATATTAAGGAAACACAAAAAGTATACGTTTTTCCCCCAACATCATACGAGTCACGTATCGAGTCCGGGGATTTTCGTTTTTTCTCTCTGAACCAATAATTTGTAGTTTTTTTCCGTACAACCCGCAACATATGTGTTTGATAAATCGTTAGTTTTGGTTCGTACTAAATAAAGTAATATGTAGTTGATAAAGTTGTCTAGATGTGACTTATTATTAAAGAATTGATATGTATTTGGTTTATCTAAAATACCATGATGAAGTATTACTTGATTGGCTTGGAGCTTGGCTTTGCTTAGCCTCGCACGTCCTATGAATCACTTCCTGCAGTATAAATATAAAAGTGCTACTTTTCAAGTTTTTCTTGAAATTCCTGACTCTATGAAACTTTGTCGGGGCAAGCGCACGATTTTAACTCGCTAAAATTACGTAAAAAAATTGAAATACATAATAACATAAAAAAAAAACATAGCATCACGCCTGTATTCCCCAAAGAGTATTAAACACCCACGGTTTGTCAGCTATATATTTAAGTCTCACGTAACACCCCTATTAGCCTATTGCCGTCTACCAAGCACATTTCCAAACTCCGGCAACTACGGAGTTTTTTTTTAATTTTTTTACGAAAAAGCTCGAAATATCTAATTACCAAAAATAACAAAGGTTTTTGTAGGTTATCCATATGTAATTTATAACGCCGACGTTGACGAAAAAAATGTCAAATCACCTAAGCTAGTTGTGTGGTAGGTACAGTAAACTCCTCTCCTATAGTGGACGAGGTACATACTCAAATGTATGGGACGAACGAGTATAAAGGTCGTAAAGAAGTATCTATTCTAAAGTAACATATAAAAATTAGCCGTCATGGGACGCCTCATAAATGTGAAAACATCGATTTTCTTTCTTTCTTTAAATATTGTTCGTGTCTTATATAATTCTTGGTAAGCGCCCTCTCGTTATCCATAGACGAATTAAAACTGTTAATAGTTTATTGATTGACATTATACTTCCTAGTTAGATGCTTTTTTCAACAGATGTCGTTCAAAACAATTAAATAGATTGGCGTGGTGACGTCGCCACGCCTACAGCCGGTTTACCCTCACTCCGCATTAGATGTTTTCATACCTAACAAAAGTTATACATCGTTTAATGATAAAAACAGTTTTTTTATACAACGCGAGTGGCAAACAAGCGTACGCCACCTGATGGTAAGCGATTACCGTAGCCTATAAACGCTAGCAATGCCAGAAGCATCACTCACGCATCGCTATCTCCAATGAAAGGAATAGGAGGTGTAGAGGAAGGATAAGGAGGAGGTTTAGGCCTCTGGCACTCTCAATAACAATACGAAATACAACTGTAGAAGTACGCTGATCTTCTGTGAGAGGGTCGTATTTCATTGATCGAGCCGGCCCTTTTATACTAGGACAAGCTACTGTGTAAAATACATAAAGTGAAAAAATATTGACAGCATTTCAATGTCATAAGCCATTATATGGCTGTCAGTAAGCACTGGCAACATTTGCTTTTATATGTAAATACGTTACGGCCCATAAAAAAGCGTATATTCCGTACTATACTGATACATGGTAACTGACAGACGTTTAACGATATGCTAATATTCTCGAATCTCTGTAAAAAAATGCGTGAATAAATATGAATGTTATTGCATGATTTTCTCCCCAACAGTCCTGAGGCGCCTGCATCCAACACTTCACCACCGGAGGAGATC
Organism: Leucoma salicis; assembly: GCA_948253155.1. NCBI lineage: Eukaryota > Metazoa > Arthropoda > Insecta > Lepidoptera > Erebidae > Leucoma > Leucoma salicis. The sequence continues at coordinate 8,752,197 of OX411812.1, forward strand.
TTCATCGATTACTTTTATTCGTACTCGTAATTTCATACGAGTATAAAGTAAAATATGTAATTTAGGGCGGATTCGACCAAACAAGAATACATTTTATTCCTAGAATAAATCGCTACTTACTCGAGAATAAATCAATTTTACATTTTACCAACAACAATTCGAAGAATAGCGAGCCTATTTGGGAATAGTCACTATACCACCGATAAGCATCGAATAAGGAGTTAATCCATGAATAAAAAAATGGTGTCATCTTTTTTGTGCTGTCATTTTTTGAAACCAATATCGGTTTCGGGCGCTTGACAGCTACTTTCTCACGCTATAATACGACAAATAAGAGTTCAGATGAGTTAAGCTATACACTGTCCCGTTTGTAGAACAATTTCTTTTTGCTGGGTATTACACTCACTTTGCTATTCGCGAATAGCTATTCAAAGTATAAGCGTTACGTCAGATGGCGTGGAAAAACGACTGTTTATTATTTAAGAGAATAAAATTGTGGAATAGATTATTGTCGGTATAGTTATTCTTGTATACATTCGAGTTTGGTCGAATCCACTCTTAATAACGTTATTTAAAGATGCAGCGCACGCTGTGTAAGCTCTTTTGGTTAAACGCGACTTTTTCAGTCTTTGGTCAGAATATTGATTATAGCTTTAGCTAACTTATACAATATAATAGAGGATATTTAATACAGCAATTTTGAATAATCTTAGATGCCGGCAGAGGGGTACAAGAGGGTGCAGTTGCCCTGTCAGAAAAAAATATAAATAAGAATTTTATATTTTTACTAGTCTGCCAGCGGCTTCGTCGCAGCCAAAAGCTAGTTTTTTGGTTATATCTCAGGTTCCCGATATAGTAGCGGGATAAAATGTCTACCAGTTTTTAAGTCAAATCAAGGCCTTTCAAATAAAAAAAGTTTATCAAAATCCATCTCGTAGTTCTTTTAAATAAATTCTAAAAAAAAATCTAGTTTAAATAATTTTCTAGTTTTTCGGTTATATCTCAGGTTCCCGATATAGTAGCGGGATAAAATGTATACCAGTTTTTAAGTCTAATCAAGGCCTTTCAAATAAAAAAAGTTGTATTAAAATCCGTTCAGTAGTTTTTGTGTGATGCGCGAACAAACAAACAGATAAACAGACACACAGACAAAAATTCTAAAAAAAATGTTTTGTGTTTAGACACGCGTATATAGCCTACTACAGTCATTTTTTCTCATATATATTAAATGTAGAGACAGCTTTGAGGTAGATAAAAATTAAAGTAAGTTAATAAACAGGTTCGGTGTTTAGTACCAAATTAGCTGCTGGATTCCTATTGTTGGACTAAAAGAAAATGCTTAAATTTATTTTTAAAACTTTTAACTGTCTTCATCTCTTGGAGTGGAGGAGGTAGATCATTCCAACAACGTGAAGCAGTTCTATGTTTAGGTGTGAGAAGTAAGTATTTGGAAGCTCTAGTGTTAATTTTATTATAATCCCTCGACCACGTAAACTTATGATAAAGATAATCTGTTTTTTTTTGAGGTAATTATATTAAAGAGAAGTGTTGTTAAATGAAGCTTCCTACGTGTCGACATTTTCATAAGATTGCCTTGATTTAAGAAAAAGGAGTTACGTGAGACCTTGGAGGAATATGATAACAATATCTGGCACATGCATTCTGAACACGTTGTATTAACTTTTCAGTTCTGCCAAGAATGCAAGACGCATAGACTGTATCAGCATAATTAAGCTTTGATAGGATCAAGGACTCACATAGCATGATCCGCATATCTACACTCAAATGTGGACGAATACGGTACAATAATTTAAGTCGATAGAAGCAGTTACGTACAGCTTCCATCACATGGCTTTCGAAATGTAACTGACCGTCAAATAAGACTCCTAAGTTACGTGCTTCTTGAACTTGTTTTATAGGACAACCATTGACCAATATTTTAATATTTTTACATTTAGTTAACATAATTCGAGAACCCATAATAATAAATTTTGATTTAGCAGGATTCAGTAGCAGACTATTTCTAAGGGATCATTTTGAGATTCTTTGGAGGTCATGATTGATTTTATTAACAGTTTCTTCAGAGCTTTGGGGACGAAAGCAAAGATACAGTTGAGATCATCTGCGTATAAGTAAAACTTTGAGTGAATTATGCAATTGGAGATATCAGCCGTATAGAGGATGAAAAGAAGCGGCCCGAGAACAGAACCCTGGGGAACACCCCTAGTTACCTGCCTTAAAGAGGAATACGCAATGCTACCAATGTTAGTTTTAATTTGTACATGCTGAAATCGATTAGATAAGTAGCTATGGAACCAATTTATGACCTCGGTTGTACATCCATAGTATGCGAGTTTTGAAAGGAGTAAAGAAATGTCAATAGAATCAAAAGCCCGGGAATAATCTAGCAAAACAAGAATAGCCATACCGACAGAATTAGAAGTCTTTGATATAGGTTTAACAACTGCTGTTTTCCACAAACTAGGAAAAGTAGCAGTTACGAGGGATTGGTTGATAATCGAAGTTATTGCAGCAAGTGAGTGAGGTAAAGTCATAGTTAGCATATCCAAAGAAATGTCATCGATACCCGTAGCATTAAAAGTTAAACTCCCTATGAGATTTAAGACATCTGTTTCAGTTACTTTTTGAAACTGAAAAATATTTTGAATTCGAAATAAGTAAGGTGAGACAATGATATCTGTCCATCACCGGGAATGTCAAGGAAGTGCGAGTTAAGCGTATCAGGGTCATTGCAACCAAGGGGCAGTTCATGTACTGGTTTTTTATTAGTAGTTACTAATGCTTTTAATTGACGCCATAATTGTTTTGGACGATTAATATTTTCGTGTATTGTTATAATTTTAGTGCTGTATATGCAGATGTGTGCACCTCTTGAAAACAATGTTGGCTTAAAACTATGAAATTATTTTTGAAATAGGTGTTCCGGAGGCGGAATTTCACACCAAGATAACAACTTGTGTTATATAAAGTATAGGACCAGCACACTGCTTAAGTGCTCATATCTCTGGCCAGACGCACTTAATTAGATCGACACACTTTACTCTTTGCAGGAAAACGTCTGCTATTCAAAATGTTGATGATCTTTATCTTCAAGATAGATTGGAGGCGTTGGTAAGACGGAGACACTTTTGCTCTCTCTGTGTACTCTATTTACTCTTCAATGGAGAGTCAAGTGCTCTTAGGATCTGTAGAGGTGGTACCAACATTGCCTTTTTAAAACCAAACTACGAGACTTCGGAGTACCAATCCGTACCATACCACCTGAAAATGATGTCATTAAAGAATATGCTTTACTAGTACTCTTTTCTACCATATACGTATAGGCTCTGGAATGAAACAGATTTTCTTCAGCGCTATAATGTCCTTCTTAAAACGTGGTTAGAGACGAGCATTTTGCTCATGATTGGCTGTGTCATGGAAGTAATAAGTACTACATTATAGTAGATACTACATTATAGTAGATACTTATTAATTCCATGGGTGCTCTTGGTGTTGCCAAAGTCCATGAGCGGTGATTTATTATATGGGATGGGCAGCTTCATAGTCTGCCACTGTTAACTATATAAAAATCCGAAAATTTTAAAATAATTTACGTTGTTCAGTCACAAATGCAGTAAAATATAAATAATAATAACCTAAAATATTTTATTATCTATCTTGCTACGTCAATGCAATAGTCATTACGTCAAAACTAATACGAAGTAAAGGTAACTTCAAGCAGAATTTTTATTACTAGAGCTATCGTTAACCCAGTTTTACGTAATAAAACTTGTTACTCAGACCTGCATCGATAATTCCTACTTGTCTGAAGGCAAATAGCTTTATTAAAGTGTTGAGTGGCTACAACAACATATAAGTTATGATCGAATGGGAGCATTTACAGTGGCAAAGGCTGGAGCGATAAGGCCCCAGTTGATAGAGTATTTAAGTAATATTATATTACGTATAGTATTTAGATATTTTTGTATATATTTTCAGCACTATATATTAAACACAAAGTGAAAAATGTGAAATCGAAAATAACAGTCACGAGCAGGATTTGAACCTGCATCTCCTGGATACCGTCCAGATGCTTTGCCAATTCAGCCATCGTCACAATTGCTCCTGACTGATAATTTCGATAACATATTCATACTTAACGTCTTTGGGTGACGCCTGCGCTATCTGTCGGCAGTATTTTCATACATTATACCGACCAGGTAAACTTAATTTTACAAACTTAATTTTTGACTTTGTGTTTAATTTACGTATAGTATTTTAGTAACATTTTGATATTGATTTTTATCCACAATGGATGGAACTGAACGAAGGCTTGTTGTTATATATCTTACCATTTTTCTCGAAAAGTACTGAAGTGATTTTGGTTCCGTTTTTTGTATAGAAAAGTTATAATGTCAGAGCAGAGTCTTAGAAATATTATATGGTGGAGACTACCAGGAAGTGGTATAGCAGCTTGGATGATTGGTTCCAGCACCAATTCTTCAGAGCTTGTCATAAACTATTCAACCGATTCCAATGCATTTTTTTGCAATAGTGATATTTATAATATTATTAATTTAGAAAAATATTTTTTTTAGTACCTAAGTTAAGTTTCTAGAGCTCTTCGTTTTTAGCAGTCACCTATTTTAGAGAGATATCTTGAAGTGATTAGTTTGTATTTTTTATATTGCATGTAGTGGCAGACGAGCCACGGCCCATCTGATGGTAAATGGTAACTGTAGCTCATGGACTCAACTATACTGAGAGTATTGTCAAGCCGCTGCTCACCATATCATTTCACCGATATCAAATGAAAGAATAAACGACTATCTCCTGCTACAGCCAAAATGCAACGATGTGCTTTATGGCCGGTCACACGGGAGATGGTGGTACCAACCCGCTCGGGCCCGATATCAAGTGAGTACACCCATTTAGTACAGCCCTACCACTAGTTATGCAATGAATGGTAATTGCTTACTTCCCTTAGTCGCTTCATACGACACCCGTGGAAATGAATGAGGTGGTGACAATTTGTATTCTTAGTCCGTCAACACACTGAAAATAAATATTTCTTAACGTAATAATGAAATGTCGCTGTAACTATTTAACCGATCCACTCGGGTGTTCTTTTGTTGTGTAATGGTAGTCTTAATTATCCCAGCATGAACAGGCCGGCTCGATCGGTGAAGTACCACTCTTTCACATAAGATCACGGTAGATACTCCTTATTTTTTTTTTTGCTAAGGCCGGAAAAATGTTCCTTACGGGGTGTGCGCCGTTGTTCGGGGCATCGAACAGGATAGTGTGGGGCCTTCGCCCAACAAAGAAACCCGCCATGTGCCGTCTCTCCGCCTTTATTGGCGGGCCACTGAAACTATGTTACATTCCTTCGGTGGTACGGTAGATACTCCTGCCGTTGTGTTTCGTATAGTGAGTGTGAGGGCTTTACTCCTCCCTGTCCTCTCCTTAGTATGTATCCTTCCTCTCCACCTGCTATCCTGCTATCCTTCCTTGGAGATGGCGACGCGCGAGTGATGCCTCTGGTGTTGCTAGCGTTTATGGGCTACGTTAACCCGTTTACTATCAGGTGGGCTGTATAGGTACTAGTTCGCGTCATTCACATAGTATTAAAAAAACACGTACCCGATAACAAGTACTACTCTCACTTGGTTTTAATTCGCAGTGAATGTCTGCTATGTAAAGAGGAAAACTCTGTATTAGCTTTAACTCGAAATCGCTTGCCGTTGGACTTTAGATACAGCAGCAAAACTTTGAGCTCAAAATAGTTTATAATGAGCAGACTTAGTAGCGTAGAATTGAAGAGATACTCGTGTATACCTACACTACCACCCGTATATTTATTTATGCAGGAAGATATAATTTTAAAAAGAACACAAATTGTCAAAATTTTAAATAGAAAATTAAAGTTGCGATGTTACTTAGTAATGATGTAGGTACAGGGGGAGACCAAGACTCACCTACCTAGACCAAATCGGTCATGTATTGAAGGAAGGTGGAGTCAGGAGTCCCCGAAACCGGCGAGCATGTATGAGGAGAATTATGCATGCATGTTGAGGAGCCAAAGATATGTGCAAGAATAGAGCCTCTTCGCACTTTGTTCTCTCTGCATACCCCGCAAGGGAAATGGCGAGATGATAAATTAGTTAAAAAAATATTAACGGGTGGGTATTGTTTATGAAATAACACGTGGATCATATTTATGAAATAAATTATCATACAAAAATCATTTCGTGGATTTAAGTACTCAAATGTAATAAAGATGGGTAGGTAGGTATTCAGTCATAAAACATGCGACAATGTCTCATATTTCAATATAAGATACGACTTACATTTCAATATAAATGTACTCATAATTATATTGAAATACATTCATTATATTTTATGTGAACTCAGGTTGAAGACAGGTACATCTCGTTTCCATTTCAAGTAAAAGCATTTTCTAATATTTCGCGGGGAAACTGTGTAATATAACAGGTAAATGTTTGGCCATCATTCAAGTGAACCGGTGTACGTAAGCGATACTCGCTAAGGAAAACACATGAATAAATATACTCATACTTCACTAAGTTAGCACATTCCAATATTGTTGCTTCGACTTAAAATTGAAATGGTTTTTTTTTTCATTGAAAGACTATAGTCGTCGTGTAGTCTTGTGCCTGTGAATTCATAAATTTTTGTATACGGGGTAATTTTTTAACCAGTGCGCAAATTTGAGAGAATAAACTTCAGCAAATTTTAATAAACACGTATTTTTTATTTTGATATGATGTCTTAGTACTAAAAATTAAAGTTATCGCTAAAGAAAGGTTTTACTTTTGAAACAGATTTTATTGTCACACTACCTGGTCAATGCGCCGATGCGTAGGTATCTATGCGGGTTACTGACCGCTAATTTTATCAGGTTCGAAATAAACTTTTTAAGTTTAGGTCGTGACCTGAAGTTATTTGTAAGAGTAGTTCCAATTTTTTTTTCCTTTATACTTTCATGGGCTTAGGACCATCAAAATGCAGAAAATAAAGCTTCTAGCTGATCGTAAGATTAGTGTTCATATTTTACTGATTTCAAGTCGGATAAATAAATTAAAAAATCGGATTAAACAATTATTGGAAATGTGTTCTATTACTGATATAGAACCACTAAAAAAAGTTTGCGCACTAGTCAAAAAGTTATCCTGTATATATTTTTAAAACTGCGTGGGGGCATCCAGTCCCTCGCATGTTCGAATCTTGCTCACAGTAAAACTCTCTTTTCCTACTTTCATAAATAATTCGTTCTTCAGAGTAGCTGAGCATGACAAGTGCTAAAATACAGATTAAAATATCTTAGGTTTTTTTATACTACGTGGGTGGCAAACAAGCATATGGCCTACCTGATAGTAAGCGGATATCATAGACTATAGACGCTAGCAACGCCAGAGGCATCACTCGCGCGTCCCCATTTCCGAGGAAAGTGATTGAAGGTGGAAAGGAAGAATAATAAGGAGAGGATAGTATGGATACTAAGGAGAGGATAGGAAGGATAATAAGAAGAGGGTAGGGAGGAGATATGGGCCTCCCGCCAATTATCCTATAAAATGCACTGGTTAAAATTTTTAGGATAATATCACGTATAAAATTCCTTTGTTTGCATTCAAGTAGGTATTTTAATTGTCACCATAAGTTTTTCTCCTTAAGTTTGTAGCGTAACGGTGAAGCCGTCACGCCACAATTATTTAGGACCTACCTAGGGTTCTTAAAAGAGGACCACCGAAGGAATGTAACATAGTTCCAGTGGTCCGCCAATAAAGGCGGAGAGACGGCACACGGCGGGTTTATTTAGTGGGTGAGGGCCCCACACTACCCTGTTTGTTGCCCCGAACAACGGGGTGTGCGGTTAGGTACATTTTTTCCCGCCTAAACAAAAAAAAAAGGGAGTCTTAAAAGAAATTAAATAGGAAAAAGATCGAAACAAATTTTAATAAATAACAAAACACGTTAATTGGGAACAAATTTTGTATGCACTAAGTACTAGTTGAATTATTACTATCTTTACCTAGAGGTTTATTCACAGCAACACTTGGATACCTCAAAAGACGTTCTTGTACAAAGGTAGTCCCTTTAGCATTCCGCACATGTACAAAGGTTCACTCCCTTTAGCATTCCGTACAATCCCTTCCGTTCTAGAAGGCCAGACCTGGTCCCAGAACCAGACCTTGAGGTCCAACAGATCACACCTGAAATATCTGAAACGGCCTCCAGTGAAGAATCAAACTTCAAGACAATCTTCAGAAGAGCCTTGACAAGTTTTCAAGAAACTTTAAGACAATTCGCAGCTTTGACAGCTATCTCAATAGGAGCACGTTCGAGTCCAGAATCTAGAGTTATTTATTTACAGGACCATGTCCGAGTCTAGAATGAATTAGAATCTTCTGCTATGTTTAAAGGACCATGCCTGAGTCCATAATGAATCAGAGTCTTCTTCTATGTTTACAGGACCGTGCCTGCGTCTAGAATGAATCAGAATCGTCTATGTTCCAGTTTATATAGCTTTTTCTTCGAACTTGACTGTTCGAGGTTCAGACTTTTTGAATTTCAAAATAAATGTTTCTTTTATCATTTGTAATCTATTTAGAAAAAAAGGATTTAGGTAATATTAGAAAAGGGATTTAGATCATATTACAAGTTGCCCATTATACATACTAGATTCTGCCACGGTACACTAATTATCTCCATCTAAAAATACCTATTCAATCCAATCAAATCCAATAAACTAATACTTTTTAGTCCAAAAAGCATACACAATCTGAATGCAGAAAATGTTATCGTATAAAATCATAAAACTTTCATTATATCTGGATATCAGTCGAGTCACGTATGAGGGTAAGATCACGTTCAAATTTGTTTTCTTTTTCTAAAGATCTAACTCGTAATTTTTCAACGTAGAAGCAGCTACACATGACTTTGATGAATTGTGTGGTTGGTCATAAAAGAGCATAAATCCCTTAAAAATTTTTCTCTGTGTAATTCGGCTTCCTTTTTATTGGCTTTTTACACGTTGTCCGCGTGTGAGCGGATTAATAAGGCACGTCTGATAGTGCATAGTGAAACGTTAGCGTCAACTTCTATGTATTTTAGGGTAACAAGTTTGAACAAGCTTGGTAATAGAATAAAATTGTACGTGAAATTACAAAGTGTCTGTGGTATAGCTTCTGTGGTAGGGCCTCGTGGCGTAGTGTAACCGACTTCTGTTCACGAGGTCGTGGGTTCGATTCCCACTCAGGGCAATTATATATAAAATTGATAAATTTTTATCCCGAAATATTGAATAATTTCTTTGGTTACGGCGTGAAAGCGTAATAAACGTAATTTTGGATTTATCACACTAAATACAAATAAGAAATTCAAAAATATATTTATTTCATTAACCTATTTATTATATAGCGCTTAAAATCGTCAAGAATTCACTAATTATGAACACGAGCCTGAAGCAAGTGCATCCGCATCAACAAAGTGGTGATTGTAATGTCTACAAGCGGCCATCTTCCGTAGTAAAAATCTTTTATGAGATACCATATATATTTATTGCAGTTTAATGTAACTCTTATAACTAAAATGACTTGAAAGAAAGCTGCAACCAAGTTATACATACTATATACCTACATACCTCTAAACAAAAAAAAATTAAAAATTAATGAATGAGGAAGGAGACTGGACTGGAGGTGGAGCTTGTGAAGCGGCCCGAAGGGCGATGATCCAGCGGTGAAGGGAACAACTGGAGTCCCGCGGAGCAGGACGGCCATTCGCCTGGAGCGTTGGAGTAGGCTGTCACTAAACGATCCTCCGGCGCCCCGCTAATAGGCGAGGAAGGGGCCGCTGTGGGTTTAGTGGGTATTCTGGGCACGATTACATAAACGCATTTCCACAGCGACAAAAAAAAATGGGGGGCGGGGTTGCGGAAACTAAAAATCATTTTGCAACTTCTATTAAACAATGTATGAAAAAATATTTCATTAGCATTTTTTTCAAAGAAAATAATATGAAAATATTGCCTAACATGTCAAAGATAAGATGAATAATGATACAATGGAAATGAAAAATAAAGACTAATGTTTCTAGACAATACAAAAAACAAATTACGGTTCTTGGTTATTGAATTAACAATAAAATATTTGTACAATATCTCAAGAATGTGTACCTAGATGACATAATGAAATATATTTTTATTTAAAATTTTATTTGTTAATTTTCCAGACGCCTTGTTTCATTAAATCGTTTGTGAATATTTCGAGCACGTTTTTAATTAAAATGTCTGCAAAACTAGAGGGAGGTAAAAATAAGTATATCATTTTTGAAATTAAAATTTTCATTAGTCTTTTGGGCAGTTAGTGTCAAAAATGTTTTTTTACTTTTTTTATTTTTGAACCTCTGGAATATTATTCAATAATTCTTGGATATTTTCTGTTGTGCAGTTCCAGATATTGAATTTGAAATAAAACATCTCTTCTATCTTGTTTTATAATGTATGCGTCATTTCACCTTTTCATCCCATGGGTATCGTTAAAAGTGACAGACAGATATAACATTTTTTCTTCAACCCTTTGACTGTGCCGTTATTAGGCATGGTGATATAGTAAGAGGAATTTAGCTGCAGTTCGCATCCTGGTCCAGTGTGGATTGGCAGAGTTGACAAGATATCGAGAAAATCTACCAGACACTGAGGTTTTCTCACGATGTCCGAGCAATGATAAATTGTAAAAACTCACATCATTTCCAAAAATCTCGAATAGTCAGAAGCGTTTACCGTGTTGAGTTTTGTATTTACTACGTGATACGACTGTATTTAATGTTCTTATTTTGCTACTGGGCTATCACTACATAATAAAAATAACTTATTACAGACAAATATAACAAAATCCCAAACCAACCCATCTACTCAGCGTTCGTCTTTTGTTTTATTGCTAATATTTGCAGACGAGCCATGCTGATGGTAAGCAGTAACCGTCGCTCATGGACTTAACTATACTGAGAGTATTGTCAAGCCACTGCGCACCATTTCGTTTCTCAGATATGAAATGAAAAAAGAAAAGGCTATCTGCTGCTACAGCCAAAACACACTGACATGCTTCATGACCGGTGACACAGGAGACGGTGGTACAGTCAGCATCAAAAGACGGTGTCCACATTCAGATTTTCAAAACCACTATACACAATATCATACATAAATCGCTTAACAAGACAAGTGCCAATATTGTATGACCATTGTTACAGTTCAAAATTAATTGAACACTACATTATCAAAAAATACTGATCATTATAATTTCCAAAACTATCTTAACATAGAACTTTACAAAAGTTACAGAACAATTATAAATGCTTGCTTCCGCTGTCTAGTGTAATCACGGCAATGTCCAAAAATGACTTATCATCATAAATAACAAAAGTTCCTGAACGTACATGGGGATCGTGCGGTCCATGGCATTCTATGGGGCTCCAGTTTGGGCAGAATCTTTGACGGCCTGAAATACTGTAATCCTGTAGCAGCCACAAAGGACCTGATTAGGTGGTCAGGCTCATCGGGGGGTACGGTACGATCTCCTACGAGGCAGCGAGCCTCCTCGCTGGAACTCCGCCGTGGGATCTGGAGGCAAGATGCCTTGCTTCCCTCTACCATTGGCGTAGGGAAGCTCGAGAGCAGCGAATTGAACCGGTGACCCGGTGAACTTAAGGGAACACCGGGCAGAGTTCCAGTGGATCCTGCTGGCGGAATGGAAGAAACGGTTTGTGCGACCGAGTGCAGGGCACGCCATGATTGCGGTGATAAGTTCCGTTATGGACAAGTGCGGGCCCAAACGGGCCCAAACGGGTTGGTACCAACCCGTTTGGGCCCGATAGCAAGTGAGCACTCTCACTTGGTACCCAGCCCTACCACCAGTAATGCAATGGCTGATAATTGTGATAATTGCCTACTTCCCATAGTCGCTTTGTACGATAACCGCGGGAAAGGATAGGTATAGGTGACACTTCACTATTCTTAGTCCGCTACCACACGTCTGGTGGGTTGATAGCCCTTAAGTGAACGGAGATGGTATATGATCTTTTTACTTGTTTACCGATCTATTTGCGCCACATAATGACGTTGATTATAATGAAGTATTCCTCAACGAAAACAACCGTAATTGACTTAACGACAGTTAGTAAACTTCCTTCTAAAACTGAATAATAAAGCCTTCATTATATTTCTTATCACGTCTCCAACTCTGAATCTTGTCGCGTTCAACTACGACATCGCGGGTGCGAAATGACGCAATCATACTTCCATGTTGACATTTTATATACCTACCTGTGACATCATCCCCTTAGAACTTATTATTCCAAATCGTATGAAGTTGCCTTTATAGTCGAACCAGATGTGGCATAATATCAATTGTTCTACGAAGTAACATCCAGTTGGACTTCACAGCTCAAAAGAATAAATATAATATAAAGTAAAACGAGGACCATAAATGAGTTGTTATTAAGAGCTAGAAAAAGAAATATTCATTAAAGATAGATAGATACTGAAAAATTTATAGCTCATAATTAAAATATTTCAATGAGCCAGAAATAGTGATCGGATTTAAGACTTCTTTGCGACTGTACTTCCACGCGCTAGCTGCCTTTGTCTTAGAAATTAGAAATATATATACAAAAATAACTCACGTAGTGGATCGAGTATGTCGACCCGGGTTTCGAGCATATTCGATGCTCATCATCAGGGCGAGCGTGCAGCGGTGTCAGTCGATCCACAACGTGAGTTATTTATATGTATTTCTAATAGGTAAGTATATATAAATCTCACGAGTTTTAATACAAAAATAGCTTTTGTCTTGTTGTTTAAACGCTAAATGAAAGCATCTATTCTATTATTTCTTGAACTATTTATTGTCCGTGTGGTGACGGACTAAGAATACAAGTGTCACCACCCCATCCATTCCCACGGGTGTCGTACAAGGCGACTAAGGGAAGTAAGCAATCATAATATGCATTACTGGTGGTAGGGCTGGGTGCCAAGTGAGAGTACTCACTTGCTATCGGGTCCGAACGGGTTGGTACCACCGTCTTCTGTGTGACCGGTCATGAAGCACGTTAATGTGTTTTGGCTGTAGCAGAAGATAGGCGTTTATTCTTTCATTCCATATCTGAGAAATGAAATGGTGCGCAGTGGCTTGAGAATACTCTTGGTATAGTTGGGTCCATGAACGACGGTTAGGTACCACTTACCATCAGATGGGTCGTGGCTCGTCTGCCACATTAAGCATTTAAAAAAAACTAATATACTTGAATTTAATAACCTATTATAAAATAAACGAAGTGTCTTATTCAAAATACATGAATTAGTATATAATTATGTAAATATGGTTGAAACACATTTACATCCTGTTTCCATTACAGGTAAAAGCTTTGCCTAATACCTCCCTGGAAAATATGTAATAAACATATTTATGTACCTACTACGGAATATGTTTAACCATCATTCATGTGAACCGGTGTACGTAAGCGAATCTCGTAACGTCAAAGGAAAACACATTTACGTTTTTCATTTAGCTTACCTCAGCTGAAACGTTTTTCATTTCCATTTATTTATCATTTATATTTACACGAATGCTTCATTTAGCTAAAAAAAAATGATTGTTATTTCGATTTTTATCCTGCCTCATTCTCATACTAATCTATATCTATACTATTATAAAGTTGTAACAGAGCTGTGTCTGTCCAGATGCTTTTGCCAATTCAGCCATCGTGACAACTGCTCTCGACTCCTAATTTCGATAACACATTCATAGTTAACGTCCTGGGTGACGCTTGGTGCTTTAAATGGTGCATCCAAAATAATATGAGTTTGAAATTGGAAAAATGTTACCATACTAAATTAACCGAGAAAACACAACCATATACATCCAATTATTCTATAAATAATGTTCCTATAACAGAAGTAACTACTATACGAGATCTTGGGATTATTTTTGATAGTTCTATGAGTTTTAAGTTTCATATTGATCATATCACAAATAAAACATCTCGATTAGCTGGTTCTAACAATTTTAGTATTTAACTCCCTTAGTACGTAGCATTTTGGAATATTTGAACCCAGTTTACCAAGTCCATATTGATAGGATTGAGCGTATTCAAAAGCGTTTTCTTTCCATCCATCCATCAGCCTTTCAACGTCCACTGGTGGACATAGGTCTCCCCAAGAGAACGCCACAACGAGCGGTTCCGTCATGGGGGATAATGCCGTAATCGCCACGCTTGGCAGGTGGGTTGGCGATGGCAGTGGATATTGTTAATACTCGAGGAGTGCTGCTGCCCACTCCCCCAGTATGCCCTCAGTCGGCTCTTATGACTCCCGTGGGTAGAGAGGGGTGGGACAATTCTAAAGCTGGCCCCAGACGGCCAGTTTTCTTTACCATCTCGCATATACCAACAATATATGCCTTAAAGATAAGAAGGAAAATAGCGGATATCGTATTTTTGTACAAATTAATTCACTTTACTATTGATGCTCCTAATGTTATCGAACGAGTGAGTTTTGTTTTACCGCGTCAGGGTAGTTGACTGCGTAATCGGAAGACATTTTACTTAAGTAATTATAAAATAAATCTTAGCCAGCATTCTCCAATTTATCGTATGAGTTCTTTCTCAAACAGTATTAGGAATGACATTGACATATTCGGAAATGGTTCTCTAGTCTCCTTTAAAAAATCTCTCAATGTTGTTCTTGAATGAAAAGACAATTACAATTTTCAAATTCAAATTCAAATTCAAAAATATCTTTATTTCATAGGCCTATTAAATAGCACTTAAAATCGTCAAGAATACACTAATAATCAACACGAGCGCCTGAGGCGAGTGCATCCGCAATAACAAAGTGGCGATTGCAATCGCCACAAGCGGCCGGATTCCGAAGTCAAGCCTTTCATGAGAAGAACCCGGCAAGAAACTCATGGGCCACTTTTTTAAATTGCCAATTTATTACAATTTAATATAATCTTTATAACTAAAATGACATTATATTATACAAAACAATTTTGAAAATTAATGAATGAGGAGCAACTCAAGCCCATTTTGTTTTGTCCTCAAGATAATCCGAAACAGTGTAATAACCTTGATTACAAAGTCTAATTTTTATGGCTTTCTTGAACTTATTTAGTGGCATGTTTCGGACACTTTCAGGAATCCTATTGTAAAAGCATATACATTGTCCCATAAAAGATCTACTAATTCTGTGGAGACGAGTACTGTTTGCAATAAGATTGCCTTTGTTCCTAGTATTAATGTGATGAACATCGCTATACTTATCAAAACATCCGATGTTTTTCTTGACATACAACAGATTTTCGTATATAAATTGAGACACAACAGTTAGAATATTAATTTCTTTGAATTTCTGTCTAAGGGAAACTCTCGGGCCCAGATTATAGATTGCACGAACAGCCCTTTTCTGAAGTACAAATATAGAATTTAAATCGGCGGAACATCCCCATAGCAGTATGCCATAGGACATAATACTATGAAAATAACTGAAATAAACTATTCTAGCCGTTTCAACATCAGTCAATAATCTAATTTTTTTTACCGCATATGCCGCTGAGCTTAACCTACCTGACAATTTTTTAATATGGGGGCCCCATTGGAGTTTGTTATCTATAGTGATACCTAGGAAAACCGTGGACTCCACAAGGTCCAGTTTAACGCCATTCAATTGTACATTGGTTTCTACATGCCTTACATTGGGTGTAGTAAATTTTATACATACATTATCTTGCATTAAATTAAAAAAAAAATTAAAAGGAATTCCAATTTTCATGAAAAGATGATGCTAATTTCCACCACTTGGGTGTTCAGAATCGAGTACTGAAAACTGAAACCACATCATTTACGCCCTGTATTAATAAATAAATTAATAAATATTCACGGACATTTTTCACACAACGTCATCTAGTCCCAAACTAAGCTTAACACTTGTGCTACGGGTACCAGATTATGGATATAATACATATACTACTTTTTTTTTGTGAATAAATACGAGTACATAATATAATAGATAGAAAACACCCAGACGCAGTACAAATATCTGTGTTCATCGCACAAATAATTGTCCTGAGCGGGAATCGAACCTACGACCTCGTACACGGAGGTCGGTTACACTAACGACTACGCCACCAGGCCCGTCCAATTTCCCCATTAATTAAATCCGACTTGCCCGTATAAAATTTGTAATAGAAATATTTAGAGGAAAAATATATTTATGAGGGTACACTTTCGTCTTACACAAGTATCAGAGATGTTTCTGACATAAAACTTAATAAGCTGCTCAATGTCACTCAAGTTAAGTGTCATGGTGAAATCACATCCAACTTTATATGAAACTCCAATATAATTATGTAAAAAGAATTTCCCTGGCTGATTAGCACTCCTTCGAGTATTAACAACATCCACTGCGATCGCCAACCCGCATGCCAAGCGTAGTGATTACGGCATTATCCCCCATGACGGGACCGCTCGTTGTGGCGTTCTCTTGGGGAGGCCTATGTCCAGCAGTGGACGTTGAAAGGCTGATGGATGTATATAGATAAATAAATATAACCGTTTTTTTAGAAATTTCACTCTAAGGAGGTAAAATATTGACCACTAAAGTAATGTAACATAGTTCCAGTGGCCCACCAACACAGGCGGAGAGACGGCCCAAGGCGGGCTTATTTAGTGGGTGAGGGCTCCACACTACCTTGTTCGTTGCCCCGTACGACGGAGTGTGCGGTAGTACATTTTTCCCACCTTAACGAAAATAGCACTTATTTCAGGCGTATTTAAGTGACAAACACACGCATAGAATTATTATATATTTAAACATAGCCCGCAGATAGTAATGTAGGTATCATTAAAACGTTCCTGTAAGAATGGAAAATATAATGTATATAAGTATGAGTAATTTGTATAGGTGTATTGTACTCTAAGGGCTCTTCTCGTTAATACAAGTCTCGCCAGAATCGCTATCACCGCCCTATGTTTATATAATCCGAAGGACTTGGAAAAGTAAATACCGTTATTTACAAAAGGGGTCATAGGTTTATTGAGAGATCAGTCATTTCAACAAGGTGAAATCATCCGGTGACCCTTCTTAGAACCTTCTTTAGAAAACAGAAAATATTTGCGTAGGACAAATATTTGCTAATCTTTGTAGCAGAATCTTAAAAATATATTGCCATTGGAGAGAGTATTTTCAATCAAATAGCAATCTATGGACCTATTCCATAGATTAAAAATATATTTCACTAATAGAAAGCTACACTTTAACAATGTACTTCACAGAAAAAATATATATTTTATAGGTCGGGAAAATACATTGA
This sequence comes from Leucoma salicis, assembly GCA_948253155.1. Lineage (NCBI taxonomy): Eukaryota > Metazoa > Arthropoda > Insecta > Lepidoptera > Erebidae > Leucoma > Leucoma salicis. The sequence continues at coordinate 8,769,584 of OX411812.1, forward strand.
CTCAGGTAAATATATAGAATCAAGCCGCAGGAAACAGGTAGGGGTGCGGAGGCGAGGGTGGAAGGTGATAGGGCTACCCCATGCTCTCTCTGTCATCGAAGGTCTCTACTGTCAATAGGATAATCAATCTAATTTCACGTAATTATACTTCGATCAACTACCATAAAAGTAATTATGTTATAATTCAAACAGATTCATATTGAGGCATCGGCGATTCGTTGGTGTGTGCAACCTCTACGGCACAAAGAGTATATATGAAGATACGGCAGCTAGTCAATAACTGCCGGCCGCAAAATGATTACTCGTCTGACGCGCCAGAGTAGCACTCACAGATCTCTCTTGTCTAGAGATCGCCATGAAGAAAAAGGAAATTTATTCTGGGCTTCAGAACACGATTAATTGGGGTGCCACTGTCGTATCGTCTGATACTTCGTTCTCAGTCAATAGCGGCCACAGTTGTGTTGCTATGCCGTCATATATTAAGTTTATTTACACATTAATGAGATGATTTTAGTTTATTATCTGACTAGCAGTGCCCGCGGACTCCGTTCCGCGTTAGAAATATTTTTGCCCCGGCCCGTTTGTTCCGCGTAATACTTCAGGTTAAAAGTTCGGGATAAATAAATATTATGATCACGAAGATTTTTTTTTTTTTTAGTTTTTTGTTTTTTTATTTGGTTTTTGTATGTTTTGTTTTTTATGTTACTGTTTTTTGTTATTATTTTTATTACTTGACGTTAATATACACTGTTTACATAAATACATCATGTTTACTTATTTTAGTTGTTCAAAACTTCTCGATAACCTATATTAGTAGTAATGTTATCATTTGGTACTAAAATATATTGTCTGTCAGGATTTCCAACCCGAGGTAAGCCAACATATAACTGCCCATGGGAAAACAGTGCTTTCTCAGGTCAATGCCCACCAGAGAAAATGTTTGACCCTGGGACTTATTAATAGTGAGGGCAAAAGAGACCTTGACGGGATACTGTAACCTTTTAAACGGTATAGGTAAATCAGTCGGAATCATGGGTATCCGCGGAATATAAGCAAGTTGTCCCACTGCTGGCCCTGTGAGAATGGTCGCCACGATTATATTCTCCCGCAACTCTTTTATGAGCAGCCTTGTGCCATTACACATGTTGGGGTTCTCAAGTTCCTTAAAAGCATGATAGGAATGCCAACTTTTAGCATAAGGTCGTGGGGAGGTAAGCCAGAAGGACTAAAGTATTTAAAAATTCTTGAGGATAGTGCACTGTATCCTCAATATTACACACCGTGTCAATGGACCGGGAATTATTCCTATAATTATTTTATTTATCTCATTCACTGAATCGTTTCTGGGTGAGACTATTGCCCTAGAACAAAGCCAATGATAATCTCTTTCCATTAAACTTTCAAGACCGGGATATATTGCGTCTATCAGATCTTCTAACTTGTGTAATATGTGACCTAACCGATTGTCAAGTTTAATGTCATCCCTACTGTTGGTGTTAGGACAGCAAATTTTTCCTTCTCAAAGATTCAGTAGTTGATGTGGAAAGTCGTTATCGTAGTTGTCGCTCAAGTGGGTTCTCATGTTTGTTCGTAAATTGAGAGTTTCAATGGAGTTCCATAAGCATGATGATTTTAAGCATGCCAGCGTTTGCTGAAAATCGCCCGCAAAAACAAAAGTAGTAGATGTATACTGATGACTGATGTATGATACTGCCTATATCGCCACGCAACGGCCGGGGCAGCGCGCACCGCACGTTTTTATTTTGCTAATATCTTTGAAGGTATTTGTTTAAACTGTATAGAGTAACAAATATTCTACATTGAATTTTCGTTCTAAAAAAATATTTATAAAAATATAAATGAATACCATATGGGCTAAATAAGCTTCACACAAATTATTTTTAATCCACAATTTTAACAGTAAAAGCAGTTATTTTGAGTTATCCGTAGGAGATAGGCATATGCTATAGCGGACTTTTTTACAGATTTTGATACGATATTTAATATTGTAGTAGATTGTTTTGTTCTATCCTCAATAGTTTCCGCAGCGCATGCGATGAAAGCAATTTTTTACAACTTTGATAACATTATTCAAGTTTAAGTAAAGATGCGTAATTAATTTTGGAAATTATTATAGCCTATGACACTCCACAATAATGTAGCTTTCTATTAGTGAAATAATTTTGAAAATCAGTTCTGTAGATCCAGAGATTACCCCTTACAACGTCACAAACTCACAAACGTTACCTCTTTATAATAATATAATAGTATAGATTACCTAATTAAATTCTTCAATGTCACAAAATAAGGAATATGACATGGGTTATTTTAAAAATAGAGTTAGTATTACAATTCATGTTTACAAAGCCATAGAAGAAAGACAGCTAATATTACAATGAATAATAATAATATTACAATGTATTGAAGAATGAATGTAGAATTCACCAATGTCGCTATCACGATCAAATGTAATGCTTCATTATACTTAAACAACATTTTTCTCTGAATAAAATAAATTTAAAAGAGAATTAGTTGTAAACATTGCTAACGGTAAACGAATATTTATATAAACAACCCTGAAACGAGAAATACAGATGTTTGTAGAGAACCAAATATTTGTACAATATATATTTGTAAGAAACGTTATTGTTTTTATAAATTTAGTTTTCGGTATTGATGAAACGATATCAGACAAATAATATAGAATTGCAAATCAATTTCTAAAATGATTTAAAATATTTGACGAAAAAGCTTTAAAATGGAACAGTGTACGTCTGATTTTCCATCAATAATTATGTTAGAATGATGAATGATTTATTACCCTTAGGTCTTGTTCAGGGAGACGCGGTGCGTTGAGCGGCGGGTCTAGCGTCGCGTCTCGCGGTCAAATCAAACATAATAATAATGGTAATGTTTGAGAGCGTTCATGGAGCAGCATCATCGTGCTTTTTGTTTGATACTGAGTTCTACTCATGTTCTCCACCGTGTAACCCGTGTACGCGCGTGTCGTTTTGTTTTTGGCTTTAAAGACAAGGGAGAGTGTTGTTTGTGTAGCAAAATGGAGGATGAAAATACGGAGCAAGTGATTACCGTAGTTCGAAACCGACCTGTGGTAGCTGTAGCGTCCGCTGTGGTGGCCGCGGCGGAAACCGTAATTTCCCACGCACATTACCACGTGCCGCGTCCTCAAGAACGTAATTACATGTTATCATAATATGCTTGAATTTGAGCGTTGATACTGCAGGCATTATCTGCCGCTTCACGTGCCGCTTCTCCGTAAACGGATTAAACGCGTAACACGCCGTGCGACGCGATGCCAGACGCGCCGCGCAACGCCCTGCTTATCCCTAAACGAGGCCTTATGCTAACTCTGCAAAACTGAATTCTCATCTTTAAGCTTACTTTGCAAAATTATTCTAACAAATGCTTTAAATTAAATTTAACCTCATTTATTACCAGCAGTTTCTTGGCTGATTATAGCTTTCAGCCTCTGATTAAGAGTTAAATGAATTAAACAAAAATGCCAAATCTATCAATCTATATTTCGATACTATTATTTATTTTTATTTTTTCAGTTATTTATTTTTATTTTCTTTATTTTTTTTTATTTTTTTTAGAACCAGAAACAATTATTTAATATAGTTAAAGTTTTACTTAATTTAGTAATATCTTTTATTCCAACTCCCTGGTAAGTTACAAAAATACTGGTGAATACTTATCTAAAATAATTGTGCAATCAGCACCATTATCCACAAAATAAATAAATTAAAGCTAATATACATATTCTTTAAGACAATGTTCTGTATTAAAGTAATCTCTGTATCCCTGAGAACGTAATAATAAACCTACAATTGACTTCACAGATGGCGGAGTGGTTTAGATAACGGCCTCCCGCCCGAGTGTTATGGGTTCGATTCCCAAACAGGACAACTCTTTGTGTGATCCACGAATAGTTGTTCTGGGTCTGGGTGCACTTTTTTTGACGGTCCTCGAGGTGTGGTCGGTAGTATAAACGACTTCCGTGCACGAGGTCGTGGGTTCGATTCCCACTCAGGACAATTATTTGTGTGATGAACACAGACATTTGTACTGCGTCTGGGTGTTTTCTATCTATTATATATATGTATTTACAAAAAAAAGTAATAAATGTATTATATCCGTAATCTGGTACCCATAGCACAAGCGTTAAGTAGTTTGGGACCAGAGGACGTTACGTGAATATGTCAGTGGATATTTATTATTATTTTTTATTTTTTTGTGTCCGTGAAATGGTATGTTTGTCAAGTCCCCCACGTTACAAGAATTATTCCTGAGTGCAGGGTGTTGTCTTTTCTATAAGAAAATAACATAAAATTAACGGACACAAAGTACACCCAGACTCAGATCGAATATTTATGAGTCACACAAAGAACTGTCTTATGTGGGAATCGAACCCACGATACTTGGCAAGGTAGGTCAGTATCTATGTGAAGTGTTTTACGAACAGTTTAACCTTTTTGCTAGATAACAGATTCCGTTCTCTCAGTAACAGAAGAGATTATACGTAACTATAAACACCTCACTTCGCACGACAATTGAAATTTGCACACATTAATATTGAGATATTTTGCTCTGTACTAAGTTTTAGTTACTCAGCTAATATCTTTATTCAAGGCACAGGTGCTGACTTTAGTTTTTTTTTGTTGCGGGAAAAGTACCTAGTCGCACACCTCATCGTTAGCGGCAACAAACTCACCCACTAAATAAACCCACCGTTTGCCGTCTCTCCGCCTGTATTGGCGAACCTCTGGAACTGCAAGACATCACTTCAGATGCAGCCTTACGCTGTTTTTGAAATCATAGTAGGAAATACTTAATCTTTTCACCGCAGTGGTTACCTTTTTGGTATATTTTCTATAACATTTGCACTTATACGCACATAATTACGCATTTTTATGACAAAAGAAACGTACATTTCCAATCAGATAACTCACATAAATAAACTTTTTTGATTTATAGACACTGTGTCAGGAATAGGGTCACTTACTGACATACTATTAGGTGGTAGGTACATTTTCTTTTTATTATTTAGGCAGGAAAAAATGTACTTAACCGCACACCCAGTCGTTAGGGGCAACGAACAAGATAGTGTGGAGTCCTCACCCACTAAATAAACCCACCGTGTGCCGTCTCTCCGCCTTTATTGGCAGGCCACCGGAACCATATTACATTCCTTCAGTGGTTAGGTGGATAGATAATTATAGGTGTAATAACTCTTCTTAAACATAACAGAAATAAGATAATACTCTTTTAGCAGTTGTAACATTTTTTGATACGTCCTTGTTGTTACAGACTAGGAATACAAGTGTCACTGCCGCATATTTAGAAGCGACTACGGGACTTTTTTTTTTTTTTTAAAGGCAACACCCTACCTTCCATCCATCCATCAGCCTTTGATCGTCCACTGCTGGACATAGGTGTCCCCTAGGGGGGTATTGCCATAATCGCCACACTTGGCAGGCGGGTTGGCGATCGCAGTGGATGTTTTTAGTACACAGGGGGACGCTGCTGCCCGGTCCCCCGGTAATCCCTTAGTCGGCTTTAACGACTCCCATAGGAAGAGACGGGGTGGAGCTATTCTTGATGCCGGCCCCACACGGCATAAACAACACCCTACAGAATGGATTCATTCTTGTATTACGCGGGACTTACAAACATACAATTTCCCCGACACAAAGTAGACCCAGACTCAGAACAATCATTTGTGGATCACACAAAGAGTTGTCCTGTGTGGGAATCGAACCCACAACATTCGAGCAGAAGGCCGGTATCTAAATCACTTCGCCAGCAATTCAATAGATAATAATTAAACATATTATTATCCATTGCATAGCTTGGTTTGGGTACCAAAGGTATGTACTCGCTCGTTACCACCGTCTCCTGTGTGACCGGCAGTAAAGGACCTCGGTTTGTTTTGGTTCTAATGGAAGAAAGCCGTCCGCGAAATGAAATGGTAAGCGAGGGCTTGACAGTAGTCTTAATAAAGTTGGGTCCATGAGCGGCAGTTATCAATTACCATCATGTAGGCCGTGGCTAACCTGCCACCATAAGCAATAAAAAAAAATTAATCCTGACGTGGAAAAAGTCATCAAGACAATGGTCTTACTACAAATTTTGTTTGTAATAAAAATAAAACGAATATTTTAGGGCACACTTTTACTTTAATTGTCTTCTTCATTATGCAAATTATACAGAAATCAACTATATGATTTCACATGATGTATTATTGCAGCCAAATCATTGACAACTATTTATTACATAAATTCTACATGGTAACATGATCATTAATTTATAAGGAACAAGTATTATTGATCTATATTTTTTAACATTTGACATGCTTTTTAAAGCACAAATTATTCGTGAATTAGGAAAAAGAGACTTTTAGTACGAACGGAAACCGAACCCGCGTCTTTTCCAATCCGGGGAAGTGCTCTAAGCCACTGAGCTATAGTACTGACCTATTCGGCCATCCCAATCTCCTTATCACATTTGTATTATGACCAACGCCATCTATCGGAATGCATTTACGTGCTTTAAAAAGGAACAAGTATTATAATTTTAGTCAAATACAGAATGAAGCGACTTTTACAGTAAATGTAATAAAATGAAGGTACAGTAAAATGATTTTGTTGAGACACAGACATGTCTTAGAAGCTTTCTCGTAACGATCAGATACCGGCGCCATCCTGTTGGTCCCGTTTTTATCTACAAAAAATACGTGTATGTCCGTTTACAGCTCATTGGTTTATTCTATAATTTTATTTGCACTATCTTACAACTGATACCGCAACAACAACATTCCTTTTACTTTTACTTTTATTCAATTTTACGATTCTATATTTGAATTTATGTTTTTCGTGGAACTTAACACTATTATTATCGCTTCCCTTAAAATTTATATTTTCGTTGAACGTAAATTTCTTTAATTTGTCTTTTACTTTAATCCAACGGTCGTTTTTCCAGTCGTATTTTTTGCCCATAGCTAAAAGCATATCTTCAAATTTAGGCCACGAGGAAGCAACGTCTTTATTGATTTCTTTATATTTAATGCTTGATGTTATTGCGTTATTTGCATTAACTTTCTGTTTAGAGGGAATATCATCCGTCACATTTTTTGACTGAATATACGAATATGCAGGTTCATTTTTATTTTTCGTATCACCAGCATTTATTTTCTTTGTGCGATCGAGTATATTTGTCAAAGCTTCGTAGGATATTAAATCACCGTCATGGCTGTCGTATCTTCCTTCTGGATATTCATAGTAATAGTCTTCGATCTCCTTTTCAATTTTTTCTGCAAATACAATTTCAATGCTTTAGATACACTTTTGAACAAAACTCTCGTGGAAAGATATTAAATGCAAATGAATGAATTTAATATTCTTCAGCGGATATATTGTATTGCGGTATAAATACAATATATGAAATATTGTTTCGAGAACTGGCTCTGTGGTGCAGTGGTAGTGTGAGCGACTGCTGATCATGAGGTCTCGGGTTCGTTCCCCGGGTCGAGCAGTGTTATGGAGCTTTTTTGTAAAAAGGAAAATTCTCAGTAGCAGCCCAGAGTTTGGAAACGTGCCCGGTAGACGGCAATAAGCTCGCCATCGCCATATTACGTGGGACTTAAACATAGCTAGCGAACCGTGGGTGTGTAATACACCTCTGCTGCTCTTTCGGGGAATACAGGCGTGATGCTATGGGTAATGTTTTAATGTTTTCGAGATTGTAAGGTGGACTTCAGAATATATAGGTATAAGTCACTCTACTGCACATTATTTATCTTTATGCAAAAATAGTTATCTCATAGGAATTATTCATTTTTCTAGCACATAAAATCAATGTAACACAAGCGTTAAGCTTAGTTTGGGACCAGAGGATGTCGCGTGAAATGCCTTGAATATTTATTTATGAAAAAAATGTGTGTTTCTGTTTAAAATCATTGTCTCGATTTTCCAAGTAGTTACGGCATTAAAATGTAACAAATTTTCATGTACATAAAATAACATATCACTACGATATGTCATCTAGGAACAGATATACAATATTGTATGACATCCATGTTGAATAAAATCTTACCTGCTATTTTCTTGAATTGTTCAATTTCATGTCTAAGATTTTCTCTTTCATTTTTATCCCAATGTCCATCACCTCGCTCTGTGGAAAATAAATTACAGATATATTTTTTTCACTAATAGTAATTTCGGTATGAAAAGAAACGCTCAAAGGTTAAATCAGACTGATTTCCTTTTCATTGTGTTAATAGGAAATTCGTCTGATGTAGAGCGAGCCAGCAGATATATTTTTATTTATCACAAATATAATTATGGAGTGACTAGTACACGTATCTCTGACCCAATTTATTTTTCTATTATGAACTAATATTACATTTATTTGATGATGAACTAATATTGAATTTATTTTATTATTTTAAACATTTTGAATTTATTTTATTATCGTAAAGACAAATGTGATAAGGAGATTGGGATGATCGAAAGAATTGTACGATAGCTCAGTGGCTTTGAGCACTTCCCCGGATTGGAAAAGACGCGGGTTCCTTTCCCGCTCGTACTAAGAATCTCTTTTTCCTTATTCACAAATAATTTGTACTTAATTTGTACTTTATTATTTTAATTTGAAATACATCATGAGGTTGTGTTAAGGCAATATTGATGTTTGATTACTTCGGAGATTCATTGCAAAATTATTTATGTTTGGATTATCTGTGTATAGAACGTGACATTACTAAAAACTAATTTGTCTAACTGGAGCTTTAATTAAAGACAATGCAATTACTATAATAAAATGATTATCATAGTTATTATCGATGAAGTACGGACAACTTTTTTCATAGCGTCTGATCAGTGGTTTAAAATAATAATAAAGTAGTTGAAAGATAGAGCTGGATAATGAATCCTATCCTTTATTTTTGATATGTTTTTTTTAACAAAGACTCCCTGCACTAAGGAATAATCCTTGTATTGCGGGGGACTTTACAAATATACTACTTCACGAACAAAAAGTACATCCAGACTTAGAACAACCATTTGTGGATCACACAAAGAATTTTCCTGTGTGGGAATCGAACCCATAATACTCGAGCGGGACGCCGGTATCTAAACCACTCATGTGCAGTCACATATAATTTTTTTTTATTGCATGTAGTGGCAGACGAGCCACGGTCCATCTGATGGTAAATGGTAACCGTTGCCCATGGACTTGACTATACCGAGAGTATTGTCAAGCCGCTGCTCACCAAATCATTTCACAGATATGAAATGAAATATAAACAACTACCTCCTGCTACAGCCAAAACGCAACAAAGTGCAGCATTACCGGTCACACGGGGGATGATGGTCCCAACCCTCTCGGGATACCAAGTGAGTACTCCCACTTGGTACCCAGCCCTACCACCAGTCATGCAATGGATGATAATTGCTTACTTCCCTTAGTCGCCTCATACGACACCCATGGGAAAGAATGGGGTGGTGACACTTGTATTATTAGTCCGTCACCACACGGACAAATGTGTAGTTTTATGTAAGTGAAAACATTTTTTGGACCTAGTTAGTGATATCTGAAATTATAGCTTACTGTGCAGAGACGTTAACAGCATAATTTTTAAGAAAAATTTTATCGAATGTCGGAATCAAAGAATGTTCTATAGCAAAGTATATTCAATACTCATTATTTAAATAAGTTCTAAATAGTGAATATTGTTTAAGGAAATAGGTATGACGTAAACACCACCGAAGGAATGTAACATAGTTCCAGTGGCCCGCCAATAAAGGCGGAGAGACGGCACACGGAGGATTTCTTTAGTGGCTGAAGGTCCCACACTACTGTTCGGTGCCCCGAACGACGGGGTGTGCAGTTAGGAACATTTGTTCCCGGCTTAAAAAAAATGGTATGAGGTAAACACTTTATAATTATATACTTACCAACAAATACTATGAAAATAAGCAAGATAGTGGCGGTATCCATCACAAGGTGCCTAGTACAGTTTTTTTGTAAAACCTGCAAGAAAAACGAGTATAAAAGTGATAATCATGTCTAAAGCAAATTACCGTCCTGACTGTACATGAATACAATAAAATACTGTTGTGAGCACGTGGCATCTTCTTTACTATTATAAAGATGTAACAGAGCTATGTCTGTACATTTAAGATATTTGAGAAAAAAATACTTATTTAGGCTATATAGGCGTGTCTGAACACCAAACGATCTTTTTAGATTTTTTGTCTGTTTGTTTGTTTGCGCATCACGCAAAAACTACTGAACGGATTTCGATTCGACTTTTTTTGTTTGATAGCTCTTGATTAGACTTAAAAACTGGTATACATTTTATCCCGCTACTATATCGGGAACCTGAGATATAAAAACAAGCTTTGCGGCAAAGCCGCAGGCAAAGGCTTGTAAATTTATAATATTACTAGCTTTTGCCCGCAGTTTCAGTAGTTTTTGCGTGATGCGCGAACAAACAAACAGACAAACAGATAAACAGACAAAAAGTCTAAAAAAAATCGTTTTGCGTTTAGACACGCATATTATATAGCCTAATTCAGTCACTTTTTCTCAAATATCTTCAATGTGCAGACACAGCTCTGTTACAGCTTTATAATAGTATAGAAGATGCACCTATGATATGACGTACGTAGACTGCATGGTTTTATAGTCTCACTGAATCCAGAAAACGCATTTAATACTTACTGATATTCCTTCAGACTAGTTCTACCCAGAAGCAATGTATAGGTACATGCTACAAATGTAGTTTTTTTATTGCATGTGGTGCAGGTAGATGATCCACGGCCTACCTGATGGTAAGTGGTAGCCGTCGCTCATGGACTCAACTATATCAAGTGTATTGTCACTCAACATTTCATTTCACAGATATAATATAATGATATGCTATCTCCTGCTACAACCTAAATACACTGATGTGCTTCATGGCCGGTCACACGGGAGATGGTGGTACCAACCCGTTTGGGCGCAATAGCAAGTGAGAATTCCGACTTGGTACCCAGCTCTACCACCAATAATGCAATGGTTGATAATTGCTTACTTCCCTTAGTCGCCTCGTGTGACACCCGTGGGAAATAATGGGGTGGTGACAATGTATTCTTTGTCTGTCACATGGATATAGCATCCAGGGGCAGATTTACCCCTAGTGCCACCATGGGTACCATGAAAAAAGACCGTCATGGGGCACGACGACCAGAGTTAGAAATAAATTAGATGCATCGCTTCATTATTTATTGCGATCATAAAAAGGTGACTAAAGTACCTACTTTTACCTAACCAATTAATAAAATTCTGCGAAATCTTTTTTATTAATGTATAACCATATTGGCAGTTTTAGTTGGAAACATCTCGATGTAATTCAGCTTGTAAGAATATTATTGCCACTTACCACTAATTCAGCTGCTAACTTCTCAGCTAATACTCGCTGTAAATAAAAGAATAAGTTAAAAATACAATATTTAGATATTTTTATATATATTTTTAGCAGTCAGGAGCAATTGTCACGATGGCTGAATTGGCAAAGCATCTGGACGGTATCCAGGAGATGACCAGCATCTCCTGCTCGTGACTGTTATTTTCGATTTCACATTTTTCACTTTGTGTTTAATAAAAATACAAATAAAAAATACTCAAGTTATTGTTTCACTTTCATGTATATTTAAATGGTGTGTCAGGATGGCACAATTAATTGTCATTCACTACTTGTTTTTGCTGTGACGATAGTTTGTCGAGACAATGGAAACGCGAACGCGTAAAAAATAAGCCCATGATCCAATGGGAATAGACAACACGACAGTAGTTTTACGATAAAAATTTTCACCGACACAGTGACATGTTATTATGAAAACAGCTAGAGACAATAGTATTCCAACGATAAATTTATCGTCACGACATAAAGGGAACGCGTCTAAGAAAAAAATGAGCCGCCACGGGACAGTACCGCAGATGTGAAAACGTCGAAATTATTTTGTAGAAATAATGAGTAGAAATAAAATGATCATAACTTTTCAATGTGTGCTTGCATAAAATTGTGATAATAACGTGTGTAAAATAACGGAAATGGACATAAAGGCAATGAACTTATAAGTAAGTTTGAATGTTTGCTATTACCTTTGTCTATAGCTATTACTATACCATATATTATAATAAATGAGAATAAAGTTTCGGTCTTATATAATCCTTGGTAAGCACCCTCTCGTTATCCATAGACAAATTAAAACTGTTATTGGTGTATTGATTAACATTATGCTTCCTAGTTACATGCTTTTGTCAACAGATGGGATTTAAAAGCAATTAAATAAATTGGCGTAGTGACGTCTCCACGCTAACAGTCGGTTTCATCTTCCCTCCACATTAGATGTTTTCATATAAAATTATGCAAAACATTTGTTATTAGATAATAATCATATGTTTAATAAATTCAAAATTATATTTGTATATTTATGCCACTGATCATGTATGATGTGTGCCAAAAAACCTTTTTCATTATGTTACAAATATTTACAACTAAATAGGAGTGGTTCTCAATTCATCAGAATATATCTATGTTTTTCTTCAGGCTTAACTTTTTTTGTAATTTTTAGCTTAAAATTTTAATGTATGGAGGGGATGAGGGGAGTTTGTGCAGCAAAATCATCATTAAACCTATCCAACACTTTTTTATTGAATACAGTAAAGTTTGTCAATACCTACTAAATAAAAAATATATAATAGAAAAGCGCTTGAATAATACAACAGAAAATGTTTCAGAAATAATCACAATTAAATTTTAATCATTGCTCATAATTCACTCCATCCATCCATCAGCCTTTCCACTGCTGAACATAGGCCTTCCTAAGAGAACGCTACAACGAGCGGTCCCGTCATGGGGGATAATGCCGTAATCGCCACGCTTGGCAGGCGGGCACTCCTCCGGTATTCCCTCAGTCGGCTCTTACGACTGCCGTGGAGTAGAGAGGGGTGGGACAATTCTAAAGCCGGCCCCACACGTCCCATAATTCACCAATTTAATTTAATTCAACCCTAAATTTAACATTGCATGTTAACTTAAATGTTGTGTTGCAAATATGTATTCTGTTCAAGTCTTTAGAGCTTTAATTTTATACTTTTACTCGTGGCGTAGTCGGTAGTGCAACCGACTTCCGTGCACGAGGTCGTAGGTTCGATTCCCACTCAGGACAATTATTTGTGTGATAAACATAGATATTTGTACTGCATCTGGGTGTTTTCTATATATTATATGTATGTATTTACAAAAAAAAAAGTAATATAATTATGTATTATATTCGTAATCTATACCTACCCATAGTACAAGCGTTAAGCTTAGTTTGGGACCAGATGTTAAAAAGAGAAAAAAAATAAAAAATAAAATTTGTATAAAGACAATTTGTACAAATTTTAATATTCCGTATAATAATAATTTATTCATATCAAGTAATACACTAATCATAAAAGTATAATATTATTTTTATATATTGTTGTTCTTTCAAAACTACTACATAGGTATGCAAAGTATGCAGAGGGTGTCCGTGAACGGCTGATAATGGCAAGTCAGCCGGAATCTGACATAGAAGAATGATGGAGAGTATTGAAAGATAGTATGGTAGATACAGCGAAAGAAGTATGTGGATGCTCAAAGAAGCATAGGAAATTGAAAGGTGATGCATGGTGGGATACGGAAGTAGCAGCTTCCGTAGACCAAAAGAAGAAAGCGTGGCTGAACTATGTATCTTCTTTGAACCTGAGTGCCAGTATGAAAGAGCAGAAGAAAGAAATATACCGGCAACGTAAGAATGACACCAACGCCTTAGTGAAAGAGAAGCGTTATAAAGCAAATATGATTGCAGAAAAAAGCTGACCAAAACTTCAAGAGCAACACCAAACTTTTCTGGAGGGAGGTGAAGAAATCTCGGAGTGGTAAGTCAGCTTTCAGAATGTATAAAATAAGGTCTAAAGGTGGAGACATTCTTACGAAAACACAATATGTGTTAAGCCGATGGAGTGAATATTTTGGAGATATGTGGTCTAACAGATCAGCATTCGGTACCGGCATCCTGTGATGACATTAGTATGGATGAAGTTGAACGGGTGATTAGAAGTTTGAAAAATGGTAAGGCAGCGGGTATTGATATGGTGTCTGCTGAGATGATCAAGCTTGGAGACACATGAGCAGTATCTGGGAATCCTTCCTGATGCTTCTCAATTTATGCTGGAGCTCAGGAATGGTTCCCAAACCTGGAGATGCGCAGTCTTCGTCCCTTCTTTAAAACAAAGCTTCACGTTATGACTGTGCAAACTACAGAGCCATAAGCTTGACCAGTTTGGCAGCCAAAGTGTATGGTAATATTATTGAAAGGAGAATGAGGATGGTGTCTGATGAAGTTTTGTGTGAGGCACAAGGAGGTTTCAGGTGTGGAAGGAGATGCATAGATCAAGAGTTTTCTCTGCGCAACATTGTGAAGAAGCATCTGGATGTAGGTCAGAGAGTTTTCTTCAGTTTTGTGGATTTAGAGAAAGCATTTGACACAGTTATACAAAAAGAACTTTGGGACATTTTGCTGGAGTATGGTATTAACGGTAGACTGCTGCAAGCAGTGTAGTCCAACTACATGGGCTGCAGAGTTTGTGTGTGGCTGGATGATGGAATGTCACCCTGGTTTGAGGTCAATATCAGCGTTAAACAGGGCTGCGTTTTATCAGCCAGACTGTTTATCATATATCTGGATAAATGTCTACAAAGGTTGAATGAAATGAATGTGGGAGTTCAGATGGACGACTTAGTGGTTAACTCTCTGCTATATGCAGACGATGCAATCCTATTAGCGCAGTCTGCGAGTGACCTGCAAACCCTAGTCGACGTAATGACTGAAGATTGTAAGAAAAGGGGCCTACGTGTAAATGTTAGCAAAATCAAAATAATGATTTTTGAAAGAGAAGAAGCCAGAACAGATTTTAGAGTAGCAACAGGAAATGGGTGCTGGAACTAGTGGATGAATTTGTATATCTTGGATGTAGATTCAGTCGGGATGGAAGGTACACCACTGATGTAGAGAGAAGAGTGAATGCGGGAAATAGAGTGAACGGAGCATTAGGACAATTTCTCGGCAGTCATCTCCTCAGCCAGAGGGCACGTGTCGCAATACACAACGTAATGCTTGTCCCAACGTTATTATATGGAAGCGAGAGTTGGGTGTGCAAAAAGGAGCATGAGAGTAAAATCAATGCGGTCGAAATGCGATCTCTGTGGAGAATCTGTGGAGTGAGGCTGACTGACCGCATTCGTAACAACGACGTAAGAGAGCGAGTAGGTATGAAAGAGAGTATTGGTTTAAAGATGCGAAAGGGAATGCTCCGATGGTTCGGACATGTGGAAAGAATGCCGGAGGAGCGACTGGTTAAGAAGATATACAATGCGAAAGTGGAAGGATGTAGGTACAGGAGGAGACCGAGACTCGCCTACCTAGACCAAATCGGTCATGTATTGAAGGAAGGTGAAGTCAGGAGTCTCCGAAACCGGCGAGCGTGTATGAAGAGAGTTATGAATGTTGAGGAAGCGAGAGATGTATGCAAGAATAGAGCCTCTTGGCAATCGGTTCTCTCTACCTACCCCGCATGGGAAATGGCGTGATGATAAGTAAGTAAGTAAGTAATTTCGATGTAATATTAAACAAAATTTCTCGTAAACTTCAAAGTACTTAAGAAAATATAACTGTCTAAATTAATAAAAGTAATAATGTTTCTTTTAACAACATCAGAGAACGTTCTTTAAGTCTACTCAAAATATGCTTTAACAGTATATCCGCATATTTGAAAGATTTGAGGAAAAATACTGTATTCGATTATTTAGACTATTTACAGTTCTGTTTTTCCCTCGTTCTTTATCCCTCCCGTGGTTAATAGTGGTTACTGTGGGTTGTAAAAGGCTATATCGATACCTTGAGATATAAATATAAATTGGAAAGATGTTTTAACTCTCTTGTATAGATCTACCACTGAAAAATGTATTAAGAAAATAAGATATTATAAAATATACGATATAAAATATCTTTACTGAACAGTTGTTACTGTTTTTAGTAAACATATTTTTAGTGTTAACACATAATTTTGACAGGTAAGCATTACCAAATTTCCTAGTCGTATCAATTTTTATCTTATATATTTAGCGAATTAAAAGCATACATTTACAAGTTTTAACTTGGTTTGAATTCTAGACCGTATCTTATAAAAAGTGACAGAAATAGAGTCAACAGTTATGCCTGATCGATAGTAGACCCGTCTATTTCAATAGGGTTAAGAAATACCGCAAATGCACAACATTTGGCACAGACAATCACAACACGCCATCTTATAATATTGATAATATTCATTTTATTACCGTTACCGATATCTACCTATGCATGTATGTAACACAACCTTTAAACGTGATTTTTACCCATTTCAAAGCGTCTTCTGATTATATTGAAACTGCATACTTATCAAGGACCGAAGATAATACAACGATTTAAGGGGCTCCGTTTTTATTTTATTTTTTGTTAAGGCGGGAAATAATGTACCTAACCACACATCCCGTCGTTCGGGGTAACGAACAGGGTAGTATGGGGCCCTCACCCACTAAATAAACCCACCGTGTGCCGTGTCTCCGCCTGTATTGGCGAGCGGGGAAGTACCACCCTCTCACAGAAGATTGATGGCGTTAAACAATAGTAAGTACTCTTGCCTTTGTGTTTTGTCTAGCGAGTGAGACTGCCAGAGGCCCGAAACCCCTTCCTATGCTCTCCTTAGTATCCAACCTATCCTCTCCTTATTATCTTTTCTTTCCACATCCTGTCCCTTTCCTTGGAGATGGTGAAGTGCGAGTGATGCCTCTGGCATGGTGGGCCTTATACTTGTTTGCCACCCACGTAGTATTAAAAAGATATAAAAATACTTTTATGCGTGTTTTATATACAAACCGTAACTATGATTACACTCAAATATTATAAAACAAATGTTATTTCCTTTTGATGCTGTTTTGAGACTAAAAAAGAAGAAAGTAAATTATAGTTAAAAACACGCGCTAGTTGAATTAAATAGTAAAAACATATTATTATTATAATAAATAATAATGATATAAATATTTCAAAATGTGTGGGGTGCTTTTTACTTTACGTTAACTTACTTACTTACTTACTTATCATCACGCCATTTCCCTTGCGGGGTAGGCAGAGAGAACAGAGTGCCAAGAGGCTCTATTCTTGCATACATCTCTCGCTTCCTCAACATTCATAACTCTCTTCATACACGCTCGCCGGTTTAGGAGACTCCTGACTCCACCTTCTTCAATACATAACCAATTTGGTCTAGGTAGGTAAGTCTTGGTCTCCCCCTGTACCTACATCCTTCCACTTTCGCATTGTATATCTTCTTAGCCAGTCGCTCGTCCGGCATTCTTTCCACATGTCCGAACCATCGGAGCATTCCCTTTCGCATCTTTACACCAATACTCTCTTTCATACCTACTAGCTCTCTTACGTCATTGTTACGAATGCGGTCAGTCAGCCTCACTCCACAGATTCTCCGCAGAGATCGCATTTCGACCGCATTGATTTTGCTCTCATGCTCCTTTTTACATACCCAACTCTCGCTTCCATATAATAACGTTGGGACAAGCACTGCGTTGTGTATTGCGACACGTGCCTTCTGGCTGAGGTGGTGGCTGCCGAGAAGCCATTTCCTATTGCTACTCTAACATCTGTTCTGGCTTCTTCTCTTTCAAAAACCATTACTTTGGTTTTGCTCACATTCACACGTAGGCCCCTTTTCTTACAATCATCTGCCATTACGTCGACTAGGGTTTGCAGGTAAGTCGCAGACTGCGTATATAGACGTTATGTTAACAACCATATATAAATATCATACTATATCTTATAAGCATTTAACAATAAGCTTTTGTAACATTTTTTGATGCATGCGTGAAATCCTAAGTATATATTATAATATTATTAAAACTTATCACTTTTTAGTTTAACAATATATTAAAACGTTTAGATATTTTTCTATATATTTTTAGCATTTGACATGCTTACCACTATACATTAAAAAAAATATAGGGTTTGCGTCATTTATTAGGTAAAAATCTTAATTATAAAATTAAACTTAATTGGTCTGGTCCTGGTCGGTGTAATGTCTGAAAATACTTCCGACAGGCGCAGGCGTCACCCAAAGACGGTAAGTATGAATGTGTTATCGAAATTAGCAGTCAGGAGCAATTGTCACGACGGCTGAATTGGTAAAACATCTGGACGGCATCCCGGAGATGCAGGTTCAAATCCTGCTCGTGACTGTTATTTTCGATTTCACATTTTTCACTTTGTGTTTAATATTAAAACGTGTTTATTTTATTCCTTAAACTATAATTTATTGTATTATATTAACTTTTAAAACTATTGCGAGTGCAATGGCTTTTCTTAGTCTCTTTGAATTACAAAAAAAAAACAAAGTTGTTCTACAGTGCCAGATACATTATAACGGCGTGTCGACTTAATTTGTTTGAAATGTTTTCATCCTAAGAAAAATAGCCTCTTCAAAAATGACCTTCATAAATATACGACGTTATTATCTCCATCTGCTACCACAATTATTTACATATTTAATTTTTTACTGAATCTCGACCTTAAATTGAACATTATGAGGGATTTGCCGGAGAACTAATTACGTATTTTGTTTTTTCGAGAAGATTATACTAAACGCATTGTTAAAAATGTATCTCCTTTACTTTTTTACACAATGGCTTTTAATATTTGAGTCTAAAGTACAAATTATAATTTGTAAATAAGGAAAAAGAGTATTTTAGTACGAGCGGGAATGGAACCTGCGTCCCTTCCTTTGCGGGGAAGTGCTCTAATCCATTGAGCTATCGTACCATTTCTAGAAATACCGACGATGGTACGATAGCTCAATGGATTAGAGCACTTCCCCGGAAAGGAAGGGACGCAGGTTCGATTCCCGCTCGTACTAAAATACTCTTTTTCCTTATTCACAAATTATAATTTGTACTTTAAGAGTACCTGAGCATGTCAAGTGCTAAAACATAGATCAAAAATATTTGAGTCTAGTTGGCCAATGCCGGAAGGTAGCCGTAGACTCCAGAAACGCCAGGGTCATCACTCAAGGGAAGTTAGCCCATGAAGCTATTCCATGGAAAGTAGAGATGAGAATGAGTTTGGAACTGTGGTAAGATCAAATGCAAGCAACATTACTATCGATGCCTTAATCTAATTTTTAGGTAAGTTCTTAGAATGGAAGTTTCTAGGCCATCGTCCATATTATGAAATAAAACTACGTTTACGGAATCTAGTTTATTTGTAAAATCATATAACTGTGGGTAGATGAAACCGTTGAAACAATATACCAGCTTTGGACGTCTAACATCAAAGGCCACCCGTGATCATTAATGCTGTAAAGTATTTGAAACCTCTGGATAGTAGAAAATCAAGTAAACGCGATAGATTCCGTAAACGTAGTTTTATTTCATAATGTGTAACATTCGCGTAAATATCAGACCATCGTCCATACTTTTTTCAGATGTAAAACTTTTAAAGTCGTATCAAAAATCTTTTTAAAATTTTGTCGCAATATTTGACCAATATCAATCAGTATGACTACGAGTGCCTATTGAACCCGCATTTTCTGATACACTGTTCCAGATACTCTGATAATTCAGATGTTGTAGAGAAAATATAAAATTAGTAGAGGCCTTGCTTTACATAAACTCAAGATCAGATAAAGTATCAATCAGTCTCTTTTCTTTTATTGCATTTAATGGCAGACGAGCCACGGCCTACCTGATGGAAAATGTTAACCATCGCTCATGGACTCATCTATACCGAGAGTATTGTCGAGCCGCTGCACACCATTTCATTTCTCAGATATGAAATGAAAGAATTAACGGCTGTCTCTTGTTACAACCAAAACACACCGATATGCTTCATGGCCGGTCACACGGAAGATGGTAGTACTAACCCGCTTTGGCTTGATAGCAAGTGAGTACTTCCGTTTGGTACCTAGCCCTACCACCAGTACCAGTGCATGTAATTGTGTATAATACTTGTAATTTTATAGGCAGACAACTAGTCTGATAGACTTCATGCCCGGTAGGTACTAAAACATATACATATATGGCTGTGTCAAGTAAAAGGGTAAGCGTGACATATTATTTTCTTTTCGTCTTTTTTATATTTTATTTTTAGACAAAAAATTTACCCTCATATCAAGCGGGATTTATCCCGTTTTCGACTACGCTGACCCAATTTGTATCTGATTACATGCACTCAAAAAATCGCTCACTCAAGCGTTTTCTCGCGACATTTTAATTCACCTGACAATACCTACCCACTTAATAATCTCTACTATTATATAGCTGTAACAGAGCCATATCTGTATATTTAATATATTTTAGAAAAAATACTATATAAAGCAATTTAGGAGTTACTATACAAAACATTTTTTTTTAGAATTCTTACGTATTCATCTAGTTTTATTATGATTAGAAAAATCATGCATAACTTGTGAATCTTATAATATAACTACTAGAATACCATCAAGGGTACTAGAATGGGTTATATATTTATTTTTACCTCAGTTAATTATTCAAGTTTTAAAAATTTTTAGACAAGAATTATTCCAACAATATACAATCATAAAAATAAGCTTAATATGGAGTTATAATACTTTCTAACATTTACGCGAATTTTACACATTTTGAAATAAAACTACGTTTACAAGAGTATTTTAGTACAGGCGGGAATCGAACCTGCGTCCCTTCCTATCCGGGGAAGTGCTCTAATCCACTGAGCTACAGTACTATCTTTTAGACATACCCAATCTCCTCATCACATTTGTCTTAACGACCAACGCCCTCTATCGGAACGCATTTACATGCATCCAATATGCGGCCAGAAAACTCAGTAGGCAACAACTTGGATTTAATTAATTTATTAATTATTAAAAATCCATAACATCTCTTCATATTCATCGTATCTTTTTCAGTCAGGCCGCGTTCCGATCCGGTGGTAGCTTTTTAGTCTTAGCTTCTATTAAAATCAATATATTTAATAATATAAACTAATAATGAATATTGTCTTCTTATTGGTAGTTTTTTTTTTTTTTTTGATTACTTAAAAATTTTAATTGGTAGTTTGTGGTACAATTTTTAAGCACTAAATATAAACAAAATTTTAAAACTTAAAGGAGTATTATACTAATTTTATTATACTAGCCTAAAATCTCATACATTCTAAGCATAAAATTTAGAGTAGATATTTTTAATTGTGTTTCTAAACGAATATTATGTGGGTTGATAAATAAACCAAAAAATATGTAAAATCATATTACTGTGGGTAGATGAAACCGTTGAAACAATATATATTATCAGCTTTGGATATCTACCATCTAAGTCCACCCGTGATCATGAATGCTGTAAAGTATTCGAAACGTCGGGATAGTATAAAAATCAAGTAAACGCGATAGATTCCGTAAACGTAGTTTTATTTCAAAATTAATATGGAGTTTTCATGTCCGACGAGTTTGCTATATGCTAGTAAGTTACTGAGTTATACGCAAGGATAGCAGCTGAAGATAGTTTATTCCCGACAAATATAATGAGATTATTAAAAGCTAATGATCGAATAATGAGGTTATGATAACTATATGAGTAGTACCGGTTTGCTGTCCGTACATGCACAGAATTGGTTGTGTCGTTGTACGCCTTGTACCATAAAATTATGTACTTAGGTATATTGTTGGCTCAGCAAAACGGGTTCGATTGTGTTGCATCGAAAAATACACATAAACTTAATCATCCATCCATCCATCAGCCTTTTAACGTCTACTGCTGGACATAGGCCTCTCCAAGAATTGGGGATAGTGCCGTAACCGCCACGCTTGGCAGGCGGGTTGGCGATCGCGGTGGATGTTGTTAATACTCGAAGGAGTGCTGCTGCCCACTCCCCCGGCATTCCCTTAGTCGGCTCTTACGACTCCCATGGGTGGAGAGGGGTGGGACAATTCTAAAGCTGGCCCCACACGGCTACTAACTTAATACCTATTCCGTATGTTCTAAAATATTCTATAGGATTACCCGTTTGAATTGTAGAGATCAGATGGCAATTGCATAGGTCTAGATTTATTATAGTGCACCACAGAATTGTAATTCTGTCGATAATATATTAGAAAGTTAACTACAGTAAAGACTAATCATTCTTAATGTAAATAAGAATTAATAAAAAGCACAAATGAAAATATAATGCTATGGGTATTCTGGTATAGTTTAGGAAAATTCAAATATTTTTGTGTTAGTTATAAAACAAAAAGCAGATGGAAGTAATTAACAGCGTTATTCCAATTATATTATGTTAAATTATTTACTTAGTACGGGATTAAAATGGTGATTAATATTAATATTTTAACGAGATACATTATGATTTTTTTTTTTATTTGTTTTTTAGAAGCTTTCGTGCATTATAAACTAAACTAAGAATAATAATAAAAATAAAAACAGTATTTAAACTAAGTTAACGTACGAAAAATTAAGGTATAAAATTGTAATAGATAAACATATGCAAATTTAAAGTGTCTACCAACCTTTGCTTAAACAATCATACACTTCCAAATGCGAATCCCAAACAAACTCTTCTCAGTTTAATTTCGAAGTCAACTTAAATTTTCAGTCACTAAACTTTGTTCTCTGTCGTAATGAATTTACTGGAGCCAAGAGAAACACACCAACCCTCGCTGAAGGCTTAGACTCGACTGACTGGTGTCTACCCACGGCCCACATAATGCTCGAATATTATCATAGGATTTTCCCTCTCATCGCCTCGGAACATCCATTCCTTTTTACTACATTGATTGCTGGCAACCAATATATTTCCCATGCTAGCCTGATAAGCCAGCAATGTAAGTACTGTATTGCAAAGTTTCCTACAATCAAAGGCTTTGATAGTGTAAATGAAGCCCAGCTTTGCTACCACCCTGTCACCCCCGGCGCCGTACTTAAACTTACTCGTATATTGCATGTCGGTAAGGTAGCCTTTTCAATCAAGCACCTTGCCCTTTGAATTAAAAACGTAGTGGTTGTTTTTATTTTTTAAGTAATGCGATACTTTCTCCTATTGCTTTTCTATATCGATTTTAATTAGGCAGAAGAAATAATGAGTATCAGAGTTGGTTACGAAGCTAATTTTTGAGTTTGAGAACAACACAACGATTTTAAACATGAACCTGAACGTCATGAATGTATGATACCATGAACACACATATTTAATAAGAGTGAAAATATAAAATAGAACCACTATGATATCTGAATACGAATGTGAAAACTTTAGTATATTTTTATATCACATTCTTTCTTATCGTCTTGGGTGACGTAGGATGTCTCTTATTATTATGTTCTATAGCCCAATGCTTGAGCAAGGCCAACGGCTAATTGGGGTGCTAATTTGTCCGGTTTACCTCCTAGTGGTGCACCCCGGGTAACGTCGGCAGTCGGCGGCGGCTAAAATTCCGGACAGGACGGGTCTCCGCGTGTCTCTCTGACTCAGCAGAGGGCACGGCGGATAGACCAGGCGTTGGAGTCGGTGGGGCCAGACAGGAAGACAACCTCTATAAAAAATGACCCCGAATCTCAAGCTCTGGCGCTCGGCGAGGAGATGCATGGCTGATGGGTAGTTCAGTGTCGAGCGCAGCCCCAGCCAGGGTACCTGCGGACCCCCTGTGTTGGGTTACAAATGTACGCTTACGCGTACTTACGGTATTGGGAGCTCTGCCCGGGTGGACCTGCTTTCTCCCATACTCGTGGGAATACTATGGAATTTGATAATTTGAATAAAAAAACTTCGACGGAGTCGGGTAATACACCTGACGCCTCAGCCGTAAGGGGTCCGGCTGTAAATGCGGCCCCTACTAGTTAGTAGCAGCTGCGCGTAAAACGCGTGGCAGCAAAAAGTCCCGCAAGGGCAAAAAGACGACCAAGGGAGCGTCTCAGTCATCAAGGGACGGCTCGATGAGGTAGGTCGGCCGGCACTTCAGCCGCCGAGATGTCTGCCACTGAGGAGGGTGGCCTGACTGAGGCTGCCGAGAGTCAGCTATCGCGGCCGGCAGAGGTGGTGTCGGAGTCGCGCTTCTGGCGCAAGCGCACCCTGCCTCAGGGGGACGCTGCCTCGGAGTCCGACCTGAGCGCGACAGAGATGCCTCCCCCAAAAATGCCCGCAGTGGTTAGGGGTCGAGGCATCAGCCGACCCGGGACACCGGTACCGCGTGCCGCCTCAATGAATAAGGCAGAGACGCGAGAGTTAAGACGGACGGAGGTGGTGCAAAACGCAGAGGAGCGCCTAACGCTCCTAACGGAAAAGCTCCGCCTCCCTGACGAGGGTCATATAGGGACGGCCCAGGTTGAGGAGAGGGCCCTAAACAGTGTGGCCATAGTTGAGACGGTCGCTGCTGGTTCGCGGAACCTCAAAAGTAGTTTCGCGCGTGGCCTCAAAGATGCCGCGCACGAAATCACATTATCGGTCCAGCGCTTGGCGGAAACGAATAAGCGCCTCGAGGCTCAGAACGCTCGTCTGGAGGCGCAGAATCGGCGCCTTGACGAGGCTATCCGCGGCCTCGAGGCGCGGGTGGCGGAATTGGAGCAGGGACTGGCCGGATTGCGGGTTGAGCTTGGGCTCCCTGCGGCTGCCCCAGCTTTGTCCACTGCCCAGTCAGGCGCTGGACCCGAACTCGAGGATGAATCGTTCCGCGTGATCATTGACCGCATTGCTGCAGTCTTTGGTCCGCGGTTCGATGCTCTGGCCGCGAGATTGCCGCCGGAGCCCCGACTTTGGCCACCGCTTGCGGCTGACAAAACAAGTGCTGCGGCGTCCTCGGCATCGACAGCCCTGCCGTGCCAGGGGGGACATGTGTCTTTTGCCGCGACGGCGGCCAAACCACCAGCGGCCAAACCACCAGCGAAAAAGGCTAGGAAAAAGGACAAGGCGGGATAAGCCTCGAGGGGTCAGCCACGAGAGGAGTTCCCACCTCTGCCAAGTGCCGCAGTGCCTCCGAGTTCTGTTCCGCCGCGACAAACGGTCGCACGCTCACGGGCTGCGGCGGTCGCGCCCCGAGCTCTTGCCCCCACCCCTGCCACTGCTACGACCTCAAACAGGGACTGGCAGGTGGTTGGACCCCGGCGATCCCGGGCCAAGGGTCATGGTGCTGCCGTGGAATGCGAAGCGGCACCAATGTCTCAAAGGGGGGAGACCCCAAAGGCGCCTAAGAAGAGAGGATCGCGCAAGCTCAAAGTGCCTAAGGTAGCAGCGGTGGTCATCACCCTGCTGCCCGAGGCCAAGGAAAAGGACCTGACGTATGAGGCCGTCTTAAAACGTGCCCGGCGGGAAATAAACGTCTCCGACCTCGGGGACGTTTCCGCTCGCTCCCGCCAAGCCCGGACAGGTGCTCGGATATTCGATTACCTGGGGCCAGAGGGCACCATGAAGGCTGACGCAATGGCCGCGAGGCTGCTGGGCCTGTTCCCAGAGGAGAGTGGAGTCCGGGTCGCCAGACCCGTGAAGTGCGCCGAACTGCGCATTTCCGGGCTGGACGATTCCGTGACGGCGGAAGAGATCCGGGAGGCAATCGTCTCGAAAACCGGGTCTCCCAGCAGCGCCGTCCAGGTGGGCACCATTCACCCAGGTCCAGGTGGTGTGGGTGCCGTCTGGATCTCGTGCCCTGTCACGGCGGCTAAGGATTTGGTCGCCGCCGGTGGACTTCTGGTGGGCTGGAGCGCAGCGCGGGTAATTGCGTTGGAGCCAAGGCCTGCCAGGTGCTACAAGTGCATGGCGGTCGGTCACACCCGGCTGCTATGCACAAATTGCTTCAAATGCAGCGGGCTTTGTTTCCGCTGCGGTCAGGCAGGGCACTAGGCGGCTGCCTGTTCTGCCACCCCACACTGCCCCGCGTGCGCGGCGGGCAATCGCCCCGCCAACCACTGTATGGGACGGGTGGGGTGGAGGCCTCCGGCCAAGTCAGGCCCTAAGAGGGGGGTGGGCAGCCAATTGGCCCCGGCTACCCAACCCGGCGCGGCTGGACCGCCGCAGCGCATGGAGGAGGATATCGTGGTCCAATAACGGATCACGACGCTATCCTCCTCTAGGGGAATCTCGGCCATTCTGCCAGGGCGCAGGACCTCTTCCTGCAATCCATGGCGCAGCGGTCGATCAGTGTTGCCGTAGCCGCGGAGACCTACATAGTCCCGGATCACCCCAATTGGGCGGGTAGCGGGGATGGCTCCGTGGCGGTCGTCGGCTCGGCGGCGCCGCATTCCCCGCCCTTGTCACTCAAAGACCAGGATACGGGATATGTGGCGGCCGAATGGGGAGGGGTCACGCTGTATGGCGTGTACTTCTCCCCTAGTCGTAGTCTGGCGGCTTTCGAGGTCTTCCTGCACAACCTGGAGACCTCGATACGGCGTATAGCACCGAGCCCTGTGCTCGTGCTGGGGTACTTCAACGCCAAATCAACGGCGTAGGGGTCCGCCAGGACGGACCCCCGAGGTGCGGCGGTCCAAGAGTGGGCGATAGCGGCGGACCTCGTGTTACTCAACCGAGGGTCTGCCCAAACGTGCGTGCGACCCTGGGGCGGCTCAATAGTGGACCTTTCGTTCGCTAGCCCCGGTGTTGCCGCACGCGTAAGGAGCTGACGAGTCCTGGAGGAGGTCGAGACCCTATCTGACCACAGATTCATTCAGATAGAGGTCTCCCAGAACCTTCAGGGCGCCAGCAGGGGTCACGCGGCGGACAGAACTCCCGCTTTTCCGCGATGGGCTGTGGGTAGGCTCGACCGGGACCTGCTAGTGGAGGCGGCCATTTTTCAATCTTGGCTGACTCCCCCCCTGACGATAGACGTGGACGCCAAGGCTGGCCGCATTCGCGGCACGGTTACGCAGATCTGTGATGCGGCCATGCCCCGCGTGCGGCGCCCGCCTCGACGGAAGGGGTACTGGTGGTCCCCGGAGCTGGCGGACCTCCGTGCGGCCTGTATTCGTGCCCGGAGGTCCTACACCCGCAGCCGCCGTCGCCGAATCCGCGACGAAGAGCGGGAGGGCTGGCTCTATGCGGCGTACAGCAGTGCGCGTGCCGTGTTAAAGCTGGCCATCTGTCGCGCCAAAGATGCGAAAAGGCAGGAGATGCTGGAGGGTCTCGAGCGTGACCCCTGGGGACGCCCGTACCGCGCGGCGCTTAACAAGCTCCGCGCCCAGGGCCCCCCCCTTACGGAGACCCTCCAGCCGGGCTTCATCTCTGAGGTGGTCGAGGGACTTTTCCTTTCACGGGCGGTGCACACGCCCCCGGTCATGACTCCGCCAGATGATGACCGGGAGGCCGACGACGTGGAGGTACCGCCTGTGACGACGACGGAAATGGGGGCGGCGGCAGCGCGTATGCGGGGAGGTGCCGCCCCCGGGCCGGACGGGGTTCCTGCCCGAGTGCTGGCGCGGGTCCTCGACCACCTTGAGCCCCGCCTCGGGGGACTGTTCGGCGCTTGCCTGGTGTCCGGACGGTTCCC
The DNA here is from genome assembly GCA_948253155.1 of Leucoma salicis. Classification (NCBI taxonomy): domain Eukaryota; kingdom Metazoa; phylum Arthropoda; class Insecta; order Lepidoptera; family Erebidae; genus Leucoma; species Leucoma salicis. The sequence continues at coordinate 8,797,217 of OX411812.1, forward strand.
CGACTGCTGGAAGGAGGGGAAGCTCGTGCTCCTGCTGAAGCCGGGACGGCCTCCGAATACAGTCTCGGCCTTCAGGCCCATCGTGTTGCTGGATGAGGTGGGCAAACTCCTCGAGCGGGTAGTCATTGCCCGCATCGTCCGGCACCTGGGAGCGGTCGGCCCCGACCTGTCCAACGCCCAGTTTGGATTTCGGGCGGGTCGGTCTACGGTCGACGCCATTCTGCGCCTGAAGGCCGCGGCTGCGGAGGCCGTCACCTCGAGGGATGTGCTGTTGGCGGTGTCGCTCGACATCGCCAACGCCTTCAATAGTCTGCCATTCGGCTGCATCAAGGAGGCACTCCGGTACCATGGAGTGCCCCTCTACCTAAGGCGGCTAGTGGCAGACTACCTCGACGGCCGCAGCGTCCTCTTTGTGGACCGGGAAGGAAATGTTGTAAGGAGGGCTATGTCGTGCGGCGTCCCGCAGGGTTCGGTTCTTTGGCCGCTCTTGTGGGACATCGGCTACGACTGAGTCCTCCGTGGCCGGCTTCTCCCCGGGCTGGGCTTAATTTGCTACGCAGACGATACGCTTGTCACAGCCCGGGGCTGGATTCTCGAGGAGGCGGCAACGCTGGCCACCTCAGGTACCGCGGAGGTGGTCATGCGGATCGAGGCGCTGGGGCTTAGGGTGGCCCTTGAAAGCTCGGAGGCCCTACTCTTCCATGGGCGCCGACGGGGCCTGCGCTCCAGCGCCTCGATAACGGTCAATGGTGTGGGCTTGCCAATCCTGGCCCACATCAAATATCTGGGCCTGGTATTGGATGGACGGTGCACTTTGACGAGCACTTCTGCCGTCTTGCGCCAAGGCTCGTCAACACGGCGTCCGCCCTCGGGCGAGTGATGCCGAATTTGGGTGGACCGAGTCTCGCGTGTCAACGACTCTACGCGGGGGTAGTACGGTCGATGGCACTGTACGGCACGCCCGTGTGGGCGGAGTCCCTGGCCGCTCGCAATAGGGCCCTTCTGTGGCGTCCACAGAGGGTCATAGCGGTCAGGGCAATACGCGGGTACCGCACGGTCTCGACCGATGCAGCCTGTGCGTTGGCACCCCCCCGTGGGATCTGGAAGCGGAGGTGCTCGCTCTGCGACGAGGACTCGGCGCAGCACACGCTCGAGTCGTGCCCGGCCTGGGACGTGCAGCGCCGGGAACTCGTTGCAGTGACAGGGCCTGGACCGCGGTCGCCGCCTTCTGCGAGGCTGTCATCTCTCGTAAGGAGGTAGCGGAGAGGGCCCGGGAGGAATCCTCCTTCGCGGACCCGATTCGCCGCCGGCGCGCGGGGCGGCGTGCGCGCGCTTACCGGCGCCTGATGCCGCCCTAGCCGAGGCTGCGGACGATGGGGTCGGGGAGTACCCTGCCGTCCGCGGAAGCATATCGCGAAGGTGCAACGCCCAAGTGCGCGAGGCGTCGCTCAAGAGAGGGTGCCCGAAGGGGCTGCCGCCTGCGGATCGCGGTCGAAACGACGCGGTACTCGTGATCCGCCGTAGCAAGGGCGGGTGGAGGCGCACGGTGGGTTTTTAGTGGGTGAGAGCTCCACACTACCCCGTTGTCTCCCCGGGCAGTGGGGTGTGCGGTAGGACAATTTTGCCAACCTAAAATAAAATTAAAAAAAATGCCAACTGCTAATTAACTGTTCGCTACCACCTAAATAATTATATGACGGGTGAAACCACAGGATATACCTAATCCTCTTGGTATAGATATAATTTTGATCACTAGGATTAAATTTATAAAAGTAAAATGACGATATGAGATTTACAATGTTGAGACATACAATGAAATAAGTGTTTTTAATATCGCGTTATGAAATATACCTTCAAAAAAAACCGGCCAAGTGCGAGTCGGACTCGCGCACGAAGGGTTCCGTACCATTGACTAGGTAAACAACATTACACTATTTTGTTGTATGGGAGCCCCCCCTTAAATATTAATTTTATTTTCATTTAATTATTTATTTTTAAAGTTATATATTAACTTTAAAAATAAATAATAGAATATATTAATAATAGTTATATATTAACTAAATATTCTGTAAGCATTCCAAGCGTCTACCTGTTGCCGTTATCAATAGCGAGCAAAAAAGGGGCAAAAAAAAAAGTCACGTTTGTTATATGGTAGCCACTATATAATGTATGAAAATACGTCCGACAGATGGCGCAGGCGTCACCCAAAGACGTTAAGTATGATGTGTTATCGAAATTAGCAGTCAGGAGCAATTGTCAGGATGGCTGAATTGGTAAAGCATCTGGACGGTATCCAGAAGATGCAGGTTCAAATCCTGCTCCTGACTGTTATTTTCGATTTCACATTTTTCACTTTGTGTTTAATGTATAGTGCTAAGCATGTCAAATGCTAAAAATATATATAAAAATATCTAAAATATTTAAAAGGGTTTGCGTCATTATTAGGTAAAATCTTAATTGTAAAATTAAGTTTACCTGGTCGGTATAATGTATGAAAATACGTCCGACAGATGGCGCAGGCGTCACCCAAAGACGTTAAGTATGATGTGTTATCGAAATTAGCAGTCAGGAGCAATTGTCAGGATGGCTGAATTGGTAAAGCATCTGGACGGTATCCAGAAGATGCAGGTTCAAATCCTGCTCCTGACTGTTATTTTCGATTTCACATTTTTCACTTTGTGTTTAATGTATAGTGCTAAGCATGTCAAATGCTAAAAATATATATAAAAATATCTAAAATATTTAAAAGGGTTTGCATTATTAGGTAAAATCTTAATTGTAAAATTAAGTTTACCTGGTCGGTATAATGTATGAAAATACGTCCGACAGATGGCGCAGGCGTCACCCAAAGACGTTAAGTATGATGTGTTATCGAAATTAGCAGTCAGGAGCAATTGTCAGGATGGCTGAATTGGTAAAGCATCTGGACGGTATCCAGAAGATGCAGGTTCAAATCCTGCTCCTGACTGTTATTTTCGATTTCACATTTTTCACTTTGTGTTTAATGTATAGTGCTAAGCATGTCAAATGCTAAAAATATATATAAAAATATCTAAAATATTTAAAAGGGTTTGCATTATTAGGTAAAATCTTAATTGTAAAATTAAGTTTACCTGGTCGGTATAATGTATGAAAATACGTCCGACAGATGGCGCAGGCGTCACCCAAAGACGTTAAGTATGATGTGTTATCGAAATTAGCAGTCAGGAGCAATTGTCAGGATGGCTGAATTGGTAAAGCATCTGGACGGTATCCAGAAGATGCAGGTTCAAATCCTGCTCCTGACTGTTATTTTCGATTTCACATTTTTCACTTTGTGTTTAATGTATAGTGTTAAGCATGTCAAATGCTAAAAATATATATAAAAATATCTAAAATATTTAAAAGGGTTTGCGTCATTATTAGGTAAAATCTTAATTGTAAAATTAAGTTTACCTGGTCGGTATAATGTATGAAAATACGTCCGACAGATGGCGCAGGCGTCACCCAAAGACGTTAAGTATGATGTGTTATCGAAATTAGCAGTCAGGAGCAATTGTCAGGATGGCTGAATTGGTAAAGCATCTGGACGGTATCCAGAAGATGCAGGTTCAAATCCTGCTCCTGACTGTTATTTTCGATTTCACATTTTTCCCTTTGTGTTTAATGTATAGTGCTAAGCATGTCAAATGCTAAAAATATATATAAAAATATCTAAAATAGGTATTTGTTGTTATAGCGGCAACAGAAATACATCATTTGTGAAAATTCCAACTGTTTAGCTATCGCCGTTCTTGAGATACAGCCTGGTGACAGACGGACGGCCAGACAGACAGACAGACAGCGAAGTTTTAGTAATAGGGTCCCGTTTTGACCCTTCGGGTACGGAACCCTAAAAAGGAGTAATTGAGACAATTCAATTGATCGTTTAGATTTAATCTAGGAAACCTTTATAAAGATAAATTAGTTGCATAACACTAAGCAATTTTGTATTTGTGAACAAAAAAAAACCTATAAAACAATTGAAACTTGATATTATATATTATAGTGTTAAAAATATAACATTCTTTGCAAAAGAATTGCGCAATTTTGTTTCTGGGCAAATCTCGCACTCCAGTTAATATGTAAAATGAGAAGATTGTATTTAGATTGAATTAAACAGATTGAATACACAAAATAACTCTTCTCGTAACATGAATTCCAGTAATTTAACAATACAGTTCATCTTATATTTCATCGTTCATCTGACCTTTATTAGCTCGCTTGGATTGTGCTAAACGAAATCATTAAAACGATTTTCGTTTACGAAAATGTCTATTACTGAGACCCTCCTCAAATTCTATCTAATCCAAGCTTTGTCTTTTACGTTATTTTTGTGGCTCTTTTCATTGAAGGTCGTACTCGTAAGCTTATGTCCTGTGCCTTTTTGTAGTGATTGAAGACCGACATGTCTATAAAGAAAAACTGTTTTTCGTGGTACACTTTTATTTTGGAGCTTTAAATAATGGACGTGTAGAAGCAAGCTCGAACAATAGGCTTGTGGAAACTGTCCACGCAGTCGGGTCGATACTTAACCCTGTCGTGTCAATAGAACTCGGTTAAATTTTGGACCATATTCTCAAGCCCATGGAGGGGAGAAAAAGATGATAGTCCCGTCCTCAGCTGATTAGGCCTGTCTAGCCCTTAAATTGTCACCCCTAGATTTATTGGGTATTTTATGTTCAAATTTCGGATTTGGGTTGGGATTGGGATAGAAAACAAGATAAAGACAAAGAAAATCAAATATATTTTATTATTTTATTGTTTTTTTAACGTCACATAAAACGGACATTTCCCATTATATGCACAATTGTGGTAGCTGAAATTACGTCACATGAAACGGACATTGCCCATTATATGTGCAGTTATGGTAGCTGAAGATAAGTCATATACAATGGACATTGCCAACATAACGTATTATAATTCCATCCATCCATCAGCCTTTCAACGTCCACTGCTGGACATAGGCCTCCCCAAGAGAACGCCACAACGAGTGGTCCTGTGCCGACCGCATCCAACAGCTCCCCGCAGCCTTGACCAGATTGTCGGTCCATCTGGTGGGGGGCCGTCCTACGCTGCGCCGTCCGATACGTGGTCGCCACTCGAGAACCTTTCTTCCCCAACGGTTGTCGGTTCGTCGAGCGATAGGGCCTGCCTATTGCCACTTCAGTATGGCAACCCGGCGGGCTATGTCAGTCACTCTCGTTCTCCTACGGATCTCCGTATTACGGATACGATCACGTAGGAAATACCAAGCATAGCCCGCTCCATGGCCCGCTGAGCAACTTTGAGCCTTGATACGAGGCCAACATTCAGAGACCAAAATTTTAAATTGGGCAAATATTGACATGTACCAACGTCTTGTTTTCATGCGAATTCTTTACAAAGCGGTCAACATATCGGCGATGTCGACGCTGCCCATATGTGTGTTGTACACTTTTATAGCATTTGGACAGGGTACAAGCACTCTTTTTTTTAGTTTATTATTGTATCGTTCTATAGTACTCACTGGTTCTTGGGCACAAAACGAACTTGCTATATGAATATATTTATTGTCCATGCACTTTGTCACGGCTATTCTTTTAGAATTATCACATACTACTTCATATGTTCCTCGTCCCTTTTTTATCATAGCTTTGTCAGTTATCAGCTTACAATTTCGCAATCTATCTTTTCGTAACGTCCCTAAAGACAAAACGCCCATCTCATTACGCAAATAATATATAAGTTCGAGCGATGTAAACCAGTTATCAAAGTATACTGTGCTTAGAATGGGATTAGAAATGGTTCTACATAGCCGGATAACTGTTTTACCTCCACCCCAAGATAGTCTTCTTCCCATTCGCTAAATTGGACACCTCTAAATGTATTTGCGCCATCATAAGCAAAGAAATCATACACCATGCCTGACGTACCAGCCCGAAGCAGAAATTTGAATCCCCATTTGTTTGGTTTCTTTGGCATATATTGCCTTCTGCTGCCAGCTTTTTTACCTTTGTAAGGTATTATCATCTCGTCGTTTGCAAATGACCGTTCTTCTTCTTTCTTCAAGCACTGCTTACGAACATAATCCATGACAGAGGTAATTTTATAGTAACGATCATTTTTGTCTACGACATTAGTATCACAAAAGTGCAAAAAGCGTTTGATAGATCTATAGCGTTTAAGGGACATTGCTGATGAAATCTGCTCATACTTCAGATCAGCACTCCAGTAATCTTCGATTGCTGGTAAGTCTACAACACCCATCATGATTTCTATTCCAAATAATATTTCCATTTCTTTTCGGGTTACACATATGGATTTCCGGGTAGTTTTTACTGAATATAAATTTGTCATTTCAACTATGAAATCTAATAACTCATTAGTGAAGAATTTTTGAAAATATCGCTTAGAGCTAAGGACATCATGACGTTCCTCAAAATTGGTGGAGCCCAATGTATGTACGGATCCGGTATATTTTATTTTTTTGATGTGAAACATCTACTGCTGAGGGAGAGTAAAATCGACTGTAAGCGTGGCGACGCTTTTATTTTACTTGCCCCGTTCAAATTTTGCAAGTTAAATTTGACACACTTCCCGGTTCCCGATTGAGCTGAAATTTTACAGGCATGGTAAATCGCGTGACAATGCAATATTATGATGACATGGAGCTGATCTGATAATGGAGCTGGAAGGTGGACATAGGAACTCTATAATGAAATGGCGCAACCCCATCGAGTTTGGGCTCGTATGATTCGTCTTGCCGAGTACTTTGTGTCTAGATAGTATCAAGGGGCTGATGATGAAGCTGGAAGGTGGCCACAGTAACTCTATAATGAAACGACGCAACCCCGTCGAGTTTGGACACTCCATTGAGTTAGGGCTTGTTTGAAATGTCTTGACTAGAACTTCAGTCCTAGATGATATCCAGGGTCTGATGTTGGAGCTGGAAGGTGGCCATGCGAAACTCTGTAAATGGCGCAACTCCATCGAGTTAGGGCTCGTTTGAATTGTTCTGACTAGAACTTCAGTCGTAGATGATGAATCATACGAGCCCAAACTCGGGCTCGTATGATTCGTCTTGCCGAGTACTTTGTGTCTAGATGGTATCAAGGGGCTGATGATGAAGCTGGAAGGTGGCCACAGTAACTTTATAATGAAACGACGCAATCCCGTCGAGTTTGAACACGTTTGATTTGTCTTGATGAGTATTTGGCTTTAGATGGTATCCAGGGTCTGATGATGGAACTGGAAGGTGGCCATGCGAAACTAATTAAATGGCTCAACTCCATTGAGTTAGGGCTTGTTTGAAATGTCTTGACTAGAACTTCAGTCCTAGATGATATCCAGGGTCTGATGTTGGAGCTGGAAGGTGGCCATGCGAAACTCTGTAAATGGCGCAACTCCGTCGAGTTAGGGCTTGTTTGAATTGTTCTGACTAGAACTTCAGTCGTAGATGATATCCAGGTTCTGATGATGAAGCTGGAAGGTGACCACAGTAACTCTGTAATGAAACGACGCAACCCCATCGAGTTTGGAATCATTTGATTCGTCTTGACGAGTACTTTGTCTTTAGATGGTAGCCAAGGTCTGATGATGGAGCTAGAAGGTGGCCATAGGAACTCCGTTATAAAACGACATAGCTCCATCTAGTTTGGGCTCGTATGATTTATCTTGACGAGTACTTTATTTCTAGATGGTACCCAGAGTCTGACGATGGAGCTGGAAGGTGGCCACAGTAACTCTGTAATGAAGCGACGCAACCATATCGAGTTTATACTCATTTGATTCGTCTTGAGGAGTACTTTGTCCAATTATGATCATTTTATTTCTACAAAATAATTCCGATGTTTTCACATCTGCTATAGGTCTCGTGACGTCTAGTTTTTTTTAAATAAAAAATCTAATTGCTTCATTTTACGCTTCTTCTTAGCCACAGATGTCCTTGTCGCTGGTGGAGGCATAGGTGACGAATCTGTTTTTGCGATTTGTCTTGTTCGACGTGTTACCATATTTGACAATAATGTAGGTCTAGAAAAACTAGAAGATGGTGATGCAGCAACTATTGGTGAAGGTGTTTCTGGTATGTACCATGATACTGGAGCTGAAGACCGACCAGTGAGTGAAGAGGATTCATCTCACGCCGTCTCAAGTAGCTTTTCCTCAGTAATGCATTGATCGTGATCGTTATATTCCCGACCAATTATGTCTTCACTGACACTGAGATCAGCCAATGATGATATGGTACGGGACGAAGATGAATCACTGTTATCATTGTGATAATACTCATGTCGCTCAAGGTTGACTTCTAAATCACCAGGCTCAATATCAGACTCTTCAGCATCCGCCGGAGGTATGAGTGACATTATTTTCTGTGATTGCCAAGCCATGTTACTGTAAAATAAAATAAAAATATAAAAAATGTGATTAAGTAAAGACGACCTTGCAAGTGACAACTTATTGGCGACGTCCGTTTTATAGGACAAAGAAAAGGAACTCTTACAAATAGGTCTAAATGGCAATGTCCGTTAGACAGGACAGCCAAAGAACACCCTAGTTAATAGTACAAGTTGGCAAGGTCCGTTTTGTGGGACTACTAATATAAATAACCAATTCTTTACTCTAAATACACTAATATTTAATAAAAATTATACCACAATACAATATATTCTAACTAATGACATAACGTAATAAACAAAATAACCCAAATACTCACAGTTATAATTAAATTTAACAGGAGCGTAAAAAAATCTGACCGTTGCACTTTTTCAAATAATTACTAGTCGGTACCGTCCATCTCTACTATTAATGAAACATGCACGCACGCGAAAGAGATAGATAGTTCAAGGCCTTTCCGCGTTCTCGCAGCCCTTAGGTGTGTTAAAACAGTCTCTATGTGCTTGTAAACACTATGTCCTTTAAAACGGACGAAATCAATTTAAGGGCTAGGGTGGTTAAACAGACAGATCTCTAACGCTGTGCGAGACATTCGCCATAATTATTCTCCAATCGCCAACCCGCCTGCCAAGCGTGGCGATTACGGCACTATCCCCCCATATGAGCGCACAGGACCACTCGTTGTGGCGTTCTCTTGGGGAGGCCTATGTCCAGCAGTGGACGTCGAAAGGCTGATGGATGAATGGATTCTCCAATTGAATACTACTAAACCACATCAATACGCTACGCCTGAATATACAAAATACTGAGAAATATAACCAGCCTCTGTGCCTGGCGGTTTTGGGCCCCGAATTTGACATTAACATCAATAGCGAATACGTCATCTCACCCTTGATATGCCGACGATATTGTAGTCATAGCAGAATCACTGGAAGACCTTGGCATCATGACAGTGGGGTTTTCCGACTAGTGGGTCTAATAATTAACATAGACAAGATCCCACCGGCACAAGCTTAACAACAGTCCTAGTCGGAAATGCGCTTCTCGAAGTATAGACCACTATATCTACCTGGAACAAACAGTCCAGTTAGGTAGTCACAATTTCGAGTATGTAGAGTGTGTATTACTAGTGAAATATAAATATAGAACAGAGACGTGGTCTCTGAATGTAGGCGTAGTATCAAGGCTCAAAGTCGTTTAGCGTGCTATGAAGCGGGCTATGTTCGGTATTTCTCTACGTGATCGAATCCGTAGAAGAACGGGAGAGACCGAATATGCCACCGGGTTGGCATGCCAAAGTGGTAATGGGCAAGCCACATCACTTGATGAACTGATAATCGTTAAGGCAAAATGTTCTCAAGTGGCGACCACGTATTGGATGGGTTCAGCTTAGGACGGCCTCTCACAAGATAGACTGAAGTTCTGGTCAAAGCCGCAGGGTGCCGTTAGATGCAGTCATCACAGGACCACTCGTTGTGGTGCACTCTAGCAGTGGACTTCAACCTGATGATAGGTGAATAGATGGAAGAACATTTAACAAAACAAATTAAATCATTTCCTGTTATAAAGACTCCATACAAAAATTTCCTAAATATCTCCTAAGTATCAGCCTCTTACAATTTATTATAGTAACTGTAGGTATAGATATTATAAACCAATGAAGACATGAAATAACCAATATAATGTTTTACATGTGTGCGTAAGTTTAACTTCGTGTAATAAGTCACACTCGACGAAGCAAGACATGCTTTATATTGATATTTTGTATACTTACTTGAATTTTGTCGCTAAAAATCTGAAGATAATATCCGATAGACCGTACCCAAAAGCTATTTTCGTAAATCGTTAATCTTTCGCTCGTGCGGAAAACTGATAAGGCAGACTTTAGCCAATTAACTTAATGGTAATTCTTTTTTCGCTAACCTTCACGAAAAGGTTAGTAACGACGATGAAAGGACACTCGTATGTGTCGACCTTTTATTGATTGCGTTTGGTGAAATAGGGGTTTCATAGACAAATGTGTGTTGGGTGAGCTATATCATAAACTCATTTAAGCGCCGGTAATGTAAAATTTTATAATGATGTCCCTTACTTATAATCCGAAATGATCCTCCACTCCAAGGTCAGAAGAACCAACGCTAGAAATAGTAAATGCTTAAAAGACGCAGGAGTATGTACGAAATATGCGCAACGCAAAATTTAAGTCTATGTCCAGTTTATAATCTCTTTGTCGCGGAACAAAAGTTAATCAGTGTCGTATAAATAAAGAGCAATTGAAATACAAAAGGGTTAAATGATTTGATAAAATTGCCGTTATTAAAGGACGCTACTTCAAAGCAAATAATAGGCGTTTAACAGATTGGACCGATTATTTCCGGTGACAATACAAAATTAATTTTACGAAACTCTATTTAATGGTCGCTTTGTGTTTTAAGCTGCTTTAAATTGTGGCGCTACTTTAAAGCGGCTGCAGCTCGGTTTTATTCATTACAGTAATATAATATAGTCTTTTCAGTGTGAGAAAGATTCAGGGTTGGGTTGGAAGACTTAATAATAAATAAATAAATATTGGCGGATATTTCACACAACGTCCTCTGGTTGGTCTAAGCTTAACACTTGTGCTATGTGTACCAGATTACGGATATAATAAATATATTACTTTTTATTTTGGAAATACATACATAAATAATAGATAGAAAACACTTAGACGCAGTACAAATAACTGTGTTCATCACACAAGTAATTGTCCTGAGTGGGAATCGAACGCACGACCACGTGCACGGAAGTCGGTTTCACTACCGATTACGCCACGAGGCCCGTCTTTTTTTATCATAAAGATTTCAATTATTTCAATCACAAAGACCACACAAAAAAACAAATTGTATCTTTGTTTGTTGTGTTTCCCGTAAATATTTCATTCATAATTTACTACGTCACCATACCCTAACTCGATGGCTATAATTTCTTATTATACGCTCTGCTCATCTTAAAAAAAGTTCCTAGGTAATAAAAATGTTCGTCTGTCTCCATCCTCATCAACTCTCTCATAAATAGCGGTAATGTGGTGGGTCATAAATTTTCATAAATTATAAACGGCTATGTGCACGTTTCTATTTTAGTTAGGTGATTATCATATTAAGCTGTGTGAGCAGACCTGTAACTACTTGCAAATAATATACTAATACTTGGGGCGCACTAACAGTTTCCGGAATGAATAAAAAAAACATCACAATGAATGGTCTAAAACGAATTTATTGTTTCTCAAAATATTCGTTTCGACGAAAGATTGTCAAACCTCGTGGTTTGTCACATGCCTGTCTGTTTCAATCATATGCCGCACAGCATTGAGGTTTTTTTTATTTACAGCGGTGGACGGGTGAGCATAAAGAAATTCGTCACTGAGATTGTTAAGACCGCGTTTGAATTCAACAAACCAGATATATTTTAGTCATCTTGTATGGTGTTTTATCTCCAAAAGCAGTTTAAAACCAAGCAAAGCTCTGCCAAAGAGTAGTACGTTTAACCAGAAAAGCTTTGCTGAGCTGTCAAATTACACTTGTAATTTCATTAGAGAAAATCATACATTACATAGGTATGATTTTTTTTTTACAAAAATTTTCACGTGTTAAATCTATGGTGATGTATTTTTCAACCAAAGAGTTCCATTTTCAAATGTTCTAATTATTTTTTATTGTTCATATAAGTGGCCAGTTCCGTGAACACTTAGTGCATTTTATATAATACTAGCCTTTGCCAGCGGCCTCGCCGCAACCAAAAGCTAGTTTTTCGGTTATATCTCAGGTTCCCGGTATAGTAGCGGGATAAAATGTTTACCAGTTTTTAAGTCAAATCAAGGTCTTTCAAATAAAAATGTTGCATCAAAATCCATCTAGTAGTTTTTTTTAAATAAATTCTAAAAAATTTCTAGTTGTTCGGTTATACCTCAGGTTCCCGATATAGTAGCGGGATAAAATGTATACCAGTTTTTAAGTCTAATCAAGAGCTATCAAACAAAAAAAGTTGCATCAAAATCCGTTCTCTTTCTGAATTGGCAAATCATCTGGACGGCATCCAGGAGATGCAGGTTCAAATCCTGCTTGTGACTCTTATTTTCGATCTCACATTTTTCACTTGTGTTTAGTATATATAGTATAGTGCTAAGCATGTCAAATGCTAAAAATATATATAAAATTATCTAAATATTTATAGGGTTTGCGTCATTATTAGGTAAAATCTTAATTGTAAAATTAAGTTTACCTGGTCGGTATAATGTATGAAAATACTGCCGACAGATGGCGCAGGCGTCACCCAAAGACGTTAAGTATGAATGTGTTATTGAAATTAGCAGCCAAGACCAATTGTCACGATGGCTGAATTGGCATAGCATCTGGACGGTATCCAGGAGATGTAGGTTCAAATCCTGCTCGTGACTGTTATTTTCGATCTCACATTTTACACTTTGTGTTTAATAAATTCATTGTTTCGGTGGCTGTAACCGTGGTCGTGATAGACATTTATCAGATATTATTTTTGTCATTCATAATTGCCAAACCTTACTTATTGTAATACAATAAAAATTTGAATCATTATCATCTAAATTTATTGTTTTATTTTGATTTAAAAAACAAAGTTCTTGTTGAAAAACCCTATAGTATAGATGATTCTAATTTATACCAGGAAATGGGCTCCATCGACTCATGTGCATTCGTTTATTTAACGCATTTCTTAAGCAGATGGGTTCGATAATTGTATCGTCGTAAGTCGTAAGTCATTGGATTTAATAAACTTCGTATTTTTGGTGTGAAAATGAAACTTCAATGTAGATTAACACATTCCACAGATTCAGTGAATTTGAGTCGACTGGGCTAACGAGGGACATAGCTGGCGTTTCCAATAAAATTCAATTATACCTTGTACTAGTTGACTATTTGCTATGTTCTATATTTTTTGTATATACCAGTTTATGTGTAAATTTGATTAATCAATTTCCAAATTTTCATCAATAAAAATCCTAACAGACTAGAAATTATAGGGGTCGACATTCCATTGCATTACTAGTATTAGGATTTTGTGGTGTTTCCGTGTGATTGACTAAAAATCAACTCGGTTTATTTTAGTTGAAGTAGAAGACCTCCATCTACTAATTCATTTCTATCAGTGGTAGTTGCTACTTACCAACCAGTACGCCGTGACTCGCCTGCCATCTTAGGCAAAAAATACATTTAATTTTGAGTCTAATATCAGTATAATATAATGTCAAAAAATTTAAATTGTAATCTCCAACCTACTTATAATATTATACTTTTAAGAATCGATAAACGACGTAATTAATGTACCAGTATTTTATTTGCATTTAGATTTTTGTTGGACTAGTACCAAAGTATGTGATGTTGTAAAAAACTATTATATTCTTTTTTAACATCCGTCATATTATATAAAAAAAAGTTGCAACGGCGGCTAGTACAGAATTTTTAATCCCTCGATAGTCCAAATTATTGTTCATGTGAATATCGTATAAAGTCTCTTTAACACGTAATCTCGTTAGGCGGCTTTAGTTAGTAATGTTAAATTATTTGAATTAATGGAAATCGTTTAGTGAACAGTGACAGCCATTATAGAGGTCAACTGCTATTTAACTAATAACAGGTATTTTGGATCCTTAATGTGACTATCCCAGTTAGATATTAGAATATTGAAATTTCGCTGCTATCATTTTGGTACCATTTATTGAAGGTAATAGGATAATATCTCCATCATACATGCATTTTCTTACTCTGTTCTAGAAAGTAATCTATGTATATACTTCGGATATAAACAGACACAAAAATTTTGATAAGCACAGTTAGGTACGCGCTTTGACAGTTGCAAATTACAACTTTTTTTTTGTTAATAACACCCTTTTTTTTGTTAATCCATCCATCCATCAGCATTTCATCATACACTGCTGGACATAGGCCTCCCCAAGAGAACGCCACAGCGAACGATCCTGTGCCGCCTGCATCCAACGACTGTCTGCAACTTTGACCAGGTCATCGGTGCACCTGGTGGGAGGCCATCCTACACTGCGCCGTCCGTTACGCGGTCGCCACTCGTGAACCTTTGTTCTCCAACGGTTGTTGGTTCGTCGAGCGATGTGGCCTGCCCATTGCCACTTTAGCACGCTGACCCGGTGGGCTATGTCTCCCCTTCTGGTCAGTGCGTAAACCTGTACGACCTTCAGCGAATACCTTTTGGTTATTCTGAGTATAAGGTACGCTACCCTACTCGACACACTCTCAATCTTATCCACGTTGCCTATGAGAGATTTGCGAACGATAAACCCGACACCACCCTGGGACTGGTAGTCACCCTCCCGATGTAAGAGCAAGTTTCCGGACTGGAGGATTATCGTGCCCTCACCCTGTCTTCGCACTTCTGATAATCCAACAACATCCCGTCGGATCTTGCTCAGTTCCTCTTCCAGCGCGGTGATCCTCTCGTCAGTCCTCAGTGTCCTGACGTTGTGCGTTACCAGGGCCAGGGAAAAAAATGTTCCTAACCGCACACCCCGTCGTTCGGAGCAACGAACAGGTTAGTGTGGGGCCTTAATCCACTAAAGAAAACCGCCGTGTGCCGTCTCTCCGCCTTTATTGGCGGGCCACTGGAACTATGTTACATTCCTTCGGTGGTTTTGTTAACAAAAACACACACAAAGTATCATCAAAATAAGTCCAATTTTGAGAAATTTTGTGACTTTTTTTTATTGCCAACGGTGGCAGATGAGCAAACGGCCCACCTGATGGTAAGTGGTAACCGTCGCTCATGGACTTTGGCAACACCAGGGGTACAGCTAAGCCACAGCCTACCGTGAGTAAAGTGCTCTTCTCAAACCTCGTTTAAAGAAGGACATGTCGTAGCACTGGGGAAACACCGCAGCAGGAAGTTCATTCTAGAGCCTACACGCGCGTGGTAGAAAAGAGCGCTGGAAGTGAACCGTTTTTGACGAGATCGTTTCCAGGTGGTTTGGATGAACTCTACTATGACTTCTCGTGGTCCGGTGGTAAAAAGGGGATTTTGGTACCACCTCAAACAGTTCCTCAGAGCACTCCCTATTGAAGAGTCGATAGAGCACACAAAAGTTGTTCAGGACGCCCAGTTTTTTACTCGCCAATTTGGCTGTCCTCCAAATGACTCCCGAACTGGACTTTGCTTGAAATATCGATGCCGAAGATCCCGATACTATAGGAGATTAGGGGAGTTACTCCTTGGAACTGTGGCGCCACGACAAATGCGTCCTTCTTTGCAAAGAACGCACAAACACAAGTAAGTGACATACACAAATATAGCAATGTGTTAGTTAATGTCCCAACAATACATGTATTGTTAGGACATTAACTTTGTTGAAAATCTGTTATTATGTACATGTAGTCGTGTTAAAATGTAACAACTATAATGGATAGTAGTTATGCAAATGATCTTCAGCCATTTTATAGTTAGTGATGAGTTTTGGTATGTTTCGCCCTAATTAGATACAACAATATTTGGTTTTCTAATAGAATACACTATATATAAATTTATACTACTAAATATAAAACTCACGCTAAATATAAAACTCAACACACACTACACACTAAATATAAAACTCAACACGATATTACCATTCATGTATACAACTTTTCACATAAACGTTATTACTAGCCATGCACAAATAAAGCGAACTAAAATAACATTATGATTAGATATTTCCTGTAGAATACAATACATTATAAAACCTACCTTTTTTTTTTAGGTGGGCAAAAATGTCCTACCGCACACCCCGCTGCCCGGGGAGACAACGGGGTAGTGTGGGGCTCTCACCCACTAAAATTCCACCGTGCGCCCTCACCCGCCATTACTACGGCGGATCACGGTACCGCGTCATTTCACCGCGATCCGCAGGCGGCAGCCCCTTCGGACACCCTCTCTTGAGTGACGCCCCGCGCATTTGGGCGTCACACCTTCGCAGTAGGCTTCCGCGGACGGCAGGGTACTCCCCGACCCCACCGTCCGCAGCCTGGCGGCGCCCATGGAAGAGTAGGGCCTCCGACTTTTCAAGGGCCACCCTAAGCCCCAGCGCCTCGATCCGCCTGACCACCTCCGCGGTACCTGAGGTGGCCAGCGTTGCCGCCTCCTCGAGGGTCCTGCCCCGGGCTGTGATGAGCGTATCATCTGCGTAGCAAATTACGCCCAGCCCAGGGGGGAGCCGGCCACGGAGGACCCAGTCGTAGCCGATGTCCCACAGGAGTGGCAATAGAACCGAACCCTGCGGGACGCCGCACGACATAGCCCTCCTTACAACGTCCCCTTCCCGGTCCACGAAGAGGACGCTGTGGCCGTCGAGGTAGACCGCCACCAGCCACTTTAGGTAGAGGGGCACTCCATGGTACCGGAGTGCCTCCTTGATGCAGCCGAATGGCAGACTATTAAAGTCGTTGGCGATGTCAAGCGACACCGCCAACAGCATTTCCCTCGAGGTGACGGCCTCCGCAGCCGCGGCCTTCGAGCACAGAATGGCGTCGACCGTAGACCGATCCGCCCGAAATTCGAACTGGGCGTCGGACAGGTCGGAGCCGACTGCTCCTAGGTGCCGGACGATGCGGGTAGATACTACCCGCTCGAGGAGTTTGCCCACCTCGTCCAGCAACAAGATGGGCCTGAAGGCCGCGACTGTATTCAGAGACCGTCCCAGCTTCGGCAGGAGCACGAGCTTCCCCTCCTTCCAGCAGTCAGGGAACCGTCCGGACACCAGGCAAGCGTCGAACAGTCTCCTGAGGTGGAGTTCAACGTGGTCGAGACCCAGGGCCAGCACTCGGGCGTGAACCCCGTCCGGCTCGGGGGCGATGCTTCTCCGCATACGCGCCGCTGCCGCCCCCATTTCCGTCGTCGTCACGGGTGGTAACTCCCCGTCGTCTGCCTCCCGGTCGTCATCTGGCGGAGCCATGACCGGGGGCGTGTGCACGCCCGTGAAGGGAAAAGTCCCTCGACCACATCAGAGAGGAAGCCCAGCCGTAAGGGGGGGGGCCTGGGCGCGGAGCTTGTTAAGCACCGCGCGGTACGGGCGTCCCCAGGGGTCACGCTCGAAACCTTCCAGCATCTCCTGCCTTTTCCTGACAGGTCCACTATCGACCCGCCCCAGGGTCGCACGCACGTTTGGGCGGACCCTCGGTTGAGCAACACGAGGTCCACCGCTGCCACCCACTCTTGGACCGCCGCACCTCGGGCGTCTGTCCTGGGGGACCCCCACGCCGTTGATTTGGCGTTAAAGTCCCCCAGCACGAGCACAGGGCTCGATGCTATACGCCGTATCGAGGTCTCCAGGCTGTGCAGGAAGACCTCGAATGCCGCCAGACTACGACTAGGGGAGTACATGCCATAAAGCGTGACCCCTCCGCATTCAGCCGACACATATCCCGTGCCCTGGTCTTTGAGTGACAAGGGCGGGGAATGCGGCGCCGTCGAACCGACGACCACCACGGAGCCATCCCCGCTACCCGCCCAATTGGGGCGATCCGGGACTATGTAGGGCTCCGCGGCCTACAAAACACCAAACAAACACAAAAACAAACACCGATCTACCGCTCCGCCATGGATTGCAGGAAGAGGTCCTGCGCCCTGGCGGAACGGCCGAGATTCCCTTGGAGGAGGATAGCGTTGTGATCCGTTATTGGACCACGATATCCTCCTCCATGCGCTGCGGAGGTCCAGCCGCGCCGGGTTGGGCAGCCAGGGCCGATTGGCTGCCCACCCCCCTCTTAGGGCCTGACTTGGACGGAGGCCTGCACCCTACTCGCCTCATACATATAGTGGTTGGCGGGGCGATTTCCCGCCGCCCATACAGGGCTGTGTGGGGTGGCAGAACAGGCAGCCGCCTGGTGCCCTGCCTGACCGCAGCGGAAACAAAGCTCGCTGCAGTCGAAGCAGTTTGTGCACATCGGCCGGGTGTGACCGACCGCCATGCACTTGTAGCACCTGGCAGGCCGGCGCTCTAACGCGGTTACCCACGTGGCGCTCCAGCCCACCAGAAGTCCGGCGGCGACCAAATCGTTGGCCGCCGCGATAGGGCACGAGACCCAGACGGCACCCACACCACCTGGACCTGGGCGAATGGTTCCCACCCGGACGGTGCTGCTGGGAGACCCAGTTTTCGACGATTGCCTCCCGGATCTCTTCCGCCGTCACGGAATCGTCACTTCTTTTGTTTGCCGCAAGCGGCGGCCAAAGTCGGGCTCCGGCGGCAATCTCGCGGCCAGGGCATCGAACCGCGGACCAAAGACCGCAGCAATGCGGTCAATGATCGCGCGGAACGATTCGTCCTCCAGTTCGGGTCCAGCGCCTGGCTGGGCAGTGGACGAAGCCGGGGCAGCCACAGGGAGCCCAAGCTCAAACCGCAACCTGGCCTGTCCCTGCTCCAATTGCACCATCCGCGCCTCGAGGCAGCGGTTAGCCTCGTCGAGGCGCTGATTCTGCGCCTCCAGACGAGCGTTCTGAGCCTCGAGGCGCTTATTCGTTTCCGCTAAGCGCTGGACTGATAGCGTGATTTCGTGAGCGGCGTCTTTGAGGCCACGCGCGAAGCTACTTTTGAGATTCCGCGAACCAGCAGCGACCGTCTCTACTATGGCCACACTGTTTAGGGCCCTCTCCTCAACCTGGGCCGTCCCTATATGGCCCTCGTCAGGGAGGCAGAGCTTTTCCGTTAGGAGTGCCAGGCGCTCCTATGCGTTTTGTACCACCTCCATCCGTCTTAAATCTCGCGTCTCTGCCTTATTCGCTGAGGCGGTACCGGTGTCCCGGGTCGGCTGATGCCTCGACCCCTAACCGCTGCGGGTATTTTTGGGGGAGGCATCTCTGTCGAGCTCAGGTCGGACTCCGAGGCAGCGTCCCCCTGAGGCAGGGTGCGCTTGCGCCAGAAGCGCGACTCCGACACCACCTCTGCTCGCCACGATGGCTGCCTCAGTCAGGCCACCCTTCTCAGTGGCAGACATCTCGGCGGCTGAAGTGCCGGCCGAGCTACCCGTCATCGAGACGTCCCTTGACGCCCGGGACCCCTTGGTCCCTTGTCCCTTGGTCGTCTTTTTGCCCTTGCGGGAGTTTTTGCAGCCGCGCGTTTTACGCGCAGCTGCACTAGTAGGGGCCGCATTTACAGCCGGACCCCTTACGGTTGAGGCGTCCGGTGTATTACCCGACTCCGTCGAAGTTTTTTTATTTATGTTAACAAATTCCATAGTATTCCCACGAGTGTGGGAGAAAGGAGGTCCACCAGGGCAGAGCTCCCAATACCCGGGTAAGCGTATATTTATAACCCAACACAGGGGGTCCGCAGGTACCCTAGCTGGGGCCGTACTCGAGACTGAACTACCCATCTGCCATGCATCTCCTCGCCGTGCGCCAGAGCTTGAGATTCGGGGTAATTTTTTATAGAGGTTGTCTTCCTTGCGGTCCAGGCGATTAAGCCAAGACCCTCGTTCCTGTATGCCCGCGAGACGTAACCACATACACGCGCTCAGGTTTACGATTTGGGACGGGGGGGGGGGCGCTGTGGCCCCACTGTCCCCCCTTTCCAGAGCCCGGTGAGCCAATCTGGCCCCACCGACTCCGACGCCTGGTCTATACGCCGTGCTCTCTGCTGAGTCAGAGGGACACGCGGAGACCCGTCCTGTCCGGAATTTTAGCCACCGGCGACTGCCGACGTTGCCCGGGGTGCACCACTAGGAGGTAATCCGGACGAATAAGCACCCCTTATAAAACCTACCTACTTACCAAAAGGTGCTTCTCCAATTCACTCTATTTCACTGAACGTGATAAGATTGTCAAGTAAGAAGCAGCCAAATTAATTCTTGTAAAATTCACAAACTGTTTAATCAAAATCTGTATCTGCTCTTTGGTCCAGACACATTTTAAAAACAAATTTGTGGTTACATATTTTTTTCACTTCTCATTATTCATTATCTTACTGTTGAGCAAGGCTCTCCTTTAAGAGTGCGAAGTAGTTAGGCCAGTAAGGGTTAGTAGACTTCAAAAACAATCGAGAAATATTTGAGTAATTGAAAATGTTTTCCTTTAATGAACAGTGATTAATAGGTATAAGTTCGAAAATTTCGAAACATTAGAGGTGCGATTTGAGGTATGTAAGACTAGGGTTCAAATTCTATGCGTGCGTGTAGTCCTTGTTTGTAGTGTTTGCTCATCACTTTACAATTAAATAATTCAGGGCTACAAAGAAGACAACTGAAGTCCAAATATTTATACAATACTAGCCTTTAACCGCGGCGCGTTTTGGCGGCGGCGGGCCACCAAAACGCGAAATAAAATGTATACCAGTTTGTAAGTCTAATCAAGAGCTCTCAAATAAAAAAAGTTGCATCAAAATCCGGTCAGTAGTTTTTGCGTGATGCGCGAATGAACAAACAGATAAACAGACAAAAATTAAAAAAAAATGTTTTGTGTTAGATACGCCTATATAGCCTATTACAGACATTTTTTTCTCAAATAAGTATCTTAAATTTACAGACACAGCTCTGTTACAGCTTTATCATTTATACGATACAAATGTTGAATTATGTGTGGTTGATGGAAAGTTAGAATATTCGTTAGATATACGCCAAATAAATATGTATCGATTATAGCTTATGCAAACCGTGACTAAACAAACACAATGTTAAAGGAAATGTTTACATAATTTAATTTAATTGTTTATTTTAGTAATTCAGTTCATAAATAACATAAATAAAAATGAATAAGTAACATCAAAGTAAATTCTGACAGATGGAACCTACTGAGATCGGTATAAAATTACCGCGCACTTGTTAGGCGTTACGT
This sequence comes from Leucoma salicis, assembly GCA_948253155.1. Taxonomy (NCBI): domain Eukaryota; kingdom Metazoa; phylum Arthropoda; class Insecta; order Lepidoptera; family Erebidae; genus Leucoma; species Leucoma salicis. Next base: position 8,818,448 of record OX411812.1, read on the forward strand.
CAAGTTTAAAATTTCAATTTATAATGTAATTAGCCGCTTGTTCGTTTCTGACAGAGTGGGGGTGTATTTATTGAGAAATTGAGAAATTTAATTTGTATTATTCACGTGTTACAATAACTTTGAAAGACGATGTATTGGTTAAATTAATTTTACTCGAATATGGTGGTGCTGCGATTGACTCCCATACAAGATTAATGATTACTCTTTATATGACTTTAATTCACTAAATAAGTAGGCGACGTGCATTCTGAACGTGACTCACATCTGACTGTGGCTAACGTCAGAATGATGAAGCGAAAATCAATAAATTTTTTTTTGTAAATTATCCAAAAAAAAAATTTTATATAAATTTATTATTTCTCAAAAATTTGGTTAAATAAAACGGTTGAAATGTATTTATTTGAGATCAAAACAGTTATAAGACGAAAATTTCATTTCGTGCCATTAAATAAATCGTTGTAATTTGTTGATTAAAATGTGAGGCTACCATTTATTTCTACCCTGTTCGTTGTCTCGAACGACGGGGTGTGCGGTTAGGAACATTTTTTCGCGCCTAAACAAAAAAAAATTACAATTTATTTAAGTCTTGTACCTATTCGGTTTGTATTGAAAATAATACTTTATATTGACGACAAAAAAGACAAATAAAATCTTTTCGTTCTTACCTGATTGACACAATGTATGCAATGGAATGGTTTACTGCCCTAGAATAAAGTTATTGTTGAAGACAAAGTGCGAAAATGTGAAATAGAAAATATTAGTCAAGAGCAGATTTTGAACCTGCATCTTCTGAAAAACCGGCCCAGATTGCTTTTTCTAGGACATGTATAGGTTCAAATCCTGCTCGTGACTATTATTTTCGACTCCACATTTTTTTTTTATTGCACATAGTGGCTGACGAGCCACGGTCCATCTGATGGTAAATGGTAACCGTCGCCCATGGACTCGACTATACCGAGAGTATTGTCAAGCCGCTGCTAACCAAGTCATTTCACAGATGAAATGAAATATAAACGGCTCCTGCTACAGCCAAAACGCAACAATGTGCTTCATGGCCGGTCACACGGGAGAAGGTAGTACCAACCCGCTCGGGCCGGATACCAAGTGAGTACTTCCACTTGGTACCCAGCCGTACCACCAGTGGTGCAATGGATGATAATTGCTTACTTCCCTTAGTCGCCTTATACGACACCCGTGGGAAAGAATGGGGTGGTGACACTTGTATTCTTATTCCGTCACCACACGGATTTTCCACTTTGTGCTCATTAATATGGCTAAGCACCTCAAATTTTTAAAAAATATTATCAAAACGTTATTGTTACTTAAATCAATACATTTTATACAGTGTCTGTAAGATTGATTTATATAAAATGGAATTCTGTTTGCCAATTATTCAAATGGGCATCCGAGATCCTAAAAGAATAAAAATGTAACACGATGCTGTAAATATTCCAACGCAAACTGAATTAGAACGAGCCCGAAAAGGATTTTGAGTTTAGAATATCGAATTTATTTATGCTAATCTTACGTCACCCGACGGACAAAAGTCTGATTTGGTATTAATTAACTTAGTACGAGAGTCCTTTGTATTTTGTAAAACAAAGACTATTTATGTCATGCTTTGTAAGGACAAAGCATCCGCTGTCAATTATTCTATAGACTTAAAAGAGATAAGACGCATCGTGATAGCCGTAGACGTCAGTGCAGCTTTATAAATTCCCAGTAATAAGAGGTCGTCGTTGAAATTGAAAATAATTAATTAAGTATATCTTATTTTACTGGACCGGATTCGGCATCAACATGAATGGCGAATACATCACTCACCTTCGATATGCCGACGACATCGTAGTCATAGCAGAATCGCTGGAGGACCTTGGCACCATGCTCAATGATCTCAGCAGGGTTTCCCAACTCGTGGGTCTCAAAATGAACATGGATAAGATGAAAGTCATGTCTAATGTCCATGTCATTTCAGCACTGGTCCTAGTCGGGAGTGCGCTTCTCGAAGTTGTCAACCACTATCTCTACCTGGGACAAACAGTCCAGTTAGGTAGGCACAACTTCGAGAAAGAGGTCAATCGACGAATCCAACTCCGCTGGGCAGCGTTTGGGAAGCTAAGGAAGATCTTCTCGTCCAATATTCCGCAGTGTCTGAAAACGAAGGTCTACGACCAGTGTGTGTTACCAGTGATGACATACGGAACAGAGACGTGGTCTCTGAGTGTTGGCCTCGTTTCAAGGCTCAAAGTCGCTCAGCGGGCCATGGAGCGGGCTATGCTTGGTATTTCCCTACGTGATCGAATCCGTAATACGGAGATCCGTAGGAGAACGAGAGTCACCGACATAGCCCGTCGGGTTGCCATGCTGAAGTGGCAATGGGCAGGCCACATCGCTCGACGAACCGACAACCGTTGGGGAAGAAAGGTTCTCGAGTAGCGACCACGTATCGGAATGCGCAGCGTAGGACGGCCCCCCACCAGGTGGACCGACGATCTGGTCAAAGCCGCGTGGAGCCGTTGGATGCGGTCTGCACACGACCGCTCGTTGTGGCGTTCTCTTGGGGAGGCCTATGTCCAGCAGTGGACGTTGAAAGGCTGATGGATGGATGGATGATCTTATTTTAATATTTTATTTCCAAGCGACATAGTGCAACATCAGTAATGCAAAATCCTACTCTTAATTTTATAAATGTGAAAGTTTGTATCGTATGTTTGGATATTTATATTATATATTATCCAATTACTAGAGATGGGCTGAAATTTGTTTTACATTCGGTTTAACCAAAATTCGATGCCAAAGTTAGGTGCAAATGCCGAACATTCGGTAAGTTAAATACCTGCACTATTTCTAATAAAATTCGTACAATTCAAATCTGTCACATATACCAGTACTCTGTAATAATTTACTCATAATCATTTGTTTGTTAATTCATCCATCCATCAGCCTTTCAACGTCCACTGCTGGACATAGGCCTAGGGGATAGTGCCGTAATCGCCACGCTTAGCAGGCGGGTTGGCGATCGCAGTGGATGTTGTTAATACTCGAAGGAGTGCTGCTGCGCACTCCCCCGGAATTCCCTCAGTCGGCTATTGGTCAGGTAGACCAATATAGAAGTACTTCTTAAAATTAGCGCTAGATGGCGTATAAGACATAAAACCCACATTAGTACTTTTGAAATTAGCGCTATCTATGTGATTTATTGAAAACTACTTAGTAAGACTGATACATTATTAGTTACTTATCAAATAATCAATTTTATTGTGAAAAATGAAGATTATGAGGCGTGCAGTTTTGGATTTTCCAAAGTATTTACAAATACACATGATTTTTATTATAATGACATTTCGGATTACATTAAAAAGCATCCATACATTCTTATAGAATAACGGTATGTATCGTACTACTGTTCTGTAAACATTTAAAATTTATATAACATAGATATAAAAGAAAAACTGACTGATCGACTTAACAACAACGCACAACCCGAACTCCTTTTTTTTTTTTTTTTTTTGTTTGTTATGGCGGGAAAAAATGTTCCTAACCGCACTCCCTATCGTTCGGGGCAACGACCAGGGTAGTGTGGGGCCTGCACCCACTAAAGAAACCCGCCGTGTGCCGTCTCTCCGCCTTTATTGGCGGGCCACTGGAACCATGTTACATTCCTTCGGTGGACAACCCAAATTCCTGGGGCTAGGACCGTGAAAATTTTCATAATATGGTTTACTTTGATACTGTAGGTGAGCAATAAGAAAGGATATTACGCAAATCCTAACCAAAATTAACTTATCACTGCGAAGCCGCGGGAAATGCACGAGTAGATGAATTAAAAAATAATTATATTTAATTAGTAGAAATACAACACATAGCATCACACCTGTATCCCCGAAGGAGTAGACAGAGGTGTATTATACACCCACGGTTCGCCAACTATGTTAAAGTCCCACGTAACAGGGGGCGAGCCTATTGCCGTCTACCGGGCACATTCCCAAACTACGGTCTGCTACTGAGAATTTTTCTTTTTACGAAAAAGTTCAATTACACTGCCCGGAGATCACACTACCGCTACACCACAGAGGCAGTTAAACAACAGAAGTCCATTTTACTGTTATCTGGCAACCGTATACCACCCAGTGATAATAGATGCCTACCAGCCATATTCAAAATTATAACATTCTTCTCTTGTATTTATCAAGTTTGGAGCTGGTAAATACCAACAAAAATGTTCTTGAAGGATTGATCTTATTTGCCACTAGTTTAGGTTCTGTAACTGGAGATATTAACACTAAGCGTACATATGCTGAGACACAGACGACGCCGATACAAGCAGGGTAGGGGCAGGGCAGACCTTGTCCCACTGAAGGAATGTAATATGGTTCCGGTGGCCTGCCAATAAAGGTGGAGAGATGGCATACGGCGGGTTTTTTTTAGTGGGTGACGGCCCCACACTACCCTGTTCGTTGCCCCGAAAGACGGGATGTGCGGTTAGGTACGATTTTTCCCGCATAAACAAAAAAAAGGGCAGACCTTGTTATGCTTTGAAGATCTTTAGCCCACGTACGTTGTCGCATAGGCACTTGCAGCCAGAACAGAGACGTCTACGTTGCACGTTCCTGCGCCGCAACGTATGCTTAAGGAGTTCTAATTAAATTAAAGTTTCTGTGTTAATATACAGGATGTATATAACATCGTACCGATAATTGATACCCAGCCGATGGAAATTTGCATCAGTATTTTCATGAAAATTACAATTTCTTTTTAATTTTTTTTAAATAAACGCGAGATAAGTCTGTATATTGTTCTATCTAAATTCGATTTAATAAACCCATTAATCACTTTTTTAATTTACTCTTAAAGCTATAATAGATTGAAACCTTCGTCATGTTTTTTAGTCGCGTTGTTAATGATTCGATGGTGGCTAAAAAATTGTTAATTTCGTAACCCTTCGTTGTCGACGAAAATGGTACATTATAACACTTATTTGGTGACATCTTTGCCCGGAGTTGTCGGTATTATGTCATGTACACCAGGTATTATTTACGTGACACGTGTAAAAGGTTCCAAAGACTCTCTCTTAGATTAATTGTTATCCATCCATCCATCCATCCATCCATCAGCCTTTCGACGTCCACTGCTGGACATAGGCCTCCCCAAGAGAACGCCACAACGAGCAGTCCTGTGCGCCCATATGGGGGGATAGTGCCGTAATCGCCAGCTTGGCAGGCGGGTTGGCGATCGCAGTGGATGTTGTTAATACTCGAGGGAGTGCTGCTGCCCACTCCTCCGGTATTCCCTCAGTCGGCTCTTACGACTCCCATGGGTGGAGAAGGGTGGGACAATTCTTAAGCCGGCCCCACACGGCAATGATAATTGTAATAACATAACAATTATATCTAGAGCCTTAGGAAAATGGGAGCCTCATTATGGATTAAATTTGTATAAAAATACTCAAGAAAATATTTAATTATGATGTTTATTTTTAGTGAAGATTTTGCTTTCATAATTGATTATCTCTCAAGAGCTTTTTACTTTTACACATAGATTGGAGGAAAGATTTTATAAATGACTAGGCTTTGTCCGCGGCTCCACCGCAGCCAAAGCTGGTTTTTAGGTTATGTCTTAAGTTCCCAATATAGTAGCTGGAAAAAATTTATACCAGTTTTTTAGTCTAATCGAGAGCTATCAAATAAAAAGTTGCATCAAAATCCGTTCAGTAGTTTTTGCGTAATGCGTGAACGAACAAACAGATAAACATACAAACAGACAAAAAATCTAAAAAATATCGTTTTGTGTTTAGACACGCCTATATAACTTAATACAGGCATTTTTTTCTCAAATATATTTCATAAATGTACAGACATACCTCTGTTACAGCTTTATAATAGTGTAGATGAAAATTGTTTATTTGATTTACTTTTAATATATTTTTAGTGCAATTCAGATAAAATGCCCCTGGCCCTTATCACCGCCGTCTATTTTTTTAATAATTCCAAAGAACGTTACGAAGAATTCACTACACCTTTCTTAACAGGTTAGGTTTATTGTAAAAAGTTTTGCTATTCATTAATCAAGATACCATGTAGGTACTGACTGGGCTAATATTTTTTATACTTTTCTGTTTTTTTGGCTGCCTACGACGTGTCCATGAGATTGCTAGCTTATCTATTTCCAAACATTAAAAGTATTGTAGAATATAGAGTGAAATCGCCAAGAACTTCAAAGACTTCTGTGTGTATAATGCAAGACTTAAAATCTATACAGATTAATAAAATTGGATTGTCTGTTTGTAATGTCTAAATGTACTAATTGTTATTAATTTTACAAAATGCGTATGAGATTAAATACGTTACCTATAAAAATAACCAATTTTTAAAGTTTCTGTCTGTCTGTTTGTTTGTTTCAGCTAAACTATAGAATAGCTTGACACTTTCACTTTGCGTGATCTGCGAACAAATAAAAAAACAAATTTCTGAAAAAATTGTTCTTAATAAATAGTCTAATCAGAATTTTCTTCTCAAATTTGAAATGTTCCAACACAGCTCTGATACAGCTTTATTATTTATTACCAACGACTCCTTTTATATGAGCGTAGACCATTTTTTTGGTAAGGCAGGAAACAATGTGCCTAACCGCACACGCCGTCGTTCGGGGCAACGAACAGGGTAGTCTTTGCCTGTATTGGCAGACCACTGGAACTGTGTGACATTACTCCGTGAGCGTAGACCTGAAAAATTTTTTTCTTACTTGTAGCATGAGCAAACGGCCCATTATTGTCTCAAATAAATATATAAAACAAAACAAAAACGTGCGAGGACATCACAACATTTTGTACATAAAAACAAGCTACGTGTTGCCATTTCTATGGTAGCTACTGGGACGACATTTTGCGTTTATCTGTACTCGCGTTATTACAGTAATTGCTACTTGAAAGAACACGTACGTATATATAAAATCATGTAGAAGCTGATAAAAATATAATCTTATTATAATAGTCAACGTAAATTAACTGTGCAACCGAAATTGCAGTGTAGATAATGTTAGTTAAAAGTAATCTGTCTGAACTCCACAGATTTTTTATCGCATTAATCGACTGCAATAATTTTACTCTCATGCTCCTTCCTGCATACCCAAGTCTCGCTTCCATATAATAATGTTGGCGGAGGCACTGCGTTGTGTATTGTGAGACGTGCCTTCGAGGCTTAGGTGATGGCTGCCGAGAAGTTGCCTCCGTCCAAGGCTCCATTCACTCTATTTTCAAGATATTCTTCTCTCTATACCAGTGGTGTACCTTCCATCCCGACTGAATCCACATCGAAGATATACATATTCATCCACTTGTTATAGCACACCGTCGGCTATTGTGACTCTAACATCTGTACTGGCTTCTCCTTTTTCAAAGACCATTATTTTGGTTATGCTCTCATTCACATATGGGCCCATTTCCTTACAATCTTCTATCGTTGCTTGGATTAGTGTTTGTAGGTCAGTCACTGACTGTGCCAATAGGACCGCGTAGTCTCATATATAGCAACGAGTTAACGACTAAATCGCTCATCTGAACTTCCACATTAATTTCATTCAACATTTGGAGATGATAATAATAATAATAACCCTATTTATTTTTACGAAATCAAATTACTATTATTCAAATTATTAGCGATAAGTGCATAGGTTCCGTCCAAATCGGTCCAGCCGTATCGCAGATTAGCCAGAACAAACAGACAGGCAGACAAAAACTTTAAAAATTGTTATTTTATAGGCAAAGCCTAGTATATATATATGAACCTTTTTACCAAAAGTTACGAGAATTTTATATAAACATTACAAAGAGACACTTAAAGGAGATAGAAACGCTTCCATACATTTTTGGGCTCGGGTGTTAACAAGATGAAAGATGCACCATTTTAAAGCTTACATCTAATCATTTTATAATCTAAAACTTAGCGAGATTTGGCGTTCTAGGAGCCGAGATATGGAAGATATAAAAGTGAGGTTAAGTATCAAAGTACACCAACTAAGTGTTATCATAACATTTAAAAGCCCAGAAACACGTTATTTATAAACTCGCAGGATGTATAATACTATAGAGATGATAGTTAAGATAGCTTAAATAGATTAGTAAAAATTATTTACTACTTCGCGTTTGCTAGGTTGAACCTTGCTTGCCGGCGGACCACCGAAGGAATGTAACATAGTTCCAGTGGCCCGCCAATAAAGGCGGAGAGACGGCACACGGCGGGTTTCTTTAGTGGGTGAGGGCCCCACACTACCCTGTTCGTTGCCCCGAACGACGGGGTGTGCGGTTAGGTAAATTTTTTCCCGCCTAAACAAAAAAAAAAAGCCCAGCATGAATGGCTTGATCGGGGAAGTAGCAACCTCTCACAGATCAGCGGGAAACAACGGTAGGTAATCCTACAGTTGTATATCGTATGGTGAGTGAGAGCGCCAGAGCCTCCTACCTCGGGAGACATCCTACCCTTTTCCATCGAGATGGCGACGCGGGACGATGACTCTGGTGTTGCGAACGTCTATAGGCTTCCGTAACCACTTACCATCAGATGGGCCGTATGCTCGTTTGCTACCTACGTAGTATAAAAATGGTAGTTAGGTACCTTCTAAGGTACATTTGCCAAATAATTAGGTAGGTATTTAAGATATCGTTATTTACTCAAATAACTTTAAGAGTCTTATATAATAAACTTTCCCACTGCTGGACACAAGCTTCTTTGAAATTGAAGTAAAGAACCAATTTTTATTTTATTTTATTTATTTAAATAACAAATATGTAACACCAATACAATAACAATTATGTAGCTACCTATAGGTATTTTACATAGACATATTAATAGACCTTACATATATAGGTATACAGCAGCAGACAAGCAGGTTCACCGCTTATGTCTCGCCTGTGTTTTTCTAATGAAGTGAAATAAAAATTATATAACTACATAGATAGTATACTCATTAGATAATAAAGGTAAGCAGGTAAATAAACAATGCAAGTACTCGATTGATTAGAGCATAATTATAATAAGTACCATTATATTGTGGAACTATGAGGTTATATTTGATTATTTCAAAGAAAACACATTTTTTATACAGGTTTCTTTTAATCCTCTTCTATTATTAAGTTGGGTTTTTTTTTTTTTTTTTTATATTCCGAACACTGGTTCGGGCTGCGATCTCCCACGATATGGTCATGGATCTTCTATGCCAAATTGGGAATTACACCTGTTTTATTAATTTTATAGATGTACTGTACAATTTATTGTCTTAACTTTTCTATCTATATTTATGAGTATGATATTAGTCTTTATACTTAATGTTTCTCGTTATTTTAATACGTCTGTTTACTTTTAAACATTTATGTTGTTTTTACTTTTAAACATTTATGTTGTTTGTTATAACAAATGGGTTATTACGTATTGTTTTCTTATTACTTATTTATTGAAATCCTATTGAGTATTGGGTAAAAATCTTCTGTTATATATTTGTAGTACTGTGTTGAATTTTAATTGAATTGCTATTACAGTATTGTCCTTATTTTTATTGTATATTATATATATTTATAGAAGTTATTTAATTTTATTCTTTTATAATATTAATATTCGCCATTTTAAATTAAAATTGCTATTGCAGTAATTTTTGTCTTTTATTTAATATTTGTATATTTCATGCTATTTTATGTTTTGTGCCTATGTTATGAGTGTATAATATGTATGTATGCACTCCAATATGGATATATGTGTACATCCAACTATACACAGACATTCATTAAGTAGTGTCTTGTATAGCGTTATGTAAATGTGATAATGATGTTTATTTGCATGTGTGTTATGTAGTACCCATTTGTCTCTGTGTTGCAAAGTAATGCTATTCGTTTTGTTTATATGTGTATTCTTCTTATCTTCTTTGAATTTCTATTACAGTACTTTTCTTGTTTTAATTGTATATTATGTATATTTATAGAGGTTATTTAGTATTATTCTTTTATATTATTAATATTCACCATTTTAAATAAAATTGCCATTTCAGTAAATTTTTGTTTTTATTTTAGATTTGTATTTTTTTTAGTTTATATTCATGCTATTTTATGTGTTTTGTGCCTATGTTATGAGTGTATAATATGTATGTATGTACTCCAATATGGATATATGTGTATATTTAACTATACACAGACATTCATTAAGTAGTCTTTGTGTATGTCATATAAATGTGATGATTATGTGTATTTGTATGTGTGTTATGTAGTACCTATTTGTTTATTTGTGTGTTAAAGTAATGTTATTTGTTTTGTTAATTTGTGTAATGTGTTTTCGTGCTAGTTTCATTATATGTGTATGTTATGTACATTGGTATGGATACGTGTTCATATGATTATGTCCACATATTCATTATTATGTGTATTTGTTAATTTGTGACTGTATTTGTTGATTCTATTTGTTAAGTTGTTGTGTTGTAATGTATTTATATAATTGTATTAGTGAGGTCTATTTGTTTTGTAATTATATTGCATGTGTGAATTAGTGTCTATTTATCATTTTTAGGTATTAAATATTACTGTTGGTTTAGTTCATGTGCATAACGGGGTGCGGTGCCGGTTTACCTCCTCGTGGTGCACCTCGGGCAACGTCGGCATTTTCCGGCGGCTAAATTTCCGGACAGGACGGGCCTCCGCGTGTCCCTCTGACTAAGCAGAGGGCACAGCGGATAGACCAAGATGTAGGGGCCAGCGGGGCCATAGTGGTTCCCCCGGCTCAGGAGTGGGGACAGCGGGGCCAGAGTGGCCCCCCGTCCCCGGTGATGGAGCTGTTGCAGCCTAAGGGCGACGGGTTCTCTGCTCGTCTTTGCGAGCAGTGGACATGGTCTTATACAGACCACCGATCGGCCAACCCGTAACCCTGAACTGACAGGACCGGGGGTCTTCGGACTGCGAGGAAGAAAACCTCTATAAAAAATTACCCTAATCCTGTGCTCTGCCACCCGGCCAGGGGATGCATGGCTGAGGGGAGCTCAGTCGCGAGGGTTTGGCACAATCGTCGGAGGACGCAAAACTTCAACAACATGGCGAACGTGAAAAACACATGTATACCTCCGGAGGGTACCGGGCGCGACGCGTCCGGAGAATCCCTCACAGGGCCGAGTACCCAGACCGGCCCTGTCAGCCCCACGTATCGGAGGGGGGCAACCGACGCCTCAGCCGAAAGGGGTCCGGCTGTAAATACGGCCCCTACCATTGCAGCCGCACGGAAGTCGCGTGGCGGCCGAAGATCCCGTAAGGGAAAACCGTCCCAAACCAGGGACGGCTCGATATCGGGCAGCTCAGCTGGCACTTCTGCTGCCGAGATGTCTACAACCGAGGAGAGTGGCCCAAGTGGGGCAGCAAGTACAGCGCAACCAGCGGAAATCTCTGCTGTGGTAGAGCCAATCCCGTCGCGGTTCTGGCGCAAGCGCACCTTATCTCAAGGAGGCGCTGCATCGGAATCTGACGGAAGCTCGATCGAGATGCCTCCCCCGAAAATAACTACTGCTGTCAGGGGTCGAGGCATCGGCAGGCCGGCAACACCTGTTCCACGGGCAGTCTCAGCTTACAGGGCTGAGACATCAAATTTGAAAAGGACGGAGGTGGAGCAGTCCGCGGAGGAGCGCCTGGCGGTACTGACGGACAGGCTCAGCCATCCAATTGATGAAGATGGGCCACCCTCGGCATCACGTATAATTGAGAGGGCCTCGGACAGCGTGGCCATAATAACAACAGTGGCCACGGGCTCAAAGAATCTGAAGGGCACCTTCGTAAGATGTCTGAAGAATGCTGCCACGGAGCTGTCCGACGTGATAGCACGGCTGGTGGCGCAAAATGAGCGCCTCGGGGCAGAGGTAGGTGAACTCGGGGCGCGGAATCAGCGCCTCGAGGCCACAGTTGAGGAAATGCGCCTCGGGATGGCCAGTTTGCGAGCGGAACTAGGACTCCCTGAGGCCGTCCCGAGGGCCGCCGCTCCCTGTGCTTCCGCAACACCAGCCGAACTATCGGAGGAGCTGGTCCGCCGGGTTACAGACCGCGTCGCAGCGGTCTTCAACCCGCGGATCAGCGCTCTTGATGCCAGGCTCCCGCCTGAACCACGTGTTCGTCCGCAACTAGCCGCGGACAAGAGGAGGGCCGTGCCACCATCAGAGCCAACGCCGCTGCCCTGCCAGGGTGGTCGTGTGGCCTCTTTCTCCGCGGCTGTGGTGGCGTCGCCGCCAGGGCGCGCCCCAAACCCTAAAAAGGGCACCAAAGCTGGGCAGCCCTCCAAGGCTAAGCCACCCAGGGCCCAGCCGCAGAAGTCTGGGGGCCGGGAGGAATTCCCGGCTTTGCAACATGTTGCTGGGCCTTCGCGAACCCAAGCACCCCGGGATTTGATCCCACCTCTTGCCACCCGCACTGATGTGCCTTCTGAGGAGGGCTGGCAGACTGCTGGCGGTGGGAAAAAGTCCCGCGGTAAGAAGCGGAGGACTGACACTGGTCAAAATGTGGTGCCTGCTGTAGCTGGAGGTGAGTCTGACGCCCGAAAAAAGAGACGGAGGTCACGAAAGCCGCGCAGTCTCAGAATGCCAAAGACAGCAGCGGTGGTAGTCACCCTGCTGCCGGAGGCACAAGAGAAGGGCCTCAGTTATGAGGCGGTCCTAAGGCGAGCCCGGCGGGAGGTCGACGTCTCCGACATTGTTGGAGGTATCGCCGCCAGAACCCGCCAAGCCCGAACGGGGGCTCGCATTTTAGAGTTCCCCGGGGCGGAGGGCTCCAAAACGGCCGACCTCGTGGCCGAACGATTGAGGGGTCTGTTCGCTGGGGAGAATGGAATCCGGGTCGCCAGGCCCGTGAAGTGCGCGGAATTGCGTATTTCCGGACTGGACGACTCCGTGACGGTGGAAGACATCCGGGAAGCTATCACGCGGGAAACCGGATCCTCTACGAACACCGTCCGGGTGGGCACCATTCGCCCCGGCCCAGGTGGTGTAGGCGCCGTATGGGTGCAATGCCCTGTCGCGGCGGCCAATTCTTTGGCCGCCGCAGGTAGACTTCTCGTGGGCTGGAGCTCCGCACGAATCACCGTGTTGGAGCCTAGGCCCACGAGATGTTATAAGTGCATGGCGGTCGGACATACCCGGCCGACATGCACGAACTGCTTTGACTGCAGCGGTCTCTGCTTCCGCTGCGGTCAGGCAGGGCACAAAGCGGCAACCTGCACCGCAGCCCCATTCTGCCCCGCGTGCGCGGCGGGAAATCGCCCTGCCAAGCATAGCATGGGGCGGGAGGGGTGCAGACCCCCAGCTAGAGGCCCTAAAGGGGGGTGTAGCCAATCGACCCAGGCTGCCCCTCCTAGCGCGGCACGACCGCCGGCGCGGGAGGAGGAGGCTATGATCACAGTCTAATCACGGATCGTGATACCGTCCTCCTCCAGGCGAATCTCGGCCGCTGCGCCGCCGCGCAGGACCTCTTCCTGCAGTCCATGGCGGAGCGGTCGATCGGTGTTGCCGTAGCCGCGGAGCCCTATCGCATTTCTGACAGTCCTAATTGGGCAGGCAGCTGCGATGGCTCCGTGGCGGTAGTCGGATCTACGGCGCCTCATTCCCCGCCCTTGTCGGTCAGGGACAAGGGCACGGGATATGTCGCGGCCGATTGGGGGGGCGTCACGCTCTATGGCATCTACTTCTCCCCCAATCGGAGTCTGGCTGCCTTCGAGGTCTTCCTTTACAACCTGGAGACCTCGATACGGCGACTAGCACCTAGCCACGTTCTGGTGCTGGGGGACTTTAACGCCAAATCCACGGCGTGGGGGTCCCCCAGGATGGACGCCCGTGGAGCGGCGGTCGAAGAATGGGCGGCAGCGGTGGACCTCTGTTTGCTAAACAGGGGGTCCACCAACACGTGTGTGCGGCGGTGGGGCGGGTCGATAGTGGACCTTTCGTTCGCTAGCTCCACCGTTGCCGCACGGGTAAGGGACTGGTGTGTCCTGGAGGAGGTTGAGACCCTGTCCGATCACCGGTATATCTGGATAGAGGTCTCCCGGTCCCTCCGGGGCCCCAGTAGGGGTCACGTGGCGGACAGAGCTCCCGCTTTCCCGCGGTGGGCTGTGGGAAGGCTGGACCGGGATCTGCTGGTGGAGGCGGCCATCGTATCATCCTGGCTGTCTCCATCCCCCCCGACTGAGGACGTGGACGCTGAGGCTTGCCGGTGGCGCGAGGCAGTGTCGCAAATCTGTGATGCGGCCATGCCCCGCGTGCGGCGTCCACCCCAAAGAAAGGGGGTCTACTGGTGGTCCCGCGAGCTGGCGGACCTCCGTGCGGCTTGCATCCGTGCCCGGAGGTCCTACACCCGCAGCCGACGGATGAACCGCGATCCAGAGCGGGAGGGCCGGCTATACGAGGCGTATCGCAACGCGCGCGCCGAGTTTAAGCTGGCCATCTGTCGCGCCAAAGAGATGAAGCGGCAGGAGATGCTGGAGGGTCTCGACCGTGATCCCTGGGGACGTCCGTACCGTGCGGCGCTAAACAAGCTCCGCACTCGGGGACCCCCCCTTACGGAGACGCTCCAGCCGAGTTTCCTCACCGAGGTGGTCGAGGGTCTTTTCCCACGGCGGACGACGCACACGCCCCCGGTCATGGCTCCGCCAGAGGACGACCGGGAGGCCGACGAGGAGAGTGTGCCACCCGTCTCTGAAATGGAAATGGGGGCGGCGATATCACGCATGCGGAAGAACACCGCCCCCGGGCCGGATGGGGTTCCCGCCCGAGTTCTGGCCCTGGTCCTCGACCATCTGGAGCCCCGCCTCAGGAGACTGTTCGACGCGAGCCTGGCGTCCGGACGGTTTCCTGACTGCTGGAAGGAGGGGAAGCTCGTGCTCCTGCCGAAACCGGGACGGCCCCCGGATTCGGTCGCGGCCTTTAGGCCCATCGTGCTGTTGGACGATGCGGGTAAGCTACTCGAGAGGATTATCGCTGCCCGTATCGTCCGGCACCTTGTGGAGGTGGGCCCCGACTTGTCGGACGCTCAGTTCGGTTTTCGTTCGGGGCGTTCGACGGTCGACGCCATTCTGCGGCTGAAGGCCGTGGCCACGGAGGCCGTCGCTCAGCGAGGGGTGCTGTTGGCGGTGTCGTTGGACATCGCCAACGCATTTAACAGTCTGCCATTCGGCTGCATCAGGGAGGCACTCCGATTCCATGGAGTGCCCGCTTACCTGAGGCAGCTGGTGGCAGACTACCTCGAAGGCCGCAGCGTCCTCTTCGTAAGCCGGGAAGGGGACACTGTGAGGAGGGCCATGTCGTGCGGTGTCCCACAGGGATCTGTCCTGGGGCCGCTCCTGTGGGACATCGGGTACGACTGGGTCCTACGTGGCCGGCTTCCCCCCGGGCTGGGCGTAATTTGTTACGCCGATGATACCCTTGTCACGGCCCGGGGAGGAAATTTTGAGGAGGCGGCGCAGCTGGCCACCTCGGGTACCGCGGAGGTGGTCAGACGTATCGAGGCGCTGGGGCTTAGGGTGGCCCTCAACAAGTCAGAGGCCCTGCTATTTCACGGGCCTCGGCGCGGACCACCCGCTGGCGCCTCGATTACGGTAAATGGAGTATGGGTCAGTATCCAGGCCCACATAAAATATCTGGGCCTGGTCCTCGACGGGCGGTGGCATTTCGACGAGCACTTCCGCCAGCTCGCACCGAGACTCGTCGGCACGGCGTCTGCCCTTGGGCGTCTTTTACCGAACCTAGGCGGACCCAGCATCGCGTGCCGACAGCTGTACGCGGGGGTTGTCCGGTCGATGGCGCTTTACGGCGCACCCGTGTGGGCGGAGTCTCTGACCGCCCGCAATAGGGCTCTTCTGTGGAGACCGCAGAGAGTCGTGGCGGTCAGAGCGATCCGCGGCTACCGCACGGTGTCGTGCGAGGCCGCATGCGCATTGGCCGGGACCCCCCCGTGGGACCTGGAGGCGGAGGTGCTCGCCGAAGTTTATCGGCGGGCGTCAGCAGTGCGTGCGAGAGGCGCTTGCCTCCCGCCTAGTCAAATCCGCGCATGGCGAAGCGACGCTCGCTGCGCCATCATCGCCCGTTGGAGGGTTCGGCTGGAAACGCCTCGGGCCGGTCTTCGGACCGTAGGGGCACTCCAGCCGATCTTAGAGGAATGGGTGGCTCGGCGGCATGGGGTCCTCACGTTCCGGCTGGTGCAGGTGCTGTCGGGGCATGGTTGCTTCGGCAAGTACCTGTACACAGTCGCTAGGAGGGAGGAGACTCCCTGCTGCCACCACTGCGACTGCAGCGAGGACTCGGCGCAGCACACGCTCGAGTCATGCCCGGCCTGGGCTGAGCAGCGCCGGGATCTCGCTGCAGTCATCGGAGAGGACCTGTCGCTGCCGGCTGTCGTTCGATCGATGGTCGGCGGTGATAGGTCCTGGACCGCGGTCGCCAACTTCTGCGAGAATGTCATCTTGCGGAAGGAGGTGGCGGAGAGGGCCAGGGAGGCTGATCTCTCCTCTGGCCCGATTCGCCGCCGGCGCGCGGGGCGGCGTGGGCGCGAATATCTGCGCCTAATGCCACCCTAGCCGAGGCTGCGGGCGGTTGGACCGGGGATTGTCCTCCGCCCGCATAGAGCCTACCGCGAAGGTGCGACGCCCCAGGTGCGTGGGGACGTCGCTCAGGGAGGAAGCCTAATAAGGCTAGCCGCCGCGCGGACCACTGAAGTGAATATACGCGGTACCAGTGGTCCGCCGAGTATGGGCGGGTGACGGTGCATGGTGGGTTTTTAGTGGGTGCGAGCCCCACACTACCCCGCTGTCTCCCCGGGCAGCGGGGTGTGCGCTAGGTACATTTTTGCCCACCTTAAAAAAAAAAAAAAAAAAAAAAAAAAGTTCATGTGCATAATATATTTTAGGTGTTGGTTTTTATTGTGTGTGATGTACATTGGTATGGATATATATAATCATACTCACATATTCATTTTAATGTTTATTTGTTTGTATTATATAACTGTATTATTTATTTTACTTTGTGTTGTACTCATATTCCAATGTGTGGTAATAAAGTTTGTGTAAGTGTTTGTGTATCTGTTATATGTAGTGTTGTGTGTGTGTAGGTTTCCCCATTAAGTTAATTTTAGTTTATAAGGAGGGCCAGAGTTTAGGGGCGCTAGCAGACGCATCAGCTGTAGGCTGTAGCAGCTCGTGCCAGCGTTTCCCATTTCTTACGTACGGGACACTCGTCACCATATGCAGTATGACCAGTTGAGTCATTTTTCACCTTTACGCAATTTGTGCACGTAGGTGGCCGCCCCCCGGCCACGCGCGGTCATTCCGCCCTATGGTGAGGACCGCCGCAGTAATTGCATAGATCCTCACTTTCGGTGCAGAGCTTCCGCCCGTGCCCGAAGCCCAGGCACCTCGTGCATTGTACCAAGGGTGATTGATCGAAGACTTTTATCCGCTGGAGGTCGATATAAAGTTTGCCCACCGACATAAGCCTCTGCCACAAAACCGGTGAGACCTGGAGGACGGCGTGACACTCTGAAGTATTTCTGGCATTCCTCCTATACTTCACTTCGACAGAGGCCTCATCGGCCGACAAATCTTCCAGCAAGTGTCCGTTTTGACTGCGGAGAGCCGTGCGTATGTCTTCGTCGGTATTATTGTTCAAGAGGTTCTTTAATATAACCAATGGTCTCCTGAATTTGGCTTCTTCGACGTTTAATTTAGCATTCCTCAGTTGCACCGTAGCTTCTTCTAACTCCTCTTTGCTGGCGCAACTGAGGACTACCTTTTGTTCTCAGATTTTTCGGAGACCTTCAATTTTGAAGCCTTTGCATTTGGCGTCAAGCGCCCCTCGTACTCTCTCAATGACTTCAGCTCCAGTATCTATATCCGACTCTGAGCTCACAATGATGGAGAACTTCCGTTCACTATTTACAGGGGGTTTACGGAGGGCATCTGCATAAGATTGTGTTACCTCAGGTAACACTCCTCCACCAGATTTGATGGTTTTAATATCATCTTTAATGTTCCTGAGTTCCTTTAGAAGTTCTTTATCACTGTGGTCCGTCTTTTCTACCACTTTCTTCTCTTTTTTGACCTCTTTATGATATTTATTTATTGCATGATGCAATTCCCATATTTTAGCACTGTTTTCTCTGATTACTTCTATATTTTGTTTAAGGCTATTTATTTCTTTTATTGAACTATCATTTTTCCCTTGTGTACTATCGAAATTAATTATTTTAGCCTTCATTTCCTTAATGTCTTCCCCCATACATTTAAAATGAGCCAATTCGGTTGCTATTTTTTATACTGTTTCCGAGGCCTTTTTATTTCTTTCGCTGTTTCTGTCATATCAGCTATTTGGGTATTAACGTTTTCTAACGAGCTACCTATTTCATTGTTTGTATTCTTAGACATACCCATATTCGTTGATTGGCTTTTTATAGTGACAACAAGTTCCTCCAACTTCGCATGCATCTCCTCTTGGTGAAGGGTGCCGGTGCTCTGCTGTTTACGCAGTATAGCGTTTTCCAGCTCGGACTCCTTCACCAGATGTGTCAGTCGATCAAGTAGAAGGCCTACTTCAATCTTTACTTCAGACTTTATGTTTCTAGATGTATTCATAAGGTCTTTGGCCTCTTTTAAACAGTTTTTTGCCTCTGATGTCCTGTTTTGGGGTTTTTCAATTTTGTTCTCAACCTCATTCCCTTCCGCTACACTCCTCCTCACGGTAATAGTATGGTTGAGTGCAGTGGATGGGCCGGGTTTGGGCTCTTTATCTAGTTGGATAGATGTTTGAATTAAATTTCTTTTCGGGGTACGAAACATGTTTTGTATTGTATTTACGGAGTTCGCAGCTATTCAGGCTCTACGTACACGGATGTAAAGGGCCCGGCAGTAGGTTGTAAACTTTTAATCAATATATATCTATATTTGTCAATTTGTGTGTGTAAATAAAATCGTCTTATATTGTATGTGTATAATTAGGAGAATAATCTGCAAGTTACTAATAATTTAAATAATTAATGTTATTCTTGTCGATTAAAACAGTAACCAGTAAGCCTGTGGTCAATAAACCCTACTATAGATATGGTAATAATGTATATTATTATGTCGAATTCTATCAATTAACAATTAACTTATGGTCAATAAACCATGCATCTAAAGAGGTCGTTAAACCTTTTGTCTTAATAAATTTTTAACAGCTAGTAATAACAGGTATACTCTGAAACCCAGCCAATTCTCCACCAGGACGCGTCCGAAGAGAACCCACTCGTCTGCGGCACAAAATGGTAAGTTATAAGGATAACAAGCAATTCACCAAGCAAGTCACCGCCGGGCGAGGGGCCAAACAAGTCCGCGCTGTTAGCAGAGAGGGGCCGCAGTCTAATATGCTATTCAGCTACTGTCTAAGGATGTATATGTGGTCAATAAACCAAGTCTTAAATCTAACTTAGAACTACTAACTTTTTTGGTTGAGGCGGTCTGTCGTGTATCACGAGTCCCACGAATTATCGAGGGAGGTCAAAACAACCTTTTTCATGCAATAAAGATTTCAATTATCGATAAAAAGCAACAATATTAATATGAGTTAGGTTGCGAATATGTGAGATATGTTTTAGTAATATCTCAGAAATTATGAGTTCCAGGGAGCAAATACACAGGGTAGGTACATTCGTGATACAGGTGGGACCCAAAATCGAATGGAATAATAAAAATTTTTTGGTATAATCGTCAATCAATCGTCTTCAAATTTAGGTATTTAAACCCTAAAGGGTCGGTCGGGTGGGCAAAAATCAAGGGATGGAAGTCTCTAAACCCCCCAAATGGGGCAGGGCTTGACAAGCCCTACACAATGGTGTGATAAACCACTAGGGTCTCTATAGAAAAAAGTGAAATTATCTTAATAAAACTGATGAAATTTTGCCAAAAAGTATGTTTTTTCACAGAAACTGCAAAATAGCTAAAAAACTATATGAGATATTGATGCAAATGTGGTGTTGAAATAAAGGGCTGTTAACAGGCGGACAATCTAAGGTAAGAACCACTACCGTGCAAGCAGAATTACCGGTAGTGGATAGGTGCAAAGTTCAAAAATTCTATTAAATTTTTGGATAGAAATATTTATATAAAAAGTAAAAAATTTAGGGGATGCGATAAACCACCCTTTTTTTTTTAATTTTAGGTGGGCAATAATGTCCTACCGCACACCCCGCTGCCCGGGGAGACAACGGGGTGAATGGGGCTCTCACCCACTAAAAACCCACCGTGCACCTCCACCCGCCCTTGCTACGGCGGATCACGGGTACCGCGTCGTTACGACCGCGATCCGCAGGCGGCTGCCCCTTCGGGCACCCTCTCTTGAGCGACGCCTCGCGCACTTGGGCGTCGCACCTTCGCGGTAGGCTTCCGCGGACGGCAGGGTACTCCCCGACCCCACCGTCCGCAGCCTCGGCTAGGGCGGCATCAGGCGCAAGTAAGCTTGCGCACGCCGCCCCTCGCACCGGCGGCGAATCGGGTCCGCGAAGGAGGATTCCTCACGGGCCCTCTCCGCCACCTCCTTCCGCGAGATGACAGCCTCGCACTGCCAACCATTGCTCGCGCAACGGCCGGCAGCGACAGGTCCACGCCTATGACTGCAACGAGTTCCCGGCGCTGCACATCCCAGGCCGGGCACGACTCGAGCGTGTGCTGCGCCGAGTCCTCGTCACAGTCGCAGTGGTGACAGCCTGGGGTCGTCTCCCTCCTTGCGATCGTGTGCAGGTATTTGCCGAAGCAACCATGCCTCGACAAAACCTGCACCAACCGGAAAGTGAGGACCATTCTTCCAAGATCGGCCGGAGCGCCCCCACGGTCCAGAGACCGGCCCGGGGCGTCTCCAGCCGAGACTTCCACTTTAGGACGGTGGCGCGGCGGGCATCTTCCCGCCACGATGACATTGCGCTCAGCGAGGGGCGGCTGCCCCCCGCCCGCGCCGTCGACGCCCACCGATAGACGTCGGCGAGCACCTCCGCCTC
Source organism: Leucoma salicis (assembly GCA_948253155.1). Lineage (NCBI taxonomy): Eukaryota > Metazoa > Arthropoda > Insecta > Lepidoptera > Erebidae > Leucoma > Leucoma salicis. Next base: position 8,839,458 of record OX411812.1, read on the forward strand.
CAGATCCCACGGGGGGGTTCCGGCCAACGCGCAGGCTGCATCGGTCGAGACAGTGCGGTACCCGCGTATTGCCCTGACCGCTACGACCCTCTGTGGACGCCACAGAAGGGCCCTATTGCGAGCGGCCAGGGACTCCGCCCACACGGGCGCGCCGTACAGTGCCATAGACCGTACTACCCCCGCGTAGAGTCGTCGACACGCAAGACTCGGTCCGCCCAAATTCGGCATCAGTCGCCCGAGGGCGGACGCCGTGTTGACGAGCCTTGGCGCAAGACGGCGGAAGTGCTCGTCAAAGTGCCACCGTCCATCCAATACCAGGCCCAGATATTTGATGTGGGCCTGGATTGGGAAGCCCACACCGTTGACCGTTATCGAGGCGCTGGCGGGCGGGCCCCGTCGGCGCCCATGGAAGAGTAGGGCCTCCGACTTTTCAAGGGCCACCCTAAGCCCCAGCGCCTCGATCCGCCTGACCACCTCCGCGGTACCTGAGGTGGCCAGCGTTGCCGCCTCCTCGAGGGTCCAGCCCCGGGCTGTGACGAGCGTGTCGTCTGCGTAGCAAATTACGCCCAGCCCGGGGGGGAGCCGGGGCCACGGAGGACCCAGTCGTAGCTGATGTCCCACAGGAGCGGCCCAAGAACCGAACCCTGCAGGACGCCGCACGACATAGCCCTCCTTACAACGTCCCCTTCCCGGTCCACGAAGAGGACGCTGCGGCCGTCGAGGGCGATAAACCACCCTTGTTTGTTTAGTCAAATCTAAGCTAGTTTAGGTCAATAGAACACAAAACAATCGCTATACCAACGAGAAAACCAAAAAATATCAGTTGGGGGTAAGGCCGTGTGGGGCCGGCTTTAGAATTGTCCCACCCCTCTCTACCCACGGGAGTCGTAAGAGCCGACTGAGGGAATACCGGGGGAGTGGGCAGCAGCACTCCCTCGAGTATTAACAACGTCAACTGCGATCGCCAACCCGCCTGCCAAGCGTGGCGATTACGGCATTATCCCCCATGACGGGACCGCTCGTTGTGGCGTTCTCTTGGGGAGGCCTATGTCCAGCAGTGGACGTTCAAAGGCTGATGGATGGGTGGATGATTATTAAGTTGTGGTGTAGTTAGAGGCACACGTTGAGGTGTAGACACAGGTGTGTGTCGGCGAATCATATGTTGTGAAGCCAATGAACGTCCACACAGGATACAAACACTGGCGTGACCTACTGCTCTTTGTTCTATGCGTCGTCTTCCTAAGACTACTTCTTGAGATAAGTCCCAGCAGACCTGACACAAATGGTCATGGCTGTTTATCTAAAATACAAGAAATATTTTATAAATCTATAATAAAAAGGTCATAAGTCTAGGAGTTGTGATGTGCCAAGAGAATAACTCTGAGACTTGACGGCTTATTCAATAATATTGATAAATAAATAAACATTTAGTACTTAGGTACAGGTTCAGATGCACATCATTCACGGATCACAGACAGTATTGCTGGGTCATGTACGTACGACGTGTGCTCGTTTGCCTATTGTATACAATACAGCGATCAGTCGCTATATTACAATTACTACAACGATCCTACTTTCAATATCCAATCTATAGGCGTAGTATCGTTTTCCAAAATAACAAGGCCAAGTCCGTCGTGTAGGCAAGATTCTCAGTATCCAGTAACAAAGCTAGGGTCAAAAAATAAGCAACAACAGTATAAAAAATAACTTAGTACACAATAGAAATTCTGGAAACTAAATGAAGTCATGAACCTTTAGTATATACTCTTTGGTCATGAAGATCAAAGAGTAAAGTAATTACTAAGGGAAATGAAGATAGAGAAGTTGAACTGTCAAACTGTCAAGTGTAGTGTTGCCGCATAGCGTTCAAACGAGGATTTCACTAGTGAATCGATATAATATTATGTCAATCGCTATGTTAATATAAAAAATGTTCTATACTATTTTTCCGGGAATAATATTATCATTTTATTAATTTATTCTTTCTAAGTAATTATTAATAATGAAACTAAACATTTAGTTTTAATTTCATTTTTATTTTTTAATACATATGACCACTAATTCGATTGTTTTGATTAAAGTAATCGATTTCCTCAATTATTTCCTTTTTTAATGTATATTTCGCATTCCAGAATGAAAAATTAACTAGCTTTTTGTATTTTACATTAGAAAAATAAGGCAATTTTTTTAAAGAATATTTCAACTTGTTAACTTCAGGCTTAAAAATTCCATTCTCCTTTTATATCTAATTTTATATATAAAATTCTCGTGTCACAATGTTTGTCACCATTCTCCTCCAAAAAGGCTTGACCGATTCTTATAAAATTTTGTGTGTATATTCAGTAGGTCTGAAAATGGTATAAATGGTACATACAAAGTTCGTCAGGTGAGCTAGTATAATTATATAGATAATAAGAAAGAGTTATTTCTAGATTTAGCACCAATTCTTACAGAGTGTTGGTATTTATATCATCACAATAAAACTTGTAGTTAATAATTCAAAAATGTGTTTAATGTATAGTGCTAAGCATGTCAAATGCTAAAAATATATATAAAAATATCAAAAAATTCAAAAACTGTTCAAAAAGAAAGTGCTCTTGTGCGTGAGTTTACTTATAAAATTTTATCGCAAGGGAACGACCACTAAAACTATCTCTGTAGCAACATCTAAGACAGATGTCGTCGACCAGCTATCGTTTACAGAAACGATCTAAGTTTGTTTAATCTTAAGGAGCTTGATCTCTTATATTACAAAAATGTTTATAAATTATTTTCTGGGACACTTCTTTTCTTATACTACGTGCAAGAACCAAGCATACGGCCGGTTACCGTAGACTATATACGCTAGCAAAGGCGCGAGTGGCGTCACCATCTCCAAGAAAGGGATAGGTGGGGAGAAAGCATAATAGGGAGAGGATAGGGAGGAGGTTTGGTCCTCTGGTGCTCTCACTTACCACACAACAGTAGGAGTACGTAACGTTATTTCACGCCAATCTTATGTGAGAGGGTGGTAATTCCCTGATCGAGCCGGCCCATTTATGCTGGGTTAAGCAAGGTTCTACCACTTCAATCCTAGATTCTGCCGGCGACGCCATCCGTGGGGGCTTCGGAATATATATACATCACTCTACGTTACATAAGTCTAAGTAAAATGGCTTACCACGAGAAACGTTTATTTTACCGGGATGAAAAGTATACTGTCGTTTTCCGGGCTCCGAAGTATGCATATGTATGCTGAATGGTTAGGCAATTACAGCGTGAAAACGTAACAATTAATCTATAAAACCATTGATTTCAATGTATAAAACAAACTCAATTTCGTATTTATAGTATTAGTAAGGATATTAAGATGATATTGACGAAATATAAGTCTGCGTCATCAAAGTACAAATTATTTGTGTCTTTACGACCAACGCCATCTATCGGAATGCATTTACATGCATTATACCAATATAGTGATGGTAAAGACAAATGTGATAAGGAGATTGGGATGATCGAAAGATCTGTACGATAGCTCAGTGGCTTAGAGCACTTCCCCGGATTGGAAAAGACGCGGGTTCGATTCCCGCTCGTACAAAAAATCTCTTTTTCTTTATTCACAAATAATTTGTACTTTATCAAGTGGCGGAGCATGTCAAATGCTACAAAATATAGATCAAAAATATTTGCGTGCGTCATTTAGAATTCCAGTTAAAAATTCATCGTATCAGGTGATATGTGAAGTACATAAATGATAGGTGGCTTGACATGTCCCCCGACGAAAATGTGATGGTAATTGATTACTGCAAATGACACACTGTAGTTTAAGTATTAACAGCATTAAGTTGTAGGTAAATTTTTTACTAATTTAATATATAAGATATCTAATATAGTATAAGAAAGAAGCTGCCACGGAAGAAAAAAGCTGTAGCGGTAGTGTATGCGACTGCTAATCATGAGATCTCGGGTTCGATCCCCGGGTCGGGCAATGTTACTGAGCTTTTTCCTAAAAAGAAAAATTCTTAGTAACAGCCCGGAGTTTGGAAATGTGCCCGGTAGACGTCAATAGGCTCGCCCCCTATTACGTGGGACTTAAACATAGCTGGCGAGTCGTGGGTGTGTAATACACCTCTGCCTACCCCTACGGGGAATACAGGCGTGATGCTATGTTATGTGATGTATGTAATATATAAGATTTATAAAAAACAATGTCAGGCTATTTACACCACTTATAATAGCTTAAAAACAACAGGAGCGATTTTTATGATCTTTGATTTGTTAGATTTGTCTTCGGAATATTTTAGCAGTATAACTATGGAAAAATAAAAAATTTTTTTTTTTTACAACAGTTTTTTTTTAATGAAAAATTAAAACTACGTTTACGGAATCTATCGCGTTTACTTGATTTTACTCCTATCCCGACGTTTCGAATACTTTACAGCATTCATGATCACGGGTGGACTTAGATGATAGACGTCCAAGGTTGATATGTTATTTCAACGGTTTCATCTACCCACAGTATATGATTTTACAAAATTTTTGGTTTATTTATTTTAACCCACCTAATATTCGTTTAGAAACACAGTGAAAATATCTACTTCAAATGTTTATGCTTACAATGTATGAGACTTTAAATTAGTATATTAAAATGAGTATAATACTCCTCTTTAAATTGTAAAATTTTTGTTTTTATTTAGTGCTCAAAAATTCTACCACAACTGTTAATAATCCATAACAGTTGTTGCCTACTGAGTTTTCTGGCCGGATCTTTCTCAGTCAGGCCGCGTTCCGATCCGGTGGTAGCTTCTTAGTCTTAGCTTTTGGCAAAATCAATATATTTAATAATATAAACTAATAACCAAGATTGTCTTCTTACTGGTAGTAATTGGTAGTTTGTGGTAGAATTTTTGAGCACTAAATAAAAACAAAAATTTTACAATTTAAAGAGGAGTATTATACTCATTTTAATATACTAATTTAAAGTCTCATACATTGTAAGCATAAACATTTGAAGTAGATATTTTCACTGTGTTTCTAAACGAATATTAGGTGGGTTAAAATAAATAAACCAAAAATTTTGTAAAATCATATACTGTGGGTAGATGAAACCGTTGAAATAACATATCAACCTTGGACGTCTACCATCTAAGTCCACCCGTGATCATGAATGCTGTAAAGTATTCGAAACGTCGGGATAGGAGTAAAATCAAGTAAACGCGATAGATTCCGTAAACGTAGTTTTATTTCAAAATGTGTAACATTCGCGTAAATATCAGAAAGTATTATGAAAAATTAAATTTAGTTCGCTAATAATTTATGAAAAAATAATATATTGATTCAGAGGCGATACACGGTTCGTCGGGTCACGTGTGATATGATTTAGCTTATTGAAACTGCCATTGATGATGAAGAGAAAGAGTGATGAGAATTTCATGGCTGGTTTAGAGGTTTTAAGTACATCTCCTCCTATGAGCCCGTAATTTCGCTGAATGAGGCTACGGAGCAGGAACGCGAGGCATAGGCACAGAACGCGGCCAGTAGGCCATCAGCAGGGGGCTTGAATGTCGAAATACGACTGGGCCAGTTCCGGGTGCAACTAAGGTTTCAGGAGACCGCACACCTCCAGTTTATCAACGGGGGGATGTGTAAATGAATTTCTATAGCCATAAAAGAAAGAAAATGAACTACTATTATAAAGGAAATAGTACTTATACATTTAAAAAATCTTCGAAAAACCCTAAAAATACATTTTTCTACCGTGTGGGGCCGGTTTTAGAATTGTCCCACCCCTCTCCACCCATGGGAGTCGTAAGAACCGACTGAGGGAATACCGGGGGAGTGGGCAGCAGCACTCCCTTGAGTATTAACAACATCCACTGCGATCGCCAACCCGCCTGCCAAGCGTGGCGATTACGGCACTATCTCCCATATGAGCGGAACACATGTTGCGGCATTCTCTTGGGGAGGCCTATGTCCAGCAGTGGACTTCCAAAGGCTGATGGATGGATGAAGGATATTTTAAAAATTACAAAGATACTCGTAATACTTTCTAGAATAAAAATACACGTAGGTTTTTTTATACTAAGAGCAAAAAATAATGAGAGAGATAGGTCAGTATATAAACTACCCCAAGTCTAATTAAGAGATATTTATTCGAACGTCAGTCATAGGTAATGGCTGGCGCGCAATATATTACTCTTGGGGCTGTACTTCACGTCGGCTGTGACAGATACCGTAGCAAATCGACCTCCTGTGGACATAATTTATGACTAAATATTATTTCAGTGTGATCTCTCAATTATACTGAATAACAAACCCTATATATTTTTGAACTTAGTTTTATTACACGGACAAGACCCAGCTTGATTGCGTATATTTTAGCGTATACTGCAATGTCTCCAATTAAATATTTGTAGAACAATCCGGGGAAGTGCTCTAGACCGCTAAGCCATCGCAGTGACCGACGGCCATACCAAATCCCTTCGAATCCCGCTCGCAGCAAAATTCCCTTTTTCCACATTTTCACAAATAATTTGTTCTATAAAAGTAGCTGAGCATGTCAAGTGCTAAGATCAAAACATCCTCGAACTTGAAAGAGCTTAGCGCTAAAAAATCCTTATATATCATTTCTTGTAACTACTCAACCAATCTACTCAGCTTGAAATTTAGAATACCTACATATAATCTAGAACCCAAAAAAAAAAAGGACATTTATCCCGGAATAATGGTTGGTTCCTGTGCTATAACTACTTTTACATATATATTTCTATTCAGTTACGTTATATTCTAATTTGTTCAGAAACTGTAAGCATTGCTCAATTCCTTTTGAAGGAAATAAAGTCCGAGTGGACTAAACCTGCACAATTATGTTACACACATAGAGCTTTCTCATCTCCGCTTACTAACACATTTATAAATCGTATTATACGATACGTATAATACTGAAGACTCTATACCAAATTTACTCGATACGATACCTTGAATCGATAACAAATAAATGGCATTCACGTTTCCCATTATATTAATTTGAATAAAAAAGAGAGAACACCAATTATTCAAATAGCTTTCTGTTTACCATACCGTGGCTTAGATTTTTTAAGGTTTTCATTTTAACTGAGGGCTGGGGCTTGAAATCTATCGTGCCAACACTACATCGGCAGAATTAACAGTTCATCTAGAAAGTAAGTCGTGATTTAAATATGGAATCAATTTCTATAACTCAACACTTCAGAAAACAAAATACACTCTTAATTTCATTTTTTAAATAATGCAGTAAAGAAAAGGTATGTTCATTTTAAAGAAGGCAATTTGAAAGGGCTTTTCTCTCCCGGACGAGGTATTTTTTCGCGTCAATGATCCGTCTAATTGATAGGCCTCCTTGGCTCTTGAATTAAGTAGCTATGTAGCTACCTCGTTAGACTAAAAGGCTTTTAGTTCTTCCTTTTTTTATTGCTTATGGTGATAGACGAGCTAGCGACCCACTTTATGGTAAGAAGTTCAATCTAAGGCTTGCATGCGCGAAGAAGAAACGAACGCTGAAAGCGTGCTTAGAAGATAATATTTCCATAAAGTTTATACCAGCGTTGAGTTGTACGATTAGAAAAAATACGAAGCCATCAAATCGAACAGTTCTTGAGAGCAATCTCTGAAAAAGAACGAGTATCACACATAGAGAGAATTTAGTCTCTCGTTTGTTCCAATGATAACAGTCTGTTAGTAGGATTGGGCTCATCGACATTACAAATATTAAACGGCAGACGAAGCTCGGGATAAAGTTATTAGATTATAAACATTTTTACCTTTAGTCAGATAAACTACAAAACTGTTCGCTTGACAGAACACAAACTGTGAAATTGTTAAATAGCAACTGATAACTACTAGCAGGATTTGAACCTGCTCCTCTGGATTAACCTTTCCAGACGCTCTAACGCCTACTGATTGACGAGAAAGGTGTAATGGAAATTGATTAACCCGAGCAAATATCACGATAGATTATTTGGTAGAGCATCTGAAACACTAATCCAGAAGGCGCATGGTTCAAATTCTGTAATTTTCTATTTCAAATATTCGCACTTTGTGTTCTTATAAATAGCAGAGCATTTGAAATTCTTAAAACTTACTTACTTACTTACTTATCATCACTGCATTTCCCTTGCGGGGTAGGCAGAGAGAACAGAGTGCCAAGAGGCTCTGTTCTTGCATACATCTCTCGCTTTCTCAACATTCATAACTCTCTTCATACACGCTCGCCGGTTTCGGAGACTCCTGAATCCACCTTCCTTCGATACATGACCGATTTGGTCTAGGTAGGTGAGTCTCGGTCTCCCCCTGTACCTACTTCCTTCCACTTTCGCATTGTATATCTTCTTAACCAGTCACTCGTCCGACATTATTTCCACGTGTCCGAACCATCAGAGCATTCCCTTTCGCATCTTTACACCAATACTCTCTTTCGTACCTACTCGCTCTCTTAAGTCGTCGAATTCTTAAAAAATATATAAAAACTAAAATCTTCAGTTTTTATAATACCACTTAGAAGTAACACTTATATCTAACGAGTCTTGAACAACATAAAGTCGTCTGTTTACGGCTTTTTACATGATGAGCTGTTGATATTAATATTTAAGTAATGTAAGAACAACGAATTCTGAGATATACGCTAAAATAATAATAATAATTAAGACAGTCAACGATTACTTTAACTCGCAGTTATTATTATAAAATACCTAGGATTTCTTCATTTTTAAATTTCATAATTACTAAAGGTGGCAAAAAGGTCAGAACTAACTGACTACTGTAGGCAATTGAATAACTAAGACAAAGATGTATCTTTCACTAAGTTGGAAACTATTCTATTATGTTCTACAAATAAGTCGGCGATGCTCAACCGACCGAATAATTTTCAATGCAAACAGATGAAGACAGAGAATAGTTTATACAAGTTCACCAGTTTGTTAACTAGGTACGATATCAAGTTATATAGTTATTATGTACCAATGTTAAATTATTTTGACTTTCGACATAGGTACTACCTATATCTACCTATAACTTTAGTTTAAAATATAATTACAAAATAGCTTTTGGCCGTGGATTCACAGAAATATGCGCAAGTACATTTTTTTTGTTAAGGTGGGAAAAAACGTTCCTAACCATACACCCCGACGTTTGGGGTAATGAACAGGCTAGTTTGGGGCCCTCACCCACTAAATAAACCCGGTGTGTGCCGTTTCTCTGCATGTATTTGCGGGTCACTAGAACTATGTTAAATTACTTCAGCGGTCCGCCGGCGAATATCCGCAAGTACCTACCTACCTATAATATAAATAAGCCACTATCTAGCACATAAATAAGATTTAATAAAATATTCATTCCAAGTCAATAGCTTTTGTTCTATGGACTATATTTATCCCAAGTTTCATGACAATTAGTTAAGTATTTTAGATCTATATTTTTTAGCAATTGACATGCTCCGCTACTTTTTAAAGTATAAATTATTTGTGAATAAGTAAAAAGAGATTTTTAGTAGGACCAGGAATCGAACCCGCATCTTTTCCAATCCGGGGAAGTGCTCTAAGCCACTGAGCTATCCTACCGATCTTTCGATCATCCCAATTTCCTTATCACATTTGTCTTACGACCATCACCATCATCACCAACCGCGCAATCAAATATTATGAATTTTAATTGCAAAATTATACTTACTATATTGGATGCATGTAATGCTTGCCGATAGATGGCGTTGGTCGTAAGACAAATGTGATAAGGAAATTGGGATGATCGAAAGATGAGTAGGATAGCTCAGTGGCTTAGAGCACTTCCCCGGATTGAAAAAGACGCGGGTTCGATTCCCGCTCCTACTAAAAATCTCTTTTTCCTTATTCACAAATAATTTATACTTTAATTAGTTAAGTAGTAGGCATCAAGAAGTAACAAACAAAATAAACTTTCCCATGACCCATTTAATTAAGCATATTTAGAATATGGGTCATTGTCATTTTTTGCGCAGGTAACAGGGATTAAAAATAATAAACTTATAAAAAAATAAAATTACTCAAACATGACTTTTAGTTACATCGATGCCCGTTAAAACAATTGGTCCTTTTGCTGTTACAGTTGGCCGCGATCTTTAACTAATCATTTGTGATTTATTCCAGATTTTATGAGTTAGGGTGTAAAAAAATACAACTCTGTTATCATAACGTTTTAGTTTTTATTATGAAATGAAACAAATCAGTCCCAAATATTTTGGCATTAATGTTAATTACAGTCTTTTATCTTATAATCACAATTATAATCACAGGTTTTTTTTTTAAGTTTAACGATTATTTATTAAATTCCAAACAACTCTGTTACTTTTTGAATTTTAATAATATTAAATTCTATCTAATCACTCTGAATATTTATATATTAACTGCTAACAATAAAATATGACTATATAAATAGGTAAAAAACTAACATTTTGTTAGTTATCATATTATATTAATTAGCTTTTCATAAAATTCTGAAGAATGTCCTTTATATCCTTGGGACAGAAAAGTAACAGAGTTGTAACACAGTAACGTAGTTGTTCTTTTTTTGTATCTTACTTGACTAAATTGCACTCAGTTGAGCTTGTGATGTTAATAACGTAAATATAAGCTTCAATATTAATAACAATAAACATTGTGACTGGTATTTACTAATCTATAATTTAACTTTATAAAAATATAATCAAATATTCTTGAAAAGGTAGCTGGAAAATGAAAGTTACTCATTTTTCAAATATGTCTAAAGGCTTATCAAAATGGTAGTATATTCTTTTACCTTTACACACTTTTTTAGGTTCTGGAACAATAGCAAGTAAATTATCAAAAGACACATAAGATAAATCACTCTCAACTAATTTGAATTTTGTTGCAGTGTGATCGATTGACTTAAAAAACATAATTTTAACTTCACCATCTTCTTCTACTTCAGATAAAGCTTTACCCAGATATACATAATCCTGTTTTAAAGTAGAAATTTTAACCAAGACACAAACACCTAGTTTTATTTTATTGACATGAATATTTTCCTTCTCGGTCAAAGCATCGTCATTTTGTTTTGATGTGCCGGGTTGTTCTGACAAATAAGTGCTAGAAGGTTTTTTTTTCAATGATATAAGAGGAGCATCATCATCGGAATCTGAGCTGTAGACAATGTTGTAAAATCCTTTTGGTCGCTTTTGACAAAGATTGCTAATATCAGACAGAAAATTGTTGCCGCAAGTGGAAGGAGTTGATTGTTCCACTGCAGTTTTTAAATTTTTTAATGGAACGTAGTGCTTAGGATTCATGCAAGAGCAAAAGCCGCGCTGACAAAAACAACTTAAATTTCTATATTTTAGAACTCCAGCCTCTTCAGTGAAAACTTGATGGACTTTCATAGTACCTAATAATGGCACAATATCCTCCGGAATAAGATTTGAACTCTGCTCAATATTCTCATTGGTTATCAGATGTAGTCTCACTTTACTAACATCTTTCAAAGCAAAATAGAAATTTGTAGCATCAGATATATCCCTTCCACATGCAACAAGTTGGTCAGCAGTGCGTTTTAAAAAACCGCCAATTCCATCTGCTGCACCCTTGCCATGTCCCGCTTCAAAAAAATTCCAAGTAGCTTTAATAAACTTGTAATCAGAGAACAATTTGGTGCATATCAGATAAAAGTTCTGTTTTTGGCGGTATTGAGTGGCTGGGCCATCTGAAAATACATGCAGGATATTAACTTCCGGAAATTTGTCATGAACTGAAGCAAAGATAGGATGGAGGTGAGCCCAGATCGCAGCTGGGTTATGTGAAAGGTTTCCAGATACTGTACAAAACGATGTTACCTCTATATTATTATCTGCACCGCGACTATAGATTACTCCAGTATGCAAGGATACTTGATTTCGGGAGCCTCCAAAATGATGAGATTGTATCTCTTCAAAATATTTACAACTATAATTTTCTTTATTTAGATATTTTTATATATATTTTTGCATTTGACATGCTTAGCACTATACATTAAACACAAAGTGAAAAATGTGAAATCGAAAATAACAGTCAGGAGCAGGATTTGAACCTGCATCTTCTGGATTCCGTCCAGATGCTTTACCAATTCAGCCATCCTGACACTTGCTCCTGACTGCTAATTTCGATAACACATCATACTTAACGTCTTTGGGTGACGCCTGCGCCGTCTGTCGGACGTATTTTCATACATTATACCGACCAGGTAAACTTAATTTTACAATTAAGATTTTACCTAATAATGACGCAAACCCTTTAAATATTTAGATATTTTTATATATATTTTTGCATTTGACATGCTTAGCACTATACATTAAACACAAAGTGAAAAATGTGAAATCGAAAATAACAGTCAGGAGCAGGATTTGAACCTGCATCTTCTGGATTCCGTCCAGATGCTTTACCAATTCAGCCATCCTGACACTTGCTCCTGACTGCTAATTTCGATAACACATCATACTTAACGTCTTTGGGTGACGCCTGCGCCGTCTGTCGGACGTATTTTCATACATTATACCGACCAGGTAAACTTAATTTTACAATTAAGATTTTACCTAATAATGACGCAAACCCTTTAAATATTTAGATATTTTTATATATATTTTTGCATTTGACATGCTTAGCACTATACATTAAACACAAAGTGAAAAATGTGAAATCGAAAATAACAGTCAGGAGCAGGATTTGAACCTGCATCTTCTGGATTCCGTCCAGATGCTTTACCAATTCAGCCATCCTGACACTTGCTCCTGACTGCTAATTTCGATAACACATCATACTTAACGTCTTTGGGTGACGCCTGCGCCGTCTGTCGGACGTATTTTCATACATTATACCGACCAGGTAAACTTAATTTTACAATTAAGATTTTACCTAATAATGACGCAAACCCTTTAAATATTTAGATATTTTTATATATATTTTTGCATTTGACATGCTTAGCACTATACATTAAACACAAAGTGAAAAATGTGAAATCGAAAATAACAGTCAGGAGCAGGATTTGAACCTGCATCTTCTGGATTCCGTCCAGATGCTTTACCAATTCAGCCATCCTGACACTTGCTCCTGACTGCTAATTTCGATAACACATCATACTTAACGTCTTTGGGTGACGCCTGCGCCGTCTGTCGGACGTATTTTCATACATTATACCGACCAGGTAAACTTAATTTTACAATTAAGATTTTACCTAATAATGACGCAAACCCTTTAAATATTTAGATATTTTTATATATATTTTTGCATTTGACATGCTTAGCACTATACATTAAACACAAAGTGAAACAGCGTCACCCAAAGACGTTAAGTATGATGTGTTATCGAAATTAGCAGTCAGGAGCAAGTGTCAGGATGGCTGAATTGGTAAAGCATCTGGACGGAATCCAGAAGATGCAGGTTCAAATCCTGCTCCTGACTGTTATTTTCGATTTCACATTTTTCACTTTGTGTTTAATAAACTATAATTTTCGCTAAAGTCAATGTGCAGCGCAATTTCATTTATGGCCAAGCCATCTATGCATTTTCTATAGTTTCTGTATTGTGTCTTAATGTAATAAACATGCCTCTTTTCACTTAAAGAATTTATTCTTTAAGTGTAATTTCAAACTGATCTATCAAAGCCTTTCCTGTATTCTCTATCTCCTCTTTTATGCTTTTTGTAATTTTGATTTTCTTGCCCGACTTCTCTATTACTTCAATCTTAGTTAACCATTGTGGATATTTTACTATTATTTCTTCTTTGGATGTATCATAAACAATTGTTTTTAGTTGACATATAGAACAGATTCCTGTCATACATGCTAAAGAATCAGGATCGCATACTTGGCTTATAATAATCTTGTTGAGATCTGAGGTTGGTATAACTTTGTTTTTACACAAAGCAATTGCTAAGTATTGGATATTAATATGAATTCGACACAAACATGTTTCTCTTACAGCAACAGTTGGAGGCAAAACATAAAATGGCCTATATCGTGTAAAAGTTTTGTAACTACACCTCAAGGTAGGATTTTCACGTTTAAAAGATTGATAAAGGTTCTTCATATTATCAAGTAAGTAGCGCTTCTGCATTTTATTTCCCTTTAGGGAAACGGTTTCCTTTTTTCCAGCAGTCGCTCTTGATATGTCATCACGTTCAAAAAAATCCTTCATTTTGGTACTCAAAACCTTTTTCTTAAGCAGAGGTTGTTTTTTTCGTATGTAGCCTTGGTTCACAGCAAGACATTCTTGAATTATTTGTGTTTTTTGTCTAGAACTTTTAATACCCTTTTCTTCAAATATCTTTTGAATAGCACATTTCTCTTTCCGATTGTTGACATTTTCGTAGCTTATTTTAATAGCATTTGATAAGATCTCATATTTCTGTAGAGCTGAACTATCAGCTTCAAATTTAGATTTCTTCCGTTTTTCTCGATTGTATCTTTTTTTATACTTTTGGTAACTTCTGTTTATTGTTTCTAATTGTTCCTTTAACTTTATATTATCTCTAAATAATTTCGATCTGTTTCTTTTTACTTGCTTTCTGCCGCGAGAAGCTGCTGATGTGATGGAGCTAGGAGTATTTTCACGAGAAGTAGACAAGGGTGTAAATAAACGACGATCAGCATTTGGAATAATTTGATCTTGACTTGGAGCTACTGGACTATTTAAACGAGGAGGTGATGGCTCTGGGGTATACGTAACAACACGGAGCGCTCTTATCTTATCTTTCCGTCTAGCATTTGCAGATCGCCATTTCTTTTTTATTGCTCGATGTTCACGAGTTGTCAAATCTCGTACTAAACGTTTGTTTGCATGGTATCTCTCTCGATCTTTTCTTTTAGATTCTGCGTCCTTCTCGGGATTATTTTTACGCCGTTCTCGGTATCGTCGCTGTTTCTCAGCAGCCGTGAGAGGCATCTCAAAAACCACAAAGAGTTTCTTACAGTAAACAGTATCCTGTAACAAGGTTTTTAAGTTTACAAAAATATATCTAGAGAATTTATTTATACTTACTATGCTTATAGAACACTTAAGAAAAACAGATTATTAAAAAAATTACAAAGTTCAAAGTTAAAGAATATAGGCATATACAACTCTGTTACTTTCTTAACAACTCTGTTACTATGCGTTGGTAACAGAGTTGCACAGTAACAGAGTAGTAAATTTAATATTCCTTATCACATAAATGATAAAGTAAAGAGTAAATTACACTTTTTCTTTCATGTTTAGATTATTAACCTCTTTGACAACATATTGACTCTAAAATAATAAAAAATACGTTGTTTACTTACGTAAATAGGTAGGTAACAAAGTAGACGCACAATAAAAATACGCAGCAGGTTGAACGCCTCGCGGCCGACTGGCACCTCCTATACCCCTCCCCCCGCTCTACCGGTCAACACGTAATAATACAGACATCCCGCCCAAACTAGTACAAAGTCTAAACAACGCCATCTCTATTTGAAGTTGCGATTTACTCAGTAACATAGTATTCCTGACAGATTCACATAGTACGCGGGACAAAGTTTAAAAATATAGTTATTAAGTAAATTTCGATACCTACCACTTTTACGACATATTTTATAAAT
This sequence comes from Leucoma salicis, assembly GCA_948253155.1. Classification (NCBI taxonomy): domain Eukaryota; kingdom Metazoa; phylum Arthropoda; class Insecta; order Lepidoptera; family Erebidae; genus Leucoma; species Leucoma salicis. The sequence goes on from OX411812.1 coordinate 8,855,044, forward strand.
ATTAACAATACTCTTTTTATGGTAATAATTTATTTAAGGTAGGTTGATATAGTATAAAATGAAATTATTTGATGTTTATTATACGCAGTGGTACCAGGGACATATAGAGTTTGGAAGGAAATCCTTTCTGTTACCAAAAATTACCACAATGTTACTTTACCTAAAAACTAAAAAAATCAAAACTATCTCTTTATGTTTGTTTTGAATATTTATAAATGCGATGTATTTTGTATTTAATATAAATTTTGAAAGAGGTTATATAATTATTACTAATAAAAAATAATCACAGTTGAGGGACTAGGTTACCTGCGCGAAATTTGACAATGACCCATATACGGTTTAATATGCAGAACTGCAATTTGGTAGTATATTAGGCCTTCTATATTCTTTTGTATACTATTATAAAGCTGTAACAGAGCTGTGTCTGTACATTTAAGATATTTGAGAAAAAATGTCTGTATTAGGCTATTTAGGCGTGTCTGAGTCACAAAACAATTTTTTTTAGATTTTTTGTCTATTTGTCTGTTTGTTTGTTCGCGCATCATGCAAAAACTACAGAACGGATTTTGATGAAACTTTTTTTGTTTGATAGCTATCGATTAGACTTAACAACTTACGACTTTGTACTGCTTCTCGGGTATTGACATTTTTTCCGCCAAGAACACAAATTCTGGAAAAAGTAGAAGTCTATGGGCTCAAGGTCTGGTTAGTACGGTGGATAACGGAGATCAAATTGCTCCGTGACTTCTTAGCCTTACTTTCCGACGTAAATCATTTTTCGTCGTGATAATAGAAGCCAGCCGAATATAAAGCCGGCCTACTTAAGACTGAATTACTACTGATCATTACATGAAATGCAAAATACTGACATTATTTAAATCATAATCCTCGCTTCTTTTTCCCTCATTGGAGTCTGCTCTCTATTCTAATGAGATTTAGCAGAATATTACTTACTTTAAATAGAGATGATCTAGTATAATAAAATTGTTGATGTTTAAACAGTTAAGATGCTGGTGATTTTCCGCGTGATGACGGACTAAGAATACAAGTGTCACCACCAGATTTTTTCCACGGGTGTCGTACGAGGCGACTAAGGGAAGTAAGCAATTATCACCCATTGCATGACTGGTAGTAGGGCTGGGTACCAAGTGGGAATACTCACTTGCTATTGGACTCGAGCGGTTTGGTACCACCATCTCCCGTATGGCGGGCCATGAAGCACATCGGTGTGTTTCGGTTGTAGCAGGAGATATTCGTTTATTCTTTCATTTCATATCTGTGAAATGAACTTATGAGCAATGGCTTAACAATACTCTCGGTATAGTTGAGTCCATGAGCTATGTTTACCATTTACCATCATGTAGGCCACCACACACGCAATAAAAAAAACTGAAAATTCGAATTAAAAGTGTTAATGAATCCATTTCTCTGTTGAATAAACTAATTGTAGAGTTTCTACGACAGCAATAAAAATTTAAAAACATAGCATCACGCCTGTATTACCCGAAGGAGTAGGCAGAGGTGTATTACACACCCACGACTTGCCAGCTATGTTTAAGTCCCACGTGATAGGGGGCGAGCCTATTGACGTCTACCGGTCACATTTCTAAACTCCATGCTGTTACTGAGAATTTCTCTTTTTTAGGAAAAAGCTCAATAACATTGCTCGACCCGGGGATCAAACCCGAGACCTCATGATTAGCAGTCGCATACACTACCGCTACACCACCGAGGCAGTTAAAACCAAAATCACAAAATACGTCTTTAACAATACCTAAGGCAACTTTATTGGTTTTCTAAGTATCGGATCTATCCATCCAACTTTATTTATTCGTTACCGATAACAATCAGTTAAAACAAGAACTTTCCAGTTAAGTTTGATCGTTAGCTCGTGTTTACTGAGATCGATTGCGATCTCATTCTGATTCAAAGTTCTTCACCAGTAACTAGTTAAACAATCTTATCATTTGCAATATCTAAACTAGATATAAGACATGTGGATATTAAAGTAGCGTTAAGTAGGTTAAAAAATCGTGTAATTATAGTATTTTCAAAAAAATTGTTTGCTATTAGATGTACTACTTTATGGTGCCGTGTGGGGCCGGCTTTAGAATTGTCCCACCCCTCTCCAACCATGGGAGTCGTAAGAGCCGACTGAGGGTATTAACAACATCCACTGGGATCGCCACCCCGTCTGCCAAACGTGGCGATTACGGCACTATCCCCCGTTCTTGGGAGGCCTATGTCCAGCAGTGGACGTTAAAAGGCTGATGGATGGATGGATTATGTATACTTTTTTGATCTATATTTTTTAGCATTTGACATGCAATATAGATCAAAAATGTTTAGAAATCGCGCCATCAAATAATATGAATTCTAATTGCAAAATTAAACATACTATATTGGATTAATGCATGTAAATGCATTCCGATAGATGGTGTTGGTCGCAAAGACAAATGTGATGAGGAGATTGGGATGACCGAATAGGTCAGTACGGTAGCTCAGTGGCTTAGAGCACTTTCCCGGATTGGAAAAGAAGTGGGTTCGATTCCCGCTCGTAATAAAAATCTCTTTTTCCTTATTCACAAATAATTTTTACTTATGTATACTTATCAAAAGTTTATTTCTAAACCTAACTAATCATGGGTTGAGCACTTAAAAACACTTGAATTATGAGAAAAGCACCTTATTTAGAGGAATTATTTATAGCTCCTACAAATCCTTATTAATATTATACTGTGAGTATGTTTGTTGGTTTGCAAAGCTTTCAGTTCGTAACTACTGGACCAATCACCATGCATATTGTAGTCTGAAGCTAAGAAACGGACATTGTGTACCTATCTGTCCTGGATAAACGGATGGTTCTTGTGAGATATCTATTTTTGTATACAGATCATGTAAATGCATCCGATAGGTGGCGTGGGTCATAAAGACAAATATGATGTGGAGATTGAGTATGGCCGTTGGTCAGTGCAATAGTTTAGCGGCTTAGAGCATTTCCCCGGATGGAAGGGACGCAGGTTCAAATCTCACTCGCACTAAACTTCTCTTTTTCCACATTCACAAATAATTCGTTCTTTAAAGTAGCTGAGCATGTCAAGTGCTAAAATACTAATCAAAATACAGAGCATTAATGTTTAGTTATGTATTCTAAAGTCCACGAACGATGTTGCTAGCAGAATCTAGTACGCGATAAAACGCTTACTTGTAAGTAGTTACCTACCTACTACACCCAGTTATTGTTCGTGTAAGCAACTCACGTTTTAACCCTCAGTACAAACTATTTCCATCCATAATTTCTTCCAAATGGATTCCGCGTCGACTATTGTTAGTTACACGCATAATTTAGTTTGATAAAATTAGTACGGTGAGGTTTTTCCATCCATCTAACTTGATACATACGTAATTATGTATATAGGTATAGCAATACTTGCTCTGACTATTTGCATTGCAGATGTGTAGGAATAACGCTGTCTAGGCTGCCACATACGACAAGATTTAGCACTCAGATTGCCGAGCCAAATTAGCAAACCTAAACTAGCTGGTTCGTAAACATAAAATGGCGAAATGCTGACTTCACTGGACTTGGTAAATACTGTTAAGCAAAAATAATATGTAGAAATAATCAATTATAAATCCAATAGACAATAGTTGTGTTGGAGAAACTGATTTATGTGCAGTAGCTAAATGATAAAGTATTGGAATTGTATTCTATTAAATGCAGCTAAAAATCTCACGCGCTGAAATATTTTTCTGTTTTCGTCTACATGGAGTTCAGAATTGGATCTATATAAGTACATCATTCTACAATCCCTATGCAAAAGTAACTGAGCAAAGATATGATTATGATAAGTAATAAGTATTCGTACAAATTATAAGCTATAATTCATTAAGGAAACTAAAAGAAATCGGAATAAATTAAGAAAAAAAATATCTAAATAAAACATAGCAACGCGCCTGTATTTCCCGAAGGGTTAGGCAGAGGTGTATTACATACCCACGGTTCGTCAGCTATATTTCAGTACCACGTAATGTAGGCGAGCCTATTGCCGTCTACCCGGCACATTTCCAAGCTCCGGGCTGCTACTGACTGCTTCTTACGAAAAAGCTCAATAAGACTACTCGACCTGGGGATCGAACCCAAGACCTCATGATCAGTAGTCACTCAAACCGCCGCTACACCACAGAGGCAGAAAAATCTGAATACTTTGAAAAATCCAAAAGTGCACGCCTTATAATCTTAATTTTTCACAATAAAATTGATTATTTGATAAGTAACTAATAATGTATTGGTCTTACTAAGTAGTTTTTAATAAATCACATAGATAGCGCTAATTTCAAAAACTACTAATGAGGTTTTCATGTCTTATACGCCATCTAGCGCTAATTTTAAGAAGTACTTCTATATTAACGGGCCTTGTGGCGTAGTCGGTAGTGTAACCGACTTCCGTGCACGAGGTCGTGGGTTCGATTCCCACTCAGGACAATTATTTGTGTGATGAACAAAGAATTTGTACTGCGTCTGGGTGTTTTCTATGTACCTATTAAATGTATGTATATACAGAAAAAAAGTAGTATATGTATTATATCCCTAATCTGGTACCCATAGCACAAGCGTTAAGCTTAGTTTGGGACCAGATGACGTTGTGTGAAAAATGTCCGCGAATATTTATTTATTTATTTGTCTATAGAAATAGTTCAAGTAATTCTCACGAAATAAGGTATAGCGTAGCGCTGATTTAAGAGTCGATCGTAAATATTCACTATTTTTTTGTTTATTTAATAACAATTAAACCACATCGAAACAGACCGTGAAAAGTAATAGGGCTCTATTCGTGATCATACTAATTAGTAAAAGAAAAAAAAAGACTCGATTAGTAAAGTATTTTGGTCGTTATCATGTTAACATACATTACCTACAACAAACGGAAGTCCAAGACAGAATTTTTTCAAACAGTTTTTTAACTAGTTTGAATAACAAAAATGGCATCAAAAATATCATGAGTGTTAAAATAGTGTTTTTCCTTGATATTTGTGTGTATATATTATTTTACAAGTGCAATATATGATAAATAAAGACAGTTTAATTTAGAAAAATCTGTTTTTCTTCGTGAAACGAGAATAGTACACACCTTAACGCTTCGCTTATGAGGCGTGCAATATGTTATAACGGTATAGTACCTACTTGCCTTATAAGAGAGACATTGAAATTAATAATAGATAGTCAATAAAATAATTTTACAATTTCTGAAGAACATATTTTAGTGAGTTTTTGTTTTATAACCTTATGCTTTGAAAAAAATTTAAAGGACTTTTTTTAAAAAGACGGCGTGTGTCATTGTTATATACAGGTGTGGAATTTGAAGTCTTTGATTAAGGTCTGTGGTAGCTAGGCGTTGGAGACGAAATATTTTTTGTTTTGGTGAAGGGTTTTTTTGTTTTGTTCTCGATGGTCTAATTTTAATATCATATTAAGTAGCCAGCTATGTTTTGATTTTTTGTATTATTATTGTTTACATTTCTTCTTTTCTCCTATTTAAGTCTGCTTTTTGACATCCGTACGCTATAGGGCTCACGTTGAAAACCAGATTTGCAGAGCAACATTGCTGCTCTGCAAAATTATAGCTGAATTACTTTATTTGCTTTTATTTGCTGGCCTTATTGTCGCTTACTTTGTTTGTTATTATGTTCGTCAGTCTTATTTTCCATTATGTTTTGTAGTTAAGTAGCAATAAAATGCAGTTTTCTTTCTTGCTTTCTTTCAAATATAATAAAAAGGAGATGGAAAGGGGAATGGTTTAGGCCTCCGGCGCTCTCATTCCCCATACGAAACACAACAACCACTCATGATATTTTTTTGTCCGTGTGTTGACGGATTAAGAATACAGGTGTCACCACCCCATTCTTTCCCGCGGGTGTCGTAAAAGGCGACTAAGGGAAGTAAGCAACTACCACCTTTTCGCATTACTGATGGTAGGGTGTGATGCCAAGTGGGGTTACTTATTTGGCATCGGGCCTGAGCTTGTCAGTACCATCGTCTCTCGTGTGACCGGCCATGAAACATTTAGGTGTGTTTTGGTTATAGCGGGAGATTGCCGCCCCTGTCCATTTTCCCTTCCTGAGCGCGTGATGGGTTTCGGTGATGCTTGGAACAGGCATTGATGAGGGTCATGGCTTGTGCGTTGGGCGTGAGGAGCTGACGTGGGGTACAGGGAGACCCGGTGGGAATGGTTCGCCGTCCACCTGTCCGTCAGTGGGGGACCCGAACCCGAGGAAATCCTACCTCGGGAAAATCCCGTGGAGATGCTGTCGTGCCGGAGTAGGAGACCGGTGTGGACCCGACGGTTACTCACGGGGGGGGCACCGGGGACCCTTCCGTGTTTCGTGTCAGCTCCTCACAAAACCACACCGGTACCCATTGTGCGCAAACCCATATTCCCCAAACTCTTCGCAAACTATGATGGCCAAAAGAAAAAAGAGGAAGTGTTTTACGGCGGTCTCCCTATCCACATCATCAGTGGAGTTTTGCAACATCAGGGGTCTTCACAGTAATCTCGACGCCGTCCATCACCATCTTAGAGATCATCTTTGAGAGGGTTATTAACCGCCGACTACTGCAGTACCTTGAGGATCACCAGCTGATCAGTAATTGCCAATACAGCTTTCGTCAAGGTTGATCTGCTGGTGATCTTCTCGTGTACCTCACTCATCGCTGGGCAGAGGCCTTGGAGGGTGGGGTGACGCTTTTGCGTTCAGACTGGACATCGCGAAGGCGTTCGACAGGGTCTGGCATACGGGCCTTCTATCGAAGCTACCATCGTATGGAATCCCCGAGGGGCTCTGCAAGTGGTTCGCCAGCTTCCTCCATGGTCGCAGCATCAAAGTCGTTGTAGACGGATGGCTGCTCTAATACCATGGAGATTAATGCTGGCGTTCCTCAAGGCTCGGTGCTCTCCCCAACGCTGTTCATCCTGCATATCAATGACTTGCTCTCAACAGAGAGTATATATTGCTATGCGGATGACAGTACGGGTGATGCGCGATATACAAGCCATCAGAAAATCCCTCGGAACATGCAGGAGGAGAGGCGGACCCAACTTGTGTCTGAAGTCGAGCGCTCTCTAGGGCGGGCTTCGGAATGGGGAGAAAAGAACTTGGTTCAATTCAACTCTACAAAGGCACAAGTTTGCGCGTTCACTGCAAAGAAGGACGCATTTGTCGTGACGCCCCAGTTCCAAAGGGTAACTCTCCCGGTCTCCGAGAGTATTGGGGTCCTCGGCATCGACATATTTAGTAAAGTCCAGTTCGGGAGCCATTTGGAGGACAAAGCCAATTTGGCGAGCAAAAAACTGGGCGTTCTGAATAGAGCTAAGCAATACTTCACACCGAGGCAGCGACTTGTGCTGTATAAAGCACAAGTCCACCCTCACGTGGAGTACTGCTCACACCTCTGGGCAGGCGTTCCAAAATACCAGCTCGACCCACTTGACTCCCTGCAAAGACGCGCTGTTCGGATTGTCGATGATCCCAATCTCACGGATGAGCTGGAGTCGTTGGGGCGGCGGAGAGACTTTGGGACTCTCTGTGTGCTCTATCGACTCTTCAACGGGGAGTGCTCTGAGGAACTGTTTGAGGTGGTACCAACATCGCCGTTTTACCACCGGACCACGAGACGCCGTACTAGGGTTCATCCATACCACCTGGAAACGATCTCGTCCAAGACGGTTCGTTTTCAGCGTTCTTTTCTACCACGTACGTGTAAGATCTGGAATGAACTTCCTGCTACGGTGTTTCCCCAGCGTTACGACTTGTCCCTCTTTAAACGAGGCTTGAGAAGAGCACTTTACTCACGGTAGGCGGCGACTTGGCTGTGCCCCTGGTGTTGCCATAGTCCATGGGCGGCGGTTATTACTTACCATCAGGTGGGCCGTCTGCTCGTCTGCCACCGTTGGCAATAAAAAAAAACAAAAAACAATGGAGTACCCACCGCTGTTTCACGCTGATCTGTATTAGGATGGTACTGCCCCAGTCAAGCCACCCCATTCATGCTGGGAGAAGCAAGGCACTACTATTAGTAAAACTTAGGTATACTATATTTTTAAATAGGTAGGAGAAGTTTAGCATTCTAAATGTTAAATTATTTACTGCCAACTGAAAAGTTATAAGCATCCCTAAATCATGCGCATTATTCTTGTGTAAAACTAGTAAAGTTGAAATAAGTACAACGAGAAACTTGGATGTTGAATATAAAAGCATTTTGTATCGCTTCAACGAACACGCATTTCTCTGAGCTCGCTAAAAAGTTTAGTGAACGTTTGCTTCTATGCGCATTACATGAAACTTTTTCGTTATGAAATATTATCAACAAAAGCATTTTGATATAAATAATGTCTTTTAATATTAAGTGTTACAATTGGTCTGTAGTTTAATTAATTTGTGTTAGTCTCCGAGACTAGAAAACATAATTTTATTTTGTAAATCACCTAATGATAATTGGTTATGGGAGTCTAAGACGCTAGCAACACCAGAGGCACCTTTCGCACGTCGCCATAGCTAATGAAAAGGATAGGAGGTGGATAGGTGGGATAATAAGAAGAGAATAGGGCAGGGGTTTTTGGCCTCCGGAGCTCTCACTCACCATACGAAACACGACGTTAGGAATACCTTTTTTTTTGTTAAGGCGGGAAAAAATGTTCCTAACCGCACACCCCGTCGTTCGGGGAAACGAACAGGGTAGTGGGAGCCCTCACCCACTAAAAAAACCCGCCGTGTGCCGTCTCTCCGCCTTTATTGGCGGGCCACTGGAACTGTGTTACATTCCTTCGGTGGTACGTTAGGAATACCTACCATTATTTCTCGCTGATCTTTTGCGAAAGGGTGGTACTTTCCCGAAAGAGCCAGCCTATTTATGCTAGGATAACCAGGCTTTCACTTGAAACTGCCTATTTAGGATTAAAAATATTGATAATATAAAGTATATTATTGCCTTTACAAATGTGTAAATGTGTTTGTTTGTTTGTTACTTCTAACGACCATCATGAAATTTTGAAAAATATAATCTATATAACATATATATATATACTTATATATAAATGGATCCTATTTCCCTTGGTCGTGCCTTAACTTGAGAACTACTTTACCGATTTTTTTTATATTCTCTAATACTGTGTAGAAGGTTCGTAAGAGTTAAGAAAATTGCGAAAACTAAATATTTCAAAAAACTTAACGACTATTTTATATTCACGCGTTTGACGGTTCACAAGTTATTGAATTTTCATACCGAAGACAACGTATGTCGCGTCAGCACAGTTCTGGGTGGTTAGACGGAATCTCATATCTCACAATCGACATCATGTCGTGATCACTGTGATTGGTTTAGAGATCACCGTGATTGGCTACTTATTTTTGAACTACTTGTAAATAAACTCGACCACTTATTTTCTTTAACTATATTGCATTCATTTTAATAAACAAAGTACTATAAAGTTAAACAAAAAAAAAAACAATAAGTTTATAAAGAATGTCATCTTTGTTGAAGTTGGTTTGTGATCTGCTTGATTTTAGCTGATCCATCGTATTTACATTGAGCGACGATCTGGAAGGAGAGGAATCTGAAGGGTCGTGGAGGCAATTGGTGACCTTAGAAGAAGATTGGAGTCAAACTTTTTTATTCAGGCCTCTGACAATTTGTATCTACTGCCAGGATGTTTTTTGAAGCCAGGATTCACTGTTTAACATTCCTTCTGAAGCACGGAGGAAGCCTGTTGTTCATAAATAGGTTTTGCTTTTGGTCATCTAATGGCAGCCGAGTGAAAATTGCTTAACCTTTCCGATCGTACGAGTAACAGGATAATAATTAAGTATTTAGAATTTATATACGATATGATTTATAATGTCTCATTAAGCTTTCATTTATTTAATAGGCTTCGCTGAAAACAAAATTCAATTTAAATATAAAGGTTGTAGCTACTTAATTGGGTAACCAGGAAGGCATATCAATTAGCTGGATCATTGACATGAAAAAATGCCTTTCGTTATGAGCATTACAATTTCCTTGTCTTAAATGGATTCGTGAACCTTATTCTATTACAAAAATCTAATGAAATTTTACTCTCTTTTTTATTTAATTATATATATTAGCAGAAGTAGAAGCGACTTCTCTTCTCCCCCATTTCTCCGAAGCAAAAAACACGTAGTGCTTAAAAAAATTGTTGTTTCTTATAACTTTATTAACTTAAACTTACTAAAACTGTAGTTTAATGTTTACATTAAACTACAGTTTTTATTTTATATCTCAGATTCCCGATATAGTAACGGGATAAAATGTATACCAGTTTTAAAGTCTAATCAATAGCTATCAAACAAAAACAAATTGTATCAATAACCGTTCAGTAATTGCGTGATGCGCGAACAAACAAACACAAAAATGTTTTGTGTTGACACGCCTATGTAGCCTAACACAGTATTTTTCCTCAAATATCGTAAATGTATATACACAACTCTGTTACGGCTTAATAATAGTTAGGATGAAGGTATTGCAATATTTTTTAGATAAGGGCCAATTGTCTAAGAAATAAAGTTCCGTGATGCACGAAGAACACTGCAGTCCTTTATCATTTTATTATTTTATATATATAGGTTAACAATATGTTCAAAAAGACTATAAGCACGAAGAACTTCAACAACTATTATCCGAAACAAGTGGAAGCACAAGAAGTCACAACTTAGGTCATTTGCGGCGACGATAGTAAGACAGATGGTACTCTCTTTTTTTTTTTTTTTTTTTTTTTTTTTTGTTATCGCTGTGGAAATGCTTTTACGCATCCCCCTGGTGCAAAACAGGGGGAATGTAGGGCTCGCCGGGCACTTGGATCTTATTTGCACCCGGAATACCCACTAAAACCACAGCGGCCCCTTCCACGCCTATTAGCGGGGCGCCAGAGGGTCGTCTTTCGACATTCTACTCTGACGCCCCAGGCGCATGGCCTACTGGCCACACCCTGTCGTCATCAAGGCGGTGGGAGGAGGTGAGCGTAGCGACGCCGCCTTCCCCCTGGCCGCCGCCGGCGGAGCGAGTCAGCGTGGGCTGATGCCTCGCGTTCCCGCTCCGCGGCCTCCTTCCGTGCAATCACTGCCTCACAAAAGGAGGCAACGGCCGACCAGAACCCGTCGCCGCCGAGCATTTGGCTAACTACGGCCGGCAGCGACAGGTCTCCTCCAATTGCCACCGACAGGGCGCGGCGCTGGGACCCCCAGGCGGGGCATTCCTCCAGAGTGTGGCGCACGTCATCTACTTGTGCGCCACACTCGTGGCATCCGGGGGCTCCTTCCCTACCAATACGATGCAGGTACTTACCGAAACACCCGTGTCCGGTAAGCACCTGCGTCAACCGAAAACTGAGGTTGCCGTGCCTTCGATTTAACCAGCGGTGGAGGTGCGGCGCAACGGCCGCTAAAGTCTCCCGTCCTGCTCCGGGAGACTCCAGCTCTTCCCTCCACCGCCGGATCAACGCCCTTCGGGCCGCTTCTTGTGCTCTGCCCAGACTCCTCTCGGAGAATTCCTCGCCCCTGGCCCGCGCCGCAGCACGAAGCCAGTAGACCTCTGCCAGTGCCTCAGCCTGGAGAGGCCAAGGCGGATCGCCTGCCAGCAGCGTGGCTGCGGCCCAGGACACCGTACGGTACCCCCTAATGGCCCTCACCGCTATAGCCCTCTGCGGACGTCGCAAGAGGGCCCTATTAGGAGCAGTGAGTGCGTCCGCCCAGATCGGGGCACCATACAGCGCCATGGACCGCAGAATACCGCTGTAGAGTCGGCGGCAGGACGACCCTGGACCTCCAATATTTGGCAGAAGCCTACCCAAGGCCGCGGCAGAATTAACGAGCCTAGGGGCGAGCTGGGCAAAGTGCGGCCCGAAGCTCCACTTACTATCGAGGTGCAGACCCAGATATTTCATCTGGGTCCGCAACGGCACGGCAACCCCCTGCACATGTAGGCATGCTCCTCGGGGGGGACCTCGGCGAGGGCCATGGAATAGGAGGGCCTCAGTTTTGGCCAATGAAACCCTCAGGCCCAACATACCGATCCGGTCAACGACGAGCGCGACTCCAACTTCCGCCGATCGGACGGCCTCCTCGAAGCCAGCCCTCCTCACGGTAACGAGGGTGTCATCTGCATAACAAACGACCCCCATCCCGGGAAGGAGCCGGCCTCGCAGGACCCAGTCGAACCCGACGTTCCACAGGATCGGGCCAAGGACGGATCCCTGTGGAACGCCGCGCTCCACCCGATGGCGGTATAGGCGCCCGTCGCCCCCCTCCCAAATCACGTGCCTCCCCTCGAGGTACGCCTCCAACAGCCTCCGGAGATACGGAGGCACTCCATGGAATCGGAGCGCCTCCTTCAACACCTCGTGAGGGAGACTGTTAAAGGCGTTTTCAATGTCGAGCGAGACTGCCAGAACAACCTCCTTTCTGGCCACTGCCTCGGTGGCCAGGGTTTTCAGGGCAGCCAGTGCACCGATTGTGGAGCGGCCTGCCCTGAATCCGTACTGCGATTCTGACAGCCCCGGCCCGACATCCTCGAGGTGCCGGACGAGACGGTCCGCGAGCACCTTCTCAAGCAGTTTGGCTGTCTCGTCCAGCAGCACCAGCGGCCTATATGCGGAAGGAGAGTCAGGTGGGCGACCCTCCTTCCGCAGCAAACATAAGCGTCCGCACTTCCATTGCTCCGGGAACTGCCCGGACCCCAAACATGCGTTGAACAGTTCCCGGAGACTATCCTTAATATATTCAGCGACGAAACCGAGTACTAGTCCTGGAACGCCGTCCGGACCGGGTGCCTTCCTTCGTCCACGAAGGCGGGAGAGGGCCGCTTCCAGTTCCGTGTCAGTGACAGAAGGGATTCGTGCCTCCTCTTCCGCCACCGACGGAGGAGCCATTGCCGGGGGGACGTGTCCCACAGACCGCGGGAACAGACCCCCCACCAGTTCCGACAGGAGATCTCGTTCCATTGACTCGATGACAGGGGCGCCGTGAGCGCGGAGCTTGTTCCGCGCCCGTTGGTATGGGCGCCCCCACGGATCCCTGTCGAGGCCCGCCAATAACTCCTCGCGGGCTCTCTCCTTTGCCCGGCTGATAGCCAGCTGCAACTCCTTTTTCTTATTGCTATATTCTGACTGCAGCTGGCCCTCCAGAACGGCGTCCCTGGCACTTCGTCCTCGGCACCGGACATACGCACGCCGCGCACGGTTACTGGCCACCCGAAGATTAGCGATCTCAAGGGACCACCAATAAACCTGTTGGCGCGGCGGCCTTCGCCGGGCTCTCGGCATCGCCGCATCGCACACTGCCGTAAGTGTTTTCTTAATTTGGCCTGCGAGCTCATCTACGCTGTCGCTGCCCTGACCGCCCGCGGAGCCCCAGCGCTGCACTATGGCCGACTCGCGGGCCATTTGATAGTCAAACTGACCCAAAGCCCATTTGGGGAGTCTGCCAATCCCGCGCTGGGGCCTCGGTATCCCCGGAGGGGTGGAGAGCCTGAACCGGATGTATCGGTGATCCGATAGCGTCTCCACCTCCTCTTCTACTCTCCAGTCACACACAACTCGTGCGACATCAGGGGTGGCAAACGATAGGTCCACCACGGACCCCCCCAACTGCCGCACGCAGGTGTGAACGGTCCCTCGGTTGAGGAGGGACAGACCGAAGAGCAGAGACCACTCCTCGACGGCCCTACCTTTGGCATTCGTGGCAGGGTTCCCCCACGCCCGGGACTTTGCATTAAAGTCGCCGAGGACAATAGTAGGCCTCGGCGACTGTCTGCGAACCGCGGCACCGACAGAGTCCAAGAATAACTCGAACTCTGCCAAGCCGCGGTTGGGGGAAAAGTAGATACCTACCACACTGAAGCCCCTCCACCCCGCCACGACATAGCCTGGTCCCCTCTCGAGAGCGGAGAGGGGAGGGCCGACACTTCCTCTTGACAGGACAGCGACATCCTCGTTAAGGTCCCCCACCCAGTTGGGCTGATGGGGGACAAAATATGGCTCGCAGGCCACCGCCAGGTCTATGCCCCACTCAGCCATGGACTGCAGTAGCAGGTCCTGAGCCCCAGCGGAGTGGTTCAGATTCGCCTGGAGGAAACCGATTCTGTCACCTATTATGATGATATGTCGGTTCCCCCCTGGCCCTGGCGGCTTATTTCCCTCGTGTGGTCGGCCCGAGGTCCTTGGACCGCCACCAGTCTCCCTTTTACGATGGGAGGTCTACAAGACCTCCCACCCATGACATGCTCCGAAGAGCGTTTGGATGCCGTGCAGACTGCACAGCGGGGTGCAGCCACGCACGATGCCGACCGGTGGCCGGTATTGCCACACCGGTAACATAATTGGGATCGATCGACATCGGCTGGGCATAGCTGGCTCGTATGCCCCAGTGCCAGGCACTTGAAGCAGCGCAGCGGCAGTGGCTCCAGGGCCCTGACCCCGGCCGCGCTCCAGCCGACCAGAAGCCTCCCTGAGTCAGCGAGCATCTTGGCCGCAGCGATAGGGCAACGGATCTTGGCCATGCCCATGCCTCGAGGCCCGGTTTGGATGTCACTAACCCGAACCTCCTCGGCAGCGCAGCTGCACGCGCGTACAACAGCAGCGGCAATTTTTTCTCTGGTGACGGAGTCGTCCAGGACCGGGACGGACAACATCCGCCACCCCATCCAGGGCTGTCCGAAGTTGCTCGGCCAGAGTTTCAGCAACCTCTGGTGACTGGGTCTTGGGTAACTGAAGTACCCTGGCACCAGTTACGGACCGGCGCATCTTCAGCCCCTCGCTTATCCCCAGAGCGCGGAGGTCTATGACCTGCTCAGCCCGCAACATCGCATCGGCGTACGTCACGCCCTGTCTCTCAGCCGCCGGCTGTAATGTCACTATCACTGCCGGCGAGCGTGGGGCTGCTAGCGCCGACTTCTTCTTCTGCCGCGCCTTCCTCTTCGTTTTGGCCGCGGCAGTAGCTGTGACATCGAGCGCAGCAGCGGGCGAAACAGCAGATGCTACTGGTTGTGGAGGGGACGACTTCTTTTTCCTTCCCTTCCGTACTACCGTGGTCCAGCTCTCTCCCGACTCGGGGACATGAGAGGCACTGGCCTTCGGCGGGTTAGCCAGGGCCGATGAGGCCTCTACC
The DNA here is from genome assembly GCA_948253155.1 of Leucoma salicis. NCBI lineage: Eukaryota > Metazoa > Arthropoda > Insecta > Lepidoptera > Erebidae > Leucoma > Leucoma salicis. The sequence goes on from OX411812.1 coordinate 8,870,218, forward strand.
ACCCTCTTCGAGGTAGACTGGGGCGTCTCCTTCCGTCTGTCGGCGGCGAGTGGAGGCCGGAGGGGTCGCTCAGGTGGCAGTCGTGCCTCCATTGCTTCCAGGCGCGCGCATAACATTGTCGTAAGCCGTGATATTGCGCGTGCCGTCTCCTCCGGCAGGCCAGCAGAGGTCTGTTCGCCGGTTGAGGTAGCCGCAGAAGACCGCGCGGCCATCTCTACGCAGGTCGGTTGAACAGGTCCAACTTCTACCGGGAGCACAGCCGCCTCAAGCCGTGCGAGCTTGGCCTGCAGCTCCTCGACCTTGACATTAAGGCGGCTATTATCTGCCCGTAATTGGGCTACTTCTACCGTAAGACGGTCGTTGGCCGCCTGCAGTCGCTCCGTCTCATCGTTAGTAGATCGCCTGGCTAGGGCCTCCACCACCTTGACGTTATCAGCGGCTGCCTCCTTAGCAGCCCGCACAAAGGTGCCCTTCATGTTCCCAGATTTCGTGGCCACCTTGTTAATGATGGCCGCATGGTCTAGGGCTCTCCTTTTAAGGTCCGCGACCGACAGTGTGTTTATATCCTCCGTCGATTCGCGGATCCTCAGAGAGAGCTGCTCAATCTGTTCCTCAGCCTGCAGCTCACCTTCAGCGCGTCTTGCTTTTCGAGTGGCAGCTTCCGACACCATTGGTCCCGGTGTCCCCGGGCGGTTTATGCCTCGACCCCTGCGCGAGGTAGTGACCTTCGGGGGAGGCATCTCCGTTGAGCTCCCGTCGTCGGATGCAGCGCCCCCCTGGGATAGGGTGCGCTTGCGCCAGAAGCGTGATGGGATTGGCTCCAGTAAAACTGGCACCTCCGCCGGCAGTGGAGACTGCATTCTGGCAACCGCACTCGAGCTGCCATCCTCAGTGGCAGACATCTCAGTGGCTGAGGTGCCTGCCGAGCTACCCGCAGCAGAGCCGTCTCTTGACGCCTGAGACGTCTTCCTGCCTTTGCGGCACTTACGGCTACCGCGCGTTTTGCGCGCGATAACATTGGTAGGGGTCGCATTTAGAGCCGGTCCCCTTTCGGCTGAAGCGTCGGGTGTCTCACCCAACTCCGTCGTAGATGATTGTAGTAATAAGTTTTCCATACTGTTCCCACGATTGAGGGAGAAATAAAAGTCCACCCGGGCAGAGATCCCGATACCCGGGTAAGCGTACATTTGTAACCCAACACAGGGGGTCCGCAGGTACCCTGGCTGGGGGCACGCTCGAGACTGAACTACCCGTCAGCCATGCATCTCCTCGCCACGCACCAGAGCTTGAGATTCGGGGTATTTTTTTATAGAGGTTGCCTTCCTCGCGGTCCGGGCGATTAAGCCAAGACCCTCGTTCCTGAAATGGGCCGCGAGACATAACCACAGCACACATCACTAATCAGGTTTACGATTTGGAACAGAGGGGAGGCCGCTGTGGCCCCACTGTCCCCATCTCCCGAGCCAGAGGAGCTGGCTCCAACGCCCTAGTCTATCCGCCGTGCCCTCTGCTGAGTCAGAGGGACACGCGGAGACCCATCCTGTCCGGAATTTTAGCCGCCGGCGACTGCCGACGTTGCCCGGGGTGCACCACTAGGAGGTAAACCGGCACCACACCCCAGATGGTACTCTCTGAGCGAACTCGTCTTCCTAATGCGACAAGTAATACTATGTAAGAGTGTGAAATGACGAATATTTAACTATATACATACTACTTATATGTCAAATTTTTCAAAGGTGTTATTTACGGCTGCTACTGAGGAGATCGTAGCCTAGTTGTGCACTTACAGTTAAGGTTAAGTAACTTTTGCCTCGGCTGGAAATGAGATGGGTGAGCAAAAAGTGACACCTATTTGTAGACACCTTATTTTTCGTTTAGGTGGAAAAAATGTACCTAACTGCACACCTCGTCGTTCGGGGCAATGAGAGTAGTGTGGGGCCCTCACCCAAAAAAAACCCACTGTGTGCCGTCTCTCCGCCTGTATTGGCAGTCCACTGGAACTATCATAATATGTGACATTAGTTCAGTGATCCGCCGATAGATTACTCTTTCGGGTACCCTCTACTGAGAGACGCGGACGCTTCGCACATGGAGGCAAGAGAGGTCGGCTTCGAAATCACTACATTATCCTGTACAAAGCAAGATTTGGTTGATCGAAGTATTCATTTATTTATACACAAAACCAAGCACAGAATGTGCCGTAATTAGATAACAAGGCCATAAATAAGCCGAAGGTTCTTTTAGCAGCCTAGGGTTTATCCTCAAAGGAAAGTACATGTGCCGGAATATTTTATTCTACTCTTTATTTGAACCTCCGTCAATCCCTAGAGATACAAGAAAAATGTTGCGGTTCCACGAAAGCAACTCATAGTAAGGTTAATATTACAAGCGTTCACGTTCGAGGCAGAGTTCAACATACAGTATGAAAGCTTTTGTTAATTCAGAATTTGGTTGGTAATAAAGTAATTTTCTTATTTATATTGTATCTAATTTTAACTATTTTTATGGTTGCAAGCAAGCCAATAGATTTATATTAACACTAGAATATGCTAGGCAGTCACGCTTCGTCCTTCAGAATATAAACAAATATAGAATTATATTGTATGTAAAACAGTTATTCCATGAGAACCATCTATTTTTTCAAAATGCAAAATTACATTTGATGTAAAAACACATACACTTTTGTATTAGAACATTAGGAAGGGTAGGTGCAGTGAAACCTACCTATTGCGGTAGCAGAGCTTTCCGCCAAAATAGCACATAGCTTCATTGTTGTAAAGAAAAAACAGCGTTCATGAAGAATTAATTTTTTTGATGTGAAACATCTAATGCGGAGGGAGGGTAAAATGGGCTGTTAGCGTGGCGACGCATTTATTGTACTTGTCCCGTTCAAATCTTGCAAGTTAAATTTGACACACTTCCCGTTTTCCGATTAAGCTGAAATTTTACACGCATGTGTATATCACGTGACAATGCAATATTATGATGATATGGAGGTGATCTGATAATGGAGCTGGAAAGTGGACATAGGAACTCTATAATGAAATGACGCAACCCCGTCGAGTTTGGACACGTTTGATTCGTCTTGATGAGTACTTTGTCTTTAGATGGTATCCAGGGTCTGATGATGGAGTTGGAAGGTGGCCATGCAAAAATCTGTAATTGGGGCAACTCCATCGGGTTAGGGCTCGTTTGAATTGTTCTGACTAGAACTTCAGGCGTAGATAATATCTAGGGTCTGATGATGAAGCTGGAAGGTGACCACAGTAACTCTGTAATGAAACGACGCAACCCCATCGAGTTTGGAATCATTTGATTCGTCTTGACGAGTACTTTGTCTTTAGATAGTATCCAGGGTCTGATGATACAGCTAGAAGGTGGCAATAGGAACTCCGTTATAAAACGACATAACTTCATCGAGTTTGGGCTCGTATGATTGGTCTTGACGAGTACTCTGTCTCTAGATGGTATCCAGGGTCTGAAGACGGAGCTGGAAGGTGGGCACAGTAGCTCTGTAACGAAGCTACGCAACCATATCGAGTTTATACTCGTTTATTCGTCTTGAGGAGTAGGTACTTTGTCAAGTTATGATCATTTTATTTTTACAAAGTTATTTCGATGTTTTCACATCTGCTAGACGTCCCGCGATGTCTAGTTTATTTTTTCTATGGTTGCCTGACTTGTCTGTCAATAAAGACGGAACTTTATAGCCGCGCTTATGTGAAAAGTAAAAGAAATGGTTAGATGGAATAAAGTGTAAATTCTACCTTGAACATTGTTATACTAGCTAACGAGATATGACAGAAGGGTGTAGTGATGTTTTGATCGATATCGAACATTTGTACCACCAAACGAGGTTAGCAGAGATAAGCTGGTCCCATCACTCACGTTTTTCTTTTATTCGCGTCCTATTATATTCTGCAGATAAGGGGACGGACAAATGCGATTTGCTTTTTCGTTGTGTTTTCGTAATGATTGAATGGTTTTATGCAAAAAATAATAATTTTTAAGGCAAGCTTTCAAGATAGAGTTTGAAAAAACTTTGGAAAATCCAAAAGTGCACGCCTCATCTTCATTTTTCACTATAAAATTGATTATTTGATAAGCAACTAATAACGTATTGGTCTTACTGAGTAGTTTTCAATAAATCACATAGCGCTAATTTCAAAAAGTACTAATGTGGCTCTCATGTCTTATACGCCATCTAGCGCTAATTTTAACAACTACTTCTATATTGGTCTATAGAAGTAGTTCTCAAGAAATAAGGTATAGCGCTGGTTTTAGTGTCGAGTGGAGAGTAAATATTCACTATGAATGAATGAATGTATACTTTATTGTACACCAAAATACAAGATAAGAAAATTAGACAATAATGAAACTTACAAGTACATGCACAACAAGGCGGTCTTATTGCTAATAGCAATTTCCGCCAGACAACCTTTGGATGGAGTTTAAAGCAGGAAGTAGTAGTCAAGTTGTATGTGTAGTTGAAAAGACTACTTAAACATATATCTACACATATAAATAATAATTTTATCATAAATATGTACATATACATACATACTTATACCATACACAAACTTAATACTTAATAAATTGTTTTCAAAATTTTTTTGTTTATTTATTAACAATTAAACCACATCAAATCAGACTGTGAAAAGTGATAAGGAGGATCTATTCGTTATTATACTGAATCGTAAAAGAAAAAAAAAGACTCGATAAGTAAAGTATTTCGGTCGTTATCGTGTTTTAACATACATTACCTACAACACACGGATGTCCAAGACAGAAGTTTTGATGTGAAACATCTAATGCGGGGGGAGGGTAAAATTGGCTGTTAGCGTGGCGACGCTTTTATTTTACTTGTCACGTTCACTTGCAAGTTAGATTTGACACACTTCCCGTTTTCTGATTGAGCTGAAATTTTACACGCATGTGTATATCGCGTGACAATGCAATATTATGATGACATGGAGCTGATCTGATGATAGAACTGGAAGGTGAACATAGGAACTCTATAATGAAACGGCGCAACCCCATCGAGATTGGGCTCGTATGATTCGTCTTGACGGGTACTTTGCCTCTAGATGGTATCCAGGGGCCGATGGTGAAGCTGTAAGGTAGCCTCACTAACTATAATGAAACGACGCAGCCCTATCTAGTTTATACTCGTTTGATTCGTCTTGAGGAGTACTTTGTCAAGTAATGGTCATTTTATTTCTACAAAAATATTTCGATGTCTTCACATCTGGTAGAGGTCCCGCGACGTCTAGTTTTTTTTAAACAGTTTTTAACTAGTTTATTTAACAAAAATGGCATCAAAAATATCATGAGTGTTAAAAATAGAGTTTTTTTCTTGATTTATTACGCGTATATTATTTTACAAGTGCAATATATGATAAATAGAGACATTTTAAGTTTGAAAAATCAGTAGCTCTGCGTGAAGTGAGTACCACGTACCCACCTCAACGCTTCACTTATGAGGCGTGCAGTAAAAACATGTAAATGGAGCGATAGCCTTAACGGGTCCTACCGAAGACTGCCAGAAAAAGGCTTATGTTCGATCCCCAGGGCATGTACTTGTAACTTTTCTAATTTATATGCGGTGTAAATGAACACACTTATTTCAAAAGACTTTGAAAAGTATACTAAGATGGTTCATCTCAAATCACTAAGCTTCTTTTAATTACACTCTATTTACCGTCTAGTCAAAGTTTGCACATATTATACTAAGTACTTCGATAATCTTTATTATTCCATCCATCCATCCATCCATCCATCCATCCATCAGCCTTTCAACGTCCACTGCTGGACATAGGCCCCCCCAAGAGAACGCCACAACGAGCGGTCCCGTCATGGGGGATAATGCCGTAATCGCCACGCTTGGCAGGCGGGTTGGCGATCGCAGTGGATGTTGTTAATACTCGAGGGAGTGCTGCTGCCCACTCCCGCGGTATTCCCTCAGTCGGCTCTTACGACTCCAGTGTAAATTGTCCCACCCCTCTCTACCAGAGGGGTGGGACAATTCTAAAGCAGGCCCCACACGGGCGATCTTTATTATTATACCTAGTTAAAATTCATACCAAATTGTAACGTAGCCTTATATTAATTTAACTAGATGATACCCGTGATTTTGTGTGCATTGCTTGTAAAAAGTTATTCCTTTAAACTTTATTTTAAACTAACCTTTGCCCGCGGCTCAGTAGCAAGCAAAAACTATTTTTAGGTCAGATTCCGGGTCATAATAAATTATCGATGTGAAGTTAAAAAAAGAGTACATGAAAATCATTAGCTATAGGTTAGTTATAATAATAATTTCCTTGTAGTCTTTTCAACCGACTTCGAAAAGGAGGAGGTTCTCAATTCGGCTGCATGTTTTTTTTGCGTGTTTGTTACGCGATTATTCTGCCAATTATGAATATTGATATCATCAATGAATCTTTTTGTTTGGTAGGTTCTACATCAGAGGTGGTCCCATTTAAATTATATTAAAATCGGTAGATCGTTTTAACAAAAATCTAAAAAATTGCATATTGGACATACATCGATGATATTTTATTACTTCGAAACCTCTCTGGCTCATTGGAGCAGTGCGTTTAGTTGGCACAGTATTACGCCTGTATCCCCGAAGGGGTAGGCAGAGGTGTATTACACACCCACGGTTCGCCAGCTATGTTTAAGTCCCACGTAGTAGGAGACGAGCCTATTTCTGTCCACATTTCCAAACTCCGGACTAATACTGAAATATATTTTTTTACGAAACAGCTAAATAACGGCATCTCTCTACCTGTATCTTCTGGCGGACCACTGGAACTGGAGGACAAATTCCTAAAATGCATGTCATGTGCTAATATACTGATCAAAATAATTATCTGACTTTTCAAAATTGACAAAATTATTGACAAAATTATACCAAAAGATGTCTAAAACATACGTTTTAGACATCTTTTGGTTTACAAACCAGTACTGCGCGATCCATTTCGGTCTTAGAGAAAATCAAGACAGAAGGACAATAATGTGTATAATCAAACCCCACTCAATTAATGAACACAAAATACAGAATGAATGTTTAATCTACTGATTGCACGATATTTGGTCTCTCTTAGAATCTCTCCCCAACACTTAAGTACACTCCTTCATTAATATTATAAAACTTGTTGTCTTATATGGCTTAGCGTTGAAAGCTTTTTGGTATTAAAAGTTTGGGCTCCACTCCTTTTTAATCTGCTAAGTGCCTTTTTTTTCACCTATAACAAATATATATTTAAACAATTTTGCTTTTATCTTTTCTTTATTGTTATGTGTGTGTGGCATAGTTGCTGTAGTGTCCTTTAGGGCAAATGAGATACCGAAACCTATAAATGATGAAATAGTTTAGAAGAAATTGATTACCTCTGACTTCGATATAGTTTCATTTAAAAAAAAAATAAACATTTAAATTAACTTAGTTAAGACGACTACGTACGACACCCACGGAAATGATCGGCTAGTGACATTTATATTCTTAGTCAGTCACCACATAGATAAATCCATAACTAGAATAAGCTTTTTCGGTTTCTCAGTTTAATACAACTGAATCCACAGATCTTGAAAGTTAATAAGTAAAGCGCAAAAAAAAAATGACCTGTTATCGTGTCGTCAAAGTATGATAGAGTAAACATGTACTTATATCAAAATACACTAAATCCTTCCTAATTGAAAAGTATTATTTAACTATGTTGTGGGGCTTAGTAATTAAGAAACCAAACTATACATTAAACAACAAAAGGGATCAAGAAGATAGTGTTAAATAATTTGGCTTCGTGAACACGTAACCAACATTAGTCACTCGACGATTAGCCGTGTTGAGAAGTTGTAGAGTTACTAACCGTAATTGATTGCTCTCCACTCATTGTTCTTGGCTAACAGCTAATGTTTGGTGGTTATATAAATGTTTATAGGCTATATTTACACAATAAAACATCACCAGCGACCCGCCAATGCGAAGCATTCTCTCGTGACATGCAGTACAATTTCCTTATATTGTTGTGTTAGTAAATGTACTTATAAAGCTGTATTTAGATATTTTTTATATATATTTTTAGCATTTGACATGCTTAGCACTATACATTAAACACAAAGTGAAAAATGTGAAATCGAAAATAACAGTCAGGAGCAGGATTTGAACCTGCATCTTCTGGATACCGTCCAGATGCTTTACCAATTCAGCCATCCTGACAATTGCTCCTGACTGTTAATTTCGATAACACATCATACTTAACATCTTTGGGTGACGCCTGCGCCATCTGTCGGAAGTATTTTCATACATTATACCGACCAGGTAAACTTAATTTTACAATTAAGATTTTACCTAATAATGACGCAAACCCTTTAAATATTTAGATATTTTTTATATGTATTTTTAGCATTTGACATGCTTAGCACTATACATTAAACACAAACTGAAAAGAAACACAATTAAAATATTTACTTCAAATTTTTGTTTTGTTTAGAAACACAATTAAAATATTTACTTCAAATTTTTTATGCTTACAATGTATGAGACTTTAAGTTAGTATATTAAAATGAGTATAATACTCCTCTTTAAACTAAATTTTTTTGTTTTTATTTAGTGCTCAAAAATTCTACCATAAACTACCAATTACTACCAGTAAGAAGACAATCTTGGTTATTAGTTTATATTATTAAATATATTGATTTTGCCAAAAGCTAAGTCTAAAAAGCTACCACCGGATCGGAACGCGGCCTGACTGAGAAAGATCCGGCCAGAATGAGACCGTTGAAATAACATTTCAGCTTTGGACGTCTATCATCTAAGTCCACCCGTGATCATGAATGCTGTAAAGTATTCGAAACGTCGGGATAGTAGTAAAATTAAGTAAACGCGATAGATTCCGTAAACGAAGTTTTATTTCAAAATGTGTAACATTCGCGTAAATATCAGAAAGTATTAAGTTGAGAAAGCTGAAAGGTAGGATTTCATAAAATTTACGACAAATCGGGCATAATTTATTTTAAAAACAATGGATTGGCGTTCAATTCAACCGATGGTTGGATAGGATGCCTGTAAGAACTCGTAACCCATAAATTATTTTAATAGTATTGATAATTATAATATATAACTAATTCTTAATTAATACACTCCATCTTTGTTAAATAAGCTGCTGTGTGCTTTCTAAAAAAGGTTATTTAGTTTAGGCTTGCGAGATAATTATGTTTTGACTTGCAAGCCTGTCGACGCAAGCCCTCAGAGCTGGAGTCTCTAATGAAATGTATTCTTTATTACTTACGAAGTACTGGGCGATTTCTATAGAACTCCCTGTCATTCGCCGGATTTTAATTTCCCTTCTCTGCAATGTTTGCCATGTTAGCAGTGATATTTTTTTGCAAAAGTATGTATTTTTTACTCACTAGTTATCTTTCTTGTAACTCATAGTATTAATTTAACTTCGGTATCAGTCCATTTTAACTTTTGTATTACCTACTGAATCATTAAGTCATCTCTTCTCCACCGATTTTAGTGCGTAACTTAAGCACTTATACACCATTCCATAAAATGATGTGATTATTCCACAGCGTGTTCTAGCTGTATTTTAATGATTATTAATATTTGTGTTGACTCTGTTACAGCTTTTTAAGCATATAGCATAATTATATAGAATACAAAAAAAAAAAAATTTTTTTTTGGACAAAATATATTTAATGAAACCGAAAATTAATTAATGTAAATTGCTACAGTAAAATGTAAGGTCAAAATCCTGAAGACGCAGGTTCAACCCAGCTTGTGGTTAACATTTTCTATTTCACATTTTCGCACAATCCTTCTGCCATAAGTACATTTATCGACCAGTTACAAATTATATTTAATACAATATTTATTACGAATATAATTATACTCTTAAATATCTTTGTAATTAATTCGAAAAGTGAGACTCAAAATCTGGTTCATTTATTTCGAACGTCGAACCACAAAACCTAGTATCGGATACAGAATTAAATAATAACAGCTTTAATCATGTCGTGCCAAGAATACATATTTTTTCATTTGACGATTTTCTGTTTTATCTAAGAATCAACCAACACATTCACGAGTAACACAGTAGGGTAAAGTTAAAATGTTCTATTTCTGTTCTTATTTTACTGAATATGTATTCACGGTTAGTGATTCGACTATATTGAATAAGTTCTACAACTTGGCACTGCTACAATAGTTTTAATTATTTAGTTGTATTATAAGTACCTATATTGTTTTTGGTGTACAAAGTATTTCATACTTACTTTTATGTAGATCTTTTATCACTATTACTGCAGTGAAATGTTAATTAATAAATTAATATTCAGGGATTCTTTTTAAACGGATCCAGAATCAATTATTTGGTTTTTCATAGACTACGTATATCAAAACGGATAGCTAGTAGTTGTTACCGCCAACCCATCAGATGATGGCCAAATTTGGTTACCATTATCCATACAGGAAGAGCTGTCCCGATGTACTCAAGTTTCTCAGTTAAAGAACATTTTCTTCGAGATCTCATACCCAGGTGATCAGATCATATTACGGATCCGATTATATGCGGCACTTTCAAAAGGATCGCAAAATATTTTAATAGAAAGGTAGGGGTGCTTTCACGTTTATCTGAAGGGTCTCATTTTTAACCCCCGACGCAAAAAGAGGGGTGTAAGGTGTAAAATAAGTTTGACGTGTCTGTCTGTATGTGGCTCCGTAGCTCGCGAATGGATGAAGTGATTTCAATTTAGTTTTTTTTGTATGAAAGGTGAGTTACGGGCGAGTGTTTTTAGACATGTTTGATGAAAATCGGTTGAGTCGTTTAAAAGTTGTGGGGGGTGAAATTAGGGAAGAATAACCGAATGTCTGCAAATATAATCGAGTGGGGTCTCAAATGAAAGCGCATCACGTGCACATTACAAAATAATGTGTTCAATGAAAATCGGTTGAGCCCTGAAAAAACTCTGGGGGTAAAAGTGGGGAAAATACCCAATATCTGCAAATATATGTGGTGGGGAGAAAATAAGGATGGAAATCCGAATGTCAGCAAATTTACCCAAGTTATCAGTAAGTAAGTAAAATAAAAAAGCGAACAAGCTTGATCTTAAATGTAATCTTTTCTAATATAAATTTGAAAATTTTCGACTAGAATCTATGTATCATCTTAACAAAATCTACATTATAATAAGTGTGTACCTATAGAAAGTATAAAATAAAAATTATATTCAAAATTTAAAAAAACCCCGACACAATGACCTGAGCTCCCTTTAAAAAGTAAAAAATAATGAAAGAAACTCAATCTTAACGTACCTAAGTATGTACGAGTATTAATAATTCTAAAAAAAAATACATCGCGTTGGGGGACCGCTCCATTTTTTATAATAATATATATGTATTATAAAATATTTAAAAATAGAAGGTTATTTGTTTTTTAATAAGTGTTTTTTTGGAATATCTATATTTTACCGTTTATAAACCTATTTAGGTTTTCACTTTTAATTTATAAATACTCCACAGACTATCTGATTTCTGCACTCAGCAGATTAATAATGAGACATTTATAACCAGTGGAAGTTCTAATATTAAAGTCTGATTCTACTCGAACAATGGCTATTGATTAAACGGTATAAAAGAGACCGGATTGATTCAAATACAATTGAATTTCATTCATTTATCAGTAACCATACCCTCTGAGGAGTGTATTTTACCTAAAGGATTTCATTAGGAGTCCACTTTCAGTAATTTATTTGGAGAGGGAATTAATTCTTCATAAAAAAATGTGTACTTACTTACTTTTTTCCATTAATACTAAATGTATTGACTAATTAATATGGGCTTTGAGTGGACATGAAATAAGCACCGGATAATGTATATTGTAGTTATTACGAAATTGAATTTTGAATAATAAGTGAGATTCGATTAGAGGATTTTTGATTTTGATTCAGCAAATACCATTTTTATAGATTATTTAATAATCTAAACACATACCTACATAATCATTATCATTACCTTTCTTTTTAGAGAATTTTGATCATCATTTTTTTTCAATCTCTTAAAGATTAATCATAATAAATTAATTAAGAAAAAAAATATGTAAAGAACTGAAAAAGTTTTTAGGCATTTCTTATTTGGCAGAAGTTGGCAATCATAAGATACGTGGTAATCGGCCGTTATAAACTCAGCAAAACCAGAATTGAGAATAGGTTGGCTGTCTTTTTCTACAGCTGAAACAAATCGAGATTTTTCGGGGGTGTTTAAACCAAAGGATGGTGTACCTACCCGTTCGAGCCTAACGATAAGCTGGGGATTTCGTTTGGTACCAATCCCTTCTAGAATGACCTTTATGCGCCGGTAACCACCAGACCTCCGACTGACATGGCCAACCCATGACCACTTAGGTTTTTGCGACGGGCCTCGTGGCGTAGTCGGTATTGTAACCGACTTCCGTGCACGAGGTCGTGGGTTCAATTCCCACTCAGGACAATTATTTGTGTGACGAACACAGATATTTGTACTGCGTCTGGGTGTTTTCAATCTAATGTATATATTTACAACAAAAAAAGTAATATGTGTATGTATTATATCCGTAATCTGGTACCCATAGCATAAGCGTGAAGCTTAGTTTGGGACCAGAGGCCGTTATGTGGAATGTCCGTGAATATTAAAAAAATTAAAAAATATTATTAAAATTAAATTGCTATTAGGTGCTAATTTTACAATACATATTTATGCCAATAACTGAAGTTCTCTGTCGCATTCTCTGTCGGAATATATACTAGTTTCAAAGTTTATCTTTCAGAAAAATCCTAATTAATATTGTACTGTAAAAAGTTTAAGCTTTGACGTAAAATTACATATATATACTATACACATTTTAAAAGAACTAGGTTATATCAGCGGTTTGAGAAAATTGGTTACACCGACCGCTGCTGACTTCAAATGAATATTCATTAAAAGTTTAACTTTAGTTTTCTGTTCGAAATTCTGAACTAGTTTGATGATCTAATTTAATAAAAAATGTGCTGTGGTTAGCCTAAAAAACTGAGAGTTGAACTTTAGAACTAAGCTTTCTTATTAGCGTTTTTTTATGTAAATATAACTTTTTTGATCTATATTTTAGCAGTAAAGGTAGTGCGGTAGCTCAGTGAATTAGAGCACTTCCCGAGGTTTTGACGTAGGTTCTCTCTTTAAAAAAAAAATAGCAACACGCCCTTATTCCCCGAAGAGGTAGGCAGAGGTGTATTACACACCCACGACTCGCCAGCTATGTTAAGTCCCACGTAATAGGGGGCGAGCCTATTGACGTCTACCGGGCACATTTCCAAACTCCGGGCTGCTACTGAGAATTTTCCTTTTTAGGAAAAAATTTCCTCATTTTTCCTCATTCACAAATAATAATTTGTACTTTAAATATAACTTGGTTTGACTTGTTTTTTTAATAATGACGTAAACCCTATAAATATTTAGATATTTTTATATATATTTTTAGCATTTGACATGTTTAGCATATACATTAAACAAAAAGTGAAAAATGTGAAATCGAAGATAACTAAATAATTAGGTAAAAATTTTAATTGTAAAATTAAGTTTACCTGGTCGGTATAATGTATGAAAATACTTCTGACAGATGGCGCAGGCGTCACCCAAAGACGTTAAGTATGAATGTGTTATCAAAATTAGCAGTCAGGAGCAATTGTCACGATGGCTGAATTGGCAAAGCAGGAGATGAAGGTTCAAATCCTGCTCGTGACTGTTATATTCGATTTCACATTTTTCACTTTGTGTTTAATGTATAGTGCTAAGCATATCAAATGCTAAAAATATACTTACATATATAAAAATATCTAAATACTGAATTGGTAATCATGAAATTTTATATATTTATATAATATCGGGAGCCCAGAAAAAGGCAAAGGTTTTTTTTTACAACGTGGGTCACATACAAGTATACTGGCCACCTGATGGTAAGCGGACACCATAGCGGCATAGCCTATAGATGCCTGCAACACCAGCAGCATTACTCGCATGTCGCGATCTTTGGAGATGGAAAAGGGATAAGAGGTGGATAGGAAGGATAATCACCATAGGAACACCAATATAAAAAGACATAACCCCATGGAGTTTGGGCTCGTATGATTCGTCTTGAAGAGGATTTGGTATCTAGATGGTATCCGGGGTCTGATGATGGAGCTGGAATATGAATAAAAAGAACTACTTCTGTGGTGCAGCGGTAGTGTGTGTGACTGCTGATCATGAGGTATCGTGTTCGATCCCCGGGTCGGGCAGTGTTATTGAGCTTTTTCGTAAAAATTTTACCCGGTAGACGGCAGTAGGCTCGTCCCCTATTACGTAGTTGTGTAATACACCTCTGCCTACCCCTTCGGAGAATACAGGCGTCATGCTATGTATGTGTGTATGTATGTATAAAAAGAATATAAAAAATATAGATTTATTAATATATGGTTTTATTTCCTGCCAATGTGACAACCCTAGCACTTTTATTCGTAGGGACGAATGTCTAACTCTAGACGGATTCGGCTTTTTCGACAACATAAAAGGCTGTATGGTTCTTCGACTGTGATGTGATACACAAAATAACGGTTGTCCTGAGTCTGGGTGTAGGTATGTTGTGTCCGTGAAATTGTATGTTTGTAAAGTCACCCGTGATACAAGGATTGTTCCTTATATATATTGTAACTGTCTAAGCAATTATAATTTACATACCTACCCACTGAATTAGTCAATCTCATAAAATTGCGCTTATTCAATTTATTTCAGAACAGAAGAGACAGCGCCTGTGCGGATTATTTATTTTACCTTTCATTTTGAGGTACCTCTAGACGACTTTAAAGAAATTATTTGATCGTTTTTGAATTAAGTTTTAATAAACATTTAGCTTGGGCTGTTTATTCTTTCGGCTGTTACATTATTTTTAATTTTAAACTTTTTAGAGAAAACGATAAGTAGATACCTGCTTTAGTATGTCACTAATATTATAAACTCCATACTGCCCCGCAACTCCGTGCACGTTTACTTCAGAATATAAATACGAGTATGTCATTCTACGCCACATTATTTCTATGCATAATTAGCTATTTCACATGAACCATCCATTTTTCCGGAACAAAAGCCTGTATCCTTTTCTGAGCTCCAGACTATATGTGTACAAAATTTCATGGCTATCGGTTTAGTAATTACGGCGTGAAAGCGTAACAAACCAACAGATAAACGCCCTTTCGCATTTATTATACTCGCCTCCGTTCCGTTCCGACTATCATGAGTAAAAAAGGGGCTTTGAAAATATTATGGCGCGTTTACATGCGCGCCGTAATATAACAGTCATGAGCAGGATTTGAACCTGCATCTCCTGGATACCGTCCAGATGCTTTGCCAGTTCAGCCATCGTGACAACTGCTCTCAACTGCTAGACTCGATAACACATTCGTACTTAACGTCCTGGGTGACACCTGCGCCATGTCTCGGAAGTATTTACATACATTATACCAACCAAGTAAACTTAATTTTACAATCACCTGCCAAGCGTGGCGATTACGGCACTATCCCCCATTCTTGGGGAGGCCTATGTCCAGCAGTGGACGTTAAAAGGCCGATGGATGGATGGATAAATACATTTAATCCCGTTAATATATCGGGAACCTGAGATATCACCGAAAAACTAGAAAATTATTTAAACTAGATTTTTTTACTGCAGAGTTAAAGATTTAAAAGAGTTAAAGATTTAAAAGAGTGATTTAAATCTTTCGAAGAAAAAGATTTATAAATTCCTGATCTCATTGGTGATTTAGTTTGCGCATCTCTGGATACTAAAGCGACCGCGCGCATGTGAACAGGACACGGGCGCAAGCACATTCATCCTTTGAAACTTTGAACTTTGCCAAAAACCGACATCCACTCCATTCAACGCCGAGCGCGTACACAAGCAGCCGGGCAGCCACGGGCAGCCCGTTCACACGCTTGTGCCCGTGCTCGTGCCCGTTGAATGTCGCTTTGAACGCAAGCGTGTGAACGCACCATTATATTATGTAATTTATGCAACAAAAATAGTCTCGCCGGTTTTATCGTTAAGTAAGCAAGCAAATGATATAATAAGCTCCTAAAGGTATCATTAATCATATTCTGTTGACTACATTTCCCGAGATGACATTTAAAAATGAATTTAGGTATACCACGTAGTTAATAATTATCTTCTGTTATCGTTAAAAGTATTTTTCAACACATTATAGTCTTATGGTTGCGCACAGATTTCGAAGAGAAAAGTATTTAGGCCGTAGATACGCGTTGGCCCAGTGCGATTTGGTACACGCCATAAGCCCTCGAGAAAATCTCTCGGGCATGGACGATTCCTTAGGATATATTTCACTGAACATTGATTTTTTTAAACAGATGGCGGAATGGTTTACGTACCGGCCTCCTGCTCGAGTGTTGTAGGTTAGATTCTCATACAGGACAACTTCTTAGTTTCTGTCTTTGTGGATCAAATCGTTGTTCTAAGTCTGGGTGCACTTTGTGTCCGTGAAACTGTATGTTTGTAAAGTCCTCCGCGATACAAGGTTTATTCCTAAGTACAAGGTGTTGTAATTTTTTACGATAACACCTTTTTTATTATAATTTTTTTTGGTACATTATTCCCGCCTTCACAAAACATCTCTATGTTTCTTGAATTTGATTTTTTTTAATTTATCAATGTAACATGGAAACTTATATTTTTTGAGTAAATTTCAGTAAATAGCTCAATATTTTACATAATGAACAAAAAGTTATTTCGCTTTTTTGCATTTTCTAAGAGTCATGTATATATATTTTTATACCATCAGAAAGTAGATTTTAACGACCAAAAAGCACATCGATTTTTTTCAAAAAGCAGATATTTTGACGTCAGAATTTTCGATTGAAAATTAGGGTGACTTCGATATCTAGTCAAAATAAGAAGAAAAAGTTAATACCTATTTGCATTAAAAATTACAATGTGTTTAAGATATAAAAAGGTAAGTTTTCACCAAATTTCGAGAAATATTTGTTTTTGTGGCAGTGAAAAACCAAAGAGTCGGTATTCTGGCATTAGTTTTCAGGTTATGTGAAAAAAGTGTAAATATTCTTTTTAATATCTACAATTTTGCGATTTAACTTTTTTCAACAGGGCCGTTAGTTTTGCCGGAAATCATGATAAACCGATTTTCACCCTTAAAAGCTCACCCCCACCCCCTTCCCGACCTCAAATCGCCCGTTAATTATTTTTCCTGTTATTTTTGTTATATTTTCTTACTTTTCCAATGGGTTTCATCCTGTTCTATTTTGTTTTTTCACTTTTTACCATTTTCAAAGGCTTCTTCAGCACTGGCCTATATACTGAAAATAGATTTTATTGTTTGTATAGATATGCATTACATAGGTACAAACAGTTTACAAAAAGTTATTTTAGTTGACTATCGGTGAAAATATTGTTCTGTTGAAAAGAATGAAAACACTCAATATAGCAACAAAAGCTTATCATCTTGATATTTATTATTCTAGTACCTACATTTAGTGCTACTTACATTTATACCTACAGATCTACTTAGAATGCATCAAAATTAGTTCAGCCGTTTAGTAGACAAGAAAAAATCTTAATTTACCAATTAAATGTTCCTAACTACACGTATACTCCATTAAAATCATTTTTATTAGACGCTAGCATTTGCCAGCGGCTCTGCCGCAGACAAAAGCTTGTCTTAAGTTACCTATATCTCAAGTTGCCGATAAGCAGCGGGATAAAACGCACACCATTGTTTAAGTCTAATTAAGAGCTATCACAAAAACAACACTATACTAAGTAAGGCAATTCTCACTGCGTTCGTCAGGGCAAGCCATTCCATTCACAAACAATACTCTAGCGATACTTTACTAAGCAAACGCAGGGCGTCGATTATATGGGGTGCGGGTCGGGATACCTCCGCGTTGGTGCACCCCGGGCAACGTCGGCACTCCGGTGCCGGCGGCTGAATCCCGGCAGGGGACGGGTCTCCGCGTGTCCCTCTGGTTAGCAGAGGGCACAGTGGATAGGCCGTACGTCCGCCGTGGAGGGTCGGCGGGACCATAGTGGCCCCCCCGACCCTGGGGTGGGGACAGCGGGGTCACAGTGACCCCCCCGTTCCTGGAGGCGGGGCTTTCAGCCCGAGTGGCGACAGGCTCACTGCTTGCAGTGGGCCGAACGTCTGCCGTGGAGGGCCAGCGGGGCCATAGTGGCCCCCCCCGGCCCTGGGAGACTGTGACGGAGCTTTTAGCCCGAGGGGCGACGGGCTCACCGTTTGCTTTGCGAGCGGTGGGCACGGTCTGATGCAGACCACCGTTCGGCCCGACCCGTAATCCTGAATGGACAGGACCGGGGGTCTTCGGACCGCGGGGAAGAAAACCCCTATAAAAAATTACCCCAATCTCGTGCTCTGCCGCCCGGCCAGGGGATGCATGGCTGAGGGGAGCTCAGTCGCGAGGGTTGACACGTCGGAGGACGTAAAACTTCATCAACAATGGCGAAAGGAAAAAATACTAAGATTCCCCAAGAGGGTACCGGGAGCGACGCCCCCGGAGAATCCCTCACAGGGCCGAGTAACAATGCCGGCCCTGTCAGCTCCACGTATTTGGGGGGAGCAACTGACGCCAAAGAGAAAGGAGAGGCGAGGAAGACTGGGAGGAATAAGAAGAGGAGGGCAACCCGTGGGAGAAAATCCACACCCGCGGGCAGTCCTACTGTAGGAAGCGGATCAGCTGCCACGTCGGAGATGGAGACGGACGGCGATGGCGGCGGTGTAACGTCCGCAAGCGCGCTTGCCCCGAACCCATCAGGGTCTCAGCCGGGGATGGCTGGCTCGTTGGAGCGGCCCTCACGACTCCTGAAGCGCTCCATTGCGCTAGAAGGGGATGCGTCGGAGTCAGAGGACAGCTCCACTGAGATGCCTCCGCCGGAGAAGCCCGGAAGGTCGGCAAAGAGAGGCCGAGGCGCCAACAGGCGCACAGTGCCACGCGCCTTGTCCAAGACGGACGAGGCGGTAATCAAGAATTTGGGAGCGGGGCTCTCGGTGGAGGAGCGGCTAACGTTCCTCACATCGAGGCTCCAAGAGGAGCCTCTGGAGAGGGACGATCTGCAGTCAGTAGACCAGATTGCGCAGAAGGTCTCTGATGCCCTGGCCATCGTGTTTACGGTGGCGGATGGGTCAGGGGACCTTCGGGGCACCTTCTCCGAGGCCCTCGAGAAGGCCACCAAGGTGGCCTTCGAAGGTTTGGAGTCCCTCCGGCACCACTCGGCGTCTGAGGAGAATAAGAGGCTGGAGGCGCGCTGCAGGCGCCTCGAAGATGAGGTGGCAGAACTTCGCAATCAGCGCAGTGGCCCGCGAGCCAAACCAGGGCTCGCCAAGGCCGCGCCGAAAGCCTCATCTTCAGTGGCGGGCGCGGGGTCTCCGGCCCCTGAACTCCTCAGCGAGGAGCAGATGCGCCAGGTCATCGATCGCATTGGTGCGATCTATGACCCACGCCTTGACTCCCTAAGCGCCAGGGTGCCGCCGGAGCCGCGACTCCGGCCGCCGCTGGCCGCGGATAAGAAGAAGGCCGCGCCGTCTTCAGGCCTAACGCCGCTGCCCTGTCAGGGTGGCCGCGTGGCCACTTACTCCGCGACCGCGGCCGCGTCGCCCAAGGGGCAGGGCAAAGCCCCCAAAGCGAAGGCGGCGCAGAAGGCTGGGCAGCGCCCCAAGGGCCAGCCCAGAGAGGAGTTTCCTCCTCTTCCGTGTGCTGGCGAGCCCTCGCGGGCCCCAGTGGCCAATCCCCGGGATCCACGTGTCCCACCTCCCGCGCCAACCGGCCCTGCACCCTCTGATGAGGGCTGGCATGTAGTGAGCAGGGGGAGGAAGAAATCCCGGGGAAAAAGGGAAAAGGGAGCCGCGACTGGGGCTGCTGCCCAAGCTGCGAATCCCGCTGCGCCAGGGAGCAAGCCCGGCCCTAAGAAGCCGCGCAAGCTTCAAGCGCCGAAAACGGCAGCGGTGGTAATCACCATGCTGCCGGAGGCGGAAGCGGGCCTGACATATCAGGCCATCCTGAGGAAGGCCCGGGAGGAAATCGACGTCTCCGACATCGGAATCGTCGCCGCCCGGACCCGCCTAGCCCGCACAGGGGCTCGAATTCTCGAGTTCCCTGGGGCGGAGGGCCCTAGGATGGCCGACACGGTGGCCGAAAGGCTGACGGGTCTGTTTGGCGAGGGGAGTGGAGTCCGTGTCACCAGACCGGTAAAGTGCGCTGAACTGCGCATTTCCGGTCTGGATGACTCAGTGACGGCGGACGACGTCCGGGAGGCTATTGCCTCGAAAACCGGATGCTCGAATGCCGTCAGAGTGGGCTCCATTCGGACCGGTCCCGGCGGTGTAGGTGCCGTCTGGGCGAGTTGCCCTGTCGCGGCGGCCAAAACTTTGGCTGACGCAGGCAGGCTCCTCGTGGGCTGGAGTTCCGCGCGGGTCACCGTGCTGGAGCCTCGGCCCGCGAGGTGCTTTAAGTGCATGGCGGTCGGACACACCCGGCCAACGTGCACTAACTGCTTTGATTGCAGCGGTCTTTGCTTCCGCTGCGGTCAGGCAGGGCACCGGGCGGCAACCTGCACCGCTGCCCCTTACTGCCCCGCGTGCGCTGCAGGCAACAGGCCTGCCAAGCACTGCATGGGGCGGGAGGGATGCAGACCCCCGACGACAGGCCCAAAAAAGGGGGGGACCAGCCAATCGGCCCAGGCTGCCCCCCCTAGCGTGGCTTCGCCACCGTCGCGGGTGGAGGAGGATATGGTTACGGCTTAAAATTCAACCGTGACACTATCCTCCTTCAGGCGAATCTCAACCACGCCGCCGGGGCGCAGGATTTACTCCTGCAAACCATGGTGGAGCGGTTGATTGGTGTAGCCGTAGCCGCGGAGCCTTATTGCGTTCCTGACCGCCCTCACTGGGCGGGCAGCTGTGATGGCTCCGTGGCAATCGTCAGCTCTACGGCGCTTCGTTCCGCGCCCTTGTTGATCAGAGACAGGGGCACGGGATACGTTGCGGCCGACTGGGGGGGAGTTACGCTGTATGGCGTATACTTCTCCCCTAACCGGAGGCTGGCAGATTTCGGGGTCTGGCTTAACAGCCTAGAGACCTCGATACGGCGACTGGCACCTCGCCACGTTCTGGTCGTGGGGGACTTCAACGCCAAATCCACGGCGTGGGGGTCCCCTGCGACGAACGCCCGTGGAGCGGCGGTGGTAGAGTGGGCGGCGTCGACGGGCCTCTGTCTGCTTAACAGAGGCTCCGTCAACACGTGCGTGCGGTGACGGGGTGGGTCGATAGTGGACCTTTCGTTCGCTAGCCCCGACGTCGCAGCGCGAGTGAGGAACTGGTGTGTCCTGGAGGAGGTTGAGACCTTGTCCGATCATCGGTACATCCGGATTGAGGTCTCCCGGTCTCTTCAGGGCCCCAGTAGGGGTCACGCGGTGCGCAGAACTCCCGCGTTCCCACGGTGGGCTGTGGGCAGGCTAGATAGGGACCTACTGGCGGAGGCAGCCATCGTTCAATCGTGGCTGTCCTCACCGGCCCTGACCGAGGGGGTGGACGTTGAGGCTGGCCGATTTCGCGCTGCGATTACGCAGGTGTGCGACTTGGCCATGCCCCGTGTGCGACGTCCTCCTCCAAGGAAGGGGCTCTACTGGTGGTCCCAGGAGCTGGCGGACCTCCGAGCGGCGTGCATTCGTGCCCGGAGGTCCTACACCCGCAGTCGGCGGCGCAACCGCGATGAGGAGCGGGAGGGCCAGCTGTACGAGGCGTACCGCACTTCGCGAGCCGCGTTCAAGTTGGCCATCTGCCGCGCCAAAACGGAGAAAAGGCAGGAGATGCTGGACGGTCTCAACCGTGACCCCTGGGGTCGCCCGTATCGTGCGGCTCTGAACAAGCTCCGCACTCAGGGCCCCCCCCTCACAGAGACCCTTCAGCCCAGCCTCCTCACCGAGGTGGTCGAAGGCCTATTCCCACGACGGGCGGAGTACACGCCCCCGGTCATGGCACAGCCAGTTAGCGACCGGGAGGCCGACCTCAGTGTGCCACCCGTCACCGCGTCGGAAATGGGGGCGGCTGTTTCGCGGATTCGTTCCAAGAACACCGCCCCCGGCCCGGACGGGATAACCGCCCGGGTGCTGGCCCTGGCTCTGGACCACCTGGAACCCCGCCTCAGGGGACTGTTTGACGCGTGCCTGGCGTCCGGACGGTTCCCTGACTGCTGGAAGGAGGGAAGGCTGGTACTCCTGCCGAAGCCGGGGCGAACGCCGGATTCGGTCGGGGCCTTCAGGCCCATCGTGCTGCTGGACGAGGCGGGTAAGCTGTTGGAGAGAATCCTCGCTGCCCGCATTGTCCAGCACCTGCGCGACGTCGGACCCGACTTGTCGGACGCCCAGTTTGGTTTTCGAGCTGGTCGTTCGACGGTCGGCGCGATTATGCGCCTGAGGGCCGCAGCCGCGGCGGTCGTCGCCGGCGGTGGAGTGCTGTTGGCGGTGTCGCTTGACATCGCCAACGCATTCAACAGTCTGCCATTCAGCTGCATCGGGGAGGCGCTCCGGTATCACGGGGTGCCTGTATACCTGAGGCGGCTAGTGGCAGACTATCTTGAGGGCCGCAGCGTTCTCTATGAGAGCCGCATAGGGAACGTTGTGAGGAGACCCATGTCGTGCGGTGTCCCACAGGGTTCGGTTCTAGGGCCGCTCCTGTGGGACATCGGTTACGACTGGGTGCTATGCTGTTGGCTCCCGCCCGGGCTGGCGGTCATCTGCTATGCGGATGACACGCTGGTCGTGGCCCGGGGTGGAAACTTTGAGGAAGCGGCGTTCCTGGCCACCTTAGGAACCTCGGAGGTGGTCAGGAGGATCGGGGCGCTGGGGCTTAGGGTGGCCCTGGACAAGTCGGAGGCCCTGCTTTTCCATGGGCCCCGACGTCGGCCACCTGCTGGCGCCTCGATCACTGTGGACGGGGTCCAAATTGGGGTGCAGGCCCAGATAAAGTATCTGGGTCTAGTGCTGGACGGGCGGTGGCGCTTTCGCGAGCACTTCCGTCAACTGTCCCCAAGGCTCGTCGGTGCGGCGTCCGCCCTTGCACGGCTCATGCCGAATATGGGCGGACCCAACAATGCGTGCCGACGGCTTTACGCGGGGGTGGTCCGGTCGATGGCGCTGTACGGCGCCCCTGTGTGGGCGGGGGCCCTGGACGCACTAAACAGGGCTCTTCTGTGGAGGCCACAGAGAGTCGTCGCGTCCAGAGTCATACGCGGATACCGCACGGTGTCGACGGAGGCGGCCTGCGCGTTGGCCGGAACCCCTCCGTGGGACTTGGAGGCGGAGGTGCTCGCCGAGGTGTATCGGCGGGCATCGCAAGAGCGGGAGGGGGGTGGTCAGCCCCCACCCAGCGTGGTGGCCAGATGGCAGGGCGACGCCCGCCGAGCTGCCATGGCCAGCTGGAGGGCGCGGCTGGAGGCGCCCCGGGCCGGTCTTCGGACCATAGGAGCGCTCCAGCCAGTGCTGGAAGAGTGGGCAGGGCGACGGCACGGAGTCCTTACCTTCCGACTGGTGCAGGTGCTGTCGGGGCACGGTTGCTTCGGCAGATATCTGCACATTGTGGCAAGGAGGGAAGCGACTCCGGGCTGTCACCATTGCGGCTGCGGCGAAGACACGGCGCAGCACACGCTCGAGTCGTGCCCGGCTTGGGCCGAGCAGCGCCGTGAACTCGTCGCGGCAATAGGGGGGGACCTCTCGCTGCCGAGCGTCGTCAGAGCGATGCTTGGCAGCGACAGGAATTGGGCCGCGGTCGCTGCCTTCTGCGAGGATGTCATCTCGCGGAAGGAAGCGGCGGAGAGGGCCAGGGAGGAGGATTCTTCCGCTGACCCAAACCGCCGCCAGCGACCGGGGCGGCGCAGGCGCAGATACTAGGCGGAGAGACGGCACACGGCGGGTTTCTTTAGTGGGTGCAGGCCCTACACTACCCTGGTCGTTGCCCCGAACGATAGGGTGTGCGGTTAGGAACATTTTTTCCCGCCACAACATTCGATCAACATTGATCGACGGTGATTGTTCCCTTTCTGAGGCTAAGTTCTGTATAGTATTTGGCAGATGTGCGGATGACATCTCTTCTAAGTTAGACACTCTTGTCAGAGTGGTCGTAGTTGCGCAGATGGGTCTTCATTTGGGGTCCCTCTGGTGAACTTCGCGATGCTACGCCATTTTTGCCGATTGACGGCGTTGCGAGAACACTGGACTATAGATGCCTCCGTAGCTGTTTTAATTAGGTCGGTCCAGCGAGTTGGTGAGCGACCTTGAGCTCTCTTTCCTTCAACCGGCCTCTGGACAACAAGTCTTTCCATAGAATGTTCATTCCTGGAGATGTGGCCAAAGAACTTCAGTATTCGTACTTGCACAGTTGACGAAAGTCTCTGGTTGATTTTCAGTTCCCTGAGTATCGAGTCATTAATGCGAAACGCTGTCCACGGGATCACTAAGTGGCGTCTCCAACACCATATCTCATGAGCGTCAATCTTACGGCGATCCTGCATTTTAATTGTCCAGGTTTCAGCTCCGTAAAGAAAAATTGGAAAAACAAGAGATCTCATGAGTTGAACTTTGTATTCTTTGTTATCCTCCTGTCCCTCCAAATCTTTCCCAGCCTTTCTACTGCTGACCTTGTAATAGCGCACCGTCGTCTGATCTCATCTTCACAACCACCTGTATTGGAAAATAGTAGAACCGAGGTAAGTGTAGCTTTGAACCACTTGGTAGTTACCCACAGTTAGTATTTCTGGTCTGTTATATCCGGCCCGGTCTACTATCATAATTTTTGTCTTGACTCGGTTGATGACAAGACCAAACTGGAGGCTTGTTGTTTGCAGACGAGATAATAGCTCTTCCATGTCTTCTTGAGTTCTCATAAGCAGAGTAGTATCGTCAGCAAAACGTAAATTATTTATCACGCACCCCCCGATTGATACACCTTTATGCCACCCCTCTAGGACAATTCGTGTTATGTACTCTGTGTAGATATTAAATAGCTGTGGTGACAAGATATACTCTTGTTGGACACCAGATTGGATCTTAAAGTTATTGGAGAGGGTCTCATCTACTCGTACTGCCGCTGTACCATCATCATAAAGTCGTTTAAGGTGTTAAGTGCTGTGGTACGCCCATTTCTGCCAATTTTTTCTAAAGGTGCCCCATATGATAGTATCAAAAGCTTTTCGGAAATCTACAAAGCAAATGAATACAGGAGTATTGAACTCCCTGGGTTTTCCTATTATTTGACGCAGTATGAGTATTTGTTCGCGCGTGCCTCTTCCTTTAACGAAACCTGCTTGTTCTGGTGCGATTTGTGGCGAGAGGTAAGCCTGTAGTCGTGTGTTTAAGACGTTTAAGATATGAAGCATTCAAGCGGATGACATAAATAATTAAAAAAAATTATATTGTGTATAACAAAGAGGATTTATGTCTATCTTTAAAACGTGTTATTTTATTATTGATATTTTTGTTCTCTTTATTAATTTAGTTACATATTTCATACCTTTAAAATACACAAGCTCACACAAAATCACTACTATAAAAACACAAACAAAAATAAAGACAACAGAATATAAATAATTTCGAAATGTATAAAACACAGTTCAGGGACCAAGCTGCCGGTGATTAGGGCTCCAAAAAAGGAACCCCCTTACAATAGGTACCTACCTACGTGCGCGTCGGTTCGGCGGCGCTGCATTCCCCGCCCTTGTCAGTCAAAGACCAGGGCACGGGATATGTGGCGGTTGAATGGGGAGGGGTCACGCTTTATGGCGTGTACTTCTCCCCTAGTCGTAGTCTGGCGGCTTTCGAGGTCTTCCTGCATAGCCTGGAGACCTAGATACGGCGTAAAGCACCGAGCCCTGTGCTCGTGCTGGGGGACTTTAACGCCAAATCAACGGCGTGGGGGTCCCCCAGGACGGACGCCCGAGGTGCGGCGGTCCAAGAGTGGACGGCAGCGGCGGACCTCGTGTTGCTCAACCGAGGGTCCACCCAAAGGTGCGTGCGGCCCTGGGGTGGGTCGATAGTGGACCTTTCGTTCGCTAGCCCCAGTGTCGCTGCACGCGTAAGGAGCTGGCGAGTCTTAGAGGCGGTCGAGACCCTATCTGACCACAGATACATTCAGATAGAGGTCTCCCGGACCCTCCGGGGCGCCAGCAGGGGTCATGTGGCGGACAGAACTCCCGCTTTTCCGCGATGGGCTGTGGGTAGGCTCGACCGGGACCTGCTAGTGGAGGCGGCCATTTTTCAATCTTGGCTGCCTCCCCCCTGACGGAAGACGTGGGCGCCGAGGCTGGCCGCATACGCGGCATGCTTACGAAGATCTGCGATGCGGCCATGCCCCGCGTGCGGCGCCCGCCTCTACGGAAGGGGGTCTACTGGTGGTCCCCGGAGCTGGCGGACCTCCGTGCGGCCTGTATTCGTGCCTGGAGGTCCTATACCCGAAGCCGACGTCGCCGAATCCGTAACGAAGAGCGGGAGGGCCAGCTGTATGCGGCGTACAGCAGTGCGCGCGCTGCGTTTAAGCTGGCCATCTATCACGCCAAAGACGTGAAAAAGCAGGAGATGCTGGAGGGTCTCGAGCGTGACCCCTGGGGACGCCCGTACCGAGCGGCGCTTAACAAGCTCAGCGCCCAGCCCATCGCGTTGAAACGACGCGGTACCCGCGACCGTACCTACGTGCCGTGTCGAGGAGTACTGCCTTTTTCATCAAGCCCTTAATCCAGCTGTCTAACGACAGTCCCTTTAAGTGTTGTTCGACACTCTTGGCGATTCGTCCCTTAACCGATATGCCCTGTCCCTTAACTGTCACGATGGCTGAATTGGCAAAGCATCTGGACGGTATCCAGGAGATGCAGGGTCAAATCCTGCTCGTGACTGTTATTTTCGATTTCACATTTTTCACTTTGTGTTTAATGTGTATGTCTAAGCATGTGAAATGTTAAAAAAGTATATAAAATTATCTGGATATTTCTAGGGCTATGTCATTATTTGGTAAAAATCTTAATTGTAAAATTAAGTTTACCTGGTCAGTATAATGTATGAAAATACTTCCGACAGATGGCGCAGGCGTCACCCAGAACGTTAAGAATGAATGTGTTATCGAAATTAACAGTCAGGCGCAACTGTCACGATGGCTCAATTGGCAAAGCATCTGGACGGTATCCAGGAGACGCAGGTTCAAATCCTGCTCGTGACTGTTATTTTCGATTTCACATTTTTCACTTTGTGTTTAATGTGTATGTCTAAGCATGTGAAATGTTAAAAAAGTATATAAAATTATCTGGATATTTCTAGGGCTATGTCATTATTTGGTAAAAATCTTAATTGTAAAATTAAGTTTACCTGGTCAGTATAATGTATGAAAATACTTCCGACAGATGGCGCAGGCGTCACCCAGGACGTTAAGAATGAATGTGTTATCGAAATTAACAGTCAGGCGCAACTGTCACGATGGCTCAATTGGCAAAGCATCTGGACGGTATCCAGGAGACGCAGGTTCAAATCCTGCTCGTGACTGTTATTTTCGATTTCACATTTTTCACTTTGTGTTTAACATAGTCCTGTCATTCGGATTCTCTAAAAACAAGTATACCTAAGTCCGTAGAGCCTTGTTTATCCCAGCACGAATGGGCCGGTTCGATCAGGGAAATACCACCCTCTCACATAAGATCAGCGTGTAACAACGGTAGTTACTCCTACCGTTGTGTTTCGTATGGTGAGTAAGATCGCCAGAGGCTCAAACTCTCCCCTACTCCCTATCTTATCCTTATTATTCTTCCCATACACCTCCTATCCCTTTCCTTGGAGACGGCGACGCGCGAGTGATGCCTCTGTTGCTAGTGTCTATAGACTTCGATAACTGAACTAACAAGCATAAATAAAAATCTCCATAAATATGCAATGAAATATGTACAAAAAGTTTTCTTGACCGACTTCAAAAGAACAGAAGGTTCTAATTCTTTTATTTTGTAATTTTATGCTTTAGAAAAATTCTCAGTAGCAGCCCGGAGTTTGGAAATGTGCCCGGTAGACGTCAATAGGTTCCCCCTATTACGTGGAATTTAAACATAGCTGGCGAATCGTGGGTGTGTAATACACCTCTGCCTACGCGTTCGGGGAATACAGGCGTGATGCTATTTTTTTTATGCTTGTTTTTTTTTATGCTTGCGTATGGCAAACAAGTTTACTGGTAAGCGGTTACCGTAGAATTTAAGGATACAATTTCCTTGTTTCTTTGGGATCAGTATCAAGGTTCATCTCGTTTTTCGGAATCATTTGGACTGGAGTGGATGGGTATCATAATCTATGTGACCAACCGTGAAACATCGTGGTGTGTTTTGGTTGTAGCGGAGAATAGCCACCTCTGCCCCATTTCCTAGCCTGGGGGCGTGGCGGGTTTTAATAATACTAGGAACAGACGGTGATTGGTACTTTGGGTATGAGGGGCTGATGCAGAATACGAGGAATTCGGCTATAAATTCTTCAGCCACCCATCTGTCGGTCAATGGAGAAGTTAACCCCGGGGATCTACTCTCTGGGTAGGCTAGCCAATCGGAGTTGTGGCGGTGCCGGAATGTGTGCCCGAGGACTCCTCGCTGGCACTGTAGGATCTTCTTTCCCAACCTTGCGTCATGTTAACCTTTCACAATAGGTACTTTCTTTTTTTAAAGGCAGGAAAAGATGTTCGTAACCGTACACCCCGTCGTTCGGGTCGTTCGGGGCAACAAACAGGGTAGTGTGGGGCCCCCACCCACTACACTAAAGAACCCGCCGTGTGCCGTCTCTCCGCCTTTATTGGCGGGCCACCGGAACTATATTACATTCCTTCAGTGGTAGCCTTTCACAATACCTAAAGCTCTCTCTTAGTTCTGGTAGCTAAGAATTTAAATTACCCCTCTAACTCTCAATAATTATTAAAAAAAAAACAAATTTTACGAATTTGGAATAGATTTCTTATTTTTTAATTATATTTTATACAGTTTTCCTTGATGTACTTACATAAAAGTTCCAGGTTGTTTCATACCATTTGTAATTAAGTTCTGACCCTTTGTTCAGTCCAGAAGAAATAACACTAACAAAATAAGTTGGCTAATTCCCAAAGGATACGATAGGCATGTTAAGCCGTGGAAAGAACTTTCTGCCGTAATTTTGGCCCAGAGATTACTTTGATTATTTTTGGTTCCATTAGAACATAAAGCGTATTAAATAGGTTAGAGGTATTATCTATATATATATAAATGAATCTCTATTTCCCTTGGTGATCGCATCACGCCTGAACGGATGGAACAATTTCGCTAATTCTTTTTTAGTTGTGTTTATTATTGTCACGAGAAGGTTCTTATGAAATAAAAAATAATAAAATGTGCAGAAAATTTAAAAATTTCAAAAAACAACAATCATATCTTAGCGCGTTTGACAGTAAAGACAGGACAACGTCTGTCGGATCAGCTAGTTATATACATGGCCCAATAATACAGGCCTCCAATTATACAGGCCTGCTCAAATCGCGAAGTGACATACAAAATTTTGCCGTGCATACGTCATCAACAAGGCAGCATTGGCTCTCAAATTTTTTTTCCCCACAATTTACCCACAAACCTCTTAAAGGTTAGAGTAGTAGTCTGATATAAAAAACGTATTACTGCCTATAAAAGCTATAATATATTAAACTAGACTCTACCCACAACTCCGTCCGGGTGGTTTCAGAATATAAATATGTCGCACTACTGCACTTTAATTAGCTTTATGCGAAAATAGCTAACCCCAACAATACATTTATTTTTTTTTGGGATGAAATGTAGCCTGTGTCCTTTTCTGAGATCTAGTACTCTGGGGTTCGGTAGTAACGCCGTGAAAGCGCAACAAAAAAACTAATAAATAAAGTCACTTTCACATTTATATTATAATAAGGATTAAAAATTTGAAGATGAGTCGCGAGTTATAAACGTGAGTTATAAATGGTGGAATTTTTATTTGGCGTACAAAATTATAAAAAAATATTTAAATATACTCCAATTTATCGCCATGAGCTGGTTGGATATTATAATACCTCTCTGAAAAGGCACTTTATATATTAGCCTCTAGCCTGTTTTCAAATTTTCTATTTAAACGTTCTATTCTCCATTCTAACCAGCATTATTTTTTTTTATAATACCCACCACCTTATGGTAAACGTTTACCGTAGCCTACAGACGCCAGCAACACCAGATGACCAGAAGCATCACTCGCGCGACTCCTGTTCTCAGGAAAGTGATAGGCAGTGAAAAGGAAAGATAACAAGGAGAGGATAAGGAGGGCCTCAGTACTCTCATTCACCATACGAAACAATAGTAGGAGTACCTACAATTGTTTCACTGATTAGTTTGTATATTTTTCATGTAACATATCACCATGGTTGGAAAAACTTTGAGATTCAATGTTGACAGAAAGAGTACGAGATAGTTTTCTCGTTGTTTTGAAAGAGAAACGGCTAAAAGCGATAGTTGTCATGTATCTGTCATATACAACAACCACGCTATGCTGCCAGACTAATAACCACGATTCTGCTCATATTAATAACTACGATTCCTTTTTATAAAAATAAAACAATTTAGAGTAGAAATTCTGAAATTATAATTACTGTAAACAATTAAACATTCATTTTTGATGAGTAAAAGATTGGTATTATTATTTTAAAAATGCTGTTTAAATTACGACAACTGTTCTACATATTTTAAGCACTTTTGCTCACTATTAATACCAACGTATCTACTTTTTTCTTTCTTGGCATATATGTTTTTTTCTGACAGACGAACCATCCATCCATTCATCAGCCTTTCAACGTCCACTGCCGGACATAGGCCTCCCTAAGAGAACGCCACAACGAGCGGTCGCGTCATGGGCTATAATGCCGTAATCGCCACGCTTGGCAGGCGGGTTGGCAATCGCAGTGGATGTTGTTAATACTCGAGGGAGTGCTGCTGCCCACTCCCCCGGTATTCCCTCAGTCAGCTCTTACGACTCCCGTGGGTAGAGAGGGGTGTGACAATTCTAAACGACAAGGGCAGACGCCGTGTGGGGCCGGCTTTAGAATTGTCCCACCCCTCTCCACCCATGGGAGTCGTAAGAGCCGACTGAGGGAATACCAGGGGAGTGGGCAGCAGCACTCCTTCGAGTATTAACAACATCCACTGCGATCGCCAACCCGCCTGCCAAGCGTGGCGATTACGGCACTATCCCCCATTCCTGGGGAGGCCTATGTCAAGCAGTGGACGTTAAAAGGCTGATGGATGGATGGATGGAAGGGCAGACGAACCACCTGAGGGTAAATGGTAACCGTCACTCAAAGAATACACTTATAACTCTACTGACTCAATCAAGCCGACTCACATTTCCATTTCGCGCATAACAAATGAGTGTGAACGCCTATCTCCCGCTTAAACATACACCAAGGTGTTTCATGGTCGGTTATACGGCAGAAGGTGGTACTGACCCGCTCGGGCCCGATAACAAATGGGTAATACCACTTGGTAAACAACCCTACCACACCAGTAATACAATGAGTTATAATTGTTAACTTTCCTTAGTCGCCTCGTACGACACTCACGGGAAAGAATAGGGTGGTGACTTGTGTTTTTAGTCCGTCACAAGGAAAATCACCATAATAGTGTAAGCGGAGGCAGAACAAGACCAAAAGAATCGCTAACACATACTAATATTACAATCGCTACGAGCGTATGCATGCAGGTTATGCTTATAGAATAGGTGCTACGTCGATGGTAAAAGAACGCCATTGATTGCCACTAGACAGTCTTAGCCAGTCTTAGCTTGGACGCAGTCCTGTGTTCATGTTCCCTTAGGATTTATTATACAATTTTAGTTTTTTAATCAGGCAGTAATAGTTTATCGTTAAAACTGCAATTTATAGCAGAAATAAAATTAAAGAATTAATGGATTACTTTCGTTTAATGATCTCCAACGCCTTTATCCTTGCGTACACATACATACCCACTTAATAAATTATATGTTTCTGTACAGATTTTTATCCAGTGTGTTTTACTATTTCGAATAATATTAAGTAATAACATTTATAAGCATAATTTTTAATATTGACCTCAAAGTTGGTACACTTAAGTGGCAATGGGCAGGGCTCAAAACTTACTGAACCGGTAATCGTTTGGGAAGAAAAGTTTTTGAGTAGCGATCAATTATTGGATGTAGCAACCAAGGTTCCTACCAGGTAGACAGATAACCTGGTAAAAGCAGCAAAGAGTATTAGTATGTAGACGACACAATATCGCGTTCTGTGGAGTTCCCTTGAGGGGTCTAGGTCCAGCAGTGCACTATGAAAAGCTGGTAGATATTAACGTTCTCCTACCGTTATGTTCAGATACTACAGTAATACTTAACACAAAATTACATATAAGGAGAAAGTGCTCAAATATATATGACGTCTATGTTTTTTTTTTATTATTGCACTTGAGCTACGACAACATAGCATCACGCCTGTATTCCCCGAACGGGTAGGCAGAGGTGTATTACACACCCACGACTCGCCAGCTATGTTTAAGTCCCACGTAATAGGGGGCGAGCCTATTGACGTCTACCGGGCACATTTCCAAACTCCGGGCTGTTACTGAGAATTTTTCTTTTTAGGAAAAAGCTCAATAACATTGCCCGACCCGGGGATTGAACCCGAGACCTCATGATTAGTAGTCGCATACACTACCGTTACACCACCGAGGCAGTTGAGCTACGACTCACTCCCATAGTCCGATGGGACGGCATTTCGATATACCAAAATGATCGGAGATCAAGCGCAGGAACAATGGTTTACGTGCTCTTTCATGATCAGGGGTGAAACACTGCCAGTTTTAACTCCAAACTACTATTTTATTTTTTTTTAATTGGAAAAAACTTTGTATTGTCCAACCTGGAATTCGAACAAGAGACCGCATGATTCGTATTGGCAGTCCGCTAGACCACCATAGCGCATGAATTATGATAATAACCCGCCTAATACGAAACCCCAAATAGATGTAATCAAACGAACCGCAGATCCCTAATAATTCACGCAAATTGTATTGATAGCTTTGTACCGTATCGTGTTGTACCAACTCCGTTGTTATCGGCTTATCATTTTAGGCGAGTTATGCTAAATATATTGTTATACAACCTCAATAGTTACCGCAAATCCCGTCAATTCAAATCCTAAAGGGTGAACCGCAATCCAAACTGGAGCAATTTAGCGAATAATTTATTCCGTTTTAACTCCGGTATTTTCATCTTTTCGCCAATAAAGGTGGTTCCTGACAATTTTATAGCTCATAAATTCTGATTATAACTGGTTTATGGGCAAACGAGTGGCTATTGACAATTTGCACAATCAAACTCATAAGTCGAGTGGCCTATATTTATTGCTACTTAAAAATCAAGAAAGGATTTTGAAAAACCCAATGTTCAAAACTGACAAAAATGTTTAATGTTTAGACACGCCTATAAAGCCTAATACAGTATTTTTTCTCAAATATCTTAAATGTAAGCTCTGTTACAGCTTTATAATTGTTAGGATTATAGTGTATTCTTGACAATTTAAGTGCTATTATAATAGGCCGATAAATTAAATTTATCTATAATTGTTTGTGATATTCGTAAACATAGCCGTACACCTTTAATCACTGCGTAGTAATTAAAATAACCAGCGAGTTAGGCATTCCGGATTTGCAACCCACGTTATACTCGTGATAAATAATTACAGATTCCTTTGTACTTACTTATTCGATTACAATCGAATATTGAGCTCTAAATACACCAACCTATATTGTAAATTAATATTTTAACTAGTTTTAAGGTCTGGTCTCCATCATAATAGCGATAAACTATAGGTATGTTAATTTATCGCTAACGCACGGCCGTGTGGGGCCGGCTTTAGAATTGTCCCACCCCTCTCTAGCTACGGGAGTCGTAAGAGCCGAATGAGGGAATACCGTGGGAGTGGGCAGCAGCACTCCCTCGAATATTAACAGCATCCACTGCGATCGCCAACCCGCCTGCCAAGTGTGGCGATTACGGCACTATCCCCCATGACGAGCACACAATATAGGTGCGGTCGGCACAGGAGCGCTCGTTGTGGCGTTCGCTTGGAGGCCTATGTCCAGCAGTGGATGTTGAAAGGCTGATGGATGGATGGATGGATATGTTAATTTTTAAGTCGAATCAAGTCCTATCAAATAAAAATGTCATGAAAACGGTTCAGTACCTAGTTTGCGTGATGCGCATAAACAAACGGAAAAAAGTCCTAAAAAACTTGTTTTGATCTGTATTTTAGCACTTGACGTGCTCAGCCACTATAAATAATAAATTATTTGTTTTTTAGTATTTACGTAAATACTTTTATCTACATAATATAACTAAGCGTGTGTTTATCAATAGGTATATTATTTGGGTTCAAACCGTGGGTTCAAAGCAATAGATGATATTGTATTTTCAATGAAAATATGAATACGCAGAATTACACGTAACATTTTATAAAAATTCTATCGGTTTCGAAATAAAAAATACAATTAAAATACTTGTATTTATTGTACAAAGATATTCTTATATACCTTTTTACAGAGGTCTACACTTTTGTATCTGATCTGTTAAATCATAATGATCTTTATCATATAAATTTTGGCATCTTGATAGCAGAGTCAGTGTGTTCCATACTTATACCACTTAGCCAACAAACAGCATGATTGTGTAAATTAATGTGATTTTATAATTCGTTTATATTAAACTGCCTCTGTGGTGCGGTAGTGTGAGCGACTGCTGATCATGAGGTCTCGGGTTCGATCACTGGGTCGGGCAGTGTTAGAGCATTTTCGGTAAAAGAAAAATTCTTACCAGCAGCCTGGAGTTTGGAAATGTGCCCGGTATATGGCAATAGGCGTTCAATTACGTGGGACTTAAACAGCTTAAGCTGGCGAACTGTGGGTGTGTCACCTCTGCCTACCCCTTCAAGGAATACAGGCCCGATGCTATGTTTTTATGCTCCACTGTTGAATTAGACGGACTTAGACGGACATAGTCCAGCGCCCAATGACAATTGGTAGATTTCACAAAACATTGAGTAAATCTCTCAGCTGAACAAATTTCGTACCACTGAAGCAAGGTAACACAGTTCCAGTGGTCCGCCAATATAGCTAGGCAAGTTTATTAAGTGAGTGAGGGCCCCACACTACCCTGTTCGTTGCCCCGAATGACGGGGTGTTCAGTTAGGTTCTTCTTCACCACGCAAATATAACTTTTAAATACTTACATCATTTGAAAAGTCAAAAGTGTGAACTAGAGATAAAATTTAATACTCTCTTTGTGATCCTTGGCCCATTGATAAAAAAAAAAATATAAAATTAAATATTCAATAAAAAAAATCTCCGTTAGGCTATGACAGCTAACCACTGAAGGAATGTAATATGGTTCCAGTGGCCCGCCAATAAAGGCGGAGAGACGGCACTCGGCGGGTTTCTTTAGTGGGTGAGGGCCCCACACTACCTTGTTCGTTGCCCCGAACGACGGGGTGTGCGGTTAGGAACATTTTTTCCCGCCTTAACAAAAAAAGGCTATGACAGCTAAGTGTAATTCCATAGTATGGAATAACGTTATGACATAGCAGAAAATATTATATTATTTACGTGAGACTAGTAGAGCCTTGCTTATCCTAGCATGAATGGGTGACGTATCGATTGGGGAAGTACCACCTCTCACATAGGATCAGCGTACAGTAATGGTAGGTACTCCCACCTATTATCTTGCTTCTTAATTACCTCCTATCCTCCTTCTTCCTTGGAAGATAGCGCTGTGCGAGTGGTGCCTTTAGTATTGCTAGCGTCTAGAGGCTATGGTAACCGCTTACCATCAGGTGGGCTGTATGGTAGTTCGCCAGCCACGTAGTATAAAAAAAATTTATTAATACTCCTTTTTCTAAAAAAGGCTCGCCATATCTCAGACTAGTTCTTGGTAAGCCAACAGGTAACTACACCAAAAACAAACGGTCCCCGAAAAATTTGAGCTAAAAAAAAAGGGCTGAGCGTTTGCGTTTGCCACATTGCCTGTAAACTCGGTGATAACACATTAAAACTAATCGTTACCGGAAAAGGTACCTAACTAGATGTAACTCACTAAATCGTATCGACATCCTATCATCTCGCTTGTGATTGGTAGAGAAACCGACGCGTGATGTCGCAATAATCCCTCGGCCAATCACGGTGATCTCTCAACCAATCACAATGACACGATGCGATGTCGATACAATTTAGGGAGATATATTCTAACCCCCCAGATCGTACAAAATCGTGGACGAAAAGTTAAATCGCGATACCCAACATTTTGGAATCGATGCAAGGAGGAGGAAAGGCATCCTGCCTTTGGCTTCCTAATTGGTATTCTGTTACAGTAAATTAACATTTATTGACATCTGACTCGACTTAAATTCCGCTGTTCAAAACTCAAAGGTTAACTTTTGTTCCCTAATCCCCAATTCCAATACTCAATACGATCAGTCTAAATGGGCAAGGAAGCGTTCACGAAAACTTTTCACCGCCACGTGTTCGTTCAAGCGATTTACAAATGAGTTCCAACTGCTATTTAAGTTTGTTTGTTAAGTTTTACATAAAATAAAACGTTAAAAGATGTTTAACCAATTATCCGTAAAAGCTTAACTTTTTCGAGGTTATTTTTTTTTTAAAGAAGTTTACTGGAACAGAATTTTTCATTATTATTTAAAAAAAGCTCTTACCGTGTTTTTTATACAGTAACAACACGCACTGCGGAATAGTTCCTGAGTTTCAAGTATAAAATAATGTATTTAGCCAGAGACACTACCAGTATTACTAGTAATATTATCTAGTAATTATATAACAATAGCAGACACATATTACCCCTTATTATATGGGACTCAAACATAGCTGGCATATCGTGGGTGTGTAATACACCTCTGCTTACCCCTTCGGGAAATACAGGCTTGATGGTATGCTATAACAGACACATAAAAATATTTTTTGACCACAAAATTCTTCAAAATATTATAATATAAATACACTTACGCCAAATTAAATCTTAATCCTAATATTATGAAATAATGTGAAACTGAGTTTGTTTGTTACCTCTTGACACCGTAACGTCCGTAACTACTAAAACTTTATTTGATCTGAGCTAAAACGATAATCAAAAAATTTATCATAAGTACATTTAGCCTGGAGGAGATGGGCAAATTGCTTCTGTTTATCCCGGAAAAACGAGAGAGAGGCATTTTTGTGTCATGATTATTTTTGTGAATGGGTGTGAAGTATGTATATAAGAAGCGGCTAGTTTTGATAAAAAACTAGAAGTCGTGGGACGTCTACCAGATGTGAAACATCGAAATTATAACTTGGCAAAGTACACCTCAAGACGAATTAAACGAGTATAATCTCGATAGGGTTGCGTTGTTTCATTACAGTAACTTTGGGCACCTTCCAGCTCCATCATAAGACCTTGGATACCATCTAGAGACAAAGTACTCGTCAAGACGAATCATACGAGCCCAAACTCAATGGAGTTATGTCGTTTTATACCAGAGTTCCTATGGTCACCTTCTAGCTCCATCATCAGACCCTGGATACCATCTAAAGACAAAGTATACGTCAAGACGAATCAAACGATTCCAAACTCGATGGGGTTGTGTCGTTTCATTACAGGGTTACTGTGGCCACCTTCCAGCTATATCATCAGACCATGGATATCATCTAGGACTGGAGTACTAGTCAAGACATTTCACACGAGCCCTAACTCGATGGAGTTGCGCCATTTAATTGCGGAGTTTCGCATGGCCACCTTCCAGTTCCATCATCAGACCCTGGATACCATCTAAAGACAAAGTACTCATCAAGATGAATCAAACGCGCGCAACACGCGTGTGAATATCGCGTGACAATGTAATATTATGATGACATGGAGCTGATTGATGATGGAACTGGAAGGTGGACATAGGAACTCTATAATGAAATGGCGCAACCCCATCGAGTTTGGGCTCGTATAATTCGTCTTGCCGAGTACTTTGTGTCTAGATGGTATCCAGGGGCTGATGATGAAGCTGGAAGGTGGACACAGTAACTCTATAATGAAACGACGCAACCCCGCCGAGTTTGGACACGTTTGATTCGTCTTCGTCAGGCCGTGTGGCTAAGCCGTGTGGGTCCGGCTTTAGAATTGTCCCACCCCTCTCTAGCCACGAGTCGTAAGAGCCGACTGAGGGAATACCGTGGGAGTGAGCAGCAGCACTCCCTCGAGTATTAACAACGTCCACTGCGATCGCCAACCCGCCTGCGAAGCGTGGCGATTACGGCATTATCCCCCATGACAGGACCGCTCGTTGTGGCGTTCTCTTGGGGAGGCCTATGTCCAGCAGTGGACGTTGAAAGGCTGATGGATGGATGGATGGATGGATGGATGATTCGTCTTGAGGAGTACTTTGTCAAGTTATGATCATTTTATTTCTACAAAATAATTTCGATGTTTTCACATCTGCTAGACGTCCCGCGACTTCTAGTTTTTTATTATTATTTAGTCATTTCTGTCTATCCGTCCAGAAAACCGGCTTGGTGTTGAAGTATTTACGTCAAGCATTGTCCAATTTTACTAAGTACGGAATTACAGCATAAACAGGAGAGAATATAATGCAGAAAATATTTGAAGCGTGTTGAAAATTCTCTCAATTCCACAGGCCTTCAAACAAGAGTAGTTGCGCAACGAGTTTTAATCTCGTAAAAGTGTAATTCCATCAGAGCGGTATCAGCGTATAGGTGCATTGCAAACCACCTTGTTAATTAAGTAAATTTATGAATTCAAAAAGTGCAACTCTCAGGTAGAGTTATAGATATTTTATAACCTTCATTTACAATTTTATGAACGAGTCTTCTCTCAAAAGGTTTAAGGTACAACATTATAATTTGGTTGACAGATATTATAATATCTATACTATTATAAAGCTATAACAGAGCTGTGTCTGCTCTGTACATTTAAAATATTTGAGAAAAAATACTTAATTAGGCTATATAGGCGTGTCTAAACACAAAACTATTTTTTTTGGCTGTTTGTTCGCGCATCACGCAAAAACTACTGAACGGATTTTGATGAAACTTTTTCTTTTTGATAGATCTCGATTAGACTTAACAACTGGTATACATTTTATCCTGCTACTATATCGGGAACCTGAGATACAATCTAAAAACTAGCTTTTGGCTGCGGTGAAGCCGCAAGCAAAGGCTAGTTTAGCATATTTGCAATTTATTGATATACTCGTTCATTCACCACAACAAAAAGTGTACAAATGTGAAATTGGAAATAGTAGTTACGAGCAGGATATGAACATGCATCTCATACGTAACGTACGTACGAAATCGTTGAGTCATTTGGGGTAATTTTAAATCATACTCTGGTAAAACTCGTGGTCGTGGTGTATGACACTTCGTTTTGGCATAGTTTTGTTTGTATTTGTTTGCGTGAGCGCGTGTAATTACAAGTTTGGCATGATTTTACATGGCTTCACTGGATTGTTTGTAATTCTCTGTCTATATTTTTAGATAGCCTAAAACCTCACTCTCGCTGAACACAAAAAAAAATAGAATTATTGCCTATTTTTCTGTTAGTTTATTTGGGCTTCACGCTAAAACTACGAAAATGGATTTGGATGACTTATTTTGTTTAATAAATAGTTCTTGATTAGATTTAAAAACTGGTGTATATTTATATACCGCTACTGTGTCGGGAAGACCAAAGAGAGAACCAAAGTTACCGACATAGCTCGCAGGCTCAGTAAGCTGAAGTGGCAATGGGCTGGTCACATCTGCAGAAGGACCGACGGACGATGGAGCAAGCGTGTCCTAGAGTGCGACTTGGTAAGCGTAAGGTAGGACGGCCCCCAGCTAGGTGGACCGACGACCTCAAAAAGGTCGCTGGGACAGACTGGATGCGGAAGGCGGAGGACCGTGTGCAATGGCGCGTGTTAGGAGAGGCCTATATCCAGCAGTGGACTGCAATAGGCTGATTGATTGATTGATTGATTGACTGTGTCGGGAACCTGAGTGATAACCTAAAAACTAGCTTTAGGCTGCGGCGCAGCGGAGCCACGAGCAAAGTCTAGTCTATCTATACTATTATAAAGCTGTAACAGAGACACAGCGTCTGTACATTCAAGATATTTGAGAAAAAATGACTGTAATAGGCTATATGGGCGTGTCTAAGCACAAAACAATTTTTTTGGAATGTTTTTCTGTTTGTGTTCTATTTACCTGTTTGTCTGTTTGTTTGTTTGCGTATCACGCAAAAACTACTGAACGGATTTTGATGCAACTTTTTTGTTTGCTATCTTGATTAGACTTAACAACTCGTATACATTTTATCCCGCTACTATATCGGGAACTTGAGATATAACCTAAAAACTAGCTTTTGGCTGCGGCGGAGCCGCGGGTAAAGGCTAGTTCATATATATATATATATATTTCCGTAGTATAAAATTTATATAACAAAGTAAAACAATGCCTTAAAATATTATTGTCCATTATTATAAATTTTCATCACAACAAAGGAGTTAAAGCCTTAAACTTCACCGCAGTAGTTCAGTCTCAAATAGCTAATAACAAATTTAATCCAATTTACTCGAGAGCTTTGTTGTACAAATTGTCAATAGCCAGCTTTGCGGTTATATTGGAATTTATTAAATGTAAAATTGGTACAATTATTACTTTGGACAAAGAGGAAAATATTGATGAATATATAGGGTAAACTGTAGTATTGCTGGCACCCCCTTAGTCATTGGCACTTTGGATTTTAAATGCAAATATTAAGAACTGGTATAGCAAAAAACATCTGTTCTACTTTTTTTCATAATCTGCAGTAGTAATATTGTTTGCAGAAAAAAGTAGGTTTTATAATATAGCTGGTATATAATATAGTATTTTATAATATAGTAGGTTTTATAATATATATTTTATAATATAGCTGGTAGTACTAAAGAAAATATATATATACCGGCGCCATGCAGAACAGTTAAAACATCACTTTCTAATAAGGGGTCATCAATTAACGACTGTAACATAGATTATTTATTATTATGCTAAGTTTTTAGATAAATAATGGCAACGAGTGCCTTTTCTGACCAATTTTCTGTTATAATCCTACTTTATTAGGTGCCAATGACTGATTTCTATGTGTTAATTACTTATGGTGCCAATGACTGTAATTTCAAATATTATTTTGTTCTTTTTTGTTTTTCTATTAAAAATCTCTAATTGAATTGATTAATGCATTTTCATTTGAAAATATACATACCAGAGAACCCTTTATCAATGTTTGCTGACGTTTTAAACACCTATCAATTTCAAAAATATATATATCAATCCTAAATATGCTTAGAGTGCCAATCATTATACAGTTTACTACTTCATTCAAGAAGCCGCGATACAATAGGTAAAC
Source organism: Leucoma salicis (assembly GCA_948253155.1). NCBI lineage: Eukaryota > Metazoa > Arthropoda > Insecta > Lepidoptera > Erebidae > Leucoma > Leucoma salicis. The sequence goes on from OX411812.1 coordinate 8,911,779, forward strand.
AAACTATTAAAAGTGTACTTTTGACTTTGACGGGCCTCGTGGCGTTCCAGAGCACTTTCCCGGATTGGATGGGACTCAAGGTTCAAATCCTGCTTGCAGTAAAGTTCAGTTTTTCCACTTTTACAAATAATTTGTTCTTTAAAATAATGATATCATTAGTTACCTATAAGTCTTATTGTGATATGTCTATTATTTGTGTACATTGTTTTACTGCTACTTAACGGATTCGCGTGTTGTTGTATGTTGCGGTGCGTGGCGCGGCTGCTGTTCCACGTGGTGGCGCGGCTGCTGTTCCACGTGGTGGCGCACATGTACGCGGCGCACTTCCATCAGCTGGCGCTGCTGCGCCTGCACGAGAACCGGAAATGATTTTTAAAATTTTTATGAGCTTATTTATTCACTGGCAAAAAGCTGAGCTTTGTTAGGGCTCGCCAAGTTTTCTACTTAATTTTTTAATTTTCAACATATGACGTTAGGAATACAATAAAATTCTAATTAATAAAAAATGTTATATTTTTATGTGTATAAAATACTATGTTTTATGATAGATAACACATCTAGAAATAAATTGAGATTACTATTTTAAAGCCCAAATCTGAAAGTGTGATAGTATCTGAGTAAAGTGTACCACAATATGCATAGATTCTGGAATAGTACTAAGACTCGCTTGGCTCGCCCTAATAATGTTAAAAAAACATGGCGAAGGAAATCTGTGTTTTTGAACTCTCTACGATTTTCTATTCATTGAAGAAGCGATAAAATTTACGTTATGTAGTTTAACAAATTGGCTATAAAATCATAATCACTGCGTTGGTCGTTAACGTTTTCTTTAAATAATAAGCGTCATTTTAGATCCTTTGTGTTTTAATTAGAGCGGTTATCTGAAAGCCGATATCGTCGCGCTTTTATGTCAAGGAGGTAGTCAGAATGGCAAAATCATGTTAAGCCTTGAAATTGATATAGGATAATTATTTAGTCTAATGACGTAACTTGATAACTTATAAACTTTATTAATGTTTAGATATTTTTATATATATTTTAGCATTTGACATGCCCAGCACTATACATTAAACACAAAGTGAAAAATGTGAAATCGAAAATAACAGTCAGGAGCCTCCTGACTGTTATTTTCGATTTCACATTTTTCACTTTGTGTTTAACTTTATTAATGCTTATATTGGCAGCTGGAATCCCGGGTTTGATTCCTTACAATAAGTTTAGGTTTAACAATGCGTACACGCGAAATAAGCGAGATGGATGGTAATAGGGCCGTTTCTTATCACGTTGAAACTAAGTTACTGGGCAGTTTAGGTATTTCACATCTCTGCTGACCTGTTTTGGGATAACAGCGTGAATCTATAAAGTAGTAGTAGGACTAATTATATTATATTATGCGATAAAACTTCAATACTCTTTGTAACTTTACACTCTATGTAAATAACGTGAAAGGAGTTTCAGATCCCTGTCTAGCCTGGTCAGGAATAAATAATCAGCTTAGTGGGATCAAAGTGTTGTTTACACCTGAGGGAGGTGAGGTGCCTCTAGTTTTGCATCTTCATAGTCTGGCCATAAATTTTGTTACACTAAAAAGATCCATAATAGTATATTTGAATTTGGAACCTGTCTTTCTATAAATATTCATTGTTTTCTCAGTTTCGCGCCAATCTGTATTAAAAATGGAACTGAGTGATAAAGAGAACCGAATTGATGTTAAAGCTTTACACAAAGGTATGGAGCCAAAAGCAAGTTTTGAAACTTCATCCGCCTGGTATTAGTCGATTGTTTATGTACTGGGCTATAATATTGATAGGTACAATGAAACGTCTTCTGTTTGTAATAGAAAAAGATCTAGCCGTTCACGTAGTATTTATATTAAAATGGTGATCGAAGCAGTTAAGGGAAGAATTTAAGAAAACCTGTCAGAACTAGATTTTAACTCGGTAAATAAATAAAGCACTGGTTGGTGGTTTTGGATGGTTCTACCATGTCGCGTATTTTTAAAGATGACTTAGGACTTTCAGCTTATAAAAGATGCACTGGTCATTATGTCCGTGTGGGGCCGGCTTTTGAATTGTCCTACCCCTCTCCACCCATGGGAGTCGTAAGAGTCGACTGAGGGAATACCGGGTGGAGTGGGTAGCAGCACTCCCTCGAGTATTAACAACATCTACTGCGATCGCCAACCCGCCTGCCAAGCGTGGCGATTACGGCACTATACCCCAATTTAGGGAGGCCTATGTCCAGCAGTGGACGTCAAAAGGCTGATGGATGGATGGACTGGTCATTAAATTTGTAATTTTAAAATGAATAGGGTGGTAAAATCAAAAAAACTTCGAGAAAAATAATCACAGAAAAAAAAAATACTTTCCAGCAACATTTTAACAAGCAGAATGAAATTTTATTGGAAAAATATAAATTATAGTAATATGAAAAAAAAACTTCTCATGTCTTGCATAAAGATACATATAGGTACTCCACGTTTATCCCAAAATGTCCACCCATGCGAAGTCGGGACGGCCCGATAGTTTTCATAATTTCTTAAGAATTTGACATGCTTAGCCATATAAAAGTACGATAATGTGATGATGTGTTGTAAATGTTATATTTTCTTTTTTTTTTATCTATAAATCTAGCAATTATCATGAGGTACAAGGTGGTATTGGACTAGAGTGGGTCGGCACCACTTTTTCCCGTAATTATCACCAGCCCATTCTTACCCGTGGGTGTCGTACGAGGCGACTAAGGGAAGTAAGCAATTATTATTCATTGCATTACTGGTAGTAGGGCTGGGTGCCAGTTGGGAGTACTTACTTGTTATCAGGCCTGAACGGGGCGGTACCTCTGTGTGACCGACCAGGAAGCACCTCAGTATGTTTTGTTTGCAGCAGAAGATAGTCGTTCATTCAAATCAAATGGCATCAATTTCGGCTTGAAAATACTCAAACTCGATTATGAGTTAATTAGCAACGGTTACAAAATTACTATAAGGTCCGTAGCTGTCTTCTATCTTAAGCAATTAAAAAAATGTGATTTGAGTATTGTTGTACAGTGGCAGTAAGATAAGTTTTACTTACACATTAAATTGGTATTTAAATGTACTTCTGCAGAAAATAAATATTTTAACAAAAATAAATACGAATGTACAGTTATCTTTATTGAACTTTGTATAGATTAATAAATAACATAGACATTGTTTTCCGTTTATTCTGTTCATAACTTTTAATAATTCAATTTATTAAAACTTTGTAATCACAAACTCCGCGGTAGCGGTGAAGAATAATGTATTAGTACATTAATTGAATTTTATATACCCACCGTACGGAAAAAGTTCTAGTTAGTGAACATTAAATTCAAATAAATTTGTATATTAGGTACTAGCCTTTGCCCGCGGCTTCGCTGCAGCCAAAAGCTGATTTTTGGGTTTATCTCAGGTTCCAAATATAGTAGCGGGATAAAATGTATACTCGTTTTTAAGTCTAATCAAGAGCTATCCAATAAAAAAGTTGCATCAAAATCCGTTCAGTAGTTTTTGCGTGATGCTTGAACAAACAAACAGATAAACAGACAAAAAATCTAAAAAAAATAGTTTTGTGTTTAAACACGCCTATATTTATAGGCTATACATTATTATAATATTCATTTTTTTCTCAAATATCTTAAATGTACAGGCTCAGATCCGTTACTTTATAGTAGTACCTTTAGATTAATATTTTTAAATAATACTGATAAAACTATTTGGAGATTTAGGTTGTTAATTGAATGGAGTCTTTTTAGACTGGAAAAATGTAGGTACCTATCTAATCGCACATCTCTCTGCACCGGAGACAACGCTGTAGTATGGAGCCTTCAGACTAAGGTCAAAGTCAATTAATTAGAATTACATTTGAAGTTGATTATTAGGTACAATTCAAGCTCGTATAGTGTGTTTATTTTTACTACCTTACTTAATTTCTACAACTCATCAAATTAAATAAAGTAGGTCTCTTACCACTGAAGTATTGTCACACAGTTCCTGTGGTCCGCCAATACAGGCGGGGAGACGGCACATGACGGGCTTATTTAGTGATTGAGGGCCCCACATTACCCTTTTGATTGCCCCGAACGATGTGGTGTGTGGTTACGTAGCTACATTTTTTCCCACCTTAATAAAACAAAATCAAAAAGGTGCACGTTTGATGTCTGATGCATCCATATATATATTCGCAGCGGTGTAAATGGTTGTTATTAAAGATGGAACCGATATTTTTTTTTTTTTTTTTTTGTGTGTGACTTTGGTTGTTAGCCTCAGATGGCTATGACAACCTTACCCGGACGGAACCGATATATTCATATGCATTAAGATATTAGTGATATTGGACGTATTCATGTAACAGTAATCCGACTCAATCTGATATGCTAATACAGGCGGATTGCTAATATGCCATATTCATCATATCGTGAACATGAACAGTGACCACTGAACATGGGTGTGTTGCTATTCCATAGACTAGTTAGAATCGCATATCGGTGAGAATATCGTACGTATCATATCGGTGTGAACATAGTACGTATCATTGAGCTACAAATAGTGGTGCCAAAGCCGGCCACACACGGCAGATAGGTACCATAAATGATACATTATACCGGAATATATTTTTTATACTTACTTACTTTTTTATGCTATAGAATACCATTATTAAAACAAGTAACAATATTAAACAGATATTAATGTGAATTTATATTCATATTAATATCTGTCATTATATGATAGTTAGATATTATTCTGAAATGAATAGCACAAATTTATTGATATGCATGTACATGATATGATATGCAGCTCCATATCCTCCGTATTCAATATTAGTGATATTCATATATTTGTATACATATTATGATATTACTTGAAGAATATATTCATATCAGCCGATATTGACAAATATCGGTATTAACCCATCTTTAGTTGTTTTAAAGAAATGTTTTTTTTGTAGGATATCAGCGTGTTTTATTGTTACCCAATAATTCATAATGTTGATATACAGTTTCAATATTACATTGTATATTTTTTATTATTATTTTTTTTTTGCGTTCTTTGTACTAATCATAATCCACCAATATTGTATTAAGTAACAAAGTTATGTGCCTATACCTAATACAGGAAGGCACTGTCTCCTGAGACACAGGTACAACCAAATTCACGAGGCAGAGATTCCATTTTATTGAATGTTTATGCTTAACTTAATAAAGATTATTATTATTATTATATTGAACATAAAGATCTTTCTAATAAGTTTTTATAGACTTTCCGACAATCTAGATATCGCATTGTTTATAGTTTCTTAATTTAAAATAAGCACATACCTGAGGCACATACCCATTTTATTTACTTATATCTATGTGTGTATGTTGTCGGCACCTTTCATGCTACTATATTTGTAATGAACTGTATAAATCTATAACATTTGGTAGTTTCAAAGTGGCTCGTGGGTTTATGGCCGGATTCTTCTCATGAAAAGCCTTACTACGGAATCCAGCGCTTGTGGCGTTGTAATAACGACATTAATAGTACGGATGCACTTACGTCAAGCGCTCGTGTTAAGTTATTATTAAAACTGAAGTTTTTTTTCTATGCACCGTTACTGTCTTCTTATTTCATCCACCTAAATCGATTTTTACCACATCTCAGCTATGGACTGGTGCTGAACATGTACCACACTCACACTTACTAATAAATTATCTTAGATGCACCAGGTAACTAACACTATGGAACCCTTAATATAATTGTCAATGACATCCAAAAGATTTTAAAGAACAAATTATTTGTGAAATGTGGAAAAAGAGAACTTAAGTGTGAGCGGCAAACGAACCTGCGTCCCTTCCAATCCGGAGAAGTGCTCTAACCGCTAAGCCATCGCACTGACCAATAGCCATACCCTATTTCCACATCACATTTGTCTTTACGACCCACTATATAGTATCTAAAGTAGCTGAGCATGTCAAGTGCTAAAATACAGATCAAAAACATAATGTCATATTTTTTTTATAATATATCTTGCAATGCTATATAAAATAAAGTAGTTAAACCAATTAGTTTAACTCTGTTGTTAGATCTCGAGTTGCCAATAATAAATTTAAGCCGATTTACTGGAGGTATTCGTTATACAAATTGTCAGCCACTCGAGGTATTATTGGTCATAAACCAGTTATGACCGAAATTTATAAGCTATGAAATTGCTTGAAATCAGCATTATTTATGAAAAGACTTATTGAAGTAAAATAAATTAATAATTTATCCGAAATTGCTACAATGTGCACTTAGTGCAATTTAGTGACTTTTCACATATATATTCCATAATAGACGTTATAGACGTTACAATAAGTGTTGTAATATTTATAGTACATTTCACTTGAGGAGCTCATGCTGTTCCATTAGGCATGAATCCCATATTACTTGATAGACGTATTATGTCTCCAGTACGTAAATCTCACAACATAATTCATTTATTAGTAGTAAACAATATGCGACAAAATTAGCTGCAACTGATGATGTCTTTTTTTTATTGCACATAGCGGCAGACGAGCTACGGCCCACCTGATGGTAAATGGTAACCGTCGCTCATGGACTCAACCATACTGAGAGTATTGTCAAGCCGCTGCTCACCATTTTATTTCACCGACATGAAATGAAAGAATAAACGGCTATCTCCTGCTACAGCCAAAACGCAACGATGTGCTTCATGGCCGGTCACACGGGAGATGGTGGTACCAACCCGCTCGGGCCCGTTACCAAGTGAGTATTCCCACTTGGTACCCAGCCCTACCACCAGTCATGCAATGGATTATAATTGCTTACTTCCCTTAGTCGCCTCATACGACACCCGTGGGAAAGAATGGGGTGGTGACACTTGTATTCTTAGTCCGTCACCACACGGTCTGAATTGATTTTAGTTTCGTAATAGGTAGTAGTGCACAAATTTAATATATTATACCAGGTAACAAAGGAGAATACCACTTTTCGCCCTGTACGATAGTAGCATCGGGGCTAAAAATGCTAAAAGCACTTGTTTTGTGTTCAGAGATATATTTTAGCGATATATTTTCATTTTTTTCCTAATTAACTTAAATAATAAACAAAACGCCGTGTGGGGCCGGCTTTAGAATTGTCCCACCCCTCTCCACCCATAGGAGTCGTAAGAGCCGACTGTGGGAATACCTGGGGAGTGGGCAGCAGCACTCCTTCGAGTATTAACAACACACACTGCGATCACAAGCCCGCCTGCCAAGCGTGGCGATTATGGCACTATCCCCCATGCTTGGGGAGGCCTATGTCCAGCAGTGGATGGATGGAATAAACAAAACTTTTTAAAGTAGTTCAATATTAATGCTTGTCAGTATTCCCGGTATTATACATTCAGTCAAGAAAGTATTGGGAATGAATGATTTGTTTATGGGTCCAAATTCAAATTTTCGGTTTTTTTTTGTTGTAGTTCCATTGGCACAACTGTTATCCATTTTGGCGCGCAGTTTGAGTAGCATTTGTTATTTATATTAAATACAGTGCAGTTTTTAGTTATATCATATCTAGTGTATATTGCGAATTTCATAATGGACAAAAACATCGAACAAAGAGTTTGTCTTAAATTTTGCATCGCCAATGAAATTTTGTGTTCGGAGTCACTGAAAATGTTACAGAAGGCTTACGGTGAATCGACTTTATCAAAAACACGTGCTTATGAGTGGTACAAAGCGTTTAAAAGCGGTCGAGATGTGATGGAAGATTTGCCTCGCTCTGGTAAGCTATCAACGTCTGCAACTGAAGTAAACATTGCAAAAGTGAACTAAAATAGTGACTGAAAATCCTCATTCAAATTTGAGAGAGATAGCCGCCGCCTTTCTGTGGTGTCTCACGAGTCGATCCGTACTTCCAACTGAACCGAAACCGTAAAAACCACGCCAAAGTCGATCAAAAGTCAAAGTCATGTTGACTGTTTTCTTTGACTATCGCGGTGTTGTGCACTCGGAATTCTTGCCAGAAGGTCAAACGGTAAATAAAGAATATTATTTGAGCGTTATGCGGCGTTTAAGAGAGCAAATTCGATGTAAAAGGCCAGATTTGTGGAAAGAAAATTCTTGGATTTTGCACCACGATAATGCGCCTTCGCACAGGGCCATCATTGTGAATGAATCCAAATACTCCACAAATGCCATCGAGCAACCACCATATTCACCAGATATAGCTCCAGCCGACTTCTTTCTTTTTCCTAAACTCAAATTACCACTTCGTGGCACCCGTTTTCAATCGGTAGAAGGCATAAAGGAGAATTTGCGGCGAGAACTGAACTCAATTCCGGAAACAGCATTTAAAAAATGTTTTGATGATTGGATTATTCGTTGGCGTAAGTCTATCCTTTCTGAAATAGCATACTTTGAAGGTGATAAAATAAATTTGGATGAATAACAAAAAAATTGTGTAGTATTGATCTATCCCGGTACTTTCTTGACAGAGTAGTATACCAGTATTATATTCGGCATACTGGCAAGTTATATATAGAATTGAGTAAAATTTTAAAAGGTTACTTCTTTTTAAATCGAAATGCTGACAAAAAGTACCTACATCAGAGAGATATTAACGAAAAACGTCTGAAAAAATGGAAAACTTCAATGAGATTGATAAATTGTCTATTACCCCAGGTTTTGGTTTCGATGCATATTGCAGCTGGGTGGTGGATATGCAGGACCCGAAGGTGCCTAAGACCCAGCTGGATTGTCCTAAGCGTCTGCGGCAGTGCGGTCCTATTTATGTAAATAGTGATTATTTTCAAAAAGTTTCTTACAATGAGATTTATGAGTAAAATGTGTGGTCTTTATTTTTAAATATCGTTTTGCACAAAACCGTATTCACCGAGACTTGAGAGGAAAAAATATCAATAGATAATAGAAACTGTAATATTCCTTTTCGAATAATATCATCTATTCGCCATGTCACTCTGTAACATATTGGGTGCGACAGTCTTATTGAAATAACGAACTTATCCGATTTTAGATAAAGGAATATCTTTTATCAGATTCCGGAACCATATTGTAGCCATCGGTGCTAAATCTAAAATTGATTATAATAACTGGACTCGTTTATGCCAAAATAACCGACTCACTGTTCTTCCAAATGAGTTTTTGATAATAAATTGATAAGGATGTCATATGTATCACATCACATTCTTTCATTTCATATCTGTGAAATGAAATAGCGTGTAGCGGCTTGACAATACTCACGATATAGTTGAGTTCATGAGCGACGGTTACCATTTACCATCAGGTGGGCCGTGGCTCGTTTGCCACCATACACAATAAAAAATAAGAACATGGTAAAAACAAGCTAAGTTATATTTACATTTTGACATAAACAGACAGTATTACCTATGTATGAAGCAACTCTTATGCACTCTTATGAACTAGAAAATTTGAACTTTAATTACATTTAACTACTCATTTACTCACTCACTTTTCATATTATGATATTTATTGCACGCCTCATGAGCGAAGCGTTGAGGTATGTTCTACTCCCGTTTTACACGGAACAACTGATTTTTCAAACTTAAAATGTCTCTATTTATCATATATTGCACTTGTAAAATAATATCTACACACACATATAAAGAACAAACACTATTTTTAACACTCATGATATTTTTGATGCCATTTTTGTTATTTAAACTAGTTAAAAAACTGTTTGAAAAAAATCTGGCTTGGACGTCCGTGAGTTGTAGGTAATGTATGTTAACACGATAACGACCAACATACTTTACTAATCGAGTCTTTTATTTTCGTTTATGAATTATTATGATTAGGAATAGAGGCCTATTACTTTTCACGATCTGATTCGATGTGGTTTAATTGTTATTAAATAAACAAAAAAATACTGAATATTTACACTCGACGTGACACTAAAACCAGCGCCTTTCATGAGAACTACCTTTTTACGTACGCATAGCCACCGGTGGTTTTACTATCGTCAACAGAACGCCGTTCGCCCGGCCGGTACATTGTTTTTTTGTTAAAAGAAAGTTCTTACCTTTGCTTGACGAACTGATGATATTTGTCAAGTATAATAACTATTTTATCCATAACAATAATTACAAATACTAAACACACGTAAATAATAATACACCAACGTTATAAAACACGAAAAAAACATATTTTACATTCCACATTATTTTTTGCGTGACCTTGGCGTGCGCGCGGCCCGGAACTGAGAGGTGAGAGGTAGCCCAATATAGAAGTACTTCTTGAAATCAACGCTAGATGGCATATAAGACATGAAAACCATATTAGTACTTTTTGAAATTAGCGCTACCTATGGGATTTATTGAAAACTACTTAGAAAGACCAATACATTATTAGTTACTTATCAAATAATCTATTTTATTGTGAAAAATGAAGATTATGAGGCGTGCAGTTTTGGATTTTCCAAAGTATTTTAATTTACTGTTCATGTTTTTAAATTTTCTTTTACACAAAGCTTGTTCTGACAGTAAGGAATACATAAAAGCAGAATTATCCAATTTGGTGCAGTCGTTCGGAAGTTATGCGCGTACATACATTTCACCGATTCATTTTTATTTATATAGATTAAGAATCTATTAATAAACAATATGAAATCTAGATCGTTTTTGTCAACTAAAAGTCAACAAGAACTTATCAGAAAGATCTATATGTTCAATATACCTACAATGCAATATTGAAACTGTATACCAACACTATGAATTATTGTGTTACAATAAAACACACTGATGTCCTACACGAAAAACATTCTTTTATTACAACCATTTACACAGCTGCGAAGATATATCGATGCCTGGTCGTAACAAAACTTTTTATATTGCTCTAAAAGTCCCTGAAATGAGGAATACGTCGAAGTGGCTCTGAAATTACTTGAAACTTTCCAAATGTATTGAGATGACGGCTTTTATCGCCAACTATCACGATTGCTCCATCTGTTTCCTTGTTATCTCCGCAATGATCCCAATTTGTTTCCACTTTTAGAGACATTTACTTTTTATTTGCTAGTAACAAAGAAGAAATAAGGTGTTTTCCTTATTTACAAAAGGAAGACCCGTATTTATACACACATGTTTTGAAACTGAAAATAAATAAAACTATCGCACGTTGCGTCCTGTTTTAGATGAGAACCAAAAAGGAACGTAGCTCAGCTTATTATTGTTGTATTACGTGACTCCACTACTTACAGCACTGAGCTAGTTGTTCGTTAAATTAAAACGCGTGGCAAATATTATTTAGTCATACGACTTAATATTATAATGCAAACATTTCTGAACATGTTTAGATGGTTATAGATATAATAGATAGCATATAGAAATTTCATCTAGGATATTACCCATATCCATAGGATATCGATGCTCGACACATGAACCTAATAATAAATCAGATTTCAATGCAACTTGGTATAGGCAGTTAAAGACAGTCTTAATTTCTCCTGAACTCCCACGAGATACGCGTAATTGACAATGAGTTTGAATATTTATGTCGATGCAGACAAAGTAGCGCATAGAAGCTAGCATGCCATAAATATATTTCTATAAATTGAAACAAGAAAATAATTATACATTAGTGCTGAGTGAGTACCTAATCAATATTAGAATAAAAATAACATGTGCACATTATAGAAGTCAATGTATATAAATATAAACTGGGCAAAACTGTTTTAATTTATAATCCATCTTATCTATAATTAGATTTAATATAGAAACCTTTTTTATCTATAGTAGGTAAACGTGCACTGCTAGCACTAGCTATTTATAGTATATAAACAATATCATTAAATTAAGCTGCGATGCAACAGAAACAGCTGTTTAAAATTATAACAACCACTAATAAGGGCGCCATTTTGTTTGTACCTACTCCAAATAATAGATTTTTATCTCCTAATTTTTCTGTGTTCGGAAACGATGAACGATGAACAATATCGCTATAATGAATAACGGAATCATAGTCAATTACTTAATCATACATACTTTTAGTAACCAAGATGGCTACACTTAATGATACATGATAAAAAACAATCTCCTCAACACCACTTTTTAAAATATAAAAAAATATAGACCTAACTGCACACTCTGACGTTCAAGGCAACGAACAGGGTAGCGTGGGGCCCTCACTCACTAAATAAACCAGTGCGTCTGAATTATGCATTGGCATAGCATCTGGTACGTCATTATGAATTGGCAAGCATCTGGGAAGGTATTGCAGGAGATGCAGGCCCAAATCCTACTCGTGACTGTTGCTTTCGATTTCACATTTTACAATTTGTGTTAATTTATATGGCTAAGCATGTCAAATGCTAAAAAAGTATATAAAAACATCAAAATATGTTTTAATATGTAAATATCTGTTCATGATAAAACGTGATAGTATGTCAAGATAAATAATTCAAAATAATTTTAGATATGTTACTTATATCACGTTACGTGATTGCGTGGTAATTTTCATGCAAAATGTTTGTTTACCTTTTCGTTAAAAACATTTGGGATATTGCGTGATAACTTACGGACGTATTTGTCTTTCATACAATTAAGAAAAACACACAAAAACAATTAATGAGATCGAATTAATTTATTTCTGTTTGAGAGAACGAACGAAGAGCCTTGTTTATCCCAGCATGAATAGGTCGACTCGATCTGGGAAAAGATCAGCGCCGTCTCAAAAAAGATCAGCGTGGAACCTCAGTAGGTACTCCTACTGTTGTGTTTCGTATGGTGAGTGTGAGCGCTGGAGCCCCAAGCTCCCTCTCTATGCTCTCCTTTTATCTTTTCTATCCTCTCATTAGTATCCTACCTATCCTCTCTTAATATCCTTCCTATCCACCTCCTATCACTTTTCTAGGAGATAGCGATGTGCGAGTGATGCCTCTGGGGTTTCCAGCGTCTGAGGCTACGGTAACCGCTTGCCATCAAGTGAGCCGCATGCTTATTTGCCATCCATGTAGCATGAAAAATAAATACTTAATTTAACAATTATTAATGAGATGGCTATGGATTCAGTCGGGATGAAAGGTACACCACTGATATAGAGAGAAGAGTAAATGCGGGAAATATAGTGAACGGATCATTTGGTCAAATTCTCGGCAGCCATCACTTCAGCCAGAAGGCACGTGTCGCAATCCACAACGCAGTGCTTGTCCCAAAGTTATTATATGGAAGCGAGAGATGGGTACGCAAAAAGGAGCATGAGAGTAAAATCAATGCGGTCGAAATGTGAAATCTGCGGAGAATCTGTGGAGTAAGGTTGACAGACCGCATTCGTAACGACGATGTAAGAGAGCGAGTAGGTATGAAAGAGAGTATTGGTAAAGATGCGAAAGGGAATGCTCCGATGGTTCGGACATGTGGAAAGAATGCCAGACGTGTGACTGGTTGAGAAGATATAAAATGCGAAAGTGGAAGGATATAGGTACAGGGGTAGACCGAGACTCATCTAACTAGGTCAAATCTATCTTGTATTTAAGGAAGGTGGAGTCAGGAGTCTTTGAAACTGGCGAGCGTGTATGAAGAGAATTATGAATTTTCTCACCCGAAACGTTGAGGTTAGTCAAAATAATAGTATTTTGATAAGTTTAATGCGCGTATAGACCCGTTAAATGCGTTATAATAAAGAATTATAAATGTTGAGGAAGCTATGTATGCAAGAATAGAGTCTTTTGGCACTCTGTTCTTTCTGCCTACCCTGGAAGGGAGATGGCATGATAATAAATAATTAAGTAAGTTAATGAGATTAATCTTAAACAACTAAATTGAAGTTAACGATATAAATCTTATATATTAATAGAAAAAATAGTTAAAATTAATAATGTAATGTTAGTCTTTGGAGCATAAATCCCAAATTTACCCTTTAGCAGAATCCCACACAGAGCATTTAGCATGAGATCACAAACCACATGCAGCAGAAGAATAGAGTTATTTCTTCTTTGTTATTTGCTGAGACCCTATACAAACTCATAGCTTTAACTTTGCGAACAGATACAGAATGGTTGCATCGTATGAAACCTTGAACCCAATTTATTCATGCCGTTTTGGTGTTTGTCTCATGTTTTTTGTATTATTAAGCTCGACATATCTTTTTTTGTATTTTTATTATTTTCGGACTTAAAACGTTAAATGTTAAGCCAGCCCCCCATAACCTAAACTAAACAAAACTCACAAAGAATATTATAACTTACAGAAAAAATTATATATAAAAGTCCATATATAAATCACAAAGCTTTTTAGTTGCTTTAGATGTCGGAATGGCCAAAATAGTTTGAACCACACCGACATACATAAGGTTCACATTAAAATCTTATATAAAAATTTCTCTTTGCACTTTGTTTTAAACAATCTTGTGCAAATCTTCTATTGCCAACCCATAGTACGGTAATCCCAAAAACCTAACTTGTTCAGCAACGTTTCGATCTTGCTTCATTAAAAATTGGTTTACGTCCAAGTTGTGGACGACCCATATTTTCATTTTTAAGTCTCAATGTGGTAATCGTAATTTTTTGTGTTTTCGGTGCTTTCCTTTTTGATATCCCTCTTTCAATCGCAGTTGATTAGGTCTACTTCACTCCAATCCACTTTTGCGGTAGTTTCTGGTGAGGTAAATAAACATTAGATACATCAAATAAGAGTAATTGCTTGCACGTGAGTGGCATAACCCCAAACAACCGTTTTGATTTTAGGTTAAAATTACACATTCACTGTTTATCATCCATCCATCCATTCATCAGCCTACTAAAGTCCACTGCTGGACATAGGCCTCCCCAAGAATGGGGATAACTGATAACTCACTGTTTATTATTCATCACAATGAATAATCACTTCACACTTCAAATATATATACTTATGTAATACTATTTTATCAAATTTAATTGAATATTTAAGAAAACTCTTTAATCACTGCCTAAGTAACACTTCGGGCAGCAGCTTACGACAGACTAATCTCAGTAATTCCATTTACCCCCGATGAGAAAACTCAATTAAAATTAATACCTAACAGAGCTTCACTTTTACCTTAATTATCGCGCTGGGTGAAAGTATACCTCCTTAATTTCTAAATCCCAACAATGCAATTTCCTTACTCGTTAAAGAGATTAACAGACTTTATTAAATGGTATATCTCAACAAAAATGTTTTTAAGCAAATGCTAAAACTTAATAAGATGTAGATATATTTACTAGTGGTAGGGCTGGGTACCAAGTGGGAGTAGGTACTCATTTGCTATCGGCCCCGAGCGGGTTGATACCACCATCTCCCGTATCCGGTCATGAAGCACATCGGTGTGTTTTGGTTGTAGCAGGAGATAGCCGTTTATTATTTCATTTCATATCTGTGAAATGAAATAGTAAGTAGCGGTTTGACAATACTCTTGGTCCATGAGCGGCGGTTACCATTTACCATCAGGTGGGCCGTGGCTCGTCTGCCACCATACGCAATTAAAAAAATATTAGAGTGGCTTATAAAGCGAAAATATCTAGTTAATTTATATATTTTCGCTATTAATAATAAAGGAAGAGTAAGCTCTTAATTCTTACAAACTTTTATTTTTACTCAAACAGTTGTTTTATTTATGGACAAATAAACAAATATCCAAACATCTCTATAAACTTTCTCAATATAGCTGTACTATTATAAACCTGTAACATAGCTGTCTGTAGATTTAAGATATTTAGGAAATTATAACTGTATTAGGCTTAAGAGGCGTGTCAGCACACAAAACAAAAGATGAAACTTTTTTAGAAGTTTTTATTTGTTTGAACATCACGCAAAAGTTACGAACGGATTTCATGAAACTTTTTTTGATAGCTTTTGCTTGTTAATAATAATTGGTATACGTTTTATCCTGCCGGTCTCTGGAAGAAGCGGATCTTTTTATATTGGATAGCATACGTTTTGACGAAGGCAATAGACGGATAGGGAAGGATATAAACTTGAGGGACAAGCAAAAAAGCCAACCTAGACTTAAAAATTAAAATCTTAAGACTTATTCAGTCTTTCATCATGCACTGTTGGACATATGCGCTTTTCTAAAGAAATACATGAAGCAAAACGTGTTGCAAATAATCTAATTTATATTAAATAAAAAACTGGGTGAAACCGTGGTGCACTGTGAGTTTATACTATAATTTTAAGAGTCTCAATTCTTAGGTATGCAGACGAAAATACGCACAGAATCTATTTTATAATGTTTGCAGGATTACTAGGACGTGCAGACTATTTTATTTGTATAATTAGTTAGCTTTCATAATTTAATGAAAAAAAACGAGTGGGCTTTAGACCACACGACTGAAGCAAAACTTAACAATAAATATAATTAATATACTCGCTTTTATCTAATTACTTAGACACTAGCGACAGTCTTGCCGATACACACTCCATCTTGTACTGTACGGCCGTTGCTGCGTGCCGTATAGCTGGACTCACTTTCTTAAAAAGGGAATCCTCTATGCGGCCTCTGAACGCAAAATCGGCATGGCAGTGTAGGATTGAGTGTCGTATCGCCGAGACAAGGGTGTTAATCAGCAAACTCAATTGCTTCAGGTTAGGCAATACACGTCCACGAGTAATGCGCTTCGTAAAGCGAGAATTCTTGGGGACTGGCGTCAGGCCTCAAGATTTTATGGCCCGTGTAACGGAGCGCATCGACCTCCTGAAGCAAAAACTCTATGCATGGGCAAATCGAGTTCGCAGATACAAAAAACGTATGGATCGTTATATTGTGAACCGCATGTTTCAAAGTAATGAAAAGTCAGTCTATAGAAGCTGGGAGCGACCTCGTGAAGATGTGTGTGATGTGCAGATACCCGATGCTGAAGCTACAAATAAATTTTGACGCAGCATCTGGTCGGTGCCCATCATACACTCTGAAGACGATTGGATTGAGACAGTTAAGTTAAACAAGCATGTGAAACAATCCCAACAATGGACAAAATCTTTATAGAACAACAAGACGTAGTCAGTGCAGTCCGTTCTTTGGCAAATTGGAAATCTCCAGGACCGGACAGACTGCACAACTTTTGCTGCCGGATTTTATGACGACTGGCATCACTCATTTGCTCTATAAATCAGGCAGTACCACGGAACCAGGTAATTATAGACCTATTACGTGTTTACCATCAGTCTATAAGCTTCTTACATCCATTCTGAGAACCAAAATTACTAAACATATTGATACTTATCCGATCATGTCCAACTCTCAGAATGGATGTAGGAAGGGGGGCCGTGGTACTAAGGAGCTCCTCCTTATTGATGCGGCCATAAGCCAACAGGCTCGACGTAGGAAAAGGGATCTGATGACATGCTGGATAGACTATAAAAAAGCTTTATTGACTCTGTGGCACATACGTGGCTCTTGAAGGTGCTAGAGTTATATAAAGTTAATCAAACTTTATGCACCTTCCTGAAGTCTTGTACTCGTATGGGGCATTGGAGGATAGCTCTTTGCTATCCAGTATGTCGGCAGACCCCGGATTGTCATGGTGAGCTTGTAAGGATTGAGTGGGGTATATTTCAGGGCGACAGTCTGAGTTCTTTATGGTTCTGTTTAGCCATAAACCCTCTTAGTACCTTATTAGAGGGTTCAGGACTAGGCTATAGGTTGCGAGGTGATGGTTGCAAAATATCCCACCTGTATTACATGGATGATCTCAAATTGTTTACCCCTACCACATTTCAACTAATGGACTTACTAAAGTTAACCGAATCCTTTAGTAATTCCATTGGGATTAAATTTGGTGTGGATAAATGTGCAATCATACATGTAAAACGAGGAATGGTAGTGGAATCCGAGGAAGTTCAACTCTCGGATTGTACTCATTTGCGATCACTCCTCGTAACTGACACATATAAATACTTGGGTATGTTGCAAGCTCTGGGCATTAATGAGGTGGACATGAAGCAATCGTTGCGGGAGCTTTTCTTTGGCCGCCTAAAAAAAGTACTGAATAGTCTTCTATCAGGTGGCAACAAGGTGCGCGCCTACAATGGTTGGGTTATGCCACTTCTAATGTACTCTTTCGGCATACTCAAGTGGACTGAGACTAAGAGACTTAACGCTCTGGATAGAAGAGTCCGCAGTTTATTGACCGCATATCGTATGCATCATCCTCGCTCATCGGTAATGAAGCTGTACATCCCACGAAAGTGTGGAGGTCGAGGTTTCTTAAATGCCAAGACCTTGCACAATCGTGAGGTGTACAACCTTAGGGAATATTTCCTTCATACTGATAAGGATATGCATCGTGATGTGGTCGCTGTAGATTCCGGACTCACTCCACTCTCCTTGGCTAAGGGGAATTGGCGCAGACCTGTGGTACTTGGTACTGACGATCGCAGGGGTGTATGGCAGAGCAAGGAACTCCACGGAAGGTTTTACCGGGCCTTACATGGGCCGGACGTAGATTTCATGGTTTCCGTGGCCTGGCTACGTTTCAGTAACCTATTTGGGGAAACCGAAGGTTTTGTCTGTGCAATTGCTGATGAAGTTATCATGACGAACAACTACCGGAGATATATCCTGAGGGATGGTACGGCTGACATATTCCGTGCCTGCCACCATCCTGGTGAGTCCCTTAGACATATTGTCTCTGGTTGTTCTCGTCGTGCTAACGGTGAGTACTTGCACAGGCATAACCAAGTGGCCAGGATCATCCACCAACAACTTGCTCTGAAATACAGGCTTGTGGACGTAGAGATGCCTTACTACAGGTATGTAGCTGAGCCAGTTCTCTAAAATGGTCGTATCACACTGTATTGGGATTGATCAATCATCACGGACAGGACTGTTGTGGCCAACAAACCTGATATTGTGTTGGTTGATTGATCTGAGCGCCGGGCAATGATAGTTGATATCACCATCCCACATGACGAGAATCTTGTAAAGGCCGAGAAAGATAAACAGATTAAGTATCTGGACTTGGCTCACGAGATTGTTGACATGTGGGATGTAGATTCAGCAATCATTGTGCCGATAGTGGTTTCAGTTAACGGACTCATAGCCAAGGGCCTTGACCAACATCTTAAGAGGCTCACGTTGGGTATTTGGATCAAGGGTTTGATACAGAAAGCGGTACTTCTGGACACGGCACGCATCGTGAGGAAGTTCCTGTCTCTGGGGCCCTAACCACTGGCAGTTTGGCCCTTGTGTCCGCTGCCGGTGGGTCTACACACTTTTTATATTTTTAAATATTTTATTATTTTTCATAATACATATATTTAAAAAGGTATTTAGTTGTAAGATATATGTAAATAAAGAGATAATATAATTATATATTATTAATAATGTTAATGGGCACGTCATCCAATGACGGTGACGCGGAGGAATTCTTCGATGCCTAGAATCAGCCTATTTGTAAATATTATTATTGTACATATTCCTTTGTTTGAATTATTAAATTTTTAGATTAATATTTAAACTTAGAAAATAGTTATGCTTCAAATAAAATCAGTCATAATGTTAATATCTAATTAACAGTTATGTGAAAAAACTATTTCGTTAATTTTATTTAAACTTGTGCAACAATCGACGTACGACCAATGAAAAAGTCGCAATTTACTTATCGTTTCCGAACAAGTATTAACTACGTACTAACAAATGTGGGGTTTACGTTTGACATACAGTATTAATGATTTTTTGGTCTTGGGGCATAAACATCTGGCTTCACTTCACTAACATCAAGATCGATCCCAATTTGCGCCAGTTGATTTTTTGAGAAATATTTAATTAACATTGAATGCAATATTTTTTAGGCAACATTGAATATTAAAAGCAAAAAAAAATATAATAATTTATAACATAGATAATATAATTATATATTATTAATAATGTTAATGGGCACGTCATCCAATGACGGTGACGCGGAGGAATTCTTCGATGCCTAGAATCAGCCTATTTGTAAATATTATAATTGTACATATTCCTTTGTTTGAATTATTAAATTTTTAGATTAATATTTAAACTTAGAAAATAGTTATGCTTCAAATAAAATCAGTCATAATGTTAATATCTAATTAACAGTTATGTGAAAAAACTATTTCGTTAATTTTATTTAAACTTGTGCAACAATCGACGTACGACCAATGAAAAAGTCGCAATTTACTTATCGTTTCCGAACAAGTATTAACTACGTACTAACAAATGTGGGGTTTACGTTTGACATACAGTATTAATGATTTTTTGGTCTTGGGGCATAAACATCTGGCTTCACTTCACTAACATCAAGATCGATCCCAATTTGCGCCAGTTGATTTTTTGAGAAATATTTAATTAACATTGAATGCAATATTTTTTAGGCAACATTGAATATTAAAAGCAAAAAAAAATATAATAATTTATAACAAACAATGAGAAAGAGAGAAAGAAAATGTGTGCTCGCACCTCTCTCTCTTGCCTCTACCGTATATAGTATATACGAAACGTAACTCTCTCTCTTTCTATCTTCACTAACCCTCTCAACTACCGTTCGCCTCGCCCGATCAGCACTTTTCGTAACGCTCACGCATTCATCAGCTTACTCCCCAAGTCAAGCGTGCGTAAAGAAGTATTTACTTCAAAAAAGTGACATCGCATTAAATTCTTCACTGTTGGGCTCGAGTAATATAATGTATAAATTAGGCGGAGGTTTTATCCCTAACATATCAAAGTAACAGGAAGCGAATATATATTATACATTATGAGTATTAGACGTAATTCAATTTTATGTGTTGCGCCCGACCGCTCTCAAAGAGCCAATTTAATTAACCTTCTTTGCTGCAATTCATTCTTGTCGTTGGTATAAATAGCTCATATCTTACTTCAGAACTATAGAGATTGGATATTACTGGTATAATTACTCTATTAAACACGGGTAGAATTAATATATTAATACGATATAACTATACGGACATGTATACTGTAATCTTCTATTACAAAATATGAAGTATTCTGTAACAGAAGATTACTTAATACATGTCCGCATAGTTTTATTGTGTGTTTCGGCTGCTGCCCACGACATTGTCTACGTGGACGACAATATTATGTCAATGTAATGCAAGTACGTATATATATATGTCGATAAATAGTATCCTTTATGTTAATTACAGGTAATTGACCATCTGTGTGCCAAATTTCATACAAATCTGTTCAGAAATGTTTACGTGGTGGAGTAGCAAAAGTTTATAACTTTCACATTTGTAATTTGTAGGTTATACCTAAGGCTTCCGATGTAGTAGCGAGATAAAAGCGTACCTACACCAGTTTTTAAGTCGGATCAAGAGATATGAAATAAAAGTTGCATCAAAATCGATTAAGTAGTTTTTGCGTAATGTGCGAACAGACAAAAAATCGAAAAAATATTGTTTTGTAGTTAGGTAGCCTAATACACACACAGTATTTTTTCTCAAATATCCACAGCTCTGTTACAGCTTTATAATATTTAGGAAGTACAATAGGATAGTTGGGACTTGCGTGCCGCCCTAGCTTCATACGGGTGCTATTTTTTAGTCACGTCTACTTCCCAGAGGGGTTGGCAGAGGCAACACATTGTCACTTATCATGAAGCGGCCAACTTTTTGCCCATTTACTTATAGTTTAGATATTCTCCAAACAACTAATTGATTTATTAGAATGGCAAGCGAGCTATGACCCAACTGATGGTAAGTGGTAAGCACACTCAATTATGTATTGTCAAGCTGCTCTCACTTAAATTCAATGTAATTTCACGGGTTTGAATGAAATAATAAACTCCCGCTACGACCATAACAAACTGAGGTGCTTTACTATCGGCCATACTGGAGGTGGTGGTACCGATCCACTCGTGCCCGGTAACAAGTGACTACTCCCACTTGGTATCCAACCATACCACCATTAATGCAGCGGGTGATAATCGTATATTTATCTCTGTCGCATTGTACGATGCCCGCGGGAAAGATTGTGGTGCTGGCACTTGTTTTACTAGTCCGTTACTACACGGATCGTAGTTTTCAAATGGGCCGTATGCTTTTTTCCATAAAAATACTTCCCTACAGTCTGTGCGCCGTGGAGGGCTCCACAAACACACAATTAACGGCATGCATCTAAACGCTAAATAATCAGTAGTAGATGACACGAAAAATTGTTTTATCCGGGAATCGAACCGAAATACTTAGCATCAAATGGAGTAGCTTAACCATTGAGCCATCTGTGCTTTTTAGTTCTTCAGTCATACTCCAAGATTTAAAATTAAAGTGTACTATTAAAACAGTTTTGTTACCGAGTTTGTTCAGTCATAAACAAACATCAGGATCAGGTAGAGTTCCAATCAGCTAACATTACCCGTTAGTTCACTTCTACTCAAAAGGATTTGATTCGCAAACTCCTCGCTAACTAGCAACGTGATTGCCAAAACTCAATTTGCATCCCTGGCATTGTTGCTTTCTCAGTATCAAAATACGAGCAGATGGATAAAATGGAATAATATATTTTTGTTTCATATAATTCATTTCAAATAATTATTATATTTTGTTCACTGGGTCTTTAAAGGCAAAGATTATGACTAAGGAAGTAAAATTAAGCAGAAAATGAGGTAGAAGGCAAGCTGTGAGAGAGAAAGGCCTTGCAACAAAACTTTTAGAACTCTGTATGACATGCTCAGCTACTTTAGAGCACAAATTATTTGTGAAAGTGGAAAAAGAGAGATTTGCTGTGAGCAGGATTCGAACCTGCGTCCCATCCAATTAGTGGAAGTGCTCTGGACCGCTAAGCTATCGCAGTCCTCCAACGGTAAAATCCAATCTCCATTTAACATTTGTTTTAGGTTCGTTAAAACATCTTCGACTTTCACAAATAGTTTGTTCTTTAAGAACTCATTATGTTCCTTAAATTATTTCAAACAGGTTTTGAATATGTTAAAAAAGTTAATTCAAAAAATATTCAGATTAATTACATTACATAAAAATAAAACAAACACATCAATTTACATGAATAACTACATAATAAATACAAAATAATATTTGGCTTTGAACAAAACAATTTTAGAAGTTATAAAAGCTTTTATGAGTCCGCTAGTAAAATTAGCTCAGTAAAGTAAAACTGCATATTGTGACGGGTCTCTGCTGCGGTAAGAATTAATTTATTGAACTCATGACAGACTATTTATGGAGATTTTCGGAAAATTATGTTTGTATCTCAACTAAACGCGTTGTCTGTGATAAACCACGACAAACACCATCAAACTCAGAAAGAAATCCAATTATCCTGAACAATCTTGTGCCACTTATATTTCACCGCTCTGTGTTTACGAATTTTATTTATTTTCATTGTTTGGCCTGTTCCGTTGCTGATTCGATGCTATCGACTAAAAACTCTATTGATTGGAACTTATTCTACTGTATTAAGACTTAGCTCATCTTTACAAACCAATTATTTGTGAAAGTGGAAAAACGGAACTTTACTGCAAGCAGGATATATATAGGCAACCTGCGTCCCATCCAATCTACGGGAGTGCTCTAGACCGCTAAGCTAATGCAGAGATACTCTCTTTCATACCTACTCGCTCTCTTACGTCGTCGTTATGAATGTAGTCAGTCAGCTTAACTCCACAGATTCTCCGCAGAGATCGCCTTTCCATTCACAAATTTCTAGAAGTGAAGTAGAAATACAGATCAATAATAGATCGTTTCTTTACCACATCCCATGTATGATTTCTCGTGAGCTGTGTGAGTCAAATTAGAAATTTGAATTAAACTGGTAATATTTTGATATTTTTATGTAGTTTTTGAGCATTTAACATGCTTAGCCATAAATTAACACAAAGTGAGAAAATGTGAAATCAAAAATAACAGACACGAGCAGGATGAAGCGTCACCCAACATGTTAAGAATGAATGTGTTATCAAAATTCTCAGTCCCGAGCAATTATCACGATGACTGAATTGGCAAAGCATCTGGGACGGTATGCCAAGAGATGCAGGTTCGAACCCTGCTCGTGGCTGTTATTTTAGATTTCACATTTTCGCATTTTGTGTTAATAAACTGATAATAATAATTCAAAAATAAAAATTAAAAACACATAAAAGGAAACACGGATTCATGAATTATATAAAGAGAACAGAAAATAATATTCAATACACCTCTGAAATCTCTTTCAAATAAGAAACATGTTGGCACATTTCTCATCAAAGTTATAATGGAAGAATGCTAGCTTCATTCAGACGTAGAATAAATTACTTTGCAGAATGTAATAATAACAGCAGACATCTGGCATTGTCTACTTATCTCTCTGATTATAAACAACATAACATTAATAATGTTTTTGCTCAGGGAGATACTCCGATCCACGTGCCCCCACTTTTGCCAAAATAAATGTTTGCAATAAGTCTGCGGCCGTAAGCGCTTGTGCTTTTAATTATTTATATAGACAGGTGATATATTATTATAGTCGACAATTTGTAACTCGTATGTTTTCAAATCTTTTTTTTTTTCAAATTTGGAACGTCGTTAATAACGTTATAATCAGCTTGCTAAAACAAAAACAGTGTCAACCATAAAATCAAAATAAAAAGCAAAATCAAATTCTATAAATCTATTCTTTGTTCAGTAGTTCTGCTATTTCACCATTACTATCGTTTAATATCTAAATTTAGTAATCGGTATCTACATTTCACGTTCAGATTTCCCGCAATTCAATTAGAGAGCATTTTCTCCCGGAGCATAATAGAATCCAAAGTTAAAGATAAACCTTTTAACCGTTCTAAGTTTAGATACATTAAATAATTTTATGAATGTTAAAGGTTCTCCAGTTCTTTTCCTTTTTTATTTTTATTTTTCGGAGGCCACCTTTAATGGCCGTGTCAGCCTCATGTGTTTTTACTGATGGGATGTGTTTTATGAATACGGCTGTCAGTTCTATTCTTAAAAATTTATATAGGTATTGATTTTATAATAGGAACTTTAATATTGGAATTGTATCTACTTATCATAAATGGGAGGAAATCCATGCAGAACGAGAAAAATGAGAATTGTATCTATTCTTCATATAAATAATTATGCCACTCTTCTTTAACCTGTCTAAATTATTTTAACTTTTGGTTAACTATGTAAATCTGCTTTGCATAATTCAAGTTTGAAGCTCTGAATTACAAACTATATCACGCATATTTTTAATTATTGCCTATACAAATATTTAATTGCAACTACAATATGGTATATACATGTATGTTAATATATAGGCTAGAAAGCATCATCTCCACATATCTGCAATTCAAATAACGTATATTTGACTTCCAAACGTATGCCTGAAGCCCACTGACTGAGTAACCAAATTCCATGTTTGATTTACAATTCGTATCTATGAGTTGTGGATTCTAACATGGTCACAAAGGAGGTTAAATATATTATATTTATAACTTATCGGAAAGGACATTTGGGGGAAAAAAGATATAACACGTGATAGTGGATTACGCACCTACCTAATCATTTGCATTCACGGGGTAGAAACAACCCAGACTTAGCTCCCAGTTTAAACTGACCTTTTTCAATATCTCGTCTGTTCACATTTCTAAAAGAATTTCTACAGATACTCGTGGTTCTCCCAAGAATGGTTATAATACGTACCTCTGTTCGCATGCTATAAATATCTTATAACCACTTTTACTTTACTGCGTAGCCGTAAACTAACCCTACTAGTATAAATTTCCACAACTAGAAATACGTTAATAAAATATTGGATTAGACTCATTCGTCTCTGTATGACCCAAGGTATATAATATTTTATGTGGGGTTAAGGGTTTTTTTTATTAAACTTAGTACAAGAGTATACATGTTTGTATAATTATGTTGGAACAAAATATTGTTTGAAATTAATTCAATCCTGTTCCTGTCCTGTTTCTTTACAGTAATATTTCGTTTATTAATAACTGCCTAATTTGTCTAACATCAGTTGTGGCGAGGATTTGAGCCATTTTTTTTAATGCGGGAAAATATGTATCTAACCGCATACCCCGGCGTCCGGGGCAACGAACAGGGTAGTGTGGGCTCTCACCCAATAAATAAACCTGCCGTGTGCCGTCTCTCCGCCTTTATTGGCAGACCACTGTGTGTGACATTACTTCAGTGGTGAGGATTTAAGTCCTGGGTCGTGCAATAATGTAAATATATTTCTATCAAGAACTCTGAGTACTGCCACCGAATCTGTAAATGTGGTTGCAAATAGAGGATATATAATAGCTTAAACACAAAGTGGAAAATGTGAAATCGAAAATAATTGTCACGAGCAGGATATGAACCTGCATCTCCTGGATACCGTCCAGATGCTTTGCCAATTCAGCCATCATGATAATTGCTCCTGCATTGCGATAACACATACATACTTAACGTCTTGGGTGTTATTTTCGATTTCACATTGTTGTGCTTAATATATATGGCTAACCATCTCAAATGCTAAAAATATATATCTAAATATATATAATAGCTTTTCAAATTCTAATATTAGGATAAATTTATAGTTTAAATAATTCACCAAATTAATAGGTAATTTGCATCTTAGATTTTCTTTTTGTTCACTGATATAATTTTGTCTTTTCTTTAATTCATCTTCATCCATCAGTCATTCAATGTCACTCCAATATTTATTACGCATGTTGTAGCACCTTCAAAAATTGTGCATCTAGTATTATTTTCCCTATTATGTTTTTTTTAAATTTAGTTTAGAAGTAACAATTATTCCATCCATCCATCCATCCATCAGCCTTTCAACGTCCACTGCTGGACATAGGCCTCCCCAAAAGAACGCTACAACGAGCGGTCCCGTCATGGGGGATAATGCCGTAATCGCCACGCTTGGCAGGCGGGTTGGCGATCGCAGTTGATGTTGTTAATACTCGAGGGAATGCTGCTGCCCACTTTCCCGGTATTCTCTCAGTCGGCTCTTACGACTCCCGTGGGTAGAGAGGGGGGTGGGACAATTTTAAGACCCCACACGGCCTTTTTTTTTTTACGCGTGGAAATCCTTTATGGATACCCGTCCGCCGGGCTGACGGAGTGGTTATGCCGGACTCCCAGTGGAACTGGTCTACCTGCTAAAACCACGCGGTGTTCCTTCAGACGATCTTTAGCCAGGGGTGAGGTATACGCTCTACGCATGAGTTCCTCCACCCCTAGTAGATATGGGCCTCCATTTCTGGTGGCCCCGTCTGTTTTGGATGGCCAGGCCCTCCTTCATCGAGAGGCGCTCGCGGAACACGTGCGCCGCTGTCTCGGGCTTGCTTCTGCTAGGGTGACAGGCTGAAGGGTCCCACACGGCCTGCAATTATTGGTTGTCCTAAACAAATAAATAAATATTTTGAGAGCTCACCCCATACTACGTTGGTCGTATACCACTTTGTCGCTGTTGTGGACTATGAATGCTTATGTCATTTACTAGTAATTATGGGAAAATTTAAAAACATTTATATAAGATGACATCGTGGAATATACTCACATGTTCAACTTAGCTTACGAAGAACTAACGGTGGACTGAAATATACAATTTAATGCAGCAATATCACTTCCTGTTTAATACACAAGAAAAGGTTAGCTTTTAAATGGGTAGTAAATAACTCCTGCCGTGTGGCCGTGTGGGGGCCGGCTTTAGAATTGTCCCACCCCTCTCCTCTCATGGGAGTCGTAAGAGCTGACTGAGGAAACACCGGGGGAGTGGGCAGAACCACTGCGATCGCCTGCCCGCCTGCCAAGCGTGGCGATTACGGCACTATCCCAAATTCTTGGGGAGGCCTATGTCCAGCAGTGGACGTTAAAAGGCTGATGGATGGATGGATGGAAATAACTCCTGGTAAATAGACAACAATTTCTACATATAACAAATATTTATAAACATACAATATTCATACATATTGTCACGCCTTTTTCCCGTTGAGGTAGGCAGAGACCACTTTCTCGACGGCCGCAGCGTCCTCTTCGTGGACCGGGAAGGGGACGTTGTAAGGAGGGCTATGTCGTGCGGCGTCCCGCAGGGTTCGGTTCTTGGGCCGCTCCTGTGGGACATCGGCTACGACTAGGTCCTCCGTGGCCGGCTCCCCCCCGGGCTGGGCGTAATTTGCTACGCAGACGATACGCTCGTCGCAGCCCGGGGCTGGACCCTCGAGGAGGCGGCAACGCTGGCCACCTCAGGTACCGCGGAGGTGGTCAGGCGGATCGAAGCACTGGGGCTTAGGGTGGCCCTTGAAAAGTCGGAGGCCCTACTCTTTCATGGGCGCCGACGGGGCCCGCCCTCCAGCGCCTCGATAACGGTCAATGGTGTGGGCTTGCCAATCCAGGCCCACATCAAATATCTGGGCCTGGTATTGGATGGACGGTGGCACTTTGACGAGCACTTCCGCCGTCTTGCGCCAAAGCTCGTCGGCACGGCGTCCGCCCTCGGGCGACTGATGCCAAATCTGGGCGGACCGAGTCTCGCGTGTCGACGACTCTACGCAGGGGTAGTACGGTCGATGGCACTGTACGGCGCGCCCGTGTGGGCGGAGTCCCTGGTCGCTCGCAATAGGGCCCTTCTGTGGCGTCCACAGAGGGTCGTAGCGGTCAGGGCAATACGCGGGTACCGCACGGTCTCGACCGATGCAGCCTGCGCGTTGGCCGGAACCCCTCCGTGGGATCTGGAGGCGGAAGTGCTCGCCGACGTCTATCGGCGGGCGTCGACGGCGCGGGCGGGGGGCAGCCGCCCCTCGCCGAGCGCAATGTCATCGTGGCGGGAAGATGCCCGCCGCGCCACCGTCCTAAAGTGGAAGTCTCGGCTGGAGACGCCCCGGGCTGGTCTCTGGACCGTGGGGGCGCTCCAGCCGATTTTGGAAGAATGGGCGGGGCGACAGCACGGGATCCTCACCTTCCGGTTGGTGCAGGTTTTGTCGGGGCATGGTTGCTTCGGCAAATACCTGCACATGATCGCTAGGAAGGAGACGACCCCAGGCTGTCACCACTGCGGCTGCGATGAGACTCGGCGCAGCACACGCTCGAGTCGTGCCCGGCCTGGGATGTACAGCGCCGGGAACTCGTTGGCGTCATAGGCGTGGACCTGTCGCTGCCGGTCGTTGCGCGAGCGATGGTTGGCAGTGACAGGGCCTGGACCGCGGTCGCCGCCTTCTGCGAGCCTGTCATCTCGCGGAAGGAGGTGGCGGAGAGGGCCCGGGAGGAATTCTCCTTCGCGGACCCGATTCGCCGCCGGCGCG
Organism: Leucoma salicis; assembly: GCA_948253155.1. Classification (NCBI taxonomy): domain Eukaryota; kingdom Metazoa; phylum Arthropoda; class Insecta; order Lepidoptera; family Erebidae; genus Leucoma; species Leucoma salicis. The sequence continues at coordinate 8,940,973 of OX411812.1, forward strand.
CGGGGCGGCGTGCGCGCGCTTACCTGCGCCTGATGCCGCCCTAGCCGAGGCCGCGGACGGTGGGGTCGGGGAGTACCCTGCCGTCCGCGGAAGCCTACCGCGAAGGTGCGACGCCCAAGTGCGCGAAGCGTCGCTTAAGAGAGGGTGCCCGAAGGGGCTGCCGCCTGCGGATCGCGGTCGAAACGACGCGGTACCCGTGATCCGCCGTAGTAAGGGCAGGTGGAGGCGCACGGTGGGTTTTTAGTGGGTGAGAGCCCCACACTACCCCGTTGTCTCCCCGGGCAGCGGGGTGTACGGTAGGACGTTTTTGCCCACCTAAAATACAAAAAAAAAAAAAGAAGGCAGAGACCACTTCTCTCCACTTGCTACGATCCTGACACACATCTTTCACTTCAAATATTACAATATTGACGTATAGAAAATGCACATATACCTACTATGTGTGCAACTATTGGTCACAAAATATCTGTGCAGTGAAATTCAACAATCTAATTTCAACGAATATGTAATTTTTACCTTTAGTTACAATATTGTTGCGTCCATCCATCCATCAGCCTTTCATCGTCCACTGCTGGACATAGGCCTCCCCAAAATGGGGGTTTTACCATAATCGCCACGCTTGGCAGGCGGGTTGGCGATCGCAGTGGATGTTTTTAGTAGACAGGGGAACGCTGCTGTCCGGTCCTCCGGTAATCCCTTAGTCGGCTTTTACGACTCCCATAGGAAGAGACGGGGTGAAGCTATTCTTGGTGCCGGCCCCACAAGGCACTTTGTTGCGTATATGATAATAATCAAGAAGTAAATAAGCCTCTTGCGCATTTAACCAAAACAACTGTTAAACACAAAGTGAAAAATGTGAAATCGAAAATAACAGTCACGAGCAGGATTTGAATTTTGCTGAATTGGCAAAGCATCTGGACGGTATCCAGGAGATGCAGGTTCAAATCCTGCTCGTGACTGTTATTTTCGATTTCACATTTTTCACTTTGTATTTAATGTATAGTGCTAAGCATGTCAAATGCTAAAAAAGTATATAAATATAAAAAAAATGTTATTTAGATCTCAGCAAAATTTCCACAAATACGGATGAATAACTACTTGACCGCTTTCACGATGAATAGATTCAGACTGTGTGAGAGCTGAATAGCATTTTAATCCGACTTTGACGTACAATTTGTAATATACACTGATACATGAATGTAGAGAAATATACAGTATTTTTTTTTTTCTATCCTACTATTGGGCATGGGTCTAGGGTCATGGGTAGGTACTTCTAGTGTTCTATTTTATACCGTGAGTGAGTTCGTCAGAGACCTAAATTCTTTCATCTCCTCCCTATTAACCTTACTGTCGATCTCCCTAATCTCCTCTGTATCATCCTTCCTCTCCACCCACTATCCCTTCCCTGAGGTTGATGGTTCCGATTTTACTAGCGTCTATAGACTACAAACACCGTACAATCAGGCGAGCCGTATGTTTGTTTGCTTGCCTTGTAGTATAAAAAATAGAACAATATACGAATCTTCTTTCACTCTGTACTGAGTGTATGGAATACAAGTGATATGCTCAAACGATTGTTTAGTCATAAAAAAATAGAAAAATAAACGTTTAATCATGATAGAATACCGACAAGGGAATATTCAGTGTCTTGTTTTGGAAGATATATTCCATCCATCAGCCTTTCAATGTCCACTGCTGGACATAGGCCTCCCCAAGAGAACGCCACAAGAAGCGGTCCCGTCATGGGGGATAATGCCGTAATCGCCACGCTTGACAGGCGGGTTGGCGATCGCAGTGGATGTTGTTAATACTCGAGGGAGTGCTGCTGCCCCTCGGTATTCCCTCAGTCGGCTCTTACGTCTCCCGTGGGTAGAGAGGGGGTGGGACAATTCTAAAGCCGGCCCCGCACGGCCAGGAAGATATATTATTATTATGTTGTATACATAATAATATATCATGTTTACTGTCACTTTTGTAATAAATAGCTATGACACTGCAGATAAAAATGTAGGACTTCTAATAATCTGACTGACTTCACAGATGGCGGAGTGATTTAGATACCGGCCTCCCGCCCGAGTGTTGTGGGTTCGATTCCCACACAAGTCTCTTTGTGTGATCCACAACTGGTTGTTCTGAGTCTGGGTGTACTTTTTGTCCGTGAAATTGTATGTTTGTAAAGTCCGATACAAGGATTATTTCTTAGTGCAGGGTATCGTTTTTTAAAGAAAAACAAAGAAGAAATAATCTAGTAGCTCCTCGCTCGTAATGAGAACTAGGGGAATATAATTTAGCGAATTTATTTTTAAGAAATGCCTTGCAAAATGACCTGCAGCAGTTGATGCCATAATTACATAGTAGTTAATACGGAAGTCCTACATTAGATCAGGCTACGATATTATCTGCTACAGGCAATATGAAAATTCGTTTAATATATTTTGATGTCCAAAACATAGTGCAATGAAACACTGGTCCGGTCCACTAGCCGGTTTTTGTATTTTCTCATAATCCTTTGAATATCTGTATAATCTTTGAAAAGCCTACATGAAAACATCTGTCTACTCAAACAGATTTATCTATAGAAATTCGATAATCATCGTTTATAACTTTCGCTAGCGCTTAAGTGCTCTTAGTAATCCAAACAGTAGAAGTATTTATTGAAGGGTCCTTAACCCAATTATGTTATTGAATAGTAATAAAATCGTGCCCCATTAAAGTGCTCCGGCCTTATTTGAATTGCTAAGCATGCCAGTTAAGATACGTTTTTCGTTTTTTAGTCTTTTGGAAATCATGCTGTTATTAAAATTTATTTATTTTATTTATCTATCTATACATACAGGCTACCATTACAGGTTTGAACTCAATTCGATAGTGTAGAATCTAATATTAAAATACTTAATTATCTAATGTATACATAATATAAAGTATATTGCCTTTGTAAACTCGTTCAGCGAGCAAGAAAATAAATCGGTACTAATTAATACTGTATTGAGCACTCGCAGCGCTCGAGTCAAAGGCGCATGCTGCAGCAGACTATTACGCCCACGCGGTAGTTCCAGTAATGGCGGACGCCGCCGTCGCTCCCCATATCCATCCGGGACACACAAACGAAGCTCCTGTAGTATAGCAGGATTACTTACTACGCCTCTTAAAATTTTAAATAAATATATAGTTTGAGGCTGCCTCTCTTCTTACTTCTAATGTATAATAGCCTACCATGCCAACAACAAATAAAGTGGGATAGAGTAATGGATATCCTGGGTTAGCCCCATACAAGTTATGGTACAAAAATCTGCAAATTTTATTTTGTATCCGTTCTATCATCAATTTATATTTGACTTCATGAGGGGACCAAATCCCAGCATTGCCTTCTAAGTGACTCTTTATGAGAGCCTCAAATATGCACTATTTGAGGCTCTCATAAACATAATACGCTTATATTCGTAAATTGGCCAGCTTGACGCAGAACGAAACCCAAGTTACGGAAAGCTTTTTGACAGACCTCAATAACGTGTTTCCTAAAATTCAAATCTCCAGAAAAAACTATTCCCAAATCTCAGACTTCAGTGACCCGCTGCAATGGCACTTTGTCCAAGTAGTACTGGTGGTGTAGTGGGGCACGCGTGCGACTGTATGATAGCACCGAGCACTTGTTTATATTAAAGAAAAGTTTATTCTCTAGACTCCACTTTACAACTATGTCTATGTCGTTCTGAAGCACAATCCGAGTCCCGCTCCACCTCAAGAACCAACTTCAAATCATCAGCAAAAAGCAGGCATGTGGATCTATTGACGATACAAGGCAAATCATTTTAAAATGAAAAGAACGGGCTCAAGGTTACTGCCTTGATTTACACCAGATCTCGTGTAGTAAGGTTTAGAAAGATATCCACCACAGTCGACATATTGACGTCTATCTCGCAGGTAGTTGGCGAAAAATATTAGTGTATGTGGCGTGCATCCGAAGCTAGCCAATTTTGATAGGAGGACGTCATTGTCAACTGTATCAAAAGCCTTTCTGAAATCGAAATTGGTAACGTCCACCTGTCGTCCAGCATCAGATGCATTAAGTTGCCCGTTGTTCCCCGCCTAGGGCGAAAGCCATGTTGTGCATCGGACAGCTGGGCGTTTATTTGTGGATATAAGCAGCAGTGAATGGCCGCCTCGAAAACCTTGGGTGAGTGCATAGTACCGCTACCGGATGATAATCACTGGGTGCAGTACCTCCCCTCCCTTTCGGCACGGGTACCACACGTGTAAGCTTCCATCGTTCTGGAAACGTCGCAGTAGCAATGCAGACATTAAATAAATGTAGTAAAGGCTCTACTAAAACCATACGACTATCCCTGAAAACGAATGGCGGTATGCCATCGGGACCCACCGAGCGCTTAGCTGGTAAGCGCGCCAGCGCATTTTGGACGTCCCGACAGTTCAAGCGCGCTAGGTGCGCCCACGCGCCCGTTGGCCCCGCCGCTACTACCGCTGCCTCCACGCTCAGCGTCACCGGTTTACTATTATACACAGAATGAAAGAAATGAGCAAATTCGTAGGCGCATTCATATTGCGTTAGGTTTATACCGTTTTTTGTTCATCTTTGTTTGCTCGAATTCCCCTTTCTTACTCTCATGTAAGCCCAAAACGCTCGGGGATCAGTTGCTAAGTGATCTTGCACCTGATCACGATACAAGTTGTGTGCCCGCGCCGTCTCGGTTTTTATTTTTGCTTTGCACCGAGCAAATGCTTTATAATCGTAATGAGATTTACTGGATTTATACCTTTTGTGTAGCTCATATTTATGCTTTATGTCCCTAATAATATCAGACGTATACCATATGGGATAGTTATATCTAGTATTTATAGTGTTAGTTTGTTTTAATGGAACACAAGTGTCAAAGATCTCATATATTTTATCATAAAATAAATTTAAAGCGACGTCAGGATCTTTTATACTGTATAATTCACTCCATTCTATTTTAGATAATAAATAATATAAGTGATAGAAGTCGGCTTTATTAAAATTGTATTGCTTACTTGTTATCATAGGGGAGTTATCCGATGTAAATGTAGGGGGCAAAGTCGCCGCCGCCGCATGCGAGGCCAGTCTGATACATACCGCGAGTGGCGGATGATATGCGTCCACGGGCTCCAGCGCCTCATCAGCTTCGCGCACATATACTCCGCCCGCGCTCAATACGAGATCCAACTGTCTACCCGTACAGTTTGGTACCGTGTTATACTGAACGAGCTCACAAAAGGCTACAAAATATTCATAATAATTACATACATTAATACTACATGAAAACAAATTAAAATCTCCTAGTATAACCAAACTGTTCCCATATTTTACAAAGATTTGTTCTAATAAATGGAACATAATCATATACTAATTTTCCTCTGTCTTTAGCGGAATATAAACTATACAACATGTAAATAAAAATCGGTTTTGTATATAAATTGCCGCAGAGACTAATTCGAACTTATGCTTATCTATGTTAACACCTGGTATAGTCACTTCTCGTATTTCGAATCGCGGTGTGGCTACTAAAAATACGCCGCCTTGCTTGCGTCCATCCATCCGATCACACCGCAGCACTTGATAGTACAAATTCTGCGTTTTGGATGGCTTCATTTAAACCACTTCTGTGATAACAAATATATCCGATTGCGATGATTCCAGTAAAGATAAGAATTTTGTTGTCTTAGTGCAAAGACCTCGTACGTTTTGATATAAAATGTTTATTCGGTTTGCTGTTGAATTGGTTTGGCTGGGCGGTGAAAAAAAATCCATTCACTAAATTCGATGTTTACAGGCCATACATCTGGATTATTTAGTTTGTAATAATTATTTTCTGAAACATCTATCTTAAATGAGGCATAATTCCACTCAGTCTTAGGTTTTAATATTTCTATATAGATTTCTGAATCATTTCCTAATATAGATGTTATATACTCCTTTAAATTTTCTTCTGTGGTACATTTGTCAAATCTCCATACATGTAAATACTTTTAACGTTCAACTGCTTTAATGGTCAGATTTGAGGTATACCCGCCCATTTTCTTAGGATTCTTCTTATATTTCACCTCTATCCATGGATTGCTATTACCTTCTGCGACTTCAGTGCTGATGCTTTTTGTAGTTTTCGTAGCCACCGCTGCGTAACTAATACTTGAGGCCTCTGTTGCTGACTTAGGCATAAGATTACTCTGTTCTCTGCTAGCTCCACCAGTTAAAGAGGATGGCTGTGTACCAGATGACCTACTAGGCATAGCAGTATCTCTTTGAGGTTGACTGTGACCGCTAGTGTTGACATTACTGCTAGTTTGTTGCTGTTTTATTTTCTGTGCCTCATTTTTCAAGTTTATGATTTCTTGTTCATATGATATGCATTTGTTATTACTGTCTATTAACTCCTGCCTTAATTGACTGTTCTCTAGAGCTAAGGGGATAACAGCGGTCTTAATTTCTTCTATAATTTTTGTTTCCAGCGCACTAAATTTCTACATTATTGTACTGTTTATTTTTTCCATTATACCTGACATAAAGGCAGACTCTTCTGAACTCAGTAATACAGTACTCTCCTTATATATGTCCTCAAAAGACTGATTTATCAATTTCGTGGTAGCCCCCTGTACTGGGGTATCATCCGTTACCCGAACTCGCTGCGTTATGTTTAAACAAGATTCACACTTAAAATTACGTTTCATTTGTGGCTGTCTAGAGCTGTAGGCAACCGAAGTAATATTAAAGCATCGATGATGAAATCCTGTCTTGCATCCAATACATTTTAGCAGTTCTCCTAAGTCAATTTTCTTGTTGCAAATAAAACAATTAATTTTGTACCTTTAGTTTTGTGCGTGAGCGATAGAGTGCTACGCACAGCTCGTGCTCGGTTGATGCTACCTACTGCACCCACTGTTCGTTTAGTAACACTTAATTGCACTCTGAATATTTCTTGTTTATATTAATAATTAGACAATATTATAATAATAATACATTTTCAATAAAGAGAAAACATTTTTCGCTGTTTACACTTTGGCAGGTGTAAACGTCTTAAAATGTTATTTAGTAATAAGATTTTTTCTGCCACAACAAAAGCCATTAAACAAGAAGATAAGAAGAAGACCATAATATGAATTTGCGGTTAAATTTTCTTTATGGCATATAAAAGCCTGTGTAAAACAAAGTTTCAAACTGTTTTTAATCATTATAGTTGATACAACAAAACTATATAGTAAACAACAGCGGCAATTTAGATTCTTCGTAACACACACATAATGTTATACCAACAATAAAGAACTTTAATAGATATATGAATGACTTTGAGGATAGATATAGGCATAGGCTATAATATATTTTTCCTAAAAAATCAAAAAGGCTTTTTGTAACAGAGCCAGATAGTTGTTAGTCATTCTTTCATTTCATATCTGTGAAATGAAATGGTGGGCTTGACAATACTCTGGGTATAGTGGAGTCCATGAGTGACGGTTACCATTTACCATCAAATGGGCCATGGCTCGTCTGCCAACATATGCAAAAAAACACAATCATAAACATTCGAAACGCCATGTTCCAACACAAAAATAGTCGTTTTTTAAAACTTTAAAAATATTTATATTAAACCTTTGCCTTAGCCTTTGCCCGCAGCTCCGCCGCAGCCTAAAGCTAGTTTGTAGATTATATCTCAGGTTCCGGACATAGTACCACTGAAGGAATGTAATATGTTTCCAGTTGCCCGCCAATAAAGGTGGAGAGACGGCACACGGCGGGTTTCTTTAGTGGGTGAGGGCCCCACACTACCCTGTTCGTTGGCCCGAACGCCGGGGTGTGCGGTTAGGTAAATCTTTTCCCGCTTAAACAAAAAAAAATAAACTAGACATCGCAGGATGTCCAGCAGATGTGAAAACAATGAAATTACTTTGTAGAAATAAAATTATCATAACTTGACAAAGTACCTACTCCTCAAAACGAATCAAACGAGCATAAACTCGAAAGGGTTGCGTAGTTTCGTTACAGAGTTACTGTGGCCACCTTCCAGCTCCATCTTCAGACCCTGGATACCATTTAGAGACAAAGTACTCGTCAAGACCAATCATACGAGCCCAAACTCGATGGAGTTATGTCGTTTTATAACGGGGTTCCTATGGCCACCTTCTAGCTGTATCATCAGACCCTGGATACCATCTAAAGACAAAGTACTCGTCAAGACGAATCAAATGATTCCAAACTCGATGGGGTTGCGTCGTTTCATTACAGAGTTACTGTGGTCACCTTCCAGCTTCAACATCAGACCCTGGATATCATCTACGACTGAAGTTCTAGTCAGAACAATTCAAAGGAGCCTTAACTCGATGGAGTTGCGCCATTTAATTACAGGGTTTCGCATGACCACCTTCCAGCTCCATCACCAGACCCTGGCTGGATACCATCTAAAGACAAAGTACTCATCAAGACGAATCAAACGTGTCCAAACTCGATCGGATTTCGACTCGGTTGCGTCATTTCATTATAGAGTTCCTATGTCCACTTTCCAGATCCATCATCAGATCAGCTCCATGTCATGTAATATTGCATTATCACGTGATATACACATGCATGTAAAATTTCAGCTTAATCAGAAACCGGGAAGTGTGTCAAATTTAACTTGCAAGATTTGAACGGGACAAGTACAATAAAAGCGTCGCCACGCTAACAGCCCATTTTACCCTCCCTCCACATTAGATGTTTCAGATCAAAAAGGTCCCCGTTATAGTATTGGGATAAAATGTATATCAGTCCGTTCAGTATTTTTTGCGTGATGCGTGAACAAACAAACAGACAAACCCAGAAAAGACAAAAAATCTAAATAATATTGTTTTATGTTGAGACACGCCCATATAATCTAATACAATAATTTTGTCTCAAACTTCAAATATACAGACACAGCTCTGTTACAGCTTTATAATAGTAGGATGAAAATATCGCAATATTATTATTTTTGTTTTTTCAAAAAAGGCCAAGTAAAAAAATTCGAAATTTAAATTGAAATTTATCCAGCAATTTTTCCATGATGCGCTGACAACGGCAGAAGCATTTTATTTACATAGACGTTTCTGATCAGTGCAATATTTATCCAAGTTGGCATGGCACAAAAATGTCGCTAAAACAAGTTTTGCTTTTTAAAAATTATATATTCATACTAACGGGATGCTGATCAGGCTCGCTATTACATGCACAAGTACGGATACTATGAGGAAAGGGGTTGGTAGCTATTTTATAGCTAATAAATTTCGATGATAGCCCCTTTGTTTCGAGTAATATTCCGGTTTATCGAGTGGCTTCATTATACAAAATGTCAATGTTTGTATAACGAAGCTCTCCACAACGTTATTTTATGCTTTCATTAAAATATATATTTTTATACTATGCGCGTTGGCAATCGAGCAAACTAAACCTAATGGTAAGCAGTTACTGTCGTGAATAGACGCTAGCAATACCAGAGGCATCACTCGCGCGTCGTCAATTCCAAGGAAAGAGATAGGATGTGAAGAGGATAAGGAAGGGATTTGGGACTACGGCACTTTCACTCACCATACTAAACATAACAGTAGGAGCACCTACCGGCGGACCACTGAAGTAATGTAATATGGTTCCAGTGGCCCGGCGACACAGGAGGAGAGACGGCACACGGCGAGTTTATTTAGTGAGTGAAGGCCCCATACTACCCTGTTCGTTGCCCCGAGCGACGAGGTGTGCGGTTAGATACATTTTTTCCCACCTTAACAAAAAAAAAGGAGTGCGGACCGTCGTTTAAATTCGTTTAAAATTGGTCTGAGAGGGTAGTACTTCTCCAGTCGAGCTGGCCTATTCTTGCTGGGAGTAACAAGACTCCACCTACCAGTAGTGAAAACAATAGCAGTCTCTTTTCTTCTTTAACAATTAATTACAGAAATGTTGCTCTTGAATAATTAATATTTATAGCGTATTAGAATAAAAAATACAGGTGTGTTGCCATTTTCTCCAGATTTTGATTTCAATTTATTTATGATTATAAATTATAAATAACAAACTTTACTTAGTATGTTTATGTAACTCCTTATTACCATAAATATTATCGTATATGTTTAAAAAATGTATATTCCCTTTTATTATAGGTGTTGTAATTAATTTGATGGGCATAATATTCCACTTATGTCATATTTCCGACGGCAGGAACCAATTTAATTAACCTCTCCTATAAATTATTCATTTACGCAAGAATGAACTTTGCTAATCTAACGAATTAATCATTCAAAGGTTTTTAATTAAACCATGATCAGGATTATGGTCAAATTTATTTTTAATTCTAATAATATCGCTATAATATGAACTTCTTTAATTTTTACAACAATAAAGTCCTACTGGTGGGCTCGTGCCTTCTTCACAGTGGATAGGAAATTAGTTCACAATTTTTTTTAAGCTGTGGAAACGTATTTACACACAGGACTCACCGTGACAGGAATCACCGAGGCGGCATCATAAAATTATATTGACTCAATATTTTTTTTTGTATTATTGTCGTTTAACAAAGCAAAACTAAGCAAAGATGTTATACTCTTGTATAAGACTTAATAATATATATAATATCAATACATAGCACAAGTAGGTATATATATGTATTTGTTTTTTATAGGCCTTTTATAGGTCTAGCCAAGTTGCATGCTATCATCACTAACGCTATAGAAAACTATTTAAACTTATGGAAATTTTACATTTCTAACGTTAAGTCACGTGACTTAGCATTATAGATATCGTTAAAGATGTCAAATTCCCATACATTTTAATAGTTTTGTATAGCGTTAGCGATCATAGAACGCAACTTGGCTAGGTTCACTGATTTAAGGTTGAGACCTTACCGACCAATGTTTGATCGCATTGTGACATTGTCATTGGTTGAGTGATTATTGCGACATCACTTTTAATCACAGATAACGATACGATGTCTATACGATTTTGTGAATAACATTCAAAGGGGGCTGATTTTTTTAAATTAGGTACTAGACTACCCGATGATTTTCGTATCATTCTGCAACCAATCTGCATCGTATTAGGTTTGAATTTACATAGATTATTAAATGAAGCTTGCTTGTAAATCAAATGAATTATGAATGAATTAGAAAGATTAACAGTAGCTGTCATTGCGTCGTCTGGTGTCAGGTCTGTAATCCAAACAAGCGACACCCATACAAAATTACAAATTTTAATTTTTTTTAATGTTTATCTGTTTCTTATAGGCTTTCCCTATTTTTTTTTAACCACCCCTGTATTAGAGCGAATAAACAAAAAAAAACATATTGTATTAAAGACACCCTTCACTAAGGAATAATCCTTGTATCGCGTGGGACTTTACAAGTACAATTTCAGGGACAGAAAAACACAACACCCCGACTCAGAACAATCATTTGTAGATCACACAAACAGTTGTCCTGTGTGGGAATCGAACCGACAACGCTAACTGCAATAGCTTAGCGGTCTAGAGCACATCCCCGGATTGGATGAGATGAGACGCAGGTTCGAATCCTGCTTGCAGTAGTTCCTTTTTTCCACTTTCACTAATTTGTACTTTCAATAATTTGTTATTTAAGACGGGCCTCGTGGCGTAGTTGGTAGTGCAACCGACTGCCGTGCACGAGGTCATGGGTTCGATTCCCACTCAGGACAATTATTTGTGTGATGAACACAGATATTTGTACTGCGTCTGGGTGTTTTCTATATATTATATGTATCTATTTACAAAAAAAAAGTAATTTAAGTATTATATCCGTAATCTGGTACCCATAGCACAAGCGTTAAGCTTAGTTTGGGACCAGAGGACGTTGTGTGAAATGTCCGTGAATATTATTATTAGTTATGTGCCTATAATCAAGTACCTATATTAATTTATAAAAAGAAAAAAAAAACAACTTTTCACTTTGTGTTTAACAACTTTTTGTTGTTTAATAATAGGTACCTATATTTATATTTCAATGCAATGATGGCATTGATCTATTATCTTTCCAAATACATTTAACGCACTACTGGAGATGATACTCAGGGAATTTAATGTCCAATTAGCATGAAACGTTAACAAGCTTGCCTGTGACCGTAAAATTGCTTGAAACAATTTGCATAATTGACTATCCGGTGTCTTAACTACAGAGCCATTAATATAGGTACATTTCAGTAGAACTAACATCTTGTGACGTGGGACCATATCGAATTAAAGTACAGAATATGAGAATTTCCAGAATGGTAGCGATATGTTTTAATATATTTGTTATTTATAACTTCTTATTCTTTAGAGCGGTAAGGTATGCGTCTGCTCCAATGGGGGAAAATTGGTTTAGTACATTATTACACTGACCATATGGATTTGTCTTCGATAACTCCATAGCTTTACTGAACACTTTCTTCTTGGGTTGTCAATGGTATTATATCACCGAGAGAATGCCATAACGAATGGATTGAATGCCGCTTGCATTCTACGATCCATGGAGGGCCGTTTAATACTGTGTTGTCCGATACATAATGCCGGATATACCTATATACATATATACGGATACCGCATTTAAAATAAAAACATTATCCTTAAAATACAAACTTTAACATTGAAACATTTTTAAAATAGGTATAATGGCATAACGCTAATTTCTGTTTAAAATCACTATCACTTAATACTCTATTATAAACTATTCAATGAAAACTAATTAAAGTGAATTACAAGTATTACAATATGGAATTTTCTACTTCAAATTCACAACATAAATACGCAATTTGCCTGAAATATAATAAGTTCTCCATAGTTTTGGTAATAAAATTATGCGATGATTCGAATTCCATTCTCTTGTTAAGATATCAATAATAAATACGAGTAAATGCTAACGTAGGACAAAGATGTTCTGGTATAATAGCGACCATCTGGTGTCTGCTTAGATTTAGGATAACTCTCACCAAAACATTAATTATGTTTTTGCTAGCCGTCCAAACACGGAATTGATTTATGAGGCTAATTTTTTGAAGAAAATGTGTTTCGAGATCCTTGCAGATATTTGAAAGGATAATTTCTATTTTATTAAAATATATTTTTTGTTCAATAACATAAGTGCGAGGTTTTGGATTAAAGTCCTGGATCACAAGAAGTGCTATTAAGTTTTCCATCTCGATATCTTATGTAGCAGTGCAAATTCAAATGCTGTGGACCACTATGAGGCCTTTTTTTTTTTTGTTAAGGCGGGAGAAAATGTTCCTAACCGCACACCCCGTCGTTCGGGGCAACGAACAGGGTAGTGTGGGGCCCTCACCCACTAAAGAAACCCGCCGTGTGCCATCTCTCCGCCTTTATTGGCGGGCCACCGGAACTATATTACATTCCTTCAGTGGTCCGCCGGCGGCTTACCTTTTCGGGTACCCTCAACTTAGCGACGCATGGAGCGTCGCACCTTCGCGGGAGGCCTTGCGGGTGGCAGACGTTCCCCGGTCCCTCCACCCGCAGCCCCAGCTAGGGCGGCATTAGGCGCAAATACTCGCGCCTGCGCCGCCCCAGTCGCTGGCGGCGGTTTGGGTCTGCGGAAGGATCAGCCTCCCTGGCCCTCTCCGCCGCTTCCTTCCGCACCACTATGAGGCCTACCCGTTGGGATATCCAGTTTACATATGCGAAATATGGATGTATTATGCCGTTATTTAACCGCCAAGCATAATGCTTCAGATAAAAAAAAACATTATAACAACAAAAAAGATGATGAGATGATGACTGCTGATCATGAGATCTCGAGTTCGATCCCCGGGCCGGGCAGTGTTATTGAGATTTTACGTAAAAAAAAAAAAAAACTCATTAGCAGCCCGGAGTTTGGAAATGTGCCCGGTAGACGTCAATAGGCTCGCCCCCTATTACGTGGGACTTAAACATAGCTGGCGAGTCGTGGGTGTGTAATACACCGTTGCCTACCCCTTCGGTGAATACAGGCGTGACGCTATTATTTTTGTACAACAAAAAAGAATACTTATTTTTAGACTAAACTGTGAAGTACAACAAAAGCGAGGACTGATACTCGAACCTACTTTAAAACTCTATTTCAATTTATCCAAATAAATATAAATCCATCCATCCATCAGCCTTTTAAAGTCCAATGCTGTACATAGGCCTCCCCAAGAATGGGGGATAGTGCCGTAATGGCCACGCTTGGCAGGCGGGTTGGCGATCGCAGTGGAAGTTGTTAATACTTGAAGGAGTGCTGCTGCCCACTCCCCCGGTATTACCTCAGTCGGCTCTTACGACTCCCATGGGTGGTAAGGGGTGGGACAGATCTAAAGCCGGCCCTACACGGAATCAATAATAAATATAAATAGTTACATATGCTGAGTATCTACTGCTCACGTATTTGTGTAATGGTGGTATTTTTAAATGACTAGTTAATTTAGTCATAATATTATCTAGCAAACCAATCCTTGGAGCTTTAAAGACAAAAGACTCCACAATATAATATTTTACAAACATTGACTTAAAATTTCCAATTACTATTTTTACTGTTATTGTCACTCTAAATGACAGACATTAAACGTAATTTAATATCATAACAGTACACGAATATAAGTTGTTAATAGAAATTCCAAACGAATTTCCAGCCAGGCTGTTGTTATAATATAATTTGATAGCAACTTGTTAACAACGTCATTACAGAGTCCGTAATAAATCTTGCCAAGTTGGTAAACGGAAACACCACGATAAAACAAATGCTTTTTGGTGTCTAAAGGCAATTTAAATGTTCACCTTTAATTTGTTACCTAATAGACATACTCTTTTATTTTATTAACGCAGGAAATGTAGTGGGAGCTCACACCTGAATATTGAAGTCGTCATATTATTATCAGCAAAAAGAAGAAGAAACAAATCTTCATCAAATATCAATAGATTTGTCCGCCATTAAGCGGGACTGAAAAATCTCTGGTGATACCGCAAATTTCTATATTCTAAAAATTTAATCTTGCCTACAGCAGCTGGCTTCGTTTTTCCAGTTTAACGAATTTAATTATTGTATTAAACTTGTGAACAGTTCAAAGAGAAAGCAATGAGGATTTCCTGTTAAACAGATCTGAGAGGAATAATTAACATTGCTTCCATGCTTCATTACGAAATTCATTTTTTTAAATGTGGACTAAAAAAAATACTTTGCAATAATAACGCAAAGTTTCTTCAAACTACAAATGATTCCCCAAAGGGCCTACCCCTTTGGGGAATCAGTCATCAGAGGTGTATTGCACACCCACGGTTCGCCAGCTATGTTTAAGTCCCATGTAATAGGGAGCCAGCTTATTGCCCTCTACCGGGCACAATTCCAAACTCCGGGCTGCTACTGAGAATATTTCTTTACACGGAATAGCTCAATAACACTGCCCGACCCGGAGACCGAACCTGAGGCCTCACGATCAGCAGTCGCTCACACTATCGCTGCACCATAGAGGTACTCAAATTTAATTATTTTTTACCTAATTAATGCCTAGTAGTACCTAACTGAATCTGTAAATTTAATTATTTTTCACTTAAATTAGTAGTTTTTTATTTTATCTTGTCTGGAATAAATAAAATAAATTAGAATAGTAACTTTAAATAATTGTTTATTATTTTTAAACATTTTCACTTGCATTAAACACAAAGTAAAAAATGTGAAATCGAAAATAACAGTCAAGAGCAGGATTCGAACCTGCATCTTCTGGATACCGTCCAGATGCTTTACCAATTCGGCCATCCTGACAATTGCTCCTGACTGCTAATTTCGATAACACATCATACTTAACGTCTTTTGGTGACGCCTGCGCCATCTGTCGGAAGTATTTTTTTTCACTTTGTGTTTAATGTATAGTGCTAAGCATGTCAAATGCTAAAAAATATATATAAAAATATCTAAACATTTTCACTTGCTTTGACTAACCGTATATAAAAAGTCAAGTTCAGAGTTCAGTGTTTACACCTAGCTTCCCTTCACCTCAACTTATTTAAGTGGTTATGCTTAAGCTCGAATGAAAGAGCTCGTTCCATTCTTAGACCAGACCTAACCGCGTAACTCAATTAGAACCGGAGATATAGCGAAAGAAAGCTTTGGAAAAATTAAGAAATGTACAGGAGGAAATCGTTTTGAATATAACTTGAAAGGGAGAAAGTTAGGTGATTTCAAATGATCGATGACAATTCCCCGCAATTAATACTTTTCATTTATAAAAAGAAAACTACGCAAATCGGTTGAACTAAATTGCCAGACGACTCTTAAGACTTTATTAATTATTTTGATAAATATAGACTTTGTTGGACTTAAGAATATAAATTCGTCACTTTACGCCACATTAATTGCCTCTATGCAAAAATAGTTAGTGCACAGGAACCATCTATTTTTTGGTATGAAACGTAGCCTATGTTCCTTATTGGGCTCCAGATAATACGTGTACAAAGTTTCATGATGATCAGTTCAGTAGATACGGAGTCAAAGCATAACAAAACAAAAAACATACTCACTTTCGCATTTATAATATTAGTAAGGATGTAAGGATAAGGAAGAACGGTCGAACGGAAAATAAATCATCAACTAATGGAACAACATAAAGACCTCGTGCAAACATTCGAGGTTAAGAAACATTTTTTTTTTCAAGAATAACTTGGGCTTAGGTATAATCCTGTATCGCGGGGGACTTTACAAACATACAATTCCACGGACACAAAGTAACAATCATTAATTGTGGCTCACACAAAGAGTTGTCCTGTGTGGGAACCGAACCTATAACACTCGGGCGGGAGGCCGGTATCTGAACCACTCCGACATCTGTGCAGTCTTCGTCTGTGGGAATTTCAGAATATAAATATAATTAAAACAATATAAAGGATTGAAAATAATTGCTTAAAACGTTTTCTCCGAAAAATTAAGTATCAAAATTGATAGTTTCCACATGACTTTTCAAACGGGCTTATTTCCTCAAGAATGTTTCAGTGAAGTGAACGAACTAAAACAATAATAAGTAATTCTCTTTGGCGTGGAAGAAAATGCTGTTATGTATATAATTTTTTGAAGGAAATAAGCTCCTATATACCAATGTAATTTCATTGAAAATATTTTAGAATTTGGAGCTGGTACCGAATTGCACTAGAGAAAAAGTTATTTCCGAAATGAGAATTAAGCTCTTTTCAAAAGATTCTACTTAATTTGATACCTAGCAGGATACCTAGCCATTTAATTTCCCGAAATAAAATACATTCTACGTGTTAATGCAGAGAGTTACTGATGTTCTTTTTTTATTGTAACAAAATTCAAACATGATTGTATCAAACATCACCCAAGACAAGAAGGAATTAAATTCGCAGTCCCAAGCAATTGGCTGAATTGGCAAAGCATCTGGATCGTCCAGGAGATGCAGGTTCAAATCTTGCTCGTGACTGTTATTTTCAATTTCACTTTTTCGCACATTGTGTTAATTTATATGGTTAAGCATTTCAAGTGCTTAAAAAATATATGTATAAACATATCAAAATATCCAACACCCAATGTGTATCATGTGCAGTGAGAGCTACTGTTATCGAGCCCGAGCGGGTCGGTACTCGATACCACCTCCTTCCATGAACCCGGCCGAAGTACCTCGTTGTGTTTTGATTGTAATGGGAGACAGCTATTTATTTTGCATCCACAATGTAAATGGTGCGCTGCGGTTTCAGTTTCAGAATTCTCAGTATTGCTGTGTCTATGAGCGCCAGTTACTTCATACCTTTTTTTTTTTTGTTAAAGCGGGAAAAAAAAATCCTAATCGCACACCCCGTCGTTCGGGGCAACGAACAGGGTAGTGTGGAGCCCTCACCCACTAAAGAAACCCGCCGTGTGCCGTCACTCCGCCTTTATTGGTGGGCCACCGGAACCATATTACATTCCTTCAGTGGTAGTTACTGCTGCATACCTACCACCAGATTTTAAGTTTATACACATCCTCGTGCACTATATATACCTCCTGACTAGTGTCTGTTGACACTGGTCACCGTGACTGAAATGTTCTTTATTTTTTATATACTACCTGAGTGGAGAACAAGCATACGGCCCACTTGATAGTAAGTGGTTACCGTAGCCTATAGATGCTAGCAACACCAGTAGCATCACTCGCGTGTCGCCATCTCCAAGGAAAGGAATAGGAGGTGGATAGGGTATACAATAAGGAGAGGATAGGTAGGATACTAAGAAGAGGATAGGGAGGGAGTTTGGGCCTCCGGCGGCTCTCACTCACCATACAAAACACAATGGTAAGATTAACTACCGTCGCTACACGCTGGTCTTTTGTGAGAGGGTGGTATTTCCGCGATCGAGGCGGCCCGTTCATGCATGGGATAAGCAAGGCTCTACCACTGACTTCTAGAAAAGTAAATCTTCCTACTTACTTACTTACTTATCATCACGCCATTTCCCTTGCGGTAGGCAGAGAGAACAGAGTGCCAAGAGGCTCCATTCTTGCATACATCTCTCGCTTCCTCAACATTCATAACTCTCTTCATACACGATCGCCGGTTTCGGAGAATCCTGACTCCACCTTCCTTCGATACATGACCGATTTAGTCTAGGTAGGTAAGTCTCGGTCTCCCCCTGTACCTACATCCATCCACTTTCGCATAAATAAAAAAAATCTAAATTAAAAAAATCTTAAATCTTCCTATACCTTATTTAATTCTGTATAAATATAATGTTAACGTTTTTAAGCTTTCTTTACATTTCCATAATTAAAATCATAGAGTAACGAGTTTTATTTTTAAAATTCGAATGAGTGACATCACATTCTCTTGGTTTACCCTTGACATATATTATGTACTTAGACAAAGAATATTATAGACTCGCTACTATTTCGACGCTAAGAATGAAGAAGCATCCTTTTTTGATGTGAAACATCTAATGCGGAGGAAGAGTGAAATGGGCTGTTAGCCTGGCGACGCTATTATTTTACTTGTCCCGTTCAAATATTGCAAGTAAAATTTGACACACTTCCCGGTTTCTGATTGAGCTGAAATTTTACACGCATCAGTATATCGCGTGACAATGCAATATTATGATGACATGGAGCTGATCTGATGATGGAGCTGGAAGGTGGTCACAGTAACTCTGTAATGAAACGACGCAACCCTATCGAATTTATACTCGTTTTATTCATCTTGAGGAGTACTTTGGCAAGTTATGATCATTTTATTTCTACAAAATAATTTTGATGTTTTCACATCTAGTAGACATCCCGCGACATCTAGGTTTTTTTTACATATTATGTCTTAGCAAGAGTTAGCGAGACACATGTATAAATTTTTTATCCTTTTTGCGTATGCGTTATTTTAAATTGGACCCATCAACTGGGTCCCAACAATAAGGTGGCCAACCATCCCCATCATCGTTATGTAAGCTTGGTTTTGTATTTACGTAAAAAAACTTAATTAATCACGTTATATACGCTAATGTTACATGTTCTAATAAATTTTAAGCAATATATAAGCATAACTGCAATTTCTTTTGTCCTGTCATTCTTGTATCCGGCTAAAACAGTTATGTTTAGTCAACAAAGTTATAATCATAGTTATCTTTTAAAATTATTCTGGTTATCATATTTATGTCAAACTATTGCTATCTCGACACTGCATGCGCTGATAGCGTGTCTATAATATCCTCTGTCTACGATTTTAGCAGTCCACAATGATAAGATAAGCTTTTCTATTCAATCTTATGATAAATGACTTGCCAAAAGTCTGCAGTCCAGAACTCCACATCTTTGTTGTTTGCAGATGATGTTAAATTAGTTTTGGAAATAAAACAAACCGCGGATCATATCAAAATGCAGATCTATGATTTAAATAGAGTCATAGAATGGAGTGTTATAAATAAATTATCTTTTATTGTAGCTAAGTGCTATGTGCTATCTTTTAGTCGTTCCTATACCCCTCGTCATTACCAATACCACATGAACGGAACGCCCCTACAGCGTGTATCTGAAATTACAGATTTAGGTGTACCTACACTTCACTGCTAACGTGAATTTTAGGATACACATTAAAGATGTCTGTACAAAGGCATATCGTAATTTCGGTATGGTTCTGAGACAAGTAAATCATTTCACTAAAATCGGGGCCCTTAAAGTGCTATTCGAGGCTTTCGTAGAAAGTCACCTAGAATGTAATGCTGTCATTTGGTCGCCACATGAAATTAAATAAATATAAATTGATGATCGAACGCATTCAAAACAATTTTATCCGGTTTCTTTACCTAAAGCAGTACGGAGTGTATCCAGGGTGTCCACTCTATTGTAACCCCCTCCGTTCTTACAGGGAACAGTAGGTTATTATAGACTAGAGGTGAGGAGAGAAGTAGCTCTCGCCACCTACCTTTTTAAACTAATACGCGGTAATGTAATCAATCCGGGTGTCCTGGGTACTGTGTCGTTGTGCATTCCAGACGGGCACGCGACGCGCCGCCGCCGTCCGCCGCTGCTGGCCGTGCCGCGCGCGCGCATTAACTTGCTACAGAACGCGCCGCTGACGCGGGCGCTTCGAGCGCTTATTGACATCTCAGAGCAAATCGATATTATATTTAATTGCTCTCTGTACGAATTCACATTAGTGGCCTATCATGCTCTTTCTAAATAATAGATTATTATGTTTTATTGTTGGGTTACTCGTAGATAATGTAATGTTCGAATGGTGAAAGAGTTTTTGAAATCAATTCAGTAGTTTTTGAGGATATTCGTTACAAAAATACAAAAATACAAACCTTTATGATACATACTAGTGGCCCGTTCCAGCTTCGCACGATTAGACATTTATTTTTAAACCAGGTTGTCTCCAGGTGCTATGGATGAACCCTAGTACGGCGTCTCGTGATCCGATGGTAAAACGGTGATGTTGGTACCACCTCAAACAGTTCCTCAGAGCACTACCCGTTGAAGAGTCGATAGGAGCACACAGAGAGCCCCAAATTCTCGTCACCGCCCCAACGACTCCAGCTCATCCGAGAGATTTGGATCATCGACAATCCGAATAGCACGCCTTTGTAGGGAGTCAAGTGGGTCAAGCTGGTATTTTGGTACGCCTGCCCAGACATGTGAGCAGTACTCCACACGGGAGCGGGTGAGCTTGTGCTTTATACAGCACAAGTCCCTGCGTCAGTGTGAAGTACCGCATGGCTCTGTTCAGGACGCCCAGTTATTGGCTCGCCAATTTGACCTTGTCCTCCAAATGACTCCCGAACTGGACTTTGCTGGATGTCGATGCCGGATGATGATGATATCCTAATACTCTCAGAGACCGGAAGAGTTACCCCTTGGAACTGGGGAGTCACGACAAATGCGTCCTTCGTTGCACTGAACGTGCAAACTTGTGTCTTCGTAGGGTTGAATTGAACCAAGTTCTTTTCTCCAAGGCCCGCCCTAGAGAGCGCTCGACTTCAGACACAGGTTGGGTCCGTCTCTCCCACAGCATGTTCCGAGGGATTTTCTGATGGTCGGTATATTGCGCAACACCCGTACTGTCATCAGCATAGCAATGCATACTCTCTAGAGAGTAAGTCATTGATATGCATCATGAACAGCGTTGGGGATAGCACCGAGCCTTGAGCAACGCCAGAATTAATCTGCATTGTACCAGACCAGCGTCCGTCTACAAGGACTTTGATGCTGCGACGGTGGAGGAAGCTGGCGATCCATTTTTAGAGCCCCTCGGGGATTCCGTATGATGGTAACTTCGACAGAAGGGCCCTATGCCAGACCCTGTCGAATGCTTTCGCGATGTCCAGGCTCATCGCCAAAGCTTCACCCCCACCCTTTAAGGCCTCTGCCCAGCAAGAAACTGAAAAAATATTGATCTAAACCTAAATCAGGGTTAATGCGTTTTCAATTTTATAAATTACCATCATGTTTCCTGTAAAAAGGAAATACATAAACTCTTGCGCAGAATAGTCATGTGTCCCGCCGTCCTACCCTCCATTCAGTAGTCTCTCTTCGGCTTTCGACTTGCGAAGCTATCGCTCGCAGTAATTATACTGATGATATTTTTATTTTGACTAAAATAAGTAAGTATCTACCTATATAATAATAGTAGGTACCTACACATAAATAGTAGATATAATTATTCCAATAATTAATTATAAAAAAAATATTCCGTGTGGTGACGGACTAAGAATACAAGTGTCACCACCTTATTTTTTCCCACGGGTGTCGTATGAGAAGTAAGCAATTATCATCCATTGCATGTACCCGCATCCGAACACGGAGCGTCGCAGCTTCGTGGGAGGCCTTGCGAGTGGCGGACGACCCTCGGTCCATCCACCCGCAGCCTCAGCTATACACAGCTCTGTACGCAAGGGTGGTCCGGTCGCTAGCGCATTACGGTGCATCTGTGTGGGCCGAGTCGCTGACCGCCCGCAATAGGGCTCTCCTGTGGAGACCACAGAGAGTCGTGGCGGTCTGAGCAATCTGCGGCTATCGCTCAGTGTCGTGCGAGGCCGCGTGCGCATTGGCTGGAGCCCCCCCGTGGGATCTGAAGGCGGAGGTACTCGCCAAAGTCACTGCCGGCTGTTGTCCAAGCTATGGTCGGCAGCGATAGGTATTGGACCGCAGTCGCTGCCTTCTGCGAGAATGTTATCTCGCGGAAGGAGGCGCCGCAAAGGCTGATCTCTTCTCTGTCTCGACCCGCCGCCGGCACGCGAGGCAGCGTGGGCACGACTACCTGCACCTAATGCCACCCTAGCCGAGGCTGCGGTTGCTTGGATCGGGGATGTCCACCACCTGCGTTGAGCCTACCACGAAGGTGTGACGTCCCAGATGCGTGGGGACGTCACTCAGAGAGAAAGCTCAACGGGGCTTGCCACCCACTGAAGGGAATACACGCGGTACCAATGGTCCACCGAGTACGGGTAGGTAAGGGCGCAGGGCGGGTTTTAGTGGATGAGAGCCACACACTACCCCCTTTGTACATTTTCACACTCACCCCGTATCACATATTTTCACAATCACAAAGTGTGAAAATACGTGATACGGACAGACGGAGGACGTCACCCAAGACGTTAAGTATGAATGTGTTATCGAAATTAGCAGTCAGGAGCAATTGTCACGATTACTGAATTGGCAAAGCATCTCGACGGTATCCAGGAGATGCAGGTTCATATCTTGCTCGTGACTGTTATTTTCGATTTCACATTTTCACACTTTGTGATTAAGAAAAAAATGATTAATACTAACAACTGGTTAGGTTACCCTTCTGCAAACAGAGATAGGTAGGTACTTATTTACACTTCGTTGTTTATGTGTTCAAATGATTTTTATGCCAACTCAATCTCTTCATTTTTGGACCTCGGATCTTATTACCCGTTATTGCGTCTCTCACAAAAAAAACTACTAAAATAATAAATATTTTTACACCGCATTGTGTGCTTAAATGTAGCGATACGGCCTTCCCCTGCGAGCTCCGAAGAGAGACTGAGCCAGGGGGGTGCTACTGCCGTACATTGGCTCACCAAAAAATTGTGTGCTATTTTGCGCCGTCTGGTGGTGCAGGAACAGTACTAGCTTGGCAGTTTAGTGTCTAGGCAAGAATATGGATGGTGCTTTTCTCAATAGAGGCGCATTACTTCATTAAATATTTCCAAAAAATACTTTAAAATGCAACAGTTTTATAAAATTGAATAACAGTTTACAAAATCCCTAATCAAGTGCGAGCTCAGTTATTGGTGAAAAATATTAACTAAGGCGCCATCTAGCGGCGGCGGTATCACAGCGTTTCATACATTGTATATAGCGCCATCTAGGGACCACGGAACAAAATCTTAAAAATTGAATCCAAAGTGGCGTATCTATTCCAAGTATAGTTATTTATCTATGGACTGAGCGCCCTGAGTCGAGTCGAGCGAGTAGAGGTCGAGTCGAGCGGCAGGGCAGATGGCTATTTAACACGACATTTTAGGTATTTCCTTTTTACACTAAAAATAAT
Organism: Leucoma salicis; assembly: GCA_948253155.1. Classification (NCBI taxonomy): domain Eukaryota; kingdom Metazoa; phylum Arthropoda; class Insecta; order Lepidoptera; family Erebidae; genus Leucoma; species Leucoma salicis. Next base: position 8,964,936 of record OX411812.1, read on the forward strand.
GGTTATTTCTAAAATTTAAAACGCATGGTTTAGATCATTATATTTCCAAAATTTCTTGATCTAATTTAAAGTATTTATTGAGTGTTTTAGCTTTATTTAATTATTTAGAGGTAACTGTAATTTTTTTATCGATAAAATTTTAATCGTGTTTTCACCACACATAAACCTTAGTTTCTGTCTTCAACTTTACTATATATTTATTACATATTTATTGGTTCAGTATTTTACATAATATTTGGATTGAAAAAAGGCGATTTCACCTATCATGGGGCCTTAAAATATTTATTTAACATTATTTTATTGTATGTAAATTCCTTTGTTTTATTTTTATTTTATTTTTGTTCTTTTTTTATATATTCTTTATAATAACTGTTATAGGTATAATCTACTCACACTATTGCATTAGGACTAATCCTGTAATGACAGTTGTAAGTTTGTTCAATAAATAAATAAGCAATAATTTTTTTTTTATTCTGGATTCGCTTTTTAATATCTCCGCAAATCTTTATAAGGTAACGTAAGGTATACATTGATTATATTCAGCTACATATGTTTCATTTTAGTAAATAAGTAGGGTTACAAAGAAATATTTAAACCTTTCTTGAAACAATTTACGTTATTTCACTCTTTGCCAAAACACGGCGAAGTTTTCCTAACAGCTTAACGTTGGTGTCTTGTTGTGTAAGGATTAACCAAACTACTTCGTCAACGTTTTCCTGGTGAAATATGTCGGCTTACGCTTTGAACTTAATTGATAAACATATGAAATTCACAAGCTTATCTTTCGGTATATAGAGCTTTATGCGATGTAATTTTTGTTCTTCTTTAAGGTAAACGTGCCTATTTTACGTGAGCTTTATCTATCTATAATAGGAAGTTAACTGCACAAATAGTGTAGTGGTTCCCATGCTAATTATTTTTCGATTCTCGCTCAGGACAATGCGGGTATTGATACTAGATATAATATTAAGTAAATTTATGTTTAAGCTATTAACAGTAATGTGTACTTAAATATCTACAATATTTAGTATTAAACATACTATTATAAATAAAATATTAAATTAAATTGTTATTGATTAATGTGTTATTGATGTTGTTATGATCGAGGGAGTGCTATTGCCTACTCCCCCGGTATTCCCTCAGGCGGCTCTTACGACTCCCGTGGGTAGAGAGGGGTGGGACAATTCTAAAACCGGCCCCACACGGCATGAACCAGATATATAGCCTAAAAACTAGCTTTTGGCTGCAATGGAGCCGCGGCCAAAGTTCTGTATGCAGGTTCAAATCCTGCTCGTGACTGTCCGTCTCTCCGCCTGTATTGTCGGGCCACTGGAACTATGTTACATTACTTCAGTGGTACGTCTATATAACCTAACACAGTATATTTTTCTCAAATATTTTAAATGTATGTTGTGTAAAACAGACACAGCTCTGTTACAGCTTCATAATAGTTAGGATAGAAATTAAGTTACCAGATGAAAAAATCTGCAATATCTACCTTGATTCTCCGTTTAATATTTACTTAAAATGACATTTATATTTGTTTATCATGAAGCTTGTTCTATCCAGCTCCACAAGAACCGTTTTGTTTTAATATAATTAATGGATGCGGAGCTCGTTAAGAGTGCCTGAGCGTAGTAACGTACTCTAAACTTAAATCAATTTTAGGATATTTTTGATGAAGGTGCAATTTTATTTGATGCTTTATTATTTTCGATTACTTGGTTTTTGTTGATACTTTAGGTTATAAAAGCTCTCTTGATGAAAAGGTTGACATTGGCATTTTATAGGTTCGCTAGCGCATTACCCACGGCTTTCCTCGCGTCTTAGTGATATGAAAAATCCATTTTCTACCTACAGTATCAAAAAATTGTGCAGATTGGCACCCCAGGACAATACCCGATTGGTTAGTTATAAACCTTGCTATTCGTTGCACCTTCAATAATTATAAATAAATTACAAATTTTAAATCCCTTGACCTTCTGAATTTCAAACATTGTTTTAAACGATGAATCAAAGTACCTACTGTGAAAATTTTCATACATGAGATAACATTTAAAATATTGCTGTATCGAACATTCTCCAAAGGCATATTAATGTGAAGAGGGGGCAGGTAGCCCGCAGGACTCCTTTAAACTTGTTTTGAGAGCAATTTTGTTGAACGCTTCAATGAGTACATAGCTCATAATTCAGTGAAAAGTTACTCTTAACGTTTACTTGAAGCGATTTATAGGGAAATTGAACTGGTATTTTCTTGTTGAGCATAAACAATTGAAAATAATAAAGTCTAGCACAGGTTAGCATAATACTAAATTAATTTACTACTAAGATTCCACTGCAGTAATGTAACATAGTACCAGTGGCCCGTCAACACAGGCGGAAAGAGCACACGGTAGGTTTGTAAAGTGGTTGAGGGCCCCACACTACCCTGTTCCTTGCCCTGAATGACGGAGTGTGCGGTTAGGTACATTTAAACCTGCCTAAAAAAAAAGGAGCTACTAAGATCAGTCTAGATTTTTAGAAGTCTTGTAGAACAGCTGTAAGTTCTCTACATTATCGATAATAATATGTACTATTATAAAGCTGTAATAGCTGTCCGTATAATTAAGATATTTTTGAGAAAAAAATACTATATTAGACTATATAGACGTGTCTGAACACAAAACTATTTTTTTAGATTTTTTGTCTGTTTATGTTTGTCTGTTTGTTTGTTCGCGCATCACGCAAAAACTACTTAACGGATTTTGATGCAACTTTTTTTTATTTGATAGATCTCGATTAGACTTAAAACTGGTATCAACTGGCTTTCCATACATCGTCAGCGAGATAGTCACACCCTATCTCTTCTCTATACAATCCTTTTCAATTCTTCTTCTCCTCGGTATCTTCGGGAACGATTCAAGTTTCTACACACGACTCACACTCACTCTTTCTCTTTGAAATCTGCTGAAAACCTCAAATTAAAAGTTCCGGTACATAAAACCACTTTCTACGGCACCTCTTTTACCGTAGAAGCGGTTACACTGTGGAAGTGTACCATAAGATTATCTCACTTCTTTTTTTACTTTTTTTTCAGGAACCCTTTTATATGTATCTACCCACCAGGGCCAACGGAAAGGTTATGTCGGACTCCGGACGCGGCGATTGACATATGGAGATGTCTAGTGCAATGCTACGCCGTATACCGACTAAAACCTGACAGTGTTCCTTCAGACTACCTGTCGCCCAGGGAGGAGGGTCACACTCATCGTATTCCACATTCCCCTCCGGGCAGGTTTTGGCCGCCTTAGTCCATTACTAGGCCGCCCCGCCTGGTTTGGAGGGCCTAGCCCTCCCTCCTTTGAGAGGCGCGCGCGGAACACGGGCGCGCCGCCATTTTGGGCCTGCTTCTGCTAGGGCAACGGACGGCCCTACGTCCGTAGCCCTCAGGGCAGCGCTCATGGTGGCCGGAGATCGTTCAGTGCCCTTCGGCGCCCGGTGCGTCTTACGTGGGTCGAGAGGCACTCCATCAACGTATGCAGCGCCGTGTCCTCCGAGCAACTCCCGCAGTGATGGAACCGGGTCGACTCCTCCCTTCTTATTCGACTCTGGTACTTTCCGAAACAACCATGTCCGGTCAGCACCTGTGTCAGCCGGTACGAAAGGGCGCCGTGACGCCTCTCCAGTCATTCTCCCATGATGGGACTTACCGCCGCTATCGTGGCGTGCCCTGCGCTTGGTCGCACGAGCCTTGTACTCCAGTCCGCCAGTAGGATGCGGCGAAGGTTCAACAGGTGCACCTCGAGCTCTCGAGGTGCCGGCCGTAGTCCCCGCTCCAGCGCCTCCCCACGCCACCGGTAAAGTGACGCGAGGGCCCTCGCCTCTAGATCTCACGGCGGAGTTCCAGCGAGGAGGCTCGCAGCCTCGTAGGAGACCGTGCGGTATCCTCGGATGACCCTGACGGCCATCGCTCTCTGTGGTTGATGCAATATAGCAGCATTTCTGGCCGTCAGGCCATCCGCCCCCACTGGGGCCCCATAAAGGGCCATGGACCGCACGACTCCCACGTAAAGCCTCCTGCAGGAGGTGTCGGGTCCCCCTAGATTGGGCAGCAACCGCAAAAGTGCAGCCGCTGCCCGTAAGATTATCTCCATCACTTAACATATTCAAACAGCGTGTCAAATCATATTATGTAATGGAAGTTGCTATTACGACGCACTAACTAAGTTGAAGTTTGTGTGTGTGTGTGGGGTGGAGGGGTATTTCAATTGTTTATGTATTGTATGTAATTGTATAGATATTAATTAGTCCTAATTAATTAGATTAAAACAAACTTATATATTATGTTTATCAAATAGGTATGTTACTGTTAGTATTGTACACAAGTAACTGTAAGGATTGTTATGTCTTAATTCCTGTCCATGCATGGTTGCCTGGAAGAGATCGCTCTGAGCGATAAGGCTCAAGGTAAATTGAAACACTTGTACAGTTAAGCCTTTAATTTTGTTTGTAACGCTATTTTAAGGTTTCAATAAAGAGTTATCTATCTATGTATCTATACATTTTATCCCGCTACTATATCGGGAACCTGAAATACAACCTAAAAACTAGCGTTTGGTTGGTAATACATATTTGTAATGTATTTGAGGGATCTAGGTATTAGTGAGGAAAGACTTTTTGAGCTGGACTGCTTGATTTAAGTAATATCACCAAACTTATCTATCCGAATACGACAAAAAGCATTCAATTACTACCCATTATATTACTGGTCGTCGAGTTGGGAACCAAGTGGAATTACTCACTACCACTAATGTCTTCCAGTTGAATTGGTCTGCCGATACAGATGGAGAGATGGCACACGGTGGGTTTATTTAGTGAATAAACGCCCCACACTACCCTGTTCGTTGTCCCAAACGATGGAGTATTTTTTTTTTATTACATGTAGAGGCAGACGAGCCACGGCCCATCTGATGGTAACCGTCGCTCATGGACTCGACTATACCAAGAGTATTGTCAAGCCGCTGCTCACCAATTCATTTCTCAGATATGAAATGAAATATAAACGGCTATCTCCTGCTACAGCCAAAATGCAACGATGTGCTTCATGGCCGGTTACACGGGAGATGGTGGTACCAACCCGCTCGGGCCCGATACCAAGTGAGTACTCCCACTTGGTACCCAGCCCTACCACCAGTAATGCAATGGATGATAATTGCTTACTTCCCTTAGTCGCCTCATACGACACCCATGGGAAAGAATGGGGTGGTGACACTTGTATTCTTAGTCCGTCACCACACAGACATATATGCAGTTAGGTAGTATTTCCCATCTTAGCAAAAAAAAGAGGGAGTACTCACTTGTTATCTAGCACGAACCAGTCAGTACCACCACTACTTTGTGACCGACCGTAAACCACCATTATGGGTTATGGTTATAGAGGAAGATGTCCATAAGCAGCGTTTAGCACGTGCCATCAGGTGGGTCGTGGTTCGTCTACCGCCATTTTTTTTATTGCTAATGATGGCAGACTAGCCACGGCCCACCTGGTGGTAAGTGGTAACCGTCACTCATGGACTCAACTATACCGAGAGTATTGTCAAGCCGCTGCGCACCATTTCATTTCTGAGATATGAAAAGAAAGAATAAACGGCTATCTTCTGCTACAGCCAAATCACACTGACGCGCTTCACGACCGGTCACACAGGAGACGGTGGTACCGACCCGTTCGGGCACGACAGCAAGTGAGTACTCTCACTTGGTACCCAGCCCTACCACCAGTAATGCGATGGGTGATAATTGCTTAGTTTCCTTAGTCGCCTTGTACGGCACCCACGGGAATGGATGGGGTGGTATATACTTGTATTCTTAGTCCGTCACCACACGGAATTGTAATACTTACTTACTTACTTAACATCACGCCATGTCCCTTGCGGGGTAGGCAGAGAGAACAGAGTGCCAAAAGTCTCTATTCTTGCATACATCTCTCGGATCGCTTCCTCAACATTCATAATTCTCTTCATACACGCTCGCCGGTTTCGGAGACTCCTGACTCCACCTTCCTTTAATATACATGACCGATTTGGTCTAGGTAGGTGAGTCTCGGTCTCTCCCTGTGCCTACATTCTTCCAGTCTTTTTGTAGCTAGAAAAACAATACAATTTTTCACATATATATACGAGGAGGGATTAAAAAGTAGTGAGAACGACATACTCCTTGGTAAGAAAAAAAATAAATACTGGCAGGCATAGCTCAGATACATACTTGTAATATTAATAAAGAAAAAAATCTTCGATTCTCTTTTGTTTCTTTCTGAATATAGTCATTTGTTTGCTTCGTGTCGGAACGTATTATCGAAAATGGAGAAAAACTAAGTGCGAGCCGTTATTAAATACCTCTGTTTAAAAAAGTTAACGACGCAAGAGATTCATTGTGATTTGGAGGCAACATTAGGAGAGCATGCTCCGCCGTATTCCACTGTTGCAAGGTGGGCTTCTCAATTTCGAGTAGGGCGAACGAGCACGGAAGACGAACATCGTTGCGGCCGTCCATCGACGTCAGTCACCCAAGAAAATGTTGCGAAAGTCGAGAAAATTGTATTGAGCGATCGAAGAGTTAGCATCCGATACTTAATTCGAGAAACGGGCATTTCATATGGAAGTATTCAATCCATATTGAAACAATCTTTGAATATGAGAAAAGTCTCCGCAAGATGGGTGCCGAGAATGTTAACCGACAGTCAGAAACAAAATCGACTTGACATTTCGAAGATATTGTTGGACAAGTTTCAAGAAGATTCTAAAAACTTTTTGTCTCGTTTCGTAACAATGGACGAAACATGGCTCCATCATTTTGATCCCGAGACAAAACAGCGATCTTCGCATAGAAACGACCATCATCACCGACCCCGAAGAAGTTTCGTGCCGTGGCATCGGCTGGCAAGGTTATGGCCTCAATATTTTGGGACTCAGAAGGGATATTGTTGATTGATTACCTAGAGCGTGGAACCACTATTACAGGCCAATATTATGCAGCTTTAGTTCCCAAGTTGAGGAATGCCTTCAAAGAGAAAACGAGAGGGAAACTTCGAAGGGGCGTGCTGTTTCATCACGACAACGCACCCGCGCACAGGTCGGCAGTTGTGATGGCTGCCATTCAGCAAGCTGGCTTCGAATTGGTTGATCACCCCCCTTGTTCACCAGATCTGGCGCCTAGCAATTTTTATCTGTTCCCCAAATTGAAAGAATACTTAAGGGGAATCAGGTACGAAGACGATAACGAGGTGATGGATGCCGTGGAGAGCTTTTGGCAGGACCAAGACAAAACTTTTTTTTTTTGAAAGGGGTTGAAGCCTTGGAAAATCGCTGGACTCGGTGTGTAGAGAGACTCGGAGACTATGTAGAAAAATAAATTATTAAGTTATCAATAGTCATTATATTCTATCTCACTCTCACTACTTTTTGATCCCTCCTCGTATAAGTATAACAATATGTGTGTGCATCAGAAATAAAACTATGTCTTTCTATATTTTATGTTATTTTTATTTCCTACTAAGAAATAACATTGAGTGAGCTGTTGTGTAGTAAAGTACCCAGTTATTTATAAATTCTCTCTCGAGTGAGGTCATGGCGAGCGTTTGGCCGCCTGTGGTTTAATAAGCCGATAAATACTATACTACAAAATATAGCACTTGCTAAGATTATTTTCTGTGGTATTAATATGAAGAAACAGTAGGGAATATTTAATATAACAGCTAAAATTGCACTGGCAGTTACCGTACGTATAATACATACTCTTATCACGACCAGAGATCAAGCGCAGACCTAACGGCTATAGCACCGAAGAAATATAACATAGTTTCAGTGGCCCGCCAATAATGGCGGAGAGACGGCACACGGCGGGTTTCTTTAGTGGGTGCAGGCCCCACACTACCCTGGTTGTTGCCCCGAACGATAGGGCGTGCGGTTAGGAACATTTTTTCCCGCCTTAACAAAAAAAAAGGCCTAACGGCTTTACTGATCTAACGACCGGATTTTTTCTGAGACACGGGGGGTGAAACACCACCAACTTCCCAACTACGGGCTGCCATTGAGAATTTTTTGACGGATAACCCAATTACTTTTTGTTGGCCCGACCCGGGAATCGAAGCCTAAACCTCATAGATCACGATCACGCACTACACTACCGCTAGACCACTGAGGTAGTCAGTGCTATCCATCAATCAGCCTTTTGATGTGCACGGACATACAACATAGCTCATTTTCAGTTTTCTTCTTTCTTTCTTCTTTATTTCTACTAATACCCGTCCCGTGAGTCCCGTCTAAATCGGTCTAGCCGTTCAAGAAATAACCCGTGGATGTATATTTGATGTATATATTTATCTATTTGAATCGGTATTTATTAACTTCATGGGTTTTATTTTTGTTTGCGCGGAACCCTATATATTTTTCCAAAATGAAAGTAACCTAAGCTACTTCTTATAATAACAGCAGTAACTTAAGCTACTTTTATTTTGGAAAAATAATTAGGGTTCCGCGTAAACAGAATAAAACCCATAAAATTATGAATTAATACCTCTCTGTAACGGCGGGACGGATTTGGACGGGACTTTCACTAGCAGATAGCTGTTGTTAAAAGGGGTAACTTGAGCTACTTTTATTTTGGAAAAATAATAAGGGTTCCGCGCAAAAAGGTAAAAGTTATGAAATTGTGAATAAATACCGATTTAAATAAATATATACATCAAATATACATCCACGGCTAATCTGAATGGCTGGACCGATTTGGACGGTACTCACAAGACGGGGTTCACTACATTTATTTTGGAAATATAATTAGTAATCTGCACTAAATAAGAAAATAACTAAATTCCACGCGGACGAAGTTGCGGCTAGCAGTTAGTTACTAAATACAATTACATTAAAGCCACCGAATACTAGTACTAATTTCTCACATTAATGAGTGAAATTATTTTAAAATATCTTCACACAATTTCATAGATCACGTTCATATAAAAAAATATAATCCCACCAACAATACACCAAGCGACAATCCTGTTTTCGCGTTTAATCTTAATGTAATATGAAAGTTAAATCCAATCTTACAAAAATACCCCGGAGATTAAAACAAAGAATAATTAAGTTGCGAAAATATTTTCCTTTTTATTCGTCTACAATATTGCTTTATTTCATTAAAGAAATGAATTTCACGTTAGTGTTTCGACCAAAGCCTGGCATTTATTTAATCTTGGATTTAGATATTGCAGACTTTATTATAATGAGCTAGCCTTTGCCTGCAGCTTCACCGCAGCCAAAAGCTACTTTTTGGGTTATATCTCAGGGTCCAGATATAGTAGCGGGACAAAATGTTTGTCCGTGTGGTGACGGACTAAGAATACATTTGTCACCACCCCATTCTTTCCCAAAGGCGTCGTATGAGGCGACTAAGGGAAGTAAGCAATTATCATCCATTGCATGACTGGTGGTAGGGCTGGGTACCAAGTGGGAGTACTCACTTGGTATCTGGTCCGAGTGGGTTGGTACCACCATCTCCCGTGTGACCGGCCATGAAGCACATCGTTGCGTTTTGGCTGTAGCAGGAGATAGCCGTTTATTCTTTCATTTCATATCAGTGAAATGAAACAGTGAGCAGCAGCTTGACAATACTCTTGGTATAGTTGAATCCATGAGCCCTTCCTTCTTCACTTGTGTCCCGTATGGTGAGCGAGAGCGCCGGAGGCCCAAACCCCGTTTATATCCGCTGTACTTCCTCCTTTCCCTTTCATTGGAGTTGACGATGCTTGATGACATGATGCCTCCGGTGTTGCTAGCGTCTATAGGCTACCGTAACCGCTTACTATCAGATGGGGCGTATGCTTGTTTGCCATCCACGTATATTCTTTCATATAATTTTGTTCGATGCTAGAGTCATTTTTACTCAATGAATATGAGCACAATGGCAGGAATATCTACCACACCGAATATCGGCATATAGTCTAGCTAATATGACAGGGTGGTGCTTTCCCAGTCAAGCTGATATATATAAGCTGGCCATGTAAAAAGTATTGATCTATGATTAAACATAAAGTGGAAAATTTGAAATCGAAAATAACAGTCACGAGCAGGATATGAACCTGCATCTCCTGGATACCGTCCAGATGCTTTGCCAATTCAGCTATCGTGACAACTGCTCTCGACAGCTAATTTCGATAACCCATTCATACTTAACGTCCTGGGTGAAGCATCTGGACGGTATCCAGGAGACGCAGTTTCAAATCCTGCTCATGACTGTTATTTTCGATTACACATTTTCCACTTTGTGTTTAATTTATATGGCTAAGCATGTCAAATGCTACAAATATATATAAAAATTTCTAAATAATGATTTGTGAGTTAAATAAAATCCTTGTAAATTCATCGTTAATATGTTTATTCACAGTAAAATAAATAACGTCATCGTGGTCCCTAAGTACCTATGCTTAATAAAGTCCACTCTCTACTCCTTCCACAATACAAGTAATAAAAACAAACTTGTGTCATCTTTCAAAGGGACTAGACTCTCCTTGAATAACAATGGAACAAAATTTATTACTCAATGAACAGCGGATTTATATTTCTGTTGAAAGAACCCCGGAGGGAACTTTCAAAACTCTGCGAAATGATTTGCGGACTCCGTTCAAAGTAGCACCAAAGATATTTTGTATGTGAGGTTTTATTTAAATTCCATATTATGTTTTGATCTGTATTTTAACACTTGACATGCTCAGCTACTTTAAAGTACAAATTATTTGTGAATGTGAAAAAGAGAACTTTAGTGCGAGCGGGATTCGAGCATGTCAAATGCTAAAATACAGATCGAAATGTTAAAAACATCACGCCATCAAATAGTATGAATTATAATTGCAAAATTAAACTTACTAAATTGGATTAATACATGTAAATGCATCCGACAGGTGGCTTGGGTCGTAAAGACAAATGTGATGTGAAGAATGGATATGGCGGTTGGTCAGTACGATAGCTTAGTGGCTTAAAGCACTTCGCCGGATTGGAAGGAACGCAGGTTCGAATCCCGCTTGCGCTAAAGTTCTCTTTTTCCACATTCACAAATAATTTGTATTCCATATTATCTATAGGTACTATTATAAAGCTGTAACAGAGCTGTGTCTGTACATTTAAGATATTTGAAAAAAAAATACTGTAATAGGCTATATAGGCGTGTCTGAACTTAACACAAACATTTTTTTTAGATTATTCGTCTGTTTATCTGTTTGGTCTTTCGCGCATCACGCAAAAACTACTGAACGGATTTGATGCAACTTTTTTTTATTTGATATTTCTTAGTTAGACTTAAAAACTCGTATACATTTTATCCCGCTACTATATCAGGAATCTGGGATATAACACAAAAACTGTCACGGGCATTTCATGAAATGGTCAGCAACGTCACCAAGTCTAAGATGTGGCCACGATATGAACAGTCATATATTATCATAATGAAATAATAAAGATCTAATGAAAAATAAATATTTTACAAAACACCATCTGTTGAGAATATACATTACTAGCCTTTTCCAGCGGCTTCGCCGCACCCAAAAGCTAGTTTTTCGGTTATATCTCAGATTCCCGATGTAGTAGCAGGATAAAATGTTTACCAGTTTTTAAGTCAAGTCAAGGCCTTTCAAATAAAACAGTTGCATCAAAATCCATCTAATAGTTCTTTTAAATAAATTCTAAAAAAATCTAGTTTAAATAATTTCTAGTTTTTCGGTTATATTTCAGGTTCCCGATGTAGTAGCGGGATAAAATGTATACCAGTTCTTAAGCCTAATCAAGGCCTTTCAAATAAAAAAAGTTGCATCAAAATCTGTTCAGTAGTTTTTGTGTGATGCGCGTACAAACATACAGACAAACAGACAAAAATTCTAAAAACAATTGTTTTGTGTTTAGACATGCCTATATAGCCTATTACAGTAATTTTTTCTAAATATCTTAAGTGTACAGACACAGCTCTGTTGCAGTTTTATAATAGTATATAGATATAGACGAAAATGCATCAGTTATTTTATTTATGTAGTCATAATAACCTATCTCGTGTATCATAATTATTTTTTTACAACTAATGCTAGTGGATATGCCACAACCACTCGATGGTAACTGGCAAAAGCCGTTTAAGTTATGGTCAAGACGCCGGCCACTTATTGCGATCATTGAACGATTAGGAGAAAATGGGTAGAACCATAGATATAGTATAATATCTATGGGTAGAACAGCCCATATTTAATCACAACAGGCACATGTGGTTAGAACGAATACGACGGCGGTACACGTGTTATTCGGGACTGTAACCGGTGCACTCTTTCATGCAGTGGCTCTATTATCAATACATTTATTTTAAATTTTGCTATAGGTTTTGTCCGTGTGGTGACGGACTAAGAACAAGTGTCACCACTCCATCCTTTCCCGCGGGTGTCGTATAAGGCAACTAAGGGAATTAAGCAATTATCACCCATTGCATTACTAGTGGTAGGGCTGTGTACTAAGTGAGAGTACTCACTTGCTATCGGGCCCGAACAGGTCGGTACCACCATCTCCTGTATGACCGGTCATGAAGCACGTCAGTGTGTTTTGGCTGTAGCAGAACATAGCAGTTTATTCTTTCATTTCACGTCTGAGAAATGAAATGGTGCGCAGCGGCTTGACAATACTCTCGGTATAGTCGAGTCCAAGGGCGACGGTTACCATTTACCATCAGATGGACCAAAATATTAAAATATTATTAAGCGATTAATATGCTCGGCTATTTACCAGAACACAAAGTTTTAAAATTTGGAATAGAAAATACTTTTCTTGACTGCCATTATCTATTATACATCTTCGCACTTTGTATTCTGTATAAAACTTTAATTTTTCATTTAATAATAATAATAATAATTCTATTGCTTTGTAAAGTATAAGGCAAAAACATGTTCCGTGTGGTGACGGACTAAGAATACAAGTGTCACCACCCCATTCATTCCCGCGGGTGTCGTACGAGGCGACTAAGGGGAGTAAGCAATTATCCCCCATTGCATTACTGGTGGTAGGGCTGGGTACCAAGTGAGAGTATTCACTTGCTATCGGGCCCGAACAGGTCGGTACCGCCATCTCCTGTGTGACCGGCCATGAAGTACGTCCGTGTGTTTTGGTTGTAGCAGGAGATAGCCGTTAATTCTTTCATTTCATATGTGAGAAATGAAATGGTGCGCAGCGGCTTGACAATACTATCGGTTTTTATCCGTGTGGTGACGGACTAAGAATACAAGTGTCACCACCCCATTCTTTCCCACGGGTGTCGTATGAGGCGACTAAGGCAAGTAAGCAATTATTATCCATTGCATGACTGGTGGTAGGGCTGGGTACCAATTAGGAGTAATTAATGTTGAACAAGAGAAGTTTAGTGCGAGCGGAACTCGAACCTGCACCCCTTCCGATCCGGAGTAGTGCTCTAGACGCAGTTTCGAATCCTTCAGAATCGAGTATCTACTCAACCGATGGTATCAATTATCGGTAGAATATTATTAACAGCTTGTTATTATGTATCATAAAATACCACTATGAAAGCGTTACAAACAAATAAACAAGCAAACTCACTTTGGTATTTACAATAATTTATCTACTGGGTAAGAAAAACAAAATAATAAAGTATTTTGATCTGTATTTTAGCAATTGACATGCTCAGCTACTTTAAAAAACGAATCATATTTAGTGAATGAGAAAAAAGACAATTTTACTATAACCCACGCCACATATCGAATGCATTTCATGGTGGGTCGTAATGACAAATGTGGTTAGATATGGTCACTGCGATGGCTTAGCGGTCTAGAGCATTTCCCCGGATTAGAAGGGACACAGGTTCGAATCCCACTCGCAGTAAAATTCTCCTTTTCGACATTAACAAATTATTTGTTCTTTAAGATATTAAAGTTTTATGTCCTACACATAATAACTGAGGATCAAGGAACCATTGGAGATCTTTTTCACTGTAAACCTTTTCACTGTCCTCATTATAATTCAATGCCTGGCATACACGACACAAATGATAAGATCTTGTACCAAAATAGCCGTGTTCATTAACGGCTTCAAAATGATTTCGCCAACTGTGTAAACTAAGTATAAATTCTTCATCTTTACTTATTCGAATAATGTCTTCGGCTAAATTCTTTATTATGGTGGCATTGCTTGTAATAGGTATGTGTAAATAAGAATTCGGTGGTAAAAGATTCTGGCAGTCCTTTTCAGACGGACCCATGATGATTGGAATTGCCCCTTTACTGTAGGCATGGTACCATACTTTCTCGGTCATGTATTCCCGACAACTAGAGTTTTCCAGTACTAAATAAAACAAATATTCTGACATTACTTCGCAGTCTGATCTGAAATGTCCAGGGCACCTAGAAAAAGAAAAATAAAAGTTATTTTAATTGTTCGGTACCAAACGTACATTTTAAAATTGGCGCGCAATCTGGCGATAACTATGGTACTGTTACGATTTAAAAATATATATATTATATTTGAATTTGGAACCTGTCATTCCTAAATGAATTTTAATGTTTTATTTTCTCATTTTCACGCCAATCTATGTCAAATATTCTTCTGATATTAAAATGGAGTGACGTGATAAAGAGAATCAAATTGCTGTTTTAGTTTTACCTACACAATGGAGATAATATGCAGCCAATATTTTTAAAATTTTCCATCCTTCGAATTTTTGTGTACCGGCTATTGATAGGTACAATTGACGTCCTCTGTGATAGAAAAAGATCTGGCCGTCTACGTAGTACTTAATCGTACCAAAAAAAATGCGATCAATGCAATTAAGGAAAAAAATCTAAGAAATCTTGTTCGAAAGCGAAAGATCTCTTTAAATGGAAATTAATATAGCACCTAAAACCATTAGTAAGGACTTCATCTCATAATGAACGCGTTCGGACGCGACGAAATTAAAACAACTACATTGGTACTCCAAAGGCAGGTGACAGAAAAAGAAAAATACTGCCGAGAATTTTGTTAATATCGAGCAATATTTTAACAGGCAATGTGACTGAGTTTATGCTCCAAGCTCTATAAAAGCTTCTCAATTTATCAGCAGAGTACAACGTGGACATTATCCGACTTTAGTGATGCTTTGGTGGGGTGTTAGCTTTCACACAAGTCCATCCATCTATCCATCCATCAGCCTTTTAAAGTCCACTGCTAGACATAGGCAGGAATGGGGGATAGTGCCGTAATCGCCACGCTTGGCAGGTGGGTTGGCGATCACAGTGGATGTTGTAAATACTCGAAGGAGATGCTGCTGACCACTCCTTCGGTATTCCCTCAGTCGACTCTTACGACTGCCATGGGTGAAGAGGGGTGGGACAATTCTAAAGCCGGCCCCACACGGCATATTTCACACAAGTATGGTTGTTCTATCAAACATACTTTTATGAAAAAAGTGGAAAAAAGTCGGCACTGGTGTATAGATACGATTCTTAAAAAGATAGTTAAGTCATTAAACACAAAGTGAAAAATGTGAAATCTAAAATAACAGTCACGAGCAGGATCATTTTGTGTTTAATGTATAGTGCTAAGCATGTCAAATGCTAAAAATATATATAAAAATATCTAAATAACATAGTTAAGTCTCTTAACAACACCGTCCATTTTAAAGAACAAATTATTTGTAATTTTTTTTATACCTACGAGATTGAAGAACAAGCATACGGCCCCACCTGATGGCAAGTGGTTACCGTAGCATATAGACGCTAGCAATACTAGAGGCATCACTCATCACTCATCATCATCATCAGGAGGTGGATAGGGTGGATAATAAGGAGAGTATAATATGTAGGATACTAAGTAGAGGATAGGAAGGATAATAAGGAAAGGATAGGGAGGGGGTATGAGCCTCCGGCGCTCTCATTCACCATACAACACAACGGTAAGATTAACTACCATTGTTACACGCTGGTCTTTTGTGAGAGGGTGGTACTTTCCCGATCAAGCCAGCCCATTCATGCTGAGATAAGCAAAACTTCGAGCGGGATTCGAACCAGCGTCCCTTCCAATCCGGGGAAGTGCTCTAGACCGCTAACCCATCGCAGTGATCGACGGCCATTCCCAATCTCCATGTAAATACATCCGATAGGTGGCGTGGGTCGTAAAGACAAATGTGATTATCGCATTTAAAGCGATTAGCACACAATGTGCAGGTTTATTAAATTAGTAGGTACTCTGGTAGGCAGACTTGTGTTATAAAAACTAATATAGGTATATAATGACTGAATCAAAACAACGACTGGTCAAATGTTAAGTACTAGTCGAATACTACTTATAGGTATATTTCTTTGTTTCTTTTTTTTATAAATTATAGATCATTTCAAAGCAAGCATGCTCTACCACTCAACATTAAGTCACGATCCTCAACATTTTTATTTATCATGTGCTCGCTTATACTATATAAAAATGTCCCAGATCTCAATAATGTATTTTTTTATCAGTAGTTGGCTAGTTGGTATGTTTGGAAAGAGATGGTGATATAGGTGTGAACTTGCAGTTCGAATGATCGGGAAATCAACTTTCGCTCGGTTGGCAGTCAGAGGGGTTACCAAAAAGCGATACCTATATTTGGACAACTGGCCTCATCCGTGCACGGCGGTGGTGGTAAATCTAAATAAAATAAAGAAATATTCTAAATCTCATGTTCTATTCTCTTATTTTCAGGAGACCCATGCCCATTATGAAATAAGAAAATCCTCACCGATTTTTATTAGTCTGGTTATTTGAACAGTGTCCATAGACGTCCACAGGCATGTACTCTTGTAGTTGTTTTATGAAGTTCATTCTATATTTGACTCCACAATTTGAAATAAGTATGGCGGCTAATACATCACGTCGCTTCTTTTTCCAATTTGGTATAAGAGTCGTGATATTTAACGCTTTAGTTGTGTAAATCGGCTTATCAAGGGCTACAGTTCGTCCATACGGTACCGGTATGTCCGCATCGCTTCTGTAATAAAAAAAAATGTTTAAAAATTTGTAAAAACAAGCCTTTACTGCGCTACTTTCTCGTGTTAACCAATGATGTTTTATTTGTACAAAAAAAATAGTAGATATCGCACTAGCGCGCGGTAATTGTTGCGCACGAATTTGTTTTAGTCGGTTATCTTTTGTCTAGTCTCGCGTTCCGTATTATCTATCGCGTAATGTATGCACACATCTATAAATTGTATTATTTTGTCATAATACAACAATTTCGGTAAGCCATTTAGTATGAACGTAACTCATCTTTACTTAAATATCATCGGTGTTAACGCGATTCAAATGTTCGCACAAACACACACTTGTATTAATCCAAAAGTAAAGTTTATTGTGCTTTTCAAGTATATATCATTGATTTAAAATCTATGGTATATAGGTATACTTGAATTTTGGATGGAACATTTAAAATTGTCCCTTACATTTTTCATTAACTTTATACCATACACGTTCATAACGCACAAAAATTTCCATATGTATTAGCGCTATACCCCAACAAGAATAAAATCACCAATACAATACATTATTATCATCAATTATCAAGTACTTTGATGCAAATAACTTGCATATCACCCAGGTTTATACTAATAGGCATCGAATAAACTGCACATAGGTACATGTGCTACACAAATTGCTGAAAATATAATCCTAAAAGGATGCAGTTTTCATTTAGGATAAATTATTTATCGCAAAGTACAAAAAAAAGATGCGATTTCACCACCACAATTTCTACCCAAATTCTGGAGCACATATTATCAACTAACAAAGAAAATATACCTAGATACACAGATTAGCACAACCTGAATTTTATTTTTGGCAAAAAAATAATGTTTTTGCAGTAAAACACCAAAACACTGAAATAGAACAACTTGATGTCGAAACATCACCAATGCCGACAAATAAGAAAAGAAACGCGGACAGACACAATCGGCTTAAAAAAATGAATAGTTCTTACTATAAAAAACAATACACTTCGAAACTTGCATATATTTATTACTATGGTATTTAGAGGCAATTGCTAAAAATATAAAATTTACGCTGGTAAAATATGATTAGTATTCTAGGGTTAATCGTCAAGTAAAAGTGCTGATTGCCACTTCATTAGACCTATAAGTTACTGGACATTTTACGTAATGATTAGCCCTACTTGGTTGAGCCGTGTGGGACCAGCTTTAGAATTGTCCCACCCTGCTCCACCCATGGGAGTCGTAAGAGCCGACTGAGGAAATACAGGGGGAGTGGGCAGCAGCACTCCTTCGGGTATTAACAACATCCACTGCGATCGCCAACTCGCCTGCCAAGCGTAGCGATTACGGCACTTTCCCCCATTCTTGGGGAGGCCTATGTCCAGCAGTGGACGTTAAAAGGCTAATGGATGGATGGATGGATGGATGGTGATTATGAAACGTACGAAAGGTGTTTACTTGTTAATTAAGTTAAAAGTAGGCTAGTCAGAACAGTACTCAGACATTGTGAAACAGACCCTTAATATACAAAATTTTACGCCAAGAACAATTATTGTACCAAAAAAATATGCCACAGCCGTTATGCCAAAGTATATTAGAAAAAAAAACATGCGAAATGAAGAGATCCGATAAAACCTAAATAAAACGAAATTACAAGGACAGAATTAAAAATTATAACAGAAAGTTATAATTAAAATTTCATGCTGCACGAAACATTTATGTGTAGGCTATAAGTACCAATCAAGTAATTTAATACAGACATTTTCATCGGTCATTATACAGGCGGAGAGACTACACACGGCGGGTTTATTTATTGGGTGGTTTCTCCGAACGACGGGGTGTGCGGTTAGACATTAAGACTATAGGTATAGTGGGTGAGAGTAGGTAATTTTGATGAACCTAAATATCAAAGAAATGCACTATTCTCACAGTTGCCATTTTGTTAGTTTATTAATATCTGATATTTTTATAACTATAATTTTTATAGTGTTTTTAATGAAGTTTTAGTTAGAATTATATATTAGGTATCTAATAGTGAGCCGTCCTAACATTTTTCTCAACTTAAAAAAGATTTTTTATTTATTATAAATGCAAACTTTTCTAAAATTTATAATCTAAGCGACAATGAAAACGGTTTTGAAAATAAATTGGAAAAACAGTCAGACGGGAACAAGGACTTAATTATTATATTTATTCTACTATTTATTGATTTATGCTAATGGCTTGGCAGAGCATCGTCAAGACCTCTGCAATACAATGTTTAAAAAATCAAACATTGTATTAAAACACTTCAATATCTATACCACAAATCATCCATCAGGCAACAGCCATGGCGGAACCAACCTCAATCATGACGTACAGAAGAAATACCAAACTTCAAGCAACTACTATTCAACTAGGTACTGCTACTAATGATAACTCTCATTTCTCTTAGGTGTAACCTATCTATTATTACAAATTACTCAGTATAGAAGGCCACTAAAACTTGAATAATAAGAAAACAGAGATTCCCCCAAATAAAAATGTCCTTTCAGATTGGGCCAGATCAGACGCAGAGCACCTTTCTAGAGTATTTCAACTACTTCCAGAGGCAGTTCCAGAATATAGCACTGAAATAAAAGAATACCTAGAAAGTGCACTACAAATATGTCCACTTGTTATTGTGCCGGGGATTTCCCCAAATACCTCAAAAATAATAATCTTAAAGATACGACCTATTGCACTATTCGTTAAGATTTTTGTTCGTTAAGACAGATTTCCATGATGCAGAAAGATAAATATAAAAATCTATGTTTTTAGTTAGACTGAAGAATTTTATAATACCATTTAAAAGAATTAGTTCGGTATAGTTGTGATAACGACTTTAGATTATCAGTCTATCATAAAATCAACTAAGTATCAATTACTAAAAAATATAGGTTGTTGTAGAGATAAGGTGATATGCAATATTAATAATGATAATTTATCTATTAAATTGAATGATAATAATATATTAAAATGAAAGCAGTATATAAGTATCAATGCTCACGGATTATAATTTGCTGAGATTTCCTCCACTTAAGGTGTAATATTCAGTATCTGTATCAATGTTTAATATACACCAGGGCTCCTAGAATGTAACTCACTAAATCGTATCCAAATGGCATCGTGACATTGTCATTGGTTGAGAGATCTTGGAATATCATCGTGATTGGTTGAGTGATCATGCGTACCAATCACAAATAAGACGATACGATATCGATACGATTTTTTGAATCACATTCTGAGGGGGTTGGATGGTGAACATAATCTCACTAACAACCCCTTAATTATTACATAGTTATTAGTCCAGTAGTTACAACGTAAAAGCATAACAAAAAACAAACCGTATTTCTGCCCACGGCGTTGCATGCGTGGACTTTAGAATACAAATATTTCACTTTACGGCACATTCATTATCTCTATGCAAAACTAGCGAAAATATCTGTTTTTCCGAGGATATCTTATTCCGGGCTCCAAATTATATGTATTCGAAATTTCACGGTGATGGGTTGAGTACTTACGGCGTGAAAGCGTCACAAAAAAATCTAACAAACAAATTTTATTTTTCCGGGAAAAATCAAAGTTTCCTGTGTAATTGGTCCGTGTGGTGACGGACTCAGAATACAAGTGTCACCAGCCCATTCTTTTCCACGGATGTCATATGAGGTGACTAAGGGAAGTAAGCAATTATCATCCATTGCATGACTGGTGGTAGGGCTGGGTACCAGGTGGGAGTACTCACTTGGTATCGGGGCCGAAATGAAATGGTGAGCTTAACAATACTCTCGGTATAGTGAGTCCATGAGCGATGGTTACCATTTACCATTATATGGGCCGTGGATCGTCTGCCAATATATTATGCAATAAAAAAAAACTATTTTTGCATGGAGGTAACTTACATGCCATTGAGTAGCGAGTTTTTTTCTGGTGCAGAATGTTGTTTTAAATAATATTACTAAAGTAAGGATGTTACCTATATACAATAGCATTTACCTGAAAGTCATTGACCAATTGAATACATTTGCAAATTTTTTGTAGCTTCGAATATTATTCGATAGCGAAAATGTATTTAGCGGCGACTCGTCGTTCAAGAATATCCATCTCTGTAGCGGGTTTCTATTTATCACTTCGGGAATAGCGCCACGTTGCAAATGGATGACAACTGCGTCAGCTGTTCCTAATTTCTCATCATCTCCCGTAAAAATGCAATTTTTAACATTACACTCTTCCAAAGGATCGCTTCTGTAACCATATTTATCACACAATATACTTATTAATATGTAACAACAAAATACCCGAATATTTGAATAATAGATAATCGTTATCATCATTTTAATGGCACGGCCTAATCTATACCTTCCGGGTCGACGCCATGCATTTGTGTACCATAGCTAAAGAGGAGCGCCTAGTATATTCAACAATGGTTGACTTTAATTACTGTTAAGTATTAGCTCTTAGTACAGCTTCAGGTATCTTAGAAGCTTACCACTGAAGTAATGTAACATAATTTCAGTGGCCCGCCAATAGAGGCGGAGAGGCGGCACACGGCGAGTTTATTTAGTGGATAAGGGCCCCACACCACCCTGTTCGTTGCTCCGAATGACGAGGTGTGCGGTAAGGAATATTTTTCCCGCATTAACAAAAAAAATAAAAAGGTATCTTAGGAGCTTATAGTGTTTAAAATAAAAAAAAATGTAAGCGATTTCATAGGAGAATTTTTTTCAACCCTTGTACATGTTTGGGCATGGGTCTACTCTCATAATGAGAGGGATTTAGGCCTTAATCGCTGACCCAATGCGGGTTGGCAGACTTCATAAGCCGTCGAGAAAATGTTTCTGGCATATAGGTTTTCCCACGACGTGTTCCTTCACTAAGCAGTAATTATTTGTAAAAATACACATATAATTTCGAAAAGTTAGAGAACCCACCTCTAACTGGCCAGCCATGGAAGGTCTGGACCTTAGACTGAGGATTGAACTCGTTACCACTGCTTCATAGCAGGTAGTTACTAATATATATCATAAATATATGTATGTAGGATATATAACATAATAAACTACACACAAACATAATAATACCAAGGCCACGGCGAATCTGCCTTCACATTGAAGTTGAATATTTTTACTTATACGCAAATGCAGTAAAAAAGTATTTAATTAGGTTAACCTTGAATTACTTTACGTTTATAAATAAATAATATTCAATTAATGAGCTAAGAACAGGAAACTTGTTACATTTGTTTTGCGGAGGAATTTGTTCAGATCATTACCAATCTCAAATCTACTGCAGCAAGTAAAAGACCTAAAATTATTCATTGCACCACCTCTTGCCTCTATTTTCAATACCTGCTTTAATAAGGGTATTTTCCCTTATGTCTAAAAAAGTCGGTTATTGTACCTATCCATAAGGATATGCCGTGTGGGGCCGGCTTTAGAATAGTACCACCCCTCTCCACCCATGGGAGTCGTAAGAGCCGACTGAGGGAATACCGGGGGAGTGGGCAGCAGCACTCCTTCGAGTATTAACAACATCCACTGCGACCGCCAACCCGCCTGCCAAGCGTGGCGATTACGGCACTATCCCCCATTCTTAGAGAGGCCCATGTCCAGCAGTGGACGTTAAAAGGCTGATGGATGGATGGATGGATAAGGATGGAGACAGGGATTGTGTCGGAGATTATAGACCAATATCTATATTACCAGTGATTTCCAAAATTTTCGAAAAATTAATAAACACTCGGCTTTTAAAATATTTAGAAAAGAACTCTATTCTTTCAAATAACCAATTTGGATTTCGACGTGGCAAGTGGCTAAGGCTTTCGACACGGTCTTTGTCCCAATCTTAATTGATAAATTATATCGGATTGGCATAAGAGGTACACAGCTTAAGTTATTTACAAGCTACATATCTAATCGATCCCAAAGGGTTATAATAGGAGATTATATAAGTTCCGAGTTAGAGGTGACTTACGGGGTTCCCCAAGGTAGCGTCTTAGGGCCGACTCTCTTTCTCATTTATATTAATGACATTTGCACAACCTCACTCAAATAAGGTAAATTAATCTCATATGCAGATGATACTACCCTTGTTTTTACCGGGAACACCTGGAGTGAAACTTATGATGCTGCGCAAAGAGGTCTAAATGTTGCCACAGAACTGTTAAAGAATTCACTTTTATAACTAAATGTTAATAAATCAAGATAAATATGTTTCTCAATACGTAATGTTAAAGACCCTTTGAATCAAATTTTAATCGCACACTCGTGTTATAATCCGTTGGCTAACAGCACCTGCTAATGTTCTGTACTAAAAAGAACAACCCACACTAAATACAGGTACTAATATTATCGATGTCTATACAGGTTAGGTATAGACATCGATAATAATCTTACTTTCAAATTACACATTTTTAAACTTAGTAACAAAATTCGTAAGCATATTGTAATTTTTAAACAACAGACATATTCTTGACCCAAAAATATTAAAGTCTACCTATTTAGCACTGTGTCAGTCAATCTGTATCTATGGCATACTGATCTGGGGCGGAGCTCCCAAAACAACTCTAAAATCCGCAGAGGTTGTTCAACGAGCGGTACTAAAAGTTTCTACGTTCAAGCCCTTCCTATACCCTACTAAATTATTGTACCAAAACTGTGAAGTTCTACGTCAATTGCACATCTTTGCAATTTTATTTAGAAAACATAATGATTTAGATTTTGACCGGCTAATTCAAGCAAAACGAAAACCAAACGTCTGCAAGCAAGATCGTGATTTCAGAACATCACTCTCGCAAAGGTTTTATGGATTTCTAGGTCCCTTTTTATATAACAAAGCTAACAAGATATTGTCTATATATAGTATGAATAGAAATGAACTCAAAAAAAACCTGAACAAATGGTTAATATCGTTATCGTACGATGAAACAGAAGCACTGATGGCTATCATAAAATAACGGCATTAGTGACATCTACACGCATCACATAACAACTACAGACATACACACAAATACACACGCACGTACGTGGTACGTACGCGCGCACACACACACACACACCTGTATGCGGATATACACTTTATATGTAATTATGTAACTTATCTAAAATTCATGAGCCCAAAAAGCTCACAAGCACGCTACATAAATATTGCTACATCCTGTTTTGTTACGTTTAAGGAGAGAGCCTGGAGTTTTGTAGTACAGGTTCTTACCTAGTCCAGACTCCAGACTCTCACAAGGACTTTTTCATGGTATCAGTGGCAAATGTATTGTTATTTCATTAATGTACTTTCCTTGTGAGAAGTGAATAAATATATATTATTATTATTTTTAAGTAGTGACATGCCCTTGCTTTACATGGGTGCAATTTACTAACGAGGAAAATATTTGGAACACACCTTTTATATACTTAAAACATTACATTTCTGTTTAATGATGTATCATACAGAACTTTCTTGGAAAAATACCTAAACGACAATAAATAAGTTTTAAAATACATTGCGTAGTGAAAATGCGAAGATACAGACAGAAGTGTATTTTATAATAATATTATACATCATTATTTTTAAATCCTTGAAGTAGGTACAACGCTTGTTAGTTCAATCTAGATAATTAAATAATTATCATTTTTCATGTTATTACATTATTACCTACACAATTTCCTATCAAAAATAAACAATAAATAGGTAAATTACAAGTTAGTATAGACGGATATCACGAAATACCTACTTTAATTGACAAAGGCCTATGTTATATAATTATGATCGAGGTCAACATATTACGCTAATATTTGTTCATATGGGCATTATTCGTAATTTTGTCGCTAACTAGCTGAAACCCGCGACTTCGTCTGCGTTGCTTATTATACTCGTAATATCACTAGCTGACCCAGCAAACGTTGTTATGCCATATAAATTATTTCTACATCAGCAATAGAAGGGTGAAAATTTAGAGTTGTATGTATTTTTTAATGCTGTATCATAAAAAAATTAAAAACTAATATGTATCTAAAATTAAGAAAATATTTATTTAGGGGTGGACTACCCTTAACATTTAGAGGGATGAAAAATAGATGTTGTGATGACTTCCCATTACCCCCACTTTCCCGCGGCTAAAAACACATATAACTGAACGCCTAGTGAAAATTGTTGAAATCGTTGTTTCCTAAAGCTTTAATGAAGTTATATTAAAGGAAGATAATATATCGCGACATTCTTTTTAGATAAGTAGTTTTCCGTGATGCGTGGACAACGCAGACTTATTATACTTGTACTAAAACATCTTTATTTACTTTTTCGATGATCCATAGTTATAAACATGTCGGTTCTGAAGCCAGCGCCAATGTTTCCATACTAATATTACGAATGTTTTGTTTTGAGGAGGGCTTAGATCAGAGAGGTCTTCGTTAAGGAATAACGACGAGCCCAAACTTGACATTGTCCAATCCTGAAAACGAGAAATGTTTTTAATATTCAAACTATTACACCCTTACATATCTATAGATTGTCACCAGCAGCTACTACAGCAATAAACAAACTAAATAACATAGACACATATAACATTGACGGGCCTCGTGGCGTAGTCGGTAGTGTAACGGACTTCTGTGCACGAGTTCGTGGGTTCGATTCCCACTCAGGACAATTATTTGTGTGATGAACACAGATATTTGTAATGCATCTGGGTGTTTTCTATCTATTTTATGTAGGTATTTACAAAAAAAGTAGTATAATGTATTATATCCGTAATCTGGTACCCATAGCACAAGCGTTAAGCTTAGTTTGATACCAGAGGACGTTATGTGAAAATGTCCGTGAACATTTATTTGTTTATTTATAGATGGTAGCCATAGCATGTCTTTTTCCTCTTCTAAGATATAATACCTATACGCTGTAAACTTTGGTTGATGAACAAAGCAATACTAATACCCAAATCTTCTAAATAATGTTATTATTCCAAGTAAAGCTAAGCTAGGTACCTTGTATTCACTATCTACTTGGTATACCTACTCTCAAATATTGTGACAACAAACAAAATAGAATACCTATACCTACCTGCAACTGCATACAAACTTATATTATACTAGCTTTTGCCCGCGGCTTCGCCGCAGACAAAAGCTAGTTTTTAGGCTATATCTTAGGTTCCCGATATAGTAGCGGGATAAAATGTATACAAGTTTTTAAGTCTAATCGAGAGCTATCAAATAAAAAAAACAGTAGTTTTTGCGTGATGCGCGAACAAACAAACGGACAAACAGATAACCAGACAAACAGATAAACAGACAAACAGATAAACAGACAAACAGACAAAAAATCTAAAAAAAGAATGGTTTGTGTTCAGACACGTCTATAAAGACTAATACAGTAATTTTTTCTCAAATATCTTAAATGTACAGACACAGCTCTGTTACAACTTTATAATAGTATAGATTATATATCTTAGATTAATGATATATCTAGATGGACCCTCGGCGTTGTAAACGCATCAAAAAGAAATTGGGTGAACTTTTCATCCCAATGCTGTTAGTATCAATCGCGACGTCACTTGACAAGGTCGTATCCAGAAGCAATAGAGTGCCATTTAAAATGTCAACGTGTGTTATTAAAGTGTGCCGAAACTACAAAAGTCGGAAAATGAGCACTAAAGATATCTCTTATCATTAGTTAGTTACATTATTTGATACAATAACTGACTAAATAAGTCATTTAAATATTCTCAAAATAAATTAATTTTGGTTCGTATTTTTTATGTGATACCAGTTTATGAACTTAAATTTCCCGTGTAATCTTGCAAAGTTGATGATATTTTAACGATAGAGAGTAATAGAAACATTACCTAAAATAATTATTAGCGTGGATCCATAAAGCTACACAGTCGTCATTTTCGGAATTAATTACAATATTACTATTTGTAATATTATTATATTTATTTTAATGGTGAAGATTGTTTACATTTTTAAATTTATAATTATCGTGGGTTATAGTAGTATTCTCATTAAAGAAGAGTTTATATATTATAGTATATATTTGTTTATAATATATTAAGATTATGAGAGTAAATAGAAAGAAATAATTGACTATATACCTACGAAACATTTTGTAGTATAAGAATGTCTTAAATCTATGATAATATAATTTTCCCATAATTTAATACTACCACTGAAACTGGTATCATTACGCACACACAAAACACAAATTGCATAAGCGTAATGACAGCTGTCACGCACACTAGCATAATAATTCCCGCCCGATTTAATGACGTTTATAAGAGTGACACTCAATCTAGCTAAATAATTAATACCTAATGACCTAATGAGGTAAAGCAAATGATTATCAAACAAATGTAATATCTATATCCTTAGGGAAAAATATGTTTTAATATTGCAAGATATCACAATAACAATTTAATTTATTTAAATTGAAAGCTTATGCAATAAATAAGTACTTTGGCAATGGTATTCTGAAGATGAAGATATATGAGAACAAAATGCCTATCATATACATAATACGATACTCAATTACATATGGATACAAATATACTACATTTGGGCTAAGCGTATGCTGAGACGCGAGCAACGCAGATCCACGCAGCGCATGAAAGGGCTTTGAACATCCATAGGCCGCGTACGTTGCAGCGCAGGCACGTGCAGCAGGATAGAGACACGTCTGCTTTGCACGTGCCTTCGGTCCTCTTCGTTAAGGATGTTTAAAGCATTACAAAATCTGCCCTGCCCTGCGCTGCATGGATCTGCGTCGTCGGCGTCTCAGCATACGCTCAGTCATAACTAAGGTACATAATATACTACAGACAGTATAATCTATACTATTATAAAGTTGTAACTGAGTTGTGTCTGTACATATAAGATATTCGAGAAATAATACTGTAATAGGCTATATAGGCGTGTCTAAACACAAAACATTTATTTTTAGATTTTTGTTTGTCTGTTAGTTCGTTCATGCATCACGCAAAAACTACTGAACGGATTTTATGCAACTTTTTTTATTTGTTAGCTCTTGATTAGACTTAAACTGGTATACATTTTATCCTGCTACTATATCGGGAACCTGAGATATTACCTAAAAACCAGCTTTTGGCTGCGGCGGAGCCGCGGGCTAGTAATATGAATAGGTAGTTTTATGTAATGTATATAATATTCAAAGATTTGAAGATTTAACTCTTTCAGAATGTGATGATGATAATGACCTGGCTCTTGCTATTATTTTTAAGCTGAACTGGGCCGCCCACTCATTTATGTGCTCTCTGTTCAATCTATCAAACAAACATCCTCTATGCATGCCTGGGACTATAGCTTACGATCATCAGCATACAGATGATACGAACACAGAAGATTTAGAGATAGAAGGTTAATAAACAGAGACAATAGTAATGGTGAGAGTAATCCGCCTTGCAAAACTCCAGTGCCGAGGACACGATAATGCCAAAAGGTCTTATTAACGCTCCTGAAGATAAAAAGAGAACCATTCCAGTGCCGTGACTGAGCTCTTAAGATGGGAAATAATGTATAAAAGGATATCATGATTTGAAGGTATTAAAAGTGTTAGAAAAGTCAATTGGGACAAGCGCTATGACTGACAAGCACAGAGTCACTTTAAGCCAAGCGGAGACGGTGCTGTGATCTGATTTGAAACCCGATTAATAGGGACTCAAAACATTATTACCTACTGATCACGAAATCAGAGAACTGTTTATGTATGCAGACCTCAAACATCTTGGAGAAGAAAGGGAGCATTATAGATATATGATTTTCTAACATTTAAATATTGTTTAGCACAGTACGAGGCGACTAAGGGAAGAAAGCCATTATCATAGACCAAAATGTTCTGTGTCATAGACTCTATGACGACGGATACTCTATGCGACGAGTTTGCTCTATCTCATAGAGTGTGTACCAGAGTATCAAGTGGAACTACTCACTTGTTATCGGGTCCTGTCCGAGCGGGTGCAGTACCCGCATCATTCTGATCATTCTTCGAACGGAAAACTCGGTTTTTTAATTGTAGAGGTAGATACCGTCTATTAATTTATTTCCCACTTGAGAAATTAAATATTGAGCAGCGGTTTGGCAATATTCTTACTATTGCCGAATCCATGACCTGTGGTTATTACACACAATCAGGGGTTCCGCAACTCGTCTGCCACCATAAGCAATAAAAATTTATTTATCAAACAATTATCAACTCATTACTAGTGACTTCCCATGCCTCCATACCATAGCTAGACATTATTACAATCAGTGTACTCGTATGTTTTAAACATACAATAACTAGAGCATCATTGAATAAACGCTGTAATTAATATGGTCTTACCTGATGGTATCTATAGAAATTCTCAACTAATGCCACGTGTGTCCTATGTACTTGGTCCAATTCTTCATTCGAATAAGTTTTGCTCATAGAATCCATGAAATCATCGTGAGATTTGAATATAGTAAAGATAAGCAAACCCAGCAATATAGTAATAAATATTCGTTTGTAACGATTAGTGATAACTCGGAATATTTTCCAAGCCATTTTAAGGATTAGTATGCATTTATTATTTTAGTTCTTATCAGGATTCCGATCCCACAATCTATTTATAAGCCCATTCGCAAAACATTCTTAATATTATTATAGTGTCATCATTTAAAAAATCATCGTTTTAGACTTAAGTTAAAAGTTTTTTTTTATATTTGTATGTCTAAACGCTAAATTACATCATCACTTTAAAATATTCGTTAACCATGAAAAAAATATGTATGTTCCGATTTGACACAACGAACACGAATTTTAATTTAAAACACGCATATGGCAAGCACTATTTTAACTCTGCAGAGTTTAAAATCCATCTTGAGAACCAGTAAATATCACATGTACCTAGTGCTGCGTTCGTAGTTATTGTGATAAGTTTCCTTAATTTTAACACTTTTAAATTTAAAACTGTTTTATACACGTATACACTTGCGCAATGGTAAATCAAACGATACTAACTGTCGCGCTGTATGGTTGACATAAAATATCGTTTGCTGATAATATCGTTCATTGTTACCAAAATGTAAACTTGATGTGTATCATTCGAACAATAGTGTTGAAATCATTGGAAAAGTTATTAAAATTTGAGAAGTCATTGCTTTCATGATTTAAAAACAAATAATGACTAGTATCTTTACACAAACTAAATGATTAATCTCATAAAAATATAATATCACAAAAATGTATTTTTGTCATAATTATATGTATTTTAGAAACGGATATATATTCCTTTTCCTTTATCACAAACACACACATGCAAAGGAGTAACGAAAATTTAAATAGCTACTGGAAAGAATCATAATTCGAAGAAGACTTAAGTCTTTAATCAATCCCTAACAACCCTTGGAAGCCTGGAGATACTTAGGCCTTTCTCGATTTCAGATACAACACCGAGTCCCTTCCACTTCAGCCATCTAATTACCTCTTCAGTTTAGGGACTAGTTATAACCCAAAGAAACCTGGTTGGTATTTCAGTTTGGGCCAAAAAGTAAGTTGGTTGTTTGGTTCGTAATACCAGCCATAAAATTTATATCAGTAGATGGTGTATTACCTACTATACCGTGTTTCAGGGAGATCGTAAAGCCGACTGTCCCAAGGACCATACAAGCTTATCCAGCTTAACTCTGCCATGTACTGGTTATCTTGTAGAAAATCTTAGCTGGTAATCTTAGCTAAGCTTTTCGACAGGGTGCACAACTTATAAGTTTAACTACTGACTGCAAAATTACCACCCCATTTTTACTAGCGGTGTGTACGGAGTATCTATGGGAAGTAAGCAATTATCACCCATTGCATTTCTAGCTTATCTATAACACGAGAAGTACTCACTTGGGGCCGAGTGCTCCTCGGTGTTTTGGTTATAGATGGAGATAGCCGTCCATTGACTCATTTCCCATTCCATTCGCCTTTCATCGTCCACTGTAGGTTAATGCCATCCAGTCCAGCAAGGTTCATACCATCCAGTCTAGCAAAACTAAGATAGGTTTCTACCTAATTATGGGCAAAGATGTTTCTGATCTAGACTTGTACTACAAAGGCACAACGGAACTCCTTTTAATAACTTCCTTATTAAATATTATATAGTGTGAAACGAAATCTATATATATTACTATTAAAGCTGTAACAGAGCTCTGTCTGTACATTTAAGATATTTGAGAAAAAAAATACTTTAATAGGCTATACGCCTAGGCATGTCTGACCACAAAACATTTTTTTTTTATTTTTTATCTGTCTGTTCGCGCATTCAAGCAAAAACTACCGAACGGATTTTTAAATTGCAATTTTTTTTTATTTGGTAGCTTTATAAGCCTTTTAAAAACTAGTATACATTATATACATAGCTGGTATTATCCCGCTACTATATCGGGAACCTGAGATATAAACTAAAAACTAGCTTTTGGCTCCGGCGAAGCCGCGGGCAATGGATGCTATTAGGGGAAGGTAGTACGAGATGATCCCCTTAAGGGGGATTTGGTGTAAAATGCATATTTTTCAAGGTAAACCATCATTAAAGGCGATTAATACTAGTATATTTATCTAATTCACTTTCCTCATACTCAAAACCAGAAAATAATTAAGGTTTCATTAATTTTTTTTTTTTTTAAAGCCTCACAAAGTAATCATCTTGTACACCCCTATGGGTAAGATGATCCCCAGGTAGAGGTAAGATGATCCCTATGATCATCTTACCCCCATTTCGAGTAAACAAATATTTTTATGACGAAAAAGGTTATATAAAACATAAATACACAATAGTGAAAATTATCTTTATTTAGAATAATCATACATCTTATTCATGAATTATGTAACATTAACAAAATCAACAGTCAGATGACCTTAAAAGTCACAAAAGTTAAAAACAAAAATAAATGAGTCTTCTAACTCGGTTATTAATTTGTACTTATTACATTAATCATAATGAGATCAATCCAAATATTGTATTCCTTTCCGAATACCTAATTAAACAAAAAAATCCTTCAAAAGTAGCAAAAAAAAAAACATCTCCCTCCTTACAAATTTAAACGCTTTTGCTGTGCTGCATATATCACAAATAAATTCACCAGCGTCATCACTCTCTACCCCAGCACATGCTTCATGTCCCCATTTTCCACATACACAACATTTTATCCATCCTTCACCCTTGGTATCGCTTGAAAACTTTTCTGTGCAGTGCAGACACTCAGTGTCATCTTCTTCAGACTCAGACGTGTTATATGAAGTTTTCTTTCTTTTATTTGACTTCCCTTTACCTACTCCTTTGCCTTTCTGTGTTTTTTTAGGTGCAGTCTTTTTCTTATTTTCCTTTTTCTGATTGTTTTTATTCTCTTTTTCTGTTTTTTTTTGCTATTTTCTTCCTCTAAATAATTTTTCTACGGTGTACTAGTTAAAACAGTTGTATGGGTGGTTTTCCTATTCAACGTGCTTCTTTTGCCAACAATTCGTGGCAAATGTTTCAATGTAACAGGTGTTATGGCAAAAATCTATGATTTGAATGACAGGTGTTATGGCAAAAATCTGTGAATGAACCCATGAATCTTCATGTATCAATTCAGCGTCTGAACTAACGCAACGCCTTGGCGGCTCCGGCAACTGCGGCTCTTCTTCGTTTTCATTTTCTGTGGTTGCAGCCGCAATAAAATCAACCTCAGTGAATACTTCTGGGTTCAAGGGGTATATTCCTGTTTTAGCAAATCCATTGATTGCATTTGTTGGGATTGCAGCTTTAGTCTTCCTGGATTATTGTTCATCCATTTTTCCAGTGATTGGTTGTGATAAATACTCAAGGGATACATCACACTAACATCCAATGGTTGCATTTTGTGTGTGCAGTGTGGCGGCAAACAAACAATCGTGACGTAGTTCGCCCGTGCTTTCAAAATGACGTCTAAATTTTTCGTGTGAGATAGGTGACCGTCTAAAATCAGCATTACTGGATCCTCTTCGGATGGCTTCGTGTGGCGTAGAAAATGTTCAAACCACTGGCTAAAAACTTCCAGTTTCATCCACTCTGAGGCATTACAGGCCCAAGCAGACCCTGGGGGTGCCCCCTCCATGAGCTCAATCTTCATACGGACCCTTCGAAAAATAAACATCGGTGGAACGAAAGTTCCGGAAGCAGACATGCAAATAACAGCCGTTGTAGTGACTCCTCGTTCAGCTGATGTGACCCGTGCTACTTGTTTACGTCCAGTTTTTGCAAAAACCTTAGTGTTTTTAGTTCGAACTGTACAAACACTCGTCTCATCGACGTTGTAAATTCGATGTGCCGGGATCTTCTTCGCGTCCTGGACGCTTTTCAACGTAGAATAAAACTTGTCTACAACGGGTTTGTTAAAAGCGCGCGCTCGAGCAGTTGAAGTGGATTCAGGAGCACGTAGAGTAATATCTGGATGTCTCTGCCTGAATCCTCTCAGCCAGTCATTACCTGCTTTTTCTCTTTGAAATGAATGAGAAATTTTATTTTTTTCAGCTCGTTGATATGCCAACGATAACAGTTCCTTTTTTGTTAATCCATACATTCTTGTCTCCATGTCCTTAACATGGTCCACGAGCTCGTTTTCTTGTTCTTTAGTAAAAGTAGTTCTTTTTCCTCCTAAATATTTTACTGCACCAACAGCTATTTTATTTTTTAATTTGGCTCTTCGTTTCAATGACATTATGGGCACTGAAAAATCTTTACTTGCTTTTTTAAAGGCCATGCCATTTTTTACAGCATCAAGAGCGGCTGTCATCGATTCCTGCGACCACTCGCCTCGAGTAGTTTTTCTTTGTAATTACGTGGCATCACGTTCGTCTAAAAAAACGTAAACAAATTCTGTATAAATTCAGAATTATTGACATAAATAATAGAATACAACCACCCTGAAGACAGACAAAAGCACAGACAGACTGACAGATCAAAGCGGGCAGCGACTATATTATTTACAACATTCGAGATTTAAATTAAATAAAAAATTGACCTAAAATTGCACACATAATAAAATCTACATGTACGAGATGATCCCGGGGATCATCTCTTACATATAGAAAGGGATCATCTTGACCCAAGTCCACTTTTTCATTCAATGTTTACTGACATAACCTACAAGCACGCGGCTATGTTCACGTAGCCCAAATACTAAAATTAACCATATTAGTAAGCCACAAACACAACAGTAATTACAATTAACATTATTTAAATAAAAGTAACATAAGCTCAAAATCATGTTTACCTTAGATCAGCGCTACACAATTTTTATTTTTTCTTGTCAAATTCGATGTATCGCTCACGCCGCCATTACGATTTGACTGAGGTATAATCAGTAAAAGCGACTAAATGACGTTAGTGGTTTCGGCACAATCGCAAAAGATCATCTTACCCCAAGGGATCAACTCTTACTACTTTCCCCTATAAAGCTGGGATATTTGGGAATATTTGGGAAAAAAATACTGTATTAGGTTATATAGGCGTGTCTGAACACAAAACAATTTTTTTAGATGTTTTGTCCGTTTGTCGGTTTATCTGTTTGTATATTCGCGCATCTCACAAAAACTACTGAACGGATTTTGATGTCATTTTTTTATTTGATAGCTCCTGATTAGACTAACCCGTAATTTCCTACGTGAACGACAAACGCGTAAAATATACGACGCGACGCGACGCGACGCGACATGAAAATATCAAATATAGGTTGTATGTACCTATGGCCTACGTTGTTGCCTAATATGAATGCGACGCAAAGCGGTTAAAGTATTAGCCGCAATCAATGGCCGCAATACGTCACATGGCGTCGTGTCGCTCAGCTAGGACAACGGGTTAAAAACTGGTATACATTTTATCCCGCTACTTTATCGGGAACACGAGATATAGGTAACCTAAAAAGTAGCTTTTGGCAAAGGCTAGTATGGTATATAGTGTGAAAATACTTTAAAAAAGTATTATAAAAAATATAATAATATTATCTCTGTCCGTAAATTCTTTTGTTTCTCAGTTTTTATGATGGGCTTAGGGCTTACTGATTCCAATTCTCCAATTTTCTAAATTTTTGTCTGCCTCTCGGTATTTCCTTTAGAACTCAAGGTGTGTGACGTGCGATGGCTTAGCGGTCTAGAGCACTTTCCGGGATTGGAAGGGACGCAGGTTCAAATCCCGCTCGACTAAACTTTTCTTCTTCCACATTCACAAATAATTTGTTCTTTAAAATAGCTGAGCAGGTCAAATGCTAAAATATAGATCAAAAAGAAGAACATGAGTGTATAAAAGCGTGGGATGTTATTTTTGATGTGAAACATCTAATGCGGAGGGAGTGTAAAATTGGCTGTTAGCGTGGCGTCGCTTTTATTTTACTTGTCCCGTTCAAATCTTGCAAGTTAATATATTCTAAAACCTTTTTACCACCAGTCAAGTGCCATATACCCTTACAGGATGCAGGAGTGTACAAGCTGGATTGTGATTGTGGTCTCTCCTACATTGGGCAAACAAAGAGATCCATAAGAACTCGGATCAAAGAACCCATAGCTGATGTGAAGCACCGTCACTTTACAAAGTCTGCAATTTGTGAGCACACACAGGACCACACCCGCCATTACATCAGGTTTGACAAACCTCAAATCCTCGCAAAAGAACATCGATATCATCCTAGAATGATACGTGAGGCTATTGAAATTAAGAAACATCCCAATTTCAATAGAGAAGACAGCTGGGTCTTACCATCAAGCCGGATTCATGTGATAGGCCTCACCAAACATAATACAAGAAGACACACCACAAGATTGCAAGGCACAGTTAGCGTTTATTGTGTAGATAAAACCCACAGTAGTGATTATTTAGTATTTTCCGCAAAAATTTAATAATCCATAACAAGTTGTTGCCTACTGAGTTTTCTGGCTGGATCTTTCTCAGTCAGGCCGCGTTCCGATCTGGTGGTAGCTTTTTAGTCTTAGCTTCTATTAAAATCAATATATTTAATAATAGAAACTAATAATCAATATTGTCTTCTTAATGGTAGTTTTTTGATTACTTAAAAATTTTTATTGGTAGTTTGTGGTAGAATTTTTAAGCACTAAATATAAACAAAAGTTTTAATACTTAAAGGAGTATTATACTAATTTTATTACACTAGCTTAAAATCTTATACATTGTAAGCATAAATCTTAGAATAGACACCAAAAATTTGTAAATCATATTACTGTGGGTAGATGAAACCGTTGAAACAACATATCAGCTTTGGACATCTACCATCTAAGTCCACCCGTGATCACGAATGCTGTAAAGTATTGGAAACGTCGGGATAGTATAAAAATCAAGTAAACGCGATAGATTCCGTAAACGTAGTTTTATTTCAAAACTTGCAAGTTAAGTTTTACACACTTCCCGGTTTCCGATTGAGCTGAAATTTTACATGCATGTGTATATCGCGTGACGCCATCGAGTTTGGGCTCGTATGATTCGTCTTGCCGAGTACTTTGTGTCGAGATGATATCCAGGGGCTGATGATGAAGCTGGAAGGTGGCCACAGTAACTCTATACTGAAATGACGCAACCCCATCGAGTTTGGACACTTTTGATTCGTCTTGATGAGTACTTTGTCTTTAGATGGTATCCCGAGTCTGATGATGGAGCTGGAAGGTGGCCATGTGAAACTATGTAATTAAATGATGCAACTCCTTTTCTTGAGGAGTACTTTGTCAAGTTATGATAATTCATTTCTACAAAATAATTTCGATGTTTTCACATCTGCTATACGTCCCGCGACGTCTTTTTTTTATTGCGTATGGTGGCAGTCGTGTCATGGACCACATGATGGTAAATGGTAACCGTCGCTCATAGACTCAACTATACCGAGGGCATTGTCAAGCCGCTGCTCATCATTTCATATCACAGATAAGATAAAGAATAAACAGCTGTCTCCAGCTACAACCAAAACACACCGATGTGCTTCATAGCGGGGCACACGGGAGATGATGATACCAACCCGCTCGAGCCTGATATCAAGCAAGTACTCCCACTTAATAACCTGCCCTACCACCAGCATTGCAATGGATGATAATTGCTTGCTTCCCTTAGTCGCCTCATACGACACCCGTGAGAAAAACTGGGGTAGTGACACTTGTATTCGTAGTCCGGACCACATGGATAGTTTGTTATAGGATTAACGTTATCCCAAATAATAATCTTCGTTTTTTTTTTGTGGTTCCACTAACAGTACCTACGTAGCTAGGCCTACTAAAGTCATATAATTTTTTGTCCAATAATTGAAACATAAAATGCACAATGTTATTTATGAGTTTTTAATAAATATCATAGCCATATATAGGTACTGCGAATATACCGTTAATTCTTATCGTGTTCAATACTAATTGCAAGCGCGGTATAATTGATTAATATCAGTGTTATCTGATATTACACTGAACTCATTAAGGTTCACAATAATGAATAATATGTATGCAGGTTTATCAAAGAAATTGAGATAACCCGGAAAAAGAGATCACTAGAAATTGAATACATTCAACAAAAGTAGTTCTTTCTAAGCTCAGTTAATGGAAGTACACCAGCCAGGTGGGTGCAACTGCAGTTCATTGGCTCATCAAAATGATAGTGTGCTATGGTGTGCACGGTGTTTTCACTTAGAACAAAGTAAAGGCAACAAGTTAGGAAGATAAATGGTATAGAGATTTCTTGTTGAA
Source organism: Leucoma salicis (assembly GCA_948253155.1). Classification (NCBI taxonomy): domain Eukaryota; kingdom Metazoa; phylum Arthropoda; class Insecta; order Lepidoptera; family Erebidae; genus Leucoma; species Leucoma salicis. The sequence goes on from OX411812.1 coordinate 9,002,638, forward strand.
CTCATTAATTTTAAATAAGTAATTACAACTTTTAATTTTCTATTGATAGATGGGCGCTGTTTTAAAAATAAATTATATTATAATTAGATTTATAAATGCGGCCCTAGATGTCGCTAGTGAAATTTTCAATGTCGTGCTATCATTCTGCCCTGATAATAAAGAATTCAGTAATCGTAATTTTTGGGATTTTCACTTTTTACCATAAATGGCATCCTAGGGGGTTCACCTACATGGAAAAAATAATTTCATAAAAATTTTCACTGGAAATATGGTTTCTGACTAAAGATTATCGCCGTACCTACTAGCATTAAAAAAAATAATCAATGCTAAGGAGAACAGCAGCAGAGACAGAATTGCGTTGGGGTGAGCCTTGGCAGCCGGTGTGGATTGACAAAATTGTGTTGTGGCAAACGAGCGTTGGCCCTATCGTGTGGAGCCAGGGTTAGGTATAGTTTATGTCCATATAATCAGTGTTGCCAGATGGATGAATTGGAAGACTCTTGTTTTTCAAAGAGGATATTTGAATTAATGAGGCCTATAATTATCACAATGCACCAAATTGATAAAATATATCACAAGAATTTTAAGAATCCATTTTTATTAACACTAAGTACTCGTACTTAAATTTGAAAGTTCCAACAACGCTCGTTTGCCACAACATAATTTTGTCAATCCACACCGGCTGCCAAGGCTCACCCCAACGCAAATCTGTCTACTTGTTGGTTGAACAGCGTTTGGGTAAGCGTTGGCCCAAACGTGTGGATGTAAGGCCATGGATCTTGCAAGCCTTCACTACACTCACATGCAATAACATGGAGAACTACGTTTTGATTTAGCAACTGGTCTATTGATTCAAAATGCGGCAGTAGTGGTTATTACTGCATTTAGCTCTAGGGTATTCTTGCAACCTACCACCGAAGGAATGTAACATAGTTCCGGTGGCCCGCCGATAAAGGCGGAGAGACGGCACACGGCGGGTTTCTTTAGTGGGTGAGGGCCCCACACTACCCTGTTCGTTGCCCCGAACGACGGGGTGTGCGGTCAGGTACATTTTTTCCCGCCTAAACAACACCAGAGGCGTTGTGTAAAAATTTCCAGGAATATTTATTATTATTATTCTTTTTAGCACATGTTTAATGCTGCACTTCTCCTTAGCATTGATTAATTTTTTTTAATGCAAGTACGCCGAAAATCATTAGTCAGCAAACATATTTCCAGTGAAAATTTTTATGAAAATATTTTTTTTCCATGTAGGTGAACCTCGTATGACATTTATGGTAAAAAGTGAAAATCACAAAAATGACGGTTACTGCATTCTTTATTATCAGGACAGAATGATAGCGCGACATTTAAAATTTCACTAGCGACATCTAGGGCCGCATTTGTAAATCTAATTATAATATCTTTATTTTTAAAACAGCGCCATCTATCAATAGAAAATTACAACTTTGGCCAATATGTATAATATTGCCAGTTGTAATTACTTATTTAAGTAACATATTCACAGACTTATGAATATATTATTAAACCTAAAACATGTTTTTCGAATGTTAACGAAATTACTTAGTTATATTTAAGTAGGGTAATATAAAACTATATAAATTAAATAATATGTGGCTCTAATCAAATGAGTTCTTTTCAGAACACAAAATGCGAATATAATACTCCTCTTTGAATTTAAAAAAAAAACATACATAGGAATATCTATTATACTCATTATAATATACTATCTTAAAATCTCATACATCGTATTTATAGTAGATATTTTAATTGTGTTTCTATACGAATATTAGGTGGTATAAAATAAATAAATCAACGTTTGTAAAATCATTATAACGTAAAATCATTATGATTTGTCAAGATGGCAACATTTAAAAAAAATATTGCGCAGATATATCGACGAGATGGCCTCTGTCAAATTGTAAATGCTTCGTTTGCCAGAGAATTGATTGCGAGAAAATAAAAATTTACCTTTTTTTATTGCTAGTAATGGCAGACGAGCCACGGCCCACCTGATGGTAAGTGGTAACCGTCGCTCATGGACTCAACTATACCGATGGTGTTGTCAAGCCACTGCGCATCATTTAATTTCTAAGATATGAAATGAAAGACTGTGGAACGTGAATATCCGACATAGCCTGCCAGGTTTGCATACTGAAGTGGCAATGGGCAGGCCATATTACACAAGAATATAATTAAATTATCTTTTCTTTCTTTTCTGGGTCAAATAAGAAAAGAATTATCTTCCTTCTAGCGCTGATTTAATTAATTGAATAAGAACTTTTTTTATTGCATTTAGTGGCAGACGAGCCACGGCTTATATGATGGTAAATGTCAACCGTCGCTCATGTACTCAACTATACTGAGAGTATTGTCAAGCCGCTGGTCACCATTTCATTTCACTGATATGAAATGAAAGAATAAACGGCTATCTCCTGCTACGACCAAAACGCAACGATGTGCTTCATGGCCAGTCCCACGGGAGAGAGAGAACTACAAGTGGTGAAGTTAGCTATAGGACGAATACCACGACCTTATAAATTTGTGTTGCCACCTACCATTTGGGGTGTGAATATGTCTTATTTAATTTTGTTTTACTCCTGGAATTTATTTTGAAACCCCAGGCAGGTGTCACAAGAGAGAGAGAGCAAATCAGTTTTTCTGAATTCTAGATTATGACTACAGCGGTAGTCATAATCTAGAATTGAGATTTACTTACAAAGTTGAAGTACAAAGACTTTAAAAGCTATACTTACATGAACATATTCACTGACAATGATTTTGCTCCCAACGTTACTATTTTCTTATTATGTATAATGAAACATCAACAAAATATCGTGAATCATATTTTGGGTATTTCGTGGGTTGCCTCGTTTTCCCGTAGCATCCACCCATTTCGATCTCGCATCTGGATTAGAGGAAAACCTAAAATGGTAATTTTTTATCATCATCTCATAAATTACATATAAATTTATTAGTAAAGTGAAAACTGGGCAAATTAAATTCGCAATAAGGCAACACCGAAACAATTCTCAGTAATAGAAATTTAGCTAGAAAACATGTTTTGCGAGTGTATCTTAGTAGCAATTATTAATTACGAGTAAAAAAGTCCATTTTATATCACTTTATAGCATTCAATAATTATTTCATTTTCGACTACTTATATATGAATGTTAAATGTTACACCTGTATTTTTTGCTCGCTTTAGCTTTTGTAGCATAGTAAACTATTAAACAAGCACTATTATCACGTAGTCTTTTTCTCAAAACACTGATTTAATACGTAAATATAATGTAAAACCCGAATATTTATACCTACAAATATTCGATTATGTCAGTCGAATCGTGACAGACAAAGCATTTTGACATTGTGACAATACCAAAAACTGGCCACGGCGACAAAGACAAAAATCTATGACTTTGTCTGTTTTTTGCACCAGTAAATTGTATCTTGTGTTCTCGCTTATACATGTCAAAGTTTCTTCGCTCTGTCTAGTTCTTAGTATGAGGTACGAGTACTTATTTGCTAGAGTCAGAGTTTATGAGAGTTTCTTAAAGGTGACCCTTTAAGGGCGGGTGGATGGTTACGGCAGATCGGCATTTATTTAATAATGTTTTATATTTTCTGGTGCATGATCTTTTTCCAATTGCTCATACCTTTAAAAAAGTACTCTCGTCGTTGCGTGCTGGCAAAACTCGACACACAAGAGGACCGATCGTCGGTTGAGCCGTTGAAACGAAAAGAAATAAATTCGCAATATTGGTGTCGCGCGATTCAAGTGTCGTGTAATCGCGTAATACATCAAGGAACAGTAGCCCGCTCAGTGTGAATTGTGCCTAAACTCATATAAATTTATAAACTATACACGCCAAAGATATAACCTGAGAGTGAAGTGACCTTCGTGTGCCGTGGTACGTGGAATAAGCTACCTACATCAGACGGTGACTACTTCCTTCCATCTTATCCTGTCCTTGTTGTTACATGCACCAGGTTGTCAAGCTATCCGATTATCCAAAAAATACAGTCCACTCAACGTTGGCACCCACACTATCTTTGTGGGTTGCTCTCAATTTGGCGAATCAAAAATTATAAAACCTCAAAAAGGTCTTAAACCTTAGTGCTAAGCTGATAAAATGTACATTGATTATTTAGATGAAGATTACTCAACCATTATCGAATGTGATGAAACTGTAATTTAAGATGAATGGTTAGCATCTACTTTTTCTTTTAGGGGCGATGAAGTAGTTTAGATTTAGCAAAAACAAAAAGTTAAAAAAGAAATAATCTAAAAGAAAAATACAAATATAAACATAACATTGATGAATATTTTTGATATATATTTTATAACATTTGACATGCTCCGCCACTTTTTAAAGTACACATTATTTGTGAATAAGGAAAAAGAGACTTTTTAAGAAGACTTTTTTTGCATGTAAATGCATTCCGATAGGTGGCGTTGGTCATAAAGGCAAATGTGATAAGGAGATTGGGATGATCGAAAGATCTGTACGATAGCTCAGTAGCTTAGAGCACTTCCCTGGATTCGTATAAGAGGCGGGTTCAATTCCCGCTCGTACAAAAAGTCTCTTTTTCCTTATTCACAAATAATGTGTACTTTAAACATTGATAAAAATATTTTGGAGAAATAAACATCTACTTTGATTATTTAGATGAAGATTACTCAACCATTATCGATTGTGATAAAGCTGTAATTTAAGATGAATGGTTACCGTCTACTTCTTCTTCTAATGGCGATGAAATAGTTAAGGATTTAACAAAAACAAAAAGTTACAAAAGAAATAATCTAAAAGAAAAATAAAAGAACTGCCTCGATGGTGTAGCGGTAGTGTATGCGACTGCTAACCTTGAGGTCTCGGGTTTGATCCCCGGGTCGGGCAGATGCATCAAGGCTCAAAGTCTTGGTATTTCCCTCCGTGATCGAATTCTTATTACGGAGATCCGTAGAACGTGAATATCCGACATAGCCTGCCAGGTTTGCATGCTGAAGTGGCAATGGGCAAGCCACATTGCTCGACGAGCTGACAACCGTTGGGGAAAAAGGTTTTCAAGTTGCGACCATGTATCGGACAGCGTAGCGTAATATGGCCTTCCACCAGATGGACCAAATATATGGTAAAAGCTGCAGGGAGCCGTTGGATGCAGTCAGCACAAGCCCGCTAGTTCTGGTGCTCTCTTGGGGAGGCTAATGTCCAGTAGTGGACGTTTAAAGACTGATGGTTGGATGAAAAGAAGGGGTGATAGATTTACTTTCAAATAATTATGTTGATAAACGCTGTGATTTTCAATTAAATATTTGTTACGAAGAGTTTCTTATTTACGATCAAGTTACAGACCTCATTCTAACTATCGTTTATTTTGCCCAAATATGGTTAAATATTTGTCAACCTGGCAGGATTTAACAAAAATATTGCTTTTTCAAGTGCGGCCACGCCGTGGCTCCGTCTAGTTAGTCTGAGACTCCTGGAGTATATGCTAAATCTATGGTAAGACACTACTTTAAGAGTCGGGACTCCGAACAATATATTTATATTCAATTGCATGTCATTCTATTACCAACATTAGCAAGGAACATAAAAATTATGTCATTACGTTATAAATGCCAACATAACTGAGCTAATACCTACTACGAGTACTTCTTTTATCGACCCACAAAATATTTTTTAAATCTTTATAGTGGTCACTAGACTCCACATTACATAATTTTGTATATTGCAGATGTTAAATACTATATAATACAATATAACATTGTATTATATAGTATCCTTAATGCGGAACAAAATAAAAACAACTTTATTATTCTGTATAAAAAATGAGCTTAATACAAGAGCAATGTATTAGGGCCTGTTTCACAATGCTGAAATGGAAATCCATGGGAATAAATTTTTAATAAGTTTTTTTACCTTTTCGTTATAAATATTTGGATCTAATTAGAAATACATGATCGACTTTGATATATTTTCGATACTCAAAATTTTATGTCGATACACCGTTAAATCGAAATAATAAATATCGCCATAAAATATCAATATATTAGGGATTAAAATATGAAATTGCCAATTTGTACTGAAAAATTGAAATTAGTTTTTTTTTCATTTAACATAATTATTTATTTAATCAAAATATCTACCATTATTATGTATACATTGCTGTCATCTAATAGGAAGGTCATTTATGCCTTTGCGATAGAACTCTGGTGATCTAGATTCTACAAACTGTGTGAAAGCATTTTGTACTGCCTTCTGGGAAAAAAACTTTTTATCACGTAGAAAATTGTCCAAATCACGAAAAAAATGGTAGTCCGTTGGAGCAATGTCTGGCGAGTACGAAGGGTGACGAATGGTTTCTAATTGCAGTTCCTATAGAGTTAAAACGGTTTCTCGTGCTGTATGAGGTCTCGCGTTATCATGGAGCAATAATGGTGAAGATCGATTCATGAGTTGGGGCTGTTTCACTGCAAGTTTTGCTATAATTGTTCGGAGTTCGGCACAGTAGACATTTGCCGTTATTGCTTGACCAGATCAGAGAAAGCTATAGTGAATAACACCATGCTGAGAGCACCAAACAGTTACTATTACCTTTTTATTGGTAAGCTTTGCTTTAGGACACTGTTGCGGCGTTTGACCTGGGGTCAGCCATTGCATTTTTTGTTTACGGTTATCGTAAAGAATCCACTTTTCATCACATATTCACAATTCAATCCAATATTCCTTCATTTCTGTATCGATTCAACAAGGCAACACAAGTTTCAACACGCGTTTCTTTCTGCAGATCAGTCAAATCATGAGGCACCCATTTTTCATATTTTTTTATTTTATTGATTTGACACAAATGAGTTAATATTAACAAGGTAAGGCAACATTAAACCATGTCGCTAATTCCTGGGTAGTTTGGCTCAGATCGGCTTCCATAATCTCTTTCAATTCATTGTTATTCATATGTGTGGGCGGTCTTCCACGTGGTTCGTTCTTCAAATCAAAATTTCCATCACGAAAGCGGTTAAACCAAAATCGCACGGTGCGTTCATTAGCAGTCCCCAGCAGCGTTAGTTCCACGTTGGAACTCGTATTCAAAAATCACTCGAATTTTCGAAGTATCCATCTTTCTTGTCTAAGCTGAATAAAAAAAACAACTGAAAGTTGATAATCGACTGTTGCACATTTTTTAAAAGAAGAACCTCATAGGTATACCATTTGAAAAAAGTTTCACTCAAATATCTCAAATCATGAAGGTTATATGTCAATTCGAAGTACCTATTACAATAAAACGGCAATTTCATACGATATTATTTCTTGAAGCCTATGCCACCTTATGCAATAAAAAAAATAAGACGTGTTGTGTTGACACTTGACAGCAGTCAGAAAGAGCAGAAAGGGAAGCGCACCGAGGGAATGCAACAGCAATAACCGCCATTATTAGACATGCAAACTTCATACAAACGGGCCCTGTTCTATATTTCATCCATTGAGCTCTATAAGGAGGAGGCGCCCTAATCTTCATATACCTAGTAAAAGTGACTTACTTCCGCTGTCGTCCGCCATCTTAATAGGTAAGATGACAGCGTAATTTGGGTATGTTCCGATATACACTGCGAGCACTGTAAGGTGTGATGTCAATTTAATATACTGTGAAGTCGTTTCTTTATAGTTAGCTATACTGGTAACTGTTCATAACGGAATGCAATACAGTATATTGATCTGTCATTACTTTCATTTCATACAAAGTAATGGTTTTACACTGCAACAAACACAATTTCTTTACATGTGATTCAGTGTATTCAATAATAATAATAATAATAATAATATTCTATAGTGCAAGTTGTTAATGGAAGCTGTTGATCACGTGATATCACAGTGCTCGCAGTGTATATCGGAACAAAGCCTTTATCTGTTGTATGTTAGCTGTCAACTAGGGATACAGGAAGATCCAACAACTATCGATATATCGATGTTTTAAAAAATATTGATATGTTAAATATCCTTTATTTTAAAAATATTTAATTTGCGCTATTTAGGTTCCAACCTAGCATCCACCACTAATAATTTGTGATTCGTCGTCGTAATTTTCATATAGTGGGAAGAAGCCGTCCATTTATTAATTTTGTGTGCTCGGAATGAAGTGGTGAGCAGTGGCTTAGCAGCATACCATTAAATAAATTATTTTTTATTAATTTATCGAATTGATTAATCATTTGAATTGTACTATTATTAGCATTCAAAGCATTTACTAAAAAAAAAATTGTGAGTAGAAATAAAATAATTATAACTTTTTTAATGCGTGCTTGTATAATTATGACATGTGTTCACATAATAATCTAATACATAACGGAAATGGATATAAATCATCATCATCAGGCCCTAGATATTATTTATCAAACGATTCCAAAGTTGATGGGATTGTGGCTCCATTACCAGATCATGAATATCATCTAGGGCTATCATGGTATTATTCAAGATAACTCAAACTAGCCCTAAATTGATCTGTTGCGACGTTTAATTAACGAGTACCCATGGCCTTCTAGCTCCATTATCAGACCATGGATACTATCTAGAGACAAAGTACTCGTCAAGACGAATCAAATGAGTATAATCTCGATGGGGATGCGTTGTTTCATTACAGAGTTACTGTAGCCACCTTTCAGCTCCATCATCAGACCCTGGGTACCATCTAGAGACAAAGTACTCGTCAAGAGTAACCATACGAGCCCAAAATCGATGAGGTTATGTCATTTTATAACGGAGTTCTTATAGCCACCGTTTAGCTTTATCATTAGACCCTGGAAACCATCTAAAGACAAATTACTCGCCAAGACGAATCAAACGAGTCTAAACTCGGTAGGGTTGCGCCGTTTCATTATAGAATTCCTATGTCCACCTTCCAGCTCTATCGTCAGACCAGCTCCATGTCATCATAATATTGTACTGTCACGTCAAAGCATCGCCACGCTTACACCCGGTTTTACTCTCCCTCCGCATTAGATGTTTCACAGGAAGGCGCAGCATAGGACGGCCTCCTGCCAGAAGGACTGACGACCTGGTCAAAACCGCAAGGCACCCTTGGATGTAGTCACTAGAGCGTCGGTGTGGAATATCTGTAGACAATCCTATGACTCTCCATTATGACGGAAGAAGGCGTCGCGGTCATGTTTTAGTCGGTATTGTGGCTCATGAACTCGACACAAGAATCGAGCCTGTATGACATCAAGCCCGACACTCCCCCTGGATCCTGTTGGTACAGCAGTGGACGTCGAATGACTGATGGATGGAATAAAATATTATTATATACTTGTTTTTAGTACCTCACTTTCAAATCTTTTTCTCCTGATGTCATCACATCACAAACTTATATAGGTATATTTGGACTTATAATGAACGTCTATACCCAGGATTAAATTATTATTTATTTTTCAAGCTTTTTACAACCCAAATCTATTCAATAAAGTGTTACGCCCTTAATTTTCTATTTGTTTAAAAAGAAGGCATGCCTGATTGATCTATCAACCACTAGCTCATATGACTGAATGGATTGGGTTGCAATTTGACACACATAGATATAATTATAGGTACAGGTAGATAAGATTTACGCAATTAAAAAAACCTTTGTCCACCCAAAAATTTATAGATCGCTTGAAGGACTGAAGTATCGATATCGATGTTTTTTACGCGCTTCCCTAGCGGAAATTCCGCCATTTTTGGATTTCAAAGAATTGGCTCGGTAGATTTGTTATAATTTCCTTTCCCCCTTATAGAGCTTGATGATTTCATCAGACTGGTCAGGTGATCTATATTTTATTATATCTATGGTTGAACGTGTGTAATAAGAACAAAAAACTTGTAGTCAATGCCAGAAAAAAAAATAAAGAACGTGTACGTACTCTGTGGTTAGGAAAATCCAATTTTTCCATTATTTAGCTCTTTGATTTAGCTCACAAAGGTGTATTTAAACTATCTATACCTCGTGATTTACCTAATGTTGAACATCATTGTTCGTTTGCACCAAGAGACCAAAATTTATGTATAAGTATAATGCCAAAATACAAAACGAGAGAGATTAGATACGGCGTTCTATAATATATTATATTGTATAGCGAATGAACAAATAGTGCCTTAGTTACCTTGTAATAAACTACTCTCAGATTATCTATAAATTATTATAAAGATTAAACAAGAAACTGTAAGTATAATCTAACAAATAAAATGAATTGTAATAATTTTGTAATATTGCTAGATGTTATAAAATTGTAGTAAAGTGAAATAATTGTAAATACTTAGTAAAATGATGTCATCGCATTATCTCTTGCCTGTTATTATAGATGCAGTTATTTAAACTACGCATAAAATTAGTGTAATGTGTTGTGATGGTTTAAGTATTCAGAATCTATAAATACCTACTTTAATAATTGCATCTCTATTTAGTTTAAGTATTGTTCTTATCACAGAGATTCATAATCACGGGCCTTTTTACTTTTATCTGTCACTGAACGATCTCCTTTGTTTGATGGTCCATTCATATTTTCCACAGGACATTAGCAAAGTTGTGTCTATAAGTCTAACAATGCCAGTAATCAAAAATTGCATTTAACTAAGTATTAAAAAATTGCTAAAAAAACTCAGAAATAGTTAAACCAGTTAGGTTTTAATGAAATTTTCTCAGTGCGTTTGGGACTTAGTAGACGGGGCTGCATTGTGTACCATAATTTGTATTACTTACTAATGAAGTTTTGATATAAATTAGTTTTTTTTAAAGATTTTTCACAAATCAGAGCATATAAGTACACCACAAAATTTTACCCCATACTCTTACCACTGCCCTTATTGAAATATCAAACCAAAAATCTGTAACCATTAATAGCTGGTGAGCCAATGTTTACATTGGAAAATGTTGACTGGTCAGCCCCGCAGCAAATGAGTCTGCCTCAAACAAAAACTACTTTTTAGGTTATATCTCAGGTTTTCAGAGTTCTAGAAGGATCAAAAGTTTTTAGTTTTAATCAAGAACAATCAATAAGTTTTATCAAAATCTATCCAGCAGCAAAAAATATATGTATAGAGACTCTACAATAGCTTAATGCTGTAATTTTTTCTTAAATACCTTAAATGTACAGACATAGCTCTTACAATAGTTGACTACAGTCGCTTTTTCATTTTCTAAATTCTCATCTAAATTAAACGTGATGTATGGATGTGAATAATTTTCAAATCTTATTTATTAAAGTACAAATTATTTGGGAATAAGGAAAAAGAGATTTTTTTGTACGAGCGGGAATCGAACCCGCGTCTTTTCCAATCCGAGGAAGTGCTCTAAGCCACTGAGCTATTGTACAGATCTTTCGATCATCCCAATCTCCTTATCACATTTGTCTTTACGACCAACGCTATCTATCGGAATGCATTTACATGCATTAAACCAATACAGTAAGTTTAATTTTGCAATTAAAATTCATACTATTTGAAGGCGTGATTTTTTAAACATTTTTGAAATATATATTTTATTTAATGTAGCATAAACGAGTATTTTTTCGCATATAAAATAGGTGAATTTATTAACTACCTTTTACCCGACGTTTCAACTGTGTTGCAGCAGCCGCGGTCCCTTGACCAAATTGTGCAAATAAATGCATTAAAAAAAAGTGGCGGACCATGTCAAATGCTAAAAAATATGTATCAAAAATGTTTAAAAAATCGCGCCATCAAATAGTATGAATTTTAATTGCAAAATTAAACTTACTATATTGGTTTAATGCATGTAAATGCGTTCCGATAGATGGCGTTGGTCGTAAAGACAAATGTGATAAGGAGATTGGGATGATCGAAAGATCTGTACTATAGCTCAGTGGCTTAGAGCACTTCCCCGGATTGGAAAAGACACAGGTTCGATTACCGCTCGTACAAAAAATCTCTTTTTCCTTATCCCCAAATAATTTGTACTTTAAAAGTGGCGGAGCAGGTCAAATGCTAAAAAATATATATCAAAAATCTTATTTAATCTAAATTTCAGCATAAAATGGAGAAACGTGGCTCCCCAAAAGATAAGATTGATAATATGGAATATGAGTTAGAGAAAAATATGATCATTTCTAATGATGATATTGTGGACTTGCCTATAAAAATGTCTCCTGTCCAAATTCAACAAGAGTATTTTGAAAACCTCGGTGGCTGTGATTGGGTTAAGTAAGTATGGGACTTTTTCAAGTCAATTATTCGTGACCATTATTAATGCAACTTAGCTGAAACATCAAAGTTAGTCAATATAATGGTATTTTGATAAGTACCTATAATGTGACACTCTCTCTCAAAAGATCAGTGTGTAACAACAGTTAGTTATTCCTACCGTTGTGTCTTGTATGGTGAGTAAGAGCGCCAGATTCCCAAACACCTCCCTATCCTCTTCTTATTATTCTTCTTATACTCTCCTTAGTATCCCACCGTGTTGGTGTTGTTAGCGTCTAGCGTATGCTTTTTCGCCACCCATGTAGTTTTAATTCCGAAGCACTGAGATGTCCACAAATAAGTGTAACCTATCTCAATGTCGGCCAAGCGAAGGCTTTTTAACCTTGCCTATCGTTCGAACTGCTAGTGTATAACTAGGCTTTAACCTCAATCTAATTAGGGAGTTTTGGCGGGAACACGAAGATCATGTCGTCGCTCTGCATTTTGTAAAAGTGGTGGCCTTTTGCTTATTAACTATTTGTGTATATGCATAAGTGTTGGCAAGTGATGTAATGCGACCTAATGTGTTTTTCCTGTTGTTTCCAAAACTTCATAGAAGCTTCAGTGAGGTCGCCATCGTTTTACTGGAGTGCGACTGATTTGACTGACTAATCTTATGGGCTGGTTGTTTCAGCTATACTTGACGTACGTGTGTAAACGTTAAAAATGGAGTTAACCATTGTCAAACCAAAAACAGCGTTGTTTCACGAAATGAGGTCCTTAACGTACGTTAAATAATAACGATTACGGTAACGGATGTCCCACCCATTGGTTAACGTCACATTCGTTGCGTCTAACCATAGAGATATTAGTATCTACTGTCAGTATATAGGCACTATATCGTAGAAAGAGGATATAATTATGTAGGTACTATATGGATGCGTCTAACAAACAGTACCTACAACATTATGGACTCTCTTTTGTATTCGTCTTTATTCGACGATAGTTGTTCATCTGTCGATAATACAAAAAATGTAGAAAGGAAGAAAAAATATTTAAAATACGTGTTAACAACCTAAACTTTTGGTATGAGCAGGAATTCTTTGCAAGGTATTGTGTACCTACCTAATAAAGGAAGTGGCTCTATTGTTAACACGTCTTATCGAAGACGATATAAAATTGTTACAGAAAAGTAGAGTTTCTCATAAGAATACTTTGATTTAAAATTTATTTGTTTACAATATTTCAGAAATTTGGCAGTAAAACCTAGCCTACCTATAGATCAGTTACTAGCTACTCTACAATGTTATGACTCAGGATCGCTTATGAGATGTGTTGGGGATATGTCAGGTTTGCAGAAATCAACAGTATGCCATATTATTCATTGCGTGACCCGGCTATCGCTAAATTACGTCCTCATTATATAAAATTCCATCTAACGATGAAGAACAAATGGCTGTTGCAACTGACTTCTATAATATAGCTAGATTTCAAATCAAACTTTAACAGACGTAAAGTCCTCGGTTGGTCTCCACCGGCATTGAATTCTGCATGAATAGCTTATTTTTCTTTATATTACCTAATAATATTGTCACACTTCACAACTAATAATAAAGGAATAATTCGAATTTTTGTCATTTGCATCGTAAATAATAAAATAAATAAGATGTATATATAGTATATACTTATATACATTACATATTACTTCCATGACAAATACCATAAGAACCATAGACTATAACATCCTCTGTCTATGATAAAAACAGATAAACTGACGTATACGGGCTAATGTTGGCATACTAGAAAATTATCTCGTCTATTTTTATTACGAAAATACGTTGCTATGTGCTGGCATCCCTAATAACTTTGACGACTGGTGTTTTATGCAATGGAACAACGTTTTGTATTTAACGTACGTCAAATATCGTTCGTAATCGTTGCTTTTTGACGTACGTATGTTACTATAATCAATCGTTTGAAACAACCCGCCCTATATGACTGACTTCAACTACGACTTGTTTGATGAATTAAACTTACCTGTGATCAGAGAATAACGATGTTTACAAGTTACTGTTACCGTTGTTTTGCCGATGGTTCCGCCAATACCTTAAACAAATAAAAAAAAAATGAAATTATTAGTATTTGAATATTAAAACTCGACGACTTCCAGCGTCCCGAACAAGCCGGTTTCCAAAAAGGCTATAGTACCGTAGACCACATACATACGGTGCAGCAGATTATACAGAGGACCGAGAAGTATAATTGGCCTCTGTGTCTAGCGTTTGTGGACTACGAGAAAGCCTTCGATTCGATCGAAACTTGGGCGGTGCTGCAGTCCTTTAAGCGGTGCCATATTGACTATCGATACATCGAAGTGTTAATTAGTTGTTGCCGTGTGGGGCCGCCTTTAGAATTGTCCCACCCCTCTCCACCCATGGGAGTCGTAAGAGCTGACTGAGGGAATACCGAGACAGTGGGCAGCAGCACTCCCTCGAGTATTAATAACATCCACTGCGATCGCCAACCCGCCTGCCAAGCGTGGCGATTACGGCACTATCCCTCATTTTGGGGAGGCATATGTCCAGCAGTGGACGTCGAAAGGCTGATAGATGGATGGACATCGAAGTGTTAAAGTGTTTGTATAGAAACGCCACATGTCTGTCCGAGTTCAAGACAAGAGCATAAAACCAATCCAACTGCAGAAAGGTGTTAGACAGGGGACGTCATGTCCCCGAAACTCTTCACCACTGCATTGGAAGATGTTTTCAAGCTCTTGGACTGGACCTGATTCGGCATCAACATAAATGGTGAGTACTTCACTCACCTTCGATTTGCAGATGATATCGTGGTCATGGCAGAATCGCTGGAGGACCTTGGTACCATGCTCAACGACTTCAGCAGTATCTCCCGACTAGTGGGTCCTTACATTAGGCTGACATTTAAAAAAATCTGGAAAACGGCTGACCCTAAAGGCCATCCCTGCAACTTCCCGCTAAATTAATACTTAAGCGCTTAAAACTGCACTTATTACGTTTTTGAGCTCTTCAAGCTCGAAGAACTCAAAAGAAAGTGACACTACGCAAGAAATGCTAAGAAGTGACACTAAATTTTTAACTTTGCGTTTATTTATATTTTGCAATTTTTAGGTATGAAAAAAGTAATAGGAATTATTTACTACAAAATATTGCATTTGCACTGTTTGGTGGACCGAGCATTGAAGGACAACTAACAGAGACAAAGAAAAATGAGGTTGCTCATCTAGAAGGCTACAATTCCAGACAGAAAGAACAAGTTTTAAAGGTTTATGAAAAAATATGTGACCAAAGTATGATGTAGTCATTTAATTTCTTTGTTAGTCCAGAAATTTGAAAGTAAAAATAGCCCCCTTAGAATGAAAAACGTAACGTTAGACGAACTTTCGTGTCGAGTCATTGTGATTGATCAACAGTCCGACGCGTGATTCCCGATTAGTCGAGATTTTGACGCGTGATTCAGGCATCAACCACAATGAAGTGAAACGAAAGTTTTTCATTCTAAGGGGGCAGCAGATTCTTGTGATTTCTATTTTTAGCATTTGACATGCTTAGCTACTTTAGTAGAACAAATTATTATTTGTTTAAGTGAAAAAGTATATATTGACTGTAAGCAGGCTCAAACCTGCGTCCCGTTCGTTGTTTTTTTTTGTTAAGGTGGGAAAAATGTACCTAATCGCACACCCCGTCGTTCGGGGCAACGAACAGGGTAGTGTGGGGCCCTCACCCCCTAAATAAACCCGCCTTGTGCCGTCTCTCCACTTTTATTGGCGGGCCACTGGAACTATGTTACATTACTTCAGTGGAAGCTGGTGACACCCTAGGCGGTGATTGGGTGTAACAAGTTGGTAGATGCGTTCTGTGGTGCATAATTTAGAAATATGGTAAGCTATTGAATTTGTTTACGGGAGTCGTAAGAGCCGACTCAGGGATACTTGAGGGAGTGGGCAGCAGCACTCCCTCGAGTATTAACAACATCCACTGCGATCGCCAACCCGCCTGCCAAGCGTGGCGATTACGGCACTATCCCTCATAATGAGCACGCAGCAAAAAATGGGACCGATGATCTGGTCAAAGCCGCGGGGGGCGTTGGATGCGGTCGGCGCAGGACCGCTCGTTGTGGCATTCTCTTGGGGAGGCCTATGACCAGCAGTGGACTTTGAAAGGCTGATGGATGGATGGATAATTGAATTTGTTCTTATTTTTACTTCCAGGTAAATACTCATACAATGACGAAGACATTGTGATGTCTGTACTTCTCATTGTGTGTGCTCGGCCAAAACCTTTAAAATTCTATCAAATACAACCATCTACTTACTGGTTTGATCTTCACGAAAGAACTGATGGTGACATTTGGTGCACTGCTGTTTTCAAAATCAGGAAATGTATTCCGACTACAGTGGGATGTGAGTTTTCATACTTTTTTTTATTGTTCAGTAATATGAGCCAATTTTGGCAACTGCTTCCTGTAAATCCAATAGGCTCATCATCTTAAATTTATCCCATACTTAATAGGCGTTGGTTTCCGCTCTGTTCCGGTTTAGTACGTTTTGGCTGTAGCAGGAGATAGCCGTTTATTCTTTCATTTCATATCTTTGAAATGAAATGGCGAGTTGCGGCGCGGCTTGACAATACTCTCAGTATAGTTGAGTCCATGAGCGACGTTTATCATTTACCATCAGATTGGCCGTGGCTCGTCTGCCACTACAAGCAATAAAAAAAAAGGTAATCACCAGTCATTTACATAGAGGCTACCTAACCTCCACAAATACTAGGGGGAAAATTGCTGACTTCAATATGGTCAGAGTTAGAACTTTATTCAGGACTCATACACCACCCATGTCGCCCATCTGATTGGCGTTATCGCAGAGGAGAAAAAATTTGAAGAAAAATAGGTGTTAATAGTTTTGAAGATACTGTGTTGTATAATAGTTTTGAAGATACTGTGACGGGTTTATATATGCATAGTCTGGCCATAAATACTGTTACAATTAAAAAAATAATAATATTACATCTGAATTTGGGAATTTATTATATTTTTTATTGATTGTGTTTTCTCATTTTCACACGAAATTCTATTAAATATTCTTTTAATAATAAAGAAAGCTGAATTTGTGCACAAAGCAAGTATAGAGCCAAATGCAATTTTTGGAGCTCCATACGCTTGGCATTAGTCGAATGTTTGTGTACTGGGCTTTTGATAGTTAACAATACGATGAAACACCCTCTTTCCACAGCGTTTTGGCCTGTTGATTACAGATAATGGGGAGGCTACGTATATCGTTCGTTATGATTATGTTTCGAAGCGTGATATGATGCGTTTTAATCTTGATTTGATGTCCTATAATAAAAGCATAAAAATATAATATAAGAACCTACAAGATACCCTGCCTTTCAATAAGTAAACTGTTCAAATTAGGTACGAGTTGAGAAGGTGGTTAAGCCTCTTAACATCAGCATGTTCCAAAACCTAGAATGTTACAGCAAGGCTCAAAACTGGGTCATAAAGCTCTATCCATACAAGGGAACATTTATAGTCAGTTTTAGAGAGTGTGGAGGTCGTATTAAATGACCTACATATTACACGCCTCATAAGCGAAACGTTGAGGTGGGTACTACTGTCACTTCACTAAAAACAACTGATTATTCAAACTTAAAATGTCTCTATTTATCATATATTGCACTTGTAAAATAATATATAAGTACACACACATATCAAGAAAAAACACTATTTTTAACACTCATATGTTTGATGCCATTTTTGTTATTTAAACTAGTTAAAAACTGTTTAAAAAAGTTCTATCTTGGACGTCCGTGTGTCTGTATGTGCGGATCCTGTGTTTGTTAACACGATGACGACCGGAATGCTTTACTAATCGTGTCTTTTTTTTCTCTTACGCTTCAGTATAATTAAGAATAGAACCCTATCACTTTTCACGGTCTGATTAGATGTCGTTTAATTGTTATTAAATAAACAAAAAAAAATGTTTGAATATGTATGGTCGATTCGATCATACACTAAAACCAGCGCTATCTGCCTTATTTAGTGAGAACTACTTCCATAGAACGACGTTTGTACTTTTTGAAATTAGCGCTGTCTATGTGATTTATTGAAACCTACTTAGTAATACCAATACATTATTTGTTACTTATACAATGAAAAATGAAATTATGAGGCGTGCACATTTGGATTTTCCAATTTTTTTTAAATGCTGTTATATAATGTATAAGCACACTATGGTAATGAATGTTTTATGCACTACGAAAAAAAGATTTTCCTTGTAACAATATTTATGGCGAGATTATGTATACATAATATGTATATCTTTATTATATATTGTGGGCAAATGGCCGTAGTATGTTGTGAGTAATAGGTATTAATTAACAGATCCGGCAACGCGTTGCTGCGGTTACCATAATTCGTTCGTTAATTAAAAAAAAAATATTATTTCAGCAAAACCATGTCGCGTGTTTGTAGACGAAAATGGTAGGGTTTACCAAAACTGGCACTCATACTTAACAGAAAACACACTTCCACAATGTGTTATTACTGTGCCAGAGAATGGAGAGTACTCTGGTACTTTACTAGAGGTATGTACCTACTACGTGATTTATAAGATTTTATTGTTAGTCCACAGTGTAGGCTATAATCTAACTAGAGTCTAAGCCTGTTTACCAACAGATTTACATTTAACACAAAATGGCATGCAGCCACATTTCTTTTTGAATGAGAAGTGACGGGTTATATTATGACCTATGCCGTTATTCTGATTATTGTTACTAAAAATCTCTAATGGTAAATGAATAAAATATGATCTGGAATATAGGTCTAATAATAAATAAAGGTAATCTGAAATCCAGATGAGTTATAATGGTCGAAACTGCGATCTTGTTGATCGAAGAGTCAAAACATAAAATCCTACATTATCCCTGATGAACATAGGCTAATATTTTCAAAAAAGTTAGGGATCCGTATGAAAATTTCGATAATGTCCAACGTGTGAAAAAAATACAAAAAAATCCTGATATCGCATACGCTGCGGAAATTATTGACAATAGAGCAAAGTACTACAGTTTTATAGAGGACATCAATATTTACAAAAAGTCTGGGATACCATACGTTTAACTATAACAGTTATGTCACAATAACTACTTTTTCATGTTAAAATATGCAATAGTAACTCCGGTTTAAACTAATATTACTTATAAAGAGGAAATATTTGTATTTGTGTATGAAACCGTGCGAAGCCGGGCTGCTAGTATAAATAATATTCATAAATTAACTACTTGGAATAATTTCACTTCTATCGGTCGTCCACTGATATCAAATATGTTTTAGGGAGACGAAGCCTTCGCAGTTAAATTAACTGTAGCTCCATCACCAGCCTTGGGTATTAAAGCACGTGTGCTAAGTACTACTGACACGGCTAGCACGGTCGCGTCACTTGGCGCTATCGGCGTGATCGGTGCAGCAGTCTTCACGCCAGTTGCCCCGGTTGTACTAGGTGGTGCAGTGGTTGCGACTGTGGCCACAGGGGTCTATGGCCTTGTGAGGTCATCTCTTCATCTGCACGATAGGAGTACTCATGAGCAGGTAGGAGTCATAAAGTTATGCGGGATGAGGGTTGTGAATGGAAATATAAATAATACTAGCTGACCAGGCGAACTTCGTACCGCCATATTAATTTTTTCGAAATACTATCGTGGCGCCACCTACCGGGTCCAAATGTGAATCTAAACCATCCCGGTACTTACACAAACATACACAAAAAAATTCGTCAAGATCGGTCCAGCCGTTTAGGAGGAGTTCAGTGACATACACACGTACAGTAGAATTATATATATAAAGATAGAGAGTGATTAGGAAATAGAAAATCGTATTGTTGATTTGAATAAGTGAGTAGATCATTGAGAAGTATTGCGAGTAGACATATCATTTGTAAAGAAAAACACGACACTGCAAACCTCAGAAAACTGGTCATTGGCGAAATCAACGGGATCGCCATAAAGAAAAATTGAATTAACACTGCACTGATGTTATGTTTTAATATCAGAGCTAGATTATATTAAATATAAAATTTATCAGTCAAATACTGCTTATCAGATCAACCCCGTTCAAACAAGATAATGAGTTTATTGACAGTCCACGCACTTTTTAATATAAACTCCAAAACAAAAAACAATACATTTTTACGAAAAACAACATTATCTGATAGATGTAATGATAATTATTTCTATGTTCCATTCTTAATAATTAAATTGTATAAATATAACTTGACATAAATTATTATCATATATTAACAAAATTAATTAATTTGGCTGTGTATGTTTGTGATATTTTTTTCTTGTAGAATTATAATTTGCAAGCCGCTGCGACGGCTCAATATGGTGACACTTTAATCTTGTAACAACTATAATTTTATACCTACCCATATTACGCAATACAAAGATTTGATTTAAATTCCTAGACAAATTGGACTCGTGTAACTTTAGTCTAAATGGGTCCTTATGATTCTACAGACTATTAACCCTAAGGATGCGGAAGCTCGCGGCAGTTGGTTCAACATTGCCGCCTCAAGTGTGGGTTTAGCTGCGGGGGCAGCCAGCACACTACTTTCGAAAACCGCCGCCGCTGGAACTAACCTGACCAAGGTAACCCGTTGTCCTAGATGAGCGACGCGACGTGATGCGACGTATTGTAGTTAACCCGTTGTCCTAGGTCAACGACAAACGCGTTAATACTACGCGACGCGACGCGACACGAAAATATCAAATAGAGGTGGTATGTACTTATGGCCTACGTTGTCGCCTAATTTGAATGCGACGCAAAGCGGTGTATTAACGCGTTTGTCTTTCACCTTATGGCCATAAGTACATACAACCTCTATTTGGTGTTTTCGTGTCGCGTCGTATTAACGCGTTTGTCGTTCACTTAGGACAACCGGTAAGACTTTCTCTGGTCAATACAAATCACGCTACCGCGCCCAGCAAGTTACAGTTAAAACAACTAAATATTAAAGAATCCCGACATTGTCAAGTGACTTGAGGACAAGCACATCGTTTTCTTTAGCTTGCTCAAGCAGCTTGATGCGCCGGTCAAGCAGCTTGGGCCAGCGAGTCACTTTTCTCACTTCGTAACCAATGGTTCGTATAGGAGGTAATCAGTGTTTTTTTTTTTTGAGATTGGACTTTAACATAGAGAAAGCGTTCTTAGCTCTTGCGTTAGCTGTGAGTATGAAAAAAATTTGCGTTCCAGAGCTCTGGCGCGTCTCGGTACGACTATATTAATAACCTCTTTTTCTTTGCGTTATTCGTTATTATTTTCATTCTCGTCTTATAAAGCGTCGTCCCCCGTGCTATCTGACGCTCTATTGAACTATGCTTGATCAATCCGGATGCGAACACTGTCAACATGGGATCAAGCCGTCGCGACAAGCAAAAATATAAAATCGCATCAAGCACGAGCCAAGCATGTAAATCAAGCAAACATTGTAAACGGTCAACATGCTTACCTCAAGCAAAAATCTACGTGCTTGCTGTCAAGTCGCTTGACCGTGTCCGAACCCCTTAAGTTAGTAAGTTCTGTATCTATAGTTAGGAAGTTCTTAGATGTTTAGTTACTAACTTACTACGTCATCGCAGTCCCGAGCAATTGTCACGATGGCTAAATTGGCAAAGCATCTATGACAGTATTCCAGGAGATGCAGGTACGAATCCTGCTCGTGACTTATTTTTGATTAATTTCCGCACTGCTTAAATACAAATTATTTGTGAATGAGGAACTTTAGTGCGAGCGGGAAACAAACCCGCGTTTCTTCCAATCCGGGGAAGCGTTCCAAGACTGAGCTATCGCACCGACCCTAGGGACTCTGAGCTATCGCACCGACCCTAGGCCATACCCAATCTCCCCATCACATTTGTCTTTACGACCAAACTACTCTTCCCGCTCGCACTAAAGTTCTCTTTTTCCTCATTCACTAGCTGAGCACGTTAAGTGCTAAAATACAGATCAAAAAGTGCTTAAACAATCTCAATCTGGTTATAGTTGTAAACAGTACCCATACAATAGACTAGAGTTGTGGCAATCTATTTTTATCTCTCATTACACACACAATTGTCCTTCCTAGCCTTATCCCAGACTTTAGTTGGGGTCGACTTCCGTTTTAGCTGATATCTGACCACCACGTCCTAACTAAGGGCACAACTGTCGAACTTAGAGCAAGACTGAAGTCGAGTTTTTATTCAGTACTGACACCCTGTAACTTCTGATGGAGTTATATGGAGTTATTTGACAGCCGGAACTCTTTTAACGTGCCTGCCTTCCGAAGCACGGAGGTGGTCAGGTGTCCACCCATCTCGTTGTCAGCCAATCATTCTAACTGCAAGTGAACAACTAAGTTACGACCTCCTCCCTCGTTATACAACATGTATAGTAATTATATTGTATTTTTGTCTAGACTGGACAAGCAATTGCTGTATCAGTTGAGGTCCTGCGGCATGCCAACATGGTGACAGGCGGTGCAGGCGTTATTAACAGTCTTTTGCATATCATAATGAAGGTAAAAATGTTTTTCCAATCAAATAAACTGAAACAATGTAAATAGCTTTTTATAAGGAAAAAATAATCACTTTTGCGAGTGGCAAACAAGCATACGGCCCACCTAATGGAAAGTGATAGTACTACTACACTGTAGCCTATAGATGCTAGTAATACCAGAGGCATCACTCACCCTACGTCAACTTCAAGGCAAGGAACAGGAGTTGAGAAGGAGGATTATAAGGAGAGGATAAGGACGGGGTTTGAGCCTCCGACGCTCTCGCTCACCATACGAAAAACAACAGTAAGAGTATCAACCGTTGTTTCACGCTGATCTTCTGTGGCCATTCATGCTGAGACAATCAAGGCTCGACCACTAATTAAAATTAAACCAGGTCCCTGTTTAATAAACGTTACAAATTGAAAATTGTATTTTACAAGTTATAAATCTACAAGTTTCTGTTTAAAGAATACAACTTACAAATTTACCATGGTGGAAAACTGACAAGATTGTAAAATTGTACCTACAATTTTACATATTTCTGTTTAATAAACATTTTCTCTTTATGTGACTATTTACAAATTTGTATCCATCCATCCATCCATCCATCAGCCTTTTAAAGTCCACTGCTGGACATAGGCCTCTCCAAGAATGGGGGATAGTGCCGTAACCGCCACGTTTGGCAGGCGGGTTGGCGATCGCAGTGGATGTTATTAATACTCGAAGGAGTGCTGCTGCCCACTCTCCCGCTATTCCCTCAGTCGGCTCTTACGACTCCCATGGGTGGAGAGGGGTGGGAAAATTCTAAAGCCAGCCCCACACGGAAAATTTGTAAGGATAACTGTTTTATTGAACGCATAATTGTAACTATAAATATACAAATTTTGTAAATTGTCGCCTTGTATCAGAACTTAACAATTTTTTTACCTCAATTTAATAAGTGAAGAGTTTTAATTGTTGTACATAAAAAATGGTCCTAACAAATTTCGTCTGTTCCGCAATCTCCTTCTACTTTTTTATTTTCATATTGTGAGTTAGTTTTTCACTAAACCGACCGAATAAAATGTCTTTATTCTCATATATTAGAGACAGAATCATGAATTTGTTATTGCACTCCATGACTTTCGCTATGAATCAAACAAAAAAGTACTGTGTTGTTAACCAAACGCTAAAACCAAATTCTAAATATTATAAATTCCAAGATTTTTGAAATCTACGGTATATTCAAAAATCTCGTTTTAAGAAATCTTTAACAAAAAATACATTTTATGTAATTGTAACTTACAATTACAAATTTGTAGATACAATACTGCCATATAAATCTACAGGCGTTTTTTTGCACATGCAAACGTTTATTAAACAGCATTTATAATAGTAATATTTGTAAGGTTTTTACTTGTAAAATTCTTACTTATTTGTAAGGTTTACTAAACAGCACTATAAAAATTTATTAATATGTCACTAATTTTTACAAAATTGTCGGATTGTAACGTTTAAAACAGGGCCCTGATGTGTCCTACTTAATAAACAAATAATGTGTATTTTAAATGTGTTATAAAATATGATTTAAATATATTTTTCAGTACCACAAACATGGTGAACGACCCACAACACTGGAATTATTCCAGTTTTCTGCGGCAACACTGTTCTTCTGTCAAGCCGTAATGTCAAATAGAACCGCACAGAGTATTATTGAAGAAGCACAGGCTAATACTATTAATGAGTATCGTTCTACACTTCGTAGCAATAGACACAGGTAATATTTATTTAATTTCAGAATATAAATACGTTACTTTACGGCATATAAATTATCTCTATGTAAAAATAGCTATTCCACGGGTAACATTAATTTGTCCGGGATGAAAAATAGCTACGTCCTTTATTGGGCTATAGACTATATATGTGCAAAAATCCATGAAAATTGGTTCAGTAGTTAGAGTTTGAAAGCGTGAGAAACAAACTTACTTTCGCATTTATAATATTAGTGAGGGTAATGTAAGTATATCACTAAAATACGTTTTGCTAGGTGTTCCTGCGTGAATATTAGTCGTTTTGTTTCCTATGTAGGTGCATAAATGTATATTGTGAGGTGGTGACACTTGAATCACCACCTGATATTGGTGGAAGAAAGGAAGCAGTTTTCTCGCATTATATTTTATTAGTAGGTTTGGGTACCAATTGGGAATAGGTAGTCACTTGTTATCTTATGTCACCGTCTGCTGTGTGACCGACCTTAAAGGAGAAATAGTTAGCAGCGGTTTGGTAGTATTTGCGTTATTGAGTCCATGGCTGGTGGTTACCATACTTACCATTTAATATCATGTGTGCTGTGGCTCGTGCATTTTTTTATAACACAACTTAATTTTATTTTTTTTAATTAATTAATTGAATGAGGCGACACTTGGCGGAAGTCCATTGTTACTATTATAGAATGGATTTTAGGAGGAGAGCCCACCACTCACCCACGGATTGTCAATCCCGGCTATCTTTGGACAGAATAACCTAAGATTGCCAATCCGCACTCTCACAGATAGAGGAGAATGTGATAATAGCAAAGTAGCATGCACGACAATGACAAAAAACTCACCAACGCGACACAACCATGCGATACGGTAGAACTCTCAACCACAATATTGCAATATTCCGCAAAAAATCCGAACATAAATTCGACACGTGTTTCACCTCTAAACGAGGCATTCTCAAGAACGCTCGGCAACAAATGAGCTATTTTTTTTAATAAATTAAGTCCTAATTAGAATTTATTTTACACTACTTTCAGAAAAGTATTCGATAAAATAAGTGCTGAAACAAGACGAGTCGAGGGTACAGTACAAGGTAACACTGAAGTTATTAGAGGCATAAATAATATAGTTGACAAGGATCAGTTCTTTGCTGATGCACTGAAAATAAACAAAGATATAAATCAGCATAAACTGAGAATTTCTATGACGGCCGATGGAAATGTGAATTTAAATTCGCAGCACAAGTTCAATCCGTCAGACTTACATAACCTTGGTCGGAATGAGAGGACACAGTTATTCAGTTCGCTGGGCTCAGCTGAAGTATCCACACCTAACGTCCCAACCCGACTGACGCCATCAACTACAGCTGTTACCACAATCCCTGAATACGAAGAAGAAAATAACACTATGCTTGTTGGTATTCATCCCGGCGAAATAATAAGAATAGGCGACCTTTTATTAAGAGTAAGCAGTTTGGGAGCCGAAAATATATCAAAAATGCTCGAGAATCTAAGTCAAGAAATTTACAGCAATTTAATGATTGTTTCATCAAACATACTATCGAAACTCCTCCCTGATGAAATTGCTAAACTAAGTTTATTGAACCCTGACGAAGATTTGTTATCACAAGTAGTAAGCTTTGTATTTAACTACATGAAACGTGAGAGACCGTTGGGTGAATCCTGTCCAAATGATAACAGTATCATGATAGCGTTAAAAGAATTTTTCCATGAAGGTGTAGTGCGTCAAGATACAATATTAATGTTGAAAGATCGTCTGCTTATTTGGATTGACGAACAGATAGGAGAAAGACAACAAGAGTTCCCGAATAAGATGTCTACAATATGCCCGATCTGTAGTGGTGTTAGGTATGCTTAATACTTCCAATTTTTATAGAGCTGTTATATATAAAGGCTTTTTGTAGCTCCTCTATATCGCTAATTAAAATAGAGGTTTATAGAAGTACTGTTGGAGCTGTCAAATTCATTAAGTTGACTTAGATCACCCGCTTGCTTCCCTCAAATATTACTACAATCCGTAATCCATGCACTATGCGCTCAACACGTACAAAATTGACTATGTAAATATCAAATCTAGATAGCCTATCCGATACCTTTTTTCCATGCATCATTGATGACCTTCAAGCTCTATCGGAGAGAAAGCACGAAGGTCCAGTGCAGGTTAGCACGTTTCAATGTATTTCACAGTTATAATACTGTCACATACAATTTTGAAAAATCGGAGGACAATGGGAGATCTCGACAGAATAAACTCTCTCTAACTTGATACCACTGTACTTCAATATAAAAGTCCTACCTAATGGGGCAGAAATTAGAATACCAACCGGTTCAGAAAAATTGTATTGCCTCATTTTTAATATACAGGATTAGAGAAAGATTTGCTAACAAATAATATCGACGGATCGATGCAATGTTAATGTCGTTAAGCGAGATTTTTTAAACTTTAGAATAGAGCTGTTTAAAGTTTTGAAATTAGAAAATTAGTTTCGTGTCTGATATATACACTTCTTTTTTTAATTAAATTCTTCATATGATGTTCTTCTGATTTTGAATTCAGTAAAGTAAAAGCGTCGATTACCGATTACGTCAGAAGAATTTTTTTAGTTTGAATTTTATGACCTGGTAACTAAGACCTTTAGGTCAAGTCAGAAGAATTCAAATTTAAATATTCTGAATAAAAAGTCGTCGAATAACAGGATTTTAAAGTCTTTATATTAAGCCTTTGTAATGCTTAGAGAAGTATATCTCTGGTTGATGCATTTTGGCTTTACTATTAACAGATTTTTTTTTCTTTTGCCACATCTTTTTTCAGACTATATTCAATTTTCATTATGTGAAGGTCTGATTTTTAAATTCATAACTTATTAGTTTTTCCATTTAAATTTCCTTGAAGTATCTATCTGCAAAATCTTTGTGTCAAGGCCTCATTGTCTCGGTTCATATAAAATTAATTGGCTAATAGATACCCAATGTGAAGGGGCCCAAACTGGTATTACGAATGTAGTGTATGCTTGCAACGGTTTCGCCCGTTTCGTCGCTAATTCCACCGCGAGTGTTGCAACATGTTTCTTCCAAGCAAGGATTTGGTTTTATTTTATTTTCACTTGCGACAGTGCGTGCCATCTTTGTTAAAGTAAATGTATGTTGTTGTAATTTTTTTAGAACCAGACTGAAAATTAATTATTATATAGTATTCTAACTTATTTTACTTATCATATCGGAAACATTATTTACTAAAGAATAAAAATCTAGTCACATGGATGTCCATCTTATCGTTTTGTATCAACTTTCTTATAATTTGATTTAAATTCCTTATAAATGTAAGTTTAAAGGCAGACATAATATTCTCGGGGAGTTTTTGGGCAACTAAATAATTAAAACGACGTAACATGTTCATTTTCGTCGCAGGCTAATTAATTTGAGCGATGTACCTATTTCTGATTATATTTGCTGAATCTGAATATGTATATAACTAGATCAATATCGCTTATTTTGGAGCTTTTAAAGACATTATCACCTTTCACCCGTCGATATTATGGCTGAGAGGAGTATTATTATAAAAATCGTGTTACGATATTGTGTTGTGTCCGGTTCCCACACATTATAATCATTGTGTGATCTACTGAGTTAGTGACGTTTTGAGATGAAACTATTTTATAATTAGTTTAGTTTGTTAAAAAAAACTATATGCTTTTTTCCTGTGCTCACTGCAATCAACTTTTTTCTTTCTTTTCTACAAATGATAATAAAGTTTGGGGTGTATTTAGTTTCCGTTAAAATTGTATATCTGTGAGCCGCGATACAAGGATTATTCCTACCCGCATCGCTACAAAAAGTCTTCATATATTGTGTCTTCCGCACACTAACAAAACCATAAACACATTTGTATAGATTTATTTGGTTATAACGTCATCATATACATAAGTTAGTAGACTAAATAGTATGGATATGGATAATTATAGTGTTAAAGCTTTAATGTTTTCTAACACTCGTGTGGAGTCATAATTTTATTATTAAATATTTAAATCAAGCACGGTGATAAAATTCATGATACCATCCACATTGAACTGGTAATATTGTTCTCAATTCTGTCTGAATTTTAATAAATATAATATAATCTTTACATGATAAATACATTAAAATTACTCAAATTTATAGTGCGCTCATATCAAAATAATGTTAAAATTATTATGAAACTAGCTGGCCCGTTGAACTTCGTACCGCCCTCTTTTTTTTTTCGTTAATAGTTTTAAAATCCTGAAAGACATGTCTTACCTACCTTGTGCTGACAATAACGAACACAAAAAACATATACAATTTGGTGCAATCGTTCGGATGTTAGGCGCGTACATACATTTCGGATATTCATTTTTATTTATATAATAGATAGGACAAGTTACCAGTTCTCAATTGTTACTTTTTCTGTATATGTAATATAATTATTATGTGGATAATATACAACTATATTTTAGGAATGGATATTTCTGCGACTTTATAAACCATCAAACCTTTATTAATTTGCACAAATTAATAAATACGTATCGCTAATAAGATTTAAAAACAAATTAAAATTGTTTTCCGTATATTCACTCACACACACTCGGAATTATGATATTTTAAAACAGTTTTAATAAAATTACAAGGTGCAATAAATCACATATGACTGCCAAAGCTTAGCATTAGTTATTATATTAGTTATCAAAGTTTATATTGTAAGTGTTGC
Organism: Leucoma salicis; assembly: GCA_948253155.1. Classification (NCBI taxonomy): domain Eukaryota; kingdom Metazoa; phylum Arthropoda; class Insecta; order Lepidoptera; family Erebidae; genus Leucoma; species Leucoma salicis. The sequence continues at coordinate 9,031,860 of OX411812.1, forward strand.
AATTAGAGTAAAAGAATAATATTCAAAATTAATAATATTACGTTATTGTTTTACTAGCTGTACTTAAGCTAAAGTGGCATGTGAAATTCTTTAATGTTTGCTCCAACTCGGCCAAATTACCAAGTGTCCTTAAATCAAAACGAACCGCGTGCCTCAATTATAATCGTAGATATAGAGATAAAACAAGCTATAAAAACATAAGAAATGTACAGGAGAAAATCGCGTTTGAGTATAACTTGAGAAGGGTGAAGTGATTTCAAATGAATCTTTAACATACATTCCATGTTTCTGCATGATTTAACACTAATAAAATTTCATTCATATATTATACACTCCTACAAGCTTGTAATTAGAGTTTACATATATTGGGTTTGGTCACTAGCATATCACTAGCCACTATAATATACTTCAATGTGTGAGCTTTATATAGAATATGCGCCCTATATGCTATCGCCTGGCACGAAAACTAATTATTTATAATTATAGTGTAAATTTTATAGAACAAATTATACTTTACTAGAATGTTATCCGAAAATAACCTTCAAGCCTTCAAGTCACGAATAAAGAAATATCTTCAAGAGAAGAGGGAGCTGTACCGTGAAAGTCGTCGTACATAAAACTAGCTTGTTGTAGAAATAATGTGATCCATCATTGACCTAATAAAAATGGACGTCGGGTCTAGTACAAAATTCACGAAAAAAGTGTCTAGTCAACCTATAGAAACTTAGGTACATTATATTAATACACACAAACTTCAACATTCTAATTTAAAACCTTGTACTATTATAATATTGTTGAGTTTTCTTTGCAAAGACTAGCGCGCGATTGTATCTCTATTTGAAACCTTGTACCATTATAATAGTGTTGAGTTTTCTTTGCAAAGACTGGCGCGCGATTGTTACTCTTTTGGCGCTTTGTTTCTTTTTTGGTTCGGATACTTGAGCGCGGACACGAGGTCCATTTGTTGGTAGGTCAATGTGATCCATGCTAAAGTATATCAATTATCAAACGTCATCACTATATTAGTCAATAATTATGAATAAAACAATATCTTCTTCATAAAAGGTAGCTAAAGCCGTGTACGCGTATAAAATATCTAATAAAACATCGGTTAGCGATAAAAATAATGTGCTTCGTTAAAAAATGTAACTAAAATTTAATTACCCACACAAAAACAAAATATTCAAAAAATAATTTAGTAACGAATTATTTCTGAAAGTAGAAAAAGAGAACTTTACTGCGAGTGTGATAATTTGTTCTTTAAAGTAGCTGAACATAATTGTCAAGTGCTAAAATACAGATCAAAATATTCAAAAAAGCTATATGGTTGTCTGTAAAGTCAGTTTACGGACGATAATTTTACGTGATAACCTCAATCTCATATATGTTTTCTGAGAGTTTCACAAATGTTAGCGACATAAAAGGGTTGAAAATTAAGTAATTAGGTTTATACTTTTAAACAATATAATACTGATAGAAACCGAATGGTACATATAAAAAGGTACGTTCGCGCGTGCTGCTATACAATAATTGAAATACGCTTGTTGCATTCGGGCGAAGAATGTGATGGTGATGTCGGGCGGCCGGCCGCCTCCCTCCCGCAGACGCTCTTCAGCTGCGGCTCTCTTGTGGGCACGAACATCAAACAATGCATCGGTCGCCAAACATTTTTCGGAACGTGTGCCGGCATTCATCGATTTATAAGACGTTATCACGTTAACAATTTTATTATGTACTTTAATATAATCTAATTTACAGAAGAAAGGTCTTAGTTACCTACACAATTTAAAAACAAAATTGTAGCTTCGTGTGTCCAGTTTTTAAATTATGCATTAAATGCTTAATAATTGAACAAAGGAACATATTGAAACGGTAACTATTAATATAATGTTAACATATTAATAATATAAAAACGGTTATTTATCTAACAGTTGAACTAAACATATCCGACATGTCCAAATAAAGTAATCTGTAAGGTAAAATTACTTAACATAGCTTTAGGAAATTACTAATACTATACCTAAATTGAAAGCTTGTGATGTTTAAATATTTGCTACTGATTACAAAAAAGCTATTGAATTGGATTTCAACGAAATTTAGAACGATGGTAGTTTATAACCTAGATTAACGCATAGAATACTTTTTATCTCTGTTAATGCCAAGGTAGTCTATTATAAATCTATGTAATATCGATTTAATACTGAATTTCATCATCAGATATTTAACTTTACTACAGCGCAAGCAATGTGACGGGTGATTTTTTAACCTATTACATTTTTTTAATAACGTTTACATTGTTATATCTCTAGATCCAGCTGTAGCAAACAAATGCTAGTTAATTATAATGCATAATATAGGTACATGAAAAATTAGCGCTATTTTGATAATATATTTTTGCAAAAACGAGTCTTGTATTTCTCATATACATATAATATTTTTGAAGATATGTAGTAATTGTATTTCTATATGTTGTTTATTCGTGAATTTGTCTTTTAAACTAATATTTCTAGTGTGTATTATTTACTATCATATTCTTTTAAATATACATGAGTTCAAAGAGCAATTCGCGAAATACGTGTCTCATAATAATGTCGATTAATAATTTGATTATTATCTGCAATAAAAATGCTGTAGCATTAAAAAAATAAACATTTGGGGAGGGAGGGTTTCAAAAGAGTTTATTTTTCTTCTAGAAAATTATCTAAGTAAGCTTTCTGTTCCGCATCGAATAGATTTACTTCTTAATGTGTTTGTGCGTTCATTTCATTTAAATTTTCTTGACGAAATAGCCCTTTGATAAGACTCGACTATATTCGTAATCCTATTTACAGTTTGTCTTTAACAAAATAATCATAATTCACGAAGTCCTATTTATTGATTAGCTATTATTTTTTCGTATATGTATTATTAGTATCTGTAAATTCCACATGCACATGTGCCTTATACAAGTAATCCTATAGGGTTATAATACTTTTACATTACATAAATAATATTTTTATGAACATTAACACTTTTTGTGTTCAGTAAATGATTGATCAGAAAAAAAACTATTTTTATTGTAACGAACATCACCAAGAGCGTTAGAACAGCGGAACGACTTCTCTGTGGATTCATTCCACGAAAAATCAGAGCAATGCCGTCACACCATTCTATCGGACGTACGTACGTATCGTCCAAAACAGTACGTTACGTACCGACAATATGGCAGTTTTTTTAAATGAGATTTAAGAATAATAGCGTAATTGTCTTTGGTATTTATTGCGAAATGCAATTGGCATCGGTTAGGCTGCTTGCAGGTCTGCAACCTTAGGAAGTTAAAAAATGAGCACAAAAAATATTGTACTAAATGCATCCCGAAAGACGAAACCCTATTTTTTTTTTGTTTAAATGCAGCATAGAATTTTATATCAATATACTACAATATACCATATTTGACATGCGTCGGAACAATTTCATCCGTGCCTTTCAAGTATATCATGTTATATAGATATAGATAATTACATATCTACATATATTTACCTAGTGATTAAATTGTCCATTTGAGTTCACAAATTATAATTGTTATTGATAATGGTAGGGTTTTGGATTTAGTTCCTATGTATCTTAATTGTCTTATGAATTTATATAACACTAGTATTGTAAGCTTTTATTCAAATAAAATATTTATTCTTTACTTGTATGTATTTATTTGCAAGAATAAAATTATAGTTATGTCTCACAAAGAACCGTCCTGTCTCCACGTCATACTATAATTCTGTTTAAAGATTAAGAGAACGACCAACGCAGAGGGCGGCGAGTATCTCTTTTTCCTTAATCACAACTCTTTTTCCTTAATCACAAATTGTAATTTGTACTTTAAGAGTAGCTGAGGTCAAGTGCTAAAATATAGATCAAAATGTTTAAAAAATCACGCCATCAAATAGTATGAATTTTAATTGCAAAATTAAACTTACTATATTGGATTAATGCATGTAAATGCGTTCCGATAGAGGGCGTTGGTCGTTAAGACAAATGTGATAAGGAGATTGGGTATGTCTAAAAGATAGTACTGTAAGCTCAGTGGATTAGAGCACTTCCCCGGATAGGAAGGGACGCAGGTTCGATTCCCGCCTGTACTAAAATACTCTTTTTCCTTAATCACAAATTATAATTTGTACTTTAATAGTAAATGAGCATGTCAAGTGCTAAAATATAAATCAAAATTCTTCGTCTAAGTTTATAGCCGATGCATTACAATTAAGGGATAGGTATAGAGTACAGCAAGAGAAACATTAATTTTTGTCCTGCCTGAAAATGAAATCCGAAACATATCTAAAATAGATAGATATTTAACCCATTTCACCTTAAGTGTAGCCTGCAATAAGCCTTTTTCCCCAAGTTTTTAAATAAAACTGACTGCTGAATACACTTACTCCTATGGCGTTTATTTAATGGATATTCGTTTTGAAAATTAGTTTTTGATAACTGTGATTATTAAACTGCTTCTGTGGTGCAGCGGTAGTGTAAACGACTGCTGATCATGAGGTCTCGGGTTCAATCCCCGGATCGGGCGGAGCTATTGAGCTTTTCCGTAAAAAGAAAAATTCTTATTAGCAGTTTGGAAATTTGCCCAGTAGATGGCAATAACAATTTTTGTATTCAGTAAATGATTGATCAGAAAAAAAAACTATTTTTATTGTATCGAACATCACCAAGAGCGTTAGAACAGCGTAACGACTTCTCTGTGGATTCATGGCCCTGTGGTCCCACGCTTTAGAATTGTCCCACCCCTCTATCCACGGGAGTCGTAAGAGCCGACTGAGGGAATACCGGGGGAGTGGGCAGCAGCACTCCCTCGAGTATTAACAACATCCACTACGATCGCCAACCCGCCTGCCAAGCGTGGCGATTACGGCATTATCCCCCATGACGGGACGGCTCGTTGTGGCGTTCTCTTGGGGAGGCCTATGTCCAGCAGTGGACGTCGAAAGGCTGATGGAGGAATGGATGGAGATGGCAATAGGCTCGCCCCCTATTACGTGGACTTAAACATAGCTGGCGAATCGTGACTGTGTTATACACCTCTGCCTACCCCCTTCGGGGAATACAGGCGTGATTCTATGATTTTTTACGATTATTAAAACATAGGTAGGTATAGTAGTCACAACGGATCTTTGTCTCTGAAGTTAGCTGCAAGACGCTGCGCAGTACCCATTTTTGTGGCGCAAGGCACGTGCTTCTACAGTTTAAATTAATTGTAAAATGTTCGATATAATTGAACAATGCCTGTAATCGATAATCGTGTTAATCGATCGTATTAATAGATGTGCACGCTATTCTATATCTCGATTATAGCTAATTCACTCAAATCGCTCGTATACTTGATATTGAATCTAATAATAATGAATAGAACCTAAACAATCAGATATGAAAACAATGACCCCATTCGATTGTTTCGTTATCGAGTAATAACATTTGAATTGGTCAGCTTCATGTCACTTCTTGTCTCTTGTCTCCGACTCCAGAGACACAAAGATCCGTTGTGACTACTATAGGGTACTTATACTTACTATGGGATACTTTTGATTACGATTATTGTAAAAATAAAAAAAAAAACAGTATATTTTGTTGTATACAATTTAGTCAATTCGATTTGGGTGCGTAAATCCATAAACGGAAAAAATGTTTTTGTTTAAAAAATTGGCAATACTATTCTGGCTGTGGTAATGCTATGATTACATTTTCTTTTTCTTCTGGTGTAGACGGTGGGTTATACTCGAAAAACTTTGCAATGAAGTACCTGTAAAATAGTATATCTATATAATTATATAAAACTACCCTTTAAGCTTCATTCAAACTGAGGCGAATCACGCGCGGGATGCGGCACGGGATTCGCTGCGATTCGCTCGCTCGCTTAGCCTCTTAAACTGACGCGAATTCCGCGCATCATTATTTTTAGTTCTCCAATAAAATTAGATGTCTTTTGATACCGAAGCTGAGGTAATTTTTATTATCAATAGTAATATTTATCATCAATAGGGTAATTGTGAACAATAATAAAATATAATACCTATTTACGGAATGTTTTTTTATTTTATAATAATACAAGTAGCAGGAGCCGGCAGACTTTATCAAGCCCGAACAACTTTTTGTTTTTTTATTTTTACTGGGAACCCTAATGATTTTTCGAAAATAATAGTAGCTTAAGTTAGGTAGGTACTCCTCAAAACATTAACTACCTATCTACCAGTGAAAATCTCGTAAAAATCATTTAGCTGTTTCGGAGATCACCCGGAGCAAACAGACAGAGCGACAGGCAGACAACCACACAATTTTAAAAACTGTGTTTCATGCTACATGTAAACATTTATAACAGACACTGCAATTTTATTTATTTGCATAGATATGGCATTTTGATAAATCATGCACGATCCCGCGTATATTTCGCTGCAACTCGTACGATTATTCGCGCCAATTTGAACAAGTTCATACAAGTTAGCTGGCGCAATCGGTACGAGCGATTCGCGTCCCGCGCGGGATTCGCCTCAATTTGAATGAAGCTTTACCCGCGGCTTCGCCGCAGGCAAAACCTAGTTTTTCGGTATTTCCCGATATAGTACCGGGATAAAATGTATACCAGTTTTTAAGTCTAATCAAGGCCATTTAAATAAAAGAAGTTGCTTTAAAATCCGTCCAGTAGTTTGCACTGTGAACACTGAGAAAGTATTTTACGCAATTCCTATCCAAAACGAATTTTTCATCCACATCACTGTTGCGAGTGAAGCGAGTTCGATCGCCAGTCCCAGGTACCCAACTCAACAGGTACCTCGCATGGCACACAACTCTTTTGACTATTCGAGATTATTCGAGTGTGTGTATTTTTTTACAAATTAACACTGCTCGGCGAAGGAAACATCGTGAAGAAACCTGCAAGCCAAAGAGATTTTCTTGACAACTTGAGAAGTCAGCCAACCCACACTGGGCCAGCGTGGTGGACTACGGCCTAAAGTTTAGTAGTATAGTTCTCAGTATGAAAGGAGACTCCACCCGTGCCCAATACTGGGACAATAAAAGTGTTGCTAAAGAACAAAAAAATAATAGTTTGATTTTTAGTATTTGAAATGGAGTTAGACAGGCAACTGGCTGTCAGCTACTCCATAGCTAAATGGTCACTCATACGATTCGGATATAGCCAGCCTTTTTTTTGAAGGCGGGAAAAACTATAGGTAACTACTGTGTGTGTCTCCGCCTGTATCTGTGTATCAGTGGAACTGTATGACATTCCTTCAATGACGAACCTTTTTTTTTTGTTTAGGCGGGAAAAAATGTTCCTAGCTGCACACCCCGTCGTTCGGGGCAACAAACAGGGTAGTGTGGGACCCTCGCCCACTAAAGAAACCCGCCGTGTGCCGTCTCTCCGCCTTTATTGGCGGGCCACTGGAACTATGTTAAATTCCTTCGGTGGTTTCAGTGACGAACCTAAGTCACACCAACGACTGGCATTGGAATAGACTACATACGTATCGAATTGGCAGAATATTTTGAGAAACAAATTCATTTTGACCATTCATAGTATTTTTTATTTTCATAGTATTTTTTATTACATTCCGTAAACTTTTACTGTAGGCACCCGACGTAACGAGTACAATCACATAGTTATTGAACTATTGAACCGTTACGCACATTTTCGCTTAGAACCAAATTCTTCATACATCCATCCATCCATCAGCCTATCAACGTCCACTGCTGGACAGCAAACACAACAGCTGGGGAGGCCTCCAAGAAATGGGGGATAGTGCCGTAATCGCCACGCTTGGCAGGCGGGTTGGTCTCAACTTACCAGACTAATATTTCTATGGTGACAAGAACTGCAGCAGCAAATGTTTGCGCGATCACGCGTGTTGGCTCAGCGGAACCTCGTAATACTGCAGTTAGCATGGCATCGCTGGCGTCGGAAGCTACCTCAAGCGCAGCCACTAGCAACGCCGGAGCAGCCAACCAACGCCCACCTCGGCGCCACCATGATTGCTTAAATAATTACACAATTTCAACACTTGGTAGACTAAGTATACAAGTCTCACCACGCCATTCATGTCAGTTTTTTTTTATTATTGCTAAATATAACAGACGATTCACGGCCTTAGATTGCGTCATTTATTAGGTAAAAATCTATGATGATGAAAATGTATGAAAATACTTCCGACAGATGGCGCAGACGTCTCCCAAAGACGTTAAGAATGAATGTGTTATCGAAATTAGCAGTCTGGAGCAATTGTCACGATGCCTGAATTGGCAAAGCACCTGGACGGTATCCAGGAGATGCAGGTTCAAATCCTGCTCGTGACTGTTATTTTCGATTTCACTCGCCCACTAAAGAAACCCGCCGTGTGCCATCTCTCCGCCTTTATTGGCGGGCCACTGGAACTATGTTAGATTCCTTCGGTGGTGGTCATTCATTCCCTTTCTGTGAAATGAATTGATGAGCAGTATTCTTAATATTGTTGAGGCCATAAGCTGCGGTTACCACTTACTATCAGGCGAGCCATGGATCCGTCTCTCACCATAAGCAATAATAACGGGTTTATTTCCCAGTGGTCGAGCTATGCTTATCTCAGCATGAATGGGCTGGCTTGATCGAGAAAGTACCACCTTCTCACAGAAGACCAGCGTGAAACAACGGTGGGTACTTCTACCGTTGTCTTTCGTATGGTGAGTGATAGCGCTGGAGGCCAAAACCCCTCAATCCTTTTTGAAATAAATGTCGTAAATCGCGTAAATATCAGAAAGTATTCCTTAGTATCCTTCAATCCATCCTTCCATCTCCTATCCCTTTCCTTGGAGAAGATGATGCGCGAGTGATACCTTTGGTTTTGCAAGAGTCTAAAGGCCACGGTAACCGCTTACCATCAGGTGAACCATATGTATAATAAAAAATTCGGGCTAATATTTCTCAAAAAAACCTTTTTCAAAGGTAAGATACATAAAGGTATAGGTACTAAAATTATACCTTGGACATTACGGCCACTAATAATAGCAGCGACGATACCGCAGTGACGAAGGCGCTGAGCTTGCCATAACCCATCACCAGGCGAATCGTAGGTTTTGTTATACTGCAATATAAAAATGTGAGCATTAATTGCTCTTTTGGTTCCGTCGAACTAAAAGAATGGCGGGTTTCCATTAATATATATATCGTAGATTTATAGCATAGCATCACATCTGTATTCCACAGACAGTGGTGTATTGCACACACCCACGATTCGCTTGCTGTTTAAGTTTACGTAATAAGGGGCGAATTATTGCTATTGTCTACCAAGCACATTTCCAAACGCCGGGCTGCTACTGAGATAAGGAAAAAGCTCAATAACACTACCCAACACGGGGATCGAACCCGAGACCTCATGATCAGCAGTCGCACACCCTGCCGCTGCACTACAGAGGCAGTTTATGCGATGTACAAAGTAAAAGTAACTATTTAAAGCATAAATATTGTCAATCGTTTTACACCAGCAGCCTCTGCGTCAAGTATTCGCGGCGGGCCTATAACGCACTTCGTGTACAATACAATAACATAATATTTAGGATGTTGTTGGAACTGCCACGTCATTGCAGTGCATCAGGGTGTTTCGCTGAGGCACACGTGGATGGTTTTCATGCTATTATGCGTAAACGGGTAGCGTCGCTTCTGCAACGGGTGCGTGTCAGTAACACCATCGTTCTAAAGATATTGCTGAGTGCTACGACAGCCCTAGTACTGAGTAGGAATAATGTTAGGAGCTGAGTAGTGATGTACCTATATGTAATTGTCCTATTTTACTAACATAGATTAGGTATAAGGAATTGTTAGTTTGTTAATTGTTATTGGATAGAGCAAATATGATTGCAGAAGAAAGGCTGACCAAAAACTTCGAGAGCAATACCAAACTTTTCTGGAGGGAGGTGAAGAAATCTCGGAGTGGTTGGTCAGCTTTCAGAATGAATAAAATAAGGTCTTAAGGTGGAGACATTCTTACGCAAACACAAGATGTGTTAAGCCGATGGAGTGAATATTTTGGAGATATGTATGCGGATGTTCAGGGTGATGCTGGTGCCACATGTGGTCTAACAGATCAGCATTCGGTACCGGCATCCTCTGATGACATTAGTATGGATGAAGTTGAATGGGCTATTAGAAGTTTGAAAAATGGTAAGGCAGCGGGTATTGATATGGTGTCTGCTGAGATGATCAAGCTTGGAGGCTCATGTGTCTGGGAATCCTTCCTGATGCTTCTCAATTTATGTTGGAGCTCAGGAATGGTTCCCAAGGACTGGAGAAGCGCAGTCATCGTGCCCTTGTTTAAAAACAAGGGTTCACGTTATGACTGTGCAAACTACAGAGCCATAAGCTCTAAGAGTTTGGCAGCCAAAGTGTATGGTAAGATTGTTGAAAGGAGATTGAGGATGGTGTCTGATGAATTTTTGTATGAGGCACAAGGTTTCAGGTGTGGAAGAGGATGTATTGGATCAAGTGTTTTCTTTGCGCAACATTATGGAGAAGCATCTGTCTGTAGGCCAGAAGATTTTCTGCAGTTTTGTGGATTTGGAGAAAGCATTTGACACTGTTGTACGAAAGGAACTTTGGGACATTTTGCCGGAGTATGGTATTAACGGTAGGCTGCTACAAGCGGTGCAGTCCAACTACATGGACTGCAGAGCTTGTGTGCGGCTGGATGATGGAATGTCACCCTGGTTTGACGTCAATATCGGCGTTAAACAGGGCTGCGTTCTATCAGCCAGACTGTTTATCATATATCTGGATAAATGTCTACAAAGGTTGAATGAAATGAATGTGGGAGTTCAGATGGGCGACTCAGTGGTTAACTCGCTGCTATATGCAGACGATGCGGCCCTATCAGCGCAGTCTGCAACTGACCTGCAAACCCTAGTAGACGTAATAGCAGAAGATTTCAAGGGGCCTACGTGTGAATGTGAGCAAAACCAAAGTAATGGTTTTTGAAAGAGAAGAAGCCAGAACAGATGTTAGAGTAGCAATAGGAAATGGTGTGCTAGAACAAGTGGATGAATTTGTATATCTTGGATGTGGATTCAGTCGGGATGGAAGGTACACCACTGATGTAGAAAGAAGAGTGAATGCGGGAAATAGAGTGAACGGAGCATTGGGACAACTTCTCGGCAGCCACCACCTCAGCCAGAAGGCACGTGTCGCAATACACAACACAGTGCTTGTCCCAGCGTTATTATATGAAAGCGAGAGTTGGGTATGTAAAAAGGAGCATGAGAGCAAAATCAATGCGGTCGAAATGCGATCTCTGCGGAGAATCTGTGGAGTGAGGCTGACTGACCGCATTCGTAACAATGACGTAAGAGAGCGAGTAGGTATGAAAGAGAGTATTGGTGTAAAGATGCGAAAGGGAATGCTCCGATGGTCCGGACATGTGGAAAGAATGCCGGACGAGCGACTGGCTAAGAAGATATACAATGCGAAAGTGGAAGGATGTAGGTACAGGGGGAGACCGAGACTTACTTACCTAGACCAAATTGGTCATGTATTGAAGGAAGGTGAAGTCAGGAGTCTCCGAAACCGGCGAGCGTGTATGAAGAGATGAGATGAGAGAGTGAGGAAGCGAGAGATGTATGCAAGAATAGAGCCTCTTGGCACTCTGTTCTCTCTGCCTACCCCGCAAGGGAAATGGCGTGATGATAAGTTAGTTTAGTTAGTTATATATATAGATTAATTGATTTTATGTTGATTGTTCTGAAATAAGTTATTTATTATTAAACAATATGCGGTAGGAATTTTATTATTTTGTAAGAAGTATCATCATTGTTTTATTTTACTTGCAGCTATGAGTGCTTATATGACTATTTGACTTATGCTGCCTTGTTTTTCTTTCCTTAGTAAATCTGATGTAGGTAATACCGTCTAGCAAAGCTGACGTTGTTGAGTTTCTGCGCGACGTCGTCATCGTCCAATTCAAGTTCTACCGGCTGAGAGGCAAAGGCACACGCCGACATGGACACTCCCAGTAAAGCTATCAACAACGCTCGCAACTTCAGCTTGACGGCATCAGTGTTTTCGCCGCCAACGTGACTTAACTACAATAAATATAAGTTAGATTAGCTCCGTCGAATAAACTATCTCTATAAAGTTACTTCGCGGTGACAACAAGAAACGAATGCTGCAAAGTCTTGTACGCTTACGCGGATTTGTGAAAGGACATCACGAAGCCACCTTGAGCTATAATCTTGGTCGTGCCTATTTAGTTGACGTGTTGGATATCAACCTAGACTATTAAATATAGATAAATAACAACTTCATTCCGACATTCCCCAGTTAGTGTTGAGATGGGCCGAAATGATTAAACAAATCCTTTTTTACCCTGCGGATGTTGTGCTACCTGCACCTTGTTAATCAAGCTTCTAAGTGAGGCAAAGGTGTCCCTTCAAGATACTCTTTGAACCAAGAAACCCTAAGCAGAGTACCTATAGGTATGACTAATCTGGTGCTAAAGTAAATTGGTATCTAGGGTGAGCATGTCAAGTGCTTGAATAAATATTTAGATATTTTTATATATATTTTTAGCATTTCATATGCTTAGCACTATACATTAAACACAAAGTGAAAAATGTGTATCCTGCTCGTGACTGTTATTTTCGATTTAACATTTTTCACTTTGTGTTTAATGCTTGAATAAAGATCACAATAAAAATATTAATCTCGTAGATAACTTACAACATTCGCCGGATTATCGTGCTTGAACTGTCGATCGAGTAAATTGTTACTTTCAGTTTCCATCGTGGTATTATTTAATCACATGAAACCTTCATGGCAACGGTTGTGAGGAAGTAACTATAAAATATTCATTTCTTAGGATCAGCCACACGAATTTTTCACGTTAAATGTTTTACTAATTACATAACGCACGCGGAAGTATGATTAGTTAAATATCAAAGTTTCATGCACATCGTGTTCGTTTGCTAATTATGTCAGTGTCAAGGCAGATGATTAAATGGCATTAGTAGGCATTTTATGGCCAGTGTTTTGTGAAAGACGACCCAGAAGGTAGGTACTGCATTGCGATGTAATATTTATATTATTTATTAATAATACACATTGCGCCTGATGCCGCCCTAGCTGAGGCTGAAGGTGAATGGACCGGGGAACGTTCGCCACTCCCAAGGCCTTCCGCGAAGTCTACTCTACTGCTGGGTTAAAAAGATTTCTTTCTTTCTGTTATTTCTCAAAGATTAATATGTATATATCTATCTATAATATTATAAAGATATAAAAAAGCTATGTCCATCCATCCATCCATCAGCCTTTCAACGTCCACTGCTGAACATAGGCCTCCCCAGAGAACGCCACAACGAGCGGTCCTGCGCCGATCGCATCCAACGGCTCCCCGCGGCTTTGATTAGATCGTCGGTCCATATGGTAGAGGGGCCGTCCTTCGCTGCGCTGTCCGATAGGTGGTCGCCACTTGAGAACGGTTGTCAGTTCGTCGAGCGATGTGGCCTGCCCATTGCAATTTCATCATGTCAACCCAGTGGGCTATATCGGTCACTACTGTTCTTCTACGGATATCAGTATTAAGAATTCGATTACGTAGAGAAATACCGAGCATAGCCCGCTCCATGGCACACTGAGCGACTTTAATTAGGGGAAGTACGTCCAAAATGACATAGTGTTTTATTAATTATCAATAACTTTTAAATTATTCTTAATAGGAACTTATTTTTTTCTTACAACTCTGCTTATATTAATTGGTTATAAGAAATCATAAAATATTTCTCAGAAAAATCAACACTTACAAAAATATTTAGTATTGAATGAAGATCAAGATAAATCCGTTTTGTCCATACCGTATGGACAAAACGACACGAGCCGTATGGACTAAATGACATACAAACCATCAACATGAATAAAATAAGTAATAACATAAATTAATTGCACAATTCGCAAACAATTGTTTTGGTACGCTTTGGCAAATCAGCACAAGCCGCGTAATCCCAACGACTGCACCGCATGTACCTCAACCAGCCCTCACCAGGTTATAACGTGAGTAGTCCGGTCGATGGCGCTGTACGGCGCACCTGTGTGGGTGGAGTCTCTGGACGCGCCGAACAGGGCTCTTCTGTGGAGACCACAAAGAGTCGTCGCGTCCAAGATCATATGCGGATACCGCACGGTGTCGACCGAGGCGACCTGCGTATTGGCTGGAACTTAGAGGCGTGAGTATTTGCGCCTAATGCCGCCCTAGCTGAGGCTGTGGGTGGATGGATCGGGGAAGGCCTCCCGCGAAGGTGCGAGGGTATCTGAAAGGGTAGGCCGCCGGCGGACCATTGAAGTAATGTAACATAGTGGCCCGCCAACAAAGGCGGAGAGACGGCACACGGCGGGCTTATTTATAATAGTGGGTGAAGGCCCCACACTACCCTGTTCGTTGCCCCGAACGACGGGGTGTGTGGTTAGGGACGTTTTTCCCGCCTTAACAGAAAAAAAGGGCTATAACGTGAGTAGAGATCGTTGCAGTAAATACAGGCAAAATCGTCTTCTTCGTCTTCTTGATCAAGGCAATCGTCATCTGAGTCATCATTAATATATACTTAAAGATTATTTAGTAACTGCCTGTCTTCTTTTACGAGTTGTTTTTTCAGCTTCAGTCTCTTGTTTAAAAATAATATATTCTGCCATATTTGGTGATGACGTAAGTAGAAATGTTGTCGTTCGTTTCTTTGGCTTTCGTTTACCCTGTTTAGTTCACTTACAAATTTACTACTGGGAACTGTAGAAATGACATTAACTGGAATTGCTAAAGAAGAGTAGGTAAGTAGTGGGTATCTACATAATTAGCTCATTGAGCTCTTATGGACGAAACGACATACCTATGTCATTATGTCCATTACGTATATATGTCATTTTGTCCATATAGTAATATAATAAATCAAAATTCAACAATATATGCAAAATAAATATTAATTAAAGAAAATTATATTCAAATGTAAGAATAAATACTTAAAGAGTGCAATAAATATACACACAAAGTAAAACCGTGAAAAATATAACGTTAAAACATAAAAACCCCTGCAATGAAAAAAAAACTCATAATTTGCCAATATTTGTCGTCGTCCATGACAGCCGAACGAAAGACTAGAACGAGATCACGTTTTGACAGGTTGGTATAAGTCGGTAAGGTCACGTGATGCAGTTGTCCGTGCCGGGCTAGAAGCGGTAGAATTTGAAATATCATGCCTGTGTCATTTTGTCCGTCTATGTCATTTTGTACGTATTTCCCCTACTTTAACGTCTTGATATTAGGTCAACATTTATCATTAATTTATTTAGAGACCACGTCTCTGTTCTATATGTCATCGCTGGTAACACATACTGCAGGTCATAGACCTTCGTTTTCAGACACTGCGGAATATTGGACGAGAAGATCTTCCTTAGCTTCCCGAACGCTGCCCAGCCGAGTTGGATTTGTCGATTGACCTCTTCCTCGAAGTTGTGGCTACCTAACTAGACTGTTTGTCCCAGGTAGACATAGTGGTCCGCCGGCGGACCATTGAAGGAATGTAATATGGTTCGGGTGGCCCGCCAAGAAAGGCGGAGAGACGGCACACGGCGTGTTTATTTAGTGGGTGAAGGCTCCACACTACCCTGTTTGTTGCCCCGAACGACGGGGTGTGCGGTTAGGTACATTTTCTCCTGCCTAAACAAAAAGCCTAAGTAGACATAGTGGTCGGACAACTTTGCTATCCCAACTAGGGCCGGTGCTGAATAACACGAGACATGACTTGAGAGTGAGTAGTCGGGAAACCCTGCTGAGATCATTGAGTATGGTGCCAAGGTCCCCCAGCGATTCGGCCATGACCACGATGTCGTCGGCATATCGAAGGTGAGTAATGGCCATTGATGTTGATGATGAATCAGGTCCAGTCCAAGAGCTTGAAGACATCTTCCAGTGCAGTGGTAGGTGAAGAGTTTGGGGGAGATAACTTCTCCCTGTCTAACACCTCTCGTAGTAGTAAGTGCGAGATGGGTCCATAATTATTCAAGAGGGTTCTGACCTTTCTTGAAGAACAGCACAACCGCGCTTCTGGTCCACGACTCGGGAAATGTCTATACGTCTTTAATGTTTTATTTGAGAGATTTCAGAAGAAAATATTATTTAGACTTCTTGAACACAAAACATTTTGTTTTAGAATTTTTGTCTGTTTTTATGTTTTTTGCACCATACAAAAATTACTGAAAAGATTTTAATGAAATATTTTTTTATTAGATTTCAAAGCTAGCCTCGTGGCGTAGTCGGTAATGTAACCGACTTCGCCACGAGGTCGTGGGTTCAACTCCCACACCCAATTATTTGTGTGATGAACACAAATATTTGTACTTCTTCGAGGTGTTTTCTATTTATTATATGTATGTATTTACGAAAAAAAAGTAATATATGTATTATATCCGTAATCTGGTACCCATAGCACAAGCGCTAAGCTTAGTTTGGGACCAGAGGACGTTGTATGAAAATGTCCGTGAATATTCATTTATTTATATTTTATCCCGCTACTGTCGTTGCCAGAGCCGTGGGCATAGACTAGTTATTTTTAGAAATATATTTCGGATCTTGAGAAGACTTACGCCATACCCACAAAAGTTTTCCATTAGCTACCTTCTTCGTTGGACCTTTATCACAGAGTCACAGATCGCAAATACAGAGATATTGTCTAAAAGCACAAAATTCTTGAAACCAGTTAAATGTTAACATTAGTATAGCAGGAACTTTGTATCCGAGTTTTCTAAATGATTTTCTATTCAAAGAAGTTATTAATAGAAGAACGTTAAGAATTTTCACAAAAACGATAACCAACTGACCAATTAGATGCGGCAGAAATAACGATGGATTTTCCTGAAAAATAAAAAGCAAATAAAATCACACTAAAACAGGGTCTTATGTAAACTTCCTATGCCTAGAAATATTATGAAAAAACTTTTGAACTCAATCGTGATATAAATTATCTCGTATTCTCTATTATCTAAGTCGATATTCCAAAGTTTCATTTTGGGAAATAGGGGCCAAGATGCCATACGTCATAAATCCTACGATATATTATTAATCAGCATCAGCTTATTTGAAGACCTCTTGAATTTGTAGGCACGCCCAAATAAGGTTATGTCCGCATTCTGAACAATTCCACTTTCGAGTCTGGCATAACCCTTTAGCTCGCCTGGATATCCATAAATAACCGATTTCCAGACGTAATAGAAAAAATACGCTAATAAAGTTTCATCTAATCGCCAGCTTGGTGTCAGCTCTCATTGGGAATGCTAACCAAGGTAGGTACCTGGACTTTGACAAGACTCGACAACAAAGAGTGAATTATTGTGAAATAAAATAGTCACGAGCGGGGTTAGAACGGGTCCCTTTTGAATACTTGGGTCATCAATTTCCATTACATTTTCGGTCTTGGGTGAAACGCGCGCTATTCGTTGAATGAATTTAACAATAGCTCCTTTGGCAGGGCGTCTGAACAGTATTCAGAATGCGTGGGTTTAAATCCTGCTCATTATCATTTTCTATTTTAGGTAATTGACCAAGAATATCAAGTGCTTAGTATATAAAAATAATAACATATTTTCATAGTACTAATCAATCTTACCGCGAGACATCCAATAACTAGGCAAGCATACTGCACTAGTCCCATAGACGTGGCAATAATCTTTAGATCGTGTATCATCATAAAGCTGCCATCGTTTGGTTCAGATGAACTTGAATTCGGCGCCCATTCACCCAGATGCTTCTTTAAATGACTTGCATTGACGAACTGTAAATAAAAATAGACCTTTTCTCTATAAATATACAATTTTTATAATAATCAAAGTTGCTTTTCTTCGAATGCTGTCTACGTTTTTGGAAACGTAAAATTAACGTATCGTATATTAATAATGTAGGTTTTTATATTGATATTTATTGTTTTTTTGTTATACTAAGTTGGCATACACATACTCGCGTAAATAAACCGCCGGCAAGTAGTTATCGTAACGTAACCTATAGATACTACTATACTCTAGCTAGAGGCATCACACGTATGGTCAAACTTCAGGTATAATGTAAATAATGGTATCTGGTATCTAATACATTGTAGATATCTACAATACAAAACCATATATATCATTGTTTCTGTGGAATCTAATATATTTAATAGTTTTGGCTCTAATGGGAAACAATTCAGAGGGCTATGCATCAGTGTAAGCTAGTCCGGCTTCCCGTCTCATATACACGATAATATTTTATTGAAAGGTTAGGTTTTCACCTCGTTTTCACGATGGAAAGAAATTGGCAGATGTTCTCGAGAACTGCCAACCAATATAAGACTCTTTACGTCATTAGGAAAAGACCTTGCATCGAATGGTGAGAGATGAAACGAGAATGATATCATCATCATCTCCCAAACCTTATCTATCTTTTTATTGGGTTCGGCCTCCAATATTTTTGGTTGTAGCTTATCCTTCCATTTATTTACATGGAGTGACTGCCTATATCAGCTCATGACCCAACTAAGGGTACATCTAGCGACCTTAGAATAAAACCGGAGTCACATTTTTTATTCAGCACTGACTACCTGTAACGACTGCCACTATATTATTTGACAGCCTTGACCCACTGCTTAACGTGCCTTCTGAAGCACGGAAAAAACGCACGATACGAGAATGATAATGCAGTTTATTTGTGAATGTGGAAAAAGAGCTTTACTGCGAGCAGGATACGAAACTGCGTCCCATTCAATTTGGGGAAGGACTCTGGAAGCTAAGCTATTTCAGTCACTCAACAGCACCTCCAAATCCCCAGTTCACATTTGTTTTAGATGTCTTTACGCCTCACGCCACCTAAAGGATGCATTTACATACATTATCGCTCGCATTACTTAAAGCTCTCTTTTTCCACTTTCACAAATAATGTATTCTTTCTTACAGTGAAAAACTTCTTACTCTGCTCTCAAGTCAAATGTTTAAAACTAATTATTAACTAAATATCCTCATGACTTAAATTCTTACAAAACCTAGCATTCCATACAATAATGTGTAATAAATGCTCATTGAAAATACTGGATGGTTACAGAAGAGTCTGGTGCGTCTCAGGGACGGCTTTAATATTGGCGCCAAAATCACATTGAACGGCAGTTTCATTCTTGTGTTGATCAGCGTCAGCAAGTCATGTAGGTATTCTTATACATATACAAAGAGTAAATTTATATTAAACTAGGACTTTTAAATCAGAAAATTTACATCGTGTCATGTTTGGGATCAAATCCAAAATCAAATCAGAGTAATCACGGAAGCACAGAGTATGTCGAAAGTCTGTTTTGGACATGGAACTAATATGTATATACCTTAGACGAATTCGTCTAAGGTAAATACATACAACGTCACCGTCTCAGCTGGCTCGCTGATCTTTTAATTTGAAATATAAAACTTCTTCATTGAGAATAAAGTATAGGTATTTTTGTATACACAGAATTACGGATTGCGCAGTCCTGTTTTATCATTGATGTATATGTACTACGTACATATAACTCAATGTGTTATATGATATTACGTCCATGGTTCTGTAAAGTTCAGTAGTTTTCAAAAATAAAATAGGTTTTATTGTGATTTTTAGCCTGCCGTGTGGGGCCGGCTTTAAAATTGTCCCACCTCTCTCCACCCATGGGAGTCGTAAGAGCCGACTGAGGGAATGCCGGGGGAGTGGGCAGCAGCACTGCCTCGAGTATTAACAACATCCACTGCGATCGCCAACCCGCCTGCCAAGCGTGGCGATTACGGCACTATCCCCTATGAGCGAAACACATGTTGTAGCGTTCTCTTGGGGAGACCTATGTCCAGCGGTGGACTTTGAAAGGCTGATGGATGGATGGATGGATGTAATTTTTAGCATTTGACATCTTCTGTTAATATAATAAAATTATACGATAATAAATTACTAGTGAAAAAGATTACTTATAAAAAATATGAGATAGACGTACCCTCAAAATGTGTCTCAAAAATAGTAATCATTTTCTGTTCCTAACCTCTTCAACAAAGAAGTAGGGACAACTTTCTCAACCTTGATGACAGTTCGCTCCTGAAAGTGCTAGTTTGAACCTAAGACCAAAGATTTGCCCTTTTTGGTTTTTTTTGTTAAGGCGGGAAAAAATGTACCTAACCGCACACCCCGTAGTTGGGGCAACGAACGGGGTAGTGTGAGGCCCTCGCCCACGAAATAGACCCGCCGTGTGCCATCTATCCGCCTGTATAGGCGGGCCACTGGAAATATGTTATTATTTCAGTAGTCCAAGGGTTTGCCCCGAGATGATAATAAGTAGGTCAAATTAATAAATTGATAATAAATGAACTAATAATTTAGGTATGCATATAGCTGATTGATGCGATTATTGAAATATCAATAATAAAATGTTATTATCGTTAAATTCAGAGAATTTAATTTAATGCATTTGCAGTTGACACGTACAGTATTATACCTAATATAATTCTTATATTGATTTTCTTAAAATTGCCTCGAAATAGGTACTTACCAATATAATTAAAATATTGTTTTAGATATTATACTTACGCCTTAACGTGCAAGAAGGCAATTTAGATAATAATGTGCTTTCGATGCCTGAGAAAAATAGGATATGTGTGAGGAGATAAGAAAATTAAATAGATTTTTTATGATTTAGAGTTTATACAAAACTATATTACAAAAATATGTATAGTAAGGAAGAAATTCCCTACAACAGGAGCAGTGTCAGACTAGGGCTAAGGGGACCCGCATCGCATTATAGGGGTCTCCAACCTGATAGTGGTGAAGCTGCAATGGGTCTAAGAGTAATTTTAATATGCGTCGGGACCTATAGCCCGATGAAGCGATATTATTGATACGACGATAAAGCGGTATCTACGCCCCTGGTTAATTCATAAGATAAAAGAGCTCGGTATACTATTGAAAAAGCTTTTAGCTCTCACTACACGATAGATTTGAATGCCTAGTCGACGAGTGCGCATCAAAGAATGATATGAACAACAGGTTCTTTGAAACGCCCCCAAGAGATCGATTTACTTCAAGGCTTATTACATCAATATAACAAAAAAAAAAAAATCTGCTCATACTCTTACAAACAGCCGTTTACTCGGCCGGGCGCCAACTTAACGTCCTTCAAACGTCCTTGGTTGTTAGCGCAGCTTACATAACCAAGGATATTTAAAAGTCAAACGAAATTTGGTTGCAAACTGCTGTCTACACGGTTATAAACTAGCAAGGTCACCTCTGTTGGGGCGTAAGGGCGTTGGTTTACAATCGTGTAGTATTACCCTTTGTCCTAGGTGCGAAGCGACGCGACGCGACGCTACGTATTGCGGCTAATACTTTAATCGCGTTTCGTCGCATTCATATTAGGCGAAAACGTAGGCCATAAGTACATACAATCTCTATTTGATATTTTCGTTTCGCGTCGCGTCGTGTTATCGCGTTTATTGTCTATTGGCCGATTAACAAAACGGACTCCGGTGTTGTTCTAAGATCACCAGTTGTCCACTTAGTTTAGTCATAGAGATAGCAAATCGCTGGGAGTAAATACCTTTTTTTTATTGCCAACATTGGCAAACGAACAAGCGGCCCACCTGATGGTAAGTGGTAACCGCCGCTCATGGACTTTAGCAACACCAGGGGCATAGACAAGCCGCCGCCTTTTTTTTTTTTTTTTTTTTTGTTATGGCGGAAAAAAATGTTCCTAACCGCACACCCTATCGTTCGGGGCAACGACCAGGGTAGTGTGGGGCCTGCACCCACTAAAGAAACCCGCCGTGTGCCGTCTCTCCGCCTTTATTGGCGGGCCACTGGAACCATGTTACATTCCTTCGGTGGTAGCCAAGCCGCCGCCTACCGCAACTTAAGTGCTCCTTTCAAACCTCGTTTAAAGAGGAACATGTGATAGTACCGGGGAAATACCGTAGGTCATTCCAGAGCTTACACGTACGTGCTAGAAAAGAACGCTGAAAATGAACTGTCTTTGACGAGATCGTTTCCAGGTGGTGTGGATGAACCCTACCGCGATGTCTCGTGGTTCGGTACTAAAATGGTGATGTTGGTATCACCTCATACAGCTCCTCCGAGTACTCCCCATTGTAAAGCCAATAGAGAACACAGAGGGACCCGAAGTCTCTTCGCCGCTGCAATGACTCTAGATCCTCCGTGAGATCGGGATCATAGACAATTCGAATAGCACGCCTTTGCAGGGAGTCAAGTGGGTCGAGTTGGTACTTAGGCACACCTGCCCAGAGATGTGATCAATACTCCATATGAGGGTGGACCTGTGTTTTATATAGCACAAGCCGTTGCCTCGGTATGAAGAACTGCTTAGTTCTGTTCAGGACGCCTAGTTTTTTACTGGCCAATTTGGCTTTGTCCTCCAAATGTTTCCCAAACTAGACTTTGCTAGAGATGTTGATGCCGAGGATCCTAATGCTCTAGGAGACCGGAAGAGTTACTCCTTGGAACTGGGGCACCACGACAAATGCGTCTTTCTTTGCAGTGAATGCGCAAGCCTGTGTCTTCATGGGGTTGAATTGAGCTATGTTCTTTTCACCCCATTCCGAGGTCTGCTCAAGAGAGCGCTCGACTTTAGACACAAGTACTGAACTTCCGTCTCTCCTCCAGCATGTTCCGAGAGACTTTCTGATGGCCGGTATATCGCGCATCACCCGTACTGTCATCGGCATAGCAATGTATATTCTCTATTGAGAGCAAGTCATTGATATGCAGGATGAACAGTGTTGGGGACAGCACCGAACTTTGTGGTACGCCAGCATTAACTGTGTAGCCCTCTAATGTTGCAAAATTCTACTGTAAGTGCGGATGTGGTATCCGCTAAGTCTACTCTTTTTATTCTTCTTTCTGGACATGGTTTTTAAGAGTTTTAGGGAGTATGGGAGAGCACGCAATGGAGAGCGATAGTACCCCAGAAAAAAAAGGAGTTCTCAGGTAGTGGGTTTTGTGAGGAATTGACACGAAGCACGGACGGGCCCCCGGTGCCTCCCTGCAAGCAACCGTCGGGTCCACTACGGTCTCCCGCTCCGGCACAACGGCTACTGTACAAGATTTCCGCCGGTTGGCGGGATAGCCTCCCGAGGTAGGATATCCCTGGGTTCCTGACCGGCAGGTGGCCGGCGGAACATTTTCCACTGGGTCTCCCTGAACCCCGTACAAGCCCCTCACGCCCTCACCAGTCACGATCCAACCACCGTCTATTCTAAGCGCTGCCGCAACCCACCGCGTACCAAGGAATGGGGAATAGGATAGGGACAAGTAAGACTCCTCTCACTTGTTACCAACCCCTACTACCAATAATGCAGTGGATGACAACTGCTTACTTTCCTTAGCCGCCTCATACGACACCCGCGGGACAGAATGGGGTGGTGAAACCTGTATTCTTAGTTCGTCACCACACAGGCTAAATATACCTACTTACTGATAAATTAGCAAGGAAGATGATCATGTAAAGATATCGATAATCATAACGATTACTATGAAAACTATGACTGGCGCTTCATGACCTACACCTGAAATCTTGTCGAATCTTGAAGCGCTGCACATTTTCAGTAGGCAAATCATAACGCTGATCTATTCCTATAAGTTTGGGTAAGCACTTAAATTATGCTCTTTAATAGCAAGCAGCCATTTTAACAAAAGGAAGGGTTATGATTTTAGCAGTCTATGTATGTTTGTATCTATTTAGGTATGTTCCTCCGTAGCGCCTAAACCATTTCTCCGATTTTTATGAATAAGGTTTCACTCGATTCGTTTAAGTTTTCGCTCTACGAACACTCATGCTCACAAGATATGGATTTACATTTTAATAATGTTTATCAGGCGTTAAAAAAAGAAAAAGAAAAAGTATAATATAAAAAATAAAGTTTATAATCAGTAACCGGACTAAGGAAATAAAAAGGCGATTTAAAAAGTCCGATACAAGAAAATAATTTAGACAGAAATCAAGAAATGCATAGGTACAAAAATGGTCAAGGTAGAGCCATGGTCGCATGTTTACAACAAACTAGCCTTTGCCAGCGGTTTACTTTTAAGGTTATATCTCAGGTTCCCGATATAGTAGCGGGATAAAATGTACCTGTCCCAGTGTATAAGTCTAATCAAGAGCTATCAAATAAAAAAAGTGTTCAGACACGCCTATATAGCCTAATACAGTAAATTTTTTGTGTGCGTAAGGATTGAGGAGCCCCTTCAGATTTTAGAAAAGAAAATCATCGGCATATTTAGTAGGAAAGCAAATAATTTTGTAGGCCAAATCCTGAAATTTGTAGTAAAATATACCCAAAGATATACCAATGTAAAAATCCAAACATCTGAATCGAGGAGCCGCCTAGAATACGGAAAGTATTTACCTAATATTTTTGAAACTTTTCTATCATTTAGTAGTAATTGTGTATAGTGCCTACTAAATATCTGAGTCCAGTACTGTTGATATTCAAGAATATACAATACTTTTAATGTGGCTCCGCAATCTATACATAGGAATGTGATTTTTTATAGAAGTAATGGTCAATTTATATTCCACACCAAAAAACATTTAGTAGTGAGTGTGTTCGAATTTGTAGCATATGGAGAAAGTAGTAAAACTGAGTGATTTTAGTAAATAAATGCATTTTATGTGGAGGATACACCTCAACGTTGGGCGACACACGCCATTGTTAGAGGACACACCTCGTTGTAGGGCGACACACGCCATTGCTGGAAGACACACCTCAAAGTTAGGCGACAAACGCCATTGCTGGAGGACACACCTCAAAGTTAGGCGACAAACGCCATTGTTGGAGGACACACCTCAATGTTGGGCACCACACGCCATTGTTGGAGGACACACCTCAATGTTGGGCGACACACGCCATTATTTGGAGGACAAACCTCAATGCTGGGCGACACATGCCATTGTTAGAGGACACACCTCGTTGTAGGGCGACACACGCCATTGCTGGAGGACACACCTCAAAGTTAGGCGACAAACGCCATTGTTGGAGGACACACCTCAATGTTGGGCGACACGCGCCCTTAGTGCATGCCTGAAAAAGAACATGTTAACATAATGGTGTTTATTAATCACACTAAAAAAAGGCAGAGCACGTTTCAGGACACCACTCTCCCTTCCACGGTACCATGTACTGAGAGGCAGCCTGGGTGGTCTTGCCACGACTACCGCTGAGTAGTCTAAGTTCATATCGACCGCTGGGCAATACTTTGGTAACCTTGTAGGGTCCTCTCATTCCTGGATCTAATTTACCAGTTGATTGCGAGTATTTTATAACAAAAGCCAAATCATCGACTTTATATTCGCGGGGTGAACGTCTTGAGCGATTAACTGAGGCGTCTTGTTTGTCTTGGTTCCTCTTAAGTAATTCGCTCGCGCGGCTCCTGCGGACTTCCCGTGAGGCTTCTCTGTTAGTTTGTGGCGCGCTTAAGGCTAGATCTCGGACAAGTGAGTTGATTGGCGTTGTGCCCTCAGTACCAATCATTAAATTGATCGCTGAACTGTAGTTTCCACAGAGTGCTTGACCAGGAAACGTTCTTGTATCCTACCTCGATACGAAGCATGTTGAGTACAGTTCTTATGTAGCGTTCCACTTGACCATTAGAACCATGCATCTCTGGGGTAATGTAATGTAGTTCAGCACCAAGCTCGGTTATCCACTGGACAAAATCAGCAGCTTCGAACATCCTGCCTCTGTCAGTGACTAGCATCTTCGGGGTGCCGAACAGGGAGACAGCGGTCGTCATCACTCGCTTCAGTTCACTGGCATCTTGACGGTAGATAGGATATAGTAAACAGAACTTTATAAAAGCATCGAACAATATTAACACAAATTTGTAACCCTCTGAATCAGGTAACGGTCCCAAGCTATCCACATGTACTGTTTCGAATGGGACGTCGGGTTTGGGCTAAGATGAAATATTCTGTTGGGAAGTTCGAGGTACGCGCTTTTTGGATATGCACACTAAGCAGTGAGAAGTATATTTGGAAACGAAATGGCGAAGATTTGGAAATCAAAAATGTTTCAGGAATGAGATCCGTAGTTTTATCAGGTCCAATGTGTTCGTGTTCATCATGAAAAATTCTTAACAAGCTCAACCTATGGCCTTTTGGTATGAAACAAAGAAGTCTTGGTTCTTCACCAACGGAGAGTATTTGTAACACAAAAGGTCATTTTTCAAGACATAGCGACTAGAGTCAAGTTGTCCTTCAGAGAGTCTTTGTATCAAATCTCTTGTCTCGTCATCTGCAGCTTGTGCTATTTGTGCCCAGCTGCGGTGTTTTAAGATTTTACTAACCAGAGCAACTGGCTTTCGGCTGAGATAGTCAGCGTGCGGTAACATTATTCCTTTACGATACTCTATAGAGAAGTGGAAATCTTGGAGATAGATCCACAGAGCGTTGCAGTCAGTGACGACTTTAAACTGCAGACCCACCAAATAATGACGGAAGTGCTGCAAAGCCTTGACGACTGCCAGTGTTTCGAGCTCATAGCTATGGTATTTGTTTTCTGCTCCCTGCGTTACCTTACTAAAGTATGCCACCACATGCTTAGTACCATCGGCACGAGCCTGCAGAGCCTGCCGTGTGGAGCCGGCATCAAGAATAGCTCCACCCCGTCTCTTCTTATGGGAGTCGTAAAAGCCGACTAAGGGATTACCGGGGGACCGGGCAGCAGCGTTCCCCTGTGTACTAAAAACATCCACTGCGATCGCCAACCCGCCTACCAAGCGTGGCGATTATGGCAATACTCCCCCTAGGGGAGGCCTATGTCCAGCAGTGGACGATCAAAGGCTGATGGATGGAGCCTGCAGAAGCACTGCTCCATAGCCGGTGGAGCTTGCATCGGTATGAACCTCAGTGGGGAGTTCAGGTTTAAAAATTGATAGGACAGGCTCGCTGGTCAAGCAATTTATCAAGTCCCGACGAACCTTTTCTTGGTCTGGGCCCCAATGAAACTCGACACCTTTTCTGGTCAAGTGGGCTATGCACGTGGTCTTGGTGGCATAATCCTTAACGTACCTGCGGAAATATCCTGCCAGACCTAATAACTGTCGAACTTGTCTCACGTTGGCAGGCGCTGGAGAATTTTTTAAAGCCTCGATTTTTCGTGGGCTCGGCCGTACCTGACCGAAACTTATTACTCTGCCCAAATACTCGACCTCGGCTGTCAGAAAAGAGCATTTCTTTAAATTGATTGAAAACCCTGCTTTTGTGAGAGTTTGTAGAACCCGTTTTGGTAAGGAAATGCCTTCGTCAGCGGTATTGGTTTGGTGTAAATTGAGAGAAAAGAAACTAAGTCTTCCACTACCAAGTTTGCATTCGCCGCAGCGGCTCTCACTTGGGGGTTTTCAATACTACGTATGACTATGAGGGTACGCAGTTCATCAGATAGGCCCTTGACTATTCGTAACCGAAGCAGAGTACGTCGGGCATACTCTGCGTAAGTCATGTATTTATCGGACGTTGTATTCATGGCTTCGAAAAGAATATTGGCATAGTCAAGCTTCCGAGGGCAAAGGGGCTTAAATTCTAGTTTAAAGTTAGACCAGCTGCGGTCAATAGTGACCCACTCGTTTAACCACACTTTAGCGTCCCCTCTGGGACAAGAGGCTACCTGTGAAAGGAATTCGTATTCGTTCCATCCGTTCGTAGTTACAGCGCGGTCTACTTCTTCGCACCACGCATCAATATCGTGTATGTTCGGGTCAAAATTCGATACGTAATAGCTGTTAGACCTTACTGGCTGTAAAGATCTAATTGCGTCCGCCAGCAAGGTTACGGTTGATAGTGTATCTGAAGCGAGAGCATTTGGATCGGGTGTACGAGTGGTGGTTGATGATCCCTCGGAGTTATCAGCATGAGTTTGTAATGGAATATTGTCCATCGCTATGTGGCTGCTGCCGTGGCCAGAAGTAGCGCCATTATTAGAATTATTTAGCGTGGCAATATTTCTGTCTTGCGACAAATTTTCAGTGTTTGCGCGTTCTATAGCACTCAATCTGCCCATGATGTTACGGAGAGCGTCACGTAATATGTTATTAGATACTGCTGACGGTCGGGCAGAGTGCAGTGGAGTTCCGCACGATTGTATTAATCCTAGTCCAGACCTAGAACGGCGCCGGCTACGGTCACACGAGCTATTGCTCGAATCGTTACGTTTGCGATGGCATCCTCTTCGTGATCTACGACATGGCCTATGCGCAGTATCGTTGCTATTGGATCGATCACGGGAGTCCCTTCGTGAGCGACTACGAGTTTTGCTTCGTGAACGGCGGTAATCCGGTTGCTTGGGTATATTTATCGTTTAGCCACACACTAGTAATAAAATTTCAGCAACAATATGTTAACACGATAATTACACAAAAATGAAGGTTACTTTTTCTCTGCGATTACTTTCCAGAATAGAGAGCCCTTAGGCCCTTTATCCCACTTCTGAATTTAGATATGTCCACAAGTACTTACAAAAAGATCAACACGACACTGTCTTATAATGGATATTAAAAATTATAAAAGCACTGCAACGATGTTACCGCTTCGAGTGACACCGATCGAATGAATCCGTAGGCGCGCGCCAGCCCCTTTTATACGCCTTTTTAATTAGTGCTAGTCACTCCTTACAATATATATGTCAGAGGGCGTCATCAGGTGCAACGGGACAAACAAGCACAGGTGCGAGCAGCTGCAAGAACACATGCGCGCAGGTGCAAATACACGTGCGCGCAGGTGCAAATACACGTGCAAGCTATTTGGCCGCCCCACCACTCCTTACAGTATAATAATTTCATTAAGATACGAAAAGTGACTCCTCAATCCTTACGGACATCATTTTTTCTCAAATATCTTAAATGTACAGACACAGCTCTGTTACAGTTTTATAATAGACTAGCCTTTGCTTGCGGCTCCGCCGCAACCAAACGCTGGTTTTTAGGTTGTATCTCAGGTTCCTGATATAGTAGCGCGATAAAATGTATACCAGTTAAGTATAATCAATCTATCAAATAGAAAAAGTTGCATCAAAATGCGTTCAATAGCTTTTGCATGATGCGCGAACAAACAAACAGACAGACAAACAGATAAACCGACAAACAGACAAAAAATCTAAAAAATATTGTTTTGTGCTCAGACACGTCTATATAGCCTAATAGTCATTTTTTCTCAAATATCTTAAACGTAACAGACACAGCTCTGTTACAACTTTATAATAGTATAGATATCAAAAATAAGAGTATCTATACTATAGAAAAAGATATGCATCTTTAATAAAAATTTATAGGTATTTCAGATACATGGTATACCTACAGGCGTTAGTCGCGTTACAGTTTTAAAATATTTTTTTATATACCACCAAACGCTAATCTCCATAAATAACGAAAAAGCAACGGAAGGAAAAGTAGAAACAAAGTCATATTGGTAGTATGATTTGACACAGAGAGGTTAGCATATTGCTAATTGAGAAAAAGACTGAGCATCTGTGAGCGAAGCATCTGTGTCCTGAGCGATAGAAGGCGTCCCCATAAAAATATAAAATTTGTTGCTTAAAAACCATTAAAACAACTTTTGATATTAGAATAATTAAATTTTGTATTGCTCGGAACTGCGCATATTATTAACAATGTTCTAAATATAAAGAAATATTTTTATTACTATAATACTAAAATTCTCTAAACTCAATTTCTACGGAAGATAAAACAATAAAAACAAATATGTAGACAAACAAACAACAATGATTAAACCTTCAAAATCGTAGTATACACCCGCATATGTAATGCTAAAGTTACGTTACAATTTGAAGGTGCCTAATTAATCCTACAATAAATAAATATTGTTACAGTAAGTGTCTTCTTTAAATATGCCTGAACATTGTGTTAAAATACTATCTTGAATCGCAAACCTAGGATGCAAGCGTTGGCAACCAGCTGAAATTAAATGTCCCAAGAAAGGATGCAGCCGTGAAGATGCTGCTATAAATGTACCTTCAGGATCTAAAGATAGGAGGGATGTATCAGAATTTACAAATTTCAATGATTTGTACTCTTTTTCTATTTGACCAACATCTGAGGTAACAATAGGTTCGGGAGCAATAAATGAAGGTGCAAGCCGATCCGAAAATACTGAAAAGTCGTAGAATAGTACTAATTGTGGATTATCAGATTTGTTTGCCTTATGTTCACCTTCGGTTTTGTTAAAACTCTGCAAGTTTATACTTTCAATATTAGTAGTTTCATTGCCTTGTGCGATAAACGTTTTGTTTACCTTTAAAACGGGAATATCGGATGTTTGATTGTCATTCCATTTGAGGTCAAGAACGGTTACGGAATTTGAAGTACCTACAATAACGTTTTTCGTGTTCGTAATATTATTGTGAACATCAGAACTTAATGTTTCAGCTGGAATATCTCGTTTGTTCCTATGAATGCGTATTAATGGGTCGTTTTTGATAGTCATGTCTTTTTCGGGTAGACGTGGCGCTTGGAAATTCTTTGCTAAAAATGTTCGCGTATCATTTAGGAATGAATGGATTAATCCACAGAATATTGATATGAATTCAGTCTCTTCGTCGCGATCTATCTTGTTTAATGTATTTGTGTATTCCTGAGGTTTTATTCCATCATTATGCTGCTTCAATATAGCAGAAATTCTACGATCTACATTGAAATGATTATTAAAGTTATTATTAAAACTACATAAATCCATTCCAACACCTCCGTTTTGCCAAACGGAGAAAACTCTTGCGTAAAATGATAAGTATTGAACTGGTATATTTCGCCACTTGTATTTCAAAGGAGTTATTGCCATATACTTGCTTAAGGGCATAATAGTGACGTTAACGTTGGGATATTTTTTTTGGATATGGGATAGGTCACGTTTGCTGCTATCATCCAACTTATACAAAGGATATGCATCTGGTAATGACATTGGTATTAATGTATTGATAAATCTCGGATGCTGTGGAGCTCGATATGGGCTTTGAACAGAGTCATCAACTAAGAAGAAAACGTGGAAATATAACATTGGGTATTGATATGCCATATTTGTTATATAATCAGTAAACAGTATAATAGGAACATAGCTCCCTCTTGGTATAATTTTGTGGTAGAAAACGTCACTCCCAGGTTTGGAATTGTTGTATTTCACGAGCAAAACTGGTTGTCTGCGATAGGCCTCTATACCCAATCCATAGAATACCAGAAAGGATATTCCTACCAAAATAAATGTCATCCAGCATGCTGAGATGTACTCTGTAACAAAGTTAATTTTTGAGTTATTTTGCCCAAAGATATACCTAGGTATAGGTATTTAATAGGCAATTATGACTCACGTGCATGTAAGCGAAAATGTCCCGTTGATAGAAATAGATAAATAAATTAATTTGGGATTTGGTAAATCTGTCTCTTTTAATAAGGTATTTGTATATAATTGGATTATTTTGTAAATAATTAACGAACATTGAACAATATGCGTCTTTGAGGATAGAAACGAGTACCAAACAGCTTTATCTTTATCTATCGATTTGCTTGGATAGCCAACACCATGTGTGTATATAGCTTCTCACCCGTAATAAAAAATATCCAAACCTTTAACCATCCATCCATCAGCCTTTCGACGTCCACTGCTGGACATAGGCCTCCCCAAATTGGGGGTATAGTGCCGTAATCGCCACGCTTGGCAGGCGGGTTGGCGATCGCAGTGGATGTTGTTAATACTCGAGGGAGTGCTGCTGTCCACTTCCCCCGGTATTCCCTCAGTCAGCTCTTACGACTCCCATGGGTGGAGAGGGGTGGGACAATTCTAAAGCCGGCCCCAAACGGCCTTAACAATATATTAAAAAAATAAAGTGTACTGGACCATGAGTTTAAATAACTAACCCGGCCAGCGCGTTAGCCATGATTGTTTTGAAGAACACTTAACTGAGGTGGCAAAATTTGAGGCAACTTGAGCTTTCCCGCCACTATCTCCACCACCATAGTCCACTTTCAATAAAGGATATTGTTCACCTTGCTTTCTTTGTGGAGCACGCTCCACCATTATCGATCTGTAGATGTAAAAAAATAAATTTGATAATGTATAATCATAAAGATCCGTTTTTTTCATAACCTATAACTTTTCTACTGGTGACGCCCATGACCTCTGTTGGTGCACATTTCTTCTCTCAGAATGAGAGCGATTTACTCCATATCTAGTTGCACCACGCTAACCAAATACTGGGTGGCACTCTTCTCATTGCTTGCTAGTTTTCTTGCGGTGTTTTCCGTCACCGCTAAACGCACGAAAGAAATTACAATTTGACAAACACATCATTTCAAAAAGTCAGAAGTGTACCTATATCATAATAGGCTATTATAAAATACTAGACAATTGTACTGAAAAATGAAAAAGTTAGGTGTTCGTGCTGTTTTTCATATAACTTTATAACTATCTATCTGCAGGTAGATAGATACTATCGGACACATGGAATATATTATATCTTACCTTATTCAATACTGTAAAAAGACTTATTTGTTTTCAACGTATGCGAAAAATTGAAAACGGGAGTAAAATAGTAAGCTAATAATTTGACGCCATTCCAATTTCAAAATAAACGTCGTTTTTATTTTTATTTTTTTGTGTGTGTAGTGACGTCATTAAATATATATTCACCATGTTAAATTTCTTTTATAAGGAGGTTGTAGCTATAAAAATAGCGTAGCATAATAAATTATTGTGATTAAAATCTATTTAATAATTTTTATTATCTTCCCTATATTACGTATACCTATAGGTATATGCTATTAGCACTTACATAAATAAACCACGGCGGACTCCACATCCAGATTCACAGTAGAATTTTGCAACATCAGGGGGTCCATCAGAGCATTGGGATCCTCTGCCTCGATATCACTATCAAAGTCCAGTCTGGGAATAATTTGGAGGACAATGCTAAATTGGCGAGTAAAAAAACTGGGCGTCCTGAACAGAGTCAAGAGGTACTTCACACCGAGGCAACAACTTGTATTATAAAAAGCGCACCCTCTCACAAAAGATGAGTATAAAACTACGTTAGGTATATTAAACACAAAGTGAAAAATGTGAAATCAAAAATAACAGTCACGAGCAGGATTCGAACCTGCACCTCCTGGATACCGTCCAGATGCTTTCAATCATACCGATGCTTTCAATCATACCGTCCAGATGCTTTCAATCATCTGGACGGTATCCAGGAGGTGCAGGTTCGAATCCTGCTCGTGACTGTTATTTACGATTTCACATTTTTCACTTTGTGTTTAATGTATGTTGCTAAGCATGTCAAATGCTAAAAATATATATAAAAATATCTAAATACGTTAGGCATCCCTACCATTGTGTTTCGTAAGGTGAGTGAGCGTTCCGGAGGCCCAAACCCCCTACCTATCCTGTTCTTATTATCTATAGTAGGGCTGGGCTGTGCCCTTGGTGTTGCCAAAATTCATGAGTGGCGGATACCACTTACCATCAGGTGAGCCGCTTGCTAGCCTGCCACTGTTGGCAATAAAAAAAATCACTAAGATCTAATGGAATAAATACAATTAAGCGAGCAATTTTTCCGCGACTACGGAGATTTTTTTTATTGCTTTTGGTGGCAGACAAGCCACGGTAAATGGTAACCGTCGCTCATGGATTCAACTATACCGAGAGTACTCAAGCCACTGCTCACCATTTCATTTCACATATTATATGAAATTAACGAATTAACGGCTCTCCTGCTACAACCAAAACACACCGATGGCCGGTCACACTGGAGATGGTGGTGCGGGTCGGGCCTGATATCAAGTGACTACTCCCACTTGGTACTCAGCCCTACCACCAGTGATGCAATGGGTGATAATTGCTTACTTCCCTTAGTCGCCTTGTACGACACCCGTGGGAGAGAATGGGGTGGTGACACTTGTATTCTTAGTCCGTCACCACACCACACGGACAAAGGGTCATGGTTATCTACAATGTCAGCTCTCAGTATAAATATTTTGAACTGTATTTAGCACTCGACAGGCTCAGCTACTTTAAAGAACAAATTATGGATGGAACGCACTGAACGCAGGTTCGAATCCTGCCCGCAGTATAGGTCTCTTTTTCCACTTTCACGAATAATTTGTTCTTTGTCAGTATAAATAACATAATTGCTAACTAAAACTTAAATTTAACAGTAAGAGACAAAGAAAATAATTTAAAACGGGAGTGAAATAGAAAGAACATTAGAAATATCTTGTATGGGTCAATAAAGTATAAAATTCTGCTATACTCTTTTAAGAAGAAAGTTTTCAGTGTATATCATAGCATATCAATGAACACACGAAAATAATAACCACGAGCAGGCTTTGAACCTACGTCGCGAGGGCTGTAACGATGGCTCAGTCGCCAATGGGTGCTGAATGGTTATCCGGGAGACTTACATATGTAAGTACATAGCTTATTGGAAGGGTCCAGTAACAATATTTGTAAAAAATAGCACCCGCACTAAGGAATATAGAATATGTATAATGAATATACAATAGTGAAACTACTTATATATCTTAAACACAAAGTGAAAAATGTGAAATCGAAAATAACAGTCAGGAGCAGGATTTGAACCTGCATCTTCTGGATACCGTCCAAATGCTTTACCAATTCAGCCATCCTGACAATTGCTCCTGACTGCTAATTTCGATAACACATCATACTTAACGTCTTTGGGTGACGCCTGCGCCATCTGTCGGAAGTATTTTCATACATTATACCGACCAGGTAAACTTAATTTTACAATTAAGATTTTACCTAATAATGACGCAGGTTTTATCCAGAAGATGCAGGTTCAAATCCTGCTCCTGACTGTTATTTTCGATTTCACATTTTTCACTTTGTGTTTAATGTATAGTGCTAAGCATGTCAAATGCTAAAATATATATATAAAAATATCTAAAATATTTAAAGGGTTTGTGTCATTATTAGGTAAAATCTTAATTGTAAAATTAAGTTTACCCGGTCGGTATAATGTATGAAAATACTTCCGACAGATGGCGCAGGCGTCACCCAAAGACGTTAAGTATGATGTGTTATCGAAATTAGCAGTCAGGAGCAATTGTCAGGATGGCTGAATTGGTAAAGCATTTGGACGGTATCCAGAAGATGCAGGTTCAAATCCTGCTCCTGACTGTTATTTTCGATTTCACATTTTTCACTTTGTGTTTAATGTATAGTGCTAAGCATGTCAAATGCTAAAAATATATATAAAAATATCTAAAATACTTATATATCATCACACCATCTCCCTTTCGGGGTAGGCATACATCTTTGCATCATTCTTGCATACATCTCTCGCTTCCCCAACATTCATAATTCTCTTCATACACGCCCGCCAGTTTCGGAGACTCCTGACTCCACCTTCCTTCAATACATGACCGATTTGGTCTAGGTAGGTGAGTCTGAGGCCGTGTGGGGCCGGCTTTAGAATTGTCCCACCCCTCTCTACCTACGGGAATCGTAAGAGCCGACTAAGGAAATACCGGGGGAGTGGGCAGCAGCACTGCCTCGAGTATTAACAACATCCACTGCGATCGCCAACCCGCCTGCCAAGCGTGGCGATTACGGCATTATCCCCCATGACGGATCCGCTCGTCGTGGCGTTCTCTTGGGTAGGCCTATGTCCATCAGTGGACGTTGAAAGGCTGATGAATGGATGGATCGATGGTGTGTCTCGGTCTCGCGCTATACCTACATCCTTCCACTTTTGCATTGTATATCTTCTTAACCAGTCACTCATCCGGCATGCTTTCCACATGTCCGAACCATCGAAGCATTCCCTTTCGCATCTTTACACCAATAGTCTCTTTCTCTCTCTCTCTCGCACTCTTCACTCGCTCTCTTCGACGTCGTTACGAAGTAAAAAAATTCATAAAAGTGATTGAATTAAAGGACATTTTGATCTGTATTTTAGCACTTGACATGCTCAGCTAGTTTAAAGAACAAATAAAAAATTTTAATGTGTTGAAATTTTGTGAATGTGGAAAAAGAGAACTTTTAGCGCGAGCGGGATTTGAACCTGCGTCCCTTCCAATCCGGGAAAGTGGTCTAGGCCGCTAAGCTATCGCACTGACCAACGACCATACCCAATCTCCATCACATTTGCCTTTACGACCGGCCGGCGGGTTGTAAAGACACTGATACAAACAATTTGGATTAAAGGATTTAGTTAGAGTATACCCAGATTGGTAATTGCTATGACACATAATTATTATTGTAATGAAATAACTTATTGATTTAATTTTCGCCTTGATAACAGCAAAGTTGGCGTAATTCAGCATTATTCATACCAACTCCGTACGTGAGACAAATTAGATGTTGTATCAACAAAATCACAGCGGAAACCATAAACGTGCCAAGTACTCAATGTGTAAGGAACTAATGTGTACATTTCTTGTCAAACATTTCCTGTGGTAGCTGTCTTACTTGTTGTATACTCGTAATAATAGTGTCATCAGTTGTAACGTAATTTGAAATAAGTACAGGAGCAGTGATCTATTTATCTTATTAAAATCCATGTGAAACTAACGCCGTGATATTGAAATATTTGACAGAAGACGATTCAATTGGCAGCTAAAAACACGAGTTGGAGAATTATTTTTACTTTACTTACTCAAATACTATGTATGCTCGTTGGGTGAGTTCATGTGAGGTGCATTCAAATAGTTACATAGCATAATGCTACCGGATAAGGAATAACTCTATCCGCCCTATCCAGTAACATGATTTAGTTTATGAAATAACTAGAACTAAAACTATTCTATTTTAATTAATGGAGATTTTAATCCAATGTTAGATTAATATAGTCGTTTTAACAGCTTTGCGTCTGAGGCGGGGGCAAGGTCGACAATAATTAAAATTGACCGTATGGTGACGGACTAAGAATACAAGTGTCACCACCCCATTCTTTTCCACGGGTGTCGTACGAGGCGACTAAGGGAAGTAAGAAATTATCACCCATTGCATTACTGGTGGTAGGGCTGGGTAACAAGTGGGAGTACTCACGCTATTGGGCCCGAGCGGGTTGGTACTATCTCCTGTGTGACCGGCCAGGAAGCACATTGGTGTGTTTTAGTTGTAGCGGGAGATAGCCGTTAGTTCGTTCATTTCATGTATCTGAAATGAAATGGTGAGCAACGGCTTGACAGTACTCTCAGTATAGTTGTATTCATGAGCGACGGTTACCATTTACCATCAGGTGGGCCGTGAATAGTCTGCCATCATACGGAATAAAAAAGAAAAAAATATTATATGGTAATTGGACAACGCATTCAAAGGACTAGCGAGGTAGCAAAGGTGATAGAGAACAAACAACGGAATACAGCTGGAACTGGATTGCTATTTGTGAAATGTTTATGGAGAGCCCTATTTCCAGCTGTGGACGTAAACAATGTATTCGATGAGTCCATATATCTATAACTTTAGTCACCTTACTGATACTAGCAAGGTAACTTAATTTAAAGGAGCCGTTTAACCATAGGCGTAGGTTTTTACATTCTAAGTCTATGCATTTAACACAGCTGTAAGTGGATAGTTTTTTTGTGATATGGTTTTGGAGAGACCTATTTCCAGCATTGGACGTTAACGCTCACGGCCAAATACTTAAAGCATTGATGAATAAATGGTTGCTGGGTTTACGTATTCATCTATTTTATTTGTGAGTTCTCATATAAGACAAATATTTGTTTGAAAATCAACTAATTATTTTTGATCTGTATTTTAGCACGACATGCTCAGCTACATTAAAGTACAAATTTATGAATGTGGAAAAAGAGAACTTTAGTGCAAGCGGGAATCGAACCTGTCTGAGAATCCAATCCGGGGAAGTGCTCTAAGCCGCTGAGCTATACCCATGTATGGCCCCTCCGTGGGTCGTAAAGACCAATGTGATGTGGAGATTGGGTATAGCCGAAGGTCAGTGCGATAGCTCAGCGGTTTAGAGCACTTCCCCGGATTGGAAGGGACGCAGGTTCGATTCCCGCTTGCACTAAAGTTCTCGTTTTCCACATTCATCAATTGATTTCTTTATATTCAGTTGGTAGTTTATATGCGTATTTGATTTCATTTATTTGGTAAATGATCTCCGCTATATACCGCGAATAGTAGTAATATTTTAAATAAATTTGCTACAGACTATATCGATTCCTGAACGGAACATTATGTTGAATAATACTTTATATGTTTTTCTTTTATAATCTAAATTTAATAAAACAATTAAATTGACTGCACAGGTTGTGGAGTGGTTTAGATACCGGTCTCCCGCCCGAGTGTTGTGGGATCGCTTCCCACACAGGGCAACTCTTTATGTGATCCACAAATGGTTGTTCGAAGTCTGGGTGTACGTGTACTATAATAGGGTACATATCCCAGCCCCCCTAGCCAAGTAGCATAAACATTAGAAGAATAGAATAGAATAATCAATGTTGAGATTGACATAAGGATACGACAACGTTAGCGTAACCGACTATCAATCGCATACATTGATTATTATATTCTATTCGACAACGTTTATGCAACTTGGCTAGTGGGCAGGTAGTACCTACATATCTTTTTTACATTTGCTTTGTTTATACATTTGTTTAAAAAATGTTTTCCAGAGTGTGAACACTGAAAAACTATATTTCCATTATATATCATTATTTGCCGTGTGGGGCCGGCTTTAGAATTGAGCCACCACTCTCCACCCATGGGAGTCATAAGAGCAGACTGAGACTTCGATCGCCTACCCACCTGCCAAGCGTGGCGATTACGGCACTATCCCCCATATGAGCGAAACATATGTTGTGGCGTTCTCTTGGGGAGGTCTATGTCCAGCAGTGGACTTCGAAAGGCTGATGGATGGATGAATAGATATCATTATTTCTGTTTTAGATAGCCCTGTTTTTGTAGTAATTTGGAGTGTATGAAATATGCACTAAAGTCAATGAATTTCGAATGTACTAAAGTATTTTTTCTTTACATAAAATTACGTTAAGTCCGAGTTACAAATATAAAAAGTAACCTATTATACCCTAATTTGTATGTACAAAGAGGTGTACACTGAGTCTGATGTGAATCTATTATCCCAATTGTTTAACCTCCTTCGTAACTATGAAAACCCATCATTCAACATTCAATAAATTACATGTTATCAAAATTGACGTATAATTATTACAAAACTATTGAATTGGTTTTGTATCGCATTAGTAGATAATTTATATTTTATTCTTATTAATAGTAGGATCAATGGGGAGTGATGAGTGAACATTGCCGAGAACAACGTCCATTACTATGTGAGAACGCATCGGAGGAAGAACTATTCAGTCCCCAGTACTACCAGAGGACACGGCCACGGAACTACAGGAGCCGTGCCAGAAATAATCTCAAAGGGGCGGCTGCGATCCTCACTCGTTGGCCAGGTATAAATAAAACTATTTTCTGCGACCTCATTAGAACTGGTGCATATGATGACATACGACGTTGTTTACGATAATAATTTATTATAATAGAACCACAATTTAGTATTTTATATACTATGCTGCATTGTTAGATGAGGCAGGGGATTAAAAAATTATGTCTTTTTACCATGTTTTTATTAACTCGCTTTCTTGTATGTTTGTCAGTATGGGCAGCAGCACTCCCTCGAGTATTAACAACATCCACTGTGTTCGCCAACCCGCCTGCCAAGCTTGGCGATTACGGCACTATCCCCACATATGAGTGCACAGGACCGCTCGTTGTGGCGTTCTCTTGGGGAGGCCTATGTCCAGCAGTGGACGTTGAAAGGCTGATAGATATAGAAGATACTCAGGATATGAGTGGAGATAATTATGCGTATTGGGTTAACACGCTATTTTATCACACCGGTGCAGATTTTATGGTGTTGTGCTAACCATTGACACACAAAGGTTTAATGTAACCCTGCAGTTATCACGTGAACGTGTAATGTTTTAGACGCTTAGCGACCGTATCGCTGTTCAATGTCACGAATTAGTGTAAACGTAAGCAATTTAAACGCTTTTCCATCGGCACTGAATCGTTATGAACGCTCTTCAATAATTCACTGTGTGTAACCATTTTTAATGTTGTGTTAATTTGTCTAGTATGTTTAGGTAGTAACATAAAGTGAGGCTGTGTCTAACATAAAAAAACTAAAAACAGTATAATGAACTTCAGTTTGAAAGAAATTTCTAAATACATTTTTTCTAATCTTTGCAGATCACTGGTCATCATTTCTTGTTTACTGGTGGATAGGAATCGGAATGATAAGTTTATCAACATTCGTAATTTATAATAGCTTATTCGCATTTTCTACGCTACCACCATCTGTAAATTTGAAATCAACAAGTGCTAATAAACACAACAAATATGAGAAAAGTTCAGTTAAAACCTTACCCGAAGTTTACATACATGTATTCGTTAATGAATTCGAAGACATAGATTTTAATCAATATATGCCATATATTGAAATATTAGCAAACACATTTTTAGAATTTAGATTTAACGTTATCTTGCTTAATAATGATACAAATTTTGCATGGATGAGTGCGGAGGAAAATAATGAATTAGCTTTAAACGCACTATGGACAAAGGGTAAAAATATAGTAAGAAAAGCAACCAGCAACCATAATATAAATATTGAACAGGTAACGCTTTCCACGTATATGGATAATTCTCCACTAAGGAAATACTGGAGGACATTGCCACACCAACTGTTAGAGTTCTTAGTACGCACTGTTTCTATTTGGGATAAAGGTGGAATTGCGTTTAACCCTGATATATTAACACCTAATTTCCAGTACAATATTTATATTGAAAAACTACAAAAAGTATTGAATAAGTATGCACACACGAGTAAAGTTATTGATATTACAAAATGTATAACTTCTGCTCCAATTAAAACTAAAAGGAAGCATAAAAAATTAAATAATATCCGTGACATAATTGAAGCTTTAGAATATGAAAATTTGTCAGCCGACGCCTTTTCGCAACAAACTCTAACCGAAGCTGAAACTAAACATTTAAATGCCATTAAGAATGACCGTCATGCAATTACTGAAAGTTTAGATAAACAACCGGAAGTGAATACAGAATCACCAACTAAAAACCTCCATAACATAAATAAAAGTAATACTGTTGAGTCGGTATTTAATTATACAGTGAATACTACAGAATCGCTTAATAATTTAGAAATTAGTTCAAATGTTACTAAAATGAGCATATTGCCAATGTTTTTAGAATTTCTATTTCATAACAAAGGAGATATAAAATCAAAGCCACAGATATCTGTAACTAATAGAACACGCAAAAGTCCCCACATAGCAACTATGTCTGATGAAAAAGTTTCTGCATCTATCAAGGAACTGAACCAAATTGATGGAGAGACCAAAACCAGTTATAAGCCTGTTGTTTTATTTGCTGCAAGTATTTACAATAAGTCTGATTATGAAAAAAATATTCCAACATCTTCTAGCAATGAAAAAATTGAAAATTTAGAAGCAAATAGACTGACTATCGATTTAAAAGGAAATATAATAGCCACCGATACACCTTGTCATGCATTTGTAGGTACAATATTTAGCAATGTAATCCATCATAGTGAAGAAGAAACTATAACTGACTTTATAATTGCTGAACTAACAATCTTTTGTAAAGGGCTTTTGTCCTCATGTACTGGTATTGACTTGCTTTTATTATAACTTTAATTGTGTGAATTATTACTATTTTAGGAAATTGACTATTAAAACTTTTTTATTCGTACTATTTTCCTTGTAACTTATTTGCAATTCAAGTGTCTAAATAATAATATAGATTATATTCTGTAATCAATCGGTAAACACTCC
Source organism: Leucoma salicis (assembly GCA_948253155.1). Lineage (NCBI taxonomy): Eukaryota > Metazoa > Arthropoda > Insecta > Lepidoptera > Erebidae > Leucoma > Leucoma salicis. The sequence goes on from OX411812.1 coordinate 9,073,754, forward strand.
CCAAAATTTTGTATTATCGTGCCAGTTCAGACTTCTTATTGAAATATGAGAAAAAGGGACAGATTATTACACCTGTGAGTGCATGCTTAATAGCATTACTAATGTCACAGAGTTGCAGTATTTCAGCAATACTTACGGAGAGATGGCACCCGGCTTATTAAGTTGATGAAGGCCACACACTACCCTGTTTTCTGCACCGAATGACGGTACTATTTTCCGAAAAAAAGGTCAAGAAAACATGCTTTCTACGCTTTACTTTAAAAATAAATCTATCGCATGGTCTTATATAGGATCATAATGTCATACAAAGGTTTTTATTAGCTTCACCTGTATGTTTGTATGTTTGTAACCGACTCCTTTGGGCGCGATTTTGACCCACTTTAAACGGCCAGATTTCGTTCAAACTTTGTAGATTTATCGAGGACCGATGACAATACACCAATTTGATAAAATTATTCCATTTGAAAAATAAGATTTTTGTTAATTTATATTTCTTAAAAATCACTCTACGGGATCTTTGAACGTGATTTTCATCAAAACGTCGGATTGGTTTGAAATTTTGCACACTTATCAAGGACCGATGACAACAATAATTTGAGTTATCGAGTTTATCGGTTTTTAGTGTTCCGTAGCCAATAAAGAACCCTTATAGCTTAGCCATGTCCGTCCGTCCGATGAAGTTTAAAAGCAAATTATCTCAGCAAAAGTAGGTTTTATTTCTTTTAAATTTTGATACTATTTTGAGACTAAAAAGAAGAAAATAAATTATAGTTTAAAAAAACATAAATAACACGCTTTAAATAGCTAGTTGAACTAAAAAGTAGTAAGTAAATAATATTATAATAAATAATGATTGTAAAAAAGCGTGGGGTGCTTTTTACTATATAGGTGAACTATTTGTAACATTGATTATGCACCTCACGCTTTGTTACAATCATTATTTATTGTAATATTATTTACTACTTTTTAATTCAAATAGCAATTTAAAGTGTGTTATTTTAGTTCTTTAAACTGTAATTGTTTTTTTTTCGTGTGCATGAATATTACAGTGATGGCCTAATGGTTAAACCGAGGATTACAAATACAGTAGGATTGAATCAGATGCAGGCCTAAGCCCCTTTCACTCTGAGAGGAGATCCGTTATCGGTGGTACAATAATATTAAATTTATCATATAGGTTTTGTTTAGTGACACTTCTTTCCTCACGATACATCCTGGGTGAAGAACAATTTATTCGTAAATATAATTAAAAATATTTGGTGGGTAGTAAATTAAAATTATAGTAAATTTAAAATTATAGTAATACATAGCCTATTTTATTTTTATATTTTTTTTTACGTACTGGGTAATTATGTATGGTCTTTTATCAGAACGCAAAGTTCTAAAATGTGACAAAATGGCAACCACGAGCAACATTGTCTATTTCAAAATAAAAAATACCGTTTGTGTTATAGTTTAACGTAATACATAAATATTAAATATATGAATAAAAAGATACATTCACTTGCTAATAATTTATTTAACCACTTACTTTTAATGTCTATCTTATCATCTAAGTCGTGATCAAAATATTGCTTTTTAAAAGCGTTTGCAATATTTTGTTCACAAGTTTTTCTTTCTAATATTATGGCAGCAAAACTATCGCTGAAAAATATATCATAGACTAGAGAATTCATTAATATGTTGAAACATTGTTGTGATCCATCATACGCTTAAAATATTGGCTTTATAAAAAATTTATCATACTGCTAAGTTAACAAGATCAGGCAGTAGGTATCTTATTAAAATAGTAATAATATAATCTGTGCTATTATCATATTATAAGCTGGCTTTGATATGGTATTTATTCTACTCCGAAAACATCATCTGATAGCATTTTATATTTTATTCAAAGACATTTTCTTTCCTTTCATCGCCTTTCCTTCTGTACGATTATAAAACTATAACAGAGCTGTGTCTGTACATTGAAGATATTTGAGAAAAAAATTACTGTATTATGCTATCCTATCTCTAAACCGGCAGCAATTTTCTTAGTATTTTTATCTGTTTGTTTGCTCGCACGTTACGCAGAAACTACTCAACGGATTTTGATCACACTTTTTGTTAACATAAATAGACTTAAAACTGGTATATATTTTATCCCGCTATATCGGGAACCTGAGATATAACCTAAAAACTAGCTGCGGCAGAACCGTGGGTAAACGCTAGAAATTTGATGTTGTTGATAGATATTATAGTAAATATTACAAGAAACTATGTAGTTTCTTTCAAGTTTTCTTACATTAATTGAGTAACAAAACACTTCGTTAAAATTACATCATAAAAATATAAGTAAATTAGGTGCGTATGCCCTAATTATCACAATAGACAAAAGTCTAAATGTTACAGCTTAATTAAATTCATTGGTAATTTCACTTCTACGACCAGTCTACATTTTTCGTTTCCATCGGAATCTCCCATCTGTTACTCCAATCATTAGCAAAAGATCGTTTGCAGTCGTTAATCTTACTGATTGGTTCACATCGTCGGCTCACTGCCCAGAACATGTAATTTGTTGGACATTGGTACACAAACCCTCTCAGCTTTTTAGACTTTGCCATAATACATTTAAGAAACCCTGGAGAGCATTCACTGTCTTTTTCGAATATAAAATAACCTGTATGTGCACAGCTAAAACTATCTTCACTTACTGTAATCTGAAAATAAAACAAAATCATATTAGTATTTGCTCAGCAAATAAAATGAAATCGAATTAGAGATCAATCACTATTCATGAACAACATTAAATTATCAACGAATATTTATAAAAAAACTTGCAGTGCACGTGTTATGTATAAACAAGGAATTTGTTAATTTTATTTGAACTTTTATAACAATTCTATCATTATTATATAATTATGAAAAACTGCTTACAGGAAATTTGTCTTCTAATAAACCTTTCCTCTTAACTCTTCGTTTTTGAGCTATACCTCCATCACATTTTTTATTAGCTTTGCTCTGATCAACACATTTAGTTTGAGTTTCGTCGTAAATTGTATTATTTGGACAAGTAAACATTGCGATTTTTACGTCGTGGGTATCCTCGTTCTCATCGCATTGATAGAATAAGTTGCAATATTTAGGATGTCTTCTAAATGATGAGGGGCATACAAACATATGTTGGTCTTTATCTGTTTCCGGACATCCTTCGGCTGTAGAATTCATATCTGTAGTAATTTCAGTTGTCATTTCGGATGTAGATTGCTCTGTGGTAGAAGTTGTCATCAAAGATTCTTCAGTAGTCTGACTTACTAATGCTTCAGTAGTGCTTTCACCTGTCTTTTCAGTAGTACTGTGTAATGATTCGGTGGTATTTTCACCTGAGTTTTCAGTAGTGCCTTCTTCAGCAGTAGTGCCTTGTGAAAGACTTGTGGTACTTTCACCTATCTTTTCAGTAGTTATTTCTTGTGGTTTCTCTGTAGTGCTTGCATCAGTCTTTTCTGTAGTAGCAGATTCAGTAGTAGTTTGTTCAGTTTGTTCTGCTGTACTTGCTTCTGATTTTATTGTAGTACTTTCTTTCTGCGTTTCCGTAGTAGACTCTTGAATCTTTTCTGTAGTCGCTTCGACAGATTTCTCAGTAGTTTGTTCCAATTTATCAGTAGTGCTATCTTGCGCTTTCTGAGTAGTAGTTTCTTCAAATATTTCTGTAGTACTCTCATTTGATTTATCACTAGTAGTAGAAGTTATAGATTCAGTAGACGTACTTGTGGTGGGTTCTAATATAGGTTGAGTAGTTAAATCTGGAGTTGATTGAGTCGTTGACTGAGTTGTTGATTGTGTTGTTGACTGTGTTATAGACTGTGTTGTTGACAGTGTTGTTGACTGTGTAGTTGACTGTGTTGTAGACGGCATTAATGCTTGCGTTGTGGACTGTGTTGTTGACTGCGTTGTAGACTGTGTTGTTGACAGCGGTGTGGACTGTGTGGTAGACTGGGTTGTAGACTGTGTTGTAGATTGTGTTGTAGACTGTGTTGTAGACTGTGTTGTAGACTGTGTTGTGGACTGTGTTGTAGACTGTGTTGTAGACTGTGTTGTAGACTGTGCTGTAGACTGTGTTGTTGACTGTGGACTTTCACCTTGAGATTGAGTGCCACTGCAATCACGAGGGGGATATACAGATTCTTCATAATTACACGTTTCTACGGCTGGATCCCATATAGTACCATCACCGCATTCAAAATGATAAACAGAAAATCTTGTACCGTTTCCATCCCAATCCACACATCTGTAAAATTTCTTGCAGTCATCTGGATTTGGATAAAATCCTGCTTTAGTACAATTTACTTTTGTCATTTTAGGTCTCTTAGTACTTCCATCTTGACCTTGATTTTGACTTGTGGTACTTTCTGTAGACGATGAAGTGTTAGAATTTTGACTAGCTGACGGGGAGTTATCGATTGTATTGTTGTTTTGATATCGATTACATGAAGGATTTACTACATTTTCAGGATAATTGCAAATGGTCACATCCTGATCCCATATTGTGCCTTCGGCGCAAACGAAATCGTATTTGGTGTAGCGTCCATTGCCATTATCTACACATCTGTAAAACTTTTTACAGACTTGACTATCTCCAAAATAGCCTTCACTGTTACATGTATCAACAGAATTTGAATTATCCAAATTAGTTTCAGAGCTAGGTTTTGAGGTAGTTGAAGTTTGTTGCATTTGTGTGGTTGTCGACTTAGTTTCAGAGCTAGGTTTCAAAGTGGTTGACGTATAATGTGGTGATACGGTATTGTAATCAGTCTCAGAATTAGGTTTCGAAACAGTTGAAGTTATTTGAGTTGTTATGGAAGTCGAATACTGTGAGGTTGTTGTGGAATCACGTGTAGTTTGAGTATTACTTTCATTTTGTTCTGAAGATCCTTGACATGTTGTTACCTGGTCAATATAGTTACAGCCTTGTATATGCGAATCCCAAGCTGTTCCTTCACTACAAGTAAAGCTATATTTTGTATAGCTACCTTGTCCGTTATCTACACATCTATAGAACTCTCTACAGTTATGTTTATTTTCATAGTATCCTTCCGATGAACATTCGTCGCTGGCTGATAGCTGCGGTGATGCTTGATTATTATTGTGGTCGTAATTATGGGTTACAAAACCTAAGGTAGTTGGTAAATAATTTTCCGTCATCTGTGGCTTACTTTCTGGTAAACTAGGTTCCATGACAGGTTGTGAAGGATGTTCTAACTGGCCGTCAGTAGACATTGGTAATTCAGATGAAGACAATGGTTCAGATGTAGGTGGGGCACCAGATACATTAGTGCATTTTCCTTGGGACTCATGATTACATGCTTGTTTTTCATGGTCCCAAATGGTTCCATCTCCACATAGGAAATCATACTTTATATAGCCTCCGTTCCCATCGTTAACACATCTATAAAACTTTTTACAATCATCGTTGTTTCCATAGAAACCTTCGGATGTACATACCGCTGAAGAAACTGCTGGTTGTTGAGTCAATTCGTTTTCATTTATAGGTGTGGTGGTTTTCTGTGTACTTGTGTGTTCGTTTGCATGTACTGGTTGTTTTGTTGTAAAACCAGATACTATTTCTTTACACTCATTATCAGATGTAATATGATCACATGATAAAATTTCTTGATTCCAGTATGTACCTTCGCCACAACTAAAGTCGTGTCTTGTAAAAGCTCCTTTACCATCATCAACACATCTATAGAATTTTTTACAATTACTTGCGTCTCCCTTATATCCTTCCTGGGAACAAACTACCTCACTTTTGTTTTCAACATTATATAAACTTGATGGCTCTGTAGTATATGCAAAGTCTTGATCAGATAAGGTGACTGTTATCGAAGCCGCTGTGCTGGTACCGTTTGGCATTTGAGTTGAACTTACTAAAATATCATTACAGTCTTTTACAGCAGAAGGATGATTGCACGCCTCTATACTTTGATCCCAAACAGTGCCTTCACCACAATTAAATTCATATTGAATAAAACCACCCATACCATTATCAACACACCTGTAGAATTTTTTGCAGATATATTTATCAGCCATAAATCCTTCACTTGTACAAGGACTAGTTTCTTTTGATACTTTTATACCATTTGTCGTTGAATGAATAGTTGAAGTTGGTAAATGACTAACTTCATTATGGCCTTGTGGATAATATTGAGATGTGGTTTCATAAGTTTGTGAAGATTCATAGCTTGGTTCTAAATCATTATCATCTTTAATAACTTCAGATGTTATATAAGTCATGGTCGTACTTTTTTTGGGAATAGAGGAAGACGGTATTTTTGCTGTAGTTTCTGTTTCATTGATATTTGTAGAAGCTATACCACCGCACTTTTCCACCGCCCATGCGTGGTTACATGCTTCTATTTTTGGATCCCATACCGTACCTTCACCGCATTTAAATTTATGTTTTGTAAAGCCACCATTACTATTTTCAACACATCTATAAAATACTTTGCAGTCATTGTTATCACCTATAAATCCAGAAGAAATACACTCACTATTTCTGGTATCATCTATTTCACTTGACATATTTATAGTAGATGTGGATAATGTCGTTAAAGAATGGGTTGGCTTTTGAGTTATGTAGCCATCCTCAACATTTTTATCAACTGATTCTAAACTATTTGAGAAATTGTCACTTACTGTGGTCTTGTATATTATATAATTTTGAGTTGTCGTAACTACTGAATTTGGTGAACCTGTGAACCCCTTTAAACCACATTCTTTCACAGCCCATGCATGATTACATGCTAAAATACTCTGATCCCACACAGTTCCTTCTGCACAACTGAATTCAATTTTTGTGAATCCACCTTTCTCGTTATTTATACACCTGTAAAACTTATTACAATCATTAGGGTGACCCATGAACCCAATATCTGTACACTCATTTCTTATATGTCTCTCATTTTCAATGCTACTTGGTGTAGATGTTTCTAATTTGGACGATTCAATAATTTGCACTTGTGTCTGACTTGCTTTATTAGAATGATCTACTTGTAATTGTGTTTGTATTCCTTCATTGCCGTAATCTATTTGTGTTTGCGTTTGACTAATGGCAGATTCATGACTTATTTGAGTTTGGTTTTGCATATCCATTTTATCTTTTGTATCACTGTATTGGTCTCCATAGTAAATTTGTGTTTGATTTTGTACTACTGATCCATTACTTATTTGGGTTTGCGTTTGTGTTACCTTTGAACCATAACTTATTTGTAATTGCTGCTGGATTGTACTATTGGATTCATCTTCTTTATTATTATATAGTATGTTAAGAGGCTGTTCTGTTGAAGAGGATGTATAGTAACCAGGTATTCCGTTAGTATGACGAGCACATCTGGTCCTTCTTACTGCCCAAGCATGATTACAAATTTGATTGTCTTCATCCCAAATCGTAGTTTCAGTACATGTAAATTCATATCTCACATACCCCCCTCTTTCGTTTGCTACGCACCTATAAAATTTACGACAATTTTCACTATCACCCATAAACCCATCCGATAAACATGTATTGTCATAAGAGTTTGAAAGCGGAGTATTTGTACTTTGTGTAAAGTTCTGTAGAGATGATACAACATTTTCAGATTGTATTGGCGCCCTATTCTCAGGATAATTGTTTGTTAATCCCCAAGGATATGGAGTTGTAGTTGTTGTAAAGCCTGTTGAATCTATTAATACTGATACTTTTTCAGTTGTAATGCTTTCACTTGAAACATATATGGGTTTATTTGTAACTATTGGAGAAGGCACCTCATGGTACATGCTTTCGATTTCGTTAATATGTGTTGTATCTACTACAGGCGTTAAGTAGCCACCACATTCAGATCGCGTAGTACTTCGTGGATGGTTACACACTTCAATGTTAGGATCATAGACAGTACCAGGCCCACATTGAAACTGAAACATAAATCACAGAGATATATTACAATATAATTAAATTCAATTTATGCTTGCTTTAATTGTGTTATTTTTTTTATTGCATATGATGACAGACGAGCCACGGCCCACTTGATGGTAAATGGTAACCGTCGCTCATGGACTCAATTATACCGAGAGTATTGTTAAGCCGCTGCTCACCATTTCATTTCATATATAATGAAATGAAAGACGGTTATCTCCTGCTACAACCAAAACACACCGATGTGTTTCATGGCCGGTCACACGGGAGACGGTCGTACCAACCTGCTCGGGCCTCATAGCAAGTGAGTACTCACACTCGGTACCCAGCCCTACCACCAGTCATGCAATGGGTGGTAATTGCTTACTTCCCTTAGTCGCCTCGTACGACACCCGTGGGAAAGAATGGTGTGGTACTTTAAGATGTAAATACGTCACTCTACAACACACTTATGACCTCTATGTAAAAGCTAATCACTCTACGGCATATTAACTGTCTATATTTAAATATAGGAACTATAATTTTTTTCAGCGTAAAATGTATTCATCCTTTACTACGTATGAGTACATGTTACGTGCGTTTGGCTTTGTTTAACATTTCATGTTTAGTTGTGTAGTAAGGGCGGGAAAGTGTCCAGTGAAGGAATGTAATATGGTTCCGGTTGCCCGCCAATAAAGGCGGAGAGACGGCGGGTTACTTTAGTGGGTGAAGGCCCCACACTACCCTGTTCGTTGCCCCGAACGACGGGGTGTGTGGTTAGGAACATTTTTTCCCGCCGTAACAAAAAAAGACTTGAAATGTTAACAAACAAATAAACAAACAAACTCACTTTCGCATTTATAATATTAGTAAAGATTAGGTACTCGTAAGATTAAGGGTGTAATAGTACATTGTTACCCTAGGGATGAAAGCAAAGTAGTTATTTCTTTAAGTCTTTATCCCGAGGTAAACACTGTGCTTTTCATTACGAATACGAGGAAACTAAAAATAAAAATCATGAATTAGCTAAAGAAAAAATGAGAGATTTTAAAAAATTGAATTTGGCATCGCCGTTTTCCCGCCGAACTTGTTTTTTTTCTGTGGCCTGTCAGCTATTCAGTCATTATTTTTCATTTTAATCATTGAAAAAATATAAATCTTCGTTATTTTAAAAATATAGTTGCAAATATATCAAAATAAAGTCATATATAAAACAAATTCTTTAATAAATAGGTACTTAACTTTATGTTATTTCAATTTTACATCAGGCTGTAATTGACTGGCTGTACAGAAAATAGAACTGTTTTTTTTTATTTAATTACTCAGCTGTCAGTTGAAAGTTATTCTCCCTTTTATTTTTTGGTTAAGGCGGGAAAAAATTTTCCTAACCGCACACCCCGTCGTTCGGGGCAACGAACAGGGGTAGTGTGGGGCCTGCACCCACTAAAGAAACCCGCCGTGTGCCGTCTCTCCGCCTTCATTAGCGGGCCACTGGAACTGTGTTACATTCCTTCGGTGGTAAAGTAATTCTCCCTAGGGCTAAGAAGTATTACTTTCAACCCGCTCCTCAGGCAACTTCAGGCCTACTTTCAGACTATGAGTAATGAAAAATAAATTTCAATCGCTAGTATCTACTTATTTAGTATTTATAACTGCGATATCTGAGCACTTGCAATGGAATCAATTTATGGATTCGAATCCTATGTACCTACTTAAGTATTTTTTCTGTTTTCCTAATACGTAATTCATTCTAATGAAACATTTTTAATAGAATAGAGTGTGTGAGTATGATAAGGGGCATGGTAACAAGTAGGTAGAAATTAAAATATCCACTAACCGTACCCACCGTCTGACCTCCCTTTAACTTCATCATCATCATCTATTCATTGAGACCGTTACATTGAACCATGTCAATAAAAAAACTGATGGTCTACAAACGGCTGAACAGGTTTTTCTGAACAGGTTTTATGTTGTTTAGGTGATTAAGTTACCTTTCAGAGGAAAAGTTAAGCCAAAACCATACTGACGTTTGAAAACTATGGTACTACAAAAATAAATATAAATATACGCCTTAGTCGTATAAGTAACACATCGTTTATGAGGTGTAAAAATAATTTAAATAAAATGGTGAGATGGTAAGATATTATAATTATATCTCTACTTGTAATAATTATAAAATTGATGGACAAGATTTAGGCGATGGTAGATACACTTACTCTGTACACTGTATATTTGCCGGTTCCTGACTTTACACAGCGATAGAATACAGCGCAATTGTGTGGATCCTCTTGGAAACCTTCTCCCTTACATAGAATTGGTTCAGGTCTTGGTCCTGAGTATAGCTTTACTATTCTGCCCGCGGCTCGGGATTCACGAACTCCATTTGGTATAGTATCTGTAATAAATTGATCAGAATAATATTTTTAAAGGACTAAAAGTACACAGTACATTCCATTTTTCTCCATTCCATTTTTATACGCAAAGATCATAATAAATAAATTATTTTTAACCGACTTCAAAAAAAGGAGGAGGTTCTCAATTCGTCGGAATATTTTTTTCTATGTATGTTCACCGATTACTCAAAGACGCCTGCACGAATTTGCAAAATTATTTTTTTGTTTGATAGGGTATACTTGTGTCCCATAGTCATCAGGTAAGGATCAGATGATGGTATCCTTAAGAAATTGGTGTAATTCCTAAAATCTTATAGGCACTTTTAACGTTTTTTCGTTCTGATTTTTTTTCGTTTAGGGAGGCCTTCCCATCATGTACTCTAAGCTATTTTATAAAAAATCACTAAAAAGCACAAAATAAAATATTTTTTTTAAAAGAAAACCGCCTTAAAATGCACCCAGGAAATAAAAATCAATAAATAATTGGTATTTAGATACGATTTCCGTGCTAGACACCTACTGATGTGTTTGAAGCCGGTGCCATCTAACTGGGCTATTTGTTCTAGGTAGACATAATGGTCGACAACTTCCAGAAGCGCATTCCCGACTAAGACCAATGCTGAAATGAAATGGACATTATACACAACTTTCGTCATGTCTATCAGTTAACCCTACTGAGTTCTTTGAGCATGGTGCTAAGGACCTCCAGTGATTCTGCCGTTACCTTATTATGATATCATCTGCAAATGAATGGTGAGTGATATATATGCACTATTGATGTTGATGCTGAATCCAGTCCAGTTGAAAACTTTTTCCAATACAATGGTATAAGTTTTGGGGATACGACGTCTCCCTGGCTAACATTTTTCTAGAGTTCAAACGGTTTTGTGCTCTTGTCCGGAACTACGGCAGACATGGTGGTGTTTCTATACAAGTACTGCAATACTTAGTACTGATAGTCATTTCGGTATCATAGTCCACAAACGCTAGACACAGAGGCCGACTATACTCTTCAGTCTTCTTTATAACTTAGCGCAACGTATACAGGTGGTCTATGGTACTATAATAGCCTTTTCTGAAACCGGTTTCGGTGGCTTCTTCGGGAGGCTGTAGTCATGGAGCCATTTTTCTGATCTTGTACAATCTGACGTAAAGAATATCTTTGATAAAGTGCCGAGTTAGCATGGCTGTGGGATCTTGGACCAAGCTGACTACAGTGTTCTGGGATATGTATAACTATAATATCCATAGAACTTATGAACCTCACCCAATCTTTGGATATAATGACGATGCTATCAGTAGTCTTCAGCTTTGTTGGCAAGCTTTTCGCAACACACAAATCTACAAAAGGAATTCCTCTTGTAAAGGCTTTCATTCTCCAGAAAATCAACCAGCATCTGTGCTCTGTGGCTCCTCTACGCAAATCCATATTGCCTCATTTTCAGCTCATTGTCTCTCCTTGGCCGTGTGGGCCGGAAGTCGCAAGAGCTGACTGAGGGAATACTGGAGGAGTGGGCAGCAGCACTCCCTCGAGTATCAATAACGTCCACTGCGATCGCCAACCCGCCTGCCAAGCGTGACGATTACGGCATTATCCCCCATGACGGGACCGCTCGTTGTGGCGTTCTCTTTGAGGAGGCCTATGTCCAGCAGTGGATGTTGAAAGGCTGATGGATGGATGGATGTCTCTCCTTATGCATAGTGTTGCGTTGAAGTCTCCCATAACCAATTCTCTCCACGCATGTCTCTCAAAGATAGAATGATAAATACGACACCGCCCTGGGATTCGTGATTGTCCTCCCATTAAAAGAATACGTTATGGTGACTTTACCCTGTCTTCCCATTTCTAATAATCTTATAATGTTCCAACGGATCTAGCTCAATCCCTCTTCCTGTTCGGTGATCCTCTAGTTGGACCTCATCGTCCTGACGTTGTGTGTTACTAGAGCTAGAAGTCATTTGTAGTAGCCAGATTGTGACTGGAGATTCTTAGTTTCCCCTTGGCCGTAACCGGAATAGCAGGCCTATGTGTAATGTGCACGCAGCTGTTGGAGGTATTGTATTGTCATAATCACCACACTTGGCGGGCGTGTTGGCGGTTGCAGTAGGTAGGTGTTTTAATACTCAGGGGAACGCTGCTGTTACTACACACCCGATATTTCCTTAAGTTGGCTATTACGACCTCCATAGGAAGAGACAGGATATAGCTTTTCTAAAGGCCGTCCCCACACGGCGAAGGTAAAATTAAAATTACATACTAACCATTGGAATCGGCGCCTATGACTTCTACAAGCACGATAAGAAATAATAAAACTATATACATTCTTCTGCATATAGTATCCATGTCCTCAGTTTTGGATATCGATTATAACATATAGACCATTTTTCTTCTTTTCCTGTAACAAAAATAAAATTCACTGATTATTTATACGTTTACGTTTATGTTTTATGTTACGAGTATACTATCAGTGACGGTAAAGAAAAACGAGATGAAATAATTGTCACAAAATAATGTTTTATCCCATCTTCAGTTTTTTATCCTACTAATAAGTATTTTAAATGCGAAAGTTTGATGTTTGGATTTTATATAATAGGTTTGCGGACAGTTATTACATTGATATTTATACTTATATACTAAACTAACCTATGCCCACGGCTCCGCAACGGCCAAAAGCTAGTATTAAGGTTATATCTCAAGTTCCCAATATAGTAACGGGATAAAATGTATACCCGTTTTTAAGCCTAAACACAAGCCTATCAAATAAAAAAAGTTGAAAAAAATCCTTTCAGTAGTTTTTGCGTGAAGCGCGAACAGACAAACAGACAAAAAAATGTTTTGTGTTTAGACACGCCTAAACGGGCAAAGGCTAGTGTAAAATAAATATAAATCTCTTGACATTACAAATTGTCCGTAAATCACGATTAAACGACTAAACGGATTTATAAAGATTGGTAAATAGGTGAGACAACATACAGGATAATAATAATATATATTTTTTTTAAATAAAACAATAGTGTAATTTATGTTTGGCTTAGACTTAAAGGTTAAATAAAGTTGAACTAAGTCTAGTATCCTACATTTTGGCTTGGGTAGATAATCTATATACATATAATTGCTTGTACCGACTGAATGACGATCAACGCAGAGCCTAAACCGCTTGGGCTGCATACTTGAAATTTTAGTAACTGATGCCTATTTTTTTGTAGAGATCCACTAAGAAAGGATATTTGAAAATACCCCTAAGAGGGTAAAATAAGGTATAAACGGATGTATGTAACTCTGTAAGCTTGAAAGTAAGAAGCACGAAATTTTATATATCTGTTTCTAATCAGTAATAAATGTACATTTATTATGGGATTTAAAAAAAAAACTAATAATATGGTTACTTAGGCGTTGAAAGTTTGTATGGGAAGTTCGTAATTTTTAAAGTAAGAAGCACCAAATTTTATATACCTATTTCTGGTTAAAAATAAATGAATATGTATCGCGATAGCGATTTAGTAATTTTTACCCCTAAGAGGGTGAATTAGGGGTCGAAAGTTTGCTTGAGTTTGTTATTTTTAAAAGGAAAAGCATGAAGTTCAATATTGAAGCGTCTTATATCTAATATCTTTAAACGAGCAATTCTTGTATATATATATATATATATATATAATCAGAATCTCGGAAACGGCTCCAACGATTTTCATGAAATTTAGTACACGGGAGGTTTCGGGGGCGATAAATCGATCTAGATAGGTTTCATTTTTAGAAAACGTCGTTTTATCCGGGTTTTCAGGCAATGAAAAACTGCTACAATATTATTAGAATACGAAGGTAAATTTCGCCACCATCTACAAGGTTATAATAGCTCAGGTGGGAAATCGGGCGGTCCCAAAACCAGAAACCCCGGTTCGAGAGATGTCTCCAGTTCGACGATTTGCCCCCCTTTTTTTCAATTCTTTCTTTTGTGAGAAAAACTCAATTTACCAAAACAAAAATACCGAGCAAAGCTCGGTCATCCAGGTACTAAAGTTTAAGTAACAAACTTTATTAACTAAGTGCAACCCGCCACTTCGTTCACGTGGAATTTATTATTTCATTTTTTGCAGTAACCTATTTATTTTTCTAAAATATTATTATCCAAAGATATTCCTTGCAAGATCTGCTATAATGCCAGTGAAAGTCCCGTCCCAATTGGTTCAGCCGTTATGGATATTAGCCGAAACCAAAAGTTAAACAGAAACTTTAAAAATTTTATTTTGTTATTTAGATATTTTTATATATGTATCCAGGAGATGCAGGTTCGAATCCTGCTCGTGACTGTTATTTTCGATTTCACATTTTTCACTTTGTGTTTAATGTATGTTGCTAAGCATGTCAAATGCTAAAAATTTATATAAAAATATCTAAATATTTATAGGGTTTGCATCATTATTAGGTAAAATCTTAATTGTAAAATTAAGTTTACCTGGTCGGTATAATGTATGAAAATACTTCCGACAGATGGTGCAGGCGTCACCCAAAGACGTTAAGTATGAATGTGTTATAGAGATTAGCAGTCAGGAGCAAGGGTCACGATTGCTGAATTGGCAAAGCATCTGGACGGTAACCAGGAGATGCAGGTTCGAATCCTGCTCGTGACTGTTATTTTCGATTTCACATTTTCACTTTGGGTTTAATTGTATTTTGTTACTCTCATATGCATTTAGTAAAAAGCTGTTATTTAAACATTATAAACAGACATTTCAATTTTATTTATTTGTAAAGATAAGTTTTTATTGCTTAAATTCATAGTTATATACAATACGATAGATAACATTATGCACATTTTTTTATTCTAGGCTATTGTTTCGTTATGCCGCTTATAATTATTATACTCGTATGACGAGATAACGTTAAACACACCGTAGGTTGTACGTAAGTGACCCCTAAAGGAATGTCATACAGTTCCAGTGGTCTGCTAATACAGACGGTGAGACAGCACACGGCGGGTTTATTTAGTGGATTAGGACCCTACACTACCCTGTTCGTTGCCCCGAACGACAGGGTATATGGTTAGATACCCGCCTTAACAAAAAAAGGGTTTTACGTAAAAGCGTCCTCCTTCGGCCTCCGATTGAAATGCTAAATATAAATATTTTTCTTCATTAGTGACGGAGCTTGCCTGTAAAGGGCCATACAATCTTGTGTTATATGAGCGCAAGTCTTTTCTAGACAGGTGCGGGAAGAGATAGTTGCTCATGTAGCCACTCACTAAGATCATTTTTCTATTATGTCTCACGATGCTGATGGTAATAACTATAATAGTTCTGATGAATACTTTGTTGATATGTCAGTATTTCATATATATGGAGGGTTATATGAGTTAGTAGCAGCCGGACAAACACATCCGATATTGTAAGTCTATCACAATTATGAGAAATTTTGCATAGAATGAACTCCGCCAAAAGGCTTCGGTTTAGTTCAATACAAAACCAATCCCATTGATATTTTGATTTATATTTTCCTAGGATGGATCTGTTACATCCGATCTCCAATCGGACATCTCTGATATAGTGCATATTTTTAAGGAGAATCTACCAAACTTCGCGCAACATTTCCAAATGCTACTGGACAGGAGCAGCTTAAAAAAACTAACACTAAATATAAAAAGGAGTTCACAGAGCTGCTAATTGGATCACCAGTAATGTTAGTAAGAAATCTTAATCTCAACTGTGCAATGGAATTAAGTTACAAATTAAAGCTCTTTATAAAAACGTCGTAAGAGCCACATTCATTACCGAACGTGGTCAAGGAAATTTTATTTCATTCCACGAAAACCGTTAATTACATCAGAGTATCCTGAAGAAATTAAAATAATATTAAAGAATACAGATCTCTTTTAACATGTGCTTTGCCATAACAATTAACAAGTCCCTAGGCCAGTCACTGAAAATGACTGGCATTGATTTAAGTAAGGACTGCTTTTCACATGGAGAGATTTATGTTGCATGCTCCAGAGTGAGTATTAGACGCTAAAGGAAACACTGCAAACGTCTTTTACAAAGATATACTTACTATAGTAATTAAACCTAAAATTTTGATGAATACTAATAGTTTAATTTCATATTTAGATATTTTTTTTCATTTTGCGTCATTATCAGGTAAAATCTTAATTGTAAAATTAAATTTACCTGGTCGGTATAATGTATGAAAATACTTCCGACAGATGGTGCAGGCGTCACCCAAAGACGTTAAGTATGAATGTGTTATCGAGATTAGCAGTCAGGAGCAAGGGTCACGAATGCTGAATTGGCAAAGAATCTGGACGGTATCCAGGAGATGCAGGTTCGAATCCTGCTCGTGACTGTTATTTTCGATTTCACATTTTTCACTTTGTGTTTAATGTATGTTGCTAAGCATGTGAAATGCTAAAAATATCTAAATATTTATAGGGTTTGCGTCATTATTAGGTAAAATCTTAATTGTAACATAAGTTTACCTGGTTGGTATAATGTATGAAAATACTTCCGACAGATGGTGCAGGCGTCACCCAAAGACGTTAAGTATGAATGTGTTATCGAGATTAGCAGTCAGGAGCAAGGGTCACGATTACTGAATTGGCAAAGCATCTGGACGGTATCCAGGAGATGCAGGTTCGAATCCTGCTCGTGACTGTTATTTTCGATTTCACATTTTTCACTTTGTGTTTAATGTTAGTTTAATTTCATTTAGAGACAGTATTTTTTTTTTGTCTCTTAATGTTGGCCTTATATCAAGGCTCAAAGTCGCTCAGCGTGCCATGGAGCGGGCTATGCTTGGGATCTCTCTACGGGATAAAATCCGTAATACGGAAATCCGTAGGAGAACGGGAGTAACCGATATAGCCTACCGGGTCAGCATGCTGAAGTGGCAATGGACAGGCCACATCGCTCGACGAACCGACAACCATTGGGGAAGAGTGGCGACCGCATATCGGACGGCGCAGCGTAAGACGGCCTCCCACCAGGTGGACCGATGACCTGGTCAAAGTTGCAGGCATTCGTTGGATGCAAGCGGCACAGGACCGTTCGCTGTGGTGTTCTCTTGGGGAGGCCTATGTCCAGCAGTAGATGATGAAAAGCTGATAGATTATAGATTTTTTAACAACATCGTTCCTATTTCAATATTCATTTATTTGCGCGAGCGAAGCCGCGGGGAACAGCTAGTATAATAATAATATTCACGGACATTTCACATAACGTCCTTTGGTCCCAAACTAAGCTTATCGTATGTGCTATGTGTACCAGATTACGGATGTATTACACATTATATTTTTTTTGTAATGTACATAAATAATAGATAGAAAACACCCAGACACAGTACAAATATCTGTGTTCATCACATAAATAATTGTCCTTAGTGGGAATCGAACCCACGACCTCGTGCACGGAGAAGTCGGTTACAGTACCGACTACGCCACGAGGCCCGTCAAATGTGCCGTCCGATATGCTCGTACTGCGGTGCAAAATCAGATTCGGGACGCTCCAAGGTTTTAAAGACATGTGTTTTAAATACATGAATCATATTTACCCGGAACGAAGTAAAAGTAATTTGCTGAGGAACAGGCAGACTGACATGCCATGATCTATAGCTAGCAGTGGACTGGCATAGACTGATGATGATAATGATGAATAGAAAATAATTAAAAGTGGACTCAAGAGCTTCTGTAGCTCTCATAATAATTTTTGTGTGCTATAATCGAACCCACGTGAAATACTAAAAATCGTTACATAAACAGTACTAGGCCATGTCTGGTATAAAGTAAGCGACATTTATGGCATATTGTGAACTTGGTAAATCCTTACTAATATTATAAAGGCGAAAGTGAGTTTGATTGTTTTTGATCAAACCAATCATCATAAAATTTTGAATATAGAGTATACAGAGTCAGAGGCCAGAATACGGCTAAAGGTGTATACAAGTACCTATTAGTACTCTGAGCATAACTGTATACGCAATGCTGGCTCGTACCAGCTGGTATCTTTATAAAAATAATTCATTTTTTCTCATGACGTGATCTATAGTTTGAAAGGACTGGTACAATAATGGTATGCCTTTATTAGTTTTAGGTACCCGCTAAATATTCAGACATGTACATTCTCTTCTATGTACGAGAAAAATAGGTATAAAACCTGCATAGAATAGCTTTGTTTATTTTTTAGTTATTCAGCGCTAGCAAGAATTTTTGAATGATCATATTGAATAATAATATAGGTACCTATGTGGTAATGTTTCATAAAATACGTGCGTTCAAGCCGACGGCAATCGATTTTTGCCATTAAAATATTATTTGAAAATATTATAGCATTCTACTTTCAATAACTATGTAGTACTTATAGGTACTTTTTGTAAAATATTCGATTTTCGAATATCTTTATTTAGAAACATAGTGTTCAACTTTATGAAAATTCACTATGGCTCAGAAAAAGGATCAAGGATTAGGAAAATATGTATTTGACAAAAAATGAATCTATTTAGGCGTCTCTGAACAAAAAACAAATGTTTTTTAGAATTTTCGTTTTTTTTTTTGTTTATTTGAGTTTCATGCAAAAACTACTGAACTCCCGCTATTACCTATAGCGGGGGTTTAGTAGTTAGAACCTAAAAACTAGTTTTTGGCTATGGCTAAATTGTGAGGAAAGGCTAGTACTTACTAATATTATAAATGTGTCAGTGAGTTTGTTTGTTTCTTATCTCTTGAGGTCATAAATAATTAACGGATCATTATGAAATTTGGAGTACTATAGTCCGAAGTAGACACAGGTAAGGACAGGTACTTGCTGTTTTTCCGAAAAAATGGAAGATGCCTGTGTGATAGCTAGTTTTGTGTAGAGATTACTTTAGGGGGCCAGATTTCTTTTTTACTGCATGTAGTGGCAGTTGAGCCACGGTCCATCTGATGGTAAATGGTAACCGTCACCCATGGACTCGACTATACCGAAAGTATTGTCAAGCCGCTGCTCACCAATTCATTTCACAGATATGAAATGAAATATAAACGGTTATCTCCTGCTACAGCAAAAACGCAACGATGTGCTTCATGGCCGGTCACATGGGAGATGGTGGTACCAATCCGCTCAGGACCAATAACAAGTGCTTCCACTTGGTACCAAGCCCTACCACCAGTCATGCAATGGATGATAATTGCTTACTTCCCTTAGTCACCTCATACGACACACGTGGGAAAGAATGGGGTGGTGACACTTGTATTCTTAGTCCGTCACCATAAGGATAAATAAATGTGACGTATTTAGGCTAGAGGTGGTTAGCTTTTTCCCGCGGCATGGTCTCCTAATCTAACAACATCATAAATACGAAAGAGCGAGTGTTTAACTACTAGCCTGATCATCACGAAATTTGATCGGAATCCAGTAAAAGGAAATATAGACGATTCCAATCCAAACTCCTAGGGTTAGGATTTTGAAAACTTAGCACTGAAGGAATGTAATATAGTTCCAGTGGTCTGCCAATAAAGGTGGAGAGACGGCACACTACGCTGTTCGTTGCCCCTAACGACGGGGTGTGTGGTTAGGAACATTTTTTCCCACCTTAACAAAAAAAAAGGATTGTGACAACTTATTCGGCGGAGTGCTCTGCCAGTACAGGTGGAGAGACGGCACATGACGGGTTTATGCAGTAGGTGAGGGCCCCACACTACTTTTGTCTTTGCCGCGAACGACGGGTTGTGCGGCATGGTACATTTCTTCCCGCCTTAACAAAAAAAAACGGACCGTGATAACTTACATATGAGAAAATGCGCTAGTTTCGTTATAAATCTTTTATTTTAGAGGTGTTATATTTAAAATAACATTGGTTCTTTCAATTCAATCTTTTATGTCTGTGGGCCTAGCCAAGTTAAAATTCTATGATCGCTAACACTATAGAAAATTATTAAAATGTACGGGAATTTGTTATCTTTAACGATAGCTCTAACGCTAAGTCACGTGACTTAACATTATAGATGTCAAATTTCCATGCATTTTAATACTTTTCTATAGCGTCAGCGATCATAGAATTTAAATTGGCTAGGCCCACTGTAGAAAGAGCAGTCTCGTTTTAACATATAGAAATAGCATGTGGTTTTTGCAGTTCAACTCAAGAATTTTGCATAATTCGCGTCATACGCGCTCCTGGTAATAACACGGTACATGTCTGATATAAAAAGAAGCTAGCTAAGTTTTATTTCTTATTGCCAAGATCTTGCCAGTTGTAATTATTGTGGCAACGAACTAAGAGGATCAATTTATTCCTACGAAGGTTGGCTGGTTATTCACTTGTGACCTTTATAAAAATGCTCATGATTTCGCTTGAAATTCTCTGCGGTCAGCCATAGTGGCAATATTTCTTACATTTGTTGCATTTGATAAATGTATCCTAATTCCTAGGATTCATTTATCTGGGATGTTTACTTTAACTTGTTTACTTTCATTATTCCACTTAAATCGCCATTGATCAGCAAGTCATTTGTCAAAGCTGAATATTACCTACATATTTTCCTAATCCTTGATCCTTTTTCTGAGCCATAGTGAATTTTCATAAAGTTGAACACTATGGTTCTAAATAAAGATATTCGAAAATCGAATATTTTACAAAAAGTATAAGTACAACATAGTTATTGAAAGTAGAATGCTATATTTTCAAATAATATTTTAATGGCAAAAATCGATTGCCGTCGGCTTGAACGCACGTATTTTATGAAACATTACCACATAGGTACCTATATTATTATTCAATATGATCATTCAAAAATTCTTGCTAGCGCTGAATAACTAAAAAATAAACAAAGCTATTCTATGCAGGTTTTATACCTATTTTTGTCGTACATAGAAGAGAATGTACATGTCTGAATACTTAGCGGGTACCTAAAGCTAATAAAGGCATACCATTATTGTACCATTCCTTTCAAACTATAGATCACGTCATGAGAAAAAATGAATTATTTTTATAAAGATACCAGCTGGTACGAACTAGCATTGCGTATACAGTTATGCTCAGAGTACTAATAGGTACTTGTGTACACCTTTTACTGATTTTTGTCAAAGACTTCAAGCTGTTCATGGTGTAGTAATTATAATTCAACATTCTTCTCTATAATGGTTTTAGAAGAGATAGAAACGAACTCAAACAAATAAATATGTATTAGATTACGCCCGCGACTCCGTCCGTTCCTGACTTCTGTATATTACCTACGTACTCTACCTACCATTCATTTTTCCGGTATAAGTAGGTAATCACTCTATCAATCGTTCTTTCGGGATATAAATAAAGCCTAGCCGTATTCTGGCCTCTGACTGTATACGTAGAGTATACAACATTTTATGATGATTGGTTTTGACAGTACAGGTACGATAAATATAGTATTCCTTTCAATAGGTACAAATCCTTATATCTATTACTATTATACAGCTGTAACAGTATACAGTCCATGTGGTGACGGACTAAGAATACACGTGTCACCACCTGATTCTTTCCCACGGGTGTCGTACAAGGCGACTAAGGGAAGTGAGCAATTATCACCCATTGCATTACTGGTGATAGGGCTGGGTACCAAGTCACTTGCTATCAGGCCAGAGCGGGTTGGTACCACCATCTCCTGTATAACTGGCCATGAAGCACATTGGTGTGTTTTGGTTGTAGCAGGAGATAACCGTTAATTTGTCCATTTCATATATGTGAAAAGAAATGGTGAGCAGCGGCTTGACAAAATCTGTATAGTTGATTCCATGAGCGACGGTTACCATTTACCATCGGGTGGGCCGTGGCTAGTCTGCCACCATACGCAAATAAAAAAAAATGCAAATATGTCTGCACATCTAAGATGTCCGAGAAATAATGACTGTTTGTTTATTTGTTTTTTCGTACATCACGCAAAAAAAACTACGGAACGAATTTAGATGCAGATTTTTTGTTTGATTACTCTTCATTAGACTTAAAAACTGGTGTGCAATATCAGGATCCTGAGATGCAATCTAAAAACTAGCTAGCTGCGGCGTAGCCGCGGGCAATAGCTATTTTTTACTATT
Source organism: Leucoma salicis (assembly GCA_948253155.1). Taxonomy (NCBI): domain Eukaryota; kingdom Metazoa; phylum Arthropoda; class Insecta; order Lepidoptera; family Erebidae; genus Leucoma; species Leucoma salicis. The sequence continues at coordinate 9,096,080 of OX411812.1, forward strand.
TAAAGCTGTAACAGAGCTATGTCTGTACATATATAAGGATTTGTACCTATTGAAAGGAATACTATATTTATCGTACCTGTACTTTCATCGTTATGAGCTGACCTATTCCCTTACATCCGATTACTTTAATAGACTTTTACTCTCAATGGGGTGCTTAATATGGAATGCCTACTAGATGTACTAACACTAGTAAAAGAGAAGGTTTATACACAAACAGGTTTCAAGATTCTCTTTCCAGTAGTGGCCTGGACTGCATTCTTAAGAACGGTTGCCATTCGATTGACTCCCGATAATTTAATGTCTAGAAATAAATTGGCTAGCGCTGGGAACCTCTAGAGATGTCTCATAATTTTATCTTAGCGCTATGTAACTATGTTCGTTATTAGTGTTGTTAAGATCAATTTGTATCTTATCTTATCTTATCTATACTATTATAAAGCTGTAACAGAGCTATGTCTGTAACTCTGTACATTTAAGATATTTGAGAAGAAGTTACTGTATTAGGCTATATAGGCGTGTCTAAACACAAAACGATTTTTTTGATATTTGGTCTGTTTATCTGTTTGCTCGTTCTCGCATCACGCAAAAACTACTGAACTGATTTTGATGCACCTTTTTATTTGATTACTCTTGATTGATTAGACTTAAAAACAGGTATACATTTTATCCCTCTCATATATCGGGAACCTGAGATGTAACCTAAAAACTAGCTTTTGGCTACGGCGGAGCTCAGGGTTCAAAGGCTCCACCGAAGGAATGTAACATAGTTCCAGTGGCCCGCCAACAAAGGCGGAGAGACGGCACACGGCGGGTTTCTTTAGTGGGTGAGGGCCCCACACTACCCTGTTCGTTGCCCCGAACGACGGGGTGTGCGGTTAGGAACATTTTTTCCCGCCTTAACAAAAAAAAAAAAAAGGGTTCAAAGGCTAGTACGTAAATAAATGTTGTAAATCATATATTATGATTTTGTGGCTTATGCTACTTACCATAAGGTCGTGGTCGTCTGCCGTCATCCTTACTTAATATTATAAATACAAAATTGCATTTGTTTATTTCCATGTCATAATTAACCGATCATCATGAAAGTCCAGAACCCGGACAAGGATAAAGGCTAGCTTTTTTTTTTTTTTTAAATTGATGGTTTCTATTGGAAAGTAACTTATGTAAACAGATTATTAGTCTGTCATAGAGTGGCGTATTTATATTCATAAGTCCACTTGAACAAAATTGCAAGCGGATTCTGGTAAGCATTAAAAATTGTGCCGAACAGTAGGTCGATAATTAGCTGATGAGGTGAAAAATGTACTTCCTAATATAGCTTCCTCAATCAACTATCTCGTGGTGTGTTCCTGTAATTATCATATCATAACACAATGGCGTATCGAATTGTTATTAACTGTTTTATTCTAATAGCTTAATCGATATGAGATTGATACACCATGGCCGCAACCATGACGCGAGTACATGGTAAAATAGCTACTTTGATCACAGCAGCTATTAATTTTTAAAGTTTAACTCTTATAATTGGTGTTGCGTGCTATCCAAGATGTCTTAACCAAATAGAGTGTAATGCACCTGGTTATACTTAACTAGTTAAGCTTCCCGTAGTCGGTTCACGGTCAAGGCTACGCACGTAGTTCGCTCGCATCTTATTTATCTCAATTAAAACATACCAATTTATATAGTTAGTTATTGATTAGGTATAAGGTTACTTAATAATGAATCATAATTATGATTATATTAATTATTATAAAATACCTTCGTAACAGTATTCATGTTTATGGTTTATTATTGTCTTAATGACATGCTATAGGTACCCCGCGCTATTAGTTGATATCAGAGGAACGTAGAAGATACATCTGTATGTAATAACTAGCCTTTTTCCGCGGCTCCGCCGCAGTCAAAAGCTAGTTTTGGGTCATATCTCAGGTTCCTGATATAGTAGCGAGATAAAACGTAAACGAAATTTTTAAGTTTAATCAATAGCTATCAAATAAAAAAAGCTGCATCAGAATCCGTTCAGTAGTTTTTACATGATGTGCGAACGCACAAACAGATAAACAAAAATCTAAAAAAAGGTTTTCTTTTTAGACACGCCTATGTAGTTTAATACAGTCATTTTTTCTCAATATATACATAACATGGTTCCAGTGGCCCGCCAATACAGGCGGAGAGACGGCACACGGCGGGTTTATTTAGTAGGTGAGGGCCCCACACGGCTCTGGTAGTTGCCCCGAGCAACAGGGTGTGCGGTTAGGTACATTTTTTCCGCATTAATAAACAAAAAAAAGGTAATCGACCTTAAATCGGTGTAAAGTGGCAATGTTCATGCCACACCGATCGACGCCCACCGTTGGGAAAGAAAGTTTCCCGAATCGTGATCGCATATGGGATGGCGCAGTGTAGAATATTCTCCAAGCAGGTATATCCATCCATCCATCAGCCTTTCGACGTCCACTGCTGGACATAGGCCTCCCCAAGAGAACGCCACAACGAGCGGTCCTCTGCTGTTTCACTCATATGGGGGACAGTGCCGTAATCGCCACGCTTGGCAGGCGGGTTGGCGCTGTTTTAATTGTTGTTTTTAATTCGCTGGAAGCAGCAGCCAAGCGATTGGATGAAGACGGGAGCGCTCGCTACTGCGCTCTCTCAGGGAAGACTTTGTCGAAGTATGGATGACTGAGAAAATGCAAGGATGAAAGGGTGAATGGATTGCATATAATATGACCCACATTATTGTAGCCGTACTAAAGAATCAGTATCTATCCGTTATATATTACGACTGTCATAATAATATTTTTTTATACTAGGTGGGTGGCAATCAAGCATACGGCCCACCTGATAGTAAACGGTTATCGTAGCCTATAGACGCTAGCAGGTAACACTAGATGCATCACTCGCGCATCACCATCTCCAAGGAAAGGGATATGAGGTGGAGAGGAAGGATACTAAGGAGACGATGGGAAAGATAATGAGGAGAGTAGTATAGTTCGGGCCTCCGGTGCTCTCACTCACCATACGAAACACAACAGCAGGTGCACCTATCGTTATATTACGCCAATCTTCTGTGAGACGGTTGTACTTCCCCGATCGAGCCAGCCCATTCATTCATTGGACATGCAAATTAATTTCATTCGCATTCAATAATATTATATATCATGCTTTATTTTTAATTAGATTCGTTCTTCAAAATTTAAAATTCAGTATCCGTTAAATACTCTATTGCCTACACTAACTAACTTACCATCACGCCATTTACCTTGCTGGGTAGGCAGAGAGAACAGAGTGCCAAAAGGCTCTATTCTTGCATACATCTCTCGCTTCCTCAACATTCATAACTCTCTTCATACACGCTCGCCGGTTTCGGAGACTCCTGACTCCACCTTCCTTCAATACATGACCGATTTGGTCTAGGTAGGTGAGTCTTGGTCTCTCCTTGTACCTACATCCTTCCACTTTCGCATTGTATATCTTCTTAACTAGTCGCTCGTCCGGCATTCTTTCCACATGTCCGAACCATCGGAGCATATAGAGTTTTGCTCACATTCACACGTAGGCCCCTTTCCTTTTTTTATTTAATGGCATTAACTAAATTATACTCGTGGACTAACCACGTGAAGAGGGCTGAGTATACCACAATGTGCAAATTAGAATTATAAATAATCTATAATAAATGGCACCATTATATGTCAATAATAACACAAATAGTTTAATTAAAAGTTTTCTAGACCGCAAACTATGAGTAATTGTTACATATTCCAGTAATGACTGCATATATAATTATTATGTACATCAATTAGCAATATTATATGTATAGAATGATTATAAAGGGTGACTTACATTATTTTATATCGTGTTTATCTTTTTAACTGTGTGAATACTAATAAAAACGACCACAGAAAAAAATACATAAATATATGTTTTTTTTTTAACTTGTGAATTATGTAACTGAATGTAGAGTTGTTATAATTAATACTAATTTATTTATAATTAATCATTACTGCTGTATATATAAGACTTGGGGTGCGTGTACGTGTAAAACTTGGTTTATGCATCTTCTTGAAATTGTCCTACCTATACCTATATTACGGCATGCCTTCCGTCACAAAGTAGATAATAGCATCCATCCATCAATCAGCCTTTCATCGTCCACTGCTGGACATAGGCCTCCCCAAAATGGGCGGTTTTACCATAATCGCCACGCTTGGCAGGCTAGTTGGCGATCGCAGTGGATATTTTTACCACACAGGGGAACGCTGCTGCCCGATCCACCGGTAATCCCTTAGTCGGCTTTTACGACTCCCATAGGAAGAGACGGGGTGGAGCTATTCTTGGTGCCGGCCCCACACGGCAAGTAATAGCATAATTCCACTAATATTATGGATATGTCTTGGTCGTTTATTATTCAATCACACAAAAATAGATAATCTGGTTTGGGTGAAATTTAGCGCACGGATAGCCTATAAACTGGACTAACATATAAAACACCTTTTTATCCTGGGAAATGACATGACTTACAGACTTAACGCTATATAAATAAATATGTACTATTATATAGCTGTAGGTACCAAGTCTGTGTCTGTACTTATTTAAAGCGAGCCACGGCCCATCTGATGGTAAATGGTGACCGTTGCTCATGGACTCAAATATACCAAGAGTATTGTCAAGCCGCTGCTCACCATTTCATTTCACCGATATGAAATGAAAGAATAAACGGCAATCTCCTGCTTCAGCCAAAACGCAACGATGTGCTCCATGGCCGGTCACACGGGAGATGGTGGTACCAACCCACTCGGGCCCGATACCAAGTGAGTACTCCCACTTGGTACCCAGCCCTACCACCAGTCATGCAATGGATGATAATTGCTTATTTCCCTTAGTCGCCTCATACGACACCCGTGGGAAAGAATGGGGTGGTGGACAATTGTATTCTTAGTCCGTCACCACACAGACAAAACAGGTTTGTTTGCATATCACGCAAAAACACCTGCACAGATTTAGATGAAGATTTTTTCTTTGATAGTTCTTTATTAGACTTAAAAACTTTTATCCCGTTACTATAACAGTATTTAAATACATTACGAATTTAATACTGAAAGTTATCAATATGTGGCTTTCCCTTATGCAGCTATTTTTCTACCTATTCTAATTTTCGTATTTATTTAATCGCCGACACGTTTTTCAATTCTTTCTGAACCCAATTCCAAAGGCCACGACTAAATCTCAAGCAGAAGCTAGTATATTGTATATAATATGTATGTGTCGAAATTAGGATTATTTTTTTCATATCTCTATAGACCGTTACAAAAACCATTAATTCTGTAAGGACGACCACTAATGCGAGTTTTATGCATAGTGGGTTTCTATTTATAATAAGAACAATTGACGGATTTTAGATAAGAGAATCTTTTTATCGCAAAATTAAAATCCATTAACGAAACGGTTTTGTTATGGAATAAAAATGTTAGGTTCACAGAACTCCGAAAAATAAGCAGAGTTCTGTGAATAGCTTATAATATAACTTAGGTACTAGATAAGTGTAATCATTTATTCGTATTATTTAGATATTTTTATATATATTTTTAGCATTAGACATGATTAGCACTATACAGTAAATATGAATGTGTTATCGAAATTAGCAGTCAGGAGCAATTGTCACGATGGCTGAATTGGCAAAGCATCTGGACGGTATCCAGGAGATGCAGGTTCAAATCCTGCTCGTGACTGTTATTTTCGATTTCACATTTTTTCACTTTGTGTTAAATGTATAGTGCTAAGCATGTCAAATGCTAAAAATATATATAAAAATATCTAAATAATTATAGGGCTTGCGTCATTATTAGGTAAAATCTTAATTGTAAAATTAAGTTTACCTGGTCGGTATAATGATGAAAATACTGCCGACAGATGTCGCAACGTCACCCAAAGACGTTAATTATGAATGTGTTATCGAAATTAGCATTCAGGAGCAATTGTCACGATGGCTGATTTGGCAAAGCATCTGGACGGTATCCAGGAGATGCAGGTTCAATTCCTGCTCGTGACTGTTATTTTCGATTTCACATTTTTCACTTTGTGTTTAATCATTTATTCGCTCACTAATTAGTTAACTAAATTTAATATTTCTTTGTCATTATTTTTAACCCCTTTTACACATCTATAGGCTATCCCCTGGTTATCCTTCCTCACAACTTACTATCCTTGATTTAGCGACTCGCGAGTGATGCTACTGGCGTTGCTAGCATCTATAGACTACATTGACCGCTTACCACTAGGTGGACCGTATGATTGAGCCGTGTGGGGCCGGCTTTAGAATTGTCCCACCCCTTTCTACCCACGGGAGCCGTAAGAGCCGACTTAGGGAATACCGGGGGAGTGGGCAGCAGCACTCTCTCGAGTATTAACAAAATCCACTGCGATCGCCAACCCGCCTGCCAAGCATGGCGATTACGGCATTATCCCCCCCTTTGGGCAGGCCTATGTCCAGCAGTGGACGTTAAAAGGCTGATGGATGAACCGTATGATTATCTGCCATCTTTGTAGTATAAAAATAAATCAATTTCACGACCTAATTATCAGCCATTATCAAACTTTCGATTAGTTTTAATAATTCTCATGACTCGCGTCACCAGAGAGGGGTTAGAATGTAACATAATCGTATTAACATCACATCGTGACATTGTGATTGGTTGAGTAATCACAATGATTGGCAGAGTGATTATTGCGACATCACGTGTCGGTGTCTTGACCAATCACAGTGTCATCGTATGAAGATACGATTTTGTATAATCACATTCTAAGGGATTTACTGAGAAGCAACTCTCTTTTCCCACTTTCACAAATAATTTGTTCTTTAAAGTAGCTGAGCATGTTAAGTGCTAAAATGCAGATCAAAATATTTCGTTTATTTAGTTGACCTTTTCAACAATAACACTGCTGGGTGTATACATTTGGATGAAATTTGTTGGCGATAGAATGTCATTCACTTCTATGCAGTAGTTTCAGTGTTGAAACTACACACATACATTACCTATTATCTTTTCTGACCTTGACTTCAGTGCACACCAGGATAACACGCCTATGACCACGTATATTTTCCTTCGGTATCACGATTTTCATGGCAGCGATAATTACACGATGATTTCACAGCGTCATTACTGAGAGATTCCTGCTCGCAATTATGTTGGATTCCTAACTACGCGCTGTGCCTACACCTGCCATATATTATGTGCTTGTAATATTGCTTCTTTGTTGAAGCTTGTCTTCACAGCATGTGAGATAAAATAAATGGGCTTTGAAATCTAAGTCTAGTTCGTAAGCTGGAAATTGAACTACAATTACGAAACTGTCATTTCATTTCATATCGTCATACAAAACTTTCATTTCATATCGGTGAAATGAAATGGCGAGCAGTGGCTTGACAATACTATCGGTACAGTTGAGTCCACCTGCAACTGTTACCAGTTACCATCAGATGGGCCGTAGCTCGTCTGCCACTATATGCAATTAAAAAATAACTAAAATAATAAAAATAAAATGTATGCACGCGCATAACTTCCAAATGACTGCACCAAATTGGATAATTGTTTTTTATTGGTGTTAGTTATTGTCAGGACAAAGTTTGTATAAAAGAAAATTTAAATAAAATCGAACAGAAAATTATAAAAAATCTCATAATATGAAAAGTGAGTGAGTGAATGAGATAGAAGACTGTGAGTTACTTTCGATACATCAAACGTGTCTGGAATTATTGATAATCCGAATGATTTAATTTTACCGGGAGTGTTACATTTCCTTAGTCCGCGACTGTTATACATCACCCGTGTGAAGTCGAAGCGGGCATAAATAGTAAAACACGTCTTTTAGGATTTAAGAAATTATTTCCCGGAAAATTATGGCGATAAAGTACGTAGTTTGCCGAGTAAGCTAGCTAACATTACTACTAATTATGTCTCTTGACAACAATCCAAACAAAATGTTGTACGGCAACACAAATGGCCATTGTAGTAGGCTTTTGTTGGTATTGTGGAGAAATCTACTACTCATCAGACTGTTTAGCATGAATCGGACTGTTTACAATACTGAGACATAATAATTATATTGGCTGAAACAAATCTTTGAAACAATACAGGGGTGAACAATAAATCAATCCAACAAAATCGTTTTAGCAACTAGCGTTACGGATCTCAACCATCCGATTGTATCGGTCATCCGGCGATTCTGCTGATTCGTTGTGCAACGGTATCTGGTAAAATCTATTCACTTTCTTATTGTTTTGTCTTAATTATAAAGATTGTGGTCTAATCGTAAGTCTATGTGGTACAATGTGAAGTAGTAAGGTCAAAATAAGGTTTGATGTTTTTAGTCACTCTGAACTCAAGAGTGATTTTTTACAGATCAAATCGAGAAACGAGATATATGCTAAAAGTAACGTGTGAGAAGAAAATCCACGCAGAGCCTAAGCAAGAATTTAAATCGAGAGGATTCTTCTTAATAAACCATCTTAGTAATTCTGGCAATTATTGCTTTAATCGTGGTTTTTCCATTTAAAATCTAACATACGTTTATATCATATCTATACCCACTCTTAATTTTAAATTATTAGAAATTATACTTACGGGGCCTTTTTTGTCGGAGAATCTTAGGGTCAATGTAACGTTTATACTAGCAAATTGGTACCATATTTGGTTACACTTATTTCTTTTATAATACAAAAAGTTCTATACCTGCATTTATAGTTATAATTATTGTAATGTATAAGTAAAATACAATATATTTTTTTATTTATGTACAACTTGATACGATGTGTTGGACCACAGTTAAGCTCCAATGAGACACAATTAAGTCCAGAACTCGAAGTGACAATTGATGAGAGGAAATCAATCCTAATTACTCATACAGGTTTTGAACAAGGAATTCTTAGTAATAGAGCCTTGGTTGTCCCAGCATGAGGGCTAGCTCTATCAGGAAAAGTGGTAATTCTGACAGAAGATCGGCGTGAAATAATGTTAGGTACTTCTACTGCTGTGTTTCATAAGGTGAGCAGAAGCGCTGGAGGTACTAACTCCTTCTTATCATCTACTTATTATCCTTCTTCTCTGCTTTCTATCCCTTTCCTTGGGTTGACGACACGCGAGTGATGCTTCTGTTATTGCTACCGTCTATAGGCTCATTAACCGCAAACCATAAGGTGGAGTGTATGCTTGTTATAAAAAGAAACAATATTCTACATTGGCCAGAAAACAAGACAGTATTTTGTTTTTATTTCCTACTCTCGCATTGATTGTGTTTGCCTGATATTAATTTTTTATTCCAGATCAATTACAGCCACAAAATAATGAGTGGCATCACCACGCAAACATTCAATTTTTATCAAATCTATTTCAAAAAGGAAGATTCCAAATTGCAAATAATAGTTTATTATTCTGTTTATTTTATATGGAAATCTATGATAAACTATCGAATTAATGACTGATAATTGATGAATGAAACAACTTGATTAATAAAAGGCGTTCACCCGTGGTAGTGTGATGTCATCATTATGTTATCCCATTCGTATCAACAACAATTCTTCTGAATTAAAAAAAAAAGAACTAATTCTCTATAATTCATCGGTTGCAAAGCGACTAAAAGAAGATGCATATAATATGCTGGTACCATCAATGCACTATGCAAGAAGAGGGATATTCAGAAAAAATCGCAATAGAGGCAGGACTTGGTACCAAGTGGGAGTTTCACTTGGTATTGAACTCGGAAGAGTAAGTACGAGAATCTTATCCTTTAACTGGCGTGAAATATCATTTTCGATTAAACATTGTACTTCTGTTTGTTACCATTTGTCTATTTTACGTCAACACTGAATTCGCACGAGAGGTCGAAATGCGATCTTTGCGGAGAATCTGTGGAGTGAGGCTGACTGACCACATTCGCAACTACGACATTAGAGCTCGCTCTCTTAGGTATGAAAGAGAGTATTGTGTAAAGATGCGAAAGGGAATGCTCCGATGGCTCGGACATGTGGAAAGAATGCCGGACGAGCGACTGGGAAGATATGCAATGCGAAATTGAAAGGATGTAGGTACAGGGGGAGACCAATACTCACCTACCTAAACCTAGGTGGAGTCAGGAAAGGCCCAGGACAGTATATTTTTACTGGTTAGGAAATTCGCGGCATGAGGAAAAAATTCTATTAAGGTACTTTATGTGTCGATAATCTGGGTCTACTGTAAAAATATACAGTTGCCCTCGACTGCATAGATGGCGGAGTGGTTTAAGTACCTGTGTTCGATTCCCATGCAAGATAATTTTTTATGTGACCCACTAAAGGATGTTCTGGGTCTGCGTGTATATTTTCCCTGTGGAATTGTATGTTAGTTCCCCTACGATACATAGATTATTCCCTTGTAGGCTGCTGTTTCTTTATCCCATTAAAAAAAGAGCTTAAATTTTTAAATACAAATTTGCCTGAATTGTTAATTTAAACCTAGGACTATGGCAGAGTTTGCCAATTCAAGCAAAGCATCTGGGACGGTATTCCAGGAGATGCAGGTTTAAATCGTGCTCGTGCACACTTTGTATTGAAATATTAAATTGTGTTGATGAATAAAATTTGAAATATTATTAATAATAATAAAAAATATATCCTTAGTTTATAATATTTTGATATGTTGTTTTATATAATATTTCCTTATTTTATAATATTTTGATATGTTTACATGTCAAAATATTATAAACTAAGGTTATAATTATCATACGTCACATTTGTCTTTGCTAATCAGGCCAAAAACATAACATTTATTATTTACTATCCCCCTATTGTAAATAGTTGCTGTTTATTTTATAGTGATCACGAACGGTTTTACATCATTAAGGCCAATCAATAAGTAACACATCGTATCTTATCTGTTCTAATTGTCACAAAAATTTGCAAAATATCTTGGTAACTCATTAACCTAAAAACTTTGCAGTAATATTATTGACGAGGAGACGTCAATTAATGAATCACTAACCAACTTTTTACTATTTATGAGGGACCAAGATCCAATCAATAAATCGATTGTTAGCAGTTAAATATAAGCAAGCTTAAGTCCTAGTTAAAAAGAGTTTTTTTAACATATTCCATCCATCCCACCAGCCTTTCATCGTCCACTGCTGGACATAGGCCTCCCCAAAATGGGGGTTTTACCATAATCGCCACGCTTGGCAGGCGGGTTGGCGATCATAGTGAATGTTTTTAGTACACAGGGGAACGCTGCTGCCCGGTCCCCCGGTAATCCCTCAGTCGGCTTTTACGATCCCATAGGAAGAGACGGGGTGGAGCTATTCTTGGTGCCGGCCCCACATGGTGGATAACATATTATTACTTTTTAATATTGCCAACTGCAGCAGACGTGTCTCAGCCAACCTGAGGATTAAAATAAATGCCGCCAAAGGCACAGATTGACCGCTGCCTACCATGGTCTGGCGAAGAAGGTTGGAAATATAACCAAGCAGTTTCGCTTATAATTGAAACACATTGTAATGCTCCAATGCTTTTCTTTCTTATTTTATATTTTTTATTAACTTCAGCATCCAGCGAAGTTGTAGCTGCCAAAATTTTGGGCAAGTTGTCTGCTATGGAATATCACTTGAATGAACTTTAGTCCACAGTCTAAATTTCGTTCTAGTATTTATGATCAGATTATCATAGTAGACTTTATGATCAGTGACATACTACCGCTAGACCTTAGTTTTTGTAATGGGTATCTATATAAAAACTTGTTTTTTTTATGATGATGAATTAAAGTAATAGTAGGTATATAGCGAAGTAGATATAGCTGCCAAATTTTTGGACAAGTTGCTTGCAGTGGAATGTCATTTGAATGAACTTTAATCCACTTAGTCTAAAGTTCGTTCTAGTATTTATGATCAGAAAATCAAGGACTTATGATTATTAATACACTACCGCTAGATCACCGAGCCAGTTTTTGTGATGAGTAAGTATCTATATTAAAACTTGCTTTTTTATAATAACGAATTAAAGTAAGAGTATATTTTTATTTCATAGAGATAATTATTTAACGGGACATCAGATATCGATATAAGGGGCGTAACTCACCGCGATTACGTTAAATGTATGTAAAAAATGTTTATGCCGTTATCTGACCTCTAGTATTCTAGTAGCTTCTAACAGTGACGTCCGGGATTCAAATCCTGGGTCATGTAAAAAGTGCTAAATACGAATTGAAAGCTGGTAGCCAGTAAGAAGCTCGATCCTTTTACGTGAGACAAGAGAGTTTCATAGAAGAAAAGTGGGCGTGGTGTTTTTGTGCTTATCCTTTGGATCATTAACTATTAGTTATGCTAATTAATAAATAATGTATCAAGTTGTATCTCAACATTATTGATATTGACTGATATATAACATAATTGTCGTTTAAAGCCAGCCGTTAGATACGTACAATCCAGCATTCCAGATTAGTGTTGCTAGAAATTTCATAGCGAAATAATTTAATTCTCAACCCAGTTCTCAAACCTAAGGCCTCATGGCTGTTTGACCTAAGGTTAGTTATTCGAATATTCATGCCTAGAATTTTCACATTTATTACGGTAATTTTTAAATGACCAACATTATGTTAAACTATTCCTTTGTAAATCATTTCTTAGTCTAGAGAAAAAACGATCCGGAAGTCTAAAGAAAAAAAGATCCGGAAGACATAAAATACACACTAGGCTATACGTATGAGCATGACTAATAACAACAGTTAAAACTTTAACTATCACGTGTAAAGTAGCAAGAGAGAATACTACTAAGGAGGGCCCTTAACTTGATTGATTCTAAGAAAGAAAGTAAGGTAAGGTTCGATTAAATTAAAACAATAATAAACGAACGAGTACACAGTATGGTAATGCTGACGCGGTCCCGTGACATCAGATACTATAGAGAGGTGGATTTCAGTGGGTAAAAATACTAAAAATCCCATATTACTAACACACTTCATCTGTGTTAGTGTCTTTATGTATATTTCCACCTCAAAAAAAATCTTTGAGTATACAACCAGTTAAACATAAGCTACCTGCTTGGACATGTAGTCAAGTCTGAGCGACGATACGAGCATTTTTAATACCAGTATACTAAGTCTCAATTATCCGTGTGGGGCCGGCACCAAGAATAGCTCCACCCCGTCTCGTCTTATGGGAGTCGTATAAGCCGACTAAGGGATTACCGGGGAATCGGGCAGCAGCGTTCCCCTGTGTACTATAAAAATCCTCTGCGATCGCCCACCCGCCTGCCAAGCGTGGCGATTATGGCAAAACCCCCATTTAGGGGAGGCCTATGTCCAGCAGTGGACGATGAAAGGCTGATGGATGGATGGAAGTCTCAATTATAAATTATACGTACTAAGCTTAGTACGGGTTATAAAACGCAATAGAAGTGATGTCATACACACCTTATGATATCCGGAGACAAGCAATTATGGAAGCATAGCTTTATTAATACTTAATTTGGTAGATGGACATAAAAAAACCACATATAGTTGCTCTTTGTTCATTTTGCTCACTAGAAACAAAACATCCTCATTTAGTACATGTCGATAGTAATCTTAGTGTAATTATGTGTGGATTATAATATGGTTCAATGGCCGCGTGATGAGCTAAGCAAGGTAGTGGCACATTTGCAAAATATATGCGCTTAAATTGCTGATACATCATTTTTTTTATTTTTTTATAATTATATTTAATTTGGTTTAGTTTTTTTTTAATACGTTTTTATTAGTTTGGAAATGGGCCCTGTACACGACAATAGACTCTCCCCCTATTACGTGGGACTTAAACATAGTTGGCGAACCGTGGGGTGTGTAATACATCTCTGCCTACCCCTTCGGGGATACAGGTGTGATGTTATGTTTTTTTTTATTAGCTTCGTCTGTATTTATGTGTGTAGTTATGTAACGAAATTTTTGAACGTCATTTCATCCCATTTCAAAATGTCGGAATAAATCGAAACTGCATACTTATCATGGACCGATTACAATACATTAATTTGAAAAAATCTATCGTTTTTTTTTTTTTTATCATAAATAGGTACTATTGTCACACCTACGATAAATAAGGAATAGGGGCTTTCCTCGACGGCCGCAGCGTCCTCTTCGTGGACCGGGAAGGGGACGTTGTAAGGAGGGCTATGTCGTGCGGCGTCCCGCAGGGTTCGGTTCTTGGGCCGCTCCTGTGGGACATCGGCTACGACTGGGTCCTCCGTGGCCGGCTCCCCCCCGGGCTGGGCGTAATTTGCTACGCAGACGATACGCTCGTCACAGCCCGGGGCTGGACCCTCGAGGAGGCGGCAACGCTGGCCACCTCAGGTACCGCGGAGGTGGTCAGGCGGATCGAGGCGCTGGGGCTTAGGGTGGCCCTTGAAAAGTCGGAGGCCCTACTCTTTCATGGGCGCCGACGGGGCCCGCCCTCCAGCGCCTCGATAACGGTCAACGGTGTGGGCTTGCCAATCCAGGCCCACATCAAATATCTGGGCCTGGTATTGGATGGACGGTGGCACTTTGACGAGCACTTCCGCCGTCTTGCGCCAAAGCTCGTCGGCACGGCGTCCGCCCTCGGGCGACTGATGCCGAATTTGGGCGGATCGAGTCTCGCGTGTCGACGACTCTACGCGGGGGTAGTACGGTCGATGGCACTGTACGGCGCGCCCGTGTGGGCGGAGTCCCTGGCCGCTCGTAATAGGGCCCTTCTGTGGCGTCCACAGAGGGTCGTAGCGGTCAGGGCAATACGCGGGTACCGCACGGTCTCGACCGATGCAGCCTGCGCGTTGGCCGGAACCCCCCCGTGGGATCTGGAGGCGGAGGTGCTCGCCGACGTCTATCGGCGGGCGTCGACGGCGCGGGCGGGGGGCAGCCACCCCTCGCCGAGCGCAATGTCATCGTGGCGGGAAGATGCCCGCCGCGCCACCGTCCTAAAGTGGAAGTCTCGGCTGGAGACGCCCCGGGCTGGTCTCTGGACCGTGGGGGCGCTCCAGCCGATTTTGGAAGAATGGGCAGGGCGACAGCACGGGATCCTCACCTTCCGGTTGGTGCAGGTTTTGTCGGGGCATGGTTGCTTCGGCAAATACCTGCACATGATCGCTAGGAGGGAGACGACCCCAGGCTGTCACCACTGCGGCTGCGACGAGGACTCGGCGCAGCACACGCTCGAGTCGTGCCCGGCCTGGGATGTGCAGCGCCGGGAACTCGTTGCAGTCATAGGCGTGGACCTGTCGCTGCCGGCCGTTGCGCGAGCGATGGTTGGAAGTGACAGGGCCTGGACCGCGGTCGCCGCCTTCTGCGAGGCTGTCATCTCGCGGAAGGAGGTGGCGGAGAGGGCCCGGGAGGAATCCTCCTTCACGGACCCGATTCGCCGCCGGCGCGCGGGGCGGCGTGCGCGCGCTTACCTGCGCCTTATGCCGCCCTAGCCGAGGCCGCGGACGGTGGGGTCGGGGAGTACCCTGCCGTCCGCGGAAGCCTACCGCGAAGGTGCGACGCCCAAGTGCGCGAGGCGTCGCTCAAGAGAGGGTGCCCAAAGGGGCTGCCGCCCGCGGATCGCGGTCGAAATGACGCGGTACCCGTGATCCGCCGTAGTAAGGGCGGGTGGAGGCGCTCGCTGGGTTTTTAGTGGGTGAGAGCCCCACACTACCCCGTTGTCTCCCCGGGCAGCGGGGTGTGCGGTAGGACATTTTTGCCCACCTAAAATAAAAAAAAAAAATAAAAAAGGAATAGGGGCTTTTAAATGTAAGTAATGTTGATGCTGTTTTGCAGAAGAAAATAAATTATGCTTAGGTTAAAAAACTTAAAAAATACGCTTAGGTACTACGAAATAATAATCCATCCATCCATCCATCCATCAGCCTTTCGTCATCCACTACTGGACATAGGCTTGCCCAATAGAACGCCACAGTGAACGGTCCTGTGCCGCCTGCACTCATGTGGGGGGTATTACCATAATCGCCACGCTTGGCAGGCGGGTTGGCGATCGCAGTGAATGTTTTAGTACACAGGGGAACGCTGCTGCCCGGTCCCCCGGTAATCCCTTAGTCGGCTTTCACGATTCCCATAGGAAGAGAAGGGGTGGAGCTCTTCTTGGTGCCGGCCCCACACGGCTAACTAAATAATAATGATTGTAAAAAAGCGTAGGGTCGTCTGGTGTACCACCGAAGGAATGTAACATAGTTTCAGTGGCCCGCCAATAAAGGCAGAGAAACGGCACACGGCGGGTTTCTTTAGTGGGTGCAGGCCCCACACTACCCTGTTCATTGCCCCCAACGAGAGGGTGTGCGGTTAGGGACATTTTTTCCCGCCTTAACAAAATAAAGGGTCGTCTGGTGTAACCAGTGTTTAGAAGCTACAGTAATCGCTTCCTATCAGGCAGTTCGAATGCTTGTTTGCCACCTTTGATGTAAGGGTAGTACCAGGACTGGTAAACGCAAAATCTTATACTCGTATGTCTTGAACGAAATCCACCCACGGTAATACCATCCATCCATCCATCAGCCTTTTAACGTCGACTGCTGGACATAGGCTTCCCCAAGAATGGGGGATAGTGCCGTAATCGCCACGCTTGGTAGGCGGAATGGCGATCGCAGTGGATGTTGTTAATACTCGAAGGAGTGCTGCTGCTCACTCCCCTGCTATTTCCTCAGTCGGCTCTTACGACTCCCAATTACAATTCTAAAGCCGGCCCCTCACGGCACGGTAATACGGAAGGTATTAAAGATTTCGCGAATCTTTATAAAAGCTTCTGACCGATCTTCAGATCAGATAACCTTAATAAATAGATTAAATTGATAAAAAAAATAACATTTTAATAAATAATTCATTAGGTATATATTTATTCTCAGCAATTTAAACGAAGTTTTTATACCAATATGCGAGGTGATGAATCAACTGACTGAATCCCTTAGTTTTTGTTAACAAGTTAATGATCCAGTTTCATAACAATACACGTATATTATACAGCATAATATCGCAACTTCATAGTACGCTCAGATGTGTTTCTTTTCCTGTGCTTCACTTTAAAACGCACACCATCGTTCGAGGCAACGCGACTAAACGGTAGAATGGGGCCCTCACCCACTAAATAATTCCCACCTGTGCCGTCGCCTCTGTGTTTCTTTTCCTGTGCTTTTAATTTGGGTAGCTTTTTACTAGTTTGGGCAGGAAAAAATGTGTCTAACCACACTCCGAATCGTTCTGGGCAACGAACAGGGTAGTGTGGGGCCCTCACCCACTAAATAAACCCACCGTGTACCGTACTCTCTGCCTGTACTTTCGGACCACTGGAACTGTGTGTCATTACTTCAGTAGTTACAAATTGTTAGATTCCTGAATAAAATCTGACTCCGATCATATTTTGAGGTCACTAATTGTCTTAGCCATTGCCACGTAAGCAGCAGAGGTAACACGACTAGTTTAATGTATATTGAGCACTTAGCACTGCTCAAGTAAATAACTCTACAAGGATTTAATATTGTTCAAGTAACTAATATGTATAATGCCTGTCTTCTTTTAGCAAATCATCGTGTGCCATTGTTATCGTTGAACCGCAATACAGATTCATATCTTGATGACGTGAAGTTATGGCATATTATTGTAAGTATGGAGTCACGACCACGCCTTTGAGCGTTCACTGTTCGGTAAATCCACAGTTTAAATTTAACGATATTTCCTATTATAATTATATTTAGAAAAATCTAATTTTCTATATTTGTTACATAGACAGTAATATAGACAAATTTCTAAATACCTCTAAGAAAAATACAGCCAGTGGTAATTTTTAAACAAAACCTACAAATATCTAGAGGTGAGACTCAATCGAGAAAATACATAGCATCACGCCTGTATTCCCCGAAGGGGTAGGCAGAGGTGTATTACACACCCACGACTCGCCAGCTATGTTTAAGCTTACCACGTAATAGGGGGCGAGCCTATTCTACTACGTCTATCGGGCACATTTCCAAACTCCGGGCTGCTACTAAGAATTTTTGAAGTTATACTTTTTTAGGCGCGTTATGAAAAAATGATGAGAGTGAAATTTTAAGATGCGCGCGCATCTGTGACACAAAATTAACAGTATGAAGTTGTCTACAGTATGAAGTTGTCTGCTTAACCGCTCATTAAGTCTTGAAAAAAAACTATTAGTATATGTACTGCCTAAGCAAGTACATTTGAAGTACAATTATATTTGTATATATACTTTATTTACAAAAAAAAAATATTGTGCGATTCAGGTTATAGTACATTTTGTATAGAATTGCACTGATATTTATTACAGCGCCATCTGTTATTCAATTTTATCATCTAAATATTTTCTTCTAACAACATTCGAGTCCCACTAATAATTATTAGTGTCTCTTCCGCCCACTAGAGAGCACGATTTTAAATAAAAACAAGCTCTTAGGGAGTGACATGGCCCTGGTAGGCACTTACAGAACTTTTTAAAATCACCCAAATAACTACAGTGATCTTTGATGTTACAAATATTATATTCTCACTACAACAACAATCACTAATAAATAATAACTATTGCTACTATAACAGATAACAGCTGACTAATTATTATCTACTTTATGTATAGGTTATAAGAATTAATAATCTTATCAACATGAAAACTAAAAAAACAAAACAATATTTTTTAGAATTTTTGTCTGTTTGTCTGTTTGTTTGTTTGCGCATCAAACAAAAACCACTGAACTAATTTTGATGCAACTTTTTGATAAAAATGAAAAGTGAATATTAAATTAAGAAATCAATAAAAATATTTAAAAAATTACCAACCTTAAATTCAATTTTTGAATTTATTATTAAATTTATTTTTAAAATATTAAATAATCAATAATAAACATTTAAAATTAAGAATCTTATAATATTTAGTACAAATTATGTCTTATATATTTATTATTCTCTAAATTTGGTTTTTAATATATAAATTATATAAATTAATAATTATATACATTTATATTAAATATATATATTTGAAATATATATATTAAATATATATATTTCAAATATATATATTTGAAATATATATATTAAATATATTATTATATAAATATATTAATTTTCAATTTTTAATATTAATTATTTAATGATGCCAAAGAAGTATAACTTCTCACGCGCGTACATAAGTACACGCACCCATTTTTTTTTTAGGAAAAAGCTCAATAACATTGCTCGACCCGGGGATCGAACCCGAGACCTCATGATTAGCAGTCGCATACACTACCGCTACACCACCGATACAGTTAAATAATAATCGAGAAAATACCACTCTCTCATAGTAGATTTTCGACGGTTATGTTTCGTATGGTAAGTGAGAACGCCAGAAGCCCAAACTCCCTATTTATCCTTTTCTTGTCATCCTTTCTTTCCACCTCTTCTCTTTAATTGGATTAGCGACGCGCGAGTAATGCATCTGGTGTTGCTAACTTCTATTCTATAGGCTAATGAAAAAAAGGTAAGTATAAAAAAAGACTGAATTTAACATATCACAGTCCTGTTTTAATTTAGTGTTTTCAGATGGTGCTTGTTATATAATCACCTATTAATTGCTCAGTATTTAAGGCTCTTAACGTTATTTTGAATGAGGTATTCATTATAGCTGCTTCAAAAATTTTACTATAAAATACTAAAACAATTTTTCAAATCCTACAGCTAGTTGCAAAGATCAGCGCGTTTAAATAAACATACCCTTCAGCTTTATTATAATATTAGGTAAGTTAATAGGAAAGTCAGAGTGCAGTAACTCCTCAAAGGCGAAATACAAAATTGTAGTTCGTTGTTTTGTAATACTTTCTGACGGTTTCATCAGCTTTGGACGCCTACCATCTAAGTCCACCCGTGATCATGAATGCTGTAAAGTATTCGAAACGTCGGGATAGTATAAAAATCAAGTAAACGCGATAGATTCCGTAAACGTAGTTTTATTTGTTGTTTTATTCAAAATATAGATACTATATACTCGTAGATATATACCTACTTAGACTTTTTAAATATCGCAATGATTTTAGTCTAGTACTCGAGTTAAATGTTGCCATAACAAATTTCTTTGTGAACAGATAATGTAGGTACTTATTGCATATATGAACGGTACTCCAACTTTCAGTACTACAACAGTCACATGACTATATCACCTTGATACCACTTTTGTTGCCAAAAGAGTCACCAACATGGAATTAACAGTACGCGTTCCGAATACCTACAACCTTACCAATATAATGCTAAGAGATCCACAAATTCTTGGCATTGAACTTGAGACAAAACCCATTTGGCTTCGTTGCCAAGTAGGCCGAATACTTACATTGTAACATTTTTGTGTTGAATGAAATTGCCACTACATGCATTCTTAATTTATAATTCAATTCGTGAGTCAATTGTTTTGGAAGTGTTACTTCGATTTCTCAATGAGCCTGGTTTCATTCAACAGAACATTATACGTACCTTCTTAAACCAATAAAACTTTTTTAATTGACGATGGACTTTTAGGATAATAATTTTGATTGTATACAAAAAACGTATATCTGAACAGGAATGAAAATGAACTAGCCCAAATCTTTTCAGGCCTTGCAGGATAAACGACTCGAAGACTCAAAGTTTTTCAATTCCCTTGTACGTAAAGGAATATATTACTCGTATATTATGAAGCATAACCACCATTGTAAAGCCAAATAAATGTGCCTGTAATATAATATGTTATAAATAGCGTATTACATAAAATATAAAGTTTCGTAGCGCGTGCATTGTTGCGATCATGTGAATTATAAATATTATGCCATTGTCGGTCATCCATGAACTACATAGAATTTTTAACACAACAATACAATGCGAAAAATTCATGCTACATCTGTCCACGGCCAAGCACAATACCCGTAACAATTTTTATCTAAATCGTCGCATCTATATCTCGAAATATTATTATAACAACAACAATCTTGTTGTGTACAAGAAGCTTATTATATGGATTGGATTAAGATAAATTTATACCGTGTATCGATTTCGATTATGATGATGTCTATCGATTATGATGGGCTTAAATGACATCAGGTGAACAATCAGACACAAATAAATGCCTGTGTAAAGTTTTCTCGTCAAAACTATTGGAAGAGTTGCATGAAATTTTGAATCTATATCTAAATAAGTACACTTGAAGACTCTGTATTTTTTTTCAAACATATTACTGCCACTGTTGGATACGCGTCATCTAAGAGTGAGAAGGACTTAGCCCGTAGTTCACTACATTGGCCTAGCTTCCGCCAAGTCGTTGCGAAGATCTTTCAAGTATACAAGTTACCTCACGATACTTTTCTTCTCCGGGCAGTGAGAATTTGTTTTAAATATACATACACACATTTTCCAAAAATCTAGAAATTTCAGAGGTGTGTGCCGTGCGAATTCTGGACCTTGGACTGGACACCCTGTAACGACTGCCGGGGTATTATTTGACAGCTGAGACCCTTTGTTTTGTTAAGGCGGGAAAAATGTTCCTAACCGGCACACCCTGTCGTTCGGGGCAACGAACAGGGGTAGTGTGGGGTCCTCGCCCACTAAATAAACCCACCGTGTGCCGTCTATCCACCTTTATTGGCGGGCCACTGGAACTATGTTACATTACTTCAGTGGTCCGCCGGCGGGTTACCCTTTTAGGTAACTTCTACGGATCGTCGCACCTTCGCGGGTGAACAGCTGAGACCCACTGTTTAACGTGGCTTTCGAAGCACGGAGGAGGTCAGGTGTTTACAAATAGGTGTCACTTTTCGGTCAACCATCTGACTGTTAGAGCGAAAATTGCTTAACCTTGCATCATTATTCATCATTCGAACTGTAAAGTGCACCACTAGGCTACTACCTGTTTCAACCACATCTCATAGAATAGCGGCATAAATAATAACGTTAGCTACTCATATTGTTGAATTTCTTTCGGTACCTAAGGGAGAGCGTTGCAGGTCCGAACATCGTCATCTCGTCAACGTTTATAGGGGCTGGTAGCTGCTTACCATTAAGCGGGCAATAATACCACTCTTATAATTACATAATATCCCATTGAATAATTAACATCATATATTTACTAACTTTATTGAAATACAAACCCTAACTACTACTAAGGAATAATCCTTGTATAACGGGAGACTTTACAAACATACATAATCACTGACACAAAGTACTTAAACCCAGACTAAGAACAACCACTCGTGGATCACACAAAGAATTGTCCTGTAATGGAATCGAACCCATTACACTCAAGAGGGAGGTCGTTATCTTAAGCACTTTGCCATCGGTGTGTCAACTTTATAATATTATATCAATTTAGTTCATATTTTCGTACTTATTTAATTTACAAGCTGATCGCAAAATGTAGTTTTGTCACTAAAGGCCTTGGCATTGATGTGGTGCATCAGAAGATAATCTGCTATTATGCACACCAATACATTAATGTACTTTTTGATTGCATAATTTATTATTCAACACCTTCTAAACTAGTTTATGAAATTCGCACGAATAAATGAATGTCTACTCTGTAACATTTACGACGGATATGGCCAAGAACGTGTTAATATTGATCACAGATAACCAACATTGTCTGCGTAATTCAAGTGCAACGACACAGACAATATTTTAAATAGGATAAATATTATATTTAACTACTCATGTTTTAGTTTATCACTCCTAAACGTTTTAACAGATTCATTACCTACATTACATTCAAAATCATGTCATCTCTCATCATCTAGGCGTAGACTAGGTCTAGTTGTGCACTTGCAGTTGGAAGGATCAGCATGTTAAGTTTTAATATTATTTTAAGTATAATTAAATGACTCCGATCTTGTTCAAAAGTCGCCATCTGTCCCCTTAGTTCGTCGAGTTACGTAGTAAATATTTAGTAATCTGTGGTCGAGGTCAGATAGGTTGTCACTTCGCGTAAATACAGGTGAATTAGCCAAACTACATAAAATGGAAACTGAAGAAGAAAGCTTAAGATAAGGAGCTGATGACGATGAATAAAGTGGAGTCGATAAATCAAATGTGATGTGGAGATTGGGAATGGCAATCGGTCAGTGCGAAGGCTTAGCGGTTAGAGCACTTCCCTCGGATTGAAAGGGACGCAGGTTCGAATCCTGTTCGCACTAAAGTTTGCTTTTCCCACATTCACAAATAATTTGTTCTACAAAAGTAGTTGAGCATGTCAAGAGCTAAAATACAGATCAAAATGTTTAAGTAAATATTTACCCATATATAAACACATAAAATATATGTTTATGCCGTCAATGAGTTTCTAAGTGATACACCTTTACCTAAAAATTAATTAATAGGGCCAAATACCCACGCAAATGAAGTGGCGAGCAGAATATTATTACTACAACTGTAACGTAAGAATTAAAAGACAGAACTAAGGGTGCATAGGTGCATACCGTCGCCATTCCTTCGTAAAAACATTATGTACCGGTATCGGCATATAAAAATAAAACAACAAAACGAGTCGCTCATCCTAGGCCTCAAGTTCAATGTTACTATCGAACTGGTTTATATTGACGATGCGCTAACACGTCTTACAACTTTTATTGTTCATTGCAATTGGTATTACTAACATACTACATATTTGCAAATAGATTTCTTTTAATTAACGTTTCTGTTCCACTATTAGGCACGGCTCATGATATAGCGGAATCAAGCCACGACGTTGGTCCAGCGCAGGTTGACAGACTTTACAAGCCATCGAAAAAATCTTCCAAGCATGCAAGTTTCTTCACAAGGTTTTCCTTCACCAAGTAAGCAAATAAGTACATAATATCGAAAAATCTCCAAAAGTCAGAAGCGTGCGCTGCATCAGGCTGGATCTTGTACTGGGGATCGAACTCGATAACTATATTTATAGTCCTTGGTTTTGCCACTACGCTATATAAATAGATTTACATACACACAATGTAATTAATTTATGATTGCTAAGCTCTGTATGAAGTAAATACCTAATTTAAATAGAATCCCATATATTTTTTATTTGGCCATGTGGGGCCGGCTTTAGAATTGTCCCACCCCTCACTACCCACGGAAGTCGTAAGAGCCGACTGAGGGAATACCGGGGGAGTGGGCAGCAGCACTCCCTCGAGTATTAACAAGATCCACTGCGATCGCCAACCCGCCTGCCAAGCGTGGCGATTACGGCATTATCCCCCATAACGGGACCGCTCGTTGTGGCGTTCTCTTGGGGAGGCCTATGTCCAGCAGTGGACATTGAAAGGCTGATGGATGGATGGATGGATGATATTTTTTATTCCGTAGACGAGCTTGTTGCATGGTAATCGCTGCTCATGAGTTCAGCTACTAAGGGATAGGAGAAAAAGACAAAGGTTTTTTTTTAGATATTTTTATATATATTTTTAGCATTTGACATGCTTAGCACTATACATTAAACACAAAGTGAAAAATGAGAAATCGAAAATCTC
Organism: Leucoma salicis; assembly: GCA_948253155.1. Taxonomy (NCBI): domain Eukaryota; kingdom Metazoa; phylum Arthropoda; class Insecta; order Lepidoptera; family Erebidae; genus Leucoma; species Leucoma salicis. Next base: position 9,120,537 of record OX411812.1, read on the forward strand.
TCGCTCGTGACTGTTTTTTTCTATTTCTCATTTTTCACTTTCTGTTTAGAGACAAAGGTTAATAAGAAGCGCATGGAGGAAGGGGCTTGGGATTCCGGCGCTCTCACTCACAACTGTAGGAGACAAGCAAAACTACCACTAAAAATGAAGGCACGGCTATCTCCCGCTGCAATCAAAACAAATCAAGAGGCTTAATGATCGTTCACACGGGAGACGGTGGTACCGTGTACCGATCCGCTCGGGTCCGATAACAAGTGAATATTACATACTTCCACTTGGTACCCAACCATACCACCAGTAATGTAATGGATGGATCAGATTGACTATACAGATGGCGGAGTGTTTTAGATACTGGCCTACCGCCCGAGTCTCGGGGGTTCGATTCCTACATGGGACAAATCTTAGTGTGATCCACAAATGGTTGTTCTGAGTCTGGGTGTACTTTGTGTCCGTGAAATTGTATGTTTGTAAAGTCCCCCGCAATACAAGGATTATTTCTTAGTGCAGGGTATTGTCTTGTTTAAAAAAAATGGTTGATAATTGCTTACTTTCCTTAGCCGCCTCGTACGACACCCGCGGGAAAGAACATACATCATCCATCCATCCATCCATCAGCCTTTTAAAGTCCACTGCTGGACATAGGCCTCCCCAAGAATGGGGGATATAACATGCATACATCTATACTATTATAAAACTGTAACAGAGCTGTGTCTGTACATTCAAGATATTTGAGAAAAAAATACTGTAATATGCTATATTGGCATGTCTAAATACAAAACATTTTTTTTAGAACTTTTGTCTGTTTATCTCTTTGTCTGTTTATTTGTTCGCTCATCACGCAAAAACTACTGGATGGATTTTGATGCACCTTTTTTATTTGAATGGCTTTGAATGGCCTTGATTAGACTTAAAACTCGTATAGGTACATTTTCTCCCGCTACTATATCGGGAACCTGATATATAACCGAAAAACTAGGTAACACTAGGCAGAGAGTAACATAACATAACATAACAATACTCTTTATTGTACAACAGAAATTTTACATAAAAAAGGAAGTTTCTTAAATTAATGTACAAAGGGCGGTCTTATCGCTAGCTGCGATTTCTTCCAGACAACCTTGAGTACAGCAATAGGATCTGTTTTTTTTAAGAATTATAGACAGGTAATGAGGGGGTTTAGCCTATTCATGCTGGCAATCAAGTCTCTACCACTAAGTAAAGCCTCATTCAATAAAGCAACCAGTTTAGCTAAAGCTCGAAACCTAATGTTGAATCTATGTGTGATGAGCCATTAAGAATCTTAAGTTTTTTTTTTTATACTACGTGGATGGCCAACAAGGATATGGCCCACCTGATGGTTAGCAACCGCTTACCAGCTTTAGCCTATCAAAGGCACTCGCGCGTCGCCATCTCCAAGTAAAGTGATAGGAGGTGGATAGGAAGGATATTAAGGAGAGGATAGGTAGGATACTGAAGAGAGGATAGGAAGGATAGTTTGAGTACTCTCACACAACCGAGCCGGAGCATTCATGTTGTAAGCTAGGCTCTACCACTAGACGCTCATAGAGCGTATATAGAGTAGTTTTCAGTTATGTAAAATTAACATATATCAGTTATTTAACATATATACAAATGTACAAAGATCTAAATTCTGGAATGATATATACATATTACAGAAAAAAATAGAATGTTGCTCAGATTGAAAATCCTCTTCATATCGCTAACCACGCCTACTGCAAGTCAAAAAATGAACCGCAAATATAATTTTAGGCAATTTTCAACGCACCACATTTAAATTATGACCGTGGAGGATATTAATAAACATAAATATACCTTACAACAGTCGGTACACTGATTAGGGACGGATGCATTTAACAATCTTGATATTAAGCCTTATTTAAAAATAATAATCTTACAATTTCAAGCTCAGCAATTTGATCAGTCTAAAAATCCCACCGTGTGCCCTCACCCGCCCTTACTACGGCGGATCACGGGTACCGCGTCGTTTCACCACGATCCGCAGGCGGCAGCCCTTTTGGGCACCCTGTCTTGTGCGACGCCCCGCGCACTTGGGCGTCACTCCTTCGCGGTAGGCTTCCGCGGACGACAGGGTACTGCAATTTGATCAGTCTTAGATAACAGTTTGTCTTTAATTTAACGAATATTATGACCTTTATAGAATAGAAAAATAAAGATATTTTTTAAAATAATAACAGCATGTTGATATGAATACTTATTTATATTACTTCTATAAAATGTTATGTTTTTAATACTTCTCATAATTTCCTAACTGGGGGCTATAACTTGAAATGTATTCTTGAGGAGTACCTAAACTCCTAAAACAAACATTTAATTATTTAAATCAACAAATTTTTGTGAAAGTGAAAAATATGATTTTTTCTACGAGCAGGACTCGAACTTACGTCTTCTAATCCGAGGGGCTTTAGACCGCTAAACTGTCTTAATGTGCTGCTCATTTCCACCTCACATTTTAATCATATAAGACTTGTTTTTATTAAAATGCTGATCATCAAATGTTAAAAATCACTATAAAATGATTAAAATAAACTGGGAATAAATCAATTGCCTCGTATCGCATTCATTTAATGTTCATTTCACTTGATTGATGCATAACAGAAACTATAATTTAAAGTTGAAATTTTAATTTCTCATAATTAAGCATTTAATTTATTAGGTGAAGTATTCAAGAGCTGTCTTTTCAGCTCAGTTTTGCAATTTACTTTTTACAATAGAAATAAATTATATCAAACACCAGCATCAATCTTTTTTAACCTGTCTGTATCAATTAACATAAAGTGTGAAAATGTGAATTTCGAAAAAATAACAGTTGCGAGCAATATTTGAATCTGTATCTCCTGGAATGCCGTCCCTGATGCTTTGCCATTTCAACCATCGTGACAATTTCTCTGGACTACAAATTTCGATAACACATTCCTTAGATACATACATACACACATACACAAACAGACAGTATATTTCAAATATAAAATATTTTTGAAAAAAATATTTTTTGAAAATGTTTTTGGCCCTAAAAGTTCCAGACGTTACACCATGATAAGTAAGAAATAAATGCACGCATTTTATTTATAGAAACTTATACATAAAGCTTAACTGTTGTGGGCATTCCACATATAGGATTGATGTTGTCATCGAGTTAGTTATTTTTTCCTCTCGTAATAAGTTAAACACACACCGCAAATAAATAAAAAAAATGCAATCCTGTCCGACTACTTACTATCTGCCCAGTAGCATTTATAAGTTCTATTTTTGTACGCATATTTTTAATATGATGAACTGATAAAAAGATGATATGGGTCTGACTCTGTACCTACAGACTGGTTGAGAATTATCTACAGTAGCTCAAATTTTACGCTAATACAGCCGTTTCGTATTAATGTTGTTGAAAATCAAATTATTTTCGAACATTTTTGCAAAATTAAATAAGTAGCTTAGTATTCTCGGATCAGTCTCTAGATTTATTGATAAGGCAACTGAAAAAAAAGTTGTTATACCTTACGAGTACACAAAAATTATGATTATTACTGCAAGATCTTTGTAGCAATGCTCACACTAGTTCTGAAATCCTGAATTTATTAGATCAGAAGCATTCATTGCTATAAGCCATATTGCTAATGAGCCTTTTTTTTGTTAAGGCGGTAAAACATATTACGTACACTAAAGAAAGAAAGAAATAAATACTTTCTACATACATAAATAATAAAGCTGTGAGGACAAAGCAAAATTTACCTTTTAAACTTAATAACTAATGTAGAAAGAGGACGTATTGCTCATCTAATGTTGCATGTAACGGTTCACACCCCGTCGTTCGGGACAACGAACACGGGGTAGTGTGGGGCCCTCACCCACTAAATAAACCCGCCGTGTACAGGCCAACCACTGGAACTGGTATACATTACTTCGGTGGTAAATTGCTAATGAGCCTAGTCACCGTTTTGGTGACGTAATCTCATAACTTTGAAAACAATACCTATTATAGGTATAAACGTTAATAAAATTATTACATACTTGAGCATATCTTATGTAAAGTAATAATAAATTAAATAATTTATTTATATTAATTAAATAAACTGTGAGAATTTTTGTTAGCCTATAGTTGGGCATGACGTGAATATGATGTTAATGTGGCAAGGCTCCAGCGCATTAGCAATTTGCCAGGATTATATCAGATAGCCTCTCTACGGCTAACTCCGCGTAGTTTTTAAAGTAACTGCCTCGATGGTGTAGCGGTAGTGTATGCGACTGCTAATCATGAGGTCCCGGGTTCAATAAAAAGAAAAATTCTTAGTAGCAGCCCGGAGTTTGGAAATGTGCCCGGTAGACGTCAATAGGCTCGCCCCTTATGACGTGGGACTTAAACATAGCTGGCGAATCGTGGGTGTGTAATACACCTCTGCCTACCCCCTCGGGGAATACAGGCGTGATACTATGTTTATAAAGCCCTAATTTAGTGTCATCAATACCCGCTCTAACAATTTTTGCCTTCTAGTTACTAATTTGTGCGCTCGCGGTGTAAAAGGCTATATATTTATACATTCTAGGATATATAAAATATTTATTTGCACCAAGGTTTTTGTTATTTGTGCTATTTTGAAATTTATTATGGAAGTAAAAGTCATTCATTTTTATATTAGAAATGGACAAAACTTAGTTCCTTTTACCCCTCCTCTCCAGGCCGACTTCTTTCACAAATTGGAATCGTCGCTCCTCTGAAATATTGCAAATGACTTAAGAAAATTAAAATTTATGTTTAATTGATCGTTCAACATATATCAGCGACGAGACCGACACGTGAAATTGTAAGCAAAAAATTGAAAATGTAAGTGGGCGTCAAATTTCGTGCATAATACTAAAGTGTGATAAAAAAAGCTTATCCTTATACGAATCTATATATCTATACTATTATAAAGCTGTAGCATAGCTGTGTCTATATATTTAACATATTTAAGAAAAAAAATGACTGTATTAGGCTATATAGGCGCGTTTGAACACAAAACATTTTTTTTTAGAGTTTTTGTCTGTTTTTCTGTTTAGATAAACAGACAAAAAGTCTAATTAAGTGCTATCAAATGAAAAAAAATTCATCAAAATCCGTTCAATAGTTTTTGCGTGATGCGCGAATGAACAAACAGATAAACATTTACATATTTTTATATATATTTTTAGCATTTGACATGCTCTGCTACTTTTTAAAGTATAAATTATTTGTGAATAAGGAAAAAGAGATTTTTACTATGTTAGATTAATGCATGTAAATGCTTTCCGTTAGATGGCGTTGGTCGTAAGACAAATATGATGAGGAGATTGGGATGATCGAAAGATCGGTAGGATAGCTCAGTGGCGTAGAGCACTTCCCCGAATTGGAAAAGACGCGGGTTCGTTTCCCGCTCCTACTAAAAATCTCTTTTTCCTTATTCACAAAAAATTTATACTTTAAAAAGTATATATATGTTAGTAAAAAATTCATGTCATAAAGCTTTTAACTATGACTCGTCGGCACTGGATATCCCTTTACAAGTTAGTTCACATAATATATCCCTAAAATTAAAGTCCTAATGAACCTAGTCCAATAGGAGGTGGTCCCTATGCTACAGGGATTATTAGCAGCTACTATTAGATGTGTGCACAGTTCCACTCGCAATAAGTACTTAATCACTATAGTAGTATTATGTAGTCTTCGAATGCAAAAAGATGTAACGTCTAATTTGCCCAAAAAATCTGTATAATTATGGTTATACAAAGTTCATTGAGTTAAGATACACTACTTATTGTAGCATATAATTACTTATTAAAGATCTTATAACGAGCAGGTAAACAACTTAAAACCGATTATAATATGTTACTATTATTATCTCTGACAGAAAAAAAGATATTTAAATCGTTATGATACAGATTATAGCCATGCCTATACAGTCTATGAATCATATTTAATCCACCAGTAGCTGAAACTTTATTACGATAGTGACTCTGAACCCTTGGTTTTTATACAAACACTAGATAGGTCCGCCTGACCCGGTAAACTTTGTTTCGCCTACTTTTTATTTTATCAGTGATTATCAATCCTAATATATGGAATCAATATTTAGGTTGGAACTAATTTATTATCAAATGTTCAACCCATGCTTCTAATGTAGTTCCAGTGGCCCGCCAATAAAGGCAGAGAGACGGCACACGGCAGGTTTCTTTAGGGAGCCCCACACTACCCTGTTCGTTGTCCCGAACGACGGGGTGTGCGGTTAGGTACATATTTTCCCCCCTTAACAAAAAAAACAAAGTTCGAATCCTAGACCGTAAAATAGTATTTATGCATAAGAAAAAAAATTCTCGGTAAACAGTTACCGTTTAGGGATTCCTTTGTCTGTATTATAGACAAATATAAAATGTTTCTTATTTTACCTGTGCCTAACCCTTCAGGGATAAAGGCTTGGGAATACAAAAAAAAAACAATAAACTAACCTGACGTCTGTGCTTTATAGTATCCATGGTCACGGCAGGACATTCCTCCCGAAAAACCGGATTAAACGGCTTGATATCCATAAAATTAGTTATATTTCTGACTAGTTGGTAACGTGACTTTCAGCGATGAACTTTTAACCCACTATACCCAGGTAAAGTACGGTATAACAAAACTGTTTGTTCACGTAAATCTTTACATGTATTTTCTATCAGTATCCAAAATAATTATTTTTATACCTAAAGCTTATCGTATAAGCTATCGTGTCCTGATTGAACACCTGATTGTTTTTTTAGGTAGACTTATACTCGTATGTCACCTGGTCCCAAACTAAGCTTAACGCTTTTGCTATGGGTACCAGATTCCATAATATAATACATATATTACTTTTTTTTGTGAATACATAGGTACATATAATAGATAGAAAACACCCAGACGCAGTACAAATATCTGAGTTCATCACACAAATAATTGTCCTGAGTGGAAATCGAACCCTCGACCTCGTCACGGAAGTCGGTTACACTACCGACCACGCCACGAGCCCGTCTGATTTAGTCATTGATGTCAACATGGAAAGGCTGCAGACAAAGGAACAAAGTTTTTTTTTGAGACAACACCTTGCACTAAGGAATAATCCTTGTATCGCGGGGGACTTTACAAACATGCAATTTCACGGACATAAAGTACACCCAGACTCAGAACAACCATTTGTGGACCACAAAAAGAGTTGTTCAGTGTGAGAATCGAACCCACGACACTCGCGCGGGAGGCTGGTATCTAAACCACTCCGCCGTCTGAACAGTCAACTTCCACATTTTTAATATTAATAGGGATTAGGCATATTGAAAATCGAAATTATCATTTTTTAATAATTTAAAAGTTTCTATGATCTTCTTTTTATGATTTCAGACCTGTTTTCAAGTTGTAGAGTAAACTTTCCGTTGCGGTGTTTCCCGTACCTTATGACATTTTGTTCTTTAAGTAAAATTTATATAGAACATTAGCCATTATACAAGAAGATAAGATAAGATATATGGAACATTATCTGTTACGGTAGTCTTCTTTATTTATTACATCTTATTTCTTCTTTTAAAAATAATTCAAAATAGTCACGAGGACTGCCGTCAGAAGTGAAAACTTAAAACTATAAACAAACAGTTGTTAAGTTTGGATATCCAAATTAATTGTTTGATCTTAAATTAAATTCTTCTATTTGATCTTGTAAATCAAAATAATTCATTCATTCATAATAAAAAAACTAAAATTATTATTTAAATTATTCATTTTTCATTCACAGGTGGCCCATCGCAATAAGTTATACTAATAGGAACAGATATAGTGATATAGTGTTATCGTTAACACGTCACATGACCAAAGCGTTCGGTGACAATGACACGAGTTCCATGATTTTTGTTCACTCACAAAGTGCTCAACGCACCTAAAGAGGTTTACACTTCAAAAATTAATAAAGAATGCCTAATGATAACATGACAAACATAGCATCACGCCTGTATTCCCCGAAGGGGTAGACAGAGGTGTATTACACACCCACGGTTCACCAGCTATGTTTAAGTCCCGTAAGTGTGACGTGTGGGGCCGGTTTTAGAATTGTCCCACCCCTCTATACTCATGGGAGTCGTAAGAGCCGACTGAGGGAATACCGGAGGAGTGGGCAGCAGCACTCCCTCGAGTATCAACATCCACTGCGATCGCCAACCCGCCTGCCAAGCGTGGCGATTACGGCACTATCCCCCATATGAGCGAAACACATGTTGTGGCGTTGTCTTGGGGAGGTGGATATACCAGCAGTGGACGTCGAAAGGCTGATGGATGATGGATGGTTTAAGTCCCGCGTAATAGGGAGCAAGCCTATTGCCGTCTACCGGGCACGTTTCCGGGCTACTACCGAGTTTTTTTTTTACGAAAAAGCTCAATAACACTGCCCGACCCAGGGATCGAACCCGAGGCCTCATAACCAGCAGTCGCTCACACTACCGGCGCACCGCAGAGGCGGTTATCATACATACATCATTTAGTTTACCCTTACCGTATAAAATTGCCGTACACTTAGTATGTACCTATTATTAGATAGTAAAATGCCTTGTTACGTCACACTACAAATTCGCTACGCGTGCACATGATTTACGAGGAATGATAACAAATTGAAACAAAATAGTTAAGGCATCCATTACAATCAGTTTACTTAAGGTTGCAATAGACGAGCGATTACAAGCTCGTAAATCGTTAGAGGCAGAGCCTTGCTTATGCCAGCACGAACGCGTCGGCTGATTGGGGAAGTACCACCTCTCACAGAAGGTCAGTGTAACAAAACAGTAGTTTTTTTTTTCATATACCTAGTGGCAGACGAGCTACGGCCCATCTGATCGTAAATGGTAACCGCCGCTCATGGACTCAACTATACCGAGAGTATTGTCAAGCCACTGCTCACCATTTCATTTCACTGATATCAAATGAAAGAATAAACGGCTATCCGATGGTGGCACCAACCCGCTTGGGCCCGATACCAAGTGAGTACTCTCACTTGGTACCCAGCCCTACCATCAGTCATGCAATTTTTAATAATTGCTTACTTCCCTTAGTACCCGTGGGAAAGAATGGGATGGTGACACTTGTATTCTTAGTCCGTCACACACGAAAAAAAACGGTACTCCTACTGTTGTGTATCGTATGTTGAGTGAGAGCGCCGGAGGCCCAAATACCCTCCCTATCATCGCCTTAGTATCCTTTTTATCCTGTCCTCATTATCCTTTCTCTCCACATTTTATCCTTTTCCTTCGAGATGACTACGTGCGAGTAATGCTTCTGGTGTTGCTAGCGTCTATAGGCTACGGTAACCGCTTACCATCAGGTGCGCCGTACATGCATGTTTGCCACCCACGTAGTTTAAGAAAAGGCCTGTTTCAGTGTGAGTTTTGTAAAGAAAACTCTCAATCCGTATGTTTTAAGGACGCACTTTAATAGGAAATAATTAATGTATGCATTATATTATTAATGTATGTATGCAGGACACCTTTCAATTACAATTAACTGACCCCAATTTTGGGGTTATTTACAGTCACACTCGGAGCAATTATTTGAGTCCATTATTGTCTTGAGTGGGAATCAAAACCATAGCACTCAACTCTGAAAGCCGGTAAGCCCTAATTTTACTAGTGCCATTACAGTCAGTTTAGTTTAAGTGGATTCTTACTATTGTATATTGACAGAAAATCATTAGGGTTTAACTAGACGAAAGACTTTCAAAGTGAGACTCACTCGTTGCCAAACCCTGTTAACAATTTCACGATATAATGTATATCGGTAAGGAAAAAACCAAATCGTGGCATATTATAGCAATCAAATGCTTGGGTAGTCAAGACGTTGAATAGTCCGAGAGGAAAGACACATTAGAAAATCTATATAATGTGCAAAACTCATGCACAACTCGCTATCCTTTAAATAAATTGATATCAATTTTGTACCTTGTTTCCTTGCTTTTAATGATTAATTATTTATATTTCTTCTATTAAATCACAATCTGCTTTCACGCCGCCTTAATTTTGTTAAAATAGAGTTTTGAAGCGGGCTCCTAGGAGCCTAGTCCCTGTAACATTTGGACGACACTCTCACTCACTTAAAGGAATGCAACGCTGTCACTTCTGTACGTTTAAGATATTTGAGAAAAAAATACTGAATTAGGCTATATAGGCGTTTTTAAACACAAAACGATGTTTTTTAGGTTTTTGTCTGTCTGTTTATCTGTTTGTTTGTTAGTGCATCACGCAAAAACTACTTAACGGATTTTAATGCAACTTTTTTAGTTTGATAGGGCTTGATTAGACTTAACAACTGGTATACATTTTATCCCCCTACTATATCGGGAACCTGAGATATAACCTAAAAACTAGCTTTTGACTGCGGCGGAGCCGCGCGCGAAGGTTAGTATTGTATAAAGTAGTAATTCCCCAGTCGAGACGGATCATGCTAAAATCGGCAAGTATCTTATACCGGAAGATTTGTGTGTATATACCCATAAACCATATATAATTTTCGTTTCCTGAGCATTTTTTTAATAAACCATCTCGGTCGATCGTTAGTTGGGTCATTGTTATTTTTTATGGCGTTTAAGATTAGCCACTAAATGACTTCAACTCTGATATTGTTTCCTCTTCAACCTACGTAGATGAAGAAACTGGGAACCTTAAGTTAGTACATTTGTCTGTTAAAGCCTTTAGCTACAGAGAGTGCAACAACGGTGATTATCGATTACATTAGCATGAACCGTGCGCGTACGCGGGTATCAGCCAATCTTCCTACAAACCTTGCACTTGTAACAATGTTGCATACACGACAACTAGATGTTTCTCGCGAATAAAACTATGCAATTAATAACACGAATGGATATTTTTTACAATATAAATATAGTATTTTTGTAGGTTTCGCATTATATTTAATAAAAGCGCGAAATACTTACTTATCATCACGCTATCTCTCTTAACAGGTAGAGAGAACAGAGTATCAAAAGGCACTATCCTTGCATACATCTCTCGCTTCCTCAACATTCATAATTCTCTTCAAACACGCTTGCCTGATTCGGCGACTACCGACTCCACCTTCCTTCAATACATGACCGATTTCGTCTATGTAGGTGAGTCTCGGTCTCCCCCTGTCAACATCCTTCCACTTTCGCATTGTATACCTTCTTAACCAGTCGCTCGTCCGGCATTATTTCCACATGTCCGAACAATCGGAGGTTTCCCTTTCGCATCTTTACACCAATACTCTCTTTCATACCTACTCGCTCTCCTACGTCTTCGTCATTAAAAGCGCGAACATTAATTTTATAGGGTACTTCATAAATATAAAATTTACAGGGCTACCTTTCTCTATATATGTAAATAAATATTAAACGTAGATATTCTCTACGGATTGTCAAGTCTATCAACCCAGATCCAGTGTTATGGACGACAGCCTAGAGCATTTTCATTCTGATAAGAGACCTGTGTTCAACTATAGAGTAGTGTCGTCAACAACAGTTAAATAATTATAATTAAATTTTAACAAAATACTGAGGACTAGTACTAAATATTTGCATGAAACACTGCTTAATGGCCTTCTAACAATGAAGGCACAAAAAATATACTGACAACAAAATCGTAAAAATATTAAAACAGCTTTAGCGTAGATTAAACTTTATTAATATTTTTAGACATTAATTACAATTATAATGATATCTACTTTATCTATATACGCAGTAAACAAGTCAAATACACGAAGGCAGTAATAGCTTAACGGTAAAACCAAGGACTGCAAAGGTAATGGTATCGAGATCGATCCCCGGACTTTTTCGAAACTATGTGACTTTCTTTAAAAATAAATTATATTATCACTGCTCGATGAAGGTCAATGTCGTAAGGAAAACGGCATGGCTGAGGGATTTTTTATTTTTTGATGTGATAAATCCCTTTTTTCACTACGAAAGGAGCCCCAATAGCAGAATAGTAAAAAGGTTGTTAATAGTAGATTGTATCATAAGGGAGCAAAATAATATTTTTACGAGAGGGCGCTTTTTTGAATCCAGAGCGAAGTGAGGGATTCTAGAGTAGAATCCCGAGCGAGCGAGGGATTCTTTAGTAGAATCCTGAACGTAGCGAGGGATTCAAAGTACGTCGCCCGAGCCAAAAATATATTTTGCGCCCGAGTGATACACTCTACTTTACATCACCTACTATGAGAAAATTAAAGGCGCCTCATATTTTATTATAAATTTCTTTTTTTTTATTCAGCTGGCGGCGCGTCTATGGGCCGTCGTACCAGCCAGTCTTTATTCAGACAATATTTGCGTTCGATTTCTTTGGCGCTAAAAGATATTCCAAATTCAAAAAGTGCGTGGCAAAGATAATTGCGGCGCACTTATAGAGGATTAAAAACTCATTACTGCCGGCTAAAAGTTTCTTATAGAAAATACCACCTTTGGGTGCACTTAAAGGCGAACCAAGTCGTCCTTTTCGAATAGATGGGAAGAAGAAATCTAAACACGTCATCCTCTGGCACAATAATAGCTATTCTATCTTTTTTCGGGATGAACAGTAGCCTATGTCCTTACTTATGTGTGTGTATACGATCTTTCGTGACAATATTTTTTTTAAATACCTAAGGTATCAAAAAATAAAGTCATCTTCACTTTTATAAAATTAATTAGTAAATTACTTACTTATTATCACGCCATCTCCCTTACGGGGTAGGCAAAGAGAACAGAGTGCCAAGAGGCTCTATTCTTGCATACTTACATCTCTCGCTTCTTCACCATTCATAATTTTCCTCGTTCGTTGTTTCGGAGACTCCTGACTACACCTTCCTTCTCCTTCGATGCATCACCGATTTGGTCTAGGTAGGTCAGTATCCCACTGTACCTACTTCCTTCCACTTTCGCATTGTATATCTTCTTAACCAATCGTTCATCCGGCATTCGTTCCACATGTCCGAACCATGAGCATTCTCTTTCACATCTGTACACCAATATTCTTTTTCATACCTACTCGCTTATATTCATTAATTAATTAACGATGTTAAATATGCTAAGAGACAAGAAATGTATAGTCACTCCACCTTCTTTCATTCCGTAACAGTAAAAAATAGTATATTAAAAATAACAAGAAACTGGTAAGCACGCGTTCAACTCATGTCATGTGACATAAAATACTTAAGTAATAAATGGATTGCACATTCATTGGGAGCAGGATTTTTCTACTTATTTATTAAGTACATATCGTATGTATTTACACATAAATAACCATAATATTATTTAGTATTGCATCTGGTACATAAGACAATTACGGTGTACATGACATTGTCTGAAATATTGTAGGCTTTACTGTACGCTAGAATTTGTTTTTATTCCCAGATTTATCTTTATATTTTCTAGATTATATGCCCAGATTTTCTAAATTCATGAAGTAACGTGCAAAAATTACTCTTAGGAGATGTACCTATAAAAAAACTTAACAAATAACGATATTATTTTTTAGGTTTTAAGCTGTAAATCATTAGAGCCGTTTTTTGGATACGCACGCAAACTATAAATGTATATGTATTTAGAGACATTGCTCGTTTATCTTTATATATAATTATGTATATATATATAATTCTACTGTACGTGTGTATGTCACTGAACTCCTCCTAAACGGCTGGACCAAACTTGACGAAATTTTTTGTGTATGTTTGTGTAAGTACTGGGATGGTTTAGATTCACATTTGGACCCGGTAGGTGGCGCCACCATAGAATTTCAGGATTTTTTCTTTAATTTATTTGTACATGTATGTTTGAGTAAGTACCGGGATGGTTTTGATTCACATTTGGACCTGGTAGGTGGCGTCACGATAGTCTTTTGGAAAAATAAATGTGGGGGTACGAAGTTCGTCTGGTCAGCTAGTATAATATATATTGGATACTCACATTAACCTTACGTATAGTTGGTCCCTGGTATACATGTGCCTCTTCATTAAAAACTTCTTAGTGTTACCAACATGTATAATATATTTAAAAAAATAAAAGTATAAATTAAGGCTTTATACAGACGTATAACGAAGTACCGAAGTACCATTTATTTCAACAATTAATTAATTATAGAGTAACTTAAGGATTTATGTTATTATAGATTAAGCCATATTGAAAGATTTTAAATAAAGAGACGTCAGATAATGAATTGCGCTTACAATTTAAAATGGAAACCAAATCATAATTATGGCATGTATTAAGGACGATAAATTATATCTAAGTATAATACTTATTTAAAATTAGAAATATCTAAAATTAAAAAATGTTTTCCGGTTAAGATACACTGTAGAGCGCTGACTAGACCAGAGTCAAGTTTTGCTGGTTAATGTATATATTTGATAATGTTGTTATTTTTATAGCCTGCTTTTATCTCTAAACGATGTTCTAATTTCGTCGCACAGGTACAGTTGCGGAATCCATAATAAGCACTGTTATTACTAATAAATGCCTGAAGAAAATCCAATAAAGCTTTTGATCCGCCAACATTCGAACCCGGGACGTCGCAGTTAAATGTTGCAAAAAAATTCATTTCAATCAAGACCGGGGAACCCTATAATACAGTTATATTACACCGAGTTAATTTGTTCCAAAGACATCATACGCCATAAATCTCTTGAAGCAAAACTTTTGTCACGATCACAATTGCTCATTTGCATATTGATACAAGTGGAAATAGGCATTTTTTTATTTATACATTCAAGTATAGGTAAAGAAGAAAACTTTTAATTATAAACAGTTTGCGTATACTGAGTATTTTCTTCTTTGGTTCTCACATTATGGTTACACATTTTTAATTTTAGAACCTAATTATTGAGATTTGGACCATTTCAAAATAAGAACATTGTTTAAATGGAATCTTAAAAACTACTGCTAATAAATATAGAGCTACAATACTAATCTCGGTGTATTCCACTGCGTCTAACTATTACAATTTACTGTATAATGACTTATTTGATAGAAAAAATAAACTATTTTCCCACTTTTCTATTCCAAGTCCGAGAAGAAACGACACTTCAAAATATTCAAAAATGTGTTATTTCTTAATACAGAAAATGGTTTATTTTTATTATAACCATTTTATTAAAAACCATGTATGACGAAAATAAATATAGGTATATAGCATAGGTAAAAACAACGTTTTATTATTTTTGCCAACAAAACAATATGTAATTAAATTTTAAATTATTATCTGTTTAAATTAAGTTGCATGTACCGTTATTCTCAAAGTTACATATTAAAATTTAAAAATAATTCTTATGATGTTTTTATTACGTTTTTAATTGCGATAAAGTTCGTTAAACAGCGATCGATTTAAATAATGTTTGTATACACGAATGCTACGCGTTTAAAATCCCTCGTAGTTTTAGATATCAACGAGTTACGTTTTATTAAGGTACATAATACTCATGAAAAAATTTTAACGTAAAAAATAATCAAAATTTTACTTTTAGTCCATAACTTTATTGTCTTTAGAAAAAGCAATCGATTCGTGTTGCAATTTCAAAAATATATTTACGGGTACTCACCAAAAAATCCTTCTGCACTTTTATATCACTACACCAAAACGCTCAGTCTTATTCAGACAGAGTGAATAAAAAAAATAACTACTAAGTTTCGTTGGAAGTGAGCTTCCCGCGTTCGAGTACGTATGAAAATGGCCAGTTTTCGTAGGGGCTGGACTCGTCCTTGCGTGGCGGGCAAGGTCTCGATGCTGTGGAAGCGCGCCGATGCTCCCAAGCCTCTTATACTCGCTAACATATGATACACTTAGCACTCTTGGCACTATGCCTTGATATATGAAGCTGTACTCGTGGGGATTCGTGTTTGTTTTTTATCGACGATTACCGCATGCGATTAAAGAACGATTTAAATTCTATGCCGCGTCATGTATAGTTACTATTGCAAGGAGTTTAAACTATATCGTTATATCGATTGGGAGGCTCTCTTTTATTCAGATTTTAAATTTATTATAATTAGTCCTGTTTTGACACGTTAAAGTAACTATAACAAAATATAATACACTTATTCAAATGAATAACATAATAATCTTTATTTATCAGTATTTAAATGTTTAACATATTTTATGGTTATTTCAGTCGGTAACAGCTTTTCTATAAGAATAGCTGTTACTGACTCTTCTAGCTCTCACTAAAGCTCAAAGAAGTTCAGTTCAGGAGTCAGTTATCCTAATTTTCTTCAATTGATTCCTCAAAAATATTTTTTTTCTTTACAAATAGATTACACCTAAATTAAAAACTATTTAGTAATTTTCCCAAGAGGTTTAATTCTTAGTTTTTTTTCTTTACTCTCTCGTGACACTAACTAAATTAGACTCCAGTTACACATTTTTCATTCTTATGAACCCTGTGGAAAGGAAATATAATTTATTAATGTATTCTTACTCGAGCCGATTTGATTTACCATGGACTTGTATATTATTGCAAAAAACCCGAGACATGATAGAACATGCAACATATTATATATTCCCCTACACCATTTTTTTTTCAACCCTTTTTCCGTCTCACTAATGGGCACGAGTCTCCCGGTGAGAGAGATTATGCCATAGTCCACCACGCTTGCCGAATGCGGATTGGTAGAATTCAAAAGCCGTAGAATATATCTCTCATGCAGGTTTCCTTACGATGTTTTCCTTCACCGAGCAGTGATTAATTGTAAACAAATACACACATAGTTTTCAAAAAATCTCGAGAAGTCACGACGGGTGTGCGGTTAGGAACATTTCTTCCCGCCTTAACAAAAAAAGGGGATATCGCTGCTATATATTAATACAATAATTACGTGTTAATAAATGTAGTAATATATTAATACAACATTTTCTTTCCAAAAATCTATTTTACCAGAATTCTATGAGTAGAATTTAATTTTAAACTTAATAATTAGGTATTTTTTTTTAATCATACCTCGTTAGACAGTTCAACCCTACGAAACACGAGTATCGCAAATTACAAAAAAATACCTGGAACCATCAGATTGTATTTTACACAAATGATACATTCATTTTTCTTATTCATTTCTTATACCTATTTAATATTTATCTAAGACTGGAATATGAAAAATTAATTATTATTTACGACATGTTATTTTTACGATTTATAACTGTTTAGCTGTTTTCGAGAATTTTAGCCATAAATAGGAACCAATTTTATTCGCTCCCGTTTAACTAACAGAATCCTTTTAATTAAGGTTTAAGACAGTCGTAAAAACTCTTATTTACATATACAGAAATATTATCTATTAACATATTATTATAATATGTTACACCAATAAAATTAGCGAAACATACCTACACAATTTTAACATGTACTTTAGTTAGTTTCGATCAAACGACGATTTTATACTAGTTAATACCCGCGACTTCGTCTGCGTTGCTTAAAAAATCGTTGTTACATAACACCTTAATTGTACATATTATTTCTCTTGCCTGTTTTTCTGTGAGGTTTTCTTTATCAAACTTTTTGATTAGATACCCCTTATTTTAAAGCTTATCGTGCCAGCTAAAAACGAAATATAGACCAAAAGTCTAAAAATGTACAGCTTTCCTTAAGTTTGAGATTTAAAATCATCTAGGAACAGGTAATTTAATGGATAATTTCATGGCGCGGGACTTTATATAGAAAAAACGAATGAAACTTAATTGAAATCTGTTAAGAAGACAGTAGTTCCGTGACGTGTGCACAAAGTATAGAGACGCAAATTGCAGTTTTATTTATTGTGAACCGGCTTCAGATCACGGCTTTGCCAAAGCGAACTTTAAAATTAGGTTCATGAAAAAATAAAAACCTATGGGTTATAAAAATTACCCTTTTTAATTATTATTTTTTGTTAAGGCGGGAAAAGATGTACCTAACCGCACGCCGCGTCGTTCGGGGCAACGAACAGGGTAGTGTGGGGCCCTCACCCACTAAATAAAGCCACCATGTGCGCCGTCTCTCCGCCTATATTGGCGGGCCACCGGAACCAATAAAAAAATACCCTAAGGGAACCATTAATTTTATTGTAATAAGAGTATCCTATAGGATAATCTAATGCCTCATCTATGTACCTATAATTTAGGTGTGATATTGACGGATAACATCCAAATATTCGCACTTATAACGGAGAATCAAATTTAGAACACGCGGTACGAAAACCCGGCTTCAAAATCACTGTACTACATGTACAGAATAGAATCGAAATTGAATCTAATAGTGTGCAGAGGCCGTTGTAGAACAATGCGCGTATAGCGCCCTTGTTTGAGTGATGAGATTTACATCTGCTCTGTAATTAAACCGTGGCATAAGATAACATTAACATAATGTTCATTATGTTCCAAAACTGAGTACCTAATTAGTCTAATCGACCTATATTATTATTAAGCACAAAGTGAAAATATTATATAACAAAAAACAAAAACTAAAGAAAAATGTTTTGTGTCAGCCTCAAATATGTACAGACATAGCTCTGTTAAAGCTTTATCCATCCATCCATCCATCAGCCTTTCGACGTCCACTGCTGGACATAATAGGCCTCCCCAAAATGAGGGATAGTGCCGTAATCGCCACGCTTGACAGGCGGGTTGGCGATCGCAGTGGATGTTGTTAATACTCGAGGGAGTGCTGCTGCCCACTGCCTCGTTATTCCCTCAGTCGGCTCTTACGACTCCCATTACAATTCTAAAGTCAGCCCCACACGGCAATAAAAGTTTTATAACAGTATAGATTCCCTGTCCCAGTATTCGTCCGCGTTGAAATCCGAAACTACATATCCGACCTAATTTCTTTTTTTTTTCAAAATATGTGATTCATTCTAATTTAAAATATTTAGATTGTTTTTATCCCGATTATTTGTTGTTTAATTATAATCTTAACGAACTCATGTGTGCCACAGCAACCTGCTAGTCTATGTTATAAATTTCAAATTTTAAACCGACTTCGAAAAGGAGGAGGTTCTCAATTCGGCTGTATGTTTCTTTTTGTATGTTTGTTACGCGATTATTCCGCCAATTATAAATTTATTTCAATTATTCTTTTTTTTGTTTGGTAGGTTCTACATCAGAGTTAGTCCCATTTAAATATTATTAAAATCAGTCAAGCTGTTTTTAAAAAATCAACAAAAATCTAAAAGATTGCATCAGCACATCCATCGATGATATTTTTTCGTTTACTTCTAAGCCTCTCTGGCTCATTGGAGCAGTGCGTTTAGTTAGCATAGCATTACGCCTGTATCCCCAAAGGGGTAGGCAGAGGTGTATTACACACCCACGGCTCGCACAGCTATGTTTAAGTCTCCGGGCTGCTACTGAGAATTTTTCTTTTTACGAAAAAGCTCAATAACGCTGCCCGACTCGGGGATTGAACCCTAGACTTCATGATCAGCAGTTGCCCATACTACCGCTGCACCACGTATCTTTCTTCGGAAGACTCTCGCTGTGCTCCATTTCTTTCTCTATTGCGCTTGAAGCTTGAAGATGTGTTTGAAGTCGGTGCCTAGTCTAAAAATAACAAAACAATACTTATACCAAAAACAATAGGTAGGTATATACTTATAATAACATTAACATCATTTTGGCACCGACTTATTATGAATGAATGAATAATTTTGATTTACAAGTTTTAATTTAAGAGCCGTGGCCGTGTGGGGCCTGCTTTAGAATTGTCCCACCCCTCTCTACGCACGGGAATCGTAAGAGCCGACTGAGGGAATACCGTGGGAGTGGGCAGCAGCACTCCCTCCAGTATTAACAACATCTACTGCAATTGCCAACCCGCCTGCCAAGCGTAGCGATTACGGCATTATCCCCCATGACGGGACCGCTCGTTGTGGCGTTCTCTTGGGGAGGCCTATGGTCCAGTAGTGGACGTTTAAAGGCTGATGGATGGATGGAATTTAAGAGCAAACAATTAATTTGGATATCCAAAAATAACAACTGTTTGTTTATAGTTTTAAGTTTTCACTTCTGTCGGCAGGTATCATGACGGGTTTAAATTTTTTTTTAGATTTTTTGTCTATTTATCTGTTTGTCAGTTTGTTCGTTCGTGCCTCTCGCAAAAAACTACTGAACGGATTTTGAAGCAACCTTATTTAATTGATAGCTCTTGATTAGATTTAAAAACTGGTATACATTTTATACCCCTCCTATATCGGAAACCTGAGATATAACCTAAAAGCATAGCTTTTGGCTGTGGCAGAGCCGCGGACAAAGTTTTGTTTTTAAATGTTTTCACTCAAACGCAAAAATGATTGAATATATTTTGCTGAAATTTATAACCTGAATAAACACAGAGTACTTTTAATAATGGGAAATAATACCGACTGTATAAAATACGTTAAAGTTTGTGATTTAAAACTGATATTGACCCAATACTGAAACCACAGAATAGATACCAGTCCTCTGAAACTATGAAGTCTCTACCTTAAGCTAAGCGTGATATTTCAGTTTTTGTCGTTGTATCTGCCTACACCTCTGAGGAAGGTCTATTTTTCGTAGCTTTCTGGTATTTAGGTATCTCATATGTGTCAAAAACAAAACCACATATTTAAATCAAAAATATTTTTATACGCGAATATTAAAGTTTTACGATCGGTAGACCTAGTTTAAATGAATATGAGAGTTATTTATTGGTCATATATGTATGTTATGTTCAGTATTTTTAATAAAGTAATTAACCTATTCGCAAATATACAGTTAATTTGCACTCATTTGCTGGGGCGCCACAAACTGATATCACATCATTTCACGTTATTACAAATTATCTATAATCTATACAAATAAATAAAATTGAAATGTCTGTTTGTAACATCAAAATAACAGCTTTTTACTGATAATAATGCAAAGTATATACGTTATATATAACAAAATACCAATTTTAAACATGCTTTATTAAGTTCGCCTGTATCTAGGTATGTAGATAACGGAATCTATGAACGTAATTTTGCCTCACTTCAAAATGTCACATCAAATTGAAACTTTGCACAGTTATCAAAGACCGATAACAATATAATAATTTGTAAGTTAATTTTAAGGTTAATTTTTAAGTTAAAGTTAATTTTACGGTTAATTTTTAAACAAAAAAAGAACATAGCATCACGCCTGTATTCCCCGAAGGGGTTGTCAGAGGTGTATTACACACCTACGATTTGCCAGCTATGTTTAAGTCCCACGTAATAGGGGGCGAGCCTATTGACGTCTACCGGGCACATTTCCAAACTCTGGGCTGCTACTGAGAATTTTTGCTTTGTTTTATACGAAAATATCTCAATAACACTGCCGGATCCGGGGATCGAACCCGAGTCCTCATGATCAACAGTCGCTTACACGACCGTTAATTTTTAAGTTAAGGTTAATTTTTAACGAAAGCTTAAGCCTTAGCCAACGAAGAACCTTTCATGTTCCGTCAGCTTTTTGCAACTTAGCTCAGAGAGATGTAATTTAGCATGAATGAGCACCCCACACTTTTTTTACAATTATTATTTATTGTAATATTATTTTCTACTTTTTATTTCAACAAAAAAACGCTTTAATAGCTAATTCAAGCTTTTTTTTATTTAGATATTTTTATATATATTTTTAGCACGACATGCTTAGCACTATAGATTAAACACAAAGTGAAAAATGTGAAAATCGAAAATAACCTGAAATCCTGGAATCGAAAATCCTGCTCGTGACTGTTATTTTCGATTTTCACATTTTTCACTGTGTTTAGCGATTTTTTTGTTTTTCAAACTATAATTTATTAAAGTTGTTGTATGACTGTCTGGATATTTGTTCCGATTAATCTCTGAAACGGCTGGTCCGACGTGGACTCATTTCACTATTAGATAGCTGATATTATAAGGAGTAACCCAAGGTACTTTTATTTTAGAAAAATAATTAAGGCTCCGCATTGAAAAAGAGAAATAACTAAAAAATTCAACGCGGGCGACGCAACTAGTGATAAGCACAACTAGGTGAAGAGAGCATTATTTAGTTTAAGGGAAGACTAGAATTCAATTTTATTATTTTTTACACAGGCGATATATCTCTATTTTCTATATCTATACTTCCTAATTTTACAAGGAGTTACGCCGTAATATTTGGCATACATATAATCCGGAATACAGAAAAGGCAGGCTAGTATTTATCCCGAAAAAATAGAGTTTCTGTGAGGTAGCTG
This sequence comes from Leucoma salicis, assembly GCA_948253155.1. Classification (NCBI taxonomy): domain Eukaryota; kingdom Metazoa; phylum Arthropoda; class Insecta; order Lepidoptera; family Erebidae; genus Leucoma; species Leucoma salicis. The sequence goes on from OX411812.1 coordinate 9,142,741, forward strand.
TTTGTGTGTAGATTTAATTTTGTACCAGAGAGTGACGTATTTAAATGAGGGGTGAAATATTTTAATAAATAAATCTATACTATTATAAAGCTGTAACAGGGCTGTGTCTGTACAATCAAGATTTTTGAGAAAAAAATATTGTAATAGGCTTAATAGGCGTGTCTAAGCCCAAAACATTTTTTTTAATTGTTGTCTGTCTGTTTATCTGTTTGTGTGTTTGTTTGTTTGCGCATCACGCAAAAAACTACTGGACGGATTATGACGCAACGTTTTTTATTTGAAAGGCCTTTATTAGACTTAAAAACTGGTATACATTTTATTCCGCTACTATACCGGGAACCTGAGATATAACCGAAAAAGCAGCTTTTGGCTGCGGCTAAGCTGCAGGCAAAATCTAGTATATTATAAAACTGTAACGGAGCTGTCTGTACATTTAAGATATTTGAGGAAAAAATATCGTATTAGGCTATGTAGGCGTTTCTAAAAACAAAACATTTTATTTTAGATTTTTGTCTGTTTGTTCGTTCGCGCATCACGCAAAAACTACTGAACGGATTATGATGCAACTTTCTTTATATGATAGCTCTTGATAGATAGACTTAAAAAGTGGCATACATTTTATCCCGCTACTATATCGGGAACCTGAAATATATCTAACCTAAAAACTAGCTTTTGGCTGCGGCAGAGCCGCGGGAAAAGGCTAGTATTTAATAAATATGTGCGAGCTTAGTGGTGACACCAAGGACCGCAAAGACAGTGGTATCAGTTCCATCCCCAGTTTCGAGTTCCGACCTTGCACGGCAAACACTTTTAACAATTCTATATTTTTTGAAATTATTATGTGTAGATGTTTGATTAGAAATTATCACTGCTTGGTGGAAGAAAGAAACACCGTGAGGAAAGTTGCATGTCTGAGAGATTTTTTCGATGGCTTTTGAAGACTGCCAATCCACACTTGATCAGCGTAAGACAACGGCCTAAATCCCTACCACGAGGCCTCCTCCCGGGTCCAACCCGGGAGGAGGCCTCGTGGCGTAGTCGATAGTGTAACCGACTTCCGTGCATGTCGTGGGTTCGATTCCCACTCCGGACAATTATTTGTATGATGAGCACAGATATTTGTGCTGCGTCTGGGTGTTTTCTATCTATTACATTATATGTACTTACAAAAAAAAAGTAATATGTATATGTAATATGTATTAATATCCGTAATCTGGTACCCATAGCACAATCGTTAAGCTTAGCTTGGGACCAGAGAACGTCGTGTGAAATGTCCGTAAATATTTATTATTTTTACAACATAAACAACATAGCATCACGCCTGTATTGCCCGAAGGGGTAGGCAGAGGTGTATTACACACCCACGACTCGCCAGCTATGTTTAGGTCCCACGCACGGAGTACGGAAAATAGCGGAGGTGTTTCAAGGTAAAATCTCTTTAGAACGAAGCATCGCTAAATGCGGGTGTTCGGGGGATGAGGTACAACTTTAGCTCCACCCCTAGATCAAAATCCATCTAGCGGTAAATAATACATTGTTACCCTAGGGATGAAACAATTATATATAAGTCTTTATCCCGAGGTAAACACTGTCCTTTTCATTACGAATACGAGGAAACTAAAAATAAAAATCATGAATTAGCTAAAGAAAAAGGGGAGATTTTAAAAAATTGAATTTGGAATCGCCGTTTTCCCGCCGATTTTGTTTTTTTTTCTGTGGCCTGTCAGCTATTGAGCCATTATTTTTCATTTTAATCATTGAAAAAATATAAATCTTCGTTAATTTAAAGATATAGTTGCAACTACGAGCCCCGATGCAAAATAGTTCGTCTAGTATGGAAAGTAGTGCAAAGCCTAAAACATAGAAAGCAAATATTGGTAAAATAATTAAGAACGTTTAATAAAAAGTAAACCACAATTTGAGGAACATTTTAAAGTTTATTTTAACATAACTGAAATTCTTTCATGACTTTACATAACATAAAAAATTAAAAAAATATTCTAAAAAACATAACGCAAAAGTATTCGTCAACCCTTGTCACTCACGCAAAATAGTTCGTCTACCACTTAGTTGTGTCGCCTTTGCTCTCAATGACAGCTTTAATGCGAAGAGGCATGGTTGCAACCAACGCTGCACACTCCTCAGGCGTAATTGACTCCCAGACAGCCAAGAGTTCAGCCTTTAAGTCACTCTTATCTTGATGGATTTTTACGGAGAACTTTTTTTATTTTCCACCATAGGGTTTCGATCGGCGACTAGTCCGTGCTGTTAGATGGCCATTCGATTATAGAGATGCTTTTCGCCAGTAGCCATGTCTTTGCTGTCCTTGCAGTATGGCAGGAAGCACCATCCTGTTGAAAAATGAAGGAATCTTGATGCTTAAGTAACGGAATAGAGGGCAGTAAATTCTCTTCCAAAAGGTTTTGATACCTTGCAGCATTGATAGAACCATCCACAAACTGCATACCACCAACACCTTGTGCATGCATGCAGCCCCATATCATAAGAGACGCCGGAAACTTCACTTTGCGTTTGAGACAATCAGTATGAAATGCCTCATTTTTGTTCCGAATCACTTTTTTCCTTTCATCGCCCACTGTGACTTCAAATTAGGACTCGTCACTCCAAATGACGCCACTGATCGGAAGTCCAATTTAAATGATCACGAGTAAACTTCAACCTATTTTTCTTTTGTACAGCAGTCAACAGTGGTTTCTCCTTAGCGGTGTAAAATCCGTAACCCATTCTTTTTAGGACTCTTTTGCAAGTATCAACTGAGACGTCTTTGTGAATCATGTCCTTCCATTGCACCGTGAGTTCTCCAGCTCGAGTACGACGATTATTTTTGATAATTTTCTTCAGGATTCTGTTTTCTACTGCACTTGTGATGCGTGGTCGACCAGTTTTCTTCAAACAAGACGTCGTTCTATTCTTTTTATAGTGCTGAATGATAGATTAGACTGTAGACCTGGGAAGTATCAAGTCTTTAGATATTCGGTAACTTGATTTGCCAGCATCGACCCCACAAACTATTCGCTTTCGAAGCTCTTCACACACGGGTTTGCCACGACCCATTGTTATTTGAAAACTAATGAAAAAAAACTGAAATTTTTAGAATTTATACTGTCTCACTTGACAAATGACACAGAATTACGTTTACAAATTAAAATTATGCAACATAATTATACAAAGAAGGAATAATCTTAATCAACTCACCGATAGGCGAACTCTTTTGCATCGATTAATAATAGACGAACTATTTTGCTTATAACTTCTTCGAATTTAAAACATATAAATTTAAAAAGCTAAAATAGTTTATTGTTTCATAATTAAAAAAAGGCATAAGTAACGCGACATGTGATAGTAGAACAGCTTAATATTTTATATAGATATACAAAAATAATGAAGTTAGAAAAAATCTCACAGAGAAAATTTCCCACTAGACGAAATATTTTGCATCGGGGCTCGTATATTAAAATAAAGTCATATAAAAAAACAAATTCTTTAATAAATACTTAACTTTATGTTATTTCAATTTTACAGCGCGCTGTAATTGACTGGCTGTACAGAAAACAGAACTGTTTTTTTTATAATTACTCAGCTGTCAGTTGAAAGTAATTCTCCCTAGGGCTGAAAAGTATTACTTTCAACCCGCTCCTCAGGCAACTTCAGGCCTACTTTCAGAGTATGAGTAATGAAAGAGTATTTTACAGCGTAATAGAGCAAATTTTTCTTTAATTTAGTTTGTCTTTTTACCACTACAGCGTTACAAGCAAAACAGTTTGTTCCAGAACATTCTATATGCGTTAGGATGGCTGGACCACATCTATACTAATATTATAAACAGGAAAGATTTGATTGTTGGTTTGCATTGTATAGGCTCCGAAACTACGGGACCGATTTAAAAAATTCTAGTCTAAAAAAACTACAAATTCTATATATAAAATCGACGCCGCAGGCGCGCACTGTCCGCAGAGGGCGAGGAATTACGCGGCCTCTTACACCGGCGCCAATTGTGCTGGAGGCTGCCGCTCGTAGAGCGAAGCGCGCCGAAGGTAAGCTGCAAGCTGAAGAGGAAGTCAAGCAGCTCTCTCTGAAGATCCGCGAGTTCAATGAGAACGTTAAGTCCCTGTGAGTTACGGATCTGAAAAAGAGAGCCTAGGACCACGCGGCCATCTCTAACAGGGTGGCCACAAAGTCCACAAACATCAAGGTAACCTTCGTGCGCATCGCAAAAGAGGTGGTCGCCGACAATAAGAAGGTGGGGCGCTAGCCAGGTGCTCCGCCAATGAGGAGACAGCGTTTACAGGCGGCTAACGACCACCTCGCGGCATAAGTGGCAGAAATGCGGGCAAAAAATTGCCGCCTCAATTCTCAGGTGACGGAGCTGGAGGCCAAGCTCAAGCGGCTTGAGGTGGCTGCTGGTGGAGATCGGACCAACTGAACCAGCCCATATGAAGGCGGCTGCACGGTCCACTGTGGCTGCCCCGGTCGTTGAAAAGACCTCTGCTGGCCTGCCGGAGGAGACAGCGCGCGTCGCTACGCTCGCCTCCTCCCACCGCCTTGATGACACCAGGGCGTCATCCGCCTGGGGCGTCGGAGTAGAATGTCAAAAGATGACCCTCCGGCGCCCCGCTAATAGGCGTGGAAAGGGCCGCTGTGGTTTTAGTGGGTATTACGGGCGCAATTAAGATCCGAGCGCTCGGCGAGCTCTACATACCCCCTCGTTCTCACCGGGGGTGATGCGTAAATGCATATCCACAGCGAAAACTAAAAAAAAATGGGACGACTACCACCGCTGAGGGGAATCTTGGGATTAATTAATCCCTATTAGCACAATTTCCGTTATGCAATCCTAACGTATTCATGCGTTTCAAATTTTTTTATAAACCGGGAATCTAAATTGATAACAAATAAAAAGAAAAAGAAAAAAGAAATTTAACAAATAACATGACTTTAATATATTCGATGATGGGTTCGCTGGTACGACGTAAACTCTTTTGTTATCAATTATTTTTGAATACTCACCGACAGATGACACATCATTTTCCAATTAAAATAAAAGCTCATTAACATTGCCCGATCCGGGATCGAACCCGAGACCTCATGAATAGCAGTCGCATACACTACCGCTACACCACCGAGGCAGTTAATATTATTATTTTTATTATTGATTATATATGACAAGAATATTACTGTGCAATGTTATGACGTTCAAGCTAATATTTTTTGAAATGTTTTGTAATAACAACAGGTTTTTTTAATATCGTCGTATGTCAGATAGCATCTTATTTCCGTAAGTCTTATAAATAACATATTATTTTTCTAAGGAACTGTTATTCCACAGCAATAGCCGAGAATACGTACCTTTAACGATTAGGTACTTACTCATCTTAAGACTCGTATCAATTTTGTATATACACACGAAAAGAAACCAGGTATCATATACCTATGCGATTTGTACTGAGAGACATTACGCATTGAATAGCTGTCATAATTATTATGACTGTTTAGCAAAAAGTGTAGCAGAGATTCGCTTCCTCACTTACGTAAAGGCATGGGAACTACACATACGTGAGCCTATGACAATATTTGATTGTTTGACACTGTCTTAATGTTAGACTAATTTACTTTTTTATATTTTAGGGTGCTTTTTATAATTATGTTTCATATGTTATGTTACCTCTGCGCGATAATAAAAAAAATTAGTGCATGTAACGTTACATTTTGCTACCACCGACAACTCGGTAGCGGTTGTTAATGAAGTACGGGAGAGATAGCACACATTGGGTTACTTAATGCGTGATGTGACCACACATGTCTCTCTGGGCAGTGGGCTGTGAGGTCAAGTTAATTTATCCCACATGAAAAATAAGATTGTTCTTGAGGCTTAAATTTTCGAGGTACAGGCTTACCTATATCTTCGGACACAATTTAAGCTTTATAGCTCATGTGATGCATTATAATCCAAAAAAGTATAAGTCAAATGCTATGTGTATCTTTACGCGAAGCATTTCAGTGTGTTAATGATTAAGATTAGGTAAATAAAGCGACTTAGGTAACACAAAGTGCGATTGTAAACCAGTTTATGCGTTAACTGCAAAGAAGGATTGAAGATGCACCTACATAGATTAAAGTTCAGTTCGAGAGTCATTTGCACTCTCATGAATAGTTAAACATTTGTAGTAAGAAATACTCTATGCAGACAAAGAAATAGCAATAGAAGACAACAATAATGCCTTTGCGATTTTTTTTTTCATGTAACCATCACAGACACCTTTTTTTTAAATCCTTGGGCCTTTGTTAATGACTGTTCTTTTTGTGATACTATAGCACTATAATATTGCTGAGTATAAATTGTCACATGAAATGACAATATATTGCATTGTAATGCCAATGTAGTTGACTTCAAATCAGCAGCACGACGTGTCATGTTTGAAGATAAAATCACCTCGATAGCACTTTTATACCTCCCGCAAAACATACTTAATGTTTAAAATAAAATGATAATACCGTTATTGCTCGTGCCCCGTGTATTTCGTCGACAGAAATAAATGCAATAAAATATTAATATTAATCAAATATTTTTTCATAAGCGGTTATATACCGAATCGATATATTACGGATGAATATTAAAAAAAAAATATATAATTTTTCCACAGCTTTGACATTTTAAGTGTGCTCATTGCTTTTTATAATTATGAGCTGAACAGTTTATAAATTGATCGACCGAATTTTTGTTTGTAGAATTATTTTTTAGTGTCAATTTAACTTTTGATGATTAATGTGGATTTATCTAGACCACCATTTAGTCCGATTAATTGGAGAATAATATGACTTAAATGGAGGTAAAATTTAATGAAATAAGTATATTGTTTTTTTTATCGCGTATGGCCGAGTACGAGCCACGGTCCACCTGATGGTAAATGGGAACTGTCTCTCATGGACTTAACTACTCGTATATAGAGAGTATTATCAAGCCGCTGCTCACCATTTCATTTCCCAGATATAAAATGAAAGAATTAACGGCTGTCAGGAGCAGAAGCTACTACCAAAAGACACCAATGTGCTTCATGGCCGGTCACACGGAAGATGGCGATAACAAGCCGCTCGGGCCCGATAACAAGTAAGTACTCCCACTTGGTACCCAGCCTACCGCCAGTAATACAATGGGTGATAATTGCTTACTTCCCTTAATCGCCTCGTACGACACCCGTGGGACAGAGTGGGGCGATGACACTTCTTACATACTATTCTTAGTCCGTCACCACACGGGCTTTTTAAACAAACCATACACTAAGGAATAACCCTAATATATAACATTGTGCCGTGTGGGGCCGGATTTAGAATTATCCCACCCCTCTCCACCCATGGGAGTCGAAGAGCCAACTGATGGGATACCGGATGTATGGGCAGCAGCACTCCTTCGAGTATTAACAACATCCACTGCGATCGCCAACCCGCCTGCCAAGCGTGGCGATTACGACACTATCCCCCATTCTAGGGTGGCCTATGTCCAGTAGTGGACGTTAAAAGGCTGATGGATGGATGATGATGGATAAAATTACATTCAGTGGCCCTTACCTGGACCCGGTTGGTACCTATCTAAGCTCCTCGCCTTCTGTGCAGTCCTCTAACCTTATATATTATATCAATATTTAATTCCTCGTACTAACTACATTGTTAGCTATTTATATATATTTTTAGCATTTGACATGCTTAGCACTATACATTAAACACAAAGTGAAAAATGTGAAATCGAAAATAACCTCCCTCCCTAATCCTGCTCGTGACTGTTATTTTCGATTTCACATTTTTCACTTTGTGTTTAATACATTGTTAGCTTTTACATATCACAAAATTGTACAAAATTTTTTATGGTAAGTACAAAATTACATTATTTTGAGGGCTCATACTTACCCTTTCTTTAAGGCACGATTTTTTTTCCAGTGGGCCTTTACTCACCTTTTGATTATTAATTGGCAAATATTCTGGGCCCATAATTATGGCGACTGCTGTTATTCTAGCTCACACTGGCGGCATACTTCCGCGTTTTTTGCAAGCACAAGAGAGAGGATGAGTCAGAGCCATGTTACCCAGCCAACCTCCACCTATAGGTGCTACAGTTTCTGTCAGCTGATATATTTTTAGCCAAATATTTGGATCCAATATCAGAAAAAATATAACCATAAAATGTTTTTAGAATTTTTAACTGGGTCGCAACAATGTTTGGCTCTGGGTTGCAACAATAGGTCCATATTGGACAGCTACAAATCTTTCAGTTCCAAATTACAAGAGATATATTTTAAAACGACGAACGAGCAACAAATGAAGAACGCCAAGAGCTTTGACTCACAACATTAAATTATCTCGTTATATTAACTTCAACAGAGAAATTTTATGTACATACTAAAATAAAAATATACCATAAAATTTATTGATATCGGTTAAAATAATTTATTTCAACCAACATTCTTAAAATAACTAAACAGTTTACAAATTATCTCACTTACTCATCAACTTTAAGCTTTTTTATTCGATGATTACTTACCTACGACACTACTTGTGCACTTGTCACTCGAACAACCGGCAAGAATATGCAACTTTCGCTGGGCTGGTATCAGATGGATGACCAAAAAGAGACACCAGTTTGTGAACACCTGACCTCCTCCTCCATATTTCGGTAGGCTCATTGAGCAGTGAGTCCCAGCTGTTACATAACATACCAGCAATCATTATCAGTTTACAGAGGCCTGAATAAAAAAATCGGGCTCTGATGTTGTTCTATAGTCAACAGGGAACAATTGGCGTTCCTTTAAATACTGGTGAATCCGTTAAAATTGACCTCATTATAGCTTAGGATAAGGTTAGAAAGATAATACTTATACTGGGCGCAGCACACCCTCGTTTCCTGCCTGGCCTGGGCTGAGGAGAGGATCTGTCGCTGTCTGTGGTCCAATCCATGGTCGGCACCGACAGGGACTGGACCGCGGTCGCCACCTGCGAGAATATCATCTCGCGGAAGGAGGCGGCAGAGAGAGCCAGGGAGGCTGATCTCTCCTCTGGCCCGATTCACCGCCGGAATGCGTGGCTGCGTGGGCGTAAATACATGAGCCAAATGCGGCCGCGCACCTTAAAAAAAGTAAAGATAGATGATGAATTACCACCTTACTTACTGACTGACTTAATGGTGGACTTTTGTGTCTTTTATGTACCAGAGCAAAATTCTACTGTAAATTGTAGTTTTACAGTAGCTAACATAGCTTTGAACAGAATAATTAGTTTGCGAAAAACGTACGTAATTATAATTCAAGAACACTCGTATGTGGAGCCCAGGGCCATAAAAATGCTTGCTGGTTGGTTTTAATTATAAAATGTCTTACAAGATATGTTTTGAAACAAGTTTATAATGATATAACATCTGAAATACAATTTTAAAAGTTATGTTAAAGAAAATTATTTGTTTCTTATTGCCAACGCAGACGGGCAAACGGTAACTGCAGTTTATAGACTTCGCCAAACCCAAGGGCACAGTTAAGCCACCACCTATCATGACTAAAATGCTCTTCTCATACCACGTTTAAAGGACATGTCATAGCGCTGGGGAAACACCACAGCAGGAAGTTAATTCCAAAGCCCACGTACGTGGTAAAAGAGAGCACAGAAAACGAAGCGTCTTGGACAAGATCGTTTCCAGGTGGAAGCTGGTGGAGGCTGGGCCATGCAGAAATGTTCTACGCTAGCGTCTGTAGGCTATAGTAATCAGAGGAGTGTTTTGTTTATTAAAAATAAAAAATACGTTGATGATCCCTTTTTGTTGAGGCGGGAAAAAATGTTCCTAACCGCACACCCCGTCGTTCGGGGCAACGAACAGTGTAGTGTGGGGCCTTCACCCACTAAAGAAACCCGCCGTGTGCAGTCTCTCCGCCTTTCTTGGCGGGCCACTGGAACTATGTCACATTCCTTCGGTGGTCTGCCGGTGGCTTACCCTTTCGGGTACCCTCTACTGAGCGACGCATCCGCACACGGAGCGTCGCACCTTCGCGGGAGGCCTTGCGGGTGGCGGACGTTCCCCGGTCCATACACCCGCAGCCTCAGCTAGGGCGGCATGAGGCGCAAGTATCTACGCCTGCGCCGCCCCGGTCGCTGGCGGCGGTTTGGGTCAGCGGAAGGATCCTCCTCCCTAGCCCGCCACTTCCTTCCGCGAGATAACTTCCTCGCAAAAGGCAGCGACCGCGGCCCAATTCCTGTCGCTGCCAAGCATCGCTCTGACGACGCTCGGCAGCGAGAGGTCCTCCCCTATTTCCTATTTTATATTTTTTATTATTTTGATAATTTATAAGCACATTCACATATTTTCGAAAAATCTCGAAAAGTCAGAGTTATGCGTGACCTTGGACTGGGGCTCGAACTCGATACCATTGTATTTGCAGTCCTTGATTTTACCACTAGGCTATCGCTGGTATAGAAAATAAATACAGTTAGTAAAAAAACTAGTAGATATGTTGTTGTAATAACGTAATTGTAGCATTTATATCCAACAATTTACATACAAACCATTACGCTTATATTTATGGTTAAATGCGTAATTCTATAGGAAGATCATACAAGGCAAATTTGATATGGCTGAGTATCCAAAATCACCTGCGGAAATATGTTTATGTGCTTCTTCAAATCGTTTAATTACTTACTGATGGCCGCTTTAACATTGATGCTAACGATTTTTATATTTTCCGGTGCTTACTGTACTTACGCGTGTGTTCCCCGTATTAAATATTGTTTATCTTGACAAGAGTACTGGCAGGAACATTATTTTTTAAATATAAGCAATCAATGACAAATACAGTTTGTTTTTAATTATGAAATGCTAACCAAAGCTAAAACTATTTCAAACAAAATACCTATATAATTAACGATTTAATAACTATGTTTAAGGATGATTCTAAGAAATAAAATTGTTTTTACGGAATCTATCGCGGTTTCTTGATTTTCTACTTTACCGATATTTCGAATGCTTAACATCATTCATGGTCACAGGTGGACATGAATAGTTTTCATCTATCTATCTATATATAGATAGATAGATAGATAGATAGTGCCGCCTCTTCGCCTTTATTTTCGGGCCACTGGAACTATGTTACATTACTTCAGTGGTGAATTCTGCTATCCTGTCGTTTCGAATAGTTTACAGTATTCATGATCATGAGTGGAATAGTTTTCATACCTTAACGTAATACAAATTATAATTTTGTGAATAAGGAAAAAGAGTATTTTAGTACGAGCAGGAATCGAACCTGATATGCGATACCTGGTAAGCACTAAGCTATAACTGCAGACATCGTTGATAGGACGGAATCTCTCATACTGTACTAGCTAAGGAACCTTATCTCTACATGAGACGAAAATATAAGATTACTGGCCTTTGCCCGCGGATCCGCCGCAGACATAAGTAGTTAGTAGTGTTTAGGATATATCTCCGGTACCCGATATAGTAGCAGGATATAAAGTACATCAGTTTATAAGTCTAATCAAGAGCTATTAAATAAAAAAAGTTACATCAAGATCAGTTCAGTAGTTTTTGCGTAATTCACGAAAAAAATCAGACGAAAACTCGAAAAAAACGGTTCGGTGTTCGGACACGCCTATATAGGCTAATGCAGTCATTTTTTCTTAAATATCTTAAATGAACAGACACAACTCTGTTACAGCTTTATAATATATAGTTAGGATATTATTAATTGGCGACTCGCGCGACACTATATTTGTTTTGCTCATTTCACGCGGATGAATTCGTTACCAACTAAAAATGTAATAAAACATTTCCAAGTCATTTATATTCATAGTGCCTAATGACTTAAAAGGATTTGTCAAAAACACTGGGTCTCGGTGTCAAGTATATACTCATAGTAAATCTCTGATCAACCTTGACTTGTCAATAACCTCTGGAAACGAGGTGAATCATTTATGTTTCGGTTTTATAACAGGAATAATAAATAACATGGCTGACTCTATAATTATTGTTTTATTATTATAAAGAGAAGCGCCAATTACGACAAATGCAATAACAGGTCTGATTTGGGCATGCGTATTTGTTTTTATGAACCGTAATTTGTTTCTAATGACAGTTAGGGATGGTTTCCATTGCTCCAATGGTCCGCCAATACAGGCGGAGAGACGGCACACGGCGGGTTATTTAGTGTGTGAAGGCCCTACACTACCCTGTTGGTAGCCGCGAACGACGGTGTATGCGGTTAGGTACATTTTTTTAACAAAAATAAAGAAAAAGTAATGGCTTCTTGTAGGTCGTCTCTATGTTTTTATCGTAAGTTTTTTACCTTCTATATCTATACTAGGTATTATAAAACTGTCGCAAAGCTGTGTTTTTAAATTAAAGATATTTCTATCAGTGGAAATTGGTAAATGGCCCTCATAAATTTATTAACTATTTTAATGTAGACACTAATAGCTGCAAGTATCCCAAATATATGTAAAATAAAATAAAGTAAATAAAGATAATTAACGTGTTATTCAGTGACGTACTTAATGATTTGCCTCCATTCTGAGGTCCAAGCAGAAAAAATGTGGTCAGTAGCTAGTTATACTCATAAGTCGTATTAATTTATCTAAGAAAAAATACCTTGTGAAACCTCCCTGTTAGACCTCTTTTTAAAACCTTCTTGTGAAACCTCTTTGTAAGACCTCCTTATAGTTCTATCCACTTTTTATGCGGTATTTTTTATAGTACGTATAAATATATACGACCCACCTGATGGTAAGTGGTTTCCGTAGCCTATAGACGCCAGCAAGACCATAGGCATCACTCACGCGTCGCCATCTCCAATGAAAGGGATATGATGTGGATAGGAAGGATAATAAGGAGACGATAGAAACGATAATAAGGAGAGAATGGGATTTAGGCCGCCGCCGGTGCTAACCATACGACGGTATGAGTACCTACCGTGATTTCATACTGATCTTATGTGAGAGAGCGACACATCTCCGATCAAGCCTTTTCATTCATGCTGCGATAAGCAAGGCAAAAAAGACTTTAATTTATACAATTACGATTTAAAATAAGGACATTATTTCAGGAAATAATAAAATATGTGTTTAGTTGTAAATGAAACTGTGACACGCACGCTTCATTTGACAAACCAGTTTAACGGTATTTTAGCAATGCGTATCAGAAGGTAATAACAGTTACTGTAAAAATAATGTTTTTGTTGGACTCCTATAATTAACCAAGATTTATTGGTAACTAGTTAGGTGAATTGCCTAATAAATAACATTTGGTGTCAGGTGATTGCTCTAGTATTTTTCTTATTTACCACAAAGTATACATGACTTCAAAATTATATACTAGAGCACTATAAAGCATAAATATATTTATTGTGTATTATTTCGTTTTTTAATTGTCAAATAATTAATAAGGCAGACTGCACAGATGGCGCGAGTGGTTTAGATACTGGCCTCCCGCCCGAGTGTTGGTTCGATTCCTACACAGGACAACAGACTCTTTATGTGATCCACAAATAGTTGTTCTGAGTCTTGGTGTACTTTGTGTTTGTAAAAGTCCCTCGTGATACTATTCCTTAGTGAAGAGTGGTGTCTTTTTTTTTTAAAAGGCTCTATGAAGTAAATGTACAACACAAATGCATTGTTTTTAGTTAGGTAAGAAATTATGATATCTTAACGAGTTTGTCTCGTTGTATCCAAGCGATTTGCTTATTATTTTTCCATGAAAGATGATGATGAATGATTGACGGACCCATATTGGTCATCAATAACCTAACTTTCGCCGTTCTCAAGTTATACTTAAATGTGATTTCCTCATGTAATGTTTTATGTTTTACAGTCTTATAAACATAAGATTGTAGGTACACGATACAAAAACTTGTATCGTTTTTCCTCGATATCTCCGGTTTTATTTAAAGTACCCGGTTAATTTTGGTATAAGAACACTCGCTCGAACCGAAGCTAGGTGTGAACACTGAACACAATGAATTTCGTTGAACTCAACATTATAATATGTATGACAATGCCTCATATTGGTGGGTCACTATATAGTTTTTTTATTGCATGTGGTGGCAGACGAGCCACGGTCCATCTGATGGTAAATGGTAACAGTCGCCCATGGACTCGACTATACCAAGAGTATTGTCAAGCCGCTGCTCACCAATTCATTTCACAGATATGAAATGAAATATAAACGGCTAACTCCTGCTACAGCCAAAACGCAACGATGTGCTTCATGGCCGTCACACGGGAGATGGTGGTACCAACCCGCTCGGGCCCGATACCAAGTGAGTACTTCCACTTGGTACCCAGCCCTACCACCAGTCATACAATGGATGACAATTGCTTACTTCCCTTAGTCGCCTCATACGACACCCGTGGGAAAGAATGGTTTGGTGACACTTGTATTCTTAGTCCGTCACCACACGGACGGAGTTTTCATGGTTTTTGATGAAAATGGAAATAAAAAGCGCTTGTTGTATTATGTGTGTTCGTTTATCCTATTGACCGTGTACATTTATCATTGGATTCTTATGACTAAAGGAACAGCTGTAGCCTAGCTGTTAGATCAATAATTATCAATACTGGAGACTTCTAGTGCCGTGTTAAATCAATGGGATGATGCCTATTTGCATCTGAGAAATTATAGGGGAAAGGGGTTTCAAAACAAGAGCAGAATTACGCGTGATGTTACATATGAATGGCCCCTCACTAGATCTGAACAGTGTCTACGTTAAGCGAGCATTTTGAGGACCGATTAATCACTAGAAGCCAATCCCTGATATATGAAACCCAAACACAAATCAATATTACCACCACAAAGATGGCTTATCAGTTATTTATTTTATATGAGACAGATATATTAGTCAAACACCAATTTTTAGCTTAAAACAAGAATCTATGTTCTACAAGTTGTTCCATAATTATGTTATTTGTTCCGTTTAGATTTTATCGCATATACCTAACGGGTGATTACAAATGAAGATGTATTGACTTGACAAGGCTTTGTCACAGCAACCACTCGAATGTCGAGAGTCAATGACCTGCCTTTAGGGTGCGGTTACACATTAAGTTTTTACATCAGTAGATTGCATTTAAGGTAAGTTCACTTTATAAGATTTGAAAGGCCTAAGGCTATTCTGTGAAGACCAGCTAAAATTACAAAGGGTGACTAGCGTCTGACAACTGTAATAAAAGCGGCAAATATTTGACAGCATCTATTTATTTTGGGAAACATGTAAAACTGCCACTAATTAAATTCAAAATGTATCATTTTAATCATCATCCCTAAAGAAACTTGCGCTCTTATAGAACGTGTTTCCAATACAAAATGGACCGTGTTATGCAGAAATGATCCAACCCACATACTGGACAAAATTTATGTTTTAATGCCAAGCAATCGGAATTAATCTCTATTTTTATGTCTGCCAACTACAATGTTTTTTTATGATAAGTTATACCAACCCAAGACTACGAATAACACTGAAAAAATAAAGCAGAAGTGGTTCAAATCAGCATAATTATTATGTGGGTTAGCTCATTTTTGCACAACACGGCCCAATTAAGTCTGGGATTGCGTGTCTCTGTGGTACCGACACTGTGATATTTGAAAACCTTTTGCCAACTCATCATGCTAGAGTCAGAGTTGGAGAGTAGGCTAACATTTCCTTTCACAGACATCAATTGACTGCACAGATAACGTAGTGGCTATGATACCGACTTCCCGTGTTGTTGTAGGTTTGATTTCTATACAAGACAATTATTTATACGATCCATAATTAGTTGTTCTTAGTCTGTGAATATTTTTATCTGTTGACTTGTTCGAGTTCGATCAGTCGAGCACAAGACCAATGAATA
The DNA here is from genome assembly GCA_948253155.1 of Leucoma salicis. Taxonomy (NCBI): domain Eukaryota; kingdom Metazoa; phylum Arthropoda; class Insecta; order Lepidoptera; family Erebidae; genus Leucoma; species Leucoma salicis. Next base: position 9,158,614 of record OX411812.1, read on the forward strand.
GGTATTTAAAAAATCATCACTGCTCGGGGAAGGACAATATCATAACGTTACGCATGCTATTTTTTGTTAACGCAAAAAATACCTAACCGCACACCCTGACGTTCGGGGTAACGAACAGGGTAGTGTGGGGCCCTCACCCGCTAAATAATCCCGCCGAGCGCCGTCTCTCTTCCTGTATTGGCGGACCACTGGTACTGTGTGACATAACAGTGGTCCGCCGGCTACGCATGCCTGCAAGATTTTCCCAAGCCTGATTGTGAAGTGCAAAACGCATTGGGCTATCGTGGTGGAAGTTCCAAATCAGAAGAGAACCCTTCCCAATAGCGAGGTAGTAATGTATTGTATAAACACGGTGTTATACCAGGCAGATAGATAGTTACCATACACGAACCACACTGGCACAGACCATTATATTTTACAGTACCTACTGCTGACATCGTTTCTAATTACGTGTTTGTGAAGTAATGTGTATGCCAGCGTGGTCATAAAAGTTTAAAATCAGCAAAATTTAATAAATAACTATAACATGTCGCTGACTTAACTCTGGCCTTTTGATATGCATATACTTAGTTTTAAAATTGACTATATATCTACAAAAAAAGAATCAAACAAATTCGATAGATATTTACTTATCATCACGCCATTTTCCTTGCGGGGTAGGCAGAGAGAACAGAGTGCCAAGAGCCTCTATTCTTGCATACATCTTTCGCTTCCTCAACATTCATAACTCTCTTCATACACGCTCGCCGGTTTCGGAGACTCCTGACTCCACCTTCCTTCAATACATGACCTATAGCTAGATAAATACCATAATAACCGAAAACTATTTTAATTAATTCTTTTTTAATGTTGTCTTGTAGCAAACAGTTAACTTTAAGTCTGAGTAATTTTTACGACTTTTACATAGGTATATTCTAATTAATATATTTTACGATGTTAGGTAGGTAGCAACGAAAGTCTTCGTGCTACTAAAATTCTTTATTAACAGAAATAACCACATAACAGGTATAGTGAATAAAAAGGGGCATGTATTTTAAGCGACATCAACAAGGAGGTGGATAAACACTCACTTTGAGTTGTTTCTACTCATGTCCTTATTGTTGCATAATCATATCAGCCGATGGAGACGATTCTTTTTCTTCTTTCTCTAGTGTGTTTCCGTATATAATATATAAAATAATATATAGATAATAGTAGAGTCCATGAAAAAATCATTTAATGCTTAAGAACTCGCTGCCACTAACAATTAAGTCTTATAAAAATATAATCATGTCGGTTCTGTCCAAGTTTGTCTTGAACGGGGCCGTATTACCGTAGAGGGTGCCAGGCTCGTAGCGACGGAGGGACTCTCCATTCAACTTAGATGAAGTCGTAGCCAAATTAGTACTTAGTCTCCTATAAATAGAGTGAATGATGGATTTTTTTGATGTGAAACATCTAATGCGGAGGGAGGGTAAAATCGGCTGTCAGCGTGGCGACGCTTTTATTTTACTAGTCCTGTTCAAATCTTGCAAGTTAAATTTGACACACTTCCCGGTTTCCGATTGAGCTGAAATTTTACACGCGTATGTATATCACGTGACAATGCAATATTATGATGACATAGAGCTGATCTGATGATGGAGCTAGAAGGTGGACATAGGAACTCTATAATGAAATGGCGTTACCCCATCGAGTTTGGGCTCGTATGATTCGCCTTGACGAGTACTGAGATGGTATCCAGGGTCTGATTATGGAGCTGGAAGGTGGCAACAGTAACTCTGTAATAAAACAACCCAAACTCATCGAGTTTATACTCGTTTGATTCGTCTTAAGGAGAACTTTGACAATTTCCGATCTATATTTTTTAGCATTTGACATGCTCCGCCACTCTTAAAGTACAAATTATTTGAGAATAAGGAAAAAGAGATTTTTTGTACTAGCGGGAATCGAACCCGCGTCTTTTCCAATCCGGGGAAGTGCTCTAAGCCACTGAGCTATAGTACAGGTACTTCGACCATCCCAATCTCCTTATTACATTTGTCTTTACGACCAGCGCCATCTATCGGAAGCATTTACATGCATTAAACCGATATAGTAAGTTTAATTTTGCAATTAAAATTCATACTATTAGATGGCGCGACTTTTTAAACATTTCCGATCTATATTTTTTAGCATTTGACATGCTCCGCCACTCTTAAAGTACAAATTATTTGATAATAAGGAAAAAGAGATTTTTTGTACTAGCGGGAATCGAACCCTAGAGCGATCGAGCGTCTATGCTTCCGATAGATGGCGCTGGTCGTAAAGACAAATGTAATAAGGAGATTGGGATGGTCGAAGTACCTGTACTATAGCTCAGTGGCTTAGAGCACTTCCCCGGATTGGAAAAGACGCGGGTTCGATTCCCGCTAGTACAAAAAATCTCTTTTTCCTTATTCTCAAATAATTTGTACTTTAAGAGTGGCGGAGCATGTCAAATGCTAAAAAATATAGATCGGAAATGTTTAAAAAGTCGCGCCATCAAATAGTATGAATTTTAATTGCAAAATTAAACTTACTATATCGGTTTAATGCATGTAAATGCTTCCGATAGATGGCGCTGGTCGTAAAGACAAATGTAATAAGGAGATTGGGATGGTCGAAGTACCTGTACTATAGCTCAGTGGCTTAGAGCACTTCCCCGGATTGGAAAAGACGCGGGTTCGATTCCCGCTAGTACAAAAAATCTCTTTTTCCTTATTCTCAAATAATTTGTACTTTTAGAACTTTGACAAGTTATGATCATTTTATTTCTACAAAATAATTTCGATGTTTTCACATCTGGTAGACCTCCCGCTATTTTTTTTTTGAACAGTAGTGGTACCTACCGTTCTGTTTCGCTCACTGAGTGAGAGTGCCGGAGGCCCGAACCTCCTCTCTATCCTCTCAATGTTATCCTACCTATCTTCTCCTTAATATACTTTCCACCACCTATCACTTTCCATGGAGATGGCGACGCGCGAGTGATGCCTCTGGTGTTGCTTGCATCTATAGGCTACAGTAACCGCTTACCATCAGGTGGGCCTTATGCTACCACCGAAGGAATGTAACATAGTTCCAGTGGCCCGCCAATAAAGGCGGAGAGATGGCGCACGGCGGGTTTCTTTAGTGGGTGCAGGCCCCCCACTACCCTGTTCGTTGCCCCGAACGACGGGGTGTGCGATTAGGAATTTTTTTTCCGCCCTAAACAAAAAAAAAATGGCGGCCTTATGCTTGTTTGCCACCCGTGTGGAATAAAAAAAAAGAAAAAAGTATGTGCTGTGACCCGATTGAACTCGATATTATTGTCTTTATAGTCCTTGGTTTTCCCAATAGGCTGCCACTGCTTGTCATTAGTAATATGCAGAAATACGTGCACGTAGTTTAGTGCACTTATAAGACGTACTTATGTACTGTGTACACAGCCTAAGCTGCATTTAGTCGTAAACATTACGTGATGTTTCACGACTTTGAACTCGATTGGTAGTGTTCCAGTTTTAAAAAAAATGTATACTAATGAAATTATGCAATTGCGTGCATTGTACACTGCGGAAGAAGAATCATAACTATAAAGTTGCCAATTTAAAATATTATTCTTGATAAAATTATTGATTGTGAAAATAGACATTCTTGTCCGTGTGGTGATGGACCAAGAATGGAAGTCACAACCCTTCTTTCACGTGGGTATCGTAAGAGGCGACTAAGAGCAGTAAGCAATTATCACTCTTTGCATCATTGGTTGCCACCAATAACATACCGGGTTGGGTTACGTGAGAATACTCACTTGTTGTCGAACCCAAGTGGGCCAAACGCGAAACCCCTACCGAGGGTGGCAAACAAGCATTAAGCCCAAGTGATGACAAGCGATTACCAATACCTATTGACGCTAGCAACACCAGAGGCATCACTCGCGCGTCAACAACTCCATAGAAAAGGGTAGGAAATGAAAGGGAAGCTTAATAAGGAGAGAATGGAATGGAGGGTTTGGGTCTCTGGCGCTCTTACTCACCATATGGAACACAACTGTAGAAGTATTATAATTGCCGCTGTTTCGCGCTGATCTTCTGTGAGAAGGTGGTGGTGGTGTACTTCCCCGATCGTGCGAGCCCTTTCATGCTGGGATAAACAAGGCTCTACCATTAGTATTTTTAGCACGTGGTTCTTTTTCACAATAAATTAGGAGCTTTTTTAGTCCAAGACTATAGTTGTCATAGCATCACGCCTGTATTCCCCGAAGGGGTAGTCAGAGGTGTATTACACACCCACGACTCGCCAGTTATGTTTAAGTCCCACGTAACAGGGGGCGAGCCTATTGACGTCTACCGGGCATATTTCCGAACTTCGGGCTGTTACTGAGAATTTTTCTTTTTAGGAAAAAGCTCAATAACATTGCCCGACCCGGGGATCGAACCCGAGACCTCATGATTAGCATTCGCATACACTACCGCTACACCACCGAGGCAGTTAGTATATATATAGAATATAGTAACTGTCTAACTATAGTTGTCACTAACAGTAGGAGTAATTTTTAAATCCATAAATGTAAAAGTGAGTTTTTTTGTTTGTATATTTATTTATTTGTAACGCTTTCGCGCCATATCTACTCGACCAATCATCATGAAATTTGATATGTGATATATAGATCACGGGACGTTTCATAACGTAGTTCCACGGTACAAAAATCGGGAATGTACTCCTAACACCCTCTCAAAGAAGATCGGCGTGAGGCAGCGGTAGCTACACCTATTGTTGAGTTTGATATGGTGAGTGAGAGTGCGGAGGAAAATTCCCCCACCTTATCCCCTCCCTATTAAAAAAAGTGTAAACTGTCGGCGGATCACTGAAGTAATGTAACATAGTCCCAGTGGCCCGCCAATACAGGCAGAGAGACGGCACACGGTGTTACTACCCTGTTCGTTGCTCCGAACGACGGGATGTGCGGTTAGGATAGGTTAGTTGTTTTCCCGCCTCAACAAAAAAGGGTACCTACCTTTTCATGTCTGTCCGATGCCAGAACATCCCTAATCAACGGGAAATAGTAGGAACTTTAAACGAGTACAAAGTAGGTACGTACAATTAAGAGCAACCCTTTGTGGATCATACATAGATACCTACATTGTGGAGCAAAAGCTGAAGGAATGTAATAAAGTTCCGATGGCCCGCCAAAAAAGACGGAGACGTGGCACACGGCGGGTTTCTTTAGTGGGTGAGGGCCCCACACTACCCTGTTCGTTGCCCCGAACGACGGGGTGTGCGTAACAAAATCAGGGGACCAACCAACCCTCCAGTTGATGCTATGATGCTACATAGTAGGTGAGTAGCATTTCTTGTGAGTCGTCTGTTGTCTCCACTGAAGTTCAAAATATTTATTATAACTCGGAACATTATTTGCTAGACAGACGGATAGTTATTTAAAAATAAATAATTAAAATAACATTGTAGTTAAACAATAATATCTAACACATACTGCCATCTGTTGAGTTTAACAGTAATTAAGTATCTTGTGGGCAGAGACTAAGACGAGTATTTATCAATCTTCTACGATGGGATATTGGTGACCCACAGCAAGATCCACAGGCAAAACTGAACGCAAATAAGATTCAAATTAAGAAATAACAAATATAATACTTTCTAACATTTACGCCAATTTTACATATTTTGAAACAAAACTACGTTTACGGAATCTATCGCGTTTACTTGATTTTTGTGCTATCCCGACGTTTCGAATACTTAACAGCATTCATGATCACGGGTGGACTTAGATGGTAGATGTCCAAAGCTGATACTGATGACATACTACCGTCTGGGTAGGGCCCAGACGGTAGTTCTGACATTCCAAGGCCAGTTGCTTCCCAACAAAATTTTTAGTTTTCATACATCCCTTCCTGTAGAGCTTTATCAGTTTCCTACTATTCAATGTCACAACTGCTGTAGATTTGGACATGTGAAAGGTCAATGCAGGTCTGGGCCTAGATGTTATCGCTGTGCTCAACCGCATGCGGGAGACTCCTGTAGTATAATTTGATTGTTAAATTTTCTTAATTCATTAAACATTCTCATCAGGCTATTGTCAGTAACCCAGCTTCAACCATGCCAAATGGTTGGACGTTATCATCCATTTCCAACTCTTCCAATTCCTTACCGGTTCTCCAGGATGATAATATCCTGGAAATTCTTTTTAACATGTTATTTAATTTACTAGCTAAATCAAACACAAACATACCGTCCCACGTTGCCCAAAAACTTACACAAATTATTTCTTTAAAAAATCATGGATCAGGTTCCTATCCTTCAGTGGAACGCGAAAAGCCTACGTCATAAAAAGCACGAGATTGTACATTTAATAAATCAATTCCAGCCATCTGTCATTGCTATCTCGGAGACATGGCTAATGCCTGGTTCTCGTATCTGCGTACCGGGTTACTCATGTCTTAGGGATGATAGGGCAGATGGATATGCTGGATGTGCCTTGCTTGTGAGGCGTTCATTTTCATTTTCACAAATTCATCTTCCACCTGTCTCTCCTGACATTAATGTCACCGCTATAAGTATGTTTAATATATCCTTTATATCATTGTACATTTCCCATCCACATTCATCTTTAGTTTCAGATATGTTGGGCATCATTACATCAGTTCGGCCTCCTATTATATAAATGGGGGATTTTAATGCTCATCACTCCTCATGGGGCTCGAGTCGTGATGACTCCTTTGGCCTCTCTCCTTTAGAAATTTTTGATGAAGCAAATTTATGTGTTGTTAACAACGGATCCCCAACACGTAGGGTCCTTCCTTCACAGGACCCTAGAAGTGCAATTGACCTTTCCATTTGTTCTCCTTCGCTAGCTTCTATTTTGTCCTGGTGTCTCTTGGATCACACATATGGAAGTGACAACTTCCCTATTTATATGACTATCTCTAATAGGATTATCCCACCAGTAAACTTTTGTTCTTCTTTTAAATACAGATTAAACAATGCAAATTGGAAGTTATATGCTACATCTTTAGAAAACAGATTAAGAAACCTTCCTTTTTCGGATATACAAAATTTTTCCGTGTTATATTCTAAATTTGTAGAGTGTATTATCTCGGATGCTGATGAGGATTTTGCCATTAAAAAAATCATCTATATCCAAAATTTCTAACCCCTGGTGGGATGCAAAGTGCTCAAAAGCAATCAATGCAAGCGATACAATGCCAATATGACAGTCAATAATTTTATTATTTATAAAAAAACAGCCGCTCAAACCACAAAATTTTTGAAAAAAAAAAAATGAAGAGGTGTTGGGTTCAGTTTTGTGTGCAAATGTCTTCGGGGACCCCATTTGCAATAGTTTGGCAACAATTAAAACGATTTAGAGGATCCTACAATAGAAACAACATATCTAGTAATGATACTTCCTCCTGGCTTGAGGCATTTATTGACAAAATGTCTCCCTCATATGTCCCTAATAAAGATTTGTTGCCTTCTAATCCAAATTTTCTGTCTTCCTCTGATTCATTTGACTCTCCTTTTACATTCAATGAGCTTAATCTCGCACTTAAGGGCTTAATAGATTCCTCTCCTGGTGCAGATGGAATTCCATACTCTTTCTTAAAAAATGCCACAGAAACAAGTAAAAAAGCATATCTCAATCTAATTAACAACTTTTTTGAATCTGGATCAATTCCCCAAGCCATGAAACATCAAGTAGTTATTCCACTTCTTAAACCTGGAGAAATTGCATCTGACTCAAATAGCTACAGACCAATAGCCCTTTCTTCCGTTTTAGCCAAAATTGCAGAACATACGGTGAAACACCGCCTTGAATGGTTTGTTGAAAACAAAAATTTACTAGCAAAATCTCAGTTTGGATTTAGAAAAGGTATGAGCACAGCAGATAGTCTTAGCATATTAACTACTGATATACGCATTTCCTATGCAAAAAAGGAATATCTAGTAGGAGTTTTTCTAGATATTCAATCCGCATACGACAATGTATTACTTGCAGTACTTAAAATAAATTAATTCGTCTCAAAATTCCTATAAAGTAAATCCATTTTATGTGCAATTTATTTATGGAAAGAACAATATCCATAAAACATCAAAATTCATTCTCCTCCCCTAGAACTATCTGGAAGGGTTTGCCACAAGGGTCTATTTTAAGCCCTAAAGAAAATAACTAAATTCCTTAAAGACGTAGTTGCGGGTAGCAACTAGTATATAAGTACTATTGTTATTGAATCATATTGATATATAAGGATGATTATGATTAAATAATTCATATTTACCCCTATGTCCAGCAGTGGACGTCGAAAGGCTGATGGATGGATGAATGGAATTCATATTTTGAGCATTTTATATAAAGTTAATTCAGGTTCAGTTGTTCCCACAGATTTATGATTATGTATAGAAGGTATATTAGGTTAGAGTACTTGTATCCACTGCGGGAAATGCATTAAAAAAAACTGTTATCCTTCCTACAGAGGTGCCATAAGTACGGATTTGTCCGTACAAGTACGGAATTTGGAGTACTGACGGATAAAAATTGCGTACGGATATGTGTTCGGATTTCCAATAATACATATCGTCGTTGTGACTTTAAGACCTCTTATGTGTCACATTTAGCAAAATCACTTTTTTACGCCATTCGATTCTACATTTGGAAGCTCTATCGAATGCAAAAACTCTCATGTGTTATCTCATGTGTCGTATAAGACGTTTCAATCGTAATTTGTTTACCAATTTCAAGATCTCCAATGTGCTTGCTAATTAAAAGTTGATGCTTAAAATATCTTGTGTCAATTCTACACATACCTAAGAGTTTTAGTTATGTCATACTCGTGGTATTTAGGCAGTTTCTGGAATAAAATATCTTATGTGCATCATGACGAAAACAGCGGGTATTTAAAAAAATTACTACATAATATTATGGTGATAGTTGACGCTTATTATAGGTAATGCATTATTTTATCAGTGCCTTACTTGATCGTTAGGTAATTGATTCCCGTTCTGCAAAACGTAGTTTATTAATTTGTAAGGGTAAAAGCATAAAAATTCATAAACTGTCCAAGTGAGATTAGTTATTTAGATATTTTTATATATATTTTTAGCATTTGACATGCTTAGCACTATACATTCACAAAGTGAAAAATGTGAAATCGAAAATAACAGTCAGGAGCAGGATTTGAACCTGCATCTTCTGGATACCGTCCAGATGCTTTACCAATTCAGCCATCCTGACAATTGCTCCTGACTGCTAATTTCGATAACACATCATACTTAACGTCTTTGGGTGACGCCTGCGCCATCTGTCGGCAGTATTTTCATACATTATACCGACCAGGTAAACTTAATTTTACGATTAAGATTTTACCTAATAATGACGCAAACCCTTTTAAATATTTAGGTATTTTTATATATATTTTTAGCATTTGACATGCTTAGCACTATACATTAAACACAAAGTGAAAAATGTGAAATCGAAAATAACAGTCAGGAGCAGGATTTGAACCTGCATCTTCTGGATACCGTCCAGATGCTTTACCAATTCAGCCATCCTGACAATTGCTCCTGACTGCTAATTTCGATAACACATCATACTTAACGTCTTTGGGTGACGCCTGCGCCATCTGTCGGCATTATTTTCATACATTATACCGACCAGGTAAACTTAATTTTACAATTAAGATTTTACCTAATAATGACGCAAACCCTTTTAAATATTTAGATATTTTTATATATATTTTTAGCATTTGACATGCTTAGCACTATACATTAAACACAAAGTGAAAAATGTGAAATCGAAAATAACAGTCAGGAGCAGGATTTGAACCTGCATCTTCTGGATACCGTCCAGATGCTTTACCAATTCAGCCATCCTGACAATTGCTCCTGACTGCTAATTTCGATAACACATCATACTTAACGTCTTTGGGTGACGCCTGCGCCATCTGTCGCCAGTATTTTCATACATTATATCGACCAGGCAACCCTTTTGGGTTTGCGTCATTATTAGGTAAAATCTTAATTGTAAAATTAAGTGTACCTGGTCGGTATAATGTATGAAAATACTGCCGACAGATGGCGCAGGCGTCACCCAAAGACGTTAAGTATGATGTGTTATCGAAATTAGCAGTCAGGAGCAATTGTCAGGATGGCTGAATTGGTAAAGCATCTGGACGGTATCCAGAAGATGCAGGTTCAAATCCTGCTCCTGACTGTTATTTTCGATTTCACATTTTTCACTTTGTGTTTAATGAGATTAGTTAATCAGCAAAATACAGGTGACTTCGAATCAAGTACTTATTATGATTTTGGAGATCATCGTTATTCTAGCGGTTGTCTTATTACGCCAGAAGACTTGGGCTTACAATCTTCGGGATTGAATTATCAAGATGAGATTACGGAAGAATTATAAGACCAAAGTATAAGAATGATCCATGCCACTATAGACCAAGGTAGACAGAACAGTAGACCAGTATATTTGAAGATGAACACAATTTAGCGATAACAGTGATCATGATCCGGATTGGGTTTCAGTGATTTCACGGAGGAGGTGGGTTCGTTATCCATTGCGAAGCCAGGTCGAATAACATTTGGCCTAACTAACATATCATTACGCCATTTCCCTTGCGGGGTAGGTAGAGAGAACAGCAAGTAACATTTTCATGGATATCCATGAAAATATCTGATCATTATCTGTGTAAGATTTACGAAGAAACAGGAACATATTTTTAAGAAGGCGGAGGATCTTGCCTTATTTGGATAGTGATAATGTTGACAGTGATGGTGACGACAACGTTAATGGGGTATTATTATCGGAGAATATTCCATGAATCCCCTTCCAGACCTGAAATCCCCCTGTGCCTCACACTCTAATCCAGCAGACTTCATCTTCATTCTCCTTTCAATAATCTTACCATACACTTTGGCTGCCAAACTAGTCAAGTTTATGGCTCTGTAGTTTGCACAGTCCTTACGTTTTAAACAAGGACATGATGGCTGCGCTTCTCCAGTTCTTGGAAACTATTACTGAGCTCCAACATAAATTGATAAGCACCAGGAAAGATTCCCAGACATATGAGCCCCCAAACTTGATCATCTCAGCAGACACCATATCAATATCCGCTGCCTTACTATTTTTCAAACTTCTAATCGCCCATTCATTAAACTTCGTCTATACTGATGTTGTGTGAAGTGTTTTGTCAGCCTATCTGCTGCAATCATATTTGCTCTGTCATGCTTCGCTTTCACTTAAAGGCTAAGGTAGTAAAGCTAAGGTGAGGCTTTGGTGTCATTCTTACATTGCCTATATATTTCTTTGTTCTATTCAGTCATACTGTCATTCAGATTCAAAGAAGAAGCATAGTCCAGCTACGCTTTCTTCTTTTGCTTTACCGACGCTGCTACTTCCGTATCCCACCATGCATCACCTTTCGCTTTCCTATGGATCTTTCAATACTCTCCAGCATTAATACTTTTTGAACTTTCGCGTTTTATACTCATGTTTTATAAAAAACGTACACGTTTTCAAATATAGCACGCAAAATTCCCTAAAACCACAGATTAGTATATACATACCCCAAAACCGATTCATAGATATTTTTTTCGCTCTCGACATCCCTATAAAGCTCAAACTAATTACATCTAGACAGAGTGAAGAAAATTCTTTGACATGTATGAGCGAGAACATAAGGTACAATTTACTGGGGCAAAAAACAGACAAAGTCATAGATTTTTGTCTTTGTCGCCGTGGCCAGTTTTTGGTATACCTATGTCACGATGTCAAATGCTTTGTCTGTCACGATTCAACTGACATAATCGAACATTTGTATAAAAATACGGGTTTTTGCATATTATTCAGTGTCATTATATGTTATTCAGTGTTTTGAGACAAAGACTACGTGATAATAGTGCTTGTAAAATAGTGTACTAGGCTACACAAGCTACAGCAAGCGAAAAAAACCGATATAACATTTCATGCGTAATTAGTCGAAAATGAAATAATTTAATGATTGAATGCTATAAAGTGATATAAAATGGGCTTTTTTACTCGAAATTAATAATTTTTACTAAGATACACTCGCAAAACACGTTTTCTAGCTAAATTTCTATTACTGAGAATTGTTTCGGTGTTGCCTTATTGCGAATTTAATTTGCCCAGTTTTCACTTTACTAATAAATTTATATGTAATTTATGAGATGATGATAAATATTTACTATTTTAGGTTTCTCTCTAATCCAGATGCGAGATCGAAATGGGTGGATGCTACGGAAAAACGAAGCAACCCACGAAATACCCAAAATATGTTCCACGATATTTTGTTGATGTTTCATTATACATAAAAAGAAAATAGTAACGTTGGGAGCAAAATCATTGCCAGTAAATATGTTCATGTAAGTATAGCTTTTAAAGTCTTTGTAACTTTAAAAACCATAGCATCACGTAATAGGGGGTAAGTCTCTTGCCATCTACCGAGTACATTTCCAAACTCCGGGCCGCTACTGAGATTTTTTTATTTTGTTACGAAATATCTCAATAACACTGCCCGACCCGGGGATCGAACACGAGACCTCATGATCAGCAGCCACTTACACTACCACTGCACCACAGAGGCAGTTGCAACTTCAGAGAAACTGATTTGCTCTAAGTTCTTATTCAATTCATTAAATCGGCGCTGGAAGGATGATAATTATTTTCTTATTTGACCCAGAAAAGAAAGAAAAGATAATTTAATTGTATTCTTGTGTACTATTATTTTAAACCTACATCTCCTGGATACCGTCCAGATGCTTTGCCAATTCAGCCATCGTAACCCTTGCTCCTGACTGCTAATATCGACAAGTTCGAATCCTGCTCGTGACTGTTATTTTCGATATCACATTTTTCACTTTGTGTTTAATGTATGTTGCTAAGCATGTCAAATGCTAAAAATATATATAAAAATATCTAAATATTTATAGGGTTTGCGTCATTATTAGGTAAAATCTTAATTGTAAAATTAAGTTTACCTGGTCGGTATAATGTATGAAAATACTTCCGACAGATGGTGCAAGCGGCACCCAAAGACGTTAAGTATGAATGTGTTGTCGAGATTAGCAGTCAGGAGCAAGGGTCACGATGGCTGAATTGGCAAAGCATCTGGACGGTATCCAGGAGATGCAGGTTCGAATCCTGCTCGTGACTGTTATATTCGATTTTACATTTTTCACTTTGTGTTTAATGTATGTTGCTAAGCATGTCAAATGCTAAAAATATATATAAAATATCTAAATACTATTATTTTATTAAATATAACTTATTATTATTTACCAGATGAGATATCGAACAGAATGGCATTTATGGAGCAGCAATACTTACCTTGCATCAAGGCTCCAAGTCTTGGTATTTCCCAACGTGATTGAATTCTTATTACGGAGATCCGTAGAACGTGAATATCCGAGGTAGCCCGCAGGGTTTGCATGCTAAAGTGGCAATGGGCAGGCCATATCGCTCGACGAACTGACAACCGTTGGGGAAAAAGGTTTTCGAGTAGCGACCACGTATCGGATAGCGTAGCGTAATATGACCTCCCACCAGATGGACCAAATATATTGTCAAAGCTGCAGGGAGCCGTTGGATGCAGTCAGCACAAGCCCGCTAGTTCTGCTGCTGTCTTGGGGAGGCCAATGTCCAGCAGTGGACGTTTAATGACTGATGGTTGGATGAATAGAAGGGGTGGTAAATTTACTTTTAAATAATTATTTTGATAAAAATTATGATTTTCAATAAAATATTTGTTACGAAGAGTTTCTTATTTACGATCAAGTTACAGACCTCATTCTACCTATCGTTTAATTTGCCCAAATATGGTTAAATATTAGTCAATCTGGCAACATTTAAAAAAAATATTGCTGTTTCAAGTGCGGCCACGCCGTGGCTCCGTCTAGTTCTTAGTCTGAGCTATAAAGAATTGTATTAAAAAAATAAAGAACGTACGTGATTGTCTATGACGAGGAATTACCGTATGCTCTTTGCTCTTTATCTGACTGATAAAGATGGCTTATTAAATGGTACAGTAGTGAATGAATGAGACTAATATGTAATATATTATTGTGTTTGGATGAATGATAGTGACAAACTTAATTCTTTGCTCTATTGCGCCTACCTCATAGTAAGAAACTGTTTCCTTCATATTATAAGTTTCTTTACTCTGTGCGCAATACGCATTGTTTGTTACCTCAGACTAAGAACTACTAGACGGAGCCACGGCGTGACCGCACTTGAAACAGCAATTTTTTTTTTTAAATCTTGCCAGGTTGACAAATATTTAACCATATTTGGGCAAATTAAACGACTTCTGTAACTAGGTCGTAAATAAGAAACTCTTCGTAACAAATATTTTATTGAAAATCGCAACGTTTATCAAAATTATTATTTAAAAATAAATCTGCCACCCCTTCTATTCATCCAACCATCAGTCTTTAAACGTCCACTGTTGGAAATTGGCCTCCCCAAAGAGAATACCAGAACTAGCGGGCTTGTGATGACTGCATCCAACGGCTCCCTGCCGCTTTGACCATATATTTGGTCCATCTGGTGGGATGTTACGCTGCGCTGTCCGATACGTGGTTGCCACTCGAGAACTTTTTTCCCCAACGGTTGTCAGTTCGTCGAGCGATATGGCCTACCTATTGCCACTTCAGCATGCAAACTCGGCGGTCTATGTCGGATATTCACATTCTACCTCCATATCCGTAATAAGAATTCGATCACGCAGGGAAATACCAAGACTTTGAGCCTAGATGCAAGGTAAGTATTGCTGCTCCATAAATTGTTGTTCTGTTCGAAATCTCATCTGGTAAATAATAATAAGTAGTAGTACACAAGAATATAATTAAATTATCTTTTCTTTCTTTTCTGGGTCAAATAAGAAAAGAATTATCTTCCTTCTAGCGCTGATTTAATTAATTGAATAAGAACTTTTTTTTATTGCATTTAGTGGCAGACGAGCCACGGCCCATATGATGGTAAATGTCAACCGTCACTCATGTACTCAACTATACTGAGAGTATTGTCAAGCCACCATTTCATTTCACTGATATGAAATGAAAGAATAAACGGCTATCTCCTGCTACGACCAAAACGCAACGATGTGCTTCATGGCCAGTCCCACGGGAGAGAGAGAACTACAAGTGGTGAAGTTAGCTATAGGACGAATACCACGACCTTATAAATTTGTGTTGCCACCTACCATTTGGGGTGTGAATATATCTTATTTAATTTTGTTTTACTCCTGGAATTTATTTTGAAACCCCAGGCAGGTGTCACAAGAGAGAGAGAGAGAGCAAATCAGTTTCTCTGAATTCTAGATTATGACTACAGCGGTAGTCATAATCTAGAATTGAGATTTACTTACAAAGTTGAAGTACAAAGACTTTAAAAGCTATACTTACATGAACATATTCACTGGCAATGATTTTGCTCCCAACGTTATTATTTTCTTATTATGTATAATGAAACATCAACAAAATATCGTGAAGCATATTTTGGGTATTTCGTGGGTTGCCTCGTTTTCCCGTAGCATCCACCCATTTCGATCTCGCATCTGGATTAGAGGAAAACCTAAAATGGTAATTTTTTTATCATCATCTCATAAATGACATATAAATTTATTAGTAAAGTGAAAACTGGGCAAATTAAATTCGCAATAAGGCAACACCGAAACAATTCAAAGTAATAGAAATTTAGCTAGAAAACGTGTTTTGCGAGTGTATCTTAGTAGCAATTATTAATTTCGAGCAAAAAAAGCCCATTTTATATCACTTTATAGCATTCAATCATTAAATTATTTCATTTTCGACTACATATGAATGAAATGTTATACCTGTATTTTTTCGCTTGCTGTAGCTTTTGTTGCTTAGTACACTATTTTATAAGCACTATTATCATGTTGTGTTTTTCTCAAAACACTCATTTACACAAATTAACATTAAATTTTAATTAATTCCAGAATTTTTATACAAAATCTTCGATTATGTCAGTTGGATCGTGACAGACAAAGCATTTTGACATCGTGACAATACAGAAAACTGGCCACGGCGACAAAGACAAAATCTATGGCTTTGTCTGTTTTTTTGCAGTAAATTGTATTTTGTGTTCTCGCTCATACATGTCAAAGAATTTTCTTCGCTCTGTCTAGATAGTCTGTGTTTGTTACCATGTTTCTGGTTATACGCATTTCTCTTTGATTTTGAACTTGTGACGTTGAGTGTTTTTGTGGATTATTTGTTTAGATTTATTGCACATACGGAATTTGTTGTCGGATGTACAGATTTTTAGTTCCTACAGTATGGCAACACTGCCGTCCTATCCGGTTCCGTTCCGATACTTCCGATGAGACGTCAACGCTAAATTTATCCAACTTCAGTTTATTGTGTATTTATTCCCCAAAGTATCCTACTGCAAATAAATTAAATAATTTGCTAGTCTTATAACTCCTAACTTAGTATAAAAATATCACAATGCCCCGCGGTAAGTGTATGATTTAGGTGTATTTTTTTGTCAATGTCGGCCAATGTTATTGAGAAAGTGCGTGCTTGTTTGACAATGAAATTTTGTACCAAAATTTATCGTTGAATAATGAGGACAAGCTCTTATTGGTACATGATATTTTTTTAAAATAAAGCAAGGATAACCAAGAGCTGTTATCATTTTATGGTTCCTAACCTTGTAAATAATTTTTGTAAAAAAAATTTTCAGGGAAATTTACGAACCACAAGGGTCGGAATCGCAAATTCACTAGCCCTGAAGAGCTCGAAGAGCAACGGAAACAAGAAGAAATAAAACAAAAGTAAGTAATGATCACTCACCATCATATACATTCCGAATTCTGATGCAACAGCTTGATGACATGCATAGATTCGACCCTAAAATTCTTCTCTTGGCCATGACCGTGGCTTAGCAATACCTTATAATATCTATACCACTATGCTGGTCTGAATTTGTACATTTTTAATGTGATTTAGTTATGATTAATATGAAAACATGGTCTATATTCAATACAACCTGAATATTATAATACTTCATTGCACCATTCTCGTAATTGAATAACAGGTTGAGTCATTAAGTATAAACAGCATAGAATTTACACAAGGAGCACCAGGGACTTTTTGACAGGGCACAGGTGGCATTTTGTAGTGCGAGAAAATATAGGGGTTTTTAACCCTAAAGCCGCATTAAGGGCATAGTGTCACTGGTTAACTTATAATAGGGGTTAGTACGTAGTGTGGCAAATACCATACATTACAAAATTTGTGATATGAGAAAAATTTATTAAGAATACAAGTGTCACCATATCATTCTTGTGTACATGTCGTATGAGGCAACTAAGTGAAGTGAACAGTTATTACCCCTTGCATTACTAGTAGAGTTGGGTACCAAGTGGGGGTACTCACTCTCTTGTTATCGGATCTGAGCGGATCAGTACCAGTACAATGTTTTGGTTAGAGCATAAAAGCAGTTTGTTCATTGATTTCTCATCCTTATTAAGTGGTATACCTACAGCGGTTTAGCAGTATTTTTAGAATTATTGAGTACACAAGTGGCTTTTACCACTTACCATCAGTAAGGCAGAGCCTCATCTGCCACCTTAAAATAAAAAAAGAAAACAGTAGAACACAGTATGCAAATGGAAGATGCACTGCTTGTGACTATCATTTTTATCTTTGTATGTTTGCGTATTATTGTGTTCAGAGTAGCATTTTTCAATGATTAACTGTGGTCAGAAACAATTGTTATTGTTGGACATAAACTAATGAAGCTTACATAACAGCAAACCATTGTTGCTTCATGGAGCTTTATTTGCTATGTATATAAAACTACATATATTCAACAAGAAGTAAGAAAAATGTTATTTATAACATAAATAGCTATGACGGGCCTCGTGGTGTAGTCGGTACTGGAACCGACTTCCGTGCATGAGGTCACTCAGATTCGATTCCCACTCAGGACAAATATTTGTGTGATGAACACAGATATTTGTACTGCGTCTGGGTGTTTTCTGTCTTATTATATGTATGCACATATTTACAAAAAGAAAAGTAATATATGTATTATATCCAATCTAGTACCCATAATAACACAAGTGTTAAGCTTAGTTTGGGATCAGTATGTTGTGTGAAATGTCTGTGAATATTTATTTATATTATTATTATTTACAATAAAGTATTAATAATGATTTGCATCTTAAAAATAAATTGAAGTTGATATGCATCAAAGCCTATTTAACTTATTTTTTAATCCAATAAGTTACTTTGTGATTTGTATTTAGCACTTGACATGCTCAGCTACTTACAGAACAAATTATTTGTGAAAGTGGTTTACTGCGAGCAGGTTTTGAACCAGTGACCCTTCCACTCTGGGAAAGTGCTCTAAACCACTATGCAGCAGTTTCCTAGTGGTGCCCCCCTGGATTAGAATGAACACAGCTTTGAATCCTGCTTGCAGTAAATCTCTCATTATCACAAATAATTTGTTCTTTAAAGTATTAAGAAAGATTATAATATATAGTTCTTTTTAAGTTTTATCTTAATTTCTGTCTAATAAGTAATACTCTAGATTAACAGTAAATTTAATGAATTGCAGATGGAGAAAAGAACATGGTCAAGAAGAATCAAGTGAAGAAGAGTCTGAAGAAAAATCAGGGTCTGGAAGCAGTGATGATAGTGACTCTGATGATGATGTAAGATATTTTTGTTTACTTTTCGACACTAAATGACCACTATTATGTTTTTATTGATTTATTGGAAACTAGCGGCTCATCCCGGCTTCACATGGGTGGACTTTTAATTCTTGAAACATTTTGGGATGAATAGAGTAAATGTATCTTTATGCAGGACATGAAGTTTTTTTTTTCAAATTAGTACATATTTGTATTTTTCTTATAAAAATTTATATTTTTCCATAAACCTACTTTATTGAAGTTTTAGTAGGGATCTCTTAATTTTTTTCTAGTAATAAATATGGTCTATGTTACACAAAATTTAATGTAGCATACTAATGGTGAATGAATTTTTGAAATTGGTCCCATAGTTTTTATCATTACAAAAATACAAAACTTTCCTATTTATAATACTATTATTTTTCTAGTATTAAATATAGCCAATGTTACTCAGGGATAATGTAGTATTCTAATGATGATAGAATTTTTGAAATCAGTCTAGTAGTTGTCTGAGTTTATTCATTACAAACATACAAAAATACTAATCTTTTCTCTTTATAATATTGGTATAGATGTTTTCTCATTACATACTGACTTCCATAGACATTTAATAATATCTAAATATTATTCTATTACAGAAACCAACTAAAGCAAAGGGTGTATCAGGTTTAATTGAAGTGGAAAATCCTAACCGTGTTGTGAAAAAGAATAAGAAATTAAACAATTTGGATAAAGATTTAGGTGAAGGAGAGAAACCTCAATTATCAAGGTATAATGCATCATGTTTATTTTGGATGATATGAAACAAATTTAATTGATGTCACCATGTACAAATCTCTTGATTTAACAAAATATTGCTTAAAATTATTAGCATGCTATAAATCATAATCCTCTAATAATTATTTATTGATACTTTAGAAAACCGTAGCTTAATAATGATGGTTATAGTATATTATAATTTACTAGCATTATTTTAGGTTATATCTCAGGTTCCCAATATAGTAGTGGGATAAAATATATACCAGTTTTTAGTCTAATCAAAAGCTATCAAACAAAAAAGTTTCATCAAAATCTGTTCAGTAGTTTGTGTGATGCCCAAGCAAACACTAAAGTTCTCAAAAAAAAGTGTTCAGAGACTCCTAAATAGCGTAATACATAATTTTTTCACTCTTGTCTTAAATGTACAGACATAACTCTGTTGCTTTATAATATACTAGCTGATACCCGCGACTTCGTCAGCGTTTAATGATTTACTTTCTAAATTCGACACCTAATTTACCCGCGATTTTATAAAACCATTGAAATATAAGTGAATCCTATGTCAAATATAAAATGAAATTTAACATTCTTAATTCAAAAAAGTCTAAATATGTGTGTTTCTATCTCTAAATTAGTAACCTACCAAACCACTCCCTCGTTCCCTTCCTATTATTTTAACTGACCACTTCCTCATCTTCTTTATATCGTCATTCCTCTTCATGTCCTATAACCTTTCTTAGGGTGGATTACTCGAAGGTTGCCTTTGGTCTATAGGCTACCCTACCACGCCAACCACTCAGAGGGTGACAAACTTACCGTCTTACTCACCATCAAACCGTACAGCTTAGAATAATGATGTGTTATAAACATAGATGTCTAAACAAAAACATAGCATCATGCCTGTATTCCCCGAAGGGAGGGGGGGGGCCACGATTCGCCAGCTATGTTTAAGTCCCACGTAATAGGGGGCGAGCCTATTGCCGTCTACCGGGCACATTTCCAAACTTCCGGCGGCTACTGAGATTTTTTCTTTTAACGAAAAAGCTCAATAAAACTGCCCTATCCGGGAATCAAAGCCGAGACCTCATGATCAGCAGTCGCTTACACTACCGCTGCACCACAGAGGCAGTTGATGTAAGGCAGGCTAGGCACTAAAAGTATTCACTATAAATGAGTGCAGATTACGCTTTCCTGCACTCATTATGTTTAGTATTGTTTCCCGCAACATATCAATATGCCTAATAATACCAAAATCCCTTTTGAAAAACTCATTGACTGTGTTTTTTTCTTTCGTTCTTTCTGAATAGTGTCATTAAGCTCACGCACGCTGTTAAATTATAACATATATCATACATGCATATATTATGTTAACGAGAGTTCTTTTTTCTAAGTCAGCCTTGCTTGAAGATAGGCCCTGATGTAGCAAAACCGCAAGCCAAATTCATAGTTTTTTTTGTTAAGACGGGAATAAATGTTCTAACCGCACAGCCCGTCGTTCGGGGCAACGAATAGGGTAGTGTGGGGCCCTCACCCACTAAAGAAACTCGCCGTGTGCCGTCTCTTCGCCTTTATTGGCGGGCCACTAGAACTATGTTACATTGCTTCAGTGGTTTGCTGTCTCAACCCTGAGCCATGGTTACGAATATTGGAAATAGAAATCCTAATTTCACAAACTATTCACAAAGCAGAGTGACGTATATTACTCTGGTCTATGGTGGTGTGCATGATGAATCCTGATTTAACAATATAATTTATTATGTATACATGTAAACAAAAAAATCATTTGAAATCTATATCCTATAATCAAACTTAGTTTTTATATGCTGCTTCTACGATTCCTGAAAATATCCAGAACATTCCATTAGATAAGTTCAAGAAAGCCATAAAAATTTAGACTTGTAATAAAGGTTAATAGAGTTTTGGATTATCTTGGGTATAAAACAAAATGGGCTTGAGCTGCTCCTCATTCATTAATTTTACTTTATGTGAATAGTATGTCATCTTGGTTCCAGCATTTTTTGTTATTTTAGTTATAAGAATTATATTAAATCTTAATAAATTGGCAAATTAAAAAAGTGGCCCATGAGTTTCTTGCCAGGTAATTCTCATGAAAGCCTTTACTATGGACTCCAGCCGCTTGTGGCGATTGTCACCATTTTGTTGTTGCGGATGCACTCATCTCAGGTGCTCGTGTTAGTTATTAGTGTATTCTTGACGATTTTAAGGCCTATGAAATAAAGATATATTTGAATTTGAATGTCTCAATAAGTATCCAGTAATTTTTATTAATGTTTCCAGGCGTGAAAGAGAAGAAATAGAGCGACAACGCGCAGCCGCGGCGTACCAAAAACTTCATGCAGAAGGTAAAACGGATCAGGCTCGTGCCGATCTAGCGAGACTTGCGATCATTCGTCAGCAACGAGAGGATGCAGCTAAACGTAGAGAGGCTGAGAAAAAAGCCAAGGATGAAACCCCTAAGAAAAGGTAACATAATTTAATCTAGCCTCTGCCAAAGCTAGTGTTTTGATTATATCTCAGCCAGAACGCACGTGTCGCAATACACAACACAGTGCTTGTCCCAACTTTATTACGTATATGGAAGCGAGAGTTCGGTATGCAAAAAGGGGCATGAGAGTATAATCAATGCGGTCGAAATGCGATCTCTGCGGAAAATCTGTGGAGTGAGGCTGTCTGACCGCATTCGTAATGACGACGTAAGAGAGCGAGTAGGTATGAAAGAGAGTATTGGTGTAAAGATGCGAAAGGGAATGCTGCGATGGTTTGGACATGTGGAAAGAATGCCGGACGTGCGACTGGTTAAAAGATATACAATGCGAAATTGAAAGGATGTAAGTACAGGGAGACCGAGACCTAAATCGGTCATGTATTGAAGGAAGGTGTAGTCAGGAGTTTCCGAAACCGACGAGCGTGTATGAGGAGAATTATGAATGTTGAGGAAGTGAGCGATGTATGCAAGAATAGAGCCTTTTGGCACTCTGTTCTCTCTGCCTACCCCGCAAGGCAGATGGCGTGATGATAAGTTAAGTTTTTCCTGTTTTTTTCTTGATATAGTCTCACGCCTGTATCCCCGACGGGGTAGACAGAGGTGTATGGCACATCACGGTTTGCCAACTATGTTAAAGTCCCACGTAATAAGGGGCGAGCCCATTGCCGTATTGGTGCTATGGCTATATAAGCAGAGTGCTGGAATTAGCACGTAGCAAAATATTGTCCAGTTCCTGTAGATAAAATATAATAGTACACATTTCACTACAAAAATGTGTGTTATTATATAGATTTTTTATGTATTACAAAAAAAAAGGAATAATCCTTGTATCGCAGGGGTCTTTAAAAACATACAATTTCATGGACATAAAGTACACCCAGACTCAGAACAATCATTTGTGAATCACACAAAGAGTTGTCCTGTGTGGGAATCGATATATATCTATGGCAGTTATTATCAATGGTCTAACTTAGACCATTGATAATAACTGCCATAGATATATATCGAAAATGTGCATGTTAGACCGTCTAACATGCACATTTTAATTACTGTCCCTCACAGTAATTTTCCTTGCTGTTAAAAATTATCCATACATGACATTTTATAGCACATCTCTGAAGTTACACAACGATTTTTATGCGGTTTTCGGCTTGGATTAAAATATAGGCTTTATATTATTTCAATCGGATGTCAGGCAAAAATGATACCCTCATTTAAATCTCCATGCAAACAAATTCGCGGGGGACAGTTGCAATAAATAAACCAAATAATTTATAATTATATGTTATTTAAAATTAATGTACAAATAAAAATTTATTTACAGGTAAACTGCCCACCTAGCTATGCTGTTTAGCTGTTTTGTAAGTTCATAATCTCAAGCTAGACTTTCTAAATTAATTTTTACAATTTAAATACAGACCTGTCCTTTCACAATCCGCTGTGTAATAATAAATATTGACATTTCTCAATTTTCTGAAGCTTACTTACTTATAGCTTGCTATCTATCAGTTGTAGTAATTTAATGTTTCTTTGGCATACAATTCACATTATATTTGAGGTTTAAGCCATTGATGGGCCAGCTCTTTAGGTCAATAATGATTAAATATGTAAAACTCAATATGTGTGTGTAGTATGTGTGGGCAATGTACAACTTTGTGTTGATTATATAAAATTAGGCAAATTTAATGTTTATTTTGAGCAGCAATATGATTGAGACTTAGCTATGTGTTACTGCTCTGGGCAACACTAGGATAAGGAAGCATACAGAATGACAAGGTGTACATTTCCTGTAAAAATTATCTTGGAATATACTTGTCAGTCTGAACGGCCTTACATAGTGCTGCCCTTAAGTATTATGAATACTTGAGTATGTTAAGTTTCTATATGTGAATTATGTATAAAATTAATATGATATATGTAATTACGCAATAATTAAACCATCAATTCTATTGTATTGTCTTTTAATTGTTATTGAATTCGCAATAAAATATCTTATAGAGAAATATGTAAATTGATTTATATAAATATGATTCATAATGAGGGTATACATAATTTGTTTTTTACTATTCCACCGGCTGTATGGAGTAGGTATTTCAGGATAAAAAATTTAAAAATAAAATTCTAACGTAATAAATTGTAAAAAGCTTCTGGAATAGAAAACTTCATACAGCAGAAATTAAATGAATTTGCTTAGGTCTTAATTGTTAGATAGTCTCATTAGACAATTTTTATAAAACAAATATGTATCTATATAATAAAAATTGAAAAAGATTACGTATGTTTTATTCCCTCGAACAGTTCTATTATTCATTTTGATCTGTATTTTAGCACTTGACATGCTCAGCTACTCTTAAAGTACAAATAATAATTTGTGAATGAGGAAAAAGAGTACGAGCGGTAATCGAACCTGCGTCCCTTCCTTTCCGGGGAAGTGCTCTAATCCATTGAGCTATCGTACCATATCTAGGAATACCGAATTTCCTCATCACATTTGTCTAACTCTTTTTCCTTATTCACAAATTAATTTGTACTTTAAGAGTAGCTGAGCATGTCAAGTGCTAAAATATAGATCAAAATGTTTGAAAAATCACGCCATCAATTAGTATGAATTTTAATTGCAAAATTATACTTACTACATTGGATGAATGCATGTAAATGCATTGCCGATAGATGGCGTTGGTCGTTAAGACAAATGTGATGAGGAAATTCGGCATTTCTAGTAGAAATGGTACGATAGCTCAATGGATTAGAGCACTTCCCTGCAAAGGAAGGGACGCAGGTTCGATTCCCGCTCGTACTAAAATACTCTTTCCTTAGTCACAAATTATAATTCGTACTTTAAGTTCTATTATTCGTTTTTTAAATATGCAAACTGTCACCTGATATCTAAGACCAAGAAAAAAATATATAAGGATTATTACGAACAATCCAGTGAAGCCATATAAAACCAAGCCAAACTAGTAATTACACGGCTCACGCACACAAATACTAAATGCCATGCCAAAACGAAGTGACGTAAACCACAAGTGTTACCAGAGTATGACTTAAAATTAACCCATATGACTCGACGATTTAGTACATACGTGCATGATTATTTCGTCAGCGCCATAATATTTCCTATATGATTTGCTGTAAACTTACTTTATTTTTCTTTTATGTTTTAAACATAGAAGTTTTTAAAAATGACCTAAATTATATGGATTTTTTCTTGCCGAGGAAAACAGTTTCACGCACACTTCTTTAAAAAAATTGCTTCACTTTTTAGTTGACAATGCGGTGTGTTTATTTGTGTTAGTCAGCCTGTTGATAAGTGATAACGGCTAAGCCACCGGTCAACGTGAAGATCAACCACTTTGAAAGGAGTGAAAAATCGGAACAGCTATCTTCTGCAACCGAAACTCATCGAGGCACAACTTTACCAATGCCAAGTAAGTGAAATGTATCATTTCAATGTGTTTTATTGACTTGTGACCTTTAATCAATCTATATACTTACCTATATAACTAGGTATGTAGTTCAGTTCAAATCAGTATATTTTCAAATTATTTTTTTATTTTGCGTAATATGGGTAGGTACAAAATTATAGATGAATTTCAATATTAAAGTACTTATCACCATATTCAGCCGTCGCAGAGGCATGCAAATAATAATTGTACAAGTTAAAAAAAAGAAAATATCACACACAACAACTTCAAAGTTAGAAGCATATTTTTTAACGTCCACTTATGTATCTGTCTTTATAAACAACTTACAAATTTAAATAGGCACCGTGTTCTACGAACTGTTTTGAATTAAAATAGGGCTTTCATATTTAAGTATGTACCTAATAGTTACTAATATGAAAGCCCCATTTTAAGTAAATTCGCTTCGGATCTTGGACCTCCTATCACCAGAGAACTCCTCAAAAAATAGGAAATGTAGGTACCCAGTGATTGAGATATTGCTAGGTTTACTATTTAATTCCACAAACAAGATAGATTATGCTCAAGAACATGGGCAGCTCTAGCTTTCAAGTGGGGGTCCAAGATTCAAAAATCTACAACGATCTCATATTTAAAGTAACATAAACGGGTCTTTTTTCGCGTATAAATTAGGTGAAATGATTAACTACCTTTTACCCGACGTTTCAACTGCGTTGCAGCAGCCGTGGTCACGGGACAACTGTTGTCTCAATATGTGTACAATTCGCGAATCTTTAAAAGTTACCATTACAACGATCTCAGCTTGAATATGCCGCCTAGTTCGGCATAAAGCAGCTATAGGTAGGTACTCTTATCCTCTATTGTTATTACGTATGGTGAGTGAGTGCGCTGGAGGTAAGTGTTCTGTTTTTGCTAAGCTTCTGTCTGACACCAACTTTTCTTGCCACTAGTTACTCTGGACCTTTAGTGCATTGTTTTAGACAAGAACAATATCTTGATTAATGTCTTGGGTGATGCCTGCGCCATCTGTAGGATGTATTTGCATACATTAATTTCGGCCAGGTAAGCTTACTTATTATCTACAATTCAGATTCATACCAAATAATGACACAACCCTATAAGCAGGTATTTTGATATTATCTTATGACTGGTGGTAGGGCTGGGTACCAAGTGGGGAGTATTCACTTGGTATCGGGCCCGTGCGGGTTGGTATCACCATCTCCCGTGCGACCGGCCATGAAGCACATCGTTGCGTTTTGGCTGTAGCAGGAGATAGCTGGGTCAGCTAGTAGGTACCTATAATATATATTTTTAAGCATTTGACATGCTTACCCATATAAATTAACGCAAAGTGCGAAAATTTGAAAACAAAAATAAGATTCATGAGCAGGATTTGACCCTGTATCTTCTGGAATACCGTCCCATGTGCTTAAAGCCAACCTCTTCTGTAAATATGTAGGTACCTTCGATACAGTAGTAACAAGTAGTGGCTTAAAATCGATTCCTGGATCTGAAGTATCATTGAAATTATCGGTAACTTCAGTTTTCGATTGAACATGGGCATGATATTTACATTAACTGAACAATTCTTAGATACCGTTGGTACATAATTCCTTGGCATGGCCCTTTACATAACCTTACGGAGGACCCTATTCTTGTATTGAGCACACCTGTATTTTTCATATATTTGATGGTTTTACAGATCTGTCGCTTCAGTTTAACCTGCATTTTGGGGTCACAAATGATACAAGTCTCTTCATGTCCAGGCCACCAAGACGCCTGTCCTGCCCCCCTAGCAAAGTTGCATAAACGTTGTAGAATCGAATAATCAATGTATGGGATTGACAGGCGCTTACGCTTAGGCGTCGCCTTATGTCAATTGCATACATTGATTATTCTATTCTACTTGCGTTCTGCTACTTTGCTGGCATCGTATCTAAATACTTAGTCGATAAGCGTGAAGTGGAAGTATCCTAAATGATTTGAAAACGCCGACTCCATTACAGTATCCAATACCATAATAAGGACAAGAGATAAATTAAACCCAACTCTCAAAACGGTTGACTGATTGATCCCCCGGACATTAAGCCGATTGTGATGACATCCTTGCTCTTGTACTTTTTCCCTTTTCTGCTCTTTCTGAGAGAGTACCTAACTAAATATGTTAAACCGCTGGCTTTACAGCAGAAGCCATTTATTACTAATATTATAAATGCGAATATGAGTTTAGGCCGTGTGGGGCCGGCTTTAGAATTGTCCCACCCCTCTACCCACGGGAGTCGTAAGAGCCGACTGAGGGAATACCGCGGGAGTGGGCAGCAGCACTCCCTCGAGTATTAACAACATCCACTGCGATCGCCAACCCGCCTGCCAAGCGTGGCGATTACGGCATTATCCCCATGACGGGACCGCTCGTTGTGACGTTCTCTTGGGGAAGCCTATGTCCAGCAGTGAACGTTGAAAGGCTGATGGATGGAATATGAGTTTGTTTATTTATTTATATTATATACCTAGGTATTATAAGAGGAAAGATTTGTATTTTTGTATGGCTATATTTAGAAAAAACTACTTATGTCCTGCAAAGATACATTTACTCTACGTTTACCCCAAAATGTTTAAAAAATATATGTCCACTCGTGCGAGGCCGGGACGGGCCGCTAGTTTATTTAAATGTTTGTTATGTTTTCACGCTTTAACTAAGTACCTACTGAACCAATCAACGTGAAATGTTGCGTATCTACATATATATTTATAGACTAGAGTCCAGAAAAGAACCTTTTATCTTGAAAAAATGGATGATTCCTGCGGGATAGATATTCTTATAGAAATAATTAATGTGCGATAGAGTAACTTATTTGTAGTCACGCAGACGAAGTCGCGGGCAGAATCTAGTATAGGTACTTATGTATACAAAAATTTCGTATCACATTGTTTGCCCGCGATGAACTCCTAAAATATAGAAACAATTTTAATGAAATTTTGCACATTTGGTGCTGTTTTGTTCAACTTAAGAGATAGGATACTTGTTATCCCACAAATACTTCTATTTTTATTGAAAAATTAAAGAACGAATTATGTGTGGCAACACGCGGCAAGGCCTGCTAGTTAATAGGTAACATTGAATTTTAGTTATACAAAAGGGTTCCGTCACCATAAAAATGTGAAAGCCGCTGTTCTATTAGGTAGTAGGTAGTTAGTAGTATCTAGTAGTTAAGCAGTTATAAAATTGTAACAGAGTTATGTCTGTATGTTACGGCCATTAAATATGTAGGTACCTATTGAATAGTAGCTCACAAGACAGTACATGAGTTCGGTATTTCTTCCATAAATATGTAGGTACATAGGTACATAGGTACCTATGACGTACACCTATAACCGTATGACAGCAGGATACCCTTTGGGTTGCAGCAGAAAACCAGCGGTAGGTATTACCTATAAGCTTACCCTTTTTATTTTTTATTTTAGGTAGGCAAAAATGACCTACCACACACCCCGCTGCCCGGGGAGACAACGGGGTAGTGTGGGGCTCTCACCCACTAAAAACCCACCGTGCGCCCTCACCCGCCCTTGCTACGGCGGATCACGAGTACCGCGTTGTTACGACCGCGATCCGCAGGCGGCAGCCCCTTCGGGCACCCTCTCTTGAGCGACTCCCCGCGCACTTGGGCGTCACACCTTCGCGGTAGGCTTCCGCGGACGGCAGGGTACTCCCCGACCCCACCGTCCGCAGCCTCGGCGAAGGAGGATTCCTCCCGGGCCCTCTCCGCCACCTCCTTCCGCGAGATGACAGCCTCGCAGAAGGCGGCGACTGCGGTCCAGGCCCTGTCACTGCCAACCATCGCTCGCGCAACGGCCGGCAGCGACAGGTCCACGCCTATGACTGCGACAAGGACTCGGCGCAGCACACCCTCGAGTCGTGCCCGGCCTGGGATGTGCAGCGCCGGGAACTCGTTGTCGTGTTGTGCGCAGTGGTGACCGCCTGGGGTCGTCTCCCTCCTAGCGATCATGTGCAGGTAATTGCCGAAGAAACCATGCCCCGACAAAACCTGCACCAACCGGAAGGTGAGGACCCCGTGCTGCCGCCTTGCCCATTCTTCCAAGATCGGTTGGAGCGCCCCCATGGTCCTGAGACCAGCCCGGGGCGTCTCCAGCCGAGACTTCCACTTTAGGACGGTGGCGCGGCAGGCATCTTCCCGCCACGATGAGATTGCGCTCGGCGAGGGGCGACTGCACCCCGCCCGCGCCGTCGACGCCCGCCGATAGACGTCGGCGAGCACCTCCGCCTCCAGATCTCACGGGGGGGTTCCGGCCAACGCGCAAGCTGCATCGGTCGAGACCGTGCGGTACCCGCGTATTGCCCTGACCGCTACGACCCTCTGTGGACGTTACAGAAGGGCCCTATTGCGAGCGGCCAGGAACTCCGCCCACACGGGCGCGCCGTACAGTGCCATCGACCGTACTACCCTCGCGTAGAGTCGTCGGCACGCGAGACTCGGCCCGCCCAAATTCGGCATCTGTCGCCCGAGGGCGGACGCCGTGCCGACGAGCTTTGGCGCAAGACGGCGGAAGTGCTCGTCAAAGTGCCATCGTCCATCCAAAACCAGGCCCAGATATTTAATGTGGGCCTGGATCGGAAGTCCCACACCATTGGCCGTTATCGAGGCGCTGTCGGGTGGGCCACGTCGGTGCCCATGGAAGAGTAGGGCCTCCGACTTTTTAAGGGCCACCCTAAGCCCCAGCGCCCCGATCCGCCTGACCACCTCCGCGGTACCTGAGGTGGCCAGCGTTGCCGCCTCCTCGAGGGTCCTGCCTCGGGCTGTGACGAGCGTATCATCTGCGTAGCAAATTACGCCCAGCCCGGGGGGGAGCCGGCTACGGAGAACCCAGTCGTAGTCGATGTCCCACAGGAGCGGCCCAAGAACCGAACCCTGCGGGACGTCGCACGACATAGCCCTCCTTAAAACGTCCCCTTCCCGGTCCACGAAGAGGACGCTGCGGCCGTCGAGGTAGTCCGTCACCAGGTGCCTTAGGTAGAGGGGCACTCCATGGTACCGGAGTGCCTCCTTGATGCAGCCGAATGGCAGACTATTGAAGGCGTTGGCGATGTCGAGCGACACCGCAACAGCGACGTGACGGCCTCCGCAGCCGCAGCCTTCAAGCGCAGAATAGCGTCGACCGTAGACCGACCCGCCCGAAATCCGAAGTGGGCGTAGGACAGGTCGGGGCCGACCGCTCCTAGGTGCCGGACGATGCGGGCAGCAACTACCCGCTCGAGTAGTTTGCCCGCCTCGTCCAGCAACACGATGGGCCTGAAGGCCGCGACTGTATTCGGAGACCGTCCCGGCTTCGGCAGGAGCACGAGCTTCCCCTCCTCCCAGCAGTCAGGGAACCGTCCGGACACCAGGCAAGCGCCGAACAGTCCCCTGGACGCGGAGCTTGTTAAGCGCCGCGCGGTACGGGCGTCCCCAAGGGTAACGCTCGAGACCCTCCAGCATCTCCTGCCTTTTCGCGTCTTTGGCGTGACAGATGGCCAGCTTAAATGCGGCGCGTGCACTGCTGTACGCCGCATACAGCCGATCCTCCCGCTCTTCATCGTGGATTCGGCGACGTCGGCTGCGGGTGTAGGACCTCCGGGCACGAATACAGGCCGCACGGAGGTCCGCCAGCTCCGGGGACCACCAGTAGGCCCCCTTCCGTCGAGGCGGGCGCCGCACGCGGGGCATGACTGCATCGCAGATCTGCGTAAGCATGCCGCGAATGCGGCTAGCCTCGGCGCCCACGTCTTCCGTCAGGGGGGGAGGCAGCCAAGATTGAAAAATGGCGGCCGAAGTCGGGGCTCCGGCGGCAATCTTGCGGCTAGGGCCTCAAACCTCGGGCCAAAGACCGCATCAATGCGCTCGATAACTGCACGGAGCGTTTCGTCCTCCAGCCCAATTACAGGGCCCGACTGAGCGGCAGACGGAGCCGAGGCGGTCGCCGAGGCGGGGTGGAGGCGCGGCGGCTGCGGCGAGGCGGTCGTGGGGAGACCAGGCTCAACCCGCATTACAGAAGCCGAGGCAATCGGGATGGCCTCAGGGAGCCCAAGTTCGGCTCTCATATTGGCCATCCCTCGGTGCAGCTCCTCGACCGTTGTCTCCAGGCGCTAGTTTCGCGCCCCACGGTTGGCTACCTTCGTCACAAGCCGCTCTACCACGTTGGACAGTTCCGTGGCGGTGTTTTTAAGTCCCTGGGCGAAGGTCCCTTTCAAGTTTTTCGAGCCCATGACCACCGTCGAAATTATGGCCACGCTGTCCGCGGCTCTTTCGGCAAATTTGGCCGCAGTAGGCGGCTTGTTGCTGTCGATTGGAAGACGGAGCTTCTGAGACAGAACCGCGCTCCTCTGCGTTTTGCACCGTCTCCGCTTTTCTTAGGCTTCGCGCCTCGGCCTCTTTTGCTGAGGCGGCACGCTTTATCGGCGTCCCTGGTCGGCTGATGCCTCGACCCTTAACCGCTGCGGGTATTTTTGGGGGAGGCATCTCAGTTGAGCTCAGGTCGGACTCCGAGGCAGCGCCCCCTTGAGATAGGGTGCGCTTGCGCCAGAAGCGCGGCACCGACACCACCTCTGCCAGCCGCGATGGCTGACTTTCGGCAGCTTCAGTCAGGCCACCCTCCTCAGCGGCAGACATCTCGGCGGCTGAAGTGCCGGCCGAGCTGCCCGTCATTGAGCCGTCCCTTGACGACTGGGACGCTCCCTTGGCCGTCTTGTTGCCCTTGCGGGACTTTTTGCCGCCGCGCGTTTTACGCGCAGCTGCACTAGTAGGGGCCGCATTTACAGCCGGACCCCTTACGGCTGAGGCGTCAGGTGCATTAACCGACTCCGTAGAATTTGTTTTTAAATTTGTTACATCCATTTTGATTCCCACGAGTGTGGGAGAAAAGAGGTCCACCCGGGCAGAGCTGCCATTACCCGGGTAAGCGTACATTTGTAACCCAACACAGGGGGTCCGCAGGTACCCTGGCTGGGGCCGCGCTCGAGACTGAACTACCCATCAGCAATGCATATCCTCGCCGCGCGCCAGAGCTTGAGATTCGGGGTAATTTTTTATAGAGGTTGCCTTCCTCGCGGTCCGGGCGATTAAGCCAAGACCCTCCTTCCTGTATGCCCGCGAGACGTAACCACAGACACGCGCTCAGGTTTACGATTTGGGACAGGGGAGGCCACTGTGGCCCCGCTGTCCCCTCTCCAGAGCCCGGCGAGCCAGTCTGGCCCCACCGACTCCGACGCCTGGTCTATCCGCCGTGCCCTCTGCTGAGTCAGAGGGACACGCGGAGACCCGTCCTGTCCGGAATTTTAGCCGCCGGCGACTACCGACGTTGCCCGGGGTGCCTATAAGCTTACCCTAACATAATGTTGATGTATTCGTCCTTTCGGCACCATAACTTGCTATTTTTTTTTATGTAAGTATTTATATTATCTAGCTGTAAGGATTATGTAATGGGTTATTATGCCAATAATGATTTTCTTTCTTTCTTCTTTCGTTCTACCTAGATTGCAATAAGTACTTAGTAGGTATGTACCTACAACCACTGAAGTAATGTAACACAGTTCTAGTGCTCGGCACACGGGGGGCTTATTTAGTGGGTGAGGGCCTCACACTACCCTGTTCGTTGCCCCGAACGACGGGGTGTGCGCTTAGGTAGGCACATTTTTCGCGCTGTTGCTATATCCTGTGTATGAAAGTGCCAATGGAAAACCCATAGTTTTTGCGTGAAGGCCGAACTAACAGACAAAAACTAAAAAATAATTTCGTGTTCAAAGACGCTTAATAGTCTAAACATTCAGTTTTTCTGAAATATAACATCAAATGTAACTGCCTCGGTGGTATAGCGGTAGTGTATACGACTGCTGATCATGAGTCGTGGGTGTGTAATACACCTCTGCCTACCCCTTCGGGGAATACGGGCGTGATGCTATGTTATAACATGCATGGTTTGTAACAGCTTTAAGTATCAGATCGATTCGATCGATCTCGAAAAGTCAGAGGTGTGTGTGGTGTCCAAGGAACTGAGGAGCGAACTGTTTAAAAATATATTTATAAAATATGATGTTTAAATAAATTAAGACGCAAAATTTGTTACTACATAAACACATACTTTTTGCTTCCCGCCAAAATATAGGTGCCCCTTCTTTTTCCCCTCGGGAAAAAATGTTCCTAACCGCACACCCCGTCGTTCGGGGCAACGAACAGGGTAGTGTGGGGCCCTCACCCACCAAAGAAACCCGCCGTGTGCCATCTCTCCGCCTTTATTGGCGGGCCACCGGAACTATATTACATTCCTTCAGTAAAATATAGGTACCCTAGACTAGAGGCACCGAGAAAAATTATCCTAAGGTACCATCAATATCATATCCTTTGTGTCTTATAAATTTCAGCGAAAATAAACGACAGATTTTCTGTCTCTCAAAATAGATGTAGGTATCTAAAGTAAAGTAATCCTATAGAAATATTATTCTATTGAATCTGTTTGGTGTGGTAAGAGCTAACTAATTTCCACAGAGTATAATCAAAATAAACCATTAAAAACATCATTAATCAAGATTCAAGACTAAGCGCTGCTCTTAAATACGCGGGTATTAGACTATCGCGATTTAACGAGAATGCAGACTAAATAGAGTTTAATTTATTTTATACAAAAATAATGTTTTTTATACTTTTGTTTTGGTTTTATTAAACTTGCGTCTACCGAACATTTATTTACAACACTTTTTTCGTTCGATGTTTCAAAATATAGACAAAAGCAATTCTTCTAATTGATAAAACTGGAGACTGCTGAAACAGATATCAAGTACGTTGGACCAGTCTCGATTTATCCATTAGCCAATCCCAGTCCACTGGTCATAGACATCTACTAATTTTAACCACAACATCTGATCCTCCATGTGCCTTATCCTCTATACCCACTGCCTTTTTCATGACATCAGACCATGTAATCCCTGACTTCTTACCATAAGAACCATCCTTTTTGCCGGGATAGAAAGTCTGCCGTTTAAGGGTCCCAGGCTATAAAGGAATGTAACATAGTTCCAGTGGACCGCCAATAAAGGCGGAGAGATGGTACACGGCGGGTTTCTTTAGTGGGTGCAGGCCCCACACTACCCTGTTCGTTGCCCCGAACGTGCGGTTAGGAACATTTTTTTCCGCCTTAACAAAAAGAAAAGGCTATAATAATTATGTAAGTACTTATACAAAATTTGGTTAGCATAATGATAAGAATTGTTTATCGGTTACTCAAACTACTTAGATAGGTACTTATAATAAATATTTACGGACATGTTTCACACAACGTCCTCTGGTCCCAAACTAAGCTTAACGCTTGTACTATGGGTAGAATGGCTACCAGATTACGGAGCATATTACTTTTTTTTTGTAAATACATACATTTAGTAGATATTTCTATCACATCCAGACCCAGTACAAATATCTATTTTCATCACACAAAAAATTGTCCTGAGTGGGAATCGAACCCACGACCTCGTGCATGAAAGTCGGTTACACTACCGACTACGCCACGAGGCCCGTCAACTTATGCTGCGAAGGTTTAAGAAACAAGCTCACTTATACATTTATGATATTTTAAGAATGAATAACGTAGAGTGGCACTAAGAAAGCAATTTGACGTGAAGCCCTTTGCCTATTTATCTACCGATCTATGTGAATAGTAAAAGGCCATTTCCATTCCATATTCGAAGGCACATGTGCCAAGTATTGTGTTATTTTTCCTACAAAGAAGAAAAATGACAACGCTTTTACCTACTTACTGTGCAGGAGAACATGTCATACATATAATCCAACATTATACATATTAAGTTCATAAATTTCGCGCCTCAGCCGACTTCCTTAAGTTGACTGTGACTCGGATATAACATCGTTTATTTAATATGCGCATACATAAAATATTTTATGACACAATATAGTATACTCATACTAGAATACACTGGCAGATATTATGGAGCATATACATACGAAGACACTTTTTGTATTTTGCACGTAGTATGTTTGTAAATAAACTATTTTCACGAAGGGGGTTTAATCGACTTGTGATCCCGAATATCAAATATGATATTTTTATAGTTACGCCCATGTTAATGCCTAGTGGTAAAACCAAGGACTGCAAAGACAGGTATGAAGTTCGATCCCTAGTCCAAGCTCCTGACCTCGTAGGGTGACGATACCTCTGACCTTTCGAGATTTTTCCGGGTTGAAAAAAAATAACCTTAAAATTTTTACTCTGATAACTAACTTATCATCACGCCACTTCCCTTGCGGGGTAGGCAGAGAGAACAGAGTGCCAAGAGACTCTATTCTTGCATACATCTCTCGCATACAAACATCATAACAACATTCATAATTCTCTTCATACACGCTCGCCGGTTTCGGAGTCTCCTGACTCCACCTTCCTTCAATACATGACCGATTTGGTCTAGGTAGGTGAGTCTCGGTCTCCCCCTTTACCTACAGCCTTCCACTTTCGCATTGTATATCTTCTTAACCAGTCGCTCGTCCGGCATTCTTTCCACATGTCCGAACCATCGGAGCATTCTCTTTCGCATCTTCTCTTTAATACCTACTCGCTCTCTCACGTCGTCGTTACGAATGCGGTCAGTCAGCCTCACTCTACAGATTCTCCGCAGAGATCGCATTTCGACCGCATTGATTTTACTCTCATGCTCCTTTTTACTCTGATATAGGTACGAATACCTCAACGATCTAATGGTATGACTTAGCAACTTCTAACCACGAAGCCTCAAACATTTTGATCTGTATTTTAGCACTTGACATGCTCAGCTACTTTAAAGTACAAATTATTTGCGAATGAGGAAAAAGAGAACTTTAGTGGTCGTAAAGACAAATGTGATGAGGAGATTGGGTATGGCCGAAAGGTCAGTGCGATAGCTCAGTGGCTTAGAGCACTTCCCCGGATTGGAAGGGACGCAGGATTGGTTCCTGCTCGCACTAAAGTTCTCTTTTTCCTCATTCACAAATAATTTGTACACGAAGTCTCAAATAAAAAATGCGGTCGAGTAAAAAGTATTGTTTAGATATTTTTATATATATTTTTAGCATTTGACATGCTTAGCAACATATATTAAACACAAAGTGAAAAATGTGGATCTCTGGATACCGTCCAGATGCTTTGCCAATTCAGCCATCGTGACCCTTGCTCCTGACTGCTAATCTCGACAACACATTCATACTGACGCCTGCACCATCTGTCGGAAGTATTTTCATACATTATACCGAAGTATTGTTTGGATTTTCACTTAGGATATTCAGCAGCAGCAGGGATCTGGAGCTTGGTAGAAAACAATCGGCTCGCCAACTATAAGGTTTTCACCAAGAAGTTATCAAAATTATGGAAAAAGTAGAAGTCTGTAGGCGCAAGATCTGGCGAGTACGGTGGATAACGGAGAGCTTCCAAACCCTGCTCTTGTAACTTGGAGAGCGTCTGCTGTGCAGTATGAGGTCGCGCGTTGTCGTGTAAGAGCAGCGGAGACGAACGATTGACTATAGCTGGTTGGTGATGTGCGAGCTTCTTCATCATTGTGTTCAATTCTTCACAGTATACATCTGCAGTAATGCTCATCCCGTTTGGTAAGAAGCTGTGATGTATCATACCGCGGCTAGACCGCCAAACAGTGACCATCATTTTTTTAGGAGTAAGTTTTCGTTTAGGTTTTACTAGATATAGATAGATATTGACATTTAATTTTCACTGAATATGATAGTAGGTATATGGTAGCCTGTAAAAAAACTGCAAATAGAGAGTGCCATTCATCCATCCATCAGCCTTTTGATGTCCACTGCTGGACATAGGTTACCCCAAGAGGGCGCCACAACGAGCAATCCTGTACAGACTGCATAAAACAGCTCCCCGCGGCTATGCCCAGATCATTGGTCCACCAGACCTGTTGGAAGACTTTAATACGCTGCGCTATCTCTTAAACTTAGTCGCCATTAGTTATTTTAGAAGCCACTACTAGAATAAGATACTCTATTATCGCATTTTAAATGCAACCAATAAAAACCCAAAAAAATATTTTTTATATAGTTTATAATTTTCAGGGAAAACACAGCGAATAAAATATATATCCAAAACATAATTTTTTTTTGTGTTAAGGCGGGAAAATATTACCTTATCGCACACTTCGTCGTAGCAACGAACAGGGTAGTGTGTGGCGCTCACCCACTAAAGAAACCCGCCGAATGTGTGCCGTCTCTCCGCCTTTATTGGCGGGCCACTGGAACTATGTTACATTCCTTCGGTGGTATCCATAACATACCTACCTTTTTCGGATTGGGAATAACCTAAGCATTATAGGCGACTGATGACTCCGGCAGCGTCATTTATTCATTATTAGTGGGACATATTAGTGATTTGATTTTTCTCTCTGACAATGAACCTTTTTTATACATTACTGTAACTACTTTATATAAAGTATGATAAATAAAGCATCGTTTTCAGGGAAGCCGTTTTCCATCGACCAACGAATTATGAAGAACATCATGTTATTAATGTTTTCGGTTCGCTAGTTATTTAGTTACTAATCTACCTTTGAAAAGAAATTTAACTCGTTAAGCTATCACACACACATTCACATTTAACAAACATTTTCCTGTTCCTATTTTTGACTAGCTTCTACGCCTCCATCTCCGTGGACGTCCAAACTTCATCCATAGAGTTTTTTAAGCATATTCCACAAGAACTCCTTATCACAAAAAAAAAACATCTAAGCTATAGTTTATCTGCATAGTTACCAAATTTCCTACAAATTGTCCGTGTGGTGACGGACTAAGAATACAAGTGTCACCACCCCACGTGTGACGTAGGTACGAGGCGACTAACGGAAGTAAACAATTATCACCCATTAAACACAAAGTGAAAAATGTGAAATCGAAAATAACAGTTACGAGCAGGATTTGAACCTGCATCTCCTGGATACCGTCCAGATGCTTTGCCAATTCAGTCGGTATAATGTATGAAAATACTTCCGACAGATGGCCAGGCGTCACCCAAAGACGTTAAGTATGAATGTGTTATCGAAATTAGCAGTCAGGAGCAATTGTCACGATTGGCTGATGTTTTCGATTTCACATTATTTCTCTTTGTTTTTAATGTATAGTGGCTAAGCATGTCAAATGCTAAAAATATATATAAAAAAATATCTAAATAATTATTTAGACATTTTTATATATATTTTTAGCATTTGACATGCTTAGCACTATACATTAAACACAAAGTGAAAAATGTGAA
The DNA here is from genome assembly GCA_948253155.1 of Leucoma salicis. Classification (NCBI taxonomy): domain Eukaryota; kingdom Metazoa; phylum Arthropoda; class Insecta; order Lepidoptera; family Erebidae; genus Leucoma; species Leucoma salicis. Next base: position 9,197,277 of record OX411812.1, read on the forward strand.
ATCAAAAATAACAGTCAGGAGCAGGATTTGAACCTGCATCTGCTGGATACCGTCCAGATGCTTTACCAATTCAGCCATCCTGACAATTGCTCCTGACTGCTAATTTCGATAACACATCATACATCATTTGCGTCTACCCAAAGACGTTAAGTATGATGTGTTATCGAAATTAGCAGTCAAGAGCAATTGTCAGGATGGCTGAATTGGTAAAGCATCTGGACGGTATCCAGAAGATGCAAGTTCAAATCCTGCTCCTGACTGTTATTTTCGATTTCACATTTTTCACTTTGTGTTTAATCTAAATAATTTTCAGCTATTGCATTACTGTTGGTAGGGCTGGGTACCAAGTAATACCAAGCGAGTAAGTACTCCCACTTACCTACTCATTTGCTATCGAGCCCGAGCGGGTTTGGTTGTAGCAAGAGATAGTCGTTATTTCTTTCATTTCATATTATGTGAGATGAAATGGTGAGCAGCGGCTTGACAATACTCTCGGTATAGTTGAGTCCATGAGTGACGGTTACCATTTACCAACAGGTGGGCTGTGGCTCGTCTTCTAGATCTTAGGTCTATATCCCAAAATATAGGAACCTTATTTTGGGTTACAAAGTAACCTATATGTTAGCCTAGTATCTCATCTACATACTTACCAAATTTCATCCAAATCCACTCAATCATTTAGGCGTGATTCTAGGACAAACTTTTAAACATATCATAACACATTTCATATTTATAGTATAACTAGCCTTCGCCCGCAGCTCCGCCGCAAAAGCTATCAAAATCCGTTCAGTAGTTTTTTCGTGATGCGCGAACGAACAAACAGACAAATAGATAAACAGACAAAAATTCTAGAAAAATTGTTTTATGTTTAGACACGCCTATATAGTCTATTACAGTCATTTTTTTTCAAATATCTTAAATGTACAGACACAGCTCTGTTACAGCTAATAGTATAGAGTAGGATAATAAAATTACAAAAAGTATTACCCGATTAACACTATAACAAAAACCAGATTCTTCCGAACATCTACGTATTCAACTTATCTACTTATCCGGATAATATCTCAGCATCTAAAACATGCCCCTATCTATCACGTCTACCCCAAATGTAACGCCCTAGGATCGGATTTACAATAATACTCCATTACAATAGTGTAAACCCGAACGCGGTGAGATATCGGCTGCTCAATTTTTGTAACACAAGGGTGCAATCAAATTGCCGGTCGATAACCGTACGGTAGCAAGATAAGGATGGACGAAGGTTGATGGAGGTAAATTCGAATGCAAAAACGTAGATAATATCGGGGTCTGCCGAGTATCCTTATGCAGATGAGATCTATTACCAATTTAGAGCGCCTATCGTTTCTTGGGCGAAGCTTTTAGTCCTGAATACCGGGGAGAGTAGTTAAAACGAAGGGTAGAGGGTTACGTATTCATGCAAAACCAACATTTACTTAAAATATTTCTGACTAGATTCTGACAGCGACTCCGTTCACATGGACTTTCATAATGATTTATTTCTTTATTCAAAATAGAAATAAGTCCATCATTCTAAGGCAAATTGATCATCTCAAAAATAGCTATCCTACGGAACCCATTCATTTTCCTGGGATGAAGAGTAGCTTTTCTCCTTTTCTGAGCTCCAGGTTTATAAAGTATGTAAAATTTCATGATGATTGATTCAGTAGTTCTGCTGAAATCGTAACAAACGAAAAACAAACTCACTTTCTCATTTATAATAGGATTTGACGGGTCTCGTGGCGTAGTCGGTAACTAAAAAAGTCGGTGTAACTGATTTCCGTGCACGAGGTCGTGGATTTGATTCCCACTCAGGACAATTATTTGTGTGATGAACACACATATTATGTGTGTGTACATATTTACAATAAAAGTAATATAATTGTAACTATATATCCGTAATCTGGTACCCATAGCACAAGCGTTAAGCTTAGTTTGGGGCCAGAGGACGTTGTGTGAAATCTCCGGTATTAATATTTATTATTGCACGCCTCATAAGCGAAGCTTTGAGGTGTGTATTACTCTGATTTTATGCAGAACAACTGATTTTTCAAACTTAAAATGTCTCTATTGCACGCCTCATAAACAAAGCGTTGAGGTGTGTTCTACTCCCGGTTTACACGGCACAACTGATTTTTCAAACTTAAAATGTCTCTATTTATCATATATTGCACTTGTAAAATAATATCTACACACACATATAAAGAACAAACACTATTTTTAACACTCATGATATTTTTGATGCCATTTTTGTTATTTAAACTAGTTAAAAAACTGTTTGCATAAATCTGGCTTGGACGTCCGTTAGTTGTAGGTAATGTATGTTAACACGATAACGACCAAAATACTTTACTAATCGAGTCTTTTTTTTTTCGTTTACGAATTATTATGACTAAAAAAACTACTTAGTAAGACCAATACATTATTAGTTACTTATCAAATAATCAATTTTATTGTGAAAAATTAAGATTATTAGGCGTGCAGTTTTGGATTTTCCAAAGTATTTATCATATATTGCACTTGCAAAATAATATATACACACGCATCAAGAAAAAACACTATTTTTAACACTCATGATATTTTTGATGCCATTTTTGTTATTTAAACTAGTTATAAAACTGTTTAAAAAAGTTCTGTCTTGGACGTCCGTTTGTTGTAGGTAATGTATGTTAACACGATAACAACCGAAATACTTTACTAATCGAGTATTATTTTTTCTTTTACAATTCCTGATAACTACGAATAGAGCCCTATCACTTTTCACGGTCTAATTCGATGTGGTTTAATTGTTTTAAATAAACAAAAAAATAGTGAATATTTACACTCGATTCGACACTAAAACCAGCGCCTCCTTATTTCGTGAGAACTATTTCTATAGACCAATATAGAAGTACTTCTTAAAATCAGAGCTAGATGCCGTAAAACCACAGTAATTTTTGAAATTAGCGCTATGTGATTTATTGAAAACTACTTAGTAAGACCAATACATTATTAGTTACTTATCAAATAATCCATTTTATTGTGAAAAATGAAGATTATGAGGCGTGCACTTTTGGATTTTCCAAGGTATTTATTTTTATTAATATCAAACATTATACCTACACATGACAGAGTGGTTTATATACCGCGTACTTAGTATTGTGGGTAATTTTCCCACTCAGGATAATACTTTGTGTAATATACAAATGGTTAAATTAATAATCTGAAATAGTAATCCGTTAAATTGTTCGAAGGTGTTTTTTTTTTATATTTTGCAGATAGCTGCCATGGTTAACCGCATTACGCGTTCAATAATTTCAGAGATCAACGATAACAGACTAACAAAGAGGCAGATAAAAAATAAATCTTTTGCATCCCGTTCTCTCTTCGTTCCTTCTACATTTTTGAAATATACTCGACTTGATGTACAGACATACCTAATTTAATTCACAATGGAGCCGACCCAAATACCATTGAGAATAATAATGGCCAGGAAGATGATGAAAAATTTAAATCTTATTGCAGAGAAATTTTATGAGTTATCGTTTAAATTAGTAGATGAAGATATGTCTAACTAAAATATTACGAGTACGTGGCTGACCGCCCATCTGAATTCTGAATGCAATGGAGCAGCCGTCAGCTGTAAATTCTCATTACGGCTCTCTTGTGGTTCACCGTGAAACTATGCTAATATCACACACCCCATAAGGCCTGAATGCGCAAAGTTAGCTATAAAAAGCATAAGCCTTATTACGTATAATACGGCTGCAACATGAATATTAGGTATAAAATTATAGTTTTGACTGGTTGCAAAGACAAAATTATTTTTTGCATTACAAATTTTGCATAACAAAGAAAAGAAAAAAACCTTACGTTTTCATTTGTTTGTTTATGTATACATAGTATAAACTGTATTAAGTCACATCAGCGTCTGTCTCTCGTTTTGAAACAGTTTTCACAGTCTTTAGATATGTTTCCAAGATACACTTATAATAATACGTATAATACACCTTTTTTTTTTTTGGGCGGGAAAAAATGTTCCTAACCGCACACCCCGTCGTTCGGGGGCAACGAACAGGGTAGTGTGGGGCGCTCACCCACTAAATAAACCTGCCGTGTGCCGTCTCTCTACCTTTATTGGCGGGCCACTAGAACTATATGTATAATACATCCTTATTACTTTTTTTTATACGGCCATCTCCAAGGAAAGGGTGCCGAGCAGTGGTAATTGGTATAGGTGGTAGGTCTGGGTACCAAGTGAGAGTATTCTTGGCTATCAGGCCCGAACGGATAGGTACCACCGTCTTCTGTGTTACCGGTCATGAAGAACGTCAGTGTTTTGGCTGTAGCAGAAGATAGCCGTTTATTCTTTCATTTCATATCTAAGAAATGAAGAATGGTGCGCAGCGGCTTGACAATACTCTCGGTATAGTAGAGTCCATGAGCGATGGTTACCACTTACCATCAAGTGGGCCGTGGCTTGTCTGCCATCATTAGCAATAAAAAAAAAATTGTTATACATAATTTTGAAAAATCTCAGAAAGTCAGAGGTTTGTGCTGTGGAAGGAACTTAAACTAGTCTAGGTAGGTGAGGTCTACCACTGAAGGAATGTAATATGGTTCCGGTGGCCCGCCAATAATGGCGGAGAGATGGCGCACGGCGTATTGTATCTCTTCACGCACACAATAATTGCGAGTAAGTATACAATAACTTTGGGGTGTGGAACCGGCTTTAGAATTTTCCCACCCCTCCACCCATGGGGGTCGTAAGAGCCGACTGAGGGAATACCGGGGGAGTGGGCAGCAGCACTCCCTCGATTATTAACAACATCCACTGCGATCGCCAACCCGCCTGCCAAGCGTGGCGATTACAACACTATCCCCCATATGAGCGAAACACATGTTGTGGCGTTGTCTTGGGTAGGCCTATGTCTAGCAGTGGACGTCGAAAGGCTGATGGATGATACAATAACTGATTAATCGTGTATCTACACTGTTTACTCTCTTAAATATAGTATGTAGGACAGGCATACCAACTTATAGGTAACTACTAAGTAGCTTACGCAAATTAAAAAAAAATATAAAAAATTCCTTTTTCAATTCTTATTTACGGCATTCTCATTATATCTCACTGTTAGGCGCACAACTCATCGACAATAGCAAGGATATTAATTTTATTCTATCTATACAACACTGACCGGTTAGCATAGAAGACAAAGAAACTATCTTTTTTTTGTTCTTAAACTCAGTAAAATCCACTGCGCAAAGTTGTAATTAAACATGGACTGTTAATTTAAATCTAGTGTGACTAGACCATTGATTAAAACTTGGACTGTCGCTAGTATAGCCCGGGGGATTAGTTTATATGCTATATTGCAACATAGACTGTACAAATACTCTGTGTACAGCATTGAGTTCCTGTGCTGCAGTTGAGAACTTTGTACCATACGAGCATAGCGTACGTTTATTTCAAAAGAGTATCTACCCATTGGTTGTATTTACAAATGCAGTTGGTCATAAAAAGTTTTATACTGTTATATTCGTAGGTTTTGGAGCTATGAAAAACTTTACGGTTCGTATGGAAATGCATAGTAAATAATGTTTTATTTTTGATTTTTATGGTGCAATAACACTCTGTCCTATTGGTGTAAACATAGTGTACATGTAATATATACAATAAGCAAATCGATAAATAACAGTACAGTAGAAACGTTTTGCAAGTTTCTATAACAACCGACAATAATTTTGATAATGAGTTTAACTGGCATACAATAACCTAATATAGTCTTCTTTTCCCGAAACAAGACTGTGTTTGAAATTTTTAGTTTTTTTACTTTACCAGCTCACCATTTAATATAGTAATTAATTGACATATACTTGTGTTTAGGGTCTAGTAATTTTCAAGCAAAGGTGCGACGCTCCGGTGGCCGAAAGCGTTGCTAAAAGAAACCCGTGTACCCGAAAGGGTAAGTTGCAGGTTTAACACTGAAATAATGTCACCAGTACAGGCGGAGAGACGGCAAACGGCGGGTTTCATTAGTACGGGTAGTTAGGGTGAGGCCCCTACACTCCCCGGTTCGTTGCCCCGGACGACGGTGTGTACGGTTAGATTAGGTTAGGTTAGTCTTCCAGAATCATCGGTTCGCCAGTACAGGTGGAGCGACACCACACGGCGAGTTTGTTTAGTGGGTGAGGGCCCTACACTACTCTGTTCATTGCCCTGGATGACGGGGTGTGAGTTTTGGAATATTTTTTTCCCACCTTAAAAAAGAAAGGGTTACTAGACCCTTTTTACAATAATGTAATGTTACGTAGAACGTTTGAGATCACTTCAGGGAATCAAATCTAATATGAAAAATTCTTGTCACAGTATTTGTCACCATTCTCTTCCGAAAAAGCTTGACCGATTCTTATGAAATTTTGTGTGTATATTCCTTAGGTCTGAGAATAGGATGTAAACTATTTTTCATAATACTAAGTGATAAGAATGGTCCACCCCAAATTTCATATTTGAATTTTTTGCACAAATTTTTTTATTTACCAAATTTTTTTTCTACAGCAATATTAGTATTGTTATTTTTACAATCCGTCATCGCTCCATGCCTCTTTCACTCATATACCACATCTTCACACACTTACTACAATAAGTTAATTATTTTTTCCTACGCTAGAAATTCCCTAAATAGACTAGAAATAGTTTATATGTCAAAACAACGTTTGCCGGGTCAGCTAGTGTAGATATAAAAATAACTTATCACCTTTTTGAACAACAGCTCCACGACAAAATAATTTACACAATGAATAACAAGAATAGAAGTATCTAATTGAATAGCGAATAAACAAAGTGTCTAAGTTTCCCGCCGTGCAATAAATAATAGATAAATTAAATGGCGGAGAGCTCCGGCGAAACAGAATTAAAACTTTCCGGAAGGTTTCGCGTAAATCACAACTAGGTAGCTGATTTATATTTCACGCACCATCCTGAGCTCGCTGAAGATTTTTGTGTGTAGTTAGGCCGTCCGGGCCTATGATCTCATGTGTGCCTCCTAATTTAGTCAAACGATTATATTTTTATTTTGTTAGGCAGTTTGTATACATAAATGAATGATTTAATTTTTTTTTCTACAGGTGCTATATGGGTTGCAAACAAGCATACGGTGCACCTGGTGGTTACCGCAGCCTATAGACGCTAGCAACACCACATGCATCACTCACGCGGCGTAGTCTCCAAGGAAACGGGTAGGAGGTGGAGGGGAAAGAAAATAAGGAGTAGGATACGACACAACGGAAGGAGTTTCTACCATGGTTTTACGCTGATCTTCTGTGAGAAGGTGGTACTTTCCCGATCAAGCCGGCCCTTTTCATGCTGGGATAAGCACAGCTCAACCAGCGGTAAATTAAGTGTATAGCTTTTAAAAATAATTATAATTATTGTTGTGTATATAAGGGATTTCTCTACAAGAACTTTGTTTTTTTAATCAAAATAAAACAATAAATTTAGATGATAATGATTCAAATTTTTATTGTATTTCAATAAGTGAGGATTGGCAATTATGAACGACAAATAAAATCTGATAAATATCCACCACGAGCACGGTTACAGCCACTGAAAGAATGAATTTATTGCAAACTAAATTTGCCGATCGCACAAGTTCAACTGTAGTGGCCAGCTCGAACATGTGATTTAACACTGCTGGAATATTTTTTGTGTGGTTATGTTAAAAGAAGAGTCTATACGAATCCAATCGAATCAATTGCAGCCTTAAAACTCAAAATTCGTGAAGTGATTAACGAAATAAACCCACCATTTTGACAAAAAGTGATTAAAAACTGATGAAAGAACATTTATAATCGTGGTCGTGGTGGACATTTATCAGATATTATTTGTCATTCATAATTGCCAAACCTTACTTATTGTAAAACAATAAAAATTTGAATCATTATCATCTTTATTGTTTTATTTTGATTTAAAAAACAAAGTTCGTGTTGAAAAACCCTATAAAAGTTAATTATGCGGACGGGCAGGGCCGGATTTAAACTTAATGCCGCCTGGGCACCGGAAAAAATCCGCCCCAATAATGCAATTTTACTTAAACTTATAGTTTATATATTTTATTTTTCATCAACATTTTCTTTTAAATTCATTGATTGATTTAAGTTTTGAAAAACGCAAAAAATAATTCAGATTTTTCTTAAAATTTTTCAAATAAAGAATACTAATTAATTACTTACTTACTTATCATCACGCCATTTCCCTTGCGGGGTAGGCAGAGAGAACAGAGTGCCAAGAGGCTCTATCCTTGCATACATCTCTCGCTTCCTCGACATTCATAACTCTCTTCATACACGCTCGCCGGCTTCGGAGACTCCTGACTCCATTCCTTCAATAAATGACCAATTTGGTCTACGTAGGTGAGTCTTGGTCTCCCCCTGTACCTACATCCTTCCACTTTCGCATTGTATATCTTCTTAACCAGTCGCTCGTCCAACATTCTTTCCACATGTCCGAACCATCGGAGCATTCCCTTTCGCATCTTTACACCAATACTCTCTTTCATACCTACTCGCTCTCTTACGTCGTCGTTACGAATGCGGTCAGTCAACTTCACTCCACAGATACTCCGCAGAGATCGCATTTCGACTGCATTGATTTTACTCTCATGCTCCTTTTTGCATACCCAACTCTCGCTTCCATACAATAACGTTGGGACAAACACTGCGTTGTGTATTGCGACATGGGCCCTCTAGCTGAGGTGATGACTGCCGAGAAGTTGTCCCAATGCTCCGTTCACTCTTTTTCCCGCATTCATTCTTCTCTTTACATCAGTGGTGTACCTTCCATCCCGACTGAATCCACATCCAAGATATACAAATTCATCCACTTGTTCTAGCACCCCATTTCCTATTGCTACTCTAACATCTGTTCTGTTCAAAAACCATTATTTTGGTTTTGCTCACATTCACACGTAGGCCCCTTTTCTTACAATCTTCTGCGATTACGTCGACTAGGGTTTGCAGGTCAACCGCGGACTGCGCTAATAAAACCGCATCGGCTGCATATAGCAGAGACCTAACCACTGAGTCACCCATGTGAACTCCCACATTCATTTAATTCAACCTTTGTAGACATTTATCCAGATATATGATAAACAGTCTGGCTGATAGAATGCAGCCCTGTTTAACGCCGGTATTGACATCAAACCAGGGTGACATTCCATCACCCAGCCGCACACAAGCTTTGCAGTACATGTAGTTGGACTGCACCGCTTGTAGCAGTTTACCGTTAATACCATATTCCGGCAAAATGTCCCAAAGTTCCTTTCGTACAACCGTGTCAAATGCTTTCTCCAAATCCACAAAACTGCAAAAAAACACTCTGGCCTACAGCCAGATGCTTCTCCATAATGTTGCGCAGAGAAAACATTTGATCCATGCATCCCCTTCCACACCTGAAACCTCCCACATGCGCGGGGCGTCGCACAAGAGAGGGTGCCCGAAGGGGCTGCCGCCTGCGGATCGCGGTCGTTACGACGCGGTATCCGTGATCCGCCGCAGTAAAGGGCGGGTCACACAGAGGCGGGAGCCGCGGGAAAGCGATCGCAATCCGGGACGGGATTTTTTTGTAATATTCGAATTTGTATGCAACCTGTCACAGAGCGACGGACGCGTTCCTATCGATCGGTTTTCCCGCGGCTCCCGCCTCTGTGTGACGAGGCCTTAAGGGTGGGTGAGAGCGCACGGTGGGTTTTTAGTGGGTGAGACAGGACATTTTTGCCCACCAAAAAAAAAGGGGTGTAGGATGATCATATAGGGGTCGTGTAGGGTGATCATAGTCCGGAGCGTGCTCGTCGCGATCCCTGCCAGCCTGCAATCCACAGGCTGCAATCCGGCTCGAATGCGTACCGCAGTGCGGGTTAGGACGTGCCCCAGAGGCGACGCGTACCGACGCGGTATGGGGGCCACCCTCCATCACGCCTTGCCCAGTTTGGCGAGTCCAGGGGAGCAGAGTGTCTCGACACTCTGCTCCCCTAGGCACGTAGAATGTAAGAGGTGGTGTGGAAGGTAAGTTACATAAGCTGGTAACCGTCATGTTGGACAGACAGCTTTATGTGCTCTGTGTAACAGAGACCAAGCGAAAGGGCAGTGACGCCTGTGATCTACCTGGTGGAGGGATAGCTCTGTGGTCTGGTGTACCGCAGAGCGATCGGGCCAGCATTAGAGTAGGGGTGTTGCTGTCCGCTCGCTTGGCCTCAGGTGTGAAAGACTACGGAATGTTTGATCCCAGACTTCTATGGGTCTGAATAAAACTAAGTGTCACCAGGGTCTTCATGGTCGCAGCTTATGCTCCCGTAGGCTCTTAGGTGGCATCGGATCTAGAGAAGTTCTGGGATAATTTTAGGGAAGTTCTGGATTTGGCAGAAGCTGAACGTATGATAGTATGCGGAAACTTGAATGGATGGGTTGGAACCAAGTGTCCAGACTTCGAGAATTGCTTGGTTCATTTGGTGATAAGAGAGTGAACGATGCAGTTAGGCTCATTGCGGATGTATGTATGGAGAGAAACCTTATTGTGTCAAACACATTTTTCAACATAAGGACATCCATATGTATACATGGAGAAGCAATGAACAGAGAACTGCCTATAGGCCAGATGCTTCTCCATAATGTTGCGCAGAGAAAACACTTGATCCATGCATCCCCTTCCACACCTGAAACCTCCTTGTGCCTCACACAAAAATTCATCAGACACCATCCTCATTCTCCTTTCAAAGCCAAAGTGTATGGTAAGATACCATGCACTGCCAAACTGGTCAAGCTTATGGCTCTGTAGTTTGCACAGTCATAACGTGAACCCTTGTTTTTAAACAAGGGCACGATGACTGCGCTTCTCCAGTCCTTGGGAACCATTCCTGAGCGCCAACATAAACTGAGAAGCATCAGGAAGAATTCCCAGATACATGAGCCTCCAAGCTTGATCATCTCGGCAGACACCATATCAATACCCGCTGCCTTAAAATTTTTTTAAACTTCTAATTGCCCATTCAACTTCTTCCATATTAATGTCATCAGAGGACCGAATGCTCGCCTGTTAGACCACATGTGGCACCGGCATCACTCTGAACATCCGCATACATATCTCCAAAATATTCACTGCATCGGCGCATCTTGTGTTTGCGTAAGAATGTCTCTACCTTTAGACCTCATTTTATTCATTCTGAAAGCTGACCAACCACTCCGAGATTTCTTCACCTCCCTCCAGAAAAGTTTGGTGTTGCTCTAGAAGTTTTTGGTCAGCCTTTCTTCCGCAATCATATTTGCTCTATCACGCTTCTCTTTCACTAAGGCTTTGGTGTCATTCTTACGTTGCCGGTATCATCCTTTCTTCTGTTCTTTCATACTTACACGACCCCTATATGATCATCCTACACCCCTTTTTTTTTGGTGGGCAAAAATGTCCTGTCTCACCCACTAAAAACCCACCGTGCGCTCTCACCCACCCTTAAGGCCTCGTCACACAGAGGCGGGAGCCGCGGGAAAACCGATCGATAGGAACGCGTCCGTCGCTCTGTGACAGGTTGCATACAAATTCGAATATTACAAAAAAATCCCGTCCCGGATTGCGATCGCTTTCCCGCGGCTCCCGCCTCTGTGTGACCCGCCCTTTACTGCGGCGGATCACGGATACCGCGTCGTAACGACCGCGATCCGCAGGCGGCAGCCCCTTCGGGCACCCTCTCTTGTGCGACGCCCCGCGCATGTGGGCGTCACACCATCGCGTTCCGCGGACGGCTGGGCAATCCCCGACCCCACCGTCCGCAGCCTCGGCTAGGGCGGCATCAGGCGCAGGTAAGCGTGCGCACGCCGCCCCGCGCGCTGGCGGCGAATCGGGTCCGCGAAGGAGGATTCCTCCCCGGCTCTCTCCGCCGTCTCCTTCCGTGAAAGGTGTCATACACCCCAACGCAAGTTTCTAGGCTAATAACTTCTTAAAATCTTAATTTAGGGCGCTGGTCTTCTAGGTAGCTTCATAAGCACGTTTGACATTTAAAATTTAGTCGCGGACGGTGTTAGATCGTGAACGGTTGGGCATAGAGAGCATGTTTGGGGTGCACGACAGTATTTATAAAAAAAAAAAACAAAATTTAACAATATATTAATTATATTTAAAAGGGGTTTAAATTTTGATTATTATGCAATTCAAATATTTTCATTAATTGAAGTCTAATTTTGCATTGGTTTCTGATTTTATTTTAATAAATAAACTAGTTGTGGGATGCTACACATCCCACGCGAGCACTTACGCTACTTTTAAGGCGCGCCCAATTAAGGTGTATTGAGCAATCTTAATAAAACTAAAAAAAAAAATTTTTCAATTCCAAAATTTTGCTGCCCTAAAAAATTTGCCGCCCGCGGCACTCGCCCCGACTGCCCCTAGTGTAAATTCACTGCTGCGGACGGGATATTTTCTTTATGCAACTTACACGACACAAGTTTTTAGGACATCAAATTGAAAGAAGTGTGTTGTTCAATATGTCACATACCAATTTAAATTTTTGGTAAAATAACGATTGCAAACACAATTAAATTTAGAAACGATTAGATAAAATTCTATATAATTATGTTAAAACGTATTATTAAAAATAAACAATTTGTTGATATATAGGGTCTCGATTTATCGCTAAACTTACACAATGAAGTGCTAAACAAACAAAGGCAACAAACAATTACCGAATGAGATATCGATTATTTTAATAGCCGAGAGCTATGTACCGAATATACAAATTTAGTTGATGTCAGTTTCGCTGTCTGGAGCGAGATCAACCCGTAACAGTGTACACAGAACTTTATTTGTTCCTTTCTCGATTGTGCACCAACTAATTGAGCTCGAGTTAAACTACCGTCTCGTTGTTTATACCAACTGTTTATAATGTAGTATAATTTAATTAATTTCCGTACGGTAATTAGGGACCAGTACTAATTATCTTTTATTAAGAACTAGCCTTTACCCGCGGCTCCGCCGCAGCCAAAAGCTAATTTTTAGGCTACCTATATCTCAAGTTTCCGATATAGTAGCGGGATAAAATGTACCTATATCAGTTTTTAAGTCTAATTAAAAGAAAAAAATTTGCATCAAAATCACGTGATGCACGGACGAACAAACAGACAAAAAATCTAAAAAAAATCGTTTTGTATTTAGACACGCCTATATAGCCTAATACAGTATTTTTCTCAAATATCTAAAATGTGTGCCGTGTGGGGCTGGCTATGCCGTGTGGGGCCGGCTATGCCGTGTGGGGCCGGCTTTAGAATTGTTCCACCTCTCTCCACCCATGGGAGTCGTAAGAGCCGACTGAGGGAGTGAATACCGGGGGAGTGGGCAGCAGCACTCCCTTGAGTATTAACAACATCCACTGCAATCGCCAACCCGCCTGCCAAGCGTGGCGATTACGGCACTATCCCCCATTCTTGGGGAGGCCTATGTCCAGCAGTGGGCTTTAATGGGCTGATGGATGATGGATCTAAAATGTACAGACATAGCTCTGTTACAGCGTATAATAGTATAGATTATAGTTCTGGTTTGGAAAACGATTATTGACGAAATTCTTTTGGCCATGCACTCGTGAGGGGCTCTGATAACTAAGCAATACATTGAATTCTCAAGGGAACAGGAAAGCGTGGCTATACTCAAATCTGGTGTCACAGCGTGTTAGTAGAAATTACAAACATTGAGATAAAACCAAGTAAAGCTAATCGTGAAGCTCGGACGTGATGGAAATCTATTGTAGACGTCCTATGCCCAAGGGCAATAGGATCCTGTCAATTTACAATTGCAATTGTATCGTAAGAAAATGGATTCATTTTTTCAAAGCAATATTCAGATTACATTTTAACAAAGGTAGGTAGGTTATTGAACTTCTTTAAGCTATGGAGAAGCTGATTATGCTTTATTTACACACAAAAACAAAAATTTTAGAAACCAACCGACTTATAAAATCTCTCTTCTTGAATTTAATATTCAAACAAAATTTTAGAATGGGTTAAACCCTGCAGCTGCTGATGAAAATCAGCGAGCTTGCAAATAGTTCTGGCAGCAAATGTAATATTTCTGAGTGGGGTTAATATTCCCAGGCAAATCTGCCAGTTTGAATATAAAATAAATGAAGGTTAAGTCACTTATGCAAATGGGAAAGTTCCCGGAATCTGGCGCTTTGATATGAAGTCGTAATACCTACCCGTAGAGAAATGGCTACTTTCACGTTACATTCATTTACTGTCCTATTAAGCTGACGACTCTAATTCACACGATTAGCTGTTTTATTATTTATGTGTGGATATGGTTTTATTATATAATTAACAGATATTTTGATCCGTATTTTAGCACTTGAGATGCTCAGCTACTTTAAAGAACAAATATTATTTGTGGGAAGTGAGAAAAAGAGAAAGCAATGGTAAGTACCCTACATCTAAAACAAATATGAATATGGAGATTTGGAGTCACCGTCACTGCGATGGCTTCCAGAGGTCCGGAGCACTTCCCTGGATTGGATGGGACGCAGGTTCGAATCCTGCTCGCAGTAAAGCTCTCTTTTTCCACTTTCACAAATAATTTGTTTTTTAATTAATACATTATTAGTCATGTGTGTTTTTAATTTGTAACATTTGATATGTTCAGCTACTTACCCAGATTTTTTTTATGGATGTGATAAAAGAATTTGGGATAGCATAGTGGACTATAGTGGACTATGCTATGGCCTAAGTCTCTCCTATTCTAATTAGAAACCATTGTTACAAAAACAAGTTGTGAAAAAAATGGATTGTTTACAGATACATATCTGTAAACAATCCATTTTTGTATTTATGTATGTATAGAAATTGACAATGAAACATGGGAATCGAACCTACAACACTCGGGCGGAAGGCCGCTATCTAAACCACCCGCCATATGCGCAGTACCTGATAACAGGTAGTACGTCAGCGTTATAAACAAATTTCGCAATCAGATACGCCAACAAGAATCTCGATGCCTTCGTTTCGATAAAGAATGACATCACAAAAGCGATCACTTATCGTATTTCCCGACAATACACCCAATTTCCTGCTTTTGCTGTTCCCGTAATTGCATAATATGTTTTTATTTATCATGCCTTTATAAAAGAAAAAAAAAACAAGACACTGGCGAGCGCTTATTCAGCCACCATTAGCGAGGCCACCAGTGAAGAGCCGATGAGTCAATAAATCATTTCTTGGCGTCTCTTATCGATTCTATTCAATAGCGTTCATTTATATATTCGATGCTTAATCGCTGCTTTTCAAATATGAGAGGGCTTTAGTCCCCTTATAAGTCTGGGTGTATAAAAGCTAGTGTAGTATCTATACGATATATGCAAGTAATACTGTGTGATAATGATAAGTTATATAACATTTCATGAGCCAATTTCTGAATGCACAAGGCTCTTAGAGCTCAAGAGGATTTTTTGAAATTATAGTTGCGAATAGGTACTTCTGACTATTGAAAAAAATTCTTTATATTTAAACCAATATTCTCCATTAATAAGATAATGACAGGTAGCTGTATTATGTAAATAAGTTCTAACGAATTAAATCTTGTGTATAGATTTTCGTTATAAATATTAAGTAACACTTGGAAATAAAATAAAATAAATAAAAAAAAGATACTTACGGATAAGATTTTTGATAAAATTAGAATGACCTTCATCCATCAGCCTTTCAACGTCCACTGCTGGACATAGGCCTCCCCAAGAGAACGCCACAACGAGCGGTCCCGTCATGGGGGATAATGCCGTAATCGCCACGCTTGCCAGGCGGGTTAGCGATCGCAGTGGATATTGTTAATACTCGAGGGAGTGCTGCTGCCCACTCCCCCGGTATTCCCTCAGTCGACTCTTACGACTCCCATGGGTAGAGAGGGGTGGGACAATTCTAAAGCCGGCCCCACACGGCCTAATAATTGAAAATACGAATAGAATGACCTTAGTTTGTCTATAAAGCGAGTAAATGTAATAATTAAGTAAATTAATTAAGAAAGTAACAACACTTTCTTAATAATAATTATCTTCAAACCGATTTTGGTCACGACCAACGTGAAGGTATCACCAGGCCATTGCACAGGAGTTATTATAGTACCTACACGAGTGTGGATGCAAAAATAAGTGCAGCTTCTGTTCTCTATCTTTTGCCGATGGGTCCGGAATCTGCCACGACTGGAAATCAGGCCCGCTTAACGGCTTTTACTTGCTCTCCAAGGCACGGAGGTGACCGCCGCCAACTTCCTAACATCGATCTGCAATTGAGAATTTCTGAAATCCCAATAACTATTTTGCTAGCCCCACTGAAACTGAGCCTCATGGTGCGTAGTCACATGCACTTTTTAATGACTTATATCCGTGTGTAGGTCGAAGTACCTACTGAACACACATAACTAAAAGTACAACAATAAGTCATAGCTTGTTTTATTTTTTACGTTCATAGCCAATATTTTTGGTATCACCTTTTCAATGAGAGTTTATTGTAATATTTAAGTTGCAATTAAAAGATTATACTCAATACGAATAATTTAAATAATGTAAGTACTACTAACATACAACTGACTTACTACAAATCACATTACAAAGACCTTCGATCATCAATACCAACAAGGTCACGAACAAAATCAAGCTAAAAACTGTCCGTGTGAATATATACTTATACAGCTACATCTGTTTACTAACGAACTGAGATAAAGGTTCTAAATCAGTGTTAAGTTCAACCTGATTATAATAATGGCACTTAGTAATAAAGTCACAAATCTTTAAAATCATTATCTCATATTTACGATCATTGGTCACAAAAAACGAGCAAAGTAATAATTTACTACTGCCACTTAATAGTGAAAAGATAAATAACATTTACTGTAAAATCAAGCATAAATAGCAACGAATAAAGTACTTTTTGATAGTTAAACTAACTAACTTTAACCTAAACCAAATAAGAGCTCACTTCTCAAGTGCGCTGTTATTTACCGAGACGGATTTTGTGGGCCAAAGCGATATCTATTGCATTGTTGATCTAAGACAAATACATATTGTATAACTCGAGATATTTACTAAATCCTAAGAATCATTTATCTAATTCCTAAGCTGATAAACAAAACAAGACTTTGAAATATTCAAAAAGCTAGAAAGTTTGTGTGGCGTGATTGCGGCTGGATCGTATTGAATATGCATAGCTTGCACATATTTCATGGTTCAGCACGGATGCACCTCAGGTACGCCCTCGGGACCGACTTTGCATCCACAAGTAATATATTGAATTTCACTACAAGTAATGTAACAAAATTGGAATGCAAAACTTTGGATATTTTACTGCATCAAAAAATTTATTTGATTTGGTTCAATCTTGCAAAAAATGCAAACTCCACCACATTCCACCACCCTATCTTCTTCCTTGGATAAGTAGGTAAATGGAATACGAATAGAATTCGGTCTAAGGCTTCGCTCGAGAAGTAGTTACCATGCAGACATGTTTTGGTTGATAGATGCATAGTTGGCAGAGATTATTTCCTAGTGCAGTGTGTACAAACCACTGAAGTACGATAATTCCAACGGTCTGCCAACACAGGTGGAGAGACGTTATCCAAATACAATTATGCCTTTATTTGTGCGAGGTTTTATAATAATTGTTGTTGTTTTGTTTTGTTAGAAGCTAAGTGCGCATCCAATATATTATAAATCATTTATAATAAATGTATCTGAGAAGTGGTTAAATATCAAAAATATTGTTTTGTTTTAATTTAATGAACATACGATGACAAAATCGATATTTAAAATGTTAGGCATTTTTTTAATTGCAATAAATTATTTGTGCTCAATTTTATCAAATCACTACATCTACTCGTATTTGATTATAATAGTGTATCTATTGTTTAAAGCGAATGAATTAAGGTTGTCCGTGTGGGGCCAGCTTTAGAATTGTTCCACCCCTCTCCACCCATGGGAGTCGTAACAGCCGACTGAGGGAATATCGGGGGGAGTGGGCAGCAGCGCTCCCTCGAGTATTAACAATATCCACTGCAATCGCCAACCCGCCTGCCAAGCGTGGTGATTACGGCACTATTCCCCCAATTTGGGGAGGCCTATGCTGGACATAGAAAGGCTGATGGATGGATGGATGGGAAGGTTGTAATAAAGTCGCTAATATCAATAACTATGTTCTGCCCGCGACTTCGTCCGCGTGGACTTTCCGAATATAAATACGCCACTGCACGTCGCATTATGATGAACTCTGTATATCTGTCTTTGTAAAAATTGCTATCCCGCGGGAGCTATCGGTTTTCCTGGGATAAAAAATAGCATATAACCTTTTTTGGGTTATAGAGTATATGTCATGTGTAATTGGTTGATTAGGTATGGGCGTGAAGGTGTAACAAATAAATTATAAAACAAAGCACTTTCTCATTTATAATATTATTAAGAACTAGCCTTTACCGCGGCTTCGCCACAGAGAGAGAGCAGACAAACAGACAAAAAATATCAAAAAAAATTGTTTTGTGTTCAGACACGCCTATATAGCCTAAGGCGATTAACACACTGCCACGCAATACGCTGCATGTTGCATGTCGACGCATCTACGCGCGTACTTGCGGGAGTACAGATCTGCATCATCGTGCGGGTTTTTTACGCACTCACGCGCGTGGTTGCGTTTTGTGGATTCACGGTGGCTCTGACTAATTTCATTCAATGCTGTTGGCTGTGTCACTGCGTCGTGGCTGGCGGGACTCGGTGTGCCATAACTTGCGTCTTGCCGCACCTACGCGCGAGGTTGCATGTTTTTCCGCTTGTAGGCGCGTGATCTGCATGAACGTGCGTGGATGCATTTTGTGTGTGTTGAACTGTGCGTGTTTTCTATACAAGCGGAGATACTTACAAACAACGTTAGAACGCATTCACGCGCTACGCTCCGTGGTGCGTGTCATTTTTTTCTTAAACATCTTAAATGTATAGACAGCTCTGTTACAATTTTATAATAGTTAGGATGGAAGTAAAGATTTCATTTCTTCAATGTTAATCTATTATCCATTCTCTGTTTTTTTTTCTTCTTCGTGCTATTCAAAGTCCGTCCTCAAATGAGTCCACCGAAATCTTTACCAACTGCTTCTACACCACTCTGTCTTATGCTTGTCTGAGGGCAGTAGTCTCCTCTTGTAATAGGTACCCAATATTTCAGTGTCTGCTGAGCGCCGAACGAAATTTATTGCTTAACATTCCTACAAAGAACGACAATCGATCTCTCGTATCTGGTAATCGGATCTTTTGCCCATATGTGCCGATACCTAACATTTTGCGGTGTGACAGAGGTTTTCCAGGTAAATAATCGCTTGACATTTATACTTTCTCTATTTCATATAACCGTAGATTACGTGTACTATTTTTACTTTATAGGAACGCAATATAACTCTAAAATGAATCTAATTATATATCTATGAGTGTAAATGCAAGATTAATTTACTTGTCCGATCACATGAAGCAACGTAATGACGACGATTGGTGTAAATATGCGAAAGGGAGTGCTCCGATGGTTCGGACATATGGAAAGAATGCCGGACGTGCAACTGGTCAAGAAGATATACAATGCGAAAGTGGCAGGATGTAGATACAGGGGGCAGAGACTCTCCTAGTCTCCTGTTATCCGTGTGGTGACGGACTAAGAATACAAGTGTCACCACCCCATTCTTTCCCACGGGTGTCGTATGAGGCGACTAAGGTAAGTAAGCAATTATCATCTATTGCATGACTGGTGGTACGGCTGGGTACCAAGTGGGAGTACTCATTAGGTATCGGGCCCGAGCGGGTTGGTACCACCATCTCCCGTGTGACTGGCCATGAAGCACATCGTTGCGTTTTGGCTGTAGCAGGAGATAGTCGTTTATTCTTTATTCTTTATATTTATATTTCATATCAGTGAAATGAAAATGGTGAGCAGCAGCTTGACAAGGCCGCTTTGCTTAACTTTTGTTTGTGAGACTTCATAGGTACTAATGTTATACTTATTTATACAAATAAATAAACGATTATTGCTTTCCTGCATACTTTATTTCATCAATTTTATTTATAAGAACACAAGAGGAGTTTGCCTACTATTATACACACGTCTAATACATGATCTAAATACAGATTTTATAATGTCATAGGTATATGGTATAGTTTATTAAATATTATATTACTTGGTCATTTTGTAATAGTTTGTAATAATGTTCGGTTTATATCTAAGGCATGATTCGAAGTTATTGTTTCTCCCAAATAGCATAACGAGCACTATTTTATCAATAAGTATGTGCATTGTAAAGTTATTGATATTATATGTACAATGTACCTATAGTACCTATAATAAAATTGCAATTTGTAATACTAAGAAGACAGAATTTACTCTTGCTCTCGTAATAAATAACAAATGACCTTTTAATACCTAAACATTATCTTAGTGATTCTGAAAACGTATGCGTAAAATGTAAATAATAAGTAGGTAAAGTATTAGCGTGTAGCGATTTTAATGGTATTATAAACCATTAAAATCACTGGGTTTCTGAACTTTAGCTTATTTTACCAGTTACAGAAACTTACAGTCATTTCACCCACGAAAGTATAATAACAATGGTAAACGTAACTACAAACGCGCTAGCATGAAACACGTTAGATTGACAGTTTAGAACATCTTTAAAACTGACCTAGCCGCGTTTTGAAACTTGATACTTTGCATAGTGAATACAATTATAGACGACTTCCACGCAGACATCGTTAACTCGCCACGTAACGTGCTTCTTTAATCATAGCAAATCAGGGCCCTGCAAGGAAGATGGCGTGATAAGTAAGTATCACATGAAATACATTAACTATGTCACACTAAGCAAGTGTGATATAGGGCCTGTAAAAATAAAATTAATGAGTTTAAATCCATCCATCCATCCAGCAGCCTTTCAACGTCCACTGCTGGACATAGGCATCCCCAAGAGAACGCCATAACGAGCGGTCCCGTCATGGGGGATAATGCCGTAATCGCCACGCTTGGCAGGCGGGTTGGCGACCGCAGTGGATGTTGTTAATACTCGAGGGAGTGCTGCTGCCCACTCCCCCGGTATTCCCTCAGTCGGTTCTTACGACTCCCATGGGTAGAGAGGGATGGGACAATTCTAAAGCCGGCCCCACACGGACGGAGTTTAAATACTTATAGTAAATGTGGCACTGGCATGGCAACACATCTACTCTTCACTAATATTATAAAGTGGAACCGATTCGTATTTTTGTATGTATACAAATAACATTGGCTATATTTATTACTAGATAGATATTAGATATTTATAACTAAAAATAGTAATTTAAAAAAAATGAAGTACATTTTGTATCTTGCATAAAGATACATTTACTCTATGTTTATCCAAAAAAGGCTCTATTTTCTGAAATATAAATGCATACTTTGCGGTATATAGGTATTAAGAATAAAGAACAAATTATTTGTGAATGTGGAAAAACTGAAATTTAGTGTTTACCTTCCAATCCGGGGAAGTGCCTTAGACTGCTAAGCTACCGCACTGACCCACGGCCGTTTGCAATCTCCACATCACATTTGTTTTTACGATCCTGCTCGAACTAAGCTTCTCTTTTTCCACATTCACAAATAATTTGTTTTTCAATGTAGCTGACCATGTCAAGTGCTAAAATACAGACCAAAATATTACAAATAATTTATTTCAATATCGCTTCGAAAATTAAACATATAATTTTTCCCACTCGACCGTGAGCATTATTAAATTCCTTATAAAATATGTATGTCACCGCGTAACAGATTGTGTTTTTTTTTAATTTATTCATAATTTTTGCTTTATTAAATTTACGCTGTCGGGCATTACGACCAGCATTTTATTAACACAAAACCGATTTTCATTTCCACATCGTCGTGGGGCGTCGTGACAAAATTGCTTTACAATTTAATTACAGAGTACTATTGTTCGGGAATACGTGGCTGTGCTTCGATTTACATTCGAAATGGGATAAATTTGTACCAAATTGTGTGGCTAGTTTCATTACAAATACAATCTCAAAACCTTTAGAACAGAAAATGAACTAGTATTAACCGAGTTCTGTCGTCTGTAACCTACATAATATTATGTACATATCTATCTATCTTTATTTTATTATACGAGTACTAATACGAGCTAACCCGGCGAACTTCATACCGCCATATGTATATTTTCCTGAATATTTTATAAATTCCTGAAAGATGTGTTTTACTTATAATTATGTCCGCCTCACACGGGCTCTTGTAATGTAAGTACAATGTTTTTCGGTTTTCATAATATTTTTACTGAATTAATGTCTACCTATCCATACCTCGCCGTAGGTGAGTATAATGTTCATTGAACCATCCATCCCATCCATCCATCCATCCCATCCATCCATCCATCAGCCTTTTGACGTCCACTGCTGGACATAGGCCTCCCCAAGAGAACGCCACAACGAGCGGTTCTGAGCGCTCATATGGGGGAATAGCGCCGTAATCGCTACGCTTGGCAGGCGGGTTGGCGATCGCAGGGGATGTTGTTAATACTCGAGGGAGTGCTGCTGCCCACTCCCCCGGTATTCCCTCAATCGGCTCTTACGACTCCCATGGGTGGAGAGAGGTGGGACAATTTCAATTAGTGGGCAGCAGCGCTCCCTCGAGTATTAACAACATCCAATGCGATCGCCAACCCGCCTGCCAAGCGTGGCGATTACGGCACTATTCCGCATATGAGCGAAACACATGTTGTGGCGTTATCTTGGGGAGGCTTGTGTCCAGCAGTGGACGTCGAAAGGCTGATGGATGGATGGATCCAATTTGGTGCATTCTTTCAGAAGTTATGCGCGCACTTACATTTTACAGATTCATTTTTATTTATATCTGCAGTGATAGCCTAGCGGTAAAACCAATGACTGCAAAGACAGTGGTATCGAGTTCGAACCACAGTCCAAGGTCCAGATTTCATGCAGACCTCAGAATATTCAAGATTTTTCGAAATTATGTGTTGTTGTGCTGTTTACAATTATCAGTGCTCGGTGAAGGAAAATATCGTGAGGAACCCTGCATGCATGAGAGATTTTCCCAACGGTTTTTGAAGACTCCATCCGTACCGCATTGGGCCAGCGTGGTAGCGTAAGGCCCAATCACCATTAGAGCCCAATAGTGAGACAGAAAAAAATATATTTAAAAAAACAGAGCTGCGTCTATACATTAATTTAATATATTTGAGAAAAAAATACTGTTTATGCTATATGGGTGTCACTGCAGTGAAAACAATTTTTATAGAATTTTTGTCTGTCATTTTATCTGTTTGTTTGTTTGCATATCACGCAAAATCTACTGAACGGGTTTTGATGAAACTTTTTTATTGGATAGCCCTTGATAAGACTTAAAAACTGGTTACATTTTATCTCGCTGGTATGTCGGGTACCTTGTTGAGATATAAATAAAAGGCTAGCTTTTGCCTGCGATGGAGCTACGGGCAAGAGCTATTTTTTAATAATGTAATACATTTTATAACCTAAATAGTATAATCTAGTCACACATAATGTATACTATTATAAAGGTGTAACAGAGCTATGTCTGTACATTTAAGATATTTAAGAAAAAATTACTGTAAGGCTGTTAGATTTTTTGGCCTGTTTATCTGTTTGTTTGTTCGCACATCACGCAAAAACTACTGAACAGATTTTAATGCAACTTTTTTGTTTGATAGCTCCCAATGAGACTTATCAACTGGTATACATTTTATCCTGCTATTATATCGGGAACCTGAGTTATGAGATAATAACTAGCTTTTGGCTGCGGCGGAGCCGCGGACAAAGGCTAGTAATGTATACAACTCGAATACAACTACAAGCCACTTTTGAGTGCAATACTGAAAAGTAGTAGTATTCCTCACCTCTTTGGCGATATTATATTTCAGCCGGCCTAGTCTATATCTATCGCAAATATTTGTGTGAACCACAATTTTATTTGTTCTGTGATTTGTATCTTTATAAGTCAAATGCTGCTCGCAAATATTCTTTTTCTACAAAAAAAAAGTTTTATAAAGAGTTGTTTCGAGTCTTTCCGTACGCTCTGTCCTGTAGTCACTAGTGTGGAACCGTCTCTGTAATACATATTCATAATGGTTAACACTGATTTGGTAACCCTAGAAAGTTTTTTTTTTATAAAAAGACAACTTGCACTAAGGAATAATCCTTGTATAGCGGGGGACTTTACAAATATACAATTTCACGGACAAAGTACACCCTGACTCAGAGAAACCATATGTGGATCACATAAAGAGTTGTCCTGTGTGGGAATCGAACCCACAACACTCGGGCCTCCCGGCTAGTATCTAAACCACTCCGCCATCTCTACAGTTTTACACAAGTCATAAGGATTACTCCATTTAAATCATGATAAATTTCACAACATAATTGTTATCCAGTTCGTTAACACCAAAGAGAATGTATGTGTTACCATTTGAAAACAATATTATTTTTGAAGAAATACTTTCTCCATAACCAATGACTCAGTTTAGTAAACTAAATACGTAATTTGGAGAGAAAGTGGTCTCTATGTATAGAGCTACAAACACCAAGGTATTATCAGCGAGAAATCCACAAAATCCGATTATGCAAATGGCAGTGGAAATTTACATAAACATTCGCACAATATCCAAATAAATTTATTTTACATGATTTTAACAGTATAATAATAATAAGTTTGTTCCTAAAGCGAGATCTACCGTGCCTATAGGTCAAAATTAATGACTAATTAATGTAAAGATCAGCCAAAAACGTTATATTAGATTACTATCGATTCTGCTTTATATTAACCTTAAGCTGTCATTACCAATATTATAAATGTGAAAGTGAGTTTGCTTGTGATTTCGCGCCGTAACTATTTAACGATCGATTATGAAATTTTGCGGCAAATAGTCCGAAGCATAGGAAAGGATATGGACAACTTTTTGTCTTTGAAAAATTGACGATTTATGCTAAAAAAACTATGGAATAGCTGCTTTGCCATAAAGAAAAGATAGTTAATGAACCATAGTGAGGCTTTTTCTATACTGCAAATGATGGCAAAGGGAGTTTTGGCGGGAACACGAAGAAGATGTCGTCGCTTTGCATTATTTTCCTAAACTTGTGTTATTTCGAGTATTAATGTGTAAAAGTGGTGGTCTTTTGCTTATTAACTATTTGTGTATGTGCATAAGTGCTGGCAAGTGATTTAGTGTGGCATAACTTGTTTTTTCGTGTTGCCTCCAAAACTCCACAGAAGCTTCAGTAAAGTCGCCACCGCTTTGCTATAGTGTGACTTTGACTTGACTATGACTAACTTTATATGACTTTGACTAATGAATTAAACTTACGTTTGAAGAAGAAATGTACCATAAATAAGTCATTGGCAAATACTCAAACCAAGTAGTCATTATATAAAAACAAAAAAAAAAGATGGCAAACACCTGATGGTAAGTATTTACTGTAGCCTATAGACGTTAGCAACACCAGAGGCATCACTCACGTGTCTTCATCTCCAAGGAAAGGCATAAGAGGTGGATAGGAGGATAGGGAGGGGAGTTGTTCCTCCGGTGCTCTCGTATACCGTTGTTTCAAGCTGATCTTTTATGAGAGTGTGGCACTTCCCCGACCGCGTTCATTCTGGGTTAAGCAAGGCCACTAAACAAACGTATTTGTACCTATAACGAGTATTTTGACTCGATTTTTCTAATGTTTGATAAAATATGAAATTCTACCCTATTTAGCTGGTGATAGAGTTGTGTGTAAATTGGTATTACTCACTTGGTATTTGGCTCAATCGAGTCGGTAGGTGGTGGGTGTGCCCGACCGTGAAACACTTCGGTGTATTTCTGTTTATAGCCGGAGATTAATTAGTCGTATGTGAAATTAAATAGTGAGTTGCGGCTTGTCAGGATTGTTAGTATTGCTAAGTTCATGAGCGACGATTACCACTTACCAACAAGTGAGTCATGGCTCGCCTGCCACCGTAAAACATTTAAAATAATTTAAGATAATAATATATTCTTAGTTTTTTCGTATTCAGAGATGCTTGTGCTTCCCGTGCGATAGGTAGCACGTTAGACCATAATGTAGGTAAATTAAATAACAGTGTTTGATTTCACTAAAGATCTTTATTTCTTATAATACAAATAAAGTTATTTACAATATGTTCGCTACATTTATCGTTACATATATCTTAAACTAATAGTATTATTTTATACATTATTTTTTATCACTGCTGAAGTATTGTTTAGACTCGAAAATAGTTCAGATGTACGAAATGAAACATGCATTTCTGTTTAATTATTCAATGAATTAATACGAATGCCAAGGTCATACTACACCGGTTTTTTTACCTGAGATCCAATACAAAGTACAACACTATCTGACATTCTAATTTTATGTATATGATTCCTTTTTTAAACGATAAGCTAAATATCCTGTCGAATTCCATTTTTATTTCAATCTAGCACTATTCCGGTATTGAACATGGGTCTTCTTTCTCTCCAGAAGTCAGAATCAGAATGAGAGGGGTTTTGTCCAGAATGGGCCGGTCCGCAGACCTCCCAAGCCTCTCAGGGCATGCAGGTTTCCTTAAAGTGCTTTTAATAAATATAAATTTTCTTGGTGAAGTTAGTATCTGTTGTTAAGTTGTCCTGGTGACCTATAAAGACTCTCTCAACTTAGAAGACACGTATCCAGTATCGGTAAATTATAGGGTTAATGCTGTTATCAATTCGTTCCTACATATAGAATATTAACTGGCGATAATATGAGATGTAGATAAGTTTAGTCGATTTCGTGTCGCACGTAAAGGAACTATTTATACGAGATTTGAATTTAGAATGTGTATAAGAACCGTTATTCATGAATAAAGAATGTCGTAATTTAATTGTTGTGATTTTAATAAAGATTATTGCGACGATTAGGGAAGTTGTAGAAAGTAGTAGAAAACGGAGGCACTAATCAATAATTGATTTAGTACGAATTAACAACAGTCAGGTTGTAAATAAAAGCCGACTGGGAAATATATAGTTCTCGCAGTATTTGTATTTTCAACAGATAAAATATTTTGTAATAATATTTTTGTTAAGAATTTATTAATTCATTTCATAGATACGAAAATAATACTAACCTTGAAAACTGAGTAACATTACCACTACATATAAAATATTTAGTAGATTTTGACGTAAGATTCCAGGTGGTGGAACTGAAGGTGAAATAGTCGGCCTAAGCGGCGGAATGTGTCGTTAGCTGCATTTTTCGCGCCTCAACCAAAAAAAGGCGCGGTAAGATTTTTCAAATATTTTTTTTATAGATATAGAAAGCAGAAGTATTTGTTTTGTATTAATTAATGCAATTTTTATTTAGATAATCACTGGTATGCGAAAATGTTGTATTGTGTGTTTGAAAAGCAATGCCATGGCCGTGTGAGGCCGGCTTTAGAATTGTCCCACCCCTCTCTACCCACGGGATTCGTAAGAGCCGACTAAGGGAATTATCCTCGAGTATTAACAACATCCACTGTGATCGCCAACCCGCCTGCCAAGCGTGGCGATTACGGCATTATCCCCCATAACGGGACCGCTTGTTGTGGCGTTCTCTTGGGGAGGCCTATGTCCAGCAGTGGACGTTGAGAGGCTGATGGATGAATGGATGATGGATGAAAGCAATAAACGGTTAATAAATAAAATAAATTATCTGTTGGCTACCTAGGTAAAGTTAATTTTTAAAGAGGAAAGTGTGAAATAACATCTGTTTATTTTCTGAGGAAATAAGAGGTATGTAGAATATAACATAGCTTCACGCCTGTATCCTCGAAGAGGTAGGCAGAGGTGTATTACACACTCACGGTTCACCAACTATTTTAAGTCCCACGTAATAGGGGGCGAGCCTACTGCCGTTTACCGGGCATATCCAAACTCCGGGCTGATACTGAGAATTTTTATTTTTACGAAAAAGCTCAATAGCACCGCCCGACCGATGTAGAGTATAGCTACTTATAGGTAGCATAGATATGACAGGCTATTGATAACAGAGTATAATTTAAAAGAGTAATATTAAATGTATTTACAATAAACTAAACAACCATTGGCACTACATGAATAATTTCATTAGTTGTACATCACGGTGAAAGATTTGGTCTATAACGCATCGATCGCATCAACTACATATTTATTCATATTCTAAAATAATTTGTATCATTCGTATATACACGGCACATATTTTGTTAAATACAATAACTATTCGAACGAAATATAGGTCAGTGCTTTTTAATATTTACAAAATACTTATAATAATAAAATAAGGTACATCAAACCATTACATTTCGAAAACTGAGTTATAAAATTAATCCAACAATTTTGTTTTGTATTGGCCGTTCTTCCTCCTATTGTATGAGTATATGAGATCTGTCGGGGTTAAAGATCAGACAGACTTTAAGTCTTTAACATTTCATAAGGAATATAATGACAACAGTACTTTTTAATTACGCTGTAATAGGTATATGAAAAACCACGCTAGTGTAAACACGCAATACAAAGTCGATCACAATTTATATGGACAACGTTTATCTACGGGTATTATTCTGATCAGTAATTCTAAAAAGGCCTCTACTCGTGCTCTAATATACCACAAACTCGAGATCACCATAAATTTTTATTTATTTAGAATTCTATTCTAAATATTTGAATTATTGTTCAAACATAGAACAGATTAATTAGCAGCCATTCAAAACAAAATTATCATGCCTCAATAATATAGTCCATTTTGCTAATTACATAATGTAATAATGAACATATTCACGCTCTATTATTAAATCACTCTTCGGTTACAAACTAGTAAATAGTTCACTTGCTTTGTCGCTCCAATCACAGGGTTTTGGAAGTCATGCGCGTACTTTCAATCAACAATACTATTTGACTGGAATTTAGTGTGCGTCATCTATTTGTAGCTATATTCTGCTACATGCCTGTTGCGTTATAAATGCGCCAATATATCTATCTCTGAAGATGGCTGAGTATGCGTTTCGTTCAGTGCTGGTGAGCCGGATACGGTCACTATAACGGGCTGAGAGTCCGTGTGTATTATCGTTACAAGATGTTCGTCGGGGTCTTTTTCTTGTTCTGGTTTGGGTAGAGCCTCTATAGAGTTGTCGACGTATTTAAGGTCTATAGGCGTGATGGTGGGCAGGTTATCTGTGACGGTAACGGGAGGGTCCGAGCGGGGGGCGCGGTAAGTCGGCGGTCCGCTGTAGTCGTTACCGCACCACGTGTTGCCTGTTGTACCTCTGCTGTAAATAATAAATATTTTAAATTCATATATTTAATTTTTATTATTAGCAACTATATTTAGTGTTAAGCCGCCGGCAGACCACCGAAGGAATGTAACATGGTTCCAGTGGCCCGCCAATAAAGGCACACGGTGGGTTTCTTTAGTGGGTGAGGGCCCCACACTACCCTGTTCGTTGCCCCGAACGACGGGGTGTGCGGTTAGGAACATTTTTTCCCGCCTTAACAAAAAAAAAAAAAAGGCACGAAATATCAGAAAAGATTAAGCAAATTAGCTCACGTAAAGTAAGTATATTTTTTGTTAAACACAAAGTGAAAAATGTGAAATCGAAAATAACAGTCACGAGCAGGATTTGAACCTGCATCTCCTGGATACCGTCCAGATGCTGAATTTGCAAAAATGTATAGTGCTAAGCATGTCAAATGCTAAAAATATATATAAATATTTCTTGTTTTGTTTTTTTTATTGCTTGTAGTGGCAGACGCGCCACGGCCTATCTGATGGTAAATGGTAACCGTCGCTCATGGGCTCAACTATACTGAGAGCATTGTCAAGCCGCTGCTCACCATTTCATTTTACAAATGTGAAATGAAAGAATAAACGGCTATCTCCTGCTACAGCCAAAACGCAATGATGTGCTTCATGGCCGGTCACACGGGAGACGATGGTACCAACCCGCTCGGGCCCGATACCAAGTGAGTACTCCCACTTGGTTCCCAGCCCTACCACCAGTCATACAATGGATGATAATTGCTTACTTCCCTTAGTCGCCTCATACGAAACCCGTGGGAAGGATTAGGGTGGTGACAATTGTATTCTTAGTCCGTCACCACACGGACCAACATTAAATTATTGATGATTGATTTTTTTTATAAATAATTTATTAATGTTCTAACGATTTATAGTTTTTCTTTATACCAACTGAGTGGCAAACAAGCGTACGGGCCTATCTGATGGTAAGCGGTTACCGTAGCCTATAGAGGCTAGCAACACCACTAACCCCAAAGGCACTATTCGTGCGTCGCCATCTCCAAGGAAAGCGATAGGGGTGGATAGGAAGAATAATAAGAAGATGGTAGGCAGGATACTAAGGAGAGGCTGGGAAGGATAACAAGAGGACAGCGAGGGGAATGGACCTCCGGCGCTCTCACTTACCGTCCGAAATATAACGGAAAACGACCGTTAGGATTTACTGCCGTTGTTACACGCTCATCTTTTGTGAGATGGTGGTACCTACTTCTCCGATCGAGCCGGCCCATTTGTGTTGGGATAATCAAGGCTCTACCAATTATGTGCAATTAATCATTATATAAAGGCCGTGTGGGGCCGGCTTTAGAATTGTCCCACCCCTCCCTACCCACGGAAGTCGTAAGAGCTGACTGAGGGAATACCGATCGTCAACCCGCCTGCCAAGCGTGGCGATTACGGCGTTATCCCCCATGACAGGACCGCTCGTTATGGCGTTCTCTTGGGGAGGCCTATGTCCAGCAGTGGACGTTGAAAGGCTGATGGATGGATGGATGAATCATTAGAAAGCCCTTTAATTGTTTACATAATATCTTTAGTATCTTGAACTAGATTTTTTTATACTACGCGGATGGCAAGCAAGCATACGGCCCACCTGATGGTAAGCGGTTACCGTGGCCCATAGACGCTAGCAACACCAGAGGTATCATTCGCGCGTCGCCAACTCCAATGAAAGAAAGGATAAGGAGGGGCTTTAGGCCTTCAGCGGCCTCACTCACCATACGAAACACAACAGGAATAAATACCATTGTTAAAAATGATATGTGCTGTATAACATACCTGACTAGACTTGCTGAATTTGATCTGTACGTCGGGGGCGGAGACACCGCTGGCACACTTCTGTCTAACAGAAGTAACCTGTGAACAAAGATGTATACTTTCGTAAATATAATTTTGCACACAACGGTTAAGGTCGTTTATGAAAAAGAAAATTCAGATGCATAACTCTTTGGTATTGCACCTTTTTTTTTGTTTAGGCGGGACATAATGCACCTAACCGCACACCCCGTCGTTTGGAGTAACGAACAGGATAGCGTGGTTCCCTCACCCACTAACAAAACCACCCGTGCGCCATCTCTCCGCCTTTATTGGTCGGCCACTGGAACTATGCTATATCGCTTCAGTAGTTTTGCTATTGCACCTGGCCAGTATTGTAAAGTCATATTATGATATTATTAGGTATGCGGGTCTTAAATAAGATAAAAGACCTGCGAAAAGCAAAAACCTGTGAAAAAAACTTCTCTTTGGGTTGATACACAATGTAAACAAATGAACCAATGTTTCTCAAACTTTATTTTATTGACCAAATTATTTGTGAAATGTGGAAAAAGAGAACTTTAGTGCGAGCGGGAATCGAACCTGTGTCCCTTCCAATCTGGGGAAGTGCTCTAACCGCTAAGCAATCGCACTGACCAACGGTCATTCCCAATCGCCACATCACATTAGTCGTTACGACCCACGCCACCTATCGGTTGCGTTTACATGCATTTATCCCATATAGTAAGTTTAATTTTGCAATTAAAAGTGACACTATTTAATGGCGCGATTTTTTAAACATTTTTGATCTGTATTTTAGCACTTGACTTGCTCAGCTACTTTAAAGAACAAATTATTTGTGAAATGTGGAAAAAGAGAACTTTGATGTTCTAATTAAAATTAATTAAAAAAACAATACGTTAAGTTCTTCTTAAATAACTCTAAAATGTCGTTTACAATATTTAGATATTTTTATATGTATTTTTAGCATTTTACATGCTTAGCACTATACATTAAACAGAAAGTGAAAAATGTGAAATCGAAAATAACAGTCACGAGCAGGATTTGAACCTGCATCTCCTGGATACCGTCCAGATGCTTTGACAATTCCACCATCGTGACAATTGCTCCTGACTGCTAATCTCGATAACACTTCACTTTGTGTTTAATGTGTCGTTTACAATGTTATACTTACTTGCATTTTTATATTTACATTTAATATTCGCGCATATAAAACTGACATATAAAAGTACTCTCTTTATGGTTTGTTTACATTATATGTCACGGCATTCTGAATAGGTAATAGTGATAAATTTCCAGAGGTGGTAACTTTGGGCATCAGTTTTTTCAGGAGCCTAGGGCAGCAAAGTTCTGGACGTCAGATAAAAATAAAAGATATTTGTAGATAGACAATGGTGGGGCACTAATTGTAAATCCAGTCCTGGAGAGATGGCAAGTGTCCGACCACTAATAACCTCTTTTTGTTGGGGTGGTAATAAAAAGCAACTAAGAGGGTAAATTAGAAAATTAGGCAAAAATATTTAGTGAGCCAATTACGCTCTTTTCATGCGGGAGAATTGCCCTTAGCATGAGGGTGTATACGGGTATTTAATAAAACTATTACGTGTTAGCTTTTTGTTTTTCATTCTTATATTTATAGAACCTTTAAAATCCTAGTATTTAAACAGTAAAAATTACCCAATTACATTAGAAAGGTGGCTATATCCATTTCTAAAGTCGAGTTTAATGAATCTATAGACATTGTCGGATTCATGCTTAAATCCTTGATACCTTTGATTTCACATTGTATTTAGGGAAGAGGCGTACAAAATGACGTCCATCTATCCATCAGCCTTTCAACGTCCACTGCTGGACATAGGCCTCCCCAAGAGAACGCCACAACGAGCGGTCCCGTCATGGGGGATAATACCGTAATCGCCACGCTTGGCTGGCGGGTTGGCGATCGCTGTGGATATTGTTAATACTCGAGGGAGTGCTGATGCCCACTCCCGCGGTATTCCTCTTACGACTCCCGTGGGTGGAGAGGGGTAGGACAATTCTAAAGCAGGCCCCACACGGCCAACTGTACAAAATGACGTACTAGTCACAAAATGAGTCATAAAATCTTTATCTATTAATAATTTTAAACACTTTGCGTAGCTTTATATTCATTAGTTCACTAAGTTAGAATTACAGATATCAATCAACTTAAAACTTAAACAATAAAATTATTAATCTTTTCTAAAAACTTGAAAAAAAACTGTTCTGTCAGCCCTGGGTGGGTAAAATAACAATGTATACAAAGGCTAGTATTATATATTTTTGTTTGAACTTTCCATTAACAAGCATTTTTCTTTTGTTGTAAACTGACTTAATATTCTGAAATAATACCTACTTACGAAAGTTCGATTAAGTAATTTGTAAACATCTCATTCTGTTATATAAGATGTCATGTTTCTAGTACATCTCTACGTTTATTTTAGTATCTAAGTAATTTTCGTATTTTTTTTTACTATTTGTGTACGATATAATAAAACTGAAAAGGTTTTTTTGGTTTAAAGACACTTTTGTTTCCGGGGCTACTCGTCCTAGCCGGATTAGATAAAAATATGGATTGCATTTGGTATAAAAATTTGTTAGTTTAGTATAAAAATACCCTCAGGATTAAAAGGAGTAGGAACCCTGGGACACAGCTATTTAAGTATAGTTTAAACCACAATGTTTAACATAGGATTGATGAGCAAATTAGTTTCTGTGCCGTATTGTATATATAAAGATTTTTTGAGTATAACAATATTATCAAACTGTGTGATTTTATATATCATATTAAAATAATTTTATCCCAAAACTAACATGCAGTCTTTATACGCAAAATGTCTGAGGCATGGTCACCACGCAGAGGCAATATGCATTTCAAAATAGCAAACAAATATTGAGTAACTACTGAGTAGCTATCCAAAAAACGTTTCCAGAGCAAATAAATATATTTCGTGGTCTGTCATCTGGGGGGGTTAGAATGTATTTCACTCGATCATATCGACATGACATCGTGTCATTGTGATTGGTAAAGAGATCACTGTGATTGACCGTAGGATTATTGCGACATCACGCGTCGGTTTCTCTACCAATCACAAGCGGGACGAATCGATGTCGATATAATTTAGTGAATTACATTCTACGGGTCCTGCATTGGTTTGTACCAATCCAATGCCAAATATGAAAAATCTATATACCCAATAACAGTATAACCCACGCCAATAAAGAAACGAATCTTAAATAGCGGCGTTAATCATTGCCTCTCACTCACTCCTTTTAAAATAAAAGTTACTACCACCAAGTTAACCCGTTGTCCTAAGTGAAAGACGCGACGCGATGCTACGCGATGCGTAGTATTGCGGCTAGTACTTTAACCGCTTTGCGTCGCGTTCATATTAGGCGACAACGTATACCATAAGTACATACAACCTTTATTGCTGCACGCCTCATAAGCGAAGCGTTGAGGTGGGTAGTGCTCTCGTTTTACAACGAACAAGTGATTTTTCAAACTTAAAATGTCTCTATTTATCATATATTGCACTTGTAAAATAATATATATACACACATATCAAGAAAAAACACTATTTTTAACACACACTATTTTTGTGCCAGTTTTGTTATTTAAA
This sequence comes from Leucoma salicis, assembly GCA_948253155.1. NCBI lineage: Eukaryota > Metazoa > Arthropoda > Insecta > Lepidoptera > Erebidae > Leucoma > Leucoma salicis. The sequence continues at coordinate 9,232,072 of OX411812.1, forward strand.
CTAGTTAAAAAACTGTTTAATAAAGTTATGTCTTGGACGTCCGTGTGTATGTTAACACGATAACGACCGAAATACTTTACTACTCGAGTCTTTTTTTTTCTTTTTTACTTCAGTATTATTACGAATAGATTCCTATTACTTTTCACGGTCTGATTCGATGTGGTTTAATTATTATTAAATAAACAAAAAAATTGTGAATATTTACGCTCGATTCGACACTAAAACCAGCGCTATCCTTATTTCGTGAGAACTATTTCTATAGACCAATATAGAAGTACTTCTTAAAATTAGCGCTAGATGGCGTATAAGACATGAAAACCACAGTACTTTATGAAATTAGCGCTATCTATGTGATTTATTGAAAACTACTTAGTAAGACCAATACTTACATTATTTGTTACTTATCAAATATGTAATTAATTTTATTGTGAAAAATGAAGATTATGAGGCGTGCACTTTTGGTTTTTTTAAAATATTTTCGTATCGCGTCGCGTCGCGTTGTATTAAAGTTTGTCGCTCACCTAGGACAACGGGTAAGAAGATTAGAAGTTTAATACACACCTGAGTCTATATTCTTGCATAGAGGCCTGATATGTTGGCGGTGGTGGCCTGTAGAGGAACTCTGGGTAGAGCATGGCCGCATATGGGTGATGCGGCCGTGCATATGAAGGTGGTAATCGCGGTACGAGGCGACGGCATGAAGCACGTCGAAGACCGAGGAGTGCACAAGGAGCGTCACGAGCACCTAACCGCCAGGCTAGACCAGCTGCTGTGACGAGGACTACTCCTATACCTGGAATACAAAATTGTAAATTAGTTGATTAATCAATCACACGATTCCAGACTATTTTTGGCAACACAATGTCAGGGGGGTTAGGCAGAATCTCATATCTCACATGTCGATCGTATCGTCTCGCTTGTACGATCACCGTGATTGGCCAACGGATTATTGTGACATCACGTGTCGGTTTCTCAACCAATCACAGTGATCTCGATACGGTCGACACGTGAAATATGACATTCTGCCTCAGGGGGCTTGTTAGCCACGTCTCGATTCCAGTCTATTTCCACTACTATTTATTGAGGCCATTAACCATTAGGTATATAGCAGTTATATTATAGTTAGTATATAGTAGTATTGCCGTGTGGGGCCGGCTTTAGAATTGTCCCACCCCTCTCTACCCACGGGAGTCGTAAGAGCCGACTGAGGGAATACCGGGAGAGTGGGCAGCAGCACTCCCTCGAGTATTAACAACATTCACTGCGATCGCCAATCCGCCTGCCAAGCGTAGCGATTACGGCACTATCCCCCGTTTCTTGGGGAGGTCTATATCCAGCAAAGGACGTTGACAGGCTGATGGATGGATGGGTGGCTATAGTAGTTTGATAAGTAGTACCTACATCTGTGAGGTTTATTATTAGGGTACGAGTTAAAGCTTTCTGTGAATTTATCAAAGAGCGAGTCAATACCTAGATCAATCAATTAACGACTTACTAAATACCTTGTAGTAAATATGATATTTTATGCCCCTTACTAAAAGACAAACGGATTCATGGTCCAAATACTGGTATTTGCCTTTTCATCAACTATAAACATTGCTAATGATGGCAGGCGAGGCACGCCCGACCTGATGGTAAGTAGTTACCGTCGTTCATGGACTCAACTATACCGAGGGTATTGTCAAGCCACTGCGCCCTATTTCATTTCTCAAAGAATAAACAGCCATTCTTGACTACAGCCTAAACACACTGACGTGCTTCCGTGGTACCGACCCCGAGCACCGAGTGATATCATTAACAACTTAACTTTTTTAACTTTAACCGACTGATATCTACAACTCTATCTTGGTACTTGGTAGGGCTGGCCTACCACCAGTAATAAATACCACCACAATAGGTGATAATTGCTTACTTCCTTTGGTCACCTTGTACGACACCCGCGGATATGGATGGGGTGGTGACACTTGTATTCTTAGTCCGTCACCACATAGATAATTATTACCCGCTTCTCATCAGGCAGGCACCTATTTGTTAGAGACCCTTGTGTAAAAAGAGGATGTATAGTGTAGGCTGAGTGGCTCTATTTTTTTAATTATGTTTAGTGATATGCCAAACGTGAATATTGGCGGTCAAACGTGGCATACTTAGATAACATGACTGTGGTTTTTAAAACAGATTTATTTTATTTTTTATTTATTTGAGGCTTTGGCAGAACCATTAGTCTAACTAAAGCTTAAAACTATTTACATTGTTTTAGGTTTTTAAAACAAAATTCGCCACAGATAATAAAAGCAGCTGGCGCATTTAGCAACTGTTGTTAATTACTTTCGTGCTCGCGATCACGAACAATATGTTACGGTAAAATCCTCCACTCGCTTCTGTGTTTGTGCACAATATTATTAGTTTAATTTTACTAAAAGGAAACAAACATATGGAGGAAAATATAAATATAGTTTGAGCCACGATATAATTTAAATAAAGATATGTTCCATATTACTTTAATTGTAGGTGACTGGCTTATCCTAACTATCACAAAGCTACTATTATAAAGCTGTAATACAGCTGTGTCTGTACAGTTCAGATGTTTGAGAAAAAATGTCTGTATTAGGCTATATAGGCGTGTCTGACCACAAAACAATTTCTTTTAGAAATGTTATCTGTTTATCTGTTTGGTCATTTGCATCACGCAAAAACTACTGAATGGATTTTGATACAACACATTTTTTATTTGATAGCTCATGTTTAGACTTAAAAACTGGTATACATTTTATCCCGCTACTATATCGGGAACCTGAGATATAACCTAAAAACTAGCTTAAAAACTAAGCTCTGCCGCAGCCAAAAAGCCACGGGTAAAGGCTAGTTTCCTATATAAGTCTCAATGCAGACAATAAAATCTTATTTAGAATATTATATTTAGAGATGATCTTGACTAACAACTATACGTTACTCGTACGTATACGCGCTTTTCAGTTGTTTCTTAATATTCGCGTAAACATCCTGTTCAAAATATGGAATAGTAGTAAATACCTACTTTTTACTTAACATGTTTTTATTAACTCACTTTCTTGTACGAGTATGTCCGAGTGGAATTTTGTAATTGATTTTAAACTAACTTCCCGATGAGCTTCCTGGTCAGAAGTGGATGACAATGCATGAAAATTGGAAAAAAGAAGAAGAAAATAATAATAAAATAAAAAGAAAAATACTGTACCATGTTTTTATAACGGACTACTTTATACTTTTTAGTCCGTTATAAAAACATGATACATTAAAAAAAATTTTAGTATTTATGCTATTTGAGTCTAAATAGATTTCTGTTCAATGTCATCAAAAAAACTATGCGCAAATTGGTTTATGGGTCTGGTTTCATAAATACAAATTACTTGTGAAATACATCCGAGACTAATTTTTATAGCCATAGGTTGCAATGTTATTTTAAACTCATAATAACGTTTGTTGTGTAATTTATTTAGTTTAACGAGTACAGTTTTAATTATTGCAGTCTGGTCGATAAACGCCGTATGGCAAAACACGATGCGTGAAGTTTGGCGGTGAGTGACGCGTACAAATTGGCTTGTCGGCACAACAATAGATCGCTTGCCTGTAACAATATCATTTGTCCCTAACGCTAATGAAAATCCAATTAATTCCACTCTAAAACTCATTGGAAGTTTAATTGAAAACTCGAGGGTTGGGCTACGTGGATGACGTAATGAGATTTTAGCCAAAATTGTTATTGTCATGTGTATACCTAATAACAAAGCAGCTAACGCGTATTAACTTCATCTACCCAAAATCATCGCCTCAAATTTTTATCAATAACATTTTTATTAATTTAGACTTTATTCATATTGCAGCATAAACATGTCTTTTTTAAACAATTTGATCTATATTTTAGCATTGGACATGCTCAGCTACCTTTTAAAGTACAAATTATTTGTGTATGAGGAAAAATATAATTTAGTGCGAGCGAGAATAGTACCTGGGTTCTTCCCAATCCGGGGAAGTGCTCTAAGCCACTGAGCTACCGTACTGACCCTTGGGCCATACCCAATCTCCTCATCACATTTGTCTTTACGACTTTCTTTTTTTTGTTAAGGCGGGGGGTTTGGGGAGGCCTATGTAAGCAACAGGGGACGACAAAAGGCTGATGGATGGAGGTAAAAAAAATGCTGATATTACATCCATCTTAAGATACCTTAAGACTAATTATGAATTCATCACCACATAAATAAGTTAATTGAAAACATTGTATGGAAAGCATACTTACATAATAGTTTTTATTGCGCTTTCAGACTAAAGGTAACTAACATTAGATCAATGCCTGTATGACTTAAAGGGAAAGTTATTTTAATGCCGTGCTAAAATAATTTCATTTGATAACGCACGAACGTATTGTAATCGTATTCACACGAAATGCGTATTCACATGTAATGAATTGATCATTCTATTGTTTTAGTTTCTCCAGTTGATTTTAAAACTGCACTTCATCAAACTTTATGCAGATCGGCATAGAGGCGGACGAATCTTGCTTTCGTTACGTCGGTTCGTTCACCAGACCGGATAATTTTAATAAGCTATGAATGAAAAAATACGCTTAAACATAAAATGAGTTGCTAACTGTTCGACGATCAAAGGTAGAGATTATAAAAATATCCGCTCTAATGATCATTCAAAGCGGTAAATCATTGATCGACACCTTGGTTCTATAATCTAACATCTATGGAAAGAGCGGTGCCGTATTTTACCAATTTCACATTGGTTTAGAATTTTAGATGATAGGTTAGATTGTAAATTAAACTGCCTCTGTGCTGCAGCGGTAGTGTGAGCAACTGCTGATCATGAGATCTCGCGTTCGATCCTCGGGTCGGGCAGTGTTATTGAGCTTTTTCGTAAAAAGAAAAATTCACAGTAGCAGCCCGGAGTTTGGAAATGTGCCTGATTGACGGCAATAGGCTCGCCCCCTATTACGTGGGATTTAAACATAGTTAGCGAATCGTGGTTGTGTAATATATCTCTGCCTACCTCTTCGGGGAATACAGGCGTGGTGATATGTGTTTTTATGCCATGTTAAATTCATCTTAACAAGTATAGAGTGTATTTTCAAAAGGTTATTATTTCGTCGAGAATTTTTAAATGGCTTGAATAGACAAAAGCAATAACAAGGAAGTCTCTTTGATGTGGAACAGAATGCTGTTGTTGTTCTTGTTGATAATTTTCTAGAGGAAATAAGTGTTAAACAACATCCATCCATCCATCCATCATCCTTTCAACGTTCACTGCTGGACATAGGCCAAGAGAACGCCACAACGAGCAGTCCCGTCATGTGGGATGATGCCGTAATCACCACGCTTGGCAGGCGGGTTGGCGATCGCAGTGGAAGTTGTTAATACTCGAGGGAGTGCTGCTACCCCTTCCCCTGATTTCCCCTCAGTCGGCTCTTACGGCTCCCGTGGGTAGAGAAGGGTGGGACAATTCTAAAGCCGGCCCCACACGGCCAGACAACATAATATGATTGAAAATCCTAGAGAATGTGGACTTGTGGACCGATTTGCACTTACAAAATGTTCTTTTTTTCCAAAAGAGAAATAAGTTCTTTTGAAAAGACTCCTCCATTGATGTAAACTTAAAACAAAATCTTGTGGCCAGCTCAAATCTAGTGGAAGTGCCATTAGCGTGAATCAAAGATGATTACTGCTACTGTTGTGTTTTATATGGTGAGTGAGTGTGCAAGAGGCCCAAACCCTCTTCATATACTTTCCTTATTATATTAATTCTCCACCTCCTTTCCCTTTTTCTGGAGTTGGCCATGCGCGTGTAATGGTGTTGCTAGTGTCTATGGCTTACCATCAGGTAGACCACCTATATGTATTTTAATTTGAAATATACGTTATTATGACTGTGTGGAATATCAGGAACAATTCAAGAACCTCTCCATTATTTTGAAGGTCCCATAAAAGTCGACCAAAGCTTAAATTTTACAAGACAAAGTCATTATAAGGGTAGGAAAATTCAAAACTTATCGATATTTTAACTGGTTTGGTTAGCAACAGTGTAGTTAGAACATTAGAAAATTTAATGATTTGTCTTAGAAAGGAAGGCAAAAATTTGATAAATACATCTAAGTAATTATTATAAATTATTCGGGCACATTTCATAAAGACGATCCAAACTAAGTTAGATCTAAAATGTTTAAAAAATCGCGCCATCAAATAGTATGAATTTTAATTGCAAAATTAAACTTACTATATTGCATGTAAATGCTTTCCGATAGATGGCTTTGGTCGTAAGACGAATGTGATGAGGAGATTGGGATGATCGAAAGATCGGTAGGATAGCTCAGTGGCTTAGATCACTTCCCCGGATTGGAAAAGACGCGGGTTCAATTCCCGCTCCTACTAAAAATCTCTTTTTCCTAATTCACAAATAATTTATACTTTGAAAAGTAGTGGAGCATGTCAAATGCTAAAAAATATCTAAAACGTAACAACTCTTTTTTAAAAAATATTAAACTAATCAATTAAATTTATAGGTGTATCAACAGAATCAATACTTCAAATTCTTAAAAAAAATAAGTAGGATAGCATACCTATCATAAGTAGGAGTAATGTGAGCGGGGCCTTAGGATGTGGCCTTAAGGCCCCGAGGACTGCACCAGCGGCGACGAGACACGCGCCGACAACACCAAGAAATAGTACGCATAGCCTGAGGGGAGGCCGGCCACAGCACGACTTGGGTGCATTGCCATCGCCGTCAGAGCAGGCGTATGCCGCTCCTCTACCAGATCTGGAAAAAAACAATGTACATTAAAACCTTCGTTGTATATACTCTTTGCATCTGATTTAATTATGGAAAAAAAAGAAAAAAAGCGTGTACTTATGTACGCGCGTGAGAAGTTATACTTCTTTAGCATTAATAATAAATAAAGTACCTAATTATTAAATTCGCAACTGCAAAACTTGTCACAGTTATGTTTTTAAATACCTTGTTCGATAAAGTAATTATGTCTAATGTCACTAGATGGCGTTAGTAAAATTTTTAAATTGCTTACAAGTCAATGTTAAGAGTTTAGGTGTCTGATCATACCCCCTCCATGGTAGCGTTAAACGTTTAACACAACCTTGTTGGAAGTTGGAAGTCGCATTAGAAGTATAACTTCAATAACTTCAAAGAAACTCACGCTTGGTATTAGTGGTAGCGCTAAGGAGTGAGATAATGGTACCGAATTCAGTCCCCCCCCAGTCCCAGGTGCAGACCACTCTTTTACTTCAGTGGTCGTGCCGGCGGCCCACTGAAGTAATGTAACATGGTTCCTGTGGCCCGCCAATACAGGCGGAGAGACGGCACACGGTGAGATTATAGTGGGCTGGGTGAGGGCCCCACACTACCCGTTACCCTGTTCGTTGCCCCGAACGATGCAGTGTGCGGTTAGGTAGATTTTTTCTCGTCTTAATAAATAAAAGGGGTGCAGATCTCGCAAATCACATACGAGTAGGTACCTCTGGCTATTGGAAATTATTCAATATTATATGTGTCTCTCTCTCTATTTGTTTCAAAGTATCACTGCGCGGTGAAGGAAATCATCGTAACGAATCCAGCATGCAAAGGAAATTATCTGGGTGACTTGTGATATGATATCTGACAATACACATTGATAACTATGGCTTAAGCCACTCTTACTCTGAGAGGAGACCCGTGCCCAGCATCGTAACAGTGCCTTTTTCAAGTTATAAAACCCCGGAAACGTCCTACATAATCATTTGCTGCGGCGTCCATGATCTGTAATGAGTAATAATCCTTCTCAAATAAGACGTAAAATATGTTGAGTAAAAAATGTCGTAGTTAATTCTAGTTTGATTCACATTGATGAATCCTCCCTATAAATTCGTTTTTCAAATTGACAACACCACGAATAAGGAAATAATTAATGTATCTACGTTAGAATAGTAGTATAATAACACTGTTCACACATAAAGGACACCCTTGACTGTTTATGAAACAAAAAAATATTTAGTTTACAAAGAAAGCTTACAGTCACTGTTTGCGGGGGATCGTTACGCTATCCGAGAAATGGCAACTGCAGGGCATTATTGTCCTTTAAAAAGGATGTTAAACTAATAGTTGTAGTAACTAAATAAAATCATAATGAAATAACTTCCATGTTGAAAGTTAATGTGTGTTAAAAGTTTTTGCAATAAAATCGCTCGTTTATTTTTGATACTTACTTATCATCACGCCATTTCCCTTGCGGGGTAGGCAGAGAGAACAGAGTGCCAAGAGGCTCTATTCTTGCATACATCTCTCGCTTCCTCAACATTCATAACTCTCTTCATACACGCTCGCCGGTTTCGGAGACTCCTGACTCCACCCTCCTTCAATACATGACCAATTTGGTCTAGGTAGGTGAGTCTCGGTCTCCCCCTGTACCTACATCCTTCCACTTTCGCATTGTATATCTTCTTAACCAGTCGCTCGTCCGGCATTCTTTCCACATGTCCGAACCATCGGAGCATTCCCTTTCGCATCTTTACACCAATACTCTCTTTCATACCTACTCACTCTTTTACACGAATGCGGTCAGTCAGCCTCACTCCACAGATATTATATTTGATACGCTGCAAAAACTAAATAATGTAAAGGGGTTTCCCTTTTTTATAAACTTTTGTTTATGGCCGTAAAACATTACATATTTAGGGTAACGTAAATACAGTTTGTACAAAAAATTGCAACTAAAGGCAGTACTTAAAAGCAGTTATATCAAGATGATTTTTATAGAACTATTTAGCTTTCGAAAAAACATTATCTCGAATGCTTGCAAAGCAATAGTAGACGTCTTGGTAATATTCTATCTACTTCTTATACTATTTGTCTGTGGTGTTTTGCGAGTTTTAGTTATCACATTTATAAAACTGGCATTTTTTATTATATAATAAATGATTTTATTATTCCATTGTACTAACGAGACAAAATATTTCAGCAGGGCCAGTGTTATGTAAAAACTATACACGTGTAGAATAGTTTCAACATTTACTTAATTCACTTAGAAACTTTAGTATACTTCTTCTTCTTCTCAAATTGGTAAACTTTCATAATTTTTGAAGCGTGCTACTATTATTTGCTTGTACCAAAACCAATAACCATTTAAAAATTGTATGTAATACTATGCTTAGGTATGATAATTCTACAAAAAAAAAATATGTTAATTCCAAACGAGTACGCTTAATGCGGGCTCTCTACCAATTAGTCTTAGTTGGAACACACACAGCCTTTTATAAGTTAATGGACTTTTTATGTTACCTGACATTTTTAACACCCTACAATGTATGGTACATTTTTAGTCTAGCACACATACAACACACGTGACAGAAATGAATCAGGATTATTCTTTTGATAATCATGAATTTTTATATTTATTCGTCTATTAAGTACTCAACTCTATGCCAGCTTGGTAACTTTAAATCCATCTTTTATCGTACTTGAATGACTATCATTGAACGCGATCACGGATGAATGCACAAGAGTTTATCGACCCCTCTGACCCTAAAAGAAGAGGGTTCTTATAATGTTAATAGCCCAACACATACTGATAGTTCCACTTAATTCCCTGTCACGGTTCAAGCTTTTTTGTATTCGTTTGACTTCTATTCATCCAAGAACAGAAATAGGCATTAATTTCTATTGAATAAAAACAATCGAGGTTAACGGAAGGCCTTGAAAAGACGTTATTTGTATTCGTTTAGCGTGGTTTACTTAAGAATGGAAAGCCGAGCTGTTAAAAACAAAATAGTTATCTCTTCTGTAGCAGCAATCTTAACCTTCTCATTGGTTACCTATATGTAAAAGATATTTGTTTATTTATTACGCTCTCAAGCCGTAGCTTCTTAACCGATAATGTGTGAAATTTAGGATAGCTACATATATGTAGCTCTTTTTTTTGTTTAGTCGGGAAAAAATGATCCTTACCGCACACCCCGTCGTTCGGGGCAACGAACAGGGTAGTAGGGCCCTCACCCATTAAAGAAACCCGCCGTGTGCCGTCTCTCCGCCTTTATTGGCAGGCCACTGGAACTATATTACATTCCTTCAGCAGGTATGTAGCTATCCTAAATTCCAAAAAAGTACTTTGTCATTTATATCCACGAAAATGGATATTTGCTGTGGTAGAGTGTGAGAGAGTACCATATTTATATTCTGAAGTCCGCATTGATGAAGTTACCGACAGAAACTAGTTTGTTATAAAGAAAGCGCGGTGCGATAGTTCTCGGGCACAGACATTTTGATAAATTACTAGCGGTACAATAACATTCATTTCGATGCTCGCTCAGCTCTTCTGTTTTTGAATCCACCAGTCATCGTCGACCTCAGTGCTGAGTTTGATGAAAAACTGGTTTACAATTTCTATTTGAGGGAAGAGCTCGTTACGGCTAAGTTTTATTTTATCAAAGTATCTATTCAAACAAATTATAATAGGTTGCAGTGATTTTAAAGCTTATTTGACTATCAGGGCAGTTTATACGCTTGATCCACTGCAGAGTTGTTGGGATGACATGAAATAGTATGCGTGCGATATGAGATAGCCACTACTAAAATAAAATGCATGGAATAACGCCATGTGTGAGGCCGATCGTCCGATAAGGGAGAGATGACTCATTCGCTTTATACTTTATACCCTCAGTAATAGCTAACGCCACGCGACATAACACGCGTTTTAATTATGGAGATAGTTTCATTGCATTAAAAATTATAACCCCTAATTAAATATCAGATAATATAATCTACACCCTATGTACGAGTATAATGTAATGTATGCATAAAGAGGCTAATGATTATTCCATATTCTCTCATTTCACTAATTACTTTTTAAGTCCTATTGTATAGATAATACTTTACCTACTATATGCATACTAAATATTTCTGTTTTACTAACAACTAGTACCTAATGTTTTTTTTTGCATATTATGTGTTGTTGATAAGTGCTTGAGTATTTCGACATATATAACAAAAATGCTTCATACAAAATGATTTCACTTTTATAAACATGTGTGAACGCCAATGACCTATACTATTATAAAGCTATAACAGAGCTGCGTCTGTACATTTAAGATATTTGGGAAAAAATGACTGAATTAGGCTATAGGTATAGGCGTGTCTAAACACAATACTATATTTTTAGATTTTTTGTCTGTTTGTTTGTTCACGCATCACGCAAAAACTACTGGACGGATTTTGATGCAACTTTTTTACATTTTATTCCGATATTATATCGGGAACCTGAGATATAACCAAAAAAACTAGCGTTTGGCTGCGGCGGGGCCGCGGGCAAAGGCTAGTGTAATATACAAAAAGTGTTAGATATCGCACTAGCACGCGGTAAAGGTTACGCACGAATTCAGGCAATTGGCAGAATTTGTTTTAATCGGTGATCTTACGTCTCTTTCTGTATCATGTGTCCCGTATTATCTATCGCGCAATGTATGCACACATCTATAAATTAGTACCTACTTTGTCAAAATGCAACAAATATCGGTAAGCCATTTAGTATGAATGTAACTCATATTTACTTAAATATCATTGGATAATACTTAAAAAATGTTACGTCAACTAAGCCTGATCCTCTCGAGTCAAGAATAATAACAAATAGTAAAGATAATGTATGTTAATATTATCTTGTATTAACAGAGCGTCCCGAACGATGGCCTTAAGAGCGTGAAATTTATGTCGTTAATAAGGGCTATGCGAGTTAATTAGCTGATTTATGTTGCCTATATTGCGGTGCCCTCTTGAGATTATGACCTTCTGCAATTGACAGCTTAATAGCCTCGCCGTATTACACGGCTACGGATCGTCACGGAAAGCAATTATGATCAACAAAAATTCGCCATTGGTGCATGACGAACGCTGATAAATTCGAAGAGATTTTGTTGATTGTGTTGTTGAGTCGGTGAGTACTATTGGTGCGAAACTTTTTAGTGTCTACTTGAAAACAAATTTTACTGCACGCGTTAAGTAAAACGAATTGCACTAATAGTTGTGATTGGCGGTAAGTTCATAATAGAAGCTTATGAGATTACTTGTTTAGAAAATATGTGCATACCAGATAATATATTAATCTATTGTTACAAGAAAGTTAGTTTATTGCGACGTATTATCCTAACTATTATAAAGCTGTAACAGAGTTGTGTCTGTACATTTAAGATATTTAAGAAAAAAATACTGTAATAGGCTATAAAGTCTAAACGCAAAACATTTTATTTTTTATTTTTTGTATGTTTATCTATTTGTCTGTTTATTCGTTTGCGTATCACGCAAAAACTACTGAACTGACTTTTTTATTTGATAGCTCTTGATGAGACTTAAAAACTGGTATACATTTTATTCCGCTATTATATCGGGAAACTGAAAAATACCTAACCTAAAAACTAGCTTTTGGCTGCGGCGGGCAAAGGCTAGTTTAAAAATAAAAGTCTATCGATGTCGTAAGCAGCATGACATCGATGTCACAGAAAGTTATTTTAGAAATTGCTGCATAAATCCTCTATCCTCATTATTATAAATGCGAAAGTGCGTTTGTTTGTGCGCATTCACGTCATAACTACTTAACCGATCCTTATGAAATGCAAAATGATGCCCATAATGTATCTGGGCTACTTTTAATCCCATAAAACATAGGTTCCTATGGGATAACAGGTTTTGCGTAGAGATAGAATTAATATACCGTAGGTAGAGTAACGTTTTGATAAAATGTTAATATATATTAATAATTCTGAAGTCACTAAGCATAAACTAGTCCTTACTAATATTATAAACTAGATTCTGCACGCGGCTCCATCCGCGTGGACTTTGGTACATAAATATGTCACTCTACGCCAATCTATGGCGTTGTAATTATCTCTTTGAAGGAGAGAAAAAAATAGCAATCCCACAGGAACTATCGCACAGGATAAAAAATAAAAAGCCTGTAAATAAATGTCCTTTTCTGCGCTCTAGACTATATGTGTGCAAAGTTTCATGATGATTGATTCAGTAGTTACAGCGTGAAAGAAGATACTTTCGCAAATATAATATTAGTAAGGATGGAAAAGTGAGTTTGATTGTTTGTAGCTCTTTCACGTTGTTTCTGCTGAACAAATCATCGTATGTTTTTTTATAATACATATAAGTATATAAATATAGTAACTGCCTCGGTGGTGCAGCGGTAGTGTAAGCGACTGCTGAACATGAGGTCTCGAGTTCAATCCCCGGGTCGGGCAGTGTTATTGAGCTTTTTCGTAAAAAGGAAAATTCTCAGTAGCAGCCCGGAGTTTAGAAATCTAAGGAGGTAGACGGCAATACGCTCGACTTCCGTGCACGAGGTCGTGGGTTCGATTATTCCCAGGACAATTATTTGTGTGATGAACACAGATATTTGTACCTACTGCGTCTGGGTGTTTTCTATGTATTATATGTAGATATGTATTTACAAAAAATAGTGCAATATATGTATTGTATCCGTAACCTGGTACCCATAGCACAAGCATTAAGCTACGTTTGGTACCAGAGAATGTCGTGTGAAAATGTCTGTGAATATTTATTTATTTAAATAAAAATGAAAATTCACAAATCTTCACATACGACTAAACGAACATTCTAAAGACGATATGTTCAGAAATATGTGCGTTTGATGTCTCGCTAACAATGTAAATAAATGTCGAATCTCTGTACATATTTCGCAATGTAAACAACGATATTTGCGGTGCGAAGTGACGCGGACGTGAAGCAAGTAATGGCGGCGTATGATCGTCGCGCGTGCCATAAAAATGGCAATTTAGTGAACAAACAACCGTGGCCCTCGCTTAGACGTCGGAGACACGCTCCATCAACTTCACTACATACGGAACCTAATTATGGCTTGTATAGAACACTACTAGATATGACAGCATGTTTTATTTTGAGACTGAAAAAAATAAAAACAAAACAAAATCAATGTAAGTGTAGATTGTTTTGTTTTTATTTTTTTATATAACTACGTAGGTAGTTATATAACTACCTACGACGTGGGTAGCAAACAAGCATACGGCCCACCTGATGGCAAGCGGTTACTAAAGCCTATAAACGCTAGAAACACCAGGCTCATCACTTGCGGGTCTTCAGCACCAAGGAAAGGAATAGTAGATGGACAGGAAGCATAATATATTGAGAAGAAAGGGCGGGGATTTGGGCTTCCGGCACTTTCACTCGCCATATGAGACACTGCAGTAGGAGTAGCTACGGTACCACTGAAGGAATGTAATATGGTTCCGGTGGCCCGCCAACAAAGGCGGAGAGAAGGCACACAGCTTATTTATTTAGTGGGTGAGGGCCCCACACTACCCTGTTCGTTGCCCCGAACGATGGGGTGTGCGGCTAGGAACATTTTTTCCCGCCTTAACAAAAAAAAAGGAGTAGCTACCGTTGTTTTTCGCGTGTGTGTGTGTGTGTGTGTACTTTAGTGATCGAGCCAGCTCATTTGTGCTAGGACAAGCTAGATCTACCATTAGGACTAGTTTTCTTGTGATATAATCGACTTCTGTTCTTCAAGATTAATTTTATAGATCGTACTTTATAAGTAGGTATTTTTATTTGATACAATTTCGTAGGCTTTATTTAGGTCAGGCATTTAATGTTCTTAAAATACTATAGAAAATACAATTTCGATATAATCTCCGTGTGGTGACGGATTAAGAATACGATATGTCACCACCCCTTACTTGCCCGCGGGTGTCGTAAAAACCGACTAAGGGAGCACCAGAGAATGGGCAGCAGCATACTCCTGGGAAACATTTAACACCATTCTGCGATCGCCAACCCGCCTGCCAAGCGTGGCGATTATGGCATTTCCCGCCCCTCCCCTTCGTGGGGAGGCCCATGTCCAGCAGTGGACGTTTATGGGCTGATGGATGGATGGATGGATAATCTTTGATTGACATTCTCATACTGAAGCAAGATTAATAACAATGCGTTTATAATTATTTATAGGGATATATTGGTTTCTCATAAAGAAAATGTAGGTATTAAGTATATACCTAAGTACTTTTTTTAAAACAGTTAAGGCCTCTTTAACAAAACCTATTTCTTTAAGATATTTGTGTTTGCATCTAACTTAATAATGATCGTGATACAATTATAAAAATTAACCTAGAATTACTTAAAACTACTCGCAATGTCAAGTTTGCGTAATTTGGGTCAGTAATATATTATTATTACTTCATTATTACGTTAGTTTATGTCATTAATTAATTATATTTATTAATTATTATCATCATAACTCCGCTATATGAGTAATAGCTCTTCAATTACGTTTATGAATCACAAAACATAGGTATTAATTATAATAAAAACTTATTTTTAACTCATTATAATAACGTCAAAGTGAAATTTATGTAATGTTAATTAATTTAAAAGAATTATAATATCTGCGTTTGTTATCCATCATTATGGAATTTCATCGATTTGAATTTAAAAATCAGTACTTAATCATATTCCTTTTTTATTGTTACGGCGGGAAAAAATGTAACCGCACACCCCACGTCTTTCGGGGCAACGAACGCGCGTAGTGTAAGGCCACGACCCACTAAATATATTTTTTTAGCATTTGACATTCTTACCCATATAAATTAACACACAGTGTGTAAATGTGAAATCAAAAATAATAGTCATGAGCAGGATTTGAACCTGAATTGGCAAAGCATCTGGGACGGTATTCCAGGAGATGCAGGTTCAAATCCTGCTCGTGACTATTATTTTCGATTTCACATTTTTTCACAATTTATATTTTCTATTGAGACACTACAAAAGGGCACATCAATCATTGATATATAAAAAAGAGATCAATTTTATTTATTTGTAATATATAATCTATACTATTATAAAGCTGTAATAGAGTTGACGTGTCTCTATATTTAAGACATTTGAGAAAAAATGACTATATTAGGCTATAGGCGTGACTAAACACAAAACAATTTATTTTTTATTTTTTGTCTGTCTGTTTGTTCGTTCGCGCATTACGCAAAAACTAGTGAACGGATTTGGTGCAACTTTTTTATTTGACAGTTCTTGATTAAACTTAAACACTGGGATACATTTTATCCCGCTGCTATATCTGGAATCTGAGATATAACCTAAAACCTAAAAAAAACATAGCATCACGCCTGTATTCCCCGATGGGGTAGGCAGAGGTGTATTACACACCCACGATTCGCCAGCAATGTTTAAGTCACACGTAATAGGGGGCGAGCCTATTGACGTCTACCGGGCACATTTCCAAACTCCGGGCTGCTACTGAGAATTTTTGTTTTTAGGAAAAAGCTTAATAACATTGCCCGACCCGGGGATTGAACCCGAGACCTCATGATTCACTACCGCCACACCACCGAGATATAACCTAAAAACTAGCTATTAGCTGCGGCGGAACTGCGGGCAAATGCTAGTGTATAGACAATGTTACAGTTACTATAACGATATTCATGGTACTAATCATTTGGTAACTGCTTAGTTGATGACGGAAAGGGGCTTTAGAATGGCAAGAATGATCTTAACCTTCTGTATAGATTACAGTTTCGGAAGAGCATCAATTTCATTACCAAAAAGTACATTAGCTGGAATTAACCTAGATACTGAGCTATAATATTCCCATATTCCAATGTTGAAGTCTCTTCCGTAACATTTATCGGCAAACTACTAGGTACATAAGTATAAACCGGACGCGGACGGTGTCCTATCACGACGTCTGTCAGTTTCCCCCCACATCCTGTGCTGGTCCAGTGGTTACGGCTCCACCGACCGTGCAATACCAATATTTGTGGTGTTGCTAGCTTATATTGTATTCCAATACTAAATATTGTAAAGATTAAACATTCACAGTAAGAAAAATCTTTGGTTAAACTCGCTAAAAATAGCATGATATGATTACATATTTCATTTTTAGATATAAAACCCACATATTTTATACTGATTGGATCAGAAAACTTGCGAGCTTCGTACATTTTATATAACTTGCTGACCTTCAGTATTTCAGAGGTAAACATAGATAGCTATTTACCTATCCTATCAAGCAGATAAGATTTGGGCTGGCAACACTACGGCTATATTATTCTAAGTGGAGTTTATAGCAAGCAGTTGGAATCAAGAGGAGTAAGAATCTCCAGTAAATTTAGAAATCATAATAAAAGTATACTAGTGACGAACATAGTTTTCATGCTCAAGAAGAAATTCGCTCAAGGAAAAAACAATAAATTATTCTGAGTGCACGACTTAGAACATATACAGCTAAACGCCCAAAGCAATTTGACATTTCACTCCACTATATTGCATCACTATCTGTTCCGAGCACCAACGTGAGCAAAAGGTTGCACTTACCGGAATATAGTTTAGATTTTCAGCTCGAATATAGGTCTCGAATATAGGTAGGATTTTCGAGAAATTATTGAATAATTATTCGGAGACAATGTATAGGTATCTCTAATTATTTAAGAAATTTCGGAAGTAGGTTTACACTGTACATAAATTAACACATACAATATTTTTTACTCCCACTTCTGTGGGATATGCCTATAATACTCTGTAGATGAGTTTTTTAAGTCCACGTAAACGGACAGACGCCAGTAAGTTTAGAAGAACACCCCTCAACGCTTCGCTTATGAGGCGTGCAATAGCCTCCATTATTTCGTATCACTGCTCAGTAAAAAGTAGTTCAGCCCCCTTAGAATGAAAAACGAAACGTTAGGCGAACTTTCGTTTCGAGTCATTGTGATTGATCAACCTTCCGACGCGTGATTCCTGATTAGTCGAGATTTTGACGCGTGATTTAGGCGACCAATCACAATGAAACGAAACGAAAGTCCGTCTAACGTTTCGTTTTTCATGCTAAGGGGGCTGGTTCGTTATCAACTAAATGAATACTTGATAGAAAAGATAATAATACCGGATACCTATGTAACTGTAATCTATATCTATACTATTATAAAGCTGTAACAGAACTGTGTCTGCACATTTAAGATACTGATTTAGGCTATATAGGCGTATCTAAACACCAAATGATTTTTTTAAGATTTTTTGTCTGTTTGTCTGTTTATCTTGTAGGGACCATGTAAGTGAATCTTTTTGTCTGTCTGTTTGTTTGTTCGCGCATCACGCAAAAACTACTGAATGGATTTTGATGCAACTTTTTTGTTTGATAGCTCTTGATTAGACTTAACAACTGGTATACATTTTATCCCGCTACTATATTGGGAACCTGAGATATAGCCTAAAAACTAGCTTTTGGCTGCGGCGAAGCTGCGGGCAGAGGCTAGTACTATTATAAAGCTGTAACATAGCTGTGTCTGTACATTCAAGATATTTGAGAAAAAATGACTGTAATAGGCTATATAGGCGTGTCTAAACCCAAAAAAATTTTTAGAATATTTGTCTGTTTGTTTGTTTGCGCATCACGCAAAAACTACTAGACGGATTTTGATGTAACTTTTTTTGTTTGATAGCCCTTGATTAGACTTAAGAACTGGTATATATTTTATTCAGCTACTATATCGGGAACCTGAGATATTAACTAAAAACTAGCTTTTGACTACGGCAGAGCCGCGGGCAAAGGCTTGTTCTATATAAGTGTGTTGTGCAAACTACTAAAAAATATAATCACTAGTATCTATAGTTTTGGTTGGACTTGGAGCAGGAGATAGCTGCATAGTGTAACGAATGTATTCGTTACACTATGATAGCTGTTTATACTTTTATTTCATATCTATGAAATGGAATAGTGAAAAGCCCGTGGAATAGTGAAAAGCCCGTTTGACAATAGTCTAACGACGGTTACCAAATCACATCATAAGGTGGGCCGTGGATCGTCTACCACATAAAAAAGAAAAATACTCATGGCTATTATCCAATTACATCAATAAGAAAGTAAGAAAAATTATAGGTAACTAAGTAAGGAAAGTTAATTTTATTCAAAATATACTCACCTACTTGTATCATAATGTGTAGGTTAATTATTTACCTATTACTTAATAAATTATAATGTTATCTTTAAAGAAATCGTGTGTACATTAGAAAAGAACTTTCAATACATTATCTTACGTAATTGTCTTTCAAATTCTTTGAACAAAATACTAAATAAATATACACACAAGCGTAATACAAGTTGTTTATCATACCACTTGGTACAATCACTCTCTCACACTAGAGAAATACCAAGTCAGCGCAAAATAGGCATCAATTTACCGATTACACGTTTTAGAGATTCGTGCATCGCATCAGTAATGATATTGTAGAGGAAACAAATGACGAATGACTACAATGCACCTATTATATAGGGTTTTTCAACAAGAACTTTGTTTTTTAAATCAAAATAAAACAATAAATTTAGATGGTAATTATTGATTTTTTATTGTATTACAATAAGTAAGGATTGGCAATTATGAACGACAAATAATATCTGATAAATGTCCACCATGACCACGGTTACAAATGTCAATTCTTTCATCAGTTTTTAGTCACTTTTCGTTAATCACTTCACTTTCGTTAATCACTTCACGAATTTTGAGTTTTAAGGCTGCAATCGATTCGATTGGCTTCGTATAGACTCTGCTTTTAACATAACCCCACAAAAAATAATACAGCAGTGTTAAATCACATGTTCGAGCTGGTCACTTAACAGTTGAATTTCGTGAAATTATGCGATCGACAAATTTAGTTTGCAATAAATTCATTGTTTCGGTGGCAGTAACCATGGTCGTGGTAGACATTTATCAGATATTATTTGTCATTCATAATTGCCAAACCTTACTTATTGTAATACAGTAAAAATTTGAATCATTATCATCTAAATTTATTGTTTTATTTTGATAAAAAACAAAGTTCTTGTTGAAAAATCCTATATTATTGGAGAAAAATCCATAACAAACACCCAAAAACAGAGAGGCAGTAAAATGTAAAAGCTAATATGACACATATTAAGTACTTACATCATGAAAATACGCAAAATATCTAAAAGCTTCGCTTTTATGATACGTTCGTTTCATTTAAAACCGCGATTAATAAGATAAGCGCTTAATATTTTAATACCAAGCGCTATATAATTTTATAGAAAATGATCGTACTTTCATTACTCATAATAATGTGTTGATGAATGATGTTATATATTAACGCATACTATATCTACTTATTACAAGTTAGTCTAAAACCCAAATTCCTCTCACATTGTGGAGAGTAGACTTATGCACACAGAGGGCAGTAGTGGTTTGAGAAAAATACTAATTAGATTTAATTAGACTATTATAATTGTGTGTATAGGATGGATTATAATTATACCTTTTTTTAATTTTTTTTATTGCTTGTAGTGGCAGACGAGCCACGGCCTATCTGATGGTAAATGGTAACCGTCGCTCATGGACTCAACTATACTGAGAGTATTGTCAAGCCGCTGCTCACCATTTCATTTCATCAATATGAAATGAAAGAATAAACGGCTATCTCCTGCTACAGCCAAAATGCAACGATGTGCTTCATGGCCGGTCACACTGGAGATGGTGACCCTTAGTCGCCTCATACGACACCCGTGGGAAAGAATGGGGTGGTGACACTTGTATTCTTAGTCCGTCACCACATACCCATTAAACATGCAACATTTTATTATTTGCCCTAACTAATGTATGCATTGCGCGTGTTCTCTTAGTATGTGTGCGTCTGTTATACCGTTATACGTAATTTCATAGTTCATTGTAAAACTATAAAAGAAAGGCCGTCGAGAGTATTTGACATCAATACGGAAAATATACTTACATAAAAAATTGTAACTACTAATTTTGAATACACTACATAAGTATTGTTTAGCTTCTTTCCCAAATTGTGATCGAATTCCAAGTTTCATTATAATGATTTCATCGGCACCTGAAGCTGAAAAATCTCAAATCGATTTGTTTATTTATATCTAATCTTAAGTTGGTGAATTGAAATCCGCCTCAACAGAACAAATTGTCACTTCTATAGAGATTGCAACATTTTAAACTACCGTATAATATTGCCAAAAGGCGACTCCCACACACCAGACTTCCGCGATACGATTTACAAAACATAATTCAGTTGACATTGTATAATGTTACTTTGATATATGGCCTTGTTATGATGGATCTATTCTGACTCGAAGAAAAAACAAACACATGGAGCGTGTTTTTTCTATCTATGTATCTCTATTAGTTTAATTTGATGTTATGTAATATATCTGTCGTATAACTTAAGAGAAGTTTCCGCCATTTTGGAGGAAAAGTCTCTCTCTCGTATATATTTTATATAAATATTCAATTATATACTATAAGACCTTTTATCAATTAATCACAATCGGTTTACAATATGCAGCATGCATAACATCATCCTTGTTAACGAAATCATTCAGTGTTTATAAACAAAGATTTTACTTGTATGATGTATGAGTCTGATGTTGAGTATTATATATTTATAATAAATATATTAAACATTTGTTTTTGGAAAGTCATTTGCCATCATTCACTGTGCTAACAATTAAAGCAATTATGAGTAAGCAAAATTATACAAATAAATATCATAGGGCAATATAAATGTGTCCTTAAACAAATACTTATATTCTGTTAACCGGCAACATTGATTGAGTTAGCACGATATTGAAGAAGTATTCCGTCTGGTAACTACCGATCTTGCTAACTTTATAGAAATTCAACAGGTATCATCATACGAGTTGACGTGATCTTTTTTAATTACGATTAATAATAAACAATATCTTGATCATACATCTTTTGAGGGCGAGGTCGTAAGTGATATTTACGGCTCGCTTTGTATAAAAATATTTTATAATAATAATTAATAGCAGAAAAAATACCTATTTTATAATTAGGTACCTACCTACTAGCAATTTTTGTTATAGTAATATAATGTATAAGTATAATTCTAGCATGAAGTCAACAAAATAAAATTGTTATTGAATAGTTTCAGTTATTTTAGGCATTTTAATTGAATGAACGATAACGCCCAACAGCCTATGTTGCGAGTGCTAAGAAAATACCTTTTTCAACTATATACTTAATAATATGTAAAATATATATTTTATTTATAGTATTGTTCTTATTGACTCCTTTAAAAAAACTCCTGATCTTATAACGATATTCCATTTTTGATGACGTGCCATTTGACATGACTGGGTACCTATTTACTACAATAGGTACCCCGTAAAAGTGTATGTGGTGTGGAAAAGATCTATGAAAGTCAATGTATATTTTTCTTTCTTTCTTTCTTTTCTTTCTATATTTAGGTCCGTATTATACGTAGCTCACGAGGAAGAGGAAGTGATATTCAGCAAGATCACGACTTGAACGGATCACCGCGATTCTCATGCGTGTTCGCGCTATTAGTTACGTGTCATTTGTCAGTCTCTCACCGCTTGTGTCGTCTAAAAGCACCTTAATTGCTCCGGTGATTTTCTGCGCTGCGGTGAAATTATTAGTTGCCTGATTTGCTTATTATTTACTACTTATAGATGTAGACATGAATAATTTTGTATTTCTTTATAAGCAGTTATATTTATATATTAAGAAACAACTCTAGCTTAATATCGATTATATTAATATCGATTATTTTATTGGTATACAAGGTTATGGGAGTTTGGAAATGTGCCAGGCAGACGGCAATTGGCTTGCCCCCTATTACGTGGGACTTACAACAAAGCTGGCGAACCGTGGGTGTGTAATACACCTCTGCCTACCTCTTCGGGGATACAGGCGTGATGCTATGATGCTATATATTTACGTAATTTACTCAAGTAATTTTATAGAGCCTGACTGATGGTTTTCAATAGACATTATTTACTCATCGTTATTAAAATAACTTATTTCCATTGATATAAGTATTGAAAACATGTACTTATTATATAAAGATTTAAAAAAAGAAGTATCTAATTATATATTTTAATTTGGTATCCCAAAAGTGATTCCTTATTGTTCAGAGAATTTACACATACCTATAATTCATGTAATGTCGACAAGAATGCGGAAATTATAAAGAGAAACGAAACGAATAAAATCTTAATAAACCTTTGCTCTCCTCCTTAAAACGATTGTCACAAAAGTTAATAATTTGTCAAGGGAGATAGTCGAGAACAGGAGTACGATCCAAAAGAGATTTTACGATTACGCGAATACTAAAACGAGTAATGACGTATTCACAGATGAAATTAATGAAAACTAGAGAAATCTGCCAAATTTTATAAATGAATCCAAAAACACAATACCTACTTACTCAGTAAATCCAAATAAATTCTTTCATATACCTATATATTGATCTTTCCGTCGTATATACTTTATAAGATTAAAATTAATACTATTTTATGGTTAACGTTAATTTTAAATCTTTCAACTTTAAACAAATTTAGCCAGATTGTTTATCATTTTAACTATTCCAAACGTTCGTGATTTTCACTCTTTATGTCGATAATTTATGTGACAATTATTTTTTATAGGTAATATATAATATCATTGGTGGCAATACCAACTTGATTCTAAACTGGTGTAGTAGTAGTTTTGCTTTAACTAATTAGCAATATAAATGCAACAAATTCTTACCTAGTTCTTTGATTCAGTTATGTTGACAATACCAGCTTAGTGGACATTTTGAAGCATATACCTATTATTGTAAGTCAAAGAAAAACTAGCGGCTGTTTTGTCGACCAAATTTACCACGCAATACGTGGCAAATATGGCGGCAACACGATGAAATGTCTATGACAATGTTATTTGCAAATCCCTTTGAAATAAATTGGGACCCGCGATAAGCGCTCCCTTTGACGACTCCTGTCTTCGGATTAAGATGTGAAAAATGATAGCTTAGGCACACGATGACGGATACCGCGCAACCGATTTGTTATGTCGCTTTCTACAAGATTATAGTCATGACATCTACATCTTGGAGGTATTATTCTCTCAGAGATAAGGTCAATGGACTTATTTCAAAAACTACAACGTGGTCTAGTATTAATTCACTGTCTTAATGTGTAAGCAAATAGTAATAATATTGATTATCATATTTGAATTTATACATCAGTATGTAAAACTTAGTTGAAATCAAAACGATTTCAAAGTCTAAATACCTAGATTATACTCTTTAGTTTTAAGGCTTTGGTCAATTTAACAAAAGCAGATTTAAAATAACGCAATAATGTAGGTATCTATATTTCAAACAAATCGCATTATGAAAATGTTTCATTTAAGTAAACCAAATAAGATTGACAGCCCTGTCACACCTAAATAAAAAATAAGTAATCCAGGTTAAACCACGACAATGTACTTATTTGGGTACATTCATCCGAAATCTTGAGTAGACAATAATGTTGAGGTTACATGTGTCAAATTAGAGAGAGTTAGCAATATTTTGATCTATATTTTACATAGATTTAGCATATAGATAGATTGGCGATAGAGTAATTATGACGAGACCAAAACTTACACATACCAGTGTGCGTGTCATGTGCATGTGTGCACTTCAAATAGTGCTGTGACGTTCACTAAATGCGACTATCGACACATATTGTGTTGTTTTAGTGTTACGAGGTGCAAAGGGAATTCAAATAAATTTTATATTTGAGGGAATAGAAATAAAACTGAAATAAAACATGTTTTATTAATACGTTGGACATTCAGAAACTTTTGAGAAACTAAAAAACTTACTTCTATGGACAAAATATTTTAATTATTTTTTTTAAAGAACTCTCCACCAGCCTCTATACAAGTTTCATGCGTCTGAAGCAATATTCGAAACATTTTTTCCAGTCCCCCGCAGACACCTCTTTCATGGCCTTCTTGAACACTGCTAGTGCGTCTCCCGGCGATGAAAACTGTATCCCGTTCAGCTGGTTTTTTATTTTAGGGAATATAAAAAAGTCACACGGGGCCTGATCAGGAAGTTAAGGAGGGTGACCCAAGACTCTGACCGGTGTAGTGTCCAGGAAGTCCCTCGTTTTGAGCGTTGAGTGCACGGGCGCGTTGTCACGGTGAAGCACTACCCCGCGGAGCTCGGTATTCAGTCGCTTGTTGCTGTTGCAGACAAAACTTCAGGCAGGCATTTTGTGGTATACCATTCGGCGTTGATGCTGCTTTGGTCTCGTAATGGAATTGAAACCAGATACCCCGTCAAAGTGAAGAAACTAACGATCAAAATTTTCCCTGCGCTTTTCGATCGCTTCACTTTCGTAGGCGTTGGTTCATTTTGAAACAGCCAAACTGCTGACTGGCGATTTGTTTCTGGATAGTGTTGATAAATCCAGGATTCGTCACTTGTCAAAGTGTCGTAAACGCGCCAAGACGAGCCTGCTTCAAATTTGTGAATCATATCACGGCACTACTCCACACGGGCCTGCTTTTTCAGCCGATTTTATCGCTTTAGCTCAGCCCGCTTTTCTTTTTGCCCTTACATTTTCAGTTTCTTTTTATTCATATCTAGGCCTCTTCTAAGATCAGCAATAGTTTTTTTCATTTTCTTCACCCTCGGGGAATTTTAGTTCCGGTACAATGTATGAAAATACTGCCGACAGATGGTGCAGGCGTCACCCAAAGACGTTAAGTATGAATGTGTTATCGAAAACGAAATTAGCAATCAGGAGCAATTGTCACGATGGCTGAATTGGCAAAGCATCTGGACGGTATCCAGGAGATGCAGGTCCAAAACCTGCTCGTGACTGTTATTTTCGATTTCATATTTTTCACTTTGTGTTTAATGTATAGTGCTAAGCATGTCAAATGCTAAAAATATATATAAAAATATCGAAATTATATTAGATACGTTCGGCAATTTTTATTCCAGTGATAAAAATAAGACATGAAAATGGCTATTTATTCTCAGTAATATGTAAGTATGTAAATGTATGTTATTAATATAGACAACATTATTAAACTATGGCTGCCTTACTAAAACTCTGAATAATTATTCAGTATTTTGTCTTTGTCACTAATATGACAGTTTGACGTTGAAAGAACGGAACAAAACACTGAACAACTATTCGGAGCTTACACAATGTTTGTAGAGAGTAAGAGGGTAGTAGTTTAATTATAGTTAATACTACTGATTTGTGTTAATGCATGCAATACTGAGGTAACCAAACTTAAATTTAGCTCATTGCGATTGTCTTCTACTCATATTGGTTAGTAATTTTGAAGTTTTTCTCATGTAAGTAAACATTGTAAAGTTCTTTATGAGAAATAAATATCTTATACGTCAATAATTTAAAAATATCACAGTATAAAGAAAACAGAAAATCTAGTATTTTTACTATATGTTGTTATCCACCGTTTACAATGAATCGTAAACAAACTATTTTTAGACAAAAGTAAAACTGTTATGTTATTTATATACTCGTATGTCATTTTGTTGTACATAACAAAATTTACACATTTCAATAATCCAATTCGACACTCACTAAAACTTTGCTAAAATGATTATAAGGAAAGAAAGTTAATGATTTATAGTTACGACTAAGTAAGTGTATATAACACATTTTCTTTTCTTTCTTTTTTAAAACACAACACCCTGCACTAAGAACTAATC
This sequence comes from Leucoma salicis, assembly GCA_948253155.1. Lineage (NCBI taxonomy): Eukaryota > Metazoa > Arthropoda > Insecta > Lepidoptera > Erebidae > Leucoma > Leucoma salicis. Next base: position 9,258,646 of record OX411812.1, read on the forward strand.
CTGGTATCGCGGGGACGTTACAAACATACAATTTCACAGGCACAAAGTACACCCAGACCCAGAACAATCGTTTGAGGATCACAAAAGAGTTGTCCTATATGGGAATTTAACCCACAACATTCGGAGGCCGATATCTAAACCACTCCAGCCATCTGTGCAGTTAGAGTATAATAGTAGAAATATATGCATGTATGTCATTGAAATATATCTGTGTGTTTCAAGAAGATATTTCTTATGCAAGCCGTCACCCCTCGTCCTCAAACCTCCCGCCTTAACTGAACTGAGTAAAATATCATGTAATATATGGATCTATGTCTGCAAAGCGCATCTGTTTCATCTCCTCGACTCGTAAACTTCGGGTACAAATTAGTCAACGGATGTTTGCATACATTGTTTACCTTTTAAAAGGGCGCAACATTCGGTCGAGTTTACAAGTAAAATCTTTTGGCTTGATATTTTACAGCGCAAATGGTTAACAATAAGGGTTTCTTTAATTCTATTGGTTAGTTATTAATTCTAGTATATTTTTACTATTTTATTATATGCAGAGTTAAATTCTTTTATACGGAGATTATAAATCTATTTATTTAGAACAGCCAGAGGACTAGAAATTCTCATTTTGTTTTCTATACAATGTAAATAATTGTAAGCGTTCTCTCTGCGATATTTTTACATTTCAATTATAATAATATGGTGGTTAAAGAAGCGATGAAAAGTTAAGTTTGAAGCGAGAGATGTATGCAAGAATAGAGCCTCTTGGTACTCTGTTCTCTCTGCCTACCCCGCAATGGAAATGGCGTAATGATAAGTAAGTAAGTAAGTAATATGGTGGTTTATAACAGCTAGAGCTTAACAGCTAGAAGTTGAGCCTGGCTTATCCCAGCACAAATGGGCCGACTTTACCGGGGAACTATCACCCTCTCACAGAAGATCAGTGTGCAACAACAGCAAGTACTCCTACCATTGTCTTTCGTATGTTGAGTGAGAGCGCCGAGGGCTCAAACCTCGACCTCAAAAAAAATCTTATTATTATCCTTCCTATGCTGTCTTTATAATCCTGCCTGTCCTTTCCTTAGTATCCTTCCTATGCTGTCCATATTATTCTACCTATCCTTGGTATCTTTCCTATCCACCTTCTATACCTATCCTTGGAAATAGCAACGTGCTAGTAATGCCTCTGGTGTTGCAAGCGTCTATAGGCTACGGTAACCGCTTACCTTACGGAGAGGCCGTATGTTGGTTTGCCACCTACGCAGTAAAAAAAAAAAATACATTTATATAAAAAAGCATTCTGTTGTCAGAACAGTTCTTGTGTTCTTGTGTACGTTCAATCTATTTAAATGTCCAGGACAAAATTTATCTAATTTGATGAATGCCGTTTTATCAAGACCCTCCATAATGTACCATGTGATTTAGTAACGCTCTTTTCTCCTTGACCTTGTGACTTTCTAACAGATGGTGTTTTTGGCCGCTCTAATGATACTTTTACAAGACAGTTATTATTAACTTCAAATATTAATCATTTGCCAGCCACAAAATATAAAACACTCATAAATACGATAAACCCGCGTTCATGTAAAGTATCGGTAAAACATATTCGGTCGGCTCTTTATTCATACGTGCCGATTTCCATAGGAAACACGCGAAAAGGCATTTGAATTTCTTACTGGGAATATACGCTATTGATACGAATATTTGTTTTCTGCTCAATTCCCTGGGCTGAAATCACTGGGGATATATTTTAGAAACATACCTTTGGATTTACGAGACTATCTCGCCTTATTTTTCGTACGTGTTCTTTTATATTTACGATACTCCTTAGTATGGATTCTATTTAGTAAATGCATGCCAAAGAGAGCCTTTAGAACCTTTAAACGACTAAATTACGGCAGTATGTTGGGTGCACAGAGTGGGCCATTATAAACTACATTAGGTATTGTAATAAAAACTAGACGTCGCGGGACGTCTACCAGATGTGAAAACATCGAAATAATTTTATTGAAATAAAATGATCATAACTTGAACAAACTAATAACTTGACAAAGTACTTCTCAAGACCAATCAAACGAGTATACACTCGATAGGGTTGCATCATTTCATTACAGAATTAAGTACTGTAACCACCTTCCAGCTCCATCGTCATACCCTGGATACCATCTAGAGACAAAGTACTCGTCAAAACAAATCATCCATCATCCATCCATCCATCAGCCTATCGACGTCCACTGCTGGACATAGGCCTCCCCAAGACAACGCCACAACGTGTGTTTCACTCATATGGGGGATAGCGTTAATACTCGAGGGAGTGCTGCTGCCCACTCCCCCGGTATTCCCTCAGTCGGCTCTTACGACTCCCATGGGTGGAGAGGGGTGGGACAATTCTAAAGCCGGCTCCACACGGCAACAAAAGAAATCATACGAGCCCAAAGTCGATTGAGTTATGTCGTTTTATAACGTATGTAGTTCCTATGGCCACCTTCTAGCTCCATCATCAGACCCTGGATACCATCTTAAGACAAAGTACTCGTCAAGACGAATCAAACGATTCCAAACTCGATAGGGTTGCGTCGATTCATTACAGAGTTACTGTGGCCACCTTCCAGCTCCATCAGAAAGTAGCAGTAGCTCCATGTCATAATATTGCATTGTCACGCGATATACACATGCGTGTAAAATTTCAGCTCAATCAGAAACCGGGAAGTGTGTCAAATTTAACTAGCAAGATTTGAACGGGACAAGTAAAATAAAAGCGTCGCCACGCTATCAGTCGATTTTACCCTCCCTCCGCATTAGATGTTTCACATCAATAAGCGGACCTTGCAGTCTTGCCCGAAAATTTACTAACCTAAACGATGGTGGGGATTTAGGGTGAAGATATCCCCACTGAAGGAATGTAATATGGTTCCAGAGGCCCGCCAACAAAGGCGGAGAGACGACACACGGCGGGTTTATTTAGTGGGTGAGGGCTCCACATTACACTGTTCGTTGCTCCGAATGACGGGGTGTGCGGTTAGGAACATTTTTTCCTGCATTAACAAAAAAAAAGGTGAAGATATCTGCACAAAAATCCTAAAATAAACCATATTCACGCCAAAAATGAAAGTAATAAATCTGGAACATGAGCGTAGCCGCACGAAACCGTCAATCTAAACTATTCTAAACCATACAGGGTCCCAAAACAGTTTTTATTATATTTTTTTTTATCAAATCGGTCCAGACACACACTTATTGTGAAGATATGTATACTTAAAGATAAAGAAGCATATTTATGCGAGATGAACTACAGTCTACGCGATAAGTGTCATAACAATACATATGGGAACAGTCCAATCAATTTGTGGGGATAGAAGTGACTATTTAACTAACTAACTAACTTATCATCAGGCCATTTCCCTTGCGCGGTAGCCAGAGAGACCAGAGTGCCAAGAGGTTCTATTCTTGCATACAGCCCTCGCTTCCTCAACATTCATAATTCTCTTCATACACGCTCGCCAGTTTCGGAGACTCCTGACTCCACCTTCCTTCAATACATGACCGATTTGGTCTAGGTAGGTGAGTCTTGGCCTCCCCCTGTACCTACATCCTTCCACTTTCGCATTGTATATCTTCTTAACCAGTCACTCGTCCGGAATTTTTTCCACATGTCCAAATCATCGCAGCATTCCCTTTCGCATCTTTACACCCAATACTCATTACCTACTCGCTCTCTTACGTCGTCGTTACGAATGCGGTCAGTCAGCCTCACTTCGCAAATTCTTCGCGGAGATCACATTTCAACCATTGATTTTACTCTCATGCTCCTTTTTGCATACCCAACTCTCGCTTCCATATATATATTCCATATATAGTAACGTAGGGACAAGCACTGCCTTGTGTATTGCGACCGGTGCCTTCTGGCTGAGGTGGTGGCTGCTGAATATTTAACCCTACAGCTAATTCGTAGCCAATTACTACAATATAAACTTTATGTTATTCATAGTTATTTATTAAGCACTTTACCGAAACATTACCTATCCATTAACTTTATATCTCCATTTGAAGTTATTCCACAAACTTTACAAACTGTCAATGGCTTAACGTAATATGTGGGTAGGTGCTCATAACGCGTTACAAAATCGGCTCGAGCATGCTCTAGGGTTAAACTAACCTACAAATTTAGTCACAAACTAGCTAGTACGCATAAAAACTTTTCTAAAGCTTATTAAACCGACGATACGATCACAAAGTATACCTTTTACTAATAGAATACATATTGGACCGTATCGGGTATTTGAGTGATTCAGGTAGAATCTTTTATGTTAGTTGCTTCTATGGGCGTGGGTGACAACGAAAAAGGTACCATGCCTTTGAAATCGAACGCAAGGGTCGCCCTATTCTCGGTGGCTGTGGTAGCCTTTTGTACACGCGTAACACAGCTGTTGAATGAATCCAACCAGATGTGCCCAAAATATTTTTTTTCACAAAAATCAAAGTGGTCCCTTGTCAAAATTTCACTGGAACACATTTCATAGTGTGTTAAAATTTATTTAGGGACATTGTCGTATGTTTATAATTGTTTTTTTATTAACACATGTATTATACTAAAGACCACTATGTAGGTATATATGTAACTGTCTTCAAAAGGTATAACAAGTGGTGTGTTAAACAAAGAAATCGATTATAAGTATTATAGGTATACTGGTTGACTGCGTCGACTTTGCACTCGATACCACATCGATTTCCATCATCAGTCTGAGGTCTATAATTTAAGATCACGCAACTCTGATTTTACGAAATTTTTGAAATTTTCTCTCGCTTAAGAAGAAGGTCGAGAGGAAACCTATGAGATTTACTCGATAGCTTGTGAAGTCTGCCGGCCTGCACTGAACTATTACCTAAGTTCTTTTGACCCTACGAGGAGATCCACGTAGCGGAACAGTAATATACCCTTTTTTACTCCATGACGATTCTGAATATTTTTATTCAAGTCTGAAGACAACAAATAGTTTTTATGGGCTTATTCAAAATGTTTTCATGTCCTGTTACTCTGTGAGCCAGAGTAAATGTAAACTACCAAGTCAAATTGTAACCGGATAATCAAAGGATTTGCTCGAGGTATAGATCGAATAACTGAGAAAAACATCGCAGGGAGTGTCTTTATAGGTATTTAAAAATAAGTAAATGGCATATTGAAGGAGTCCGTAGATCGTATAAATGTCGACAAAATGACCCTTATCTCTCGGCGAATATAAAACCTACAAACATAAGCTTTTATAGGCAACGAATCGTAAGGATTTTGTAAATACCGTTTTTTCACTGTCTCTTAAAAATAGGATGTTCTCTTTTGAGCATAATCGCGTTTACCTATTGAATTTATTGGTAGGATAAAGTACACAACATTGCTAAAAGATTCCTTTCTTCATGACTTTTATGTATAACAAACCAGACCAGACTTCTAGTGTAATAGTTTAAGTGGACACTGTAAAAAGTTTAAGTAGTACATGAGACCCAGTTTAGAAAATTCCTACAATTCATTTTGTGTATATTTTAGCTCTCGATTTTCCTGATTTTTTATTTAGCCACTAACAAACCTCGTGGTTGTGACCAAATGAAAACCATTTAGGTAACATCACACACTTAGTCATTATTAATACGGGTCGGGTAGTTCTTATTAGTTCGGGATAGGAGGACCCGAGGAATTATATTTCACGTTAGGACGTGGCATGGGACTTGTTTTTCTGTTCTTATGTTATTTGCTCTTTGGCATATACTCTTAGGTAAATATTATCAGTTTTCCAAATCCACCCACTACTTCCAGAAGATAGAACTTTAATCACACAAACTGTAATATTAGTACAGATTAGTTATAATTTCAAAAAAAGTATAACACTAGACAATCATCAATAACAAAAAAAATAAAGTGTTTATTTAACAATTTGTTTCCTAGGATACAAGAAAAATAGAAACACGAGCACACGCTTTTCAAATTTAACCACTCAGACAGGTTTGATTTAGACAGTGCAAGCAGCCAACATTTACGAGCATGTACGACATGAAAATTTAAATGTGTGGACAGTATTCTGCGGAGCGTTCAAAATTTGGCAAGAATATAATATTTAAAGAAGTACACAGCAAACGTCACGTATTTTATTTAGATATTTTTATATATATTTTTAGCATTTGACATGCTTAGCAACATACATTAAACACAAAGTGAAAAATGTGAAAACAGTCACGAGCAGGATTCGAACCTGCATCTCCTGGATACCGTCCTGATGCTTTGCCAATTCAGCCATCGGGACCCTTGCTCCTGACTGCTAATCTCGATAACACATTCATACTTAACGTCTTTGGGTGACGCCTGCACCATCTGTCGGAAGTATTTTCATACATTATACGACCAGGTAAACTTAATTTTACAATTAAGATTTTACCTAATAATGACGCAAACCCTATAAATATTTAGATATTTTTATATATATATTTTTAGCATTTGACATGCTTAGCAACATATATTAAACACAAAGTGAAAAATGTGAAATCGAAAATAACAGTCACGAGCAGGATTCGAACCTGCACCTCCTGGATACTGTCCGATGCTTTGCCAATTCAGCCATCACCAATTTGAATGCAATACGTAAGAAGGAGATAAATACGCATACCATTGGCTACCATTCTACTCATAGGGGGCTTGTAATGAACTTGACAAGCGCTATTTTGTCTCCTGCGTTTTTGTTAGGCCCTTCACTTGCCTTCCTTCCTTCGCCTGTTATGTATTTGTTAATCGTAGAGAATTTAAACATTTGTAAGACTATTATAATTTATAATAATGTTAACATAATTTCCGAATTTGTTGTTTAAAATTTAAATAGATCAGAGACACATATTTCCAAATCATATAGGTACCTATGTGGAATTTACTTATGTATAAACATGCCATCTCGCTTGCAGGGTAGGTAGAGAGAACAGAGTGCCAAAAGCTCTATTCTTAAAGATAAAGAGATAAAGATAAAGAATATTTATTTGTTCGAACATGAGTAAATATACATAAATTACGAAAATATGCATTGGTGTTTTTAGCCAATATAAGTATCACAGTCATGTTCTGCCTGAATAAGCGTACAAACTAGTTGTCTAAACGAGGATGCATACATCTCTTGCTTCGTCAACATTCATATTTCTCTTCATACATGCTCGCCGGTTTCGAAGACTCCTGACTCCACCTTCCTTCAATACATGACCAATTTGGTGTAGATAATTGAGTCTCAGTCTTGGTATGTCGAATTCATTTCTATAATGCAACAGAATTTTCTTAGAAATGCAACTCTGCAATAAGCATAGTTCCAAACTAACACATTTACAGACTAACCGAAAAAGGAAGCCATCTAAGTGATCATAAAAAAAATGTTACACAAGAATATTTCCTACTAAAATCTCGCTATTTTACAAATCTCAATTTCATTGGAATTCATTTCATGTTACAACACCCTCATTTTTGCTCACACAATTTATACTATTGTAAACACTGCCCCTGAATATTCTATTTAAAGGGAGCGGGGGAAGGCGACATTTTCAGCCCATCCGGATATTCGTGGCTCTCAATTCAATTTACCATACCGCTTCAGGGAGATGAAAAATTTCCCTTCCAAATTATGAATTTGATACTTTTGTCACGCACTTCATCAATTTAAGTGCGCCTAATAATTTGTTTGGGACTTATTAAATTAATCACGTCGCTTCTTAGTTACGTTGTGGCTAATGTTTTTAAAAGAAATTAAGTAACCCATGTAATTTAGACGCGAAGGCTTTCTTTGATGTTATAAAAACCAAAGGGTGCTTTTTAAAGTCAGAGTGAACATAAAAGTTTCTTTGTTAACGACAAAAAGTTATTTAGATACGTTACGTAGATTAATTACAGTTAAAAATAAAACTATGAATACAGTGAATGCCGCAGAGAAGCGCCGACTAGTGAATAATTGGTGTGGCACTCGAGATTACGCGAGATAGGGACTGACTGACAACCGATGAAATTAGTACAATCGCCGCAACCGATCAACTCATTGCTGATATTTCAATTAGAGAGATTCTTTGTTAGAGATTGTATCTATTGTTCGAATTTATGGGTTACACTATCAGTTCACGTAGCTAAATATAACTAATATGATTGATTAATTTATGGGCAATGATTTTCCTGTATATTGCTTGTAGCTAATTTCGGAAAAATAATTATACAATAATGTTATGATTTTAGTTTTATGGACAAAAATGGCCTCAATACATAGGCCTTATCCAAAGGGTAAAATTGTTAAAAAAAATTATATATTTAGACTGGTTTTATTACTAATTTATGTGGAATCAATTAATTTTTTATCGCCATTATACCACATAGTTGCTTATTTAAGATCAGTACGACATTACAGTACAGATGAGACTTGTTTAGACAGACCGTAAATCTTTACGATCCGAAATTAAATCTGGAAAATCTGAAAATCTTTATATTTAATAATCATGATATTTTATCGACAAATTTGTATGCTAATGTAATTGGATGAATGATTATATCACCCTATTTCATCTAGCGACATCAAATTCAAACAATTACCACGAGTATTCTATTATTATTACTCGTGAATTATACAAATGGCGTTTTTATGGATCAAAATTTTTACTTCTCAGTTATTTCATTATGAATTTTATTTTTATCACTATCTCCCTATTGGGCGCGACTCACCCCTCAAATTAAGAGGAATTTACACTATAGTCCACCACGCTGGCGAAATGCGGCTAATCACAAGCCGTAAACAGAATAGTCAGCATTCACGCGTTCCTACTATTTTTCCTTTACCAGTGGTAATTTGTAGATCAATTTAGAAACTTACATATAATTTCAAAAAATTTCGAACGGTCAGAAGTTTGTTCTGTGTGGAAACCTTGGACTAAGAATTGAACATAAACCGCAGTCTTTGAAGTTCTTAGTTTTGCCACTAGGTTGACAGTGATAGCCTTGCTCTCATTAAGAATATTCGCAAGCAATTAGTGCACATTAAGAGTGTTTACCTACATAAGCAACAAAAGGTTTTATTGTGGGTTACAAACAAAAGTCAAATTATAAACCTGGCAACCATTAGCACAGTGTAGCGTAACGAGTTTAGACACACCTAGGAGTCCATTAGGGATCCAGGGTGTGAGATTTAAAATATTAAATTACAACCAGGATTAATGATGCGAATATATCCGTATGGTTTTATTTATTTATTTAATACTTTTATTGTAGATTGATATACTTACGTTATAGAATTAATACAAAGTTCTCTACCAGTTAACGCACAACCTCGTTATGCGATCATTCAGTCTAACTCCACAGATTTTCCGCAGACATCGCATTTCGACCGCATTCATCCGTGTGGTGACGGACTAAGAATACAAGTGTCACCACCCCATTCTTTCCCAAAAAGCAAGCAATTATCGGTTACCATTTACCATCAGATAGGCTGTTGCTCGTCTGGTACTACATGCAATAAAAAAAAAGTAAAAAAAAAAAACTCATGGTCCGTTTTGCATACACAACTCTTGCTTTCATATAATAATGTTGGGACAAGCACTACGTTGTGTATAGTGACACATGCCATCTGGCTGAGATGATGACTGCCGAAAAGTGGTCTCAAGGCTCCGTTTACTCTATTTCCCGCATTTACTCTTCTCTCTATATCGTAATATAGGTACACCATAACCTTTCATCCCGACTGAATCTACATCCAAGATATACATATTCATCTACTCATCCTAGCACACCATTGCCTGTTGTTACTCTAATATCTGTTCTGGCTTCTATTTCAAATACCATTATTTTGGTTTTGGGTCACATTCACTTTTGTTTCAATATAAGAAATTTTAGTTTGTTTTTCTCTATACAAAAACTGCTATTCCTCATAAACCGTCCGTTTTTCCCGGACAATAAGTCAGTTTTATGACAGTGCTTTATTATTCAATATTAGAAAAATATGTTCTGTATCGAAAGGTCACATTAGATCCTGCCGAAAACTTTATAATAAACCGCTTATTATCCTAGCACTTCATAAAATCACGTAGGTAATGGATTACCGATGAAAATTATGTACTAAAGAGAAACTAATTACTCGTAAATACACAAAATAAGATAGGCTAAACCAATATTGGGAGGAGACAGCCGCCATGTTGATATCTATCGTGTGCATCCATCCATTGAAATATAGGATTTGCCCGAGGGTCGCCGGTTGGCAGAGCGCACGCTATGAATAACGTTGTTAATTACTACAAAATGAAAACCGATCAAAATTTAAAACAAGGTAAACTATCTCTCTAGAAATGTTGAAATCTATATAAATAAATTATCTGCCGTTGCGCGCGCATTACGGAAAAACTACTGGACAAATTATAATTCTTGATATTTTTGACGGCACTGATACCAGAGTGGTTTAGATACGTGCGTCCTGTCCGGTTATGGGTTCGATTCCCACATACAACTCTTTGTATGAGATGCTATGGTTGTTCTGAGTGTGGGTGTATTTGTGTCCGTTAAATGGTATGTTTGTTAAATCCCCTGCTATACAAGGATTATTCCTTAGTGCATTGTGCTATCTTTATCTTAAAAATAATCTAAGTTTTATTTCTTAGACATTTGGCCCTTATCAAAAAAAGTATTTCGATGTATTCATTGAATATAAAGTCATTAAATTTTTAAGAGACAATGATTTTTCATAAGCTCTACGTGTTCAGTGATGTGTGCTTTTTTGCCGCGGAGAAGTGGAGAGAGTAAAAAGAAGTCTTTTCTATGTCCGCCTCATGATGTCAGTATAAAGCAACGCAGTCGAATGTGCGGGTATAAGCTAGTCCTACAGAAATGGCATTTATTTAATAATTATAGATGTAAATATAAATATAATGATGTGTAATGTACGAGTAATATGCTCTCTAAAATCAACTATAAGTATTCGAGTCAATTGATGGTAATTATTAGAAGCAAACAAGCATACCCAAGTCCGCTTTGCAAGCTCCGAAATTCGTACCTTTGAGTAATGGAATAGGAATTGTTTTGTACAGTATCCTTGTAAAGACTTGTGGTTTTCTGTATTAGGTATAACTTTTAACGAAACAATTAAAAACGGCTAGGCCAAAAATTGCAGAAGTACCTAAAATATAGCATCAATAATAATTTTTAATATTTATAGTTGTCTATACACGTATTTACTATAAAGTATAGAAATTTTTATTATATATTACAATAAAATACTTTCTAATGGGAAGTGTGTAGTTTGTATCTTGTTCCGGAAGAACGCGAAATATAAAGATTGATAAACTTATTTGTATTAATCATTGTTTGTAGTTTGCTGACTGAGTCTATAATTTGTAGCATAATTATGTTCTATAATTATCAATATGGTACTATAAACAATACGGAATTAGTTAATAATGTAGTTGTGTGTTAAACTATAATTATTTCCACGTTTAATAATTTATTCTCACCAAATAGGTATGAGATCAATAGGTTAGGTAGGTTAGATATAGTATATAATATTAGGGTCAGGATTTTATAATAAGCAGCATGTAAACTAAATTAAGCTTTGAGAGATTTGTACACTAAAATTACATAATTATATAATACTAGCCTTTGCCAGCGGCTTCGCCGCAGCCAAAAGTTAGTTTTTCAGTTATATCTAAGGTTTCCGATATAGTAGCGGAATAAAATGTCTACCAGTTAAGTCAAATCAAGGCCTTTCAAATAAAAAAAAATGCATTAAAATCCATCTAGTAGTTCTTTTAAATAAATTCTACAAAAAATTCTAGATTAAATAATTTTCTAGTTTTTCGGTTATATCTCAGATTCCCGATATAGTAGCGGGATAAAATTTATACTAGTTTTTAAGTCTAATCAAGGCCTTTCAAAAAAAAGTTGCATCAAAATCCGTGTTCAGAAGTTTTTGTGTGATGCGCGAACAAACAAACAGATAAACAGACAAACAGGCAAAACTTCTAAAAAAAAATGTTTTGTGTTTAGACACGCCTATATAGCCTATTACATTAATTTTTTCTCAAATATCTTAAATGTACAGACACAGCTCTGTTACGGTTTTATAATAGTATAGATGTAAATCTGAAAATAACCTTTTTTTTCACACCCGTTTTATGACCCACTATTGGCCACGGGTAAACTTTTAGCACACCACTTATCTTTATTATAGTAAAAAAAATTATTATTTATAATATTTTTGTAATCAATAAATATTTCGTCTTGGAAATATTTAGATATTTTTATATATATTTTTAGCATTTGACATGCTTAGCACTATACATTAAACACAAAGTGAAAAATGTGAAATCGAAAATAACAGTCGGGAGCAGGATTCGAACCTGCATCTTCTGGATACCGTCCAGATGCTGCAGACCTGGTCGGTATAATGTATGAAAATACGTCCGACAGATGGCGCAGGCGTCACCCAAAGACGTTAAGTAAGATTTGTTATCGAAATTAGCAGTCAGGAGCAATTGTCAGGATTGCTGAATTGGTAAAGCATCTGGACGGTATCCAGAAGATGCAGGTTCGAATCCTGCTCCCGACTGTTATTTTCGATTTCACATTTTTCACTTTGTGTTTAATCGTCTTGGAAATTTAAACTCAATTTACGGTGTGAATATTTTATACCGCAACGTGCGGCGTCAGGAGTGCCCGTAAAATATTGTAACGAATTTTCAACTACAGGAGAATTTTAATACGTCGAACTCAAAAGTATTGCACCTAACGTTGGTGGAAAAATAATATATGATAACTATAAAATGTGCTAGATAATACACTTAGTGTTGTGTTTCTGGCTCGATTAGAATAGCTAGTAGTTTTCATGAAAAACACGAAAATGCTCTACATGAAAACTATCTCAGTCGAACCGAATAATTACTTATAACGAAAAAACCTGTTTACCTTGCCACCTGCAATAGTAAGTTTGACAATATTAAATCCGCATTAGTGTATTGAAGGTTAATATAATCAGCATTTAAAAAATATACTTGGCTGTTTTTGTGTATCAATTTTGTCATAAGCCAACAATATACGCTGCAAAAAAACAAATAGCATGGTATTATGTTGTGTCCTCGAAATAACTGACAAGGCATGACAAATGGAGCCAAATTAACTGGATCCAGTTATTCGTAAAGCTATAGATTATATTTATATTCCGGCAGTATACTTCTGTTGAGATCCACAAATTAATATTTATTAAGTATAAGTCCCCAGACATAAAGTATCCACACTCAATTTTGTGTCAATTTAGTGCGTTTTGCAAAGTTTCTAACCATATAAAAACTATTTCTTAGTTCAGTGCGGTCTTTGTAAAAAAATAACATGGCCTTTTTTTAATGGCAACAGCCTGCTCTAAGAAATAATATAATCCGTGTATCACGGGGTACTTTACATACATACAATTTCACGGACACAAACCATTTGTAGATCACACAAAGACTTGTCCTGTGTGGGAATTGAACCCACAATACTCGGACAGGAGGCCGATATCTAAACCACTCCGCCATCTGTGCAGTTTCAAGAATATAGTAAATATCTTTTACTTATCTGTACTTGTATTGGCAATACGCTACTTACAATATTTAAAAATTTTGGCTTTAAATGCCCCCTTGTCTTACTACTAACTCTACTAAGCTCTTTATTTACAATTTATGTATTTAAATGAATACAGTAATGTTAATATAAATTATTTATGTAAATATGTATATAAATCATCCTGATTAGTCAAATATGCCCTAACAGTGTTAGGCATGGGTGTCAAATCCAATTGAGCGACTTTATCAGTCACTAGCTTTTGCCCGCGGCTCCGCCACAGCAAAAAGCTAGTTTTAGGTTATATCTCAGGTTTCCGATATAGTAGCGGGATAAAATGTATACATACCAGTTTTTAAGTCTATTCCAGAACTATCAAATAAAAAAAGTTATATCGAAATCCGTTCATTCGTTTTTGCGTGATGCGCTAGCGAACAAATAGATAAACAGACAAAGAGAGAAAAATTCAAAAAAATAAATGTTTTGTGGTTAAATACGACTATATAGCCTAATACAGACATTTTTCTCAAATATCTTAAATGTACAGAAGGAATTCTGTTACAGCTTTATAATTATTAGGATAACTCTGTTTGAAAGTGACACACAGTCAGAAACATTAATAAAACATTAAAAACTATTATTATAATAGAAATCACCAATAAAAACCGTGCAATTCGTATTTGTAGATACGAATACGTCAACTATAATTCGCATTGTCTGAAGTATCTAATATATTAGTGACCACATTTTTGTCACTTCATGTCTCATATTCGGCCCTCAAAAGAAGACAAAAGGGACCAGGGCTAACGATCTTGACACCGATATTCTATTGTCACCGCAACTCTATAGAATCACTTTGTTCAATAGGCGATTTATGGGCCTACCTAACGACACGGTTGATAGTAACACTCGAATTCACTGTTACGATGATTAATGGGTAAGCATTAGTTACAATTTTGGTAAATAGTTCCAAATTTCGCATGAGAGATGGTTCCACGGGATACATTTTAGATGTGGGTGAACATTATTCTTACTTACTTACTTATCATCATGCCGTCTCCCTTGCGGGTCAGGCAGAGAGAACAGTGTGCCAAAAGGCTCTATTCTTGCATACATCGCTCGCTTCCTCAACATTCATAATTCTCTTCATACACGCTCGCCGGTTTCGGAGTCTCCTGACTCCACCTTCCTTCAATGTATGACCGATTTGGTCTAGGTAGGTGAGTCTCGGTCTCCGCCTGTACCTACTCTTATCTTATCTTATCTTTAAAGCATAATATCTCTAACTAATAATGGTTTCATTTTATTTTTTAATGGGTGTGAATCATCTGGCTATTTCTTTCATCATTTAACGGCAGATGGCGTATTATCGACATGGCCGTTGAAAACATTTCCATACAATTTGTAACCTGTAATTTGGTAAATATTAATTTTCTCGTAATATGCCTCTGTGTGCTGTACCAAACTGTAATAGCCCCGATGTACATTTATTTCCTGTAGATCCAACATTAAAAATAGTGAAAAAAGTCGCAAAGAACTTGTGGCGGCTACACAGCATAGCGTCTTTCAATTCTTTAATCTTCCAGGTACTAAATATTTAATATCGCTGATGAACCTGATTAAACACAAAAAATTGCAAACGATTATAAGGCAAACAAAGCAACTACAATTTGACAGTAGCCATCTTGCCGACAGCGCCATCTGCGTTCAGCTTTGCCTTACAACGTTTTTTATTTTTACATTATGTTATTTAAAGCAGATGTCAATGAAATAATCAGCGATCTGTTAAATTAATGTTAATACTATTATACTTTTTTTATACAATAGGTAACAAGTGACATTGCTATGGACTGACCTTCGTCGTGGTCACAGCTCCAACTGCTGGCAATGATCTTGAGTTTTTTCTCAGATATTTTTATATGTAGATGTCTGTTTTTGTCTTTACAAAAAAGGCTATAAGCGAGGTAAAGCTAAGGATCGCACCTTGATTGCGTTACACAGCTATAATTATTTTGAGAAAAAATGAGCTACGGATGAATGTGTTCAGTTGCAATACTCGCTAACGCAATTGAAAGGCCAATAAAATTTTTGACGGCTCTTTGTTGCTGAGGTAAAGGAATTAGCGATGAGTGTCTATTTCACTCTCAATTTCACTGCAAACATTCTTCGGTTTGTGTAGTAAACTCTACAAAAATATGTAATACTGTCCACGAAACTGTCTGCTTGGACTTCAGTATTGGGTCAATATAATTTAAATACGTTATTCTGCTGCACATTAATTACGCGTTATGTAAAAATAGATATCCCGTAGGAACCATACATTTTTCTGGAGTAAAAAGTAGCGTATGTACATTTAAGTCTGTTAGTCAAAATATTATTAATTTATTATAATAACTTAAACCAGTTATTAATATAGCGAAAACACACTGCAGCACCTCGACGCTAGATGCAGTGCTACCTAATAATCTCGAGGTCAATACTGATCTGAGTCCCATATGTGATTGTTCTTTAGATTTTTTGCGTTTGGTTTGGTAGTAACAGTGAAGTGACCATTGTAATATAAAAAATGTTTTGAACCAGGATATAGTGTACAAAAATGAAACAGTCAACAAACCAAAAGCGTGTGAAACACCTTATTACGTTTCAATTCTCATGGTGTAGTGTAGGCCTGTAAGTTTGCGGCTTATTCGGACTGCCGTGTGAACGCTACGACCTTGGCCAAATACATATAGAGTTGTTATTTTTCCTGCGCTATTTATCATAAATATCTGCTTAACATATATTTAACAGTGGACTGAATATTTACACTAAGCTATTAGAGTAGCAACATA
The DNA here is from genome assembly GCA_948253155.1 of Leucoma salicis. NCBI lineage: Eukaryota > Metazoa > Arthropoda > Insecta > Lepidoptera > Erebidae > Leucoma > Leucoma salicis. Next base: position 9,275,038 of record OX411812.1, read on the forward strand.
CAGAATATTTAGAAATTTTTATATATATTTTTAACATTTGACATGCTTAGCCATAAACATTAAATACAAAGTGGAAAATGTAAAATCGAAAATAACAGTCACGAGCAGGATTTGAACCTGCATCTCCTGGATACCGTCCAGATGATGGTATAATGTATGTAAATACTTCCGGCAGATAGCGCAAGCGTCACCCAGGAGTCAGGACGTTAAGTATGAATGTGTTATCGAAATTAGCAGTCGAGAGCAGTTGTCACGATGGCTGAATTGGCAAAGCATCTGGACGGTATCCAGGAGATGCAGGTTCAAATGCTCGTGACTGTTATTTTCGATTTCACATTTTCCACTTTGTGTTTAAAACATACATAATACCTACCATATCAATGCAGAGCTGATCACTTAAAATTAACAGAATGACAATGAATCACTTCACTCTATATTTCACGGTATTTTTTTTTCTTGCTGTATTTACAGTTTTAACGACATAATGTTATAGGGTTTAATTTTAAATTTTCCTTTTCTCCCTTATCCGATAATAGAAAATTAATCAATCATGTAAGTAATTCTGACTAAATCTAGATCAAACAGGTGCCAGGCCATTTTGTAAAAAACAAGATATATAGCATTCAATAGTGTTAGTGGGCACTTTCAATGTACCCCTATACTACGAGTATATTGGATGAAGGTCAATTTATAGATATCAGGTGCTAAAGTTATCAAAACTTTGATTAACGACTTGATGACCCGGTGTACTTCGTATCGCCTACAATTTATTTTATCCGCGATTATTTTTATTTACTTTTAATTATTTTCAATCTGCATTGTCTAAGTTTTGGCTTTTTATAGGTTATACCAAAGTTACGAATATTGAACTATTTTTAAACCTCTCTGTATTAGAGTGAACAAAACAAAAAAACAATTATTCAAATCAGTCAAGCCAGTTTTGAGTTTTAGCGAGACTAACGAACAGCAATTGATTTTTATATATATAATAGATGAGCGCAGTGTACCTATCATACATTGCGAGGCTTCTCATAGCTAATAAAACGACATCTCAAAAGTAAAAATATTCTCACTGGAATCATTTTCATCATCTCACACATTTTGTAAAGATTACACAACAAATTCTCATTTGTATTAACTAAAAACCTGTTGTAATAACATATTCATTGTTTTTGTTGAATTAGTAACTAACAATATTATCACAACATGTATTGCAAATATTCAAAACATAAATAGTTGCGTTATATTCTGTAATTTTTAAATGAAGCAATGTGACTATATCATAATATAACTTATATTTTCGCTCAATCTTGGAAACACTGTACACTAGTATATAGGACTCAGCGCAGCACACGCTCGAGTCGTGTCCGGCCTGGGCTGAGCAGCGCCGGGATCTCGCTGCAGTCATCGGAGAGGACCTGTCGCTGTCGGCGGCGATAGGTACTGGACCGCGGTCGCCACCATCTGCGAGGATGTCATCTCGTGGAAGGAGGCGGTGGAAAGAGTCAGGGAGGCCGTCTCTCCTTTGGCATGACCCGCCGCCCGCGCGCGGGGTGGCGTGGGCACGACTATCTACGCCTAATGCCTCCCTAGCCGAGGCCACGGGTGGTTGGATCGGAGATTGCCCACCGCCCTCGTTGAGCCTACCGTGAAGGCGTGAAGTCCCAGGTGCGCGGGGACGTCACTCAGGGAGGGAGCCCGCTAGCTGCCGTGCGGACCACTGAAGAGAATACACGCGGTACCAGTGGTCCGCTGAGTTTGGGCGGATGAGGCCGCACGGCGGGTTTTAGTGGGTGAGAGCCCCATACTACCTCGTTGTCTCCCAGGACAGCGGGGTGTGCGGTAGGTACATTTTACCCCGCCAGAGATTCGAAGCCAACACTACTAGAAATACTTTCGAAATCTTTTAACCACTAAGCTACCGTACTAATTAATACCATTTTTCACTTCAAAATCTTAGCCTTTACCTATTGAAAGATGCCTAAGCCTCTATAATAATAGTTTTGTTAACCCTTTCACGTATGATGAATGTGTGCAAGGGTAGTTTTCCATAGGAAAATACCCAGAATTTGATGCTCCAATAACTTGCCTTTATATTGAATTATTTAAGTTAGTTTATAGTATAAATTAAGTCATTATAAGTTGTTATTTATATTTCATGCCAACCCGCCTGCCAAGCGTGGCGATTACGGCACAATACCCCCAATTTGGGGAGGCCTATGTCTAGCAGTGGACGTCGAAAGGCTGATGGATGGATTGATTTGTATTTCATTAAAAAAAAATAGTTTTAATTAGTTATATAACGCACCGTTACTATATGTGATCCATGTAGTTGATTACACATGTACATATTTCTTTCTACGTAATGGAGTATTAAAAAACATTGATAAAAGGCACTAATCAGCATGATATACCTACCCATTATCAAATAGGAGTGAACAAATTAACTTTAACCAAGACCGGTAGAATTCACGTACTGACGATAATGTGACCTTGCATGATTATTTCAATGCTTCCACGGCCATTAACATTTTAAATCAACGTTTATTATCACATGCAAGCTGACCATCAGTTGCTAACGCGAGTCCATTAAAACTGAGTCCAAACTCTCATAAAATTTATATGTTCGCGCATGACATCGTAAATGCACCCGGTACGGAGAAATAAAACGAGATCATAAAATTCGGGTGAAAGGGAATTCCTTAACACGCTGCCATAAACCTCTCTTTATCGGCATTGCAGCATATGTGCGTAAATAAACGAATACAAGCTGATTGCGTGATTGCGTAATAAATAAGTGCTGTCTTTAAAACAACCATTTCCATATTATACAAATAAACATTCAACCGTCTACCATTCGTCTAGTGACATAGCATCACGCCTGTATCCCGAAGAGATAGGCAGAGGTGTATAACATACTCACGGTTCGCGCACTATGTTTAAGTCTCACGTAATAGGGAACCTATTGCCGTCTACCGGGTACGTTTCCAAACTCCGCGCTGCGAGAATTTTTCTTTTTACGAAAAAGGTCAATAGCACTACCGAACCCGGGGATTGAACCCCAGACCTCATGATCAGCAGTCACATACACTACTGCTGCACTATCGAGGCAGTTACGTCTAGTGACCGACACCATTAATTCGCTCAAACAAAAGTGCTAGAAAGGAATAGGGCCTTGATTACTCATCCGCATTCATAATACCTTGAGAAAAGATTTGCCTGTGATTTAGTCTTCGTTCGCCAAGTAAAAATATGCTACCAAATAATGTGAAGAACCAGGGGGGTTAGAATGTATATCACACGATCATATCGATATGATATCGTGTCTTCGTGATTGGCCGAGGGATTATTGTGACATCACGCGTTGGTTTCTCTACCAATCACAAGCTAGACGATACGATGTCGATACGATTGTGTGAGATATTCCATCCATCTATCCATCAGCCTTTCAACGTCCTCTGCTGGACATAGGCCTCCCCAAGAGAACACGACAACGAGCGGTCCCGTCATGGGGGATAATGCCGTAATCGCCACGCTTGGCAGGCGGGTTGGCGATCGCATCGGATGTTGCCAATACTCGAGGGAGTGCTACTGCCCACTCCACCGGTATTCCCTCAGTCGGCTCTTACGACTCCCGTGGGTAGAGAAGGGTGGGACAATTCTAAAGCCGGCCCCACACGGCAAGAGTTATTCTACGGGTCCTGATCTCTTTTCAGTCATAATTACATCAACCGTGACTTTGGACATGTTTATTTTGTTCCCAGTGATGGGATAGGTGGTACATATCAATATTATTCAACCTTCGAATAAAGGCTGGCTATTTCTGAAAGTGGTTGGCCACGCGCTATTGCAAAAACTATCGTATAACGATCGTAGTTGCGACACGTTCGTGACTATACAGCGCGTGCTCTACCTCTCACAGCTACAATGTTGCTACATCTGAGAGATCTGGACTTTTTTACTAACTAACTAATAAACATTATCACCTGAATGTACTAACGGTTATATACCAACCAAATCAGTATTATATTGCACGCCTCATAAGCGCAACGTTGCGGTAGGTACTATTCTCGTTTTACACAGAACAACTGCTTTTTCAAACTTAAAATGTCTCTATTTATCATATATCAAGAAAAAACACTATTTTTCACATATCAAGAAAAGGACGTCCGTTTGTTGTAGGTAATGTATGTTAACACGATAACAACCGAAATACTTTATAAATAGAGTCCTTTTTTTTCTTTTTACCTTGAGTATAACTACGAATAGAGCCCTATTACTTTTCACGGTCTGATTCGATGTGGTTTAATTGTTATTAAATAAACAAAAAAATACTGAATTATTACGCTCGACTCGACACTAAAACCAGCGCTTACAGCGCTATACCTTTCATGAGAACTATTTCTATAGACCAATATAGAAGTACTTCTTAAAATTAGCGCTAGATGGCGTTTAAGACATAAAACCCACATTAGTACTGTTTGAAATTAGCACTATGATTTATTGAAAACTACTTAGTAAGACCAATACATTATTAGTTACTTATCAAATAATCAATTATATTGTGAAAAATTAAGATTATAAGGCGTACAGTTTTGGATTTTCCAAAGTATTATTTTGATCTTGTTTGTGCTAATGTGCGGTCTTTGTCTTTCAAATTGCCAAAACTTACTAGCTAATGATAAGCGCTTACTATCGAACATTTCGTATGCTTTTTTGCCACCCCCATTGCGTAGAAAAATAACGTCTTCTTACCTAATTGTAGCCACAAAGTCAAACTTTTGTAATCTGAACTTCTAAAGTAACATTTTACCTAAGCATTTGCTATTGGATGATGCAATGAATCAATGACTGCCGGCCATTAATGTAGTAATCGATGTTCCACAGTGACATTTCGACGATCACTGGTATCATGGAATGGACATGAGTGGATAACGAGCTCGTTTAGTTTTGCCGGCGCAAATGACGTGGATTCGTAATCAGTGTGGTCATGAGCGTGAATCCGTGTTGGGTCGTTGCATCGCTCTTTGACTGAGTAATGTCCCGTTGACAAATTCGTTGACAACACAACTACACAAGTGTCCATAATTATTGCATGCAATGAGAATCGTGGTTAACGGTAATGCAGGATTAATTAGCATACGCTGTACAATAAATAAGTAGTCATATTGTTATTATAAGGATATTATGGTAGTTGAGTAGTTGAATCGTTTGAAACGGGTTAGTGGCTTCGAATCTCACCTGTAGTAAAATGTTTTTCTATTTTAACAATTATTTTTTCTAGATATCGGTTTGTATATGATTTCTAATACATCGTTTCAAGAAAACTTTTCTCTATTACGAAATATTATGCTCTGCAAGCGTAACATGAGAAGTATCGCAGTTTTTAAATTAAACTTCGCCTTTGAATGTAAAGCTGAGCGAGATTTCATGCAACTTTGTCATGCCTTACACAAATACAACTAAAATAGTGAAATAAAACTATATATACCGAACTTATCTGGTTTTTCGTGTAGTTAGTAAATGTGTTTACATACAAGGACCCACTGGAGTTACTGTCAAGCTGCTACTTTTGTGGCGACAATTGTCAAAAATTAATAACTGTTATACTGAAATGGATCGTTACGTATAAAACCTTTGCTAAATTAAGACTGCTATTGGCAGTCTATGGGAGAATAATTGGTTTTCGTAAATATCTACTTCAGATTTATTAGACGTGAAAAAATCTTGATAATTATGTTAGAGGTACGACATAATTTAAACAAGTTGTGCTATAACAGAAAACGTTCCATAGTCACCTACCACAAATGCATAAATATTATGTTTTTATTTGTTTGTATTCTTTTATAGAACAAAAATGGTATTGATGTAACGCGGAAGTTTTTAATAGCATACATTTTGTTAAGATTAAAAGATAAATGCATTTGAAACGATGTATCCAAGTGAGAAGGCGTCGAGGTGATCTTTGAAGTGTTACCTAAACAAATATTATCTAAGAACGTAGTGAGATTCAGAGTGGCTCTATTCAATCAGGAACTTTATTGCAGTATTGTAAATCATTATTTAATAGTTTTGATGTTGGCATGTTTTATTAATGTTCATACTTTTGTCCTAGAAGTAGAGAATAGAGTTTATATAGGTATATTTTATCAATATTTTGAGCATTTGACATGCTTAGTTATATAAATAAACATAAAGTGCGAAATGTGAAATCTAAAATAACATGAGTCATGAGCAGGATTTGAACCTGCATCAAATCCTGAAAAAAAAAACACCCTATGAAAAACTCACCAAGAGACGTAAGGACATAGTATGTCAGCACTACCGTAGTCGATACTCCACTACTAGAAGACTGCCCTGTTTCCAAGGACCTCATTTCTATAATAAAATGAACAAGATACTAGGTTTCTACTCACTTACTAAATTATCACTTAAACACAAATTAAAAGATTGGCTTCTGTCTATAAACTACAAAGACACTGAACAGTTATTATTAACTTGATACTTGTTTCCCTCCTTTTCTCCAATATACACAACACAATACATATTTTTTGCTCCCGTACACACCCACAAACACACATGAATACACACATACACACACGCGCGCACTCGCACACACTCACACACACACACATACACACAACACATACCTACGTACTTACACACTCACACAATATGCATGTATGAAATAATTTATTTGCTTGCTTACTTACACGTTACCAAAATGTGTCATCATCAAAACCTTTAAGCGTTTTTCACTTGTGGTTGTAAGCATAATATTAAAATAAAATATAAACACGAAATTACCTCCGGGTCGGGCCCAGCACCTTTAATACAAGTTGCCCAGACAACTTAGCAAAGGTGTTGGAGTCAATACACTCTATGTACTACTGCTGCCTCTGCAACCTATTAGTATTATGATGTGTACCTAATTGTAAATGTTTTTTTATACAAATAAATTAAATTAAAACTAAAAATTAAAAATCTGCTGGAATACCATCCCAGATACTTTGCCAATTCAGCCATTGTGACTATTGCTCGGGACTGCGAATTTCGATAACACATTCATTCTTAATGTCTTGGATGACGCCTGCGATGATTCACCTATTGGAATTATTTTCATACATTATTCCGACCAGGTAAACTTAATTTTACAATTAAGATTTATACCAAATAAAGACGCACACACACATAAACACTTGATTTTGTGATCTATGGTTTAGCTACGCCATCTCTAAATGGATCCGCCTAATCCTGTCATGTGAAAAACATGCGCGTATTTATACAATTTATTTCTGTTTCTACATATAATTATTCTAACATTTTTGTTTTTACGTAAACCTTTATAAACAGGTACCCTTATAATTTTATTAATTTCGGACGCTCACATAACATGAATTTACCTCAACTAATATATTTGGCCAACCTAATTTTCACGAGTTTTGTTTTTGATTTTCATTCATCATATACGTGGATGTACAGAGTTGTTTAGTTTTCAATAGTTTTGGGACAGTCTAAAGTTTTGCTAGTTGAGAATAAATAAAAATTTGAACAAATAGGATTTTAAAGCTTTTTGAAAGCTCTGCCTGTTTGGAAGTTTAATGCGAGTATAGTTTGGCTCTAGGGAATCTGTTATGGAAGAGTGCATTTATTAAATCTGATAAAATCGCATGACTCAATCATCGTATTATTTTTTAAAACGATTTTTAAAGAAAAAAATGAGAGATGTGGAATAACATAACTTTAGTGCGAACGGAATCGAACCTGCGTCCCTTGCAATCTGGGGAATTGCTATAAGCGCTTAAAGTAGCTTAGCATGTCAAGTGCCATCAAATAGTACGAATTTCATATTATTTTATATTTATTCATCCAATAGGATTTTTTTTTTTTTATTGCAAGTAGTGGCAGACGAGCCACGGTCCATCTGATGTTAAATGGTAACCGTCGCCCATGGACTCGACTATACCGAGAGTATTGTCAAGCCGCTGCTCACCAATTCATTTCACAGATTAAATGAAATATAAACGGCTATCTCCTGCTACAGCCAAAACGCAACGATGTGCTTCATGGCCGGTCACACGGGTGATGGTGGTACCAACCCGCTCGGGCTGGATACCAACAGAGTACTCCCACTTGGTACCCAGCCCTACCACCAGTCATGCAATGGATGATAATTGCTTACTTCCCTTAGTCGCCTCATACGACACCCGTGGGAAAGAATGGGGTGGTGACACTTGTATTCTTAATCCGTCACCACACGGACAAAAGGTGAACTTTAATTACAAAATTAAACTTACTATATTGGATTAATGCATGTAAATGCATCCGATAGGTGGCGTGGGTCATAAAGACAAATGTGATGTGGAAATTGGGTATGGCCGTTGGTCAGTGCGAAGGCTTAGCGGTTAGAGCACTTCCCCAGATTGGAAGAGACGCAGGTTTGATTCCCGCTCGCACAAAAGTTCTCTTTTTCCACATTTCACAAATAATTTGTTCTTTAAAGTAGCTGAGCATGTCAAGCGCTAAAATACAGATCAAAAAAGAATTTTAAACATTACATACAAAATTATCGTCAAACGAATTAATGTGATTCTACCATGAACTAATACGATATTCATTCCACGTATTAATCAACGTTTCTTAATACAACAAAACTCAGCCTTATAGAGTGCGATCATTACACCAACGGTACTTTCTGGTACCAACAGAATAACAATACAACGATTCAAACCAACCTTAACCTATAACGATCGGAGCTGTCCTCACATGTCCATATCTAGGTGTATATTATGTAGTCTGCATTTTAATGTTACCTATTAAACAGGCCAAGGACAATAAAGTCAAATACTTGTGTACATAGAAACTGAACAAAATTAATGTTTTAATGCCAAGCAAATCGAAAATAATCTCTATTAAGACTCGTTTTATTCTGCCAACTACATTTTTTTATGATAGGTTATACCAACCCAAGACTACGAATAACACTGAAAAAATAAAGCAGAAGTAGTTCAAATCAGCATAACTTTTATGTTTGTTGGCTCATTACTGCACAACACGGTCCATGTAGTAAATTCGTATACCCTATACATAACGCCGTGTGGGGCCGGCTTTAGAATTGTCCCACCCCTCTCTACCCACGGGAGTCTTAAGAGCCGACTGAGGAAATACCGAGGGAGTGGGCAGCAGCACTCCCTCGAGTAATAACAACATCTACTGCGATCGCCAACCCGCGATGGGCGATGTGGCGATTATCCCCCATTCTTGGGGGGGAGGCCTATGTCCAGCTGTGGGCGTTGAGGGGCTGATGGATGGATGGATGGATATATAACGCGCTTGAGTGCTAGTGATTAGTTAGTAGTCGCTAAGAAATAAAAATTAGGTAATCTATAGCTCATTGCGCGAATCGGTTCTTACTGATATTCGAAATGGGAGCGGATTAAGTACCTAATATAATCATTGTTGTCTCTAAGGAATTTACAGTTAAGCTTGATACTCTTAAACGTAATATTGGAAATGACGTTTGTAAGTATATTCCCTATGTACTCAAAAACTTCTGGAGCGATTTAGATGAAATTGTAAGTAGTTTTTTAATTAAAATTCACACTATTTTAAGGAAATAGTGTGAATTTTAATTGCAAAATTAACTTGCTATATAAGAATAATGTTACATACATAAATGCATCCGATAGATACGTGGACCATTCCGTCGTAAACACATCTAAAACAAATGTAAAGTGAAGATTGGATGTCACCGTTAGTGACTGCAATAGCTTAGCGGTCCAGAGCACTTCCCCGAATTCGATGGGACTCAGGTTCGAATCCTGCTTGCAGCACTTTCGCAAATAATGTGTTCGTTAAAGAAGCTGAGCATACCAAGTGCTAAAATACAGATTAAAATATTAGTGTTTCCCTACAAATTAACACACAATTACCTACATACTCGCGCAAAGTCGGGGCAGGCGGATATGACTTTGAAATAATTATAGGTACCTAATATTGTAGATACATAATATATATCAGATATACGAACTAGGATATTAAATCTGAGGTTGCGGTGAGCGGCAGTTGATAGCAATTAAACGCTACGACTGCTCCCTTGATACAGCGGACGACCAATTTCAACAAGCCTTTAACTTAGTACTGTGTAATGCCTACAGACATACATGAAATATTGATGTATAGAGTTAAGTACGAGGAAATTCATAGGGGACTATACTTACATATAGATAAGTTGATTCTGCCAGCTACTTAGTATACTAAGCTTCAGAATTATTAGAATAATATAAAAACGCCAGTTTGCGGCACATGAAATTTCTATACAAAAATTGGTAATCAACTACTATACAAAGTGCACTACTTAAAGGAATTATGTCCGAAAGAAAATATTTTCTAAAACGCATAAGACTATAGACTAAGAAAACACAGTGCAATATAGCAAACCTGGTGAAAATTCATATTTATACTAAAAAATAAACAGATCATCAAAATGAAATCGAAAACTATAGCCACGAATTGGATTCGAACCTGCGTCTCCTGCATAACCGTACCCAACGCTTTGCCAACTAAGCTATCGTGATATTTGCTCAGAACTATTAATTTCGATAACACATTCCTTGTTAATCTTGAGTCTAAAATACAGATTAAAATATTAGTGTTTCCCTACAAATTATCACACAATTACCTACATACTCGCGCAAAGTCGGGGCAGGCGGATATGACTTTGAAATAATTATAGGTACCTAATATTGTAGATACATAATATATATCAGATATACGAACTAGGATATTAAATCTGAGGTTGCGGTGAGCGGCAGTTGATAGCAATTAAACGCTACGACTGCTCCCTTGATACAGCGGACGACCAATTTCAACAAGCCTTTAACTTAGTACTGTGTAATACCTACAGACATACATGAAATATTGATGTATAGAGTTAAGTACGAGGAAATTCATAGGGGACTATACTTACATATAGATAAGTTGATTCTGCCAGCTACTTAGTATACTAAACTTCAGAATTATTAGAATAATATAAAAACGCCAGTTTGCGGCACATGACCATCAAAATGAAATCGAAAACTATAGCCACGAATTGGATTCGAACCTGCGTCTCCTGCATATCCGTACCCAACGCTTTGCCAACTAAGCTATCGTGATATTTGCTCAGAACTATTAATTTCGATAACACATTCCTTGTTAATCTTGAGTGAAGTTTTTAATGGCTGAGCAACTCAAGTGTTTTAGATACCTATATATAAAAGTATCAAAACAAACAAATAATTTTGATAACATTAGGTATAATATGAGCAGATATAATTACCAAACAAACTGCCTATTTGATTACGCGATAAAACACCCAAGTTTTACCTGAAACAAATAAAAAGGTTGTTATTATAATGTTTAATGTCGACAGTAAAAAGAGTGATACGCTTTTCAATCGTAACTTCAGCTGCAAAATGAGTAACGTTTTATAGACACGACGAATACAACCGCTTCTAAATTGACATTGGAAAGTATATGAACACGGTTAAAGTACATATTCAATTCAATTCTTGTTTAATGGCTTTTGTAGGAGAGAAGCCGTAACGTTGCCAACCGTCACGTAGAACGTACATTTACAAACGAAGCTGCTTGTTCAGTGAGAAATTATAGAGCGGCTGATTAATGTGTCAATTATAATATGCTACTAAAGTTTCCAGTGGTAGAGAGCCTTGCTTATCTCAGCATAAATGGACCAGCTCGATGGGGAAGTGCCACTCTCTCATGAAAGATCAGTAATAACGGTAGTTGCGCCTACCGTTGTGTTTCGTATGGTGAGTGAGAGCCCCGGTGGCCCAAACCCTCTCCCTATTTTCTCCTTATTATCCCTTTCCTTGGAAATCGTGACGCGCAAGTGATGTCTCTGGTGTCGGTGTTGCTATCGTCTAGGGTAAAACCGGGTAATACGCCTCAATTGACAAAACGCCCCACTACTCTCACACTCACACAAACACAGTTAAGCGATGCTGCTGCATACACGACAGTTGTTCAAAATCATAACCGACGTTCGTGAGCGTTCTCTGTATCAGTGACAAAATTATTGGTTAATTTCGATTTCTGCAGCTTTGACATTTTGCGGTAAGTTTCAATCAAAGGGATATGCCCAAAAAATGCCTGAAACGGACAGTAACTATTAATAGTCTTAATTCTATTTAGAATAAAATATGTATAATGAAATAATTCTCAAGTTTGTTTGACTAGGGCAAAAATATAACAACAATTAAAATATTAAACTTGATAACCGTCTAATTCATTTTTATTGATTTTTGGAGTAGGATACAATTAGTCCACAGTTATCATTATTTTGATTAATTCAACATATATGTACCGTAAATATAATTAAAATAATATATGCGTGTCAATATAAATTAAAATCAAATTATTTTAAAAATAGAAAACGTATTGTGGCAGTATGAAACACATGTCCTTTGCCTTAATGACAGTTTGACATATTGCATCAAAGAGTACAATAAATCAAGGAGTAGAATAAATAAAAAAGATAATTGCATTACTTATATATTATATATACTTTCTAGCACCGGCGCGGTACTAAATTAATATTTATCCCACTGCTCAGTTTATTGATGATGATAATATTAGTTTTTTAATGACGAAACAACAAAAATGTTTACGTATTGCTGTTTTATTATTGCATATTAATCCTTACCATAACTTAACCTATGTTGAAAGAAATGTTTGGAACTGGTTTCTACCTAGTTTCTTGATAATAATTGATATTATAATGGGTTTCCTAAGATTTGTAGTACGTTTTGGCGTATATTTCATTGTTGTACATTACAGGATTTTTTTTGTATGGGTGATGGGCATTCTCCTTTGTATACCTAAAGTAATATGTTGTTTATATTAATTTCGTCTACACGCTATGTAAAAATATAAAATCACATTTCTTTTTGTAATAGTCGACCGTTATAAACTTGAAACTGTAGTTAAAGATATTAAACTTGGATTTCTGCAAAACGCCCCACACGTTTTAATTTAAAATTCCCCACTTATATAACTGAACTAAAATGTGAGTTGTATTATTTTTCCTCCAGATGACGCCTCTTAAGTATGAAAGAAAGACTACACGCAACATGGACAGCTGCAAACTTAGAAGAAACTTACGTAAAAAGTAAAAAAATGGGAGTTAACGTATTGTCAAGTACTTTCAGTATACCATCCAGAACATTGAGAAGACACCTTTTAATGGGAGAATCAAATTGGCTGTAATCTTGTTTTCTGGAACAACTATAAGAAAAAGCAAGTTGCCCACATAAAAAATTTGAGAAAGCAGGATTTGCTGCTGATCGAAAGGATATAAACGCAATGGCGTATTGATTAGCGAAATACATATTTAATGAATTTGTTGAATCAAAGTAAATCAGACGGTCTCTCACACGCTCGAGCTTAGAGTGTTAACCGAAAGTTAAAATTACCATTTCATTACAATTGCTATCATAATAAATTAAAATAATGGTTGATTTGTTAAATTTGATAATAGACAGATAGGTAACATCGTTAAATTTTCCTCATACTTTATATTTATATAATTAGAAGTTAGTTATAAGTTTTAGTTAAAAGATTGATTGTTATTTTTATTATTATTTGTGTTTGAATTATAGTCCATAATGTTGATTTAAACGCTTGGGCATTTTGTAAATTGTATGAGTAGTGAGTGAGACAGTAGTCGGGCAAAAAGCCCCACTCCAGCATCTAGAAAAAACTATAAAATGACTTGTTCTTGTTATTTTTACAAACTTTGTTTATGCCATTTAGTTCCTAAAATGTCAAATATTATTTCTAAATAAACACATTTTTTAGTCTTGAAGAAAAAAACAGTTTTAATCCTGATTAAAAAAAAAATGGGGCGTATTACCCAGTTTTACCCTATAGGCTGCGGTAACCGCTTACCATCAGGTGGGCCGTATACTTGTTTGCCACCCCTGTACTATATAAAAACGTCAGTGTACAAATTACAAATGAATTCCTCTAATCTGCCATACGGTAGGTATTTGAATCAGGAACAAAAAAGCTTTATTATGGATAAACGCAATTACACCAAGTTCTGCATAATTACATTTTTTAATCATCCATCATCCATCCATCAGCCTTTCGACGTCCACTGCTGGACATAGGCCTCCCCAAGGAATGGGGGATAGTGCCGTAATCGCCACGCTTGGCAGGCGGGTTGGCGATCGCAGTGGATGTTGTTAATACTCGAGGGAGTGCTGCTGCCCACTCCTCCGGAATTTCCTCAGTAGGCTCTTAGGACTCCCATTCAATTCTAAAGCCGGCCCCACACGGCTACATATTATAATAATACTTATAAATATAATTTAATAAATAAATACAAACTGACAGTACATAATGAACAGATAAGGGAAGCTGAGGTACATTGTGTTAAAAATAATCTCTAAAGTGCTCGCGATAGTGATATCTTATATTATGTGTTCTTTGTATATTTGATTGTTTATGAAAATTTTTACAGTCTTCGGGAAACTCTTGTATCTTGATATGTTATTCTTTTATATTCATACCGCTTGATACTTATATATAGAAACTACATTTAAACATTGTAAGAATTTCTGAATTATTACAATAGAATGAGGAGCATATAGGTGGACGAATACACCTAAATAGTTAAAGGTCTGGGGCGCTGAGATCAAGCGATTTTATACAAGTTCATATCCTACGTATGAACGATTCAAAATTCAATAAATACTTTATCATACTGTAACTTCACGGGCTATAAACTCTCAGAGTTAATAAGTTTGCCTGTAATAAGTTATGTATGAGTCATAACAATACGTAGAATAATAATTACTTACGGAACCACTCAACGTAACTAAGTATACGAGTATGTGTTATGTAACGTCGGAACCGCATTGGATTAAGTGTAGGGTTGACAAGACGTTTAATGTTTTAATTTTTCACAACCCTTTAGTGTTCCACTGTTTGGCACGGGTCTTTTCTCAGAGTGGAAGGATTTAGAACGTATTCGGTCCCGCTGGTCCATAAAAAACACATTTTTTTATTGCTAATGTTGGCAGACGAGCCACGGCCCACCTGATGGTAACCGTCGCTCATGAACTCAACTATACCGAGAGTATTGTCAAGCCGCTGTGAACTATTTCATTTCTCTAAAATGAAATGAAAGAATAAACGGCTATCTTCTGCTACAGCCAAAACACACTGACGTGCTTCATGACCGACGACACAGGGGACGGTGGTACTGACCCGTTCGGGCCCGATAGCAAGTGCAGAGTACTCTCACTTGGTACCCAGCCCTGCCACCAGTAATGCAATGGGTGATAATTGCTTACTTCGCTTACACCCGCGGGAAAGGATAGGGTGATGGTACTTGTATTCTCAACCGTCACCACACGGACATAATTTTGAACAATTTTAAAAACTCAGTGGTTTCTGCCGTGTGTACTGGAAATCACGCTCGTTACTGTCTTTGCAGTCCTTAGTTTAAACCAACAGGCTATTAAGTGTTCCTTCATTACATTATTTATTCTGGTTTGTGAAGTTGGCCAACCCGCATTGCACGCGGGTGGTGTAGCTGTGAACTAAATCCTTTTAATTTGGAGAGGACTCATGTCTAATCGGAGAACAATATAAGTATAATAATAATGACCGTAATGCTGGTTCACAAACATAACAACAGTCGGAAAAATCTATCTTGTGAGAATAAAAGGAACTCTATTTTCAGGATCTTCTACTTAGGGCGGAGTGTGTGGTTAGGTACAATTTTTCCTGTCTTAACAAAAAAGGGTCTTCAAATAATTTGGAAAAGGAATTTTCGTAATTCCAAAAGTATTAATAATAAATTAATTGCCAATATATTTTTAATCCAACACTAAACCACCACACTAGTCTACGTTTAAAGTTATAAAATCCGCTACTTGCCATCAAAATCGATTCTCACATTAACAGGAAGTAACAAACAGAGAGTATTTTTTTAATACTGACTAGAATTTATGCCGGCCCAATGTTACTTCTTTAATACTACTCTAATGGGCCTAGAATATAACCATTTTAATATTATCTTATTGATGTTTTTAATGTATACTACGAGCATTGATATTTTCCAAAAAAAAACAGTTGCAAAATAATAAAAATAAAAAATCTGAGACTGCCAATGCTTCATTAGGTTTATAGCTATTTTGATCTGTATTTTAGCACTTGACATGCTTAGCTACTTTTAAGTTCAAATTTATTATGAATGAGGAAAAAGAGAACTTTAGTGCGAGCGGAAATGAACCTGCGTCCCTTCCAATCCGATCCCCGGTTCGATTCCCGCTCGCACTAAAGTTTTCTTTTTTCTCATTCACAAATAATTTGTACTTTGTAGCTATTTTTAAAATTTTATATAAAGTTTATTTAGACCAGTAACTAAAGGAGTTGGCTTAAATGAAAGGAACATCTAAAGGTCTATTTTAATTAAAACAGAATATCACAAGAAAATTATCGTTAAACCCTACAAGTTAAGATGTAAAGTTGCATATATTATTTATTATCAAGTAAACATAATTATCTAGTTACAGTACTAATTCAAGTTGTAGAGAGAGTTACAATCAAGCTTTTATTGAACTTACTTGAATATAATTTGAACAGAGAGCTCGGCGTTCGAAAGTAAAATATTTAATTAGACTATATTACTTGCGACGACTGTTCCCGGCGTTCATTAGTATTCGACTCGGGTAATGTCCTATGTGATGTGTTTTTGTACAGATTAAGAATTTGGTGTCACCACTTCATTCTTGATTGATGGTGGTTGCAAGGGAGGCGACGAAGGTAAAATTAACTACAAAATAAGAAAAAACGCACTACTCCCATGATTCCGAATCTGAATCGGTTACGATATTTTTTAAGACAACACTGCACTAAGGCATAAACCTTGTTACGCGGGAGACTTTACAAACACAATTTCACGGACACAGAGTACACCCAGACTCAGAACAATCCTTTATGGATCACACAAAGAGTTATCCTGTGTGGGAATCGAACCCACAACACTCGGGCGGGAGGCCTAAACCACTTCGGCATCTGTGTAATCCATGCGTCAAATTTGTTTTTAAATATGGAATAAAATATGGAATATATTTTATAATCAAAAGCAATTTTGTCACAGTGCGATTAGAGGTGGCTAGCTTTTGCCTGTTACCGTAGTTACATAATAATGCTATTACTATCTTATCACCACGCCATCTCCCTTACGAGGTAGGCAGACAGAACATCATGCTGTTAAATTATATTAAGACCTTGTGAATTGTTTTACATATACATACAACAATATTTTTCGAACCATTGCAGTAAATTTTTGTACAGAGTCGGCTGTAACAACAAAAGTAATTAGTTACTGTCACACAAAAAATAAAGGTTCGTGTCGATTAGACGCGGCTGCCATTTTTTGCAAAAAACGAAACATGTGCTTTACTGTAACATATATTGATGATACATGTTTGGACGGTTTAGTTCCACCCTATTATCTTTTGTTAAGCATCGTGGTGTGAAATTATGGTACGGCTCGATGTTAAACTTTCAGAACGTTCGTGGTTTACTTTGTGCTACTCACATAATACATGCTACATACATTATATTATGTATTAAACATGAAATGTGTTGCTAATAATTGCCAAGATTGCTATACGTTTAGTTATATTTGTTTAGTTTTAGAGATGGCGTTACTGCCAAGGATAGCTTAACAACAAGCTATATTTGATGTAGGTATAGGAATGAAACGTACTTTTCGCAGATGATTCAAATAAGATTATTTCTTTTTATAAATATTGCCTTATTATACTTTCTGATATTTACACGAATGTTACACATTTAGAAATAAAACTACGTTCGTCGGGATAGTAGTAAAATCAAGTAAACGCGATAGATTCCGTAAACGTAGTTTTATTTCAAACTATTGCCTTATTGTTAGGCTTTGACAGCTGCCGATCCGCCAGCCTATCTGATGGTAGGTCACCGTCACAGAAGCACTGTAGCAACACCAGGATTAGTTAAACGTCCTTTAAATAAGGACAATACTCAAAAACAATAATAACATTAATTTATGGCTTTCTGCTCATCTTATACCCGATTTCTGTCATCACCTTGGCATAACCTTGTTGTCATAACAATAATATATTATGATTGTTAGATTTAAATGAATTCACCACGCGTTCATTTAAACGTGTTGTTGCTGCAAATGAGGTGTTTGCATAATTATAGACTGTAATTGACACCTGCCTTTGATTGACTGTTTTGTAATGTCTTTATCAATCCTTAATCAAGTGTTGCCTTCATAGAAATAAACCTTTTGGCTATAATTACAAATAAAATCAAAATAGAAAACATATTAAATGGTAAAAAAAACAAAAGAATAAAATAACAATGATAACAGATAAAGTTACGCACTTAATAAAAATTTAACGACCACTCCAATTAAAAAAAATATCCATCCATCCATCCATCAGCCTTGAAGTCCACTGCTGGACATAGGCCTCCCCAAGAGAACGCCACAACGAGCGGTCCTGTGCGCTCATATGGGGGAATAGTGCCGTAATCGCCACGCTTGGCAGGCGGGTTGGCGATCGCAGTAGATGTTGTTAATACTCGAGAGAGTGCTGCTGCCCACTCCCCTGGTATTCCCTCAGTCAGCTCTTACGACTCCCAAGGGTGGAGAGGGGTGGGATAATTCTACAGCCAGCCCCACACGGCACATTAAAAAAAACAAAAAAATATATAGAGCAGAAATAATACTAAAATACAGCTGAAACTTAATCGTTCGTGGTATGGAACTACGCAACAACAGGATAAAAATTTAAATACTTCGTTAACTGTTTTTTTTATTGCATATACAATATGTTGGCAGATGAGCCACATACCACCTGATGGTAAATGGATTTAACTATACCGGCAGTATTGTCAAGCCGCTGCTCACCATTTCAATTCACAGATATGAAATTAAAGAATTAACGGCTATCTCCTGCTACAACCAAAACACACCGATGTGCTTCATGGGTACCAACACAATCGGGCCTGTCTGTATCTGACTCGATGGCTTCTCATCGACTTTCCTTCGCTCGCAAGCTGACTACGAATTTCATCAGCACATTCTCACCACAGGCACCGTGTAAAACGTATAAGGAATAAAGTAAATTAACCTTGTGCACGTCTATCTGTAGTGGTACACTACTACATTATATTTTTACTACATTAGCAGAGCCTTCAGTATGCAATTTCTTTGCACACATATGCCGCATCATGCCATTGATAAGTTAATGGAGTCTATTACAATCGCAATACTACCAAAGCCACAAAAGTCCATAAGTACTCAACCAAATACTCAAATATTTCGTCACGAAACAAAAACTCTATGGAAAGATTCGTTGTCCAGGGGCAGGAGGCAGGCAAGCAGAAGACACAAGTTTTTATCGTCATAAAATTACATGATACATTAAACATCTCATCTGATATCGAGATCTACGTGTTCTATGAAATAAAAACAACCTTTGTATTAGCATTGATTTATATACATCAATGTCTATTAGGCTATACATATATCTGTTTGTTTGTTTATACTAAATCTATGGAACAGATTTTCATGAAATTTCTTTCTTTGATAGCTCTTGATCCTAGATATAAAAACTGGTGTATATTTTATCCCGCTACTACATCCGGAGATATAACCTAAAAACCTCCGCACACAAAGCCTTGTACTCTTTAAGAATATAAAGATTAAACTATCATTGCACCTAAACTACACTCTGTTAAAATATTCCTAACACATAATTAGCTCTCTGTAATACTACTTTCATATTTACAAGTCGATAGATACACGAAGAACACATTAGAGAGAAGCTGTTATAAACAGATAATAAAAAGTATAAAGCAGCAATATAAACAAAGTAACATTATGTTTGATCTCGATACGAGACGAATGCAACGGGGTCAAGTGCGTTTACAAAAACGGTACTCCGCAATTATATAAACAAGTTTACACGAAATATCTGTTACGAACGGAGCATCTCACTAAAGTAACAGCTTTTAATCATAAGTTGATCGTAAGGTCGTTTGTTTGAAATATATTTTTAGATGTAAATGTTTTACAAGATAATATTTTAAAGAAATTTAAACACAATACCATTCAGAATACACAAAAATTTCAGACTTTGGGTCTCTCTGCACGTTCTACTCTTCAATGAAATGCTCTGCTTTTTCACCACTTAACCTCGCAGCCGTGTGGGGCTGGCTTTAGAATTGTCCCACCCCTCTCCACCCATGGGAATCGTAAGAGCCGACTGAGGTAATACCGGGGGAATGGGCAGCAGCACTCCTTCGAGTATTAACAACATCCACTGCGATCACCAATCCGCCTGCCAAGCGTGGTGATTACGGCACTATCCCCCATTCTTGGGGATGCCTATGTCCAGCACTGGACTTTAAAAGGCTGATGGATGGAACCTCACAGTAGGTTTCATCCTTACGACCTGAAAACGTTCTCGTCTAAGAAGGTTCGTTTTCAGCGCCATTTTCTACCACGTAAACTCTGCAAAAAAAAAGTGGAAATAAAGTAAAAGTGGAAGGATGTAGGTACAGGGGGAGACTGAGACTCACCTACCTAGACCAAATCGGTCATGTATTGAAGGAAGGTAGAGTCAGGAGCCTCCGAAACCGGCGAGCGTGCATGAGGAGAACTATGAATATTGAGGAAGCGGGAGAAAGCTTTTGGCACTGACACACACAACTTGATACAGGTATTTACTGTTTACATTTGTTTATTGTACATGTGATTTGAGCGTTTTTTTTTTAAATACCTATTTTATTTCGGATTACATTTGGAGTTGAAGGAAAAACGTAAGGAACTTCGATCCTGACGGGGGGGACGGAGGGTCTGCGACCGCTCAGTTTTTTTTTAATATTATATGGGTGGCAACCAAAGCGGTTACCGTAGCCTATAGACGCTAGTAACACCCGAGGCAGCACTCGCACGTCGCCAACTCCAAGGCAATGGATATAAGGTGGAGGTGAAGGATAGTAAGGAAAGGATAAGCAGCGGCTTTGGACCTCCGGCGCCCTCACTCACCATACGAGACACAATAGCCCACCTACAGATGTTGTTTTATGCTATCTTCTGTGATCTTCCTCGATCGAGCCAATCATGCTGCGACAAGCAAGGCTCTATAACTGGACTGTGAAACATCTTAGATAGGTAGGTATATCCATCTATCCATCAGCCTTTCATCATCCACTGCTGGACATAGGCCTCCCCAAAATGGGGGCTTTACCATAATCGCCACGCTTGGGAGGCGGGTTGGTGATCGCAGTAGATGTTTTTAGTACACAGGGAAACGCTGCTGCCCGGTCCCCCGGTAATCCCTTTGTCGGCTTTTACGACTCCCATAGGAAGAGACAGGGTGGAGCTATTCTCGGTGCCGGCCCCACACGGCAAACCGGCACGGTGTTATTGATGATTGAAGGTGTGATGAAGTCGCTAGTTTATTTTTAATGCGTGTAGTGGCAGACATGGACTCACCTATACTGAGAGTATTGTCAAGCAGCTGCTTACCATTTCATTTCTCCGATATGAAATGAAAGAATAAATGCCTATCTCCTGCTACAGCCAAAACGCAACGATGTACTTCATGGCCGGTCACACGGGAGATGGTGGTACCAACCCGCTCGGGCCCGATACCAAGTGAGTACTCCCACTTGGCACCAAGCCCTACCACCAGTCATGCAATGGATGATAATTGTTTACTTTCCTTAGTCGCCTCATACGACATCCGTGGAAAAGAATGAGGTGGTGACACTTGTATTCTTAGTCCATCACCACACGGTTCATAAAAAAGTTTTATCTGTAACACGAAGTAGTTTCCCAACATATTAATTACGAGGGTATATAAAAGTATACATATAAAATACTATGTTGTTTGTATGCGAATGCTTACACACGTTGTTTGTTTAAAATTGGTAAGTATACTTTCTTATCGGTAAAATGATGGTCACCATATTGTTCGACCACACACATGGAGCTCAGTTTGGAAAGGAAACAGAAAAAGCTTTTTAGGTTGTTTGTATTAACAATAACAAAAAAGCATTTTTAGGTTTTTTGTATTTCATTTCTATCCGTTTCTCCGTCGGCCGTGTGGGGCCGGCTTTAGAATTGTCCCACCCCTCTCTACCCACGGGAGTCGTAAGAGCCGACTGAGGGAATGGCGGGAGAGTGGGCAGCAGCACTCCCTCGAGTATTAACAATATCCACTGCGATCGCCAACCCGCCTGCCAAGCGTAGCGATTACGGCATTATCCCCCATGACGGGACCGCTCGTTGTGGCGTCCTCTTGGGGAGGCCTATGTCCAGCAGCGGACGTTGAAAGGCTGATGGATGGATCCGTTTCTTATATTTCACAATATAAATACGTAAATTATATAATATAATAAAACTATATTTGTATAATAATTACCTACTAGGTATGCCGCTTTCTACCACTGAAGGAATGTAATATGGTTCCCGCCAAAAAAGGCGGAGAGACGGCACACGGCGGGTTTCTTTAGTGGGTGAGGGCCCACACTACCCTGTTCGTTGCCCCGAGCGACGGGGTGTATGGTTAGCAACATATTTTCCCGCCTAAACAAAAAAAAAGGTATGCCGCTTTCTCGTTTGCCACCGTCGGCAATAGAAAAGCTATGTTATTACAAATTTTAATGAATTGTGAAGTTTCTCTCAACAAGCGATACTCCCTCGCCCTTTATTTGTGAACGTATTTTTAAACGGCAACAAAACTAACTTAGTAACAAAGAAAGTATAATTCATCAACCTAATAAACTACAACAAGTTTTTTATGTAAGTACATATTTGTTTTTGTTTTAACTTAACTAATGGGCACGTGTCCCCTCTCATATTGAGAAAGATATAGTTATTATTAATATTCTTTGTTTAATTACTCGCTTTTTGTAAAACTACCAATATGGAGATGAAATAAGTTTTTTTGACACTACAGATTGTTTTTTCGTAGATAATTTTCTATAGGAAATAAGCTGTTTTAAACTACCACAATATCATTGAAAATTACTAGGAATGTGAATTTGTGACTGATTTGCACTAAAGAAAAAAGTTTTATTCAAAATAATAAAAAAATATTGCTATATTTGGCTAAGCTTTAATAAACTATATAACAACACAAGTTAATAAAAAAATAATATATTATTAAAAATCGAAATTAAAATGTGAATTACTATTAAAATAGGTTAAAAATCATTTAATCACTAAGCTACCGTAGGTATACTACGTAACAGTAAAATTGTGAATTATATTAAAGAAAGAAATATGTTTATCTCGTAGAAACTGAATGAAAGTAGATAGTATTACTCTGTAGTATTTGCTTATAGCAGTTCAAATATCGAATTTCACAGTATAAGCATATAGCGGTCGGAACATTAAAAGGAATAGGTACACTAAATGAAAGTAAATAAAAAAGTGACTCCGTCCGTTCAGCCGTTCTTGCGTGATTCCATCATCCATCAGCCTTTTAACGTCCACTGCTGGACATAGACCTCCCCAAGAATGGGGGATAGTGCCGTAATCGCCACAATTGGCAGGTGGGTTGGCGATCAAAAAAGAAAAAACAGGTTATAGTCAGGAACCATAAATTTTTCTAGTATAAAAAGTTTTTTTTTCTGGATTCTGTTCTGAACTATATATTATATGTAAAATTACATGATGATCGGTTCAGTAATTATGGAGTGAACGCATAACAAACAAGCAAACAAACGCACTTTCGCTTTTGCAATATTAATAAGGATTTCTGATACTTTGCCTCACGTAATTAAGATATTAGAGACAATCGAGCGACTGACCATCGCTTAGATGGCCTGATGATGCCATTGTTACAATTCACAATATTAAGGCATAATACGCAGACATCTTAGAATGAAACATAAATATTTAGGCTGCACCCAATAAGGAAAATAGAATATTTCTTTGTGAAATTATATATTGTAATCCTTTCTAAATTGAATCTTCTTAAATCAGACTGTGAGGAAACATTGAAAACGGCGATATCCGGCACTGTAATAAGCTTGTGTATTCTGTGAGTATACAGATAAGGGTATAATAATATTGTTTTTGAAGAGCTCGTTTAAACACTCACTAAAAGCTCGAATAAATTATGGCCTTAACGTATGCCTAGCTAGTATATTCAATTTGTAAATAGACACAAATGACCCTATATCTATACATATAATAAAAATGAAGTGTCTATTCCTAATGTCTAAATAACAGCTTTTTACTAAATGTATACGTATATCTATCTATACGCTACGTATAAAAAAACACAAATTTTTAAAGTTTTTGTCTGACTGTTTATTCTGGCTAATCTCCGAAACGGCTGGACCGATTTAAACGGGACTTCACTAGCTAGATAGCTGCTGTTATAGGGCGTAACTTAGGCTACTTTTATTTTGAAAAATTAAAGAAGGTACCGCGAAAAAAAAAATCCCATGAAATTGTGAACGAATAGCACTCCGGAACGCCTGGACCGATTTGGACTTTCACTAGCAGATAGCTAGTTAGGCATGAATATTATAACAAGGACCATAATTCTGTAACAGGTCAATCATCAGAAGGAAATGCACAATATAGAGATAGCTCCATTAAACTAAATTAATATAACAAAAAACCAAATAGATACAATTTGTCTCGTCACATTAACATGATTTATTAACTAAACATCCATTTCTAAACTTGTGCATCCTGAATAGTATGTATTGCTGGCACTCGGCCAATACTGACGAAATAGATATATGTATTCTTATTCTGCTTATTAACTCTTAGTGAAAACTTATTATAAAGATACGTCGAAAGGAAAGTTTATACCAAATAAACAAAATAAATGTCGTTCGAAAGATGTTATTAAAAGTTATATTATACATTCCACTTTAAGTTTTAGTTTGTGAAAATTTAGTGACTATCTCTTAGTAATAATGTTTTTTTAATACTACGTGGGTGGCTAACGAGCATACGGCCCACTTGATGGTAAGTGGTTACCGTAGCCTATAGACGGTAGCAACACCAGAGGCATTAATTGTGCATCGTATCTCCGAAGAAAGGGATAGGTGGTGAAAAAAAAGGACAATTAGGTGAGGGTAGGAAGTATAGTAAGGAGAGAATCCATCCATCCATCCATCAGCCTTTTGACGTCCGCTGCTGGACATAGGCTTCCCCAAGAGAACCGTGTGCTCATTATGGGAGATAATGCCGTAATCGCCACGCTTGGCAGGCGGGTTGGCGATCGCAGTGGATGTTGTTAATACTCGAGGGAGTGCTGCTGCCCACTCCCCCGGTATTCCCTCAGTCGGCTCTTACGACTCCCGTGGGTAGAGAGGGGTGGGACAATTCTAAAGCCGGCCCCATACGGCTAGGAAATAGGAAGGATAAAGGATATGGTACTTCCCCGATTGAGCCAGCCGTTCATTCTGGAATAAGCAAAGCGCTACCACTAAATAACTGTCCATCATATTTCATAGACTGTACAGATAGAGAGAGTAGAGTATTTTACAATATGAAAATCCTAAGATTTTCTTTCTTTCCTGGCCATGGTAAGGTATATTCGATTTACTGCCGCAATCATATTTTTATATCTAAGACTAGCCTTTGCCCGCGGCTCCGCCGCAGCCAAAATCTAGTTTTTTTCGTTATATCTCGGGTTTCCGGTATAGTAGCGGGATAAAAAGTATACGAATTTTTAAGTCTAATCGAGAGCTGTCAAATAAAAAAAGTTGCATCAAAATACGTTCAGTAGTTTTTGCATGATGCGCGAACAAACAAACAGACAAATAGATAAATAAAAATAAATAAAATATTCACGGACATTTTCACACAACGTCCTCTGGTCCCAAACTAAGCTTAACGCTTGTGTTATGGGTACCAGATTACGAATATAATAAAACTACTTTTTTTTGGTAAATACATACATATAAAAGATAAAAAAACACCCAGACGCAGTACAAATATCTATGTTCATCACACAAATAATTGTCCTGAGTGGAAATCGAACCCACGACCTCTTGCACGGAAGTCGGTTACAGTACCGACTGCGCCACGAGGCCCGTCGTCATAAAAAGACAAAAAAAAATCGTTTTGTGTTTAGACACGCCTATATAGCCTAATTCAGTCATTTTTTTTCAAATATTTTAAATGTACAGACATAGCTCTGTTACAGCTTTATAATAGTATAGACTAGCTGACCCGTGCCCACTTCGTTGGGCGGTAAACATACCACTCAATATTATAGATTATGACACGGCCGCAGTTCCATACCTATGTCGTGTTCGCTCTAACTATTCATCCAAATTATATGCAGTAAAAGGGAAAAGTCTATTTTTTTAAACACTTGAGACGATAAATTTACTTATTTTGATAAGAATTCATAATTAGACACGCCTATCTGTACAGTATATGAAATATGATTGACAGTTATTTAGTGCTAGCGCTTTGCTTATCCAGCATGAACGGCTGGCTCAATCGGGGAAGTACCTACCATATCCTTTATCCTTCCTATTCTCTTCTTACTATACTTCCTATCCTCACCTTATTGTCCGACTTCACCACCTATCCCTTTCTTCGAAGATACGATGCTCAATTGATGCCTCTGATGTTGCTACCGTCTATAGGCTACGGTAACCACTTACCATCGATTGGGCCGTATGCTCGTTAGCCACCCACGTAGTATTATAAAAACATTATTACTAAGAAATAGTCACTAAATTTTCACAAACTAAAACTTAGTGGAATGTATAATATAACTTTTAATAACTTCTTTCGAACGGCATTCGTTTATTGGGATAAATATACACGCCTATATAGCCTAATTCAGTATTTTTTTCTCAAATAATAATAATATTCACGGACATTTCACACAACGTCCTCTGGTCCCAAACTAAACTTAACGCTTGTGCTATGGGTACCAGATTACAGATACGAGTATAATACTTAAAATTACTTTTTTTTATGTAAATACATACAAATAATATATAGAAAACACCCAGACGCAGTACAAATATCAGTGTCCATCACACAAATAATTGTCCTGAGTGGGAATCGAACCCACGAAATTGTTGATAATATGACCAATAAACATGACCTACCGATTTAAATGATTTTTTAAATATAAATAACTACTTTTTGTGACTTAAATATAAAAATGAAACATATGCTGTCACCGACTTTTTTGTAGGCATTATCAAGCTCTACAACTTTTCTCTGCAACTCAATCATATATCTCTCATCGTTAATGAGCGTTCGTAAGAAACGTTTTCGTTCAACCGTTTTTCCTCAGACTTACTTTGCTAACTGTAAGCGACTGCTGATCATGAGGTCTCGGGTTCGATCCCCGGGTCGGGCAGTGTTATTGAGATTTTTCCTTAAAAAAAAGGAAAAATTCTCACTAGCAGCCCGGAGTTTGGAAATGTGCCCGGTAGACGTCAATAGGCTCGCCCCCTATTACGTGGGACTTAAACATAGCTGGCGAGTCGAGGGTGTGTAATACACCTCTGCCTACCCCTTCGGGGAATACATTGTGCGTTGCGTGATGCAATGTTTTTTTTGTTTTTAAGTATAGATATGTAATGGAATAATGAAATGAGCCTTTGATCCGTCGCTTCACGAAATTTCGACACCACATGGGTATTAAATTTATTATATCATGCCTCATACCTGAGTTTCTAGCAAAATTCCCTTAAATTTATAATTAGGTATTATACATACAATCGTTATGACTGGTACGATAACACAAAAAGCTATCCCGCTTTGGGTTGGAATCTTAAGAACTTGTGATGAGAGAAAAGTTCCAAGGATTTATTATAACCACTGCACAAATATTCAGTTTACGCAAACAAGGATATTCACGTAGAAAATTTGTCTTAAATAAAAACATACCATCACTTTGAAAACGGAAGTGATTTATCTTATTTCTGTGTTATGATAAAAATAAAGTATAGAAATGCTCCATCGTAAACATAAAAATATAAAACTTTTTATAGCAAGCATAAATTAACCGGTTCCGAGTGAAAATGAAATTATATGCCATAACTTAATTTCGGTCGGTATAAATTTTTATAACGAATTCAAGGCCTCAAGGGACCTCGTAACCTAGTAATTGAAAGCCTCATTTGTATTAAATCATCGCAAACGAGCCACGGTCCACCTGATCGTAAATGGTGACCGCTACTCATGGACTCACTAAAATACAGATAGTATAGAATAAAAGTGTAAAATAATAGTATTACGAAACATCTCGTAGAGTGCAGTCTAAGGTATAATTCAGATGTTGTGTAAGACAATGGAGCGAATGCCCACAATTATTGAAACAATGAGCGTATACAACCAGTCAGACTGGTCATCGCACGAGGAAGACCATACGCTATCGTGCTTCACCTTGACTTTGCTAACGAGTCGCACGCTATGTACAATTTTATTATGTACGCCTTCGCTTGCTGAAGGAAACTGGCAGCTGAAAGTAGTTATGTCGGTATTTGAGCAATTATTTTAAATTAACTCTTACCGCAGATGCAGAATGTGAGAACCAAGTTAATTTTGTCACGGGAAAAAATAATTTAGTTATCATTAATTGGTTTCGAAACCCATAATTGTCGGGCGCGATCTTGTCTCAAAATTAGAACAAGAAGAATATAACTTGAATTGATTTAATACACCACGCCCAATATATCCATATTCTCTTGAACTGCCGCCATTCCTAACACAATATGTGCACCACGTACCTACACGTATATTACTTGAAAATAAACATTATATTATATTCCAAAAGGTAAATAGTTGTGAATAAAATCACAATCACTAGAAATTAAATTGATTCACACACCACATACACACACACAAAATATTCATTATAGGTAATCGGTATAGTGGTTTAGGAGGAGGTAAGTGAAATGTGCGTGTGTGTGTGTACCGAAGAATTATATCAGAACCATAACCCTTTCTTTTGTGTTAAGGCGGGAAAAAATGTACCTTAATGCACACCACGTCATACGGGGCAAATAACAGGGTAGTATGGGGCCCTCAATCACTAAATAAACCCGCCGTGACGGAGCGGGAGCCCTTGCGGGTGGCGAACGTTCCCCGTTCCGTCCACCCGCAGCCTCAGCTAGGGCGGCATCAGGCACAGGTATTCGCGGCTGCCCCGCCCCAGTCGATGGCAGTGGTTCATGTCAGCGGAAGGATCTTCCTCCCTAACCGTCTCCGCCGCTTCCTTCTGCGAGATAACCTCCTCGCATGCAGAAGGCAGCGACCGTGGCCCAATTCGGAACCGTAACCCTGGTTTGGAACTCTGGGAAACCGTTTATTTTTGGTTGTTAAATAGTCCACAGATTGCATGAAATAAAAAAGGATTCGGTGAGTCTACCTCATCCTCTTAAAAGCTCGGATTAGAATACGAGCAAGGGAGTATTAAGCATGTGTATAATTATAGTTTTGTGCCCTACACTTTTTCATCTATAAACATAACCAGTTATAAAATGTGTAGTTAACAATATTGTATACAAAGATAAGTAGTTACTATAATATACTTATACAAGTTCCGGCAAAGCTTTTAACTATTATATTTTAATGGAACAGCACTGCCTGTATAACTTAACATTTTCGAAATCGTATAGATTTAAACACAATAAAATTTAAATAAAGTTTATTAGACCGAGTCGTAGTATGATTTCGTCATTTAAGTCCGTCACACACTTAGCTATAATATATATTATACCATACAGTAATATAAATTACGGAACAAGTTTATGACGTTATAGAATTATATTACTAGCGTTTGCCCGCGGCTCCGCCACAGCCAAAAGTTAGTTTTTAAGTTATATCTTAGGTTCCCGATATAGTAGCGGGATAAAATTTATACAAGTTTTTAAGTCTAATCAAAAGCAATAAAATGAAAAAACGTTCCATTAAAAAATCCGTTTAGTAGTTTTTTCGTGATGTGCGAACGAACAAACTGACAAAAAATCTTCAAAAATTGTTTTGTATTCAGACACCAATTTGGTATAACCTAATACAGTTATTATTTCTCAAATATCTTACATGTACAGACACAGCTCTGTTACAGCTTTATAATAGTTAGGATCTGCTGCATGTGCGCTCACTCGAAAATTTGTATAGAAAATAATATCATAAGATGCCTTGCTATAATTTATATTAATATATATTATAGCTACGTGTGTGAAAGGCTTTATTTAGTAGGTAGGTATTTTTTCTGTTTAGTTATCTTTAGTATTGCGTTCGTAATTAACGATTTTATAATTGTACCTTATAGTGCATGCGTAAGCTAACATTATTATGAATGTACTTGTTTACGCATTCATATGTTTCATTATGTGTGTTTATATAAAATGTACGCATATATTACACTCGGATACCTTTCAAATACATGATTTAGGAGAGCATTAGCCTCATTGTCGCACTCAGTTAGGTAAAAAGAACACAGCTAAGTATTCTCGAGAAGCAATTAAAGTGTGAACTAGTTACTGGGGTGCATATGGCGTGGGAAAGCAGACTAAAGATGAATCATAACATTTCACTCATTTAAAGAAGGATTCTTTATTGTAATAACTAAGCTTACCTGCAGGCTTACCACGAACTCTTATTGCGATCCAGTTTAGGACCCAAACTGAACTAGATCGCAATTTCGTACCATGACGTGTCAAAGACGCAATCTTTTGTTTTTTACCGAATCAGCACATTATCTGAATCGCAAATATGATATATTTGTATTGAAATTCGTACCATGAACTTATTTGACAAACTAAACCGCTCAATTAGACATTGTGGTAAGAAATACAACAACACATCTATTTTGAATTGCGTCGGAATTGAATCGCTAGCTAAGAGTTCATGGTAGGCCTGCAGGTCGGAACGGAATGTATTTAAATACATCCGCCAGGGCGCAGGCGTCACTCAATATGTTAAGAAGGAATTTGTAACCGAAATTGATAGTCTTGAGCAGATGTTACGATAGCTTAGTTAGCAAAGCGCCTGGAACGGTTATCCAGGAGCGTCTCCATCAAATTCTGCTCGTGACAATCATTTGCGATTTCACATCGCACTTTGTGTTCTGAAAAATTACCTAATATGTAAAGTGCTTAAATCCTAACTATTAAAAAGTTTACATTTAAGATTTTTAAGAACAAACATTTTTAAGAAGAAACTGAGGTGTGTCTGAACTCAAATCATTTTTTATAATTTTTGTCTATATTATTTAAGTTTATTAAGGTATTATTGAATAACATTTTTCCTCATTCTTATATCATTTTTGCTATATTTAAGTAATAATTATAGCTTACACAAGATAAATTTGTCGTGTGGGGCCGGCACCAAGAATAGCTCCACCCCGTCTCTTCCTATGGGAGTCGTAAAAGCCGACTAAGGGATTACCGGGGGACCGGGCAGTAGCGTTCCCCTGTGTACTAAAAACATCCACTGCGATCGCCAACCCGCCTGCCAAGCATGGCGATTATGGTAAAACCCCCATTTTGGGGAGGCCTATGTCCAGCAGTGGACGATGAAAGGCTGATGGATGGATGGATGGATACAAGATAATAGGTACTTTTATAAGAGTACATTGAACTTTGCCTATAGTAATTATTTTCCATTTAGAGAGTTTATCATACTCTACGACTACTCTCCCCCTTATTCGTAATAACATAACACTGATCAGGTGACTGTATACCAGTCAGGCCAATTATTCCCAATCACTTGTCACGGACACTGACGTGTTGTATAATGAGGCGTAAGAGTGCAGTTGCTAAGGCCCCTACAAAATTACGATATTTAGCACATAAACGATGCAAAGATTATTTTAACTACAGAAATATAATAAGCAATTTTATTTTTGAAATGATGGAAACCACCTGGGACATACAGTACTTAAACTATTCACGTTTAAAAGTACTTGAGATGTTAAATAGAATTTAAGGCAGACAAACAATAAGTTCTTATTTATATACTTAAGGCGCCGACATAGATTTATCGCAGTTTAAAAAAAAACATTGTTGAAATGGAATTATGTTCCATCATGCCCATTCCATTAGATATGCATTCTTTTCGAGCTATTAAACAAAAGTTTATACATTATACGACAAACAATAGATTTAAAATATTATGATATGCGCGTCGGTGTAAACTTTTTAACAATCTTACATAACATAATGTAAAATATAAAGCATTATAGGTAGGTATACATTTGAATACAGAGGTTAAATACATTCTTGTACCTATATAAAAAGAATAGTTAGATTGTGTTTACAGTCTAGTGTGATTAAATCGATTTCATACGCTTCGAACAACAAACCTCAAGCATTTTTTTAGACATTCCTTTCGTCTTTAAATATAACGAATGTAAGCAAAGTTAAAAGGTCAAACGTAGATACGCCCATCAGGCCTACCATGAACTCTTAGCTAGCGATTGAATTCCGACGCAATTCAAAATACTTTGGAAAATCCAAAACTGCACGCCTCATAATCTTCATTTTTCACAATAAAATTGATTATTTGATAAGTAACTAATTATGTATTGGTCTTACTAAATAGTTTTCAATAAATCACATAGATAGCGCTAATTTCAAAAAGTACTAATGTGGGTTTCATGTCTTATACGCCATCTAGCGTATATTTTATGAAGTACTTCTATAGTGGTCTACCTTTCACTCAGTTCCGGGCCGCGCGGCGCACGTCAAGGCCACGCAAAAGAAATTGTGGAATGTAAAATATGTTTTTTTCGTGTTTTATAACGTTGGTGTGTTATTATTTACATGTGTTTAGTTTTTTTTAATTATTGTTATGGATAAAATAATTATTATACTTGACAAATATCATCAGTTCGTCAAAGAAAGGTAAGAATTTAAAAAAAAAAAAAACAATGTACCGGCCGGGCGAACGGCGTTCTGTTGACGATAGTAAAACCGCCGGTGGTTATGCGTACGTAAAAAGGTAGTTCTCATGAAAGGCGCTGGTTTTAGTGTCGCGTCGACCGTAAATGCCGTAAATATTCAGTATTTTTTTGTTTATTTAATAACAATTAAACCACATCGAATCAGAACGTGAAAAGTAATAGGGCTCTATTCCTAATCATAATAATTCGTAAACGAAAAAAAAAGACTCGATTAGTAAAGTATTTTGGGCGTTATCGTGTTAACATGGGGTCATTTAGCCGGTTTCCCGTCCAGGTCCTGTTTTCGTCCACTAGCACGCGCCTCGTGAAACATTTACGTAGATTAGAATCATAAAAATAGTAAATCGAGCAAATTTGGACTCGTTGCGTACCTTAATATCAAATCTGCACGTCTACCAACTTAGAATAGTTTTTAACAAGTCAAAACTCGAATAAAAGCTTCTTCAATCTGGCGGCTTACTTCTAAGCTACAAAAACGTTACATTAAAGTTTGAAAAATAGTGGTGCAAGCCAACTGCGCTGATTTTTTAAAAATTGTTTTTAGAATGTATTTCTTATGTTTAGGGCATTGATGACTAAGTTGATACATAAAGAACACATTAAAATGTGTGTTTCGTACTCATTTAACGAATTACTTACAAAATCTAGGCGGACAATAACTGAATTACCTATTTCGCAAAACATGCAGTTTTCGTCCGCGTGGACGAAGTCACAAAAATACAAGTAAAGTTTGACTAGTCGTTTAAAATAAGGAATGCGAAGAAATTCTGTGGAAATCTTTATGAAATGATCTTTGATGGTTATTTATTCTGATATTTAGTTTTCATCCGCAAAGGAGACTGGCGGGTTTCCAAGGAGCGTTCGGCCTGGTCACCTACACGAATAATTTTAATGTTTACTGATAGCATTATTAATTAGAAAACCATGTATGGCTGTCACTTTTTCCAAAAACTTGTCTGAAAGTAGATATAAAACATTAATTTATGACATTGACGTATGGTTATCACGCGCGAAAACTTCTTAAATATTTTATCAATGAAGTTATTTGACTCATATGAAGTGAATATCATACAAGACCAGCGAGGGATGCCTCAAGGTCAAAAATAGTAATTGATAGCACAGAGAAAATTCTACAAAGCTCCGGGAACAGGGATCACAGACAACAACGACAACATAACGTTGTAGAGTTTCTTGCTAAACATTACCTCATGTTGAAATGATATAATGTCTATAATGATTGACAACTTGACAAGTGGCAGTTTGTTGGCATCCTAAAAAAACAATAGCTTAAAAAGATAAGTATTGAGTGAATAATCAATTACAAAAACCTGTAAAATGAAATAAATAAATCTATAAAATACCTCATTACCTTGGTAAATATCTACCTTATACCTTGGGATGTAAATAATAAAGGACCCAATCTCATTTAGGGTACAAAGTAGGTTGAATAATGTGTTGAAAGTAAAATGGTGAGTATTGATGATTTAATAGTATCGATTTTTCCCAATATAATCGCAATATAAAAAAATATTTGTCTCCATTCAGACAAGTTTTTTGGAAATAGTACTGAAGTAAAAAGTTATGAGTATTTACTCACACACATATTTATGTACTTTTTTTCGTATAAGTTTTATTTCTGTAGGAGTTCAGGCCGAAAACCGCCAGTCTCCTTTAGCAGTATTGCATGCATAAAACATAAATGATATTGTGGACGGAAACTAAAAAATGCGCTGAAAATTGCTTTATGTTTCCGTCCATATACTTTAATGTAAGTAGATTAAAAGTAATACTTAGTAAGTATTTAGTTTACAAACAAACTCTTACTTGTATTAAACTAACACAACATCATTAATTTAGGTTTTCTAAAAAGAAGTATTAAAAATAGACAGTTTTAATTATTATCTTTGAATTTGCAGATTGTATTTATATAACTTTTTTATGTTATTCTATTAAAACGCATTGGGAAGTATTTGAAATTGATTAAAAAGCATTTTTAATTTAGCATGTTTATTATATCCCTCTTTTAACACCGTGGACGAAAACTAGCCAAGGTCGAAAACTAAGATTTTTGGACGAAAACTAACGAAATCGGTATTTTTCACTAAAACATTTTATATAAAAAACATGTTTACTATAATTATTTGTTATTTAATATAAACCTAAAATAGACTATATTAGCTTCCAATATAAAATGGGTTTGTTAGAGCTGGGCAAGTAGAACATATAATTTTTAAGCCATAAGCTGGCAACTCCGCTAAATGGACGAAAACCGGCTAAACTACCCTACATTACCTACAACTCACGGACGTCCAAGCCAGATTATTTTCAAACAGTTTTTGAACTAGTTTAAATAACAAAAATGGCATCAAAAATATCATGAGTGTTAAAAATAGCGTCTGTTCTTTATATGTGTGTGTAGATATTATTTTACAAGTGCAATATATGATAAATAGAGACATTTTAAGTTTGAAAAATCTGTTGTTGCGTGTAAAGCGGGAGTAGAACACACCTCAACGCTTCGCTTATGAGGCGTGCAATAGGTGTGCTGTTGTATTTCTTACCATGATGTCTAATTGAGCGATCTTGTTTAGGTTGTCAAGTAAGTTCATGGTAGGAATTTCAATACAAAGATGTCGTGTTTGCGTTTCAGATTATGTGCTGATTCGGCAAAACACAAAAAGATTGCCTCTTTATGGTACGATTTTGCGATTCAGTTCAGTTTGGGTCCTAAACTGGATGGCTATAAGAGTTCGTGGTAAGCCTGCAGACCTAATAATCAATATTACAACTGACCTAGCTACTAGGTTCACTAAACTAATACTAATCGCATATCAAATAAATATTAATAGCACAGAACTACTTGAATAGTCGATAGCCTCCACTTGCCCCTGGCACATATATTATAGTGCGAGCCGTCTCAGTGGCCGATCAAGAAACTTGTTCAATCATTATTGGTACCTTTTAAAGACAAACGTTGCACTTACATTATGTAGGTACTTATTATGGAAAAGTGACCTCTATATCTGATATGTGGTTTCTTTAGTCTTTTTGCATTTGGTATATATTTTAATTGCAATTGACTGCACAGATGGCGGAGTGGTTTAGATACCGGCCTCCCACCCGAGTGTTGTGGGTTCGATTCCCACACAGGACAACTCTTTATGTGATCCACAAATGGTTGTAGGTACCTACTTTGTGTCCGTAAAACTGTATGTTTGTAAAGTCTCCCGCGATATAAGGATTATTCCTAAGCGCAGGACGAAGTTTTTTAAAAAAAAAAATTGTTGATAGAAACATATTATGGGACTGCAATCATAGTTGTGATGTGTGGATGGTCGCGCAGGCTATCTTCCCACGTTGAAACCGTTATACCTATACGGGACTCTTATGTACCTACCTTAGGAGCTTTTTTATTCAACGAATCACTGTTCTGCGAATAATTTTAGTAACTGTGATATATTTATGAGGAGTTTTTGGCTACATTTTTATTAGGTATAATACCTAATACATGAGCCCGATATGTATTGGTTTTAAAATAACTCTAAAATAAATATTATTTATACATATTTTATAGACGGGGATCCTCTACCATAAAGATGATAGCGATGTATTGATGGACATTAGCAATGGATGACTCAAATCAAAAAGGCCGTACACTTTTTTGCCACCCTAGCAACGTTTTTATTGGATTTGGAATGCTATAGTTTTAAATTATATTTTATATCTCACTACGTCAAACGTTTGAATAAAAAAATATAATTATATTAATTTGATTCAATCTTTGAAAAAAATATCTTTTTGCAAACGTTGCAAAGAAAACGGTTAAGTAAGTATCTCCAATTCTCTAAGCACGTCGTATATTTATGCCGTGTTTCTCCTTAAAGAAAATGACTTCATAGTTAATTACTTTGTCCTTAACGAAGTGCTAATTCGAAATATGTAGGCAGGACTCAGCGCCTCGTTTGATAAACGACAAATTTTCCGGGTCGTTACTTTAATATTTATACTTTTGAGGGAATAGTGAGTTTCACTGAAATTGATGTTAATTTCTTAATCTAAAAGCTTGTTTTTAATTGGTTTATTTAGCTGCCTTAATGTTGTAGACTCAACATAATTCGGCATAAATTTTTATCATTATAATTTTGATATTATATTTCGTAACTTGTGTTGATTTTATTAAACAGCAAATAAATTTTTATGCGTTGGTATATTTATTAATAATATTGCAAATAATTAACTTTCGAGTTCTTAGACACTTCAAAATTGGAGTAATGTCAATTTGTAAAAGATTAAATTATATGCTGGTTATACTATTTTTGTATTTCTTTCATAGCCAATACATCTGTTCACCTTGTAGGAAATTAACATGTGTTTAGGCAGGTTGTAAAAAAAAACAGCGTATAAATAGTGAAGGCCAACTGAAGACGTCAATCGATCAGCGTCTAAATTGTAACGAGTTTTTTATTTTGTGTTATATGAAGTAAATCTATCGTTCAGACAATGCCGCCGTGCCATGTATCATTTAAACTTCTGTTTCTATAGACCGCAAATCCTATTTCGGTCGGACTGTATTGTTGTGTAGTAGTGAAATCGAATAGAAGGTGACACTAAATATTTTTTCACCACATGCTCCTCAATGATAAGCAGTCCACCAAACAGAAACTTAAAAGTAAATTATAATATACTACTTTTAAGTTTCTTCAAGACGTTTTCGTTAAGAGCAACTGAACAAAATTATGTTGCATAATAAATCGATGCATTAATTGCTTCATATATTACCTACCTACTTATTATAATGAGCCTTAACTCAAGGCAATTTATTCATGCCTTAACTTACATATAAATGAAGCAATACATTTGTTATTCTATGAACGTGAATAACTATTCAAAACATAATGTTTACTCTCATAGAGAATGATGTTTATAGAGAGAATTATAGTGTTATTGTTAAAGTAAGTCAAGAAGGCCGTATGGGGCCGGCTTTAGAATTGTCCCACCCCTTCTCCACCCATGGGAGTCGTAAGAGCCGACTGAGGGAATACCGGGGGAGTTGGCAGCAGCACTCCCTCGAGTATTAACAACATCCACTGCGATCGCCAACCCGCCTGCTAAGCGTGGCGATTACGGCACTATTACCCATATGAGCGAAACAGCACAGGACCACTCGTTGTAGCGTTCTCTTGGGGAGGCCTATGTCCAGCAGTGGACGTCAAAAGGCTGATGGATGGATGGATGGATGGATGGATGGGAAGTCAAGAAAATTCATGAGTAAATTTTTATTCAACCATGAATTGCCCAAATGGCAATTAGGATGTATTTTAAAGATAACATTCCATTCATTACAGTAAGTAGAAAAAAATTACAAACTCAAAATATTGTTACAGAGTACCATCAGATACAAAACAAGTATGTTCAGGTGTGCCCAACACTCCAACAATTACACTGTGCGATTTTAACAAATCTTTATTTTCAGAACACAAAGTGATTTATGAAATTGAAGATGGCACAGGTGTTGCCTAGGACAACATATGGGAATGTGTTATCGAAATTCATAGTACTAAGCATATGTGACGATGGCTGAATTGGCAAAGCATCTGGAACAATTTTTCAGAACCCTCATGGGGTTCAAATCCTGCTCGTGACTAATATTTTCAATTTTGACATTTTCGCACTTTTGTTCTCGTATATGGCCAAGCATATATACACAAAAATCTTCATTGCATTATACCTACAACGAAGTACATATTTGCATACTTCGTTACGTACCTAACGTACGCGCATGTATAATTAATATTAGTTTATTGGAAGCACACTAAAATCAAATCATATTTTTATTGCCTCTAACACATAGTTACAGAGATAGCTCAAAAATTATTTATAGGGGAATTTAAACAAAATATTTGTTTAAAACAAGCGACACCTGCGGTTAAGACTTACAAATCAGAATAATGTATAGAAATAAAATTAAATTAAAAGCATCATAATTTAGTGAGCGATAAAGTTGGGTGTCCATAAATAACGTTGAGAGCACCATAGAGCCGTACGGAGATAAGTTTATTTTTTTAGAAGCGTCCGAACGGCGTCAACTAAAAATATCCGGTCGTTATTCAAGATGTTCCGTGATTAAAATTTGTTAACGGTGGCAACCCTGTTTAGAGCCACTTCCTTTATTCCACGCAATCGCAAATTAAGTCCCATTTACACTTCTAAGGTAATGTAATTAAATTCTGTTCTACTCACTGCGTTATTAAGAAGGTACATCTGAACTGTAATTAAATACAATTAGAATGCCACATGAGCCTGAAGTTCACAGAAAAGACACGGATTTAAACCAAATTCGCATATTATCGATTCTTTTCGAAATCGATGCTTATTAGAGGTTGATATATAATAAATTAATTACTTGATATAATTATATAAAATAAAAAGTAGTCACCAAGATGCTTGTCCTTACCAATATTATAGAGCATGGGTCGGAAACCTTTAGGCCGCCAGGGGCCACAGGGGGACTATATAGGAAAGCGGGCTGCATTGTCTTGTAATTTTATTATGAGAAATGACGAAAAATAACATGAAACTTAAACAGGTCAAAACAAAATTGCAAATTTATCTTTATAATCGGTATCATAATGGCGTGTCACGTTATACTCTTTTTGTATAGCAAGGGTTTATTGGCATATTAAGCGGTTTTCCATTACGATTAAGTACCATAACTATTTATGTTATAGTTACTTGTTATTATTGTTTATTTAGGTATATAAATTAAAATGCTAAAAAATACAATCGCGGGCCGCATATGCCCCGCGGGCCGCGTGTTGCCGTCCCCTGGCATAGAGGAACAAAATGATGATAAGTAACATCATATTATTTCTCAAATATCTTAAATGTACATAAATAGATAGCTCTGTTACAGTTTTAAAATAATACGGATATATATAACTACAAATACTTGCGTATTATCACGTGAAAGTCTCTCAGGCATACAGGTTTCAATTCAAATTACACAGATAGCGGAGTAGTATCGATACTGACCTTCCTTGTAGTGTTGTGGGTTCGATTCACACACAGAACAATTCATTGTGTGAACCACAAAGGGTTGTTCTGAGTCTGGGTGTATTTTGTGTCCGTTAAATTGTATGTTTGTAAAGTCAGTGTAAAGCGGTACAAGAATTATTCTTTAATACAGGATGTTGTTGATTTAAAACAAAACCGTGATAGTTGCTGTTAATTTAATGACTAATTTAATCTCCACTGTCTTTTATATAAACCGCAATTTAATATCAGCGGCTCGGCTTGCTTTAATGAGACGGTGCAACAGTAAAAATATTATTTCCATAGTAATTATAGGATCTAGCGCATTTTAGTTTCGCAGCAGCAGAGCGGAACGAAAGTCGACCCTGAGGATATATGGCAGCATTATTCTGTTACAGTGATGCGCCGCTAAAATGCAAATTAACCTTAAAACATAAAGCAGATAAAATATTTCACAAGCGAAAAGAATTTCATGTGATATATGCTCAATTAATCTTTAACATTAGCTATATGAATTGTGGAAAAAAAAGCTTCACTGTAAATTGAATTGTCTATGAATAAACAAAACGGAACAGCTAACAGAGACATCGCATGATTAACTTCAAGAACGTCTGTCATTTCAATTGCATCAGCCTTTCTTTTTGTTAAAGGCAGGAAAAAAAATACCTAACCTTTCGGGACCACGAACACGGTAGTACGGGGCCCTTACTCACTAAATAAACCCACCGTGTGCCGTCTCTCCGCCCGTATTGGCGGACCACTGGAACTGTGTTGCATTACTTCAGAGATCAATCGTTTCAACCCAAAAAGGTGTTGTCATATTCAATTTAATTTCTATTTAATGTGCTTTTG
The DNA here is from genome assembly GCA_948253155.1 of Leucoma salicis. NCBI lineage: Eukaryota > Metazoa > Arthropoda > Insecta > Lepidoptera > Erebidae > Leucoma > Leucoma salicis. The sequence continues at coordinate 9,315,921 of OX411812.1, forward strand.
TCACAAAAATAATGAATTCTCGAAAGCAAATAATTTATATAACCATCAACGTGAGAATCACGAGGTTGACATAATCGAATTTTAAAACGGCGTAACGCTAAGAACGAGAACAACGCAGAACTAATTTTATAATATTGTCTAACAACGAATCTGCTGTTACTTTACAAGCTGCGTGTAATGAAACTGTCGTAACTGAAACAGTGAACAGTATATGAAATGGCAAGCAAACCTACTTAATATAGTCGTTTAGCGATGCTGTGCAATGAAGCGCGAACAGAGATAAGAGTTACCAATGTCTGAACAGTTTATCTCGCAATAAAATATGACTATTACATTCTATAATTATAATATAATGAAATTAAAACTTTTTGATATTTTTACATATTTTTGAACATTTGACATGCTTAGCCACATAAATATAATATGTCACGATGGCTGAATTGGCAAAGCATCTGGGACGGTATTTCCAGGAGATGCAGGTTCAAATCCTGCTCGTGAGTGTTATTTTAGATTTCACATTTTCACACTTTGAAACCAAATTTGATAGGTTTTTACTATGCCGACTTTGTATACTATACATAACTGCCAATAAACTAACCAATCCACTTGACTTAAACAATAGATCTGGATCACAAAAGTAATTAAAAATATTACAAAGTCGTTTGATATCCCTTTATAATTATGAACAAGTCTACATAACTAAACTGGGTGGTAAAAGATTCCCGACATTCTTAAACAGGCGCAGTTCTGTTGAATCAAATCGCGTAAAAAATCAAAGAGTACAATTACACCAGAATCGTGTTCTTAATAAAAAATCCATTTAAGAATGCCTGATTAAAATGCCACCACTCGATGCAGGTCGTGGGACTAAATTAGTTTCGGGATCTCTATTTTGTCGCTTTACCTGCGTGTAATATCTATGTGATAATTTTCAGAGCAACATCAGGTGCAGTTGAATCCTTTGTTCACGAGCGTAATAATGTTTTATTACATTTTACAGATGGTTGAGATAGTTCAGTATTAGGTAAATCGACTCAGTAGCTAAGTTGAGCATTTGCCACTCAAACGATTGGCAAGTCTAAGCAATTTTCACTCGGCTGGTATCAGATGAGTGACCAAAAAGGATATTTATTTGTGAACACTTAACCTCCTTCATGTTTCGAAGGGTGCGTTAAGCAGTGGTTCCTGACTGTCGAATAATATTCTGGCAGTCATTACAGGTTGTCAAAGACCTAATCTGAATTCTCTATTCTCTGAATCAAGTCTTCTGTGTCGCTAATTGTCCCCTTCATTGATTTGTCAGATAGACAGTTGCTAGATATATGTAAATAATGGAGGATTGACTTAAATCGAAAAGATCGGAAGTCGATTACAAATCTTGTGATAAGGCTAGAAAGGCGATTCAGTCCGTGATTCACAACGATGACGGAGTAAATGAATTTTTCCAGAGGCAGGCGTTCTCATTTAGAAATGTCATGCTAGCGTAGTATCTTCAACCGTATATTATGTAGAAAAAATGACCTAAATAGGTAATATGTGACTTTATTAATACCGGTAGAGTCCTTTATTTTCCGTAACCTTTAACTTGCAATGGAACTGCCAACATGCATTTAAATAATTCATATTATAAGTATTCAAACATAACATATATTTTTACATAACGCTGCCCGCTTAGTAGTTACTTAGCTTATAACTTTATGATAAAATCGCTCTTTCAGAAACTACACAATTTTAGAATCATCTATCTTATATTTATTCTTATTTCTTAATGTTATAAACAGTCAAATGCGCCAAGATTCCCAAGATACTTAGCCCAATGGTGTCGTATAAAGTAGAAATAGAGCATCTCTGCATTAGAGTGCATCCCATTAAAACCACATGTGCTAGACGTCACACGTCTCGATGCCACAGTTTCTCAACATTATTTTTACGTACGTCTTTGGTTATAAAAAAATAACTAAAGGACCATCTAAATAACACTAACAATAATGATATATATATAATGAACTGAAAAGATAATTAATTAAAAAAGGAACAACAAGATTGCAACGCTACAGTCGCTCTACAGTAGCCCTATACTGAAGCTAACCTTAGAACACTTACGATCCTTCGTGGAGTTCATTAAGTAAGAATAAATGTTCATTATACCTTTACTAATGATCGCTGGTGGCCTAATTCTGTCAAAAAATATGAATTTCTTCATTTATTTTGTAAAGGGAAACATTAGCAATCTGAGAGGGGTTGTTCGCAGAAAATACCGATGAAAATGAACCACGTGGAATAGATTACCTAATATCAAAATATGCCTATTAATTATCCCTATAGCAACAGTGGAGACAGAAATAGGGTTAATAATAACGCCAGTGATATAGTCATATCGGATAACTTTAATAAATAACGACAGTTAACGCCTAACAATATATGCTTTACACTTGACCGTGCCGGGGACAAGCCGAGTAACAGTCGTCCAAGTGACTTATGAATGTTTATGTTACACCAAATGATAAACAAGTCAATAGGATAAATTTATAGTTTATATAATTCACCTTTTAATTTAATTTATTATTTAAACATTTTGATCTATATTTTAGCACATGACACTTCCCATCCGGGGAAGTGCTCTAATCCACTGAGCTACAGTACTATCTTTTAGACATACCCAATTTCCTTATCACATTTGTCTTAACGACCAACGCCCTCTATCGGAACGCATTTACATGCATTAATAGAGATTCCGATACGCAAGTTCGATTCCCGCCTGTACTAAAATACTCATTTTGATAAAATACATATTTTATCTTAGATTTTCTTTTTCTTCACTGATATAATTCAATTTTTTCTTTTATTATGTCAATTCAATTTTGAATTACGCATGTTGTGGCACCTTCAAAAATTGTGTGTGCATCTAGTTTTATTTCCATCCATCCAGACATAGAGAACGCCACAACATGTGTTTCGCTCATATGGGGGATAGTGCCGTAATCGCCACGCTTGGCAGGCGGGTTGGCGATCGCAGTGGATGCTGTTAATATTCGAGGGAATGCTGCTACCCACTCCCGCAGTATTCCCTCAGTCGGCTCTTACGACTCCCATGGGTGGAGAGGGGTGGGACAATTCTAAAGCCGGCCCCACATGGCATAGTTTTATTTACCAAATAATATTTTTTTCGCGCACTTCACAAATTAAGTAAAACAATGCAGGAACACGCTGATTCCGAGATTGCGTACTACAAAACAATACACGACTGACCGGTGTCTCCTGAGATACAGGCCTTAGCCTAGTTTTCCATGGGCCCCAACGTCGGCCACCTGCTGGCACCTCGATCACAGTGGACGGGGTCCAGATTGGGGTGCAGGCCCAGATTAAGTATCTGGGCCTGGTGCTGGACGGGCGGTGGCGCTTTCGCGAGCACTTCCACCAACTGTTCCCGAGGCTAGTTGACACAGCGTCCGCCCTTACACGGCTCATGACGAATAGGGGCGGACCCAAAAATGCTTGCCGACGGCTTTACGCGGGGGTGGTCTGGTTGATAGCGCTGTACGGCGCACCCGTGTAGGCGGGGTCCCTGGACGCACTGAACAGGGCTCTTCTGTGGAGACCACAGAGAGTCGTTGCGTTCAGGGTCATACGCGGATACCGCACGGTGTCGACGGAGGCGTCCTGCGCGTTAGCCGGAATCCCCCCGTGGGACTTGGAGGCGGAGGTGCTCGCTGAGGTGTATCGGAGGGCGTTGCAAGAGCGGGAGGGGGGCGGACGCCCCCTACCCAGAGAGGTGGCCAAGTGGCAGGGCAACGCCCGCCAAGCTGCCATGGCCAGGTGGAGGGCACGGTTGGAGGCGTCCCGGGCCGGTCTTTGGACCGTAGGGGCGCTCCAGCCGGTGCTGGAGGAGTGGGTGGGGCGACGGCATGGAATCCTTACCTTCCGACTGGTGCAGGTGCTGTCGGGGCACGGTTGCTTCGGCAGATACCTGCACATAGTCGCAAGGAGGGAAGCGACTCCGGGCTGCCACCACTGCGGCTGTGACGAGGACACGGCGCGGAACACGCTCGAGTCGTGCCCGGCTTTGGCTGAGCAGCGCCGTGAACTCGTCGCGGAAATAGGGCGGGACCTCTCGCTGCCGAGCGTCATTAGAGCGATGCTTGGCAGCGACAGAAACTGGGCCGCGGTCGTGCGTTCTGCGAGGAGGTTATCTCGCGGAAGGAAGTGGCGGAGAGAGCCAGGGAGGAGGATTCTTCCGCTGACCCGAACCGCCGCCAGCGACCGGGGCGGCGCAGGCGCAGGTACTTGCACCTCATGCCGCCCTAGCTGAGGCTGCGGGTGGATGGACTGGGGAACGTCCGCCACCCGCAAGGCCTCCCGAGAATGTGCGACGCTCCGTGCGCGGATGCGTCGCTCAGTAGAGGGTACCCGAAAGGGTAAGCCGCCGGCGGACCACAGAAGGAATGTAACATAGTTCCAGTGGCCAATAAAGGCGGAGAGACGGCACACGGCGGGTTTCTTTAGTGGGTGCAGGCCCCACACTACCCTGTTTGTTGCCCTGAACGACGGGGTGTGCGGTTAGGAACATTTTTTCCCACATGTTCACCACAAACTGCCAAAAATTCATCATCAGTTTGTAAAATAGTTGTAATGATCAAAATACTGATATCTGTTAAGGTTAATGACTACTGTAATTATATATACCTAATTACTCTACTATTCCATTGTGCAAATGATATGTGGTGAGAAATAAAAAAATATTATTGTTATTATTTTAAATTTATTTTAAATTTTAATTTTGAGATGTAACAATTATTGGTTGTCCTAAATAAATAAAAAAATACGTCACTAAGGTGTCTTGGATGTTATAACATCTTATTATTAAATAAAACTACTTTAACGGAATTTATCGCGTTTATAATATTTTTTTCTCTCCAATTATCTCGACGTTTCGATTACTTTATAGCATTCACGATGTCGCCAGTCTTAACGACTAAAAAATATAATTATCTAAATATTTAGTATATACCATATAAAAATCTGTGTATTTTCTTTACTGTATGTATTTATCATGGACCATTGTAAATCAAAATGACGTGTTTTCCCTAAAAACTTATAGTTTCTACTAGGACGCGCCACATAATCTGAATGGATTCGTACATTGAACTGTAATATCCCGGTTCAAAGACAAGCCCAGTCTACCACGCAGTCGCGAACGATCATTAATTGCCGCATATAAAATGTTCGTGAAGAAATGAATACGGGCGCGAGGTCATCTCGGCATTATATAAATTATTCTTAAAAAGAAAACAACTGTTTCTATAATTAGATGCGCCTGCACAGACCCGTGGCGTAGTACTTAGGTTTTAATTTAATTGTAATTTTGCTAATTCCTACTAGCACTAGTATTGTAAGGTTAATGTACAAGTACTAACAAAAAATGGGCAAGAAGCCTGAAATAACTAACTAACTTATTATCACGCCATTTCCCTAGCGGGGTAGGCAGAGAGAACAGAGTGCCAAGAGGCTCTATTCTTGCATACATCTCTCGCTTCCTCAACATTCATAACTCTCTTCATACACGCTCGCCGGTTTCGGAGACTCCTGACTCCACCTTCCTTCAATACATGACCAATTTGGTCTAGGTAGGTAAGTCTTGGTCTCCCCCTATACCTACATCCTTCCACTTTCGCATTGTATATCTTCTTAGCCAGTCGCTCGTCCGGCATTCTTTCCACATGTGCGAACCATCGGAGCATTCCCTTCGCATCTTTACACCAATACTCTCTTTCATACCTACTCGCTCTCTTACGTCATTGTTACGAATGCGGTCAGTCAGCCTCACTCCACAGATTCTCCGCAGAGACCGCATTTCGACCGCATTGATTTTACTCTCATGCTCCTTTTTACATACCCAACTCTCGCTTCCATATAATAACGTTGGGACAAGCACTGCGTTGTGTATTGCGACACGTGCCTTCTGGCTGAGGTGGTGGCTGCCGAGAAGTGGTCCCAATGCTCCGTTCACTCTATTTCCCGCATTCAAAAAATTATTATTATTATATTATTATTATTATAATATACCTTAAACGGCTATCTTTTGATTTGAAGTTACCTGCAACAAAAATACAACATTTTTAATTGTTCCACCGTTAAAGATCGTCTAAGATGTGTATTATATTAAAGCCATAATAATTACCTACAACTATGAAAGTTTTAATTGAATTTACTATTAATTATCTCTTTACAGAATCCATGACGCAGACGGATAGGCCTTCGACTAACTGTAACTGATATAAAATGATAGAAATTTCTTTAATATTGTGTCGATACTACCTACCTACCTTTGTTACCTATAGGGATTAAATATTACTGAAGCTACTACCTACTACCTACCTACCTTTGTTACCTATATGGATTAAATATGAGTTCATAGGTAAACAAAGTTTCTGAAGCGCCGAGATATTAAAATCAAATTAGTAACACTAATTTGTTGTGTAAAATTAGCTTTATATTAATATATCAAGCGTTCAAGCGAAAAACAAAGATATAATACAACGATGAGTACGTGTATAGGCACTAATGAACTAACTAACTAACTTATCATCACGCCATTTCCCTTGCGGGGTAGGCAGAGAGAACAGAGTGCCAAGAGGATCTATACTTGCATACATCTGTCGCTTCCGCAACATTCATAATTCTCTTCATATACGCTCGTCGGTTTCGGAGACTCCTGACGCCACCTTCAATACATGACTGATTTGGTCTAGGTAGGTTAGTCTCGGTCTCCCCCTATACCTGCATGCTTCCACTTTCGCATTGTATATGTTCTTAACCAGTCGCTCGTCCGGCATTCTTTCCACATGTCCGAACCATCGGAGTATTCCCTTTCGCATCTTTACACCAATACTCTCTTTCGTACCTACTCCCTCTCTTACGTCATCGTTACGAATGCGGTCAGTCAGCCTCACTGCACAGATTCTCCGCAGAGATCGCATTTGACCGCTTTGATTTTACCCTCATGTTCCTTTTTGCATACCCAACTCTCGCTTCCATATAATTTCGTTGGGACAAGTACTGCATTGTGTATTGCGACAAGTGCCCTCTGGCTGAGGTGATGACTGCCGAGAAGTTGTCCCAATGCTCCGTTCACTCTATTTCCCGCATTCACTCTTCTCTCTACATCAGTGGTGTACCTTCCATCCCGACTGAATCCACATCCAAGATATACAAATTATGCAATAATAATTATGTTACTTTGATCTATTAATCGATTAATTAATCGGGCTCTGTCAATTTGCGCCACTACACCCGGGCTGTGCCACTACTCTGTGCCTTCTACATCCAGTCAACTACAGTCACATTTTTCCAGGGGACGTCTCTACCTTTAGGTTTGCCAATAATGATTACATTACCCGATTCTACTTATCGCTATTTATACTGAACAAGTATTACACACATTGTGTCACTTTTACTAAGTAATTCTACAACATAAACACGGTAAATAATTTTTGCTACCTCAACCGTAAAACAAGTTGAGATGTGCGTATGAAATTTGGGTTAACAGCGCCGTCAGTCTCATTTCAATAATTCGAAGACAAACTTTACATACAACACAAATAAGTGACTGGAAGTTTGAGAAGCGATGACGGTGATAATTTGTTTGCGTGGTGGTGTGCCGAGCTCTGCCTTATTTATACGATGTTCCATAATATTTATTCTGAAGGAAGTAAACGATTTACATGAGTACTGTGTAGTTATCTAGATGTAATTAAGAGGAGTCTACTTTAAAACTAGGATCAAATAAAGAAATCAAAAAGGATTGCATATATAGTAAGAAATCTCTGATGCTGTTTTTAGGCATTTTTTTTTTTGGTTTTTGCATAGTTAACTTTGTGGCGGTTGGAATTGTTAAAATGCACTCGCCGTGTGGGGCAGGCTTTAGAATTGTCCTACCCCTCTCTACCCACGGGAGTTGTAAGAGCCGACTGACGGAATACCGGGGGAGTGGGCAGCAGCACTCCCTCGAGTAATAACAACATCCACTGCGAACGCCAACCCGCCTGCCAAGCGTGGCGATTACGGCATTATCCTCCATTCTTGGGGAGGCCTATGTCCAGCAGTGGACGTTAAAAGACTGGTGGATGGATGGATGGACTCGCAGATGTTGTCAAATCACATATATACTACCTATTATATATTTGTTAATTGCCTGTTTCCCGCGACCTTGCTCGGTATATTTACTTACAATACGTCATAATATCTATTACGCTTGAATACGTGACCAAGATGTGAAATCTTGCTTTAAGTAAATGGTGCACAAGGGTTTCTATTTTTCTTCTACGGTGCTGAAATTTTGGTAAATAAATTTGCTTCCTTTATGAATATGTACACAAATTTTTAAAAAATTGCGTTTTTGTGAGTAGTATGAATACACTGGGTGATAGTAGTTAAGATATAGGCAATATACATAGGCCGACTTTAACATACTTCGATTTGATTTGAGTAATAAAAATCAGATTTCTAAATCGGGTAATATTCGGAAAATAAAAGTAGCTCTATTAGAACATTTGACTTATACAACTTTGTTTTTAAAACAGACGGAGTTTAATAAGCGGCGCCATATCTGTCTTTAACATAAGCTTCGAATCAATTTCGAAACCTTTTACTTTTCCTGATGTTTCGTATCCACATTATTACGAAATTATCTGTGCCATAAAAACTAATGTGATTATCTAATCTGTCGTAAAGCAACACAAAAACGGGTCTTCATTTATAACATAAACACGAGAAAATTGCTTTCTCAAAACATCAAAGGATCTCAATAAAACTCACTTATTTGAACAGTTTCTGAGGCAGACACATCTGTTTCTAATAAAATATACTGAAATAAACATCGTTTCTCATCATCTATCACTTTATATTCAGATCGCTGGGAGTTCTTATTAAATTCATGGAGATTCGATTACCTATGTTTCCAATTGACAACATTGGGGGCCCATCTCATTATAATTCTCCGATATTTTATTGAATATTAAAACGTGACCTAGCTTTGTCCTCGTTTCTTCAAACTATATTATTTATGATCAAAAATTTGATATTTTGTTGGATTGATGAAATGTCCATATATAACAATCCTTCTTTAAGATAAACTTTATTCATATTTTCCTGCAACTAAATAACATGCATTACGCGATAGCAAATAATTAGAATACATATTATTTACTATGCTATCATGCAAAATTTCATCGCTAATGATTTAGTAGTAACAGCGTGTATAATATTAGTAGGGATGGTAGTACGAGCATCCTTATGGCAGTAAAACATTCAAAGAGTGTGGGAGCGGTTTAAAATAATAGTTTTTCTCTAACAAGGTGTAATAAATCTATTTATTATATTTATATTTTAATCTATTGAGACACATGAATGTTGTTGACACATAAAGAACGATGAACATCTAAAATGTGTATTCTGAAATAGATGATATACGTCTTAGAGACGGGCAAGATTCTGGTAAGCAGATCAATGATATTTTAGTAAAGATAAATTACGTTCATAATAAACACTACCACGTGCTAGTCTACTCTTTTTTGTATATAACATCATTGAAGCAGATGATGTTTTAGCAAAGAAACAGTAAGGGAATCGACTTGGTATTTTTCGCTTGGCGAGCATCGGATGGGTGACCAAAAAGTGACACCTGTTTGTGGACACCTCCTCCGTGCTTCGGGAGGCACGTTAATAAAAGGGCTATCAAATAATATTCTGGCAGTTGTTACAGGTTGTTAGAGGCCTGGATAAAAAATCTGACTGCGGTTGCCAGTTGTCCCCTTACTTGGGTAGTGGAGATCATATAGGCTAGGAAATATGATGGATCAGATTTTGGTAATAATAAATATTTTGAAATAAAACTACGTTTACGGAATCTATCGCGTTTACTTGATTTTACTCCTATCCCGACGTTTCGAATACATTACAGCATTCATGATCACGGGTGGACTTAGATGATAGACGTCCAAAGTTGAAGATGATAGACGTCCAAAGTTGATATTATCAACTTTGGACGTCTATCATCTAAGTCCACCCGTGATCATGAATGCTGTAAAGTATTCGAAACGTCGGGATAGGAGTAAAATCAAGTAAACGCGATAGATTCCGTAAACGTAGTTTTATTTCAAAATGTGTAACATTCGCGTAAATATCAGAAAGTATTAATAATAAATATTCTCTTTGCAATAGGTATTATTAAAACAACTTTTTTAGTCAAAATATAACCCGAAAACCAAACATGTAAATATAGCCGTTAGTCCTCCTGGACAGGCAGAGATTTTTTACCATCCAAGGCAAAGTAGAAAACTTGGCTCGTATTTCCAGCCAAAACTTTCCCACTGCAATGCTCGTTGAGAAATACTTTAGTGACTTACGGGTTGAGTTATAAAAGAATGGCGTATTGTGTGGATCGGCCTGGCTAACAAATCATTTGAGACGTTCCAACCAAGAATTTGGGGCGGTCAGTTGAGAGTTACTAGAGCGTATATAGCTGCGACAATAATCCACACATGTGTCAAATGTTTGAATGTATCCAGGACAGTATTTGTTGCATAAAATTTAATGCCGGAAACCAGACAATGTTATAAAATATACACAATATTTTATTTGCAAGCATAATGACGGCTATGTAGATTGTTTTCGGATGAAAGTTTTGCAATTAGAAATTGTTACTTCCGCGTTTCTGTCATACAACAACAAAGTTAAACACACATTTGGGCTTACCGCTACGTTATTGAGCCAGGTCTTTTGAAGGCTTTGGTTTTATTAGAGGGTTCAAACTTAATTCACTCGACTTCGGAAGGTTTGATTGGATACTTTTTACGTGAAGTTTTGTGAGTTATGCAACAAAATAAGGTTGGTACAACTCACGTGCCAACTTTCCAATAATACATTATCTTGGATTATAGTACTTGGAACAACGTGAGCAGAATACAAAATAAGAAATACCATTTCGTAACGAACTCTTGAATAATTAGTTAGTGATAAATAAAAGATGATATAGATGTTGCCGTGTGGGGCCGGCTTTAGAATTGTCCCACCCCTCTCTACCCACGGGAGTCGTAAGAGCCGACTGAGGGAATACCATGGGAGTGGGCAGCAGCACTCCCTCGAGTATTAATAACATCCACTGCGATCGCCAACCCGCCTGCCAAGCGTGGCAAATACGGCATTATCCCCCGTGACGGGACCGCTCGTTGTGGCGTTCTCTTGGGGAGGCCTATGTCCAGCAGTGGACGTTGAAAAGCTGATGGATGGATGGAAAAGATGATACCGATTACAACACAGGTGTGATCGTCTGTGGAAGGATTAAATACACAAATATTAAAATACTAAGTCATTAGTAACGAAATTTCATGAAGAAGTATTTTGGGACCTGAAGATACTATTATACTTACCTATATGAATACTTCATTCACTATAGGTATATACTATATTCACTATGTTTTATTATCATCGGAGGCGTGAGTAGGTGGATATTAAGTCAATTGCTTTCTTGCTTTTAGTATCTATAAGTTAACCACTACTGCTATACTACCAAATCTTCTCTATTAAAACATCGTAGCTGTAATATTATATACATATGTAAAAGTGAGTTTGTATGTTTGTTACAACTTCCCACTGGAATCATTTATCATCAAATATGGCTTACTACAGATAGAAAACAACATAAACTATATTTTATCCCGAAAATGGACGGTTCTTGTGAGTATCCCGCAAAATTGACGGTTCTTGTGAGTATCCTAAAAAATAGACGGTTCTTGTGAGTATCCAGAAAAATGGTTCTTGTGAGTATCCCAAAAAAGAGACGGTTCTTGTAAGTATCGCGAAAAATTGACGGTTCCTGTGAGTATCCCGAAAAATTGACGGTTCTTGTGAGTATCCTAAAAAATAGACGGTTCTTGTGAGTATCCAGAAAAATGGTTCTTATGAGTATCCCAAAAAATAGACTGTTCTTGTAAGTATCGCGAAAAATGGACGGTTCCTGTGAGTATCCCGAAAAATAGACAGCTGTTCTTGTGAGATAGCCTTTTTTGTATAGAGTTTTAATGATTAATATGGGCCGTATTTGTTTTAAAGCCATACGTTTGAATATCTATTTATTAGTAGATCGGGAAAGCTGCATAAATCTATACATATAGGTATATTTGTTATCTCAATTTAACGTAGGCGAAATCGTGGGGTGCTAGTCACAGTGCTACATGTGGTAAGAATGCCGGACGAGCGACTTAAGATATACAATGCGAAAGTGGAAGGATTTAGGTACAGGGGGAGACCGAGACTTACCCACCTAGACCAAATTGGTCATGTATTGAAGGAAGGTGGAGTCAGGAGTCTCCGAAACCGGCGAGCGTGTATGAAGAGAGTTATGAATGTTGAGGAAGCGAGAGATGTATGCAAGAATAGAGCCTCTTGGCACTCTGTTCTCTCTGCCTACCCCGCAAGGGAAATGGCGTGATGATAAGTTAGTTAGTTGTTAATCACAAAATAAATATGGACGCTGTCACAGTTGAAAAAATAAATAAGAAGTAGGCCAAGTTTATTTCGAATATACAAAAAATGTTATTTACTGTTATTTTGTAAATGCAAAAAACGACATTTAGGTATCTACTGTTTGCGCGTAGTAATTGCTTGCCTAACGATCTGCATCTGGTGACATTCTTATATTGATGTCAAATTTCACCATTCACTCTCACGAGTTCACAAAACGTGCTGTGCATACTTTAACTACGATTAACCAAATTTATATTGGCATTTTATGCAATTTTGAAGATAAACAATGACCCGGTAAATATTATTGTATTGAATTTACCTATCTTGAGTTTAACACTTGTTAGATATACTAATACTTACCTCTAATTTAAAACACTTAATAATTACCTCTAATTTAAAACCACTAATTTAAAACACTGTTTAAGCTGACGGATGTTATGTCACTTTCTGTCAAATCTGTACATTGAGATTTTATTGAAAAGAGACAAAACATTATTTTAGTTAAATCAGTGCTTAAGAGATGAGTTAGTTTAATAGTGTTATGAATAAGGCCCTTAATCATTAACTGGCATATAGGTAAATCAAAAATATTCAGACTAGCACTTCCAGCACAGAAACAACTTGATATGTTATAATATTTCAATAAGCTATAATGCGTAGTCATATTATTGTAGCACGTTCCATTTTACATTATACTGAAGATGAATAATTTATATAAGTTTCGCAACACATCAGAGCGAAAGGTTTTGTAGTCATAGGCAGCATCTTTGACTAATAATATATTTATTATACATCATTTAACTACTAGACTAACTAAAAACTCTTAAGTACAATTAAATAATGAGCAATTAACCATTTAATAACAACCCCGTTTTCCATGCAGTGTCAACCGCGGTAACGTCACTGCTTTGCTAACTATATATTTTATTGCGTATGGTAGCAGACGAGCCACAGCCCATCTGATGGTAAACGATAACCGTCGCTCATGGACTCAACTATACGGGTAGTATTGTCAAGCCGACCAACCTCACCATTTCATTTCACAGATATGAAATAAAAGAATAAACGGCTCTCCTGCTACAACCAAAACACACTGATGTGCTTCATGGCTGGTCACACGGGAGATAGTGGTACCAAACCGCTCCGGGCCGATAACAAGTGAGCACTTCCACTTGGTACCCAGCTCTACCACCAGTAATGCAATGGGTGATAATTGCTTACTTCCCTCAGTAGCCTTGTACGACACCCGTGGGAAAGAATGGGGTGGTGACACTTGTATTATTATTGCGTCAACACACGGACAATATCATGATGTTATTTAACTTATGTTACTTCTAAGTAAAGTAGCTTTCAAATTGTAAAATAATTATCAGAATCAGTTCAATAATTTCAGGGTTTATCGATTACAAACAAACAAATATCTTCTCTATATAAGTAGCAGGTATATAAGTAGTAGTTAATAATTTATAAACAGGATCTTTTAACAAACTAATCGGAAATATAATATAGAGTATCGTAGTTACCTATGATCGTGAACTGCCATTTTTAGAGCACGTAAATGTTCTTACGTAAAATTAAACCTTATTTGGTATAAATTAAAATATAAATTAAATTGCATACAAGTCACTGGCTTCGTTCAAAGTGGTTTGCCTTTCACTGCAATATTTAGTTGCTATACGGATTCAGGTGCAGATACAATCGAGTTTAATAGTTACAAATCAATGCTTGACGCGATGATCGCTTGAGTACTTTTAGTTAAGGTACTGTTAGTCCTACGAAATTGCTAGGTTCCGAAAAATTGCTAAATCAAGCGCATAGTGAGAAGAGTAATCTGTGGAATTTCAATCGACTTTCCGTTAGAATTAAAAGCAACCACCGACTAATTTTGTTATAGTTGTTCATCCATCCATCAGCCTTTCTACGTCCACTACTGGACATAGGCCTCCCCGAATTGGGGGTATAGTGCCGTAATCGCCACGCTTGGCAGGCGGGTTGGCTATCGCAGCGGATGTTGTTAATACTCGAGGGAGTGCTGCTCAAGACTGCTAATTTCGATAATACATTCATTCTTACCGTCTTGGGTGACGCCTGCGCCATCTGTCGCAAAAAAATACATACATTATACCGACCAGGTAAACTTAATTTTACAATTAAGTTTTTTACCAAATATTTTTCACTTTGTGTTTAATGTATATGCCTAAGCATGTCAAATGCTAAAAAAATATATAAAATTAACGTATTTTACCAAATTAATGAAGCTTTAGTACAGCTGAATAGCAAATCGTTGGTTTCCACACAAATTAATAGAAGCATGTTTGCATAGACTGTCGAACCGATCGCAATATAGTTCTTATTTTAGAACAACATAATAAATAATCAGTCAAACAGTCACTATGTGTAGTACCCAATATTTATGTGCAGTATCCAAGTGCCAGCTAACAAAACTCGCGTGGTATGCGGCGATAAAACAACACTGCATCTATTGGCTGTTCACGCAGTGGAAGTAACACACTACTTAATAATGTATAAAAACCAACTTGTGAAGTTGTTACATATATATACATCAAATAGATATCGATTGCGAGGTTTACATTTGGAAAAGTATAACTAGATATTTACCAATATCTAGACAATACCAATATACCATTATACATATATATTATATAATATATATGAATTTATATAAGAATATTAAGTATTATCTTAATTAATGTCAGTTATTATTAAGTAATATCTATTTGCCGTGTGTGGCCGGCTTTAGAATTTTCCCACTCCTCTCCACCCATGGGAGTCGTAAGAGCCGACTGAGGGAATACCGAAGGAGTGGGCAGCAGCACTCCTTCGAGTATTAACAACATCCACTGTGATCGCCAACCCGCCTGCCAAGCGTGGCGATTACAGCACTATCCCCTATTCTTGGGGAGGCCTATGTCCAGCAGTGGACTTCAAAAGGCTGATGGATGGATGGATGGAAGTATTATCTTATATTATGTCAATTAGTATACTTATGCATGTATTAAATTTGCTTTATCTGTTTAGTTGTTTATATAATATTATGTATAACTTTTAGGTTAAGTATTTATGTACATACTGTAGGTATTTTTCTAACTTTCTTTGTCACTAGAATCTTGCTACTTTTTAAGTTTCTGTTTATTTTTTTTTCTTTTACAATCAAATTGTCACAACTATTCTACCAAATTTTCATTTCTCACTATTTTAGTCCATACCAAGGTTGTCTGGAAGAAATCGCAGCTAGCGATAAGACCGCCCTTTGTACATTAATTTAAGAAACTTCCTTTTCCATGTTATTTGTTGTACAATAAAGAGTATTGTTATGTTATGTTATATAAAGCTGTAACGGAGCTTCGTCTGTAACTACAAGATATTTGAGAAAAAATACTGTATTATGTTATTTATGTTCTCTGAACACAAAACAATGTTATTAGAATCTTTATTTATTTGTTCGCACATCACGCATTATATACACATACGTTTTATCACGCTAATATGTCGGGAACCTAAAATATAACCTATAAACCAGCTTTTGGTTGCGGCGAGCCGCAGGCAAAGGCTAGTTGTGCTCGTATTACAAATATGAAATTTGGGATGTTAGAATGTTTGTTAATTAATCGAGCAACAACGGCTGAACAGATTCAGATGATATTTGGCGCACTGATATTTCATTACCTCGATTAACATAATACATATTATAATACTTTTTATCCCTGAAAAATGTAAGGTTCCTGTGGGATAGATAAGTAATTTACTATATAGTACGTACTTACCTACTTATATTATAGTGATCAAATACTGAGGTCACGCAAATGAACCCGCGCTTAAAAACATTACGTGCATTTACTGTAAAATATTGAAGATTCTCAGAAACAATTATTTTCCTGATTTTTACTTACGGGTCTAAAACATTTATAATTTTTAGTTCTTAAATTGTTTTTCTTATTATTATTTTGTATGACTAATTTTAACAAATTCTTTATTAAAGTACAAATTATTTGTGAATAAGGAAAAAGAGTTTTTTTGTACTAGCAGCATTATTATAACAGCTGCATGTAAATGCTTCCGATAGATGGCGTGGGTCGTAAACACAAAATTTGATAAGTAGATTGGGATGATCGAAAGATCTGTACTATAGCTCAGTGGTTCAGAGCACTTCCCCGGATTGGAAAAGGCGCGGGTTCGATTCCCGCTAGTACAAAAAATCTCTTTTTCCTTATTCACAAATAATTTGTACTTTAAAAAGTGGCGGAGCATGTCAAATGCTAAAAAATATAGATAAAAAATCCTTTATAGTTTATGGTATAAATTATAAACTTAAACATTTAAATCCTGTGAAATCTAAATATATGTAGGTACATAATAAATTTGAGAATCATGTTAACCTTGTAATGATTATAGAAAACATAAAGTCACATTATTATAAAATGAAAGTTCCGATATTTTGCAATAAAGATACCTAAACTCTAAGTGTGACTTTTAGCTACGTAGACAAAATAAAAACTAATAAAAAAAGAAACACAAATCGTAAATTATATTTATGGCTGGCGTTTATAGAGAAGTATTCATTAAGTATATTGATTTTTGGCTGTCAAAATAATTAAGAATCTATAAAATTGTAATACAAAAAGGTTTTACTATCATTTACGACGTTATATAATAGATAACAAGGGTGGAATGGCGGTATATTTGATGGCATAATAACGACGACAAAGGAGTCTTTAATGTTTTTACTGTAATGGACCTATCGACATCATACAACACCGGACACTTTATAGCTACTGATTGAATAGAATTGTCAAGTTATATTTGTTCCCGGAAATTCAATATTGATACATTTTGACAACAAATACGAGTACAATCTCTTCTGTGCTCATAAATAATAAATAAATAAATATTCACCGACATTTCACACAACGTCCTCTGGTCCCAAACTAAGTTTAACGCTTGTGCTATGGATACCAGATTAGGGATATAATGCATATATTACTTTTTTTTGTAAATACATAAATATAATAGATAGAAAACACCCAGACGCAGTACAAATATCTGTGTTCATCACACATGGGAGTCGAACCCACGACCTCGTGCACGGAAGTCGGTTACACTACTGACTACGCCACGAGGCCCGTCATATCGCGATTGTATATAATGTATACTGACTCCTCAGGTTCGACTCCCACACGATATTATTATTTTTTTATTAGAAACTGGATATAGCCCCAATGAAACACAGATATAATGAAAACAGTGGAATCTTTACGGGAGATGTGGCCTAGAAGATAAACTTGTAAAATTGATTATGAAGGTTAAGTCCGAACACTTTATTACAAGTTATAAAACTTAATTGGTTTGCAAAGGTAACTCAAAACGCTTTTGCAGCAAATTCGTGATGACCCAAATCAAATATAGCGATCGCAATGTTGCCTTTGTGCCGACTGTGTAAGACTCGAGCATGTACGCTTTTAGATCAAGGAGACAGATTAACTCCCCAAGCCTCAAATTCTGTCAGATGGCGGTGAAATAAACTGACAATATATTTTTCTAGATAACACATTTATATAAACGTTTATCTCTGCAACAACATAAAAATAACAGTTACCCAATAGTTAGGCTCATTTGTTGCCGAGCGGTTCTGAGGATGCCACGTTTAGAGGCGAAACACGTGTCAAATTTGTGTTCAGATTTATGCGGAATATTGCAACATTGTGGTTCTGAGAGTCCTGCCGTATCGCATGGTTGTGTCGCGTTGGTGAGATTTTTATTCGTTATCGTGCATGCTACTCTGCTATTATCACATTCTCCTCTATCTGTGGAGTGCGGATGAGCAATATTAGATTATTTTGTGTGTGTCCAAAGATACCCGGGACTGACAATCCGTGGGTGAGTGGTAGGCTCCCCTCCGCCTTAACAAAAAAAAAATGATAGGCAGAGCCTATAGCCCCCAGAGAGTACCATTTTTATTTCTCCTCAAAAATTATTTATTATAGAAAATTATTTATTAAGTAATATTAGAACGTTCACAATTCAATTAACCTTTTGTAAATAATCTCTAATACGATTATTTAAACAGCTGGTGGTTTCATTTGACTGTGTTAACATTGACACACGTCAAATAATATCGTCATCAGTCCCCCTTACTGCGCCACTGCAGCAGCATCATGAAAAGGAGAAAAGGTTAATTTAATCAGCTGTTCAACTCGTGGTAACTCCTATAATCACGCTTTACACTTCATTTTTATTTTTTAATTATGATATTCAAAATATCAAGCCTTTGGAAGCAGGTGGCATTTGGACGAGGGCTTCTATATAGCGTTATCTTGGAGCACTTTATCTAGCAACGATAAAAGCCTGATAGATTGAAAAATATTGTTTCGACACACATTTTTGATTTTCGTTTTTTAAAAAGATCACTTCCGTATTAAGAAATAATCTTCATATCACGGAGGATTTAACAAAAAACTATTATTTAACGTAGCATTTTCTTAATTATCAAATCTACAATAACTGATACGGAAGTTCCGTATCTGGTGTAGTGGATACACCGTCTATACTAATCCATATTTAGATTTATACATACTTAGTTTAGACAATCAATTATTTATTTATTTTAAATAAACGCCTAAGACAAAATCTAGTTTTTAGGTTATAGGTATATGAGGTTCTCAATATAGCAGCGAGATATAAGCAGTTTTTTAATCTAATCCTTATTGCGTGATGTGCGAAACAAACATTAACAGGCAAAAATTATTTTGTGTTGAAAAAGACCTAAATAGCCTTACATACAATCACTTTTCTCAAATATCTTAAATGCACAGATATAGCTCTGTTCCAGCTTTACAAGAAATAGTATAGTATACCTACAGATAAAGAAAATCTCTTAACTTTAAGCCGCTACATATATCACGTGTTGAAGAGAAAAGTTGAAATCGGATCTACATAATACTTTGACAGAAATGACGCAGTTTCGCGTTAAATCACTTCCGCAACTTTTTCTTTATCAAACGCAAGTTGAGTAAAATTTTTGGGATAGAAATATGTGGCGTGGAGGCTTAGCCCGATTGGCGTAACGTTTACAAGTCGGCGGGGTAAATTGGATCCCTCGGGGTTTACTGACGCCTTTACGCAAACGCTTCTTGCTATACAGCCTTCAACGTTCACATTGGCACGTGAAATATTCCGTCTTTGTCCATATTATTTATAAGCTGCTTCTTGGGTAGATAAAAATATTTAGCATTTTACACGGAGTTTCGGTATTTAAATTGTTGTATTTAAGAGTGATGCAAAACAGCAGGGTGGCGTACTGGCAGGTTAAGCTTAACCTGTACATAGTATACTATAACTCACGTAGATAAAACCAGAAATGGTGACTGTTCGTTTCCTTATATTGTTATAAGACCTGGATATAAAGACGTATGCCGGATTAACCAAAACAACCGCGTTTCGTCTAATGTTTAAAATGAAATGATATTGCAATGTTAGACACTATTATTTTGATGCGAATTTGTTTTCGTTGAAGAAGTTATATCGAAGAGAATATGTTGACACAAGTGGTATATGATTATTTATTTAACCATGTTTTTATTAACTCGCTTTCTTGTATGTCTGTCCGGGTGGAATTTTGTAATTGATTTTAAGCTAACTTCCCGATGAGCTAGATACTTGTAATTTAGACCATAGCTCAGAAGTGGATGGCGATGCATAAAAATGTGAAAAAAAGAAGAAAATTATAATAAAATATTTTTTTTAATGTACCATGTTTTTTGGACAAATTTATACTTTTTAGCCCGTTATAAAAAACATTGTACATTATTTTTTTTATGTTCGTATTTCCATATTTAATTCATTAGTGGTAGACGAAGCTTCTGTTAATGTATTCATACAATTATTTGTTTGATGTAATGTAATTAGGAAGTAGTATTGCGGTAGTGTGAGCGACTGCTGATCATGAGGTCTTGGGTTCGATCCCCGGGTCGGACAATTTTATTGTGCTTTTTCGTAAAAAGAAAAATTCTCAGTAGCACCCCAGAGTTTGGAAATGTGCTTGGTAGACGGCAATAGGCTCGTCCCCTATTACGTGGGACTTAATCATAGCTGGCGAACCGTGGGTGTGTAATACACCTCTGCCTGCCCCTTCTGGGAAAACAGGCGTGATGCTATATTTATAATTAGGAAACCATCATCTATTTATTACCGTTATAGATCATAACTTTTGTTCCTGGTTATATTAGAGTCCACAATTCACTAGAAAAGGTCAAGATGTGCGCAGTTCTGGCCAATGCGCTGTAATAAAATTGTGCCTGTTTGTGAAAGGATGTTAGTCAATTTAAAGCATGTATTACGCCGTCTATTATGTATTTCTCATGTAAACTGCGCTGCCGCTTTCGTCAAAAAAGTATCCTTTTCGGGTAATAATATTATTAATCACACATGCAAAATTAATATTTGCGTGTGTCAAATATTATTATAAAGTTCCAACGTGTTATTTCATTTATTTGTTTTAGTTTTAATTTTTTTTTAAAGTCTATACCATGCACTAAGGAATAACCCGTGTATTGCGGGGGACTTTAAAAAACATACAATTTCACGGACACAAAGTACGCTCAAACTCAGAATAACCATTTATGGATCATACAAAGAGTTGTCCTGTGTGGGAATCGAACCCACAACACTCGGGCGGAAGGCTGGTATCTAAGCCACTGCGATCTGTGCAATGAAGATGTCCATCCATCCATCCATCAGCCTTTTAAAGTACACTGCTGGACATAGGCCTCCCCAAGAATGGGGGATAGTACCGTAATCACCACGCTTGGCAGGCGGGTTGGCGATCGCAGTGGATGTTGTTAATACTCGAAGGAATGCTGCTGCCCACTGCCCCGGTATTTCCTCAGTCGGCTCTTACGACTCCCATGGGTGGAGAGGGGTGGGACAATTCTAAAGCCGGCCCCACACGGCGGAAAAATGAAGATGTACCTACTGCCTATTTAAGATACTATGAAACTAGCTAAGTAATACCTATTATTAGCTACATAAATAAAAATATCATTGTATAAAATAAAGTCAAACAAGTATGTAAACGAGTCACTAGTAGATAGGATAATAGTAATTGGGAATGCCTCCCGCAGGACACCCATTTCAAATCTAACGTGGGTCCATACAACTTTGGATTTTTTATGCAATACTTAGAGTCAATGACAAAATCACTTTAAAATTCTTAAAAAATATCATAGGCACAGTTAATTATTTAAATAGTTGGTTATACAATTATAAATTAATATTACAATGAGTTCTTGAGTTAGACCTTTTACAATTTCTATAAGTAGCAAACTGAAATAATTAAGTGAACATTTTTGATCTATATTTTTTAGCATTTGACATGCTCCGCTACTTTTTAAGTACAAATTATTTTTGAATAAGGAAAAAGAGCTTTTTTTTGTCATAAAGATAAATGTGAGGTAATATGAGGAAATTGGGATGACCAAATAGGTCTGTACGATAGCTCAGTGGCTTAGAGCACTTCCCCGGATTGGAAAAGGCGCGGGTTCGTTTCCCGCTCGTACAAAAAATCTTTTTCCTTATTCACAAATAATGTGTACTTAATTAAGTGAAATGTAAATTTAAAAAACCGGTATCTATGATTCGTAATAAGAAATTGTATACAAAAATTACAACACATTTCAAATCACAGCGACCGTCTAATAATAACTCAAGTGCCGATGGCAACATTTCAGATACCGACGTAGTGTGCTTGCATTTCCGGACGATTTGCGCTTAACTCGAATTTTAGAGTCAGCGAAACGCAGCATTCGGCTGTGACAGAAGATGCGCTGAGAAATATATTTTGCCATATATTATTCATTCGGTAAAACTTGCAAGTGAAAGAAACCATCACGTACGTGACTGTGCTTGTTGGCACATCTCAGTAACATTCATGTTTTTTTGTAAACGTGGCGTTACGCCTTACGTCGTTCGAGACTCCCTTTGTTTTACAAAATGAAGTTACAAAAATGATCTTTAACCACTTAATTTTTTGTATATGATGATAAATTTTACAATTTTATTCACTACAAATACACGCCCGGTCTTGGGATAACCAAAATTATACAAGTAGCCTTATTATAATTAAATTTATTAATTGCTTAATGAGACAAAGATATGTAAATCATTGTTATATTAAGCGATCGTTTATTACAAAAATGAATGTACAATTATTCTTTCTTGTATTTGAAAATTTGCTTTTATGGTAATAACGAAAACAAATCTAATATGATTCTATTTTTTTTTTCATCAGTAAATAAAGTTTTCAAAATAATGAGGTGATAAATAAATTAATATTCATGGACATTTTCACACAACGTCGTCTGGTCCTAAACTAAGCTTAACGCTTGTGCTATGGGTACCAGATTACGGATATAATAGATAATATTTTTTTTGTAAATACATACATATAATATATAGAAAACTCCTAGACGCAGTACAAAAATCTGTGTTCATCACACATATAAGGGTCCGGAGTGGAAATCGAACCCACGACCTCAACTCACTAAAACTAAAACGATAGGTATTTTAAAAATTGGGAAATGGAAAAGGACTCCGTCTCGTATAGGTACTTTGAGAACGAAAATAACAACTAGAAGCCCAGTAAAATCCGTACAGAAATACTTTTGCGAAGAACAACGGATTTATCAAGTTTTCAAGTCAACCCAGTTGTTTTATTTAAAAAAGGTTTCTCATCCCGGTCTCTTAACTTTTAGCTACGAGCTGCAATTTCCAACTGACACTAACACTTCACAGGATATTTTCCATTTACGGGACCGTAGTCAAGTAATGAAGCTGGTTTTAAAATTAAATATTTTAAAGTACAAATTATTTTTGAATGTGGAAAAAGAGAAGTTTAGTGCGAGCAGGAATCGAACCTGCGTCACTTCCAATCCGGGGAAGTGCTCTAAGCCACTGAGCTATCGCACTGACCTTCAGCCATACCCAATGTTCACATCACATTTGTCTTTACGACCCACCATTAAATATTTTGTTCATACTTCTATCTCTATATATAATAAAAAGACGTATTATTTTTTTCAAAACTGTTATTCGCTTTCTTAGATTAAAACTGCATATTGCACGCAGGTCATACACTATATCGAAGCGAATACATCACATATTATGTAAAAGTACTTCAACATCTTTTTTCACAACCCAATATTGTCCCAATATTGGGCACTAGTCTCCTCTTACAGACTGAATGGGCAGACTTTATAAGCGTCAAGAAATCTCTCGATTCCTCGCGATGTTTTCCTTGATCGAGCAGTGGTAACAAAATTTACTTGAAGTCAATTTGTTTGAAAATGAAAACCCGTTCGACGGTTCTATTTTTATATAAGCTCACAAAATCAAAGCCTTTGTAGAACAAACTAAGTCAGTGCGCCACATTATAACCTTTTACTGGCCTTCGCCTACACACTCCGACTACGTTAGCGGAGAAAATCTAAGCCAACGCCGAGAACCATTGTTTTGCCTTTCCGATAAACACGTTAAATAATAGAGGCATGCATGAATATTTTTGCATTCTTAATTTAAATTACAGTAAAGCTTAAACTAGGAATCTGTGTTAATGTTTTACAAAACCATTTCTCTCTCTAAAGTAAACATGAAATGATGTCGGAATTCTTTGAAACTTAAAAAAATATGGCATTGAAATTGATTTAGTAGCACATGCGTGCAACTTCTATTTGTGAGTTCTAAGATAAGAAAACAAAGTGTTTATATGTACAAATTATTTGTGAATAAGGAAAAAGATTTTTAGTACGAGCTAGAATCGAACCCGCGTCTTTTCCAATCCGGGGAAGTGCTCTAAACCACTGAGCTATCATACCATTCTTTTGATCATCCCAATCTGCTTATCACATTTGTCTTTACAAGAAACGCCATCTATCGAAATGCATTTACATGCATTAAACCAATATAGTAAGTTTAATTTTGCAATTAAAATTCATATTATTTGATGGCGCGATTGCACTTGTAAAATAATATATACACACACATATCAAGAAAAAACACTATTTTTAACACTCATGATATTTTTAATGCCAATTTTGTTATTTAAACTAGTTAAAAAACTCTTTAAAAACGTTCTGTCTTGGACGTCCGTGTGTTGTAGATATATTTGGATAATGTATGTTAACACTATAACGACCGAAATACTTTACTAAACGAGTCTTTTTTTTTCTCTTACTCTTTAGTAAAATTAAGAATAGAATCCTATCACTTTTCACGGTCTGATTCGATCTGGTTTAATTATTATTAAATAAACAAAAAAATTGAGAATATTTACGCTCGATTAGATGGTACCCTACACTAAAACCAGCGCAATACCTTATTTCGTGAGTAGACCAATAGATGGCGTATAAGATATGAGAACCACATTAGTACTTTTTGAAATTAGTTATTATTATTATTCTATTTATTAATTTTATCTATGTGATTTATTGAAAACTACTTAGTAAGACCAATACATTATTAGTTACTTATAAAATAATAAATTTTATTGTGAAAAATGAAGATTATGAGGCGTGCACATTTGGATTTTCCAAAGTATTTTGTAGTTACTATTATATTGTTTGTTTCAATGTACTTGCCTATTACAGTAGTTCATAGACTCATAATCACCGGCCCTTTTATCTGTCAACGAACAATCTCCTTCGTTTGACGGTCCATTTGAATTGAACCCGAGACCTCATGATCAGCAGTCGCTATTTATAAGTCTAACAACATCATTAATCAAGAATTTAATTAAAATATACGAGTATAGTAATTAAATAGCTGTAGGTACTTACTTGAAGACATGAGTGTTTGTGATTAATAAGAATTTATAGCACCTGCGTGTAATAGTCACAAATATATTGCATGTTTTAAATTTCGTGCATAATTGCAATACAAAGTAGTTTTACCTTTACTGGCACGTACCTGAAACAAATAACCAAACGATTTAAATAATAATTTATTTTATTTGTTATAAGCTATATTTGACAAACAAAATTGTCTACGAATTGATATTAAATATAGGAAAACGAGTGCGATTTATAAGAGTAAACATTTAGTATGTTTAGTTATGACAATTTCATCTAATTTTATTGATTAATGCACTAATAGCCATTCCAAAAATATTAATATCTATTCATAAAATCTGTGTTATATACATCTAGGAGAGACAGCGGAGGGGCCCACATTAGACCTAATTTTTTTGTTTTTCTTTTGTTTTTTTCAAAGCGGGAATGCTGTGTGGAATAAGCGCGCCTTACGGCGCATTACATTTCTTGGGACATCATAACATAGTTGATCAGTTAAATCGGAGCAGTCGACCTTGTTCTTACATATCCTTGAGTAATGCAAGAATAAAACATCATAACCTTGAGTAATGCACGTCTCGACTCCAAGCTTAAAAATGTATACTGGTGCAGTAATTGGTTATATGATATTCAGCAATTATGGTATTTATAACGCTTCAGTGAATCATATGAAATACTAGTTGACCCGGCAAACGTTGTTTTGCCATATAAATTATTTCTAGAGTATTTTTAGGGAATTTCTAGCCTGTGAGTCATGACGATTATAAAATAACAATACTAATATCGCTATTGAAAAATAGGGGTTGGCAGTTGAATGTTAAGACTGTATACTTTAATGCTGAAACATAAAAAAAAAACTTTTGGCCAAAAAAATAAAGTTTCTTTTAGGGTGGATCACTCTTATCTCTTAGGGGCATGAAAGATAGTTTACATCCTATTCTTCTCAGACCTACTGAATATACACACAAAATTTCATAAGAATCGCTCAAGCAGTTTCGGAGGAAAATGCCGACAAAAACTGACACGAGAATTTTATATATTAAATGAATATTATTGTACAACAGTATATCACAAAGCAAAGTACATTTAGAGGAATAACTTAACAAACTTCCATTTACGTTACACATTACACAAATTATATGAAATATTAAACTGAATGAAATGATTCAAATTAATAAATTTAAACTTTCGCTCAACTGGCAATCATGTAGGTGACCAAAAGTGACATAGGTGTGAATACTGGTGCTCCGTGTGAATACTGGTAGACATAGAGCAATGCAGACCCCCGCCGCGTTACTCTATGCCGGTAGATCACTTAAAACCGAACAGATTGGAAGCCAACTTTAAAAAAGTTTCCGATAAGGCTAGGGAGATGACTATGAATCATGTACATTCGAAATTTAAATTGACCATTTATATTTTGTAAACTATGCTTTCTAAACAAATCACCACCGCATTTACCTGTCCCCTAACTGCTACATGAACAGATTTATAATGACTTGAGTATGTATTGTAAAAAAAGCTTCAGTTTAACTTATAACGAGAGAACAAATTATGAAAATTTGGGACTCATTCGTGCTCCCTGGTTCATGCATGTTTATTTGGCCGTGATTAAACGTTCTCGGGTTTCGCACAACCGTAGCCTCGACAAAAAATTCCTTTAGTTTCCCACGGGTCTCCACGGGAGCATCTATAGTTTGCCGCTATTTATGCTGTAGGTATTGGAACGCAACAGACAGCTTGATTTAACAATGGGACCTACTTATAGCAGGCATGATTGAAGATCTGCAATCACGCGATGAGAAATTGTCATACTGTAGTCCAACAGCCTCCCGAGCTATAGTTCTAGTCTAGTTTTGAATTAATAATGAATAATTAACTGCCCTGTAAAACTTAAAAAACAAGTTGTATTGATGTCGGAGGATCTTTCTGTGGAACAATATTTAGTTTAAGAGTCCTATGTGACCGTCCATTAAGCGAAATGGTGGACAGAGGCTTGGCAGTGTTTTAAGTATGTACTATTATTCTACGCCTGAGTGGCGGTTATCATATACCATCAGATGAGCCTTAGGTCGTCTGGCACCACAAGCAATAAAAAAAATACTACCAAGAGAGAATACGATTCGTGTTCTATAATCGAATCACAGTTGATAGATCCATAAATAACTAGAAATTAGAATAGAAAGTTTTGAATAAGAACTATAAAAATATATTTACAACCTTGACTGAATACTTTTTTAAATATAAAGCTCTTATGCTTTTACTAGCAACTTGACTAAAAATATTTTTTGTATCTACACGATACCCTTCTCAAATATGACATTCCGTATACGATAGCTATTAAATGTTATTTCCATGTCTACCTTCATTAACACAAGGCCTACACGTGAATACCACGGAACATTTCAACCCATGGAATTTTGGTAAGTGTCCAATAATAATTTCACAGTGTCAAACTGTGAACTACATTAAATTCCGATTGCAATATCTATCTGTTTTAATAAAATGATAAGATAAGAGGTCTACCGTTGGTTGCGTATCATGGAAAAACTTCTGAATAGATTTCAATAACGTTTTCTTAGTTTTTTTTTTCGAGACGGCCCATATCTATCTAAAAAATATTGTAATATCTTCATCCTAACTATTATAAAGCCGTAACAGAGCTGTGTAAGTACATTTAAGATTTATAAAAAAAATACTGTATTCAACTATATAGACGTGTCTAAACGCAAAGCAGCAATTTTTTTTAGATTTTTTGTCTGTTTGTCCGTTTGTCTGTTTGTTCATTCGCACATCACGCAAAAACTACTGAACGGATTTTTATGCAACTTTTATATTGATAGCTCTTGATTAGACTTAAAAACTGGTATACATTTTATCCCGCTACAATATCGGGCACCTGAGATATAGCCTAAAACTAGCTTCTGGCTGCGGCAGAGCCGCAGGCAAAGGCTAGTATATTATAAAGTTATTAAAGTTGTAAGAAACGAAGATTTTTATAAGCGTGTTCAGTGATGTGTGTTTTCTGTTAATATTATAAGCAACGCAAACGAAGTCGCGGGTATTAGCTAGTGTATCTACAAAATAATTGTTCCAGTACTTGTAAGAAAACAGAAATTTAACAGTTCCTTATATTTATGAGTCAGGTGCTTCGCGTGTGCATCGGTGTGGTCCTAGGGTAATACTGGTCTGGTGGTCGAACATCGACCTCTGGGTACCGGTTTAATTGAGACTCGGTGCAGTCTGCGCTTCGACGATGCGACTACCATCTTATAGTGACTCTTCGATGCATGCTCTAATTCTGTTGTTTACGTTTGTATGTTTATTTACTACCATCCTTTGCACTCGGTTACGCTGCAAGCAAAAGCTGGTTTTATGGTTATATCTAAGTTTACCGGATTTTAAGTCTAATCTAGAGCTATCAAACAAAAAAGTTCCATCAAAATTCGTTCCGAGGTATTAGCGTTATACGCAAAAACAGACAGACAAACAAAAGTTCTAAGAATGATTGTTACGGCTTTATTTGCCTTTACAATAGACCCTCCCCTATTAAAATTACTTTAAATCCTTCCTTACTACTGTGAAAATACGTTTGTTTGGTTCTTATCTTTTCACGCCATATCTACTCAACTCATCATAGTGGAATTTAGCATACATATAGTCCAGGATCCCGAAAAGGACTTTTTATCCCAAAAAATATATGCTACATCGGCCTGTTATGAGAAAAGAAATGTACAAGTTAGGATGTGTTCTGTTGATTTGTACCACAAAAAATTAACGGAGGGTATATGAAGTTGTTTATCCGTTAATATATGTAATAAAATACTTAAATTGCTTATTCTGTTTTACTTTCAAAAATGCTAATTGCAGTTTTTGTTTATTTTCTGAATTCTCTCCTTTTTATTTTTGTTACAAATAATAAACGAACTACCTATACATATAAGTTTAAACATAAATAATTTCTGTGGTATAAAATACGATAAATAATCCAATAATGGCCACAGATATTCATCATTTGGTGTTGAATGGTATCCATGGTTAGCGACGCGTGATCGTTCCGTAGGCTTGCTCCTAGTTATTTACCGACGTCGCTGTTACGAAATCAGTTCAGAAAACTATTTACATAATGTGATTCATGTTATATCACAGTATAAACACATTATCAAACGCATAAAGCTATATATCTTGCATAATTCTTGTATATAAACAGTAAAGACGAATCATAATAATCCATAAAATGAAAGGAAGGACATCTTGCGTCCATAGGTTTCCCACGAATCCAGCGTGCGTAGGCTCACGTTATTTTGTCTCATTTCAGTACCAAAGTTTGAAAGGGACAAAAGACTGATAGCGTATCGACATAATTGTTACAAACCAGAAAGAGAATGTTACAACCGCCTGATATGAACAGGT
The DNA here is from genome assembly GCA_948253155.1 of Leucoma salicis. Classification (NCBI taxonomy): domain Eukaryota; kingdom Metazoa; phylum Arthropoda; class Insecta; order Lepidoptera; family Erebidae; genus Leucoma; species Leucoma salicis. The sequence continues at coordinate 9,345,713 of OX411812.1, forward strand.
TTACAAATAAACGAATAAAAAGGATCAAAAATGATATACCCTATGCAACTAACTCTAAAATGATCAGTAAATGACCCTTTTTCTGTTAACCTGGGAAGAATATACCTAACCGCACACCCTGTCGTTTGGGGCAGTGAATATAAATAAACCCGTCGTGTGACTTCTATATTGGCGGAAGACTGTAACTGTGTGGTATTATTTCAGTGGTCCAAAGGCAGTAATGCATGCAGTAAAAGGCCCTAACAGTATTTTAATAGACAATTTATAAGTTCAATGCCGTGAAATTGTTTTTTTTGCTCCATAGGATTTAGAGAAACAGTTATCGACGGTAGAGATGTTGAAGCCTTTACCAGCTTTGTTCACAAATCCGTTAGGGATAGTATGGTATCCATTTAGCATCCGAAAAATCTTATCGCTCCTTTGGAATATGAGTGGGATAATAGAGAGCGTATAGATAGGTAAGTACTCCTAATTTAATATTATGTTTAATGAACACACTTTTGCACACAGATGGTTAGTATTCAAACTGAATGCAGTAAATTACTTACATATGGATTTCTTTGATACTGTAGGTGAGCACTAAGTAAGGATTTTACGCAAATTCTATTCAAGATGGATTTTTCTTCACTATGACGCGAGCGAAGTTGAGGGTAATGCTTTAGTACTATTACAAAACATTATATACTTAAGAACGAATAACTGTATAAGGCTAATTAACATAAAATTTTTTTGGTATTTGGTATGTTTATTTGTTCGCCCGTCACGCGAAAATTATTGAAATGGTTTTGATTTAACTTTTTCTGTTTGATAGGCCTTGATTAGACTTAAAAGCTTGTAGGCCTATATTTTATTTAGGTAGACCTATAGAGATTTTTATAAAAAAAAAACTAGTTCTTAAATACTTAATACTACTTTTTAGGATAGTATCTTGCTAAATCAATTTACACTATTACAACAAGGTGTCGGGAGAGAAAATCACTATCCATCCATCCATCATCCTTACAACGCCCATTGCTAGACATAGGCCTCCCCAAAAGAGCGCCACAACGAGTGGTCCTGCGATCACTATACAAACCTTAAAATATTATTAACTTATTAATGACGCATATAAAAACGTTACTTATCTATACTATTATAAAGCTGTAACAGAGCTGTGTCTGTACATTTAAGATATTTGAGAAAAAAATGACTGTGGTGAGGCGCTTTATAATACTTACCTATAGTATTTCACATAATATCTTACATAAATTGCTATATATATATATTTAAGTTCGCCATTCTTCGCTGTTCGATGGATAGTGTGGACTACGGAATCGCGCTGGCCAATGGGCTGAGGAAAGTCCTCAAATAAACCCATTAATAGGCTATATAGGCGTATCCAAACAGAAAACATTTTTTTAGAATTTTTGTCTGTTTGTGTGCGCATCACGCAAAAACTACTGAACGGATTTTGATGGAACTTTTTTTACTTGATAGCTCTTGATTAGACTTAAAAACTGATTATACTATATCGGGAACCTGAGATATTATAACCTAAAAGCTAACTTTTTTCTACGGCGCAGCCCCGAGCATAGGCTAGTATAATATAAGCAGCATATTACAATACTAGTAATATTGATTTACACAGACTAGAACAGGTAAACTATAGTAAACCACAATACAGCGTCGGAACTGACAAAACTGATACAAATCAATTGTACAAAGTGCTTATGAACTTCCAACTGCTATTACCAAAACTTTCAGAGATCGTATCATAATATTGTTTGAGAACTTTGGACGTATACATTGTGTATTCAAACTCCTAACAAAATTGAAAATACTCCTTTTGTCATCTAGTTAAGAGTAACTCTATTGATAAACAATTTAATTCAACCATACCATTTCACTTTACCTAAAATTCATTGAGTTCTGCTTCGATGATTTTCTCAGATGACGTAATTTGAAGTACGTTTCTAAAAGAGCTAACCAGCCGTAGGAAGGTCCAGCGGCACTGTTGAGTAAAGGTCATCAAAACATTTAAGATTCATAGCTGGGGGCCATTACTATAGCAGGTAAAGCATCCCTTGTCAAATGAACGTTGCTACAAACCATACGTGCGCACATACAATAAATCACTGCTCGCTCATAATGTTATAGAGAAGACAGCATATTATTTCAAAAGAGATAAGTTCGAAAGAGGCCAAAATTTAATATTATTATAAAATACTTTAACTAAACTATACTGTCAATTTTCTTGCATTACCTACTTTGAAGCGGTTAAAAAAACACAACATAATTTATTTATTTATTTATTTACTATGGACATCCAACAAAAGATACACACAGATAAATTACAATTAACTTTAAAAAATAACGAGGTATTGTTTAAGTGCGCTCTCTTAATTATAGGATATCACAACTTGCCTAATCTTTAAAGTAAACACATATTAAACTAGTTGTACAATGATTAAATGAAAACAATCAGTGGTGATGATAAATAATGAAACAAATTAAATTGAATATGGTTTAGTTAAAATTTTCAAACATAATATTTATAAGCTTTCGGTGCGAGCCTCCAGAAGAAGCCTATTCGTCATAATTTTGCAATTCAATTAAGTACATGGCGTTTTTTTTTTAGGACAGAAAAAGTTATGTCACACTCGGGTCATTGTTTTACTAGAAAAAAATCACGTCTATATCGTATAATCCGTTGCTGCTTATAAGAAAAAAAAAACCAGCAACGCACTTTCACAATTACAATTATTTGAGAATTTTCGTTTTGTTATACTTACAAGCATTCAAAAATCTATTACTGATTGATTTTGTATAACTTAACACTTGTTTCTCAGTATAATAAATAGTAGGCCTATTTTGATTCAGTTTTGTACATGCAGTAGCTTATGAAATCAACTTGTTTTATTGCTTGTAGTGGCAGACGAGCCACGGCCCATCTGCTAGTAAATGGTAACCGTCGCCCATGGACTCAACTATACCGAGAGTATTGTCAAGCCGCTGCTCACCAATTTATTTCACAGATATGAAATGAAATATAAACGACTATCTCCTGCTACAGCCAAAACGCAAGTATGTGCTTCATGGCCGGTCACACGGGAAATGGTGGTACCAACCAGCTCGCGCCCGATACCGAGTAGTACTTCCACTTGGTACCCAACCCTACCACCAGTCATGCAATGGATGATAATTGCTTACTTCCCTTAGTCGCCTCATACGACACCCGTGGAAAAGAATGGGGTGGTGGCACTTGTATTCTTAGTCCGTCACCACACGGAAAAAACTTACTAATTTATGAACATAGTACCTGCATATCTCAAAGATCTTTAAAGTTACCGCCGGGAAGTAACGCAAAGTCGGCTACGTAAAAGTATAAATATATATTATGTTCTAAGGTTTCAACACTTCAACAGGCATTTCTAAGTTAATACGCTTATGTTGAATAATCATGAACCGATTTTTGTAAGCTAATTTAACGTAATAATTCCAACTTGATCTACCTGAGTCATCCATTTATTATTCCAGAAACCAGTTCTGAAAAAAATATGCCGAGCTGACCTGCACTCACGCGGCAGTGTGTGTTCATAAAATATCGAAGTGAGTGTGAAAACGTTTGTGTGTTCTTCATAAGCAGCGTGTGTTAAGGTTGTGTGAGTTTAACTAGTTGTAACCTGTTCAATGTGTCTGAATGAAGAGTGGCACAGGGGGTAAACTACTTTCTACCTGTCGTGCAACAGCCACGTGACTACGATGTTTACCAAATCCTATAAGTTCTCTAATCTGCTGCTAAATCTAGCTCAGTATAATTTATTAGCATATTTTTATCACAATTTAACATATATTATTGCAATTAACGGTGTACACACTGCCCCATATTGTCGAAATGTATGTGTATATGTATAGTATATGTGTAGGTAAAATTTTGTTGATACATTTGAAAGTTATTTCGTTATTATCAGCGAGGTCATTTTGTACATTACAACATTGACATTTTATTTACATTAGACACGGTATTGTTCATGTATAGTTTAAACGTTTAAAAGTTAAAATAACGCAACTTTTTTTCATTTTAACGATACTCTACCATACTGTTGCTTGTTGTTTTCGGCTCAAATGTTCAGTAATTTATGAAAAATATATTACCTACTAGATGATACCCATGACTTCCTCTGCGTTGCTTATTATATTAGCACACAACGTAGTAGATCAAACGAATAATTGTGTTGAGTGGTGTCGAACCCACAATTCATAGCAAGTATCGCCGGTATATGGTAGATACGGTCGTCCAGTCTGCCATCTGTAAAGTCAGTCATAGCTATAATAAACAAAGGTTTTTACCGTACAGTACTTACCATTTTTGCGACTAAGAGTTTTTTCAATAGTAAAATTATTAAATGTACTCTTAAAAAAAAAAAAACTCATATTTGAAAAGGTAGGCCAACGAATACCTTAGATAGGTAAATAAAAGTTATTTCATTTGCCGTATAGCTCTCAGATTCAGGTCGTAACAAGATTTGTTCACATCCCAACGGAATAATAGCAATGCTTTATTGGACCTTATTTGAAGAAAGGGAACGTGGATCAGATTTGTCCCTTTTGCAATATTAGTATTTCCTCCTTCACGCTTCTTATCGATAATAATGCCTTGTTAGTTTACTTTGGTAATTTTATTGATTTTGTATATTTTTTCGGGTTCGATCTCCGAGTCGGGCAATGTTATTGAGGTTTTTCCTAAAAAGAAAAATTCTCAGTGGCAGCCCTGAGTTTGGAAATGTGCCCGGTAGACGTCAATAGGCTCGCCCCCTATTACGTGGGACTTAAACATAGCTGGCGAATCGTGGGTGTGTAATACACCTCTGCCTACCCCTTCGGGGAATACAGGCGTGATGCTATATGTCTGTCATCTGATTTAATATTTATTTGGTGCTAGTATTGCTTAGTCAACTCTAGAAAATAGATACACTATCAACATTCACAAAACCTTGATATTTATTAAATATGAAACACAAATATTCAGTAAATCATTAAATTAATTAGCTAACGATAACATTATAAGAAATAAAACATATACCTAAGAGCATTTTGCTATTTTAGACCAGATTATAAAATAAGTTAGTTTGTCTGGAAATGTGCTTTCATTGCCATTGTCTGTGAATACAAAAATATTATCAAATAGAAACTTATACCAAAACTGTTGACATTGTTTACGTGGTAGAGTATTACCAAGAGTATGATGAAGTTTACATGGATCCTGTCTGCGATCACTTAGAAAAAGGCTAGTTTCATCACAGAAATCCTTTGGCATGGTAAAATAACTTTTCGCTTGACGGCTTTGCAAGACTTTGCCCACTCTTCACAAAATCTCATCATATACATAATAATCATTGAAATCATAAACTGAATACGTTAAAGAGTTCCCTGAAGTTACCTAGATTTTTTTACGATAACCGCTCGGGGTGCTTATTTGTCATCCGTGTAATAAAAAATAATAATTTAAAGAACACAAATGACACCCAGACTCAGAATAACCATTTGTCCTGCGTGGAACCCGCAAAACTAGTGACTAGAGGTCGGTTAAAACAAAAGGTCACAAATAGCCTTTACTATTTCAACATAATATATACTTTATTATTTAATGCATTCTAAATAAAATGTAATAAAATCAAGGGATTATGATTTTAAAATAAAAATTCTATAATACATTGAATTTTATATTGAATTTACTTTTATAGACTCCGTCGCATATGGTTATTCATTTTCTATCTCAATAATAGGTATAAATAGATATATTTTTATTAGTTATAGTGGCAGTCGGCAGGTCTACCTGATGGTAAACAGTAACCGTCGCTCATGGACTCAATAATTCTAAGAATACTGCCAAGCTAGCGCTCACCATTCACGGATGGGCAATGAACGAATGGGGCTATCTTCCGCTACGAACCAAGCACATTAGGTGCTTCATCACCGATTACACGACCCTTTTTTTTGTTAAGGCGGCAAAAAATGTTCCTATCCGCACACCCCGTCTTTCGGTGCAACGAACAGGGTAGTGTGGGGCTCTCACCCACTAAATAAACCCGTGTGCCGTCTCTTCCCTTATGTTGGCGGGCCACTGGAACTATGTTGCATTACTTCAGTGGTACATGACCGTACTAGCAGTAAGTTCTGTTTGTTCGGAAGCCTACAACTAGTAAAATTTCCGAATTCTATACAGCATTCTTGGTCACGGATGCCTTTGATGAAATTATCTACAATATACGGTAGATGAAACTATACAAAAGGAAATTAAGGAAACTGTAGTGGTTTGAATGGCATTCATTTATAGAGTAGAATCTGGACGAGGGGTAACAGATCAATGCACAAAGGGTCCACATCATTAGAGCCCATTGATAAATGAGTGTGGGGGAAGTTTGCGATACCTGAATTTAAAAGACATTGCCACATGAGAGTGCTAACTAATCGGGCTATATTGGTTGTCAAAGTCTATAGGTCACTATATGTATATTATAAAGTTGTAACAGAGCTGTATTTGTATATTTGAGATAATTTTTGGGCCTCGTGCCATAGTCGGTAGTGTAACCGACTTCCGTGCACGAGGTCATGGGTTCGATCCTACTCAGGACAATTATTTGTGTGATGAACACATATATTTTTACTGAAAACAAAGCGACCAAAAAATGGGTACTTTACTCATTTTTGATCTATATTTTAGCACTTGACATGCTCAGCTACTCTTAAAGTACAAATTATAATTTGTGAATAAGGAAAAAAAGTAAGGGACGCAGGTTCGATTCCCGCTCGTACTAAAATATTCTTTCCTTATTCACAAATTATAATTTGTACTTTATGGGTACTTTACTATTTTGCATTCAAATCACAATAAAAGCTTTCACAGGCCAAGCACACGTTAAATAACATAGATTCTCTAAAATGTTGATTGTTTGTTATTCCGACAGGGAGACAGTGGTATTATTTATTAAGATTGAAGTCGTGTCTCCAGCAACAACACCACCGCAACATCGAAAACAGATTTTGGATTTATCCTGTACATACGTAATATGTACGTCTCTATATTTAAAGATTTTCTTTTGTTAATATAAGTTAATTTCAGCTGTATACCCAGTTACGATCCAGAACAAAACTTATTTGTAAATTGTGTAGTATTACTTTTTTTATTGTAATATATTTTGTGCATTTAAATAAATAAAGAAATTTATAACTAGTATTGGATGTATTTATACACTTATTTAAACATTGTATAGATGTGCTATTTAACTATGAAGGCACTTAATGTAAATGCAAAAGCTTAAATCTTAAAATATTGGATATTAGTAAGCATGTGTTGGCCGTGTGGGGCCGGGTTTAGAATTGTCCCACCCCTCTCTACCCACGGGAGTCGTAAGAGCCGACTAAGGGAATGCCGGAGGAGTCGCCAGCACTTCCTCGGGTATTAACAACATCCACTGCGATCGCCAACCCGCCTGCCAAGCGTGGCGATTACGGCATTATCCCCCTATGTATCCCCCTATGACGGGACCGCTCGTTGTAGCGTTCTCTTGGGGAGGCCTATGTCCAGCAGTGGACGTTAAAAGGCTGATGGATGGATGGATGAAACATGTGTTTATTGATTATTCTGCCTTCTCATAATATGTGACTAATTATCCGATCGTCATAAAGCCACAATGACCAAAAGAGACCAGTTTTGAGCAAGATATTTAATTTGAGGCCAACATTTCGGTTTTGGACAATAATTAACCAAAAGTAAAGCCGCTTCAAAACTCGGTGTTTGTGAATTGTCAACCGAAGATTCGGTTTCAGCCAGTTTAGCCCAAAATATCTTGTTTCCGCTACAAATTTCGTTACCTTACACGATCAAGATGTGAATTTTACGCTATTTCTAAATATCCCTTATACTGAAAATAATTGTTTGAGAAAAAAATAATTCAATAGAGACGATGTATATAATTCTCGGTCCCCTACGATTAATACCATCATAAATTATAGACGAATGACACATTATTGTGTCCGTAGGGAAACATTACATTCGGTTCACAGCACGAAGCAATTTGTGATAGGAAGAAAAAAATATTCCATTGGCTTATTATTTTTGTAATGTTTAACGCGTAACCCTCATTAAATTAATGTAAATATGATGTTAGAGTAAGGAAAACCACAACGTATAGAAAATATTACAATAACAATATGTTTCATTAGCTCATGTTATTCCATAAAACTTATAATTAATATATACTAGGCTATAGCTAGGTAATTTTGCTTAACCACTGAAGGAATGTAAACATGATTCCGGTGGCCCACCAATATAGGCGGAGGGACGGCCCCATACTTTCCCGCCTTAATAAAAAAAAGAAAGAAAAAAGGTAATTTTGCCTACCATATTATTAGCTAAATTGGAAATTTTGTACGAGCACTTATAAAGGCAACTAGCATTACATTCTATTAAACTTTATTCACGATTAACATAATAGCGTAATACAGTATTCGCCAATCAAAAACTAACGATCACTTTATATTTGTAGCTGAAATTATTTTGCAGAATCAAATTTTAATTATCATATATTTACATTTTTTTTGTATAACAAAGGAATATGTCGACCCTGGGCCCGTAGAATGTAACTCACTAAATCGTATCGACATCGTATCGTCTCGCTTGTGATTGATAGAGAGACGCGTGATGTCGCAATAATCCCTCGGCCAATCACGGGTATCTCTCAACCAATCACAATGACACGATGTCATGTCGATATGATCCAGTGAGATACATTCTATTCTAACCCCCCTTTAAACAAAAAAATAACATTTCTTGTCGGAATTTAATATTTAATTTTTAATGAAACTTTGCGTACATATAATTTTTATACTTACTCTAAGCCGGTTTAACTAAAGCCACCATTAAGCCAAACAGTGGGCATCATTGCAAACGAATCGCAACGATAGCAAGCATCATAAAGCTTATTTCGTGTTTCGGAGGGCTTGAAACAACGAGAGCGGTAATAAAGTGGGTATTATAATGTATGGTGTATTAAACAATATGTATTTTACATCAAAAATAATACTTTCAGTAAATATTAGATAAATATTATAATACTTACACGACAAATTATTTTACGTAAATATTTTACAGTAGCTGCCTAACAGTCTATAACGAATATTGATTTTAGACAACACCTGGTGTACGGTACGACCTCTCGAACTGTCAATGGACGGTAATGACAGAATACATGTTCCCACGTTTTGGATATAGCAGACTAGTGATTACATACATACGAACAATAGGGACGAAAGTAATACGGAACCTGAACGTACCTAATTGATGGGTGCAATCTGTTAATCACGTTCCAGAGTTATTTGGATGGAAAAAATAACTTCATTTTCTGTAATATTCTACATACTAGTACATACCATTATCTACCTGACTTTTAAGGTTATAATAATGATGAATCGGAGACAATTACAATCAAAGTTTATCGTTATAATCAAAAAAATAGGCTTATAATTTAACTTTTCTCAAAATAAATAAATTATAAATATGTACTTAAGTAAATTTAATGTTCTGTCTGGAAGGGAAGAAAACGAAGCAAGACATTATTCAAGTGATTATAAGCGACATTAAAACGTGAATCTGATGACAATTTACATTTATAACTTACATATTTCGTGGATCTATCATAATTTAATGCCAAACAATAATAAAATCTATTACGCCCCCATAAAAGTTTTCATAATCTTCAGTCTGTACCTATAGGTATTTTGTTTACGCTACATTTTTTTTTGGGAATTGTAGAACGAATGTGGCGAAAATGTATAGGTACTTATAGCAATAACAAGAATCCAAATAATTTCATCTACTTTGGATTTTGAACTTTCGTACATTTTTATAAAGTTGACGATAAAGAAAACGTTCCTTGGATCCAGTCCCAAGCACATCTTAATTTTATTCGTAGTAATAGATAGTCTATTGAATATTAAAATTATATACTTATGGATGATGATGATATGGACACGTAGATATTGTGAGAAAGACACACATACTGTAAGAAACCTGCAGCTAACATTCTTCAATACAACAAGAATAAAAGCATTGAATATTGGAAAACTAAAATATTATAGCAAAGGAGCACCATTTATTAAAAGCTGTTAAAGTGATCACTATTTACACGAGGATTTTCAACGCTGTGGCTTTGCTAATAAGTGTTCTGTGTTGCTAATGACAAATAGCAGCAATTAAGTGTCGCTAACGTCACCTCGTCTAGGGAAAAAAATCATCACTACCCAGTGAAGGAAAACATTGTGAAGAAACCTGCTTTAAAAATTTTCTTGACGAGTTGTAAAGTCTGCCAACCCGCACTGAAACAGCATAGTGGATTACTGCCCAAACCCCTCTGACTCTGAGAGGAGAACCGTGCTTAACAGTGGGACGTTATGAAAATAAAACCTCGGCTAAAACAATAGATCTAGTAAAAATATTTACTAATGTTTAGAAAGAAAGTAAAAGGGAAGGATAAAAAATGGAAGAAGGTAGACATACCTAGCTCAAATCAGTGATGCATTAAAGGAAGGTGGAGTCAGCGCGTCTCCGAAACCGGCGAGCGTGTATGAATAGAATTATGAATGTTGAGAAAGCGAGAGATGTATGCATGAATAGAGCTTTTTAGCTCACAGAGGGAACACCTTTGCCTACTACGCAAGGGAGATGATGTGGTGATAAGTAAGTAAGTAGAAGAACTAATCATCACCAGCAAGAATCATTCACGTAATCATGTCACGGTCACGTTATTGGCTGATTTAGCTGTATAACTTAATCTCTCTGGTCCTCTCAAAATAGCGCTAGGATTAATTTTACATTGGTAATATATATTTAATTACCAACTTTGAAGCTATTAGTATCGAGTTTTCGATTAATAAGTTTTAAATTAGAGTAACTCCAGAGTTAAACATTAATGTTTGATTAGAGATTAGTACTTGTTATTCAAAATACCAACGCATTTCACCACTTTCTTCAATAAATATTTTACTATACAGTTTAATGCGTTACCAGTAAGACGAGAGTCAGTAAGACGGGACCCACATATTGAGATTTCAAAAGTTCAGGTAAATTAAGGTACGTAGATATTTTTGTGCAGGTATGTAAATAACATTATATAAAAATGTTGATTCGTCTAACATTAAACTTATAATCGTAACAAAGTCACAGACTCAGAAGAGTCGCCATGTTTTATTCCATTTTAAAACCGTTTCATTTCTGGAACCGATTTGATTCGATACTGAATAATGTCTTTTGATACATCTTGCGCTATGAAGCTTTCAACTCTCTACTTATTTTTCCGTCTACGATTTATTTACTTCGGTATTTGTCGTCCACTTCGCTCTTTACATTTTATACGAGTATTGAAATGTTTATAAAATGCCTCTTTTAAAGAATACTTTTTCCGCATTATGTATAAAAAGAAATATTATGTCTATAGAATTCATTTGAAATCTGTATATTCGTTATTTGATTTTTGTTCGGAATACTGGTTGAATTTACAAAATAATTCTGAATTTTATTGCGTTTATCTATATTATTATAAAACTGTAACAGAGCTGTGTCTGTACATTCAAGATATTTGAGAAAAAATGTCTGTAATAGGCTATATAGGCGTGTCTAAACACAAAAACAAATTTTTTTAGAATGTTTGTCTGTTTATTTGTTTGTTTGTTCGCGCATCACACAAAAACTACTGAACTGATTTTGATGCAACTTTTTTTATTTGAAAGGCCTTGATTAGACTTAAAAACTGGTATACATTTTATCCCGCTACTATATCGGGAACCTGAGATATAACCGAAAAACTAGAAAATTATTTAAACTAGAATGTTTTGTAGAATTTATTTAAAAGAACTACTAGATGGATTTTGATGCAACTTTTTTTATTTGAAAGGCCTTGATTAGACTTAAAAACTGGTAAACATTTTATCCCGCTACTATATCGAGAACCTGAGATATAACCGAAAAACTAGCTTTTGGCTGTGGCGAAGCCGCTGGTAAAGGCTAGTTATCAAAATAAAAACTGCATTGCCCTATTTATCGTAAGACCCAACCTTAAGAGCGAAATAATCAGTAAGTGTATGTGCGTTAAGAAAAGAGTAAATACACATACATCTAGAGACATAATCGTAGACGTACGTGCATGTATTGCTGTCACATAAAAAAAATGACGAACAAATCTACTATGACTATTTCTACCGATTATGCATACTTAATACAAAAGAATTACATAATTTTGGTTACTAAATACTTTACACAGTGTCAAAGTTAGTCAGTATTTAAGTATTAAAAAAATAAAATACATATTTATTATCCACTTATGTTCCTTACTAATATTATAAATGGGAAAGTGAGTGAGTTTGTTTGTTTGTTACGCTTAAACGCTGTAACTACTGAATAAATAATAATGAAATTTTGCATACATATAATCTGGAGCTCAGAAAAAGACATAAGCTACTTTTCATCTTGGAAAAGTAAATGGTTCCATTGGGACAAATTTTTTTACATAAAGATAATGTGCGGTAGAGTGATGTACCTATTTATATTCTGTAGTCCAAGCGGACGGAGCTGCCGGCATAATCTAGTTTTATATAAAATGTCATCGTGACAGTTTTTCGATGACAGCACATTGATCACTTTTAGGACTAAGTTACAAACACCCGGAGCATACTTTTTTGCCAGTGATCCGCCAATACAGGCGGAGAGACGACACACGGCATGTTTATTTAGTGGGTGAGAGCCCCACACTACAATGTTCGTTGCTCCGAACGACGGGTGTGCGGTAAGGTACAATTTTGCCTGCCTTAAAAAAAAAAAAGGTTACGAAGGCTAAATATACGAGTATATAGATGTGTAACAATTTTGCTTACTCCTAAGAGGATAAACGCGTGAGAATATAATTCTTATAAATGTATAAATATAAATTGTTCATAATTTAATGGTCATAATATTATTGAAGTTCCTGGAAGAACAGATGCGACCTATATTACTAACAATAATTACTGATTACACCCACAACACAAGCTATACAGGCTTATTCCATTATAGAAATGAATTGCGCACGATAAGTATTGTATGTACAAGGTGCGGTCTATCACCGATATATTATCATAGAACTATAGACTTTATTACTTTGTTCATAAAAGATACAAGCAGAATCAAGTTAGAATGTAAAGTGCAAGTGTGTGGGTCAGCTGTACCGAGGCCACTAAAGCAAATGTCAGCACGTAAGGATCCGTGTCATTGTCGCTGTATTTGGCTGTACTAATCAAAAAGACAACTGCTGTTATATTATATATACTTTATATATATATATATATATATATACATATATATATATATATATATATATATATATATATATATATATATATATATATATATATATATTATGTATGCATATACCTACTTTATTAAACTTTTCCCACAGCTCCGCCCCAAGAAAAAGTTAGTTGTTGAGTTATATCTGAGGTTCCCGATATTAGCGGCATAAAACCGTGTGTACCAGTTTTTAAGTCAGTGTATCAAGGGCTATTAAAAATATTTTAATATTTTTATAATATTTTTAGCATTTGACATGCTTAGCCATGTAAATTAACACAAAGTGTGAAAATGTGAAATCGAAAATAACAATCACGAGCAGGATTTGAACCACCACCTCTTGGATACCGTCCAGATGCTTTGCCAATTCAGCAATCGTGATAATTGCTCGGAACTGCTGAATTGGCAAGACGGTTTCACATTTTCACACTTTGTGTTAATTAATTAAGCTATCAAAATTTTCGTTAAAATCTGTTCCGTAATTTTAGCGTGATGTACGAACAAACAAGCAGACAAAAATTCCAAAAAAAAAGATGGTATATTCTGAGACACGTAATGAATAGCTTAGTAAAGTATTTTTTTTTCTCAAATGTACAACAGACATAGCTCTGTTACAGCAGATATGGTACGTATGTATACATAGCTATTCAACAAAACTGGCTATCGACATTTTTGGTACTGTTTACTGTGATAGATAGATACTGCACATAAATAGACCTGTCACCTAATTAGGAAAGAAAGCATTGACTACGTTAGAACCAAGGTTTGTTATGAATCATTAGTTTTATGAATATCGGCGCCATTTTAAAACAAACAAAAGTTAGGTGTGTCTATGTCGTAACCATTACTAAACAGGTACTCTGTTACACTTTAACAATCAAATGTTTTCTAACAACAATAGATTATCGTATGATAATATTGATTCTTATTAGTCACAAAAAGGGGTCGTCAACAGCGAAATATTTCAGTAGTTGGGGCATTATTAGCAGTAAGTTCAAACTTAAAAATACCTTTCATAGCCGATTAAGATACAATAAACATAATCAGTTCTTTTTTTTTATATTTTGTACTTAATTGTAGAGAATTTCTTTTAGCACATCTCTTCAAAATCTTATTTGCTCTTTTAAAATTCATCTGTAAGCATTATGGTATTTTAATCTGTATTTTAGCACTTGACATGTTCAGCTACTTTAAAGAAGAAAATATTTGTGATCCCATCCAATCCAGGGAAATGCTCTGGACCGCTCGTGAAGACATCTAAACGATTATAAAGTGGAGACGAGAGCACTTCCTTGGACTGAATAAGATGCAGGTTCGAATCCTGTTTGCAGCAAAGCTCTCTTTTTCCACTTTCACAAATAATTTATGGTATCTTTTCCACTGAATTATTTATTACAAGAATGTAACGCGAACCATTCAAGCGACTTTATGTACCTACCCTTACGGGTGCTACACTAGTTTATAATCCTTATTATTTCTGCTTTATTCTTTAAAAATATATGTTGAATGTGTTGATCGTTAAAAGGAGCAGCTACTAAACGGTAAGTGAGAGAGCCCCGGAGGCCCAAATCCCCTCCTCACCCATTATAATCTTTGTTTTGCACCTACTAACATTTTCTATGGTTTGGCAACGCGAGAGTGATGATCCTAGTATTCAAACAACACTATTCTATAATTCTCTACTATCCATCATAAGTATGTACTACGTTTCGACACTTTCGACAACAATATTGGTGATGTGATCGATCACACGAAAAACAGCGTACTCGTCTGTCGTCAGAAATATTTACAGAGGAATGTTAGTATTTAGTGTATAGGTTTACATGTTTTAATGAGGCAAAAATGGCTGAAAAGTATTTGGTTTATAGCGTTAGTAAAGACATTATAATAGATTTTTTCTAGTAAACAGATTTTTTTCTGGTACTTAAATGACATAGACTAACTACTGAATGTTAGCAATGTTTTTTTATCTGCATTTTAGAACTTGACATACCTACTCAGATACTTTAAATAACAAGTTACTTGTGAAACTGGAAAAAGAGAGTTTTACTTAGCGGTCCAGAGCACTTCCCCGGATTGGGTGGGACGTTGGTTCCGAATCCCGCTCAAAATAAAACTCTCTTTTTCCACTTTCACAAATAATTCGATATCAATTTATTAAAAACTAGCAATATTTTTTTTTGTAATCGTTTAAGTGATTTTGGAGATTAACCTTAGGGTTAGCATCCAAACTTATAAACATTACATCTTTATCATATTGGTATAGACAGATGTTTTTTTTATTCTCTTAGCGGAAAAAAATTACAGGTAAGAATTTATTTTCATCCTATCATTTTTATTACACGTTTTTCATTAATTGTTTATCAATTCTGGAGTTTGCACAATCGAATTCGCACATTGACTAGTCTTATTCTAATGATTCGGTCTTCCTAATAATATACATATACTGTAATGCCACACAATATTTTTTTGTTACGCTTTCAAGCCATAACTTTCAACCGATCGTCATGAAATTTAGCATAAGTACATAGGTATTTTGGAGCCCAGAATAATACATAGGCTACTTTTTCTCCTATAAAAATGGACGGTTCCTATGAATTACCTATTTTTATAAGCGCGCAATGACCCAAACCTTAAGGTCAAGTAGATAAAGTCGAGAGCAAAACCTAGTAAATAACTGGATATGTCTATACCTAACTACTAAGTACAATCCAATGGTCCGCTTACTTTTATCCTAGAATATTACTAAAAAAAACATATTCAAGGTCATGTTACACTTGATAAACTACTAAAAAATATATTCAAGGTCATTGTTACACGTAAAATAACTAGGTACTACTAAACTTTCGGTGTTATTTGGTGGCTATTGATTCTCACTTGACCTCCGACTGTCACACAATAAAATTGTCGTTATTTAAATGGCCTACGAACTGGTAGCTGAAAGATTTTATCGCTTTGAAGAACACAAAGGTGCAACGTAGTTTTTTTTTTTATTGATGTGTTTGATTTGAAACAGCTTTGAATAATGTTATTAAGTCACGAACATAAAAATAGCAGAAAGAAAATGTGGCGGGGTGAGGGCGTCATTGTAACGGGTTTTTTATTTATTATAAACACTACACAATAGATTATTACAAAAATAGAAAAAGATTATTAAGTTTACCCAAGACTTCTGGAATTCCATTCTACAAGTTAAAACCACTAAGCTAACGCAGGTAATATTCATATTGGGGTGCTAATTTGTCCGGTTTACCTCCTAGTGGTGCACCCCGGGCAACGTCGGCAGTCGCCGGCGGCTAAAATTCCGGACAGAACGGGTCTCCGCGTGTCCCTCTGACTCAGCAGAGGGCACGGTGGATAGACCAGGCGTCGGAGTCGGTGGGGCCAGACTGGCTCACCAGGCTCTGGAGAGGGGGGACAGTGGGGCCACAGCGGCCCCCCCCGTCCCAAATCGTAAACCTGAGCGCGTGTCTGTGGTTACGTCTCGCGGGCATACAGGAACGAGGGTCTTGGCTTAATCGCCCGGACCGCGAGGAAGACAACCTCTATAAAAAATTACCCCAAATCTCAAGTTCTGGCGCGCGGCGAGGAGATGCATGGCTGATGGGTAGTTCAGTCTCGAGCGCGCCCCCAGCCAGGGTACCTGCGGTCCCCCTGTGTTGGGTTACAAATGTACGCTTACCCGGGTACTGGGAGCTCTGCCCGGGTGGACCTCTTTTCTCCCACACTCGTGGGAATCTTATGGATATTGAAAATTTAAAAAAAAAAAACTTCGACGGAGTCGGGTGCGACACCTGACACCTCAGCCGATAGGGGTCCGGCAAAAACTACTGCCCCTACCAATACATCCGCGCGTAAATCGCGCGGCGGCAGAAAGGCCCACAAGGGCAAGAAGATGGGAGAGTCCCGATCTTCAAGGGATGGCTCGGCGACGGGCAGATTGGTTTGTACTTCAGCTGCCGAGATGTCCGCCGCCGAGGAGAGCGGCCATATCCAGGCTGCTCGAATACAGTCACCGCGGCCGGCAGAGGTTTTAGATGCTATTGGAGCCGCTCCCGTCGCGGTTTTGGCACAAGCGCACCCTGTCACAGGGTGGCGCTGCGTCGGAGTCAGACGGCAGCTCGGCGGAGATGCCTCCCCCTAAAATACCGACAGCGGTTAGGGGTCGAGGAGTCAGCCGGCCTGGGACACCGATCCCACGCAACATCTCGGCCAACAAGGCCGAGACAAAAAATTTAAAGAGAATGGAGGCGGAGCAAACAGCGGAGGAACGCTTGGCGGACCCCTCTAATAAGCTCCGCCTCCCGATAGACCAGAATGGGCCGCCCACGGCGGCCCAGATTGCCGAGAGAGCCTCGGACAGTGTGGCCATCATAACCACGGTGGCCACGGGCTCTCGAAATTTAAAAGGCACCTTTATTAGGTGTCTAAAGAACGCCGCCACGGAGCTGTCCGACGTGGTGGAGCGGCTGGTGGCGCGCAATGAGCGCCTGGTGGCGCGCAATGAGCGCCTAGAGGTGGAGGTGGCCGAGCTTGGGGCGCGAAATCAGCGCCTCAAGGCCAATGTAGAAGAAATGCGCCTCGGGATGGCCAATATGAGAGCCGAATTGGGGCTCCCTGAGGCCGTCCCGAGGGCCTCGGCTGCCACTCTGAGTGCTTCTGCGCCACCGGTCGATGCATCGGAGGAGCTATTCCGCCGGGTAATCGACCGCATCGCAGCGGTCTACGACCCGCGGATCAGCGCTCTCAGCGCCCGGCTCCCACCTGAGCCCCACGTTCGTCCGCCACTCGCCGCAGATAAGAGGAGAGCTGCAGCACCCTCGGCGCCGGCACCGCTCCCTTGTCAGGATGGTCGCGTGGCATCATACTCTGCGGCAGTGGCGGTCCCACCGCCGGAACGCCCCACGAAGGGGAGAAAGGGCGCCAAGGTTGGGCCACCAATGGCCCAGCCTAAGAAGTCTCAGGGACGGGAAGAGTTTCCGGCTCTACCTGGCGCTGCTGGGCCCTTGCGGGTTCAAGCAACTGCGCCCCGGGGCCCACCTCCTGCCCCCCGCACTGTTGGTTCCGCTGACGAGGGCTGGCAGACTGTGGATGGTGGGCGAAATCCAGGCACTCCGGTACCATGGAGTGCCCCTCTACCTAAGGCGGCTGGTGGCGGACTACCTCGACGGCCGCAGCGTCCTCTTCGTGGACCGGGAAGGGGACGTTGTAAGGAGGGCTATGTCGTGCGGCGTCCCGCAGGGTTCGGTTCTAGGGCCGCTCCTGTGGGACATCGGCTACGACTGGGTCCTCCGTGGCCGGCTCCCCCCCGGGCTGGGCGTAATTTGCTACGCAGACGATACGCTCGTCACGGCCCGGGGCGGGACCCTCGAGGAGGTGGCAACGCTGGCCACCTCAGGAACCGCGGAGGTGGTCAGGCGGATCGAGGCGCTGGGGCTTAGGGTGGCCCTTGAAAAGTCGGAGGCCCTACTCTTCCATGGGCCCCGACGTGGCCCACCCGCCGGCGCCTCGATAACGGTCAACGGTGTGGGCTTTCCAATCCAGGCCAACATCAAATACCTGGGCATGGTATTGGATGGACGGTGGCACTTTGACGAGCACTTCCGCCGTCTTGCGCCAAAGCTCGTCGGCACGGCGTCCGCCCTCGGGTGACTGATGCCGAATTTGGGCGGACCGAGTCTCGCGTGTCGACGACTCTACGCGGGGGTAGTACGGTCAATGGCACTGTACGGCGCGCCCGTATGGGCGGAGTCCCTGGCCGCTCGCAATAGGGCCCTTCTGTGGCGTCCACAGAGGGTCGTAGCGGTCAGGGCAATACGCGGGTACCGCACGGTCTCGTGCGATGCAGCCTGCGCGTTGGCCGGAACCCCCCCGTGGGATCTGGAGGCGGAAGTGCTCGCCGACGTTTATCGGCGGGCGTCGACGGCGCGGGCGGGGGGCAGCCGCCCCTCCCCAAGCGCAATCTCAGCGTGCCGGGAAGATGCCCGCCGCGCCACCGTCCTAAAGTGGAGGTCTCGGCTGGAGACGCCCCGGGCTGGTCTCTGGACCGTGGGGGTGCTCCAGTCGATCTTGGAAGAATGGGCAGGGCGGCAGCACGGGGTCCTCACCTTCCGGTTGGTGCAGGTTTTGTCGGGGCACGGTTGCTTCGGCAAATACCTGCACACGATCGCTAGGAGGGAGACGACCCCAGGCTGTCACCACTGCGACTGCGGCGAGGACTCGGCGCAGCACACGCTCGAGTCGTGCCCGGCCTGGGATGTGCAGCGCCGGGAACTCGCTGCAGTCATAGGCGTGGACCTGTCGCTGCCGGCCGTTGCGCGAGCGATGGTTGGCAGTGACAGGGCCTGGACCGCGGTCGCCGCCTTCTGCGAGGCTGTCATCTCGCGGAAGGAGGCGGCGGAGAGGGCCCGGGAGGAATCCTCCTTCGCGGACCCGATACGCCGCCGGCGCGCGGGGCGGCGTGCGCGCGCTTACCTGCGCCTGATGCCGCCCTAGCCGAGGCTGCGGACGGTGGGGTCGGGGAGTACCCTGCCGTCCGCGGAAGCCTACCGCGAAGGTGTGACGCCCAAGTGCGCGGGGCGTCGCACAAGAGAGGGTGCCCGAAAGGGCTGCCGCCTGCGGATCGCGGAGAAACGACGCGGTTCCCGTGATCCGCCGTAGCAAGGGCGGGTGAGGGCGCACGGTGGGTTTTTAGTGGGTGAGAGCCCCACACTACCCTGTTGTCTCCCCGGGCAGCGGGGTGTGCGGTAGGACATTTTTGCCCACCTAAAATTAAAAAAAAAAAAAAAAAAGGTAATATTCATATTAGATACAGAAAATTTATAAACAAATATCTTGTCACTAAGAAGAATGTACTATCAAACAAACAAATCGCGACAATGTCGTTTCTGTATAAATAGTTAAATACACATCAGCTTAATAATAAATGCATATACTGTTTTTAAGAATTAAACACTTACTTGTAACTGACCGAGTAGGTTTTGCAAATTAAGAATTACAAGGTACCTAGGTAACATACATATCTACACCCTTCCCGATTGTAAAAAATATTTACTGCTTAACTATTGTCCTAGCTAGATCACGAGAGGCACTAACGATAAGGTGTGATGTGGGCAAACAAAACAAAGAACAAAACTAAATATAAATACAATTTATCTATCCATCTATCCATCAGCCTTTCAACGTCCACTGCTGGACATAGGCCTCCCCAAGATAACGCCACAACGAGCGGTCCCGTCATAGGGGATAACGCCGTAATCGCCACGCTTGGCAGGCGGGTTGGCGATCGCAGTGGATGTTGTTAATACTCGAGAGAGTGCTGCTGCCCACGCCCCCGGTATTCCCTCAGTCAGCTCTTACGATTCCCGTGGGTAGAGAGGGAAATACAATTAAATCTATATACCTACTATTATAAAACTGTAACAGAGCTGTGTCTGTACATTTAAGATATTTGAGAAAAAATGACTGAAATAGGCTATATAGGCGTGTCTAAACACAAAACGATTTTTTTTTAGATTTTTTGTCTGTTTATCTGTTTGTTTGTTCGCGCATCACGCAAAAACTACTGAACGGATTTTGATGCAAATTTTTCTATTTGATAGATCTCGATTAGGCTTAACAACTGGTATACATTTTATCCCGCTACTATACCGGGAACCTGAGATACAACCTAACAACTGGTATACATTTTATCGCGCTACTATATCGGGAACCTGAGATACAAACTAAATGGCGGCGGAGCCGCAAGCAAAGGCTAGAAGTTAATACGAATTCTAAAATTAAATACACCTAATTACCTCTATATAGGTAAAGAACCCAGATAAGGATTATAGGTTACTTTATATCCAGGAAAAATTGAAGGTTTATGTGGAATAGCTATGTTTGCATAGAGCTAAATAATGCGCCGAAGAGGGTTCTGATGCTCACGCGGGCAAAGTCGCGGGCATAATCTATAATATTATAGGTATTTGTTAGCTCGTCCTTAAACTACTTTCGTTATAGTAAATGAACGAGATAAGTACTAGAACCATGTTTTATTACAACATCGTAATAATTTCCAATCAACCAAAATTCAATTCAATTGTGACGCATATTTTTATTTGATTTCATAACTTTATTGCAAGCTAGTTACTACATGAATGGAATTATAATGAAACTATTGTATGTACCTACGTAATTAAATATCCGTCTATTCATCAGACTTAGGCCTCCCAAAAAGAGCGCTACGAGTGGTCCTGTGCTGCCTTCTTATTTGTTAAGGCCGGAAAATAGGTATATACCTTACCGCACACCCCGTCGTTGGATGCAACGCACAAGGTGCCTAGTGTGGGGCTCTCACACACTAAATAAACCCACCGTTTACTGTCTCTCACTGGAACTGGAAGACATTGCTTCAGACATTGCTTTCAGTGGTCCTGTGCCGTCCTGTGTACGCAAAGCATTCAGGATTAAATAAATCTATGGCTTAGTGGAATCAGTCTTACGCTGCGCTGTCCAATACCTGGTTGCCACTCCTGTCTTCCCTATTGGTTGTCGGTTTGTCAAGCGATGTGACTTGCCCATTGTCAGATTAAACAGAAATGAATGGATAAAACTTAAAATTACCTACCAGTTTTGAAGTGACTACTAGTGCCTACGCACCACTTAGTACTATTTGTCAGATTCCCACACAAGTGTGTGTAAACCCGACACTTGGTTTCCGTTAATGGCGTGTTTAATTATAAACTGTTTTGAAATTCTATTTAAGCTTGACTAAAACTGTTAATTGGGGTTATGAAGCTTCAACTTAGGATCCGGTATGTCAACAGTTCTAAGTTAGTCACAGCATAACTGATAACAGGGATGGGTGTTGCAAGTTATAACATATATTAAAAAACATTTAATTTCAGATCAAAGTAAGATTACTATAGCGATTCATATTCTTCAAATATGCCTCTGATAAAATTACAGACATATTAAGATCATTGGATGTAATGAACGTTGAATTTCATACAAACATTCTCCTTATGTTTCCAATTTAGATGAACAAAATTAATGTAGGTAATATGAGTTCGAGTATGTCCCGGTCTTCAAGAACTAAAAGTTTCCAAGCAAGCTCGATGCACAAATTTTAATTCTGTGAGCTATAACTTTACTGTAGGTTACATTATTGTGAGTAACAATCTCCTTGGCTACTTTTTCTCTAGAAAAGTATTAGAGCAAAATGACTGAACTGAACTTTTACTTTTTATAAAATTGATTTACAAGTTAAACAAATCGTATTACGTAAATACCAATTGAAATATACTCGTACTATTTAAAAACAAATATTTAAATTTTAATTCTTTCCCATTCACACAAAAAATTATATATTTTTTATGCGAAACAAATTTGTTTGTTTATTTGTTTGTTACGCTTTAACGCCGTAACTATTGAACCAATCTTCATGAAATTGGCTATAGCCTGGAGGCTAAAAAAAAGACATAAGTACGAAAATAGGCTACGTCTTATGCCGGAAAAATGAATGCTCATGGGAAAGCTATTTTTGTACTGAGATAATTAATGAGCTGTAGAGTGAGGTATTTGCATTCTGCAATTCCACGCGAACGAAATTCCGGGAGAATCTAGTAAAACATAAATAAGTACTTACGATACTATAAATGTAAAAAATATTGAGTGACTAAATGAAAATATTCGGGCAATGTTTAACAATACTATGTACGACGGGTATCGCGTCACGAAAGAGAGTAAATAATACTAATAGTTACATTAAAACGTGAGTTAAGAATGTGTGTCACAATACCATGGATGTCCGTCACCGTACTTAGATAACACTAACACATGAAATGTTTAAATGTGCTATTGTGCAACACTTCTTTGTGGGAATTAATAATGCCGAAAATACAGTGTATGTTAGGGCTGTCCACATGTTTCCTTTAAGAAAATATCTCCACTATTTGTTGAAGTTGACAAGTTAAAGTGAAATTTCATAAGGTGTGGTGGGACAAAAATGAAAACATGCTTACACATACTACTTTTTTTTTTCATCATTAGCACACACGTTATCTACAATGACGTCAAGCCAGCATCTCTTGGGTCTACCCCTTCTGCCAGAAAGAGGCATGGCTAGATATTTGTTTCACACGTAACTTACACCGGTTTCCAAAAAACATGGCTGTACCAACACAGGCAACCCTCTTGCTCTTAATTTTATACGCCTATTACAATCTTGTATAAATTCAAAAATAAATAAATATTCACGGACATTTTCACTTAACGTCCTCTGGTCCCAAACTAAGCTACATATACTACTTTTTTTGTTAATACATACATATAATAGATAGAAAACACCCAGACGCAGTACGTACAACATATCTGTGTTCATCACACAAATAATTGTCATGAGTAGGAAATCTAACCCACGACCTTGTGCACGGAAGTCGGTTACACTACCGACTACGTCACGAAGCCCGTCAAAAAATAAATGGTATTACAACTACGTTTCGTCAATATGTAAAAGATAAACGGTTCTTAAGTCGTGTGTCAGCATGTCTCATGGTGGTACATATGGTATTACTTGATTATAAAATACGGACAACCCTAATGGTTTGTGGTCTACCTACCTCTATCTCTATTCAGTTGACGACGTATTACGCAATACGATTTCTTTGTTCATAATTTTGTAGATGAAAGTGGTACAACTTTATTTTCGGCATGACAGCTAATACATACATTTAGGCGTAACGGTACTATTGATGTTGTTTAAATGTTCGGCTTATAGAACTTTATTACTCAAAAACAAACTACAATCAGTTCACTTAAATAATTATTCGGTAACTTTAAAATTAAAAAATCCCTGAATCAGCGGTTTTTGGGAAGATTTATTTAAAATGATGTTTAACTTAATTGTGCGCTATGCTAAGTTATACATACTCGTAAGTTCATATTTATTTATCTCTATTTATCTATACATAGATAATTATAAAATAAGTTTATTCTGCCTCAACTGTCTGTCTGAACGCGGTTTTAACCAATCGACGAAGTGATTCATGAGGAAGGTTTAGTTCGTTAAGGTTTTATAGTAATTGGCTGAAGTGTGAAGATCATTTTTGAAGGTGTCAGAAAAATCATACTATCTGGTAGCTTATCTATCGTGCGCTATATAAACTAACAGAATTATAAAAAATAAGTAAGTAGGTTTTGCATTCAGTAACCCGTTGTCCTAGGTGACCGCCAAACGCGTTAATACCTACTACACGACGCGACGCGACGCGACACGAAAATATCAAGTACAGGTTGTATGTACTTATGGCCTACGTTGTCGCTTAATTTGAATGCGACGCAAAGTGGTTAAAGTATTAGCCGCAATACGTCGCATCGCGTCGCGTTGCGTCGCGAAGCTCAACTTTTTATATTTACGTGAATATTACACATTATGAAATAAAACTATGTACTGGTTTGGACTGTCCGCCTGTAACCATAAATGCTATAAAGTATTCATAACATCGGGATAGTTGAAAATCAAATAAACGAGAGAGATTAAAAGTTGTTATATTTCATAATCTGGATAAAGTAGCATTTTAATGGTAAAGAATTACGCAAATCGGTTCATTAGTTTCAAATTGTATCCATTACAAACAAACGAACCTTTCATTTTTATTATTAGAATTAGAATAAGTAGAAATATAAACTGAAACACAAATGTTCAAAGAGTTAGATTAAATTACAAAACATTAGTGATATACCGTGTTACGATTTTTTTTATGTAAATGTTGCTTTCGCGTGCTCTACGCAATGACACAGCAGTTCAATTTGTCGTACATCTAAATAGTCGTATATGTGCTTCAAAGTATACACTGGTACAGTTAATGGCATCGTCATTAACACGCCCACAAGAAGCCCAACGCCATCAAACGCTAAATTCCCTGAGTATAAATATATAAACATTCACGGACATTTCACACAACGTCCTCTAGTCCCAAACTAAGCTTAACGCTTGTGCTATGGGTACCAGATTACGGATATAATACATATATTACTTTTTTTTGTAACTACTTACATATTATAATAGAAAACACCCAGACGCAGTACGAATATCTGTGTTCGTTCACACAAATAATTGTCCTGAGTGGGAATTGAACTCACGACCTCGTGCACGGAAGTCAGTTACACTACCGACTACGCCACGAGGACGAGGAATTAAAGCCAAACTGTTTTTGAATGTCCTTCTTTTAAGCAGCACCGAAGTAATTGATCTACTTGATATCTATTTGGAACAGAAATCATAATAAATATATAAAACTATTAACTGTAATACTGATAGATCCGCAATCCGCGATGAAAGGATATGAAACAGGTTGAGTTCAAGTTAGAAGGCACACACTACAGAGCTCTACTTATATTTGCTATTAATCGTTATTGTAGCCCCGGAAACAGCCGATATTAAATAAAAACCCAAGATAAACTCTGATACTTAAAAACTAAAGTGTGCCACGTACAAAAAAATACCTACTACATAATTTTATCTTATAGGTACCATTATAAAACAGTAAGCTGTGTCTATACTTAAAGATATTTGAGAAAGAAATTGTGCTGCATTAGGTTATACATAGGCGTGCATGCCTGAAAGCGAAACCATTCTTTTAGTATTTTTGTCTAATTGTTAGTTCGCGCATCTATTTGCTTGCCATAAATAGCCCACATGGAACAAACGCAGTTAGATTATTTCCTGATCGTGTACGCTGAACAAAACTAGACATAAACAGAATTAGACACAATACACAGTTCGTATCTAGTATTAATAAAGATAATGCTTAGATAACACTACGACGCAATTCAATTATCAATATCGAATTTTTAGCACCCTATGTATTAAATAAATTTTTCCAACTATAAATTGCACTATAAGATATGCCATTTATCATGGCTGATAAATGGCAATAAAATACCTACTAGGTATTTCAAAGTATTCTTGAACCAGACATTTAATGAAAGGAAACGGATGTGTGGTTCGATTGAGACTAAATGTGGCTCAGATATACTATCTCACTCTGCCTTCTTGGAAATAGAATTTATCAAATACTATTCAATGTATTTATTGTTGCGTCAACTCTTATTACAATGAGTAAATGATAATTAAAACGACCCTTTTATACCTTAATTTAAAAAAGTCTACGGAATAAATGCTGACAAAAATATAATTTTATAAAAATTACAGATATTTAACAATCGATATAGTAATTATACAACCAGTGATCATAATATTTAGGTACAGGCTATAACATTTTTATAGTCATAAAAATGTTTTTTATGCAATAATATTTTTATAGTCATACAAATGTTTTTTTTAAAAGTGACTAACATTTTTATGATCATAAAAATGTCAGTCACTTTTAATATAATTTCTATAGAGAATCCATACATTTCGCGCTAAAAATGTTTTAAAACCACAATTAACAAGAATGCACGATAACATTTAGATTGACCTCACACTTTTAATCAAGGCCGTTGAATTGTTAATTATTTATATAAACGTCAATTCACATTCGGCGAACATTCACTCTGAAATGGAATTCTATCTGAGAATTCAATTACAGTTGACAAAGCCTAACTCAGCTCGCTTTGACTATACATTACGTAGGAGTTGTAAAGTAGTAGTACATTCGACTTTGGTACTTTCACCTCATCGCACGGCATACTCAAACTATACTGACTACTGACAGAAATCTGTGTTTATAGATCGTCATATCTCGTCACTTAATTTTATTAACTGTCTCTGTGGTGCAGCGGTAGTGTGAGCGACTGCTGATTATGAGGTCTCGGGTTCGATCCCCGGGTCGGGCAATGTTATTGAGCTTCTTCGTAAAAAAAAATACCAGTAGCGGCCCAGTTTTTTTTAATGCATTTAGTGGCAGACGAGCCACGGCCCATCTGATGGTAAATGGTAACCGTCGGTCATGGACTCAACTATACCGAGAGCATTGTCAAGCCGCTGCTCACCATTTCATTTCACAGATATGAAATGAAAGCATTAACTAACAGCTACATTTTGAAATAAAACTTCGTTTACGGAATCTATCGCGTTTACTTGATTTTACTACTATCCCGACGTTTCGAATACTTTACAGCATTCATGATCACGGGTGGACTTAGATGATAGACGTCCAAGGCTATCATCTCATCAAGTAAACGCGATTGATTCCGTAAACGAAGTTTTATTTCAAAATGTGTAACATTCGCGTAAATATCAGGAGGTATTAAGTACATTAACAGCTACCTCCTGCTACAGCCAAAACGCAACGATGTGCTTCATGGCCGGTCACACGGGAGATGGTGGTACCAACTCGCTCGGGCCCGATACTAAGTGAATACTCCCACTTGGTACCAAGCCCTACCACCAGTCATGCAATGGATGATAATTGCTTACTTCCCTTAGTAGCCATACGACACTCGTGGAAAAGAATGGGGTGGGTGTCACTTGTATTCTTAGTCGATCACCACACGGACAGAAACAGGAGTTTGGAAATGTGCCTGGTAGACGGCAATAGGTTCACCCCTATTACGTGGGACTTAAACATAGCTGGCGAACCGTGGGTGTGTAATACACCTCTGCCTACCCCTTCAGGAAATACAGGCGTGATGCTATGCTATGTAATTTTATAATATACGTGTTCTGACAGACTAAGAATCAACAGTGTCATTACTTCAATAATTACAGTACCGCTAAGAGCTAATAATGACAAAATTAAGCAGACCAGAAGCGAGAGCTGTTATGTATCTGAAACGGTATTCCAGGAGACACAGTTCAATTCCTGCTTGTGACTATTATTTTTGATTTCACATTTTCGCACTTTGTGTTCTAGTAAACGGCCGAGTATGTCAGACCAAACTCACTGTGAAGAAAAAAAAAAAAATATCCATAAACTTAACCAGTTAAGGTATAATAGTCATTTAGATCAGTCCAACTCATGGCTGGAGAAAACGTTGTGCTTTACAAAATACACCTGTCCTCGATACAATGCGGGTACTTATCAAGTATACTATGTGCAATTGTAATAATTGTAAGTGATTAAATATTTTGACAATATCTAGGTCAGATATGTAACATGGCCCAGAACCACAGATACGTCTCGAATAACAGGATGAGAGTAATTATTAACTGTATATTTACATATACATCTAATAGGATTACACATTAATGAACGCGTAAACTGTAAATCATAAATAAGAAGCTGACAGGTTTTTAAGGCGCCACCCACTTGCCTCAATCGAAATTGAAATTATCTTTTGAGTTGATTATATCTAGTTAGGGTTAGTAACTATCCAGTGAAAGAATGTCCAGTGAAGGAAAGTAATATGGTTCCGGTGGCCCGCCAATAAAGGCGAAAAGGGGAAAGGGTTTCTTTAGTGGGTGAAGGCCCCACACTACCCTGTTCGTTGCCCCGAACGACGGGGTGTGCGGTTAGGAATACTTTTTCCCGCCTTAACAAAAAAAAAGGGTTAGTAACTATCTTTACTAATATTATTAATATGAAAATCATCCTGAAATTTTGCATACATAAGTACTAGGACATAGGCTACTTTTGAAAAACGAATGGTTTCTGTGGGATAGCAATTTTCGCAAAGGATAATTAGTGTAACCGACTTCCGTGCACGAGGTCGTGGGTTCGATTCCCACTCAGGACAATTATTTGTGTGATGAACACAGATATTTGTACTGCGTCTGGGTGTTTTCTATCTATTATATGTATGTGTATATAAAAAATAAAGTAATATAAATGTATTATATATCCGTAATCTGGTACCCATAGCAAGCACAAGAGTTAAGCTTAGTTTGGGACCAGAGGACGTTGTGTGAAATGTCCGAGAATATTTATTATTATTATAATTATATCAGTTTTTAAGTCTAAGCAAGACCTATCAAACAAAAAAAAAATTCAAATCCATTTAGTAGTGTTTGCATGATGTGTGAACAGACAAACAAATAAATAGACGAAAATTAAAACAAAATTGTTGATATCGCCTAAAACAGTATTTTTTCTAAAATGTCTTCAATAAACAGACAAGTCTGTTCTCCCTTTTAGTAGAGATACAGACAGACGATGAAGAATCAACTGTTCAAAGTCTACAGTCCCAAACAACTGTCTTCACGGTGTACATAGTAAAAGTTTATCAGGGGAAGGAAGGTTATTCGTTTTAATTATCAAAAATAGAGCGAGCATGGAATGATAACGTGCTAATTAACTACATAACTCTAAAACCTCATTAGGAATTTTACTGTGGCCATGACTGAACACGCAGAGTATGTGGAAATTCACAAACGCAAATAATAATATTGAATATTTTATATGTTTTTTTTTCACTACAGTCTCTTAGTTGTCATTGTAAAAGATTAAAAAAATACGTATGCATACAAACTGCTAGTTGACCGAACTATAAAAAGACGAGGCTTTTGCATATACATAGGTTCGTGAAAACACATTTTGCACAGTCCAAAATTCGATCTTGCGTCACTAGACCTACGTGATATTACATTACATATCCAGCACAGTTATTGAACTATAAACTTATTTACATACAAATATTTTTTTTAAACATTTTGATCTATATTTTAGCACTTGACATGCTCAGCTACTCTTAAAGTACAAATTATAATTTCTAAATAAGGAAAAAGAGTATTTTAGTACAGGCGGGAATCGAACCTGCGTCCCTTCCTATCCGGGGAAGTGCTCTAATCCACTGAGCTACAGTACTATTTTTTAGACATACCCAAACTCCTTATCACATTTGTCTTAACGACCAACGAACGCATTTACATGCATTAATCCAATATAGTAAGTTTAATTTTGCAATTAAAATTCATACTATTTGAAGGCGTGATTGTTTCAAACATTTTGATCTATATTTTTCCTTATTCAAAAATTATAATTTGTACTTTAAGAGTAGCTGAGCATGTCAAGTGCAATGTATGAGGCGATTATGGGAAGTAAGTTAAATTATCATCCATTGCATGACTAGTGGTAGCGCTGGGTACTAAGTGGGAGTACTCACTTGGTATTGGGCCCGAACGGGTTGGTACCACCATCCCCCGTGTGATCGGCCATGAAGCATATCGTTGCGTTTACCAGGAGCTTATTCTTTCATTTCATATCTGTGAAATTAATTGGCGAGCAGCGGCTTGACAATACTCTCGGTATAGTTGAGTCCCTGAGCGACGGTTATCATTAATTACCATCAGATGGGCCGTGGCTCGTCTGCCACTTACAAGCAAAAAAAAAACTAGACCAAGTGGACTAAAGTTAAAAATAAAACAAACCGGTTTTACACCTCTCGTTTTTTTTCATAGTACATAATTGCGAATAAACAGTCTGCTATTACCGTTAAGTATAGTTGCTAAATGAAATCTGAGAACTCTACTATCTAACGATCTATACCTTTTACAACACAATACTTATATTAAATTACGCAAGTGCTCTACTAACAACTGGGTATATTGCAATACCCTGAACGCTGGCATATCTAGCTCTACAAGTATTATAACACTATTGTTTAAATACATAATATGTAGTTAGCGGTCTAGTGAAAAAAATCAGGTGCGATGTGCTTTTTTAAACAGCACCTTGTACTAGGGAATAATCCCTCCATCACAAGGATCTTTACGAATATAGAGTTGACAGAAACAAATAAAATCCACACTCAGATTAATCATTTTTGAATCGTACAAAGAATTATGTTGTGTAAGAACCCAGAACAGTCAGCACAGTCGGTATATAAACCACTTCGCCATCTTTGTTTTTATACTGCGTGGCTGAACAAACAAGCATTCCTAGTTGGTAAATTTTGTGTCGTAGCCTCTATAGATGCTAGCAATACCAGAGGCATCACTCGCACGTCGCCATCTCCACGGAAATGAATAGGAAAGATAATGTAATAAGGAGACGATATGAAGGATACTAAGGAGAATATAGAAAGCATAATAAGGAGAGACCACTGAAGTAATGTCACATAGTTCCAGTGGTCTGCCAATATAGGCGGAGCGATGACACTCAGCGGGTTTATTTAGTGGGTGAGCCCACACTACTCTGTTCGTTGCCCCAAACGGGGTGTGCGGTTAGGTACACTTTTCCCGCCTTAATAAGGAGTACTTAACTACCGCTGTGTCACGCTGCTCTTTTGTGAGAGTATGGTACTTCCCAGATCGAGCCGGCCTATTCATGCTGGGATAAGCAAGGCTATATGTGTAGACAAAAGTCGTTTTGGCATAAGGTAATGAAACTTATGCGATCACAAGACTAGTTTTACTGTGAACTTGTGATATTGTTAACAAAATCTACATAAGCCGGTCGCGGCTGGTTCATCAGGTTAAGAAAAAGGGGTAGACTAAACACTACTACCAAAAACTACCTCCTTATGCACCAATATAGTATTTATTTATTAATTCATGACTACGTGTAGCAACACAAAACGCGTGACAAATGAATAGCAATTTTTTAACACAACCTTATTTCCATGTGATTGTTTTTTTGTTATTGAAATTCACCAGTCTCCTCAACTTCGCTTAATCTGTCATCTCAAAATACATTCTAAGCTTTAATGTAGAAAAAATACTAAATATTGTACTAAAGATGAGCCATCGAGAATACGTACAGATAATACATAAAATAATATGGCAAAGACCTTCACATTAATATATTTTTTATTGGAGCAGTAGGAAACATTACAGACATCAGTATATCCTTAATGTGTTATACTCAGCAATTATAATAAACTTAATTTCTGTTATAGTCAAGGTCGGTTAGTTAAGTAACACAACGTTACAGTAGATTCAGATTTAGTGTATATTTAGAGTAGCTGGCACATACGCGAACATTTTGTTTTTTATACTTATTATATGTAAAGTAATTCACATCTTTTTTACCATTAAATCTAAATAGGCTTTCATAGGACCTACCTTTAAGATTTTTTTTTTAAGACAACATCCTGCTCTAAGCATTAATCCTTGTACGGGGGACTTTACAAACATACAATTTCACGGACGCAAAGTACACCCAGACTCAGAAGAACCATTAGTGGATCACGCAAGTTATCCTGTGTCGGAGCTGAACCCACAACACTCGGATGGAAGGGCGGTATTTAAACCACTCCGCCATCTGTGCAGTAGTGCAGTCGCCATCTGTTGGTCCGCCATTAGTAGCAATGTGGGGTAGGGTTTGGTATTGAGTAACAATTTTTACATGCTGCTTAATGGTAAAAAATAATTTATACTTTTTTAATATACAATGAAATATTTTGGGGTATAGTTCTGTAAGTGAGGAGTGATGATTCTTAAAAAAATACATATATTTAATTAAATATTTGTATCACGGATTAAGCTGAATATTTGCTCAGCTATGTGAAGAATGTTAAGAATCCCTAAGTATATATTTCCTTCGAGATACTTAACCATATTCATCAGCAGTTACTCTAAAGCTACTGTTGGAACTGTCACGCGTTCTGCCCAGAAGAAATGCTCTTATTTATTTAAGAGAGCGTAAAGCCTTTACAACCTGCGAACATATAGATCTAAATGTAAATCTAATGCTTCTAAGAATCAATATCACCGATATTAACGGAATTATTTATACACAAAACTCACAAAAAAAGTGATAGTTGATTATGCCAATTACATAAATGGGGTGCTTGTCGCGTGCTGTGAGCTGCTAGATAACGGTGATGATAAGCGCTATACTATAACATAGTTAAGACAGCTCGGTGAGAGTAACAATTTTTGACGTGCTTTATTACTATAAAGCACTTTTAGGGTGCCCTCTACTGTATTGTACTCAATACAGTAGAGGGCACCCTAAAAGTCGGTACAACTCAGCCGAAACGTCCCGGTTAATCAAACTAATAATATTTCCTTAAGTATAATACGCGTAAAGACGCTTAACATAGGTTATAGCTGATTGTTAGGTAAAAGAATTTCATGCGCCCGAAGACACTTCGGTACAAGGTTTAATGTACCTTGCTATAAGTTATTACATTAAAATAATTACATTAAAAATGTTCACTCGAAGGTTCATCTTTCGATAACCGAATGACCGAAAACTGACTAAAGTTTAATGAGATACGTTGTATTCTATTTTATACTTTATAGCATCTGTTTATAAGATCAAAAGTCTAAAATGATTCTCATTTTATTGTGGATTATCAGTACGTGCCTGCGCTAGTCAAATGATTTTAGAAAGTGTTTAAATTAATTTTAGTGACTTGTATTAAAACTTATTTAGTGTATGAGTGGTACACGATATATGAATATAATTTTAGAAATGGATGTTATATATATGACTAAGGATAATTGGTATTATATAATTTTAATAATATAATTATCCCTAGTAACCTATTTTTCTAGCATATTCGAAAACAATAGTAAGTACAAATTGTTTATTGGTAAAATAGAATAAGCTATATTATCTATCTATCTATACTATTATAAAGCTGCAACAGGGCTATGTCGGTACATTTAAGATATTTAAAAAAAAATGAATGTATGTAGGCTATTTAAACACAACACAATTTTTTAAATTTTTGTCAGTATGTCTGTTTGTTTGTTCGAGAATCAAAACTACTGGACCAATGTTGCAAAACTTTTTTTAAATCCGGTTTACCCTTTTTTCCGCTACTATATCAGAAAACTGTGATATAACCTAAAAACTAACTTTTGGCTACGGCGGACGTGCGTGCAAAGCCTAGTATAATTATAAATAATACGAAAATGCGTTTGTATATTAAACTTTTACGTTGTAACTACTGAACTAATCATCATTAAATATTTGATGCATATATTATTGCATAAATAAAATTAATGTGCCTTGGAGCGGCGTATTTACATTCTAACTTGTTACAGAAAATAATTGCACGTTAAAAAAGTAAAGCACTAGAGTAGAAAGCAGTATCGAATAGAAAACACATTTAAATTTAATGTCTACATTTGAACATTACAAGTCTAGAAAATAAGCATTAGAAATTATATATGATTGTGTAGACAGACGAACAATGCAGTCGGAAATTGGATTGCCTCTGGGCCGAGCATCATCTGAAGTCGTAATTGACCGTGCTCTGCACGAACCAGCTACACAATTTTGAAGCATACATTGGCAAACGCATTTGCAATATTAAATTAAAAACAAAGAAAATATACATTGAGAAGAAGAAATAACAACCTAACCAATAAAGTTAGGTGTATAAACAAAAATATACACATATCTTGCAAAAAAAAAAACACGATTATCCATACAAAAATACATTTTTTTAATGTAGTTTTTATCACAGCTATACTATGTACACTCTTGTCTTACATGCTACGCAGTTAAATTGGGAGACAAAATACCTTTGATCATGCCAACATTTCGAAAATAGTAGCCATAGTCAGTGAGCATGTGCAACCTCACAGCCCGTGTCCGTGAGTATCAACTATACTAGATGATATATGTTTATTTTATTTATTATTTATTATATTCTTTATTGTACACCAGTAAAATCCATGTAAACGTGTGTGTGTTTAATACTCGACTATAGGTATAGCATGTGATACACATCTTCCATAAGTCCACAAATATCGCAGGTATTGGATTCTGTTAACGTCTAAATATTACGTATTATATACTTACAAAAAATTAAAATGTTAATTTTATATCAATAGAAGAAAAAATACATATTATATTTTTTTTCAACCAATTTCCCTCCCA
Source organism: Leucoma salicis (assembly GCA_948253155.1). Classification (NCBI taxonomy): domain Eukaryota; kingdom Metazoa; phylum Arthropoda; class Insecta; order Lepidoptera; family Erebidae; genus Leucoma; species Leucoma salicis. The sequence goes on from OX411812.1 coordinate 9,380,774, forward strand.
TGGGTCTCCTTTCAGAGTGAAAGGGGTTTAGGTCTTAGTTAGCGCTGACCCAGGGCGGATTGGCAGACTTCACAAGCTGTCGGACATTAAGGTTTTTTTTTTCACCACATTTTCAGTCACCGAGCAGAAAACACACATAATTTTAAAAATGTCATAAAGTCAGATGTGTAGGCGACACATCGTCTGGATTTCGCAACGGGGATCAAACTCGATACTAATGTCTACAATGATTGGTTTTACCACTAGGCTATTACTGCATTATAATATATATATGCTATCACTGCATAATACTGCTGCATAATGCACTGCATATATCTATGATTTGTGAAATAATGCTCTATTATAAGTATTTCAAGCATAAACCGTTATAATTTCCATTCTAATTTAATTTCATCATAAATTCTGTATTGCATAACAACAATATCATCAAAATAAATAATATTATTTACAATAAAATAATTAAATATTTAAACAATAAATTATAATTAATATTTGAATATACCTAAAGTAACAATAAAATTGTTACTACGAGTAATTTAAACACAAATTTATGTCTTACTTAGTAAGCTTTACCAGTATTGTTGATGTGAACATTAAGTAAATCCATTTAAAGACGCAAGTTTACTTTCCAATACCGATGATGTTCCAGCGACTTTGGCGCGTGGCCCGGCCCATTAGGATATTGGCGGCGCGCCAACGACGCCTGAAGTGTCTATTTCTTTAGTAATTCAACATTCAAGGAAGTGTGGAATCTTTGAATAGAATTCACAAGAAGCGACGGCAATTACAATTTGGTCCTTAAATTTTATTATTTTATCAATTTTTTAGCAAAATATTATCTTGCCTATTACTCTAGGAAGGTCAGTCCAAAGGCAAATGTGTTGCTAGTCTTCAACTTCTATCCCATTTACCCGTATTTTGCAATAAAATTTTGGTTAATGATGCGTTAATATAGTTGTAATGTAATAATTGTGTTTATAAAACCAAAATATCATAGCCCTGAAAACTTAAAGGTACCCACTTAAATATTACGAAGTTAAAAGTAACGGTACATAGATAATCTATACTCTTATAAAGCTGTAACATAGCTATGTCTGTACATTTAAGATATTTGAGAAAACAATACTGTAATAGGCTATGTAGGAGTGTCTAAACACAAAACGATTTTCTTTAGATTTTTGTCTGTTTGTCTGTTTATCTATTTGTCTGTTTGTTTGTTGGCGCATCACACAAAAACTACTTTTGATGCAACTATTTTTATTTGATAGCTCGCTATTATACTTAAAAACTGGTATACATTTTATCCCGCCACCATACCGGGAACCTGAGATATAACCTAAAAACTAGCTTTTGGCTGCGTCGGAGCCGCGGGCAAAGGCTAGTAATTAATAAAACTGCATTGCACATGAGCATCTCTGTCTATTATCGTATCTTTTTTTACGCTGCACTCTTCACGTTAAAACAACTGAACTGATTTTAATGAAAATATCTTGTTTGATACCTAGTTTAATACGTCTTAATGTCAAAATGTTACATACTTTATCTCCACTCCTGCCTCCGAAAACAGGGGTATATAAAAAGAAACAAGAAAAAACTTGTAACATACTTAATAACCGATTGACATAACAACACAACAATCATCAATGCCATCAACTGCATTGATGATTGTTGTTGTTGTAAAGATACGTCTATTGAAAATTGCAAAGTACAACATAGTACATATGTGCATGAGATGCATCGGCCCACATCAACATGATGCGTGTGCACCACCGACCTATACGGATCTTGTTACTATCTGGGACACTACTACGCACACATGCATATAATATATCCAACAAGATACTGAGACTCTCATTTATATTCGATTGTTGACAACCTACATACACTAACCCGAGACAGCACGCTTCCACGCTAAAAATACGTTTACTTTGACAGCATATTCAACCCGTTTTTGTTCGCGACTTAGTCGTCGTCGGATGAGTTTGTTACTATCCTAGAGCAATCATCTATTTTTGAAAAAATATATTGGATTTTTAACAGGAATATTCAGCCATATAAGTACAAAAATTGTCTTAATTTTAATTGGTAAGCAAGTACAAGATAAAACTACCGGAATTGTATAAAACAACCAACGATTGCATGTTTTATATACTAATATTAGTATAAATTGTTCACTAATGTACCAAAAACGGTATTTTGCACAGATAGGAAGTTATAATAATCATTCAATTCTTGTTCAACAACAACAACTTCTGCTATTAATATTATTTAGACATTAGAAATTCCGATAATAGGCTATAAGGCTATTAAATTATAATTGATAACAAAATTTATGCTGACAGTAAATAATATCATATTGCGACCGCTCCACTTGTACGGTCTGCAAAAAGAAGGATAAAGTTTTAAAAGCTTTTCAATTAGTGCTTATTTTTAAAGGGCTTTGTAGTTTACCAATCAATTATTCTGCAGCGTGGTCCATGATAATAATGATACGACGCAAGTAGTAGTACTGTAGCAGGTAATATAGCAAGTAATACTCTTATGAGTCCTTAATTGTAGCATATTGAGTGCATCAAAACTCCACGAGATGGCATTAAAAAATATTTTAGCATTAACGTTTTACTTTACAAAATTTTTTGCCGCTGCTCACCATTTCAATATGAAATGGTGAGCAGCGGTTTCACAATACTCCAGGTATAGTTGAGTCCATGACGGTTACCATTTACCATAAGATGGAAAAAAAAATGTATCTCATAATAGTTGACACAGCAAAAAGTCAAAAGTAGAACTTCGTATACTTTATCGTTTTAATAAGCTACTTTGTAACTTTCACGTGTGTTATATCATTATTCAAAAAACTGCAGGTGGAAACCACTAAATGTGTGTCAAGAACTAAAAATGGAATTAAATGTAGAGAATGCTTTTAGTAACGATAAACCGGTTATAAGAGCGTCTATAAAACTATCAAAATAAACCTTGTTTTTTATTGTCATCCGTCGTGTGTATTTTAACAAACTATGGATACATCTCAATAGATTTTAATATATAAGATCAAGAAGATCTTACGTCCACTTCTCGCTTACGTGTAGTATTCGCGATAAACACTGGCATGCGTCTGTTTCGGGTACTATTAAGTCTAAGAGAGGCGTTTACGACGTAACTTCTGATCAGCTGAATGCTCAATACTTCTCGGTTGTAGACCGCAATCATAAGGATTGCATATATTATAAATTATAAATGTGAGAGTGAGTTTGTTTGCATTTTATCATTCGGCGCCGTAACTGATAGATCATCATAAAATTTGGCATTTATGTAGTTCGGAGTACATAGAAAGGCATAGGTTAAGTATTTAGATTAGATGTAGCTAGTTTTTAAATAGTAAAATGCTGAGTTGCCTTTGGTAAACTAACAAACGTTTTGACCCTCAAATAAATTTTCAAGCAGTTTTACTGGTATCTATAGTATGTACTCTTATATGTAGTAAATATACCGATAGTAATGTGCAATCGATATTTCGAAAATAATCAATAATAGTGTTAGCTCATAGATAATTCTAATTATTATAAAGCTGTAACAGAGCTGTGTCTATACATTTAAGATATTTGAAAAAAAAAATGACGTTATAAGTAGCTATTTAGGCATCTCTGAACACAACACGTTTTTTTTAGAATTTTTGTTTGTTCGTTCGCGCATCACACAAAAACTACTGAACAGATTTTGATTCAACTTTTTTAAATTGATAGCTCATGATTAGACTTAAAAACTGCTAAAAAGTAGCTTTTGACTGCAGCGGAGCCGCGGGCAAAGGCTGGTTCTGTAATAGATTTATAATACTTAGAATAAAAAATAAATCAATCATTCCTACTATTTCTGGAAATATTTTCAAATTCGCAGTAGAGTTTTGTTCTTTAAATATTTCATAAAAATATATCGAGAATCTTAATTATTGTGAGGACTTCTGTTACTTCCTTCGCAGTTACATCCTTGACAGCTGTTTGTTGTGTTTAAGTAAATACAAGTATATATAGCTTACTCGTTCACAGAATATATTTATGAACTAGAGCAGTTTTAACTTAATATTTTATTCCAGTACGTAGATTTAAACCACCCAAGCATATCACAAAGTTTCTTTGTATGCATAAGACTACGTCCATTTTTTTGTATGAAATTAAGAATAAGGATGTAATGTTCGGAGGTCAAAATAAGGTATATACCAAATCCCATAAAAAACAAAATGTAAACTAGATGATAATGGATAAAATTTAAAACAATAACAAATAATTACTTCTGAATGAAAATGTTATTGAAAAATGTTGTTAGTTAGCCTGTCTATACGAATCTATAACAACAATTAAAGCATACGAGATATTACACACTCACAGGCACCGATATATTACACATCAGCTATACGTTAAATGAAACAGAAACACTATTCAAAACAGCGGAGCTCAACCTGTATACCACTTTCCAACAATCGTTTTAAACCGTATTCTGAGAGGTGTACAATAACTCACACTCAAGTAAAAACTTCTTTCTAAATCTGTTAATGATTATTACTGTTATAAGGCGTTCATAGACACTGCACTCATAGATATATAAAGCTAAATATTATCTAGGTGAAGCAATAAACATATTATACTTATTTATGGCTTGTAATCTTTTTTATTTTGTTTTTTCTTTTCAAGTCATACTATTGGTCATGGTTTCTTAGTTATGTGAGTTTGATTGGGGCAAACAAACATACCGTCCATCTGATGGTAAACAGTTACCGTAGCCTATAGACGCAAGCGACGGACTAATAACACAGTTGTCACCACCCTATTCTTTCCCACGGGTGTCATACAAGGCGACTAAGGGAAGTAAGCAATTGTCACCCATTGTATTACTGGTGGTAGGGCTGGGTACCAAGTGGGAGTACTCACTTGCTATCAGGGCCGAGCGGGTTGGTACCACCATCACCTGTGTGACCGGCCATGAAGCACATCATAATTCGGTCGTTCATTTCATATATGTGAAAGAAATGCTGAGCAGTGGCTTGACAGTACTCTCTCTGTATAGTTGAGTCCATGGTCGACAGTTACCATAATACCATCAGGTGGGCCGTTGCTCGTCTGCCACCATAAGCAATAAAAAAATAGATAAGTGTTTGGTAAAGGGTTTATTTAGATAACAATTTTTTGCTCTGGATATAGGGTATTGTACGTTAATAAATTTGTAGTAAAATGAGATGGGGTAAATAACTTCTATTATTTATGTTATTATTATTAATGAGCATAACGATTTGGGTTCTCATTATTAGATATAATTCTGTGAATACAACGTTCCGTATTTTTTGTTTGCGCTATGGTAATCAAATGCAATTAGATTTTAGAACAATAATATTAATACGCATAAGGTCCCTGTAGCATTTAAATCAACCAACTTCAGGAAATACGTACAAGGATATTAAAATCTTAAACTACCTATGCATTATTATATACTCAGTACGTCTTTAGGGAGTGTTTTTATACTACTCGGGTAGCAAACTAGCATACGTCCCACCTGATGGTAAGCGGTTAGTACTTCCCTGATCGAGCTGACACATTCATGAGATAAGCACGACTACACCACTAACAGAGTTAATATACTAACATTAGATGCATTGAATAATCAACATTCTAGGCTCTTGTCATTTAGACGGGCCTCGTGGCGTAGTCGGTAGTGTAACCGACTTCCGTGTACGAGGTCGTGGGTTTGATTCCCACTCAGGACAATTATTTGTGTGATGAATACTGGTATCTGTACTGCGTCTGGGTGTTTTCTATCTATAATATTTATATATTTACAAAAAAAAAAGTAGTATATGTATTATATCCGTAATCTGGTACCTATAGCACAAGCATTAAGCTTAGTTTGGGACCAGAGGACGTTGTGTGAAAATGTCCGTGAATATTTATTTATTATTTATTTTATTTACCTATATCAATAGCTGTGACTTGATATCCATTTTTACCGACAAATCTTATAATATATCGAAGTGTATATGCTAATGTAAATTGTTAATGCGCATAAGCACAAATTATAATTTGTGAATTAAGAAAAAGAGTATTTTAGTACAGGCGGGAATCGAACCTGCGTCCCTTCCTATCCGGGGAAGTGCTCTAATCCACTGAGCTAACTGTATAATGGATTAATGCATGTAAATGCGTTCCGATAGAGGGCGTTGGTCGTTAAGACAAATGTGATAAGGAGATTGGGTATGTCTAAACGATAGTACTGTAGCTATGCTTATAAATTATACAAGCGCTTTGAGATTCATTTAACAATTTATTACCATAAAACTGCTCGAAACATAATGTATGATAAGGTTTTAAAAAAGTAATACTCTTTCACATTAAATTATTATACTGCTTTGTAATGTTAGAAGACTAGAAGTCCTTTAGACATGAGTAACATACTAACGACCTTGTGTATAAGCAATATTAGATAACGAGGTCACTATAGTTAGTAGCAATTACAAATCGTTGTATGACCAAATCAATATCAACTATATGACCCTCTTTTATATGACTAGTACCTACCTATTGTATCTTTCAATCACAAAATTTACTTATCATTCAACCTACAACTGCTTAAGTGTATCTAAATAAAACATTAAGCTCTAATTCATATCCAAATTCAAATGATTGACCTCGTATCGCATATGCATATCACCGCCATAACAACCCGCTAATGTAATACGAGCCGACTAGAGGAAAGTGTTTTGATTGTACAGTTCAATTGTTGAGCGACATTACTGATTTTGTTGTATGGGCTTCAAAAACATTTTATTAATCTAGTATAGTTTTAAGTGCAATATAGCAGTTCATTTTAATATAGCTGTTTCTTAATTTGCCATAAACAATATGGCATATTGATATTTAATTAGTATTTTTAGCTTATGGACTTAATTGGCTATGTCTGCTGTAAGCTCACAAATTAGTTTAATTCATGGACGTTTAATAAGAGCAGTCATGCTCAAGCTCGCTGAGTCCAGAATCAGGCATTTTTATAAGGAAGCCGCTGGCCGTATAATTAAGATTTTTATCTTAAAGTTTCAAAGTAACTGAGAATGTCAAGTGCTAAAAATACGGATCAAAATGTTTAAAGTATTAAATAATTCTCTAATTGTGCAATTCGTAAATAAGCCATAATAGATGTAATTTGATTGAACCGTGGTTCTTAATCAATCGAACAGGAAAAAACCGATAGTACATATCTTATTCAAATTTATAAGCACTGCAGGTAATGCAAAATAAAAAATACTATATTTACTAGAATAAATTATTGTAATGTATATTGTCTAAACAAACCTTAAGTAGTTCCGTTCCGTTCCGATAATCAAGTTTTCTATGATTTTTTAATAATAAGAAGAAATAAATGATTTGTATCCTTTTTTTTAATAGGCATCCATTATAAAAAACCATAACCATAAATGTGTACAGCGTGTTTTGTTCTAGATAAAGGCCAGCAATAAAATTTATAACAAGCATAACCAATCATACCTACTTTTTGTTTAACATTTCGTACGCTCTACCATTTACCATTATTCAAAACATTTCAAACTTCGATATCCTTGATTTGTTGTTTGGACATACCTATTGAATAGAAAAGTGTTCTCAGCTTTCATTTCCAAGGTCATCGTCGACGTTTGCTCTACATTTCTTCACAACTTTCGCGATCAAAAGAAACCCTAAATAATGCAAGTAAAAACGCGTTAACTATTTTTCATGACTAGCATCAAATTAACAAAATAACTTTCCGTAATAAACTTTAATTTCAAAATATGTGAATTACATTCCATTACGACATCTCTTTTATATTAAAATCTATCGGAATTAGTTTTGTTCATAAATGGTTTGGTATAAAAAATATACCTATGTATTTAATATATTATTTTAATTTTACTATAATTTTTATAATCATTATAATTAAACCTAAACAAAAGACTTCAACGCACACACACGCTTAGAAGTGTAAAAATTGTGAGCTCTATCAGTACGATCAAAATATTTTAACGACGACACAATAAAGGTACTGTACATTACTACTTAGCTAGATTTCCTTATGATATATCTGAAGATTTTTGAACCAATTCTTTCACCTACTCAGAACTTATTATACGTAAGCATTCGTTTATGTGCCGTCAGCTTATAATGGGGATATACACTTGGGCAGTGCAGAGCTATTTTTGAAAGTTGTAAAAATCAATACACCAAATCCTAAACTAATTAATTCAATGTGATGAGGAGGTTGGGTATGGCCGTAAGGTCAGTGCGATAGCTCAGCGGTTTAGAGCACCTCCCCGGATTATAAAGGGCGCAGGTTTGATTCCCGCTCGCATTAAAGTTCTCTTTTTCCTCATTCACAAATAATTTGTACCGTAATTAATTCCTTTCCTCTTGGAAATAGCGAGTCAGTCACCGATGCATAGAGTAAATTGATGAACCCACTTCTTGCTGTTGTGGTCCGATTGCGGAATAAAGATAAACGAAACTATTGTTATATCATATCAGATCGATGATTTTCTACAATAACCAGTTAAAATCTATTAAGATTTCTATTGATATTATAAGTAATACCTGAGAGGGATTGGCTGGAAAGGGAAGCGATGCGCCGGTGGGTGCGGAGGCGGTATGATTTGCGGTGGAGGCGGGTGCACTGGTACCGGGTGAGGCAATCCAGGAGGTGCCGGAGGCAGCGTACTATACGGTGGTGGAGGAATGTTCTCCAAGAGCTCGGGCACGCGAGGCGCCCGCGCGCGCCTCGCTCGCCTTCGTCGTGCCGGCTCCTCCGTCTGGCACTCCGCAGTGGCTACACTCCGCTCTCTCTCCGTCTGCACGGCACTGTTCACATTACCACCAGGCGGTGCATCCTGCACCTGCACTATGTTCACGTTCACACTGGACACGTTCTGTCGGCTCGGCTCGCCCGGAACGCGCACCGAGACCGAGTCCGACTTGCGCAACGGGCCGGGCGCCGGCACGGGCAACCGCATCTCGTGGCGGGATGATATCGCGCGATATAACGGGCGCGCATGACGACCGCCGCTCGGCGACTGGCCCGCGCGACCTGCGTGCGCAGCCCCCTCGCCCCGCGACAGCGCGCCATCGGTGCGCGAGCGCAGCAGCGGTGACCGACACTCATAGGGCTGCCACAGCAGCGAAGATAGCGCTTCGGCAGCGGATAGCGGAGGCACCAGCGGGTTCAGCGTGCTCATCTCGGGACCGCGCTCCGCATCCGCGACTCCGCCGTCACCCGCCACCCACCACCGCTTGCATCTGCATCAATAAAACAATCGATTAACATCTTCAGTTTTTTTTTATTTGCTAATTAAATAAATCAAAGTATATAAAGAGTTGTAAAAAATGGACAGAATCATTGCCTTAATAAATTTTATTATTATATATCTGACAAATTAAAAATGTACAGTTGTACCGCTGTTGTAATCATAATGCAGTCATAAATGGAAAAGAAAATAAAAAAGAATTATGTAAGTTATTTATTTTTATTTAATTTAATATGATCGTGTATTATCAGATGTTAAACAGCTTCAACGAAACCGCATGTAGCAGTTATGCTGGTATGTTAACTTTCGCAAACCACAATGGACAATATATTGCGCTATTGTTCAACAACACAATAAACATCCCGCCTCAGTAGTCAACAGAAAATAGCAGGTTGTGCGCAAACTTCATTTATGCATTCAGATAACAGTGATGTTACATTTTTTGTTGCGATATTGATAACACTGCTCTTGCTCTACATATTCCACTTACATATTAAAAAAAGTTATGCTACGAATAGTTGCATAAGAACATGTTAATTTTTGTTTGTCAAGTACAGATGAAATAATTCAAAAATATAATGTAGTAATATTTTAGTAGACGCGTTTGACGTTAACCCGTACCTCCATAAAATATATTTTTGATTCTATCCATCAACAAGGCGTAATTTGTTTTCAAAAATATTTAAAGAGAAATACAATATTTTTAGCAAATCAACTGAAATGGAAAATGTTGTAGGTACTTACTAATACTACGAGGTCGAAATCTTAATTTAACTTTTTGACAGGTCATTGAAACAAAAACACGTTTTAATAGCTAGTTGAACTAACATTAACATAGAAAATAATATTATAAGAAATAATAATGATTGTAAAAAAGTGTGGGGTGCTAGACATCAAAAATATGAATAGTATAGGTAGGTAGCTGTTTATAAGATTATATTATAGAAAAAAGTACCCTACGCTTTTTTACAAACATTATTATCTATACTATTATAAAACTGTAACAGAGCTGTGTCTGTACATTTAAGATATTTGAGAAAAAATGACTGTAATGGACTATATAGGCGTGTCTAAACACAAAACAATTTTTTTTAGAATTTTTGTCTGATTGTTCACGCATCACACAAAAACTACTAAACGGATTTTGATGCAACTTTTTTTATTTGAAAGGCCTTGATTAAACTTAAAAACTAGTATACATTTTATCCAGCTACTTAATCCGGAACCTGAGATATAACCGAAAAACTAGAAAATTATTTAAACTAGAATTTTTTGTAGAATTTATTTAAAAGAACTTCTAGATGGATTTTGATGCAACTTTTATTATTTGTAAGGCCTTGATTTGACTTCAAAACTAGACATTTTATCCCGCTACTATATATATATATATGCTAGTATATTATAATACTATTTTCTGTCTAGCTATTATAGCATATATTTTTAATTTTTTAAACTTCAAAAAAGAAGGACCATAAAAATTTCAAAAACCACTCCATTCAAAATCAACATCTTATCGAATTGCTATCCATCCATCCATCAGCCTATCGACGTCTACTGCTGGACATAGGCCTCCCCAAGAGAACTGTGCTCTTTATGGGGGATAATGCCGTAATCGCCACGCTTGGCAGGCGGGTTGGCAATCGCAGTGGATGTTGTTAATACTCGAGGGAGTGCTGCTGCCCACTCCCCCGGTATTCCCTCAGTCGGCTCTTACGACTCCCGTGGGTAGAGAGGGGTGGGACAATTCTAAAGCCGGCCCCACACGGCAAATATACGAATTGCTATATCTAGACTTAAAAGATAAAAATAAATAAAGATATATTACCTTCATAGTTCTTTTTTTATAGTACATGGGTGGCAAATAAGCCTATGACATCACTTGCGCGTCACCTACTCCAAAGAAAACGATAAGAGGCGGAGACGAAGGAGAGGACAACCAGGTGGTATGGGCCTCCGGCGCTCTCACTCACCAGGACACACGATAGTAGGAGTACCTGCCGTTATTTTACGGTGATATTGAGTGAGAAGGTGGTACTTTCCCAATTGCCAAGCAAGCAGCACTCTACTTAGAGAAATATGTTAGACTAGCCTTTGCCCGCGGTTCCGCCGCAGCCTAGTTCTTAGGTTATATCTCTAGTTCCCGATATAGTAGCTGGATAAAATGTATACCAGTTTTTAAGTCTAATCAAAAGTTATCTAAAAAGAAACTTTCATCAGAATCCATTTATTAAAGTACAAATTATTTACGAATAAGGAAAAAGAGATATTTTGTGCTAGCGGGAATCGAACCCGCGTCTTTTTCAATCCGGGGAAGTGCTCTAAGCCACTGAGCTATAGTACAGGTATTTCGACCATCCCAATCTCCTTATCACATTTGTCTTTACGACCAACGCCAAAGAATTTTAATTGCAAAATTAAACTTACTATATCGTTTTAATGCATGTAAATGCTTCCGATAGATGGCGTTGGTCGTAAAGACAAATGTGATAAAGAGATTGGGATGGTCGAAAGACCTGTACTATAGCTCAGTGGCTTAGAGCACTTCCCCGGATTGGAAAAGACGCGGGTTCGATTCCCGCTAGTACAAAATATCTCTTTTTCCTTATTCGCAAATAATTTGTACTTTAAAAAGTGGCGGAGCATGTCAAATGCTAAAATATAGATAAAAAAAAAAATGAATCCATTTATTTAAAGTAACATAAACGAGTCTTTTTTCGCGTATAAATTAGCTTTTCTCTATGTTTATTAATCTTTTATCTAATAATCTTCGGTGTTTGTATCATTTGTATGCCGATGACTTACAAATTTACACACAAGCAAACGTGGGTGATCTTAGATCAGCAATTGTCGCTGTAAACTATAACCTTGCAGTTATTAAAGACTGGTCTCTACGGTTTGGCTTAAACATTAATCCAGATAAATGTTAGTCTATTTTAGTCGGCAGTCCTCGAATACTTACTGTTATTGACATTTCTGAGCTGCCTTCAATAGAGTATAATGGACTTGTTAAAAACCTGGGCATTTTAGTAGACAGTACGCTTGATTGGAGATCGCAAGTAATTAACATCTGTCAGAAAGTCACGGGTACCCTTCGTTCGCTTTACCGTCTGAAGAACTTCCTTCCTATTACGACCAAAACAACGTTGATGCAGACATTGGTTTTCCCTATCATTGATTATGCTGATGTGTGTTACCTTGGCCTGAATGCAGATCTGCTAAATAAACTTCACCGTCTTCTCAACAATTGCATTTGATTCGTTTTTAATCTTCGTAAATACGACCATATCTCCAAATTTCAACTGAATTGGTTACCAATAAGGCAAAGACGCAGTTTACGAGCATTGACATTTCTATATTCTCTTCTAAACTCTTCTAATGCTCCTACGTACCTTAAGCCTCATTTTCAATTTCTTTCCTCTACACATGATCGGCATCTTCGTTCTGCTAACAACCTCCTTCTCCTCTGTTCGTCCCACTCTTCCAGTGTTGTTCACTCTTCCTTCTATGTCCAGTCTATTCTACTTTGGAATGCATTGCCTCTAGAGATCAAGATGGCCACTAGTCGTAAAACTTTCAAAGCTAGAGTTCACGAGCTATACTCCAGTTTTTCAGCAGAGTCTTCGCTCTAATTATAGCTCAATTTTGACACACACAACTTAATATTTATTTTTATTTATGTCAGTATATATGTATGTATATTATATACGTTATTTATTACTGTATGTGTTCTTTTGACATATAAGTATTCTTACGGTATTAGCATGTAATTTTATTGTAGTATTATATATATATATATATATTATAGTAGTATTATTTTTAAAGGCACCTACCACTACATTTCTGCTCCGCCCCAGGTGGACTGGTTGAGAATGCCTAAGGTATTAAATCCGCCTTGTACTTAGCATGTGCAAAAGTTGTAAAATAAATAAATAAAAGGTAGTAAATAATTTCACCTAATTTATACGTGAAAAAAGACCCGCTTATGTTACTTTAAATATGTGTACAATTCGCGAATCTTTAAAAGAATCCATTTAGCAGTTTTTGCGTGATGACAAACGGACAGATAAACAGACAAAAAAATTTCGGACACGCCTGTATAGCCTAATACAGTAATTTTTCTCAAATATCTTAAATGTACAGACAGAGCTCTGATACAGCTTTATAATTTTTTTTAATAGTTAGGATACCTATACGTTTTTTATAAAGCTATAATACTGTACTTGTAATCTGCAACTTGGTTTTAGAAATAACGCATGATAATATTGCAATAAAATAACGCTTATTTTTGAAACTTCCAAACAATTACTAAAATTATACAATTCTTTAAATTATAACTAACATAAATAAAGGAAGCTCTCACTACTATCGTATCGTTGTATATAACATCATCCTACTTAATCCGTATTATGAAATAAAAAGTGCGTATTCTTTTTCTACTTTTTTCTTTTTACGCCGTAATACGTACGTACATCTATCTGTCTCGTCTTCTAATAAAAAAGTATGTACAAATGTATGTCTCTAGTTTGGCTCGGTCCGCTGCCTTTACGTAACTTATCTGTTCCACTTACAATGCCTTATCTCTTTGTTACTTTGCCATTTCTTTTCAAAAGTTTTACCCTTACTTTCATCATTATTCTTGTCCTTATTTGTACTTTTTTACTGTGCGTCTTTCACACAAATGCTATTCATAACTTCAACTTCAACAACATTATAAGTATACTTACATGCACGAATAGATATTAACAACAAATTATTTGTGAATGTGGAAAAAGAGAACTTTAATGCGAGCGAGATTTGAACCTGCGTCCCTTCCAATCCAGGGAAGTGATCTAGACCGCTAAGCTATCGCACTGAACGACGGCCATTCCCAATCTCCACATCACATTTGTCTTTACGACCCACGCCACCTATCGGATTCATTTACATGCATTAATCCAATATAGTAAGTTTAATTCTGAAATTAAAATTTGTACTATTAGATGGCGCAATTTTTTAAACATTTAGATCGACTCGTATATTCTAGCACTTGACATGCTCAGCTCTCATCTACTTTAAAGAAATAAATCAAATCCCGCTCGCACTAGAGTTCTCTTTTCCATATTTACAAATAATTTGTTCTATAGAGTAGCTGAGCATGTCAAGTACTAAACCACAGATCAAAATGATATTAACAACTTAGAATATTAATGTGTAATTAATATTATACCTATACTCGTCTAATTTAACTTTTGGTCTATAGCTTCAGTTTTATTAAAAGAAAATTGACGTACTTTTAAGTACTTAAAAATTTTCCACGAGAAAACGCGTTGACGTTGAAAGGACATTTGCATAAATAATGCTAACCTAACACGTTTTTTAATCCTTTCATAAAATCCTCCGAGGAATAGAGATTTAGTATGGCCGAGCTTAATATTATGCGGCAAAGCTCTTATGTAAGAATAAGCCCTAGATAGCGGGAAACTTTATGAAATTTTAATATCCGTGCTGGAAAAAATCTTTCTTGACTTCAACTAAATAATTCTGTCAATATAAAATTCTATATTTTGATGTTTTTATATCTTTTTTAAGCATTTCACATGCTTAGCCATATAAATGAATACAAAGTGCGAAAATGTGATATTTAAAATAATAATCACGAGCTGGATTTGAACCTGCATTTTCTTGAAAACCGTCCCATTTGCTTTGCCATATCAGCCAGACATTCGTGATAACTGCTTAGTACTACGAATCTCAATTACAAATTCCTTCATAATGACTTGGGCTAATTTTCAAGGAGATTCTGTGTGTCTAGCCAAGTTGCATTCTATGATCGCTAACGCTAATAGAAAACTATTAAGATGTATGGAAATTTGACATCTTTAACGTTAAATCACTTGACTTAGCGTTATAGATATTGTTAAACCCTTAAATAAATATAGGTTCTTTATCATAGTTCATTCATCCATCCATCAGCCTTTCAACGTCCACTGCTGGACATAGGCCTCCCCAAGAGAAAGCCACAACGAGCGGTCCCGTCATGGGGGATAATGCCGTAATCGCCACGCTTGGCAGGCGGGATGGCGATCGAGGTGGATGTTGTCAATACTCGAGGGAGTGCTGCTGCTCACTCCCTCGGTATTCCTTCAGTCGGTTCTTACGACTCCCGTGGGTAGAGAGGGGTGGGACAATTCTAATGCCGGCCCCACACGGCCTATCTATGGTTAAAGATGTCACATTCCCATACATATAAATAGTTTTCTATTAGCGTTAGCGATCATAGAATGCAACTTAGCTAGGTCCACAGGTTCCTCGTGACTATTCGCTCGTGACTATTTTCGATTTCACATTATCGCACTTTGTTTTCATAGCATTCTAAATTTTGCACAATACTAATCAAAGTGAAGCTAGATTAATAATATTAACTATGTATTATTGTTGATCTTATTTATCCGAGATGCTTACCTTCCTTGTGTTGACGGATTAATAATACTATTATCACTACCCCGTACTTTCCCGCGGTGTCATACAAGGCGACTGAGGGAAGTAAGCAATTATCACTCATTGCATTACTGATGTACCCACCCATCTTTTTTGTTTAGGCGGGAAAGAATGAACCTAACCACACACCCCGTCGTTCAGGGCAACGAACAGGGTAGTGTGGGGCCTTCACCCACTTAAGAAACCCGCCGTATGCAGTCTCTCCGCCTGTGTTGACGGACCACTGGTAGGTACTGTGTTGGATTACTTCAGTGGTAATGATGTACCCACCCTGGGTATCAAGTGGGAATTCTCGCTTGCTATCGGGCCCTAGCGTGTTTATACCACCGTCTTCTGTATAACTGCCTCTGTGGTGCAGCGGTAGTGTGTGCGACTGCTGATCATGAGGTCTCGAGTTCGATCACCGGGTCGGACAACGTTATTGAGCTTTTTCGTAAAAAGAAAAATTCTCAGTAGTTTTAGCTCGGAGTTTGGAAATGTGCCCGGTAGACGGCAATAGGCTTGCCCCCTATTACGTGGGACTTAAACATAGCTGGCGAATCGTGGGTATTTAATACACCTCTGCCCACCCCTTCGGGGAATACAGGCGTGGTGCTATGTTTTTTATGTTATGTTATGCTTCCGTATAACTGGCCATAAACCGCCTTGGTGTGTTTTGGCTATAGCGGCAAATAGGCGTTCATTCTTTCATTTAATATTTGCGAAATGAAATAGTGAGCAATGGTTTAACTTAGTATAGTTGAGTTTATGAGCGACGGTTAGCACTTACTATCAGGTGAGTCGTGGCTCCTCTGCCACTATAAGCAATAACAAAACCATTCCTCCTGCTACTTGTAATTAGAAATTATGTATTAAAAATGTTTTACCAGGTGGTAAGGCACACTATCTTGTTATAAACTAGTCATCTATACTGTTATAAAGCTGTAACATAGCTATGTCTGTACATTTAATATATTTGAGAAAAAGTGACTGTAATAGGCTGTATAGGCGTGTTTAAACACAAAACGATTTTTGTTAGATTTTGTCTGTTTATCTGTTTGTTTGTTCGCGCATCATGCAAAAACTACTGAACGGATTTTGATGCAACTTTATGTATTTGATAGCTCTCGATTAGACTTAAAAACTGGTATACATTTTATCCCGCTACTATACCGGGTACATTTAAGATATTTGAAAAAAAAAATACTTTGTTAGGCTATATAGGCGTGTCCAAACACAAAAAGATTTTTTTTAATTTTTTATCTGTTATGTCTGTTTATCTGTTTGTTCGCGCATCATGTAAAAACTACTGAAGGGATTTTGATGCAACTTTTTTTATTTGGTAGCTCTTGATTAGACTTTTAACAACTGGTATACTATATTTATATATATATATACACTATATCGAGAACCTGAGGTATGACCTAAAAACTAGCTTTTGGCTGCGGCGAAGCCGCGTGCAAAGGCTAGTTCTTGATAAAATTGGTAATCAGAGTGGCGAATAATTATTCCATTTTTACGTCTTGCGTGTTAAAAAAGATTATGTATACCTAATGCTTATACATATGTACCTAGCGTGACTAGTAAGCATATATGAATATGAAAAAAGAACTATTACTGTAAATAAAAAACTATAAATTCTAGTAGTCAATTCTTATTTTGAAATAAAACTACGTTTACGGAATCTATCGCGTTTACTTGATTTTTATACTATCCCGACGTTTCGAATACTTCAAGTAAACGCGATAGATTCCGTAAACGTTGTTTTATTTCAAAATGTGTAAAATTCGCGTAAATGTTAGAAAGTATTATAGTCAATTCTTAATCAATTCGGTAGTGTAAGCGACTGCTGATCATGAGGTATCGGTTTCGCTCCCCGGGTCGGGGAGTGTTATTGAGCTTTTCTGTAAAGAAACACGCCTTTTTTACAATCATTATTTATTGTAATATTATTTACTACTTTTTAGATCAACTAGCCATTTAAAGCGTGTTATTTTTGTTTTTTAAACTATAATTTATTTTCTTCTTTTTAGTCTCAAAATAGTATCAAATTTAAAAGAAATAAAACCTACTTATTCTGAGATAATTTGCTTTTAAACTGTATCGGACGGACGGACATGGCTAGACTATAAGGGTTCTTTATTGGCTACGGAACCCTAAAAACTGATAAACTTGATAACTCAAATTATTGCATTGTCATCGGTCCTCGATAAGTGTGCAAAGTTTCAAATCAATCCGACGTTTTGAAGTGGTTGAAAATCACGTTCGAAGATTCCGTAGCGTGTTTTTTAAAGTTATATAAATTAACAAATCTTATTTTGCAAATTGAATAATCGAATAATCTTATGAAATTAGTGTATTGTCATCGGTCCTTGATAAATCTACAAAGTTTGAATAAAATCTGACCGTTTAAATTGGGTCAAAAACGAGCCCAAAGGAGTCAGTTACAAACATACAAACAAAGAAACATACAGGTGAAGCTAATAAAAAGCGTGTAAAAAAATCAGAATCCATTCAGTAGTTTTTACGTGACGCGCGAACGAACTAATAGACAAAAAATCTAAAAAACATCCATTTTGTGTTTATACACGCCTGTATTATTACAGTAATTTTTTCTCAAATATCATAAATTTACAGACATAGCTTTGTTACAGCTTTATAATAGTATAGATAGAAGGTATATACACAGATTTACATAAACGTATACTATTGTAAATGGACTTGTATTCCATCACAATGTAAAAGTAAATCACTCGCCGCACGACAGCAAATTGTCGTAAAATGAACTTCCAAAGGAAATATCGCCGGTTACGTGAGCTAATATCGCAGGGAGATCAGTTGGCCTGGCTGAGATCCGAGCTCTGAGGTGAAACCGCGTACACTTTCTCCAAGGCCGAGCGGCGCCGGCGTCTCCCACCACTGTAATAACTATATTATGTTCCCAATACGTTTATTTATGTAAATATACCGGAAACATCCTAACATCGAAATATTTACCATCTTCTATAGAAGTACCTATATAATCACGTATCTACCAAATTATTTATCTATAATAAAGACTACATTAAAGAATAAAGATTGAACAAAGGTATTGTTTCAAATTTCTCTCAGCTTTTAAATATCATAAGAACAGTATATCTTGGAACAATACATGAAAAGCAGCCCAGATTTTGTTCAGAAAGTAATAAGTACCACGGCCGCAAGATAAACTCTACACTCGGATACTGTTATAGGATTACGTAACGCGTTATTAAACTGTAATATTGGTAACTTTCATATTTACACGTTTCTCTTGCATTTTACATGTCTCAACGATGCAATATTAATTATGCTTATATCACAGTGAACTTCATGAAGACACAATACGCAAATTATAACCATATCTGAATATCTTTATCTGCAAACCACACGAAAACACCAACTTAGTCTATGCGGCCGCTAACAGCAGCTCAATAACACAAACCGCTATGTCGTACGCGGAATAATATCAAATTTAATTGAGCCGATCCGACAGTCATGATGAAGCAACCACAATAACAAACTTTCCGCGGATTTAATAATGTCCCTATTTAGTCAAAACTGAGAAGAGCTATTCTAGCATACAAGCGCGTATGCGTACTCTCTATTTTTTCTTATTTATGACTACCATACTGTTAAGGGGAAAATCCTTAACAATTAAAAATAAAAGTAAATTTTAAAATTTACAATTTAATCCAAAAAAAAAAATAACAGAAATAATGAATTAATCATAAATATACGGAAAAAGAACGATGAGAAATCAAGGGGGTGGTTCGCAACTCAGGGGGTTCCCCGGACCGTCACTTAGGGGTACTATAAAAAACTTGATGGTACCTAAGTGATAACCACCGCTCATGGACTCAGCATTACTAGAGCCACCATTTTATTCACGCTGCAACCAATACACCCCGAGGAACTTCACGGCTGGTCACATGGTAGACGGTGGTACTGACTAGCTTGGGGCCGATAACTAGTTAGTACTCCCACTTGATAACCAACCCTACCACCAGTAATACAAGGGGTAATAATTGCTTACTTCCCTTAGTCACCTCGTACAACGCTACTTTCTTAAACTTGAGATCCTATGAGACTGTAATTCAACCAGAGAAGTTTCAGGCAAAATAGTAATATCTTTATAATAATGGTCCTGAACCACGGAGATACTAAGCTTGAAAGCAAGACAGTGACGGGCAACAATTATCCATAGCTTATAAACCAGACGGTGAAAATTTTGATATTGCTTTTTATTTCTTTGTCAATTGCATCCTAAACGAGAATGGGTCACGATCTCCTTCGCTTACACTCACTTAAAACTACAACTCTCTATTGCAGAAATTTTGTATCTGATAAGGTATAGCCAGTGTATGCCGTAAATTGATTTTTTCGCGACTTGATTAATAGCATTTCTTTAATCTAAAAATAATTAGGAAGCCAAATTATGTGTGCGACACAGTAACAGGAGACGAAACATTAATTTATTACTACGATCCCAAAACAAAGCAAGGGTCTTTGCAGATAAGCCGAAACTAACCAAAGTGACGCGTGTGCTAAGTGCTACTAAGCGGATGATTATTTTTATTTTATTTTTTTGTTAATAAAACGATGGACTACTGTTGCTTTGGAAAATTGTCGTTTCAATCTCAATTGCTACACGACCAATTGTTTGCCGGAAGTAATTGGCGAACTCCGTAGAAACAACCATGAACTCTGTATTATCTTACACCGCGATAATACCACCAGTAATCACACAGCCAGACAAACAAATTAATTTTTGTGGGTGTATAACCTTGACTTTATGAGCCATCTTGCATACTTGTGACTTTTTGTTCCCAAAAGCTTAATCTAGTTTCGCAGTCAATGATTTTCATTACCAAAAAGGCTGTCGAAACGTATGAAAAAAATATATTTCTGGTCACCACGGCGTTCGGGAAGCTAAGGAAGATCTTCTCGTCCAATATTCCGCAGTGTATGAAAACGAAGGTCTACGACCAGTGTGTGTTACCAGTGATGACATACGGAACAGAGACGTGGTCTCTGAATGTTGGCCTCATATCAAGGCTCAAAGTCGCTCAGCGGGCCATGGAGCGGGCTATGCTTGGTATTTCCCTACGTGATCGAATCCGTAATACGGAGATCCGTAGGAGAACGACAGTGACCGACATAGCCCGCTGGGTTGCCATGCTGAAGTGGCAATGGGCAGGCCATATCGCTCGACGAACCGATAACCGTTGGGGACGAAAGGTTCTCGAGTGGCGACCACGTATCGGACGGCGCAGCGTAGGACGGCCCCCCACCAGATGGACCGATGATCTGGTCAAAGCTGCGGGGAGCCGTTGGATGCGGTCGGCACAGGACCGCTCGTTGTGGCGTTCTCTTGGGGAGGCTTATGTCCAGCAGTGGACGTTAAAAGGCTGATGGATGGATGGATGGATGGTCACCACGGAGGAGGAGAGATTAATGATTCATATGAAAAAGTGCATCTAGGCTCACGAAGAATATTCTGAGAAACATAATTTTTGTACAATTCATAGCATTATTTTCTTTTTTCATTTTATTCATTATTTTCTTATTCCGGAAACTTTTAGTGCACTTCAAAAGGTTGTGGTATATGTTTTATTTGTCTAACTTGTATTTGTGAATACTAATCGAAACCGGTCTTCATTCGTGAAAGCTTTTACTTCTTTCGTGAAAAAGGTTTCCATTATTTTAAAAAATAACAACATAGTAACAAAGAGGCATATTGCATGCAACGGTTTGTATCTACTACTGCAATAACAACCATAATTAAAATTGAACTCGTTTAAGATTAATTATGTATTAAGCAGCGTTTTCCGTTCCAATATTTAAATGAAATATATTATTGCATAATTGCGTGTGAGCTGTATTAATTGTTGTGATAAAGAGCGCATTACTATTAATTTATTAATAATAATGCACATCAATTCATGAGTAAGTTTCATTACGACTGTTGCAATGCAGTACCTACCTACAATATAAATATGTTAGTATCTGGTACATAAAATCTTTTAGGTACTAAGTTATTCATCCCACAGGAATCCTCCAATTATTCGGGTTCAAAAAACCTATATCCTTCTCTTTAGTCTAGATTAGGTCTGGAGAGGATGAGTGCCTATGTGCCAAATGTAATTTACCTATGGCGTCCAGTGTTAACAAACAATCACAATCACATATTTATGAAATTATTAAGGATTAACTGAATAAACAAAATATACCTATCTATATCTCTGATATTAACCCATACTGTTGAGTTTCGTTTGGTGAGTGAGATTGCCGGAGGCCTCCTCCCTATCCTCTCCTAGTATCCTATCCACCTTCTATCCCTTTATTTGCAGATCGCGTCGCGCGAGTGATGTCTGTGATGTTGGTAGCGTCTATAGGACAGTAATCGTATGCTTGTTTGCCCACTATAAAGTATAAAAAAAATTATTGCTAAGGATGGTAGACGAGCCACGGCCCACCTGATGGTAAGTGGTAACCGTCGCCCATGGACTCAACTATACCGAGAGTATTGTCAAGCCGCTGCTCACCATTTAGTTTCACGGATATGAAATTAATGAAAGAATAAACGGCTATCTCCTGCTACAGCCAAAACACACTGACGTGCTTCATGATCCGTCACACTGGAGGTGGTGGTACCGACCCGTTCGGGCCCGATAGCAAGTGAGTACTCTCGCTTGGTATCCAGCCCTACCACCAGTAATGCAATGGGTGATAATTGCCTACATCCCATAGTATTGTCAAGCCGCTGCTCACCATTTAGTTTCACGGATATGAAATTAATGAAAGAATAAACGGCTATCTCCTGCTACAGCCAAAACACACTGACGTGCTTCATGATCCGTCACACTGGAGGTGGTGGTACCGACCCGTTCGGGCCCGATAGCAAGTGAGTACTCTCGCTTGGTATCCAGCCCTACCACCAGTAATGCAATGGGTGATAATTGCCTACATCCCTTAGTCGCCTTGTAGGACACCCGCGGGAAAGGATGGGATGGCGACACTTGTATTCTTAGTCCATCACCACATGTATAAAATTTCTTCAACAGATATTCTAAGCCATTTATGGCTTTTAGAAAAATCATTTGTCCTTTATGGACAAATGATTTTTCTCATAAATTTTAAAGAAAACTTTACAGCTGTTTTGCACTTGTAATTCTCTCTAAAATAATGTTTATTCTAGTCTTATCGATGAAACACTATTTACTTCGATATGATTCTCCAACTTGTAAACATACAACAGAACAACTTTACGACAAAATGTAAATACAAAATGTAAATAAGGTATCTATGATAGTAATTTGATATCAATTGGATCAGAAAATCAAAGAAGAAATTCCAGTGATGGAGTTGCGTAGTGATCGGTCAAAAGTTACACTTTCTCTGAAGGTCATTCGCAACAAACTTGTTTGCTTACGGAGCTCAACATTGTTAAGTTTCTCTTATAATTAAAGTATCAAATTCATAAATACACCGATATTTTGTATTGTTTCACGTACAGATTACGATAACTAACATTTATATTCGAAACATATTGATTTTGGAGATGAAGCCGATTTCTAGAACGAGACCTACGATTCTAGTGGTGATTATACAATTTGTAGAGAGTTTATGCTAAGTACTTATTAACGACTATAAGATTTTAAAGTATGTTGGGCTGTCGAGAATCAAATGAGACTGGCCAGAATTTGTATGCTATCTACAGGCCTCGCGAAGATATGCAGGTCTCATTCTTACAACCGTTATTTTGTTTTTGTTTTTAAAGACAACATCCTGCACTAAGGAATAATCCTTGTATAGCGCGGGACTTCAAAAATATACAATTTCACGGACACAAAGTACGCCCAATCTCAAAACAACCGTTTGTGGATCACGCAAAGAGTTGTTATGTGTGTGAATCGAACTTACAACACTCGGACGGGAGACCGGTATCTAAATTACTCCACCATCTGTGCAGTCATTTAATACAGTTATAGTAGTATTGTTATATAATTATTTATAGGCTATCATTAACTAATGCCTTACGCAAGATTAATAAATCAAAATCTTCAATTTAATGAAGAAATGGTGTTCATATAATGGTTTTCAATAAATTAATTTTCCTTTAGTAAGCGTCAATGTACGCTAGAGTTAGCTTTAACGCGCTATGAAGTAATTTAGCAGGCGCCTCGTGGACGTCCGCATCCGTAATCCATCCTCATAAGCGAGCGGTGGCTGCTGAAGCGCCAACAGTAACTAAATCCCCATCAATTTTTCACAAACACTGACTGTGCAAAATTTTTGAGCCTATATTTTAACAAGCAAATAAATTAATTAATGCTTGTATCCATATTTGTTTCGCAAAATTGCTTGGAATAGCAATTTTTAGCCTCTTGGTGCTTTCAATTGGGGTACCAATCTTCAGAATCAAAATCAATATGGTTCGAATATAAATGTTAGTCATGGTAATGATCGTAATTTATACGTAAAACGACACAAAATATCGGTGTATTTGTGAATTTCTATATAAACTGGTAAGTTTAGATAGTAAGTATATATGTATAGACTCTACGGAATATACTTCTTTAGGAGAAGGAACAAGCCCTGATTAATCTACAAATAAATAAATGACTTATAAATCATCTGTGCGTATGTTAGTAAACGAATGGCTGATGATGATCTCGATGATTTTTCATGTATGTTTGAAGTGAATATACCATCAGGTAGGCCGTGGCATTGGCCTGCAATGAAAAATTTTGGAGCGCTAATATCTTTAGGCGGAACAATGTATGCCAGATTCACTAGTCATGTTTATTTTACAACTATATAATATCAATGGCAATAACTGACACGCTAGTCTGGCGGTAGGTGCGACTGCGGATCATGAGGCCTCGGGTTCGATATCCAACAAAAATTATTGGGATTTTCCGTCAAGAAATTCTCAATAGCAGCTCAGAGGTAGCAAGTAGGGAGTGTTTCACTCTCGTGATTTGGAAAGTACGTGAAGTCGTTAGTCCTACGCTTGTCTATCTAGTCGTATCCTAATGCCGTCCCATCGGATTATAAGAGTGAGTGAACTGAAAGTGAAGTTGCGTTTGCGCACACACTCATACATTATATAATATCTCCTGCGTACATGGCTAGTGCCTGTTGACTCTGGTCGTCGTGACCGAAATTATGTTCTGGAGATCATTAGATATTATTATTATATCAATAAACCTCAATTAGTACAAAAGTATGTCACTGTTTGTGTCTGTCTGTATCTCCGCTTACGGCTAAAAGCCACGCAATGGTTATTTTATTGAGACCCACCTGATGGTAAGTGGTTACCGTAGCCTATAGACACTAGTAAGCACCAGCGGCATCAGTCACACTGTTATAAATGGTCCTCGTATATAAAAGACTAAGTACTAAGGAACCCTATTCTAATTCACCTAGTCAGCACTTTTGAGCTTTCTTTATAATTATCCATATAGAGCAGATCAGTTCGTATCCATCATCCGCGCCCGTGACACTTGCCCCAAATCGAGCCCAGTTTTTATTGTAATTCGTCTAATAAATAATTTCATTTTTAATTCTGTTTTTTTAAAAAAGGCCTTCGGCCGAATTTCTATGAAAATTTGGTGGCAGCGGTGGGATACCGATAGTGAAGGTATCCTTGGGACGTCTCCGTTCGGGCTCATTAATTTGTGAATGCTGAAAAGTGACCTTTCCGCGAGTGTCAAAAAGTGCATCGAACTCATATCCATCTCTATTCCAATTTTGAAGAACTATTTGGTGCTGAAAGCTTTCGTGTTATTCTGGTGAATATTGTGTCTCTACCCCGAAATAAATCTGCATCCTGAAAAATAATTACCTACAAAAACAAAGAAAGTTGTTGTCACGTTCCTGAAAAGAAAAGAAGAAAATGAATGTGTCTGAAATCGCTACCTATTATGATAACAATAAAATTGTATTTGTTTTAAAAATACCACTTGTCGATTCAAAAAAATATCATTTGTATCATAGCATCCCTTACCCTGTAGCCATTACTAACAATACATATAGTACAATTATTCCATCTACTAAATACATCGCCATCACTAGAAATAGAAACCATTATTGAAGTGAAACTTCTTTATCGACGTATGGGATAAATTTTCAATGTAACGTTTTTCTGTTACGCCATCTTTATTTCTTAGTAACATTTTTCCGTTACGCGCCATATTTATTTTATATGTTTTTTTAAATATGGGTTACAAGACTATAAATAATATAAGACATGTATATTGCGTGACAATGTAATATTATTATGATGACATAAAGCTGATCTGATGATGGAGCTAGAAGGTGGCCATAGGAACATTATAATGAAACGGTGCAACCTCATCGAGTTTGGACTCGTTTGATTAGTCTTGACGAGAACTTTGTCATTAGATGGTAACCAAGGTCTGATGACGGAGCCAGAAGGTGGTCATAGGAACTCCAATATAAAACGACATAACCCCATGGAGTTTGCGCTCGTATGATTCGTCTTGACGAGTACTTTGTATCTAGTTGGTAA
This sequence comes from Leucoma salicis, assembly GCA_948253155.1. Lineage (NCBI taxonomy): Eukaryota > Metazoa > Arthropoda > Insecta > Lepidoptera > Erebidae > Leucoma > Leucoma salicis. The sequence goes on from OX411812.1 coordinate 9,407,095, forward strand.
CCAGGGTCTGATAACGGAGCTGGAAGATGGCCATAGCAGCTCTGTAATGAAACGACGCAACCCCATCGAGTTGGGCCTCGTTTGATTCGTCTTGACAAGTAATTTGTTTTAAGATGGTATCTAGGGTCTGATGATGGAGCTGGAAGATAGCCAAACCAACTCCATTATAAAACGATATAACCCCATGGAGTTTGGGCTCGTATGATTCGTCTTGACGAGTACTTTGTATCTAGATGGTATCCAGGTCCTGATGATGGAGCCAGAAGGTGGCCATAGGAGCTCTAATATAAAATGACATAACCCCATGGAGTTTGGGCTCGTATAATTCGTCTTGACGAGTACTTGGTCTCTAGATGGTATCTGGGACTGATGATGGAGTTAGAAGATGGCCACAGTAACTCTGTAGTGAAACAACGCAGCCCCATCGAGTTTAGACTCGTTTGATTCGTCTTGACGAGTACTTTGTCTTTAGATGGTATCTAGGGTCTGATGATAGAGCTGGAAGGTAGCCAAAGGAACTCTATTATAAAACGACGTAACCCCATGGAGTTTGTGCTCGTATGATTCGTCTTGACGAGTACTTTGTCTCTAGATAGTATCCAGGGTCTGATAATGGAGCTGGAAGGTAGCAATTGGCACTTTGCTATAAAACGCCGTAATAATTCTATTGTAATTAATGAAATGCTATAATAATCTTAGTAGCAATAAGGTGAAATAATTGTATTATTTGTATCCAAGTCTATGATAGCCTTTTGCTTAAACTTTATCTAATTAGGCTTTTTAGCTTTATTTAACCAATTTCTGTAAAGTTGTAAATTGTAGATCATTTTTCGAAAAATGATGTCAAAAAGAATTTTCACTTCTTACGTGTGTATAACACACACATAACATTTATTTGTAAGTTGAATAGTCTAATTACTTGTAAGGTAATATATATTTAAATTACATTTGTGAAAATTTAGATGCCTATTCAAGTTCTACAACCCCGATCTGCGAATCGGAAATCATTTCAAGAGCTTTAAATTCTGTACCCGATATTTGTAAAACTAAATTTCTCGGAGGTCATCTAGACATTTGGCAACCACTGTCCAACAATAGGTGGATATTTGTGATTACCGACCCTTATAAGCTCTCCATAGATTGTCAAGATTCAACTAGTACAGAAATAACAATAGCAGGTACAGGCATCTTAAACCTCCCCATACATTGTATAGCATTTTACAAAGACCAAAATATTCAAAAATAATTAAATTTCAACCAATTCAAATTAATTTCAATTTTATAAACGACTCTTGCTGTAATTCTATAACTTTACATAAAACCAAATTGCCTTTCTTGAATTTGTCTAATATTAACCTTAACTCTATCACTTCACAACAACATACAGAGATAAGTACCATTATAAAAAGTCTAGATACAATTAATGAAAAGCCGCACATTGTTTTATACGGTGAATATTATTCCTATATAACCATTATCATTTCTATTATAATTATAATTTTCATTTTAGTTGTATTTTATAAAATTGTAAAATCGGGCACGTGTCACCGTCTTTTAAAATTTAAAACTAAATTAAATGTAAATAAAATCGAAGAAAATTCAGAAGTCACCGCCGATTCACCTAGTATACCATTACCAAAACTCCGTACATCTTTCTCATAAACTTAACCCTTTTGGGGTAAGTTTACTCTTGGCCCCGGGGCTGTTATAAATGGTCCTCGTATATAAAAGTACTAAGGAACCCTATTCTAATTCACCTAGTCAGCACTTTTGAGCTTTCTTTATAATTATTCTAAATATAATAATTATTCTATATAGAGCAGATCAGTTCGTATCCATCATCCGCGCGCGTGACACTTGCCCCAAATCGAGTCCAGTTTTTATTGTAATTCATCTAATAAATAATTTCATTTTTAATTCTGTTTTTTAAAAAGGCCTTCGGCCGAATCCCTATAACAGCACGTCGCCATCTCCAAGGATAGGGATAGGAAGGATATTAAGAAAAGCATAGGGAGGAGGTTTGGGCCTCCAGCGCTCCTATTCACAATACGAAACACTACGGTAGGAGTAAGAATACAAATGTCACCACCACATAATATTTCCGTGTGGTGACGGACTAAGAATACAAGTGTCACCACCCTATTCTTTCCCACGGGTGTCGTATGAGGCGAATAAGGGAAGTAAGCATTATCACCCATTGCATTACTGGTGGTAGGCTGGATACCAAGTGGGAGTACTCACTTGCTATCGAGCCCGACCGGGTTGGTACCACCATTTCCCGTGTGACCGGCCATGAAGCACATCGGTGTGTTTTGGTTGTAGCAGGAGATAGCCGTTAATTCTTTCATCTCATAACTGTGAAATGAAATGGTGAGCAGCGGCTTGACAATACTCTAGGTATAGTTGAGTCCATGAGCGACGGTTACCATTTACCACCAGGTGGGCCGTAGTTCATCTGCCACCAAAGGCAATAAGAAAAAAAACCTACCGTTGCTTCACGCAGATCTTGTGAGAGGGTGGTACTTCCCCGATCGAGCCGGCCCATTCGTGCTGGGATAAACAACATTGCTAGATAATTAAAAAAAAACCTGTTTTTCGCATTAATGCATCCATTTTTTTTTATAATTTTAGAAATGTAATATTTTGTAATGAAGTCACGAAAACAATCTATGTTGATAGCAAAAGTTGATTATATCTTAATGATATGCATCAAAATCATTTAGCATTAGCGATTTGTTGTTGTTCAAAAATGTTAGATATTTTCGTCATTGATTTATTGCACCCGTGCGAACCTAAGATGCTTCACTAGCTCGATTTAAACTAGCTAAGATATTATTATAATAATTAACTGAACTAAAATAATTAAAACAACTAACATAGCACGTACAAAAGGAAACTGCGAACATTAGAACATCGCATTTATTTATCCTGATTCAATTGTTTATGCAAATGAAAAGCCAACTGAGAGTTTACATTGCATTCAATATTTTACAATTTCATATTACGTAAACAAGTATGAGAAAACAAGTGATATTAATAAAGTGGGGATCTTGAGCAACTTGACTTTATGTAATGCTTTCTCCGAAAAGCATTTGTGAAATAAAATAGAATCCGTTCCCTTTGTAGCGGCGCGCACAACAATAGCATGGCGTCGGAATAAAAATGAAAGTGGATTTGCCTGTTATTTTTATAAACCTGACAATCTTGTTTCATTTCATTGCGTCCTCATTAGTATACTTTGGATCACAGTCCGACTAGCGAAGGACGCTATACTCTTAACATAATTTAAGGAAAGTGGATTTCCACTTGACAATATACAAATCTAATTGCCTACTTTTCTTAACTTCGAGTAATCAGAACTGATAGGTTCACTCAGATTTTAATAGAGAGAGATGTTTGTATAGTTAGGCTCGTAGCCTAGTTGTTCACTTTCCACTCGAACAATCGGCAAGGTTAAGCTACTGTCACTCGGCTGGCATTAGGTGGGTGACAAAAAAGTGATACTTAGTACCTTTTTTCTTATTGCATATAGTGGCAGACGAGCCACGGCCCATCTAATGGTAAATGGTAACCGTCGCTCATGGACTCAACTATACCGAGAGTATTGTCAAACCGCTGCTCACAATTTCATTTCACAGATATGAAATGAAAGAATAAACGGCTATCTCTTGCTACAGCCAAAACGCAACAATGTGCTTCATGGCCGGTCACAAGGGAGATGGTGGTAACAACCCGCTCGGGCCCGATACTAAGTGAGTACACCCACTTGGTACCCAGCCCTACCACCAGTCATGCAATGGATGATAATTGCTTACTTCCCTTAGTCGCCTCTTACGACACTCGTGGGAAAGAATGGGGTGGTGACACTTGCATTCTTAGTCCGTCACCACACGGATCAAAACGTATTCGTGAACATGTGACCAGTTTTTTTCTTTTTTTTATACTATATGGGTGGCGAACAAGCATACGGGCCACCTGATTGTAGGCGGCTACCGTAGCCTTTAGACGCTAGCAACACCATAGGCATCACTCGCGAGTCACATTTCCGAGGAAAGGGATAAGAGGTGGATAGAAAGGATAATAAGTAGAAGATAGGCAGGAAAGATGTGAAATTAGAAGGATGTAGGTACAGGGGGGACCGAGACTCACCTACCTAGACCAAATCGGTCATGTATGGAAGGAAATTCGTGCAGGGTGTGGGATAAGCAAGATTCTACTACTAGAAAAATGCTTCTGAAGACATATTAAACAGTGAGTCTCAGCTGTCAAATAGGCAGTCGAAATAGATAGTCAGAGGCCTAAATAAAAAAACTGTCTCCGGTCCGTAGTCTTCCTAGCTGAGTCATAGAGGTCCGACAGGTAGTCATTCTATTAAATACTGATAGATCAGTTCAAAATATTACCACACATGTGTAATTTAAGAAATACTTTGGAAAATCTAAAACTGCACGCCTCATAATCTTCATTTTTCATAATAAAATTGATTATTTGATAAGTAACTAATAATGTATTGGTCTTACTAAGTAGTTTTCAATAAATCACATAGATAGCGCGCTAATTTCAAAAAGTATTAATGTGTGTTTCATGTCTTATATGCCATTTAGCGCTAATTATAAGGAGTACTTCTATATTGATCTAGCTCTCAGTACCAGGCCGCGCGCACGCCAAGGCTACGCAAAAAAAAGGGCCCCCGCACCGCTCAAAATATTCCCGCTTAAAATTTTGGTAGAGGTCAATGTCTTTTTAAATTTTATTAGTCTGTATTCTCCATCCATCCATCCATCAGCCTTTTAACGTCCACTGCTGGACATAGGCCTCCCCAAGAGAACGCCACAACGAGCGGTCCTGTGCCGAACGCATCCAACGGCTCCCCGCAGCTTTGACCAGATCATCTGTCCATCTAGTGGGGGGCCGTCCTACGCTGCGCCGTCCGATACGTGGTCGCCACTCGAGAACCTTTCGTCCCCAACGGTTATCGGTTCGTCGAGCGATGTGGCCTGCCCATTGCCACTTCAGCATGGCAACCCGGCGGGCTATGTCGGTCACTCTCGTTCTCCTACGGATCTCCGTATTACGGATTCGATCACGTAGGGAAATACCAAGCATAGCCCGCTCCATGGCCCGCTGAGTGACTTTGAGCCTTGATATGAGGCCAACATTCAGAGACCACGTCTCTGTTCCGTATGTCATCACTGGTAACACACACCGGTCGTAGACCTTCGTTTTCAGACACTGCGGAATATTGGACGAGAAGATCTTCCTTAGCTTCCCGAACGCTGCCCAGCCGAGTTGGATTCGTCGATTGACCTCTTTCTCGAAGTTGTGCCTACCTAACTGGACTGTTTGTCCCAGGTAGACACAATGGTCGACAACTTCGAGAAGCGCACTCCCGACTAGGACCGGTGCTGAAATGACATGGACATTAGACATGACTTTCGTCTTGTCCATGTTCATTTTGAGACCCACTAGTCGGGAAACCCTGCTGAGATCATTGAGCATGGTGCCAAGGTCCTCCAGAGATTCTGCCATGACTACGATGTCGTCGGCATATCGAAGGTGAGTGATGTATTCGCCATTGATGTTGATGCCGAATCTGGTCCAGTCCAAGAGCTTGAAGACATCTTCCAATGCAGCGGTGAAGAGTTTCGGGGACATAACGTCACCCTGTCTAACACCTCTCTGCAGTTGGATCGGTCCCGTACTCTTGTCCTGAACACGGACTGACATGGTGGCGTTTCTATACAAGCACTTCAGCACTTCGATGTACCGATTGTCAATTTGTTTCGATCGAATCGAAGGCTTTCTCATAGTCCACAAATGCCAGACACAGAGGCCGATTGTATTCTTCGGTTTTCTGTATAATCTGGCGTAGCGTATGAATGTGGTCTATGGTACTATAGTCTTTTCGGAAACCGGCTTGTTCGGGAGGCTGGAAGTCATCAAGCCTGCGCGTGAGTCGATTTGTAATGACCCTCGAAAACAACTTATAGACGTGGCTCAAGAGCGAGATGGGTCTGTAGTTCTTCAAGAGGGTTCTGTCACCTTTCTTGAAGAACAGAACCACCACGCTTCTGGTCCACGACTCTGGAACGTCGCCCCCGAGAACGACGGAATTGAACAGCCTCTGAAGAGCTTTTAAGACCGGCTTTCCGCCTGCTCTCAGAAGCTCTTTGGTGATTCCGTCGTCTCCCGGTGCCTTTCCGTTCTTTAGTTGTTTGAGAGCCATTCTGATCTCGTACAGGCTGACGTCCGGGATATCTTCGGTAAAGTGCCGAGTTAGCTTGGATCTGGGGTCTTGGACCAAGCCAACAGCAGGGCTCTGGGATCTGTACAACTGTCCATAGAACTGCTGGACCTCTCCCAAGATCTCATCTCGAGAAGAAATGATAGTGCCGTTGTTGGTCCTCAGTTTAGTCAACTGACTTTGGCCAACAGACAGATCTCTTGCGAACACTTTCGAGCCTTGGTTCCGCTCTATCGCCTCTTTAATACGGGTAGTATTAAATTGGCGAATATCGTGCCGCACAGCCTTGGAGATCTGTCTGTTTAACCGCCTTAGGCAGGACCAATCGGCTGAGGACTGGACTATCATTTCTTTTCTCCTCTCCATGAGTTTGAGAGTATGGTCCGAGAGTTTACGGTTCCTACTGACGCGACGGGCCTTGAAGTAAGTCGACCCGACCGCGTGGACAGTTTGCACGAACCTGCTGTTCATATCGCTCGCTGATTCACACTCATCTAGACATTGGAAGCGATTTTGTAGTTCGAGCCGAAAGCTCTCGGGGTTCTGGTATTGGGCAGGTGTTGGTCGGAGCGTAGACTTCATCAAACGCGACCTCTCGACTTTTATTCTAATATTCAAGATGCCCCTGACAAGTCGGTGATCACTCCCAGTTTTAATCCTGCTGATCACTGAGATTCACAATTCTAAAGCCGGCCCCACACGGCAAAAAGTAAAAAAGTAAAAAAAGTCTGTATTCTAGATTATAGTTAAAATTACTCAAGCCAATATAAACTGTATCCTTGTAAAAACAAGTTGTAAAATCCCTTGCGCCCGGCCGTCAAAATGAACCGAAACGTCATTACGTCAAAGTTGACATTTCAGTATCGTAAAAATTGTGGAATGTAAAATATGTTCTTTTCGTGTTGTATTTCGTTGGTGTGTTATTATTTACGTGTGTTTAGTGTTTTTAATTATTGTTATGGATAAAATAGTTATTATACTTGACAAATATCATCAGTTCGTCAAGCAAAGGTAAGAACTTTTTTTTAACAAAAAACAATGTACCGGCCGGGCGAACGGCGTTCTGTTGACGATAGTAAAACCACCGGTAAAAAAGTAGTTCTCATGAAAGGCGCTGGTTTTAGTGTCGCGTCGAGCGTAAATATTCAGTATTTTTTTGTTTATTTAAAAAAAATTAAACCACATCGAATCAGACCGTGAAAAGTAATAGGGCTCTATTCGAAGTAATACTCAAGATAAAAAGAAAAAAAAGACTCTATTAGTAAACTATTTCGGTTGTTATCGTGTTATTTACATTGTTATCGTGTTGTTATTACCTACAACAAACGGACGTCCAACACAAAATTTTTTTAAACAGTTTTTTAACTAGTTTAAATAACAAAAATGGCATAAAAATTATCATGAGTGTCAAAAATAGTGTTTTTTTCTTGATATGTGTGTGAATATATTGTTTTACAAGTGCAATATATGATAAATAGAGACATTTTAAGTTTGAAAAATCAGTTGTTCCGTGCAAAACGGGAGTAGTACCCACCTCAACGCTTCGCTTATGAGGCGTGCAATAATATTGTTATGTACCTAGTCTTTGCTAATAGACACAGTTTCTGCTGTAAAATAAGCTATTGGAGTACTATTACACCATACCCATCAGACCAGACAAGAATATAATATATGGTTTTATTTCTAGCTTTCCATCACTAGCTGTTTTGCATAGGACCTCTTAATAAATTACGTATCACCTAAATTCTGTTTTAATGGAAAATAATTTTCATTGATAACCACGGACGCAAATCATAACTTCGTACAATTATAAATTGAGTTAATTGCATAATTATTTATATTCTACTTTTACAAAAGATGTAAAATAACAATTGCATTTACAACTACGTAAAGTTGATATTTGTGTCAACTCGAATTTTTAATTTAGATTAGAATATACTTTATAACGAATGCAATCGCCTCTGGCAAATATTGTAATAATGTATTTAAATGCATCCAATAGGTGGCGTGGGTCGTAAAGACATCTAAAACAATTAATGTGAAGTGGAGATTGAGTGTCACCGTTGGGTGACTGCGATAGCTTAGCGATTCAAACACTTCCTTGGATTGGATAGGACGCAGGTTTAGATTCTGTGTCCCATCCAATCCGGGTAAAGCTCTATTTTCCACTTTCACAAATAATTTGTTCTTTAAACCAGTATTGTATGCCAGCTCGTCTGGGCTATCTGATCTATCCATTTTTATCCCATTATGGGCAGGTAGGTAGGCAGGTTTGCGGTCAATAGTGGTATATAGGTATAAAGAGTTAAGTTGAATAAACAATTTTGAAATAAAGCTTCGTTTACGGAATCTATCGCGTTTACTTAATTTTACTACTATCCCGACGTTTCGAATACTTTACAGCATTCATGATCACGGGTGGACTTAGATGATAGACGTCCAAAGCTGATATGTTATTTCAACGGAGACGTTTAGGAGTTATTTCAGATGAGACCGTTGAAATAACATATCAGCTTTTGACGTCTATCATCTAAGTCCACCCGTGATCATGAATGCTGTAAAGTATTCGAAACGTCGGGATAGTAGTAAAATTAAGTAAACGCGATAGATTCCGTAAACGAAGTTTTATTTCAAACTGTGTAACATTCGCGTAAATATCAGAAAGTATTGAATAAACAATTCAAGATCTTATAACAGCTGATCAGACATATGAGTTTATTTGTGACTTTCTTCTATATGTACAGGGCTGAGTTTTATAAGCACAGAAGTTGCTACACTGTGAGTAGTAAATCCAGTGCACCAATAAACCTTCGTGCCTAACGGTATTCGCCCTCAAAGTTTATTAAAGTTCATTGCTATTGAACGCAAATTAGCCACGTATAACAACATAACGTACTACAACCGCAACGCGTAATACAACCACGGGAGTGATGGCTCTATCACTGACCGCAAAACAGGCAGAGATTATTAGATTCGACACCGTGATTCCGTTCGTTGTGAATTATTGATCTCTGCCCTTCGCATTACAAAACACGAATGCGCAGCTACATTTATCAAGGCAGCACTGTTTATTTCCGTTTCTTCAAGTACGTCATACGTCATGTGTTATTAAGGGCTTTGCTATTATACGAGCATATACTAACATCAAGTACAACCATAACAGCATTTGTGTATAATTCTTGCCATGCCAACATTTAACACTCGAAAAAATCATGAGATGTCAATGCCAAGGAGTTCAAATTCGAAAATATGTTTATTTTATAGGCCTATTATTTAGCACTGAAAATCGTCAAGAATACACTAATAATTAATTAACACGAGCGCCTGAGGTGTGTGCATCCGCAGTAACAAAGTGAGGATTTCAATCGCTACAAGCGGCCGGATTCCGTAGAGACCCATGGGCCACTTTTTTAAATTGCCAATTTATTACAATTTAATATAAGTCTTATAACTAACATGACATTATATCACATAAAACAATTCCCACACAGGACAACTCTTTGTGTGATCCGCAAATGTTTGTTCTGAGTCTGGGTGTACTTTGTCTCCATGAAATTGTATGTTTGTAAAATCACCCACGATACAAGGATTATTCCTTATGCACTAAGAGTGTGTGGGTGTTGTTTTTTCAAAAAGAAAAGAAAAATAAAGAATTTATTCGCTACTGTACAGGTGCTGCTTCCTCCACAAATGAGCACCACAACAGATTACCAGTCCACCTGGTAGAAGGCCATCTATGCTATATGGTCCATCCATCCATCCATCCGTCCATCAGCCTTTCGACGTCCACTGCTGGACATAGGTCTCCCCAAGAGAACGCCACAACGGGCGGTCCTGTGCCGACCGCATCCTTTTTTTTTTGTGCGCTCATTATGGAGGATAATGCCGTAATCGCCACGCTTGGCAGGCTAGTTGGCGATCGCAGTGATGTTGTTAATACTCGAGGGAGTGCTGCTGCCCACTCCGTCGGTATTGCCTCAGTCGGCTCTTACGACACCCGTGGGTAGAGAGGGGTGGGACAATTCTAAAGCCGGCTCCACGACGGCTATATGGTCACTACTCGAGAACCTTTGATCCAGTTCTGTATGACATATTAAGGACGCATAATTTCGTCAACAGATTTTTGTGAAAAACCAAACACATTATTTTTTACTTTGGAGTCAGTTAATAGTTCTTATAATTTAAATATAGGTATACTAAAACAATATTTAATAAACAACAAGTTAATACTACGTAGATACATGAATACAATATAGATATACTTAGAGCTAAACATGCATTATATGGTCGCTCCTCACTTCGTCTAAATCTCCGATGATGCATACACGCCTGACCAAATACAATTACTTGCAAATTGATTACCATCTGTCTGAGACCCGTCACTGCCTTCGGCATATCCTTTTAGTTTAGTCTACCGAACACAACGCAAGGCTTCAGGTAACAAGATATGAAACATTGCACAACCCGAATTCAATATACAAAAGGCTAGGTAGGAACATTAAACCACTGAAAGAATGTAATATGGTTCCAGTGGCCCGCTAACAAAGGCGGAGAGACGGCACACGGCAGGTTTATTTAGTGGGTAAAGGCCCCACACTACCCTGTTCGTTACCCCGAACGACGGGGTGTGCGGTTAGGAACATTTTTTTCCTCCTTAACAAAGAAAAAGGTAGGAACATTAAACTGCATTTAATGCTACTCTTTTGCTCCATCCATCCATCCATCAGCCTTTTAACGTCCACTGCTGGACATAGGCCTCCCCAAGAGAACGCCACAACGAGCGGTCCTGTGCTGACCGCATCCAACGGCTCCCCGCAGCTTTGACCAGATCATCGGTCCATCTGGTGGGGGGCCGTCCTACGCTGCGCCGTCCGATACGTGGTCGCCACTCGAGAACCTTTCGTCCCCAACGGTTATCGGTTCGTCGAGCGATGTGGCCTGCCCATTGCCACTTCAGCATGGCAACCCGGCGGGCTATGTCGGTCACTCTCGTTCTCCTACGGATCTCCGTATTACGGATTCGATCACGTAGGGAAATACCAAGCATAGCCCGCTCCATGGCCCGCTGAGTGACTTTGAGCCTTGATATGAGGCCAACATTCAGAGACCACGTCTCTGTTCCGTATGTCATCACTGGTAACACACACTGGTCGTAGACCTTCGTTTTCAGACACTGCGGAATATTGGACGAGAAGATCTTCCTTAGCTTCCCGAACGCTGCCCAGCCGAGTTGGATTCGTCGATTGACCTCTTTCTCGAAGTTGTGCCTACCTAACTGGACTGTTTGTCCCAGATAGACATAATGGTCGACAACTTCGAGAAGCGCACTCCCGACTAGGACCGGTGCTGAAATGACATGGACATTAGACATGACTTTCGTCTTGTCCATGTTCATTTTGAGACCCACTAGTCGGGAAACCCTGCTGAGATCATTGAGCATGGTGCCAAGGTCCTCCAGAGATTCTGCCATGACTACGATGTCGTCGGCATATCGAAGGTGAGTGATGTATTCGCCATTGATGTTGATGCCGAATCCGGTCCAGTCCAAGAGCTTGAAGACATCTTCCAATGCAGCGGTGAAGAGTTTCGGGGACATAACGTCTCCCTGTCTAACACCTCTCTGCAGTTGGATCGGTCCCGTACTCTTGTCCTGAACACGGACTGACATGGTGGCGTTTCTATACAAGCACTTCAGCACTTCGATGTACCGATTGTCAATTTGGCACCGCTGAAGGGACTGCAGCACCGCCCAAGTTTCGATCGAATCGAAGGCTTTCTCATAGTCCACAAACGCCAGACACAGAGGCCGATTGTATTCTTCGGTTTTCTGTATAATCTGGCGTAGCGTGTGAATGTGGTCTATGGTACTATAGCCTTTTCGGAAACCGGCTTGTTCGGGAGGCTGGAAGTCGTCAAGCCTGCGCGTGAGTCGATTTGTAATGACCCTCGAAAACAACTTATAGACGTGGCTCAAGAGCGAGATGGGTCTATAGTTCTTCAAGAGGGTTCTGTCACCTTTCTTGAAGAACAGCACCACCACGCTTCTGGTCCACGACTCTGGAACGTCGCCCCCGAGAACGACGGAATTGAACAGCCTCTGAAGAGCTTTTAAGACCGGCTTTCCGCCTGCTCTCAGAAGCTCTGTGGTGATTCCGTCGTCTCCCGGTGCCTTTCCGTTCTTTAGTTGTTTGAGAGCCATTCTGATCTCGTACAGGCTGACGTCCGGGATATCTTCGGTAAAGTGCCGAGTTAGCTTGGATCTGGGGTCTTGGACCAAGTCAACAGCAGGGCTCTGGGATCTGTACAACTGCCCATAGAACTGCTGGACCTCTCCCAAGATCTCATCTCGAGAAGAAATGATAGTGCCGTTGTTGGTCCTCAGTTTAGTCAACTGACTTTGGCCAACAGATAGATCTCTTGCGAACACTTTCGAGCCTTGGTTCCGCTCTATCGCCTCTTTAATACGGGTAGTATTAAATTGGCGAATATCGTGCCGCACAGCCTTGGAGATCTGTCTGTTTAACCGCCTTAGGCAGGACCAATCGGCTGAGGACTGGACTATCATTTCTTTTCTCCTCTCCATGAGTTTGAGAGTATGGTCCGAGAGTTTACGGTTCCTACTGACGCGACGGGTCTTGAAGTAAGTCGACCCGACCGCGTGGACAGTTTGCACGAACCTGCTGTTCATATCGCTAGCTGATTCACACTCGTCTAGACATTGGAAGCGATTTTGTAGTTCGAGCTGAAAGCTCTCGGGGTTCTGGTATTGGGCAGGTGTTGGTCGGAGCGTAGACTTCATCAAACGCGACCTCTCGACTTTTATTCTAATATTCAAGATGCCCCTGACTAGTCGGTGATCACTCCCAGTTTTAATCCTGCTGATCACTGAGACATCATTGAATATGTGTCGTTTGTCCGACAGGATGAAGTCAATCTCGTTTTTCACTGAACCATCAGGGCTAATCCAGGTCCATTTTCGCTGGGGCTGCTTCCTAAAGAAGGAATTCATCATGAAGAGGCCTTCCTTCTCCAGAAAATCAGCCAGCATCTGGCCCCTGTGGTTCCTCTGCCCAAATCCATAGTGCCCCACCTTCAGCTCATCGTCTGTCCTTTTGCCTAGTTTCGCGTTAAAGTCTCCCATAACCACCGTGAGATAGGTTTTAGACAAGTGGATGGCCTTCGAGATGTCCTCATATAGGGCCTCCACCTCGTCATCGGAGTGTGTCGAGGTCGGTGCGTAAACCTGTATGACCTTCAACGAATACCGTTTGGTTATTCTGAGTATAAGGTACGCTACCCTACTCGACACACTTTCAATCCTCTCCACGTTGCCTACGAGAGACCTGCGAACGATAAACCCGACACCCCCTTGGGACTGGTGGTCGCCCTCCCGGTGGAAGAGCAAGTTCCCGGACTGGAGGATTGTCGTGCCCTCACCCTCTCTTCGGACTTCTGACAACCCTATAATGTCCCAGTGGATCTTGCTCAATTCCTCTTCCAGCTCAGTGATTCTCTCGTCGGTCCGAAGTGTCCGAACGTTGTGCGTTACCAGGGCCAGAGGTCGTTGTTTATGGTAGCCTATCCGCGACCGGAGATTCTTCGCACCCCCTGCTCCGCCGTTACCGGGCCCGCTACCGTTAGGCCACGGAATAGCGGAGCTGCCGTGACTGAGGGCCGTTTTTTGTTGGGTGCTCATTTTTTGGGGGATATTGCCGTAATCGCCACGCTTGGCAGGCGGGTTGGCGATCGCAGTGGATGTTATTAATACTCGAGGAAGTGCTGCTGCCCACTCCCCCGGTATTCCCTCAGTCGGCTCTTACGACTCCCATGGGTGGAGAGGGGGTGGGACAATTCTAAAGCCGGCCCCACACGGCATACTCTTTTGCTATCTATAGTAAATAAATACTAACATAAAAAAATAATGTACCATGTTTTTATAACGGACTAAAAAGTATAAAGTAGTCCGATATAAAAACACATTATTATTTTTTATTTAATTATTATTTTCGACTCCTTTTTTCACATTTTCTTGCATTGTCATCCACTTCTGAGCTAGGGTCGAAATTACAATTATCTACCTCATCGGGAAGTTAGTTTAAAATCAATTACAATATTCCACCCGGACAGACATACAAGAAAGCAAGTTAATAAAAACATGGTAAAATAAACTTAGATGCACGCTAGAATTTATATAGCATTTTACAGAAAGCAAAAAATATACTCTCGCAGATCGCAGGATCTACTCAAAAAATAACAAACATATTTTTTTATTCATAATTTATTCAGGCGTATTGGACAGTTTCCAGTGTCTGTGTACTTCTGTACGCATTCTGCACACAAGCTTTCGTTTGTTAGGTGAACTCGCAAATAATTTATTTCGAGGATTACTTGTGAAAAAAGTTCGTTGTGGACGTACTCACCTGTCCACCCAAAGCTCAGGGGCTCAATAAAATCCGAGTTGGCGCCAACAAGTGAAGCCATCAGCCGCAGGTCGGGGTGCATAAATAATTTAGCCGGGCAATCCGCCGCTTGTTTGCATGCGGATTATCATATTAAACGAATATCAGGGTCGTCGGCCGCGCCCTCGATACAAAAGCAAACAACATCATGCAACATTTATAAAGTCAAACAGTGGTCGGTGCAGCTGAAACTCTAGGAACCTCGAAACGCATTGAATGATAATATCATCTTACTGCTATTTCGTATACTGAAGCCGGTTTAGTCTAAATAATAAAATATTTGCAGTAACATTCAATTTTAATGTAAGCATATATAATAATATATGCATATATAATAATATATGCTTACATTATATAGATTTAGTTGTTTTTTTTTATATTGTAATAGTATAGGAAAGTATGTTTTAAATTTGAGTATTTTGGTTTTTGTTGTTTTTGTGTGTGATGGGTGTGAACGACGTCCGTGACATCACCAAGGCGCCCCAACGGAAGACCAGCGCAGGTCTATTGACCTGTTTTATGCTGAGTTCGGGTCGTTTTGTAGCGGATGTATCTTTTTTTGTTTTTTCTGTTTTATTTATATGTATAATGTTGTTCGTTACAATAAATATTTTCTTTCTTTCTTTCTTTCTAAAAATGTGACCGGATATTCATTATACCAATAAGACAATGCGATAGAATAGCAAAGAAAATTAAATATATCTTTGTAATGAAATCTTGTAATCAATTGAATTCAATATTTTAAAGAAAAATCAATTGAGTTCAATATTTTGGCTGTGTGGGGCCGGCTTTAGAATTGTCCCACCCCTTCTTCAGCCAGCCATGGCAGTCGTAAGAGCCGACTGAGGGATATCGGGGGAGTGGGCAGCAGCACTCCCTCGAGTATTAACAACATCCACTGCGATCGCCAACCCGCCTGCCAAGCGTGGCGATTACGGCACTATCCCCCATATGAGCGAAACAGCGCAGGACCGCTTGTTGTGGTGTTCTCTTGGGGAGGCCTATGTCCAGCAGTGGACGTCAAAAGGCTGATGGATGGATGGATGGATTTTAAAGACAATAATAACTGGCCCTATGAAATAATCACTGTGTTGTGAAACATACTATTAATGTTTGGTCAAAAAACAAGTTTTAATTCTGCTAATAAGTTAAAGTTAAAGCAATAATCATTCAGTCATTCAGTCATGGTACGAAGTTCGCTGAGTCAGCTAGTAACTTATAAATGTCATTCTATTCTTTGTGTCTTCAAAAAATGTCAATATCTACACAATGGTAATTATCAACATAGATATCAAATGATCTTCAAATTAGCTAAACATGTACACAGGAAATTACTTTGTTATAACAATAATCTATAAACAAGACTTAACAATAACATGCCTTAACAAAGTTAAAAGAGTGAAGTTAAACGCGAAAATAGTTTCCAGTACTATACTGGTTGTACAATAAAGCTATTAAAGCCTTTGTTGTATTTGTGGACAAGAATTTGAATAACAATTCCAGTTCAAAGGCATTCCTTAGTACCTTGGACACATTATTCTTTTGATTTATTTTACATTATGACATTTTGCTTTTACGATAATTCATGTACGTAAGAGCTATGATTCCTCTCAATTGGCTTGTGGGATGCTGTCCCCACGTTGGATGATTGATAGATTGATAGAATAAGTAAAACGGAGAATTGAGTTTTTATGGATGTATTAAGTTATTCACAATTAATTGATTATCATGCTAAGATGAGAGAATGATTTAAGCCGATGATTTTGATATTGATTACGTATGAGTGCTACGCGGATTGTTTTAACACTGTTTAAAATGATTGCTTAAAACTAACATATTGACGTAACTGCGAACTGTGGCAATTGTGTTATGCAGCGTCAGTAAAATAGTGTTCGGTTGTCCCGAACATCTTCCCGAGCAGCTCAGATGAGAAACAAAAATACAATGATAGAATTATGAATGTGTTAGTTATGGCGGATGATACAAGATGATAAAACAATATTTATTAGTAAAATGAGTACCTAATCGTAACAATATTCGAGGTAGAAGGCGCTCAACGAACAATTTTCATTATTATTATTATTAGACCCTGGTGTTATCACTTGCACTAAGTCTGATATTGTGAACACTAGGGGATATTGGTTTGTCTTTTTTACGCATGCTTTGTAGTGCACAAACTTTCACTGATTTCAATAAACTCACTATCACTAAGCTGACGGTCAGCTGTACTCTGCTTTCGCGGTTTCACTTCACTATACACTGGTGAATCCTCGGACATTGCCGGTGCTGGTGCTGGCGACTGGCCACTTTCCTCCGGACTGCGGTGCCACCTACAACAACCACTCTTCCAGGCCCAAACTATTGCTGCTGTTATGGTTAGAGCTACTAGTACGTAGCTTATGATATACTGGTGAATATCATGTGGGGATAATTCTTCCAAATCTCCTTCTGATAGACTAGACTTGAGTTTATGGATCTGCTCGCTGAGTATTCTAATGGACTTATTGACACCCGACTGTTCGGGGAGTGCTTCTACTGGAATTGTCAGGTTGATTATATGATTGATCAGATCCAGCTGAGGTATTAATATATCTGCCGATAAGTTCATGTAATTGGAATGCTGCTGAACGGTATGTAGTGAAAAATCTTTACTTTTTATGATACAGTTTTGACTTGTCGTTATTATGCCAGCTTGGCTTAAGTATTGTTGGGAAATGTTGTCATTGCATATAATTTTTATGGGATATATGTTGCAGCAAAAATAAAAATATCTGGATGCTGATTCGAATTCTAATCACTTATTGGCACACGGTGTTCTTTGAGTAATACATTTATTTGAAATAATTGATGTAATTTACGAATTCCTTCTGTTGGACAATTTTAACAATCAGCGTATTAGCGCATTGTAGTTCTTTTAAGGAGAGATAGGGTAAACGAACGACCTTATTCCGCGTAGGTATACGTAATATCCATGCTAATATACGTGTTATTTTATTGTATGAATGATATTTATTTAATCATTTACTGACAATGTTTTCTGCTACTGATGTATTTGATTGTGTTATGACTACGTTTGTTTGTTTATAATATGTTGATTTGACTTCTAGGTTCGTTTCAAAGGTTGATTGAGATTTATTTTGCATTTTAATTGATTGCAACCATGCTGGACATTTCCACCATATCGTATGCTCTTTGAGTTGTGCTAATGTGAGCCCGCGACTCGCACAATCCGCGGGGTTTTCCTTCGTGTTGACGTAGCTCCAATTCGCAGCTGGTATGACGTTAGTAATGAATTTCACTAGATTAGCTACGAAAGGCTTCCATTTAGCTGGATCGCCATGAATCCAACCCAAGACTGCAGTTGAGTCTACCCGGCCATATAATTTTAAGTTGTAGTTCGAGAAACACCGCTGAATCTTTTGTACCAGTTTTGATAAAAGCTGAGCGCCCATTAATTCTAGTCTAGGAGTTGATATGACTTTGTTTAGGGGAACTATTCTCGTTTTGGCAGTCACTAGCTCTATGGTTGGTTCATTTCCATGTATTTTAAAATAAATAACACACGAGTAAGCCTTTTGAGAAGCATCAAAGAACTCATGCAATTCGATGTTATCTCCTAGTTTTGTACCGCACCAGCGATTGATTTTTAGTGTGCTAATATTTTTGAATTCTTCTCGTAGGCTTAGCCATTTTCTCATGATATCTTCTGGGAGCTCATCGTCCCACTGAATCTCTGATAGCCAAACACTTTGAAAAAGTATCTTGAGTGTTGTGCTAAACGGTGCTAACCACCCTAACGGGTCAAAAAGCTTCGATATGTCCGAAAGTAATGACCGTTTAGTTAATATTGATGCGGATTTATCCAGTGTTGATTGAAAATAAAAGTTATCAGTTTGCGGGTTCCTTCAAAGGCCCAAGGTTTTTGCAGACTCTGATTGTTTAAACTGATATTCTCGATTGGTACTGTGATTACTGTGTGTTGTTAATAATTTTGGTTCGTTAGAACACCACTTCCGTAAGTTAAATCCCCCTGATTTTAGAAGCATAATCATATTTCTAATCAGATTTTCTACTTCTTTAATTGAATGACAGCCTCCACAGTAGTTGTCCATGTAACATTGCTCTTCCAATGCTTTTACTGCGTCTGGGTACTTCTGTCTTTCATCTGATGCTAACTGCTTTAATGTCATCATCGCCAAGAATGGGGCAGGTTTAGTACCATACGTGACGGTGGTGAGTTGATATGACCTGATTGGTTCATTTATGGAGTCCCTCCATAGAATTTTTTGATATACCTGAGCTTCCTGATGTATAAGTATTTGCTGGTACATCTTTTCTATATCTGCTGTAAAGGCAAAACGATATTGTCTCCATTTCAAAATTAGTTCTTGAAGGTCCTGCTGTAAATTCGGGCCTTTGTAGAGAATATCGTTGAGACTATTCCCGTTTGATGATATCGCCAAAGCGTTGAATACGACGCGTAGCTTAGTTGTTAATGATTCAGCCCGAGTGACAGCATGATGTGGTAAATAACATTCCGACCCTCTGTTTGTTTCAGCAGAAATCATATGATTAAATTGTTTATATTCGTTCATAAACTGTCTATACTCTAAGGCTAACTGATTATTTGATTGCAGCTTTCACTCCATGCTTCGAAATTGAGCTAAAGCTTTTGATTTCGTAAATCCGAGCTATTGTTTTGTATTTGATTTAAATGGTAATCGCACCTCGTATCTTCCATCTTTTGTTCTTTTGGTGGTTGATAAATAATATTGCACGCACTCATTGTCTTTAGTTGACATTACGTCACTTGGAGCTATGTCCTCGCATTCCCAGAATTTTTTAAGATCCTCATAGTTGTGTAGGACGACATTACAATGAAATGTTTTGATTGCGCCACATAGCAGACTGTATATCCATAGGTCGCTGGTTCAGATCTGGCTCGAAGGACCATAAATGTGGGATGCTGTCCCCACGTTGGATGATTGATAGATTGATAGAATAAGTAAAACGGAGAAGTGAGTTTTTATGGATGTATTAAGTTATTCATAATTATTGATTATTATGCTAAGATTTAAGCCGCTGATTTTGATATTGATTACGTGTGAGTGCTACGTGGATTGTTTAACACTGTTTAAAATGATTGCTTAAAACTAACATATTGACGTAACTGCGAACTGTGCCAATTGTGCTATGCAGCGTCAGTAAAATAGTGTTCGGTTGTCCCGAACAGGCTAGCGAAAATAGTTTTTTTTTGTTTTTTTTAAATACATTTATGTTTAAAGTAGCTGAACATGTGAAGTGCTAAAATACAGATAATATTAAATAATAAATTTCTCCATCAATTAATATGGATGTTAAATACAAAATTAAACTTAAGTAAAACATAATATAAACATAGCATCACGCCTGTATTCCCCGAAGGGGTAGGCAGAGGTACATTACACATCCACGGCTCGCCAGCTATGTTTAAGTCCCACGTAATAGGGGGCGAGCCTATTAACGTCTACCGGGCACATTTCCAAACTCCGGGCAGCTGAGAATTTTTCCTTTTTTTTTTTTACGAAAAATCTTTATAACACTGCCCGACCCGGGGATCGAACCCGAGACCTCATGATCAGCAGTCACTTACACTACCGCTGCACGAAAGAGGCAGTTAACTACTAAATAAAAAATAAAAAAAGAAGAATAAAACAAACTTAAGTACTATATTCGAATAAATTATAAGTATAAATGCATCCGATATATGGTGTGGATCGTAAAGACATCTAAAACAAATGTGAAGTGGAGATTGGGAGTCACCTTTAGGTGACTGCGATAGCGTAGCAGTCCAGAGCACTTCCCTGGATTGGATGGGACGCAGGTTCGAATCCTGCTCGCAGTAAAGCTCTCTTTTTCCACTTTCACAAATAATTTATGCTTACATTTGTTTGTTATTCTGTAGTTTATAATATCCTGAATTTGTATCCATCTATCCATCCATCAGCCTTTCAACCTCCACTGCTGGACATAGGCCTCTCTAAGAGAACGCCACAATGAGCGGTCCCGTCATGGGGGATAATACTGTAATCGCCACGCTTGGCAGGCGGGTTGGCGATCGCAGTGGATGTTGTTGATACACGAGGAAGTGCTGCTGCCCACTCCCCCGGTATTCCCTCAGTCGGCTCTTACGAGTCCCGTGGGTAGAGAGGGGAATTTGTATATCAAAGAAAAAGTACTACCCAAAAAGGATGCAAGCTTGTGTATCTAGTATAATAGTTAAGTAGTAGGTTGTATATGTAGGCACACTAAGACGCTTACTAATGTTGACCCTTTGGGATTTATTTCTACCATCCACCCGTTCACTCCTTATTCGCCACCTTTCCTTTCACAGTAAAAACAACAGGATTTTCTTTGAAAAAACAGTAAGATTAACCGCCCGAGTAATTTGTTATCTTCCCTTATTATCATAAGGACACTCACGTTGTAACACGACTACATGAAACAAGACCAAAATTAATACTTTTCGATATTTATTTCGGTCTTGTTCTTGGTGATGTGCTTTAAAAACGTTAAGAACAAGACTGATTTTTCTCATTACAAATTATTTATGATCAAATATTGTAGGCGTTTTATAAAAAAAATGCCTCGGTGGTTCAGCGGTAGTGTAAGTGACGGTAGACGGCAATAAGCTCGCCCCGTATTACGTGGAACTTAAACATAGTTGGCGAACCGTGGGGTTGTGACACACCTCTGCCTAGGGATCTTCGGGGATACAGGTGTGATGCTATGTTTTTTTTTATGTTTTATGAAAAGTAGTTTGAAGCATATCCTACCCAAATGTTGGCTTGCTATTAGCAGTCCCAGTTTTTTTTTTATATATATAACTTGAATTTTTGGTAGCAGTATAACCGCCCTAGCGTGCATCCAAGTTAAGAGTAAAACGGTATCCCGTTAGCGATTGATGATAAAAATCCTCGTGCATGATCCCTGCTCACGCATACAATTGTGAATTTGAAACCATCTCGGGAGCTGCTCAAATACACACAATTTTTTTAGCAAAATGGGTCATGCGGTTTAAGAGGAGTTCAGTGACATACACACTTATACATGAATTTTACAATTATATATCGTGGCCACATCTTAGAATTAGTCAATTGCATGAGTTGATTAGATTTCAAGAAATGATCGGCCACATAATTAAGTGGCCAATTCTATGATCAGGCTACGACATAATTAGGTATAATGTCATGACAACATTTAAGAATTGGCCATTTCATGTTGTGGCCGACCATATTTTGATATAATGATTATGTTTTGTAAGTTTGTGGTCATGTCCGTCACCCGCGTAGAGACTGCCTCGATGTCCTAGGTGCGTGGGGACGTCGCTCAGAGAGGGGACCCGATGGGGCTGACCACTGTAAATATATATGATACCAGTAGTCCGCCGAGTACGGGCGGAACGGTGGGTTTAATGGTGTATGAGAACCCCACATTACCTAGCCCCTCGGATAGCGGGGTCTGTGTTAGGTACATTTTAATCTCGACACCTACATAGGTGTTTGTGATTTGTTTTTCCGATTTATTGTTTCATATATGTTTTAGGGGATTATAAAGTTGCACATAGAATTACGATCACGGAAATCTACTAGCATAAATTTTTCCATTAAATAAGCAGTAATCATTCAAAGAAACTCAAATATATGCTCAGAGACTATAAATATACCAGTATCTGGTATCATTACATTTCCAATATCACAGTAGGTAGATAATAAGCCGATCGAAATACTTAAAAGAACATCTATAGATGCAGTACGCTCCAATGGCTACACAAATCCTTTTCGAGGGTACAAAAGATCGTAAGCTACGCAACCGATAACTGGCTGCCGATTTTTATCTTTGGCTTTGTGGTAGCTATCAGACTTTCAAAGAAACGGGTGGCGGATAAAGCTTTTCATTTTACGACACTAGTTACCTTTGAATGTAAAAGAAATTGTCAATTTTTATTTTTAACCCAGACGAAAAAGAGGGTTGTTATAAATTTGTAGTATGTATCTGTGTGTCTGTCTGTGGCATGATAGTTCCTGAACGTATGAACCGATTTTGATGCAGTTGCTTTGTTTGAAAGGTTTCAAATAATCTGTTCAGCTGTTTGGATATCATCACCTCTTTTTTAGTTGATGAAGAGATATAAACAACATCCCTAAGTCTGATCATTTCAAAATCTCAAATATTATTACAAAAGTATAAACCCACATCTGATGCGCTGGCATTAGCCTGAAAAACTCCTTAACAGTGCACGGCATCAACCTTATGTTTGGGCTCATACGATGCGTTTTGACGAGCAAATGCCAATACAATCTGGGTGGTTAGAAATATAATCTACGGTTATGACCACTACCACCTTCAGGACAGGCAAATACAGAAGTAAGTAAGACAGGTTACAAGCGAAAACTGAGGTTAACACCTAGTACAAAATTTGATACTTTAGCGCTCAAAATTGCACTTATTACGTTTTTGAGCTCTTCGATCTCAAAAGTATAATTTTCGTGTCATTTTGAACTCTCCAAGCTAAAATAACTGTTCTATGCTTTTGAGCTCTTCGAGCTCAAAAGTCTGATAAAGATTTAATAAAACACTATTCGTTGAATTGTCAAATCGCCATAACTTTTAAATGAATGAACCGATTTCAGAATGCAATGTCTGAGTTTCTGGAAATTAACCCAAAGTAGTCGAGCTCGTATGTTTGATAAAAAATTACTAAAACAGCATTTTTTCAATATTTAAATTGGGATACCTTTTTAATGAATGAACCGACTTTCTCGTAGTTTACGGTATTCAACAAACTTTTTGAGCTCTTTGAAGAATCTTAAAGCTCGAACTGGTCAGACTGAAAATTTCATAGAAATTCTGAAAAAAAAAAAATTATTTCATTTTTTTTTCGACAACGATATCTCACGACCGAATCAAACGATTTTGACTGGACTGGTGGCGATGGACGTGGTTTTTTGATGTTAAGAGCTTATTAGTTTTTGGAATCGATCGGTAAAACAGTTTAAAAGTTATTACAAAAAAAACAAAATTGAAAAAAGTTGTTTTTTTGAGATTTCTCAAGATCTACCAATTCGAATCGGTTCTAATTATATTCAAAATCTAAGTTTCGTCAATTCCTTTTTAAATGACGCCAACCGCGATGAAATCGGTCAAGCCGTTCAAAAGTTATGAGAGATTTACATACGGCCACACACACACACAGACACAGACACAGACAGACATACAGTCATCATCGCGAAAACATTCGGGGAAGCTTCATAGAACCTCAAAACGTCAACATCCGTTGAAAACTTGATTTTCGAAAAACGGAGTAAAACCAATAACTTCCCAACTTGTGAAAATTTTCAATTTTATTAGCAAGAAGTTGATTTTTCAAAAATATATTGCACACAAAAAACTAAACTGAAACTGCCTCTGTGGTGCAGCGGTAGTGTGAACGACTGCTGATCATGAGGTCTCGGGTTCGATCCCCGGGTCGGGCAGTATTATGGCACGTTTCATAAAAAGAAAAATTCTCAGTAGCAGCCCAGAGTTTGAGAATGTGTCCGGTAGACGGCAATAGGCTCTCCCCCTATTAAGTGGGACTTAAACATAGGTGGCGAATCGTGGGTGTGTAATACACCTCTGCCTATCCCTTCGGAAATACAGGCGTGATCTTATGTTTATGTCATATTGCACACAATTTGTATGTATATATCTACGTTCTCCTTTCAAATATGTTTACCTAAAATAATTCTTATAGCAACAAAACTCTTATACAAGCAATCGTATAAAAAAAGTAGTGCTTGGCTACAAACCGCAAGTAGTAGCTGCAAGCTCATCTTTTCGCTTCTTCGTTATGCAACAAATTAGAAATAAGGTATTGAATTTTGACGGGCCTCGTGGCGTAGTCGGTAGTGTAACCAACTTCCGTGCATGAGGTCGTGGGTTCGATTCCCACTCAGGACAATTATTTGTGTGATGAACACAGATATTTGTACTGCGTCTGGGTGTTTTCTATCTATCATATATATGTATTTACACAAAAAAAGTAGTATATGTATCATATCCGTAATCTGGTACCCATAGCACAAGCATTAAACTTAGTTTGGGACCAAAGACGTTGTGTGAAATGTCCGTGAATATTTATTTATTTATTTATTAATAATATGTTAGATATTGTCAATATTTTTCCTGTATTACAAAGATGAAAAACTCGATTTTATAACGGCATCAACAGATATCTAATAAAATTGGATGTTTGCATTGCAAAAATATCCCTTGACGAAAACAAAAAGTGGACATTGATAAGATCCGGGTAAGCTAGGATGGTTTACATTACCCTTTTCAACAAAAACCCCTCACTCTAAGACATGCGGATTTATATCTTACTTTTTATTACAAGTGATATACATTACACTCGTATATTTAGAATAACTGCGTCGGTGGTCTAGCGAAGTGAATGCTTGTGACTGCCCATCATGAGGTCGGGTTTGAATTCCAAGACGGTTCAACAAAAATTTGTTGGGTTTTTCCGTTAAGAAATTCTCAATCGTTTCGTCCGTCAAGAAATCAAATGTCCGTGTGGTGACGGACTAAGAATAAAAGTGTCACCACCCTACTCTTTCCCACGGGTGTCGTATGAGGCGACTAAGGGAAGTAAGCAATTATCATCCATTGCATGACTGGAGGTAGGGTTGGGTACCAAGTGGAAGTACTACTCGGTATCGGGCGCGAGCGGGTTGGTACCACCATTTCCCGTGTGACCGGCCATGAAGCACATACTTGCGTTTTGGCTGTAGCAGGAGATAGTCGTTTATATTTCATTTCATATCTGTGAAATTAATTGGTGAGCAGCGGCTTGACAATACTCTCGGTATAGTCGAGTCCATGGGCCATGAAGCACATCAAGCACCAAGCAGCGGATTGGTGGTTTTTAAATTATTTATGTTTAGAAGCAATCATAGCAGTTAAACCGTGAACGAATAGAAGAGTTAATAAAAAAAATGTTTTGTTTTATTATTGTTTTTTTTATGTGAAAAATCTATTGCGGAGGGAGGGTAAAATCGGTTGTTAGCGTGGCGACGCTTTTATTGTACCTGACACACTTCCCGGTAGCTGAAATTTTACACGCATGTGTATATCACGTGATAATACAATATTATGATGACATAGAGCTGATCCGATGATGGAGATGGAAGGTGGACATAGGAACTCTATAATAAAACAGCGCAACCCTATCGAGTTTGGGCTCGTATGATTCGTCTTGCCGAGTAATTTGTGTCTAGATGGTGTCCAGGGACTGATGATGAAGCTGGAAGGTGGCCATAGTAACTATACAATGAAATGACGCAACCCCGTCGAGTTTGGACACGTTTGATTCGTCTTGATGAGTACTTTGTCTTTAGATGGTATCCAGGGTCTGATGATGGAGCTGGAAGGTGGCCATGCGAAACTCTGTAATTAAATGGCGCAACTCCATCGAATTAGGGCTTGTTTAAAATGTCCTGGCTAGAACTTCAGTCATAGATGATATCCAGGGTCTGATGATGGAGCTGGAAGGTGACCACAATAACTCTGTAATGAAACGACGCAACACCATGGAGTTTGGAATCATTTGATTCGTCTGACGAGTACTTTGTCTTTAGATAGTATCCAGGGTCTGGTGATGGAGCTAGAAGGTGGCCATAGGAACTCCGTTATAAAAAGACATAACTCCATCGAGTTTGGGCTCGTATGATTTATCTTGACGAGTACTTTGTCTCTAGATGGTATCTAGGATCTGACGATGGAGTTGGAAGGTGGCCACAGTAACTCTGTAATGAAACTACGCAACCCTATCGAGTTTATACTCGTTTGATTCGTCTTGAGGAGTACTTTGTCATGTTATTATCATTTTATTTCTACAAAATAATTTTGATGTTTCACATCTGCTAGACGTCCCGCGAGGTCTAGATTTTTTTTATTTTTTTTACTGCGCATGTCTTCTTTTTATACTACACGGATGGCAAACAGGCATACGCCCCACCAGCAGGTACCGTAGCCTATAAACGCTAGCAACACCAGAGGCATCACTCGCGTGTCACCATCTCATAGGCAAGGGATACGAGGTGGATCCATCCATCCATCATCCTTTCGACGTCCACTGCTGGACATAGGCCTCCCCAAATTGGGGGTATAGTGGCGTAATCGCCACGCTTGGCAGGCGGGTTGGCGATCGCAGTAGATGTTGTTAATACTCGAGGGAGTGCTGCTGCCCACTCCCCGCGGTATTCCCTCAGTTGGCTCTTACGACTCCCATGAGTGGAGAGGGGTGGGACATTTCTAAAGCCGGCCCCACACGGCCAGGAGGTGGGTAGGAAGGATAATAAGGAGAGGATAGGAAGTATAATAACGAAAGGGTAGGGAGCAGGTTTGCGCCTCTGGCGCTCTCACTCACCATACACAACGGTAAGAGTACCTGCCGTTATTTCACATAACACAGTAATTTTTTCTCAAATATCTTAAATAGTACAGACACAGCTCGTTATAGCTTTATAATAGTCTAGATGTAATAAGAAGAAAAATAAATAGAAGTGTGGACAAGGATTAAAAACAAATATATGTATATTGATAATTGTGTTACGGGGGAATTTCATATTAAACAGTTCAAAGTATGAGCGAAGACTTAGAGCAGTTGTTTCTAGATCACAGAATAGTTTTGTGGGTTGGTTGGTGGAGAACATGAAACAGTCGGCAAAGAGGTCACTATAAGGCGGTTACGTAATCTACAGCGACTCGCACAAACAGCTGTTGCCAAATGAATGAACATATACTTATCTTCTCTAATTACATTAGATATAATATCTATATAGCGCATAGGGCTGTATTACAGGGGCCTTGATACCGCAAAAGGTGCCTGGTGTTTAATAAAAGCAAAAATATTGCTATCTGTAAAATTTAAGGCGTCAAATAAAGTAGATAGAAAATGTTGAGCGAAAATTATGACTAGACACGACGTGTTTTGAGAAAATCAAATACAACATCATTTGTTTCATAAAATTTTCACTTCTTGCTATAACAAAAAAGATAGTAAATTGTTAATTTTCGTTAGAATTATATTATATTTGGATGTTTGTAAGATGAAAGACAAGAGGCCGCAATTATTTTCGTCATCTTATATCTTAATTTTAGTAAATATAAACGTTTATTCTGAGTAATTTTGTAAAATATGACAATAAAAGACTTATTATTAATTAAAATTTTATAGAACAATGTATATTTATAGAAAAATGCAAGTGCTAAAACAAAACACAGGTCAAAATATGTATTAAAAAAATATATTCATGGTTTTAAAACAATCTATCTCAAAATATTAAATCATCGAAGAAGATGTAATTAGAACTAAAATCAAAGAGTAGAACAACAAAAACATAGCATAACGCCTGTATTTCCAGAAGGGATAGGTAGAGGTGTAATACACAACCACGATTCGCCAGCTATGTTTAAGTCCCACGTAATAGGGGGCGAGCCTATTGCCGTTTACCGGGCACATTTCCAAACTCCGGGCTAACTACTGAGACAACTTCTCGGCAGCTACCACCTCAGCCAGAAGGCACGTGTCGCAATACACAACGCAGTGCTTGTCCCAACGTTATTATATGGAAGCGAGAGTTGGGACATACCCAAAAAGGAGCATGAGAGTAAAATCAATGCGGTCGAAGTGCGATCTCTGCGGAGAATCTGTGGAGTGAGGCTGACTGACCGCATTCGTAACAATGATGTAAGAGAGCGAGTGATGGATGGATGGATGTATAGACTTAACAACTGGTATACATTTTATCCCGCTACTATATCGGGAACCTGAGATACAACCTAAAAACTAGTTTTTGGATGCGGCGGCGCCGCAAGCAAAGGCTAGTACTATTATAAAGCTGTAACAGAGCTATGTCTGTACATTTAAGATATTTGAGAAAAAATACTGAATTAGGCTATATAGGCGTGTCTAAAAACAAAACGATCTTTTTTAGATTTTTTGTCTGTTTATCTGTTTGTTTGTTCGCGCATCACGCAAAAACTACTAAACGGATTTTGATGCAACTTTTTTGTTTGATAGCTCTTGATTAGACTTAACAACTGGTATACCTACATTTAATCCCGCTACTATATCGGGAACCTGAGATATTACCTAAAACCAGTTTTTGGCTGCGGCGGAGCTGCGGGCAAAGGCTAGTAATATATAAAGGGCTTTCTTTTTTTGATTTGATGGAAATCAATTTTGTATCTAAAGTTAAAAGCAATATCTACAAAATTATACAATTTCATCTTCAATTGCTAAATAGTTTCGTGGGAAATTATAGGGAAGCACCAACACAGCGTGAATGTATTTATCAATGTGAAGTATGCAAATATACAAGTCACGCGTACAATACATAGCGTAAAGGTATTGAGGTAAATACAACACGAGCTACGCAACTATTAGAAGAAAGAAGGCGTGTCTAAACACAAAACAATATTTTTTAGATTATCTGTCTGTTATCTTTTTGTCTGTTTATTCGTTCGCGCATCACGCAAAAACTACTGAACGGATTTTGATGCAATTTATTTTATTTGATAGCTCTTGAGTAGACTTAAAAACTGCTATGCATTTTATCCCACTACTATATCGGAAACCTGAAATATTTTTTTTGTTAAGGCGGGAAAACATATTTCTAATCGCACACCCTGTCGTTCAGGTCAACGAACAGGGTAGTGTGGGGCCCTCAACCACTAAAGAAACCCGCCGTGTACCGTCTCTCATTATTGCATTTATTGGCGGGCCACCGGAACCATATTACATTTTCGTATACATGGTCCGTTACTCCCGCCATTATTTACATGTACATTTCTTTTATTGCTCATAGTGGCAGACGAGACACGGTCCATCTGATGGTAAGCGGTAACTGACGCTCATGAAGTACAAATTATAATTTGTGAATAAGGAAAAAGAGTATTTTAGTACGAGCGGGAGTCGAACCTGCGTCCCTTCCTTTCCGGGTAAGTGCTCTAATCCATTGAGCTATCGTACCATTTCTAGAAATACCGAATTTCCTCATCACATTTGTCTTAACGACCAACGCCCTCTATCGGCAATGCATTTACATGCCTGTATGTTTACTTGTAGGTACTGTGTAGCAATATCACTAAAACTCAAACATTAAATTCCCGAGCAACAAATCAACTACTTAAAACAACGATTTTTTATTAATTACACAATAGATACAAAAGCTTTGAACACAAGTTCAAGTCGAAAGAAACTTAGTCAGATTGAATTTACTGAGGCTTACTGTCTAGTTCGTTTCGGTCTAGTGTCCAGCATTGAACTTTTTAGCACCTGACACGACTTACAAATTGTATTGGCAAGCTTCACTTACGCTAACTTTAGCGCAGTTGATTTTTGAATTAAATAATTCTTGGGGGAGTATTTATGTTTACATAAAATTTACTCAAGCCATATTAACATAAATTGTCTTGAATGTCGAAATTATTATTGGGCTGTTAATATTATTCCATCAAATTTATAAGAAATTGAAATCTTCTATCAACATTAATTTGTAGTTCATTGTCTACTAGCTTTACCAAGGCAAAAGCAGCTGGTCACGGCTAATCTAAATACGTCACCGTCTGGCACAAAAACAATCGATACACAAAAATGGCCATCCCTAAGGAACCCTGCATACCCGACGTCACGCACAAGAAAAACTAGATTTAAATTCATTGTTATCGACTGAACTTGTCTTATTAATCAGAGTTTTTTGTTGTTAGCGTATCTGTGTTTTCTAAGATAGCGGTGCAAACCAGTTAACCATGCGGTAATTGTTTTTTTTTTCAATTCCCTAGGTACTTATCGCCTTTGTTTTCTCAAAGATCTCGGCTATGCATCGAGTCTTAGACTTCCTGTCCTCCGACGGAGATTAGACGAGTGGGACGGACGTAGCAATGTCATTATTAACCAGGGAATTGTATAAAAATTCCACTCTTAAAAATTTATACATTTAAACACGTGGCAAGGAAGCAGGGAATCAGAGCGGGAGTGTCAAGGTGCTGCTGCGGCTTTACTGTTATGTGTAACTTCTTGGACCGATGATCTGGTCAAAGACGCAGGGAGTCGTTGGGTGCAATCAGAAAAAGACCGCTCATTCTGGTGCTCTCTTGTGGAAGCTTATATCCAGCAGTGGACGTTGAAAGGCTGACGGATAGATGATGATGTGTCTTGTGTCAGAATATATGGTTTAATCAAGGAGTTTAGTTTCTGAAAACGATCGCAAAACTCTATACGAATTTTTGAAAGTTTAATCATTGTAGTAGTCTCGGTAAAGAGTAAAATACTCTGTATTCTGAATTCTCTCTCACTGTATTATCAACTATGCTCGATACGAGTAACTACTTAACTTTACTTAAAAATCTATGCTTTCTTATAGAATTGTTTGAATATATAATAGCTTTTGTAAGTAATTTGATTTCTTCTGAGTCCAAGCAGCAGCCTAAAACTACAATCTCGTATTTTGCTTCCCTAAGTGAACAAATTACTATTCTTAAAACAGTTAATGGCCTTAGTGAATACTTCATTAGACGCTTTGTAGTTTACTTACCCAATTAATTTATTAGCCTTCTCAGGATCTTGGAATAACTCAGTGTCGCTTTTCATATTAATCAGATTAGCAGTATTTACAGAGGACGAAGGCTACCTGACCTTTGCAATGCAATTAGTGAAAATACTGATATTAACTGAAGCTCATTTTTTTTTGTTAGATACAAGGTATAGGTACCTACTTGTTAACATTTAAACTAATAAAACCTTCATAGTGCATATCAACCAACTGAAAATGATCGAAAGGACCTACATAATACACATAAAATGTAGAATTTATAAACCATTATAAACCATGTAGCTATGATAGTTTTTATTATCAATAATTGCAATAAGAAATTGTAATTTTCAATCGACTTTAAAAAGGAGGAGGTTCTCAATTCTACTGTGTGTTTTTTGTATGTTTGTTACGCGATTATTCCACCAATTATGAATTGATTTCAATGATTATTTTTTGTTTGGTAGGTTCTACTTCAGAGGTAGTCCCATTAAAATTTTATCAAAATTAGGTGAACGGTTTTTAAAAAAATAACGAAAATCTAAAAGAATGTATTCATCGATGATATTTTTTTGTTTAGCTTCGAAACCTCTTTCTCTCATTGGAGCAGTGCGTTTAGTTGGCGAACCCATATTATATATGGGTAAGCTAACTAAGGTGTCTAGCACGGGAATCGTTTGTAAATACCAATTATTTTTTGCTTTAAAGATCCTGGGTGTCTTTTGAAAATAATTTATTTGTTATACTTATTAAAAACAAATTAACAAAAAAATGGAAAACACAGAAATATTGAAAATATTCAATAAAATAAAATTAATATAACGAAGAGAAGAAGCCAGAACAGATGTTAGAGTAGCAATAGGAAATGGTGTGCTAGAACAAGTGGATGAATTTGTATATCTTGGATGTGGATTCAGTCGGGATGGAAGGTACACCACTGATGTAGAGAGAAGAATGAATGCGGGAAATAGAGTGAACGGAGCATTGGGACAACTTCTCGGCAGTCATCACCTCAGCCAGAAGGCACGTGTCGCAATACACAACGCAGTGCTTGTCCCAACGTTATTATATGGAAGCGAGACTTGGGTATGCAAAAAGCAGCATGAGAGTAAAATCAATGCGGTTGCAATGCGATCTCTGCGGAGAATCTGTGGAGTAAGGCTGACTGACCGCATTCGTAACGACGATATAAGAGAGTGAGTAGGTATGAAAAAGAGTATTGGTGTAAAGATGCGAAAGGGAATGCTCCAATGGTTCGGACATGTGGAAAGAATGCCGGACGAGCGACTGGTTAAGAAGATATACAATGCGAAAGTGGAAGGATGTAGGTACAGGGGGAGACCGAGACTCACCTACCTAGATCAAATCGGTCATGTATTGAAGGAAGGTGGAGTCAGGAGTCTCCGAAACCGGCGAGCGTGTATGAAGAGAGTTATGAATGTTGAGGAAGCCAGAGATGTATGCAAGAATAGAGCCTCTTGGCACTGTTCTCTCTGCCTACCCCACAAGGGAAATGGCGTGATGATAAGTAAGTAATATAACGACATAAATTAGTCGATTAAGATTTGGAACCGACAACGACGAACACACAATCATACATCTATAAAAAACAGTATTAACACCTTGAACAAAATAATAAAATCGGCATTGACTTGTCATTAGGTATAGGTATTTTGATATCTAAAATTGAGCAGAAATCAGAAAACGAAAAAGCTTGTATAGGAATAGGTAGCTCTATAGAAAACATATTCGTACGTCACATTTGCTCATCAATTCTGTATTAGGTCAACCAGTTCAAGTAGCCTGACGTCTAGAGAGGCTTTTACCCTCAATTTCAGTTTGAACGACGAGATCTCAATACTTGAAGCTAGTGACCTGGACAAGCTTTTGATAGTTGGGCGATTAAACGTGTCTGCGAGTCGGTGAATCGTGCTTAAACTTCAAACATTCGATGCCAATATGGAATTGTAGTTTATATTCCGATTGAAAGCACTTTCGAGTGTTTTTCATTCGAAAAATCTGGCCAAGTTAATTCGGTAATAAAAACAGTATATTTATTACTATCATTATATTTATTACTATCATTACATAATTAAGTAAACGATATGAACAACATAGGTATTAGCAACCGGATCATTTGACGGTACAATTAAACTAATTTATACTCCCGTTAGAGACGCAAAAAGTTTCCCTCGTTAACTTAGGAGACAACTGTAGTAAATCACGTGGCTCAACTCGTATCTCAGACGCGATTACTATCTACGAATTAGAGAAGCAAGCGCTTCGCAGTGATTGCGAATCTATTTAATTGCTAAGTTCACTTATAAAAATCTTGGAAAAAAAATTTACATAGTTAAATTTGCGCTGAGTATTGATTCAAGGTGCCGTGTGGGGTCGGCTTTAGAATTGTCCCACCCCTCTCCACCCATGGGAGTCGTAAGAGCTGACTGAGGGAATACCGGGGAAGTAGGCAGCAGCACTCCTTTGAGTATTAATAACATCCACTGCGATCGCCAACCCGCCTGCCAAGCGTGGCGATTACGGCACGATCCCCCATTCTTGGGGAGGCCTATATCCAGCAGTGGACTTTAAAAGGCTGATTGATGGATGGATGGATTGATTCAAGTGTGGAATATAACAAACTAGGTGTATATTCTACTAAATATTGAAAAAAGGAGAAAGAAAATCACCTTTGAAATCGATAATAATAATAATCGAATAATGCCCCAAGTCCATTTCTATCTTAAAAAACATGACCATCACAATTGGGAGCAGACTTTATTATAAAAAATCGAAGTAGCAATAGATGGAGAGATGTAATTCGCGACAAATTGTTCATCTAAATGTTTCTATAACGTATTAGACTGGTTATATTCATTAGCGTTATTCCAATAAAAAAAAATAAAAAATTCAATTGTCTGTGTGGTGACGGGCTATGAATACAAGTGTCACCACTCTATTCTTTCCCACGGGTGTCGTACGAGGCGACTAAGGGAAGTAAGTAATTATCATTAATTGCATTTCTGATGGTAGGGCTACGTACCAAGTGGGAGTACTCACTATCGGGCCCGTGCGGGTTGGTACCACCATCTCCTGTGTGACCGGCCATGAAGCAAGTGTTTTGGTTTGAGCGGGAGACAGCCGTTTATTCTATTCTTTCATTTCATATCTGTGAAATGAAATGGTAGGTAACGGCTTGACAATACTCTGGGTAGACAGTTAAGTCCATGAGCGACGGTTATCATTTACCATCATGTGGGCCGTCGCTCGTCTACCACCATACGCAATTAAATTAAAATTCATTTTATTCTGATAAGTTTCGTGTTTTTGTCTAACTATTTAATGGGGTGGTGACACTTGTATTCTTAGTCCGTCATCACTCGGAACTAAAAAAGCAAAGGTACCGTCAATGTCTTAAGTTACACAATGGAATTAATAATGTATCTCCTGTGGTTATCTAGGTATGCATCGTTGCAGCACCTCGGCTTGTGATGGTAATTTTCTGTCCAAGTTTTCCTTTGTACTAGCTCATTCTTTTATTTTTCCAGTTTGATTTCATGCAAAATGGAGACAAGTCTACTCCAGTTTGAATGGTTGTTGACTCCCTGCATTACACCGTAAATAAATAGGAGTCCCTTGATAGTACACCAAACATAATTAATTCTGCAAGGCCAGCCAATATATTATTATAACTAAATTCTAAATATTATAAAGTACAAAACTAGCTAAAGGGTTTTTGTTAGCTTATTAGTGTTACCATAATATAGCCTTTTGAAACTGCTTTCTTAGCGATAAGACCAAAGATAGGGGTATTGAGTTTAATCTCCAGTAGGTATGAGCCCGTATAAAAAACACACACATTATATTGTTAACAATCTGCCCGTTACCAGCATCAAATATTATGAGGAAAACAGAAGAATTTTCAACGGATTGCGAAGCCTGATAACCCTCCTTAGGCTAATGTGTTGCACGCAGTATTTGTTAAATTACCATGTATGAAAACAATATATGGAAATATTTCATATATTATATTGTTTTCCTTTAATAATGTTATATATAAGTAGGTACTGATCAAATGTTGGGCCTTGAAAAACTGGCATTGCTTTATTTGAGACGAAGCCGTAGTGATCGAAATAACAAGACGTGGATGAATACATTAATTGCATTAATTGAAGCTATAACATAAATTGTAGGTATATACTTATATATATTATTTCTCGAAGGTGTATTTTGTGGGTATCAAATATTTCTTTTAATTTGATACGTTAATTAACGCATCAAGTCAAGTATAAAATATAATATAATATCTTACTAATACTAAAAATCTGAAAGTTTGTGAAGATGTTTGAATGATTTCTTGTCAATCTCGCCTAAAAGACTGAAGGGGGTTAGGCAGAATGGCATATGTCACGTGCCGACCGTATCGAGATCACTGTTGATTGGTTGAGAGATCACCGTGATTAGCCAACGGATTATTGTGACATCACGCGTCGGTTTCTCAACCAATCACAGTGATCTCGATACGGTCGACACGTGAAATATGACATTCTGCCTAACCCCCCTGGTTTAAATAAAATGTGGTAGCTGTAGGTATATAATCTATGAAACATTAGATTAGGATCACTGAAAATATCATTGAAAATATTAACAGTTCTCGATAGGATCGTTATTTTTGCCATTATATACTTATTCACTAAACAGATTGAAATGAAATTTCAAAAAAACAAATTATGACCTGAATAAGAACATAGAATATTATCTACCCTCATAAGGAATTCCTGTGGTACACGTTTAAATGACTAATGAATTAGAATTTCGAAATCCAGACAAAGTCGCGGACAGAGGCTGGCACACGGAGTTTTTTCTGTACTCCGTGGGTTGGCCTAACCTTACCTAAGCAAATATTTGCCTGCAATAGAGCCACGGTCTCAACCTAGTATTATAATTACAGAATCAACAAGCAATCTCATGAAACCTCCACATAAATACATATATATTCTTTACAAATAGAAAAATACTGTCGTAGCCGTCGCGCGTCATCTCCCAAGTGGCTGTCACTCATTCTGACGTCTCACTGTCTTCACCAAAGAGTAAAATAATAAACTGGGAAATCTTCACAAAACATTTTTGATATCTGGAACCTATTATTTTGTCACTTTTATCACTTTACGGAAAAATTTCTATAGAGTTATGCTACTCCTGTTTGAATTAAATTTATTATTTCCAAACCATCACTGTCCTTTTTTGTTAAGATGGAAAAAATGTATCTAACCGCACACCCCGTCGTTTGGGGTAACAAACAGGGTAATGTGGGGCCCTCACCCACTAAAGAAACCCACCGTGTGTCGTCTCTGCGCCTGTACTGGCGGGCCACTGGAACCATGTTACATTCCTTCAGTGGTCCACCGGCGGCTTACCCTTTCGGGTACCCTCTACACCCATCACTTTCCTACCGCTGGGCATGGTTCTACTCTTAGAAAGATAGGAATTTAGGCCAATGTTCACCATATAGATAGATGTTAGACATTGGCTTTTTATCTATAAGTATGTCAGGTTGTCGGACTTTATAAGCAGCCTAAAAATCACTGGTTTCAGGGGTTTTCTAATAGCAAGATTAGGTATAAAAAAGAAAACTGATTTGTGAAAACAAAAACGCTTTCATAAAATTTAATATACTCGTAATAGTCAAATAAGAGCAACCGGGGATTAGTACAACGGTGAAGTAAAAATACATAAAAATATAGCAGTTAAATTAAATTTTCTAGAGTTCCCTGAAGATCAGACGAATAATATTATGATTCTATTTTATATCACAAGCACATTGCAGTTCAGGATCGTTACCGAATCTTCAATAAGTTTTATTAAAAATGAAATTTCGTAATATATTTTTCCTTTTTGAATCTACTTCTATAAAATCACGTCCCGTTTCAATCGGACTTATTTTCTTTTCAAATACGAGTACACGTATATTTATAGACTATGATTTGCCTGCAACTTCACCTGCGTGGGGGATAGTGCCGTAATCGCCACGCTTGGCGGATTGTCCATCGCAGTGGATGTCAAATAAATAAATATTCACGGACACTTTCACACAACGTCCAACACCCAACGAGTTACATTCTACAGGCCCAGTTCGTTCCCCGAACGACGGCGTGTGTGGTTAGGCGCATTTTTTTTCCCGCTTTAACAAAAAATCTATATGTTTGTCTGTAAAGTCGGTTTACGGGCAATCATTTTACGTGATAATGTCATATATGTTTTCTGAGAGTTTCACAAAATGTAATACTGATAGAAATCGAATGGTACCTATAAAAAAGTACGATCGCGCGTGCTGCTATACAATAAAATTGAGATACGCGTATTGCCCGGGACGCGTTAGGGCGGAGAACGTGATGTCTCCTCCAGCAAACGCTCTTTAGCCCGCGGCTCTCTTGTGGGCGCGAACATCAAACAATGCATCGATCACCATACATTTTTTAGGACCGTGAGACATGTTCGTGCATGCTGCCGGCGTTCATCGATTTATAAGACGTTATCACGTCAAAAATACAAGGGTTATTTTATACGCAAAAGTGATATGGTAAAATAGAGGATGTTTTTATAGCATCAAGTTTAGTAAAAAAACTCATCGACGTAGGGGGACTACGTCGATGAGTATAAAAATGAAAAATGAAAATAAACTAAATAATCAACTAATACTGCAACTAATATCCACGATGGAGTGATGACCTTACGTTTAAGTTACAAAGGGACTTATTTCAACTTAGCATTTTCAGTTGACGCTACTATTTATCCACGCTTGTTCCTGACTTCTCTGTAGTAGAAACGATTGAACATTGAGCTGAAGAAATCTATTCCATCCTAACGCAATACAGTTAATTGTGCCGTTGTCTGTGCGGTCACTTGATGAATGATCCAGTTGATAAATTGGATAGAAACTAAGTGCAATACATATGGAACGAAAGGAAGTCGACCTCCCCCGTTTTTTATACTTATTTTTAAATAGTAAATAAACCTTCTTTTTCTCTTACTACTCAAACTCCAACCCTTTTGCATGGGCATTGGCAACGCGGGATTGCGGCCGCTGATGTTGCAAGAGTGTATAGGCGAAATAAATTACTTTACCTTCAAGCAAACCTTGAAAGAGCTTAAATGTCAGTTTTATACAGGGTGTATATATGACATCGTACCGATAATTGATACCATGGGTTCAGTACTCGATTCTGAACACACAGGTGGTGGAAATTTGCATCGATCTTTTCGTAAAAATTGCGATTTCTTTTTAGTTTTTTTAAATTGAAAGCAAGTTATCGGTATGCTGTCATTTACAACCTGTATATAAAAAAATCACACTAGTTTTTATATACAAAAGAGACTTTATAACATACACAAGACACAAGACTGTGGTAATTTTTTTTTTCTTATTTGGTGGCTGATACCTGATTAGTTGGACGTTAAAAAGAGACTAGATACTAATTTGAAATTGTACAGTATCAAAAGAAATTTCCTAGAATTTTTATACTATCGAGGTTACTGCAATCCAAACAAAGATAAAAATCACATAAAACTGACGAATATAAATAGCGAGAGAGCGTAGCACTTTTACAATCAACTCTAAATTAAAGGCATTTGAACGGAGCAGAGCCTACAAATCCTTGCGAATGCGGCTTTATTTCATTCCGTCGCACCAATCAGAGCAATTAACAGACAATAAAAGAAAAAGTCCCTCTTCCGCTCGAAGTGTACGAAGGACGGAATAGGGAAGCTACTTCTAATTGTACTTTATTGAGCAGACAACGTGCACATTACTCGACTTATTTTATATAATATTCCACTGGCATAGGTGTACCTATAAGATTTTTATTGTCTACTAGATGACCTAGTGAACTTTGTAACTCCTACAATTTATTTTATCAGTGATTATCAATCCTAATCAATTTGCATCGTGGAAGGTTTGGATTTTGATAGGTTATTAAATGAAACTTGCATTTAATGCAAATTAATCAGAAAGAATTACAGTAGCTGTCATTTTGTTGTACAGATGCTTTGCCAATTCAGCCATCGTGACAATTGCTCCTGACTACTAATTTCGATAACACATTCATACTTAACGTCTTGGGTGACGCCTGCACCATCTGTCGGAAGTATTTACATACATTATACTGACCAAGTAAACTTAATTTTACAATTAAGATTTTTACCTAATAATATAAATGTAAATATTTATAGGGCTGCGTAGCCCTATAAATATTTACATATTTTTATATATATTTTTAGCATTTGACATACTTAGCCATATATTAAACACAAAATGTGAAAATGTGAAATCCAAAATAAGTCACGAGCAGGATTTGAACCTGCATCTCCTGGTTAAGTAATATGGAGGTTGTGGCGAGATGTAGACTAGGTCAGGTTCACATCAGGTTCAATATATTTTGTCAATTTTTATGTATAAATAATGTAATATGATTACATATAATTATTAATCCAAAAAAAGAGTCAGAAATATAATCCAAATTCCATGATCCACTAAAAACTAAATATCAATTATATTCAATGTTATGATACAATTCATGTATATGGCTAAGCACGTTTATATGGAGGCATTTCAATTGCTTAAAAATATATAGTAAAAATGTATAGTAATTATTTTGTGAAACATTGGCCACTTCATCCTATTATCTCAATAAAAGTTTGTGAGAAAACTCATTACAAAACATCTATAAAATAATTTATGGTTATAATGTGACCGCCCTTTAGATTTCAGCGCATCTTCATTCAAGATGGCGAACACTTTGAATATCAAATATTCTCACTAATGACATAAACGATTATTGACGAAACGTTCCGTTTGCTGGAAGTTGTTGTATATTCTGTAATTTATTGTAATAGAAAGCTCAAGCTTATCTTTAATATAAAATTATAGGTCACGTTTATGTCCGTGATGAACTCCTAAACTAATGAACCGATTTTAATGAAACGCAGATTTAACTTTGGTCCAACTTGTGAAATAGGATAGTTTTTATTACGAATAATTTAATTGTTATTGCAATAGTAACAAACTAATTATACGTGCCACAGCAACGCGTGGCACTGGGAAGAGAAAGCCACAACGAGCGGTCCTGTGCCGACCGCATTTAACGGCTCCCCGCGGCTTTGACCAGATCGTCGGTCCATCTGGTGGCGCTGTTACTGCTGATTGAATCACCATGAAATATCTACACTCATATAGTGAGTAGCCAGAAAAGCAGATAGACTTCTTCCGATATTGATTTCTGTGGGATGGCCATTTTGGGATATAGGGTAAATATTAAATAATTAATAATATCGACTGCCTCTGTGGTGCAGCGGTAGTTTAAGCAACTGCTGATCATAAGGTCTCGGGTTCGATCCCAAGGTCGGGCAGTGTTATTATGCTGTTTTGTAAAAACAAAAATTCTCAGTATCAGCCCGGAGTTTGGAAATGTGCCCAGGTGACGACAATAGGCTCGCCCCCTATTACGTGGGACTTAAACATAGCTGGCGAACCGTAGGTGTGTAATATACCACCACCGAAGGAATGTAACATAGTTCCAGTGGCCCGCCAATAAAGGCGGAGATACGGCACACGGCGGGTTTCTTTAGTGGGTGAGGGCCCCACACTACCCTGTTCGTTGCCCCGAACGACAGGGTGTGCGGTTAGAACATTTTTTCCCGCCTTAACAAAACAAAAAAAAAAGGTGTGTAATATACCTCTGCCTACCCCTTCGTGGAATACAAGCGTATGTAATATTGAATGTGCCTTAAAGTATTTATATTCTTAAGTCAACGAAGATAACGTCCCAGGAAGAATTCAGTAAGTGATAATTCAAACATAAAATAAAAAAGTGTTTATTAAAGAGTTACTTACTTATCATCATATCATCTCCCTTGCAGGGTAGGCAGAGAGAAAAATTAAAGTATTGTTAAATATTTAGATATTTTTATATATATTTTTAGCATTTGACATGCTTAGAACTATACATTAAGCACAAAGTGAAAAATGTGAAATCGAAAATAACAGTCAGGTGCAGGATTTAAACCTGCATCTTCTGGATACCATATAAAGCATCTGGACGGTATCCAGAAGATGCAGGTTCAAATCCTGCTCGTGACTGTTATTTTCGATTTCACATTTTTCACTTTGTGTTTAAGTATTGTTAAAGTTAAAGTGTTGGGAATACGAGTATTTAAAAAGTCCTATACTTTTATAGACATATTGTGTCATTATCCAAATTAAAAATTATTCCATCCATCAGCCTTTTAAAGTCCACTGCTGGACATAGGCCTCCCCAAGAATGGGGATAGTGTCGTAATCGCCACGCTTGGCAGGCGGGTTGGCGGTCGCAGTGGATGTTGTTAATACTCGAAGGAGTGCTGCTGCCTATTCCCTCGGTATTCCCTCAGTCGGCTCTTACGACTCCCATGGGTGGAGAGGGGTGTGAAAATTCTAAAGCCGGCCCCACACGGCAAAATATTACTTACTGTAATTAAAGACAGAATATCTTTGCATAATTTTATTTTTCTGCTAGTTGAACTCACACTTTTTCTAAGAAGGATAATTTACCCGGTGTTTACCTGTGCAGTTTTCAAGCAGCCTCATTAGCAATGAGAAAAAATAGACTCGAGGGATCTTTGTAAATTACTCGAGTCTGTGTGGGTAATAGAAACTGTAAAGGATAATGAGGTCAAATTCATTAAGGTTATTGCTTTAGGATTTCACAAGGAAACATTTAAAAGTTACCAATAAATTAAAAACAAACATACAGTGTGTTAATAATTTATTAGTAAGATATTAATTTACTACCACTGAAGTCACACAGTTCCAATAGTATGCCAGTAGGTATAGAGACAGCACACAGTGAGTTTATTTAGTGGGTGAGGGCCCCACACTATCCTGTTAACGGGGTGAGCGGTTAGGTACCATTTTTCTCACCTTACCCAAAAAAATATAAAGGTATTTAATTTACTGATTGGTTTATTTCAGGTAAGACAGACTCAGAATAACCGCTTGTGGATCACACAAAGAATTGTTCTGTGTGGGAATCGAACCCATAACACTCAGGCGGGTCGCCGTTATCTAAACCACTCCGACATCTGTGCAGTCATGAAACACAAAAAGTAAAACTTCTGTATTAACTGTCTCGTGGAGTTGAACTTCTGGAGCTAAAAATGTTAGCTTCTTCGAATCACTTAATTAATCTAAGAATTTAACAAATTACTTCATTTAAGGAAGGTTTCCGTGTGGTGACGGACTAAGAATACAAGTGTCATCACCCCATTATTTCCCACGGGTGTCGTATGAGGCGACTAAGGAAAGTAAGCAATTACCATCTATTGCATGACTGGTGGTAGGGCTGGATACCAAGTGGGAGCACTCACTTGGTACCGGGCCCGAGCGGGTTGGTACCACCATCTCCCGTGTGTCCGGCCATGAAGCACATCGTTGCGTTTAGGCAGGAGATAGCCGTTTATTCTTTCATTTCATATCAGTGAAATAAAATAGTGAGAAGCGGCTTGCCTCCCGGTATAGTCGAGTCCATGAGCGACGGTTACCATTTACCATCAGATGGGCCGTGGCTCGTCTGCCACTACAGGCAATAAAAAAATTCATAAACATATTTTAGTTAAGATTCTTACAAAAATGTTATATTACTAGATGAGTTATCTTTAATTGATTATACTTATCTTTACTAAAATATAATAATACAAATACGAAAGTGTGTTTGGTTAATTGTGTGTTTATGATGTGCAAACAGCCCACCTGCTTTGTAAGCGGTTCCCGTAGCCTATACCGTAGACGGTAGCAACACAGCGCATCACTCGCGCATCGCTTTCTCCAAGGAACGGCAAAAGAGGTTGAGAGGACGGATAATAGGGCCTCTCGTTATAGGAATAATGATAAAGACAGGATTGTACGCATAATAATGTAAAGATGGAAGAGGGCTCGGGCCTCTGGCGCTGTCACCCACTATACGAAACACCACGGCGATAGGAGTACCTATCATTATTTCACGTTGATCTTGTGTGGGTTTCTCTTGGTTTGTATGGTGAACTAGAGCAAGATTAGCAAGACTCTACCGTGATTGTTTGTAAGGCTTTCACGCCGTAACTACTAAAGCGATCAGTATGACATTTTGCATACATATAGTCTGAAACTCCGAAAAGGTCATGAGCTACTTTATTCCGGGAAAATAAACGTTTCTTGTGTGAAAATAAACAAAATTCTTTATTTTTCCTGGCATAAAGTAATTTGATCAGGGAAAGTGCTTTTTATTTAATGTTTTCTTTGTGAACTCATCCCTCAAAGCAATC
Source organism: Leucoma salicis (assembly GCA_948253155.1). Lineage (NCBI taxonomy): Eukaryota > Metazoa > Arthropoda > Insecta > Lepidoptera > Erebidae > Leucoma > Leucoma salicis. The sequence goes on from OX411812.1 coordinate 9,450,750, forward strand.
AAAAAATAATTAAAGATTTCGAAAACAGGTAGAAAATTCATTAAAATTTTAAGTATGTAGCATACTTACTCTTTTATTAGTCTTGTTAAATATCTCATATCAGTCGGACGTATTTGCATTCATTATTCCGACCAGGCAAGATTATTACTCTATTAAGATTCATACCAAATAATCACGCAGCCCTATAAATATTTTGATATCTTTATATATCTACAATATAACACATGTGTGTATGTCATTGAATTCCTCCTAAACGCCTGGACCGATCTTGACGAAATTTTTTGTATATGTTTGTGTAAGTACTGGGATGGTTTAGATTCACATTTGGACCCGGTAGGTGGCGCTACGATAGTATTTCGGAAAAATAAATATGGCGGTATATATTTTTAAGCATTTGACATGCTTAGCCATATAAATAAACACAAAGTGTGAAAATGAAAATAACAGTCATGAGCAGGATTAGAACCTGAAATACCGTCGACATAAATAAAAAAATACAATGTACTAGGTGTAGCAGCATAATATTTTTGTCTTCTGTTTGTCTGTTTTGTGTTCGCGCATCACGCAAAGACTACTGAACGGATTTTGATGCAACTTTTTTTATTTGATAGCTCTTGATTAGACTTACAAACTGGTATACAGTTTATTCCGCTACTGTATCGGAAACCTGAGATAGAACCTAAAAACTAACTTTTGGCTGCGGCGGAGCCACGGGCAGAGGCTAGTAAATATAATAGTTTACTTTATGAATGTTTTGTTATATGTTTTTACAATAGGATACGTAACAATTCGGCCGTGTGGGGCTGGCTTTAGAATTGTCCCACCCCTCTCTACGCATGGGAGTCGTAAGAGCCGACTGAGGGAATACCGGGGGAGTGGGCAGCAGCACTCCCTCGAGTATTAACAACATCTACTGCGATCGCCAACCCGCCTGCCAAGCGTGGCGATTACGGGACCGCTCGTTGTGGCGTTCTCTTTGGGAGGCCTATGTCCAGCAGTGGACGTTGAAAGGTTGATGGATGGACGTGACAATTGATTATTATCTGTATAAATATATATCTACATATAAATGAGGTAAATCGTTGGCAAAAAATCCATAAAATTTAGCATTAATAAGCTCTCTTTAATACAACAACATCTTTAATATAAGGCCGGTCTTTGTTAGTTGTACCACTATAAGGAGAAGTCCGTGCCAAAGTTAGGATGTTGTAAATCTAATTGACTGTGACAAAACAACAAACCATTAAGCAACTGAACAAATTACTTTTCTCTGCTATATTAAACAAAAGACGAATAAGTTAACTCATGTAAATAATGACGACACACATTCCGATGCCTCGTCTCTATGTAAGACACACATGCTACATATAATATCCTTGCTAATATTATAAAGAAAAAAGTAGATTAGTAGGTTTTTCATGCTTAAAGAGCAAAACAAATTTCGATAAAACGTTGTAATGAATTAAATTGCATCCTGCAGTGTCCTTAAATAGGTTTCCGGACAAAATTTCTGTCACTTTTACTGCATCTACAGAGTTTTAATAATAATAATAATAATTTAATAATAATAATAATTTAATAATAATAATAATAAATTGTTTTTGGCTAAAGAGAACTGGCACAAGCCTATAGTGCTTGGCATTGAAGACCGCCGGGAGGTATGGAGGAGCAAGGAGCTGCATGGACGTTTTTATCGGGCCTTACATGGGCCTGATGTTAATTTTGCAGCATCTGTTTCCTGGCTGCAATTCAGTGATCTCTTCGGAGAAACTGAAGGTTTTGTCTTTGCAATAATGGATGAAGTTGTGATGACGAATAACTACCGAAAATATATCCTGAAAGATGGTACGGTTGACATCTGTCGGGCATGCCACCGTCCCGGAGAATCACTCAGGCATATTTTTTCCGGTGGTACTCGTCTTGCCAATGGCGATTATTTGCACAGACATAACCAGGTAGCCAGGATTGTTCACCAGCAACTTGCTCTTAAATACAATCTGGTGGAAATTGAAGTGCCATACTATAAATATGTGCCCGACCCAGTTCTCGAAAATGACCGTGCCACGTTGTACTGGGATCGGTCTGTCATTACTGACAGGACTATTGTTGCTAACAAGCCTGATATAGTGGTGATAGACCGATCAGAGCGCCGTGCAGTAATTGTTGACGTCACTATTCCGCATGACGAGAATCTCGTGAAAGCTGAAAAAGAAAAGCAAATGAAATATTTGGATTTAGCTCACGAGATTACAGACATGTGGGATGTTGATTCAACAATTATTGTTCCGATAGTCATATCGGTTAATGGACTGATTGCCAAGTGTCTCGACCAACACCTATTGAGACTCTCGTTGTACGGCTGGCTTAAGGGCTTGATGCAAAAGGCAGTACTCCTCGACACGGCACGTATTGTGAGGAGGTTCCTTACTCTGGAGCCCTAACCACCGGCAACTTGGTCCCAGCACCCGATGTCGGTGGTCTATCTATTTTATACATTTTTAAATTTGTTATGTTTACTCGTTTGTGTTTTTGTTTGTATTTTTATAAGTATGTTAGTATGTTTGTGTGAGTGTTTGTTTCTTTTCATAATATATTTAAAAGTGTATATAATGTGATATAAAATAAATAAAGAGAATAATAATAATTTATTTACTCAAAGATATTACAAATTTGATCTTATAAACAGACAATTAAACCAAAATATTAACCAATATTAGGTTCGTTGGCACCTGTACTAATGTCAGACATTGTATCACAGGCGCCAGCGCCACCTCCCTTATTTGCTATTGATATACAAGTAAATGACGTACTTTGATCTTATTACAAACATAACAATACTGTCACAAGTGATCGAATGTACAAATTCTTGTACGAGTGCAGTTGCGTAGGAAAATATTTATTTAGGATAGTATTTTTAAAAGATTTTCTGTTTCCTGATAACTCAAGGTTGGAGCGCAAATTTACACTCTTTTTTAGATAAAGGGTATACATAAATCAGTTTATTGACAGAGTTATAGAGTCGGCAACTAGAAATGTAAAAATGTCTGCTGGCAAGTGTGGTTATGTGACGTTCTATTTTGCAAATTTGATCCTTTCGACGTTTCCCAGTCTCTCTATAGGTAACCATAGCATGTCTGCGTAGAATGGACTGAAGGACAAAAAGCTGTCTGACCGTGAGTACATCACACTCTTTATATAGTAAACTCGTAGAATACCTTCGAGGTTTACACGTGAGTACTTTTAAGACAGCCCTTTGTGCTCTCTCCACACTTAACACTACCCATAGACAGGCACTACCCCATAACGGGATACAATAAATTATAATTGATTGTACTAAGGAACAGTACACTAATTTTAAAGTTTTAAGTCGGCCGAGGATCTTAGTTTTTTAATTATATATATTAATTTCCTGATGCGTGAGGTCAACATTTTTATGTGTTTGTCCCATCAAAAGTTCGTATCGATCAGTAGACCGAGGTACTTAATTTCAGCAGTTTTTGTTAGTGGAGAGCATAAGCAGTTGGTATTTGGCTAGCTACATATATGAGCCCTCAGTATGCTCACTTTTTGAGGTTGCGTTGATGTAGAAGCAGAAAGATGCATATATGTAGTTTTGCCGATATTTAATGTGAGAAGATTATCCCTAAGTCAAACATAACAGAAGACAGGGCAGTCTCCGCATAATTATAAGCCTGTTCCCAGCTTCTCCCATACACAACCAATACCGTGTCATCCGCATAAGTGATTATTTTGCAGTCAGGTATTGATAAGTGACATAGATCATTAATGTATGTGAGAAAAAGCGTTGGGCCCAACACACTACCCTGGGGAACACCGAAGGTTGTGAACACCTCATCACTGGTATAATCATCAATCTTAACAGACTGCGAACGACCACTTACGTAATCTCAAAAGACATCAAGCACATTACCACGTACCCCCATAGCTTCCATCTTGTCAATCAGTTTAGGTATATATACAGTATTGAATGCCTTAGTGAGATCCAGGTATATAGCCAACGTCTTAAGTCTTTTATCAATAGATCTTATCGCTGTTTCTGTGAGATCAATCACAGCATCCTCTGTAGATTTACCTTTTACAAACCCATACTGATTTTCAGAAATAAGATTAAATTTTTGCAAGTAATTTACCAACTGTGTATTAATATATTTTTCAAATATCTTTGAGATTGTAGTCAATACTGAGATGGGCCGATAGCTCGCAATCTCATCTCTGCTGCCCCTCTTATATACAGGGTGTAAGAAAGCCTTCTTAAAAGCCTTAAGGAAAACACCTGTAGACAACGAGAGATTGAAAATGTATTTATGAGGAGGAATTAAATATTGCCGTGCAGATTTTAATAATGATGCAGAAATCCCATCCCAACCCACTGCACAGTTCTCTTTCAAGTTATCTATTAGTGTCTCAATCTCGGAATCAGGGATATTTAAAAGAACCAACGTTTCCATAATTTTTATGTTTATTAGGAGTGATATGTTTTCTATAAATATTTCGACCAGGTTGTATATTATCAGCAAGAGTTTTCCCCACGTTAGAAAAGTATTCGTAGACTATATTTACAGATTCCCTTGGCTCTCTATGAAGATTCAGAAGTTCGGTCGGATGTCTATTATGTTGACCTGTATCTGGTGGTCTTTATAGCCTCCCATGTGGCTTTGGTGTTACCGCCAGCTTGCTCAAGAAGATTACGTTCATAGGAAACCTTCAGTCTTTTCAAAAGATTATTACAAAAGTTCCGGTACCGTTTATAAGTGATGTTTAGTATTTGATTATCAGGTGAACTCTTGTATTTTTGGTGTAACTTGTCTCTATTTTGTATACATTTTAAAAGTCCAGGAGTAATCCATAGCTTCAATATTTTTTTGCGATGAGTTAAATTAATTTTTTTGGTGTGTTTTCGAATTACATTTGAATCCGCAGAGACAAATGAATCAGCTGCGAGATCGGCATTGTTCATTTCATAAATAAATGAGAAATTCATTACTGTTAGCTCATTTAGGATTGCCAAGTGATCAGTACGGTTTGTGTGGGCGTATTTCAGTCTATTTGATATATTGTTTGAGTGAAGAATCAACAGAGTAGGCAAGTGATCTGTAATGTGGGTATTTAGTATTAGTGTTGTAGCACGTTTATTTGTCTTTAAAATAACATGGTCTAGGCAGGCGTCTCCCCGCGTGGGTATGAGATGAGCGGAAATGAGGCCATGTAAAGAACAAACATTTAGGTATTCTTCTGATTGGGAATTCAATTGTTGAGTCGTTAGGTTAATATTAATATCGCCAATAACAGTTAGTTATACGCAGTGACTGAAGAGTGTCATTGAGGCTTAATAAGAAATTATCGATATTTTTCACTGATGGCGAACGATATACAGCAACTGTTGTGTGTTAGGCTATTTTTTACATAAACACAAACACCATCATTCTGATTGGTATATGTAGATGAGTAATTAGTATAAGCATCAAGGGCGGGAATATTTGTTGACTTTTTCAACCAGCATTCGGACAGCAATATAAGATCGCATGGCACAGTTATAGAGTCTAAAAGAACAGTTAATTCATCAAAGCTACGATTTATGCTACGGATGTTCAAGTGAAGTACATTAAAGTCATTCTGTTCGCAGAAGGCATATTGCCAGCATTGATTAGGGGAGCACACCAATGACGAAGAAACCTCAAACGACTCCAGATCTTTAGAGACATTACTTAACTGATGCATAGTAAATGTAAATTAGCATTTATGTACTCGTAAATAGACTGTTGGTAACTAATTACAATAAACAACCGATCGAGACACCGATACAAAACCCTTATATATAAAGTAGTGAATTGATTATATAGTTGAGATAGACATAGGCAGATATACCCAATCATATTCAAACGATAGATGTACACGTTAATATAACACCTTAATAGTTGTATACAGTTGCAGATAATACTTATTACAGCTATTATTACAATAAAAAATAATTTTAAATTACATTTTCCAATTAGAATTTCAGAATACAACAAATAATTCCTCCGAAAAATTGTATTGAGTATTTGAATAATATATTGTTGGAAAATTCCCACACACAATTATTTATTTATTAATAGGTGCTACAAACAGAGTTGTGTCTACTACATTTAAGATATATGGGAAAAACGGTGCCGTGTGGGGCCAACTTTAGAATTGTCCCACCCCTCTCCACCCATGGGAGTCGTACGAGACGACTGAGGGAATACCGGAGGAGCGGGCAGCAGCACTCCCTCGAGTATTAACAACATCCACTGCGATCGCCAACCCGCCTGCCAAGCGTGGCGATTACGGCACTATCTCCCATATGAGCGAAACACATGTTGTGGCGTTGTCTTGGGGAGGCCTATGTCCAGCAGTGGACGTCGAAAGGCTAATGGATGGATGGATGGATGGGTGGGAAAAACTTTTTTTTAGATTTTTTGTCTGTTTTTCGGTTAGTCTATTTGTCTGTTTGTTCGTTCGCGCATCACGCAAAAACTACTTAACGGACTTTGATAAAACTTTTTTTTTATAACTCTTGAGTAGACTTAAAAACTGGTATACTAGTATGGGCAAAGGCTAGTATTGTATAAAACCTTTCAATAAAGAAAATGCAATCAAATTTAAAAAAAAAACGCATTTGAAGTCATGTTTTTTATCTAGACTAGTGTAAAATATAACTAAGTTGCCGCTACTTTGCGGTAGCTTACTAACGTATGAATACATACATAGGCGATGAGGTAGCAAGGCAAAAATAGTTTGTTAAATTATTATCACTTTCATAACTATGTGGCGAATATCAAATGTTTTGAAAGCATTGTCTTAAAATAATTAACGTCGTTCATGTATTACACATGAACGTTAATTATTTATCTTTTGTATTTTAGTATGTCATAACGCGATGAAATCACGCGAGGTGTTAATTTTAAATCTGACTCAAACTAATATAGGGAGTAAAAGTAGTATTAGTGTAGAAACATGATCATTCGAGTTAAAGAGATTGTAATGTTTCTTATATAATTTGCTTCGAACAATTTATACCGAAATCGAGAGACATATTTGAGTTCTCTTGAAACGTTTTTATTTTCTACTAGATTCTACCAGCGAACAACAATATACATTTGTCCATAATTCTTAATCTTTATTTTTATGTTACCACCTACTATATACATTGTGGAATGCGAAAATAAATGAATATGAATATGACTTCGTCCGCGTAATTTCCATGCAAAAATTGCTCTACCATAGGTACTATCCATATTTTAGAGATAAAAACTATAAAATCTTCTATCAGTGTACATTAGAACCATTAGATCCTCGAATACACTATTTTCGGTTGATGTGTTTGACGTCAATATTTGATTGAAATGTTTGAATTGTTAGCTAGGAATAGTTTAAATGGGGAAAAGAAGATATAGTTTTCACGTCATCATAAAAACCTTCCTTATACGAACGAATATTTGGAAAACATAATCAGCTGAATTAGTACAGCCTTTCTTGAGTTTTGCGCTTGGCAACACATTTAGCGATTCATTCTTATTTATATAGACGAGAACGATAATGAAGAATGTCATCACAAGCTTTTGTATGGATTTAGTAAAAGGACAAAATAAACTCTTTATGACGGTATCGGTTGTACATTTTCTTACGTAAACGCAATGAATTTGCGTTTCAAATTCATTTCGTTTACGTAGCATTTTCTCTAGGCACAGATAGGGTTTTCACAAGAATTGGTCCAAAGAATTGCAAATTGTCATGGATGTTACTTCAATCAAGTTACTCTTTCCCCCCTCATAAATTTTTATTTTAACTTTATTTTTATGCTAGATAGCGAAATTAACAATAATTCCGCGTCACCCAAAGACGTTAAGTGTGATGTGTTGTCGAAATTAGCAGTCAGGAGCAATTGTCAGGATGGCTGAATTGGTAAAGCATCTGGACGGTATCCAGGAGATGCAGGCTCAAATCCTGCTCCTGGCTGTTATTTTCGATTTCACATTTTTCACTTTGTGTTTAATGTATAGTGCTAAGCATGTCAAATGCTAAAAATATATATAAAAATATCTAAATATTTATAGGGTTTGCGTCATTATTAGGTAAAAATCTTAATTGTAAAATTAAGTTTACCTGGTCGGTATAGTGTATGAAAATACTTCCGACAGATGGCGCAGGCGTCACCCAAAGACGTTAAGTGTGATGTGTTGTCGAAATTAGCAGTCAGGAGCAATTGTCAGGATGGCTGAATTGGTAAAGCATCTGGACGGTATCCAGGAGATGCAGGCTCAAATCCTGCTCCTGACTGTTATTTTCGATTTCACATTTTTCACTTTGTGTTTAATAAAACAATAATTCCTACAACTTAAAATACACTTTTAATGCACGAGATTTTAACGTGATAACGTTTTATAAGTCGACGAGCCTTTGCCTGCGGCTCCGCCACAGCCAAAAGCTAGTTTTTTATATCTCAGATTCCCGGTATAGTAGCAGGACAAGATGTAGGTATACCAGGTTTTAAGTCTAATTGAGAGCTATCAAATAAAAAAGTACCATCAACATCCGTTCAGTACTTTTTGCGTGATGCGCGAACGAATAAACAGGCAAACAGACATACAGATAAACAGACAAAAAATAAAAAATACTTTGGAAAATTCAAAACTGCACGCCTCATAATCTTCATTTTTCACAATAAAATTAATTATTTGATAAGTAACTAATAATGTATTGGTTTTACTAAGTAGTTTTCAATAAATCACATAGATAGCGCTAATTTCAAAAAGTACTAATGTGGGTTTCATGTCTTATACGCCATCTAGCGCTAATTTTAAGAAGTACTTCAATATTGCAAGGCACCATCTGGCAATTAGTAAGAACAACAATCCATGAGTTTACATACATTATATACCTGCATAAATGCATATAATATATATAAACATGTAAAATTGAATAATATATTAAACTGTAAACAAAAACAATTTAAGAAAACAAAAAGAAATCCCTAGTTTCCTTACAAAAAAAGCAATATTGTGGTTCTATATATACAACAGCAACTGAATACATCTAATATTGCCACTTGCGACATCTAGGGCTGCATTTGTCAATATCTCTTTTATATTTATATATATTTTTAGCATTTGACATGCTTAGCACTATACATTTTTCACTTTGTGTTTAATATCTCTTTTACTTTAAAACAGCGATATCTATCAATAGAAAATTGCAACTTTGGACAATATTATACGACTTATTTAAAAATCAATGAAAGTTCAACAAGAAATCTCTAAACCATTTATCTACCTAACTTGGTTGCCTTATAATTTTATACTTTGTTCTAAGTGAAAACACCGTGACGCCAAGGCCACGCAAAAAAAATTGTGGAATGTAAAATATGTTTTTTTCGTGTTCATAACGTTAGTGTGTTATTATTTACGTGTGTTTAGTGTTTTTAATTATTGTTATGGATAAAATAGTTATTATACTTGACAAATATCATCAGTTCGTCAAGCAAAGGTACTTAACAAAAAACAATGTACCGGCCGGGCGAACGGCGTTCTGTTGACGATAATAAAACCACAGGTGGCTCTGGCTATGCGTAAGTAAAAAGTTCTCATGAAAGGCGCTGGTTTTAGTGTCGCGTCGAGCGTAAATGCCGTAAATATTCAGTATTTTTTTGTTTATTTAATAACAATTAAACCACATCGAATCAGAACGTGAAAAGTAATAGGGCTCTATTCCTAGTCATAATAATTCGTAAACGAAAAAAAAGACTCGATTAATTAAGTATTTTGGTCGTTATCGTGTTAACATACATTACCTACAACTCAAGGACGTCGAAGCCAGATTTTTTCTAAACAGTTTTTTAACTAGTTTAAATAACAAAAATGGCATCAAAAATATCATGAGTGTTAAAAATAGTGTTTGTTCTTTATATGTATGTGTAGATATTATTTTACAAGTGCAATATATGATAAATAGAGACATTTTAAGTTTGAAAAATCAGCTGTGCCGTGTCAGAGTGCGGGAGTAGAACACACCTCAACGCTTCGCTTATGAGGCGTGCAAAATCGTTTTGTGTTTAGACACGCCTATATAGGATATTACAGTATTTTTTTCTTAAATATATTAAATGTCCAGACATAGATATTAGATATGTTACAGCTTTATAATAGTATATGTAGATGAACGCCGGCTGCACGCACGAAAAAGTGTCACGTTCCGCCTGAGCCGAGCGTGCAAGTGAGACAGCGGAACAAGCGATAGAGAGGCCTAAACGTTCGGCTTGTGACGCATCTATCGACATATATGACGTTATCACGTAAAATTATAGTCCGTAAACCGACTTTACAGACAATCATATAGCTTTTTATTTATACAAATAAATAAAATTAAAGTGTCTTTAATGGCCTAAATAACCTTTTTTTACTAAATGCATATGAAATTATTTAATTATGAAATTATGAAATATTTTAATAATTTTTTTTTTTTTTAAGTTTATGTCCGACTGTCTGTCTGTTTGTTTCAGCTAATCTGCGAAATGGCTAGACCGATTTGAACTGGATTTTTTTTTTCACCGGCTGGTACCTAATGCCCTAATGATTAACGTAAGATGCTTTTATGGAAAAACAATTAGCTTTCCGCCAAAAAAAAAGTAACTAAGTTCCACTGGGAGGAAATCACAGGTGAGTATATCTATTTAATAAAATGATAGAGGTCTGTCGTTATACGCGTATCACGTTGAAATCTATTATATATGGACGCTTGGCCTTTATATTAAAAAAAATTGCGATATTTATTTATACTATTTTTCATGTATACTATTACAAAGCTAGTCACATGTGTAAATTAAAGAAAAAAAAATATTAGGCTATTTAAGCGTTTCTGAACACAAAACAATTCTTTTAGATTTTTTATTTGTGTGTTCAGGCACAACACGCAAAAACTATTGAACAGACTTTTTTTATAATGAGCCGTCACGGGACATCTCGCAGATGTGAAAACATCGATTTTCTTTCTTTCTTCAAATATTGTTCGAGTCTTTTTGGTAAGCGCCCTCTCGTTATCCATAGACGAATTAAAACTGTTACTGGTTTATTGATTGACATTATATTTCCTAGTTAGATGATTTTGTCAACAGATGGCATTAAAGCCAATTAAATAAATGCTACCAACAGCCGGTTTTACCCTCCCTTTACATTAGATGTTTTCACATCAAAACTGGTATACGTTTTATTCCGCTACTATATCGGGAACCTGAGATATTACTTAATACCCTATAGCTTTCGGCTGCGGCGACACTAATATATTATAAACCTATAGAGACTATATTTTATTGAGATATTGATATTTGCCATCTTCAGCACCACCGCACAGCTTTCAAGACGTTAATCGTTTGCCTTTCAAATACACGACGCTGACAAATTAGATTAAGCAGGCTTTTACACTCGGTACCACGTTCCATTATTAATTAGTGCAGACGTGAAATAGGGTTAAGGCGTGATCCATTGATGAATATATTCAGGACTGAGTTTAATATTCAAGGACTTTGCTATAAATGTTAATGCTGCCAACTTTGTCTGTTTTTCTGTTTTTTAATAGGTATGCACTAGCTACTGTTTTATATATTATATACTATATACGTATACAGGTTTTTGGAAATTTTAATGCGTTCAGAGACGCCTAAATTTATAAATACATTCATTTTTCTAAACTATCTTAAATGTAGACATACTTGTAGCTTGGTTACCTCTTAGCCTTTTCCAGTTTCTCCGCCACATACAAAAGTTAGATTTCTAGGTTATATCTCAGATTCCCGATATAGTAGCGAGATAAAACAAAACGAATATCAGTTTCTCACACAAATATTAACTTATTTAAAAACACGTTTTGAAAAACTGTATACTACTTAGGCGTAGAGACGTCTAAGTAGTACCTATACAATAGCCTAAATACAGTTTTTCTCAAATATCTTAAATGTACATATATAAATTCTGTTACAGTTTTATAATACTGCAGATACAGAGAGGTATATGTAATCTCCAGCGGACCACTGAAGTAATGCAATATACGAATAGTTCCAGTGGCCCGCCAGCACAGGGGGAGAGACGAAACACGGTGGGTTTATTTAGTGGGTGAGGGCCTCACACTACCCTGTTCATTTCCCCGAACGACGGGGTGTGCGGTTAGGTACATTTTGCCCGCGTTAACAAAAAAATATATGTGTAATCTACAATATGCTAGCTACTTTTTCACACATAAATTTAAATATAAATTCTCATACATATACATTTTAATCCTTGTAGCTTTTAGACGTTAAAGGACGTACATTCATAATTACGTTTAATCATTGTATTGTCCATGGCGAAAAACTCTGACATCTTGATGTTTTTCGAAATTATGAGAGTATTTGTTTATTAATTAACACTACTCGGTGAAGTAAAGCATTGTTAGAGAACCTGTGTTCTTGAGAGATTCTCTCGACGGCTTGTGAAGTCCTAAGCTAACCCGCACAGTTGTGGACTATGGTCTAATTCCACTTAACTCTGAGAGAAGCCTTTGCCCAACAATGGGAAACTATGGGTTGAATTTTTATTTAAACGACTGTGAATGGGCAAGTCCTAAAGGAAGGTCAGGTCAAGAGTACTCGTAACCCACGAGCATGCATGAAAGCGCTGATGAAAGTAGATGAAGCGAAAGATATGTGTCAGAATTCCTTTTTTGAGCAGCAACATCTTTTGGCTAAAGAACAAACTGGTTTTCATAAAAATAAGTCTATAAATGGGGCCATATATAGCTTTTTACAAAGAGTAATGCATAATGTAGACAACAAAATTCCAGTTTGTGCTTTGTATATGGATCTCAGCAAAGCTTTTGATTGCGTTAGTCATGAAATATTATTGGAAAAATTGGAGCGCTATGGCATTCGTGGTAACGTGCACGATCTTGTAACATCATACCTAAAAAATAGGAAACAGTTTACGCAAATCAATCGTGTGTCTTCCAATCAGTTAAAGCAATATAAATCAGACTGTAGAATTGTAAGCATAGGAGTGCCACAGGGTAGTGTGTTGGGCCCATTATTATTCAATATTTATATTAATGATTTACCAAAAGTTATAAAACATCCTACATTTTTGTTCACTGATGATTGCACTGTGGTATTTAATGGTAAAGATAAATTAGCAGTAGAAAATGACATTCTTATTACAATAAGGGATATTATGGAGTGGACAAAAACAAATAACTTAAAACTAAATTTTGACAAGACTAAATTAATGATATTTCGGAATAGAGTAGCGCAAATTAGTGATATAAATATTAATTATATGGGTAATAAAGTAGATCTCGTTGAAACAACAATTTTTTTAGGTCTACATATCAATAGTGATTTAAGTTGGAAAATGCACGTAGAGAATCTATGTTTGAAATTAAATCTGCAATCTTATGCTCTATATATGCTCACTAGAACAGTAGACATGTCTGCGGTATTAATGGCGTATCATGGCTATGTCGGCTCTCTGATTAGATACGGTATAATATTTTGGGGACACTCTGTATGGAAGGATGATGTTCTCAAGGCACAAAAAAGATGTATCAGGGCAATGTGCCGCCTTAAGAGAACATATAGTTGTAAACCCTACTTTAAGAGTCATAAGCTATTAACGGTTCCTTGCATATATATATATATGAGTTTGTCAATTTTACTCGGACAAACCTGAGCATGTTTAAAAAATATAAAAGCAGAAGGCATAAGGGAAAAATTTGTTGCCCAAGCAATAAGACTGCGTATCTTAATAATAGTGTGTTTTGTATGGCACCTCTCATCCTACAATAATCTGCCAAAACACATATTGAATGAAGGGTCAGTTGAGTTATTTTGTCATAAATTAAAAGATTTTTTCATAGATAAATCATACTACAGTGTTTCTGAATATGTGACAGATAAACTAGAGCACTAATAAAAATACCTACCTATATATTTTTAAGTTAGTTAAGAAATGCTAGTTAAATATTATTGCCAAATACCTATAATCTATTATAATTTATAAGATAAAATGAACTATTGTAATTTACAAAAAATTTGCATGCCGACTGGTGAAATATGGTGAGACAAAATTTAATATAATTGTAATATCATTATGGAATTAACCTATATTTGCAAATAAATTTATTATTATTATTATTATAGAATCGTAGCAAGTGGAGAGAAGTGGTCTCTGTCTACACCTACGGGGAAAAGGCGTGACAATATTAATATGTATGTATATATAGGTATATATGTATAAATTTCTATTTTTTTAACAAATGAATTGTGCATGTACAGCATAAATTATGCTCTCTCTCTACTTCTACTCTGTCTCTCTCTCTACTTTCTACTCTAAACTATTTGAAAACTACATCAGTACAATCCTCTCACGTAGAAGGGAATGGGGGAAAATGCGGGTAGGTAAGTTACTTTAACAAAGTGAAATATGCGTTACCCATTATGTGGTGTTGGGTTTTCTTCTTAATGCTCTATCTGAGAGAAAAACAATGTACTTTCACCAGTTAATTAGCTCATTGTACAAACATTGTAAACAATTGTTGACATTGGATGCTGGCTTTTTTTATAATACATGGGTGGCTAACAAGCATACGGCCCACCTGATGGTAAGCGGTTACTGTAGCCTGTAGACTAGTAATACCAATACCAGATGCATCACTCGCAAGTCGCCATCTATCTAAGGGATAGGAGGTGTATAGGAAGCATAATAAGGAGAGGATAGGAAGGATAATAACGAAAGGATAAGGAGAGGGTTTGGGTCTCCGGCGATCTCATTCGCCATAGGAAACACAACGGTAGGAGTGACTACCGTTGCTATACGCTTATCTTTTGTCAGAGGGTGGTAATTCCCCGATCGAACCGCCCCATTCATGCTGGGATAAGCTAAGCTCTACCACTAGAAAATTTAATGTAATATGGAGTGGAATGGGATAGTAACGCTGTGTAAACCCCTTGAGCGGGGTCGAGCTACCAGTAGATCGTAACACGGTACTAAGCCGGTGAGCGTGACACACGGATTCTGCCACCATGCAAACCATCAATTTATCCCTATTAATTGTGCTATAAGTTTGCTAAGTACCTATTTAACAAGATATTCGCTAGAACATAGGATGATAAAAATGCTCGTTTTTTCCTAGTTATATAAAAAAAGTGCTTACCGAAGATTATTATAATTTATGAAATAAAACTATGTTCACGGAATCTATTGCGTTTATTTGATTTTCTACTATCTCTACTACTATTACTATTTTATTTTCGACTGCTAATCATGAGATCTCGGGTTCGATCCCCGTGTCGGGCAAAGTTATTGAGCTTTCTTCCAAAAAGAAAAATCCTCAGTAGCAGCCCGGAGCTTGGAAATGTGCCCGGTAGACGTCAATAGGCTCGCCCCCTATTACGTGGGACTTAAACATAGCTGGCGAGTCGTGGGTGTGTAATACACCTCTGCCTACCCCTTCGGGGAATACAGGCGTGATGCTATGTTTACTATCCCGATATTTCAAATTCTATACAACATTAATTTTTAGCGGGTGTGGACTGAAACTTTAACAATCAATTCACAAATCAACATTAATAATTACAACACTATTGTTACTGGTAGTTGGAATATTTGTGAAATGTTAAAATAGTTCGTATAAAGTAAGATTAACGTATAATATACTCACTTTAATTTTACTTAAATGTAAGTCTAAAAATTTTAAATTAGTAGGTATTATATTATTTTTGTTTCTGAAATTAAACTTACTACGAGTATATTGGAATAATGCATGTAAATGCAGGTGGTGTGCGTTGTAAAGACAAATGTTATGTTGAGATTGGGTATGGCCGTCGGCCATCTCGCGGAAGGAGGCGGCGGAGAGGGCCCGGGAGGAATCTTCCTTCGCGGACCTGATACGCCGCCGGCGCGCGGGTGGCGTAGGCGCACTTATCTGCACCTGCCACCCTAGCTGAGGCTGCGGACGGTGGGGTCGGGGAGTACCCTGCCGTCCGCGGAAGCCTACCGCGAAGGTGTGACGCCCAAGTACGCGGGGCGTCGCACCGCACAAGAGAGGATGCCCGAAGGGGCTGCCGCCTGCGGATCGCGGTCGATACGACGCGGTACCCGTGATCCGCCGTAGCAAGGGTGGGTGAGGGCGTACGGTAGGTTTTTAGTGGGTCTGACCCCTCCCCTGGCAGCGGCGTGTGTGGTTGGACATTCTTGCCCACCTCAGAAAAAAAACATGGGTATTGGCGTCGGTCACTGATGACGACGGCTTAGCAGTCTAGAGCACTTCCCCGGATTGGAAGGGACACAGATTCGAATCCCGCTCGCAGTAAAATTCTCTTTTCCCACATTTACAATTAATTTGCTCTTTAAAGTAGCTGAGCATGTCAAGTGCTAAAATACAGATCAAAATATTCATAATTAATCATACACGCTCGCCGGTTTTGGAGACTTCTGACTACAACTTCCTTCAATACATGACCGATTGGTCTAGGTAGGCAGGTCTTGCCGTGTGAGGCTGGCTTTAGAATTGTCCCACCCCTCTTCACCCATGGGAGTCGTAAGAGCCGACTGAGGGAATACTGGAGGAGTGGGCAGCAGCACTCCTTCGAGTATTAACAACATCCACTGCGATCGCCAACCCGCCTGCCAAGCGTGGCGATTACGGCACTATCCCCCATTCTTGGGGAGGCCTATGTCTAGCAGTGGACGTTAAAAGGCCGATGGATGGTCTAGGTAGATAAATCTCGGACTCCGCCTATACCTACATACATTATATGAATTCAACAGATATGTACGTTTTCCAATACGGGTAGTAAACTATGTCAGGTTTAATTAAACAGGTTGAATTAACCCCTTTCCTCAAATGTTTGTGGATTACCACGTACAGGTAATATTGTGTGTAAAGTACCTGGCACCTGTACATTATTGCGTAGTTATCGAAATTCAATTATACGAGTATTTGTGAGATGTTAGATGTGTACGATCAAATAGACTAGATATTAGTAATCATGTATCTATGGTTATCGCATACCTATTATTAAATTAGTACCCGGGCGACCGAACTTCGCTCAGCGTTTTTAAACTATGAAGAAAACACTAATTCGTATACGATACACGTACTTATTACATAGGAATATTTTTCAAATTTACTTCCATATGAACTATAACTTCGAAATAGATAAAAATGTCTTATACAGATAAACTTAAAAAGCCTTATCTAAGTACAAAATTTCAACCAAATTGTTAGAGCCATTTCCGTGATACACGAAATAAATAAATACGTTATACAATTATTGCTTGTTTAAATATATATGTTTTAGTACTAACTACTTTTACTAAAGTATTTACTTACGCGGCATTAATACCTCCACAGATTTAATATTTTCTAAAAATCTGTAAATTAGATAACTAAGATAGTGGTTACAGGCTGAATTGATAGTTTATGGATAAAGTACAAATTATTTGTGAATGAGGAAAAAGAGAACTTTAGTGCGAGTGGGAATCGAATCGATCTCTTCCAATTCGGGGAAGTGCTGCGTTCCGATAGGTGGCGTTGGTCGTTAAGACTAATGTGATGAGGAGATTGGTTATGGCCGAAAGGTGGTGCGGTAACTCAGTGGATAAGAGCTTATCCTATATAAATAAAACAATAATAGTTCATAATAATAATATTTAAAAATAGCTAGTAAGCAATGCATATTAATTTCGATACATAATTAAAAGACTTTTACATGTATCTGTATTTCTCTTAAAGTAAAATACGAATTACATTGTTAGTGCAACATCAGACATATTTTTTGCACGATTCAAATTATTCTAAGCACAATTCCCTCACTCTGATTATAATCCATTAGCGTCCTGTTACGCCAGTCACGTGCGACCACCACTCCCTGTGGGAATCGAGTGATAGTCTGACCACAGGAAAACGAAAAATATTTTAGTTAGTTACAAGTATATAAGATATGGTGGAGTGGTTTAGAAAACAATCCTTCTACCCGATTGTTCTAAGTTCGATTCCTACACAGGACAACGCCTAATACAACTTTATTTAATTGGTAAACTTCCTCCGTCCGTCACTCCTTAGAACTTAGTTTTTGTCTATAATTATATTGTGTGGAAACCTAGTTACTTTTCTAAAATACAATAGCTACACCTAATAATATTAGCTGCTTGCCAGTGAAAGTCTCTTCAAAATCAATTCAGTAATTTCGGAGATCAGTACAAAAATTAGGAATAAACAGCCAGAAAGACAAAAATTGTTAATTTTTTTTTAGTGTAAGTACCTATTATATAAGTTCATAATTAATTATGCATTAAAGTAATAAGCTGTTTTTTGACATTACCAATAGACATTTCGTTTTAATTGAATTACATGGACGACTTTAAAGTTATTTGCAAGCTGACACGGCGTAACTTCGTACCGCCTTAAATTTTATTTTAATACTCCGGGCAGGGACACGTCCAACAAATCAAAGATTATAAAAATCGGTCCAGCCCTTCTAGAGTTATAAATGGCGTAACTAACCAGACTTTGTTTTATATACTTATACTAGCTCACCCGACGAACTTTCTACCGCCATATTTTAATAGCGGTTGGCAGTAGAACTTGCCGTGTGGGCCCCCCCCCTGTGTACTAAAAACATCCACCGCGATCGCCAACCCGCCTGTCAAGCGTGGCGATTATGGTAAAACCCCCATTTTGGGGAGGCCTATGTCCAGCAGTGAACGATGAAAGGCTGATAGATAGATAGATAGATGGCAGTAGAAGGGTGAAAATTTACGATTGTATGTATTTTTCATGCCGAATCATAACAACATTAAAAAAACATTAGCCATGTACGCAGGAGATAGTAACATAGCATCGTGCCTATATTCCCCGAAGCGGTAGGCATTGTAGAGGTTATTACATACCCACGGTTCGTCAGCTATGTTTTAAGTCCCACGTAATAGGGGGCGAGCCTATTGCCGTCTACCGGCCACATTGCCAAACTCCGGGCTGCTACTGAGAATTTTTCTTTTTATGAAAATCTCAATAACATTGCCCGACCCAGGGATCGATCCCGAGACCTCATGATCAGCAGTCGCTTACACTATCGCTGCACCACAGTGATAGTGCACGAGCGTTACACACCATCGAGGCACTTAAATGTTATGATAGGTTAAAATGGAAAGAAAGGACTAATAAAAACTAATTAAATAAAGCATTCTTACCCAAACTCTTGTCCGTGTGGTGATGGACTAAGAATACAAGTGTCACCACCCCATTCTTTCCCACGGGTGTCGTACAAGGCGACTAAGGAAAGTACGCAATTATCACCCATGGTATTACTGGTGGTAGGGCTGGGTGCCAAGTGGGAGTACTCACTTGCTATCGGGCCCGAGAGGGTTGGTACCGCCATCTCCTGTGTGACCGGCCATGAAGCATCATGCACATGGATGTGTTTTGGTTATAGCAGGAGATAGCCGTTAATTCTTTCATTTCATATCTGTGAAATGAAATGGTGGGCAGCGGCTTGACAATACTCTCGGTATAGTTCAGTCCATGAGCGACGGTTACCATTTACTATAAGGTGGGCCGTGGCTCGTCTGCCACCACAGGAAATAAAAAAAACTCTTTTGAGAAAAATAAAAAAGAAATGTCATAAAATTTTAAACCTTTTATAAAAAATTAAATTATATAAATCGCTGTTATTGTGGCCTAAAATTGTGTAATATCTGTTTATATTAGTTCTAAGTAGGTAACGGAAAAATGTAGAGCTAAAATTTCAAGCCCCATTAAGCAGATCCGTGGTCTGGACAGAGATTAACGTGCTCTCTACTTCATTAATAAATTCTGGGTTTATCAAATTCAAAAGTAAAAATAGGTAGATATAGCTATTTTAATATTCCATATTGAAGTAAAACACTAATGGTCTTTTTCATAATAACTTATCGGAGGTTTAAAAGCTCGCTAAAAGTAGATTGTCAAAAAGTGTTATTCATAATCGTTCGATAACGCTAAAACGTTCATTAACTCTCCGATATATTCTCTTTGATTTATACAAGCTAGTAGCCTACTATAAACCTTCGATAAGCGTATATTAGCAAAAAAACATGGCTGATTTTGGTCAGCTGATTATGATTTTTGAAATGACAATTTATTGTGTATATAGTTATATACTCTTTGATTGTGTATTGACATTGATTTCTAATAGGTACATGCGACACGCATAATCTAATTTTTATTGTTATAAGAAAATACGTTTACGACTTTACGTTAATTTTCTTTTTGAAAACCCTAAAGCCCTTTTTTTTGTTAAGGCGGGAAAAAATGTTCCTAACGGCACACCCCGTCGTTCAGGGTAACGAACAGGGTAGTGTGGGGCCTTCACCCACTAAAAAAACCCGCCGTGTGCCGTCTCTCCGCCTTTATTGGTGGGCCACTGGAACTATGTTACATTCCTTCGGTGGTCTGCCGGCGGCTTACCCTTTCGGGTACCCTCTACTAAGCGACGCATCCACACACGGAGCGTCGAACCTTCCTTTGGGTCAGTGGAAGAATCCTCCTCCCTGGCCCTCTTCGCCGCTTCTTTCCGTGAGATAACCTCCTCGCAAAAGGCAGCGACCGCGGCCCAGTTCCTGTCGCTGCTAAGCATCGCTCTTACGACGCTGGGCAGCGAGAGGTCCTCCCCTATTTTCGCGACGAGTTCACGGCGCTGCTCGACCCAAGCCGGGCACGACTCAAGCGTGTGCCGCGCCGTGTCCGCGTCACAGCCGCATTGGTGACAGCCCGGAGTCGCTTCCCTTCTTGCGACTATGTGCAAATATCTGCCGAAGCAACTGTGCCCCGACAGCACCTGCACCAGTCGGAAGGTACGTCCCGCCCACTCCTCCAGCACTAGCTGGAGCGCCCCTACTGTCCAAAGACCGGGCCGGGGCGTCTCCAACCGTGCCCTCCACTTGGCCATGGCAGCTCCTGGCCACCTCCCTGGGTAGAGGGCGTCCACTCCCCTCCCGCTCTTGCGACGCCCGCCGATACACCTCTGCGAGCACCTTCGCCTCCAAGTCCCACGGGTCCCCAGTATGATGTGTTATCGAAATTAGCAGTCAGGAGCAATTGTCAGGATGGCTGAATTGGTAAAGCATCTGGACGGTATCCAGAAGATGCAGGTTCAAATCCTGCTCCTGACTGTTATTTTCGATTTCACATTTTTCACTTTGTGTTTAATAATATAGGTTTATACCTTCGATAAGCATTTTGTTATGAATAAGACCATAAGTTGCTAGATATCGACTTATTTATACTCCATAGTCCATACGCGGTAGTTTAATAAATATATGTTTACAGGCGCATACTTTAAGCGCGTTTATGAAGCATATCCTTTCGTCGGTCGCCATACATTTTTCGGAACGTGAGACTTTTTCGTGCGTGCTGCCATCGTTCATCGATTTATAAGACGTCATCACTTCAAAAACATATTAAAATACATGCGACATGCTTCTCCATGTTTAAAATAAAAGCTACTTGTTTAGAACTTTGAAGTGTCATTTTGTCATTATTTTAGCGTTTGACATGTTTAGTTATTTTACAAAAACATTATGAAATTGGAAAAAGATATATTCGATCGGGCTCAATCCCAGCAATAGGAGAGACGCGAGTTCAAATGAACTCTTTTCCACGTTGAAGTGTATTAAAAACACAATGCTCCTCACTATAATGAAAAATGCCTAAACTATTTTTTTCTTTCTAAAGCAATTCAAGCAAAATTACATTCTATCGAAAAACGTTATTCTTCGGAATTGATCAATAAAACACTTTCACACAGTACTTATGTGCAATTGTTGAGTATTACAAACTCAAGAGTTATATTGAACTGGGATTCCATTCAATGTTTCAGCACGATTTCACAAGACGCAAGGCAGAAAAAACAATTACAAGGAAAGCTTTTTGCTACGATATTAAAACAGAACTTGTTAAAAGTTCCTGTCGAGTCTTTTATAGGCTGTGATTTCATCAAATCATCTTTGCGGTCACTGAACATAATTGCAATTAAATCCGACATAATTTATTTTCAGAGTTCTAAGCCGAGGATTACTTGAGGTTGCACGATCAGCGATGTGTGAACGTGCCAACTTACTTTTACAGTTTTATTGGTAAAGTTTCCCAAATACACCGAAACCTAATATACAAACACGTTTTAGCAAACTTAAAGGAATAAATCTTTGTTTCAAGCTGCCCCCACCATAAGGTATGTACACCTTTTTTTTTTTGTTTAGGTGGGAAGAAATGTTTCTAACCGCACACCCCGTCGTTCGGGGCAACGAACAAGGTAGTGTGAGGCCCGCACCCACTAAAGAAACCCGCCGTGTGCCGTGTCTCTGCCTGTGTTGACGGACCACTGGTACTGTGTTGAATTACTTCAGTGGCCCGCCGGCGGCTTACACTTTCGGGTACCCGCTACTGAGCGACGCATCCGCACACAGAGCGCCTTCACGGGAGGACTCGCAAGTGGCGGACGTTCCCAGGTCCATCGACCCGCAAAGATTACCGTAGCCTACAGACGCTAGCAACACCACAGGCATCACTCACGCGTCGCCAACTCTAATGAAAGGGATAGGAGGGGGGAAAGGAGGGATGTAAATGAGAAGATAGGAAGGATAATAAGGGGAGGATAGGGAGGGGGTTTGAGTCCCTGGCGCTCTCTCTCAACATACGAAACACAACATGCCTCCGAAACTGTTTCGTGATTACGGTTTTGAATACGTTTATAGACAAAAACTATACCTAGGTACTAGTTTGTAATAAAATAATAATTAGGTTTAAAGAAAGATTTCGGCATACTACCTACACCCAGGACGTTAAGTATGAATGTGTTATCGAGATTAGCAGTCGAAAGCAGTTGTCACGATGGCTGAATTGGCAAAGCATCTGGACGGTATCCAGGAGAGGCAGATTCAAATCCTGCTCGTGACTGTTATTTTCAATTTCACATTCTCCACTTTGTGTTTAATGTTTGAATGTTTTACAGCATTTACCTACGATGATCGTATTGATTCAATCATACCAATAATACCTAACAGTGTATGTAAAATCTGGCAATATATTGAAAATATTACGATTTTTTTCTCCTCCAATTATATCAATTAATGAGATAATCCTCTTATTACTGTCGGTGTACTAGCTGTACGTAGACCCAATGGCTGATGGGAAAAGACTAGACGGTATGTCTCTGATGCCTTGAAAGATGGGTACTTAGGTCTTTGGTGTGGGACATCACCTGTGTCAACGCCCTTGCCGATCAAATCAGCCAAGCACCTTGGGCTACCTAGCTACTGCATCTGCCAAGAACCTCAAGCTCGCCTCAGCGAAAATTTAAACTTGAGGGTAATTATATTTTTGAACCGTTTGGAGTCGACGTTTGCTCTTGGGGTCTGTATGCTCGTAAAAAACATTCAAGACTACTAATTGACACTTCACGTGATCAAAAGTATACCTAGTAAAAAGGATTAACATTACCATTCATCGCGGTAATGCTGCCAGCCTTCTGGGCGCGTTGCCAATTGTGAGTGTTGCAGAGGAATTTTACGATGCATACCTAATGTTTAAAATTTTATTTTTTGTTCAGTTTTTATTTGTAAAATAGCACCGTTTAAAATATAATATTGCCAGATTTAATTATTTGTTAGTATATAAATATAAAATCCGTTAAGTAGTTTTTGTGTGATGCGCGAACAAACAAACAGATAAACAGACAGACAAAAATCTAAGAAAAAACGTTTTGATTTTAGACACTCCTATATAGCCTATTACAGTATTTTTTTCTCAAATATCTTAAATGTACAGACATATCTATGTTACAGCTTTATAATAGTATAGTCAATAAAATTTACAGTTCAGATTACTAAGTAATAACAAACTATTTTTCTATGCAACAATATTTATCTAGAGACGGTATCATACCTCAATGTAGAATACCTTCCTAAAGCACTATGCCATCTGCACATCGTGGTGTTTATAATTTTATATTATAGTTAAATGTTTCCATCCATCCATCCATCCATCCATCAGCCTTTCGAAGTCTACTGCTGGACATAGACCTCCCCAAGAGAACGCCACAACATGTGTTTCGCTCATATGGGGGATAGTGCCGTAATCGCCACGCTTGGCAGACGGGTTGGCGATCGCAGTGGATGTTGTTCAGTTCAGTTAAATGTTTAAGGCAAATAAATACCTTTGATAGTAAATATCAAAAGAATTTATACGGCTTTGCACACACGGCAAATAATTCATGTTCAATCGAAGAAGGAAATATTTGAGGAAAACGTAAAACGAATTCTTTGTTCGGACTGATTCGTTTGTCTTTTGAGTTTTCGCCAGCTCGGAAGGGTGTCCTTTAATCATTAAATAAGCTTATTTATTGACGTCTAAAATTTGTTCTGTAATTTTCTGAAAGAATGTTGTGATAATTATACTGTAATGAAACCTCATCGTAGCTTGTAATGCAAAATTATTACATAAAATGTTAATGCTTTTTATTTTGGATTACAAAATAATTTTTGTAATTCAAATATTATTTCGTAATTTTTAATGAAATATTTAAAGTAGGTAACGATTAAACACATTAAGAGTAAACAATCTAGAATAAGCTAACTTCTTTTTTTTCGTGTATTTCGTTTTGTGTATTTTGTGTATTTTTAATAAGTACACCATATTATTACGTATATGTTTAGACATAATTAGCGAACTCCACCAATCAACTAAAAACATCCCAGATGAGTTCTGCGCGGGTAAGCATATGACATTCTAATGATACCTACACGTTTCAAGGGCAAAATGCTGGTATAGGGTAGGGCCCTCACCCACTAAACAAACCCGCTGTGTGCCATCTTTCCGCCTGTGTTGACGGACCACTAGAACTGTATCACATTACTTCAGTGGTAGCAATTTGCATAACTGGAAACAGCCATATTTAAGAAAATGTTCTGTTGAAATATAATAAAATACATAATGTGAACATTCTTTCGATTGCATGGCTGAAAAAGCATCAGAGTATGATAAATGCTGTGGAGATGAGAAGTCTGAGAAGCATAGCCGGAGTGACTCTATAGTGTGATACGAGAATGCTGTGGTGTGAAAAAAGATGTACTGACAAAATAGGGAAAGGTATGCTCAGGCGGTTCGGACACGTAGAGAGGATAGATGAAAGAAGATTAACGAAACAGATATACAAGGCGACTGTGAATGGGCAAGTGGGTAGAGGAGGAACTGGCGAACATATTTTGACCAGATCGGAGACGTTCTTAAGGAAG
The DNA here is from genome assembly GCA_948253155.1 of Leucoma salicis. Lineage (NCBI taxonomy): Eukaryota > Metazoa > Arthropoda > Insecta > Lepidoptera > Erebidae > Leucoma > Leucoma salicis. The sequence continues at coordinate 9,476,081 of OX411812.1, forward strand.
GTCAGGTTAAGAGTATGCGTAACCAACGAGCATGCATGAAAGCGCAGATGAAAGTAGATGAAGCGAAAGATGTGTGTCAGGATCGTAGCAACTGGGGAGAAGTGGTCTCTGCCTACCGCTACGGGGAAAAGGCGTGACAATATGCATGTAGGTATGTATGTCGTTCGTTTGCTCTCTAAGAATGTGAGATTTTAGAATTGATTCACGACTCCGTTGTCTGCGTAAGGACTTCATAAAATTCTATCTAATGAGAGCAAAAAGTGGCTGAACAACTTTTGTCAAACATAAAAAGAAACTTTCTACTTATGTTAGTAACATACTACGCGCTAGATGTTGAACGTCGTACTACGAATTCAATATCGTTTGAGTACAATACTCTCGATCACTCGTTTTATATTGCGATGACTGAGCAAAAGTTGTAGGGGCGGTTTGAGTGCAGAAACGCTCGTCGTAGCGGTTTTTTTTGACGAAGTGTGCCCTACGCAAATATTGAAAAGAATGGATGGATGGGTGTACATCATGTCTGTCTGATCTATCTGGATTTTGAATCGCTCATAATTCTTTATACTAAACATGAACCTGTCATTCCTATCATGGCGACATAATTATATATATTATTAGTCTTTAATAGTCAAATACCATTCCTCCCCCTTTTTTTGTTTATGGCTGGAATAAAATGTAATTAACCGCACACCCCGTCGTTCGGTACAACGAACGGAGCAGTGTGGGGCCCTCATCCACTAAATAAACCCGCCGTGTGCCGTCTCTCCGCCTGTGTTGGCGGGCCACTGGAACTATCTAGTACTGGAAGTAATGTAACTTACTTCGGTGGTACCATTTTCCCCCTTTCATTCCTGTGTTGTTGACTGCTTCTTAGGACAATATGGCCCAGTATTTAGATAAAATCAATTAATCAATTCAATTATTATTATTTAAGTAAATTTATTATGGAATATTATAAATTATGTGTAAATAACATATATGCTCACGCTATAGTTAGACTACTCCCGTAAAGGTACTATACGATATTTTACTGAACGTCACTTGCGTTAGACCGAGGAAGATTACTTTCGTCCGAAAAAAATCTATCGAGTTACTTACAAGCCGCGACTAAAGAAGTACCTATATACTTCAAAAACATAATGTAGCCTTAGAATATATACTATTATACTAAGCTTTTATAAAATAAAGCTTATTGTTATTACAATTCAATAAAACGTTCCATATTTACGGTTACGTGATTTTGATTTAGGTATAATCAGTGCTAAGCGCTAAGGGTTAAAGTGGTTATATGTAATAAATTCGTTGTGGGAGCCGTCTAAACGTTTTCGAATTACCAAGTGGCGTAATGGGCAAACTTAATATTCACGGAGGGATCACGCTGCGTCGGGATCTATGCGGGCGAGTACTCAGAGCCAGGTTTTGTTTCCAGCAATAAATAACGCAGATTCTTATGTCATAATCTACCGATCAGATGAATAGATACACATGTTATTTATTTGAAAATTCTAAATTGATCACTTATGTTAATTGATATTTTTTTTTTCTGTAAGGAGCTTTATTATGTTTATTTATCTGTAAGGAGCTGCAGGAGGATATTTTGAATATAATCTAATTAACTTATCGTCACGCCATATCCCTTGTACCCCACAAGGCAGAGAGAACAGAGTGCCAAACGTAAGTGGCTCTATTCTGAGATGTATGATCTCTCGCTTCCTCAATATTCATAATTATGTATATAATATACATATTAAATATCATAATTATTCATTAAATCATATATTAACTATCTAACTAAAAATTATTACATTTATTACTTAGAAATTGACAATAAGAGTGATTGGCAATGTTGTCGGCACGTTTTAGTATAAAGTATGATATACAATGAATTTGCAATAAGGGTAAAAAGAGCTCAAAGTGACATCCCTTAAAGTCGAATTTGAGTCGAAGATACGCTATTCTGCGACCACACTGCTATACCTATGTCATAACATCGTCGAGCACATTCTAATCATAATTATTATTAAACCAAATATTTTGGGTCTAAAACCAGGATATTTATAAATAATCAAAAATTACAAATTAAACGATCATTAATTACATCACGCTTTTATTGCAGTATCATTAGGGACAATGTAAACAAATCCCTTAACAAAGTTTGGATAAGCAAGATGAAAGGGTACTCGTGCAATTAACATTTAAATATTTTCTCAGTAGGTAACTGAAATTAAAATCATGATGTACCTCCACGAGAATACGCTTCGTTAATTTTGATTGTGTGAATAAATTTATTCATTTTAGCTTTATTATTGACTAACTTCTGCGCGCGTCTGCACCTGCGTCGAGTTTTCTTATTCAGGCTATAATTTATTTGTACATTAATTTAAAAACAATGCTTTTTCGGGTTAAAATAAAACATTTTATCTGCTTTACGACTGTTATTAGATAAATTGCACGGAAAATTGATCATCAATTCAAATTCTATATTTATTTATAAAATAAAAAATCCTGTGTCTTGTATTATGTTAATCAAAATATTTATAACTTTTTTGAAAATTAATAGGCCCTCTAGCCACAGACAACTCGACCTGTAATCTGTGCCTCTAGTAAAGAAACGAAAGATTCAATAAAAAATATTAATTAAGAAGATGTTTCTGTCACACAATCAAATAATTGTTTATTACTTCCTATCTTTACGTACCTACCTAATCTAATTATCGGATTTTTGTAAGGATTGTCTGTAAAATCTAATTTTGTCATTGAATAATGGTGAACAGGAAAAGGGATCTTTCCGTGACGCTGTATAGTGTGTAATATTCGCCTAGAGAGCGGAAATTCTTATTGCAAATTATATAGCTACAGCAGTAAAGCATTTCAGACCAAAATAAGCATTTCTAATTTATTTGGTATTTGTAAAGTAAGGGAGTAAAACAAAAAAATACAAGAAATTTAAAGTTTTTACCTATATATTATAACACTAGACTCCTAAACGTCTAGACCGATTTTGACAAATTTTTTAACTAGAAACTCATCCATCCATCCATCAAGCCTTTCGACATCCACTGCTGGACATAGGCCTCCCCAAGAGAACGCCACAACGATCGGTCCTGTGCTATTTCGCTCATATGGGGGATAGAAAAGAGAAGGGAAACTTTCACTTATTAAGAAATATAAAACTCTTCAATTAAATATTTGACGTCTACTGTCTACAGTCTACTATCAATAAAAGGCCATCATCGTACAATCAAAATTTCTCGAAATTCAATACTTGGAGCGCGCTCCGAGCCACGCTACACGGCTACAATGCGCTACGATCATCAAACGTTATCCCCATTGCATTCCTTTTGTGATCCGCCTATGATAACTATTCTCTGTTCCAATCCTCCGTGTTTTGCATTACGTTCCTTTTTCAACTAACGAATCGAATATTTCATTCGTATACAAATGTCGATTTTGAAACGCTCACGGTGATTGTTCGTGTAACTCACAATCTTTTATTTTGGTTGCAAATGAATCGAAGAATCTTTCATTCGGGTAATGGAAGTAGTTAAGTAATAACGCCGCATTCAGTTCTAGTCAGAAAAATAGAACAGTTAACAAAATCATATCCTCAATGTTTTAAAGTGGCTATTTAATTTTATTGATATTAATACTTCTTTAGGCACCTTAGGCACTTCTGGGATGGGGGAAAAACACTGAACTCGCGTGACCGTCACGCTCAGATACATATGCAGAACTTATGACACTGTAGTAAAAGTTGTTTGTATTATGTATAGATAATATCCATTAAACACAAAGAGAAAAATGTGAAATCGAAAATAACAGTCACGAGCAGGATAATATGAACCTGCATCTCCTGGATACCGTCCAGATGCTTTGCCAATTCAGCCATCGTGACAATTGCTCCTGTCTGCTAATTTCGATAACACATTCATACTTAACGCCTTTGGGTGACGCCTGCGCCATCTGTCGGCAGTATTTTTCATACATTGTACCGACCAGGTAAACTTAATTTTACAATTAAGATTTTTACCTAATAATGACGCAAACTCTATAACTATTTAGATATTTAGATATTTTTATATATATTTTTAGCATTTGACATGCCCAGCACTATGCACTAAACACAAAGTGAAAAATGTGAAATCGAAAATAACAGTCAGGAGCAGGATTTGAACCTGCATCTTCTGGATACCGTCCAGATGCTTTACCAATTCAGCTATCCTGACAATTGCTCCTGACTGCTAATTTCGATAACACATCATACTTAACGTCTTTGGGTGACGCCTGCGCCATCTGTCGGACGTATTTTCATACATTATACCGACCAGGTAAACTTAATTTTGTGAGTGAAATCACTTTGTGTTTAGTGCATAGTGCTGGGCATGTCAAATGCTAAAAATATATATAAAAATATCTAAATATTTAAAGGGTTTGCGTCATTATTAGGTAAAATCTTAATTGTAAAATTAAGTTTACCTGGTCGGTATAATGTATGAAAATACGTCCGACAGATGGCGCAGGCGTCACCCAAAGACGTTAAGTATGATGTGTTATCGAAATTAGCAGTCAGGAGCAATTGTCAGGATAGCTGAATTGGTAAAGCATCTGGACGGTATCCAGAAGATGCAGGTTCAAATCCTGCTCCTGACTGTTATTTTCGATTTCACATTTTTCACTTTGTGTTTAGTGCACTATTTAGATATATTTATATATATATATTTAGCATTTGCCATGCTTAGCACTATACATAATCCTGCTCGTGACTGTTATTTTCGATTTCACATTTTTCTCTTTGTGTTTAATGTATAGTGCTAAGCATGTCAAATGCTAAATATATATATAAATATATCTAAATAGATAATATTCATTATTTTCCATGTAAAACAGCGCAATAAATTAACATTATTTTACTACTAGTAAAATTAAACAAATAGAAGTAGAGATTGGGGGTCACCATTAGTTGACTGCGATAGCTTAGTAGTCTAAAGCACTTCCCCGGATTGGTTGGGACGCAGGTCCGTATCCTGCTCACAATAAAGCTCTCTTTTTTCGCTTTCAGAAATAATTTGTTCCTTAAAGTAGCTGAGCATGTCAAGTGCTAAAATACAGATTAAAATAATCAAAAATAAGAGCCACGAGTAGAATTTGAACCTGCATCTCCTGGAAAACTGTCGTGCTTTGCCAATTCAGCCACCGTGGCAAAGCATCTAAGCGTTGAATATATATTTTTTATTGTTTTTATTTATTGCCAGATCACTTATAGTTTAATAGTAGACGTCTACTAGCTCTTCTATATTATTCATAGACGGGCTATCATTAACTATAACCCAACTGTGATAACAAATGACAGTAATTTTGAGTCGGGTTTAATCGACTTCATCGGATGTCGCAGCAAAGATAATGCTTTGTAAGAAAAATCATGTTATAGAACTATAGATACTTCTTCTATCTTTGACTACACAGATAGCTTAGTGGTATAAATACCAATCTCCTATGCCAAATGTGGTAGGTTCCATTCCTACATAGGACATGTCTTTCATTTTGTAATATCTACAAATGTTTGTTTTGAGTCTGGGTGTACTTTTGTCCGCTCGCTATACAAGGAGTATCACTAGTGCTGGGTGTAGTCTTTTTGAAAAAAATCTCTGCCTCCCTCCGTTAAACAGTGCGATCTTACTTAAATTTACGGTAGCTACCTACTTAATGTGACGTTTAATGTTTTTGTCCAGTGATTTAATCTGTGAATGGTTTAAAAAAATATCAATTTGACACCGGCGCTTCCAGTCCGTGGTTTTTGTTTATTTATTGAAAAATATCTGTTAAAGGATTGTCATTGATAATTAAGATTTATTCTTGACAATATTTATAATGTATTTAAACTATTATTACGGGACTTAACGCGTATCAAATACTTTTTTACTCCCGACGTTTCGACTGGGTTTCACCAGCTGTGGTCACGGGTCAACTGAACGTCGGGAGTAAAAAGGTATTTGATACGCGTTAAGTCCCGTAATAATAGTTTAAATACATAGTAATGAAACGCGATAATTTAAAATCTAATATTTATAATTCCTTTTTGTGCGGTGATAAAACCTAGGACTGCAAAGACACTGGTGTGGTAGTTCGATCCCCAGTCCGAGATCCTTACACGGCACAAACTTTGGAGTTAGGTATCAGTAATTTTCGAGATTTTGTGTATTTGTTTATAAATTATCACTACTCGGTGAAGGAAAACAACGTGAGGAAACATGAAATCTGAAAGATTTTCTTAAGTACTTGTGAAATCTGTTAACCCACGCTGAGCCAGCGTGGTTGACTATGATCAGACTCTCTAAATCTATGATGAGACCCGTCCCCAACAGTGGGACAGTAGTGGATTCGAAAATTAATATTTTCGAATAAGAAGTTTTAATTTCGTAAGCTCCTGTGCTAATCTACCCGTTGAGTATTAAGGATTCAATTTGACTGCACAGATGACGGAGTGGTTTAGATACCGACCTCCCGCCCGAGTGTGGGTTCGACTCCCACCCAGGACAACAGTTTGTGTGATCCACAAATGGTTGTTTTGAGTCTGGACGTACTTTGTGACCGTGAAATTGAATGTTTGTAAAGTCCTCCGCGATACAATAATTATTCTTTAGTGCAAAGAGTTGTCTTTTTAAAAGAAAGAAAAAAAAAGAATACCTATGGTAAATTGGTGTTATAAATATTATTAAACTGGATGGATATCGAGATAATGAATGCTTATTAGAATGACATATTTATATTCTGTATCTCACGCGGACAAATTCATAGGCCGAATCTAGTAATATATAATAAAAATAAGTCACTAAAATATAGCTTTCTTTTTTCTTTGCTTTTCTTTCAAATTTAACCAATTTATATATTAGGTTTTTTTTCACGTTCCCGATATAGTGGTGGAATAAAACCTATTCAGTATTTAAGGCTACGATAGAGCTATCAAACAAAAATATTCCGATTCGACGAATAAACACATTTATACACATGCAAATACTCCGTCATACGACAAAATATCTTTCTCATAAATTATACAAACAATATTCTCGCTGCACGCTTTATTCAATTATCCGACGTAAATAAGTTTAACAGGAGCACAGCTTGGGTATACAGCATTACATAATACGAACGCACACACGCTAACCCTCCGCGTCGCGTTCACAATATTAATGTCAATTATTAATTATAACGCAAACAATTATCCGGCTCCTTAATTTGGAGACCGCGAGCCAGCGCCGGTTCCCAGTTTCGAATTATTGCGCTAAATACGCAGCCCAATTTATCTCGAATCTCGTCAGGTTCCAAATTTAAATTAAAATGTAAATGTTGGGCTGGCTCGCCCTCTCTAATTGCGAGTCAGTCCGTCCGTTGTCAAACTGTCCTGTTGAGGTTTATGAAGTATATTTCCGATGCGTGTCGATAGCAAGGGATTGTCACGCAAATTATTTGCTATAGCGTGACAAAAAGCCTTATGAGACTAGAGACCCATAGCAGAACAAAGAAATTGACAGCCTGAAATTTCAATATACATCTATCAACCTGCATGATAGTACAGATGGTAGAGTAGTTTAGATACCGGCCTCCCACCCGAGTGTTGTGGGTTCGATTCCCACGCAGGACAACTCTTTGTGTGATCCACAAATAGTTGTTCTGTGTCTGGGTGTACTTTGTGTCCGTGAAACTGTATATTTGCAATATCACCCGCGACACAAGGATTATTCATCAGTGTAGGACGTCGTCGTTAAAAAAAAATCTTGCTGCATAAAGGTATCCCTTCAAGATAAGGCCTTCTGTACTTCCTATATCCAACGGTGCTCTGTGGTTTTGATTAGGTCAATCATTTTAACCTTTACTTCATTGTGATGCTTTTCCTTAAAAAGTCTGCAGTAACAATTTTATTCTTCCACAAACCCTTGAACAATAACGTTCTCTAATATTGACACATTTCAGTTAAAATAGACAGCGACGACAAGATAGCGCGCAAACCTTACCGGTTGAATAAACAACGCGATATGCAAACAAAAGTCCTTTCATAAATAAATATCAACGCAAATCTAGTATATACCTATATACACAGAGATATTTTGAAACCTCTAAAATATTTAATGGGTTGTTAAAAGTGATGACTTGGCTCTAATATTTTACAAGAGAATCGAATATTAATGCGCATATCTCCTTCTACGAGTGTTATTCATAAATTAAGAACCTTCACAATGACATTGTAGTGGAGTGTATGTTTTATATATATTAGTTTTGATGCGGTTCTATAAACAGGGGTGTAGTTTAATGGAGCTCCTAGCCATAAACGATCATATATAATGCAGCGCCCCTTTAATATGCAATGCATACCCTGTCATATGCAATGAGATGTTATTAATATATCATGCCACCTCTGCTTACTCAAAATTAATACTGTTAGGATTTATGATGTTAATTTATTTGCATTTTCACCTTCTTTTTGCTTTAACTACCTCTGTGGTGTAGTGGTAGTGTGAGCGACTGCTGATCATGAGGTCTCGGGCTCGATCTCCGGGTCGGACGGTGTTATTGAGCTTTTTCGTAAAAAGAAAAATTCTCAGTAGCAGCCCGGAGTTTGGAAATGTGCCCGGTAGAAGGCAATAGGCTCGCCCCTATTACATGGGACCTAAACATACCTGGCGAACCGTAGGTGTGTAATACACCTCTGCCTACTCCTTCGGGGAATATAGGTGTGATGCTACGTAATGTATGTACTACGTATTGTTCTAAATTAGTATAGTCATCCCATTGCAGAGTTATCTTGTTCAGGTAGACTGGCTGTAGAGCTCACTAGAGAAGGGCAAAGTCTAGTAGTTGTAGAATTAAGAGCTTATGAAAGGATGGCTGGTTTTCAAACATTGTGTGCACAACATTGTAACATTCCTACGAAATATCTTTAAAAATGTACTTTCCACTATTTTTTGTATTACTTAGCGCCTTCGTACACTGCTCGCCGCATAATATTAACGTAAGTGTAATCGTGTACTTTTGAGCTTTAATATACGAGCACGCTACAACCTGTACGCCAAGGCCCTTAGTCAAGTAATTTATCAAAAAATATTTTACATTATTTTAATTAACTTTGGTACATTCTAGTGTATGGTTGAATATCGCTAATCTAAGTCCCTGTAACACATTCACATAAGAAGTATGCATGCGGTTAATAAATGACAAGCCATCTTCTCTCGTAGGAGTGGCTTATGGTCTTAATGTTCCATCAACAACATTTACCATCTGTCGCGAAGATACACAAATATTTATTTAGATATTTTTATATATATTTTTAGCATTTGATATGCTTAGCACTATACATTAAACACAAAGTGAAAAATGTGAAATCGAAAATAACAGTCAGGAGCAGGATTTGAACCTGCATCTTCTGGATACCGTCCAGATGCTTTACCAATTCAGCCATCCTGACAATTGCTCCTGACTGCTAATTTCGATAACACATCATACTTAACGTCTTTGGGTGACGCCTGCGCCATCTGTCGGACGTATTTTCATACATTATACCGACCAGGTAAACTTAATTTTACAATTAAGATTTTACCTAATAATGACGCAAACCCTCTAAATATTTAGATATTTTTATATATATTTTTAGCATTTGATATGCTTAGCACTATACATTAAACACAAAGTGAAAAATGTGAAATCGAAAATGGCTGAATTGGTAAAGCATCTGGACGGTATCCAGAAGATGCAGGTTCAAATCCTGCTCCTGACTGTTATTTTCGATTTCACATTTTTCACTTTGTGTTTAATGTATAGTGCTAAGCATATCAAATGCTAAAAATATATATAAAAATATCTAAATATTTAGAGGGTTTGCGTCATTATTAGGTAAAATCTTAATTGTAAAATTAAGTTTACCTGGTCGGTATAATGTATGAAAATACGTCCGACAGATGGCGCAGGCGTCACCCAAAGACGTTAAGTATGATGTGTTATCGAAATTAGCAGTCAGGAGCAATTGTCAGGATGGCTGAATTGGTAAAGCATCTGGACGGTATCCAGAAGATGCAGGTTCAAATCCTGCTCCTGACTGTTATTTTCGATTTCACATTTTTCACTTTGTGTTTAATACACAAATATTGTCAAATGTTATCCCATTTTACAAAGTACTGCAAATGTAAAGCAATAACATAATATGATCCATCCATCAGCCCTTTAACGTCCACTGCTGGACATGGGCCTCCCCAAAAATGGGGGATAGTGCCATAATCGCCACGCTTGGCAGGCGGGTTGGCGATCGCAGTGGGTGTTGTTAATACTCGAAGGAGTGCTGCTGCCCACTCCCCTAGTATTCCCTCAGTCGGCTCTTACGACTCCCATGGGTGGAGAGGGGGTGGGACAATTCTAAAGCCGGCCCCACACGGCCAACATAATATGATTCACCGTATAATAACGTAAATAATGATAATAAATTATGTATATTTTTACAGTGGCAGACGAACTATGGTCCATCTAATGGTAAATGGTAACCACACGTGGACTCAGCAGTACCAGGAGCACATCTAAATCAATGTCTATCGTGAAAATGTACCACCATACTTGAGACTAGTCAGCTATCTTCATTTATAACTGAAACATACAGAGATGTTTCAAGGCAGTTAATACATAAATGAATACGATGATACCTACTGTTGTTTATATTATATTTAACTAGAGGGCAGCACTATGATTACCTAAAGAATAATCTTGTGATAGATATATTCAGTGCTATAAGAGCTTTTAGTTTTTGTTTGGTAGTTAGGTTAAATTAAACGTATTATAATAACAGCTACATACATCTACCATAGTTTTTTTTTTATAATACGTGGGTGACAAATAAGCATACGGCCCCACCTGATAATAATTAGCGGTTACAGCAATGGGCGCTAGCAACACCAGAGCCCTCACTCACGCGTCGCCATCTCTAAGCAAAGGGATATGAGCTAGATTGAAAGAATAATAAGATTTTTTTCCTGCGTGGTGACGGACTAAAAATACAAGTGTCACCGCTCTATTCTTTCCCGCGGGTGTCGTACAAGGCGACTAAGGGAAGCGAGCAATTATCACCCATTGCAATACTCGTGGTAGAGCTGGGTACCAAGTGGGAGTACTCACTTGCTATCGGGCCCGAACGGGTTGTTACCACCATCTTCCATATGACCGGCCATGAAGCATATCGGTGTATTTTGCTTGTTGCAGGAGATAGACGTATATTCTTTCATTTCATTTATGTGAAATGAAATAGTGAGCAGTGGCTTGACAACACTCTCGGCATAGTTGAGTCCATGAGCGACGGTTACCATTTACCATCCACCATAAGTAATAAAAAAAAGGATATTTAGGATACTAACTAGAGACAGACTAGAGATGAGGCCAGCACTTGGTGTAAAAAGAAACATTGGCAAAATATTAAAATACGCCTAGACTATAAACAATTCTCGGCTTTCGGTTTTGATTTAGTAGAAGTAATTTGGCCGGGTGTACAGTTTGATACAGTTTTCAAGTCAAAATGCTCTGGCATCTGCCGCGAGCAAAGCAATTCGAATACTAAATCGGTTTAATCGCTTTCACATCTCAGAGCTGTGTTTGTACTTAAAGATAACATTACTGTTTCATAGTTGGGAACGAGGATGCCTGTACCCAATTTTGGGATAGTCCTGGTGTCAGAATAAAAGTAAAAAAAGTAAGCAGATTTCAGAAGCCGTGGACCAAATCACTGAAACCGTTTCCGTAATATGTTTTCCTTCACCGAGCAGTGATATTTTTGAACAAATATCAAATGAATTTCAAAGTTTGATTAATCTATACTATATCCCTATCTTGGCAGTGCCTACTTCTCTTATCATTGGGCTATCAAAGTACTTTAACTTCTGAATGGTTACTGAGTAAGAATACATGGTGTTAACACCTCATTCAACTATCCTATGCAGGTGGTATACCGTAGTCTAAACACGCTAGCAACACCAGAGGTATTACTCGCGCGTTGCCAACTTCAAGGAAATGGATAGGAGGTGGAGAAGAATGATAATAAATTGAACATAAGAGTTTGGGCCTCCGGTTCTCTCACTCACCATACGAAACACAATAGTAGGAGTACCTACTACCAAATGATATGACAGTGAGTAAAGTTTCTGAAGATGACGTCATAGACAGAGCGTAGTGGAGAAGAGAAACTGGGTCAGCTGATTCTATATCAATGTGGGACACATAGCAAAAAATATGTAAAAAGAGGATGATGATGGATGTAAGGAGAGAGAGAGAGAGAGAGAGACTGACTTAATTGTGTTTATATTAAAGGTATATTCTACTCGGATGAGAATAATGATGTTGGCAATTTCTTCCATATTATTTTTGCATATAGATAATCCGAGTATAAAAGATCACGCAAAACGTTCTGTAATGATTGACGAACTGTCAACGATATATCGATGGACACATGCCGTTGTCTAATAGAAAAAAGAAGAGGAGACTGAATAGTGAAGTTATTCTTATAGGTTCAGATAGTGTCTCTAAAATATAACCTAGAAATACTTCGTGGCTAATAATTTGCAGAAGATTGAGCTTAAATAAAATCAGTGTCACTAATAGGTACTCATCTTAGTATGCTTCTCCGTTGAATCAAAAATGACCAAGTTTCATTAGCGGTGGTACTGATGGCCAAAAGAAATTTGTTTTGGCGAGATTCCTAAATGTACAGCTGTGACTGTCCAAAAGGATGAATACGCTATGGTCTTACTAAGCCAGTGTACATCATCATACAACCACGTACCATCAGGTATATTTGCTTAAGACTTAATAGGGATATTTGCACTGGCTTAAAATATGTCGAAAAAATACGTTGTATAGAATTTCAAACTTTCATGGTCACTTATAATCCTGTAAAAACGATTAGAATTAAAACTACGTTGGTCTGTACTGTAGATAAATGAGTAAGTTATAATTAGATTGATAACGAACAACAGTAATTACAGAACAGGTATTTGAAATCAATCCAACCCCCGTCTGCAACAACTATAGACGTAGGCAGATATTGCATAAAACTAACGCAAGGACCATTTAAGTAGCTTCATTGCAACATGCCTAGAACCCAACGTACCCCGCCAAACCTTTTATCGGCGGACTGCAATTTGGTTCACACCGATTTAATTACTGGAGGATTAGACTCGCAACTAAATGTTTTGATGAAGCAAAGGAAAATGGACCAGGAATATGAAGAGATCACATCTGCAATGATGCCTAAAATTAAGGCTTTGTTTGACGTGTTCGAAAAAAAGCAAAGTGAGAAAATTGATTCACTTATTTCTACTATCAGAGCCCAATATTTAGAATTGCAAAACAGTGTGGAATTCCTCTCGCAAAACTACGATGACTTCCTAAGCCGGATGTAACTTCTTGAATATGAGAACGAGACCTACAAGAAAAAAATACAATTCTTAGAAAATAAAATCGAATACTTAGAACGAAATAGCCGTATATCTATGATTGGATCAAAAATATTCCTAAATTAGTACCAATTTTAAAGCAGATTGTATATAAAATAGGAGAAACAATCGAACAACCAATTTCGCGCTCGGATATCCGGGATGTATACCGACTGAAGACCAAAATTCCATCTGGAAATCACATAGTAGTCGACTTTGCAACTACAACCTTAAAAGCTTCAGTTATTAAAAAAAGTCGTGATTTTAATAAGTTGAATAAACAAAACAGGCTTAACACGTCACATATAGGTCTTAAGAATTCCCCACAGCAAATATACATTGACGAAGCATTAACCCAGATATCCAGAGGACTATTCTACTGTACACGTGAGTTTGTCAAAGACATAATAAATACATGCTGGACCTCCTAAAGATTTATGTTAAAGAAAAGGATAATGAAAAGGCCCCTGTGCTGCGGATCGATACCGAAGATGATTTACGAAAAATACTGCAAAAATGAATAGTTTTATATAACATATCTTTCATAATTAATCAAACAACTATATTTTTTCTTTTAATTCTAGTATCTCATAATAGAAGTGCCAACACTGAACTTGTACTAAACTCCAACCGACAAACATATACATTTGGCAAGTATTTTATACTTTTTCTAGAATATTTAAAGATAAATAACATACAAAAAATTCAAATGTTTACCGTTGTTATATATTTAAATAATTATCTTTATATTACGTACTTATATTTTTTATATAATTTTTACTCTCTCATCCCACTGAAACATAGTAGACCGATTCAATTGATATTGTGTAATTCACGGGCTATAGCCCCCGCCAAAACATTATATCATTATGTTAGAGTTAATCATACTACATTTACAAACACTACAAAAACATACACTTCTAAACACAATCCATTCTTTTAACACAACTCTAACCAACAAACACACATCTTTAACAAGTATGGTTTTCACTCATATAACGCTTCAAAATACAAAATACATACAACGAAACACACAAATTCACACATTATTACTAAATATTCACGATCAGAAAACGTAATTAATCCATACAAAAAACTATCCTCACTTTTACATACCCCAACTGTAATTGTTATATGAGTACGTCATAGTATCCTGTATTGTAATGAAAATTGGAGATACACTTTATTTCATGCGATAATCATTACTCTCGGAATGTCATATATACAATTATATTGCTTCACTGTGTTTTTACAATAAAATTTATAAATTCATTAAATACAGATGCCTACTGTAAAATCTTACCTCTAAATAATAATGCCCAACATTCGATCAAATAAATATTGTCAAACTACGTATGCTTGGAGTATGAAGTAGAATCTGTTGTTGAAAATACGCCTCCTAATAAGTCCTGCTTGTCTTTAATAATACAAAATATACGTAGTATCAATCGTAACTTTCAGGATTTTGAGGTGCTAATAGAAATACTTAAAGTGGAATTTGATCTTTTAATACTAACCGAGTGCTGGCTTTCCCATAATGTAGCTATACCCTCTCTTGAGAATTACGATTTTTGACAAGAGTGAATTATAAACAAAATGATGGAGTTTTTGTCTATGTCAAAAACACTTTAAGTTTCTCTATAGAAGAACCTGTAATATTGGAAGCTAACTGTCTTATCATTAAATTAAAGCCTAACACCGCTGTGGTGAGTATTTATTGTTCACCCTCCTACAATAACATTACTTCATTTCTGACATCTTTAAACGGCATATTAAGTAAAGTAAGTTCTTATCAAAACATTATAATTATAAGGGATGTTAATATTGCTATAAACTTAGATAAAATTGATAGTAACGCTGAAAGCTATTTAAATTTAACTGCTTTCCACGGCTTATTACCAACACACAATCTTATCACTAGAGATTTGAGTGGTACTTGTATCGACCACGTTCTACTGAAATCTAAAAAACGTGCGCTCACTGTGGTTCCCTTTTCTACTGTCACTGATCACAGGGCAGTCATAAGCTATCTGCTCAACTCACCTCCAATATACAGCAAGAATACAACATGTAGTCAACAAAATTTTCCAGGAATACTTTCAGATATCTTATAAATAGATCTTAAACCTATTTACAAACATTAAACACAAAGTGAAAAATGTGAAGTGCTAAGCATGTCAAATGCTAAAAATATATTTAAAAATATCTAAATACCTACTTACAAATCTAAAAACCCAGAATTCTCAATTAATTATTTGACAAAACATGTCTCAGCTTCTATAGAAAAAAACACTAGCATCATTAAAACAAGCAGGCGCAAAAAAATTATAAAACCATGGTTAACACAAGGCTTGCTTCGCGCCATGCGTTACAGAGACCGTCTTCATCACAAATCCAAAAAACAACCAGAAAATTTAATATTGTAGCTTTCATATAAACGTTATAGAAACTTCTGTGATTCTCTTCTGAAAAACGTAAAAATAGACTACCACAAGTCGCAACTAGAGAAGGCCGGAACGGATAACAAAAAGATATGGGGGGTTATTAAAGATATCACATATACGTAAAAGTTTCTAAACATTAACCAATGGAACTTCTAAATTTACAATCTGATCAACATAAATCTTTAAATTTAGTAAATGAATATTTCATAAGCATTGGCAAACATCTGGCAGCAAATATAAAAACTGATCCAAATTACACAAACCTAAGCCAAAACTCTCACAGTCTTTCCAAATCGTTTGTGCTTTTGGACACCGATGCAAAGGAAATTAAACAGATTATTGGGGCTCTTAAGACAAATAAGGCAGTGGGATAGGATAAAATCCCCAATAAAGCTTTGAAAGAAGCGCAATCTTATCTTGTTCCGCCACTTGCTTTCATTTTTAACTCTTGTTTTAGTAAAGGCATATTTCCCTCATGTTTAAAAAAATCTGTTGTTATACCTATTTACAAGGATGGTGATAGGGGCCGTATCGAAGACTATAGACCTATATCCTTATTACCAGCTATTTCAAAAATTCTTGAAAAATTAATAAACACTAGGTTACTAAGCTATTTAGAAAAAAAAATCGTACTGTCAGACAATCAATTTGGTTTTCGTCGTGGTAAATCAACAGCTGATGCGGTACATAATTTGACTGATTTTACTGTGCAAAATTTAGACAACGGTAAAAAATGTATAACAATTTTCTTGGATTTAGCCAAAGCTTTCGATACGGTCTCGGTTACCATCTTACTAAACAAACTAAATTATATTGGGGTAAGAGGTACTCAGCTGAAACTCTTTAAAAGTTATCTATCTAATAGATTCCAAAGAGTAGCAATAGAGCAATACACAAGTTCTGACTTACTCGTGTCATGTGGCATTCCTCAGGGAAGTATTCTAGGCCCAACGCTCTTTCTTATTTACATAAATGAGCTCTGCTTAACATCGCTCATTAACGGTAGATTAATCGCATATGCTGATGATACTGCTCTGATTTTCACCGGTGACACCTGGTGTGAGGTCTTCGAGGTGGCTCAGATGGGTCTTAAGAAGGTTACAGCAGTATTGAGAAATTCATTATTATCCTTCAACGTAAGAAAAACAACTTATATGTGTTTTTCAAACAAAAATGTTATAAACCTAGATAATTTTACATTAACTGCGCACTCATGTATCAACTTAAATGACACTGCTGCCTGCACATGTATGACACTTGAAAGAACTACACACACTAAGTACCTGGGCATCAAAATTGACTGCAACCTTACATTTAAGATAAATATTGCTACTCTAAGTAATAGAATTCGAAAACTACTCGTAATTTTCAAAAACCTCCGACATGTTCTCGATAAAAACTTGATAAAAACGACCTATTTTGCCCTATGCCAGTCGATCTCTTCCTATGGTATACTTATATGGGGCAGTTCTCCCAAAACAACGATAAGGCCTGTGGAAATAGCACAACGAGCTTTATTAAAAGTTGCCACATCTAAACCCTTTTTATACCCAACAAAATTGTTGTATAAAAATTGTGAAGTGTTGACCATACGCCAATTGCATATACTGGCAACCATTCTTAAACAACACATTACTTACGAGGCATAAATCCTCGAGTGTGTGTAAGCGAGTGCGCCAGTATCGGAAGTCACTCGCTCAACGATTTTACAGCTTTTTGGGTCCGTTCTTATACAATAAAGCCAATAAAATCTTACATATTTATCCGGATAAGAAATGGGAAGTTAAAAAAAAAACCTAGACGTCGCGGGACGTCTACCAGATGTGAAAACATGCAAATTATTTTGTTGAAATAAAATTATCATAAATTGACAAAGTATTCCTCAAGACGAATCAAAGGAGTGTAAAGTCGATAGTGTTGCGTCGTTTCATTTCAGAGTTACTGGGGCCACCTTCCAACTCCATCGTCTGACCCTGGATACCATCTAGAGACAAAGTACTCGTCAAGACAAATCATACGAGCCCAAACTCGATGGAGTTATGTCGTTTTATAACGGAGTTCCTATGGCCACCTTCTAGGTCCATCATCAGATCCTGGATACCATCTAAAGAAAAAGTACTCGTCAAGACGAATCATACGAGCCCAAATTCGATGGGGTTGCGCCGTTTCCTTACAGAGTTCCTATGTCCACCTTCCAGCTTCATCATCACATCAGCTCCATGTCATCATAATATTGCATTGTCACGCGATATACAGATGTGTGTAAAATTTCAGCTTAATCGGAAAATGGGAAGTGTGTCAAATGTAACTTGTAATATTTGAACGGGACAAGTACAATAAAAGCGTCGCCACGCTACAGCCGATTTTACTCTCCCTCCGCATTAGATGTTTCACATCAAAAATAACTAAATGGCTACTGACCTTATCATATAAGGAAACAGAAAACTTAATTAATGTTTAGATACTTTTATATATATTTTTAGCATTTGACATGCTTAGCAACATACATTAAACACAAAGTGAAAAGCAATTGGCAAAGCATCTGGACGGTATCCAGGAGATGCAGGTTCGAATCCTGCTCGTGACTGTTATTTTCGATTTTCACATTTTTCACTTTGTGTTTAATTAATATTGTAAAATAATTACACACTGATACGCACATGCACACTTGCACAGACACACACGCACACACACACACACACACACACGCATAAACACACACATACACTCATACACACTTGCGCACTCACGCATACACACAAACACTATTTTACACACGCGCAATTATTTTATTAACCGTAGTTCTAAGTTTATATATCACAATGTACAATAATTTATCGCCTATTGCTTTTACACCTAGTTTTATATTTCGGAGAGAGCCCGGAGCTCTGTAGCACAGGTTTCAACCTGGTTCAGACTCCAGACGCTCACAAGAAGTGTATATAAAAAAAGAAAAAAAAAATTGTAAACGAGCAATATGTAAATATCCAAGTCTTGTGAGAAGTGAATAAACTATTATTATTATTATTAAATAAAAACAAACACATTTAGCTTATATATATTTTTAAACAAGCAATATTCAAGAGAAATTATAAGTAATAACTTTAAATAACTCTCGCGAAAACAGATAATTTCCGTTTAACTCTATGTCGAAATTTAACTAAAACGTTTTGAATTTAGAACTTACAAATAAGTACTTACTTAATTTAGTCATTCCAATTATCACATAAACATTACTTCCGAAAACACTTCATTGACTGTTTATAAATTTTATATGAAAACACAGTTTAAAACCAAATTACGATTTTTTCTGTTATATATTTATTTATATCAGTCACACCATGTTCATCACACCCATGTTAAAAGTTCATTGAGGTATATAAATAGGTATGACAATGAAGGGAACGTGTCGGTATTTCGCTCGTCATCGATACATATCGGAGCGAGGCCCGTAAGCGACTATCCTCGCCACCGCACTTGTTCGCACTGCCCGCTTTTCCCTATAGCAACACATGATTTTCTGAAACAACCCCGGGAATAACTCGGTCGAGAGTGCAAAACCTTCACACAGTAACACGAGGGTGAAACATAATAGCAGTTCATTAGCATAACTCCTTCCTGGTCCAGCATACGAGTAAGCAGACTTAAGTATAATATGACTTATTAAACGATTCCAACCCTTCAAATTTCATTGTCTTCTGCCAAATCTGGAATAATTTTACTGATCTTTAATTTAAGATATTAAAAACAAAAGAGCTATTAGGTATACTTTAAAATTTTAATATATAATTATCCTGGAGGATGGATATAATTATCCTGGAGGATAATACAAAATTAAAAATTTAATGCTGCTGCATGCGGTTATCGAGAAAAAAGTTCAAAATCAGCAATAATTAATAATAATGATCAGGTGCCAATCTTTGGATCCTTACTGATATTAAAAATGTAAATGGAGTTTGTTTGTTATGATTTCACGCCGTAACTTCTGAACCAATCATTAACTTCTTTATAATGCAAAGCCCAAAAAAATATAGCGTAACTTTTATGCCAGAAAATGCATGGTTCCTGGGATAAGCTATTTTTACATAGAGGTATTTAATAATGCCGTGTGGGGCCGGCACCAAGAATAGCTCCACCCCGTCTCTTCCTATGGGAGTCGTAAAAGCCGACTAATGAATTACCGGGGGATCGGACAGCAGCGTTCCCCTGTGTACTAAAAAAATCCACTGCGATTGCCAACCCGCCTGCCAAGCGTGGCGATTATGGTAAAACCCCTATATTGGGGAGGCCTATGTCCAGCAGTGGACGATGAAAGGCTGATGGATGGATGGATAGATGGATACGTATGAAGTCGCGGGCAAAATATAGTAAGTATCAAATAAAACTGCTAGCCTTATTACGTTTAGATATTGAAGAAATAAGTCATCCTACTTAAAAGACTGCGTAAAACCAAGTTCCCGTGTTTGATATGCAGAAATTTTAAACACAAAGTGAAAAATGTGAAATCGAAAATAACAGTCAGGAGCAGGATTTGAACCTGCATCTTCTGGATACCGTCCAGATGCTTTACCAATTCAGCCATCCTGACAATTACTCCTGACTGCTAATTTCGATAACACATCATACTTAACGTCTTTGGGTGACGTCTGCGCCATCTGTCGGAAGTATTTTCATACATTATACCGACCAGGTAAACTTAATTTTACAATTAAGATTTTACCTAATAATGACGCAAACCCTTTAAATATTTTTGATATTTTTATATATATTTTTAGCATTTGACATGCTTAGCACTATACATTAAACACAAAGTGAAAAATGAATTTTTTAATCGAAATTAGCAGTCAGGAGCAATTGTCAGGATGGCTGAATTGGTAAAGCATCTGGACGGTATCCAGAAGATGCAGGTTCAAATCCTGCTCCTGACTGTTATTTTCGATTTCACATTTTTCACTTTGTGTTTAATGTATAGTGCTAAGCATGTCAAATGCTAAAAATATATATAAAAATATCTAAATATTTAAAGGGTTTGCGTCATTATTAGGTAAAATCTTAATTGTAAAATTAAGTTTACCTGGTCGGTATAATGTATGAAAATACTTCCGACAGATGGCGCAGACGTCACCCAAAGACGTTAAGTATGATGTGTTATCGAAATTAGCAGTCAGGAGTAATTGTCAGGATGGCTGAATTGGTAAAGCATCTGGACGGTATCCAGAAGATGCAGGTTCAAATCCTGCTCCTGACTGTTATTTTCGATTTCACATTTTTCACTTTGTGTTTAATGTATAGTGCTAAGCATGTCAAATGCTAAAAATATATATAAAAATATCTAAAATATGTAGAAATTTCACAAAACCACTGAAGGCGATATCAATTGAAATGTAATAGACTTTTAAAAAAAACTTTTAAAAAAAATGTAATATTCTGTTTCTACATGAAAAAGTGTTTCTTTTTTTTAATAGCTATAGAACACTAATAATTTTCAGTATAAGGTATGTAGGACTTACAGCTATAATGTCAGGCTGGATATCCGCAAGGTATCTTATGAGTTTATTCAGACTATAAAATATGTTTAGCAATATCTCGGTGGTCTAGCAGTAGTGCAAGCAACTGCGGTTCTGATGAGGTCTGAGGTTCGCATCCCGGGACGGACGATCGAAAAGTTATTAAGTTTTTCGTCAAGAATTTTTCAACAGCAGCTCGAAGGTAGGATATATAATTATATATATAGTGGTGTCATCCCCGTGCCACGAAAAGAGCTTAAAGTTGGTCCTTTACCTGCTCCCACTGCAGTCGTGTCGGTATCAGCCCATACGGCGCACCCGTGTGGGCGGAGTCCCTGGACGCACTGAACAGGGCTCTTCTGTGGAGGCCACAGAGAGTCGTCGCGTCCAGGGTCATACGTGGATACCGTACGGTGTCAACGGAGGCAGCCTGAGCGTTGGCCGGGACCCTTCCCTGGGACTTGGAGGCGGGGGTGCTCGCCGAGGTGTATCGACGGGCGTCACAAGCGCAGGAGGGGGGTGGTCGTCCCCCACCCAGCGTGGTGGCCAGATGGCAGGGCGACACTCGCCGATCTGCCATGGACAGCTGGAGGGCGCGGCTGGAGGCGCCCCGGGCCGGCCTTCGGACCGTAGGGGCACTCCAGCCAGTGCTGGCACGGAGTAACGGCCGGGTAATGGCACGGAGTCCTTACCTTCCGATTGGTGCAGGTTCTGTCGGGGCATGGTTGCTTCGGCAGATATCTGCACATAGCCGCAAGAAGGGAAGCGACTCCGGGCTGTCACCACTGCAGCTGCGACGAGGACACGCCGCAGCACACGCTCGAGTCGTGCCCGGCTTGGGCCGAGCAGCGCCGTGAACTCGTCGCGGCAATTGGGGGGGACCTCTCGCTGCCGAGCGTCGTCAGAGCAATGCTTGGCAGCGACAGGAATTGGGCCACGGTCGCTGTCTTCTTCGAGGTGGTCATCTCGCGGAAGGAAGCGGTGGAGAGGGCCAGGGAGGCTGATCCTTCCACAGACCCGAACCGCCGCCAGCGACTGGGGCAGCACAGGCGCAAGTATTTGCGCCTAATGCCACCCTAGCTGAGGCTGCGGGTGGATGGACCGGGGAACGTCCGCCACCCGCAAGGCCTCCCGCGAAGGTGTGACGCACCGCGTGCGGATGCGTCACTCAGTTGAGGGTAAGCCACGGGCAGACCACTGAAGGAATGTAATATGGTTCCGGTGGCCCGCCAAAAAAGGTGGAGAGACGGCACACGGCAGGTTTCTTTAGTGGGTGAGGGTTCCACACTACCCTGTTCGGTGCCCCGAGCGAGGGGGTGTGTGGTTAGGAACATTTTTTTCCCCCCTAAACAAAAAAAAAGCGTTAGGAAATAAATGTAGTAGATATAAAGAGATAGCTTGGAAACAAAAACAAAATATGAGTTTAAATTTTATTTTTTTGTGTGTAAATACACCTCTGCCTACCCCTTCGGTGAATATAGGCGTGATGCTATGTTTAAATTTTCACACACTCAACGAACAGGGCATTGAGGGGCCTTCACCCACTAAAGAAATCCGCCGTGTGCCAGCTCTCCGCCTTTATTGGCGGGCCACCGGCGCGACTGTAACCCTGAAAAATTTCAAAAGCGACTGTTCCATCAAGTGGATCCTAGCTTGCCGGAAACAAACTTATGTCCGTGTGGTGACGGACTAAGAATACAAGTGTCACCACCCCATTCTTTCCCACGGGTGTCGTGTGAGGCGACTAAGGGAAGTAAGCAATTATCATCCATTACATGACTGGTGGCATGGCTGGGTACTAAGTGGGAGTACCACTTGGTATCAGGCCCGAGCGGGTTGGTACCACCATCTCCCGTGTGACCGGCCATGAAGCACATCGTTGCGTTTTGGCTGTAGCAGGAGATAGCCGTTTATTCTTTCATTTCATATCTGTGAAATGAAATTGTGAGCAGCGGCTTGACAATACTCTCGGTATAGTTGAGTCCATGAGCGACGGTTACCATTTACCATCAGTTGGGCCGTGACTCGTCTGCAACTGCAAGCATTAAAAAAGAAAAACATACTGTACATTAAAAGGTATTCTTACATAATAGGGAGAAAGGATATATAGGTATCCAACATTTCGTAACAAAATTACCCCTACTTCTCCAAAACACAGGTTATAAAACTTGCGCTGATCTTCCGGTGGGGCGCTCTGATGGCGTCACGGATGTCGGTCACACAACATAAAACAAAATTAAAAAGAACAATATCTCCCTCTAGCAATAATACTAATATTTTCAATGCGAAAAAGCGTTTGTTTGTTTGTTGCGCTCTTACGCTTTAATCACTAAACTTGGCGTAATATATATCATTCGAATCTCGGAAAAGCGTACGACGAAAATTTCTATGGGGGTTATAAAATTACAAATAAACAGATGGCGAAGTGGTTTAGATACCGGCCACCTTGTTCTGACTCTGGATGCTGTATTTTGTGTCCTTGAATTGTATGTTTGTACTCGTAAAGTCCCAGCTGCACTGACGGGCCTCGTGGCGTAGTCGGTAGTGTAACCGACTTCCGTGCACGAGGTCGTGGGTTCAATTCCCACTCAGGACAACTATTTGTATGATGAACACAGATATTTTACTCCGTCTGGATGTTTTATTATATATATATGACATTACAAAAAAAAAGTAATAGGTATATGTGACATATCCTAATAATAGGTATATGTGACATATCCAATAGTAATAGGTATATGTGACATATCCATATAATCTGGTGCCTATAGCACAAGCGTTAAGCTTAGTTTGGAACCAGAGGACGTTGTGTGAAAATGTCCGTGAATATTTATTAATTTACTTAGGAATGTGTTAGACTACACAGAAAAAACAATACATCAGCCATTATAAAATTAACCTTAAAGAATTATTCAAATTATGATTTTTATACTACAAAATGGTGAGCGCACCCGCTTGACGATAAGCAGCTTCCGGGCTCTTCCATTCCCACTAGAGGCACCACCAGGCACATTGCAGCCTGCATCCAACAGCTACCTACGACTTTGTAGTCTTCAGGGTCGGTCACACAGGAAAAGGTGGTACCGACCCGCTCGGGCCTGACAACAAGTGAGTACCCACTTAGTGCCCAACCCTTTTTTTTTTTGTTCAGGCGGGAAATAATGTACCTAACCACACACCCCGTCGCTCGGGGCAACGAACAGGGTAGTGTGGGGCCTCCACCTACTAAATACCCGCCGCGCGCCGTCTCTCCACTTGTGTTGGCGGGCCACTGGAACCATATTACATTACTTCAGTGGTACTTAGTGCCCAACCCTACCACCAGTGAAGTAATGGATGATAACCGCTTGGAAGTAAGCTTAGTCGCGTCGTTCGACAGACGCAGAAATATTTTTATTGAAGTGAAAACTTCTTTAGGCGCATTGAGCACTTTTTGGGTGAACAAAAATCATGGAACTCGCGTCATCGTCACCGAACGCTCCGATAAAAGTGAAAACTAAGTAACTTGTGAATTATATCGTCGAGCTATTAGATTATTATTTTTAAATTATTTTTGGTTTGTAAAGATGTGTTAATGACCAATTTTGGTCATTAACATATTTTCACTTCTATCGGTAGTCCCCAAAGACTGCACTGCATGTTTTTTTTCTGAAACCAGCAAATTTCACCACCAACAACTTCAAAAATTTAAGAGTTAACACGTTTGAATATGGAACATATATTTTACCTCTTCTTCAAAAACCTTAATATTTCCATCCTGTAAAAATGAGCACTCGTACCAAGATCATTTGTATGTAACACAGATCACTACACCGAGTGACTTTTTTACCGCAACTGCAATTTACAAAAAACCGTAGACTTTAAATTTTAAAGTGTATTCAAATCACGGTTTACGTGGGACCACAGCTAAGTAAATTGTGTACGTGCTTGGCCCAGAGCCGAATAGGTCAACCGCAAAGGATGCATACACATAACCTAGGTACTAGTAAGTAACACTGTTACCCACTAAATTCGTACTAATTCGTATTCTAGTATTGTACCGCGTGCACTATACACTTATGGTATTGCCAAACTCTATTCATTTATTCAAATAGAATACCAAATATACTGTTAAACCTTATGTAATTCTAATTATTGAAATACTTAACGTCACATTTTTATACCACAGCTAGGATCTGCCTGCGACTTCGTCCGCGTGTACTTCAGAAAATAAATACGTCGCTACAGCTCTCAAATATTATACCTTCCACATTAACTATCTATTTCTCCAGGATAAAAAATACCCTCTAAACTACCACATGCAAAAAATCATGCCGATCCCTTGCTCTGAAAAAACAAACACAAGTCTATCTCACGTAATCCCGACATTCTTCCGGTATATAAATTACCCTATGTGCTATTCCTGACTATAATCTATCTCTGCGCCAAATTTTATCCAGATCCGTTTAGCTGTTTCGGCATGATGGAGTACATCACAAACATCCATCCAAACTTTCGCATTTATAATATTAGTTCTTATGTCATTTCAATTATCGGAGTATTTAATGCCATGTTTTTTTAAATTAAAGCTTGTGGACTTGGCAAACGTTGGTTTGCCTGTATATAGAGCCTCCAAAATTTTCGTTCGATTAGGGGTTTGGGTCTCTCAGCGGATGAAACACAACAAAAAGAATACCTAACGTTGCTTCGCGTCTATATTCTGTGAGAGATTAGGACTTCGTCGGTCGAGCTGGAGCACTCTTGCTGAAATTACCAAAATTTTACCAGCCTAATACCATTTAGATATTTTCATATATATTTTTAGTATTTGACATGCTTAGCAATATACATTAAACACAAAGTGAAAAATGTGAAATCGAAAATAGGTAACCGTCGTCCATACATCCTGCTCAACCTGCTCGTGACTGTTATTTTCGATTTCACATTTTTCACTTTGTGTTTAAAGCATAATACCACTTTGATCTGTATTTTAGCACTTTAAAGAAGCTGAGCACGTGAAGTGCTAAAATACAGATCAAAATATTTAAAAAAACGCGATATTAAATAGTAGGTATGAAATTAAACTTACGATAATATTATTGGAATAAAGCTTGTAAATGCATCCGATAGGTGGCGTGGGTTGTAAAGACATTAAAATAAATGAGGGGTGGGAGATTGGGAATCGCCGTTAGTGTCTGCGATGGCTTAGCGAACTAGAGCATTTCCCCGAATTGGAAGGGACGCAGGTTCGAATCTCGCTCACAGTAAAGTTCTCTTATCTCACATTAACAAATAATTTGTACCATAATACCGGGTTAATTAGAATAACAGGTTTGTGTAGATACGAATGAACAGTTTCTCTTGGAAGTATTTTAAAAATAGATAATCCATCATAGGTATCAACTCCATAAAAGATAGGTTCCAATAATAATAGTACCTAGTATTTTTTTAGATTAATTGCAAGTCTCATAAGCGAAGCGTTGAGGTGGGTACTACTCTCGATGACGACCGGGAGGCCGACGACGGGGAGGTACCGCCCGTGACGACGACGGAAATGGGGGCGGCGGCAGCGCGTATGCGGAGAAGCGCCACCCCCGGGCCGGACGGGGTTCCCGCCCGAGTGCTGGCCCTGGTCCTCGACCACCTAGAGCCCCGCCTCAGGGGACTGTATGACGCTTGCCTGGTGTCCGGACGGTTTCCTGACTGCTGGAAGGAGGGGAAGCTCGTGCTCCTGCCGAAGCCGGCACGGTCTCCAAATACAGTCGCGGCCTTCAGGCCCATCGTGTTTCTGGATGAGGCGGGCAAGCTTCTCGAGCGGGTAGTCGCTGCCCGCATCGTCCGGCACCTAGGTGCGGTCGGCCCGGACCTGTCCGATGCCCAGTTCGGATTTCGGGCGGATCGGTCTACGGTCGACGCCATCCTGCGCTTGAAGGCCGCGGCTGCGGAGGCCGTCACCTCGAGGGACACTTCAGCACTCTGTTGGCGGTGTCGCTCGACATCGCCAACGCCATCAATAGTCTGCCATTCGGCTGCATCAAGGAGGCACTCCGATACCATGGAGTGCCCCTCTACCTAAGGCGGCTGGTGGCAGACTACCTCGACGGCCGCAGCGTCCTCTTCGTGGACCGGGAAGGGGACGTTGTAAGGAGGGCTATGTCGTGCGGCGTCCCGCAGAGTTCGGTTATAGGGCCGCTCCTGTGGGACATCGACTACGACTGGGTCCTCCGTGGCCGGCTCCCCCCCGGGCTGGGCGTAATTTGCTACGCAGACGATACGCTCGTCACAGCCCGGGGCGGAACTCTCGAGGAGGCGCAACGCTGGCCACCTCAGGAACCGCGGAGGTGGTCAGGCGGATCGAGGCGCTGGGGCTTAGGGTGGCCCTTGAAAAGTCGGAGGCCCTACTCTTCCATGGGCCCCGACGTGGCCCACCCGCTGGCGCCTCGACAACGGTCAACGGTGTGGGTTTTCCAATCCAGGCCCACATCAAATACTTGGGCCTGGTATTGGATGGACGGTGGCACTTTGACGAGCACTTCCGCCGTCTTGCGCCAAAGCTCGTCGGCACGGCGTCCGCCCTCGGGCGACTGATGCCAAATTTGGGCGGGCCGAGTCTCGCGTGTCGACGACTCTACGCGGGGTTAGTACGGTCAATGGCCCTGTACGGCGCGCCCGTGTGGGCGGAGTCCCTGGCCACTCGCAATAGGGCCCTTCTGTGGCGTCCACAGAGGGTCGTAGCGGTCAGGGCAATACGCGGGTACCCGCGATGCAGCCTGCGCGTTGGCCGGGACCCCCCCCCCCCCGTGGGATCTGGAGGCGGAAGTGCTCGCCGACGTTTTAAGGCGGGCGTCAACGGCGCGGGCGGGGGGCAGCCGCCCCTCGCCAAGCGCAATCTCAGCATGGCGGGAAGATGCCCGCCGCGCCACCGTCCTAAAGTGGAGGTCTCGGCTGGAGACGCCCCGGGCTGGTCTCTGGACTGTGGGGGCGCTCCAGCCGATCTTGAAAGAATGGGCAGGGCGGCACGCTGCAGGCATAGGCGTGGACCTGTCGCTGTCGGTCGTTGCGCGAGCGATGGTTGACAGTGACAGAAGCCTACCGCGAAGGTGTGACGCCCAAGTGCGCGGGGCTTCGCACAAGAGAGGGTGGCCGAAGGGGCTGCCGCCTGCGGATCGCGGAGAAACGACGTGGTTCCCGTGATCCGCCGTAGCAAGGGCGGGTGAGGGTGCACGGTGGGTTTTTAGTGGGTGAGAGCCCCACACTACCCCGTTGTCTCCCCGGGCAGCGGGGTGTGCAGTAGGATATTTTTGCCTACCTAAAATAAAAAAGGGTACTACTCTCGTTACATACCGAACAACTGATTTTTCAAACTTAAAAATCTCTATTATTTGTTTTGTATCAATATCCGGAATCCATATTGAGTCCAACATCAGTCTTTCTATCTTGAAGTCAGCGATTTCCGGTTCTCTCTCCGTAATTAGCGCCCTCTATACTGACTTACCCTTTGCCGTTTAGCGCTTGTCGGGCGACTGACCGACTTTTAATCATTATAGCGTCGTTTTTCGCGCCGTACAGTAGTCAGCGTAAATAACTTGCGAAAAAGACTACCATTTACCTTAGTATTACATTTTAAATCTAAATTTAAAAATATTAAAGTAGTTTGCGAGGTAGTTATAGAGGTTCACCTCTCCGTTAGTGATGGAAACTAATAAGAGTAATAGCAACGAATTCAATTCGGGGAAATATTTACGCTCTTTCATCGCGGTGACCATCACAGTTGGTGATCTCCGAGAACATAGTGGCTTATCTACAAGTGACGGTAGGCGCCCTAAAAAAGTACGTAAAACCAGAAAACTAGCGGTAAGTTATGCACATTTTGAATTAAATCGTAGTGAGCGGGGCACTTACCACTTCGAATAACAACGAGAAATGTTGGGGGTTAGTTTGTTACATTTTTTAAATAACTAACTACCCACCTACGTATTTTTAGTCAAACCAGTTGAGCATAACGGCTTTAGATTCTAAAATCAGACGATAATTATCTTCCAAGATGGTTGAATTAATGGAACAATGTTACAATTGACTTTTCAAACACAAAAGTAATGTTTCGCTACTCGTTTTGTGTGGTTTAATGCCAATGAGAAATTAATAGTTAAATGCAAATGTAGAAACGCGATGTATATTAATATTCTTCTTGGCTTCGGGATTCCTTTCAACAAAGAGAAAGTTCATATCTACCTTCCTTTTAAAAAGAGAGGGGGTGGGTGGTGCGATAAATTAATATCATTAACTTAATCAGTGTGTCGTACCTATTTTAAAGAGAGCTTTTTAGATATAAAGAGCAGTCTATGGTTGTTAGAGGGATCCCTAAATATGCAGAATTCACTTCCAAGATACCTATTAACCTCTACTTAATTTAAAATACGAAAAAAAACCAAAATAATATAAATAACTATAATACAAAACCATATCGACCATTTAATAATTACGCACTGTGTACCAAATATTTTAAAACTACAAATGGCTTAAAAATATGGTTGTCTGTAAAGTCTGTTTACGGACGATCATTTTACGTAATAACGTCCTATGTTTTCTGACAGTTTCAAAAACAATGCATCGGTCGCTATACATTTTTCGGAACTTGACGCTTTTTTCGTGCGTGCGGCCGGCGTTCATCGATTTATAAGACGTTATCACGTCAAAAAATAATAATAATTGTTCAGAGATTCATTTATTTACAAGAGAAACATCTAGCCACACCAGCTGCTGCTACATGTTTAGATACAATTCGGCCTTTCTTCTGCCCCGAATGGCTTTTGTACCATTAAAAATTTCAATGCCGGGGTATTTGGATTTTTTTTCTTTGAAATTCAGTCAAATCATCAATTGTTGGAGGATATAGCTTTTTTATCCTGCAAAATACTCTGTTGAACTATTAACTTCGATAAGTCTGTGCTGACTCCGACATAATGCCTCGAGTTTCTCGACGTAGCAGGGGACCTAAAACGCAACGTAAAGTCCCGGTGTGAGTCGAAGTGCCTACCGCTACGCATAGCACTTCCAGTAACAGCCCGAGAGAAACACTGTCTGAAAGTTGGAATATTAATTTCGAATAGTCTGCTGATTCTGAAACGAGGTCCCGAATTTCTAAGCAAATCATGAGACGTGACCCGCCACGCAAAGTCCTTGGAGCTGAAGTGCCTATCGCTACGCAAAGCACTTCCAAGCAATTGCTTGAGAAATTAAGTGTTTGAATGTTGGAATATTAACTTCGATCAGTCTGCCGACTCCATACAGTGCCTGGAGTTTCTAGGCATAGCATGGGACGTAACGCGCCACGCAAAGTCCTGGTTGGAGTCGAAGTGCCTATCGCTACACAAAGCACTTCAAGGCAGCTCGAGAACAGCACATATTCTCTGAAACACTACTAAACTCACTCACTAGTTTTCCTCTTAGTCTTTCTCAGATATACTAGTCGAATCAAGTAACTTGTAAGAAGACCATAACTGTCATGACACTATCGTGCATAATACTCGATTACTATCAACTGGATAAGTATGTGTTTTAACTCTGATAAAAAGTGCATATGGCTTCTCGGCAAACTGTGGGATACAAAGCGCAACGCAAAGTCCCTGTCGGAGCCGAAGTGCCTATCGCTACGCAAAGCAAAGCACTTCGTCAGTAGTAAGAGATAAAGTGGTCTCGCAAACAGTACCGCTAATCTCTTATCGGGAGTCACAAAATTGTAACATTTGTTAATCGTTGTAACATTTGTTAATCGAAGAGGTCGACTGTAATATGGCATAGTGCAATACTTCAGTTGACAGTTACCGAAACGACAACTCTATTGGTATATAAGCATTTACCTCACCTAGTTCTGACAGGAAGAGAATGGTGATTTCAAGCGGTAATAGGGTCCATACCAAAACACAAATGCCTTAACAAAACCACAGATGCTTTCCACGCCATAGAATGGTTAAGGTACTAAACCTCCAGTGCAGTGTCGAGGATTTGGTTCCCAAACAGGACAATTCCTTGGGTGACCATACTTACCTCCAGTGCTTAATGTGGAGGGTTTGATTCCCACGCAGGACAATTCTTTGTGATCCTCAAACGATTGTTCAGAACCCGGGAGTGCTTTGTCTGTATAAAGAATATGCCTGACGATAGCAGCTTCGATGAAAGGTAACACTGAACCTTCTACTGACTGACAAATGGTCAGTAGCGATATCCATAAATAAATAGGTGACAAACTGCTCTTCAATAAATTTTAGAGGGCTGGATAGATGAAATACACTCTCTCGTAAACCCTATCTGGAGTGTCATCTGTCAGCAATAGTAAAGATTTTAAAATCGGTAGCAATACGAGCTAGTCTGAGCTATTACTACTACCCGCATCTTATACCCAAAATTGACAAGGTATTTTGGGAAGCTGATGTAATGATGTAACATCGCAATCTTTAAACCCCAAATGACATTCAAATCCAAATCCATACCATCATATAGATACGAGAGCAAGTAAACATCTGCCGTAAGTTTCATGAGTCGAGAACTACACTAGGAAATATGATGGATTTTGGGTGGCAAGTTTGCTCTCGGAATGGAGTGAGCGTGGTGGGGGGGAAACTACTTAAGACCATCTGAAAAAGCTTTTAAGAGTACAATCTCTACCTTCTCGCCTGCCTATAACAGATGAAAGGTGTGAGATTTATTCTTTGAATTTTATATACCCTAACGCTCAACGTCATCCATCCATCCATCGGCGTCTTAACGTCCGCTGCTGGACATAGGCCTCCCCAAGAATGGAGGATGGTGCCGTAATCGCCACGCTTGGCGGGCGGGTTGGTGATCGGCGGCGATGTTGTTAATACGCTCAACAAGTATCTCGTTATTTGGGACATAACTTTTACCCACTTAACATTTAAAGTATCTTATCAAGTACCTATCGAGACGCGTTTGATACTGTGATCACAAGTGTCTATCTGGTCGTCAGATTCCTAATATTTAGTTATTGTTTGACAGCAAAAGCTTTGTCGATTGCAAAATTTCTGTTTACGATCTCTAAGACGATAACGAATACGAATGTTAGCCATCGACAATACTCGGGCGCAACGAACACCCACTAAGCATAATTGCTGTTTCACTATAAACGACGGCTTGATGGAGTTTCAGTAACCACTTGCCTTTGAGACATGCTGCTTGCCACCTTGATTCTTAGCAGGGGCATCTCTATCAAAGCTATCTAGCCCAAGCTATCACTCGGTGTTATCATCCCTGTTGTCACTTACTTCTAACATTATTGACGATGATACAATTATACACCTAGCCATAAGTCACTGCCAAAATATTAATCTATCTATTTCTATCCTAGTTATGCACTTGTTACTTAAGCACGCGGCGAAGTTCAGAAGCTTTCGTCCTGTGGCATGAGATGATCAAATGCTTTTCAGTGATCAAACGCCTCTGTGGTTCAGCGGTAGTGTGATCAACTACTGATCATGAGGTCTCTGATTCAAACCTCGTCGGGCATTATTATTGTTCTTTTTCGTAAATTGGAAATGTGCCCCATAAACGGCAATAGGCTCGACCTACTCCTTCGGGGATACAGGCGTGAGACCATGAGACTAGGCTTTGCAGTGCTTCGGACGTCATTTCGAGTCGTGGGAGTCAGTACTCTTGAGTTGAGTCCTGGCAGTTGTCACAGCTTGTCAGAATCCTAAACACACATTGGATATAGTTTTGAGGTCGCCAGTTGCTCCCTGGTCGGATGGTGAAGGTCGGATAGGCATTGGCTCAGTGTAAATACTGATCAACTAGCGCCGGATAATCGTAAGTACCCCAACCAAAATTGGTATGATGAGAACAGCATTCAGAACGATATTCGTGCAGTCCAATCAATACAGTCAAAGAGTCAAGTACAGAATAGAATCCGCAGCAAATACTTGAGTTACATTTAGCCGTGTTAAATCCGTTTAATTATTTCATTATATATATATCAATTTTAGTTAACAATAAAAATTACCTACACATTATAGCGTCTTTGCGTTAAGCGCACCAGGAGATAACAAACACGTCACTCAATATGGATTCCGGATATTGATACAAAACAAATAATAGAGAGTTTTACCATAAAATAAAACTTACCTATTATTTTTTCATCAATATCCGGAATCCAGGTAAGGGCTACCTGGTGCATAATGAGTGCCATAATGATTAAAAGTCGGTCAGTCGCCCGACAAGCGCTAAACGGCAAAGGGTAAGTCAGTATAGAGGGCGCTAATTACGGAGAGAGAACCGGAAATCGCTGACTTCAAGATAGAAAGACTGATGCTGGACTCAATATGGA
Source organism: Leucoma salicis (assembly GCA_948253155.1). Taxonomy (NCBI): domain Eukaryota; kingdom Metazoa; phylum Arthropoda; class Insecta; order Lepidoptera; family Erebidae; genus Leucoma; species Leucoma salicis. The sequence continues at coordinate 9,509,808 of OX411812.1, forward strand.
TTCCGGATATTGATGAAAAAATAATAGGTAAGTTTTATTTTATGGTAAAACTCTCTATTTCACATATATTGCACTTCTAAAATAATATATACACACACATATCAAGAAAAAACACTATTTTTAACACTCATGATATTTATGATGCCATTTTTGTAATTTAAACTGTTTAAAAAAGTTCTGTCTTGGACGTCCTTGTGTTGTAGGTATGTTCGGAAGATGTATGTTAACACGATAACGACCGAAATACTTTACTAATCGAGTCTTTTTATTTTCTCTTACGCTTCAGTATAATTACGAATAGAGCCCTATCGCTTTTCACGGTCTGATTCAATGTGGTTTAATTGTTATTAAATAAACAAAAAATAGTGAATATTTACGCTCGATTTTCCAAAGTATTTCTTACTTATGTTGTTAGTTTTAATCACTTTCTATTCGTTACAATTAAATACCTACATAGCTTAAGTTAACCATCCAACACAAGTAACGGCATATAAAATATCACATCAGTAACTATCAAGTGTAACCTAACAATATTTTTATCATACAATATATTATGAACACTTAATTGCCACAATAAAGGTTCAGACTGATTGACTTCCGTATATTCATCACTCTGATTCTTGTAGTGTGTCCGATCTTGTGTATTTTGCTAATTGTAAGGCTAATTTTTTTAATCAGTTATCACATTTATATTATTGTATCATTTTAGATCTATATTTTTTAGCAATTGACATGCTCCGCTACTTTTTAAACTATAAATTATTTGTGAATAAGGAAAAAGAGATTTTTAGAAGGAGCGGGAATCGAACCCGCGTCTTTCCCAATCCGAGGAAGTGCTCTAAGCCACTGAGCTATCCTACCAATCTTTCGATCATCCCAATCTCCTTATCACAATTGTCTTACGACCAACGCCATCTGTCGGCAAGCATTTACATGCATCCAATATAGTAAGTTTAATTTTACAATTGAAATTCATACTATTTGATGGCGCGATTTTTTTTAAACATTTTAGATCTATATTTTTTAGCAATTGACATGCTCCGCTACTTTTTAAAGTATAAATTATTTGTGAATAAGGAAAAAGGGGAGGAAGGATGATCGAAAGATCGGTAGGATAGCTCAGTGGCTTAGAGCACTTACCCCGGATTGGAAAAGACGTGGGTTTGATTCCCGCTCCTACTAAAAATCTATTTTTCCTTATTCACAAATAATTTATACTTTAAAAAGCAGCGAAGCATGTCAATTAGTCAATTGCTAAAAAATATAGATCTAAAATGTTTTAAAATAAATTTTAAGTGATACGAGGTTCACTGGATCTAGTTGACTAATAGTAAACATCATAAACCATTTATTCTAATACTAATTGACCAAACTCATGAAAGCTTTCACGATGTGCGCTGCACAATAATACTTTAATATCTAAAGTTACTATATAGCTTTAATAAATAAATACTAAATAATGTATAGCTGAAATATTCCTCTTAAAAAGTTCTGAAATAAGTTTGCCAGAAAATATTTTTATGTTTATTTTCAAAAGATCCGTAATCCAGCCATCCCATCGTCGATAATACGTAACCAATAAAATTTTTAGAATGATCAGTAATAATGCGAATACCCAAATATAAGTAGTGTGTACATTGCCATAAACAGGGCCTATATCATGGGCCCCTCTATATAACATTTCTTGAAAAAGTTAATATGTATAATTTTAATGTTAATTATATTACACTTCGAAGCCCCTGTAACCTAGGGGTACTACTTACTATCGCGAGCTACTACTAATAATATTAGGAGTAGCTCGCGGGCTGAGCCGAGCCCGGGCAATAAAAAAAAACCTAGGGGTATTTTAATATTGATAAAGCTAACACGAGGATGTCTTCGCCGTAGTAAAAAACATATTTTCTTTTCAAGCCATTACTGTCTCACTATTGGACATAGGTCTCGGGATTTAGGCCGTAGTCCACCAGGCTGCACCAGGTCCCGGGACTTCACAAGCCGTCGAGAAAATCTCTCACGATGTTTTCCTTCACTGAGCAATATTAATTTACCTACTATGTAATAATATATAGTTAATATAAGTGTTTTTAACATAGTGCACTCATTAAAATAAATGTAGAATGTGGGTTTGTAAAGGGAGAAAATATAACAACTGACCCAACCTCGATTCGACCTAGATTCTCGATAATTACCCAGAGAGGAGTTAAACGAGGTGTTGCATCGTGCGAAATAATCAGCAACCGCAACGGCTTTAACTAATTACATATTTTATGTATAACAAAATAAACTGTATCTACTAAATATATGGTTATTATTAGAAAATGTATGTGTGTATAGTGTCTAAATGGGGAACATTAAGGTGAGGTTCCAATGGCCATAGACCCTGGGCTGAAGTTCTCTTCACAACCCTTGAAAAGGTAGGTCTTGGGGCAGGTTTACAGGCAACGTTCTTAACGTGGTCACGGCCAAATGAGACCCTCTATTGTTCCGTAGCAGATCCAGTAACATGCGACCAACAATAGAAGCGATGATACAATTTTAAGTAGAGTACCTGGATGACCGAGCTTTGCTCGGTATTTTTGTTTTGGTAAATTAAGAGTTTTTCTCACAAAAGAAAGAATTGAAAAAAAGGGGCGAAAACGTCGCACTGGAGATATCTAGACTCGAACCGGGGTTTTCTGGTTTTGGGACCGCCCGATTTCCCACCTGAGCTATTATAACCTTGTAGATGGTGGCGAAATTTACCTTCGTATTCTAATAATATTGTAGCCGAGTTTTCATTGCCTGAAAACTCGGGTAAAACGAAATTTTCTAAAAATGAAACCTAGCTAGATCGATTTATCGCCCCCGAAACCTCCTGTATACTAAATTTCATGAAAATCGTTGGAGCCGTTTCCGAGATTCAGATTATATATATATACAAGAATTGCTCGTTTAAAGATATTAGATATTTTAATTGTGTTTCTAAATGAATATTAGGCGGGTTAAAATAAATAAACCAAAAATATTGTAAAATCATATACTGTGGGTGGTTGATTCTTCGGAACGTAGTTTTAGTGTTTTTCGCTGAAGAACATATGAAAATAATATCTAATTTAGATATCGTTTTCAGGTTTTGTAGTAAATTATGATGTCTATCGAGGCCTTTATACCGAATTATCGTTAATTAAAACAGTAAGAAATTAAGTGAGCAGACAACAGTCAAAACTAATTAGCCTGGTATGTCCCCATCCCCAATTTTTGTAGCATTATTAATTTTTAGTAATATAATTGCGGCAATATACTGGCATAAGTAAGTTCCATCGATATTGAAATACTTTTTACTTGATATTATGTTATTTAAATTTAAAATAATTGTATATTTTCGTAATTACACTATTTTTAAAAATGTCCCCAACTAAAATAATAATTCAGCTGGCGCAATTTCATCAGCCGTATTTTTGATGTAAACATAACGTATTCGATAAAATAATATCGACTCGTGATTGGCCGCGCCAGTTAGTATCGCCCTGTTAAACGAAGTGCTCCAAAACATGGTTTAATTTGGTGAAAAGTTACGATCAAAAGTTGTCATCTGGTGTTTGTCACGTAAGTTGCATAATTAATCTGACTTCAATAGAATAATTATATGGGTTTTCCTTAGATTTTAGAAACTAACCAGGGTCTATAATATTGATATGTATTCATGGTAATTATATCTTTTATTTCAAATTTCAATAAATAACGAAGCTAGGCTTACTTAACTTCAAATTTCTAATTTATCTGGATCGCATTAATCTGGATTTATCTGGCCCGTAAGGCCAGATAAATTTGAAGATAACATACTAATTAGGTTCTTGTTACTTTCTTTTTTCAGTTTTGCTATTTTAAAAAGAGCAAATACAAAGAATCAAGCAAAAGAAGAAAGGCTAGTAAAGACAAAACACGTGGAGAAAAAGAGATATAAAAAAATCTAAAATAATGAGAAATTATGGAAGGAAAAACAAGAAAAATATCGACAAGACTTACATATGCAGAAAAAAGAAAACAAAGTAACTATCAATAAACTAAATGAAAGAAAAAGATGGAGAAAGAATTATAAGTTACATTACTATAGAAAAAAACAATATATCTAAAATTTTATTGCAGGCTGAACCAATAGCTTTACTAAACAATATTATCGAGTCAACATTCTAGCCTCTAGACAGAGAACAGGATTCTCATATACCATGCAAGACCAAGAGTTACAAGCCAGCATTTTGATCACGTGTAGATTCTACAAGCTTATCCGCTAAGTCTTTATGAATTTCAAAAGCGCCAGGTCCCCAGGAGAAGAAAAAAGCGAAGAAGTGAAGCCAGAACAGATGTCAGAGTATCGGTTGGCAATAGTGTGCTAGAACAAGTGGATGAATTTGTATATCTTCGATGTGGATTCATTCGGGATGGAAGATACACCACTGGTATAGAGAGAAGAGTAAATGCGGGAAATAGAGTGAACGGAGCATTAAGACAATTTCTCGGCAGCCACTACCTCAGCCTGAAGGCACGGGTCGCAATACACAAGGCAGTGCTTGTCCCAACGTTGCTATATGGAAGCGAGAGTTGGATATGTAAAAAGGAGTATGAGAGTAAAATCAATGCGGTCGAAATGCGATCTCTGCGAAGAATTTGCGAAGTGAGGCTGACTGACCGCATTCGTAACGATGACGTAAGAGAGCGAGTAGGTATGAAAGAGAGTATTGGTGTAAAGATGCGAAAGGGAATGCTCCGATGGTTCGGACATGTGGAAAGAATGCCGGACGAGCGACTGGTTAAGAAGATATACAAAGTGAAATTGGAAGGATGTAGGTACAGGGGGAGACCGAGACTCTCCTACCTAGACCAAATCGGCCATGTATTGAAGGAAGGTGGAGTCAGGAGTCTCCGAAACCGGCGAGCGTGTATGAAGAGATTTATGAATGTTGAGGAAGCGAGAGATGTATGCAAGAATAGAGCCTCTTGGCACTCTGTTCTCTCTGCCTACCCCGCAAGGGAAATGCAACGTGATGATATGTATGTAGGTCCTCAGGGGCTTATTGTCTCTACCCATAACGGCACTAATAAGTAACCTCTGCCAAGGTTAGATATTTGCGCCATTTGTGTGATTCAGTCATTATAGCACTGCCACCAGCACTCCGAGAAGACTGTGCAAAATGAGATGAAGACAAGGTATCCACATAGGTGGCATCCCATACTAATGGCCGTAAAGCTTCTACATTATCATTGCATGTGCATGGGTGTGGAACGACGCACGGAGCACCGATTCGACGTGAAATGGCTACACGGAATATGTTATTGTTTAAAAGCGTGCCATTTGATGGTAGATCTTTTAACCAAAGACCAGACTCCAAACGCGAAACAAATAAGAGACAATCACACTATGTAAGACCACTGCACGTTTGTAAAAGATCATTCCGCACCAGCTCAGAAAGTGACTTGTCCCATTGCTCTTGTGAGGACGGGTCCTTGGGTAGCCAACCATCTGGGCAGGCTATTCTCCATTTATGAGTCGATTTAGAAAATGTTGATCCATATTTAATAGATTCTAGTGATGAACAGTTGAACATTTTTGAAGTTTTATACTTTTAAGAGATTAAGTTATAGGTACTCTACAATTTCACATTCAAAGTCCCTGTTGCAGAATTAAGTCTAATCGTCTTCTTTTATTTAAGAGTTAGCTAGAGTTTTATTTTAAATTTAAATTGTTTAAGATTTTTATATGTATTTGATTTCTGTTATTTTTTTTAGATTTTTGTATTTTAAAAGAAAAAAATTGTAATTTTAATTATGTTTGCTTATACGAATGTATATTTTATAGCAATAAAGTTACTCCTTTTTTTACATTTGCCAGATATTTCCCAATAAAGTTGATTAAACATAATATTTTTCTCATTTATTTGCCTGATTCCAATTAATATGTTGCATAATCTCATTCTTCTGCCTTGATCATCATTAATCTGGTTCATCAATTAATCTGCATAGGTTAAATCCTGAACTACTGGGTAGAAATCAGTGCCTTTGATATATGTTGTAATATGTGTAGACCAGGATGTACTAGATATACCACCATCCACCTGAATTTAAAAAAAAAATGAGCCATACCAATGAGTCAAAAAACCTCGGTTTCGAAGAATGACCCGGGTAGATGAAACCGTTGAAACAACATATCAGCCTTGGACATCTACCATATAAGTCGAGCCGTGATCGTGAATGCTAAAGTATTTGAAACGTCGGGATAGTAGAAAATCAAGTAAACGCGATAGAATCCGTAAACATAGTTTTATTTCAAAATGTTCAACACAAAGTGTGAAAATGTCAAATAAAAAATTGCGGAATACTCTGCCAATGACCTGTAGTAGCAATCCACGCGGAGCTTCCAATTTTCATTTCATATTCTTTCTTATTGTATTGGATGACGCCCATGCTATCATGCATATATTGTTCGGACAAGGTAAGATTAACTATTACAATTAAGATTTATACTGAAATATGACAATGCCCTGTAAATATGTTTATATTAGGTATATATATACAAGCTCGTCCTTTTACAAGAACACAAAATGTGAAAATGTAGAATAGGAAATTATAGCTAGGCTACGAGCCGAGAATCAAAACCGTCCCAAGCACTCATAATATATCAACATAGTTGATAGCTGTTTATGTTTGGAAACCTTCCATAATATTTAATATCCATAAATACCAGGTATTATATTTATAGACGGGCCTCGTGGTGTAGTCGGTAGTGTAACCGACTTCCGTGCACGAGGTCGTGGGTTCGATTTCCACTCAGGACAATTATTTGTGTGATGAACACAGCTATTTGTGCTGCGTCTGGGTGTTTTTTATCTATTATATCTATGTATTTACAAAAAAAAACTAATATATGTATTATCCGTAATTTGGTTCCCATAGCTTAGTTTGGGACCAGAGGATGTTGTGTGAAATGTACGTGAATATTTATTATTATTATTATAGCTAAAAGATTCGGTAAAGCTTTAACCTACATTAGATTCCATCCATCCATCCATCAGCCTTTCGACGTCCACTGCTGGACATAGGCCTCCCCAAGAGAACGCCACAACGAGCGGTCTCGTCATGGGGGATAATGTCGTAATCGCCACGCTTGGCAGGCGGCTTGGCGATCGCAGGGGATATTGTTAATACTCGAGGGAGTGCTGCTGCCCACTCCCCCGGTATTCCCTCAGACGGCTCTTACGACTCCCGTGGGTAGAGAGGGGTGGGACAATTCTAAAGCCGGCCCCACACGGCCACTTTAGATTATACATTACTAAAACTTCAGATAAGTAAAAGAGATATTTTTTGGTTACCTGTTTTTTATTATTATTAAATTTGAAAAGAAGTCAGGATCCTCCGCCTCATCAAACTTACTCGATGCGCTGCAGTACCGCGGCAGCTTCATAAGAGCCCGAAAAGCACCATTGTATTGAACTCTAATTCTGTTCATGGTCGTCCGCGTAAACATTATTCACCATTGGCAGGTATACATGCCTACCACCGAAGGAATGTAAAATAGTTCCAGTGGCCCGCCAATAAAGGTGGAGAGACGGCACACGGCGGGTTTTTTTAGTGGGTGAAGGCCCCACACTACCCTGTTCGTTGCGCCGAACGACGGGGTATGCAGTTATGAATATTTTTTGCCGCCTTAACAAAAAAAAAGGTATACATGCCTAAGCAATATGTCTTAAAGAGACGATTGTGGTCTTTACGCCCTTACTGCTCTGAGGAAACCGGAGCGCGATCATGGTACCCCTGACGGCGAGAGCCCTCCGTTCTCGCTCAATATCCTCATCATCCATCAACCGTTCAGTCAGCCTAAATATTTGAACGACAGCTACCGTAGTACCATTCACTTTGGGTATACTCTCCGGACCCCGACCTGCCGTGAACACCATCATTTCCATTTTTGAGATTATATTATTATAGACAATACAAGTGTGGTGGTTATAGATACTTCCTATCTGTAAAATTTAGGACAGATTATGTAACAGGAATTTTATGACTAAATTAATAATGTTCAAAATATTTTGCTCGAGTGAGAGGTGACGGCTTAAAACTTCATTAATTAATAAACCCAATTTAGTTATTCATAACTTTAGTTCGTAATTGTAAAATAATGGAATACTTAACTTCGATTACTCACCCCTAGTGTTTAAAAAACCTCTTTAAAGAAAATAACGAGATCATAACCAAAAAATCCTATCCCACATTTTTTCGCTTTAATTATATGGTATAAAATTTAAATTAAATAATTTTACACATAAGTACGACGTAGGTTTTATACATAAGTAGTTTAGTCATTGATATGTGTATATTTAGTATTTTTTTAGTTTTCCTGTATGAAAGCTTAAAATCATGACGTTGACTGCCGCGTATTTCTAATAAGAAAGAAAAAGAAAGTAAAATAAATAAAAATAATAACGATCGTTTTTGATCATGGCGGCAAATGTCCATAGGCACTAGCCAAGTATGTAAGACATATATTACGGCACGTGTATAGCGCACTATATAATTATAAGTGCACTCCATCACTGGCACAGTCCAACGGGGACAGATCAGGCGCAGGACAAAACGGCTTTTCATGCTTTCTCAGGCGCGAGGATGAAACATTGCTAACTTTCTAACTTCGAGCCGCTATTCATTGACAGAAAAACCAATAAATTTTTCCTGGTACTTTTATCCTGTAAAAATGTACATATGTACGGATTATTCCTATATACAGAGCAATTTTTGCATACAGATAATAAGACGTATATTCAGTACATGCAGAGCAAGTCCTAGGCAAAATCTAACGAACTAATATAACTCAAAAATTTGGGTTGGACCACTTTTGCCTGACAGACTCAAATATGTAATAAAACGCTTGCCTATAAAAATATAATGTCTCTGTAGTCAAGTCACCCCGTCGCTGAAACAAACCGGAACACAGCGACGACAAAGATGAAAACTTTATTTTGATATTAAGTCTGGGAACAGTTATTTTCTTTTTTAATAATCTCAGAGGGGTACCTTGCTTCAGACTTGTTTGATGTAACGACTTTTCTTTTTACTTTTTTTGAATGATCTTCATAGACAAGGATGTAAATTGGCCTGCATAAAACGCAGAGGGAAACTAACTCTTTTTACAAACTTACCTCAACTTAAGTATTCTAAATATAGATAAAATAGCGTAGGTACTTCAGAGAAAGTTTAACACGGAAGAACATGTCTCTCATGTATGTACACAATCTATACAATACTTAGGCAGTGTGTAGTCGTGTAGGTAATTGTATAAAGTATTTTTTTATACTTTGTCTAGGTAGGTACTTACTTACTCACGCTATGTCCCTTGCGGGGTAGGCAGAGAGAACAGAGTGCCAAAAGGCTCTATTTTTTTTTTTCTCGCTTACTCAACATTCATAATTCTCTTCATATACGCTCTTCTTTGTGTATATATTCTATACAATGCCGAATGCGCAGCAGTTAATATGTAAAACATGAGATCAAGGAAGCGTTTATGGAAACCGCGCCAGTATTCAGGATCCCAGTACTTCTGAGCCAGATTAAAATTGGTGGTATACCATATAGGTTAGAGTTAAAAAAATAGCCTATCATTTGCAACTGCAAGTAACATTGCCGATGGAAGCGCAGGTACTAAATAATAATCCCGAGGAATTGTATACAGTACGTTATTTTTTTTTTTTTTTTTTTTTTTTATTTTAGGTGGGCAAAAATGTCCTACCGCACACCCCGCTGCCCGGGGAGACAACGGGGTGAATGGGGCTCTCACCCACTAAAAACCCACCGTGCGCCTACACCCGCCCTTGCTACGGCGGATCACGGGTACCGCGTCGTTACGACCGCGATCCGCAGGCGGCAGCCCCTACGGGCACCCTCTCTTGAGCGACGCCTCGCGCACTTGGGCGTCGCACCTTCGCGGTAGGCTTCCGCGGACGGCAGGGTACTCCCCGACCCCACCGTCCGCAGCCTCGGCTAGGGCGGCATAAGGCGCAAGTAAGCGCGCGCACGCCGCCCATCGCGCCGGCGGCGAATCGGGTCCGCGAAGGAGGATTCCTCACGGGCCCTCTCCGCCACCTCCTTCCGCGAGATGACAGCCTCGCAGAAGGCGGCGACCGCGGTCCAGGCACTGTCACTGCCAACCATCGCTCGCGCAACGGCCGGCAGCGACAGGTCCACGCCTATGACTGCAACGAGTTCCCGGCGCTGCACATCCCATGCCGGGCACTACTCGAGCGTGTGCTGCGCCGAGTCCTCGTCGCAGTCGCAGTGGTGACAGCCTGGGGTCGTCTCCCTCCTTGCGATCGTGTGCAGGTATTTGCCGACACAACCATGCCCCGACAAAACCTGCACCAACCGGAAGGTGAGGATCCCGTGCTGCCGCCCTGCCCATTCTTCCAAGATCGGCCGGAGCGCCCCCACGGTCCAGAGACCGGCTCGGGGCGTCTCCAGCCGAAACTTCCACTTTAGGACGGTGGCGCGGCGGGCATCTTCCCGCCACGATGACATTACGCTCGGCGAGGGGCGGCTGCCCCCCGCCCGCGCCGTCGACGCCCGCCGATAGACGTCGGCGAGCACCTCCGCCTCCAGATCCCACGGGAGGGTTCCGGCCAACGCGCAGGCTGCATCGGTTGAGACCGTGCGGTACCCGCGTATTGCCCTGACCGCTACGACCCTCTGTGGACGCCACAGAAGAGCCCTATTACGAGCGGCCAGGGACTCCGCCCACACGGGCGCGCCGTACAGCGCCATCGACCGCACTACCCCCGCGTAGAGTCGTCGACACGCAAGACTCGGTCCGCCCAAATTCGGCATAAGTCGCCCGAGGGCGGACGCCGTGTTGACGAGCCTTGGCGCAAGACGGCGGAAGTGCTCGTCAAAGTGCCACCGTCCATCCAATACCAGGCCCAGATATTTGATGTGGGCCTGGATTGGCAAGCCCACCCCATTGACCGTTATCGAGGCGCTGGAGGGCGGGCCCCGTCGGCGCCCATGGAACAGTAGGGCCTCCGACTTTTCAAGGGCCACCCTAAGCCCCAGCGCCTCAATCCGCCTGACCACCTCCGCGGTACCTGAGGTGGCAGCGTTGCCACCTCCTCGAGGGTCCAGCCCCGGGCTGTGACGAGCGTGTCGTCTGCGTAGCAAATTACGCCCAGCCCGGGGGGGAGCCGGCCACGGAGGACCCAGTCGTAGCCGATGTCCCACAGGAGCGGCCCAAGAACCGAACCCTGCGGGACGCCGCACGACATAGCCCTCCTTACAACGTCCCCTTCCCGGTCCACGAAGAGGACGCTGCGGCCGTCGAGGTAGTCTGCCACCAGCCGCCTTAGGTAGAGGGGCACTCCATGGTTACGGAGTGCCTCCTTGATGCAGCCGAATGGCAGACTATTGAAGGCGTTGGCGATGTCAAGCGACACCGCCAACAGCACATCCCTCGAGGTGACGGCCTCCGCAGCCGCGGCCTTCAGGCGCAGAATGGCGTCGACCGTAGACCGACCCGCCCGAAATCCAAACTGGGCGTCGGACAGGTCGGGGCCGACCGCTCCTAGGTGCCGGACGATGCGGGCAGCGACTACCCGCTCGAGGAGTTTGCCCACCTCGTCCAGCAACACGATGGGCCTGAAGGCCGAGACTGTGTTCGGAGGCCGTCCCGGCTTCGGCAGGAGCACGAGCTTCCCCTCCTTCCAGCAGTCAGGGAACCGTCCGGACACCAGGCAAGCGCCGAACAGTCCCCCGAGGCGGGGCTCGAGATGGTCGAGGACCAGGGCCAGCACTCGGGCGGGAACCCCGTCCGGCCCGGGGGCGGCGCCTCTCCGCATACGCGCTACCGCCGCCCCCATTTCCGTCGTCGTCACGGGCGGTACCTCCACGTCGTCGGCCTCCCGGTCATCATCTGGCGGAGCCATGACCGGGGGCGTGTGCACCGCCCGTGAAGGAAAAAGTCCCTCGACCACCTCAGAGAGGAAGCCCGGCTGGAGGGTCTCCGTAAGGGGGGGGCCCTGGGCGCGGAGCTTGTTAAGCGCCGCGCGGTACGGGCGTCCCCAGGGGTCACGCTCGAGACCCTCCAGCATCTCCTGCCTTTTCGCATCTTTGGCGCGACAGATGGCCAGCTTTAACGCGGCGCGCGCACTGCTGTACGCCGCATACAGCCGGCCCTCCCGCTCTTCGTCGCGGATTCGGCGACGGCGGCTGCGGGTGTAGGACCTCCGGGCACGAATACAGGCCGCACGGAGGTCCGCCAGCTCCGGGGACCACCAGTAGACCCCCTTCCGTCGAGGCGGGCGCCGCACACGGGGCATGGCCGCATCGCATATCTGCGTAAGCATGCCGCGAATGCGGCCAGCCTCGGCGTCCACGTCTTCCGTCAGGGGGGGAGGCAGCCAGGATTGAAAAATGGCCGCCTCCACTAGCAGGTCCCGGTCGAGCCTACCCACAGCCCATCGCGGAAAAGCGGGAGTTCTGTCCGCCGCGTGACCCCTGCTGGCGCCCTGAAGGTTCCGGGAGACCTCTATCTGAATATATCTGTGGTCTGATAGGGTCTCGACCTCCTCCAGGACTCGCCAGCTCCTTACGCGTGCGGCGACACCAGGGCTAGCGAACGAAAGGTCCACTATCGACCCGCCCCAGGGCCGCACGCACGTTTGGGCGGACCCTCGGTTGAGTAACACGAGGTCCGCCGCTGCCGCCCACTCTTGGACCGCCGCACCTCGGGGGTCCGTCCTGGGGGACCCCCACGCCGTTGATTTGGCGTTGAAGTCCCCCAGCACGAGCACAGGGCTCGGTGCTATACGCCGTATCGAGGTCTCCAGGTTGTGCAGGAAGACCTCGAAAGCCGCCAGACTACGACTAGGGGAGAAGTACACGCCATACAGCGTGACCCCTCCCCATTCGGCCGCCACATATCCCGTGCCCTGGTCTTTGAGTGACAAGGGCGGGGAATGCGGCGCCGCCGAGCCGACGACCGCCACGGATCCATCCCCGCTACCCGCCCAATTGGGGCGATCCGGGACTATGTAGGGCTCCGCGGCTACGGCAACACCGATCGACCGCTCCGCCATGGATTGCAGGAAGAGGTCCTGCGCCCTGGCGGAATGGCCGAGATTCCCCTGGAGGACGATAGCGTCGTGATCCATTATTGGACCACGATATCCTCCTCCATGCGCTGCGGCGGTCCAGCCGCGCCGGGTTGGGCAGCCGGGGCCGATTGGCTGCCCACCCCCCTCTTAGGGCCTGACTTGGCCGGAGGCCTGCACCCCACCCGCCCCATACAGTGGTTGGCGGGGCGATTGCCCGCCGCGCACGCGGGGCAGTGTGGGGTGGCAGAACAGGCAGCCGCCTGGTGCCCTGCCTGACCGCAGCGGAAACAAAGCCCGCTGCAGTCAAAGCAGTTTGTGCACAGCGGCCGGGTGTGACCGACCGCCATGCACTTGTAACACCTGGCAGGCCGGGGCTCCAGCGCGATTACCCGCGCGGCGCTCCAGCCCACCAGAAGTCTACCGGCAGCGACCAAATCCTTGGCCGCCGCGACAGGGCACGAGACCCAGACGGCACCCACACCACCTGGACCTGGGCGAATGGTGCCCACCCGGACGGCGCTGCTGGGAGACCCAGTTTTCGAGACGATTGCCTCCCGGATCTCTTCCGCCGTCACGGAATCGTCCAGCCCGGAAATGCGCAGTTCGGCGCACTTCACGGGTCTGGCGACCCGGACACCACTCTCCTCTGGGAACAGGCCCAGCAGCCTCGCGGCCATTGCGTCGGCCGTCTTGGCGCCCTCTGGCCCCAGGTACTCGAAAATCCGAGCACCTGTCCGGGCTTGGCGGGAGCGAGCGGAAACGTCCCCGAGATCGGAGACGTTTATCTCCCGCCGGGCACGCTTCAAGACGGCCTCGTAGGTCAGGCCCTTTTCTTTTCCCTCAGGCAGCACGGTGATCACCACCGCAGCTGCCTTCGGGACCTTCAGTTTCCGCGGCTTCCTCTTCCGCGGCTTCGGGGCTTCTCCTCTCGGATTAGTAGGCGCCGCTTCGCGCCCCGAGGCAGCGCCGCGATCCCTGGCCCGGGATCGCCGGGGCCCAACCACCTGCCAGTCCCCGTCTGAGGACGTAGCAGTGGCGGGGGTGGGGGCAGGAGCCCGGGGCGCGACAGCCGTATCCCGCGAGGGTGCGACCGTTCGTCGCGGCGCAGCAGAACGCGGAGGCACAGCGGCGCTTGGCAGACGCGGGAACTCCTCTCGGGGCTGACCCCTCGGGGCTTGTCCCGCCTTTTCCTTTTTTTTGGGCTTTTTTTGGCCCTTTCCCTGCACAGGGGCCGGCGAAGGTTTTGCCGCTGGTGGTTTGGCCGCCGGTGGTTTAGCCGCCGTCGCGGCAAAAGACACATGCCCTCCCTGGCACGGCAGAGGTGTCGATGCCGAGGACGCTGCAGCCCTTCTTTTATCAGCCGCAAGCGGCGGCCGAAGTCGGGGTTCCGGCGGCAATCTTGCGGCTAGGGCCTCAATTCTCGGGCCAAAGACCGCATCCATGCGGTCGATGACCGCACGGAGCATTTCGTCGTCGAGCCCAGTGACAGGGCCCGACTGAGCGGCAGACGGAGCCGAGGCAGACGGAGCCGAGGCGGTCGCCGAGGTGGGGCGGGGGCACGGCGGCTGCGGCGAGGCGGTCGCGGGGAGACCAGGCTCGACCCGCAACTCAGCAGAATCCGAGGCACTCGGGATGGCCTCAGGGAGCCCAAGTTCGGCTCTCATATTGGCCATCCCTCGGTGCAGCTCCTCGACCGTTGTCTCCAGGCGCTCATTGCGCGCCCCAAGGTCGGCTACCTCCGCCACAAGCCGCTCCACCACGTTGGACAGCTCCGTGGCGGCGATTTTAAGGCCCCGGACCAGACAGACCACAGAGACGGTCCGTTTGCGAAGCCTCGCCGGTCCCAAGCCCGGGTAAATAGGGAGGGTCTTTATATGTATCATATTCATGTAGTTTACTCATTAGTATTATATCTCTGTATACATGGTCCCTTCTTTTCTATTTCTTCCGTTATGTATAGAGAAAGCCGCCTTTGTGTGGGTGCGAAGACGGTTTATTATGGTATTTATACAGATATAGTATATCTTTAGGTATATATTTTATATGTTTAATGTGCTAAGGGCAGGCACCAACCACAAATATTGCCCCTTTATCTATGCAGTTTATATAGTTACTACGCTCGCACAAGCACACAGCACCCACCTGCGTTGGTCCTGCGCAGTTGATCGCCGTACGCGAGGAAGATGGAGTCCTGGAGGGCTGAGTCGAACGGGGTCGGGGTTGATACTTCCGGGAGACAACACGCCCTCTTTGGTCCGGATTTCTGGCTAAACGGTACCCCTGTAGCTAGCCACTATAGGGGAATGGACACGCGTCCCGTATGGTTGAGGAGGGTACGGGCCGCAGGCGAGACACGGGGGGGTCCTCTGGGGGGACATGGGGTTCGGCCATGCTGACGGGGCAAGGGCGTGTGGAACCACTGGGGGTACTAGGATCGGTACCCCCGGCCATATGTCTGCAGCTCCCGATGTCGCGCATGAATCCCAACCAACCGTGTCTATATCTCTCGGGTAGTCCTGGTGTCCAAAGTGACATCCCCAAAGGTGCGGGCTCCGTGGAGGGTGGGAAGCTCGAGAGACGAAATATAAACAATCAAGTGGTATGGATAAAACCAGATCCCAAACCCCACGGGCGCCTGAGGTTAACCCCTCAGGCACCCAAACACACGGAGGAGACGGTGCGGCTCACGCTGTGCCCGACACCTCCACTTTCCCCATACAAATGGGAGGTGCTGTTCCCACAGTGCCTACCCCACCCACACATGCCTTGAGGGACGCGAAAGTGGCCCGGAAAGGCGCGAACACACCACATAACACAAACAAGACACACACAAACAAAACACACACAAACAAGACACACACCAATACTGCACTCACTAACACTGCTCATAAAGAAGGTGCTGTTTCCACAGTGCCTCGATACACCAAGCAGAGTGGCGGTGCTGTTTCCACAGTGCCCCCCCGTAAAAACCAGTCCGTGCCGGGTAAAAAGGCTGCTGGGATCCCGGCGCCTCGAACACCCGGCACGTTGACGACACCGACGGGCTCGGGACAGGTTCATGACCGAAACCAGCCAATACTTAGTGCCGAGGGAGCCGTTAAGGAGGACGCTCCGTCAATGGAGAAATCCGTTGAACCGGAGCGGACACCAGCGGTACCCCTAACGGACGCTACATCCGCGCTGATCGATGCAGGTTGGACAGTGCCGGACTTTAAGTGGAAGACGCACAAAAATAAAAAACAGCGTCGCAAGTCCAGGCAGAGGCGAGCTGCATTGGACAATACAACAGCCCCAGCGCCTAAACAACAACCAGGTGCTTCCAAGCAGGAGCCGGCGAAGGCAGCCGCTGGAACCCCAGTAGCACGCCGCGCCGGCCGTGCAAGGAAAAGGGCTAGGAACAGGCCTGCAACGACCGCAATCCCGGAATCTCGAGCTTCGGCCAAAAGGAATCGCCCGGACGAGACCATCTCTCCGCGAGGTGAGACCAAGAGGCTGAGACTCGAGCCTACGGGGGATACTCCGAAGATGGCGTATGCGGATGCTTTGAAGGCGGACCTGCTGGTTGCTGTTACCACAGTGACCTCAGGTCACCTCACTCCGCAGCTGTCTGAGGAGGTGCAGAAACAGCTGCAGGCACTGCTGATGCAGGAAGCCATGCAGCCTAGCAATAGCCAATCCTCTGGCCCACTATTCCGGGGAAAGCCGTTGTTATCCAACGGTGCCCTACGGCTATGGTGTGAGGATCAGGCTACGTTGGCATGGCTCAGGCGGTGCACGGCGACTATGACCCTGTCTACAGGGGACAAGGTCACCGTGAAACGCCAGAGTGAACTACAGCGTAGAGTACGCTGTGGCGTACTGTTCCCGGGGATCTGGGAAGATTTCCGCGCCGTAGCGCGAACACTTCGGTACCAGAACCCCTGGGCGCAGATCGACCAGTGGTTACTCCACAAGACGGAGCGACAGGAGACGGATACGTTTGCTGTTGTTAGTGTACCGGAGACGGTCGTGGCGGTCCTTGTAGAGCGCGAACGCCGGCTTGGCTTCTTGCTAGGCTCGGTGTACGTAAAGTTCCAGGGACCGCGTGGCAGGTACGTGGAATACCCACCACCCAGCGACACCGTCTCTCGGGAAAACACGGCACCTGCTGAATCCGAACCTATGGACACTTCCGTGGGGACCAGGGCAAGCACTGTAGGAGTGGAGGTGTTGCCCGGGTCTCAGACGTCGGCGCGGACTGCTCCTGCTTCTGAGGGGGACGAGGAAGAACTTCTTCGTGATCCCTCGGAGGCTGGGGGGGACTGCGCCCGGGGTCTGGAGAAGCTGGCCATAGGTGAGGAGGAGGCGGAGGGAGGATCGGCGGAGGAGGACGACATTAACAGTGTTACCCCCTTCTCCGCTTTGTAATATCCTCCAAGCCAACCTCCACCACAGCGAAACCGCGACGGCTCAGATACGGAAATGGTTGGAGGTCAACGACACGGCCATAGTCCTGATCCAGGAGCCGTGGGTCAGGAATGGCACCGTCTGCGGACTCCGGAACATCGGAGGTAAGCTTATTGCACAAACAGGGCCGGACAATCCCCGAGCCTGTATTTACATGTCTAGAAATATACATGCGCAACCCTTAACGAGTTTCTGTTCTAGAGACCTGTGCGCCATTATAGTGCACGGGGCGCCGGATTCAAGCCTTCAGGAGGTGGTTATTGCATCCGTGTACATGCCGGAGGCTGATGATCCGCCACCCCACGAGCTGACACGGCTAATCGCCTACTGCGAAGAGACCGGGCTCGAAATTATCGTGGCCACTGACGCAAATGCACACCACTCCCTATGGGGGATGAAGACAAGTAACGAAAGAGGTAAGAAACTTGTTGAGTACCTTTTCACAACTGACCTTAATATACTTAATACAGGCTCAGAACCGACATTTGTAAACAGACGTAGCAAGACAATCATTGACTTGACGTTGGCAACCGAAGAGGTTTCGAGTCACATCTCGAACTGGCATGTATCAAAAGATCTATCATGCTCAGACCATAGGTGGATTCGATTCGATATTCAAGTAAAGACAAACGCAGCAACCCCGTGGAGGAACCCCCGCAGAACGGATCGTATCCGGTACGCGGAACAAATGTGCCTAGCCCTGGTGCAGACAGAGGTTCCCACAAAACTGGAAGGTGCTGCAGAAATAGAGAGGCAGGTAAGCGTCCTCACAAATACCATGCTGGATTGCTATCATCAGGCGTGTCCCTTGTCCACTCCACCGCCCAGTAGAGGCAAAAAAGCCGACTGGTGGGGACCCGAGCTGGATAGACTCAGGAAAAGGATGAGGCGACAACTCAACAGAGCAATGAACACAGGTACTGACCAGGACTGGGATAATTATAAGTCAACTAAGTCTAGGTACAAAAAGCGTCTCAGGTACAGAAGCAGGTGCTCATGGCGCAACTTCTGTTCCGAAATAGAGAATGGAGCACAGGCTAACAGGGTAAGTAAGGTTCTTTGTAACCAGCCCACGGTTACGTTGGGATCCCTACGCAAGCCAGACGACACCCTCACTAGATCATGGGAGGAAGCGGAATACATCTTAGTACAGACGCACTTCCCCGACTGCGAGATGGTGCAGACAGTCCGCTGGACAGATGAGGAGGTCATCCCATCTGAAGCAGAATGGCACCAAACACTTGATGTAGTTAGCCCACAAAAAGTACGGTGGGCCATTAACAGCTTTAATTCATACAAATCACCTGGCCTGGATGGAATTTTCCCTGCCTTGCTGAAGTGGGGCGGGGAGGAACTCATCCAAATACTCACCACTATTCTGGCCGCCTGTCTTGCTCACAGGTACGTGCCGAAAAGTTGGAGAGAAGTCAAGGTGATCTTTATACCCAAGCCAGGTAAGAGCGATTACTCGGACCCCAAATCCTACAGACCTATCAGCTTGACCTCTTTTCTGTTGAAGACACTGGAGAGGTTGTGCGATAGGAACCTGAGGGAGGGGGTTCTACTAGGCGCCCCCCTGCACCCGCATCAACACGCCTACTGTCAAGGTAAATCTACAGAATCGGCACTTCATGCAGTGGTATGCAAAATTGAAGAAGCGATTTCAAGCAAGTCTATATGTCTAGGCACCTTCATAGACATCGAGGGGGCCTTTGACAAGACCAAATTTACTAGCATAACTGCAGCACTTGAAAGACATGGAGCAAATGCAGTTATGATCCAATGAATAGATAATATGTTAAGCAAAAGGATCGTTAAGCTTAGCACAGGCGGAACACACAAGGCACTGGTGGCCAAAGGATGCCCTCAAGGGGGTGTGCTTTCACCGCTACTGTGGAATTTAGTGGTAAATGATCTAATTGCTACACTGAACAACAATCACTATTATACGGTTGGTTATGCCGACGATCTGGTGATACTGACATGCGGAAACAGTACAAGTACAGTATGCGACGTTACACGCTCTGCGCTGGTCATCGTGGAACGGTGGTGTACTATCAACGAACTAACAATCAATCAATAGTCAATCCAAAAAAGACGGAAATGGTGATGTTCACTAACAAACGTAACCTGGGCAACTACCGACTGCCCAAATTATTCGGGACAGAACTCCAGTTATCAACACAGGTTAAGTACCTAGGGGTAATTCTTGACCGTAAGTTAAACTGGAGTAATCATTTAAATAGTAAAATAGATAAAGCTACGGTCGCATTTTGGCAATGCCGCAGAATGATAGGTAAAAGATGGGGCCTAGACCCTAAAATCGTTCTATGGCTATACCAGGTAGTAATACGACCAATGATTAGCTACGGTGCGGTGGTGTGGTGGCCACGGACCGAATTATCCACTGTCATAGCTAAACTACAACGACTCCAGAGATTGGCCTGTATGGCGGCCACGGGATGCATGAGGACAACTCCATCTGCTGCTCTGGAAGCTATTCTTGGCCTGCCGCCACTGCATCTGTTCATAAAACAAGAGGCAGCAGCTACAGCGGTAAGGCTTAAAAACCTGAGTCTCTGGAGACTAGCAAGGGTACCGCACACCGAAATCCTCAGTGAGGTAATAGGTAAGGAGCCGCTCATGGCAGCGGTGACCGACAGGATACCCAAGCAGTTTGTATTTGACAAGAAGTATAAGATACAATTGCAAGAACAACCGGGTGAAGGTCTTAACCCAAGAGAGATGAGTATCTTCACAGATGGATCCAAAACAAGGTCAGGTACTGGTGTGGGTGTATTCTCCGAGGACCTGAACATTCAGATATCTACACCATTAGGAGCTCATAACACGGTCTTCCAGGCAGAAAGTGTGGGCATCTTAATGGCGGCGTATGCAATCGACTCTAGAAAGGTAAAGAACCAACAAATCCGTATACTCTCTGATAGCCGATCAGTCCTACAGGCCCTTCAAAGGTATACTATAACCTCGGGTCTTATATACGAGTGCCATCGAGCCCTGTCACAGGTATGTATCGACAACGATATAACCCTACAGTGGATCAAAGGACACAGCAACTCACGCGGTAATGACGCTGCCGATGAATTGGCAAGGGGGGGTTCGGAGATGATAGTGGAAGGACCTGAGCCCATTCTACCCCTGCCGTTCGCTTGGCTCCGAGACACACTACGACGAAACACCAAGGTAGAACACCAAGAATACTGGTCTAACTTAGGTACATGCAGGCAAGCCAGAGAGGCCCTTCCGACAATCTACCCCGGATTGTCACTAAAGCTGCGGCGTTTGAAGAGGCCTCAGCTCCGGCTTCTAATGGGAGCCATTACTGGACATGCTTTATGGAATAAACACTTATTTACTCTAGGTGTTACTGACAGTCCTCTTTGCAGAGCTTGCATGGAGGCAGACGAAACGGCCGCCCACGTCATCCTTGAATGTCCGGGGGTGGCGGAATACCGGGCACTATACCTCGGCTCTCCGAGGTCGCTCCCAGAGGTCGTCGGCAACGTTAAGGGTCTGCTAGGCTTTCTGGTGATGCTGGGTTGGCAGGAGTAGTGCCAGCAACCCGTCACGCAAAATAGGCGCACATACGACGTCGAGTTGCGGAAAATAGCCCGCGTTTACAATACAATACAATACAAAAAGGCCCCGGACGAAGCTACTCTTGAGGTTCCTCGAGCCCAGGGCCACCGTCGAAATTATGGCCACGCTGTCCGCGGCTCTCTCGGCAAATTTGGCCGCAGTAGGCGGCCCATTGTCGTCTATGGGGAGACGGAGTTTCTCAGACAGGAGCGCCAAGCGCTCCTCTGCATGTTGCACCGTCTCCGCCCGCTTCAGACATCGCGTCTCCGCCTCTTTCGCTGAGGCGACACGCGGTATCGGCGTCCCGGGACGGCTGATACCTCGACCCCTAGCCGCTGCGGGTATTTTAGGGGGAGGCATCTCAGTGGAGCTCAGGTCGGACTCCGAGGCAGCGCCCCCCTGAGACAGGGTGCGCTTGCGCCAGAAGCGCGACTCCGACACAACCTCTGCCGGCCGCGATTGCCGACTCTCAGCAGCCTCAGATAGGCCACCCTCCTCAGCGGCAGACATCTCGGCAGCTGATGTGCAGGCCGAGCTGCCCGTCATCGAGCCGTCCCTCGAAGACTGGGGCGTTCCCTTGGACGTCTTCTTGCCCTTGCGGGACTTTTTGCCGCCGCGCGTTTTACGCGCAGCGGCTGCACTAGTAGGGGCCGCATTTGCAGCCGGACCCCTTACGGCTGAGGCGTCGGGATTTTCACCCAACTCGGTCAATTTTGAGTTTAACAATTTTTCCATGTTGTTCCCACGAGTATGGGAGAAAGGAGGTCCACCCGGGCAGAGCTCCCTGTACCCGGGTAAGCGTACATTTGTAACCCAACACAGGGGTCCGCAGGTACCCTGGCTGGGGCCGCGCTCGAGACTGAACTACCCATCAGCCATGCATCTCCTCGCCGCGCGCCAGAGCTTGAGATTCGGGGTAATTTTTTATAGAGGTTGTCTTCCTCGCGGTCCGGGCGATTAAGCCAAGACCCTCGTTCCTGTATGCCCGCGAGACGTAACCACAGGCACGCGCTCAGGTTTACGATTTGGGACGGGGGGGGCCGCTGTGGCCCACTGTCCCCCCTCTCCAGAGCCCGGTGAGCCAGTCTGGCCCCACCGACTCCGACGCCTGGTCTATCCGCTGTGCCCTCTGCTGAGTCAGAGGGACACGCGGAGACCCGTCCTGTCCGGAATTTTAGCCGCCGGCGACTGCCGACGTTGCCCGGGGTGCACCACTAGGAGGTAAACCGGACAAATTAGCACCCCATTGTATACATTACCTAGGTAAAGTATGTACCTAATGGACAATAAAATTCATAATATTTTTCATAAGTTGCCTACGGTATTCTATACACACCACTGAAGTAATGTAACATGGTTCCGTTGGCCCGCCAATAAAGGCAGAGGGACGGCACACGACGGGTTTATTTAGTGGGTGAGGGCCTTACCCTACACTGTTCGTTGCCCCGAACGACGGGGGTGAGCGGTTAGGTACATTTTTTTCCGCTTTAACAAAAAAGAAGGGTATTCAATACATTGACTAGTATTGTATAGAATACCTGAATTATAGATTGCCGATAACATATATACTAGATGAGTAAGTATACAAGATTCCTACAATTTCCCGTACTGGAACTTCAACGAGTATTCAGTGCGAAATTAAACATAGCGATTCAAGAATAACAATATACTTACCTCCATCTACAGCGTCTCGTAATCTTATATATAGCGGAGTTAATGAGAAATATTACAAAACTTGGTAGAGCACTGCAAGTTTCTCGTGAGCTGTGATACGCGTAGAATGAATGTAAAGTCCAATATTATAAGTATATGTATATTATAATTTGTCACTGTTGTCACCCAAATGGGAAATGGAGAATTATATTATGTTCCTAAAATATATATGCAAATTACTATTTGCGTTTACTTACTATGGATAAAGTAGGTATTTAGAAATTCAAGTTTGCAAATCTGTGAGGATCTAATAGGATAGGTTATACAGTCTGCCAGTAAATTTGGCTATTTAGTTAGCATGTATCTTGGGCAAAGCAATGCGCCCAGCATATTACTACTAGCTGTAGAATGTTGCTTTAATAAAAGGCTTCATATTCGAGCCAAATTTTTGATTTTACCTTAATGTCTGATTTAGTCTCTGTCATTGTAACAGGTTACTATATAAGGCTACAGTCCTCATACCTACAAGTTATGATTTCGTTAAAGTTAATATTTAATACTAGCCTTTGCTCACGGCTCTGTCGCAGCCAAAACCTAGATTTCCCGAAATAGAGGGATAAAATTTATACCAGTGTTTAAGTCTCGCCAAGAGCTATCAAATAAAAAAATGCATCAAAATCCGATCGGTAGTTTTTTCGTGATGCGCGAACGAACAAACAGACAAACATATAAACAGACATACAGACAAAAAATCTCAAAAAAATCGTTTTGTGTTTAGACACGCCTATATAGCCTAATACAGTCTTTTATTATTTTTTCAAATATCTTAAATGTACAGACAGCTTTGTAACAGTTAGTATTGTTTAAATGTATATTTTATTTGACTACAAAATAAAAACAATTTGTTTTTGGTATTCATTATCATCCTTATCCCAAATTTTGTTGGGGTTGGCTTCCGATTTGTTCTGTTTTAGCTAATCTACTGGTATTTACACAGAGCGACTGGCTATCTGACCTCCACGATCCAATGAAGGGAATAAGTAGCGAATTTTAATTTAAGCCTGGATTTTATATTAACAGCTGCGATCTATTGCTTAACGTGTCTTCCGAAGCAGGGAGGAGATCAGGTACCCACAAGTATGTGTAATTTTTTTGCAGATGAACGAAAGTGGCTTACTCCATCTTTGCCGATCGCTTTTGGGACTGTTTATGGTATATTCTGTATTATTATGTTACACTCAGTATCCAACACTCTAAATATGCCATTGTTGTAAATATATTTTTGTTTTGTAGACCTGAATGCAGAACATCTCAATAAATTAGATCGGCTTCTAAATAACTGCATTCGATTCGTTTTTAATCCTCGGAAGTATGATCATGTGTCTACTTATCGCTCTCAGTTGAAATAGTTACCTATTCGTCAACGCCGTGAAAGGCGCGCTCTCTCTAGTTAATTTTCTTTTCTTAAGTCTCCTTCTCCCCCTATATACTTAGCTTCCTACTTCCAATACCTCTGTGATAGTCACAAACGCGATTTACGCTCTTCTAATAACCTTTTACTTCAATGTCCGTCTAGTCGTACCGGCTTTGTCTTTTCTTCTTTTCCTGTCCAATCGGCCCTACTATGGAATGCGCTGCCTCTTGAAATCAGGAAGTGCACCACGCGGTACACATTTAAAAAGAAGATAAAAGAGCTGCTCTTATCTAAACTGGCTGAATAATCACCACATTTTTACATCTTAAATTTATGTATTTATATATGTATATTTATGTATTTTATTATTTAAGTATGTATCATGTTATAAGTAGGTATGTACTCATACATTCACTTATATATTTATGTGTATTTTAGGTAATTGTTGTAATATTTGTATTTATTTATTTCAACTTGCCTATCTTCACCTACTCCATACTCTCTCTGCACTACCCAAGGTTGACTGGTAGAGAATGCCCTGGGCATTAAGTCCGCCATTATACATTTGTATGAGAAGTTTTAAATAATAAATATATTACAAACAAGTTTCAATTGTCTAAGTTTGACTACCTTTTTCTCTTTTTTTTTTTTGAAGTGAGTTGAAACACGCGTCCCGTTGTTTAGCCACCCACTAACATCGTAATCTCGCAGAAGGTAGCGACCGCGACCCAATTCCTGTTGCAGCCGAGCAATCGGCATCGAAAGGTCCGCTCCCTATTGCCGCGACAAGTTCACAGCACTGGTCAGCCCAGGCTGGGCACGACTCAAGCGTGTGCCGCACCGTGCCCTCATCGCTATCGCAGCGGTGACAGATGGCAATTCCCTCCTAACGACTTTGTGCAGGTATCTGTCGAACTTATAAAACTTGATTATCTACTGTGCATATCATTCTTTTAGCATGCTGGTGGCAGACGAGCCATGGCCCACTTGATGGTAAGTGGTAGCCGTCGCTCATGGACTCAGCTATACTGAGAAAATTATCAAGCCGCTGCTCACCATTTCATTTCGCACTTAACGAAGTATAATGTTGCTCTAAAAACAAATCCATAAACATTTCGCTTCCAAAATTCAATGTTGCCTTATTCGTTTGCTGAAATTATTTAATTATTGTGTAAATATTTTGTACATATAATTACCCCCTTACTAATAAACATTCAGTGTTTTGTTCCGTTCTTTCAACATCAAACTGTCATATTAGTGACAAAGACATAACACTGTGTAACTATTCAAAGGTTATACAACGTTTATTAGTAAGGCAGCTAATGTTTACTTTGTAATGTTACCTAAACATCATATTGGGTTTCAAAAGGCTGATATTTCGCCCAGAAATCACCAAAATGTTTATGTTCTAACCATCAAAATAAAAACAAATACGTGTACGTTTTTTGAGAAAATGTACAAATTAATATTATAGCAAGATTGTGCTGTAAATCTTAAAGTAAGTGAGATGTTAATAAAGGTGTTTTCTTGTGCAATGTAATAATGATACGTTTTATGTTGTTGATTGTGTTTGTTTACATTTTTTTTATTGCTTTTAGTGCCAGGCGAGCCATGTAAATGGTAACGGTCGCTCATGGACTCAACTATACTGAGAGTATTGTCCAGCCGCTGCTCACCAATATGAAATGAAAGAATAAACGGCTATCTCCTCCTAGAGCCAAAACGCAACGATGTGCTTCATGGCCGGTCACATTGGAGATGGTGGTACCAACCCGCTCGGGCCCGATACCATGTGAATACTCCCACTCGGTACCCAGCCCTACCACCAGTCATGCAATAGATGATAATTGCTTACTTCCCTTAGTCGCCTCATACGACAGCCGTGGGAAAGAATGGGCTGGTGACACTTGTATTCTTAGTCCGTCACCACACGGAAAAATCTACATCATGAACAATTAAATACTTCTAAATTAAACTGGACAATAATCCACAGGCAGACTTAATTGACTCACTGCATGTACGAGTATGATCAGCTACATAGTTAAAAATCCACCATTAGCCTTATGACTGCAGACAGTGATAATGAGTTCGATACCCAGTCTGAGGTGACCTCGCAAGGCTTCACCACGGACTTATTGAAATTAAGTGTTGTGCATTTATTTACAAAACCACTATCCACTGAAGGAAAACGTCTTGGGGATACCTTCAAACTTTTTTTTTTCGTTTTATTTTCCGCACACCGCGTCGTTCGGGGCAACGAACAGAGTAGTGTGGGGCCCTCACCCACTAAATAAACCCGCCGTGTGCCGTCTCTCCGCCTTTATTGGCGGGCCACTGGAATAGTTCCAGTTACATTGCTTCAGTGGTGGACCTGCAAGCCTGAAAGATTTTGTCAACGGCTTGTGCCGTGTCCAACGTTGGAACACTAATGAGTTGAGAATAAATGTATGATAATATTCAATTTACAGGTATAGATCTACATCATTACGGCATGATGTGAATGGGCCAATCGATTTTACATGAAACGTGCTAATAAAAACTTCAACAAATTTTGAGTTCGAATTTTAAACAGACACAGTTTTCTGTTTTCATGCTTTTAATTCATAATAAATCTACAATGCGATTTTGTTACTTAATCATTAAAATTTTCAAAGTGAAACAAACACAGTCACAATATCCATTAGTCGTAATAGAAAACGTTTAATTGAATTAAAAGCGATGTATATCACTTAGAAAACACGAGAGTGCTATAAACAATGAAAACTTTAGACAAGTTTGAATGTATTGTGGGTGTGATTTTGTCAACAGGAAAATGGCGGACCCGACTGTCGCTTTGGGATATTTATGAGCACGACTCGACAAATTCTGCATCCTTTTATTTTCAGCACGGGACTGAGTAAATGTAAAGGTAAATAAAACTAGGTATAAAATATTCGTAGATACTGGTAACTATACATATATTCAGATAACTTAAAGGGTTTAATTCATTACATAAATATGTTGCCAAATACTTGATTTTATTGCTCTAAAAACATTAAAAAGCCCTATGAAAAAGCCTTACACACCACCGAGCCTATTGCCGTCTGCTAGGCACATTTCCAAACTCCGGGCTGCTACTGAGATTTTTTCTTTTTACGATAAAGCTAAATAACACTGCCCGACCCGAGGATTGAACCCAAGATCTGAAAATTTTACGTCATCTTTACTATGAACTCGCATAACAAATAATTGAAACGATGAACACGAATAACAATAAAGTAAGACCTCCTCACAAATCTCTTTATTAAAAATTGACGATGAGCATCATGAGAGACGACATCTTACTTTGGCAGTCTTGTTATACTAGGAAGACATATTGAAAGACTTCTTTGTAATACTACTTCGACCTTATATTCACAGCTATCACACTAAGTTTTAGCCTGAAACACTAATAAGAAGTAGATAGCAGAAACTTATACACGACGCTTAAGAGCTAAGGTTAAAATTAAAGGCACCTTGCTGCACAGATGAAGTTGGCCCGTCTAAAAGTATAACTTTAAGCATGTATTAGTTTAGCCATATTGCTCTGAAGATTGATAACGATGTTTGCGGTTAAAAGCCAACAAGCCCGATAATGTGTTGTATTATATTTATAATAATTTTGTTATGTTCTTGTTATCTCTTCCTAGGTACGAGTTTTTTGGCTGGAATCTAGCGTACTAAAATAACATAAGTATTCTTTGTTTTTTGATTTTTACATGTAATTGTTTTAAACATAAAGTGAAAAATGTGAAATCGAAAATAACAGTCACGAGCAGGATATGTATAGAGCTAAGCATGTCAAATGCTAAAAATATATATAAAAATATCTAAATATGAAATTGTCTGTTACGTATTTTATTTATCTCGTTGTAAATAAATAATTTTATAAATTAGAGAAATCGAGTATTTTTATACAATTATTATAATCTATTTTTGATCTATATTTTTTTGCAATTGACATGCTCCGCCACTTTTTAAAGTATAAATTTTAAAGTACAACCCGGGGAAGTGCTCTAAGCCACTGAGCTGTCGTACAGATCTTTCGATCATCCCAATCTCCTTATCACATTTATCGAGCAGGTACGATTCCCGCTCGTACAAAAAATCTCTTTTTCCTTATTCACAAATAATTTGTATTATAATCTATATAAAATTGCTTGTCCTGACTGACTCCTTTTCTAGGCTCCAGACTTTATGTAACTATGCAAAATTTCATGATGATCGTTTCAGTAGTTACGGTGTGAAAGCGTAACAATCATCCATCATCCCTCCATCAGCCTTTCAACGTCCACTGCTGAACATAGGCCTCCCCAAGAGAACGCCACAACAAGCGGTCCTGTGCCGACCGCATCCAACGGCTCCCCGCACCTTTGACCATATCGTCGGTCCATCTAGTGGGGGGCCGTCCTACGCTGCGCCGTCCGATACGTGGTCGGCGTAACAAACAATCTCATTTTTTTTTGTTGTGTGTAGTGGCAGACTAGCCACGGCCCATCCGATGGTAAATGGTAACCGCCACTCATGGACTATACCGAGAGTATTGTCAAGCCGCTGCACATCACTTCATTTCACTGATATGAAATGAAAGAATAAACGGCTATCTTCTGCTACAGCCAAAACGCAATGATGTGCTTCATGGCTGGTCACACGGGAGATGGTGGTACCAACCCGCTCGAGCCCGATACCAAGTGAGTACTACCACTTGGTACCCAGCCCTACCACCAGTCATGCAATGTATGATAATTGCTTACTTCCCTTAGTCGCCTCATACGACACCCGTGGCAAAGAATGGGGTGGTGACACTAGTATTCTTAGTCCAACACCACACGGAAATAAATCATTCATTCTCGCATTTATTATATTAGTAAGGATTGTTAGCCCAAACTGTAGTCGAATAGCCTACGTATGAATCTTCTAGTACTATTTTGTATATACATTTAAGTGAAATACCGCTCCTTCAGTCTTCAAAACATCTCCAAACATGCTTGATATGACCGCGGGCAAAGCCTAGTTTATTATAAATGCGAAAGGTTAAACGAAGATGCTTAAACGACTGACTGGGTGTGGATGAAGTATTATAGTTAGATGATATATAGGTACACTAGATCTTTGCCTGAAAAAAATGTGTAATTTCCATAAGATAGCTCATTATGGCATGAAGACCTACCAACTAAACGTATTTGAACGAAATTTTGTATGAAGATAAATTATTGCCTCGATAAACACATGGGATATTTTTAGGGAATTCCTCTGTGAGACGCCTAAACGAACAAAATTTGAATTTTTTGATCTCCACGCAGACGTGACTGCGGATATAAGCTATTGCTGTATACTTAGTATGTTTTACATAGTGTATCTACGTATGTATTAAGCCTCCTTACATGAATACATATACTAGTCTGATAATAAAATTTCAATAAATTTGTTGTAGCTTTATTTATTGAAAGAAAATTTAAACTCAATTTTGGTCACTAGATATAATTTCTCTTGTCTTGTTCAATATCATTAAGCCTAATAATAAAAGAATTGCAAAGTCTACGCAAAAACTATGGAATTTATAAAACAACCAAGTCCCTCGGTGGCAACCTGCAGGTAATTGGCCATCAAGTAGGGCACAAAGCACAACTTTGCATTCCGTGGCAGAGGCAACGTCCGAAAACAATCCCACGCTCCAATACACATTGATAAACTTGGTGACTCGGTCCAATTCCCAAATATAGCTGCCTGGACATCAGAAACTTCCTCGAATACAATTTTTAGGGTCAAATTAGTTTAAGGTTAAAACCTCTTCTATGAACACATAGTGCGAAAATGTGAAATCAAAAAATATAACAGTCGCCGAACGAACAGGACTTGAACTTTTGTCTCCAGGAAAACCTAAACTTTGCCAATTCAGCATCTACAACAGTTTTCTAAGACATATCTTATTTTCTCATGACTATTGTTTTTGATTTTACATTTTCGCACTTTGTGTTTATGTTTTATGTCTAAGCATATCAAATGCTGTAGCGTAACGGTGTCAAGTCACAATCATTAAGAATCAGCCTAAAGATTAAAATAAAAAGAAAATACACATATCATATTAAATATGTTAAATTTTTTATAAATATAAGGCACTGTTTTATAAAAATTTATAAGCACTACGGTTGGTAGGTATATCAAGAGTCCAGAAAGATTCGAATTGATCACACAATAAGGTTCAGTAGTATTATATTGTCTCTCATACCTCGAGATACTACTACTCACGGCTGCACTTCACCAGTAGTAAGATGATCGTTTTGATATCAAGATCTTCAGATAGTGGTTTCAGATCGTCTTTAGCTGGTGGTCTCAGATAGTAGAATAAGAATCAGTCTTTAATTATAGATGATGCACTGTAACTAGTGTCTACTATGCCTCGTGGCGTAGTCGGTAGTGTAACCGACTTCCGTGCACGAGGTCGTGGGTTCGATTCCCACTCAGGACAATTATTTGTGTGATTAACACAAATATTTGTACTGCATCGGTGTTTTCTATCTACTATATGTATGTATTTACAGAAAAAAAAGTAATATACGTATTATATCCGTGATCTGGTACCCATAGCACAAGCGTTAAGCTTAGTTTGGGACCAGAGGACGTAGTGTGAAGATGTCCGTGAAATGTCCGTGAATATGTCAAGTCTCGGTTACAGGCTCAGACTCACTCAGACAACAATAGGATCAAGAATAAGATAACCACAAGACCAGAATGAAGAATCAAGGAACATTATACTCAACGAACCAGCATGAAGAATGACACAGCTCCAAGGGGTATTTCAGCCAGCTCTCGGAACTTGACCGTTCAAGATTCGATAGATTTCAAATTTTAAAATAAATGTTTATTATCTTTTACGCTTGTCATTGAAACCTATTTTAAAGGAGGATTACGTAATATTATTACGCTGCTTAAATAGTAAGTATATGACAATACCTCTTTTTTGGATAAAAAAAAAGGAATAATTACAAAGATCGTTATAGAAAATAGTACGAAACAAAGACTAGCCTTTGCCAGCGGCTCCGCCGCAGCCAAAAGCTAGTTTTTCGGTTATATCTCAGGTTCCCGATATAGTAGCGGGATAAAATGTCTACCAGTTTTTAAGTCAAATCAAGGTCTTTCAAATAAAAAAAGTTGCATCAAAATCCATCTAGTAGTTCTTTTAAATAAATTCTAAAAAAAAAATCTAGTTTAAATAATTTTCTAGTTTTTCGGTTATTTCTCAGGTTCCCGATATAGTAGCGGGATAAAATGTATACCAGTTTTTAAGTCTAATCAAGGCCTTTGAAATAAAAAAGTTGCATCAAAATCCGTTCAGTAGTTTTTGTGTGATGCGTAAACAAACAGATAAACGGACAAACACAAAAATTCTAAAAAAAATGTTTTGTGTTTAGACACGCCTTATATAGGCTTATTACAATATTTTTTTCGGAAATATCTTAAATTTACAGACACAGCTCTGTTACAGCTTTATAATTGTATAGATATCTTCTTCAACAGAGAATTACTTTTAGATTATTTAGAATATTTGCAACCATGAAGAATACTACAAAACGACAAAAATATAGATCGATGTATCAAAACTGAAGGTTTTCAAATTATGGCCACATAGAATAACTATTACCGGCGAGGTAGATATGCAGTAACTTTCATAAGGCTCGCTGGGCATAGAACAAAGAGCAATTACATGTTTACGAGTTGATTTAGGGCGCAGTTCTCACTTCTCAAATAGCTACCGTGCACTAACGACCAGGGTACACGTGTGTTGCCATTCTGCACTATTTTTAAACGAAGCACATGAACACAAAAGAACAACAGTTACAATAACGGACTGGGTTACAAGAATATTTTTTTGTAAACTACAACCGATTTCTATAATTTGTCCTTATCAATGTAGGTACATAAGTATCTATCTCCACCTAAGGAATGTAAGTTCCAGTGGCCCGCCAACAAAGGCGGAGAGATGGCACACGGCGGGTTCCATTAGTGGGTGCAGGCCCCGCACTACCCTGGTCGTTACCCTGAACGACGGGGTGTGCGGTTAGGATAGATTGGTCCGTGTGGTGACGGACTAAGAATACAAGTGTCACCACCCCATTCTTTCTAACGGGTGTTGTATGAGGTGACTAAGGGAAGTAAGCAATTATCATCCATTGCATGACGGGTGGTAGGGCTGGTTACCAAGTGGGAGTACCTACTCAATTGGTAACGGGCCCGAGCGGGTTGGTACCACCATCTCCCGTGTGACCGGCCATGAAGCACATCATTGCGTTTTGGCTGTAGCAGGAGATAGCTGTTTATTCTTTCATTTCATATCGTTGATATGAAATGGTGAGCAGCGGCTTGATAATACCCTCGGTATAGTTGAGTCCATGAGCGTTGGTTACCATTTACCATCAGATGGGCCGTGGCTCGTCTGCCACTAATTGCAATAAAAAAAAAGTTAAGTACATAAGTACCTACAAAATACAAACTTACACTAAAATAATTTATTTTGGGAGTCATTGACAGTCAATACAAGAAAAACAAAAATTAAATAGTATTATTACACATTGAGCACCGACCATACTATAAAGGTTAAGTATTGAAGTTAGTTTTTACAATTTACCAGAATACAGTAACAAGCTCGCTCTGTGATTTTAAAATAAGTAGGTACTAGGTAATAGATAACGAAGGCATTACGTAGGTCTTTGTTATTATTTTGTTAGCTTATAATTATATTAAAACGTCGTAATTATGAAAAAGGAGATCGAGAATCGTTGTTCGCTCAATAATTCCTTTCCCTTTTACTGCCCTAGTATTGGGCACGGGTCTCATTTCATAGTGAGAAGGGTTTAGGCCACACTGGCCACGCTAGCCTAGTACGGGTTTGGTACATTTCACAAGCCGTCGAGAAAATCTTCAGACAAGCAGGTTTCCTCAGGATGTTTTCTTTCACTGAGCAGTGATAATTTGTAAACTACTACTTACTAAATACGCACTCAATTTTCGAAAAGTCAGCGGCGAGTGTCTATGTCTGGAATTCGGAGTGCGGAACGATCTCGATACCACTGTCTTTGCGGTCTTTGGTGTTACCGCTAGACTATCATAATATTATTACAGCGAATCAATGCAATATTAATGCGATGAAATCAGAGCAACTTAACAAATAAGTCCGTTCAAATGGGAGTCTATCCAAAAAACATCTTTGACAACATCAAATTCTTAAAATTTTTTTCAGAACTTTTCATCATTATTAGCATCCAAATACACCTAGCCGGTTCGAGCTACTAAAGTACTACGTAGTACGCTTTTCCACATACGCTGCCCCTACACGTGTCTTATATATCAGTCATGACATATAAACAAATATAATACAATAAATACATACAATACAACTTTGTAATAACAGTTTTGATCTATATTTTTAGCAATTGACATGCTTAGCTACTTTTAGAGTACAAATTATTATTTGTGTATGAGAAAAAAAAAGAACTTTAGTACGAGCGGGAATCAAAAAATGCTTAAAAAAATCACGCCATCAAATAGTATGAATTTTAATTGCAAAATTAATCTTACTATATTGGATTAATGCATGTAAATGCGATCCGATAGATGGCGTTGGTCTTTAAGACAAATGTGATGAGGAAGTACGGTAGCTCAGTGGATTAGAGTACTTCCCCGGATAGGAAGGGACGCAGGTTCGATTCCTGCTCGTACTAAAGTTCTCGTTTTCCTCATTCACAAATAATAATTTGGACTTTGTAATAACAGCTCCGATATCTCGATTTCGTACCCAAGATCTCTCAACCTAAAAGTGTCGGTAAACTTATCTAAATGCAATGTCTTTAGAAACACAAGTGAATAGATTCTTATCAATCTAATGTATGTATCTTAGTACAGAATATTATAGCGTCTCTTATCATCCCGTACGAGATATAATCTAGTTTGTGGATATGTAAAAAATATTATTACCCATTTCCCGTCCCACAATTCGTTGCCGCATTTTAAATGAATAACATATTTTAGAAACCAGAAGTATTTAATTAATCTTTATATTTTATAGATAATTACTATCAAATTGCTTCCATTATTTTAATACATGTATTACAGATACCTACGCTTAATGAAGTGTTAATAAAAAGTATAAAATATTTTTCAAATTCAAGTTGACTATTTTTATAACGTACACATCTACAAAATTATTATCGTATAAGCATCGGTTCAATTGCGATTATTACTAGTTTTTATACTACTTATGTAGATGCATAGGCATAACAAACGAAACACAACGGTAAGAGTATCGTGCTTCGTGACGTGGTCGGTAGTGTAACCGACTTCGGTGCACGAGGTCGTGGGTTAGTTGTGTGATGAACACAGATATTTGTACTGCTTCTGGGTGTTTTCTATCTATTATACGAATGTATTTACAAAAAAAAAGTAATATATGTATTATATCCGTAATCTGGTATCCATAGCACAAGCGTTAAGCTTAGTTTGGGACCAGAGGACGTTGTGTGAAATGTCTGTGAATATTTATCGTCGTATCACTTTGATCTGATCTTTTGTGAAAGGGTGTTACTTTTCCGATCGAGCCCAAGCATGCTGGGATAAGTAAGGTTCTACCACTAGTGCGGACAGAACTCCCGCTTTTCCGCGATGGGCTGTGGGTAGGCTCGACCGGGACCTGCTGGTGGAGGCGGCCATTTTTCAATCTTGGCTGCCTCCACCCCTGACAGAAGACGTGGGCGCCAAGGCTAGCCGCATTCGCGGCATGCTTACGCAGATCTGCGATGTGGCCATGCCCCGCGTGCGGCACCCGCCTTGACGGAAGGGGGTCTACTGGTGGTCCCCGGAGATGGCGGACCTCCGTGCGGCCTGTATTCGTGCCCGGAGGTCCTACACCCGCAGCCGACGTCGCCGAATCTGCGACGAAGAGCGGGAGGGCCAGCTGTATGCGGTGTACAGCAGTGCGCGCGCCGCGTTTAAGCTGGCCATCTGTTACGCTAAAGACGCGAAAAGGCAGGAGATGCTGGAGGGTCTCGAACGTGACCCTTGGAAACGGCCGTACCGAGCGGTGCTTAGCAAACTCCTTGAGCGGGTATTCGCTGCCCGCATCGTCTGGCACCTAGGAGCAGTCAGCCCCGACCTGTCCGACGCCCAATTCGGATTTCGGCAATAATAATAAAAAGAGGTTCTACCACTAGTACCTTTTTATCAACTTTCACTTAAAATCAATAATTTCAAAATAAATAAAAAAATGTGTTATGTTCACCAGACTAGTTCTACAGACATTTTTTTCTCAAATATCTTAAAATGTACAGACATAGCTCTGTTACAGCTTTATAATAGTACAATAGTAAGGATTCTACTTCGAATAAATTAACAAATTTATTTTCATAAACGAGAAGCAATTCATGTTCGAACTAGCAATATCATCCCGAGGAAGGTTATATGAATTTCTCATACACTATGCATTATTCAAAGACGCAATAAATCAACTGGATATACACCATAGACCTGTAAATATTCTTTCGGAATCCAGAATACATTAAGCGAATCCACAAGATGACAAGAAGAATTCTAACGCAAATATGCTTAGTATACGCGATAGCACCATAGAATTCCAAATAATTTAGAAATAGAAATCGCATTATCGTCTAATTTTGTAAAATCGTTGTTTCTTACAACTTTTATAACTCTTATTTAAAGTAGCATAAACGGGTCTTTTTTCGCGTATAAAATAGGTGAAATTATTAACTACCTTTTACCCGACGTTTCAACTGCGTTGCAGCAGCCGTGGTCACGGGACAACTGGAGAGGCGAGCTACTTTATTTTTCCTCGACAGTTTGTAGGGTAGATTGATCTACACCGATGTTTGTCCGACACACAACACTCACTATATCGCGAGACGAATGTGAAGATATATTAGGTAGTTTGCACTTATTAATCACTGGATTCCACGCTGATGATAGATTAAATCCGTCTCCTCTATTGAAATTTCTGTGCTTTTTGATTTCAATAGCTTCGCGCACTAACCGTTTGTAGTAGTGGCGGTCCTGAGATAGGATTATAGGTTGGTGAAGCTCAATCCAGTGATTAGTACCTGCTTCTAGGAGATGTTCAGCAATGGCAGATTTGTTTATCTGTCCTTTCCTGACTGCAGTTATGTGCTCCTTAACCCTTTCAGCATTCGATCGCTTGGTTTGGCCGATGTAAGCGCTCCCACAGCTACAGTTTATTTTGTAAACTCCCGCTGATTGCAAGGGAATAATATCCTTCGGTGTACGCAATTGACTCGATAACTTACAGTGCGGAATGTATACAGTCTTCATGGAGTATTTACTAAGTACTGTTCCAATTTTGTCCGTCACTCCTCGTATATATGGCAGGAAAGCCGGTTGTCTATTAACTTCAAGATATCTTTCCCTTTTCGTTCGCCGCTGAAGCCTACGACCAGTTTTGTACCCATTTCGTTTTAGTACCTCCTGAACATTATGCAGTTCCTGTTGTAGATGTTCAGGGTCACAAATATCAATGGCTCTGGTAGTCAATGAAGTTATGACTGACTGTAGGTGACGCGGATGGTGGTGCGATG
This sequence comes from Leucoma salicis, assembly GCA_948253155.1. Taxonomy (NCBI): domain Eukaryota; kingdom Metazoa; phylum Arthropoda; class Insecta; order Lepidoptera; family Erebidae; genus Leucoma; species Leucoma salicis. The sequence goes on from OX411812.1 coordinate 9,546,641, forward strand.
AGGCGTGCAGATACTTATTTGTGTGTGTCGGTTTTCGGTAGACGGTATGGCCAAGGGTGCCGTCAGGTTTCGCCATCAACTTCACGTCAAGAAAAGAAATTGATCTGTCAGTCTCCACCTCACATGTGAATTTAATTTTTAGGTGAAGAGAATTAAGGTGGTTCAGATATTGCTCCACTTGAGGCATTCCTCCGGATATGATGCAGAAGATATCGTCTACGTACCGCTTCCAAAACCTTACTTTAAAAGGCCCAGTTCTTAGTGCCCATTTTATAACTCTATTTAATTAATATAGATGAAGCTATCGCAATATTTTTTTTTGGATACGGATCAAGGGTTTAAGAAATAAAACTTAATTGAAATCTGTAGTTTGTTCACGACAGGCGCGAACGGCAGGCTTCTATCATCTCACGACTGGAGACGCCCCGGGCCAGTCTCTAGACCATAGACAGCTCAATCCTGCTCGTGACTGCCCGCCATGGCCCGCTGAGCGACTTTTAGCCTTGATATGAGGCCAACATTCAGAGACCACGTCTCTGTTCCGTATGCCATCACTGGTAACACACACTGGTCGTAGACCTTCGTTTTCAGACACTGCGGAATATTGGACGAGAAGATCTTCCTTAGCTTCCCGAACGCTGCCCAGCCGAGTTGGATTCGTCGATTGACCTCTTTCTCGAAGTTGTGCCTACCTAACTGGACTGTTTGTCCCAGGTAGACATAATAGTCGACAATTTCGAGAAGCGCACTCCCGACTAGGACCGGTGCTGAAATGACATGGACATTAGACATGACTTTCGTCTTGTCCATGTTCATTTTGAGACCTACTAGTCGGGAAACCCTGCTGAGATCATTGAGCATGGTGCCAAGGTCCTCCAGAGATTCTGCCATGACTACGATGTCGTCGGCATATTGAAGGTGAGTGATGTATTTGCCATTGATGTTGATGCGGAATCCGGTCCAGTCCCAGAGTTTGAAAACATCTTCCAATGCAGCGGTGAAGAGTTTCGGGGACATAACGTCTCCCTGTCTAACACCTCTCTGCAGTTGGATCGATCCCGTACTCTTGTCCTGAACACGGACTGACATGGTGGCGTTTCTATACAAGCACTTCAGCACTTCGATGTACCGATTGTCAATTTGGCACCGCTGAAGGGACTGCAGCACCGCCCAAGTTTCGATCGAATCGAAGGCTTTCTCATAGTCCACAAACGCCCGACACAGAGGCCGATTGTATTCCTCGGTTTTCTGTATAATCTGGCGTAGCGTGTGAATGTGGTCTATGGTACTATAGCCTTTTCGGAAACCGGCTTGATCGGGAGGCTAGAAGTCGTCAAGCCTGCGCGTGAGTCGATTTGTAATGACCCTCGAAAACAACTTATAGACGTGGCTCAAGAGCGAGATGGGTATATAGTTCTTCAAGAGGGTACTGTCACCTTTCTTGAAGAACAGCACCACCACGCTTCTGGTCCACGACTCTGGAACGTCGCCCCCGAGAACGACGGAATTGAACAGCCTCTGAAGAGCTTTTAAGACCGGCTTTCCGCCTGCTCTCAGAAGCTCTGTGGTGATTCCGTCGTCTCCCGGTGCCTTTCCGTTCTTTAGTTGTTTAAGAGCCATTCTGGTCTCGTACAGGCTGACGTCCGGGATATCTTCGGTAAAGTGCCGAGTTAGCTTGGATCTGGGGTCTTGGACTAAGCTAACAGCAGGGCTCTGGGATCTGTACAACTGTCCATAGAACTGCTGGACCTCTCCCAAGATCTCATCTCGAGAAGAGATGATAGTGCCGTTGTTAGTCCTCAGTTTAGTCAACTGACTTTGGCCAACAGACAGATCTCTTGCGAACACTTTCGAGCCTTGGTTCCGCTCTAGCGCCTCTTTAATACTGGTAGTATTAAATTGGCGAATATCGTGCCGCACAGCCTTGGAGATCTGTCTGTTTAACCGCCTTAGGCAGGACCAATCGGCTGAGAACTGGACTATCATTTCTTTTCTCCTCTCTATGAGTTTGAGAGTATGGTCCGAGAGTTTACGATTCCTACTGACGCGACGGGCCTTGAAGTAAGTCGACCCGACCGCGTGGACAGTTTTTCACACTCATCTATACGTTGGAAGCGATTTTGTAGTTCGAGCTGAAAGCTCTCGGAGTTCTGGTATTGGGCAGGTGTTGGTCGGAGCGTAGACTTCATCAAACGCGACCTCTCGACTTTTGTTCTAATATTCAAGATGCCCCTGACTAGTCGGTGATCAGTCCCAGTTTTAATCCTGTTGATCACTGAGACTTCATTGAATATGTGTCGTTTGTCCGACAGGATGAAGTCAATCTAGTTTTTCACTGAACCATCAGGGCTAATTCAGGTCCATTTTCGCTGGGGCTACTTCCTGAAGAAGGAATTCATCGTGAAGAGGCCTTCCTTCTCCAGAAAATCAGCCAGCATCTGGCCCCTGTGGTTCCTCTGCCCAAATCCATAGTGCCCCACCTTCAGCTCATCGTCTGTTTTTTTGCCTAGTTTCGCGTTAAAGTCTCCCATAACCACCGTGAAATAGGTTTTAGACAAGTGGATGGCCTTCGAGATGTCCTCATATAGGGCCTCCACCTCGTCATCGGAGTGTGTCGAGGTCGGTGCGTAAACCTGTATGACCTTCAACGAATACCGTTTGGTTATTCTGAGTATAAGAATAATAATGCAATTATAATATTAGGTTAGGATAAATACTCACATAATCGACAGCAGCAGTAAACGGCCGAACCCAAATTTGTCCAAATCACAATATTTGGCGTTGAAAAACCTACGCAACAGACCAGACATCATCATCCTGCGCGCAGATAAGGGTAACGCTACTGTGGTGATGGACACGTCAGATTATAATGCCAAAATTGAACACCTTTTATCGGATGAGTCTACTTATGAAAAGGTTAAAACTGACCCGACCAACTGTACACTAAATAATATGAAAAAGTTACTCAACCAGCACTCCGAAGCATTGAATCTAAATGTAAAAACCCTGGTACCACCTTGTGCAAAACCACCAAAATTGTATGGGTTGCCTAAGATACACAAACCGAACGCACCACTATGACCTATTGTAAGCCAGATCGACTCACCTACTTATAAAGTCGCTCAGTTACTGGCAAAAGTTCTCTCACAGCTCCGAGGACACACAGATGCGTTCATAAAAGACTCATACCATTTTGTAGGTGAGATTAAACACCTTCATCTTGCTAACAATGAAACTATGGTGAGTTTTGATGTCGAGTCACTTTTTACCTGCCTACTTGTGGAAGACTGCATCAGAATTGTATCTAAGAAACTATTAGAGAACAACATACCTATGGAATACGCTGAACTGTGTAACTGAAGTACTGCCTCACATCTGGCTACATTATGTGGAATGATGGCTTCTACAAGTAAGTGGACGGAGTGGCCATGGGTTCGCCAGTCTCTCCCGTTGTTGCTGACATTTTCATGGAAGACTTCGAGGAGACTGCCCTAAAAACCTCACCTGTGGTCCCACGTTTTTACAAGCGGTATGTAGATGACACTCACTATATTACCATCTGATAAAGTAACCGTATTTCTTAACCATCTGAACTCCATCAATCCTAAAATTCAATTCACTATGGAACTGGAGTCAAATAACTCTTTAGCTTTCTTAGATGTTATGGTAATCCATAACTCCAACAACACCTTGAGTCATACAGTGTATCGAAAGAAAACCCATACTGATAAGTACCTAAATGGAGAGTCTCACCACCATCCATCACAGTTAGCTACCGTGTCTAAATCTTTGTTTCAGACAGCACAAGGAATCTGTGATGAAGAACACCTGGCTGGGGAGTTGCAGCATGTAAAGAAAGTTTTACATGCTAACAAGCTGCAGGTTCCACGCCGCCGTCACAGAAACCGAGTGAAGCCACCGACAGTTGAGCGCCTCCCTGCAGTCCTGCCCTATGTTAAGGGAGTCACTGACTAGATTGGCTACATTCTCAAGAAAGCTTCAATTAAAACCTACTATAAGCCACTCAAAAGAATTAGTCAATTTTTACCACCAGTCAAGTGCCATATACCCTTACAGGATGCAGGAGTGTACAAGCTGGATTGTGATTGTGGTCTCTCCTACATTGGGCAAACAAAGAGATCTATAAGAACACGGATCAAAGAACACATAGCTGATGTGAAGCACCGTCGCTATACAAAGTCTGCAATTTGTGAGCACACACAGGACCACACCCACCATTAAATCAGGTATGACAAACCTCAAGTCCTCGCAAAAGAACATCGATATCGTCCTAGAATGATACGTGAGGCTATTGAAATTAAGAAACATCCCAATTTCAATAGAGAAGACGGCTGGGTCTTACCATCAAACTGGAATCCTGTGATAGACCTCACCAAACTTAATACAAGAAGGCACACCACAAGATTGCAAGACACGGTTAGCGCTTATTGTGTAGATAAAACCCACAATAGTGATTAGTTAGTATTTTCCGCAAAAATTTAATAATCCATAACAAGTTGTTGCCTACTGAGTTTTCAGGCCGGATCTTTCTCAGTCAGGCCGCGTTCCGATCCGGTGGTAGCTTTTTAGTCTTAACTTCTATTAAAATCAATATATTTAATAATAGAAACTAATAATCAATATTGTCTTTCTTAATGGTAGTTTTTGATTACTTAAAAATTTTTATTGGTAGTTTGTGGTAGAATTTTTAAGCTCTAAATATAAACAAAAATTTTAAAACTTAAAGGAGTATTATACTTATTTTATTATACTAGCTTAAAATCTCATACATTGTAAGCATAAAACTTAGAGTAGATATTTTTAATTGTGTTTCTAAAGGAATATTATGTGGGTTGAAATAAATAAACCAAAAATTTGTAAAATCATATTATATATCTGTGGGTAGATGAAACCATTGAAACAACATATCAGCTTTGGACATCTACCATCTAAGTCCACCCGTGATCATGAATGCTGTAAAGTATTCGAAACATCGGGATAGCATAAAAATCAAGTAAACGCGATAGATTCCGTAAACATAGTTTTATTTCAAAATAATCGACAGCGTTACAATTTCTAAGTATCTTTGAAATTATTGACAATGCGTTTTGCATTCAGTATGTTAACCTCAACTTTCTCTTAGCTATTCTAAAACGGGTTTGATTAGTTTTCTATGTATTTTCGCTTTGTAGCTTGATTATTACTACGCAGCAACATAAAACATACAATATTATGCTAACTGATATTATAAAGTCAGTGTTAGCATATTGACTGCACAGATGGCGGAGTGGCTTAGATACCGGCCTTCATGTTATGGGTTCGATTCCCACACGGGACAACTCTTTGAGTGATCCACAAATGGTTGTTCTGAGTGTGGGTGTACTTTGTGTTCGTGCAATTGTACGTTTGTAAAGTCCCTCGCGATACAAGGATTATTCCGTAGCACAGGGTGTTGTCTTTTAAAAAAAATATTAGCTTAGGTGACGAACCTCTGGTACTGAGTGACATCGGTTCGATTCCCAAGTAGTAAGAATTTATGTATCTACAAATTGCTGATATATATATTTTTTTTATGAAAGCTAAGACGAAGAAAGAAAGAGCTGGAGATCGAACTCGATAGGTACCATAATCTTTGCAGTATCATTATTCATTAGATACTATATAAGAAACAGCGTGACAGACTAGGAATATACAAATGCCATCATCCCATTCTTTCCTGCGGGTGTTGTACGAGGCGACTAAGGGAAGCAATTCTCACTCACTGCATTACTGATAGTAAGACACAGTACCATTTGGTACTCACTTATTATCGGGCCCAAGCGGGTCGGCACTCGGCACCACTGTCTCCCCTGTAGCCGGCGATGCAGCATCTCTGTGTGTTGTGCTCACAGTGGGATATAGCCGTTTATTCTTTCATTTCATGTTCGCGATATAATATGGTGAGAAGCTTGAGAGTATTCTTAATATTTTTGTGTCCACGGGCGACGGTTACCACTTACCTGATGGAAGGCTATGGCTCATCTGCCACTATAAGCAATATAAAGAAATTAACTAATACGTGGCCTATACGATACAACTTGTGCCTCTTATGAAAAGTCCATAAAAAAGCGACCACTGTGACCGGTAAATATGCTTTTCAAATTGCAGATCTTTCAATCTTCATCCATCCATCCATCAGCCTTTCAACGTCCACTACTGGACATAGGCCTCCCTCAGTCGGCTCTTATGACTCCCGTGGGTAGAGAGGGGTGGGACAATTCTAAAGCCGGCCCACACGGCCTCGGGTCTTCAATCTTATTTAAACTAAATACTCGTCAATAGCGAATTAAATGTTTAATAACAAAATTCGAATATTATCGTGAATTGCATCACTAAGCTCTTTGCGATGCATAATAAATGATGCTTTCTCCATTGTTATTACTGCCATTTGCCTCGAGGTACAGTCTGAATAGCTCAATGAACTTCTATCAACGGCTCTTTGTTATTTGCGTAGGTAATAACGCGGTTATGTACAATTATGTCCAGTGCTAATATAATGATGCCTTTATGCCACAAAATATTTGTACTGATATTTTAGTTACCAATTAAATTATTTTTGCACATTTGAGATTAGTAGTAATAATTAAAGATTATAGAACCGATAACTAGAAATAGAGGTAAAACCAAGGGCTGCAAAGACAATGGTATCAAGTTCGGGGACTCACACCTCGGACTTCGAGATTGAGATGTGTGTATTTGTTTGCAAATTGTAATTATGATTCGTAATTCTGCATTAATAGTAGCATTCGCTGTTTACAGTGTTTTTAAATAAAACTACGTTTACAGAATCTATTCACAAAAAAAAATCTGGAAAACGGTTGACCCTACAGGCCATCCCTGCAACTTCCCGCTAATTTGATACTTCCCTTAAGTATAAATCAAAATTGCACTTATTACGTTTTTGAGCTCCTCGAACTCGAAAGTCGTTTTTGAGCTCAAAGAGCTCAAAAGTATAATTTTTGAGTCATTTTGAGCTCTCCGAGCTCAAAGAGATAACTGTTCTAAGCTTTTAAGCTCTTCGAGCTCAAAATCTGATAGAGATTTAATAAAACACTATTTGTTGAATTTTCAAATCGCAATAACTTTTGAATAAATGAACCGATTTTCTCGTAGTTTACGCCATTCACCGCAGCTTTTTAGCTCTCTGAAGAATCTTAAAGCTCGAACTGGTCAGACAAAAAACATTTTATTTTTTCAATTTACAATTTTACAACGGTATCTCACGAACGAGTCAACCGATTTTGACTGGACTGGCGGCGATCGACGTGGTTTTTTGATGTTAAGGGCTGATTAGTTTTTGGAATCGATCGATAAAACCGTTTAAAAGTTATTCCAAAAAAAATACATTTGTAAAAAATTATTTTTGTAGTTGTATTGAGATTTCTCAAGATCTACCGGTTCGAATCGGTCCTAATTGTATTCAAAATCTAAGTTTGGTCAAGTCCTTTGGAATGACGCCAATCCCGATGAAAGCAGTCCAGCCGTTCAAAAGTTATGAGAGGCTTACATACGGCCACACACACACACATACATACAGACATCACCGCGGAAACATTCGGGAAAGCTTCCTAGGACCTCAAAACGCCAACATCCGTTGAAAACTCGATTTTCGAAAAACGGGATAAAACCAATAACTTCCCATGTTTTGAAAATTTTCAATTTTCTTAACGGGAAGTTAAAAAACGTAACTGTGGGTAGATAAACCGTTGAACAAAACAACATACCAGCTTTGGATGTCTATCATCTAAGTCCACCCGTGATCATGAATGCTGTAACGTACCTATTCGAAACGTCGGGATAGTATAAAATCAAGTAAACACGATAGATTCCGTAAACGTAGTTTTATTTCAAAATGTGTAACATTCGCGTAAATATCAGAAAGTATCTATATATGTACCTATATATTTTTTTTTAACCCTGAATTAAGGAATAATCCTTGTATCACGTAGGACACAAAGTACACCTATACTCAGTACAATCATTTGTTGATCACACAAAGAGTTTTCCTGTGTGGGAATCGAACCCATAACACTCGAGCGAGAGGCCGGTATCTAAACCAGAGTGGCCATCTGTGCAGTCATTCGGTAATGAAAAATATCGTGAGGAAATTTGCATAATTGAGAGAATTTATCGATAGTTTGTTAAGTCTGCCAACCCACACTGGGCCAGTGTAGATTCGTGCCCAACAGTAATAGTAATGGGTTGAAAAAATCTCCTGCCCTTACACTGTCACATGCCAACTCTCCTTTTATACGTGCACTGACTATGTTAAATGCACTCTTGGCTATAGCACCTGAGTGTGATCTGTTCGCTGCAAGATGGATTGATATAAGTCGGGCACGTCTGGGTCATTGTGAGGTGATGGATAGAAGGTAATTTAAATAATTTACTGTTTATAGGTCTTTTTGATTTTTTTTTTAATTGTACTTATATCTATTATGTATAACGAATTGGATTACACTGTAATGTTATGCAATAATTTCCATAATTAAATAAATAAATAAAAAAAAATTAAAAAATATAATAAGTTCAAAGTTTATGTAATAAATTCTGCACGTAAAGTAACAAGAAGAGTTATATGCAATGCACACACAGATGGTGTTGTGGCTTTGATTCTCACATATAATATATATATCGCTATCCACAAATAATTGTGTGTGCCCCCCTCTTGAGCGTCATATGTGGGTAGATGTGCTCGTATCGCGGTACAAAATCGAATACGAGACGCTCTGAGGTTAAAGAATAGTGACTGCACGTATAGCAGAGTGGTTAACCTAAAGTGCCTGGCGTCGAAGGTTCCCACACAGGACAATTCTTTGTGTGAACTACGTATGTGCTGATTCCAGGTGTACTTTGTGCCTGTTGATTGAAAGGTCACGCACTTAATAAATCCACCGTATGCCGTCTCTCCGCCAGTTCAGACCACTGAAACTATGTGACATTACTTCAGTGGTATCTAAAACTTAGACGATCAAAACACGGAATGAATGTTTACATATGTGTCCCTTACTGAGTATACAGGGTACACAGAAAACTCAGAAACTACACTTACATAGAATCGTACAATGAGTTCGAAACAATAAAATTCACGGATGGCTAGCACTCTAGCAAGGGAGGAAACGTTTAGTTCTCAATAGCAACGATAAATTTGATAGTATTTCAAGCGATCTGTAACACTTCCGAGAGTGCAGTTTCCATTTCCACCGTAATAAAAATGACCACTATCTGGCTTACATATTTTTCTGATTTTCAAAAGTTCTAAAATTTATTCACCTTACCACAATGTCAAACAAGTTTGTTTTTCACACTGAACTAAAAAAATTACACAACGCCGGCCACCTACAAAATGACGTAATATAAGTAATTACTACAAAATATCACTACGTGTATTAATTGTAGTTATTTGACTTCATACACGCGAAAAAATTATAAAATGTATGCATTGTTCAATCAATTTTATTAGCAGAAGCGGTGTACTAATCATAAGTACCCTAACTAACCTAAAACTTTCAAATAATCTTATTTGAAAGTATTACTTATTAATAATATATAAATATCCCAGCACATGGTTCAAAAATGCAAGAATTCTTATTAAAATCATATTCAGCAGAAAACACCCCTACCTTTTAACATCATACCAACACATAGGGCAAAGATCACAAAATAATATAGATAACAAGTAGGTATTCCATCACTGCCCGTGGATTACTAGAAGAAAATCGAACACAATAATGTTACCGCGAAAATGGGTCGATTTCCAATTGACAACGTATATGATTAATGTCTCGCCAAGTTCGCATAAATCACGAGGACGCTTCGGTATCCAGTTTGGAGTAACTACAAACATTTTCGTCGATGCGTAAATGGAATTTTAGAAACATCTACACTTATATAGAGAATTGTAATATAGAGAAGATTTATTTGTTCATTAACCTAAATACAATAAAATATACACCATTAACACACAATATGAACAGCTTCTGTAATCACAAAAGCAATACAATATACAGGAACATAGTCGTAAAATGAACAGCTCTGCCGGTCATGTTATTGGATTGATCCGAACTACAAAGGTCCAATTACGCGAGGATGGCACGGGCTACAAGGTCATTCCGCCGGCTAGCCGTCTATTTCGTAATGACTGTACCCGGATTTGCTATCCTTTGCAGGAAAATCTTGGATTGTTTCCGAACATGTGAGAAGGATAAGATTAGTGTCGATATGAAAGACAACGGTGACTGTGTTTTCTGCCGTAATTGGTCCAAAAATATTGTATATTATTAAATATCGTACTAACCTTTTCCCGCAAATCCACTGCATTCAAAAGCTATTTTTTATGTTGTTGTTAACTGCCTCTATGTTTCGTTTAATAAAACTGATAGAAATTAACATTTATTTTTCTTTAAATGTTCATTTCATAAATGCACCATAATCGTCGATGTAGAAACAGCGACGGCTCGAGGCATCTCAAACAATCCGATAATTTAAAGAAAATAAATACTTGCTAAGTGAATTCAATTATCAAGCTTAAACAAAAGAAATATTTCTTGGGAGGCACGCTTTCATCGTTCTAAATGTTTGATAAACACATTAAGAGCTCACAAACATTGGCAAGACATTTTGTTCTAAGTAACCTCCTACAATAGCTCTACAGAAACGTTTTGTAAGGAGCTTATACATTTGGTTTCTATTCCAAACTAATTATATCATAATTTATCCTAACTTTTTTTTCATATATACTACATGGGTCAACAAGCATACGGACCTGATGGTAAGCGATTACCGTAACCTATTCGCTAGCAACAACAGAAGCATCACTCGCGCGTCACCATCTCCAAGGAAAGTGATAGGATGTGGATAGGAAAAATAATAAGGAGAGGACAGGCAGAACACCAAGGAGATGATAGGAAGGATAATAAAGAGAGGGTTTGGTCATCTCGCACTCTCACTCACCATACGAAACACAACGGTAGGTACCTTTGTTACACGCTGATCTTATGTGAGAGGGTGGTACTTCCCCAATCGAACCGGTCCGTTCGTGCTGGGATAAGCAAGGTTCTACCACTAGAACTTTCGTACTTATTACTTTTATTGCATATGGTGGCTGCATAAGTGCATACATAGACTATATGTATAGTTCAGAACAGAACGTAGGCTACCTTTTATCATATATATATAGTGTTCTTTTTTTTTATTGCTAATGATGGCAGACGAGCCACGGCCTCCTGATGGTAAGTGGTAACCCTCCCTCATTAACTCAACTACACCAAGAATATTATCAAGCCACTGCGCACCATTTCATTTCTCAGATATGAAATGAAAGAATAAACGGCTATCTCTTGCTGCCAAAACACACTGACGTGCTTCATTACCGGTCACACATAAGTAGGTGGTACCGACCCGTTCGGGCCCGATAGCAAATAAGTACTCTCACTTGGCACCCAGCCCTACTACCAAAAGTGCAATGGGTGATCATTTCTTACTTCCTTTTGTCACCTTGTATGACACCCGTGGGAAAGGATGGGGTGGTGACACTTGTATTCTTAGTCCGTCACCACACGGATAAATAATGTTTCTTAAAATAAAATATTTTATACTAACTATTGAACAGATCACCATGACATTTTGTATAAATATAATCCGGAACGAGAAAATTGTTGTGGTAGAGCCTAGCTTGTGCCAGCATGAATGGGCCGCCGACCGGCCCGATCGGGGAAGTACTACGCTCTCACAAAGGATACAACGGATGGTAACCCTTTTTTTGTTAAGGCGGGAAAAAACCGCACACCCCGTCGTTCGGCCTTTATTGGCGGGACAACTAAACCATATTACATTCCTTCAGTGGAACGAAAGGTAACCCTACTGCTGCGCTTCGTATGGTGATAGCCCCCTCCTTATCCTCTCCTTATTATCCTTCGTCTTCACCTCCTATCCCACTCTGGTGCTACTAGCGTCTATAGGGTACGGTTACCACTTAATATCAGGTGCAGGCCACATCCTTATTTGCCACGAGCGTAGTATAAAAAGAAAGATCTGACAACCTGTATTGACCGCTAGAATGTTATTTGACAGCGGGGGCCCACTGCATAACGTGCCCAGCCGAGCGAAAGTTGCTTAACCTTGCCGATCGTAAAAGCTGCACAACTAGGCTATTACTTCCTCATTTTTCATTAAAATCCCTTGAGCAGTTTTTGCATGATGCGTGCACAAAAGAGACAAAGAGAAATGCTAAAAATGATTGTTATAGCTTCCGTATAAAGACCCGTCATATTACAATTTTCTAAATATTTCATCTTGTATGTACCATCTCCTTTATGAATATCTTCATCATTACTCTGGCACGCTCCATTGTCCATTGTGCCTACAAAGAATTCATTCGTTTGTGCGAAATGAAGAACACTGCAAAGTATCGATAAATCATCATCTATTGTCTATTCGGACTACAACTCGTTTCGTTTTACCATAAACGAAACATCGTTTGGTTATTATTATATCACAAAAAATCTTCTAAAATACGAAGTGACGTTAATAGATGACCACCTTATTATGCAATCGCAAACTAGAGATGTCTGACTAAATGTTTGAAGCATGATACGTGACCAATCATATCCACGGCCTTTTGTTATAACGTAATTATACTCTTACTATTCATTGAATAAATGCGCTGTAGACACGAATTTAACGTTGAAGTTTTAAAATAATCGAAAATAGGCATTTCTAAATGTCATCTCTGAATCTCCAATATATGTTTGCCCATAAATAAGTCATAACAATAACAATACGTTGAAGCTTAGATACGCACTTACTCATAGGCGTAGGATTTTTTCGCTGCGCTACTGATCGAGTTAGGCATTGGCAACGTTAAGCAAATTCTGCCACCGTGCACATGAGATGGGAGACCAAAAGTTATCATCTCCGTGTTTCAGGAGATGGTGGTACCAACCCGCTCGGGCCCGATAGCAAGTGAGTACTCCCACTTGGTACCCAGCCTTACCACCAGTAATGCAGTGGGTGATAAATGCTCACTTAGTCGCCTCGTACGACACCTGTGGGAAAGAATGGGGTGGTGACACTTGTATTCTTAGTGCGTCACCACACGGATAAAATATACTAGGGAACTGCTTAAAATGAAATGAAAAATCTATAGTGATTCAGATATGGATAGGGTTTTTGTCATCCAAAAAGTAGGGAACTATGGTCAAAGTTAAAAAAAACTAGACTGAAGTAGAAAGACACAAGGGAACTCCTTGATAACAACTTCCAAATAGTTACTGAAAAAGGAGTAAAAAATATTTTGATCTATATTTTTTAGCATTTGACATGCTCCGCCACTTTTTAAAGTACAAATTATTTGCGAATAATTTCCGATAGATGGCGTTGGTCGTAAAGACAAATGTGATAAGGAGATTGGGATGGTCGAAAGACCTGTACTATAGCTCAGTGGCTTAGAGCACTTCCCCGGATGGGAAAAGACGCGGGTTCGATTCCCGCTAGTACAAAAAATCTCTTTTCCCTTATTCGCAAATAATTTGTACTTTAAAAAGTGGCGGAGCATGTCAAATGCTAAAAAATATAGATCAAAAATGTTAAAAAAATCGCGCCATCAAATAGTATGAATTTTAATTGCAAAATTAAACTTACTATATCGGTTTAATGCATTTAAATGCTTCCGATAGATGGCGTTGGTCGTAAAGACAAATGTGATAAGGAGATTGGGATGGTCGAAAGACCTGTACTATAGCTCAGTGGCTTAGAGCACTTCCCCGGATTGGAAAAGACGCGGGTTCGATTCCCGCTAGTACAAAAAATCTCTTTTACCTTATTCGCGAGTAAAAAATAGTTTACCTATGGCAAATAACATTTTTATAATTTTAACTAAAAACAAAATAAGAAAAATTCTCAGTAGCAGCCCGGAGTTTGGAAATGTGCCCGGTAGACGCAATGGGCTCGCCCCCTATTACTCGGGACTTAAACATAGCTGGCGAGTCGTGGGTGTGTAATACACCTCTGCCTACCCCTTCGGGGAATACAGGAGTGATGCTGTTTTTTTTTTATAATTTTAACTTTGTTTCATGTCTATACAACTACGACACCGATTGCAAACTAATAAAATATTTATTTTGTGGTATCTAATTCTTTTTAATTAGTTTTAATTTAAAAAAAAACTAGTTTTTTCTTTTTTTGTTAAAACTATTTTATTTTACTTTTTTCGTGAAAACTATTTTTCTTAATTTTTAGATATTGTTGTAAGATATACAACAATCAATCAGTCAATGATGCGGTAAATCCATTCTTCATCCAACTAATTTCATGTAAGTAAGCTAGGATTAAACATATATATCTATATGTATCTTATAAAGCTATTATAAAGCTGTAACAGAGCTGTGTCTGTACATTTCAGATATTCGAGAAAAAAATACTATAATAGGCTAAAAATACTATATATGCGTGTCTAAACACAAAACAATTTTTTTTAGAATTTTTATCCGTTTGTATGTTTATCTGTTTGTTTGTTCGCGCATCACACGAAAACTACTGAACGGATTTTGATTCACCTTTTTTTATTTGAAAGGCCTTGATTTGACTTAAAACCTGGTACACATTTTATCCCGCTACAATATCGGGAACCTGAGATATAACCAAAAAACTAGTTAACTTGGTTGCGGCGAAGCCGCTGGCAAAGGCTAGTTATTATTATATTATTATTTTAAGACCAGTATCTTGTCCTCTTACTTTGTACTGCGCAACTAAAAACTAATTTCCTATGCACTATTCTATATCTGAAATCACTATATCTTATTAACAATCATTTTGGATTCGTCATGATATGATGAAAGAGAATAAGTGGTTTTATATTTAAATAAAGCAATTACTCGCATTAGGTACTCGTGCATAGAACATCCATCGCACAAAAGATTACAATTGTAGTCTCTACGATTCAAAGGAACTCAATCGCTTTACAGGTCCAACTAGCTTATTTAGATTGTGTTATCTAGCATCAAAATGACATCGTTCGACATATAGAATTATTCATTGTGTTCTAAAACATTTATGCGTATAAGGAATAAATCATGAATTTCATCACATCATCACAATCAGTAGTGCACAGTTCCAGCTCTCATCTACATATTTAGTTATAGTTAATTCGCGGACGAACTATTTGACCTAGATTTTCTATAAATCATTATTTTTATTTGAAATCAGTATATTTTGAAATACCATAGTAATATTTTTGTCTTTATTCTAAAGAACATAATATGCGGTCCTCTAGAACTTTAAGTCAGCACTAAAATTATGTTTACCTTGCAAATGGGCTTTGAAACCATTGTTCGTGTTTAAAATTGGACTAACTTGAACTAATATTTTTTTTAAATATATAGGTATTTAGCATTTTGATTTATATAGTGCATATGTCATGACACTTGACCCTGTAATACCATGATAACCTAATACTCATAACTAAGGCGTCGTCTCTCTATGAGCACAAGGTTGACTTGGGGTCAATTGCTAATCGACTCAAGAGCAGCTGTATAACTACTAATGAACAACTTCACCAATTAACTTCTGACCAAAACACTTTTGTTCCATCCTTCTGTAAACTGCAGATCATTGTCCGTAATTGTCGTTCTTCGAATCAAGATATGTTTTTTTATCATTAGTAACATACAGGCCATCGCATCACGTACGATGCTCTTTAATTCTAATAAGGCTGCGCGTTTGTCTGCTGTAATCTTAATATATACTCGTATATATAAGCGAAATATCACTCATTCAAACACTCACTCATCACGACATCTGCAAAATTATATACTTACTCGATTGACTTGAAATTTGGCCTAGCTGTTCCCTTTTAAATGCAGACACCCACTAAAAACGAAAATTTTGCATATACTATTTTTGCTATCTATTTTTTTCCTATTGTATAACTAGAACCTAATTCAATGGAGACCAAGTCGCAGGCAAAAGCTAGTATTATAATATTCCAATCATTTGCAGCTAATGTGAAAACGCCTCGGAAAAACCAATAATTGTCACTTTTTTATGAATATAATATTATATATCTGGTGCTTTAATGCTGGTTAATGTACTTAGTATACCTGATACAATTTAGTGCTTTGGTGGACTAACGCTAATCTATGTGACTAATCTACCTAGACAAAACCGGTTATGTATTGAAGGAAGGTGTAATCAGGAGTCTCCAAAACCGGCGAGCGGGTATGAAGAGAATTATGAATGTTGAGGAAGCGAGAGATGTATGTAAGAATAGAGCCTCTTGGCACTACGTTCTCTCTGCCTACCCCACGAGGGAAACGGCGTGGTGATAATAAGTATATGTGACTGCGGATTTTTCTGTTAATAGATTCTCAATAGTAGCTCGGAGGTACAAAGTTTGGTGTTTCACGGCCGTGCCTCAAAGAACACGCAAGTCCGTTGGTCCTGCTCCTTATCTACCTCTGGTTGTGTCGAAATGCCGTCCCATCGGACTATAGAGTAAGAGCATTTCTGTTCCCTGGTGCTTACAAGTGCACTCTTTAGTATACTTGTGATTTGCGCACACACTCGTACACTATAAGTAATATCACCTGCGGCTAGTTTCTGTTGACATTGACCGCGGTGATCAAAATCAGAATGGAGATCACCCTTAACTATTCTAAAACTGTAACAGAGCTTAAACTGTATCAGGCTATATTAGGCGTGTCTGAACACAAAAAATTTTATTTAGATTTTGTCTGTTTGTTTGTTCGCGCATCACACAAAAACTATTAAACCGATTTTGATGCAACTTTTTTGATTTGATAGCGTGAAAAAATGCGCGTGTTATTCCGCTACTATATTAAGAACCTGAGATAATACCTAAAAACCAGCTTTGAACACAGGCTAATTATTATTATTATCACAATTCAGTGATAGGGTTCGTTGAAAAGTTAGATAAATAAAATCATAAAAATCTAAAAATTTAGTAGTTGTAATGTAAGTTTGAAAACTATCAGGACTGAATACTATAATTATTTAAATTGCATCACGGCCTCAGGCTAAGGTTTATATAAAGCATTTTCATTTACTGATAAGCTAGTAGGATATAATCGTACACCTGCATTGCTTATGTAATTAATATGTTTATATAGAACTATTGCGCTACCGACTTTCAACTAGTGTTTCTATTGCATTACTGTTTCACATATTACACATGTACTCTTCACATTGCCATGAAGAGTTATAGTAAGAGGTCTATCAATTAGCCTATTACGTTCAAACGCTGGACATAGGTCAGTAATTTATGATTGTGAGCACATTCAGACTGTTCCAAAGACTTCTTCTAATCATCCGACTAATAATAAGCTGGTAATAGTCCGTAAAATAATAGTAGATAATAGTCGGTCGGACTGATAGATGGATGATAATCCGTAAAAATTGGAGGCCGCGATAATGTAGAGTAGACTCTATCAACTATACCCGGAAACTGAGAGTTGTGTCTGTGACATTAAATAAACTTAAGAAAAAATGATTGTTTGAATTTTTTTTCCAAGTTGTTGTTTTAAACGTTCGTCAGGTTATAATGACTATTCCTTAGTGTGTTTTAGTGTTGGGTGTTGTCTTTTAAAAATAATGTAAACATGATAAAGCCGGTAAGTATAATAAATGTCAATATTTCTGTAGAATATCGGAACACAAGTATAAAAAAAACATGTTCAGGTAGGTTTTTTATTGCTTAGGGTGGCAAATGAGCTACCGCTGAAGGAATGTAATGTGGTTCCGGTGGCCCGCCAATAAAAGCGAAGAGATGGCACACGGCGGGTTTATTTAGTGGGTGAGGGCCCCACACTACCCTGTTCGGTGCCCCGAGTGACGGGGTATGCCGTTAGGTACTTTTTTTCCCGCCTAAACAAAAAAAAGGGTGGCAAATGAGCTGCGGCCCACCCGATGGTAAGTGGTATACCGTCGGTTATCGATTCAGCGATACTAAAAATACTGCCAAAATAGCCATCATTTCTCAGCCGTTTTTTCTTTAATTTGTTAAATGACGTTAACAAGCTAATCATTATTGCCAATAACCTTTCTAAGCCACGTCAAAATAAAAGTATTAACGAACATTTGCCGCCCCTCACTCACCAAATATAACACCCGTGGGAGCGACTGTGACCATTATTACACTTCGTATATCTGTTATTAAAGGGATAGAGTGATTAAAGTATAATACAATAACAATATTGGAATAATCCCTATTATAATACATTCACGTTTGTCGCAAAAATGTTTGGGTGGCGTTGTGGACTATGGCGTAATATAAAGATCCTTTTCTTTTGAGAGGAACGTTCAAGACAATGATACCATGACGATGATTATTTTTTGATGTTTATTTATTACTTATTATTTTTTACACACAATTCATTTACACACAAGTTTATTTATTACTTATTACAAACCTAACGTCTTAACGTTCCGATAGATGGCGTTGGTCGTTAAGACAAATGTGATGAGGAGATTGGGTATGGCCGAAAGGTAGTGCGGTAGCTCAGTGGATAAGAGCACTTCCCCGGATTGGAAGGGACGCAGGTTCGATTCCCGTTCGCACTAAAGTTCTCTTTTTCTTCATTCATAAATAATAATTTGTACTAAGTAGCTGAGCATGTCAAGTGATAAAAATACAGATCAAAATTAATAGGTTTTTAAAAAATTAACTCTACCTAAAAAAAAACTTATAAATATAACACTGGTGTACACCATAAGCAGATTATTGTTTCAAAATACCATAAAGCGATATCCTTGACATTTAAATCTTACTATGAGTCAGCTCTGTCTTATAGTAAAAGTTGAAAAGGAGCGAGGTCGTGTTCGTAAACGTTGAACGCTTTAGGTACTGTCAACACTAGGTAGTGTTAATAATAATTATAAGGATTTTAACGCTAACTAGTCTAATTGTAAGTCGACAGCTTGGGCATGATATGAGCTGATTCAGCGTACTCCGTACCTCAGTACCTCTAATGTTAGCGTAGTAGCGTCACTACATCACTAGCAAAAGTTAGCTTAGAGTTAAGCGAGTCAGTCAGTCACCGATGAATCGTCCGTGTGTACGAGCGTACGTCGCATGCGCACAACTCTACCTCTGAATTCGAATTTCTATTCGTGACGCAAAGGACAGTGTTGTGTTGTGCCAATTCAAATTCGTGACAGTGTATCGATACCATCTATGTAACAAAAAGCAATTGTTAATATTAAAACGATGTGAAGTGGCAGATATATGTGAGTGTTCAGTACTGGTATGGAAGACGTTTACATTGTTAAGGTAAGGCAATATGTTTATTTAGATATATGAGTTCGTTGGCGTTACTACTATATTTTTTACTAACAAAGATATAAGATAAATGTTAATGGCATAATATATTATATTTGTTTTATTATGGCGTATTAAAATTTAATGGTGTACAAAGCAAACAGTAAAGTTAGTTGTTAACTAGATACGTAAATGATTTATGTAGTAATATCTATTATCAGGAGAATATCAAAACATATAATGGCCCGCATATAAATATAATAAAATTAGCAATTAATTTGTGAAATTAAATTATAGAACGGTATACACAAATGAATTCACAACCACAAAAAGAAAGAATAATTAACGGCATTAAAATTTACAGAGATATTAAAGCAAAAGTACAATACAAATGTTTACAGTTATTATTCAAATTAGTAAACGAATATTGCACAGTTAAATTTTAATTATAAAGGTTCTTTCATAATATTGTTATTGAAATTGAAGATATTGGCCTTCTCTTAAAGCAATTTAATGTATCAATTTTAATTAGACTAAGTTTAAATTTAGAGGTCTCGCAATTAACTAAAGGTGAGTGCACGGGGAGTGCGTCCAGAATTTTTTTGATCTCACCATCACCTTTTTATTATCGTATCTGCAAGATCTGAAATGAATTACGTGCTCCGGTATTCCTAGAGCTCTACGAGATGCAAAGCTTAAGGATAGCGCTATCTTCCCGATAGGCACTGTTTTGGCTGGTTGTTGCTATTTTACTGGTTGGTATATTACTGAATGTTGCGGTTTTCGCTTACTATCCGGTGGACCCCATCTACCATCACAGGCAATAAAAATGTGAAGTTGTTAACAGTATATCTACAGGGAGAGGAGAATATAAATAGGTAGGATATTAACAGGCTTCGGAAGGTACGTTAAGCAGTGGCCCTCAGCTGTCAAATAACATACTGGCAGTCGTTACAGGGTGTCACTTGTCCTGAATATATAATACAGATGGCAGAGTGGTTTAGATACCGGCTTCCCGCCCGAGTGTTGTAGGTTCGATTCCCACACAGGACAACTCTTTGTGTGATCCGCAAATGGTTGTTCTGAGTCTGGGTGTACTTTGTGTCCGTGAAATTGTATGTGTGTAAATTCCCCCGCGGTACAAGAATTATTCCTTAGTGCTTGACATTAAAAAAAAACCTCTGACTCCGATCTTGTTAAGGTCGCCAGTAGTCTCCTTAGTCGTCTCAATCGAATCGTGGAGGTCAGATCAGCGCGTAGATACTGGTGGATCCGCTAAAACCAAAGAGATCGTAATCTGACCTCAATAAAGTTTGGGATAAGGTAAGGAGATGATGTTGATCAACAGGTGATTTGATGAGTGATAACTTATACATATACGATAAAATAAGTCGCACTAAGAATAACCAACTCCTACTCTCCTATAGGTATCGTGTAATGCTGCCAAAACTTAAACCTTATACACGTCTATCTGCACTGCCTTAAGAAAAGCTGTGGCTGGATTAGTTACTTCTTACTCATCTAGGACAAAAAACAAGAAAATGATTCAAAAGATGTCCTTTGCAAGGTACTAGGTCATTGACTCCCAAAATGGTCCAGGTGGACCCCCAGAGGTCCACGGGAGACTCGACAGGAGTCTACGTTAACGTGAAAACAGGGGGGTTCACAATAATTCATAAGCGGGAGTCTACGAAAATGTATCTGCTTTCGATAACTTCACTAAAATGTTGGCTTGACTTCACCTATTTTGATTTTTGGGAATATGGTAGAAATGTAGCTACAGGGGATCCACCGGAACCAAATAAATTTTGAAAGTGTTCTATGAGAAAAAAAAAAGTCTGGGAACCTCTGTACTAGATGAAACTCTAACACGAAGCTGTTACATTATACCTACTTGCTGGGTTATAACAAAAAAGTAATTACTAAAGCCAGATAAATTAAGTACGACTATATACTGACCGTACCAACTTACTTAACTATTGAAACTGGAATAAGTAGAGTGCATCGATATAAAGCGGCAACATTGAGAATCGTCTCACCTCTCGCACATAACTATTGCCATATATGGTCTCGATACATATTTAATGCGCACATCACTAAATAACTCCATGCCGCCACAGTGTTGTAACGACATTTCCTGGTCCGAGACGCACCATTCAGAGGTAACACCACGATTATGAAACCCGATTGATCTAAGATCTAATAATTCTCAATAGATACATTTAATAAAACATATTCCTTTTAAAAATATAATATAGTATTAGTTACGGGATGATAACTAAAATTACCTTTATAATAATAAATATTCACGGACACACACACAACACCTTCTGGTCCTAAACTAAGCTTAACGCTTGTGCTATGGGTACCAGATTACGGATATAATACATAATATATTACTTTTTTTTGTAAATACATACATATAATAGATAGAAAACACCTAGACGCAGTACAAATATCTGTTCATCACACAAATAATTGTCCTGAGTGGGAATCGAACCCACGACCTCGTGCACGGAAGTCGGTTACAATACCGACTACGCCACGAGGCCCGCCAAATTTATACAACAACTATAACATAATGGGTAGACCAATATAATTACTACCCCTTTTTTTTTTTTTTGTTTAGGCGGGAAAAAAATGTACCTAACCGCACACCCCGTCGTTCGGGGCAACGAACAGGGTAGTGTGGGGCCCTCGCCCACTAAAGAAACCCGCCGTGTGCCGTCTCTCCGCCTTTATTGGCGGGCCACTGGAACTATGTTACATTCCTTCGGTGGTATAATTACTACCCCTGTCTTTTAGAAATATGTACACATTGAGCAGTTATACGTTAAGAGTTATAGTTACGTTAAGAACATCAGTTAGTCCCAGTTAAGTGGATATTGGACACTTATGACAATCATTATCTCAAATGTCTGAGCTAAATTAAGAGTTTATTTTTGCCTATGGTGGCAGACGAGCCATGGCCCACCTGATGGTAAATGGTAACCGTCACTCATGGACTTAACTATACCGGGAATATTGTCAAGCCACTGCTCACTATTTCATTTCACAGATATTAAATGAAAGAGTAAACGGCTATCTCCTGCTACAACCAAAACACCCCAACCCGATCGGGCCTACCACCCATAATGCAATGGGTGATAATTGCTTACTTACCTTAGTCGCCTCGTACGACACCTTGAAAAGAATGGGATAGTGGCACTTGAATTCTTAGTCCGTCACATACTTTTTGAATTATGAATGTCAGATGACAGACGCTTTATCTTCGGAATTTGGTTTTATTAAGTGACAACTCGATTCAAAATTCTATACCAATTCATCTAATTAATGTGATAACAAAACTATTTTCTTCCCATTTGTGGAGAGTTCGAGATCGTTCCTAGCAGTGGTAATTATATGATCTATGAGGTTGAAGAAAGGAATACTAGTTAGTTACAATATGTAACCATGACATTCCAAAAGACCTCCCTCCTCTTCAGTCGTTCTGACTCTTGACACTCTCACTTCTACAGTCAACATCATAATTCACCCAATTTACATGTGATCCATCTATCCATCAGCCTTTTAATATCCACTGCTGGACATAGGCCTCCCCAAGAATGAGGGATAGTGCCGTAATTGCCACGCTTGACAGGCGGGTTGGCGATCGCAGTGAATGTTGTTAATACTCGAAGGAGTGCTGCTGCCCACTCCACCGGTATTCCCTCAGTCGGCTCTTACAACTCCCATGTGTAGAGAGGGGTGGGACAATTCTAAAGGCAGCCCAACACGGCAGACAAATTACTTATATCTTGATGATTTATACATTGGTCACAATCGCATGAAACACCATGTGGCAATATATTGAGTATATTTCATTCAGGTGGACAGACAGATGTGAGGCCGGGGGATTTTGTTTATAATATGTATGATCTGTGCGAGTTGACACACTTAATACTCCAATGACTGGATTGCCTCACAACGGTTTCTTCATTATTTTATTTAATCAAATTAGCATGGTTAATTGCTAATACGCAATTCAACCAAAGTCAGAGGTCAGTTCTAATCTTGAAATATAACGTGCTATATCACGAGGCTGTAATTATTGTGATATTTATGCAAAGTTAAACATAAATAACCTGCATTTTATTATATTTTCTCTCTTGTTTATCTCAACATCATTTCTACAAATGCCCAAATTGTTGTAGATGACAGGCTGATATTGTTTTGTACAGCTAGTGTTGTTAAATTCCATCATCAATATTTATTTCGTACCATGGCCTTCTGGATTTAATATTACTTTATGACATGTTTGATGACAAAACTCTATAGTATTTTTAATATCAAAGGTGTCGAAATATAAATATAATGTCATCGTATTTAAAAATAACTTACCAGTATACCAAATTACGTAAAAACTTCGGCAGACAACTGCAATTTCAATCAGTGCCAGCCCAAATGTTGGATTCGATTAAACCATCACTAGAGGACCAGAAAATGCATATGCTTCGTAATCCTGTACATCGGGAAGTTCAAGCCATTCAACCTATGTCTGAAAATGAAATAAATACGCCTTTATTGGAAACTCGCGAACAAGGTATTAACCATGAAGAAGGAGGATGGCCGCGAGAAATTCACCTATACAATGAAGAACACACACAAAGACACTGCCGCCGAGTATTACACGATGAAAGTTATTGTACTATGGTTACAAATATAGCACCAGCGATGAAGCACTATATAGATCAAAATAATGCTATAGAACTGTACCAAACATACTTCGCCAATATTCAGCCACAAGACCCTGTAGAGATTTACAAAATACGCATTGCTAATGTATTTCGTGATCAATTTAAAAGACCAGTTTCGTCGGTTAAATTTACAAATGAAAATAACGCTAAGCTGGCCGTTTCTTATTGTTTTAAAACTTACCAGCCAGATCCAAATCTTAACAAACAGACTGATTGCTGTTTATGGGATATCCATAAACAAACAGAACCGTTAATAACGTTATATCCTGAGTGCCCTTGTTGGGAGTTAGAATGTTCCCCAGTGACACCTGAATTGTTGATATGTGGACTTGAAAATGGAACTGTTAATGTATTCGACATACGAGCCGGCTATAAAGCAATTTCATCTAGTATTATTTTCAATTCACATCGCGAATCAGTCGCCTCTTTACGTTTTATATATTCTCGCTCACACACCGATTTTTTTAGCGGTTCATCCGATGGTGAATGCCTCTGGTGGGATTTAAGAGATCTTTCCAAGCCTTTAGATCAATTACCGATGTCTATCAAGGTTCCATCCTCCAAACAACCAAGCTTGAGTAATGCAGAAGGCATCAGCTTCTTAGAATACGACTACGGTTTGCCAACAAAGTTCCTTTGTGGAACGGATTCTGGGTTAGTCATTAATGTAAACCGCATGGGTAAAAGTCACTCGGAAAAGTTAGTCTCACATTGGAATGCTCATAATGGACCGGTGCGAGCGATTCAACGGAGTCTGTGTACGTTAAGGATGTTTCTTACTTGCGGGGATTATACTGTGCGGATATGGAGCGAAGAGGTTCGCACAGCACCCATAATAATGTCTAGTCCTTATAAAAATGCAGTAACTAGTGCCTGCTGGGCCCCACATAGATATTCGGCATATATGTCAACGTGTGCAGGCGGATATTTCTATTATTGGGACTTGCTTCGTAAATACAAGGAACCGATTAAAAGTCTTAAAGTGTCTAAACATGCACTTACGAAAATAACTCCTCATAAAGATGGTGAGTCACTTGCCATTGGAAACGACCGAGGGTCTATATACCTTCTACAGTTATCTGACAATATGGCTATACCAGGGCCTCGAGACAAGGTGCTCATGCAGCAAACTTACGAAAGGGAAACAAGGCGAGAACACAATTTAGACAACCGCTTGAAAGAAATACGTTTGAAAGCGCGAGGCGAGGAAGAAGAGGAACTCCCTGATATACCGCTTATGGTTAACGAGAATGAAGATTTAGACCGCATTGTTGAAGAGGAATACTTCCGTATTGTGCAAGAGGAACTCATGAAAATGGACACTCCATCGGATAAATCCCCAGAATAAAGTTTACCCTTAGTACTTATTTTTAGTAATTATATGTTAATTTTGTATTTACCAAGTTTAATATCCAAACATATTACCAATTTCAAATGTTATGTTATTAGGAAGTTGTTTTTTTTTTTAATTTTTTTTTTTGTTTTTCTTTTTTGTTTTTTATAGCAATATACCCCAACAAAAAACACACATTCAATAATAGTCAAGTCTTAAAAAAAAAAATGGACCTATTTATGTAATGATATGTAAAACAATTGGTCAGTTAGCTTGTGGTAAAGCCTCGCTTATACCAGCATGAATGAGCTCAACCGGGGATGTACCACCGTTTCACAGAAGATCAGCGTGAAACAACTATAGGTACTCCAACTGTAGTGTTTTTTTTATGTTGAGTGAAAGCGTCGGAGACCTTAACCTTTAACTTATCCTTCTTTATATCCTTCTTCTGCTCCTCCTATCCCTTTCCTTGAAGATGTGACGACGTGCCAATGATGCCTCTGGGGTTTGCATGCGTGTAATTACAGTAACTGCTTACCGATACCGACTGATATTGTTAACGATATCTATAACGCTAAGTCACGTGACTTAACGTTAGAGATGTCAAATTCCCATACATTTTAATAGCTTTATATAGCGTTAGCGATCATAGAATGCAGCTTGGCTAGGCCCACACAGGGCCGTACGCATGTCTCTTAGTATAAAAAAAAACATTGCTTATTGTCGTACTTCCTCGTATTTATTTACCTGTATAAGGAGTTATTTGTCAAATAGAAATATTTTCGGAAATAAGAAAGATATTAAATTAGCACAAAGTGTGAATGATTGTCAAATGCTAAAGAATATATAAAAATATCAAAAGAAATAGAAAACTTAAGTTCAGAAAGCATATAAAATGTAGGTTCATATATGATTTAAACATAGCATCACGCCTGTATTCCCCGAAGGGGTAGGCAGGTGTATTACACACCCACGACTCGCCAGCTATGTTTAAGTCCCACGTAATAGAGGGCGAGCCTATTGACGTCTACCGGGCACATTTTCAAACTCCGGGCTGCTACTGAGAATTATTCTTATTTTTTTTACGAAAAATCTCAATAGCACTGGCCGACCCGGGGATCGAACCCGAGACCTCATGATCAGCAGTCGCTTACACTACCGCTGCACCACTGAGGCGATTATACAATATCGCATGTTTGATTCTGTCCACATTAAAACAAAATTCTATTAACTAATTCGAATTCTAAAATTAAAATGCATATACATAGTATACTTTCAGTATAAAAATTGTTTTTTTTTTAATTTTAAACTAGTTGAAAGTTATAAATAATAAGTAAGCAACAAGATCAACAGTCCCGGATGTTTTACGCGGCCGCCATGCCCGCATGTCTCCCCAGGCAAATCCGGCGACTCAGCTTCAAGGGCCATGACCGCCGATTTGTACAAAACCACTAATTTAAAATGAGCTACCATATTGTAATAGAGATCCCTTCGATACTTGCATTTGATGAATAATGTGAGAGGCGTGGGAGGCCTCATTTTAGTGGTAGCGTAAATTGCTGCTGGCTCGTGAGTTGCGTGAATACAAAAGTGCGTCACCAGCAACTTTCACCACGACTAGATATCCGTCGCACGCACACACAAACTACATAGTAGGTAGTCCGGTTATTCTAACATCACTATTTACTTTTAATGTGAACATTAAGATGCTAAAAGCAACATACATTCAGATATTTTTTTACATATCTACGTAAATGCTATAAATTAGGTACGTGAGATCAGCAATTTCAAACAAAATCGGGTCCGAATAATTAATAGTTCAGAATCTCTACGGATCTCGTTGGTCCATGTGGTACATGGTCCTGTGAAATGTTTTTTGGTTATTGTCAAAAAGTTCAAAAGACATCAATTTATTCGGATATTTAAATTGGCGGAATTAGCAGGATAGCCACAAAAAGCAAAATTTTTAATCATGAATTAGTTTCGACATATTTTCCAAATCGCCTAGAAAAATATTTAATACATAATTGTTATTACAAATGCAAAATTTTGTATAATAATTAGGATAAAAGTTATAGTTTGAGCCGCAAACATGTACAACCGCAAGTGAGTTCTGAGCAGAACAAAGTGCCTAATATACATAGAAAAAAGCTTAGCTAACTGTATCTTGATCTATTTTATAAATATTATATGCTGTTTACAAAAAATATAATTATGAATTATTATACTTATAAATAAAATACGTCTAACATTCTAAACATGTAGTTTATGTAGTAAAACGATTTAGGTAGTTTCTCTACAGTACAATAAAATGTTCATCACATAAGTGATATGTGTGCATAAAATTAAACACAAATATTAAGCAAATTAAAAGAATATAAGTAAATTAAGGGTTGGAGGAAAGATTCTACCAGTGTCTCCGTTCGGGAGGATTCAGAATATAAATACATCACTTTACGACACGGTAATTATCTTTTTTTTTATTGCGTATGGTGACAGACGAGCCCCGGCCCATCTAATGGTAAATGGTAACCGTCGCTCATGGACTCAACTATACCGAGAGTATTGTCAAGCCGCTGCGCACCCTTTCATTTCACCGATATGAAATGAAAAAATAAACTGCTATCTTCTGCTACAGCCAAAACGCAACGATGTGCTTCATGGCTGGTCACACGGGAGATGGTGGTACCAACCCGCTCGGGCCCGATACCAAGTGATTACTCCCACTTGGTACCCAGCCCTACCACCAGTCATGCTATGGATGATAATTGCTTATTTCTCTTAATCGGTGGTGACACTTGTATTCTTAGTCCGACACCACACGGACAATAATATATTATAGGTATATCTTTTAGCATAATATTTAGGATGAAAATATCGCATTTTTGTTTTTTTAAATAAAGGCCGGGAAATTGAAAAATATTTGTCTATGAAATATAATAAGAAAATTTAATTGGAATCTACCCTGGAGTTTTTTACGTGATGCGCGCACAACGGACTTCTATTGTTTCATTAGATGTAAATAATAATTATTTATTTAGTAAAGAATACATAGCTACTTACGTATCTTACGGGTGACATTCAGGTGACATGTGCGTGTTTTTTAGGTAAAATATACAAAAGTACACAATATCAAACGCATTTCAATTTACCCTAAATGCATTCTTATTTAGTGGAAGAGACATGCTTATCCCAGCATGAATGGGCTGACTCGATCGGGGAAGTACCCCTCTCACAAACAGCATGCACCACCTCCTATAGGAAGGATCCTATCCTCTCCTTAATATAATCTTGTACTTCCTACCCACCTCCTATCCCTTTCCTTGGAGATGGCGACGCGCGAATGATGCCTCTGGTGTTGCTAGGGTCTATAGGCTACGGTAACCGGTTACCATCAGGTGGGACGCATGCTTTTGCCACCCACGCAGTATAAAAAAATAAATTTTGTTCGTCTCACCGAAAATAATTAATGCGTATTTATAAGCATAGTTTAAGAGTACTTCTAGTCAATGTAGGTTAAGGTATTCTACTCTACATAGAGTACTGAGTGTAAATAATTCATAAATACGAGTATATTAATAATTACTGTAATTTATATGTGGCGATAGTTGATAGGTATTATTGGTAGATTCATGAGTAATTAAAGCATCCTACTAATATTATAACTTGAAAGTATGAATGCTATAACTCAATCACGCGAAAAAATGTGAACAGATTTCGATGATATTTGGGTCCGCGCAAGCGAAGTCGTGAGCAGCAGCTAGTTTGTTTAATAAAGTTTTTTGCTATGTTTAATATAGTAAAACAATTCTTAAAACATTTTTAATCTATATTTTTTTAGCATTTGACATGCTCCGCCACTTTTTAAAGTACAAATTATTTGTGAATAAAGAAAAAGAGATTTTTTGTACTAGCGGGAATCGAACCCGCGTCTTTTCCAATCCGGGGAAGTGCTCTAAGCCACTGAGCTATAGTACAGATCCTTACCGAAAAATACTGAATTAGGCTATATAGGCGTGTCTAAACACAAAACGATTTTTTTCAGACTTTTTGTCTGTTTGTCTGTTTGTTTATACGCGCATCACGCAAAACTACTGAACGGCTTTTGATACAACTTTTTTTAAGTACAATCTATCTGTGAATAAGGAAAAAGAGATTTTTAGTACGAACGGGAAGCTTTTTTTGTTTGATATCTCTTGATTAGATTTAACAACAGGTGTACATTTTATCCCGCTACTATATCAGGAAGCCGAGATATAACCCAAAAACTAGCTTTTGGCTGTGGCGGAGCCGCGGGCGAAGGCTTGTACTATTAAAAATACTGAATTAGGCTATATAGGCGTGTCTAAACACAAAACGATTTTTTTCAGACTTTTTGTCTGTTTGTCTGTTTGTTTGTTCGCACATCACGCAAAACTACTAAACAGATATAGATACAACTTTTTTATTTGATACCTCTTTTTAAAAACTGGCATATATTTTATCCCGCTACTATATCGGGAACCTGAAATATAACCCAAAAACTAGCTTTTGGCTGTGGCGAAGCCGCGGGCAATGGCTAGTTTATAATATAACCGATTTACAACTTTTGTTAGCTTTCCATCCATTTATAAGCCTTTTTGCTGGCTTTGAATATCTGGTCGAACCTTAAAAAAGGTAGCTAACCTCGACAGTCTACTTGGGGAGAGCTGTTAGCTTTATAAAATTATGACTCATGATCTATCACCAGATATTTACTTACCTCTTAAACTTTAATAACTCTAAATATTGTATTGTTTTTGTATTTGGCAAATACTGTTTTCTACTAGATTTGCAACTCTGTAACGTCCTCGCGGACTTCAGAATGTAAATATGTCACTATGGTACATTTATTATATCTATGAAAAATTAGCTACCCCACAGGAACCATCCACTATGTTCTCTTCTGGGCTCTAGACTATATCTGTGCAAAATTTAATGATAATCGGTTTAGTAGTTACGGTGTGAAGCGTAACAAATAAACAAACGCACTTTCACATTTATACTACTAGATATATGACAATATCACCTACGTGGTCGCCTAGGAAGTGTCTCTTCCTCAAGACTCTACATACCCACAATATGTATAGGACAGGAACTAACAAAATAAAGACTCACTACGGCTTTGTCGGATGTTAGAACATAACTCATAAATAACTATAGCTTAAGTAAGCAGGAAATGCTTCCTTTCCACGGCTTTCATATGTGCTGTCCAGTGCTCCTTATAAATTAAGATGTCTTCAAGTCGCAACTGAATAAATTTCCTCAATACAAGAGTCAACTAATTTGGACAAAGCGCCATAATAGAGTGCCATAATAGGCAAGTAAAAGCTTATTATGTATAAGCTATTATATATGTATATTTAATGAGTACAAACTGTAAAAAAAGCTTAGATTTAAAAATTTAAAACGCACGCTCACCCTCCGATCTGCCTCTTACCATGAGAGATTGGCTGTCGCAGTCAGTATATATAAAATATTCATTGAGAAAATTTCAATGAGCCTAAACACGATAGGTACCTCTGCTAAATTGGTGAGGCAGTTTGGTAACCTGCAAATTCCAGTTGCTGAATTATTTTAAAGGTTGCTTTTCTCATGTAATACCATTAAAGTAACAAAATCAATTATTAATTTTAATTGCGTATAATTGAGAACACAGAACATGTTTTTTTTTTTAAATAAGTACTTTTATGTGTTTTTTGGCCAAGCTTATTACAATCATCCATCAGTACTATTATAAAGCTGTAACAGAGCTGTATATTTTAAATATTTGAGAAAAAATACTGTGTTAGGTTATTTAGGCGTCTCTCGATTCGGAAGAGACTTTCGCAGGTAGATTTCTGATGTTATAAGGAGTTATTTAAGCTATTTTTATTTTGCATAACGATTTAGGGCTCGACGCAGGTAAAAAAACTATATTTTACGCGGGCGGAGTCGTGGGTAGCAAGCTAGTTAGACTTATAAAAGTTTTATCCTGCTACTGTATGGGGTTTATGAAATTTAACCTAAAAACCAGCATTTGCCTGCGACAGTGCCGCGGGATCATGTCATATTCGTAATTGTTTCGCTCCATCTTCACTCAAAGTGAAGCCAAAACGAGGTCTACCGGATATACAGCAAAACATAATATTACATCACTTCATAAAGTACTAATGTTACAAAACAAGTGACTAGCCGAAGGCTGCTCTTTAAAATACAAGTTCCGTGTCCATAAGTTTAGTTACGCGTAACTGTACATTACAAAAAGCTATGAGAATGGCTTATACGTTCGTGACTTACTAAACACGTTACATCGACGCGCTGCCATCTGGCCATGTGTTATTACCATTGTTATTATTAAATCTTTCACATACATTATCTAGTCTTTGGTATAGTAAAACCAATGGCGGCTTTCGAGGTCTTCCTGCACAGCCTGGAGACCTCGATACGGCGTATAGCACCGAGCCCTGTGCTCGTGCTGGGGACTTCAACGCCAAATCAACGGCGTGGGGGTCCCCCAGGACGGACCCCCAAGGTGCGGCGGACCTCGTGTTACTCAACAGAGGGTCCGCCCAAACGTGCGTGCGTATAATTTAACAGTCATATTGTCCTACAAATTGCGTTATACGTTATACCGGTCCTACGCTCAAAAGTAGTAGTACAGATCCTTGATGTATAATTACTATCAAGCTGAATCTTCATGAATAGCTTCGTTTCTTTAGACGCCCAACAATTTCCTGTGCGAAAATTTCGATTGTGATACCTCTGTATCAAGTGCAAAAATGGACCCTGGATCCTGGACTATATAACTTATTGCGCTGGGCCAGCTGTGAATGAAGAAATGAATAATTTTATTAATAATTTTATTTGTTTTATGTATTTTGAAATAAAACGTCGTTTACGGAATCTATCGCGTTTACTTGATTTTTATACTATCCCGACGTTTCGAATACTTTACAGTATTCATGATCACGGGTGGACTTCAATGGTAGACGTCCAAAGCTGATAATTATGTTGTTTCAACGGTTTCATCTACCCACAGTAATATGATTTTACAAATTTACCCTGATACCACCTTGTGCAAAACCACCTAAATTGTATGGGTTGCCTAAGATACACAAACCGAACGCACCACTACGACCTATTGTAAGTCAGATCGACTCACCTACCTATAAAGTCGCTCAGTTACTGGCCAAAGTTCTCTCACAACTCCGAGGACACACAGATGCGTTCATAAAAGATTCATTCCATTTTGTAAGTGAGATTAAACACCTTTATCTCGCTAACAATGAAACTATGGTGAGTTTTGATGTCCAGTCACTTTTTACCTGCCTACCTGTGGAAGACTGCATCAGAATTGTATCTAAGAAACTATTAGAGAACAATATACCTATGGAATACGCTGAACTGTTAAAGTACTGCCTCACATCTTGCAACATTATGTGGAAGGATGACTTCTACAAGCAAGTGGACGGAGTGGCCATGGTTCGCCAGTCTCTCCCGTTGTTGCTGACATTTTCATGGAAGACTTCGACGAGACTGCCCTAAAAACCTCACCTGTGGTTCCACGTTTTTACAAGCGGTATGTAGATGACACTTTCACTATATTACCATCTGATAAAGTAACCGTATTTCTTAACCATCTGAACTCCATCAATCCTAAAATTCAATTCACTATGAAACTGGAGTCAAATAACTCTTTAGCTTTCTTAGACGTTATGGTAATCCGTAACCCCAACAACACCTTGAGTCATACAGTGTATCGACAGAAAACCCATACTGATAAGTACCTCAATGGCGAGTCTCACCACCATCCTTCACAGTTAGCTACCGTGTCTAAATCTTTGTTTCAGAGAGCACAAGGAATCTGTGATGAAGAACACCTGGCTGGGGAGTTGCAGCATGTAAAGAAAGTTTTACATGCTAATAAGCTGCAGGTTCCACGCCGCCCTCACAAAAACTGAGTGAAGCCACCCACAGTTGAGCGCCTCCCTGGAGTCCTGCCCTATGTTAAAGAAGTCACTGACAAGATTGGCTACATTCTCAAGAAAGCTTCAATTAAAACCTACTATAAGCCACTCAAAAGAATTAGTCAATTTTTACCACCAGTCAAGTGCCATATACCCTTACAGGATGCAGGAGTGTACAAGCTGGATTGTGATTGTGGTCTCTCCTACATTGGACAAACAAAGAGATCCATAAGAACTCGGATCAAAGAACACATAGCTGATGCGAAGCACCGTCGCTATACAAAGTCTGCAATTTGTGAGCACACACAGGACCACACCCGCCATTACATCAGGTTTGACAAACCTGAAATCCCCGCAAAAGAACATCGATATCGTCCTAGAATGATACGTGAGGCTATTGAAATTAAGAAATATCCCAATTTCAATAGAGAAGACGGCTGGGTCTTACCATCAAGCTGGAATCCTGTGATAGGCCTCACCAAACATAATACAAGAAGGCACACCACAAGATTGCAAGACACAGTTAGCGCTTATTGTGTAGACAAAACCCACAGTAGTTATTAGTTAGTATTTCCGCATAAAATTAATAATCCATAACTCGTGTTGCCTTCTGAGTTTTCTGGCCGGATCTTTCTCAGTCAGGCCGCGTTCCGATCCGGTGGTAGCTTTGTAGCTTTTTAGTTTTAGCTCATATTAAAATCAATATTTTTAATAATATGAACTAATAATCAATATTGTCTTCTAGGTAGTTTTTTGATTACTTAAAATTTTTTATTGGTAGTTTGTGGAAGAATTTAATATAAACAAAAAAATTTGAAACTTAAAATACTCCTTGTATTATACTAATTTTATTATACTAGCTTAAAATCTCATACATTGTAAGCATAAAACTAAAATTAGATATTTTTAATTGTGTTTTTAAACGAAGATTAAGTGGGTTGAAATAAATAAACCAAAAATTTGTAAAATCATGTTGAAACAACATATCTGCTTTAGACGTCTACCATCGAAGTCCACCCGTGATCATGAATGCTGTAAAGTATTCGAAACGTCGGGATAGTATAAAAATCAAGTAAACGCGATAGACTCCGTAAACGTAGTTTTATTTCAAAAATTGTAAAATTCGCGTAAATGTTAGAAAGTATTATTTATATGTATTAATGAATAATTTTAATTTACAAGTCTTAATTTAAGAACAAACAATTAATTTGAATATCCAAAAATAACAACTGTTTGTTTATAGTTTTAAGTTTTCACTTCCGTCGGCAGTCCTCATATCTGCTTTGATTTTTTTTTTTTTACAACTTGGGTTGTAAATAAGCATACGGTCCACCTGATGGTAAGCTGTTACCATAGCCTATAGAAGCTAGCAACACCAGAGGCATCCACAACGGTAAGAATACTTACTGTTGTTTCACGTAGATCTTCTGCGAGAGGGTGTACTTCCCCGATCGAGCCGGCCCATTCATGCTGGAATAGGCCAGCTTGCTTACTTCCAGTAGTCGCCTCGTACGACACTCGCAGGGAAGAGTGGGGAGCTAATACGGGTGATCGAAGCATAAAGCGTATACATCGGTTTTAAGGACGACAGTTTTACTCGTGGCTCGCAGGAAGTGGTCGCCCATAAGCTAAACAGACTTTAGAGCCGAGCCGATATGAAATCTAAACAATATTCACAAGCCACGTGCCTGGCTCGTCGGTTATTAAAACCTAGGTATTGCATTGATATACGGACGAGCTTTACCGAGGAGCCACAAAACCGCGGTTTGGCTCGTACGTTAATAACCAACTTAAGACTTAAACCTGCACTTTTAGTAGAGATCCATGCCCTGCTGTAAGGCTAGCGTATGCTGAGACGCAGACGACGCAGATCCACGCAGCGCAGGGCAGAGCAGAGCAGATTTTTTCATGCTTTAAACATCCTTAGCTGCGTACGTTGCGCTGGCACGTGCAACGCAGAATTGTATCAGTCAACGTACGGAGCCTAAAGATGTTCAAAGTATTACAAAATCTGCCCTTTGCTGCTCTGCGTGGATCTGCGTCGCCTGCATCATCTCTGCATACGCTTGGCCTAATAGATTAACAATATTGAAAGAATACTGCCAGAATTGTGAACAAAGAAAATAATGCCGAGCATTCATAAATATTACTTGTATCGTGGGTGTGTGAAGTATTCAGTGGCGATTATCGAATGCCAATGTCAACTGATTTGCAAACTCGTCAGTACTGTTACGCGAAGAACCTCCGACGAGACCGTGTGACCCACATCAAGAACAATTTAAGGATTTTTTGCTAAACAAGCCAGTGGTCGGTGAACGATGAGCCGTCGAGACTATTAATGACACAATGACTCAGATTGTTTTGCTGAACAATATACGTACAAATACTGTTTATAGTGTATTCAAAACTATACGATGGGTACGCAACGTATTACCTTTTAGCCCATACATGTTTAGATAGCAGACGAATATTGTTATTGTTATAAACTAGATACAGCCCAGCGTGGATCTCAGTATTAGGTCAGTATAATATAAATACGTCATTCTACGGTATTACGAGTAATTACTTTCAGTAAAAAATTAGCCTACCAGGAATCGTTTTTATAAAAAAAAATATAGAAAGTATTGTATGCACTTTTCTGGGCTCCATATATGTGACTTTAACTTATTTACTAACCTCGTGAGTAAATCATCATATTAAATAATTAAAAAAAATACCTTTTACCCATTATCTTTACATTCAAAATAACCCAAAATATTTCGCCAAACCGGTTCAGGAATTCCCGACCGCCAATATCATTATAGGCCGGACCAACGCATAGTAAGTAATAACATAAAATCATAAGCACCCAGATGGAGGCATATTCATAAAAGAAATGACGTCATGCAAGCGTGCCGAACAGAAACAGATGTAATAAACAACACAGAGGAGAGACATATGAGGTGTTGCCAAACTTGCGTCCATTCGGAGGCGTGATTTCTTCTACATATTATAAAACTGTAACAGAGCTGTGTCTGTACATTTAAGATATTTGAGTAAAAAATACTGTAATAGGTTATATATAGGCGTGTCTAAACACAAAACGATTTTTTTTAGATTTTTTGTGTCTGTTTATCTGTTTGCTTGTTCGCGCATCACGCAAGAAGTACTGAACTGATTTTGATGCAAATTTTTTTATTTGATAGCTCTCGATTAGACTTAACAACTGGTATACATTTTATCCCACTACTATACCGGGAACCTGAGATATAACCCAAATACTAGCTTTTGTTTGCGGCGAAGCCGCGGGCAAAGGCTAGTATTATAATAATCATCTAATGGCGGCCCACCTTATGGTAACATACCGCTGCTTAATTCTCAGTCGTACAACGGAGGAAGCAATAACGGTAACATAGTACTTAGTTACTAACACAAAGTTAGTACTTACTAACACAAAGTGCGAAAATATGAAATCGAAAATAACAGTCACGAACAGGGTTGCTAACCCTGCATCTCCTGGAATACCGTCCCAGATGCTTTGCTATTTCAGCTTGCTTGTGATTGTTATTTTCGAATTCACATTTTCGCACTTTGTGATAGTTTCAAATGCTTAAAATATCTATCCTAACTATTATATACCTAACTGTAACAGAGCTGTGTCTGTACATTTAAGATATTTGACTGCAATAGAATATTTATGCGTACATACATTGTTTTATAGATTTTTGTCTTCTTGACTGTTTTGATATATATTTTAGCACTTGACATACTCAGCTACTCTTAAAGTACAAATTATAATTTGTGAATAAGGAAAAAGAGTATTTTAGTACAGGCGGGAATCGAACCTGCGTCCCTTCCTATCCGGGGAAGTGCTCTAATCTACTGAGCTACAGTACTATCTTTTAGACATACCCAATCTCCTTATCACATTTGTCTTAACGACCAACGCCCTCTATCGGAACGCATTTACATGCATTAATCCAATTTAGTGAGTTTAATTTTGCAATTAAAATTCATACTATTTGATGGCGTGATTTTTTTAAACATTGTGATAGATATTTTAGCACTTGACATGCTCAGCTACTCTTAAAGTACAAATTATAATTTGTGAATAAGGAAAAAGAGTATTTTAGTACAGGCGGGAATCGAACCTGCGTCCCTTCCTATCCGGGGAAGTGCTCTAATCCACTGAGCTACAGTACTATCTTTTAGACATACCCAATCTCCTTATCACATTTGTCTTAACGACCAACGCCCTCTATCGGAACGCATTTACATGCATTAATCCAATTTAGTAAGTTTAATTTTGCAATTAAAATTCATACTATTTGATAGCGTGATTTTTTTAAACATTTTGATATATATTTTAGCACTTGACATGCTCAGCTACTCTAAAAGTACAAATTATAATTTGTGAATAAGGAAAAAGAGTATTTTAGTACAGGCGGGAATCGAACCTGCGTCCCTTCCTATCCGGGGAAGTGCTCTAATCCACTGAGCTACAGTACTATCTTTTAGACATACCCAATCTCCTTATCACATTTGTCTTAACGACCAACGCCCTCTATCGGAACGCATTTACATGCATTAATCCGGATTTAATCGGACGCAGGTTCGATTCCCGCCTGTATTAAATATTCTTTTTCCTTATTCACAAATTATAATTTTTTTCTTGACTGTTTATCTGTTTGCTCGTTCGCGCATCACGCAAAAACTACTGAACAGATTTTATGCAACTTTTTTTATTTGATAGCTCTTGATTAAACTTAAAAACTGGTGTACATTTTATCCCGCTACTATATCGGGAACCTGAGATATAACCTAAAATCTAGCTTTTAAAAGCTATACTAGCCTAGCCAACCTACCTATAAAAATATCAAAACATAGTAAGTACTACGTAAAAATTGTTCTATACCGGGCAGAGAGCTCGTTGCTTGTGGACGGAGAGGAAATGGAAACGGTTTCTCTTAAAGTAATTTATTGTTTAAATAAGATTAAGCTCCTGCTTATTTCATTAGTTTGAGTCTTTAATAAGACTAAAAATATTAATATTCAAACCATGCTTGCTTTTTACCTATTGTTCTATACTTAAAAATTATGTTATATTTTAAAATCATTGCTTTTAAATACGATTTATTGTATAACGGATAATTTATATGTGTGCTTGGTGTTTCTGCGCAAAAGCTAGAACACAATATTTCGATTCTAAATATTTTCTGCTTGTTGGAGCACATCTCTGATGTTACTGATAACAAAAACTAAACAGACTGAAATGCGGCTATCACGGATAGACAGAGCTTGGCTTAGTGCTAAATATATAGGCTTTAAGGTGGAGAAGAAGAATAATTAGGAGAGGATATGAAGGATAATAAGGAGAGGATAATAAAGAGGGGATAGGATATATTATATTGGGGTGTGGGTCGGGATACCTCCGCGTTGGTGCACCCCGGGCAACATCGGCACTCTAGTGCCGGCGGCTGAATCCCGGCAGGAGACGGGTCTCCACGTGTCCCTCTGATTAGCAGAGGGCACAGTGGATAGGCCATGCGTCGGCCGTGGAGGGTCGGTGGGGCCACAGTGGCTCCCCCGACCCTGGGGTGGGGACAGCGGGGTCACAGTGACCCCCTCGTCCCAGGAGGCGGGGCTTTCAGCCCGAGTGGCGACGGGAGCACTGCTTGCTTTGCACGCGGTGGGCACGGTCTGATGCAGAACACCGTTCGGCCCGACCCGTAATCCTGAACGGACAGGACCGGGGGTCTTCGGACTGCGGGGAAGAAAACCCCTATAAAAAATTACTCCAATTCCGTGCTCTACCGCCTGGCCAGGGGATGCATGGCTGAGGGGAGCTCAGTCACGAGGGTGGCACCACCACAGTCGAAGGACTATAAACCAAACCATGGCGGAAGTTAAAAACTCATGTATACCTCCGGAGGGTACCGGGCGCAACGCATCCGGAGAATCCCTCACAGGGCCGAGTACCAAGACCAGCCCTGTCAGCCCCGCGTATCGGAGGGGGGCAACCAACGCCTTGAGTGAAAGAAAGACGGAGACTGGAAGGAAGAGGAGGACCCGTGGGAGGAATCCCTCGGATCACCCGTGGGAAGTCCTACGGTGGATAGCGGATCCGCTGTGACGTCCGGCATGGAGACGGGTGGGGAACTCACCCCGAATCCATCGGGGTCTCGGCGGTCCTCACGAGTCCTGAAGCGCGCGATAACGCGGTCGGAAGGTGCGTCGGAGTCGGAGGGAAGCCCCACAGAGATGCCTCCACCGGGAAGGCCGGTTGGGCCGGCAAAAAGGGGCCGAGGCGCCACTAGGCGCACGGTTCCACGTGCCTTGTCCGAGGCGGACAAGGCTACAATCGAGGATCTAGGAGCGGGGCTCTCGATGGAGGAGTGGATCACCCTCCTCACATCGCGGCTCCAGGAGGAGCCTCCAGGGAAAGCCGATCGCTTGACGGCCGATGAGGTTGCCCGGAGGGCTACCGACGCCCTGGTCATCGTTTCCACGGTGGCTAATGGGTCGCGGAGCCTTCCTGGCGACCTCGCCGAGGCACTCAAATAGGCCACTGAGGTGGTACATGGCGCAATGGAGTCCCTCCGGTATCATTCGGTATCGGAGGAGAACAGGATGCTGGAGGCGCGGTGTAGGCGCCTCAAGGCGGAGGTAGCGGAGCTCCGTAAGAGGCACACCGGCAATACGGGGGTAGACGATGCTGCACCGGCAGCCTCCGTCTCAACGGTGGGCGTTGGGCCACCGACCCCGGATCTTCTTACGGGGGGGCAGATGCGCCAAATTATTGATCGCATTAGCGCAATTTATGACCCGCGCATCTCCGCCATTGATGCCAGGGTGCCACCGGAACCGAGACTTCGACCGCCGCTTGCCGCGGAAAGAAAGAAGGTTGCGCCGCCTTCGGGCCCAACACCGCTGCCCTGTGAGGGCGAGGGCGGCCGTGTGGCCACCTACTCCGCGGCCGCGGCTACGCCGTCCAAGGGCCACGGAAAAGTTGCCCCTAAGGCAAAATTGGTGCAGAAGACTGGGCAGCGCCTGAAAGGCCGGCCCAGGGAGGACTTCCCTCCCTTACAGAATGCTGGCCGCCCTACGCGGGCCCCAACTGCTGTGCCTCGGGACACGCACGTTTTAACTCCCGCTCCGCCCGGCCCTGCGCCCTCTCAGGAGGGCTGGCAGACTGTGGGCAGCGGGAGGAAGAAGTCTCGGGGAAAAAAGAATAAGAGGGGAGTCGCTTCCAGCTCTGATGCTCAGGATACGGAGTCCATTGCGCCAGGGGGCAAGCCTGGTTTCAATAAGAAGTCACGCAAACTGCAAACGCCCAAAACGGCAGCTGTGGTTATTACCATGTTGCTGGGGGCGGAGGGCCTGAGCTACCAGGCCATCTTGAGGAAGGCCCGGGAGGAGATCGACGTCTCTGATATTGGAGTCGTCGCCGCCCGGACACGCCTAGCCCACACAGGGGCTCGTCTTAGAGTTTCCTGGGGCAGAAGGTCCCAAGATGGCCGATACTGTGGCTGAAAGGCTGCGGGGTCTATTTGGGGAGGGGAGTGGAGTCCAGGTCACCAGGCCAGTAAAGTGTGCTGAATTGAGCATTTCCGGTCTGGATGACTCAGTGACGGCTGACGACGTCCGGGAGGCCATTGCCTCGAAAACCGGATGCTCCGATGCCGTCAGAGTGGGCTCCATTCGCACTGGCCCCGGTGGTGTAGGTTCCGTCTGGGTGAGTTGTCCTGTTACGGCGGCCAAATCTTTGGAAGCCGCAGGCAGACTCCTCGTGGGTTGGAGTTCCGCGTGGGTCACCGTGCTGCAGCCCCGGCCCGCGAGGTGCTATAAGTGCATGGCGGTCGGACACACCCGACCGACGTGCACTAACTGCTTTGACTGCAGCGGTCTTTGTTTCCGTTGTGGTCAGGCAGGGCATAAAGCGGTCATCTGCACCGCCGCCCCTCACTGCCCTGCGTGTGCGGCGGGCAATAGGCCTGCCAAGCACCATATGGGGCGTGAGGGATGTAGACCCCCGGTGACAGGCCCCTCCTAGCGTGGCTTTGCCACCGTCCCGTGTGGAGGAGGGGATGATTACGGCTTAACGTTCAACTGTAACACCGTCCTTCTCCAGGCGAATCTCAACCACTCCACCCGTGCGCAAGATCTTCTCCTGCAAACAATGGTGGAGTGGTTGATTGGTGTTGCCGTAGCTGCGGAGCCTTATTGCGTCCCTGACCGCCCTCATTTGGCAGGCAGCCGCGATGGCTCCGTGGCAATCATCAGCTCCACGGCGCTTCGCTCCCGCCCTTGTCGATCAGAGACAGGGGCACGGGTTACGTCGCGGCTGACTGGGGGGGAGTTACGCTGTATGGCGTTTACTTCTCCCCAAACCGGAGTCTGGCTGATTTCGGGGTCTCCCTCAACAGCTTGGAGGCCTCGTTACGGCGCTTAGTATCTAGCCACGTCCTAGTCCTGGGGGACTTCAACGCTAAATCCACGGCGTGGGGATCTCCTGCGACGGACGCCCGCGGAGCGTCGGTTTTAGAGTGGGCGGAGTCGACGGGCCTCTGTTTACTAAACAGAGGCTCCGTCAACACGTATGTGCGACGGCGGGGCGGGTCGATAGTGGACCTCTCGTTCGCTAGCCCCAACGTCACGGCACAAGTCAGGGACTGGTGTGTCCTGGAGGAGGTTGAGACCTTGTCCGATTACCGGTACATACAGATGGAGGTCTCCCGGTCCCGCCAGGGCCCCAGTAGGGATCACGCAGCGCGCAGAACTTCCGCGTTCCCGCGGTGGGCAGTGGGCAGGCTAGATAGGGACTTACTGGCGGAGGCAGCCATTGTTCAGTCGTGGCTGTCCTCACCAGCCCTGACCGAGGGGGTGGACATCGAGGCTGGCCGAATTCGCGATGCGTTAACGCAGGTCTGCGACTCGGCCATGCCCCGCGTGCGGTGTCCTCCTCCGAAGAAAGGGCTCTACTGGCGGTCCCAGGAGCTGGCGGACCTCCGTGCGGCGTCCATTCGTGCACGGAGGTGCTACACCCGCAGTCAGCGGCGCAACCGCGATGGGGAGCGGGAGGGCCAGCTTTACGAAGCATACCGCACTTCGCGGGCCGAGTTGGCCATCTGCCGCACCAAAACCGAGAAAAGGCAGGAGATGCTGGATGGTCTCAACCGTGACCCCTGGGGTCGCCCGTAACGTGCGGCGCTGAATAAGCTCCGAACTCAGGGCCCCCCCCTCACCGAGACCCTTCAGCCCAGCCTCCTCACCGAGGTGGTCGAGGGCCTATTCCCACGACAGGCGGAGCACACGCCCCCGGTCATGGCACAGCCAGGTAGCGACCGGGAGGCCGACCTCAGTGGACCGCCCGTTACCGCGGAAATGGGGGTGGCTGTTTCGCGGATTCGTTCCAAGAACACCGCCCGGATGGGATACCCGCCCGGGTGCTGGCACTAGCTCTGGACCACTTGGAGCCCCGCCTCAGGGGACTGTTCGACGCGTGCCTGGCGTGCGGACGGTTCCCTGACTGCTGGAAGGAGGGGAGGCTGGTACTCCTGCCGAAGCCGGGGCGAACGCCGGATTCGGTCGGGGCCTTCAGGCCCATCGTGCTGCTGGATGAGGCGGGTAAGCTGCTGGAGAAAATCCTAGCTGCCCGCATCGTCCAGCACCTGCGCGACGTCGGACCCGACTTATCGGATGCCCAGTTCGGTTTTCGCGCTGGTCGTTCGACGGTCGGCGTGATTATGCGCTTGAGGGCCGCGGCCGCGGCAGTCGTTGCCGGCGGTGGAGTGCTGTTGGCGGTGTCGCTTGACATCGCCAACGCATTCAATAGTCTGCCATTCAGCTGCATCAGGGAGGCGCTCCGGTATCACGTGGTGCCTGCATACCTGAGGCGGCTAGCGGCAGACTATCATGAGGGCCGCAGCGTTCTCTATGAGAGCCGCATAGGGGACGTTGTGAGGAGACCCATTTCGTGCGGTGTCCCACAGAGTTCGGTTCTAGGGCCGCTCCTGTGGGACATCGGTTACGACTGGGTGATACGTTGTCGGCTCCCCCCCGGGCTGGCGGTTGTCTGCTATGCGGATGACACGCTTGTCGTGGCCCGGGGTGGAAACTTCGAGGAAGCGGCGTTCCTGGCCACCTTAGGGACGTTGGAGGTGGTCAGGAGGAGCGGGGCTCTGGGGCTTAGGGTGGCCCTGGACAAGTCGGTGGCCCTACTTTTCCATGGGCCCCGACGTCGGCCACCTGCTGGCGCCTCGATCTCGGTGGACGGGGTCCAAATTGGGGTGCAGGCCCGGATTAAGTAACTGGGCCTGGTGCTGGACGGATGGTGGCGCTTTTGCGAGCACTTCTGTCAACTGTCCCCGAGGCTCGTCGGTGCGGCGCCCGCCCTTGCACGGCTCATGCCGAATATGGGCGGACCTAACAATGCGTGCCGACGGCTTTACGCGGGAGTGGTCCTGTCGATGGCGCTGTACGGCGCACCCGTGTGGGCGGAGTCTCTGGACGCACTGAACTCTTCTGTGGAGGCCACAGAGAGTCGTCGCGTCCAGGGTCATACGTGGATACCGCACGGTGTCGACGGAGGCGGCCTGCGCGTTGGCAGGAACCCTTCCGTGGGACTTGGAGGCGGGGGTGCTCGCCGAGGTGTATCGGCGGGCGTTGCAAGCGCGGGAGGGGGTCGTCCCCCACCCAGCGTGGTGGCCAAATGGCAGAGCGACGCCCGCCGAGCTACCATGGCCAGCTGGAGGGCGCCGCGGCTGGAGGCGCCCCGGGCCGGTCTTCGGACCGTAGGGGCGCTCCAGCCGGTGCTGGAGGAGTGGGCCGTGGGGTAATGGCATGGAGTCCTTACCTTCCGACTGGTGCAGGTGCTGTCGGGGCACGGTTGCTTCGGCAGA
Source organism: Leucoma salicis (assembly GCA_948253155.1). NCBI lineage: Eukaryota > Metazoa > Arthropoda > Insecta > Lepidoptera > Erebidae > Leucoma > Leucoma salicis. The sequence continues at coordinate 9,590,869 of OX411812.1, forward strand.
TATCTGCACATAGTCGCAAGGAGGGAAGCGACTCCGGGCTGTCACCACTGCAGCTGCGACGAGGACACAGCGCAGCACACGCTCGAGTCGTGCCCGGCTTGGGCCGAACAGCGCCGTGAACTCGTCTTGGCTATAGCGGGGGACCTCTCGCTGCCGAGCGTCGTCAGAGCGATGCTTGGCAGCGACAGGAATTGGGCCGCGGTCGCTGCCTTCTGCGAGGTGGTCATCTCGCGGAAGGAAGCGGCGGGGAGGGCCAGGGAGCTTGATCCTTCCGCAGATCCGAACCGCCACCAGCGACTGGGGCGTCGCAGGTGCGAGTATTTGCGCCTAATGCCGCCCTAGTTGAGGCTGCGGGTGGATGGACCGGGGAACGTCCGCCACCCGCAAGGCCTTCCGCGAAGGTGCGGCGCACCGTGTGCGGATGCGTCGCTCAGTAGAGGGTACACGTAAGGGTAAGACGCCGGCGGACCACTGAAGGAATGTAATATGGTTCCGGTGGCCCGCCAAAAAAGGCGGAGAGACGGCACATGGCGGGTTTCTTTAGTGGGTGAGGGCCCCACACTACCCTGTTCGTTGCTCCGAGCGACGGGGTGTGCGGATAGGAACATATTTTCCCGCCGAAACAAAAAAAAAAAAAGGGTATATTACATTATTATGTTTTCTTATTACTGCTATTGATGTTACGTTAACGCAGTTGAATCGATGTCATAATTGAGTAATTTTATACGTGGGTTTTGTGTTTCATGTGCGATCACAGAATTTAAATTCAGGTATTTTTTTCATCGCCGTGTAATGTTTGCGTTGGCCAAGGTAACATTCCATTATGCCTACCATCAAACGTAGGTAGTTACTGTTACAATAGGTATATAATTTTATTAACCCAGATGTTGATGTTATACACAAGGCTTTATGAGGTTATTGCCTGATCCTTCTTATCTACAGTTTCAAGCACAGATGGCGGAGTGGTTGGGGAGAGTGTTGTGAGTTCGATTTCCACACAGTACAACTATTTTTGTGATCCAGAAATGGTTGTTCTGAGCCTGGATATACTTGGTGTCCGTAAAATTGTATGTTTATAAAGTCCCCCGCGATACAAGGATTATTACTTAGTGCAAGGTGTTGTCTTAATAAAACCTGTATTTTATTTAATAGGCTTGTATATTAGGTAATGATTAAGTACCTTCTGACTATTTTAAACGCCCGCAAAGGTATATGCAAATACATATGTTTAAAACTAAGTATACTTAGATACATGATGACAAACCATTCAACACACATCAAATATAATATGGCATATTATATTGTTTTCAATTCTGAGTGAAACCTGACTATGGTTTACAATGAGATTTGATATACCTGATGCTGTTCCGAGATATCCCTTTCGCATTCAATGGAAATTAAATGAAACAATAGCAGGCGAGACTGGCTAAATGTATTTAAGTAACAAGAGTAAAATAATATACCTTCTAGTACTTTAATATATATTTTATTCTTGTTTTAAAGACAACACCCGGCACTAACGTATATTCCTTGTACTGCGAGGATTATAAACATACAATTTCACGGACACAAAGTACGCCCAGACTCAGAACAACCATTTGTGGATCACACAAAGAGTTGTCCTGTGTGGGAATCAAACCCACAACACTCAGGCGGGGGGGGGGGTATCTAAACCACTCCGCCATCTGTGCAGTCAATTTAATATATTGATACTAGCTTTATTTAACCTCTTCTCGGGCATAAGCTAATTGTTTTTATATGTTCATAACTGCCTTGGTGGTGCAGCGTTAGTGTGTGTGACTGCTGATCATGAGGTCTCGGGTTTGATCCCCGGGTCGGGCAGTGTTATTGAACTTATTCGTAAAAAGGAAAATTTTCAGTAGTAGCCCGGAGTTTGGAAATGTGTCCAGTAGGCGGCAATAACCTCGCCCCCTATTACGTGGAACTTAAACATAGCTGGCGAACCGTGGGTGTGTAATACACCTCTGCCGCCTACCCATTCGGAGATACAGGTGTGATGCTATGTTTGTTTTTTTATATGTTCATAACTCTTATTGGTTTACGCAACGCACGTCAGTTAAGCTCGCAAGTCCCAATTATAGTATAATTTTTCAAACATCTTCAACAATCATTGTCGTACTTTAGTTAATTTAGATAAAACCATAATAACTACGAATTGAAAAAATGTGAAATGAAAATAATAGTCACGGGCAGGATTTGAACCTGCATCTCCTGGAATTCTGTTCCAGACGCTTTACCAATTCAGCCACGTGACGATTCCTTCTTAATTGGGTCTTCTTTCTTGGGTGACGACTGCACCATTTGTCAGATGATGATCATAGATTGTTTCAATCAGGAATGCATTATTACAATTATAATTGAATAAAAGTTTATAGGAATATGCTGTATATACTGGCCGTAATTTATTTCCTAATCTTTATTTTTTTTTAATATGGGTTATTTCCTTCCACTAATTAAATTACGTTGGCGATAGTAAAACAACTAGAATCAAAATGACATTCAATAACTCGCCACATTTTTGAAAATCAATCAATGTAGCTAATAAACATTTTGTTAGAGGAAAGGCGTGTTTTTATCACTGTTTTATATGAGTAAACATTTACCAAGGAAGTTGAGATCTTGTTTCTTGTGTTTATTTATGAAGAGGTCAATTTGCTGACTTTGTTATTACAAATTGATAACGTTTTGCTTATCAAGTAATTTCGCCAACAAAGGAAATGATGCAATTTACAATCGTTAGCAAGAAATCAAGGTACTGCACTTGGCTACTCTCTGATATAATACATCCGTCACGGTTTTAAATGGAATTAAAAAGTATTGTATAAAACACTGGTGGAAGTGTCTGTTTGTAATGTCTAAATAGCTTTTTAATAAATGTATACGCTACCTATAACAAAACACCATTTTTTTTAAATTTTGCCTGCCTGCCTGTTTGGCTGTTTGTTCCGGCTAATCTCTAGAACGGCTGGACCGATTTAGACAAGACTTTCACTAGTAGATAGCTGATGTTATAAGGAGTAACTTAGGCTACTTTTATTTTGGGGAAATAATTGTGGTTCCGCACCAAAAAAGGAAATAACTAAATTCCACGCGGATGAAGCCGCGTGTAGCAACTAGTTTAATAATACAATCATACTCCTATTCCTCTGCTCAGTATAGGCACGTATATTATAGGATATTTTAGTTTGGAGTGTCTTGGCTGGGTACAATTATTACAATCCTTGAACCGATTTAAAACTACCATCAGATTGGCTGTTTTCTCAGTAGCAGTAAGAACTAGGTACAATAATATAATATCAGCTGTAACTCTGCTGGGTGAAATAATTAATAGAGATTCCGTTCCGATTAACAAAGAACAGAACTTTCTACGCCACTTCCTACAATAGAGAGAGCTGTATTGTATGCTCATGATTCGCTCAGGTAAATTGGAAACGTCTTTTTTATATACACTGAGACCAAGAGTCTAAAGCAGGGGTCGGCAACACGCGGCCCGCGGGCCACATGACGCCCGAGAGCTACCCTCTTGCGGCACGGGAAAAGATGTTCCTAACCGCACACCTCGTCGTTCGGGGCAACGAACAGGGTAGTGTGGGGCCTTCACCCACTAAAGAAACCCGCCTTTAATTGGCGGGCCACTGGAACTATGTTACATTCCTTCGGTAGTGAGCTTTAGTAGTCCTGCTGCTAAATGATGCACTATCGTCTTCCAGCTTGATATTAGGTGGAATCCAAATAAAACTACTATGTTCTACTAGTATACCTATAGTATTATCAAATACTTTTTAATATATATAAAACAACCTAAAGTTTATTACTAACCCAATTAAGTGCAGTCCACTGCTCAACAGAGGTACTTCCCAAATGGCTCCAATAATCCAATACTCGGCCTTGCACCTTCCTGGAAATGACTGAAATTACCTTCCACCATTCTTACGTATTTATTAGTAGTATATTAAATATTTAACGTGATACAATTTCCACAGTGACGACAAGATGAGCGGTGTGCGATGACAGGCGTGGTTCTGGTGGCGCTCGTGCTGATGGCGGTGGCCAACGCTGCAACTGCGCAGCTCCGTCCCGCTGATGCACCTCCCGCCATCAACGACACACGTGAGTGAGTCCTGTAACTTATTTAACAGTACCATTCCACCACCTTCTCTATACTATTATGAAGCTGTGACAGAGCTATGTCTGAATATTTAAGATATGTAACAAAAAACATAGCTTTATGTAGGCTATTTTGGCGTCTCCTAAACCAAAACTTTGTCTTTTGTTTTGTTTTTCTGCTTCTCTGTTTTTCTATTCGCAAATCACATAAAAACTACGAAAAAGATTTTAGGTAGGACTCTAGATTAAATAATAAATAAATAAATTTTATTAAATCATTATTATCCGTGTGGTGACGGATTAAGAATACAAGTGTCACCACCCCATTCTTTCCCACGGGTGTCGTATGAGGCGACTAAGGGAAGTAAGCAATTATCATCCATTGCACGACTGGTGGTAGGGCTGGGTACCAAGTGGAAGTACTCACTTGGTATCCGGCCCAAGCGGGTTGGTACCACCATCTCCCGTGTGACCGGCCATGAAGCATATTGTTGCGTTTTGGCTGTAGCAGGAGATAGCCGTTTATATTTCATTTCATCTGTGAAATCAATTGGTGAGCAGCGGCTTGAAAATACTCTCGGTATAGTCGAGTCCATGGGCGACGGTTACCATTTACCATCAGATGGACCGTGGCTCGTCTGCCACTAAATGCAATAAAATAAAAAAATTAAAAAAAAAATATTACAATATGTACATAGAGGGATGTTCTGAAATTAGTACAGAATCAGAGTTGTACCTGAACTGATTGTACTAAAAACTAGTTAGTACATTTTATACTGGTACTATATCAGGAACCTGAGATATAACCTAAAATCTAAGGCAAAGACTTACAACTATTATCTCCTTATTGAATATTGGGCATGAAAACTAATGTCCATCAGGCACTAATACATGTAATGCCATCTACGACGACTGGGATAGCGTTCTAGAATAATCAAGCTCAAAACCGATAGCTAAGGCAAAAACATCAAGATATTCTTTATTGTTACCATACGAACTCATAATAATTATTTAAATATTTTCTTTTATGTACGGCCTCATAATACTTGTTTAATTATTTTCTTTTATGTAGCCCTATATATTTTCCAAAATAAAAGTGATATAACTTATTCCTTATAACATCAACTATCTGCCAGTGAAAGTCCCATCCAAATCGGTCCCACTGTTCTGAGATTAGGCGGAACAAAGAGACAGACAGACAGACAAAAACTTAATAAAATTGGTAACTTGTTATAGGTTACGTATATAGTTTCATTATGCATTTAGTAAAATGCTGTTATACCATAAACATACACTTCAATTTTATTTAGATGTGTGCATGTATCGTTTTAAATCTAAAATATATGCACACATAGTAGTAGGGGAGCCGCAGAAGGAAGTATGGGATTTACTCGAGCACGGCAGATTAACATAAGGGAGGATACCTTGCATCCTGCTGAGTACCTGTACCATATATAAGCCCTCTATATAGTGACGTGCGTCTAGGGCAGCCCACAACCGAAGGAATGTAACATAGTTCCAGTGGCCCGTCAATAAAGGCGGAGAGACGGCATACGGCGGGTTTCTTTAGTGGGTGCAGGCCCCACACTACCCTGTTCGTTGCCCCGAACGACGGGGTGTGCGGTTAGGAACATTTTTTCCCGCCTCAAAAAAAAAAGGGCAGCCCATCAGTTTAGTAAAAAAAAATCGATGGTCGGAAATATTAAAGCGCGTCAGATTAAGATAAGGTGGGTTAATTATGAGCTAATAAGAATATATTTTGAAAATCTGACGATTTGAGCGTGACGAAAGGGAGTGGGAGGATTAAAAAGCTGCAAAAAAAAACGATATCTTGACATTCTCGAGCGTGGCTAATTTTTATTTTATTTTGAAGGAAATAATTTAAGTTGGTGCAGCGGTAGTGTGAGTGACTGCTGATCACGAGGTCTTCGGTTCGATCCCCGGGCCGGGCAGTGTTATTGAGCTTTTTCGTAAAAAGAAAAATTCTCAGTAGCAGCCCGGAGTTTGAAAATGTTCCCAGACGGCAATAAGCTCGCCCCCTTTTTGGCGTGGGACTTAAACATAGCTGGCGAATCGTAGGTGTGTAATACACCTCTTTTTTATTTTTTGTTTAGGCGGGAAAAAATGTTCCTAACCGCACACCCCGTCGTTCGGGGCAACGAACAGGGTAGTGTGGAGCCTGCACCCACTAAAGAAACCCGCCGTGTGCCGTCTCTCCGCCTTTATTGGCGGGCCACTGGAACTATGTTCCATTCCTTCAGTGGTCCGCCGGCTTGTTATCTAACCCTATAGGTATATATCTAGGCCTTTTTTGCTAAGATGGGATAAACCTAACCACACCCGTGGTTCGGGGCAACGAACAGAGTAATGTGGGTACTGGCAGAGCACTCGATCTGTGTGACATTACTTCAGTGTTAAGGCATCAAGCCTGAGCAGGTCAGTAGGTACTTTCGTGTGATCATATCTATTAATATAATTTCTTCAGGAATAATTCCAACCAATTTATACAATTCCCTGATGTAAATAAATTAATTATATATCAGTCTGACTGATCGCATATAAAATATTCTTGAATTTAGGACACCCACCGTACGCCCTCACTCGCCCTTGCTGGATGCAGGACACCAGCTTAACCATGGTATCATACCATGTAATCACTTAATATAGGTTTCCTTGTTCTAGTTGTTTATAATCGTTGCTTGATACGACATAATTATCAGGTAGGTACGAGAATATACGTGTGTCTGAATATTAAACATGGCGTTATTATGGTAATGTCTATCCGCTGATTTAATCATAGCAAGTCTTATTCTTATATAAGACACAAATGGTGGAAAATCAAATGGTTGACGTAAATAGGTCTCTACATGTGGTGGTATTTTAATGGTAGATGTTTTGTTTTAATAATAGCAACAATAATAGAATCTAGCACTTCAATGATTGTATCCTAAAATACTTCATATCCTATTATAAAATTAATTTATTAAGATTTAATTGTAAAGGATTATTAAGAAATTTATTAATATTCTAATGGGCCCCTCTCTCTTACAATCAAAATCGAAAATCCAGCGAAGTAGGGATATTGTATTATTTATAATTGTATGTACACTTAAAACACTATAGATTAAGGTAAATTTCAATTGTGGGCATTCTCCTTTGCGTAGGACCTCTGAAGCAGTACATCAGATATTTTAGCTTGGCTAAACTAAGAAGGTACTATTAAAACCAAAACTTAAACTAAGAACTAAATAAATATCGAAACTTAAGATTTAAATACCTATCGAACTAAACGCGTGTTATAATAAAAGTTAATATTTTTTTTTTATAAGTACTTACCTATTGCATATACTTTCATATTAACGTTTGCCCGCGGTTCCACCGCTAGGCTATATCTCAGGTTCCCAATAAAGTCTAATCAGTATCTAACAATCAAACAAAAAAGTTTTTGCGTGATATATGACCAAAAAAAACAGACAAAAAATCGAAATACATTTTTTTTATCAGACACGCCACAGACAAGGTTGAGTTGTCTGTGCAACACGCCTAAATACCCTAATAGAGATATTTTTTTTTGTGTATAGAGTTATTTAGGCTTATCTTATAGGACTTTTGTATTGGGTATATGTAGTACCATAATTTATCTGTAGATATAACAACTTTCGTACAAATCCGTTTAGTTATTATACGCCTAAAATAGGTATCCTACGGGAACTTTAAATTTTTTTAAGAATAAAAAGTATGTTTTCTAAATATAAGTTAATCCAGTATCTCATGCATCTACCTGCCACAAGTTATCCCAATCGGGTCATCCTTTATTGCTGGACAGAGACATCTGCTGTTGCTCTGCTGAGACATCCAAACATGGAACAAACTTTACTTTTTTACAAACTTTCCCATTGAAAATATTAAAAAATATTTATAAGAAGTTAGCTACTTCAATGTTAACATCAAAACTTATTTTCTTTACTGAATTTTTGACATCAATTACTATATAGTAATATATTCTGACATTCGCCTGTATTAAGGACAAATTATGCTCTTAAGCTTTGTAGTTCTATGCTACTAAAAATTTTAAATTATTTTATCAACCATCCTCTCAACTAAAAGAAATAATGAGGACATAATAAGGATCGTTTTATCAAAGCTACTGACGCTAGGTCTGGTTTACACACAAATAATAATTATCATCATTGCATTATCAGGAAACCGTTAATCAATCATTTATTGCACTTATAATAAAATAATTTATTTATTGTGTAAATATAATAATGTTTAATTTATCGTTGTTTTGTTTTATGAACATGCAACTATGAAATATATCTTTGACAGATTTTTTTAATTATTTTAATTGGCTGATGAGATAATATAGTAATAAATCTAATATAAATGATTACTAAACCTTTGCTTACAGGTATTTCTGTTTTCTACTATATCGTAAATACATTACATATAACTCTTTTGGTACTTGGTGCAGTTTCCACAGACAACTAGTCTCCCTTCTTTTGCGCTAAGAAGCTTCTCGAACTTATATCCAAGATTATGTCGTTTTGGGTGGTGCCAATGAGCCGTTGTTTTATCTGTACTTGAAAATTAAATGATTACCAAGATTAAGTCACTGAACTCCTAAACCGCTGAACCAATTCTGATGTTTTTTTTTTGTGTACTGTACCAATACTGGTAACAATTATCAATTCTTGACAGATTTTTTCCTACTCTTTTATATATTTTTGTATACATGCGTCTGCAGGGTTCAGCTAGTCTATTTAATATAAATATATTCTTAAATTTACTCGAGCTATGACGTCTCGACAAAAACGTCATTAGTGGCATGGTTTTCCATCCATCCATCCATCAGCCTTTTGAAGTCCACTGCTGGACATAGGCCTCCCCGAGAGAACGCCACAACATGTGTTTCGCTCATATGGGGGATAGTATCGTAATCGCCACGCTTAGCGGACGGATTGGCGATCGCAGTTGATGTTGTTAATAATCGAAGGAGTGCTGCTGCCCACTCCCCCTGGTATTCCCTCAGTCGGCTCTTACGACTCCCATGGGTGGAGAGGGGTGGGACAATTCTAAAGCCAGCCCCACACGGCATGGTTTTACTGGAGAGGTAATAGACACATTGCCTAAGCTGACGATCTACGAGGTACTATGTTCCTTTAATACATTGATGTATTAATTTATACATCGATGCCGTTATCATAAGACATGTAAATGGTTTTACCTTACGTGCCAATGGCCGAATAACTGATACTACATGATCTAGATCTTCTTTGCCATCAACGAACCGGCGTACCTCTTTTCTTACATCCCAAATGTATAGAGAATAAGATAGAGGGACGGACTAAGAATACAAGTGGCACTACCCCATTCTATCCCATGGGTGTCGTACGAGGTGACTAAGGGAAGTAAGCAATTATCACCCATTGCATTACTGGTGGCAGGACTGGGTATCAAGTGCGAGCCCTCACTTGCTATCGGGCCCGAACGGGTTAGTACCACCATCTCCCGTGTGACCAGCCATGAAGCACATCAGTGTGTTTGGTTGTAGCAGGAGATAGCCGTTTATTCTTTATATGAAATGAAATAGTGAGCAGCGGCTTAACAATACTCCCGGTATAGTTGAGTCCATGAGCGACGGTTACCATTTACCATCAGTTGGACCGTGGCTCGTCTGCTACCATACGCAATAAAAAAACCTTTTTTTTTCACAACCTATTACTTGAGACATAACATAATTATACACATATCTTATCGAGAATTAAAAAAAAATCAGAGGTCTGTGCCTTGTGAGGTCTTGGACTGAGGATTGAACTGGATACCACTGTCTTAGCTGTCCTTGGTTTTAACACTAGGCTATCTTGTGAGTACATTGTAGATATGCAAATAACAAACAATGCAAAAAAAAGTTAGGTCTCTAAATACAATAAATTACACAAAGTGCGAAATTGCGAAAACGAAAATAATAGGCACGAGCAGGATTCGAACCTGCATCTCCTACATGTCCTGCATTACACTAAGAAATTTAATTTTAAACTCAGAGCTCTACATAATAAAAAGCCTTTAATAGTTTTAATCCTAATACTAAACAAGCAGGTAGAATCGCTCGTAAAGTAAACAAAGCAACATGTCTATTGATGCGGTCGCTTCGGTCCCGTTAATTGAACAACGGCTCAATGAGTTCATATTGCCAGCGCTTTCCCTTTACAATAGAAAGTATTTGAAACACGTTTAAATTAGTAAAGTTTCATAAGTTAATTAAATTAATCCATGAAGGTTTCTCGGTATATGGTATTATTCCTCTTTTAACAAACTGTCATAAACTGCTTAAACTTAATGAGCTGATAAAAAAATGTCTTTAGATTAAAAAAAAGTATGGTTGCCTGCATGCCCCGTATCTACACATCTACATAACAAATTATAATGCCAAGATAAAGCACGGATTTCACAATATCTGATGACTATTATATTATTGTGTAATAAACAATAAAATAAAATATACACCATTTAATGCGTTTTTTTATTGCTCGTAAAGATGTTCCAATATGCAAATTAATGCGCTTGCAAAGTTTTCGTACCGAAAAAAACTAATAAAACCTACATAAATTGTGCGATCAAGAAGACGTTGGTAATTTTTCGGTAAAAAAAAACGCTTGGGCGATTTATTAGTTGTCATTACACACGTAAATTACGGTGTGTACAGTAATATAATTGTGTAATATATCACGTCAGTGAATTGGTGAGCTAAAATTTTACATTTACAAGCATTTGCGTTCTCGAGAAGTATTCGAATAACAGTGTATCGTGGCGTCGTGCAGCGCCAATGCATACATTACGCCCAAACCATATATTAGCATACATATCTCAAATATTTCAATGTTAACATGCCATAGCACATCAGATGTACCTACAATATCTTTTTATTTCAAAATATCAATAATATTAAAAAAAAATCTAAGGAAAATTCAATTACTCATCAGAGCTTTTTTGAAGTTATACTTCTTTTGGCGCGTTAGGGAAAAATGATGAGAGTAAATTTTTACGATGCGCGCGCGCACCGTCACTAAAAACCGACACCCTGAAGTTAGCTATAGTCAACATTTTAGTTTTTTTGTGATATTTAAATAAACTTTATTTAACTAGATAATGCGTTATAATAAAACTTTCAATGTATTAAATACCTTTTTTCTATTGTTAGTGTCGTTTTTTCTACAAAGAAGTATAACTTCTAACGCGTGTACATAAAGTACACACACACTTTATTTTTTTAATTTGACTATTTTTCCTAGATAGCTTCTTGGCAAGCACGAAGAGTATAAAATACCACTGCTTCTTGGGTAAATAAGATAGAAAGAGAGCACAACATTGTATCAAAAAGGTTTGGCCACAGGAAGCGAAACTAGAAATGTTGTCAAAAAGGTATCAGTCTTATAAGTCTGTAGTTAATTCAATTTTTCTTTGATTCATATTATTTCTGTTAATTAATTCTTGATATAATTAGTATCTTGGTAAAATATTATTATTTTTAATGGCAGCAGGTGAGTCACGACACGACACATTAAACATGGACAAGACGAAAGTCATGTAGGTATTAAATCTAAGTCATTTTTACTTTGTGCAAGCCATCACTGAATATTATTAAATGTGAGCCAGACAGTAGGTTAATATCGTGACCTTGAAGGCGTCTGGGCCAATAGTTTCGCTTTTACCCGTATTATTTAATATTATATTATGGCATCAAGAATTAATAAACAAAGAAACAAACAAACTCACTTTCCCATTTATAATAGTAGTAAGGATTATAATCTAGACGTGTCTAAACACTAAACAATTGTTTTTAGAATTGTCTGTTTCCCTGTTTATCTGTTTGTCTGTTTATCTGTTTATTCGTTCGCGCATCACGCAACATCTACTGAACGGATTTTGATGCTACTTTTTTATTTGAGAGCTCTTGATTAGACTTTTAGCCCGCTACTATATCGGGAACCTGAGATATAACCTAGCAAATCCCCAAAGGTAATATTTATAAGTTATTTCTACTTTGCATTTAAGTAATTCACTGCTGTTTAGACGTCTCGATGTAGAGCTAATAAGAAAATATACAAACTTTCGCATTTTATATTACTCATACATGTCTATCTGTACAATACCAGAAAAGACTTGGCTACAGGTATTGGGTTCACCCGTAAAACTTCTCACTGTAAAATGCAAGTGTCCATTGTCCCTCATAGTGCAACCCTAATACAAGGCATCCCAGGACATCGAGGAGAGGCCTAACACAGGTCGAATTTATATTATTTGTGGAATATTGCACATCGTGGTTCTGGTGATCATGGTTGCATCCCATTATTTTTTTAATAAATTCGCCTTTGTCTGTGAGAAGTGCGGATTGGCAATCTTTGTTGTATGTGTGCTAAAATAGCTGGGATTGACAATTCGTGGGTGGTGGTTTCTCCTGCTAAAATATCAATCCTATAATAACTTGGTATATTGTTAAGCGCTGACTTTGTTATAAATAAAAAAAGATAATACGATGGTGGTTTATGGTTTCAATGTCATTCGCAGGCTGTGGAGCAGAATGCGTACGATGTGCTGCGGATGGGTGTGTGAAGTGTGCGCGGCTGTTAGTGTGGCCAGGAGGTACTTGCGCCCACGACTGTCCATCAGGCAGCAGAGAAGCGTGGGCTCACGATGACCATCTCATGGGAAGAGTGTGCTACCCGGTTCAGACGTATAACGAGGTAAACATATTGTATGTTATTTGTGAAATTATGGATATAATATATGCGGGGGTGGCGTACCAGGATAGGGGGACAAGGCCTACATTCCTTCTTCCAAGAAAATGTCTAATAAAATGCCATGATATACTGCAAATGGCGGAAGAAAGCATCATAATATAACGCTTGTTTGGGTCCAAAATTTTGACTTTAAGTTGGGTTTTCACAAACAGGGCACTACGATAATGTTAACTTCTTGATACCTACCTATTAGTCATTTACTAACCACTCACTTCTATTAAAATTATAAACCAACCTAACAAAAAATAAATCAGACAAAATTTCTAAAAAAGTTGTATCTAATTTAATAATTACAGTTATGGTTCACTTGGTGAAAATCGTTCAGTTACGCATTTTTGCTTGATTTGAATAAAGATATGTAGGATAAGCAGAGGATAGTGAGGGCTTCTGGGCCTCCAGCGGTCTCACTCACATACGTAATACATTCAGTCAAGAAAGTATTGGGAATGGATGATTTGTTTATGGTTCCAAATTCAAATAGTTTTTTTTTTGTTGTTGTTAGATTGGCACTACTGTTATCCATTTTGGCACGGAGTTTGAGTTGCATCTGTTATTTATACTAAATACAGTGCTGTTTTTAGTTATATCATATCTAGTGTGTATTGCGAATTTCATAATGGACAAAAACATCGAACAAAGAGTTTGTCTTAAATTTTGCATCGCCAATGGAATTTCGTGTTCGGAGTCACTGAAAATATTACAGAAGGCTTACGGTGAATCGACTTTATCAAAAACACGTGCTTATGAGTGGTACAAAGCGTTTAAAAGCGGTCGAGATGTGATGGAAGATTTGCCTCGCTCTGGTAGGCCATCAACGTCTGCAACTGAAGTTAACATTGCAAAAGTGAAAGAAATAGTGACTGAAAATCCTCATTCAACTTTGAGACAGATAGCCGCCGAACTTTCTGTATCTCACGAGTCGATCCATACCATTTTAAATAATCACTTGGGTATGAAACATGTTTCCGCTGGGCTAGTCCCAAAAACCTGAATTTTCTCCAAAAATTCAATCGCATGAGAGTCGCTGAGGACATGCTAGAACGAGTCAATTCCGACCCAACATTCATGAAACGCATTGTTACTAGTGACGAGACGTGGCTTTACGAGTTTGACATGCAAACTAGTCAACAAGCTTCGGAGTGGCGACTTCCAACTGAACCGAAACCGATAAAACCACGCCAAAGTCGATCAAAAGTCAAAGTCATGTTGACTGTTTTCTTTGACTATCGCAGTGTTGTGCACTCTTCCAATTCTTGCCAGAAGGTCAAACGGTAAATAAAGAATATTATTTAAGCGTTATGCGGCGTTTAAGAGAACAAATTCGACGAAAAAGGCCAGATTTGTGGAAAGAAAATTCTTTTTGCACCACGATAATGCGCCTTCGCACAAGTCCATCATTCTGAATGATTTTTGTCTAAACACTCAACAAATATCATCGAGCAACCACCATATTCACCAGATATGGCTCCAGCCGATTTCTTTCTTTTTCCTAAACTCAAATGACCACTTCGTGGCACCCGTTTTCAATTGGTAGAAGACATAAAGGATAACTCGCGGCGAGAACTGAACTCAATTCCGGAAACAGCGTTTAAAAAATGTTTTGATGATTGTATTATTCGTTGGCGTAAGTCTATCGTTTCTGAAGGAGCATACTTTGAAGGTGATAAAATAAATTTGGATGAATAACAAAAATTTTGTGTATTATTGATCTTTTCCCGGTACTTTCTTGACAGAGTAGTACAACGTTAGCAGTTATGCTAAGATAAGCAAGACTCTACTCCTGGAAAAATTCAGGACGCTAATTATTAGGACTGTAACGATTAAGATACATATTTCATACAAGAATTCATTCTTATACCAGAGGATCATTACTCATTTTAACCGAGACAAGATGTTGTTGCGCAATGTGCATAAAATATAAACACTAATGTATTAGCCCGATTTCACTAATGCCACATCAAAGTCGAATATCATAAGATTTGTACTACGAGTACCTACCTATGATGCAATGCAATAACGTTAATGCGGGGCCACGTGTAGTACAATCGAAATATGTAGTTGAAGCGACAGAACTCAGAATTATTCAGAGCTCTGTGGTCGAACCTCTATTTACACTACTCGTAGTTGCCATGAGTTTTTTTATTGATGTGAAAACATCTAATGTGGAGGGAGGCTAATACCACAGAGTATATTTTTATAACTGAGATAATACCAACTGTTAACGTGGCGAGGTCGCCATGCCAGTTTATTTAATTGCTTTTTAATGCCATCTGTTGACAAAAATATATAACTAGGAAGCTTAATCAATAAACCAATTGCTTTGATTCGTCTGTGGATAACAAGAGGGTGTGAATTATATAAGACTGAAACAATATTCTCATTTATTATATATTATAGATAGTAATAGGATACATTCACATGTACTTATAAGTTCATTGACGCACCAAAAGACGTTAAGTATGAATGTGTTATCGAAAATTAGCAGTCAGGAGCAAGGGTCACGATGGCTGAATTGGCAAAGCATCTGGACGGTATCCAGGAGATGCAGGTTCGAATCCTGCTCGTGACTGTAAAATTAAGTTTACCTGGTCGGTATAATGTATGAAAATACTTCCGACAGATGGTGCAGGCGTCACCCAAAGACGTTAAGTATGAATGTGTTATCGAAAATTAGCAGTCAGGAGCAAGAGTCACGATGGCTGAAAAGGGACTATTTGCATGTACATCCGATGCGCTGCCATGTTTACCTGAAGTACAATCATCAATCAATACAATCGTTCTTTAATTTTTTTAAAAGCACTGTTAGGTTATTTTTAAATCTGTAATTACACTTTTGGAATTGATTTAGAAATTGTGTGTAAAATTAATAAAACTAGACAAAAATCAGAAGTTTTGTTTTATTAAAAGCTTTTGGATCTCACAATTTGTTTTGTCAATAGATTTTGTCAATAGATGTCCCTGCTTTTGTAAGACTTATTTTTATTATTTATGTAAGACAAACTTAAAATGTCATTCTGAATTAAAATAATAAAGTAATCTAATCTTTATTGTATATAGAAAATGAATACCTAGTTAAAATCTTTTTTGAAACACGTAAAAAAATAATAGAGCTCCATCTAGCGTTGGAAATACGCAACTCTAGGATTATAATCCAACTGAATTGAAAACTATTACAAGAGGTAGTGAAACACCAATCTACTGTCATACGTAAACTGGTCCATTTACATTCCAGCTTTATTGTTTAATCAGACAGTATTTGTAATAGAATGATTTTCCAGCTAGCCCGCTCTTAAATTATAATTCTATGGGAATTCATTAACATGTTTTAATACAACACATGATCTAGTTTTGAGGTTTTTTCAGGGCAAACTATGTATGGACGCAGAGTAATGTCTTTTGGGATAAAGTTAGAAAGTTGAAGATTATAACTAACTAACTAACTAACTAACTTATCATCACGCCATTTCCCTTGCGGGGTAGGCAGAGAGAACAGAGTGCCAAGAGGCTCTATTCTTGCATACATCTCTTGCTTCCTCAACATTCATAACTCTCTTCATACAAGCTCGCCGGTTTCGGAGACTCCTGACTCCACCTTCCTTCAATACATGACCAATTCGGTCTCCCCCTGTACCTACATCCTTCCACTTTCGCATTGTATATTATGGTGAAGATTATGGTGATACTAATGTTTTTAGTTGAGTAAAATATTTTTATAATTTTAATATAATATGGTACTCAACGAGTACCTACCTATAATATT
This sequence comes from Leucoma salicis, assembly GCA_948253155.1. Taxonomy (NCBI): domain Eukaryota; kingdom Metazoa; phylum Arthropoda; class Insecta; order Lepidoptera; family Erebidae; genus Leucoma; species Leucoma salicis. Next base: position 9,607,558 of record OX411812.1, read on the forward strand.
AGGCATATATTCTTCTGCGTACCTTCTTATTTTTTCCACTGAAAGATACTAGTCTCATCCAAAATGAGAGAAAATTTGGCCCAAAATGCTACTCTGGCCATACGTGTTCGTTGTTGCCAGTTTATCTTCTCTCAGAGTCCCATTGTCAGCTCAATTTATTTATTAGTCGCCTCTCGCGACACCCATTGACACCATTCAATGGAATAACGTTATTAGAGTCTCGGTGGTCAAGCGGTAATGTATTCTACTACTACTCGGGTACGAATCTCAGTTTGGGTTTGCAAAAAGTTATTGAGATTTTCCTTTAATAAATAATCAATAACAGTATGGAGGTAGGAAGTTAACGGTGTTTCACCCTCGTGCCCTTTTTCTTCTATTAATGTAGGGAAAAATGTACCTAACCGCGCATCCCCGTCGTTCAGGGCAACGGACAGGGTAGTTTCGGGCCTTCGCCAAAAATAAATAGGTATTATTTTGTGCCCTCACCCTCTAAATAAACCCACTGAGTCAATAATTAAAAATACCGCACAGATAGCGTAGTGGTTTAGATACCGGGGTCCCGCTCTAGTGTTGTGGGTTCGATTTCCACACAGGACACACTCTTTGTGTGATCCACATATGGTTGTTCTGAGTCTTGGTGTACGTCCGTAAAATTTTATGTTTGTAAAGTCCTCCGCAATTCACAAAATAATTATTTAGTGCAGGGTGTAAAAATATATATATATATCCTACCTAAAGTACTGAAGATTGTTGCCTGATTTTTCTTATCACACCCATTGTTTTTTTGTTAAGGAGGGTGCCTTTTTTTTATACTACGTGACTGGCGAACAAGCATACGGCCCACCTGATGGTAAGCGGCTACTGTAGCCTATAGACGCTAGCAACACCATAGGCGTCACACGCGCGTCGCCATCTCCAAGGGAAGGACTAGGAGGTGGACAGGGTGGATAATGCTGGAATGAGCAAGGCTCTACCACTAGAACTAACCGCACACCACATCTTCCGGGGCAACGAACAGGGTAGTGTGGGGCCCTCACCCACTAAATAAACCCGCCGTGTGCCGTCTCTCCGCCTGTGTTAGCGGGCCACTGGAAATATGTTGCATTACTTCAGTGATCCGCCGACGGCTTACCCTCGGGTACCCCTACCCTACGAGAAGATGGCGGCATAACGGTATTTATAAAATTTAAAAACAATTCATTGTTGAATTTTAATACTTATTATAGTTATAACAGCGTGGTATGACATCGACTGCTTTTAATTAATAACTTATAACAGCTGTAATACTGTAACGTCATTAGTGTAAATATACTAATACAATTGGTATACTCGTAATGGTGACCTCTAAACATTAAAACTGGAATGCTTACCTACTTGTAATTAATTCAATATTAATATCAGGGATATGGGGCCATATACCATATTCGATCCCCTGGTGGGGCAGTGTTATTGAGATTTTTCATAAAAAAGAAAAATTCTCTGTAGCCCGCCGTTGGAAACGTGCCTGGTAGACGTCAATAGGCTCGCCCCCTATTACGTGGGACTTAAATATAGCTGGCGAATCGTGGGTGTACTTATAATACACCTCTGCATACCCCTTCGGGGAATACAGGCGTGATGATATGTTTTTTTTTTAATATGGGGCCTCATTTTTGAATTGTAATTCTGACAGTTTTATAAAGCTAGGAATCTACTCTGATATATGTATAAATGCACTTAGAGCTCATCGCGATTGCATAAAGCCTTTGCAACTGTAAACTATCAAAATTTCGTTGTTTTGACGGATTCCAAAAGCGCGATTCAGCATTTGCCTCCATGTATCTCGCACGTGCGAAGCACACTGATAGCCTACTCAGTTATCGGTTCGATTCTGGAACTGCAAGCACAGGCGAAGAAAGTACTGATCCAATGGATGATCAACCCCATGTCCAAATAAAAAAAAATGAGCGCGTTGAATCTGCTCGCAAGGCAAGCCTGTGTTGATGGTATCCTTTTGCTGATAGTCCCTACTAATTTAGATAACATCCAGCGAATCAGGCAGACATGTAGCGATAGTTGAAATGAATATTTTGATAGGAGATCCAAAGAAAAAATACATAAGTGTAATCTGCCTAGAAAAGTTCTAGTAGCTGCTCTTAGATGTCGATCTGGCCATATTCCGTTGAAAAAGTTTAAAAATCAAATGAAAAGATTTTCGAGTCCTAATTGTGATGACTGCGGTATTGTTGAGGATCTGCAACATTTTTGTTCGCCGTGTGGGGCTGGCACCAAGAATAGCTCCACCCTGTCTCTTCCTATGGGAGTCGTAAAAGGCGACTAAGGGATTACCGGGGGACCGGGCAGCAGCGTTCCCCTGTGTAATAAAAACATCCACTGCGATCGCCAACCCGCCTGCCAAGCGTGGCGATTATGGTAAAACCCCCATTTTGGGGAGGCCTATGTCCAGCAGTGGACGATGAAAGGATGGTTGATGGATGAACATTTTTGACGGAGTGTGTCCGAACCTCGACATTAAGAGCACAGTTAAATGTTAATTTTATGATTACTACTGGAATTTGTTTTCTTTTAGTTTATTGCATGTGGTGGCAGACGGGACACGGCCCATCTGATGGTAAATGGTAACCGTCGCTCATGGACTTAACTATACCGAGAGTATTGTCAAGCCGCTGCTTACCATTTCATTTCACAGATATGAAATGAAAGAATAAACGACTATCTCATGCTACTTACAACCAAAACGCAACGATGTGCTTCATGGTCGGTCACACGGGAGATGGTGGTACCAACCTGCTCGGGCCCTGGCGGGTGATCATTGCTTACTTCCCTTAGTCGCCTCATACGACACCCGTGGGAAAGAATGGGGTGGTGACACTTGTATTCTTAGTCCGTGTCCGTACCACACGGAAACAGTATATCGGCGTTTCCCATGTCTACTGCTGCAAAGTTAGTTTATAAGCTTGTTGAACATTGACTAAAAATAGGATAATGTATCTACTCATATGTATATTGTGCAAACTTACGGGGTGACATGGTCGCTATGCCAATATACATATAAAAGAAAAAGAAAAACATAAAGCCAAAGACTTTTAGGACACTACACCGTAAAGAGATCTTACAAATAGTTCTAACACCTAAACGGTTCACAAAATCCAAAAGAAATCACTGGACCTATGTTAATCCTCCAATAATATGTAACTTTTTTTAGTTCTCCGATTACAGAGCTTTCTTATTGAAATTATTGTGAGATTGATTAGATATGTTATACCGGCAAGTAACGCACGTTTAGTATCGTTTACGTCGACCCGGATTTCGAGCATATCCGATGCTTATCATTAGGGCGAGTGCACAGCGGCGCGCGGCGTCTGCGAGCTCCTGAGCGGCGCGGCGTGCACGCTAAAAACCCCAGATCGACGTAATAGACCCTATATGTGAGTTTCTTACTCGTATAATATATCTAATACATAGATTTCTTTGTGTCAATGAACACTTACGTTTTGTAAATATTTTTAGCATTTGACATTTTTAGCTATTTACTAGAACATTTTTTTAATCCAACCGAATGGTGAGTTTTATAGGTTTATTATCGTGCAGTTATAAAGCAGCATTAGCAAACATAGGTACTATAATATAGCGATGTTGTGAGCATTAAAATCAGCTAGAAAGATTTGATCTAACTAACAAATAAACTAACAGTGCATTCACTCTAAGATATAGGATCTAACAGATTTCATCGATTGCGTCGAGTATACAAACGCAATCCAGACGAAACCTAAAGAGACCTCAATGACGTTGAAATCGGGTGACATGTTGAAAAAATCGCTGAACACACATTCAAACGAATTTTAGTCGATACCTAAACGACCCGTAAAAGCATCCTTAGTTATTCCAATAGGTTTTCGAACCATCTCCTTTTTTGAAATTAGTTAGAAAGAAAATGAATGAATTTATATAGGTACAGTAATGTGAAACGAGACCTTGTTGCAGTAGACATTACTCATATAACGTAAGTAGTACGTTTTAAAGCGAGTTGTAAGTTACAATGCGTGAAATTACTATAGATAGTCGTAATGCGATTATGTTCAACTAAATTAGCTGTATTGTTCTAGCTGGCGACTAGAAATACTTACGCTTTGCTGCATCTATGAATATCTAGGTTAGAAATTTTCAAACGGATATCTTATAATCTCCTTTTATTTTTTATTTTTTTTGTTAAGGCGGGAAAAAATGTTCCTAACCGCACACCCCGTCGTTCGGGGCAACGAACAGGGTAGTGTGGGGCCTGCACCCACTAAAGAAACCCCCCGTGTGCCGTCTCTCCGCCTTTATTGGCGGGCCACTGGAACTGTGTTACATTCCTTCGGTGGTATCTAAAAATCTCCTAGCTCGGAATTTTACAAATTATAAGGTATATAATATAGGTACTTGAAATATTACCAGTGGTCCGAAGAGTGCGGGCCCGATAATGGCGGACGGCGGATAGTTTACTGGATAGAGCCGGCACACTACCCTCACAGTCGAATATTGGTTCTTAGACTGTGCTACCTGTTGCCTCTTCGAATATTGGCGTGTGTGGCAGGTAAATTTTTCCCGCCGCACCAAAAAAAAAAGTACCTAATTGAAATATTGTAAAAGTGTTAATCTTATCGAACAGAATAACTGAAAGATTTCTATCCCACTTTTCTAGGTACACGGGTCTCCTCTGAAACTAAAATAATGTTACACCATAATCCTCCACCTGACTAGTGTCGGTGTTTGGAGATTCCTAAGACATGTTGCTCTCTCCCCATGTATATTTTAACCGTTACGAAAATTGTTGCTAGGGTACTATGCTTCTATCTACTGCCAATAACACTATAGATGAATATATTGCAGATCATAGTGGGCGGTGCATGCGGTGTGGCAGCGTGCATTGCACTGGTGGCAGTTGGTGCAGCGTATGCGCGGTGCAGAAGCAAGCGCGCTCAGCCGCAACCTTTACCACAGCCTAACCAAGATGATGACACGCGATTGAGGGAGTTCCACAAACAGCTAGATTGCTTACGAGTAAGTTTTACCACTTTTACAATCATTGTTATTAATCACCATAAAACGTCATACAATGTTGATAAGTTCAAGTAACTACAGAACGATAGCAAGAGATGTATGGACAAAGAAAAGAAAAAACTGTAATCGGCCTGTTATTACATCTCAAACTAAGATTATTTTGGTAACTATTATAAAATAATAAAGTTTCTCAAGACCAAAAGAAAAAAAGCATACGATTCATAGTATCGAGCCTCCATAATTAAATGACAATAAATTCAAATAAAATTGATTCGATTCAATCTTCATCTATCAATCGATTACGAATCATTATTAATCTATACTGAGTGGGATTCGAAACACATTTTTTTCATGTGGAGTACATGCTTATACGCGTGCTTACATAATCACTTAACTATATGGTACGTTAAAAACAAGATAGAACTTGCAATCACATTCTTTCAACAACCTAATCAACCAGAATCAAACATCTATTAAGTAAGTAATAATTGATATTGCATAAGAATGTTCTCGAAATACTTATTGATCAGCAGACCTACTTATCAGATGAAGAAATGCCATATATCATAAGATTTAACAATACCCAATCCCACGAAATGACATACAACTGCCTACATAATTTCTTATAACTCACGATAAGCTCCAGTTCAACATTACTTAAGCAACTTATGATAACATTGTTGTAAATATTGCAGCCACACGCGTACACACTACTGGCAATACTAAATCACACAAGGCATCAAGTGCGAGAACTTTACCAGCTTGGAAACAATGACGCTGCTATGGCTTACAGGTATGTTTCCTAAATACTTTTAGGTGCAACATCTTAGGGCTGGGTACCAAGCGGGAGTATTCACTTGGTATCGGGCCCGAGCGGGTTGGTACCACCATCTCCCGTGTGACCGGCCATGAAGCACATCGTTGTGTTTTGGATGTAGCAGGAGACAGCCGTTTATTCTTTCATTTCATATCAGTGAAATGAAATGGTGAACGACGGTTACCATTTACCATCAGATAAGCCGTGGTTCGTCTGCCACTACATACAATAAAAAACACATTCATAGAAACTAACACAGTTTTATTAGCACCGATTTAACTGAGTTTTGTGTCCCTTTCCAAAAAAAGTACATTAAAGATTTGACAGTTAATGTTAATCCGTTTATTAGAAAAAAGTAGTGAAATAAAAAGCTGGGTTTTCTATTTTTTGACTAGGTTTTATTTAGTTTTGATCGTATGTAAACTAGCATGTAGGTGCTAATGGTAAGCTAAAAGATAAAATTTTACACAGTTTTTAAACTCAGGGATTTTGGAAAAAGAGAAAGTTGGATTAATAAATACATAGGTACATATTTCACGGACATTTTCACACAACGTCCTCTGGTCCCAAACTATGCTTAAAGCTTGTGCTATGGGTGCCAGATTACGGATATAATACATAAATTACTTTTTTTTTGTAAATATATACACATAATAGATAGAAAACACCCAGACGCAGTACAAACATCTGTGTTCATCACATAAATAATTGTCCTGATTGGGAATCGAACCCACGACCTCGTGCACGTAAGTCGTTTTCACTACTGACTACGCCACGAGGCCCGTCAATAGAAGCCAATCTTGGAGAAGTTTAAAGATATTCATAAATACCTATTTATATATTATCTTTTAGAATACGAATCCCCTATTCTCTAGTTCTCTAGTATTTTATTTTTAGACTTCCTTTATTTTGTGCAGTAACCAACAATCTGATTCTATTGTAATCCTATTATTACTTGTTTTAATTTTTTTTAATTCCTATAACATAGAAAAATCACATAATTTTGCTCCCATAACATGGAAACATGCTAGTATTTTGTTCCTATAACATGGAAAAATGTTAAACCACAGATCTTAGTGTCTTTATTCAGAGTTCTGTGCATTATGTATAATGCCAGAGACTACGACGGTTCCAGATCAATTAGGTTGTGTAAAAAATATCACCACAATGTATGATCCCAATGAGATCACAGGTAGGTCTGTAACTATTATGCAATGTAACCAGCATTCATTCGAAGAATAGATCCTTCAATTAAATACGCAGATAGAAGTCGCTAACACGAGTTTCCATTACAAAACTTTTTGAATGTAAATTATTTAATGACAACATTTTTTCCCTTCCTATTGTCATAGCATGAAGTTAAAGTACCTATTGCTGGATAAAATAATATATCAGTATGGAAAAGCCTATTTATTTACTGTGTTTATAGTACTGAGAAATTATTACAAATCAAGAAGTTTTTTGTTAGAATGTTAAATACACAAGAAGTAATAACCACACGAACACATTGCATATTGCAAATGGAACACGCTTGCACTACGCAAGCATGTTCCATTAACACGGCACATAAAACTATGGTATTGATAGAATTGCAGTTACAAAAACACATTTCAAACTGTGTTGAGACATTGTAGCAATGTTTGTTTGTTTTAACTATGAACTTAAGTAGGTAATGTGACTTCAAAACTTTTCAATTTTTTATCTAACCGCACACCCGTTGTCCGGGGCAACGTACAGAGTAGTGTGCACTAAATAAACCCACCGTGTGCCATCTCTTAGCCTGTATTGGCAGACCACTGAAACCATGTGACATTACTTCAGTGGTCCGCTGGTGGCTTACCTTTTCGGGTAGCAAACATCCCTGATATTTAAAAATTGTGTGTGTATTTATTGACTATTATTATATATTGTGTACTCATATTTTGGAAACATAATATTTAAGGAAAACGGTGTACCGAAACCGACATGCCTAAGAGATTCTGTCCGTGTGGTAAGGGACTAAGAATACAAGTGTCACCACCCCTTTCTTTCTCACGGGTGTCATATGAGGCAAGTTAAGTTGAGGGAAGTTAGCAATTATCATCCATTGCATGACTGGTGGTAGGGCTGGGTACCAAGTGGGAGTACTCACTTGGCACCGAGCGGTTTGGTACCACCATATCCCGTGTGACAGCCATGACGCACATCATTTCGTTTTGGCTTCAGCAGGAGATAACCGTTTATTCTTTCATTTCATATCTCTGAAATGAAATTGTGAGCAGCGACTTGACAATACTCTCGGTTTAGTTGACTCCATGAGCGATGGTTACCATTTACCATCAGATGGGCCGTGAATCGTCTACCACTACAAGCAATAAAAAAAAATCTCTTGACAACTTGTAAAGTTTACCAACCCGCACTGGCCCAGTGTGGTGTACTATAGCCTAAATCCCTCTCACTTTAAAAGGAGACCCATGTCCTGACTGGTGAGGCCAGTAATACTAATGAGTTGAGAAAAAAAATAACCTAATCATATTTCTTCAAAAACCGTTGAGATTTTCTTCATTCATAAATTGCAGCCATGCGTGTCAAAGCGACGCGGGTTGCTAGTTACAAAATATAATAAGGTGCTATATCATCTCAATCTTTGCTGTTTTTGTTTCAGTTGCATCCTGAGCGATTTGGCTAAGTTGCTTATATTGTTGAATAAACAACAGGTGCCCGTCGTACCAGAAGAGTGGCCACGATTAGCAAGTTGGGCGGAAAGGTATTTAAAATTTAACTCTCTAGAATATCTATACTATTATAAAACTGTAACAGAGCTGTGTCTGTACACTTATTTTTTTTAGATTTTTGTGTGTTTGTCTGTTTATCTGTTTGTTTGTTCGCGCATCACGCAAAAACTACTGAGCGGGTTTTGATGCAGCCTTTTTTATTTAATAGATTTTGATTAGAATTAAAAACTGGTAGGTATACACTTTATCCCGCTACTATATCGGGAACCTGAGATACAACCCAAAGCTATGTTTAAGTCCCACGTAATAGGAGGCGAGCCTATTGCCGTCTACGGGGGACATTTCCAAACACCGGGCTGCTACTGAGAATTTTTCTTTTTACGAAAAAGCTCAATAACACTGCCGGACCCGGGGATCTAGCCCGAGACCTCATGTTATTGAGCTTTTTCGTAAAAAGAAAAAATCTCAGAAGCAACCCGGAGTTTGCCGGTAGACGGCAAAAAGCTCAATACCCCTATTACAGGAGAATTAAACATAGTTGGCGACCCGCGGGTGTGTAATACACCTCTGCCTACCCCTTCAGGGACACAGGCGTGAGACTGTTTTATGTTGTTTATGTAGAATTATGTAAGCCTGTATATTTTTGTTACAGAATCTTAAAACGATACAGCCGTGCAACAGTCAATCCACAACAAGAAAGCCAGTTAGTTAACTTCCTCGCCACGCCACCGAGCCAGGGTTCGGACTCAGAGACAACTCAGCAATCTTTCTCCACTTTTAAACCTCCATCATACTCCCCTTCGTCTTATGACAGCAATATCATAGACAAAGAGATAGAGTGCGACTGGAGTGATGCTGGCAGACCACCAAGCTACACCCAAGTGGAGAGAGAAAGGGAAACCATCGTCCTCTCTGACCCATGGGAGAGAAGACCGATTGTGAGAAGAGAGAGCGTCTGGTTAGAAGACGAGTTCTTCGAAATGACAAGGCGGCCACAAGATGAACTAACCACTGAACTTTGATCATTTTTTAAGTAATTTTATGAATATTTTCACCATTCCAAGTCTGATAAGTACAAAATACAAGATTACTAACTACTATTTAGATGTTAATAATATGTAAGTCAGTGGTGCTTTAAAATTAAATATTATGCAAAGCTCGAGTCCAAGTACGTAAATGACCAATAAAAAGTATTTACTTTAAGTCAAAAGATACCCAGCATTATCTTTGAACACAATGAATTAAAAAAAAATTAAGAATTTGTATTATGTAAGTGAACTGTTTTCATATCTTGCAATAAGATTATTGTAATATCCTTTTATGATTGTTATGATATGTGAATTGTTATAAATGTTTAATTAAATATTGTCAATAGCTAATCAAGTCAAAGGAAAATATGACAAAGATTTTTCTGGATGGCTTGGGCCTATTTGTATGTGGCATAAGTCGTAAAACGGTCAGCGTGGTAAATAAACTAGCCTAAGCTTAACAGCCGCTTTTGGCCGTGTGGGGCCGGCTTTAGAATTGTCCCACCCCTCTCTACCCACGGGAGTCGTAAGAGCCGACTGAGGGAATACCGGAGGAGTGGGCAGCAGCACTCCCTTAAGTATTAACAACATCCACTGCGATCGCCAACCCGCCTGCCAAGCGTGGCGATTACGGCATTGTCCCCCATAACGGGACCGCTCGTGGCGTTCTCTTGGGGAGGCCTATGTCCAGCAGCGGACTTTGAAAGGCTGATGGATGGATGGAAGCTTAACAGAGACAATGTTGAATTTTCAAGAATTACACACAAATGAATGTAAGTAGTTTTTCTGATAATTATTTGGTGTGACAATTATATTAGTAGATATACCATCTTACTTGCTACATAGAAACGAGTTACTCCGAAGAACATCAACAAACGCTGTAGGTAACTAGTTTTCCTTTAGAACATAGCAAGTTCTTTCTATGAGTTTTGTGGATGAATTAAAAAAAAGGCATGCCAATTTTTTGCTAAAATAATTTATATGTGCAAATAATATCACACATAAAGTTTATCATCTATTTATGAGACGAATTAAAACCAAAGTAGAGAAATAAGTAGTTATCTAGTCTTTAAACTTCCAATACTTTAAGAATATACTTTACCTTCAACGTAAAATTTTCTTGTGTTAAATTATGAGGATGTATAGGCCATGTATTATAGAGTAAACTACGAAAACATACGAATCATTTATTTTGAACCACCTGTTAAAACCAATGTCAAATAGGTAATTAGAATTTCTTTTTTAAGAAGCAAAGAAGCACAGAATTACTGTTCCTTCTCCTTTTTACTTAGGTAGGTATGTAGTAAATATAGCTAATAATTGTAAATAATTAGTACATATGTTACTTATGAATATATCATAAACGAGTACCTAATCTGACTAACTGCCGCACTCGAAGAGTAATTTAATATACGAACAATTTGTGAATGTGGAAAAAGAGAAGTTTAGTGCGAGCGGGACCCGAACCCGTGTCCCTTTCAATCCGGGGAAGTGCTCTAGACCGCTAAGCCATCGCACTGACCAATGTTCGTTCAAAACCTCCACATAACATTCGTGACCAAGACATCACTTTCGTGACAAAGACAAATTACGACGTAGATTCGAATCCCACTCGCACTAAACTTCTCTTGTTCCACATTCACAACAATTTTTTTCTTTAAAGTATCTGAGCATATCTATGTAGCACTGCAAAAATTTTATAATTGTAATATTCTGTGAGTTTTTTCAATTAACGAGAATCGATACTGAGCAATATCTCTTAGTACGGCAGTAGTTAGGTAAATATTGTTATAGACAACGAATACCTATCATTTTACCTAATTATTTTAATGTGGTAATTACCTTCATATTAATGATTGTTAAAATAATAAAGATAACTATATTCTTGTTAATAATTCATTTTATCGCGCTCAAGCATCTACATAATCATTTTTTTCAACTACTGCCTCGGTGATCTAACGGTACGGGACTGCTGGTCATGAGGTCTCTAGTTAGTAAAAAGTTATTAAGTTTTTCTACAAGAAACAGCACAAAGATAAGCACAAAGTCACAACAGCACAAAGATAAGAAGTTGGCGATGATTCCTTCACGCTTTGGGAAGTTCGTAAAGCTTTAAGACCTGCCCCTGATCTGTCCGGCTATGTCAGAATGCCGTCTCGCTGAACTGAGAGAGTGAGGGAACAGCAGTAAGAGCGCAATTGTGTTTGTCAACTCGTGCACTACAATATCTCCTGCGTAACTACGCCGATGATGTGCAAGATGATGCCCATTGACACTGGCCGCCTTGACCGATTTTGAAACCTAATTACCAAAGAAGATATAAATACTACGCTGGACCCTTAGACGTAGAATATTATGTCTAAGGCTGGACCTAACTTCATGTGTTTATAGGGAAGGCGTATTCTTGTATACACTATGGAAGTCATAGTGTATACAGATACAATACCTACCGACCATCCAATCAATTTTTTATTTCTTTTTATTGCTAATGATGACAGACGAGCCACGGCCCACCTAATGATAAGTGGTAACCATCCCTCATGGACTCAACTATATGTACAGAGAGTATTGTCAAGCCGCTGCGCACTATTTCATTTCTCAGGCATGAAATGAAAGAATAAACGGTAGATCTTCTGCTACAGCCAAATCACACTGACGTGCTTCCGGTCACACTGGAGATAGTGGTAACGGCCCGATAGCAAGTGATTACACTCTCACTTGGTACCCAGCCCTACCACCAGCAATGCAATGGGTGATAATTGCTTGCTTCCCTTAGTCGCCTTGTACAACATCCGCGGGAAAGGTTGGGATGGTGACACTTGTATTCTTAATCCGTCACCACACTGACAAATCAATCAATTTGGATTTTCCACGGCCAAGTAGTTCTTCTCTTGTTACTAAGCAGATAATATCGCATTATCTGCCTAATTTAACTCTCTCGTTTGAGTAACTAGGTACCTCTTGGGAAAGGAATGGCATGATGAACCGTTATTCTCAGTCAATTATAATTTCGGTGCTCCTTGATTTTTATCACCTCACGGATGAGCCTTGGGTAGAAATGGCGTGGCGTGGAGATAACCCTCGACTTTCAAACTTACCTACAAATACCTTCTTATAATATTGGTACACTTATTTTTTTTTAAACTCAATCTTAACGGAAGATACTGGAAGGGGGAGCTTTGTATGAGTCTTCGTTATCCGAAGTTATAAATATGAAAACCTAAATCACAGATACTGAGCATAAGTAGGAAGTAATGAAGCTGTGACAGATTTTTCGAGGAGAAAACAGGGGTAAGTATCGGTTTTTTAACGTGGCAACTTCAAAATTTATATTCTAGGTAAGTACCTACATGAGGTGTTGAAATGAGTGGCGAAACATTTTTATGATAGTCTCCATTTTATACTTACTTAATTACTTTTCATCACGCCATCACCTTTGCAGGGTAGGCAGAAAGAACAGATTTCCATTTTATAAATAAGATATACCTATTAGAACAATTATGGCAATACTAGAACAAATTATTGCCATTATTAAGCATCTACCGTACCTATTGGTTCGATACGAGTCAATTAATGCTAAAACTACATTCATAATGACATAATTGGCACCTATTAGGTACTTAGGTATTTAGTTAAATCATTGATGTATAGTTATCATATAACTCAATGTGTTAAATACTTTATATTAATTATATTTTTATGAATTTAATATAAATCTTATTTGTATATTACCGGTTAATAGTTAGAAAAAAACATGAATGCAAAACTGTCAGCATCAGTTAATAGTCTTATACCATAAAAATCTACTACTACTTAATAGTACGAGTAATAGGGAGGAGTTCCATAAGCCCGGACGGTGAGTCCTAAAGGGGAGAATATTTTTATCAGTGCAAGACAGCACTTTTTGTAATTTATGTTGTGGTACTTGTGTTTAGGAAGTTGCTACTCAGTTCAGCGCAGGAGTCAGTCGCAGAGTCCAAAATTTTAAATTAGTAAAAGTTTAGCACGAAGCAACTTTTAGGGGTCTGTAAACAGTAGGTAACTAAACCACAAGATGGTATTATTGTTTATTGTTTTATTCTTACTGCTATGTTACATAAATACAACGGGATTAAGAAAATTTCTTACATGTGCCTAAAAATGCCGTAATGGGGGACAGATATATTAATAATTTTTTTATGGTACCTGAGTACCTATTAAATTATTTGTCTTTTTTTCTTTTACTGATAGCTTTTCTATAATGATATAACATACAGGCCGTGTGGGGCCGGCTTTAGAAGTGTCCCACCCCTCTCTACCCACGGGAGTCGTAAGAGCCGACTGAGGGATACCGGGGAGTGGGCAGCAGCACTCCCTCGAGTATTAACAGCGGTGGATTTACATATAAACCTTCTCTATTGAGCATAAAGTGTATTTTTGTATACACAGAAATACAAAGCAGGCAGTCCTGTTGTATTAATAGGTCCATGGTCATCACAGAACAATTTATACCATAGGCTAATTTATACCCATACTTCCATGTTTATACCAAAGGTCTAGTCATTGAGCTCCTTAAGAGCTCAATGCACAGAGTACTTTTCTCAATGTTAGAGCATGGCAGTAGCATGTATACAACTAGGTCCATGGTCTTATTGGTCGTCTAAGATGGTAGTACTATTCTGGGGAGTTTTGGCGGGAACACGAAGAAGATCATGTCGTCGCTCTGCATTATTTTCCTAAACTAGTGTTATTTCAAGTATTAATGTGTAAAAGTGGTGGCCTTTTGCTTATTAACTATTTGTGTATGTGCATAAGTGTTGGCAAGTGATGTAATGCGAAATAACATGTTTTTTCCTGTTGTCTCCAAAACTCCATAGAAGCTTCAGTAAGACCACCATCGTCTTACTGGAGTGGGACTTTGACTTGACTGACTAATTTTATATGACTGACTTCGACTATGACTTGTTTTATGAACTAAACTTACGTGTGATGAGAGAATAACGATGTTTATAAGTTACTGTTAGGCTGATGGTTCTTCCAATGCCCTAAACAAAAAAGAAAAAGTAGTACTATTCTATTGTTCTGTGCTACATAGTCTGTGTATGTGACTGTCACAAATGTCAAAATACAGAGATATATTATTATAACGGCAAAATTATTTTATTTAATACATATTTATTTATGTAATATGAAATTTGTTGTATATGAAGTCAGTGGTACTATGTGGAAGTGAGGTATTTGTAAAAAATATTAGTGTTTTTTGAATAAGACTTCGATAAATTTAATTATGAAAAATTTGATAACACAGTTGTAGGTACATACTACGGTAAAATTCTAATTCATAAAATATAATATTTTGTAGTTCATGAATGGTATCAGTACATTTAAACATGTTAAATATGTTCTCTTTAAGGTAGATAAACCATTTCCTAAGTTTGTCCTAATATATTATGCTTTCATATAGAGCAAAACAATACTGTCGTTTTACAGCTGATCAAATAGCCTTTCTCCGAAATATTATGCGCTTGTAATATATTACATATATTTTAAAATAAATAAATCAATGCACAGCCTAAACTCCTGTGGCTAAGACTGAAAATGTCCACCTGGGTTTCTTTTATACTGTGTAGTATTATGAAAGGTAATGCAAATCCAATCCACTGTTTTTTTTTTTAATGAACATATAACATTTGGTACCGTGGTATTCCGAAGGAAAGGAAAAATGGAACATATTAATATGATGCGAGCAAAGCCATAGGTAATGCGCTAGTCTTTTATAAATAAAAATAATTACACACCTCTATTTCATGAACTAAAAAACTCCATGCATACATGTGTATTTGAAGAGTCAGGTAACCAGCTAACACAGAAATATTCATGCAGACAATACCACTGCAATAGGACTTAATCTCTAAACAAACCTTATGGCACCTTATGGAACAGAGGGTGTAGTTGGTATGCAACTACACCCTCTGTTCTTTCACTATCATATTCCGATAGGACAGCTTTCCAACATAACCAGAGAGAGATCACACACAAAAAGCAACACCAATACATCATCATCTGCCATCACAAACACTGACACTAGACCACAGAGGAGACATAAACATAGATAAAAGGTAGTTTTGCTAAATTGTTTTTGTAATACATTGTTTGCTATCATAACTGGCTTAGAAGTTCTATGGAATTTTATGACTGATAGTACTATCATTTATTCAACTATAAAAAAAAGATGATTCATTGAATGATATTAAAAACAACAGAAATAATATCACTTTGTATAGTGCACAGTGTGCACACACACACTGAATTTATTTTGAAGTTTGTGTAGCACAATTATATTTTTAGGCTGTGTAGTACATTATTGAAATTTGTTAATTGACAATACCATGGGTTTTTTTTACTAAGCTTACGTATTCTTAAATGTGCATTGTGCACTTTTCTTTTTTCGTGAACAGAAAGCAATAAACTTAGTTGTTGTATTGGTACTGCCTACACAATGCTAATTCAATTTCCATAGTGTTATCACAACCAATGTCAGGTAGTTCCAAATCTGTGTACTAATACCATAATAATAAAAGCAATTTGTTTAAAAATATTCACCACTTAATATGTATATTTTCATTTGAATACATACTCTTTCACTTACAATATTCTTCATCTCTTTGTATGTTACAGCTGCAAATAATATTATAACATAAAATATTTGAAATCATTGGCTCCACAAATATATTCACCATGAAGCAACTGGCAGCTTGGTAAGTGCTTCTTTGATCTATATTTAATATTATAAAGAGGAATGATTTGTTTTTGTAACAAATAAAACTCAAAAAACTACTGAACAGATTTAAAAAATTCTGTCACCATTAGAATGCTACAATATCCCTGACTAACATAGGCTTTATTTATTACTAATAATATAAAGATTTGTATTTTTGTAATTCAAATTACATTGCCTATATTTATTACTAGATAGATATTTATTACTCTAAATAGAAATTTGAAAAAAAAATCCTAGTTATGTACTGCATAAAGATACATTTACGCGCATGTTTCTTCCAAAATGTTTAAAAAATAAATGTCCACCCATGCGAATTTATATTATAATATATCTTCTTTTAGTACTGGTGTTAAGTTTAATAAGAGTGAAACTTTTCAGTTATTGCTGGAATGGGTTGTTATCATGCACAAGGTTGTGGGTTTGATTCCCAATCAGGACAAGTATTTGTGTGATGAACACAGATATTTTTACTGCGTCTGGGTGCTTTCTACCTATTATATTTATGTATTTACAAAAAAAAAAGTAATATATGCATTATATCCGTAATCTGGTACCCATAGCACAAGCGTTAAGCTTAGTTTGGGACCAGAGGACATGTCTGTGAAAAGTGAGAAATGTCTGTGAATATTTATTTATATATTATTTATTTATCAGTGTATTGTCAGTTTTAACCTGCTATGAATCATGATATTAAGTGTAACAATTAATATTCAATGTGTTTTAAAGCTTGCCCTACCTAAAAAGATTTTAGGATAAAATTTCAATCCTATCCCACACTTGTCTCTTGAATCTTCTTTTTTTTTTATTGCCTATATTGGCAGACGAGTCGCGACCCATCTGATAGTAAATGGTAACGGTCGCTCATGGACTCAACTATATCAAGAATATTGTCAAGCTGCTGCTCACCATTTCATTCCACCGATATGAAATGACCAGTCATGCAATGAATGATAATTGCTTACTTCCCTTCGTCGCCTCATACGACACCCGTGGGGAAGAATGGGGTGGTGACACTTGTATTCTTAGTCCGTCACCACACGGAAAAAGTTCTAGTGGTGGTCTTGAACCAGGCTTACTTAGTGGTGCATTAAAGGTTCTTACGTGATACCAGACTCAAAAGTAAGAGCCTTTTTTATCCCAGCATGAATGAGATGACTCGATCGGGAAAGTACCACCCTCTCACTAAAGATCAGCGTGAAACGGAGGGAGGGGGGATTTGGGCCTCCGGCACTCTCACTCACCGTACGTAACACAACAGTAGGCGTAACTACCGTTGTAATACGCTGATATTTTGTGAGAGGGTGGTACTACCCCGATCGAGCCGGCCCATTCGTGCTGGGATAAAAAAGGCTTTTACTTTTGAGTCTGGTATCACGTAAGAACCTTTTAATGCACCACTAAGTAAGCCTGGTTCAAGCACACTGTGCGTTTTGTCCGTATATAAACAAGCGAAGAAAACAAAACGCGCATGATGACGCTTGTACATGAACGCTCTGCAACGCCCTACGTATCCGTAAACGAGGCCTTAGTTGTAACTACAGAAAACTGATGCCATATCCTTAATGTTTAGGTATCAGAAAAAAATAAGTTCGTACGACAAAGAGAAATGGGAGACTATGGTGGAACAGCTGTTGATGCGTGGCACTTATCGCCGCAGGATCGTGGATTTCTCGAGCCACGCTCGTTCTTATCTCATCGACGTTGACTTAGTAAGAGGTACTTGCCCATACTTATTTTGCATGATTTGTTTTGTTTTATTATGACTAATCTATTTGACGATTATAGTCTTAGTTTTGTTGGATATATAAAGGTCAGCGTAGAAATGCCCCGATAATATAAAGTTACGCAAACTGTAAACAACTGCTGTAATATATGCACAAATGCAATAACATACCTATGTCTTAAAATTCAATGAAAACCTTTAACTGCTAAAGAACTATCACGAAACACGAGATGAGTCTAGCTATATACTCGTAATAAACGTTATTTTCATTTGTTGATATTCGAAAACGTTACATTTTTTTAATACAAAAAAGTATTTATTTCTCATCACAATATTAAATTGGCACATTGCATCAGTTAAATAATAGGTACAATAACATAGATACTGTGTGGGACTGGTATCTAAGATAAACTCACACTGTAATTTTATAATAAACATATAGGTACCAAACATAAGCATGAGCGCTAAGATAGCATTTTGACCCGTGTGAATTCTTCGCAAGAGTCATCACAATCATCTAGTATATTCTAGTATTTTCTATTGTATAACAGGTTCGTCATTCCCAAAAGCAAAGCCCACTCTGGGCATGCGCCGCGTAGTCTGGTACGCTCTAGTCCGCCTCCTGTTTCTACCAGCACTCTATCAGTGGTGGGCGCAACAAACATCTCCTGCCTGCGCCAAATTTTTGCTTACTCTATGGCTAATGCAGGTCCTCAATATCTCCATATACTTCATGACTCCCATAACAGTGAATATAGATGTAAGTTATTACTTAATAAATATATAGATTAATGGTTTCAATAGCGTGTCCGATGACGGTGACTTGCGGATAAAAATAACCGCAATTATTATACAAATATGGTATGCACTCTGAAAGTCGTCATATTGTACCTATTTACCTATATGTGGGCCGTGTGGGGCCGGCTTAAGAATTGTCCCACCCCTCTCTACCCACGGGAGTCGTAAGAGCCGACTGAGGGAATACCAGGGGAGTGGGTAGCAGCACTCCCTCGAGTATTAACAACATCAACTGCGATCGCCAACCCGCCTGCCAAGCGTGGCGATTACGGCATTATCCCCCATGACGGGACCGCTCGTTCTCTTGGGGAGGCCTATGTCCAGCAGTAGACGTTGAAAGGCTGATGGATGGATGGACCTATATGTACTTACATATTTGTAACACAGGTATATTATGTATCGCAAACGCAACGGTGGATCTAGTTTACCGGTCAGGGTAGGTAAACTTGACCACTGAAGGAATGTAATATGGTTCCGGTGGCACGCCAATAAAGGCGGAGAGATGGCACACGGCGGGTTTCTTTAGTGGGTGAGGGCCCCACACTACCCTGTTCGTTGCCCCGAACTACCCTGTTTGTTGCCCCGAACGACGGGGTGTGTGGTTAGGAAAATTTATTCCCGCCTTAACAAAAAAAAAAAGGGTAGGTCAACTTCGCGCGGTTATGTAGTCAGAGATACCAAAATTATCTGTTTTGGAACTAGCCCGGAGAAGGAGTTACGACCCCCATGACATGACTCCCCTGGATCCGCCAGGCCCTGGGAACCTTTGTAAAATGCATGTCCGAGCTTACGACTTCAATCGGAGCGGCGAAAGAACATACGTTTTATTATTTTTATATATATTGAAGCGCTCAACATGCTCCGCCATTTATTAGAACATTAAACTATAGCCTCGAGTATTATTTGAATCTTGGTCTCCTGGATTAGGTATGCCCTAGATTTACATTTGGAACGGTAATCAGATGCAGGTTAAATTTTTATCTCACATTTTTGCATTGTTCTGATTATGGGAACTGTTCACTCTGCTAGACGATAGGAAATCGACCACCAAAGTTCCTCTACTTACCTGCTTATTTCCATCTTACAGCCAAACTGTTGGGTGGTACCACTAGGGTTAATGATTGTACTGAGTATAGTACACTCTCAGATAGTCAGTACAACTGAGATGGAGCTCGCTAGGGTGCGACCGAGGGCCACCTTCCGCAGAAAACTGCCTAGATATTTCAGGTAACTACATAGTTTTAGTCTACTTTATATTAATTTTCCAGTGGCCCGGCAATACAGGTGGAGAGATGGCACACGGCGAGTTTATTTAGTGGTGAGGCCCCAACACTACCCTGTTGGTTGCCCCGAACGACAGGGTGTGCGGTTAGGAACATTTCCTCGCGCCAAATAAAAAAGGATATAAATTTACGATAAATTTTAATTCAATATAGGTAACAGCGCTATTCTAGGTACTGTGCCAATGCTGGACACGGTTTTCCACGAGTGTTAAGCTTAGTTTGGGACCAGAGAGAGAGAAGAAGAATATTTATTTTTTGTAACAAAACCGGCAAGCCTAAGAGATACTCAAGAGGCTTACATTGGACCAAGACCAAAATATACATAACATACATCAAACATTTAAAAATAATATATTGATTCTAGGAGATCAAGATCTGAATGTGATGCTGGCAGCGTTGGTGGATCAGGAGAAAGTGGTGCGACTTCTAGTCAAAGCAAGACTCCTACGAGTAAACCTGCTAAGTTTAGACGGAGACAATCCCGCCCAGAACTTACAGAGAATGGACTACGGTAATGTTATTCAACAAACATACTCCAGAATAAAACCTTACTACTGACCTCATAATAACTAAAAAATATAGACGGAGCATTACGAACAATCCAGTTTGGCCATATAAAACCATGCCAAATTTGTAATTGTATGCGCTCACGCACACAAATACAAACAAAACCATGCCAAAACGAAGTGTTATAAACCACGAGTGTTACCAGAGTAGCTATGATTTAAAATTACCCCAAATGACTCGACGATTTCCTACGTACGTTATGTAGGTACCTATATGAATATGTCTTCAGCGCCATAATATTCCCTATATATTTGCTGTTAACTTACTTTGTACTTTTACTTCCTTTATTTTTTAAACATATATAAAACTTGAAAATTTACCCAAATTATAGAGATTATTTCTTGCCGGTGACAACACTTTTACGCACACATCTTCCAAAGAGTGGCTTCACTTTTTAGTTGACAATGCAGTGTCTTTATTTTTTAGTTAGTCTGAGCCACTGACTAATTCTGATCACATAATCTAATAGTGAATGTTAACAACCTTGTTATTAACCAAGCCCAAAAAAAGAGGAGGTTGTGTATTCGGGGCGTAGATATCTCTTTTGTATGCATGTACAGTTTTCTACGAGATTTTGGGTCTGATTCGTTTTTGTATTTAATAGTGTATTTATACTATCATTGTGAGCCCCATGGAAATGGGGTGATGATCTAATCATGGGTTTATAGCTTGTTAGCCTTTGCCCGCGACTCCGCCGCAGCCCAATGCTTGATTGAAGGTTATATTTCAGGTTCCCGATATAGTAGCGGGATAAAATGTATACAAGTCTAATCATGTATTTTCAAATAATAATTATTAAATAATTTATATATGTATGTGTGTGTTATCAAATAATTTATATGTGTCAAATAAAAAAGTTGCATCAAAATCCGTTCAATAGTTTTTTCGTGATGCGCGAACAGACAATAAAATCTAAAAAAAATTGTGTTTTGTGTTCAGACAAGCCTTATAACGCCTAAAAAAATGTTATTTTTCCCAAATATCATGTACAGTTTTACAATAGTTAGGATAATTGGACCGTGTTGTGCAGAAATGATCCAACCTACAAACTGGACATAATTAATTGCCAAGCAATCGAAAATAATCTCTATTTTTATGTAACGAAGACTCGTTTTATTCTGCCAGCTACATTTTTTTTTATGATAGGTCGTTATACCTACCCTTTTTTTATTATTATTTTTTTGTTTAGGTGAGAAAAAATGTTCTTAACCGCACACCCCGTCGCTCGGGGCAGCGAACAGGGTAGTGTGGGGCCTTCATCCACTAAAGAAACCCGCCGTGTGCCGTCTCTTTAATATTACACTAGTTAAAGCGGTACAGCAATATTACAATATCAGATTTGCGATGTACTTAATACTTGCTCACTCGTCTGTACCTACGCGATACGATACGCATCGGCCACATGCGTGCGACAAAGCGCGTGAGATACAAATATTACACTAGTTAGAGTGGTTATCAGATTTTTGAACAGATTTTATATAAATATTATAAATAAGTAATTTTAAATCTTAAAACTATGCAGATAAAGCTTACTTTCTGTTAAAGTACTAATCATGATATCAATGATGTCTAAAATTTTAATTATTTAGCCATGAACTTGAGCGAATTTTGGTACTTATGGACCATTATGCACGTAATAGTTTTATTAGGTACTTATTTTATTGTTTAATTGTGTCCGAATAGTTGCGGAAGAAAGCTTCATTTCTTTTAATTTCCTTTGCGTTCTAAATTTAGAAATATTTGTGTATTATGGACGTTGGGGATTGTTTTAATGGATTTTTTAATTAATATGTAGGTAGGTCCACATCCTCACACACTTACAATAAGTTAGTTATTTTTTTCTTCCCCTAGTTATTTTTAATCCGTTGGCCAATCACGGTGATCTCTCAACCAATCACAGTGATCACGATACGAACTCGATTGTGAGATATGAGATTCTGTCTAACCCCCATTCCAGAGATAAGTGCATTCAGGCATAAAGATTATAACTTTAACAATTTTATCAACATATTTATAACCGAAGTAAGTCGCCTCTGAAAATACACCATATTTCGTTTTTCAGAAAACGTAACAAAGGATTAACAAAAGAAGCATTAATAAAAACATTAAAAGCGCCCATTAAAAATAAAACTATAGCAAAAGTTAAGGCTAAAGATTCAGATGACGAAGACTATATGGTCTGGAAGAAGCCAGATCTAACTGCACCTATTGTTACGTTTACCCCACCGCCTGACGATGCAACACCAAGTTGTTCGTTTATATATAAAAATAATGTACTGACGAAAAAGCATTTAGAATCATTCAACGTAAGACAAAACAATATTGCTAGAGCCCTAGCTGACGGTGACGATGGTTTTGAAAGCCTAACTGGCTACAATTCAAATGGTAGCGAAGGAGATAAAATTAAAAGTGTAAAAGAAAATGCTGTTTTAAAAGCAACTGATTCAAATGAAAGTAATACGGTTGAAGAAAATGAACCTATTGTCAAAGCCGAAGACTTAGATCTCAATATACATAATGAGCCTGAAATATTTATAAATGCAGATATATTAAAAAAAGAAGACGACCATGAAAAGTCAGATGCTGAATCCGATGGTGTGATTCCGGCTAGCAGTCCGAGTACTAGTAAAAGAATTGGTGTACGATTCCGAAGTTCCTGGGCGCCAGATGTCATTCGAGATTCCAGTGACGATGGTTTCACTATTAAAAAAGATAAGGTGAACTATATAGTTCTTGCTGAATTACTAATTCCATTTGATGTTTTCATTGAATTTCGATTAAATTGTCGTATTTATATTTTTGCTTGTATCGCCACTGACAACTCATACAGCTATTAACCAATTTATATAAACGACTTCTACGCTTTGACTGATTTAAAAATATACTAATATTTATTATAGCTTACGTGTTTTCTATCTGCTTCCAATTATAATATTGTCGTGAGTTTGAATATTATATTATAAACGACAAATAAAGCTATTGATCTGTATTTTAGCACTTGACATGCTCAGTTACTTTAAACAACAAATTATTTGTGAATATGGAATAATCCCGCTTTTCAGTAAAGTTCCTCTTTTCCACATTCACAAATAATTTGTTGACAAATAATTCACTTGTATTGTCGATCGAGTTGGATAACTCGGATTTACGAACGATTATGTTCAAACTGATCATGAGATGGATTATGCGATGCTCCACCGCTGGTCCTACTGTGATTGGTCGATAAACCGTCACTCGATTAATCACAATGGGACCAGCTGTGATATAATCAAGCGATAGATCATGTATCGTTTTACATTCTGCATCGGATATGTTTAGAATGAACTGTGAACATAATCGATCCTAAACGTGAGTTAGTTTGTCTGTTATAAAATAATATAATATCTTCTTTGCATAGTTTGTATTATATATGGATTTCCAAGCTTTATTAACATAAAAGAACAACCAAAAACGAAACCGGCGGAAATTTAAAACTTGCTGAAATAGTGATTAAATATATTTAAAATGCATTATGATTGTGAAGCAATAAATTATATACCTTTATAATGTACACTGAATTAATTTCCGTAGAAATTAGACGATTACCAGACATCGTCAACTGACGGGGAATGTTCAGCATCAGCCCCATCCATTGCTCTACCATCGCACCACACCATGTCTGATTGGGTTGGGCAAACTACTAACAGTAAGCATTCATTTATTAATCGACTTTATTTTACTAATTTTCATGGAGTTCATTGGAGTCGTAAACACCATCAACATTTAATGCATAATGTCATTTGAACAATTGACACCCACCGCAGATGAATGTTATCTAGTGGTGGTAGGTATCTTCCACAAGGTAGACCGACGGTGTGGTCAAAGCCGTATGAAGCCGTTGGATGCAGGCAGCACAATACCGCTTGTTGCGGTGCTCTCTTGGGTAGGCCTGTGTCCAGCAGTAAATGTCGAAAGGCTGATGGATGGATAAATGAAATGTTGCTTACTGACTTGACTGATTAGAATGAACGTACAAATAATTTTCGATTAGAACTTTTTTTTACACACTCCATTACAGTCTCACTTTAGGCCACGGGTTTCCTGTTAAAGGGAAAATAATTTACGTTATAGTCCACCACGCTGCCCCAGTGCGAGCTGGTAGACTTTACAAGTTGTCAAGAAAATCTCGTAGGCATGCAGGTTTCCTCACGGTGGTTTTGTTACAAATATATACACAATTTCGAAATATTTGAAATGAATTGCGAGGTCGGTATCTTAGACTGGGGATTATTCTATACAAAATAACTATCCCACGGGAACCAGTCCTTTTTCCAGGATAAAAATAACCTCTGCCCGTTTCTGGGATGGCGAAGTGAATTAGATACCGGCCTCCCGGCCGACTGTGTACGTGGTACTTAAATGAAAAGCTTTGCAATTTACTATTTATGTGAAGGTGAAGAAAGCAGCTACGAGACCCAATCGGAAGGGGAAAATTCCGGAGTGGGATTTCCGTACACAGCGGATAGTTCGTGGGATCCCTTCGCCATACTTGATCCCAGTAGTGATACAGGTATTTATACAGAGAAAGCTATTTATACTTTAATACTAGCTGTTTGCCGCTATTTCGTCATTGCATTGAATATAATTTTATTTAGATGAGTATAACTTTTATAACTAAATAGGTACATCGGCTGCACAGATGTCGGCGAGGCTTAGATATCGTCCTCCCACCCGAATGTTGTGGGTTCAGATTCCCACTTGACAACTCTGTGTGATCCACAAATGGTGGTTTTGAATCTAGGTGTATTTTGTATCCGTTGAATTGTTTGTTTCTGAAGTCCCTCGCGCTACAAGGATCATTCATTAGTGCAGGCTATTGTTTAAAAAAAAAATTTGGATCACACGCTATGTGAGACAATCACGGTGATCTCTCAACCAATCACAATGATCACAATACGATCGACATGTGAGATATGAGATTCTGCCTAAACCCCCTTTATAGATAATTTGTAGACAACCATTGTAGATTTGTTGGGATTTCTACCATAAACGTTATTTACGAGTTTCCGATATTTCCTCTCAACAAATCTTGTAATATTAGTGACCATAACAGTTTGAAATCCTATACCTTTTGATTGTAGAGCAGAATTGAGTATATTTTTTTATACAACGTGGGTGGCAAACAAGCACACGGCCCACCTGATTATTTTTTTATACAACGTGGGTGGCAAACAAGCACCCGGCCCACCTGATAGTAAGTGGTTACCATAGCCTATAGACGCTAACAATACCAGAGGCATCATTCACGCGTCGCCTACTCATAGGAAAGGGATAGCAAGTGGAGAGATGGATAATAAGGATTAAGGAAGGGGTTTGGGCCTCCGGTGCGCTCACGACAGAGTACCTAGGTACTGTTGTTTCACGTTGATCTTCTTTGAGAGGGTGGTTCTTCCCCGATCCAGCTAGCCCATGCTGGTACAAGCAATGTTCAAGAGGAGACGTAATCCATCCATCCATCCTTTTAACGTCCACTGCTGGACATAGGCCTCGCCAAGAATGGGGGATAGTGCCGTAATCGCCACGCTTGGCAGGCGGGTTGGCGATCGCAGTGGATGTTGTTAATACTCGAGGGAGTGCTGCTGCCCACTCCCTCGGTATTCCCTCAGGGCTCTTACGACTCCCATGGGTGGAGAGGGGTGGGACAATTCTAAAGCCGGCCCCACACGGCCGGCACGGAGACA
Organism: Leucoma salicis; assembly: GCA_948253155.1. Classification (NCBI taxonomy): domain Eukaryota; kingdom Metazoa; phylum Arthropoda; class Insecta; order Lepidoptera; family Erebidae; genus Leucoma; species Leucoma salicis. The sequence goes on from OX411812.1 coordinate 9,634,011, forward strand.
TAATAAACATGTTTATTTCACGCATATGCAGTGAAATGTACGATGTGGGAACGCGGTTCGACGCTTCGTGCGGAGCTATCTGCGGTAGACATCAGCTGGTACGTGGTCGCCCGCGCTGAAAGGGCTATGGCGGCGGACGGGGGGCTCTGGGCCGGCCTCGTCATGGCCTCCGCAGTTGCCCTCGTCGCACCGTTTGTACGACTAGTACAGGTAATATATTGTTACTTGTGATATATCAAGAAACTGGCTCCGTCCAATCATTAAAGGGACTCCATTATTCCGAAATAAAATATGCATCGTTTTCTATAATAGGTACCTATAGCAATTCAAGAATTACGTTCACAAATAATGTTCGAAGGGGGTATCGCTTCAGTCACAGACAGGGGGTGGGGGGATAGGTTAGTCTTAGGGAAATGTGACGTTCGTAACTCATCACACATTTATTATTTTATGTAATCGCAACTTCAAAAAGGAGTGATGTTCTAGCTTATGTGACGTACTTTTGCGACGCGCGTGATGAAAGGAGGCAGGAAAACAGCATTTGGCGTGACGATAATTTAAGAACGATCCTGAAAAAAATGAATATGCCACAAGACGATTGTCTTGCTTATCTTAAAAAATAAATATATCTTGTTTGAATGTTTAGTCTGTCTGCCAACATTACTTGATAATAAGTTGTATAAGCATTCATGAAGACTTGTCTGGTGTCAGTGTTGTTATATAACCTACAGATTTAAAAGAAAATGTCTCTGTTGTCTAAAGCATCTGGCATTTTTCACTGCGATTTTTTAATATCCCGCTCTTGAACACACTACAATTCGCATTTAACAATATTTTATCTTATTTTTTTAATGTCTGTACCACATCAGGATATGGTTATCACTCCAAGCAAAACGTATTACAAATCATTCGGCAACGTATGTATGAAAATATAAAGGTTACGTTTTAGAATGGTTTAGCATTAGCTGTTAAAAGGTTGGATGCACTTACAAAGTTAAACAGTCAATGTAATTGATTATTTTGTCGTTGAATATATTTTATAATAATGACAATACTATATACAATTCATGCTACTCTTTACATTGATACTTTGGGTCTTCTTTTTTTGTTTTTTTAATTGTGGTGGCAGATAAACCACGGCCCACCTGATGGTAACTGGTAACCGTCGCTCATAGACTCACGATACTAAGAATACTACCACCAAGTCACCGTTCAGTTTCACCTAGTGTTTACTAGTGATAGAGCTTTGCTTACCCCAGCATGAATGGGCCGGCTCCTACCGTTATTTCGTGTATGAGCGAGAGCACCGGAGGCCCAAACCACCTACCAATCCTCTCCTTATTATCCTTCCTTTCCTCTTCTTATTATCCTTCCTTTCCTCTTCTTATTATCCTTCCTATCCTCTCCTATTATCCTTTCTATCCTCTCCTTATTATCCTTCCAATCCTCTCCTTATTAGTCTTCCTATCCTCTCCTTATTATCCTTTCTATCCTCCCCTTATTATCCTTCCTATCCTCTCTTTATTATCCTTCCCATCCTCTCCTTATCATCCTTCCTATCCACTCCTTATTATCCTTTCTATCCTCTCCTTATTATCCTTCCTATCCTCTCCTTATTAGTTTTCCTATCCTCTCCTTATTATCCTTTCTATCCTCCCCTTATTATCCTTCCTATCCTCTCCTTATTTTTCTTTCCATCCTCTCCTTATTATCCTTCCTATCCTCTCATATTATCCTTTCTATCCTCTCCTTATTATCCTTCCTATCCTCTCCTTATTAGTCTTCCTATCCTCTCCTTATTATCCTTTCTATCCTCCCCTTATTATCCTTCCCATCCTCTCCTTATTATCCTTCCTATCCACTCCTTATTATCCTTTCTATCCTCTCCTTATTATCCTTCCTATCCTCTCCTTATTAGTCTTCCTATCCTCTCCTTATTATCCTTTCTATCCTCCCCTTATTATCCTTCCTATCCTCTCTTTATTATCCTTCCCATCCTCTCCTTATTATCCTTCCTATCCACTCCTTATTATCCTTTCTATCCTCTCCTTATTATCCTTCCTATCGTCTCCTTATTAGTCTTCCTATCCTCCTTATTATCCTTTCTATCCTCCCCTTATTATCCTTCCCATCCTCTCCTTATTATCCTTCCTATCCACTCCTTATTATCCTTTCTATCCTCTCCGTATTATCCTTCCTATCCTCTCCTTATTAGTCTTCCTATCCTCTCCTTACTATCCTTCCTACCCTCTGTGCCCTCTCTCTTGCTGGCTCTTCAGGCAACGGTAACCGCTTACCGTCATGCGAGCCGTATGCCTGTTTGCCGTTCATATAGTATAAAAATATCATTTTAATTTCACCGATGGGTAACGGATGAAAGAACGGCTGTCTTCCTCTACAACCAAAACATACCGAAGTGCTTCACGGTCGGTTATAAGGGAGACGGTGGCTCCGACGGCCGGCCCGCTCAAACCCGATAACAAGCTAGTACCCCCGCTTGGTACCCAATCTAATACCATACCGTTACATGACAATACTAGATATAGTTCCCGCCGTCACTTCCGTACCTCCTCCTTATATTTATCTTATTCTCTAGCTATGTAATTGTAGCGCGTAGGCACTCCAATAATGTAAACATAGTGAAGAGTTCTCAGTTAATGTAAATAAACCAAGCCCTATTGTATATTCCGTTTCAAACATTAATAGTCACTGAATCTAGAATACTGAATACACATGTATCTTTCTTTGCCAATCTTCTGATAAATTCTTTCTCATTTATACCAACCAGTGGTCACCTACGGCAAATAATAATCTGACCGTTACCAGGTGGCTATAGAACAAGATACAAGATCTGAGGAGGAGCTGCAAGCGCTATCACTTTTCACCTACATCCCGTCACTGGTCGCCAACTATACCCAGGGATCAGTTTTGTCCCTGTTTTATGGCGCTCACGGTGACAACATATGGTATGTATTGTTATTGAGTTTTGTCATATCATCTCTGTAATATTTGAAAGTAAAGAACAGCTTCAAATTCTGCATTTACTGTATAAGGGAAATACAAGGTCGTGTGTAGGTCGAATAACCCGGTTGACATACCAACGCCAACCGGTACAACACACATAATTACTCTTTTATGTGTGTTGTCGCTCTTTTATGTGTGGTCTCTTTTATGTGTGGAAGGGTTGTCGTCAAGCCGACATAAGACTTAGCCAAAACACTAACTTGCAGTAAACTTATCTCTAAATAAAATATGTACAGGACTAATAATTTGATAGTAACTTCATTAATTGGAGCCTTTTAGCTTTGTAGTCCGACGAGGCTCTTCAAAGAACTACTTTTTTTATTAGTTATACTCCTAGCAGAAAGCCATACAATATCCTGCACTAGGAAATTCTCTCTGTATCCCTATTGAGCGCACGAGTATTTTCCTACTGATTAAAACGGACAATTCTTTAAATACTGGCAGCATTACCTCGCTGGATGGGGATACTAATCCCAAAAGAAAGCCAAGGTTTTAGATAAAAAAAATATCTCACGTGAATTGTTATAGTAACAGTAGTTTACAACAAACCAGGTTAATATCAACAAATCTGCTGTCCTGTGCCCTACGGTTTGCACTTAGCGCACTAGTATTCTTCCTACTGGCCGTAGCGGAACGTGCGTTCAAACAGCGCTTCCTATACGCCAAGTTGTTCTCACATTTGACATCCGCACGACGAGCACGCAAGTCGGAACTGCCGCATTTTAGACTCAACACTGTCAGAAATATCAAGACGTGGTTGTCTACGAGGTCTTACTTGCGGGTAAGTTTTATTTCAATCAATTATTTTGGAGCATTAAGCTACAAGTCTGAGACGGGCCGTAGGCAGCATTGATGCCTACGGTCGCGGCCTTTTCTATTCCGAGACGGACTGCAGACTGCAAACCGCACATGTCGCGACTGTAGGCCTTACTAGTTTCAATAACTTCGTGCACGACACGTATCACTCTGCAGCCTGCGTCACCGCTGGTGCTGCGGTCAGCCGCAGCTGCGCGCCGAGGCTGGGCGCTGCAGTAGTGTCGCTTGTAGTTTGCGGTTGCAGTCCGTCTTGGACTTTTATTTTCTTTTATTGTGTATGTTGGCAGACAAGCCACGGCCCACCTGATGGTAAATGGTAACCGTCGCTCATGGACTTTACTATACCAGGCGTATTTTCAAGCCGCGGCACACGATTTTATTTCACAGGTATGAAATGAAAGAATTAACGGCGGCTTGCGGTTAGGAACATTTTTTCCCGCCTAAACAAAAAAAAAGGCTAGGGATTGTCTAAACCAACATACTTATATTGGCTTCAGTAATGTTCGTAATAACAGGATAGTTGTTTTTGTGATAATTATATGTGAGGATGTCGGAACGTATTTAAAATAACATTAAATTGTCTTTTAGCGACGTGGTCCTCAACGTTCAGTAGATGTTATTGTGTCGGCAGCGTTCGTGATAACGTTAATGCTGCTCGCTTGCGTCAGCGCACAATTATTAAAGGCAAGTACTTAAACAAGTATATAACTATTCCTTACAATTAACTTAGCATATCAAAGAGAATATTATTTTGGACTGATTTGAAGAAACTTAATGATAATGCAAGGGCTGTTACTACCAAGTTAGCTGCTGTGTACCTATCAAAAACTTTCACTTCTAGGCTCTGAGACATGGGACAAAAACGGCTATCTTCATTTACAAACAGAAACATATGAGACTGATTTACGACCGGTTATATAACAGAACCGTGCTTACGACTGTACTATATCCAAGTGGTGTGATTGGTGGGCCTAAAAGATGTATTGAGTAGTGTTAGCGTGCACTTTGAACGTACGCCTATCCGTTATCTTAGTCCGACGGTCAAGTTCTAGGTTTAAGTTGTTAAAGCTATCTATAAATATATCTTAAAGCTCGCTGAAAAAAAAAAGGACTATAACTTCATACCTAATCATTTTGGAAAACAATGCGCCACTGACCACAATTTCACCTGCGCATCAGCCGAGTGTCGACCTGTCCTGAAAGAAGTTTATAATTTCCAGGATACCGTGTCTTTAGAATGTGGTTGGCTCCCCGAGGCGATGGTGTGGAGCTCTTGTCTCGGTATATACTTGCTTCGTTTGCTGACGCTCGGCAGTAACGTAAATAGGAAGTACCGCGGATGTCTCTCCACTATATTGACGGAACAGATTAATTTGCACCTCGCTATCGAACAGAGGCCGGAAAGCAAGGAGCAACTAACTGTGGCTAATAATGTACTTAAACTTGCAGCTGATTTATTGAAGGTAAGAAGAGACTTAATATTACCTACTTTTTACTAGGTCCATAGCAGGAACCAACTCTTCTCACAACTAACAAACATTATTTTATATATATTGTCGTGTATAATTATGTTGATAGTTCGTAGTCCTACTGCTTTTTATATGCCTCAAGGGCCTGTCTGATTTTAATCCCCTGAGCTTAATAGATACTGGCGACACCAGGAGTATCGTACTCTATTGCCTAACACAATCCTAGGGAGAGACTTGCGATTTGAAAGTAGAGGGAGTAAGGGAAAGGATTATGCCTAGCGCTCTCATTCAATTAAATATATTTATTTGGATATTAAAGTATTTTTAAAATTAACAAAGTGTGAAAATGTGTAATCGAAAACAACAGTCACGAGATTCGAACCCGCATCTCCAGGATACCGTCAAGATGCTTTGCCAATTCAGCAATCTTGACAATCGCTCAGGACTGCTAATTTTGATAACACATTCATACTTAACGTCTTGGGTGACACTGTGTTAATTTGGCTAAGCATGTCAAATGCTAATGGTTAGGGAGCTGAGTGCCATTTTGGTATATGATTTGTTCGTTTTTCATATTAATAGGGATGAAAGTTTATGCCAAACAAACCGATTTGGTCCTGCAAATGAAAGTCGTATGTCCCTGCGTTTTCAAGATACAGCGCTTCAAAAATGTAAAAAAAAAGTGATACTAAATCATTTGTTCGCGTCTGCCTCTTGGAATGATGGTCAAAATCATTCTTAAAACTATAAACATCGAAGAGGCAGATGTGCAGGGCTCTGTTTTATCACGGGACGTAAGTGCAAAAATGTAAAAAAAAAAGCTGTACTAATTCATTTATTCGTCGTTCTCGTTGCGTCCATTCGATTCATTAGGACTCCCAGAATAGGAAAAAATGTTGGCAGACGTCTAGGTCGCTAATTTTTTTATGTATGATTTTTTAAAGTTTTTTTCAGGAATTAAGGTAAAGTGGGTATCACGGTTTATTATTGACATTACTAAGAGTTATTACTTGTGCCGTGTGGGGCCGGCTTTAGAATTGTCCCACCCCTCTCCACCCATGGGAGTCGTAAGAGCCGACTGAGGGAATACCGGAGGAGTGGGCCGCAGCACTCCCTCGAGTATTAACAACATCAACTGCGATCGCCAACCCACCTGCCAAGTGTAGCGATTACGGCACTATCCCCCATATGAGCGAAACACATGTTGTGGCGTTGTCTTGGGGAGGCCTATGTCCAGCAGTGGACGTCGAAAGGCTGATGGATGTACTAAGAGTTCATGTAATAGAGTATTATTTTCTATCTTTTATGAAAGGAAATAAAATTTATATCAATTAAAAATTTAAAAAGGTTTCTTTAAAAAAAACCTAGCATCGTGCCTGTATTCCCGAAGGGGTAGGCAGAGGTGTATTACACACCCACGACTCGCCAGCTATGTTTAAGTCCCACGTAATAGGGGGCGAGACTATTGACGTCTACTAGACTATGTAATGTAATTTTATTATTGCTTGAGTCATATAACTTCAATATCTTATAATGTCTTCAAATTATAAGTATTTAGTTGTGATGCGATGACAGACGTCAAATACGTGTACGAGAGAGCAAGACTTACTATTCGGAGCGAACGAAGGGAAACGATCGACAGTTCTCACAAGGTTGACCGCGTAAAACAGCCGTCTATAGGGGGATACCACGTCAAATCAGGCGGTAAAATAATTACTATAGATCAAAAATGTTTAAAATATATACTAAAGATCAAAAATCTTTATGTTTTTCCTCAATTTAATGTTTTTTTTTTTAGCTCGGGCAACCCTAATAAAAATAAAATAAACATTTCTAAACATTTGAAATAATATTTGGAGCCAAACGAAACCCACGATTCATTGGGCATCAAAATCCGAGGGGTCAGGCCAATGACCGTGTGATTTTACGCGGAATGCCCCATAGGTAAACGCCAACTACTTGGGGAATTACACCGTTGTCACTCTCTTCTCTCTAAGAAAGAGAGAAAAAAATATTATATAAAAATTCCCTTCGAAAATCAGAGGTCTGGACATCTGCCTCTTTGATGTTTATCGTCTTGAGGATGATTCTGACCATCGGTCCAAAAGGCAAATACGAACAAATGACTTAGCAGAGATTTTTTTTTTACACATTTAAAGCGATTGAACTGTCGATTGAAAACGCAGCGCTATCATGGTGGCAGACTATTTTTCTGTGGTTCTTTATATCGTCATTAATCGAACAATTTGGGTCTGCCAAGCGAACAATTCATATACAAATTTGTAAATCAAAAATTTTTTTTAAAAATTAATTACTTAAAAAATCAGAGGGCTGGACGTCTGCCGCTTCGATGTGCCTCGTTTTGAAGGTGTTTCTGACCATCGGTTCAAGAGGCAGAGACGAACAAATGATTTAGCATACCGTTTTTTTTTTACATTTTTAAAGTGCTGTCAATTGATAACACAGGCCTGTTATGGTGGCAGACGCGGTCCTTAATGCTTTTTATGGTACAATCATCGATATTAATCATGTCTGCCACACGAACAGATCATATAGAAATGTTGGCATCCAGTTCCCTAACCATAAAACATATATATAAAAATATCTAAGTAATTTTAAAAGTTAACCTTATTGAGTAACTTCACAATAGAGTTGTTTTTTTTACTCATTTATTTTTTATTTATGCTTATTTTTACTTATCGGATGTCACTGTTGCAGGAACTTGATTCGCCGTTCAAAATATCCGGTATATGTGCCAACCACTATCTGTACACAATAACTAAAGTTGTTATATTGTCGGCGTTGTCTGGCGTACTATCCGAAATGTTAGGCTTCAAATTGAAACTACACAAAATAAAAATAAAATAGATTATTTTGACTACCAAAGACAAGCTCTTGCTTGTGAATTTGCACCTTAGCAGTTGCATTTATTTGGTTGTCTTTACAGCCTGTGACTGTAATATTGGTATCGCCATTGGTGATTACCAAAATACGGTAGAATTGATCGATGTGAATTTCAATCGCAGTTTACAAGACGAAGATAAGTTAGATTCCCCAGGGATGTTATGGATATAAAATTTTGGATCTGGATACGGTTATAAGAATAATAGTATTATTTTAATAGTAATATTTATTAATAGGTTCCGCAGACGCTTAAAGGATATAAATTTATTTCAGATTTATCGAAAAGCTTCGGTTACGGATATTTAAAGAGTACTAAAAGTAAATGTCAAATTGTTATGTAATCCCACAAACACTTAATTATCATATGTACTAGTTTAGACTAAGCAATAGGAATACTAAACAATGCAGGGGGCGCGCGCGACTTGTGTGTCGGGTTCAGCAGGGTAAAAACAAAACCTGACAAAAATATGTATCATTTAGACTCCGCCCCTATCCGAAATTATTCGAAAGTTTTATATCGGTTTTGGTTACGGATAATTTTTTATTTCGGATTTGCGGTAGCTTCGATTCCATTACGGAGCTCCATAACATCCCTGGATACCACCAACTGAGAATAAGAGCTGATATGTGTACTTATGTAAACTATTTAGTAAAATGTTATAAACGTAGGTATAGTAGGAGTTTCTTGTATTCCGGACTAAAACATAGAGAACCATGTCATAGCAACAATGTGAGCTAAATATGGACTTCATGAATTTGTTGATGTCAATAACCAAATTCGATATTTTCATTGACGATTTTGTTTTTAATATCTATATAAAATGGCGGCAAAATTTATCTCCGCCCCGGGTGGCTGATACTCACGCTAAGCCACTGAATCCAAAAAGTCGAATTTTATTAACAATAACAAACAGTTGTAAAAAAAAATCCGGTATTAATTGATTGGCTACTCTATCAAACGTAACTAAACGACGTCAGCGTGCGCGAACCGCGGCAGTGAGACTCCGGTATATCTGCCATCTGTTGCGAAGGCAATATTTTTATTTTTTTATGAGTATAAATATGAAAAAAAATGTCCTACTGGAATTATTAGATGATCTCTTTTGTAATCCTTTTTTAAATCGCTATTATATAGTTTAGCTATAATAACGCAGTTATGATCTCACATTAATTAATTAATATATTATATAATATTGTGTTGTAATCTGTTTGCACACAGATTATATTGTAAACTACTTAATTCATGGTTTCAATAAGAGTTTAGTTTTGGAAAAAAAATCTCATTTAAAAACATAATAATTATTTGTTATGTATTATTAAATGTAGGTAAACTATTTATTAATCTTAACTTCTACTCAGTAACTCGGACTAACTAAAGAATATAGACGTTGCATTACGAACAAACCAGTAAAGCCATATAAAACCATGCCAAACTTGTAACTACACGCGCTCACGCACACAAATACAAAGGAAACCATGCCAACATAAAGTGTCATAAACCACGAGTGTTACCAGAGTAGGATTTAAAATTACCCCAAATGACTCGACGATTTCGTACATGAATACGTCGTCAGCGTCATAATATTCCCTATATAGTTTGCTGTAAACTTACTTTATACTTTTATTTCCTTTATATTTAATTTACGCGCTCCATAATATCCTACTTTAGGCTGTTTACATGCTTAGCGGGGCAACCGCGGCTTCTACAATTCCCGTTTACTGTACATTACTCTTTAAATATTTTTTCAAGTAACAATAAAACTTTAGCAATATAGAAAATAGCTTATATGTTGTAGACAACATGAGAATTATAGGTACGCAAAACAAATGAATCGTTAAAAATATTTTTAATTTAATTAACAAATATTCGATGATGCATTAAAATGCAACTTGGAGTTGGCTGTCAATAATATACAGTTTTAAGGAACACAAAATAGACGCCGGGGCTATAGCACAGCAACTAAATTAATTCTTTAAAAATAAATATTTTGTTTTAATGTTTAGCCCACACTAGAAATTTAATTTGGACTAAAACTTAATTAGGTACTAGAATAAAAAGACAAATTGAAGCTGCCGTATATATGGATGCAAGCCTTTTATCTGACTCAGTTGTTAAAACATAAAACTTTTAAAAAATTACCTAAATTATAGAGATTATTTCTTTCCGGTGAGAACACTTTCATGAACACATCTTTAAAAAAATGGCGTCCCTTTTGTGTTGACAATGCAGTATCTTTATTTTTTAGTTAGTCTCAGCTCAGTAATAACTAATATGTATTTCCATTTATGAAAAAGAACTTCTATAGTAGATTAGTTAGCATTATATCTAGATATCCGAACAGAATTTCGTAAATTGTTTTCTGGAGTTGCCCGCCCAAACTACAATTTTATTTTGAGTTGCAATTGACTTATATACTTAACTTTTTTGGGGGCGCCTTCGTCAGCGTTAAATTATTACTTACTTTTTTAATTTGACCTCCTTCTACCTCTTCTAAAGCGTGATTTTGCTAAATCATTGATACCATAATTAGCAGATAATTAAAAGTGATATTTTTACATAACTAACACCTGGTACTTGGAAATTGATTGTGAATTTTTCAAAGCTTGAGGATATGCGTACGATCAGAAGACACAATGACAATGCTCTACCCTATAAATTTTATTACTCAACACAAGAAGTTAGATTTGGTGACCCCGGGATCATGGCCTATAAAAATATATAGTTTTGTATCATAATAACATATCATGCGCCCGATGACGTCTATTTTTTCAACCCCTTTACTCTCCTACTATTGGGCACGGTACTCCTCATAGTGAGAGCCGTAGTCTACCACGTCGGCCCAGTACGGGTTGGTGAACTTAGATATGCCTTACTACACACCCAATTGTATCAAAATAAAGCCGGTCTTGAGTTACAAAAGAACATACATACTGAAAAATAATTTAGAGAATGGCAGAAGTCATCATATTAAAAATGAACGGACAGAACTCACAGATTTATAGTGTAAATAAAAGTGATAGTGTAAATACAGAGGCTAAATGCTATAACATATAGTAAAGTATTTTATATAAATATACCTATAGTTTCAAATTAGGTAGATATATAAATCTATGTTTCTACAAAGAATGTATTTATGCTTGTTTTAAATTAAGTAGAAAAATGAAATTCAAAAAACCATGTTTTTAAAAGTACCTTGCTTTCCTACTACTTAATAGGCAAGTATGTTTTCCTATTATTTGTAAATTCCATGTATTTTATTATATCCCATTAGTATTTATATATATTTGTAGCATTTGACATGCTTAGCACTATACATTAAACACAAAGTGAAAAATGTGAAATCGAAAATAACAGTCAGGAGCAGGATTTGAACCTGCATCTTCTGGATACCGTCCAGATGCTTTACCAATTCAGCCATCCTGACAATTGCTCCTGACTGCTAATTTCGATAACACATCATACTTAACGTCTTTGGGTGACGCCTGCGCCATCTGTCGGACGTATTTTCATACATTATACCGACCAGGTAAACTTAATTTTACAATTAAGATTTTTACCTTTAATGACGCAAACCCTATAAATATTTATATATATTTGTAGCATTTGACATGCTTAGCACTATACATTAAACACAAAGTGAAAAATGTGAAATCGAAAATAACAGTCAGGAGCAGGATTTGAACCTGCATCTTCTGGATACCGTCCAGATGCTTTACCAATTCAGCCATCCTGACAATTGCTCCTGACTGCTAATTTCGATAACACATCATACTTAACGTCTTTGGGTGACGCCTGCGCCATCTGTCGGACGTATTTTCATACATTATACCGACCAGGTAAACTTAATTTTACAATTAAGATTTTTACCTTTAATGACGCAAACCCTATAAATATTTATATATATTTGTAGCATTTGACATGCTTAGCACTATACATTAAACACAAAGTGAAAAATGTGAAATCGAAAATAACAGTCAGGAGCAGGATTTGAACCTGCATCTTCTGGATACCGTCCAGATGCTTTACCAATTCAGCCATCCTGACAATTGCTCCTGACTGCTAATTTCGATAACACATCATACTTAACGTCTTTGGGTGACGCCTGCGCCATCTGTCGGACGTATTTTCATACATTATACCGACCAGGTAAACTTAATTTTACAATTAAGATTTTTACCTTTAATGACGCAAACCCTATAAATATTTATATATATTTGTAGCATTTGACATGCTTAGCACTATACATTAAACACAAAGTGAAAAATGTGAAATCGAAAATAACAGTCAGGAGCAGGATTTGAACCTGCATCTTCTGGATACCGTCCAGATGCTTTACCAATTCAGCCATCCTGACAATTGCTCCTGACTGCTAATTTCGATAACACATCATACTTAACGTCTTTGGGTGACGCCTGCGCCATCTGTCGGACGTATTTTCATACATTATACCGACCAGGTAAACTTAATTTTACAATTAAGATTTTTACCTTTAATGACGCAAACCCTATAAATATTTATATATATTTGTAGCATTTGACATGCTTAGCACTATACATTAAACACAAAGTGAAAAATGTGAAATCGAAAATAACAGTCAGGAGCAGGATTTGAACCTGCATCTTCTGGATACCGTCCAGATGCTTTACCAATTCAGCCATCCTGACAATTGCTCCTGACTGCTAATTTCGATAACACATCATACTTAACGTCTTTGGGTGACGCCTGCGCCATCTGTCGGACGTATTTTCATACATTATACCGACCAGGTAAACTTAATTTTACAATTAAGATTTTTACCTTTAATGACGCAAACCCTATAAATATTTATATATATTTGTAGCATTTGACATGCTTAGCACTATACATTAAACACAAAGTGAAAAATGTGAAATCGAAAATAACAGTCAGGAGCAGGATTTGAACCTGCATCTTCTGGATACCGTCCAGATGCTTTACCAATTCAGCATCCTGACAATTGCTCCTGACTGCTAATTTCGATAACACATCATACTTAACGTCTTTGGGTGACGCCTGCGCCATCTGTCGGACGTATTTTCATACATTATGCTGAATTGGTAAAGCATCTGGACGGTATCCAGAAGATGCAGGTTCAAATCCTGCTCCTGACTGTTATTTTCGATTTCACATTTTTCACTTTGTGTTTAATGTATAGTGCTAAGCATGTCAAATGCTACAAATATATATAAATATTTATAGGGTTTGCGTCATTAAAGGTAAAAATCTTAATTGTAAAATTAAGTTTACCTGGTCGGTATAATGTATGAAAATACGTCCGACAGATGGCGCAGGCGTCACCCAAAGACGTTAAGTATGATGTGTTATCGAAATTAGCAGTCAGGAGCAATTGTCAGGATGGCTGAATTGGTAAAGCATCTGGACGGTATCCAGAAGATGCAGGTTCAAATCCTGCTCCTGACTGTTATTTTCGATTTCACATTTTTCACTTTGTGTTTAATGTATAGTGCTAAGCATGTCAAATGCTACAAATATATATAAATATTTATAGGGTTTGCGTCATTAAAGGTAAAAATCATAATTGTAAAATTAAGTTTACCTGGTCGGTATAATGTATGAAAATACGTCCGACAGATGGCGCAGGCGTCACCCAAAGACGTTAAGTATGATGTGTTATCGAAATTAGCAGTCAGGAGCAATTGTCAGGATGGCTGAATTGGTAAAGCATCTGGACGGTATCCAGAAGATGCAGGTTCAAATCCTGCTCCTGACTGTTATTTTCGATTTCACATTTTTCACTTTGTGTTTAATGTATAGTGCTAAGCATGTCAAATGCTACAAATATATATAAATATTTATAGGGTTTGCGTCATTAAAGGTAAAAATCTTAATTGTAAAATTAAGTTTACCTGGTCGGTATAATGTATGAAAATACGTCCGACAGATGGCGCAGGCGTCACCCAAAGACGTTAAGTATGATGTGTTATCGAAATTAGCAGTCAGGAGCAATTGTCAGGATGGCTGAATTGGTAAAGCATCTGGACGGTATCCAGAAGATGCAGGTTCAAATCCTGCTCCTGACTGTTATTTTCGATTTCACATTTTTCACTTTGTGTTTAATGTATAGTGCTAAGCATGTCAAATGCTACAAATATATATAAATATTTATAGGGTTTGCGTCATTAAAGGTAAAAATCTTAATTGTAAAATTAAGTTTACCTGGTCGGTATAATGTATGAAAATACGTCCGACAGATGGCGCAGGCGTCACCCAAAGACGTTAAGTATGATGTGTTATCGAAATTAGCAGTCAGGAGCAATTGTCAGGATGGCTGAATTGGTAAAGCATCTGGACGGTATCCAGAAGATGCAGGTTCAAATCCTGCTCCTGACTGTTATTTTCGATTTCACATTTTTCACTTTGTGTTTAATGTATAGTGCTAAGCATGTCAAATGCTACAAATATATATAAATATTTATAGGGTTTGCGTCATTAAAGGTAAAAATCTTAATTGTAAAATTAAGTTTACCTGGTCGGTATAATGTATGAAAATACGTCCGACACATGGCGCAGGCGTCACCCAAAGACGTTAAGTATGATGTGTTATCGAAATTAGCAGTCAGGAGCAATTGTCAGGATGGCTGAATTGGTAAAGCATCTGGACGGTATCCAGAAGATGCAGGTTCAAATCCTGCTCCTGACTGTTATTTTCGATTTCACATTTTTCACTTTGTGTTTAATGTATAGTGCTAAGCATGTCAAATGCTACAAATATATATAAATATTTATAGGGTTTGCGTCATTAAAGGTAAAAATCTTAATTGTAAAATTAAGTTTACCTGGTCGGTATAATGTATGAAAATACGTCCGACAGATGGCGCAGGCGTCACCCAAAGACGTTAAGTATGATGTGTTATCGAAATTAGCAGTCAGGAGCAATTGTCAGGATGGCTGAATTGGTAAAGCATCTGGACGGTATCCAGAAGATGCAGGTTCAAATCCTGCTCCTGACTGTTATTTTCGATTTCACATTTTTCACTTTGTGTTTAATATATCCCATTAGGTTCCTATTAATATCAAACTAATAGTTTTTAAATAGAAAATGGGGTAATATGCATGTTAATATAGTATGTTATAAAATTTTATATGAATTAAATGTTAAGTTTACCACTTACGTCGAATAAAATGCGATTAAAGTTAAGCTATTTAAACTCCGCCCATTTGGTGCGATATTTTTTTGATTATATTACACCTGCTCGGAAAATACCTTCTTTCTTAAATGAGAAAGCATGTTATACGAATATGCGGGCAGAAAAACTGTAAAAAATTTCATTACTAACGTGCCAAGCGGGAAGAATAGTACATTGTTACCCTAGGGATGAAGGGATGAAAAAAACCTCGAACTATTAGAGCCCTCGCTACGCTCGGGCGCCAAACCCCGTCTCGGGACTAAATAAGTCTTTATCCCGAGGTGAACACTGTGCTTTTCATTACGAATACGAGGAAACTAAAAATAAAAATCATGAATTAGCTAAAGAAAAAATGGGAGACTAAAAAATTTAATTTGGAATCGCCGTTTTCCCGCCGATTTTGTTTATTTTTTCTGTGGCCTGTCAGCTATTCAGCCATTATTTCTCATTTTAATCATTGAAAAAATATAAATCTTCGTTATTTTAAAGATATAGTTGCAACTATATTAAAATAAAGTCATATAAAAAACAAATTCTTTAATAAATAGGTACTTAACTTTATGTTATTTCAATTTTACATCGCGCTGTAATTGACTGGCTGTATAGAAAATAGAACTGTTTTTTTTTTATAATTACTCAGCTGTCAGTTGAAAGTAATTCTCCCTAGGGCTGAAAAGTATTACTTTCAACCCGCTTCCCAGGCAACTTCGGGCCTACTTTCAGAGTATGAGTAATGAAAAATCTATTGAAAATCCATTACTAACGTGGTTTTGCTTTTTAATGTTTGACATTGTTTAAATAATATATTATTTTAGAAAAAAGGTTTAAATTGGCTTTGGCTCATTATGTTACATTTTATTTTGTGCATTATTAAAAAAAACAACATCAATATTCTGTCGTTTTTCTTTGCGTTTGAAATTTGTAAAGCTTCTCGTTGTTAAGTAAAATGTCTTTTCCTCGTTGGGGCAGTATAAAGTACTATGTATCACTCGAGAGAAAGTACGATGCCCAATCGAGCTATTAATCGCTATTTTGTTAATGTTAAAAATGAATGTCGTACGTAGGCACTACGGGCGTCTAGGGCCCTTATGTCGGTAATATTAATAAATTAAGACCTGACGGCAGTCGCTGTTACTAGTCTTTAATCTTCGAATGTTGTTAACATAGCTATCTGTCAACAAATTTATTACCTATGAGAAAACCTCGATCTACTAAAGCGTAATTAAATTAATGTTATATGGCGTGTATAAAATATTGCACAAATTGTGTCTTCTACATTATAGAAAGTGTTACTTTTTGCATGCTTACGGGAGTGCATAATTATATTGTTTTTAACCAAAATTCAAGTTTCTAAAAATTAAAAAATACCTATCCACCTAGCCTTTCTAGGCTCTTTGGCGGATTAGGGTAAATTTCTCCCAGGAATGTGCTATATTGCTAACTTTACTTATTAGTAGCTGCCTAAAATAGGATAAACGAGCCATACTCCACAGAGGCCCGCTGGCCGCATGCGGCCTGTCAGTGACAAGTCTTGGTAAGTAGGCCTGGCACATGAATAAAGCATTACTTTTATAAAAGGTCCTATATATATGAAATAAACGTTTTTTTCAATGAAATTCTCTTAGAGTGGATTCGACCATACTCGAATGTATAGAAGAAT
This sequence comes from Leucoma salicis, assembly GCA_948253155.1. NCBI lineage: Eukaryota > Metazoa > Arthropoda > Insecta > Lepidoptera > Erebidae > Leucoma > Leucoma salicis. The sequence continues at coordinate 9,651,051 of OX411812.1, forward strand.
AACTATACCGAGAATAATCTATTCCACGATTTTATTCTCTTAGTTAATCAACAGTCATTTTTCCACGCCATCTGACGTATCGCTTAGACTTGGAATAGCTATTCGCGGATAGCGAAGTGAATGTAATACCCAGCAAAAAGAAATTGTTCTACAAACGGGACAGTGTATAGCTTAACTCATCTCAACTCTTAATTTTCGTATTATAGCGTGAGAAAGTAGCTGTCACGCACCCGAAACCGATTTGGTTTCGAAAAATGACAGCACAAAAAAGTTGACTCCATTTTTTTTATTCTTGGATTAACTCCTTATTTGATGCATATCTTATATTATCGGGGGATTGGGCAGCAGCACCTTCGAGTATTAACAACATCCACTGCGATCGCCAACCCGCCTACCAAGCGTGGCGATTACGGCACTATCCCCCATTTCTTGGGGAGGCCTATGTCCAGCTGTGGACGTTGAAAGGCTGATGGATGGATTCTTCGAATTGTTGTTGGTAAAATGTAAAATTGATTTATTCTCGAGTAAGTAGCGATTTATTCTAGGAATAAAATGTATTCTTGTTTGGTCGAAGCCGCCCTTAATCAATCAATCAAAGTATGTACCTACCGTTGTTATGTATGCACTTTCGCGATTTTATCGGTAGTTCAATGATTCCTTTCATTGTCAACTAGGATCTCCCCCTCTCCGGTCGTCCACGGGCATAAACCGATATTTTTAATTTTCCATATTGTGAAAAGAACGACCTCAAAGAAAAATCGAATGGCGCGAAAACAAATGAATCGCTGAATTGGAAATACAAATACACAAGCCTAGAGAGGAAAGCGGCCATGAAGCACATAGTTGCGTTTTGGCTGTAGCAGGAGATAGCCGTTCTTTCTTTCATTTCATATCGATGAAATGGTGAGCAGCGGCTTGACAATACTTTAGGTATAGTTGAGTGCATGAGCGACGGTTACCATTTACCATCAGATGGGCCGTGGCTCGTCTGCCACTACATCCAATAAAAAAAAAGAACCTATTTTTGATCAAAGTGGCCAGTTTGATAAAACGCCAATTTCATATGTAAGGACCTAATATTAATATTTGAATAAATTGATATTGCGGCCTGCGGATGTTCACAACTAAAACCCTATATAAAAAGTGGAGTATGCTTGGGATAAACTATAAAACCATCACTTCACAGAACTTGTGGTAGAAAACCAGCCTGTTTGTATTATTTATAGTGTATCATATTATTATTACACATGAATTATTTAGCTGTAAGAAATTTAAAACTTAGGTTATTGTAATAAAATACTACCTATTTAGCATGTTATAAATTAGTTTTAAATGGAATGAAACTGGTTTATACCTTAGCAAGAAACGCTACACAGTAGTTCTAAATATATATTTCATAAGGATTGAATCACTTTTTTTCTTTTATATGACCAAAGAGGTGAGGTCCTAAGCTCAATCTAGTCTGTAACTTACGAAATTTTCGCGAATAATGCCCAAGTTTAAGGCCTCGGTCACGAACTCAGCGGGAGTGGCGCGGCAATGCTGTACCCGGTCTCGAAGCCAGCGGGGCAAATCGCACGGCGTTAGAGCAGCGTAATGTTGTTACGAAAAATTAGTATCTTTGTTCGCGAACGAAATATCAACAGCGATGAAAACATCTTATTGATACTAATTCCTTCCTAAAGTTTAATTTGTTGTGGGCAAAAGATGTAAATTCTACTACGTCAATGCAAACGCGCGGGCGCCGCTAGATCGGTACGCACCGCTCGTACGCCGCTATCTTCGAGGACAGCTCCATATAAATATATGCATTGGAACGCGCCGCCGCCGCCGCCGCCGAGTTCGTGACTGAGGCCTATTGGCAGATCACAGCCTCGTGCTGAGTGTTGAGTTCGATTCTCACTCTAGACAATTCTTTGTATGATCCAAAAATGGTTGTTCGGAGTTTGGGTTTACTTTGTGTCCGTCAATTGCATGTTGTAAAGTCCCCACGATACATTAATTAAATAAGTGTTTTTAATTGTCAAAGTAAATAACCCACCAGTACCTCGTATGACATCTGCGAGAGAGAATAGGGGAGGTGATATTTGTATTCGTAGTCCATTGCCGGTTAAGATGTAAGAAGATGAAACTACTTCCAGGGAATCAGCAGAAATATCGCAGGAGCTAAGCACCCGACTACGCTGGTAGTGAAATATGTTAGTACCGTAATAAAGGGTAAACAAAACTCAAAGAAAATAATTATATTGATTTTATTTTTAACAAACGAAAAGTAATCAACTACATTTTTCTTACTTAACACAAATTGTAGTAATTAGACTTTAGAAACAAATTATAATTTCTATGCCTGAAATAAGATTAGCCCCTTTCAAGTCTATTTCAAACCATTATCCTATATAGCAAATCGAGCTATGTCTATGTATATTTAAATTAAATGTTACATCTACACAAGTCTTATCATACTAAAACTAATATCTAGCTTCATATCACCCATGACTCACTCCACTACCCACTACAAAATTTCATACTTTACATACCAGTATATCTGGTAAAATTACAACGCTTTTACAAGTCTCATCGAATTAAACCTTCGATAGTTTATTACTACTCCTTGACGCCGTAACTACTTCACCGAGCATCATGAAATTTTACATAGATATATTCCGGAGTACCGAAATGGACATGGGCTTTTTTCCCGGAATTGAGGGTTCCTGTAGGGCTATTTTATATAGCGCTCGTCTATGTGGCTGATAATGACGTATTCTTGTTACAGGCAAGTACTAGCTATACATGAAATAAAAAAAGAATCAACCTATGCACAATGTATTAAAATAAAAAGGCAAATTAGTCTATGTATCTTTTATACAGAAAATAATTTATTTTATTATTGATTTTATCAATTTTGCCATTAGAAGATCACAACATACATCGTCTCTATATGAATAACTACAAATTAAAAACTATATTTATATAAACAATAAGAGATTAATAATGTATGTAGGTATATAACTAAATAAATATACTATGTGAAACAAAGTCGGGTAAGTTACACCGTTTATAACTTGATGCTCGACTGATTATATGATTTTTGGATTTGTCTCCGCCCCCCGTAATAGTTCAATAAATATTAAAATAATGGCAAAATTCACGAGAAAAAATTAGGATAGGGATTAATTTTCTTAAACATTTTGGATAAAAACAAATTAATTCAGCTAAGTTTATTAATTCTGACGCGGTACGAAGTTCGCTAGGTCAGCTAGATTGATAATAAATATTTTTGATATTTTTAAATACAGTAGAATCCGGATATAACGACCTTCAAGGGACTGGCGATACTATGTCGTACTAACCGGATGACGCACAAAAAGGCAGGATTATTTATTAAGTACCTACATAACTTACGAATACATATTATAAATGCGAAAGTTTGATTTTCCTATTTAAGTATCCATTTTATAGGAATCACATATGATTTATTTTAATGGTTCTTAAACGAAAAAACTCTGTTACTAACGTAGAAGGCTGTCATTTGAGTTTGACAAACTTGTACGGTTAGTAAGAACTTCGTACAGCATTGTGAATTCATGACATCATTGTTTTCATAAGATCATCATCAAAGTTAATCTGAACAAACACATTAAGCGTTTCCGCAGCCTTCAGATCTTCAGACACAGTCAAGGTTTGATGAATCTCCTCTGGTTCATCATCATCACCGTCGCTATCTTTGCTATTCGCGCGTCTTTGGCGTTGATATTTTGACCTTGTAATAACAGGTGACAAACACTAAACTGTGATTTACGCGCGCCAATAAAGAGAGGTGAAGCGCGCGGGGCAGGGTGAACTTGGGGCGCAGAGGTATTGGTGCGTAGATTGGATAAACAAAACATTGCGCGTCGTTTTAACCGGACGTATTATCATAAATAATGTTCGCTATAAACCGGAGTCGCATTAAACGGTTATATTTTCTCAGTACCTAACTATGAAACCTAACTTGAGTAAACATTATCGTCGCTAAAATCGGTTAGTCGTTATAAGCGAAGTCGGTATAAACGAATTCTACTTTAGTAAAAGTGATTTTCCTACAACGTGATCAATCCATTGAGTTATTTTAATTGCGCGTCCCTTCACTGCATACAATTATCCAACGCATCATACCTTAAATACACTCAAGTTATTTTAAATATTAGATAGGTAAACATCAAATATTCGCATTATTACCTAATCTAATTTCATTCCTTACTTAAGGGCAACGCATGCAGGTGTCCTAACAATACAACCTAACCATTTACAAGAAATGATAAAAAGCCCTAAGTAACTGAATAGTAATAGATTATAATAATAGTTATTTATTACGAAATAGACTACGATTATTTATAAATAATGACATCATTTTGTAGTCTATCAACTGCGCTAAAAGATTGCAGATCTATTCATGGTCCAAATTACAGAAATGATAATAGTGATATTAAAAAGATAACACAAGGTACTTTTAAAGTTATTGCAATTACATCAAAATTTCAAACGTCATTATGTAACATTATGTACATATTACTTTAAACTAACATCGAATTTCACAGAACATTGTCATTATATCACATTCGCAGAAATTTCTTAAGACAATGCACTAAAACTAATAGTACCCTGCACTAGTGTTATTGCTTTGACCACGGTTCCGTATTCTTATTTCTTTATTGCGTTTAACTGCCTCGGTGGTGCAGCGGTAGTGTGTGCGACTGCTGATCATGAGGTCTCGTGTTCGATCCACGGGTTGGGCAGGGTTATTGAACTTTTTCGTAAAAAGAGAAATTCCCAGTAGCAGCCCGGAGTTGGGAAATATGCCCGATAGACGGCAATAGGCTCGCCCCCTATTACGTGGGGCTTAAACATAGCTGGCGAATCGTGGGTGTGTAATACGCCTATGCCTACCCCTTCGGGGAATAAAGGCGTCTTCGAAACACTGAAGTTATTGCACGACTAATTAGTCGAAATTATTAATACGATTATGGGCTAGCATACGTTGCACACTTGCTACGAATTTAAATCGAGACGCGCAATATGAAATAAAACAATGGAAGAAAACTTACGGGGTTATTTATTTACGCGTAATGGTGAGTAAAGCCAGACAGTTTTGGTATAACTTATCTGTTCTTGGTCAAATATTTCTCGTCATAGTTTCGGTCCTGCTTATTCAGTCTACGTCTCGGTCTTCTGAATTCTTTAATACCGTTTTACCTCGTCACTAGATAAGCGTAATATAATTAATATAACATCAGATTTTCTCTGCCCAACAAGTATGGCATAAAAATCGTCAATATCACAATGTGGTTATGTAATGAAATGGGCAAATTTGACATTAAATATTACCACATAGTATATGACGTAGTGTTCGGACAAAGTAGAAACTTATGATAGAGTAACTAATATTATTGTACATTAGTAACTGCATATTTGAGAGCGAATTAGAATTTCATTCTACTACTTTTTGCTGGACACTAGCAATTAATAATGATATAAAGGTGATAAATAATTTTTACACGTATTATGAGACTTCAAACAGCGATAGGACCTCATTTCAGAGAATGACGTCATGATTTTGTCAGATGTACGCTTATAGTATGAATGGGTGATCGCCTAGCAATATTATAGTGACACCATGCAGTTTCCAATGGTGCTTTATAAACTAAAGCAGTGTAAGACAAAAACCACTGTTTCTAGGAAATCAATAACAATATGGTCGATAAGAACTAATAATGGTGGTTTAGTTTAGAACCTCAGTTTTTTTTCATTTGTGTCATCATTTGGAGATTTTCCCGGTACCATTGTTTTTCACTGACAACAATTTAGCGACTATGGTTCCTAGGTTTTAAATGTATAAAATTTGTATCGCTGCAAAAAGTGGTCATGTATAATAGCACTAAAACGTAACCGAGGCAAGGTTAATCCCTGCGTCGGTCGCGCGAGTTGGAGCGGTGGGAGCGGCTGCGCTCGGACCGCGACCGCGACTCCTCGCGCCGGCTGCGACTGCGGGACCGACTGCGTCTGGAATAATCAACATTTGTAGTGTACAAACTATCATTTGTGAATAAGGAAAGAGTATTTTAGTACGAGCGGGAATCGAACCTTCCCCTTCCTTTACTTGTTTTCCTTATTCACAAACTATAATTTGTACTTTAAGAGTAGCTGAGCATGTCAAGTGCTAAAATATAGATCAAAATATTTGTAATGTAAATTCCGAGCACAAGGTCGTGGGTTCAATTCTCCCTCAGGACAATTATTTGTGTGATGAACACTGATATTTGTACTGCGTCTGAGTGTTTTCTATCTATATGTACAAAATAATATATGTATTATATCCGTAATCTGGTACCCATGGCACAAGCGATAAGCTTAGTTTGGGACCAGAGGACGTTGTGTGAAATGTCCGTGAATATTTATTTATTTTATTTTTAACCACACGGCATAGATATAGAGACCATCACAATTGCACTAGAAATCGCCGCAAGTCCTTATACCTAACACCTTAAAGTTACTGTTGGTAGGATTTGTTGTCAAGGCTTATCACCTATCACTTGTTGTTAGACCTGATCAGGTAGGTACCACCATCTTCTTTGTGATAGCCAGTGCAACAGTGTTTTGGTTGCAGAAGGAGTTCAACTTCCCATTCCTCTCAAGCGTAGTGATTGATCTTTATGGTTGCCAATGTTTAGCGAATCACTTACCGCCAGGTGACCCGGAGCCGTCTACCATACCAGAAACAATAAAAATACATGTTACAAATTTATTTTGGACTAGCCTTTTCCCGTGGTTCCATTGCACCTAAAAGTTAGTTTTTTTAGGTTATACCTCAGTTCCCTAATATAGTAGCGGAGTAAAATGTATAGCAGTTAAGTCTAATCAAGGGCTATCAAACAAAAAAGACTTCATCAAAATCCGGTCAGTGGTTTTTGCATGAAGCCTGAACAAACTTTTATTTTTCTTAAATATTTTAAATGTAATCGTAGCTTTAAACAGCTTTACAATAACATAAATTTGTTTCTAAAAGTTTGTGTATTGTGCATTATGTGCTATCCACAACGACGTAAACACGTATCGAAACAACGACTTCCACGATTTGTACCAATTTTGTTCCCTATCTGCTTTTCAAGCTAATCTTTAAGATCGTAGTAAGGATCACAGAAAAATATTAATTAATTAGAGACCTCCTCTCCCGTTCACGGTCATTTTCGCGTTCCCGGTCGCGTTCCCTGTCCTTCTTCTCGCGGTCGGTGCGTTCAGTCTCCTTGGTGCGCTCCCGCTCGCGCGCGGTCTCGCGATGTCTCCGGGCGCGCCGGTCGAGCTCGCGTCCGCCCACGTAGTGCCGCCTGCCGCCGCTCCGCTCGCGTTCTGAAGCACCACGCTCTTCGCGACGCTTGTCAACAGATTTCTGCAAAAGAAAAGCAAATAACATTGACAGTTTTACTTTTACTTACTAAAAAAATATTAAACATTTAAAAAAAATATGAATATGTAAATTGAGTGGCCTTATAAGACAATAAGAAGCATGTAATATAGAAATTGATGTGAAACTGTAATAAATTATCAGACAACATGCGGAGTGGACTGTCAGACCACAACTCACAGGTTCAAATCCTGCTCATGGTTATCTCTCTATTTAACAGATACTAATTTGTTTCTTATAACAACAGACTGCTGGTGCACAATAAATTCCACTATGGGGCTCAAGCATTAAAGATAAATTTATGTTATGGTAGAGATTTGTTTAGTTTTGATTCTCTGGTAATGTCTGCCCTTATTTATCTCTGGTAACTCCTACAACTTAGATGATGTGCAATGAAGTGGTATATTATTAGTCCATTCATCAACACACAGACACTGTCAAGATAACATTTAATAAGAATTAAGAAATAAAACTATGTTCATGGAATCTATATCGTTTACTTGATTTTCTACTATCCTGACGTTTCAAATACTTTACAGCATCCATGATCACAGGTGAACTTAAATGTTAGACGTCCATGGTTGATATATTGTTTCAATGATTTCATCTACCCACATATAAATTATTTTACAAGTTTTTTTATAATATTCTAAAATATCTACTTTTAATTTTTTAGACATAATGTATGAGATTTTAAGCTAGTATATTAAACTGAGATTAAAGAGGATATACTCTTTATATTGAAAACATTTTTTTATTTAGTACTCAAAAATTCTACCAATAAAAATTTGTAAACAAAATAATTAACCAGTAAGAAGACAAAATTGTAATTATTCATATTAATTATTAGTTTATATCATTAAAAATATTAATTTAACCAGAAACGAAAAAACTACCACCGGATCGAAATTTGGCTGACTGAGAAAGATCCAGCAAGAAAACTCAGTAGTACAACTGTCTAATAATAATCCACTTATTAAATTTTGACAAACTATTGAAAGCTATTTAATTATTTAAAATTAATTAACACAACGTGTGAATGAACCATTGGGCATGTCAAATGCTTAAAAATATATATATAAAATATTTAAAACTAGCCTTTGCCTGCGGCTCCACCGCAGCCAAAAGCTAGTTTTGGGTTATATCTCAGGTTCCCGGTATAGTAGCGGGATAAAATGTATACCAGTTTTTAAGTCTAATCGAGAGCTATCAAATAAAAAAGTGGCATTTAAATCCGTTCAGTAGTCCCTAATTAATTGACCACAACTGTATATAGCCTATTACAGTAATTTTTTCCCAAATATCTTAAATGTACCGACATATCTATGTTACAGCTTTATAATAGTAAGATTACTTAAAGATTAAATAAAAAACCTCTCTCAAACTCTCCGTAAATGTAGTTTTATAAGTATTATAACATGAATTACCTTTAGTTCTGCTAGTTTTTCTCTGATTGTTATGAAACCAAGGTGTAGTTTACCACCAAAATGGTCAGCAAGTCTTCTATCATTGTCGTGTATACCTAGATACGCTGAACACACTTCACAAACACGCAGTTTTTGTTGTTGATAAGACGAAGCTGGCATAGAGTTACGGTATTCCTGTTCAGCTACCGCTTTCTTTTTGCGCAGCTCATCAATCTGAAAATTAGTCATTTATGTTATATTTTTTTCAGAATCTATCATTGTTCTATAGTTGGCCATGCCTCTCAATGTGAGAGGGACTTCACAATCATATTTTCGAAAAGCCTTAGGTCTACTTGGACAGAGCTCAATACAACTGTCTTTGGAGTTGTTGGCCTTACTAGGCTATCACTACTATATATTTTGTTATATGCATGATCAAATTTACTTTTATAGAAAATGCATCCATGTAGTAGTAATAATAATAATAAATAAATAATAAATATTCACGGATATTTCACACAACGTCCTCTGGTACCAAATTCAGCTTAACGCTTGTGGTATGGGTACCAGATTACGGATATAATACATATAGGTATTACTTTTTTTTGTAAATACATACATATAATAGAAAACACCCAGACGCAATACATATATATAGAGTAAGATCCCAGGGCCACCAGACGTCACGTATTTTCTGACGAACGAAATGTGGCCGATTGCGTAGTGTTAGTATGTACTAAGAACGCATGCCTACCTGCTAGCTTGGTCAGACGGCAAATTTTCAGGTATCAGGTAATCAAGGTACATAAAAACATTACGTACCTCACGTAAATTCTCAAAGCTGATTTTTACGTATATTTTAGGCAATATCCCTAAAAATAAGTCGCCAATACTCCCAGACACTTTCCGTCGGCCGAATTGCTTTGCAGACGCTTTAAAGTTCCCAAAATAATTACGTAACTTCACGTAAATTCTGATGCTCCATTTTTAAATATGTACACCAGACAACTATTTTAAAACCTCTTACAAAAAGACAGACCAGATCCAAGGGGCCAATCATCCCCTAAATTCAATTTTAATACCTCTTTGGGTGAGGGCGCGAGGGCATTATCCACGCGCATGAGACTGAGTGAGACATGTATTAGGATATATAGACTTCTCTGTCTCTCTGCCTCTCTATCTCTCTCTTACAGTTGACTCAGCATCTGACAGCACTGCTCACAAGTATTCAGTGTTCTACTGTGTCTAGGGACACAGTATCGAATAGAAAGTATCGATACTGTACTCATGAGTAGTATCGAAAAAAGTATCGTACTCGTATTGATATCGATTCAAAAGTATCGATACTTCAGAGTATCGAGTACTTTTCTTTGTCAAGGCATGAAAAATGTACCTAACCGCACACTCCATCGTTTGGGGTAACGAACAGGGTAGAGATGAAACAATATCATTCTTTCTTCAATACTAGTACTCAAAAGTAGTATTGAATCTAGGTATCGATACCATTGTGGTATATACTAAAGTATCGATACTTCTGAGTGCTCATTTAATTTTAAAATCAGCCGGAATAAAGAAATAAGAAATTAGTTCAATTAATCAATGCTTTATTCGCTCGGAACTCTCAACGCTAGAGTATATTTTCATTTTTAGTGCGTGTGCTCGTACATCAATACTAACTACTAGCCACTGCAAAGAAAACGTACCCACTTAACATATAACTCTAAATAAAATATACCAATTCTTTCGATTTCGTAGAATTATATATAACTATACATAATGATTCTTTCGATTTCGTATAATTGTACATCTATACTAACGGATTTTGATGCAACTTTTTTTATTTGATAGATCTCGATTAGCCTTAAAAACTGGTATACATTTTATCCCGCTACTATATCAGCAACCTGAGATACAACCGAAAAACTAGCTTTTGGTTGCGGCGGAGCCGCAAGCAAAGGCTAGTAATTATACATAAATATGTATATATAATTATATATAATCATTCTTTCGGTTCGTATAATTATATATAAGTATACATAATTATATGTAATGAGTCTTTCGATTTCGTAGAATTATCCATAATTATATGTAATGATTTTTTGCGATTTCGTATATAGGGCCAGTTTCCATATATCTATTTTTTTACCCGGGAGGATAAAATTCAAGAATTATGGTAGTCAAATGAGCATTTTTTTACAAGTTAATTTTTAATTATTTACCTGATTATTTAATTTTTAACTGATTTTCTTTTAATATTAATAATTAATTGATATGAGTCAACTCACAGTTGACTCATATTAATTAATTGTAGAGAGACAGAGAAGTTAATATATCCTAATACATGTCTCACTCAGTCTCATGCGCGTGGATATTGCCCTCGCGCTCTTACCCAAAGAGGTATTAAAATTGAATTTAGGGGATGATTGGCCCCTTGGATCGGTCTGTCATTTTGTAAGAAGTTTTAAAATAGTTGTCTGTTGGATATATATAAAAATAAAGCATCAGAATTTACGTGAAGTTACGTAATTATTTTGGGAACTTTAAAGCGTCTATAAAGAAATTCGGCCGACGGAAAGTGTCTGGGAGTATTGGCGACTTATTTTTAAGGATATTGCCTAAAATATACGTAAAAATCAGCTTTGAGAATTTACGTGAGGTACGTAATGTTTTTATGTACCTTAAAAAAAATATATATATATATTCACGGACATTTTCATACAACATCCTCTGGTCCCAAACTAAGCTTAACGCTTGTGCTATGGGTACCAGATTACGGATATAATTCATATACTACTTCTTTTTTTGTAAATACATACATATCATAGATAGAAAACACCCAGACGCAGTGCAATTATCTGTTCATCACACAAATAATTGTCCTGAGTGGGAATCGAACCTACGACCTCGTACACGGAAGTCGCTTACACTACCGACCACGCCACGAGGCACGTCAACCTTGATTACCTGATATCTGAAAATTGGCCGTCTGACCAAGCTAGCAGGTAGGCATGCGTTCTTAGTACATACTAACACTACGCAATCGGCCACATTTCGTTTGTCAGAAAATACGTGACGTCTGGTGGCCCTGGGATCTTGGTCCAATATGTGTTCACCACACCAATAATTGTTCGAGTTGGAATCGAACCCACAATCTCGTGCACGGAAGTCGGTTACATTACCGACTACGCCACGAGGCCCGTCTAGTGTCGATAAATAAACGTATGTAACCCAAAGAAAGGAGAATTGCACATAAAGCAGGACAACAAAGAAAGGAGAATTGCACATAAAGCAGGACAATTTGTGTAAATACTTGTTAAGCCAGCTATTGGCATACAACATATCAATATCCAACATATCAATATCCAGTATATCATAATAAACATTTAGCATCCAACATATCAATATCCAGTATATCATAATAAACAGTTGAGTCAAAAAATACAAGGTTTAACCTCACTGTCCAATGTCTCTCAAGGCTCAAAGTAACTTACATATAAAACTTCTAGAACAGCTCAGTTTGTTGAGTATGCTGAAGACAGTAAGGAAATCATAGTTGTTCTTGATAAAAATATTATTTCATTTAATACAATACAAATGGAAATCCAACATTTTTATATTTAGCTTGCATATAATGTTAATTTTAAAATCATAATGTCTTTTAAATTATTGTAATTAAAATAGCAAAGAATAGATCCTTCTAAGAATATCATTAAGTGAAATATTCTACTGCAGGTGCACAAACAATATTAATTAGGTACTAGGAATATATCTGACTTGTAAATTGTTACAGAAATTTTGAAGAAGAAATAGGCTAATTGTGCAGTTATTTAAATGTATCTTTATTTCTTACCTCACCCATTAATTTAACACTCTCTTCTACCATACCCTCCTCTCCGAGTGCCTCCGCACGAGCCAGTTTCTGACCAATCTGCTCAGCCAATTCATGTACAGCATTTGCCTTCTCGGTTACCTCGGCAGATAGTTCTTCTTGAGTTTCAGCAAGACGTTGCTTAGCTGCAGTCGTGCGACGATCGCAGTCGGCAATAAAAGCCTCTAAATGTTCTGTGGCCTACATAAAAATATTTATATTATTATGTGTATATCATCAGTAAACGTATATGTAGATGATGATTAAAATACAAAAAAGGATGAATAAAATTAGGTGCAGGATAAATACAATATTTAGATATTTTTAATATATATTTTTAGCATTTGACACTCTTGGCACTATACATTAAACACAAAGTGAAAAATGTGAAATCGAAAATAACACAGCCGGATCCTGCTCGTGACTGCTATTTTCGATTTCACATTTTTCTCTGTGTTTAATGTATAGTGTTAAGCATATAAAATGCTAAAAAAAAATATATAAAATATCTAAATAATTATAGGGTTTTTGCGTCATTATTAGGTAAAAATCTTAATTGTAAAAGTTTAACTGGGGGGTTAGGCAGAATCTCATATCTCACATGTCGATCGCATCGTGATCACTGTGATTGGTTGAGAAACCGACGCGTGATGTTGAAATAATCGCTTACCCAATTACGGTGATCTCTCAACCAATCACAGTGATCACGATACGATCGACATGTGAGATATGAGATTCTGCCTAACCCCCCTGGTCGGTATAATGTATGAAAATACTTCCGACAGATGGCGCAGGCGTCACCCAAAGACGTTAAGTATGAATGTGTTATCGAAATTAGCAGTCAGGAGCAATTGTCACGATGGCTGAATTGGCAAAGCATCTGGACGGTATCCAGGAGATGCAGGTTCATATCCTGCTTGTGACTGTTATTTTCGATTTCACATTTTTCACTTTGTGTTTAAATACAAAATTCTTTTTCTTGAGCAATTATTATAAATTAAGGAGCATAACAAACAAAAACTGTGGTACTACACCACAAATAATACCAAGAAAATTTAAGTAATAAATACTAGCATTGCTTCTACAATCCATAAATGTTGATGGAATAGTTTTTCTAGACATAACTTTAAAAGTTTACAAAAGGATTCCATTGAGACACACAATATTGAGAAAAGTAATTAAATGCTTTCTCTTCAGACATAAATTTCGCACCAAGAAGCATATTCTCATAACCAAAATTTATAAATAAAGCAATCTCCTGACCCAAAACAAGAACTGAATCTATAATATGTCTGTATATATGTTTAATTCCTCCAAAAAACTAATAAACTTCAACTCATACATTTTTTGTAATACACCCAACATAATACTGTATAGTTTAAATTAAAAATGTAGTACTCACATCTATGTCATAGAAATAATCTTTGGTTTTTGATGCTAACTCATAGTCCGCACGAAGAGCCAGATCATGTATTTTTGGACACTCACCTAGATCCATACGCTGCAATAAAAATTAAAACCACATAAATAGTAAGTGCCCTTAAATATCCCCCAAAACAACTAATGCTTTTTTCACAGCTATAATTTATCTCACTGCAATAACCGAACAGACACAGTAACAATGTTTATAAAATATTTTGCAATATTTTTATTAAAAGAATTATAAAGAAATACATACTAAATCACCACAGTTCAGACAGCCCAGGTTCACGCACAGGATAATGTATATGTTTGACAAATACTTACAAATTATAGAGAAACACCCTCCTGAATAACCTAACCAGAGTAAAATAACTCAGATACCAAATAATAAATGTTAGAAAAACTAGAGCAACTTTAAGAAAAGTTAAAAACCATCACAACATTATATCAGTACTTCACCATAACAACCATTTTCAATATTTCATTGTGTTGTCATTTTGCTGTACTATATAATAATTTATGATTTTATTTTTTAAATGTGAAATTTTTTTTAGTAAGGTTTACTGGCTACCAAAACCAGGTGGTAGGTATATGATATTTTAAATGAATGTTTTGAGTTTTTATGTATTCTTCTTTGTACATTTTTATTTTCAAATATTTTTTTTTTTTCTTTTTTTACTCTGTTCCCAAACTAAGCTTAACGCTTGTGCGATGGGTACCAGATTTGTAATTAGCTTCACAAAATTGGGAATGGGAAATAATAAGTTTGTACTGATGATGCACAAAGATGAGTACTGTACATTTAAGTTCAAGAATTTTGACAATTTTTTTCCTTACATATTACATGCAAATTGATCACATATGCTAGCCATTTAAACAGCACAGTACGTACCCAGTGTAGTAAGAACGTATGACACCAAATTGCGCTCACCATGCTTAAGATTTTTCATGATCCTATAAGTTTTCACATGTACTCACCGAAGCAGCATTAGTAACCGTTGGAAAATTTTATTAATTTAAGAGCCTTATTAAATTAAATACTGCTTAGCAGTAATTATACAATCAGCTAACTATAAATGTTTTATACGTACATCTTGGTACTTACAGAACAGCCTAACTCATACAATCTATCCCTCATCTGTTAAGTATTGTGATGAGCAATAAAGACTAGTGTTGGGCATTTTCTGAAAAGCACATTTCACCACAGTTAATGCCACTCCGATGTAAGATTTCTCCAGCTTCACTACTATATCATACAGTAAGAGATGTGAGAGTGAAAGTAGAACACATACATCAAGATAAGTATTTCATTTTGATAGAAGTGTTAGTGTAAAATTACTGTAATATCTTATTGTATGTGTAAAATCTAGTCCCAATATCAAAAAATATACTGAGATTTCATTAAAAATTCTCGAGAGTTCAGTTAAAACATTTAGGGAAATTTAAAGAGTATTCAACGAAATGGAGCTCCAGTACATTAACATAATTTAATAGGTACTGGTAATAATGAAAACTCAGATGTCATTTCCCCAATGACTAGGTATAAAACAATCACTTACGGTAGAGGACAATATTTCATGTGGACAACATTGTAATAAAAACGATTTACACACTGCATCGTCGTAAAATTTTACACCATGCCTATCGGATTCACCTGAAAGAAGAAAATTTAATTTTGTAATCATGCTAAATTCAATGATTTTTATAGTTGAGTACAGCACAGTAAACGTAGCTCTCTTATCAAAATAAAATTACAATTTATTACATAAATAATAATTAATAACCATTGCGAGCTGTGCCCATCAATTGATCCAACATTGCCCTCATTTGCTCGTGTGCTGACATATTGAATTCAAAACCAGATTTATTACTGTCTAACTTATATTCAATCAATATAATTAAGAACTTGGTGAAAACGTTGAGCTAAAAATAAACGGGACCCATACAGTTCCGTCGCTGAAACTATCGCCAAAACTATAATCCACTCGAGCCAACAACACAATCAATCAAATCAACTCCAACGAAAGTAAAATGGCGGATGGCGGCAGTGTTGCCAACCCCAGCATAGTGCAAAACTGTAGATATGCTTCAAAAACACTAGAAAACTGTAAATATCAAATTAAAAAACAGGAAATCTACATCGTTATCTTTATATTATATTTTGTATAATTCAATGATAGTAATAAATAGAATACATTATAGGGAGGGCATTAAAAACAAGAAAAATCATGTAATTATCAGTTTTAATCAAATTAAAGGTCAAAATCAAAAGTCTCAAAGTTGCAATTTTGCCAGTGCCTACATGTTAGATAGTCTCTTGAGTAATATTGTTCTGTGGTATCACTAGCTACTATTCCATTTTCAATTGGTAAGTCTTCTTGATTTTCCGTTTCATCTTTAATTTTGTTGAAATCGCACATATTTTTATAAAATTTTTTTAAAATGGTCATTTGTCACGTTGAACTCGAAACAATTTTTTATTTCTGACTGTGTGCCAGGTACCGTTTATTGTGGTTGTAGAAAGTTTTATTTCTTAATTTCGTTTTCATAACATTAATCATACATTAATGTAGAGATGTGTAACTCAGGAGTGATTGATACAAAAGATGTATAATCCTTTCAAAATGCGTAATCAATCTTTAAATCTTTGGTTTCGAAAATACATCTTTAACTCACTAGCTCACTACGTTAGGATTGAATAGATGGAATGGATGGAATGATGGACGTAGATTTAGAATGAGATAATAGATAAAGGATATTGTGAATTGAAAAGAGATAACATAAGTTGTACTTGTAGGCACGCACAAACGCATTCTTGAAATACAATGACGATAGGTACACAGAAACTTAGACTCTCTGTCGTTTTAGTAAAAAGCTCAAAACCAGTTGCAACTTGAGGGAATGAGAGAATAACTACATGAATCAATAGATATTTGCATCACTTATGATCAACTAAATGAATAACGTCATTCGTAACCAAAGATTAAAAAGAGTTAAAGATTTAATAGAGTGATTTAAATCTTTCGAAGAAAAAGATTTATAAATCCTTGATCTCATTGGTGATTTAGTTTGCGCATCTCTGCATTAATGCTCGAATTGTACTCGAAAGCACAGACTAGTAGTGTACTAAAGTACTCGAAAACAAGCGTTCTACCGTAGCGGTACTGTGTGCGCGTATAAAATGTAAACTTATGCATTTTTGCTTAAAGCATGGAAAAATATTTTAATAAAAACTGTCTAAATATTATGTTGGAATCTTAGTAAACTTTTATTTTTATCGTATTAAATACAAGATTAATTATATTTAAATATATATTGACATATAGTTTTATTTTTAAAATGTATTTCTTTTCAGAGCAGATAGAAATAGAGCAATATGAACAAGGAGTCCCTATTCCTAACATCCTCATTATTTTTTTTTTGTTTAAGAATTTAAAAACAAATTCTTTAATCCCATTTTAGAACTTAAATCTTGAATTCTAGGGCCGAATAGTGGTTTCGTCAGCATATCAGCTAGTTGAAACTCCGAAGGAACTTGCCCCACAGTGAACTGTCCATTACTGACACATTCTCTGACAAAGAAATGTTTTCATTTAATATGCTTAGTCCGCTTGTGATATTCATAGTTAGGGTTGTGTGCTAGTTTTACAGCCGATTCGTTATCCAATTTTAGTACTGGTTTCTCAGTTGAGATTAAACTGTTTATAAGGCGATCCAACCATAAAATCTCTTGAGCAGTCTCACTGGCTGCTATGATCTCCGCCTCAGTTGAAGAGATTGACACCATTCCTGAAGTGGATCTGCCGGTGGTGTGATCTCCTGCATGACCAACGTTACTATAACAGACCAATTTGTGTGAATGCGATTTTTTAAATGTCAGCCCATTCCATTGAGTGCCTTTTAAATAACGGAAGATGCGCTTCAATAGAAAAACATCAGATTTAGTAGGTGTTCCCAAATTTCGAGAAGCAACACCAACAGCATACGTAATATCAGGCCTCGTGCATACTGCCAAATATGACAAAGCTCCCACAGCTTGTCTGTATGGAAAAGACCCAATAACATCATCTTTTTCCTCTACCTGATCATTTTCTCGAAGGATTGGCGTTGGGGCTGGCTTGCAATGAGTCATTCAAAATTTTTATAGCACTTTCTGTGTATAGGTCTTTTGAGATAGTGTAATCGCATCTTTTCGTACATTAATTTCCATACCAAGGAAATATGAAGCAGGCTTGGTAGTAATTTTAAACTCTGTTTTAAGCTCTTTAATAAATTCTTCACCCGCTCTAGTGGAGTTAAACGCTACAAGGCCGTCGTCAACGTAAATTCCAATAAAAACTTTCGAATCTCCTCGAACGCGAGTGAGCACGGATCAGCCTCACTCTCACCCGTTTAGTACCGTCCTGATATCCAATGGGCTATTTCATATAGATTTCCTCATTTACAGTGCCATTAAGAAATGCGGTTGATACATCGAACTGCAGTAAATTTAAGTTTTCTCGAGCACTCACAGTAAGTTATGTACGGAGGGTACTCATTCAAACTACTGGACTGAATGTATTGGCGTAATCAAGTCCAAGTTCTTGAGCATATCTTTTAATAACCATTCTGGCTTTATATCTTTCAACTGAACCGTCTGGATTCATTTTAATTTTGTATGACCATTTACAAGGCAAAGCTTTACGTCCCTTGGGCAAATCCACAAGTTCCCATGTTTGATTGTCGAGTAAGGCAGTAATCTCATTATCCATGGCATCAATCCATTTTTCTTTTTCAGATGAATTTAAAGCATCTATATATTTTGCAGGTTCTACGGGCTTTTTCAAATTTTCGATTTCTTCTGCGTCAGCTAAAATAAAATCATCATAACGTTTTGGAGCAGAAATTGTTGATCTGTCTCTTAACGATCTTATTTGTACAGTGGTTTGATCAGCCTCAGCATCAGAAAGAGATTCATAATTTTGATCGCTATCTATTCCCCCAGGTTCTGGATATATATTTTGAATACCGCTTTCCTGTTGCGTTTTATCATTAACTTCCGCTATATCATTATCAATATCATTTTGTTGAACGTCGCCACAATCACTATAATCGCCGTTTGAAATGTCAACATGCTCGCGACTTATTGTTTCTGAAGTTATTTGTTCATGTGACAACCCTAAGTCAATCATGGTTTCACTATTATTTTGTTCATCGTAATACAGTTTCTTCATTACTCTGATATCTTTTGCAATGTCAATTTTATTTTTCGAGGGTATGTAAATTCGAAATGCTTTAGATGTTTCAGAATATCCCACAAACATTACTTGTATTGCTTTTGAAGCAAACTTGTGACCATTAGCGTCTTTTATTAAAACATACGTTTTACAACCAAATATGTACAGATGATTGGAACATGGCTTCCTGCCAACCCATATTTCAAAGGGTGTTCTGTTCTGGATGGAGCTATTAACTGATCTGTTACAAAGATAATTTGCAGTGAATATTGCTTCACCCCAGCATTTTAGAGGTGTCCTTGCATCTATCAACATAGCTCTTGCTTTCTCAAGTAGTGTGTGATTCTTTCTTTCAGCTACGCTATTTTGGTTTGGAGTGTATGGTGTGGTAAGCCTTCTCTGTATGCCGCAAGATTTTAAGTAAGAGTTAAATTCTCTATTAACGTATTGAGTACCGTTGTCTGATTGTAGGTACTTAATTTTATTTCCTGTGTATGTTTCCGCTAACTCTTTGAACTCTTTAAATTTTTCAAAGATTTCGTTCTTGTTTTTTATAAGATAGACTCTACTGTATCTGCTAAAGTCATCGATGAATATGATGAAGTATCTGTTGCTACTTAATGTAGGTGTTCTTACAGGCCCACAAATATCGCTATGAACGATTTTTAAGAGTTGTGTCGTACGTTGAGGCACTTTCTCACACGAGGAGCAGGAATTCTATGTATCTTCGCTTGAATGCATGCTTCACACTGGTCTAGATTCTCAGAACTATCAAAGTTTAGACCAAGTTTTTGAAGTATGGATACCGTACCTTTTCTGAAAGAAGGTTTCTGCATTAAGCTCGTCAGTTGCAAACTTTAGTTTTCCTGTTGTAGATTCAATTGTACTGAAGAGTTTCTTTTGATGAGTCATACGAGATGTACAGCCACTGTCCAAAACCCAAATGCTGTTACCAGACATCTCATTGTTAGTGAGGAGGCACTGCATAACAATGTGTTTTTTATGAGAATCTTGTTTATCTGCGTTGGTTTTGTCATGATTTTTCTTCCAGCAATTTGTGCAGATTTTATGACCACTACGTTTAAATATATTGCCTGTTCGTTTACAAATTATACAAGAAGTATAAAGTGCTTCTTCTTGTAAACAAGTCTCTTTTTGTTTCAAGATGATGGCCATGTTATGACGTGCTTCACATTCTTCAATAATTTTAATTTTTAGCTCGTCTGGCTTTGTAAGAGCGTCTCGGGTTTCAAATGCAACTCTAAAATTGTCATACTCTGGAGAACGACTGTATAGCATCATTATAGTGAGTAAGTCTTCATATATGATTACATTCATATCTGCGAGTTTGTCAACGATATCCATGAATGTGTTTAGGTGCCTACGTCATGATCTTCTAGTTTTGTTAGTATGAGCTGTTTGAGTAAAGAGGCCTTATGGCCGGTCCTCTGCTAGCATAGGTATTTTTGAGTTTATTCCATAAATCTAGTGCAGTTGAGCAATTTTTTATTTGTTTGAGCTCAGAAGGAGCGATTATAAGTGCGAGTTCTGACCTCCCCTGACTGTCCCCTTCTTTGTCTTGCGCAGCAGCATCAGTCTCGTTGATGAATTTCCATAGCTTGTGTTTTATAAGAACAGCTTTCACCTGTATCACCCGAGTGTCATAGTTGTCCCTTGTAAGGGGGTCGATCTTAACGTTCGACATTTTCAATTTTTGTTCCAGGATACGACGAATCTGCGTAACGCTCTGCTACCATATAAAATCTATATATATATATATAAGCGATTTACCACTCACTGACTCATCACGATATCTCCGAAACCATACGACCGATTGACTTGAAATTTTGCAAAGATGCTCCTTTCACGACGTAGACGCTCACTAAGGATTTTATGAAACTCCTATCCAAAATATATATTTTTATATGTTATCGTATTCATACTTCTACACTCATTAACACAACAACTGACAACAACACAAAATATAATATGTCAAACGTTGCTATGGTAACCATTGATGTGGTTATTAAAGTACAATAACATCATGCTAAAAGTTGGTTTTTAACAAAATAATTTTAGTTACGTTTATGAGTTAAAGAGTATTTGGCATTAGTTTAACAGTTTTTTTAAAAACTTATTTTAAATATTCCGTTTTCTATATTTTAATTGGCATTGGTTTACTAACTAATAGTTTTTTTAAAGACTTTTTATAGATTATAAATTATTTGTGAATGCGGAAAAAGAGAACTTTAGTGCGAGTAGGGTTCGAACTGCGTCCCTTCCAATCCGGGGAAATGCTCTAATCCGCTAAGCTATCGCACTGACCAACGGCCAAACCCAATCTCCACATCACAATTGTCTTTACGACCCACTCCACCTATCGGATACAACGTATTTTGACCAGATCGGAGACGTTCTTAAGGAAGGCCAGGTTAAGAGTACTAGAAACAAACGAGCATGCATGAAAGCGCTGATGAAAGTAGATGAAGCGAAAGATGTGTGTCAGGAACGTAGCAAGTGGAGAGAGGTGGTCTCTGCCTACCCCTACATGAAAAAGGCGTGACAATATGTATGTATGATTTAATAAAATAACTACTCTTTGCTCACCCGGCGAACTTCGTATCTCCATATTTTTTTTCGTGAATATTTTGCAATGAGAATTATTAAAGTACTAATATCGCTATTAAAAAATAGGGGTTGGCAGTAGAAGGGTGAAAATTTAGGGTCGTATGTATTTATTAATGCCGAATCATAAAAAATGAAATAAAAATGTTGTTCAATAAAAATAAAAAATTTCGGGCTTTATCACTAGAGTTATGAAAAATAGTTTATATCCTATTCTCAAACCTACTGAATATACATACAAAATTTCATAAGAATCGGTCAAGCCGTTTCGGAGGAGTATGGCGACAAGCACTGTGACACGAGAATTTTATATATTAGACTAGCTGACCTAGCAAACATTGTTTGGCCATTAAAATTATTTCTTCATCGGTAGTAGAAGGGTGAAAATTTAAGGTTGTATTTATTTTTTAAAGCCGAATCATAATAAAATAAACATTAAAAAAAATTGTCCAAAAATAAAAAATAAAATATTTAGGGTATCATTTAGGGGTATGAAAAATTAATTTTGGCCGATTCTCAAATCTACACGATATGCACACAAAATTTCATACAAATCGGTCCAGACGTTTCGGAGGAGTTTGGTAACAAACACCGCGACACGAGAATTTTAGTTATATATTAGATAACAAATTTTAACTGCGTGCGTGAGCTTATTGACACTATTTAGAAAAAAACAAGAGAAAAAGAGACAGTCAATAAGTTTTTCAAAAGAGATTTTGGTATTATTGGTATTATACGTTGCGGAAAACAATACTAAACGAAATGAGTGCAGGAAAGCGTAATCTGCACTCATCTATAGTGAACACTTTTAGTACCTAATTGTGGATCTTCTCTGTTTTATACGTCAGCTGCCTCTGTGGAGTAGCGGTAGTGCTTACACTACCGCTGCACCGAGATCCACCACTGCTGATCATGAGGTCTCGGGTTCATTTTCCGGATAGGGCAGTGTTACAGAGCTTTTTCGTAAAAAGAAAAATTCTCAGTAGCCGAAGTTCGAAATATGCCCGGTAGACGGCAATAGGCTCGCCCCCTATTACGTGGGACTTAAACATAGCTGGTGAATCGTGGGTGTGTAATACACCTCTGCCTACCTCTTCGGGGAATACAGGCGTGTTTTTGTTTATACATCAATGTTTATAACACATAATTATACTAGGCTGTACGGCTTCATGGTGAGTAAGACGGTAAGTTTGCTACGCCCTGAGTGGTTGGCGTGGTAGCCTATAAACCAAAGGCAACCTTCGCGAGTAATCCACCCTAAGAAAATCTATGTCCTATGGCTTTTAAGAATGAGGAATGATGGAGAGGAATGATGATATAGAGGAGATGAGAAAGTAGCCAGCTAAAATAATATGAAGGGAAAGAGGGGGTTGGTAGGTTTCTAATTTAGAGATAGAAACACATATATAGACATTTTTGAATTAAGAATGTTAAATTTAATTTTATATTTGGTATAATAAGGCTCAAATTTAGAAATTTGAATCTTTAACGCTGACGAAGTCGCGGGTATCAGCTAGTTTATTTAATATATGCATTTTTGTTTAAAGCATGGAATAACATTTTAATAAAAACTGTGTTAATATTATGTTGGAATAAACTTTTGTATTTATCGTATTAAACACAAGATTATATTTAAATATATATTGACATATAGTTTTATTTTTAAAATGTATTTCTTTTCAGAGCAGTATAATAGGAATAGAGCAATATGAACAAAGAGTCTCCATTCCTAACAGTGCGGACTAATAAAATAGATGACACTAGCATCTTACATAAAAAAACTGTAGATTTCGCGGCCTAAACTGAAAACTGAGAGCATTTCCGAAAAACTGTAATCTACAGTTAAAACTGCAGGGTTGGCAACACTGGATGGCAGCCGGATGTCTTTTTTTTTTTGCTTAATTAACCATACATACACATACAAATAAGTTATTCAATTAAAAAAAAATTTTTTTTGGAGTGAATACCTACTAATTGTGGAAAACTTCTTTAGAATTGTTGTTTTGAAACTAAAAACAAAACGATTTCAGAAAAGTCCATCAAAGTTATTTTAACTGAAATATTTCTTTTTGTCACAAAAAGTATTCCTATGTAGTTGATTTGAAACCTTGGTCTTCGGCTTGCGTGATCCATACTTAAACCATATGACTAGAGTGTACCTAATATTAGGTTCGAAAAAGTGATATGCATTCAATAATAAACTAATATCTCTGTTTTTCTATGTTCATTTGGTATTCCCATGCCAGTATAAAGTATTTTTCTCACCTACCCCCGAAGTTAATCAAATACTTTTGTTATTTATGTTGCTATAGTGAGGTTCACAAGATCTTTTACAAAGGTGTCCTAGGAGAAGAGAGGTCATTTTTTTCGCTAGAACTTAGAGCAGAACGAGGTCGTTTTGCTCTAGGAGATAAAGTTTCCCCTTCGCGTGATTTGCTTGGTTGTTGAGCATCCATATCTCAGTTACAAATGTAATAACAACAAAATGATCAAGTAACAAAAAATAACAAACAACAAAAATACTAAAAAATTTAAACAACGATAAAACTAACAAAACTAAACAACAAAAACTAATAACAAAACTCAACACAGCAAACAACGTACAGGCAAATGGCAACTAAAGCTTAGCGTCGATTACAGCAGAAACGCGTCGAATCGAATCGAAACGCATTTTTCATATAAGATAAAGCCCACGTCCATCAGGCAGGCACGCCGAGCCGAGCCGAATCGAGTCGCAGAAAGTCGCCTCGCTCTCGTACATTTACTATGAACCGGCGTCCATTAGCGACGCGCCGAAGCGCGCTGAATCGAATCGCGCTGACACATTGCTCTTGAGGCGAATTTCTTCGCTGATACATTTCACGGGGTTGGGATGCAGGAAGTGTCAAAAAGTATTGATATATCGGTGGTTTTATAAAAAAAAAGTTCTTTATGAAATTATATTGTTTGTTTTTTTGTTCATATAAAATTATATCAAACTAGGATTATGTCGATAATTAAATGATGATGATGTAAAATCATGAATTGGGGTAGTTTTTACGACCAAGTATAGTTGCCGAATAGCTGAGGAGCACTAAGTTTTATAAATTGAAAGTATTTAAAATTAAAACACTTCTTTTCATCAGGGTTGTCTATAATGCAAGAACGAACCACTTTTTATTTTTTATTGCGTATGAGATGGTAGACGAGCCACGGCCCACCTGATGGTAAATAGTAACTTTCGCCCATGGACTCAACTATACCCAGGGTATTGTCAAGCCGCTGCTCACCATTTTATTTCACGGATATGTAATAAAAGAATTAACTGCTATCTCCTGCTACAACCAAAACACACCGATGTGCTTTATGGCCGGTCACACGGGAGATGCTGGTTCCAACCCACTCAGATGCGATAGCAAGTAAGTACCTACTCCCACTTGGTAGCCAGTCCTACCACCAGTCATGCAATGGATGATAATTGCTTACTTGCCTTAGTCACCTCGTACGACACCCGTTAAAACTGGCCCCATGTTCCCGAAAGAATGCGGTGGTGACATTGGTTGTATTCTTAGTCCGTCACCATAAGGACCAAAACTTTCTCAGTTGAAAAGTTGTGATAAATGAAAAATTTAACTAGATGTGTTTTCTACGCCATTTTAATCCTTAGAAATTGAAACGGGTGCTGTATGATAGGTCCATGGCGTATCCAAAGAGTAGAATTTGAGTAGAATAAATAAAAAAAGACGCGTGTCAGCGGTTTTGGCATAATAGAAGAATTTCGGGCATAGCTTACTTATCATCACGCCATTTCCCTTGCGGGTAGGCAGAGAGAACAGAGTGCCAAGAGGCTCTATTCTTGCATACATCTCTCGCTTCCTCAACATTCATAACTCTCTTCATACACGCTCGCCGGTTTCGGAGACTCCTGACTCCACCCTCCTTCAATACATGACCAATTTGGTCTAGGTAGGTGAGTCTCGGTCTCCCCCTGTACCTACATCCTTCCACTTTCGCATTATATATCTTCTTAACCAGTCGCTCGTCCGGCATTCTTTCCACATGTCCGAACCATCGGAGCATTCCCTTTCGCATCTTTACACCAATACTCTCTTTCATACCTACTCGCTCTCTTACGTCGTTGTTAAGAATGCAGTCAGTCAGCCTCACTCCACAGATTCTCCGCAGAGATCGCATTTCGACCGCATTGATTTTACTCTCATGCTCCTTTTTGCATACCCAACTTTCGCTTCCATATAATAACGTTGGGACAAGCACTGCGTTGTGTATTGCGACACGTGCCTTCTGGCTGAGGTGGTGGCTGCCGAGAAGTTGTCCCAATGCTCCGTTCACTCTATTTCCTGCATTCACTCTTCTCTCTACATCAGTGGTGTACCTTCCATCCCGACTGAATCCACATCCAAGATATAAAAATTCATCCACTTGATGTAGCACACCATTTCCTATTGCTACTCTAACATCTGTTCTGGCTTCTTCTCTTTCAAAAACCATTATTTTGGTTTTGCTCACATTCACACGCACACGTAGGCCCCTTTTCTTACAATCTTCTGCCATTACGTCGACTAGGGTTTGCAGGTCAGTCGCAGACTGCGCTTATAGGACCGCATCGTCTGCATATAGCAGAGAGTTAACTACTGAGTCGCCCATCTGAACTCCCACATTAATTTCATTCAACCTTTGTAAACGTTTATCCAGATATATGATAAACAGTCTGGCTGATAGAACGCAGCACTGTTTAACGCCGATATTGACATCAAACCTGGGTGACATTCCATCATCCAGCCGCACACAAGCTCTGCAGTCCATTTAGTTGGACTGCACCGCTTGGAGCAGTCTACCGTTAATACCATACTCCGGCGTGTCAAATGCTTTTTCCAAATCCACAAAACTAGAAAACCCTCTGGCATACAGCCAGATGCTTCTCCACAATGTTGCGCAGAGAAAACACTTGATCCATACATCCTCTTCCACACCTGAAACCTCCTTGTGCCTCACACAAAAATTCATCAGACACCATCCTCATTCTCCTTTCAATAATCTTACCATACACTTTGGCTGCCAAACTAGCCAAGCTTATGGCTCTGTAGTTTGCACACTCATAACGTGAACCCTTGTTTTTAAACAAGGTCACGATGACTGCGCTTCTCCAGTCCTTGGGAACCATTCCTGAGCTCCAACATTAACTGAGAAGCATCAGGAAGGATTCCCAGACACATGAGCCTCCAAGCTTGATCATCTCAGCAGAAACCATATCAATACCCGCTGCCTTACCATTTTTCAAACTTCTAATCGCCCATTCAATTTCGTCCATACTAATGTCATCAAAAGATTGCCGGTACCGAATCCTGATCTGTTACACCACATGTGGTACCAGCATTACCCTGAACATCCGCATACATATCTCCAAAATATTCACTCCATCGGCTTAACACATCTTGTGTTTGCGTAAGAATGTCTCCACCTTTAGACCTATTTTATTCATTCTGAAAGCTGACCAACCACGCTTCGTGTGTGGATGCGTTGCTCAGTAGAGGGTACCCGAAAGGGTAAGTCGCCGGCGTCGTCAGCTCAGCCAATAATTGTCAATCGCCAACCCACCTGGCAAGCGTGGCGATTATGGCATTATCCCCTATGACGGGACCACTCGTTGTGTCGTTCTCTTGGGGAGGCCTATGTCCAGCAGTGGACGTTGAAAGGCTGTTGGATGGATGGTAATAAATAAATCTGCTGAAATTATAGGACTATCCTCCTCTAGAATTGATATAATGTCGTTAACATTTAACTTTTTTGTAATGGCGGGAAAAAATGTTCCTAAACGCACACCCCGTCGTTCGGGGCAACGAACAGGGTAGTTTGAGGCCTTCGTCCACTAAAGAAACCCTCTGTGTGCCGTCTCTCTGCCTTTATTGGCGGGCCACTGGAACTGTGTTATATTCTTTCGGTGGTGTCATGTAAGCCCTTGGGATAATATGGGTTAAAAAATAAAATAATACACCCACTCGTATCCTCTTGGCTGCAAAGAGTATAATATAATCACTCTTATATTATACTTTCTGATATTTACGCGAATGTTACACATTTTGAAATAAAACTTCGTTTACGGAATCTATCGCGTTTACTTAATTTTACTACTATCCCGACGTTTCGAATACTTTACAGCATTCATGATCACGGGTGGACTTAGATGATAGACGTCCAAAGCTGATATGTTATTTCAACGGTCTCGTCTACCCACAGTATATGATTTTACAAAATTTTTGGTTTATTTATTTTAACCCACCTAATATTCGTTTAGAAACACAATTAAAATATTTACTTCAAATTTATTATGCTTAGAATGTATGAGACTAAGTTAGTATATTAAAATGAGTTTAATACTCCTCTTTAAACTAAAATTTTTTGTTTTTATTTAGTGCTCAAAAATTCTACCATAAACTACCAATTACTACCAGTAAGAAGACAATCTTGGTTATTAGTTTATATTATTAAATATATTGATTTTGCCAAAAGCTAAGTCTAAAAAGCTACCACCGGATCGGAACATATCAGCTTTGGACGTCTATCATCTAAGTCCACCCGTGATCATGAATGCTGTAAAGTATTCGAAACGTCGGGATAGTAGTAAAATTAAGTAAACGCGATAGATTCCGTAAACGAAGTTTTATTTCAACACTCTTATATTTCTTTATCTAAGTAATCACTACTTTTGAGTTAGATAAAATCACTACTTTAGATGTATTATTTCAGTGACTCTTTCTGTGAGGCTATTGTCTGAAAATTTCTTGTAAAACAAGAAGAAGATCACTTGGCCGCGTCTACCATAGAGTCCATAGATACTACATAAATATTAGATACTAGGCGCTGAATTGTCTTTGAAACGCGTTGGCGAAGAAATTCGCCTCACAGGCAATGCGCCCGCCCGATTCGATTCGACGCGCCTTTAGTGGACGGCTTTAAATGTTTTTTTTAATGGGGCACTTTTGATCCTATTTTGAGACTTCAAAGAAGAAAATAAATTAAAGTTTCAAAAAACAGGCTTCATAACTAGCTGAAGACAAACATTGTATGGACACTTTTTGCAAGATCCTTGAAGACACAGCTGATACACTTTTCCCATTAAAAAACTCAGTTTTGGGTAAAATTTCTTCGCCACCTTGGTGGGACAAGGAGTGCACAGTTGCCATTAAAAAGAGAAAACAGATGGAAAAGATTTATTGTAAAAATTCTACCATAGAAAATTTTGACATTTTGTCTAATATTATAGCAGATACCCGTAAATTGTTTAAACGTAAAAAATTTGAAAGCTGGCGATCCTTTTGTTTATCTATCTCTCCTGATGTTCCGCTGTCTAATGTATGGCGGAGCATTCGAAGGTTTAGGTCAGCGTTTAGGGAGACGCCAGTTACCTCTATTCCTACTTTGTTGAAAAATCAATTCCTCGATAAATTGGCCCCTCCTTATGTTCCTGAAAATCCAATTGCAAATCCTTTATCAACATCATCATTAGGGAATCTCTCTGGCTTTAACAGCCCCTTCACCCTTCCAGAACTAAAGGGTATTTTATCTCATCTTAAAGACTCAGCACCAGGTGTCTGTGTGAAACTTATGTTTAATATTTTTTAGATACAATCAATTCTATAATGACAAGTGGCAATATACGACCTTCTTGGAGGACGCAGATAGTTATTCCTATTTTGAAACCTAACAAAAATCCTTCTGACAGTGATGCTTAGCGTCCCATAGCACTTTCTTCGGTACTATTGAAGATTGCTGAACATTTAGTAAAGAACAGGCTTGAATGGTACTTGGAAAAACACGGACTATTAAGTAATAGCCAGTTTGATTTTAGAAGAGGAAAAAGTACCTTAGATAGCATTAGTACATTTGTTACTGATATTAGAATTGCCTTTTCCGATCATCAATCGACAGTAGCAGCATTTTTAGATATAACCTCTGCTTATGACAATGTTCTTATTACTATTCTTAAAAATAAACTAGACCAATTGATACTTTATAATTTCATATTAAATATTTTATCTGAAAGACATATTCATCTTGATTGCAGTTTTGAGTCTAGATCTACCTGAAAAGGTTTGCCTCAAGGCTCCGTATTAAGCCCCCTATTATATAACGTCTATACATATGATCTACAATCTTCTTTAGATAGCGAAATAAATGTACTACAATATGCGGATGATCTTCTTTTATATTCTTGTAACTCATCTATTACTAATGCTTGCACTTCATTAACATCTTCACTTAAACTTTTAAAAATCTGGCTTATAACAACTATCGCTATCTAAAAGCGATGTAGTTCTGTTTTCAAGGATAAGCCTGCCGCCACCTGTTTTTATGTACTATGACGGCAATCAAATTCCAGTAAAATCAACTGTAAAATTCTTGAGAGTAATGTTAGATTGTAAGTTGACGGGTGTTGAATATGAGTGTATGTGTCATTGTGAGTATATAGTTACTAAATGTGAAAAGTGACTCAATATATTAAGATGTTTGTCAGGAGTCTGGTGGGGAGTCCATCCTTTCTGCTTGAAAATTCTGTACAATGCATTAATAAGAAGTATCTTAGATTACGGAACATTTTTGTTAGAACCATAATACATAACATCCCATACCATTTTTGGTAATAAACAAGCTTTTAAAAAATTTGACACCATTCAGTCCAAGGCTTTGCGATTGGTTTGCGGGGCCATGAAATCAAGTCCAGTTAACGCCTTACAAATAGAATGCGTTGATCCTCCTATGTCCCTTCGGCGTCAGTACATTTTTGAGAGATATTTATTTAGAGCCTTACAATATTCTAGACATCCACTGCATTTAAAATTACCAATTCTTCTTGATAAAATAAACTTTGCAAGTTATTGGACTCATAAGTCTCTGCCGTGTTTAATTCAAAGTTTTAAGAGGTTTATTGCCTTGAAATCCCCAACTCATCAATCTGTCTGTTATCCTTTTTTTTGCAATTCTTACAAATCATTAGTCCTTTCCCCCGATGTTTATCTTAATTTGGGTATTAATAAAAAATACAGCTATGCTAATATTTCGTTTAACAATGTTCTGAGCGAGAACTGGAAGGATTGGCATCATATTTACACTGACGCTACCAAACATGCGATGACAGGCATTGTTGGAGTGGGTATATATCATCATCAGTACAATATTGTACAGAAAGTTAAATTACCACCAGAATCTTCAGTTTTTACTGGGAAATGCTTTGCAATTTACAAAGCTATAGAATATTCTAAATTATTCAAATTAAAGAAGACTATAATATTTTAAGACTCACAATGCGCCTACAAGCTATTAAAAGTGTTCCTTTTCGTAGTAAACGTATTCATCCCGTGATCATGTTTATTAGAAAAGTGCTTTTTGAATATGTTCAATCTGGAATGCAAATGAGTTTTGCTTGGATTCCGGGTCATAGCAATATCGCGGGTAACAATAGAGCTGACGTTCTTGCACGCGAAGCGGTGCACTGTGGTGACATGTTTCCATTTTTTAATTTTTCGTATGATCTCGTCGGTCTGGCTGCTGTGTTCCTTCGGGACTCCTAGTAGATGTTCTGGATGCATAGTAATCAGACTAAGGGAAAATACTACGCCACAATACAAAATAATATCCCCATAAAGCTGTCACGATTCAACTGACATAATCGAACATTTTTATAAAAATTCGGGTTTTACATTATATTTACGTATTAAATCAGTGTTTTGAGAAAAAGACTACGTGATAATAGTGCTTATAAAATAGTTTACTATGCTACAAAAGCTACAAAGAGCGAAAAAATACAGGTATAACATTTCATTCATATGTAGTCGAAAATGAAATAATTTAATGATTGAATGCTATAAAGTGATATGAAATGGGCTTTTTTACTCGTAATTAATAATTGCCACTAAGATACACTCGCAAAACACGTTTTCAAGCTAAATTTTAATTACTGAGAATTGCTTCCTTATTGCGAATTTAATTTGCCCAGTTTTCACTTTACTAATAAATTTATATGTAATTTATGAGATGATGATAAAAAAATACCATTTTAGGTTTTCCTCTAATCCAGATGCGAGATCAAAATGGGTGGATACTACGGGAAAACGAAGCAACCCACTAAATACCCAAAATATGTTTCACGATATTTTGTTGATGTTTCATTATACATAATAAGAAAATAGTAACATTGGGAACAAAATCATTACCAGTGAATATGTTCACGTGAGTATAGCTTTTAAAGTCTTTGTACTTCAACTTTGTAAGTAAATCTCAATTCTAGATTATGACTACCGCTGTAGTCATAATATAAAATTCAGAGAAACTGATTTGCTCTCTCTCTTGTGACACCTGCCTGGGGTTTAAGGGTATCAAAATAAATTCCAGGAGTAAAACAAAATTAAATAAGATATATTCACACCCCAAATGGTAGGTGGCAAAACAAATTTATAAGGTCGTGGTATTCGTCCTATAGCCAACTTCACCACTTGTAGTACTCTCTCTCCCTTGGGACTGGCCATGAAGCACATCGTTGCGTTTTGGTCGTAGCAGGAGATAGCCGTTTATTCTTTCATTTCATATCAGTAAAATGAAATGGTGAGCAGCGGCTTGACAATTGATTCAATTGTAAGTCTATGAGCGATGGTTGACATTTACCATCAGATGGGCCGTGGCTCGTCTGCCACGCAATGCAATAAAAAAAAAGTTCTTATTAAGTGTTTGGACCCAATGAACTGGGTCCAAACAATAAGGTGGCCAACCGTCCTCATCATCAGTACGTAAGCTTGTTTTTGTATTGACGTAAAAAACCTTAATTAATCACGTTATATACGCTAATATTATATGTTCTAATACATTTTAAGCAAAATATAAGCATAACTGCAATTTCTTTTGTCCTGTCATTCTTTTATCCGGCTAAAACAGGTAGTAAATTTTTAGTCAACAAAGTTATAATCATAGTTATCTTTTAAAATTATTCCGTTATCTATTGCTATCTCGACACTGCATACGCCGATAGCTTGTCTATAATATCCTTCGTCTAAGCACTGGACGGAGTTTTAGCTTCAAATGCGTGTCAATTTTTTATGTGTGCGTTTGACGTTTTGTCATTGTGTGCGTAATCTAGTTTTGTGGAGAATGACGGCACGATGTCGATTATCGATAACCAGACTACCAGCACTATCTTTTATTGTAAGTTTACTGCCTGGTTAAAGTTAGATTAAACCAATAATATTTAAGTTTATTTCCATAGTGGTAAAGCTATATAATTATATCTCAGGTTCGCGATATAGTAGCGGGATAAAATGTATACCAGTTTAAAGTCTAATAAAAAAAGTTGAGAGGGGAGCAAGACCTATCAAATAAAAAAAGTTAAGTTTGTGTTTAAAAAAAGTTGCATCAAAATCCGCTCAGTAATTTTTGCGTGATGTGCGAACAAACAAACAGACAAAAAACTAAAAAAGATTGTTTTGTATTCAGATGCCTATAGCTTTATAAAAGTATATATATATAGTATAGGACCCTATTGTAACGTGCCGTGTGGGGCTGGCTTTAGAATTGACCCACCTCTCTCCACCCATGGGAGTCGTAAGATCCGTCTGAGGGAATACCAGGGGGAGTGGGCAGCAGCACTCCTTCGAGTATTAATATCATCCATTGCGATCGCCAACCCGCCTGCCAAGCGTGGCGATTACGGCGCTATCCCCCATTCTTGGGGAGGTCTATGTCCAGCAGTGGACTTTTAAAAGGCTGATGGATGGATGGTGTAACGTGCACTCTGTTAGACATAATATTTAGGATATCCTTTAAATATACTTGGTACTGCATCAGATTTTACTTTCATTATTTTTAAACCATAAATGAAACAAGATTGTTCAAAATGCTCAGAGCATAGGCGGGAATATTTATTTGGCTCCCAGTTTTCTCTTCTTATGGACTTGATCCACGCTTTTCTAACTTCAGGATATTTTGGAAACCTATAAATGAGAACAAACTTTATGAAACCATAAAAAAGCAAAAAAATGTTTAGTTCAGTTGGTTGAACTATCGATAAAGTGTAAATGACTATTGTCTACATCACTACAAAGGGCGCCTAAAACAATGGATATTATTTTAATAATTTTAACTACTAAACGTGCTTTTATATCAATGTATAATAATGTAATCATATTGATAACATCTAAATCTTCCAATATCTATCGAATTTTTATTGGGTTTCGTAGTTGTTTCGAGAAATTCGTGTTTCGAGAGTTTTCGTCTGTGAAAAGCACTAGAGGAGAAAGTGCCTCGTGAGGACAGACGTAAAATCTAGTCTGCAAGACCAATACTGTGCCTACGCTTTTCACAGACACATTTCCAGTGGAACTCCTCAATCATATAAGTCAGACAAGGAAGTCGTCAATACATCCCATAACATAACCAAAAAATATGAGCTAAACCTAATGAGTGTCTAGAATAATTTATATTTTGTAGTACTTTTAGTCTTAGAATGATGTGCTAAATATTTCATAAGCTTTTACCTAAATTATATTTTTTTTTTATTGCTTGTGGTGGCAGACGAGCCACGGCCCATCTGATGGTAAATGGTAACCGTCGCTCATGGACTCAACTATACCCAGAGTATTTTAAACACAAAGTGAAAAATGTGAAGTCGAAAATAACAGTCACGAGCAGGATTTGAACCTGCATCTCCTGGATACCGTCCAGATGCTTTGCCAATTCAGCCATCGTGACTATTGCTCCTGACTGCTAATTTCGATAACACATTCATACTTAACGTCTTTGGGTGACGCCGTTATTTTCGATTTCACATTTTTCACTTTGTGTTTAATGTATAGTGCTAAGCATGTAAAATGCTAAAAATATATATAAAATATCTGAGTATTGTTAAGCCGCTGCTCACTATTTCATTTCACCGATTTCAAATGAAAGAATAAACGGCTATCTCCCGCTACAGCCAAAACGCTGATGTGCTTCATGGCCGGTCACACGGGAGATGCTGGTACCAACCTGCTCGGGCCCAATACCAAGTGGGTATTCCCACTTGGTATCCAGCCCTACCACCAGTTTAATAATACACCATATTTGATAAATTAAAATTCTGATAATCTGTTTTCATCAGTGTTATGATCAAAATATGTTTAATATTCCTAATAACACTCACAAATCATTTACCTAGAGATTTTTCCGTTTTCTGGCACAACTTTTACAGTATAGTAAAGTAAATAAAAATTTGAATACTAAACATTCAAACAGATACAAGTGTAAAAGCCTGTTACAATCCTTTTTAGCTCATTTAAGATGTAAATGTAAGATGCAAAGTAAAAAAAGTTTCATCAAAATTTGTTCAGTAGTTTTTCCGTGATGCGCGAACAGATAAACAGACAAAAATTCTAAAAAAATTGTTTTGTGTAACCTATTAGTTATATTTTTTTTTATTACATATAGTGGCAGACGAGCCACAACCCATCTGATGGTAAATAGTAACCGTAGCTCATGGACTCAACTATACTGAGAGTATAGTCAAGCCGTTGCTCACCATTTCATTTCACCGATATGAAATGAAAGAATAAACTGCTATCTCCTGCTACAGCCAAAACGCAACGATGTGATTCATGGCCAGTCACACGGGATATGGTGGTACCAACCCGCTCGGGCCCGCTACCAAGTGACTACTCCCACTTGGTACCTAGCCCTACCACCAGTCTTGCAATGGATGATAATTGCTTGCTTCCCTTAGTCGCCTCATACGACACCCGTGGGAATGAATGTGGTGGTGACACTTGTATTCTTAGTCCGTCCGTCCGTATGTGGTGACATGGAAAAATATCATAAATGTACAGACACTGTTACAGTTTTATAATAGTACTAGTGGACCCAAGAGAGGTTGTCGTGTCCGAACATTGACGTTTCGTTTGGATGGAGCATTTATTTTAGCTACTAAGGATTATTTTCTGGTGTAGGAAATTTTGTTTTTAGGTAGGTCCTAAAAACCTATCGTGGCGCCACCTACCGGGTCCAAATGTGAATCTAAGCCATCCCGGTACTTACTCAAACATACACCAATAAATTGAACAAAAATCCTGAAATCCTATCGTGGCGCCACCTACTGGGTCCAAATGTGAATGTAAACCATCCCGGTTCTTACACAAAAAATTTCGTCAAGATCGGTCCAGCCGTTTAGGGAGTTCAGTGACATACACACGTACAGTAGAATTATACACGGTGTAAGTAACGGTATGACAAATACTGAAATAGGAGATTCAGACCATTATTCTGAGTTGAAAATAAACCGAAATTTCCACCGGAAAATTCAAATTTTATTTTTAAATTTACATACATACATATTTCCAAAAAACAGCGATGTAATTAATTATTCAAAAATTTTCACACTCAGCTGTTCGCAAGTAGGTAGCACAAACGGTCGTTGTCATCGTAATCGCAATATTCGCAACTCGCAGCTAGGTAGGTATGAACTACAAAGCGGCCGCCGCACGGCGGCGGGCGGTGTGTCCAAGCATATGCCGACTTACCTACTCTTTGATGCCGACACCGACAAACCTTGTGATTTTTGATACCTAACATCTAGGGCGGTTCTAAGATTGATTAATTATCGATATCGAAAAGTGTGACGACTTACGACAGACTTTAACTATAATGTAGGTAATTATAAAAGCAGTGGATGTTATTAATACTCGAGGGAGTGTTGCTGGCCACTCCCCCGGCATTCCCTCAGTCGGCTCTTACAACTCCCGTGGGTAGAGAGGGATGGGACAACTTTAAAGCCGGCCGCACACGGCCTAAGTTGGAACTGGGAGATGTATTACTATTAAAATAATGTTTGTAAAGTCGCCCGTAACGTGACACAGGAGTTCATAGTCCAGATATTGTTTTGAAATTTTCAAATAAAATTATAAATTAACTTTTCTACTGGTTTTACGAAATTATTATTATTTATTGCTTTAAAGAGATATTTTAGTAACTAACTATTCAATAATTACAATTAATAAATAAGGATTGACAATAAATAATAGCCAATTAACCAACGCCTTGCAGTTTGTAATCGATAGTTTTTTTATTATTTCTCATTGACGTCACTATCGATACATACTCGTACAATTCGCAATGAAGATGTACAATTCGCAATGGATGTACTTAAATTTGGTCAGTTCGGCCGCATCTCTCTACGGAACTTGACATGATGTGCCCCGATCGTGACTTAATTACCTACGTGTTTTGTGGTTGTGAACTATTTTGAGTGATAATAGACCAGTGTTAGTGTTTTAATTTGTGGATTCTATTTGACTTTTTCATTAGCATGAGCCGGTAAGGGAATCAGCTGTTCACTGCTCGTGAATACGGACAAATGTTGATGGCTTACGGCGAAGCCAGAGGAAATGCTTCTCTGGCTTTACGTATTTACGTTCAGCGCTACCCATATAACCGCCATCCAGTGAACAGTTGGGTGATTACTCAAGCTTTTCAATGGGTTTTGGATAATGTTCCCATTGTACCTCAACAAGAAGGTGCTGGCAGGCCGATTAATATCCGCGTAGAACAGAGGATATTGGACACTGTTGCACGTAATCCACGTCTGGGCACGCGCACTACTGCCAAACTTGCGACGTCATGGAACACGGGTTTCGCACTGGACTGTACATAAAGTTCTGCGAAGGGACCGCCAACGACCATATCGCATTCACAAAGTACATGCGCTCGTGCCCGGTGATCATGGCCGCCGTGTTGCTTACTGCAGATGGTTGGCGAGTCAGCAGCGGCTAAACCCCAACTTTGTATCGTATGTGATTTGGACTGACGAATCCACATTTACTAGAAACGGTATGTGGAATCGCCGAAATACACACATTTGGGCACGAAACAATCCGCATGCATACCCACAAACATCAAACGTGTTGGTCTGTAAACGTATGGGCAGGGATTTATCGGAATAGAATTTTAGGTTCCTACTTTTTACCAGACCGCATGAATGGGCAAAGCTATTTACAATTTTTACAGCAAGACCTAGCTAGCAGTCTACATGAGTTGCGTGTTAATTTAGAACAAGAATGGGATCTTATTGACGACGATGTTTCACTTGCCTGATTTCCCAGAATTTGGTTCCAACATGACGGTGCACCACCCCACGTCGTTCGCCCAGTGCGCGATTATTTAAATGAGATGTTTCCTGAAAGGTGGATAGGCCGATTTGGCCCTCATGCGTGGCCAGCGCGTTCACCTGACTTAACACCCCTGGACTTTTTTTTATGGTACCACATAAAAAACAAAGTGTTTGTGACAGAGTGCGATACCGCAGCTGAAATGCGCCAACGCAAGCGCCTTTGTTAAACTACTAACAACGGGACGCCTTTGTTAAACTAAATATTGACATTGAAGCAGATCCCATTATGATACCTCGCCTTCACGAGGAAACATTACGTCGTGCACAGATTTGTGAGCAAGTTGGAGGTGCCCAAATCAAGCCGCATCTTATAAGAAGGTCATCATAAGGTAACATTTTGTATTTAAGTTTTACTACTGTTTTACATAAGTGTTTTTGTTATTACTTATTGTTTTTACTCGTATCTAACTATGTTCCTAAGTAATCCGTGATTTTACAAAATAGGTTTGCTTGTCGCTGCACAAGTGCACACATACCTAAGTAGGTTAAAATTTAGGTAGGTAAGAAACAAATCAACAATTAGATTTAAATAGCTATTTAGATAACCAAACGAAATATTCGATAGGTATTCATAGCGGGTAGATCAGTTAGAAATGTGCTTGTTTTTACTTGTGGTGTTAATTAAAATGATTTTATTTGTACCTAATTTAGTGATCAGTAAAGTTAATAGTGTTAATATCCGAAGGTTGGTTCTGCTCAGCTTGAGTTTACATAACTTAAGTTTCACGCCTGTATCCCCCAGGGGGTAGCCAGAAGTGTTTTACTAACCCACGATTTGCCAATGTTTAAGTACCTACATCCTAATATGGGCGAGCCTAACGTCTATTTAGCACATTACCAAACACCGCGTTGCTAATGAGAAATTCTCTACGAAAAAACCCAACAACACTTTGCCCGGCTCGGGAATCGAATCGCAGACCTCGTCGCATGCACAAACCGCTACCCGCTACGCCACAGAGGCACGAGTTTAGGTAGGTAGATACTTTAGCGGCGTATGTAGGTATAGCGCATGAGCTCGCCTTCGCGCGCGTCACAGCGGGATGCATACGCCGCACGCGGCCATCGTATTCTATAAATTGTTTGCTATCCATTGCGTAGCGTAAATAAAATTAATTATTTTTGATCTATATTTTTTAGCATTTGACATGCTCCGCCACTTTTTAAAGTATAAATTATTTGAGAATAAGGAAAAAGAAAAATAAAGAAAAAAAAAAAAAAAAAATCTCTTTTTCCTTATTCTCAAATAATTTATACTTTAAAAAGTGGCGGAGCATGTCAAATGCTAAAAAATATAGATCAAAAATGTTTAAAAAATCGCGCCATCAAATAGTATGAATTTTAATTGCAAAATTAAACTTACTATATCGGTTTAATGCATGTAAATGCTTCCGATAGATGGCGCTGGTCGTAAAGACAAATGTAATAAGGAGATTGGGATGGTCGAAGGACCTGTACTATAGCTCAGTGGCTTAGAGCACTTCCCCGGATTGGAAAAGACGCGGGTTCGTTTCCCGCTAGTACAAAAAATCTCTTTTTCCTTATTCTCAAATAATTTATACTTTACAATTAATTAACCATAAATCCTTAAATATTCGTTTCTATGATAAATTTCAGTTTACATCGTATAATATACTTATAGAAAAGCGGGTTTTTTATTTTTTGCCTTGCTGTCTATATATATGTATAAAGATAGATGTAATAATATTTTTTTACAGCTTCTGATGACAGAAGACATGCACTTGGAATTTCAACCTCTAAATTAAAATGGTACAGAAGAAAGTGAAGATTAATATTAAATCAAAATACAAAATTAACATGGGTTGTGAAATATATGTAATAATAATTTATTCTGGAATTTAAGGCTTGTAGCATAACTAGTGCAATAAGATAGGATCATTTGTTTTGGGCTAAGAAATAAATCTTTACCAGGAAAAACTAAGGTTTGAATAAATTAAATAAAAATTGTGTTTTCTTTTACTACCTAAAATTAATTAATTAAATAAGTAGTGATATTAGAGGCTACAATAATATATTTTGTGGATAAAAAGACCTATACTTTAACCAAGTATTTATTAGTAAACAATCGTAAAGAAAAAAAAATACAATAAAAAAAAATACACGTCCAAGTCTAAAGTAGCGTTGACAGTCGGGAAGTTTAGTTTTTTGTAGGGGAGTGCACCGTCTGGTCTGTATCCCTTCCTAGTCTGTGAAAAAGACCACAGACAGAGTACTTCACAGGCTAATTAGGACTTTAGGCTTATACTTAGACGAAGGATATTATAGACAAGCTATCAGCGTATGCAGTGTCGAGATAGCAATAGATAACCGGAATAATTTTAAAAGATAATTATGATTATAACTTTGTTGACTAAAAATGTACTACCTGCTTTAACCGGATAAAAGAATGACAGGACTAAAGAAATTGCAGTTATGCTTATATTTTGCTTAAAATGTATTAGAACATGTGATATTAGCGTATATAACGTGATTAATAAAGGTTTTTTTACGTCAATACAAAAACAAGCTTACATACTGATGATGGGGACGGTTGGCCACCTTATTGTTTGGACCCAGTTCGCCACCTTATTGTTTGGACCCAGTTCATTGGGTCCAAATACAACTAACGCATACGCGAAAAGGATAAATATACTTATACCTGTGTCTCTCTCACTCTTGGTTAAACCTAGTATGTGTTGAACTATAATAAACAATATCTACTAACGAGGTTTTAGTTGCAAGTAATGTATCTAAGCAACTATCTTGTTATTGAGTTTATTCCTTTTAAGACGTCAATGAGTTAATTAAAATATTATACATTATATATATTTTATTAGTATTCTTTTATTGTGTTCCATACCACTGAACTCTAGCTTACTTCAGGTTATGGGCCCAGTGCCCAGTTAAGATTTGATAAAGTAAAGTAAATAGATAGGCACGTATTTTAGAAATGCAATCTCAATATAATATGGCTGTCGCTAATTTTGAAAAACTCTCAGGCCAGGCTAATTATGGCACATGGGCCTTTGCAATGGAGATGTATTTAATTGATATGGATTTATGGGAATGTATAGATGAGAATTTCAAAGCAAATATTGCTGAAGCTCAAAGAAAAGATTCTAGAGCTCGTAGCAAAATTTGTCTTATGTGTACCGAAAAAATCTATCCCATGATCATGCATGTCAAGACAGCGAGAGATACATGGATGGCGCTGAAGCGAGCGTATGCTGATGGTGGATTACTGCAACGGCTTTATCTGTTGCGTAAGTTTTTCAACGTTAAACTAACAGCGTTCAACACCATGGAGGATTATTTAAACGACATTCAGACCACGAGTCAGGCATTACTAAGCATAAAAGCGGGCCTTGATGATGAGTTCGTCGGGATTATAATGTTAGCTGGTTTGACTAATGCATACAATTCCTTAGTAATGACGCTAGAGCATTCGAGTACAAAGATTTCAACCGAATCTGTTACTGCAGCGCTATTGAAAGAAAGTATGAGAAGGAACACAGTACAAGAAGACGACTCTGCACTGATGTCAAAAAATGACATTAAGAAAGTATTATATGTCATCACTGTAATAAAAAAGGTCACTATAAATGGCAGTGTAAGGAAAGGAAACCTAAGTACAACAAAGATTATACAACTCGCAAATCAAATGATACTAAAGAGACAGTTGGACTGATAACTGTTATGACAGCAGCAGCTTGGGTTGGTGACAATCATTGGGTCATAGATTCCGGAGCAACATCTCATATGACATCGGATAAACATATCCTAGAAAACAAGAGAAACATTGAGTATAAGGTGGTAACTACTGCTAACAATGATAAATTATATCGAATTTGAAAGGTGATGTTTATTCCAAAGATGGTACTTTAAGGTTTGAAGATGTTTTGATGCTACCAGGTTTGATGACTAATTTACTATCAGTCAATGGAATGTGTAGTAAAGGTTGCGTTGTTATTTTGATAATAATTGTTGTAAGGTTTATAAGAAAAAGGATGTCACTATAGCTGGTAAGGTATTATTTACAGCACCACTGAAACATGGTTTATGTTTTAGATAGGGAAGCAGCAATGGTATTAACGTCTCCTCGGGATACTTTAAGTGCTTCTAATGCCTTCGATTTATGGCATAGAAGGTTGGGTCATTTGAGTGGGCTTTTGATGGTTAAACTAAAAGGTATGACAGATGGTCTGTTTTTTGGAGGAGTGAATACGGAGCCTTGTGAAGGCTGCTGCCGAGGAAAAGAGTGCGTCAAGTAATTTCCTAAGAGAAATGGTCATAAAGGTAAGAGAGCAAAAACATTGCTTGAATTAGTACATTCGGATTTAGCGGGCCCTATGGAAGTGGAATCCTATGGCGGAAATAAATACTTTTTAGTTTTTATAGATGATTATAGCAGAAAAACGTTTGTATATCTTTTAAAAACTAAAACTGAAGTATTAGCTAAATTCAAGGAATTTAAGGTTTTAGTGGAGAACCAGTTGGGTAAGAAAATTAAGAAATTCCGTAGTGATAATGGGACTGAGTATACAAATGGTGATTTTCAAACTTTTTTGAAGTCGCATGGTATTATTCACCAAAAATCAGTACCGCACACTCCGCGACAAAATGGAGTTGCAGAACGTACAATTCGTACGATCACTGAAAAAGCGAGATGTATGATACATGATGCTGGTCTTGATACAAGAATTTGGGGAGAAGCTGTTGGATGTGCAGTTTATCTAAAAAATAGATCTCCTACAATGGCTTTAGCAGACAAAGTCCCTGAAGAGGTGTTCACAGGAGAGCGGGTCGACCTGTCGAACCTAAGAGTGTTCGGGTCCAGGGCTCAGGTTCTCTTAAAGAATAATAAGCGTAAGAAATTTGATCCAAAGTCCATTAATATGGTTATGGTTGGGTATTCCAATTACCAAAAGGGATACAGATTTATCAATTTCGAGGGCAGTCCTACCAAAATAATTAATGCACGAGACGCAATTTTTTTTGAAAATTTTCCCGTGAT
This sequence comes from Leucoma salicis, assembly GCA_948253155.1. Taxonomy (NCBI): domain Eukaryota; kingdom Metazoa; phylum Arthropoda; class Insecta; order Lepidoptera; family Erebidae; genus Leucoma; species Leucoma salicis. Next base: position 9,694,214 of record OX411812.1, read on the forward strand.
TAGCAGGGACCATGATAATGGTGCACAAAATAAATCTGTTAATATATATTTACAGAATGACATTGATCAGTCTTGTCCTCCTAACATTCAACAAGAGGGTCAGAAATTAGATGACCCTGTTGCAGTGGAGGTACCGACAAGTAGACTTAGTGTCCGTTTCGAAGAGCCTGTAGAAGAAACCGAAACACTGAGACCAGTTGCGGATGTAAGAGTAGATGTTCATGATAATGCATCAACTGGTGAGTCAGATTCTGGAGAAAATTTCTTCGACTCTGTTGACACAGAGGCTCCTGTGGCAGATGATTTGCATGATACAGGTATCATAAATATATCTGAACCTGCAAATGATAGCGTGGTTGTTCGACGTTACCCTGTTCGGGATAGACAACCAAAACGAGATAAGGACATGATTTATAATTTTCATTTAGTGGATGTTCCAGACCCAGTATCTGTCCAAGATGTGATGGATCGCTCAGACAAGGAATTATGGTTAGATGCAATGAAGGATGAATATGATTCCCTGATGGTGAATAATACCTGGGAACTGGTTGATCGACCGTTAGATTTAAATGTGGTTAAATGTAAATGGGTATTCAAGCTGAAGATTGGAGCGGATGGTAGCGTTCAGCGCCATAAGGCCAGGCTAGTCGCTAAGGGCTATTCGCAAAAACCAGGAGAAGATTATTTTGAGACATTTGCACCAGTAGTCAAAATGACATCAATTCGTCTTTTACTAGCTCTCGCAGTTGAAAAGAATCTAGGTATATATCACATTGATGTTACAACTGCATTTCTGAATGGGGATTTACAGGAGGATATTTTTATGGTACTACCTGAACTTTTCATTCAAAGAGGGGAAGAGCGCAAAGTTTGCAAATTAAAGAAAGCTCTTTATGGTTTGAAACAAGCAGCTCGTTGTTGGAATGAAAACATTCATGCTCATATAATCAAAATGGGTTTTACGCAATCAAACTATGACCAATGTATTTATACCAAAATTAATAACAAGGTTTTTATTGCTATTTCTCTGTATCTCGATGATTTCTATATATTCACTGATAATGAAGCAGAGGCTGAACACGTGAAAAAACAAATAGGTAGTTCTTTTAAAATAAAAGATCTTGGAATAGCAAGAGAATGGATGCAGATTGAGCGGAATATGGTTAAGCAAGAGCTTCGTCTTTCACAAAAGACATACGTAAGGAAAATACTTCACAAATACGGTATGCAAGATTGTAAGCCTGTAAGTACTCCGATTGAGACTAACATACATTTGGTACCAGGAATGAAGTCGAATAATACGGAATATCAAGAAATTATTGGCTCACTTATGTATTTGGCATGCTGTACAAGACCCGATATATCTTTCGCAGTTACGATGTTGAGTCAATTTAATACCTGTAACGATTCGACTCATATGACAGCACTGAAACGCGTACTGAGGTATCTTAAGGGGACAGTAGAGTTATCGTTATGTTACAGGAAATGTAACAAACCATTGATTGCTTACGCAGATGCTGATTGGGGTAATGGGCCTGATGGGAAATCTTTCTCTGGTTATACTATTATTTTCAGTGGTGCTGCGATTACTTGGCAGGCTAGAAAGCAACGATGTGTTGCGTTAAGTACTGCGGAAGCAGAATATATATCAATTTGTGAGGTAGCGAAGGAAGTAGTATCTCTTAACGGTTTATATGCTGAACTAACAAAACGGCAAGAGACTATTACTATTTATAGTGATAGTCAAAGTGCCAGCAAAATGGTATATACTCCTGCATTAGGGAAACGCTCAAAACATATAAATATAAAATTCCATTATGTTAGAGATTTAGCAAAAGTAGGGTTAATTAGAATTATTTATTGTGATACTACTCTTATGGTGGCAGATATTTTCACAAAGGGTGTTGCTCGACAGAAACATGAATTCTGTAGTAGACATTGTGGATTAAGTGGGGGTGTTTAACTATAATAAACAATATCTACTAACGAGGTTTTAGTTGCAAGTAATGTATCTAAGCAACTATCTTGTTATTGAGTTTATTCCTTTTAAGTCGTCAATGAGTTAATTAAAATATTATACATTATATATATTTTATTAGTATTCTTTTATTGTGTTCCATACCACTGAACTCTAGCTTACTTCAGTATGTGTATCCTTTTCTTCATCCTTAATGTCAAAATAGTAGCGAGTCTATATTATTCTTCGTCTAAAGAGGCTTAGACTTTATGGAGTACTTTTTTTCAGACTAATTACATCTTTGTTTACTCCATTTATTAAAACACTTAATTCATAAAAGTTAATAAGATTAAATTGTAAATGTATGTACATATTATAGAGGTAATAGGGTATTTAGTTTTAAAAAAAATAGTTTTGGTCTTGTATATATTGTATTCCTGTAAGTCACAGACTACTATACTACTCCTATAACACAGAACAATATTACTAAAGAGTGTATGTCATTGGTTAGAGCTTTATTTTTTGTTTCAGTGTATCTCATCTCATGGTCTCATGGTAATCCGTCGTGTTGGACTCATTTTTCACAGTTTATTTCTCTTTCACCGAACAAATTTCTTTCGTTGGTGTACCTTAAATTAATACTCGATATTGGCGAAATTGTGCTCACACTGCCGCAACAAGAGCCATTAAACAAGAAGACAAGATAAGATTACCTACATTTATGTATCTAATTTGTAAATGAATTATTATTAATAAAATTACTTGTTTAAGTTTTTTATGCAGTCATAATGACTTATGCCATAAAAGTATTATTGCCGGTGCTTCCAACTTTACAAGAAACATATATAAAAGGTTATGTTATCTTCGACTATCACAGTATTGTAATTTACATCACAAAATTCACAGAAAATAGTCAATTACTGGCTCTAAAACAAAATGATTCGGATAATGCAATTTATGGGTATGTTGGTTTTGAATTTTCAATGAAAAGAATGTATCAATATACAAATTTTATATGTATGGCGCAAAATTCGTCATTACATATAAACAAATTGATATTAAATGGCAATGAGATTAGTGATATAAATAACTGTATTATCATTTTTTATGACTACGAAAACATTAAAGATTCTCAAACAATTACTTTACCTAAAGATTATTTTTCTGAACTAGTAAATTTGGTTCAAGACGAACATGGACACTTAATTTCTAAAGATTATAAGACAGATTTTAGAAACCCAGCTTGGGTTGGTACTTCAATGTTTTTGCAACATGTTTATAACTATTGGAAATTGACTGGATGGCTAATTTCAACTAGTAAAAACTATAAAGTAAGTTGTACTAAGTTTTTTACCTGCTTATTGTATTAATCACCTAAATGTTATTATTTAGGTACAACAAAACTAGAGGTTTATTTATAGAGTTATATCTGATTTGTATAAAACTAAAGTAAACTTATCATCACGCCATTTCCCTTGGGGGTTAGGCAGAGAGAACAGAGTGCCAAGAGGCTCTATTCTTGCATACATCTCTCGCTTCACTCCACAGATTCTCCGCAGATCGCATTTCGACCGCATTGATTTTACTCTCATGCTCCTTTTTGTATATCCAACTCTCGCTTCCATATAATAACGTTGGGACAAGCACCGCGTTGTGTATTGCGACACGTGCCTTCTGGCTGAGGTGGTGGCTGTCGAGAAGTTGTCCCAATGCTCCGTTCACTCCATTTCCTGCATTCACTCTTCTCTCTACATCAGTGGTGTACCTTCCATCCCTTAGCTAACTTTTAAAAACAATTTAGGTATATAGCAAAGAAGCTATAACTCCTAGGACGATTAGTAAAATTTCTCACATTATTATATCATAATAATTCCAAAATTTTAGGTGCTTAGAAATAAAAGTGAATAATAAGCAAAATTTATGTATAAAACATAGGCATCACTTTAAATTTAGATATAGTTTCTTGCAAATTCTTAAAATATTGACTAAGTGATATTTCTTTATACCCTTCAGGGTTTATGATGTGAATCTATAAAATAATAAAAAGATATTTTTAGGTATCAATCAAACAAGGAAACTTAATATTAGCAATTTTATTAGATCTTGTGTTGGGATATGTTGTGCTGCAGCTGTTGCCACAAGACAGAGACACCGTTAGCTCAAGTCTGATGGGTGTTCTAGAGGTAAAATCTTCACATTCTGTACATAGTATAAATTTGCTGTCTGCACTCTGGATTTTGAAATGGTTGAACTGCCATTTAGATAATCTTCCAAAGCTTTATATATCCAGTATATCCAAATATAGCTTCTTCACTTTATTAAGCTCAAGTAGCAGGAAAGCCATTAGAGTGCCTCTCGCTAGCTAAATATAATATCTGAGAAAGGTCAAAATAATGCACTAGAAACTAAGAGACATTAGTAAATTGCATCTAGGTGAAGCGAGGGTGGCTATCATATTTAATGGATTTTTCATTATCCTTTTAGTTTTGAAAATAGGATAACAATATTACCTCAATAACTAGTAGTTTTAGAACAATAATTAAAATGAGATAAGATTTTCCCCTTTTTTTTTTAAATTAAAACAACATCCTGCACTGTGGAATAATCCTTGCATTGCAGGGAACTTAACAAACATACAATTTCATGGACACAAAGTACACCCAGAACCATTTGTGGATCACACAAAGAGTTGTTCGTGTGGGAATCAAACCCACAACACTCGGGCTGAAGCCGGTATCTAAACTACTCCGCCATCTATGCAGTCAAAAGTAAGTCTCTCATTATTTGTTTATGATAAATATTTGTGTCAGTAATATAAATGATTTTCTGTTTCAGAAATTGATTCAATTGCTTTACAGTCTACTAAAATGGCTTATGGGTGCACCAGTTGGCTTAAAACTTAATAATGCTTTTAATAAAATGCTGGGAAAATATTTTTCATATCATGTGCAGCTCTGGTGGTTATTCTTAGGTAATATATAATAATAACACAGTGTTATTTTCGTATTAATGTCCAGCTAAATTCTGCATTTTTGGGGCTCCCCCTCCACATACTACACCTCTTAACCCCTACTACTTACTATTACTCTGTATATGACTCACTACGATTAAAAAAAATTGAACTATAAACTGTTAAGGGCGCGTTTTAGAATAACCTCTCCCCCTCCCTCCTTCCTTGTTACATATTGTAACAACTCGGAGACCATCATCTATATAAATAAAATTATAGGAGTCTGCCACGGGGAGCTCATCTTGGATAACTACTGGATGGATTTCAATTAAGTTTACCAAATAACATTTGCCCCTAATCTAAAAAAATTTACAATATTTTCTATCTAGCTATACTATCATAAAGAGCTGCGATACAGAGCTGTCTCTACATTTAAGATATTTGAGAAAAAAAATAATTTTTAGGCGAATACAGAACAATTTTTTTTGATTTTGTTTGTTTTTCGGGCTTCACGCAAAAACTACTGAACGGATTTTGATGAAACTTATTTGTGATATATAGCTTTTTATTATACTTAAAAACTGGTATACATTTTATCCTCCTACTATATCGGGAATGTGATATATAACCTAAAAACTAGCTCTTGGCTACTGCGAAGCTGTGGATAAAGGGTACTTTAATATAACATTACCTATTAGTTTTAGCAAACATCGATTTTATAAGCGTGTGTTCAGTGACAAAATAAATTGTGAATATAATAAGACTGCCTCGGGTGGTGTAGCGGTAGTGTATGCGACTGCTAATCATGAGGTCTCAGGTTCGATCCCCGGGTCAGGCAATGTTATTGAGCTTTTTCCTAAAAAGAAAAATTCTCAGTAGCAGCCCGGAGTTTGGAAATGTGCCCGGTAGACGTCAATAGGCTCGCCCCCTATTACATGAGACTTAAACATAGCTGGCGAATCGTGGTTGTGTAATACACCTCTGCCTACCCCTTCGGGGAATACAGGCGTGATGCTATGTGTGTGTGTGTATAATAAGACAGCACAGATGGTGGAGTGTTGTGGGTTCGATTCCCACACAGGGCAACTGTTTGTGTGATCCACAAATGGCTGTTTTGAGTTTGGGTGTACTTTGTGTTCTTGAAATGGTATGTTTTTAAAGTCCCCGCGGTACAAGGATTATAACCTAGTGCAGGGTGTTGTCTAAAAAAAAACAAAAAATAAGCAATGCAGATAAAGTCGCGCGTATCAGCTAGTACTATGTAATGTCACCATGTTCTACCAGGTGTTTCGTAAAGTTGCCAACTGCGTGTTATCCATTCTAAGCGTACTCCACATTGCAAGATACCTACCTACTTAATATACTTAACGTAATTTGTTTTTCAGATGTGTCTGGAGAGAGACTTGATTTAATTCTTCACATATACCATTATATTGGATACCTGGGGTTTACGTTCCAAGTAGCTATAGTATCTGATTTGATGTGCCTAGCTACATTTCACTCTTATTGCATTTATGTCTATGCAGCAAGGTAAATATTTCTTAGTAGGTATTTAAAATAATATTCAGTTTAATATTATGATCTGTATTTTAGCACTTGACATACTCAGCTACTTTAAAGTACAAATGATTTGTGAATGTGGAAAAAGAAAACTTTAATGCGAGCGGGATTCGAACCTGTGTCCCTTCCAATCCGGGGAAGTACTCTAAGCCGCTAAGCTATCGCACTGACCAACGGCCATACCGAATCTCCACATCACATTTGTCTTTACAACCCACGCCACCTATCGGATGCATTTACATGCATTAATCCAATATGCATGCAACCCTCGCAGGAGATCGGTACACACCTCTACGCAATTGGTGCAGTCATTGTTATATTACCTATATACTAAGGTATACCGAAATATTTGTTACAGATTATTTAATATTCAAGTATCAGGACTCATTGCTTTGTTAAGACTGTTTGTGGGAAGAAAATACAATCCCTTAAGAGGTGGAATAGATTCCTGTGAATATACTAATCAAGAACTATTCGTGGGAACTGTTGCATTCACCGTGTTGTTACTGTTGCTGCCGACGACTGCTCTGTACTATATTGTCTTTACTGGGGTACTTTAATAACATCCACTATTTAATGAGACATGAAATTTTTGTATACATATAAAAATAGGATGAACATTGTAATTTATTCTAAATCTTTGTTTATTAGCAAATAGTTATGACATTGCGTCTAATTATTAACAACATATTATATATAAATATGATAAGAACTGGTTATAAAGATATACAATACGAGTGGAAGGATGTAGGTACAGGGGGAGACCGAGACTCACCTACCTAGACCAAATCGGTCATGTATTGAAGGAGGGTGGAGTCAGGAGTCTCCGAAACCGGCGAGCGTGTATGAAGAGAGTTATGAATGTTGAGGAAGCGAGAGATGTATGCAAGAAAAGAGCCTCTTGGCGTGATGATAAATTAGTTACATAATATGATTGTGTGAAACAAGGGTAGGCACACAGTTGTTTTGTAGTCAGAAAGCGCCCGAGGCTCAAACTTCCTCCCTCCCACTTTTCTATTTCTTTCCTTGTAGTTGGCGACGCGCGAGTGAGACGCTAGTCTATAGGCTACAGTAATAGCTTACCATCAGGTGGACTGTATGCTTGTTTGCCACCAACATAGTATAAAGAATGTATGTACTATAATAGTTGTTTTTTTTTCAGTTTAGAGTAGTATCACTTGCTGTCCAGAATGTTTTAGCAAAGTTGATTTACCTGGTGCAAACATCGCCCTTATATGTCATATTCCTGTGGTTGATACACTCTCCTAAATTAAGAGGCAAGTATCCTAACTATTATAAAGCTGTAGCAGAGCTGTGTCTGCACATTTAAGATATTTGAGCAAAAATTACTTATTAGACTATATACGCGTGTCTGAACACAGACCAGTTTTTTTTTGTCTGTTTGTTCGTTCGCGCATCACGCATAAACTACTGAACACAAAAAGGTTTCATTTATAAAACAACTTTTATTTGATAGCTCTTGATCAGACTTAAAAAACTGGTATACATTTTATCCCGCTATTGTATCGGAAACCTCCGATATAACCTAAATACTAGCTTTTGGCTGGAGCCGCGGGCAAAGGCTATTGTTATAATAATTATGAATTTGATGAGCAAAGGATCAGTTTCCACTGTGTTCCGCTGATGTCTTGGTACCTATTTTCTTTTCTCTCTCTCTTTATAAATAGACAAAGCACTAAATCATAAGTGATTAAAGAAAGAAAGATATTGTCATTACTTATATTTGGACTCAATTCTGAAGTCCGCGCAGATATAGACACGGGCCGTTAGTTTTGTATAAGTTGCTGATGTTTACAATGTGCTTTTTCATACCATAAATAGGTAATTTTCTTTTTGTGTGCAGGTAACATTTTAATGGAGGTCATAAATCGGGAAGAAAACTCGCCACTGATGCTTCGGATAAAATTGTTCAACAAATCTATACCCGAGTTGATAATGTTATTCAAACCACCAGTAGATATTCCAAAGCAAGTTCAATGGTCCAACCTATTGTCAAATGTGTTTATTGGTAAACAGATAATATGAACAAGTGAAATATTGTGTAACAACATGGCGGAATCATTATTTCTTTATCTTAGCCATTTAAATGTGTGTATTGGTACACAAGTAATACACAGAGATTGCCCGATTGTTTACAGGCCCTTTTAAGAGTGATTTTATCATTACCTTGAAAATTATGTTATCGTCTATAGGTTGCGGTAATCGCTTACCATCAGGTGGGCCGTAAGCCTGTTGGCCATCCATCCATCCATCAGCCTTTCGATGTCCACTGCTGGACACAGGCCTCCCCAAGAGAACGCCACAACATTTGTTAAGCTCATATGGGGGATAGTCCCGTAATCGCCACGCTTGGCAGGCGGGTTGGCGATCGCAGTGTATGTTGTTAATACTCGAGGGAGTGCTGCTGCCCACTCCCCCGGTATTCCCTCAGTCGGCTCTTGCGACTCCCATGGGTGGAGAGGGTTGGTACAATTCTAAAGCCGGCCCCCACACGGCACTGTTTGCCATCCACAAGTATGTCTTTCAAGGCCTGTCAATTCTATTATCCCTCATATCTACTTCTCCTATCCTGTTCACTATGGTTGCCAACACAATGATCTCATGTTGTTGCTAGCGTCCCGGCTACAGTAACAGTCTACTCTCCGGCGGGCCTTACGCTTTGATTATACATTTTAATTAAAGAATAAATGAAATAAAATATAAAAACTGTTTTGTTTAATTTATTATCGTTCGATATCTCATATTGCGTAAAAAATAAAATGTTTGGTCACCACACGCGTGAACTTACAAATGCTAGATACTTAAAACTATTTGCAGCAAACTGGGCAAATACATTTGAGTAATGACGCAATGAACAAATCAGTGTTTGAATTGTACATCAAACACTCATATGCACCTAACTCTACTAGAACAATTTGCAAAATATTTAGAGGTATGAGTTTTCATATTGAGTGGGTAGATCTAGATAACTACACAGTCAATATGCATAATGTATTATGAGAATTAAAACAACAGAATTACTAGATGATAAATTCTCGTTAAGATTTGATTGTTTTAATTATAGCAAACTGAACTGAATTATTAAGTAACATATCCCATTGCAGCACAAAACCCTCGTAAGTGTAATCTAATAAGGCAAGACAACTCACTAGTCATAATGTTGAGTAAACTACACAAAACATTTAGTTACTAGCGACTTAAGGACACAGTCTTTATGGCGAATGTTTCAGATACTTAAAATATGAAAAATAAGTATTTTAAATACAACATTAGTACATGCTAGTTACGGACACATGCAATTATTATATTATTAGTCACAGTAGAGGCATCCCTTAATTTATCGAGTATGTGAGTGGAATCATTCTAGTCCTTAAATTATTAACAATATATGTTTTAGTATTAAATATTTAATTACAATATATATTGAGCACCTGTTTATAAAATTATATTTATTGCCTGAAAATACAAACACTGATGCAAACAATTTTAGATAATATATTTTTTTCAAGACAGTGCTGAACTCCGTAACATAGGGTAACCTAATAAAAATATTGATTAAATCGTCATCTAATTGCATTGCCAAATATTTATTATGCATAGGTACAAAATATATTTATAATATGTTATAGAATACATACACAAAATTTTCCAATTGCAAATTTCATATGTAATATTTCAACAAGTTCATACATACCTCTTTATCTACTATTTACATAAATATCTTTCCAAAATATTCTTGACCACCGATAGACTAAAGTATCTAATTTATTATATAGGTCGAATACATCTTAATTTTAACACTGATAATGTGCACTCTAGTGATTGGTACGTTATGTACTAACGTCTGACGAGCCAGACTAAATATCAGTGAAGTTTTAATACCAACTATATAGATGGACACTTCACATTTTATAATTAATAAATATAATTATTATGTTGAGATGACATGTCGCATGAAGCCATTAGATACATGTGTTTTATTTTCACACAGTGCTAGTTCTCTGGTGGGTATGCCAAAAACATTCGCATAGATATACCGATCCTTAACTATTTCATTATCATCACAGATATTAGTATAATTAGGAAAAATAAGGTGATATTGATCACAGTACTAAAGATAATTTTGTAATGATCAGCGAGATAAAACTAGAAGCGCTAATTCGCTTGATAGACTCATTCTTTTCCAATGAATCACCTGCACTATAGGAGTGGGAACTGTTTTAGGAATCACTATAGCCATTTTTCTTATGCGGATTTGCTTAATACGCGGTACATGAATCTGGTACAAGTCAAAGAAAAATGTTTCAGATTCCAAATTCCTATAAATAAAACCATTTCTACCCAAAGCTCATCCGCGCGGCGATAGAAATTCAGAAACAACAATTTCAACCGATATGGTTTTAGTTTGTCATCATCGTGGAACCATACAGTGGCGAAGGTCCTGCGTCGTGATTTGTGACGTAAAAGAACGATCGATACTGTTACGCGATGAGTGTAGGGACCGTAATAGTTTACGCGTACACGATAAGGAAATGAGGGTAATTGAAGATAATCTCACCTATCGCAGGGGTTAAAGGCGCCAGACTATAGGTACATAATAGTGCAGGTGATTTAATGGCATCATATATTTATCACTATGATAAAAGCTAACAATGCAGCGGCACTCCACAAACAGACGTGACAATGATAATGTAAAGTTAGTTCTTGAGTACACACCTGTAGTCCTTATTCACTTCCGAAGCAGAATTTGGTGAATGTTCTTTAGGTCTAACTGTACCACGACACGATGCTAACTTTGATTCCAAAGCCTACAATGAAGAAAAGTACACAGTAAATGAACGATGTTAATATTAGTAAGTGACAAAGACGTGTGCAGTTATACCAACACCGGCTATTATAAAAAGCATTATATATAACACATAACAGTGTGCAGATGGAAAGCATATATAACAACTTAATTGCTTTGTGTTATGATGATGAGTCATATTCTATTAACTGAAGAGAGCATTTGAAATATTACGTGTTGCACTGATATAAAAACTTAATGAAGATTGGCATTAAAAGTACCTTTAAATGAGGGCTATTGTGAGATATTCCAATGCTGATTAGTTTATTTAGTTGTATGTGTGTGACTTTCTAGTGTCTAATTATACACATCTAAGATATTACAGTCTAAAAATCTATATTACAACATAACTTACACACTACGAACAAAAATGTACATTACAAGTCAAAGGAGACGGGATTCTGGGCCCCAAATGTAAAGAGACGAAATATGGCCCAAAAAAATTGTTACTTTTTTCTACTCAAAATATAGAAAAAACCAACTTAATATTCTACCTAGAAATTGAGAAAACTAAAAATAAGTTATTATATCAAAAATACAATCTGAGAAGAGAACAGTGATAACTCAGACCAAAGAGAATGTAAGACACTACTAGAGTCTGGACTCCGAACAATATAATTTTATTAAATTGCATGGCATTCTATTACCAACATTAGCAAGGAACATAATAATTATGTCATTACGTTACAAATGCCAACCTAACAGAGCTAATACCTACCACTTTTTTAGCGACCCACAAAATATTATTTTAAATCTTTATAGTGGTCAGTAAACTCCACATTACATAACGTTGTTTATTGGAGATGTTCCTAATACAATATAACATTGTATTAGGACTATCTTAAATGCGGACTTAAACAAAATAAAACAACTTTTTAAAAATATTTTAGTTTACGTTAATTCTGTATAAAAAATAAGCTTAATACAAGAGCAATGTATTACGGCCTCTTTTACAATGCTCAAATGGGGATCCATGGGAAAGCTTACAGCAGATGGCGCTATCAGCTAGATGGCCTCTGTTAAATTGTAAAGTGTTGTGTTTTGTTTGCATGAGAATTGATTGCGAGAAAATTAAATTTTACCAAATTACAGGTTACAAATTCTATGGAAACCACAGTTTTCAATGACCATGTCGACAATACGCCATCTGTTCGAAATCATGGCAGTAAACATCCCCATTGAGTTTACTCAGTTATATACTCTGTCTGCGTTAGTCAGTATATAAACTAGGTATTTAAACGTAATATTTATTTAAAGACTTGTAATTTAAAATTTATCTGAGGATTTTGAAAAGAAACAGAAAGTATCGATGTATATCAATATTTAAAAAAATAATTAATATTTCATTTTGAAATAAAACTACGTTTACGGAATCTATCGCGTTTACTTGATTTTACTACTATCCAGACGTTTCGAATACTTTACAGCATTCATGATCACGGGTGGACTTAGATGATATACGTCCAAGGCTGATATGTTATTTCAACGGTTTCATCTACCCACAGTATATGATTCTACAAAATTTTTGGTTTATTTATTTTAACCCACCTAATATTCGTTTAGAAATACAGTGAAAATATCTACTTCAAATGTTTATGCTTACAATGTATGAGACTTTAAGTTAGTATATTAAAATGAGTATAATACTCATCTTTAAATTGTAAATTTTTTTTTTGTTTTTATTTAATCATCGAATCCTGTGATAGACCTCACCAAACAGAATACAAGAAGGCACACCACAAGATTGCAAGACACAGTTAGCGCTTATTGTGTAGATAAAATCCACAGTAGTGATTAGTCTTTGCCTTTTGTAAAAAATTTTAAAATTTAAACCTTATTAGATCTCAGTACGAGGTCAATTTACCTCACTCTATTCGGGTTTAAAGAAAATAAATAGAATTTTCATTTTATTTTTATTTTTGTTGAAGTTAGTTTTCTTTTAATGCTACTTCCAGCAAGGTTGCGTTTAATGTTTAACGCTACCATGGAGGGGTTTTAATCAGATACCTAAACTCTTAACAATGAATTATAAGAAATTCCAAAATTTTACTCACGTCATCTAGTGACATTAGACATAATTACTTTATCGAACAAGGTATTTAAAAACATAACTGTGACAAGTTTTGCAGTTACGAATTTAATAATTACTTTATTTATTAATGATGCCAAAGAAGTATAACTTCTCACGCGCGTACATAAGTACACGCATTTTTTTTATTATCGGTTAAACTAATTTTTGTTGATTTTGCTCTCACGCTTCATGTAGTGAACCGATTTTGATAAAATTTGATCCAATTCTTAGGGAAGCTAAACTTTAAAAAAGTACTAATATACCTATTAGCATGACTAGAACATAGGCCTCCCCTACATTCAAATATGCCGATCAGACGTATTTCTTAGCTCATGCAAACAAAAAAAAACCTACCAACTGAACTACAGGTAGTTAGAAGTCAGAAAATAATAAAAATATTACATTTCAGAAGTTTCATCCATCCATCCATCAGCCTTTCGACGTCCACTGCTGGACATAGGCCTCCCCAAGAGAACGCCACAATGAGTGGTCCTGTGCTTATATATCGGGGATAGTGCCGTAATCGCCACGCTTGGCAGGCGGGTTGGCGATCGCAGTGGATGTTGTTAATACTCGAGGGAGTGCTGCTGCCCACTCCCCCGCTATTCCCTCAGTCGGCTCTTACGACTCCCATGGGTGGAAAGGGATGGGACAATTCTAAAGCCAGCCCCACACGGCTGAGGAAGTGTACTTTATTGTAACTGACAGTTTTTTTGTTAATTTCGTTTTGTGAACTGATTAGCCTTTCTGAGTTTAAAAACTTAAGGCTTAGATTTGAATGAACCGGAAAAGGAAATTTATTGTTACCCTAATTGTTCTATAGTAAGGCTTAGCACGCACTGCGAAATCTCGCTGCGCGATTTTTTTAAGATCGATGTTAATAAAATAACACGATTAAAAATATATATTTATATGTTTTACATTACAACGCTTTAAATTACATTAAAAAAAGGAAGTCAGAAATAAAAGCACAACCGAAAAAAAGAGTCGCATGAAATTATTCTTGTAAAGTTATTCCCTGAGTCCTATCTTAACTTGCGTACCAATGTACCTATTTCATGAAGAATTGACACGTTCACCTCATATCTGAGCATACAACCTCGTGTATTATAATAAGGTACGAAGCACAAATGAGCCATCAGATGGTATCATGATACATTGTCACACATCTCAAATGAGGAACACCTCAATTCGTATATTAAGTAACTCATACAAACTTCTCAATATATATTTTTCCTGCCCTTCGCTATCTCAATAGTGGGACGCGACAGAACGCAACTGAGCGGCTAACCAACGCTATTTTTTTCCGCAGTGCGATGAGAGGTATAACACTTTCATTCCACAAAACATTACCGCGAAACACAGATTTACATATTTTGAAATTATTCTTGCATAATTTTATTTTGTGCAGCTTCATACAATTTCCATTCATGTCACAGAATTTTGTGGATAAATCGCGTCAATCAAATTTGCAGTATGTGCTAAGCCTAAGAATTCGTGTGTCAAAGGAAAGGGACACCGTCACTCCGTACTAACGGAGACCGTTATCTGGCTTGCTGATCTTTTAATTTGAAATATAAACCTTCCCTATTGAGCATAGTGTATTTTTGTATACAAAGAAATGCAAAGCGCACAGTCCTGTTGTATTATAGGTCCATGGTTTCATCAGACTGACTCAGACTAACAACAAAGTAGTTTATAAACTTCCATGTGACAGATTCTATTTTATTTTTCTTTCGTTTTTACTATGTCTGATCAAGTTATCTATGCTGTGCGTCATCTCTAGTGCGATTTTCGTTGCTTTATATTGATTTAATCCTTGGCTACTGTTATCTATTTATGAACCTATTTATGAACTGTTTTTGATTAATTGATTACCCTTGCTTAAGATAGCACTGGACACTACCAGCTTACACAAAATCTGACTTCTCTATTATGTTGGTTTTTACGGCCGTTTTATTGACATCGTGCATAGCTGTGTGAATGGACACTAGTGGCTTTAATGCAATATTATGCAGTCTAACACGATGAAATAACGCTATCAGTGATTCCCCAGTGGCGTGCTCCACAACCTGTACGATAAGTACTCATATCTTATTGCCTACTAAAAGTTGCCCAGTGTAAATTGGCAGACTGCCATTGAATAAATATACCTCGGGTTATTAGTGTATCAGGGAGATAATATAGAATATTAATTGTTATTGAAAACCCTCGTGACGTTGTCGGTAGTGTAACGGACTTCCGTGCACGAGGACGTGGGTTAGCTTCCCACTCAGTACAATTATGTGTGTGATGAATACAGATATTTGTACTGCGTCTGGGTGTTTTCTATTTATTATATGTATGTATTTACAAAAAAAAAAGTAATATATGTATTATATCCGTAATCTGGTATCCATAGCACAAGAGTTAAGTTTAATTTGAGACCAGAGGATGTTGTGTGAAACGTCCGTGAATATTTATTTAATTATTTTATATTTTCTTAACATTAAAACTATTTAGATATTTTTATATATATTTTTAGCATTTGACATGCTTAGCACTATACATTAAACACAAAGTGAAAAATGTGAAATCGAAAATAACAATCCTGGCAGGACTGTTATTTTAGATTTCACATTTTTCACTTTGTGTTTGATTAAAACTATTTTCATCTTTTAGCTCAATAGCAGTGATCACGTTTGCCAAGCTAGTTTTAACTCAGCACAAATGCCAACCACGAGTAAGTACTACTGAATCAAAGCAACTGGGCCACCGTAATATTTGTCTACCCTGTCGACGCTCTCTTGCATCACGAAATAATCACCTACTTTACAATGCCTCAACACGTGAAAAGTGACTTTATAATGTAAATAAAATATATTCTATATATATATTAGATTATTATTGTAACTGCATTGTGGACAAACGAACTGTAGGTTGCTACGCCCATATTATGGTAGCTTAGTTGGGCTAGGTACCAAAACAATATAGTACCACCTGCACAGTTCTTAGGCGATGTAATAATAATCGAAGATTAATAAAGAAAATAAAAAGAAAAGTTGTTTTATTGTTTTTACTTACTTTTTCATTATTTATTTTTAGAACAGCCTACCTGCATGACTATACTGTGCATAACATAAGTAATGTGTGTGGATATTGAAGATATTTTCAAAATAACAACTGTTTGGGGGTAATTATTTAGAGTAAGAAATTGCTATTAGGGAATTTTATACTAAAACTAGCTGACCCAGCAAACGTTGTTTTGCCATATAAATTATTTGTACATCGGCAGTAGAAGGGTGAAAATTTAGGTTTGTATGTATTTTTTAATGCCGAATCATAATAAAATAAAAATATTTTTTTTATCTAAAAATAAAAAAATAAATTTAGGTGTGGGACTACCTTTAACATTTAGAGGAATGAAAAATAGATGACCGATTCTCAGGCCTACCCAATATGTACACAAAATTTCATGAGAATCGGTTAAGCCGTTTTGGAGGAGTCTAACTAGAAACACCACGACACGAGAATTTTATATATTAGATGGGCACGTGGTAGAATCTTTTGTAGTACTGCAATGATAGGGATCCATGTATACTCTAATAAAACGTGTTTTAGGTAGAATCTTATTTCTAATAGCTTTAAATCTCAGATAGCAAAGTAGCCCCTAAATTGGAATGGGGATTTGGTAAATATGTAGCTAATAATTGGCACCACTTTCATTTCTTTAAATTTGGGCCTAAGAATGTATGAAAGCGTATCCGTCTCCTTAGTTTGTTTTCAGTATATTTACATTATCTACATAAAAAGACTTCAATAGATTGTTAATGTGTATACAATATTAACAAATAATGTTAGTGGCACTTTAAATTTTCCTATTTAAGAAAGTGCTTTCATCAAAGTACTTGTTTTGATTTGTTCTGGTCATTGCCTTTTCTTATGGAAAAGTTCAAAAGATTCTCTAAGCCCTCCCGAGATCGAACTGCAAAGGATCTTCGCAATTTTCCGCTATCCGGTTGCGCAGAGGGCCGAATAAATGGATGCTCAGACGCCCGTTGTGTTAATATCGGTGGTTCTTTCAGCAAAACATTGTTTTCAGTGTCAGAATGATGTCGAATCCTTTGGTTTCTGTACTCTACGTGATCATTTCCTGATTGACATTCATTGAGTCCATTACTTGTTATTGTATTGATGTCACTTGATAAGTCGTTAGCCGCTGGAGGTGCGGCGCAGGAACATTTAACCTTACCACACTCATGGCAAAGAAATCTTTCAAGCTGTAAGCAGTAAATACCATGCATACTACACAACACGCAACCATGCAAAAAATAATAATAAATTGCTTGATATAAGCACTATTAACTACTTTGGGTATGCTACTACTTCGATTCTGGGTTAGGTGATGACTACGTTCTAATACAATTGCATTCTACTACTATAACTTTTTTTAATTAATAATTATATATTTCATATGTAGTTTAGTTTCACTGCCATGTTTTTTAATCTTTATATTTATAATCGAGTTGTAAAGTATCCTTTTTGGAATGGTTGTCAGCTAATTTGGAGTACTCAGCCAATTTTATAACTATTTATACAAAAAGGCTAAAGCATTTTTTAATCACATACTGCCCCAATAATCGAATAAAGTATAGCCCATTACTAAATGCTAAACAATTTCTATCAACAATTGAAAAAATAAAATTAAACGCGCGGTGTTTACCGACGGGTGGAGCTAGTGCCTAATAAAAAATATAAAGATACAATATTTATATAATAGTATGTATTAAATAATAATTCACAATATTATATATTAAACAAATACTCTATAATAATGTACTGCTAATGCATATAATTTTTACAGCAAGAGATATTTATCATATGCAGGACTAAATAAATCAAGTAATAATAAATACCTGATCTAAAAATACGTGAAAAACTAATCTTCACATACAAATAATAACCACATGAAGTATATATAAATAAAAATAAGTCACATATACCAATACGCTAGTCATTTAATCATGGTCAGTTGTTCGTTAAACTATAATTGTTATATATAAATTAAAACGTAATAATTTAATAAACAAATTAATTAAATTTTTTCGCAATTCAAGTCTTTGAATCAATAAACACAATAATTTGAAATACTAGTGACACCCTTACACCGACTGTTTTTTAAATTGTTTTTTATGATGTTGCCTTTCATAAAAAAACATTAAAAAATACAAACGGAACACGACATGTTACTCCCGAGAAAGCACACACCGAAGTTCGAACGAATTTTGTATTTTTACCGAAATACAAAAATCGAACTTCCGAAGTTCGTATTCGGTTAAAATCACATTCGGCCCATCACTAATAAATATACTACATTATTGTAATATCATTGTGTATGTTTATTATACATAATAATTTATATTTTAATTATGTTATCAGAGTATGACTATAATACATAAATAAATATATAATTGTAATACATATACATATTATAAAAGAAAAGCAATCTATATTTCAAAGGAACTATAATATACTATTTATTGACATAAATATAAAATATAGGTGAATATATTATCCATACATAATATATTATATGACATCTCCCTAAGCTGCCCTGCTATATGGTGCACTCTAATGTGGCAAGTACTACAAATAATACTAGTACAGCTTTGACTATTGTGAATATATTGAGTTGACTCACCCCCACTTTGCGCAGAAGATCACCAACTATGTTTATGGCTGTTACACGAGATGAAGGTGTCATTGCGTTGCCGTTAATTTCACCTGTTGCAAAAAGTTATGTATAGGATAAACAACTATTTCATACTCTGTGATGGAACCCCTAGGATAATACACCAATTTTAGGCATGTGTCATTGCCCCAAGTGGTTAAAAAGATTTATAGAAAATAAAAAATATATCAATAAGTACTAGTGAGTGTTTGGAAAGGAATTAAAGGACACTTGTTGGAAAAAAACTGAAACAAGAGGTGTACCATGTTTACCTTTTTAGAATAGGATGTATAACGCCTTTTTTTTTTGTTAAGACAGTAAAAAATGTACCTAACCGCACACCCCGTCGTTCGGCGCAACGAACAGGGTAATGTGGGGCCCACACCCACTAAATAAACCCGCCGTGTGCCGTCTCTCCGCCTATATTGGCAGGCCACTGGAACTATATTACATTACTTCAGTGGTCAGTATGCATAACGCCTAAGATCTATATTATGTACTATACTCACGTCTCTGTGGTGACATCAAGGAAGTCTGTGTTTCAATCTCTACTTGAGTTCGAGATGGATTGGGACTGAGTCCATTGACTAATGAATTTTCATTTGTACTGTCATCTGTTTTTTTTTCTTTTGGAACTCGTTCCATTACCTTCAGTTCTTGTTTCAGATCTGCAATAAATAATCAAAATGTATTTTTGGCAGAACAATTATATTGCTGATAATATCCTGTTTAACACAAAGTGGTGGATTAACAAAAAGGGTGTACCCTTACAGGATGCAGGAGTATACAAGCTGGATTGTGATTGTGGTCTCTCCTACATTGGGCAAACAAAGAGATACATAACAACTCGGATCATAGAGCACATAGCTGATGTGAAGCACCGTCGCTATGCAAAGTCTGCAATTTGTGAGCACACACAGGACCGCACCCGCCATTACATTAGTTTGACAAACCTCAAATCCTCGCAAAAGACATCGAAATCGCCCTAGAATGATACGTGAGGCTATTGAAATTAAGAAACATCCCAATTTCAATAGAGAAGACGGCTGGGTCTTACCATCAAGCTGGAATCCTGTGATAGGCCTCACCAAACAGAATACAAGAAGGCACACCACAAAATTGCAGGCACAGTTAGCGCTTATTGTGTAGATAAAACCCACAGTAGGGATTAATTTATGCCTTTTTAAAAAATTTTAAACTTTATTAGCTCTCAGTAATTCCGTACAAAATTTAATAATCCATAACAGTTGTTGCCTACTAAGTTTTCTGGCCGGATCTTTCTCAGTCAGGCAGCGTTCCGATCCGGTGGTAGCTTTTTAGTGTTAGCTTCTATTAAAATCAATATATTTAATAATAGAAACTAATAACCAAGATTGTCTTCTTAATGGTAGAAATTGGTAGTTTGTGGTAGAATTTTTGAGCATTAAATAAAAACAAAATTTTACAGTTTAAAGAGGAGTATTATACTCATTTTAATATACTAACTTAAAGTCTCATACATTGTAAGCATAAAAATTTGAAGTAGACATTTCACTGTTTCTAAACGAATATTAGGTGCTAAGCATGTCAAATGCTAAAAATATATATAAAAATATCTAAATATGAATATTAGGTGGGTTAAAATAAACCAAAAATTTTGTAAAATCATATACTGTGGGCAGATGAAACCGTTGAAATAACATATCAGCCTTGGACGTATATCATCTAAGTCCACCCGTGATCATGAATGCTGTAAAGTATTCGAAACGTCTGGATAGTAGTAAAATCAAGTAAACGCGATAGATTCCGTAAACGTAGTTTTATTTCAAAATACATTGATAGTAAAAATTACATAATAGCGTGATCTGTGTCGAGTGCGATTCTGAGCCTAAATCATCCATGGACCTACTCAAACATACAAAAATGTCATCAATATCAGTCTGCAATTTTCGAGTTTATGTGATGCTAAGGCGTGGCGGATGACATTTTTTTATTTTTTTTTATTACTAATGATGGCAGACGAGCCACGGCCCACCTGACGGTAAGTGGCTAACCGTTGCTTATAGACTCAACTATACCAAGAGTATTGTTAAGCTTCGCACCATTTCATTTTAAAGACAATGGTACCGACCAGTTTGGGCCCGATACCCGAGTACTCTCACTTGGTACCCAGCCCTACCAACAGTAATGCAATGGTTGATAATTGCTTACTTCCCTTAGTCACTTTGTACGACACCCATGAGAAAGAATGGGTGACACTTGTATTTTTAGTCCGTCATGTGTTATCCATCCATCAGCCTTTCATCATCCACTGCTGGACATAGGCCTCGCCAAAAGGGGGGTTTTACCATAATCGCCACGCTTGGCAGGCGGGTTGGCGATCGCAGAGGATGTTTTTAGTACACAAGGGGACGCTGCTGCCCGGTCCCCCAGTAATCCCTTAGTCGGCTTTTACGACTCCCATAGGAAGAGATGGAGTGGAGCTATTCTTTGTGACGACCCCACACGGCATAATATACTAACATTATAATATGATCAATACTGCTTTTTTAAATCTTCTATAAACATACCTCTGGCTTCATCTGTTGCTCTTTGTAACCTGACCCGTAATGTCTCTACTTCATCAACTTCACTTTCTAGCACAGCATTTCGTTCATATGCCTGATTTAACAATGATTCTATACATGACACAGATTCTGATATCACTCTGAAAAAAAATTTAATATCATTAGCTAAAAGCAGCTTTATAAGTGCACAAGGTTCTTATAGAGCAGTCTGTAATACAAATAGTTATTGATCATTTTTATTTCTAGACAATGTAGTGGAATTTTAGTTTGGTCTCCAATGATGATGATGATGTGTAGTGCTCCGATAGTGTGATAACAACAATAGCTTAAATTTTCGCAAGTATACTAGATATCATTTTCCACTAACAAATTTTAGATTTTCAATATATGTTGCCTAAGTTACTCCTTATAACATCAACTATTTGACAGTAGAACTCCTATCCAAATCGGTCCAGCAATTCCAGAGATTAGCCAGAACAACCTGACAAAAACTTTAAAAACTAGTACTTGATCTATATTTTTTAGCATTTGACATGCTCCGCCACTTTTTAAAGTATAAATTATTTGAGAATAAGGAAAAAAAGATTTTTTGTACTAGCGGGAATCGAACCCGCGTCTTTTCCAATCCGGGGAAGTGCTCTAAGCCACTGAGCTATAGTACAGGTCCTTCGACCATCCCAATCTCCTTATTACATTTGTCTTTACGACCAGCGCCATCTATCGGAAGCATTTACATGCATTAAACCGATATAGTAAGTTAAAAGTCGTAAAGACAAATGTAATAAGGAGATTGGGATGGTCGAAGGACCTGTACTATAGCTCAGTGGCTTAGAGCACTTCCCCGGATTGGAAAAGACGCGGGTTCGATTCCCGCTAGTACAAAAAATCTTTTTTTCCTTATTCTCAAATAATTTATACTTTAAAAAGTGGCGGAGCATGTCAAATGCTAAAAAAAATATAGATCAAAAATGTTTAAAAAATCGCGCCATCAAATAGTATGAATTTTAATTGTAAAATTAAACTTACTATATCGGTTTAATGCATGTAAATGCTTCCGATAGATGGCGCTGGTCGTAAAGACAAATGTAATAAGGAGATTGGGATGGTCGAAGGACCTGTACTATAGCTCAGTGGCTTAGAGCACTTCCCCGGATTGGAAAAGACGCGGGTTCGATTCCCGCTAGTACAAAAAATCTTTTTTTCCTTATTCTCAAATAATTTATACTTTAAAAAGTGGCGGAGCATGTCAAATGCTAAAAAATATAGATCAAAAATGTTTAAAAAATCGCGCCATCAAATAGTATGAATTTTAATTGCAAAATTAAACTTACTATATCGGTTTAATGCATGTAAATGCTTCCGATAGATGGCGCTGGTCGTAAAGACAAATGTAATAAGGAGATTGGGATGGTCGAAGGACCTGTACTATAGCTCAGTGGCTTAGAGCACTTCCCCGGATTGGAAAAGACGCGGGTTCGATTCCCGCTAGTACAAAAAATCTTTTTTTCCTTATTCTCAAATAATTTATACTTTAAAAAGTGGCGGAGCATGTCAAATGCTAAAAAATATAGATCAAAAATGTTTAAAAAATCGCGCCATCAAATAGTATGAATTTTAATTGCAAAATTAAACTTACTATATCGGTTTAATGCATGTAAATGCTTCCGATAGATGGCGCTGGTCGTAAAGACAAATGTAATAAGGAGATTGGGATGGTCGAAGGACCTGTACTATAGCTCAGTGGCTTAGAGCACTTCCCCGGATTGGAAAAGACGCGGGTTCGATTCCCGCTAGTACAAAAAATCTTTTTTTCCTTATTCTCAAATAATTTATACTTTAACTAGTACTTGGTTATTGGTAATGTATACTATATACCCTCATTCTACTTATATATATTATTATATTATATCTCTGCCTACCCCGCAAGGGAAATGGCGTGATGATAAGTAAGTATATACCATCATTTAGGTATTTACTGAAAAATCAATTATTTAGACATTGCAAACAAACACTTAAATTTTATTTATTTGTAATATTTTAATGACAAAACAAATAGCTATTCTCAAAAAGTTAAATCATCTAGAGCCTATTAGTGCTAACATATGATACATAACGATTATTAAATATTTTGTAAGTAGTTTAATGAGCATAATAGCGTAGGCCAATATACAATAACAATGTAAAATTAAAATATACATTTTGGCATCTTGGCCTTCACAAACAAAACAATGCCAATATCTCTCAGATCACAAGATCAGTATTATGATGCCAAAATTTTCCTTTTTTTTCCAAGGCTGCTAAAGGTATTTTCTACTAGCAGTTCAAAAGATAGTTTGTCATTAACAATTTTGTTTCCAAAATATATAGTAAGTGCTGTAGATGTCAAAATTTATAATATGTATTGTGGTTCTACTTACCTTTGACCTCTTTCCAGGTCATCATTTTTCTGTTCTAACTCTCTGATATAAACTCCTTGTTTATCTTTATCTATTTTTAATGCTTGTAGTTCATTTTCTAATGCAGTTGTTTCATGCTGACTTCTCTCCAATTTGTTCTAAAATTAAACTTTATTCTTACTTTTTTAATTTTAAATAATCACTGCACTAAATCCCCCCCAGGGGGCTCTAAGGCTTCCTCATACTCTTATATTAGCTATCCAGAGAAGATAATATTAATTCTTTTCTAGCCAGATATTTTAGAAGTATTGAGAAAATACTACTAATCTGTGGGTCTGGCCAAGTTGCATTCTATGATCGCTAACACTAATAGAAAACTATTTAAATGTATGAGAATTTGACATCTTCAACCTTAGATAAAGAACCTATATTTATCTAAGTCTTTAAAAATATCTATATCGCTAAGTCACGTGACTTAACGTTAGAGATGTCAAATTTCCATACATTTTAATTGTTTTCTATTAGCGTTAGCGATCATAGAATGCAACTTGGCTAGACCCACTGTTCTATATTACACCAATACCACACTAACCTAACCAGTTTTATACTGGAATAAGATTTACCAGTAGCTAGCAGCGTGCTTGAGGGTCAAACAAATGTAAGTAGATACTTCCTCTACAAATAAAAATGGAATAATATGTGTACTATCTAACATAAGTGTGGATTGGTATAATACACAATTCCATTTTATCATCGAGAAAGACAGTGTTAAATGTCTGTTTTGTTGACATTCATGTTTTCAAATATTATCCTCATGAGACTACTAAACACCATTAGTAAACAGAGCTAATAAAGACAATCATACCCTCAACATTTCTATTTCATTTTTCAAACGTTGATTTTGATGCTCCAGATCTCTGTATTGTTTTTCAACTTGTTCTAATGAAGCTTCCAATTCTCTTTCCAATTGTGCTGAGTTTTCTGTGTATTCGTCTAATTCATGTTGTATGTCACTAGCTCTAGACATAAAAAAACAATTAATTGAATGAATCATGATATGTTTGCAGTTACCACGGCCTTTATTGCTGATCCGTAAATCGTTCGATTGAAGCTACGTCATTAAAACAACGATACTTACTTTTGTTCGTAATACTTTGCTTGTTTTTTCCAATACTCAACAGATTCAGAATCAGACTGCCTTGATGATTCCATGTTTTCAAGTTTTGTAGTAATACGTACAATATTCCAAGGATATTTAGGGAATCATAACAAAATAAATTGTTGTGATTACAAGTTCTTGTGTTTAAAGATTTTTATCGTTTATTAGTCTTGAAGTGTTCCCGATTGATAGTTATAGGTTTTTATTAATAAAGAGAAATCAGCCGTTAGAACACAAAAAGTGACACAACTTCGTCGTCAAAAAATCCAAAACAAGTGTATTACATGTCCAGTGAATTAAAAATGGCTGCGTACACAGAGCAGAGCAAAAACAACTTAGTCTGTGACACAGAGTCACAGACTATTCTAGACTTAGATAAAGTAGGTTCTTTAAATAAGATCTAACATTAAATTTCTAGCCATGGATTCTAGAAAAATGTATTTCTCTATAATTCGGTGTGAAAAACTCTAGGGTTTCCGTTCTACGATAAAAATTGATCTTTTGATTCGATTCAGATCGTAGCCTCTAAGATCGATATAGGCAAAATACCCAGGTCGTGAGATCGATCTGTTAAAAATCGATTTCGATTTTCTTTAGTCTAGTATGTTGGTGACGGACTAAGAATACAAGTGTCACTACCCCATTATTTCCCATGGGTGTCGTATGAGGTGACTAAGGGAAGTAAGCAATTGTCATCCATTGCATGACTGGTGGTAGGGTTGGGTACCAAGTGGGAGTACTCACTTGGTATCGGGCCCAAGCGGGTTAGTACCACCATCTCCCGTGTGACTGGCCATGAAGCAAATCGTTGCGTTTTGGCTGTAACAGGAGATAGCCGTTCATATTTCATTTCATATCTGAGAAATGAATTGGTGAGCAGTGGCTTGATAATACTCTTGGTATAGTCGATCATCAGATGGACCGTGGCTCGTCTGCGACTAACTGCAATAAAAAAAAATGTATTTTTCAAGTAATAGTTACTTGGTTTGAGTATTTGCCAATGACTTAATAGTCCTCGCAGTGCATATCGGAATGCAGCCTATTCTTATATTGACTTGTGGCGATCCTGATAATTCCGCCAATGACAATGTGAAGGGAAATAAAATAATAAATTTAGAGATAAGTCTGAAATCTGTTGAGTTACCTAAAAAAAGAAAAAAAAATCTATTTATCTTCTTGTTTAATAAAAAAAAAAATCTATTAATAGTAAGATTATTAATTCACTGGAGTAAACTGACATAAAGTAATGTCACTTTGTAAAATAATGGTGCCGTATTAATAGAATTAGTGATGTTCCCGTGAATTGAGTTCAAAACGTGATTCAACCACTTGCACTTAATATCTCGTAAAAAATGTGTTTACGGCTAATGTGGGATAGATCACCATAACTACTCTACTAGTCATTATGAAATTTAGCACAGGGATGATTTTATTTTAGATCATGGACAAAACTATTTTATAAATTCCTATGATCAAAATAACAGACATAGTAATAAATGCCGCTTTATTTTTATAAAGCGACATTTATTACTACGTCCGTAATAGCTTTTATAAGAAATAATGATAAAAGAAGAATGCCTAATTCAATTCAATTCTTTTCTTGTGGCTTCTGCTGACAGGAGGTCGCAATTTCACCAACGTCCACGTTTTTCACAAAGGTGGTAAAAATATATCTTGTTGGTCGGTATGGCCAATGACTCAATTTTTCAGGTCATAAACAGTTTCATTAACAGTCCTTGTTTTTCTCGCTGGTAAGAATATATCTTGTTGGTTGGTAAGGCCAATGACTCAGTTCCCCAGGTCATAAACAGTTTCATTAACACTTGTCTTAAAGTGATTTGGTGTAATTTTGTAATAATTTTGAAAAAAATGTAGTTTCAGTAGAGCTGTCTATACCTAAAAGGGATAAGACAAATACTCAATATATACATACTTATACATATTACAAACATTATATTTACAATAAAATAACCCAAACTTATAATTTAATTTTAGTATTGTTAATAAACTTGACCAAAAGGTATAAATATGGAGGAAATGTGAGGGATAAGAGTAATTGAGATGAGGTGGGACGGGGGATATCTGGAGGGAGGATATCATACAAGGACATAGATAGTAGAGGGCAGTTAAAAAGAATGTGTTCCACTGATCCTTCATCCAATCCACACTCACAAAGAGAGCTATCCCTAATCCTCAATTTATGAAGATGGACTGGTGTACGAGAATGACCTAGTCGAAGACGGCAAATAGAGGAGTAGACAGATCTATTCAGATTTTTATATTTGAAAAACCATGGTCTATTAGGAATGACAGGCTGAATCATTGCAAAATGTTTACCTTTTATCTTGCATGATTTGACCCAGTGCCCAGACCAAGAACTAAAAAGAAGAGGTTTAGCATAAGAGCAAAGGTCATATGAATAAATTATGGAGTTATCCAAAGAACCAGATAGACTAGATTTTTTGGCAAATGAATCTGCAGCCTCGTTTCCTGGAATACCACATTGACCTGGGATCCAGGCCAAAACTACATGTAATCCCAACTGATGACATAGATACAAATTTTCTCTAATTTTTATAATAGGGATATGATTAAATTTGGATTTGAAGGGGTTGGCTAATATTGATTGCAAAGAGCTCTTAGAATCAGTAAATATAATCGATTTAGGGATATTATGAGATTTTACAAATAGAATGGCTTCTAGGAGGGCAATAGATTCTCCCGTAAAAACTGAGGAAATAGATGGGAGCTTAAAACTTAAAATTATTTTTGTGGATGGTATCCATACTGCACTACCAACTGCACTGTGGGGATCAAGTTTAGAAGCGTCGGTGTAAAGGGTCATGTAATTTTCATAATTTAAAGACAGGTTGTTATAAAATTTGTTAAGAGATCCAGGGTCATTTTTATCAACACCAAAATCAAGAACAACATCAGGTTGAAATAAAAGGGTTTCATAGGGTAGAGAGAATGATGGATGAGTGAGACACTGTTTAACAGGATGGGGAAGGCGAAAAAATTTCAAATAACTATAAAGGAGAGGAGATAGGTTATTAGTGTAAGAGAGGTCGCGAGAGTCAACTAGGTCAGAGAGAAGTCTTATTTTGTTCAAAAGCAGGTGGTTAGAGTTTTGTACTAATTTTAAGATAAATCTATCAGACAAATATTGTCTGCGAATATGGAGAGGAGGATCAACACACTCAACCTGCATAGCATTAATTGGAGTGGATCTCATGGCTCCCAAAATAATGCGAAGGCTTTTTGATTGTATTTTCTCAATTTTGATGGAAGCGTGTTTAGCAATAGGGTCAAGAATAAAGGATCCATAGTCCAAGTGGCTACGAATGATAGCATTGTAGAGTAGCTTGAGATAGAACGGATGAGATCCCCACCAGACACCTGCCATAGATCTAAGAATGTTTAGATGTTTTTCACAATTTTGGGATATGTGTTCCATGTGTTTTGCTCCTGAAAGTCTAGCGTCCAACCACACACCTAGGAATTTAACCATGTTATCTTGGGGGATTTGTTCACCATCTACATGTAGGGAGATGTTGGGGATTCGATATCTTTTGGAGAATATAACGAGTTTACTTTTATTACCAGAAATTGAAAGTCCATGATTGTGTAAAAAAAGATTTGGTGACCTGAGAGAAGAGGAAAGTAAATTACAAGCTTGTTCTAGTGAAGGAGATTGTGTATAGAGGACAAGGTCATCAGCATACTGTAAAATCTGGCATTGAGAAAGGATAGATTGCTCAAGATCATATGTATAGATATTATACAGCAAAGGGCTCAAAACGGATCCCTGAGGTAAGCCTTTCCAGACAGTCCTAGGAGGGAGAATGTTGTTGATCATAACAAGAGTGCGTTCTGAGAGAATCTGCATACATAATCTAATGAGCTTCGGTGGAATGTTCAGCAGAACAAGCTTATTCGTGAGCACCGGAAGCAATACGTTGTCGTAAGCTGCTGAGACATCTAAGAATACCCCCATGAGGTATTCTTTTTTCAGAAAAGATGAGCGAATGTCAGTGGTTAAAATGCTAAGACTATCCAGTGTGCTATAGCCTTTACGGAAGCCAAATTGAGAACTAGGTAGAATACCTCGACTCTCAATAAACCATTCTAAACGATTTTTTATTAGATGTTCAGTTACTTTTAACAGGACAGAGGATAGGGCTATTGGACGATAACTATTGGGGTCAGATGGATCTTTACCTGGTTTAAGGATAGGAATAATCAGCTGGGATCTCCATTGATCAGGTATGATACCATAATCAAGGAAACAGTTGATAATGCTGAGAAAAAATAGTTTAACTTTGTCAGAGGCTTGGATAAGAAGGGAGTAAACAATATTATCTAGACCCGGGGAAGAGTCTTGTAAGCCATCCAGAGCTAACTTAATCTCTGAGAAGGAAAAATTAGAAGACAGCTGGTCATGGGAAGGCATATAATAGGGGGGGGGGGGAAGGGATAGAATCAATAGTGGGGACGAAAGGAGGGAAAGCCTGTCAGCAAAAGAGTTAGTCCAGATAGACGAGTCATTACCAGAAATATTATCTTCCGAGAATGAGCCTCTAAATCGTTTCACCTGTTTCCAGACAAACGAAGCAGACGACTTCGGAGCAAGGTTTTCACAGAATTTACGCCAACCTAATCTTTTCTTTATGTGAAAAGTTCTGCGTAATTTAGCGGCAGACATTTTATAATTAATAAAATTTTCAGGAGTCATGTAAGAATTATAAATTAACTCCGACTGATCTCTTTGTCTGACTAATGTTGTGCATTCTTTGTCCCACCAAGGAGGTGAGGAATAGCGTTCTTTTTAACAGGAATGTGGGATTTGGCAGCTGATAAAATACTATTTTGGAAGGAAGTGTATGAATCTTTAAAATTTAGAACATGAGGAGAGGGGAGGTGGTCTATTTTTAAATCAAGAGTGGATGAATAGGAGGACCAATCTGCTTCAGACAATTTAAATTTAAAACGAGAATTAGTATTAGGCTTGGGGGATGACCTGTGTGGTAGGGAGATTATTATTGGGTAATGATCACTACCATAAGACAGTGAAAGAATGCTCCACGACAGGAGATGGAGCAAAGAAGAGGAACATAAGGAGAGGTCAACAGCACTATTACGGTTTTGAGAGGGAAGAACCCTACGGGTGGGAGAACCATCATTTAATATACATAAATTAGATTCATCAATTATGTCTAATAATGAATGTCCGAAAAGGTCACAATGGTGTGATCCCCAAGCGGTGTGATGTGCATTTAAGTCCCCCATTATAATGATGGGAGAGGGCACAGATGAAAAAAGATGGAGAATATCAGCTATAAGTCTTGAGTTTGGATGAGGGATATAGATAGATAAAAAGGATATATTACAGGATCTAATTGCAACAATGTTGATGTCAGGAGGTTGGGCAGGCAGTGAAATTTGGGTGAAAGGAAGAGAGCGTTTCACTAGTAAAGCACATCCTGCATATCCATCAGATCTGTCATCCCGCAGACATACATATCCCGGCACTCTAAAGTGAGAGCCAGGGATAAGCCATGTCTCCGAGACAGCAATAAATGAAGGATGGAAAGAGTTAATTAAATTAAGAAGTTCAGGTTTACGTGGTAGAAGACTTTTACAGTTTCACTGGAGAATTGTGTTTTGGTCCATAAAGGTCAGGCAAGGAGAGGAATGTGGTAAGTTTTGAGGCAACGTTGGACGGTAGATTGGTCTTATTTTGGGATAAAAGGGTAATGAGCATAGTTAAAAGAATATCTAGTAGGTTTTCCTGGGGATTAACAGGAGAAGGCATTTGTGAAGAGAGAGCGCAACCGTTAGGAAGTAGTGAAGGTTCTTCACTAATAATAGATTGATGAGCAACCCTATCGAAGGATTTGGTAGGAGGAGCTCTAGGCTTAGGTGAAGAAAAGATAGTTTTATTATGGGACTTTGTGACTGGATATGAGGATGAATTGGAGGTTGACGGAAGAGTTGAAGTAAGGTTCTGGGAGACAACATTAGAATATAAGCGGTTTGACTTAGGAACTTTAAAGCAGGCATCATGATATGAAATGTTATCTTGAGACATAATGTGTATGCCGGAGATGAGTCACTGTTTGGATCGACGCTGACACCAATTCGGTGTTAATAATCGTTTTTTTGTTTGTTAATGAACCATCAGTTACATCGGCTTGACGTTTTAATAAATTATCCGGGCGACAGCGATCAGGGGGATCAGGAGGATCAGGAACCGGAGGTATAACCTCCATGGCGTCCATATTTTATATTATAAATATAAATATACACTTAAATAATTATAAGTAGAAAACACTCACGTAAGTAGAACTGCTATACAAACTATATAACTAAGAAAAAACAAGAAGAAAGTAATAAAATCACCAAAATCTGACGACAACTGCTAACTCACAAATCGACCATTTCCCGCCCTCCCGTTAAAATAATCGAAGAATGCCTATTTGACCTGAAAAAAATTTGACAGTAGTAGTTGTGTACAGAGATGATATAACCTATATCTCTTAAAAAAAAATCTAATTATAATACACGAACTTTTATCAAAACCGCCAATGAAAAAAAAAATACCATACAAAAATGTCGCCAATGTCAAGTTGACTAGAATGAACGCAGCCTATAGACGCATATTAATAACGTTCCATTCTCAGTTGCGGAAGACTGACATTTACAAAAGTCTTTAGCTTTAGTTGATTATTATGTTATATTTTTAACCCTAATTAACAAGATTTTATAGTTTATTTATTATTATGATATTAAACAAGGAACTTATCAATCCAGGAGTTCAAGGACAGTAGTGTGAAATGAATAGTTTTTTTCGTTGGCAGCGATTAATGTCAAAAGACTAGGTAAAGCCGGCAAAGGTAGTTATTTAAAAATATAAGTTAATCAGTTAAATTAAATCAGCAACTGGATATCTCCTGTCATAGTAAGTTTAACGTTTTTATAGTAATTAAAACTGATTTCTACCGAACATTTATTGTCTTTTGACCAAAAGAGTGTTATATTTTATGCCTAAAGGCATATTGAATACATAACTAAACGAAACGTTAATGACTGTTATAACAATTAAGTTCATAATAACTGGGCAATGGCTTATTAAAATTTCTATTAGCTGCATAGGTACTGCAAACCCTGAATGGAATGAAAATAATATATCTTTGTATGTACATAGGTATGTACATATATAATACTTGAACTGTGCAACATTTGGTATAGTAAGTAAGTGACTTCAAAGCAAGTAGGTATGAAAGAAGATATTGGTGTAAATATGTGGAAGGGATACTCCAATGATTCAGACATATGGCAAGAATGTCGGACGAGTGACTGGTGTAAGAAGAAATATAATACGAAAGTGGAAGGATGTAGGTATAGGGGGGACTGAGACTCACCTACCTTTTTTTTGTTAAAGCGGGAAAAAATGTTCCTAACCACACACCCGCCCAATCTTTGATCCAATGAGAAAAGGCTTTCTCGTAGTCCACAAAGGCTAGACACAGAAGCCTGACGATGTTTTTCTTCACCGAGCAGTGATAAATTGTAATCAAATACACACATGATTTCGGAAAATTTCGAAAAGTCAAGAGGTATGTGCTGTTCGGGATCTGACCTTGGACCTGAGATCGAATTCGATACCACTATCTTTGAAGTCATTAGTTTTACCGCTAGGCTATCACTGCTACCACTGAAGGAATTTAACATAGTACCGGTGGCTCGCCAGTAAAGGCGGAGAGACTGTACACGGCGGGTTTCTTTAGTGGGTGAGGGCCGTATACTACCCTGTTCGTCGCCTCGAACGATGGGGTGTGCGGTTAATGAAACTAAAGCGTACAAAATCTTTCTCATATTGAAATATTCGGATATTATCGTACTATTACTTAAAGAGAGAGAGATTAGAAACCCTAACTCACATTTTGAGAGACTACGTGTTTGATAGTAAGTAAATTATAAATATAACCTCAGAAATCGATTTCACTATAACATTGATTCCAGATTACGAAATAATAAAACACTCACACAATGATTTTAAGAAATATCAATTGTTAATTTAATACACGAAACATCATGTTACATCGCCTAACAAGAAAACAGAATGTCAGGTCATCGAATGTATGGAAAGTGAGCATCCTTTAAATAATATAGTAATTTTTTAGATTTAATAAATATAACTAATTTTTAATATCAATAGAAATAATTGAAAAAAATTAATCTTGTAAATAAAATAAATTTGATGTTTTGATTCACGGCGTATTAAATGAGTGATTCACGTGAATCTTAGACGAAGAATAATATAGACTCGCTACTATTTTGACATTAAGGATGAAGAAAAGGATGCACATATAAAACCTAGTTTATCAAGAGTGAGAGAGACACATGTATAAGTATTTTTATCCTTTTCGCGTATGCGTTAGTTGTATTTGGACCCAATGAACTGGGTCCAAACAATAAGGTGGCCAACCGTCCCCATCATCAGTATGTAAGCTTGTTTTTGTATTGACGTAAAAAAAACCTTAATTAATCACGTTATATATGCCAATATTACATGTTATAATACATTTTAATCAAAATATAAACATAACTGCAATTTCTTTTGTCCAGTCATTCTTTTATCCGGCTAAAGCAGTACATTTTTAGTCAACAAAGTTATAATCATAGTTATCTTTTAAAATTATTCCGGTTATCTATTGCTATCTCGACACTTCATACGCTGATAGCTTGTCTATAATATCCTTCGTCTAAGACGTGAATATTTTTCTCTCACTATTTTTCTATTATCAGTTATCAAAAACTGGTAGCACTGTAAACGTCAGTTTACTCCACTGGATTAGCACCAATTTGACATTGACGGTGACAGTACACGTTTTGACGTTTTTGACATTTGGTCTTGGTCAATGTTAGTCCCTATTATTATGAAAGATATTAATTATATTGATGATTTACATTGAAGCTAATAAAAAAGTGTATTGTGAAAATTTATTATGATTTTTCTGTTTAATTTCCTATACAAAAATAACGCTAATACACATAATTGCAGAATATCTTTTTTGCAATGTTATATACATGTTTCTATTTCATTATCACTATTATTTTTTAATGACGTGTAATGTTCTCAACGGCGGACACAGAAGATATTTCGCAGGTAACGTTATTAACAACAAAGCCGAGTACTGCTAGCGATGCCCAAAACTCGGTTAAAAATACAAGTCAAGCTGCTGCAACACAACACATCGGTAACAAGGACTCAACGCTCAACATGTTGATCAAAGAGATGGTATTTTGTATAGCTTTGGCTTTAACAACTTACGGAGCCCTTCACAATACGTAAGTCCTATTCTGTTATTTAAAAATATCGTAAATATGATGACCAATGAGACATCAACATGCATGTTGTTTACCTTTTGGAATTAAGTTTTTTAATAACAATACATTATACCATGTACTGCAAAATAAGTTAATTTGTCAAAATTCAGTTTCAATTAAATTTATTTTGTTGATGTTTCTGTAAATGTCTACTAGGATTGATATTTAGTATAGCTGTGTATTTATTACTTAGGTCTAAATTAAAATAATATATAATTTTAACTGGCTTTTCAGATCAACAAAAATTTCAAAACACCCTCAAGCTATCAGGTTCTTTAAGTCAGATTCAATAGTAAGGGATTGGTATAGAGGACAACTCAGCAACGCACTCACTAATGTTAACCTCGCAGATGTTTCATTTGTTATGTATTATGCACCCTGGGATGCAGAGTCCCAATATGTAAGAGGCGAGTTTGAGAAAGCTGCAAATGTATTAAAAGATCGTGTATGTATAAACCTATTATGAGATATGTGTCTATAAATTGTATATTGTCAACCAGAACTTTATAATAAACTAGCATTTACTAGTTTTCGGTTACAGCACTACCCTATTGGAATCTGAGATGTATAGTAATGGGATAAAATGTATACCAGTTTTTAAGTCTTATTAAGAGCTATCAAGTGAAAAAATGCAATATATTTTTCTGTGATGTGCAAACAAAAAAATAGAGAATTCTCAAAAAAATATTTTATATTCAGGCATGCTTAAATTGCCATGCCATTAAATACAGTATTTTTTTCTGTAATGTCTTAAATATGCAGACAGCTCTGTTACAGCTTTATAATTGTTAGGATACTTACTCTGACTCATTATAATATTTTAAATCCAAAAGTTTGTGAAGGTGTTTGGCTGTTTGTCTGTCAGTCATGCCTAAACAACTAAATGGATTTGAATAAAATTTCTTAGACAACTATAATATGAACTTAAGGTTACGGTTTATCACTATAGGTTAATTTTTCCTGTGGGTGCATCTTAATAATCCATAACACATTTTACATTTCACTGGACCAACTCCAAACTCCATGTAGTTAAGAGTAGGACTATGTATAAGTAAAGAGGTTTTAGTGTGCAATGCTTTCTGTTACAGGTTCTATTTGCTGCAATTAATTGTTGGAATCCAGGGAGTGAATGTAGACTACAAAATAATAAAATCCCTTCTTGGCCTATTTTGATGGCTTACACATCTATATCTAGAGGAGTGCTTTATAAAGGTATGTTTGTATTATTATAGATCACAACTTAAACTTATTAAGTAATATAATCCATTGTATAATATCTCTGCTATTTAATATTTATATTTATTTAGAGAAGATGGATGTAAATGGCTGACACGTCCCGAACAAATGGTACAACAGTTTACTGGTGCCCATTGAAAAATATAGGAAATAACATCATTGCAATTATAGTAAAGCTTATATCACATAGTATGAAAGTTTGGGAGAAAGTGGGATGCGGGCCTGGGCGGCGGTTACGACTTATCATCAGGTGGGCCGTCTGCTAGTCTGTCAAGTAATAGAGGGACGCCTGAGAAATGATAGTGGTATAGCACAAAAGCAGGGGGGTTAGGCAGAATGTCATATTTCACGTGTCGACCGTATCGAGATCACTGTGATTGGTTGACAGATTACATTCTGCCTAACCTTGTCTGTTTTATGTCATCACTGAAGTAATGTAACATGGTTCCAGTGGCCCGCTGCATACAGGCAGATAGATGGCACACGATGGGTTTATTTAGTGGGTGAGGACCCTGCACTACCCTGTTCGTTACCCCAAACGACGGGGTGTGCGGATTTTTTTTTTTCCCGCCTTAAGAAAAGAAAAGGTCCGTTTTATGTCGAGATGGGGTACAACCGACGCCGAGATATTGTTGCACTTCGCCAATTGTACGAAAAATGCGCATAAGAACACCTACACATTGTGTTTGTTGACTTCGGAAATGCATATGACTGAGTTCCTTGGGCGCATTTGGTCCTTGAAAGAGAAAAGTGTGTCTGGAAAGTAATTCGGTCTATGTATAACAAATCCTGTACACATTTTCGGTTAGCTGCTGGCACCACCGACCGTGTCGCGGTTGACTTGCAACAGGGTGATGGTTATAGACGCTCCATCGTCAGACATACTGGAGGAGGAACAAAATATACATGTCATGTTTAAATCGGAATGTTGGGCCGCAAAAGTGACGGATGAAACGAGATGTCATGTTACTGGGATAAGGATGTTGAGGTGAATGTGTGGTGTGACGAGAATAGACCGAATAAGAAATGAGTATGTAAGAAAAAGCTTGAAAGTGGCAGTTTTAGACTTTGACAAGTTGACATCAAATCGCCATCCAAAATAAAATAGCATAATATGGGGCATATAATGCTGAGAAATAATATACCTATGATCCACAATAAAATATTTGAATTTGAATAAAAGTCATGTCACAAAAAGAGTACTGGGCATGAACATAGGGGCTATAAGAGAAGCGGTAGCCAAGGATTTGGTAGATTGTGTGAGAAATACTATGAAAACGAATCGAGTGAGTGATGAGATTGACTGAGAGCGATATGGCACAAACACCTGTGATGACCTCGAAATAAATGGGATACCATTTATTTCGAGGTCATCAGACCATGCAACACCAATAAATGGGACGATGATGAATATTTCGGTTATAATTAAAAACTTTTGGGGGACTAAAAAGTGGGTAGTCTTTGGCGGCTTCTAAGTCCATAAGGTACTTAAACTTCACAACTAATGCTGCCTGTTCAATTTCACACATTTGCAAATGCTCGGTAAATATTGTGTACATGCGCTGTTGCATAATAATATGCTGCATTCATGCTTGGCTCCCATTATCTTTACGATGTGTATGTGCGGCAGGCACAGCAGATCTGTACCGATGTACTTTCAAAGCCGGAACGAAGTGTGTACTTGTGTAGACTTGTGCCGGCTACGGGCCAGAGAGAGAACCGAACTTTTAATACTATAGGTTTAGTATTAAAAGTTCGCGCCGTGTTAAAACTCGAAGGAGTGCTGCTGCCCTTTCCCTCAGTATTCCCTCAGTCGGTTCTTACGACTCCCGTGGGTGGAGAGGGGTGGGACAATTCTAAAGCCGGCCCCACACGGCAAATAGTTCAGTTCCAAAAGGAAGATAAGAATTCTTAGCGCAGTGCAGTTCTCTTGCGCGGCGCGCACGACGAGCCTTTCGTAATATATTTGCGATATATTGGATAACCTTATTATATATTTTTTTTATTAGGTCCAAAAGAGGCTCACAGTATGGTCAACTTTCTAGAATTAATGATGAGACCTTTGAAAAGAGTATCATCATCTGATGACTTAGTAACTTTGCTCTCTTACTGTGATGTAAGTATTAATTTTTGTTTGTGTTGTAGCTTCAGTTCCATCCGTGTGCATTATCTATAACGCAGTATAGTCCAAGAGTTTGTGATTTTCGGACATGGATTTGAAACAAACATAATGCGTAAAGATACTGTCTATGATAATTGCATGAAGATACTTTTTGGCTAGTTGTTTTAAAATGTTAGTGTGCACTACTGTGTCCCTTTAAAAACGATCATTGTCGTAGACTGCGAATCTTTTACCTAACATAGAGATGGCTTGCGCAGATAGCGAATTATTGCATATGCTCCATGTTTCATGTACATGCATATGTGGGATTATTTGCTTGGGGTGAAATGAAGTTCACCAAATTTGGAGAAACTAATATATGTCAAGCGTAGCTAGGTAGTTATTGGTTATGAAAATATGAAATACTTAGGTATTATACGCGTGCGATTTTAGCAGTCGATAGCATATTGGTTTTCCTCAGAGGTCGCGCACTAAACCTATCGTAATATGTAGGTATATGCTTATGTGCAAAAATAAATAGAATACATCTGTTGATAAAACTGTCTTAATGGCAACTGTCTTGTTGCTATAACGGCAAAACTTCTATATGAAATAACTGCAAAAAGTTTATTTCAGTTTAGTTTTATGTGAGACAAGAAATTAGTAAAATTATTTAGAAATTAGTATTATTATTTAGCCTCTACAACAGCGGGACTTACAATACATTAACTGAATACACGTTCGAAATAGTTATTCAGTGTTTTCTATTTGTCACTAATATGACAGTTTGACGTTGAAAGAACGGAACAAAACACTGTTTATTAATAAGGGGGTTAATAAGTAAAATACAGGTCTTATTTCTTTGTTTCCTCTTTAAAGATGAAAGTAAAAGGCTATAGAAAAATAAAAATTGATTACAGGCTGTGGCAGTTGGTTACACACCGTTGACGGAGACATCCAAGTATTACAACGTGTGGTATACCGTCGCGTTAAAGATACGCGAAGCTGATACAATAGGTGAAATATGTTTTGCGGCCGTTACATCAGAGGAACTTGCCCTTAACCTTGGAGTGGAGAGTGTACCGAACGCGCGTATAATGCTGTGGAATGATACTAAGGTAACAAATGTTTTATGCTTATTTAGCAATCATAGCAGCAGTGATAGCTTTTTTTTTGTTAAGGCAGGAAAATTTATGTTCCTAACCGCACACCCCTTCATCCACTAAAGAATCCCGCCGTGTGCCGTCTCTCCGCCTTTACTGGCGAGCCACCGGAACTATATTACATTCCTTCAGTAGTAGCAGTGACAGCCTAGCGGTAAAACTAATGACTTGTGACTGGACTACGAGAAAGCCTTTTTTCATTGGATCGAAGTTTGGGCGGTACTGTCCAGCAGTACTAAATTGACTTTCGGTGCTAAGAGTTCAAAACAAAGAGAGGTTATTTTTGTCCAAATCAGTTAATATTTACATTGGAAAGTGTCTTCAAGGTTTTGTATTAGATACTGCGTGAGCACAAAATTGAGTCAATATACAAATATAAATAGGTACTTACGTAACTTTACAGTACACAAACAGTCTATACAAAAGTAGATATCCTACATCCACTTTACCGGGTTAAAAAATATCATATATTTTTTGTGTATATTGATTAAGTAGTTATGGCGTAAAAGCGTAACTAACAATAAAATTACGTCCTTACTAAAAGAATTTGCATACCTACATATGACTATATTATTATGTATAAGTACATAAAAACATAGCATCACGCCTGTATCCTCGAAGGGGTAGGCAGAGGTGTTTTACGCACCCACGATTCGCCAGCTATGTTTAAGTCCCACGTAATAGGGGGCGAGCCTATTGCCGTCTACCGGGCACATGTCCAAACCCGAGCTGCTATTGAGAATTTTGGAGACATTTATAATATTAGTAAGCATGAACATTAATGGCACAATAAACACAAAGTGAAAAATGTGAAATCGATTAATGTATGTTGCTAAGCATGTCAAATGCTAAAAATATATATAAAAATATCTAAATATTAATGGCACATCCATAAAACCATACATATTCAATTTATTAATCATATTGTGGTCTTGGCATTTCGGAAATTAGGTATGTAACTTAGCCCCCTTGTTTTTTTGTTAAGGCGGGAAAAAATGTATCTAACCGCACACACCGTCGTTAGCGTAGTACAGCGTAGTAAGTACCTCACCCACTAAATAAACCCGCCGTGTGTCGTCCGTTCGCCTGTATTGGCGGACCACTGGAACTGTGTTACATTACTTTAGTGGTATGTAACTTAGCCCTGCCCCGCGTTTTCACCCGCTGTTTAATTATAAAACATATAGATGATTTGAGTATGCATAGTTTGACTTAACTGGGTAATATTCGGATCTCGGTGGACGCGCTTGCCCCTTTACTTCGTTCATTTTTCCTTGTGAATGTTTCCTATTTGAGTAGTAACGTGATGTTAATGCCTATAGCTTTCCTTGAGAATAGATATTTTTCCTTTGTTAAATCTGTTACACGCATCAGCATTGAGCAATTACGTGCCGAATTTTATCAAAACTCTTGATTTTATTATCTTTCACAAACCAGCATTAATTGTATGTGTGTTGTCTGAATATAGCTTTATTTTGTTTTAAATACATAAAATATTTGCCCACGATGCTTACATACCCTTTATCCCGTAATGTTTATACATCTGTTTTGTATGAGAAGACATTGGAAGAGCCTGAGTTAAGACGACCTTATGTTTCAGCACTAGCTGCCGCACGCGACATCTTACGCATGGAATTTTGTAATTTTATTTTTTGGGGAACCTTGATTATTAAAGAAAAAGCCTAAGTTACTCTTTATAAAATTAATTATCTGCCAGTGAAAGTTGCGTCCACATCGGTCCAGCGGCGGTTATTCTGAACAAACAGACAGACGGACGGACAGACAGACAAACAACTTTAAAATTAGTATTTTATTATAGGTAACATTATATATGTTTTTATACGAATTTAGTAAAAAGCTGTTATATAATGTATTATAAACTGCCGTGGTGGTGGAGCGGTAGTGTAATCGACTGCTGATCATGAGGTCTCGGGTTTTTTCGTGGAAAGAAAAATTCTCAGTAGCAGCCCGAAGTTTAGAAATGTGCCCAGTAGACGGCAATAGGCTCGCCCCTATTATGTTGGACTTAAACATAGTTGGCGAATCGTGGGTGTGTAATACACCTCTGCCTACCCCTTCGGGGATACAGATGTAAGACTATGTATGTTACAAACCTGTTTATTAAACAATAATTTTGCTTACAGGAATTCATATTACGCGATGGAGACATCCAAGCATGGAATGAATCGTCCCTTTTACAATGGATATTGGAGAACTTCTCACAGCCAGTGCAAAGGATAATACCTATGTGGAGAAAGGCGTTTAGCTTCGAGAAATACGTCGACGGGAATCCTATACTCATATTATTTACTCCACTGAATCCACTGTACGAACAACTGCCTGCATATGCCTTGGTAATTTAGTGTTTTTGCTTTTAAGTCATAAATCAAAATGAATGATTATTGTTCCGAAAGTTTCGTGACTGGAGACTACGGGATATACTATACAATGTGAAAGTGGAAGGATGTTGGTACAGAGGGAGACCGAGACTCGCCTATCTAGACGAAATCTCTCCTACCTAGACGAAACGGTAGTTACGCCTGCCGTTGTGTTTCGTATGGTGAGTGAGAGCGCCGAAGGCCCAAACCTCCTCCCTGTCCTTGTTATCATTCCTATCCACCGCCTATCCTTTTCCTTGGAGAGGGCGACGCGCGAATGATGTTTCTGGTCTTGCTAGCGTCGATAGTCTAAGGTAACCGCTTACCATCAGGTTAGCCGTATGCCTGTTTGCCACCTATGTAGTATAAAAAAAATTGGAAAATCCAAAAGTGCACGCCTCATAATCTTCATTTTTCACAATAAAATTGATTATTTGGTAAGTAACTAATAATGTATTGGTCTTACTAAGTAGTTTTCAATAAATCACATAGCGCTAATTTCAAAATGTATCTTCTCATGTCTTTTACGCCATCTAGCGCAAATTTTAAGAAGTTTTACTATATTGGTCTATAGAAGTAGTTCTCACGAAATAAGGTATAGCGCTGGTTTTAGTGTCGAGTCGAGCGTAAATATTCACTATTTTCTTTGTTTATTTAATAACAATTAAACTACATCGAATCAGACTATGAAAAGTGATAGGGCTCTATTCGTAATTATGCTGAATCGTAAAAGAAATAAAAATAATCGATTAGTAAAGTATTTCGGTCGTTATCATGTTAACATACATTATCCGAACATACCTACAACACACGGACGTCCAAGGCAGAACTTTTTTAAACAGTTTTTTAATTAGTTTAAATAACAAAAATGGGCATCAAAAATATCATGAGTATTAAAAATAGTGTTTTTTATTGATATGTGTGTGTATATATTATTTTACAAGTGCAATATATGATCAATAGAGACATTTTAAGTTTGAAAAAGCAGTTGTTCTGCGTGAAACGAGAGTAGTACACACCTCAACGCTTCGCTTATGAGGCGTGCAAAAAAGGAGTCCGAAACCGGCGAGTGTGTGTTAAGAGAATTATGAATATTGAGGAAGTGAGAGATGTATGTAAGAATACAACCATTTTGCACTCTGTTCTCTTTGTCTACCCCACAAAGGAGATGGCGTGATGATAAGTAAGAAAGTGTTATTCGTCTATAGAGACGTCATCGATAAGATTAAAAATGAAAATAAAATTTGTTGTATAGTACTTTCTAACATTTACGCGAATTTTACACATTTTGAAATAAAACTACGTTTACGGAATCTATCGCGTTTACTTGATTTTTATACTATCCCGACTTTTCGAATACTTTACAGTATTCATGATCACGGGTGGACTTAGATGGTAGATGTCCAAAGCTGATGTGCAGTTTCAACAGTTTCATCTACCCACAGTAATATGATTTTACTAATTTTTGGTTTATTTATTTCAACCTACTAATATCTACTCTAAGATTTATGCTTACAATGTATGAGATTTTAAGCTAGTGTAATAAAATTAGTATAATACTCCTATGTTTTAAAATATTTGTTTATATTTAGTGCTTAAAACTTCTACCACAAACTACCAGTTAAAATTTTTAAGTAATCAAAAACGTACTATTAAGAAGACAATATTGATAATTAGTTTCTCTTATTAAATATATTGATTTTAATAGAAGCTAACACTAAAAAGCTACCACCGGATCGGAACGCTGCCTGACTGAGAAAGATCCGGCCAGAAAACTCAGTAGGCAACAACTTGTTATGGATTATTAAATTACACACTACTGTGGGTATTATCTACACAATAAGCGCTAACTGTGTCTTGCAATCTTGTGGTGTGCCTTCTTGTATTATGTTTGGTGAGGCCTATCACAGGATTCCAGCTTGATGATAAGACCCAGCCGTCTTCTCTATTAAAATTGGGATGTTTCTTAATTTCAATAGCCTCACGTATCATTCTAGGACGATATCGATGTTCTTTTGCGAGGATTCGGGGTTTGTCAAACCTGATGTAATGGCGGGTGTGGTCCTGTGTGTGCTCACAAATTGCAGACTTTGTATAGCGACGGTGCTTCACATCAGCTATGTGTTCTTTGATCCGAGTTCTTATGGATCTCTTTGTTTGCCCAATGTAGGAGAGACCACAATCACAATCCAGCTTGTACACTCCTGCATCCTGTAAGGGTATATGGCACTTGACTGGTGGTAAAAATTTACTAATTCTTTTGAGTGGCTTATAGTAGGTTTTAATTGAAGCTTTCTTCAGAATATAGCCCATCTTGTCAGTGACTCCTTTAACATAGGGCAGGACTGCAGGGAGGCGCTCAACTGTGGGTGGCTTCACTCGGTTTCTGTGAGGGCGGCGTGGAACCTGCAGCTTATTAGCATGTAAAACTTTCTTTACATGTTGCAACTCCCAAGCTAGGTGTTCTTCATCACAGATTCCTTGTACTCTCTGAAACAAAGATTTAGACACGGTAGCTAACTGTGAAGGATGGTGGTGAGATTCTCTATTCAGGTACTTATCAGTATGGGTTTTCTTTCGATACACTGTATGTACTCAAGGTGTTGTTGGGGTTACGGATTACCATAACATCTAAGAAAGCTAAAGAGTTATTTGACTCCAGTTCCATAGT
Source organism: Leucoma salicis (assembly GCA_948253155.1). Taxonomy (NCBI): domain Eukaryota; kingdom Metazoa; phylum Arthropoda; class Insecta; order Lepidoptera; family Erebidae; genus Leucoma; species Leucoma salicis. Next base: position 9,738,372 of record OX411812.1, read on the forward strand.
AAATTGAATTTTAGGATTGATGGAGTTCAGATGGTTAAGAAATACGGTTACTTTATCAGATGGTAATATAGTGAAAGTGTCATCTACATACCGCTTGTAAAAACGTTGGACCACAGGTGAGGTTTTTAGGGCAGTCTCCTCGAAGTCTTCCATGAAAATGTCAGCAACAACGGGAGAGACTGGCGAACCCATGGCCACTCCGTCCACTTGCTTGTAGAAGCCATCATTCCACATAATGTAGCCAGATGTGAGGCAGTACTTTAACCTGTTCAGCGTATTCCATAGGTATGTTGTTATCTGATAGTTTCTTAGATACAATTCTGATGCAGTCTTCCACAGGTAGGCAGGTAAAAAGTGACTGGACATCAAAACTCACCATAGTTTCATTGTTAGCAAGATGAAGGTGTTTAATCTCACTTACAAAATGGTATGAGTCTTTTATGAATTTTAGTATAAAAATCAAGTAAACGCGAAAGATTCCGTAAACGTAGTTTTATTTCAAAAAATTTGTTGTATAGTGTTTTGTTTTTATAGTTACGTGAAGTAGCAATGGAGTATTATAACTGTAATATGAAAGCGACCAGTCAGTGGACCTCTGAATTAGTTAAGTTACAGCGAGTACAACGGCTACGTTATCAACATACAAATTATACAAAAATTTGCAAAGAATTTAAGTTTAAATTACCTCTAAAGAAACATAAGCTCTATAAGAAAGAAATTGAAAGATTAAGTCAAAATAATAAATACCCGTGGTATAATACGAGTCAAAAGAACCACAAAAGTGGTGTTTTTAATTATTTTTTGAAAAGAGGTTTTACTATATCAAAGGACATGGAAAGTGTGGAGCATAGTTCACAAGTTTTGTCTATGCTTGATTGGCTACAAGAATGTAGTTTGAAGATGTTGCCAGCTGAGAAAAGTTTCTATGAACATTATGACAAGTGCCAGTCATTTGAGGATAGTTTTAATATTGAACCGGATTTGTCAGCAGAACAAGAAGAGTAAGTTTTTTTTTCATTAGTGTATCATGAAGTTAAGCGTTTGGCAATTAAGGTGCTGTTGATCTTTTTACTAAGCTAACAAGTAAGGAGTACTCTCTTGTTACGGTCCTGATTGGGTCGGTACCACTGTTTCTTTTGTGGCTGATCGTATATTAATGCGCGAAAACTCGAAATTAAATGCAGCGGCTTGACATTATTCTTAGTATCATTAAATCCCATGTTACTACTACTTACCATGAGGTGAGCAGTGAATCGTTTGCCATCATTATCAACAAAAAACTATTTGCTCTAATATTTCCACGGATAATATTTTATTCCGTAATACGCAACTCCTCAAGTTATTATTTTGAAATGACAATTCTTAAATAGGTAGGGCACACTTAAAGTTTCTGGAATGAATAAGAAAAAATTGAATTCTGCAAACTGTAGAAAATCATAGTACGAAAACTTTCACGAGTTAAGACCACGGCGATGTGGATGCGCATTTTAAAAAAAATTACAACAAGGGACAGTCAGATGAAACAAAATATTCTACAGCCAGAGTTCCATTTTCAAATGTTGCTATTACTTTTTAAATATTGTTTATGTAAGTGGCCAGTTTCGGAAACATATTATAATATTGTGCGCCCTATGTACTAAGCGTGGGCAAAAACTAATACGTGTATAATTTTGATAATATAGAGGTGTTCTTAGTCCTAGTTTACTTATAGAATGACGAGTTTAATAATATATTTTGTTAGAATAGAGACAACCATGCTGCCGCACGAAGACGACCCTTTATCACCAGAAAATCTAATACAAGATAACTTTAAACACTTCTGTGATTTGATGAAATTCGCCAACGAGATGGGACCACCCGTTTTCCCGGGATCCATTGCCGATGAGAGACAAAACAACAACATGACGCACGTACATGGATTGTCGTGTGCTCGAAACTTTAGCATACATATACTAGCAGTTGACAGCATAACGAACCACCATTTTGCAGAGTCTCTGGGCATAGACATCAGTAACAAGAAAGATAAGACTGCTGTCGTTATATTAGATAGTAAGGTAAAGACATGTATGTTACTGTCTCGTTAGAATTTTAAAATTTAACAAACATTATTATGTTGAATTTAGTATTAACGTTTTATTAAATAATAAAAAAAGAAAGTTTTATTCCCAAATTCCATTATTGAAATCCTTCTTAAAAATGTTTTTCAGTCTCAAAGAGTATTTGTGTTCTTTTAGTTTACGTATATTTTATTACGTTGATGATTTTAGTATTAATATAATAAATTTTTCAGGATGAGAATCAATACATGTTAAACGAAGACTACAATGCCAAATCTATAAGAGAATTTATATTTAACTTTACAACTAAGGCGTTAAAACGTTCGTTACGTACGCACGTATACGATGCGGCACATACGCACTATTTCGGCTCCGAGGGTGCATCCGAACAAATGGAGATCCATGCGAATTCAGTGCATATAGCTGATCTTACTACAAGGAGTTTTAGGAAAGTGGTCAAGATACCTGGAATGGTGAGTTTTAGCTGGAATGATGATTTACATTTATGATGTAATTAAAATAAATTAAAATTAATTAATAATCTATACAATATCTGTAAATTAAGATCATGTAATATCTGCAAATTAAGATATCACACACCATTTTGGAAATGGGAGTTGTGAAATCGTGCAATAACTTCCGTATTTTTAAAAATGGATCTTATGCATCCTATAATTTAGAGACCTTTCTAGCTTTACATACATTTATATGTTGTTTGTTAAATGAGCAGCGTTATAAAAACTAACTATGACCATTCTAGCTTTTCATACGTCGCCTCTACGCCCGTTCTTATAAGACCAAAGACTAGTTTTAGCCAAATCAGGATCGGTAACCATTTTTCCTTTGAACCTGCGGAATGTATTTTTAAAGCCCGATGAAAAAGATGGGTGTTATTATCTGTGTGTCCGTGGCATCATAGCTCGTGAACGAATGAACAGATATTGATATTTTTTTTTTCATATGAAAGATGCCTTAACCGAAAGTGTTTCAAGAAAAAATTTGAAGATCATCATCTCTTTTCTAGTTGATGAAGATGTTTCAACTTGTACAGGTCAAAAAATGTTAAATTCTGTTACTTGTCAATGATATTATTACAAGAGTATAATAACCTTTACTTGATGCGTAGGCATTACCAGGTTTCTGTAGAAAAAATATATAATTTTTCATTTTGAGTTCAATGAATAAAACGTCACAGAAATTACTTAAGAATAAGTAATGACCTTTTTATAGATACGATACGTATTTTATATATTTAATTTATTCCCAAATATTCGCAAAATAGAAAACTGTCAACAACATCTATAGATAGTGACATTCACGAAGACGCGCCCCTCAAAATTTGGCGAGGGCGCGTCCACTATCGCGCGCTGCCCCCTTCTCGACTCGCCCTCGCGGTCTTGGGTTTGATTATGCTATGATTAACCACTGCAACACATACACATATCAACAGAATCTAGGGATATTTTATAATTCATCAAATATCTAAAAATCTATGAAGAATTTTCTGAATGAATGGTTATTTTAAGGTTATTAATAAAAAATAAAAACATTGTGATTTTTTTGTTTTAAATAAAAATGTTAATTTTTTAATCGCTGTAGAAAATTAGTATGATAAAAAAACTTAATTTATACATTTTAGATCTATATTTTTAGCAATTGACATGCTCCGCTACTTTTTAAAGTATAAATTATTTTTGAATAAGGAAAAAGAGATTTCTAGTAGGAGCGGGAATCGAACCCGCGTCTTTTTCAATCCAGGGAAGTGCTCTAAGCCACTGAGCTTTCGTACAGACCTATTTGGTCATCCCAATCTCCTTATAACATTTGTCTTACGACCAACGCCATCTATCGGGAAGCATTCACATGCATCCAGTATAGTTAGCTTAATTTTGCAATTAAAATTCATACTATTTGATGGCGCCATTTTTAAAATATTTTAGATCTATATTTTTATATTTTTTAGCAATTGACATGCTCTGCTACTTTTTAAAGTATACATTATTTGTGAATAAGGAAAAAGAGATAACGCAAGAACAGAAAAAGAAATGACAGTATCATTTCTTTTTCTGCTGTTGCCTTAGTGTTGCCAACTCTACGCTAGACAAACCCGTAGAAATCTGGAAATGTTGTATGATCTCGTTTGTCTTATTTTAGATATTATTTACTTTTAAGAAAGTCGAATATAATTTTACGATGTTTAAAAATACTACAGACCGCATGCGTGCCCCAACCACTGACGTGGTGTATGTAAAAGTTGCGATCATGCTCAACGAGGCGCGTGCGCTTGTTGTTTCATTGAAAATGTTACAGAAGGCATACGGTGAATCGACTTTATCAAAAACACGTGCTTATGAGTGGTACAAAGCGTTTAAAAGCGGTCGAGATGTGATGGAAGATTTGCCTCGCTCTAGTAGGCCAACGTCTGTTTTTCTTTGTTTAATTGCATTTTTTTATAATTTTTATAAAGTTTATCATTCGACAAAGTTTAGTTTATATTTTTATTTGTATTACGTTTAGATGACAATAGTTTGCGTATGTGGAGGCGCATGTAGTGCGTTAACGACTCGTGCGCTCGTGGCGGCGCAGCTTCTGCTGACGTCATGCGGCGTGCGCGTGCGCACTGCGCGCCTCGACGCGCTGCGCCACGACCTGCCCTGGCACTACACCGTGCACCACTACCCCACGCTGCTCGTGTTCTCCTCGCGCAGGTACGTGTTAGTGTTACATGCGCGCCTCGACGCGCTGCGCCACGACCTGCCCTGGCACTACACCGTGCACCACTACCCCACGCTGCTCGTGTTCTCCTCGCGCAGGTACGTGTTAGTGTTACATGCGCGCCTCGACGCGCTGCGCCACGACCTGCCCTGGCACTACACCGTGCACCACTACCCCACGCTGCTCGTGTTCTCCTCGCGCAGGTACGTGTTAGTGTTACATGCGCTCGTAGCGCCGCACCGCGCGCCTCGACGCGCTGCGCCACGACCTGCCCTGGCACTACACCGTGCACCACTACCCCACGCTGCTCGTGTTCTCCTCGCGCAGGTACGTGTTAGTGTTGCATGCGCTCGTAGCGCCGCACCGCGCGCCTCGACGCGCTGCGCCACGACCTGCCCTGGCACTACACCGTGCACCACTACCCCACGCTGCTCGTGTTCTCCTCGCGCAGGTACGTGTTAGTGTTACATGCGCGCCTCGACGCGCTGCGCCACGACCTGCCCTGGCACTACACCGTGCACCACTACCCCACGCTGCTCGTGTTCTCCTCGCGCAGGTACGTGTTAGTGTTGCATGCGCTCGTAGCGCCGCACCGCGCGCCTCGACGCGCTGCGCCACGACCTGCCCTGGCACTACACCGTGCACCACTACCCCACGCTGCTCGTGTTCTCCTCGCGCAGGTACGTGTTAGTGTTGCATGCGCTCGTAGCGCCGCACCGCGCGCCTCGACGCGCTGCGCCACGACCTGCCCTGGCACTACACCGTGCACCACTACCCCACGCTGCTCGTGTTCTCCTCGCACAGGTACGTGTTAGTGTTGCATGCGCTCGTAGCGCCGCACCGCGCGCCTCGACGCGCTGCGCCACGACCTGCCCTGGCACTACACCGTGCACCACTACCCCACGCTGCTTGTGTTCTCCTCGCGCAGGTACGTGTTAGTGTTACATGCGCGCCTCGACGCGCTGCGCCACGACCTGCCCTGGCACTACACCGTGCACCACTACCCCACGCTGCTCGTGTTCTCCTCGCGCAGGTACGTGTTAGTGTTACATGCGCTCGTAGCGCCGCACCGCGCGCCTCGACGCGCTGCGCCACGACCTGCCCTGGCACTACACCGTGCACCACTTTCCCACGCTGCTCGTGTTCTCCTCGCGCAGGTACGTGTTAGTGTTACATGCGCGCCTCGACGCGCTGCGCCACGACCTACCCTGGCACTACACCGTGCACCACTTTCCCACGCTGCTCGTGTTCTCCTCGCGCAGGTACGTGTTAGTGTTACATGCGCGCCTCGACGCGCTGCGCCACGACCTGCCCTGGCACTACACCGTGCACCACTTTCCCACGCTGCTCGTGTTCTCCTCGCGCAGGTACGTGTTAGTGTTACATGCGCGCCTCGACGCGCTGCGCCACGACCTACCCTGGCACTACACCGTGCACCACTTTCCCACGCTGCTCGTGTTCTCCTCGCGCAGGTACGTGTTAGTGTTACATGCGCGCCTCGACGCGCTGCGCCACGACCTACCCTGGCACTACACCGTGCACCACTTTCCCACGCTGCTCGTGTTCTCCTCGCGCAGGTACGTGTTAGTGTTACATGCGCGCCTCGACGCGCTGCGCCACGACCTGCCCTGGCACTACACCGTGCACCACTACCCCACGCTGCTCGTGTTCTCCTCGCGCAGGTACGTGTTAGTGTTACATGCGCTCGTAGCGCCGCACCGCGCGCCTCGACGCGCTGCGCCACGACCTGCCCTGGCACTACACCGTGCACCACTACCCCACGCTGCTCGTGTTCTCCCCGCGCATGTATGCGTTAAAGTCGTAATAAATCATTGAGTGGAAATTTTCTCTAGTCAAATCCATTTCGACGCGTTACGACACTATTTAAATTGCCGCCAATTTGTAATAACAATGGCATATGAATTCATTACACATTTAAAGATTGCCAGAGTTCATAATTCGAAATACCCACGTATAATACGTTCACTTATATAAACTTACTTATCATGATGCCATTTCTCTTGCGGGGTAGGTAGAGGGAACAGGCTGCCAAAAGGCTCTATTCTTGAATACATCTCTCGCCTCCTCAACATTTTTAATTCTCTTCATACACCCTTGCCGGTTTCGGAGACTCCTGACTCCACCTTCCTTCAATACACGACCGATTTGGTCTAGGTAGGTTAGTCTCGGTCTCCCCCTGTACCTACATCCTTCCACTTTCGCATTGTATATCTTCTTAACCAGTCGCTCGTCCGGCATTCTTTCCACATGTCCGAACCATCATAACTACTTGCTCTCTTACGTCGTCGTTACGAATGCGGTCAGTCAGCCTCACTCTACAGATTCTCCACAGAGATCGAATTTCGACCGCATTGATTTTACTCTTATGCTCTTTTTTGCATATCCAACTCTCGCTTCTACCTATGTATATAAAAGAATACCGGACTGAGACCGACTTACACTACAGATATCAACACACAGCCCAAACTCCTGGGGCTAGGAAAAAATTTACATAATTGTGGGTTTTTTTGATACTGTAAGGTGAGCGCTAAAAAGTACAAGTCTGCTCTGCTAGTTTGAATATAACTGCTAGGCTTACTAGTCTGCGGCTCATTTCTTAATGAAGAATGTTATATATATATGCTGTAAGTGGTATAATTGTAACTTGTCTGTTCAGGAACGGGGACGTGGACAGTGAGGCGTACCCGAGCTCGGAGCGCGTGACGTCAGCAGGAGTGGTAGCCTTGGCACTGCGTTCGCTGGCTCCGCCTGATCATCTGCGCGTCAGGCTCACGCTCTGTGCCGCCGTACAGGTAACATTCTCGTTGATAATTTTTGGATCACAATTGGGGACATTATTATAAAAATCATACTATCGTTTGATGACGGACAAGAAAACAAGGGACACCACGCCATTCTTTCCCGCGGGTGACAAAACCACTAAAGAATATAAGCAATTATCACCCATTATTTTACTGGTGGTAGGGTTGGGTAACAAGTACTCCCAGCACTCACTTGTTATAGGGCCCGGGCGGGTCGGTGCCACCGTCTCCCGTGTGATCGACCATGAAGCACATCAGTGTGTTTTGTTTGTAGCGGGAGACAGCCGTACATTTTGCATTAGTGAAATAAAATGATGAGCAGCGGCTTAGCAGTTCTCTTAGTATTATCAAGTCGATGGGTGGCGATTATCACTTAGGTGGGCCGTGCCTCGTTTGCCACCAAGAGCAATAACAGTATAAATAAAAAACTATACGGTTGTCAGTAAAGTCTGTTTACGGACGATAATTTTACGTGATAACGTCATATATGTTTTCTGAGAGTTTCACAAACACTACTAATATTAAAGAACAAACTATAGTTAACTTTAAAAAAAAAATAACTGCCTTTTTAGTAAAAAAATGTTATTACTCAGTGACAGAATTTTTAAACGATTGATCGCTTATTTAGTATTAATGTTTGCATACTTAAACGGCAGAATGTAAGGATCCTTTTATGTAATACTTTCTGATATTTACGTGAATATTACACATTTTGAAATGAAACTACGTTTACGGAATCTATCGCGTTTACTTGATTTTTCTACTATCCCGACGTTTCGAATACCTTACAGCATTCATGATCACGGGTGGACTTAGATGATAGACGTCCAAGGCTGATATCAGCCTACGCGATAGATTCCGTAAACGTAGTTTTATTTCAAAACCTTTCATGTATTTTTTCCACCTTATTATAACTACCTATATTATAGCAAATAAAGAAATATTATTATTATTATTAATGCATCGGTCGCCATTCATTTTTCGAAACGTGAGATTATTTCGTGCGTGCAGCCGGCGTTCTATGATTTATAATTTATCATCACGTGAAAAGAAACATTAATACATAATATAATAATTATAATTTATATGTATCATAGCTAATGCAATTTTCTTTTACACAGAATTACAATAAAAGAAAAACGTGTTTGAAAAACATAAAAGATCACGTGACAGCAGTAATCGGCAGAAATCTCAGATACTGGCGGCAAACGGAAAACGTAGCGCTTAGAGAAGCCTTACTTGAGAGACTGCAACATTTACACACAGTCTCATTTTATCTAAACTTATTCCACATAACAGATCTCAAACCGAATAGTGATAAACAAATATCACTATCAAATATATTTAGCTTATTATCTAAAAACTGGGATATCGATGTCTCAGCGTTAAGTAAAAATGCAACACATGCATCGCTACAGACCACGAGTTGATATTAACTTTGTTCTGTGTAAATAATGTACATTGCTCATGTATAATATAACTATGTTATTTATTTTTGAAAATGAGTACTATTAAACGTTGAATACAAAGTCTTTTGAATATTTTAATTTTTATTTCCTTAACTTTTAGCTAATTTGTATATGACTTATGAATTTAAATACGTCACTAAAATAGCTATCCTACAGGAACTATCCTGTTTTCAGGATATAAAGTAGCCTATGTCCTCTTCTGGGATCCGGACTATTTCTATGTAAAATTTCATGATCATTGGTTCAGTAGTTACCGAGATAGAGGGCCCCACACTACCCTGTTCGTTGCCCCGAATGACGGGGTGTGCGGTTAGGATCATTTTTTCCCGCCTTAACAAAAAAAAAGGATTATAATTTAGTAAGGTGTTTGTAAAATGTTATAATTGACCAATTGTTATTCAAATGATGAAGGATTGATGTTAAAAACGGTTCTCTCGGGTATCGAGAAGTATACCTATATACAGTGGGCCTAGTCAAGTTACATTCTATGATCGCCAAAGCTATAGAAAACTATTAAAATCTATGGAAATTTGTCATCTCTTTCGTTAATCACTTGAATTATAGATACCAAATTCCTATACATTTTAATAGTTTTCAATAGTGTTAGCAATTATAGATTGCCACTTGGCTAGACCTACAGAGATGGAAATTATCACTGTTCCATAATGTTTGATGATTAATAGTAAAAGACGAGAAGTTCATTGATTAGTTTTATTCGGCTCCGCTTAATATTTAGAACTCAATGTCTTTGCCGAAGAACCGAAGAGTGTTTTGCTTGGTGCTACTACGCCAGCCTCGAACCACGCTCAGCACTGTCGTGATAGACTTTTTTACATAAGTACCTGTGAAGATGACTATCATGTACCAAGTCTGGAAAATCCTCGTCCCATTATAAAACTGGGCTGCCCCCTTAGAATGGAACAGGAAACGTTAGACGAACTTTCGTTTCGAGTCATTGTAATTGATCAACAGTCCGACGCGTGATTCCTGATTAGTCGAGATTTCGACGCGTGATTCAGGCGACCAATCATAGTGAAGTGAAATGAAGGTTCGTCTTAACGTTTCGTTTTTCATTGGGGCTGAGCGCTCTTGTTCGCACTTCAAAGTATCACAAAAGAAAACAAGTGACACCACATGTAGCGTATAGTCCATGAGTAGCAGTTACCGCTTACTAGGGTGGGCCGTGACTACCACTGAAGCAATGTCACATAGTTAGGTTAGGTTTCATGAAATGGTCGGCTACATCATTAAGTGTAGCAACATTTTTCTTGGTCTGACTACGACATATATTTATGTAGGTAAACCATAAACCTAGAATATAATAGACGTACAATGTGTGCAAGTGTGAATTTAAACATAATGGTACGATACCTACCCGTAAGTATCTAAGAAAGAAAAAACAAACGACGCCATTGTAACTTGTTTTTAATGAAAAGTCATCTCAAGTCATCCCGTGTGATACATGGAGAAACATTCATTTCATAAATTAAATGATTGTTGTTGTGTTCTACATCTTTATTTTCTACAAATGAATATATTGTCGCAGTAAATACGCAATTATAACAATTAAATTGCAATTTTTACGTTATTAGTAAAAATCTAGTCATATAAATATTAAAAACGATGGATATTACCTCGACTTTTTTTGTCGATAATATTCCGTTCATTGTACTCTGTACAGTTTTATCATTTGTTAGATTTAAGTTGATTTAAGCTAGAAAAAACGACAATCCAAAACAACCTCAAAAATCGTCACACATTGCTGAGCTCTTTGTACGCTAGTATATTCTAAGTCTATGAGGTAAACATGGAATTACGAACTTACTAAGATGGTCAACGTCCGAGTAGTTGGGAAACATTTGATGATAAGGTTTTAGAAGGAATACTAGGTCGACGCCCATCACCCCTGATATATAGTCTGCTAATGTGCCGGCTACGCGCTCATCGCTGCTACTTTGGTGAACCTGTAAGCATACTAGTTAGTAGTACCCTTGCAACTAAAACATAAAAAATTTCGCAACGGACTTGTGCCGGTAGATACGACAACGCTTTTATCGTATAGTCTAGAACTAGATAGCAATATAGTTGTTTTGTGTCTTATCATTCCTTTGATGTCTAGCTCGATCATTAAATGTTTACGCTGATAAGGATAACTCTTACAAAAGCGGTTAAAACTGACTCACATAAACAAGTTTTAGGTAGGTAAGTACCTAAATATTGTTTAAGCCAAACGCATTTTTGCTGGGTTGGCCATAGACTGACAAAATACTTATTTAGATAAGACGAAATATGATTATTCATAATCTACATAGATTCTGCTAGCAACTTCGTCATACTTCGTTAGCGTGGATTTCAGAATTGGACACTTCATTCTAACGCACATTAATTATTCTATACATTGCTATACCATAGGAACCGTCCACTTTTTCGGCATAATAAATAGCATACCTAATTGTTCCTGTTTTGAGTTCCGGACTTTATGTATGCTAAATCTCATGATAATCGCTTGAGTATTTACGGCGTGAAATCGCAACAAACAAACGTTCAATTTTGCTTTTTATAAAATTAGTCAAGATAGAAAGGATTAATGTGTTCGTTGAAAAGAATGTCGTGCGCAAATTAATTGGGTAGGTAACTATTCTTGAAATCATAATTACTGTATTATCACGGATTTATTTATTCGCATGTAAAGATTAAGTAAAAAACTATTTATTGTGAGATTATTGAGTCGATTACCTTTCGACGCGCGTGAGTAGTGGAATTTCACAAATAGTTACCTATGACGCCTCTATAGAAAAACCAATATAAGATTAAATGGTTCAAATCACTATCTAATTTAGGTAATACTGGGTTATTAGGCTTAACTAATTATAGGATAGAAAACGTTCGTTACTCTCTTCTTTTTATTCGTCCTCGTATAGCTTAGAGAGTTATAAAGACTGCATCGACGGTGACGTATCGGTCGATTACTGATTACAATCACTTATTTTAAAAGTAACTTTATAATGTCACTCGTTGAAGATAGGATCAAATAGCCCTAAGACAGAAACAAACTTGCGACGTATTAATCCTCGTAATTGATGTGTCGCAAGTTTACTAATATCATATCTAACCTCATAAAGTCTGCCGTCAGGTAGACGCGCTTTCCTGGCCGCATACTCTCCTATATCTTGTAAAGTTCGGTAGTTGCTCGGTTGACGCAGAGAATAACGCCATGGATACAAAATATATTCCTAAAATCAAATGAGCACATGCTTTAGATATTGAATAAGTTATGAAAGTGAGTTCCAACTAGGGCTAATGGGTCGTAATTTTGAAACTCCTTAAAAAGAGCAAATACAAAAATAACTACTCTGAATAATCTCATTTAATAGCAAATTACTGGTGAAATTGGAAAAAAGGAATTTTACTGCAAGCAGTATTCGAACCTGCGTCCCATCCAAACCAGAGTAGTACTCTAGACCGCTATAATCTACTGCAGTCGCCAAAAGACGATTCCAAATCTCCACTTCACATTTATTTTTGATGTCTTTACGACCCATGCCACTTATCGGATGCATTTACATACATTATTCGAATATAGTAAGTTTAATTTTGCAATTAAAATTTATAGTATTTGATGACGCGATTTCGGTTCATCAGGTTCGAATCCTGTTTCCATTTTAGCAAATAATTTATTCTTTAAGAATTAGAGACCATGATCAAGGAACTAGCAATAGGAAACCAGAAAGTGGGTTTGTCGTTAAATTTAATATAATGAAAACCAAGGTTTTAACGAATGAAGGGTCTCTAGACATTACTTACTTACTTATCATCACGCCATTTCCCTTGCGGGGTAGGTAGAGAGAACAGAGTGCCAAGAGGTTCTATTCTTGCATACATCTCTCGCTCCCTCAACATTCATAACTCTCTTCATACACGTTCGCCGGTTTCGGAGACTCCTGACTCCACCTTTCATCAATACATGACCAATTTGGTCTAGGTAGATGAGTCTCGGTCTCCCCCTGTACCTACATCCTTCCACTTTCGCATTGTATATCTTCTTAACCAGTCGCTCGTCCGGCATTCTTTCCACATGTCCGAACCATCGGAGCATTCCCTTTCGCATCTTTACACCAATACTCTCTTTCATACCTACTCGCTCTCTTACGTCGTCGTTACGAATGCAGTCAGTCAGCCTCACTCCACAGCTTCTGGCTGAGGTGATGACTGCCGAGAAGTTGTCCCAATGCTGCGTTCACTCTATTTCCCGTTTTCACTCTTCTCTCTACATCAGTGGTGTACCTTCCATCCCGACTGAATCCACATCCAAGATATACAAATTCATCCACTTGTTCTAGCACACCATTTCCTTTTGTTACTCTAACATTTGTTCTGACTTCTTCTCTTTCAAAAACCATTATTTTGGTTTTGCTGACATTTACACGTAGGCCCCTTTTCTTACAATCTTCTGCCATTACGTCGACTAGGGTTTGCAGGTCAGCTGCGGACTGCGCTAATAAAACCGCATCGTCTGCATATTGCAGAGACCTAACCACTGAGTCGCCCATCTGAACTCCCACATTCATTTCATTCAACCTTTGTAGACATTTATCCAGAAATATGATAAACAGTCTGGCTGATAGAACGCAGCCCTGTTTAACGCCGATATTGACATCAAACCAAGAAACATTCCATTATCCAGCCGCACACAAGTTCTGGTGTCCATGTAGTTGGACTGCACCGCTTGTAGCAGTCTACCGTTAATACCATATTCCGGCAAAATGTCCCAAAGTTCCTTTCGTACAACCGTGTCAAATGCTTTCTCCAAATCCATAATACTGCAAAAAACCCTCTGGCCTACAGCCTGATGCTTCTCCACAATGTTGCGCAGAGAAAACACTTGCATCCCCTTCCACACCTGAAACCTCCTTGTGCCTCACACAAAAATTCATCAGACCATCCTCATTCTCCTTTCAATAATCTTACCATACACTTTGGCTGCCAAACTGGTCAAGCTTATGGCTCTGTAGTTTGCACAGTCATAACGTGAACTCTTGTTTTTAAGCAAGGTCACGATGACTGCGCTTCTCCAGTCCTTGGGAACCATAATTATTAACCATTAGACATTATAGTAATTGAAGAAAAAGAGAATATGTTAAGGAATATATATTATTTATATATTTAGGACAGATAAGATGTTTTGAAAATTACACACAAAGAAAAAATATTGAGCTAAAGAAATAATGAACAAAAAAGCAATTAATTAGAGTAGGTGTTAAGAAAAACTTATACAACAACAGTATTACGATGACATGTGGATGCCAGACTTGGTCGTTAAGAAATGAGGACGAAGATGAAAATGGGCATTTGACAGCGCAAAATTGAGAGAAGTATGCTTGGGTTAAAGCTGACAGATAACATTTACAATGAAAACATTAGAAGTAAATCAAAAAATAATGTACGGAAAAGAATTAGATTACTCAAATGGCAAAAGGTAGGTTCAGCTGCCTTCTGACCCGAAACGCCGCCAGCGACTGGGGCGTAGGCGAGAGTACCTGCGCCTGATGCCTCCTTAGCTGCGGATGGAGGTACCGGGGAACGTTCGCCACCCGCAAGGCCTCGCAAAGATTCCCGCTTCGTGTGCGGATAGGTCACTCAGTATAAGAATATCCCAAAGGGTACGTCGCCGGCGGACCACTGCAGTAATGTAACACACACAGTTCCAGTAGCTCGCCAATGCAGGTGATAGATGGCGCACGGATTCATCTTGCCGAGTACTTTGTGTCTAGATGGTATCCAGGGGCTGTTGATGAAGTTGAAAGGTGGCCACAGTAATTCTATAATGAAAAGACGCAACCCCGTCGAGTTTGGACACGTTTGATTAGTCTTGATGAGTATTTTGTCTTTCGATGGTTTCCAGGGTCTGATGATGGAGCTGGAAGGTAGCCATAGGAACTCCGTTATAAAACGACATAACTCCATCGAGTTTGGGCTCGTATGATTTGTCTTGACGAGTACTTTGTCTCTAGATGATATCCAGGGTCTGACGATGGAGCTGGAAGGTGGCCACAGTAACTCTGTAATGAAACTACGCAACCCTATCGAGTTTATACTCGTTTGAATCGTCTTGAGGAATACTTTGTCAAGTTATGATCATTTTATTTCTACAAGATAATTTCGATGTTTTCACATCTGCTAGACGTCCCACGACGTCTAGTTTTTTATTAATCATAGTTAGGTATATAAAGAGCACAATACAATCACGATTTTGTCTAAAGTAATGTAATTATTAGATTAGTTTAAACAAAATCGTGATCCATTCGCCTTTTGTTAATACCACAAAAGCCTTTATATCAACTCTCAACACTTTAATTTCAAACACAGGACAAGTATGACAGAATGTTCGTCTTACCCATAAAACATAGTTGAGTGACGTATCTCTATCTAGAAAATACGATATTAAATTAGGATCCACCATTGCCATGTCATTACCCTGTCATTAGATGAACGAATGCGTCTAGCGTTTAACTAATTTCGTTCAACTGGTTTTATAACCATTAAATAAAGGAGTCAAACGGCTTGGAAAGCTCCGTCTTGTCCGTTTAACACATGGGTGTATTTATTCTGTAGTAATTTTTATAATCAATTCTTCTCTCTCCTGATCATAGCGGTGGACTTTATGGTGGGTAGAAGTTTGGTTATGCCTATGAAAATAATATGTTTACCGGCACAGTTTGCTGTTTAGCTAAGTGATACGCTAGCAGCACAGTGCCAATATTCTTTGAGGATCAAAAAGCCATCAGGTCAAGAAAGATCCTCAAGTGAGTTGAGAGTAACTTGAGTCAAGTGTAGAGTCAGACATTAGTTTGACGGCCTTCCAAGAGACGTTCAGATGACCTAGTGAAAATTGCAGGGAATGTTCAAGAGGCATGTCCAGTAGCCGAGGATGAACGGTTGATAAATTGTGATGTAGTAGGTACCTAAGTGTTAAATACCCAATAGAGTAAACGGGTTTATGCACGTTTTAACCTCTATAGGGGCGCGTATATTTATAGGTACACCATGTGGCCAATAGGCTCGATTGGCCACTCGATTTACCACCCTCAGAAAGAAGATCAGCGTAAAACAACGGTAAGTACTCCTACTGTCGCGTTCATTGTGATGAGTGAGAGCGGCGAACGCCTAAACCCCTCCTCTTCCTCCAGCTGCTCTTTATTATCCGTTATTACCTTGGAGCTGGCGACGTGTGAGTGATACCTCTAGAGTTTTTAGCGTCGCTAGCCTATGGAAACCGCTTACCATCAGATGGGCCGTATTCTTTATTGCCACTCACATACTTGTAGTATAAAAGCATTTAAATTATTTTGTAGAAATAAAATTAATGATTATAACTTGACAAAGTACTCTTTAAGACGAATCAAACTAGTATAAACTCGATGGGTTTGGGTCGTTTCATTACAGAGTTACTGCGGCTACCTTCCAGCTCCAACATATGGATATCACCTACGTCTGGAGTACTAGTCAAGACATTTCAAACGAGCCCTACCTTGATAGAGTTGCGCCATTTTATTACAGATTTTCGCATGGCCACCTTCCAGCTACATCATCAGACCCTGGATACCATCTAGAGACAAAGTACACGTTAAGACGAATCAAAAGAGCCCAAACTCGATGGGGTTGCGCCGTTTCATTATAGAGTTCCTATGTCCAACTCCATCATCAGATCAGCTCCATGTATATTGTATTTAATATTGTATTGTCACGCGATATACATATGCGTGTAAAATTTCAGCTCAATCGAAAACCTGGGAAACTTGCAAGATTTTAACGGGACAAGTAAAATAAAAGCGTCGCCACGCTAACAGCCGATTTTACCCTCCCTCCGCATTAGATGTTTCACATCAAAAATTTTTAGCCCGTATCGTTCAATAAATAAGACATTGTTAACAGCTTCAATAAAATATCAAAAAAAGATAAGTACCTAATTCATATAAATTGCAGTCATTTAGGAATAATATAATGTACCTATCTATGGAATAAATAGCTAATTATATGATAGGGATTATTTCCTTTTATATCCTAATAAATTCTAACCGCGACTCAGTCCGCGTCGTCGTCGAAATATATGGCACATTATTATCTCTATGCAAAAGGGAACCATCAATATTTCTAGGATGAAAAGCAACTGAATGTCCTTTTTGGCCCCCAGAATAAATGTATGTGAAATTTCATGATGACTGGTTTAGAAGCGTAAAAACCAACAAACTAATTTTCGCATTTATAAGTAAAGATACGTCCGAGGTCCGATCCGAAAATATAAATACGTAACTATACGGCACATTACACACATATACACACACACGCGCGCCATGCACACACACAAACACACAACATATTTCTAATTGTTTATCATCTTACTAGTATTTAAATTTAAATAATATTTCTCATTTAGATTTATAAATGGCACTATCCCCCTATTCTTGGGGAGGCCTATGTCCAGCAGTGGACGTTAAAAGACTGATGGATGGATGGATGGATCGAGATTTAAGATTTTTTCATTAAAATTGGAATACTGTCGTCTCCTTTGTAGGTTAGTGTTAATAGCTACGACACACTAATGTAGCTATTAAATGAACAAAAAACTTGTAAACTCTTTATTGTATTTTTCCAATAAAGTTATATTATCTTCTTAATTAACTAACATTATAAAAATATGACACGAAATAACCAAATACAAAAAAGTCTGTTAATCCGATGGCTACTAAATTTTGCAGAATCATCTACTAGGCTAATATGAAAATTGTCTGGACATTTCAACAAAATCAGTCCAGCCGTTTTTGATTCCATAGCGAAACCACCGACTTTTAATATATAAATTAACACTTAAAAGATTAGATAGGTACATACTTAGATAAAAATTTATTTTGAATGAAACGAAATACGATTTAAGGCGACTACAAATTGCAACGCGGCTATAAAACTACCAAAAAGCTGAGCTTTGTGAAGGCTCGCGAAGTTTTCTACTTAATTTATAATTTTCGACAGATGGCGTTAGTAATACAATAAAATTCTAATTAAAAAATCAGAAAACATATATTTGTGAAACATAGGTATAACATGCTGCAGGTCTTACATTAAATTTTGGAACGCCATGCTTTGTTATTAGGTCATACAAATACCAAATAGGATTAGCCATCCATCCATCAGCCTTTCTACGTCCACTGCTGGACACAGGCCTCCCCAAATTGGGGGTATAGTGCCGTAATCGCCACGCTTGGCTGGCGGGTTGGCGATCGCAGTGGATGTTGTTAATACTCGAGGGAGTGCTGCTGCCCACTCCCCCCGATATTTTTTCAGTCGGCTCCTACGACTCCCATGGGTGGAGAGGGGTGGAACAATTCTAAAGCCGGCCACACACGGCCACATAGGATTAGGCTAATATTAATACATAGTCATTACAAATAAAATATGTTAGGAATTAATATTAAAAAAATGTCAAGTACATAATATTTTATATATGTCATATTGCGGTTTATATCATTAAATTGATTGATCATTAAGGAAATCATTTATAGTGTAGTAACATTTTTCTATAAGAAATTTATAAAAACATTTTTTTAAATTGTAATAGTGGCATATTTTTTATATAATTCGGTATTTTATTAAATATTACAGGTGCAGTACCAAAAAATATTTTTTCCATAAGAGCAGTTTTACAATTTAAATGACATAATTTATTTATATATATTGTGTTCGTATAGGACCCCTCCGAATTGCAGATACCTTAGGATATAAGTGTGAATTAGTTTTTACAAAGAACGCAGTTTCCATTATATATAAAGCAGGTAATTTCAATGTTCTGAAGGATTTAAAATATGCAACACAGCTGTCAATTGATTTCAAGCCACACATTGACCTGATACATCTCTTTTGTATTTTAAATACTAGCTCACGGTTAGTTGATTGGCCCTAGAAAATTATACCAAATCTTAGCACTGATGCTACTAGTCCATGATACGCTGTTAATAGTGCTTGCCTGTCTACTTTTTTTCATAATTATATACGCATATACTGATAGGCTGATTTACTTAATCGTTTACACAATTCTTCTGTGTGTGGTTTCCAATTAAGTTGTTCATCTATTATTATGCCTAGAAATTTAGCTCTGCCTACATTTTCTATTTTATAGTTTTTATAAGAGAGATCAATATTAGGAATTTCGCATCTTTGGTGAAAGTGCATTATTTATGTTTTATTTAAGTTAATGACAAGATTATTCTTATTAAGCCAGGTTACCACGTCTGAGAGGGTTTCATTAATGTTATTCTGGTACTCATTTATGTCAGAACATTTAATTACACTGGTACTGGCATCCGCGAAAAGTACCATGTTATGCGCAATAGATGTGGGAAGATCATTGATATATACACAGAACAGATTATCTGTTCTGTGGATATATATCAAAAATAACAGTGGTCCCAGTACGATACCTTGCGGCACTCCGTATTTCAAAGTTCGTGGTTTTGATAGGTACGTCTTCTGTAAATTACTATTTTGGGTAATTCTAGAAACCTCTGTACATTACAATCTATTGCTTAAGTAAGATTGTATGAGTTTCAAAGTTTAAATTGTTTAAAATTGTTTATATTTTTCATGTGTATAAAATACTATGTTTTATGATAGATAACATCTAGAAATAAATTTAAATTACTATGTCAAAGCCCAAATCTGAAAGTGTGATAGTTTCACAGTAAAGTGTACCACAATATGCATAGATTGTGGAATAGTACCTACTAGGTTTCGTTTCGCTCGCCCTAAGTACAATTTAAAAGCACTCATTACATGTCTTTGACAACTATACTACATAATTATAAAATCCAGTCTTGAAAATGATGTATGAAGGACTGTATTAGGCTACGTGTCTGAATTAAACTCAAAACAATTTTGAATTTTGTTTAATATTATATTTTTTGGCCGTTTGTTATTTAACACATCACACAGAAACTACAGATTCGATTTTAATGAAAAGTTTTGGTCCGAAGGCTTTTGATTCGACTTAAAAACGGGTAGATGTAGTTATACTACTCGTATCTCGCTACTAACCGAAAAGCTCGCTTTTAAACAAGTTTTTACCTGTGGCGGAGCCGCGGGCAGAGATTTAGAGGTCTTGAACTATTCATGTACTCCACCTTCGATTATGTATCGTATAAAATTTAAATACATATAATTTAGAATTTAATCTACAGTAATTTCTTTAGCTTAGAGAGTGACATTGATATTCAGTATGTTCTCATCAACCGATCCGCGCAAAATTGTATTGTGTGACACGCAACAGCAGAAAATACACAAACCTAGTAGCTTTATAGGAGCATTGCGTAACTTACTTAGCTCGTCTCTAAGCTTGACCCGTGGTGTGTGGCTTTAGTCTTAGAACTATCTTTGTAGGTAGATACATTCAAATTGTAAATTAGGGACTGTATTGGAACCCAAAATACTTTTTTAGTATTTTCATCGCCTTGTTTGTTGTTGTCTTGCTACTCTATCGGTAAACGGAGAGGCTGATATACAACCAAAAAAAAAACTTCAGCGTGGCTCCACTGTGCATATGTAGTAGGTAGGTACTACTATTTTAAAAGCTCGTGTGAAAATATTACTTTAAATAGCTCATACTCAAGTAAGAACGTGTAATAGAAAGATAGGCATGGAATTGAGTAATTATTTCGCCAGTATATAATGACTTATTACCTTTTTAGGAACGAAGCTCGCGTGCAAGTGTATGGCTAAACCAATATGTACGCCAAGGTTATCAACATATTTTCGTATTGCTTTCGCTTCGGCTGCAGTGAAAGGCTTTGAACCAGGATAGTACTGTGAACATCGTTGTGGAGTTTTACGCACATCATCTGTAATTAATCATATAAAAATATTGAGGAAATAATTGATTAGGTATTTTTATGATTATATTACGGATGAATTAAATTATACCAATTAGATTCTACGAAGCATTATATATATCAGGTGTTGTAATGTGAGCTAGTCACGTGCTATAAGAATGGCAAAGTAAAGCTAGTATCCCACTGCGACGATGCTATATTAATTATTTCACCAGTATAGTTAAGTTGCACATTTATTGAAATCGTTTAAGAGATCAATGAGAAACAGACTAACATAGTAGGTATGTAGGTACGGCAATTCGTGAAACAGAAGTGAATTTATTTTATCATGGTTTCGTCTAATAATAATAATGATCTCTAAACTGTAATTTGACATGTGGAAAGAATGCCGGACGAGCGACTGTTTAAGAAGATATACTTATAATGCAAAAGTGGAAGGATGTAGGCACAGGGGGAGACCGATACTCCCCTACCTAGACCAAATCGGTCATGTATTGAAGGAAGGTGGAGTCAGGAGTCTCCGAAACCGGCGAGTGTTTATGAAGAGAATTATGAATGTTAAGGAAGCGAGAGATGTATGCAAGAATAGAACATATAGAGCCTTTTGGCAATCTGTTCTCTCTGCCTACCCCACAAGGGAGATGGCGTAATGATAAGTAGTAGTAGTAAATTGTAATTTCCGTCACTTTCTCAATAACAGCTCGGAGGAAGTTACGAAGTTGTCGGTGTTTCATCCCCGTGCCTCGGAAAGCACGTAAAGCTGTTCTGTGACTGATCTCTTCGAATGCTATCTCATCAGATTAGAGTAGAGTGAGGGGATAAAGTGCACTTGTGTTTGCGCACACAAACATAGTGTCCGTTGACCCTGGCCGCTGTGGCGGTCCGGAGATCATCCTAGTAATATTATAAATGTGAAGGTTCGTATGCTTGGAGGTTAGAATGTTTATTACTCAATCACGCAAAACGGTTGAACAATATTTGGATGATCTTTCACACAATTTATTACCTAGATTAACACAAGTATACTTTTTATCTCGGAAAATTTGAGACTGTGGGCTAGCTTTTTTTATATACTACGTGGGTGACAATAAGCATACGGCCCAGCCGATGGTTAATGGTTACCGTAGACTAAAGACGCTAGCAACACCAACCCTAGAGGCATCACTCACGCGTCGCCATCGGGCGGGAACACGCGTCGCCATCGGGGGTGGGAAAGTAGGTGGATAGGAAGGATAGTAAGGAGAGGATAGGGAGAGGGTTTGTGCCTCCAGCACTCTCACTCACTATACGAAACAGAACGGTAGGAGTAACTACCGTGGTTAAGCGTTGATCTTTTGCGAGAGGTGGTACTTTCCCAATTGAATACTATTGTATAGAGGCAAATAATGTGCCATAGATTGAAGCACTTATACTTCAGTGATCCAATACTGAGGTCCAGGTAGACGAAGTCGCCTCCGTGTGCGGATGCGTCGCTCAGTAAAGGGTACTCGAAAGGGTATGCCACTGACAGACCACTGTGCAACATAGTACCAGTGCCCTGCCAACACAGGTGGAGAGACGGAACACGGCGGGTTTCTTTAGTGGGTGAGGGCCACACACTACCCTGTTCGTTGCCCTAGATGACAAGGTGAGCGGTAAGAGGGTAGATTTTTTCCCGCCTAAAAAAAAAAAAGAAGTAGACAACGTCGCGAGCAGCAGATATTTATTATTATAACTAGGTACGTGTCACAAATACAGTGATTGTGTGGCTTTAGTTTTATTATTATGTTGATAACGATTAACTACGACATTCCGGTTGGTAATATCGACTGCAACAAACCTTGCCAATGATAAGCGAAATTGCGATTTATATTTGTACCAAAACATAGTGTACTATCCGACTCCTTGTCGACGTTCTTGTGCCACTCTGAAGGACGAGTCAGAAGCCTCACTGTATTGTTCTTTGACCATTCCTTTTCGTTGATCACGGGCCGAGATCTTATGCTTTGTGTAAATGCAATTCCATCTGGGTTGGCCATTGGAATAAGATACCTATAAAATACGTTCACGATTATCTGAGCTGTTGTATCTATAAATATAAATAAATAAATATTCACGGACATTTTTCACACAACGTCCTCTGGTCCCAAACTAAGCTTAACGCTTGTGCTATGAATACCAGATTACAGATATAATACATATATATTACTTTTTTTTGGAAATACATACATAAATAATAGATAGAAAACACCCAGACGCAGTACAAATATCTGTGTTCATCACACAAATAATTGTCCTGAGTGGGAATCGAACCCACGACCTCGTGCACGGAAGTCGGTTATACTACCGACTACGCCACGAGGCCCGTCAGGGCTATGTATAAATACAATTTTAAAGAATCATTTCAATGTTACAAGCTTACAACCACCACTTCCGATTATTTTGGTTTTATATTTTGCGAAGGCTAGTGGCTCCAGCGAAGGAAGAGATTTGTTGATTGAATTGGCTTTGGAATTATTTTTATTTGAAAAGCAAAAGCGCTCGTATTGAATGCGCAAAACTTAAAGTTACATTTTGCTTTAAATTGTTTTGTTAACATTTAATAAAAAGAAAATATTTAATAACTTTTGTTATAAAATGTTTTGTGATAAAATGTTCACTAACAATTTGTTTATAACCATTGTTTCTGTGTGGAAGCACCACAACGTAATGCATTTAGTATAGTGGACATAGAAATGGCTATTTTTCCTTAAAACTGAAACATACAGACATGCTTTACGGCTGTTTAGGACAGACAGGATGGTGAAAGTGCCCTTTGATTAAAAATAATCAACTCTAATTTGGCAATATCTGAGAATTGCTACTTGATATAAAATTTGTCCGTGTGGTGACGGACTAAGAATACATGTGTCACCACCCCATTCTTTCCCACGGGTGTCGTATGAGGCGACTAAGGGAAGTAAGAAATTATCATCCATTGCATGACTGGTGGTAGGGCTGGGTACTAAGTGGGATTACTCACTTGGTATTGGGCCCGAGCGGGTTGGTACCACCATCTCCCGTGTGACCGGCCATGAAAGCACATCGTTGCGTTTTGGCTGTAGCAGGAGATAGCCGTTTATATTTCATTTCATATCTGTGAAATGAATTGGTGAGCAGCGGCTTGACAATACTCTCGGTATAGTCGAGTCCATGGGCGACGGTTACCATTTACCATCAGATGGACCGTGGCTCGTCTGCCACTACATACAACAAAAAAAAAGGGTTGATTTCATAATGTACCTATAACATTCGCGTAAAGTATTATACTACTAATCAACAAGACATAGTACCTATGCCTATGTATCTATACTAGAAAACTTCCCCGTAATCGTACCAGTCGTAATCGTTGAAGTACGGCGTCTGATAGCTGGCGTCATAAAGCAAATTTTGTGATAATTCCAGAATAGCATTTGGTGCACCCCAAGACATCGCATCTAAACCTGTAGTTGTAAAATATTGTAACACACGTTATAATAGTAACATCAGATTATAAAATAAATTACATAGCATAATTAATAATATTGAATTGTACGAAATGTTTCGCCGTCGAGATTAGCGGTGTTAGATTATTGATTGCAAGTGAATAATCTAATACTGCTAATCTCTTCGGGCGAAACATCTCGTATAATTATGATTGAACTTCACGTACAAGTAAGTTCATTTAATCATCAATTAATACCAATGTTAATTATGATTAATAGAGTACGAGATTAAAATATACACAGTACCTAATCAATGAACTTGAAAGGCATGGAAAGAAAGCTATCGAAGAAAAATGGCATCCACAAACACTGTGCACGTACAAAGTCTGTGCGACTCGCGATTAGTGTTCAACTGAGGTCGTTATGGACGAACACGTGGTTAAGGGCACATTATGAATGAAAATATGGCATCATGGGTCCTAGTGGTAGGCCTTGCTTATACTGGCATGAATGGGCCCCGATAGGGGAAGTACCACCCTCTCAGAAAAGATCATCGTGAACAAAGGAACTCCTACCTTGTTTCGTATGGTGAGTGAGAGCAGTGCCGGAGGCCAATCTTCTCCTCAATATCCTTCCTATCCATATCCTATCCCTTTCCTTGGAGATGGACGCGCGAGTGATGCCTCTGGTGTTCCTAGCATGTATAGGGTATGGTTACCGCTTACCATCATTGATGCCACCCATGTTAAGTAAGTACAAAAAAATATTTGCAATTCCAGAGTAGGTACATTGGAATTTCCACAGAATCAGTTCTCATAAGTAAGTACAGTGATTTCATAATTTAAGATCCGAAAATATATTATGTTGACACAGACAACTTAACTTGATAGATAAGTTGGATGTCTTGTACCGTGACGGGAGTCGATTCTCTAGTGATTTTTGTTTAGAGTTCCATGCGTTTCAAATTCATTGTCTGTAATGTACGTACCTACATACATGTCCTGCAAATATACACAATCAACACAAGAGCAGGAAAACCGACATTACCAATAGATAAGCACAGCATGACATTTTTGTTTGAGCTTGATAATATTTTTATTACGTATGTATATTTGGAAGATTCATTATGCAAATAGCATATGAAAGACACCATCCACCCCTGGTTTCAGTTCAGCTTTTAGTGTATTGTATGTAACTACCTCACTTAAGCTGCCTAAACCTATTTTAATATGGTAATAAAATAATTCCTCCTCCTTAATAGTTCACTTTAACAAGCGATCCTATTATATTATGCCACCAGCATCAGTCCTGTAACTTTCACAAAGACCTCGATCTTTCTTGTGAGAGGTCGCCCATTTGCTGCATTATCCGATTTTTGACTCTCTAGCTAGAACATTGACCTAATAATAATGGACGCCGGGTCTAGTCTTCTAGTAGTCAATAGACAGTCTATAATAACACATACAAACTTCAACATTATAATTTGAAACCTTGTTCCACTAGGTATAATAGTGTTGAGTTTTCTTTGCAATAATTTATTAGCTTATGTAGGTTCTACCAATAGGCCGCACCATGATCACCTTATGCAGCTTCTAGTGAATATTATGTTGTGTTAATAATTTATTTTTACAAGTATTCAATATTTAACACAAATTGTATACATCGATGATATTTTTTCGTTTGCTCTGAAACCTCGCTGTCTCATTGGAGTAATGCGTTTAGTTGGCGTACCCATATTATATATACAGCCTTTTTTCGCCGTTTTCAGAAAGCTCTCCGAGACACTGTGCTCTATTTATTTCTCTATTGCGCTTTAGGAGCTATCTTTTTCTTTTTCAGACTCCTGTGCTCGACGCTTTCTCATACGAGATGCACCCAAGGAAAGGCTCCCCATCATGTACCACATACTCTACCCTACGCACCTATTTTATAAAAAAAAGCAAAAACTTAAAAATTAAAAAAAGAAACCGCCTTCAAGGAACACCACCTTTCAAACACATCAGTTTTTTGCTTTTTAGTTTGTCCGCGTTTCATGAAGGCGGTTTTCTTTTTCAATCATCAGTCCTTTATCACAATACAGTTCGGCATATTGATCGTGAACGTATAGTCAAGTCTGTGACCAAACGAGACTGGCGTGCGATTGTCTTCTTTTGGTTCCGTCACTTTTGAGCGCAGTCACGATGCCCATTTGTTGGAAAGTCAATGCTCTAGAACTTTTGTTTTCAAGTATTACGTAAAAATTTTTTCAATTACCTCCAACTATCAAAATTCCTGGTTTCCTACTCATTTTGTCACTGCGCAACTCTAACGCCAGAATGCTGCGATTTTCTGCAGTAGGAGGTATCAATTGTATCAGATTAACAACTTCTTGATGCTGCTGTGCAAGACCGTTCAGAATAGACCATAACGTGTGGTAGTTTACGTATTTGATTTCGGCGCTGCCATCGACCCGTCTCTTCGTTCTTATTTTGGACCCAGACCTATATGAGTTTATAAGAAATAATGATGTTAAATACTAATTTTAACGCGAAAGTAAAAGAAGTTTAAGTTGTAAAAATGGTATATCGTAGCGCATGATTTTTTTATACTACGTGAGTGGCAAACGAGCATACGGCTCAGCTGATGGTAAGCGGTTACCGTAGCCTATATACGCTAGCAACACCAGAGGCACCACTCATGCGTCACGATAGTCAAGGAAAAGGATTCATCCATCAGAGTTTCGACGTCCACTGCTGGACATAGGCATCCCCAAAATGAGGGTTAGTGCCGTAATAGCCACGCATGGCAGGCGGGTTGGCGATTGCAGTGGATGTTGTTAATACTCGAGGGACTGCTGCTGCCCACTGCTCCGGTATTCCCTCAGTGGGCTCTTACGACTCCCATGGGTGGAGAGGGGTCGGACAATTCTAAAGCCTGCCCCACACGGCAAGGAAAGGGATAGGAGGGATAATAAGGAGAGGATAGGGAAGGATGCTTAGACGCTCACATACACCGTAAGAAATACAACGGCAGGAGTAACTACTATTGCTTCAGACTGATCTTCTGTGAGAGGGTAGTACTTCCCTGATCGGGGGCCAGCCCTTACACGCTGGGATAAGAAAGGCTCTTGTTCTACCAATAGAGATAATAAAATACTAAAATTCTTAGTAATATTAGAAATGAGGTGAGTTTGTTTGTTACGCTTTCGCGCTGTAACTACTGAACCAATCATCATGAAATATATGCATACGTGAAGTCTGGAGCTCAGAAAAGGAAATAGGCCTTTCATCCTGGAAAAATGTTATCGTGAGATAGATATTTTATATAAAGATAATTATTATGTCGTAGTAGTGTTTATACACAAAGTGAAAAATGTGAAATCGAAAATAACAGTCACGAGCAGGATTTGTACCTGCACCTCCTGGATACCGTCCAGATGCATTGCCAATTCAGCCATCGTGACCCTTGCTCCTGACTGCTAATTTCGATAACACATTCATTCTTAACGTCTTTGGGTGACGCTTTTTTCACTTTGTGTTTAAAGTATAGTGCTAAGCATGTCAAATGCTAAAAATATATATAAAAATATCTAAATAATCGTAGTAGTGTTATTGAGCTTTAAAATTCTCAATAGGACCCGGAGTTTGGAAATGTGCCCGGTAGACGGCTAGATAGGCTCGCCTCCTATTACGTGGGACTTAAACATAATTGATGAACCGTGTGTGTATAATACCGCCTCTGCCTACTCCTTCGGGGAAAACATGCGTGATGCTATGTTTTTATATTCTGAAGTCCACAGGGAGAGGGAGTTGCGGGCAGAGTCTACTATACCATAACATATTATAAATGCAGCTTATTTACAAAAATATGGGTGTTGTTATAAGTATAAGCTAGTGATTGTGTTGTTAAATCGTGTAAAATTAAATAAATAAAATAAGCTCGTTCTTGCAAACTTTTATATGCGTTTAAATGCATTTACTGATGTGCAATTGAGTCATCATGTACTGTATTATGTACATTATGTATGTAAGCAGCCAGCAGTAAATTTGTCAAAATGATCTACTTACATATCAAAATTTCTAGGTGGAAACAGAAACATGAAGAGCGCACCGAGTACGTACATGGTACCTATCAAGTAGATTTTTATCTGCAAAAGCATTCTGTAAACAGGAAAAATATAAAATTACAACGTATAAAATTATGACAACAGCTGACAGTAATATTGACTTGACTTCTTCTTGACTTCATAAAGCAACTTTTATTTTGGGCGACTTGACTTCACTTCTTGACTTATGAGCTTTATGACTATTTTTATGCTCTTTTTTTAGATTATTCTACTCTTTGTTTATGACATCTTGTTACCACTTGTTACAACTTCCGCCAAGAATAGAATGTCCGTTTGGTTTCGTGGTAGTTTCATAAACATAGGAGGTACAATAGACCAAAAATATGCTCGGTGTTTTATCGAGATCATCATCATTTATATAAATTACTGTACTCATTGTACCAAAAGACAACCAATTATTTTTACTAAATAAAACAGTACGGTCCATGTCTACATGTAAAATATTTGAAAATTTCCAATGCGGGTGTGAGTGAAACCGCGGTCTTATGGCTCATAGGTAAAGCTTTAGCTTGTCACTGCAATACTGCCAAATCCGTTTGTTTTAAAAAGCGACAAGCCTGACGCGGCACGTGAGTATGGTTTCAATTTTTATTCGGCTCGATACTAAATTGCTGTTTGGCTCGCGCTTGATGAGCCACGAGTAATAAAACTGTTGTTCATAAAACGGTCAAACCCCTATGCGCTTGCGCTCGATGCGGTCGCAATACTCTCACCGCCTTTTTTTTGTTTAGGCGGGAAAGAATATTCCTAACCGTACACTCCGTCGTTCGGGGTAACGAACAGGGTAGTGTGGGGCCCTCACCCATTAAATAAATTCGCCGTCCTTCGCCTATATTGGCGGGTCACTGAAGCACTCTCACCACCCTAGGGTCGTCACTGCGTCGGTACAGGGGTAATATTCAAGCACAACTATACTATAGGTGCTAACTTTTTAACACAAGGGCGAAATTGGCTGACTCAGGTAACATTGGTTGGTATAGAGTTTTCGTCTTTTTCTTTTTTCTATCGCAGTGTATCTATTTCAATCATCAATTATTACGACACCATAAGAATTGAATGAGCCATTGAAATAATTTATTCTTAGCTATACTCTACGTACGATATCGACGAGTGTTTGAAGCGTTTCCTGTAGAAATATAATATAGGTCTGTACCTGCTAGATAATTATGATAAATTGATAATAATTACAATAACTCTAACGTTTAACTCAACATGCAACAAATATCAAAATTCTGTTTTTAGATGCATTTTGTAAACATTGTTCTTCACAGTTATGTCAAAATGCAAAACTATTAGAGTTTTATTAAATTGACTAGCCTTTGCCCACGCCTCCGCCACAGCCAAAAGCTAGTTTTTAGCTTATATTTCATGTACCTGATATAGTAGCGTGATAAAATGTATACCAGTTTTTAAGTCTAATCAAGACTCTGAAATAAAAAAAAAACTAGACGTCGCGGGAAGTCTACCAGATGTGAAAATATCAAAATTATTTTATAGAAATAAAATGATCAAAACTTGACAAAGTACACCTCAAGACGAATCAAACGAGTATAAGCTCAATAGGGTTGCGTCAGAGTTGGGTATTGTGACCACCTTCCAGCTCCATCGTCAGACCCTGGATACCATCTAGAGACAAAGTAATCGTCAAGACAAATCATACGAGCCCAAATTCGATGGAGTTATATCGTTTTATATTGGAGTTCCTATGGCCACCTTCTAGCTCCATCATCAGACCCTGGATACCATCAAAAGACAAAGTACTCATCAAGACGAATCAAACGATTCCAAACTCGATGGGGTTGCGTCGTTTCATTACAGAGTTACTGTGACCACCTTCCAGCTCCATCGTCAGACCCTGGATACCAGAGACAAAGTGCTCGTCAAGACAAATCATACAAGCCTAAACTCGATGGAGTTATGTCATTTAATTACAAGAGTTTCGCATGGCCACCTTCCAGCTCCATCATCAGACCCTGGATACCATCTAAAGGCAAAGTCTAATCTAAAGACGAATCAAACATGTCCAAACTCGATGGGGTTACGTTGTTTCATTATAGAGTTACTGTGGCCACCTTCCAGCTTTATCATCAGCCCCTGGATACCATCTAGAGGCAAAGTACTCGTCAAGACGAATTATACGAGCTCAAATTCGATGGGGTTGCGCCATTTCATTATAGTACCTATGTCCACCTTCCAGCTCAATCATCAGATCAGCTCCATGTCATCATAATATTGCATTGTCATGCGATATACAGATGCGTGTAAAATTTCAGCTCAATTGGAAACCGGTAAGTGTGTCAAATCTAACTTGCAAAATTTGATCGGGACAAGTAAAATAAAAGCGTCGCCAGGCTAACAGCCGATTTTACCCTCTCTCCGCATTAAATGTTTCACATCAAAATTTGCATCAAAGTCCGTTCAGTAGTTTTTGCGTGATGCACGAACGAACAAACAGATAAAATGACAGACAAAAAAAAATTTTGTATTTAGACACGCCTATATAGCCTATTACAGTATTTTTTTCTCAAATATCTTAAATGTACAGACAGCTCTGTTACAGCTTTATAATAATGGATTTAAAATTTATGTCTATCTACAAGTCTGTGGTAATCAAGAAAAATCTAAAAACTCTAATAAAGAAGTTATTAGATTTAGAGCTTCTGGCCACTTATATTCTAGTTTTTATGATACACGAACTAAATGTCAAAGGAGACCATCATCATGTCATGTCTAAATATGAACATTTTGTTATCATGAAAACATATCGATTTTTGATAATACTAGGCTTTATACAATTAGTTACATGCAATCACGACTCAAATCTCACTGATGACCTATATCCTGTGTGTCCAGTTCAATGTAAGTACCTATCTTATGAGACGTTGCAAAAGCGTATTATTAACCTAAACTGCGTTGCACCAATTATCGCAATAATTTCTAATAGAACTTGTTATCATCTCTTCTAGATTTCCGTCGGAAAAGGGCACCCTTAGACTACACGCGATGGCGAGCTAATCTAGAAAATACAAATGAATTCCTAGTACAGGTTTTTGATGAAGATATGACGACATCAAATACTGCACCTATAGTTGCTGTAAATATCCTGCCAGTGACGAAGGAAAGTGATAAAATTATTATAGGAGGAGTTAATATTCCACCACCAACGACGACCATGTCAACACTTGTCGACCCGCGAGAATACAC
Source organism: Leucoma salicis (assembly GCA_948253155.1). NCBI lineage: Eukaryota > Metazoa > Arthropoda > Insecta > Lepidoptera > Erebidae > Leucoma > Leucoma salicis. The sequence continues at coordinate 9,770,063 of OX411812.1, forward strand.
ACGATTTGTACCACCGACTACATTGCCAGGGCACGAGACTAGTTTTAATTTATATCCAATAACGCATACTACTCTCGGAAACACTATTAAACGCCCGTTGCAGCCTCAAGGTAATCTTAATTTATTTTAAATTTTTCGTTCCAATTAGGAACAGAGTCAAACCAGATGAACAGCATCTCCCTTTACTTATGGATGCTCCTTCTCAGAAATAAACATTTTGGTTCAAAGAACAAATTATTTGGAATGTGGAAAAAGATAAGTTTAGTGCGAGCGGGATTCGAACCTACGTCCCTTCCGATCCGGGGAAGTGCTCTAGACCGCTAAGCCATCGCACAGACGGACGGCCATTCCCAATCTCCACATCACATTTATCTTTATTACCCACGCCACCTATCGGATGCATTTACATGCATTAATCCAATATAGTAACTTTAATTTTGCAATTGAAATTTTGGAATTGGGTGGATGGGAAGGATTTGAATCCCGCTCGCACTAAACTTCTCTTTTTCCACATTCACAAATAATTTCTTCTTTAAAAAGTAGCATGTCAAGTATCAAAAAATTTTGGTTCAACCCTACTTCCTTACTAATATTATAAATGCTAATGAATTTGTTTGTTTTGTACACTTTCATGCTGTACGTTTTTTTTTTAGACGAGAATAAATGTACCTAACCGCACACCCCGTCGTTCGGTTGTACCTAACTAATAAACCAACGATTATAGCTATTTTTATTTTTACATAGAGCCAATTAAAGTGCTCGTAGAGTGACGTACTTATATTCTGAATTAAGGAATTAGGATATGGAAATTCCACCACCAGGGGTTTATAGTTATCGGTCATTCGTCCAGACGTGCATGATTATCTAGTTTTACTAGGCACAAGAGCGTAGAGCTCTATAATATAGGTATATGTATTATAATATAGTTGAACTGGATATTTCTGAACATAATTACATTTTCATACATTAAGGTATCGAACACAAAAAATTGATAAGACACATCTATGGCATTACTGAACAATTTTTTTTGAACTTAATACAGATAGACCTTTTTTTTGTTAAGGCGGGAAAAATATGTACCTAACCGCACACAATAAGCCCTCCTGGGCCCTCACTCACTAAATAAACCCGCCGTGTGCTGTCTCCCCATCTGTATTGGTGGACCACTGGAGTGTTACATTACTTAAGTAGACCTACGATATTCGTAGTATGAATAATGGTATGTGTGTGCACTGTGCACATAATATTTTATTCGTAGACATAGACTTTGTCATTTAAACCAGATCTCATGAAAAAAGTTGGCTTCGTTTAAAGATATTACTAAGACAAAAATAAATTCCATGTATACATGAGAAGTTAAGGGCAATAGCTAGTAAGGAACATGAGAAAAAAATATAGTTTAATAATAAAAATATCACTTCGTATCTACGCAATGTACGTAGTTTGCTTTATTAACGTTGAACTTGCAAATGGCTCAAACACTTACAAAATAATATTTAAAAATAATTCTGTTATAAATATTAAGGATACCACTCCCAAAGAGACGACAGTCCACCTGCAAGTCCACAGTTCATCACACGAGCACCTGTATTAGTTGCGCGACAATATGCCCCCATTGAAGCAGTTGCATTCAATCGTCGCTCAAGTATAGCTCCACTAACTCCACCGACCCTTATTAAGCCTCACGTAAGTACATTATAAATTCTAATCAATATATTTCGCGTCACACAAGACATTAAGCAGGAATGTGTTATCGAAATTCGTAGTCTCGAGCAATGTCACGATGGATGGATGAATTGGCAAAGCATCTGAGACGGTATAAAAAATCTTGCTCGTGACTGTTATGTTCGATTTTAAATTTTCGCACTTGGTGCTAAAGAAATATACTTATGTGTATTGAAATAATAAAATTAAATGTTTTACACGCTTTAGAGTTTTGCTCTTCCAAGTCGGACGCTGCCTGACGAACACATATCACTACCAGTTAGAACAACGCCTAACTTTGTCACCTTAAGAAATTTTCAATCTTTTGACAACACTGTTGCTACAGATTACATAACTCGAACAAGTTATGTTACACCAAAAAGGACCACGGAGTTTGAATTTTCTACCACACCAAATATAGAGAGCGAGTTTATATCAACAAGTAATACGTTATTAGAATATAGGAGACACGAGGAAATTAAAAAAACTGTTGCAAAAGATTCTCAGTCGATGTATGATATGATGTTTTATAATGACGACGAAACAATTAGTAAAAAAAAAGAAGAACTAGATGGGACCGATAGAGACTATGGTAAAAGAATAGCAGATGATGATATTATAGGATCAAAGTCATCGGATCGATGTGAAGTTGAACTACAGGAAAGTAAAAATAATACTATTGTGAAAGATCTTGACAATAATTATATTGATGATTATGACTTCATTAATTCGACGATTAATGATGCGCTAAGAATAGAAATAGCTACAATTAAAACATTGAAAACGAAGTCACGAGATAAACGTCGTCCATTCTGTAGTTTACTAAAACTCAGAGAGCTTAATTTTAACTCACCACGGACACTACCAGAGGTATTAAAGTTTGCATAATTAATTGATGAATTTTAATATTTGTCTGTTCTCTTAATGTTATTTATTTACTAATAGATAGTTAGCCAATTGAAGGCTTGGGCGGAAGATAGACCTCTGGCAAAATGGGTCGATATTACAGGTGGAAATTACACAGCTATGGAAAATCCAATATACATGATGATAGTAGACGACCCTAGTAGTGGTCAAATTGTTACTGCTAAACAAACAGTTATGATTGTAGCAGGTAAATTTCCTATAACTTTTATCGTATTAAATTACAGCGAAGAAACTTTCATTTAAATCTATCTCGTAGTTCTTATAGGAATTTAGAAGACTAAGTTAGTAAATGAAGAATTATTAATTAGAACCTAGTAGTAGAGCTATCAGAGTATTTTCTTCTTTATAGCATAAGAGCTGCCTAATATTGTACTTTATGGTGACCGTAGCATATACAGTGTCGGCGTCACTCGTAAATTGTGTGAGTCCAAGAAAAAGGCTACGAGGTTGTGGGTCATGTATGTATGAAGGAGTATATGGGCCGCAGATGCTCTTTTCATCTCAGTGTGTCTAAGTGAATTATCGATTTAAAAACTATCAAAACCTTTATCTACCATAACCACCACAATAAAACAAGTAGGTATCGCCTTCAGTAGAAGAAACGTTGAACAACTTCACCGAAGTACCGTCTTTCATTTGAATTTTTTCATGTACGTGTGTTTGTAACTAAACTCCTTCTATAGGGCTGGAACAATTTTCAGGAAATTATTTGTGTATGTTTGAGTGGACCGGTGCATGGTTTAAAATTATTATTTTGGACTATAATTTGTTATTTATCATGATTTTGGACATAGCCCGGTCATATTAGGGGTTTCACCTCGGAATGAAAGATAATAAAGCTTAAATTTAAATAAGCTGTAAATTGGAATAAACCTTTGTTTTGTCGTTCTAAATGTTGTCTCAAAAGTCACAAATGTTATCGTGTCCGCGTCTTAAGATATTGAAGGTCAAAGGTCATAAAAATCGCTTTTTCGCGAATATCTCGCTTTCTATTGCTTAAATGAATTATTAAATTCCAGAATTATTAATATACTCATTCTATATATAATATACTCATCATATACTTCATTCCGAGGTTGCCCCCTTTTTTAGGGTTCCGTACCCGAAGGGTCAAAACGGAACCCTATTACTAAGACTTCGCTGTCTGTCTGTCTGTCCGTCCGGCTGTCACCAGGCTGTATCTCAAGAACGGCGATAGCTAGACAGTTGAAATTTTCAGAAATGATGTATTTCTGTTGCCGCTAAAACAACAAATACTAAAAACAAAAAAATAATAATATTTAAGGGGGGCTCCCATACAACAAACGTGATTTCTTTTTTCCAATTTTTTTCTTCACCAGGCTGTATCTCATGAACGGCGATAGCTAGACAGTTGAAATTTTCAGAAATTACAACAAACGTGACTTTTTTCCAATTTTTTTCTCGTTCCTGATATAATTGTACGGAACCCTTCGTGCGCGAGTCTAAATCGCACTTGGCCGGTTTTTCACCTAATATGACTGGGTTCAAAAAATGCAATCCAGCTGTATACCGTCCGTCATTACAAAAAGTAGCCGGATTTGTAGCATAAAATTATATCATTTGGTGGTGAGTCATGCAGTCATTATAATTGACAATATTGCAGGTATACAAGGTCGAGACCATCACGCCGTGGCGGCAGCAATGTACGTTTTGTATCAGTTGATAGAAAGAAGCGAAGCTCATGCAGATTTGCTAACTAAGTACCGGTTTTGGATTATCCCAGTGTTCAATCCTGATGGATACGACTATTCTATGACTTTCCCTCACGTGTGTATCTTTAAACTTATTTAAGTGTCAAGTTTTTGTAATTGAAAATATTGTGACCCCTCGTTCCATTATTTGGCTGTTTACAATGGGAACCTTTATCTCTAATTTAACTTTATCGGTGGAACTAACAGAGCTGTGGAAATCCCCTATTGCTATTACAATAGAATCACGTCCTTAATGCAATTAAAGCTTAGATCAATTATAACAAAAATAGCTTATGGATTAAAAATATATGTTCATTTATTTGCCAGAGACGAGAATGGACCAAAAACTTGCGTCAAGAGTGGGACACGTGTAATGGACGTGAATCGTGTAAATCCTGTGAAGCTCATGGTTTAAGATGTACTATACAACCTTGTTATGGTGTAAATTTAGACAGAAATTTTGAATACCAATGGATACCTGGTAATTTTTCCTTTTGACACACAACAGTACCCTATACACCAGGGGTTTCCAATCTTAACCTATCTAGCAGGTCGAAATAGATAGGTACAACGATACTAGCTAGGTAGATATGCACAAAAATTAAAACATCCACATTATGAATCTAAATTTATAACAATATAAAATTAACACAGAAAACACTTAAGTTGAGGTTTCGGAAAATGGTAAACAGAATCGCCCTTCTTCGCTTTCTTCGGCGCACCAGGGCGCCGCGGCGCACACTTTGGGACCCTGTTATACACAATTATGCACTAATTCCATAAAAATAAGTATAATTAGGTAGGTATATGTTATTAATGGCAATTAAACATAGTAAAACAGTTACGTAATCTCGATATACCTAGCTAAGTAGAAATATATATAAGGAAATCCGTGAGTAAAATAATACCCATTTTATCTAAAGAGGTATCTAGAAAATACTTGCGCACCATTGTACTAGTGAAATAATTGCAGGTATAAAGTATTCACATGAATTAGTACCTACGTCGTCAAATCAGGAATCATCGTTAATAACTGTGTATGCAAGTGTTTTAACACTTCATAATTGAGGTGTCTTTTTCAAAAGGGCGTACTTATATCACGCCATGTCCCTTGCGAGGTAGGCAGAGAAAACAGAGAGAAAACGTACCTACTTATTTCTCATTTTGAAATAATAATCTTTTTTAATACAATTCGATCCCAACTCCACATTCTAAATAATTTCCAATTATTTTAAGTATATTGATTTATTGCTGTAAGGTGCTGCTTATTTCCTCTAGAATCTTATCTACAAATACAGTATTCTATTCCACGTCAGAGACTTACTTGTTTTGTCCATTCAATCGATTTAAACACTCTTGTGGATATAATCACTTTTGAAAAGACAATTTATTAGTCCGATTTATGAAATGTCAATCATATTATTACAGCTGAAGAACTTCGAGCTGAGCATCCATGCGGTAGCCTATATGCGGGGCCGCGACAACTTAGTGAGGCCGAAACACGTGCGCTTACAGACTTTCTCCACGAGCAGAACACACCACTGTTTACATTTATAGCTTTTAAAGAGGGAGATGTTTTGGTATGCTTTTTATAGCATCTTGTATTTACTAAGAAACCTTTAGGTGATTATCGATATACCTATTTATTGAGTACAAAAGATACCAGGTAGAGCGGATGAGGGCCGACATCACCGACCCATTGCTTTGTAAATTAGATGATAATGCGCATTCCGACTAACTTTTTAAATTGCTGAATTGGAACGTGTTGTACAGAAATGATCCAACCCACAAACGGGACAAACTTAAGGCTTTAATGCCGAACAATCGAAAATAATCTCTATTTTTATGTCACAAAGATTAATTTTATTCTGCCAACTACAAATATTTTTTTATGACAGGTTATACCAACCCAAGACTACGAGACTAATAACACTGCAAAAATAAAACATAAGTGGTTTAAAAAACGCATAACTTTTATTTATGTTTTTGTGGATTAGCTCATTTCTGCACAACACGGTCCAATTAGCAAAGTAGATTTTAAATTTCGCACTTTGAATTATTACTACACTGTCATGCATATTGTGTGAGCTATGTGTGCAATTATATTCACCTAAATTATGCACATGCTTGCACCGCGTATGACTCAAATCATAAACGTGGGAAATCCCACTTTGCCAGAACGGCCCGCGCCAAGGTTCGTAGCGTTGCTTAAATATTGGGTTGAGAGACCTCTGCGTTCACCACTTGTCCGGGTAAGGTTGTCATAGCCATCTGAGGCTAACAACCAACGTCACACACAAAAAAAGAACCACGTATGATATGCTCGTTTTGCAACTTTATCTTAAAACTATTAGTGGATTACAAAAATTGCCCAATTTTTTTCATAGTGTTTAGTACATAATGATAGGCTTGATAACAAAACTATAAAAATATTACTTTTACTATTCCAATTGACGGACATAATCGTTCGACTAAGGAAGTAAATCTATACCTTTTGGTATATCTAATAGGAGTAAATGTTAATGTGAGAAGTAAATTAGCAACAACAACTATGCTACTTATCCGACTAGTGTGATTTAAGTAAGCTAATTCACACATTAGCCCAGGGTGAATCCAGCTTACCACTAAAGGAATGTAATATGGTTCCGGTGGTCCGCCAATAAAGGCGGAGAGATGGAACACGGCGGGTTTCTTTAGTGGGTGAGGGCCCCACACTACCCTGTTCGTTGCCCCGTACGACCTACACACCCTGGACGTTGATGGGATATCAGAAGACAAAATATATACACGTAAACCGTAGAAAAAAATATAATAATTACGCTATACTTATAAATAAGTATGCTGAACTTCTATTAATTTATTGTTTTTGTGTATTGCACAGGGAATTATGTATCCGTATTCACATACAAGGAAAAAGCGCGCTTTCGATCATGTCTATGTTAGTATATTTCTTTCTTTGTTAACAGTAGAGTGTTGAGTAAATTTCCATAAACGATAGCAAGTATAAGGAACTTTGGCACAATTAGCTCAGAATTCGCTCGTTAGAAGTGTTAATAGCTAAGCGCCACGTGCTTCGAAGAGCCAGCGAAGTTGCCACCGTCTTTAGGTACCTTTTACTAGTAGATTCTGATACATCCATATATTAATATACCTATCGCTCTTTTGCTCACTGGTATCGTACAAGGCGATAAAGGCGCCTCTAGGAAGTAAAATAACAATATTGCCAGAAGAAATATGCACAAGACCTGCTAGGATAGAGTCTGGTTTGGATCAAATGTGGTTTTAAGTCTGGTCTGGTGTCAACTGAGGTTCAAGTCTGGTAACAAATGAGATTTTGGCGGAACTGAACGTAGGTTCAAATGTGTAACAGTGGTAAGATAAGATAGATGCTATCTAGACTCTTGAGTGTAACGGGGAACTTTTAATGGGGACGGCGGATTGGCTATAAACCCAGGTATTGCTAATTATATAAACAACGGTTACAAAATGTCATCAACTGCCACCTTCGACTGTCACCAGGCCATAAAAAAGTATTTTTGTGTTATTACCCAGAGACAGCGCGCATCCAGGGCGGCCACAGCTGCTTATAGTATTTCTAATCGGCCCTATGTGGCTGGACAAACATCGGAATTCCTACGTAAGTAGAAAATTATCGGTAATATTTGAAAATATTTTGATATTTATCCTAGTTGTCACGATTATCTACATATATTGCTATAAAGCTGTAACAGAGCTATGTCTATACATTAAAAACATTCGAGAAAAAATGTCTATTAGGCTATTTTAACGTCTCTATGAGAGGGGGAGACCGAGACTCGCCTACCTAGACCAAATCGGTCATGTATTAAAGGAAGGTGGAGTCAGGGGTCTCTGAAACTGGCGAGCGTGTAGAAAGAGAGTTATGAATGTTGAGGAAGCGAGAGATGTAGGCCTTTTAATACTCTGTTCTCTCTGCCTACTCCGCAAGGGAGATGGCATTATGATAAGTAAATTAGCATCTCTGAACACTATATAGTTTATCCGAATTTTTGCATGTTTGCTAGTTTTTGTTCACCGCATCACAGATAACTACTGCACGGATTTTAATGAAACTTTTTGTTTATTAGCTCTTGACTTAAAATTGGTAACTTTAGCTTTTATCTCATTACTGTATGAGGAGGTTGGCAGACTTCACAAGCCATCTAAATAATCTCTATTCCCTACGCTGTTTTCCTTCACCGAGCAGTGATAATAGGTAAACAGATAAAAAAAAAAAAATCCTTCGCATGATAGTAAATACAAAATAAGGATTATATAGATAAGTTTGTGTTTTATTTTAGCACTGCACGCAGGTGGTATAGAAGACTGGGTAGACTGTCACTTAGGAGTAGACAACACGTACACTATTATGATGTTTCGACCGACAGATTCATATAATTCAAAACTTATCACTGAGGTATAGTATTATAAATTTGTAATTAGAAAAATTACATAAGCTTGACCAGTTTGGCAGCCAAAGTGTATGGTAAGATTATTGAAAGGAAAATGAGGATGGTGTCTGATGAATTTTTGTGTGAGGCACAAGGAGGTTTCAGGTGTGGAAGGGGATGCATGGATCAAGTGTTTTCTCTGCGCAACATTGTGGAGAAGCATCTGGCTGTAGGCCAGGGGGTTTTCTGCAGTTTTGTGGATTTGGAGAAAGCATTTGACACGGTTATACGAAAGGAACTTTGGGACATTTTGCCGGAATATGGTATTAACGGTAGACTGCTACAAGCGGTGCAGTCCAACTACATGGACTTGTGTGCGGCTGGATGATGGAATGTCACCCTGGTTTGATGTCAATGTCGGCGTTAAACAGGGCTGCGTTCTATCAGCCAGACTGTTTATCATATATCTGGATAAATGTCTACAAAGATTGAATGAAATGAATGTGGGAGTTCAGATGGGCGACTCAGTGGTTAGGTCTCTGCTATGTGCAGACGATGTGGTTTTATTAGCGCAGTCCGCGGCTGACCTGCAAACCCTAGTCGACGTAATGGCAGAAGATTGTAAGAAAAGGGGCCTACGTGTGAATGTGACCTAAACCAAAATAATGGTTTTTGAAAGAGAAGAAGCCAGAACAGATGTTAGAGTAGCAATAGGAAATGGTGTGCTGGAACAAGTGGATGAATTTGCATATCTTGGATGTGGATTCAGTCGGGATATAGAGAGAAGAGTGAATGTGGGAAATAGAGTGAACGGAGCATTGGGACAACTTCTCGGCAGTCATCACCTCAGCCAGAAGGCACGTGTCGCAATACACTATGCGATGCTTGTTCCAACGTTATTGTATGGGAGTGAGAGTTGGGTATGCAAAAAGGAGCATGAGACTAAAATCAATGCGGTCGAAATGCGATCTCTGCGGAGAATCTGTGGAGTGAGGCTGACTGACCGCATTCGTAACGACGACGTAAGAGAGCGAGTAGGTATGAAAGAGAGTATTGGTGTAAAGATGCGAAAGGGAATGCTCCGATGGTTCGGACATGTGGAAAGAATGCCGGACGAGCAACTGGTTAAGAAGATATACAATGCGAAAGTGGATGGATGTAGGTACAGGGGGAGACCGAGACTCACCTACCTAGACCAAATCGGTCATGTATTGAAGGAAGGTGGAGTCAGGAGTCTCCGAGCGTGAATGAAGAGAGTTATGAATGTTGAGGAAGCGAGAGATGTATGCAAGAATAGAACCTCTTGGCACTCTGTTCTCTCTGCCTACCCCGCAAGAGAAGGCGTGATGATAAGTAAGTAAGTAGTAAAAATTACAGTCATAATACGTTGTGTAGTTACACGACGTACATGACCAAGCCCTTTGATGCAAACAATAACATATGGTTTTAAATAACTTGTGATTTTTAAAATTCAAGATTTTTTTATGTCAGCTTAGAAATTAATGTATTTTGAAAATAATGGTTGAGTCTTGTTTCTACGACGGACCGGCTCGAACGGGAAATACTACCAACTCACAGAAGGTCATTGTAATGCAACAGCAGATACTCATACTGTCGTTACGTACGGTGAGTGGGAGTGCCGAAGGCCCAAACTCTCTCCTCATCCCTTCCTTATTCTCCTTACCTTACACCTCCGTCCTCCTCCTGTCCATTCCCTTGAGGTTGACAACGCTCGAGTTATACCTTGGCTTGGTGTTGCTAGCGTCTACAGGCTACGGTAACCGCTTATCATGAGGTGAGCCGTATTGATGCTTGTATTCCATCCTTTTTTATGATTGTATAATTTATAGATGTTGTCATAATGATCACGACGCCTCCAAATGACAAATAATGTGCAGTGCGCACCAACAGTATTTCGTGATCTCAGACCACGAAAAAAGAGATTCTTTAAAAAGAAGTCTTTTTTTCTTATTCTGAGTTCGTGATACTATTTTTAATCTCTACATTGAACTGATCCAGATGACTGATCACGAAAATATTACTGTAATTTATCTGAATGCGTTCCTGAACTATTCGCAAAATACGCATACTTAATTTAACATTCATTTATCTCTTCTCAGCGCGTTGTCCACGAAACATATGCTGCTATGGACACATTGCTATTACAAAGCTTAGAGTCTATAGGACCAGCGCCGATCGTCAAAATGACTACGTCCGGAGGATATGGACTAACAACACCGATACGAATACTTTACCTTATTACTATTATTTTCTCTACATTTCTTAATGCCTAATTAGTTGTTGTTTTATGGTACAAGTTGATAATTAACTTCTTAATAATTAATGGCAAATGACATATTTACAAATCACGACTATATTGTTTATAGAAATAGCGAGCAAAATACCAAAATCCGTGATTTCTCCGTTTAAAAGAAATTCTTAATTTTATTGCATTATCATGCAATAAATTTTAATATACAAGTTCTCATTTTTACTATTTTGTCTAATTATGCTAATGTGCATGTATAATTATGACCTATAGATATTTAATATATATAAATAAATGCATTTTAAAGTTTAGCGTTATTTGCTTTCTTGATATGCTGGCTTGGTAGGTATGGACTATAGGTCCATTGAAATAGTAATAACTTTCACAGACTAGGGATGTTAGTTGTCCTCTTTGCCGGAACTCGGCCGTGGGATCTGGAGATGAGCATCTCGCGTTTCTGCATTGCTAGGGTGAAGAGGCGCGAGAGCGCGGGCTGGAGCTATCGCTCCGTGAACTGACAGCACATTGGTCCGAACTCCCCCGGACCCTAATGGCAGAGTGGAATGAACGACTTGTGCAAGCTAGCGCTGGGTACGCCTCTATTAGAGGCGATAAGTCACATAATGGACGAGTGACTGGAGAGATGAAATGGCGCCCTCTGTTTCGGATTGACGCAGGTGCTTTCTGGCCATGGTTGCTTTGGAAAGTACCTATGTCGCATAGGCCATGAGGAGAGAGCCCAGTGCCCTCACGGCGGCGACTCCCTGAGGAAATGGCGCTGCACACGCTGGTGGATTGTTCAGCTTCTGGGCAGAGCAGCACCGTAAACGCCGTGGCAGTCGGGGTGGAAATGCTCTCGCTCCTCCTTTTGGTGACGCGAGCAAAGGAGGTGGCGGAGCGTGAGCTGGAGGTTACCAGCCAAAGGTCGCTAGTCGACCTACGGCCCCCATAAGCGCTGGTCTGAGGGTGACGGACCTAGGGCAGTCCGCCACCCTAGCAGAAGCAGGCCCAAGACGGTGGACCACATGTTTCGCAAGCGCCTCTCGACGAAGGAGGGCTAGGCCCTCCAAACCAGACGCGGCCACCAGCATTGGAGGCCCAGACCTGTCAGGGGTGGAGGAAATAATGCGTAGAGCGTACCTATACCTCGCCCCCTGGCCACAGGAAGTTTGAAGGAACACCGCGGCGTTTTAGCAGGTATACTGATAGTGAAATCGGCAGTCCGACATAACCTATCAGCCCGCCCGGCAGGTATTCATAAAGGATTTCTTCACGAAAAAAGAAAAGGTTGTTGTAGACTTGATTTTACACGAATTGTTTATTTTAGTGCATTATTCGATAAAATCAGAATAAGGATATTTACATTGAAGTAAGGCACCTGGGACTATTTTCTACCAGGTACATTTAACAATAAAATCATCATCAGCTATAATTTACAGCTCAATCATCAGCTGTAATTTACAGCTCAATTAATAAAATTAAGTTTTGATAGTCTAAACTTTTTTCAGAAAACTATAATAGTTTCTTCTCTAAAAATAGCCACCTCTTCAGATATATGGTGAATGTTTAATATTAACGTACTTTCGAGTTTTAGAGAAAATACCTAGAACTCGGGTGGTGCATTTACTTTACCTCAATCTTTTAGTCGCCCTTTTTTTTCGAGAAGTCGGGAAAAATGTTTCTAAGCGCACACCCCGTCGTTCGGGGCAACGAACAGGGTAGTGTGGGACCCTCGTCCACTAAATAAACCCACCGTGTGCCGTCTCTTCGCCTGTATTGGCGGGCCACTGGAACCATGTTACATTCCTTCAGCAGTCCGCCGGCGGCTTACCCTTTCGGGTACCCTCTAATGAGCGACTATAAAATAGTTCCGGCCAATGCGCAGGCCACCTCCGTCGACGCTGTGCGGTATCCGGGTATGACCCTGGACGCGACTCTCTGTGGTCTCCACAGAAGAGCATCTGATCAGTGCGTCCAGAGACTCCGCCCACACGGAAACCTTTTAGTCCCCTACCTTTAATTTCTGAGCCGCAAATATTAAACACTATGTGCATTGCTATTGCTTCTTTGAACCGATGAACTAACGATATCGACATTTTTGATCTATATTTCTTAGCATTTGACATGCTCCGCTACTTTTTAAAGTACAAATTATTTGTAAATAAGTAAAAAAATGTTTAGTACGAGTGGGCATCGAACCCGTGTCTTTTCCAATCCGGGGAAATGCTCTAAGCCACTGAGCTATCGTACTGACCTATTCGGTCATCCCAATATCCTTATCAAATTTGTCTTTACGACCAACGCCATCTGCCGGAATGCATTTACATGCATTAATCCAATATAGTAAGTTTAATTTTGCAATTTAAATTCATACTATTAGATGGCGCGATTTTTTAAACATTTTTGATCTATATTTTTTAGCATTTGACATGCTCCGCTACTTTTGAAAGTACAAATTATTTGTGAATAAGGAAAAACATATTTTTAGTACGAGCGGGAATCTAGTGCTCTAAGCCACTGAGCTATCGTACTGACCTATTCGGTCATCTCGGTTTCCCCTTTGGTCGTAAAGACAAATGTGATTAGTTCAGTTATGATTCATAACCTATGAGCAGTTACTAATCTTTCTATAGAAAATACTGCCACGTGGTTTCAAATTTTATCTTATTACAAAATATTATCTTCTCAACTCGATATCGTTATTTGTGAATAAGGAACAAGAGATTTTTAGTACGAGCGGGAACCGAACCCGTGTCTTTTCCAATCAAACTCCATGCTAATGTATTAGCTATACCCATAGCTAATACATTAGCATGGAGTTTGATTCCCAGTCTAAGATCGAAACCTAACAAGACACACCTCTAGCTTAATTGAAACTTTAAAAAAATATGTGAGCACTTGTCGGCGAATGTTCGGAGAAGGAATGGATCGCGAGGAAACCTGCAAGTCTTAAAGATTTTTTGACAGTTCGTGAAGTCGGGTCAGCGTGATGAACCATTTTTTTATACTAGGTGGGTGGCAAACAAGCATTCAGCCGACCTGATGGTAAGCAGTTACTGTAGACTATAGAAACATAGACACTAGCAACACCAGAGGCATCACTCGCGCATCATCTTCTCCAAGTGGATAAGAAGAATACTAAAGATAGGATAGGAAGTACCACTGAAGTAATCCAACAAAGTACCAGTGGTCCGTCAACACAGGCGTTTAGTGGGTGAGGACCCCACACTACCCTGGTCGTTGCCCCGAACGACGGAGTGTCTGGTTAAGTACATTTTTTTCAGCCTAAACAAAAAAAAAGGATAGGAAGTATAATAAGGTGACGATAGGGAGGATAATAAAGGGAGGATGGGAAGGATTATAAGGGATAGCAAGGGGCTTGGGCCTCCGGTACTCTCACTCATCATACGAGACACAAAGGCAAGAAAAAAAGTACCTACCGTTGTTTCACGCCGATTTTCTGTGAGATGGTGGTCTATGATCTACTCTACTAATATGATCTATTCTAGTTTCTAGTAACTTAAATCTATTTATTTCTTTAAACACAAAGTGAAAAATGTGAAATCGAAAATAACAGTCACGAGCAGGATTTGGACCTGCATCTCCTGGATACCGTCCAGATGCTTGGCCAATTCAGCCATCGTGACAATTGCTCCTGACTGCTATTTATTTCTATTGTTTTTAAGACAACGCCCTGCACTTAAGAATAATCCTTGAATTGCGGAGGACTTTACAAACATACAATTTCACGGACACAAAGTACACCCAGACTCAGTACAACCATTTGTGGATGACACAAAGAGTTTTACTGTGTGGGAATCGAACCCACAACACTTGGCCAGTATCTAAACCACATCGCCATCTGTGCAGACAGACTATAGCCTAAGTTCCTTTCACTCCGAGAGGAGACTCGAGCCCAACATTGCGAGTGTAGATATACGGTTATGAAAAAAAAATATCATGCCATTTCATAGATGATTAAACGTAGTAGCAAAGGTATTATCTTCGTAGAAGTATTTGCTTTACGGTCATATCACTTATGAAGTAATAAAATGTGAACGTATGCCACTGAAGGTCGAGAAGTAATATTATTACATACATTGTTAACTCTTCCAAATAAAACAAATAGTTTAACGGATCCTGCTGCTTGAAACACCTTGGCTTATACCGGTACTCCATATCGCAAAAATAATGAAAGTAAACCAGAAGGTTACTGAAAACGAAAACTTTTACTATCACCTTACCTTTGCTCGTGACTCCGGCGCAACCAAAAGCTAGTTTTTAGGTTATCTCTCAGGTTACTGAAACAGCAGCGGGATAAAATGTATACCACTTTTAAAGTCTAATCGAGAGCTATCAAATAAAAAACTTGCTTCAAAATCTGTTCTCTAGTTTATGCGTGATACGCAAACGAACAAACAGACAAAACTACAAACAGACAAAAAACCTAAAAAATATTGTTTTGTGCTTAGACACATTTTTTTTTTTTTGTTAAGGCGGGAAGAAATGTTCCTAGCCGCACACCCCGTCGTTCGGGGCAACGAACAGGGTAGAAACCGCCGTGTGCCGTCTCTCCGCCTTTATTGGCGGGCCACTGGACCTGTGTTACATTCCTTCGGTGGGTGTTCAGACACACCTACGAGTATATAATTTCCTAATACAGTAATTTTTTTCTCAAATACCTATCTTAAATGTAAAGACAGCTCTGTTATACAGCTTTATGATAGTTAGGATCACCTAAAACTTTCTTCTGTGTATCTAACTTTTTGGTTAAGGCGCCAATAAAGGCGGAGAGACGGCAAACGGCGGGTTTCTTTAGTGGGTGAGGGCCCCACACTACCCTGTTCGTTGCCCCGAACGACGAGGTGTGCGGTTAGGAACTTTTTTTCCCGCCTTAACAAAAAATAAAAATAGGTTGTAGTTTTAATCCCTTAATATTCCACGTCCCTGTATGGTATTAATTTTGCAGGTTCGTGTTATCCCAATGGACACCAGTAGCATATATTCTGAAGAATGAATATATTCTGAAGAAGATTCTGCAGCGGCCTGATGACTCGCCGCTGCAGAATCTTCAGTAGTAGGTATATGCCGCACCACTCGGCTCGGATGCCGAAAGGTGTCGGGCGTCAATCAGACGACTCTATTACTTTATCTAACTTATGTATCATCCATCCATCCATCCATCCATCAGCCTTTATACGTCCACTGCTAAACATAGGCCTCCCCAAGAGAAAGCCACAACGAGCGGTCCTGTCATGGGGGATAATATTCTAATCGCCACGATTGGCAGGCGGGTTGGCGACCGCAGTGGATGTTGTTAATAGGTACTCGAAGGAGTGCTACTGCCCACTCCTCCGGTATTCCCTCAGTCGGCTCTTACGACTCCCGTGGGTAGAGAGGGGTGGGACAATTCTAAAGCCGGCCCCACACAGCCCACTCATGCATGGCCGGGTTCTAATAGAAAAATAGCTGTAAGGCTTTTCCATTTGCCTTCTACGCCAGTATTTTTGAGGTTATTGTTTTCGATACAATGGGAATCACCTTCAAGGAAATTTTCCATCATGAATAGTTCTTCCATAAACATGATATGTATATTCCCATCCCATCAGCCTTTCACCGTCCACTGCTGGACTTAGACCTCCCCAAGAGGACGCCACAACGAGCGGTCCCGTCATGGGGGATAATGCCGTAATCGCCACGCTTGGCAGGCGGGTTGGCGATCGCAGTGGATGTTGTTAATACTCGAGGGAGTGCTGCTGCCCACTCCCTCAGTATCCCTCAGTCGGCTCTTACGACTCCCGTGGGTAGAGAGGGGTGGGACAATTCTAAAGCCGGCACCACACGGCACGCTTAGTAATAAGTGATATGTATATTATCTCTCTATTATTTCTTAGGGTTTTTGAGGACTTTCCTTAACCTTATACTTAATTTTGACTAGACTCGTTACCTCAAGAAGGAGATGTTGGCTACACAAGCCAATATTTATCAACTACACTACTGACACGACAAAGCTTTTTTGTTAAGGCGAGAAAAAATGTACCTAACCGCCCCGGGGGGCAACGAACAGGGCAGTGTGGGGCCCTCACCCACTACATAAAAACTGGGGAGAGCAGTTAACGTGATTTATGTTGATGGAATAGTTGTACCTACGCAGTGGTTCTTAATGCTGTAATGAAATAGTGTCAAAGTCCTTCTATTAAGTGAGTGGTGCCCTTTGATCCTTAGTAATCACTTGTGTGCTCTGATATTCGCTTAATATATCTACAACATCCTCTAGATCACGTGTTTGATGAATAGCTTCTATAATAACGCTCAACATTTATCAAAATTTATTTGATATCGATGTGATATAATATTTAGTAATTAATCCTTTCTAATATTATAAATGAGAAAGTGAGTTTGTTATTTTGTTACGCTTTCATGCCAATGCATGCCAACCAATCATCATGAAATACATTTAAAATTCGAAGCCCAGAAAGGGATATAATATCTATGATATAGGTTAGGTTAGGAACGTGACAATTTTTCGGGCGTGCAGCCAGCGTTCATCGATTTATAAGACGTTATCACGTTAAAAACAAATATCAGGTAAACATTTTAATTAATTCCTGGACTGTGATCGCAGCTCCATATACCGACTCCAATTAATAAGAATATAAGTCACTATCACCACTCCAATACACAAGAAAATATTTAAATCAGTCCAGCTTTTCAGGAGGAAGTGACAAACATGAGTAGAGAAGATATTTTAATATTTATTCAGATTAACTTTTTATTATCATAGTTTCAAAATATAATACCTACCCGTGTAAAATATTAATCTAGTTTATTCAAGAACTCAGTTTTTCGCGCTTAGTAATAAGTGGTGTGCAAATTAATAAATAATTATCTACAAGCAGGTACTTAAACTCTTTATCACATACTTGTGAGGTCACAATGGTAATATACCTACTTGATAATAACACAACAGATGCCACACACATGTGTTGCTGTTACATGTTGTTGGTAAATAAAGGGAGTTATGTAGATGGTTTTATCCACCTCGATGTGTACAACTTGTTTGGTCAGGAAATGAGAAGTGCATTAAATGTTGGCGGAAAAGCCTTGAGGTTGTAGGGTTTCCTCGTAATATAGATTTTGATAAAAAAATATTTATCTACATGCTTATAGATACATTTGAATATGTGATTAATATGATTGTGTTTAACTACATACATACCTACTCGTATAATACATTTATTACGCACATATGTTTGATGAAATGCTTGTAGCTTAGTATAAAGCAAGAAGTACGTTATCTCAGACCCCGTGCGCGATAATTACCTACGCACGCAGGGCTGGTCACTTTTAGTTTATTCAATCTTCATAAATACAGAGCTAGTTTTTATATACGAAATTAAAATAAATTCTTGAAACTTAGGCGGAACATCAGGGGTCCTTAATACAAAGTTTCTGAATTATATGTTTTTATGCATAGAAGAGCTGAGTATTTTTTGCAATGATATAATTTTTTTAGCGATGTGATTTGAGAAGATCCCGTCTATATGTCATCCAAAAACAATACAGTACTTTCTTTTCCGATATGTAGCCATCTTTGAGCTTGAATGAATAAATACCGAGCGATAGCGGCGATCAACGAAGCCTGGGCGCACGGCAATTCAATACGTACGAAGGCCCCGTGACGGACGCACCTTTAGCAGTTTTAAATTTTGTTATTGTTTGCAACCGCACTCGGTTCGTTTGTATGAAGATAACTTACTTCTTATACTATGCTTGCAGGTAATTTTGTGCACCTGCATATATACTTCTTACATTTTCAAAATACTATTTCTCCATTGTTTTATTATTTCAAATATATTTGAAGTGAAAATAACTAAAAAAATTCACTAATAATATTAATTGTTGAAAACATCTAGTAGGTATTTGATTGAAATCGGTTATGCCTGATAAGGGTTATTGGATAATTCTATCTCTAATTCAATGATATACACATTATTTACGTCATTTGTGTAAGATAAAATATATTATCATTGCAGATTTGAGTGGTTTTAAAAGTAGACAAGTCATTAAGAGACAAAAATAATATTTTTGAAGCGTCGTTAGGGAGAAGCTGTATGAAGCAAACACACATACGTATCAATCATTGAAATCTGGTTAAAAAGCTATAAATGTCGAAGTCGGAACAGGCCCCTTAGAATGAAAAACGAAACGTTAGACGAACTTTCGTTTCGGTTGATTGTGATTGGTTGCCTGAATCACGCGTCGAAATCTCGACTAATCAGGAATCACGCGTCGGACTGTTCATCAATCACAATGACTCGAAACGATAGTTCGTCTAACGTTTCGTTTTTCATTCTGAGGGGACTGTCCACTCTGTGAGTTGAGGTACTGCGGCGCCTCAGTGATTCTGGGCGGTATGACGTCAAAAACAGTGCGGTCAGTATGTGTTTAGTACCTAGAAGCTCCAAAATATGTTCGGATGCATTTTTAAACTTACAAGCATTAATCTACTCATTATTCAGTAAAATTATTAAAACTAATTTAGTTGCCAATGCGCGGTACAACTCAGTTGTTCGTAAACCTACCTAGCCACCTACTTATTCATTCTTATTTCCTCTTCACTTTGCTTGTAAGTAAATAAATGCCGTATAAATAAACTAAAAAAGGCAATGAACGTCTCCAAAACAGTCCTGAGTATCTTTTGAAGGTTAAATGACCCTTTTTACCTTAACCTTTCTTGCGTTAATTCAATGTCAAAGCAAATCAAAAAATAAACTATGTAGGTAGGTAAGTATTTTGATAGGGACATATATGTATTTATATATTTTTGACATGCTTAGCCATATATCCACTGCGATCGCCAACCCACCTACCAAGCGTGGCGATTACGGCACTATCCCCCATATGAGCGAAACAGCAGAGGACTGCTCGTTGTGGCGTTATCTTGGGGAGGCCTATGTCCAGCAGTGGACGTCAAAAGGCTAATGGATAGCCATATAAATTAACACAAAGTGTAAAAATGTGAAATCGACAACGACGTTAAGAATGAATGTGCTATCGAAATTAGCAGTCCCGAGCAATCGTCTCGATGGCTGAATTGACAAAGCATCTGGACGGTATGCAGGAGATGCAGGTACAAATCCTGCTCATGACTGTTATTTTCGATTTCATATTTTCACATTTTGTGTTAATTTATATGTAGGTAAGCGTTCATGCTTTTTTTTTATTGCCAGTGGTGGCCGACGAGCAAGCGGCCCACCTGATGAGAAGTGGTAACCGCCGCTCATGGACTTTAGCAGGGACAGGGGCGCAGCCAAGCCTACCGCAACTTAAGTGCTCCTTTCAAACCTCGTTTAAAGAGGGACATGTCGTAGCACTGAGGAAACACCGTAGCAGGTAGGTCATTCCAGAGCTGACACGTACGTGGTAGAAAATAACGCTGAAAACTAACTGTCTTTGACGAAATCGTTTCCAGGTGGTGTGAATGAACCCTACCGCGACGTCTCATGGTTCGGTGGTAAAATGATGATGTCGGTACCGCCTCAAACAGCTCCTACGACTACTCCCCATTGTAGATCCGATAGAGCACACAAAGGGACCCGAAGTCTCTCCGCCACTCCAACGACTCCAGACGCTCCGTTAGATCGGGATCATCGACAATTCGAATAGCACGCATTTGCAGGGCAACTCGACCCACTTGACTTAGTGGGTCGAGTTGCTACTTAGGCGCACCTGCCCAGAGATGTGAGCAGTTCTCCATATGAGGGCAGACCTGTGCTTTATATAGCACAAGTCGTTGCCTCGGTGTGAAGTACCGCTTGGTTCTGTTCAGGACGCCTAGTTTTTTACTCGCCAGCTTGCCTTTGTCCTCCAAATGACTCCTGAACTGTACTTTGCTAGAGATGTCAATGCCGAGGATCCCAATGCTCTTGGAGACCGGGAGAGTTAACCCTTGGAACTGGGGTGCCACGACAAATGCGACCTTCTTTGCAGTGAATGCGCAAATCTGTGTCTTCGTGGGGTTGAATTGAACCATGTTCTTTTCACCCCATTCCGAGGCCCACCCAAGAGAGCGCTCGACTTCAGACACAAGTTCGGTCCGTCTCTCCTCCAGCATATTCCGAGGGAATTTCTGACGGCCGGTATATCGCGCATCACCCGTACTGTCATCCGCATAGCAATGTATATTATCTATTGAGAGCAAGTCATTGATATACAGGATGAACAGTGTTGGGGACAGCACCGAACTTTGTGGTACGCCAGTATTAACCCCCATGGTATCGGAGCAACAGCCATCTACTACGACTTTGATGTTCCGACCATCTAGGAAGCTGGCGATCCATTTGCAGAGTCCCTCGGGGATCCCATAAGATGGTAATTTCGATAGAAGGGCCCTATGTCAGACCCTGTCGAACGCCTTCGCAATGTCCAGGCTGAATGCCAAAGCTTCACCTCCACCCTCCAAGGCCTCCGCCCAACGGTGGGTAAGATACACGAGAAGATCACCAGCAGACCGACCGTGACGAAAGCCGTATTGGCGATTATTGATCAGCTGGTTATCCTCTAGGTACTGCAAAAGTCGGCGGTTTATGACTTTTTCCATAACATTTTGAAATAAAACTACGCGTTTACTTCATTTTTCAACTATCCCGATGTTTCGAATACTTTACAGCATTCATGATCACGGGTGGACTTAGATGATAGACGTCCAAGGCTGATATGTTATTTCAACAAAGGGTAGATGCCCACAGTATATGATTTTACAAAATTTTTGGTTTATTTATTTTAACCCACCTAATATTCGTTTAGAATTTCAAATTGTTTATGCTTACAATGTATGAGACTTTAAGTTAGTATATTAAAATGAGTATAATACTCCTCTTTAAACTGTAAAATTTTGTTTTTATTTAGTGCGCATAAGTCTATCACAAAATACCAATTACTATCTACCAGTAAGAAGACAATCTTGGTTATCTATATTAGATAGAAATCTATATACATATAATTGCTTGTACCGACTGACTGACGATCAAAGCAGAGCCTAAACCGCTGGGGCTGCAAACTTGAAATTTTGATAGTTGATGCCTTTTTTGTTTTAAAGATCCACTAAGAAAGGATTTTTGAAAATTTCACCCCTAAGATGGTAAAATAAGGTATAAACGGTTGTATGGAACTCTGTCAGCTTGAAAGTAAGAAGCACGAAATTTTATATATCTGTTTCTGATCAGCAATAAATGTACATTTATAAAGGAATTAAAAAAAAAATACAATCAAGCTGGTTATTTAGGTGTTGAAAGTTTGTATGGGAAGTTCGTCTTTTTTAAAGTAAAAAGCATCAAATATCATATACGTGTTTCTGGTTAAAAATAAATGAACACGTGTATCAGCGATTTTATAATTTTTACCCCTAAGAGGGGGAATTAGGGACCGAAAGTTTTTTAGTTTTGGACGTCTATCATCTAAGTCCACCCGTGATCATGAATGCTGTAAAGTATTCGAAACGTCGGGATAGTAGAAAAATCAAGTAAACGCGATAGATTCCGTAAACGTAGTTTTATTTCAAAATGTGTAAAATTCGCGTAAATATCAGAAAGTATTTTTCCATAACCTTGGAGAGCAGAGATGTCATCGCTTTTGGCCTGTAATTCGACGGGTCTGACCGATCACCTCTTTATTGTATGTTACATTATTTCAGTTACTATTATTAAATAAATAATGAATTTCCTAATAAGAACCACCACAACGGAATGGTATCTTCGACCCGAGGGAATAGATCCTACAAGAGGTCGGTTTTGAAGCAATTGTTCTAGTTACAAGTGCTATGCTAGGATAGCCCTTACTTGTATTATGAAGGTATACAAAAACATTATATACACACAAAATAATTAAGTCACTCAAGGTAACTTAAATAGTTCTATTTATAGTTTAGTCGAGCAATTTTAAATCATGATCTTTATTCTGTTATTTATTCGTTACTTCATACTACTATTAATATAACCTATTTTTTTGATATAATTATGTTTTAAGAGCTAGTTTAATTAGGATTCAGATTGACTAAGATATTTAATGTCATTGTTTTTTTTCAAATTTGACAAAAATTCGTCGTTAATTACACGCAACCACTGTAGCTATAATACAGAGTAAACTTAATTGGCTGCACAGATATGCCCCTATGCCCGTTATTGTGTATTTTATTCCCGCACAGTAATCCTTTATGCGATCCACAAAATTTAAGACACAAAAAAAAGATTTTTCATGATTATGTGTGTATTTGTCTACAAATTACCTAACTGCTTGGTGGAGGAGAAAGATTTTCTTGAGGGCTAGTAAAGTCTGCCAACTCGCACTGGGCCAGTCGAGGTGGACTATGGCTTAAATTCCTCTCACATTGAGAGGACACCATACTGTGGGTAGTTATGTTGTACCCAATAATATGTTATCCTCTAGTTAGTACCCGGTAGTAGGACAGTAATGGGCCGAGAAAAAAATAAATTAATAAATAATACATATTTTATGTAAATACCTCACTTTTTATATAATGTTGATTATGTTGGTTAGGTATATACCTAACTCGGAAATTAGTATCGCCAAACTTGTTATTAATTCGGAATTTTTGATTGGTGACAAGAATAGATAAATAAATAGATTAAATTTCTGGTGTTTACTGGAACCTGGAGCGCTTCCAAAAATAACTGATTAGGCATTATGGTTAATGTCACCACTGAAGGAATGTAATAATAGTTCCGGTGACCCGCTAATAAAGGCGAAGAGACGGCGCGCGGCGGGTTTCTTTAGTGGGTGAGGGCCCCACACTACCCTGTTCGTTGCCCCGAACTAAGGGGTGTGCGGTCAGGAACATTTTTTCCCGCCTTAAGAAAAAAAAAGGCATATGGTTAATGTATACATACAAATATTTTTATTTTATTTAAGTATGTACATCTGCAATTCTGCATTGATTAATATTATAAGCGGATTTTACTCATGCGCGTATTTGAATTATGCATTTTATTTATTGTGAGCATAATCTATTGCCGTTATACAAGTATTTAAAGGTTCTAAATATTATTAAAATGCATTTTTAAATATCTAACAATACATACCGTATAAAGTTGTTGAAATGAATAGGGTTTTTGTTTGATAGACAATAACACAAATGTTTAGACAAATGCGCATATACAAAAACTACATCTGTGTAGTGTCTGTAATAGGTATTAATAGAGATCTAATCAAGTGTCCTTACTATTTACTTTTTTTCTTATAAGTATACTGTTACAATAATTATGAGCGGAGACATGGGCGGAGAGAATAGAGAAGAGAAAGACAAACAAATACCCTGCACAAAGTAATATTAACATACAACATAAGTGACACAAAGTAAACCCACACTCAGAACGTCCATTTAAGGACTCATAACACAGATTCGCCCCGTGTGGGAATCGAACCCGTAACACTTGGCTGGGAGGTCGATATTTAAACCACTGCACCATTTATGCACTTAAAATATTGTTAAAAAATTTGCTATTACATATTATTATCTTTCAATCGGTAGGTTTTCCATTATCTAGGCCGTCCAGCAATAACTTATTTCTTTGTCGCTTGTCATATCAGAATATCTTTACCATTATTATGGGTACTTAATAACAATTTAATGTATAATGGACCTTAATTTCCGTACTTAATGAATTTTAAGTTATCACAGCAACGTGACATAAACTTAAAAGTTTCACATAATAATAAATATCGAGCACTGCATTTCATATAGTGTAATATTCGCGAAAATCTTTTTATACGAGTATACTATGTGTAAATAAGCGTATAAAGAAGCTGGCTACTGTCCACCCGATGGTAAGCAATTACCGTAGCCAGTAACACCAGAGGAAATGGGTAGGAAGTGCAATGGAGAGTGGAAGGATAATAAGGTGAGGTTAGTGAACGGGCTAGGGCCTCCAGTGTTCCCTCTCACCATACACGACGCAACTGTAGGACTACCTAATATTTTTTCACATTGATCTTTTTTGAGAGGTTGGTACCTACTTTCTATGCTGGAATACCTTCTCCTTAGTGCTAGGATAAGAAAGACTAGAACAGGTATCAGAGAGTAAGTATTAACCTGGATCTCCATCAACGAAAACTTGCCAATTGTGATTGTTCAAAACGTGTTTATGATAAAAGTTTCTGTAATTACTTTGAGTTATCAATAAAAATTGTAAACAAATGTTGGGAAACGTGTTTGCGTTTTAGGCGGTAAACATTAAAGATCGCATTTGTTACCGATATTCAATAACTCTGTAGATACGCTTACAGTTTTAAATATTAATTCGAAATATGTCTGTCATGTGGACGTACGAATTAACCGATATACCTTCGTTTATTGATTTATGTCACACGCAAAGCGTACCATGGGACTCATGTAATGAAAATTACAAAGAGAAAACTATGAAAAAGGATGCATGGCAAAATAATCAATACTGCGGCTGCCTGCATCATATCATGGTCGTTCGAAGATATTTTGCCAACCTCAGACTAAGAACTAATAGACGGACAGCAACATTTTTTTTAAATGTTGCCAGGTTGCTAAATATTTAACTATATTTGGGCAAATTAAACGATAGTTAGAATGAGGTCTGTAACTTGCTCGTAAATAAGAAACTCTTCGTAACAAATATTTTATTGAAAATCACAACGTTTATCAAAATAATTATTTAAAAGTAAATCTACCACCCCTTCTATTCATCCAAACATCAGTCTTTAAACGTCCACTGCTGGACGTTGGCCTCTCCAAGAGAGCACCAGAACAAGCGGGCTTGTGCTGACTGCATCCAACGGCTGCCTGCAGCTTTGACCATATATTTGGTCTATCTGGTGGGAAGCCATATTATGCTGCACTGTCCGATACGTGATCGCCACTCAAGAACCTTTTTCCCCAACGGTTGTTAGTTCGTCGAGCGATATGGCCTGCCCATTGTCACTTCAGCATGCAAACCCGGCGGGCTATGTCGATCATTCCCGTTCTATGGATCAAGACTTTGAGCCTTGATGCAAGGTAAGTATTGCTGATCCATAAATTGCCGTTCTGTTCGATATATCATCTGGTAAATATGATAATAAGTTATATTTAATAAAATAATAAATAATAGTACATAAGAATACAATTGGACCTCAAAGTCTAGACCTAAGACCGAGGTGTGGTGACGGACTAAGAATACAAGTGTCACCACCCCATTCTTTCCCACGGGTGTCGTATGAGGCGACTAAGGGAAGTAAGCAATTATCATCCTTTGCATGACTGGTGTTAGGGCTGGGTACCAAGTGGGATTACTCACTTGGTATCGGGCCCGAGCGGGTTGGTACCACCATCTCCCGTGTGACCGGCCATGAAGCACATCGTTGCGTTTTGGGTGTAGCAGGAGATGCCGTTTATATTTCATTTCATATCTGTGAAATGAATTGGTGAGCAGCGGTTTGACAATACTCTCGGTATAGTCGAGTCCATGGGCGACGGTTACCATTTACCATCAGATAGACCGTGGCTTGTCTGCCACTAAACGCAATAAAAGATAAAAAATAAAATATCCCAAAAACTGTATTTATTTAATTCAAGTTGTTTCTTATAATTAAAATTTGTGTCAATGTGCTCTTTATTTATTTATTTTTAGACCCCTAGGTAGGTTCTAAATAATTGTGACGTGACGGCTTCACTGTTACGCTACAACATATTCACTGGCAATGATTTTGCTCCCAACGTTACTATTTTGTTATTATGTATAATGAAACATCAACAAAATACCGTGAAACATATTTTGAGTATTTCGTGGGTTGGCTCGTTTTCCCGTAGCATCCACCCATTTCAATATCGCATCTGGATTAGAGGAAAACCTAAAATGGTAACTTTATATAATAAGGCAACACCGAAACAATTCTCAGTAATAGAAATTTAGCTAGAAAACTTGTTTTGCGAGTGTATCTTAGTAACAATTATTAATTTCGAGTAAAAAAGCCCATTTTATATCACCATAAAGCCTTCAATCATTTAAATTATATAATTTTCTACTACATACAAATGAAATGTTATACCGGTATTTTTTCGCTTGCTTTTGTAGCCTAGTACACTATTTTACAAGCACTATTATCACGTAGTCTTTGTCTCATAACACTGAATAACACGTAAATATCTGTAAAACCCGAATTTTTATACAAATGTTCGATCATGTCAGTTGAATCGTGACAGACAAATCATTTTGACATCGTGACAAATACCAAAAACTGGCCACGGCGACAAAGACAAAAATCTATGACTTTGTCTGTTTTTAGCACCAGTAAATTGTATATTATGTTCTCGCTCATACATGTTAAAGAATTTTCTTCGCTCTGTCTAGATGTATTTAGTCTGAGGTTCGAGGTTTGATGAGACTTCAAAATAATAATAATATAAGGAATATAAGGCAATAAGGCAACACCGAAACAATTCTCAGTAATAGAAATTTAGTTAGGAAACGTGTTTTGCGAGTGTATCTTAGTAACAGTTATTAATTTCGAATAAAACCTTTTATATCACCTTAAAGCCTTCAATCATTAAATTATATAATTACCCCCTAAATACGATTAAAATGTTATACCTGTATTTTGTCGCTCGCTGTAGCTTTTGTAGCCTAGTACATTATTTTAAAAGCACTATTAGCAAGTGGTATTTATCTCAAAACACTGAATAACACGTAAATATCATTCTGTAAAACCCGAATTTTATATAAATGTTAGATTATGTTATTTCAATCGTGACAGACAAATAATTTTGACATCGTGACAAATACCAAAATCTGGCCACGGCGACAAAGACAAATCTTTGACTTTGTGTGTTTTTTGTACCAGTAAATTGTACCTTATGTTCTCGCTCATATATATCAAAGAATTTTCTTCACTCTGTCTAGATGTATTTAGATATAGTCTGAGTTGCCAACAATACTGGTGGTGACATCCAATATCATTCATTGGTGACAGCTAAATATTGCTCAAATTGTTAGTTAAGTACCTACATATTTGTTTCAATACACCAAGTATACGCAATCGAAACAATAAGTTTGTATTTTTTTGGAGTTTTCAAACAGTTGACAACTACTACTACCAATCTTGGTGGAAACATTCCTTTATCATCCACCTATCCATCAGCCTTTTAACGTCCACTGCTGGACATAGGCCTCCCCAAGAATGGGGGATAGCGCCATGTCGCCACGCGTGGCAGGCGGGTTGGCGATCGTAGTGGATGTTGTTAATACTCGAAGGAGTGTTGCTGCCCACTTCCCCGGTATTCCCTCAGTCGGCTCTTACGACTCCCATGGGTGGAGAGGGGTGGGACAATTCTAAAGCCAGCCCCACGCGGCTAGCCGGCCCCACACGGCTTTATATTATAACCAAATCGTTTTCTGTCTGGTCCAGGAGCCGCCGCCTATTTTTTTTAGTGATTAATAACAGGCTGAATATTTGTGAGTGAGTCCTTTTCGATGAGACACGCAAATTTTTCTCAGTGAAAGTCTAAATCTTGTAAGAGGTAGTTATTAAGTGTCCGTGAATTCAACAACTTCCAAGCGTGGGACAGAGAAAACGTACAGCTAAATTTGTAGGACTATATGGCCATTTCATTATACAAATATTTACAAAGCTGCATTCAAAAAATCAGATGGTTAATAATTTGAACGACCTCTTTATTTATATTTGTCTCTCTATATTTGTAGTGGAGCACGCTCCATTCAAACTACCCATTTTATAGGACAATTGTTATTCCGAGTTTATTATCCAATTATCTTAACATTTAAACTTACTGTTACTCAGACAATTTCGACACCCCACCAAATCTAAATGTTTTATACCTGCGCTCTTTATTAGCTACCTCTATCGAGATAATTCACAGAGAAAAACTTGGGTGTCTCGTCGAACGGAACCTACTCACAAAGATTGAACCTGTTATTAATCACTTAAAAACATAGGCGGCGGCTCCTGTACCATACTCGTATATTGTTGGAGGAGTCCATCAATTTGACAATTATAATTTTTTATTACATTCAATTTGGTTCTTGATTTAATTAGATACAACTTTGCCAATAACACGCATTTTTTTTAAGTCAGTTGCTTAATGTATGACATTGACAGCAGCCAGATTTTCATTATACGACTAGCTATCTCTTGACTCCTTCCGTGTGCAAAATAGTTTATTATTTCTGATATTGATCTGAACCCTAATATTATTCTAACATAAAAGTAACCTAAGCTACTCCTTATGACATTAACTATTTGCCAGCAAAGCTCCCGTACAAATCGGTTCCGTAAAGTCGGAGATTAGCAAGAACAAACAGCGAGATAAAATTTTAACATTATGAGTTTAATTCATAGTTAGTGTAACATAATATATTTGATTTGTGTGTAGTATCTTAATTGCCATTGTGGTAGGGAAGCTGTAAATTTGAAATGATAATAAAAATAATTATAAACCGAAGGTCTTTCCTTTGCAATCATGACGAAGTTATTATGATTAACAATTACCGAAGACATATCCTAAAGCAGTGATTCCTTATTTTTGGTTGATAAATTCAATTGCAATTATTTAACATGGAGTTTCATAAAATAAAAGGAATGAGATTTCCTATCTTTTTTTTTATACTACATGGGTGGCGAACGAGCATACGGCCCACCTGAGGGTAAGCGGTTACCGAAGCCTATAGACGCTAGCAACACCAGGCATCACTCGCGCGTCGCCATCTCTAAGGAAAGGGATAAGAGATGGATAGGAAGAATACTAAGGAGAGGATAGGTTAGGTTAAGTACCGTTGTTACACGCTGATCTTACATAAGAGGTGGTACTTCCCCGAGCTCGCCCATTCGTGCTGGGATCAGCAAGGCTCTACCGAAAATCTCTCATCTTAAATAGCTTAGGAAGCTCTATTCTAAAGGATGGCACAACCCACATCTGCCGTGTCACCAGAGAAGTCCTAAGTAACTATGTGGCCAGTTTCGGGGCGGTAGAATTGTAACAGAATTAGCACTGAAGAAATGTCAAAGAGTTCCAGTGGTCCGCGCGTAGCGTACAGGAAGCGAGAGACGGCCCGGCGTTTTATTTTATTGTTTAAAAAAAATCTATTATAACGGAACTTCGCCTCCACTTCCGCAAATGTGTAACATCCGCAAGAAATCACGCCTAGGTACTTCTGCATGTTTTTAATGGATGTTTGTTTACGTTTTGTCCTTACATGCGTTGCCACACGTACCTGTATCTTAGACGACTGACTAATTTCCTGAAATCGTTGATTGTAAAGTGTAATTTGCCTAATAATAATTTTGATTAAATAGGTAACTTTTTTAAATATATGCAAATTGTGTCTTTTTTTAATATTTTTTGAAAAGGTTAAGCCATCATGGACTACCTCAATACTGTTCAACACCACTGTGAATGGCATTCGTGGAGTACAAATAACTGCGACCTTAGCGATACCTGGGCAGTTCACTCACTGCAACGACGTGGTATGTACCTACTAGCGATACATTGAAGCGCTGATGAGTGGTTTTGTCTGTTTATTTATTCGCGCATCATACAAAAAATACGGAACCCATTTCAATGAAACTTATTTGTTTTATATAGTTAACTAGACTTGACAGTGGTATACATTACATTCATACATTTTATCTCGCTATTATGTCGGGAGATACAATGAAGCCGCAGGAAGTTGCGAACTATTTAATAGCAAATGGCAAAATGTGAAGATGTTTAACTTGAAAATTAAATAAATGCGGAATGAGGATAATGTCGTGCAACTGCAACCTCCTTATTAACTATTAACTTTATAGCGGGAGTGTCATGATCAAAATTGCTGCTATTTGTTTTACTTCGTAAGGCTTTTAAGGTCACGAAATTAAATGTACGAATTGATTGTTGCATTACGGCCTTCAGCCAGCTGCACGGCCATGGCTTGAAGTTAAACACAAATCATAGTATTATGGCATTCACGTAGATAAACAGTCTGTAGCTAATCTGAAAGTTAAATGAAAATATAGTAGTATTCAATGATTACAATAGCAACGGGTGAAACAAATCATAGTATTATGGCATTCACGTAGATAAACAGTCTGTAGCTAATCTGAAAGTTAAATGAAAATATAGTAGTATTCAATGATTACAATAGCAACGGGTGAATTTATGTGTAGACAGTTAAATTGGATAAGTATCAAAGATAAGATCTTTAATGATTAATTTGTTTTAGATTGTATAAAACTTGAGTCCGCGAACACTTGCTGTTCGATGTTTGATACGTATTTTGTATAAAATTGGCAAGTAAGCGTCGCGACGGCTCACTCGTGTGCGGCAGGTGTGCGTTACCTGCTGAAGTGTCGCTTCTTGTCAATAGTTCCTAGTGATTGTTTACTTTAAGGATAAGTTACCCTGGTCTCATAAAAATGGTGAGCACTCATTTTTATTTTTATAAAATATTAGAAATGTGTAAGTTAGCTTTTTATTTTTAATATTATATAGGAGTTTATAACTTCATCTTCTTCAACACTTAAATATGTACCTAAAAACAAATTTCTATTCTTATATAATGTAATTGTAATTTATAAACATTTGCAAGACGATGTCGTCTAAATATTAATTAAATTAGATAATTTTGATCTGTATTTTGGCAATGTTAATTGCTCAGCTACCTAAAGTGTACAAAGAGAGTTTTACTGCGAGCAGGTGAATTCAAACCTGCGTCTCATCGAATCCGGGAAAGTGCTCTGGACTACTTAGCTATCGCAGTCACCTAATCTCCGCTTTGCATTTGTTTTAATTTAACAAACAAAATTACATACAAGACCCTACTACAGGTCTCAGACAATATCAATAAATCTATATTACATATTTTTTTTTACATACATATAGCCATCGACATTATTTAGGGTGTGACCTGGCTTTTTACAAATATTAGGGGGCGTCTTAATACGTTTAAGGGCTCCGTAATGTACCTATATCTATAGCCTAATATTGATAATCTGTTAATATTATATTTTCTGTAATATTGTATAGTGAATTGTGAGCTACGTTTTATGCGTTAATTATGAACCTTAGTATAAATCTCAATATTTGATTTTTGAGAACACATTAGACAGTTAAGCTAGTTGTTTTGGTTCAATTTCTGGTTCCTGAGCGATATAATGATATCATGAGCAGCGATATAACATATAGGTATTAAGTCTAATCAAGAGCTAATAAACGGAAAAGTTTCATTAAAATAAATTCATTAGTTTTTATATGATCCACAAACAAATAAACAGGCAGAAATTAGTATTTGGGGATCAGAGCATAAATAGCCTAATAAAGTATATTTTTCAAATATCTTTAATGTATAGACACAGCTCTGTTACAGTTTTATAATAGTAACTATATAGAGACCCGCCACTGCTTCGCGCGGTTTTTCCAAACAACAAAAAAACTGTCGGTCACTATCAAACTTTGCAGGACCACCCGCTGGGCTAACATGAAGATTTCATCAAAATCGTTCGAGCCATTACGGAGTCCATAGGAAACACACATAGATACAAACATCGATTTGTATATAAAGTAATTTAGGGTACATAATTAAGAGAAATTTGTATATTGAGCACCGAGTGATGCACTTCAATGCGAAGTCGAATATTTTATTTATTATACAAGTATGTTTATAATACGTTCTGACCCGAAAATCCAATAGTGGGTGCAGCATCTTCGGCTTACTGCAGTTCCATAGTTTTATTTAAGTCTTATAAAGGATTTAGTTTTCTGTCTCTTGTGGTAGTTGAGCATACAGGTACCTACTGTATGTTCTATATACTGTATGTTCATAATCGGCTTTATTTTTGAACCTTATTATTACAAAACCTTTTGAATCAACTTGCAATCTGCTGACCTATTTAGCGGTGTGCCTGATGGTAAGTGGTAACTTTTAGCAACCTCAGAGCTAAGCCTAGCCGAGCCAAGTTTTGACGATGGACGTTAAGAATAAAATATAAGTGCTGTGCGCAGATAAACCAAATATATAAATACTATATTTTTTAACTACTAGTAGTTCAGTCTGTGCAGCTACCGTATTGGAATAACTAGGTATATCTCAAGATCGTAATTATCCATTTATATCAGATAAGACTAATTGAAGGTAAAACTGTTCACGTCTAAGAAATGGGCTCGATAACGTACAGCGGTCTTCGGCCTTACAATTAGCACGAAAGGAATTATAATGACGCATATTATTTTGATTCAAAACAATCAGCTACTCGACGGTGAAGGATATTTAATAAAGATAAAAAATATCCTTATTTACTATCCTTGTGCTAAATTACCTATCAGTGAGCACTGAAGCAAGAAATCAGATTACATGAAAAATTATATTAATACTAGCTGTCGCTTGCGACACTCTAATATAAGTGCTTCTATCTAACATTATTCCGGAATAACAGGAACCTAACCTTATTCCGGAATTAAAATAATAATAATAATAATAAACCTCTTTATTTGCACGACGATAACATAATCACATATTATAAATACAGTAACAAAATAAATATCAGTGACAAGCTAAAATGCTCATACATACTGCGTTGTGAGTTGTCACATCTCATGCATCTCATGGCCTCAATCAGGTATAGGATCTCATCCAATTGCCTCCAATTCACTTTTTTATTTATTGAAGTAAAACTTCTTTAGGCGTGACTTGGGAGTAATTTAGATTTCTTTTCTGACGGAAGTAACGCTTACTATAGTCTGTGTAGTTTCCGCTATTTGAAAATAATAATTTGGATTGGTCGTAAGTATATGTCATATACTCCACGCTTCTTGACTTATACGCCAGCTAGTGGCAAATATCATAATCAGTTAGGATTATTTATTTCCAAATTTTCAAACGGATCAATTGTGAATAGCAAAGTGAATAAAAATTCAAGTTTAAAAAAAAAAATTAAATTGCAAGGTTTTTTTTCCGTCAACGCCAAAGAAGTTTCTTCAATCGCGCGTAAAGGTTACACGCACACACTTTTTTTTTTATTGCATGTAGTGGCAGACGAGCCACGGTCCATCTGATGGTAAATGGTAACCGTCGCCCATGGACTCGACTATACCAAGAGTATTGTCAAGCCGCTGCTCACCAATTCATTTCTCAGATATGAAATGAAATATAAACGGCTATCTCCTGCTACAGCCAAAACGCAACGATGTGCTTCATGGCTGGTCACACGGGAGATGATGGTACCAAACCGCTCGGGCCCGATACCAAGTGAGTACTCCCACTTGGTACCCAACCCTACCACCAGTCATGCAATGGATGACAATTGCTTACTTCCCTTAGTCGCCTCATACGACACCCATGGGAAAGAATGTATTCTTGTATTCTTAGTCCGTCACCACACGGACAAACGGATTCTTCCTGTATTAGCGACTTTCATCCAGTCTCTTCCCGCTATGTTTAGTAAGTCATCGTGCCAATAAGCTCTTGTTTTACATTTAAATCGTTTTCCTCCCGGTCTTGTCCATTTTGCAACTCGTTTAGGCCATCTTTCTTCAGAGGAGCGAGCAATGCGTTCTGCCCATTTCATCTTAGTCGCTGTGTGTGTTGCCATGCGTCTATTACTTAAGTTTTTGACGAATTTTATTGCTATTCCGTTTGTCCATGTCTAATACCTATTATATGAATATGAATTGTTTATTATATAGGAAGGTGGAGTCAGGAGTCTCCGAAACCGGCGAGCGTGTATGAAGAGAGCTATGAATGTTGAGGAAGCAAGAGATGTATGCAAGAATAGAGCCTCTTGGCACTCTGTTCTCTCTGCCTACCCCGCAAGGGAAATGGCGTGATGATAAGTTAGTTAGTTAGTTAATTGTTTATATCTTAGTAATGGTAAATGTGAATTACCTATCTATTAAATATTATCTGGATAACACTTTTGTTGCAATACACAAATAACAAAGTTACATACTACACAGTAAAAATTGAATTGCATCTAAATTAGAAATCGAAAAATATAATTACATTTAATTTTATATTTGACTAGATTCTACACACGACTTGGTCTTCGTGTACTTCGGTATAAAAATACGTCACTCTACGACATATTAATTACTTCTATCCATAAATAGTCTGATACAGAACCTATTTGCTTATCTGGAATCCAGACTCCTATAACCGTGAAAAATTTCATTATGATTGGTTCAGTAGTTAGAGCGTAAAAGCGTAACAAACAAACAAACAACTCACTTTCACGTTTCATTCATCTGTACTATTGTATAGCTGTAACAAAGTTGTGTCTGTACGTTTAAGATAATTAAGAAAAACGGCTGTACATAAAGCGATTTTTAGTCTGTTTGTCTGTTTATCTGTTTATTTGTTAGTTCACACATCATGCTAAAACTTAAAAATTCTTAGGTGTTTTATACCTCTACTATAGCGGAAACCTGTGATATAATACCTAGTCTAAAATTACTTTTCATCATCTGCTAATATTATTAAGGACAAGGGTTTTGTTATCTGTCAAATTTTATTCGTATGTGGAATTGGCACATCCTTCGATACTCACAGTCATGCGTTAGTAGCGATGTTTACTATCAATTTTATGTCCATACTATTTGTAACCTCTAATTTGGTAAATTTTAGTTTTCTCGTAATATGCCTGTGTGTGCTATACCAAAATATAATAACCCCGGTGTACATTGATTTCCCAAAGATCCAACATTAAAAAAATGGGAATCGTAGCAAAAATGTTGTACCTACACAGCATAGCGTCTTTGTCCTTAAACATTGAAACTATATCGCTGATCATCTGGATTAAATACAAAAAATATTGCAAACGATTCTCATTCAAACAAAGCAACTACAATTTGACAGTGTGGCCATCTCGCCGATTGCGTAATCTGCGCTCAGCTTTGCCCGATCCCCATTCAAATCAAAGTGCTAGTGCCACACTACCCAAGTAGCAAAAATGTTATATTAAAGTAGATTATACAACTAACAGACATATAAGGGCCTTATAACTGTTTTGCAGCAACTAAACAGTTGTAAAATGGTACTCAATACAACACATTAGTTATATATAATTAAGTCATATTAATGTGTCTGATAAACGTCTTTTCAATCATTTTTTTATGACTATAATATAACATCTCTGCCATAACGTTTACACGACCGGGGTTTAAGCCGAGTTAATGTTTCAGTTAGATAATAGTCATGAGCCGACATTTTTGTCTAAATCAGAACCTTTTATACAACATCTACAAAACAAACTGTCCTATAATGATTTTCTAATTCACTTTTATAAAACAGTCATATTAAGTCGTGTACTTCCACCTTTATGTAACTTTCAGGTTATAACGTTATTGCAATATAACTTTTATAAATCATTTGCTTATTTTAACGTGAATTGGTGACTTTTGTATAACTCAATCGCCATTTTTGATTTAATATATAACAATGGATTCAGAAAAGTGGTACCTAAATAATTAAGTTAAATGATGATTTTAGAAGAAAATTAAGAGCAAACCAATCGTTAAAAACAACAACAACATCTTCATGTAATCTCAAAAAAAATTGTACTGCAACCGTCATGGTGGAGGCCATAAATTGTATAAATAACCTTTATAAAACGAATTGTTATATACTTGTCGTAATGCGGTCGTCCAATAACTAATAGCAATATGGCGGTCACTTTGATGGCAATTAATAGATTTTATTTTAATATTGAATATTGAAATACCAATATTATTAAGGCCCATTAAAATCTCAACAAGGATTACCATACATATTATCGAAAAAATTGAACTCCTTTAAAGGCTTTCTTTACGTAACTATTAAAACAAAAGTAATTACTAAACACTACAAAAATTCTAAATGTTGTCTATAGTTTGCACTGACTTAACAATTTTGATATACTCTTTTTTTTTTAAATGTCTGTATATACAAGGTTATATAGTCATATAAGAGATTTAAAGGTGACGATGATTAAAACTGTTAATATAACTTAGACGTTACATATTTAATTAATATAACTATTATGTGATTTTTATGCAACTTAATTATGACCGATACGACCGCAAAGCGACCCTTACACAACTAAATTGTTATATAAAGTGCGCCCAAACCCGCGTTATATATTCATATAAAAAACTATTATAAAACCTTTTTATATGACTAAAAGTGAAATCAAAACGTTAGTCCACCCTTTATATGACATAATTTTGTTAGTTGGGTATGTAATGTTATAAGTACTTATACTTCGAAGACTAGCTTTTTTATACGAGTTTTTTTGACGTAATCGTATAGCTATTTAACTATAGGTACTATTATAAAGCTTTAACAGAGCTGTCTGTACATTAAGATATTTGCGAAAAAATTACTGTATTAGGCTATAAGGCGTGTCTGAACACAAAACATTTTTTTTAGATTTTTTTGTCTGTTTATCTGTTTGTTAGTTCGCGCATCACGCAAAAACTACTAAACGGATTTTGATACAACTTTTTTATTTGGTAGCTCTTGATTAGACTTAAAAACTGGTATACATTTTATCCCTCTAATATATCAGAACCTGAGACATAACCTATAAAAGCTAGGTTTTGGCTGCGGCGGAGCCGCGGGCAAAGGCTAGTATAATGATGTAATTACTATTACGTAAAAGCTTGTCACATACTCGCGGTTTGTGGTTTCAATAACAAACTAGTACCCCCCTTTTCTTTTTGTTAAGGCGGGAAAAAATGTTCCTAACCGCATACCCCGTCGTTCGGGGCAACGAACAGGGCAGTGTGGGGCCTGCACCCACTAAAGAAACCCGCCGTGTGCCGTCTCTCCGCCTTTATTGGCGAGCCACCCTACGGGCCAAAGACCGGCCCGGGGCGCCTCCAGCCGTGCCCTCCACTTGACCATGGCAGGTCGGCGGGCGTCGCCCTGCCACCTGGCCACCTCCCTGGGTAGGGGGCGTCCGCCCCCCTCCCGCTCTTGCGACGCCCGCCGATACACCTCGGCGAGCACCTCCGCCTCCAAGTCCCACGGGGAGATTCCGGCCAACGCGC
The DNA here is from genome assembly GCA_948253155.1 of Leucoma salicis. Classification (NCBI taxonomy): domain Eukaryota; kingdom Metazoa; phylum Arthropoda; class Insecta; order Lepidoptera; family Erebidae; genus Leucoma; species Leucoma salicis. Next base: position 9,808,127 of record OX411812.1, read on the forward strand.
AGGCCGCCTCCGTCGACACCGTGCGGTATCCGCGTATGACCCTGAACGCAACGACTCTCTGTGGTCTCCACAGAAGAGCCCTGTTCAGTGCGTCCAGGGACCCCACCCACACGGGTGCGCCGTACAGCGCCATCGACCGGACCACCCACGCGTAAAGCCGTCGGCACGCATTGTTGGGTCCGCCCATATTCGGCATGAGCCGTGCAAGGGCGGACGCTGCGCCGTCTAGCCTCGGAGACAGTTGGCGGAAGTGCTCGCGAAAACGCCACCACCCGTCCAGCACCAGGCCCAGATACTTAATCTGGGCCTGCACCCCAATCTGGACCCCGTCCACTGTGATCGAGGCGCCAGCAGGTGGCCGACGTCGGGGCCCATGGAAAAGTAGGGCTTCCGACTTGTCCAGGGCCACCCTAAGCCCCAGCACCCCGATTCTCCTGACCACCTCCGAGGTCCCTAAGGTGGCCAAGAACGCCGCTTTCTCGAAGTTTCCACCCTGGGCTACGACCAGCGTGTCATCCGCATAGCAGATGACCGCTAGCCCGGGGGGGAGCCGACAGCGCAACACCCAGTCGTAACCGATGTCCCACAGGAGCGGCCTCAGGACTGAACCCTGTAGGACACCAGACGACATGGGTCTCCTCACAACATCCCCTATGCGGCTCTCATAGACGATGCTGCGGCCCTCAAGAAAGTCCGCCACCAGCCGCCACAGGTATACAGGCACCCCGTGATACCGGAGCGCCTCCCTGATGCAGCTGAATGGCAGACTATTAAATGCATTGGCGATGTCAAGCGACACCGCCAACAGCATTTCCCCGCCAGTGACGACCGCCGCGGCTGCGGCCCTCAGACGCATGATCGCGCCGACTGTCGAACGACCAGCTCGAAAACCGAACTGGGCGTCCGACAAGTCGGGCCCGACGTCGCGCATTTGCTGGACAATTCGGGCAGCAAGGATTCTCTCCAGCATCTTACCCGCCTCATCCAGCAGCACGATGGGCCTGAAGGCCCCGACCGAATCCGGCGTTCGTCCCGGCTTCGGCAGGAGTACCAGCCTCCCCTCCTTCCAGCAGTCAGGGAACCGTCCGGACGCCAGGCACGCGTCGAACAGTCCCCTGAGGCGGGGCTCCAGGTGATCCAGAGCCAGGGCCAGAGCCCGGGTGGGTACCCCGTCCGGGCCGGGGGCGGTGTTCTTGGAACGAATCCGCGCAACAGCCGCGCCATTTCCGACGCAGTGACGGGTGGTACACTGGAGTCAGCCTCCCGGTCGCTACCTGGCGGTGCCATGACCGGGGGCGTGTACTCCACTCGTCGCGGGAATAGGCCCTCGACCACCTCGGTGTGGAGGCCCGGCTGAAAGGTCTCTGTGAGGGGGGGCCCTGGGTGCGGAGCTTATTCAGCGCCGCACGGTACGGGCGACCCCAGGGGTCACGATTGAGACCGTCCAGCATCTCCTGCCTTTTCTCAGTTTTGGCGCGGCAGATGGCCAGCTTGAACTCGGCCCGCGAAGTGCGGTATGCCTCGTACAGCCGGTTCTCCCGCTCCCCATCGCGGTTGCGCCGCCGACTGCGGGTGTAGCACCTCCGGGCACGAATGCACGCCGCACGGAGGTCCGCCAGCTCCTGGGACCACCAGTAGAGCCCCTTCCTCGGAGGAGGACGTCGCTCGCACACGGGGCATGGCCGAGTCACACACCTGCGTGATTGTAGCGCGAAATCGGCCAGCCTCAACGTCCACCTTCTCAGTCAGGGCTGGTGAGGGCAGCCACAATTGAATGGTGGCTGCCTCCGCCAGTAGATCCCTATCCAGCCTACCCACAGCCCACCGCGGGAACGTGGAAGTTCTGCGCGCCGCGTGACCCCTACTCCCCTGGAGGGACCGGGAGACCTCAATTCGGATATACCGATGGTCGGACAAGGTCTCAACCTCCTCCAGAACACACCAGTTCCTCACTCGTGCTGCGACGTCGGGGCTAGCGAACGACAGGTCCACTATCGACCCACCCCGTCGCCGCACGCACGTGTTGACGGAGCCTCTGTTTAATAAACAAAGGTCCGTCGACGCCGAACATACTAGTACCCTATGTAATAAATTATAGATGATAAACGAGGCTCTCACGTGTAGGTAATGTGTTTTATCAATTTAATTTATGAAATAATTTCATGTGAATATTAATGTATAATCATCGCGTTTTCATTTTTATCTTAATCTTAAATATAATGATTTAGATTAATATTATCAAAACCATAAATCTCCTCACGTTTTGGTATTGAATGATAATAGAATCATACGAGTACAGCTACGTCTTAATAAAATCTCTTGTATTTCGCCGAAATTTTCTCTAACCAGAAACAGAAACCTAGAAGGAGAACAAATTTTTTGTGAAAGTGGAAAAAGAGACACATGAAACATTAGAATAAAATGTAGGTAAATACATCCGATAGATGGCGTGTCTTAAAGACATTTAAAACAAATGTGAAGGAGAGATTAGGTGGAGTGTGACTGCGATAGCTTAGCTGTCCAGAGCACTTCCCCGGATTGGAAGGGATGCAGGTCCGAATCCTGCTCGCAATAAAGCTCTCTTTTTCCACTTTCACAAATAATTTGTTCTTTAAATTAACTAAGAAACAGATCAATATAATCAAAGGTTACTTATTTACGCGATTGTTTGTTGATGCTGCAAGTTACTTATTTACGCGATAGTGAATGTTCGTTTTAGGCATATTTTAAAACATGTGTTTATTGGAAATTAACAATCGACATTCAAGCTCTACTGCTCAGAATATTATTTCTATGCGAAGGGAATCCCGGTGACGGCAGTGACGCACTAATATTGCTGATTAAATAAATGGAAATTTAGTACACAGCGATGTTTACTTTTAAAATGAAAGTAGTCGAGCTTAGGTATGGAATGCAAATTACAGGGTTAACATAGAGGCCTTAGAGGTTGACGTAAAAAGTCATTTGTATGACAACCAATAAGCTCTGTTTATTGAAAATAAAGCTGATTTACGGCTGAGTCCAATGTTAACCCTATTGATGGATTGCAGGTGTAAAAATGTTATTATTTTATAAAGTGTATTTTTCATCCAATTTGTAAGGTTAATTTACAAAAATTTACGAGCCAGAAATTATTACATCTAACTACTAATGACCTATGCTGCTTCTTTACGCTCATTTCAATGAGAGATATAAATTGGTCACTCAAGAGAATTCCTGCAAAATTATAATAGCTTAGTGTAATTTGTTTCATACTTTAAAGATAATAAGTTTTCTCTTGTTTGTGGTATATATTAGAGCATATATTACCGCGTATTCCTGGAAGTTCCTAGTGTGGAAATGTGACCGGTAGACGGCAATAGGCTCGCCCTATATTACGTGGGACTTAAAAACATAGCTGGCGAACCGTAGGTGTATAATACACCTAATACGAGTGTGATGCTATGTATTCCTCACTTATCTTGAGGACTTTACTTGAGGAGTCTTGACTGAGACCACAGCCTCTATCATATTAGCAGAATGATGCATTATATATATATCGTTGTTTTGTCAATGGATACCGCTGTAAAACTTATTGAATATGAGCTATATGTGATCTTTAGTTTTATCATGTTATTTTTAAATCAGGATATTTTTTTGTCATATACGGTTTAACTTTAACTGAACTAAAATTGGCCAATTTACATTCCAGTGAAAACCGCATTAAATTCCGTTCAGCAACTTCAGAGATGTGCGCTAACAAATAAGCAAGACAGACAGAGCAAAGAGCCTCTTCTTACATTTCAATTCAGTATAAGTTAGGTAACTGCTGTACCGTAATAGTTAGATACAACTGTAAGGCTAAAACTTATATTTGTTTAAATAAAAGCAATTGATAGTATAAACTCGCAAGATCATATTTTATGCTCTCTTGTATATAGCTTTTCCTGCATGTATACTTAGTTAGAACCATATGTGACAAGTAGATACTAATGAATACAAACATCTATATACAAACCAATAGGTAAAATATTTGAGTTTTCTACAAGTTTTATTTATTAGTACCAGAACGATTAACAAAATTAATTAAATAACTAGAAATAGGAAATAGGTACCTAATTACAATATTAAATTAGAAATGCGCATGGAAAAAAAGTTGCGAGGTCAGTATTGTTTATTTGATTGCGGCTATAAAAAAACATGTGAATATTTGATACATTGCATTGAACCGAAACTAGTAAGGTCGCATGATTTTATAAATTCTTTGATTGAAACTAGGTCGACACTTAACAATAAAAACAAATTAGAATGATATCACAATACAGACATTAATGATCTCTAATGGATATATATGGCAAAACAAATGATAAGTCGTTTATCGATGCATGAGCAATCTGCTATTTTTTTCCGACCATAATATATCGTCTTATATATAAAACTAGTACATTCCCCCGGCTTTGATGCGCTTTATTGTCGATGAAAAATTAATTTCGGATAGGATTTCTATTATTAGGTATAAGCGTCGCCACGCTAACAGCCAATTTTACCCTCCCTCCCTGTATTAGATGTTTCACATCAAAAACGTAGGTTCTGGGTAAGTAACCACCAACATATCACCATACTAAAACCTTCTCCGAAACACGCTGCATCTTATGGTATAAGTATTATTCTGATCGGTTCAGTAGTTTTCGCAGTATAACCGAACAAAAATCCGACTCTCCATTTATTACTATAGATAGATACATATTAAGGCTTTATATATCGATTGCACTACTCTTGCTCATTTTTACCCATTAATTATTCTTATCATAATATTTATAATTTTATTTTTCTTTTTACAATAAGTTATAAAATAAAAAAGATGACTCTGGTGGGTTTCTGAACTACGTCTTTCTGGAAATCGGATCCATTTTAAAGGCTACGTGGCTGGCACTCACAGTACTGACTAATAACTCACACGCGAATCACATACCGATGACAATGCAATAATATCCTAATTTTAACCTACTACAAAGTTGAAATACAATAAATATGGCATTGATACTTGCTTACAGGCTTTGTACAAATTGCATTGGAAACATTCATCTGTCCATCGTAACATGTAGAGTATGTTTAATGCACTTCTAACGCTTTCATGCTTATGAAGATAAATGTACAAATCACAAGATGTACAAATCTTTGTGCGTGAGTGTGTGTGTGTGTCGTGTGTATAATGTAAGTAGGTCAGTTAGGATATTATAGATAATAAAAAATGCTTTACTCTACAGCGTATTATTTATGTGACTTTTTAAGATTATTTCTCAAGAACAAATTATTTGTGAATGTGGAAAAAGAGAAGTATGATGTTGTGTTTTTACATCGAAATGCATGCACTTAAATATACACCGTTATCATGTGGTGACACGCTAAGAATACAAGTGTCACCACTCCATTCCTTCCGACAAATGTCACTCGAGGCTATTAAGGGAAGTAAGCAATTATCAGCTATTGGATTACCTACCGGCGGTAGCGTCGGGCACCGAGAGGGAGTATATCTCTCTTGTTATCGGGCCCGTGTGCATCAGTTCTTCCAAGTGACAACAAAACATTTCCATGTGTTTTGGTTGAAGCGGGTGATAGCCATCCATAGTTCATAATTTTCCATCTCTGGCATGAAAAGGAGAGCAGCGACTTAGCAGAAGTATTAGTATCTCTGAATCCATTAGCGCCGATTAACATTTACCATCAGGTGGGCCGTCGTTCTTCTGCTACTATCCATCCATCCATCCATCAGCCCTTCGACGTCCACTGCTGGACATAGGCCTCCCCAAGAGAACTGTGTGCTCATTATGGGGGATAATGCCGTAATCGCCACGCTTGGCAGGCGGGTTGGCGATCGCAGTGGATGTTGTTAATACTCGAGGGAGTGCTGCTGCCCACTCGCTCGGTATTCCCTCAGTCGGCTCTTACGACACCCGTGGGTAGAGAGAGGTGGGACAATTCTAAAGCCGGCCCCACACGGCGTACTACTACCACAAGCACTAAAAAGTATTATTACGTACCTGATTAAATTGTCTCGAGTTGCAAGTTACCCTTACTGCACAACTTGCTATGAGATTTGACTTTTTAGATTATAACATAATTATAATTGTTATGAGCAAGTGAAAAAAAATCCCGATGATTTACACAATGCAAAAATAATTTCAGCTCTTCAGATGAAAATATATTTAACGTGATTAGGTAAATGGGTTTTCCACTTGTCATTGTGACTAATTATCTAGGTACTTACTGTACAAATATTCTTAATCTTTTGCAATAAACCCAGTTAGTTTTCAAGATAATCTGAGATTCCGTAATTGTCGACTTCAATCTCTGAAATAGTTAATTATAACGGTGAAAATTCTTGTTACCTAAGTAGTTTGTAAAATAATCAAGAGCGTTTTACAGTAGAGGCATCATACATGGATTAATTGCAATGGTGTGACCATTGAATTTTATAAAGATAGACTGTGATAAAGGTCTAATGACAGGGTTTTTTATTGCGTATGGTGGCAGACGAGCCACGGCCCACCTGATGGTAAATGGTAACCGTCGCTCATGGACTCAACTATACCGAGAGTACTGTCGAGCGTGTTGATGATGTGTTGACTGTGTACCGGTGAGATGTGTTTCATGGCCGGTCATACAGGAGATGGTAGTACTAACCCGCTCGGGCCCGATGCAAGTGAGTACTCCCACTTGGTACCCAGCCCTACCACCGTTATTGCAATGGTTGATAATTGCTTACTTCCCTTAGTCGCTTTGTACGATACCCGAGGGAAAGAATGGGGTGGTGACACTTGTATTCTTAGTCCGTCAGCACACGGACGGAGAGCTTATAAATTATATTAATTCATCATTTGATATACCTGTAAATATGTTAATTTTGACATTAATCAGTGAACATGTGTGGAACATCACGCTTTTATCAGCTTGGTACTCGTATGTATGTTTTTATGTAACGGAAACTGTGAAAGTGATTTTGACCCATTTCGAAATGTCGAATTAAATCAAAACTTTGCACACTTATCAAGATGACCATACAATAAATTGAGAAGTGTATCCATTTTTAGGGTTCCGTAGCCAACAAGGATCCCTTATAGTTTCGCCATGTCCGTTCGTTCACTGTTTGCAGCTTAGCTCAGATACTTAATACTAGAAAGCTGTAGTTTGGCATGAATATACATATTAGCCACGCCGGCAAAATGATAAAATAAAAATAAAATAGGGTACCTCTACACATAAAGTGGGGATGTGTTTTTTCTCGATTACCCCATATTGTGGGATGTCGTTGGATAAGTCTTTCAAAAATATTGTGAGTTTGCGAAAACGAGTAAGAGATCCGTTTGTAAAATCTTATTAAGTCTCACAGGGCTAATTTGTTACAAGGCTAATTTGTTTGTCAGAGTCAAGTGAGCCAGCTAAATGGTTGTTTTTGGATAATATATGTGAAGAAATTCAAGGTAGTAGTAGTATCTAGATATACTATATAACGAAATTAAAAGGAAAATTATCACAGTTGAAGTAAGTTTTGAGATTAAAAAGAAATTAAAAATATTACAGAATAAAAACTAAATAAATACGCTTTAATAGCTTAAGCTTAAGTTGAACTAAAAAGTAGAAAATAATATTATAATAAATACCTAATGTTTTGAAAAAAGTGTGGGGTGCTTTTGACATCAAATATTACAAATAGTTCATTGATATAGTAAAAGCACGCTATAAAAACATTTGGGATCAAGTTACATATAAGTACAAGTAAATAAAATTTAAGCGTTCCTTTGTAATGTGTAAATAACAGACTTTTACTACATGCATCACTTGTATTAGTTCCGGCTAATTTTCGGAACGGCTGGACCGATTGGAACGGCAGATAGCTAATGTTATAATATAATCCTTGCGGACGTAGTCGCTGGTAGCAGCAGTAGTACCTACATATAAACCAAATGCGTAATCGACTACTTGAAGTTTCAAAATTCACATTCGTTTTCCTAATTTATTCAAGTTCATAATTGAAGTTATATTTACTCCTTACTAATATTATAAATGCGAAGGAGAGCTTGTAAGTTTGTTACGCCTTCACGCTGTAACTACTGAATCAATCATCAAGATTGTGCATTGGTACTTACTTTATTATAACAATCCGGAGCCTTTGACCTAATTTTATAATATTCTTATATTTTTTGTGACAATGCAGGACGTTTGACGTGCCTATAACTCGCGCGGCAGTCGTGCTGCAAACTCTTTTTAAGAGGCTTATTCTTTGGATTTACGTGAAGCATAGTACACGCGCGGTACGACATCTTGAAGGTCATCAAACTAAAATTTGACCGTACATTATTTCTCTTTCAATGCCAAAATTATTAATTACCATTAAAACTTAGTGTCACCTTAGTTACCTTAGTATATACCTCTGTATTAGCAAACGAATGAATACAGACACACTATTTTTTTGTAACCTATTATGCAGCAAATATGTATTTGGTGGAATTAATTATTCGTTAGACTTCAGTTTTTGTTACTTATTATGAGTAAGCAAGCAAATGTTTGGTAGAATTAATATTAGTTTAATACCTACAGTTATAGTTTGAGTAACCACTGCAAAAATATAATATTAAAATGATATCAACTTGTAGGTATGCATATTCAATATGTGTCTTCAATTCTTATTAAAATACTGACGTTATTTTCAGAACGATAGTAAGGGTGATGATAGCATTGCGGGTGATGTTGGTGTAAGTGCTAGGCGTAGCTCTGGAAAGCATGGACCACCATCGAATCTTCCAACAAAACTACCTCAAGGAGAACTTAATGGGAAAAAGGTAAGATTTTTTATTTTAAACACAAAGTCCTCTTGCTTGTGACTGTTATTTTCGATTTCACATTTTTCACTTTGTGTTTAATGTATAGTGCTAAGCATGTCAAATGCTAAAAATATATATAAAAATATATAAAGAGACTTGTAAATTGTAGCATTTTAAACAAATAAAATGCTACCATTACCATTTCGCTAAAGTTAAACAAAAAGTAGCATGAAAATGAAGTTCGCTCAGTAACTTATGATTTAGATTTTTAGCTTTTCACATGCGTATTCTTTTTCCTCATTCACAAATAAATTTGTACTTTAAAAGTAGCTGAGCATGTCAAATGCTAAAAAATATACATCAAAAATGCTTAGGTAAATAAGTGTCCAGGGACTTTTGCGAGTTCATATCCTTAACCCGCGATTGATTGCCATTGGACCATAAAAAGAGAACAAAAATAATGTGAGTTTGGGATCAGTAATTAGGTTCTGCGACTCCTAACGTGTTAAAGTATTTCCACCGGCATTGGAAAGATATGGTTTTGAATCCTGCTGAAAGATATCTTTCTTTATTTCTTCTCTTTTTTATTTTATGTAGAGATCGAAACTGCAGAAGTTGTTCCCTAATGTTGTAAAACCGTTCCACTTGACGTAATTATTATATTGATAGGATTTTTCATTACAGCCGGTATCATGATTGAGTATAATGTACGCGTACTCTGGCCTAATCCGGCTTGATAAATAATGTATTATAATATATATTGTTGTAACGCACAATTACCTATTACGTACGTAGTAGGTAATCAGGCTGGCTTTTAACAGTTTTATTTATAAACATATTTTCTTTAATGTTTTTACAAAAAACAAGTTAAACATGATACTACCTGCTAAAATCTTTGCAAGACATACCTATTAGCCTTTCAGAAAGGAGAACTGTAAATTAAGTATCATATTCTATGCAGATTTTTTTCTTTTTGTCTATAATGTCTACCGATGGTTCAAATTTTCATAAATCTTGCTTAATGAGCCAGATTAATAAGGTATCTCTAAATATATAACTACCTACTTTAGGTGGTGGTAGTCGTGTGGTTGCTTAGCTTGCTAAATCGAGAAAAACAAAAACACATGTCTGTAGACCGTGTATGTTGTCTGTCATTAATACCTAATTTAACAAAATCTGGTGAAGAATTTAAAGCGTTCAGTTCAGACAAAAGGGAATCTTATTTCTTTAAGAAACTTAAACATATCAGATAATTTAGATATTTTTATATATATTTTTAGCATTTGACATGCTTAGCACTATACATTAAACACAAAGTGAAAAATGTGAAATCGAAAATAACAGTCAGGAGCAGGATTTGAACCTGCATCTTCTGGATACCGTCCAGATGCTTTACCAATTCAGCAATCCTGACAATTGCTCCTGACTGCTAATTTCGATAACACATCATACTTAACGTCTTTGGGTGACGCCTGCGCCATCTGTCGGACGTATTTTCATACATTATACCAACCAGGTAAACTTAATTTTACAATTAAGATTTTACCTAATAATGACGCAAACCCTTTAAATATTTAGATATTTTTATATATATTTTTAGCATTTGACATGCTTAGCACTATACATTAAACACAAAGTGAAAAATGTGAAATCGAAAATAACAGTCAGGAGCAGGATTTGAACCTGCATCTTCTGGATACCGTCCAGATGCTTTACCAATTCAGCCTGACTGTTATTTTCGATTTCACATTTTTTACTTTGTGTTTAACATATCAGATAAATCCTGACTAAACTTTATTCGGAGGAATTTAAGATTTATAATTGCTGTACACGCTAATTAAACCTGAAGATGTATTATTTCAAAATTCTTATAAATTTAATGACATCCATGTGACCTAGAATATTTTAAATAAAATTTTAAGCATTCTACTTGCTGACTGGATAACATTAGATAAAATGAAAATAGAAAAACATAACTATTAGTTTGGATTCTACTAACTGCAATTAAGACAAACTACAGCTATGACGCATAAAATTTGTTGAGATAATTATTTGGTTTTTAGGAAGATATTGAAGAAAATGGACCACAGAGAGCAGTATGGAGCAATCAGATAGAATTCCTTATGTCCTGCATTGCGACCTCTGTAGGTCTGGGTAACGTGTGGAGATTTCCATTCGTCGCTTACCAGAACGGAGGAGGCGCCTTCCTAATCCCGTATATCATTGTACTGTTACTTATCGGCAAGCCAATGTACTACCTCGAATGCGTCTTGGGACAATTCAGCACAAGAAATTCAGTTAGGGTCTGGGCATTAGCGCGTGGGATGAAAGGTAAAAAATCATATTCCTATTTAGAAATAATCTAAAATAATGGTTGAGGTGATGACAGACTTATTAGTCAGTACAATCCTTGAGTCTTCGTATATATTTTCAGAATACAAAACAAACAGTTGTTTCTGTATTGAAATATCCTGTATTGAAAGCTACGTCATATCTTAAATCGCCAGATACTAAAAGTAGTGTGTGTGCTCTGACGCTTTGCTGTGAATTATATAGCTTCCTCAAAGTGTGGTAAGCTGTTAAGTCATTAGTCTCGACTGTCTTGAACAGCTATGACAGTCGTAAAGGAAGAAACTATCAGATAGCCTTTTAGGCCCTTTATATTTGCAGTCACTCCGTAAAAACGTAGATATATAATACCCATTGAAATGTAGATATTCTATATAGTTAGAATATATACGCACCAATTGTAAATGTAATGTCTTAAAATGTCGGGGCAGCCAATAAAAATACTTATATTTCGGAGTGTTATGCGTAATAAAATTATCTTTTGCATTGTTGTAAAAATTCAGCAAAATATTGATTTTCACAGTAACATGATTTTAATATTCACGTGTGACCATTTGTACTAATATAAAAACATATGTTTCAGGTACCGGGTACGCAACAGCTTTGGGTTGCGGATACATCTTATCGTATTATGTATCGATAGTGGCATTGTGTGTGTTCTATTTGATAATGAGCTTCAAATCTACTCTACCTTGGGGGGTCTGCGATGAGGATTGGACTGATTGTGTCCCGTCTGACCCCAGCCAACCAGTCGGAATAATAACAGCAAATGCTAGCAGCAGCGCCGAGCTATATTTCACGTAATAATACTCTCATGTACTAGACACTATTTAGTTAAAAACCTTTTTTAATTATAGACATTTCTATTTGCTGTACCTAGGGATGGAATAGAAAAATCTAAGTAAAAAGTTATATATGAGCAATAAATGAAAAGAAATTAAATAATTGTAGTATAATAGTCATGTACATAGCTACATAATATACTGACTCTGGGGTGCAGCGGTAGTGTGAGCGACTGCTGATCATGAGGTCTCGGGTTCGATCCCCGCGTCGGGCAATGTTATTGAGATTTTTCGTAAAAAGAAAAATTCTCAGTAGCAGCCCGGAGTTTGGAAATGTGCTACCGGGCACATTTTCAAACTCCGAGACAATAGGCTCGCCCCCTATTACGTGGGACTTAAACATAGCTGGCTAACCGTGGGTGTGTAATACGCCTCTGCCTGTCCCTTCGGGGAATACAGGCGTGATGCCATAGCATCATCATAATGATGATTAGTATAATATACCTATAATATTTTATTTTAGACGATAATACTCAATTTTAAATATTTTTCTTTGCAGTAAAACAGTACTTCAACAAAGTGATGGCATTGAAGGTGGACTTGGTAAGTTCATAAATATTGCATTAATTGTCGAAATATTGTCTGGAGAGTAATAGTTTAAAAACATAAATATGATAACATTTCAGGTGAACCCATATGGTACTTAACCCTGTGTCTGTTTGCTGCGTGGCTAATAATCTTCTTTATCGTGGCCCAGGGAGTAAAGAGCTCCGGTAAAGCTGCCTACTTTTTAGCGCTCTTCCCATACGTGGTGATGATCATCTTACTTATCACGTAAGTCTTTTTATACAGCATTACTTGTGTATTTTTGGAATTATTATAGACTAGATTCTGCGACTTCATCCACTTGGACTTCAGAATATAAATAGGTACCTCTACGTAGATTAATATTATCTCTATGCAAAAGGTGCATTCCCGCAGGAACCATAAATTTTTCACTGGCCTCCAGGACAATACATATAATGCAGAAAGTTATGATGATTGGTTTTGTAGTTACGGTATGAAAGCGTAACAAAAAAGCTCACTTTCTCATTTATAATATTTATGGAGAGGATAGAGGCAGCTATTAAGTGTCCGTGAATTCGACAACTTCCAAGCGTGGGACTGAGAAAACGTACTACTAAATTTGTAGGACTATATGGGTATTTCATTATACAAATATTTACAAAGCTGCATTAAAAAAATCATATGGTTAATAATTGGAATGACCTCTTTATTTATATTTGTCTCTCTATATTTGTAGTGGAGCACGCTCCATTCAAACTACCCATTTTGTAGGACAATTGTTATTCCGAGTTTATTATCCAATTATCTTAACATTTAAACTTACTGTTACGTCAGACAATTTCGACAACCCACCAAATCGAAATGTTTTTTACCTGCGCTCTTTATTGGCTACCTCTATCGAGATTTTTCACAGAGAAAAACTTGGGCGTCTCGTCGAACGGAACCTACTCACAAAGATTGAACCTGTTATTAATCACTTAAAAAAGTAGGCGGCGGCTCCTGTACTATTATTTCTCAAATCTTGTAAATGTACAGACATAGCTCTGTTACAGCTTTATAATAGTACTAATAAGTAATACTATACGATAATATTAAAACCATACGTTGGAACAGACTTAAGAGAACTTTACGGGTATAATAGTAATATAACTATCGACGTGCCCTGACTTCGCTCAATCGAATAAAATCTCTAAGATAGTAAAATAGTTTTAACCAACTTAAGTTAAAAAAGCAATTATTATTAAAAATTCTTTACGTGTAAGTCCTTAATTAGCATGTGGTTGTAAATAGAAAGCTTATTTAAAAATATCTATATAAAATATTTATCCACATATCCAGTGTGTGGTTTAGAAGCTCACAAACATACAGCTGCTGTCTATCTCTTCCTAAGAGACTTTTATATAAAAGTTAATATAATGTACGAGTATATAATATTGGCCGTGTGGGGCCGGCTTTAGAATTATCCCACCCCTCTCTACCCACGGGAGTCGTAAGAGCCGACTGAGGGAATATCGGTGGAGTGGGCAGCAGCACTCCCTCGAGTATTAACAACATCCACTGCGATCGCCAACCCGCCTGCCAAGCGTGGCGATTACGGCAATATCCCCCATGACGGGACCGCTCGTTGTGACGTTCTCTTGGGGAGGCCTATGTCCAGCAGTGGACGGTGAAAGGCTGATGGATGGATGGATGGATGGTATATAATATTATACACGTCTACTAAATATTTAGAGACAATTAATGCAATATTAATTAATTGCTAGACTAGACTACAAACTAATAATTTTATTTAAGTACAACAAATATTTTTGAAGTCTATCTGCCCTGTTTAAACTAGCTAGAGTCTTATGTGTCCAACTCCTTAACCTCGTGGTCTCCATAAAAAGTGTTGTAGTTGCCGCCAAATATTGACCATAACTTCACTTTTATTTATTCACAGGACTGCCACTCTGGAAGGAGCTGGAAATGGTATTCTTTTCTTTTTGACGCCACAGTGGGACAAACTAGGACAGCTTGATGTGAGTTCAAATAATTTGTTGCTATTTGTTTTAAACTATGTGGTGCTTATATGTTTAATATGACAAAAAAAATATATATTAAGTAATACTTGTACATATTTTAGTATAATTAAATTATTATATTCCTTTTTATAAATAAAACACATTACAAAATATGAATAGCTAATTAGACAAAATGTTCATACGTAAAAATTTTTTGTACTTTACCTTCGATAAACAACAACCGATGAACGCAGCATTTTATTCAAGAATAATATTAATGCATAGTGTTTATGTGTTATAATGTTATACCTAATAAAATATCTTCTGACATTATAAAATAAAAATTCCCCACCACGTTTGTCTGTACGGAATGAATCGAAAAACTACCGAATTCATTTTCATACAGTTCTCACAAATGCAAGGAATGCTTCATGAAGTTTACGCGTAATTGGCTTTTATGACGTAGATTGTTGAAGAAGTTGGTAAAAATCATACTGACTGGAAGATTTACTGACTTGCATCGCGTAAATTGATACATGGAGATATAAAAAAGAAAAACATGCTAATAGTACAATATATAGATACAGCACTGTTACAGAACACTTTGCCGTCAAATGACATCATAACTGAAAACAAACCTCTCAAAACGTGTTTTGTTTTTTTAGGTGTGGTACGCAGCCATCACTCAAGTGTTCTTTTCTCTGTCCGTATGCACTGGTGCCATCATAATGTTCTCCTCGTACAACGGCTTCAAACAAAACGTATATAGGTATAAAAATATTAAAATTACTGCCTTAGTCAAATATGCTTAATTTTTTGATAACAGCATAGATGGCGGAGTGATTTAGATACCGTCCTCCCGCCTGAGTGTTGTGGGTTCGATTCCCACACAGGACAAATTTTTGTCTGATCCACAAATGGTTGTTCTGAGTCTGGGTGTACTTTCTGTCCGTGAAATTGTATTTTTTTTATGAAGACAATACCCTGCACTAAGGAATAATCCTTGTATCGCGGGGGACTTTACAAACATACAATTATATGCATTTTTGTAAAGCCCCCCGCAATACAAGTATTATGCCTTAGTGTAATAGGGGGATGTCTCTAAAAAAAATTAAATAATTACTCTCTGAAATTAGATTTTTTTGAAAAGTGAAAATAACTACATTGAACAGTGTTATCACATTGCAGAGACGCCATGATCGTAACAACTCTAGATACCTTCACTAGTCTGCTATCTGGAATTACGATTTTTGGTATCCTGGGTAATCTGGCGTACGAGCTGAAACAAGACGTTGCTGATGTAGTCGGCTCCGGTGGAACCGGTCTTGCATTCGTCTCTTACCCTGATGCCATTTCTAAAACGTTCTTGCCACAGGTAAATTAAAACAAATCATAATAATCTGTAATATTAAATTAATTTACTACTGCTACTTAAAAGTGAAAAGACAAATAACATTTATTTATTTAAGCTTTATGCAACATTTACTGTGAAATCAAGCTTAAACAGCAACAAATAATGTACTTTTAGAGCTAAAAAATAAGAGCTCACTTCTCAAGTGCCAGTGCGCATTTACCGAGACCGATTTTTTGGGCCGACGCGATATCTATTGCATTATTGATCGAAGTTTTCAACCAAGTGAGAATCTTGACTTTTATTTAAATTATTAAAAGGTTTGCTTGTTTTCAGTTATTTGCCGTTCTATTCTTCTTGATGATGACCGTGCTGGGTATCGGCTCAGCTGTAGCGCTACTGTCCACTATTAACACAGTTTGTCTCGACGCGTTCCCGAGAGTCAAGACCGTCTACATGTCAGCCATATGTTGTTCATGTGGCTTCCTCATCGGTCTCGTATACGTCACACCTGTGAGTTATTTTCTAGTACATCCACTCAAGTAAAATTCAGATAACATTGATTTATTTTTCATATTCGAAAAATAGATTTAGGTATAACATATATTTAAAGCGCCATGTAAACGATCAAATTTGTTTGACACAAAGTGTTTGTCAAATTTCACGTTTTCATCAAACAATAGCTCAAACGTTGTTGAACTACTTTTCAGGGAGGCCAGTTCATCTTGGAGTTAGTTGACTACTACGGCGGTACTTTCCTGGTTCTCTTCTGTGCTATCATGGAAATCGCTGCTGTATTTTGGATTTATGGTATGTTCAATTTATCTGAGCGCCATCCGTTCTGATATTTTAGTATTAACAAGAACGAGCATAACTGTGTATAGGTGTGTAAATACTAAGTACTAAAGATATATATTGTCGTAGGATTGGAGAATTTCTGCTTGGACATTGAATTTATGCTGGGTATCAAAACTTCCGTATATTGGAGGTTATGTTGGGGTGTGATCTGCCCTGCTATGATGATTACAGTTTTCATATACGCGCTACAAGGCTTTGAAAACCTGGTCTTCGGTGGCTACTACATATACCCAACGGCAGCTTACGGTTGGTATAGGTTTACTTATTAATAACTCCACTGAAATAAAAAGCTAGTTTTTAGGTTGTATCCCAGGGTAAATGTATCTACTTACTTATATCAGTTTTTAGGTCTAATCAAGAACTATCAAACAAAAAAGTTTAATTCAAATCAGTTCATTGGTGTTTGCGTGATGTGTGTACAAACAAGTAAACAAACAAACCGACTATCTGACAAAAATTCTAAAAAATATAACATAATAAATAGCCTAAATACAGTCACATTTTTACAAATACCCATCTTAGATGTACAGACACAGCTCAGTTTCAGCGATAAAATATTATACGACTATTATTTAATATACTGCTACTTTAGTTTACAAGAGTCTGTCCGAGACTTCATATTCCAAATTAAATCAGAGTGATTAAAAAAATATTCCCCGTTTTGCTAAGACAAGAGAAAAATAGCTACAATATAAGACAGTGTTAAGTTTATTGACGAAATTCAAACATATTTATATTAATTATGTACTTAGTGTCTTTTTAAAATAAATTATTTTGTCTAGAATTGTTAAGTGGATGGAACTGATAAAACAATAAGAAGTAAGTTTCTTTGACGCAGAGAGAAATGCTGTTTTTAGAGTCAGTTTTCTAAAAAAAATAAGTTGTTAGGTATAAACCAACATTATTGATCAACATATTGGATCGATTTGCAAAAAAAAACCAAAATGAGAAATAAGCCCCCCCGGGACAAAAATACTTTCATGTGTTAACGCACACACATTTAAGCGTAATAAAATTGCAATAGGTAATTATTAAATTAGCCAATCTCAAATCGATACAATAATAGACTGATGATTAGTTTGACTTCACTTTTTACGCACCGTTATTTCGTAGACGTCATGAATTTATTATAAGTACCTAATTTAAAAAAAACTTTTTCAGTTTGCGGATACCTGATGTTGTTTGCTGGTATTCTTTTTGTGCCCATTTGTATTGGGCTAGCAATGTATCAGTACCGGACTGGCAACTTTATAGAGGTAAACTTCTTTCCTTATATTTTAATTACATTAAACAAATTGTGTTCCAGACACAACTTTCTGTGAGTCATTTCTTGTCCCAGCATGAAAGGGCCGGCTCGATCGGTGAAGTATCACCCCCTCACAGAAGATCAGCGTAAATAGCAGTATGTACCTACTACTGCTGTTGCGTTTCGTAATGTGAGTGAGAGCACCAGAGGCCCAAACCCCATGCTAATCCTCTCCTTACTATATATAAAATGTTCAAAGCGTAAAAAATAACACCATGAATATAAATAACAAATTACACAGGTATATAGCGATTTTTGCTATTGGTGTAACTTAAATGCACACCTCTATGTTAAGAGTGATATTCTAGATTAGATTTTATATTTGCCACTTAAATCTGCTTATAAAAATAGGAGTACCTAGAGATTATTTATTAGTATCATTAAATCAAAATATTGTTGTTCACAGACTATTAGGACAACCTTTAGCCCTAAAGAGGCATGGGGCCCCACTACACCTAGTATCAAGGCTGAATGGGAGTCATTTAAGAGAGAAGCTGAGGTGGAGAGAGAAAAAATGAGGACAAGTTGGTTTAAGCACATTTGGTACAGTATAAGCGGTGGATATAGAAGAAAATTTTAACATAATACAGGTTATTAGTCTAGTTATATTGTTAGTAATTTTATAGTGATATTGTAACGTTATGAATAGTATAATTTAGTTCAACAGTAATATTATAATTTACTGATTTATATAATTTCTACCTGAGTGCGTGATATGGAGAAATTCGTTTTTCAATAAATGAATAATCATAATCGCGATGGTATCATAATTATGTGCTCTAATATTATTGTATATTGTACATACATAGGTTTATGAGTATAAAATAGGCTGTGCCTAATTAATTATTAAGATCCCACAAACTATTATAATAATTTAATTTATTTATATCAATAAGTACTAAATAAAAATATAATATTATTATCTACGTTTACAACATTTTCAATCCATAATTACCTTTAACTGACGATAACCTACAATTTTACATTGAGTAGGTACTAAATCAAGTCCCTGGTTCCAAATGATTATTAAAACTTCTCTACAATATATTAATATTTTGATTTAGTATTTATCAGATGCGCTAATTGTACACGTACTACTCGTGCAGATAAAGAATGGGATCATAAATGGCGTCGCCACTATTTACTTCTCGCTCACATACTATCGCCGTCTATACTCACACCTAACGGTATAGACAGCAATAAAATAACGGTATTCATGTTGCGTGTACTATTGTTTATAGTTACGCCGTAGTATGCTGACAGTACAGGCTCAATGTGCCACCATTTATTATCCCATTCTTTATCTGCACGAGTAGTATAAGTGAGTAACATAAATGAGTCCTTTTTTGTGATTAAAATAGGTTAATTTTTACTACCTTCGTCGTGGGACGACTCGACGTGCGGCCACGGCTACTAAAGTTAGTTAAATTTTATACGCGAAAAAAGACCCGTTTATGTTACTTTAAATATTAGTATTTATTATTTGGGATACGTAAATTGACATATATGTATAATTATTAAACTATAAATGTGATAAAATATTTGAATATGAACACTATAATATATGAAGCGTTCTTCACAAAGACACTCACTTTCAAAGACGTCATTTTGCTATTCCATACGCCTAATTTCCTAAGGGAGAGTTGGCAGAAATACTCATTACGCTGTAATGAGTGAATTTGTTTCTATCGCACGTCGATCTCAAGTTATATTTTCTCTGTATACTTTTATTGACTTTATTTTTTCATTATTCGAGACTGAATTATGAAATTATGTTGTATTAAAGTATTTACTTCAATAACTTACTCAATTATAACTGAACCATGAGATAAGATCACTTATTTTGTTTATTTTTTCTATTATTAGTATCTTGTTACCTATTATTTGTTCATGATTCAGTACGACGTGAAGCCTTACAAACAAATAAACTCACTTTTGCATTTATAATATTAGTAAGGATGTACAAGGATTGGATTTATATACCTACTACTTGATAATTAATGGCATATGCCAAAATATTAAATTTAATAACGCATTGTAAATAACTGCTAAATATATATGTTGCAATTGAATTTACAAAGAATATTTGTTTTACTTGTTGATTTCTCATGTTTATTGTTAAACTAGGTAGGTAATATTAAACCTTTCATTATACTCTCTGGTCAGATTTGAAATTGTACCAATCTGTCGACACTCGACGATACCTTTACGAATAAGTGCCAGTAACATTGTTAAAAAGTTGATATATGGGACACAAGATGACACAGGTAAAATAATATAGTCTTATAAAATACTTTGACTATTAAACATGTTTATATAATTACACTGGTTTTATTGTATACTCTTAACATTGAGCATAATTGTTTTTTTTTATTGCTTACGGTAGCAGACAATCCACGGCTCACATGATGGTAAATGGTAACCGTCACTCGCATGGACTCAACTATACAGAGAGTACTGTCAAGCCGCTGCTCACCATTTAATTTTACATAAATATAGGAAATGAACGAATTAACTAATTGTGTTGTTATAGTATATTCTTATTAGGTATTTTCTCGTCAGCTTTAACACAGACTAATTAATTTTCCTTTGCTGGGGTTGGTTTCCGATCTGCTCGGTTTTAGATGATCTACCTACTAATATTTACACGGAGCGACTGCCTGCCTGACCTCCACGACCCAACTAAGTGGAAAACTAGCGTCCAACGTTGTTGGCAGTCGGGACCTGATAACGCGCCTTTCGGAAAACGGAAGAAGAGATATTCACAAATAGATGTCACTTCTTGGTTACCCATCTGATGCCGAATATTACGTAACTCCGCAGATCATTCGAGCTATATCAAAATAATATTACTTAACATTATTACATGATTGGCCTACCTACGTTCTTATAGGATGTTCTCGTAGTAGTAGCCTGTTTTTATTATAGACTAGCCTTTACCCGCGGCTCCGCCGCAGCCAATAGCTAGTTTTTAGGTTATATCTCAGGTTCCCGATATAGTAGCGGGATAAAATGTATACCAGTTGTTGAGTCTCATCAAGAGCTATCAAACAAAAAAGTTTCATCTAAATCCGTTCAGTAGTTTTTGCGTGATGCGCGAACAAACAAACAGATAAACAGACAAAATAAAAAAATCGTTTTGTGTTTAGACACGCCTATATAGCCTAATAAAGTCATTTTTTCTCAAATATCTTTAATGTACAGACATAGCTCTGTTACAGCTTTATAATAGTATAGACTAGCTGTCTGTCCATGAGTAGGTATACGTGGGGCGCA
The DNA here is from genome assembly GCA_948253155.1 of Leucoma salicis. Lineage (NCBI taxonomy): Eukaryota > Metazoa > Arthropoda > Insecta > Lepidoptera > Erebidae > Leucoma > Leucoma salicis. The sequence continues at coordinate 9,829,417 of OX411812.1, forward strand.
CTAAAAGTTTCGTGAATCAATAAGGAAAATTACTATGAATGATCAAGAATGAATTGATTGTTTGTAATATTCTCCGTTAGCGTAATGTACCTTTTCATTTGAATTCACCAATTTTGAATCTATTTATTCCACTAGTCCGTCATGATAATGAAATGTTTTTCATACTCTTCGACACTCGACAGCCTCTTCTGGTGATAAAATCGTTGACCGCGTTCGTATTTAATTATTGGCAACAAAAAAACAAATTTCCAGGTCGGGACTGTATGCAGGATGGCTCATAATGTCTACGTCACCTTCACGTTCACCTTCAAAATTTCATTTGTCCGTCTGACCGTGTCAGAATTAGCATTCGGTGGTGCAAAATAATACGGCGTTTACGGTAACTTTTGGGGAGTTCGTCAATAATAGCTTCTAGCAAATAAATGGTTGCGTTCTAATCACTATTCACGTTACGACGATTCTCCAAAGCCATGTGTCCAGTTTTAGTAAAAAAAGAAGCAATCATCCGCTTAGAATCACTTTGCAAGCGCGCCACTTTGGTTCGTTGCGGCCTCTATTTCCGTACTCCGTGGTAGCGGCTCACCTTAAAGTCCCATCAGTTTGATTGCTGCTTTGTTTTGAGATCGTAGCAATATATCCATGTTCCGTCATTTGTTACCATGTTCCAGTATTATTTTACTCTTTGCTATGTTCTACACAAAATTTGACGCCCTTTCATTGATTTTGGTAAACATGGCAACCAAGTGACGTGGTGCATTTTTTTAACTTCAGTCAAATTGTGTGGGATCCACCTAGAGGACAGCTTTTTCACACTCTCATGTTTATGTAGGATTTTTTTTAAACACTGCACTAAGGAATAATCCTTGTTTCGCGGGGTACTTTACCAATTTCACGGACACAAATTACACCAAGACTCAGAACAACATTTGTGGATCACACAAAGAGTTGTCCTATGAGCGAATCCAATCTACAACTCTCTGACAGGAAGCTGGTATCTAAACCACTCCGCCATCGGTGCAGATTGATTTCATTTATGTCATACCTAAAAATGCTCTCCATGATATCTTGGTATGTCAGATGTTTGTCTGTTTCGATCAAATGGCGCACAGCATCAATGTTTTTGTTGTTCACAGCAGTTGACAGGCGACTATATCAACCGCAATCTCACTGAGATTTACACGACCGCGTTTAAATTCTGTAAACCAGCTATAAATATTCATCTTGCGTGGTGCTACATTGCCAAAAGCAGTTAGAAGCCGAACGAGGCATTGCTGAGCTGTCAATTTAAACTTAAAATTGTAGAAAATCATACTACGCAAATTTTTGTTGTTAGTTAATTCAATGGCGATGTAGACAATGCGCAAGATCTCTTTCTGTAAGAACACTGTTTTACACAGGGACCTCAAGATATTTTACCTACACCACAAAAAAATGTCAGCGTCAGAAACACGGAAAGCCCTTTTCGAAGAATACGTACCGAAATGTAGGTAAGTATATTCAACGAATGCATTTGGGATGAATTTACACAGTAGTTCGATCATAGATAATAATTGTTTTTTTTTTTATTGTATGTAATGGCAGACGAGCCACGGTCCATCTGATGGTAAATGGTAACCGTCGCCCATGGACTCGACTATGCCGAGAGTATTGTCAAGCCGCTGCTCACCAATTCCTATGATCATATTCAGGTTACTACTCATTCTTGAAAAGTTCAAATCTTAATATATGCATCGAGTAATGTGGTCACCAGACTACTGTGCGATATTCAAGTACACTTCTTACTAAGCTATAGTAAAGTAAAATATTAGCGTTGGTGTTTCGAAATAACTTTTGTAATAATCCATTTAAACATAATACGCTTACATTTTGCTGATATAATGTAGTCGCAAATTAATAGAGGTGGGTGGGGTGTGAGTATATTGCCACTGGACGTGGACACCTACTCATACCGTGCCTCTACTCACAATTATCAGACGGAGAAAATAAAATGAAAATGTTGTACGATTCGAAATTATAACTTCACAACAAGAATTGCACAATTATGATGAAATTGATGATATAAACCATAGTTTCGGTCACGACGGCCAATATCAACAGACACTAGCCATGTAGCATGTAGCTAGCCTTCAAGCTGATATTAAGAATATGTTCTCGAAATCTTGTGATCCGCAGTCGCATACACTGCCGCTAGACCACTGAAGTCAACCAAGAAGATCAACGAAGCATTCTCAGTTCAATATCAGAAATTAATACAATTAAATTTGATAAAATCCTAAGATATAACCATTATTGATGTTTATCTGCAAGCATAAATTTTATAAAAATGATTATGATAATTATGAAGTTGTAAATTATTATAAATGAAGGAACAAGTAATATATTTATGGCTTTAACTTAATATAATATAGTACAAATTACTATCATCCATATCCATGTATTATATATTTCTATAGACTGTAACAAAGCTTATGTTTTTTTGCCAACGGTGGCAGACGCTCGTCGCCACCGTGCGACCCACCTGATGGTAGTAAGTGGCAACCGGCGCTCATGGACTTTAGCAACACCAGGGGCACAGTCAAGCCGCCGCCTCCCGCAAGTTAAATGCTCTTCTCAAACCTCGTTTAAAGAAGGACATGTCGTAGCGTCACGGAAACACCGTAGCTTAGGCCATTCCAGAGCTTACACGTACGTGGTAGAAAAAAACGCTGAAAACGAACTGTCTTTGACGAAATCGTTTCCCACCTGGTGTGGATAAACCCTACCGTGACGTCTCGTGGTTCGGTGGTAAAATGGTTATGTGGCTACTACTTCAAACAGCTCCTCCGAGCACTAGCCATTAGGTATAGACCCGAAGTCTCCGCCGCCCCAACGACTCTAGACCCTCTGTGGGATAGGGATCATCGACAATTCGAATAGTACGCCTTTGCAGGAAGTCAAGTGGGTCAAGTTGGTACTTAGGTGCACCTGCCCAGAGATGTGAGCAGTACTCCATATGAGGGTCTTGAGGCTGTTTAGACGTCTCGGAATCATAATATATAATAACCATAATAAACTCAACTTTAGTTTTTTGTCTATAATACCTATTTGGTCGCAAATCACACAAAAGCTACGAACGGATTATGACGAATCTTTTTTATTCTCAATTTTATTTAGGAGTGTCTTTTGAAGAGGGCTTATGTCTGATTTTGTAAATACGTTTTTCCTTCCAAAATAGACATGTCATGAGAAAATCTCTGGAGTTAGGTCTCTGGAGTTTCGACTGTAATATTTATCAGTGAATCAGTTATTCTCCAATTTCCTGGTTGCTAGCCTAAAGTCAGATACGCTTTTGCGCTGAGGAGGTCAGAAGATATTCGATATCTACTCGTATATTATACTAAAGTTGGTATTCCACCAAGTCTAATTAGAACTATCAAAGCCAATAAGTATTTTGATTTGTATTTTTACGGACGTATTGATTAGTTCCTCCATATTATAGACCATTACCGATCCACCACCGACCGACCCAGCACCGATCCCTGCAGGACACCTGCTTTAATGTCATGGAAGTCTGAAGTTTCTCCTGATTCCTGGACCTGGAAAATCCTGTCTGATAAAGCTCATATTAGCTCGATATTTAGTTTATTCTTTTGCAAATTGCTTAATCTTGCCGATCGTTCGACCTGCAAGTGCATAACTAAACGGCATAATGGATTCTAATTTTGCAATCCACGTAGACTTAGTCGCGGGCAGAAACTGATGTAAATACAAATCCAGACTTAGTCAGAATACCTATAGCTATGGGGTCCTAGTTTTATGTGCTCGATAGAATGAATTTAACAAAAGAGACTTGATATATTATTATTCAGCTCGTCGGTCTAATTAATTAGACTTAACTAGCTAGCTTTTGATATTAAACATCTAATGCGGAGGGAGGGTAAAATCGGCTGTTAGCGTGGCGACACTTTTATTGTACTTGTCCCGTTGAAATCTTGCAAGCTAAATTTGACACACTTCCCGGTTTCCGATTGAGCTGAAATTTTAAACGCATATCACGTGACGTGATAATGCAATATTATGATGACATGGAGCTGATCTGATGATGGAGCTGGAAGGTGGACATAGGAACTCAATAATAAAACGGCGCAACCCCATCGAGTTTGGGCTCGTATGATTCGTCTTGCCGAGTACTTTGTGTCTAGATGGTATCCAGGGGCTGATGATGAAGCTGGAAGGTGGCCACAGTAACTCTATAATGAAATAACGCAACCCCGTCGAGTTTGGACACGTTTGATTCGTTTTGATGAGTACTTTGTCTTTAGATGGTATCCAGGGTCTGATGATGGAGCTGGAAGGTGGCCATAGGAACTCCGTTACAAAACGACATAACTCCATCGAGTTTGGGCTCATATGATTTGTCTTGACGAGTACTTTGTCTCTAGATGGTATCCAGGGTCTGATGATAGAGCTGGAACGTGGCCACAGTAACTCTGTAATGAAACTACGCAACCCTATCGAGTTTATACTCGTTTGATTCGTCTTGAGGAGTACTTTGTCAAGTTATGATCATTTTATTTCTACAAAATAATTTCGATGTTTTCACATCTGCTAGACGTCCGCGATGTCTAGTTTTTTGTAATGTCTGGTTCCTGATGTAGTAGCGAGATAAATCGTATACCAGTTTTTAAGTCTAATCATATAATAAATAAAAAAAGTTGCATCGAAATCCGTTCAGTAGTTTTTGCGTGATGCGCGAACAAACAAACAGAAAAACAGAGAAACAGACAGACAAATCGAAAAAAAATCGTTTTATGTTTAGATACGCCTGTACATATATAGGCTATTACAGATTTTTTTTCTCAAATATCTTAAATGTACAGACAGCGGTGGATTTACACTAGGGGCAGTCGGGGCCCAGGGCGGAAAATTTTTTAGGGTGGCAGTTTTGCGATATATCAATTTATTTACCGTTGCACCGGGCGGTAAAATTTTGAATGTGAAAAAAAATTTTTTTAATCTTATCAAGATTGCTCAATATAATTAATTAATTCTATTAATTAATAATTTTCTGTTTAATTGATAATTCAAGAAATTCAATTCATCCATTATTTATGAATTAAGAATTTGGCACTTTTGGTAAAAATGAATAATCAAAATTATTTAATGAATTTATTTCCTTGGAGATTTAAAATAATAATTAATATTTCTATTTTCTGGAATTAAAGAAATTTAATTACTTAGCACTTCTTTTTGAAAAATTAAAAAATTTACGGAATTATTTCTTGCATTAACTATCAAATTAGGAGCGATGATTGACATTTCTAATCTATAGACTGGAAATAATAACGTACAGACAGACATGAATACAAAACATCGAGCTATAAATGAAACGTGATTACTAATAAATCTCACGCGGCTAAATGTGGACCAAATATAAAAGAGTAACATCACAAAATTAAAATTCCACTTCAATAATTTGTGAATAAGGAAAAAGAGTATTTTAGTACAGGCGGGAAACGAACCTGCGTCCCTTCCTATCCGGGGAAGTGCTCTAATCCACTGAGCTACAGTACTATCTTTTAGACATACCCAATATCCTTATCACATTTGTCTTAACGACCAACGCCCTCTATCGGAATGCATTTACATGCATTAATCCAATATAGTAAGTTTAATTTTGCAATTAAAATTCATATTATCTGACGGCGTGATTTTTTAAACATTTTGATCTATATTTTATTTTATATTGTTTCCCGCCTGTACTAAAATACTCTTTTTCCTTATTCACAAATTATAATTTGTACTTTAAGAGTAGCTGAGCAAGTCAAGTGCTAAAATATACATCAAAATGTTCCACTTCAATGTTTAAAATAGATGATCACGTAAGGAAATAAGTACATATTTTTTTACCCTCAAGTTTATTAAAACTGCTAGGGATTTCGATCCTTTCTTAAAGGTAACAAAACACCTTGAAGTAAGGAATATGTATGGGTATCGCGAAGGACTTTACAAACATACTATTTGACGGACATGAAGTACACACACATAACAACCATTCAAATAACACAAAGAACTATCCTGACTGTCAGCGAACGAACCCACAACACTCGGCATGGTTGGTCAGTATCTAAACCACTCCTCTGCACCCAAAGGGATGAAACGCAACAAAAACAAAAGTTTGCAGCGTGCTTTTTTTTAAAGAGAGGGGCCAATACTATTTAAAACACATGTTGAATTAATCTAATGGCTCATAAGTAATAGTGATAAATAAGATAGCATATCTACGTTATTTTTTCGTGGTAGAAATATTTTTGCTAGCGAAAAAGAGATACATAAGCTCTCATTACTGCAACGCATGCTGTTGTGTGCACGTGGTTTTAACTAACTGATCCACATTACACTCCCAATGGTATAATATTCTAATAGAAATACATTAATGTAATATTGAAGCTTTCAATAATGTTAATTACTAAAAAAATAAAAAGTTTAAAAATACTTTCGAATTATAAGATCTCAATGCAGATGCGAAAAATGTTAATACTTAATTGATATTTCTTCTCATTTAGGAAGAAAATAATGTTAATGTTGAAAATGGACAACATACTAATCCAGCCTTTGACCCATCGCCGGAAAATGTGAGTCCCAAGAAGAATTCTGGGTTACCCGAATTAACAAAACAAAAAAATAATTTGGATACATCCGATAAAAAAAACGTAAGTTATTTTATCTATACTACTATTTATGATATTTAACTGTAGCTATTTTTGATTTAAACTATTAAATACTAACCGAAGAAACTTTATTCATTCTGACATATTAAAATAATACACATAAAAAAATAGAACAACAAAGCTTATATGACGAATTAATTCAAATGTATAAAAAGTTTTGAACTCTTACCTATTTAACATTCATTCATATATTATTGAACTAGGTTCTTCATGCGCGTAGACTTCACAGATAATGTGCTATCTAGTTATCATCATTACACACAAACAGCTATCCCACAGGATCCATTTAAGTCGCCTATATGGACTCCGAACTGTGTTTGCAAATATTAATGAAAATTTGATTTACAGCGTAGTGTAACGAACAAACAAGTTTAAAATTTTTAATATTAAGTAAGGAAATACCTAATAGAATATAAATACCTTATTAAGGATCACAAATTGGAGCCAATTTCATTTGTTTTATTAAATAAAGAACTCTTGTGCTTTCTTAGATAAACAAGACACGTTTCTAAACTCCCTGTTTTTAAGTTAATAATAAGGTTACTTTAAAATTACTAAGAGCAAAATACATTAGTAAAATAATAGTTACGTAGTATAAAAGTAATTTCTCATCATAGTATATTGATCGTACTAATTGTTACGACACATACCGCGTTAAGTGTGTAAAACCAGGTCAATATTGCGTACATAATTGTATTAAAATGGAAACATAATCACTTGAATTTAATAATTTGGATCAAGGATGTGAAATTGTGTATCATGTTTTATAGATAAAGCTAAAATTTACTCATTCAAAATTAACCACGTTATTTATTATTAAACTGAATAATATTGCATTACTAGATTATAACTTTGGTTTCGTCCGGATAGACTTCTGAATTTAAATATGACACTTCACGGCACATTAATTATCTTTGTGCAAAAATAGCCAACCCCGCGAGGACAATCATTATTTCGAGATTTAAACCTGTAGCCTGTGTCCTTTTCTGGGCTTCAGACTAATGTGCAAAATTTCATGATGTTCAGTATTAACGGCGTGAAACCGTAACAAACAAACAAACCCACTATCACATCTATAATAAACCTAATATGGAAGTGGGGATTAGAAAGGATAAGGAATGAATATTATATTCTGACGACCTTCAATATTATTAGGAATTGATATCTACGTGGATCTTAGCTTTAGGCATTGCACACATATCAGTGTATACTGGTAGACGTGTTCTTATACATTAGTCGTGTGCAAAAAAAACTGCCGTGACGTATGAACTACTACAGCAAAAGTCATGTTTAATTCTTAAAAGAATTGGAAAGATTTACATAAACGTCGATTGATAATTGGTATTTGGTTCGAACCGGGTCGTTGAATCATGATAATAACTTCGAACATAGGCGAATAAAAGCTTTTTTTTTTGTTAAGGCAGGAAAAATATACCTAACCGCACACGGCAACGAACAGGGTAGTGTGGGGCCCTCATCCACTAAATAAATTCGCCGTGTGCCTGTATTGGCAGACCACTGGAACTATGTGATATTATTATATTATTATATTACCTCAGTGATAGGCAAATAATAGCCTGACTCTCAGTTTTCTATAAGATATTTATACAGATAAATAACAATGTTTGTATTGCAAGACTTCTTTTGGATTGATCCACATGGTGTGGATATTCCATTTATTCTATTATTTTTTTCATATTACGCACAAATTAATAATTTATTAGATGCGATCTTCGTTCAACCACAATAAAACGTTCCTTCAAGGCATGCAAAAAAACAAAGCAAAACAAAGAAGAAAAATTACTTTAGCATACTATTAAATCTAGGACATTATTCCACTGATATCTGCTTAAGCAAAGAAGCTATTACTCAATAAAGATTTAACAAATTTGATTAAAATGTCAAATTGGAATTCTTATCATATTATACGCTTTTTACTTATACTGCCAAATACATTACTTACAATATTAATATACTAGTACATTCCCCGCGGCTTCGCTCACGTCATAGTATTGTCAGTTGTTGTCTGAAAAATCAATTTCGGATAAGATTCCTATTATTAGGCATAAGCGTCGCCACGCTAACAGCTGGTTTTACCCTCCTTCCGCATTAGATGTTCATCATCAGAAATATAGGTTCTGGATAAGTAATCACCAACATATCATATACTAAAACCTTGCATCTTATGGTATAAGTATTATTCCGATCGGTTAAGAAGTACCTATAACTGAACAAAAAAATCGGCTCTCCATTTCATCAGATTGAAATGAGAAACTTCAATCACAAGATTATGGCGCCACTTATCGAAGCCCACTTAAACGTTATCAAAATCTTGTGAAATGATAAGGACAAAATGTGCACAGAAAAACTTGTGAAAAAGACAACATTTCTTTCCAAAACTGAGTGTCTGTCTCTGTCTGTGTATAAGTCTGTGGCATCATAGCTTCCAAAAAGCTGAACGGATTTTAAGATCGTATTCTTAGTTATTATGGGCCGGCACCAAAAATAGCTCCACCCCGTCTCTTCCTATGGGAGTCGTAAAAGTCGACTAAGGGATTACCGGGAGACCGGGCAGCAGCATTGCCCAGTGTTCTAAAAACATCCACTGCGATCGCCAATCCGCGTGCCAAGCGTGGCGATTATGGTAAAACCCCCATTTTGGGGAGGCCTATGTCCAGCAGTGGACGATGAAAGGCTGATGGATGTATGGATGGATTCTTAGCTATGATTTAAGTTTGTTCAGACCTTTGAATCTCTTTTCTCAAACCCACAGTAGTAGTATCGTGATTCGCTCATTGGAATGGTCTCTATGAATAGGTTATAGATACGAGGGTCTGATGATAGAGTCAATCAGAGAGTCTGAAGGCATTCTTAAATTTCTAATTTATAAGAGACCTTATTACCTCTATAAATGTTAGGTTAATCGAAGGTTTTTATTTATTTTAGGACAACCAACAAACAAAGGATCGACCGCAATGGGACAATCAATGGCAGTTTCTTATGTCATGTATCGCGACTTCTGTAGGTTTGGGCAACGTCTGGCGGTTTCCTTTTGTCGCTTATCAAAACGGAGGCGGAGCATTTCTTTTGCCTTATATCGTTGTACTGCTAGTAATTGGAAAACCTATGTATTATTTGGAAACAGCCCTCGGACAATTTAGTAGCAGTAACTGTGTGAAAATATGGGCCTTGTCACCTGCCATGAAAGGTAGGTATACAGCTAACCATCAAAGGTATCTAAACTTTTGAGGTACCTACAGCACCAAAATTTAATATTATTTATTAATTATTGTAAATGGGGTAGAGGAACAGCAGCCGCTTAATAGCAACTGGATAACTCCACTTACTCTCTGGCTCTGTAATACCTACTAAGTATATACTAACAAAAAGCTGAGCTTTAGAGAGGGCTCGCAAAGTTTTCTACTTAATTTATAATTTTCGACAGATGGCGTTAGGAATACAATAAAATTCTAATTAATAAAAATTGTTATATTTTTATGTGTATAAAATATAATGTTTTATGATAGATAACACATCTAGAAATAAATTGAAATTACTATGTCAAAATCCAAATCTTAAAATGTGACAGTTTCTCAGTAAAGTGTACCATAATATGCATAAATTGTGGAATATTACTAGGGCTCACTTCGCTCGCATTAATAATTTTTACATAACAAAACCAAGCCATAAGTCTGTCAATATACACCACACTACTACATGCAGAAAAGGAGTAGATATAGGTACAAGCCGAAATACTTCACGGCAGATTGACAATGTGAAACATCCGCAACTACAGTGACCTACTTAAATGCCTATTTTAGACATTTAGATACGTTTTATATTGATGGATGTTGTAAAATTTTAGGAACTGGATATGCCCAGGCTTTAAGTGCTGTCTACGTGGTGTCATACTATATGTCCATAGTAGGCCTCTGCCTTTACTATCTGGCAATGAGCTTTCGAAGTACGCTACCGTGGGCAGTTTGTGAATCTGAATGGACAAATTGTGTTCCGTCTGGACAGGCTTTCAATGCTTCTGAAATGGTTGGACAACCAGTAAGCAGTGCCGAGTTGTATTTCACGTAAGTTAAATTACTTTAAAAACTTACTCATATTAAAAAGTTAAGAACATAAAATTAGTTCCAAGTATAAATTATTATTTTTTTCAATTTAGACACATTCTAATTCTTTTTCTTATGAAAAACGTTTATTTCCGAAATCTGACCCTATGCAGTTTTTATTCAAAACTAGCTGATGCTCGCGACTTCGTCAGCGTTAAAGATTTATTTTCTAAATTGTTACCCACGATTTTAGAAAACAACACAAATATTATTTAAATTTAACATTCTTAATTCAAAAGCCTAAATATGTGTGTTCCTATCTCTAAATTTATAGAAACCTACCTTAACTACGACCTCATTCCCTCCCTATTATTTTAAATGACCACTTCTTCATCTCCTCTCTATGATCATTCCTCTAAGTACCTAAGCATTACAACCATTGATGTATAAATATTGAAACGATATGTTGTAATTGTTTATATGCCTTAAAGAACAAATTATTTGTGAATGTGGAAAAGGAGAACTTTAGTGTGAGCGGGATTCGAACCTACGTCCCTTCCATTCCGGGGAAGTGCACTAGACCGCTAAACCATCACGCTGACCGATGGCCGTTCCCAATCTCCACATCACATTTGTGTTTACGACCCACGCCACCTATTGGATGCATTTACATGCATTAATCCAATATAGTAAGTTTAATTTTGCATACTCTTTGATAGCACTATTTTTAAACATTTTGATCTGTATTTTAGCACTTGACTTGCTCAGCTACTAGAACAAATTATTTGTGAATGTGAGAAAAGAGAAGTTTAGTGTGAGCGGAATTCGAACCTGCGTTCCTTCCAAGATGTTAGACGTCTTCCAGTCAGCCTTAGACGTCTAACATCTAAGTCCACCCGTGATCATGAATGCTGTAAAGTATTCGAAACGTCGAGATAGGTTATTATTATAACGGAAATTTGATATATTTTTTTACAATAACTGCAAGTTTGTGATGTTTTTTGGATGTAAGTCGGTAAATAAGGCCTAAACAACAGAACAGATTTGAATGGTAGATAGATGAAACATTGAATTACAAGATAGGATCGTTTTATTTCGAAAACAGAAATAGTTCCCATAGTTTAGCAATTTTTGGCATACAGACAGAAATCTGGTATGAAGATAAATTGCGGCTTGAATAAAGTACTTATTATTACTTTATAATAAATATTATTCAGATAAATAAGGGGAACTCCCTTTTTTTCTTGAATGTACCGCACACCCCGTCGTTCCGGGTAACGAACAGGGCAGTGGTGGGTCCTCAGTGTCCTCACTTACTAAATAAACCCGCAGTATGCCGTCTGTTCTGTCCTGGCGGATAACTGGAACTGTGAGACGTTACTTCAGTGGTAGATAAAGAGTTCCCCTGGAATACTCAAAAACGACAGCATCGCCTCCCTAGCCGTTAATCCAAATTTTAATGGGGTCTTTTTTTTAACTGATCAGTTGTAGCTGATCCACTAGTATTTACACCGAGCGAGGCACGGAGAAGCCTATCAGACCTCTACAACCCAACCAAGAGGATAACTGGTTACCTTACAACAAGACCGGAGTCAGATTTTTATTCATTGTCCGTGTGGTGACAGACTAAGAATACAAGTGTCACCACCCAATTCTTTCCCACGGGTGTCGTACGAGGCGACTAAGGGAAGTAAGCAATTATCATCCGTTGCATGACTGGTGATAGGGCTGGGTACCAAGTGGGAGTACTCACTTGGTATCGGGCCCGAGCGGGTTGGTACCACCATCTCCCGTGTGACCGGCCATGCTGCAAGCTATGCATTCCAAATACATGGAGCAAGCTCTGCAGGCTTGCGTACGACTGGATGATGGAATGTCGCCCTAGTTTAATGTAAAACGAACGAGTGAACGGAGCATTGGGGTAAGTTCTCGGCAGTCATCACCTCAGCCAGAAAGCACGTGTTGCATTACACAACGCAGTGCTTGCCCCAACGTTATTGTATGGAAGCGAGAGTTGGGTATGAAAAAAGGAGCATGAGAATAAAATCAATGCGGTAGAAATGCGATCTCTGCGGAGAATCTGTGGAGTGAAGCTGACTGACCGCATTTGTAACGACGATGTAAGAGAGCAAGTAGGTATGAAAGAGAGTATTGGTGTAAAGATGCGGAAAGGAATGCTTCGATGGTTCGAACATATGGAAAGAATACCGGACGAGCGACTGCTTGAGAAGATATACAATGCGAAAGTGGAAGGATGTAGGTACAGGGGGAGACCGAGACACCAACTTAGACCAAATCGGTCATGTATTGAAGAAAGGTGTAGTCAGGAGTCTCCGAAACCGGCGAGCGTGTACGAGTATGAAGAGAATTATGAATGTTGAGGAAGCGAGCGATGTATGCAAGAATAGAACCTTTTGTCACTTTTTTCTCTCTGCCTACCCCGCAATGGAGATGGCATGATGATAAGTAAGTAATAGTTAATTTTTAATAAGTTATAAAATCCAATACTACTTAATTAAGTACCTAATCATTTTCTTTACATAGTATATATATTAGATACATATATATTACATAGTTATATAGGTATATATATTACATAGTTATATAGGTAAACCTAAAAAAAACGATAATTCCTATATACCCCCCTCATTGACATGGATCAATGGTGCACGGAGGAAAATTCTTTGATCATATGGAATGGATGTATCAGAAGAGTTTTCTATTATTGATGGATAAGCTGAGGATTTGTTTTTTTATTTTTTTAACTTCATACTCAACTAACTCAATACATTCACTATTGGGATTATTGTTTTTTTTTTGTGATTGTAGGTAATTATCTAAAATATCGCAGTGAACGTCGTTTTTATTATCAGATTACGACATGACCACTAGATAATTTTAATATACCTAGATATCCCTAATAAAATGATAGATAGTTTGTAAGAGTGTTTATGAAGTAGGTATGTACATAACGATATCTCCTACTAATTGGCACTCGTGGCGATAATACGTCATTACGTTATTAACAATATATTTGCAAGGCTGTAGTGGTGACAGCCTTATAGCGAGTTCGGAACCAGTAGATTCGAAGGTATCGAGACCCGTCTCAAAACAAATACTTAATGGATGGAATGGCAAAACAAATACCAACTAAACAATTATTGCATCTATTTTTAACGCTTTTGTAAATAATCTGTTTCAAGTGTACTAAACAATCGGTAAAGAAATCTCAGAGAAAATGAAGCATTTTCCACGGAGAGAAAAAATTACAAAAGGTGCGTGGGCGTAATAAGAATACTTAATTGTGCCTGGGAAGATATTCATCCAGACAAGTCAATATAAAATATAGCGCAAATATACTTTAATTAGTGATTAGATACCTACTAAAGCTAGTTATCTTCTCCCCATATTTTGACGGGCCTCGTGGCGTAGTCGGTAATGTAACCGACTTCCGTGAATGAGGTCGTGGGTTCAATTCCCACTCAGGACAACGGTTTGTGTGATGATCATAGATATTTGTACTGCGTCTGGGTGTTTTTTATCTATTATATGTATTTGCAAAAAAAAAGTAGTATATGTATTATATCAGTAATCTACCCATAGCACAAACGTTAAGCTTAGTTTGGGACCTGAGGACGTTGTGTGAAAATGTCCGTGAATATTTATTTATTATTATATATATTTGAGGTTACCTACCTAAGTAGGTTGTATAATAATTAGTAGGTAATATTATGTTTAGGTAGTTTTACTGAACAGGTATGGTAATAGTTCAACTTCTAAGTAACCTTTTACTTCTTACAGGAAAACGGTACTAAGGCAATTAGATGGAATTGACGATGGCATAGGCAAGTAGAGATTTTAATTTAGAAATAATGAAGTCGTTAAGAATGATACCATTAGTATAAAGATACGAAAACACTAATCTAAAATTTAAATTGCTTTTGAATGAGATAAAAGCAGTAAATGATTTGGATGTAGATGTTGGTATTTCAGGATTTATTAATTTGTACTAATACCTAAGCTCCTAAATGGAAAAAATAATGTTTTTTGTTTCTTGCAGGAGCGCCAATATGGGATCTTACACTGTGTTTATTGGCGTCATGGGTCATTGTTTTTATAATTATTGCCCGTGGTATAAAGAGTTCAGGAAAAGCCGCTTATTTCCTTGCTTTGTTCCCGTATGTCGTTATGTTCATCTTACTGATCAGGTAAGTAAGCAATGATAGTTACAATGTATCTAATAATGATGCTTTGTGTAGGTATAAGTAAAATAATAATATAAAAACAAAGGAAGAGTATTACTTCCTCTACGGCTACAAACAAGTGACAAAACACTAAAATACACATACTGCTGATTTATCATCGAGAAAATTAAACTAATTCAGGTAGGCGCATTCTCTGTTGCCTACATCAACATCATAGTCCAAATAGACTGCAATCCCATACCTACTCGTGAGGGATCAAACACGCCGTGTTTACTTTAACTGCACAATGGTTCTTCCGAGGCACGAAGTCGATAAATAATAAAATATATAATGTTTTTAGAACCTTTGGCAATCAAGCAATCAGTAGGCTAGTCGCTGGATAGTGGTAACCTCAATCGCCTAACAAACTTATATATTACTAGCCTTTGCCCGCGGCTCCGCCGCAGCCAAAAGCTAATTTTTGGGTTATATCTCAGGTTCCCGGTATAGCAGCGGGATAAAATGTATACCAGTTGTTAAGTCTAATCGAGAGCTATCAAATAAAAAGTTGCATCAAAATACTTTCAGTAGTGTTTGCGTGATGCGCGAACAAACAAATAGATAAACAGACAAAAAATCTAAAAAAAGTCATTTTGTGTTTAGACACGCCTATATAGCCGCCTATTACAGTAATTTTTTCTCAAATATCTTAAATGTACAGACACAGCTCTGTTACAGCTTTATAATAGTATAGATGTATAACCATAATCAAGATGCTGCTTACCGTAAGACATCCCCGAATTAATACTTTTCTAAAGAATGTAAACTTATAGAATCAGCTGAATGAATAAGAAGTTGTAGTGGCATCCACCATTTTAGCTCATTCTTTAGGACATCTTCAAATTACAGAATAGATACAGCGGCGGTATGATTTTAATGTCTCTAGTACGGATGTGATGTCATAATTATATTTCAATGCAATCACACGGATGTTTAATTTCAGGGCTGTAACCCTTCCCGGTGCTGACCGAGGTATTTTATTCTTTATTACGCCGCAGTGGGAGAAGATATTAGAACTCAGGGTCAGTATTATTCGAAAACTTCAATTGGGTAATAACATTATTATCTTTCAGTATTATAGACGATCCATGGAAAATTGGACGGTGACGTAATTAATCCAAATTATGATTAATTAAATGGGGTACATAAATCTGTTGTCATCGTGTATTGGATGAGGTGCATAGAGTAACGTAATGGGATGTAAGAAACGTATACCTACAAGCCTCTGCTCACCTTATGATAATTAGGAATCTCTGCTCGAAGACATGCCAATACCAGAGACACAACCAAGATGCACAAGAAATTGATATCGCAGCATATTCAATAGGATGGAAGCAGACCAAGAGCTTTGGGTGGGATTTTCAAACAGGATAATTATTTATGTGATTCAGGAATGGTTATTCTGAGTCTGGTTATATATTGGCTTATCACCAGCACCCGTTGTGGTGGCAGGTCCTACAAACTCGTAGGACATGAAAATGTAGAGGAGTGAAATTTACTCTTTACGTCGCGATTTATACCCGCGGCTCCCGCTGCACCGGCGGGTAACTAGGAGCGTAATGTCTGACCACCGAAGGAATGTAACATAGTTCCAGTGGCCCGCCTATAAAGGTGGAGAGACGGTACACGGCTGATTTCTTTAGTGGGTGAAGGCCCCACACTACCCTGTTCGTTGCCCCGAACGACGAGGTGTGCGGTTAGGAACATTTAACCTTAACAAAAAAATAAAAAAAAGTAGCGTATGTCTGTAAAGTCTAAGATATAAATACTTTCTGATATTTACGTTTTGAAATAAAAACTACGTTTATTAAATCTATCGCGTTTACTTGATTTTCTACTATCCCGACGTTTCGAATACTTTATTACAGTATTCATGATCACGGGTGGACTTAGATGGAGGCGTCCCAGGCTGTCTTGGACGCCTACGATTCTGTAAACGTAGCTAGGATATAAAGATTATTCACTAGACGAAGGAGTGTGTTTTATACTTAACTAACTACTTTGTTTTAGGTGTGGTACGCAGCAGTTACGCAAGCTTTTTTCTCTTTATCCGTTTGTTCTGGAGCGCTGATTATGTTTTCTTCATACAACAACTTTTCCCAAAATGTTTACAGGTAAGACTTGGAGATTTTCTTTTTGTTTTGAAGAGGAGTAGTAGTTTGAAGTATCCCCTTAAATCATTTTGAGAAATACTTGTGATTTGGTTATTTTTTCAATATAAATATTCTACTAGAAAAAGATTTAAAATCGTAGTAGATTCTGCTCGTGAGACCGTCCGCGTAGACCTCAAAATATAAATAAATCTCTCAAAAAAAAATGTATCCCACGGGAACCATTCACTTTCTGGGAGTAACCCATGCCCTTTTTTGGGGTTATGTATGCAAAATATCATGATGATTGTTGTAGTAGCTACAGAGTGAAAGCTAATAATAAACAAACAGACTCACATTCGCAGCCCTACCTTGAGCTTGATTCTGCCCGCGACTCCGATCACGTGGAATTCAGAATATACTCGTAAATAAATCACTACCTAATTATATTCATTATTTCAACATTCATTATTTCTATGTAAAAATAGCTAGGTATTCCATGGGAAAGATTCATTTTTCCGGGATGAAATAGACCCTATGTCCTTTTCTTGGCTCCAGACTGTATATTGGTAGATAAAAGAAGGGTAAATAAAAAGAAGTGTAAACATGGACTGGAAACATTTTTGGAGCTGCAACGAAATTCTTAAATCTAATATTCCAGTACCTAACATTGAAAAAGATAATAGGCTCTTGTATCTTGCCATCTCTCTCTCATATGCATCTCAGACATAGATTTTCAACACTCAAATTAAAAACAAAATATCAACACCACAAAGAGCTATGTAACGGAGTATTCTGATCTTAAAATTAAAACAAGAAATGATAATTTGTGAATAAGGAAAAAGATTACTTATCACTATGTAACATTTTCTAGTATTAAGGAAATAAAAAGGCTAAGTACTTGTATATTATTTATTATTATTATTAATGGTAGATATTTGAACAAATAAACAAAGTAAACACAAAGTGTGAAAATGTGAAATCGAAAATAACAGTCACGAGCAGTCGGGAGCAATTGTCACGATAGCTGAATCGGCAAAGCATCTGGACGGTATCCAGGAGATGCAGGTTCAAATCCTGCTCGTGACTGTTATCTTCAATTTCACATTTTCACACTTTCCCCCTTACTAATAAACATTGTATAAGCTCCGAATAGTTATTTAGTGTTTTGTTCCGTTCTTTCAACGTCAAACTGTCGTATTAGTAACAAAGACAAAACACTGAATAACTATTCAGAGGTTATACAACGTTTATTAGTAAGGCAGTTTGTGTTTATTTATATGGCTAAAGCATGTCAAATGCTAAAAAAGTATATAAACATATCTAAATATTTCTAGGGCTGCGTCATTATTTGGTAAAAATCTTAATTGTAAAATTAAGTTTACCTGGTCAGTATAATGTATGAAAATACTTCCGACAGATGGCGCAGGCGTCACCCAGACGTTAAGAATGAATGTGTTATCGAAATTAGCAGTCGGGAGCAATTGGTACGATGGCTGATTGGCAAAGCATCTGGACGGTATCCAGGAGATGCAGGTTCAAATCCTGCTCGTGACTGTTATTTTCTATTTCACATTGTGTTTATTAATATGGCTAAAGCATGTCAAATGCTAAAAAAGTATATAAAAATATCTAAATAAATAAACAAAGACAGTGATAACCTTATTTTTTTTTTTGTTAATGCGGGAAACATATTTAAAGTCTCAAGTTAATAATCTTATTCCGGAATCATTGATAGTATCTGTGGGATATTTTACCATAGGGATAATTAGTGTGCCATAGAGTGACGTATTTATATATATACTGGACTGGCGTATGCGCAGACGCAGTCGCGGGCAGAATCTAGTTTATAATATTAATAAGAATTTGTACGATTCGTTTTGTTTCAGGAATTTGTATGAATTGTTTTATGTTTCAGAGATTCAATGATTGTGACTACGTTGGACACATTTACTAGTTTGATCTCAGGTATTACTATATTCGGTGTGTTAGGTAATCTCGCTTACCAACTTGGCTACGACAACATAAACGAAGTCATTGGCACTGGAGGCTCAAGTCTTGCTTTCATCTCGTATCCAGACGCTATCGCACAGTCACCGTTCGTGCCACAAGTAAGTACAACATATGGATCCTCTTAGAGAATCTTCGCTTAATTCTTCATCATAAACTGTCAAAGCTCATTGATGTCCCTAAAATTATCACTGAAGCCAATGATATAACATTATTTATGTATTACAGCTCTTTGCCGCTCTTTTCTTCCTTATGATGACAGTTCTTGGGGTCGGTTCGGGCGTGGCGTTGCAATCAACAGTGAACACAATATTGCTTGATGCCTTCCCTAAAGTGCCGACAATGTACATGTCAATAATTACTTGCACTTGTGGCTTCTTTCTTGGGCTAGTATACGTAACCCCGGTGAGTCTATAGATTTGCATTCTTTTAGAAACATACTAGTAGGTAATTAAATGCTACGACTAGTTCTGGAGACTAAATCCTGATAGGTATGAAAGTAAAAAAATTGTCCCACCGTAAAGACACAGTACTGTGGTAAAGAGGAACCTCCTATACCTACAAGGGTAGGCAAAATCCGCCGGCATAATGTTGTCCGTGTGGTGACGGACTAAGAATACTAGTGTCACCACCCTATCCATTCCCGCAGGTGTCGTACAAGGCGACTAAGGGAAGTAAGCAATTATCACCCGTTGCATTACTGGTGGTAGGGCTGGGTACCAAGTGAGAGTACTTACTTGCTGTCGGGCCCGAACGGGTCGGTACCACCGTCTCCTGTGTGACTAGTAATGAAGCACGTCAGTGTGTTTTAGCTGTAGCAGAAGATAGCCGTTTATTCTTTCATTTCATATCTGAGAAATGAAATGATGCGCAGCGGCTTGACAATACCCTCGGTATATTTGAGTCCATGAGCGATGGTTACCACTTACCATCAGGTGGGCCGCGGCTCGTCTGCCACCATAAGCAAATAAAAATTAACCCATTTAGTATAAGGCTGGATGCGAGGTTATAGGTACTTGCCTAGTTGATTGTTAGGACGCCTTGGGAATGGAATGGGGCAATAACACTATTCATTCTTTATTCGTCACCACACGGACAGTCACAATAATTACTATATCAAAAGAAAGTGTCATTTTTAAGTCGAATAATCCAATTTTTAACACATATTTATTAACTTCGCCTATATTTGGTTGCCTTTTATTGATGTAACAAGGAAATCGTACGAGTATAAGCGCTATAAGATATTCATAAATAGACGTAAACACCGAACCATTTTTCTGTTTTTTTCATAGATATAGGTTTTTTTTAGTAGCTAGCTAAAAATATTAGAAAAAGTATGTAGCAATAAATACAGAATTTATGTACGTACTTAATAACTGTTTTCCTGTTATTTTCAATAATTATTATGGTCGAATTTTGACCACCAGACAAATACTAGTTACGAGTATTATCATTCTATATTTTACAGGGTGGACAGTACATCCTAGAGTTGGTGGATTACTACGGTGGAACTTTCATGAGATTATTTGCCGCCATTATCGAGACTATAGGTGTATTCTGGATTTATGGTAAGAATTGTAACCAATGCTGCCATATTATAGTCGTTGATTGATGATGATTCCTTTTCTCGCAATTTTTCACCCCCAGACAAAAATTGACACAATGGTAGAATATCCTCCAGTTTCTAATGGCACGTTAAATCGAAGGCCATTGCTGTTTTATGGTATACCTATCTTTGTTGGTCTTTTATTGATATTACTAGAGGATCCGCCCTCGCTTTGTAGGGGCACAATTGAATAGTGCTAACATCTTTAGGGTTTTTGGAAGAACTACAACTCTCTATTAGGTAGGTACCTATATCTTGAGGTGTAGCCAACGTATGCTGCAAACGATCTTGATCAAAAAATATCTACTGGTACTGGTAGTAGGGTGGTACTGGTGGTAGGGTTGACCAAGTGGGAGTACTCCTTGCTATCGAGCCCGAGCGGGTTGTTACCACCATCTCCCGTGTGACCGGCCATGAAGCACATTGTTGATTTCGTTGTAGCAGGAGATAGCCGTTTATTCTTTCATTTCATATCTGTGAAATGAAATGGTGAGCAGCGGCTTGACAATACTCTTGGTATAGTTGAATCCGTGAACGACGGTCACCATTTACCATCAGATAGGCCGTGGCCCGTCTGCCACCAAATGCAATAAAAAAAAAGAAATTAAAAAAGGTTCATCATATAAACCTTTATTGGAAAATTATCTAAAACAGTAGATACCTAAACATATTTATAATATTAAGTAAGGATGTATCTATAGAATAGATTAAAACATAATACTTTCTGATATTTACGCGAATGTTACACATTTTGAAATAAAACTTCGTTTACGGAATCTATCGCGTTTACTTGATTTTATACTATCCCGACGTTTCGAATACTTTACAGCATTCATGATCACGGGTGGACTTAGATCAAGGAATATACTACTCAAGAGACTTAGATGATAGACGTCCAAGGCTGATATGTTATTTCAACGGTCTCATCTACCCACAGTATATGATTTTACAAAATTTTTGGTTTATTTATTTTAACCCACCTAATATTCGTTTAGAAACACAATTAAAATATTTACTTCAAATTTTTTATTCTTACAATGTATGAGACTTTAAGTTAGTACATTAAAATTAGTATAATACTCCTCTTTAATCTATTTTTTTTTTTTATTTAGTGCTCAAAAATTCTACCATAAACTACCAATTACTACCAGTAAGAAGACAATCTTGATTATTAGTTTATATTATTAAATATATTGATTTTACCAAAAGCTAAGACTAAAAAGCTACCACCGGATCGGAACGCGGCCTGACTGAGAAAGATCCGGCCAGAAAACTCAGTAGGCAACAACTGTTATGGATTATTACATTTTTTTTGTACGGAATTACTGAAAGCTAATTAACTTTAATTTTTTTTAAAAAGCAATAACTAAAACTAATCACTACTGTGGGTTTTGTCTACACAATAAGCGCTAACTGTGTCTTGCAATCTTGTGGTGTGCCTTCTTGTATTCTGTTTGGTGAGGCCTATCACAGGGTTCCAGCTTGATGGTAAGACCCAGCCGTCTCCTCTATTGAAATTGGGATGTTTATTAATTTCAATAGCCTCACGTATCATTCTAGGGCGATATCGATGTTCTTTTGCGAGGATTTGAGGTTTGTCAAACCTAATGTAATGGCGGGTGTGGTCCTGTGTGTGCTCACAAATTGCAGACTTTGTATAGCGACGGTGCTTCACATCAGCTATGTGTTCTTTGATCCGAGTTGTTATGGATCTCTTTGTTTGCCCAATATAGGAGAGACCACAATCACAATCCAGCTTGTATACTCCTGCATGCTGTAAAGGTATATGGCACTTGACAGGTGGTAAAAATTGACTAATTCTTTTGAGTGGCTTATAGTAAGTTTTGATTGAAGCTTTTTTGAGAATGTAGCCAATCTTGTCAGTGACTCCTTTAACATAGGGCAGGGAGGCGCTCAACTGTGGGTGGCTTCACTCGGTTTCTGTGACGGCGGCGTGGAACCTGCAGCTTATTTGCATGTAAAACTTTCTTTACATGCTGCAACTCCCCAGCCAGGTGTTCTTCATCACAGATTCCTTGTGCTCTCTAAAACAAAGATTTAGACACGGTAGCCAACTGTGAAGGATGGTGATGAGACTCTCCATTCAGGTACTTATCAGTATAGGTTTTCTTTCGATACACTGTATGACTCAAGGTGTTGTTAGGGTTTTCTTAGATGGTATGGATTACCATAACATCTAAGAAAGCTAAAGAGTTATTTGACTCCAGTTCCATAGTGAATTGAATTTTAGGATTGATGGAGTTCAGATGGTTTAGATATACGGTTACTTTATCAGATGGTAATATAGTGAAAGTGTCATCTACGTACCGCTTGTAGAAACGGGGGACCACAGGTGAGGTTTTTAGGGCAGTCTCCTCGAAGTCTTCCATGAATATGTCGGCAACAACAGGAGAGACTGGCGAACCCATGGCCACTCCGTCCACTTGCTTGTAGAAGCCATTATTCCACATAATGTAGCCGAATGTGAGGCAGTACTTTAACAGTTCAGCGTATTCCATAGGTATGTTGTTATCTGATAGTTTCTTAGATACAATTCTGATGCAGTCTTCCACAGGTAAGCAGGTAAAAGGGACTGGACATCAAAACTCACCATAGTTTAATTGTTAGCGAGATGAATGTGTTTAATCTCACTTACAAAATGGAATGAATCTTTTATGAACGCATCTGTGTCCTCGGAGTTGTGAGAGAACTTTGGCCAGTAATTGAGCGACTTTATAGGTAGGTGAGTCGATCTGACTTACAATAGGTCGTAGTGGTGCGTTCGGTTTGTGTATCTTAGGCAACCCATACAATTTAGGTGGCTTTGCGCAAGGTGGTATCAGGGATTTTACATCTAGATTCAATGCTTCGGAGTGATGGTTGAGTAACTTTTTCTTGTTATTTAGTGTACAGTTGTTCGGGTCGGTTCTGACCTTTTCATAGGTAGACTCATCCGATAAAAGGTGTTCAATTTTAGCATTATAATCTGACGTGTCTATCACCACAGTAGCGTTACCTTTACCTATCTGCGCGTAGGATGACGATGTCTGGTCTATTGCGTAGGTTCTTCAACGCCAAATATTGTGATTTGGACAAATTTGGTTTCGGCCGTTTGCTTCGACGTAACAGTGACGAAACGTCTTGGCGAGTAGCCTCCATGTCCATGAATGCTGTAAAGTATTCGAAACTTCGGGATAGTAGTAAAATCAAGTAAACGCGATAGATTCCATAAACGGAGTTTTATTTCAAAAAAAAGATTAAAACATGTTCTAATTTACCTTCCCGATTTTTTTCTATAGCGGGTAGCACTATATAAAACTTCCCAAAGGTTTTCAGTGCTTACGATAAGAATTAAGCCCGTCTGCAACTACTCAGTAACAGGTACAATTCAGAATTTTGAGGCAACGGACAAAATTTTATATCGGAAAAAGAATAACGTTTCAAACAAATTGAAACTAAAATAGTTAGTCGTAAGACAGATTAATTAAATAATTCAATGGAACATTTTATGTTTTCAGGTTTAGACAACATGTGTCTCGACATAGAATTCATGTTGGGTTTGAAAATTTCATTCTACTGGCGTATATGTTGGGGTATCATCACACCTTTTATGATGATAGGTGTATTCTTCTATTCCTTTATTACTACTGAAGAACTTCTCTTCGGGGGCACGTACGAGTATCCTCAATCTGCCTATAGTAAGATATTTTTATTATAAACTTGCTGCTACCCGTGACGCTTTCACATAACTATTTTACGATAGGTATAGGTACATAGCCATATCCCCAAGGAATAAAACTATATCGCGGCTCTAACCATCTTACTGCGACATAATATACTTATCTACTACCCATGCAGATAAAGAATAGGATTATAAATGGCATCACCACTATTTACTTCTCGCTCACACAATATCGCCGTCTATACTCACACCTAAGTGTATAGACAGCATAAAAATAACGGTATTCATGTTGCGTGAACTATTGTTTATAGTTACGCCGTAGTATGCTGACAGTACAGGCTCAATGTGCCGCCATTTATAATCCCATTCTTTATCTGCACGAGTAGTACTTGAATCGGTACCTATTCATTCATAGTTTCATAGGTTTTATTTTTTTTGCGCGGAAACTTAATTATTTTTCCATAATGAATATAGCCTAAGTTACTTCTTGTAACAACCGCTATCTGCTAGTGAAAGTTCCGTCCAACTCGGTCTAGCCATTCCGAAGATTAGCTTGAACAATTAGACAGACGGACAAAAACTTTAAAAATTTGTATTTTTTTTAGGTAGCGTATACCTACTAAATGTATACGAGAGTATAATATCTCGTATACATTTACTGCCTTACTAATAAACGTTGTATAACCTTTGAATAGTTACACAGTGTTTTGTCTTTGTCACTAATACAACAGACAGTTTGATGTTGAAAGAACGGAACAAAACACTGAATAACTATTCGGAGTTTATACAATGTTTATTAGTAAGGGGGTTAGTAAAAAGCTGTTATTTAGACATTACAGACAAGATACTCCTATTTTATATAGTTGTATGTATAGATCAAAGAGTAAAATAATACTAGTGGAAGTATAGATGTAGGTACCTATAGATTATTGGTGTATTTAAAATACTGAAGAGCTTTCAGAGCTTTCCAATAGTTTATGAGATTTTTATATAAGTATTTTATCGTTTTCAGTTGCTGGTTGGATTCTTCAATATGCAGGAATAGCGTTGATTCCATTATTTGCATTTATAATATTATGGAAATACAGATCTGACAATATTATTGAGGTAAGCTCTTCTAATGCAGTGTTTCGAAGTTTGCCGTTTTAATTTATTTACATTTTATTTTCATCCATACCACCAATCTCTTCACGTATCAGGTTACCAACAGCAATACATCAATATAACTTTTCTGATTAATATTTACCGGTTCAATTACATTTATTTCCTTCACATTTATTTTACTGTCCTGTAAAATTACGAAGCTTGAACTGTTTTCCCTTAAAGAGAGGCATCTGCTCTGCTATGGACACATTTATATAGAAATTTAGGAAGAAAATTAAAACACGACGGCTTTAAAACTTGACAAAGTACTCCTTAAGACGAATCAAACGAGTATAAAGTCGATGGGTTTGGGTCGTTTCATTACAGAGTTACTGTGGCCATCTTACAGCCCCATTATCAGACCCTGGATACCATCTAGAGACAAAGTACTCGTCAAGACGAATCATACGAGCCCAAACTCGATGGAATTATGTCTTTTTATAATAGAGTTCCTATGGCCACCTTCTAGCTCCATCATCAGACCCTGTATAATATCTAAAGACATTGTACTCATCAAGACGAATCAAAAAAGTCCAAACTCGATGGGGTTGCGTCGTTTCATTATAAAGTTACTGTGGCCACCTTCCAGCTTCATCATCAGACCCTGGATACCAACTAGAGATAAAGTACTTGTCAAGATAAATCATACGAGCCCAAACTCGATGGAGTTGCGCCGTTTCATTATAAAGTTCCTATGTCCACCTTCCAGCTCCATCATCAGATCAGATCCATATTATCATAATATTGCATTGTCACTCGATATACATATGCGTGTAAAATTTCAACACAATCGGAAACCAGGAAGTGTGTCAAATTGTACTTGCAAGATTTGAACGGGACAAGTAAAATAAAAGCGTCGCCGCGCTAACAGCCGACTTTACCATTAGATGTTTCACATCAAAAAAGTCAGGACTGAACAACACATACCTAGATTGTATTATTGGTACCTACTACCATGGATTAACTAATGTTTTACCTACACCTACCATGAACTGTATTATACGTATTTACTAGGTATTATGTTAAGTACCTACTTGAAGGCAGGTTGGTGGTAGGTAATGAGCCGGCCACTTCGATCGACGATAAGTTCGTCGATCGAAGTGGCCGGCTCACGGGGTGACTGTTGGGGAAGAAAGGTTTTCTAGGTTTTTTTATAAAAATACTTTATAACTGGCATGGCACCAAGTGAACATAGCAAAACAGAAATATAACTTTATTGTTGAATGCATATCACTTTTTCAAATTTAATATTATGTACACCGTGGTCATATGGTTTAAGTATTGATCACGCAACGGAGCACGGAAACGAGGTTTCAAATCAATTACAAAGGAATACTTATTGTGATAAAAAAAATATTTCAAAATCAAAATAACGTTAATAGACTTTTCTGCAACTGCCTGATAAGTTTATACATTTATGTGTTTGTTTCTTTTCATTACTCATACTCGGAAAGTAGGTTTGAAGTTGCCTGAGAAGCGGGTTGAAAGTAGTACTTTTCAGCCCTAGGGAGAATCGTTTTCAACTGACAGCTATCAAATTATTTAAAAAACAAAACTAGTTCTATTTTCACATTTCTATTTAACCTTATTATAGCTTACTACAGCCACTCAATCACAGCGCGATGTTTAATTGAAATAAAGTATTAAATAAAGATTTTTTTTTGACGACCACCTATTATAATTTACTTACTTTCAAATATTTCTTTAAAATAATATAGATTTGGGTAAAATAATATACCATTTTTTAAATGTTGTAATTGAAAAATAATGGTTGTTATGCTGGCCGGCCACAAAAAAAATACTTTAAATAAATAATTATCTGAGCAGTTGATGTAAATTAAAATTCACTCATTTTAGCATGTTTTTATTTTTACTTTCCTTGTATTCGTAATGAAAAGCACAGTGTTTACCTCGGGTTAAAAATTTATTTAGTCCCGAGACGGGGTTTGGCGCCCGAGCGCCGCGAGGGCGCCTATAGTTTACTTTCACCCCTAGGGTAACAATGTACTATTATCGACATGCATTTTCGTTTCATCGAGTTTCAAATCACAACGATTCTATTTCACATCAACAATGTAACGCTGAAGAGGAGAGTTATTAGTTTATAAGTTGTTCCCAAACATTTTATTGCACTTTTAAACACTGAAAGATATTTAATATAAGGAACTAAAATTTACTTTTCTCGTAAAAAACGATGTGTCTAACAGCGCCATTAATCAAGAATTGAATTTAGTTCATAATCTTCTTAATGGATAGGTAGCGCATAAACCATCGTTACCAATATGTATTGCAAAATCACCCATTGCATTTTTTGTACCACGTGGGTGGCAAACAAGCATACGACCCACTTGACGGTGTGGCTGCCGAAGTTCAACAAATCAAAGCATCTCTCACGCGTCGCCCTCTCCTAGGAAAATGATAGGAGGTGGAAAATAAGAATAATAAGGAGATAATAGGATGAGGATAGGAATAATAAGTAAAGGATAAGATGGATAATAAAGAGAGGATAGGAAGGATTATAAGGAGAGGATAGGGAGAGGGTTTGGACCTTCGAAACTCTCACTCACCATAGGAAACACAACAGCAAGAGTAGGTACGAACCGTTGTTTTACGCTATTCTGCGAAGGTGGTACTTCCCAGCCAGCCAAGCCAATGAAATGGTGAGCAGTAGCTCGGCGGTAGGTAGGCACTCTTGTTGAGTCCATGAGCGGCGGTTACATTAGATGGGCTGTCGCACATCTACCACCAAACAAAAATAAATACGCTAAATATGTTTACTTTAATTAGGAGCACAGTACAACATGGTCCATGGTACCATTAGGGAAATGAAAAGGTGAGCAGCAGCTCGGCGGTAGGTAGGTACCTACTCTTGTTGAGTCCATGAGCGGCGGTTACATTTAATGGGCTGTCGCACATCTACCACCAAAGACAACAAAAATAAATACGCTAAATATGGTTACTTTAATTAGGAGCACAGTACAACGTGGTCCATGGTACCATTAGGGAAATGAAAAGGTGAGCAGCAGCTCGGCGGTAGGTAGGTACCTACTCTTGTTGAGTCCATGAGCGGCGGTTACATTTAATGGGCTGTCGCACATCTACCACCAAAGACAACAAAAATAAATACGCTAAATATGGTTACTTTAATTAGGAGCACAGTACAACATGGTCCATGGTACCATTAGGGAAATGAAAAGGTGAGCAGCAGCTCGGCGGTAGGTAGGTACCTACTCTTGTTGAGTCCATGAGCGGCGGTTACATTTAATGGGCTGTCGCACATCTACCACCAAAGACAACAAAAATAAATACGCTAAATATGGTTACTTTAATTAGGAGCACAGTACAACGTGGTCCATGGTACAAAAGCTTTCCCACATATTATACTTATTTATTATAATTGTTTTTATGTGGTATTATTTTACACGTGTATTTTATTTTTATTTTAACAGACTGTGAAACGTGCATTCAGAAAGAAACCTACCTATGGGCCTAATATTCCTGAGAAACGAGAAGAGTGGAAACAATTCCGTCTTGATGCAAAATATGAACGCGAATTGAAACGCAAAAACTGGTTCCATCACATATGTCTTAGTCTAATCGGCGGCTACCAACGAAGTCGTTAATATAGTTTTTAGTAGTCTGAAATTATTTATTTTGATATTACTTACTTATTTATTAGATACCCGAGTGTTAAGAGCCAATTTACACACTTAGCAGGTCCGAGCTAACAAATGATGTAAATGTGACGGCTGTTAACTTAACTTTATAGTTATCTATATTCAATGCTATTCGGAACCTATACCCGAATAAACCATAATAATATAGAAATGTTTTTTTAACGCATGTAGGTATAGGACTACTAATAGGTAGAAGACGTAGGTACATTTTGATACATACAGAATTTTCATTCCCCTACAAACTGTAAAGCCTTGGGTTGATGGGATTTTTTGACTTTTACACCATTGACCTATTCACAATGGACCTCGTGTCAACTCAAGTGTCCGAATCAAAAGACAAAGAAAACGCCAAAAGAGAAACGATCGCGCGCGTGCCTATCTCGTTTGGTCGACAGACTTGACTATACGTTCCATAATGCCATAGGTATACTGCATTGTGAAAACGGTGTAAAAACTACTGAAATAAATTTAAAAAAGAATATTTTCAGTAATTAGACTATTGTTTTATCATTTGCAAGTATTATTTTGCTTAATAACAAAGAATTTGTTTTAAATTTTGAATATTTGTAAAAATAAATCATCATAATGTTCACTAGAAGCTGCATAAGGTGATCATGCTGCGGCCTATTGGTAGAAGCTACACAAGCTAATAAATTATTGCAAAGGAAACTCAACACTATTATAATGGTTCAAGGTTTCTAATTAGAATGTGGAATTTGTACCTATGTATGTAATATAGACTGTCTATTGAGTGTAGTCTATTGACTAGAGACACTTTGTTTGATAGGTAATTTTGTACTAAACCCGACGTCCATTTTTATTACATCAATGTTTTACACCATTAATTAATTTAGATAAATTAAATATTGTAACTCCAACATCATGTCACGACAGATTAGTTAAATAATTCGAAACCCAGTATGCAGATGTTTTTAATTATTATAACATATTTAACGGGTCTATACGCGCATTGAACGTCTGAAAATACTATTATATTTTGACTAACCTCGACGTTTCGACTGACTTACTCCATTTGAGTATTGTAATCTTTGACTCCAGCCGTGGTCAAGAATAGACACTGGTCAGTAAATACTTTGCTTTAAATATCTTGCGGTTAGTAGGTAGGTCAATGATCAAATTTACATTATTTAATAGTTTTTAAACCGCGACACAATATAGTCTATATTGTGTAGCGGTAGCTCAACAGATTAGGAGAGAATGATTATGGTTATTAATTATTACGATTATGACTATAGGCTAAGACTAGATATATATTTATATACTTAGATTGCGAGCCCAGGGCTCCCAGACATATGTTATTTTCTGAAAGACAAAGTAATGTTCATATGTAGTTGATTAGACGGCCGGCATTTACAGGTGGCGAGAAACGTAACTATAGTTAGAAATATACGATAAAAAAACATAAGCATTTTCTTTCCAAAATTATATCTATTAAATGGTATTATGCAAGCGTTAGTCTGACTGCCGTGTGGGGTCGGCTTTAGAATTGTCCCACCCCTCTCTACCCATGGGAGTCGTAAGAACCGACTGAAGGAATACCGGCGGAGTGGGCAGCAGCACTCCCTCGAGTATTAACAACATCCACTGCGATCGCCAACCCGCCTGCCAAGCGTGGCGATTACGGCACTATCCCCCATTCTTGGGGAGGCTTATGTCCAATAGTGGACGTTAAAAGGCTGATGGATAGTCTGACTAAATAAGATTAATCCTACCGATCATTTAGACAAATAAAAAATATCTATTATTTGTCCGACAGAAGTCCATACAAATCCTTTCCTTTATATCCTTCTCCAGTCTATAGTTCTACTTTGCAGCCTAGTGGTTCTAAATCTATTTCACAGCTGAAACAGATTTATAGACGGGTATGGCATTTTTGTTGCTTATGGGGGCAGACGAGCTACGACCCACCTGATAACCGTAAGTGGTAACCGCCACTCATTAACTTAAGAACACATTCATCTGTCTCTAAAAAAGAAAAATAAGAAATCCTAAGTTTCTGAATAATATTACTGCTTGCATGAATATGGCTGAATTATACTTGCATAACCTGCAGCCTAGTATCTGGCATATACGCAAGCGTGTGGTTAGTCGGGAACTGCAGTTGCTGAACGTCGTAGAATTCGAGCAAGTGACCGTGTGACGGTTATTTGAATATGCAACTCAAGGGCGTAGAACCGGGCTTAAATCCTTGGAAGACGGTCTGTTCACCCAATTTCGAAAATAAAGTCGAGCATCCTCAAGAAAGTCAAGGAGATGAAAAGAACTTGATAAGTTGATTCAATTTAATCTCTCAGACAGGTTTGTGCGTTCACTGCAAAGACGGACCCATTAGTCATGGTGTTTATATACCAACATAGCCTTTGCCACCGAACCATAAGACGTCGCAGTAACATGCCGTTGGTAAATCCTTTAACTAATATGATATTTATTGCATAAGCTGCCTCGATGGTCTAGAGTAGTGTGTGAGAATGCGGATCATGACGTGTCGAGTTGGTTTCCCGGGTCGGGCTAACAAAATGATATTGGGATTCTCATTCAAGAAGTTCTCAATAGCGGCCCGGAGTTAGGAAGCTGCGCCTGATCTCTTTACGGTCGTGTTACAGTTTGGAGATAATTATTATAACAACTATGTACTCGTACTTAAGAAACAATCGGATAAAAGTAAATACAATATACTATAATCCATTACTTTATTTGTAAAAAAACTGATAGAACTTGAAGTATGCCTTATACATTTCGGGATTCAGGTAGGTGATAATATTGAACATTTACTGTTGAAATTCGTTCTAGCCTTAATTATTTCCAGTTCTATTTAAAATCATGCTTCTAGCCTAACTAAAATCAGCAGAATACCAGTTTTCTAAGGAGCAACTAAAAACTGACCTTCGAACCCATAAGTTATAACGATAAAGGTCCATATATTTGAGGCTATCGCCTCTTGTGCCCAATAACCTGTCTCTGATACAGCGTTATTATTGTCTTTTTTATAACTTAAGTACATATAAAAAGTAAACTCGTTAGGTAAACATATTGGACTTTATTTCTAAGATTCCTTAGTATTACACTATATCCACTATTTTACCCATTTAGACTTTAAAGTATACACAGAAAAGGAGAAACACTAGACAACATTTTCACATATTTCATATTAGTGTATGTTAAACTACGTAATAAATGAATAAAAGAGCGTAAGTGCAAATTAAATAAGTAAATTTACTTATGCTTGGACTTCTTCTTCTTTTTACTTGATTTCTTCTTGTGCTTGCGTTTCTTTTTCTTTTTTTTATGATCATCCGAGCTGGAATCAGAATCACTATCACTGTCACTCGCAGCTCGTTTCTTCTTTTTCTTACTACGTTTCTTTTTCTTCTTCCGCTTACGAGCGTCTGAAGATGAGGATGATGAAGAATATTCGGAATCGCTGGAGGACTCACTCTCGGAATCAGGTTTCTTTTTTACATTTGTCAGGTCAAGCTTTATAGTTTCGTTATCAAGTTTGGCTTTTTTAGTTTCATTGTTTCCATAGAAAGGGGAAGTGGAACGTTCACGTTTTTTCACATCTTGTTTATTTTCATTATCAGATTCGACATTTTCATCATAATCTGGTTCAAAATGAGCTTCATCTAAAGTAGATTTCTTTCTTTCTCGGCTGACATTTGCACTATTATCTGAAGGATTTTTAGCTAACATTCGTTCTGGGGCAACATTATTTTCAATTTTACTGTCTTTTATAATAGTATCATTATTTTTCCTTTCATTAGGGCTGCGATGACGTTTTTCGCCACTTTTTACTGCTTCAGACATAATTCTTCTATCGCTTTTAGAAGATTCATGTCTATTAGCGCTATCCACTTTTCGACCTCTGTCTCTTTCTACAGTAACACGTCTATACGGTTGATCACGTTTAGGTGTTTTTGATCTTGACTTTACACGTTCTACTGTACTTTGAACTACCCGTGACTCCCTTCCTCGTCGTACGTCTTCAACTTTACCACCGAGACGATCCTTAACAGATAAACGTGGTGGTGGTGTTTTAGAAAACCTTCGTTTCTTTTCATTAATTTCTATAGACCTTTGTTCAGAATCGGTTACTGGTACTGTAATTTGAATATTGTTCATAGGACCTTTGGGGGTTTCATCACCGTAAAGCTTAAGACGATCGTTACTGATTTTCTTAATCTCTATGGGCTTCAATGAGTGTATTGTTTTGGCAAATATAGCATTTTCAGCTCGTTTGATAACATCTGATGTAACTTTTGCGCCACGTTCTTCTTCATCGGGAGAAGTTATTTCTCCTGGTTCTTTGGCTTTATCAACATTATCCTCGTCTACTTCCCATTTAGACAGTTCAGGCAAACTTGCTAACATTTCTTTGCTCTGTTGATTACTCACTTCTATTTCAGCTTTTAAATCTAATTCATCAGCAGTAGCTTGAAGTTCAATCCCATCAAACGGCTCATCTTTAATAATATTTTCCACATGTTTAGTAGTCGATGATACCAATGTAACATTTTCTTCGCTTTTCACATAATTTTCTATAATTTCTTTATCAACTGCTCCAATTGCTTCGTCGCCATATAAGTCATCTTTAGGTTTATCAATTAATTCAATCTTAAGAGGTAGTGCTTCCTTTTTCACTTCTGCATCGTCAGCACATTTTTTATCTATCTTTACATCTACGGATTTTAAATTTTCTATCGCATCCGTGTTATTATCGTTGTTTTTAGGTTCTTCTTTATCATCGTTATCATTTTCATTGTCTTTTTTCACAAGATCTTTTTCTTTTTTATCTTTTTTCTCGCGCTTCTTTTTCTTCTCAATATCTTTGTCCTTTTCTCTTTTCTTCTTTTTTCGTTCTTTGAGCTTTTTGTCCTTGTCTTTGTGGTCTCTACTACGGTCAGCTGAAGTTTTCTCACGAACTCTTTCCTCTTTCTTTTCACGTCGACTTTCTCGATCACGAGAGCGTCCTCTAGATTCACTACGTTTCTTATCACGTGTTTCTCTATTACGTTTCGGAGATACTCTAGATTTTTTATCTGGGCTTGGCCTATCATAGTCACGTTCTTTATCATATTCACGATTCTTTTCATCTCGAGTTCGATCGTCGCGACTTTCTCGTGGCTCTCGAGTTTTATCATAGCCCCCCCTTCTTTCAGAATCTCGATTTCTGTCAGATTTATCAACAACTTCACGATTTTCGTTATATCGTTCTCTATCTCTAGGTTCTCGATCCCGGTGTCTGTCATGTTCAATATTTGGATTACGCCTTGGTCCACCTCTACTACGAACATTAGACCTAAATCCAGGACGTGTATGATCTCGGGGAGCACCACTTTCCTCCCTATAATTTTCACGGAAATTAGGATCATGATAAGTAGATGGTATTGTCTCCCGGGCATCAGCACTAGGCGAACGATATGGTACGCTCGAGTCAGGAAATCTAATATGAGGTGGATTATCGCGGAATACACCCTCTCTGTAATGCATGTTCCTGTACGCATTATCACGAAACGGTGGAGGTCCACCTCTAAAGTTGGGATCCCTATAAGAACCTCCTTGTGGACCTTCTCTATACGGCTGACCATCTCGGAAAGATCCAGGTGGACCTTGATCACGATAATGCCCAGGTCTATAATTATCCCTAAAACGAGGTTGCTCTCCCACATGAACAGGAATCTCACTTTGGATAAGAGGAGGTATAGGCATATCCCTATATCCACCGGGACCGTCATTGTATGGTGGTGGTCTAAACGGTTCTCTATAGTTTGAGCCCGGCAATCTGTCGCGATCAACAGGACCAGGCGGTGGACCAAAAGGTTTCTCGAAAGGCGATGGTTCAAAACCAGGGACGGGCGGTTCTACTCCAGGGGGTACATCTTCAAATGGAGGACCATCGTAGCGACCTCGGTAACCTGGTGGCGGCTCACTTTGTACAGGTAGATTACCCAAGGGAGGAATTGGTTTTACTCCCGTTGGTGCGTAGGCGGGGGGTTGTATGCCGCTCCTAGGTCCATATCTGAAAATAAACATAATACTAAATCACATGTTAAATTCGATATTTATATACGGTATATATATTTGCACCCGAACGCCAAATTGCCGTGCGAATCGAACCTGCAATATCGTTAAAGTAACGTATAGACTCTTGGGTAGTTTAAATTTCAATGACTCTAAGGCCTTAAGAATATGTATATTGATAAATAGTAAAAGCCAGTTTCTTTTTCACATTGGCATACTTAGACTCAAAAGTACCACTTAGTATATGTAACATTTGTAAACCTATGTTACACCAAGCGATACTAAAAGTAAAATTTAACCCGTTTTTAATTAAGTCAAATATACAAAACAAGTATTGACTTTAATCCTTGTTACGAGTATATGTAGCATCTTAATTTCAGTGGCCTTAGATAGAATATAATAAAAACTATTCTCACTGTTACGGCGTTAAACAAACATTTTAAGTTAAGATCTAGTTTACCAGAGGTCCTTCTATAACAGTTACGGTGTATTTCCCAGCATCATGATGACAAACGACATCTTGCCTTCAATCTTTCTAGAAAGGAATTTCAGATGAAGTTGCTTTAAAAATAAAAATAGTCATTTAAAATATTACATATAATACAGATAATTTAACATTTCTTACATCTTTAGTAAAGTTAAACTATTATTTAGATTACAACTACTAACTAGCTATGTTTAAGTCCCACGTATTAGAGGGCGAGCCTATTGATGGGTATAAAAAAGTAGTCTAGTTAAAGTAGTAGTAGTAATATTTACAAAAGTGTATATGCAAGATGGAATACATACGTTAATTTTTATCTCGGATAAAAGGGCGGTTCATCGAGAATAAGAATAGAAAAAACATGTCATGGGAATTGTTTTCAAAAAATTAATGATAAAAGTATCAATACTTGTATTAAAGTATTTACAGCCATATTCAGACAGATAACCTTAAATATTAAAGAAGGAACATATTCCTCTATTATTAAAAAATCAAAATATCATTTTATCTAAAAAACTAATATTATGCAGTCGGATCTTGGAATAACATAAAGTATAGGATATAACCCTCAGAATAAAGAAAAAAGGCAGACGGAACGCACCGAACACGAAAATAACTACAAGTTTGGTAATTCTAAATGCACAAGTAATAAGTTTCCGCTCTCAATACTTTAGGTCGTACGTCTCTTTCACTATAGCATTTACTAGTTCATTTTAATAGTTATGTCATACTGTATCTTCAAGAACTGTAAAAACAGTTCACAAAAAGAAAAGAGCCACGATGGAATATCTTTTCATATGTAAATTTTTGGAACACAATACCTAATGCTAAAAATATAAATAAAAATATCTAGATAATAATGTAGTTATGTGTGTAATGTAGTTGTGTGTTCATTTGTATAACGCACAAATAGATACCTGAGAGACTTCATTATGTTCTACGTTAAAGCTCCTTCTGCCTTTTTATTTAAATCTATGATATAACCACTCACTACGTTTCGAGATATCGAAATTAGGTTTACCAAGATTTTTATTTACTAACAATAAACAAACAGCAAAAATTAAATGATGTACTTCATTACTTATTAGAAAAAAAATAGTGAAAATCGGAGATGGTGGTTGCGAGCAAGATTTTAACCTGCTACTAATGGATTGACGGTTCACATCCGGTAATTGGCGTGGGGTTCCCCAGTAACACAATCTACATGGTTCATATCATATCGAAATTTATTAGTTGAAGTAGTCTGAGCTTATAAAAAGAAATATAAACTTGAAACACATATCATATATAGTGACACAGACTAAACCTTCATTTACAGAATGACATACGAGGAGTGATCAAAAAGTAGTGAGAACGACATACTCCTTGGCAAGAAAAAAAATAAATACTGGCAGGCATAGCTCAGATACATATTTTTAATAATAATAAAGAAAAAAATCTTCGATTCTCTTTTATTTTTTTCTGAATGTAGTCATTTGTTTGCTTCGTGTCGGAACGTGTTCTCGAAAATTGAGAAAAACGAAGCACGAGCCGTTATTAAATACCTCTGTATAAAAAAGTTAACGACGCAAGAGATTAATTGCGATTTGGAGGCAACATTAGGAGAGTCTGCTCCGCCGTATTCCACTGTTGCAAGGTGGGCTTCTCAATTTCTAGTAGGGAGAACGAGCACGGAAGACGAACATCATTGCGGCCGTCCATCGACGTCAGTCACCCAAGAAAATGTTGCGAAAGTCGAGAAAATTGTATTGAGCGATCGAAGAGTTACCATCCGATACTTAATTCAAGAAACGGGCATTTCATATGAAAGTATTCAATCCATATTGAAACAATCTTTGAATATGAGAAAAGTCTCCGCAAGATGGGTGCCGAGAATGTTAACAGACAGTCAGAAACAAAATCGACTTGACATTTCGAAGATATTGTTGGACAAGTTTCAAGAAGATTCTGAAAACTTTTTGTCTCGTTTCGTAACAATGGACGAAACATGGCTCCATCATTTTGATCCCGAGACAAAACAGCAATCTTCGCATGGAAACGACCATCATCACCGACCCCGAAGAAGTTTCGTGTCGTGGCATCGGCTGGCAAGGTTATGGCCTCAATATTTTGGGACTCATATATTGTTGATTGATTACCTAGAGCGTGGAATCATTATTACAGGCCAATATTATGCAGCTTTAGTTCCCAAGTTAAGGAATGCCATCAAAGAGAAAAGGAGAGGGAAACTTCGAAGGGGCGTGCTGTTTCATCACGACAACGCACCCGCGCACAGGTCGGCAGTTGCGATGGCTGCCATTCAGCATTCTTCGAATTGGTTGACCACCCTCCTTGTTCACCAGATCTGGCGCCTAGCTTTATCTGTTCCCCAAATTGAAAGAATACTTAAGGGGAAACAGGTACGAAGACGATAACGAGGTGATGGATGCCGTGGAGAGCTTTTTGCAGGACCAAGACAAAACTTTTTTTTTGAAAGGGATTGAAGCCTTGGAAAATCGCTGGAGTCGGTGTGTAGAGAGACTCGGAGACTATGTAGAAAAATAAATTATTAAGTTATCAATAGTCATTATATTCTATCTCATTCTCACTACTTTTTGATCCGTCCTCGTATTATATGTTAGTTCTATTGTGCCACTATTAAAACATTAATATTTTACGTACTTCATACATTTATAACAATGTATAGATAGTGCCATCCACGAAGACGCGCCCCACTCTTTTTTCTAATTACTTA
Source organism: Leucoma salicis (assembly GCA_948253155.1). Classification (NCBI taxonomy): domain Eukaryota; kingdom Metazoa; phylum Arthropoda; class Insecta; order Lepidoptera; family Erebidae; genus Leucoma; species Leucoma salicis. Next base: position 9,867,897 of record OX411812.1, read on the forward strand.
CAATGCAAGTGTGTATCGTTTCACCGAATTGCCTATTACGCACGCACACATCGATGAATAAACAAAATCACGACAAAGCGATACGGTCAACTAGGAAGATGCTCTACTTTAATAATATCAACCGACTTCAAAAAGGAGGAGGGTTTCAATTTGACTATGTTTTTATTGCTGTGCTTTATTTCTATCTCTACTGCGCTCCTGTACTCGATGCTTTTTTATAAGAGATGCACCCAAGGAATTCTTCCCTACCGTGTACCTCCTACTTTTACCTATTTTATAGAAAACACTAAAAAGCAAAAAATAAATTGCATACGATATCCGCGTTAGACACCTACTGATGTGTTTGAAGTCGACCAATTATTTTTTGCGTTTTAGTTCCTGGGTTTCTTTTGAAAGCGGTTTTTTTATATCAAAATAATTAATATTTCATGTTGTCGTTCAGTGTGGCTATTGCATGTCATTAGTAGTTAATACAGTGTTAATATTACCATGTTAAAGGAGCAATTATAAACGTTAATAGTATACTAAAAAAACTATATGGTTGTCTGTAAAGTCGGTTCGAGGACGATAATTTAACGTCATATATGTTTTCTGAGAGTTTCACAAAATGATAATACTGATAGAAATCGAATGGTAAATTTTAATTTTCTAGACATTTTTTTTTTTTATTAAATAGAGCAACTTTCTTGCCAAGTCTGGATTTAAGCAACGTGAACTGTACTACCCATGTGCATCGAGCCGCTGATGGCTCGCGATTGACACTTGGCTCAATCGTCCCACGTCCTACACCCCGCGGCCCCCTCGCCAAATTTGGAGGGGCGCGTCTTCTTGAATGGCACTATCTATAAGGATATGTTTTAAAAAATGAACATCTATTTTAACATAGTAATTACAGTCAATGCAGGCAGATTGATTATACATGTGAAAATAAACATGTATTTTATAATTAGATGAACACATTATTTCATTGTTATAATGTTGCCCTATAGTCCTAACAGCTTAAGTATGCAAACACTAACTTTTTATTGTTATGGAATTCTCATTAGTAGTAGTGCCTATCTAAAAATAATTACTTAATATCTAATAATATAATATTAAACTATAATTACACAATATCAAAAAATGAAATTATGTTCAAAAAAAATATATCTTAAACTTAAGAGTAAGATAAAACAAACTTCTTGATAAAAGAAAAGAATTTCGTTAACAAGGTCTTAGCCTACAGCACACCACTTACAAAACCTGCCATTAAAAATAAATAAATGACTAGTCTTGCAAAATGACAACAAATGACTAATGTTCGTGTAATGCAGCTACCAATGTTGAGTTCGATCGAAAAAAAAAGTTGTTTTATCAAAGCTTAACAATAATTTGAAGTTTAATGCCATAGACCTGAAAAGATCTGTTGACATAATATTTTTTATTGTGTACACGAATATTAGACATACTGAAATATAATGGCAGTTCTCCGTTCCGATAGTTAATGCAAAGTGTGTGTAACATAGAAATTATACATTGATACGAATAATATTTGTCCAAATTCCAGAATATTACAAAATTAACAATATAAACCCCTCGAGCGTAATATATGGGTAGGTGTTTCCTAACGCGGTACACAATCGGATTGGGGACGCTCTAAGGTTTAAACAGCTTTTTCGGGAAAATTTTCTCATATATTTTAACATTTAGAGCATATAAGTGGTTGTATAAGCGACATACATATAATAATTTTGAACATACATTTAAACAGTTACCAAAAATATCAAACAAACCTACTGACATAGTTCAAGACATCATAAGTATTATCAAAAATGTAACCTTAAGTCCTGTTTTGATAACAGTGTCTTATGTGAATACAAAGCATTAAGTATATTATCACAATATATATTTAAATCTGAAAATAGTGCAAGTGCGGTACCGGTAAGTGTGGTAGAGCGAAGGTGATGGTATGTGGATTCAGGACGGGAAAAAGGTAATGTGGTCAAGAAAGTTATCAGTATAAACATTGACCTACGAACAAATGGACCTCGTATACATTCGACAACGTTAGTTCAAGTGTCTGAGCCAAAAGAAACAGAAAACGACAAAAGAGAAACAATCGCGCGCCAGTCTCGTTTGGTCGACCGACTTGACTATACGTTCAATATGCTGTATTGTACTGTGAAAACGTGTAAAAACTACTCAAATAAAGTGAAAAAAGAAGATTGTGTATCATATTTTCAGTAAATAGACTATTGTTCTGTCATTTGCAAGTATTATTTTTCTTAAAAATAAAAGCTTTGTTATAATTTTTTAATATTTGTAACAATAAATCATCAACACATAATATACACTAGAAGCTGCATAAGGTGATCATAGTGCGGCCTATTGGTAGAAGCTGCATAAGCTAATAAATTATTGTAAAGAAAAGTCAACACTATTATAATGGAACAAGGTTTCAGATTAGAATGTTGAAGTTTGTATATATTATATAGCCTATCTATTGACTAGATACACTTTTTTCGTGAATTTTGTCCTAGACCCGATGTCCATTTATATTAGGTCAATGATAAAAAAAAATAACAACTTAAAATATATACTTCGGAAAATGCGCCAGTTTGGTTTTATGCCATCATGGGTATAGACTAAAATAATAACAACATTACAACTTAAAAGGGATATAGATATTTCATTTTATACAATATATGATAAATACCACATTCAAAAACTACAACATACATATGTTTAAAGAATTACCATTTCACATTTTTATAAAAAGAATAACATTCTGGCTCAAGGATAAATGTTTTTATCATTTAAAAGATTTCATGACATATAAGGAAAACAATTTAAATATTTAATTAATCTCTATTTTAAATGGTTAGTGTATATCGTAAGTATTAATTGAATTTTGTTTATCTTGTTAATTTTAATTTTATATATCATAATTATTAATTTAATTTATTTGACATTACAATTATTAATTGACATTATAATTATTAATTGGCATTATGATAAAATATTAATTGACATTATAATTGAATCAATTTGACATTATAAAATAAAAATATAATTTTACCATCTTCATTTACCGTATACTTATAAAAATTGAATGAATAATGTACTTAATTAATAATATTATCTTTAATTTTATTGAATGTAGGTAATGAGTTGTATTATTTTTTTATTTTTATTTATTTTTATTGTAATTATATATTTACGCACCATTGTTATGGTAGAATGTGACAGAACTATTTTCTATGTACCATCACCACTGTGTAAACTACATTCTTGTAAATAAATTATTATTATATAATTTCAATAATACATGTAAACAATAACACTTAGACTTGAAGAATTTTACAATACTTTAGACAACCAAAACAAGACTTAACAACACAGTCAGATTTTTTTAAAGCAACTATACATAAAATAGTACTATATTACTTATTCCAAAACAATCAAATATAGAGTCAATGAACAGCCGGTTTCTTAAGTTTACAGCTACTTATTCAGAAAAAGGTTAGAAATAAAAAACAATTATGTAAAAAAGAACTTTTATTGAAATATCACAAATCAGTCTTTAATATATTGTCAGCCTTTTAAACTTAGATCAAACATAGTTTGGATGTAGAATATGATAACAGTATAACAGTGAATAAAATAGTAGCATCATTTGAATAATTAATACTACGCAGATAATAAGTAAAACATTTTTAAATTGCTTCTGATGTTCAGTGACAATCTAGCCCTAGCTGGTAAGCCATACTACCTTCCATTCATTTATATTACTGTAGTTCATAGCAAATGATCAGTCTTTTAGAGAACAAATGTTCTTGAAGTAAACACGTGAAGTGACTGCGCAGAAAAAGATTATTACTATCGTATAGTTTAATATCAATATATATTAAATACAGTCAATGCACGTGATCAAGAGCTTATCAATGTACTGGGGATAATCCGCTGTATCTTGACAAGCTTCTATGATTACTCGAATAAAATTATTTAAATTATTACTATTATTGATTGAAATATCAGTTTATCGCATATTTATGATTAAGTAATTTCATAATCATAAATATATGATAAGTTAATATTTAATGATCATTCAATTATTGGGAAATGTATGTGCCTAGTCATTTTGTTTCACGTGATTAAATGGAAAGGTTAAGTTAATTGCGATTATTCTGAGGGTCACTCATAATAGCTTTTATAGTAACATTTGGAAAAGATCAACAAACTACACTTAACAAAATGGTCGTATTTTCGCAAACTGCTACTGTGTAATAGGCCTACAACTTTAATCCCCAATTTAATAATGAAATGCCGTTACACAGAAAGATAGATCGATTTGGCTAATAATTTAATATTGGATTAATCATGATAATCATTGTCTAAGAAGAAACATATATGTTTTGTAATATTATGGACATGAGCACTGGATGAGTTTAGGTTTTGATTTATAGTCGGCAATCGGTCGCAAGACTATAAGCAAATGTGTTATGAGAGTTATAATTTGGAAGGCCTCTACGCTCTCTACGGCTCTAGGCCTATGCCTTAACTGCCATTTCAGGAGTTTAGGAATCTTAATTATTAATAGCAAAAAGCTAATAAAGAGAGAAAAATGTTTTAGTGGCTAGAAACAGTACATGGAAGAAGCGTGGGTTTAAAGAGATTGATTTACTTATAAAAAGTAAATATTGTTATGGTTGTACATTTTGGAAAAATAAGAACAGAGAACAAATTATTTGTGAAAGTAGAAAGAGAGCTTTACTGCGAGCAGTATTCGAACCTGCTTCTCTTCAATCTCTGCAAATTACAGTCACCTAATGGTGACACCCAATCTCCACTCTGCAATTGTTTTTGGATATCTTATCCACTTTCACAAATATTTTTTTCTTTAAACTAGCTGAGCATGTTAAGTGCTAAATACAAATCACAAAGATATTTAAAAAATCACGCCATCGTTATATACCGTATAAGACCGCGTTCCCACTATGTCGTGTCTAGGGCATGCATTCGAATATTCGAATTATTCGAATATTGAGCTTATTCGGATATTCGATAAAATAATATTATATTCGAATAATCTTGTCTAGTAATAATGTCTTTTTATTACCCCAGTAACCATTATTGTGTTCTGTATGAAGTAACAAGTAATCTGCCGCTAATTTATCAGACCAAGGCGAATTCGATCATCAATCCGCATGAAATGGTGCTATGAGGATAGGAGGTCTTAGACAGGTCTCGTCAAATGGAGCATACAAGTTTCTGCTAAGTATACCTCCTACAAGTATAGAGTGTGAAAGGGTATTATCATCTACTGAATATATTTGCAACAATCTCAATCTCTACTTGATGAATTCCTTCTTAAGGAAGCAGCCCCAGCAAAAATGGACCTAGATGGTTCATTGATTTTCGAATGTTGAATATTATCACGAAAGTCGAGAATTGCTTTCAATGTTTAGATGAGTGTGAATCAGCGAGCGAAATGAACAACAGGTTCCTGCAAACTGTTCACGCGGTCGGGTCGAACTACTTCAAGACCCGTCGTGTCAGTAGAACTGAAACTCTCGGACCATACTCTCCGACTCATAGAAAGGAGAAAAAAAATGAGCTCTGCTGGTCATCAGCCTCAGCCGATTGGCCCTGTCTAAGGCGGTTAAATAGACAGATCTCAAAGGCTCTCTCTCAACACAAGTTGTTAAATTTCGTCTTTCTCGGGGAGACGTTCCAGAGTCGTGGATCAGAAGCATGGCGGTTCTGGTCTTTAAGAAAGGTGACAGAACCCTCTTGAAGAATTTTTGACCAACCTCACTCTCTAGCCACGGCTATAAGTTGTTTTCGAGGGTCATTACAAAGCGACTTACGCGCAGTGTTAGTTAGTGAATTCCAGCCTCCCGAACAAGCCGATTTCCGAAAAGGCTATAATAGTACCTGAAACCACATCCATACACTACGCCAGATTACACAGAAAACCGAGGAATATAATCGGCCTTCGTATCTGGTGTTTATGGACTACTTTGATTCGATCGAAAGTTGAGCGGTGCTGCAATCCCTTCAGCGGTACCAAATTGACTATCGGTACATCGTAGAGCTGAAATTCTTGTATAACAACGCCAACAAAACCCATGTCAGTGCAAGTTCAGGACAAGAGTACGAAACGGATCCAAGTACAGAGAGGTGTTGACAGGGAGACGTTATGTTACCGAAACTCTTCATCACTGCACTGGAAGATGTCTTCAAGCTCTTGGACTGGACCGAATTCGGCATCAACATCAATGGGGAATACATCAGTCACCTTCGATATGCCGACGATATCGTAGTCATGGCAGAATCGCTGGAGGACCTTGGACCTTAATGCTCTCAGCAGGGTGGACAAGACGAAAGTAATGTCAAATGTCCATGTCATTTCAGCACCGATCCTAGTCGGGAGTGCGCTTCTTGAAGTTGTCAATTGCTATGTTTAGCTGTAGAAAACAGTCAAGTTAATTAGGCACGACTTCGAGAAAGAGGTCAATCGACCCAACTCGGCATGGCAACGTTCGGGAAGCTAAGGAAGGTCTTCTCGTAGAATATTCAGCAGTGTGACGGGCCTTGTGGCGTAGTCGGTAGTGTAACCGACTTCCGTGCACGAGGTTGTGGGTTCGATTCCCACTCAGGACAATTATATATTATTTGTGTGATGAACACAGATATTTGTACTGCGTCTGGGTGTTTTCTATCTATGTTTGTCATCATTGTGTCGTCGAAATTGTTTATCGATTAAATCGTGCTAATCGTTCCATTGTCTCGACAATGTGTCGTCACAGCAAAACCTGTGTATCGTACCCTTTTTTTTGTTAAGGCGGGAAAAATGTTCCTAACCGCACACCCTGTCGTTTGGGGCAACGAACAGATTAGTGTGTGGACTCATTAAAAAACCCGCCGTGTGCCGTCTCTCCGCCTGTGTTGGCAGACCACTGGTACTATGTTGCATTACTTCAGTGGTCCGCCAGCGGCTTACCCTTTCAGATACCCTCTACTGAGCGACGCATCGGCACACGAAGCGACGCAACTTCGCGGGAGGCTTTGCGGATGGCGGACGTTCCCTCGTGCATCCACCCGCAGCCCCAGCTAAGACAGCATCAGGCGCAAGTACTAGCACCTGCGCCGCGCTAGTCGTTGGCGGCGGTTTGGGTCAGCGAAAAAATCCTCCTCCCTGGCCCTCTCCGCCGCTTCCTTCTGCGAGATGATCCTCGCAGAAGACAGCGACCACTGCCCAATTTCTGTCGCTGCCAAGCATCGCTCTAACGACACTCGGCAGCGAGAGGTCCCCTCCTATTGCCGTGACGAGTTCACGGTGCTGCTCGGCCCCGCCACGTCTCGAGCGTATGCCGCGCCGTGTCCTCGTCGCAGCCGCAACGGTGACAGCCATCCAGGGCCATCTTAAGCCCCAGCGCTCGGACAGTTGTGTGTATCGTATTCACACCACCAATTAAGTCCTACGGCAAAACGTGAAAATAAATTTTACCGCTCCGCCATTTTTTCATTTGTTAGAGAAGCAGGAGTCAGGAGTTTTGCAAGAGTGTTGTTCGCAATGCAACATAAAATATTGAAAAGTGCAGCTTCTTAAGGTCGTATTTTGTGGATTGGGAAAGAAGAATTAAAGTACTATTAATCCCGCTTAGTAATCTTTATATGAGAGTCGAGCACATTTTGGGGATACCAGTTCTGCTTTTTTGCTTATTTTATTGGTAAAAAATATTGTTGTAATCATTGCATTGTCAGATGGATGATATTTTCCAAACTTTATGTACTTACATATTTTTTGCCGTGTGGGGCCGGCTTTAGAATTGTCCCACCCCTCTCCACCCATGGGAGTCATAAGAGCCAACTGAGGGAATACCGGGGTAGTGGGCAGCAGCACTCCTTCGAGTAATAACAACATCCACTGCGATCGCCAACCCGCCTGCCAAGCGTGGCGATTACGGCACTATCCCCCATTCTTGGGGAGGCTTATGTCCAGCAGTGGACGTTAAAAGGCTGATGGATGGATGGATGGATGGATATTTTTTGAAGTCATCTGATCTACTAGCACAACTAAAGACGGCCAATTTACGGCAAGCACTTCAAAAAGAATTGTTACACCTGGAAAGAGTCGACCACAGCCAAAAAAGATCGATTTCGATGATTTTAAATTCTGCGTATATATACGTCACAAAATACATTTTTCCTACACTGTTAAAAAGAAGCTGCCACAGGTACACAAGCTGCGTTTAGAGCTCAAAGAAGATTTTAATTGTCAAAGAAGTAATATTACACATGAGGAATATTTAAAAAAAAAATAGGGTTTCAGTTGAAATGCTGATAGTCTAAACGTAAAGGGAAAAAAACGTTATTAATGGAGCGACGATATTACGGTGTGGCGAGCTAGATATTGAAAGAATCCGGAAAAACTGATTAGTGGATTAACAGATTTGTGGTGTATTTAGACGAAACCTATTATCGTGCCAAAAGTTGTTGGCAAAGTGCAGATGAAGCCGGAGTTTTGGTCTCAGATTCAGCTAGAAAACGTTTTATTATTGCTGATGCTGGATCAGAAAAGGACTTTAGTGTCTAACGCATTACTAGCTTTCAGATCACAATTGAGATCAGCTGAAAACACGACGATATGAAAGCCACCAATTTTTATAAAAAAGATGTCTGAGAAAGTCGTTCCAAATCTGCTAGAAACAATCTTTGGTGGTTATGGATGGACAACGCACCTTACCACTACACCCAGATCAACAAAACTCCTATACTGTGGAACCTCAAGTCAGAGTTGCAACAATGGTTAAAGGAAAACAATATTTACTATGAAGAACACTGGACAAAGCCTAAGAGGACGACGAGTCACTGAGAAAGCACTACCATGAAGTGGTACGGTTACCACCATACCACTGTGATATAAACCCAATTGAAAAAATTTGGAGTTTAACTAAAAGGCGTGCTGCTGACAAAAATGTAACCCAAAACCCAAAGCAAACTATTTCGTTGACTGAAACTGCTTTTGGCAGCATCACAGTGGATGATTGGCGCATTCAATGCAAACATGAAAGAAGTTTAAGATGAATATTTAAAAAATTATAGTCTCATCGACGTGGAAATGGAAAGATTTGTCATCTCGACACATAGTTCCTCTTTAGTAAAATATGTCAGTAGAACAAAAATAAGTTTTAAATTTATATAACAGAAGAAACTTTCTCATTTATTCTTAATATTTTAATAACGTTAGGCGTTTCTGTTATTCGCCCCCGTCCCCGCAAACACATACGACCTTGCCCCGCCGCCGGGTAATGAGTAATTGTCTTTCTGTCAAAATTAGTTTATGCAAGTACAGCTCCACGTCTTAAGGACTTCAGTTGTGGCGTGGTCTCTACACACTTATACGTTCTGTCGAATCCTATGAATATAGAGGTGCTTGACGCCCTATTTTATTAGCACGCTTTTCTTTTTTATTAGCTTGACGCATTTTATAGTAAACATCATATTACCAGGGAAATTCATGAGATGAAAATCGTAAAACAGCTATCGAAATCAAAAAAGAGCAGAAGAATTTCTTATAAGTAAATCTGATACACATCGTCAAGAAAGATTGCTAGTTGATGCGAGACGACATAAATTAAATAGAAAGAGACTGACCAAGAACGTTAACAACGTTTAGCTCTTGAGTAAAACAAGGAAATCCAAAAACGCAACATCCATCAGCAAGATAAACGCTTTTCAAGAAATCCGCTTATAAGTTACTAGCGCATAACCCGTGGCTTCGCTTGCGTTATAGTAATGTCCATAATGTGTTTTTGTACATGTGACAGTAGATGAACATCCAGGTTTGCATAAAATCATTTCATAGTCCTCACCTATAATTTTATTCTAAATAAAGTGGAAATTAATAGTACACTGTTAACACGTAAATACTGCAGAGTTCTCTCTGTTCGAGGACCAAATGAACAAAGGCAGTTCACAAACAGAAATAACTCTTTTTGTACACACTGTTTCCCTGACTTCTGTAAATGATGCTATTCCAAAACATAATGGTGTTTTTCACAGTAAATACATCAGAGGCAGCTTTAAGGTTGCATCCATCATCCGCAATCTATGCGAGTCTCGACTATGATGGTGTGGTCACGTAATGCGCATCACTACCGAGAATCACATTATGAAAAAAATACTTTCCATTGAGACAACAAAAAGAGAGCATTTGAGGTTAATGCCAATAACTGATATTTAATTCACAACTATTGGCATATTGAAAGCTATTTATTCGTGTACAGAATCAGAATCCCATAAAGGCTTATTCGATTACAATAGCGCACGCTACATTCCAAGGTGACTCATTCCGCCGTGGTTCTGCCTAGCAGTAAACACCTTATTTCGAATTCTTGCTATAAAAGGATCAGGTTATTTGTTAAACAAATGCACACATACAACAATAACACACTTATTATATATATGAATCTATAAAATTATACTCTCTTAAAAACTGTCAAATGGCAGTCTTCTCGAAGTTACTGAAAACTTTAGTACAGATATTAAAATGAACCATAGACAAATGTAAAATTCATAGCGTAATAAAGGGTAACCACAACGAAATAGATCGTAAAAGAGAAACTTACAAAAACTATACACATATAGGGAATCTATTAACTCCTATTATATATACGATTCTATTCCTGCCGGTAATTTTATTTGTCATATTGAAGTTCGCAATTGAATGTAGTATCGCCTCTGAGCGGTAGCAATCCGTAGTGACATTTTGTTGTTATGCAAGATCCCAGGGCCGCCAAATATTTTTATGTACCTTGATTACGTGATACCTAGAAATTGGCCGTCTGACCAAGCTAGCAGGTAGGCATGCGATCGTAGTACTAGTACTACTCAATCGTACACATTTCGTTCGTCAGAAAATACGTAACGTCTGGTGGCCCTGGGATTTTGGACTAATAGTATCCTGCAATAACATCTGTATTGTGGGATACTTCACAAACATACTATAAACTGTACATCTTAGTGAAATTTTACATCCTTAACTTAAATAAATTAAAAAGTCAGTCAGATGTGCTGTCACGATCGAAACAGGATTAAGAACGAGGGTATTCGCCCTTACATACGCAACCGAGCCTATGGGATGATGTCATATAGGGATGCATACGTTACATCAATAAACTTGTAAAATAACATCAATATTTGCCATCGCTTTTTCATTTATGAAAACGTCATGTATTCTCAATTTAATGAACCAAATTACGATAGGTTTAAAATATTTGAATATAACTAGCTTAAATATACAAATTATTATTTTGAATCTATATTTTTTTGCATTTTACATGCTCCGCTACTTTTTAAGTACAAATTGTTTGTGAAAAAGGTAAGCGGGAATAAAACCCGCGTCTTTTCCAATCCGGGGAAGTGCTCAAAGCCCCTGAGCTATCGTACCATTCTTTCGATCGTCCCAATCTCCTTATCACATTTGTCTTTACGACCAACGCTATCTATCGGAATGCATTTACATGCATTAAACCAATATAGTAAGTTTAATTTTGTGCAATTCATACTATTTGATGGCGCGATTTTTTAAACATTTTTAATCTATATTTTTTAGCATTTGACATGCTCCGCTTTTTTTCCTTATTCACAAATAATTTGTACTTATAAAGTAGTATTATTTATGTGAATGAAAAATATTGGATTAATGCTTGTAAATGCGTTCCGATAGATGGCGTTGGTCGTTAAGACAAATGTGATTAGGAGATTGGGTATGGCCGAATGGTGGTGCGGTAGCTTAGTGGATTAGAGCACTTCCCCGGATTGGAAGGAACGCAGGTTTGATTCCGGCTAGCACGAATGTCCTCTTTTTCCTCATTCACAAATAATAATTTGTACTTTAAAAGTAGTTGAGCATGTCAAGTGCTAAAAAAATATGAATCAAAATGTTTAAAAAATCACGCCATCAAATAATATGAATTTTAAATGCAAAATTAAACGTACTATATTGGATATATGCATGTAAATGCGTTCAGACAGATGGCGTTGGTCGTTAAGACAAATGTGATGAGGAGATTGGGTATGGCCGAATGGTGGTGCGGGAGTTCAGTGCATTAGAGCACTTCCCCAGATTGGAAGGGATGCAGGTTCGATTTCCGCTCGCACTAATATTCTCTTTTTCTTCATTCACAAATAATAATTTGTACTTTAAAAGTAGCTGAACATGTCCAGTGCTAAAAAATATACATATTTATTGAAATCGCAATGGAATTCGTCAAATTAATCCAATTTTTTAGCATTTTTTTTTCTTCCTGATATTATAATTAAAAATAATGCTTTAAAAAATTATGTCAGTTAAAGTAGAAAAATTACGAGTAAAGTATTTTGCGTCCAATGATTCACATTTTAGTACTTAAATATAATTAAAGAAAAAAACATCGGTATTTCAATATATTGATGTTTTACTTTCATGACCAATATGTTTATCAAAAATCGATAACAGCGAAACATGGATGTTTTTTTACGAAGCTAGCATCCCTACTTGTATAATAATCATTATTATTGAAAGGAGCACTTAAGTTGCTGTGCCCCTGGTGTTGCTAAAGTCCTTGAGCAGCGGTTACCACTTACCATCAGGTGGGCCGCTTGCTTGTCTGCCACCGTTGGCATTAAAATAATAATAATACTATTATATCCAGTATGCAGAGGTCTTTTAATAATTTTATTCTAGTAATGAGATCGATACTAAAGGCTATGACTGTACCTGTACCACAACTAGGGATCACAGAGGAGGATATCACTTTGACTTGCATTATAAAATTCAGTTTTAGGAAATCTGTATGCCGCCATTTACGGTTTTACAATTTACTCCCCTGCCTTGCACTCTCACCCTATATACTAATCATACATGAGAGAGGGACTTGTTAATCTTGTCGTTGCTGCTGTTAAGAAGGCAATGCGAAAGGTTTTACACAAGTTAAATATTTAAACAAGTTTGACATCACAGATATCTACAAGACTACCACTAGATTATTTTAACAGACCTAACAATTGTTACTGGTGAAATACAATAGCAGACAACTACTGCATTTTCCAGAACATAACAGATGTTAAAAATCTAAATATAGAGTCAAATTCAGTTTCTAACATATACATTACATCTAGACCACATACTACCACATGAACATAACATCCTTTATCATAGTATTAAACTTTATACACCTTACGTAACTGACTGCATATAACAATTAGACCTAGTTATGCCAACATGTATCAACCCACAAATTGACACATTAGTATGCAGTAAAATAGCTTCAGATGTATACACATTTGACGTAGATATGTATATACCAACCCACACAAAAATAATTTTGCTATAATGATCCAAAAACCTTAGTACAGTCTTGATAATCATCACAAAAACCAGATGATTTCGGTTCGTTGAATTGAATAACATATTTGACACAAAAATGTCCCAAAGTGTCATGGATCCTGTAGGCAATTCTAACCTCTAGTATCCAATTCTGCCAAAATGAACCAATGGGGATTCACGGGCAAAGATGGCGCTATCGGCGAGACGACCACTGTCAAATTGTAGTTGCTTTGTTTGCCGGAGAATTGTTTGCTATATTTTGTAACAATAAATATAGATGTAAAATCGAAAATAATAGCCACAAGCTCCTGCTTGTGCATCCTCCCTGGATACATTTTCGCACTTTGCTTTATGTAAATGGTCGAACATGTTATGCTTAAAATTACTTACGTAAAAAAATCAAAATTAAAAAAAATGTTTTTTTTGTATTATTATTTAATTAATGTTTTAGTAGTAACAATGATTGTTTTGTTTTCTCCTTTTTATAATTTTCGGTTTGGAATTGATTAGCTTTATTATTGTTAGACAAAATCATTTTGGCAAATCCTATGTGTGTCCCAATCACTTGATGAATTAATTATTACCAATACCCACAAAGTGCATTTATTTCAGATGAATATAGAGAAAAGTCTAAATAAATATGAAAATAATTTTAGCATATTGGATATATGCTCGGAAGCAAAAAGCACGAACTGGCATGAACAAAACTTTCATTTAGACAGTTGAAACATAAGTATTAACTTAAAAACTGAAGGACTTTACACAACTATTTCTAGATATTTTTGTGCAGTTAGAACATTCTGGCATAACTAGGCTTAACTGTTGGTAGGGCAGGACTAGTGCCATCTTATGTAGTAGACGAGAGGATAACTGTAATGGAAGAGATTTCAAACCACACAAACTCTCCACTTTATTGTGAACACAAAGCTTCGCATCTCTATATGCCTTATGTATCTATGAATATATAGATAATACAGTAACACTTAAAAGCAAATCATGTATAACAATTAATTTAATCAATAAATTTAAAATAATATCACAATCTATCACAGCGTCAGGTATAGTTGTCAACGTTGCTTGAATGTTGAACATGCTATCATACTTACCTTACTTAAATGTTACAAACACAATTGATATTTCATAGCTTATAAAATCTTATATTAAATAACAAAGTTGAAAATATCTTACGCTAACACAAGAGTACGCAAACGTAGGTTGGTAGATATCGTTTTTATGTAAGTTTTTACACTAAATCGAGAACACAGGTTCAATCCGCTCAACAATTTCGCAACATCGAACAAACGCATTCTCTTAGATGTCGATAAGGGGCGCATGAAGACACTATTTATACTTTTACTATCGTACCTGGGTCCGTAAGGCGGCTCAACACTACGTCGGGGCGGCGACAACAGTTCGTCGTACACACCAGCATATCTGTCAAAAGTAAAAATACCATTAAACCTTAAGAGCATCCTCGAACCAATCTTGTATCGCGTTACGAGCACACCTACTCACATATTAGGCTCGAGGGGGGAATAACAAAGAGTTTAAAATTGATTAAATAAATACAAGCCGCCTTATAAAACTCATGATGACCTAAGTGAAAGTCATAAAACTGCGAGTTTTGATAATAAAGCTTAATAATAATAAATACTTTGGAAAATCTAAAACTGCACGCCTCATAATCTTCATTTTTCACAATAAAATTGATTATTAGATAAGTAACTAATAATGTATTGGTTTTACTAAGTAGTTTTCAATAAATCACATAGATAGCGCTAATTTCAAAAAGTACTAATGTGGGTTTCATGACTTATACGCCATCTAGCGCTAATTTTAAGAAGTACTTCTATATTGGTCTAGCTCTGTCATTTTGCAAGGCGCCATCTGGCAATTAGTAAGAACAACAATCCATGAGTTTACATATATACCTGCATTAGTGCATATAATATATATAAACATGTAAAATTGAATCATTTATGAAACTGTAAACAAAAACAATTTAAGAAAACAAAAAGACATCGCTAGTTTCCTTACAAAAAAAAGCAATATTGTGGTTCTATATATACAAAAGCAACTGAATACATCTAAAATTGCCATTTGCGACATCTAGGGCTGCATTTGTCAATATCTCTTTTACTTTAAAACAGCGACATCTATCAATAGAAATTTGCAACTTTGGACAATATTATACGACTTATTTAAAAATCAATGAGTTCATCAAGAAATCTCTAAACCATTTATCTTCCTAACTTGGTTGCTTTATAATTTTATACTTTGTTCTAAGTGAAAACACCGTGACGCCAAGGCCACGCAAAAAAAATTGTGGAATGTAAAATATAATTTTTTCGTGTTTTATAACATTGGTGTTTTATTATTTACGTGTGTTTAGTGTTTTTAATTATTGTTATGGATAAAATAGTTATTATACTTGACAAATATCATCAGTTCGTCAAGCAAAGGTAAGAACTTTCTTTTAACAAAAAAACAATGTACCGACCGGGCGAACGGCGTTCTGTTGACAATAGCCGTAGGTATACTCTTTGGACGATAGTAAAACCACCGGTGGCTATGCGTAGGTACGTAAAAAGGTAGTTAGTTCTCATGAGTTTTAGTATCGCGTCGAGCGTAAATGCCGTAAATATCCAGTATTTTTTGTTTATTTAATAACAATTAAACCACATCGATTCAGAACGTGAAAAGTAATAGGGCTCTATTCCTAGTCATAATAATTCGTAAACGAAAAAAAAAGACTCAATTAATCGGCTCATAGATGTGAACCTAAGAGACCACTGTCATATATTTCTTGTTTTTTCTCTATCAGCATGGACGTAGTAACGTTATCAATTTACTTAGTCGATTTTCAATGAAACAGACTAAATTTCTACCACAATATTTATACTGTGTGACACAAAACTGTTGAGTAAGACAGACTCGTAAGCGCAATGCTACAGCGAATAAAAGCGTTTCGCGCCATTTTGAGTATCATGTTTCAGTTCAGTGGCGTCGTTCGCCGCGTGTGTACATTACATTTGAAGCAAGAGCGGTCAATAAATAGTTATAATCTTTAGACAAATGTTTGTAGAATGTGCTAAAAGTGTTTTATTATGTGTTCATTGTGTATTTTTTAAATGCAAACATAAAAGTTTTTGAAGACCTTCCGAGCGGGTTCATACTAAGAATTCTGTAGAATTGTTTATATAATACAATTCTAAATGTACATTTAAACAAAGTTTTATTGCTTGTAAAATTGTTAATAATTATTTAACAACGTTTGAAAATAATAGTTTCGTATTGTATGTGATTTCTAAAAAATCAGTTTCATTTTGACTACTCGACCGTAAGTATACACAGCGTTATCTCCAAGATTAGTCAATTGAAAGTAACAAAGCGCCCGCCAAGCGCACAGTGTTTGCTTTGGCAAAAGCCGCCATTTGTTTATATTAGTGTAAAATGTCGTTTTTGTTTAGATAATAGTAATGTGTACGTGAAGTGAAATATTAATGTGATTGACAATGAAGTGTGCTAGCTAATACAATAATTGAAATTACAAAATTTCAAAGGAAAAATACAAAACTGTTTCAAGTAATTTGACAGATCGTGAGAAATTATGTAAGTACTAGATTTAAATTGTATTTTTGTAGTTTAGAAAAAATTTAAGACTTCATAATTCACTTGTACGCAACATAGTATATAATTATAAAAATAACGAGATATCGCCGTTTTTATAAATCGATATCCAGAAAAAACAGGTAAATGGGACGCTTAAAGGGTTAAGTATTTTGGTCGTTATCGTGTTAACATACATTACCTACAACTCACGGACGTCCAAGCCAGATTTTTATGAAACAGTTTTTTAACTAGTTTAAATAACAAAAATGGCATCAAAAATATCATGAGTGTTAAAAATAGTGTTTGTTCTTTATATGTGTGTGTAGATATTATTTTATAAGTGCAATATATGATAAATAGAGACATTTTAAGTTTGAAAAATCAGCTGTGTCGTGTCAACCGGGAGTAGAACCCACCTCAACGCTTCGCTTATGAGGCGTGCAATAATCGAATGACGAATATTACGCATGATTTTTCTTAATATCTTTATACACCTATAATCTTATATATCTTTATATAAACTCTATATTCCGAAATTATTATAGATTCAATCAAATTGATTATAATAAAGTAGCGCAGTAACATAGCTACCAGATGCAGCAAACTAGCAGATGTTTCGATACAGTAATGCCGCATATAATTCGATACAGAAATACGCTAGATATAAATTATAGAAATAATTTACCGATGAGGTGAAACATTGCGAGGAGGCGGCGACCGCATTGCAGATCGCCGGGGCGATCGAATGGGTTCACGCAGTAACTCGCGATGTGGCGAGCGAATTGGCGAGCGTGGTGGCGACCTTAGCGGAGAGCGGAGCAACGGAGAGCGTAGAGGAGACCGATAACGTAGCGGAGAACGGTGACGCCTACGCGGTGAGGGCGATCTGTGGGCCAAAACCAGATACATAATTTATTGTAGTAATGATTTCCAAGTCAAATATAGTATCAAAGATACATCAATATAGTATCAAAGATACTATATTTGACTTGGAAAATCTTTACCACAAAAAAAAACTAAAATCAAAACATTTGATTTTTGAAGTAAATACTTCTTTACGCACGCTTGACTTGGGGAGTAAGCTGGTGAATGCGTTACGGAAGTGGTGATCGGGCGAATGGAAGTTAAGGCGAACGGAAGTTGAAAGGGAGATATATGTTAGTGAAGATAGAAAGAGAGTGAGAGTTACGTTTCGTATATTACTGTAAGAGAGAGTGAGAGAGGTGCGAGCACACATTTTTCTCTCTTTCTCATTGTTTGTTATATATATTTTTATTATGCTTTCAATATTCAATTTTGCCAAAATACATTGCATTCAATGTTGATTAAATATTTCTCAAAAAGTCAACTGGCGCAACTCGGGATCAATCTTGATATTAGTGAACTGAAGCGAGACGTTTATGCCACAATACCAACAAATCATTAATACTGTATGTCAAATGTGGGGTTTAGTTTATACAGTCATGTTCGGAAATGATAGTAAATTGCGACGTTTTCATTGGTCGTATGTCGATTGTCACACAAGTTGAAATAAAATTAACGAAATAGTTTTTTCACATAACTTGAGTTTTACTTCAGTCGTGTGGTCTAAAGCACACTCGTTCCGGTTTTTTTTCTATTAAAAAGGACTAGACGGTAATAATTATGTCAATTAGGACATCTTAAAAACGACCTCTTGAAAAATTTAATACACAAACTGACCATCCGTAAGTATTTGTTTGGGTTTTCCCCTAAACATTGAAATGACATTCTGAGCTTCCTACAAAATTTTAAAATAGAAAAAAACATATGTTAAAGAACGAGTGACAATTTAGTTACCTAGTGAGCGATAGTGTCCTTTCGCGAGTGCGACGACGTCGCGGAGACCAGGGCGAGCGTCGCAAACGGCCACGCGAAACGGACCGCGATCTACAACATAGAAACGTAACAAATAAACAAAATATTCTTCAACTAAAACATTGACTATGGTTCAGTCTTACGATAAAAGAGCTCATCTAAAAAATCATGCTCACAAACTTCATATTTCATAGCCTAAAGTGTAAAGACATTAATAAGTGCAACTTGTGTACTAGGCTAAGGTTATAAAATGCGTGCAAGAGGTCGCGTGCATGAAACTTTATATTCAAAAACAGTTATTTTTTGTAAGCATAATTAACCTTAAACCAAAATATAAGGCATGAAGTTAAACAACCTGTAACCAAAAAGGTTGGAAAAAAGGCTATAACCAATTGATGCATTGCGGAACTATCCAAGCGCCAGCTATTTTGCTTAGCGTGGTAATGCATTGTCACAGTGGGTACACTTTTAGCTGTACCACTAGCAGTAAAAGTTCTATGAGCAACGGTTGCCAGTAACCATCAAGAAGGCCAGGAAATAGTATAAAACACGTTGCGCTTTATTTTTTGTTATGCACATGCTAATAGCACCGGTGGCATAATACATCTGTTGAAGTGCAGAAGAAATTCAAGCAAGATTCGTTTTAAAATCTATGTTATTTGTAATGAATGAAGGATTATTTAAATTCATGTTTTCTACATAAACAATTATCAACAACAAAGGTACTCTACACGTCCATGTGAAGACTGAACTGAGTATGCAATACAAAATGAAATAATAACAACAGCACATGCAACAGAACAAAACATGAACAAGAACAACCGACAAAGTATTTCTAAAGCACGTAGGACATGCAAAAATAAAACTACAAATCAACGAACCTAGAGTAGCGAAGACGGCTGGAACCACGACTACGAGGTCGAGCACGAGGCGAGCGCGACGAGCGGGGCGGGCGCGGAGAGCGGAGCGGACGCGGCGAGCGGGGCTCCCGTGGCGAGCGCGGCTCTCGTGGCGAGCGCGGCTCTCGCGGCGAGCGGGGCGAGCGCGGCGAACGGGCCGAGCGCGGCGAGCGGGCCGAGCGCGGCGACCGCGGAGAGCGCGAACGCGGGCTACGCGACCCGGACACGGCGCGCCGCCGCTCCTCCTCGCGTTGTTTCGCCCGCATTTCCTTCTCCCGTATCATTCGGTTGAAAGCCTCGAGCGGATCATCACTGTGCCTATGAAAATATGAACCGCTCCTTATCCGACAAAACGATCAAATCTATGCGGGTGGATTTTATCCATCGAGGGAGACGACTGTCAATATAAACTAGTGATTCGGATTCATAGGAACTCTTTAAAAGTTAAACGACGCGAAGAGTGATGAGGTATTCTTAACTGGGACAAAGTAAGATAGTCATAAATTAGAGTAGCAAATAAAAATGTCACGACTGAGGTCTCCAGTTCGATGATAAATCCACAAATGAACGTTTATCATACCCGTTAGTAGGCGAATCTTTGATTCCCGGCGGAGGCGGCTGATAGAGATCTGGTCGGTACCGGTCGTTATAAGGCGGGCGCGGCAGTCCACCTGGACCCATACCTCTACCGAAGGGGGCACTGGTAACATTATCAAAACGAAAGGTCAATATCCAAACAAGTATAAAATGAGTAAAACAACATTTCATTTGAGGTGTTATACTAACTTGTATCGCCGCAGTGGTGGTGGAACTCCGGGTGTAAAAGGCGGTGGAGCGCGATTGTATGCAACCTATAAAATAAAATAATAATTGAAATCTAATGAAACAATAATTATGGTAATGTTTTTTTTTATTTTATAACACGTGGGTGGCAACTGGTATAACCTGATGGTAAGCGGTTACCGTAGCCTATAGACGCTAGCAAACCAGAGGGATCTTCCAAGGGAAGGGATAGAAGGTGGACAGGAAGGATGTCTTCCTGGGGGAGGTATGAGTGGCCTCTTAACTCGTTTAAATCACTCTTTCATGCCTCATTCGATCTACACAAGCATACATTCAGACAAACATATCACAGTCGATCAGAAATACGTGGGACACTCAGAAAGTTTTGAGAAACTAAAAAACTAACTTTTAAGGATAAAATATTTTAATTAAATCTTTTCAAAGAACTCTCCACCAGCCTCTATACAAAGTTTCATGGGTCCGAACCAATTTTCAGACACCTCTTCCACGACCTTCTCGAACGCTGCTAGCGCGTCTTCCGGCGACGAAAACTGTATCCCTTTCAGCGGATTTTTTATTTTAGGGAATAAGAAGTCGCACGTTGCCAGATCAGGACTGTAAGGAGGGTGACCCAAGACTCTGACCGGTGTGGTGTCCAGGAAGTCCCTCATTTTGAGCGCTGAGTGCGCGGGCGCGTTGTCATGGTGAAGCAGTACCCCGCGGAGCCCGGTGTTCGGTCGCTTGTTGCTCATTGCAGACAAAACTTCTGGCACGCATTTTGTGGTATAAGTCATTCGGCATTGATGATGCTTTGCTCTCGTAATGGAATTGAAACCAGATACCCCGCCAAAGTGAAGAAACTAGCGGCACCACTCCACGCGGGCTTGCTTCTGAGCTTTGGTGAGGTAGTGCGGCACCCAGCGCAAAACTATCTTCCTCACGCGAAGGTGCTCGTGTAGACTCTTGTGAACGCTTCCCAAACCAATCTTCAGTGTATTCTGAATCTCTTCGTATGGCCTGTTTTCTTGAATTAATTTTTTTACTGATAGCACTCTTTCTTCCGTGACAGCCGTCGTAGGACGGCCACTCCTTTGTTCATCACTCAAAGTGAGTCGACCGCGCTTGAACTCACTATACCAACGGTAGATGGTTGCTTTTGAAGGTCCTTCATCCATAAAAGCCATTTGAAGTCGATCAAATAACTCATCAAGTTTAAGGCCACATTTAAAATCGTAGAAAATCATCGCACGAAAATGTTCTCGATGCAGGGGGGTTAGGCAGAATCACATATCTCACAAGTCGATCGGGTTGTGATCACTGTGATTGGTTGGGAGATTACTGTCATTGGCCAACGGATTATTGTGACATCGCGCGTCGATTTCTCAACCAATCACAGTGATCACGATATGATCGACACGTGAAATATGAGATTCTGCCTAATCCCCCAGGGAGGTTAGGCGTGATCACCGTGATTGGCCAACGGATAATTGTGACATCAGGCGTCGGTTTCTCAACCAATCACAGTGATCACGATACGATCGACATGTGAGATATGATATATTTAGATATTTTTATATATATTTTAGTTTACCTGGTCGGTATAATGTGTGGAAATACTGCCGACAGATGGCGCAGGCGTCACCCAAAGACGTTTAGTATGAATGTGTTATCGAAATTAGCAGTCAGGAGCAATTGTCACGATGGCTGAATTGGTAAAGCATCTGGACGGTATCCAGGAGATGCAGGTTCAAATCCTGCTCGTGACTGTTATTTTCGATTTCACATTTTTCAATTTGTTTTTAATGAGATATGAGATTCTGCCTAACCTCCCTGATCCATTTTTAAATGAGACACTATAATTTATCTTATCTTCTTAATTAGGTTCTCGAAAAAATGTGGAGGGAAATCCGAAATTCGAACAATGGTATTTTTACTTTTAAATAACCAAATTTTTCAAAATAATTACAAGTGGCCAGTGCCATATACAAAAAAAACTTTTTTTCGCAAAACTTTCTGCGTGGCCTGGTATACTCAATCCCAAATACATATAATCCTGTCAACAGAAAAAAAAAATAGACAACTTTTTATCCCAAACATATGGATGGATTTTAAACTACGCGTAGGTTAACCCACAGAGCACTTTTAGTAGATTTAAGGGGTTCGGACACGGTCAAGCGGCTTGACGGCATACACGTAGATTTTTGCTTTTTGAGCCAAGCATGTTGACCGTTGCTTGATGCTTGTAACAAGCTCCCTGCCCCGGAACGCAGCAACAGTCTAACCCCGGGTGGCCCCTCGGTGGCGCCAGTCACATCGCATTTTCGCGCAGCGTACGGGCACCTTATTTAACAACTCAAATGCTAAAAACGACGTATCTTTTTTCCTTTGATCTAGTCGAATAAGCGCTTCGAATGGTGCCGGAATCATACATATTAATAAGCCTAAATTTAAAATAATAAACGCCATAATTACAACTTCAACGAAAAAAAATATTGCATTTGATAAATTTTGTTTCAAAATGTAACCCGATAACATATTTATATTATGTTTTAAATCATTTGTGGACTACTTTTCGATACCTTTTTTTTGTTAAGGCAAGGAAAAAGTGTTCCTAACCGCACACCCCGTCGTTCGGGGCAACGACCAGGGTAGTGTGGGGCCCTCACCCGCTAAATAAACTTAGCGGGCCACTGGAACTATATTACATTCCTTCAGTGGTGGCTTTTCGATACCTAAACTATGGGTACGTAATAGAACTTACCAAATCTCGAAGATAAAATCCTTTCACTACACCACTAAACTATTTGTTTACACTAAACAAATTATTTAACTAATTACAGCAAAATTCAACAAAATCACAGTAAATTCACCAGATACACCCACACGACATTACGTTTCACCCCGTTGATGCACCAACAAAATGGCGGGCGCGCACTAAAACTTTTATTTTATTTATATTGAATGTTGTCACAGAGGGTTTCCGCTATTGGTTTCGTTAGTTACTTTCCATTAGAATGAGATAGTGTTAGTTCTTTATGTATTAAACCACTAGAAAAACAGAGATAAAAGATATAATTCGACCGGGCGAAGAATTGATGTTTGGTCACTACAGTGGGGGGATACCACGGGGTATCTACGGTATGTTTGTGTCTGGTCACCAGGGAGGCCAAGGGGCTACAAGCTTGGCTCGTGCTTGATGCGATTTTATATTTTTTGCATGACGCGATGGCTTGACCTCATGACAGTGTTCGTATGCGGATTGATCAAGCATTGCTTAATCGGCCGTTAGATAGCAAACATGGCGGACGCCGCTTTTATTGAGGAATGCAACCTCTCTGTATATATTACTTGTAAGGATTATCAGAAAAATACGTACGTATAGTGCTAAGCATGTCAAATGCTAAAAATATATATAAATATATCTAAATATTTATAGGGTTTGCGTCATTATTAGGTAAAAATCTTAATTGTTAAAATTAAGTTTACCTGGTCGGTATAATGTATGAAAATACTTCCGACAGATGGCGCAAGCGTCACCCAAAGACGTTAAGTATGAATGTGTTATCGAAATTAGCAGTCGGGAGCAATTGTCACGATGGCTGAATCGGCAAAGACGGTATCCAGGCGATGCAGGCTCAAATCCTGCTCGTGACTGTTATTTTCTTTTTCACTTTGTGTTTAATGTATAGTGCTAAGCATGTCAAATGCTAAAAATATATATAAAAATATCTAAATAAAAATTCTCACGTCAAAATATCTGCTTTTTGAAAAAAATCGGTATGCTTTTTATACGATGAAATCTCTACTTTTTGATGGTACAAAAAAAATATACATTACTATGGAAAATTTTCTCAAAAAATGCAAAAAAGCGAAATAACTTTTTGTTAATCCTTATGTAAAATATTGAGCTATTTATTAAAATTTACACTTTAATTACTCAAAAAATGTAAGTTTCCATGTTACAATGATAAATTAAAAAAAATCAAATCCATGAAACATATTGCAAAAAAACATGTGAAAATAGTTCATTTTCTAAGTATTAAAGATAGGATTTGAAGGGAATTCTGTCAAAATATGTTTTTTGCATTTTCTGAGAAAATATTTCATAATAATGTATATTTTTTTTTGTACTATCAAAAAGTAGAGGTGGCAACGTATAAAAAGCACACCGATTTTTTTCTAAACGCAGATATTTTGACGTGAGAATTTTTGATTGAAAATTATGGTGATTTTTCGATATTTAATCAAAATAAGAGGAAAAAATAAATATTTTGCATCAAAAAAATTACAATGTGTTTGAAAAGGTAAGTTTTCACCAAATTTCGCTAAAAAATATTATTTTTTTCTGGAAGTTAAAAGTAAAAAACCAAAACGTCAGTGTTTTATATTTTTCACATAAATTTTGAGGTTATGTGAAAAAGTGTTAATACAAAAGTTTTAAGTTAATACAAATCTTTTTATTTCCTACAATTTTGCCGTTTAACTTTTTTCGATAGGACTTAGTTTTGCCGGAAAAAGTGATAAACCGATTTTAACCCTTAAAAGCTCACCCCCACCCCCTTCCCGATGTCAAATCGCCCGCAAATTATTTTTCCTTTTATTTTTGTTATATTTTCTTAGTTTTCCAATGGGTTTCATCCTACTATTATTTTTTTTTGATTTCGAAAATTATCGACACTGGTCTAAATGTTAATGTTCTAAATTCAAATTAAATTTTTATGGGTATTAAATTATTATTATTTTGTTTAACAAGTAATTTTTACCCTGTATCGAGTATGAAGGAAATTGATAAAACAACACACGTAAATAAAAAAAAAGCTAAGAAACGTTTATGTAATAACTTGTATTCCCTCCCCGAGCTCTTATTACTGCTTCCATACGGTTCTTCATCGATCGGATGAGAGTCACGATCAAATGTTGCGGCATTCCATTCCATTCCTCTTGGATTGCATTTTGCAGCTGGCTAGGTGTTTCTGGGGCAGGATCTCTTGCACGAATTCGTCTCTTTAATTCATCCCATAGATGTTCAATCGGATTCATGTCCGGGCTTCTTGCTGGCCATTCCATAATGGAGATACCGACTTCGGTAACATAATCTCGTACGACGCTCGCGGTGTGAGCCCTAGCATTGTCGTGCATGAATATGAAACCGTTGGCAATAAAATGTGCACATAATATGTGCAGCGTTCTCCATCTCTTCTGTAAACCTTGTTCCTTCCGTTGTTACCATACAGCATAATTTTAAACTCATCAGGAAAGAGGACTTTGTTCCACTGGAGGTATGACCAATTTAGGTGCTCACGTACAAAGTTAAGGCGCGCTCTTCGATGGTCTGCAGTTAATTTCGGCCCATTTGCTGCCTTGTGCGGTACCAGTCCACGTTCCTTCAACCATCTTCTAATTGTAGAGTCACTTACAGCAACCCTACTTACAACATGAAGCTGCTGCTGCAGTTGAAAAGCATTAAGGCGTAGATTTCTTAAAGGAGTTGTTACAATAAATCGATCATCTCGCTCAGAAGTGACCCGATTCCTGCCAGATCCTGAACAGCGCATGAACAAACCAGTCTCCCGTTAGCTTTTGTAGACTCTATGAACAGACTATAGGCTTAGGGCGGGTTGTTTCAGCTATACTTGACGCACACATAAACGTCAAAAATGGTGTTAACCATCGTCAAACCAAAAAAAAAGCGTTGTTTCACGAAATGAGGTCCTTAACGTACGTTAAATAATAACGATTACGGTAACAGGTGTCCCACCCACTGGTTAACGTCACTTTCGTTGCGTCTAACCATAGATATAGTTTATACTGTCAGTTTATAGGTAGGTACTATCAAAGAGAATATAACCACTACGTTTAGGTACTATATGGATGCGTCTAACAAACAGTACCTACAACCAGCACCGGCCCGAAGTAAATTTTAGAATGGAGCGAGATCCATCTGTGGCGCCTCTCCCGTTTGCTCCTAATAATATATACATCCATCCATCAGCCTTTCATCGTCCACTGCTGGACATAAGCCTCCCCAAGAGAACGCCACAGCGAACGGTCCCGTGCTGCCTGCATCCAACGACTGCCTGCGACTTTGACCAGGTCATCGGTCCACCTGGTGGGAGGCCGTCCTACACTGCACCGTCCGTTACGCGGTCGCCACTCGAGAACCTTTCTTCCCCAACGGTTGTCGGTTCGTCGAGCGATGTGGTCTGCCCATTGCCACTTCAGCATGCTGACCCGGCAGGCTATGTCGGTCACTCACGTTCTCCTACGGATTTCCGTATTACGGATCTTATCACGTAGAGAGATCCCAAGCATAAGCCGCTCCATAGCACGCTGAGCGACTTTAAGCCTTGATATAAGGCCAACATTCAGAGACCACGCCTCTGTGCCGTAAGTCCTCACTGGTAACACACACTGGTCGTAGACCTTCGTCTTCAGACACTGTGGAATATTGGACAAGAAGATATCCCTCAACTTCCCGAACGCTGCCCAGCCGAACTGGATTCGTCGATCGACCTCTTTCTCAAAGTTGTGTCTACCTAACTGGACAGTTTGTCCCAGGTATACATAGTGGTCGACAACTTCGAGAAGCGCACTCCCGACCAGGACCGGTGCTGAAATGACATGGACATTAGACATAACTTTCGTCTTGTCCATGTTCATTTTTAGACCCACTAGTCGGGAGACACGACTGAGATCGTTGAGCATGGTACCAAGGTCCTCCCAGCGATTCTGCCGTGACCACGATACCATCTGCAAATCGAAGGTGAGTGATGTATTCACCATTTATGTTGATGCCTAATCCGGTCCAGTTCAAGAGTTTGAAAACATCTTCCAATGCAGTGATGAAGAGTTTCGGGGACATGACGTCTCCCTGTGTAACACCTTTCTGCAGTTGGATCGGTTTCGTGCTCTTGTCCTGAACTCGGACAGACATAGTGGCGTTTCTATACAAACACTTCAACACTTCGATGTATCGATAGTCAATTTGGCACCGCTGAAGGGACTGCAGCACCGCCCAAGTTTCGATCGAATCGAAGGCTTTCTCGTAGTCCACAAACGCTAGACACAGAGGCCGATTATACACCTCGGTCTTCTGCATAATCTGGCGCAGCGTATGTATGTGGTCTACGGTACTATAGCCTTTTCGGAAATCGGCTTGTTCGGGAGGCTGGAAGTCGTCGAGCCTGCGCGTGAGTCGATTTGTAATGACCCTCGAGAACAACTTATATACATGGCTCAAGAGCGAGATGGGTCTGTAATTCTTCAAGAGGGTTCTGTCACCTTTCTTGAATAGCCTCCGGAGGGGCCTTGAGGACCGGCTTTCCGCCTGCCCTCAGAAGCTCTATAGTAATTCCGTCGTCTCCCGGTGCCTTCCCGTCCTTTAGTTGTTTGAGAGCCATTCTGATCTCGTACAGGCTGACGTCCGGGATATCTTCGGTATAGTGCCGAGTTAGCTTGGATCTGGGCTCATGGACCAAGCTGACAACAGGGTTCTGGGATCTGTATAACTGTCCTTAGAACTCGTGGACCTCTCTTAATATCTCATCTTTGGAAGAAACAACAGTGCCATCATTGGTCTTCAGCTTGGTCAGCTGGTTTTTCCCAACAGACAGATCTCTTGCGAACACTTTGGAACCTTGGTTCCGCTCTATCACCTCTTTAATACGCAAGGTATTAAATCGGCGAATGTCTCATCGCATAGACCTGGGGATCTGTCTGTTTAGTCGCCTCCGATTGGACCAATCAGCCGAAGACTGCACCGTTATTTCTGTCCGTGTCGCCATGAGCTTAAGAGTTTGGTCAGAAAGCTTTTGAGTCCTATCGAAGCGACTGGTCTTAAAAAAGGTCAACCCGACCGCTTGGACAGTATCCACGAACCTGTTGTTCATATCGTTCACTGAATCGCACTCGCACTCATAATATATACCTATACCAATTGTGAGTATAAAGTATGGAACGCGAAGATCTCAACCATACTCTGGTGAGATCCGCGCACTCTAATCGCGCGCGTCTCGTTCATCTCTTCGGTTAAAATACATATAGACAATCGAAAAAAAAATACATTTTTTGTTTTATTTTTCTTTACATTTAGGCGCCCCCTAGGATTTGGCGCCTGGAGCGACTGCTCCGTTCGCCGTATGGGCGGGCCGGCCCTGCCTACAACATTATGGACTCTCTTTAGTATTCATATTTATTCGACGATTGTTGTTCATCTGGCGATAATACAAACAATGTAGAAATGAAGAAAAAAGTATTTAAAACACGTGTAGGTTATTACCTAAACTTTTGGGATGACCAGGAATTCATTGCAAGGTATCGTGTACCTAATAAAGGAAGTCGCTCTATTGTTAACACGTCTTATCGAAGACGATATAAAGTTTGTTACAGAAAAGTAGTTTCTCATAAGAATACCTACTTGGATTTAAAATTTATTTGTTTACAATATTTCAGAAACTTGGCCGTAAAACCTAGCCTATCTATAGATCAGGTAGGTACTTGTTATTCTACAATGTTATGGTCGCTTAAGAGATGTGTTGGGGATATAATCAGGTTTGTAGAAATTAACAGTATGCGCCATATTAATTATTGAGTGACTGGTATCGCTAAATTACATTCTCATTACATAAACATTCCATCTAACGACGAAGAAATGTTGGCTGTTGCAACTGACTTCTATTATATAGGTAGATTTCAAATCAAACTCTAAGAGACGTAAAGTCCTAGGTTGGTCTCCACCGGCATTGAATTCTGCGTGAATAGCTTATTTTTCTTTATATTGCCTAATAATATCGTCACAATTCACTACTAATAATAAAGGGATAATTCGAAGTTTTGTTATTGAGTCTTAAGTAATAAAATAAATAAGTATATAGTATATACTTATACACATTACATATTACTTCCATGACAAAAACAATAGACTATAATATCCTCTGTCTATGATAAAATCAGATAAACTGACGTATACGGGCAAATGCTTCCATACTAGAAAATTCTCCCATCTATTTTTATTACGAAAATGCGTTGGTTTGTGCTGGCATCCCTAATAACTTTGACGACTGGTTTTTTATGCAATGAAACAACGCTTTGTATTTAACGTACGTTAAATATCGTTCGTAATCGTTATTTTTTGACGTACGTATGTTACGATAATCAATCGTTTGAAACAACCGACCCTTAGATGCAATCTTTCAGCCAACACGCTGAGTAAGTCCAGAATCCAGCAATGCCACCTCTTGGGCGGCTTCTGCGGGCGAAGTATCCATATGTTTTAGAAAATAACTTTTTCAGACGTCCAAAAGTACACACACAGTATACAGAACACAGAAAAAAAAGTTTTAAGATAAGTGCTAATTTTTAGTTTTCAAAGGTGAAATATACTCCAACTCTAAACACACATTTGTCTCAAAACAGTGAATCATTTCATCAGTCTGGCGCAAGTCCTATACAAGCCTACCAATGTATGACAATTGCATCCGTTTTAATCGCACCTATAATACGTTCAAATTATGAAGAACGCTGAGATCTTTTAGAGCTATATCAGCCCAGACACTCCGACACATAGACGTATTATATCACATTGCCAATTTGAGATGTCATCGTCTATCGTCTAGTTTGTTGTCGAGTTAGTATACGATAATAATATTTCTTTCCCAAGCTTATGTGTGATAACTAACAGAAAAAATCTAATGGTTCCTTTTAAAGGATAGTGTGTGTGAAAGCGATATGAGGAAAACAATATGCGAAATCTGTGGTCTAAAGACAAGCCGGGTTGGTGACAAAAAACGCAATTTTATGGCTAAGTTTCCATTAGAAGAAAATCGGTTAGCAAATATTTAGTATTCATTTCAGTTCCGAAGTAAATTATAACTCGGTCCCTAAAAGATTTGGTGCGTTTTTATAATAAAATGCTTCATATAAACAATAATAGTGTGTAGCCATCACTTGCATTTATCGATATCGATAACATGGCTCTCATTTCACATTTATGTTGATGGGATTAATATTATACAATAAAATTATTATATATTCCAAATAATTATTAATTATACATTATTTTTTGCAGTTAATCTACCAAAATTGCGTATAAGCAGCACGACGAAGCTTATAACACAGAAGACAAATTTTGTTGCAGCCTACTTATACATTAATCTTATACAATAAAATAAATTTGTTGATTAAGTGCAATATAATAATTTTACCCTAAAATTTTAATCTTTTACTTATGTAAAAAGAAACTGTAAAATATTTCAACGAAATCCAGGAATACCAGCTATAGCTGATATCGAATATCGATAACTTTTCGTTAGTTAGTACATCACTAATTACGATGAGGCTGGCAGCCTTGGCAGTATATTATACGTCATGATTCTGTTGTAAAGTTGGTATTGGACTGGGCTGCAATTACATACATTGGGTAATTGTATGGGACTCCCGACACTTAAACGTAGTGTTATATGCTCTTTGCATTTCATTTATAGGATAGACCATAGATATAGTATAACGTATAGATCACCAAAGCGTGTGAGCGAGAAGAAAATCTTATACGGCAACATAGCAAGATGGAAGAGGAAAGCAAATCTAATGTCATTGCAAACCATTTGAATGACAGGTAGTCAACAGTCTTCCAGCTTGAAATTACCTTCGCGGTTTTTTGATTTATTTGTGTTATAAATCTTTTTTATTATATATATAACTATTAAATACAATGGTTGTTTGTTTCGTGAGTGCCTGTGATGTAAATCATGCAAACAATCCTGATAATTGCATGTTTCACAGGTAAGTTCTCAGAATGTTATCACAACTTAAATGCTTTTATTTTAGGTCATAATTACTGATATTGTCTGTTTCAGTTACGGATTAATTTAAATTTCATTATTACT
The DNA here is from genome assembly GCA_948253155.1 of Leucoma salicis. NCBI lineage: Eukaryota > Metazoa > Arthropoda > Insecta > Lepidoptera > Erebidae > Leucoma > Leucoma salicis. The sequence continues at coordinate 9,899,267 of OX411812.1, forward strand.
GTTTATATTTTACATAGAAGTATGTCGCATTGTTACATATTTGCAAGATTTCAGTAGAGAAGTTTTTAGGTACATATACATTAGGGCTTGACTTTATCGACAAGGTATATTGTCGATATTTATCCTAAATGTTTGGAACATTTTCTCCTAACACATTAATGGAAAAAATGCAATAAAAGTTCTACAGCAGATATTGTCAGTCAAGACGATGTAGTTAAATTAAAAATTATAAGTAGGTTTATGTTGCTAAAAGCTGAGTGTATAATTCCCTTATAAAATGCATAATATCAGTGACTGACGTTGCTGGTGAAATAAATAAAAACGATATAATTATGTTTGTTTTAATTTATTATGTCTGTTTTGTTTCATTAGTTGAAGATGATTATTTGAATGAGCGAGTTCGTTAAAGAAACTGATTTGTTTTATCATTTTATCGATAGTCAGTCTAACTCTTAAAACTTACATCACCATCAAACGCACACATTGACAAATCAAAATTGGTTACGCGTTTAGTCTGAGGTTACGCGTTATGAAGCTGTCAGGTGATCTATACGTTACTATATCTATGGGATAGACAAATTAAATTCTAATTTTGAATTTTCGTTCATCACTGTAATGGCTTAACTGCCAGATATACGATCATTGGATTTTTTTCATGGAATGAAAACTCTTTTGTGTTAAATTAGGACAGAAACCATAAAAAGGGAAGTGCTTCGATTTTTCTGATGTGAAGTGTATTATTATAATACAGTAAAAGTTATTTTCTATTCAGTTAACTGATACAATAATATTATTTTTATGTAATGTTAGGAGATTTTGTAGCACATATGAGTCATAATGTATGTCTAAGAGTGAAATTCACTTAATCAAAAATTTACAAACATAGAATCTAATATAAAATCTTGATGTTACTAACCTGAGACATGGGATCTCTTCTCTCATCAATGGTTGGAGTACTAGCTCTCTGTTCGTCAATACGCGGCATCTATAGGAAGAATATTATCGACATATGAACGTACTGCTACCTGTTCATTTCGTGTTTGAAGTCAACTACCGTTGCAATGTAACAATCATCATGAAGATAGTGACAATGTAACAATCCTGCTAGTACTGTTTTTATGAAACGGTTAACGATCCATTGCTCCAAACTGGCAGACATAGCAATAAAAGCAAGAAACTACATTATATCATTAACATCTATATATGATACTTTACTCACATTCATAGGCATATTTGGTGGAGTATCTACTCCAGGAGGCTTCAAGCCAGGCGGAGGCCGGGAACCTGAAACAATTAAGTAAATTATAAATATACCACAAATTTTTCAAGTAATTATTTAACAATGTTATATATCTCCTAAACATATATATAGTAGGGTGAGGTAAACGCAGTACAGTACATTTCCAAGAAATAACCTTAGCCAAAATTAATCAAGCAGGATTTAGTCGATTGTTTACACGGACAAATAAAAAATAACTCCAAGCTCTTAACTTGTAAACAATGTAACACTGACACAGACTATCGTAAGTCTAATAATTCGTAAGATTTTAGTTACAATAACTATTTACATTGTATACAAGGTACGATGATGATCTAGTGACACAAAAAGCATGCAATACGAAACGCAGGCGGACATGCGAGTACGTATTAAGTGATGTACCGTAGCGGGCAGTCGAGTGCCGGCGACGGTCGAGCTCGTGCGGGTGCACGTGGTGCTTGGGCGGGGCACGATGCGCGGCTGGCAGTGTGACCGTTATGTTGTCGTCGGCCGAGCCGTCCGATTCATCCCCCGCCACGGGCCCACCGGCACGCCCACTCGCCCCACTCGACCCGCCCTTCTCTTTAATATTAAGCCCACATTATCTACTAATCACTTAACAGATGGCTCTTCTTTTTGAAATTAATGATGCGTGTGATCCACACTTTCAATCTAAGACTTAAGAGCTTGATACTAAACAAAATCCGTACTGATTTATCTACATAAATGATGAACAGAACTCATCTAAAAAAATATACACCCCCTCACTAAATCGTATCGACATCGCACAGTGGCATTTTGATTGGTTGAGTGATCACTGTGATTAGCCGAGGGATTATTGTGCCCACGCCTCACGCCTCGGTTTCTCTACCAATCACAAGCGAGACGATACGATGTCGATACAATTTTGTGAGTTACATTCTACGAGCCCAGACCTCCAACCAAGTGTGATCTGAACATATCGTGACAGCCTCTTGTATAGTATAATATACATTGTAAAGTGTATGTAAACTTCATTCAAATTCGTCTCTGCCATTTTACATTATTATTAATAGCATAATATACAAATGTCCATTGGAAGTTAGAATCAAAACAAAAAAGAAATGAGGCAATTATGAGAATTTAAGGATTCTACTAAAGCAGCGTATTTTATCACCAGGAACAATTTTTATTGTTGGAAGGTGAGCTAATGCTACGTAGTAACCGTTGCTGTCGCATGGACCCAGGAATATTAAGAGCATCCCATGATAAATCCCAAGAAGCACAATATCCACTTTATTTTCATGTTTATCTTGCTATTGTGTGCTCACTAACAACTTTAATCGCCTTGTACGACACCGGCGGTAATGAATGGGATGATGACTATTGATGATGTAATCTATTGTTAGTCCATCACCACACATACATGCACACAGCACACAAAACATGGAAAGGCTAGCTACGCTCATCGAGGCTATAAAGGTTGGTTTTCTTTGAATCTGTACTTCCTGCACCACATTTAGATTTTACATTTCTTAAATTTTTAGATATTAATACCAAAATCTAGTCCAAGATAGTTAAAATATCCCAAAGATACATTTAACAAATATAAGGAAAGTTTAGTGTAGCGGTGATCAGATGGACTTTCCTGCTTTTGACAATACGCAAAATGCTATTGGCAGGATTTTGTTTTATTTAGCTCACTCGAAAACCTAAACGATAAAGTCAGTGTGTTGCATCATTACGATATTTTTTTATCGTTAACAAAAAATATGCCAAATATGCCCAAAAAACAGACAATAAGTTTCTATTGCGAATTTAGCGTTAACACTCAAAACCTCAGGTTTAATCAAAACCAGATACACAAAACAAAGTAGTTAATCCAAATAAATATTCAAATTTAATTACAAACCTGCGTCGTCTGGACCTGACTGGATCGGGCCGTTAGGAGGCAATTGCCCTTGATTATTTGGAGGTTCTAAAATAGAAAACCAATGTTTTTAAAGTGCTATCGCGCACAAACAAGGGGTGTTTGTTATTTACATTTTTTTTAAAGACAACACCCTTCATTAAGGAATAATCTTTGTATCACGGGGGACTTAACAAACATACAACTACACGGACACAAAGTACACCCAGACTCAGAACAACCATTTGTGGATCACACAAAGAGTTGTCCTGTATGGGATCGAACCCACAACATTCGGGCAGGAGGCCGGTTTATAAACCACTATGCCATCTGTGCAGTCAATAAATTTATAGTTCCGTAGCGTCCCGCGGTATGCCGCGGCGTCCCACTTCATGCGGTGGCATCCCGCGGTACGCTCGGTCTGTTTGTAACGATATCAACGAAATTTGTGTGCCAATAGTATTATAATAAGATTCAATTAATATATTATTAATTTCCTCTAACAAAAATCCTTTGCCGTGCCATCCCGTGAAATGAGCGCCGGCCTTTAGTTGTATGACAATATAGTTTTATCAAAAATTACGCGTGGTATCAAAACTATTTCAGTGTCGTTAAATTGATGCATACATTGTATAACTTGAAGTTTACACGTGAAATTTTTGGTAAAATTAATGATATGACATTAGTTTTATTCCACAAATTTCGTAATGTAAATTTGGGTTAATGAAATCATTTCCATCTCAAATATGTTTTATCTCATCACCACCAAGGTTTAATGCGAAAGGAAATATACAAGCATCAGAATACTCTTTATGTTAAAAACATTTATCAGGTTGATAATCTTCATCACTTCGAGGAAAACATACACATGAATTTTCATGTTTCTAACTTTTTTTTTCTACTGATACCAAAATGACTAATGTTGATAACACTAAAGCTCATCAGAGCTACTAAACACAAATATATTACCACCACAATAACCATTTCAAAAACTAACAAAAGCAAAAAAGAAATCACTTAAGATAAATTAACAAATTAAATCGTTAATACTTTCTGATATTTACGCGAATGTTACACATTTTAAAATAAAACTACGTTTACGGAATCTATCGCGTTTACTTGATTTTACTACTATCCCGACGTTTCGAATACTTTACAGCATTCATGATCACGGGTGGATAAATCATCAATAGAATCAAGTCAATCAATCAAGAGTCATAAATACGGACGGTGGTTCTAGGTCCATAAAAGTACGAAGGGAAATTTAAATAACTTTCAGTAGGATTGTTTAAGGTTAACGACCGCTATCAGCTGTTTTGTTGGCCCATGTAGTGAGTATACTACATGATAAAAAAATAATATAATATTATAAATAGATTCCACTATCTAGTAAGACAAAATAATTTCGCTGCGGGAAAACAACCACCAATTCCAGCCTTTATATATATATGGATCATAATTATTGCTATACTTGGCACCACCTTTAACATTTTAAAATAACGTTGATTTTGTAACATCACTTCAAAGAATTGATCTATAGAACTTTTCCGTAAATGGTAATAAATTATCAAAATTATATATAGTGATATTACCTGGATTTGGCGGATGCTGTTGTATCGGTACCGCAGCAGGACGGTGTGGCATTCGACGACTATAACCAGTCTGATTCCGGAAAGACGAAACCGAATTCCTTAAAAACCTGAAGAAAGATACTATTATTTTTCTTTTCCCGTTAAAAAGTTGAAACCAATAATCGTCACAGGTAAATTATAGATATCTAATTTACTGTGGCAAATGCTATTAAGTATATTTTAATAGTGTTTGATTCAGTTTATAAACAAAAGTTAAACATGATTTTTATCATTGGCGCACAAGGGTAGGCAGTCATAGTTACTGGGCACTAACACTTGTTCAGATGCTATGTATGCTATCTTGCCGTATTAATAACCATATATATATATTGTACATAACAACCATGTTCTAATTCAGTTAACAACTTGGGCTTAATACAAAACTCTGCCAATATTGTGGTTATATTAAGTTTGCTACTGACACATATCTGTTTATAGGTAATCCTTATTAATATTATAAATGCAAAAGTGAGTTTATTTGTTACGCTTTCACGCCGAAACTACTGAATGAATCATCAGGAATTTGATAAGTTCATACATATAATCTGGAACCAGAATATAAGCTATTTTTTATATAAAAATGAAAGGTTTCTGTGGGATAGATATTTTTTTGAAGAAATAATTAGTCCGCAGTGTGTCGTGATATTCCAAAGTCCACGCGGGTAGAATCAAGTAATCTATAAAGCTTATTACTCATATTATATGATTTAGTTACTTTACCTGTTAGGAATTAGAGTTGTAGGTGCAATTTCTTTTTCGCGACAGTCGGGACATTCACGATCTTCGGATTCGAGCAAAACCCCTCGAATACCTAAAAGCACAAATAAATTAGACTATTTCTTGAAAAATTATGGTAGTTACCACCATGGAAAATGGTTTATGCGGCTGTTGTTGTCTTTCAAGTATCTAATTCTGACCATCATTCTTCTTATTGCTACTATGCCACCGGAACAGATAGAACACAAAAATACATAAACAATTTTACGAACGTCTGCACCCCGAAACCCAGGGTTTTACTTTACAAACAAAAAACCAGAAAAACTTACACTCATCGCAAAAAGAGTTCCCACAGCAGGGTATCATGACAGCATCAGTGAGTAGATCCCGACACAAGCTACAGATGAGCTCGTCGGGAATAGTGGTCTCGGGCGCGGCCGGGGCGCTGCTGCTTGGGTCGGCTCCGCCTGCACTTTCCGATGCCAAATATGCCTCACTGCCGATTACATAAGTGTAAATCAGATTTTATCTGAATAATGTTGTGTACTTCACATTTATGCCTCAAAAACATTGGGTTAACCACAATAACTAGACAATCGAGGTTGTGTAAATAAATGCGAATTTAATTACACACAACCATTTGGTTAAGTTGTTTAAACACCTTGAAAGTAAAAAAATAGAAATGCCTATGGTGAGAATATAATATTTCCAATGACCTAGCAACAAATGGACCTCGTGTTCGCGCTCACAAGTGTCCGAACCAAAAGAGGTACAAAACGCCAAAACAATCATGCGCGTATTCGTTTGATCGACCGACTTGACCATACGTTCAATATGCCGTATTGTGAAAAGGTGTAAAAACTACTCAAAGTGAAAAAATAAGATGGTGTATCATATTTTCAGTAAGTAGTCTATTGTTTTATCATTTGCAAGTATTATTTCGCTAAAAAACAAAGAATTTTATTAAAATTTTGTCTATTTGTAAAGGCTGCATAAGGTGATCATGGTGCGGCACATTGGTAGAAGCTACATAAACTAATAAATTATTGAAAACTCAACCCTATTATAATTGTACAAGGTTTCAAATTAGAATTTTAAATTGTATTTAATATAATGTACCTACGTAAATATACGTTGGTAGAGACACTTTATCGTGAATTTTATACTAGACCCGATGTCCATTTTTATTAGGTCAAAGAGCATTTCTAATATTTTGTTATTTTTCACTCTCTGGAGAAGGGCTAATGTCCAGCAGTGGATGTGTAAATGCTGATTAATGGATTTATTACTTTTGTATGTACTTATACCTATACTAAGCACTTAACATGCTTGGTGATTTACCAGAATACAATAATTATGTACAATTCTAATGTTGTATAATTTTTTATCTGTTCAGTTCACTTGCCAGTAACAAGAAAGATCTTAGTATTTATATTACTTACTGATCTACAGCTGGCACAGCAAATGTTCCACTAGGAGTCATCATGGCGCCTGGAGCTTTTGGGCCTTCAACAGGTACCATAAAACTACGAGGGATGCCTGTGCTTCTTCTTATTTCCAATGGATCAGCCTAAAACAAAAATACATTATTATTTTTCTTATTACTATTGAGTATGGAACTATAAATAAAATATATCTATATACACAAAAATCAAATACGAGGAGGGATCAAAAAGTAGTGAGAACGACATACTCCTTGGTAAGAAAAAACAAATACTGGCAGGCATAGCTCAGATACATATTTATAATACTAATAAAGAAAAAAATCTTCGGTTCTCTTTTGTTTTTTTCTGAATTCACGTGGGACACATAGCCGGAAAGGGAGTAGACCCTGGTTGGGACCCTGGTGGTTAAAAAGACATTCCATTGTACTACTATCACAACAACATTATGAAGGTACCAATAGTAGGTATATTTTTTTATAATGTACTTATCTAATTATAATGTCAATCATTTAAATTTGTGATATGATATGTTTGCAGGTCAAATATAGCATATATTGACGGGCCTCGTGGCGTAGTCGGTAATGTAACCGACTTCCGTTCACGAGGTCGGGTTCGATTCCCACTCAGGACAATTATTTGTGTGATGAACACAGATATTTGTACTGCCTCTGGGTGTTTTCTATCTATTATTATGTATGTATTTACAAAAAAAAAAGTCATGTATTATGTCCGTAATCTGGTACCCATAGCACAAGCGTTAAGTCAAGTTTGGGACCAGAGAACGTTGTGTGAAATGTCCGTGAATATTTATTTATTATTTAGTATTATTATTTGACCTGCAAACCCTAGTCGACATAATGACAGAAGATTGTGGGAAAAGTTTTTTGTGTGAGAGAGTATATGAGCAAAACCAAAATAATTATCTTTGAAACAGAAGAAGCCAGAACAAATGTTAGAGGAACAATATAATGATGTGCTAGAACAATTGGAAGAATACGTATATCGTGGATGTGGATTCAGTCGGGATTGAAGGACACCACTGATATAGAGAGAAGAGTAAATGCGGGAAATAGAGTGAACGAAGCATTGGGATAACTTCTCGGCATATTAGCCAGATGGCAGTGTCACAATACACAACAAAGTGCTTGTCCTAACATTATTATATGGAAGCGAGAATTGGGTACGCAAAAAGGAACATGAGAGTAAAATCAATGCGTTCAAAATGCGATATCTGCGGAAAATCTATATTAAGCTGACTGAAAGTATTCGTAACGACGACATAAGAAAGCGAGTGGGTATGAAAGAGAGTATGCTCGATGGTTCAGACATGTGGAAAGAATGCCGGACGATCGACTGGTTAAGAAGATATACAATGAGAAATTGGAAGGATCTATGAAGGTACAGGGGGAGAGACCGAGACTCACCTACCTAGACCAAATCGGTAATGTATTGAAGGAAGGTCGTCAGGAGTCTCCGAAACCGGCGAGTGTGTATGAAGAGAATTAGGAATGTCGAGGAAGCGAGAAATGTATGCAAGAATAAAGCCTCTTGGCACTGTTCTCTCTGCATACCCCGCAAGGGAGATAGCGATGATATAAGTATGCTGTACTTCATAATAAATAATTATGTTACAGTGAGGACTAGGCATACAGGTATCACCACCCCATTCCTTTCCGTGTGTGACGTACGAGGCGACCAAGGGAAGTAAGCAATTATAACCTATTGCTGGTGCTTGCTAGGTACCATGTGGGAGTACGTATTATCATGGTCGAAAAGATGGATTTTTTGGATTTTTTTCTTGAAAATTCACCTTACAATTATACATTCATTGTATTATTAAATGGTGTTAATATAGTTGGTAACATTATTAACTAATAGAAATATTTTATATACCGAATTCGCCACCGGACAGTCTTTAATCCAATGACCACGTTTCTGGCACTTGTAGCAAATATAATTTGTGGGGACAACTCCTCTCTGGTTTTGTCCTCTAATTTTTTGATAGCTAAAACAAAATTAGATTTTTAATTATTTGATATTTGTGTATCAACTTCTTCTAGTGCTGTAAAGTATTGCTTGTCCCAGTATGAATGGGCCAGCTCGAGGGCCGAAATACCACCCCCTCACACAAGATCAGCGTAAAAAAGTGCATGGTGAGTGAGAGCGCCGGAGGCCAAACTCCTTAATTATCCTCTTCATACTAGTATTCTTTCAGCAATTCTAAGCCGATACGCGAGTAATGCCCCTGGTATTGCGTAATGGTAACCTTATTAAAAAAAAAGATAAAGTACTCTTTATCTGAAGAATGACAATCACTTAGAAAGAAAGAAAGAAATATTTTATTGACAATTAACAGCTCTACATCATAATTAAAATTTAAAACATATTAAATGTGCCAATAAGGTCCCCCACTCAGCTTAATGCTCCAGTAAGTATTTACTGTTGCGCTGATTTTCAGCGGGGCCTACTACTTAAGATGGCGCACGGCGCCATTTGCCGGTTGCATGCGTTGTATTATAATGCATTGTATTAAAGTAAAATACATTATAACATAAAGACTGATTTTTTTCTTAAATGTTATAGTACCACAAGTAGTAGCTTACAAACAAACAAACAAGAAAATAAAATAAGCAATAACAATATAATATTATTAAACACAGCAATCTTCTAAATTATTCTTTAATCTTAATTCTTATTATAATATTAAAACACACAGGTTCCGTCGCATAATAATGCAATAATGGAAAAACAAATAGGTACCTATACGATTAACACCACAGGTTTTGAGACTGTTCTTTATGCAAGTATTCTTTGAATGATTTTTTAAATGTTGCCAACGTTTTTAAGTTTCGTATAGGTGGTGGAGTGTCATTCCACACATGAGTGGAGGCCCATTTAAAGCATCATCGAAACGCTGTGGTACGGTGTTTTGAATTGCTTAGCGGGTTTCCCGTGGATCGGCTCGTGTATGCATAATGATGATGTTTCCAGCTTAGTTTCTCATATAAATAATCGGGCTGTTTGGTTTTAATTACATTAAACAGTAAACTAGCTAAATGTAACTCCATTTTCAACCAAAACAAAAAACAACTGACTGCACAGATGGCGGTGCGGTTTAGATACCGGCCTGCCACCCGAGTGTTGTGGTTTCGATTCCCACACAGGACAACTCTTTGTCTGATCCACATATGGTTGTTCCGAGTTCGGGTGTACTTTATGTCTGTGAAATTGTATGTTTGTAAAAGTCCCCCGCGACACAAGGATCATTTCTGTGCTGGTGTTGTCTTTAAAAAAAATGTCTTGCTGCATCGTTGCATCTCGTGGCGCGTCCAGAGCTCATCAAGTCGGCGGGCAAAGGCTAGTTGAATATATTTTCTTTGAGTAAGAAAAAAGTTATAAACACATTATGTCTATTTCTTGTATTATGTGTATTTAAAGTTTATGTGGTTACATGAGGTTCAAACATTTTTTTTTAAGGCAGGAAAAATGTTTTTAACCGCACACCCCATCGTTCGGGGCAACGAACAGGGTAGTGTGGTGCTCTCACCCACTAAATAATAAACCCGCCGTGTGCCGTCTCTCCGCCGGATTGGCGGATCCCTGGAACTTCAGCGGTCTGACGACGCTTGGCAGCGACAGGTGTCCCCCTATTGCTGCGACGAGTTCACGGCGCTGGTCGGCACAAACCGGGCACGACTCAAGCGTGTTCCGCGCCGTGTCCTTGTCGCAGTCGCAATGGTGACAGCCGGGAGTCGCTTCCCTCCTTGAGACTATGTGCAGATATCTGCCGAAGCAACCGTGCCCCAACATCACCGGCAACAGTCGGTAAGGACTCCGTGCCGCCACCCTGCCCACTCCTCCAGCACCTGCTGGAGCGCCCATACGGTTCAGAGCCCAGGGAGCCTTGTGAAAAGTGTATACAACCAGTGTGGGTGGATACACTTTTCACAAGCCATCGAGGTAATGTCAGGCATGCAGATTTCCTCCCAATGTTTGACATGACACACATAATTTTGGAAACATCTTGAAATGTCAGAAGTGTGTGCAATGCGTGGTCTGGACCTGGATCTGGGCATCAAACTTGATACTACTGTCACTGCAGTCCTTGCTTTTACCACTAGCCTACCACTGCACTAATCATTCACCAAATTAGGAGGCAATCAATTGATAGATAATTGTTTATCATCATAACTATTATAAAAGTGTAAAAGAGGTCGAAAACCGACTTTATATATACAGAATACCGACGGGCCCTTAACCCTAGAAAGATAGTCTGCGTAAAATTGACGCATGTGTTTTAGAAATATTGCTCTATCTTTCTAAATAGCGCGAATCCGTCGCTGTGCGTTTAGGATATCTCATTCGTCGCTAGGAGCTACCGTGAGGCGTATGTGTTCTTAAGGTAAGTGCCACCGATTTTGAAATATGATGCCTATGTGAGTCAAAATGACGCATGATTATCTTTTACGTGACTTTTAAGGTTTTTGGTTTGTCATCTTTTTATACTTGATATCTTATTTTATATTACTGTTTTCTTTATAGATATCGATACTAAAATATACTATAACCTCTCATTTCAACTAAGAGAGTATTCTGGCCGCTCTTTTACAAGGCGATGACGAGCTTCCCTGTGAGGTCACCGATAGTGATCAGACCACGAAAGTGAAGATGGCGTGCAGAGTGACATTGAAGAAGGTTTTATAGATGAAACACGAGAAAAATCATCTGCCGCCAAGCGGAAATGAAGTATTGGAACAACTAAGTACTACCAAACAACTAGCCTCTTCATAGGCTTCTAATAGAATCTTAGCTTTGCTACAGAGGACTATTAGAGGATGGTCAACTTCGAAACCCACGAGCCATAGTCGTGTTTTAGGGCTGAATATTATTAGATCTCAAATAGGACCGATGCGTATGTACTGTAATATATGACGCGTCTTATGCTTCCATCTGTTTGTTATTGCTGTTAGCATGGGACTGTCATCGGCGAAGTTCCTACTTTGCTTTGAAGAGATGTTTGCGCGATAATATTTCTAATATGTTGCAAAAGAGGTGCCTGGTCCATCAGAAGACAATACCAAAGGGCCAGTAGAGAAGTAACGAATTATATGTACTTATTGTCACTCCAAAATAAGGCGAAAAGCAAATGCATCATGAAAAAAAATGCATAAACGTTATTTGCCGAGAGCATAATATTGATATCTGCCAAAGCTGTTTCTGACTTACTTTTATGTAATATTTATGTTCTTTTTGAAATAAAACTACGTTTACGGAATCTATCGCGTTTACTTGATTTTACTACTATCCCGACGTTTCGAATACTTTACAGTATTCATGATCACGGGTGGACTTAGATGATAGACGTCCAAGGCTGATATGTCTGTAAACGCGATAGATTCCGTAAACGTAGTTTTATTTCAAAATGTGTAACATTCGCGTAAATATCAGAAAGTATTTATGTTCTTAATTAATGTAAAATATACTAATATTCTTTTTATAATGAAAAAAAAATATTTCAGTAAAAAAATTGTTTTATGATGTAAAAACTAACGTTCACAAGTTTTGTTAATTTATAGAAGAGGTTTAAGTTTAGGTTTTTTTTATATATAAATAATAAATATAAATAAATTATCTGTGGTTTTTATTATTTGTATATGTGTGTTAAAATATAATAACGGATATTTTATTCAATATAATAAATATATGCCTATACCTTATAGCCAAAACAAATATGCGTCAATTTTACGCATAATTATCTTTTACGCACATCAAAATATGATTATCTTTCTAGGGTTAAATTACACTGCAACGATAATGGCAAATATACTAACGATCAACAAATAAAGCGTGTTGTGATACGACTCAATCACGAATGAAACAATAGGCCCCGCGTCGTTATCTATCACACGTACTTTAGGGATGCAGGTTAAAACCTGTCACCCGCAAAAGTTGCCGAATATTCGGCGCTTCGGCCAAGACCTGGTATTATTTAGTATTCAGTATTCGGCGTGATTTAGCCGATATTCGTGACATCTCTAGTCTGCACGAGGCTTTATAGGCGTGTCTAAATACAAAATAGCTCTTCAGTCAGGTAACACCACACAGTTGTCGTAAAATATATCCCACCAGTAAATACCCATGAGCTGACATGGTCACTAAAGGTGCCTCCGAAAAAAAAAAACAATTAATTTTAAATGTTTTGTCTGTCCGTTTATCTGTATGTTTGTTTGTTCACACATCAAGCAAGAACTACTGAACGGATTTTGATGCTGATGATTTTTTTATTTGATAGCTTTTGATTAGACTTACAAACTGGTAAGCATTTTATCCCGCTACTATATCGGAAACCTGCGATAAAACCTAAAAACCAGCTTTTGGCTGCGGCGAACCTGCGGGCAAAGGCTAGCATGATAATATATTAATTATTACTACTAGACTGCAACTTATCCATAATACAACAAAATGGCATAGTTTTGAGAAAAATATTTGGATATGCTTAAGGCATAATATTCGTAAGTTATTTTTTGGAACTAATGATTTGTGCCAGATTGAGAAAAAAAAGAGAAAATCGGCTGAAATGCAAATAAATATTTGTAGTAGTTGAATTAATCTATCAGCCTGTATTTGTCCATTGTTGGACATAGAACTCTCCAAATGGTTCTCCGTTAGTCAAGCAATGTGGTTGATACTTAAAATAATAAAAATACTAGTCTGGCTGGTTAGGTATGTCAGTGACCCCGTTCCCCTACTTTTTTTATCCAGACCTGTTTTATGGTTTTTTGGATAACCACATGATACATGGATTATGTTTATGTTTAATTATACAAATGACTTGCTACATTATTATTATTAAACTACATTTCTTGAATTAGTAAAAAAATGCTTAACAACAATACTAACATCAAATATTTCTACTAAAATACATCTAAGGCATGTGCTACTGCAAATAAAGAAGGCTTACTTCTAAAAGTGTAAAATATCATATCTGAATATCTCAGTTTATCTTACTTGCTAGGATCGTAGTCAAAAGTAGATTGTGATATCATAGCATTTATTTTATCCTGCTCACTACCTTCCATACGAGACAGATCAGCCAATCCTTTATTAGGAGCAACATCTTTGTGAGTTGATGCTTGATTATTAGATCCTTCCCACTGCTTTTTAGGTTGCTGTGAGAGCGGTACTCTAGCAACCAACAATGATGTATTCTTTGGTATTAGTGTATTATCATCAACATAAACTGCAATAAAAAAATGAATCAATAAATTATCACTTTCAACACAAATAATGTTTTTTTTAATTTATATTGGAAGGGCGTTTTCACATAAATTAAATAAAACTAACCTTCTTTTGTTTGAGCATTTGTAATTTGGAGATCAAAATCAGAGGTCTTTCCAATACGCTTCTGTTGAGATATAGCAGCTTTTAGGTCCCCTACTGATATGTGCAGACCATCAAAAGTGACTGTGTCATAATCCAAAGCACTTTTGAACTTATAATGCACAGACATTTCAGAGTTTCAGGTAATAGAAACATGACCAAACTTAATCACATTAAAATTGCTTTCACATCTAGTTACAACCAACCTATACTTTATGTATAATAGCTAAGACCCAAAAAACTAACTATAAATTGATTATAAAATCAAGACATTTAAATAGAAATCCACAATGTTAGAATAGTTATTTTTCAGTTGAAATAGGTTAATTAAAATGAATAAGCCGTCAACAAGATTCGTTCTGTAATCATCATTGACCGCCATTTTAAAATCGGGTTAATTAAATAAAAGTGAGCGATACAAGTCGTATATAGATACGAAATCTGATATTGGTATAATATCTAAAAAACGCTTACTGGCTCTTTCGAAATCTAAGTTACAATATCAGATTTGCGATGTACTGAATACTCGCTCACTCGTCTGTACCTACGCGATACGATACGCATCGGCCGCATGCGTGCCACAAAGCGCGTAAGATACAAATATTACACTAGTTAGAGCGGTACAGCAATATTACAATATCAGATTTGCGATGTACTGAATATTCGCTCACTCGTCTGTACCTACGCGATACGATACGCATCGGCCACATGCGTGCGACAAAGCGCGTGAGATACAAATATTACACTAGTCAGAGCGGTACAGTAATATCACAATATCAGATTTTTGAACAGATTTGGTATAGATATTATAAATAAGTAATTTTAAATCTTAATGCTATGCAAATAAAGCTTACTATCTGTTAAGTACTAATCATGATATCAATGATGTCTAAAATTTTAATTATTAGTCTTGAACTTGAGCGAATTTTGGTACTTATGGACCATTATGCACGTAATAGTTTTATTAGGTACTCATTGTTTAATTGGGTCTGAATAGTAGCGTAAGAAAGTTTAATTTCTTTTAATTTCCTTCGCGTTCTAAATTTAGAAAGATTTGTGTATTATGGACGTTGGGGATGGTTTTAATGGATTTTTTAATTAATATGTAGGTAGGTCCACATCCTCACACACTTACTATAAGTTAGTTATTTATTTCTACGCTAGAAATTCCCTAAAAATACTCTAGATATAATTTATATGGCAAAACAACGTTTGCCGGGTCAGCTAGTGATAAATAAATACCGAATTAAACATCTATTATATAAGTACGAGTATATCTACAATACCGAATTGTATTGAAATCTATGATATTGTCGTATCCTATTTAAAGATGCGCATCGGATTTGATTTCTGAAATCGGAATCTACTCGTATGATGGATACGCGAACGTAAAATATCTAGATATTAAAACATAAGATTTTGAAATCTGATATTGAAAATCGAAATCTGAATCAGATACGATTCTCAGAAAAAGCGATATGACCCACGCCTATAATTAAAGCTAAAGCTACACTCTCACCAGGGATATATCGTGTAATAAAGCCCCACGTCCATTAGGCACACCGAGTCTAGTCGAATTAACTAGTATTAATAATATGATAACTTTAACAAACGTGTGGGGCCGGCTTTAGAGTCCCACCCCTCCACCCATGGGAGTCGTAAAAGCCGACTGAGGGAATATCGGGGAGAGTGGGCAGCTGCACTCTTTCGAGTATTAACAACATCCACTGCAATCGCCAATCCGCCTGCCAAGCGTGGCGATTACAGCACTATACCCCCAATTTAGGGAGGCCTGTGTCCAGCAGTGGATGTCGAAAGGCTGATGGATGGAACTAAACAAATCTAACGTATCAATGAAACAAAACATATCAATGTAAACTGAATCAATAGGAAAATACGGGTCACACTAGCGGAGGATTAAAAAAAAACACTTTCATCGTCTAAGTAATTTATTTGAATTCTACAAAGAGTTAATATAAAAAAAAAAAAAAATACCGGTTGTCCAAATTTAGGATGACGAAAGGTATCACGTTCTGCCGATGGCCCTCTTTATTGGAAATATCTGTATGTATAATTTAGGTACAGTGTATCGGGGGATATCCCTCGTCGTCACATTTTATCTCAGGAATATAACAATAAAAATAAATGCGTAGATTATACCCACGCTTATTGAAGGCAATATTAGATTTCTTATCAAAACCGTATATATATTTTATATTTATTTTAGTTTTAGAATCGTTAACTTTGCACATAATAGAACCAAAATATTCTGTGCTGAACCTAGATTATACAAGCTGTATTTTTGGTATTGTTATGTCAATGAAAGAAAGTTCTTCAGCTTACCAATAACCGTGGCTCTTCCATTAGTAATAAAAAATATAAAACTTAAACAAGTAACTCTTATTTTTTGAAAAAAGCTTTTTTATTTATGTACTCCACGTCTAAGTCTTCAGTGTTAATCGTGATTATATAGCTTTTGATGATTTAATTATTTGAGTCGATTATTAATTTGAATCGAAGCTTATCTCTTATGGTCATTACTAAAACTTTCGTAGGGTAAATTACCTTTTTGTTTACCTTTTTATTATTTAGATTTGAAACGGAGTTTAATAAATCAAACCCTGGAGATTTTTTATCATTCTGTATGAATGATGTATTTCGAGATCCGGCTGCATAATTAGTGTGCTCATCGAGTATTTGCTAAAAACCAAATTTTTACATATATTTATGATTAGTAAAATATATATCTACCAGGTTGCCTATCAAAATGTGCACGCTAGTATTTTTAATTAATAATAAATAATCATAAAAATGTGTAAAAATTTAGTTTTTAGCAAATACTCGATTTGTGCAGCCGGATCTTAGACTATTGGAGTTCTTTACATTTTCACCAATACCTTATCTCCATAACAGCCAGCAGCACAAACCTCTTGATAGTGTTTCTATACTATGGAGGGTAGTACTTCTACCTTGGAGTATATTCTAGATTTATGACCTTAGATAAATACTAAGACTTCTACCCTTAGATAAAGGATAGTAACCTTTATCTAAGTTTCTACCCTCCATACTCTATACGTAATATCACACATCATCACAGGTGGTTAAAGAAACAGATACTCTGAGAATATTAATCTCTTATAGCCTCCCCTTGACAATCGGCGATGACGGCGATGATCGTTCGTTACTCGTCACAAAGTACATTGATTAAGTAATCGTCGCGATCATCGTACAAGCATCCACGCGATCGTCCGTGATTATTTGATGAGCAGCAAGCCCTCAAGCTTATAGCTGTAGCTACCATTAATTTAATTTCAGTATACAATCATTTTTAAAATGTACCAAACTAATCAAAAAGTTAATAAAAATAAATGAAAGAAGAGTCGCCGCGTTATTTCACTCATTGCAGTTGATAGAAAAATAATAAATACAGTGTTTTGATCTATTTAATTTTGTTGTCATTGTTAAATATTTAAATTTATATTAAAAATGTCGAACCTAAAAAGTTATCGTTCTTGTTTTGTACCATTATGTACGAATACTACAAAAACAACTCCTGACAAAATGTTTTTAAATGTTCCCCAAGATGACAAACGTCGAAATAAATGGTTTCAAGCAATGCACCGTGATAATCCCAAATCAAAATCGATTTTTTTTTGTTGTGAAGATCATTTCGTTGTAAGCATTTCATAATACCACTGTTACGCATTATTATTTATCTAAGTATACATATCAAATAATTATTATATATTTAAGTAAAGTTCAGTGACTAAATTTTTTTAACTGGACTCCAAATCATAACCTTTAAAATCATCCTAAACACACATAGCTAATCGGAACCAACTAACAACTCGTATTTCAGCAATAAATTTTCAATATTATTGTCTAGTCACGTGTAATAGCCGTAAACGCTGTACTGTTATTAAATAGCTATAACATTATGACGTCACAACTATGGTGACCAATCATGGCGCGTTTATAGTCACGTGATTTTTATTTAAATTTCATCAATTTTTAATTGTTTATAATTAATTGAAAATTTTTTTAAGGTTTTTTGCATTAAATATCAATATTATTAATAATAGAGTTTTAAAATACATAAAAAAAATCAATAATTATTTTTTTTTCAAAACCCAATTGTAAAGTTAAATTTACCTGGTCGGTATAATGTATGAAAATACTTCCGACAGATGGCGCAGGCGTCACCCAAGACGTTAAGACTGAATGTGTTATTGAAATTAGCAGTCGAGATTAATGGTCACGATGGCTGAATTGGCAAAGCATCTGGATGGTATCTAGGAGATGCAGGTTCAAATCCTGCTCGTGACTGTTATTTTCGATTTCACATTTTTCACTTTGTGTTTAATGTATATGCATAAGCATGTGAAACGCTAAAAAAACTAACTTATCATCACGCCATTTCCCTTGAGGGGTAGGCAGAGAGAACAGAGTGCCAAGAGGCTCTATACTTGCCTACATCTCTCACTTCCTCAACATTCATAACTCTCCTCATACACGCTCGCCGGTTTCAGAGACTCCTGACTCCACCTTCCTTCAATACATGACCAATTTGGTCTAGGTAGGTAAG
This sequence comes from Leucoma salicis, assembly GCA_948253155.1. Taxonomy (NCBI): domain Eukaryota; kingdom Metazoa; phylum Arthropoda; class Insecta; order Lepidoptera; family Erebidae; genus Leucoma; species Leucoma salicis. The sequence goes on from OX411812.1 coordinate 9,918,171, forward strand.
TCTCGGTCTCCCCCTGTACCTACATCCTTCCACTTTCGCATTGTATATCTTCTTAGCCAGTCGCTCGTCCGGTATTCTTTTCACATATCCGAACCATCGGAGCATCCCAATGCTCCGTTCACTCTATTTCCCGCATTCACTCTTCTTTCTACATCAGTGGTGTACCTTCCATCCCGACTGAATCCACATCCAAGATATACAAATTCATCCACTTTTTCTAGCACACTATTTCCTATTGCTACTCTAATATCTGTTCTGGCTTCTTCTCTTTCAAAAACCATTACTTTGGTTTTGCTCACATTCACACGTAGGCCCCTTTTCTTACAATCTTCTGCCATTACGTTGACTAGGGTTTGCAGGTCAGTCGCAGACTGCTTTAATAGGACCGCATCGTCTTCGTATAGCAGCGAGTTAACCACTGAGTCACCCATCTGAACTCCCACATTCATTTTATTCAACCTTTGTAGACATTTATCCAGATATATGATAAACAGTCTGGCTGACAGAACGTAGCCCTGTTTAACGCCGATATTGACATCAAACCAGGGTGACATTCCATCATCCAGCCGCACACAAGCTCTGCAGTCCATGTAGTTGGAATGCACCGCTTGTAGATGCCTACCGTTAATACCATATTCCGGCAAAAATGTCCCAAAGTTCCTTTCGTACAACAGTGTCAAACTTTCTCCAAATCCACAAAACTGAGAAAACCCTCTGGCCTACAGTCAGATGCTTCTCCACAAAAAAAATTATATAAAAATTTCTAGATCACACTAAATTAAAAACAGACTAACCTTTGCTCACGGCTCC